>CM069547.1:43260000-52285000 GCA_035773235.1 Eospalax fontanierii | reverse complement strand
CCAGATGTTTTGGGTTCCCTTGCTTAATGCGCCATCTCCAGGTCTTCCCTTTGTGAAAGTAAATGTTCCTCTTTGCAAATGGCAAGTAGTTTGGGGTGATGTCCCAATTGAGGACATTCACATCCCAGCACCTTTTGACCCATTTGTTGAATGTCCACTGACCTCTGCCTGAATAAGACTCTGACTTGGGCTTACCCAGTGCTCATTTCCAGCCCCCTTCATCTTTAAAAAAATGTATTTTTGTGACGTACATATATATATATATATATATATATATGTGTGTGTGTGTGTGTGTGTGTGTGTGTGTGTGTGTGTGTGTGCGTGTGTGTGTGTGTGTGTGTGTGTTTGTATGTGTGTTGGGAGATGACCATGCCTCTCTACACATGTGCAGGCCAGAGGTGTCTGGACCCTGCTCTATCACAACAGTTCCAGCTTCTAAACTGCACTCTTGATCATCCTTTTTTTAAAAATTATTTTCATGTGTATGAGTATATTGCCTGCATGTATGTAAGTGCTCCTGTGTCTGGCAATGCCTGAGGAGGCCAGAGGAAGGCATCAGGTCCCCTGGAACTGGAGTTACAGACAGTTGTCAGTCACTATGTAGCTGCTGGGAACCTATCCCGGGTCCTCTGGAAGAGCAGCTAGTGTTCTTAACTGCTGAGCCATCTCTCTACCCACCTCTTGAGCTTTAAAGGGAGAGCTTTGTCCCCTAGCTCCTGTACTATAGTTAGCATGCCAGTCGTTTGTTACTGAGCATTATGCCCACACTATCCACGGGGAACCCTGGTGGTGGCTCCCTAACCCCGGGGCTAGCACCGGGACTCAGAGGGAATGTTGTGTGCTAGGTCACATACCGGCCAGCCCTGTCCCTCTGAGATGGCATTGCTCCTGCAGATCCTTGCTCATGTAGGCAAGTGTTGGTTTGGGATTGGAGTCTGTGTATGTTGTTCTGGAGCCGGCCTCTGGTACAGCAGGATTTGTGAAGGAAGGCTGGAAATAGGAAGTTTTGCCTGACATTTGTGCTCCAGGCTGAGGATGTGACTTTCCTATTGAGAAATCAAGGAAGATCCTGTTGGCTGAGAAGCTTTATCCCGTGGTTCCAGCCTGCTTCAGTAATGGCTCCACAGCCTTGCCTTCAGGTCATGCACTTTCCTTAGAGCCAGGCTGAGCACCCACGGTCCTGGTGTCTCCCTCAGCACCTTTGATCACCCTGGGCTTTCACTTCGCCATGCTCTTCTCTGGCCTTGAAGAGTTTTCTAGGTGCAGGTGACTAGAGAAAGCTGATAGGTAGCAGATATGAACACTCTCCCCTCCCCAGTGCTGCATGAAAAGCAGGGTTGAGTGGGGCTAAGGAGTGAGCAGGGAGAGAGGGCAGCCCGCAGCCTCCTCCTTTGTCCTCTGGACTCCGTGGCTTCCTCTCTGCCAGGAGCCGCCCTTTCTCCCTCCCCCATCTTTCTGTGCCTGTCCTCCCCTCTGTATGCCAGACACATTTTTTTCATTCCTTCTCCATCTGAAGAGCCCCAGGGCTTTGCCACTGTTTGCCCAGCTGCTCTAGGATATTTCTGCGTATCTTCTTACGAACACTTGATGGCGCTGCTGTCCAGGGTGTGAACCGGACAGAGTTAGCCAAGTTATTGAAGAGGATGGGAAAGGTGTTTGTGTGCGCGCAAGTGTCGCTCGCCTGTGTGAGCACACTCATGTATAGGATAAGGAAAAGGGGCATCTGTAGGGCAGGACAGCTGCTTTAGATGCTTTTGAGTTTTTTTATTTTATTTTATTTTTTTAAGACAAGGTCTCAATAGGTAGACTAGGCTGGCCTGGAAATTACAGAGATCTCTTGACTCTGCTTTCTAAGTTCTGGGATTAAAGATGTGCCCCACCATGCCTGGCCTATAAGTTTTACACTTTTTTTTTCTAGATGAAAGAATGAAACCCATTTATTGTAATACATATATTATTGTAGTATATATTATATATAATATAAAATGAAAAAATTCAGAGAAGAAACAAATGTGAATGATCTGTAGCCTTCCTAACCCAGAGGCAAGCCTTGTTCAGGGGGCACAGCACAGCCTTCCCATCTGTACTTTCTCGAGGTTCTCACTACAGCTCTGCTCTGGAGACTGGCTGAGGGTCCAGGGTGGCACCTCCACCTTCAAGCTGGCTCTTGTGTTGTGTAGACCATTCCTTGATTGTCTGGTGCCAGGTTTTGGGGGGTATGTTTTGCCTTTTCTTGGCTCTCCCCATTTCAGGGACTTCAGAGTGTAGTGCTGACGTGCCATCTGGCTCCCCAGGTACTAGGTGAGCTTCATTCAGGTGTGCCTTGTCAGGGTGCTGTGGGCTGGGAGCCCAGAGTCAGTGGGTTAAGGAATCTGCAACAGAGCCACAGAGGAAGGCTGTGGAAAGATGTGGCAGAAACGTGGCGGACTGCAGTGACCTCACCCATTTCCTTTGGATGATGACTCGGTAGTGCGGATTCATTGATGAGGGCGACTATGGACTGTAAGTACTGTGAGTAACAAGAATGAACTCTGTGTAAGCAGTTTGGCAAACTGGATTATATCATCTGATGTGTCCTCAGGTCAACACGCAGTCCTTCATGCCACTCTGTCCACAATGGCATGCATCCTGCCACACGTGTGAAGTTTTTCTTTCCTAATAAACCGCGCTGGGACAAACATCAGCTCAAACCATCCTCCATGCCATGCTTTTCCTTAGAATAGTAAGGATTAGTGGGTCAGGGGCACAGACTCCCTGGTTGGAGGCTGAATCAAGAAACAATATGGGCAGGGTTACCCACTGAGTGTGTTAGAGAAATTTATTTTATTTTTATTTGTTTTTGGATTATGTAATGCCTACATCTACTATATATGCTCTACCAATCAACCATCTACCTGTCATCTGTCTATCAAACAGTCATCTATCACCAGTGTATCTCTCTATAATACACAGTCATCTATCCATAAGTCTATCAATCATCTATCTTTCTATCCATCAATCTATCTATCATCTGTCTTTTTTCTGTCTATGAGTTATTTACCTATCTCCTGTCTATCCTTTTGTCTTCTACCTGTGCATCCATCCACCCAAGTCCATCCATCCATTCATCTGTCTGTCTATCCATCTGTCCATCCATCCATCCATTCATCCAAGTCCATCCATCCATCCATCCGTTCGTCTGTCCATCTGTCCATCCATCTGTCCATCCGTCCATCCACACATCCATCCATCCATCCATCACTCTTCCTCTTGCTCTGGACTCCATTCAACAATTTCCTCCCTTCCTCCTTTCTGTGCAAGTTTTCTTTTGCATCATTCTGGTTTCATTATGTGCGCTTCAGCAGATGCGGATGTGGAGTCTCAGCTTCGTATACTTCAGCCCAGGTGTTTGTGCATCAGTCTCACATCTCTCCCTTGTGCCTTTACATTCCATGGTATAACTTGGAGATTGTTTCATTTCTACGAACGCAACTGCGTAGTACTCCACTGTGGGTGGACCATACTTTCTTTAACCTATTCTTTATTGGTAGACACCTGGCTTACTCCAGATCCCTGCCTAGGTAATGAAGACCAAATCTTTTTAAAACATTTAATTATTTATTTATGTGTATATGTGTGTGCTGTATATCATATTATGTATGTACACATGTGTGCAAGTGTACGTGCATATGGAGGCCAGAGGTCAATGTCAGGTATCTACTTCAATTGCTCTTCACCTTACGTTTTGAGACGAGGCTTCTCATTGAATCTGGAGTTCAATGATTGACTAGACTTCCTGGCCAAGAGGTCCCAGGGATCCTCCTGCCTCTGCTTTTATGGAACTGGGATCACAAGCATTGTTCATCACATCTAGCTTTTACTTGGGTTCTGGGGATCTGAACTCTGATCCTCATGCTTATGTTACAAGGCTTTTACTTAATGAACCATTTCCTTAGACAAGGAGCGTCTGCCTTCTTCCCCATGTGTGGGTGTGGGCTTCCCTGGGCTCCGTAGACTTGAATGCCATGTTGTTCTGGAGCCCCTGGGTTGGAACACTTTCCTTTTCTGCTTGGTTTTCCCACCATGACAAGCCAGGCCCTTCAGCAACACTGGTCTGAGGCTATGGTTTATAGAGTTTCATTTTGTGGTTCATTTTACTGAACTGGGATTTGAACCTATGATCTTGTGCAGGTTAGATAAGTACCAACTGAGTTGCCTCCTCAGTGGCTTATAGCATTTGCATCTCCACTGAGTTCTGTTTCTCTGTTGAGTGCAGATGTGCTGGCCTGGCCACACCTGGTCACAGTGGGAAGAAAGGGCAGGGTGTCTCCAGCCAGAGCTATGTGTTCAGGGGAGAAGGGCCATGGCATTCAGACTAGCCATCCCACTCCAGCTCTTACCTCCCCTAAGCTTTGTCTCTGCAAAGACTCCCTGTGTCTGAGCCTGCTGCACAAGGACCTGGGTCTTAGGCCCAGCTCTAAGAGTAGCCATCATGGCAGAGGATGACCATGGGGTAGCGTGGTACCTGTGGAGCCTAGACTCCACATGGAGATCCGTACCCAAATTCTCTGCCTCTCCTAGCTCTGCAGCAAGATCCTGGAGAAGATGGCCAATCCTCAGTGGAACCAGAGCCTCATGTTACCTGCCATGGTGAGCACCCACCCTCCCGTTCCTGCCAGTCTAGAGGTCCTGAGTCCCGGCTCTCTGCCCTCAGCTAGCATGCTGGGCTCAGCTTGGAGGGGGTTGCTTTCTCCCAAAGCTCTGTTCTCAGCTCACATCCTTTTCCTTCACAGTTTCCCTCCATGTGTGAAAAAGTGCGGATTCGTGTCATGGACTGGTAAGTTCCAAGTCCCTGAGCTGTTCTGAGGGAGATATCCCAAGAGGGCTGTTCCAATGGGGGTCGTCCTGAGGTGCCCCTGGGCCCATCATTTTCACGCAGCTGTGTGGCTGCTGCTGTGATAGGTGTTTGTGCTCAGGTAGGCTATCAGTGCTTTGTGCAGTTTGGATCTGGGACGCTGCATGGATGGTGGGTAGGGAAGCACAGC
This sequence comes from Eospalax fontanierii, assembly GCA_035773235.1. Lineage (NCBI taxonomy): Eukaryota > Metazoa > Chordata > Mammalia > Rodentia > Spalacidae > Eospalax > Eospalax fontanierii. The sequence continues at coordinate 52,279,976 of CM069547.1, read as the reverse complement.
CAGCAGCTGTGGAGGAACCCACCTCTTTGGTCCTCCTGAGGACATGGGTCCAACTTGTAGCTGGCTGGGAGAAGGGGTGGTTTGATAACTCCTTGATAAGGGCCATGTGCTTGTGGAAGCCAAACCAGTCTCTATGTCCCTGTGGATGGAACAGAAGTATTGCTTGTTTGGGGACAAGGGTTGCATTGCCTGAGTAGGAGGCACTTTTGTGGGTGTGGAGCAGGTGAGAACAGTAGGTTGTGGGCAGTTTAGAGATGGCATAGTTCCTGCCACTCATTGAACACCCATTGCATACCAGGTTCTGTGCCCAGTGGGCATGTCTTGTGTATGAGTTTATCTGACCCTCCATAAGATGGAGTGTGACATGCTGAAAGCGGCAGTTGGAAGGTAACAGAAGCGGATATGAACCCTGGCCTGGGCTTTTAGCCACCTGGCCATGCCATCTCACATGGCATGGAGGTGACCTCTTTCACACTTGAGGAAACATCAGGGTCCACACATGTGAATTCCAGAACACCAGGATTTCCACAAAGGGTGAGCTGTCCTTTCTCTGCCCCCAGAAGTCCTAGTCTTGTGGTTCCCTGGCCGTTTTCCTTTGGTTGGAGGCCCATGGCACCCCCCAACCAGGAAAATAATGAGAGAGCAGGGGAAAAACCCCAGGCCGCAGAGCCATTAAAGTGTGTGCCAGTTCCCTAGGCCTAAATAAAACAGCTTGTGAGAATTAGAGGGAAGAGAGTGGCCTCAGGCCGGGGGCAGGGGAGGTCCTGCAGGCCCACACCACTGGTGTGAGCAGGGGAGTGTTCGGAGCAGAGGCACACTGTGTTCCCAGAACCATCTCTGCATGTCGACTGACAATGGGTGTGCCGATTGAGGACAGCCTCGGGTATGCGTGTATGTGTGGATGCATGTGGGTGCAGTTGGCCCCATGGGCTGTAGCTGTGCTTGGCCTGGCTCCCTTGGAGCTGTGTCAAAGCTATCAGCATACTGTACAATCCAAACACATTACAGAATCTAGTGGCTGCATCTCTGGCTTGGGTTGAAGTGGCACTTTGATTGTGAGTCTATTTTGAGACTCGCTGTATTTTCCAAGAGCAAGCCCCAAGCCCCAAAACCCAACTCTTGGCCAGAAAGCATTCCAGTGCTCTGAGTTCCTATCCAGAAAGTCTTTCTTCCCAGAACATACAGATAAACTTTTGCTGTTACCTGAGTCTTGGAAACACGATAGCCTTCCCCGTGGATCTTGCTCTGTAACTCAGTCTTCCATTCCATTCGGTAAAAATTTCCTTTTCATTAACAAACCCCCAAAACTCCTGGGGCAGGAGAGATGGCTCAGCCACTGTTGCAGAGGACTTGGGTTTGTTTCCTATCACCTACATGGCAGCTCACAACCACTTGTAACTCCAGTTCCAGGAGACTCGGCACCCTTTTCTGGCCTCTGAGGGCTCTTGCAATGCACATGGTACACATAAGCTCATTCAAGCACACATGCATATGCATAAGTTAAAAGAAACATAATTTAGAAAACTTCTCAAAGTCTCTATAAAAGCATCCTGCCTCCTAATCCCCTCCCTTTTCAGATAAGACCAGCAGTCAGAATCTCATCCTCTTCAAGTCCTGGGTTTCTGGGTTGAGCATGAAGGCAGTTAAAAATGCCACCTGATTGGGCTGGGGCAGTAGCTTAGTGGTAGAGTACTTGCTTAGTGCACAAGGTACTGTGTTTGATTCCCAGTACTACAAAAAGAAATGGCATCCACTGTCAGGCACAGATACCAATCACTCAAGAGAGTGTTCTCATGACCATGGCTTACCAGAAACCATGATACAGATCTGGGCTGCCTGGCCACACACTTCTTCACGTAGCCCCTGACCTGAGGGAAACCTCAAAAGCCAAGGCTTAATCACCTTTCTGGGAATTACAAAGAGAAAGGGAGGGATAGACAGAAACAGGAGTATCTCTGGGGCTAGGGCTAAGAGGAAAATGAGATCACCATGCCTCAGGCATCCTTGGAAACCGTGCTAGATGTGCCCAGCATGGCAAGGTGCCCAAGGTGGGGAGAGAGGCCCCAGGAATGCCAGGAAGAGGGTTGGAAGTGCACTTGAGAACCTTTCTGTAGGAGTCAGAACCTGTCTAGGCCAGCACTGCTGACTTCTGACCAGTAATTCTTGTCTGTGGGTCTATCCCTCAAATTGTTTGTTGTTAAGCAGCGCTCTGACCACCTGATGCCCAGAGCTTCCGTTATTCACACCAAAAATGCATCCTAACTTAGCTGTTAGGATGTGCTCTGGGATCGAAACCACCAGGTAGAGATGCCCCGGTCCAGCCTGAGGAGGAAGCGGCAGGTGCTGTGGATTCCACACCAGGAGTGTCCTGCCTTGGCTCAGGCCTCTGTCTGAGATTTTCTTATTTTATTTTGTGTGTGTGTGTGTGTGCGTGTGTGTACACGTTCACCACGGTGTATGTGTGGAGGTCAGAGGATCTCTTTCTACTTCTGTGTGGGTTTGGGTAATTGAACTCAGGTTGCCAGGCTTGTGAGGCAAATGCCTTCACATGCTGAGCTGTCTTGCTGGCCCTTTAAGAGTTGTTTATCTCCATCTCAACGTCCTCATCTGAAGCTGGGGCTTGTTGTAGTATATACTGCTAGAGTTGACAAGAGGATCCTAGGAACTAAGTCATGGGTGGCTTTATTTATTTATTTATTTATTGTGCTGTGTGTGTTTGCATGTGGACGACAGATGTCAATATTGAGTATCTTCTTCACCTTGTTTCTGGAGACAGGACCTCTTACTGAACCTGTAGCTCACCATGTTGGCTAGACAGATTGGCCAGTGAGTCTCTAGAATCATCCTGTCCCTAAATGTGTATTTCTGGGGTTATCGGTGGGCTGCACTTAGCTTTTTACATAGGTGCTGGAGATTTGAACTCAGACTCACATGCTTTTGCTGCAAACATTTTACCCACTGGACCCTCTCTTCATCCCCACAGTGTTGTATTAGGTCAATCTCTGGTTTAGAGGAGCCAGCTTTAATGGATAATTAATTGTCACTAATTATTATGTAGGAGTCAGGTGTGGTATTCAGAGACAGGATGTACATGGGGTGCTGTGGGCTAGTGGGTCTACTAGATCACCAACCCACAGGTCCCTATGATGGCTGGAGACGGGAGAAAACTTCTAGGGAAGCAGGACAGAGGACAGTTCCAAGACAAGGAGTTTAGGAGGCAATGCCAACTCTCTCCTTCTCTGGCTGACCTTGGGGAAGGGCCTGCATGTCTCTGCCTCTGTTTCCTTATTCCATAGATGATGATAAAGGTACTTGGTCTCCAGGTGATTCGGAAGCTCCTGTGGGATAAGGATTAAAAGTGCTCTGTTACATCTAAAGTCCCCACACAAAGGGATGGCATGGTATCACTGGCTCCTGCAGGACTGTGGCCACTGAGATGGTTTTCTAGAATTTTCCTATATTTTGGCATTTCTTGAGCTCTCCCAGGGTATGGGAATGGCTGCACCCCAACAGTCTTCTCCCTGTTCTGCCTGCCTCTGGCTTCCTCCCCGCCATCCTGGCCTGGTGGCTCCATGTGGGCTAGCTGATGTGCATAGACAGCTGTTGAAATGGACAAGTTCCCCCTCAGGTGGCTTGGGTGAGATTTTTGTCTAGTCTCTTCCCTGGGCTTCCCAGAGTTCAGAAGACTGGGAACCCCAGAGATGTGTCATCAAGGCCACTTTCTTCCTGAGTGCACTGTAACTTGTGTCCTCCCCTCCCCCATGTTCATGCTGTTTCTGCTTCCTTGTTCTAGGGACCGCCTCACTCACAACGACATTGTGGCCACTGCCTACCTGGGTATGTCAAAAATCTCTGCCCCCGGAGGAGAAATAGAAGGTATGTTCTGACTGCTCTCTGTTCCCCTGCCTTATACCTCAAGGTTTGAGAGCTTGTAGGCTGGGGGAGATTGTAAGGCCTCTGTTACCCATTTTCTAATGACAGTTGATTGACAGACATTAAGAATCCACATTAAATGGGGGGAGGGTATACCTTAAATGTTCCAAAGAGGTCCCCTTATACCTGTGGGTAATGCTGGAGGCTGTGGCTACACCACCTGCTGGTTTCTACCTTGGCCAAGTGTGCTCCAGTGGTTCCTATTTTGCAATGGCTTCTATTGGTCTGCTAAAATGCAATCCATTGTGATTTTGTAAAATTTTAAATAGGTAACTGAAGGAAGACTTTGAAATTTACCCAAAAATCTATTATTTCAGACAAGAATAATTAATATCCCCACCCCTCTGTTTGTGTGAGCATGTGTATCTACGTACATATAAATGTGTGTACATAGACTCAATACAATGTCTACATACATTAAAATGAATTGCTTTGAATGTTGCTTTTTGTCATTTGGTAATTCTGCGTTGATGTCTTTTTACGTAATTAAATGCTTTTCTCGAATACATTTAATTTTTTTTTGTGGCAATACTAAAGATTGAACTGAGGAATGTGCATATGCCAGGTTAGCCCTCTGCCCACCGAGCTACATCCCAGCCCTTAGCACGCAGTCTCAATGAGTAAATATTGCATGTGTGAATCTACATAATCATATAAGCTAGTTAATGTGGAACATTTAAGTATTTTCTAATTTTTCTACCTTGTAACTATAACTTGCAATGAACATTTTTATAACTGAGTCTCATGCGATTCATAGTTTTAAAAAATCAAAACAAATGGTGCTGGAGAGATAATGCAGCGATAAGAGCATTTACTGCACTTGCAGAGGACCTGGATTCAGTTCCCAGCACATACATTGGCACTCCAGTTCCACAAGGTCTGGTGCCCTGTTCTGGCACCCCAAGGCACCTACACACATGTGGTGCACATGTAGATAAGCACACACACACATACACATAAATTGAAACAAGTTTGCACTGTTGGGATGACTCAGGACCTGGCACATACTAGGCTAGTGCTCTACTACTGAGCTTTTGGATTTCCTTTCACATGTGTGTCTAGAAATGGAATTGCTGTGTCAAAGGATTTTAATACTTTACCAAAGACTGCTCTTCAGGAAGTGGCCTGGAACTCACTGTGTAGACCAAGCTGGCCTTGAGCTCACAGAGATCTGCCTGACTCTGCCTCCCAACTGAGTGAGTTCTGGGACTAAGGCGTGTGCCACCACGCTGGGCCTGAAAACAGAACTTTGAATTGGGCGTGGTGGTGAATGCACATAATCCTAGCACTCCTGAGATAGAGGCAAGAGGATCAGTAATTTAAAGTTATTCTCAAGCTCCATAGTGAATTCGAGGGCAACCTGGGCTACTTGAGACCCTCAATCAGAAAACCAAACCAAACCAAACTACCATAAAATCTCCAAACAACACAGAGGAGTTTGCTAATTTGATGGTTAAAGTGGTGTCTTATTGCCTTAATTTTCATTTAATTGACTTGAGATGGAGAAGACAGACCACATACATTTTGAAATATTTTAAACACATTATATATTTTGTAGTTATTTGATTACAAATACATGCTCCCAGTCTGAATTTTTGATGGCCAGCTTCTCTTTCTTTTCTTATTGTTTTGTGAGATTTCTCTGACTGTGGGCACTACTTTCCCCCTGTAAGAAAGCTTGTAAATAATTCTTGTCAGTTATATTTGAATAGTTTTTGGCTGATGGAATTTAAATTTTTGTGTTGCCAAACCTGTTAATCTTTTACATCATGGATAAAGCAGAGATCCAACACTGTATTCTCAAACATGTTTTTTTGGTGTTGGTAACATGAACACTGTTTTGACTAACCAATGTTTCAAAATACCATCTTTCTCACCTAAATTCCTGATTGTGTGTCTTGGGCTATTCCTTGATTTTCTGTTATCTTCAGTTAGTACCATTTTTATTGCTTGGTTTTGGTATCTGGGTTATGCTGGCTCTGTAAAATTAATTGGAAAGATTTAAAGTCTTCTTGAACATCTGGAACAGTTTACATAACATAGGAATATAGTCTTTTGAGGGTTTGAAATAATTCACCCATAAAACTGTAAGGGCTGGGTGTCCTTTTGAGTTGATGTAGTAATGTCTCTTTATTAACTTTCAAATTTCTCTTGTAATCATTGTTATTTTTAGTGTGTTAGTTTTGCTCTAGTCTATTTTGATAATTTATATTTTCCTAGAAAAAATTCATTACACTGAGACTTTAAACTACATTCCCTGTGTTTTGCACACTGTCCTTAGACTTCATCTGTGCTGGATTCCTTTTTCTTACTTTTATTGTGTTTGAATTTTCTCTCTTTTTTTCCTCAACTAATTTCTCAGTGTTTAAAAAAGTTTTATTGGACTTTGCAGTTTGGGACTCTTTAACTTTGTTTAGACTTATTTTTGTGTCCCTTTAAAAATTTTCCAGCTAACTTAAGTTTATTTTTCTTGTTTAAATAATGAAAGTGTGGGTCTGTCTTATAGGCCACGTTTAAAACATCTTTGGCAAATGTCTAGGTTTTAACTTCTTTTTGAGGCAGATCTCATGTATCCCAGGCTGGCCTTGTACTTGCTGTGTTGTAAACAAGGATAACCTTGAACTCTTGATCCTCCTGCTTCCACCTCTCAGTACTGAGGTGCTGGCATCGGTCCACTGCACATGGTGGTGTGAGCGGAACTCAGAGCTCCGTGCATGCTAGGCAAGCACTCTGCCAACTGAGCCACAGCCCTGTCCTTTACTTAACATGAGTTTTACATTGTATTTTTCACATTTAAATATATAGCATACTTTCAATTTTGTTTGGTGTAAGATTTCCTGGGAAAGGTCAGACTTGGTCTCTGTGTGGGAGTCTGACTAGATCTTAGCGCAGTCTAGAACTTGTCAGTCATGCAGTGCTCAGCTGTGAGTTCTTCGTATCACTTTATTAGGTAATCCTGTGGTGCAGAGTACTCACACAAACAGATTCAGTGAGAACAGTAGAGGACTAGAGGACGTCGCCTTATGGAGACACCACTGTATGGCAGCTCGCCATTAGTTGACTAGGACTCCCTTTGCAGCACATAACTCTATGTGGAACCTGTAGGCATGAGAGAGACCCTTTTCATTGACTTTTGAGGACGCCTGAGTTGGACGGCTCTTGTGCTAATGTACGCAGCCTGGACAGCAGGACGCAGGATGGACAGAGCTGAGAACTCCAGCTCTATGGCCGGCTAGCTTGGGTTCGAGTTCCTTGTAATCAAGGGAGTTGCCCAGTCTTCTCTGTAAAGTAGGGCTCCTGGGGCTCCCTTCTCCTAAGATGCTTGGGGTACCCAGTGGGTTACCCATGTGCATCTCCTCTGGCGTGTGGTGTGGAGGCCAGGGCTGCCCGGTGCTCACCTCTTAGCTCTGCACTGCTTCTCTCTTTCTGTCTTGTGATTGAAAGTTGACTTCTATACTTTTCATTTCCTGTCAAGTTTTCCTTTTCCTCTGTTCTCCTTTCTTTGCTTTTTCTCTTTGCTCTCGTCTTTCTTCCCCCAGTTTTGCTTTGTCCACAAAGGCTGTGTCTTCTGCCTGCTCTTGAGGACCCCAGGTTCCCAAAGCATGCAGATGGAGGCTGTCCTGAACCTGTTGGATGTCATTGCCCTACCTGGTACTGTCCTTCACTCTCATTGGTATCTACTCCCTAGTGAGGTCTGCCCAGTGAGGGTATTTGCACAGACGGGATGGAGTGTCTGTCCATCTCTGACACACGCAGCTGACACTGACCACTAGTTCATGTGTCTCGTTACCAGCGGAGCTGGCCTTGTGATTTGGAAATAGGAGCTTTCTCCCATCCCTTCTTTCAAGTCCTCTGAAATATTTTTCAAAATACATTTTTTCTTTTTTTGAGACAGGGTCTCATGTATCCCAAGCTAGCCTGAAACTTGTTATGTTCAAGATGCCCTTGAATTTCTGATCCTCCTTTTTCTACCTCCCTCTCAGTGCTGGGATGATGGACATTTTCTACCACATGCAGTTTATGTAGCATGGGAGACTGAACCCAGGGTTTCCTGCATGCTAGGCAAGCACTCTTCCAACTGAGGTGCATCTCCAGACCCCAGAGCCTCTTAATTATGCAAGATTTCAAATACACACCAAAGTTGTGAATGCACAGTGAACTACCAGGCACGCTCCTCTCAGTGTCTACCTGTTCTCATGTCATCACTGGTACTTTGAAGTGGTGGAATTCATACAGGCAACCTTCTAGAAGGCATTGCTATTGGGGTCCTCCCCTTCAAACTGTGGGCAGGCTATTCCAGGGTGCAATCCCTCACAGGGGACTGGTCAGAGGGCCATAACTGGGTCATAACTCTTCTTCAGTTTGGGAACTGATACTGTACCTGTCTCTGAATCCTGGCACTAATGTTGATTGAAGCACAGTTTAACATTTAAGAGTGTTTTCTGGAAGCTTCTGATATATGAGGCTACATTTGTATCTGTCTTGAGCCACCTGCCAAGAGTTTAGGCTCTTCTCTCTCTCCATCGCCTTCATTTCTGGTGTGATATTGGCACATACTCACTCACTCACTCACTCACTGAATTTATTGTCCTGGAATAGAACTTAAGGCTTCAGGCAGAACCACTCTACCACTGAGCTGTATTCCCAGCCCCCCTCATCCCAGTTTAATGAGGTGAGAAAGTTGTTATTTTGGCCACTAGATGGCAGTCACGTCATGGACAACCCATTGTGCTTCAGGGATGGTATCAAAGGCAGGACCACTATCTCAGATCACAGATTGTTCTAGAAATAAAGGAGATTCTTGGAACCAGCTAACCACTTCTTGAAAGTAGAGCTAAATATCTAGATCAATATGATAACAAAAGAGTTGCGTTTATTGATCACATTGGGGTTATTCTTGGTGACTGTCCAGGCTCTGTCCCTTTCTCAGGCTGGAGTTTCTGTCTAGTCTGAGGTTGGCACTTGCCCTGCCTCCAGCCAAGTTCTCCTGGCCTGGGAGCCCCCTCAGAACGCGTCCCTCCACTTTCCCCGATTCTCTTTTGATTTTAATTTTTCTTCTTGCTGTGTGGTGAGGCACATCTTATTTTCTCTTTGCTTTCAAAAACCAACCCAACTACACTGTCAGAACTGTGTCTAGGCTTGAGTGCAGCTCAGCTGGCAGAGTGCTTGTCTAACATACCTAAGCCCTGGGTTCCATTCCCTGCATTGCATTAACAGGGCGTGGTGTTGTATGCCTGGAGGTGGAGACAGGAGTATCAAAAATTCAAGGTCCTTAGGCATGCTGGTGCATACCTTTAATCCCAGCACTGTGAGGCAGAGGCAGACAAATCTCTGTGAGAATGAGGCCACCCTGTTCTGCATAGTGAGTTCCAGGCCAGCTGTGCTACAGGAAGATGCTGTCTGAAAAAAAAAAAAAAGTTGAAGATTATCCTTGGCTACATAGCAAGTTCAAGGCCAGCCTGGAAAAAAAGAACAACTTCTTGTTCTCTGTTCCCACCTCACGGTTTCCAATGATTTGGTTCAACCAGAGTTTTTGTTTTCGTGTTCTTGTTTTTGTTTCCAGCAAGGACAAGACCTAATACTAACCTCTTAAGCACTCTGCCCACAAGTTTGCCTGGGCACACTGAAGCATTCGTTGGACCCTGTGTGCCAACGTGTTAAGGAAAGACTTTGTTTTTACAAAAGGAGTGTTCATTCCCATTCTCTGAAGATGAGGCAGTTCTTTAGAGAGGCAGAAGGCGCCCAGCCCTGTGATACCTGTGAGTGTCTTCAAACATCTTCATTCATATAAACATAATGCTGGAGAATAGTACTCAGAAACCAAAAGTTAGTGTTTTTTTTTTTTTAATTTAAATATTTGTCTTTGAACCATGGATGACAATGAATTTCCCAGTAGTCTCTCCTTTCTTCTCCTTCCTGACCCAGGCAGGTATCAGGCAGCCAAAGCCTCAGGACCTGGCAGGGCTGGCTGAAGGTAACAGCTTGACTTCTCTAGGATACACACAGGTCCCTGTGGAGCTGTGACTTGTGGCTTATGGAGCAGCCTGCTCTGTCCTTTTCAGCTCCTCCAGGTGAGGGAGCTAGTTCACTCTCATGCTGCAAAACTGGGCACATTCATCTGGAACTTGGGCCTTACGCAGGCCCAACTCTCTGGGCTCAGGGAAAACACAGTGAAACACTTGGATTTTGGCAGGAGGAGGACTGGGACTAAATAGAAGCTTTGTCTTGAGTGGCTCCTCTGGTCACCCTGCCCTTCACTTTATGAGCTGTCTGCAGACACAGGGACAGGAATCTGAGGTAAACTGCAGCATCAGAGACCTGTGACCTGCCCTCAAGTTAGAAAGTGCTGGCCTGAGATGTCATCAGGGCCATGCTGAAGCCTAGTGCTGGGTCTGTTAGGGTTTCTGAATGAGTATATGCACAGATGAATGAGGAGGCCTGCTGTCTGTCTGGTCTCACGTGGCTCAGCTGGTTGGTGGGACTGGTGGACAGTTATCCCTGGCTGGCCAGCAGTGTGCAGCCAGGGCTCAGTCAGGGCTAGCAAAAAGCACACAGGGGTCATAGCTGTGACCTCAGCCTCGTTAGCCCAAGATCACAGGCTCTGCGTACAAGCCATAACTTGGAAGGAGCTGAAAGTAGAATCTGTTTCCAGCTGGTGGCCCCTGGCTGCTGCCCTCCTGGGAACCATGGCTGGGCCTGTGTATGCCATCTTGCCAGGCTGAGAGCTTACCTGTGCCAGGGGCACAGAGAGGAAAATCTCCGTGATCAACAATGACCAGCATTGATGGTTGCAGAGCTCTGCATGCCAGCTGAGGGTCTGACATCCCTGGGCCTCTACTTTCTCATCTTCCAACCCTGTCTTCATCTCTAGACTTCCATATTCTTGGCCTATTCTTCCTTCACACTGTTTAGCTTGGGCTTTCCAGGAGTGTCCAACCCACAGCCTTGGGTTGAGCATATATAGTTTATTTTGCAGGAAACTGTGACATGACAGATTAAATTTTGGTGGTTGGAGAAGAAGAAGAGGAAATTCAGACTTCAGGAAGAGAAGAATTAGAGGTGGTAGAAGGAATCTGAGTGTGCCCATTTCCCTGGGGCATCCCATACCTGCCCAGAAGTGAGCAGTGGGTTCTGAGAGTGCAAGGCATGCCTGGGAAGTCCCTTTACCATCATCTAGGGGCACCCCCAAATGTGCCAATCCCTCCGTGAATGGAGAGCATCTGCGACTGTGCTTCAGTGAAAGCTGCAAGTGCTGGAACCCAGACCCAAGTGCCTACTGCTGAGAAAATGCAAGGATTCCCCCTGTGGCAATATTAGAAATGACCACAAGGTGGAGATGTTGTGCCTTGAATTGGAAAGGCTCATCGTGCTGGCCTCCAAGCTCCAGTCTGCTTATAGGGTTTGAAGCCCAGGGTGTGCCTCCTGTCTTGCTCTGACTCTTTCATGCCTCGTTTCCTCCACTCATCTGGCTATAATGTGCAGAAAAGCACATTTTCTTTTCTGTGTTGTTTCTTGAGTACACTGAATAAAGGCTCTCAGAATCCGGAGGTGTTGCGGGGGCTGTCTGACTGGAGTGGGGTGGCGATGTCTTACTGTGTTGTAGATTCACATCTGGGTGCGGTGGGGCATCTGGCCACATCTGTTTCTTCCCAGCGCCTGTCTGCTAGCTCTCCATCCGGGCTCCTGTTCATATAACTGTTCCGCCAGCCATGCCCATCCTAACCCTCTTCCATTTCTTTATGCTTCAGACGAGCCTGCAGGTGTACTCAAGCCACCGCAAGTCACAGACCGTATGTTGCTGTCACCTAGGGGACCACGAGGGGATGGGGTCTTGGGGTTTCTATCGGAGGAGAACTTTCTAACTTGCATGAGAGAGACCGAGCTGAACCCTGGTTCCCCACGTTAACCACTGGCACTGACCTCTCAGCCACTGGGTGACAATGTGAATTATTTGTGAAACTTTAAGACAAATTTCCTTTGGTTCTGCTGCCTGGAGGGTTTGGGGGCCAACATAGGGGCCACTGTGGGCCAGAGGGATCGTGAGGTATTTGGGGATTTGGAGGAGGCCACGGTAGTGGGAAGCTCTTGTTCTTCAGTGTAATTCACAAAGTAATCATAATTGAGATTTATACAATCAGATAGTAGTGTTGCCAGGAGTTCCATCATTCCAAGGCTTCACCCTTTGCTTCCCAAAGCCAAACCCTATCTGTAGTGTGGTCTGGAGGAAAGACTGTGTAGAAGGCTACTAAGCAGTCTGCTCCAGCTGTCCCTTCCTCACCACATTGTCGTAGCAGTGTGGCTTATAGCACACAGCCTTATGTCCTGCCTAGTAGGTCTCTGTGGAGGCCCATTTTCCCTTGCCTCCCTTGCCCATCTTTGTGTTAACAGGAATATCTAGATGGGCCTGGTCCTGTTCCCACCTTATGGAAATGTCCTCTGAAAGGGACACCCTACTTTGCAAAGGTTTTCAGAATCTAACTGGTGAAGTCCTATCCGAGGAAGGGCAGCAAGGTCATTAACAAGAGACCACTTTCCACAGGATGGAGATGATGACAGGCTGATATATCCATCTATCCTCCAACGTTTCTTCTCAACGCCCCACTGAATGCGAGTGTGGGATCCAGGTGCAGGTCAATGCGAGTCTAGGCCTGCATTGTTAGAGAGGGGCCTTTAGAGCTGGGGTCCTTCCCTAGCTTCCTGAGACATGACTTCTCTGGTCACCTGACTCTGGGACTTCTATTGTGTCCCCGCCCCCCCTCCCCCAGTGGCTGGATACCTGCATGCACAGGCTGGACGGGGAGCTCTTGAGTTCCTGCTTGTGTGCATGCTGCCTGCGTGTGCTGCATTATTGGGTCTTGCTACCTTGTTGTTCTGTGCTCCATCACATTTCTAAGTCTGTCTCCTCAACTATGAAATAGGATTAATAAAATAATAAGCAACAAGCACATCTTAGCACAGTGCTAAGGACTCAGGACAGAGCGGAGTTAGGGGCAGTGACTGCTAGTACCATCACATGAGCTTATTGTTGGACTAGTACCATTACCGTCTCTAAACATGGCCGGGGGCCGCGTCGGTACATATGGTGTCCGGACTGAAGGTGGCTGGGTTAAGCCCCACAGAGCCACCTCTCTGACTCTTGCTTGTGTCTTCCAGTGGATGACAACCTGGGCTTCCTCCCCACCTTCGGGCCCTGCTATGTAAACCTCTATGGCAGCCCCCGGGAGTTCACAGGCTTCCCAGACCCCTATGTGGAGCTCAACACTGGCAAGGTGAGCTGCAAGGCCTCACATATCACACAGGAGTCTGCAGCCTGGTCTGGCAGTGTCTGGGTCTGGCTTGATAGGCCACAGTCCTGATCAGGCCTGAGTAGGCCCAGGCCAGGTGGTCACTCCTCAGAGCACCTCCTTCTGTCTGGCCCCCTGTGTCCTTCTTCCTGGTCTAGTTGGATCTATTCACCATCTCCATTCTAAGACAGTCAGGTTCATCCCGCTTAGGTTTCAACATTTTGGGCTGGGCTGGAGGTTTGGTACATCCCTATTTTGTGGGGTGAGTTCTGCCCTGCCATTCTCCCTTTGCTGGTGACTTGACCTCCACTTTCAGGGGGAAGGTGTGGCCTACCGAGGCCGGCTTCTGCTGTCCCTGGAGACAAAGCTGGTGGAGCACTGTGAGCAGAAGGTGGAGGACCTCCCTGCTGATGATATCCTGAGAGTGGAGGTGAGGGCACTCTCTCAGAGGGAGCTGTGTTCCTATTGGTGACAGGAGCAAGGTGCCATGTGCTCTGGTAGAGGGAGACTTCAGCTCTGATCCACCTCCTTGTCTCAGCTGTAAGGTGGGAAGAGTGTAGCATCTCCCCTCTCCCCTGGAGGGATGCTCTGAGGCTTAAAGGAGATAAATGAAAGTATCTTAGAAGCCCAGAGCTTAATGTAAAATGTTTTACATCCTGTTTTGTAGGGATCCTGTAAGGAAAACTAGTCATGAGTTCAACTCAATACTTACCACACACCTGTCACTGTGGGTGATGCTACTGATGTTGTCAAATCCTCTCAGCACCCCTTGAGGTGACTGTTGTGAACTCCATTTACAGATGAGGAAACTGAAGCCGGGAGATGCCAGAGCAGTGCCTGATCTCCAGGAACATCTAGGTGCTGTGATCAGATACCTTTGGTTCCATCCTGGTTCTCCCACCCACTGGCTGTGTCAGTTTCCTTGCCTATAAAGTGGGTATGATAGTCATGTCTACTTTAGAAGGTGTGATGAGAAAATAACTGACACATACACGCAGTAGTACTCAGTAAATGTTAGCTGTTGTAATAATCGTATACTCCTTAAACCTAGTTAGTTGTTCAGCTCCTCCTCCCTCACCTTTCCGCCTTCTCAGGGAAGAGAAGGAATCATAAAATCATGTTGGTTCACCTCAGGATATGTGAACTCTTTCTGTTATCTCAGTCCTGTGCCCCAATGAGTTCTACACATCCTAAGAACGTGGTGGAGGCTGTCTGAGAAGACTCAGGGATGGCTGGTGTGTGTGTGAGTTCTAGGCAGGGTACCATTGTTGAGAGCTTTCAGCTCCTTTGAATAGCAGGCAAGGTCTAGGCTGCCCTGAGGGACACGGCAGGAGACCTTGCTTTGGTGACGTGGTGGCTCCATCGCTGCTGGTTTGGATTAAGGAGCAGTCTGACCTTGAAGAAACAGATATTATTAGGAAACTCAAGCAAATGTCCACAGACCTGGAATGAGTTTGTTCACTCAGTAACCAAGTCTTCAGGCTGCTCCTTTGGACCATCTGCCACCCTCCGCCCAGCCAGAAGGAGTTCTTGGACCCTGGTCATGGCTAAAGCCTGCCAGACATGGGATCCACCCCACTGGGTGTCTTGTGTATGTCTTCCTGTGACCTCTGCCCTGCCCACTCTGTTCACAGAAGTACCTCCGGAGGCGCAAGTACTCCCTGTTTGCCGCCTTCTACTCGGCTACTATGCTGCAGGACGTGGATGATGCCATTCAGTTCGAGGTCAGCATTGGGAACTACGGGAACAAGTTTGACACCACCTGCCTGCCTCTGGCCTCCACCACGCAGTACAGCCGGGCTGTCTTTGACGGTGGGTGAAGCTGGAGGGATTGCTTCCGAGTCATAGGGCAGGGGCTGAACTCCAAACCCTGCTTCCTGTGAAAACCCTGGTGAACCTTTAGGGGTACTCCGTGTTCACGTCTCGTGTCGCTTCTCCTTGTACACCTCCACGGGAGGCCCACTGCCAGCACGCATAGACTAGACTCCCATAGGCTCTGTGGTTGCCCTGGTCCTGAGCCATCTCCAGCACTACACTGGGTCTGGAAGCTTGACTTGGAGACCTTGGGGATAGGAGCTTAGGTTTCCCAGAGGTGAGAGCCTCAGCAGTCTGTTCCCCCATGAAGGGTGCTCAGGGTCCTCATCTGACACTGGGAAGCAGCAGCCACATGACAAGCATTCAAGCAGAAAGTGGTCCAGGGCTTTCTTCCTGCGTTCTGAGTTCCTCCTCCAGCTCTGAGGAAGTCCCAGGGGCCTGAGCTCGGTGCTGTGCCCTGGGGGCCTGCCCAGTACAAGGCCCTCCTCTTCCCTCCCTGCAGGGTGCCACTACTATCACCTGCCTTGGGGCAACGTGAAGCCTGTGGTGGTGTTATCTTCCTATTGGGAGGATATCAGTCATCGCATTGAGACTCAGAATCAGCTTCTCAGGATTGCAGATCGGCTGGTGAGTTGTGTTCTACCCAGACCTGTGGCATGGTCTCTGGTACTGTCAGGAATGTCTGCAGACCTGGGGAGAAGATGGTGTGACAAGGGTGCCAGGGACACCTTAGGCAGATGTGGGAAACTGAGAAACAGAGTGTCAGAAGATAGCTGGAACTTTAGGACATACCTGCCTAGTGCTCATTACCAGATGCCTTTTGATTCTTACCTCACACAATGGTTTGCTGGAAACTTCCAGCCAGAAGCCAGAAGGTAGGACTCCAAACTTAGATCCATGGTCTAAGAGGCATTGATAGGTGCTGAGGGAGAGGTGTGGGGTATGGAGGAGAGGAAATGGCTGAGGAGCATCAGGAGGCTTCACGAGGGCAGCTGGAGACATGGGAAGAGACTGTACCTGGGATGCTGTGGTAGGGGACCAGGGGAAGGTGAGGAGGCTCTGGGAAGGAGCTGACTTTTGAGGGAGAATTGTGGAGCTTGCACTCCGAAAGCTTTGAGAGGAGATCTGGACTTGAAGCTGGGAAGCTGGGACACTGGGCCGAGGAGCAGGGTCTTTAAGGATGGGGTCAGTTCTGCTTTGGGTGCTAGGAGAAGCTTCTGCCTGCACACACAGGTTGGTCTGGTGCTTGACCAGAGGGTGAAGGAGTGTCCTGAGCAGGCACAAGTATAGATACCAAGGGAGGGGAGAAGGATAGTGGTCCAGGTGGTGGCTCCAGGGATCTCTATGGGGTGGTGGGATGCACGCTTTCTCCCTGGGTCGTCACTCTTGAGAAGCAGAGCAGGTCAGTGTGACCACAGGCAGGAACAAGGAGGGCAGGGTGAAGAGGCCCGTGGACATCTGATGAGCGCAGCTGGAAGGAAAGCTGAAGGGGAAGGGGCAGGACAGAGTCTTGGAGTGGCTGGGGAGAGTCCAGGCCTAGAAAGGGCATTGCAGTGGCCCATGGCTTCCTTGAGACTGGTAGCTGGTGGTGCTAGGTAGCTAGAGAGGAGAACTTGAAGTCTAGGCTGTGCAAAGACACGGTCCTGCTACCCTCTGGACTACTCATCACCTCCTAAGATTGCAGCTCCAAGACAGCAGGGACTGAGTTTTCTTCCTAGGCTTTGTTCCGCAGGGTGGAGCACACAACACATGCTCTGGAAGACTGATGGGTGGAGAGGGAGGCTTGGGGGACCGGGTCTTCTGAGGTTAGGCTCTGTCTCCCATCTCAGGGCCTAGGCATGGGGAAAGTGCTTAAGAAGGGGATCAGAAGAAGTCCCAAGAATGCAGGCTGTAAGAACCTGGTCTTTGTGCCTCTGGCTGGTTAGGGAGGCTGGCTGGATTGGAACCTGGCTGTGTAACTGACTCTGGAAAGGACTGAGGGGAATAGTCTCCGAGAGGCCCACTTGTTGATGGGAGTCAGACCTGGCAGGTGAGGCAGGATGCATTCAGAATCTGCAAAAGTCTGCATGACAAGGGAACCCTTCATGATCATGTGTGAGACAGAGATTCTAGGCTTGGGAGTTGAGGTGTGGGGAGCCCTGGAAAGTTTTTGAGCTAGGACAGCACTGGCAGAATGAGCCTGGGCTATTCCTGCTCTGTTCCTAGTATCCACTCTATCTTGGTTCAATGACACGGCCTGTGGGTTAGGTCCCCTTCACTGATGACACTCCTGTTCCACAGGAAGCTGGCTTGGAGCAGGTCCACCTGGCTCTGAAGGCACAGTGCTCCTTGGAGGACATGGATGCCCTGGTGGCTCAGCTGACGGATGAGCTTATTTCAGACTGCAGGTAGGTAGTGGGTACCTAGTGCCCTCAGCTGCCTCTCCTGGCTTGGCCAATACTGTCTCCCTGGGAGCATTCGTGTGTGGCACGTCTCCCAGCCACAGTTGGCCAGCAGTCTGGCCAGTGCTGAGCCCAGAGGTGGTGGAGCCAGCACGGGAGTTGAAAAGGTGACGTTTAGAACAGGTCATAAATCTCCCGCAGCAGCGGCAGCTGTGGGCTGGGCAGCAGGCTTACCTGAATGGGAAGCATTGTGTGTCGGATCTGCAACCTCATAGCTCCCTGATCGAATCTCCAGGAGAAGCTGGGGTGGGGGCACCCCTCCTTCCCTCAAGGCCACATTGGGGACCGCATTTTCTGTTTAGCCTTCCACTGCACATGGCTGCTTGTCAGCTTCAGGAAAAGGGGGCTCTGTGCGTGAAGGAGAACCAGAACGCAGGCGGCCAGCAGAGGGGCTCACCTCAGCATCTCTTCTGTGGCTGGGAGGGCTGGGTGCAGTCACCGGTGAAAGCTTTGAACTTGAAGTTGGCATGAAGAACTTTATAACATCAAATCAACAAAGGACCTGCACCTTGGGAAGGATTTAGTAAAATGGCTGTTGAAGAATGGGGGGAGAGTTTGGAACCTGCCCCTTTCGTTGGCCTGGTGGCTTTTAGCAGCTTCGCTTCTGAGAGCCTGTTTCTCAGTTATAACATGGACTTGGTGATTCTTGAGCTTCTACATTCTCTGACTTTTGGTATCAACATCATCCCCTTTCTGGATCCCATCATCTCCTCCATCAGGCTGGCTATAGAACCCTGTTTGAATGAATCCCACACATGGCTTCACCATTGGTGGCCAGGCATGGCAGCCCAAGGGACCTTCCCCAGGAGATTATTCCTGCATTCCCTTCACCTCCTGAAGCCTAGTTTAGCCCTAGGCATATTGATAAAAGTCACAACTTCCAGCTCTCTAGGTGTGGGAGAGAGGAGGGGGCTGTGGGAGCTCAGAGCAGGTGCATTTGACAAGTGGGATTCAGAAAAGCTTCCTAAATAAGGTGTACCTGGTGAAAATATTAGGAAGTAGGGGGGAGAGAGGGGTTGAGGCATGCAGTTTTGAAATGCCTGTTGTCTTGGGGGGAGGGGAGTGCTGATGCCCAGCAGGGAAGGCCTTAGGGCCTCTGTTAAGGAGACCCCAGGCTTGGGACTGTTGAAGAGCAAGGTAGGCTGTGGGTGGAATGCTCGAGGCCCGGGCAGGGGTAGCGGGCCAGGTGAAGGGAGAGGAGGTGTGGGTGATCTCTTATCAGGGGCAGAGATGCTGGTGGGTATGGAGGGAGCTGAGGGCAGCACAGGCCTTGTACCAGGCACTGCACTGGGGAGTTTATGATTAGTATTCACTAATCATAAAACACTGTTTGGGGTCTGAAGTAGCATAATTAATATCTTACAAGTGGGGAAAAGGAAGCACAAAGTGGTTGATTCACATTCTCTGAGGGCGTTATCAGGAGGGGAACAGGCTGGAAGAGATGAGTCACTGGGAAGCTGGCCTTGCTTCTGGAGGTGGGAGGACTGTGGGGCTGGAGGGACACACAGGGGCACTCAATCTGTGGGCGATTATAGCAAGGGGCACCTTCTCAAAGTATATCTCACCCCTAGCCACATCTCTGGGGCAGTGAGTGGCAAAATGTGGGTGTCTCGACCGCTTGTGACCATTTTGTGGGATGGATCAGGCAGGTCAATGAGGCTGAGACATTGGAGATGGGTGGGACCTTATCCTGACAGGTCTGTGATACTGGGATGATGGAGGCTGCACTCAGTGTCCTTTCATTGCTCTGCTCTGCTGGGAGGATTTGGCCTGTACCCAGGCCTCCCTGGGGCATCGGTCCCAGGTCAGGAGCTTCCTTTCCTTCTTCCTTCCTCTCTTCTTCAAAGCAAGACTGTCTTCCCCACAGCCTGCCTCATAGACACCCACCCTTCCCCTGCTTCCTTCTGAGTCATTGCTGGCTTATAGGGCCCTCTCCACCCCACAATGCTTCCCCTCGCCTCTGTGTGTTCGTATGTGTGATCTTTCATAAGCCATAAGCCATAAAGCTTCTCAGTCTCCTGCCCCTGACCAGCCCTGTGGGCATAGCTCAGGACCTCTTTTTCCAGAGACGACCCCTAAGGCTGCTCTTGTGGGGATGGCAGTCTGCTTCAGTTTCTCTTCATTAGAGGGCAGGGTGGGAATCTCCTTCTGGGCTCAGTCTGTAGGCCAGCTCCGGTAGGGAGAAGCAGTTGCTTAGTGGAGTGAGACAGGATGGAGGCCAAAGCATTTTTCAGGCTGGGCATTGTCCTCTGCCTGGAGCTAGCCCAAGGACAGGTGATGACTTGGTGAGCAGCCAGTTCTGCTCTGAGTGATGCTGGGTCTTATCAAGGTCCACCTTCCATTTGTAGGGAGTACTGGGAGTGCAGCCTCAGCCTCCTTTTCTGTATTCTTCATATTGGACCTTCCTGAGGGTCGGAAAGAGCCAGGACATCGTGTTAGTGGATGGTCTGGGGAGTCTTGATTGGGTGGTCTTTAAGGCGTGGGATCCTCCCCAGAGTTTGACCCAGGCCAGGTGCACAAGTGTCCAGGTTGACTGGACTTTGGCTCTCCAGGCTGCTGCTCCATCTCAGCTCCTGGCCACAGGCAGGTCGTCTGGGCCCCTCACCCACTGAGTGCAGCATCCGCCTGCTGCAGCCCGACCTGGGGCTGCCGTCCGCGGCACCCTCAGGGCAGTAAATATTATATTACCACAGGGTGTGCAGTACGTGACCTGAGACGGGCCCCGGGGCTTAAGTTTCCCTGAGATGGAGCTAGCGCGCCGCTCCCCCCACCCTAAAAATTCAATTAAAAAAAATAACAGGAAAGACGCAGCGCGCCTAGGGCCTGCCAGAGCGGTGCCGCGGCGCTCCGGCGGTAATTGGTTCTGCATAGCTCGGGGAAATTGGCAGAAAAATAAATCAGCCGGGAGCCGGGAGTCCAGACGCTGCGGGGAGGGGGCGGGGGCTGCTTGCGGAGCGGGCCTGGCGCAGCGGCTTTGACGAATGTCCTGTTTGAGAGTCAAGGGCTCGGCCGGTGGGGCGGGGAGGGGGCGGGCGACCAGCCAGGAGGGTCCTGCCTGGGGAGGGCGGGCACCCGGCCCACCCGCTCCTTTGCGCACCCCAGCTCCGGGATGGTTCGGAGCACCGGCCTGCAGGGCTTTTAGGGAAGCCCCCGTGTGATGGGTCCGGGGTCAGCGTTCCTTTGTCCTCACAGGTGATTGAGTTTAAACTTAACTCCTGGCTCGGGGTTCAGCGGGGTGATTTTGGATCTGTAGTACCCCCAGCTGCGCTCAGAAGGCTTCCCAAAGCACAGGCAGGATTCTGGGAGAGCCGACTTGCGGCCGCCCACCGGGTGGATGCTTCTGTGTTCGTGGCTGCTGGCCTCTGCACAGCGTCTGCAGTAGCTAGTCCGGGGTCCATAAATTTCCTTCTTGGAAAAAATGTGTGCCCAACACAGAAGGAATTTGTTTTAGTATGGAGCAACTTAGCCTCGGGCCTCTGCGGACACAGGGGGCGGTAGAGGGACCCTCTGGGCTCCCTGAGAGCTTGCAGTCAGCTGGGGAATGGGGTGCTCATGTAAAAGAACCCACTAGGCTGAGGCAGGAGATGAGTCCCAAAAGGATGGCCTGGGAGCGAAGAGCTTGGGAATAAAGCGGAGACGTTTTCGTGGTAGGCGGGAGGCTCCGTGAGGAAGGCTTTCTGGAGGAGGCCAGCGGAACTGAGATGTCAGAGCTGAGAAGGCACCGAACAGGCTGGCAGGGGGTAGAGCCCCACAGGAGCATACACATATGCATGCACCTGTAGTGTACCGAGCCCTGACGAAGGCATGTTCCACCTGTCCTTCCCAGCCAGCCCCTGTGTGACATCCATGAGATACCCTCTGCCACCCACCTTGACCAGTACCTGTTCCGGCTGCGAACCCGTCACCTGAGCCAGATCACAGAAGCTGCCCTAGCCCTGAAGCTTGACCACAGTGAGCTCCCTGCTGCCTTGGAGCAGGCTGAGGACTGGCTTCTGCATCTCCGTGCCCTGGCTGAGGAGGTAGTGGATCCTGAAGGGCCTTTTCTTTCAGCCTTCCTGCCTGTTGGAAAGTTAGGACTGTCTATGCCATGAACCAACCAAGGCTCCATTGCCAGGAAACCTTGGACAGGTCACTTAACCTCTCTGAGACTTAATATCTCCAATTATAGAAGAAGGAGAGAGGATACATCAGGATACTGATGGGGCCCAACACAGAGCCTGGTATATGCAGTAGGTACTCAGTAAATGTCCCTAGTCCACTGAAGGATGTTGGAGCAACAGTGTCTGGCCCTAGGTCCTATGTTGAGGCCCGCTTCTCCAGGATTTGAATCCTTCTGACCCATCGGTGTCTCTGTATAGGTGGTAAGGAGAGATGGTACCCAAGAATGGACAGGGAGAGGGTGTCTAGAACTGAGGACTGTTAAAAGAGCATAATGAAAGCCAGTTGGAAAGGTGCAGTGGACCCTGGAGGTTCCCTTAGCAAGGCTGCAGGCGCATGATTAGTTTCCTGGAGCATGTCTTCAGAGTGATAGGGACTATCCCTCAGGCTTGTTACTGACCGCCTCGGAGCCTTGCTGCTGCTCCTGACCTCCTCACATAGCATATGGCTGTTACTCTGTGGGATCTAGAGAGCCCTCCTCAGTCTCCTACCAGCACCCACTCCCCAGATCTGAGGCCTTACTCTCTCTGAGGAGCCCTGACTGGAGTAGTTTCTACCTTTGTAAACCTGAACTTTCTCACATATCAAGTGAGGAAGTGCTTCCTACCTCCTGGGCTGCTGTAGGGATTTGGTGGGACAAGGCATGTGACATGTGAGGAGTCTGTCAGGATATGGGTCTGGCAACAGGCTCTGGGGAAGGCTGCCCTCCATCATTGGAACTGAAGGACCTATTCCCAGCCAGCCTCTCTCCAGAGTGTGTTGTGGGGCACCTGGAGTCTAGAGGCCTTGGGATCCTGTTCTGGGCTACTCCCACTTTCAGAGCCTAGTGTCTGCAGGCCCGGGTCTTAGCATCAACAGGAGGAGCAAGGTTCACTTGGGAAGGCCACATCTGAGGAACTTCAGCAGCTGCCTGCTGTGCTGATGAAAAGGCTGACATCTTAGTGGACTGTCCCCCCACCCTGAGAACATCCACTGAACAGAGAGGACCAGAGCTCTATGCTCCATGAAGGAAGAAGAGAAGGTTTCTTCTCAGAACCCCTCACTTAGCTCAGAGACATTGGAGGGCTCCTCATGTGAGCTAGGGGAGGCAAAGGCAGGGTCAGGGGTGGGTAGTGTGAGATGGAAGCTGGGTAAAGAGAAACCTTTGTGACTTTTAAGTCAGGTCAGGTATGGGTCTGGGCATGTCACTCTCCCACTTTGACTGCTACTCTCTCCAGCCTCAGAACAGCTTGCCAGATATTGTCATCTGGATGCTTCAGGGTGACAAGCGTGTGGCCTACCAACGGGTGCCTGCCCATGAAGTCCTCTTCTCCAGGCGGGGTGCCAGCTACTGTGGCAGGAACTGTGGGAAGCTACAAACTATCTTTTTGAAAGTGAGTGTTCTTTCCGCCCCGGTCTCAACACAATGTCTCTCTTCTATTTCTCCTTGATCTGTTCTGGAATTATCTAAAAGTCAACAGGCTCTGGTCTTGGAAGAGAAGGGGATCTGGGATAAAACAACTTTTTTCTTTAATTCTCCCCAAAGTCCCCAGATGCCGTGCAGAGAGTCTAGAAGGCTTGCTGGTGAGAGCTGGAACATGATGTTGGAAGTGAACTAGGAAAACTGGGCCTGGTGATACGTGCCCGTAATCCCATCACTTGGGGAGTGGAGGCGGGAAGATCAAGGGTTCAAGATCATCCTTGGCTATGTATTGAGTTTAAGACCCTTGTGGGCTACATGAGAAAGTAGCAGGGGATCCCCCCCCGAGAGAAGAGAAGAGAAGAGAAGAGAAGAGAAGAGAGAGAGAAAGAGAGAGAGAGAGAGAGACACCAAGGCACTAAGACTTGATTATTTACTGAGGCTGGTCTCTTTCAAGATCAGCCCCAACCTCTAGAGTCCTGCCCTAGTGGCCTAGCTCCAGCTGAAACCAGAACACAGGGCTCAATTCTCTTGTAGGGAAAGCCAGGGCCTGTGACTTGGGAGCAAGTAGCCTATCCCACACCCTTGCTCCCCTTTGTCTTCGTCCAGCACCTGCCCCATCACTGGGCCTGTGTGTGGGGTGATAGGGAAGTGAGTGGGTACTTGTGGAGGTGTTCACATCCCCTTCTCTGGGTGCACAGTGGGATGCAGAGCCTGGGAAGCTTTGGATGCAGGAGTGGCTGGATGATAAAAACACAGCATACAACTACAGGGGAGACACCGTCTCTGACTGTGCTTCCCAGGGGCCAGGAAATCAGCCCTTACCTAACTTCTAGTTGTACCTAGTGGTTCTGTACTCCTCAGCCTACACAGCCTTCCTCCATCCCCGCCTAGCCCATCTCACCAAAGCTCTATGTGGCTGCCCTCTTCTCTGCATCTCACTTCCCACCTTACTGCCTCCAGGAGGCCCTTGTTGACCCCTCTTAGCCTTGATCTTTCTGAGCAGAGCCCTCTGCTGGCTGCTGGCCAGCCATTCTTGCTACCCTTGGGGTGGGAAGAAAAGACTAGCTTCAGCTTATAGCCTTTATGAACAGATTACTAGAACTGGTTGGAGCTCTCTGTGGCTTTGGGCAGGTCACTTAACCTCTCTGAACTGCCCACTTTCTTTTCATCTATATAATGATGGGGATTGAAGACTGAATTAGACAATACAGGTATTGCGTCAATGGATGGATATTTCTTTTCCCCCCTGCTCCCCTCTTCCATTAGGGGCTTTCCCTTGCTCTATAGATGTCATGCTTGGAGATCAGTCCCAGGCCGGACTGACCAGATAATCAACACACAGAGTCAGTGACCCTTCCAAGGGAAAGACAGCTTTGTCTAGAGGGAAGGACTGGGCACATGAGGGCATGTGCGTGCGTGCATCCGTGCATGTGCGTGTGTTCGTGCGAGCGTGAGTGCGTGTGTGTGTGTGTGTGTGTGTGTGTGTGTTTGCACTGAGGAGGAGACATGACCCTCCCACCTGCTCCTGGACCATCTGGAATACATTCTCTATTTGATGCTAACCTCCAGCCTCAGATTTCCCTCCTAGGCTGATCGTCTCTTTGTGTTCTGAGCACAGTGTGGGAGCAGGCTGGCAGGACAGTGGGTGGTGAGCAGAGGCAGGCTGTAGGCAGGCCTGGCAGACCCTGGAGCAGCTCTGGCTCCAGCTCTGACCTCTTGGTCCTGCAGCCTCCAAGGGAATGTGAACTGAAAACGTTCCCTGATTCCAAGCAAAGGGGGTGGGGGAGTTATAGAATTGTTTCTCAAAGTCTTCCCCACTGAGTCCATGAGCCCCGCCAGTAGTAGCTCCTGAGCAAACTCTGCAAAAATGTTGGCAGCAGGCAAGAGACCAAGAAAACATTGGTGTTCCTTAACTTAAACCAAAGTTGGAAAAAGTGAGCACCAGCAGAGGAGAGGAGCCCCAAACTAGACATTTCTTTATTTGCTGTTGCTATTTTGGGTTGGGCAGGCTGGCCTTGTCTGGGGGAGGGTGGTGGTGGGAAGCCTGAGGTGGAGGGGGGAGGGGGGTCAGGCATTCCTGCCCTGTCCCTGGGGCTGGTGGTTTGGAGGGAAAAGGCAACTAGCCACCCTGTGGGAGTGGAGCAGAAGTGAACAGTGCAGAGGGTTCCAGGGGCACAAGTGGTATCAGAAGCACCTCCATGCTCAGGAAGGATCAAGAGAAGAGGGGTTGGGAGTGAAAAGAAGGTCATCCAGGCATAGCCTGTACCCCTTCCCAAGCCTCCTCTCTGCCTGAGTTCGCACTCCAGTGGTCCAGGCCTTCTTCGCTAGCTTGGGAACCCTCACCTTGGCTTTTCAAGCTTTTCTGAACCCACCCAGACTTCCTTCCCTCTTGCTTAGCACCCTATCCCAAAGACACACTTCTCTGAATTCAGAGTACTTAAGTCATAGTCTACCCTTCAGAGGACAGTGTCTCTCTAAGAGCTCTGAGCAGGCCATATGTGACCTTTGGTTTCAGTCACATGGTGAAGTAATCATATTTTTAAATGTTGGGTTGTTGTGGTTATCCCATTTGGCAGAACTTCTGAAAACTTCGGGGTTAAAACCAGCTAAACAGTGGTTAACACACTGATAAGCACTTGAAAATGTGGGGATGTTAGATGCTATATGGATGTCTAGCCAAAACATACTACTGAAAATGAAACTAGGTGGTTTTAATTGCTTTCTCTCTTCTGGCCCAGTGTCACTGCTTTTCTCTTAAGACTCAGGTTCTAGCTGGTGCTGTCCAGTGAGGCAGCTATGTACAGATATTCAACTAGTTAACATCAAACAAAATGAAAACTACAGTTTCCCAGTTACATGAGTCGTTTTTCAGATGGCTGTGGCTGCCCTACTGGGCCTTGCAGATCTGAGCCATTTCTGTTGTAGCGGAAAGTGGGATTCTCAAAGACAGAAGTGAGAAGGTGGTAGGAGAAGGAAGTATCAGACCCTGCTGTACTCTCGATTCCTCATCCCCCTCCTCCTTGGCTGCTGCAGTCTTTCAGGAGCAGGAGTCTTGGTGGGGAAGGAACTTCCTAGGTATATATCCCATTTCTATGTCATTCAGTGAGGTCCTCCAACAGGGCACACCTGACTGGGTGGTGGGCTGGCGTGTCCATCCCTGAGTGTGTCTGTACTTCTCTGACCCCAGCACCCTATGGAGAGTGTACCAGGGGCCCGCATGGCGGTGCAGATCCGTGTCAAGCTCTGGTTCGGGCTGTCTGTGGATGAGAAAGAATTCAATCAGTTTGCTGAGGGGAAGCTCTCTGTCTTTGCTGAAACAGTGAGTATGCACCTACCTACTCACCCCCGGGTACAAGAGCTGTGTAGTCCCTCACCTTTCCTCCTTCTTTGGTCTACAGTATGAAAATCAGACAAAGCTGGCACTGGTCGGAAACTGGGGCACAACAGGTCTCACATACCCAAAGTTTTCTGATGTCACAGGCAAGATCAAGCTACCAAAGGATAGCTTTCGCCCCTCAGCTGGTTGGGCCTGGGCAGGAGACTGGTTCGTGTGTCCAGAGAAGACGTAAGTGGTGGGCCCAGGGTGGTGGAGGGCCAGGCCAGAGTTCCCAGCTGTGGCTACCCCTTATGCCTTGACCTTTCCCTTGTCCGAAGTCCTTGTCTGAAGCATTCAGCTCTGTGAATGCTTCTGCCTGCTCCTTGCTGGTAATAAGCACTGCTCTTGGACTCTTATGGGACTGGAGCTCACTAGGAGAACTCTAACACTCAGAAAGTCCTTTATGTGGCTGGGGAGATGACTCAATATGTAAAGCATTTGCCACGCAAGTGTGAGATCCTGAGTTTAAATGCCGAGAATGGGAGTTAAAGACTGGCACAGGTAATATGTCTGTAACATGTTACATTAATATGTGCTTCTATGGGGAGATGGTAGGCAGAGGCAGGAGAGTTTTCAGAAGCTGGTGGGCCAGCTATCCAGGCATACTCAGAGTAAACAACAAAGAAAAGAACTCAAACAAGGTGGAAGGTGAGGACTGACACCCAAGCTTGTCCTCTGACTTCCACATGCGTGCATTGCATGTATGCACCCCCCACACCTGTACCCATGTGCATATGAACATACAGACAGACAGACAGACACACAAGGTCCTTTATTATTAATCTTGATTTGTAGTTTGCACCCAATCCTGTGGCCTGGTCCTCCATGATAGAACATACTCAGGGTCATGTTTCGGGCAGCTCACATGTTCCTGAGTGTTCCCAGTTCATTCAGTCCCTCTACATCGCTGGCTCTGCTACTCTCCCTTCTGTTTTGCAGTTGGTTGACATTCAGCAACTTAAAAAAAAATTGCAGCAGAACACAGAGCCAAATATCGAGTCTTCATCACATTGGTTGATGACATTTTATGTCTATTATCTGTTGAGCTTTGGTATCTTTCTGTAGTCCCCCTTCCTCTTCCTTTATCTCAGGTGACATTTTCTTTGGCCTGTAACCATCTCTAACTGTCCTGGACCTCCCTTTTGTTTTCTGTCCTGGTCTTTCTGTGCTGACCCCTCTATCTATCCTGTAGCAAAGTTGACAGTACAGGTAGGCCAAGGCAGAGGATGGGTGGGCTGTCCTCAGTTGAGCCTCTGTGCATTCTCTCCCACAGCCTGCTCCACGATGCTGATGCTGGTCATCTGAGCTTTGTGGAGGAGGTGTTTGAGAACCAGACTCGGCTCCCTGGAGGGCAGTGGATCTACATGAGTGACAACTACACAGATGTGGTGAGGGGTGCTTCAGGCCAGTAGTGTCAGCTTTCTTGAACATTTGTCTCATAGGGGACCTATGATTCAGAAGGCTTATTCCCTGCTCCTACCTGCTGAGCTTCTGTGCTCTGCCCCGAGGGATGGCTACCCAGTCGGTATCATCTCACACTTATCTGTCCTGTTCCTAGAATGGGGAGAAGGTGCTTCCAAAGGATGACATTGAGTGCCCACTGGGCTGGAAATGGGAAGATGAAGAATGGTCCACGGATCTGAATCGAGCTGTTGATGAGCAAGGTGGGAACACAGAGTTCAAGACCCCACCTCAGGAAGCTCCCAGGTGGGCCAGTGGGGCAGCTGCAGGCCACAGGCCCTGACCTGGCCTTCACTGTGCTACTTTACCTGGGGTACTTCCTGAAGGTATCCTCATTTTAAGCTGTCAGTTAGATTCAGAGTTTCAGCTACTCAGGGACTAAGTGTGCCCCACATGGAGAGATGACCCAAGAGAGATGAGGATTTGTTGACAATGACTGACAGGTGCTTCCTCCTAGGCTGGGAGTACAGCATCACTATCCCTCCAGACCGCAAGCCAAGGCACTGGGTCCCTGCTGAGAAGATGTATTATACTCACCGCCGGAGACGCTGGGTCCGCCTGCGCAGGAGAGACCTCAGCCAGATGGAGGCATTGAAGACGGTGAGGCTGGGAGAGATGGATGCCAATGGGACCTCTGGATATAGGCCAGTGGACACAGGTAGACATTTCTGCACAAACAAACATGTGAAGTACATGCAGCATGCCCAGGCACATGAGACCCAATGAATTTACTGACAAATAGAAGAACGTAACACATACATGGACTAACCCCAAATACATAGTACATTCTGCACACATAGATCACATCCTATATACATATCTCATACTGCACACAGATCTTACACAGCACATAGACCACACCAGCACAAAGATCATACCTAGCACACATATCATACCAGCACATAGATCACACCCTATACACAGTTCTCACCCAGCACACAGATCACACCAGTATGCTGATTTCATCTTGCATACAGATCACACCAGGACACAGATCGTACCAGCACACAGATCACATCCAGCACACAGACCACACCCAGTACAGATTAAACCCTGTATGCAGATCACACCTAGCACACAGATCATACCCTGCATACAGATCATACCACATGCCAGTATCATCCTGCATACAGATCACACCAAGACCCAGACCACAACCAGCACACAGACCACTCTTACCATGTAGATCACACTAGCACACAGACCTTACTCAGTCCACAGGTCATACCAGCACACACAGATCATATACCCTGCATACAGATCATATCCAGAATACACCTATCACCCACAGAATACATAGATAATCCCTGGTGCTCCCACTTGTTTAGAGATACACAGAGCAGATACAGATGTCTGAGTACTGCAAGAGTTCACCTCAAGAGTTCACTCAGTCCTAGAAGGCTCTAGGATATCATAGGAAGTGCCTTTGGCCTGGTGTCCTCGAGGGAGACACCATGACATGAGGCTGTGCTCTTGCAGGCAAGGCTGTGGCCTGGTGATAGTCCTTGAGCCTCACAGATCCTCTTCACTTGGAGGCAGAGGAAGGAATCTGTACCCGCCTGGCTGTCTGCCACTGGCTGAGGGTTGCTAGGCTGTGCTGGGACATGTCTCCACAGGGAGGTAGCGTCCTGGTGGTGGGCAAGGCCCTGGAGCCCACACACATGGCCATTGGAGATGGATCACATCATGAGTATGTTGGCTATGAAGGGCCAAGTGAACTCCATCAATGGTTTCCTGAGGATGCCATGGAACACAGGATAGGCCCACAGTGCTCTTGTATGAGCACACATGATCACATGCACTTTCCCCATGATCTATGGCTACCCATGCTCATCCCCGCCTCAGCCTCTGACTCCCGTAGGTCCTCTTTGCTCTGCTCTTCCTTCCCCAGGGCATATTGGACTTTAGTGATAGATCAGGCCTTCTTGGGTGGGTCTTTGGCGGGGCCCAGCCTTTGTCTTCTTTCGAGCATCTAGTGAAGGATGACTGGGCTTTAGAGAAAGGTAAAGGTTTTGGACAAGCAGTTGTGAATCAAGCCAGCAGTTGTTTTCCATGGAGAACACCCAGGTGTCGAAGGTATGAGCCTTGCCTGGGGTGATGTCTAAAAAGATAGTGTCAGGTTACTCTCTCCCAGGGGCCAGGTGCTTCTAGGTTCCTGTTGGGAAGGGATCCCTGTGGAGGTGAGGCAGAGACCCCTCATAGTTGGTATAGGTTCTGTGTCCTGGAGAGAAATAGTCTGACCTTGGGAAGCAGGCACTTTGTTTTGCCTCTGAACTGAAGGCCTACTTCTATGTTTAGAAGTCAGGATACAAAGAAAAAAGGAAATGACAAGAAAGCTTGGATTTGTGCAGTCCACCCCTAGTTCAAATAAACAGACAGCCCAGTTTCCAGCTCTGCTGCTGTCTGCCTTCTGAAGCCCACTTTCTCAGCCTCCCTGTGACCTAGGAGCCTTCTCTGTTACCTGGATTTCCCAGTCAAAGCTGCTCAAAGCCACTCCCTTCCAGGTGATTCTTCCAGGTTTACCCCTTAGAATCTTGTGTCTCTCCTGAGCAGCCTGCTTTCTCCTCCTTAGAATCTTGTGTCTCTCCTGAGCAGCCTGCTTTCTCCTCCTTAGAATCTTGTGTCCCTCCTGAGCAGCCTGCTTTCTCCTGCAGCACAGGAAGGCAGAGGCCCAGGGCGAGGGCTGGGAGTATGCCTCTCTCTTTGGCTGGAAGTTCCACCTAGAGCACCGCAAGACAGATGCCTTCCGCCGCCGCCGCTGGCGCCGCCGCATGGAGCCGCTGGAGAAGACGGGACCTGCTGCGGTGTTTGCCCTTGAGGGGGCTCTGGTATGGAGGGCTGTGTCTGCCAGAGGTTGGTTGTGGGACAGGCATGGACCCCTCAGGGTCAGTGCTTTTGGACAGAACACTGGCCAGCTAGCCTGGCTTTGGTCCCTGTAGGGTGGCATGTGGGTAGAGGAAGCAGCAGTCTAGATGTCTTCCTAAAGTAAGACAGCTTCTTTCTTGGCAGAAGACCTGCTGTTTTTCTGAGTGTGAAGATGAGAGTTGTAGGTTGGGGGCTGGCCTCTGAACAGCTCACCAAGCAGCAGAGCCAAGGAACCTGGAGATTCTTGCAGATGTGGGCTGGCATGGATGGGAGGAGAAGCCTCAGCCCAACCCTAGGCATGGCCACAGAGGACTAGGAGACCCTGACCTGTCCTTGGTTGGACTCAATTCTCCTGAGATGGAGAATTCCCTAGGGACTTTGTGACACACGTACCTTAGAAATGGAAACCCCTGGTTGGCTGCCTTGCACCTATGGCACTTTCCATAGGCAATGATACTGGGGTTAGCTCAAGATACTCAGGATTTGGGTGATGGACTTGCCAGAAGAGATGATGGCAGTTGGAATAGGGACAGTTGGGGCTGCCACACATCTGCTCTGCTGATGTGGGACTCTTGGGGACAGGATGAGAGGGCTGAATAAGGTCCCCACTTCTGAAATCCAGCCAGGACAATGTGTGCACTCTTTGTGGGGGCTTTGTGGTGTGACCCTTTAGCCTGTGGGGCATTTGTGTGCAGCCAGTGTGTGTACACACACATCCATGGGTCATCTGTGAGGGCTGTGGGAATCTGTGGGTGGGCCCCGGATGTGATGAGTGAAAGCAGAGAAGGGATGGGAGCTAGCAGTGGCCTCAAAGAGGCCCCTGATTTCCACTTTAACTGGGGGCCAGTCAAGTTGTGGAAGTGCAGGAGAGAAACCCACTGGCGGTCAGGTAAAGTAACTGCAGCCTATGACAGGCTTATAGTGAGTCACTGTAGTCCTAGGCAAAGCCTGAGGGAGAAACCGAGCTCTGGGCTCTGGGCCTCTGAACAGCTGTCAGCCAGGGCAGGAGCAGATGAGATTGAGCTGTGAGTAGCACAGAGCAGGGCTGGTGCTCTGTGGCTGTTTTTGTTCTGCGCTGGGTCTGGCTCAGGCACCAGGCAGGGCCTAGAGCTGTTCCTGTGGATGGGGCTGAGGGTAAGGGAAGAAGAGCTTGAGGAAGGCCAGACAAGCACCCATGGGCTTAGAATTCAGTTCCAGCAGAGACTAGAGGCTGAGTGGATAAAGTGCTTGCTCTGTAAGTCTAGATGTCTGATTCCCAGCTTCCACATTTAAAAAACTGAGTATGGTGCTGAGGAAGTAGAGAAAGGAGGGTCCCTGGGGCTCACTGGCCACCAGCTTAGCTTAATCACTGGACCCCAGATCTCAGGCAGAGACTGTCTCAGAGGACAAAGTGGACATGAAGACTCCATTCAAACAAGCGCATGAAAAGGGAGGCTTTGAGTCTCACTCAGCTGGAAAGTAACCTGGAGGGGAGCCAGGTGTTAAGGTAGCAGGAAATTGAGATTTTCGGGTATCCAGGGACTCTCTTCTTTGTCTAGGTCTTCATCTCACACTGGCTTTCTCCCTGGTAGCAGGGATGGTGCTGGTGACACAGGCATACTTCATCCTGACAGCTACAATATTTTGTTAGACAAAGGCATCCAATTCACCTTCCAGATGGAGACAGCAGGGTGGTGCTTTTCAAGTCTAGGAAGGGACTTACTTTGCCTGGTTGTGTGCCTGAGACAGACCCTGCACCTGGGGAGAGGGATGGGGGACTCTGATGGTGGAAGGCTCTGATGGACCACATCCATGCTCTGTGATAGACAGTACTACCAAGTTTGAGAGAGGAACTTCTGAAAAGGAAAAGAAACCTGAAATAGTGGTGGACAGAGAGTTCTAGAGAGCAGATCCAGGACTCTTATCAATGGGCACTAGGGAGCCAGGTCATGGGAGTCAGGAGGGGGCTGAACAGAGGAGAGCTCTGGTTGGAGCAAAGATTCGGGACCATGCGTCAAGTAGCTATAGAAGATAACTGAGAGGGAGATCTATCAGGAGATCCAGGGATGAGGTAACCTGGGAAAGGAGCTGTAGGGTCAAGGTTAGGAAATGGAGTAACAGAGTATAGGGAAGACATGGAGGTTTCAGAGGCTCAGCCAGGAAGGTGGAGAGGAGCTGTGAATATCAGGCTGTAGGGTGAGCCTGGGGCTGCTATGAGTTCACCGTTGACCCTGGCAAGCATGACACCCTGTTGGCTGTATGAGAAAGGCATATCTGGAAGCTGTCTGCCAAGTGACCAAGGAAGGGGAGCAGGAGGAGAGGGTGCAAGGCCAAAGGCGTCCAGAGACACATGAATGGAGGTGCGTGCTAGGACTGGCTGGGACCTGGAAAAGGAAGGTGAGAAAGCCTGGGGAACACACAGCTGAGCTGTCTTGACACGGTGACTAGGGAAGGGGTTGGGTGGTGTTGTGGATTTCCCAGAAACAGAGAAACAACCTGGTCTATTCTGTACGTGTGAGAGGATGTTACAGGGGGCCGTGAAAGTCAAATGTCACATTGACAGCCATAGGAAGCTGATGGATTGTGGTTCTTTTGTGACTGGTCTATGACACAAAGAAAGAAACTGCCCCAGGAATCTCTTTGCACCCCTAGGGAACCTGGCTGATGTGTAGAACCTGAGGGAGATGAAGGTGGTTTAAGGTGGATCCTACAGAACTCTGAAAGCCCTTAAAAAAGGTTCAGCTTCTGGACAGAGCCATAGGTTTGTTTGATAGTCACTGTCTAGATCACTCTGTACCTGAGTGAATAAACCCCCTCAGCCCCAGCAGACACTCATGGTCATACCCCACAGTCTCCCATACCACACTCCCCTTCCATGATCACCACATCCTTCCTGTCGGGTCAAAGGACAAGCTAGGCTCCAATCCTTGAACTCATTGTCTTTGCTCAGGGACTGGAGCTCAAACTCACTTTTTATCCTGGGGCAGAGGGTTGGTTGTTCGGTTACCAGGACCCCACTTCTTGTCTGAGCACTGATCCCTGCCCATGGTCCCAGGGAACTCAGGATCCTGCTGCTTCTGCCTCTCTCCCATGCCTTGAGGGCTGTTACCTTATTCACAGAAGGTACCACATTTTAGCATCACTGGGAGAATTAGCAGTGATGCAAGTTAAGAGTTACTTCTCATAGTAATAAGCAGAGAGGTTAACCAGGGACCTGTTACAATGCTGGCTCTGATGTAGTGTCTGAGTGGGGCCCGAGAGTCTCCATGTCTAAGTCAGGGTGCTACTGTTGGCCCCAAGGCATCACTGAGTAATGAGGATGAAGGATAGTGTGCATTGTGAGATAATGAGGGGCTGACACTGCCCCCCACTTGGATGCTTTTGGGTTTGTGACTAGGGTCCTAGATAAGGAAGGGACAAGGTGACTTGTTCTCCTGTCCTTTGGTAGATTTGATGCTGGGGGCTGGTCTGTGGGGAGTCCCCATGTGTGAGTGTGAATATGCCCATTACAGCCTGCATCTTTGACATTCTAAAGTCTTTCCACAGTCACCATGCTAAGGACAGAGGCCACTTGGAGGAGGGTACTGGAGAGGACCTTAAGGGGCAGGGGATGACTGGTGCTGGGTTCCGGGGAATCTCCTGGGAACCCGTGGATTTTGAATGCCTTAGGTTCAGGACTGGCCTCCTACCACCCCGTCCTGGCTCATGTACCCTCAGTGGGGCTGGCTTAGTCTGCCAGCTCCCTCTGGAACGCTTCTCTTTGGAAGACAGGCCCTGTCTGCTCGTTAGCACCAACAGCCTTTCCCTGAAACCTTCTGCAGGGGCCAAGCCTGGCTCCCTCCACAGAGCGGGAGGCCCTGGCTCCGTCTGCTAGCGTCTGCTGTCTCCATCCCGCGCATTATTTTATTTTCGTATTATTCTTTTTCCAGCTAATATCCTGGCATTCCCAAAGACACTGGGTTTCATAATCTTCCTGGCGTTCCCAGGCAGCTGGGAATCTGAGCACAAAGCCGCTATTATGGTGTGTTCCATCAGCCTCCCGCTCCTTGCCCCACACCCCTTGCTGCAGCCGCAGCCACCACTGCCAGCCCCCACCCAGTCACCACCTCCTGACGCCACCAGCCTCTTTGGGAACTCTGGTGACGGACTGCAAGGATGAGCTCACGGAATCTGTCCTGCCGCCCTTGCCCTGGGCCTGCCCTCCAAGCACGAGGACTTTCCAAGCGCTGCCTCGGCACTTTGGCCTTGCTTCCTGAGTTGCAGAGGCATCCTAGCTGGGAGGGAGGGAGGAGCCAGTCCTGAAGCATGTGCTGGTGGCCTTGGTGATTTCAAGAGCTAAGAAAGACCTCCATGTTCAAAGGTGCATTGTGAACTGCCTTCAGAGCTAGTGGGAGGCTTGAGAAGCTGAATGCAAAGTTGTGTGTGTGCGTGTATGTACATATGTGCAGACGTGGGTGCATGTATGTGTGATCTGTGTTTTGGTGTATCCGATGGTGTATCTGATGGCTTTTGTGTCTGTGATGGCTAAACTGTGGTGTCCGACCCCTGGCTTTATCTATTCCTTCAGTGCATTCACATTCCCAAAGAGAAGAATTACTAAGTCTATTTAACCATGTGCCAGAAACCAGGTAGAGAGGTTTGCACATTGTCTTGCTATATCCCACAATGACCTCAGTAGAATGGCTGGTGACATTAGTCCATTTTACAGATGAGGTGACTGAAGCTCTGGACTTAGTAATCAGATAATCAGTAATAAGAAAATGCAGATATTGGTCAGAACAACCATAGCTCAGGGACTCTGTAACCACACTTGACTCATGCTGGCCCTCATGGGCGGTGGCTTCACTGCTCCTGCAGATGTCTCTTCAGGTGATACAGCAGAACAAGCATGACAGCAGCAGAAGAAATATGCTGGCAACAGCCCTGGGACTTCAGTGAAGACAACTTTCCCATACTCCCTCTCCCCGAGGCACCTTCTGACCTTTGGCCAGACTGCCTACTGGAACTTTAACGCTTCACTTCTGTGAGGGCAGAATGTCTCTTTTGCCCCATCAAGGGCTCTTTGGGGTGAACCCTAGGGAGAGATTTGATGTGTCAGGAGGCTGGGCCCTGGGTAGCATCCCTTGGCCATCCTTGCTCCCTGCATCTCATCCAGGCAGCTCAGGTCCCTGGGGCAGCCTGGTGGCACGTGAAGAAACCTATCTTCACCTAGGGGTCTCCTCCCACTCAGGAAGCCTGCAGTTTGTCTGCAGAGACCTGAAGTAGTGAGACCCTTCAGAGATAGGTGTCCCCAGTCTGGGCCACCGGCAGGGCAGGGCAATTGCACATTGGAAGGCCTGGGAAGGGGTCAAGGAGAGGCAGGTGAAGTGCAGAGTAACTCAAGGCTTGAGCTGGCTAAAGGAGATCTGATGTGGCTTGACCAGGGATGGTCATCTCTGGATCTGGATGAAGTCATGTATGTGCCTGTCACCCCAGCTCAGTTCCCAGGTTGGTCCCCCTGGGGCTGGGGCTGGCTGTTCAAAGCCCACTTGTCTTCAAGGTGGTGGTGGTCATGGTGATTGTTCTTTTTTTTTTTTTTTTGAGACAGGGTCTTCTGTAACTTAGCCTGGCCTTAAATTCACTATGAAGTCAAGAATGGCCTTGAATTTCTCATCCTTCTACCACTACCCCCTGATTGCTTGGGATACAGGTGTGCACAACTATTCCTGGTTTTATGCTGTGCTGGGGATCGAACCCAGGGAGTTGTGCACGCTAGGCAGCATTCTCTCAATTGTGGTACATCCCCAGGCTACCTTAGGTTCTTTAATATCTGAAACAGGTACCTGTTCCTCACCTGGTATTGTGCTAACTGGGACGACTTGAGGGCTGGTAACTATTCAAACAGAGGTCTTCCTATCTTCCTTGCTCCTCTCTAGAGAAGACAGTTTAAGTACATCCTCTAAGTGTGCTGGCCCAGTGCCTGTCTTGCTCTGACTTCGATACTGTGAAGGCTTTGAACACCTGTTCTTGCACCTCAGACGAAATGCCCGTAAGTGTGATATCACTCATCAGGATCTATGTCCATTATTCCTATGGTGACCCTGTAAGTTTTTTCTGGTCTGGGACATTATTAACAGTCATCCTAGGAAAACAGGTGTGCAGAAACAGGGCACTTCCAAGCAAAGTGGACACTTGTCCCAATTCCCAAGGCAGCAGCTGGCATGGGATAGAACCTGCTCTAGCCTTCTCTGCAGCCTGTGCATGTGCAGAAAGGGAGACCCTGGGAGGACATACACACACTCAGCCCTTGCCAGTCCACACATGGCATTGTGTATGCTCCAGGTTGCCTGGTGCACTCCCAGTTCCTTGGGACCCAACTGCAAGATCTTCTGTGGCTGATTCCAAGATCTGGTTCCAGCTGTAAATTAAGCAGGGTTGCACCCTTGCCTGCTATTCCACTTAAGGCCTGGATCAGCTCTGATTCAGAGGGGAGGTCTCCGTCTAGTCCTTCCTTTAAAGGACGACCCTACTTTGTTCTGGGCTGCTGGCCTTTGTAGGGCTTCCATATAAGCCATGCCACCAGGGCTATGCCATGGATCTTGGGAGTGCCTCCTGGCCCTAAGCTGGCACTCAGCCATTTGAAGTCACTCCAGAGTCCTGCTGAGGTACTCTGAGCTCCAATAGTGTCTGGAAAAGAGTCTCTGGTTCTGTTGGCTAATCCACTCTTTGATTGCAGGGGTGACATTAACTTCCCTGAGCCTCTGTTTTCTTACTTGTTGGATGGAGATAATGCCATAGCAAAAGCAATTAACCTTCCTTTATGTTAACCTTCCACAGGTTAACACACTGTGGTTTACACACCTAATCTGGCCCCTGGCTCTGGCCTGTTTTGTGCTCTCCATCAGCTCATAGCTGCCAGTGTCACTCCTGGATGGCCTGTGACCACGTTTGTGCCTAATAGCTGTTGAGGAGTTTGTGACAGACTGTACAATTCAGAGGTGAATGTCGACTCCCTGCCTGTTTATGGATGTTCCTCATGCCCCATTCTAGGGGCCTACTCCTGTGATCACCTGCTCTGTTTATAGATGATCTCATTTAAGCAGCCCTTGGAGGCAGGCTCTGTTAGAACCCAGTTTGAAGACAGGCAAACTGAGGCAGAGAGAATACTTGCTTCAGGAAAATCCCATAGCAGTTCCAGGTCGTGAGGTTATTTGGCTGTCCCTACACAGCCAGTGAAAAGGGGAGAGCGAAGAGAATGAGGATTTATTTGGAGAATCACCTGAGGGCTGACCAACACCCAGCTGCCAGCTCTCTAGAAAAAGCCAAGCCAGGGTCCCCAGTGCGGGCTTGGAGAACATTCTGATTTTTACAGTGCAATGTCTAGATGTGTGCGGTCCTTCTTTTTTGTTTTTGTTTTTTATTCTTTTGAGACAGGGTCTCACTCTAAAGCTCAGGTTGCCCTGGAACTCACTATGTAATCCCAGCTGCCTTTGAAGGCTTCCCAGGTGCTGGAATTACAGGTGTGCTTAATCACTTCTGTTTTAAATAGAACTTCTTGTGTTGTAGATGTAGACTGTTTCATTTCTTCTGATGGCCATGCCTAACAACTGCCTTGCAGAGTCCTGAGAATGTAATCAGCCCTGACAGATGTGGAGCTCCAGCACCTGCTGCCCTGGGGACTCTGACACTATATGCTGAACAGAGAGATTGGGGGATGGGTGGTTCCTACAGGTAGGGTCCTTCCTAGCAGCCCAGATACCCGGCTCTAACTCCTGCTTCCTGTCAGGAGGAAGGAGTGGTCCTTCCCTGAGAGAGAAGGAAAGCAATCACTCCTGCTGGGCTATACCCCTCTGTTTGACCTGGCCAAGGCAGAGAAGATTTCTGGGGTCTCCCGGATAGTCCCAACAGACCTCTGAGGCCTTGCTGACTCCTCCATGGCTGCTGTGGTGTGACAACTGAGGCACTGCCCTAGCTTGCTCTGTCTGTGACTTCTTCAACCCCGCCCCCCCGCATCTACCTTCCACCTCCCCTCATGGATGCTGATTGAGGTCTCCAGGCTGAGGTTCACAAAGTACACCCTTGCTAGGATGGGACAACCTTTGTGGCAGGCAGTACGTGACTCTGAAGGAACCTCAGGAATATACCAGGCCCTGTATATGTCCCGATCCCATTCAGGTGAGGAGGGGTTCTCTTTGTAGGCATGTCTCCCTAAGCTCACCTCCTCCTGGCTGAAGGCTTTGGAGGTCAGTCCTGGGCAGCCCCAAGTAGGCTTGGCATCATCTCAGAGGACCTCTGGGGTGTAGTGTGGCATCACTGAGGCTCAGTTTCTCCTCATTCCTCCCTCAGACTCCTCCAGGAAGCCATGGCTTCCTGCCGGACAGCAGCGGGTTGGAGGCCACCCAGCCCCACCCCCCAGAAGGAGCCGTAGGATCCCATACACAGCTAGCCCCAGGACACAGTGTGTGGCCACAGACGGTGTGGCTGCCAGCCCCAGCCTGAGAGTCACCACATGAGCTATGGAGTAAAGAATGTGACTGTGGGAAACCCAATGTCCTGGGCCGGCAAGCCTAGGCAGGCATGGCTGGGAAGGAGTGGGTGCAAGGGATGGCTGGGCTGTCCCCACGAGCCTTGTCCTGTGCTGCCTAGTTGTATGCAGGGCCCCCTGCGGAGCCTCCATCCTTGCCTGCCTGTTGACTGAGCCCTGCCTTACTGCTGCTGACCCCAGGTACTCCACACTTTCTCCAGGCAGCCTACTCAAAAGGGATGCTTCCAGCACACAGAGAGCCCTGTTGGGTACAAGGGTATCTCTTCTGTGGCAGAGTTAGCTCCTGATCTCCTGAGTTGAGGAGGACATGCTGCTAACCACACACTGAACCATTTCTTGCCTGGTACCTTTGGTCTCTGAAGTGCCCTTGTGGTCTGGGCAAGGACATGCTGGGGGTTCCGGCTTCAGAGTCTGCTCCACGCAGGGTATAGACAGGGCTGTGGGTAGGTGTGTACGACATAGGCTGTCTGCATGCTTGCCTTTGAAGAGAGGCAGCCAAGGAAGTGTCAGGCCTCTGCAGTGTCTGAGCTGGTAGCAGAGAGGGCATGCTGGGTGGAGAGAACAGCCAGTACAAAGTCCCTGTGGCAGAAAGAAGAAGAGTGGTGTTTCCGTGAGGGCTTTGATTACCATATGACTGGAGAGGTGCCCGAGTTAAACTGACCCACTGTGTGCCAGGTACTTTCTGAGGACTGTGGGTATGTCATCTGGTTTAATATTTACTAATGGTTCTCAAGTGGGGCAGTCCCCCTTCACATCTGACAATTTCTGGAGACATCTCAGCAGCTGTAACTCAGTGGGATGCTACTGATGTCTAGCCAGAGGACCAGGGCTGCTCCAACCACCCTCTGGGTCACAGAAGGTAGGTCCTACCAGAAAGAATATTCCAGTCCAGAATGTACTCAACACCAAGGCTAATCCCTCTGCATTTTCCAGAGTTGCCCCAGGAGGTGTGTACTGTGACACACTGTAGGAATCACAGTCTTAGAACCTGTCCATCTCACCATGCCAGCTGTCCTTTCCCCATCCACACTGGGAAGCCCAGGTGGGGCCCTCACCTGTCCTCCTGGAACTGCACACGGCTTAGACTTGGGCTGGAGCAGCGGGTCCTAGAACATGAACCTGCTCCTGAAAGGGGCTGCCCACTGTAGATCGTGTTCTGCATGCTCTTGCAGTTCTTCCTCTGCCGTGCCCTGGTTTTGGTCCTCTAGATAGGAGGTTCCATGGGTCTAGCTCTTGGAATGGTACCATTTGAGCACCAGGTAGAGGTAATGTGAAAGCAGAGAGTGACCCCATTATCTGTACCACTATGCCTCTATTCATAGGCCTCACCTGCGACGGTATCTCTGGGCTCCTTCTCTCAGGTCAGACTTCATCTCTGAGAATTGTTTTAGCTTTGCTCTTTCCCCTGGAGAAAGGCACTGTTAAGGAGTGGGTAGGGCTAGTCCTGGGTTAGATTCACTGGGATGGTGGGGATGCTCTGTTCCAGGTACTGCCGCTCTGTGCTCTCCTGAAGTCTGTGCTGGCCATGGTCAGAACCAACTTATCAAAACATTGGTGTTACAGGGAAGAACAAAGGTTGTGGGCTCTTCTTTGGGTGTGTGTGAGAGCCCTGAGGTGGGGTGTGATGTGTAAGGGCACTGTGAGTGTCAGAGCAGGCTTTCCACAAGGTGATTGGGGAGGCCCTCTGGGAGGTGACAATGTTACCCTGAGTGGTTCTGTTTCCAGCTGGAGAGGGGATCTGCTGCACACTGGCCAGCTCTGTGTATGTGTGGGTGTGTGTGATTCTGCCCATTGGGTGAACCAGACTAGGCTGTCCCTGGGCTGTACCTCTCTCTGTCACCCAGAAGTCCCTCAGGAATCTCTGCCTGTTTCCCTAATCCAGGAGAAGGCAAAGGGCCTGGGGGTGGATGGAGGATCTTGTGGGGCATTTGGGGCCACTAGCTTCCTTGGGAGGCAAGACAGATGGAAAAGCATAAGTTGTGTGGCATGCTCCCACAGGAATGTTAGTGGCTCCTGAGCAAGGACTGAAATACCTGGCGAAGCTCCTATGGAAGAACCCTAGAGGGGAATACCTCTTCTGATTAGAGGCCAGAGGGGACATGCAAGGTGTGTGGCCACATGTGCTGGTCGCCTTAGCAAGCAGTGAAGCCTCTATAGACTCCCATGTGGGAGAGATGCATGTTGGAGCTCATGAGCTGGGCAGCCTCACTGTCTGTGCACACCCAGCACCCTGCCTACCTGCAGGGCACTCATATATGTGTGACCGGGTTGAGGAGAAGGGGCTAGAGTCCTGTGCTTCCATCCCTGCGTCCTGCTCCAGCAGTGGAAGGAACACCAAGACGCATGTGAATGACTGACTCACTTCCAAGGTATTTACTTGTTTTCCTTTGTGTCATCATGTCTTACACCTTTGTGATTTGTTGACTCCCCAAGGCTTGCCCCTGCTCTTGGTTTCTCAAAGCCCACAGACCTGGGAGGGGGGCTTTATAGCCATGAGATGCTGGACTTGCTGCTCACTCTGGGAACGGAGTGCCTGTATGGCAGGGAAAGTCAAGTATCTTTCCTGCAGGAACCCAGAACTTGTGGAGTCCATACCTACCTGGGATGCAGGGTTTCAGACATGTGGCTTAGGTCTTTACAGGTCTATAGTGTGACACCCTTCTCGGTTGTTAGTTCTTCTGTAGTGTGTGTGTGTGTGTGTGTGTGTGTGTGTGTGTGTATGTGTCAGAGAGAGAGAGAGAGAGAGAGAGAGAGAGAGAAAGAAAGAACACTAACATAAGACACTGTTCAAAGGCACTTGGAGGGCAATTGTTTAATTTTAATTTTGATTTTTTACCTAGGATGGGCAATGACTCCTTACTGAAATGCCCACTGGAATGATCTCTCTCTCTCTCTGTCTCTCTGTGTACATGTATGTGTGTAGATGCTAGAAGTCAGCATTGGGTGTTGTTCTGTTAGAACTGTCCACCTTGTTTTCTGAGACAGTCTCTTACTAGTCTGGGGTTGCTGGCCCGAGAGCCCCAGGAATGCTTCTGTCTTTGTTACCCCAGTACTAGAATTGCAAGTGTATGCTACCACTCCTGATATTTTTACACGGAGTCTGGTGATCAAAGTCACATCCTGAAGGGAACTATTTGAACACTACCCCAGTACAAAGTTTATGACCTGCTCTTCTTCCCCACCAGCCTGGGCCCCATAACTGTAAGTTAACTTTTCTCAAGCATGCTATCTATCTTTACACTTGATCTTAACCAAAAGGCTGAGAAATGATAAGTTGGAATCTTTAATAGCCACAGCAACTTTTCGAGCTGAGTCCTGTACAAATTATTTTTGTAAAGAAATTGATTCAGAGATGGTAAGGAATTTGTTCCAAGACACAGGGGCAGGTAGTGGCAGATCAGCTTTAGATCTCATGTGATCTGGTTTTAAATTACTTAAATTGTGGCCTAAAAAAGTGGAGGGTTGTCATTGTTTTCCTACTGTTGTCGGGGAAGGTGTCCCGTGGTGGGAGCCTGTTGTCGGGGAAGGTGTCCCGTGGTGGGAGCTAGAGCCCAACTTGCTGTAGTAGGGCTTGGCTGCTTTCCTTCGAACAGCAGCGGAGCATGCTGCGCCTGCATGTGTGGTCATGCTGCGCCTGCATGTGTGGTGTGGGCCTTTTTCAAGGGTGGATAAGGAGGAGATCCATCTTGTCCTGTGAATGCAAATCTTTTGTCCCAGGAGTGGTTGAGAGCACTTATGCTCTAAGAGGCTGAGAGTCAGGGGCAGCTGTGGGGAGCTCAGTCTGCCTGCCCAGGGCTGGGTTTGGGGACAGCAAGCCTTGGGGTTGGGTCAGGGAGACAGTCTGAACAGTGGAACACTGACCCTCAGAAGGCTTCAGACCCAAAGCTGGCTCTGATGTGGAAGTGGGTGTGTTAAGAGTGGGAGGACTAGCATCCAGGGGTCTACTGAGAGCTGGGAGGCAGGGCAGAGCTTGAGTATTGGTGTGATTTGAAGAGGAGAGTGTGGAAGTGGGGAAGACAAACAGGCCTTCCAGGGAGAAGCCAAGGCTTTCTTAGAGGGTGTGTGCATGTGTGGGACAAGGAAAGCAACCAGGCAAGAAAATGGAGCAGATGCCACCTTGTCAAGCTGTCACCTCTGTGATGGAGCAGGTGACTGTGGAGACAGCATAGGGACTGGAGAAACCCCAGTGAATGTGAGGTTGCAGGCTGTAGGGGCATCTAGGAGGTGGCCTCCATTCTCCCAGCTCTCTCCACAGTTCCTCTGCAGACCTTGTCTTGTGCTCTGGCCCTGGAGAGGAAGGTAGATCTGACAGAGTACAAGGGAGGGGCATCCGGCTCAGGGAAGTGATCTGATCTTGGTGTCCTCAAAGATGGTTTATGGCTCAGTGTTAATATGTGCCAGGTGACAGGCTGGCCGTCTGGTTTTGTGCACAGTGAGCTGGCAGATTGGTTTCTAATCAAGACTGAAGGCTAACCTTGTTTCCTGCTCCTGTCCTTGGC
Organism: Eospalax fontanierii; assembly: GCA_035773235.1. NCBI lineage: Eukaryota > Metazoa > Chordata > Mammalia > Rodentia > Spalacidae > Eospalax > Eospalax fontanierii. Next base: position 52,236,239 of record CM069547.1, on the reverse strand, counting down.
CCCAACAAACCCTAGCTTGTGTTCTCCCTTGGTTTGGTGGAACTGCAGAGGGATGGCAGAGCTGACACACAGCTTGGCACTGTTTCCAAGCTTGGGCTGAGCAGAGGTAGGGTCCTAGAGTCTGGTCTAGTCATTTGCCTCTAGAGGGCAGATTCCTATTCGACCCCACCCCTTACACCCTCACAAGCCCCTTAGAGGCCTTTCATTTAACAGATGCTAGTCTTTTGCCTCAAACAATTCAGAACTCCATCCTATCTTGCCTGGTCTCAAGATGCAGAAGACTTTTCCACAGGCCTTTGCAGCTTTGACATTGGTGTCCAGTGATGCTGTAGGAGGCTGAGCTCCCTCAGATGATGTCAGCACAGATGGCCCCACTTTCAGCAGCTGAGCAATGGTGTCTAGGGGGTCTTATTCTTTGGGTCAGTTTCTTTGCTATTCCTTGATGAGCTTTGTGTTCCCAGGGTGGTGTTGTGGATGACAAGAGTGAAGATTCCATGTCAGTCTCCACCCTGAGCTTTGGTGTGAACAGACCCACGATCTCCTGTATCTTTGACTGTAAGTGACACATAGTGGTGTGGTGAGGAAAAAGAGAGAAAGAGAGATGGAGAGATGGAGAGAGAGAGAGAGAGAGAGAGAGAGAGAGAGAGAGAGAGAGGAAGGAGAGGGAGAGAGAGAGAGGAGACAGAGACAGAGACAGAGATACACACACATAGAGAGAGAGATTATACTCTGGGTGGAGTTCCATGATCAGATATGTGACTTGTGACTATTCTCACTTTGGGCTTGACCTCCCTCTCCCTCTTCCCATAACCCTCTCCCTGGTCTAGCCATGTGCAAGGACTCAGAATGCTGTTTCTGAGCTAGGATCTGTCCTCCTGTCTGGGAAAGGCTCACTCTCCATGATGGCTCTTGCCATCTTGCCATCTCTATCTTCAGCCAGAATCTGCTGCCCTTGTTGGGGCAGACCCTCTCCTTCCTATAACCCCAGCTCTTAGCAATCCTACCTGACCCGTTACATTGGCATCTATGTTTTCTCCTTGGTGAAGACGGGAACCGGTACCATCTGCGCTGCTACCTCTACCAGGCTCGAGACCTGCCTGCCATGGATAAGGACTCTTTCTCTGGTAAGTGAGACGGGGGAGGTGCTGAGACTATGCTTGGAGGGCCTAGAGATGGGTGCTGGGTTTCAGGTCACAGGGAATGTGGTAAAGCCAAATCCTTTAGTGACTAACTTCTGTGAGTGCTGGATGTTGTTTCCAGAGTCCTGAGGCCTCTTGGTCCTCATGGCAGCATCTCCTGATTTGTGGCCAGCCAAGTTCTCCTCGGGCTTTGGTTTGGCTGACTATCTGCTCCTTCCTAAGAGCTTGCTTGGCTATGGCTCCCAATGGCCATTCTTTGCTGGATCTGCAGCAGTCTCTTCTTCCTTTCCTTTCTGCTTTAGCTGTATGTGCAGTTCACTCTGTATAGACCTAGCTCCTCAGCCCCGCTCCCCAGGCCCAGCTCCTCAGCCACCCACAAGGCCCAGCTCCTCAGAAACTACTCCTCCTAGACCCAGCTCTTGCTTTGACTGGAAGTCCCCATCACAGTTTCATGCATTCTTGCTTCGGCAGCATACTGACCCTGTCCCTTCTCAAAAAAAATTGATTTATCCTTGTTTCTTTGCATATTAACATTTTACTTGCACATATGTAAGTGCTCTGTATTTGTGCAATGCCCATTGAGGTCAGATATGTAAGTGCTCTGTGTGTGTGCAATGCCCATCGAGGCCAGAAGAGGTTTTGGATCCCCTGGAACTGGAACTGGAGTTATAGATGGTTGTGAGCTGCTATGTGGGTGCTGGGAACCAGATCTGGGTCCTCTGCAAGAGTGACCAGTGCTCCTAACTGCTGAGTCATCTCCCAGCCTCCCTCTCACCCCCTTTCCTATCCAGGTCACTCATTCTCCTACTTTGCTGGCTGCTTTCCCCACTGTTCCAGACATACCTAGGCTCCTCACTCCCTTGCTTTGAAGCATAGACCCTGACAGAAGAACTGCTGTCCTCAGCCTGGCAGAGAAGCCGTTTTTGTCTCCTGTGGCCTCACCCAGTTCATCTCCTGTTTCCTCCCTTTGCCTGTTAGACCTGTCCCAGCAGCCTTGGTCCACATTTACAAACCTATTCCATGGGCCTGGCCTTTGCATGCAGTATCCTCTCTGTTTAGAGTGCATTTCCTCCTCATTTTTAACTCAGTAAACTCCTAGTCATCCTTCAAGACCCAGTCCACATACTCTCTGACTTCCCCAAGAGTCTTGCGCCTTTCCCAGTGCTTGGCCAGCACCTCTTTAGCATGTCTCCCCAAGCCCTTATCAACCATGGGCTTAGTTGTGGTCTGTTGTAACCTTCCCACTGGCTATAAGCTCGACCAGGGAGGCACCTTCTGAACCTGTAGCATTGGCGATCTAAAGAGCAGACCCTTACTAAGTGCCACTGTGTACCCAGGTAGCTATTTATAGGTAGGCATCCCACCGCTCTCTTTCATAGGTAAAGAAACAAAGACTTAGATGGGTTCCCTAAATTGTTTGAGTTGAAGTAGCTGACCACGACAGAACTGGGAATTAGGTCTGATGCTGCTCTTGGCTGAGTAGGACTGAATTCTGTGAGGGTGGCTTCCTGGTCACAGAATGGACACACAGCTTGCAGTACAGCCATCCATCTGTCCTGTCCTTCCTAGCTCAGTCTTACTGTGGTACCTCCTCCCTAGTGGCTACGGTTCAGTTCCAGGTTCCTTTGCCCTCGGTGACCTGCCTTTCAGCCCCACTCAGCCAAGCATTCATGGCTGGAGCAACTCCCTTCTGGGCTTTGGGGCCCTAAGAGAGCCCTTCACAAAGCCTGCGTGCTGGTCTCGGCAGGCTGGGGGCGGTTAGATACCTACAGTGGCCATGTCCAGGACCGAGGCATTGAAACTGACCCTGAGAAAAGTGGAAATGGGCCGATTCCCAGCTGGGCCTCTTTTCCCTTTGGAGGAGGGCATGTGGGTGAGGGTGGAAGGCCCTCGTCTTCTGTGAGCTGGCTGGCTGAGGACCCTGCAGGGCAGGGGCTCCCCTAGGATTGCAGTCTGGGGAATTGGGCTCAGCCTGCGGATTACAGCCCCAGGATCAGTCCAGTGCTGGCCTGGGAGACGTCACACTTTCCACCCAGATAAACATCCCTTGAGCTTTGAGGGTGCTGCCCAGGGCTTCCTCAGAGGCCGCTGGCTTCTGAATGAAAGGCCCGATTGAGCAGCTGCTGGAAAGGAAAACAGCAGCCAACACGGGGGAACCTATAAAACTCAGAGTGTTTATTTTCACTCCCAAACCCTAAACCAAAGCGATTTCTCCCTGGGAACTGACCCTGGGGTGGCTGGTGGCTCGACACGGTGCCTGGCCACCGGCTGGCATTTCTAAAGCTCATGTGTGAAGCCATCATGTCTGTGGCCAGGGGACGGTCCAGCCGTGGCTGCAGCTGGGATCAGCTTTCAACTGCCTGCTGCTGTCCAGAGCAGCCCCCTTCCCTCCAATTCTGGGAGAGATTCGCATCATGTCTGTGAAACTCTGGTCCTTTGCCTGGCTCCTGAGCTGCCATGGGCTTTGTTTGGTCCCTATGAGGCAAGCCTTGTGGCTGTAGCGAGGCTTGGGCTGCATCTGCTTCTCTGTAGCTGAAGAGCTGAGAGATGCCAGGAGGCGCCCAGGAAGCCCACTGGGACAGTGTTGATGTTGGGAGAAGGAAGCTCCTGTGGGGTGTTGATGTTCAGGTAGCCTGGGGGTTGTACCACCTAGAGCTTATCCTTCCTGCACCTGTGGTGTGTGCTCCTAATGAGTGTGTCAGCACGGAGATCAGGCAGACAGAATATAAGACACTGTAAAGAACGTTTCTGATACTGGGATAGGCTTTACTCTGAGCTAAAAGTTGTGGCTCCAAAGGACAACTGTCAGCTCTGTTACTTGCTCTGCCCTGGCCATCACTTCAAGACTCTGAGAGTTATCGTCAGGGTAGGTAGGTCTGTTGAACCCAGTGCTGTAGTGTGCCCCCAGATCTGGATGGCACTGGGGACTACTTGCTTTTGGGTTTCTGATGTCTGGATGCTGCTTGGCACGACCCCTCATAAGCCAAGTTTTTTGTTCAGGTTGGCTCTGGTGGGGGCCATCCACCACATAGGCTTGGGAAAGGGTTTTACAGACTACATTGGAGGCTTGTGAAATGCTCCACTTAGAAAGGGTTCCTGAGTGAGAGACTGGGAAAGGGCTGCCAGCTTTATGATGCACAGCAAATGAGAGTCCAAGGGCTGCAGGAAGGAGCTGTCTCACCTGCTTCAATGCTGCTTGGTGCTCCACCCCCTGCAGGAGAACTGTGGAACAGGAGTCAGGACTCAGACCAGACCTCTCAGCAGGAGTCTAGGACTGGAGTCTGCCCACCTTCCCTCCTATACCTCAGTCTCTGGGTGTTCCTTTCTTCTTGTCATCCAGGATAGCTGCTTGCTGTGGCTTAGGGGCCCTCCATTTTGCCTGGGTCTGACTGAGTCAGAATACCTTGCTTTCCTTGGTCCTTTTTTTGAACTTGGGTAGGAGATCTCCTTTGGGAAGCTGACTAGATGTGCCTCCTGCCCCTCACTGCTGTATGTCAGCTTGCTTCTTAACCTGGCTAGTTACCCTTCTTAGCCAGGAATTACATTCAAGAGCCTGGAAGTTATCTCCAGCACCATGCTAGTCTACCACACAGTAGCCAATGCTAAATGCATTTTGAATGAATGACGTGTTTTCACTGATGCTAGAATGACATCTTTGGACCCAGAGCCTTTGGCTAATTTGAATGACTTCCAAGAATGTGGGGAAAAGGCTGCAAATAGTTTTATGCTTCCAGGGCATCCCGCCCGGTGGCTTTTCTGCAGGGTTGCTAAGCGACTTCCAGCAGGAATGGAGGACACTTATTTCATCTATTGCTTGTCAAGACTACGTTTTATAATTTTAAACATTTTTTTATAAATTTAATTATTTGTTTTTTAAATTTGATTTTATGGCAAGGTCTAATGTTGCTCAGGCTGGCCTCAGGAAGCTCACTGTGTAGCCAAACATGGCCTTGTTCCCCTGACCCTCCATGTTCTACCTCCTGAGTGCCAGGATTACAGGCTGGCATAGAACTACCATGCCTGGCCTTCTCTTAATTTTATAGGATTGATGTTCCTTATTGCCTTGCTTACTGGAGACCATTCTACCCTCCCTTTCTTATGAGAATGGCATAGAGCACTAAATGAAGAATCAGGCCAGCCCCAGCCACCTGGGATCTTGGGCTAGTGATTTGGTGTTTCTGATAGAGGGTTATCAGTCCTAGCCCCAGCTCTGGTGGTCTGGCGAGTTGATGGGAATGCAGGTATTGTTGGAGCAGTAGGACTGGCCTACACTCTGATACAAAGCTCTGGATCTAGACAAAGAATAGCCTGTCTGAGGCTTGGTGACATGTCCCTGGCTCTCTCATGACGAGGAAGCCTGGTGGCATCCTCAGGTGCCTATGGCTGGAGCTTCTCAAAGGCAGCTTGTGGTCCTCAGAGAGCTCCATCCGAACATGCCTCCTTGACCAGGGGATGCTGCAGTGGCATAAGCCTTGGGCTAGCTGGATGATGAACATGAGGGACCCAGCCCTCCCCTTCTGCCACCCTTGCCCTACTCTTGCTGTCCCTGCCAGAGGATGTTTCTCTGAGTCCATCAGGCCACCTTGCTGTAGCTTGTCTCTTTTGGAGGGTTGGGCCGGGTCCCTGCACACAGCAGCCCAGTGTCTGAGACTCAAGGTCTTCAGGCCTGTACTTCACAATGCTTTTGTTGTCCTTGTCCCTCCCATGGGTGGGCGGGGTACACGATGTGGGTCGAGTTGAGTTTTGTTTGCAAGCTGCCCCCTCCCCATTCCCCCAGTGCTGAGATCATTGCCTGAGCTGCTGGAGCTGCTGGAAGTTGCCGTCCTGTTCAGGGGCGGGCGTGGGGGGTGCTGCCAACACCAATACAGCGTGCATGGCCGCTACAATGTGCAATTGTGATCTTTGTGTAAACGCGGTCGGTCTGGGGCCCACACGCTTATAAAAATAAAGCGTTGGGAGGCACAGGGGGTGGGAACAAAAGAGGCTTTTTCGCTGGCTCTCTAATATGGTTTTATTTATCGGAATGCGCTCTCCTTCCCTTACTGGAACTGGGAGAGGTTCTCTGTCGAGCTTGGAGCTGATGGTATCACAGCCAGACGGTTTCATTAAATGCACAGACGCCACCAGGCCTTGCCAGGGGCAGGAGGGAAAGGGCTCAGGGCCAGCCTACCAGGGCCGGTGTGTCGATGGGGGAATCCCGTACCAGGGAGGCACCCCCCTGGGGAGTCTCTTTGCCAAGAGTCTCTCATTGACCTCTTCTGACCGCAGAGTCAAGTTCAGCATTGACTGTCCACTGGATGCCCTCCATGACTGCCCCACTGTGCCTCTGTTTCTGAGCTGTCAGGCTGGGCCCAGGCTGGGTGCTATCCTGTTAGTCACCCTGTGTGGCTCTGCCACAATGCCCGAGGTTCAGACCTTAATGGAGATTTCCTCTCCCTCACCTCTGGCTCTCTGAGTGATAGCCATAATATTGAATTTTACTCTCTCCACGCTTGGTAGAAATCCTACCCCCCACCCTCCTGTTACTAGCTGTGCAATGGCCTCTTGGTCTCTCCATGACCAGAAACCTTGGCCTGCTTCCTGTGTTTTGGGAAGCACTGTCTCCCCATCCTAGCCCCTGCATTGTGTTTCAACAACCCTGCATCCTGTGAGGCCACTGGGGCCATCTTGGAGCCACATAGGAAGTTATGGCAGTGCTGGGGCTGGCCTAGGGGCTGGCCTAGGGGCTGGCCTAGGGGCTTGCCTAGGGGCTGGCCTAGGGGCTGGCCTAGGGGCTGGCCTAGGAGCTGGCCTAGGGCTGGCCTATGGGCTTGGTGTGCAGGACACCTAGGGATGAGGCAGAGGCTGAAGGCATTACCTATGTTACAGACCTGTGTTCGGTCCTTCCAGGCATTCAGCCCCAGCTGCCAGCCTCCTGTGTCCTGACTGTCCTACTCACATGTCCGTTTTATCTATCGTTTGGAATGAACAGGACCTTACCCTCAAACTGATGTTCTTTTGGGAGAGGGTGGAAGAAGAACGATTTCTGCAAGTGCTCTGCTTCTCTCCCAAATCATGCACACATGCTCTGAAAAACCCACACCGGTGTCCATGTGCTTCCCCCTAGACATCTACAGCATTACCTGGAACTTTCTAGAAAGACAAGGATCCCACACAACTCTACTACATCACATGTGCAGGAGGTGGGGCTGGCATTTTGTGCAAACATTCCAGGGATTCTGTGACACCCTTGCATTTGAGGACCACTGTTCTAGAATCTGTTCCTATCAGACCAACTTGCCTTGTCTTTGTGGGACCAACAGACTGCATAGGAATTTGGGGGCAGTGAGGAGCTCACACTGTGCGTTGTCTGGCAAGCTCTTGAGTTCCTATCTGGCTTCAGTTCCACCTCTGTCTGGCCCTTCACAGTAGTCTCATAGCTGGTCTTCACACTCCCACATGAGCCTCTCTAGCCTGTTCTCCATGTGGCAGCCAGAGCTGTGTCCACGAGGATACCTCATAGCTCCCAGAGCCTGTGCCTTGCTCTCCCTTCCTCAAGGAACCCAAATCCACCATGAATACACTTCCTTCCCTTTATGTCTGTTCTTCAAGATTCTCATCCAAATTGTACTTGTCATTTGTTTCTGCAGACATTTTACATTTTTGTCTAATTGTCTTCCCAGCTCCCAGTATTTAGCCCCTAGTGTGGCATGCAGGAGGTGCTTATTAAATACCTGTTAGACAAATGAATGGATCATACAGGCACCTACTGGAAGAAGCACACTTTGCCCCTACTAGCTAGACAGGAAGCTGCAAGAAAGAAAGCACTTTGGGTTTCCAGGCCCAGGGCCAAGGCCAGGCTCCATCTCCACACAGGTGACTGTCAGCTGGCTTCAGAGCCCCCTGCAGAGATGTCCTCCGGCCTAAATGTCACTCCAGAGTGGCAGCCATAGCCACGCTCTGGCTTTGTAACTTCTGGGCAGGCAACCCTTATGCTCTCTGCTGAGTCCTGTCTCGTTCTCTTCCCTGTCCAAACAGATCCCTATGCCATTGTCTCCTTCCTGCACCAGAGCCAGAAGACAGTGGTGATGAAGAACACCCTGAACCCGACTTGGGACCAAACCCTTATTTTCTATGAGGTTGAGATCTTTGGGGAGCCAGCCAGTGTTGCCGAGCAGCCTCCCAACATTGTTGTGGAGCTGTATGACCATGACACCTATGTGAGTGTGCTCACTCCCTTACCTTCCTGCCCATGTCTCCAGCCCTGGGGAGAGCCATGTTGTGAACGCTGGGACCCCTACTTAGCTGTTGCTCCCCGAGGCTGGGACTGGTGGCCTTCTCTTGACCCTTCACTGAGATGATTTTAAAGGAGTTGAAAATGTATTGCTGGCCTGTGCCATGACCCATGGCAGACTAATCAAACCGAGTTGGGGGCAGATCCAGAAAGGGTACAGGGCTGTAGGTGAGAGTCTGGTTTTTCTCTAGCTTTACCCATTCTCCTGCTGGGGAACTGTCTTGGCCCTACAATCATCTATCAAGCACTTGGTGTGCTGGGTTGGGTGGCCCCTTGTCTGAAGTTTGCTGTATAGGTTGGAGCCAAGACACCCAAAGTGTGAGTAATTCTCTAGGTGAGACTGTGTGTCTGCAGTGCCTCGCTGCCTGTGAGAGCCGGGCAGGCTCCACCACAAAGGCAGAGGAGCAAGGGCAGGGTGAGGCCAGTGGACTGTAGCAGAGGATGAGCAGGCGAGGACCGAGCTAGGGTAGAACAGGCATCAGTGCCTGAGGGCTGTTGAATCCGAGGTGCCAGACCCAAGACTTATTGGGTGAAGACATCATTTTAACAAGACTCACTTTGGTGAATATGACCACACTTTCCTATCTGAAAATTCTCACTGGGGCAAGAGTCCCCAGCATATCAAACATCTATTTAGCTGAGGGAAACACAGGCAGCCTGTTTCTCTCTGGTCTCAGGAATGCATTTAAGAAAAAGTGTGGGGAAATACTAGTTGGATATCCCAGCCATGGTGGGAATTCCAGCCTTAGTACAGTGGCCAGAGGCTGCTGGCATCTTGTCCTCACTGTTCCTCCAGGAGGGCAAAACTTGCTGTTCTGAACAAGGGGCATCCTTGACTTCTGAGGCCCTCTCTAGCCCAGGAGGTAAGATGCAGTCCTGGTCTCTTGGGGGTCTGGAGGAGAGACTGACTCTTTTTCCTTTACACTGGTCTAGGGTGCTGATGAATTCATGGGCCGCTGTATCTGTCAGCCAAGCCTGGAGCGGATGCCCCGGCTGGCTTGGTTCCCACTGATGAGAAGCAGCCAGCCAGCAGGAGAGTTGTTGGCGGCTTTTGAGCTTATCCAGAGAGAGAGGGTAAGACGGTCCCTAATAGGGGACCAGGTTAAAGGTGGAGGGGCTATTTATAAACTGAGTTCACTAGGTGGTGGGATGGCTCCTCTAAAGTCATGCTCCTGCTGATACCTACATTGCCCCTCCTTTCTGATTCCTAAGTCAGGACAAGATTCGTCTCAGGGTAGTCTGATGACTTCTGGAAGTTCTGAGTCCTCTGGCCACTGTATTTTTGCTTCTCTGGGTCATTCCCTGTTGTGGTTTTTGGGAGGAGAACCTGTGCAGTCTGGGCACAGGATCTCAGGGGCCATGAGTGAGGAACTGGGAACAGGTAAAGCAGGACCCTGGCTGTGGTGCCCTGGCAGCCTGCTATTAAACATGAGGCTGTTTTCAAGTTTTGTCCTCAGGTTTGCCACAGGTGCCACACGAACCCTGTATGTAAACTGCTTGGAGGGTCACTCTTGGCTAGATGTTTGGAGGCTCAATGCCCAATCAGCTTAGAAGAGTCTGCAGCCCTGGCCTGTCTGTTCCCTGGCAAAGTCCATGGATGTTGGGTGACACTTCATGTGTTTGCCTGCCCAGGGTAGAAATGAGAGAGCTGAGGCTTTGGGTGATGAGCATGTGACCAATGTCCTTTTTTTGTTTCCCCACCTTAGCCGGCCATCCACCACATGCCTGGCTTTGAGGTGAGTCTTGCTCATACACTTCCCTCTAGCCTCCCAGCATTTGCACAACCCTCTTGGCTTGGGAGGGCAACCTGGTCCTGCTGTAGCCCACCTGTGTCCCCAGGAATTTCCTTCAGGCAGAGAAGGGTTCAATGGGGCCCCAGGGCAGATGGCAGGAAACTGAGGTGCTCATCTTACTCAGGGGTTCCTCATCTAGTACATACCCCATCTGCTATTCTCTCTAGAGATGGCCAAATTTCATGGGCTCCAGATTGCAGAGGTGCTATGGGTTGGGCTGGGTATTAGTCTCACAAGAGTAGTTAACACTCATAGGGTTGTAGGCCTTGTCACAGTCTCTAGGGGTGTGACCTAGGCTCAGGGTCTTCCAATACTGCCTTTGGCCTTTAACATGCAGCCCAGGCTGGAGACCACAGACTCAGCCTCAAAGTAAGGTCTTCAGTGCCCACGTATTGTTAGAAATTTTTTTTTCCCCTCCAGGCCAGGATGAGCTGTAGCTTCTTGGGCTGTTGTGATGCCTCAGATGCCTTTATGCGGCAGGCCGCACTGAGGTCTAGATGATTCGAACCATACAAAACCTTCTTTGTCACCCCTTCCTATCTGCCCTGCTTCTCCCCATCCTCCCACCCCCAACCCCAGCCCCCCTCACCCCCACATCCTGTATGAACAGGAGCTCTCAGTTCTGCCAGCCCTGGGGACTCTAGGTGGTTCGTAATGGCTTCCCTAGTCAACATGCCTCTGCATTTCTACAGCAGGCTCCTTGCATTCATCAGGCCTGGCTCCTTCCAGGAGGTTGGGGTTACTGCAATGTCCCAGGTTCCTCCCACTGCTGGTCTGTTGCCTTCCTTCCTTCTGTCACTCGAGAAGACCAGGCTCTAGGCTTGGGCTTCATTTTAGTCTTTTTCATAGGTCCCTTTGGGTGCAGGCCCATTGTCCCTTCTCTATCTGGGAGCACTTGGAGGGTATGGCCTGGGAACCGGCATGCTGACCCTTGGTTAGAGAGGTTTCTACAGGCGCTTCACAGGGTACATGTCTAGCTTTTAGTTAGTAATGGAGAACTTTTTGCTTCCCCTGGCCTTCTCACTGTCCCCTGGATATGGACCATCTCAGATTCAGGACACATCACGGATCTTGGATGAGGTGAGCTGGGTCCAAGGCTGGGGTGGATGACAGACACAGAGGCTATGCAGGCCAGTCTCCCAGGTTACTGGTACCTAGTAGGCACCTGTCACAGGGCAGCTGGCCTGGATTTTATTACTTATGCTTGATATGGGGCCAGGGCTGCCTAGGTTATGTCTTGAGGATGATTCTAGCCTCAGAGACTTGATGCCATCTTGTGAGTCTAGACTCACCCAGACCATATAGACAGCAATACTGAGTTCTAGCTGGTTGCGTACCAGATGACATATGCTCAAGAATAAAATGTTTGGCAAGTGCAGGGTGGCCAAGGAAGCCTTTCTTGTGATAGAGTCAATTTTAGCCAGACTCTGACAAAGCACTGAGGTAGAAGGTGGGAGGCACACAGCTTTGGACCAAGGAGCTGGGACACAGTGTGGGCCTTTCTCTTTGGAAAATGAAGTGGGCTGGGGGCTCCTAGGGAGGAAGGAAGTTGGCGTATGGGTGAAGCATGCCATATGCTTGGGGTGGAAAACATGTTCCCTGGGGTCCTCTGTACAGCTGGGAAGAGCTAGGGGCAGAGGCCTGGCTGGGTAAGACAGGACCGGGCAAGGAGGTGAGCCTGGACAGAGACCAGCAGGGAAAGGGTCCCACTGTCCCTGTCAGGGACCCTCTCCCCTCCCCGGGGCTGGGCTAAGAGCAGACACCACTGGACATTTTCAGTACAATTTGGGCTTGAAGTGGAGGATCAACCAGGATGTGGGACTGTAGGCCCTCCACCCCTTGCCTCACTTCCTTTTGCTCCCAGGCCTAGGTGGGGGCTGCCAGGCGGCTGGCTCTCTTTGCGCCTGACAGACGGCCTCCTGCTTCTGGCAGCCATGCAGAGAGACTGCTGATTTGGAAGGGGCGGCAGAGGCCTGGCCAAAACCCACAGCTTGTGCTAAAGAGGACCAAGCCCAGGGATGAGTTATTACAGAGTCAGAATCCTTCATGACCGGATGTGTCATATGGAACAGCAAAGGCTTAGACTCAGGGTGGGGATATGGCTGTGGCCTGGCTGTTAGGAAACAAATCAGAACTGCAGCTCAGGACCAGACCCAGGACTGGCCAGGCCCTGGGCTGAGGCCTCCTTTGGTCAGTAGAGTCAAGAGAGACTGAACCCTGGGAATTTTCTGGGAGTAGACAAAGCCAAGCCAGCATGTTCAAAACGTTTGAGGCCTAGGGAGGTGACCAACCCTCCAAGATGACTCTGTGATACCCTCATCCCAGAGGGTACTGCCCAACTCTGGGCCCTGAGTGCAGCCCACTTCCCAGACTGAAGCCTGCTATTATTTTTAGTTTATATGTATGCGTGTATTGCTGCATGTATGTAAGTGCACCCATGTTGTGCAATGTCCATGGAGATCCGAAGAGGGTGTCTGATTCCCCTGGAACTAGAGTTACAGGTGGTTGTCAGCTGCTATGTGGGTGCTGGGAATCGAATCTGGGTCCTCTGCAAGAGCAGCCAGTCCTTTAACCAGCCGTCTCTCCAGACCCCCATTCAGTTTTAAGGTTCCCCAGAGACTGAGTGAAGGCAGGTCAGTCTCCTTGCTCCTCTGGTCCTACAAGAGCCTGTTACCCTAGGAGGGTTTTTCTGCTCTCTTTGTGGTGGCCTGGCACCTGTCTAAATTCCCTATTCAGCTTCTCCCAGGCTCCCAGTTTAGTCCCTGTGCAGAGTATGCTCCCCACTCTGGGAGTCTGGGAGCAGAGGGAGTAGGGATTGATTGATAGGAAGCTCTGTCCTGCAAGGCATGTGGGCTGAGAGCCAGGGCTGGGGGAGAGACTAATGAGGAGGCTTTTGAGACAGTTGCAGTTGTGGGGACCTGTTGGAACCTGGCCAGGAGGAGCAGATGGGTTAGTGACTCTGAAGGTGGTTTAAGCAGGGAGGGCCTCTCTGCTAGCAAGTCAGGTGAGGACAGCCACACATGCCTCTGTCTGGGACACGCAAATGCCTGAGTGAGATGTGGAGGTGACTGCCCCTGCAAAGGGCTCTTAGTGCATCACAGGAGAAGTTTTCTGAAAGAGTGCACTGAGCTAGTTTGAAGGAAGGGATTGGCAGGCAGGATTGGGAAGTTGTACCTAGGGCTGGAGACAAGGCACTGCTTTGGGACAGTGCGATGCTCACAAGAGCCCTTCTCCTAGGCTCTCTGCCCATGGGAAAATCACTCTTTGGAGCCTTAAGTGGGGCAGTGGTAACAGGGCAACCTCGTTTGCTGGGAGCTTTGCGAGTCCTGAGGCTCAGTCCCACTGAGAGTGGGGATGTGTGTCTTTGTCTCGCCTCCTTTTGAGCCTCTTCCACCCGCCGTGGTGGTGTCTCATCCCTGCCTGGTGCCTCCCTAGTCCATCTCCCTCCTGCCTCTTTGAGTCTTCCTCTTCTTCCCCACCCCCCCTGTTTTTTTTTGTTTTTGTTTGGAGAACAAAGGCAGTTCAGGCTGCCAAGGGGAATGAGTTCAAAGAAACTGCAATTTTAGATTTCTTGAGAACTGGTGAGTGTGCACGCGCATATGTGAGCACGTGCATGCACATGCGTAAGCTGGCAAGAACATGCAAGTATACACACATGTCAGGAGAGGTGCTGGGGTCTCTTACTAGTGGGGCTCCTAACACTGGGAACATGTGTAGAAGAAGATCACTCCCTAGGGGATCTCCCCGCTGACCATCCAAAGGGGTGGGCCTCTTCCCTCCTGCTTCACGGTAAGGGATGCCCTGGGAGAAGGCATCATATGCTTCTGGACAGTTTTTACTGCCAGACTGGGGAGTGAACCAGAAGTCACCCCAGACACCATTCTAAATCTAGGAGATGGCAGGGTATATCTCCTACATCCTAACATCCACTAGAAAGAAAATTTGGTGTTTTGTAATCAGGAAAATAAGCCTAGTGGTCCCCCAACCCCCTCCAACTCCCCCAAGGCTTTAATTTGAAACACTGTTTTACGGGGAAGTGTAATTAGACCAGCATGTTGTTCCTCACGAGCTGGATGGGGCAGGCAGACAATGGAGCCTCTGCTGTCTGGCTGCCCCCTGCCTGCAGCTCCCTAAGGAACTTGAATGTGTTTCCCTTAGGCGAGGTAGGGGTCTGAGGGCTACTGGGGACAGGATGGTCTAGGTGGCTTCAGAGGCTTGTCAACACCTGCACTGTCCAGGGATAGAGCATTTGCCTATCTTGTTAGGGCCTCAGTTCCCTGTGCTGAACTGACCATGGGGCATACAGACTGAAAAGGACCTAAAGATGCCTTCTGCTATTGGGAGAGACCCTTGATTATCCTTGGAGACCTGAGTCTGAACTGGCTGGACCAACACTATACACACCCATGGACCCTGATAGTGGGTGGCCCGGCTTTGCCCTGTATGTAGGTGGGTGTGGAAGGGGTTGAGTCAGTGTGGTTCTCTTGGGTGTATATAGTGAGGCTTCTCTTGAGGCTTGGGGTCTTCTGAATTCCTGTCACCCATGCAACAAAGAATCAGACATCTCAGTTATTCTTGCAATCTGTATACCTTGCTTGCCTGGCCATGCTGGAATGCTGTTCGGTTCTGGTAGGGGTCACAGTACTCTGACTCTCCTGAATGGACCGCATTGGGCACCCTAGGTGGACTAGACCAGGAAGAAGTTGAAGGTCAGGAGCTGGCCATGTGGCCCAGGCCCCTGACTCCCTCCTATGTGAGATAAACAAAAGACAGTTCAGACCGTTGCAACTAGGGGTGCATGTATGTTATGAGGGTCACTTTGGTTTAAAAGATGTCAGGGCTGCAATAAAATTTATGGAGTGTTTAGAGCGATCTCCTGGCAAGGGGAGAGTTTAAGCTAGGCCCTGAAGGCTGTGTTAGGTTCCAGAAAGCATCCAAGAAGCAGTATCAACAGAGAGTAGTGAGCAGGCATGGCTAGTGAGGTCCAGTGAGGATCCGAGGGTGGCAGAGTGCGTCGTGGCATGGGCAAGGTGAGCCACTTTTGTGGCTCAGCCTCCTGTCTTCCCTTCACCTTTTCTTCCCCAGTGGTAGGAGGGACTTAGCCAGCTCCACAGACATTGTAGGTAACATTGTAGGTAACTGATTTGTCTTTCAGCGAGACTAAGGAAGAGTGGACAAGGGCCCTGAGGGCCATGGAGGCACTGGTACATACTCTCAAGGCACCAGGGAAGATTTAAAACATGCAGAGTTTAGATAGAACTGAGAGACCAACTGCATTCCAGACAGAGAGTAAGCACTGAGTCTCCAGGCTGAGGAGAGCAGGGTACCTCCTGCCACTTGCTAGAGTTCAGAAGGGTAGGGGTGAGTATATCTCAGAGGTGGCTATATCCAATCCAAAAGTGAGTATATCCCAATCACTTTTTGGGACCCTGGAGGCAAAATCCATATAGTGAGAAAAGTTAGAGTATGTAGAGGATGAGGGGATCTTGGAAGCCACTTGCAAGGTCTTGAGTGGGTGGGAACACTTCAGTAACATTTCTCAAAGCACTCCATGCTCAAAGAGCCCAAGCAAGCTTTGTTAGCTCAGGCTGTGTATGAAATGGGATGCAAGGAGATCTGGGAGGGGGATGCTGGGGATCCAGGGGGTAGAGTGTGCTGGTGCTGGCTTGAGGCATGGGAAGAAAACGCCTGGACAGAGGGAGAGATGCGGCAGTTGGGGGTAAAAGTGACACAGAGTATCAATTTTTCTTGGTTGTCTCTGTGGATATTGGGCCATTTTCTGGGCTGACATTTGAATGGAGCAGGTTTTTTTGGAGGTGGATATGATATGATTAAAGAAGGCAATCATCTCTAGGCATGGTGGCACGCGCCTTTAATCCCAGTACTTGGAAGGCAGAGGCAGGTGGACCTGTGTGAGTTCAAGGCCAGCCTGGTCTACATAGCAAGTTCCAGGCCAGCTGGGGCTATAGGGAGACCCTGTCTCAAATAGACCCCCCCCCAAAAAAAGAGGAAAGATGGTAGGAATGGGGCCCTGAGGCTTAGGGCTATTGAAAGGAGTAGACTGCCCAGGAGGCTAAGGAGCTTGGCTTTGCAGTGCTGAGGGAGGAAGCAGGGAAGCAGGGAGGCTCATCCCTGAGGGGAACAGGGTCAGCGGTGAGAAACTGGGCAGGTGGCTTTAGGAGGAACACCAAGGTTAGCTGGGCAGGTGCTGCTGAAGGGTGGGGGACGTCCTTAGATTGAGTGAGGGTTGACTTGGGAAGGCCTCGGCCGGTGGTAGAAGCAGAGGGTGGAGAGGTGGGGGAGGGAGGCAGTCTGAGAGGAGAGAGGAAAAGGGTGTGGACGAAAGGACAGCCCTGGTATGGAAAAGAAAGATCTGGGAGGAAGGGCGAGGGACTGGGAAGATGGGTCGCGATGGGGTCAGGGACCTAGACAGCACTGAGGATGAGGTAAACAGTCACAGTTTTGAAGTAGGCAGTGTTGCATGCATGCACTGGGGTACAGAGAACCATGTGGTGCCTTGCAGATTGGGCAGAGGGAGCTACCTAGACAGGGGTCCCAAAGAACTGCAGGAGATAGCATCGGGAGGAATGTTGTGGGAGGCCACGGAGAGTACAGAGGACATGAATAGCCATGGAATGAGTGTGGTGGCCTTATACGGAGAAGGCGGCCCCAGATGTCTTCTAACCTGTCTCTGCTTCTCTTCCTGCTGCTTCCATGGGCTGGGCTGCACAGCTGTGCGCTCCGGCCTTCTTCCTGCAGGGCCTCTTCCAAACGGTAGGGGCACTTACCCTTCTCAACTCCTTGCTTCTGACCTCCTTATGGAGTAAGCGCCTGATGTGAGGTCCCTGGTCCTCAGCACTTAGAGAAATATCATCACCATGGAGTTTGAGGAGCTGAAGGGAAGCCGGCAGCAAACAACCCCCAGCTAGCTGAGTTTTGTTTGGTGATTACGGAAGAATGTGGTGACTTGGGTGAGGAGGATGGTCTGGCCTCCCCAGCTGGCAAGGTTTAGGGCCTGTCCCTCCCTGTTGCCCTCTTTTTTGGCCTTGGTTCCTACAGTGGGCTGGTCATCAACTATGAGAAGCCATGAATGGGCCACAAAGCATGGCACTTTAAGTAGGTTACCCTGACTGCATAACCCCCTTGCAGGTATCACAGATATCACATGGGACCCAGTATTTGTTAGCAGCCCAGCTTGTGCAGTGGCTACACAGGCTCTCTGGGAGCAATTCTTCTTGGACTCTGTGGTGGGCATACCTCCCCTGCAAGTGAGCAGTGAGGTAGCTCTGTCTGTCACTCTTCCGTAGGCCCTTCCCACAGTATCACCTGCAGTGAGCTTGGGTCAAACTGACTAGTTCCTACCTTACGCCCTGATAATTTGAGGACAGTTATAAAGCCAGTATTGTTGTAGAGATACTTCTGGCCGTGCATCTCCCCTTGAGTGACCCTTGGAAGAGTAATCCCAATGCCAGTAGTAAAAATGGCAGCCGTAATTACAGTCACACCATTCATTAAGCGTCCATCTTCTCATTTAATTCTCAGAGTGATTTTGTTAAGCATATTGTTATTCCCAGTCTTTACAAGGACGCTGAATCATCAACGCTGAGTAATCTACCCAGGGTCACAAAACTAGGAAACAGCGAAGTTAGCAGTAGAGCCCGGGCTCTCTGGTCCCAGATCCGGGCTCCTTGCAGCAGAGGGTCAGGGTGGGTGGTCACTGGGCGGGAGAAGCATGTGGGCTCCACGGAGTGTGATGCGGGCAGGAGGAAGCTGGTCTTTTGCCATTCACGTGCACATCTGTCTGTGGATATATCATTCTTTCAGTTGGAGAATAAATTGAAATATTTTGATGCTTATTAAAGCACCAAGCACAGCCTCCTTGGCGATAGTTAGTTTTTCCTTAACGTTAAGGTCTCCATGTGAGGATGTGCAGTTTGGGCGCTGTACAAGGACTCTGTCTAAAGAGGTACAATTTCTAGCACAATCTATATTTGTATTTATTATAAAGGTTTCCCAGTAGGTGGCAGTAAAGTGTCTTGGCCTTATAAATTCATAAAATATGATTTTCTGCCATGGAGTAAAAAGTCTTAAGAAAAGAACTTCTTACTCTAATTGCCACAAGTGTCCCTAAAAGAACTAGCAAGTGTTCATGAATTGAAGACACTCTTCTGAACATGTATTTATGAACATCTCAGCTCTCACACTAACAACCTGTTAGAGACTCCTTTTTTTTTTGGTCTTTTTGAGACAGGTCTCTCTGTATCCCTAGCTGGCCTGGAGCTCGCTGTGTAGACCAGGCTGGCCTTGAATGTACAGAGATCTGCCTGTCTCTGCCTCCTGAGATACTGGGATTAAAGGTTGCACTACCACGCCTGGCTAGAGACTGACTTTTATATGTGAAGAAGCTAAGTGACAGAAAGGCCAGATAGCCACGTGGATGGCAGGCAGAGCTAGTGTTCCCACTCAGAGCCACCGCGACCACTCACAAACCTGAGGTCGTGCCCCTGTGTAGCTCTGAGTGATGCCAGGGGATTCCTGCCCAAGTCTTTCTGTAAACCCCATGGCAGGCCAGCGTTGCCACATGCCTCACTCTTCTCTAGTCTGTCATGGTGAGGGTGTCTTGTTTGAGTACAGAGGATGGTGGCCACATACCCCATGTCTTGTGTGGACAGTGGCCATTACCTCATGCCGAATTTGTCATTGTTGTATTCTTTCTGGTTTCCCCCATGCATGCTCTGTTCTTTGAGGGGAACAGGTGTGACAAAAGGGTTGTGGTTCGAAGGTGTCTGGGTCTAGGGGTAGGGGTAGAAGTCCAGGTGTGTATCAGCTTGGGGGAAAGAGAGTCAAGGAAGGGGAAGGTGACAGAGACTGAAGTGAATAGACAGGGATGGAGGGGGAGGGTGTGCACACATGTGCCAGTGGATGAGTGCATTCATGCATGTACACACATGTGTGTGTTGTAGAGTGGCAAACCCTAGTGACTCAGTGGTACTGTGGAGCCCATGTTGTGGGAGGAGAGCCTCAGCCCTGTGTAAAGGCATGTGCAATCTTCTGGATAGGACAGTGCCTGGTTGGGGCTGACCTGGCTCCTCTGGCTGCCTGTTGGGCTCCCGTGAGTTCTGTGCTTCTCTGTCCCTGTGTCTCTGGATGCACGTCACTGCCTTTTGCCCTGCTTGCTGTCATTTCTTACCCTGCTTTCTTGGTCTTCACTCCACCATGATCTCTCTTCCACTTGCTGTCCCCTGTAGTCAGAGGACACAGACCTGCCCTACCCACCACCTCAGAGGGAGGCCAACATTTACATGGTTCCCCAGAATATCAAGCCAGCTCTCCAGCGCACAGCCATTGAGGTGAGCCTGGCTGCTGGGAGGGGGCTGTAAGCCTGGCCTTCCCCCTTCCTGCCCGAGCCTTGCCCAACCACTGTCCCCTCCTCTGTCTCAAGATCCTGGCCTGGGGCCTGCGGAACATGAAGAGCTATCAGATGGCCAGCATCTCCTCCCCTAGCCTGGTGGTAGAGTGTGGAGGTCAGACAGTGCAGTCCTGTGTCATCAGAAATCTCCGGAAGAATCCCAACTTCGATGTCTGCACCCTGTTCATGGAAGTGGTGAGCACTATTTCTTCCACTCCCTTGGGAATCCTGAGGAATGGAGTGGTCTCATGATCCCAGCAACCTCAGGGGTTCATCTCTAGCTCTCTGAAAAGCCCAGATATAGGGGGCATATCATCTCTTCACTCCACTTTCCTGTGAATACAAGGAGGAGGCCTTAATAAAGGCCTTCATTTTATGCTCAACCAGATGGCTGCCTCTGCCTCATGCCTGGTCCTGGGTCAACAGAAGCCTCAGAAGCCTTTATCTGTCTCTTCACAGCAAGCTTCCATCCCTAGGGGCTTCCCTCAGTGATCCTCTAAGGCTGACTTTTAGCCAATCCTCCCAAGCTCCTCTGCCTAGTTCTACTTCACCCTGAGCCCTGCAGAGGAAACCTGGACCTCCAGCCCCCAGCTCCTCAACTCCTGGTCCTTAGCCCTCCCTGTTCCCTAACCCTTGGGTCCTTAGCTGTTAGTCCTCCCTGCCCCCTAGTCCTCAGCCCCAAGAATTCAGTTTCGGGCCCTTAGCCCTCATTCCTCAGCAAACTCCACTTTGGACCCCAGTTATCAGCTCCCAGACCCCAGTCCCCCGTCCCCCAGTCTTTGACCCTCAGTTCTTAGCTCCCTGCACTGCCGCCCAGCCCTTGGTCCTCAGTCATCAGCTTCCCAGCTCCCCAGTTCCCCAGCTCCCTCAGGCTCCTAGTCCTCCCAGTTTCCCAGCCTATGATTTCCTAGTTTTCATCCCCAAACCTTCAGTGTTCCAGCTCTTCAGTCTTCAGTCTATACCCCTAGTCCTTGGCCCTGACCCCCAGTCCTCAGTCTCAGCCTTTCTGCACCCCAGTCATAAGTTCCCCAGCTCCCACCCTCCCAGCTCTCAGCCCTAGCTCTCTCATTGAGGCCCCAGCCCCTAGTCCTCCAGCCCCTGACTTCTCCCTCTCCAGCCCTGGCCTCCCTGCCCCTGGTCGTAGAGCCCCCAAATCTCCAGCCCTCCAGTCTGTCGTCCCAGCCACCCCCACTCCTAGCCCTTGAGTGTTAGCTCCCAACCCCGGACCTTCTAATCTTTAGCCCCACTGTGGCCCTTAGCTCTGAGCCCCCAGCCCTCAAGCACCTTGTCCCCTAGTCCTCGGCCTCCTAATCTTCAGCACCCCAGTCCTCAACTCCTAGCCCTCTCCAGCTCCCTGAACTATTTAGGCCTAGTGGTCAGCAAGGCAAGTATGAGGAAAGGAAAGGTTTGCAAGATGAAAGAACTATAGAAATTCCAGGCCCAGTGGCTGTCAACAGGAGCCCCTTCTTGGCTGAGCCAAGATGCCGCTGAAAGAGAGCATATAAATTATTTCAAGTTGTGTTCAAAGTGCTTTTGGGGCCCAGGGAGAAGAATCTGGATCTGCAAGCCGACTCCTGAGCGTCCACCTGGGGGGACTGTCTGCAAGAAAAGCGGAGCTACAGCCCGGCTTCCCTCCCCCTCCTCACCCAGGCATTGCAGGCTCAGGAAAAGGAGACTAGCTTAGGCTCCAGTTGGAGCAGGGTGTGTAGGGTAGAGCTTCAGAGAAGCCAGTCTCCACACATAGCAGTCAAGGATGGACGCATCGGTGTGTGGCCTTTGCCCTACTGGCTTACATCTTGGCTACTCAGCTACAATTATGAATTTTGGCCCTTGTAGTCTATGGGTTCAGAGTCACTCTCTGTTTCTTGGGCCTGGCTGTGACAGCCTTCCTGTACTCTCTTCCCTGAGATTTCTGAGATGAGCTAAGACCCATGCTCAGAGCTTCCTTTATCTCTATCCAGATGTTGCCTCGGGAGGATCTGTACTGCCCTCCCATCGTGGTCAAGGTCATCGATAATCGCCAGTTTGGTCGCCGGCCTGTGGTGGGCCAGTGCACCATTCGCTCCCTGGAGAATTTTCTGTGTGACCCTTACTCAGCTGAGAGTCCAGATCCGCAGGGTGGCCCAGGTACAGGATGAGAAGTGGCCTTTACTAGTCACTTGCTCCCCTTCTACTTGGGGCAGGTGACCATACCTATTGGAGCATGCCTGGAAATGCGGGGGAGGGGATTGAGGAAGAGCTGAGAGGGAGGGAGATGTAGAGAGACAATAGGGGAGGGGAATGGGAAATGTGAGGGGAAGAGAGAAAGAGGATTAGGAGGTGGAGAAGGTAAGGTGAGGAAGTTAAGAAAGTAGCATCAGGAAAGGGAAGGACCAGGGGAGGAGAGAAACATCCGTGTAAAGAGGTGAGGGACTAATGAGTCCAGTCACAGCCTCTTGGCTGAGCTCCTCACAGGCATGGACTTGCTGTCCCTACAGATGACGTGAGCTTACTCAGCCCTGGGGAAGATGTGCTTATTGACATTGATGACAAGGAGCCTCTCATCCCCGTCCAGGTAGGGTGAGAGAGACAACAGCCTTTCTTCCCTCCCTTCACTTTCCCCATTATCTTCTGTATGTCATCTCTAGCTCCTCCTGACCCTTCACTGCCACACAGGTGCTACACCCATCTCCCTCTACCCCTTAGTGGCTTAGTGCTGCTGGATGGAAGGATGTTGGTGGGAGTGTTCAGTCTGGCTGGAGAAGGGAATATGTAGTCCTCAGAGCTCAACCTTTTTCCCCAGATGTGTGAGAAAAATGAGCTATCTGCCTTGGGGTTATACTTAGGGATTTATGTGTGAAAGCCCTTAGTGAGAAGGGAGATGGAAGGGAGTGTATCTTCTTTGGGAGAAGATTCTTCTATGGGCCGGTGCTTGGCAGGCCCTCTGAGGCAGCTTAGAGAAAGGAGGCTGTCTAGGATCATAGTACATCCTCACCTCCAGGACCAGTAAGTGAGGGGTTAGAGGAGAACCATTCCAACCTACAGTCCCAGCCTGTGCAATGGTTCCCAGCCTGTGCGATGGTTCCCAGCCTGTACGATGGTACCATGTCTTCGGGCTGCAGTAGACAGATGGGAGGATGCATGCATATAGGGATGGATGGACAGATGGCATTCCAGGAGGGCTCCGTGTTTCTTCAAACCATCTGTCAAAGATGAGCTTTGCACATGAGAGCAAATCCAGGTGCTGAGATGGCCTCAAGGACTTCTCTGAAGCTCGGCTCTGAAGCTGTCCCTGGAGTTGTGTGCATTAGGTTTCTCTATGACATTGAGGACAATCTTTTGCCTCTTTCTCACTCTTCCTTCTTCCTGCTACCTCTAGGGGAGCATCTCCCATGTATGTTCCTGGAGCCATGCTGCTGCTGTGGCAGGTTTCACTGATTCTGAGAAAACTTCAGAAGCTCCAAGTTCTCATTTCTCATCCCCGGGGGTTCTGCACCACTATCCTCTCTACTGGGACAACCTTGTCCCTGCTCTCCTGCTCAACTCCTCATTCTTTAAGACTCAACTTAGGTGTGGCCATGGCTTCTCCTGCAGGATCAATACCAGCTTTAGGTTCTGCATGTTTCTGGGTCTCAGCATTTTCCCTGGACTAAACTCAGGATCACAACTAGGGTGCCTTTTTGCTATGTCCCCAGTGTCTAGCACAGAGCCTGTCTTAGAGGCTCTGTCTGGATGGATAATGGGTAGGTGGATGGATTAGACAGACGGATGAATGGGTAGGTGGGTAGATAGATGGGTGAATGGGTAGATGAATGGGTGGGTAGTTGGGTAGATGGATAAGTAGAGCAGTAGATAGGTGGATAGGTGAGTGGATCTATGAATAGATGAGTGTGTGAGTGGATGGACAAATGATGAATGCATAGGTGGACAGGTAGATTGATGAGTGGATGAATGTTTAGATGGATGGGTAGATGATTGGGCAGAGAGAGACAGATGTTTGTGTCGGTAGATGGATGAATGGGTGGGTGGGTAGACAGAAAACCAGATGACTTGCCCACTGTCTGCATGGACCTAGGGATGTCTCTCAACAGAAAACTTGAGTGAAAATGTGAGATGGGTCTACATTAATGTTAGCAAAAACTTGCTTTGCCCTTCTGCCTGACTGGGTTGAGCTTGAGTCCATGGCCTGCTTTTCTCCCAGCTCCTATTTCCTATCCTTTCCACAGGCCTGTCTGAGCTATAGGAGACAGGATTGCTCAGAGGGATTTCTACTATGTCTCTAGTGTCCACAGGCTCAGATGGGGGAGGGACTGTTTGGGTCATGCTGGCTGCAAGCATAGCCAAAGGCTATGTGAGGAGGCCCAGGCTGGACAGCCTCCAGGCCCTGACATGAGGGGACCAAGGCTGGGCCTGAGCCAGAGCCAGAGCCAGAGCCAGAGCCAGAGCCAGAACCAGAGCCAGAGCCAGAGCCAGAGTCAGTCAGAGCCAAAGCCAGAGCCAGGCCTGTGTTCTATGTGACTGCATGGCCATTTTGATTGGAACTGTAGGCAGAAGCTAAGGTGGCCAGGAGCTGGGCCCTTGGGTGGGTACCCTATAGGGAGGACTTGGCTTCCTCTTGGCTAATAGGAGGGAGGAAGAAGGACCAGCCTGTTTTCATGGAGGAAACCTGGGCTGTGTCCTTACCATCTGGAAGAATTCAAATTTTGCATCTCCATGTCTCACCAGTCTGTCTGTTTTACCATCGGTGTCATCCCTCTGCTTGCCCACCAAGTGCCAACTGTCTAACTAGTCTCAAACTCCTCCCAGCTCAGTTCTGCTCTTACCAGATTTTGCCTTTGCCTCTTCCCTCAGCTACACCTTCTCTTGGTTCGTTGCCATTACCTGCTTAGGTCCTTGGAAGTCTGCCAGATAGAATTGGTTACCTGAGACTCTTGACGCTCCTACCATGGATGGATCTTAGAGCAGCCCCCAGTTTTCCAGAAGTCTGGTTTGGTGTCAAAGTGGTTGATTCTGGAGATGACTCATAATATACTCACAAGACAGCTATGTCAGCTTGACCATCCGGAGCTTGTAGGCCGATGCCCATATCTGCGGCTGAGGAAATACCATGTGGGTGAAGGCCTGGCCTCTCTGACCTCTTCCTAGGGCCACGAGGGCAAGGAGAGACAGGGATGATCCTGTGTATTAATGCTGTTGTTTATTCTGCACTGTGTGACTCTGTTCTGTCTAGGCTTTAGATTGACTGCTGGGGAGTGGTTTGGGGAGGGGGGAATGAGGTGGTGTGCATGTGGTGTGTGTGTGTATGCTCATGGCAAGGTGTGTGTGTGTATGAGAGAAAGAGCAAGAGAGAGAGAGAGAGAGAGACTGTGTTCTATGTAGGCTTTAGACTGGTAGCTCTAGTGTGTACACGTGGTTGGGGTGATGTGGTATGTGTATATGTGGTAAGTTAGTGTTTATGATAGGGTGGTGTGTATCTATGTGGTAAGGTGGTGTGTGTATGTGATAAGGTGGTGTGTGTATGTGGTAAAGGTATGTGGATGTGGTAAGGTGGTGTGGGTATGTGCGTGTTAAAGTTGTGTGTGGAATGTGATAAGTTGAGATGTATGTGGTGAGGTAGTGTGTGTGTATTGTAGGCGTGTGTGTGTATGTGTGTGTGGGGGGTAGAGGTATGTCGTAGTTGGTGTTTATAGGCACATGTGTGGTAGGTGGGGGGAATGGTGTTGCTGAGGACACAGTTGGCAGGTGGCATGGTGGAGCCCTCAGAAGGTGATGCAGGCTTACTCCCTCACCGTGGGCTGAGGTGCTATGGCTGGCTGACTCCCAGGTCCCCAAGCCTCAGGCTCAGGCTAATTTGGAGTTCACTGTTCCAGTTATAGTCTCTGGGCCGCCGTGAAGGTGGAAACATACTCCCGGAATCAGAGCAGCAAATTATGACTGCAGCTGCGTGGGGCTTTTGTGCTAAGTTTAGCTGCCTAGTCTTTTCACCCTGGTGACCTGCTGGGGCCCCTCCCACCTTTCTAAAAAGGATCAGTGCTCAAAACAACAATGAGGCCTCTAAGGGGTCAAGACTGAGAATGGGAGGTACAGAGCCATCTCTGGCCAGCTGGGGGCCGCAGGGGCATCACTAGCCTATTTTGGGGGTCTTACCGTACCCAACACTGGCCAGCAGCCCTGGCTGGCTGCCACTGTCCATTCTTCCCGTCTGCCCAGGCTTGGGTTCTGGGGTCCTTAGTGACACTTCCCACATAAAGCATGAAGGGTACTAGAATCCAAACCCCACTTCTCGTCCCAGCAGTGTCCCTCCCGCCCCTCTACCTCTACTACTGACCTCTGGAGAGTGTTTCTGGACTTCTACCACACAGGAAGAGAGACTGACCTTTTCCTCTTTTTGAGCCCCACCAGATCCACTGCTCCAGGGTCACTGAGGAGGGGAGCTGGAGCATATCACTCCCCACTGGCCCTTGGCCTGTTCAGCCTTGCCTCCCCTTTCCCTTGCTGCAAAGCCTGCCTCCCTAGTCATTCCCTCTCTTCTTCCCCTGCTCCTCTGCCTTCCTCACTCTCTGCCTAGAAGGCATCCCACTTGCCTGATTAATCTGCTATTCTGCTGCTTTCCCACCTGAGTCCCACCCCCGGTCCGCTGTTGTGGTCTCTGAGCAGGTCTGAGACCCTCATATAAGACATCAAGTTACAGTCCTGAAGGTAGCAAGCGAAGATCCAGGGCAGGAAACTGTTTCTAGGATGGGGAAGCAGGGCTGGACTCTAAAACTTCTCCAGCCTCCCTCCTGTGTGTCTGGAGAGCCCTGTGGTGCGTGGTGCGTTTCTTCTGGGGACAGAGGCCAAGGACCTTGCCCCTGCTTTTTCATCGTGTAGCATGAGCCTCTGAAGGAGCCGATGAAGGCATGGTGGGGACTGGGAGTATCCCTGGAGCTGGCAGACTTAAGAAGGCAGGGACAGTGGCTGAGTGGATGGTGTCAAAGGCAGTAAGACAGTGTAGGAGACCAGCCCTGGGCAGATGTGGCCTTATCTTTCAGATTCCCTATTGCTCTGGGAAGTGTTAGTTTCTCTGGCTACTGCCCAAGGTCACACAGTTGGCAGGGTCAGAAAGCCAGGCTTGCCCAACTAGAGTACATGCTTTTCCTACATCTGCTGTGGAAGGTGCCTGGACAGATGAAGGATCCTACTCCCTTAGGACTGGCTAACTTTCCCTGTATCAGGTCCTAGAATCTTGTTGCTAACTGACATGTTTAATTTGTAGCTTGCGGATGGGCTGTCAAGCTTGACCCCCACTAACCTGGCGTCTTCTCCATCCAGTCCTCATGTATGTATTGCTTATTATTTGTGGGCTCCTTGATTTCTCTTGGGGATCTGGGCATGAGAATGGAGACAGGGAGGAAAGGAGGGGCTCCTGATCTTTAGTGGAAAACACTCCTGTCCCTGCCCTCTGTAGTCATAGAGGGGTGTGGAGCAAGCTCTGGGGTGCAGTCTTGAGAATGACCATCTCTAAGCTGTGCTACCAGGACTGGCTTCAGTTCTGGTTACCTGTATGAAGGCTGGGGGCTCTGGCAAGGCCGCCAGGGCCACAGGAAGCACAGATGTCTCCAGCTTTGACTCTGCACCCTGGAGACCTGGGCTTTAGAAGTCGCTTCAGGTGACAACAGGCTGGTGTTCCTGGTTCATCCCAGACAAGTGAGTCACAAGTGTGTGTGTGTGATTGAGAACCCCTTGTGGGTCCTGGCAGGTTCTGAGGTACAAGTATGCTGGGGCAAAGCTCCTTTCTTTCAGGTGTGGGTTCTTAGAGAATGAGGACTTTAACAGAGGGCTTTCATCATCATGAAATCCCACGGTGGGACCAAGGGGCACCTGGCCTGCTGGGTGGGAGAGGAGGAAAGAACAAGAAGATCTGAGGGGAAAAAGTAGAGTTGAATTTCACTCAGTGCCAGCAGGAGGTGTGGCTGCAGAGGGTATCTTGTGGGCTTCCAGAAGGAGGCCAGGCCTATTTTCATTCTTTCTGAATGACTTTTTGTGGAAGATGTGGAAAGTTTAGGGCAGAGTTAAAGTCATCTTCATTTCCGTCTGTGAAAAGCAAACGCAGTTAGGCTCTGAAGATGTGCTCACATTTTTAGATATCTTTTATGTGCTTGTTCAGACTTGAGTTTTGCAACATTGACATGCACTGTACGTTCTTATGACATGTATTTTAAATCTTGTGAATGCTTTTTCACTGTCTTTATATTCTGCAAAAATACAGAGTTGGGTGTGGTGATGCATACCTTTAATCTCAGCACCTGGGAGGCAGAGGCAGGTAGATCTCTGTGAGATGGAGGCCAGTCTGGTCTACATCCTGAATTCTAGGCTAGCTGTGGCTATAAGGATATCCTGTCTCAGAAACTCTTAATTTGTTAACTTGAGCCATTGTCTTCCTTCATGCCTCTAGAAGAGTTATTTTGTTTAATTTCTATAGATCCAGCCATTTAATTTGTTCCTGGGCATTTATAACCTTTCTTACTGTAGCTATTGCTGGACTAGAAAAGGCCGCTCCTCTCCACTCCCCATCCCTCTGTCCCTCCTCTCCTCCCCGTCTCTCCTCTCTTGTCTGCTCTACACAGGCTGGGAATTGAACCCTGGGCCTTGTGCATGTGAGGCACTAACACTGAGCAACATCCCTAGTCCAGGAAACAGCATTTTTGTATACATACATTGAAACTGTCTTTTTATTAACACCTTCATTAGTTCTGACTCTTGGTTGATCTTTTGGGTTTTTACGTGGATAAGATTGTTTTCTTCAAACTGGTGTGACTTTCTTCTTCATAGCTACATCTTACTTAGTCACCTTTTCAGGATAATCTTTGATAGCGGAGATGCCTATGAGCAAAATTATTAGACCACTAATTGAGAATATTTCTACCCTTTTCATTAATTGAGATGGCAACTGGGCAGTTTCAGGTAGTCTTGGTTTTTTCAAGATTGTGTATTTTATTCATAGTTTAAAAATATTCTATTTATTATTCTTATTTTATGTGCATGAATGTATTGCATGCATGTATGTAAGTGCACCCATGTTGTGCATTGCCCATGGAGGCCAGAGGAGGGTGTCAGATTCCCCTGAAACTGGAGTTACTGACGACTGTTAGCTACCAAGTGGGTGCTGGGAATTGAACCTGGGTTAAGAGCAGCCAGAGCTCTTAACTACTGAGCCAATTCTCTAGCTCTATTATTGTTAGTTTTTTAGTAGTTTAAAAAATAGGGACGAGGACTAGGGAGATGACTTAGTGGGTAAGAGTGCTTGCTGTGCAAACATGAGGACCTGAGTTGAAATCTCCAGCACGTCTCTAAAGAGCCAGACATGGCTATGCATGCCTATAACCTGTAGGGACCAGAGACAAGAGGATCCCTGGGACATACTGTGAGCCAGCTTAGGTCCAGGTCTAGAAAGAGACCCTGTGTCAAGGGACTAAGGTGGAAAGTAAAAGTGATAGAGCAAGATACCCAGTGTCCTCTTTTGGCCGCCGTGTGACACATGGCCTTGCATGCATGTATGTATATACTACACACACCTCTTTCTCTCATTCTCTCTCACACACATACACACATACCCACATACAAACAAGAAAAACAGACATGAAGACATGAGAGTTTAAGTTTATAAATGTCATTTGGTATCTATCAAAATGATCATTTTCTTTCCATTGTTCTGATAATTAAACATATAATGACCTATGTTTGTGTTCTTGGGGTAAACCACATCAGCCAGCTGTCAGTCAAGGGGAGGGGAGGGAAAAGTGGGGAGGAAATAGGAGAGGAGAGAGAGTCAAGGGATTATAGCTTGCTGAGACTGAAGCTCTGTCTCTAACATAATCATACAGGTGTCTGGCTGGCTGGAAAAGTCGGTTAGACAGGTCACTAAATCTGTGGAAGAGCATTTGCATTCAGGTTCCCCAATCCTGTGCATGCTCATCTTCCAGCTGACCTGTGCCGGACCCTCTTTGGAAGCTGATGCACTGAACTGAGGTTGCTATTCCTCCTTTTAAATCATAGCCAACATGCGTTATCTATTATTTTTAGCCTCAAGTTTATTAATGTTTGAAAAGAATTAAATGATATTTGCAGAAACACCTGGGGTGGCCCTTTCAAAGTTGAAATCCTTTCCCCGTTCTTATGCTATTTTACTTGTACTTTGTTTTTTAAACTGAGAACAGTAAGTTGGAATTTTATAGTTTTTTGTCATATTTATGTCGTTATTCATTAGTGCAGCTGGCATGAAGAGTCAGCTGTGGTCACATACATGGCTCAGTTGCTGGGAGCTGCCGAGCACATGCTACAGCAGGCACAGGCCTTCTTCGGGCACTGGCTCTTCTGTGACTGCTGGACAGTGGACAGTGTTTGTTCCTTCCGATGTCTGGAAGGAGGTGAACTGCTACGTATTTAGACTTTCTGCATCTCTATGACTTTGGGGCTGTCTTGAGTAGGCGTTAATGTTGGGATTATTCTCACTCCTGCATCTTCCATATGCTCTGCTTTCTTTACTCTTGAACAGTAGCTATGGGATGAGGATTTTTTTAAAAAAATCTTTGTGCGTGTGTGTAGGGGTGCACATGTGTGGAGGTCAGAAGACCTCAAAACCAGTTCTTGCCCTTCATATTGTTTGAGTCTTCCAGGAAGGTTCCTGTCTCTGCCTTCCTTCTCACTTTAGGAATACTGGGATTACAGACATGCTCTATTGTGCCTAGCTTCATATGGGTTCTAGAGATTTGAACTCAGGTCCTCATGCTTACACAGCAAGTGCTTTATCCATTGAGTCATCTCCCCATCCCTGGAATGAAATTTTTTTTGTCAGTTCATTAAAAATAAGCTCTCTTAAAAATTACATTCATTTATTTTTATGTGTGTGTGCATGTACCATGGTATGGATGTGGAGGTCAGAGGATAACTATTGGGAATTGGGTCTATCCTTCCTCCATGTGGCTTGAACTCAGGTTGCCAGGTTTAGTGGCAAGTGCCTTTACCTGCTGAGCTGTTTTGCTGGCCCAATTCTTCTTTCTTAAAGGCTCAACAATAAACTAGAGCCATTGTATGAATTTGATTTGTACAGGTTGAAAATGATAAGATGAAACATTTAAAAAGTCTTGCTTTATGCATAAAATGTATAGTAATATGAATCTCCCGCAAATTTTAAAAAGATTAGCAATTATGTGATGTAAAAGGCGGTAGCTAAGGGAATTGTGCTTACAGTTTAGTGGAAAACCAGAATACCTGTTATCTTTTCTTGGAAATGTTGCTGTGTAATGTGACCTTTGTATGAGAGACTTTCAATAATTCATATCTTACATGATTATATAAGAGGCGACTGTTCTGAATGAATTTTGTAAAACTGTACCCAGGCTCTGTTTCTGAGGGAATTATTTGAGTTCTTCGGTTTGGTGGCTTTGATGTCCCACACTGCCTCTTCACACGGGAGGGGCTTGTACATGCATGGGAGACACTGTACCACATAGCTCTGGTCCCATCCTCATCACTGACGTTGTATTTTTGTGTTATTTCCATCCTTTTCTGTCTTAGGATTAATAACATTTCATCTATTTTAGATTGTTTTGTTTTTGAACAAACAGTTCTTTAATGATTCTGCTGATGTAAAGTTAGTTTCTTTGATTTCTAGACTTGAGTCATTTTTGAACTCTCACTTGGAAATTTCTCATTTATATTTCTCATATATGTAGTGAGATGTCATTCCATCTTTCTTCATTACTTGAAACATTCTTTGAAAGGAGTTATTTGTATCAATCCTCCTCCTAAAATTCCTTGAAATTTTTAAAGATTTATTTTTATTATTTCCAATTGTGTGTGTGTGTGTGTGTGTTTGTGTGTGTGTGTGTCTGTCTGTCTGTCCTTGTGAGTGCAGGTACTTGAGGAGATCAGAAGAGGGTGCTGGATCCCCTGGAGCTAGACTTACAAGTGGTTGTGAGCTGTCTGACATGGGGGTCTTGGGTTCTCTGCAAGAGCAGCAAGTACGCTCAAGTGCTGAGCCATTCTCCAGCCCTCAATCTTCTTCCAAAAGTTCTGAAGCTTTACTCTTCATACTTACATTGTTCCTTCTGGACTCAGCATGTGTGTGAATGTGTGCACATGTGAACTGAAGTAGGACTTTTATTTTTATTTTGTATAACCAGTGATACACATGATATACTCATGACAGCAAGTCCTGCCCTTTCTCATTAATCTATAACAAGAGCTATGTCATGTATTTGAAGTGTTTTGGTGGAATAAGTTTGAGAACACTGGGTATAAAGCTTTGGCTTGATCCCCAGATTTTGAAGCCTTAGCCATGGTACAGGCTTAGATATGGAGACTAAGCATGGCTTGGTTTAGGTGTCTTGGAATTTCTACAGCATTTGGATGTGTCTGTGGGTTCTTCTTTTGCTTCTGGGGGTTTGCTTCTCTTTCTCTGTAGAGTTAGCTGTCTTTTTCTCCTACAGTTTTCTAATAAGTGTTTTTATTTGGTAAAGGAAGCACTTACCTTGCCTGGCTTATTTGCAGGCATGTTATTCTAGCCCTTTGCTTTCCCACTGCAGTGTTAGAATCACCTTGTCAAATTCTTGAAAAATAAAACAACTTTGTGATTTTGTGATTGAGTTATGGTTAATCTCTGGATCAACTGGGGAAGAACAGATGATTTTTGTTTGTTTGTTTTTATTTAATTTGTTTTTATTTTATGTGTCTGAGTATATTGCCTGCATGTATGTAAATACACCTGTGTTGTACAACACCTGTGGAACCCAGAAGAGGGCACTAGGTCCCATGGAACTAGAGTTACAGACAGTTGTCAGCAGTCATGTGGGAACTGGAAACTAAACCCAGGTCCTCTGAAAGACCAGCCAGTGCTCTTAACCCCTGAACCAACGCTCCGGATACTTATTTTTGAGACAAAGTCTCTTACTGTACAGTCCTGACTGATCTGAAAAGTGCTGTGTAGACTAGATTGGCTTCAAAGTCACAGAGATCTGCCTCCTGAGTTCTGGGATTAGTCCTCAGCTAGAATGGTTTTAAGATAGGATCTTTCAGATGACCAGCATTATGTCCCACTATTTATTTAGGTATTCTGTAATGTGTTCCAATAATTAAAAAATTTTTACTAAGTCAAGCGTAGCTTTTGCAGACTTAGCTCTATTTTACACTTTGCTGCCCTTCTTTCTCATTTCTCCAGACTTTAAAAGGTATTTTAGCATTGTATATTTTGCATTCCTTTTAATCTTTACCCACTTTGTTTTTTGAGAGTTTCATGTGTCTACACACTGATCACTGTCACTCCTGGCCTCTTATCTCCCTCTCATCCCTATTAACACATCCTCTTCTCCCCACAAGTCCCTGTCCCACATTCATGACATTTTAAAAATTAGCATACTAGGTGTTAGATATCATTAAAACACTTTTGAGGAAAGTTCCTAATTTATATTTTGGAAGTTCCTAATTTATACTTTAAGTTATCTTTCTGTTGTTAACACTGGCTTAACTTAATGGTGCTGTGGTTCAGAGAATGTAGTCTCTGTGTGATAATACTTAGTATTATTCAAAGTTAGGTTCCTTTATTTTAGTTTTAAAAATTATATGTATTTGGGTGTTTGTGTGGGGGTATGTCACATGAGTGCAGGTGCCTACAGAGACCAGATGAGGTCATCAGATGTCCTGGAGATGGAGTTACAAGTGGTTGTGAGCC
Source organism: Eospalax fontanierii (assembly GCA_035773235.1). Taxonomy (NCBI): domain Eukaryota; kingdom Metazoa; phylum Chordata; class Mammalia; order Rodentia; family Spalacidae; genus Eospalax; species Eospalax fontanierii. Next base: position 52,202,938 of record CM069547.1, on the reverse strand, counting down.
ACTCCATGTGGCTGCTGGGCACTGAACTCAGATCCTCTGCAAGAGTAGTATGTGTTCTTAACTAGTGAGCCATCTCTCCAGACCTTTTTTTTTTTTTTTTAAATGCATCATTTTGCCATTTTTACTGGTATATTTGGATTTTTTCCCATCTTCTTTTGTGTCCCTAATAGCCTTACCTGTTTCTTCCCCTACCCTCCTCCATCTCTCCTCTGGTATTGAGGATTGAGCAAACCTGGCAAGCACTGTACCAATGAGCTCTTATCCTCAGCCCTTTTCCTTTCTTTTTCAATTGAAAAATCCTCCTTCTTTTCATTTCGTCTCTCAGTTTCCCTTTAAGTCTGTGTACTGCTTCTGTTCCTTATGTGTATGAATGTATTGCCTGAATGTGTATAAGTGCACTCATGTCTTGCAATGCCTGGAGAAGTCAGAAGAAGGCCTCAGATTCCTTGGAACTGGACTTACCGACTTATGGTGCATAAGTCCAGTTGTTAGTGCTGGGAATTGAACCTGGGTCCTCCACAAGAGCAGCCAGTGCCTTTAACCACTGAGCCATCTCTCCAGCTCCTCACTTGTATCTTTTAAAATGACATCTAAGTGTAAAAACATAACTTTTAAGCAATCAGTTTTCTTTTTAGCCATGTTCACATTGTTATTTCTTTTTGTGTGTCATTCTTCTTCTTATTTGCCTTTGTCCTTGAGAAAGAACCTTTTGAATTCCTTACATTGGAGTCAGTTTAGTTTAAACTTTCTCACTTTCTAACTGTTTGAAATACTGTTATTTCACCCTGTTTTGAGAGCTTGTTTCACTGATACAATTTCTGTCAGTGCTGTCCCTGACTTCAGCTGTGTCTCTGTCATCTTAAATCTGAGGACTTTTCCATTTTCATCAGTTCTGGATGGCTTTCTTCAAATGGTATATAATTCCATTCTTTCCATCATTCTCTTTGGAGCTTTGAATAGACATACCACGGAACAGCTCCATCCTCCATGCCAACTAAACTTGAATGTTAATCTGTGGCTTCTGCATCCAAAAATGCAAACAACACAGATCGAAAATATTTGAAAAATAATTGTACCAGTGGCCAACGTATACAGACATTGTCCCCATGTAGTGCAGTTTAATACCTATGTAGGTAGCTTTTGCATTGCACTGGGCATCGCAGGCATAGAGAAGGTTGACAGTATGCAGGAGGATGAGTGTAGGTTATATGTGGACACTACATTATTTTAGGTAATGGACGTAAGCATCTTCAGATTATGACTGCTGAGGGATCCTGTAGATACTGAGGTAGAATTTTCTGTTTCTTCTTTTTGATTAAAAATAGTTATTTATTTCTTTTTTATTTATATGTATGAGTGTTTCACCTGCCATGAATGTAAGTGCACCCATGCATGCAATACCTATAGACTCCAAAAGGGGGCCTGGGATCCCTTGGAACTGGAGGTTTAGATGGTTGTTAGCCACCATGTGGTTCCTGGGAACCAAACATGGGTCCTTTCCAAGAACAGCCAGTGCCCTTAACTGCTAAGCCAGCTTTCTAGTCCCTCTTTGTCTTTTTTATTTAAAAAAAATTCTTATTTTTTTTTGTGTGTATGAACCTGTGTCCCTGTATATATGCATACGTGTGGGGCTGTCCACAGAGACCAGAAGAGAGTGTTAAACCCTCTGGAACCTGGGTTACAGGCAGTTTTGAGCCACCATATGCGGGTGCTAGGAAAAGAACTCTGGTCTTCTGCAAGGGCTATAAGTATACTTACTGACTGAGCCATCTCTCCAGCCCCTCTGTGTATGTTGCACTTTTGCTAATTTCTGAAGGTGTGTCTTCTAATTCAGTCTTTATCCTTTTCTGGTCTGATATTTAACTCAGTTTAATGAGTTTGTAGTCTCAAGGTTTTATATTTTTTTATTTCTGAAAGTTCATTCTTTTTGTCTGTTTGTTTGGTTTTGAAGGTCTTTGTGTCTGTTACATTTTACTGACTTATTTCTTGGAGCCCTCCTTTTGTTCAAGTGTTATTTCTGACACTTCTGGTTTCTGTTCTTCTAACAGGTCTGGTTCTTCAGTTGGTTGGTTCTCGCTGGCACTTGCTCATGGTGTCTCGCTCCTCATGTGTTTCACTATTTTTGATTGTGAACTCATGTTCCTTGGAACTTTATCTGAGAATTCTTTGAGGCCTGGATGGAAGTCACATTCTTCCAGAGAGGATATGTGTTTACTTTACCAGATGCCTGGAGACACTACAAACCCAGATTCACTTACAGCTAAGTGTTCAACTTGTGGCTTTTTAGGTCCCATAGACTATATGCCTTTGGCTCCTCATTTCGTTGGATTTTTCCTTTCTCATTTGCTCCTAAAGGTTTTTTTTATACCCTCATCAGCTCCACTGCACATTTCAGAAGGATTTCAAAGATAGCTGTTAATCCAGATATTCTTGCTGGGAAGATTTCTCTAGTTGTCTAGTTTGTCATTTTGCTGGAAATCAAAGTGTGTTTCACTTTTAAATATGAAGCCCTGTTTTTCTTCAAACAAGTTATATCTGCTTCTGTCTCCTTCAGGACCTAGCTCTGACTGATTGCTCACAGCATCTTACTGAGACCTCTGAAAAACATGAGCAAGCCATTTGCTTTCTTCCGTTTTCTCAGCTCTTTTAGCTTAGGGAGACATTTTTTTTTTTTTTTTTTTTTTTAGTCCTTAGACTATTCCCTTTAATGTTATCTTCCTGTCCTTTCATAGGAAGCCCTTGCTTCCCAAGCCCTGGAGGCTCAAGTAGACCCTATTTGTGAATGCACAACCCTTTTGAAGTCACATTCAGATCAAACGGAGAAAGAAATGGGTTAGATTTGCTTGAGTTTTACTTTGTCAGTTGGGAATCCAATAAGGTGGGAGAACTCAGAAGGAACTCAGAATTGGACATATATAGGGACAGTTCGTTACTTTGGGGGCAGTTACCAGGCTGAAGACGGCTCTGTGTTAGGCAGCCAGCATTAGCTCACAAGGTGAGAGTCAAGGTTGGAGTCGTGGTCCTTGCTAAGGAGCTTCCGAACAAGAGTTTCCTAAGTAAAGTAGAGATGAGCCTCTCCCCTAGGCCCTCTAGGCAGGAGTATTACTTGTGGGAACTTCCTGTAGTCCTGGTAGAATAGATTCTAAATCTTGTGTCTCAGACACCTGGCAGGTCATTTTTTCTCAGCCTACTCAGCTTTGGTTCTGAGGACATCAGCTTCCAGTTGGAAGTTGGATCATGCAGCCTTGGGCAGTGGTCTCACTCATGGGCTCACTTAGCAAGGGAAAGAAAGGCAAATTGTGCTTTGGAGGTGGATGAGAAATTTAGTTGTTGCTGACCAAGATGGACAGATAACATCTGTCTCCAAAAGTGGGGACAGCTTTATTGTCTAGGGTCTAGGGCCTCTCTCTTGGTTCTTGTGTAGAAAGTTGTCAGCATTCAGTACTCTCTCCTTTGCTTTTCTCCCAGATGGCTCACCTCCTTTTCTTACTGGCATTACTCCTCTAGATGTGTTTCTACATTCTTCCTACTCAGGGCGAGTAATACTCTGTGTGGGGGTATCCTTGACTCTGTGTGGGGGTATTCTTCCCCGCTGAGCAGATTTTTGCTTCTCTTTGTCCTGACCCAGTGTGCATTTAGTTCAAAGTTATTTTCTCCAGAGACAGCCTTATTTCTCTTCCAGATTTCATGCCTCCTTGTGCCTCCCTCCTGAGTCCTGACAGCAATTTATCCCAAGACTTTGAAGCAGAGGTTTTCTGAGCAAAGCGATCAGTTATGGGGTGTGGCTCTCAAGCAAGGACCATTTCCAGACGGCATTCGAAGCAGTTCATCTCTGAGCTGTGAGGCCATACCTCTGAACTCGAGAGTTAGGGTGAATGTATTAACTTTAATCACATTCATTTTGTGTGTGTGTGTGTGTGTGTGTGTGTGTGTGTGTGTATGTGTGTGTGTGTAGGCCAGACATCCATGTCCTCAATCCCTCTTCATCTTACTTTTTGAGACAGAATCTCTCTTTGAACATGAAGCTTGTCTAGCTGGTCAGCAAGTGCCAAGGAATTCTTTCTCCACCAGCACTAAGATCACAGGCATGCCACGATGCTCAGTTTCTTATGTGGGTTCTGAAGCCTGAACTCAGGTACTTATGCTTGCAAAACAAGCACTTTACTGACTGAGCCGTCTCTTCAGCCTCTATGTTCATGAGTGCATAGTTTTACTTATATTTCTGTGCTCATCAGCTGAGCTGCTTCCGTACCTTCTCCTGGATGGAAGTTTCTTAAGGACTTGCTCACTGCATTGGGGATGCTAGACTCACTACATACATTTGAGAGTCATAGAAGTGCCTGTCATTAACCACATCCCTGTCAACAATGGTACAGGTGCAGCCTGGCCCTTCCCACTCCCGTGAACTCTGATTAGGAAGTTCGATGCCCATTCCTGGGGGTAATTGGGATCTTCTTTGTGACTCATTCTCTCATTTTCTCAGTGCAAATACAAATCGCCCATCAAATGACATGTGAAAGCATGGGATGGGGTAGGGGCGCAGGAGGGAAATCAGAGCCGCAATCTGTTAGCTATTTGGAGTAATTGGTTATTTGCTGTGTTTGCTGGTTGGGAAGCCCAGCACATACTTTACGGTCTCTCCTGTTACGGGGGCTGGAGTCACCCACCGATATTGGATCCCGGTTGCTGGAGCCCTTTGGCTCGGGAGGCCTTTCCCCTGCTTGGCATTCCTGTGGTCTCCTCGGGGGTGCAGCCCTCCTCCCTCAGTGCACGCTGCAGGGGGGACAGCCTGGGGTGAAATTTGTCTGGCAAACTCCAGGGTCCTATCAGGGAGGAGGCAGCCTCATCTCCTTCCAGCCAGTCTCCTTGCCTCTGTCCGAATCCCCGCATCCTCTTCCCCAAGGGGTCTTCCCCCTGGCATGAGGAACCTATTTGCCCATCCAGAGAAAGTTTTTCCCTTTCTTAGAGGGATGTCCATAGCTTTCTTTGGCAATCCATGGACTAGACAGCTTTCACCAGTATTTAATTGAATGTGCTATCCCTGTTGGTCCTACCCATAGTCTACCCTCTAACATGGGTCAGAAGTTGCTTGGGACTTGTACAATCCTCTGTGATCAGCTCGAGGATCCTCTGGGGGCTTTTGGTGCGTCTTCTTCATTCATCCAGTATCTTTAATGCAGCTCTCTGTGAACCAAGACACGGGAAATCAGAGCTGAGTAGCAAGTTCAACAAAGATTTGAAAAGTTAACATGATTTTGTGTATGAAAGTGCACATGGTAAAGCTTGAAAGTCAGTTGATTTTGGCATGGAGTGAACTCCCCCCCAAATCCCTTTTAAATTGAATTTAAGATAGCTAATATTAGTGTCTGTAGTTTGATGGATGCTTCTGCAGTCTCGGGAAGGCCTTCAAAATAGTTTTTCTCTTAAGTAGATTGCTGGAACTCTTGTTAAGCAAAACTGTCTTCATAAGCAGAACTGTTAGGTAGGCTCCTGCTTCCTCTGGGCCTCCTGGAACCATCACAGAATCTCAATTAGAGATGTTTCATTGCTTTCTTCTTAGGTCTGAGGACTGTTCTGAAACCTTCTTTCACTTAACCCACAAAGTAGATCTCATTCTCTCAGGCAGTCTGCATGATACCCTCAAGGAACCAAGTAATAGGTCAAGTGCTAACTTAGACTCCTGAGTTGGGAAAGGGCCAGCAAACCTGGGTTCCCTGTAGGCCCCTTACCAATGTGAGAAGCCAGCCTGGGTTCCTGAAAGCTGTCACCCATATGGCCGGCAAGCTGGGGTTCCCCGTAGGTCTTCCCACTCACATGGGTCCCTGTCCAGAAGAGGCTGATAGTCAGGTGATCACATCACATTCCCAATTTGCTTGGCTCTGTCAGATCTCAGGTTCATGTATTTACTGAGCTTTAGAAAGCAATTAAGTGCTTAAGCTAAAGACTTTTCTTTTCCTGCCTTCTGCTGATCCAGCTGCAAGGCAGGGCACATAGCATAGGGACCTTTTTACAGACAAGAATGCTGGTGTTCTGGGAGTGTCAACCATAGGCCCCCAAACCAGCATTTCGCTTGTGGAAATGATTGATGCTTGCTTGCTATGAGTGTGTAGAGTTCTGCTGAGTCATGTGGTAGCTGGTTGTGGGCATCAGTCTGTGTGGTTTTGGAGGTGTTAAGTGGTTTAGTGTGCACAGGGTGAGGTAGGTTTGAAGTCATGTCTGGGATGTGTCAACACGTGGGTGTGTATGTTATATGTGTGCTTGTGCTTATGTGTCAGGAGCAAATTGTCTCCGCTTTTTAGAACTTGAGGAATTTTTCTGTCATATTTTAGTTGTACAGATGTCATGGGCAGGTAGCTGAGATGGGTATCACATTGAGGATACAGACACTGTAACAGTAACAATTTCCATGGTAACCTCCATAGATATCAAAGCATTTTCTCAGATGCCAACTCAGGGCCTCACAAGACCCCATTGTCCTGATGACTGAAGACTGTTTCTCTAAGAGAAGAATTGCTTTCTATATAGTCCAGGACGCCATCTTGAAATCATTGACAGTGGTGGGTTGCCTCATTCAGAAGGTCCACTGTTCTATATGGTGACTCAGGACTCAACTTTATAACACTGGTGGTGTGTGGACTTGGCCAGCAGCTTTTTCTTTGATTCAAGTGAACATCCTGGGGAATGAACAGAAGCTCTGTCCCTGAACTGGGCCTGGAGGCACAGGCCTGTCATCTCAGGCACTTAGGAGGTTGAGACATTAGAATTGCAAGCTCAAGGCCACCCTGGGCAACTTAGTGAGACCCAGTCTGAAAATAAAAAATGTATTTCTAAAAAGTGCTGAGCGTGTAGCTCAGTGGCAGGAGCACTTGCCTCACGTATGCGGAGTCCTGAGTTCCATTCCCAGCATGAGATGGGGAGGGAGGTTCTGTCCTGACCCCCAGTCTCTGCTTTCTGACCTCACAGAAAGGAAGAGTTAGTTAGAATTGTTGTTTCCAGTGCTGCTCTCCATATTCATACAAATCTCCTGGATGATAATGTGGGATTATATGTGGACTATACCATGCTGACTCGGGTCTTGGAGGATTAGGGTGCCTGTTAGATTGGATCCAGATTGGAGAAACCTGTCTTTGTGACTGGCCTTTTTACTCAGAAATCAAATGTTGGCTAGTAGTTGAAATGAGAAAGGCTTCCAGTCTGTGCTTTGATCAGACTGACTTTATTGGCTGGTGGGATGATGAGCAGCCTTGAACCTTAGGTATGGGAGAATAAGTTGGTAACGGCCAGACTCTGGTTCAGGTGTCAAAGGACACCTTACAAATGAGCTGTGTCTATTTCTTCTTCTTCTTTTAGCTATTTCTAGATGAGGTCTAGGACAAACCTGGTATAGAGGACACAGGACTGATTCCCTTTGGAGCTTTGGAGGGTAGACTTCCTTCACTGTTGGACGTTCAGCTGTTGGGACACAATTGATTGAGACATGGAAGGACTATGCCTACTTATTCTTGAACTTCCTGGGCAAAAAAGGGAGGAGTGGTCTTGAGATAACTCCATCAGAAGCAAGACTTGGATAATGACAGGAATGATATTTTTCAAGCCATATCCGTGACTATGTTAAAAATATCGTTTTATTTTTTGGTAAATCAACTTAATCTCCCCTTTGAGTTCTCATTTTTTCCTAATGGCAGAAAATCCCTGGTAATCTTCAGCATTTTAGGTTTAAACTTAGGCACATTGGGCTTACTTTCCCCTTCCACACCCTGGGGGGTGGTAAATTCTTTGAATTTCTTTAATGTTGCTGCCTTCCTAGGAAGGGTGCCCTGGTTCCCAGTACGTGTCCACCCTGGTGTCTCTGGGCCCTGACTTCAGGACACATGGATCTTATTGGGCTTGCTGACAGCATCTTCTCTTAGCCCAATAATCAGGCCAGGTCTCCTGGCTTCTCTCCTCCTCCTCCTCCTCCTCCTCCTCCTCCTCCTCCTCCTCCTCCTCCTCCTCCTCCTCCTCCTCCTCCTCCTCCTGCTCTTCCTCCTCCTCCCCTTCCTTTCCTCCTCCTCTTCCTTTCCTCCTCCTCTTCCTTTCTCTTCCTCTTCCCCTCCTCCTCCTCTTCCTTTCTCTTCCTCCTCCCCTCCTCTTCCCTTGACCTGACCTGTACGCTCAGCTGCAGAGTTGGAACCTATTTAGCAGTGTTCCCACTTTACTTCAGGGTCTATGGGAAATATCAAGGGCTCTTTTTCTCAAAATATCATGTAGTTTCCTGTCCAGCACCCTGCCACAGTTGTGGAGATCTCTGGATTGACTACAAGTTACTAACGCCTTGCAGTTTGTGAAGGGTGAATCCAGGGGAGGGTGCTGGATACCTTGTCTGAAACCATTGCACTCCTGTGGGTCTTGTTTCTTTCCTTGTCTCATGTTGACCTCCTTAGTCTCTTATGAGGAAGCTAGGCAAAATGTTTTCTTGAACCTACTATTACTATTATTTTTGAAACAAGTCTCAGAGTTGGCTTAGAACTCACTATGGAGTTGAGGATGACCTTGAATTTCTGATCTTCCTGCCTTGACCTTCCAAGTGCTGGGATTATAATCCTGTGCCACCACACCTGGTTTGTGCAGTGCTGGGGATCAAACCAAGGGCTTCATGCATACTAGGTAAGCACTCTGCCAAGCAAGCCACATCCCCAGCACCTTAAACCCATTATTTTAGTGGCATATTATCTGTTCTTGAGTACTTAAAGCCAAAGAGTGTCACTGGTTTCTCCTCCTTTGCTATCTAGGAACTCATGTACTAGTCAAATATTTCCTGAGTTGCAAGGCAGTACCAGGATGTGATCTAAGATCTGAGGTTGTTCCTGTGATCAAAGGCTCTGCCCTCATGGGGAGGAGCTCCAGTAACAAAAACCTAAGGGGGTCTATCTAATGTCTGGTGGGGGTAACTGCAGTGGAGACAAAGTAAGAGGAGGCAGAAACTGCTGTGATGGAAACTGGTTTGAAATATGGTGAATGGGAGAGAAAGACTGAGATTGAGTTGGAGGCAGTGGAAGGGGAAGGGAAGGAAGTGGTCATGAGGCCATGTTGTAGAATGAGAGCCCCCAAGCATGACAGCCACCATCTTCATGACATCAACTGTGTCTGCTTGCAGGAGAACATCATGGATGGCCCTACTGACTTCTGAGCTTCTCTCAGAGAAGAAGGGGCTGGAGAGGGTCACTGGACCCTCACCAGAGAGTCTAGCTGCTGCTTCCAGACACTTCTATGTAGCTTTGCCCTAATTATACCCAACTTTGGAGCCTTGGGGTTCTGGCAGGTGCTAGAGTAGATAGCTGGAGGAAACTTGTTGAAGGGGCTCCAGCTGCGCAGCGGTGTGGAGGTGGGAACCCTGCGCGGCGAAGACCTTCCACTGTGACCGATCTGATGCTCCTGCTAGTACTTCTCTACCCATGCTTTGTAAGAAAGCCCAAGAAATGCATTGGTTCCCTAGGGTGAACTTTGGTGGAACTTTGCTGAGACTGAGACCTTTTGAGGAAGTGGTAGGCATTGTTTACACCACCCAGGGACGGAATTCTCAGAGTGATAGAGCCTACAAGAGAAGGACAGGAGAGTGAGAGACAAGCCTGGAACCTTAAGGCCAGTGTGCTGGAAGAGGGTAGGCTGGCAAGAGGGCGGAAGGATGGGAGGCGAGAGAGCCACGGCTCTGTCCCCTGAGCCTCTCAAGGTTCTTCTAAGTGTCCTAGCTTATTCCCAGTCAGGTGACAAGATATCAGAAGACTATGCACCAAGAGGACCAGGATTCATGTATGGATTTCTGAGACCGTGATGTTAAAAGTGGACTGGGGAAGGGTTGCAAAGGAAAGGCGGCAGGCCGGTTAGGAGGCTGCTGGGAGGGGAACATAGGAGACCAGTGTGAGAGGACAGGCCAGACCAGGGTGTTGGTGAGGGGGCCGACATGGCAGATTCCTAATGTGCTCTGGAGACCACACTGAGTTGCTGAGGGTTGACTGGGGCTGAGGAAGGGGAGTTAAAAAAAGTGGGCTTGAACATCTGGAAGGAGGGCTGACAGTTCCTTTGCCAAAGGAAGGTTATTGAAGGAGTCCATGTAGCCTGCTGAGGCCTGGATCTGATATGGAGCATTTGAAAGGCTCATTAGGTGTGTGGTGGCAGATGTATAATAGGCAGCTGGAGTTCAGGGAGTCATCATCCAGGCTCCCCATGAGGTCTATCAATGTCCACATTCCTTAAAGATGTAAGTATTGGAGGAGAACTGGAAGGGAAAGTGCCTAGAGAAGAGAAAAAGGGTCAGAGCACTGATCCCCTGCACACTCAGATGCCTGCAATGGGGGGTGAGGGGTCAGCAGTAAAGACTGATGGTATTGCCAATGAGACAGCAGAACTACACTGTTGTACTCTCAAGCAATGAGCATGGGTCAGGACAGAGGAGTAGCTGCCACTGGGTGCTGCCACTAGACTTACAGAGGCTTGAGTCATTGGTAACCTTGTCAAGCATGTTTTGGTAGATCAGAGCATGGCAAGACAAGAATTATAGACAGAGATGGGGATGGAGCTCAGTGGGTAGAACTCTTCTCTAGCATGCACAAAGCCCCCAAGTTCCATTCCAGGCACTGTCTAAACGAGGCATGGTGGCATATACCTGTATTCACCTCACTTGGAAGTGGAAGCAGTAGGATTAGGAGTCTGAGGTTATGTTCTGCTATGTAGTGAATTCAAGGTCTGCTTGGTATACATGGGACTCTGTCAAAAAAAAAGGCGTTCTTAAGAAAGATGAGTACTGTAGCAAGCTTTAAATACTATTTGGTGGTCAATTGGTTAACTGTTAAAAAAATTGCCTTAATTCTTTTTTTTGTTGTTCTGTTTCTGTGTGTTTGTTTGTTTGAGATAGAGTCTTCCTTTGCTCCAGCTGGCCTGGAACTTGCTATGTAGACCAGGCTGGTCTCTATCTCACAGAGATCCACCTGCTTTTCTCTCCTGAGTGCTGGACTCAAAGACATGTGCCACCACGCCAGGCATCCTTAATTCTTTAAAAAAATATATGTGTGTGTGTGTTTTTTTTTTGTGTGTGCTGATGTGTGTGGGTCACAGCACATGTATGGAGGTCAAAGGACAACTTTCAGGAGACAGTTCTTGCCCTCTACTTTGCTGAGTCAGGGTTTCTCTGGTTTCTGCTATACTACATACTTAGGCTAACTAGTCTATAAGCTTCTGGGGTGATTTTTCTGTCTCCCTCCCATCTCCTGGTAGGAGTGCTGTGGTTATAGATGCCTGTCACTGCACTGGCTTTCTGCATGGGTTCTGGGGCTCAAACTCACCATCAGGCTTATGTGGCAAACACGTTTACCCAGTGAGCCACCTCTCTGGCCCAAGCCACTTTAATTCTTACATCCTGAAAATGAGGTTTCTCCTTTCATTCTTCAGGGTAAAACTTCTCTGCTTGGATTTGGTAAGTTTTTCTTTTGCTTCTAACAACTTGGCTGAGCTGCCCACATCAATGCAAGTCCCTATTTAAAGTGTACAATTTGGTGGACTGTTTTTTTGTGTATTAACAGAGTCGTGCAACTCTACCCATAATCCATTTTAGAATATTTTCATCATGCCAGAAAGAAACCTTATACTCAAGAGCACTCACTTCCCGTGGCCTCCAACCAACTCCATCCAGCTTCTGGCCATTACTCCACTTTTGATATCATCTCATATGAATGGAATCATGCAGTCCACGGTCTTTGTGATTAATCTCTTTAGCTTCATATGTTTCTGAAGTTCATCCAGGTTGTAGCATGTATTGGTTCTCCATCCCTTTTTATTATAAAGTGACAAGCCATTTTGTGGATAGCGTTTCTCAGTGGACAGGCTTTTTGGGTCATGCCCACTTGTTGATCATGAATAAGGCTTCTCTGAACATTTGAGTACAGTCTTTGTGGGGGTGCGGCATCTCCATTTCTCTTGGATGTGTACCAAGAGCAGAACTATGGGGTCACATGGAATATCTTGCTTGATACTTGGCATAATGACTGGGCTGTTTCACAGTGTCTGCTCTGTTTTATGTTCCCACCAGCACTGTACAAGGCTCCAGCTTCCCACATCTACATCAACACTATATCACCTGTCTCTCTGAGAACAGCCATCCCAGCATGTGAACTGTTTCTTCTTGTGGTTTTGGTTTGTGTTTTCCTTATGGCAAAGTGGGCAGTGAACATGTTTTCATTTTTTATTAGCTGATCATGTATCATCCCTGAAGGCCATTGCCTACTTTAAAAGACTGATTTATTTTTATCTTTTTTTATGTGTATGTGTATGTACCTGTGTGAATTTATGTGCACCACATGCATGCAGTGCCTGCAGAAGTAAGAAGAGGGTGTCAGATCCCCTGAAAATGGAGCTACAGGTGGTTGTGAGGTGCCATTTGGGTGCTAGGTACTGAACCTGGGTCCTTTGCAAGAGTAGTGAGAGCTCTGAACTGCTGAGCTGCCCCAGCAGCCACTGCTGGTCACTTTACATTGGGTTGTGTTGGTGAGTTTTCTACAGTCCAGGCTCAGGTCCTTATCAGATGCATTATTCACAAACCTTTATCTCCTGGCAGTTATTCACTTCATTGTGGAGACTTTTGAAGCATGTTACTATTACTTTTTGTTTAACAGAACACTTAAACCTTTTTATTTTTGATACTGGAATAACCCAAGATTCATTACAGAGGGTATTTAAGTTATTGTCTGTAAACAAGAGGAAATAATACATTGATTCTAGGAAAATTAGAGCTTCATACCTAGGAAAGGAAATACTGTGAAGAGAATAAAAAGATGACCAATGGAACTCAGAGGGCATGAAGTAAGACACTGCTGACAATAGTCTCATATTCAGAACATCAAAAAGATTTCAATCAGTCAATGAGCAAAATATGTACAAGTCAACATAAAAATGGGTAAAACCTTACTGATATACCTCACAAAAAAGACATCCACGTGGCCAAAATAGCCAGCTCCATTAGTCATCAGAGAAGTTCACTTTGATACCCCAATGTGCTGCTTTTCCATACATCCCAAAATTACTTTAAAAAATTTAATTGAAAAGTAACAATGGCAAGCTGTTGGTGACAGAATGAGTTAAATGACCACCCGGAAAGCTGTGAAAAGGAGCCTGTGTATGGCACTGTGACTCAGCGGTTCCTCTTCTGAAACGTGTGTGTATACTCACTGTTAGATGCTCATTATAAGCTGCACAGCAACATTGCTTTATTATTATGTATTATATATATATATATATATTATTCTTAAAAAAAAGCAGATTTTGAGGCCAGTGAGATGGATCAACAGGTCCAGCATTTGCCTCATGATGAAGTTCTCTGGAACCCACATAGAGGTAGAAGTAGAGAACCAAGTCAACAAAGCTGTCCTCTGGCTTCCACATCCATGCCATGGCATGCGCTCCTCTCCATCTCACACAACCCCCCGTACATTTTCTTTAAATAAAAATTTAAAGAAAAATTCAAAACATATTTTTTTGAGTGACACATAAGAAGCCTAAGAAATAAATGAAAATATTTATGGTCTGACTATTCAGAAGCAATCACTGACTATTCTGTATCTACTCTTTATATTAAAGTGAAGTCAAATTATGATTATTTTTTCTTATAATTTTTTGAGATGTGGTTTCATGTAGCCCAGATTGGCTTTGAACTCATTATGTAGCTCAGGCTGACCTTGAACTCCTGGCAATGCTCCTGCCTCTGCCTCTGGAATGCTAGGATTACAGGTGTGCACCAGCTCACCCAGCCTATGCTCCTTAGTCGTCACCACTGAGTCACTCTGGTGTTCTGGAAAAAGCCAGCTGGACTGTGCCAGGTTGGTGCCTGAAGCCATGTTAATCTTTTATTTGGAGTCTTTGTGTCTGTGTTCAGGAGTGAGATTCATTCAGTCTCCTTGCCCCTCCCACTTTCACCCGTCTCCGTGGTTCTTCATCAGGCTTTGCTTCCTTAAAGGAATGGGAAAAATTTTCTTTTTCTGTGCTGTGGATCAAAGATATTTTTTTCTTTAAAAAACTGCTAGAACTTTCTTCCAAAAAAACTCTCTTGGCCTGATAACTCCTTTGGCAGTCATCCTTTGAGGTCGCTTCCCCTTCCAGGGCCATCAATCTTTTCATGTTTTCTATTACTTTTGAGTTGATTTTGGCAGATTATGTTTTTCTAGAAAATCACCTTCTTCATCTAGATTTTCCAAGATTTTATAATGAATTTAGGCCCATTTTATTCTCTCCATGGTGTCTTTTTATTCTCACTTTCTCATTGTTAGTGGTGGATCTGATTTTGGAAATGAATCTGCTAAGGATTTCTTTTCTTGAGGGGGTTGTTAGTTGCCACATTCTCCTTTCTAATATGCTGATCTTCACTTACAGTTTTCTTATTTCCTAAATGATCAGATTATTTATTTGAATTTTCCTTGGCACAGAGGCCTGTCTGTGGCCCATGTGTTTGGTATGCCTCTTGTTAGTACTTCTAAGTGTCTGAGTCTAGTTTCAATCTTTGACTCTGGGGTTTTAAGAGCATGACTTTAAATGTCTTAACTTCCTAGGGTTTTCACTTAAATATTCGTATTACTTTTGAGCCTTATTGCTGAATGGTCAGAGAGGTGACCACCACATATTTATTTCTGGGACTTTATTGAGATTTGTTTTGTGGCTTTTTCCCCCTAAGTGCTCCAAGAGTGCTGGAAATGAAGGTGTATTTCCTGTGTTTGCTTTCATAAAGCCTCCTATCTGGTTGTGTCCCCAAAGTTTACTTGGGTTTTCAAGACCAAGGGATGTGTAACACCTTTCCTACAGCTCTCATGTTTTTGCCTTTTTTTGTGGGAAACATACCAGTTGGCTGCCTGTCTGTGCCTGACTTATGAACTCTAACTTTTAAGCACCTGGGCTGAAAGAAAATTAAGATTTAGGAAGAAACAAACAGCTTAACAGGGTTCCATTGTAATGATTCTGACGTATCTCTGTGTTTGCCTGTGTACCCCTGTATGTCTTACTTTTTTTTGTGGACGTGCATGTGTGATTTGGCACGTACATCTCCCTTGGCTGTGACTATGTAAATATTTTCTCCTGTGTGCTGGCCACTATGTGTGTCTGATGTGTGTGTCTGCTGTGTGTGTCTGATGTGTGTGGACCATCATGTCTTTCTCTTTAACTCGTCCGTGCTGGCTTTTCTCTGGAGTGTTGTTAAGTGCCGGCTGCCCTGTATTTTAACCCATTTAAACCTTTGTTTCTCTTTTGCGGCTGCAGAAGATCCTCCTGGTAAGTGGGTTTGACTGCTGAATGTGGACATCTGCTCTCTCCTCTGTCTGGGGGTCACATCTGGCTGTAATAGGGGTGCTAAGGACCATGCTTTCAGGGTGAATGGGGACTCTGGGCACCTTGTGGCATGTTCTCTGTCTGCTTGGGTCTCTTGGCCTGGTTCCTTCAAAAGCTGGAACCCAAAGGGTTTGACGTTGACTTAAAGTAGGCCTCAGCCTTTTCAGAAACTGTGACAGCTTTTCAGTTTACTGAAACTTATAGGAGATGGCCTAGCCATCCGTCATTCAGGGATCCAGAATATTCTTTCCAGATATTGGCTCTTAGTCTTTCTTACCATATTGGATAAATCAGTGGTATGGAGAGGCACGGCTGGAGCACCCAGACCTAGGTAGGTTTTTGGAGCTTGTTGATGTCCAGGCACAATGGGAGAAGCATGAGGCAGGAACTGAGCAGATGGCAGATACAGGAAAGGTAGGGAGGGAGGTATTTGCTGTATCAGGCAGTGGGCCCTTTCCTGCAAATATGACTGATTGGAGGATGGAAAGAGCAGAGTGAGTTGTCAACAGTTCGCTCATCCAGCTCCCCACACTTAGCAGTGTCTTTTGAATTAAAGGCACTTAGCAAATGTTTCCTGGTCTTCAAGGACTCAGCATAAGTTTCACTTTGGAATGTCTATGTTCTTATTTCCAATGCAGTGAGTGGAAGCGTGGGCTGGGTCTCTGAGAGCCCAGATCGACTACATTCTTAGGCAGTAGTACATTCTTGGTCTCCTCCCAACCCTAGAGTACTCTGTGCACCTACTGACCTCAGCCTCAGTTTATCCTTGGGATGTTGCCAGCTTCACAGAAAGAAAAGGAAGGCCTGAGTACCCCATGGGAACACAGGAATGAAGGTGGAGCCAGGCTAGAGTCTCAGCACTCAGTACCAGACAGAAGTTGCAAATTTCACCAGTCTGTACCTCCTTGCCCAGAAGCTCCCAGCACCCTCCCGTCCCCTAGTCACTTGCAGGCAAGCTTGAGGACCAGGCCTATCTAGGGCACTGAGTAGGAGAATCACACACTCAGAAAAGCTCTTGTTGTTTTTATAATGTCTCATTCTTTTTTTTTTTTTTTTTTTTTTGTCCAGGAGGAGGAGTTTATTGACTGGTGGAGCAAATTCTTTGCCTCCATTGGGGAGAGGGAAAAGTGTGGATCCTATCTGGAGAAGGATTTTGATACTCTGAAGGTGAGTGAGGCATCTCTCCAGAACATTTCCTCAATCTAGTAGTCCCTGGGCATCTAGGACGAGCATCAGTCTAGTGGTCCCTGGGCATCTGGGTTACAGTGGGAGACAAGAGATGTGTTCATAAGTATGGTGTCTGAATTGCTGAGTCTAATATAATTAGGATAAGAAGGGTCACCCTAATTTAGAGTGCTAATTTAGAATGAGAAATTGGTGTGGGCTGGGATAGCCAAGAAAATATATCTGGGAGAATGGTGAAATGTTGAAGTGACTGCTGGGGGATGTAGCTCAGTGGTGAAGTGTTGGCCAGTGTGCATGAGGTCTTAGGTTCAATCTGAACAGGTCAGCAAGGTGGCTCAGCAGATAAAGGTGCTTGCTACCAAGTCTAGAGACCTGAGTTCTATCACTTGGTGGAAAGAGAAGACCAACTTGTGCAGGCTGCCCTCTGACCTCTGCGTGTGTGCTGTGGGGAGAACACGCTGAACAAACAAATAAGTGAATCAGCAAGTGTGAAAGTGCTTTAAAAAGGAAGTAAATCGTTCATAAGTAGAACAATGCTTAGGACCTGCTTTAAAGGGCCTCTTCAGGGCTGGAAAGATGGCTCGGTGGTTAAGAGCTCTGACTGCTCTTACAGAGGATACAGATTCAGTTCCCAGCACCCATATGCAGATAATAACCATCTTTAACTGCAGTTCCAGGGGATTCAACGCTCTCTTCTGATCTCTGTGGGCATTACATGACATGGGTGCACTTACGTACATGCATGCAGTACGCTCATACACAGAAAATAAAAATAATAAAATATTTGAATTATTAAACTTGAAAACCTTTGACCTTTTAACCTTGGTGGGTACCAAAGGATTTGTGGTTGCCACTTCATCACTTTTGGTAGTTTTGGAAAACTATTCTGCCATAGAAAGTCTGTATTAAGATAAAATGAACCTCCTACTCCTGACCCTCAGCTCCTGCTATTAGGCCAAGTTACCTTGCAAATATAATGAGATACTAAGCCTTGTTTCTATGGTCAACTTCTGGTATCTTGAGGAAGTTCTGCAAATATAATTATACTTTAAAAAAGCACTACTTTAAAAAAAGATAACCAAAGGTGACTGAACACTATTTGCCAAGCAGTTGTAAGGTCTCCCTTGTCTGTGGCCTGGCTGTGTCTGAATGTTGGGCAAGCAATGAATAATTTTATAAAATAAGTATGCCTTAAATATGGCGTGAGACATGATTACCTGAAAAATATTTCATTTTTATCTGAAACTTGAGTATAGTCATTTGCCTTGTATTTTCGTTTGTTACTTCTGGAATAGGAACGAGGGGGATTCTGTACTGCATACTCACCTTATGGCCAAGAGGGCAAGTGTGGGGCACAGACTGAGAGATGTACAGGAAGGGCCTGTAGCCTGGTCAAAGGGTTGGAGGAGGGAAAGTTCAGGCTACTTGGGGTGGTGGGATGCCAGGTCTCTGTTGATGGAATTGACTGAAAACCCTGGGTGGGACTCTGTAAGGCAGGTTTACAAGGTGGCTGTGCCTTCTTGGATCCACTGGACTCTGTCTGGTGGGTGACATCTGAGTCTTGGCTGCTCTGTCCCAAGGCCACTGGTGCCTAGTAGCAGCAGCACATCAGGCAGCAGGTACTTTCGTGGCTTCATGGCTGGATGAGTGGGGCTGGACAGAGAGACAGAACTGTTTGTGCACCAGGAAGAAGGTCAGGCACATTAGGTTTGGCATGTGGTATTGTGGCCTTGGCCAAGAAATGAGACAAAGAAGCAAGAACAAGGATTACTGCCAGGGTGGCCCATGGCCCTGGCCCCTCACTGCTCCCTAGGGTGCTAGATACGGATGTGGAGCTGGCGTGAGGCCTTCAGCTTGACCTCTCTGAGGAGGTCTCCAAGGCAGCCAAGTGAGAAGAGGCTCTCCAGAGCAGAGGCATCCAGACTCTTTCTGGGGAAAAAAAAAAAACTAGACCTGGAAGGTATGCTGGTCCTTTAAGGATAAGTAAATAGAAGGGAGCCACCACCTCCAGCAAGGCTCGAAAGTAGCCCATAGTGTGGCAGAGAGAGGAACACACAACAAGGAGAGGACAAAACTACTTCTTAGAAATCACGAGCACAGGGGCCACATCCTCCTGATCCAAACAGCAAAGTAAACAGAAGCACAGCAAAATGCACTAGAAACGAATCATAGAAAAACTGTAGAAAAGAGCAAAATATATCAACTTTCCTAATAAATAAGAATGGATTAAAGTCTGCTATTAAGTGACTACACTAAAGCCAAAATTCACTGCACCATCATTAAAGGACACATCTAACAACAGAATGTGGTGGAGAGAGGAGTCAACAGCACACCCCCGCCCGCACCTCTGTCTGCAGTGCATGCCTTTACCCCTGTCTGAAATGATTACCAGATTCTCTCATTTGGGGAGGGTATTTTGGGAAGCAATATTTTGTTGGTATTTTGGCAAACACAATGAGGTAAATGTAAGCAAAGGGAATCAGAATTTAAAATACAGACAAAAGAAACAAAACAGAGGGTTTCATGTAAATAAATGATGTGTTTCCCAAGGAAAAGACACCTAAAGTTTAGAAATACTCAGAGCAAAAATAGTGAGAAATATATAAACTTGTACCTCACAAAATAACATCATAGAGTGATGGAGATTGAAGTCAAAGTGGAGATTTTGATATACTTACCTCTTTTACCAAACAGTCACTAAACAATAAAATAAAAGAATCAAACAGCAAACTTAGTTTTTTTCAGCTACAGCAAGTTAAAATTGTAGCTTAGCATGTTGCTAAATTTGTAGTTTTAAAACAAAGAACAAAAATAATAAAAAAGAAAACAAAAGTAAATAAAAAACTACATTTTCCCCCTAATGCTCACAGAATACTTACAAAATCTAATCACATATTAAGTTAGTAATGTTACCCAAGGCAGTAATCAGTCAAGACAGACTAAAATGTAATGAATTGAGAAATTAATAACAAAAAGTCCAACCAGTTGGAAATTTGAAAATATTTTATAAGGATTTCCAGTACGAATGTGGCTGCATAAGTCAGCATTTCCCTCCTTTTCTCTTGGAAATCAGTCAAACCCACAAAATCCATTTTTTAGAAATGTTGGAAACAAATAAAAGCCACAGACTCCAAACTATAAGGGAGGGGTGCTCCAGGACAGCAGAGACTGGGCAGAGGCCATAAGCATGGAGGACGATGGAGCTCACAGGGATAGAGACTTTAGACAGCCCGGCGAAAATGTGCTTCCAAACCAGAAAATACTCCAGACAAGGAATGGAGCGCGCGAGAGTCCGTTAGCGATTCTCTTTACTTTCATATGCTTCAAATGTTTCAGAACAATTTCAAAAACAAACAGTTTGCACCATGAAATAGGAAGTCACAGGAAAGAAGCAGGAGGTCTGGAGACAGGCTCAAGGTGATCACAGGAGCCTAGACCTGGTTTGATTCAGAGAAGCTGAGAAGGCAGGGCTCTACAGAACTCATGTGGAGGAGCCATGTTTGCAGGAGATCCTCTGCTTCTCCTATGGGAAAGAAGGAAACAGCCAAGCCAGAAAAAAGCTGACTCATTATCGGAAAGTAACAGTAAATAAACTAATGAAGAATTAATTCAGAAATATAATGAGAAACAAAAGAAAGTAGAAATCAGTGAATAAAAGACAATTGCTGCCTACTAGAACAATTTTGCCAAAGAGCAGAAGTAACAGAATGTTTTGCTGTGAACATTTTAGAATGAGAACTTCAAGCAGGAATGAAGGAACTCACAGATTGTCAAGCTGATGGACCATGAGCTGAAAGGACCTGGAAAAGAAAGAGGACAGCATGGACTTGCAGGCACATGTAGCAGAAGGGCCACACCAGAAACACAGTATAAGGATAGAAATGCTGGATATAAGTTGAAGGAAATGAGAATGAAGAGAAAGTTACAGAGGAATAAAGAGAAAGTGGCAGGTGTATAAGTCAGGGAAAGGAGACCCAACGCTGGTGTAATTGGAGTCTCAGGGTGACAGCTGAAACGGAACTCAAACAGATAAACATATAGTTGTTTAACAAGCTTCACTGTCTTGAAAGCACACTTGAATATTTGTTTTGAAAATGTCCTCTGTGTGTGAAGACAATGACCCAGATTGGTCAACTTTAGACATAGCCAAGCATAGGGTGCTTATTGTACTTTAGAGATGAAGAAGGAATTCTTTGGGTAGTCATACTTGCTTCCTATGCCCTGAAAATATTGAGTCATTTAAAATAGAAAGTAAATCAAGGTGGCTTCTGTTTCTCCAACTATGAAAGTCCAGATACCATAAAGCAGCACGAATAAGACCACCCAGAACACACAAGTGACTAGGGATTCCAGCCATGCTGCCTGTCAAGCATGAACACAGCAGCCATCTGGCTCATGTTTAGCACTAGGAAACAGGATGGAGCTGGGACCAACCAGGTGGGACTTGGGACTAGTGTAGCAGAAGGATTGGCTGTGGTCACATTTGACCTTAGAAGAGGTAGATGTATAAAACACAGAAATAAGTGGAGAAGAAGGATGGATGGGATGCAGAGCAGGGATGCTACATGTTATAGACAAAGCAGCAGGTGCTTTTTGAAGTTGATAAATTATGTGATTAGTAGTATAAGCAGATTATAAACAGATGGTATCAAAGTAAACAACCTAGAATTATGCCTAAAACTAGGTGATGGAGGGGGAGGGAGAACGTAAATGTGGACTGTCTTGTCCGTATGTATACAGTTCATATGGACTAAGGACATAGTGAAATAAATATTATCAGTATGCAAATTATAATGATGGAGCAGAAATTCCAATCATTGTAACTACTGGGAGAAAGAGGAGGGGAAGATGGGAAAGGAAGTGGAAGAAGAGAACAGGGAGGGGAAGGGAAAGAAAAGAGAGAGGGAAGAAAACAAAAGGAAAGAAGAGGAGGAGGAGGAGGAGAAGAGGAAAAGGAAGAGGAAGAAGAAGAAGAGGGAGAGGGGAGGGCAGGGAAAGGAGGAGGAGGAGGAGGAGGAGAAGGAGGGGAGAGAGACTAGACCATGCACAGAGTTTTAATGAAAAGTAAAAAGAACCTATGAAGGTATAAATTTACATGATGGCATAATAAAATACATGCAGAACTCAGAACCAAGCTATCTGTGCATCAGTAATGTTGCACCAGTTCTCGATTGCATTTCAATCTAATCTTGAAACATCTAACTACAACACAGAGATTTATAGGGCGTGAAAGTAGAAAAGTTGACCCTGTAACAGACCACGAGGAAAGCCTTGGTAATTTAAAAGTGAAAGATCACAGACACAGACATCATTTGCTGACCAAAGGGCTATGAAACTGGAAATTAGTAACAAGGTCAAAAATTCTTCTAGCCTCTTCTACCTGAAATTAAAACACAAAATAAGCCTATTTTTAAACAATTTTTTTGAAACAGGGTCTCATGTAGCCCAGACTGTCCGCAAACTCACTGTGTGGCTGGGGGGATCTGACCTTTCTGCCTCCAGCTCCTGAGGATAAGGGACACATAGGACATTGGAGGAAAATTCTAAGTGCAGAGAGCTCACCGTATTCATGGGTTTTGCCTGAATTGAACCAATCTGATTAAAAACATTTAATAAATTATATCTTTCCCAAATAAGCATGTTTTTTATTGCTATTCCTTAAACAGTTAAGCAATTACTTATAGAATATATTGGTAATTTTTTTTAGTTGCTGTGTCAAAATACCTGACAAAAGCACTTTAAGGGGCCAGCAGGATAAAGGTGCTTGCCACTAAGACTGAGGATCTGAGTTCAATTCCTGGGACACATATGGTGGAAGGAGAGAACTAATTCCCTCAAGTTGTTCTCTGCCTTTACTCTCATACCATGGTATATACACACACACACACACACACTAAAGGTAATATTTTTTCAAAGAACCTTTAGGAAGGACTAGTCTATTTTGGCCCACAGTTTGAAGGCACAGTTCATCATGGCAGGGAAGGCATGGCAGCGGGAAGGTGACACAGCTGGTCCCTTCAGGTTCAGTCAGAAAACAGAGAGAGATGAGTGCTGGTGCTCCACTTGCTTTCTCTTTTTTATCATTTTGGGACCCCAGCCCATAGAGTGGTGCTGTTTGCATTCAGGGTGGGTCTCTGTCTTTCTGTGAACATGCTCACAGACATGCCCAAGGATGTGTCTCCTAGGGGATTTCAAGTCCCGTCAAGTTGACTATGAAGATGTGCCATCACACACAGCATTTTTCATTGTATTGTTACCGTTAGCCATCTAGAGATTCTGTGAAGTACTCTGGAGGATGTACCTGGTCTACCCACAAATACTGTATCATTATATGTAAGGGACTGAGCAGATCTGCAGGGCCATCCCACTGGTACTGGGGTATGGCCATGTGTGATAATAGATTTAAAAAATATCCTTGAAATGAGGTAAAAAGAAGGAAAGGAAAAATTGGGGGATATGCCCTCAGAAAGTAACAGAGATCTGCAAAAGAAAAGGGAAAGCTTTCAAAGAATTCACCTTCAAAGAAGGAACAAGATGTCTGACCAGAGAATTTCCTAAATTTTAAAAGAATAAATAATTCCTGTGATACATATATTACTCCACAGCAGAAAAAGAATGAAAGGTTAGAAACTATGAATTTGAAGTTACTTTTATTTATTTTGTGTGTGTGGGCTGTCATGTGTCATGACTTGGAAGAGTCAGTTCTTCCCTTTCACCCTATGGGACCTGGGGATTGGATGCAGGTTTTCAGGCTTCGTGGCAAGACCCTTTACTGGTTGAGTCCTCTTGCACCACCATCCCCCATTTTGCAGTGCTGGGAATTGAACTTATGGCCTCACATATGGTAGGCAAGCCTTCTACCACAGAGCTATATTCTCAGCCCCTCCCTTGACTTTTATAGAGATAGAGTTACCTTACCACCAAAACCTGTGAGCCCACCCATATAAATTTCATATATGAGATTAGTCTGTGTGCAAAATCTTAATAGCACATGGAATTGAGCCACATATTAACAAGCCACAAGAGCCAAATTAATGTCATTCCAGAAATATAAAGAATTCAACGTTAGGAAATCATTAATGATATTCACCATATTGACAGGTCAGATTAGCAGATTGCTGAAAAACAGTTGGTAAAATTCAGTGTCTGTGAAGGACTCACAGGCTCCTGTGTCATTTTGGAAATAGGAGGGAGTTTCCATAATGTAATAAAGAATATCCTTCAGACCAGCAGCCAACATTTGACTCATGACTTAAACATGAAAAAGCAAGTTAGAGATGGGTGGGGGTTAGGGGTATAGGAAAATCGTATTAGGAAAATCATGGTGGCAGGAGACGAGGTGGCTGGTCATGTTGAGTCCACAGTCAGGAAGCAGAGATGAATATTGGTGTTCAGTTGGCTTTCTCTTTTCCACTTTTTACACATTCTGGGACCCCAGACCATGGAATGCTGCCACCAACGTTCAGGGACCATCATTGTTGATAAATGAGTTTGTTTGGGAGGAGTTCTACAACTTGTTGAATAGGGTTTACTGAAAAGCTCCATGAGTCAATATAAATTAAGAGACAGAGATCAACTTGGGGTTGTGATGTTTCTTTTGACAGCCACATTAACACTTAACATTGCTCTGTGTATTCTGATCATTGCCTTGTCAACCAGAAGAAATACGCCATTCATTTTAGAAGAGATTGAAATTATCATGATCGTGTGTATGACTGACATACTCAACCACTTGTAGAGAGTCAACTGAAGATTAAGTGCTGTTGGAAGGAAATCCTGGGAGGATGGCAGCAAGCATTTAGAAAACCCCATCCCCGTGGGCAGTGCTGACAAATCTTAACCAGATTAAGACAATGACAGATGAGCTAGTTCTGTGTAAGAATGACTAGGTCTGGAGCTGCTGAGCATCTCTGTTCATATTCCTGGACAGCCTGCATGGTGGTGCTCGCCTTTAATCCCAGCACTCAGGAGGCAGAGGCAAGTGAATCTCTCTCTGTAAGTTCAAGGCCAGCCTGGTCTACAGAGCGAGTTCCAGGACATTTGGGCGTACAGGGAGATTCTGTCTCAAAAAAAAAATATTGTACTAGGGAGATGGATGAGTTAGGAAGTAAAGTACTTGCCCTGCAGGCCCCCAGGAACCCAAGTGAAAATGCTGGGTGCATTAGGGTGTGCTTGTAGGATATAGAGGGACAAGGATCCTTGGGGCTCTCTAGCCATCCTAGCCTAACCTTGCGTTTCAGGCCAGTGAGAGACCCTGTCTTAAAAATGAGATGGGCAGCTTCTGAGGGTGACAGTCAGGCTTGACCTCTGACTTCCACATGGGGAGAGAGAGAGACAGAGACAGAGAGACAGAGAAACAGAGAGAGAAAGTGAGAGGAGAGAGAGCTAATAGTGTAAAGAAGTCAATTTCTTTTAAATATTTTATTTATTATTTTAATTTTATGTGTCTGAGTGTATTGACTGCATCTATTTAAGTACACCTGTGTCATACAATGCCCACAGAGGTCATAAGAGAACTTTAGATCCCCTGGAACTGGAATTAAGGATGGTTGTTGACTGCCATGTGGGTGCTGGGAACCAAACCCAGATCCTCTCCAAGAGCAGTCAGTGCTCTTAAGAACCACCTTTCTAGCCCAAGAGGTCATTTTCTTTATCTAAAATTACTTTTTAAGTTTAATAGAAATCTAAAATAACCCCTCCCCCCAATATGATTGTTTTAAACAAGTTTTCATGTTTCACAATTATATCTAG
This sequence comes from Eospalax fontanierii, assembly GCA_035773235.1. Classification (NCBI taxonomy): domain Eukaryota; kingdom Metazoa; phylum Chordata; class Mammalia; order Rodentia; family Spalacidae; genus Eospalax; species Eospalax fontanierii. Next base: position 52,177,663 of record CM069547.1, on the reverse strand, counting down.
ATGGGTATCTGGTGACAAAACAGATTATGAAGCACCATGATTAAAACAGGGTTGGTAGAGAACAGACAGGTCAAAAGCAAAACAGAAAATAGTGCAAGTCACTGGGGAGGGAAAAGTCCCAGCGAATCTAGTCCTTGGGTGAATGCTTAGCCGCCCCGTGAATTCTTGTCCCGCAAACACGTTGAAGGCTTCGTCTTGCTATGGAAGATGTTCTAAGTATAATTTACAATATAGAAGCTGTGAAGAAAAGATTATTAGATGAGGCCACTAAGAATATCTGGGATGGCTGAAGAATCATAAATGTAATGTAAACAAACATGAGTCTAATGTGAAAGAACACACATAAACAGAATTTCATAAAGGTATCATTAGCACAATTGAAAGACAAACGACCGAGGCAAGGTATTTGTGAGGTATCTGAGAAACTAGACATAATATCCCTTATATACAAGGAAAGCTTCAAAACAATGGAGAACACACATCAGGAGATGGAAGTGGAAGTAATAAGGATGCAACTTTCTCTGGTATTCAAACAAATGCAAGTGAAAAATTCAACGTACTGTGGTTGTCTTCCAGGTGTTAGATTAGAAAAATGAAAATGCAGAGTAAAGGACTAGGGATGTGGGCATGTCTGCTCAACATGGATGGAGGGCAGTCCATTCTTCTGATGAGGAATTCTGTTTTTAGAAAGTACCACAGAGATTAAATTTGTGTGTGTGTGTGTGTGTGTGTGTGTGTGTTTGTGCACGATGTGTGTGTTTTTGCATGTGTGTATGTAGAGAGGCCGGGGTCAACATTGTGTGTTGTTCCTCAGGTTACCATCCATCTTGTTTTTTGAGACAAGGTATCTCACTGGGACCCCAGACTTGCCAATTAGGTCAGACTGGCTGCCTAGAGAACCCCAGAGGTCTGCTATCCCTGTCTGCCCAGCTGTATTGCAAGTATGCATTACTATGCCTAGCATTTTATGTGAATTTGGAGAAGTAAACTCAGGTCATGCTTGAATGGCAAGCACTTTACTGACTGAACCATCTCATTAGTCCCCACAAAAATAAAGTTAAACAAATATAGACAGCACACATTCAGGAGTTAATAAAAAATATTGTATATTATAAAAGTAATTGCTTATCATAAATTATGATACATTTATATAATTAAATATTATGTTTCCATTGTGAAAGATACTATATAAATATATTCTTTTGATTATAAAGATGTTCAATTTATACAGTTTGGTTAAGAAACAAATTATAACCAGTTTGCATCCTATGATTCCATTTTATTAAAAAAAGTACAAATTTAAGAATGTATATCAAGAAAATTCAAAAGAACACATACTAATTGCTAGTCAGATGGTTGGTTGATATTTTGGGAGATCAGATTTTAAGGAAACATTGTTTATTTTCTCTTTTTCAATTTCCATGTGTCTATAATAAGTATGTATATATGTTGTGTGTATAAGTACACATGTATACATGTGCATGTGGCAGCCCAAGGTTGATGCTGGGAATCAGCCTTGATTGTCTTCCACCTTTTCCCGGAGTCAGGGTCTCTAGGTCAAATCTAGAGCTCATTGCCACTTTGCTCTGAGGACCCCCTGTCTTTGCCTTCCAAGGCTGGAATTACAGGTTGTCTGCCACACTGATCAGGCATTTACATGGGTTCTAGGCATTTGAACTCCCATCTATATGCTTGTGAAGCCAGCACTTTAAACACTGAATCGTCTCCCCAGCCACTAATATTTTCTTTATATTTGTTTATGAGTCCTAATTTTTAACAATGAACCTATATACTTTGTGTAATTAAATATTTCTTGGAAGAGATGGAATTTGAACAAGGCTTAAATGAGAAATAATAGAGAGATTAGAAACTTAAATTAGTGAGTTGTCTTTTAATTTAATAGCTTTCTTTTAATATTGCTATTATTAAATGTATTTATTTATTTGTGTATGTGTGTGGGCATTCGTGCCCCAGCATGCATATGGAAGTCAGGACAACTTGCAAGAGTTAGTTCTTTCCATCCACTGTGTGGGCCCTAGGGATTGACCTCAAACCTGAGACCCCAGGTTTGGTGGCAAGTGACTATGTCTGCTTTGCTACATTGTTGGTATTCTGTTACTTTTAGATATAATTAATTTAGCAGGTTCACCTATTTCAGGCTACTACCTACTTAGATGGATTGTATCATCTGTAACAAAAATGGCTGTTTCATTTAGCCCTAAACAATCTTAAGCACTGCTCTAACAAGTGCTCTTAATCTCTTAAAAAAAAAACAAAACACCGTCTTGTGACTCTTGGATATCCAGAAACTTTGATTAACCTGAAATCCTACACCCTAATAGACTAACGATTGTTTTCTCCCCTGCCTTCTTCTCTGGGTTTTTCTTTCCATCCTGGACTGTCTTTTTTTCTCTCTTTTCCTCTTTGGCCCCTCTCCCTCCACCTCTGCAACTCTCCCTTCTTTTTGCTTTTGTTTTATTTCTTCACCTTCACTTTCTTCCCCATCCCTTCGCTGTCTCTTCACTCGTACTGTCTGCTTTCCTTCCTTTGCTCTCACCCTTTCTTGCTCCCCTGTCCTCTTTTCTCATCCCCATGTATGACAGGTCTATGACACACAGTTGGAAAATGTGGAAGCTTTTGGGGGCCTGTCTGACTTTTGTAACACGTTTAAGCTCTACCGGGGGAAGACTCAGGAGGAGACAGAAGATCCATCTGTCATTGGGGAATTTAAGGTAAGTCCATGGGTTAGCCGACCATGGTGGCCTTGCAACAATAAATGAACAAGGCAATGGGAGCAGCTACAGTCGTAACCATGGTGCTGGTGGTGGTAGCCTCGTGGATGATGCAGAACTGGATGATGGTGTGGGATGAGTGGGCTGGGGCGTCGCCATAGTTTTGACTCACACAGAGATGAGAGTAATGGCCATATTGGTTACTGTATTACTGGCAATGATAGTAAAATGAAAAATGAACTCATTTCTTTTAGGGTCTCTTCAAAATTTATCCTCTCCCAGAAGACCCAGCCATCCCCATGCCCCCAAGACAGTTCCACCAGCTGGCTGCCCATGGTCCCCAGGAATGCTTGGTCCGTGTCTACATTGTCCGAGCATTTGGCCTACAACCCAAGGACCCCAATGGGAAGGTAACATTCTTGGGACCCTTGGTTCCCTGAGAATAACAGGGTACAAATGACCCAAGGAAGGTAGACACAGTTTTTGCCCCAGGAAGGTCACAGTAATTCAGGCAACCCAAAGATGCATATAGAACTGAGAAGGAGCTCTGTGAAACTTTATTTGGGATCCAGAGCTCTGGGTCTAGGGAAGGCCACAAACAGTACAGGACTTTGGGGAAATGGGGAAGATTCACAGGAAGGAATAAGATTCTTAAGAATACAGGAGTTTTGTAGGCTAAGAGGGAGAAGAAAATAGGATTTCAAGAGGAAACTGGAGGTTTAAAAAGAAGACTTCTTTATTCACAGATAGAACTGGGCTATGGCATAAGGTAAACTGGAGTGGAAGTTTCAGACTGGGTCAGGGCTTTATTGGGTTTCAGTGCTGGGTGGGAGGGAGCTCAGGGAAGGAAGACACAGGACTGGTTACTGCTATGCCGGACCTGGAGCGCTGGAGGCGAGAGGGAAGCCAGGAATGCTTATCCTGCCTTTACTTAAAATGTTGATGGTCTATTCATCATGGACTGTTGGTATTGATTTTTAATGTTTAAAATGATACATTAAAATATTGTTTATACTGATGCCAAGTTTTTAAGATCTTCTCTTAAATTTTGTGTCTGAAGCAAGAGATGGTGTTCATTCTAGTCCTGGACAGAGCTGGAAGAGGGGGATCTGAAGGAGAAACAAGTCACAGGGATGGGACAGAGCACAGAGAAGAACTGGAAAAGGAGGAAGGAGAGCAGGGAGGCAGGAGGAGGTGGTTGGAGTTCAGAGGAACAAGCCTAGCTTGTCCTTGTCCCCTTTGACAGGCTCAGGCCTCACATATGACTTTAAGGTGATGGATAGAGCTTAGTGTCCCATCCCAGTGGCCCTGCCTTTCAATGCTGAAAAGTCATGTGATCCCGGAGCAGTGTGGAGAGGTGCTTAGCCAGGGCAGCACAGATGGCTTCTGGGATCTGGCTGGCATCTTGGCTTATATTCTTCAAGCCTTCATAGTGCTGAGATAACCCTGCCTCCCCTTTAGCACCAGATACTCCCGTAGAAGGACAGAAAGCCTGCTTCTACTCAGAAGTAGCATCCAGAAGACAGGTACAAGCTGTTGTAGGTGGACAAAATGTAACTCTGTCTGTAACTTTACATCTTTGGAAACAGGCAGTTTGGAACTATAGAGGAGCCCAACCTGGCCTAGGGAATATGGTCTTGTGTGTAACCACATCCATCAAATCCCATACGCCAGTGAGTGAGGAATATTGGGAACTACGTTCCCTTTCCACTGCCAGGGATGAGGCCATGTGGTGGGATGGAATGAAGTGTAATATGGTGTGCCCAACAGACATGATCTTTATCTCAGACTCCTGGTGACCATTGGAAGCCAAGAGACTCAAAGAAGCTCCAAAGAAAGACATCTTGACCCAGTGATTTCACTTGTGCATCTTTGTGTCCTCCAGTGTGACCCTTACATCAAGATCTCCATTGGGAAGAAATCAGTGAGTGACCAGGATAACTATATCCCTTGCACTCTGGAGCCTGTATTTGGAAAGTAAGTAGGCAGAGCTCTGGTTTGGGGGAGAGTGGCCAGATAGCTCAAAGTCCAAAAAATTTTGTTAATTTTTTTTGTAGTATGGAGTTCCCATATGCCCTTTACCTAATTTTCCCCATTAATATCATAGCTGACCATGGAACATTTTCTCAAACAAGAACTTTGACATTGGTGTGTTCTGATTAGCTACTAGACTCTGAGAATTTCGGTTTTCCACCAGTGTCCTTTTGTTCCTGTTCATTCCAGATGCCAAGTTACCAACAGCAATTACTCTTTCCATGGCTCACATGCTTCTGTGGTAGATATCTAGGGGATACAAGTAGACTCAAGATAGACAAGAGATGCTGGGACTCTAAGAGCAAGGGGAGAAAGCTCAGTGCCATGGTGTATGTGTCTCCAGGGAGCCTGAGTTGTAGTTTGGTCATGAGTGTTTTGAGGTGAGGGAGGCCCTTGGCTCTTTCTTTAGCACCTGCAGAAGCCTGATGTTCTCATATAGCAGGTAACACATTAAAGCCATATGCTGAGGACTGTTTCCTCAGTTGAGGTCACGCCACCTGCAGCTTTTACAGAACAAGTCCCAGCCAGTAATTTGCCTCTTCCAAGCTGTGGTTGGGGAGGGGATGGACAGCAATGAGAAAAGCTGTTTGATGAACTCTGATGGCTGGCACAGGGCCATAGTCTACTGGTGATGGTCAGGAAATGGATAAGAAGTGTGTGTGTGTGTGTGTGTGTGTGTGTGTGTGTGTGTGTGCATGCAAAGAGCAGGTAGGGAGTGAGTGTATAAACATACCCTTTCCATTCCTGTACAGTACTCATTTCACCCAAATCATAGTTCAAAATGAATGCCCAGGGCTTGGAGCCTGTCTTACATCATGGCAAACCCACTTATTCTGTGGTGTGACCTTCCCTCTCCCCAACGTGATAGGCAGGCTTTGGCTACTTTAATCTCAGCCACTTTATAAGTCACAATTGCATAGTTTCAGGTGTGAAGTCACAGTGCCCATTAGTGTGTGTGCATGCATGCATGTGCAATGATGAGCAATAGTGAGCACTGTGGATTGTGATGGCTGTAGGGAGCACCGCTTTCCTGGCTGGCCTGGGCAACTAGGCATGCATAGAGTGTGAGAGTGTGGAAGGGAGGGAACTCTGCTGCCGCCCCCGCCTTGCCTTGGTCAGCATATATCCCTCTCCCCACTCTGACCAAGCAGTGGTCCTGCAGAGGTAGGGTTAGGGGACCTCATCTGGGGGAGAGTCCATTCCATGGGCCATTTGCTTCTATTATCAAGCCACTTTGTGGGAGGGAGGAGGATGTTCCAGGCTAATTTCTTTATCTGAGAGTGCTTTCCAGAAGTTTCCAGAGACTCCCCTGATGCGACCACTTCAGCTGGCCGCCTGTCCCCATGCCCAGATACCACAATGCTTGACTGTTGGAATACTGTGATATCCCCTGAGGTAGGACTGAGCAGCTTTAGGCTGGCCTTGAGGTGGCCGCTCCTCAGGATGTGTGCACCTGCATGGGAGTATGGCTTCTCTCAAGTGTGGTCCTACCCCACTCCCTCAGCTACCTGAGCCATCCTGAGCATGAGCTGAGCAGGCTTGTGTCTTCTACCTGGAGGGAATCTAGTTCCAGGACTGGAGGGAGAATGCTTCCTCCTTGACCCCTATGATGGCTCGGGGTAGGAGTGGGGAATGCAGACTCTGGAAGAGATCCCCTTCAACCTTGTCATAAATCCTTCTTCCATTTCATCCCAGAAGTTGGTGTGCAGCCTCAGAAATCCTGAGGGTAGGCATCCCCTCAACTTTAGATTTCACATCTCTGTCTCCTGGTGCTGTGGTGGAAACTTAAGTATCAGTGTTGTGTTCCATCTCATTCGTTCGTTCATTCATTCATTCTGGGGTCTATGAGCCAGACTGGCATATTGCTATATGCCCAGCTCAGTTTGGGAAAACCTGACATACATTTATACATATGCATACTCATATACACACATTTGGGCATGTCCAGTACAAGGCACTGTGGGTGGCTTGCTGTAGAAGCAGCAGGAGACACAGAGAGGGCGGCTTCCCTAGGATGGCTTTCGATCTCTTGCCCTCACCCTGCTGCCCTTGACTTCCCACTGGCCAGAGGCCACCTGGTAAGTGTTGCCCTGATTTGGTCCCTTCCTGCAGGATGTTTGAGCTCACCTGTACCCTGCCTCTGGAGAAAGATCTGAAGGTCACACTCTATGACTATGACATCCTTTCCAAGGATGAGAAAATCGGAGAGACGGTCATCGACCTGGAAAACAGGCTGCTGTCCAAGTTTGGGGCTCGCTGTGGACTTCCACAGACCTACTGTGTGTAAGTTTCCAAGACTGGCTATGGGTTCCCACCGTCTTCCTGTACGTAGGTGCCCAGGGATGCCTGCTTCTTAATGGCCAGCTATCTGATTCAGAGCACCGAGTACCAGTCCAGATGTTCTCTTCTCAAATCCAGTGGGGAACCCAATTGTTCCCACTCCATAGATGAAGAAACTGAGACTTGTGAATGGGGAGATGTGGGATTTGAACTTCTGTGTCTGACTCTTTATCATGTCATTATTTAGTCCCTTGTGACACACTAAGGTCTGCAGGGGGCTAAGTACCTGGAAGGAGAGAAGGAGGTTGGAGGGAAAGAAGAAAGGAAGACAGAGAGTAGGACACATATCCTAGCTGGGCCTGGAGGAAGTCATATGACTCTTGGGAAATTTGTCTGTAGATAAACCTTCCTCCCGGTATCTTCAGTCTTAGTCTGAGTCTGATTCTCTAACTGAGTAAATTAGAAGTGTATAAGTTCCAGTTCCATGTGCATTTCAGTCCTTTGCTTTCTGGGTCTTGGTTTCTTCCTCTGTGAAATGGGGTTGATGAGCCATCAGAAAGGGCACTGACTGTGACAGTGAAAGGTAGGTAATACTATGTAGGGTTACACAGGCTACTGCAAGCCTCTCTGCTGTGCCTGTGCCTTTGGAATGTCTCATCTTAGTCTTGTACTTGGGCCTCAGCTCTGGACCGAACCAGTGGAGAGACCAGCTCCGTCCCTCCCAGCTCCTCTACCTCTTCTGCCAGCAGCACAGGATCAAGGCCCCTGAGTATCGGACAGACCGTGTGATATTTCAGGATAAAGAATATACCATTGAGGAGATAGGTGAGTTGCCATGTGATCGCACACCGTGGGGAGCTCTGTCTTTCTCTTGTCCAGAAGGCAGAAGTGGATACAGCTCATGTCAGCAGGGTAAAGAGTACCTGTGTGCAGATCAGAGTCAGGAAGGAGCCAGGTCAGAGCTCTGAATTCAGTGACCGGCCACAGTGACGCTATCTGAGAGAGTCTTAGCTTTGTTTTCAACTCGATGTAACTTAGAGTCATCTGAGGAAAGGCCTCAACTGAGGACTTTCCTTGATCAGGCTGGCCTGTGGCCATGTCTGTGAGGGATTGTCTTGATTTATGCTAGATGTGGCTTAGCCTACTGTGAGTGACACCATCCCTAGGCAAGTGGAACTGGAGCACCTGAGAAAGCTAGCTGAGCATGGGCCAGTGAGCAAGTCAGCAAGCAGCATTCCTCCATGGTTCCTGCTTCAGTTCCTGCCTTGTGTCCTCGATGGTGGACTGTGACCTGGAAGTGTAAAGCCAAGTAAACCCTTTCCTCCCAATTTGCTTTTGGTCGCAGCAACAGAAAAGCAAACTAGAACGGAGAGGCGAGATTGGAGGCAGGTGTAAAATCAGGCTTGAGGTCGGGATGAGGGTCTGTCTCTTCTAGCCCTGGTGGTCAGACTTTGGGCAGGCTTGGGGTACAGCCACCTCTGAGGAGCACTTCCTACTTGAGTCGCAGTAGCCTACTTGCTTGACCTTGGTGTATGTTACCAGTCTCCATGTGCCAAAGCATCTGAAGTCCCAGCCCTGCCCCTGGCTCTGCCTGATGTTGATGGCTGGGACACCCTGCCACATGCTCTCCATGTGTCTGAGATGCCCACAGGCCCACATTGCCCACCCAGAACAGCCCCAGCTCCCCTGAGGTGTTTACAGGCCCAGCTGGCCCTGCACCTCCTGCTTGTTGCAGAGATGTTTGATGTCAGGGCTGGTGCTGAGGTTATAAAAGGAAATGTCAGCTTTGATGCCCGTGCCCCACCCCCTCTCCTAGGTCTGTGTTCCTGACTCTCTGGGGGCAAGAGCCAGGCTTAGCCATTAGGAATGTGCATCTGGTTGACAGGGGAGTCTCATTTCCTTTGGGAGCACCCGCTGCTCTGCAGCAGTTTTAGCTCTGGGACCAAGGCTCATAAATCTGAGGTCCAGCATCTGCCTCACTTTACACATGAGAATATTGAGGCCTAGGTTGGTTAATGATTTACCCAAAGTCACAAGCAAGCTGAGCACAGTGCCATGCCAGTGACAGTATGCTTGGGAAAAATGAAACAAGGACCCAATAGGACAGATGTGATGAGTGAACACTTGTGTGTGGGTATGAATGGGTTGCATGTGTGTGTATGAGAGTTTGTGCTGAGGAACATGGGCATACCTCAATGCATGCGCCTAAATGTCCACATATGTGTGTGTATGTGGACCACCATCATTTCTGCAGTTGAGGCTGCTGACATAGAGGCTCCAGGTTCCTTCTGGGTGGTAGGCAAGGCTACTTGCCATCCATGGTGCCTGTCTGCAAGTCATCCCCTGGCAATCAGGAACTGCCCCAGGAAGCATCAGGAGGAATAGGAAGAAGCATTTTTTACCCTTTCTAAATGAGCAGGATCCCAACTGTCTTGCCATCCAAGTGTGGGATTTCTGCAGGCTCAGGCTTCGTGTCTGTGGGATGGTGATAGCGCTCGGCTCCTAAGGCCCTTACAAGGATCAGACACATTCCGACCTATGATAAGCAGCATGTGGCATGTGGTTTCGCTACAGAAGTGTTTGCTGTGATTATTGAGTGTAGCTAGTGCCATTTATAGAACAACTTACCTGAGCCACAGCATTGTTCTCTTGGTGCTGAGTTGCCAGATCGGGGGGTGGTACAGGTTGCTGTGGCTCACAGTTGGGAGCAGTTAAGGATGGATGGATGGGTGGACTTTGGCAGGCAAGGAGACCTTCTGGGAAAGGGAAACAAAAATTTTCTGGAAGAGACTTGGTAGGAAAGATGATAATGGGATATCGGGATTTTAAGTCTGAAGCCTTACATTCTCCTGGGCAGTGAAGTTTCCCTTGAGAGAAACATGTCTGTGTGGGGATGAGGCTGTGATGACAAGGCACTCCCCACAGCCCTCAGGAGCTCTACTTGACCTGGCAGGGCAGCCTTGCTGTCTTGTCTCTCATGCCCTCAGCTGCATTTTCTCTTTCTGGGGCAGAGGCTGGCAGACTACCAAATCCACACCTGGGCCCAGTGGAGGAGCGCCTGGCCCTGAATGTCCTTCAACAGCAAGGCCTGGTCCCAGAGCATGTGGAGTCACGGCCTCTCTATAGCCCTTTGCAGCCAGATATTGAGCAGGTAGGCCCTCTATCCCTGGGTCCTGGAATCTGTGAACCACAGAGAGCTACCTCCCAAGGATAATTGGAGCAACCAGAGGCCCCATTTAGGAAAATGGGAGTTGGGTCAATTCCTCTGTGGCCCATTTCTTCACAGAGTAGTTGTCACCGTTTACCTACCTAGGCTCTCAGTGCCTGGCCTTTCTGCCCACTCCAGCCCTCAGCACCTGGGGAACAAGGCTGGCGCCCACCAGCCCTGTGTAGGCCTCTGACTTGTCTGGGCTCCTGAAACCTCACTGTTTCACTCTGGCCTCAAGGTGTCCTCTGCCTCTCCCAGTGTCAGTGGCTCAGTCCTTGGGCAGCACTGGGGGATTCAGACTGGATCTCAGTACTCTAGGGCAGAAGGTAGAGGCCACAGAGGGTAGTCAGCAGGAGCGAGGAGCCTTCTCTTCTGAAAGGAGGTGAGTACAGACAGCAGGCTCAAGACTGGCAGGCTGACTGTCTGGAGGAGCCATACTCAGAGAGGATGAGAATGGGAAGAAAGGTCCAGGTCCAAGAAAGGCCAGGGGGAACTCTCAGGATGCCTTCCTGGAGAAGCAGGCTCTTCCTTGGGTGGCCTGGCTCCTAGCCTCCCAAAGCAGTCCAAGTTAAACCTCCTTCCTGAACTCCAACCCCATGATCCTACCGATATAGCTAAACCAAGTTTCTTAAATTCTTGTCCTTTAAAGAAGGGACGAAAATCACCTGGGCTTGCAGGGAGGGAGGAACAGGGAGAGTGTGTTCTAAGGTGGAAACCTGAGTCCCTTTGGCTAAACCCCACTCCTCGGCTCCCTGTAGCATTGCATGTACCATCCTCTGCACACTGAGCCTTGGCTTACACATCAGTCTCTGAGGGTTGTTTAGGGTCCCTCCCCTCCTGGGTGCTAAGCCTCTGCCTGGCTGGCCTACTCCCTGTATGTGTACAAGGTAGGTGTGTGATAATTCTGGGTGCAATGAGAGAATGGCAGAGAAAACAGTTCATGTCTCCACAGGGGAAGCTGCAGATGTGGATCGACCTATTTCCAAAGACACTGGGCCGGCCTGGACCTCCCTTCAACATCACCCCACGGAGAGCCAGAAAGTGAGGGGCCCATCCACAGGCTCCAGCTGGGCTGGAGGCAGGAGAGTCACAGCCTGGGAGAGTGGGGAGAAGGTTGCCCATTGTTTGGGTCTGGCTAAGTGTCCAGCTGGGCAGGCAGAAACTCCTCAGATGAGTTAGCAACTCACCGGGGGAGGAGGTATATCTTTTGATGGGACCTCTATGCAGATTTGAGTTATTCTAACCCTATTCTCTAGGTTTTTCCTGCGTTGTATTATCTGGAACACAAAAGACGTGATCCTGGATGACCTCAGCCTCACAGGGGAGAAGATGAGTGACATCTATGTGAAAGGGTGGGGCACCATCATCCTCTGCCTAGACAGGCCTCCCCAACTCTCTGAGGGGGCTTCATTGGAGGGAGGTTCCCCCAGGCAGAGCTGTGCTGTGGGAATGGAGACAGTACCCTTCCATGAAGGGCCTCACACTCTTGGGAATCATCCCCTGCCAGGGTTAACTGAGACCCTGGGGACCGGTTGAGACATTAGATGGTCCCACTGTGTCATGTGTTTGGGGCACTGGAGATTTCCTGGGAGTTCCATATGGGAAATTGTTTACCAAGTTCTCTCACCTTCATAACTCGTCATTTGACTTGAGTGGAGGTTGCCCGCTGTAGTAGAGATCTGAGGGGAAATGTCCTGTAATGTGTGTGGCCCACTGACTAGCTGGCTTTGAACTGATGAGGTCCTTTCCTGTTGCGTGGCCAGCTGGATGGTGGGCTTTGAAGAGCACAAGCAGAAGACTGATGTGCATTACCGCTCCCTGGGTGGTGAAGGCAACTTCAACTGGAGGTTTGTGTTTCCCTTTGACTACCTGCCGGCTGAGCAAGTCTGTGCTGTTGCCAAGAAGGTGAGTGGTCCTCTTGGCCCAGGACGCCTGATGAGGGCTTCACATTGAGAATGCAGTCTCTCATGGCTGCATCACCACCGTCCTGACCCGTCCTCATTACTACTTCCTCCGCTCCTCTGCCCCTGCGACCTGCGAACTCACTGCCTCTGAACCCCTCTTCTGCTGCCAGTGTCACGGTCACCAGTGTTGCCGCCCTCCGGGATGCCTGCACAGTTACACAGTGCACATCTATCACATGTAGCCAAGTTCAAGTTCTAATGCCACTGCTTGCCTCATGACTTTATACACAGCAAGGACAAGGGAAGGACCTGGCACTGGCTGGGGAGGAGTCTAGAAACCCAACATGGCTATCATAGGGCGAAGGGTGGACCCAGCTGAGCACTTCCCCAGGGGTGAGGCCTGGTCTGGGACTGAGAGGATTTGCCTGAGTCCCTCTAGCTGTTTCACCTCCTACAACAGTGTGGGACCTGGAGCAGCTGTCCAGGGCCATTGGGCAAGATGCTGTGTTGCCCTCTCCACCTCCATCCTTTCTCGGAGGCCGTGAGTCTCTGAGGAGACAGGGAGGGATGGGAAAATTCCCTGTCAGCTCAAAGTTTAGGCTTCATCTGGGCCCCAGTTTTTGCACATTTGAAACAGTTCTAGTCCTAGGTTGGCCTTGTGTTTGCTCTGCCCAGCATATCCTATAAGAGCAGCCAGTAGAGTTTAGGGTTCCCTAACTATAAGATGCTATGCCTGTGAGAACCTGCATCAAATGTGGCTGCACCTCTCCCTCAGCTGTGGACAGGGAAGAGGAGGCCAAGAGCAGGGTGGAGAAGGCCAACACATTGTGCACACCATCTCAAGGGCTTGCTGAACCTTATGAGGGTCTGGGAATAGGTGGGAAAACTGAGACAGAGAGCTGCACATTGACTCCTCGAATGGAAGGGGCCACAACCTCTTCCCGTGATGGGTGTGGATGTGGTAAGGTACTGCTGGAGGGAAGAATCTGGTCAGCGGCAGGTGATCTGAGACACACACACCCCGCACACATGCATTCAAGCACATACACATACATGCACCCATACACTTGTACCCCACGCACATGCACCTCCATGCACATGCACCCATGCATGCACACATCTGTGCCCCCACACACCCATAAACACATGCTCATCATGCCCATATGGAGAGAGAGGAGGAGGGAGGAGGCGAGAGAGTGCTAATTGGTGGCAGGGAGGTTACCTGGAAGTTCTGAGCACACAGTTGCAGGCGCCACTTAAGAGCTTGGTTGGCAGTGCCCTGGCACCCAAGGAACTTCGCCTTTCGAATAAGAACATCCTGGAAAAGCAGATGGATGACTCATGGGGGAGTTCAGACAGCGCGAGGGGCTAAGACTACTGGGAGAAGTCTGGTAGAAGAAGGAAGAGCCACAGAGGAGTGGGTGAAGAAGAGAAAGTGTTGTCCAGGAGTGAAGGGGACATGCGCTGGGGAGAGGGAGAGGGCAAGTTCCCATGCAGAGGGTGGCTAGATGCATGAGCCAAGAGGAACAGATGAACTAGAAATCACCCAGATGGCCTGGAGGCTGCCAGGAGGGCAATAGGGCTAATAGGTGCCTCTGGAGGGCAGGGGCCTGGGAACCGTGTCCACAGTGGGGCACTGATTAGCTAGTCTGGTTTGAAGGATAGGGCCTGAGGAGGGTGGGTACAGGGGTTGCACAGGCTGTAGGATCCCAGATATTGCTGCAGAGGCAGCCCTCTGCCATGGGGTTCAGGGCCTCTGGCAGGCAGGCAGGCCCTCTAGGGACCCCATTAACTAGACGAGACTGTCATAAAGTACAAGGTCTCCTTTCATCCTGCTGTTTTGAACCACCGCTGGTTGTTCTGCCTGGTTCCCCACCTGGAGCCCAGCACACCCACTGGGGTCTGCCATGCAGGCAGGCCCCCACCCTGTAAATAAACAGCTAGTAAAAGGGCCCAGGCCAGGAGCGTAATGAGTGCCGGGACCTGGGGAGCTCATTCCCCAGGCTGAGCCCCATCCAGCTGCTCCCACCAGGGGCTGTTTGAACCTCTGGCTCATTACCGAGCCCATAAACCAGCCTGCTGAGGAATGGGGGCTTCTGGCAGCCCTGCAGCAGCCTGGAGCTGGCTGTAAACACTAGAAGGAGGCACCTGCAGAAGGCTGGGCAAGCAGCCGGAAGTGAGAGGCACAGACGGGGCTGGCTGGGGCCAGCTGCAGCCTGTGTGCCCTCATCACCTCAGGCTGTAGCCCAGGCTGTGGAGCTATGCGTGATGACCGTTCCTTGGGGTCAGTGGTGTTTGGAGGGAGCTTGGTGGGGTCTGCGTGACTTGCAGAGCTGGGGTGCTTACAGTGGGGCAGCAAGGCCAGGGTTTTCTGTGACAGAGTACCTGAGAGAAACAACTTAAGGGTGGAGAGGAGAGGATTGTTCTTTTTCTTGACTCCTGGTTTAAGGAAGGCAGTTCTTTACGATCGGAAGTCATGGTGTTGTGGCTCCACAGTGTGAGAATGTGAGGCGACTGTTCCTTACATCTCCACAAAACCAGGAACCAGGTAGTAGAGAATGGTGGAAGTCGTTGGCTCCTCCTTTTCCCTTTCTGTTCAGTCTGGGAACCCAACCTATAGAATGATGGTGTCGACCACATCCAGGATGGGTCCTCCCTCCTCAACTAACCTTTTCTGGAAATACCTCACAGACACACCCAGAGGCGTGTCTCCTAGGTGATTTTAAATCTAGTCAAATTGACAGTGAAGATTAACCCCTTAGTGGCATCTGGAGCCAGCTCCTCCTGAAGCTGGTCAGGCTCCTTGGCTCTGACTTCTCTACTTGCCTTTGGAGACATGAGTCTAGGTCAAGATGTGCCCCACAGAACGTTTGTTATACATGCCCCTGGACCTCCCATCTTCCTATTAGGCCCCAGCTCAGGTGTAACTCTTCTAGACTGGAGACGCTTACCTATCTGTGACCTTGGGCAAGCTTCTCCTACCTTGCTTCCCCACTCCTACTTGCTCAGGTAGAGCCACAGTGAACAGGGAAGCCCAATGAGTGTCTTCAGGTTGAGAGCTGTTGGATCCAGGAGTCAGCACACTCCCATACCCTTCAGATATGTGATTCCAGCAGGAGCTGGCATGTTGGTGCTAGAGGTGGTCCAGGAAAGAAGTGCCCTCCCCTCCTTTCAGCAGAAGGGAAGGGACTCCCAACCCTGCAGGCTCTGGTGGTAGAGGTGGGCTGGAGGGTGAGAGGGAGGAGTTGGGGATCCTGTCCCGGTGCCAGCTCCTTACATTCTTACAGGAATGTGCCTTGGCTCGTTCCAGTGACAGCTCGAGCATAGTGCAGGGTCTCTGCCAGCCCACATGTCCCAGAGACCACATATGCAGTGCTTGGTTTAGAATTGAGAACAAGACCCTGGAACCTCACTGCCTGGGTTTGGTCCTCATGGCTCCCTGTCCTGTCCTTGAACATTCTATGTGCTTTGGGTTCCTGAAATCTCATTCTTAGGTTGTTTGAGGGACAATGGGTTCATGAAAGGGGGACTGCATGGGAAATATGACGTTACCATTATTATTAAAGGGTAAACCTTGAAGAAAGTCCTCCAACTCCTCCCAAGTTTTAATTTATCATCTGAGGATCAGGAGTGTTAACCTTGACTTTCAGCACTGAGAGACTGAAAGGTCTAGGGGAACTGAACCGCCTCGTCCTACGCAACAGGAGGACGCGACGTCGGTGGAGCCTCGTCCTAGTTTCCTTTCTGTTGCTGTAATAATATACCCTGACCACCCCCGCCCTCCTCAAATCAACTTAGGGAGAAAGGGGTTATTTGGCTTACAAATTTCAGGTTATGGTCCATCCTTTTGGGGAAGTCAAGGCTGGCACTCAAGCAGCTAGTCATGTCACATCTATAGTCAAAAGTAGAGAGAAATGAATGTACCAATGCAGCCTGCTTGCTGCTTTGCTTGACTTATTTACTTCATTCTTAAGACAGCTGAAGGCCCAGCACAGGGGTGGTGCCATCTACAGTGGGCTGGTCTTCCTAGATTAATTAACAATTACAACAGTCTCCCACAGACATGCCCATAGGCCAGCCTAATCCAGACAGTTCCTCAATTGAAGTTCTCCTTTCAAGTGGTTCTAAGTTGTGGCAAGTTGACATGTAAAAACTATCAGAACCTGTGTAGTAGTGCACGCCTTTAAGTCCTAGCACTCAGGAGGCAAAGGCAGGGAGATATCTGTGAGCTCAAGGCCAGCCTGGTCTGCATAGTGAGTTCCAAGTGAGCGAGGGCCACAGGCAGACCCCCGTCTGAAAAGAAAAAATAAAAAAGAATGTGTTTGGGGCTGGAGAGATGGATCACTGGTTAAGACCACTGGTTGTTCTTGCAGAAGATCTGGATTCCCAGCCCCCACATGGTGGCTAACAACCGTCTGTAGCTCCAGTTCCAGAGTAATCTGACACTAGCTTCTGACCTCTGAAGGCATTGCATGACAGGTGCACTTACATACATGCAGGCATAACACTCATATACACAAAATAAAAACAATAAAATATTTAAAATAACAACAACAAAACTAACCATCACACCCCTGAACACTGCCAGGACCTGGGCTTAGTCTTCCTCCAGGACCTGGCTTGGATGCAACCCTTAGCGACATGGCACTCCACAACCTCTTCCCTGGAGCCTTCCAGGCTGGAGAGACTTCCCTGTTTGTAACCTTAGACAAGCCCCTCCAATCTTGCTTTCTGTCTTCTCTTCTGGGTTAGGATGCCTTCTGGAGACTGGACAAGACTGAGAGCAAAATCCCAGCACGTGTAATCTTCCAGATCTGGGACAACGACAAGTTCTCCTTTGACGATTTTTTGGGTGAGCCTTGTTTCTGTCATTCTGAGTTGTACATGAGAAGCTGTCCTGGAACTCTGCTGGGTGTGTGGACCCTTGTGAAGCCCTGTATGAAGCATGTGACATGAAGGGTGTCAGAGTGATCAGCTGCCATGTGGGAATTGCGAATCTAACCTGGGTCCTCTGCAAGAACAGTCAGTGCTCTTAACTGCTGAGTCATCCCTCCAGCCCTA
The DNA here is from genome assembly GCA_035773235.1 of Eospalax fontanierii. Classification (NCBI taxonomy): domain Eukaryota; kingdom Metazoa; phylum Chordata; class Mammalia; order Rodentia; family Spalacidae; genus Eospalax; species Eospalax fontanierii. The sequence goes on along the minus strand of CM069547.1, from coordinate 52,160,444 downwards.
GCATATTCTATTTTTAAATTAAAATATTTTTTGATTTATTTATTTTGATTTTATGTGTATGAATGTTTTGCTTGCATGTATATAAGTGCATTAGATTCTCTGGAACTGAAGTTATGGACAGTTGTTAGCCACCAGGTGTGTGCTGGGATTTAAACCTGCATCCTCTACAAGTGCAGCCAGTGCTCTTAAACTGCCAAGCCATCTCTCCAGTCCCTTTAATTTTTTTCTTAAATTTATGTTTTATTTATGTGTATGTGCCTGCTTGTCTATATGTGCACATGAGTGCAGCAGGGCCTGCAGAGGCCAGAAGAGGACATTGGTTCTTGAACTGGAGTTACAGGTGGTTGTGAGCCACCATGTAGGTGCTGGGAAAGGAACCCGGGTCCTTTGTAAGAACAGTACATGCTCTTACTTCCTGAGTCATCTCTCCAGCTCCTCCACTAGTGTATGTTATTTCAGATTTAAACACACACCTCAGTATTATATATGCACTTAATAGAGCACACATGTATCAGATATACATACCTATTCAGAAATGCAGTGTGTGACTGGGTTTGTACAACACACGCTGCTTTCTCTCCAGACCATGGAAAGCTTAGTATTTTGAGAGCATTTCTCTTGACCAGTAGGGTCTATCTACATGGACGTCTGCATCACCATGTGAACATCTGCCTGATATTCTTTCATACAGAAGAACTCCATGTTGCTTGGGCTTGTGTTTCTTGATGGATGTTGGAGCCTCCTTCAGGTTCTCCAGAGGAAACTACCCTCCCTCCGTTTATCTTTGGATTCATTGTCCATAATGTTTCACACAAGGAAGCAGATCTGTTAAGTCTTTTTCATTTTCACAGATTTGGAATGTTTTGTTCAGTTGCTCTTCAGGAAGTTTTACTTAAGACTTTACTTACATAAAGTCCCCATCTGTGCTCTGTTTAAACAAGGGCACCACTGGCCCTAAACATTTACTATTGCTTAAAAAGATTGCCAACATGATATTTTTCATTCCCATTTATTATTTGTGAGGCAGAACTTAAAAATATATTTTCATATTATTAGCGAGAATTTTTCATGGTTTTGGGGTGTTCATTTTTTATTATTGGTCTTCAGAGCTTTTTATATGTTAAGAATACATTGTAAATAATTTCTCTCAGTTTATTTTCTTTTTAATTAAAATTTATTTTTAAATAAATTTTAAAAATATGTATCTGTGTGTGGGTTTGTACATGGAAACACAGTGCCTGGGAAGGCCAGAGGTATAGGATCCCCTAGAGCTGGAGATGTGAACCACTTCATGTGGGTGCTGGGAAATGGACTTAGGCCCTCTACAAGAGCAACGCACAATCTTAACTGCTTAGCCATCTCTCTAGCTCCTGCTTTTTAATGCTTTTTTTTAAATCTGAAATATTTTTATTTACATTTTGGCATCAAGCTAGCCTTTATGAATGAGGCTTTAAAAATTAATTGAGAAAACAAAATTTCATTTTTACTAAAAGAGCAACATTCAAAATAAAGGAGATCAGGCCCATGTTTTGGTTTGTTGTGGTTTATTTTTTGTTTTGTTTTGTGAGACAGGGTCTTCCTGTAGCCCCAGTTGACTTGGCACTGTGTAGACCAAGCTGGCTTCTATCTTACAGAGATTAACCTACCTCTGCTGGGATTAAAGGTGTGTCCCACCACTCTTGGCTCCCATGTTTTGTCTCAAAAACAGCTTAAACCCTTAACAATTACTGCCTTTGACTCCCTTAGATTTCTCTTTTCCACTGTAGACTGTCTTTTTAAATCACATATTGCATATTGCCAAAAAGAAAACAGGGACTTAGCTCCTTGTTTGCAAATGCTCATGTGGCACTGTTCAGTTATCACAAGGGAAGATAACTCGTGTCCACCAACAGATGAACAAATCAATAAAACATGTCCCTGTGACAGTATGATTCAACCATAAAAACATTGTCAACCTGTTCCTCGACGTGTTCGTGCTCTGAAAACACGCTCAGCCAGATAAGTCAGCAGCCTAAGGACAGATACTTGTGTAGCATAATTAGAAGAGGCACAGTCACACAGGCCAGAAATAGGACATCAGTGTCCAGGCCTGAGGGAACGGGGGGGCCGCTGCTCAGTGGGCACGGTTCTCATTGGAGATAAGAACTTTCTGGAAGTAGTGGTAATGACTGTGTAGCATTGTAACTGTCTTTAATGCCATTGAATTGTACACTTAAAATCAGTAGGGAATAGGGAAGATGACTTGTTCAGTAAAAAGACTTGCCTTGAAGCACGAGGACTTGAATTCAGATCCCCTCCACCCACCTAAAACTGGGTGCAGTAGCATGTGTATATAATTCCAGTGCTGGGGAGGCAGGCAGATCCCCGGAGCTTGTGGACTGACAAGCCAAATCTGTGAGCTCCAGGTTCAGTGATCGACACTGTCTGAAAAAATAAGCAGAGAGAATGAGGAAGACACCTGACTTCAACCTCTGACCACCACATGCATGCACATTATGTACACACCCACACAACCTCCCACTCCCCAAATGGCTAAGGTATTAAGTTTTATATATATTTTACTGTAACAAAAATCATTTTAAAAAATGGGTGGTTAGGTGTCTTGAGGCCATGGGTTTGTAAAGGGTTTGAACAATTAGATGCATTGTGGAGGTGGACAGTTGTGCTCTGGGTGAGGAATTAGGATGGGTAGATTACATACAGATGTGTGAACAGGTAACAGGAAGCTTTGCAGGAGAAGCCACAGGCAGGAGTTGAGAGAAGGGGAGCTGGTGGAGTAGACACTTCCGGAACCGGGAGTACAACTGAGGAGGCGACAGGAGCTGTAGGTGGACAGAGACTGAAGAGACTAACGCACCTGTCTCCCGCAGGCTCCCTGCAGCTTGATCTCAACCGCATGCCCAAACCAGCCAAGACGGCTGAGAAGTGCTCCTTGGATCAACTGGATGACACTTTCCACCCTGAATGGTTTGTGTCCCTCTTTGAGCAGAAGACAGTGAAGGGCTGGTGGCCCTGTGTAGCAGATGAGGGCGAGAAGAAGGTCTTGGCGGTGAGTCTGTTCTGTCAAGCTTGGTGGAGGGCTCAGGGAGGTGCCTTCCAAGGAGCCAGGGAGCACATGCACACTGACTGTTCATCCTCCTCTTCGTTGTGGGGGTGGGGTGGGGGGTGGGGGCCAAAGGAAAACCTCAGCTGTGGATCCTCAGATGATATCCATATGTTTTTTTCAGACAACATCTCTCACTGACCTGGAACTCACTGATTAGGCTAGGCTGTCTGGCCAGCAAGTCAGGTGGATTCTCTTTGGTCTCTGCCTCTTGAGTACTGGGATTTCAGTCACATCACCATGCCCAGCTTTTTGATGTGGGTTCTGGGGATAAAGCTCAGGTCCTCATATTTGAAATGACACACTTTACTACTTTACTGATGGAATATCTTCCAGCCTCTTCTCTCTCTCTCTCTTTCTCTCTGTCTCTGTCTCTCTTTTTCTCTCTCTTTCGCCTACTTCCTCTCTGTTTTCTAAGGCATTACCCTCTTTTCATCCTAGTCTTCCTCACTCTTGAGGCTTCTTTTCGAGGGGAGGCCTATTTAAGAGGAAATATGGCTTTACAGAGATCAGTCCTGAGTATCCCTGTGATTGGGGCTTCCTGCCTCTTTACTATTTGAGCAGGATTCTCCCAGAGACCATCCTTGCCTGACTCTCCTGCTCTGTGTGGTGACTGGAGGACCCAGTGAACTGTCCTTCCCCGGAGTCCAGAGCAGCCTTAGGAAAGATTAACCCTGACTGGTTCCCTAGAAACAGCAACTGGGCAGCCCTAAAGTGGCTCTTGAAATAAAATGAAATTGAATTGGCTAATAAGAAATGTTACCTCGAAGGAAAAAACAGCAGATTATATACCCAGATAATGCACAGATCCCCACTGAGCATGAAAAGACGCTTGTTCCCTCTAGTAATTAAAGGACTATTTTAAAATAGACTTTTTGGTGTATTAAATGATGTTTTCTAAAAATAGAAATATTCATGGCTGGTGAAGTTTCTGGAGACAGACCTCACTTCCTTCTGCTGGGGGGAGGCCATGGTTTCTCTGTGTGGGGAAGCAATGTGGTACCACACAGCATGGGGTTTAGCAGTGTTTATGACTTTCTAAACTCTCTTCTCAAGAAGTAACCAGATAAAATGAAGAACTTAGGTTTTGGGATGTTTGTTGAGGTGTTATTTATTCATTTCAAAGAGTTGGAAATAATGTAAATGAGCCCAAATAAGTAGTTACTAAATAAATTATGGTCAACCAACCATGAGATGTTTTACAGTTGTTAAGACCAAACACTAAAAAGTATATAATTTTATAGTGGAATTTATTCTGAAGTGGGAAAGCAAGCTGCAAAAGAACACACAGAGGGTGATATTTCCCACACTTTCAGCACTGACGCAGTGCTGTCCTGGGAACACTTCGTCTTAAAGTGGAAGAAGTGAGGCAGTCACACTTTCTTCATACAGTTCTGTAGTCTCTGGATACTTTTTGTGATGATAAAAACCCTACATCTTTAAAAATGATGATAGCATGGCCCTTCCATTTGCCCTGGTCTGGCTCCTCTCCAGGTAACTGGCCATAAGCCCTGATCAAGCCCCATCCATCTCCACAGGGCAAGCTGGAAATGACATTGGAGATTGTTGCTGAGAGTGAACACGAGGAACGGCCTGCTGGCCAAGGTCGGGATGAGCCCAACATGAATCCAAAGCTAGAGGAACCAAGGTTAGTTCATTGTTCCAGAGAGCAGGTCACCATCATCCAGGAGACATCCAGTGCACAGCTGTGCAGAGGCCACAAGGTTCTCGTGGCTCAAAGAGACTGAGGTGACTGTCGTACCACCTCAGTGAATGCTTGGCTCCTCAGCTAGTTGGTAAATCAAGTACAAAGTCATGCACAGGAATGCAGGCCTGTCATCCCAGAGCTTGAGAGACTGAGGTGAGGAGGATAATGGGTTTCAGGTCAGCCTGGACTATATAGCAAAACCCTTTCTAAAAAACTAAAACACAAACCAATAAACACAGGGTGGAGGGCCAGGATTTTGGACCTACTGTCCCAGTTGAGAGCTGGATATGAAGGACATAGTCCTGCAGGGGGAGCTCTGCTGACCCCTGGGATCTTGTTTCCAGGCGCCCTGACACTTCCTTTCTGTGGTTCACCTCCCCATACAAGACCATGAAGTTCCTCCTGTGGCGACGTTTCCGGTGTGCTATCATCCTCGTCATCATCCTCTTCACCCTCCTGCTCTTCCTAGGCATCTTTGTCTATGCCTTCCCGGTGAGTCAGCCCCATCAGAGAGACATTAACTTTGGGGAACCCTTTGTTCTCCATGTGCTACCAGCCTAAGGGCAGTCAAGCCACCCCTGCCCAGGTGTCTCCAGTTTGGTAGGATTTGGACCCCTTACCCACTGAGCAAGCCCCTAGGATGGGAAATCAAGGGTTTGATGGAAGGAGCAGGGTTGTGTGACTTTTCTTGCAAGACATTTTGTTTCCTTCCCAAGTCTTAACCAAATGAGTTTGGGAAGAAACAGTTATACAACAAGAGGCTCCTGGCCCGGGGTGGCAGAAGAGCCTGTTGGACGATGGTGAGGAAACTGAAGGGAAGTATGCTGGGGCGGGACAGAAGTCAGCCTCACTGCTGTGACAGCAGCTCTTGCTAGGTTCCCCGTGAACCTTGGAAGGATATATCCCGCTTCCTGTATCAGGTGGGAATGAGCAATGGCTGACCCTGGAGGGCCCCCCACCTCACTCTACTGAAGGGATGCACACTTGGGATACTTCTCATCTGCTGAGACACCAGCTGACACTTGGAAAAGAGCCACCAGGGCTACACTGACCGGGCTACTGTGTCCCTAGATCCCTGGAGCTTTGCCTGCGGTACAGGGGACAAGCCTCTGTCCCTCTCTCCGTCCTTGCCTCTCATAGCTCCTGAGAGGTTCCTGAGAATGCTCCAGCCCCAGGAACCTCAGACCTCGAAGGTGTTGAAGCATTGTCGCTCTCAGGTGTTGGAGTATCGTCAGGCTGTCACCAAGTTTCCCATGTTCTTTTTAGACTGGAGAAAAGCACAGACTTTTATTTATTTGTTTTTTTTTAAAGTTTTGTTTTTATTTTATTTATGTGTGTGTCACATGTGTAAGGGTGCCCATGGAGACCAGAGGAGGGTGTTGGATCCCTTGGGGCTAGAGTTACAGGTGGTTGTGAGCTGCTGCCTAGCATGGGTGCCACTCTCCAGCCCTGAGACCTGTAATATGAACACTTCAGAGCTACGTAAAGATAGAAAGACTGTTGAAATCAGGCCTCAAATGGGACAATCACCCAGAGAAGGCGAGGGGGGTGCTCAAGGCAGCATCTGAGTGCAGCTCCCGCCCACGGCTTGCTGCACCTATTACTGGGTGCTCACTGCCTCAGCCACATCCTAGACTAGGAGGCTGCTTGGGGACTTACTCCCAAGTAAGCTGCCTTCTCTGAGACCCCTGCCGGAAGGAGAAATGGTTAGAGAACCCTCTTTTCTCAAGAACATTTGGTTACCTGGTCAGCTGCACAACCCAGCCTGCACAAACCAGGATGAACAGTAAAGGAAACTTGCTGGCCTAACCGTTTAGGCTCCAGTGCCTCTGGGGACCTAATGATAAGAACCTAGAATGGAAATGGATGATGGCTAGGGCTGCGTTGGCTGTGATCACCTGGTGCCTGTTGGGATATTTGCTGGGCTCAATAGGAAGAGTTGAAGTCAACTGACCAAACCTGACTAGGGTCCTAGGTGAGTCCAGGCTATGAGGGCTGAAGTTTGTACCACATCAAAGGCTACTTTAAGGAAAGGAAGACAAGTTAACAAAAACAAAGTTAGGGACAGGCCTGTGGAGGGGTCTTGAAAGTATAGTGTCCTGTGGCCTGAGCTGCTACCAGAAGTGACTGGGCTCTAGAGAGGTGCCTGGCTGTTCGACCAGCTAGGGCTGAGGAGGGGGAATGAGAGCACAGCCCTCTGTCCTGGTCTGGCTCAGTCACCTCTCTCACTTGGTATAGCTGAATGGAGTGGCTTGACCAAGAAGGTGTCTGTGTCCAGAAAGGAGGGCCTGGGGGCAATGAGGCAGATGCCTCAGGGGATAAGGATACTATAAAGATTCCGACTGAGGTGTTAGAAGGCAGGGCTGGCACACACTCAGATTTTCCAGGAGTTGCCTAAGGAACAGCAATATCAGTGTCACTAAGAAGCTTTTATAATGCAGAGTTTGGGCTGACTCCAGATAGGCTGGGGTAGAGGTGGAGGGAATCTGCCCTCCAGCACAGTAGGGATGCAGTAAACTACTGTAGGAGACAGAGCTTTGTCCTTGAACTCTGGAATATTGGCGCTACTCACTTCCATGTGACTGTACACATGGAAGGAGCTAAACTAGGTTGGTCCCAGGCTTTTGAGGTGGGCTCAGGTCAAGTGGGTGCTCTTTTTGCCTTTCTGAGCTGCTGTATGTTAAGCTGAGTCCCTTCCTAAGGACCCTGAGGGTAGGAGCACGCTCAAGTGATATCTCTACGGCCCTTTCAGTGCCTGGGCCAGCGGCCACTCAGCTAGACCCAGTCGTGTGAGGCTGACCAGGGTCTTGAGACTGTGGCTGGGAAAGAAGAGAGACTACAATTCTTTCTGTCTGTAGGCTGTCTCTGTAGGGTCCTGGGCAGAGACTCTTCCCTGGTGACTGGGCCCAGAAGCAGTGTTACTCTCCTTTCAGTTCTGAAAAGTATCCTCTCTTCATGCTAACCCCTCCTAGAGCAGCACATGGATCCAGGTCATGGCTCCAGGCATCTAGGGCTCAGCAGGATGACAGCTACTCCTACTTGCAGGCCTGACTACAGCCCAGAATTTCACCCCGTCTACCAAATCTCTAATAACGTGGGCTGTCTTACCTGAGGACTGGGCCTGTCCAAGCACCTGCTTTCAGGCCAAGGTAGAGGGCTTATTCCAACTGCCTCAAACCTGTCCAGTGCAGAGAACCCAAAGTTGGCTTACCCCAACTTTCTTGGAGAGCCCCTTAGGAGGGGCAAGGGCTGCTGTCTGCTCCTCTGGCCCCTCAGAGACTGCTGGGAGCAGGGCCAGTGTGGGGCGGCAGAAGCAGTTCGGCGGGGAAGGAGGGCCTGTTTCCAGGGTTGGCTTTCTATACCGGTGCTGAGGAACATACTGTCCCAATTGTAGTCCTGTGTTGTGCTGTGTGTTTTCATGGTGTTTAGGAGAGGTGGTGGGGAGGGGGAGGTTCTGTCAGACCTTCAGCAGGAAGGCTTCTTGAAGGGGAACTTGTCTCTGGTCCTGTCACCAGTTTCCCATACACCCACACCCCACTCTGCAGCTTTCGGTACCAAGGCTTGACGATGGGTTAGCCCCATGTGCGCAGGAGGGAGGGAGTCAGGGAATCATGGCTCTGTTCTCAACTCCTGGATGTGGCCAGTGCAGGCCTCCACCTGCCAGACCCTCGGCCGGCCAATAAGTAGAATCCTCTTGGCAGCTGACTGTCGGGAGGGATTGGCCCCCGGATTGTGGGGAGGGAGATAGGGCGGTGTTGGCGACGGCACCCCAGGAGGAAGGGTGTGAGTGGTTTTGCTTGGTGGGCAGGAGTGCCATGAGGGTGGAGTGAGGAGACTGATGTAGGCTGGTAGGCAAGGGTAGGGTGTGGGCAGCTCTCCTCCTGCAGTTCCACCCCAGTTCCGGGGCAGTACCTCGGCTTGCACCTGCTGCGCGGAGCTCACCGTTTGTGTTCCTGCCTCTCCCTCCTAGAACTATGCTGCCATGAAACTGGTGAGACCTTTCAGCTGAGGACCGTCTGTGCTGGAGAAGGAGGTGTGGGAGAAGGAGGTGTGGACACCCCTCCCAGCCTAGGACTGGCCACTCCTCCACGCCTCCCAGGCCTGGTGTTCCTTCACATGCTCCCCAAGTTCCTGGGATCACCTGTCTTTCATTATCTCATTCTCCCTCAACCTGATCCCCTTTGGAATGTACCTCTTAGGTATTCCACTATAAAGTAGACAGAACTACAGAGCGTGCATTGTGTCCACTGCCCTGAGTCGTATGTGTGTGTGGGGTGTCCACAGATACTAGGTGCTGGGGTTATATGCCACTTCTGTGTCAGCCTTCTGGAGGCAGAAGCAGGGGACAAAGGGCTTGGAGACTTGCACTGGTGTCTTCTGCCACTGTCCCCTGCAGCACTCCTCCGCTCCTGTCCCACTTAGCCCTCTTCTCCTTCCTTTCTGGACTATCATTTGTTCAGTTGAGAAATTCCACCAGGGAGGATAGCCTGACCTCTGACTTTGACCTTATGACAGATGCTCCTGGGATTCCTCTCCTGCTTCCTCTCCCCACTTTAAAGATCTGGCTGGAGAAAGACACCTTTTCCTTGTGGTCTAAAGCTTGGCTTTCACATTGGTCTGAAATTTCCTGTGGGAACCAGCTTAATCCACAGGAGCAGCAAGAACGCACTCAGAAAATGCAGAGCTGGAAAGCTTTGCTCCAAGGTTTCCAAAAGAGAGGCCTCTGCTCTCTTGCCTGAGGACTGGAGTGCTGGCTAACTCCTCTGTCACCAGGAGGCTTCTCTTGTTTCCTACTGTGGGCCTATTCCCCTGGCCCAGGTCATTAGTTCCTGAGGGATCCTCCTCCACCGACCCCACCCTTCCCAGTCATGTGGGATTCAGGCTGATGCACCACCTGATCTGCAGGACCAAGTTGGTACAGGGTGATTCTTGTTTCAAGTGGTGACACGAGAACCTGGTAGCCAGGACTCAAGGCTTGCCACTGGAGCCCAGAAGCCAGGGGCACGCCTCACCCCAACCCCACAGCAAGGACAGAGCACAAACTCTTTGGGAAAAGTCCACCTTTCAAGGAGGCCTTGCTGGGTTTACCCCTGCTCAACTGCATGTGGCAGGAGGAACGATGACGCTTGGAGGACACAGAGAATAGGAAGTAGGGGCCTCTCAGCTCCAGAGGGGCTAGGAGGCTTTGATGGTGGGGGTCCTGAGACCATCTAAAGGTTGAGAGGAGGAATCCATCAGTAAGAGGGATCAGAGGCACAGAGAAGAACATAGAGGAACCAGTTTCTGGAGGCAGGAAGTATTAGCTTTCGAAAGAAAGTCTGTGGTGTTTGCTCCCAGGCACTGAAAGTCATGAAGAGTCTCTGTAAACCCTTCCCAGCATTGAAAGGGTCTGCAGAGTTATTGTGAACATTATTTCATTTTTCTTTTCTGAGTCACAAGTAATAGGAAATTCATTCCAACTAGTAAATGGAGCTCAATGGCATTTTGTAATGAAACATACCAGAGGGAAGACTTCAGGCAAGGGTTGGTCCTGCTGCACACCTACAGGCTTGCATTCTTTCTCTTCTCTGCATACCTCAGGCTGGTTTCTGCTACAATTGCTTCCTAAGATAATATAGGCCATCCAGCAAATCTCAAGAGGAGTAGGGCTGTGGAATGGAAGGTCAAGTGACCCATGTCTGGCAAATGTATACAACATTGAGATCCTGTGTGTGGCAGGCTTAGACTGGTCTCTGTTGCTATGTGGTGAGTTGCATATGACTTCCAAAAGGCTGAGAAAGTGTCTCCTCTTGGAAGGATCTTGTACCACCCTGGCACTGGGAGGATTGAAGACTGTCTACAGGATACAAAGGCACTATCTGAACAGGGCTGAATTGTGCTTGGCTGAAGGAAGGTGTTCTCAGCACAGATGAAGGTGGAGTCATGGAGCCTCATGGGTAGGGGGAGTAGCTCCTGAGATGGGAGGGAAGAGGGGCCCAGAAGGAAGGGCCAGGTCAGATATGAAGACTGCTGTGCCATGTGCCACCAAAAGAGATTGAACTTGGTTTTAAGGCAACAAGGGATCACAGAAGGGCACAAAGGGCCTACAGAACTGGTTTTAAAATAATCTTTCTAGTCTGGGTCTCTTGTTGGGACAGAGTGTGCTTCAGATATGTAAACACTATGGCAGACTATTCTTGCTGGAAACGTCAGCCAGGGAGCTCTCCCAAGTCTCAGATGGCATTCAGGACACTGGGTGGTTAGTGGCAGAAGGCTGTTCCAGAAGGCTGGCTCACTAATCAGAAGTCAAAGGTACTTTACTCAGTAATTCATTAAATTACACAAGTGTGTGCTCGCATGCGTGTGCGTGCGCACGCGCGCGCACGCACACATACACACACACTTCTTGCATGCTCTTGCGTGCACACACACTGCTGGCGGTCCTGCCCTGTCAGAATGCTCTGTGGAACAGGAGGTGCAGACATGCAGACAGGCAGTGCACACGAGGAAAGCCAGGCATCATGAACTAAAAGCAGAGAAAGGAAGAGGGTTTGGGAAGACAGGCCGTCATCCCCAGAAGCGGAGTCCCCACACGGCTGGAGTAGTTTGCCTCCACATTTCCTTCTGTACCACAGCAAGGTCTGGAGACAGTTTGGATGGACAGAACTGCTGGGGGACAGTGCATGGTGTTCTCACTCGCAGAAAAGCTAAACAACTTACAAAGTCTTGACTGGTACAGTCCCTACTCTAGAAACTCAGGGACAAATCACCCAGCACAAAGTGTTAGTGGGTTGCTATTGCATTTTGGAAATATGGAGACAGAGTTTTGGCTTGGGACTCCAAGACTGGAATGGGAAGTAAGTTCCAGGCCACCTACACTGACTGCCTTTACGTGCAGCCTGGCGGATGGCGAGACCCTTTGTCAGGTCACTTTTGGACAAGTGGATCCCAATATGTCCAGTGTCTCTCTGCAGCTGGGATCATTCTCTTCCTTTTACAGAAAGTTCTAGAAAGCGTCTTTGCTACACTGTCACCTCACCCTCCTCCATCTACTGTGATCAGACTACTTGAAGTGTACCCTTGGCAATGGCAGGTTTACTAAGACGCATGCCACTCAGGGGATCATGGAGGGAGAGAGGAGAGACGCGAACATTTCTAGAAAGATTACAAGGAGAGAAAGCCTCTTCTGCTTCTTAATTTTATGGAAAAATGTAGTAACCTCAGTAGTGCCTGCCATCTTGTGATCAAGAGAGGACAGGCTTGGAGAAGAGAGCTAACATAGAGGGTGGTAGAGTGGACGGAAGATGCTGAGCCTTGATGAAGCCTGATGAGCCATGTCTGCGTTCCTCACTCCCAGGACAGGCGTCCTGGCTTGCAGAGTCATAAACACCTTATTGTCCAAGCCTGTTGGTTGACCTTGCTGTCTACAGAGCTACATTCTGCTCTCTGACCCTGTGACCTGTTCATACTGCCAACATTGTAAATGAACCATGTGTAGTTATTCTAAAAGGATATACCCTTTGTATGTGCGCGTGCACGTGTGTGTGTGTGTAAGTCACAGGTAGGTTACTGGGTCTTATTCAGTCTTTTGAGACAGTATCTTACTGAACCTGGAGCTCACCAATTGGGTAGGCTGGCCAGTCAGTGAGCCCCAGGGACCTGCCTGTCTCTGTCTCTCCAGCACTGTGATTACCATTTATGACCATGACTGGCTTTTTACGAGGGTATTGGGGATCCAAACTCAGATTCAGTGCTTGTGAGACAGGTACTTTACCTACTGAGCCATCTCCTTGGTCCCATATAGACATTATTATAATATCTTCCCCATAGATGTCAGTAAAGTGTTTTGTTCTGAAAAAAATCAGTGCATTACAGTAGGTTCTGGCAGCAGTAACTTACCCTCCAGCAAGTGGCACCTTTTCCTAATCCATCCAAGAGCAGTGTCTAGCCCTGGTTGGATACTTACCCTTCTCCACCCTCTACCACCTTCCTGATTCAAAGCAGCAGCCGGAACTCAGGACTCATCTGCCTCGTTATGAACTGTCTTTGGCTTCCACAGCACCCAGTTTCCTCCTCCCTTGTGGCCTGGCTTTCCTGAGGGCATAGAGTCTACCCAGTGTTCTTTCATGGATCCTGACCTCCCTCTTCAGAATCAAAGGCAACTTCCCCTTCTCTGTCTTTCCTTGCCCAGAAGTCACTAGTCCCACTACCCATCCAGCCCAGAATCTCTCTAAGCTGAGGTCTGTCCTAGTTAGCATTAACTGTCAACTTGACACAGTCCAGAATTGTCTGAAGAGACTCAATTGAGTAACCGTCTTTATTAGGTTGGTGTGTGGGCATGTTTGTGGGGAATTATCTTAGTTTATGATTGATGTGGGAATGCCCAGCCCCCAGGTTACTGTGGGTAGCACCATTCCCTAGGCAGGTGGTCCCAGGTATAAGAAAGCTAGTCCAGCACAAGCATGAGTGAGCCAGCAAGCAACATCCTCCGTGGTTTCTGCTTTAAGCTACTGCTTGACTTCCTGCTCTGACTTCCCTTAATGAGGGACTGTGACCTAAGAGCATAAACCAATTAAATCCTTTCCTTCCCTAAGCTACTTTTGCTCAAAGTGTTTTATCACAACAACAGAAGGGAAACTGGAAGAGGTACTCTGTCCCCATGGGTGACTCATGAGTGCCTCACTCAAGGGCTTTTACCCTTGCCTGAGCCTCACTGAGGAAGTATGCAATCTGTTCTTTTCTCTGCTACCCAGTCACAGAGTTGCATATGGAAGCGTCCCACAGCCCTGACTTTCCCAATGCTCACAACAGCACATCAGCAGGGATGGATGATGGCTCCTCAGTATCCCAGAAGCAGGATCTCCCAGTGTCAGTCCAGCATAAGGGTCTCGCTTAGCATAAGGCCAGCCACCAGCCTCCCTGAAATGCAGAGCCCTGCCTTCTGCCTTGTCTTTTAGTCCTCTACTCCCTCCCCCTGGTCCACAGGCTAGGCTCCACCTAGATCAGCCTCCACTGCCCTAAGAGGGAGTGGGAAACCCCACTCTCCACTCATTTCTACTGCCTTTGTCCCACTCTTTTAGCTAGCTTTGACCCACACCCTCACTGTACATGTGCCACACTGCCTGTCCTGGCTTTGAGTTCCTCAGCACTGCACTAAAATAGCCCACTGCCCTTTGGCACCCACCTTTTGTTCCCAGGGCTGGAATCACAGCTTGGTCCTTAATGGGTCATGCTCTTTCTTCACTGAGGGACTTTTCTCAGCTGTGCTTGCAAGCCCTCTCAACAGCCAGGCCCTCAGAGCCCACTCAAAGAAGACTTTATGTTCCAATATTCTGTCATTTTGCAACATTGGAGACAATTCTGGCAGCAAGTATGGGGAAAATAATTCTCACTGTTAAAAACCAGTTCAGTGAAAGGTGATAGGCCTTTTGTCTCCTCAATGTTTGGTTTCCTGCTTCTGTTCTCTGCTGACATTTTCAAGAGAGTATCCAGATGTACAGACACAGGTACACAAACATATATGTACAAATATGTAAATGCACAAAACACAAAAACATGCATGTACCCATACATGTACACACAAACATAAATGCGCATATATAAGCACATCTGCACAAACCTGCATACCCACAAACACATGAACATCGCACATACAAACAGGGCATACATACAAATAGGAAATACTAAAATGCATATATATGTAATCATACAAATATTCACATGGACCCATACAGATATACAACACACAGATGCGTACACATGCAATGTGCAAGCACATAGGCATGCAGACATGTGCACACATACAAATGCATTTGCAGAAACATATATCCACAGACACACATATGAACATACACACATACAAACACAGACACACATACATATATGGATGTATACAAAGTGCTATGCATGCATATACATAAACATACAAATATGCACATGCACCCTTGGAAATAGGCAACACAGACATATAAACCCACACGTGTACACATATAAACAAACCTACACACAGATCGACACTGAGACATGCACACATTCCATTTTCACTTCTTTCTGGACCCATGGACAAACCTGGCTGAAGCGACAGGGAGGTGTACAGGCTGAAGAAGTACTATAAGCATAGGCCTCTGTACCTGCTGCTCCCCATTGTGCCCCCGCATTGGGACCTCTAGCATGTCTCAATCTTCTCTCCACGTGTTTCATAAATGTGGGATTATGGGCTTTTCAGAGGAGCCAGGTAGGCATCTCCTGCTTGGGAACTGGTGACAGCCAGGGTGTTTCCTGTTTGGGAAAGAGGACTGGGATGAGGGCAAAGGTTCACCTGGCTCACAGCTCCTTCTTCTCTGAGAGGTATGGAAGGCTCTGCCTCCCTGTGGGCTCTGCCCCTGCTTTCCTGCTCTGGTCTCTGTTTCTCTGTCTCTGTCTCTGTCTCTGTCTCTGTCTCTCTCTTTCTCTGTATGAGTGAAGATAGCTGACAGAAACAGATATACTATGAGGACGGAGGCAGGCAAGCAGAAAGATGTCCACTAAGTTCCAGAGAGCTGGAGTCTTCCTCAGCTGGCTCATCATCCCATGGATGGACAGAGCCTGCTCCACTATGTCTGTTCCACTGGCTCAGAATACGGGAGCAAAGGACGGAGTGAGAGACACACCCTGTGCTGGCTCCATACTCAACTGGACTGTCCTGGCATCTGATTTTCCTCAACCCAGCTAGCTGTGGGCTCAGAGCTTGCACCATCTTCTCCTGGGCCTGCCAGTTGTTGGGGAGGGGATGGACTTGGTTTTAAGAGAGGGCGGGAGGCTGCCCCTTGCCCCTTACTCTCCTTTTGAGCTTGGATTCACCTGTGCCCCTGCTCCGGCCTGGGCATGAAACTGTTCTCCTGCTGTTTCAGCAGATTATCCTGAGGACTTCTCAAAAGGTCAGTTTTCAAATTTGACCAAGAACAAATGGTAAAAGACCAAAACCCACAAGGAAACCATTAACACATAGACCATTCACACAGATAGGGAGGCCATTTACACACAGTGGGACCTTCACTTACAGAGTGAGATCATTCACACACAATGGGACCTTCACATATAGAGAGTAGTGAATCTAAATGCCTGCTGCTACATGCATTCTCTCCTGACCTGCTTGGTCCTCTCTACAAGGCTAATCCCAGAGAAGAGGAGGAAATGGGCAGAGATATCTCAGCACAGGGACAGGGAAGGATAGCATTGCCAGAGGCCTCGGTAAGACTGCCCCAGAACTGAAATGCAGTTGGCTAGTTGAGGGCACAGACACTGAAGATGCTAGGCAGCTTGGGAACACCCCAACAAACAAATGGTTGGCTTAGAAGCATCTCTGGTTGACTGGCTGGCTCAGAAGCACCCCCAGTGATGGATGGCTAGCTTGGGAGCACCCTCACTATGCTCTGGTTGGCTTGGGACTGCTCCCACTGGTGTCAAGCTGAGGAACACCCTGTAGCAGAAACCTAAGTGCAGGTGAAGTGCAGTTCAGTGCTTCGTGGTCAGATGATCCCCAGCCTGACCAATTCTAGGTCACTGAGATCTTCCAGGAGCATGATGGTTAAAGGCAGGGTACACAGTTCTTTGCATCCCGTCTGAGCTCCTCAAATAGAAGACCTTGACGAGTTTCTGATCAACAGGCCTTGGGAATGATGGTGGCTTTCCCTTAGGGTTGTGAAGACCTGTCATGGGTGATTGTACTTTTATGAATATACTCTGGACTCTGGCTGCTGAAGAGTACACTCTGAAGACTAGGTAGGTGAGGCCTCCTTCAGCCCAGGTTGATGCCAACACCGGGAACAGTGGGGCATGGAGAAGGAGCACAGCAAAGCTGGGGTGCCCCCTGACGTCTCAGCCTCTCCCAGCACCCACCCTGGTCTCCACCAGTGTCTCCAGGTGTGATTTCCAGATTTCCATGAGCACCCCTGATGTGCTGCAGACTCTGTAGCCAAACCACTTGTGGAACCAGCAACACTGGGTCACATCCTGGCACCCTTATACCTGGTCACAGGCAGACTTAGGCACATATAAGAATGATAGGCACCCCAGGGTACATGCACTCAGGCACAAAGGCTCCCCCTCTGTGAGTGTACATGAGTGTGCCTTTCCCACTGTCAGCCAGAATATACTCTGGAAACCTAGGCAGAAAAGAGTGCATTAATGTGGCCGTCATCGGGGATAAATTAATCCCAGACGTGTAAAGCACTTGCTTTCTTCATTCTCAGCTCGGCTGCAAATTCAATTATGACTCTCTGCCAGCTACTGAAACGAGGGGACAAGGAAGGACGTGGCTGGGTCTGGAAAATGGGGCAGGGCAAGGGACTCTTCTGGGTCTACCTTCTCATCCCTCCACCCCTAATGTTGTCTCGGATCCAGGAAACAGTGGCAGACATTCCCAAGTCCTCCACAGCTCACACAAGCTGGCCTGGAGGTGGGGAAGCAGCAGAGACAGTGCTGCCCTCTTTAAGACGCAGACGGGGAAGCGCTGGCTCAGGCTCCCTGAGGAGGCCCCAGGCTCCAGGGCTTGGCAAGGCCTTACAGCTCGTGTGTTCACCCATCAGGGGAGGAAAACTAGGTCTCAGACAGTGCAAGCTGTCTCCAGAGTACAGCACACTCCCCACCCACACACACACAGACCCAGAGGGTCTGGCTTATCGTCAGACCTGTTTGATCAGGATCTTAACCTAAAGACAGGTCTAGGGAGCCCTTCAGATCACAAATGTTCCTCAGAGGCCAGCCTGCCTTGGGGTGCCCTTCCTGTAGGCTGTGTTCATGCCTGCCCCTGGCTGGGAGGGAACTGAAACCCTCAGTTTGAGGCACTGTACTCCTCAATAGAGGAATACCTTGTCCTTCTGCCCAGTGGTGACTGTATTACTTGATCAGGTCTGAGGATGTGAGGAGAATGGGTTTGGTTGGGTGGAGGTTGGGTTTGAAGGATGGAAACTACTGTTTGGTTCAGTTTAGTTTTGAGTGGAGGCTGGTTATGTTGTGAGGGGTCGTCATGGATGGACTCTGAGGTCCCAGGTAAGAAGAACAAGGGTGGAATGACTCTGGTGACCTCCACAAAGAGGTTGAAAGGGGAGCCAGAGATCCCCATGATAGAGTCCTTGCTGAGGAGACCCTGTAGGCCTCCAGCCTTAGACCAAGCATAGCCTCTGGAGCTTGTTCCTAACTTAGGCCTGGTCCCTGAGAGCCCAGGTTGCCCCCAAAATGAGACCAAGGCTTAAAGAACACTTCCAACCATGGAGAAAGGGGGGACGAGGATGAAAAGGAACAGAGGCTCGGGATGGCCGCAGTGCTAACTGTAGTCCGTCTCATCTTATGCTCCCCTCTCCTCACTTCTCTCTTCCTGTCTGCTCAAGGTGGGTGATCTCAGGAAAGGAGAGGAAGCCAGTGAATTCCAAGAAACTCAGCATTCCTAACCTCCAGAGTTAGCTCATTTGGGGGTGAGAGAGAAGCTGGAGGCTGACTCCCCTGCAAAGTAGTCACAGAAGGAGCCCTAGCTACTTCAGGGCAGCAGTACATTGGGCCTGTTGACTCTAATTGGCATCAGTGAGAGGTAGCCATTGTTTGTTTGTTTATTTTTGAGACAAATTCTCTAGCCCAGGCTACCATCCTCAAACTTACTATGTGGCTGAACATGTCCTTGAACTCTTGAACTCCTAAGTGCTACAACTACAGTCTTGCACCACCATGCCCAGGTTTGAGGTAGCCATTCTGAGCCCTAGCTTACAGATGAGAAAACTCAAGTTTGGGGATATTACAGAGCTATTAAGGAAAGATGAATCCAGTTGAGTGGATTCTGAAGTTTGTTCCTTAAACTCAACCAATCTTAAACTGTGACTTCTGTATCCCATAGCCTTAATGGGAATAGGAATGGAGCAGGAGGTAGGAAGAGGCCACTGTTTGGAGGCGGTACCAGCTCCATGTGTAGGTGCTATCATTCAATGGACTGGGGTCCCAGACTGAATAAACAGAGGAAGTGAGCTGGGCAGCAGTTCTGCTCTTTCTGCTTCTTGCCAGTGCATGAAACGTGACTGACCAGCCGCCTCATATGTTGCCACTATGCCTTCCCCACCATGATGTGCTATGCCTTTGACCTGTGGGCCAAGATAAACCTTCCTTCCTTAGGTTGCTTCTGTTGGGTATTTTGTCTTAATGATGAGAAAATAGTGAATTCAGCCAGAGAAGGAGTTTTGACTCTCTCCCATGGTGCCTGGCTTGGTTTCTGCTAGGAACCCATATGGATGCTCCCATACACTCTACACTGCCCACTCTAACCTCCACTGGGGATTTGGGCAACATACTTCTTCCAGATGGGCAAGAGAGACTATTTATTTTATTTTTAAAAATAGCTTTTATTGGCGTTTGTCTTATTACAAAAGTAATATATGTTCATTATGGAAATTTGAGAAAACAGCTAGCAAAAGGAAGAATATAAAACAGCCACTAATCCCATTACCCAGAGAGAACCACAGCTGGCACTTAATTCAAGAATTTCCCATGGATAAAATATATGCTAGAGAATCTGGTATGGTGGTGCCTGCTTGCCATCCCAGCATTCTGGTATCAGACAAGAGGGTTGTGAGATCAAGGCCAGTCTGGGTTACATAGGAAGACCTTGTCTCAAGCAAGAAAGCAAAATTAACCAAAAAGTTAGTATTTTTTCCTAAAATGCTTTTTATTTAATACTGAACAGACTTGGAATGCTTGTTAATATGTGAGATTTAAAGAATAGTAGTAAAACAAATGCCGGTTTCCAGCAGTGCATGGACTCAAATGTTTCCTGTCATTCATTTCGCTCTTCTGTGACTTAGAGAATTGACAGCATCCTCACTAACTGATGTGGGAAGACCCAGCCTGAAAGTGGGCAGTACCGTTTCCTCAGTTTGGGTCTGATTCTGTAAGAGTAGAGAAAGCTTGAGTGCTAAGCATGCACTCACGCATTTCTCTCTGCTCCTGACTGTGAATCTGATGTGACCAACTTTTAAGTTCCTGTCATTTAAGTTCCTGCTATGAAGGTCTGTAATCTGGAACTGTGAGCTAAAATAAACCTTTTTTCCCCTAAGTTGCTTTTTGCCAGGATACTTCTTTCACAGGGACAGAAACTAAACTAGGGCCATAAATTGTCCATCAACAAAGGAATGGGGGAAGAAAATGTGGTATGATTCACAAAGAAATTTTATTTGGCCATCAAGAATGAAGTTAGGTCATCTGCAAGAAAATGCATGCAACAGGAGATAATCATATTATGCAAATTAAATCAGACCCAGAAAGGCAAATATTGCATGTTTTTTTCTCATTTGAGGTTCCTAGATTTAATGTCAGTACATAAAATCATGTATACAAATGTGACGTGAAAGTAGAAGAAAAATTGTTCAGGGACTAACAGAAGGGAGAAAAGGATAAGGGGAAAGAGTGCAGAGGGGACGTGGTCCAAGTAAGTTGCATACTTGTATGAAAATGTCCTTATGAAATCCAGTGCTGTGTACAGTGAATATAAACCAATAAAAAAGAAAAGGGACGGGCAAGATGACTCAGTTGATAAAGTGCTTGCTGCCCAACCATAAGGACCTGAGTTCAGATTCCAGGGCCAATATAAAAAGCCTTGCACTGCAGGAAACATCTGTAGACCTAGTACTCAGAGGTAAAGTTGAGGAGGCAGAGACAGGTAGAGCCCTGGAGCCCATTAGCCAGCCAGCCTAGCTAATCAGTTTGTTCTGAATTCAGTGAGAGACTCTGTCTCAAAAAATAAGGTGCAGAACCATTGGGGAAGACATCTGATGTCAAGTTCTGGTTTCTACACATGTGGATACACATCTACATGAATACATACATGTTAGATAAAGCCTACCCCTTTAGGATGCTGGTTGCTCACTCTAAGCTGGTCAGATCTTGTAGCCTGAAGAAATCAGGATACAGCCTCCACAGCTTTCTCCCTGGAAAAGAGAGTTAAGAAGCCTTCTGTGCTGTGGTTTTGCAGGGCCTGATTTATGGTCCCACCCAGCACCTGGCTTCTCCATGCTCCTCGTCACGTAGGCGATCCAGACTTAAATCACGTGGTGTGGAACTTTCTGCCACCTCCAAAAGGATGTAAAAGTCAAATATTTTCCTTGACTCGAGGGATTTCTCTGAAAGTTCCTTACTCTCTGCCCATCCTGTCCACCACAGCTCTCTTATTCTTTAAGCTATTCATCTGAGTGAAACTCCTCCCCAGGTTCTGAAGGGAAGTCTGTCTGTCCTTAATGTACTGCTCCTAATATTCTCCTACCCCAAGGCCCAGCTACGGCTCTCATGGTCACAATGTCCATTCTCTTAATAAAGCTCAGTTTTGAATGGCAATTTTGTGTCGGCTTCTTTCCCAAACCAACTATCCACTGATGTTTGTTTTCTTATTTCTAACAGTACACACACATACCAAAATAAAATAAAATGAAATGAAATAAATAAAAGAAAAAGATGCATATTATTTAAAGGGTTAATATTGGAAATTACTTTTTCTTTATTCATTTTTTTTTGTGTGTGTATGTGGTAGGGGGCATGCAAATGCCAAGGTGCTCATGTGGAAGTCACAGGACAACTTGTAGGAGTTGGTTCTCTCCTTCCACTAGGTGAGACCTGGGGACTGAACTCAGGTCCTCAGCCTTAGCAGCAGGTACCTTTACCCACTGAACAGTATCTGTAGCCCTAAGATTAGTTGTTTTGAAGCAAGTTACCTCACTGAGCACGGTGACTTGGGGGTGGCACACTGCACATCCGTTTGTGCCCTGAGTCTGCTGAGGCGTAACATCCTCCCATTTGTAGGACTCATGTTTCCTTTATATAAGCCCCCAGTGGTGGATTTTAAAAATATTTTATTTATTACTTTTATTTTATGTGTATGAGTGTATTGCCTGGATATATGTAAGTGCACCCATGTCATGCAATGTCCACAGGGGTCAGAAGATGGCATCAGATTCCCCTGGAACTGGAGTTATGGATGGCTATTAGCCTCCATGTGGGTGCTGGTAATCAAACCCAGGTCCTTTGCAAGAGCATCCAGTTCTCTTAACCACTAAGCTATCTCTCCAGTACCCCTGCTTCCCCGCAGTGATAGCGTTTTAGATAGTTTACATAGGACCCAGAGAAGAAGGGCTGTCCAGGATCTCCTGCTCGGGGGTGCTGTCCCATGAGTCTTTGGAAGGCCTTTCAGGACAGCTGGGGCTGGCCTGTGGTGGAGAGATACTGGAGGACCTGCAGGAAGGAGCACAGGTGTCTGTAGGAGTGAGACCACTGGACACATCAAGTAGTAACCTTCTGGGCTGCCTTCAAAGAATGCCTCGGCACTCCCTCAGGGCTGGTCAGGGCCCTGCTTTCCCAGTTGTGTATTTGTAGCTCTCTGCTCCTGCCTCAGGAGAGCAGCATAATTTGGGCCTGCCTCAGTTTGCTCTATTTGACTCTGGCTCTCTCGTTCCTTTTCCTACCCCCTGTGAGGCTTGGAGCATGTCCTTCCTCACTCCCTGACTTCATGGGGGTGGTCTTCTCTCACCTTAGACTGTGTCTTTGCCAAGGTGAAGTGGATCAGAGAATACTTTTTCTATCTTCCATGTGGAGGGTCCCAAACCTCTACTCCACAGCACTCCAATGGGGCATAGGAGGAGGAAAGCAGTTAGAAAAATCAAAGTGCTTACTTGTTGTATTGGTGTCTTCACTGCTGTGACAAAATACCTAACAAACACGCCTCAAGGATAGGCATATTTGGCTCAAGGAGAGGATAGCATGTAGCAGGAACGTGAGGCGGTGGGTCACATGGCCTCTGCAGTCAGAAGGTAGAAAGAGAAGAATTCTGGTGCCTGGCAAGCTTCCTCCTTGATATTTATCTGGACAGTAACCCTCCCCCCCCCCCGCCCCCGCAAGCCAGAGGACAGTACCCTCTCATTCCTGCTGGCTCTGCTCATCTCACCTTACCTAGTCTAGAAACTTCCTCGAAGACATGGCCAGAGGTTTGTCTTTCAGTTGATAGTATTAACCAGCAAACTCCTTAGACCCAATTTACGATGGAGTCACATATTTACATTAAACTGACTAGTGTCCTGAGGGAAAGGCCTTGGTTGAATGGCTCTTATTTGCTAGCTTTTGGTGTATTGTTTGTGTCCTCTGATGTAAATCCAGTTAACCAGTGGGGTCCAGATTCCACAATCTAGATTTGACCAAAGTGACACAGAAATGGAAACGTAGCTTTAAATAATCCGTGCCATGAAACTACTCCGTTGGAAGATAAGCTTACAAAGCTATCAGAAGAGGACAGCAGGCTGAAGCAGAAACCACCCAAGCAAGACTGAACTGACAGGTTCTGTCAGGAAGGGAGCCCTAACAGGAGGCTCCCTGTCAGGAGGGTATGCAGCCCTCACTCACTTTCCATGGGGGGCTAGTATCGAAAAGGTGCCAAAAATAGGTCCCACATATAGACTGGCACAATGTCCGCATGTAAACTTTATACATACTTCTGCGTATTTTAAATAGCTCCAAATTATTGGCCACTTTTCTGTGGCCATGATAGTGATACAAGGTGATCAGGGTCCCCCTGCCAGCATTCTTAGTCTCATCCATAAAAGAATTTAAAAATTAACGCAAATGGAACTTTAGGACCATTTTATTAAATTTATTAAAGAAACATCCTCAGGGCAGGCAAGCTGTGAATCTCAGCAGCTGCCTTGAGGAGGTGACTGGAGAGGAGAAGGAAAAACGCCACGAAGTCAGCCTGGTTTAGAGCCTGCATGGAGGTCAGACACATGGCAGACAAGGGAGAAAGAAGCTTTAGGAAGAAATGGGGCAGCCCAGAGCATTAGGGAAAGCATGCTTAGAAAAGGGACACAAGGAAGAAAAGGATAATCTGACACCCAGATTCCTGAGAGCTGCACTAAGGCAGGGGTTCCTTGCAGGAAACATTCACCACCTCACTAACCACTAGCTCACCTCTTTAGCATGACTTTAGATGAACCTGACTTCCTAGGAGTGGGCCTGTGACCAGGTGATTGATCTGGAAAACAGTTAATGTTCCAACCGGGCCAGATTACGTTTTGACCAGTTAATCTTGTGGTTTTTTTTTTTTTTTTTCCATTCTAACAATAGAATACTCTGTCAAAAAGATTGGGGAAGAAAGGGTTTATTTTAGGTTACAGTTCTAGAGGAGATACAGTTCCTCATGGCAGGGAAGGCATGACGGCAAGAGTGTGAGATCACATTTCAGCCATACACAGGAAGGAGAAAGGGAGAACAGGAAGTGAGGTGAGCTATAAAAGTTCAAAGCCCACTTCTAGTGGTGTACTTCCTCCAGCAAGGCTCCACCTCCTAAAGGTTCCATAACCTTCCCAAACAGCACCATCAACTGGGGACCAAGTATTCAAGCACATCAGCCTATGGGGACATTTCTTTTTCAAATCACAGCAATTACAGTAGAGAACACAATGCTTTGCCAATACTTGTTATTAATACTGTAGTATTTAGGGAATAACAAAAGGAAGACTGTACCTCTTAGGGTGGATGCAGCGCTTTGGGATGGAGACATTTTTGGTCCACAGTTGGTTAACTGTGGATGCAGAATGAATAGACACAGAGCTGGAAAGATGGCTCAGCAGCTCTTGTTGCACTATCATAAGGACCAACATCCATGTAACAAGGTGGGTATTTTACAAATGCCTATAACTCCTGCTCTGAAGGCTCTGCTGCCCTCTTCTGGCTTCTGTGGACACACATGTGCACCTGCATATACACATGTGCATATGCTCACACTCACAGAAATAAAATAATTTTTAAAAGAAAGGAAAAAAATCAGGGGATGACTATAAGCAGAACTGCCAAGAGTTTATTGATTCTGACACACCAAGAAGACTCAGATCCTTCACCTGCAGTAGGGGCCCTATCTCTAAACTCAGAAGTTACCTTGTGACATTAGCTGAAAGTGAGATTACCATTTGAAGAGGTCAAAAGATGTCTACTGGGATGCAGGCCTGGAACTCACTGTGTAGCCCAGGCTGGCCTGGAGCTCTAGATGATCTCCTTATATCAGCCTCCCAAGTTCTGAGATAACCTGATTTTGCTAGCAAAGGATTTTGGAGGTCAGACATCTTACCCTCCGTGCCATGCTGGCCTGCTGCAGGACACAGGAGGCCTGGGTGATGCTGACTGTGTGGCTGTTTTTGTGTGCATCTGTAAGAGGTTTTTATGACTAAGTATTCAGCCCCCTTCCTTCATCCAGAGCACTCACCCCTCCTCTTCCATCCCCTTCCTTTCATTTATTCTTGCCTGCCAGTGGGTACCTCTGCCTGACCCTCATTAACTCCAAGTGTAAAAACCGTTTGTCTGTAGCCCATTTGCCCAGCTGGAGGCTGGGGCCAGACCCTTTTCTCCCCTGGAAATTCAGACTTCTGGTTTATGAGCTAGAACCTAATGACTTAGCTCCATGGAACAGGCTGGGCTTGTTAGGAGAAGGCCCCAGGCTGCTCAGGAAGCCTTACAAAGAGTGAATGCTGCCCCGGGAGCCCAGATCTGCCCATCATTCCCCAGAATCCAGCAGGCCTTCTCTATAAGGTGGCGTAGGTTGTACACTGCATACTTTGAAGGGCCCCAGTTTCAGGAGCTGTCCATCTCTGGGCTGGGACAAAATCCAAGCATCCACAAGTGGACAGAAGTCTTTTCAGCTTCCCCCTCTCGTCCTCAGTCCCAGCCTCCAGAGTCCTCCTGTTTCCAGATCCCTAACTCCACAATCCCTCCTGGAAGGCGAAATTGTCTGTATGTCAATGCAGGGGAAGGAGAACATAGAGAGGAAGGAGAAATTGGGCCTCAGATTAAACTGGCTAAGTATATGGCTCAGAACCTTATAGGACTGTTAGCTGAGATGTTAAGGATGTCATGGACGAGGCAGGGGACTGTGCAGTATCCTCTGACCACATGAAGGTCTACAAGACCAAGGGGCTGACTCTTCCTGGGGGTTGGAGGGCAGCTGGTGGTCCCTTGGATAGCCCAGCAGGGCAGGCAGAGGTGAGTGAGTGTATGCTAGCAGGGTACCCAAAGAAGCCAGAAGTCAGAGGGCTTGGAGGTTGATGGCAAGCATCCCAGTCTGGCCCTGCTCAGGGAGACATTGCTTTTTTATTAGTCCAGGAGAACCACAAACGGTCTTGGTGACCATGTTTGGGTTTATGTAACATAAGCCCCTAGACACATGATGTTGTACATATGGTAGGGCCTTGTGCTGGGTGCTGGAGGTAGGGACAGGCTGGCTTCACCCAAGAGCTGGTGAGGTATCCTGAGCAGGGTGTCGGGATTGTGGTCTAACCCTGACCAGAGTTCAACTCTGTTGCTTTGCAACTAACCCTCCTAGGTCCTCACTTAAAGGTGTCCCAACCTCTGCTTCTAAACAGGGTCATTAGCAGATATATGAGACCTCCTCCACTCCTCCCTCGCCCTCCCTAACTTTGAAGACCCACAATATCTTCATGTAAAAGGAGCTTGCAGGAGGTAGTCCTTAACTAGGAATGGCAGGGACAGGGATTCATGTGTGTCCACCTCTGTTCCACACTGACCCTGGCCATAGGTAAGGACAAATATGTACATCAAGGAGCCCTGCTGGGACTGGATCTGAGCTTGGGGCTGGATGTACCCTTGACCCTGTTGGGGCCTGTCTTTGCTGGCTTCTAGCAGGCCTAGCCTGGTGCTATGCAGTGGGCTGTTTGGGTGGCCTTTGGCTGCTCTGGGTTGTGCTTTCTCAACCCCCATTTCCTCATGGCTGTCCTTGCTTAGGCCCTCCCTGGTCCCTGTGGTGGCTGTGGGACTCACTTCACCTCCGACCTGCTCCTCGCTCGCCAGGGTAAAAATAGAAGTTTCCATCACGGCTACCTCAGCAGCATCAACTTTCTCCCACTTGAGTGCCGGCCAGCCCTGGGCTCAGAGCTTGGAGCACGGATTGCAGGGCCTGGCCGGGCGTCAGAGCCCTACCCCAGAGCCAGGCTGCTCATGAATGCCTCCTTGTTCAGGGAGGTTACCCTGGTGTCCCGCCTTGGGCTTGAGGTCTACCCTGCTCACCTCCAGATCGTTACCCATCCGCTTCACTCTGGGCTGGCCAGGGGCTCGGGGCCTCGGTTTCCATCCAGCTGAAGGTGGGGAGGGGCTCCATGAATTGTGCTTTGGGTGGTAGGCTGGGGTCCTAGTCTCACCTCCACCCTACTATCACCATCTGGGGTCACAAAGCCCTGGTCTGATGGAAGAGGTACAGTTTCTCCTCTGAAGAGCCAATGAGTTGAAGATAAAAGCATTGTGACCCTTTGGATCCACACTGATGGGGAACCTGAGCCATGGCTCCTGTGGATCCTAGGGTGGAGGGACTCCATCCTTATTGTCAGGGAGCTTCTGAGGGCAACCTCAGTCCCCGAATCCCAGACAACTCAACAGTGTTTAATTAAGGCATGATCTCTGTGCTCAGAGAACAGAGATGAAAAGGACAGAGCCTCTGCTCTCAGGGAGTCCAGGCACATGATGGACACCCTTGGGACAAACAGGCTAGGTAAGGAGGGCAAGGGCCTCAGCTGTCCTCTGAAGGTTATCAGGAGGAAGAGCTCAGAAAAGATCTGGCAGGAAGGGAGGGAGATAGAGAGGAGGGCAGCTGTATTGGTTCCTGGGGTCCCCTAAGAAGTTTCCTGGCTGTCCTGGACTCAGTGAGTGTGGTAGGGCTTGCTCGTCTGCTCCTGAGGGTAGCATCTCAGAGCAGTCTGTAGCTGTGGCCTGGGGCAAAGGTGACAAGTACAGCAAGGTCCAGCATAGGGGTTCCTTGAGTTCACTGAGAGTGTGTAGGGTTAGCGGTACTCTCTGGGGGCCCACTGAATCAGGCTCTGATTGGTGCCTGGGACCCAGGGAAAGCAGGTCCTCAGAACACAGGGATCGTTTTCCATAATGGGAGGCCTCTTGGAGGATACCAGAGGCTCTGAGTTTGGACTTCAAGAAAGTTGAAAGGTTTCTGCTCAGGTTTCTGCTGGCCCACCAGAGACATCCTGCTTCAGAATCTTCTCAGATTCTTCAAGTAAGGTGACCCCCAAGAGGAGCTCACTGTGAAAATAGTGAGGGGTCTGTCTGTGGTAGATGAGGGGCTGCTCTGCCCTCTGAGGAGCCAACATGCTTATAGACAGGTGTGGCAGTGACAGTGGTGTCCTGGAGTTGTTCTGGAGTCAGTCCTTCCTGTGGGCATGGGAGTGTTCCACTCTAGAAGCCGTCCTCCCTGCACAGGACCGGAAATGCGTTGTGTGACTACGAGTCCCCCTCTGGCCTGGCTGGGGCATTATCCAGCTGCTACTGATGCCAGAGGTAGCCAAGCTTTCCGGGAAAGCCTCCTACAGTTCCATCACCGCAAGAATGTCATGGGGTCATTCAGTGGATCAGCAGAGCTTAGTGTGGGCAGCAGAGGAGGAAGGAAGCAGAGAGGACAGAGCTGGGCCAACAGGTATCTTTGTGTCCTTCAGGGAGGCCAAGGCTGCTTGGGGACAGAAAATATGGTCAGTCCTACTAGAAGGTCCCTAGGAAGGCTCAAGTGGGGTTTTTTTGAGTTGTCCAGGTTCTGAGGGATGAGGGTCAGACTGGGGGGTTTGGTGAAGTAAGAGCTGAGGCTGAATCTGATGAGGAGGCTTCTGCCTGTGGTGTGTGTGTGTGTGTGTGTGTGTGTGTGTGTGTGTGTGTGTGTGTGTGTCTAAGTCTAACTCTCCTCTGGACTGCTGCCCCTCCACCAGCTCTTTTTCTGACTTCCCCTTTATTCTCCTCCAACGCTTCCCCAGGCCAAAGTCCCTCTCAGAGGCTTTGTTAGTGAACCCTTGAACTGCCAAAGAAAATGTTCCCTATCCACACAGGGTAACCACTCTGCTGTGCTGTCCTTCCCAGGCGCTCACCTCAACCCCAGTCTGTGAGGGACACTGGGCCACTTGAAGGGAAAAGACAGAAGAAAGGAAACTGCCATCGAAGGGCCCAGCCTGCAGCTGGGTGGAAACCTGGACCTCATTAACACCCCTGAGCCAGCGACCAGCACAGGGGTGAGGGGTGGGGTGGTGTCTCGCTTCCCCATCCTCCCTCAGGGACCAGGAGGGGCAGGGCATGCTGGGAGACAGAGCTTGGTTATTGGGAGCAGATGGGAGGGGGCAGGGAGGAGAGTGCTGGCTCGAGGGTGGGGCTGCTGGGCATGGCACGAGGGGACTGGCAGACCCTCTTTTCTCTACCCCAGGCAGCTTGAGCCCAAGACCTAGATACTGTGGCTCCTTCACAGGGAACCATTGGGCCTGGGGACCCTGCTCAGGACACTGCAGAGGGAATCAACGGTGGGAGGCACATTTGAGTGTGGGTGTAGACCAGATACATGGAAGTCAGTGTCTACTGGACCAGAATTGATACTAAGTGTGACAGGGAGGGGGACTATTGAGTAGGGGACTGGTAGAGGGACATTCTTAAAGCCTCGCTTATCACTGGTTGATGGTGGGGCAGGGGAGCTCCCAGGGAACTGTGACAGCAGTGTTGGTTGAAATGGCAGATGGCTGTCCTCGGCTCAGCCCACTTTTACAGGGTTTAGGGAGTGTGAAGTTAGCCCATCTCCTGCTCAGAAATACCTTGGCTTGTTAGAAGGGCTTCCATTAGAGAAGTGCAGAAGTTGCTGAGCTCGAGGTCACAGCCCAGCAAAGGCATGCCACCCCCTGCCCTAGAGGGTCAGCAAAGAATGGGCCCCACTTGCCTGCATGTCTGCCCAGGAAAACAGGCTTGGCCTGAGTCAGACAGCCAGGAGGACAGGCTGAGCAAGGTCTGACTTCCACTTGGGCCTCTGTCTTTAGTCATCAGCCTGAGCCCCAAGCACATGGTCTCCACTGAGGGTAGCTGTCTAGTGTGGAAGTCCCTGCCCTTTAACACCCACTAACAGGGTCTGGAGGAAGAGGCAGTGCTGGAAGGGTGGAGTT
The DNA here is from genome assembly GCA_035773235.1 of Eospalax fontanierii. Taxonomy (NCBI): domain Eukaryota; kingdom Metazoa; phylum Chordata; class Mammalia; order Rodentia; family Spalacidae; genus Eospalax; species Eospalax fontanierii. The sequence continues at coordinate 52,130,692 of CM069547.1, read as the reverse complement.
GACCCCTGCTCCTTGGCCAAGTGCTCTTCACATGGAACCCTGTGGCTCAGGCAACCCCAATTCTACTTCCTGTGTCACATGGTGTGGGCCCGTGTTCTTCCTCCAGTGTTAATTAGATCCTGCACTCATTAGCTGCCCAAATGCCTTCCAGACACCCCACAGCTGCTTGGACCCTCCCCACACCTGTCCTGCCAGCTGGGCCTCCCCCATACCTGGAAGACATTGAGCCTCCAGCCAGCACCCTCCAATTTTAGACACTCCTGTGGTCACCACCAGATGTGCTAGTCCACCGTGTGGCTGGGAAGTGAGTTGTAGTCACAGCACATGGGCCCATGCCACTGGCTTACCTCTGCAGGCTTGGGGAACCAGTGTCCCTGGTCCCCTTCACCTCTCATGCCTGGCCCTCCTGGCGAGGGTCCCAGGGCTCAGTGTTTGCTGTATTAGGCAGAGGAGGAAAAGTGAAGGACATGCAACTTTTATCTCAGCAAGTTTTTGTGAACTTCTGTGAGTACTAAAGAGTCAAGTCCAAGGTGTTGGCTCAGGCTTGAACTCAGGTTGCGTCTACTGACCTAGATTGTCCTTCCTGATCTGGAATTGTACCAGCTCCAGGGGCTCCAGTCACGTGGCGCTAATGAATTCAGCAACTCATTCTGCAGTGCTTGTGAGGGACTGTGCAAATACAAACTCATCTAATCTTCACATGAGGGGTGCTGTGCGGGTGCCCCCACTTTGTAGGTGGGCATCAGGTGTTGGACGGCTTGCTTCAGTCCACACATGTATGAAATGGCCAGTTGTGATAAGATCCCATTCCTGTCATCTGTGTCCTTTGCCCTGCTGTTCAATGGAGTGGGCAGTAGTGGCCTCATCCTTGGTAACCGGAGGTGTAGAACTTGCTGCCACCCACCCCAGGAAAGAGGAGTGATTCTGATGAGGGGCCAGAGCCAAACAAGTTGTCCATCTCTTCTAGCTTTCTGGTATCAAATGGAAAATCATGCTTAGATCTTAGAACTGTAAGCTGATGAGATGGTCCAGTAGGTAGAGGGGTTTTAGTGAGGGCCTGAATATCTGAGTTGGATCCCTGGACCCCACAAGGTGGCAGGAGAGAACCGACTCCGGAGAGCTGTCCTCTGACCTCCACATACATGCCTATGCATGCACTGTACATGTGTGTGCTCACAGTCATACACACAATGATAAAAGCAATACTTTCAACATGAAGTGGAGGAGGACGGGTCCTGTCCAAGCGTAGTTGTCTCCCGACCCTGCCTGGCACTGAAGGGACCAGCGGTTCATGAGCATCCCTGGTTGCTCAGCATTTCTGCTCCCCTGTTCCCAGCCCAGCCCCTAAGGCAGTGAGTTGTTGAGATGCACATCCCTTTCAGCAGATGAAACAAGGATCCCCACTTACAGCGTAGGTGTGAGCAGAGTGAGGGGGGAGAGTGGGGAGGTTATGCTTGGGTCCTGGACCCTGGCACCCTCCTGGGAACCTCCAGACCCCTCCAAGCCCCTTGAAGATCCCTGTGACTCACTAAATCTAACATTGTGTGGATGAAGCAGCTGTCTTTTAGTGGGTAGCTGGTCACTTTGGTGGTGCCCTGGCCCAAGGCCCCTCGCCTTCCTGTCTCAGGATTCTGGGCTAAATGAGTTGGTTTGGGAGAACACATGGCAATGAGCATCAAGTTCACTTTCAAATGGAGAGCAGGTGCTGAGTAGACCCCCCGCCCAACAGGCACCCTAGACCCATGTGGGTAAGGTGGGGAAGTGCCTTAAGTACACCTCCTAGGTCAGGTTTCCCCAGTAGAGGCTTGGAGGGGCTGGCTGCCAGATCTTCTCCAAGTCTCAAGGTCTGGAGAAGTCAGTCAGTGCCCAGAGACTTCCATCTCCATCCCAACCTGGTGGCAGGATGGTGTGGGCAGGGTGCAGATGGTGGAAGCTGGTCTTCTGAACACATATGTGCACACACACACACACACACACACAGTGCTCCATCTCTGCACAACAGTTCTGCTGATGCCTCATCCTCCCAGATTAGGGTCCTCCTGGCCTCCTTCATATCTCCCCTAACTCCAGGTCTGTTGGATCAAGAACCTAACCCCATGCCTCCTTAAATTTCACTTTCTTCCTTAAGGGCCCTATGTACAAATAGTTACCTGGAAGGCGGATTGCATAAATTTGGGGGGAACATCATTCAGTTTATAACAATTAAGAAAAGAACTGAGTATGGTGGCTCAACTTGCAATCATAGTATTTGGGAGGTGGCAAGAGGACCAGGAGTTCAAGGCCAGCCTGGGCTACATAGCTAGCTAGCTTGAGATGCATGAGATCCTGTATCAAAAAGGAAAACGGGACAGTTCGGTTCTGGTTGAGTAAGTCTGGGGAGGAATGAGTGATGCTGATCACATGGGACTCTTGGCAGTCCCGGGAACCAGGGTAACTGAAGGAGCTGACATGCAGTTTGACCTCAGAGATCACTGCTAGATCACTGCTGCCGGCCCTCTGCACAGAGAGTGCTCTCAGGGCTCTGTACTGCTCTGACAGCCTGCTGCACAGAGCTGGTTGACTTGAGCAGCTCAGAGACAAGTCCAGCGGCCAGTGCTGCATGTGGACATGGACGGCAGAGGGAAGGGAGATTTGCCTGGCTGGTTCATCTCCACCATCAGCCTTAGCCTGGATCCTGTCAGTCTGCTTGCCCCAGACTGCACAGAGCTCCAGACTGGCAGGTCTGCCCTAGTCCGTCTCTTCCTTCTCCTCCCTTCCTTTTTCTCTGCTCCCCCTCTCTATTTCCTCCTTTTCTTCTTCTTCCTGTTCCCTGCCCCGTCCTCTCTCCTCATTCCTTTGCCTAGATTTTTCTTTTCCTCTCCCTCCTCCATCCTTCTTTTCCTCCTTTCTTTCTTGGGAGATCACTAATGCTGAGTGGCAGCTGTGCCCTCACTTGGCCCTTCAGATCACAGCACTGGTCCCTGGTCCCTGGAGAGCAGATTTGCCAGTTAGTCAGTGTTTATGTTCATCTGAGTCTTGCCAGCATGGTGTTTACCACCCACACTCCAAGCAGCCTTCTGGTCTTCTGAGCCTCAGTAGCTCTGCTTGAAGCATTTTAGATTTTCTCAAGCCTGCTCCTCCAAACCTTCCAGAATTCCTCCCATGAAGCAGCTTTAAGGATCTCTCATATCCTCTCAGGCATAGCTACAGTCAACAACCTGGCTTCTCAGCAGGTGTGATCTGTGTCAGTCAGCTTATTGTTACTATAACACAATACTTAAAACAATTAACTTACACAAAGAAAAGGTCTGTCTTAGCTCACAGTCTTGAGCTCCAGCCCATGCCAGGCTGGCACCTTGGCCTTTGATGTTAAGGGAGCATGTGGCGGAGCAAAGCCGTTCTTATCATGTGCCAGAGATCAGAGAGGGAAACAGCAGGATGCCACTATCTTCCCATGACCTAAGGACTTCCCACAAGACCCCATTTCTCAAAGTTTTACCCACAATACCACCTTGGGGACCAAGCCTTCAACACCAAGCTTTTGGGAAACATAGTGTGTCTTCACGGCATGCTGCCTTAATCTTGTCTAGAAGTTTAGGGATAGAAAACCTACAGCGAGGTTTCCTTCACCTTCCTCGATGACTTTTCATTGGTGGTCCCCCAAGCCCATGGCTGAAGTTTGTGCTGTCCAGGAGGCATGGTCCTTGCTTACTTCAAGGACCAACAGCAGAGTTGGTCCTACCCCAGAGCTGGAGAGAAATGGGGATCCTGGGTTGTACTGCCATCCAAATGACCTGGGTCTGCACCAACACAGTCCCTGGTGGTTTGTAGTCTTACTCAGGCAGGTCTGGGATGCAGTCCTACAGAGCTCCAACTTTCAGAATCACAGACCCTTACTTAGTAAGGATGTGTATTTTTTTTAGGGAAACTTTGTGTGTTCTGGTTGTGACTTTACTATCACAAAGGTATGAAAACACTGGTCTCAGGGCAATCAAGGGTGGTAAGACAAGAGACTAGCTTTGGTGACTTCTGCCTGCCCTCTCTACTGGTTCCACCTTGTCCACACTGGGTTTCCAGGTCCTGACCACACATACCTTGTCACTATACCACATGACCCAGTATCTGGGCTTTGGGGTGTGGCAGGGAGAGTCAGAACCCAAAAGGGTGACTTTTCAAGCCAATTCCTCTCCTGCTTACTTTCCCCTAGACCTTTTTGTTGCTTTCTCCTTACCCAACTCCAGTTTCCTCCAGACTGGAAGGCAGAGCCAAGCCTTCCTTGTTACGGGGTTTTCTTGTATAAGGTCTCCTTGTCCCATACCAAGGAGTTGGAAAAGCCTTGCTGAGTCTGTGCTAGCATATCCCTTCCCACTCCTGACACTCAACCACCAGTCCATGTCTGCCAGAAAGTGTATTTGATCTTTGAACTCAGTCTTACCCTGGAGGTAGACCTGAAGATCAATAAAGGCATCAGAGTGTGTCTGTGGTACATGAAATAGGCAGGAGAGGCAGGAGGCTGGGGTAGAGCCTAGAGAAAGAGGCTGCCCAGGCCAGAAGAACAGGCCTACCTAGGCCGTTCTAATGCTTAGCTTCTGTGACAACTGGTCAGTCTTTCCTGTTATCGACATGGTTGCCATAGATGACATCATCATCATCATCATCATCATCATCATCATCATCATTATCCTTATCATCATCACTCACCAACCACACAACTTCTTTGCCTAGAGCACTGTCCCTACCATCTGGGTAGAGTACTTAATAGCGTTCTTTCTCTCCAGTGTTCAGATTTGGGTTTTAAGTGACTTCAGCAGCCTATATGAGAAAGCTAAAGACCTTGCCAAAGGTCAGAATACTGATAAGCGGCTTAGAAGGGCTTCATCCAAATCATATGCTCTTCCCACAATGCCTCCCAGCCCTCCCAGCATGGCTCAAGCCTGTCCCAGAATTCCTCATGCTCTTTCCAGGGTGCCTCACGCCCTTTCCATGAAGTCTCAGGCCCTTCCTGGGTGCCTCATACATTTTGATGATGGTTCATGCCTTTCTTAAGGTACCTCATTCCTTTTCTGGTATGCTTTATGCCCTTCCCAGGATGCCTCACTCTTCCACCTTCTGTCTGGAAGGCCTCTAGGCTGAGTCCTCACCTCTCCGTAGCCCTTGGTAGTCAGTTCATCCTCTGATGGCCCCTCTAGCTGCCAGGGGCAGCAGGACCTCAAACAATTTCTAAAGCCTCAGTTTCCTTTGTGAAGTCATCTTTGGTGAGCCAGACTGAGGTGAGGTTGAAGTGTTGCCCAGAGATGCAGGCTCTTTCCTCCGGTGATCTTTGGTTTTATACTGTGTGGGCCTGCTCAGACTCCCAGCTGAAGAAAGCTTGAACTTTCTGAGCAGGGGGGATACACAAACTATGTCTTCTTGTTCCTTGTGAGGGTCTGTGTAGAGGAAGGAGGGCAGACAGGCCCAAGAGTTAGTGGAGGACTGGGAATGGAGTGGGAACAGGCCTTCTGCTTTGTATGCTGAGGGGTTTGGGGCCTTGATCTGGGGATAGAAGGTCAGCATTAGCTGTAGGTGGCATGTTCTCACAGGAACTTCCCCTTTGATCTTAGATTTGGCATTGAGGTAACAATTTTGAGGCACAAAAACACCACCCTAGAGGCTGCTTTATATCCTTGCTCTACCAGGTCACCCACAAACTTGGGACTGCTGACAGGCTTCTGGTTGTGTCAAGGCGACCTGGGACCTTGTCCCATTGGACCCAGGCTGTGATGCTTGGGCACTGTCACACCCAGTCTAAAGAGTACACTAGAGTCACAGGTGAGGGACTCTGCTGGCAGCTTCCTCTAAGGAGAACACTGCTAGGCAGAGGTAGAAGAGCAGCACCTTCTCTCTCTCTCTCTCTCATCTCTATCTCTCTCTCTCCCTCTTTCTTTCTCTCTCATACACACAAATACACATTCACTCACTCACATACTTGTAGAGACATGCACAGACATTCACAAATACCTATATGTCCTGTGTATACCCATATACATATCAAGCACACACCAACATCTAGATACTTCATACATACATACATACATACATACATAGCTATCCATATGTGCACACTTGTGCATAGATTCACACAAATACATATAATATACATGTTCACACACGAATTCATGGACATCTATATATGCATGGACACCCATACATGAACAAACACACATGCATGCACATGTGCACACATCCTGCAAAACAGGCACTCCTATGTGCAGTGTTCCTGAACTGACCTCCTTGAACCAGTCTTGTAGGCATGGAGAGAGGCTCTCTGGCATTTGGACTGCAGAACATGAACTTGAGCACAGGTGTAACAAGTTGGCAGGAGACAATATGTCCAAGGAGTCTCCAGTCAGACTCTCCACACCCTTTTGTCCACATCCCCCTGTCCTCAGGCTAAAGTTCCTCTTGATTTTCTACCCACATCTCCTCCTGACTTAGACAGGGACAGGAGACATTTTATAGAAAGGAATGCAAACTAAACTGATACCAGATTGCTCAGCAACAGCAAGCAAGGAGGCAGAAACCCTATTAAAGTCTCAGGTCCCACTGAGTTTTGTCAGGGAAAGTGAGAACCCATTCTGGGTCTGCTCTTGGATTGCAAGGCTGGGGAGAGAAACTGTTCAGTGACCCTCTTAGGGACCACTTCCTGACAGGATTATCTGTTCTAAGCTCTTTTTACACTGAAGTGGAGCAATCCTGTGGGAGGGACTGGAGGTAACAGGATTGGAACAACCAGTACCAACAGCAATCAGGCATGTCTGATAGGAGCTGTGACAGGGGCCACTAAGCTGATGCTTGACAATTGTTTGGCTTCTGTGACAGTTAATACTGTCAACTTGGTGAGACCTCCAGTCATCTAGGAGACAAACCTGGGCGTGTTTGTGAGAGACTTTCTAGAATGTTAATTGGGATGGGCAGACTCGTCCACTGTGGGTGGCACCATTCTGTGGGCTGGAGTCCCAGACGGAATAAAAACGAGCAAGCTGAGCACCAGCATTCCTCCCTCTGCTTCCCGGCTGTGGATACAGTGTGGCCAGCTGCCTCACACCCAGGCACCAGGCCTTCCATGATGGACTCCGCCCTTGAACTGTGAGCATATATAAAACTTCCTTCCTTAAGCTGTCTCTGTCAGGTATTTTGTTGTATCAATGACATGCTAACTAACTTGGCTTGTGTCAGGTGTTCCTGAGGAGGCTTCTGAGCCCTCTGTCTGGGGAGTGTTTACTCAGACCCTCCTTGCTGAAGGTGGCTTTGTTTTCAGGGTAGACTCTCCTCCTGAAACATGGCTACCATTCTCAAGACCAATAACACCATGAGCCTGGGAGGTTCTGCAGCCTCCCAGAATTAGTGTGTGGTCACGGTCAGGGTAAGTTTTGCAGCTAGCCTGGACAGGCTCAATTCTGTGACTGGTGTCAGAGGTTGGTCTGTGGCCCTGGCTGAGGTCAATCTGAGGTTACAGGATAGAGTAGAGCTCAGCTTAGCTGGGTGACTCTCCACCTTCACTATGGCCAGGGAGGATAAGGCTGGCAATGTGATTGGCACCCCTACCACATCCAGACAATGAAAGTTCTCCCAGCCACCAGGAAGGTGAGGGATAGACTCACATCACTGGTTCCAAGTTCCAGCTCCCTGCTGAGGAATGGGCAGAGCAGAGTCACCAGGGAATGTGTTCCCCAAAGCCAAAGACCCCAGCTCCCCATGGATGGGACTCCTGTTCTTAGTCTCAGGGGCCTTCCTGGGGCCATACCAGATGGTCTCCCAGACTCCAGGCTCAGCATTTGGAGGCCAGGCTCCAGTTTGGACTTACCTACACCTGGGGCTCCTCTGATATGACACTGCTGGGTGACTGCCTTTATCTCAGCCAGACCCTCTCCTCACCCCCTGAGGCAACCAGGAACCCCACTTAAGGCCCCACCTTTGCCCAATGTAAGGAGGGAAATCAATGGATTTTTTTGCTCAAACTGCATGCTTAACAGTGAATTTTCTCAGAAATTGCCCTTTCCAACACAAGCAGGGACAGGAAGAGGCTCTGCATTAGACTAGTATCAGAAAATGGAGGGCTAGACTCCTGGGACTCTCACTGATCTCTCAAGAGACCCTTCTGTGCTACAGGCCTAGCCTAGGCTCTGCAGGGAATTCAGAGGTGAAGCTTATTTTTGTTCTGAGGTCTCCATGTCCAGAGCCTAGAGTAACAAGTCTATCAACTGTGCAGTTGTCATCAGGAGGCAGGGCTCTACAAAAGCTGGAAATGCTATAGTACCCTATGGTCCTCAACCTAGGTAGAACATTAGTCACCAGAAGAGCTTTTAAAACCTAGGGATAACTAGTCATAGCAACATGAGCTTGTACTCCCAGTCCTAAGAAGGTGAAGACAGGTGGACCCTGTGGCCAGCGAGTCCAGCCTGCTGATGAGTACTAGGCCAATGAGAGGCCCTGACTCAAAAAACAAGATAGACAGTACCTAAGGAAGGACAGCTGAGTTGACCTCTGCCTTCACATATGTCCACACATTTGCATGTACACGCTCACATACAGGTATATATTTAGCCACACATAAATGTGCCTGTATACATATGAACACACATACACACACACTTACACACAAACATATATACACAAAAACTAGGGATGCCTGAACTCTACTACTGACCAGTTGTAGAAGAGATTGATGTAAACTGACCCACATGGAGGAGACAAGGTGCCTCCCCAGCTCCATGAGCAAATCCATCAGAGATGACAAAGAGTGTAGATAACAGCCACTCTTCACAGTGTCCTGTCATGTGCCCCAAGTCTTCACAGTTGTGTTGCATTTAAAATATGGCTGCTGAATTTTCTAGCATTCAAACAAAGGAGAGGTGGCTGTCCATGTCTTCTTCTCTGGTCTGGGCTCTGTTACACTTGGCCTAAATGTGGTTTATGATGGTTAACTGTCACCTTGACTCAACCTAGAATCATCTAGGAAGAGAATCTCAGTGAGGAATCATCTAGATCAGGTTGACCTGTAGGAGGACTGTCTTGATTATTAGTGTTGATGGATGAGAGAGGAGTCAGCCCACCGAATGACACCATTCCTTATGCAGGAGATCCTGAACTGAGTAAGTGTGAAAGCCAGAATGAGGATGTGTACATTGGTTTCTCTCTGCTCTTGACTGTGGATGTGATATGACTAGTTGCTTCAAATTCCTCCTTTGCTTTCCCCCACATGGTGGACTATAAGGTGAAATTGTGAATTCAAAATGAACCCTTTCTCCCCTAAGTTGCCTTTTTGTTTATTTTTGTTTTTGTTTTAGTTTTTCTGAGACAGGGTCTCTCTGTAGTTCCAGTTGTCCTGGAACTTGCTATGTAGATCAGGCTGGCCTCTGCCTTCCAAGTGTTGGGATTAAAGGCACATGCTACCGTGCCTGGCCTAAGTTACATTTTGTCAAGGTATTTCATCACAGCAACAGAAATGAAACTAGAACAGTGGTAGATATGATGCTGTGCTGGTTTCTGAGTCCACCTCTTCAGAGACTGGCAGCTTCTACTTCCTGTCTTGTGAGAATCTCTGCTCTTAGAAGTCAGTGGCCATGCTGTGAAGAAGCCAAGCAGGTACACAGAGGACCCTCTGAGTGTCTGACAACCTCACCAAACACCAGACAGATGGGTGAGCAGGGCTTTAGACAACAACAACCTCCACACAGTGAGCCTGTCTCGGTCTTGTACCAGCTTAGAAGACATCAGAAGGAGAAAGGTAATCTGTGCTGTAGGTGTAAGCAGAAACACAGTCAATATTTTAAGTCAGGGGTTGGCAGATACTTCTGTAAAGGCTGAAATATCAGCTGTTTCAGGCTTACTGCACAAATAGCCACAGACAATATGAGAATGAATGTGTGGGGGCCAGTTCCAAAAGAACTTTTGTTACATATACCGAAATCTTAATTTAATATAATTTTATATGTCGTGAAATAATATTCTACTTTTGATGTTTTTCCAACTCTTAAAAACTTAAACTATGCCTAGCTCATTTTTTTTTTCCAAAAGCCTGGCATGGGTACAGTTTGCCAGCATCTATGCTAAGCCATTCTGATTGGGACGGCTGGTTATGCAACCGGAGATAACTGGGACAACCCACCACAAAGACAATTTTGTGACATTTATGCGAAAATTAAGTAGTGGGCTGTAAGAAAGCCTGTGAGTTTGTAACTGTAGTAATTCATCTATGCGGATGGGTTACATTAGGATGGGAAAGAACAAAGAAACTAGAGATGTCTGTTGCTTTCTAGCCATGTTCATGGAAGAGCGGCCTGGGAGAGGGAGTCAGAGGCAGTGTCTCTGATGCAGAACCTGGGTTTGTTACTGGGTTTCTCTAGAGTAAAGTAAAATCTTCCTCTAAACCACCGGACCTCCCTTTCCAGTTCCAGATTTACTAAGCAATGCTCCAAATGATAAAAGGTCATCCTACAAAGTTGCTGCTGCTCTTGTTAACGGTGATTGGGTGCTTAGTTCTAGCAGCCTTCCTTGCATGAATTCAGTAAACCCTACTGATAATTTCCTATTCCAAATATATAAATGAGGACACTGAAATTCAGAAAATGTAAATTGAATCTGAGAGATTAAAAATGGACTCACCAAAACTTCAGGATACAAAAATCATCATTACAAAATCAGTCATCTTTCTTTATACCCACAGAAAATTATCTGGACTAGAAATTACGGAGGTAATCCCTTCTGTGATGGATACAAAGATGATTACCTAGGAAGAAATCTAGCCAAAGTTGTGAGATATCTCTGCAATGAATACAATGTTGATGGAAGAACTTCAAGAGGATGCAAAGAAGCAGAAAGATATCCCATGCTCATGAATTGGAAGAATCAATGTTGCTAGAATGTTCGCACTATCAAAATATCACATAACACCCCATAAGTGTGTATAATTTTATGTTTTTATGTATCATTAAAAATAAATTAATCTAAACCTAGTAAATTTTAGGACAAAGGTTTGAGCGCAGATTGCCTGGTACCTGATCCCACAGACTTAGCAGGCTCTGCTGTTCTGTTCCCAAGGGAAGGGTGCCCTGACTGGAAGACATGCTCCAGGCACTAGGAATGACAGATGGCCATCACTCTACTCTAAAAGAGCAAAAAGCATCTGGTTTTGAACTAGGTTCATGCAGGTCTGAGACCCTTCTGTCCCTGAGCTAGAGGAACCTCTGAGTTCTAGGTGGGTGGAGGGAGCACGGATGACAGGAGGCAAGCAGCTGGATGTCACCCTGGGCAGTGCACCTGTGAGGCATGTGAGCCCCTCTTCACTTGGTGCTCAGTAGCACACAGCTGTACTTGTTGCTCAGTAGCACACAACTGTACTTGGTGCTCAGTAGCACACAGCTGTACTTGCTGAATGTTTTGCTTACCATGTTCTCATCTTTCTAACCCTTTTCTGCACCTGCAGAGGCACCCACTGTCTCATCTTGTTATGGGGTGTCCGTATTTCCTCTCATTCACTCTCTCTTTTTCTGGCTATCATTCCCATGAATGGGTTATCAATTTTATTAGTCTTTTAGATAATTCTGTGTTTGGCTCCATAATCTATTATGTTTTATGTTTCTTTTTAATTTAATCTTCGTGTGTGTGTGTGTGCATGCACGTGCCTGTATGCCTGTGTGCCTGGGAGATCAGAGATCAACCTTAGGTGTTGATTCTAAGGCTCCATTCACCTTTTTATCCAGACGTGTTCTCTCACTGGCCTAGAGCTCACCAAGTAGACTAGATTGGTCAGCCAGTGAGTATCAGGGACTCTTCTGTCTCAGTTTCCCCAGTGCTGAGATTACAAGAGTGTACCATCATACTCGGCTTTGTATTTTTTACATGGGTCTTTGGGATTGAATTCAGGTCTTCGTGTTTGCAAGGCAAGCACTTTACCAACTGAGCTACCTCCCTAAGGGCCTATGCTTGTTTAAAAACCTCTCACTGATGAGCTTGTCCTTTCCTTTTCTTTCTGCCCCTAACTTCCTTCCTTCCTTTATATCTTCTTCTCTTCTCAGATAAGTCTTTCACCATCACTTCTCCGCACTGTCCTCGGAGGTGTGTTTGGACAGGGCAGTTGGGGAGAGTGGTTACTGTAGTCTGTTGCTACCCTGAGATTTTGGTTCTTCAGAACTCCAGCTTAATCTGAGGGAGGCCTGCCACACACAGGGAAGGCCCTGGACTTTTGTTTATATACCTCTCCCTCTATGTGCTTTCCAGGCATCTATTCTGTTGGCTTCCATCACTGCTTGGGATGCTCCTGGTTCCCGAGCACAGTGTGCCTATGTGCCTGCTGGGTGTTCCTCTAGCATCTTTTGTAGATAACTCAAAATCATCATGTTCAAAGATGAACTCCTCTTCTCCCCTGACATAATTTCTTCCTGTAAAGAGTGTCCCCAGTACAGATCCTTTCTGGTCATGCAGCAGTGTGACTCTCTCTTTGATCTCTAGTTGTCAGTTATGTTCTGTGAGCATTGGAATGAATCCATCTACCATTCCAAACTCATCTGTTGGAGCCTCAACTTTAGAATGAGGACTTCTATGAAAAGAGGATCTTTGCAGATGTGTTTAGTTAAGAAGAGCTTGAGCCCCAAATGATATGACTGGTAACCTCATGGAATAAAGGTGTGAGGGCACATTGAGAGGAGCTTCCCCATCTGGAAGGTTGAAGGCAAGGTGTGTACAGTAAATGCAGATTACACCTGGAGAGGAAGGGCTGGACTCTGGAACTGAGAGAGCTCAGGCGGCGATGCCACGGGGCCATGCTCAGTAACAAGGACAGGAACTTCCTCCTTCATCTCAAGGGGTCCTGGGTGGTTCCAGCCCAAGAAGCAGTGGCAGACACTGGCTGAGACTCCCACTTTTAGTTAAGGCTTCCCATAGAAGAGGACTTAGTGATGGTCCTACAAGGACTATGAAAAGGTCTCTAGGGTCCCCCATCAACTGGATGGCAGAATAAAATGCCCTCGGCTTCCTGGCTTGGGTATGGTCACACTTCTGTTAGACTAGCTGTTCTAGAACATGACAGCGGAGCTCATGCTCTTGGATCTCTGTGTGGCAATGTCTCCCGAGCCCTGGGCTCACTGTCACCAGGGTCCCGCTGGTTCCTCCTGTCCTGCTTCTGCTCTCATTTCCTTGGGAAGCAAGAGATCCCAGCCCATCTGGGGAAGGCTCTAGGCAGAGGGGCCTGGCACGATATCAGGTCAGCACAGTACCCAGGTCTCCAAGGCTGTATTTAACCAGCTATATTTGCCATCCCAACTCACTTGTCCCAGCCTGGCGCCTCCTGCTGCCTCTCCCCTCCCCCCCACCCAAGTCCCGCCAGCAGCTGGTCCTGCACCATAGGTCCCTGTCATCCCTGCTCACCCTGATCCAGCTATGCAATTGTGGTCTAGGCCACAGGCTATTTTTTGCTTGGTGCCAAAGATTATTCAGTTATCAGGAATGTGTGTTTAAGTGGCCGTCTCCGGAATAAGTATTATAAATAGGAACTTGGGGTCAAGGCCTGGGCCCCAGTGTCCTCCTCCTCTTTGTCCCAGTTCCTGTCCTAGCTCTGGGATTTTATGTGGGGTGGCCTCCATGAGGCCGGGGTGAAGACTGGCAGGCCCAAGACTGTCTGGGGGAAACACCCAGGTCTGGTCTCTCTGAGACTGGCTTTCTTTCTCTGCTTAAGATGGACATTTCAGATCCAGTAACTTCATGGCAAACAGGTGGTAGGCCTCTGTTCATGGTGCAAAATTGAAGTGGAACAAATGGCTGTCTGGGAGGATAGACAATCAATGGTCAGGCAGTAGTTCCTTATGGGAAACAGATCAAGAAAAAAAAAAAAAAGAAGAAGAAGAAGAAGCAAGGAGAGTCTCCGGAGAAAGCAGGTCAGAGAGGGTTTCAAGGGAGCTCCCGGTCTGCTAATGGAGCCAGGTCTACTTTTTCTAGCACCAGATGGACACACTTGAGCCCAGGTATTAGAAACGAGGCTAGGAATTTCTGTGGCAGAGTAAACACTGCTTCCTGAGGGATGAGGTATCCTGGAGAAAGAGGCCCAGGTTCAGGTTCAAGCCCAGGGAGAGTGGCAGGTGACTTTGGGTAAAAGAGCCCAGACACCAGGCTCAAAGCTGCTTCCTGGTCACCAGAGGCCCTTCCATTCAGCCTGGAGCCATCTTCTCAAAGCCTGGGTCAACCTAGTTTGGCTCTCTCCTTTCTACTTACGGGGAGGGTAGGGGCAAGGACAGGCCTCCACCCAAATGTAAAGCTAAGTCTAGCACCTGGGGCTTCACGATATAAACCCACCACCTCCACATTTCCCTGTGAACAGGAGTGGGACGGGGAGAGACACAGCAATCTCATGTTGTCTATCCATGAAGTGGTAGGAATCACAGCCAATCTCTGGATTTTCAGGCCTAAGAATGAACTAGAGCCAGCATGTCCAACCTGTGGCTCATGGGCCATGCATTCAGGCTTGCTATGACTATGGCCCAACACATTTGCAGAAGACAACATCATCTCATGATGTCAAAAGGTTGGACACATCTGGCCTAAAGGGATGTTGTTCTAATAAATTATGGTGATTTTCTGAGCAGAAGGCATGGCTTGACCTGAGTGGTCCTGTTGTGTGCCACTATTCCAGAGGAGGCGTGATCAAGATGTGATCAAACATCTACTCAGCCCAGACAGTGAGCTGACAACAGACCTAATTAAGGACACCACCAACGTCCAGCTTGGTGACCAGTGAGTGTTATTGGGATTACTCACAGGAATATGGATGAGGGGTCATTCACAGAAGCAGAAATGATTAAAAGACAGCTGCATCACCAGAGCTTACCCCAGCATGGGTAACAGCTCATGAAAGCAGGAAACCTGGAGTGTACTGCACAACTTGCAGGCAGCTCAACAGCTTGAAGGGCCTTCTTTCAGGCAGCTCAGGTGATCTGAGCATCTGTCCAAGCAGTTCATTTGTCATGTCTCTCTGTGGTCCTTAGGGCTTATATATGCTAGGGAGGGAGAGGCCTAGTGAACCTGGTCCATTTCAGGGACTTCCTGAAGTCTTTGGGTTGTTTACTTCTTGAGTTTAAGAGCATCTCTGCACGATGGAATGTTTCTCCTCACTTTGGAATATCTTGTGTCTTAATGAGATTCTCTCCAAGATAGTTTTATTTAGGAGAAAATTGCTAGAGGACAGGTCCAGCCTCTTGATGCCATCCAGTTTAGCCAAGCCCACTGATCCTGTGGCCTCCATTTCCACACCCCTCAAGTCAGTCTATACCAGGAATATAGGTTACTTCCTATCTCCCACTTTATTCCTATTTTTCCCATGCTTACTCCAACTTTGGGGAGTCTCAGGCATGAATGACAGACTGTTCTGATACACAGTTATGTACTTGCTCCATCCCAGATCCCTGGGGGATCTTGTTCTTCCTCTTCAGGATGGGATGAGGTGGTGTATGAGTGTTTTACTTGTGTTATGTAAGTACATTTGTGCATGCAATGCCAAAGGAGGCCAGAAGAGGGCGTTAGATCCCCTGAAACTGGAGTTATGGACAGTTGTTAACTGCCATGTAGGTGCTGGAAACCAAACCCAGGTCCTGTGCAAGAGAAGCCTCTTAACTACTAAGCCATCTCTCTAGCCTCCAAGGCAACAACCTTTGATGGTTAATGTTGATTGTCAACTTCACAGGATTTAGAACCACCTAGGAGACTCACCTCTGTTTATGAGGGATTATCTAGATTAGATTAATTGGAGTGGATTAATTATGGGTGGGACCATCCTGTGGATTAGGGTCCTGGACTGAATTCTAAGGAGAGAGTGAGCACCACCATTGGTCTTTCTCTCTGCTTCCTGACACCATGTTTTTCCTGCCATGATGGACTGTGAAACGTCATCAGCCCCTCCTTCCTTAAATCGCTTTTGTCAGGTATTGGATCACAGTAATGAGAAAAGTAACTAATACACATCCATACAAGTCAGAGCCAGGCCTGAACACAGGGGTCCATTCCTTAGTGCCCACCCACTGCAGAGGTAGAAGGTGTGTGTGGAGGAGCCAATTCCTGCAACTTCAAGTAGTGTCCTTATACTGAAACAAGGACTCCCAGCCCAGGGGTGTCTTCCTCTATGTGCTGTAACTTTCCCTCTGTAGCTGAGACTGACCAGGTCCGGTGATCCTAGCTGGGGCCCCTTGAGGTTGAAGTGTGACCTAGGTTGAAGCCTGTCCCTCCTTCTTTTCTGACCTTCAAATTCCATGTGCCCATGGAGGGTGGGCCTCAGGCCTATACTATCCTAGTGGGGCCATAGCCACACTTGGTTCTAGGTGGCAGTCTGGAGTGTGGATGGCTCCCCTGGCAAGTTTGTGTGTCAGATCACAAAAGACCAGGCCTTCAGAATGGTGCTGACATACTCATTTTGAATGACTCAAATTGTTTATATCATCAGGAGCCTGGCAAAAAAAATTTTTTGCTGAGATTCCACTCACCCTAGGGGTGTTTCTGTCAGCCACAGACATTAAGCCATCTTGCCGGCGTGTTGCTTCTTGTGTTAATTGATTTTCTCTTAGTTGCCTTAAATCCTCTTTAAAAAAGACCCACACCAAGGAGAGTTTCCAGATTCCCTTTACTGACCTTCCCTACCATGTTTCACAATCCTCAGATTTTAAAATTGGATCCAGACCTGCCTCCCAAGCAAGCCCTAGTCTTTCAGCTGAAACAATCTCCCTTTGTCTTGGCCCCAGTGGACACTGTTTCAACCCACTCCACCCTTAACTTTTTTGAAAAAGAATCAGGAGGACCACTTACACTCTGGGGTGTCCATGAGACCAAAGATGTGATCAAACCTATTGGAAGCCATAAGCTCCACGCAAGTTTGGGGTAGTCACAGTCTCACATCTGTCATAAATGGGTCACTGTGCATTGTCAGCAGAGGCTTTCGATAAAGGGTCACCACAGGCTGGGCACCCGCTACACCGACAGTCTTTTCCCTTCTCTCCACAGCCTCTTACCTAGGTCCTGTCCCCTTGGCTTCATTGTAGCATTCTCTGGCCTGTTTTCACTGGGGAAGCTGAGATGAGGGCTTGGAATGGAACAGCCAAAGGTCCTACATCTGGGGAGTGATGGTCCCCTAGCAGACAGAGGTAAGCGGACCACCCCTCGGCCTGGAGGTCAGACAGAGGTAAGCGGACCACCCCTTGGCCTGGAGGTCAATGCCATGACCACATTCCCTTCCTGGCAGTATCTGCCCCAGGCCCCTCTCTGAGCCTCTTAGTCTCTGTCCTCAGTGGGGCTGTCAAAAGTCCAGCCTTACAGGTTGTGACTAATCACTAGTACATTTTTTTCCATCCAAGAAGAAGAAAAAGCTGAAGGAGATGAAGAAAGAAGGAAAGAAAAAAAAACCCAACAGTGAATAATTCGGAAGACTTTCCAACATGTGGGTGTTTTTCTGGGACCAAAGATCAGGAGGATTCCAAATGTAAACAATCCCAAAATAACTCAGTTCTCCCAACCCCAGGCATTCCCAGGACTAGATGTCCATGCTCCCTCCCTTCCCCCCTGGGAACCCTGGGTCAGGGAGAGGTGGCAAAGCTGAAGTGTCACAAGGGGTTGCTGGGGTAGGACCTCCAGGCAGAGTGGGTTCTGTGAGACTGGGTCCCCTCTTCTCATCAGAGATCGCCAATGGTCTTCCTTTTTGAGAAGGGGCTTCTCCATGCCTCAATCAGCTCTCCCTGGAATACAGGCTCTCTTTGATCAGTCATAGCCCATTGTGTTTAAACCAAGCTCCAGAGACTTCTTGCCAGCACAGTGTAATGGAAAGAACATGGACTCTGAAGTCACGCAGGGTTGGAATCTTGGCTCTACCACTTATTAATTGTGTGGCCTTGAGTGTCTTATTCGGCATCTGGGAATCTCAGTTTCCTCCTTTAAAACTGGGGGAATGTTCCTCACTCAAAAAAAGATACTCTATCTAGAAGTGCCCACTGCCTACTGTGATTCCCAGTGCCCAGGATGGGCTCACCACACATGTTCTTGACTTCTTTGACTCCCCACATGTTACTTGAGTTGGAGACATTTATTAATTCTTTCTAGTTTTTTCTGTTCCAAAAGAAGAATGCTGTGTGTTCACAGATGGAAATCACTCCTCCATGTTATTGACTCTCTCTGTTTCTTTCTCCCGCCACAATGGAGCCTTGACAAGATTCACAGTCCTAAGACACAATCAGTCCTCCTGCCTCAGCCTCCTGATTAGCTGAACTACAAGCCTATACCACTGCACCCAGATCGTTGTAACCCCGTGGAAGGAGGGTGTACTTACTGGATCATGGATCACACTGGAGGTTAGAGGAGATACTGGTGAGCATGATGAAAGTGGTGACATTCAACTTGAGGGCGTTCATGATGATGAGGAAATGATAGCTGAGGGTGTGGTAGTGATGAGGTACTTGGAGAAACTGACGGAGAAGGTGGTTAAGGTGATAGAAGATGTGGTGGTCATCATGGTGATGGAGGCTAACATGGAAGTAATCATGTAGTGAAAGAGAAGATAGTGGTGCTGATGGGGTGAAAGTGATAGTGCTGGTGCTGGTCAGGCCACGTGGAGGTCACTGGGCGTGGTTGTTTAGCATGACAGATTATGTTACACTTGATGTGGTGTCATGGGGAGATATGGTGCTACATGATGGGACTACCCCCAACCAGTCATCTACTCAGCAGAGAAAGGCACAGAGGAGGCAGGCAAAGCAAGGTAGAAGGCTGTGTGATTAACTGTTACTTTGGCTCTAAGCTGTAATAGAGAACATTAGACTTCTTAATCATAGCTGATTGAACACACATGTTTATCTTGGCTACCTCCAGAAGCCCCACTAAAATGTCATCAATGGAATGTTAAAGAAAAAAAAGAAGACATAAACCCTCAAGGAAAAAAAAAAGAATGGGAGAGGAGACAGCAGCGGCAAGCAAGAGAGGCAATTTGGGAATTAGAAAGTAGATGCATGTGTGGTACCTGACACAGCAGACCACAAGGAACGGAGAGGCCCAAGCCACAGAAAATGGTGACCCAACATACAAGGGTGTGCAGATAGGCGGCAGGAACAAACAGGTAGCAAAACTTCTTCAACCACAGAATCCCAGAGAGGCCTTGTTGTGTTAGGCACCAGTTTCTTTTGAAGACAGAGATTTGGAATGAGGCTGAGAAGTGGCTGGCCAGCTATGATTTCTTAAAGAAAGCAGTGAGAATGTCCCCAGGCCAGCTTTATTTCTTCCACCCTGGGTATCCAGGTAATCAGCCCTCCCATGCTCAGAAAACAGAGGGTTTTGTTCGGAGATCTTGAACTGGGAAACGTTCTGGACCTAGAGGTACTAGGCACAGCTGTGAGGTGGAAGCCAATTCAGAAAAGGTTGGGGTACTGTGAATGACGAACACATTTCTCGAAGACCAGTGTTCTTGGCTCTCTTCTTCAGTCTAGTCCAGAATGCTAAAATCACATGGGAAGACACTGGAAGGGGTTTTCCTAGGAAAAGTGATTTTCCCAAAAGAAATGACTTGCAGGTATTGACCCTTGATCTTCCAGTGACATGTGTCCGGTCCAACCACCCAGTGATGAAACCTGCATGCTGAGGCCTTTCTGTCTTCTCCCATCACTTCTAACCTTAATTTTAGTGTCTCACACTTCAACATGAATGGACAGCTGAGAATCATTTCATATTTAAAGAAGGTCTTCAGTCTGAAATAGGTCTCAGGAACCAGAGGAGACAATGAAGAAAACAGCAAAACTTAAGATTAACATTTTAAAAATGATCTTTTAAATCATGCTTTAAAAGTATGATGATCTTTTCAATGAGAGACAGACATTATTTTATTACAAGGAATAGAAAAAAAAGTTCATGGAAATACTAATATAAAATCTATAATTAATTTAAAAATAAAATAAAAACAAAACAAGGGTTAGGAGATAAAATCAAGATAAATTTCCCCAAAGAAGGGCAAAACTCCAAAGAAATGTAAGTTAATGGGAAAAGTTAGATGTTCAGTCAATGAGCAGCATCTGAATAATAACTCTAGAGAAATGTAAAGTGAAGGAGCTGAATTACAAGAAGGAGGAAGAAGAGGAAGAAAAGAAGAGAGGAAAAGGAGGAGGAGGGGGAGGAGAGAGGGAGGAGGAGGTAGAAGAGGAAGAGGAGGAGAAGGAAGAGGAGGAGGAGTTCTTAGAACTAGAGGCCATGAAATTACAGACTGCAAATTTTCTGTAAGTGCACGACAAACTGAATTTTAAAACAAAAATCATTCTGTCTAAGGCACACTGCAATAAAATCTCCAAGTCAGATAAGAAAACTTAAAAATTTCCCAGAATGGAGAAAAAACATTTATTTTAAAAAATTATTGGTAATCAGAAATGTCTCAAAGTTTTGTCCTCAGCTACCATATAACTATAAGAAAATGAACAGTACTTCTAAATTCTGAGTGTGTGTCTTCAGCCTATGTTATTAGCCACAGCAGCAATGTCATTCTCTGGAATGACAGCAGCAATAAGTGAAACTTTGGGCATGCATGATTTTTATTTTATTATATTACATATTTTAAAATATTTTATTTATTATTCATATTTTTATATGTACGAGGGTACTGCCGGCATGTATGTAAGTACACCCATGTCATGCAATGCTGGCAGAGGCCAGAAGAGGCCATTGGATATCCTGGAACTAGAGTTACAAATGGCTGTTAGCTGCCGTGTGGGTACTGGGGTTAAATTCTGGTCCTCTGCAAGACCAGTCAGTGTCTTTAACTGCTGAGCCATCACTCAAGCCCCTATTTTATTATATTTTTTAAAGCATGATTTAAAAAATTGCTTCTTGGGGTTCGAGTCCCAGCAGTCACATGGTTGCTAACAACCATCTGTAATTCCAGAAACAGGGGATCTGATACCTTCTTCTGACCTCCTCAGAAATTGCACGGCACAGGTGCATTTACATACATGAGGGCAAAAAGCTCATGCACATAAAAAAATAAATAAAATATTAAAAATTATTTCCTAATCACCCTTTTCCACAAAGATATGGAGAGAATGTTGTGAAGGGAATCTAGAAATCAGGATACAGTAGAGAAACTGAGAATCACAGTGGCGAAAAGTTCTAGGATGGCAGTCATCAAAATATGTGCAGAATAGTTAGACTGCTGTCAGGACACAGGGTTCTGGAAGCAAGGTCCTTGAAAAGAATAAAAAAAGCTGATGGTCATATACAGTCAAAGGAAGTTTCTAGCTCATTTGGAGTGTGCGGGAATGAACCTGTTCACATGTAATAAATGTATGGAAAATTAAGTAAATGGGAAGAAAAAGGAAGCCACTGAGAGACACAAAAAGCTGTAAGGAAGGGTGAATGACATCCATGTATTAACAGGAATGCAAGGTCGACATGTGTTATTGACACTCATGTATGCTTATGCGCGGTGCGGGGGGCGGTGATGTAAATGGAGAGAGCCGGACACCCACCTTCAAGACTATAAACCTGATAAACCTGGCCGTAAAATATGCAAGAAGGCCCAGCTTTACCAACTTTACCATGCCATTTGGAGACATGGAAAGGCCAGAGGGGCTTAAAATACTTCAAAGTGCTTGCCTCAGGAGAGGACCCAGAAGCAAGCTGCATTAGGGAGCGAGTTGTGCTTTTCATTATAGACTTTGTTGAACATTTTACTTTCAGAATATGTACTTGTATTACTTTGATTTAAAAAAAACTAAAAATCTAAATAGAATATAAAAACAAGAGCTCTAGTGAGCCATGTTAGACGATGTGGAGAAATGTCTTGATCAAGTAAATCTGTCCAAATGGCCCAGAACCAAAATTCTCTAAAAGATCTGCTCTACCTACTGCCTCTAGGCCCAAACTGAAGTCTTGGACATGTCCACATCTGCAGAAAGCTGCAGCGATGCTCAGGAAACAGGGATGGTCTTACTTTTGTCCTACTGCTCAGGCCTTTCTGGGACCATGTGGTCGCCACATGGGAGACGGGAGTTGGGGAAAAGAGCTCAAGCCCCAAGGAAGGAGAGATGATTGGGCTTCTCCCCGGGGGGCAGGCTCAGCCCTCATTCTGCACCCATGTGATTCAGATGTGCCACAGAGCACGTCTCCTTAACCAACACAGCGTACCAGCAGAGATCCTTCAGTTCTGTAACCATCACAATATTTCTTGAGGGGGAACAAGGGAAGTGGGGAATCTGTGAACCAAATGACTCCCAGGATTCAACAGGGATGGTGGTAGAGAAGCTGACAATGGCACTTTTTATTTAAATTTTTTATTTTATTTTTTGTGAGTATGTGTGTATATATTACATATGTGCAGGTATCTGTGGAGGCCAGAAAAGGGCAAAAAGGGCATGAGATCCTTTGGAACTGGAGTTATGGGCAGTTATGAGCTGCCCAACATGAGTGCTTGGAACTGAACTCAAGTCCTCTGGAAGAGCAGTGTGTGATCTTAATTGCTGAGCTGTCTCTGAAACCCTACCAATGGCACTTAAAAAATCATTTGTTATTTTTACTTTGTGGGTATGAGTGTATTTCTTGGATGTATGGAAGTGCACCTGTGTTATGCAATGCCTGTGGAGGTCAGAAGAGGGTGTGTCAGGTCCCCGGAACTGGAGTTAAGGATGGTTGTTCACTACTGCGTGGGTGCTGAGAACTGACTCCAGGTCCTCCACAGGAGCAGTCGGTGCTCTCAAATGCTGAGCCATTTCTCCAGTCCCCAAAGGCCCTTTTTATGATGAGACTACACGTGAATAATGAAAGGGTCTTAAGTAATGGGAAAACTGGCGCGGTTATGGGGGAAGTAGCAGAGGTGTTCATGTTAGCTATAACAAAGACAAGGTTGACGCCGAGGCTGGAGGCAATGACAGGTAATTACGATGGAAGGTGAGCGTGACTGCAGGGGTGATCTCAGGGTTAGTGGAAATGAGTACAGCATATTAGGAATGACTGTGGAGATGCTCTGGCGATAATGGTGGGTTTAACGGCAATGACTGGGGACAACATCAAGGGGCTATGTATTTACACATTACACTACAACACTATAACTGCCCAAAACTCCGGTTCCAGGGGATTTCATGCCCTTTTCTGGCCTCCACAGATACCTGTACATATGTAATATATACACACATACTCATAAAAAATAAAATAAAAAATTTAAATAAAAAGTGCCATTGTCAGCTTCTCTACCACCATCCCTGTTGAATCCTGGGAGTCATTTGGTTCACAGATTCCCCTCTTCCCTTGTTCCCCCCTTAAGAAATATTGTGATGGTTACCGAGCTAAAGAATCTATGGCCATAGCCCCATAGCATAGTTATCCTGGAGTGAGATCCCCAAGGGAGAAAATAATGAAGCTGATAGTGAGACTGTCAAAGGAAAATTTTAGTTCCATTGAAGAATTCTGAGAAGAACTCATTCGTGAACAATATATAGGAAATGTTGGAAATGGCAAAAAGAAAGGCAATCACTAACTCCAGAAGGACCAAAAAGTTGTAAAAGAAAAGTCGTTCAAGTGTGAATGACAGTGGTATAGAAATAGTAACTATGGCAATGAGGACAGAGGTGTCATCCCAGTGGTGACTGATGCTGGAAGTGACAGAGGGGTGAGGCTGGCAAAGATGGTGGATTTTGTGGTGATGGGAATGATGGAGCTTGGAAAAGAGGCAGATGTAGCAGTGATGTTGTCAGTCTGGGAGATCAACCAAGATCAAAAGGCACATGTAGGGGACTGACAGGCTTGAGTCTGGATAGTCGGACTTATGCTATAGTAACAAAGTTTCCACAGGGTCTTACAGGAGACTGGGTGGGGGGCTTATACAGCAAAAACTCAAATACTCTGTGTGTGTGTGTGTGTGTGTGTGTGTGTGTGTGTGTGTGTATGTGTGTGTGGTAGTGTAATGTGTGTATACAAATGTGGAGGCCAGAGGTCAACATCTGGTATCTTCCTCTATTGCTATTTATTTATTTATTTGTTTGTTTATTTATTTGCTTATTTTTTGAGGCAGGGTTTCTTGCTAAACCTGGAGCTCTCCATTTCAGCTAGCCTGCCTGGTCAGTGGGCTCCAGGGATCCTTCTGTCTCTGCTGAGTCCCTTGCTAGCACTTGGATTACAGGTGTGTGCCATGCCCTGCTTTTTGTGGGGGCACTGTGGATCCAAACTTAGGTCCTCATTTGCATAGCTAGCACTTTACCCATTGGAGCTATTTCCCTAGCCCTCTCCCCAGTTCATTTCTTACACCGGATGCCTGAAATGGTTTAGAAAGGGATCTGTTCTCATGAGTTCTGTAAGGAGGCATTTTTGGATAACTGGGGCAGTAGGAAGAACAGTTCCTGTATGGTCTGCTTGTGCTAGGCTAAGAGGTGACAATAGGACTCCAGTCTTCTACAGTATTTGATGATGGGACTTTCCACTCACGCCCTGTGCTTTGTGGGTTGGCTGTGGCTTTGCTCTGCAACCTCTCCCTGTTGGGGCTCAGGCTGGTGGCGGGCCTCCATATGCCTCCATATGCCCCTTTGCCTGATATTCAGCAGAGGGAGAGACTATGGCTAAACAGATGCTGGATTTTCAAGCTTTTGCTCAGAAGGCATGCCATTTGTAGCTGCATTTTATTAGTAAATGTGGACCCAATTATTTTATTCTTCCTCCTTTTCTCCTCCTTCTAGCCTCCTCTTCCTCTTCCTCCTATTCCTTCTTCTTGTCCTCTCCTTCTGTGTTTCCTTTTCCTTTATGGTGCTGAAGATCAAAGCCAAGACCTCACACCTACTAAGCCAGTACTCTACCACAAGCTACATCTGCAGTCCTCAAGACGAATTTCAAAGCTGCCAAGAGAGCAGTATTCTCACTCTCATTTGTCTGAGAACAGCACTGAGATGTCCACTTCCTCCTCAAAGACCATGCTTGGTGCCGGTTTTTTGTAGCAGGAAGGAGAGGGAGAGCATTGAGTAATCACAGAGGGTTGGCGTGCTTTGTTAGTGTGGAGGGGCTTGTGACAGGGAGAGACCACCAAGAGAAGAAACCGGGTACAAGAGGCAGGATCTGCTTGCTAATTATTCTTGGCTCTCCTGGATTTTCTGGTTTTCTAAATATCTGACAGATTTGAGGAAAGTTAGTTTGGAGAACCAGATTCACAGAGAAGCAGCGGAGGATAAAAATGCAAAAGTTTTCCCTTGATAATACCCCCATCTTTTAAGTTCCTTCTTTCCCTTTATTCCCATGGTTCCTCGGATGTCCTTCCTTCCTCTCGTCCCAGATGAATGCTCCCATTTCCCCCTTGGTAACATCTGTTTCCTACTCTTCCCCTCTCTCAGGCTCTTTCTTTCCCTTTACCTCTGTGCTTCCTTTCTGTTTTCCTGGCTCCTGCATTACCTCAGGATACGTACTCACATACAAAGGACAGGGCTAAGATGCTCAAATGAGGGAGAACATATGTCACTTGCTTTTCTGAGTCTGTGTTACTTCACTTAGTACAACAGTTTCTAGTTTCATCTATTTACCTCTAGATTTAATAATTTCGCCTTTCCTTACTGGTGAGTAGAACTCCATTGTATAAATGTGCCACATTTTCATTATCCATTCATCAGTTGAGGGACATTTAGGTTGTTTCCATTTCTTAGCTGTAGTGAAGAAAGCAGCAATAAACATGGACGTATGGGTGTCTCTACAGTAGGAGGAGTCCTTTGGGTATATGCCAAGGAGTGGTTTAACAGAATCTTTGGTAGATCCGTCTTTAGTTTACTGAGAGTTCTCCACACTGCTTTCCATAGTGGCTCCATGAGTTTACATTCCCACCAGCAGCAAATGAGCGTCCCCTTTCCCCACATTCTTGCCAGCATTTAGTGTCTTTTGTTCTCTTGATCTTAGCCAGTCTGATTGGGGGAAGATGGAATCTTAAAGTGGTTTTGATTTGCATTTCTCTAGTTACTAATGATGTTGAGCATCTTCTAAGGCATTTCTTTGTCATTTTTGTTGGAGAAATGGGGTCACTTAAACTGGGAGGGAGATTAGACAGGAGAGGTAAAGTTTAGGTGATAAAAAGAAAAGCGAGAGGGAAATCTAGTAATTCAACCCCCCTCTGAAAAAATACATATACAGTGTCTGAACATAAGTGCATGTGTATAGCTGAAGGCTACATAACAAGAAACACAGTGCCAGGCCAGAGAAGCCTCCCTTTGAGTTGTTGGCTAGGGTGGTCCACGAGACTCCCAAAATAGCACAGGCTATTGCTACAGCCCTTAACTACCTCCCAGAACTTGAAAGTAAGACCTTATTGATGAAGACAGGAAGTGGAACAATGGAGCAGGAACTGACCTGGAAGTCTTCTCCCTGAGGACTAACTCTCATGGTTCTAGAGGATGCTATGTAAGCTACTAAAGGAGAAAATCAATCAATGGCTCAACCCAGCCATAAAGCCTAATAACCATAATGCCTGGCATAGCAAACTATCTCTATTGATGCAGTAGTGGCACTTTTATCCAGGGGGTAATCAGCAGTTATCTAATTGGACTTAAAGCCCTCTCATTGGGAGGAAACTCATGAGTGGCTCTGTAAACATAGCCAAATACACCTGGCTAGAGAGGTCATAGAGCCTAGAGAAAACCCATGTTTGTCATATCTATAGATAAACTTAATTTCTTACTGTATGCTAAATATGGATCCTTATATTTATAGACAATAATACTAGTCTCCACTCAGCAAAGAAACTTCTTTGTGGAAGATGGAGACTAGAATATAGTTCCAGAACTGGTCACACACAGAGAATACATGTCTGTGAGAGACCCAGTCCTAAGTGACATACCTACAGTGGAACCTCTATACCTAAGCTCATGAAACATAGTGGGACAGGGAGTAGAGAGAATACTAATACATCCTTCAACTCTCACCAGTGAAGCTTCCTCATACAACAGTGTGATACACACAGATGACCACAATTGAAACATAGTGGGACAGGGAGTAGAGAGAATACTAATACATCCTTCAACTCTCACCAGTGAAGCTTCCTCATACAACAGTGTGATACACACAGATGACCACAATTGGCCATGTTTTAGAGAACAAGAGACTGCAGAGTGGATGCCCCTGGTTAGGACTCCTATATTAAACCTCACCCACCCACGGCAGGGACCATTGTGGAAGACGGGGGCAGAACGATTGTAAGAGCCAGGGTTGGTGCATGAACATAAGGAAACAGAGCCTTTCAGGCCACTGGGAACTTGCTCATATAACTTGCAACAATGATGGCACAAGACCCATGTGGACTCAATCAGACAAAAGCTCAGCATAGAACAAAGAAAACAGGCAGCAGGCATCAACACTAGCCAAAGAACTACTGGTAACTGATTACTGCTGGATGAGGGAGGGTTGATCTTTAAGGGAGTGACTCTAGATAGGCTGACTAGACTCCAGTGGATGAACTTGCACTGAGGAACATCTGGGTCCAAATGTTTGACTGGCTAGAACCTAACATATGTAACAGAATGCATGCGAGGGTAGGGGTGTGGGGGAGGGGTCTTAATTTGATTAAGACCTGTTACATGAAACGAACAAAAACTCAATAAAAATTTTTTTTAAAAAGAGAATGGAAAAATTGTCAAGCCAAAGCATGAATGGCCTGGAATGCTATGCTGAGATACTTTGTACCATGAACCACACATGAAATATGTCTTATTCAAATAAGCTTGCCTCTTAGTACATTAACTCTAAACAAGGACATCCTCAGTGACAACTGTTATGTCCAACATATGACTACTAGAGTCACCTTCACTATCAACATTTTTCCCGATAGAAGATGTGCCAAGGAGCAGGCTAGGAAACAGTGGACATTGTCCCTGGTCAGAAAAGAGTTGAGACAACTTAGTCATGTGGATGTCCCTCCCTGAAGAGAGGTTGAGGAATGTGGTCCAGGTGTTAGTCTAAAACAGAAGGGATGCTGTTTGGAGAAAAGCCAAATGACCAATTTCATGACAGACTTTTCAGATATTTGAAGGTAATACAGAAGCTGCAACTCAGTTGGTACAGAGTGTTTTTTGCATGCAGGAAGTCCTGGGTTCCACCCCCAGAACCAAATAACTGAGTGTGGTGGCACATACTATAATCTTAGCACATTGGAGATGGAGGCAGAGGATCAGAAGTTCAAGGTCATCCTTGGCTACAAAGCAAGTTTGAGGCCAGCCTGAGCTACATGAGACTCTGTCTTTAAAAGACTCTCTGAAGGGCTTAAGTATGAATGAAGTAAGTCTGAGCTGCTTCTAGTATTTTTTTAGAAGAAAGAAGGTGCAGGGAGGCAGACACTGGCTCAATGACTGGAATGGCTTTCTGGGCCATTTTTACAGAATTATGGGCTTTCAGAAGTGGAAGTGGCCTTGGGGTCCAACTCTCTTCTAACTTTTGAATTCTGTTTCCAAGGATTCTGCTTAGAGGCATCCAGCCATGAGGACCTCTCATGTGTGTGTGTGATGCATACTCTATTTCCGCAAAGTTCTGATGACTAGAAATATCAGCTTTCACACAGGAATCTATGTATGCAGGTAAATGAAGAGAGGAAGATTTTTAACACACTGGGCCAGTGTCTCCATCCACAGCTTTTTCAATCACTTCATAATTTGAATTGGTAAAAAAATTAGGTTTTGTTCAGTTGCTATCTGCAGTTTTTCATGTCACTGTGACAAAAGCAAATTAAGGAGGAAAAGTTTATTTTGGTCTACAGTTTGGGGAGGAGACAGTCCATCACAGTGGGGAAGGCATGGAGCAGGAGTAAGTAGCTGGTCCCATTGTGTACTAGTCAGATGCAAAGAGCCCTGAATGCTGGTGCTCAGGCTTTTCTCCATTTTACTCAGTCTGGGACCAAAACCCATTGAATGGTACCACCCACAGTCAGGGTGAGTCTTCTAATCTAGAAACTTCTTTGCTGACATGACCAGAGGGGTATTACTCTAGTGATTCTAAGTTATCAACGAAGACTAGCCAGCACAGCATCCAGCCCACCTCAGATTCCCTCATGCTGCAAGTACCAGCATGGCAGTCTTCTAGATTCTAGGGGATGGTAGAAGGGTGGATGCCTGAATGCGAAGGTCTTTGACAGCTTCAGGAAGGAATCTGAGTCCCTACGACACTGAGAGAGCATGGACCAGCCCTGACAAGGGACTGCTCAGCCCAAACATCTCTGCCTGATTCTTAGGCATCCTCCCCTGGAGCCTTGGGCTTTCTCTGGGAACTGTCTGTCCACTGTCTGTTCTCCTGGGTTAAGCAATTATTTCACTTTGCCTCCTATCTCTCTTTCCCCAAGAATACAAACTACATGGCTCTCCAAGGTACCAAGATGTCTACTTATGAAAGAGTTTATCATGTTCTTAGGAGGCAGAATTACTGTAGATCATTGGCGATTTCATCTTGCTAACCATTCATCTACATATATATGTGTGTATACATGTCATGGTTATATGTATACATATACACATACATATGCGTGTATATACATGCATATGTGTGCACGTGGAGGTCAGAGATCAACTTAGCTGTCATTCCTCAGGGGCTGTCCATCTTGGTTTTTGAGACAGGGTCTCTCATTGGCCTGGCATTCACTAAGTAGGCTAGGCTGGCTGCCAGCACAGGGATCCACTGGCCTACACTTCTCCATCACTGGGGTTATGGGTATGTACCACCATGCTTGACTTTATATATAAAAAACACTTTATGGCCTCATATTCATTCACTGAATGCCTATTTCACTGAGCAGTCTCTCTATGCTGGGTACAAAGCACGTGAAGAACTCAGTAACTGTTAGCTTTTTCTCTCCTTCCCTTCTTTCCTTTAGAGAATCTTTCCACTGGCCAGTGACAGCACCCCACCATGGAGCCTCGAGCTCTCAGGGCTAGGAGAGCTGTCCAGCTGCAAGTGTGGCTGTCACTGAGTCCAGGACTCCTTGTGCCTCAATATCCCACAGTAAAGGCTCTCAGAGGAGGTTAGGCATGAGTCTTCAGTATCCCAGAGCCCCTTTCACCCACAGCTCCGTGACTGTCAATGATGCTTCTGTGCTAGCAGGAGAGAGTGCTCAGCTTTTCTTTCTTTCTTTTTTTAATGTGCATATATGTGAACTCACCAAGAAGGCTAAGCCAGAAAACCCCAAAGATCCATCTGTCTCTGTTTCCCCAGCACTGGAATTATGAGCACATCACCAGATCTGGCTTGCTTTTTAAAATGTGGGTTCATTCTGGGGATCAAATTCATATTCTAGAATTTGTAAGGCAGGCAATTCATGGACTGGGTCATCTCCTCAACCAAGGGATTCCTGAATTTTTAGTTGATGAACACATTGAGGTTCTGGGTAGAGTTCTCCAAGGGTGTCTTACTAGCTTCTCAAGTGCTGGATCTGGTGGAGTGCCCCATCTCTTTGCTGTCTATGTGACATGGTAATAAGCTGGCATGAGCCAGCTTCCTCCTACAGTCTGCCCTTGTGATGTAACCCAGTTCGTTCAGAATAGAGTGAACAAGCAGGGCTATTTTCCTTCAGGGTCCTTGTTCTCAGGGAGCCACAAGTCATCAGCTGAGCAGAGCAATCCCAGTCCTTGCCCAGGCGCCCTCTGGATAGCTGTTTTTCTAGCCAGAGGACCTGCTCCACAGCCTTGCACCACTCCGGAGAGTATTGTTCACATGACAGGATGCCATACCTCTCAAGTATTTCCTGAATGCAAAGAGCTGTAAGATGTCAAGGCAGTCATCACTGTGCATGCAATATATCTTCAAAATTCTCCAAGATTTCATGGAGGGGAAACTGAGGCTCAAGCAAGGAAGGTAACTTCCTTAGGGTGACATGGCAAGCAGTGAAGGAGCGTGAGCTGGAGTCATATCCTCCGACTGTTAGCACCTGTGTTGTCTGTAGCATTGTGGGACTGTTCCTTGGCTCCTGCAGTGACTCCCCCACCCAAGCCGGCTCCTGTTACCCTGACTAGCCCCGTTTCTTGTTGCTTTGGGGTCCAAGTCTCCCACTTGCAAAGTCTTCACAGGTGTCTTCCAGGGGTCATGCCACCTAGAACTCTTGGCTCCTTAATGAAATGTGAGCAGTAAGAGGTAAAACTTCCACATGTGTCCCAGGACCCAGAGAGAGATAGGAATAGTACCCACATCCCACATCCACCCTGTATCTCGATCCCAGTACTCTTCTTGTCCTCTGCCCTGTCTGTCAGATGCTCCAAATCCAGAAATCTGAGATGCCTAGAAAAGAAGGATGAGACAGGGAGCAGGGAGCAGCTATGAGCTCAACACTGGCGCCAGGCACCCCAGAGGGACGCTTTTTCCGTCACGGGGTCCAGGCTCCTCGGGTGGCCATGACTTCAGGGCTGGAGGTTCCCCACTGGCCACCCCAGGGAATGGACACTGGCTTGTGGTACATTCCAGCCATGTTCCCCTTGGCCCTAGTGACATGAGAACTGGAGCCTCTGTCTCTGGGCTACTCTCCAGAGGAGCCTCTGGCCCAGCAGGTCCCCAGCCGTCTAGCCTGAACCTCTCCTGACCTCCTGACCTTCTCAGTCCCCTCTCTTCCTGTTCCGGGCTAGGGAGAGGAAATCCAGAGCCAGGAGACCCCTCTTTGGTTTGCTGCCTCCTCACTGGGCCCTCGTCTGAGCCCTCGGTCCTGCTTGTCTGGTGGACATCATCTCAGATAGCCCAAGTCCCTATCATGTGGGTGAGGATTCCGTGCCAGCGGCAACTTGAGAGAGAGATACTTATTCTTGTAAGAAGACTTCAGAACCACTGGTGTATCCTGATTTTGGAACTCTCTAGTAACTTTGCTTATCTTTCCAAATCCTTGTTAGCACACTCTGTGCCAGGCTTTATCAAGCCTTCTTCTATGCCTTGGGAGTTACCTCCTTTCTCCTATTCCCCTCATGATCTTGGTATGTCTTTCAGGCCACTGTGTTCTCAGGAGCCCCTAGCTATCCACAACACCTCTCCTACCTCCTCATCTGCTCACACACGGGTGAGAACCTGACCCATAGCTCCTTTCATCCCTGGCCCACCTTTCTCTGCTGTCTGTACTTGATGCTCACTCAACCTGCATCCAGGAAGGTCACCCCTCCTCTCCAAGGAACCAGTAGCTCATTGTCATGTTTGTCTCAGACCTCCCATAGTGACCTCTGCAAGGCTATTTGGACTGTGTGCTACCCATCCAAGCCAAAAGACCCTCAACTGCAGCCTAACCAGGACAGACATCCATCTCTCTAGTAAAAAGCTCAAGGCTGGCTCATACAGGGGGCGCTGTCCCACTGGCCTCCATGATTTCTGTTGCTCTTCAAGGGGTTGCTTCCATTTCTCCATCCGGGGCAGCTGCTTTGATTCTGTCTCTGTGGGAGAGGAGAGAGGAGGAAGGGACTCCAGCAGCATCTTTTTAAAGTCAGGCTCAGAGGCTACAACACAACTTCAGCTCATCTCAGCTACCCAGAACATAAACACATGGCGACCCCTGGCAGAGGACTGCCATCCAAAGCCAGGCAGCCATGTGCCTGGCCAAAGTCCCATTGTAATACAAGGAGATGAGAGCATGCGTAGGGGGCCAGTGTGTCTAGTCCCTCCTGGCCATTGTGCTTCATGGACTGGTTCCTTGGTCAGCACAGTCAGTGTCCGCTCTGCAGGAGGTTCCACCTATGGACTATTCTCTTCCATCCCCTCATAGTCTCCACTGGGACTCAGAGCACTCGATGGGATCCACCCCTTCCCTCAAGGATGGTGCCCAGCAATTCTCCATCTTTAGCCCACATGTTCCTCTTGACTCTGTGCAACACACTCAGGTTTAATTCCTTATGATAATCTGTCTAGCACCTCAAAATCAGAATGTCCCCAGCCTGACTGCTTAGTTCTTCCCAACTCTCCTTTTCCTCACATGGCCTTTGCACCTGTGTGCAGCAGCATCATCTCTAGTCTGTCTTCTGTATTTCTCTCCAGTAATTGTCTCTCAGGCTCTATCAAAGCTTGCTATCTCCACATCACCTCCACGTCATCTGCCTTTGTCCATGTCCTCATCACATCACTTCTCCACTCTGGGGAGGAAGGGCTTACAGGCACCTGACAGCTATAGCCTTGCCATCAGGCTTCTCCGGCTCACCCCCTTTATCACCTGTCCATCATCCTCTCACAAGCTTCTGTGCTTCCAATCATTTGCTGAGGCCTGGAATGCATTTCCTCCCCTGTTCAGCACCTATTCATCCTTCGAGGCTCACTTTCATCCATCTTCCCCCACTTTTCCAACTGATGCTTATCCTCTCAGTTGGCACAGCCTGTGGTTCTTTCTTGTCCCTGTCTATCGGGTGCAGCATCTAACTGGAGCATTACTGTTCAGTGCCTCCCCTTCATTCAGGACTATCTGTTTAGTGAAGATAGGAGAAGACTGCTTTCGTCTCTGATGATCCAACTGGGCCCATCTTAGTTCCTTACTATAATGGCTAACTTGGTTGTCACCTTGACACATCTGGGAAGAGGGAACTTCAGTTGAAGAATTGCTTCCATCGCACTGGTCTATGGGCATATCTGTAGGACATTTTCTTGACTGCTAGTTGATGTAGGAGGGCTCAGTCCACTATGGCTCATCCCCAGGCAGGTGGGCCCATGTTGAATAAGAAAGTCAGTTGAGCAAGCCAGGGGAAGCAAGCCATTGTAAGCATTCTTGCATAGTTCCTGCATGAGCTCCTGCCCTGACATCCCTCAATGGTGGATTGCGATCTAGAAGCATAATGTGAAATAAACCCTTTCTTCCTCAAACTGTTTTTCATCAGTGTTTTATTACAGCAATGGAAAGCAAACTAGAACACTCACCTTCCCAGCTCTAGTTTATTGGCTCAAGATCAGTCATCTGCCTTCCTGGTCGGTCAGTGTCTTTTACTGATGTATACATATTTTAAGTAGAAATGGAGACAGAGCATGGTGTGGAAATATAGAATTGATAAGATAGAAAACTGGAAATCTCATGGAAGTTGGGAGAAAGAGAGAGAGAGAGAGAGAGAGAGAGAGAGAGAGAGAGAGAGAGAGAGAGAACTTGGCACTTTCTGGGATGGGAGATGGCTCTGTTGCTGAAGTTTCTGCTGTACAAGCATGAGGACCTGAGTTCATCCCTAGGACCCATGTAAAAAAGCCAGGCCTGGTGCTGTACACTAGTAATCCCAGCACTGGAGAGGAGAAAAAGATCTGTGGAGCTTGTTGGCAAGTTAGTCTATCCTTAATTGTGAGCTCCAGGCCGGTGAGAGATCCTTTCTCAAAGGAGACTGTATCATTCCTGAAGATTACAGCCAAGGTTGTCATCTATCCTCTATGTGCATGAGTATGCATGTGCGTACATACCAGCACACACATGTACATACAAAAAGGAACTCGTTTTTTCCTCGTGTCTGGTTCAAGTTACAAAAGGAGTTCAGAGTTCCTACTTATGCCTCTACCAATTGCTTCTGTTCAGTCCTATTGCTACAGCCCAAGGAGCTTAGAGAGCTCCCTGCTGTTACCATGCACAGGGCACAGCTCTCACCCCATGGAGACAGGATGCAGGCATCTTCTCCTCCCACCCAGGCCCCACCTCCAGACCCCTTAGGGCTGCCCACTCTTGCTAATTCGGTGACTGAGTGCCCAGCCATGGGAAGCTGGTCTGCCATCTGATCACAGCTTTTCTCCTGTGTCTGCCTGTGCAGATCCATCAGCAATCAGCACATTACCGTTCCGCGAGCAGAGGTCGCCCACTGCATTGGCATCACAGCTGCTCCTCTCCTACTCTGGGATCCATTTCCACAGGTGTTTCTGGAGCTGGGCTTGATTTATTTCTTTCACCCTTCCTCCTTCTTTCAGGCTAATTAGTGCTTTTGTTTATAATGGAGATAAGTAGACTCACCCCAGCTTCCCTAGAAGAAGCCTCTGAAAGCGTGCTTTCCATTCATATTGTTGTGGTGTGGCTGGCCACCAGCCATGTAGTGGGACACCAAACTTCTGGATACTTAGGAGCTTTAAGTGTTGCTGGAGAAGACATATCAAGACTTAGGGACAGGGACATCCACCAAAGGAGATTTGCTTCCTCATTGACCTGAGACTGTATGGCATACCAAGCAAAATATTCAGAAGATGAAGTGGTGGGGGCTGAGATACGGCTCAGTCAGCAAAGTGCTTACCTTGCTGTTTAGTCTCCAAGAAAACATGTAAAAGGCCAGACAAGGTGCTGTGTATTTGTAGTCCAAGTGCTCGAGACAGGAGGATCCTGGAAGCTTGCTGGCCATCCAGTTTAGGCTAATGGTCCTAATGAGAGACTGCTTCAAAAAACAAGACAGATGACATCTGAACAATGACACCGAAGTTGACTTTTGGTCTACACACACACACACACACACACACACACACACACACACACGGTGAAGTAAGGCCAACTTAGGCCTTAGGTGTGTTTCATGAGGCAAGGGCCAGGCCTCAGAGAGAAATGTGCCATAGGGCAAATCTACACAGGAAGGGAACAGCCATATGCTGCTGACTAAACAGAGTGCTGTGCTAGAGGGCGGAGGGTGTATTGGGATGGGACATCACTGGGCTCCTTCCTAGGGGAGGCTGGGGGGAGGGGCTTGCTTCTTGGAACTGGAGTTACAGATGGGGGTGCAGCACTCCCCAAGGGTCTGCTCCACCCAAAGACTGGTAAACACTGCCTCTTTCTGATGTATAAAGACCAACCCCCAGCTTAGGCCCATCAGCAGGGTGTCCTCAGCAGGAAGGCACCACTATACTTTTTCATTTGTCTCCCATGTGGCTCCCAGCTTATGGGAAGCTGTCTGGGTGGGGGCTGCCAACCAGAGCTTGGCTGTCCCCCAGCCCTTGCCCTAAGCCTTGACGTCACCAGCCCAGACATCTGGCTGTCAGGTCTATTAAGCTCACTCTGTGCACGTCCATGTCTGCCCAGCCAGCAACACTCAGACACCGGCTCCTTCCCTGGTGAAAGCACTGAACTTCAAGACATTGAGTGCCTTTGTAAGTGCCGTCGGACAGCAAGTAATTCCCTGGAAAAATTGTGAAATAAGAAAGACTATTTGAGGGGCTGGAGAGATGGCTCAGTGGTTAAGATCACTGGCTACTATTGCAGAGGACCTATTTCGGTTCCCAGCAGCCACATAGAGGCTATCAACCATTTGTAACTCCAGTTCCAGGGAATCTGACACTCTCTTTTAGCTTCGCAGGTACTGCATGACACAGGTGTGCTGACCATATGTGGGCAGGCTGACAAGATAACTCAGCTGGTGAAGTGCTTGCTGTGCAAACATGAAGACCTGAGTTTGATCCCCGGAACTCAGGAAACAAGTCAAGTATGGCAGTGCATGCTTGTAATTCCAGTGTTGGGGAGGCTGACACAGGAGGATTCCTGGCACTTGCTGTCTGGCCAGTCAGTTTAGCTCAATCAGAGAAACCCAGGCCACTGAGAGATTCTATTACAGAAAACAAGATTCCTGAGGAATGACATTCAAGGTTGATGTTTAGGGCACACACATTTGTATACATGTGCACCCTACCCTGTGAAAAGAAACACTGCATGTATCTCATGTACAGGATCTGATACTCTGTAAATACCCAACTGGTGGTAGCCTCGGTGAGGACTACGGATGCTGTCTAGTGTGGAAAAGCTGCCTAGTGTGCACAAGGCCCTTGGATCTGATTCTTTGCAGTGCTGATAAACTCTATGACCTTCCAAAACCCCTGTCTCTGCGCCTGTTTCCTCCATATGTTGAGAGTATTTTATCAAGTTTCCTTTTCCACTCTGTTTATTTCCTTTATCTTTTGCAGAAGGGACAGGGAGGGGTACAGTAATGCACAGCCCTATGAGATACAGTTTTGCAAATTCACACTAGAGGTTTCCTCTTCTGAGCCCATTTGCTTTGTCAGGTGTTGGAGAGGTGAGTTTG
Organism: Eospalax fontanierii; assembly: GCA_035773235.1. Lineage (NCBI taxonomy): Eukaryota > Metazoa > Chordata > Mammalia > Rodentia > Spalacidae > Eospalax > Eospalax fontanierii. Next base: position 52,093,778 of record CM069547.1, on the reverse strand, counting down.
GCTGAGGAAGAAGCCTGGCAGAGTGGTCCTAACAGAATGTAAATTACACAGGCATGTGGCTGACTCGAAGCAGTCTGCCCACACTTGGACATGCCCTAATAATCATTAGGTGTGTGTTTTGCAGAGACTCTCCAAGTCCTTCTGCCTCATGATCTAGAGTCCCATGGTTCCTCAGGTTATTATTCACTTTGAGTCCATAAAGTCAGAGATTCTACTTATAGCTCTTCTCAGATATTCACACCTGTGTGTACATGAACTTCCTGTGAAGGCACTGTTTGGACAGAGAAAGATCTGACTGGGAGTTGGCTGTTAGGGGATCTCCAAGGAGGGAAGTCTGAGGTCAGACTATTACCTGCCTCCTCTAACGAGTTCTTCTGTTTTGGTCACTGTGTTCTTGGGAGCCTGCGCAGGGTCTGGGTTAGGGTGTCACCCCACCCCACTCATGATTCCTATACTGTCCTCAGTTGAGCCATGTCTTTCTTGGAAGAATGATTGCTAATTTTTAAATATCTCAGGAGCACTGTGCCACGCTTTACCTTTTACACCATGTATTGTGAGAACAATGTACACTACCTGTTCAAATGGCTCATATTTTGACACTAACTTGGACTATATCTTGTGTCACTCACGTTGCATCCCAGGATGGAGTCACTAAGACAAGAACTTGAGTGTTCCTGGGAAGCCGTGGGAGAGCACAACAATGGGGAAGGAAAGAGAAGAGGCCCACAAAGGCAGGGCTGCTGACCACCTACCAAGTGTGGTCACCGGGGTTCAGCTCAGCATCACAGGGAAGGAAGTGAATACTTGAATTCATCCACAAGCAGAGAAACAGGCATGAAAGTGCCCAGTTAGAAGTCTGCAAATCACTTCTCAATTTTGCCTCAACTTCTCCAAGATGCTGAGATGCAGTCAAAACTTGAGGATCCCTGTGCCAGAAATAGTCACTGTAAGAGGAATGCAAACAAAATGAGACACCCCGTGTCAGGACTAGGTCTGTATTCATTTCCAGGCTCCCTTCGTTCCCAATACCCTTTCCAATGTTTCTGTAGAGTTGACAGGTTGGAAAGTCATGGCAGCTCTTGTTTAATAAAGGTAGTGTCTTCCCCTGGGCCAATGCTTAGGCATGCTTCCTGCTTGTTACAAAAGAACCAGCCTCTACCAGTTCTGGATCTTCTCCCATAATGTGACTCACAGTATGTTTAAGCAGGCATCCATCCTTGGCTCTATAGGAACTGGAATCCTTGGAACTGGCAGAGATGTTGATTCCCTGGATATTGCTTCCCACCTGGAGTAACAAACTCTCTTTTCTTTCTGTACCTAGGGGTCTTGTGTCTCCCAAGGCCGTCAGAAAACTGTGACCAGCTGCAGTGCTGGCTTATAAGAAGGGTGTACTCAGCTTCTTTGCAGGGTTTTTTTTCTTTTTAAAAAATATTTTATTTATTAATTTTTATTTTATGTGTATGAGTGTATTGCCTGCATGCATGTAAGTGCATCCCTGTCATGCAATGCCTGTGGAGGTTAGAAGAGGGCATCAGATCCCCTGGAACTGGAGTTGTGGATTGTTGTGAGCTGCCATATGGGTTCTGGGAACCACACCTGGATCTTCTGCAAGAACAGCTAGTGTTCTTAACCACTGAGCAATTTTTCCAGCCCATCCTTTGCAGTTTTAAAAAAAAATTTTTAGTATTTTTATGTTATGTGTATGTGTATTGCCTGCATGTGTGTAAGTGCACCCATATTGTGCAATGCTCACAGAGGTCAGGAGAGAGAGAGAGAGAGAGAGAGAGAGAGAGAGAGAGAGAGAGAGAGAGAGAGAGAGAGAATATCTAATTTTCTTGGAACTGGAATTACAGATGGTTGTTAGCTACCATGTGGGTGCTGGGAAAAGAACCTGGGTCCTCTGCAAGAGCAGTCAGTGCTCTTAACTGCTGAGTCATCTCTCCAGTCCCTTCTCTGCAGTTTTTGACACTTTTCCTCAACCTAGTAAAGTACCTGGACATTGAGTGATTGACAAAAAGAGACAAAGAAAGCCCTACTTGGAGCTCCTAACCTGTAAGAAAACAAGTAGGAAATGAGTACACTTGCAAGGCTTTACGTACAACAAAGCACGATGCACAGTCTGTGCTGGGACCTCTGAGGGAGGTGAGGGTCTGGGATACGGAGAAGTGTAAGACACAGAAACTGGAGCCAATGCTTTTCTGGGGTAGGTGACAGTGTGCCCAACACAGTCAGTGTAGTGTTTCCACAGACGCGGAATGCCTCGCCTGTCCTATTACTTCTCTCCCATGTTCCGTTCATGTCTTCTCTGGACTTATTGGCTTGACCCCCTCATCTGCCCTCACTCACTATACTCCAGTGTCCTGGGAAAGTTCTCCAGAGGGGCATTCTCCATTCCTTGGGCACAGAGTTACTTGTGTGGCCAGGGAGCTGAATCTTGAGTCGGGAGGAGCCCCCATCTACTCTCCTGGCTGCTGCCAAAGACCACCAAGAGCATCACCAAGCAAAGATTTATGGCTAAGCCAGGAGGAGCATCCAAAGATACCTACACAGTCATTCTGACGGCGGAATCTGCCAGTGTCCTCCTTCACTTGCTACTGAGTGGAAAAATACATTGGGCCCAGAGCTGTGAGCTCCCTGCCAAGGCCTGTGACTCATCCCCAAGTCATAAATAATGGGTCCCTCATGACAAAGCAGAGAAGGGAGCCAGGCCCAGGGCCACGTATTTATTAGAAAAGAGAGTGGGACCATTAGTTGGGGGCTTGGTTTCCGGGAAACTCTAACCACACCATTGGAGAAGGTCAGTAGGCTTTCCACGGGAATTCAGATCCAATATTTGTTTCCAGATCCCTAACCTCTCATGGAGAACCAAGACCCCGATGCAGCCACTAGAGGCGTCCCCTGGCCACCCAGTTCCATGGGCTGAGAAGAAGACTTGCTGTCTAGGCTCTGTGGCAGCCTCTGCTCACTGATGCTTCTCATGTCCTTTCAGGTGGCAGAGTGGCTGGCCCCAGTGTCCACTGTGCTGTGTGCATCAGGAAACATTTAATGCCTTCAAATGTGCCGCTGACAAGTCAGCCACCAGCATTTCCCTGGTGTGTATTTCACAAACCTCCAGTACAATCATGGGAATGGGGTGGGGGCAGTGTAGAGATGCAGCCTTGACGCACTCAACACTTGGCAAGAGGCGTGGTGTAAGGGTGAGAGAAAGTAGAGCTTTCCCGTCTGAGGGGTGCAGGACAGGGTTCAAGTGTTAATACATACCTTTAAAACTGTTTAATTTATTTTTATTTTATGTGTATGAGTGTATTGCCTGCATGTATGTAAGTGTAGCTGTGTCGTGTAATGCCTGTGAAGGTCAGAAGAGGGTGCTGGATCCCCTGGAACTGGAGTTATGGACGATTATTAGCTGTCATGTAGGTGCTGGGAACTGAAGCTGGGTCCTCTGCAAGGGCAGCTGGTGCTCCTACCTGCTAAGCCATCTCTCCAGCCCCTGATACATACTGTTTGGGCTTGAAGGGAACACAGCTGGGCATGAATGAGAGGAAATGGAGGGAGTCATGTCCCCCGAACCTGCTCCTGTGTCCATGTGTGTACCGTCTCTCTAGCTACTCAGACCAGAGCATGGACCGTCTGGGTTCGTGCCCTGCTCCCTCCACACACAGCTGCCTCCACTGTGTTGGCTCAGGGCACTTCCACCATTCAACTGCTAAAGTATTTCCAACCTTCTTGCAGCTTGGTCCTATGATGAAGGCTTTTTCTCTCCCCCTGGCAGCCCCAGGCCTCCTGGGGTGCTGCACCATCTAGCCTGACAGAATCATCTGCTGTTTTCTCTTCAGCCTGAGCTGGCCTTCCTTCTTAGAGCTGTCCTACCTGTGCTAACACCCACCCCTGAAGCCTGGGTGGCACTCACTTGCTCATACCTGGCTTCGTGCTCCATGGAACAGAGGCTGTTCTGGTCATACAATGACAGTCGGGAGAACAACAGGAGTGAAGGATGAATGGCCAGAGGATGAATGAAAGCCATGAATCAATCCTGCCTTTGAGACAACCCTTGGCACACACAGAAATGGATGCTGAGGCCGCTTCCCTGCCTTGAACTCTGCCCTATTTTAATTGTCTGTTTTCTGACCTCCAAAGCCAAAGCCTTAACTAACCACTGGCCTCAAACACAGCCGACTAACAGAATCTCCATGGCGAGTGATCTTTGCCTCCCCACCTTTGGGAGCCCCTTGCCCTACTGAGCATTTCAGACACTGTGCGGGGGTAGGAACTTTGACTGACATGGGTCTCCAAAGTTTGGGATTTGAGATGTGGAGGCTGGAAGTGCACTCTCCTGCAGGGGTTTCCTCACACCCAGCAATCAGAACTGAGCCTTGAAGCACAACAGAATACCGGAAGTCAGACTTGGGAAGTCTCCCAGGAATGCTTTGAGCCTGAGAGACAAGGCCCTGACCCGCAGTCCTCAGCACTGTTAGGAGAGACAGACATAGGACTCGGGTTCGCGACGTCTAGTCCGTGCTCACTGGTGAGCCCTGCACCTCTTGCCATTGGTTGTTTAACTACTGTTCCTCCTCTTGATGCCTCTGAAGGCTCAGGCTGGCCAACACTCCCACAGCCTCCTGGGCCCTCTTCCCACATACTGCCAGCTCTGTCACTTCTTGTGGGCTGTGTTTTGCCTTGTTCTTGGTAGGGGGTATAAGCCCTGAGGAGACAGATTTGGGTCTCAGAATCCCAGGGCTCAGAATCAAATCAGGACTGACTTGGAACATAGGAGCACATTGCTACACTGCACTGAATCTACAAAACTTTGCCACCCAAGATTTCAGAATCAAGTGCGATACCTTGAAGAGAATCTTCTGGAAGGGGAATGCACCCCAGGAAGGCTCTGGGAGGAGACATCTGGAAAGAGAGAAGGGACAGAGGAGGGTCCCTGATGAATTGGGGTTGGGGCGCCACCATGTGGGCTCAGGGAATGGAGCTCCTCACCTCTATGTCCCTCAAGCAGAAGTGGAGGGGGTCTCCGAGGACAGGCTGGACCCTGGGTTGCAGCTTATAGGGTAGAGGCTTCAACACCATTTGCCTTGGGCTCCAGATAGACATTACTCTCTTGCATGGTTCTCACAAACTGGCTCTCAACCCAGTGCTATACCAGCCTGTTGTTGTGGTTGAGGTGTTAGTGTTGACATTTAATTACTACTGAAACAGCATTAAGATGTGGGGCTTCCTGGGGAGAGGGAGTTCAGGTTATGGGTTAGTGTCATTGTACAGAGAGTCTGTGGGAATGGGCCTCTGCCAGGTGGACAGTTATTATCACTCTCCTCACTGCACTCTACCAGTGAGGCACCTGGACCGCTGAGGCTGCAGCAAGGCTTTGCCTGATGCCAGGACCTTAATCTTGAAATTCCCATCCTCAGAGACAGAGGAAGATTCTGTGCTCAGTAAATGACCGAGTCTCAGGTATTCTACTGCAGCATCAGAAAACTGAGATGTCCCTGAACCCGCACCCGGGAGAGACAGTGTCTAGTGAAGGTTAGACCACATGCTGCCGCCGCTCCTCCTGCTGGTCATACTGGTGGCATTCGTGGGCATGGAGCTCTGAAAAGTGTATCTCTGGGTGCAGTTTGAGACCATGGGGACAATGTGAGTAGGGTTTGGAGGCCTGCGCTGCACATGGCCGTGTCTGGGGATACTGTTCAGGGAGGTCTCCAACTCGGAAAAACGTCAGGATTGTTGAGTGTTGTTGTTGGTGGTGGTGTATGTGTGTGTATATAGGCCAGAGGGCAACCTCAGCTGTCCTCCTCAGGAGCTGTCCAGCCTTAATTTTGTTCAGATAGGTTCTCTCAGGGTCCTGAAGCTCACTGATTAGACTGGAGCCTCAGGAATCCTCCTATCTCTGCCTCCCCAGTGCCAGCAGTCCTGTCTTTTTTGTGTGGAGTCTGGGGATTGAACTTGGGTCCTCATGCTTGCAAGGCAAGCACTTACCTACTAACTGAGCCAACTCACCAACCCAATACTACTGGGCTGTCAGCCGTGTCTCCTGCCCCTGCCTACATTCTCCTCTCCCATCTTATTTTGTTCTGCCCAGAGCACCCTTCCTTCCAACTGCCTGCCCCCATCTTAGCCTTCATCCCCTCAATAATGCCTACTTCATCTTCTAGAGCCCACTCTCCCAGCAGGTAGGTATGTGACAACTGTTAGACAAAGCACTGTGCACCGATCAGCACCTTGTAAGAATTTAGCTGTTTCAGGCTCAGTTCTTTCTATTGATGACCCTCCCCAGTTGGCTCATGACCTTTGGCAAGTTCCCTTCTCCTTTCTGGCCTCAGTTTCTTTATCTGTCCTTTGAGGCAGCTGGGCTAGTGGGGCTTCAACACACAGCCTGGGTGGCAGCAAGGCCAAGTCCAAGGTCACAGCCCCATGCTGTCCCCTCTGGCCTGCTTCACTCTCCCCAGCTGGGAGGAACATTCTGAACAGCGTTAAGAATAATAAACATGGGCTGATAAACATCAATAGGCCTGGCTGGTGCCAAAAGGGAAAGAGAGAAGACTGCACTCTACTGGCTCCAGCTCCCCAGGCCACACTAATGCTGCCAGCTCCTTAATCATCTGGAGACAGCCGGCCGGCTCCCCTAGCCTTCCTAGGCCAGGCCCAGGAGGCGGCCACCGAATCCTCAGCCACAGGCCAGCCCTCAAGGGGCCTTCCTCCTGGCAGGTGCTGATGGCTTTGCCCTGCTGGAAGCCTTCTTCAGCTCCTCAGGTCCCAGGAGACAGAGCCTGAATGTCCTAGTCTGGCATGGATGGCCTGACCCAGGCATCAGCCCATTCTATGACCTCGTGGCTCACCTGATCCCACACGACAGCCATTCCACAGGGCCATCAAGCTCTCAGTCTTCTGATAGTCTCTGCAGACTCCCCTCTCTGGGGGAAAGTCTGGGTGCCTCTAACACCAGAGCCCTGTGGAGTTAGTATGGAGCTTGGTATTCTAGTTCCTAGGTTCCTTGACTCATTCTGGAAGACAGTGAACTCCTGAGAGAAGAGGGTTGTTACTGGAGAAATAAGCTCTGTGACTGCTCAGGGTCAGAGCCCTGGAACTAGGCAGTCTGGGATTCAAACCTGTTACTTAGGCAAATGACTTAATCCTTTCTTGTCTCTATTTTTCAGTAAAATAACAATACAAATCTAGCACTTCCCTTTCCAGGTTGCCTTCAGGCTGACTCATGTAGAGCTGTGGAAGGGGCCTGGACCAGCTGCCCTCTCTCTATGGTGCCTGTTGTTACTGATTTTCACACGCTATGATCTGTGAATACCTGGCACACAGTAGGCCTGTGTTTGTTGAATGGCTAAATGACTGACTCAGAGCTAGAGAAAAGGATGTAGACTTGGCTCCTCCATGCAGGCCTGGGGTTATGCAGTGAATGTTGAGGGTGAACAACAGTAAAGCCACCAAACACGTACCCATTGAGGGTAGAGGCTGTGTTTCCTGCAATAGGATGGGGTGTTGTTTCTTGAAGAGGAAGCAGGAATAGTGAATTTGGAGACTTCTGTGGCCTAGACATCCAGAGATGTTGATAAGCTCTGTGATGGTGCCTTCCAGCTGGTGCTGAGTTATTCAGTCATGGAGTCAGCAAAGGCCTGGGGAAGACAGAATGATCAAGGCAGGAAGTGGCCCATTGTGGCCAGAATAGATGGCCCTCCAACCTCCCCCGCTGCACCCCGCCTCCGTGGGCCTTAAGGGCACTTCCCAGAGCAGGCAACCTGGTCTGTGCATAATATCACATTTCCAAGGGATTCACCATCCCCAGTCCCTAGGGAGTCTCTGGTCGCCATCTTCCATTCTCCCTGCCTCCCTGGAGATGCTGTGTCTCCCTTCTTCAGTCCAATTTTCCATGTGAGATTTCCGGAGACACTGACTAGGTCATGTGGTGGGAGACATGGTTTGGGAACTTCGTACATTTCTGAAATTCCTAGCTCTATTTTCAGATGCCTGTTCCCCTGTGCATACCCATTCTGCTCCTGGCCCCAAACAGTTCATTGTGAGCCAGTGGAGAATAAGAATCACCGGTTAATGAGTGAGTCAGATTTTTAATAGGTTGGTTGGCCTCAGTTTAAGGTCTTCCTGCTAGATTATGGTTAACACTTGCCCAAAGGGGTCTGGTGGGAAACATACACAGCATGCAACACATGGAAGATGTCCATGCTTGGCTGTTGGTTGTTGGCTGTGGGCTGATTGTGGGTCAGGATACCCTGTGTTGACCATCAGAAAACTCAAAATGACATTGAAGCAAACTGTCTCTGGCAAAATCCTGTTCATGGCTCTGTGTGCTTGCTATCTCTGTGTACTGGTTAGTCCTGGACTTCTGTTCCCAATAGCATAGAGATGTGGAGTATAGAGTAGACTGCACTGTGAAGAGATGATGCTCATGGGGAGGCCAATGATCGACCTCTAGGCAAGGGAGGTTGGGGTTCCAGGAGGAAGTGGGATTACCAGTAGGGCTGGGAAGGGGGCTTGAGGTCAGGTGTATCTGTGTAGTTGTGAGCAAAGATGACACCTCTGAACAAAGTAAAAGTAGGTGAAAATAGGTGCCCCTTAGTGGTGGGTCTTGGTGGGTGTCTACGGTGTGTTTCAGCCCCCAAACTCTTGCACCTCTCTTCTGGAACCCTTACGGAATGGAAGTGTGTCTCTTGTACCGGAGGCCCTGAATTTAGGAGCAGACCTGCACAGCAGGTGCTGATGCTCCAGCCTGATGAAGAACTGGGCTTCCTCCCTCCTCCGAGCTGGTCAGCCGTCTCTTCTAGGGGCTCTCTGCTCTTTAGGGACATGCTGTGTGGAAAGTGAGTCTAACCAGAGAGGTCAACAGTTATATAGCTTTGGGCTTTATTAATGGAGCCCTGAGTGGGGCCAGGTGCTCTCCTTCCATCTGCAGAGGTGCCTCCGGGATAGCTGATTAAGCAACCTGGCACAGTGGCTGGTGATTTACGGCCTGCCTAGAAGCTCCTACTTGGGAGCTGAGCTACTGCATTATTCATGGTGTGGAGCCATAAATCTGCCCTGAAGCTGGCTGCTAGCTCTGCCTAGGAGGCTAAGGAGGAGGGAGGTGGGCAGAAGAGAGAGAAAGGTCAGGACAGGCAAGGTGTTCTGTGGGCAACAAGGCTTCTAACAGGAATTTGTCTTTGCTCTTGAGGTCCCAAGATCAGCTCCAGAGATACCCTGTCTGTTTGCCTTTCAGCTGTGACAGTCTTAAGTCCCCTTTGGATTCCTCTGGCCCAGGCATCCTCCTCTGGACTAACCTGGACATCTATTACAACCACTAAATACCATTACTTCCTCTATAGAACTTAAAAATATCAGGCCACATTACTTAAAAAAATCTTTTAGTTTATTTAATATTTCAATATCTTTTGTTCTTTGGCAATTTCATACATGTATACAAAGCATCTTGATCTTAACCACTCCGAGTTCTCCCTTTCCTCTTCTGTTTTCCTTTTTATAACATATTGAGTCCAGTTAGTGCAGCCTGCTGCACTTGGTTTGTTGGTTTGACCTAGTGCGGGTGAACATAGCTGAAATAAGTTCAATAGCCACGCCATGTCCAGAAGCTAGCACTCTACAGCACACTACTCCCTGTCTTCTAGCTCTTACCTTCTTTCTGCCCCTTCTTCTGTGATGTTTCCTGAGCCTTGTGGGGTTGATACAGACGTCTCATTAAGGCTGAGTATTCAGCAGTCACTTACTCTGTACTTTGACCGATTGTGAGTGTCTGAATTAACCACTGCCCATGACAAAACCAAGTCAGGCCACATTTCTTTAGAACAAATTGTTTGCCTCAAGTCCTGCTGTAAGGCAATGGGGATGTCCCTCTGCAAACCCTGGGGGAAGCCCGTGCAGGTCTTGTCACATGGCTGCTTCTGCTTTACTCACTCATATCACCTCTGAGAAAATTCAGGGTGAGATACGGTCACATGTATTGAGAAGAAACAGGCTACTGCCCAAGTTTGAGCTAAGGTCTGAAGCACCTGGAGGTGCCTCAAAATAAACATATTCCTGGGCCTACCTACAAACCAGAGGGCACAAGTCATAGGTCTCAGGTGGGGCCTGAGAATGAATAGTTCCAGCAAGTTCTCTTAAGATGCAGAGCTGTTGGCTCATGGATCCCATGGTAAGAATGGCCAATCAACGTGGTTTAACCAAAACTTTGCTGCGTTAAAATCACCCAACAAGGGCAGGAACTATGCATAAAGTTTGCAAGAAGTTAAATGAACTCATTCATTCAATAAACATATTGATAACCACTAAGTATCCCTGCTGAGGTCTAAGCTGGAATCATGAAAGAGCCAGACACTGGCCTCTGTGTCCACTGGCAAGAGAGGGACTTTGTGAACAGACTCCAGGTCTTTACTGAGAGTTGAATCAAGCAACTGGACAAACTCAGCTCTAACGTGAGGGTCTAGAGTCCTTACACCCCCACCTGTGACCTAAGTAAATGGAGAAGTCTGCACATTGTGTCTGACTAACTGAAGAAATAGCCAGAGATTTGATGGGCTGTAGTCAGGTCTATAGGGGAAATACTCTGTAGGCAGGGAGATTAAAAAGGAGGCAAGATCAGACTTAGTTAAAACCATTTTAGAGTCCTCACTATTATGGTGGTAAATTGTGCTCACTGTTAATGCAAAAAACATAGTCTGATTCCATCTCTATTCTTATATAACATCCTGTTTATCCTAAAGTTAGTAGTAATGGCTTTTTCTCCCCTATTTGTTTAGGTTTCTTTGACCATCTAAGAAATTTCACACCTTCTCCAAGCTTTATAAAATATTTGTTAACACAATTTTCTGATTGGTCAAACCTACCATATACTCTGCCTGGTTTGACTTCTGCCCAGCCTCACCCTGCCCCTCTCTCACTAAGCTCTGGTAAGGACCACCCAGGGCTCCCTCCCTCCCTCACTTCTTGCTTATTTAATCCTGCATGTCTTCTTTCTTATTTTATTCTCTTGCTTTGATAATACACATCTTCTGATAACGTCATGAAAAGCACGACCACAGAGGGAAATACGAGGAGGCTCAGCATGTCTAGGAAGCACTCTCTTCCCCTTGTCAGTGAGACTGAGTTCAGGTAGAGAATTGGGGTCTGAAAATAATTTCCTTTTCAGTTCTTTGGACTGCCTTTTCTCAAGAAGCATTTAGGGTCTCTGCATCCACGGCATTCTAAAACATGACACGGACTCCTGGTGTGGGTTCTTAAAAAAGACTGGACTTGAATCTAGGGAGTTCTTTTCTCCAGTCATAGAAAATTTTTCTTATGGACCTGATTTTCTCTCTCTCTCTCTCTCTCTCTCTCTCTCTCTCTCTCTCTCTCTCTCTTTCTCTTTTCCTTCCCTTCCTCTCCCCTCCTCTCTCCTCTCCTCTCTCTTTTCCTTTTTTACAGTCACTTTTGCACCATTCTCCCTTTTCATCTCAGATCTAGGCATTGGAAATTGGGTCTTCTGAATTTGTTTGCTAAGTTTTGAACAAATTTGTTCATGTCGTTATCATTTTAAACTTTATAACAAAAAAACTTTCTTATATTTATCCTCCAACTGTACTTGTGCTCTCTGTTTTGTGCATTTAACCTTTGGTGGCTCTTTATTGTTGTCTGATTGCTCCTTTATGTGGATCCTATTTCACTAGTACAATATTTCCTATCATTTCTTGCAGAATGTTAATTATATATATTTGAGGCCTTTTTTCTGTCTTATTTTTGTTTTTTCTGAGTTCTCTTATTTGTTTACTTCTGGGTTTTACACGGGGAATTCCCCAGATGTCTGGCAATCGCGAATCCACCATTCATATTTCAAAGTAAAGATAAAAAAATGGACCAACATTTGTGCAACGAAGTGGATTATGTGCCAAGGGGTGGGGTGGAGGTGAGCATTCTGTCAGTGATCAGTGAACAGGGGGTTGGGTGGGGGTGAGCATTCTGTCAGTGAACAGTGAGCAGGGGGTGGGGTGGGAGTGAGCATTCTGTCAGTGAACAGTGAGCGGGGGGGGGGGTGGGGGTGAGCATTCTGTCAGTGATCAGTGAGCAGGGGGTGAGGTGGGGTGAGCATTCTGTCAGTGAACAGTGAGCAGGGGGTGGGGTGGGGGTGAGCATTCTGTCAGTGATCAGTGAGCAGGGGGTGGGGTGGGGGTGAGCATTCTGTCAGTGATCAGTGAGCAGGGGGTGGGGTGGGAGTGAGCATTCCGTCAGTGACAGTGAGCAGGGGCGGCTCAGAATCTTTGTTAAGACTGTATCAAGTATATGCATATTTTCTTTGCAATAATTTAGTTTCTTCACCGAAAATATATTTTAAAAGTTAAAAGTCTTTCATGGTCCTCTGCAGTGGAGCCTCACTGTCCCCCTGCAGACACTGCTGGCATTCTGGAACCTGGTGACTTGGGGGTACTGAGGACAGCTTTTGTATTTCTCATTTGCAGCGGTAGAGTTATCTTCTTTCCCATTTGAGCTGGCCTTGATAATGTTTTAACTAGTAGAATATACAGAAATCACTCTGGAGGCAGAAGAGGGCAGATTCCTGTGAGTTGGTGGTCTGCTGGTCTATACAGAATATTTCAGGTCAGCCAAAGCTATATAGTGAGACCCTTGTAACTTCTGAGACATCAAAAAGGAATCTATGTCTGTATCTAGATGTACTGTACTGTGTTCTAGACAAGACAATAAAAAGACACCCCACCTAGAAAGACCATGATTACATTTGTGTGTGTGAATGTGAGGGATGTGTGTGTGTGTGTGTGTGTGTGTGTGTGTATGCGCATGTGTGTGGTCTATTTGCATGTGTGTATACTTATGCATACACAGTCATGGACGTCAGACAACTTCAGGTACCCTGCTATATCCTTTCCTACCTAATTCCCTTGAGACAGAATCTCTGCAGACCCTGAAGCTAAGCTAGTGGTCAGCAGGCTCCTGCCATCCTCCTGTCCCCACTTGCTCAGCACAGTGGGGTTACAGGTGTCCATGAACAGCCACACCTGGCTTTTTATGTGGGTGTTGGGATCCACACTCAGGTCATCAGGCTTGGGCAACTCTGTGTCATCTTCCTAGCGCAGTTACATTTAATAATATAAAAATATTCTATAAAAATCAAGAGGTAAAACAAATAGATCATGTGAAATAAAACTTGCCCAAAGGTATGTTACCGTTTCTATTTCTTTTGGTTGTGGGAGTAAACGTCTGTGATCCATGTCCTTTATTTTTTAAAATTCTATTATTTTTATTTTTATGTGTATGAATATATTGCCTGCACGTATGTAGGTGTAACCATGTCATGCAGTGCCAAGGGGGTCAAAAGAGAGTGTTAGATTCCCCTGCAACTGGAGTTATGAAAGGCTACTGGCCTCCATGTGGGTGCTGAGACTCAAACCCGGGTCCTTTGCAAGAGTGACCAGTGCTCTCAACCACTGAGCCACGTCTCCACTCCCGACCCATGTCTTATATAATAAAAATTACTTGAAGATGTCAGAATGGAGCCAATGGCTCTTTCTCAAGATGGTTAATTTTTCTGTTTTAGGTCTTCCGTCTTTATCTCGCACTTCAGAGTGAGCTGTGTGTGTCTGCAAGCTGCTTTTCTGGGATTGTGATAGCTGCATTGGATTTATGAGTCAATTTGGGAATAATGGGCATCATTGTTATTTTGTACCATCTAATCCACAAACACGGTGTGCACTTGGGTTTTCTTTGATTTAATCAATACCTTTAAAATATTTTATTTATTATTATTGTTTAATATTTAATTTTAAAATTATATATGTATGAATGGATTGCCTGTAAGTACACTCATGTCATGCAGTGCCTAAGGAGTCAGAATCCCCTGATTCTGTCAGTGTTAGATCCTTTGAAACTGGAGTTATGGATGCTTGTTAGCTGCCATGTGGCTGCTGGGAATTGAACCCAGGTCCTCCACAAGAGCAACCAGCACTCTTAACCACTGAGCCATCTCTCCAACCCCCACCTCACTGTCCGCATTTTCCCTCAGATCAGGAGCAAGCCAAAAATGTGCTCTTGTGGCCAGCCTAGTACTATAGGTCTTCCCTCTTGAAACGAGGCAAGAAGAGGGGATAAAAGGCTCATAGTTCAGAAATAAAACTGTCTCTCCAGGTGCAAGTGACGCAGATGTCTGTATATAGAATTGCAGAGGACCCAAGCTCAGTTACCAGCACCCACATAAGGCAACTCACAACTGCTCGCTCCAGATGCCTCTAGCCTCAGCAAGTTCCTGCATACACATGCACATACCTGTACACAGATACACACCCCCACACATATACACACGGAAAGACATATAATTAAAATTACAATAAAATAAATCTTAGGAAACAATGAAGTTAGTTGTAGAATTTAAAAGCATACACCTTTTTATCAAGTTATCAATTCACATCCAGTCCTCACTGCTGATCATTTTTATCAGGCGTGAGGGCTAGCTTTGTCAAATGTTGTACCTTTGACTTGAATGAAAACTCAAAACTGTAACTCCTTTTGAAAAGTATATCTTGGGATCTAGGGCCAGACAGAGAACCTGAAGTCTGCTGCCAGTTCGTGAACCATCTAAATAAAAATAAGGCAATAAACTGAACCTTGCCAAAATGAACATCTTTTTCTCTGTAAGAGCTTATGTACAGAAAATGAAAAGACTTAGGACTAGGAGAAAACAGTTTCAAACCACTTAGTTGGGATGACTATTATCTAGAATATGTAAAGAACTTTTAAAACTCAACAATAAAAAATTCAATTATAAACCCAGGAAAATACACGAAAAGCCTCTGACATGTAAAGGATTACAGATGACAAATAAGGAGGTGAAAAGAATCTCAGCATCACTACTTTCTGTATTCAAAGTGACTCCAACCAGATGTGCTTTAAAGTAAATGATGAAACAAACTGTGATATATCCACACAGTAGAATATCACTTGGTCGTAAAAGGAACCAATGATCATTGACAATAGAGATGGACTTGCTAGGAAAACAGTGAATCAAAGAAGTCAATTTGTAAAAGATTATGTGCTATGATTCCAGGTGTGTAACTTCTCTGAAATAATGACATGATAAGAATGAAGAACGGGAGCTGGAGAAGATGGCTCAGTGGTTAAGTGCACTGGCTGCTCTTACAGAGGACCTGGGTTCGATTCCCAGCACCCACACGGTGGCTAACAACCATCCATAAATCCCGTTCTAGGGGATCAGACACCCTCTTCTGACCTCCACAAGCACTGCAGAACATGGGCACACCTACTTACATGCAGAAAATCTACTCATACATATAAAATACAATAGATAAAAATATTAAAAAAAAGAATGGAGACCAGGTTAGTGGTTGTCAGGGCTGGGTTGTAGGGTACATGGCAGAAGGAACGCATAGCTGTGGAAGTCTGAGAAGCATCTTGTGAGGACAGACTTGTCCCGTGTCTTCAATATCACAGTGGATGCAACCACATCCACAGACAGTTAAATTCCAGAACTACAGTACTCACATAGATGGGGCACAGTTAGAAATGGGCAGATCTTCATGTGATCAGTGAGCTGGCTCAGTACCACCTTCCCAGCTATGAAGCAACCCTGTGGGAAACCGAGTAAAGGGCACACAAGGCTTCTGCATATATTCTCACAACTGCATGTGAATATAATTCTCTCAAAATAAAAAAATATAATAAAAAACCAAAGCAGAACATTTACATGAAAGTCATTAGCAAGACTAGAAGGCTTACTGACATTGTTCTAGAAGTTTCAGCTAGTGCTATTATTTAAGACACCCAAGAAGTTTAGAAGCAGGAAATGAAATAATCATGATTTTTTTTTTTTTTACTTTGAAACTCCTAAGGAAGCTGCAAAGACTTATGAAGAAGGAAACTGAGAACTCACTTAACAAAAGCACGAGAAGTTTTAGTATATATAAAATAGCTATAACTAGCTAGGGAGGAAGAAATTTCCTTGGCATGTACCATTGAAAACTGGTGGACCCTTAGGAATAAAACTTGTATAGTTTTAGTGAAAGATATAGAACAAGACTTGAATAAATGAAGGGACACGATGTTAGGAAGATTCAATATGTGAAAATATCATTTCACCACAAATTAATTTATACCTTTAATAAAATTCTGATAAGTGTCCCCATTGGGTTGTTTTTCTGAATTTAAAGAGAATACAAAGTTCTTTAGGAAAAATAAATGAGCAAGAAGTTCTTTACTATTAAATAAAAAATTAACCATTCAACTGAAGAAAGCTCAAAAGAAAATGCACCAAAGGAAACAAGGAATGAAAAATAAAGAAAACAATGAATTCTAAAAGGAAAAATTAATAGAACCGATAAATACATTAATTAATTCTTTCTTTGTAAATGTGATAAAATAAACAAATTCTCCCTTACACCATTCACCATGAATCATGGAAAAAATGAAGTATAAGCAAAAACCAGATCTAATTTTACTCTCAAGAGTGAACTGTATATATGCATCTTTTTACCTTAACTAAGTTCATCCTAGCTCAATACCAGATTGTTTTAATTTCTCTAGCTTTGTGATATGTTAATTAGCACAGCAGTTCAACCTTAGCCTTTGGGATAAAGAGTCTTTGGCTCAAATACAGACTCCAAATATTTAATATTTTTAGAGTAATAATGGCAACTCTTTTAACATTTCTACATGTTAAGTACAACACCTGTAGCTATTGTATTGCCTGGAGTCTGGGGGCATAGTAGACAGAATCTAGGGCGAGGGGAAAACAGTTTACTCAGAGTTAGGGACAGCATAACATTCAATGTTAAATGATCAGCGTGTGGCTGCCAACATCTGGAGTTTTCTCTTTAAGATATTCCTGGCTTTCAGTCATTCTTCCATTTCAATGTTAGCATCATATTGTAAATTCTTTTCGTCTGTGTGTCTATGTGTGTGAGCATGGTGGGCACTCACGTTTGTGTGTGTAGGTGTGTGTGTCTGTGTGTATGTGGAAGTCACATGAGGACACTTTGTGTCCTGGTACATCACTCTTTGCCTTATTCCCTTGAGACAGGGTCTTCCACTTAACTTGGAGTTAGGCTGGCAATCAGCAAGGCTTGGTGATCCTCCTGCCTCTACTCTTCCAGTACTGGTATTCTAGGCACATATGAACATGTTCTGCTTGTGATGTGAGTGCTGGAATCTGAATTCTCATGCTTAGGCAGCAACCACGGTGCCATCTCCCCAGCCTCAACACTGTCAGTCTTTTAAAGCAGTCACCCTGGGACAGGCTTGTGCTGGCAGATGTGCAGGTGTGCACTGGCTCCTTTCCGCTACCATGTGTCTTTGCACTCAGGTTCCTTTCTCATGTCCCCAGCAGGAATCACTTGCTTTGCTTCAGCTGAAGCACAGGGGAGTCTCAGTCCCCTCAGGCTTGACAGTCTCTGGATGACATTGTAGATCTTTTTTTTTTCAGACTGGTCATTATTGATTAATGGGAAAGTTATTGATTCAGATATTCTGAAGTGAACGGATATGAAAATCCACTTTGCTTTGCTTCCTTTCACCCATTTGTTCTTTTTGTTTTTGACCTATTGACCTTCCTGAGATAACTTTGACTTGGATTCTGTCACTGGCAACCACCAGAGTCCTGATTTCTCATCTGAAACAGAGTGAATTTTAAACTCATTCACATCAATTGCCACATTAATTGAGACATGCACTCTCCTCACCCACCGTTCATTTTTGCAGTTACATCTCTTTGGTTGTACATTGCTCTGAAAAAAATTTCATATGCTCTTATTTAGGCAAGCTCTTTCTTCTTTTATCTAAAAAGTGCTTTCCATTCATTTATTTGTTGTGGGTACATGTGTTTGTGTATGCCACAGTGCATGCAAGGAGGTCAGAGGACAATATGTGAGAATCAGTTCTCTCCTTCTACCATGTGGGTCCCAGGAGTTGAACTCAGATCCTCAGGCTTGGTGACAAACACCTTTACCTGTTGAGCCATCTTGCTGACTGATATTTTTGTTTCTTTACTAAATTTTTTTGTTTTATTTTAAGAGAGGGCCTCACTGTATAGCCCTGGCTGGCCTGGGACTTGCTATGTAGACTAGGCTACCCTCCAGCTCAGGGAGATCTTTCTGCCTGTGCCTCCCAAGTGCTGGAATCAAAGGCATGCGCCATCACGCCTGACCTTTACTGAGTTTTACTACTAGCATTTTGTTGGATTTATAAAACTCATTTTTGGTACTTCCTAATTCTTTTCTTGAGTCTGGGAACTGTCTGGGTGCTCTGTGCATGGTCTCCTCCTGAGTCTGAAGCACTTTTCAGCCGGCACATCTCTCATTGCTTCTCAGTTACCTTCTAATGTATTTCTCTGTTAACCATTCTCTCTCTCAGATAAATCTTGGTATCCCCTGTCACCCAGCGTGCTTTTGGCTTTCTCTCTATCAGTGATTCTTCTGGAAGCTATTGTGAGGAATTAGCAGAGGTGAAGTTCCTACCGGCAGGTGTAGCCATGGCTCTGTATTGGGCTGTTAGGATCTGGGCCAGGAGCAAGGAGAGGGGCCGGAGTGGATAAGGCTGAATATGTGGTATATTAAGAGTGAGAGGCAGGTTCAAGGCCTCTGAGAAGGAAGTCCCACTGTAGAAGGGAGGAGAACCAGAGCTATTCTTGTGGAGAGACAGGAGCATGTAAACAGGTGTATGTTTATTTTCATTGCCTGATACCAATGTACCCCATACCTTAGTGGCTTACCCACAGGACTATCTCAGCAATGTCTTTTTGTGTGTCAGGAATCTAGGAGCAGCCTAGCTGGGTACCATGGGCCTCTCATAGGGCAATGGTCAGGCAGGGTGCGGTCTCATCAGAAGGTGCTTGTTGGTAGAGGATCTGCTTCTAAGCTCACTTGTATTAGTTAAGACTGGCGCACTAACTGGCTCTTAGCTGGGGATGTGGTCTGCTTGTCACTTGGGCCTCTTCTGAAGATAGTTTACAATAGAACAGCTGGCTTCCCTGGGTAAAGAGAGAACATTTAAGTTAGGCATCACAGGCTTTTTGAACTGAAACTTGAAAGTGACACTCCTTTCCTTCCCTCATGTTCTGTGTGTTAAAAGTGAGAACGGGGACCAGCCCATGTTTGAGAAGAGGGGATTCTCCACAGACTTCAATGCCAAGAGGTAGGGTTCACTGAGCACAGTCTTGAACTCTCCTGCCACAGGCAGGTTAATTTACAAACTTCTCAACTCTGTGAGATAGCCTACTAGTTCAGAACACACTGAGCACCCACAACCCTGACTCTGAGCACTTTCTCCATGAAAAGAGCCCAAACTTTTGAAGAAGTGACAGACACCAAGACTGGGGGCAATAAAAAAGAAAGAAAAAAGCACACCATGGAGCCAGAATGTTCTTTTGTGCCATAAAAGCAGCAGAAGTGGAAGAAGTGTTCAGAGAATTACAGGCCAGAATGAATAGAAACCAAATAGAAGGGACTGCCACAAGCCAAACCTGGGATAATTTAACAAAATACATGAGACTAGAGACAGATTGTCTGCAGCTTAGTTTTTTTTTTTTTTTTTTTTTTTTTGTCAACTTGACACAACCCAGAGTCAATCTGGAAGAGGAAACCTCAGCTGAAGAGTTTCCTTAATCAGACTGGCTCGTGGCCACGTCTGTGAGAGACTGTCTTGATGGGTGATTGATATGGGAGGACCCAGCTCACTGTAGGCAGCACCATCCCTAAGCAGGTAGTCCTGTGCTGAGTAAAAAATATAGTGAGTGAGCCCAGTCAGTAAGGAGCATTCCTTCATGGTCCCTGTTTCAGTTCCTACCTCCAGGTTCCTGCTCTGGTAGATTGTGACCTGAGTGTCAACAGAAATGAATCCTTTCCTTCCCAAGTTGCTTTTGGTCATAGTGTTCATTACAGCAACAGGAAGCAAAGCAGAACAGATTGTTTTAATCACTAACTAAATAGGAATGTGAAAGTCAGTGCTGGTGTGAACAAACAAGTGGATTTATAAACAGGAAAGAAGAGACCTGATCCTTGGGTGTCAGCCAGGAAGGAGGGAGGACGGACTGAAAAACAGGCTTTTGGGGACCGAGTACCCAGCTTGGCACTAAGAGTTTGCTTAGCATGGGCGAGGCTCTGGGTTCAATTTAATGCTCATCATTGATGGACAGGGGGAGAAAATTTAAAACCATTGTAGTAAAGCAGGGTCAGTGGAACCCATCTGTTATCCCAGTGCTTGGGAGGTATAAGCAGGAGGATCAGGAGTTCAAGGTCATACTAAGTTACATAGTGAGTTTGAGGACAGCCTAAGATATGTAAAACCTTGTCTCAGAAAGAAATCAGGCAGACAGACAAATAAAAACCTCCAAACTGTCATAATGAGTGATCCAGTCAGGAGCATCAGTGATGAAACAACTCTAGGTATGGGAGACATCCCCAGGCTCCCAGTTCCTGCGAAGGCCTGACAAACTCACTTCCATCTTGAGGAAACACTAGACCGATGCAAACTGAGGAACCATCAACACATTAGTGGGCCTACATCTTCTAAAGTATCAAGGTTAAGAAAGTTGAGAAAAGAGTGAAGAGTTGTAGGTGAGCAAGGAAACGTGACCCAGGATGCAAGACCAGATCTCTTAACTGCTCAGGCGTACTGAACAGTGTCCCATGGACTTAACGGTAGTTATCTGGGCTCTCCCTCCCATCCTGCTGAGGTTGTGTAAAGCCCACTTTAAGGAAAGACACTTGAGTCTTAGGAGGACTGGAGGGCACCCCCTATTAGTAAATTATGCTCAAGTGGCTTACAGAAAAGCTCTTTGGACCATTCTTAGAAAACTTTAAGTTTTAAATTATTGCTGCATAAAAAGAGATAAAGAATACAGCACCAGAAGGAGCCAATGACACCAACTCTATCGGGGGGCAAACAAAAGCCTATCAACAAAAACGACCCTATTCACTAAGCTGTGTGTTGGTGCTCTCCTAATCTGTAACCCACCTAGGGACAAGTGGCTGTGGCCACCCTTCCTCTCTAATTTTTCTGAGAGATACTTGTTCAAGGTCCAGGGGCATGGGTTCAGTCCAGAGCTGGGAAGTAAGTATTCTGTCTCAGGGCCATCTTTCTTCACAACTCATAAGTCAGAACACCTCTACAAGGAGGAAGCAGCAGGTGGCCAACGTGAACCCACCCCCCTCCCCTCCTCTCCGCTCCTCTCCCCTCCTTTCCCTTCCCTTCCCTTCCCTTCTCCTTTCTCTCCTCTCGTCCACCTTCCCACTGGCTCTGTATCTCTGGAGTACCCATGCTAGTTCAGCCATTAAATGAACTACCAAGAAATAGTTGATATTCTTTCCAAAGACCCAACTCTTGGATTTCTCATATCTGTGCTTCAGCATTTATTGTTTGAAATTCACTGTCATCTAATTCATTATCTTTGAATCTTCCCTCCAGCTGTTTGAATGTTTACTTTGGGAGAGCTCTGGCTTGCTCTTTGAGTAGAGCGTTTAGTTAATTTAATTTTTTTCTCTGTTAACGAGAAACACAATACTATATGTAGTCTGCCTTTTACAGAGAGCTTCGTGTTTGTTTGCTGGAGTCCCCATTGTTTCTTAAACAATCACAAATTACAGTTTTGATTCCCTTCTGGACTCTGGGGCTGGTGAAGCTCCTCCCGCAGTGGCTCCCTTCTCTGCCCTTTCGTTTTTCCCATGCAGCTTGGCTGCACTGTGGTTGGAATTCTTGCCTTGTGCTCATTCTCTTTGTAGATTTGAATGAGCCTTTCCTTGCAGCACTTGATGATGCTTATTGGTCATTTGAAGTGAACCTGTGCTCTCTGTTTCTAGGGAATATGCTTTGACATATTTGAAGCTGAAATTTTGATAGCAGTTTTCTCCCCTTCTACATTTTTAATGTGTTCAGCTGGTATATCAGCACTCGTGAGGCATATTTGACCATTTTTTGGATTTGTTTTTAGTTTATTTTATGTATTTTAGTGTTTGCCTATATATCTAAAGATACACCACATTCATGCAATGCCCTAGAAAACCAGAAGAGGGTGTCAGATCTCCTGGAGGTCATTAGCTACCATGTGGGTGCTGGGAATGCAGGTTCTTTAAAAGCGGTCGGTGTTCTTAACCACTAAGCCATGTCTCTAGCCCCTGGACCTCTTGTGACTATGTTTTTGTTCAGTTTCTTTTAAATTTCTTGTATGCTTGGCGCTATATTCAGTGTGCACAGATCTGCAACTCTTCTAATCTCATTTGTACCATTTACCAGTGAAAGGCAGCGCCTCTCTCCTCTTTAAATGTTTTCTTTTGCTGTGAAATTTAACATTTTATTGTTTTCCTTCTGTGGGTCATTTGGTAGTGAATGTCTGGTAGACTGCCCACCACTGTCCCTGAAGGTGGCTTGCTTTAGAGGGAACCACACGAACCTGATTGCAGCACATTTACACCCGAGATGGGCACCTGGCCTACACTGGACAGACTGGAAGCCTCCCTAGTGTCGAGGGTTTGAGAACAGTGGGTTTGCAGTTCTCTGAAGTGAAAGTTCACAGTGGTGCTGCCTCTGCTTCAACTGTCTTCCCATAGACAGACTGGGAAACAGGACAGAAAGAGGCTGCGCGCTGAATGTGCAATGGTTCCCACAGGTTCATGTATTTGAACATTTGGTTCTGGCTGGTGGTGCTGTTTTGGGAGGTTATAGAACCTTTAGGAAGTGGGGGCAAGAGTTTAGCCCCCACTTAATAGCCCCCAATTAATAGCATGGCCCAATTTCTTGTCCACTCTTGCCCAGATGTAAGCAAACAGCCTCAGGCTCCTACTACCACAGTAAGAGGCCTGCCGTGCCTTCCAACCACAGTGGACTGGACTCTCAGACTGTGTTCCAAATGAAATGTTTTTGCCTTGTTTTCCCAGGTTTTCTTCCCCCCCCCTCTCTCTTTCTCTCTCTCTCTCTCTCTGTATGCATGTATGTGCATACATGTGTGTGGAGGTCAGATGTGTGTGGAGGTCAGAGAATAATCTTTGGTGTCTTCTTTAGGTGCTTCCCACTATTTACTTGAACACTGTACCTTATTGGCTAGGTCTAAGCTAGATGGTCGGTGAGCTTTCAGGCTCTACCTGTCTCTACTTCCCATCTCTCCATCCCTGGGACCATAAACATGTGCCACCATACCCAACTTTCTACAAAGGTTCTGAACTCAAGTCCTCATGCTTGCAAGACAAGCACTTTGCTATCTGAGCCATCTCTGCAGCTCCTAGGTATTCTGTCACAGCAATGAAAAAAGAAACTAACACAGAGGCTTACAAGAATCCCAGGGGTGAGTGACAAGAAAAGAGGCAAACAACACTGACTTGCCAGCACTGTCTCAGCCCTGAGCCTCTGGATGTAAGGATCCATGTGCCTCCCGTAACGATAACACTTCCATCTTCCAGATTCCTCACATGCTCCTTTTCAGTTTCTCATCTGCTATTTTCATTGAAAATTTTCAAAATTATAGATTTAGAAGTTAGGAATCATTTCTGGCTCCTTTGAATGTACACACATAGTATACACATATACACACAGACACACACTGAGACAGACAGACACACACAGGCACAAAGATACCCAGACACATGTAGGCACACATAGACACACAGATCTACAGAAAAATATAAGCACACACACACACAAACACATAACACATATAGATACCACATAGACACATAGACTCATAGATACAGACACAGAGACACAGATCCATAGACACACAAACACAAAGAGACATCAGAGACACAGACACATAGACACATAGACACAGATGCGTTGACACACACAGACACATGGACACAGATACATAGACACAGATAATGATCATTTAGTACTCCCTAACTCATTTTCTTCTTCCACAATGGGGAGGAAGAAGTTATTTTAGGATGTAGATTTTTGAGATGCATTGAAGCCAAGAGGAGCCCACTGGAGATGGGCACCATTGAGAAGGTAATCGATGCTACTAGTCACCAAGACGAGGAGGCATGTTGTGCCGTGGGCATGCAGAGGGATCCACGCGGGATCTCCGGGGTCAGTCAGAAGGCGGACAGAGCTGTGGAGTCCTGAGCAAGAGTCTCCACTGTGGTTTCTGCAGGAAGAAACAGGCGAGGCAGAGTGCACAGTTTAGGTCTGGCTAGTTGAAATAACTCAGTTCTGGGAGGTATGGGCTATCCCTAGTTACCTGGAAAATGACTCTGGGGTAATTTGGACAAGTGGGCAGTGGCCCAGAGTGTGAGAGTAGGTAAAGAGAAGGCCACGTATGGGGTCCACGTTGACTAGTTACGAACAAGAGGCCTGCTTGCAGGAGCCTGGTCGCTTCAGATTCCCACATCGCATTAGCTTTTGTTTTTAAACAACCACTTTTTATTTCATTGTTGCTTCCTAGTTTTGTCATTTCATTTTATTAATTTTGGCTTTTATGCTTATTATAGTCTTTTTCTTCTTCCTCTTGATTGTTTTATTTTTAACTTTCTGAATTGAATCTTCAGCTTACTTATTTTAAATTTTTCTTGATTCCTAACCAATGAATTTAGGTCTACCTGGGTGTAAGTTTTATAATGATTGCTCTTACCTCTTGCCACACATGGTGCTGAAACGTTCATGAGGTCATAGTTTCCTCTTCAGTTCCTATGTTATGTGGCAGTGAGCCTGATTTTCTTTTCTTGTTTCCAAATACGTGGAACTTTTTTTGATGTGTGTCTGTGCAGGTATGGAGTCACGGAATGGTTTCCTTTGAGTTGTCCTGTGTGGCAGTCAGAACATGTGGTCTATATCATATTGATACAACTTCTCTGACAGGAAATTCAAGTCAAATGTCATAAATGACCATGTGCACCTGAAAGGAATATGTTTTATATTTGGGACACCGAGTGCTATATGCTCTGTTGTATCAAGGCTTCTGTAATTTTATTGTTCTGATGTTTGATGATCTCAGTGCTTGATGACTGTATACTCTGCTGATTCCAGAGAGTCGTAAGCCGTCAATCTACACTAAGATTACAAGAGGGTAATCACATGTTTGAATCTCCCGGCTTAGTTGTAAGCAAAGCACTGTCATGTCATTTTAAGGAATGATTTTTTCAAGACTACAAGAATGAATGCTTTACGGATAATATCCCACCGCCTCCTCTCATTTTAAAAGTGCATTTTATTTCAACTTTATTTCTAACCTTGTGTCTCCATTGTTGATACTTCTTTTGCAAATAGCATTTGGATGAATTACTGTAGAAAGGGGACGCTGCTGTCTTTGACCTGTCCTCAGCACCTGCTGTGGGTGTGGTGTCTTCACCCATTGCTTCAGTACATGGGTTTGCCTTGCTCCTTTATTCCCCCTCACTCTTATTTTTGATGAATTCTTTTTCCTTTGTTTTTCTTGCCACTTTTGGAAGTTACTCATTTAGTCTGTGTTTGCTCAGTGGACAGTCTTGCTGGACAGCTCATTCTTTGCGGGGTCCGCTTCTAAATGCCCTTCTTTCCAGGTAGCAGTGTGGTTACCTTGGCTCCGGATGATGGGTTCAGAGCTGTGAGCCAGGTGTCCTGAGAGGCCGTGTCTCGGGCTCTTCCATGTGGATGGAGCCATGCTGAACATCCAACATCTGCACGGGGAGCAATTTCTTTCTTGGATAGCATCTCTTTCTAGACAAGAGCAAAGAATATCAAAGAATATGGTTCCAGACATTGTAGCCAAGGTGGGCGAGCATTCACCTCTGTCCTCTACCCACCCACTGGGTAGGCTGTGTGTTCATAGTGCTCAGCGGGTGTGTGTGTGTGTGTGTGTGTGTGTGTGTGTGTACATATGTATTGTTTTGAATTCGGTGCTAGGAATGGAAGTACTCTACCCCCAAGCCAAAGCTTAGTTCAGCAAGCCTAGTCTTGGCACAGTGGTCTTATCTACAACAGACTGCCTCTGTTCCCATGTCCTGGCTGCACTCAGCTCCTGTTGCTTTCGCTTCCCACTTACTCAGTTGTAAAAATCATCCTGTCTTTATTGTCTTTAACATGGTTGCATGGTCCTAAATTAATAAAGAAGCATACCATTTCTACAATTTGGGGCAAGGACGTTCTGGCGCATGTTCCTTAGGCCCTCCTGACATGAAAGTCCTAACTCTTCCTTCATATACCAAGTCCCCTGAGCAGAGTGGCTGACTTAGCCTGGAGCTGCTGGGCCAGGCTTTTGAGCAGCTCTCTTCCACAGGGAGGAGGGGTCTCTCTTCTTCCAGTAGCTTCTTCCTGTTCATCCTGGGCTTTTCTAAATCCCATGGACTCTTGACCTGGGCCTGGCCATTCTTCCTGCCTCAACTTTTCTGTTTCCCCAGTCCCCAAGCACACGGGCCTAGATGCCTGGATGAGTTCTGAAACACAAGCAGCTTGAAGGTCAAATGAAACAATGCAGCTGCAGAACAAAAGAGCACTGACAGATGGGTGGGAAAGCACTAAGAAGAAGCCTTTCCCAGGGTCGCTTTCCATGCTCTTCTGGACATTGAACAAATGTGTTCAGATGCCTGCCTGAGGTAGTGCTGGTCTGGCTCAGGGCTTCTGGCTGGTGGGACTCAGAGCCCTACAGCCTCTGTCCAAATAGCTTCCCAATCCTTGCCTTGTATTTTTGAGCCAACCAAACTCACCCAATGGCTTGTTGAGGCTCACAGGGGCCTTTCTGCTTCTTGCCTACTGAGTACACACTAATAGTAAATCCATTTTTTTGCACACTTACATGCCCTGATCAGATATACTTTATGCAGAAGACTGTGTCTTGCTTTACCCCCTTTCCTTGTGGGTGTGTTTGTGTGCATGTGTTGTGGGTGTTTGGCGGTCAGAGGACA
Source organism: Eospalax fontanierii (assembly GCA_035773235.1). Taxonomy (NCBI): domain Eukaryota; kingdom Metazoa; phylum Chordata; class Mammalia; order Rodentia; family Spalacidae; genus Eospalax; species Eospalax fontanierii. The sequence continues at coordinate 52,066,959 of CM069547.1, read as the reverse complement.
ACTTGCAGGAACTTTCATTCTCTGCTTTCACCATGGGACTAGAACTCAGGTCATTAGATTTGGTGGCGAGCACTTTTACCCACTGAGCCATCCTGCAAGCCTATCATCTAATCTTAAAAGCGGGGCATTTTCCTCCATGGTCTTCTGCTGACTGCTACAACACAAGTCAAACAAGATGCTAACACCAGCTTCCGGTCTAACTTCCAAGTTACTTCCAAGTTAGCTTCCAATAATTAATCTTGTGGTGGGGAGGGGTGCTCCTAAGGGAACTTCAGGTCTCCTCTGGGAAATAGCGTGTTCGGTGTGTTGAACAGAAGGCTAATCACAACTTTCATGTAACTTTGGGGAATTTGCAGTCCAGGAGAACTGAGAGAGAGAGAGAGAAGGCCAGATACAGAATGAGCAAAGGTGAGCCCTGCCCAAGGCAGGGAGCAGCAGTGGGCAGACATTTGGGAGTCGCTCTTGGCCCTGTACTCACACCCACCAGGCAGCTGCCATTCAAGGCAGCTGTTCTCTTCCCATATGTATCCCCTCTGAGAACCAGTGTCCAAGACCTCTCCCAGTTCAATCTCAGAACCACTTTATCCAGAAAGGAATTTTAAAGTGTGTTTCCGTGTTGTGTGAGTGTGCCTGTGAGATGGTATACATTGGGAGATCAAAGGACGTCATGGGTGTCAGTTCTTACCCTGTACCTTGTTTGAGACAGGATCTCTCTTTTGTTGTTGGCTACTGCATGGGCCAGGCTAGCTGGACTGTGAACTTCTGAGGATTTCTCAGACGCCTCCTGTCTTACACTGGGGTTACAGCTGTGTGCTACCATAGCTGACTATATGAATTCTGTGGATTTGAACTCAGGTCCCCATGCTCATGTAGCAAGTTCTTTACCCTTGAGCTGTCTCCCCAGTCCTGGGAGATGTTTTATAGTACCTAACATTTCCTTCTAACTGTTGCTTAGAAACTTGGGTGAAGCTGAGTAGATGCTGATTTGGGGAGGAGATGAGAAAGGTCACTTCCTACCTCCCCACAGGGCTCAGGTCCATTTACAGGAGGCTTTTTCAAACTTCCTGACATGGCAGTTTTTGTGCCCAGAGCTCTCAGATCCCATATGCTGGAAACACAGTGTCTGTCTGGGGAAGGACTCTGCAGTGGGTGTGAGCCTATCTACCGTGATGTCCAGCTGTAGCCCCTTGGAGAAGGGATGCTGGGCAAGTGAGGGTGAACAGCCTCTTTCTGGCCAGTCTCTGACTCCTCCTACATGAGGCCTGGCGCACCAGGCTCCAGCTTGATTTAGACTTTGCTGCCTCAGCTTGCCCTAGCTTTGTGCTGTCTGCAAGCTCTCGCTGGTCCAGAGCTAGTGAATCCCTATTTCCATTAGGTCCATTTATCTGTACTCAATCAGGATGGGACATGTTATGCTGCAGTAACAAATCTGAAATTTCAGTGGCTTGAAACAATGAAGATTTCTTTTTCACCCACGGTCTGTGTCCATGGTGGGCTGGCTGGAAGCCTGCTCCACATTATCCTTAATGGGACCCAGGATGATGGAGCAGTCTTTTTGGAACACTGCTGGCTGTGATCATGGAGGACTTCTCACTGGCAATGAAACAGCCCAATCTGGAAATCACTCGAATCACATGGAACAGGAAATGTGTTCAGTTGGTAAAAGACAGGACATAGAAACCTCAAGATTGGTGAGGTAGCTAGATAAGAACATGTTTCTGGAAGGGTGAGTGGTGGGATTCGGGGGTCAAATGTCAGCAGGCACCCAGGGAGGTTTGTTCCTCTGTCTCAGATACTTACTGGTTTTGGAGCTAGCCTGACCCCATTTTAGTTTGAATCCTATTGGTCACTAGACATGTGACTTTGGGCAAATTGCTTGACTGCTCTCAGCCTCAGTGCCCTTATCTCTAAAATGGATCAGTACCACCCATGGTGCCATAGCTAGTATGAGCTGGTGCCACCAACAGCTGGGTCCACATCATGTGTTTCTGCCCCAAATCCTCACTGGCAACAGCTGCCCTAGTCACACCCCTGCAGCAAGGAGCCAGATGTTCCTGACTTGCCCGTTCTCCTCCCTCGTCCATTCCAAGCCCTCTGAAGCCTCCCTTTAGCCCCAGCCCCAGCCCATCGGAATAGCACAAAGCTTACTCTACACACCTAAAGGCTGACGGCAGAACTATTCTTAAGGCATCCAGTCCCCTCTAGTCCCCACCTCTGGGGTTTGAACCCCTGCTGCCACCAGAGTCTGCTGGGCTCCAAATTCTTGCAGCACAGAGTGATTCCAACCCTTGCTTCTGGCCCTGAACCCCAGACACCATCCTGAGTTCCATTCTGGGACAGTTCTGGGGAATCCATGCTGTGGAAATGAGGGAAGGGTTACAGAATCCCTCCAAACCGGCAAAACAAAGCCATTTATCTTGGGCTTAGTCACTGAGCTGCTGACGCAGGAAAATACTCTGTGTTCTCAGCAACCAGCCTTTACATTAAAACAGTATGATTTGTAGAGCTGGAGGCATGAGATCTCTCCAGACTGCCCCACCTACCACAATCTGTCCCTTTAAATGCCAGAGATGGGGGCTGTGGGCTCTTCCTTACAGGAAAGGAGCTCATTTTTCCTAGGTGTAACAGGTACCTAAAGTCCTGGCTCTATTTTCTTCCAGGTGCACCTTGGCCATGGGACCATAGGAGGCACCTCAGCCTCCCAGAGCCACATTCATTGGTGGTCAGCTCTTGGGCAAGGCTGGCTTCTATGTCAGCATTACTGGCAACAGTGAGCAATGTACATACATACATCTCCTTCTCTGGCAAGACTATGCCCCATAGAAGCATGAAATGTACAAATTTGTCTGGAGATATAGCTCAGTCAGTAGAGCGCTTCCTTCTCCAGCACGCATGGAGTCCTGGGCGTAAATAAACTGGGCATGATGATGCATGCCTATAATGCCAGCACTTGGGAGGACAGGCAGAAGTTCAAAGTCATCCTCCACTGCATACTGAATTTGAGGCCAGCCTGAGATACATGGAGAGAGAGAGAGAGAAAGAAAGAGGGAGAGAGAGAGAGAGAGAGAGAGAGAGAGAGAGAGAGAGAGAGAGAGAGAGAACATTCTCTTTCCAGTCACAGGTGGCACTGGGTGATAACAGAATCAACTTTCTTAAGGTGACTTGTCAGTTGGTTTGAAGTACATCTCAGATGCTATGTTAAGTGTGTCCTCTAGCATTCATGTGTTGAAAACTTAGTCTACAAAGTCCTCTGTCAATGGCACTTGCAGATGGGGCCTTCAGGAGGTGACTGGGTCACAGAACTGTCTACGTATATGGATGAATCCATTCATAGATTAGCAGGCTGATCAGTCACCATGGCAGTGATTTTTGTCACAGACCAGTTGTCTCAGCACCCTTGGACTGGCTCAGTTGGCTATATGATGCGTTCTGCCACGCAGGAAGAAGACAAACAAAATGCCATGGCTGCACTCTTGAGTTTCCCAGTCTCTAGAACCCAAGTAAGCCTCAATTCTTCATAAACTGCCATATCTATAGTACTCAGTTATAAGAGCAAAAAATGGGCCACCGAGGCTGCTCCGCCACCCTCATTCACAGAGGTGCCTGGCCCCTTGTTGTTCTTTAGCATTTACCCAGAATGGCCTGGGTGGAGCTCACAACCTGGCCTGAGTCAATGAGAGAATTATATTGTCTCAGTTTCAGTGACCTAGCCAGAGACAAATGCCTGACCCAGTCAAAGTCAATGAGTTCAAAGGAGACATTTCAAGAATTTCAGGAAATCAAAGTCATGCTCTAGCAAGAGCAAGATGTGAGTGTGAGTGTGATTGGCACTGGATGATGGTGTCAGGAGGGTAATCTGCCTGAAGCCTGAAGGGGAGGACTACACTCTATCTGAGTGTAAAGCAAAGAGGGGGAGGGAAACTGAGTCCCTGGCAAGCTCCTTTAAGGTAGCTGGGTTGAGCTTCTCGGGATCAATCTGCAGAGTTTGGTTTGGTAGACAACAGATTCCTCTGTGGTTTATATCAGTCTGAAAAGTCTCTGTGATACTTATGGCCATGCAAGGCTTGACCAGTAAATAAGTAGGTGTGAACTGTATCACTCCCTAGACACCAGCACAGGTTATTGGAGCTCTGCCTTCTTGCAGGACTCCTTTAGGACATCATCTCTTAGCTTAAAAAGGTGCTATGACTCTGGGCTCAGGACACAGTAAGGGCAACTCCAGGGTGTATTTTGTTTGTTTTTTTTCAACAGGCTCTTGTTATGTAGCCCTCATTAGCCTTGAATTCTACATCCCGTTGCCTCCACTGCCTCAGTGCTGGAAGACAGAAGTGAGTCGCTGCATTCAGCTTGCATGTTTTAGTTTAAATCTTCTTGACCCAAAGGCATGCCTGCCTTGCCTCTATCTAGGGCAGTTCCTGGCACACAGTAGGTAGTATTTAATAAGTAAGCATTCTCTGGAGCGTATGGTCAGAAGAGGGTAGGGACAGAATGAGGCCTGACTTCAAGAGGGGACTCTGAGCCTAGGCCAGCAGTCACAAAGGCCTGAACTTAGTGGAGATAAGGAGGAAAGTTATGTGTTTGGATGCGCATGTGCTTGTGTGTGCGTGTGTGTGTGTGTGTGTGTGTGTGTGTGTGTGTGCTTGCACATGCGCACATATGCATGCAAGTGTATGTGTGTATGTTGATGGGCCTGTGTGCACATGCCTGTGGAGATAGAGAACAACTCTGGCTGTGGTTTCTTGGGTGCTGTCTTCCTCGATTGAAACAGGCTCTCTTACTGACCTGGAACCCATTGATTTGTCTAGGCTGGCCATTGAGATTCCTTTGCTATTTGGTATCTATAAATCCTAGAGCTTCCTGGTTTCAAGGAATAACTTCACATGTATCAAAAATGTGCTCAACATATTTGTGCTAACTGGGTTTGCACTTTGTATGTGGGAAGCCACAGAGAAAGGCATAGATTATTTGGGGGCCCCAGAGTGTACAGCCAGAGGTCCTGATACAGAGCGGGGATTCACAGCACTCTGAGGGCAGGTCTGGGGATATGTCTTTCAAAGGTGCAGATGCCTACTTGTGTTTTCTGTGCACTGATGGAAAGGGCCAGGACACTGACCTAAAAGTAGCATAGGGAAGGCATCCTCAGTTTCCAACACACAATTTAGCAGATGAACGTTTTAACCAATCAGGCTTTGGATTATGTATCTGGCTTAAAGGGGCCTTTCTTTATCTGAGTGTCTTTTGGATGATTTTTCAGTATGAAGAATGGACCTGTGAACTTCATTCATAGTGACATCAAGAAGCAGAGGGTGGTCTGAGGACAGAGGACCCTAGAGCTGTGTCCACAGTCCAACAACTAGTTCAGGAGAAAGCTTCTCTCTTGCTATTCCAGGAGGACACCTTGGGGAAATAATGCTGGTTCGGTGACAGATGAGTCATTCCTGAGACTCTACAGTGAGGTGAGGGAGAAGTGGTACCTTTTCATAATGTCATTTCCAGTTTGGAAGGGACTGGAACAGTTGTGTATGGCTTGTGTGTATGGTATACGTGTGCATGTGTGTTATATGTGTATATTCATGTATATGTTGTGGATTCTGTATGTGGTATGTATATGGGTGTGTATATAGTGTGTGTGATGTGTTATGATGTGTGTGTGGTATGTATAAGCTATATGTGTATGGTGTATATATGATATGTGTGTAGTGTGTATATGTGGTTTGGAGTGTTTGTGTATATGACATGTGATTTGTATATGGTATGTGTGGTATGTATTTGTGGTGTGTGTGTATGGTGTGTATATAGGGTCTATGTGTGTGGTAAGTGTGCATTGTGTGTGTGGTGTGTATATGGTGTGTGTGTGTGAGATGAGAGCTGTCAGAAGGTCATTGAACCCTTCAGCCCGGCAAAGGTGAAGGATATTAACTTCCATGTCGAACAGCACCTGGTTTCTTTCAACCCACAAAAGATCACCTTAGAGTTTGCGTTGATGCGGGAAGGAAGGGCGGGAACTGGCTCCCCACTTATCCTCCACTCCTGACCCTTCCAGAGCTGATGCAGTTCTCCAGGCACTGCTCGGGTCGGTGTAGGAAAGGTGACAATTGGTGGCAGTGTAAGTGCTGAACAAAGTGGGTAGGGCACTGACTGGTCATCTAGAATGGACAGTGTGACCAAGAGTATGGCAGGAGTCTCCGGGTCCTTCCCATCTTCTGTCTTTGGCACTGCTGGGGTGGTATGACAGACCACTGTGCCAGAGATTCGTGCTGGCTTTGAAGGTGAAAGTCACCTTCCGCCTCCACTCTCCCTCTGCCTGCCCCTGGGGTTGGGAAGCGGGAGCCATAAATCCTTCCTCATCTCCATCCTCTGCTGCTTGCCTGCAGGGCTGTGGGGAGGAGACTCTGGAAGCTGTAAATCATAGACCTCCTCTGGCGGCTGCCTTCATCATGGTGCTTTACGGCTCTGACATGGGCCAGGATTTAGTGTGCCCAGCCAGGCTGAGGCCAGCCCCTCCCCTTGGAATTGAGGCCCCTCATAAATCCTGAGGTGCCTATTTGCATATATATATATATATATATATATATATATATGCATGCATTTGTGACCTCAAATTATCTGCCTCAAGACTCACAGAAGCCAGAATCAGAGTGGGTGGGACTGAGAGTCTGCATGATCCCCATTCCTGCTTGAGAGGGGAAACTGAGGCAGAGGAAGACCAGGAGCCTGTCCCTTAGTGCCAAGGAAGACAGGGCAGAGTTTAGCCTGATGGGATTTAGCAGAAACATTGAAAGGTGAGTATGGTACAGTGAGAATTGGCCAGACTGGGAGACCAGGCAGGCTTCAGGGAGGGTCTCTCCATGTCGGGGAGCACTGTGGAGCTGGGGACACCTGTCAGGGAGGTTCCAGGACAGTGTACCCAGAGGAGTCCCGTCAGGAAGGCTCAGCCTTCTGCAGGAAAGGGGCGTCTGGTGGAAGGTATCTGTGGGGTGACCCAGCGACTCCTTCGAGTCACATGGAGGCCACGATATACAAACCATGATCTTCTTTAACTTTTTCCCCTTCAGTCTGGTGCCAGTTGTGGCCTACCTGGACATGCATGGTTTGTTGAGAAGGCGAAGACCTTCTGCAGATATCTACAACACAGGAATCATACTATGCCCAAGAGCCCACATTCAAGCACTGCTCCTGGATTCAGGGATGTGCTCAACTGGCTCTTTGTAATAGATCCTGACCAATGATGACTGCTCATTGGGCTGTTCTCTCCTACACCAGGACAAGACTCAATACTCTGCCCTTTTGAGCAGAGACAGCACATAAAGCTTGACATTCCTCAACACCCAGGTCTACTTGGTATTCCAAAGAAAGTCCTGGTGGTGAGAGTCAATGTTCCCAGCTAGGTACAAAGCTGGATGCTAATTAGGACATGGAGTGGCATTGCCCCAGGAGCTGCTCTGGCTCTGTGGCCTGCCCTTCCTTGTGTTTTCCGTGGACGTGGGAAACAGCCTCTTGTCAGGCACCCTGCTGCAGCCTCTGTTGTGGGTCAGGCTTTGGTAGGTCAAGCTTCTGCTCTTGCTGAGTCCTGGACTTGGGTTAAGCTCTTCCATGAACCAACCCAGCCTATTATGATAGCCAAGCCTGGAGGCTCCTTCTTCCTTCTCCATGGTAGAACCTAAGGACTATGGTACTTGCTACAGCCTCTGCCTGGCCCTAGGAGCACAGGCTTCCTCTTAGAGTCTCCTTCCCTGTTCCATTTGCACAGAAAAGAGATGGTTGGAAAACAAAGAGGGCTGAGCCTGACATCCATGCCTCTGCTCTAGGCCTTTTAGAGCCTCTCTAGGGCTCCATCGCTCCATTCTTGAAGACTAGAGGAAGCAAGGATGGGACTGTGGGTTCACAGCACCCTCATTCCAAGAAAGAGGATAGGAGCCAGGAAGGACAGCAGGAAAGAGCAGACAGGTGGTTGTCCCTGAGTGCGGGCACTGTGGGATGGTTGGAGAAGAGGGACGGCTACTCAAAAGTGGCAGCATGCTGGAGACTTCTGCAAGATCACTTGCCCTTGCTGGCCGCAAGCATCCTCCTTTTTTTTCTTCTGTTCTCCCAGTTCCTGCCCTCTCTGCAAGGCCCTGGGATTGTTCCACTTCCCCTCTTGGGAAGAAGAAGGTCTTCCCTCCACCTGCTGCCTTTGGACAACACAATCCAAACAAAGTTGGTAAAGGAGATGCTGAGAAACTGTGAGAAATTGGCATGAGGGCACAAGCTGATGAAAGAGGGTTAGTACTGTGTCTCTACAGCTGTCTGTGTCTGTGTGTGCATGTGTGTGTCTTCAGTTCTGTGTGTGTCCACAGCTGTGTCTATGAATGTGTGCAAGTGTGTCTCTATAGCTGTGTGTGTGTTTCCTCACATACTGTCCACCTTGTTCTTTGAGGCAGGGTCTCCCACTAGCCTGGAACTTTCTGAGTAAACTAAGCTGGCTGGCCAATCGGCCCCAGGAATTCTCCTGTCTCCATCTCTTCAGCATTGGGTTTGTGAGTGTGCACCACAACATTTTTGCCTGCGTTCTGGGGTTGAACTTAGGACTTCATGTTGTGTGGTGAGCACTTTTATCAACTGAGCCATCTCCCCCAGCCTTTTCTGCAGCTCTTTCCAACACTGTGAGAATAAAGCTATTAATAAAGAGTGATATGGACTCCTAATAGCTTGAAGATAGTGGGGAATTACAGAGCAGGAGAATGGCTTAGAAGACCTCCCCGAGCCTCCCAGGCTGACGTGTGCTGGGATTCTTAGAAAGCGTGCACAGACTTTGCGGCGGCACACTGTGGCGGTCCTGGGCTGGGGGCCCCATCTGGAAGCCTTTAAGGGCTCCCTCCCCCTCTTCTGCAAATAGCTTGTTCCCAGAAAACAGGAGGAGAAGTTACCCAACAACAAGCTGGGGCTTCCTGTGGGGCTGGCAGCCCCCTCCCCTGCCTTTGCCGTGTGCATCAGGCCTCTGCCAGCACATGTCGCACACTTGGTCCCTGTCATCTCCGTGTTCTAGGGTCATAGCTCCCCTCCTTCAGGAAGCTCCTCAGAGCTACCCTCTGCTTTCAGCAGCTTCTGTGTCAGACTTTATGGACACACACCTGGCTTGGAGGACTCCCTCTGACCTGCTGCAGTCAGTTAGGGTCTGACAGTCTCTTGGTAATTGTTTTAGCCTGGGAGATGGGGAGCAAACAGAGTCAGGAGTAGACTCTGGCTCTCCTCCCCAGTCCAGAAGTCTGCCACACCATGCCTGTTTGGTTGTGCCTTTTCTGTGGATGACAGTAAAGTTTCAAATTCTAGTCAGCTCTGGTGAAGCTGAGGAAGAAGCTAGAAGAAAAGGTGGCAGAGATCTTGGTGGGGTGGTCCAGTAGTGTGGGAGTCTGAACTGACTTGCCCATCTGGCTCCAGACTTGTTCACTCAGCATCTTAGGGCATTGGATTTAGGGCAGCTTGAAAACAAACATCTCCAACACCGTGGATCCCATCCAGAACAGGCATTCAAGGAAGACATGCTGAGGGTTTGGTTTGGGATGACACCCTTGTCCCGGTGAAAGCTGACTGAAAACATAGTGACTGTGTTAGACCTCAGTTTCCTCATCTTAAAAGAAGAGCACCCTGGCTTCCAAGAGAGGAGAGAAAAGAGCTCAGAGGACAGGAAGACATGGGAGAGCTCAGAGCTAAGATTCCTGGTGTGGGTGAACAGGCAGGAAGCCAGGTTTTGTCACTGGTACCACTCTGATCTGACAAATGAGTCTGCCTGGACCTTACTCTTCACTTGGACTGTGTTCATGCAGACAGTACCTACCTTGAAGGGTTGGTTTTTTGTGCACTTTGAGGTTTAATTCCTTCAACAACACAAGATGACTCCTGGGCACAGTCTGAACACACAGTCCAAGGCTGAGGTCTTTAGGCAGGGTAATCATGGTCCCAGGCTTCTTCATACAAGATGTGGCAGTATGTGGAAACAGGTCCTCTCTGTTTCCTTTAATTCTTCTCACAGTTGGGGGTGGAAGTGTTTTGATCCTGTTAGGGGGAGCAGGGGACAGGGCAGCAGGGGGAAGGGCCCTAGACCCCAGATCCCAAGGCCCTTCTAGTCTCATCTTCCTAACCCTGGCCCATGGCCATAGCCTACTAGAGAAGGGACATGAATAAGGAGGTCACTCTCTCAGGCCACCTAGCTGGTACCAGAGCCCAGAGACCTCACAAGTCCTTAACTTTAGGGGCAGTCAGTCTGAGAAGAAGGGGTGGGGGTAGGAAGGGGGCATGTGTGACCAAGAACTGCAGTTCCGAGTGAGAAATAAGCAGGAGCAGATGGAGCCCAGAGCACAAAGTTCCTGTTTTCACGCAAGTGTCTGGGACAATAAAAGTCACAGGGGAAGCTGGGGGTGGGGCTGAAGGGGGCACAGAAACTGGTGGGGGTGCTGCCAGAAGGTGCTGTGTCAGCAGTGTTAGCTCTCATTAAAATAGTTTCCGTCCAGTGGGTTGGGGATGGGAGTGGGCTCTCCAGCCCCCTGCCCAGGGCCGTTGGCTGGCCTGCAAGGGTGTGGCCCAGCCTGAGAAGGCAGGGAGGGGTCTGGGCCCTGTGCCCGATGAGTATGTCCAGGCAGCAAGTGGTCCTCAGAGCTGATTGCATTTCCTGCCCTTTGATGCCCGAGATCAAAGTGGGGCCAGTCCCTCCCAGCCTCCCAGCTTCTGGCAGCTCCTGTGCCCACAGGGTCCAGGCTGTGTGGTCGTGGAGGCTGCAGAGGGCAAGACAGCCTGGTATCCATGACATGAATGAGCCAGAGTTCTGTTCTCACTCAGAGCAGCCAGGGACGGCAGCTGTGGGCACAAGGGTTGGTCTTCTGTGTTCATCACTCTGGCTTTGTGTCCCTGGAAACACAGCAGGTGGCTATGGAGGTCATTGGTGACCAGGCCTTCTTTGGGGGCCAGGGCTGGGCCCCATTTGGCCTTGATCTACTGCAGGAATCAAGAACAGTATTCTGGAGAGGTGGCCGAGGGTCCGTCTGGCTATAGCAAGTCCTTGCAAGCTGGTCTTTTATGAGTCTTGGCAGGGAGGGCTTTGGAGGTGGTCTTCCCTTAGAGATGGGTCCCTCTACTCAAATCTTCTTCCCAAGGACTCCCTACTCAGATTAACAGAGCTCTTCCATCTTCAAGTACCTCCCAGCCCCATTCTTGTTTCTTCTTGCCACAGCCCCAATGGGAACCACAATGAGGGGATGGTCTCCTGGGGTCATGCTCTGAGCATTCAAGGATGCATGTGAGTCTAGGGGACGCTGATTTACCAGAGGGATTTGTAAAATCTGATCCTGACACTCTGGGCTGCTTTCTTAGGTGTCTCTACCCGTGATACTCTTGGAAGGGCCTCAGGTTCCAATGGCTGCTTTGGTTCAGGTCAAATATTTCCTGCCTGGCTCCTTTCACCCAGATGTTCTTCAGCTGCTACTGACTCAGTATCCCTTTAGCAGGAAGCACATAAGAAGAGGCAGTCCCGGATAGTGGGTGGGTATTAGAGGATGTTTGAGGGAGCAGAGACAGAGGAATTTTGCTGTCACATACCTGCAGGTCCCAGAGGATCAGGTTCCTCCTGGTTCTGTGGCATTGGTGCTCCTGTGGTTGCGTACCAGCGTGGGCCTGACTTCTCTGTGGTGCCCACCCCATGTGGAGAGGATCAGGGCCACAGAAAGACCCATTTCCCCCCTTCCTTCTTGGAAAGAGGATCAAGAGGACCTGGTGACAGCCCAGAGGTTCTGGGTGTGTGGACAGCCTCACTTCCCGTCCATCTCCCAGGTAGCCTGGGAGACAGACACTATCTGTGGCGGCCCCCAGTCTCGAGCTGACAGCCTGCATGGGGGTAGTGGTTCCTGTCTTTCTGTTCCTGGAACCTCTTCCTAATAGGGAAGCCAGAGAAGTGGGCTGTAGGACTTCCTGGAAACAAGGTAGTTAGAGCAGGTGGTAAGTTTGGGCATCTGAGCAGGGTGTTGTCTCTTGCTCTCAGCATGAGTCGCCTCCGACCTCAGCACCCCAGACTTCCCGGACCCTGGCCCTGGTCTTCAGCCAGCACCTGTCCTTAATTTCTTGAGAATTTATTGGACTTTGTGGAGGGTAAAGGAGCACAAAGACAGACATGGCCAGTCCAGTCTGAGCCACGCTTTGGTGGGCCAGGAGCGGGATGAGTGTGCACTTTTAGAAATATGGTTTAGGGGACCAGGAGAGGCTCAGAATCCAGGGAGCAAGAGGAATCAAGACTGTATCAGGAGTTTCTAAGCTGGGAATACATGGGATCAGCACCCTAGCCTTTGACTCAACAAGGCCTTATTCTCTTCTGCTCTGTGCAATATGTATTATGTAGGTCTTATGTGAGTATGTGGTGGGTACTGTGTGCTCAGGAGCAGACACAGGAATGAAAGTAGATTTGACACTGGTATGTGTTGGAATGGGACAGTTAGACAGTCCTGGCGGCCCTCTCCTCCTTCCTCTTCCTCCCTCTCTCTTCATCCCTGTCTCTCTCCTCTTCTTCTCCCCTTCCCTCACTTCTTCTTTTTCTCTCTCTCCTTTCTTTCACTTCCCTCTCCTCGCCTCCCCTCCCCTCCTCTCTTCTGTTCCCCCTCCTTCCCTTCATTATCCTTCTCCTGCTGGGGTCCCTCAGCTCATGTGTCCCTCCCTCTCCTGTGGATCTTCAGCATGGTTGGGTGTGGTGGGACTGGGCATTCATGGGACGATGGGTGGAGATGACTGGTCACTGGCTCACAGTGAGGTATGGAGAACTGTGTACTTGGTTTCCGTGTTGTTTCCCCACCATGAACCCTCTTAGTGTGGCCAAAGTCACTATGCTGCCAGCCTAGCAGAATCCTTTTCTGAGGTGTAGAGGCCAGGGTGCCTGTCCAGAGTGTCACTCAGTGGCAAGATGGGGCCGAGGGAAATGCTTGAGCCCTGACTCGGAAGGAAGCTTGTGACAGGCATTTCAGCTGTGACCCCCCGGGATTCAGTGTATCTATATGAGTATATGCATGCTCTTCTGTTCGCACTCAGCCTGCATGAAATTGGCAAATATGAACACAATGCCTGTGAGTTAGTGCAGGTGTCCCCAGGGTGCATACATGTGCATCCTACATGAATGCATGTGAGGCAGTGTGGGGATCATGTGCCTGTGTGTGTATGCTACAGCAGAAGGCTTGGCTGCAAAACTGAAATCCTGCTCTGTCTGCCCCCACACAGACCTCAAACTCTGTTCCCTAAAGGCCCTGACGGAAGAGAACAGAGAGTCCCCAAATCCTGCTATCTCAGATGGTGGCTTCTGTTGGATCCCCTGCCAGTTCTTTCCTGACACAAATAGCCTGTGAAACAAAGGGGACCCAGGCTTGGATTATTTATACAGTTAACATTAGGCAAGTTGTGGTCTATTTAAATTCTTCTTTATTGGGTCGGGAAATTCCATGGCAAACACTCAGTGAAGAAACCTCCAAGACTGCAGCTCCCAGCCTTCAATGCGGCCATGTGGCTCCCCATCTCCTCTCCTTGATCCTGACCCCTGTCTCCTCATGCTTCTTCCACTGGTACTCCCAAAGGTTCACACAGCACATCCCTCTGATTGCCCTTCACCCCACCCCCACCAGTCCAAGTTCCTCTCTTCAGGGCCCCTTCCTCTATCTCCCAACCTGCTGGAATCTAAGTCCATTTGATGCTGACTGCATTGGCTACTTGAGCAGACAAAGAAAGTGTCCTGCAATTAGGGTGTTCCAGATATAATACATGATGAATGTCTTGTGCTGAAGGTATGTGTGGATGGATGGAGAGAGAGAAAGAGAGAGAGAGAGAGAGAGAGAGAGAGAGAGAGAGAGAGAGAGAGAGAGAGAGATTGCTGTCACCAAGGCTGGTAGCTGGACCTTGTGATCTGGGGCAGCAGATTTGCCTAGAGAATGTCCCAAGTGTCTAGTCCCAAGGTGATGAGGAGCCACTGAGATTAGGGTCAGGTGGATAAGGAGGGGTCCCTGAAGCTGTGGGATGGAGGTGAGGGGATACAAGCCTTCCAGTGAGGGGTCTGCAGGGCAGCCTGGCTCTAACATAGTGGGAACCCTATGATCTATGTTCTTCAAGTTCTTGTTCACTGAGACTCAAAACCTAGAATTGTACCTTCAGGCAGAAAGATCCTTGGAGGTCAAAGCTGCCCATCTGCCAGCAATGAACCTCTTCTGCCTCTTCAGAGCTGCTCAAAGGTTCTGGAAGCTTCAGAGGTGGAATTTTATATTCCTGGAAGTGGCCAGAGGGGTTCCTGGCATGGGTGTGATGGGGTCAGGTAGCTCTTCAAAGCCCTCCATGGAGTCAAGAAGGACTTGGAACAGAGGAGAAGCTGGGGTTAAGGAAGCTTTCTTGACTGCAAAGACACCTCTGACAGGACACCCTTTTACTTTTGATTTTCTCCCACGAAAGGACTGTCTACACTCTCCCTGGGAGAAGATCATACCATCTAAAAAAAGTCAGGGGGTGGAAGGATGGCTCAGTGAGTTAAGGCACTTGCTGTACAAACCTGGCTATGAATTTGATTCCCAGAACCAAGTAAGGTGGAAGGAAAAAACTGACTCCACAAAGTTGTCCTCTGACCTCCACACCTATAGCATGTGTATCTCTCCCATTTGCACACATGCACACGGAGTGATGGCACATTTTAAACAAAAGAACCAGCTATGGTGGGAGGCAGAAGGGAGGCTGATGGAGGGTGTGGGGCATGTGAAGTGAGAACCAGCAGTCTTGGGCTCCCAGGAACTCAAGGCAGGCAGTCAGTGAACATTTGTCTCTCAATGTCTGCCTCCGAGCCCTGAGATCCTAGAGGGTACTTCTCTCACCACAGGGCTCACTAGTGAAGTGGGCTTTTTTTTCTTATTTCAACTGATGACTGAGGCTTCTGAGTAGAGGGCACAAAGCTACCTGTTCCCCAGTGCTTGGCACACAGGTGACACTAGGAGCTTGCTCAGTACTTATGAGCTCAACGAAGCTGCATGTTCAGGAGTCCTGGACCATCCACCCCTTACCCTTCGCCTCTTCTCCATGACCTCAGTTTAGACTCTGTGCCTGTGACCCTGTCCCTAGGTGAAGCATATGTCCTGATGGTAAGGAACCACATAGAGCTGAGGGAGGGAGGCAAGGCCCAGGGTTGGGGGAAAAGCAGTCTCTTCTGAAGGGGATCACAGAGGTACAAGTCAGGGAAGGCTATACCAGGGACAGCTTTAGCTCTGAGGAAGCTGTCAGTGTGCTGATGAACAATGCATCCCCCTTTGCCTCCAGGTCCAGCAGGGCTGAGGGAGAAGCTGTCCCAGGTCTCAACCAACCAACTCCATCTCCAAAACAGCAGCTGGGTGGGTGGGAGAGGACCCAAGAACTTGCTGCCCATTATCACCTCACTGCTGGCCCTGCCCTCAGGGTCTGTCCCTGCTGCCACCTCTGGACCTGTGTTTCTGATTAGTGGCCCAGCTGGGCAGCATTAGTTGCATTTTTCCAGGATGAATCTTGGTTGTGACTTCCTGCCACAGTCGGAACCAGCTGCCTGCCTTTGCGGCCTGCTTCTCATCTAGTCTCCTTGGCTACTCTAAATGCCCTTGTTCCAAGAGGGCTCCTCCTGGAGGGCACAGGCTCAGGACTCATTCCTGGAGTAAGGGGTGCAAGCACTGCTCACAGAGCAGAATTCAATATCATGCTCAGACATGTTTTCAGATGGGTAATTTAGATCTTGGGGCAGGCATGCTGGCCACTGGGCTAGAACAGAGAAGGCCAAGGTCAGGGGCTGTTTCAAGGAAGGCTCCCATTTACAAAGACATCACCTCTGGCTTGGCTGTCCAGGGCCTGTACTCCTCCAACAGGTCTTGTGCTTTAGTGAAGTCGGTCTCCATATAAAGGCACCCCTGCCTCCTTCCTCTGGTTTTCCAGTGTCTTTCTGGAGAGGGGAGTTACCAAATTAAGAGACTCAGCATTCACCTAAGAGATAGTGAGGTCCCTGTCCTGTAGGTATGTCAGTGGGGTACAAACGTAAAAACTTTTACATTCACCGTGACCTGACTCTTGTGGGCTCTTTGTGCACCCTCATGTGGGGGCACATGCACAGATGATCCTGACAGTCTTTGCTCTGGTCTGTGTGAGTCTGAGACCATATGTGAGACCCACTTAGTTCCCTCTGAGTTCCATCACTAGGCTTGTCTAAGACCTCATCAAACTTCAAGGGACCTAGACCCCAATCCCAAGGTTCTTTCTGTCTCCTTGTTAACAGCCCCAAATAATCTGACCTGATTTTCACTGTCCCTCCTTTAGTCCCTCATCCTGCTCTCAGCCTGCAATCCCACACTGTGATTCGGGATAGGTCTTTGAAGTATAAAACGCTCTGAAGCCTCATGAGGCTTGCAGCAATCTGAGTAGAGGTCCACTAAAGGTAGGTCACTTCTGAATGCCCTGTACCCAGGACAGTGTGGGTACAGAGGAGAACTCTGGCAGACTGATGAGATGAGCAGATGCATGAATTCAAGGAGGAAGCGTCGTGGGGAAGTGGCTGCAGGTGGCATCGGGGCCTCAAGGAGACTCGGTAATGTGGAGGAGGTGGTCACAGTGCGTTCCCTGTGTCCCATAGAATCTCATGCTTGCAACTACTGAGCAGAGAAATGTTTGTAGCTTATTGGATGTCACACACTCAGGGTGGGTGTCCCACACAGTGTGTCCCACACAATGCTCAGTTGTGGCCGCAGAATCTAGCTGTGGGCTGGGACTGCTGGGAGGGCACCAGATGCTGATGAGGACCTGGGGCTTCTGTAACTGGTCATTGCTGGGTCACTGCAGGATACAAGAGCATCATCCCAGAGTCCACTGTTGAGCTTCCAAGACATAGATACATTACACTCGAAATACCCCCAGAGAATCCCATAACCTTATGTGTATGAATGGGGCATGGGTCAGAGTTCCTACACTGGAAAGTCTTGTGGCGGAAGAAGACCCTATTTGAGTTATGGCATATTGACATATAACCTGCCATCTCCATTGCTCTGGAGCTAATGGTTTTATTCCTTCAAATCTTCAGTTGTTTTAGGCAAATGTGAGCTGGCTTGCTAATTGTCTACAAGGACCTGCCAACAGCTACATTTGGCTTGCTAGAGAACTATGAATGAAACTTGTGTTTGTCTTTCATAGTCTAGGATGGTTTCAGCACTCACTGTCCCCTGGATGGCTGGTGGCAGAGGGTTGTGTGTGCAGTCAGTAATGGGAATACAGTGTTGGTTTGCCTGGGTCATGTCAACACAGCCCTGGGACTGGGTGGATCCAGGAGAGTTTTTGCATGACCAAGAAATTCCCTCATTGAAAGACAACTCTTCCAGCCTCAATCACACACCTGCATGCCAGGGAGCTCAAAGGATGACCACCGGTTCATAATTGTCATCTACTCTGAAGGCCACAGGCCAGACCAAGGGGTCACTGCAGGCCTTCCTCAAGAGACAGGTCTCCCAGGGTCCTCCTGAGATCTCTGGTGGTCACTGTGAAGCTATGCTGCCATCCCCAGGGATTCTGGTCAGTGGACAAGGCCAGTATCCTTCCCTATCAGTTCCGTGACTACCAAAGTCCTCCGAGTTAGAATTTTCTTATGCGACTTCCCAGGCATAAGACCAATGGTCAAGGTCAAGGTCTACCAAGCCCTCTTGATAGGGACTTTCTTTGGGCCCTTCTTCTTGAACATCCTGGGGCACAGAGCCCAGGGCCAGGCTGAGGGGCGAACCTTCCCTGCCCAGATCAGGACAGGCAGCGGCAACTGTGGGGAGCAGGAGATGTCATCTTCACCTGCCATGGGGCTAGGGTTCCTCCTGCCATCTAACCAGACAGCCTAGCCTGAGAGCATATTTGCTCTGAGATGAAAGACTTGAGACTTTTATTATGACTAGGAGATGGGGAGAGGGGCAGCTGCCCTGTACCTTAGCTGGGCACATGGTTGCCTCCCTGAGTCGTCTGCTTAGTGATGGAGGCTTTGAGGTAAGACTCTGTATTCTCTCTGTCAGCAGTCACAGCCCCTGACCACATTCCAAAGCCATATCTTAGTGAGGTGAGCAGGAGCGATTCTAGCTGTGACTTAAATGAGAGTCACCAAAAGGTTGCAGACAATGGAAGAGAAGAGAGGAGTCAGCAAGACTCAAACCAGGATACAAGGGCATTCTTGGGCCTGGGCCCAGGCATGGCCTCCAGTAACCCCTTAGTTCCCATGTCCTGACTCACTACAGACAACCAGAAGCATAGACTTGTGTCTTGGCACATGCAGGGACAAGTCTACATACATTCAGTTGGGATTGGGGTCCTTAAATGGGTCTTTTAATTTACTCTGCTCTGTACAGCCTCCCTGAGGCAGAGCTAAAACTCCTGGGCTTCCTCCTCAGCCCTCTCACAACTGCCGTTCCAATGCAAACTGCCACAGCTCCCCGAGAACTCCAGTCATTTATAGATTCAAGGCAGTCCAGTTCATATGGATAGAGTCACATTCCTCCCAAGAAACAGTTTAATCTAGAGAGAGGAGAGAGGAAAGGAGAGAGAGAGAGAGAGAGAGAGAGAGAGAGAGAGAGAGAGAGATGAGAGAGAGCCTGTGAAACATGCCTAATTTCTGAAACAATGGGGATAGCAGCTTGTAGATCAGTACCATGTGAGCTCATCCTTGGTGTGTCCCCATGTACAGAAGGTACCTCAAGACATCTCAAGACAGAGAATGGCTACCAACCATCCTAAATGGTTTGCCCAAAAGATGGTTTTCCCAGAACAAAGGGAGTAGTTTTTTTTTTCCTTCACAGACAAATTCAAACCATCCAGACCCACAAAGTTCACAACTTTTGTTTGTTTTTCCCATGATCTAGTTTAACTGTTATCGTACAGCATGGAAATGAGGGATCCCCAACCTGTGTTATAAATGAGGAAAGAGGCTCAGGGGAGTTGCATCACTTCTGCACCCCACAGGAGGCACAGAGCTGGGCCTGCCAGGTGCTGAGAAGACAAGGGAATCCCAAGTGGGGAGCTAGGCAGGAAAGCAGGCACCTTCCCTGACTGGCTGGGGCTGAGCTCTGTGCATTGGGGTGGGAGGGGCTAAGTGCCACATTGCAGAGGCAAAGTCATTCCAATGCCCCCTCCCCTTCTATTCCTTTTCCACCAAGCTGACCTTTAAATTATGGCATCAGCTGCTGTGCCAGACACACTATGATTTCCCTAGCTCTATCTGCCTCGCCTTCCCCTGGCGCAGTCTCTGCTCTCCCTTCCTCCTCCTCCTCACTCTCCCCCCTCCCTCTGGCCACAGGTGGTATCCTGTGCTCTCTCATCCTCCCTCCCCACTAGGGGACCCTGCCTGGGAACTCCTGTCCCCCTGACAGAAGCATACCTTTGAGGAACCTTGCCCCACTGTTGCCCCCTGGGACCCTAATGCTCCCAGTTTGCCTCCAACATCTCCAGTGAGGATCCTGGCTCTGCTTAATACTAATTTGCATTTGATCCAAGGATATATATACAGCCATGACTTTAAAACGTAGCATACATTAAATCTCATTGGTTTAATTTTCTTCCAGATAATAGTACAGTCTTTGATTTTTTTCAAACTATGGAAAAAGTGTCAAAGGAAAGTGGAACATTAATCAAGCCACTTTGATGAAAGGAATGGAAGTGTTTTTAAGAGCCCAGCATGTGGAGCAGCTGTGTGGATATTTAAATGACATTTTTCATATGTTGCTGTAAAAAAAAAAACCCTTTGAGTCAATTCTGCAAATATATTCCAATTTGCTACAATGCCAGTGGTTTTAAAATTATTTAGAAATAAAATGTGTTTATGATTTCTGCTGTACTTTGTATATATGTCAGCTTCGTGCCTGGGGGCGGGGGGCTTGCCAATTTCTCAGAAACTCAGGGATGCTGTGGGATGGATGCTGTAGTACTAGGGATCCCAGGATGAGGACTGTGTTTTCTTCCTCTGTGGCCTTTAGCCTGATTACAGCTCCCTGTCCCAGAGATTTCAGATGTACCAGGAGACTCATTCAAGGAGGGAGGGGTGAGAGGCATGTCATCAGACATTAGCAAAGACTTTTCTTTATCTTTGTTGAGAAAAGGACTCAGAAAATTGTAGTAGTGACTGGCCTAAAACTTAATATGTAGACCAGGCTAACCCTAAACTTGAATCCATCTTCCTGCTTCTGCCTCCAGAGTGCTAGGATGACAGGTGTGCTCCACTGTGCCTAGATGGTAAAACCTTTTGAAAAGATGTGATTTCTGTTGCAAATGAGAGTGAAATGGGTACGTGAGACTCCTGGATTCCTTTATAAACCAAGTCTAGGAGAGAATGAGGCTCAGAGTCAGGAGCCCTTAGTCTCCAGCCTTCCCCGTGTGAGTCCACGAGGGCAGGGCGGCACACAGTTCCACCAGAGCTTCGGAGACCTGGGTCTCAGCTGGACTGGGAACTCCCTGGACTGTGCCCTTTGCCCACTCCCTGGGATCCCTTCTTCAGGCCCCAGGGCTTCCGGAGCGCCCACCCTCTGAAGGGCTCCTTATTCTTCTTGGCCAGTCCATCCTTGGGAACACTGCCAGGCCCAATGCCAGGGAGAGGAGGAAAATTCCCAGAGGCCCTCCTGCCCTGGACCTTCTGACCACCAGGCAAGGTCAGGCAGCAGATGTAAGTTGCTTAGGTTGGATGCCATAGCCAAGAGCCTCTCCACAGACTTGCCCTACGATCAGGAAAGCAAATGTCCTGGGTTTGCTGTCCTTCCAGCAGGCTGCATGGTCCCAAGGACCTGCTTGGCAGTCTGTGCTGTCTCCACTGACCAGTGGGGGGCGCACTCTCCTCAGTTTTCTATTTCCACTACACTGGTCATTTGGACCTGAAGAAAAGGGTAAAGTACTGAGTCCCTGTCTCTTCCCAGGGCCTCTCTCAGGGCCTGAGATGGAGCAGACATGTCTGCAAAATCCGCCCAGGTCTTTCAGACCTTCCTGTCCCCTATAGGTCCTAACCTGCTCTTCCCTAGAGAGGACTTTTCCTGAGAAAAATGTGGTTTGGAGAGGTGACAGCTGCCTAGATGGAAACAGAAATTCTCTTTTCTTTCCAGTCTCACTCTCTTCTTAGCCCAAGTGCTCAGGTCGCCCTTTGGGTCAGTTGCTGAGTCTGCCCTGGTAGGATGTCTTTCTGAAGGTCCATCTGCAGCAGTCTTTCCTAGCCACAGAGAGCTTCCTGGCTGAATCTGAACATATTAGATAGGGTTTTGTCCAGCCTGAGCCCTGCTCTGTGGGGTTGTTGTTGAGGGAGAACAATACAGGACTTGGTTTCCCAGGAGCAGGTGGAACTTGAGGAAGATGCTGGAAGAGTCGGAGGTGCTGTCAAGTTGAAGTCATTGGATGTGGTCATTGTCTCCTCTTAGATGACTTAGCAATGGGCGATGAGCAAAGTATGTTGGGGTATGTTGGGGTTCCCAGAAAATGTTTCCTCACCCCAAAGACAGAGCACAGGGAGACTCAGGGCGGCTCTTCGCCTTCCCCTGGTGACACGTGCGCCTTTGTAAAGTGCTGAGAACTCCTGCAGCCTGCGGGAAGAGCGCTAAGCGCTTCTCTGAAGCATGGAACAGAGCCCCAGAACCTCTTAGTAAATAAGATGACCGGTTCCTCACCTAGTCCAGCTGGAGATGAGATGTCACCCTACAGCTGCATGGTAAGAGTGAAACCTGATGAAATGCCCACAGCCTATGCCGAGCAGGGGCCAGTCCCTCTTCTCCAGCTCTTCTTCCTCCTTTCCACAGGTAAGAAAGCAGCCTGGGCTTTGGCTAGACCACTCTGGAGATAGTGGGTCTGGTCAAGTCTGCTTCCCTGGGCCACTCTGAGTCCTCCAGGATAAGGCATGATATACAGACCCATCAGCTGGTTCCCCCAGCACTGCCTTGCTTACAAAACCACCTTTAATAGGTCTGAGCCCACTGAGGGCTCAAGTGGAGGAATCCCAACATATTCCCTGATCCCAAACCCCATCAGATCCCCAAGGCTTTCAGCACAGAAAGAGTAGTTACGTCATGCCCCCAGCACTATAGTGTAGGATGTACCATCTGTAGGAGGTGGCCTGTGTCTCATAAAGGAACCCAAGACTTTCCCTTTTCCAGAGTACTGGGTGACTTTGAGGATAGGTCCAGGTGGTCCAACCCCTGTGCAGCATGTGTCCCAAGAGTTCTGTCAGTCACAAACTTGGCAGACCTAGTGAGTTTCCACACACAGTGAAGTGTAGCCCTGGGCTCGCCTATCCAGAGTGCTTATACTTGTGCATGTTAAAGAAGCTCCAATGCAAACCAGAGCTCGGAGTTGTAAATCAACCCCAGAGTTAGGAGTGTGGCTGTGCACTGCAGGCCAAACAGTGAAGACAGGTCAGCGGCAAGCTTCAGCATTCACCAGAAACTGGCAGGGGGATAGGTGAGAACCAGGCGAGATATCTGGGTAAGTGGCAAGAGACTTCCCCAGAAAGGGCCCAAAATGGGCAGCCTGCAGTGTTTCCACTTTTGATTTGGCTCAAGTAAGTTTAAAGGTACAGAGATACTGGGGTGACAGATGTGGCCCCAACATGAATCCTGAGGAGGAACCAATGGACATGGGCTGTAGCAGTAGGACTGAGACAGTGTGTGGCCTGTTGGGTTTGCTGGGAATTTCAGCAAAGTACCTTTACAGTTCTCCAAAATGAAAGTCTTTTTCTACTGTGTAAATTCCTGTGTGGTCACTCACAAGCCCTTTTCTAGTTCCCAATCACTTTGAAATCTCAGTTCTTCATAATCATAAGCATACAAGTCTGTGCAGGTGGATTCCCCTGGTGGTGAGGCTGACTACAGGGAGGCCAAATGGAAGGAGTGAGGAGAAAGAGGCTGGGATACTGTTGGAGGAAGGCTTCTGACAGAAATGAGACCAGAAGACAGAAGAGGGATAAGTGTCCATCTCAGCCCCATGGTTGACCCTATCTCATGGCTGATATGCATAATCCTCAGCAGAGTTGAGATGTCATATGATTCCCTTACTACCCTCAGCCATATGGGGGTGTCAAAGGCCTGGCCAATGAGGACAGGGGTCTGTAAGTTGGGTTGTTTCATGCCAGTCAACTTAGACAGAAGGTAAAACACAATGTTAATACTTAGCACTTGTGGCTCAGTTGGTAGAGAGCTCACCTAGAATGTATGGAGCCCTGGGTTTGATCTCCAGCACCACCTAAGCCAAGTTTAGTAGCAGATGCCTGTTATCCTAGCACTTGGGAGGTGGAGGCAGGAGGATCAGGATTCAAGGTCCCAGCTACATAGAGAATTTAAGGCCAATCTTCATTATATAAGATCCTGTCTTTAAAAAAGTGTCATAAATGAAATTGATTTCATAAATGTCATAAATGAAAATTGCAAAATTGCTCATTATTATTTATTTCTTATTGAATGCCATTTTGGAGGTGAGTAGTAGTTTTTTTTATGATTTACAAGTGTTGTTTGAATATTAAGAATATGAACATGACATCCTGGGATATACAGGAGACTCTATGAATGAATGAATGAACACTTAACTCACTTGGGACTCTTTGGACTTGCCTCTGAGCACTTGTGAGAACAATGAAAGAAAGAGAAAGAAAGAAGGGAAAGAAGGAAAAGAAAGAAAAAAATGAAGGAAGGAAAAAAAGAAGGTAAGACTCCATTTCTGGAGCAATAGGGACCTGGGGTCTTGGACACTCATCTCTAAGCCCTGGCCTTCTATAATGGGCAACTAGCTCTGGAGAGTAAGATGTTCCACCATCCCAATTCTAAATATCAAGATGAAATATCTTTGTCAGTTCTGGGCTCCTTCCCTTTCTCCCCACGAAAGATGCGGCTACTATCCCTCTGTCCTCTGTGACTCTGGAAGGCACTCCCAG
Source organism: Eospalax fontanierii (assembly GCA_035773235.1). Classification (NCBI taxonomy): domain Eukaryota; kingdom Metazoa; phylum Chordata; class Mammalia; order Rodentia; family Spalacidae; genus Eospalax; species Eospalax fontanierii. The sequence continues at coordinate 52,043,057 of CM069547.1, read as the reverse complement.
ACCTGCCTCTTGATAATAAAGCACATTAGTTTAGAATCCTTTCAGGCAATTGTGCTCCTAGTTATAAAGAACAGGTCTTTTCTTGTTACTGTATGCCCACCCCCTATGCAGTATGTTATAAAATGGCCACACATCATTTCCTGAACCACTGCCCTTGCAATGTAACAGTGCAGACTATCCTATCAGGGGGCGAAGCCTGATTTCCCAATTCTTGAGTAGTGTTGACTCTGTGACTTACTTTAGACAATGGGACACAAACCTGCCATGAGGAAAGTCTTGGAAAGTACTCCCATGCACTGGGCCTTTTGCTAAGATAGAAACCCCAGGAACTCTGCGTATGAGCTTGAGCTAGCCTCCTAAAGGATGAGATCCTATAACTATGACTATCAGAAGGAAACCCAATGTGCACTATCATAGAAGAGTGAGGCTGCCTTGTTCACCCACATGCTACCAGACCTGTCATCTGAGTGCAGAGGGAGATGAACTAAGCCAGCACAGATCAGAACTGAATCAGTTGACCCAGAAAGCATGTAACGGGTAAAATGGTTATTGCTTTTTACCTACCATCCAGTCTTGTAGTGGTTTGATATGCAGCAAAAATTCAAGTAATTCAACTCAGCTCATCTTGCAGTTAAATCATACAATGTACTTGATAAAATCTTTAGAACAATTCTGAATCTCAGACTGGTGCAGAGAAAGATAATAAAGTAGATAACTGCTGATGCATATGTAAGGGTCTTGATAAGGGGGATGGTAGTAGGGTATGTTGACACTAGCAACGGTGTTGTTGCTATTATGTAGTGATAATGGTAGTATATCAGTAAGTAATGATGCTTGTGAAGGTAGTGGTTGACGATCACAGTGGTGATAACCTTTGTGAAAGAGATGTTGAGTGCTGGTAATAGCATTAATGGTGTGGATAACAATGGTAGAGGCTGTGATTATAGTGGGAATGTTAAAGAAACACTAACTTTAGGTGATGATGGTGGTGGTGATGGTGGTGGTAGTGATGGTAGTGGTGCTGATGGTAGCAGTGGTGGTGATAGTGATGATGGTGGCAGTAGTGTGATAGTGGTGGTGGTGGTGGTGATGATGGTAGTGGTGCTGATGGTGGTTGTGATGGTGATGATGATGATGGCAGTGGTGGTGATGATGGTAGTGGTGGTGATGGGGGTAGTTTTGGTGATGCTGATGGTGCTGGTGATTATGTTAGTGGTTGTGATCGTGGCAGTGATTGTAATGGTGATGATGGTGATGATAGTGGGAGTGGTGGCGATAGTGATAGTGATGGTAGTGATGATGATGGTGGTAGTGGTGGTGGTAGTGGTGATAGTGGTAGTGTTGTTGATGATTGTCCTAGTGGTGGCGAAGGCGATGATCCCGGCAGTGATGGTGATGGTCATAGTGGTTGTGATGGTGATGACTGCTGTAGTAGTGGTGATAATGGGTGATGATGGCGGTAGTGGTGGTGATGTGGTGATGGTGATGGTGGTGGTGATGGTGATGTTACTGATGATGATGGCGGTAGTGGTTTTGATGACGATGATGGTGTTAGTGGTACTGACGGTAACTATGGTAGTAGTGATGATGATGGTAGTGGTGGTGATGGTGCTGATACCACTAAGTGGTGGTGATGGTGATAGTCTCAATGGTAATGGCTGTCAGTGATGGTGGTAAGATCATGGTGGAAACAATGGAAATAATGATAATGATGCCAATACTGATGAGAACGGTGATGTTTATTGGATGGAGGTGACATCAGTAGTAACTATGAGGATAAGAGTGATGATGGCAGCAATCCTGGTGGTGAGGATACTGAAGCAATGGTTCTGGTGGCAATGAGTGATAACACTAGCTTACAGATATTGCCAGTCATGTGTGTAAGCACACTTCCTGACTTTCCCATTTAACAAAAAGCCAAATCTAGCTCCTATTGAACAGAGTTTTCCTGAGAAAATTTTCTCCTTGCAATGTTGAGAATGGAACCAGGGCTTTGTACATGCTCAGCAAACACTCTGCCACTTAGCAATAGCCCTAGCCACTGGGAAAGTTCAACCCAGTCTAACACCTTTTACAAACAGAAAGTGATGAACTGTAGCCAGGCTAGAAGAGGACAGACGAGAACCTACCTACAGCACTCCCGACCTGCAACGGGAGAGTGAGAAAAAAGGCACATGGGGCACGCAGAAAGATTGGCTTGTTGGCAGAGCGAGGAAAGGGCACAGCTCACTCCCTGAAGCCAGGAGCCATGTACCTGGGTCTCTAGGAGATTCAAGGCCTGCTCTTCTGTCACAGAGGGAAGATGATATGGGCTGGGAGATTGTCTCTGGATGGCCAGGATGGGCCACCAAGGCCATGTGTGGGAAAGACCTCCAGGGATCCAAAGCTCAGTCTGCATAGGCTTGATATTTCTATCATCTGCCAATAGAGGTGGGAAGAGCCTTCCCTGCCTTGGCAAGGCCCTGAGCCACCCTTGGAGTGTGAGCCACAGAGCTTACTGTGGCCTGGAGGGTGAGGAGAGACTGAAGGGAGAGGCTGATGACAGGCTTCTGGCGCGGGGGGGCAGTGTGATCCACAGAGCCATGCAGAGGTCAGACTTGGGGAGGGCATGACAGGCCAGAGACGTCCAGCTGTGCTGCAGCTGTTCTCAGTGACCGGTCATCCAGACCTGGCAGAGATCTGGAGCTGCTGCCGTGGTTTTATCACCCAGAGTTGGCTCTTCAGCTGATCGGCTAGATGTGGTCTTTGCTCTCCTGCTTGTCCCCAACACTCTGCTCCGGGAGCACAGCTAATGGTCTCAAACAGAATAGACACTTACCACTGCTGTGTTAGAGACAGAAAAAGAACTGGGGCCCAGAGCGGAAAGAAGGTCTGGGCATGTCTCATCCAGTGAGCAGAATCCCCCCTGAAACATGACACTTTCACCACGGTGGACATCAGCAGAATCAAGGAGATGTGGCTCAGTGGGTAAGAGCATCTGTGATGCAAGCATGAAGACCTGAGTTCAAATCTCATGACCCACATTTTTATAAAAGCCTGGCATGGCCACACAAGCATCTGTAACTCCAGTGTTGTAAGCTGGAGATGAGGATCCCTAGGCTTGCTAATCTCCCACGCCCAGCTCCAGATTCAATGAGAGACCCTGTCTCAAAGGAAAAAGGAAGAGAGTGAGAAGGTAGGAAGCATGATATCTACATGTGGCTTCTGTACCTGCACATGAATGTGCACATATACTACATACACCATACATATATACACACACTGAAAGAGAGACTTAGAGAGAGAGAAAGAGAGAGAGAGAAAAAGAGAGAGAGAGGATGGATCACTTATTTGGGAAGAAATGAAGAAATTAGAAGATTTTGAGATGACTGCAGATCTAGACTAAGAAATGGAACTTTGGGGTGTGTCTAGAGCCCTGTGAAGGAAGAGGACACATGACTTTTTGAGCTTCAAGTGCATCCTTGGAAGGCCAGAGTTTCTGAACATGTGTGTGTTGTTAGCTGGTTTGAAAAGCTCATTTCAGGAGCCAGGTTTTGATTGAGGTGTGTCCTGTAGAAAAACCCCTTGCTTGGAGTGAGCTCAAGCTGCTCATCGAGTTGTGCCCTGCTGAGGGACTATATCCTCCCAGGATCCTTCCTGATCTCACAAAGGGACGATCCAAACTAGTAGAAACCTTGGTTTAACTGCCCTGAGGTGTCTGCCCACAACCAGGGTAACTATCATGGGAACCTTCCTTGTCCTGGCAGGAATGAAGGCATTCTAAAGAGACACGTGTGCCCTCTCTTTGACTATCAGACTATTGAGACAGTGGACCCTCAGAAATTGGAATTTTCCTAGGAATCTCATTCTGGGAGAAGGAAAAGTTTGAACTTAATGTTGGCCAGAGAGGAGACTTGTCTCTTAGAAAGAAATTTCACATACTTCTAATAACCTGACATATTACCTTGTAGGAAAGTCTAGAGCTGAGACAGTGTGGAGCTGGCGATGAGCAGGACCAATCCTTGACCAGGACTGATTAGATATATACAACTCTGGCTTTCCATTAAACATAACTCATGTCAGGACCCTGAAGATGGACTTGAGAGTCACTGACTTCCTCTGTTCCTCTTCCCAATGTGATCACATCAAATAAATCTCCTTTCTCTTCTTTTCACTATCCCTTGTCCCTTTCATTGACCTATTGAGGATAGGTGGCTGAGCCTAGCTTGCCAGGACTGCCAGGGCCCAGGCTTTGATGCTAATAAGTCCAGTAACAAAATAAGTTCTGAAATGTCTCCCTCATGGCAAAGTGGAAATGGGCTGCATTGGAGAGGAGGCAGGTGCCCCTTGGAATTCCTTCAAAGACAAAGGATGCTCTACTCTGCAAAACAAGGTCTGAATTCCACCCAGACCAGGGCTGGGCAGCATTGTTCTTGACAACACTGTATCTTGGGCTGAGATTTTTATTCTACTTCATGGTCATTTTTAAAGATGGAGGAAGAAAGCCTGGTGTGGTGGCACATGCCTGTAACTCCCGTACTGCGGAGACATAATCAGGAGGTCATGAGTTCAAGACCAGTCTGAGTTACACAGCAAGATCTAATATAACAAGGAGAAAGAGAGGGAGAGGAGAGAGTGGAAGTGAGAAAGAGAAAAGAATATAGGAGAGGAGGGAGAAGAAGAAAAGGAGGAGGAGAAGTGGAGGAAGGGAAGGAGGGAGGAAGGAGGGATGGAGGGAAGATTCGTTCCAGTCTGTTGTAGCTAACTTCAGGGTCTCAGCCAACACTTGACAAATCAAGGAGGAACAGAAAAGCAGAAGGTGACAAACATCAGTGGAGCTCAGCCCCATCTTCCTGCAACCAGTGTAACAAAGTTCTATAAAGGTCAAGTGAGTATAGGTACAAGGCCAGTATGGAGAAGAGAGGGAGGAGGAGGGGCAAGAGGGGAGAACTAAAGACAAGGAGGAGGACGAGGAAGGAGGAGGGCCAAGAAGAAAGAAAAGAAGCAGCTTCCTCAACAGCTGCCCGTGGAGGTAGTTTCCTTGTCCCTGGCCTTTGACTTTCTCTCAGCTCCTGTTCTAGAACATCTTCTCTGTCCAGTCAGGGTCCATCACTGTTTTACCTCCCTCTGCAGATTCCCAGAGGTCCTCTGCTTCTCTGTCTACTATCTCTCCTGAGCTGTGGCATGTCTTCAACTCCCTGGTCTCAGTCAGGAGTGCAGAACTCTAGATGTAGACTCTGCAGAGGGGCTTACGTTCCCAGAACAGGTGTCGCGGGAAGCAAGGGAGGTGCTTAAGACTCTGGCTACTTGAGGATCACCTTCCCCAGACTCCTGGCCACAGAAGCCTTGGGTCTTTCTATTATGTCCTCTCTCCCTGTGAATTCCAAGTCTTTCTCCCTAGAGTCCAAGGTCACCCCATAGAGGAGAAGGGTAGGAGAAGGCAGGAGCAAAGGGCATCTGGGGGTGAGATGGCCATGCTGGAGCCAACATCTGCCCCATGTGGTGCTCTTTGCTGCTGCTCTCCCAGAGGTTCACATGCATCCAGATGGACCATGGCTTGGCACCTCAGGACTCAACAGCCTGGAATAAACATGAAAGGCCTTTGTGCTACACTTAGGAGAGACTTAGAGGGCATGCGGGACCAGGTGAGCGGCAAAGCAGAGAGACCTGAGCAACAACAAGGCTACACGTGCTGTGGTGCTTCTCTGGGGTGTGTTTGAATCAGAGGCTGGTGTTGGAAACCCAGTGGATGGACAGGTAAGTGACAGAGTCTTATGAACAGTGTAGCATCCTCCCCAGCCTTGCCACTCAAGGAGCTACCATCTTTGTCTTGGGGCTATTGAAGAGACTAGCCTGGGTTCTAGTGAGAGAAGAAGCCGAAATATTCCCAGGGGGACTGCTGCTTCCATCCACATCCACCAGCTCTGCACAGGCCGGAAGCACTGAGAGAGAGAGAGAGAGAGAGAGCCGTGCCGCGAGGCTCAGGCCCAGAGAGCTCCTCCTGGTGGTAGGAACAATTCTGAGACAGTGAATTCTGGGGTCTCTAGTATGACTTGGAGTAGGGTCTGCAAAGACCTCAAACAGATGTCTCACATCCCACAGTGGGCACCAGGCTGTAGAGATTTGCAATTGTGGTGAGGGGATGGGAGATAGGGGCCCAGTGAAGTCCAGAGTTAGTGAGCATTCTGTGTTCAGGATAGGGCAGTCTACAGCCAAGACTGGGGACAGCCTGAGTTTGTTGGTCCCTGACCTCAGTATGCTCTTACTGTGGGTCTAGTTCCTGCCTCTTCTGCTCAGGGTTGAAGGGAACATTGCAGAGATAATACTGTTTACATAACAGAGTACACAAGCCTGGGTTCAGCTTTCTGAAAGTTTTCTAAAATCTCTGCCCCAGGGACGTGGAAGGGGAGTGATCAGATAGACAAGAAAAAGGACACTCCCAGATGAGGTGGTGAGTGTGGGGTGCTAGAGTTCTGACAAGAAGGGCAAGGTGGCCTTGAAAGGAGGTGGAGGGAGGAGTGTGGAGATTTGGGCCAAGATTTCTGTGAGCAAATGTGAAGAGCCACAGGTCTGATAAAGGATGGAGGTTCAGAAGGGGTGAGAAGGAACCTGGCTCTTCTTGGGAGCCAAGACCACCTTGGTGGCCTCCCTGTCTCTACTCCAGAGCTCTGCCTGGAATGTAATGGGGAATGCAAGGTCCCGGCCTCTCCGGGGTTCAGGAATACAGGGATAAGAGATTGTTTCCTTCTGTGTCCTGGGTGGAAGAGGCAAGAAGTGGCCTTGGACTTGCAATGTCTGGAAGCCAGCAAGCAGGAGGTGCTAAGGTTGTGGAGGGAGAGGTTGTGTGGTGGGGTTGCACATGTACAGATGAAGGGGCTGAAAACCCAGCTCCTTTGATCATGTTCACTAGGTTTTCAGAGACTAGATCCAGCCACACATCCCTTCACCATGACAACTTCGACAAGATGATCCATGAACACCTTCCACTAAACTGGGGATGAGGAGCCACCACATGGAGTCCACTGATCTCTATACAGCTATAAGTTTGTATCTTGTAAGACAGGGGCATCCCCAAGACTGCAGTAGATAGTGGGTACCCATAAAGAGAGGCGGAAACTGAGCCCCAGGCCAGTCTTACAGGTAGCTGTAGGACATGGGCTGGCAAAGGAAACTGGCCTTGGTGTGAGGAACTGTGTCATTTTGGAGGGACACTGAAACTACAAACTGGTGAGGGGAAAAGGAGAGACTGTGGGGTCTGTGGGGTCTTCCTTGGTTTGCTTTCCATCCATCCATGAGTCCTCTTTTTCTCCAATACTTTTATATATAGTGGTCTTAGCCCCTGCACATTATTCATTCATTAATTCATGTATTCATTTTTTCTTGCATGTATTAATTCATGTGTGTCCTCATTCATGTATTCATTAATTAATGCTTGATTCATTAATTTGTATTAACACATGCATTCACTTATATATTAATTCATGCATGCATTTGTTCATATATTCATGAATTCATATATTAGTTAATGTATCCACTCAGTCATTCATACATTAAGTCATGTATTCATTCATGCATTCAGTCATGTATTTTTTCAGTCATGTGTGTAGTCACTCATGTCTTCTTCATGTATTCATTCATCCATGTATTAATTCAAATATTCATCCATTCATTCATCTTTTCATTCTTGCATTCATTTGACAAATATGAATGATTATTTGTTCCAACATAACTGAAGGGACTTGGGATATGTCAGTAAATAAGACAGACTGAGATCCCTGCCGACATGGGCTCACATTCTTTTGAGAGCCCAGACAGTTGGGTGAAATGGTAGGCAGGGCAACCAGGATTCTGGGAGCACGGAGAGAGGGCTCTGGCCATCAAGCTGACACCTGGGGAAATACTTCCTCCTTCCAGGAGGCTTGGGCATCAAGTAGATGCTAAGACAATCTCAAGGCAGAGAAAGGTTTGGTGGACACTGAGTCTCAGGCTCAAAGTAGAGCCAGTTGGCAGTCTGTGGGCACACAACTCAGGCTGCTGGAGGAAGGGCTTGATATGTCCCTCTCCCTAGACGGCTTTCTGCTACAAATACCAGAGATGATAAGCTTATAAAGAGAAAAGGTTTGTTTTGGCTCATAGTTTCAGAAGTTCTCATCTGTAATTGGTTGGCCCTGTTGATTTTAGGTTACTGCAAGGCAGCACGCCATAGTGGGAACAGTGGAAGGGTAAATCCACTCACCTCAGGGCTGAGAGGGGAGAGAGATTAGTAAGAGAAGGGTCGTGGTCTTACATGGGGGCATGTCCCTAGTGACACTAGATTCTACCCCTGAAGACCCCTCCACCGCGTCCTGTTGTGGTCCTTGGGAGACAGCCTTTACCACATGGACGTGTGGGGAACCTTTAAGACAAACCACAGCACCCATACTTCTCTGGTTCACCTACGCTAGGGAAGTATTACAGAGCAGGGAGCTGGCTGTGTGGTCTGTGGGGGACCTTCCCCCATCCACATGGGGAGGAGTTGGGCCAGAGTCGAATCACAGACTCCTGAAGGATTTCATGTGCTCAGCTGGTTCCCCGGAGAGTCCTTTCTCCCAGAACCTCCGGTCTGCTTTATTTTGCTTCTTGGGTGCTCCAGCAGCCATGGTTTCACAGTTGTCCCCCTGTACCAAAGGAGTGAGGGGCCTGGGTTTGCCTTCCTATTCTCCCAGTGGACACAAAGAATCCCTGACCAGTAGGACAGAGCCCTGTGTTAAAAAGAGAGCTGTGACTAAATGATGTCGTGTGCTAGCTCTGCTGAGCCAGTCACTTCTGTCACACGGTGGCTACCCAGGACAGGGCCCCAGGTTGGAGAGCACCTGAGACCGTCATCAGATGTGTTGGAAGAAGAGAAGGAGGAGGTGGGTCAGAGTCATTTGGTCTCAAGGTCATGGCTAAACTAGATGCAGTTCAGAAGAGGAGGGGATGTGTGAGAGAGGCCTGTGTCTTCCCCTTTCTCCTCTCCCACTGGCTCCTGGGGACTGAGGTGAGCTGAGAAAAATGCAGGAGGTAGGATGCTTTGGAGCCCCAGCCTGTAGCAGACAGCTGTGAGTGGCTCATGCCATAAGATCTCTGGTCTAGGCTGTTGGCTCATGGGGCCAGTTTGTGCCTCCTACCGTGCCAGGGGCTGGGCACACATGGTACCACTTTGTCTTCTCCCACTTCTGGCTCACTTTAGTTCTGTTTCTCAGCCCAAGTCTTGTTTGTTCTTCTCTGACACTTTGTCGCTTCCCTGTTCCTCTCTGCCTTGTACCTCTACTTCAGGCCCTCTTTTTCTTCTTGATTTCCCTGGCTAATCGGTGGCTAATCAGTGGCCAATGTATGGCCAATCTGTGTGATGACTGCCACATGTATTCCAGAAAACTGGTTTCCAGAAGCATCTGCTAGATCTCTTAATATGCATGCAGCCTCTGTAACGGGCTATCTCTCTACCAGTCTGGGATGCAGCTTATTGTTCTTCCTTTGAGACCTGGGTGGCAGTAGGTGCCCCCATCCCTAGCCCACCCCTCAGCAGCCCTAGTTTGCCTGCCCCACTCCCTCTGCAGTCAGCCTCCTGGCTGACTCTGCTCCCTGTCACATTCCTGGCTGTGAAGGGACCTCTTCTAGGGCCCTAGGGAGATGACATGAGTTTGTTTGTTTTTCTCTTGTCTCCACTTCAAGGGCTTCACTGGCAAAAACAACACACTTTGATGACTTCCAGCTCTTCCTCCTCTACCCAAACATGGGAAAGAACCTTCACTCTCTGTAGTTCCCTCAGCCGAGGGAAGAGGAGTTGAGAAACTGTCTTTGAGATGGTCACCTGCTCTTCTGTGGGGCAAGTTTCTGGGTCACTTGCTGCTAACAAGTTTCCTTCAGTTTGCTCCTAGAAAGGCAGAGACTATTTGTTTAAGACCAAGGATCTCAGGAAGGCAAGCCTCCACCCAGACGAGTGGACTTAATGAATGAACCCTAGAACAGATTTGAGCATTAGAAATCTTTCCTGATACTTTCCCACATAGTGGCTGAGTACAAGTCTCTCCATTGTGACATGTTTGCTCCTTTATAGGTGAGCTGTATTGAGCCTTTAAAACCACGATATAAGAGGCTATCTTCCGGGGCTGGAGATTTATCTCAGTTGAAAGAGTACTTGCCTAGCAGGCACAGGCCTGAGTTCTATCCCCAGTACTACATAAACTGAGTGTGGTATGGACACCTGTAATCCTAGCAGTAGAGAGGTGGAGGCAGGAGAATCATAAGTTCAGGCTCATCCTTTGCTATTGTTTTCTTGATGACAGAACAGTGAGAAGGAACTGTTGTCAAGGCAGAGAAGTCTCTCTACTTTTCAAAGACAGGCTTCTAAGAATCAGGCCCTCTTCCAGGAAACAAACACCAGAAACTGATCCCACCAAGGAATAACAGAGGTGGTTGTTAAAACCCAGTGGATGGGGTTAGTGAGTTATTGAGGGTACCTCACTCTCCATAAGCTGGCCATGGGCAGGACTTATGTCATGGGTCTTGGACCTACTGTTGAAATCTGCCTAGGTTCCAGTAGAGGGAGAAGTTGAAATGACCCTAAGGACAGAACTGAACTTTACTCCCAGGAGCCTTGCACATAAGCTTTGGAGGAACCTAGGAGCCACTGAAGTGGGAAAGACATTTCTGGTGGGAGAGGCATCTCCCTGAAGCAGGTTTAGAACGATCTCTAACAGATTCTAAGAGAGCAAAGGAAGACAGGCCTCCCAGATCAGGATCCTGAAACAGATGCCAATATCAGAAAAAGAACACCAGCAGAATCATGGGGGAGGGGAAAGTCAGCTTCAAAACATCAAGTATCCTTGACTGACCAGGACCCAAGCACTTACCTGGAGATGAAACTCTTACATGAAATTGAATTGGGGTTACAGAGGAAAAACAGTGTGACCTTGAAATCCGTTTGTTTCTGCCATGGTGGGTTCCCACAAAGCCAGACCTGTGGCTCTTCCCTTGAGAGCTTTAGGACTTGTAAGAAAACAGTCACTAACCCTTAGGGTGTATCTGCTAACCCTGATCAGTAAGACACAGTTCTTTCCTGGTTGGTGTCATGGTTCCTCACTTTTGGGGATCCATTGCTCACATTGGATCAATACTACAATACCTACATAGAGCTCCCTGAAACTGCTGGGGATTCTGGGAGGACTGTGGAGGGTGGAGCTAGCTGGTATTGACCAGGAGAGCCTTCTCAGGGTTTCAAGGACAAAAGGGAGCCTGGATTACAGAGGCATGAAAAGAGGCACTAGAACTGCTGACCTTGATTGTCACCCTGACTGGATTCAGACCCTCCCCCCCCCAGATCATTAAAGCATTCTTCTTGGTGTGACTATGAGGGCGTTTCCAGAGAGGATTAGGCCATGAGTGCTTGAGTCTAATCTACTGATATAGTAAACAGAGTTCTAGGGCTGTAGCTCATGCATGAAACCTTAGGCTCAATCCAAAGTAAGAAAGAAAATAAATTGAAAGAAAGAAAGAAAAAAATGTGATTAGATTATTGGGAGGTGGTGGGACGGTGAAAGGCGGGGCTTAGCTAGAGGAAACAGGTCACTGAAGGGATGTTCTTGGGCCTGTGTTTTGCCCTGGCCCCTTCTTGCTATGGCTCTGCCTTGTTTCCCAGCCATCATTATGTGAACTTCTCTGTTCTATCATGCCTCCCTCAATTTGATGAACTGAAACTCCTGAGACTATGAGCTAAAATAAGCCTTTCCTCTATAAGTTGTTTATGCTATGTCAGATTTTTTGTCACAGTCACACAAAGTCTGTCTAACCCATGTGTTATGAAGGAGAGCTGGTAAGAAGGGTAGGCACTGGTATCAGTTTTCTAGAGTCCCAAGGTAGGGAAGGTCCACCTTGCCTGCATGGAGTTTTCTCTGCTTTTCTCTGCCATTGTGTTTTCCTCTGGATACGGTATGCTTCCTATATGACTTCCGTCCAGAATATAATCTTCATCTGCTCAGTCCATTCATGCATTTAATATCCTCAAAGTTATAGTTACAATGCTGGGTGCCTAGGATACAAAATGAATAAGAGACATTCTCATCTGCAGGCACCCTCAGCTTAATGTAGAACTTAGCAATCCAGTAGATCTGTTTCTCCCTGTGGTGACAGAAACATCCATTTGTGCTGTCACTAGAAACTACTAGTTACTTGTTGCTACAGGTCACCGAAATGTAGCTCAAACAGCAGAGGAACAAAATTTCCAGTTCTGTTAAATTGTAACGAATTTCTGTTAACTAGGCACATATGACTAGTGAGAGCCATGGTAGACAGCACGAGTTCAAGGGGAAGGGGAGATAAGTCACCAGGCCATTCCATGAGCAACGCCACATGGCCAGGGCCACCACTGAGATCTGCTCGAGGAAATAGAGGCGTGGGTGTGGGCTAGATCTTCCTGGGAACTAGCACGTCTTTGTCCTCCCAAAGGAGGAGACCTCTAAGGTCAGTCTAGGAAGATGAGTGGGGAGTGCATGACAGTGGGGGAGGGTATATGGGGGCAGAAAGCTCAACCGATCAATTCTTGCATTTTCACAGACTTCCCTGCTCCGATCCCACAGAGGGTAACCATAAGAGCTAGGCTTGAGCAAGGGCAGGCAGATGTGCTCTGCCCATTGGCCTGGCTCTCTGCCCTTCTTGGTCCCCAGGGCTTGGGTGATGACAGATGGACTCATGACTCTCCCAAGATGAAGGGATGCAAGGAGCTGAGCTGACCCTGGGAATGATGACTGCACCCAGGGGAGAGGGTGCGGGGTGACTGGAGACCATCTGGAAAGCTGGGAAGCATTTAGGGGAAGAGGGCTGACTGGGAGCCAGTTCCTCAGTGAAGGCCAAGACTCCATGGGCCACCTGTACCTCCTGTCCATGTGGGAACCTGGGGTGGGATTCTGGGGCTCTGAAGGGAAGCTGGAGTCGTTATTATGGGGTTAGACAAGTCTTCCAGGGCCCTCCTGTGCTGGAGTCTTTGATGGTCGGTGGAGGGTCCACGTCATCACCCGATGAGACTAGGGCCTCCGTGAGTGGTGCTCAGTGTGTCGCTCTGGAGAAGGAGTTTGCAAAGGTGCAGATTTCATTTCGACATGCCCGAAGGAGGTCTGTTGATTTGCTCTTTGATGTTTACCCCCATGACAGTCCCATCATCTAACACGTTGCTCCATCCACAAGCCGCGAGTGACTGTGGGTTCTCTTTTTCTTCCTTTCCCCCAAGATCCTCATCATGAGCACTTTTGTTAATTCTCTCCCCAGCATGTATTTCCCTTCGTTTCACCTGAGACCATTCAGACCCACACTTCTACAGTTTCCCATCCAGGAATGTCTTCATTCTCCTTGTTTTCAGGTTGTGTACATAGACACATTTCTTTTCAAAAAATAAAGTTATTTTCTTGCTTGTCTTCAATGTTTTCTGTGCCTTCACAGTTTACTTGGATTGTAGCCATTCTCCTGAGCATGGCTGAGCAGGACTTGCACCAGTGGCTCCTGGGGCACCTTCACAGCTGCCTCTTGAGTGTCTTCTCCAGAGCTCCTGCTACAATAGCCTTCTAGTCCCCTAAACTGCCAAAACTTTGTTCATGTTCTGGCCTCCCTCCTGTTTCTTGATATGCCTTCTTCTCACCCTTGACTCCTCCATAGTTGGAGCCCCCTCTTCTCTTTGATCATAATCCACTCTTCCTTTTATTTTATTTTCTTCTTCTTCTTTTTTTTTTTGAGGCCCCAGTTGTCTTAAAACTTGCTATGTAGACCAGGCTGGCCTTGAACTCACAGAGATCCACCTACCTCCTGAGTGGAGTGCTGGGATTAAAGGCATGTACCACCATGCCTGGCCAAGCTTTCTTCTCTTCAGAGCAGAATTTGGCACTTGTTTTCCTGTTGACTGCCTGCCTTTTTCTTGAGACTTTGAGCTCAAAGAAAGAGCCAAGCTTAGCTGTTAGACAGATTTCAACATAAAAAGAACCAGATAAATACTCATCAAAATATGAATGAGGGCCCAGAGAGTAAAAGTGCTTGCCACTAAGCCTGATGATCTGAGTTTGACCCCTGGGGCCCATGTGGTGGGATAGAACTAACTCCACAAGATGTCCTCTGACCTCCACACCCATGCTGTTACATGCACATGCATGTGCATACACAATAAAATAAAACAAAAATTGAGAAAATATGAATGGAATGCATGTTTCCCTTTCTCAGCCCTTCAAACCAGCACTGTACCCTGTTAAAAACAGGAGAGCTCACCCCGAACGCCATTTTGGGTTTTAGCAGTTTAGCAGTTCCTGGAATTTGTCCTGCATTTCTCTGCTCTCCCTTCTTTATATTTAAGACAAACTAGATTTTTCTAAGATTACTGAAGACCTGTCTTTGGTAATAAAAGCAGGAGAACTTGAATTTAATCCCCAGAACCTGTGTGAAACAGCATGGTCAGCACACTGTAACCTGGTGCTGTGGGCAGGGTGGAAACAGGAAGACTGTGAGGCTTGCTGGACAGCCGTCCTGGCTCCAGGTTCGAGAGATCTTGTCTGAAAGGAGTAAGGTAGAAAGTTAATCAGATCAAGCAGGACACCCTGACATCCTCCTTTGGTTTCTGCATGTGTGCAGGCGTGTGACACCCACACGTGGGACTGTGCATATATCACATTCAAACAAGCCCCCTCTCACATGCAAATAAAATTTTTAAAAGAAATATGATTTATATGCAAGTTATCCATCTCAGATAAACACTTCAGTGGTATAGTTTTCCACAGATTTGTATCATTACCACTAAAATTTGTCTTAGAATCTTCTCAGAGGCTAGAGAAATGGCTCAGCAGTTAAGGGTGCTTCCTGTTTGTCCAGAGGACCCAAGTCCAATTCCTAGCACCCATGTCAGACAGTTCACAGCCACCTATAACTCAAGCTCTAGAGGGATCGTATGTCTTCTTCCTGACTCCATGAGTACACACCTAAATATACTCACACAGACACACACATACTTATGAATAAAGACAAAAATAAATCCTAAAATAACATTCTGATCCCCTATGCCCCTAAAGGGATAGCTACTAATCTGTCTTTGCAGATTTGCATATTCTGAGCATTTCGTATATATGGAATCATATATTATATTTTCCCCTGCTACTGGATTCTTTCACTTAGCATAATTGTTTTGGTTCATACATATTGTAGCACATATCAGCATGTTCAAATACATGTAGTATTCATGGTCTTTTTTGCCAAATAACATTTCACTGAAATGGATATACCACATTTTGTTTATTCACTTATCAGTTGATAGACAGTTGGGTTGTTTCCACATTTTGTTGATGGAGAATAATGCTGACAGTAGATGTAGGGATGCAAGCCTGTAATCTCAGTAGATGGAGGAAGGCAGGTCATAAGTTCAAGACCAACCTGGGCTACACAATGAGACCTTGCTTCTAAGAAGAAAAGAAGGAGGAGGAGGAGGAGGAGGAGGAGGAGGAGGAGGAGGAGGAGGAGGAGGAGGAGGAAAATCATTGTATAAGCATCCATTTGAAACTTCTGTGACCACTGGTTTCATTTCTCTTGTGTATTTACATAGGATAGATTCACAGGGTCATACAGTAGCTTAATGCTAATTCTCTGAAGACATGCAGAGCTAGTTTCCAAAGAGGCTGCCTTAATTCTGAATCCTCACCAGCAGTGCCAGAGGCTTCTGGTCCCTCCTCTCCCTTCTGTGTCTCTGTTAGACACCCTCAAGTGGGTGTGAAGTAACCTCTCACAGGGCTTTGACTCTCTTTCCCTTGCCGTTCATGTGTTGAGCATGTTTACACCTGCTTACTGATCAACCCTGTATCTGCTCTGGAGACACTTATTTGGAATCTTTGGTTTTAGGGACAGTCTTGTTGGGCCATGCACAGAACTCAGCAGTCTCGATGGAAACTATTCAAAAATCCAAAATGTAAATACCTGAACTTTCAAGGCTGATGTAAATGCAGTTGAGCTAACCAGCTTTCATCTGACAGAGAAGCCTGAGGGAAGCAAAGGAGGAATGTTTATTTCGGCTCCTGCTTTGTTCATAGTCTCTTGGTATTGTCATCTCTGGTCTTGGTGGTCTTGAGGCTGAGGGTCATGGCAGAGAGTTCAGAGAGAATACTGCTGTGCTTGTGGCAAGCAGGAAGCAAGGGGACTGAGGTTTCAATGTCCCCTTCAAGGGCATTCTCATAACAACCCAACTTCCTTCCATTAGGCTCCACCTTTTAAAGGTTCCATTGCCTCCCAAATAGCACCTTGACCTGAGAACCATGACTTCCACATGTGAACCTTTGAAAGAAAATGTAAGATTTGAACCATAACAACAATGAAGTGAAAATAGCCTTCTCTCTTTAGAGGAGAAAATAGTTCGAACACATAGCAAGGTTTAATATTCGCAATAAATGCAGATGATACTTTATTTTCAATAGTTAGACTTGTGATCTTTTTCTTAACTTTACAATAGTGTGAACATTGTACTTTGAGTTTGAGTTTTCTCTCTTCCTGAACTGGTGACATGTGGTGTCACACTCTCATAGACAGTGAGCAGCAGACCCTAGGCAGTCACACTATCATGAGAAAGACCATCCACACTTTTCAGCTCATTGTGTTGCTAAACTATGATGGCAACATAGATCATTATATGTGTTGTTGACTTTTGATATTTTCAGCTTACTCTACATAGCAAGTTCCAAGACAGGTGGGGTTACAGGGAGACCCCGTTCTAAGAAGACAAAAAAAAAAAAAAAAAAACCTACCCCACACCATAAACCAACCAAACAAATAAACACAACTGGGCAAAGGGGGCAAGAGTGTTTCATAGAAATGCCAGGAGCCAATAAACATACAAAACTCCCCCAGCTGTCCTGCACATCTGTCATACAAATTCAGACAAGGAGAGCTGGGGGTATAGCAAATGGGAGAGCACTTGCTTAGCATGTGCAAAGACCTGGGTTTATACCCTAGCACTGAAAAGCACAACACAAACAGCAATTACACACACACACACCTGACTTGTGAGTCCCAAAAGGAATTGCATTTTTTTTTTCACCATTAGCTCAATAAACTTTAAGAAACATCAATAATATTATGTATACAGCTTTAAAAGTGACTATTGGGAGTCAGGGAGAGAGATCTCCAATACTGGTTGGTACAATATTTATTTATAATTACTACCTTTTGGGATGTCATTGTAAGTTGTCCCAGTTGATGGGGCAGGTCTTGTAGTAACTGACTGTACATGACTTTTCTCTGTGCCATTGTGCCCTTTGGGTTTAGTTTTGTAGATGGGGAGAATGTTGTTTTGAAATAACAAAAGAACCAGAGATAATCTGTTTCACAGGAATATTCAGATACAAGGGTGGAGGGAAGATGAACAAGGATATTGGTAAAGATGAGGGTGTTTGGGTCTTACTAGCACTGAATATTCACGGAAATGGTGACTTCCTCTCCAAGAATCATGCCACAAAGCCTGTTTCCTATCGCGGAAATGTAGAATCCAGTGACACATACACACACACACACACACACATACACACAGGGACACATTTACACATATATTCTCAGAGGCACACACGTGCACACACACTTTGGTCTGCAGGAAAAGTGAAGGCACAGGCCTGGAAAGACAGTGATTAATGATGACAAAGAAAGTTAAATTAGAGGAAAGTGGTTCAGGTCTGTTCTTTCCTTCTCTCTATACTGCATTGGGGCAGGTATTTTATGGCTCTTATTGCACATTTGTGAGACAACAGCCCAGGATCATGCAGAAAAACTGGCTGGTTCATGAACTGCCCCATCTGGAGTGGGCAGGTGGGGGAGAGGTGGAGGCTAACTCATCTCTACATTCTGTGTGATCTTCTAGCCTCAGGCTGTTGGCTTCTGTCTGGGGAGGCTGTCCACACACTGGCCTGCAGAGTTGCTGTACATCACACCCAGGGCACTGGCTCCACCCCTAGACCTGCCAAGTGGCTTTCTCTTCTACTACACATATACAGAATGGCTGAGAGCCCTGTCTGAACATGACCAAAAGATTATACTTCTGAGAAAGTGCCACCATTTCCACCCGAGAAGCAGAACTACTGAAGCCAAAGTTTTAGACAGATGAATTGAAAAGTTAAAATATGTTAAAAAACACATCTGTGGATATGACCCACCATTGTGTTCATTACATGACAGAAACAGAAAACTTTAAAAGAACTAGCAAAGTAAAATACAGTAACTGAAAGAAGAAACGTGATAGCTAATAAAGAACAGGATGACCTAGCTAAAGGACACACCAGTGACTGGAGGACTGGAGGGAGCAAGCTTTCAAGAAAGAGCGAAGAAAGGAAGAAGAAGGGAGCCTTTACAAGAACAGTTGCAGAGTACAGAGGATGGAGCAGAAGTGGGAAAACCCAGCTAAAAGGGTCCCAGAACCAGGTACAAAGTTAACAACAGGGAAGGCAAAAGCATATGACTTTTGATGAAGCTTAGAGATATATTTCTTAGAACTGAAAAGCAATCTTGGATTAAAAGGGCTGTTGGAAGGCAAATAGGAAACAGGAGGAAAACTTTATCCTATGTATAGTACAGTAAAAATTAAGATTATCAAATAAAATCATTTATAGGAGAAAATGTATTTGCTCTTACATTAAATTATTTTAAGTATAGGAGAAAAATTTAAATATAATTTTAAAATTAATGGAATTCTTGCATGTTTTCTTAGATTTTATTTTTCAAATATTTTATTTAAACTTCTTGACCAAAAATAGTCCAGGCCCAGATGGATTCTACAAGACATTCAAAGAAGATCTATATCCAATACTACTTAAGTTATTAAAAAAGATAGAAATAGAGGGAGAATCCCCAAATTCCTTCTATGAAACAAGCATCACTCTGATACCAAAACCAGGTAAAGATACAACCAAAATAAAAAACTATAAATCCATATCCTTAATGAGCATAAGTGCAAAAATTCTCAACAAAATACTTGTAAACTACATACAGATACACATCGAAAAGATCACCCACCGTGATTAAGTTGGCTTTATTCCAGAGACACAGGAATGGTTCAATCTTTGGAAGTCAATAAATGTCCTAAAGCACATAAATGTACTCAAAGACAAAAATCACATGGTCATCTCAATATATGCAAAAAAGGCCTTTGACAAAATTCAACATGCATTCATTTTAAAAAGTTCTCGAGGGAACTGGACTGGAGGTAGCACACCTCTACATAATTAAAATACAAACCCCTCCCCCACAGCCAACATCATTCTAGATGGAGAAAAGCTGGAAGCCTCCCCTTTAAAATGAGGAACTGGGCAAGGCTGTCCTCTACCTCCACTCCTTTTTAACATAGTGTTGAAACTCTTGATAGAGCAATAAGGCAAGAGAAGGAAGTTACAGGAGCGCTCATTGGAAGAGAAGAAGTCAAATTATCCCTGTTTGTAAATGACATGTTATACGTAAGAGATGCCAAAAATCTACCAGAAAAGTCCTAGAAATGATAAACAATTTCAGTAAAGTGGCAGATTACAAAATTAATCTACAAAAAGCAATAGCTTTTTTGATACACCAATAACAAGAAATTAGAGTACAAGGAGACCCCCAATTCACAATAACTTCAAAAAAATCTCAGAATATACCTAAGACATTAAATATCTCTACAATGAAAATTTTAGAAAGAAAGAGATTGATGAGGAGACCCCAAGCTCATTGATTGGAAGAATTAATATTGTGAAAATGACCATCCTACCAAAAACAATATATAGATTCGATGGAACCCCAATCAAAATTCCCATGACATTCTTACAGCATGAGAAAAAATCATCCTAAAATTCACAAGGAAGCACAAAAGACCACGGATAACTAAAGCAACCCTGACCACAAACAGCAATGCAAGAGGAATTACTGTACCAGATTTCAAAATATATTACAGAGCTACAGTCATAAAAACAGCATGGTACTGGCACAAAAATAGACCTGTATGCCAATGGAATATAATCAAAGACTCAAACATGAGTACATGCAATTTCAGCCACCTGATATTTGACAAAGGTGCCAAGAACACTCAGTGGAGGAAAGACAGCATCTTCAGCAAATAGTGCTGGCGAAACTGGATCGCCACATATAGAAGAATGAAACTAGACTCTGATCTTTCACCTTGTACAAAAATCAACTCTAAATGGATCAAAGACCTCAGTGTGAAACCCAAAACTCTGAAACTGTTAGAAGGAAAATGGAGAAACCTACAAGATATAGGTGTAGGACAGGACTTTCTAAATCAGACAGCAGCTTCTCAGGCATTAAGGTCAATAATCAACAAGTAGGATCTCATTAAACTAAAAAACTGTACAGCAAAAGAAACAATCAAGGAAATGAGGAGAAAACCCACAGAATGGGAGGAAATCTTCACCAGTGACACATCTGACAGAGGTTTAACATCCAGAATATATAAAGAACTCAAAAAACAAAGAATCAAGAAAGCAAGTGAACCAATTAAAAGGTGGGCTAAGGGTATGAGCAGAGAGCTCTCAAAAGAAGAGATAAAGATGGCGAGAGACGTCCTAAGGCGCACTCAGCACCGTTAATAATTAGGGAAATGCAACTTAAAACCACTTTAAGACTCCATCTTACCCTAGTGAGACTGGCTCAGATCAAGAGAACCTATGATACCAAATGCTGGGGAGGATGGACGGAAAGCGGAACGCTCATTCATTGCTGGTGGGATTAAACTCGTCCAACCCCTGCAGAAAGCACTGTGGGGAATTCTTTAAAAATGAGCCTGCCATTTGCCCCAGTCATATCTCTCCTTGGCTTACACCCAAAGGAATCGTCCTATCGCAGAGATACTTGTACATTCATGTTTGTTGCTGCTCTTTTAGCTAAGTGATGGAATCAACCTAAGTGACCCTCAACTGATGAGTAGACAATGAAAATGTGGTGCATTTACATAATGGAGTTCTGCTCAACATTAAAGAAAGACAGAATCATAACATTTGCAGGTAAATGGATAGAACTAGAAACTGTTATGTCAAGTGAAGCAACACAGAATCAGAAAAACAAAGGACATATGTTCTCTCATTTGTGGATCCTAGCACCAAACCCTTAAATGTGAGTATGTATCCTGATGTAACTGCAGGAACCAGGAAAATGGAAAGGAACCAGGGAGATAAAGGGAAAGAAGGAACCTGAGAGAAAAATAATAGGAGACAGGTGTTACTAAGAGAGAAATAGGTAAAAGGGGGCACTTAAATGGAAGGGGGCTAGATGAGGGGATATAGGGTAAAGGGGAAGAAGCAGTGCAGGAGAGGTGGTGTCTAAGGAGACTGCTGTCATCAAGGGGGAAATGGGAAAACTGGGGACACTTTAAATGCGAAAGGCGTAGAGGAAAGGTTAGCTAGGGAAAGAAAGAGAGAGAGAGACAGAGAATAAATAATGCCTAGCTACTGTGAAATACCAGAGGGATCACATCAGTCTAATTATCTAATCACAAATTCCACATACAATATCTCTACACGAGCGCATGTGCATAGCTGAAGGCGACATACCAGGAAACAGTACCAGACAAAAGAAACCTTTATTTGAATTGTTGGACAGATGGTCGAAGAGACTCCCAAAATTATGGGCTATTGCCACAGTCCTTAATTGCATGAAGGTAAGATCCTATTGCTGAAGACAGGACATAATTCAGAGACCAAATTTGGAGCAATGGAGCTAGAACTTACTTGGAAGCCACTTCCCCTGAAGGTTAACACTCAGAGCTCTGGAAATCACTATCAAGCAGCCAAGGGAGAACATCAATTGATGGCCCAACACCAGCTTTATGACCAGATAACCACATTGTGACTGGCACAGCATTTGGCACTGGCGCAGTAGTGGCATTTTTATCTTGGGGTCGATCAGTGGCTACCTAATTGGTCTTAGAGCACACAACGTGGGAGGAAACTCATGTGTGGTATTGTACTCATAGCCCAGAACACATGGCTGAAAGGTCATAGGCCTTAGAGAAATCCCCAAGGCTGTCACATCACTAGGCTAATGTAACGTCTTACTAAATGCAAAATATGCATCCTTATATTTACAGGCAAATACCTTAGTCACCACTCATTAAAGAAGCTTCTTCTGCACCAAACAGGGCAATCATTGTCTGTGAATTGCTCATGCCTAAGTGGCACATCTATAATGCAACCTCTATACCTGAGTGTCACACAATATAGAACACAGGGTAAAGCAGACACTAGTTAGTCTCTCAACTCTCATCAATGAAGCTCCCTCATGCAACAGAGGGCCAGTAACACAAAAGTTCACAAATGCCCAAAGCATGTAGATTAGGAATCTGCAAAATGTGGGTCACTGTACAGGAATGTTTTATTAAGGCTCACTCACCCAGGGCTCAGGGACCATTGCTGAAGAGGGGGTGGAAAGATTGTAAGAACCAGTGAGGAGGGCATGACCATATGGAAATAGAGTCCTACAAGCTCATATGAATCTACAGCAATAGTTTTGGCATGCTCGAGACCCATGCAAACTCAAGCAGACAAATGCCCAGCATGGCACTCGGGAAATGAGTAGCAGACTCCAACCTTTGCTTAAGAAATATTGACAACTGGTTGCATTTGGTTGAGGACGAGCTAGTCTTCCTAAAGTGAGGGATCCGGGTGGGCTGAAGAGACCTCAGTAGATGAACTTGCATTGAGGTTGCTTGGGGACACTAACTCGACACAATAGACACAGATGAAAGAATGTATGATTCCAGTTAGGGGACTATGGGGTGCAGTGGGAAAGGACATAAAGACTGAAATTAGATGTTCTGTATGAAACACACAATGATTCAATAAAAACATTTTAAAATATTTTTTTATATTTATGTGTATGAGTGTATTGCCTGCATGTATGTAAATGCACCTGTGCATGCAACTCTTGGGGAGGTCAGATGAGGGTGTCAGATTCCCCTGGAACTGGAGTTATGGACAGTTGTTAGCTGCCATGTCGGTGCTGGGGATCCTCTGCAAGAGCAGCCAGTGCTCTTAACCCCAGAGCCATCTCTCTCCAGCCCCAATTTTATTTTGTTTTTAATTACATGTACGTGGGGGGGGGGTATGTGCACCTGAGTCCAAGTGTCCTTGGAGGCCAGAGATATCAGATCCCCATGGAGTAGCTGGAGTTACAGGCAGTGATGACTTGCCCAATGTGGGTCCTTGCAAGAGCAGTATGTGTGCTTCACTGCTGAGCTATCTCTCCAGCCCCTTTGTACCATCTAATCAGTTTTTAGTGCATATCTCAGTGACATTAGGCAGATTGGTGCTGCTGGGCAGTCACCACCACCCATCCAGGAACTCTTCATCTCCAGCAGGAAGCTTTACCTATTAAACTAGGTAAACCTCATTCTACACCCTTGCCAAGCCCCTGGAAACCATTGGTATATTTTCAACTTATGAGCTTTGTTTATAAGACCTTAACATTTAAACATTTAAGATTCAGGAGAACATTTTTAGTTTCCTCAGAAGCAGGAGTTTTATTTTTATTTATTTATTGTTCTTTCTTTCTATTTATTTATTTATTTGAGCTTGACCTGGGCCCATCTAGAAGAGGAGTTATGGATGCCTTCTATCACAGAGGAGATGCTGACCTGTAGATTTTATTGGACAA
The DNA here is from genome assembly GCA_035773235.1 of Eospalax fontanierii. Classification (NCBI taxonomy): domain Eukaryota; kingdom Metazoa; phylum Chordata; class Mammalia; order Rodentia; family Spalacidae; genus Eospalax; species Eospalax fontanierii. The sequence goes on along the minus strand of CM069547.1, from coordinate 52,019,426 downwards.
TGGGATTTGTTTGGAGACCACAGAGCCTAGTGTTGACTCCCTGCTCCACCCTGCTCCTTGTTTCCCAAGGAGCAACTGTGTTCAAATTACTTAGTCCCAGCATGTGTGGTAAAATAATCTATGCACACATTGATGGAGCCTGGTGAAATGGTACAGGAGGACACTGCTAAGGGTTTTCCCGGCACACAGTTGTGTTCTAAATGAAATCACGAGGATGCGAACCACAGCAATAAAATAAGGATAAAAAGAGGCACTTCTTACAATAAAGTCCTGGGAGATCATGGTTGGATTTTTTGACCCGAGATAGCTAACAGACTCTGGAATCAATAGACTCTGGAATCATTTAATAGTTCGACAGCCTCTGTCACTTGCCTCCAGTTTTTCCTTGTTTCTCAGTTTCCTAGTAAACATTTTTGAGAAAACCCAATCTTATGGATGAGTGACAGAAACTTGGCTCAAAGAACAAAGAAAGAACTGCCACCCGGCCTTTTAGGAAGAGGTAAACCAGGCCAGGGACTTGGGGACACAGGGGTGGGGAGGACTAGAAGCTCACATTTGTTGAGCCCCTGCTTAGCCAAACTTGTTTTTTATTGTTTTGGCAAAGACCAGAGCAGAGTTGGGTAATAGTGCATCCCATTTTAAAATTCTTTCAAAGCTCAACCAGAGGGGTGAAGTCAAGGTCTCCCAGGATGGCAGCGAGTGAAGGCAATCACAGAAAAGCCCCAATCAAGCTCAGGTTTGCAAGCCTGGGCTGGGGATGCAGTTCAGGAGTGGAGCACTTGCCTGGCAAGTAAGAGGCTCTCAGTCCAATCCCCATGACCCCTACAAACAGAAGAAAGACAGGAAGAGGAGGTACCAAGATCCCAGCTCTGCCTTCAGCACCTCCTCCCCATCTGTACCCGCTGCGGAAGTTCACCTGTCTCACCTCAGCTCCCAATGCCCAGACCTTTCATCTGCCCTGTCCAGGTACCCAGAGGTCTGATCTGAGTTGCCATCTCACCTCCACCCCCAAAGCCTCTGCTTTTGTTCCCAGTAAGGAATACAGATATACAGATACCAAGATGCCTGCCATGAACTTCCCCGTCTTTTGGAAGTGGGACTATGGCCCTCTTGGGGTCATATCGGCCTCTGTGATCACTCAGGCCCTCTCCACTGTTTGGGCTGGGGTTTCTGGGAGTTTCCCACATTGCCTCCTGTTTGCTGTAAGGCAGCCTCTTCCTCTGCACCCCGCTGCCCCTCCAGCTCCCTTCCGGCAAACCCTTGGGAAGAAGCCAGAGGTCCCCTCCCAGCGTGTGAACGTCCCATTACTGGGCCTGACAGGCAGCTGTCTGTGCAGAGGACCTGCATAGCGGCGGTGTTGGTCATGGGGTGGTGGCCACTGCCTTAGGTGACTGGTGATCCACAGTGTTCTTGGCCCTACATTGGCCCCTCAGTGACATCTGAGTCTTTGTTGCGCTCACTGCTGCTTTTGTCTTCCCGCTTTCCTGAAATAAAGACTGACAAACAATCCGAGAACCGGAGCCACATGTCCCCAAATGCGTGTGGCTCAGCATCGGTCATGTTTTTCCAATTATCCCCTCTTCTGAATGCCACGGTTAATACGCGCGTGCACACTCACACACATACCCGGGACAATTTTTAGCCAGACATTCAGGCTCCTCTTTTCCCAGAACCCCAAGGCCCTTCAGGACCTGCCCCACCCAGATCCTCCATCTCTGCTCCCGCAGCAGCCCCTGGCCCCGGGTTCACCCCGCTCTGGCACCACCACTCTCAAGACAGAATGGACTTATTTTAGCGTTGCCTGGAACGTGTTCCCGCCCATGTCATCGTTCCTAAATCCTACACCTCCTTCTGAGCACGCGGCTGTCCACCACAATTTCCCAAGGCCAGGCCCATGTGGCTTGACCCAGGGATGTCTGTTTCTACAGCACTCATGCGCGGTAAAGCCAATCCTAACCATTAACTGTAAAAGAATAATATTTGGAGCTGATAACAGAAAGAAAGTATGTAATTGGAAATGTAGATTAAAACAATGAAGAAAATAAACCCAGCCTGTGTGACTCACACCTAAAATCTCAGCACTAGTGGAGCTGAAGCAGGAGGATTACCCCAAGTTCAAGGTCAAACTTGGATACATAGTGAATTCCAAGTCAGCCTAAACTACAGAGTGAGACCCTGGTTTTAAATAAGCAAATAGTAAATAAATATATAAGAATAAAATAATAAAGAAAATAAAAACTGATCGATCATTCACATTTTTTCTTCTATAGTCCTGGAAGGAAAAACTTTCTCATATGCACACAAAACCTACACAAAGTCACCATTTTAAAAAGAAAAAACAAACAGAAAAGGAGCTGAAGTCATATGCTGAAGTCATACTTATATAAGTGTTTTTATTCACTTGATAGTATTGTGAGGATCATCTCCTTTTTTAATGTCAAAAGATTTATGATGACCACTTAAGAACATTCATACTTTTGGGGGAAAAGCATTTTATTATGGAAAATTTCAAACATACACAATCCCCCATACACCATCATCCAACTTCAATAATTATTAATATTCTGTCCTTCCATCTCACCCACCCTGCCTATGTCCCCTGAGTATTTAGAACCAAACGCAGAAAAGGTTTTATTTCACTGTAAACAGCAGTTGTCTTTATAAGATCTGCCATTAGGGAAAGAACATAGCCATGCAAAGAACAGTCTTCAAAACCATGTTCAAATGGATCTGTGTTTCATTTGTGACAGCAACATTGATGATTTGAAAAATAGTCACACATCCACGTGCACGTTGTATTATTCATCAGCCTGAGGCCGAAGCTTGTATGGCATATGGGTGTGCTGATCTCTTGCAAGAGTTGCAGCCCACAAGTCAGGCTCTGCTGGTCTGATCCACTAACTCAGGCATTCAATCAAACTCCAGCTTCCATTTTCCTCCAGTTGGTTTACACATGTGAGCTTTCTCTCCTGACTCCAGCACATCCATGGTCTAGGATCTAGTTAGCTTCTATCCTGCACACAAGGTTGTAGATACCCTAACATGGCTTCATGTAAGGGCTTGCATAGGCCTATGCATTGTGCTGCACTTGAGGAAACAGAGGCTGTAGGGGAGGAAGGAATTCCTTGGGAATAGCCCTGGGGTGAGGCTTCAGGTCTCTTCTCCTAGCCTTTTCTTTTTTATCTTTCCTTCCTTCTTTCCTTCCTTCCTTCCTTCCTTCCACCCTCCCCGCCCCCAACAGACCTCATATAGCCAGACTGGTCTAGAACTGACTACGTAGCTAAGAATGACATTAGACTTATGATTCTCTTGCCTTCACCAACCAAGTATGTGCTATGACTACAGGCATGTGCTGCTATACATGATTTATGCAGCACTAGAGCTGGAACTCAGGGCTTCATGCATACTAGGCAAACACGCTACCCACTGAGCCCCTCCTAGTCTTTTTTCTTCTTCTTCATCACATGGTCAATGGACAGAATTTTTAAAAAATATTTTATTGTTTTTATTTTATGTGTATTAGTGTATTGCCTACATGTGTGTAAGTACACTCATGTCATGCAATGCCTGTAGAGGTCAGAAGAAAACATTACATTCCCCTGTAACTGGAGTTATAGACAGTTGTTAGCTGCCATGTGAGTGCTGGGAATTGAACTCAGGTCTTCTGCAAGAATAACCAGTGTTTTGAACATCTGAGCCATCTCTTCAGCCTCAGAATGGCTCCCACTCTAGGGATTGAACCCTACTCCCTCCTTCTCACTTTCCTTTTTCTTTCCTTTCTTTGAAGGTCTTCTGCCAACAGAGCAATAAACAGTGATAAAATCCAAAAGGAAAACGAATTAATAGCTTAATCTCTGGACAAGTATCCACTATCTCTTTTAAGCATGACTTTTCCCATTGGCTGGGCTGGCACAAGAGGCCTAAGGGTGTTTCCTGCCTCCAAGTCCCTAGTACAAGCGAGTTCTGGTGGCAACTGAGTTTACCTCCCTGTCTAGCAATCAGTTAGGAATGCCTGCTCACCCAGACAAGGGAGAACTGTGGAGGATATGGCTAGTTTTACCTCTGAGCACTATGTCATATCATGTGAGAGTGGGCAGGAGGCCAGCAAGCCTCCCTAGGAAGACAGAGTGCCTGGAAGTGAGAGAGGAGAGAAGGTGACACCCAAGAAAGCCTACTCATTATGAAGCCCAGTCAGGGGTTGCCCAGTTTCTACTAGAGTAATTCTTTCTTTGAGAGGCAGAAAGGGAGGTGAAAGGAAGATCCAAGATGACTCCCTTGCATTCCTTAGCCTAGGGAAGGAGGTCTAAGATGGCCAGTTAGCATTCTCTAGCCTGAGAAAGGATTCTGGACGGACATCCCTGTTTTTGAGAGTCACTCTGAACTGTGGGGTTGGCATCTTCAACACATTGAAGGGTTTAGGGTCAATGACTTTGGTCTCACCCATAGCCATTTTAACTGAGCTAGGCTTATGTCTCAGTAATCCCGTGTAGTTTGTGTACCATATTGACACTCAATGTGTACAGAAACGCTACATATTTATTTCATATTATTCATTTACTTTTGTATATTTTAAAGATCCTGTCTTGTAGCTGGGCATGGTGACTCATGCCTTTAGTCTCAAACTCAGGAAGCAGAGGCAGGCAGATCTCTGTGAGACTGAGGCCAGCCTTGCTTGTCTACATAGTGAATTCTAGGCCAGCTGGGGCGATAGGAAGACCGTGTCTCAAAAAAACTGTCTCATGGCCCAGGCTGGCTTCGAATTCACTATGTGGTACAGTCTGGCCTTAAACTCTTGATCCTCCTGCTTCAGTCTTCTGAGTACTGGCATTACAGGTGCGCCTCTCACCTAGCTTTCTGCCAGAATATTAGATCTGAAAAGTGTTCTTTTTCCACTCTCCCTCCTCCATCTTTCATGCCTAGCCAGGGTCTCTTAAGCTCTCAAATTAGGATGGAGTTAGTTGTGCAGAGGCTGGGGAAGGAGGAGGACTGAGAGAAGGGACACAGTAAAGAAACGGTTGGCCACCGCTTGATGGCACCTGTTCTTACCTCATGTTGGAAACACACATGAATCAATCACCATGGCAACAGCCAGACCAAGGCTTCTGGCTGGTCTTACCAGGAGAATTTGTGTCTCAGCTACCGCCTCAGCCACTGAGCACATGAGATGTGATATTGGCACTCCTGGGTGTCTAGGGCCGTCTTGAGAAGCTCAGAAATTTCTCAAGAAGCCTAGACATTCTAACTCTTTCCTTTGTCTTAGCAGTGTCATTCCCATGTCATATGATATTTGTGGACACATGCATATGCTCATGTGTGCTGGGATGGGCACACCTCACCCATCACTGTGCTTCTCCTTAGAACATTTATTAGGCACCTTATAGTGTGCCCAATTTGTAGACTGAGGGCTTTTGGAGACAGAAGAGGAGAAAAACAACAGATTGCTTCCTTTAAAAGGATTCTATCATTCCTATCAGAGATAAAGCTAAACTTCCAAAAATGAGGAGAAGAGAGACCATCCAGTGGGGTAGAGTTCAATATCTAGAGAAGTCTACTATGACCCCAGGAGATCAGCAAGCTGTGACTTGGAAGGAAACAGGGTGCATCAAGAGACCGGGAACTTGGGCAGACAACCAGTGAGAGGGCAGACCCCGCCCAGCCTGCTCTCAAGACAGAGAGGAGCCAGGCCTGGGTGGAGGGCAGGTGCTAAGGAGAAGTGTGCGAGCAACAGGCTGGCCAGGGACAGTGGAGCCCAGGGGCCTGTGTCATCTGTAGGACACTCTGCCTGGCATCATTTCTGAAGAGGTAGGGAATTTGGGTCTGAGTGTATTTTTAGCTTTGTCTTTTCCGCCCTCTTCTGAGCAACGATTCTAAGAGCTTTCAGCCTGAGGTCATCTGTTTTCCTAGTCGCTGCTCCAAAGAAGCAGAAGCAGATGCCAGCACCATCACCTCACACGGAGGCTGCTGCCGCCCCGGCCCTGACCCCAGGAGAGCGATGTGTCCGGGACCACAGGAGCAGCTTGTGGTGGGCGGTCCCCATGGTAGGCTCGGGCAGTCCTGAGCTCTGCCAGGATGTCCCACTTGGTTCTGGCATGGTGCTAGAGGAGAGTCTCTGTGAGGTCCATATGAAGCCCCCAGACGCCTGTCTCCAGTTGCCTTCACGGCCAGTGTGGGCACCCCTCAGGCTAAGGCTGTGGAGGGACGTAGGAACCCAATACAGCTCTCAGGACAGCAGCTGGTCCAGGGGATTCTGGCCTTGTGCTTCCTCTCTCCTCGCTGCTTGCTCCTCTTCTTCCTTCCCTACCAGCACGATGGGTGTTTCCAGTCTCTGCTTACCTCATTCAAGCCAAACACTGCAGTCTTTCACCCTTGCCTTTCTTTCTAAACCCACAGCCCCAAACGGGGCCTGTCTTCTGCTCCAGGCCCACATTTTCAAGTCCTTAGTGGACACAACTACTGGGAAAACATGGCACAGTTAGTTCTTTCCCTTTTCTCCAGATCCGAATTCCTTTCAGCCAAGAAGCCCTCAGTCTCTCTGCAATGACAATGCCTCTGTAACTTATGCCCAGTGAGAGGAGACGGGTTCATTCCTGTCCAGTTTGCTCTTCTGTTGCTGTGCTAAGAACCGTGAACAATGACAATCTGAGGAGGAAAGGGCTTCTTTCAGATTACACTCCGGGTCACAGTTCCCCACTAAGGGAAGCTAAGGCAAGAACTTGACTGCAAGAACTGAAGCTGAGATCATGGAGGAACACCCTTTCTGGCTTGCTTCCTCTGGCTCATGCTCAACTAGCTTTCTTGTACAGTCCAGGACCACCTGCCCAGGGCGGTTACTGCCCACAGTGAGATGGCCCTTCCATATCAGTCAACATTCCCCACAGACATGGTCACAAGTCAATCTGAGCTGGGAAATCTCCCCATTGAGACTCTTCCCAAGTGATTCTTGGTTGAGTCAAGTTGACAATTAAAACTAACCAGGACAGCCCCCCAAACACCTTTTGCATTGTTGATCATCTTCTGGTTCAATCCCAGTCCTCCTTGTTGCTGGGCTGAATGACCCCAGAAGCATCCAGATGGCCAGTCTCCTCTCCTGACAATCTCTAAGGATGCATCACACCTCTTGAGGAGCCCTCCTTGAAACCTCTCTTCTTGTCTCATCAACTCTCAAGACCTCTCCCTGGCTTCAAGTTTCCTTCCATATCATTTCTTCCTGTTCAGTTTGATCTCCTCCCCTTCCTCTATTCCAGCCATGTTCAAAATAACTCCAAATGTGGCACCACACGAAATCATGATCTCACTGAAAGCACTGTGAATTTTTTTGCAATGTTTTTGGTAACTGGATTATGCAGTTCTTGACTGTGAACTTTGTAGATGGCAGTATGTTGAGGTGTCATGAGAAACAAATATATGTTTGCCCTTGCGACCTGTGGACCATGAGATTCACCTCTAGATTCAACGTGTGGCCCAAGATAATTGTTTTTCAGCCAGTGTGGTGCAGGGAAAACAAAAGCCTGGCCACCCATATCAAGCCTGTTCCTTACTTAGGGTCTTCATTCTGTGGTTCCCCCTTCTGGTATCCTTCAAGATCCCCAGCAAGGATTTAATTGTGCAAAGGCAAACTTGACTTCCTTTCTCAAAGCACATAAAACATTCCTGCTTGGAATTGTTCTCTAAGACAGCTTTTATGTCACAGAAGAAAACTGCACAATATTTTCTCCATTATCCTTATTTTTACCAGAATGGTGTTACTCAGCTTGATTGCCCAGATTCCTCAGTTGGGTCTTTTGAAAAATATAGAACTTGACATGAATAGACCTGAAAGAGATTTGATGAGGAAAGCCCCTATGCAGGAGACAGCAGAGGGAGCTAGGGAAGGTGAGGACAGCCTTCAGATGGCAGCACAGGTCTGACCCCTGTGGAGAAGGGAAGGAAAGGAGGAGGGTCAGGGAAGAAGAGTCAGGGGCTCAGAGCAGCTCTAGGGAAGTTTCAGTTAAGATGAGGTACCCGAGAAGTCCGAAATCTTCTAGAGTCCTCTGTTCCCAGAAATGGGCCAGCATTTTTCCTCCTGCTGTACTGGGCTATTGGCTGGAGTAGCCCTTGGGAACCCTGACCTCTCCCAGAACTGTGATGAATTGAGAAGGGCATAGCAGGAGCTGCTTCCCACATGTTCACCCCATAAAGCTTCTGAACACTGTGTTTTACATGCTGATGAGTAAAGATGTGAGTGTGGACACTCCAGATCCAGGTCCTTCCAAGGCTGAAGAATGAAAGCAAGAATAATTGGCAGGACCAGGAGAGAATTACTTGGGTGAATGGAATTTGCATTCGTTATCACACTAAGACATGATCATGCTTACCACCATTTGTGCCTGCTAGTTTTTGTCAACTTGATATAAGGTAGAGAGAACCTCAGTTGGGGAATTTCCTCCATAAGATTGACCTGTGACCAAGTCTGTGGGCATTTTCTTAAATGGTGACTGATGCAGAAGGATGAGCTGAGGCTCACTTTGGGCAGTGCCATCCCTGGGCAGGTGCACCTAGGCTGTAAAAGGGGGGGTAACTGAGCAAGCCAGGGGAAGCAAGCCATAAGCAGCGTTCCTCCACGGTCTCTGCTACAGCTTCTGCCTTGACTTCCTTCAGTGATGAACTGTCACTTGGAAATGTAAGATGCTATAAACCCTTTCTTACCCAAGTTGCTTTTGGTCAGAGTTGTGTTTTGTCACAGAAAAAGTAAACTAGAAGACCATGCCTTCTTGTTACAGCCATCACCCTTACAACCTTCATCACTATCAGCGTCTTGTTATTACTATCAGTACTTTGCCATGACCACCGCCGTCATCATCACTGTCGTCATCACTGCCATCACCCTCACCAATGCAATTGCCACCATTATCCAGAATGACCATGTTATGGAATCAGAGAGTTCAGTGCAGGAGCAGGAATCTGAGTACAGACTCAACTCCTAGGCTTTGACTTCGTCTCTGCCACTAATTTGCCATATGACCTTGCTTCTCTTCATCTCTGAATCCCTGTGAATCTTAATTTTTTTCCACTTAGCCATTGCAATAAGTCTTTTCTGAGCCTCCGTCTCATATAAGAAAGGGATTGGCTAAAGCCACTGTACACCTGACCAGCTGCCCATTCTCAGTCCAGGGAATCAATGATGCTGCCTAATGATTATCCGTGGACAAAGTTTCATGAAAACAATGGTAACTGCAGAATGGGAATTGACTTTGCCCTGATTAGAATACCCAAGGGCAATAAAAGAGATTTTATATCTTAACAAGTTCCTGTGGGAAGCAATAAATGCATTGCTAAACTCAGGGATGAGTTGGGAACTAATGGTTCAGGCATTAAATTCTACCTATGGAGGCCTGGAAGGAAAGGAGGGCTACCCCTATCAAAGGTACAGCCTTGCATGGCGAGCTGGGCCTGGAATCCTTAGCCATTAAGTGTTCTCCAGAGCCACTGGAGGATGATGGTGGTGGGGTGGGGCCTGTCTGGATGGGGACAGGAATGTTGCTAGAGTACAGCTCAAGGGTGAAATGAAGGCCGTAGACTGTGGGTGATGACAGAGGCAGCTGCTGTGAGCCAGAGTCCCAGCCACATCTGGGCTGCGGATTGCACAACCCAGCTGTCGGCTGGGCCTTCTGACTTCCCAGGGGACAGGCTGGCTGGAGGACTGGAGGACGGTGGGCTGGAGGTCTTGGGAAAACTCAGCACCTGCACATAGGCCTGGTGTGTCCCCTTCCTCTCTAGGGTACCCTGGCCAAAGATGAAAGAGGTGGGGAGTCGAGGAAGTCTTTCATTTCTCAGAATTCCCTTTGCTGTGCTTCTCCGTGACTCCTGTGTTCCTAAAAAGGGAATTTCCACAGTTCCCTTCCCACCCATCCTGGGGCAAAGACAGAGGGTTAATGGGGGGGCAAATGGGAGATGGAAATTCCCTGAGATTTGGCAGCAGTGTCAGGGGTGCCATGTGCAAGCCTGAAGCTGCTAAGTCGTGGCTTCGACTCCTTCCCAGGAAGAAGTCTGCTCTGCACCAGCCCCACACCCTGCACGGAGCCCTTCAGCACACCCTGCACGGAGCCCTTCAGCACACCCTGCACGAGGCCCTTCAGCACAGGGCCTTTGTTCCCTGAAAGGAAAAAAGGTCTTTGCTCTAGTTTCATCCTATTGCTGTGACAAACACTATAACCAAAAGCAACTTAGGGGAGGAAAGGGTTTACTTCAGCTTCCAGGTCACTGACTATCATGGAGGGAGGTCAGAGCAGGAGCTCAAGCATGCACTTGGAAGCAAGGAACCATGGGAGAATGTTGCCTGTTGACCCACAGGTTCATGCTTAATTAGCTTTCTTATACAACCCAGGACTACTTGCTCAGGGAATAGTGCTGTCTACTATGGGCTGGACCCTCTTATATCAATGAAGACAATCAAGACATGCCCAAAGACCAATCGGAAGTCAACTAAGACTTTCTTTTCAGGAGACTCTAGGCTGTGCCAAGTTAACAAAGCTAAGTAGGACAGCTTTGATGCTGCCTGGGCCATTCACTTTCAAGTCAATCTGTGTCCTTCACCTGATTTCTTCTCATGCAGATGTGATTTACAATTGGGACTCAGCAAGAGGAAGGCAGCGCTTCAAGCCATCACTGGGGTCCAGACCAGTGTCCTTTTGAGAGTAGAGTTTCCACATACCTCCCCAGCAGGACTGGGGCTCAGGAGGCAATGGGTGTAGAGTATGCTGGGCACTGAGGAGCTATAGGGCAGGCATCCTTATTCTCACAGTCAAGGAGGTTTACTCTGATGAGGGAACATTGCAACAAATTTGGGGGTTTCTGTTTCTCTTGTTGAGCACAGGCACAAGACACATACAATACTGTATTTTCTCTATTCTAATGTTACTGATAGTGATGAGCGCTGTTGATATTATATTTATATTATAACAAGCTTTTGATTTTGTTGTTTGGTGGGGGATTGGGACCATTGAAGTGTGAGTTGATGAGTTGTCTACAAGACTAAGGTCTTTTGTAGGAGAATTTTTTTGTTTTACAATATTGAGAATTGAGCTTAGGATCTTTAAGTCTACCACTGAGGCATCTCTTGGCCTCTTTTTATCGTTTTAATTTGAGACAGAGTCTCACTGAAACACTTGGATGTTTAGCTCAGGCTGTACGTGAACTTGCTGCCCTCCTGCCCCAGGCCCCTGAGTATCTGGGATGCTAGGCTTGTACCTATGGACCTTCTCGAGCTCCTTTCTACCTCACAGCAGAACTGTGGATTTCCAGCATGGAACCAGACCTCTTAGTCATGCAGCTTTCTTTCCACAGATGTAGCTTAAAAGGCATTAAAGGACTATGAGAAAATAAAACTTATCTGTTCTTTCCTAAACCCCATTATTAATTCATTTCTCTTTCAAAGGACACAGCCACTAAGAATCGAGAGAGGACCTTAAACGATACCCCAGGCTATGTCCAGGTAGATCTAGGAGCAGAAATCCTTAAGCTCTTCTATCTCAGGACTATCTTGGGGAATCAAGATTTCTTCTTTGAGTCAAATTAAAACTATTCTGTGGTTTGAATTCGACCCTGAGGGAACACATAGAGTAACTTAGGCTCTTTTGGAAAACGTGACATCTTCTTAGATATTAATTTCTTTGGAAGTGTAGTTTTTAAATCCCTCCTCATCTGGATTCCCCTTCTCTTTTGTCAACTTCCTGTTTAACACATTGAGCCCACAGCAAACACCATATGTCACAGATGGTGTGTCACCCACGGGACCTCCCTTTGTGATGATCTGCACATTTCTAGTTCCATTTATTTGTTTTCTACTATGTTCATAGACTATTAAAATTCTTGTGCCTTACGCACATCCATTTTCTCTCTCATGGATGTCTGGATTTGGTTGTTTCTTTTACATATCAAAGATTTTGCATTTTAAACAACTTATCTTGTTATACTCCCTTTAATCCTAGACAGTATTACTTTTCTGTGGTTGGTATAACAAATTATACCATGCCAAATGTCTTAAAAATAACACAAATGTATTATCTTACAGCCCTGTAGATCAGAAGTCCAAAATGGATTCCACAAGGTATTGTGTAGCTGCTCCTCTGAGTTATAACTCCCACCCCACCCAGAGAGCTGGAGGGGGCCTCATAAGATGCAGGAAGTTCACAAAACATACAAGATTCAGAAAGGCCTCTTCCAGCAGGTAATAAGAGCATGAAACAATTACATTAGAATGGGTGTGGACATCGCTGCTTCTTCAGAGCCTCTAGGAAGAAACAACTCCCTTGCCTTTCCTGTTTCTAGAGGTCGCTTGCATCCATCATCTCACAGCCCCTTCCTCCACCATTAAGTAAGTGACGTAGCATCTTCAAACCTTTCTCTAACTCTGCTCTGTCATCATGTCTCCTCTAACTATTCAAAGGATCCTTGTGATTACATTTGGCCCATCTAGATGGTCTGGAATAGCTTCCTCTCCTCAAGGACCTTAATGTAATCATCTGCAAAGACCCTTCTGTATATGAGACAGATTTCAAGACTTAGAACTTGGACACTGAATTAACAGGAACTAGTCAAGATGTCATTGGCTCCTGATTCTGTTACCTTCTGTATTAACTATTCCTGTTACTAACTGTAGCATATGTCAAATTGATTAGCACCCAGCCACTGTTCTCCAGTTATAGATGGACATATTGAAGATGCAGGAGCTAGAATAGCGTCCAAATCCTTCCTGAGGCTGAGTGAGTCATTAACAAATGACTCACTCATTGATCATGATCAGTCCTAGAGTTAATCATACAGTTAACAAATTCTACAGACAGCCAATTTTGTCCCTTTCCTCTCTCATTGTAGTCCATCTTTCCTTCTGTGTCTTCTTTCTCATGAATCTAGCTTTCACAAGTACTCTGAAATAGAGAGAATCTACATATCATAACAGATATGTAGATACATGTGCATGTAATGAAATCATATCTCAAACCACAGCAAGAGTCTGCTACTCACAGATCCTCCCCCTCTTCTTCCCTTTCTCTCACTCCTTCTTTCATATACAAACCCATTTCAGGCTGTATCTCAGGAAGAAAGAAATTGAACATAAATAAATCTAAAGACATTTAAAAAGATTTTAAATTATGTGTCCATAGGGGGGTGGTGTGGTGTAGGGCATATGCACATGACTGCAGGTGCTTCTAGAGGCCAGAAGCACATCATTCCCCTGAAGCTGAAGTTGCAGGTGTTTTCAAGCTGCCTAATGTGGTTACCGGAAACTGAACTCTGGTTCATCTCTCCAGCCCCAGAAACCTTTCTTTTTAAACTGGAAATTTTAGCTAACTTACATTTACTATACTTTCTCATTGATTTAGATTTATTACCTTATTTTAGACTTACCATTTCTCTGCTTTCTTAAGATTTTTATCTTTATTACATTATTCTTTTGGAAGGTTTAATATTCTATTTTATCTCTCTTATCTAAAAATTGCATGTGGTGGCTTGAATGAGAATATCTCCCATAGGCCCCAAGTGTTTGGACAGTGTATCTTCAGTTGCTTTTGGAAGCTTTAGGAGGTATGGACATGCCAGAGGAAGCACATCATGGGGACAGACTTTGAGAGCTCTCAAGCCTTGCTGGATTTCCAGTCACTCTCTGCTTCTTGTGCCTGTCTGAAATGATTGGTCAGCTTTCTGCTCCCACCACTGTCATGATGAACTCTTACCCTCTGCAACCATAAGTTTAATAAACTCTTCTCTCTAATACAGAAGTTCATACCAGAGAGTAGGTTATCGTTGTGAAGAACCTGATTATGTGGGTTTTGGTAGGAATGTGGAAGACTTTGGAAGTTTGAACTAGATGGTTGAATGCTGTAAATAGAGCTTGGAAGAAAGTAGTGCTGAAAGCAAAGTAGTCCCAGAGGAAAATAAGGAAGTTACCCTTCAGGTGCACTTTATCAGCAAAGAGAGAGCCTTTGTGAACTCATGGAAAGTTGTGACTGGGATTTGAAGTTGGGGAGATTTGGGGAGAGAACTATACATCACATGACCAGGGTCCTGACCAGAGAGCGAGCACTCACTTTCCAGAATATCAGGGGAGACAGCATCATGACCATAAGCAGCCAGGAGGAGCCCTGAAAGAAGATGAAAGAATTCCCTTCAGATACTGATTACAAAGAGAGTTTAATTTGTCTTATAGCCTTTCAGGGGGACTGGAGATGAGTTAAACGTGACCTAGTCTGGCTAAGCCTGCATACTGGAAGTCATGAGATATTTAAAAGAGTAAAGTCAAAATTCAGTATTGCTGTGAACTTGCTTACAGTTACAAGGGGCAGGAGAAGGCTGTGGGGCCACAGAATACTTTATCAACTCTGTCCCAGAGAGAGTTGCAGGAGACATGGCCTGACTTCATGGAGAGAGGAAGTGGGGCTACTAGAGGGTCTGTAACCTAACAACATATAGGTATGAAAATTTAAAATATTTATCCCGTTTGTGAGTTTTGTATCTTGAATATGAGGACTCGCGTTTTTATGAAGCAAGTCTTTGGTCTTGTTTCACATGCTCCCTCTCCTTTATTCTCTATTATTTCACTCAGAAACCTTTGTTAGTCATTTATCAATTATTTTTCTGTTTCTGTGATCAAACACTATGACCAAAAGCAACTTACAGAGGAGTTTGTTTTGGCTTATGGTTGTAGTCAGGAGTCCGCAGTGCTGGGGAGGTATGGCAGCAGGCGGCTGGAGTAGGAAGCCGAGAGATCACATTGCCAGCTGCACACTGAAGTGGAGAAAGGAAACTGGAAGTGAGGTGAGGCTATAAATTCTCACAGTGATGTACTTCCTCCAACAAGGTTCTACCTCCTGAAGGTTCTGTAACCTTTCCAAGTGTTCAAACACGTGAGTCTATGGGGACATTTCTCATTCACACTACCCGAAGTCATAGGTATTTTCCCATCTACATTCCATACTTCTCTTTTGTTTCTTTGTGTTGATGGAGACCAAACTCAGGGTCTCAGGAAGCCTAGGCCATTGAGCCATACCAGTAGTCTATGCTAGTAGTTTGAGCTTTAATTTTAGAACAGGCTGGTTTTCTGGGATCAAGTGATCTTCCCACCTGGGCCTCTCAGATACTGAGACATTGTGTCTGGCTACTGGCTACATTTCTTAACCCGGTATTTATGTTTTGCAGTCCATCTTTCAATTTTGATTATATTCTTAGATCTTCCAGTTTATTAATTCTTTCCTTAGCTGTGTTTAATATACCTAGTCACTGAGTTTTAAACTTTGATGTTTCCATTTGTTTCATTTGTAGAAGTTCTATTTTCCTTCTTTTAAAATTTATTTGACCTCTTTATTTTGTTTTTTTTTAGGGGTTATTTTGTTTGTTTGTTTTTGAAACATGGGCTTCATGCAGCCCCAACTGGCATGGAACTTGATATGGAGACCAGGTTGACCTCAATATCATAGAGGTCTGCCTAGTTCTGCCTCTTGAGTGCTGGGATAAAAGGAGTATATCACTATACCTGGCTTACTTGGTCTCTTTAGAGAGCATTTTTACTGTTTTCTTATTTGTTTAGTCTTTAATGGATGGCTGATTGACCTTATTGGCTTGATTATCAGCATTCTCTCATTTTCCAGCTCTTGCGTTCTGCCCCTTCTGTGATGTTCCCTGAACCTTGGGGGACTATATTGTTCTTGCTGCTCCCTTTGTTCTGAACCTCACTTTGCTAATTTGTACTCTTACCCAGCCTTCAAGTTCCACCTCAACTTCATCCTCTATGTAGCCATTCCTGAACCTCTGCCTCCTTTAAACACCTGCCTTGGCATATCATAACAGACGCCACTAGTGCTCAGTGCCCCAGGCCTTTCCTGTTGCAGAGCATTCTGGGTAGACTTCCACCCCAGTACCCACATTTATTTTCCTTTGGGATTTCTATTAACACTCCCTGTAAACAGTTTCAGCCAAAACCTTCCTAGATACTCTACTCTTGGGTAAAATTACTGAGAGAGTGTTGGATATTGGTCTCAAGGAGCCTCAGTAGAGAGAACTCACATTCCATTTTAGCAGCTCACAGCGGTAGCTTTCCTGTTTAAGCATCCACTGTCTGCCCTCCACTACTGACTACCTTCCCCTGTTTTCTCTCCATTGACTGCTCTCCACTGAGTGTCCTCCATTGTCTGTCCTCCACTCCACATTTCTTGTCAGTACTGGTGATTCCTGAAAACACATCTCAGATGAACAGTTTCACTGCTTCAAGACTGCTTTTGGCCTGCTCTAAGAGTAGTCAAGTGACTTGCTTTGGCCAATGGACTGTGAAGAGAAATGATGCACACCCCAAGCTCCCCACCTCTCTCACTTCTCTTGTGTCAAGAACAGCTGGTTAACATGGATGACATTATGATACATTAAGGGCTAGGGATAGGGCTCCATTGGTAAATGGCATGCCATGCAAGCACAAGCACCTGAATTCCATGCACAGAACCCATATAAGAAAGACAGATGTGATGGCATGTGCTTGTGAGTCCAGTGTTGGGGAGGCAGAGACAGGAGGTTCCCTGGGGTTCACCTGACAGCCAGCCTATACTACTTGGTGAGTTCCAGACCAATGAGAGACCCTCTCAAAAAGCACGGTGGATGGTATCTGAGGAGTGATACCTGAGCTTTACATCCTGCTTTCACATGCATGTGCACCTACCTGAACACACATTTACACTCATAAACAAAGATATCACAGGGCAGATCCTGCCCTGGACAGTCACCCTGTTCATTGTTATGTGAAGTCACTAATATGAGAGGGCTGTTTGTTATTATGCCATAACCTGGCCTGTGTTGACTGATATCACAGAGTGATTTCTGTGGGTAAGAGATGGAACATAAACAGAGAAGGGTCACCTTCCAGGGCTGGTTAGATGACTCAGTGGATAAAGGCACTTGTCACCAAGACTGATGATCTGAGTTTCATCCCCACTACCCGTGTGGTGGAAGGAGAGAACTGACTTCCCACAAGTTGTCCTCTGACCTCCATGAGTACTATGAGCATGCATCCACCTCATCACACACACACACACACACACAAATAAATAAGTAAATAAAGAAATAATGTAATTAAAAAACATTCCAGAAGTCCCAACAAGAAGGAGAAACAAAATCTTTTGGTCTCACACTGGCAGAATGAACTTCCTAAAAACATTGAAAGGAGAGGAAGGAATTTTGATGGACAGTGACTGTCATGTAGCCAGAGAGACTTCCAAAAGTGCTGAAAGAAACAGCTACTTATTAATTCAGTCATTTAGCAGGTCCTCCATGGGTTCATACAAAAGTTGTTTGTTGACCAGACATTGTGCTAAAGTGGAGGCCACTGTCCCGAAGAAGCCTGCAGTCCATGATAGATCAGAGCTGGGAACAATCTTAAGGAAAATATAGCCTGGGAAACCTAGAGCTTAGACACAGGAGGCCTGGATATGAAAGGTGAAGAGAGGATTCTAACCCTCAAAGTCCCTTCTCTGTCACTGACCCCCAGACAGCTGCTGACCTAATACTGTGTGCCAGGCATGGCTGTACATGACAGGAAGCAAAAGGTACAGGAACGAAGTGTGCAGTAAGAGCCATGAAGAAGGAAGAATAGGGAACATTCTCTGCCTGGGCGTTGAAGAAAGGCTTAGTCTGTGGAATGCAGATGGGACCTCACCATTCATTCATTTGTTTAACTCTGCTTTGGGGCGCTGGCAAACCTGGACTTGCTAGGAGGAGTTGTGCCCAGAAATGAGGCCCTTAGAGTTGGCATTGAAGCTCTAGAATTGTGCATCTTGGTGACAGAGATAAGCCACTAGCCCATGATGAGCAACCCTTCAGGGGGTGAGCAGGAGCTCTAGCAAAGGACAAATTAGGATGTCACATCTGAGAAGACTGCTATCAAGACATAGAGGGGAACAAGGGAGTGTGGGAGCTTAAGGAGAAGGCTATACTGCATCTGAAGCCTTACTGTGCTGGTGCTGGCTATGTAAACAGTCAGGAGTTGCTGACTACGATGCCATGGGATGATTTGGAGTAATAAATTTTCATCACATTCCTAAAAATCACAAAAATATGATAGATAGATAGATAGATAGATAGATAGATAGATGATAGATAGATATCAGAGATCAGATACCTCTAAAGTAAGCAGAGATGGTAACCTAAGCTTTGATCACCACCTGGGAAACCCTGGCCTCACCATCCTGTAATGGGCAGTGAAAGCTCACGTCCCTGATGGGCCACTACTATGAGGTGGTCACAGCAAGCTGGGCTTCCCTGGCAGGACTGTAGGGTGCCTGGCTCACACCCAAACAGGGCTGAGCGCCCCTGGCCCTTCCAAGTCCATGGGGACAGTGCTGTCCTCTACCCAGGCCTGTTTCTGGGGAGTCTAGGGCCTTGAGCCCAGACTTCCCTTCTCTTAGGGCAGGACTCCAGGGCCTACATGACACTTTCACATGTGTGTGTACTTTCTTGGTTTTATATTGGTCTTTTTCTGTCTTTAATTAAATTCTTTTTGGAAAAAACCAACTTCATAGAACCAGAGGATTAATTTTTTTTTCAAGTTTTGTTTTTTTGTTTTTGCTCCATTTGTTCCATGATTTGTGGCCTTTTGTGACTGATGTTCGTGTTGGGGACAGGAGGTACTTGCTTGAGCTGTTGGGGGGCGGAGGGTGCAGAGGGAGCTGAGAGCTTGAGACTAGACGGGGGACAAAGCCAAAGAAAATAACTGTCCTATGAGCTTACATCACCTACCTCAGATGTTCTCACCTTTGAGGAGCTTCCCAAAGAAGCAGGACCCCAAATCCCATGGCTGTCAACTCTGCCCCTCCCCCCGGTGTCTCTCTCTGCCCCTTTCCAGCCTGGATGGCCCACCATCAAAAGCAGAAGACAAAGTTGGCCTGTTGTTCCATATTTGTCTTGGGAGGAGAGCCTTCCCGTGTCCCTAGGAGAGCCTTCTGGGCCTCCCCAGCCAGGAATAGCACCAAGGCTACATGACCAGCCCACCCGCCTGCCAGACCTTCTGAACTGCTTGTTTTTATTAAAATTCCTCTGCACGCGCAGCCCCGGATGGTGTGTGGATCTTGGATGAAGTAGTGTGGGGGACCCGAGGAGAGGAAAGGCTTATTTGGCCTGCCTTTCCAGGGTAATAGAGAGTGGAAGCCCATGAAAGGGACCCAAGATGCCCCAGAGCTGGACAGGGTGTGACACAAGAGCCATGACAGGATGACTCTAGCTGGGTCTCGGTTTCCAGTCTCAGATATACAGTAAGCCTTGAGGAGAGGCGTGAGGATGTGGGGGAGCGTGGCAGCTCTTCCCCTTCCTGCTACCTGCAGCTCCTGTGGAGTGACACTACTTGGCACCTGTGCCCTGGACCTGGCAGCATCCCCAAGCATATCACACCTGTGATAGCTTCAACAGCTCAGAGAAGTGATGGGTACCTTGGTCCTTTCCAGTTTGCCCACATTCTCACCTTGTCCCTGTCCAAAGGCCGAGCTCCTTAGTGGTTATGGGTATCATGTCCCCACAGGCCTAGACAGTCTTCATCTGAGTTTAGCAGGGAGCAATGGCCCCAGATACCAGGGTCAAATTTATTTTGCATGGTTGGGCTTATGCACAAAAATTCTCTTCCCAATCCAATTTACCCGGAGACTGTTCTTTCTTTTTTCTTGCCTGTTCACCTCTATGCTTCTGGATATTCAAACCAATCCTTCTGGAAGGTCTTAAGTGAGAGGGAATGGCAGACCATGGCACAGGGAATTCTAGTTAAAGTACATACTTTTCAGAACAATGGTGGGAAGGCCAGGTCTGTGTTCCCAGAAGTCTGGGCTCTGAACCCCTACTGGAGTGACCCCTACCTCCCAACACACACACAAGGCCTACTGACTGGGGTAGAGGGTGTGAGGTGGGGGAAAAGAATTCAAGTCAGGAAATTGCATAAGTTCCAGCACCAGAAGCCAAAGGCTCAGTGTGGAAAAGGTCAAGCTCCAAGTGGGGTTCCAGAGGAGGAGAGAAGGAGCAATGGGGCCGGGAGCTTGTCCAGTGTGTGCCCCCAGGAAAGCACATAGATCAGCATCTTCTCTACCTGGCAGTCCTAGGTCCTAGAAGAATGCTGTAAGAGCATCCTAGCTCCCACTGTTTGGGGAAACTGAGGCACAGTGAGATAGAATTTGCTCTAAATATGACTGACGTCTCCATTTCAGGATTTTTTTTCCCACAAGGAGTTTGACAGAGGAAGGCAGAGTTAGCTTAGGGATAATCAGGATGGGGGACGGGCTTGCAGGGGGTCCTTCTTGCATTCAGGAGAGCTGAGGCTCAGGGGAACCAGGATGATGACGTGATGGGGGGAAATAGGGTAGTGGCATCAGGCATGGTGGACTAGTTGGAGAAAGACTTCCTCTTTCTCCACCTTGGCAGTCATGCTCCAAGTAGCCAGGCTCCTAACCTGTCATCAGGAGTCACCATGACCCCCAGACACCTGGTATCCCTGCCAACCAGACTGTGCTAGCCTGGTCTGGAGGAGCCCTATACACGCCACCAACATCTCAACTGCCTACTTGGGCCTACTCAGGGAACCTGGAGCCAAGCCGAGTGTGCGCAGCCTGCCTGCCGGCAGTGAGGGAATTCACTACATTTGGAATCCATTATTTAATCATTAATTTCCTCCTCTCATCGACCCCTTCCACTCTGCCTCAGCTCGACGCCCCTGCCCCAGATTAGATCTCCACATGGTGTTTTGCAGTGATCCCTGACAGGGCTTCTGTGCTAGGGATGGAAGGAGGGTGGCTGCAGAGGCTGGCCCAGGACTGCTTAGTCTGTGAGTGGGTTGAGGAGAGGAGATCCAGCAGCTGAAGATTGGATTTGCAGGGCTGAAGAGTACCCAGGCATGCAAACCATGACCCCAGGAACTCGGGGTCTGCCTAGGGGTGTCAGAGCTGGGGTCTTCCAGACACTCAGCTCAGTTCACTCAACTCTAAGAAACTATGCTTCCATAGCCACAGTCCCTCCTCCTTGAGGGTGAGAGACAGAGCGGTCCCATTCTTAGTAAGGCTAAACTGAATAGCTTCTAGTGTGCCTAACCTGGTGTCAGGTGTGGCATCCTCTTAGGGACTGATGGGACACTGGAGAATGGATTGGGTCTGGACAGATAGATGGTACTGATCCCAGCTCAGGGCTCTGCAGGGCACAGGAGAGGTGAGGAGGAGGCCCTCATCTCCATTCCCACTTACCGTTCACGCTATGCTCAGCGGTCTGATGCTGGGGTATGAAGTGGTCACATATGCTGACATTTCTGGGGTGGGACAGCCCTGAGACATTGTTCCCTTGGAGCGGGCACTGGAATCAGAAAAGAGGGAACAGAAACTAATTTGGTGCCTTCTGTGCAGCCTGTTTTTTTCACATTTGATGGTGTTTAAATCATCGCTATCACGCCCATCATCACAGTCACCATCCTCATCACCATCACCATCACCATCACCATTCTCATCACTATCACCACCATCATCACCACTAACATTACTATCACCATCATCACCATGATCCATTACCACTACCATCATCACTGTCACCATCACCATGCTCATCACCATTATCATCCTCATCACCATCACTGTCATAACCACCATTCTCATCCATATCACCATCATCACTATCACCATCATCATCATCACCATCATCACCATCATCACCACCACCATCATTGCCATCATCACTATCACCATGATCCATCACTGTCACACTATTGCCACCATTACCACCACCATCATCACCATGATTTATCTCCATGATTGATCACCATCACCACCACCACAATCATCATCATCATTATCATCAACCATCATTATCACCACTATTGTCACCATCATTATTAGCAGCAGCAAGACTACCCTTGTACAGTGCTTTTATGTGCCAAATAGTGTCCTAAATAAACACTTTACACTGTCAAATCACTGTGACCCTCTAACAGACCTACAATCTACCTCCATCAGAAGTACAAACTACCATCATGTTTACTCTAAAATTGGGGCATTGAGGTTCCTATTTGGTAACTTGCTCAGAGTCAGAAGTGTCAGGAACAGGGTCCAGTGGCCACACCCTTCCCAGACATTTAAAGGGCTTCTTGCTACAAACCTAAATCTAGGTCTTCCCGCCTTTGCCTCTGATACACAGAAGAGGCTGAGGGACACGCAGGAGAAACTCAGAAGGAGATAGGAGGTACAGGAGCCTTCTTGCCCATATCTTCACTCACAAAAAGTGTTCTTCCTCATCCTCTACCTTGACACACAACAGCTTCTTTCCAGGTCCAGTTCAGCCTCACTTTCCTTGACCCTTCTCTAAGTCTCACCTCCTCAAGGATGAAATCCATCACCTTATCTTGTATTGTTCTCCAGGTTTCTGGAGATGAGACTTTGCTCCCCTCACCTGGGAAATTCTGGAAGGGGAAAAGAACATGAGTGAACCAGTTGGGCTGGGGCAAGGACAAGATAAAGGTTGCAGGATGGAAGGCCTCCTGCTCTGCACACCATTGCCTTGCTGCTGCCATGCCTCCTGTATGTGTGTGATCAAGAGTAGGAACCCAGAGGGCCGGCCCCCTCCTTTTCACAGCCAGTCACCATACCCACTGCTGACTGCTGAGGGAGCCTGTGGACAGACCGATTATGATGATAATAACAATGCTGATGATGACGATGGTTGTGTTTGTTAGCCTAGAGCTCTATCCAAGAGTCCTGGTCTAAGACAGACCTATCTCCCATCTCTCACCCCACCGCAGATGTGAAGCCAGGTACTTACTTCCCATAGCAGGGCCTATCTGACCAGGGATGAAGGCACTCTGCCTGGGCTTCAAACTTTTGATGGGAAGGGATGGCATCAATTGCATGGGGCTGTTCCTAGTGTGAGGGACAGTGCAGTGCCAGGGCAAGGGTGCCCGGGACTGACTGTTCTTAGGGACCCTCTGCAGCATCATTGGCTGTGCTATGACTTTCCAGGCCTGCATTTCCAACTTGTCGGCAATTCTGAGAGAAACTGAATAGCTTTTGTCGGCTTAAATCAGCCACACTGCTTCTGTTGCTTGCAATTGACCTAATCTGGAACCTCAGAGCCTTTCTTTGTCCCTTTCCACCTATATTTTGGCATTTATTTGTCCTGCAACCCAGATACACAGAGATAAGATACTAAGTTGACTTTTGTCTGGTTCAGCCTCCCAGTCAGAAACATCCTATTTCCTAGAAGACCCTAGGATGAGAATGAAGATTTGCTGACATGGACAGATGGTCTTCTAGAGGCCAGGACCAGGACTGTGTCCAAGCCCTACTCTTTCCCAAGAGATCAAGTCTGTAACCAATTTGAGCCATCCTTTTAAAATCAGCAGAGCAATATTCTGCTTCTTCCCAGTTGTTGAAAAAGTCCATTGAGATTGTTAATGACCAAAAAATACCTTTGAGGATACTCTGCTCATAATAGTAGTAACACGTATTTATTCACCTGACTACTGGCTCTGGTCTCCAATCTCTCTGTCCATGACCTTTGCCATGGGACTCTATAGTTATTCTTACTAAATGGTGGAGTGTACCTTTGCTAGCCTTTAACCACATGGCTTATCTGCAAGATTCTGTGGCTAAAGGGATGCTAGAAAGTGCAATGTAAGTTGTTTATGTTTTATCCAAGATGTTTGACAGAGTTTCAGGCACTGGATTTTTCTAAATTTCTGGACTGTTTGCACACATATAACGAAAGTCCTTGGGACAGAAGTCAAATCCAACCACAGGATTCAGTTTTGCCTCATAGACTCATAAGGTGATAGTAATCTTATATACTTCTTAAGTGAGTTTGTGCATGAACCAATGTGATCTTTTATCCTAGTAAAAGGCTGTGCATATATTTTCCACTTGTAGCATCTTGGAAAGCAAAAAGTTTTGGATTTGGGAGTATTTTATATTTTAGGATTAAGGATACTAACCTTTGTTAGCAGGGACTTGAAATGCTCTTTCACAGTTAAGCTTGCCTCCATGGGGCTCTATTGTTAAAGCAAGAATATGCTGTAGGCAGGTGCTAGTCCTAGGGGAATTTGAGGCAAGCAGAGCAGACCTACCTGAAGCTGAGCGCTAAAACCAGTTGATCCTCAGTTGCATGAATGAGTTAAACCATTGACTTTCAGGATGATTTGTTATGCAGTATCACTGAGGCAATTGCTGACTGATACTTTCACTGTGGCAAAGTGTGAAGATAGATAATACAAAGATAGTGGTCTGATTTCTGTCATTTTATGAGACTCCTGCTTTGTCTGCTATTCTGCTGTGCTGTTCTTTTGTATGAAATCTGTTATCACTGCCAACTGGCTCCTGAGCCTCTCCACATCATGTCCACATCCCAGGCAGGAAAATGGAGACAAGGTGGAAGTGAAGGTCAGTGTTCAGGGCTGACAGGGGCATCAGCCAGTCTGTCACTTTAGAAGGCTCCCAGAGGTACTGCCTATTTCATCTTGTTTTTCTGATCTTACTACCCAGAATGCTGTTTTAATGCCACCCTACATACTAAAGTCTTTTAAAAAATATATGTGTGCATGCATGTTTGTATGTGTACGTGAATGTGGAGGTCAGAGGAAAACCTCGGGTGTCAGCCTTAGGCTGTCCACTTCCTTTTGAGACAGGATCTCTCATTGGCCTGGAGCTCACCACTTAGTGTAGGCTGGGTGGCCAGTGAGCAAAGGAGATCCCCCTACCTCTACCTCCCCAGTGCTGGAATGACAGATACATGCTACCGTGTCCAGCATTTTTACACGGGTTCTGGAGATCAAACTCAGGTCCTCATGTTTATGAGGCAAATACTTCATTGACTGAGCCATCTTCCTAACTGATCACTTCCCATGAACCTCATGGCTTCCCTGAACAGACCTGAGGTGCTGGTGGTAAGAGAGTGAAGGTGACCATCTGCCCTAGATTTATCAAGAACTTATCGAGTGCCGGGAAGGGCGATCACTGCTGAGGCAGGGGCTTGCCCAGGGCTTCTGGTGGGGTGCTAAAGAGGAAACTAAGAGGGAAGCATACTCCTTGCTGAGGTCCTGCATGGAGGGATGCTTTGGCAGGCACTGCTCTTTCAAATATGAAATATGCACAGGGGACTTTCCTTCTCCCACTCCTTCCAAGCCTCAGCGCCATGGGATACGGCAGTAATCTATTCTGGGTGAGTTGGATGGGGACCCAATATCTTCAAAGCACAGGGAGTCCTTTCCTTTCAGTTGGTGGTAATATTCTGGCTGCTGCCTGTAGCAGCTGTTGTCCAGAGGTCAGAGGTCAATCCTCCCTTTCTTAAGTGGAGATAGGGAGCTTGGAGTTGCACCAGTTGCCCCTTCCCCTATAGTTGCTTGGTTCTGGTCTACAGCAAGGGAACAGGTCTTTGCCGATCTGGTCCAGATGCAGGTTTTCAGCCTGTGCAGCATCTTTCTGTTTGGGCCTCACTCCTCTCTCCTCTCACTCTCTCTTGCTCTTGGGCATCTTGTCTGGATTGATGCACTTCTCTCGTGACCCCAGGACACACGCTGCAGCCGACCTCTCTCTCTGTCCACTAAAGTGGCCCTTCCTGGCCGTATCAGGACCCCGTGGTATGATGTGGGTGACACAGGAGTGTTGGGAGAAAAGCACAGGATAACAGTGCTCAGATGAAAGACCACATCCACGAAGACACTGGAATTCACTATCTACAGGGTGGACATGCATTTCTTTTCATATGTGTGTAATCCTGTATGTGAAGGTGAACAGGTATGTACATGTACATGGCGGCCAGAGGACAACCTTTCATGTCATTCCTCAAGGAGCCATCCACCTTTTTTTTTTTTTTTGAGAGCCTTTCACTGAGACCTGGCTCAGTGACTTGGCTAAGACGGCTGCTCATCAAGCTTCGAGTCCACCTCTCTCCCTCTTCCCAGCACTGGGATTATAAGCATGTATCATCATGTCCAGTTCTTTTCCCCCATGGGTTCTAGGGCTTAGATTGAGTTCCTCATGTTTGTAAGGTAAGCGCTTTTTTGATTGAACTCCAACCCTTAGTGCATATGTACAAGCAAAGCCTATCCTAGCTGAAGGGCTGTACTGGCCTAAGCTGAGACAGGGAAGGAGGGCAGAGACCAAAAGGTGCATCAGTTCATCACAATTTCTTGGTGTCTGCCCTGTGCCAGGCGCTGTCCTTGGTGCTGGGACCCAAGGCAGCAACCAAGGTGTTTATTGGGTACTATCCTGGCAGAGGGGTAGCCAGAGTAGGGCAGGAAGATCACAGAACCCTCAGGAAGTCACCAGTGGTACAAAGTAGGAACAAGAACTCAGGAAGGGTGGGTACGTCATGACATGCTGTGGGAGAGCAGGAGCCCCACTAGGGATCATTAGAGGCAGGACATTAGAGCCATTCTTAGGAACTTGGGCTCTGGCCTGAGAGCTGAGGACTGACATTGATGAGTTATAATATGAGGCAAGGGATCCTATCTGGGGGGTGCAGAGAGCTAGAGATGTGATGTGAGTGATAGATGTGAAGAGTCCATATGACATGTGGTCAGGGACTCTGCTTGCCTTTAGGGCATGTCAGGTTCCCCGCAAGCCAGGAACGAAGGAGAGAAGGGTGTGGACAAGAGCATCTGTTAAGTCAGTGAAGTTTCAAGCATGATGGGTCTTCTCTCCAGGAAAACCCAGAGCAGAGACCCCACCCCTTCTCTCTAGCCCTCTTTCCACCTTTCCTTGTGTGCGGCCCAGACCTGATACTTCCCATAAGGAGACAGAATTAGGCATGGTGATACAGGTGTAGAAGGGAACTGTGGACCCAACTAAACTCCGGGCTAGAGTGGACAGTGACAGGAGGACCAGCTTGAGAGCACGTTCAAGTCTGTAGCACCCTGTCCTTCAGGCCTGCCTGCCACCCTTACCTGCCCATCTAGACCTCCTACTCTCTTTGGGCCCCTTGGGGAGCCTTAGGGAACTCCATCAAGAAGGGTCACCCTATTATGGCTTTTGTGTTCTGGCTCTAACCACAGCTGTGCAGCTCCAGTAGCCCCTTAAGGAGACCCACCCCCAACTTGCTTTCCTCACTCTGCCCTGAAGCCAGACAGGATCCCCTTCCTAGGCCCTCAGTCAAGGCCCTCCCACAGATCCCTACCCAAGGCCTCCATCTGGCCTCCAAGGCATGGCTTCATTTTCTTTGGCTGTCTCCTTTTCCTCTTTCCATGTACCTGGTTGTCTTCCAGGATCAGCCGAGATTCAGACTTGACTCCATGGAAATAGATAGACACAGTCTCTTTTTATTTAATTTAGTGAAGAAATAAAAAAAGAAAGAAAGAATTCTTGGCAGAGCTGGTACCTTCCAAGCCAGAGCTAGGAGACCCCACGGAAGATGCTGGAAGCTTGGATGGGAAGTGGCCAGCAATACTCTCCTGTCCAAGGTCCAGTGGCCTCCTTACCCCCTCATGTCTCTTGCTCCAGCAGGCTCCAGGCCCCATACTGCCCTCTGCCTCTCACCTCCCAGGCGACCCTGGCTCCCAGCACACCCATGGCCGCAGCCCTTGCCAAGTCCTGGCGCTGACACATGGCTCAGCCCCTGCCTGGGGCCCTCTCGACTCCAGCGACCTTTGGATGCCCCTCCCAGGCCCACCACACACTGTGGGCTGTTCCAGCCGAAATTCCCTTGCACTGTGGAAAGAGGAAATGAGACAGGGGTGGGGGCAAGGGATAGTGGAAAAAGAAAACGAGATGGAACCCAGTCCTGAAAAGAGGGAGGGCTAAAGGGGGAAGAGGAAGTCAGGAGTGGCTGAGGTTAGGGCTGCACTGGGGCCATGGTGGGGAACTCGTCAGGTCAGACCCATGGGGAGCCCGGTTCACCTCCTTGGGGAAATTTCTAAGATCTTGCCTTGGCCTGCATTTGGGCCAGCCTCTGTTCTGCTTCTTGAGTGGGAATTGCTGTCCATTGGGGCTGGCCAGAACACCCAGAGGCACCTGAGTCCAATGAGGAGGCAAGTGGGAGTGTAGGGGCTGCCAGACCTAGAGAGCTGGGTCTAGAGATGGCTTCATGGCCCAGTGGCTTCTCTCATCACTCCCTGGGTCATAGCTTCTCACCTCCAGCCCTTGGTACCCACTGGCCTCTCCCTGAAGTGGAAAGGGCTCCATTTTCTATATTTCTCTTCTCTCCCCCTCCCTCTCTCTGTGCTTACTTATTCATGTGTGCACATATGCATCTGTCTGTTTACTTCTATGTAGGTGCATATAGGTTTGTGTGAACATGTGTATGTATGTTTGTGTGTATATGTGTGCATGAGTGCGTGGAGGCCACAGGTCTCATTCTTCAGGAATAATCTACCTTATTTTTCAAGACAAGGTCTCTCATTTTCATTAGGCCAGGAATCCTCCAGTCTCTACCTTCCCAGCACCTGGATTCTTAAAAAATATTTTGTTATCATCAGTTTTTATTTTACGGGTATGAGTGTACTGCCTGCGTGTGAGTAAGTGCGCTTGTGTCATGAACGCCCATGAAGTTCAGAAAAGGGATCAGATCCCCTGGAACTAGAGTTACAGATAGTTGTTAGCTACCACGTGGGTGCTGAGAATCGAACTCAGGTCCTCTGCAAGAGCAATCAATGCTCTTAACTGCTGAGATATCTTCCCAGTTCCGTGCCTGGTTCTTTTGCAGGGGGTGTTGGGGATGGAACTTGGGTTCTCACACTTGTCAATAAGCATTTTTTCCACTTAGCTCCACAATGCTCACTGTGTGCTTCTAACATGTGCTGTGATTACTATGCAGCTTCTATGCCTGTCCCTATGAGACTTTGGCTTTCTGGAGTGGTCTTTTAACACTCACTTCTGTTCCCAAAGAGAGCGTTCTCTGGCTTGGATGCCACATGGAGGACAACAGGATGTGTCCCCTCAAGTTGAGACTGGGATGACAAGGCCATTGAGGGCAGGGAGCTGGCCTTGCACCAAGCAGCCCAGTGGACATCAGCTTTCTGCCAGCAGCTCTCATGCCCTCCCTTGTTAGAAACTGTTCCTGGATAAAGTTAGATTAACTAGCTTCATCATTGGGGCTTTCGCAGCATTATTGAGACATAATTTACACGCCATAAAACTTATTTTTAATGTCAATGTCATTGATGACTTTAGTAAATTCTCAGAGTTGCGTGAGTCTCACCACAGCCTGGTCTGAAGTTTCCATCAGCCTTCATGAAGGCATGAAGAGTTCCCCTCCTTGTTTGTGCTTTACTTCATCACAAATAGGAGCATTTACTGGTAGAGTAATGAGATCTGAGTCATTTTCACCTCAGTGTGAATTAATTTAATATATTTATAAACTCGTTTAACTCATTAAGTAAATATTTAGTGCTGCTTCTAGCATCAGTGGGAGAAACTTAGCTGGGGTGACTGCACTGAAAAGGCCATGTCATAGGACTGTGGGACAACCAGTCAGTAAAGTGTTTGCTTGCAGGCATGAGGACCTGAGTTCAACCCCCAGAACCCATCTAAAAAACCTAGATGTGGTGGCGTGAACTGGGAATTCCAGTGCTGGGGATATAGAGACAGGCAGATCTCTGGATTCAACGGCCAGCCATCTGAGCAGCAGCTTGATGAGTTCTATTCTAGGCCAGTAAGATCCTGGCTTGAAAATGCAAGGTATATGGCTCCTGAGAGACAGTACCCAAGGTTGACCTCTGGCCTTCCTGTGTACACACACACACACACACACACACACACACACACACACACACACACCAGCCATGTTATCTTCCAGTTGTTCTGTTTCATCTCAGGCTGGAGGGAACATGTCCCATTTTGGACCTGACCCTGACACACCAGAGAGCTCTCTTGGAAACTACTGGGATCCTGACTTTGTGTTTGGATTCACTTTTGATCCCAAATGACTAGAAACAGATGACACATATGTAAAGATGCATGTGAGCTTGTCAGCATGTGTGTATCCATGAGCAGATACAGTGTGCTTGAATGAATGAAAATGTATGAATCTACATTCAAGCTAGAAAACCACTTCAACCTCCAACTGCAGCTCCCTACCCTCGGAGATCGGGGTCATGGCACAGAATATTACTGGTCTGACACACTGGAAGTGAGGGGTCAGGACTTGGGACTGGTAGTAGTCTTCAGCCAGCCTGAGGGGGACGGCTCGCCTGAGGCTCTTCTCTGTGCCCTGTGCTCCTTGTCGTTGACACAGAGACACACACTGAATTCTAGGCGCAGAGGATTCTGCCAATTCTTGGCAACCTCTTCTAGATGCCAAAGAACGAAGAAGTGGATCCATAGTCATTGAAGAAGAGGAAAAGGTGGAAAGTAACATGAATATGGTCCCCAAAGCTTTGAACTTTGGTTACAGAATTCATTGTTACTTCACATGCGATGGAAAGTCGATAGATACCCCATCCTGAGAGGGGCATGGTCAGAAACAGTTTCTAGTACTCTGTCATCACTGGAGTCTAAATACTATGATTCTGACTCTCATTCAGCCAACCATCCCTCCCCCCCTCCCTTCCTTCCTCCATCTATCTATGCATTCATCCCTCTATCTATTCATCATCCATCCATTCTTCCCTCCATCTTTACCTGTCTATCCCTACCTTCTTTCATCTTTTCCTCCCTCCATTCATCCTTCCCTCCCTCCATTCAAGTATTCATCTCCCATCTCTCCACCTACCCACCTATTTGCCCCTCCCCTACCCATCCATCCATCCATCCATCCATCCCTACCTTCTTTCATCCATCTTCCACCTATTCATGCAGCCATTCCTCCATTTATCTTGCCCTCTTTTCATCTATCCCTCCATTCATATATCTATCCACTGATCCTATGCACTTGTTCAATGAACACTTTTGGGCAGGCTACCAGATGCTAGGTCCCTGTCCAGGGCTGGAAGAGATTAGCTGTCCCCTTCAAAGGGTTCAGAGCTTGGTGGAGAAGACAGTGGGAACACACCTGCACAACTGCAGAGTGTGCATTTGGGTGTGCAATGAGATTGCGCATAGTGTGCAGGGGACCATGATTAAGGGTTACCAAATAAGGCTCAGTGAAGGGAGGCTGCCCAAGAAAAGATTCCCAAGGGGAATGGTTCCAGGTGAATAGGAGTTAGGGACACATCCCCTTAGGCAGCAGAACTCTCTGGTGCAAACTCTACAGTTGAGGCAAACTTTGACTGGTTCTGGGGACTGCAGGAGAGGAGGATTATTGGGTTTCCACCAGATCCTTCTATGTCAAAGGAAGCAGCCAAAATTTGGACTCAGAACCTAAGTAGCAATGCCACACAGTCGTCCAGCTCCATGAGCGTTCCTATAGGGTCTCTGGATTTGTCCATGGAGGCTGGAAGCCACCAGGATGAATTTCATTTAGCATGAAAGGAGGTAAGAAACATGGAGGAGGAAAAACTGTGCAGACCAGAAAAAATGTGCGCTGGCACTGTGCCTGTCTGTGAACTGCTGGTTGGGAAATGCTGGGCCAGAAGATCTCTAACATTCCATGAAGCTAATGTTCCTGCCTTCCTGGTCTGAAAGCTGTGATGCTAAGCTCTCTTCTCCAAAATTTTGGGAGCTATGGATGAGACTGCCAAAGAGCTGGGAGAATACAGAGCCCACACATCCTTGGAGAACCCAGATGACAGAGACAAGGTCCCTGCCGTTGAGTTCTGTCATCTGGTGAGCTGGCTTTGTCCTGAGAAAGATATGTGGGACAGGAGGTGGCCTTCCTTGGACTATGAGTTCCAGCCATTCATTGATCCCCAAGGAGCTGGGCTCTGGCCAAAGAGACCCACAGAACTCTGTACCTGATTCTTGATGTGGTCACAGGCCTTTTAAATCTTTCAACCTGCTTAAGTGTGCCTCCATAGATTTTATTTTTCAGAAATGCTTGTTGAGTATCTAATATCTCTAGTACTATGTGTAATCAGGGGTGTTCAAGATGCAGGTGAGGAGTGTGGGAGCCTTAGGGGTACGTCCATGTAGGTGTCTTTGAGAAGGTGAGCAGGGGTGAACTGAACTCCTGTCTTGGTGATAGCAGGGCCTTCCCCAGGAACAAAGAAGCCCAGGGTCTGACTGCCCAGCCAGCTGAAGGCATGGGCTGCCTGTCTTTGCTCAGGATCATGAGCACTTAGTCACCGTGATCTCAGTCAATCCAGGCCATCCTTCAGCAAGATCATCTTCCTCTCTTCTGAACCAATCCCCCTTTTTCTGTGCTCAGGTGTTTCCTGCAACCTTGCGACACTTCAGTGAGGCTGATCCCACAGTATCTGACTTGACTCAGCTATTTAAATAAGATTCCATTCCAACTTGTCAAAGATCTTTCCAAAGACAGTTGAACTCCTGCCCTCTAAGACCCAGTGCCAACGCACTCGAGCAGTACCCAGGCAATGTGGGTTAGACAGGGTGAGATGATGGTTAGTGTGTCTCAGCTGTGATGACTCAGGTTTCCTCTAGACAGACCATCACTGACTCCCAGCTGTGATGATCTAGGTTCTCATCTAGGTAGACCACTACTAAGTTTCCATGGAAACAAATTGAGGACTTGTGTCCCATGCTTCTTGGAGTCTCGGAGGAGCAGAGCTGGAAGGATCCCTTGGGAATGAACTCTGACCACTCTGGTCAGCATTACCTGGATTAAACGAGGGCCTCCGTGGAGGAGGAGAGGAGGAAGGAAGGACACGCGTGTGTCCTATCTACTCTTAGTTCTCCCTGTGTCCACTGAACAGATGTTTTTCAAAGTATTGCCCTTTCAAGTGCCCAAGTGGACATTAATTCTTGTTAATGTGAGGAAAATAAATTGAGGACACAGAGTCACTCTCTTACCCCCCTGGCCCTCTAGTTCACCTTGAGACAAACATTGTAAAGACTATGCTATATTTTACTATCAGGCTTTTGGCTTTTAATGCATCACAACGCGTTCTTCATCCACGCCAGAACACTTGAGAGAAGCAGCTGTAAGGATGGAATGTTAGTTTTGTCTCACAGCTTCAGAGGGTTCAGCTCACAGTCAGTTGGTTCTGTTGTTTTAGACTTTGGGCAAAGCAGAAACATGGCTGAAGGATATGGTAAAGAAAGCATCTCGCTTCAAGACCTTGGCCATAAAGAAGTCATTTAAGGCATTAAGGTGATGACTTTATGTAAATGTTTACATGGGATATTCATATGCAACATATCCTTAAGCTGAGCACCTAAGATTTGTGCATTAAATTTAAAAAATATTTTATTTATTATTTTTATTTTATGTGTATGAATATATTACAACTGTGTATTGTATAAGTGCAACCATATCTTGTAATGCCCACAGACGTCAGAAGAGAGTATTGTATTTCCCTGGAACTGGAGTTATAGTTAGTTGTTAGCTGCCATGTGGGTTCTGGGAATCAAACCCAGGTCCTCTGCAAGAGCAGCCAGTGCTCTTATCCACTGAGATATCTCTCCAGTCACCATGTGATAGATCTTAGTCAAATTTTACAACTAATCTTTTCACTGTCTTCATATTTTTCCCTTTAATAGAATGCCAGAGACTTAGAATCATACAATATACATGCAGCCTTTGCAAACTGGCTTATTTCAACATGCAGTTGGCTTTATTAACATGCATTTTGGGTTCCCCATGTCTTTTCATGGTTTCACAATTCTTTGTTTCTTGTTTTTGCTGTTGTTATTTGTTTTGAGACAGAGTCTCAGTCTTCAACCTACGCTGGCCTGCAACTCATTCTGTAGACCTGTCTAGCCTCAAACTCATAATAATTTTTCCACTTTCACCCCCAAGTGCTGGAATTCCTGGGGTGCACTACCATGCTCAGGAACTAATTTCTTACTAACATTGAATATTATTCTATCCTTGGGATGTACCTCAGTTATTTACTCAGTTGTCAGCTGAAAGATATCATGTTTGTTCCCAGATTGACTATTATAAAGAAAACTGATATAACTGACTGTGCATGTTTTTGTGTGGACATAACTTTTCACCCCTTCTAAGGAGATACCAAGGAGTCCAACTGCTGAGTTGTATGATAGGAGCACGTTTTGTGGTATAAGAACCTTCTCACCTGTTCTCCATACAAACCACAGAGAAGGCTTTCCTATGCTTTTTTCTATCTAAGCATCTTTTGTGAGGGGTCTATTCAGGTCTTTCCCCCATTTTAAAAACTGAGTTATTTTCTTATTGATTTTTAAGGTCTCTGTATATTTTGGATAACATGTTTTTGCCAAATATTTTTAATGAAGTAGTCCTTCGTGACTGTTTTCTCAGTCGGTATCTTCTTGGCTTTTTAAATGTATATTTTAATTGAATTTGTGCGTTTCATACAGTGATCTTAATCGTGTTTAGATACCTCCATAGCCTCCTACAGGGCTTCGTGCGTCCTGTTATGTATGTTCCCCTTGGCTTTTTGACAGTGTCTTTTACAGAGAAGAACATTTTCAATTAGAGGCACAATTTATCAGTAATTCTTTCATGGATTGTGTGTTTGGTGCTATATTTTAAAAGTCATTCCCAGTCCCAAAGTCATCTAGGTTTTTCTCCTGTGTTAGGGTCCAGGAGTTTTACAATTTGACATTTCACATGTAGGTCTGTGATCCATTTTGAGTTAATATTTGTGAGAGGTGTAAGGTCAACATTTAGACGATTTTCCTCTTCTCCCTCTTCCTCCTCCTCCTCTTCTTCCTCTTCCTCCTCCTCCTCTTCTTCCTCTTCCTCCTCCTCCTCTTCTTCCTCCTCCTCCTCTTCTTCCTCCTCCTCCTCCTCTTCTTCCTCCTCCTCCTCTTCCTCCTCCTCCCCTTCTTCCTCCTCCTCCTCATCTTCCTCCTCCTCCTTTTCCTCTTCCTCCTCCCTCCTTCTTTTTTTCATGTGGATGTCTACATGTTCCTGAACTCTTTAAGACTTTTTCTCTTTTGCATTGCCCTTTCTCCTTTTTAAATGTCAATGGACCCTGCCAATGGGGAGTGTCTGCTTATGAGATTTCTATCCTGCTCCTCTGATGTGTTTGTCTGTTTTCTTATCAAGAGGACCCTGTCTTGGTCATTATAACTTTATAGTGCATCTTAAAGCCAGGTGTTGTTACCGTCTCGCAGTCCCTTTCTTTTGATACTGTTAGCTCTCTTGGGTCACTCCATATAAACTTTAGAATCAGTTTGTTAATAGTTACGGAATAATTCCTTGACATTTCCACTGGGATTGTATTGAGTCAAATTCAAGTTCAAATTGGAAGAAACCAACATCTTGAAAATGAGCACCTGTGTTCTTTTTTTAAACCATTTTATTTCCTTATTCTTTTTTTCTTGTTAGGTGCAGTCTTCACATCAGGTTTAAACACTAGCTTCCTTCCAGGGATCAGCCCATTGCTTACTGCTGTAGTCTGACTATGTCTTCTCCAGAATTCATGTTGGCATGTAATCCCTTATTGTGATGCTGTTAAAATATTGCACCTGGCCAATTACAGTCTACCCTTGTAATCCTAGCACTCTGAAGACAGAAGGGGGAGCATGAGTTCACAGACTCTGTCTCTCCCCCACTACAAAGAGGTGCGGCCTTTGGAGGAAGTGGTGCTATTTCCATGGATGGACAGACTCTAATGTCCTTCTGTGGGACGTCACTGCCACTCAAAGTCAGAGCCCTAGCTGGGCCACTACATATGTTCTGCTCTGTAGTGAAGAAAGAGTTCACTCTCCTCCAAACCTCACCATGTATAGAGAACAGTGGTCTGTGGCTCTCTCTCAGGTCCTTGCCAGGTGCTGCCCCTCAGGAAGCTCCCTGCAATGTGATGCCTCGCAGCACTCCTGAGATGCCCAGAGAGCTGGTAGCCCTCTGTCACATCATCAGTGGCTCTGCTTTCCGTGTCTACTTCTTCCAATTTGGTCACTACATTGAAAATCTTGGCAAGGTGTGGGTGGGTGGGAAGGAAGGTAAGACACATTTGATCACATCATATCCTTCCTCAGAACTCAGTGGGTCTGTCCAGCTGCCCAGCCATCTAGTTAACTCTCCAAGGGAGTTTCTTAAATCTGACCATGAATCATCCTTCTGTTTGTTTCTAACTCTGTTCACTTGGTCTCACCTTCCCTCTCTCACATTAGGAACTTGGCCTGAGTGCCAGACTAAGTTTCTATGTGTTTAAAGACTGCCTGATGTAGTATTCTTCTATCATTAGTCAGTCAGAGGAATCAAACCAAATGCAACATAAACTCACTGGCTAGCCACAAGGGAAAAAAAAGACCCTAACTGAGAAGGGAAATGCTGGTCAGGATTCTAGTCCCATCACTGATGGGCTGGGCCATCCTGGGAAATACTCTCTTTTGTGGGGAAGAGAATCTTCAATTCTCCTTGTTTGTTAAATAAGAACATTCAGTATCAAGGTCACACTCCCTGTAGGTTTTGCTGTGAGTCAGGCAAGAGGGACTAAGGCTCAGATTTCTGGTGAAAAAGGCAAGATTTATAATCTCAGTACCTAGCATGAGGATCAAGCTCACCCTGGGCTACACAGGGAGTTCAAAGTCAATCTGGGTTACATGAGACTCAAAAAATCCTAACAAAACAGAAAAAGTGAAACAAACCAACAAACAAGCCAAAGAGGTGAGATTGAACTTGCATAGGTTCCGGAAGCCCCATGATGACAGACCTGAGGTGCTGAAGACTTACCTAAGGAAAGAAAGGGGGAGGGGCTGAGAGAGAGAGACAGGGAGAGATTGGATGAGGAAAAGACTAAGACCAGGAAAATCTGATAGAGAGGGGGAATTTGAGGGTGTGTGTGAGCCTGGGTCGATGCTCCAGTCCTAGGGATGGGACTGTGGTGATTAGTTATGTTGGGACAAATGAAGCAGCGAATGGGGAAGTGTGATCCCTTCTGCTTTAGCTGAGGTGGCACACAGAAGCGCCAAACGTCCTGATCCCGTCTTCTGCCCACTCACATTCTTATTGAAATTCCCAGATGCCCAAGTTTGGAAGGAGAGATGGAGCAATGCAGTGACATCCGGGCACCACTAGGTGGCCGCTAGCTCTAGGTTCAGACCTTAGCAAGGAATTCCTCTCTTGTAACCAGAGCCCCACTTCCTTTTTCCTCTGATCCCTGGAAAAGATGGAATGGCATTGCAAAGAAGGGGACTCAAAGTAGAATAAGGAAGCATGCACACACTTGTGGGAGCAGTTACTGCATATCAACCCACACAGGGTTGAGGCGGCACCAGCATGACTCACCTTAAAGCAGCAAGTAGGGCCAAGGTCCATCCTTGGTGAGAGTTAGATTCAATCCATGTTCTGTACTAGGGTAAATATGAAGTCAAGGCTTGTTTAAGGTCAGGGTTGGAATTATTTTGTAGTTAGGAAACAGAATAACTATACATTCATATAAAAAAATGAATCAAGGAACTATAAATATGGATCAGCAATTAAAAGTGTGTGCTGCTCTTGCAGAAGATCCAAGTTCGGTTCCAAGCTCCCACATAAGGCAGCTTACAACTGCTTATAACTCCAGCTCCAAGAGATCTGACACCTCTGACCCCCACTGGCACCTGCACTCACATTTACCCACACAGAGACATTCATAATTGATGATGATGATGATGATGATGATGATGATAAAAGCAATGAATCCATAGTGGGGTTGGAGAGATAGCTCAGTCAGTAAAAATGCTTGCCATAGAAGCATGAGAACCTAAGTTCAGTCTCCAGAACCCATGTAAATGTATGTCCCAGGGCTGAGAAGGTGGAGATAGAAAGATCCCTGCAGCACTCTGTCTAGCCAGCCTAGCCTAATTGGTGAGCTCCAGGTCCCAGTGAGACCACACATATGTACCCATGCACACATGAACACACATGCACACACATACATAAAAGAAGTGAGTCCATAGAAATTCAAGCTCTGTTCTCTTAGAAAGCCCAAACAAGAGATGCCTTCCTGAGAAGATAAGTTTGAGAGAGATTCTGATGGCAAGACCTGGCAAAGTAGGGTGAGGCTGATGAGCTAAGCAAAGTGACTTGGCCCAGTGACAGCATAGTTCCCATGCAATGTCCCCTCCTGCTCAGGGTCCAGTTCATTCCCAGGCACAAGGTGACATCCCTCCTGGGTGACAGGACAGAAGGAAGATGCCTGTGCTCCTAGGACATCGTAAAAGTAGGGGAGGGTCGTATGGGCCAAGGGCACTTCTCTACACATTCCTGGCCCTGTGTGCCCCAGGCCCTGTGCCTACCGGGACAGGAGCTGGCGCCGGGCGTGGTGGACACAACCTGGGAACAAGGAGTGGCTGTGGAAACGGTGTGCATCTGGCACATGTCCACAGCCACTCCCAGGCTGCAGATGGGCTGGGTTATCCTTGGAGAAGCTAGAGCCTTGAGACACAGAGCCAAAGGGGCTTCTTCAGTCTGAGGACTCCTGCAGGAGGCCTCACCAGCATGGCCCCTGATCTAGTGACTGCAGGAGATCCAAGGTCCATCCGCCATGTAACAGAGCATATTTTTAGTGTGGTATGTGGCATGCTTTAGCTCTGTCTTCTTAAATACCAGCCAGTGGAGGAGGGAGACTCTTGATCTTTTGACCTCTTTCTGAGGGTTCTTGTATATTTGCCATCAACCTCTGACTCCACAAAGGGATGGCTTTACCTGCTGGTCAAGGACTTTCTCAGGAGAGTTCACCTTTGTCAACACTAGGCTCTCTAAGAAGACTCTCTTTCCTGTTATTTTGGGGCAGAGGTATCCCAAAGAACTGCTTCTCCTTTCAATCTTAAATTCCTGAGGAAATATTTGCCTCTCCTAAAGTGTACCTGCCTCGGGGACTTCCATCCGTGTGCTTTGTCAGTGAAAGATCGTCAGTGTGGGTTTGCCTCCACTTGCTCCTCTAGGGCATGACCCCACAATTGTGGGGTTCCCAGGAAAGTCCGCTAGCAGTATGGCTGTGTGGGGACCCATTGGAATGCCTCAACAGTGAATGGGAGTAGGGACCCAGGTGGATGTCCCCAGCAGTGTGGGGTCCCTGAAGACCATCACTGTCAGCTGATTAGATAGCTCTGACTATATTCAGCAACCTCTTGCCTACCTTGAGGCTATTTGTAGTAGAGGCAGGACTATTTCCATACCATCGCCTCTCCACCTGCCACAGGATCTTAGATGATCTGATGAACAGGAGGTGGGGCCCAGGCTGCAGCCAGGGCATGGATGGCCATTTCTCAATAAGGATCCAATGCCAGGACCAGAGAAGAAAGGGGAGGTATTGACTCCCAATGCCTACTGTCCCTGCAGGACTCTGCATTACTGGATTTCCTTGAAAAGACTTTGCGGCAGGAGGCTGAGGTGTAGAGATGGGGTGAGGACCTTCAGTGAGTCTGAGAAGGAAGAAGGCAAAGCCAAGGGTGAAGATGAGGAGAGTTGAACCAGAAGAGCTTAGGCCAGGCCTATTGCCCCTTGGTAGAGGCCCTGTTGACTTCTAGAGCTTTCTATGCCACTCTCCTGGTGAAGCACCTCCCTCCTAGGCCAGTTTCCCCCACTTCCTGTTCATGAAACCCTGCCAGGCCCTCAGGGGCCCCAGAGTCTTCTTCTTCGCTAGTTTCTCTACCTGTGTTTCTTGTATTTGAGATTAGACTGCATGCTTCCAGGCAGGCTCGCCCACAAGGGATCTGCAAAGTCTGGGAGGGCAACCCCAGCACGGCGTCTGTCATTCTCTAGCCCTGGTTTCCCAGCAGGTCACAAGAAGCATGGAAGAATATATGTTAAGTGTGTGAGCTTGAAGCAAGGTGGGGAGGGAAGGTGAGTCCCCGTGGGAAGCTGGGCCCCCGAGTACTGTCTCTAACTTGGCCTCTTTCTTGGCCTGGGCACAATCCTAGCAGGAGACACGAGGACAGCTCATCGCTGCAATCTTTCTCTCTATCAGGCCCTGGAGAGTCTATGTCCTGGTCCTGAGTCCATCTGCCACAGAATGTCCCTCTGGGTGCCTAGCATGGCTCAGACTGCAGGAGACAAAACCTGTGGCTCCTCCAATAGGCTGATCAACCTGAGTGCTTTCTTTGAGGCTGGTGAGGAGGTTCCCTCATGACAGGAGTCTGTGGAAAAGGGTGAAGGTTGGCACATCAGGTTGAGGGAGTCAAGTCTAACTGATCAAAGGAAACTTCTTGAAGGAGAGGGAGTGAGAAATGGGTCTGGGAACCAGAATAACTCACTTTGAAGATAGTAGGCATAGAGGTAAAGGAGCAGTGACCTCGACAGAGGTTGTGAGGCTGACTCTCCCTGTGTCAGAGGGAGGAGAACAGGTACGGGAGGCTCAGGGGCCCAGGGATTCCTGGGCCCAAGTCCAAGGGGAGAAAGAAGGGGTGGAGTGGAAGGGCGCAGGGGAGCCGCCACAGCGGTGGAGTTTCTCAGCATCTGCACAGTTCCGCTGCTCCTTGGATGTGCGGCTCCTTGGTCACATAAGGCAAGGCTCCTGCTTCCAGTGAAGGCAGGAGCCTAGAGACAGAGTGGTCTTGTCAGCCAGGGTCTGAGGAGCTTCATACCTCCTAGAGCATCAACTCACTTCCTGTGCCTGCTGAGGACTGAAAGGTAGCGTGGGTCCTGGGAAGGGAAGGAGAGTCCTTGCCTTCTGGCCAGTGGCCATATAAAGATGCTGATAGAAATTTCTGCATTCAGGACTAGAGAGCTAGCTCAGTCCCAGAGTACTTATCATGCACACATGGGGACATGAATTCAATCTTCAGAACACAGAGAAAAGAAAAAACCAAACAGGGGCTGGCAATATGGCTCAGTGGTTAAAGCACTTGCTGTACAAATATGAGGACCTGCGTTTGGATCCCTGGAACCCACATAAAGGCTAGGTGGGTCACTCAGAAGGCAGGGACATTAGATCCCTAGAAAAAACTGGTTAGCTAGACTTGTTACATTGGTAAGCTCTGGAATCAAGTGAGAGACCCTGCCTCAATGAATAAGGTAGAAAGCAATTGAGGAGATGTCCAGCATCAATCTGGGGCTTCCACATGCATGTTACACATGTCCAGGTGCATTTACATGCATAAATGCACACATGAACACATATACACACATATACAGATGCCATAGACCTGTAATCTCAGCACTGCAGAGGTAGAGTCAGGAGGAGCCCTGCGGCTCTGACATGTCAAGCAAACCTACTCAGAGAGTTTCAGGCCAGTGAGAGACTGTGTCTTACAAACAAGATGGACAGCACCTCAGAAACGACACCTGAGGTTGACTTCTGGCTTCTACACATGTGTACATGTATCCTCACAAACCTATGCACACACACACACACACACACACACACACACACACACAAATACCTTACTTCTCCACTCTATTCAAGGATTGAGTGGAAAAGCTTCTATAATATTGGTCAGGTCCAGACAGAGACGATGGGTGACAGTTAGAGCTTCTCTGGAGAGCAGCTGTTCGAACACTGGCCCTCCCCGGGAAGCTGGACCCACCCTCTCACTGCCCTGGGAACGTGCAAGAGGACCAGTCAGTGAGTCCAGTCTGTGAGTCCTTCCTCCCCAGCCTTTCTCTTTTCCTCTCAGTCATTCTTCTTGAACTGGAAGTTTCCATATAAGAGGCAACACTTAGAAAAATAAAAGCACATGTTCACACAAGGACTCACATGCAGATTCTGAGCATCTCCATCTGCAATAGGCCCAAACTGGAAACAACTCAAATATCCATCAACATATGTGTGAGTAAACACATTCTGGTATATCATTCAGTGGAGCACTACTTAGTAGTTAAAGGGAATGAGCTAAAGATTCAGGGAACAGCTTGCATGAATCACAAAGTAATTATGCTGAGTGAAAGAAGCCAGGCACCAAATAGTGCATAGTCTGATGCCATTTTTATAAAACTCTAGAAATTGTAAGCTAATCTGTGGTGACAGAAAGCAGATCATGGGACAGGATCAGGGCTAGGTAGGGCAGGAGAAAGGATTACCCAGGGACTAGAGGAAACTTTTGGAGGTGACTGATGTATTCACCATCTTGAGTGTGGTAATCATCCTACATGTCAACCATGATGGAACTGCATTTTAGTGTGTGCCTCTGAGGACTTGTCTACCATATTGAGAGTGGCAATGGTCTCACGCGTCAGCCATGATGGAACTATATCTTGAGTGTGTGCTTTTCACTGTACATCAGTTTTACTTCAATGAAC
Source organism: Eospalax fontanierii (assembly GCA_035773235.1). Lineage (NCBI taxonomy): Eukaryota > Metazoa > Chordata > Mammalia > Rodentia > Spalacidae > Eospalax > Eospalax fontanierii. The sequence goes on along the minus strand of CM069547.1, from coordinate 51,977,315 downwards.
CTGCACCCCAAAAGGGAGTGGAGATGACAATGATGGCGAAGCAGGCAGACCAGAGGCATGAATGAGGCCTCTGTCATTAGCAGAAGTCGGGTAGTTGTGTTTCCTTGTATTTCCAGGCATGGGCAGGCCTTCTGTCACCAGCATTTGCACAGGGCTCACAGTATAGCAGGCAGGCAATGAGTAAGCCCTACGCTCATCTTGGCAATGACAACACAGTGTGATAAAGCCCAGGCTGAGAGAAATCCAGGAGGCCTGTGGAAACAAGCTTAACAGAGCAGTTCAAGGCCTCCTGGAGGAACTGGTCTAGACTGACCTTGAGGGACAAGGCTCGGGTGGGAGGGTACCTCAAATGTGTCTAGAAAATGTAAGGTACCTGCTCTGCAGTGGGTATAGAAATTGACAGTGGAGGGTGTCAATGGTGTCCTGGAGGTTTCCTTGAGATGTGAACTTGTCTGTCTCATCTCAGATGCCCCTCCAGCCCAAGACTCATGTGTTTACCTGGTTCTTGTCAATTAGAAGTAGGGATAAGTAGGGATAAGGTTGCTTGGATTTTCAGAAATGTCTGGCCCTCCCCTGCTTTCCATTGGTTGAGGCAAGAGTGTGGCTTTGGGATTCACTAATGGCTTCTCTGGGCTCTGCAGAGACCTCCCATCAAACTCCTGCATTATATCCTGGGATGCTCAAGTCTAGACCAAGACTGTGGAGAATGGAGTAAACAAGACAGGCGAGGGTGGGGGCTGTTTGCTGAGGCTGTCAGCTGACTGACCCGAGCTGGCCCTGATGGTCCCTGGGGGCCACAGAAATGAAGCTGACTGAGAGAGTGCAGACTCTGCTGGGCTTTCAGGGGCACACCAGCCGTGCTCCCCACACACAGGGTGGCCTTGAGCAGCAGAGACAAACTCTGTTACAGGCTTGGAGTGAGCCCGCCCTGTGTGTGGCCACAACTGCCCTAGCCTGTGACCTGCCTTGAGCCCCTCCTCAGCAGGATTTCATGAGGTACAACTTTCCGCCAAGACAAACCTGCCACCTATCCGGAGGATTCAGAGTCCCCAGAGGCTAGAGACCAGCTGGCCATGGGCAAGGAGGGCCCACCTAGTGGCTTTGTCCTGACATGCCCTTCCCTGTGGATCCACCTTGGTTCCAAGATCCTTCCTTCCACACAGACATGCCCTCCTTGTTGATTGTTACCTGCAGTCTGAGCCATCTTCTCTCTTCTTCCCACCCTTTGCCCTAGAGAGAGGCTCAGCTATTTGTCATCTGTGCATCTAAGCATCAGCCACCAGCAGGGAAAGGGAAATGGCTCAGTCAGTAAGGTACCTGCCATGCAAGCATGAGGCCCTGAACCCATGTAGAGAGAGGTGGACACGGGAGGGTAACTGGGGCTCGGTGGCCAGCCAGTCTAGGATCAGTAAGCTCCAGATTCAAAGAGAGGCTTTGTCTCAAAATATAAGGGGGAAAGCAATTGAGAAAGATACCCAATGTTGACCTCTGGCTTCTACAGGCATGTGCACAAGCCTACAGGAACATACACACACACACACCAACCACGAGCCACATCCTGTATTGTTGAGACCCTACCCCAGCACTGTTCACCTACTCAGCTGGTTTTTAACTAGTGTCAGAGGGGCAGCATTTTAAAATGATGGGCCCCTCTTTCTCCAGGTTGGTTAAACTTGCCTTAGTTGGTTCCAAGGGCTCTGTTGCTGGAGAGATGACTCCCTCCTGCTTTCAAGGATGAGCCTGCTTGTCCCTGCCTATGTACACCCCACGATCCTTTATACCTCTGATCTCCCCGGAGTCTCTACATAATAAAAAACTTGCTCTTCCATGGAGTAGGTCACCAACCTTGTTCTGGGCAGGGCTTCTATCCCAGAAGCAACTCACCAAATACCTGCCCTTCTAGGATGAGTAGCGAGTGAAGGTCTTGGTTTTAAGGTCAGATGATGTGTGATTTTGGAAAAATGCTTCCCAATTGCTACTCCTTTCTTGTAACAATCCCACCAATGCCTATGCACAGTGTATCCTTGGCCTCAGGTTCTTCTGATAAGGATTGTTCCATTTCTTGTGGACAGCGCCTTCCTTCCTCTGAAGGATCTGAAAGAAGAGGCAAATAAAGGGGATGCCCTGACCACCTCCCTGCCCTGATATTCCAGGAACTCTGGGGCCTTAGGTGAAAAGCCAATCAGAATCTATGATTGGATTTCACCTGTAGAATGTAGGTTGGCTGCTGGCAGGAATCACAGGTTTCATTTGAAATCAACACTTCCCTTCCAGTACCTGCCTCCCTTGAATCCTGGTGAGTCTAGAGGAACTGGGGACCTCAGCCCCCCTTTCATAGATGCTTCCAGGGTACAGATGAAGAAAAGAGCCTAGATCCATGCCAGTCTGTGCCTGGCAAGAGGAAGTGGAGCCTGGAGGCTACTTCACTGAGATGGCTGTGGAAGGACACGTGGAGCTCTGCCCGTCCTGACATGGGAATCCTGAGAACAAGGCTGTGCATTGCTTGCTTTTCTTGTAGCTGTGACAAAAGACCTGAAAACGGCAACATAAGGAAGGGTTTATTTTGGCTCACAGTTTGAGAGCAGCTCATGGCTGAGAGGTCACGGCGGCACGAGCTTGAGGCTGCTGGTCACAATGTACTCAGAGTCAGGCGACAGAGAGCAGTGAAAGCTGGTGCCCAGCTGGCTTTCTCCTTTTCATTCCGTCCAGAACTCTAGACTATGGAATGATGTCACCCACAGTTAGGGTGGGACTTCCTATCTCAGCTGACCTAGAAGCTCTCTCACAGACATACTGGAAGGTTTGTCTCCCGGGTGATTCTAAATCCTGCGAAGTTGACAATCATGACTCATCATTGCACCTAGAGCTCCTCCTCACCCCGCTTCCTCATACACGCATGTGTGCACCTCAGCCCACGTGCCCCCTTCGAAGGGTAAGAGATCCCTGAAGAGTCGGTGAAGTCTAGGAGATCGTAGCTAACTGTAACAGAGCCACCTGCACATTTAGGATTGTCCCTCTGAGGAAGAGGAGATGGGTTTAAGGACTTAAGATGATGGGGACACTGATGACAGGTACAGTATTTGGGGATTCATCTTAGTGTTCTCTAGAAGAGAACCCTGGTTGTCCAAGTTACAAGGCTGGGAGATGAGAAAACCCTGTCCCTGCTGCATGGCACCAGGTTGGTTAGAAGAGGGTGGAGGCTGAGGAGAAAGGTCTTGGACTGATTTTTTTTCCACTGGTGAATCAGAGCACAGTGGTAACAGGAGCCAGGCTAACCTGACCCCAGCCACCTCTGTGACTCATAGCTGAGGTTCTTGTGCTAATCTTAACCCCAGAGAGGACTTGTTACGACTTGCCATCACGTCTTGACCACAAAAATACTCTTGGGGCTGATGTAGCTCTGGAAAGGCCTGGGTAATTGGGGCAGGAGCAGAATGGAGCTGGGATGGAGAGGGAGCTGCTCTGGGAGCTGGGCTCTGCTTCCCACATCCCATGACCTTGAGCAGGATCTGGACTCTCAAAGATCAGAGCTGAGCTGGGCCCTTTTCTATGGTTCTCAGCTGCCCTTTTCTACAGTTAGCTCCTCACCCCTGCACAGTTCAGGGTCTAAGACTTGTTATAGACAGCTCCTCCCAGCTAGAGAGAAGAGGTTCAAGATGCACAGTGCCAGGAAGGTAAGCACAAGTGAGCTCTGGGAAGACTGGTGCAGGTGTGAAACCAGCCTGGTGCTGAAACTGTGAACCAACAGTCTCATGTGGGCCTAGAGGCAGCATTCAGGACAGAGATGACTGGAGAAGCCTGTCCCACAGCCCACCTGATCCCTGGGCTTCCACCATTCTGAGCAGAGATCCTGCCATTCATAATTCCTCCCAGCTTCTGTTTTCATCATCACAGTCTGAACAAACAGGCCAGATTAAGACTGTTGAACAGTGCCAGGGGTTCACCAGTTGATGAAGTCCTTGTCTAGCATATACAAAGCCTTGGGTTTGATTCCCAGTACCACATAAGCCAAGCAAGCATAGTGTTTCAAACTTGTAATCTAGCACTGGGGAGAGGGAGGCAGGGCAACCATAAGTTTAAGGTTACCCTTCACAAAATAGTGAGTTCAGACTGGAAGTGGGCATGTCTGTAACAGAGGGAAACAGCAGAGATGCTTGTGAGTGCCCACTGAGGACAGATGCAGGGATCCTGATGTCTATCAGGAAAGTCAGGGATATGGGTGACCTGATGCTTAGGTTAGAACACTGAAGCCCAGAAAAGGTGAACTGACACCAAACAGCCAGACTCCTGGTTCCTCTCAAACCCTAGCTCGACTCCTGCCCTAGCAATGCAGTCACAGGAAACTTGGGAGGGAAGAGGAGCCCCTTTATCCCTGAGGGTGAGTGTGAGGGCCCAATACCCATCCAGGGAGCTTGGAGGAGTCTAGGAGGGATGGAGGTATCTCCCCTCCTGGGAAAATGAGCCAAGTGAGAATGAATAAACATGGAGCCTTGAGGGGCCAGAGCCTCTCACATGGGTGTGTCATTACACTGTCACATCCTCATCAGAAGGACCCTGGAGCAGATGGAGGTCTTGTGTGCTTGGAGCGGGAAACACTGTGAATACGGGAAGTAGGGTGCTGGGGGTGTAGTGTGAGGAAGGCTGCACATGGCAGACTGTTACGGAGTGGGAAGTGGAAGAGAAAATTACTATGGAAAAGCAGTTGCAGGTGGGACCCCTCCATTCCTGCCCTCCCCTAGCACAGCAGGCCTCCAGACTATGGAAGAGAGAGGCCAAGATGGAAGCGGGGAGGAATGGGCGATCCCTTGACAGGGAGAGCTTTGACTGAGGTCAGGGGAACAGCTGGGAATGCCACAGGCACATCTGGCCCCCTGGCTGGAGGAGGGAGTGCCTGCAGCTGGTCAGAAGCCAGGGACGCGGTGGAGACAGATAGGGCTAGTTGACTGTCCAGCAGAGGTGTTGCGACAGGAAGGCGACTGGGGAGGGGAAGGCTCCTCGGATGGAAACAATTTATCTGGGGCACAAGAAGCAGCTGGGGAGAGAGGCCAATGCAGCTTGCTTGTTTCCAAGGCCAAACAGGGTGTGAGGAAGGACTGCCTTGGGCAAAAGCAGCCAGCAAATCTGTCTCTTGCCTGTGCCTGAGGCCGCATCAGCCACTAACCTTCTAGAAGCAGAGCCCAGCTCCTATCCCTGTGCCCATCTGGGGCTTTCCTCCCTCAGGGAGAGCCCCAGACTTCAGGCTTTGTTTGCCACTGAGGGTACAATGAGAAGCCACCATGGACCAGGTCTGGCATTGTCCTTCCACTTGATGGTCCTGAGTGACAGGTGGGCTCTCCACTTAAGAGGTAACATGGAGGACTGAGAATGTGACTCACTTGGCAGAGTGCTTACCTAGCATGCGTGAAGCCTTGGGTTTGATCCCCAGCACAGTGTAAGCCCATATGGTGGCACATGAATGTTTTCCTAGCACTGGGGAGGTAGAGACAGGAGGATGAAAAATTCAGAGTTACATATGGAATTCAAAACCTTCCTGGACTACGAGACCCTGACTCAACTCTCCCATTCTCCCTAAAATAGAGACCATGGTGATTTGTCCAAGGCTATACAAAATCACCCAGTGGTTATGGAAGGAACTTGAGTCCAGGTCTGTCCTATTTAGAGGATTTTTCATGTGTCCCTGGGCATATGGGACAGGCTGGGGTCTGTTCTTGACCCCGTGAGACAACCTCTTACGCCTTAGTCTTGCCAGGAGACCCCTCACCTCCATGTAGTCTGCAGTCTTTCCCCAGCCCAGCAGGCTTCCTGCACGCAGGGGTGAACAGTTAGCACTGCCTGCCCTCCACCTATAGTTGTGCACACAGACACAGGACGACAGCAGCCACTGAGCAGTTACTGATACTTCAGAATACCTCCCAGTTTTGACCCATTTTCAAGACAGAGAAGAAGTGTAGGGAGCCAGAGGAGGAGACTTCGCTTCCTCTTCACTTTTAAATCCACTAATCAAACACTGGGACAGAGGCTCCAGCCCCATGTTCAGCCAGTTCTTTGGGAATATCTCCTCTTAAAGGGGTATATATATTTAAAGGGCTGTATTCATATATATCCCATCAAACCTGTGCCCTGGAGAACACTTGGACCTCTTACAAGTCTCTGGCTTTGCCTTTTATGTTGCTGAGTCTCACTTGGGCAGGAGAAAGACATGAACAAGAATGAAGTGTGCAGTCCATGCCCCTTTTGGTCCTTGTAATCACCCTGAGGGGTGACCGTTATTTTTCAGATGAAGAAACTGAGGCTCAGAGGTGAGAGTATGAGTCTAAGGTCATGTGAGTTGAGGTCAAGAGTTGCTTTAATTTCAGTACACAGGTTCAGAGTTCATACAGTGCACCAGTGTATTAATAAATATAAGGGATATTGTGGTGCAATAACAAACAGTCCCAAATCATAGCACAAGTTTGGTTTTCTCTCATTCAAGATATTTTTAAGGATAAAATATTTTTTTAATTATATGAATTCATTTATGTCTATGTCAGGGTGCATGCACAAACGTGCAGTTGCCTGCAGAGGTCAGAAGAGGACAGTGGATTCCCCCCTGAAGAAAGAGGCAGTTATGAATTGCTTGATGTGGATGCTAGGAACCAAACTCAAGTCCTCTGCAAGGGCAGCAAGAGGTCTTAACCTCTGAGCCATCTCTCCAGTCCGCTGTCCCTCAAAATCTGAAACTGGGCCTACCAGGACAGTCTCTCACAATGCCTTGTTTGGGGCTGCTCTCAACCAAGAGTTGCCCATCCTGTTTCTTCAATCTCTGGGGGCAGGTGACAAGTCAGTTTTTGCTAAGACTCTGTCCAGAGTTGTCCACATGATTCTGCATAACTACTGGGGGTGGAGAAAACTGGGGAGTGACTGGCATGGCGGTGGGTTCTGCTGCCTCAAGGACGCCATGAGTGATGCCAGCACTGGGCACTAGAGGATTCCCTGTACTTTTGGAACGCTTTTACCATGCATGGCTTCTTGGAGCCCATGGGTTCTACAACAGTCATCAGGCTGAGTTCCTTCAGCTGAGGTGAGCTTCTGGTCTGCCTAAGTCTATGGCAGAATTCAAATGCATTCAAGTTCATTTTGGTTTTGCTTTTTTGTTGTTTTTGAGACAGGGTCTTCCTGTAGCTGCAGCTGTAGGCCAGGCCTACCTCTGCCTCCCAAGTGCTGGGACTAAAAGTATAGGCCACATGCCCAACCCATTTTGCTGTTATTTTTGTTTGTTTGTCGAGGCCCAAGCTGGCCTCAAACTGGCTATGCAGTAGAGGTGACCTTGAACTTTGGATCCTCCTGAGTGTTGTGGTTACAGGCAGGCATCACAGTGTCCACAGTGTGTGTAGTGCTCAGGATGGAACCGAGGACCTTGTGTACACTAGGCAAGCAATCTACCAGCCGAGCCACAACCTCAGTGGACTGCTCTGTAGGTAATACCCTACAGTCAGCATAAGTCCAGAGCTTATGGTGACAGGTCTCCTTGTCCTGTGAGCCCTGACGAGAGCAGCATGCTCTTCCCGCCATCCTGCCTGCATTAGCAAGTAAGTATGGAGTAAGACCCCAGGCCACCCAGTGTCTCAACTCAGCCTGTCCCCAGGGCCACAGCTGCCACTCTCCTCCTCCTCCTCCTCTTCCTTCTCCTCCTCCTCCTTGCTTCCTCCTCTTCCTCTTCTTTCATCTCTTCCTCCTCTTTTTCTTCTTTTTTGGTTCAGCTCCATAGCCAGGTCTCAGACTCCTGAGAAAGCCCTTTTTTTTTTACATCTGGGGTCCAAGTCTTCCCAAGCACTCCACCCCAACTCAGAGGCCACCTTCGCTTTTTCCCTTCAGAGTTTTATTGTATTTGGCTCTGCTTTCTATAAGTACAGAATAAGACACAAGACAAAAGAGATTTCCACTCACCCATTCCTGAATAATGGGGACAGAGCCGCTGGCGTGAGGGCATAAGGATCTCCTCAAAGACCTCTCCCATCCACTCCACAAAGGGACAAAATCAAACCACATGGTTTCAAACAGGCATATTGCCTCTGGTTGCCTGGATTCAAATTTCCCTAGGGCATTAAGGGGTTAATGAGAAAATTATGCAAAATGCTTTGTGTAACATTCCAAGAATCTCATCAGCAAGCCATATTCAGTGTTAGTTTTAAAATCCTTGGCCTGGGGCTGGCAAGCTGGCTCAGCAGGCAAAGACACTTGTCATGACACTGAGGACCTGAGTTCCATCCCTGGGATCCATACGGAAGGAGAGAATCAATTCCTGCAAATTGTCCTTGGACCTCCACATATGTGACATGGCATACAGAAATAAATAAATATATAAATAAGTAAATGTAATAAAAATTAAAATTCTCAGCTTGGCATGCTCAGGGTCTTTCCCTGGATACTCCAGAAAACCTAGCTAGAACATTCTCCATAATCTTTTAAAAAATATTTCATTTATTATTTTTTATTTTATATCTATTAGTGTATTACCTGCATGTAGATAGGTACACCTGTGTTGTGCAATGCCTGTGGAGGTCAAAAGAGAGTGTCAGATCTCTTGGAACTGGAGTTAAGGATGGTTGTTAGCCACCATATGGGTGCTGGGAATTAAACCTGGATCCTCTGCAAGAGCAGCCAGTGCTCTTAACTTCTGAGTCATCTCTCCAGCTCCTCAATAATCATTCTTATCTCACTGCCTCTCACACAGGTACAGGCCACATAGTTGTCTTTTTAGGCTCCTTTTTGCCTAGGACATGGGCAGTGGCTCCATCCTGATCAATGGGCCTAAGGGCTTCCCCAAAAGCCTTCTTTTCTATTCAGATAGGTACAGAAACTTTGCTCACTTAGTTTTTAGATGTGCTGCCTAGATCTCCAGCAACCACTTTGTGATCCTGGGACATAAACCCCATGCACTGAGATTGGCAGGCCCAAAGGGTGGAAGTGTGGTGCACTGGGGATTCTGTGCTTGAACCTGTAAACTAACTGCATCTCTGGGATTGTCACTACATAAGACAACACTGCTTTTAAACCTAGGTTACTTACAGTTAGGAATTCAGTCACAGAGCTGAAGTCCTGTCAACTAGCACATATGGGAGAAACAAACTTATCAGCTCCCACTAGGGCACTCTCCCACCCCCAGGCTCTCATTTCACCTTCTCTTTAGTGTACCCTCCCCTGAAGTATTCATCTCAGCCGGCAGCAGTGTTCTTTGATACAAATTGCACAGCCCTCTCTGTCCTCTCCTCCCTCACTTGTCCATCCACATTGCCGCCTACCACCCTGACACTCCTTCTAGTCACTTCTGCACCATCTGCTGTTCTCCCTGACTCTGATTTCTCCCTTTCAGTCCATTCTCCTCTGCCGTCCCTGTCTGTCTGAATGACCATCTGTCAGTCACGTCTCCATCCTCTGCTAAGCTCCTCCTTCCTTTACATGGAATTCCTGTTGACCACAAGACACCACACAGCTTTGTTTCTTCAGTCTTTTATTGCCTGGACCAATCGGAGCTAGGTTAACTTACTTTTGTGTATCTATATCTCTGCTTTTAGCCCTCTTGTCTATTCCAGAGACTGTCACCTTGACAAGACCACAAGCTTCTTGAGGTGAGGTATACCTCTGAGCTTCCAGGACAGAAAAAGAGCCAGCATCCGCTTCTTGGATGTTTCAGTGGCCGGCTGTGTGGAATATACTGCCTTTCTTTGGAAATGGACGCCTGCCTTGGAGATTTACTGCACTGCAACCAAACTTGGTGGCTGAATGAAAGATGACGTGCATTTATTTTATCATGGATGGAAAACTGTAGTAAAACTTGGAGGGGTCAGCTGGTCTATGCTCCACCCAGCATCTGCTGGGTTGGGTCAAAGGCTGGAGCTAGAATAACCTGGAGTTCTGTCCACAGGTATGTATGGCAGGTGATGTAAGTTCACACTGTTCTTTTTCAGGTGCTAACGGTGAGTCTTCCAAGGAAGTCAGAGGAGGTGGGACAGACTCAGATAACCTGGTGGTGATGGCTTCAGTACTATCAAGCTCTCCCCATTCAGACAGTTCAAGAGAAGGAAGACACATGCCCCTTCTGGATGGAGGACTAAAGTTCAGAAAGCACACAATGGACCAGAAGCATTGCTGAGGCCATTTTTTTTTTTTTTTGAAAAAATATAAAGGAACATTTTAAGGCAGTTCTCTTGTCTTCTCTCCTCTCTGGACTCCTTAGTCTTCGTTGTGGGAGGGTGTGCCCAGGCCTCTCTGGTCCTATCCTGTGAAATGCTTCTTTGAATATGGTTGTGGGTTCAGTGGCATGAGCCAATGATGACCTGACAGAACCGGGTCTGTGATCCAGCTGTTTATTGGAACCGTCAGGCCCTTGGTCTCTTCCTTCATGCACAACCTGGCGCTGATGCCTCACCAACACCACGGGATATGCTGAGGACTCCGAGAGGCCCAGGCTGAGGGCGGTGATCTTGGAGACAAGAATGGGATATGGAAGGGTATGTTTCAATCAAGGTTGGATTGAAGGAAGCAGAAAACCTTGATGCTCTGCTGAATACAGAGGGACTGAACACAAGACAGATGGAGGCTGGCCTGGGAGACGCTTCCTGGACATGGCCAGGTTTCAGGAAACTGTGGCAGGTTTAGGGCCAAGAAGTCACTGCCACCAGACCACTGGGCTTCAACATTCAAGAAGCTGATAACTGACGAGGTACTCATCAGCACATCTTCCCAGTCCTCCCCTGGCACATGTTTGTATTTCCTTCCTCTGGTCCCCTGGAGTCAAATGTGATCTGTAACTCAATGAGGTACAGGCTGCTCCCCAGCAGAAGCAGGAGGGGCAGCCTTGGGATTTTTCTGCATCTTCTCTTTCCCTTATTAGTGACCCCAACACTCTCCATGACATGAGGTCTCTCTGATCATTTGGATCTCCCTGTGTGAGAAATGGAACACTTTCCCCAGTCACCCATCGGGTGTGGAGATTGTATGTTACTCAGCCTGGTGTAGTCTATCCTGATAGCCATGCCTGGACTCAGGGACATAACTGGACCTAGAGTGACAGTAGTTGAGCCCATCTTCCAAACTTAGCTGCCACCCAAAATTGCAGCTTTGAGGAAGCCTAAGAAGTATGCCTGCAGCTTCCCATTCCTGTAGTGGCAGAGGGGCCTATCCAGAATGGAGGCTGACGGCCCATTGATCACACTCACCATAGCTGAAACATCCTGGGGTTCCAAACAACCTGCAGCTCAGAGGCAGGATGTGGGGAAACTGTGCAACCTGAGAGGAGGTGGAACAGGATAGTGAAAGGAGCTGAAGAACAAAACCACAGGGCACGGACTTCAGAGGGCAAGGAAGGTAGTGTCAGCGTGTGTGTGTGCGCGTGAAGAATGTATGAGGTATGCGTGTGGTGTGTGTATGTGTGATGCATGTGGTGTGTGTTCTGTGTTTCGTGCATATGGTGTGTGCATGTGATTTATGTGTTAGTGCCTGTGGGATGTATATGTATGAGATATGCATGTGGAGTGTGCATGTGTAAGTTATACTTGTGATTTTTGTGTGTTGTGTGTGTGCATATATGTGTGAATGTGTCTGATGCATGGGAGTATGCGGGGGTATGCATGTGCTATGTGTGTGTGATGCATGTGATATGTATTTGTGTTTCTGTGTGGTACCTATGCAATATGTGAGAACATTTAAATAATTCTAAGGGGTTGGAGAGGTAGCTCAGTTGGTACAATGCCTACCTAGCATGCACAAAGCCTTGGGTTCTGGAAGAACTTAACTAGTGACACATGCTCATAATCTCAGCATTTTGGAAGTGGAGGCAGGAGGACTGAAAGTTTGAGATCATCCTCTGTTACACAGAAAATTTGAGGCTAGCCTGGGCTATGTCACACACACACAAAATAATTCTAATCGCAAAACACACTATGCTTTGTCAGTTATTCAAGTGCTGTGTGAGATACAGGATCATTTCTACTGGACAGGAAGCAGTGTGTGGACAGAGAGAACTCCTTTATCAGGTGTCCTCGGCCATAGTGCTGGGCATCCAGCAAACGTTCAAGAAGACTTTTGTGAAGGAAGGAGCCTGCCCATATTCTGTAGAGAAACCGACTTGGAGAATGAGACCTCATGTCCCTTCCCAGTGTGGTCTGATTAATCAGAGCCTTGTGGGAACGCCTCCTCCCCGGGTCTCAATATTCTACTTCTCTTAACGTGGCCCAAGATTATATTAGTCTCCTTGGCAGCCATAGCACACAGATGATTCATATTGAGCTTGAGGTCAACTGCAGTCTCTGGGTCTGTTTCACATGAACAGCTATTAAGTAAGGCTGGGCTTCCCCATCTGTCCATATGTAGTTGATTTTTTGAATTAAATGCCTTATGTAACATTTCATCTGACTGAGTGTTTGTCCCTCCTCCAGCTTCTCAAGATCTATTCAAATCCTCAGTCTGTTGACTCTGTGTCTATTCATCCCCTTCACTTGCTTCATCCATCTCTGTTCCCCAGAGGACTGCATTTGTCGTCTTTAGATGACAGCAATATTGAGCAAGACAAGTTGGAGGCTGTGCCTAAGTGGAGACTGAGGAAAATAATTGAGATGTGATGATAAATCTTCATAGTCAACTTGATTGGATTTGGAATCACCTAGAAGACACCTCTTTGTAAATGTCTTCAAAGAGGTTTCCAGAGAGGTTCAAGTGAGGGGGAAAGACCCACTTGGAGTGTGGGTGGCACCATTCCATGGGCTAGAGTCCTAGACTGAGTAAAAAGGGAAGAAGGAGAAAGTGAGCTGAGTTCAATCAAGCATCCATTTCTCTATGCTTCCTGCCTACAGTAGTAATCATCCCTGGCATGATGGGCTGCACCCTCAAACTGTGAGCCAAAATAAACTCTTTGCTCCTTCAGTTGCTTTTGTCAGGTATTTTGTCATAGCAACCAACAAAGAAACTAATACATTAGTTATACACGTATCTGTTTTCACATCCAATTTGTCTATAGAATATGACAGACTGACACAGTAAAAACGAGGAAGGACACAGATCTACTTCTGGGCCCAGGGTGGAGACAATTCATCCAGGGACACTTGCTCTTCAAAAATCAGTGATGGTTTGCCCCAGCATCTTCAGTCCAGTCCTAAGTGGTCAGAGATATTTTTTCGTTTGATCAATATCTATCAAAAGTCATCTTCAAATTTTTAGGCCTAATAACACCCATAGCAGCGTTAACTAGGAGTCCAAATTTTTAAAAATGGTAAGGTGGAGTTGGCACATCCTTTTCTCCATGAAAAAGCAAGCATGCCTTTAAAACAACCAGAAACCAGCCAAAAGACCCCCAAATGATGTGCTGTCACAGAGGAAAAATCTGGATATAACATGAGTCCAGAAAGGCATGCCACAGGCACTGGGGAGATGCCTTAACTGGTAAAGTGCTTGCCATACAAGAATAAGGGCCTGATTTCGATCCCTGGAATCTGCTTGGAAGAGTTGAGCACAGTGACAGGCTCCTGTAATCCCTTTGGTTTCCATCTTTCTCTTCCTAGCTGAAGGACTTCAGTGGTCATTTCTCCCAGAGGCTGATGCCCAATGTATGTCAAACTGAGGCTTCTTGTGTTCATCAGGACCTCTTGAGACTGCTCCTAGGTGTGGACTGCCTCATACAGTAGACATTTGTCAGAGGTGTTCACTTCTTCTCAGAGGAGGACCTGAGGACTTAGTCATCTATCTCCTCACCAGTCCTTTTGCTACCTTCTTTCTGTGATATCCTTTAAATACTTTGTGTATCTGTTCTGAGGACACATGGGCTTTAGGTGGAGGGAGATTATTTTTGCTCCTGTTTATCTGGACTCTTCCTCCTCCTCTTCCACCCTGATCCTTGTTTGGTGAGGGTGGTAGTTTCTTGTTGGCTCTTTTGAATTATGCACAGAGTCACGGTGTACTGTTGAGTCATCTGCTTTGGGACATTATATTTTCTCCACTGGAAAGCAATCTACTTTCTCACAGTCCACCCTGTACAGCTAGCTTTATGACCACTCCCTTCCTGTCAATTGTCAATGCCAGAATGATAGAGCCCTTTCCCCAGGTCCTTATCACTTTCTTCTGCCTCTCAGTTGATCAGCCTTGGGTGTGGCTCATCAGTTCCTCACATTGCTTTTTCAGAGATTAAGTTATCAACCAGGCAGGAATGTAGCAAGCATCCTGGCTTCATAGATGTCCTTGGAGCTAGAGTCCCAACACTTGGGCCAGGAGCTGACTTCTGCCAGTTTGAGATCCCTCATCTTAGACTTAGTGAAATGTTTCATTCATTCTCTCCAGCAAGAGGCCAAAGGCCTTCTCAGCTCCCGAGGAGAGGCCTGGGACAGGGATCTGGTCAACCTGGCTGACTTCCTAAAGCCAGACTTGTAATCTGTTGGAAGTAGAGAGAAAAAAGAGTCAGACCTCAATCATTTATTAGCTGTGTGATTTGGGGCCAGTTATTCAACGTCTCTGGGATTCATCTTCTGAATCTACAGAGAGTTCCCGGAGCTTTCTTGATCATTCTTTGACATTTTGAAGAAAGGTAGGGTTTTTTGTTTGTTTGTTTTTCTTTTTGACACAGTCACTGGAACTGCTGCCTGGTTTATGGTCAAGTGCAAGACACCATTGGCCCTGTCTTGATGACAGAGGCTGAAAGATGTGTTGGGGTTAGGGATTTGCATCCTAGAATCGATGAAGTGATATCTACCCATAGGGTGTTTTGTGAAACTACGTGATTTGTAATATGCAGAACACCAAAGGTATGACCAGCAAACAGCACTACACATGTGCTAGCTCTTTGGGACATACTCTTACACTGTGTGACTAGTTTTCACCAGCAGTGTGTGGGGCCACTTCCCAGATAAAGGGCTGCAGAATGTGTCCTGTCCAGGGTCAGACCATCCACTCCATCTGAAGCCCTGTGGGATGGGAAACCAGCCAGATGGAAGAAGCCAGAATCCCAGAATCACCACGTGGAGGAAAATTGGGGCCAGCCAGAAAGACCCACATCAAACAAAGGGCAGCTGAACGAAGACACTGAAACCCAGGTGCTAACTGATGACAGCATCTTTCCTGAGCACAGTGTAGGGAGGTGAGGAGGAGGAAGGGCGCCTATAGAGAGAACTTGGAGAAAGAGCAGAGAAGCATGAGGAACTTCAAAGTTAAGCCTCACTCCTGTTCCAGTGCATTGGGAAACAGTTGACAGCACGCAGCCTCCGCAGGCCTTCCCTGCAATGCTGACTTAATATTGAAGTCTGAATTCAGGCACTGTTCATTTAGCATGGAATATGTCTCTATCATGAATCAGTGCCAAATGGAAGCTGCTGGGGCTTTGCTGAGTGTGGTCCCAGCATGGCCCCCCACCCTGCGGTCAGGCTGGCTCCTGCAGCCCATACATCATCCTGACGTGAAGAAGAGACCCCATTAATCATAGTACCTCATCTGCTAATGTGACTTCACTGGCCTCACTGTGCCAGGGAGGAAGTCCCACCACCACCATCCTGCAGGGGTGGTTGGGGGTCAGGGACAATAACCTGTACCCCAAGGACCAAGAACAGCACCTCCAGGCTTTTCTGGGTTCTATTTATGACATGGCCCTTCTGAGTCCCCACAAGGACTCCTCGAGAAGCCATTAGGCAGCTGGGACCACTCCATCCCGGCTTGGGAGACTTTGCAGATCCCAACACCATCACCTGAAGTGAGCTATGAATTTTGTTTCTTTTTATTTAACTTTTTGGTGGAAAAAAATTCCCAACACACAAGGTTGATCTGCGTTTTCATTCAGTGTGTTAGAATCAAGATTTGTATGTGGCTGCTCCCTGGTTCACCTCTCAGATCATAAAATGTCCCAGTGACTGAACACAGGAATCTGTCAAGTAGCTTTCAGGTGCCCTTCCCCCTGCTCCCTAGGGCCAGTTCCGAGGAACCCCAGTTACAAGACGCATGTGCCCTGTAGTCAGGCCCCTGGTAGCCTCACAGGCTTCCTGGCCTGGGACAAGTTTCTCATAACTTCAGGCCCACAATTGGGGGTGACAAGTTGACCCAGATTGACCTGGGTTCCCTGAGCTATCCCTCCTAGACTCTGCAGCTCAAGACAACTGAGTAGCCCCTCCCCCAGCTCTGGTCCTTGCCTGGTTCTGTGGTGGCTGGACTCTGGCAGGAAGGGCTGTCCACAAGGGAATGGCCTGGCCTAGAGAGGAGATGAGTTCTTTACATGGGAGCTGGTCTTTCTTATCCTTTCTCAGGACTGTTTCATTAAAAATCCTACCCAGTGTTTTAGGCCCATAAGTTCCTAACCCAACAAAACATAATGACTAGGAAAAGACAGATTTGCTTCCAAAGTACAACAGAGCAAAGTAGGAATAATAAATATCATGAATGCTTCCTAACTTTGTTAACAGTGTTCATTAAAGACTCAGGGGATTTTCCTTCCATTTGAAAACAATTTGTACCTTAGGCATTTTCACCTTGCACAGATTCCTATGTACAAGGTGGCTGGGAAGTCAGAGGAGATTGTACATGAAGCCTGTAAACTGTAGCCAAACCATTTCAAAAGCAAAATTATAAAAGTTCTTTCCAAATAATTTATAGCAAAATAATTCTGTTTAATGTGGGATACGGTGCATTTTAATTCTTTTATATGCTCTGGGGTAGAACCTACAAATAGTTAAATTGTCTGGTACCCAGGAAGGCTTCACATTCCCCCATCCCCTTGTTTTCCTCTTCTCTTTCCTCACTCTCCTCTCTTCCCCTCAAACCCTCATCCTCTGTAGTTTTGAAGACACACCCACCAAATCTCCATTTAGGAATATTCTCTTGTAAAAGACGCCAATTTGTGTGTGGAGAGTATGTGTGCATGTCCATGTAGAGGCTGGAAGACCATAGCTGTCATTCCTCAGGTGCTGTCCACTTTGGCTTTGAGACATTCTCTCAATGTCTGGAACTTGCCAAGTAAACCAGAATCGACTGACCCAATGAGCCCCAGGGACCCAACTGCCTTTGCCTCCCCAGCACTGGGACACAAGCACACACTGCCACATCTGGCTTTCTTTTTTTAATTGTAGGTTCTGGGGATTGAACTCAGTTCCCCAAGGCAGGTACTTTATTGACTGAGTTATCTTCCCAGCCCCCAGAACACCCAGTTTTAACACTTCTGAGGCCTTCTCTGGGAGTGTAACAACACATGGAGGGACCCCACTCTGTCTCCTCATCGCAAGGACAACACATTCTGATGAGATGGGCACTAACTCCCAGCAACTGAGATGCTCGGACACCTGTCCCTGTTCTCCAGTCAGTAGGTGGGCCTCTTACTGATCCACTGAGCCTTGGCCACCTTTGTGACCCATGGATTATAGAATCTGAGATAAGTTCAAGCAGCAGTAAGTTAATACCAGGGCTTGTATTGTAACTAGATGAAAGGACCTTTTAGCCAGACAGGAGTCACCTGAAGACTGGCATGTCCCACCTGAATGCTCAGCTCCTTTGGGATTCACAAATAGCTTTCCTATCTCCTCAGAAACCATCTTGAGTATCCAAGAGGAAAAAGTCTGCCTGGCCACTTCAGTTGGCCTGGCCACTGTCTATTGGCAAAACCCAGAGGGTCAGACAAGTGGCTCAGAGATGCCCCTGGAAGCTTACCAGGGACACTCTCAAACAAGAGGGAACATTTGTTCCAGCTTACAGGGACAAGTATGTCCCAAGGCCTTTCCACTCTCTATTTGCACACTACCTTTCCAGAGGCAGCTCTGAGTAGCCCAGGCCCTGCTGAAGTCTCTGCTCACATGGCCCCTCCTGGGCTGCCTGTGGCTACCAGCTACCTTCTCTGTCTTCTTCAAGTCTGTACTAAGGTGGCCCTTCTTCCCAGCATTTTCTGAGGAATAAGAAAACTTTCCCCCAAAGTTTTTCCCTTCCCTAGGCCAGCAGATGCTCTGCTAAGATCACTGTATCAGATAGATAGAAAGAAAGATAGGCGAGAAATACATAGATGATAGATGCAGATAGATGATATATACATAGATGATAGATAGATACATAGATGATAGATGTATAGATAAAAACATCTTTAGGTGGAGAGATAAGAGGTAAATAGATGGATGAATAGATGAACATATGGACAGGTAGATGATGGATGAAGAATAAACAGAGGCTGCATGGATGGATGCATGGGTAAAATGGACAGATCAACAAATAGTATTCATGAGCCCTTCCCACGGTGGATATCAAAGCAGAGTCACTGAGAGGGCCATGGCTCTGATTCAGGAGGGGCTCTGAGGGTTTCGCCAGTTCTCTAGGCCCCATCCCTCTCATCTCCAAATTCTGTGTCCAGCTCCAGTTTAGGAGAACCTCAGTCATTCCCCAGCCACATATACTGGGATCATTTGGCACATTCAAGAAGTGCTGGCCTAGATCACCTAGAGCAGCATCCTGTGGACACATAGGTGGCACACTTGGATGGGGGACAAGGTCATATGAGCAATGAAGGTAGGTCCTTGGTGAGGGAGAACTTGGTTGGATCTGTGAGCCCTGCAGAATCTGAGTGGAAAAAGAGGAGAGTAGAGGCACCCAGGCCTGGGCTTGGGGACTCAGTGGCTCCTAGGGTCAGCCTTGGATGGATCAGTAAACAGAGAATAAACAGAGAAGAGAGCAGACTCCAAGAGAGACTAAACGAAATGTTCTGAGTGAACCCCAGACTCTGACGCCATTTTTCTATTTGGGGCACTAATAAAGGCCAAGGTAGTGGGAACCAGATGCAGGAAGAAGAGCACTGCCAAGTGTGTCCTGGGTCCTAGAACTCAGTCAGGGTGTCCCGTACGTAGGACCCTGGCCCTGGGCCTGGATGTCAGCCTTTCCTGCTCAGAAAGCTGATCTCCTTATGACCACCTAAGTACCTGGCAGGCCTGTCACTGGTAGGCTCCCAGGCTGTCTGCTGCCCATGGACTAGCTTGACCCCCTTTTCTCTTCTCCATCCCACTTGGGGCTCTATTAAGCAATGTCTCCTGCACAAGCTCAGGGGGTGCTTAGGGAAACCTGATACCTCACAGCAATTAGAAAGGAGGGAGAGATGAGGATAGGGGTGCCCAAGAGCCACAGGAACAGAAGGCTGACCCAGGAAATCTTCTAGGGCTCTTATCTCAGTTCTGTGTGTGGGCTTGGCCTGGCTGTTTCCCCTCATTGAGCTCTAATCTCTTTGTGAAGTCAAGGTGTTGAGACACTCACTTCAGAAGTCACTCGCTGTCCAGGGTGCTGCGTCCAAGGAAATATCTACGAGGCATGTATAATGGAGATATACAAAAGCATTTTTTCTCTGATATGGTTCATCAACTGCTCCAATAGCAAGGCATTTGAAAACAGTGTTAGTGGTGTGTGTGCGTGTGTGCAGGTGTGGGTTCAGACACATACATGTGCATGGCATGTGTGTGAAGGTAAAAGGATGATCTTGGGTATTGGTCCTCGGGCTTTGTTCCACATTTTATTTGACCTGGAACTTGGTCACACAGACCAGTCTGACGGACTCGCGAGCTTCTAAGACCCTCCTGCTTCCTTTGGCCCTCTTCCAGTGCTAAGACTGCAGGCATGTTCCTTTGCACCTGGCTTTTTCCATGGGTTCTCGGGATCTGAACTTGGGTCCTCACACTTGTCAGCAAGTGTGTCATCTCCCCAGCCCTTGTTCTGTTGGTTTTAAATGATGCTCTTACGTGCGCACTAAATTCTAACTGATTTGTTTCTGAGTTTTCTCTTCTGCTCTGGCGGCGTCAGCTCTACTATTTTGGTTATATTTTTGAGGTTGATTCTGATATCTGAAAGGAAAAGT
Source organism: Eospalax fontanierii (assembly GCA_035773235.1). Lineage (NCBI taxonomy): Eukaryota > Metazoa > Chordata > Mammalia > Rodentia > Spalacidae > Eospalax > Eospalax fontanierii. The sequence goes on along the minus strand of CM069547.1, from coordinate 51,957,496 downwards.
CGCCTTTTGCTTTTCCTTCTCTTAAGATACTTCTGTGAACATATCTTTAGAATAAATTTGGGAAGTGTTCTACCTCTCAAAATCACAGTGTTTCAATTGGGATGTACTTAATTTATTGGTATTAGTTCTTCTAAAATATTTTTATATTAAACCTTCCCTTAAAATGAGTATGCTTATTAAAGTCTCATTTAGAGTTTCATGCTGAAGTTCATTCTTAGCAGAGCTTTGTGGATGGAGGGGCATGTGTGGGAACAGGTATATGCCCCAAGAGCTCATGGGTGGGCAGAGTGGGTTTACACGTATAATTACTGTTAATACCCAAGTGGAGCAACTTAAGGCAGTGAGGGCCCACTCTGGCTTGCAGTTTCAGGATGCTGTCCATCAGGTAGGGCAGGCAGGGCAGCAGGAACAGGAGGCAGCTGGTTATGCTGCATTCACCCTCAGGAAACAGACAGCCATGAGCGCCGGAACTCAACTCCCTTTCTGCTTTTTATTCAGCCTGGGACCTCAGCCCACGGCATGGTGCCACCCAGGTTCTGGATGGGTCTTCCCACCTTTGTCAAACTTCTTTGGGGACATCCTCACAGACACGCCTCACAGACATGCCCAGAAGAATGTCTCCTTGGTGATTCTAAAGTTGATGGTGAAGATGAGCCATCACAACCTGTTAAGCATATCCTTAGGCTTGGGTTTCATGGCAGTTGTTGACCTGCACTATGACTTTCCGTGTGTTTCTGAGGTGCTGCAAACTGAACTAGGGCCTTGTTTGTTCTACACCAGTGTTCTACCTCTAAGCTACGCCCTGGACTTCCCTTTCCTTCATTATGTTTCCTGCTTTGCTTTTCTGGTATTCAGGAAGGTTTGTAGGATTCTGCATACCTATTTTTTAATAAGCCACTGTCCTAGTTTGCTATTCCCAATACTTTTCTGATTGATTTGCTTTGGTTTTCTTGAGTAAGCAGTAACATCATCTGTAAATAATGATAACTTCTTCTTCCTTTCCAATATTTAGGCCAGCAAGGAGGACAGCATGACCCTGAAGAGAAGTGCATTGCAGCCTTGGGCTGGTTTTGTTTCTTTTTTGCACTTGGCAGTATATGAGTGTAGACGAAGGTCAACAAATTCAACCCAGTTAAAACACAAGCATCTGTTTGAACACCAAATCTTTTCTTCTTAGAATGTGTGTGTGTGTGTGTGTGTGTGTGTGTGTAATAATTCCCCCTATCCACTTTCCCAGGTACTCTGCAGATGCCCAAGTCTGCATGTAGGTCAAGACCTCATGTAGACTATGCTTTATTCTATGCATATGATAAAGTTTAATTCACAAGCTAGGCCAGGAAGGGATGAACAATACAAAAGCAGGAAGGGATGAACAATACAAAAGCATAAAACAGAACAATTATAATAACATGCTGCAATGGAAGTTACTTAAGATTTATTAATTGTTTATTTCTAGAATTTTCCATTTAATATTTCACCCTTAGTTGACCATGAATGGTCTAAACTGTGGAAAGTGATAACCCAGAGAAGAAAGGACTACTTGTGTGCCAACATAGATAAATATATACATATTATAAAAATAGACATATTTCATTTCTTAAAAAAAATTCTGTATTGCCAGATGCAGTGATACACTCCTTTGATCTCAGCACTTGGGAATCAGAGGGAGGCAGATCTCTGTGAGACTGAAGACAGCCTGGTCTATGGAGGTCCAGGCCAGTTGAGGCTATAAGGGGTCCCCATCTTGAAAACAAACAAGCAAAATAAACAACAAAACAAAGCAAAACTAAAACTAAAAAATGTATTTATTTCTTCTGTATGAATGTTTGCCTGCATGTAGACTTGTATGTAGGTGCATGCAGTATCCTCAGAGGCCAGAAGAGTGTGTTGGGTCCCCTGAAACTGGAGTTACAAATCCTTATGAACCACCATATTGGGGCTGGAAACTGAAACAGGTTCTGCAAGAACAACCAGTGCTCTTAACCATTAAGTCATCTCTCTAGCCCCAACAGACACTACTTGTAAGTTGAGTTTTAAACTTTCTATAACATGAAAGCATTTTCAGGAAAACCAATGTACCAACACCACACTTATGCACTGATGTCATATCTTTTTGCCATATTTGTGCAATGAATCTTCTAGTTCAGGACACCTGAGTTGTCACAAGTTTTTTGTAAATCAGGTCTTAATCAGCACCCTCTAAGGATAGTTTGTGGCTTTTCCCTTTCCCTCCACCCAGTTTGGGTTAAGTTTCTAGAAATGGAATTGGTAAAAGAAACACATGAGACATGTTCTTCAGAAATTTTGATTTATGCAGTATTTTTAAACCAGTGCTTACAGAAGGATTCACGACCTATGCATCTGATTGATGCCTGCCTCATTTTTACCCTCAATAACTCAATTTCATCATTTTTTCATCTTTGCCAACATAAAAAAGGGCATCTTATTACAATGCAAGTTCCTGTGCATACTGGGCAGACCAAGGCTCCCTAGAAATCAGATCCCTCTTCCAGGCTGCCCACTTACATACTTGTCCGTATTTAGATTATGAGAGGGGTGATTGTGTGATTGTGTTATTGAATTTCAAGTATTCTGTACATGTAAACAATGTTAACCCCTTTTTGTCAAATATATCATAAGTATTTTCTCATAGTTTGCATGATGACATATAGAAAGCCACAGGAAAAAATCATATTATCAATACATGTGTTCTGTCATATGCTTTCATAAATATCAAAAAACTCTCAATTTGTCTCAGATTTTTTAAATGATACATGTTAAAAGATTACATGTTCCTCTGTACAACCGAGTTTTCCTCTTCCTTTTCCAAGTCTAACCAGAGATAACTCCTTTGTATATCATTCCTGTTAGTCAGTTTTGCATCACTATTACAAAATACTTGAACTAATTAAGTTATAAAGAGACAAGGTTATTTAGCTTGCAGTTTTGGAGTTTCCAATCCAAGACCAGATAGAATTAGAACCTTGGGCTTCTGGTAGAGGTTCTGTCCAGTCATGGAAAAGCAAAATTTTGCACCTTGTGAGAAACAAAAAGAAACACAAGGCCATGTGGGGTGGTGCACACATGTAATCCCAGCGCTCCGGCGGACGAGGCAGGAGGTTTGCCAATAATTCAAAGCCAGTCTGGGATACATAGTGAGTGCCAGGCCAGACAGGGTTGCACAGCCAGACCCCGTGTCCAAAAGGACGAAAAAGAAAAGGGGTTAGGAGAGGGAGAGGAAGGAGGAGGAGGAAGAGGAAGAGAAAGAGGAAGAAGAGGTAAGAGGAAGGGAGGGAAAGGAAGAGAAAGCAAGGAAAGAGATAAGAAAGAAAGAAAAAAAAAAGAAAGGGAAGGAAGGAAATGGAAAGTGAGGAAGGGAGGGGACAAAGAAAGGGGTCTGAGTCCCATAATGCTTTTTGAGGATATGCCCCAATGACACAGGACCTACTGCCAGCCACAGTTCCTGATGGCCTCTCCCACAGTGTTACCCTAGGACCAAGTCCTTGACACGAGGACTTTGGGACACTCATCCATAGCAACTCTCTTTAGCAGTAACACATGCATTCTGTGAATGATGTATGTGATGGGGTTTCACATGGCTCATGCTTTAGCACTTTACACAATGGAGTCGCCCCTGTAGGTGTCTTGCAGTTTACTTTTCCTCAGCATGAGATTTTGGAAATATATTCCTCTTAAAGTACACACTTGTAATTCTTCCATTTTAACAGACTGATACTCTAGTTTATAAAGACATCATGACCCACTTCATGTGATTGGATTAGGTGTTTGGGCTTTCCGCTGTACTCTCATGATAGAATAACATTTCAGCGGCTTTACTGCACATGACTACACATAACCAATTGTATATCCGGTGTGTGCTGAGGACTGTCTAGGACTGCATGTTATCGGAGTCCCCAGATGTGTCATGGCGCCATTTACCTCCAGTGAGAACCACTCTCCACCCACTCTAAAGTGTTGACTTGAGTTCATCAACACTTAGACAGGAAAGCCAACTCAGTTTTATTTCCACAGTCACCCTTGTCTCAGTGATTATTCAAACTTTTTCACACTGTACTGGCTCAGGGGTCCTCTCTTCAGCCCTGGCTTTCCTGCTCCAGTGTCCATCTCTCTATGTGACATGTGGCATTCTTTGTAATTAGACATTGTTTCAGATTTCTGCAGTTTGCGGTTGCTGTAGTAAATTTGTATGTAGTCTCTGTTGAATGGTATCTTCCACTGTAAGAGCATCTCGCATGTACTCCAGTGTCTAGCTTGTGTGTGTGCACTGGGGATCTGAACTCAGGTCCTCATGCCTGCATGGCAAGCCCTTTACCTGTGAGCTATTTCTAAAGCCCTGTGCAAGTGTTTTTAAATATATCTTTCCTTCCCCGAAGGTCATAAGCAAATATATTTTCTTTTCTCTCTTTCTCTCTTTTTTTTTAAAGACAGGGTCTCCCTGTAGCCTCAGCTGACTTGGAACTCACTATATAGAACAGGCTGGCCTTGAACTCACAAGGTGCTGGGATTAAAGGTGTGCACCACCATGCCTTGTGCAAATATATTTTCTTTTAAAAGTTAAAAGTTTTCTTTTAATATTTAGACCTTTCCTATGTCTTGTTTATTTTTAAGTGGGATGATGAAGAGCTCTAATTTGATGCAATGTTTTTCCTGGGGATTACCTGATCTCCCTTCACCACTTATTGAAGAGCTCAAGCTTTTACCACAGGCTTGCTACTGCCTTTCCTTTCCTGTCCATTCTCTGAGTGTGAGCAGGTCTGTTCTGAGCTCTAACCTGGTACATTAGAAGTTTCAATACATGATTAACAAGCCCCTGAATCAGGTTATTTATTTATTTTATTTGAGACAGGGTCTCATATATCCCAGGTTGGCCTATGTAGCCTAGGATGACTTGGAATTTCTGATCCTCCTGAGTATTGGTATTACAGGCATGTACCACCATGCCCCGCTTCCCCATCCCCCACGCTGGAAATCAAACCTAGGGCCTTATTCATGATAGGCATGATACACCTCACCAACTGACCTACTAGATTCCCAGTTCTACAAGGTTGCTATTTAATAGCACTTCTTCCTTGATAGATGGTTCCTTGCTCACAAAGGCTTCATTGATGACTTTCAGTGTAATGGTATAAAAAGCAATCTGTATTCAGAAGACACTCTACTTCAAACTTTGAACTTTGAGCTTTTTCCAGGCTGGCAATGTGTGGCACAATGCTAGGCTGGACAGGGTCAGGAACCTCAACTCCCAGCCAGCCACTTGCTCAGCAGTGGGAACCACTGACACTGCACTGTCTATTGTCCTGCTAAGCCACAGTGTCATAGGCGAAGCCAATATGGCCTGAGCTTGTGATGTTGTCTGCATCCATTGGGTCATCCCAGGAATAGCTGCCTGTCCTCATGAACTGAAGGTCACCTGTCCATGGAATTTTGACCATAGAATGGGGTTTCAAAGTGTCAGAGACATTGGAAACCATTGACAGGCTCTCTATCCCCTCCTTGAAGAAATGTATTCTGTGCCTAGTTGCTTGGAGCCTTGATTTTCTGTTACATTTACAAATAAGTGGAAGGTAGAGTAGCAGACTCCAAAGGAGCCAGAAGAGAGTGTTGGGAGACTCATACCTCAGAAAGGAAAGGAATTGCCCCCAAAGAAAACAGACATCCGCCTGGAAGAGAAGACGCAGAAGGGCGCTGTACCATGAATTATTTTTTATTTTATGTGTGTGAGTGTTTTGCCTGCGTGTATGTGAACTCGTGTCGTGCAGTGCCTAAGGAGTATGGAGGTCAGAAGAGGGTGTCATATTTCTTGGAACTAGAGTTATGAATGGTTGTTAGCTGCCATGTGGGTACTGGGAACTGAACTTGGGTCTTCTACAAGAGCAGTCAGTGCTCTTAGCTGTTGAGCCATCTCTCCAGTCCCTACCATGAATTCTTGGTCTTCAATTGTTCTGACTGGGAAGAGAAGATGGAATGAAGACAGATGTTGTGACTATCAGCAGCAGTACATGTAGAAAATCCAAGAGTCATGGAAATAGAGAAAGGTTTTTAAAAATGCTTTGTGGGGACTGGAGAGATGGACAGCTCAGTGGTTAAGAGCCCTGGATGCTCTTGCAGAGGACCCAGGTTTGAATCCTAGCACCTACATGTTGGCTAACAACAATCTGTAAATCCAGTTCCAGGGGATACAATGCCCCCTTCTGTCCTCTATGGGCATGCATGACACAGGTACACTTACATACATGAAGTCATGACACTCATACATAAAAAAGAATAAACAATAAAAATTTTTAAATGCTTTGTGCTTTGTATATCATATGCTCTTGTGTGGAAGTGGGTGATGATAGTGTCTTACATAGTAGTGTAGGCTGCCCCTAGAGTTGCTATTGTAGCCAAGGATGATCTTGAACTCCTGATTCTTCAGCTTCCGCCTCCTGAATATTGAGATTACAGGCATGAGTCACAGTGTCAGGTGATATTCAGCTGGAGCTGGAAACCCAGGCTTCATGCATGCCAGGTGTTCTAGTTTGCCTTCAATTGCTGTGACAAAACACTCTGACCAATACCCAACTTGGGGAGGAAAGGGTTTATTCAGCTCTCATCTTCCAGGTCACACAGTTCATCACTGAGGGAGCCCAAGGTAGGAACTCAGGGCAGGAACCTGGAGGCAGGAGCTGGAGCACAGGCCATGAAGGAATGCTGCTTACTCACTTGCTCCTCTGGCCCATGCTCAGACTGCTTCTTCTACAATACAGAACAACCTGCCCAGCAGGGCACTGCCTACAGTGGGCTGGGCCCTCCCATATTACTCAACAAGAAAATGCCCCGCAGACACGGCCACAGGCCAGCCCAATGGAGGCAGTTCCCCAACTGAGGCTCCCTCATCTCAGGTGTGTCAAGTTGACAACTAAAGCAATCCAGCCCACCAGGCAAGCTGACTGCACCCCAGCCCAGGAGCACACTTTCCTCAGACATGGGGACACAGTCAACAGCACAGTGGTGTTGCTGGAGGGAGGGTCATTCTCAACTTCTCTTAGTCCTGTGCTTCTGTGTGGACTGTGCTTGTTCCTCTGTGTTGGGCTTGGACTAAAAACTCTTGGGCCTTTCTTTGCTGTGTAAACAAATATCTTCCTTTTTTTCTAGTTCTTTCATAATTCAGTCCATATTCGATCAGTGTACCTGGTAGGAAAGAGATGTCCCCCATGCCTAGTTCGCAGCTTCTGATTGGTCTAAGGTGAGTTACATTGCCTGTTCCTAGGTAACCCTTCAGAGAGCATGCTTGCGTGTCTTCCCTCCACCTTCTTTCCATGTAATCATGCACCACATTGCATAAAATGTTCTACATTTTCTTTTGCCCCCATCGAGCCCTTTATTGAATAGCATTCCTCATTATTACATGAAGATGTTCTTATCACTTGTAACAGCAGTGTAATATTTTATAGTGCACTACCTGCATCTTGTTCCTTGAGATGGGTCTTCAGGATTTTCCAGTGCTTTCTGCTGTATGTTGAACAAGCATAGTCCATGATGTCATCAACACAAACTTTATGCTTTGGTTAATACTTCCCATCTACAGTTGCAGTCACTGGCTGTTCTCAGACTCAATCTCAGGGGCCAGAAAGATGGCTCAGAAGGCAACAGTACTTGCCACCAAAGTTAATGACCTGATGACCAGACTTCAATCCCCAGAACCCACATGGTGGAAGAAAAGAACTGATTCCCATAGATTGTCTTTGATCGCCACATGCGTGTCCATGTTCACACACACACACACACACACACACACATATGCACACAATATATATTTTTTTAATTTAAAAACCAGTTCAGAAGTTATAAGGCCTATTAGTGTTAATGAGCTTTCTGTTACCATGACAGAATACCTATGAAAATGAACCTCAAACAGCAAAGGTTTTTCTGATTCACAGTTTCAGGTGTTTCTCCTGTTGCTTTGGCCTAAAGTGAGGCTGAACATCATGGTGGTGGGGTTGTGTGGCAGAGTTGCTCATGGCTGCTAACAAGCAAGAAGACAAGAAGCGGGGATGGGGAGGAAGGGAGACACAGCCCACTGAGAGACAGAGATGAAGCGAGTGGACCCTAGGGCACACTCAAAGTGACATACATCCGGCCACTGGCCCCAAACTCCCACTATCTCCCTAGCAACCAGGACTTCAGCATAGGACCTTTGGGGGATGCTTCAGGGCCAAACAAAAACACCAAATGTTCTCTTCACCTGGCTCTGGCAAGAAAGCAGCAATGGAAAGGCCTGGTCTGCCTTCCCTGTGCCTGTCTTCCTTCCTCTCCCTGCACTGATAATGACTCTTTCATTACCCAGAAAGGCAAGGTGGGAGGCAGCAGGCGAGGGTGAAGAGGTGATAGGACAGGAGGCTATGCTACTTTGACTGTTTTGAGTTGTTTGCATCTGACGGCTGTCTTCTGCAGTCTCTATCACAGAGTGCTTCATGGTATTTTAGAGACTTCATGGAGAGGTTGCTCTCATCCCCAAAGCTCTCCCGACCTGTCCAGAAGGTTCGCTGGGATGCCTCTCCAGTGTGAGTACCTGTGGTATCATCTTTGTCGTACCCAAATCAAGTTCCTCTGGGCAGCTCTAGTGAGACAGACCCTGGAAACTCTAAGCCTGGTCTGTCACACGTGTCCTTTCCAACACTCAACCATCCTGTCCTAACCATCCCTGATGCCAAAAACAGCGATTGCAGGCTTGGTCACCAAAGCTGCCAGTATCCCTTGTGTGCCTTTTGGATTTCTCCAGAAGTCAACCTGGCCCCCAGGGCAGCTCAGCACCCTCAGGTCTGGGGCAGGCAGCTGGTTTCTCTGCTTCCCACTGCTGGAAAGGCTTCTCAACGTCCTCCGAGAAGTTCCCTGAGAGCCTGGTTCCCTCGTCATTCAACATCTACTTCTAGTCCCCAGTAGCTCCGCTACAGCCCCTCCCCAAACCCAGCCTCCCAGTCTCTGACCTGATTCCATCCTTGATTGGATTGGGGTGTCCACCATCACCGAGCAGGTGCAAGCCACGCTCCTCTCTCTGCTGCCCTGTGGTGGTATGTGGTAGGCTCTCTTTGGTGTTGGAGCCGAGAACTCTTTTCTGTACTTTGCTATGTGGCCATAAGTGGTGCTGCTGTGAAAGGTTTCTGCAGGACACTTGCTTGAGCAAACTCACCTGGGCATCTACATGAATCACCTGGTCGGTGACCAGAGGAAAAACTGTGCAGACAAAGGACAGGGCCTTCTCACCTTTAAAAAATTATTCTTAGGCTCAGAGAGTTAGCTCAGCAGGTAAAGCTCTTGCCACCAAGGCTGACACCCTGAGTTCAATCCTCAAGACCCTGAAAGTTGTCCTTGGACCTCCACACAGGCACTGTAGCATGCATATCCTCATTCATGAATAAATAAATGCAATAAAAATTTTTAAATTTTAAATGAATCTTTAAAAATATTGTTGGGGGCTAACCAGATGGTTCTGTTGGGGACACCTGCTGCCAACCCACAATCAGATTCTGATCAATGCCTGGGATGCACATGGGAGAGAGAGAACCAGCTCCCAGCAGATGTCCCTGACCTCCACACGACATGTGCACACCCATACACAGACACATATGCACAAAATAAATAAATGATCTTTTTAATTAAAAAAAATCTAAAATTAAAATTTTTAAATAATGTAAAAGTATATAATTTAAAACCTTTTGTACATAATTTGTATTTTTGAGACAGGAACCCCATGTAGCCCCAGCTAGCCTGGAACTCATTACGTAGACCAAGCTGGGCCTTGAACTCACAGAGGTCTGCCTGCCTCTGCCTCCTGAGTGCTGGGATTAAAGGAATGCACCACCACACTCCACACAAGTATACATTATATGTTGAGCATATCCTTAACCCTCCCATCCTAGTTAAATTTAACTGTCAACTTGGCAGCATGTAAAGTAACTTGAGAAGGGAGTATCAACTGAGGAATTGCCAAGCCCAGACTGGGTTGGGTACATGTCTGTGGGGGATTATGAACAGGTATAGGGGCCAGCCACTGTGGGTGGCACCATTCCCTAGGCAGGAAGGCTGAGGCTATATAAGAAAGCTAGCTAAGCCTGAGCCTGAGTGTGCCAGATAGCAAGTAGCATTCCTTCATGGTTCCTGCAACTTTCCTAGTCAGAGGCAGTGTGTGGAATAGCAAGAAGGAGTGCTTCCATGTTCCTGCCTTAAGTTCCTGTCCTGACTTCTCTCACGGATGGGCTGTGACCTGAGAGTGCAAGCCAAATAAATCCTTTCCTCCCTTAAGTTGGTTTTGGTCAGAGTGTTTTATCTCAGCAACATAAAGGAAACTAGAATCCAACCCCTACAAACCCCCTCCTTTTTCTATTCCTCCAGCTCATCCCCTTTGTTCCACTAGACAGGTTCATTTACTTTAATGCCATTTATACATATGTGATTTTATGTATCTAGATAAAATAAGAGCATTTTTCATGTTAATAAACATTGCCAGATCATCAAAGATACTCAAATGTGCAAATGCCTGCTTCCTGTCCCTCATCCAGCAATTAACACCTCCTTATTCATTCTAATACAAACTGCATTTAATTCTCACTCACCCTCTACTCCAAATACATTGCATAGTGATTCAGATTTACTTACTGAGTATATTCATCTTTACCTCCTTGATTCAAATGTCACTTCTATCTCACAGTGCATTCTCAAGTCTGTGAACTCCTGAGCTTTGTCTTCTGTTCCACATGATCTGTTTTGTCTACTCTTGTGCAGTTCCATACACTGTCCTTATTCTAGCTTATATATTGTAGTGTCTCTTAGGGAATACCCATTTCATTACTCTCTATTTTCCCTGAATCTTCTCAAACTTTATGCTTTTGGCAATTTTTAGAATCATACCTCAAAAAAATCCCATAATGCTTTTGATAAGGATTACAAATATTAACAGTTTAATTTTCAGGAAATGGACAACTTTCCAGTAACAAAGATTCCCAAATGAGAAAACAATGCTCTGTCAAGTTATTATTATTCATTACGTATTATTTTTATTTTATGCGTATGAGTGTATCACCTGCATGTGTGTAAGTGTCTCAATGTCATGCAATGCCTATCGAGGTCAGAAGCGGGCATTGGATTCCCCTGGAACTGGAGTTACAGATGGTTGTTAGCTACCATGTGGGTGCTGGGAATCAAGCCCAGGTCCTCTGCAAGAATAGTCACTGGTCTTAACCACTGAGCCATCTCTCCAGCCCCTCTGTCTTGTTATTTTTAAATGTATATATTTGTTATTCCGTTGAGCTTTGCAATTTTATTTATACAATTTATTTCTGTATATTTTCATAAGCCCAAGAATATATCTGATACTGTATTCCATGGTCTGTTGCTGCTGTAATGAAGACCATTTTACAATGGTTCTCTTCACCATGTGGATTCCAGGCTTGGTGACAAGCTTCTTTATCTGCTGAGCCATCTTTCTAGCTCTTGAGTCTGTATTTCTTAGTTACCTAAGTCAAGAGTGAAAAGTGTCTACTCTTCCACTTCTGCTGATGATGGATGAGCAGGGACCGTTTACTGTCCATGCTGCAACAACTAGAAATTAGAAAAGGATATATGACAGCTGTCTTCAGATATCGGACAACAGATGGACCCAGATGAGAGAGGAGAGCCAGCAAGGCTTGGGACCTTGGGCATCTTCTGGAGCACAGAAGGGTCAGAACCCAATGATGTTCATGACATCTTATAATTGAGAAGATTCATTAGCATTCAGGGGTCTGAGCAGCTAAGCACTAGGAGGAGCAAGTGGTCCACCATAACAGCCTGATGAGGGTGAGGGCTGTGTGGGTCTTTGATAATGCTAAGGTAGAAGAAGAAGAGGAAGGTTCCATGAGCCTGTGAGAAGAATAATCAAGGAATTAGGCCAAATGATTCAAGATGAATGGACAGGACTGCTAGAGTTCCTGGGGGACATGCAGGGCATCAGTAGAGATTCCAGAAGAATCCTCAAAGTAGGACTAAACCAGTTCTACAGTTGTGCCCCACCAGAAGAATGCCTAAAAGAAATCTTTGAAAGGCTCCAACAAAATCACCAGGAACTTAACTACCTGGCAAAACCAAAGCCCTTGAGGTTTAAAGAAACCAAATCCAAGATCTCAACAATTTATCAGTGATAAGGTCCACCCTGCCTCTGATATAAAATTTCTAGGCATCACAAGAAACAGAATATGTGACTCAAATCCAGAGGGAGAAAACAAACAAACAAAACCATTCACCTGATGGAAAGAAACCAAGCTGGTACAGATGACATAATTATCAAACAGCACTCACTTCACCAGCTATTATGAATATAATCAGGAGTTTAAAGAAGAAACACCAACTGGAGTATGACGCACATACACATAAACAAATGTACACATGTTGAAAATGGAGAATTTACCAAATAAGACTACAAACACACTAGAAACAGTAGAGGTAAAATTGTGGGGGACTGGAGAGAGATAGCTCATGGGTTAAGAGCACTGACTGCTCTTGCAGAGGACCCGGGATTGATTCCCAGAACCCACACGGCAGCTAACAACCATCGATAATTCCAGTTCCAGAGATCCAGTGCCTTCTTCTGACCTCTGTGGGCATTGCACAACACGGGTGTACCTAAATGCATGCAGGCAATACTCTCATACATGTATAAAATAAAATAAAATAAAAATTAGTGAACTTAAAGTTGTTAACAATGGAGCCTATGCAAATAGAGTGCAACAGAGGGAAACTGAGGGAGAAGTAGAGACTCAGTGATGTCTGCTGGGTGAAGGGTGTAGTGTCTTCTCAGTTGCTGGAATCTGAGAAGGAAAAAGACAGGAGCATGAAAGAATTTTAATTGTGCTAGAAAATCTTACAAATTTCATGAAAATTATAAACCCACAGGTCCAAAAGAAGAAACATTCCCAAGAAAGAGTAACACAAAGAAAACTATATCATTACAGAACTGAAAATCCACAATAAAGGAACAGGCTTAAAGACAGTCAGCAGAAAAGATGCACTGCACTAACAGCTGACAGCCATCCAGTGGCTACTCCTGGGCGCCCTCTAAGGACTTTGGTGGTGTTGCCACATTTAACCCTAGCAATCCCATTACTGTCATCATTGCTATCAATTTGAGGTGAGGAACCTGAGGTCCAGAAAACTGAAGTCACACACCACAACCACGGAGGTGGAGTTGAACTCACATCCCACTGGACCTGAAACTCTAACCTCTGTGCTCACTGTCTGCCCTGTGTGACTTCAGAGGCTCACTGTTAAACACGTGTTCACAAACCCACACATACATATGCACTATCAGCTTGTGCTGTGGTTTCAGTGTGAATTGTCCTCCGTAGATTCCTGTCTAAATGCTTGGTGTCCATTTGGTAGTGCTGTTTTACAAGGTTGTGGAACCTTTAGGAGGTGGAGCTTGGCTGGAGGAAGTGGTCATTGAGGAGGGCCTTGTGACTTTATAACCTGGCTCTACTTCCTGTCCTGTTCCTGACTGTAGATATAATGTAACCCATTGCCTCATGTTTCTGCTGCCATGCCTTCCTCTCCTTGATAGACTTATTCCTTCTTACCAGTGAGCCAAACCCTTCCTCCTTGAAAGTGTGTCCTGACAGGTGTTTTGCCACAGCAACAAGGAAAGTAACGATTATTGCCTGGCAGCAGCTGTCCCCAAATCTTCACATGGCCACTTCCAGGTATGGGTTTTAGCTGGCCTTTATCTTGCTTTTTCTGTGCTTTTAAGATTTGTACAAAAGAAAAAAATATATTATGATATTTATAGCATCCAACACCCCTAAGGCTGGTGCTGGCAGTACCAGCCCGGGATCCTCAGCTGAGCACAGACGATGAGACTCGGTTCTTCCAGCCTGGTATTGCTCGGGTTTGGGAAAGGACAGCCAACCACAGGCAGTGGTGACAGAAGTTAACAGAAACATAGAAGACCTGTGTGAGGAAGCCACGTCTTTCCTCCTCAGACCCCCTCTTCCCTCTGGGCTGTGTTCAAACCCCACTGCATTTGGAGGGAAATCCACTCCATGTGTTTCTGATTCATTTACACTTAACTCATCAGAATCCTGTTTTGAAAGAGGCCTTTGGATGGGCTACAAAACCAGAGCAAAGCTCCCTGCCGCCGTGGTTGGTTGTGGACTCACCAAATACCCTTCTGATCCACCAGGCTGTGAGGAAGGCTGGCCCAGTGTCTGCCTGTTCCCAGGGCTCCATCCCTTGGAACCCGTTCTCTCTGCTTCTACCTCCTGAGGAGCATTTAGGCTGGGAAACCCACTAGCCCAAGGGAGAGGCACAAAGCCAGCCAGACAAGACCAGGCATGAGAACCTGGAGAGGAGACACCGAGCCCAGGGAAAGATGCTAGTGATGTGCAGGGCAGAGGGTACACTGCAGGACAGAGCAAACTGCAGGGGCCCCTGTCAAGAGGGGCCCTGTGCGTGGCAGGTAAGCACAGGGGTCAGTGCCTTCCAGATCTGTCGCCCACACAGGAGTCTGGATTGTCAACCTTCTTGGAGTTGATTTGAAGGATGAGACCATCTTCTAGCAAGTACAAGACACTAAGTTCCTATCTTTGGGATCCAGAATATTCTACTGGATCTGCCAGGGCATGCTTAGTATTAGCAAGTCCTCCCAAGCAGACATTTGGAAATCATTAAGTCAAAGGCAGTTGACTCAGACATGAAGCACGCCAGAGCTAGAAAAGACCTTAGAGAGCATTGTGCTCTAACCCTCATTTAGATGCCCATCCCCATGACAGCCCCTCCAGAGGGGTTTGGAGAAGCACTTCAACTTTATGCTTTGGAAAATCATCATGTGGTAAAAGTCTGAGCCCCTCCAAACAAAGCCCAAGAAAACCCAAAGGAAGCAATGGACAGAGACGGAGGAGCCCAGCTCTTCCCAGCTCCTCTGTGTGACCTCGACACGAACTTGTCCCTTCCCGCATTTTCCTCCTTCCTGGTGGTCATTGGCAGGGATAAGTTATTCAGAAACTGTCAAGAGGATACATGAAATTGGGGAACAGAAGTCAAATGGTGTCCTGCAGGAAACTCAGAGGAGCCACCAGAGGATGATGGAAGCAAGAAGGAAGACGATGGATGGGGACAGACCATTTTGGGGGATTCTTTCAGCTGTAAAGCTCAGAGAGATTCAACAAGTTGCTCTGTCACCACCTACTAAGCATCATCATGAGTCTCTATTCTTCCAATCTCTAAAGCCTATAGAACCAAAGGTACAGTTAGGGTGGGGTGGGGGTGAAGAGAAAGTTCTGTGCTCACTGGCATGCCAGTTGACCAAGGAGAAGCTGTGTGCAGAATCAGGAGCGGAGGAGCCCGGCTGCCCAGGGCAGGGAGGAGGACAGTGAGCCATTGGGCGCAGCAGCTCTGGGCACTAATGGTATGTGGTGGTTGCACCCAGAAGCTACCAGCAGGTGGCAGTATTTCAGAGCAAGAAGGTTCAGACTTGTACAAAGGGGAGATGTAGTGCTTATGTTGAAGTCAAAATTCTATGCTGTCAAAACTTTATCTCATCCAATGGTCACATGACTATCATTAGCCTCATTCTACACAAAAGGAGGTTTAGTAGCTTGCTCAGAGCCACGTAGAGAACTAGAACCAAGATTCTTATCCAGCTGCTAGTACAATAGAATTCAGTCCATTTGACAAGCTCATGCTGGGAGCTCTACACTCAAAGCTACCCAGATCACATCCTTGTTCCAGGAATCAGACAACAGTCTATGTTTCACTATTGACAGACTCTTTCATCCAGTGAACTCAGCCATGGGCACACCCCTGGCAACAAGTAGCTCGATCAGTCTCAGGCTCCCTTCTGGCTCTTACAAACACTTGCTGGGTGATCTCTGGTATGTGAGTCACTATCATAGGACCTCCATGGTCCTGTCTATTTGTGATTGGATATGTCACTCTCATGATAACACGGTGTAGAACACATGGAGAACTGGGCATGGAGTTGGTTGTATGCTTTATTGAAACCACAGCAAATATCAAATACAGCAAACAACAGGAGCCATAGGAAGAGCCACTGAAGCAAGTTTCTGAGGCTGAGAAGCTTGCTGACAGAGCTAAAGCTTCCAGGCCAGGAAAATACCGCAGATATGGAGACTTGATAGTTGGTGATGCTCAAGACTTACATAGGGGTAGAGAAGAGGCTCAGTGAACCCCTTAATCCCTGGGAACCTGGACCTGGAAGCATGTCTCAGGGCTGGAAAATGTAAACTACCACGAGTTTCAGACTCAGGTAGATTGTGTGTGTGTGTGTGTGTGTGTGTGTGTGTGTGTGTGTGTGTGTCTGCATCTTTTTGTCTGTCTTTGTGCAATATATGCATGTGTTCATGTATATGTGTACACACAGGTGTAGAGTGGGCGTGCATGTGTGTGCATGTGCCTATGGAGGCCAAAGTTTGGCTACTTTTAGAAACAGGGTTTCTTGCTGCATCTAGAGCTCACTGATTTGATAGACTAATCAGTGAGCTCCAGGGATCTGTGTGTCTCCATTCCTGACTTGTCCCAGCACTGGAGTGACAGATACTGCCCAATTTTTATATGGGATGCTGGGGATCTAAACTCAGGTCCTCGTGCTTATGGGACAGGACATTATCGACTGAGCCATTTTCGCATTCCCCTCAGCTAGAATGAAATCAGGACTTGGAATACTACAGATGATATAGTATTATCCAATAAGCAAGCATCTTGCAGGCCCCCTAAGTACCTAGCACTATTCTTGAGTTGCCTCCCCCTGGGCTTTTCTTCCCACCATACTGTTGCTGTGCCTCTGGAGCTCCTGAGAATATTTCTCACCTGGACCAAGTTCACTCAAGCCTCATGCATCCACCCATCACAGGCCCACCTCCAAGCTCTGCCCAACACGTCAGCAATGTGGTTCTTGTCAGAAGTTCCTGCACTGTTCTACAAAAGTCTCTCCACCTGTGGCTTGACCAGACATATGCCCAAGGGAAGCAGGCGACCCAGCAGGGCAGGGAGAGGACAAGACTGTGCCCTCCAGGATGGTTGAGTCATTCGGAGATGCTGCTGCCCCAGGACACTCAGGAAGGAGAGTCGGAGAGAGACAGAACTCAGGCCTGTGGATAGGCAGCCAGGCAGGTATTGTCTGAGGGCATGCAGAATGAATAATAGGAAAGGCGCTCAGGTGACAGGGCCTGCATCCCCTTCTCTCTACCTCTGATCCCTCAAAAGAGACGGCAGGGCAGGGCATCTGAGTGTTCGGTTCCAAGCCCACACCTCCTCAGTCTGTCCTCCCTTTCTGCTGGGTTTCCTTCTCAAGATCAGGCAGAAACAAAAGCAAGTGGTTCTCCAGGGTGGGTGGGGGGTGATGGGAGGCCACTCTGCACAGAGGTGCATTCTTCCCTTGACCCCTCGAAGCATCATCGTTCATTCTATCATGCACAGCTGGGACTGGGGGTGGCCATGACAGGTGGGCCTGCAGGATGGAAGAGATGGGGCATTTCAGCCTCCTTTCCATCCCCCAACAGGACAGCTATGTCCCTGCTAAACATGCTGGGGGAGATTATTTTAACAAGCACTTTTGTACCAGGAAATCAGTGTGTTTAACCTAACAAGCAAAGAACAGCCCAGCGGGACCCATAAATCTAGTTCCCACCTATTAATTTTATGGCCTACATAAAGCAGTGTTGAAGTCCAAAGTATATGTGACCTAAAAAGACATTGCTCATTCTGACACATATACGACGTGGCCAGGACTCGAACCCTGACCCTGACCCTCACTCTGGGAAGCTAGCTCCCAAGCTGGGAAGGGTGCAGAGAATCATGCTACAGAAACCGGCCCAGCCTCCTCCTGGAAGGGCCAGACAGCTGATATACACAACTGTGCAGGGGACACAGGATTGGGCATTGAGGAGGGGAGTCAGTGACTACCTTCTGCTCAGTGACCTCTGACTGCCCTTGGGTAGCTGTGTGAGAGTCACTTTCCAAATGCACTTAGATGGGGATCCAGAGGAGAGGACAAGTGGGGGCTGAAATCCAGCCTATGCTGCATGAACCCTTCCCATGGCCTGGGGCAGGGCTCTGTGTGTCCAAAGAGAGGGCATCTAGCGTCTTTGAATGAATCCTCGGCTCTACTCTAATGTCTTGAAATATTATCCCAAAATTCTGTTAATCACTGTACCACCAAACTCGTCAGACAACCCTCCCACAACAACGGCTTACGTCGAACTGGACTTGCACGCTGGTTCTCCGAGTGCCAAGCATGTTTCAGTTGTCTCTATCACCACACACTGACCACAACTGGGTCATTCTAGTCAGCTCACAGCAACTGCAGGCTGATCCCCACAGAGTCACTGGGACATGGACCACCCTGATACAATGGAATCCTGAAGTCAAGCCACCTCAGTCCCACACTGACCCTGCAGCAGAAGAAGCAGTCAAAGGAACCTAGTCCCAGCACACACTTCGAGGCTACTGGCCCCAAGCCGACCTCCCAAATCCAAGTGCACAGAGTGCTTAGTCCCCTCTGGACTCACACTCAGCCTTTCTCCATGCTGTCTGACGTCTAGCGTTGTATCCTGTCTCCCAAAGAGAAGCCCCTGTTGGCGCAGTGATGGAGGTGGCTCCACTATCAGAGGCGTGGACTCAATCAAGGTTTTGCTTTACCTCAAAAAGGTATGTGGAATCCGTGTTCCACTGTGCATCTCTGTAAGCTTTATAATAAAAATGTTTCTCTTAGGGTTGATTTCTCAGAAGCAGAGCTGAGTCAGGATGTGAGGGCACATTTACATAGGCTATGATACCAGGAAGTACCAGAAAAGAGTGGAGATGAAAGGTTACTGGCCACTGAGGGGAGGCTACTGTGTACCCTGAGAGGAGGCCACTGTGTACCCTGAGAGGAGGCCGCTGTGTACCCCGAGAGGAGGCCTCTGTGTACCCTGAGAGGAGGCCGCTGTGTACCCTGAGAGGAGGCCGCTGTGTACCCTGAGAGGAGGCCACTGTGTACCCTGAGAAGAGGCCTCTGTGTACCCTGAGAGGAGGCCGCTGTGTACCCTGAGAGGAGGCCGCTGTGTACCCTGAGAGGAGGCCTCTGTGTACCCTGAGAGGAGGCCGCTGTGTACCCTGAGAGGAGGCCGCTGTGTACCCCGAGAAGAGGCCTCTGTGTACCCTGAGAGGAGGCCTCTGTGTACCCTGAGAGGAGGCCGCTGTGTACCCTGAGAGGAGGCCGCTGTGTACCCTGAGAGGAGGCCGCTGTGTACCCTGAGAGGAGGCCTCTGTGTACCCTGAGAGGAGGCTGCTGTGTACCCTGAGAGGAGGCCGCTGTGTACCCTGAGAGGAGGCCTCTGTGTACCCTGAGAGGAGGCCGCTGTGTACCCTGAGAGGAGGCCGCTGTGTACCCTGAGAAGAGGTTCCTCTACACCCTGAGAGGAGGCTGCTGTGCACCCCGAGAGGAGGTAAATTTCACTCCTGAATCCTGGTTTTTGCATTCTGAGAAACCCACTTTGAGTAGTCAAAGTCCAGAACTCTCTACCCCATGGGACATACTAACTACCCATAATCACTTCCTACCGTCTCCTATGGTCTGTCCTCACCCTCATGGTCACACATTGACCCTACTTCATAAGAAACTTACAGCCCAAGTCAGCCACTCACATGCCAACTTCATCTACATTCTAACCCTCCAGCCCAACCTGGAAGTGAACAACTGTGTCAGTTACTTTTCTGTTGCAGTGATAAAACACCATGACAAAGGCAACCTATAGAAGGAAGAGTTTATTTGGCTTAGGGTAAAAATCCAGCATGGCGGGAAGCTTTGGCAGCAGAGGCAGCCAGGGCAGAAAGCTGAGAACTTACATCTTCAAGCAGGCACAGGAAGCAGTGGGAAAATAGAAATCCAGCGAGGTTTAAGAAATCTCAAACATGTTTCCTCACTGACATGTTTTCTCCAGCATAGCCACACCTTCTAAAGGTTCTGTGACCTTCCCCTAATGGTGCCATGAACTGGGAACCCAAGTGTCCAAATATTTGGAACTATGGGGGACATTCATTCAAACCATCACATTCCACACCCTGTCCCCCATAGGCTCAAGACCATATCATAATGCAAAATACATTTTAAAATCCCCAGTCTTCACAGTCTCAATACTATTCAAAAGTCTAAAGTCTTTTCCGAGACTCAACACATTCTCTTAATTGTAGCCCTATGCAAAAATCGAAAAGCAGATTACATACTTTCAACGTACAGTGGAACCAATACACATTCCCATTCCAAAAGAGAGGAATGGAGAAATACTGAGGAAATATTGGACCAAAGCAAGACTGAAAACCAGCAAGGAAAACATCAAATCCAGAAGCAATATTTTCGATATCTGAGATTTTACTTCCAATGGGCTTGGATGGCTCAGCCCTTCCAACTTTGCTGAATACAATATACATCGCGCTCTCTCTCGGGCACAGTTACCATTCCATTTATACAGCTGTCCTTGGTAGATGTCTCAGCTGTGACATCTCCAACATTTTGGGGTGTCCACCTCCATGACAAACCCCTCCCCCAACACACACTGGTCACTCTAAACCTGGCTATAATCTGACTCTTAAATCTTCAACCCTGGCTGACCCCAAAACACACTGCTCCTCCAGTTCTGACAACCGATGCCTCAGTGCCATCCCCAGTCATACACTGACCCAAGATATAACCACGTGGGAGTATTTAGTTGGCCCCATGTTTATCTCTGAACTCAATGACACATGCAGATGCCCTAAATCCTAATACACAGTGGTTCCCTAGTTACAACAACACAGGAGCTAACCCTTGACTCCAAAGACACTGATCCCAAACCACAAAGGGTGCTTGTCGCCAGCTTTCCAACCACATGTTGACCTCAATCCCAATCCCTATCTGTCATTCCCTGTGAAACCTTACAAGGATTCTCACCACCCAATGAAAACCACTGGCATGGATGCCCCAGGCTAAACACTCACCCCATGAACCTCAACAAAACAATGACCTCAATTCCAGCCACCCCAGGTCCAGGCACTCTGATTCCAAAACAAGGCTATACCCGTAACCTCAGATTTTCACCCTCCCTCAGCCCTGAGGGCTGATCCACCAAACCTAACTCTAGAGAGACCCTATTTCATCCATACATGGGTCCTCAAATCCCATCCGTACTGCACGAGTTATGTTTCTGTTGTGATAAAACACCATGACCAAAAGTGACTTATGGAAGAAAGTTTGCTTTGGGCTTATGATTCCAGAGGGATAAGAGTTCATCATGGTGGGGAGACATGGCAGCAGGAGTAGGTGTGAGGGCAGAGCTTGCATCTTCAACAGCAAACAAAAAGCAGAAAGTGTAAAGTGGAAGTGAGGTGACTATGGAAACTCTCAAAGCCCGCCTCAGTGATATTTCTTGCAGCTGGGCCGTGCCTCCTAAAACTCCATGACCTCACAAGCAGTGTTACCAACTGGGGACTAGTGTTCAAATACATGAGCATACAGGGGAAGTTTTCATTCAAACCAGCACACATGTCCTTCCCCTGAGCCCATGCCTCTCAGTAGAGGGACTCTGTTTCACTCTTACATGGACCTTAAACTCCACCCACACTCTTCTCCTTCTCCCATGACTTCTCGACAAAGATATGGTGACCCCAAACAAGCCATCCTAATGCACAACCTGCTTTAAGCTGAACACCCCACGATAAACCTCACTGTCCCTCCACTTGGAGAGGGAGCCCCCGAAACAACCTAGCCTACCTAGTAACCGTGAACTTCAGTCCCACGGGGCGTTCAGTCCTGCACATATCAATCCATCAGTAAACATTCCCAGCCCACCTCACCCAGTCCCTTTCACCTCTACCCTGGGTTCACTGCCCTCTGATTCTCCAACATGCCTTACCCAGGGGCCTGTGACCCCACACATTGCCATACACAGGGACAGTATCCAGGCAGGGAACACCAGCAGCCGCAGGTGGCCAGAAGAATCCACTTTCTCTGTGTTCTACCTCCATAACTTGGAGGAAGGCACCAAAAGTCATGGCCAGCATTAGGACAGCACTGCTAAGCCCCCACTTCAGCCTTAAGCTATCATGATCCTCCACAACATGTGACCTCTTCCACCATCTCCTCATGCTAAGTTTGGGGTTTCCAGGACTCATGTGGTTGAGCCAGGTCCCCCCAGTTTGTGCAGCATGCAGGGCAGAGGGGGAAGGAGCCTGGCAACTTTCCTGCCCAGCTGCCCACAAATCTTGACTGGTCTCTCCACCTCTCTGATGCTTATTTGATCCTGTATATCATGGGTTAGCCAATCTGGAGAACACAGGTGGGCCACAGTCATTCATGTACCGATTAGCTGTGGCTACTGCTTTGAGATGATGGCAGAAGGGAATAGTTCTGAAAGAAACTCTGGGCCCAAAATCTACTATGTGTCCCTTGCAGAACAGGTTAACCCCCACTTCCTCTCGGAGGGCGGACTCGTGCTGGAGAGTTCTGTGGAAAGCCTCCTCCGTTCTCTAGGCTTTTCCATGACACAGTCCTCTGTGGTGTGTTCATTGCACACTATGGTGGGAGCAGACCTGGAATGCCTGCCCCATGCCCTACGGAACTTGAGGGGTTGGGGTAACACCCTAGGGTCAAAGGCAACACCCGCTGTGTTTGGGCAGCAACAGTGGGATGCCCTGTCTCTCTGTGGACTGTGGAGGCTCTTCCAACATTATTGCTTTTGTTTATTGAAACCTAACCTCCTGGTGCTTACCACCCTTGGCCCTGGGCCCAGACCTGCCAAGGCCCCAGCTTGCCAGTCCTGGCCAAGAAGTGGGGGGTATGGGAGGCAGAGGGAGCTCCAGCCAGGCTCCACTCCACAGCACTGCTTGCTTATAGCCTGAGGCACCCCCAGCCCCTCCCTTCTTAACGTCTTGCTTACAAGACAGCATTTGGAGACAATTTCTCATCAGACCTTCTTGTAAACATCCTCCTGGGTGAAGCAAGCCTGAAGGAGCTCTTATTAGAAACACCTGTGCCAGACAGCAGGCCTGGTGAATGACAGCCTGCAGATCCTCAATGGGCCCCCTGCCAATCCCGGCTGGGTGAAATGGGTGGGATGGGTGCACAACAGGGAAGAGCTTTGGATAGGAAGCTGTCTCTTCCCTCCTGACACCTCCCTGCTAAGCTCCCATACCATCGCAGTGTGTTGCTGAGGCAGGGCGCATGCCATCCTGCTGGGATGGACTCAGGGGCCCCAGGGGGGCCCAGGAAACAGAAATCTCTCACAACTGTTCCCTTAGTTCCATTAGTCACCTGCTAGCATGAAACACTGTCCTTGCCAGAGCATGGTGGCACATGCATGCAATATCAGCACTTGAGAGGTAGAGGCAGGAGGATTAAGAGTTCAGGATCTTCCTCAACTACATAACTAGTTCCAAGCCAGCCTGGACCATGCTTTTTTCAAAAGTCAAAATAATAATAATAACCAATAAAACAAATTAACAACACTACCACCAACATAAACATATACATCACCACCATCAGCAACCAAACTAGGGTCCTCATTCTTGTTCTCTACCAAAACAACAAACCCCTTGTTGCCATAGGAACACTAAGCATTATGAACATACTTGGTTTTCTTGCTGTTTCCAATGTTTTCAGCATTGAGCACCTCTGAGAAGCAATATCTTGGAGGATTACATATAAGACTCCCTCCATGGGTGTCTCATGCTAGGTATAACCTTGACTTGCCAGCAAAACCCTGGAAAAGCAGGTCCGAGAGAGCCATATCTACCGCCAGCAGCTCCAAGTCATTGTCCCTGTGCCAGTCAAACATCATAGATGGTGCTGATCCAAAGCCTCTGATTATTAAGAGAAAGCAAGAGAAGAAGAAGGAGGTAGAGGAGGAGGAGGAAGAGGAAGGGCTCGGGGGAGGGAGGAAGAACCTAGACTGGGCCCTGAGCTGCTAACCCACAATTCTTGTGCTGTGGACATTTTGCTGCTGGTCTTTGTGTTCATGTGGGTGCATGTGTGCAGTTGCACATGCATGTGTGTTTGGAGGCCAGAGGTCAGCAACTGGTATCTTCTTCAATCAATTTCTACCTTAGTTTTTGACACAGATCTCTGGCTGAGCACAGAGCCCACTGATTTGGTTACAAGGAGCCCTAGAGATTGTCCTACCTCCACCTCCCCAGTGCCAGGATTACAGACAAATACTACTGTGAGGGGATCTGAGCTCAGGTCCTTAGGCCTGTGCAGCAGTAAGCCATCATCTTGGTCCCTGCTGCTGGGTTTTAATGGAAACTTCTGGTGCCCCTGTAGCACCCAACCCAACCCCAACAGCCACTCTCTCGGTCCTAGCCAAGCATCAAACCACTTCTTGGTTCCTGCTGGCAGCATGCCCCCCCCCCACCACACACACTATTTGCCTGTGAGAAATGGGACCAGCTGAGACCAGATGCAGCTCTGGGTCATCCCTTAGGCCCACATGAAAGCCTTTAAGGGACTTTCTTCTGTTTTGAGATGGGACATTCCATTATGGCATCTTCCTAAGGCAGGGTGTCTCATTCCTGAGGGAGCAAGTACAAGGGTGTCTCAGGGCCAGCCCCAGACAGCCCAAGTCTACCCCACCTCTGGTCCTCAGCTCCCAGCAAGCACATCACCCATTGTGGGACAGAGATGTTAGATTCAGGGGGGCAGCTGGAAGGAAACTTCTTTAATGAGTTGGGCAGAAGGAGGAAGCACAAGACTCCATGAAATAAATTAGTGAAATCTCAATTCCGATAAATTCAGTTTCAGAGGGAAAAAAAAAGCAGCAACTGGTAGGAAAAGAAAATGTAATTTATGCCCATTGAAAGGAGGCCAGGTCTAAATTGATGAAGTCTCCTGTTTATGTAATAAATCCATTTCCATTCATGTCACCAATATATTTATCCACACATCCTGGTCCAAGTCAAATCTTCATTATTTTATTATTCAACGGGGGGCAGAGGGGAGGGCAGGGGAACAGAGTTCTGTGTCGAATTAATAAGGTCTCACTCTCTCCCCCAGATCCCTCCTCACACAGGGACAATTTATTCCTAAGAAGAGGCAGAAGAACTGGATGCAATTTATGTGCTTTGAAAGAGACCCAAACGTAATTAGGCAAAGTCTCAAGTTCACCGAGAAATAAATCCCAGAGAAAGTAGCCGGGGGTAAAATTTACGTTCTCTGAAAGTCTGGAAGCCTCTCCCAACCCACTCCACCCCTCCTCCAGGCCACCGTGCTTGGTGCTCCAAGCCTACTAGGCCTAGGGAGTCCTCTCCCACACTCCCACCTTCTAGGAGGCTCCATTGTGGTAACAGAGCATCCCTGTGCCTGCAGATCCTCCACGGGGGATGCAGGCCTTGTCCCTGCATCTCTTTCCAGGCAAGACACTTCTCAGAATGGAATATCCCAGGGCCTCTGAGGGGCTAGAAGTGGCAGATGATAAAGCTGGGGCTTCTTATACTGCCTGTACATGTACCCAGAAAAATGAAGCATTCCCAGGTCGGCCTTCACCTCCACAGCCAGTCATCAGGGAGTGTTTAGAACAAGGAAGTTACCCCAAGGTAGAGCAGCCAGTCCTTAGAGTCCAAAGGAGTTTCCCATTCCTTCCATCTTGCAGCCAAGTGCTGCTGGTTTAGGAGTGAGCAGACAGGAGCTCCAGCAGGCTGGGTACTAGGTAGTTGGATGTGGGTCACTTAGGATTTCTGAACCTACCCATTTGGAGATCCCAGAGTGGCTAGGGTAGAGGATAGTAATCAAGAGGGCTGTGCTGATGCAGGAGAGATCTACAGTAGATGGGAGAGTGGAGCATTCTACCCCTTTGGAATCACATGGGCTGAGGGGCTAAGGTTCCCTAAGGAAGTGCTCATCCACTTGAATCTCTCCTCCATCCCCCAGCTGCACAGCTCAGAGTGTAGCTGATTGGCCATACAGGTGAGCATGCTGCCTCAGGTGGAGTCTGACTTGGCAGGAGACTTCTGACAGAGCCCAGCAAACAGCAGCAAGTCTGCCCCTAATGAAAGGTCCCATCGCTTTGGAGACTATGGGACCACTTCAGCTCTGTCAGGCGATATGACCCTGATCTCTCCCCCAGTGAGCAAACATCTGCTCCCTATGATCAGGTAAAAAGCACTCCAGGAGGGCCCTGAAGGCAAACAATGAAATTTGACCAAATCTAGCTCATAGTCTTAGCAAGAGATGGGACACATGTACCAAGGTGAGTGCTGTGTAGAAAAATCAGTAGCATGCCTACAGCGGGATGAGTGGAAGGGAGGACCTGGCAGTACCCACATTTCTGACTTTGATCAGCCATGTGATTCATGGACCATATTCTGCAGTAGGGTATGGTGGGGGGCAAAGAGTTGACTTGATACCAAAGGTGAGTTTCCCTAAAGAAGAGCAGGTTTCAGGAAGCAGCAGGAATCTGATGGGTTCAGTTATCTGAGACTTTGTCATAGCCTAGGAGGGGTGTCTTCAGTGGAGACCCAAGCAGACATGCATTGAAGAGTGCGTGGACTGAGGAGAGAGGGGGCTAAGGATTGAACTTGGCCAGGACCATATAACATAAGGCCTGCAGGGAACTGGAGAAGGCATATCAGAGGGAGGAGAGGACAGATCCAATAATATTGACAGTGAAAACTGAAGACTGAGAGGGACTTCAGAGGCAGTTCAGTCCATAAAGTGCAAGCATGAGGACCTGAGTTGGATCCCTGGAACCAATGTAAAACGTCAAGAATGGTGGCACATATTTGTAATCCTAGTGCTGGGGAGGTGGAGACAGGCAGATCTTCAGGACTTGCCTACCCTCATTGGTGAACTCCAGGTCTCAGTGAGACCTGGCTAAAAACAAGGTAGATAAACTCCTAAGGAACAGCACCTGTGGTTAACTTCTGGTCTCCACACACGCACCCAGATGCACATGCACACATTAGACTCAGACACACACTGACACACATGACTGAAAACAAGCACAAGAGCTGAAGAATGAGATGTCTGTATCATTGCTGGCAGATGAGGACTTTGCTGGAGCATTTTTGGTGGATTGAGGGGACAGGGCAGAGACCAAAACCTCAGAAGGGTGGAGGAAGGCTAAGGTCCACTGTGGCAGAGTAGAGGGAGGATGTCAGAGAATCCCAGGAAAAGCAGACCTTCGGGGATGGAACCAGATACTTTTATTACTTGCTGTTCCCATTGCTGTAATAGAATACCTGACAGAAACAACTCAAAGATTTATTTTGGCTCAAGATGCAGAGGGGTACAGTCTTTCACAGGGGAAGGCATAGTGGCTAGGGTGACTACCATGACTGGGTCCATGGTGGCAGGAGCCTGTTAATATCTCATATATCAGGGAAACAGAGTACTCACACTAGAAGAAGAGCCAGCCCATAATGCTCAAGCCCTGCCCCTGTGGCCCTATGATCACCAGCTAGGCTCCATGTGCAAGAGGCTCCACAACATCCCCAAACAGGAACACCAGGTTAGGACTACGTTCTCCAACACGTGAGCCTGTGGGGTACACTTCACACTCAAACTGTAACGTCACTGGATTATGTTTACAGGAGTATCCGATCTGCAAATGTCTCCCAAATTTTATGTTAAAATCTCGGTGTTAGGAGGTGGGTCTGTGGGAGGTGATTGGGCCATAGAAATGGAGCCCTCATGAATGACATTTGGGGCCTCCTAAAAGGGGGCTTAGGGAGGAGCTTTGCCTATGTGAGACCACAGCAAGTTGGTCCTGTGAATCATAGAGGACTCCTCATCAGACATAGAATGTGCTGTTGCCTTGGTTGTGAACTTTCCAGTTTACAGAATTGTAAGAAATACCTGTTATATAGGAGCTACTTACTTTATGGTGTCTGTTCAAGCAGCTGCAAAATAACTGATTCAGGATGGCAATGGGTGGGATTGGAGCAAGGTCTCAGAGAAGGCTCGGGGTTCTAGTTTTTAGAGCAACAAGCAGCCAGGAATACTCTCCTCTAAGATGGGAGGATGGGTACCTGAGGGGGTGGGATGGAAGAAGGAACTATCTGGGAGAAGGACAGGGGATGGTAAGTTAAAAGCATTCTACTGAATCGCAAAACAATATAGGCTGCTGCCATTGCTCTTGATTACCCTCTAGATGGTAAGATCCTATGTTTGAAGACACCATAAATCTTGGACATAGACATACAAAAATCAAGCTGGAACTGAGCTACAAATTTCTTCCCTCCTGGGTAGGGCTCATAATGTGGGAAGCTGCTACATGGCTGCTGGGAAATAAAGTTTCTCTCAGATGTGGATGCTACAATTCTGACACACCAGGCAAGATGTGCCCACTGGTGCAACAGTGGCCTGACTGCTCTGAGGGCAACCAGTCACTTTCTGTCCAGATGGAAGAACAGGTCCACAGAAGGAACGTGTTCCCCGTACTGAAAACCTAAAGGCCCTACAGGAGTTTGTATTATTGAAATTTTAAATGACTATATGGCCAGACTCCACATATTCATATTTGTACCAATTGAGTAGTGCTCTGTCAGCCTGGGCCAGGGAGGATTAATTTTGCAGATGGTGATGGTGAGACTCACAACTGACCAGTGACAAAAAGACATGGGAGAAAGAGAGGCACTGTCTGGGAAGAAGGGAATCAGCAGGAGTGGGTGAGGGATAAGGGAAGGTATTGAATGTGACCACAATACATTCTATACACATATGTAATTATATTTGTCTAAAATAAGTATAATTATAAGTCATCTCCTAGGGTTAGGGAGATGGCTTAGTTGGTAAAGTGCTTGCCCCTAAACCTATATAAAAGTCAGGCATGACGGTGAATACATGGATGTAAAGACAGATGTAGAAACAGGTAGGCCAGTGACAGACTCTGTCTCAAAAACGGAAGGTAAACAACATCTGAAGTTGACCTCTGAGTTTCACATACATGCACATGCAGACACATGCACTCACACCGCTCCATACACTGGCATCTCACCTGGGTGAGATGCCAGTCCAGAAGCAGACTCTGCCCCTCTTCCTAACCGAGAGCCCAGAACTGAAGCATTTGCTACCACTGTTCATCAAGGTAACCATCCTGGCAGAGGTTGTCCATGGGCCGCTGCCAGAGAGCATCAGGCCTCCGGTTGTCCGTGGGCCTCTGCCAGAGAGCATCAGGCCTCCGGTTGTCCGTGGGCCGCTGCCAGAGAGCATCAGGCCTCCGGTTGTCCCCAAGAGGACCAGTTTCAGCCTTATGCCTTTTCTGGGGTTTAGAGAGGGCTCCTTTACCCAACATCCCAGGTAGAGAGCTTCTTGAGATTCCCATATCTTAACCCCAACTACCACAAAGATCTGCAGAGAACTGAATGCAAGGAGTGCCCATCCCAGTAGCTCTCACTGCACGCTGCTTCTGGAAGACGGTTTGCAGAAATTTACCTCTGAGAGACTAAGGGCTATGTCTGGGGATGTCTGATCTAACTTACAGGTTGTTATTCAACAGCAGCCCTCAGCATATGTTGACAGGAAGTGGGATTCATGTTCAGCCAAAGGTTTGGTGTCTTTGATGATGCAACAGTTGCCATATGTCAAGGAACCCTTCCATCCTCACACCCCTTCAGCCTGGAGGTGGCCTCGATAGCTCTGGTGACCTCAGGCTAGTTCTAGTGACCTTGCAGTGTGACCAGGTGTTTCTGAGAATTCTGGAGGGAATGAGGTGTGTCCTATGAGCCAAAGCTTAACTGAGCATGATGGTTGGTTGCCACCTCCAGAAGGTGGTGCTTTCACTCTGATCGTTACCTCTCTGAGGACTGCTGGGTCTCAATCTGACTTTCCTAATCTGGCAGCACAGAATCTGACTATAAAATCACTACTTTACAAGCTTCTTTGGGAAGCTAAAATTCTCCTGGCAGGTGGACCAGCACAGCCCCAAAGGATTGCAACAAAGCATAGTTGAATGCCATCCCTCCTTCCGTCTCAGCCACTCAGCTAACCACTTGCTTCTTCGAAACCCAGCCACCCCTGGCTGTCACAGGAAGTGCTTGCCTTCATACAGCTGAAAAGCAGTGAATGGAGATCCCAGAATCATGCTGCCCTTGACCCAGGCACTTCACTGGTGCGAACTAGTCCCTTCTGCCTCTGCTCTGCATCAGCCCTAGAAGGCTTTTGCTGGACCAGCTGCCTCCCAGAGC
This sequence comes from Eospalax fontanierii, assembly GCA_035773235.1. Lineage (NCBI taxonomy): Eukaryota > Metazoa > Chordata > Mammalia > Rodentia > Spalacidae > Eospalax > Eospalax fontanierii. The sequence continues at coordinate 51,927,319 of CM069547.1, read as the reverse complement.
CTGAGAGGATTCTTGAAAGTGGTTTATCAAGCAAAGGCCCTCAAGAAAAACCAGAAAGACATGGAAGAAGCAGAATAGGACAAGGAGGAGGCCAAGGCAGGCTGGAATTTTAGTGACCTCTTGGCTTGGGTCTGCCCCTGCAGGTTGTAGTGTGTGCTGGAGCTATGCTGCAGAGACAGGAGCCGAGCTTTCCTGTTCGTTCAGTGACTGGGACTTGAAGTCACCCCGACAGGATTAGCAACTCTCAGCACTTGCAGGTCTCTAAAGGTATATGTGAAGCAGGCCCAAGAAACCCAAGAGCAGTCTTCCAAGCTACAGACCCTTAGAGTTCACAGGAGCTGGAAGATGGAGGCACAGGACTGGCAAAGGGCACCTCTATGGAACCCAATAGCATCTTTTATACCTGCCCACATCATTGGTTCAAGATTGCCTTCTGGCTCCCAGGGCTCTGAAACCTTTATCTTGAGTGGAAGACTAAACTTCCTACAAACTGTCTATTGGGTACTGAGAATCTGGACCCCAAAGAACTTATTCTGTTACCCAGTGAAGGGCCAGCTCTTCTGATCTGTAAGTATTAAGCAACCAAGCTTCTATCTTAATGCTTAGAAAGAAATGGCAATCTCTTCTTCTGGAAACTTCTGATTTTGGACGACAATGAATGGCTCCTGCCACTGATTCATGCCACCCTGTGCTACCGAACAGAAACAGGAGTTGAAAAATATCCACTTTCTTCCCAGTGTGGATCGCGCTGTCCTGTCCGTCTCCTCCCTGGCTAGAATCATGCCTGGGCCCATCTTGGAGTTTGAATGTCACCCAGATGTATCCCGAGAACTTTGGTGACCACCCCACCACACTGAGGACCATGCATGACAAACGAGCCCCTTTTTGAAATTGATCAAGGAGGGTTGATTTCTAAATCCTTCCTTACTCTCCAGGATTTGAGGCATTTGAATTATTAATTCATGCAACTTTTACTGTGACAAGGAATGTATTCATGCCTCTGGGGACACAAGATTTTCTCATGAACCATCAAAATTATGCATTATGGCTATAGCTTTGGCCCTTCAGAACTAAAGTCAATGAACTTAGAAACTGAACCTGAACGCTCACAGAAAAACAACATGTGCTAGAGCTCCATATGCTTAATGTCCCTTTTTCTTTTGGTTTCTAGGAAGCTCCCATACAATCTTCGGAAGTAGGAACCAACACTAACTTGTCTCCATTTCTTTTCTTGGTATAATCCCCCTTTCTTTACCCTCCCCACACAATTCTACACCCGTCCACAGCCTGTTTTTCGTGAGAACACCTTAATTTTCATGGACAGGCCAAATCACCAGCAGAGCTCATGGCCATGCTTTAAAATAACAAGATGTTTTCACTCTTGGTCATGTGGCTGAAATTGAGACCCAAATTATCTGCCTCTCAGCTCATTTAGAATCTTTGTTTAAAGAAACAGTTAGCATAGAGTAAAGGTTTCTCTATGAGCTCAGACATGGACCACATGACTTTGAACTCTACTACAACTGCTCTCACTGGACTGTCTTTTGGTCCTTAGCTTGCATTTCATCCCCATACTCAAAGGTGTGTGTGTTTTATGTAACTGTATATGTATTTAAAAATCAGTTGTATAGGGGCTGGAGGGATGACTCAGTGGTTAGGAGCACTGACTGTTTTTGCATAGGATCGGGGTTTGATTCCCAGCACCCACATGGCAGCTGACATCCTGACTCTAGTTTCAGGATCCCACACCCTCTTCTGACCTCCTCGGGTATTGCACAACATGGGTGCACCTACCTGAATGCACGCAATATACTCATATATATATATAATTTTAAAAATGAATAAAAATTTTAAATCAGTTGCAGAGAATTTGCTATTCATCTGGGGAAGATTGTATAAGCACTGATCTATTCAAGTACTAATGCTCCCAGGAAATCCAAAGGAGGAAATTTTCTCTGACTTCATAGCAAAAAACCATAGACAATGTTTCACTTTTATTATTAGAGATTCTGAGGCAATTATTGGTTCCTTTGCGCTTGTGGGCCTGTGGTGAAACAGAGCATCACGGCAGCAGGTACATGTGACTGAAAGAGGCTGTTCACCTCACAGTGACTGATGAGCATGATAGAGACAGAGAAGGAGCTGAGAACAAGATGTGTCCTTCAGAGGCACACCTTCGGTGACCTGCTTCCCCATTTCCTACTTCCTACCACCTTCCACCCACTAATACTACCGTACTTTAATCTGTCAATGGCTTGGAACATGGATGAAGTCAAAGACCTCCTGCTCCAATCACTTCCCAAAAGCCTCACCTTGGAATGTTGCACTGGGGACCAAGCCTTCAATTCAAGAGCCTTTGGGGGAGACCCTTTATATTTAAATTATACCATTGTCTTTCTTTCAGTTCTTAGAACTCTCAGAGCCACAAGCTTCCATCTCCACATCTCCACTAACTGCAAACATAATAGTTTCTATAGACGAGGTGGGTGGAGGGAAGTCTCATCTCTAAACTTGGTATATATGATTAAGTCACTGTCGGTGAATGTGGCAGTAAGCTATATTTCTATCAGGTGGCCACAGGGTCCCAGCTTCTGCCTGTGGTCCTCAATACCTGGTTTGGTCATTCATTTTTTTGCCAATCTGAGGAGAAGATTTAACCATTTGTTAAATCTTCATTTCCCCTGTTTCTAAGGGGAATATCTACTGGCCTCGTGACTTGGACATTTCCTATGCGAACTCTTTCTAGCTCCTTTCATTGGAGTATTCCTCTTTTTCTTGCTTGCTTTTGCTCCTGCCTTCTTGGGACTTCCCAAACCTGCTTTGCTCTGTCTTAAATTTTTTAGCCATTTATTTGTATGCGTTCATGAAAATTACGCAGATAACTGTGGAGTTATAGTAATCAGGGTTGGCTAACTCTATAATAAACAACCAAAAGTGAAATGGCTTAACAGAAATGAGAGTTTATTCCTTCGTCTGGTGCAGTCCAAATGTTTGCTTTGCTGGTTGGTGATTCTTCCAAGCCAGCTATGTGAGTCATGGGGTTTCCAGTTGGCCCCTTCACAACCAGCTAGGTGAGGGTCTCAGGCATAAGCCTTAAGTCATGTATTCCTGCTCATTTTTCCTAGGCTGAAACTTAGTCACAAGGGAAGCTGGAAATGCCTTGACCAGGAGTCAGAGGAAGTGGGATTTGGAGGCCTTGGCATCACTACCATCACATGGCTGCTAACACTTCTTTCCTCTGTCTGTATGAAGTGATTGTATCTGCCTGTTTGGTCTCCTGGTGTCATTTCAGAGCAGCTGCAGTAAAGATAAGTACATGTAAATGGAGCCTGTGGGAGTAGCTGGACTAAAGTAGAAGGAACTTGGCCTTCCACAGAAGAAGTGGTAGAGAAAGACCAGAGAAACGGAAAGCCTGGGGTAGAAGAGACAATAGTCAGTGAAGGGAGGGCAGCTTGCAGGAGAAGGTAGTGACCTACACTGCTGGGTAGAGACAATGAGTAAACTAAAACTTAGCGATGGTGGCCAGGCATGTAGGCAAAGAAGCAGGCTTAGGAGCATGCCAGGAAGTAGGAATGGGGGAACCTTGAAGATTTGGGGTATTGAGACTAGACGCTCCTCCTTTGAGAAGACTGTCTTTGAAGGAGGACATATACAGATGGACATGGTCAAAGGATATATATCTCAGACTGCTGAGAGATGTCAGCACAACTGTCCTCTCCTGAGCCAGTAAGAAGTAAACAAAACTGGACATAGGCCCTGCCCTCATGGGGCTCACTTTCGGGAAGGCAGATAAAGCTGTGGCTGATGACACAGTCAGATCCTGATACTGAAATCATATGCAGAACCACTAAGGAGTTACAACTAGAAGAGAAGGCAGAAGATAGGGGCTCTGCTCAAGAGGGTGAAAAGCAGTTGCACTGGGCCACACAAGCTGAGCAGAGTGTGCCAGGGAAGAGGGAGCATCAACCTTGCAGACCACAGTGCTTGGGAAGTAGGCAGACCATTTACAACAGGCCCCTAGTGACGGTTTAGTCAGCACCTTGCTGCATGAGGACCTGAGTTCAATCCCAGGCACTAATGTTAAAAAGCTGGGCATAGTGGCAAGCATTTGTAATCCCAGTGCAGAGGGGGACAGAGGCAGGTGCTTAACATAACCTAACTCATAAACCTGTGTTCCAGGAAGAGGTCTTGTCTCAAAAACCGAGGTGGATAGCTCCTAAGGAACAACACCTGCATTGACCTCTGGTCCCCGTGCCCACACGAAAACATGTGCATGTGCACATACACATATAGGCACACACATGCACACACACAGAAGACAGACCTCTTTAGTCTGCATTGTGTCACTTCTCATAACCAATTTGTGCTAGTGTTATCTCCACTTTGTAGCAGAGGAAATTCGGGGATCCTCAGTTACATGGCAAAGACAGCAAAACCACTAATCCATGCAACTAAGTAAGGACCCTGAGTATAGGACCTTGTATGGCCTGGAGGAAGGACTGAATCGCAGTTATCTGTGAGATTTCTGAACAGAGAGGTCACGTCCTCTGGTTCCTTCTTGCTTCAAAAGCTAGCAATTCTAGTTTCCAGAACTGTACAGCCCTGGCCCCTCTCACCTCTTCCCTGAAGTCTTTGAGGGCTGAACCACTGTAGCCAGGCATCCTGGGTCTTCAGTCTGGTGATGTCATCTGAGGTACTATAGATCAGCACCTATGAGAACTCAGTTGCATCACATCCTTGATCACATGCTATGATGACTTCTTCCCCCTGGGTCCAGCTGAACTTTCCTGCCAGAGCTGAAACCTTGCCCTCCCTCCACACACCTACCCTTCCTCTCTCAGGGGCCTCTGCTCCCTGCTTTATGCTCTCCACCAATGTCCATGCATCTGTCTGGACCCAGAAGACTCAGCCACTACTAGATGGAACAGAGTAAAGCTTTCCCAGGGTCACTCCTTACCCAGCGTCCCTGAGCGTTCCTCCCTCCATCTATTACCCTTGATTTTTCTCTGGCTCCCTAGTGATATTTCTGTCCAGTTGGATACTAAATCAAGAGACCAAGTGAAAACTCCTAATGGGCTGGAGAAGACTCAGTAAAGTGCTTGTTATATATGCACGAAGATGAGTTTGATCCCCAGCATCCATGCTTAAAAAAGCAAGTGTGGCGGCACGCACTTGCAATCCCAGAACTTGGAAAGCAGAAGATTCCCAGGCCTTATTGGCCAGCCAGCCCAGGTGAACTGGCAAGTTGCAGGCCTGTGGGCAACTCTGTCTTAAAAGATAAGATAGATGACTCCTAAGGAATAACTCCAGAAATTGAATTCTGAACACCACATGTGCAAATGTATACACACACACACACACACACACACACACACACACACACACACACAGGAGAGAGAGACTCCCTTGGGCTGGAGCTGTGACCACATGGAGGAAATACTCCCATTAGGAATGTGCTTAAAGGCACTGGGTGGGCTAGTAGCAGCCCTGTCTCATCCTACCTTGGACCAGGACCTGTTGAGCTCAGGGTGGGACAGGGTATTGAGACAGAAAAGTGAGGAGAGACAGTGCACACCCAAAGTGCTTCCGCCAGCTGCAGTCTCACTCTGCAGCCGCTAGGCTGTGCTGCTCCCCTGGGCTGCAGTCAGAGGAGGTAGTAATGCCAGACAGGCCTCCAGACAAGGCCAGGAGAGCAGAGAGGAAGGGGAACTGGGAAGAGGCCCCAGAAAACAGCAAGTCCTCCGAGCTGGCCACCTCAAAGGCCTTCCGAGTGCTGAATTCCTGTTGCTGTCCTATGACAGATGGAAGGGTTGAAGTCTATCACCGATTCACTGAGGCCTAGTACAGAGAGATCCCAGGGGAGGGCAGACCCTCCCTCGAGACTCCATCAGCTTCCAGTCATTCCCGTTTCTACTCTGTCCCATATCTGTTCTGCTCAGCCTGGGATAGAAGGAAGTCATGCTCCTAGAGGGCCTAAGGCTTCGTTTTCCATAGACTTTGAGAACCTAGACTGTGGAAACTGAACAGCACAGCCTCTCTTTGGCCCATCTTACCCCTGAACTTTCTGTCTCGCACACAGTTGGCAAGGCTAACCTGGCCCCCTGTTTACTCCCAGGTAGTCTGAGGCTTAGATGGGTAGATAAGATGCCCTCTGCCTCCAGTCTCAGAACTCAATACTCCCCCAGCCAGAGCAGTGAGCAGGAGGAGAGAGGGTCTGGCAGAGTTGGCTTTTCTCTTAGGATTGGGATTGTCCCTCGCTGGGGATGCCCAGTCCTGGGGAGATGACATACGGTTTGGTCAGTGGCATGCTCTGGATATCAACTCTATTCAAATACTGTGATTGGATCTGAGCTGCCTGGGAGGGGGCAGACAGAGGCTAGGAATGGTTTAGTTTTAACAACATAAATTTTTATGTTGCTTAAACACACAAAGTTACCCTGGGTGGCCATTAAGACAGTATGGTCAAGGGAAAGTTCTGGCTGCTTCAGAAGTAAGGTCAGAGTTCATCTGTGATTGATACACTAACTGTTCCCAAGCACATGGGTGTTGAGAAGGGGCACATCAGGCTCTGCCATCTGGAACATGGTGCAAACCCAGAGGCCCGAGTGCCTGGGTATGATTATCTCATTCCCATCCAGAGTTGGTTCAGCACGTGTTCCATCAGCAGGGTCCCGTTCCTCTCTGGTCTTGTAAAAGCATTACAAATTCTAAATTAGAGGAGTCTGAACTAATGAGGGCCTCTCCCTCATCTTCTAAAGTTTCTTCCATTGTGTGATTCCCAAGCCCTCCCTAGACCTCAGCTAGAGCTCCAATTCCTCAGAGACAGGGCCTATGTCTTCTGTTTCATCTGTTCAACAGTATTGATTGGCCACCTGTCATGAGCTACACTTGATGCTTCAGGAAACACAAAGCATGGGATTGTGAGGGAACATGGTCTCCATCTCAGGGAAGAAGCTGAAGCTCCCAGCTTTATGGAACTACTAGCATTTGATGCTTTTTAGATAGCAGCTCCTTTGACAGCCACAGTGCTTCTGAAGGAGAGACAGAGCTTATTGTCCCCATTTCTTAGGTGAGTAAAATGAGGTCCAGAGGGGTTACCTACCCTCTCTCCAAGCCACACAGTCCATTCAGGATAGATCTTGAGCCAGAACCCCTGGTCTCTGTATGCTCATACATGTAGTCACCTCTGTCAGCTTATGCCAGGGGAGCAGGCCTTGATACAATTCTTTTTTTTTATTAGCTTCTAGCACCACAGCCACAAACATCTCCATGTGTCCCCCATGAATATATTTCATAGCAGTAGAGTCTGCATGCTCTCATTGGGGATTAATCCAAGAAAATTGTAAAACTGAAGAAAAATCTCATCTGAAGTATTTCAGCCTTTAATTAAATCCTCTCAAGGAAAGAGAGGTCCTACATGAATAAACCTACTCCGCTCAGTGTCTCACAAGCTCTGCCAGCCTGTGGAGTTCTGTGTTCACAGGAAGAGGAGTCATGTTCAGTGGAGAGGATCTGTGTTCAGTGGAGGGAACCATGTTCAGTGGAGGGGATCCATGTTCAGTGGAGGGGATCTGAGTTCATTACAGGGATCCATGTTCAGTGGAGGAAGATCTAAGTTCAATAGAGGGACCCATGTTCAGTAGAGGGGGATCTTTGCTAAATGTAGAGAATTTATGTTTACTATAGGAGGATCTATGTCTAATGGAAGAGATCTATGTTCAATGGAGGTGGACCTATGTCCAGTGGAGGAGATCCATGTTCATTAGAAGAGGATCTATGTTCTGTGGAGGGATTCATGTTCAGGGAAGGAGGGTCGATGTTCAATGGAGGAGATCTACATTAGTGGAGGGAGGTCTGTGTTCATTTTGGGATCTATCTGTTGAGTGGAGGGGACCTCTCCTCAGTGGAGAGGACTGGTTTGTATATTTAGAGGCAACCGTTTTCCATTGTTGTCTTCAATGCTGACCTATGAGTTTCTTGGAGTGACATGTTCCCTTCCCAGAAGTTACCCAGCAGACAAACTTGCTTTGTGTCTGAATACACAGTCTTTTATCACTATGCCGTGGAGGCCAAGAATGAGCCTGTCTGTGTGAGGGACAGAATTCTGAGACAAAAGTGGGAGCCAGATGAAGTAAGCCAGAGAGGAGCCTAGGGCGCACTGTTTTAACGCTGCCAACTCTTCTGCGTGGGGTGCTCTCCTTTGACGACCCTGGCTCTCCTAAAGACATTTCATGGCTGTGGCAGATGGCTGCGGGTGGGGAGGGAGAGTGAGAAGAAGGCAGATGCTGCCACCTGGCCTCACGCCTCAGACTGGGAGGAAGTATGTAATAAACTTAAAGAGTCCACATGGGCAGAAATGCTTCTGAGAAGGAGGAAGACACAGCAGAAGAGCTTCCTCTGGTGTGTAGAAGTTTGGTCCCTGGGTCGGCAGATATTCCAGAAGTGTGTATCAGAACTATGTGGAGGGCTCATGGGAATCCAGACTTTAGGGCTTTGACGCCCACTTTCTGGTCGGGGGTCCGGGTTAAGATTTATGCCGCATTCCCCCGTAGTACTGACATTGCTGGCTGCAATTTTGACCTTGGAAAACACTGGAGTTTTTTTGTTTTGTTTTTTTAATGGTGAAGTTGACATACTGTGTGTGGGAGGGACAGTGGAGAAAGTCAGGCCGTCCATGTCCTCAGAGGCTTCTTGACTAGCTCTCTGATTATGGACTGGGCAGAGGAGAAAACGGTACCTTCTTTCTTGTCAGGGAAAAGGGAGACCTCAAGGCCGGGACTCGGGATCAGAAGGGAGTGTTTGTGTGGTGTGTGTATGTGTGTGGTGTGATGTGTATATATGTAGTATGTATGTGTGTGTTGTGTATATATGTAGAGGTTGTATTATGGGGAGGGTGCGTGTTCATTCAGGCATATGGAAGGAAGATGCAACTCCTGGCTCTCTCTGCAGTTCCCACTATTTGGCCTCAAATAAATGTCCACAGCTTTCTAGGACTCTTTTTCTACCATGAACGTGATTCTGTGGGATTCCTTTCCGTTTCCTCCACCATAATTATCCCCCAGGCCATGCCAAGGCCCCCACTTCCTCCAAGAAGTCCCCTGGCTGCTCCTGCCTTTTCCTCCCTTACCTTTGGTTCTCCACTGGTGACAAAAGTTGGACTCATGTGCTCCTCTCACTGAGACTCTGGGGGCCCTCACATGGCTGGGCCACAGCAGGCATTCAGTAAAACAGAGTCATCACAATGGCTTGATATAGTGTGGAGGTAACAACCAACAACCAGTGTGGAGTGGGCAACAAGGGAGGCTGTGCACTCTCAGTTGCTGTGCTAAAAGTGGAAAGTGGGATCGCAGCCACGGAAGTTTGGCCTTCTTCCTTCCCTCGCCATCTGCTTTGCAAGGAAGGGAGCAGGAAGAGGCCACCCCACATTCCTCGCTCGCTGAAGTCCTGAGTTGAAAACAGTCAGGGACAAAATTAGGGAAGGCAGCCTATGCTAAGAATTGCACATGAACTGTCCCACACAGGCTTCTGAGTGAGTAGATCTTTTGGCTCTCAACTGGCCATGCTATTTTGGGAAGTTCTGGAAATTTTAGGAAGTGGAGATGACTTGGAGGAAATAGGCTATGTGGCAAGCCTCTGAAGATTATACCTGCTCTCTTTCTTGCCATGAGGCGAGCAGCTTCATATCACACCCACCTGCTGCCATGGTTTTCTGCTCAGGCTCATGGAGCCAAACAACCACTAACCAAACCAATTGAAATCATGACCCAGAAAAAATAATTCCTTCCTGAAGCTGTTTCTGTCAGGTATTTTGACCATGGCAATCCAAATGTCATCAATACAGCAGGCTTTCCAGTGAGTGGTCCCTCCAGCCACCCTGGTTATTCACACTGTAATAAAGACTCTCCATCCAGTCCTTCAGGAAGTCCAACCAACATTTCCTCCACCACAGGCTCCAGCCCACCCACTCATCCGCACTGAACTGACACAGCCCCATCCAGACCTGGCCTGGACAGCCTCCTCTCTTGATATGCTGCTCTAACTCTGCTCCCTCTAATCCTCTTTAGGTAGCATGATCATTCAAAAATAATAAGGTATTCTCATCTCTGATGAAAGCCTTTTTAGAGGCACCTGCCGTGAAAAGCCATCCTCTGAATCTATCAGCCCTTGCCATCTTTATCAGAACAGCTGTGACCCACAAAAGACCTTTAATACCAAGCCTCTTGTGGTTACCTCATGCAGACTGGGTGGGGATTCTCTCACCTGAGATTCCACCCACTCACTGCTTTCTGTACACTCCCCTCCCAGCTGTCTGTAATTCTGCCCCAGCTCAATGAAGTCTTGGGAGGGGCTACGGTACAGAGAGTGGGAAGGTTAACTGAAGGGAGAACAACTCCCTACATGCAGGTATGGAGAAGTTGTCATCCATGTGGTGGGGAGACTCTTCAATGATCTGGATGTTTAAGGGTCACCCATGCTTCTTAAGTAACCCTAATACATGCACTAGTTTCCCCAAGCCATTCTTGGAGGTATCATTGATTCGGTCTGTCATTGGTGCCCTAGCTGGATTAGTGATGTGGGAAAGGTTAATATGACAGCTCTCTATCACTCTTTGACTAAATCCAGACTCCTTAACCTGGCCTTCCAGATCCTTCATGAACCAGCCTCTGCTCCAACATTCACCTTCCAGTTCTCCTGTGACTGTCCTTAATCCATGTTCTATGGGCCCACCAGCCCTTGGTGCCTTCTGGGAGCTTCCTCCCACTGGCGTCTCTGTGCTGGCTTTTCCTCTGACTGGGATGACCCTCCTGTCACTGATCACTTGGAGTCTCACTCACTTATATGTCAGGTGCACACTGTCATTGGAGATCATACTAACCCAGGAGGGGCTCAAAAGGAAAAGTTGCCAGACTGGAGAGATGGCTCAGTGATTAAGAACACTGGCTGTTCTTGCAGAAGACTAGGGTTCAGCTCCCAACACCCATATAGTGGCTAATAATTGTCAGTAACTCCAGTTCTAAGGGATCTGATGCTCTCTTCTGGCCTCCACAGGCATTGTACAACATAGATGCACTTACAGGCGAGCAGGCAAAAGACTCATACACACAAAATAAATTTTAAAAATTTAAAGGAAGAGTTGCTGGCACTACAGCAGGTCGGAAGTAGAGGGATTTTGAAGAGGATTCCAAGGTTTTTAGCCCTCTTAATAAGTGACAGAGATGACTACAATCCCCAGATGAACAAAGTTTCTTCTGTCTTATGGAGAAGGCTGAGGTTCTTTTCCTGCTTGGGTGGCTATCAGGAAAGCTCAGAACTGTGATCAATACCACCATCCATGTGAACAGTTCCCTGGTACTCTCTGCTACCTCCTAGAGCACCCCATGCAGTGCCCTAGGGAAGTTATTGAGAGAATCTGTATCTTGGAGAGCCTGGATGAGAGATCGACGATGCCTTTTCTTGGGAAGAAGCAATGGGGAATAAAGAAAAGTCATGTTCAAGCTCCTGTTTGCACACAGTGGTTTCTGCAGGGGAGTGGGAAGCAATGCTGGGGAAAGGAGAGGCCACTTAGAAGTCAGTGTCTTCATAAACCTGCCTGATATCCCAAGAGTCGGCTTTATTTCATGTGTTTTTTGCTATACCATTCTCTCCTTAAGATGCCCAATCTTACAGGTGAATATGAGCACAGTATCCCTGCCTTCACTTGCCGTCCTGCATCCATCCTCTGGGATGGTGAGCTGGTGGACCAGCTTCTCTGTCAGGGCATGCTGGGACAATTATGCAAATGAACCCTTGGTAAGGTCACATGCATAGCAGTGTTGTCGAGGACCCTGAGGACAGGACCAGGGTGGAATGGGGATTTGGAACAAAGAGGACTTCTTGATGCCTCTAAATTTATATTTCAAGAGAAAAAACGTGGAGGAGAGAACATAACGGGAGGAGATGAGGCATTGTTTGTGGATGAGCCTCCAGTCTGGAGATACTGGCAAAGACTGGGAGACAGTGTGGTGGGGTGATCCAGAGCTGACTCCAAGTCAGAGCCTGGAGTCAGAGCCTCAGTGACTGACACCTCGTCCTCCTGCCTCCATTTTCCCTCTGAACACCAAAGGGCCAAGAGGAGCCCACTCGAAGCCGGCTCCCGCCCAGTGCTGGGAATCTGGGATTCTATTTAAGAGCACTCAGTCCATCTGGTTCCCATTGAGAAGGCTGCATTTTCTCAAGTGCAGTCCCCCCTCCCCTGCAATCCACAGATTCCCACCATGTGACCCCTCTTCTCCCAATGGTGTGCTGTTTTATGGCTTGTTGTTCTGTGTGCGTGATTTGAGTTTGGGGACTTTTTCTACCCCCCCCCCCACAGATTCCCCACCCTCTTCCAGAAAGCCTAGAGTCTGAACTTTTCACTGCCAGAAATCCTCAGGAGGACGGTGCTGAGGACGGGGGCAGGGGAGATGGGTCTGTGCTGTCTCCCACTGCTGATCTCTAGGCTTCTTCATTTGTTTCTTCTCTGTTCTGAAGTTCTGGTCCTCATGGCCCCGGCACATGAATCAGTGGGAGATGAGGCCAGGGAGGAGGCTGAGAGAAAGAATCAGTTCAGTTCAACAGTTCAACCTGCTTTTATTGAGCCACCCGGGCCTGTGTGCTGGAGCTGCCGAGGGGAGAGGCCCAGCTCAAGTAGTTCGCCTGGGAGTGTTAGGCTCCCTGGCAAAGAAGCCAGCTTGGGGCTGAGGGCCTGCAGGATGTTTGGAGGGAGGATGGGAACTCTTCTAGCCAGGGAGGACATAGACAAGGTTTCCTGGAAGCTGTGATATTCAGTCATTTGTTGAGTTACTCCACACTAGGTGCCTTGTAGGAATTTACTCTCTTAAGGAATGTCATCAAACATGTATATATGCACATACTTGCTTACATACACATAACCACACTTGCATACACACTTTCTTACATACACATATTCATACTTGCATACAAATACTTACACATACTTATACATGCCTACGCACACACATCCACACATTTATAAGACATGAAAACATTAAGAGCTGCTCTAAAGAGGTTTCATGAGAGCTAGCTAATCCTTAAGGAAATGACATTTAAGTAAGGCAGAAAGAGCAGGAATGTGAAGAGAGTGCTGCTGGGGGACCAGGAGCATCAAGCTAAGGTACTGAGGCCTGAATGAGCTCTACACCTCCAGATGACTGACAAAAGGGCAAGGTGAGATGAAGGGAACATGGGAATCAAAATGAGCCTGGAGAGGAGACATGGGTCAGGGGATCACCTGGTCAGGTGAGGCAGGGCTTAGCCTTAAGTCAGAGGCAGGGGTCATTCTGGGGTCAAGATCAAGGGTCAGTCTGAAGCCAGGCTCAGTGTTCAGGGTCAGAGTAAGAGGCTGGGTCAGGCTGTGGCCAGGGTTAAGCTTTAGATGCCAGAATTAGGGGTTGGTCTGTGGCCAAAGGTAGAGTCAGTCTGAGGGCAAGTATAGAGGTCAGTCCGGGGACAGTGTCAGGATCAGTCACTCATTAAATATTCAGTGAGTATCTCACAGCCCCCAAAGGACAATGATGGCCCTGAAAGCATCCTGCCCTCCCAAACGTGAAGTTGAATGGGAAAAATAATCCTTAAGCAAGGAACAGCCTGCCCAGCTTGCTGACTCCCCTTGCAATGAATGCTATGGGGAAAACGTGAGTTACCCCGAGACCTCAGAGCAGTGTTGCCATGGCCACACAGCAAACATCCCCACACTTCCTAGTGTAAAGCAGCCATCTGTGGTGCCCCCAAGGTCCTGTGAGAGGACATGTGAGGATGTTGTGCTGTTACGGTGCTTCAGCAGGACAGACCCGATGACTGGACAGGGTTGGAGTCGGCTGAAGGCTCTTCACACATACATCTAGCCCCTATGCCAAGAGTGTTATTCATCCCTGTGGTAGCCTCAAGGTCATGAGAACAATGGAAAAGGAGAGGGTAGATCGGTCACACTGCAGGAGGGCACGCGAATGGGAGACCCTCGGATACCTCCGGAAATCCCACATTCCACATGTCACTAGAGGGCAGGTCCTCTGGGGCAATGGCAGGGCTACAACCCTGAGCAAGCAAAGAAAGGAAGAGAGTCTGTATCTGGAATGTACCCAGCCCTTGCACAGGGAAGTCAAACCCTTAGCTGGGTAACTCCAAGCCTGCAGGATGCTCATGGGCACAAGGCTGGATTAAAGACACTCACAACCAGTGGTGTCCAGAACACTTCCTCCTAATTGCAGTATGGGTGGCTGATAGCTTTCTAGCCTTGACTCCAAACCTTTACTGTAGTCTCAGTTTCCCTTTTATTAAAGAAACTTAAGATCTGGGCTTGATGGTACAGGTCTGTAACTTCAGCTACTTAAGAGGCTGAGACAGGCAGATCCCAAGTTCAAGGTTGGCCTGGGCCATAGAGTGAATTCAAAGTCATTCTGGAGAGTTTAGTGAGATCTTGTTTTAAAACTTAAATATAAAAAAAAAAAATGGTGCTGGAGCTGGGGCTCAGATGAAGTGTTTACTTAGTATGCATAAATCCCTGAGTTCCATCCCGTAAACCCAGCAAACAGGAGGTGGAAGCAGGAGAATCAAAAGGTCTAGGTAATTTTTGGCTCAGAAGCAGCCTAGAGGCCCATGTGGGCTACAGGCCCTATAAAAATCAAATGCTGACTAGACTCCAGGGAGTGAACTTGCACCAAAGGACATCTGGGTGCAAATGCTTGACAGGATGGGACTTAAGATGTATAGTGGAATGTATGAGGTCCAGTCGGGGAGTGTGTTGGGGTGTGGATGTGGAAGGGGGTCTAAAGTTGATTAAGTACTATTATATGTAATTATAAAAGCTCAATAAAAATATTAAAAAATAAAATAAAAATAAATCAAAACAGAAAAAAGGTGAAAAGCAAGTTGGGAGCGTGGCTGGTGGTAGAGACTTGTATAGAAGACGGCATGTGGAAGACCCTGGCCTAGTCTCAAGAACCAAAAAGGGGGAGCTTACATTCTCCTGACCTGAACAGAGGCTGGCACAATCCAACTGATGTGAGAGTTCCCTGAAGCTTAAGGAGCCTGAAGACAGACCTAATTTTGGCTAGATGCTGTCTTCAAAGCCTTCAATGCCTTACAAGAGGGAGGCTATGAGCAGCATTTAAGTAATGAAAGCAGTTTTATAAATCAAATTTCATATGGCATATGAGGATCTCCCCCCTTCATGGAAGCCTGAGATCGAATCTTTTACAAACTCTTCCAAAGAAGAATCTGTGAAGTTAAGAATGTCCCTCACCTTAGACTTTATGTGGTACTGGGGATTGGACCCAGGCCTTCATGCATACTAAGCAAGCACTCTAACAACATAGCTACATCCCTAGCCCCATTTGTTTGAAAGTGTAGATGGTGTTAAGAGAACTTCAGGCAGATGAAATCCCCCACCATCGAACTTGGACCCCAGACTCTATATTGACCTTCTTTCTGGTCTGATTGCTGGGGATTTGCGTTCTGTGCTGGGGGAGACTTGAGAGCAAAAGAAGAGATTCTTACAACAGTGAGGATTTAAATCAGGTAAGCAGAGTTGAGTTAGGAGCAGGCATTGACTTGGACATGGGTAGGGATCTCAGAGTTCCGAAGCTTTGGGAAACTTGGATGCTGTGTGCTCTTGGCCCTATAACCTCTGGGTGACCTCTCTCTGGATCTCAGTTTCTGGGCCTTGTTGACTCGCCCCTGAAGTCAATTCTACTGATCTAGCTCCTACTCCTAGGTTCTGACAGCACCCTGCCCACCACCTTCACCCACTAGGCTATGGCAGGAGCCCCGCTATGGCTCTGGCATGAATGACCCCTTTCCTCACGAGCCTCAGGGAACTCCCTGAACTCAGCCTCAGGGCTTGGGTCAGGTAGGAAGTTTGGCCCAGATGACCCCATGTTGTTGTCTTTTCAGCTGGTGACTCATCTCTAGGGGTTTGGGGGAGCAGGGAGCCAAAGCCATTTGAAAACTGAAAGCCTTGTGGGGCCCTTCCCTTCTAAAACTCCAAGAACAGACATTTGGCAGCTCTTAGCTCTTCCCTCCCCAGGGGTCCAGAAAAAGAGACTACATGTTTCCAGCCAGGGATATCCCCATTCCAGGGGCAGGGTCTACAGCTTGTCTTTCTCTAGCTTCTCCAAGCCAGGACCTCACGGTTCCAGGTCTAGCTTGGCTGTATGGTAGTGACTAGGCTCCTTGCCCTACCCAGGACTGTGTCCACATCTCTAATCCCACTATTCA
The DNA here is from genome assembly GCA_035773235.1 of Eospalax fontanierii. Taxonomy (NCBI): domain Eukaryota; kingdom Metazoa; phylum Chordata; class Mammalia; order Rodentia; family Spalacidae; genus Eospalax; species Eospalax fontanierii. Next base: position 51,911,065 of record CM069547.1, on the reverse strand, counting down.
TTAGAGATTAGCATCTCTGGTTTCAGATGCTCTGTCTCCATCCCTGCCCTCTTCTCCAGCTGGACATCTCAGCTGCCCCCACCATCCAGGACTTCATGCATCTTGGCTCCCAGAAGGCTTGACAAACCCATGGCAGCATCTCTTGCTCTGAGTATCCATATGCTTGCCCAGTTTCCCTTTGTAGTAAAGCAGGGCCTGGTGACCACTTCTGACCTATACTTACTGTTTGGCTAGACAGTGAATAGCAGGTGAGACTTCCTCACAGGCACCCTCCCGACATGTAGGAGAAGACCTAGAGTTATAGGTTCGCACTGCTCATAAGTCAACTAACATGAAATGAAATCTAAGGCCTGAGAAATAGGTCAGGTGGTAAAGGGCTGGCCTTGAATTTGATCCCCCAAATCCATGTTTTACAGAAAGCCAGGCATGGTGGAGTGTGCTTAGAAGTCAAGCACTGGAGAAATAGAGACAAGTTGGTCCCTAGGGCTCACTGGCTAGCCAGCATAGCCTATTTGGTGAGTTCCAGGTCAATGAGGGACTGTCTCAAAAAATAAGGCCAATGGTGTCTGAAGAATGAAAGCAAAGGCTGTCCTCCGCCCCACACCCTTATCTGTGCATGTGCACTGCTCTTCGTTTGCACCGCACACACACAAAATAAGTTAAATATTCCTTTAAAACTTCATTCCTTAGTCATAATAACTGCATTTACTTTCTGAATATTCCATGTAACTAGGAATCTAGCACACAGCATATTTGCAGAGCATCTCCATTTTTCCAGAAAGTTCTGCTAGATCATTCTAGAAAGTTTTACTGGATGATACACCTCCACATGAGGCTGCAAGATGTCCTGACAATCTCAGCCTGATCCTCAAGCAAGCTTAAAGACCAAATAGGTCTAAAGTGTGAGCCAAGCATAAGCTTACACTTCGTAATGCTCCTGAAGCCTGTGAGTAGAGTCCTTACTTCTGCAAGATAGCCTATTCTGCCTGGCAAACCTCCCCACAGGAAACAGGGAAAGCAGGCAGAAGAGACCAAGTTCTAGCTTCTTGGTAAATGCCATCTGTGAGTCAAATAATATGTGATATGTGATCTGGAACTGGTCCCTTAAGGCCCTGTAGGGGCAGCTGGGTGAAGCCTCATTGAGGAAGACCTCCTGGAAGAGGTAAATGGGGGACAGGTCTTGGAAGATGGCCTCACACAGGTTTGTGGTTCACTATAAGACTTTCGACTACCAACCTGGGAAAGCTGAGAAGGGCCCAGGAGACATGCCTTTCCGCACAGCATCCAGAAAACATGTAAGCAGAAGTGCTGCTGGGAACACAGCCGTGTCAGGCCATGCAGCCTTCCTTAGCGGTTCCCAGGGAACCTTAGGGAAGCCATGATAAGAAGTCAATGGGAACTGGGGAGCAGCTCTCTGTATCTTCCCGTCCAGAGCTTCGAGAACGTGGAGCGGAACACAGAATCACAGAATGAGGCGGGAATCGGTGCTTTGTTATGACCGTCAAGGAAAGAACTGACCTCAGAACTGACAGGCTAGAATGTAATAGCTGGGCTTGCAGACCCTGGGAACTATGGGGACTGACAGGCCGCGTTCTGTGGGTGGTGTGATCAGTGCCTTGGTGATTAATTCACAGCAGAAGTTGGTGAAGCCCGGGGCTCCTCCCTTCTGAAGACCAGGTTGAGCTTCCCAGTGCCTCTCTTGGCTCCCTCAGCTGAACATCCTCTCAACACCTTACCCCAGTCTTCCCCACAACCTGGTGCTGTATTACAGCAATCCAGTCATTTGGCTGTGACCTTGAAATCCTGTGACTCTCTCTCTCTCTCTCGCTCGCTCTCGCTCTCGCTCTCGCTCTCTCTCCACATCTTGCTGGAGCCGGTTCTAGCAGAGTCCCAGCCTTCCCTCCAGCCACCACTTCTCTGGCGCCCCTGTAATCACCTCAGGACTGCTGCTCTTACCTCTAAGCTCTCTACCCCTCCAACCTGCCATGCATTCCAGAACCAGATGAGGTTCCTGATATTTATCTGGGTCAGGTCACAAACCCTTCCAGAGATCTCCTCCTTGGCCTGGCATTCAAAGCTGGTTCCAACCCATGCATTTCTTACTACTCTTTTTAAAAACCTTTTGACAAACAGATACTCTTAATCCCATCTTTGCCTATCCTGCTGTGAGACCCCTTCTGTCCCACTAGGCCCTCCCTAAGGGTTCTATGTGCTGTCATCCATCTTTCTCCACAGGCAGACCTAAGGACTGAAGCCTGAAACTTGCTGTGTGACTTTAGATCAGCCACTCAGCTTCTCTGAGCTTCAAATTCCTCATCAATTAAGTGGAGATACTAAGAACTTCACAGAATAGGAAACTATTTTGCAAACCCAGATGACAGAGGTATGTTATACTCCTTGTCCTCTTTCCTTTCCTTAAAAATTTTTTATTGCATGTGTTTATTTTGTGTAAGGAGGCAGTGTGCATGTGCCACAGTGTGTGTGGAGGGCAGTTGTGTGGAATCAGTTCTCTCCTTCTACTATGTGAATTCTGGGGTTTGAACTCAGGTTGCCTTGCTTGCAGATAGGTTCCCCATCTTGCCAGCCTGCTTGTTTCTTTTTAAGATTTAACTTTAAAAATATCTTATTTTGTGTGTATGAATATATCACCTGTGCACCCGTGTCATGCAATGTCCATGAAGGTCAGAAGAGGGCATCAGATTCCCTGGAGCTGGAGTTACAGATAGTTGTTAGCCACCATATGGGTGCTGGGAATCAAGCCCAGATCTTCTGCAAGAGCAGCCGGTGCTCTTAACCACTGCGTCATCTCTCCAGCCTCGAGATTTAACATTTTAAGAATGATTTGAGAAACAGAGATTTCCCACAAAGCCTCTAGCCCTACACATGAATGCCCTGTATTACTAATATCCCCATCAGAGTATGTGTTTACTGTGGCCAGTGAACACCACTGACACAGTAAAATTACCCAAAGCCCATTCTTCGTGTGTGTCGTATGAATCTGGAAGACTATATAACAATATATCGAAGTCATAGCAGTGCTGAACAGAGTATTTTCACCTCCAAATCCCTGTACACCACCCATTCAGGCTCCTCTCTACTCTCAGCTCTGGCAACCGCTGGAAGATCTTCACTGTCCCCAGTTCCACCTTTTCCAGAATGTTGTACTGTTGGGCTTACAGTGTTTAGCCATTTCAGATTGACTTCTCTTATTTCATGCATTTAAGATTCCTCTGTCTTCTCATGATTCAGTCACTCCCTTGTTTTTAGTGATGTATAATATTCCACTCCCTGGATGTACCAGTTTATCCTTTCACTTACCTTGGACATTTTTGATTGACTCAAAGTTTGGGCAGTTATGAACAAGCCGCCTGAACAGCCATGTCAATTTGTATAAGTGGACATGTCTTCAAAGCCCTCTGGGCAAATACTCAAAGAGTATGATGGGTAGGCTGCATGGTAGGGTCAGTTCAGTTTTGTGCCAGACTGCCTTCTAAAGTGACTGTGCTATTTGCATTCCCACTAGCAATGAACGAGTATTCCTGTTGCTCCAAGTCCTTGCCAGCAGTTGGTGGTGTCAGTGTTCGAAGGTGTGAGGTGGTGTTGTGTTTTTAATTTCCCCTGCTGACGTGTGATAGGAAACCCCGTTCCATGCACATAATGCCTGTCTTCTTTGTTGAGAGCTCTAATGAAAGTCTTTGGCTTAAAAATATTTAATTTTATATGTATGAATGTTTTGCCTATATGTATGTACTTGCACCCCTAAATATAGTGCCTGATGAGGTCAGAAGAGGGCGTTATATTCCCCTGGAACTGGAATTACAAATGGTTTTTAGCTGCCATGCGGGTGCTAGGGACAAAACCCAGATCCTCTACAGGAGCAGTCAGCACTCTTAACTGCTAGAACCATCTTTCTAGTTCCTTAAGCCTATTTTTAATTGAGTGGTTTATTGTTTCAACAGCTTCTTATGTATTATGGTCAACAGTCCTTTTTCAGATATGTCTTTTGCAAACAGCTTCTCCAAGTCTGGGGCTTGTCTTCCCACACAGCATTGTTTCCTACAGAGCAGATGTTTCAGTGTTCGTGAACTCCAGCATGTCACTTTTTCTGTCCTTTCTGTGATGGCCCCTCCCTTCATGGACATTGCATGACACAGATGCACCTACATACATACAGGCAATGTAGTCATTCACACCGACATGCTTGTTCCACACATACATCTCCCTGTCATGATGTAGTGCTGTGAAGACTTCCTACACTCTTTATTTCTCTGCAGTGAGTCTTGTGTAGAGTTCGCTCCCTAACAAATAGTTGGGGAATGGAAGCTCAGCAAGATGGCTCAGCAAGATGGCTTTGCAGCAAGCAAGTTGACCCAAGTTCAATCCCTAGAACCCACATGGTAGAAGGAGAGAACTGAGTATCACAAGTTGTCTTATGACCTTGTGACCTATGTGCACCATGATATCTGTGCCTATACACACACACACACACACACACACACACACACACACACACACAAACACACATTAAATAAATGCATTTTAAAGGCTAAAACAATATTTGGAGAGTGAATGAATAAGTGGATTGATTAATTCATATGAAGAAAGAGATTCTTTGTGTGTGCATGTCTCTGTGTGTGTCCTCTGTGTAGAGCCCAGAGGTCAGCCTTGAGTGTTATTCTCCACTTTGTTTTTTGAGACAGGGTCTCTCACTAGGACCTGGGGCTTGTCAATTAGGCTAGACTGACTGGTCAGTGAGCCCCAGGAATCTGTCTGTGTCTATTTCCCTAGAGCTGGAATTATAAGTACACACCCAGATTTTTTTAATATGGGTGTTGGGGATGGAGCACAGGGCCTCATGTTTGCACAGTAAACGTTTTACTAACTGAGAGATCTCCCCAGCCCCAAGAGCAAACTAGTAAACATGAAGGCCCACATGGCCGAGCACCCTCTGGGCCCATCTCTCTGTCAGTACTGCATCTGCTCTTACTGCTCACCACCCTCTGCTGTCACCTCTGCTCTGTGCCTCCTCACCAGACATGGGAATGGGCCACCCCATGTGGCTTCAGCTGCTCCAGACCTCACACTGTGGCTGGGCTGGGATCTGTGGAGAATAAATAGTCCCAATCCAGGAGGGACTCACTTTGCCCGGGAACTGGGTTTAGACACAGAATTCTGTGATCCCTAGATCCCAAGCTGCCTCCAGCAGGGCTTCTGGACAGGAGCCAGGTCTCCATCACCCTCAGGGTCTTTTGCCTCCCACAATTCCCAGGTCCCTCCACTCATAATCTCTCCTCCACAATGTAAAAATATGTTTCAAGGCACTAACTAGGGGTCATTACTTCAAAGACCCTCTTGGCAAATTCTTTTATTAGCCCCAATTTAAAAAGCCAGAGTCTCCTTATAAAGGGGCTTCTTAAAGCAAGGCCCACCTGTGAAAATACTGCCCTCTTTAGGAATGGAGCCAGGCCCCTGTGCTGCTTCCAGAGGAAGGCTGGGGAGGAGGCCCAGAAGAGCTTAAGGAATGGGCTCTTCCTAAAGGCAAAGAAAGTCCTCCAGGCCACAAACTCCAGATGAGAGTTAACACTTTCTGGGCATTCTCAAAGCTCTTATCAGCATCCTCATCCTAGGCAACAGCTCTGATGAGTTCTGAATGGGAATTTGATGTATCAAAGGGATATGGCCACACCAAATACACCCGTGCCTTGCTCCCCAGATCTGTAAGGAAATGAATGGCCTTGCCTCCCCCTCCCACTGAATGTGAAGGGATGACGTGAAGTCCCTGTCTCCCACCCTCATATGCAAAGCTCTTGGGCCTGGTTCAATGTAGCCTTTCCTCTTCACTTGATGTCGGGGAGCTGTCTGCTTTAAGCCCTCACCTCCTGGGAATGCATCCTTACAGGCAGGCATGGTCCTCTCAGGCAGGCATGGTTCTCTCAGGCAGGCATGGTCCTCACAGGCAGGCATGGTCCTCACAGGCAGCCATGGTCCTCTCAAGGCAGGCATGGTCCTCTCAAGGCAGGCATGGTCCTCTCAGGCAGGCATGGTCCTCTCAGGCAGGCATGGTCCTCACAGGCAGGCATGGTCCTCTCAGGCAGACATGGTCCTCTCAAGGCAGCCATGGTCCTCTCAAGGCAGCCATGGTCCTCTCAAGGCAGCCATGGTCCTCTCAGGGAGGCAGGATCATCTCTTTCTACCTTTTCAGGCCATGGCTCTTGCAGTTCATACCCTTACCCTGGGAATTCACTGCTTCATTCTCCTGTTTTCTCCTCCCATTCACATTTTTGGTGGCCAAGCACCTGACAATTTAAGACTATGCAGCTCCAAATGCAGCCTAGCTCCTTTTTCCCATTCACAGCTGACGTCCTAGAAATGGACTGGCTGTCTTTCCTTCCTCCTCATTCTTTCTCCTCGGCATTAATCCATGTTTTGTCTCTATACCTGACATCACTAAAAGTGGTGCGCATCTTTAACCCCAGCACTCAGGAGACAGAGGCAGGCGGATCTCTAGAGTTCCAGGCTAACCTCGACTACACAGAGAGCTCTAGGCCAGCCAGGGATACATAGTTAGAGCCTGTCTCAAAACAAACAAAATCAAATAAAAATGGGGCTGGAGGGATGGCTCAGTGGTTAAGAACACTTACTTTCTCGTGCAGAAGACCAGAGTTCAGTTGCCAGCACCCACATGGTGGCTCACAACAGCCTATAATTCCAGTTCCAGGGTATCCAACAACCTCTTCTGGTATCCGGGCACTGTTCACACATAGGTAGTAAATCAATGTGCCTGCATGCCAACAAGCACAGCACTCATACATAGTTTAAAAATCCTTAGAGAACAAAACAAATTATCTGGGGGTTAAGTACATTTTCAAGGAAAGAGGTTTTTTTCACTCCATTTTTCAGACTAAAGGTACAAGATGGGGTAGCTTCACATGGAAAGTCTCCGAGAGGATATCTTTGGTGCTGTCGCCACAGGGTGGATGTACATGCTGAAAGAATCATATGGCAAGATGGAAGCCAAGAAAACCAGTGGTCAGGCTTGGATTCATGTGTGTGTGTGTGTGTGTGTGTGTGTGTGTGTGTGTGTCTGCGTGTGTGTGTGTGTGTGTATTATGTATACCTGTGTGTGTGTTCATGGACAACTTCAGAAGTCAATCCTTGCCTTCTACCTTGTTTGAAAGGGTCTCTCTTTCTGCTGCTCACCTCTGCGTACGCCAGGCTGGCTGGTCTGAGAGCCTCCCTTCTTACTGTGGAAGCACTGGGATTTCAGATTTCTGCTACCATACAAATGAAGGCACATACAACTGTGTTGGGGAATTCCCTGAGGAGGCCAGAAGAGGGCGTCAGAGTCCCTGGAACTGTAGTTAAGGACAGTTGTTAGCTACCGTGTGAGTGCTGGAAACAGAACTGGCACCCTATGCAAGAGCAGCCAGCGCTCTTAACCCTGAACCATCTCTGCAGCCCCCATATTTGGACATTTTATGATAAGCTGCTATCTCAAGAACTGAGTCTGGGACATTGGCATCCATCCCTTCTGAGAACGATGCCCTATGACCTAATTACCTTATATGAAGCCCCACCTTTAAAACATTCTTTCTGTCTCATCTCTGTCTCTGTCTCGTCTTTCTCTCTGTCTCTGTCTCTGTCTCTCTGTCTCTCTTCAGTATCTCACTGTGGAACTTAGGCTAGCTTTCAACTTTCCCACTCCCTGCTTCCGCCTCTTGAGTGCTAGGCTGACAACAGACCACCACACCTGGCTTAAACCACATTGGAGACCAAGCCTCCAGCACATGGACACTCAGTGGACAAACCATATCCCAAGCGTAGCTTCCTGAGTCTGTGGCAGTACGGCTTCTGTCCCTGACATTTCCCTCAAACTTCTCGCCCCAAGGACCTGGTACTGCTAAGTCCCACTTCAGCAGCAGGCAGCCTTGCCCCCGCTTGGAGGCACACAGCGTCCCCTGCCTTCCTCCGCCCACACGGGCAGGGTTGGCTCCTACCCTCACACTGCACCATCTCATTCTGCTCTGTGCTTTCTGAACCCCACTTTTAAAATTCTCTTTTCTTTTTTTTTTTTTTTGGTCTTTTTTGAAACAGGGTCTCCCTGTAGCCCCAGCTGGTCTGGAACTCTCTATGAAGACCAGACTGGCCTTGAACTCACAGAGATCTGCCTGCCTCTGCCTCCTGAGTGCTGGGATTAAAGGTGTGAACTACCACAACCAGCCTTTCTTTTCTCGTATCTTCCTGGGTAATCTCACTACTTCCAAGCTTCCACTGACTGTAATAAGGGATGTCCAGATCTTGACATTCATGTACCATGGGATAGCTGTGAATGCAGTCCAACATTAAATCATAACTCATCTAAACACTGATATTCTGTGTGATTTCTATGATAATTCCATCATGTGATTCTCAAGCATGAACATTGTAAATGACAATGCCGGATCATAGTGTCACATGAATATATATATGCTCTCACAACCTGCATGGCCTCAGGCTGGACATCCCTGTCTTTAATGTGTACTCAAGACAATTCTTCGTCCAACATGGTGCAGAGAAGCTAAAAGATTGGCCATGACTGAATCTTTATCTAAAGTTCAGCTCTCTCTCCTGTCTTGGACCTATAAACATGCATTCAGTCTTTATTTACTTTCTAAACACATTAAACATATTGATGTGCCAGCCACTGTTTTCAAGAACAAAACAGACCAAGTCTCTGGTTAACAACTTTGTGGTAAAAGTATGTACTAATATGTAAGAAAGCAGGACCTCTTATACAGGGCAAGGACGGGCAATGTGACCAGAGACTGAGGAAGCTGTATGGGTCAGGGTTAAGCCAGGAAACAAAGGCAATGCAGGTATTAGGAAATAAGGATTAGGTATGAGATGGCTCAGTTGATAAAGTGCTTGCCTTATAAGCTTGAGGACCTGAGTTCAGTACCCGGAAGCCATGTTTAAAAAAAAAAAGTGTGGTGGTACACACTTGTAATCCAGCACTGGGGAGCGAGTGCTGGGAGGGTCCTGGGGCTTACTGGCCAGCCAGCCTAGCCTGTTCGACCAGCACTAGGCCAGTGAAAAGGCTTGTCTCAAAAAAAGTGGATGGCACCTGAGGAATGGTCCTGAAGATGTCCTCTGGCCTCCATAAGAGCTCACTTCTGTACATGCACACATAAGGAAGGAGGGAGCAGAAAGAAGAGCAAGAAATTACACAATGGTGGAGGAGCCAGGGAAACAAAGGCTCCAAAGGGGGCGTTAGGGAGTGAGAAGAAGGCCACTCACCAGCTCCATAGCAGGACAGACATGTCAGGAGCACCCCAGCAGCATTACTGGTGAGGAAGTCTGTCAGGTGGAGGCAAACCTGAGAAAAGAGAAGAAGGCCATCTCCCCTACCCGGCTTACAGCAGTTTCCCACCTGGTCTTTCTGCGGCTGCCATGACTCCTTCAATGTGTGCGTCACAGCACAGCCTAAGGTGTGTAAAGATGTAGCCCCACTCAGCCACTCCTTTCCTTAAGACCCTTCTGCTCTGTGCCCTTGAAGGCGCTGGTCAGATACCATTGCAAGACCTGTGTACTGACACGGTCTGTGGGACCCTGTCCTCTTCTAGAAGCTCCCACCCTTATTCCACACTTGCCTCTAGAGATTCCCAAAAGGTAGAAAATTACAGTTTCCTATTTCTATTTCTAAGTTCTATTTCCTAATCTTCTTTTCCTAACTAATTCTTACCCTACAAGACTCAGCTCAGACACACTCCTCTAGCAAGCTTCTGTGACACCAGCCAACACACATGCTGGTCTTTTTTCATGTTGCCCTGGGTCACTCCTGGCCCTCTCTTAGCCTTTATCTCATTCCTAGGAAATTACAGGCTTGCTTGTCCACGTACTCCAGGAAGGAGCTCAGGCCTGGGGATTGCAGGTGCCTGATGTGTATTTGTTGAATTCACAAAGATTTGTAAGAGCTGGGCAGGAAAACATAAATTCGGGTTTTCTGCTGTGTATATGTTACAGACAAGGCAGTAATTTTTCTGAATAGTAAGATCACAATTTATAGAATAAATAGAAGAAAAATTTATCCAGCATCAAATAAAAGGGAAGAGTGGAAGGAAGTAGGTGTCACTATCAGAACAGGTTTATCTCATGTAACCATGAGCACCTTGGTTTCTTTCTGTATTTCCATCTCATACTGGTGTTTTAAAGTTGAAAAAAATGCCATTAAACTTTTTTCCCAAAGCAATAAATTGCTCTCTTAACACCCTGTCCTATTTTTACAGTCTCGTTCCTTCCTAATCTTCTGAGAATGAAGATCTCTGTCTTCAACAGGAAAAGCCAAATTTCCCCTTTCAGTAGGAGCTGTCTGACTTGTCTTGTCTCCATCAGCTGTTCTCATAAACCATCTGCCAGAAAACATGTTCTTCCTCATTCTTCTAGTTTTATACAACAAAAGTAATCATGGGGTGGGTGTCAGAAGGGAGCTTGATGGATATTTATAGCGATGTAAGCACCTCAGGTGTGGGCTTCCAACCTTCTTTCTATTCAAGCCTTCCCCAGATTTCCCAGAGGAATATGACCTCAGAAAATACTGTGAAACAAAGGAGCCCTTTGCCCACACTGAGGCTTTGTGCTACATACTGGTGTAGAACTGAGTCAGGCTCCCTTGGCTGGACTTGCTGACCTATTTCCTGAATGAAATCTGTCTCAGATGCTTTCCCTTTCACCAAACAAGGAAGGTCAATCCTGAGCCCTGCAGGCAGAGATGATTAGGAGGCATGGTGATCTAAAGCCCTGAGTGACAGTGATCTAACAGCAACAGCATCTTTGCCAGAGTCATCCATCTCTCTCATCTGGTGAAAGTTACCACCTAGAGATTGAGTGTAGGAGAGAAAGCAGAGAGTGCGCTTGCAATGAGGACTAAACTTAGATCCCAGGCATCTTCATCACGGGAGGAGGAAAAGAACAGAAAATGAAAAGGATCCTCACCCTCTTAACAGAGTGCCATTTTTAAGCTGACTTTTTAGATTGTCCCAAGTCTACCCTCATTCTGAAATGACTTTAGGTATCCCATTCCCTGTCTTTGTTTTTATCATACCATACCTGTGCTCATTAGAGATTTCCTTGGGAGCTTTAGGTGAAATGATTTCAATACTTAACTTAATGATTTCAATAACTTAATACCTTCTGATCCTCTTAGAATGGCTTCCACCACCTTCAGTCACTTAAGGCCATGTTAAGACACTCAGACTTGACCCCATGAGGTAAAGGGTGAGACTTGAAAGTTGTGAGTCAGTAGGGGATCTTGGTTGGTTTAATGTCCTGAAAAGAACATTCTCACATCAATATCCAGAGCAGGCAGAATGGGATGTAACCTAAGAAGCCATTGTAATCATCTAATGAGAGATAATAAAAAACTGATGTTATCATTGTAATGTGTCCACTAGATGTCATGTGTTGGAAAATTAAGCTCTATATTCATGTTAATTGTGTTTAAATCATTCTACAGGTGATTATGATTAGATCTGGCAATCATGAGGGGATTAATACACAGATTAATGGATTGACAACTTCTAGACACAGAGAGATTTTCTTGTAAAAGCAGTTCTCTCCTGCATGCTTATTTTGCCTCGCCATGTGATACCCTCCAATAGGTTCCAATGCAGCAAGACGCTCCACCAGAGGCCAAGCACTTGATGAGACCCTGTCCCCAAAGCATGACCTAGATAAGCCTCTATTCTTGATAAACTACCTGGTCTCTGATATTATGTTAAGGAAACAAAGAAGAAGACTAAGACCCTTGAACTAAGGAGGTGTGATAAAGCGATTCTAACAGAGGAGGGATCTGAGAGCCATTTCCAAGGCAGAATTAATGAGGCTAAAGAGAGATGATTAGAACATAGGGAGAGTGAACATTACACTCAACATTCATAGATTTGGAAGTCAAGTGCACAGTGACAAGTCTACCCAAGGCATGCAACATGTAAAGGAAGCAGACATTAAGGAAATAATGAGTTTGAGATGCCTGAGAGAAATTCAGGCTGAAAATTTCAACATATCTTTGAAGGTATGAGGCTGGAACCTAGTACTGAGATGAGATGTAATAGCTATGTGCATACAGACATGATAATAGAGGCGTTAGATATAGACAGACATGAATACATATATAGGCACAGGTATACATGTAAAGATGCAAAGATCAATATAATATACATGAGAGGTAGTGACAGACAACCAGATAGATAGATCTAGATGTGTCTTAATAAACAGTAATAAAAGCCCAAACCAAGATGACTATAAGGACTTTCCAATGGAAAGTTCTGATAACAAATGACCACCTAATTATATTTGACCAAGACATGTGTAAGAAGTTGAAAATTATTCTAAATACTAGTGTCTGGAAGAACACCTGGTCCTAGTGGTAGAAACAAAAGAGCATCTGTGAGGAGAAAAGAGGCTGGTTTCTGAATTGTTGATTTTGAGACAGGGTTAAGACATATAACCAGAAATGCAAAGCAGACAGGTACAAAACAAGAATTCACAGATGATCTTGTATATCTGGGTTCAGTGAAAGCCTCTATACCAGAGTCTCTGTGCAGGCACCCAGCTTCCAATGTGGCTAAAGCACAGAGATTTTATGAATGTCAGTTCTTTAAAAAATTAAGGAATTATGCCTAGAGAAAATTAGAAAGATTTATCTGTTCCTTCAAGGACGGGGGGATAGAAAGAGGTGCCATGGCCAGTCATAAACACTTCTCAATGAGAGAAGTCAGAAAAGAGACCTGTGAACTGACTTCTCTAGGAAATTACAGTAGCAGTTAGGACCTCAAGGAAACAAGAGTCATTCTCTAGGAAATATGGACCACTTCCTAGGAAACACTGACTATTTCCTAAACAACATGGACCACACCCTAGGAAATACAGACCATTTCCTAATCAACATGAACCATTGCCTAAGAAACACGCACCATTCCCTAGGAAATATGTACCATTTCCTAGGTAATATAGACTATTCTTTAAGAAATATTTCTTAGGAAACATGGACCATCTCCTAGGAAACATAGATCATTTCCTAGGAAACACAGACCACTTCCTAGTCAACATGGACAATTTCTATGGAAACATGGCCCATTCTTTGATAAGGTTATTAGGTGCTATGGCTTGAATGTATCTCCTCTAAGATTCAGGTATCCTGTTTCACAGTACTACAAGGACAGATTTTGAAGAAGTTATTGGGCCATGGGGACCCTTTCTTTGTGAATGAGATTGGACATTCTTACAAAGGGGCTTAGAGGGCGCATCCTATTTTACCCTCACTTTCTGCCATTTAAGATTTAACAAGTTTATCAGAGACCACATGTTCTGCATGGTTCTTGGGCTTCCCAATATACCTCCAGTAAAAAATTAAGTAGCTTATGTGTTTTCAAATATTCTGCTCTACAGAAACAAAACTAAGACACTAAATGATTAATTAGAAGCATGAAGAAAATATAAGGACAAAATAAGTAAATCCAAATAATTTGAAATTACAATTCCCAGTGGCAGTATTATTGAATTTTAGTCATTATTTTATATAAGTATGTTTCAAGGAAGTTAAATCTTAATTATACAGTCTATTCTCATTTTCTTTTTCATTTAATAATGCAATGCAATGCTAATGTGTATATTTCTATAACAATATTTTGGTTGGCTGCATGTAATTTCATCATACATACCTATCAACTCAATTCCCTATTGAAGTCATTTAAGCAATAGTCAATCTCTTATAATATTCTATAGTTAAATATTCATTTATAATTTTGAACAAATTCCTAACATTTATGGGAAAAACATGCACCAATATTGTCCTTAGAAAAACTGTACCTATTTACATTCTAATTAGGAGTTAAAAGCATTGTTTGCACCTATTTTTTTTTTTTGCTGGCAGTGTGTCTTTGCAGCTGGTACTGTTAAAACAAGGTTATTTGTTTAGTACAGGGAATATGTTACAAGGGTCTCTTTTTGGGTATTTGGGAACCAGATTACTAATAAAGGATAATATTGCATTTTATTGTTTCTCTTACCAGTAGTTCTAAGGATTCTTTGCTTAGGATAGAGATAAGTATATTTTCAGATATACTTTCAAACAGTTTTCTCTTGAGCAAAGGCTTTTTATCCATTTAAAAATTTTATTACCTTATTTATTTAATTATTATTATTACTTTATTTATGTAGGTCAGAAGACAACTGGTCAGTTCTCTCCTTCTATTATGTGGATCCCAAGGATTAAATAATAGTATTTTTACTATTTTACTGTATTTTTATGTGTATGTACATATGTAGGCATGCCCATACCATGTCATGCATGTGAAGGTCAGAGAACAACTTGTGAGAGTTGGTTGTCTCCTTCCACCATGTGGGTTCTGAGGCTCAGACTGTCATCAGATGAGGTGGCAAGGGCCTTTACCATTTTGCTGACCCCTCTTCATTGTGGCTTTTGGTTTTTGCTTTCTTTTAGGCTTTTGAGACTGGGTCTCCCTGTAGCCCTGCCTGCCTTATAGCCTGGCCTGCTTCAAACTTGTGATCCTCCTGCCTCAACCTCCCAAATGCTGAAATCGCAAACATGCACCTGGTTTTAAACCGTTCCGGGGAATGGAGCCCGAGGGCTCACGCACGCTCGGCAGCCACACTCCCAGCTGAGCTGCATCTCCAGATCTAAGGAAGGCATCTAGGGTTACAGACCTGGCTTTGAATAAAGTTTTGGCTGTATCTTCATTATATAGGATGCAGTTGTAACTACCAGGAATCAGTAAGTGCTTTAAAATGAAAGCAATTGATAATTTGGGACTGAGAGATGGCTCAGCTAAGGGTAAGAGCATGTGCTGCTCTTCCAGAGGAATTTCATTCCCAGCATCCATGTCTGGTGGTTCACAACCTCCTCTAACTCCAGCTTTAGGGGGATCTGTTGCCTCTGGCTTCAGTGGACACCCACACTACACACACACACACACACACACACACACACACACAGACACTTTAAAAATAAATATTCAAAGTAATTAAATTTTACATTAGTGCCCCCCCAAAAGGATATTTTATCATTTAGAAAAAAAAAAGTTTAGAAGGTGACAGCTTTAAAAAATTAAATAGTGAAAGAACAAATGGCCTTGCTAGACGAAGCCCTGTGCTTTGAAGCCCCAGGTCTCGGGCATGCTGAGACCTAGGGAAGAGTGGTGATCTAAAGCATAACGCTGCAGTGGTGCCTTCTACTGCACACGCTTCTCCAGAGCCCGCCTGGTGCAGCGTCAAGCCGTAGTGCTTACGCTGCTTGGCTCCTCCTGGCCGCAGTGGAAGCTCCAGAGCCTCCTTGAGAGTACTGTTCTCTCGCCATCTTGCTTTAACCAGGTACTTTTCTGGGCGGCTTATCCTGACACCTGAAGCTCTCCATCCAAACAGCACTGAGATAGCTTAAGACAAAGAGTGTATGGTGGCCAGGAGAGGTGTTGCAGCACCAGGTTGAGGGATTCCTGATACACGGGCTCCTGAAACCTTGGAAGATCTGGAGTAACAACAGTATCTTTTGAATGTTAAGATGAATGAACTAGTGCCAGAGTCCCTTCAGGGTGAATATGGTCGCCAGAAGGCTGCATAGATGAGAAGCTTGGGATTTTCAGCTCCAGCCCCAATTTAGTGAAGGAGAGACTGAGAGTTGAGTTCACCACCCATGGCCAAGCATGTGACCCACGGCACCCATGTGATGAAAGCTGGGTAAAGACCCACCAGATGGGTTTGGGAGAGCTGTGCACACTGGAACAGGGGAGATTGTGGAAGGTGGCACACTCAGAGGGCCCAGAGGCTCTGCGTGCTTCCTAACTTGCTCTGTGCATCTTTTCCATTTGCATTCTTTATGATAGCCTTGAAATGAATGGGGTATTGTAAAGCGTGTTCCTGAGTTCTATGAGGTGTTCTAGTGAATTCATCAAAATCTGAAGATTTATAACAGAGAATTCAGAAGCACAAGCCTGGTGCTTTTGAATGATGCTGAGCAGAGGCAGTCTTGTGGGATTCAGCCTATAAGCTGTGGGATCTATGACATCTCCAGGTAGATAGTTCCAGAATTAAATTATAGGACAGGATTGTTGCCTGCAAGAGAATTGCTTGGTGTGTGTGGAGAAACCACACATATCCAGAGTTAGTGTTGTGTTGAGTGGTATGTGAGAGTAGAGAGGAAAATTGTTTGGTTTTCACCCTTCAGAAGGGTGATGGTGTGCTGGGTGTGGAGAGGTAGCAGCTGGAGAACATGTGTCTCCCATGAGGTCCTGAAACACTGCTTTTGTGAAAATGAATGACTTATAAAGCAGTTTGAGCCTTTCTGAATGCTGCTGCTCTTTAAAAAAAATACAGCAGTATATCGTATATAACACTGGGAAAAGTACAAAAGAGTAGAGAATTACAGGGAGAATTCTCTGTAATTACTCTAACTATGAATACTCTTGATACATTTTAGGAATACTTTTCACGTAATTGACATTCAAGTCAGTTCTGTAGTTTTAATACCTGATTACTATGTTAGTATTTGGGGACTGCTGTCCCATTTAAGTAACCCTTGATGAATAAAATGGAGAGCAAATGAAGACATTCAATGTCACTCTGGGTCTGGACATGTTTGTACACGCATGTACATAGACACATGTGAGTACCACAAACATACACAGACACATGCAAAAAAATAAAATGAACAAATTTACCATATACAAAAATGAACCCAAAATGGATGAAAGATCTTGGATGGTTTGCTATAAATGCCAAGGGAATAGAAACTAGATCCTGGGAAAGTATCTCAGTGAGGGAGTGTCTGCAGTGGGATGACCCCTGACTCAGTGAGGGAGTGTCTGTAGTGGGATAACCCTTGTCTCAATGAGGGAGTGTCTGTCGTGGGATAACCCTTGTCTCAATGAGGGAGTGTGTGCAGTGGGATGACCCTTGTCTCAATGATGGAATGTCTACAGTGGGATGATCTGTGTCTCAGTGAGGGAGTGTCTACAGTGGGATGACCTGTGTCTTAGTGAGGGAGAGACTAAAGTGGGATGACCGCTGTCTCAGTGAGGAAGTGTCTGAAGAGGGATGCCCGGTTTCTCAGTGAGAGTGTCTGCAGTGGGATGACTCGTGTCTCAGTGAAGGAGTGACTACAGTCGAATGACCCCTGTCTCAGTGAGGGAATGTCTGAAGTGGGATGACCCCTGTCTCAGTGATGGAGTGTCTACAGGGATGACCAGTGTCTCAGTGAGGAAGGGTCTGCAGAGAGTTGTCCGGTTTCTCAGTTAGAGAATGTCTGCAGTGGGATGACCGTGTCTCACTAAGGGAGTGTCAGCACTGGGAAGACCCCTCTCTCAGTGAGGGAGTGTCTGCAGTGTGATGACCCCTGTCTCCATGAGGGAGTGACTACAGTGGGATTACCAGTGTGTCAGTGAGGGAATGTCTGCAGTGGGATGACTCGTGTCTCAGTGAGGGAGTGCCTCTAGTGGGATGACCCGTGTCTCAGTGAGGGAGTGACTGCAGTGATATGACCCATGTCTCAGTGAGGGAGCGACTACGGTGGGATGACCGGTCTTTCAATGACGGAGTGTCTGCACTGGGATGACCCCTGTCTCAGTGAGGAAGTTTCTGAGGTGGGATGACCCATGTCTCAGTGAGGAACTGTCTGCAGTGGGATGAAACGTGTCTCAGTGATGGAGTGTCTACAGTGGGATGACTCGTTTCTCACTGAAGGTGTGTCTACAGTTGTATGACCCGTGTCTCAGTGAGGGAGTGACTACAGTGGAATGACCTGTGTGTCAGTGAGGGAGTTTCTGTAGTGTGATGAACCCTGTCTCCGTGAGGGAGTGACTACATTGAGATTACCAGTGTCTCAGTGAGGGAGTGACCACAGTGGGATGACCGGTGTCTCACTGAGGGAGGGTCTGCAGTGTGATGACCCGTGTCTCAGTTATGGAGTGTGTACTGTGGGATGCCCCGTGTCTCAGTGAGGGAGTGACTACAATGGGATGACCGGTGTGTCAATGACGGACTGTCTGCAGTGGGATGACCAGTGTGTCACTGAGGGAGTGACTTCAGTGGGATGACCCCTGTCTCAGTGAGGGAGGGTCTGAAGTGGGATGAACCCTGTCTCAGTGAGGGAGCGACTAACGTGGGATGACCAGTGTCTCAGTAAGGTAGTGTCTGCAGTGGGATGACCTGTGTCTCAGTGAGGGGGTGACTACAGTGGGATGACCCCTGTCTCAGTGATGGAGTGTCTACAGGGATGACCAGTGTCTCAGTGAGGAAGGGTCTGCAGAGTGTTGTCCGGTTTCTTAGTGAGAAAATGTCTGCAATGGGATGACCGGTGTCTCACTAAGGGAATGTCTGCGCTGGGATGACCCCTCTCTCAGTGAGGCGTGTCTGCAGTGGGATGACCGTTGTCTCAGTGAGGGAGTGACTACAGTGGGATGACCTGTGTCTCAGTTAGAAAGTGTCTGCAGTGGGATGACCCATGTCTCAGTGAGGGACTGTCTGCAGTGGGATGTCCTGTGTCTCAGTGATTTAGTGTCTGCAGTGGGATGACCTGTTTGTAAGTGAGGGAGTGACTACAGGGATGACCAGGATCCGAGTGAGGAAGTGTCTGCAGTGGGATGACCCTTGTCTCAGAGAGGGAGTGTCTGCAGTGGGATGATCCATGTCTCAGTGATGGAGAGTCTACAGTGGGATGACCCGTGTCTCAGTGAGGGAGTGTCTGCAGTGGGATGACCCGTTTCTCAGTGAGGGAATGTTTGCAGTGGGATAACCCGTTTCTCAGTGAGGGAATGTCTGCAGTGGGATAACCCGTTTCTCAGTGAGGGAGTGTCTGCAGTGGGATGACCCGTGTCTCAGTGAGGGAGTGTCTGCAGTTGGATGACTGATAGGCATGTCTGGGATGATCTTAAATTATCCCACTGTGAGCAACATCATTCCCTAGGCAAGGAGTCCTGATCTGTTCAAGAGTAGAAAACTCAACAGGCATGATGGTACATACGTTTAATCCCAGCGCTCTGGAGGTAGAGGCAAGCAGATCTCCATGAAGCCAGCTTAGTCTACTTAGCAAATTCTGGGCCAACTGTCCCCACCCAACTCTCCCCAAAGCAAAAAAAGTAGAGAACTCACTCAGACTGGGGGCATGCATGCATCGTCTCTCTCTGCTCTTGACTGTTTTGTGGCTGTGATGTCACCAGCTGCTTCTGCCTTGGCTTCCCCATAATAATGGACTGTAACCTGGAATTACAAAATGAAATAAACCCCTTTCTCCTCTAAGATGGAGTTTGTCAACATGTTTATCATAGTAACAGAAATGAAACTAAAACAGACCTCCATGTAAAACTATGGAAATGGGGAAGTGTAAATCCAAGGGTTTGGTCTCAAGTTTTTATACATGAAAAGCACATTGTGTGAACGACAGAAGGAAAACAATTTGAACTTCAATAAAATTAAAAGCTTTTGTGCATCAAGGAACACAATTCAGAAAATAAAGGAACACAGGTAGAAATGTTTGGAAATTGTAAGGAAGAGCTTAGTATACGGAATTTGTTTAAACCTTTTGCAACTCAATAATTAAAAGAATTTAATGACAAAAAGAGCAAAGGATCTGAATAGGCACATCTTCAAGGAAGATATGCAAATCGTCAATAAACACTTGAGAATGCACTCCCTAGCCATGTGGAAAGATGAGCTGAAACCACAGGGAGGTGTCACTTCACACCCACTGGAGTGGCCTTAATCCAATAACCAGTGTCAGTGAGGACAGGGATGAGAGAGAAGCTCACTCTCCTGGGCAAAGGTAAAATGGCCAGCCACTTTGGAAGACAGTTTGGCAGTCTGTCAGCAAATTAAATATGGTCACCTTATGATCCAGATCTCCACTTTCTTATTTCTGTAACCAAGCACCAGACAACTTCGGCGAGGAAAGATTTGTTTTAACTTACAGTTTGAAGAGGCAGTCTACCACAGCAGCAACGTGCCAGTGGGAGCTGCCGTGTGGCAGAGGGAGCATGCTCACAGCTGGATGGACAGATGGCAGAGAACGGAAAACCCATGCTCAAGTGGATTTCTCTTTTTCCTCTTTTTGTTTGTCCAGGTGCTGCTCGCATACAGGACAGTTCTTACCCTCTCAGTTAATCCTGTCTGGAAACATATCATCGACACATCCAAAGTGTGCCTCTCTGGTGCCAGGGGTGTTTCTTAGTCCAACCAAGATGGCAATCAAACCAGCCATCACATGCCTGAAGAATCAAAAACAGGTCCAGCACTTCTCATAAGAGTCAAAAAGTAGAACCCACTCGGGGCGTGGTGACACATGCCTTTAATCCTAACACTTGGGAAGCAGAGGCAGACGGCTCTCTATGAGACTGAGGCCAGCTTGATCTACATAATGAGTTCCAGGACAGCTGGAGCCATAGGGAGACCTTGTCTCCAAAAACAAAACTAAACAAATGTAGAACACACATGTACATGAACCAGTAGATGATAAATGAAATATAACACACTTCCACAGTGGTTTATTCAAGCATGAAAACTAATAAGATACTAATACACACTACAACATAACCTTGAGAGCATTTTATTGAGTGAAAAAAAGCCAGACTCAAAAGCCATATATGTTGTATGTTCCATTTGTTTTGAATACATAGGCAAATCCACAGCATGGAAATTGGATTTGTGGTTACAGGCAGGTGCAAGAAGATGGAAATGGAGCATGACTGTCTAATGGGTACAGTTTCCTTCTGGTGGCTTCTTATATAATATAAATCTGTGTAGCGGAGAGGGTGAAGAAATGACCTTTCATGAAGTGGTGTAGATGAACCTCACAAACTGTTGTTAGCTGTGAGAGTATAGACTGGGAAATCCTCTTATAAAACCTCCAAGCAGGCAAAAGTGGCCTATGGAGATACAAGTTGAATGCCAGAATGGTGGCTTTCCTTGGTAAGTGATCATCAGGGATCATGAAAGGGCTTCTGAGAGAGATAATGAAGTATTTTTCTTTTCTCTTTGTGTATGTGTGTGTGTACATGTCCAGAATCATTCTCAATCTACCTTACTCTTTGAGGTAGTGTCTCTCAGTCAAACCCAGAGCTCACCAGTATGGCTATGCTTGCTAGCCAGCTTGCTTTGGGGACTCACTATCTCTGCTCTCTGAGGCTGGAATTATAGATGAGATGCCTCTCCCAGCCTCCATTTATGTGGATCCTGGAGATCCAAACTCTGGTTCTCGGGCTTGGGAGGCAAGTGCTTAGTCACCGAGCTATCTCACTGGCCTCCGATAGTCTAGTTCTTGATCAGGATGTTACTTATAGATATTTGTTCCCTGATCTGGATTAGGAAGTTTTCCCTTGTCTGTATATGTGTTATACATTTGGAAAATGTTTACATAAAAGTTATGCAAAAGTTCTACCAAGCTGGGCTAGAGAGATGACTTCAAGGTTCAGAGCACTGACTGTTCTTGCATCTCAGCATCCACATGATGGCTAACAACCATCTAAAATTCCAGTTCCAGGGGACTGGACACCCTCTTCTGTCCTCCATGGGCTCTGCACAACATGGGTGTACTTATATATAATCAGGCATAACCCACAATAACATAAAAGTTCTACACAATTGAGTGTGGTGGTACATGCCCCTAAAGAAAACTGGTCTCCCTCTCCAAACAGCTATCAATTGTCAGTAGATCCTCAGCTAGGGATGGGCTTCTTGCCCACCTCCCTAATCCATGGTGGGTTTTTGTCTGCCTTGATCTTACACAGATTTTATGCATAGTGTTACAAGAACTTTGAATTTGAATGTACAACTGTGTCCAGACAACAATTTTCTTGTTTTCATTGACCACATCTTTTATACCCCCTGAAATGATCCCCAAGGCTTAGGAGGAAGGGTGTGATATAGGTGCTCCATTTAGAACTGAGTACTCTACAATCCTTTTTCTCTACACATTATCTAATCTTGGGCCTCTGTGCTAACTGCCATCTGCTGTAAGAAGTTTCTCAGGGGAGAACTGAGAGACATACTAATCTATGGGTATAACGATATGCCATTAGGAATCGGTTTAACAATATGTCCATTTGATGAATAATAGTAGTTGTCCCTAATGGCCTGTGGTTCTTGGCCCTGGAAACAGGGCCGAAGACTGTTGGGAACCTGTTACACTGGTGCCACTATTACACCAGTGGGCATATACTGAGAGCTGGTCTCTACTGGAGCTTCTAGGTTCACAGCTGAGGTGAAGGTTTATGATTACCTTTCTCTTTCAGTAAGCATGCATACACCATCTGGTACTATGAAAGCTGACCAGTAGTTTGTTTTTTTGAATAACAAATTCTAGCACAGATGAAGAGAAAATGGAACTCTTTTTAAAAAGTTTTTATTTACTTATTTATTTTTATTTTATGTGTATGAGTGTTTTGCTTGCCATGTATGTAACTGCATACATGTTGTGCAATGTCCATGGAGGCTGGAAGATGGGCTCAGATCCCTTGGAACTGGAGTTATAGGTGGTTGTCAGGTGTCCTGTGGGTGCTAGATACTGAAATGCTCATGATACCACATTATTCACAAGATGTAGAATCAACCTAGGTGTCCATTAATAAATGAATGGGTAGAGATTCTTAAATATACACAATTAAATATTATTCAGTCAGAATAAAGAAAACAATTTTTGTTATCCTGAGCAAAAATAGTTGCACTTGTAGATCATCATGTTAAGTAAAATAAGCCAGATATAGAAAGACAAATACCATATGTTCTCTATCATCGGTAGAGGCTAAAAACTGTTCATCTAAATGCAGAGTCAATGATTCTTGAACACTGGGAAAGGTGGGGAAGAGAATATGGTTGCGCACCAGCTACCAGTGGAGCTCTGAGTGTTCCACAGTGCAGTGAAGTGACCTCCACTCACAATGAGAGAGGAGCTTGATGAGGGCATGCCTATAGAAATGATAAGGAAACACTAATTACTCTTAATTGGATTAGAACATGCCACATGCATACGCTGAAATGTCACACTGTATCTCATAAAGGTACAAAATTACCACATGTAAAAAATTTTGCAAGGGGGCTAGAGGGATGGCTCAGCAATCGAGAGCACTGGCTGCTCTTGCACAGGATCCAGGTTTGGTTCCCAGCCCCCACATGGTGCCTCACAATGGCTTGTAATTCTAGAATATCCCACATCCTCTTCTGATCTAGTCGGAACCAGACCTGCATGTGGTTGTGGTGCACTTACATACATGTGGGCAAAACACTCATACACATAAACTAAAATTATTAAATCTTTTAAACATTTTAATAGAAGAAATTTTGAGTGGTACTTTTCATATTCTACATAAACCTTATTCTAGAACTGAATTCACAGACATGAATCTGGAGTTATACTAAGAGTTGTTTCTTTCCTCCTCTTCCTCCTCCATCTCATAAACATTTGACTCTAGTGTAATGCAGTTTATTTATTCAATAAAAATTTTACAGCAAATAAAAATTATATTCATTGAATTTCTAAAGTCTAAACATAAAATCTAAATCACTAGGAGGCAGAAATGTAGATTAAGATAATAATGAAATGTGACGTCACTCAGCAGCATATATTCCCAGAGGAGGCCCAGAGGAAAAGGAACATTAATATGTTTTTGGTGGCTCTGGGAAATGTTATGATTTTTATGAAAAACAACTGGTAAGTACCCATAATATATATGTGTATGTTCCCTAATATCAGACTGCTGGGACTATAGCCAAAGAACTCCTCACATACAAGGACACGCATTCAAGAATACATGCTGCCCTGCTGCTTTTTGGCAAAATAATAATAACAGAATCAAAATTAATTTCTATACTTAGGAAGACAGCTGAAAGAGATGACTCAGACATACTGTGGAATATTATGCAGCTGGTTTTTAAATAAGATTAGAAATACAACTAGAAGAATTTGTTCCAGAAGAATTTACACTTTTATTGAGCAAGACATGGAAAGGGTTAAACAATATCTGCTTATATTTTTATTTTACAATAATAAATAAACAAGAAGCTCTTAGTTTGTATATTTCAGAGTGTGCAGTGTGAATAATCAGGTTAGCATGGAGGAAAACGTGGGCGATGACAGACTGGTTCACAAACACGGCCTGGGCTGTTACGGTAAAGGAGGGCGGCTAAATGGAGGAATGCTGTCCTGGTTAGTTTTTAGTGTCAGTTTGACCCAACCCAGAGTTACCTGGGGAAGGTAACTCAACTGAGGACATTTCCCAGATTGGACTGGCATGAGGTCGTGTCTGTGAGAGGCTGTCCTGACTGATGGATGTAGGAAGGCCCAGCCCACTGTAGGCAGCACCATCCCTAGCAGGTGGGTCTGCTATAAGAAGGTAGCTAAGCACACACAAGTGGGCAAGCCAGTAAGCCTTGCTCCTCTAGAGGGCCTCCCTCCAGCTTCCTGTCTTGAGTTCCTACCCTGGCTCCCTTCAATGGTGGATGATTACACGTGAGATGAAACAAACCCTTTCCTCCCCGAGTTGCTTTTGGTTATGGTTTTTACCACAGCAACAGGAAAGCAAACTAGGACCGATGCCAAACAAAAGGGGCGCAGAGCGGCTGCCACACCAACGGGGAGTAAGTCAGCTACGCAAGCACCAACAAAACTTCGACAGACAAAACCAAGCAATGTATTAGTCATTTCATGAGAAATTCAGTAATTTAGCTATTCTGCCTTTTTTTCCTATCTTTGTTATTTCAGAAATCTAATTCAGGGTTTAAAATGCCACTCTTTTCTTCTAATATATAATTGACTTGTTTTTCTTCTTTTTTTCTTGTAATTTTAATATTTTCAATATTTTTTTCTTAAAATTCTTGTCTGAAGTAAAAGTCCTTAAAACATCCAGTGCAAAAGCAATGGCCCATCATCTTTCCTTGTGTGGCTCCTTCATATGCACCTTGCCAACCGAGAGCACACTGCCTGCTTTTATCTGCTTTCTGTACTCCACAGAAAGTGCCTAGGCAGGACGAGTGCCAGGAAGATTGTCTCCATAACAGGGCAAACCTATTCAGACAGTAAGTGCATAATCAATGCTTAACATGGTTAGAAGAAATCAGCTGTAATGTTCTAGGATCAATGAATGTTTGTAGTTTGACTTTTCTGTACATGAGTTCACAGGCTTACTTAGCACAGGCCTAAAAATGTTTGTTGTGTTATCGATAGGAATAAACGAGCTAGAAGCAGGAATTAGCAAAGGAAAAAGCCCACTCCCTACACCACAGATGTTCCAATGGGAGGCCAGAAGGCACAGACTATGCAGAATAACAACAGTGGACAGCAAAATGAGGGCTGAGAAAGACCTTTGGCCTTACTGTAAGCCTATCCGGGGGTACAGGCATGAGGAAACTTCTAGAAGACAACAACTCACAAAGAAAGGCAAAGAAGCTTGAAGAGAGCCCAGCTGTGGAGGAAGAGATGGTGTCTCTGTGTCTGAAGCCATGTACTCAAGTATATAGCTAGGAGAGGAAACAGGAAGTGCCAGGAAAGACTTCCGAGTGGGCATGCTACTGTCACAAAGTGCTATCTGATGAAACATCCTGATGGAATTACATTTAAATTTGTCCAGTTGCTTCTACCAAAGATGACTTAGAGGGGAATGGATCAAGGCAGCTTGGTGCTCACACCTCAGCACCCATCTCCTGTGGGTTTGTTGGGTCAGCCCTCTGATTGAATCAAGTCTGGGAAAGTGAGACTCGGAGCTTAGAGATGCTACTGAATCTCAAGGGCCAGAACTGTTATCTGCAGTGGAAGGACAAGCCTGAGCGCTCCAGTGGAATTTTCTCTCAGTCCCAAGGAGCAAAGAACACCCCTTCTTTCTACACAGCTCTGTCTAGCACCTGACATGGATTCTGGCATCAGCTGTAAGGGGTTTTGGTTTGGTGTGTTCATTTCTCTTTCCCAGCACCTCTGAGATTAGTAAGGATATCAACAGCTACTATGTACTGGCTTATTCCTGGGGCTCACTTAATCTTCAAAAAACTGCTGCGAGTCATTACTATTTATCCTCATAGCTTAGACCGAGAGACCTGAAAAGACAGAGCACACAGCCTGCAACAAATGGTGCCACAGTTGTCTGTCTGGCGCCCCAGGCTGAGCTGATTTAGGAACCCACACTTCTCAGCTCACGAATCGTGGAAGGCGAGTGGCTGTCCCCTGGTGTCTCTTCTGGCAACACTGGTGTGTTCACCAAGGTCTTCTGCGTCTTTCCCCTCTTAGGACATCTGCGGGCTCAGGGACACTGCTTCTTTTCTCTGTGCTGTCTTTTATAGACTCAAGTGCAGTCCCAGATGTGGGAAGCGTACCTTCCCACTGCTAAAACCAGATTGAAAGACAGTTTAATTAAGGCTAACAGACTGGTACACCGTGTTGAGGGCTTTTTTTCCCTTCAGTGCAGGGTCTCCCTGTAGATCTGCATGCCTTTGCCTCCCCAGTGCTGGGATCAAAGACATGTGCCACTGTTCACGGCCACACCAAGGGCTTGTACCAAATGTTATCACTGACAGCTGTGATAAGCAATGTGATTATCGATTGATGGAATCCAGAATCATCTAAAAGACAAGCTCTCAGGTATGACTGAACAAAAATTTCAAGATTGGATGACTTGAAGTAGAAAGACCCACCCCAAATGTGAGTGGCATCACCCCACGGGATAGGGCCCCAGACCGAATGAAAATGGGAAAGCAAGCTGAGCTCCAGGACTCACCTCTCTCTGCTCCCTGACTGCAGATGCAGTGCAGCCAGCTTCCTCCAGCTCCTATGGCCATGCTTCCCCCCCATGAAGGCTGTGCCTAGCACTGTGAACTAAAAAAAACCTTTCCTTCCTTATACTGTTTTTGTCATCCTGAAGAGGAAAAGATATATGCCCATGCATTTAGTGTTGCTGTTTGTGTGTCCGAGATCTTTTTCTTTTGGTCGGTTCTCTTACTTTACTATTCATTAGGGCAACTAGAAGTCACTCTGTAATCGCTGTAATGCCTTTCCTAGTAAATAATTAACCATACTGATAGGATAGAGAAGGCAAAACTTTAGTTTGGGGAACACAAAGGGGTCAGAAGTAAATACCACAGTTATCTGGGGAAACGGCTGTTAACCATTGTATTGGTGCGGGTAGCAAATTATATCGCTAAACATGTCTTAACCCTTACCTACAATACCTGCTTTTACGATGACCGTTTAAGGAATTTCCTGAGATGGTTTATGTACACATAGACAATTGTGTTGAAAGACATGTAAGCTATGGTCTAAACCTATCAATGCTGTACCAGTTCAGAAATGACATTAAAAGTCCGATAAAAGCTTGTCTGGGTCTGCTAGCATAATAAAAGTTTAGTTCTGCAGCTTTCCAGGTGAGTGTTTTGTTTCTTGACTGCCTGACTTTCTAGAACAACAGCAATGAGAAAAGTAATGAACACGGCTGGCTTCGCAGGCTCTGGACCCCTAGCAGGAGACTACCGCTGCCTGCCTCTTTTCCTGGGTTCTGGCCCACCTCACAGAGACAGAGGGGCCTCGGGCTTATCTCACTCTGATGCCAAGTCTACTTCAAAAGAAATCCCCAGTGCAAGAGCTTCAGTCGCATTGTGACACACGGGGAAGCAGAAGGTTTCCCTGCTTTAACTCTACATCCCGTCATTCACATTTTCTTTCTTGGAAAATAAGAAAAACCTTTTGAGGACATGGTTGACAACAGGAAAAAAAAAACCCGCTTCCTTCAAGAAAACCTTAGACCATCCTCCAAAATACGTAGTCTTCCCCATTGTTCCTTAAAAGATACCAGAACCAGGAGCTGAAGAGATGGTTCAGCAGTTAAGAGCATCTGGTACTCTTCCAAAGGACCCAGGTTCAGTTTCCAGCACCCACACAGCAGCTAACAACTATCTGTAATTCTAGTTCCAGGAGATGCCACACCCTCTTCTGACCTCTTCAGGCACTGCCCTTACATACACACAGGCAGAACACTCATATGCATAGAATAAAAATAAATAAAGTTTTTTAAAGATATCAGAATCAAACTGGGGATGTGACTCAGTGGATAAGAGCTCTTATTGCTGTGTAAGCATATGGACCTGAGCTTGATCTCCAGCACCTGTGTTTAAGAGAAAAAAAAAAAGCCAGTGCTGAACTGAAGGTAGGTGCACCCATGGAACGACTCTAAGGGTCTCCCACTGCCTACACACACACACACACACAGAGAGAGAGAGAGAGAGAGAGAGAGAGAGAGAGAGAGAGAGAGAGAGAGAGAGAATATTGAGCCTAAAAGTCACAAATCAGATATTTCTCAAAATAACTTAACTTTATCTTGAAAGTGACCTATTAGCCTGAGGTAGCCCCAAGGTGTTCTCTCCATCTTCCCCTCCCACTTGCGCTGACATCTGGCTTCCTGACATTTGCAGGGTCTCTTCTAAGGCTTGTGACCTAAGGCTTAAAGGGCACTTAAAACACTTCTCAAGAACAAGCAATGTTTTATCGAGAAAAAGCCCAACCCAGTGTTGCAAAAGAGGCTTTTCTTTCAAGGAAGTGGCCTATCTGCAGAGGTGGGACTCTGCACACCTCCCCACCTGTACTAGGCCCAACTAGGGTAACCTGGGTACAGTTGTCATGCAGAGAGATGAAACTCTGGAAATCCATGACTTCGCTTTGCTTAATCAGAAAGCCATTGCTCAAGAATAAATCCAAGAAGCAGCCTCAAGCAACAAAAGAGGTCACTTGAACCTTTGAAATCACAGCCACCCATCGTCCAGCTTTGTACTTCCTGCTCACGATGACAGACAAACCAGAACCAACTTTTGCTTTGAAGAATGCCCTGGGCCTCCCTTCCCATCAACAGCCTCTGAAAGGAGAAGTTTCCAGAGCAGGTGACTTAGATGGATAGGAGCTGAACACTCTGAACACATTTCCAGAAAAGAGAAGAAAACTCAAGAAGGTTAAGTGGCTTTCTTGGGGTCCCACAGCTAACAAGCATGAAAACCACTGTGTGAACATCTTCCACCTGGTTCTCTGTCTCTTAGCTGTGATTTACATGGCTTTCCATGTGGAAAACTGGAACCCAGTCCATATAAGAGAGCATGGAGTCCTTCTCTCTTGCAGTAGATCGTGGTTATCCTTACATTCTCCTGGCTCCTCCTCCCCCTCAGAGACCCACAGTCACACCACATTCTTCTGGTTGAGATGGTACATAAAGTCATTAGGCGACACCTAATCAACTTCAACCTGCAGCATCCTCTCACATACACACGCTGTTCTAAACCTGGAGGGGAGCAACTTGAGACTGACCTAGCCTCCATTTCCCACTTTCTAGAGTCCTCCGGGACTCTTCTTACATTGTTAGTTCTTTTGGTGCTGCCTCATCTGGAGCTGATGTCAGCTACACATGATCAATTCTAGCAGCCCAAAGGAACCTTTTGTAAGTCTGTTTTCTGTTGCTAATACAATACCACAGACTAACTTGTAAAGAAAAGAAGTTGGGCTCATAGTTCCAGTCTAAGGTCAAGGCCATCTGGTGATGTCCTGCTCACTGGCAGCACCCTTAGGCAGTGTGTCACATGGCAGGAGATATGGAGTGTGAGATAGGCCTAGTCAAACTGACTTTACACCAGGCTCACTCTCCACATAAGCCCATTTGTCCATTAATGCATGAATCCCCTAAAAACACAAGTAGTTAACCCATACATGAGAGCAGAGTCCTAATTACCTCTTAATATCGCCTCATGGGGATTCAGTTGCATCATGAACTTAGAAGGGACAAACCATATTTGAATCACAGCACCTGTGATTCCATATCAACACTCTGGTCTGTTTGGGAACACGACTAGGAAGTTACAGGAAGTACTTGTTGTTTAGGTGAAAAGAGAAAGGGAAGTCAATTCCAAATTAATGTGGCTTTTCACCTGAATTCATTTTTATTTTATTTTTGTGAGTGTGCATGTTCACGCATGTGCATGTGTGAGTGTGTGCACATGCATATGGAGCCCAGAGGTCAATGTCAGGTTCTTCATCAATCACTGTTCATCTTATTTGTTTGAGAAAGGGTCTCTCACTGAACCTGGAGCTCACCAATTTAGCTAGATGGCAGGCCAGTGAGTGTCAGGGACCCACCTGTCCCCATCCCCCCAGTGCTGGGTCACAAACCGAGCCACTCAGAAGTTAAGAGCTTGTATTGCTCTTCCTAAAAAACCCAAGCTTAGTTCCTAGCACCCATGTTGGGCAGCTAACAATGGCCTATAACTCCAGTTCCAGAGGGTCTGACTTCCTCTTCTGGCCTATGTGAGCATCTGCACTCACATACGCACACACATACACACACACACACACACACACACACAATTAAAACTTAAATAAGTCTTAAAAATCCAAACAAACATGAGTCACTGGAGCTGGTTTTTTAAATGGATACTCGTGATCTGAACCCAGGTCTTCATGTTTGCACAGCCAGTGCTTTGCCAGTGAGCCATCTCCCTAGCCCAGCTGAGCTCATTCTCTGTTTTCCTTCCTCTATAGCATACCTTCTTGTGCCTCTCAGCACATGGCTTCTCTTTCCCTTTAGTTTACCAAACATCAAGCTTGTTTTGGATGTGGAGACAGAGTTCAGGGCTTCATGCTTTCTTCATTCAGATCCATCAGTGCTTGTTTAATAAACCTTTGAATCTGTGAGATTTAACTGAGTAAGTATAAAGGTCTCTTTACTTAAATTATTTTATCAAAGAGGTGACTTTAAACAAATTCAAGTCTTCATTAGCCCTCAGAGCATCCAACATTACCACCACTGTGATTACTAAGCCATTACCCATAATGTTAGAGAGGTCAGAAGAGTTAGAAATGGTCTATAAAACAGGAAACCAGCAAGTGTCTAATATTGCTTATTGGCCAGATGGAGGACATATGAGGAAATCGCACATTGGTGAGGCACCATCCTTTACACGCAAAACAGCTACAGTTATGCAATTCAGGGGTCTTTTAGTTAGACTCACTGAAGGGGTACCCCTATTGCCACAATCTACGACCCTATTCAGCCTTGAAGAAGCCAGAGCGGTCAGCGCCCCGATTCCCTATTGGCAATTAGGGTGACCTCTTCAGAGGGTGGTGTGATGAGAATAGGAGGTAGAATTTGGCTAGGCAGTTTAGGGTAAAAAGACCCCAAAAGACCAAAAACTGTCCTTGTGTCCTTCAGCAGCCTACTCTATATCAAAGGCCAAATATGTCTAAAGTATTTGGGGGCTCTTATCTAATTCCTAAAAGATTTTAGGGTTACCTCTTCAAAAGGGGAACGTTAGAGAACAAACAGCTAATTGAGAGACTACAAATTCTCTCACTTATACCTTTCATAAGCTCAAAAATGAACTTAAAACCCATTATCCCCCCTGGTTTGCCAATCCCCTCATGGCCTGGCTCCTCCCTTTACTGGGCCCTTATATACCTCCCCATTATATATATATAAAAAAGGGGGAGATGTGGGGATCTGGTTACTGAGCAAGCCAAGCAACTGCAGATACCCTAAAGGGATGGCAGGTGTCTGACCTGCTCTGCCTGATGTGATATGAATCTTCCTTTCCCCCACCCCAGACCAGAACCAGGTTTTTGGGTTTCATTTCCTCATTCCTGAACTTCCACAACCTTCCTGCCTTTACCCCAACACTCCACCTTTCCCGCCTTCTGTAATGGTCAGAGAGGCTTCCCTATATAAGCCCCTGCATTGGCTCTAATAACCGAACTACCCACCGACATAGTCTCCCGGGAGGGAACTCCTCCCACCGCACTCTGAGCCACCTGAGGTCCCGTTCCATCGTCCTCCATTCTCTGGCATGGCTGGAGCACAACAGCCGTGCTGGAGATGGAGACGCACCCACACAGCGGAATGTGCTAATAATGAGCAGACAGTTCTTATGCTCTAAATCATCCAGTATAATCATTGGTTTTCAAGGAATAGCTCACCTTGAATAGCCTGGTGTTTCTACATGATTATTCATTCAGCTTACATATGGACCAGGCATACCATGGGTGTGCCTCTTTCTGGCTCTTCCTAGCTTTTGTGAGCCTATTGATGAAATTTGAAATCTTAGTTAAAGAAGGATGAGTTGTCTGCTGGTAAGTTAAGTGAAGTTATAATTGGCAAAACAAGAAAGCCTAAAATATGTTGATCTCATACTTTTTAAAGATTTGCTTTATTTTTATTTATGAGTTGGGGGTGAGTATGTACCACATATGAACAGGTGCCAAAGAAGTCACAAGAGAATGCTGGACCTCCTGGAGCTGGAGTTATGGGCAGTTGTGAGCAACCCATGTAAGTGCTGACCTATGTGGGCATCTGCACTCACATGCACATACACACACAGAAACACAAACGCAGAAACACACACAGACACACACACACACAATTAAAACTTTAATAAATCTTAAAAATCCAAAAAACATGAGTCACTGAAGCTGGTTTTTTAAATGGATACTAGCGATCTGAATCCAGATTCAGCTCCTCTGCAAGAGCCCATCTCTCCTGCCTAATATAAGACCTCTTAATCAGAAACTCAGACAACAATATTTATGGCATGCTTATGCATGATTACAACAGATTTGCAAATGATGCCAAGTTACAAGGGAGAATTAATATTTTGGGTGAGATAAAATTGTGGTTCCAAAATCTTCTGATAGACTAGAACTTGTGCTGAAACTAACAAAGTTAAGGGGAATAGTGTGGTTTTCATTTACATACCTGAGCAATACAAGCATTGGTGTGAGTTAGCAGTAATTCCTTAGGTTAGACAGGGATGCTTTGGGCTGCAAGTAACAACCCAATTCAAGATGAATACAGCCATTTATCATAGCCTGTGACAAGGAGAGAGATGAAACAGCAATAGAAGGTACACACGCTGGGGTTCTCTGAGATGCTGTAGGACAGCAATTTTCTACTGGGGCAGTTCTGAACCCAGAGGATATTTGGCAATGGGTAGAGACATTTTGTGCTGTGACCACTGGTGAGGAGAAGAGGATAATACACTATTGGTATTTAATGTCTAGACGGAAGACAGCAGTGTACAGGAAAGCCATCCCAACAAAGGATTTTCTGGCTCCAAATAACAGTGATTCAAGACTGAGAAACTCTGACTTAGAGTAATGCAAATCTGTCCTTCAAGGGATTAAGGAATTGAATTTCACAGTGTCAGCTGAGGAGGAACAGCTATGGGAGCAAAGCTGGGGTCTGGTAGGAAGAAAGAGAAAGAGATAGAAGAGCACTCACCATAGAGTATTCCATTCATAATGAACAGTGTGTGTGAGCGTGTTAGTGCATGTGTGTGTGTGTGTGTGTGTGTGTGTGTGTGTGAGGTGATGGTACTGGTACATCTGTAAACCAGAGGCCAGCCTCAGTTTTGTCCCTCAGGATGCCAACCACCTTATATTTTGAGGCAGAGTCTCTCTCTTTTACCTGGAGCTCACCTATTGGCTAGGCTGCCTGGACAGTGAGCCCTAAGGATCAGCCTGTCTTTACCTCATCAGCACTGGAGTTACAAGCACACACTGCCAAGCCCAACTTTTTTACATGGGCTCTGGGGATTAAACCCAGGACTTCATATTTGCATGGCACGCATTTTACCCACTGAGCCAGCTCCTCGCCCCTGAGTAGGATCTTTTCTTGGGTTGACTTTGAGCCAGGCACTGCTGACCCATGTCTTTGCATGAAGTGGGAAAGGTTCCCCTTCCTTAGACACTGTACTGCCACCTGCTGGAAAGTTTTTTTAAAGGAATCTATAAATCTATAATGTATTGTAACTAGAGCCCCCTAGAGTTGTGCAGCACATAAGTTCACGATAATTTATACTATTCCTCTGGAGTTCAATATGATCCAGCTGTGAAAATGACTTCTGAGGAAACAACCTAGGACTTTACAAGCAGGAACTCTATGTCCTGAGTAAGAAAAGTTCAGTTTTACCACATTCTATAGAGACATTGGTCAAAGCAATGTAGAATCTATCACTCAAAATTCTTGATTCCATCACTGGAGATTAAAAATCGAAATGACCAAAGGAATTGGAATGGAAGAAAAAGAATGATGATGTATTTAAAGAAAAAAGAAGGGACTAAGCTGGTAAGGTGGCTCAATGGATGAAGACACCTACTTCCAAGCCTGACAATCTGAGTTCAAGCCCCAGGACCCACGTGGTTGAAGGAGAAAACCTACTCTGCTAAGTTGTCTTCTCACCTCCTCAAGCATGAGCCCACAAAATGAATGAATTAATTAATTAATACTCCCCAATTCCCAATTTCAAATCATCCCACAGTAAGTACCATTAATATTCCTTTAGGACACTTACCTAAATATTTTTGCAGGGCAAGTTCCCAAGAATGGAATTGCAAACTGAATGCTCCTTAGTGACTGTAATCAGTGTCACCTTCACCCACACCAGTGTCAGACTCTCAGTTCTGTTGGACTAATAGATACCTTGAATTTGAATTTCCTCATTAGTCCTGAAGCTGAGCATCTTTTCTTATGTATATTGGCTTCTATTAATTCTTCTCAATCTTTGCCCATTTTGTGAATTATCAATATTTGGTAAATGTTTATGGATCTTTATATGTGTAAATGTTCTTTATAGCTGCCCTGAAATATCATGGAACATGTATATACTGTGTAATGAGATTTAGTTCCAACTTTGTGTTTATCTTTTAGGTCTATTTAGGAATTTTGCTAAACAGAACTTATCAATAAATTAGATTTCATAAAATCTGACAGTATTTTATTTTATAGATTTTTCAGTTTAAGTTATACTCAGAAAGGTCTTTTAAATCGAAAGATGATGAAAATATTTCTCAATGCCTTAAGGTAGAATGTTTTTCATTTAATTATTTAGTCTGAAAAGTGTTCTTCTTATAAATGTTATTTATAGACACTATATGTTCATATATCCCCCAAATATTCTGACCCCACTGAGTATTTAAAAATTCTCCCCCAACTAACATAGCATTTTACACACTAGTTCCCACATGCCTGTCTGTGTATTTACCTTCTCACTCTACGTTCTGTATTCATCTTCTGCCCTTTTTGGGTCCCTCTGTTGTACGGTTTACATCTCTGTGGCTTTGGAGTACTCTTTGGTGCCATGTAACATAAATTTTCTGTGAATCTTCTCCTTTTACTATACAAGACTTGATTTACCGGGTGAGAACACTACGAATCCATCTTGCTTCTTATTGGAGTTAAACTTAATGGGCAATTTAGATCTGACATCTTCCCACCTAAGAATCAGTCTCTTTTTTAACTTCAGTAATTAAGCATCTTCTACATACTTTAACACAATTATTTAGTTTTAGATACCTTATACCTCCTTTGTAAACTTCTTACTAGGTAGTTTGTAGTTAAGCGTGCTATTCGAATAACTTTTGTCAAAGCCTACTGATTTGGGAGCTGACTGCCTCACAGCCCTCAGCGGCTGGCATGCCCGAGGCCGGCTCTCCTGTGGAGCTCAGTTTCTCCGTCATCCACAGCACTGGTAGTCTCCCCTCAGTCATTGCTGCCCTGTTCATAAAGTCTGAAATCGGAAACAACCTAGATGACCATCAACTGATGAATGGATAATGAAGGTGTGGTACATATACACAATAGAATATTATTCAGCTCTTAAAAATGAAATTATGAAATTTATAGGTAAGTAGATGGAACTGGAAACAATCATCCTGAGTGAGGCAACTCAGACCCAGAAAGACAAATGTCACATGGTCTCTCTTAAAGCTGGATGCTAGCTTTGAAACCCTAAATACGCACATTTTCAATGAAAATCCAGAGAGGTCAAGAAATCAATAAACAGACGTAGGTCAGGAGTGGGGTAGGGGCAGGAGGTTTCCTGGAAGACTTGGTAAAAGTCAGTGATATGAAGGGGGAAGGAGAACATTAAAGTAGGAAGGGTTAAATAGGGAGGGGAAGGGAAGGGCAGAGGAGGGAGCGTGCGGAGGGATGACCAGCACTAAGGGCTTCTAGAAAAAGCCACATGAACCCATCACTATAGAAGCTTCTTAAAGTATATAGCATATACATTATAAAACGAGATCAAAGAAGTTACCTTATAAGGGGGACCGTACTCCTTCTAGACATCATAGGCTAACAAAACAAAACTTCAGTAACAGGAACGGACTCCCTCTCTATAAGCTGTTGACCAGGGGTCCCATAAACTCTCAAACATCACTGGCCACTGCCCCTGCTCTTGGTTACCCACCAGAACTTGATAGTAAGACCCTATTGCTAAAGATACTACATATATGAGTTGTAGAACAAACAGGAGAAATCAAGTTGTTTTTGACATCAGAGTCTCATCTCTACAGGCTAGCATTCATAGTGCTGGAAGGCAAAAGGGAGAAATAATCATCAGCCTTACCCAGCTGTGCATATTGGGAACTACATGACAGCTGGCCTGGCCAAATATACCCGCCAGTGTAATAATGGCATGAATCTTGTGGGTGTATACAACTACTCTCCAATTGGATTGAAGGTCCACTTCCTAGGATGGGGCCATACCTGACACTGATGTCAGACTTGAGAACCTGAGGCTAGACAGGACACGGGGCATAGGGGAGAGCCTAATGTTAGTTTTCTACTATAGTTATAGTATTAAACTGACTCCTCTCTCTCTCTTTCAAGCAAAGATTTTTTTTTAACTTATGTCTGTGTGTCTGAGTGTATGCTATGTGCATGCAGGTACCCTCATAGGCCAGAAGAGGGAGTCAGATCCATTAGAGCTGAGTCCGCAGATTGTTGTGAGCTGCGGCATACAGACACTATGCTGGGAAACAAACTTCCGTCCTCAGGAAGGGTGACCAGCACTCTTAACAGCTGGGCCACCTCTCCAGTCCAAGCTTTTCTCTTTTTTTACACTTCATGCTTCTTCACTGGGTTCTCTTATGTTTGGGTGAGAATCTTCAGAGCAAAGAAAAAGAAAGGCGGCAATGCAGGGCATCTTCACTGTCCTTCCCATGCTCAGAATGTTTGCAGTTCTTCACCATTCAGGAGATAGTGGTTCAGTGATTTTATGGGAAATAATTTTATCAAGTTTGTAAGCTCATCTTATTTTCATAGCTTACTATAAATTTTTAATCAAAGACAAAATTTGAATTTTGCCAAATAACATGCTATCAAAATAATAATTTTTTCTGTAATGTATTAATATACTTTAGTACATGTTATCTTTCCTGTTATTTATTTCAGTGTTGGGGATTAAACACAGGGCCAAAAAGGACTCTGGTACTGAGCCACACTCATCAGTCATAAATTCATGGATTTCTAATAATGAGCCAAGTTCAAATAGTCCTGGAAGTTTTTCTTTGATCTTTTAATACATTGCTATGTTGAAATTGCCAATAATTTATTTGTGATATTTGTATTTCTGTAAATTGATCTATATTTTATGTTATCTTTCAGATTTTAATATCAGGGCTAATGAGTCTCATAAAATTACTAACAGATGAAAGAATCACTTTATCTCTAACTACAGATAAGATAAGTGCTTTGGAGATAAGCTAGAGCTAAGTTCTAAAATTTTCTGGCCTGAGGTCTTGTGGATGTTGAATATTTTATTATTTTCTTCTGTGACCTTTTGAGCTTTCTGCCTTCTGTTGAACAAATGTTGCTGTTTATATGAGGCGCGAGGAGTGCCTACTACACCCAGTGGTTCAGACTCCCTGACGGTCTTCATAGGGTGTCACATCTGCTGTTCTCCTCCATACTGGTAGGTATTTCCACTTTCCTATTCATTTTCTTTATTATTTTTTATCTTGTCAACCTTAATACAAGTCTCTTTTTTAAAATGTGCATGCAGCAGGACATGGTGGCATGCATCTTTAGCCCCAGCACTGGGGAGGCAGAGGCAGGTGCATCTCTGGGAGTTCTAGGTTAGCCTGATCTGCATAGTGGGTTCCAGTCTATCCTGGTCTACATAGTGGACTCCAGGCCAGTCAGGGCTACATAGAGAGACCGTGTCTCAAAACAAATCTTTCAAAAGTGGGGGGAGGAGGTGGATGAGAGAGGAAATCTAAATTTGATTAAAATCTATTATATAGAAAGATGGCTCAGCAGTTAAGAGCACTGGCTGCTCTTGCAGAGTACCTGGGTTTGATTCCCAGCATCCACATGGCAGCTAACAACCATCTGTAACTCCAGTTCCAAGGAATCCAACACCCCTTCTGACCTCCTCAGGCCCTGCACCACATGGGTATACTTACAGACAATATACTATTACACACAAAATTTTAAAATTTTTTTAAATATTTTAAAAATAACATATCTACTATATGAAAATATACATAAACTTGTTCAAGCACGGGATCCTATGTCTTTGGTTCACCTGAGCGTCTTTGGTGGCACGTACTAGACTCAAGTTAAGCATTCATGTACGATTGATCCATACACCACTTTTTCATTTCCTTCCTTGACATGATCTCCCCTTCGAGACTTTAATCCCTTCCTTGCTCTTTTCCAATGCCTTGTTTCTTTTTGTTAATAGTTATTGAAACAAAACTCAGCTAGTCCTTTTCCATGTTAAAATTAAAGCAATGAATTCTATTCTGAGCACAGTATTTGTTTTTGTCAGATAAGCTTTGATATATTCATCTTACTTGTTATTAAGTTAGAAATACTTTTTAAAGAATGTTTCCAAGTGATTTTGCTTATCCCTAGTTTTACTGCTGTACATTAACTTTTGAAAATATATAGAAAATTCACTTATGTGCTCGTACTCAGTTTTTACATGCAATTAAAATATTTTTGAAGACATTTTCCTATATGAAGGATATGACATTCTATTGTATACATTGAACCAGACTTCCTAATTTCATTATCCACGTCGTGTTGGGTCTCTGGCCCTCTCTGAGTGATGCGCTCCCAGTCTCCGCCGTCACTGAAACTTCGCTAACCTCGTGTACTTTCAGTTGTCCGTATCTTTCTAGACCTACCTTTCAGTATGTAGTTTCACTAATATTGTACATTTTAGTTGGTCATAACTTTGATAAATATATTCAACTTTTAATCTCATACTTTTACAATATAATATTTGTCTTAAATTTTACTTTTTCTGATATCAGTATTGCCAAAACCACCCCCACTTCCCGACCCATCTTTTGGTGTTACTTTACACATTCAGTTTGAGTGTGGTTTAACTGTTTCTCTTATTGGCAGCATAGTTCTGGACTTGACTCTTGCAGCCAATCTAAAATGTTTTTAAATGCTTTAAAATTCTCTAAAATTTTAACTTGGAAACTTGTTCTCCCGTGTGCAATTGATCTCAGCCCTGATGTTATATTTTCCCATTTTGTTTCAGAGTTGCTATTTCCCTTCTTCTAAGTTACAATGAATAAAATTTATGTTCCTTTTATTTTTATTTGCTTTTCTATTTATTAAATTGTGTGTGTGTGTGTGTGTGTGTGTGTGTGTGTGTGTGTGTGTGTGTGTGGTGAGGTGTCTGGATACTTGTGGAGGTCAGAGGACAACTTGTGGGAATCGGTTCTCTCATCCACCAAGCAGGTCCTGAGAATTAAACTCAGGTTTCCAGGCTTAGAGGCAAGTTCCTTCACCCACTGAGTTATCTTGCTGGCCTTCTTTTAAATTTGCAAGTAGTTTCAATACAATACCTTGTTTGTATCTAACTATTGATTTTGGCATGTATATCTGGAGAAAATTTAGACACTAAGCAAAGAAGTACCTTCTCACTGAGCAAGAGGAATATATTTATGTTTTGATTGTGTCTCCTGGCCATGTTCTCTTCCCAGATATTTACATTCATGTTTTTCTTCATGCTACACGTTTACACTATCTTTCAATGCCATGGCTGACACATTTCTTGTGCTGAACTGCTTCTCATATCCTGGATCTCCCCCTTATCAGATTTACTTCCTGATGGTTCTTCTATGGCTTGTCCTTCTCTGTCTTTCAGAAAGAGTCTGCAGATATCATGCCTGTTCTGATCCAGATATGTTTTTTCTTTGTCACAGGTGACTCTCAGGTGGGTAAGATTGGATGTCTAAGCCATCATCA
Organism: Eospalax fontanierii; assembly: GCA_035773235.1. NCBI lineage: Eukaryota > Metazoa > Chordata > Mammalia > Rodentia > Spalacidae > Eospalax > Eospalax fontanierii. The sequence goes on along the minus strand of CM069547.1, from coordinate 51,871,031 downwards.
CCCCCTCTAGGAAGGGTTGGTGAGCCATGGCTGTCTGGCTCCAGCCAGCCTCAGGATGATACTGAGTTGTGACGCACTTGTGAGGGCTTTCCTTTCAGGACAGTCACAGGATCATACAAGGGACAGAGGGCTTCAGGAATCAGGGCTGGCAGCCTTATGTTCAGCTGGGATGCAGTCTGCTCCTACTGGTAACCCAGGGTCTGGAGACTGCTTTGGCCAACCTCTGGGGTGAGAGGTGAGGGCCAGGCCCTAGTGGCAGGCCTTTGTGAATGTCTCCCTGACTTCCCATCCAATAACCTAGGTATTCTTTGGTTCCTAGAAAGAAAATCACTGATGTCAACAGAGGGACGGAAATGAGGTACTTGTGTGAGAGCTCTCACCAGCTCTGAGACTCCTTCTTGTCCCTCAGATTCGGGGTGCTGCCCAGAGTTCACAGGGTACCACTGCGCCCACTGCATGCTCAAGTCCATACTGAGACTCAGGAACACACAAAATGACCTGTCACACTCACTGAGGCAAAGTGATCCCAGCTTCCAGTTCATATACTTTGAATTTGCCCACAGGGTCCGTCCCACCACACACCCTCCTGGTTCAGGCCTATTGCTCCAGGCCTGGTCCTCTGAGGATCTGGAAGACCTCGCTTTCAGGAGCTTCCTCCTCACTTACTTGCATGTTCCCCTCTTGACCCCATCTGCTTCCATTCTTCCCCAAATTCCTTCTTTTTCCTCTTCATGATGTAAGAGGATCGTGGGGAGGCAGAGAGATGCAACTTTCTGCTCTCAATTTGGACACCCCAGAAGTACTTAGGAAAGCCCCAGAAGGAGGGTACTCTCAAAAGGAGCTAGGAAGAGGGCATTCCAGCTTGTAGACGAGGAAAAAAGGGAGTGACAGTGCCTGGCTTTCAGGCCTACGGGGCAGTGGCAGGGACAGCTGGACTGGGCATCATCTGCAAGGGGCAGGGGTGTGTCCTGGGTCAGAGTTAGGAGACATTTGGCAGGCGAGGCCCTGTCCTCAAGAGCCAGAGTGCAACTTTTTTCTGGGAGTCATAGAAACAGGGAGAAGGAACCTGAGGTTTGTGTCTTAGAAACACTGCTGTGGAGACAAGGTGGAAGAAGAAGGTGTTGGGAAGCCAGAAGTAGAAAAAAAGACATGAAGTGATCATCACATGAAGCAGGAGCTGCTGAACCCTGAACTTGGGCAGTAGCCAGAAGACTGAGAGAGATGGAGCACCGAGATAGCAGAAACAAACTTGAACCTGAGGACCTACTGGATACGGGGAAGGCAGGGTGACTCAGATAGTTCTGGTTGGGGTGACTCAGAGGATTATGTTGCTATTCATCAAGACAAGAACACTTGAGGAGAAGCAGGTTTGGAGGGAAAGAATGAGCTTGGGCTTGAATGTACTGCTTTTAACTTGCCTGCAAAAAATGACAAAGGCTGAGGTCAACGATTGGGTCTGGGGTTCAAGAAAGAACTTGTGTGTGTGTGTAATCATACGTGTACTTACACTGTGTGTGTAATCATAAATGTAGTAAGATTGTCCTAGAGCATGTAGAGCAAGCCATGTGAACAGCTAGGTGCCCATGAAAGACGGACTCCTTGCTGGCGTGGCACAGACTGGCACACTGCTGCCTCCGTCTTTAGTTCCTTAACAACTTTGTATTTGTTATATTTTTATTTTGTGTGCATGAGTGTTTTTCCTGCATATATGTAAGTACATCTGTGTGTGCAATGCCCATGGAGTCCAGAGGGAGTCAAATCCCTTGAAACTAGAGTTACGGACTGCTGTCAACCAGCACCTGGGAACTGAAACCTGGTCCTCTGGAAGAGCAGCCAATGCTCTTAACCACTGAGCCATCATCTCTCCAGCCCCATTTAGTTTCTTAATAACTTTTTATATGTGGAGAAGGATGTGTACATGTGCATATGTGTGCTCACTTGTGCATGCATGTGTGGAGGTCAGGTGTCTTCCTCAGTCACTTCTGCACCTTATTTTTTGAGACAAGATCTCTTGCTGAACCTGGAGCTCACTATTTCTGCTAAGCTGGCTGGTCTGTGAGTCCCTAGTGTCCTCTTGTTTCTGCCCCCAATACTAGAATTACAAACCTGTGTCAACACACACAGACCTGGGTTTTTATGTGGGCACTGAACATCCAGACTCAAGTCCTCATGCTTAATAGCAAGCACTTTACCCGCTGAGCCAGCACCCAGCCCAAATTCCTTAATAACTTTTGGACCTTGTGAAGGAGATGTGGGCAGCCTCCTTGCCACACTATGAAGAGTCCTCAATATGAGTAGACAGATCTGACTTCTAGAGCTGGAGAGAGGGCTCAGAGGGGAAAGAGCTTGCTGCCCATGCATGAGGCTCTGTGTTCAATTCCCAGTTCCCACAGAAAATGCCAGGTATAGTGACAAGCTCTTGTAATCTCAGCCTTGGGGAGGCAGAGACAGGAGGATCCCTGGGACATGCTGGCCAGCCGACCTTGCCCAATTTGTGAACCCCAAGCCAATGAGAGACCTTGTCTTTAAAAACAAGTTAGACAGTATCTACCTGAGGGATGACACCTGAGAATGACCTCTGGCCTCCTCCTGCATGTGCACACATGTGTACACACCCCCACACATGTTTCCTAATGAACACACACACATACGCAATTTCTACAAGGGTTAGAGTATGAAGAACATTCCATATTCTGACCACCATCACTGTTGTTCCAATCCTCATTGACTGTGGTATCTCCTGACTCAGAAACACATTAGCTAGGCCCTGCTACATGTTCTTCTGCCCCAGGAACCTGACTGACCCTCGTATGCCTCTGCTCTGCTCATGCCCTCTCAGTGTCTCCCATCCGGGGAGGCCACGGTGCCTCCTTGCTTTCTTCTCCTCACAGCCCCAAGACCACCCGACTTCTGGTCTCCTTATTTATCTTCCCACTCCTACAGAAGACTCTTGGCTTTGTTCATAGTTTATCCACTTGGCTGGTCTTAGAGGAGAACAACAGCCCTGGGGAACACCAGAATCTTTTCGGCCTCTCAAGCCAAAAATTTCGATATGTTGTCTAGTGGAGAGAAAGGGGATTCACTTGTTTGCTTGCCTGCTTGGAATGCAGTTCTTTGCTTCACAAAAGGATTTTAAGGCAGTTTACAAAGCTGCATACAATTCAGCAGGATGACGTAAATTAGAAGCAGGTGAGAAGAGGGGAAAACGTGCACACGGGGGGAAGCTACAACACGGGGCCAAGGACCGGACCAATACAAAACCAACATTCCATAAACTGTGACCCATTCGTGAGGGGTGGGCCACAAATTTGGCTCTAATATTTCTAACAGCCAGTGCCAGGATGAAACACGATCGGCTGCATGATTCCCAGGATCCTCAAGATTAAAGCAGACCACCAGCCCAGGACAGAAGCCTGTATTCCTGACGCCTGCAGAACAGAGCAACTTCTCTGTCATCCTGCCCAGAGAGGACAATGGCACTGTGAAGAGAGATCAGCTATCTTTGAGCTTGGTATTTTACATTTCCAGGCCAGATTTAGGGGAGTCTGTTTTCTGGGGGACTGGTGACGAGCTTCAGTCCAGCCACATGTATGTCTGAGCAGTGATGGGCAACACGGTCTACAGAACCTTCAAGTGGTGCTTTCTGAGTTAGTCTCCATGTAAAGCTTCAGGAGCTGGCAAGAGACCAAAGGGTCTTGTGAACAGCACCTTAGCCAAAGCTATTCTAGGTGACAAAGCTTTAGGGGACCCCAATAGCCACCAGACATCAGGCTGAGGAAAGGTTGGGCACCCTCCTGTGGAATACAAGGAGACTTAATGTCTCTTCTCCAAAAATGCTCACAGGGGACCAAGAATCTTCCTAAAAATTAACAATTGATTCAATGAAATACAGCATGAGTAAATGTGTGTGTGTATGGTATGTGTGTGTGTGGTATGTGTGTGTATGGTGTGTATGATGTATGTATGGTGTGTGTGTGGTGTGTGTGATGTGTGTGATGTGTGTGTGTGTGTGGTGTGTGTGTGTGGTGTGTGTGGTGTGTGTGGTGTGTATGTGGTGTGTATGTGGTGTATGTGTGTGGTGTGTGGTGCGTGTATGGTGCGTGTGTGGTGTGTGATGTGTGTGTGGTGTTTGTATGGTATGTGTGTGTGGTGTGTGTGATGTGTGTGTGGTGTGTGTGTGTGTGGTATGTGTGTGTGTGGTGTGTGTGTGTGTGTGTGTGTGTGGTATGTGTGGTGTGTGGGGTGTGTGGTGTGGGGTGTGTGTATGTGTGAGTATGCGCAGGCCAGAGGTTGATAGGTTGATGTCAGATATCTTCCTCTATTGCTTTCCACCTTTCGTTTTTTTTGGTCTTCTTGAAACAGGGTCTCCCTGTAGCCTTAGCTGGCCTGGAACTCACTATGTAGACCAGGCTGGCCTTGAACACACAGAGAACCACCTGCCTGTGCCTCCTGAATGCTGGGATTGATGACATGTGTCACCATGCCTGGCTTTTTTTTTTTTTTTCTTGAGACTGTCTCTCGCTGAACAGGAGCTCGCTGATTCCACTGGACAGCTAGCCAGTAAGCTCCAGAGGGCTGCCTGTCTTCACTTCCTAAGTGCTGCGATCACAGGCAGGACTAGCCACCATGCCAGCTTTTATTCGTTTTTATATGAGTGCTGGTGATCCCAATTCAGGGCATCATGTTGTGTGCAGTAGGCACTTTACTGACTGAGCCATCTCCCTGACCTCAGCACAACTTTAACCTGGGAACATTTTAAAGCAGATTCAGCCAAACACCTGCTCATATTTTTGTTTTAGTGTCTATCATGTCTCCTTTCTGCTGTTCCTTCCAAGATAAACTGTTTGTGAAACACACACCAAGCTAAATGTGAGACCTGTGTGCAAAGATGGACTGTCCTGAGTGACAGCTACCAAAATAACAACCTTGCTGACAGGTGACTGGATCTGGAGCCTCCTTTCTGGCAGTAAGCAGCCTGGCAGGTCAGCCGTGTCCTGGGATTGAACACTGATGGAGCCTCTGTAGAAAATCCAGACTACAGCGTGGGCCCTCCCCAGCTCACAGCCCCACCCCTGATCGAGATCCCAACTGCCTCCATGGTTCCCTGAGGTACCGAACGTCTCCGAGATAACAAAGCGCCCTTCCTCTGTGGCCCTGGCCCTGGGAAGGAAGGCGTCAAGCCCCAGGTGGAGCTCTTCTTCCCCTTCCTTCTTAATTTGTTGTTGTTTAGTTTTGTCATTGAGACAAGGCTTCACTTTGTAGCCTAAGCTGGCCTTGAACTTATAGCAACCCTCCATGCCCTATTCTAATTCCTCTCTCCCTCTCTCGGATATATGATGTTGTATGTGCACGAGTTTCTGGGTACACATGCCTGTTACATGTGTGTAGGGGCCAGAGGAGAGCATCAGATAACCAGGGTCTCTCACTGAACCTGGAGGTAGGTTTGTGTCCAGCAAGCCCCAGTCATCCTCCTGTCTCTGCCCCGACGTCACTGAGATTACAATGCATGCACAACTATGCCCACCTTCTTTATGTGGCCAGTGGAGATCAAATGTAGGTCCTCATGGTTACACAGCCTTTGTGCTCTTTGGCACTAATCCATCTCCTCCATCCCCTAAATTTGTCTTGTCACAGATTGAAGTACCTGGCAGTTTACCAGTACTGAGCACAGTTAAAGACCAAAGTACACAGCATATAAACTCCAAAGAAGTCCCTGCCATCCGTCCTTCTTACCACCTGGTGGCTTCTGGAAGCAGAACCCTTCCCTGGTTCCTAGAAGCACAGAGCTCCAGACACCAGGGCCATCCCCTGCTCTAGTGACCCCTCTCTCCTTGGTCTCACTCTCTAGCTTGCTCCTTAGGTTAGTCATAATGACACCCTCACGTTAGTGGGGCAGGAGATCACATTCTATCTGCCTCACAACCACAAGGAGGTGAGGGTGGGAAGCTAATTATGATCTCAGTTTTACAAATAAGAAAACAGGCTCAGAATGGCCCTGTGGCTTTCCCACAGCCAGGCCACAGTGTCTAGGCTGGAAGCAGAGACCAACCCCAGGCTCCAGGCTCCGAACTTGTATCATAGAAATATCAGTTGCCTAAATCAGCCCCTCAGTCCAGGAGGTGTCAGCAGGTGTGTATGTGTGGAGACACAGGCAAGTTGGGGGAAGGACTTCTGGAACCCTGTTAACTTCATATTCCATGTTACCCCAAGGGGTACCTTGGCCAGAATGAACCCAAGAGTTTCTCCAGGTACATGTAGGGAAACTGAGTCTCAGGTAGACTTCTTTGTAAGGTTATCAGTCTATGACTGGAGTTGGCCACCAGGACCCCTGGATGAGGTCTATAGTGGGTCAGAGTCTCAGTCAACTACATGCCTCCCATCTTCTACCGTCGGTCCATTGAAGCCACCCCATGCAAACCCACCAAGGACTTGGCACTAACTACAATCCCTTCTCCCCAGTTCTGAAGAAGACTGCCTGGGTCACCTTGAGTCCCTTTTTTAATCCTGACAGACTTTTCTTTACCCTTACCACAAAAGGGTAGACCAGCATGAGCTTCTAGGTCTTTCTCATCTCAATACTTACACTGGAATTCCAGGATCTTGTTGCTCCATAGTCTAACCTACCATTGGGATTAACATCCTTATTTTGTAGAAAAGAAAGCTGAGGCCAGAGAAGTAGAGCCAGGGCAGAACACAGTAGAAGCAGAGATTGTATATATGGACCAGAGTTTTCTCCACCATGGGACCCTTGGCCTCGGGATACCCATCATGGCCAGATCCTGTGTCTCTGAGTGGATGCACATATATGCTTAGGTCATGGAAACAGGCTTGGCATTAAAACTGCTTCCTATTAGAGTTTTCACAACATCCATTCTTTCCAATTCACATCCATCCCCTGCGTGTATGTGTGTATGTGTGTGTATGTGTGTGTTATGTGTGTACATGTGTGTACGTGTGTGTATGTGTGTGCATGTGTGTATGTGTGTGTATGTGTATGTGTGTATGTGTGTGTATGTGTGTGTTATGTGTGTGTGTGTATGTATGTGTGTATATGTGTATGTGTGTATGTGTGTATGTGTATGTGTGTGTTACTAGGAGTTGAACCCAGGGCTTCCTGCACATTAGACAAGTGCTCCCCTACTGAGACATCAATAGCCCTTGCTTTTGGTCATAGAATCAGGAGCATCCTACCTCAGATGTCAGAATTCCATGTTCAGTACTAAACTCACTTATACCCTATTTTTAAAATTGCATTTATCCCATTACACAAACACTTACTACATTCCTTCTGTACTGGGCCATAATTTAATCATATGTTTAGATACAACTTTCAAGAGCTCATAATACTGTAGCTACGGTATATCTGAGCACCACAGGAGTATTTGGGGCCAAGTTCTCTGTCTGACCCTGACCCATCCAGGAAGCTGGTTACTCTGTGGGGCTTCCATCAGCGCTGTGAGCAGTGACTGTGAGAGTCGAGGAGGAGACAGCGGGAAGGAGCCTGAGAGAGCTGTAAAGTCAGGAGGTAATCGCTGGAGAAGTTCTCCTCTCCTTCATTAAAGAAGATCTTAATTAAGGCCCCTGGACGAGATACTCAAAACAAGCAGTGGCTGTGGGAACCAGATCTGGGGATAGCACAACTGCCCAGAGGTGCTGGGTGTTGGCTGGCTCCTCGCCTGTCATTACGGAGTGGGAAACCTCCCCACATCAAAGCCAGCCAGGAAGGAATGTGACAAATGTCATTCACCTTTAAAATGGTGATGAAAATGAACAGTCTGCCAACCATTGTATGCGAAAACTCCTTGGGCAGAAGGACAATCCCCAGAGAGAGAGAGAGGCAAGGCGTGTCCAGCCAGGAAGCAGAGAAGGATGCCTGGAACTGGGAAGCAAGTCCTCCTGCCAGGGGCTGGCTTAACCTGAGTTTTGACCATCAGTTGACTGGGGCTGAGGTCCTGAGGAGTTCCTCTCTGCGATCCCACCACCTTGCCTAACTAGCCAGTGTGGATCCTTCACTTCCTAGGTCTCTTGGGAAGTTGCACAAGGGGCAGAGGTCTAAGGACACTTCAAGCTAGGCCTCTGTCACCCATAAGAACAGTCACTTCCTATCTTGGACCCTCACATTTCTGTCTCCTGGGAGTCAATTATTTTCCCCTGTTTGTTTGTAATACAGATAACTGAAGACGTAGAGAAAACTCCGAGTGGCCTGTTTCCTTATAGTTCCATCCATGGTGTGTGGAAACCATGGTAGGTTGCTGGTGCGAGATTAGTTCATAGCTGACACTAGCAGGAATTTGTCAGAGGAAACCCAGAAAACTGAGATGGTGAGCCATTGGACTGATACTTCCCGCCCCCCAGGTTCGGTGTGGACCCACTCTTGGGTCTGACAGACAGCTCAGCCCAAAACTGCCACCACCTGCTCATCTGGCCGACAGGGGAGAACCGTTACCACAGACCAAGCAGGGTCAGGGCGGCACTGAAGCTGAGAGACAGGAGCAGGGACAGAAGGTTAGGAGTCCTGAGCTGTCAGCTGTGAGAGAGCTTTACCGCTGTTTCTCAAATAGTTTTCTCATTGTACTTGACCTGCAAATCCAACATAAGAGAGCCAGCTGCACAAGCAAAGTGATGACTGGGGTGAGGGCAAGGTGTGAATGTCCCAACCCAACTCATGTTAAATCTGATCCACATTGTGAGTTGAGGGGTGGAGAGGTCATCAGGACTCTGCCCTCACTGGCAGTTAATCCTCTCATAGCTTAAAAGGTTATTGAGGTAACTTGAGGATGAGTCTGTTCCAAGGACCAGTTTAGTTCCATCTCTTGATCCTTTCCCCACATGATGCTCTGTGCCATTCAGAGCTCTGTGGAGTCTCCACCAACAACAAGAAGGCCCTCATCAGAGTCAGTCTTTCCATCTTGAACCCCTCCAACCTCCAAAACCACAAGCTGAATAAATCTGTTCTTTATAAATTACACAGTCCCAAGAGAAGCAGACAAAAAGTAAGACAAGGGATGCCTGCTCCTTGGGCCATCATGACAGGGTGAAAGCTGTGTTAGTCAGATATCCACATGGTCCTGAAGCCAGAGGCAGCTCGGAGGAAGGAGTGGACACAGTGAGGATTGCTACCCAACCTCAACGGACACTCTGTTTGGGGTTATAAGTGGTTGTCTTGTTTTAACGCAAAGATCCTTACACTGTGAGTCAAACTCCCACACAGGTTGTGAATAATTTAGTTATAGTAGAAGGTATCTGGATGTGCCATGACTAGAAATCAATTCAGATTCAAATGCATAGTGAATTCCAAGCAGCTGTGACAGCACTCACCTGTGCTGTGTTGAGTGACTTCTCTACAACCTGGTTCTGAACATATCACATACACATATACAAACAATGCCTTAAACACCTCTGCTCAGATCAGACTTCTGTACATGAATTGCAGTGTTTTTATAAAACATGCAATGCTTCCTGCTCTTATAGAAACATGACAATTTACAGAAAACAAAGACTTTCAGTATTTTCCTATTATCCTTCCAAAGCATGCGAGTATAAATTAGTCTATATATTTTGTTTGTTTGTTTGTTATGTCTGCTTGTGTGTAAGTGTACCTGTGTCATGCAGTGCCCATGGAGGACAGAAGAGGGCGTCGGATTCCCTAGAACTGGAGCTATGGATAGTTGTAGCTGCCATGTGGGTGCTGGGATTCGAACCCAGGTCCTGTACAAGAGCAGTCACTGCTCTTACCTACTGAGCCATCTCTCCATCTCTCCTAAATTACTCTCTCTAGATCCCATTGTGTTAGACAAGCAAGCACATCCATCTCATTAGTATGAAAATTTGCTTTTTGTCTTTAGAAATACAAAAATTATATGCATAACAAGAATTATTAAATAAATTTCTTTATGATTTATTATCCATAAGTTTGATTCATACACATATCGTATGTGTGCATGTGTGTGAGCATGTGTGCGTGTGTGTGATTGTGCGAGTGTGTGTGTGTAGGCCAGAGGTCACTCTCAGGTGTCTTCCCCAGTTACTTTCCACCAATGAGCCCCAGGGACCGTCCTGTCCCCTCAGTCTGGGTTACAGGCACATGCTTCCAGCCCAACTTTTCTTATGATTATTAATGTGGGTGCTGAGGGTTACACTCAGGTCCTCGTACTCATGCAGCAAGCACTTTACCAACTGAGTCATCTCCCCCAGCTCCCCCGTGTGCCTGGTTTATAAACCAATATACCCAGGGTCATAAAATTGTCTAGGTATAAAAGTTTTTAGGAGCAAAAGGGGATCATGAGTGAGAGAAATAGAAGGACCGTTCTAGAGGCTAGACCCAAGAAGCCAGGATCACAGACAACCAGGCATTCGGCTGGACGGGCCACGTGCCAGGGACTGCACTGGCCTCATCCCCTCTTATAGCTCTCTAATCACTGGGATTCCTTGTAGCCTGGGAACCCGGCTGTTTTCTGTATTATATATGCAGGAAATATGAGTGTGATTTGGCTGCGGTGTTCAGGCCAAAAGTCTGGCCTGAGGGGGGAACTTGAAACTCTCATTGATAGTTAAAGATGGTCTCTGAATACTTTGCCCAGGAGGCTTTAACTAGAAGTGGCAAGAAGTGGACTAACCCTGCAGGCTCACCCTGCCGGATCACTAAGGAGCCCTGGGATATGGATCTTATCCCTCCTACCTGCTGAACTTTTGATTAAATCATGGAAAACCACCATCCAAGAAAGGAGAGACAGATCAGATGGAAGACAAGGGATTTGGATGAATCAGACATGCTGGGTAGCTCTGTGGCAGAGTGCTTGCCTGGCATGCACAAGGCCCTGGCCTAGATTCCTAGCAATTTACTCTGGTCTAAATCATAAATCACCCCAAATTTCCCTTCAGCATTTAGATGTAACAAAGTGATCTTGGAAGCTTTTCATTAAAGAAACCAAAATCACATTCCTCCCCACATACCGCTTTGGATCATGGACTCCTAGGAAAAGTCAGAGTTGAGCCTTCATCACCATAACCATCACCATTGTTACTATGGCAACTGACACTCTAGGTCCAAATGCCCCTTTGCACAGGACCTCGTAATACTCATGCACTCTATGAGGTGCTGTCAGCCAGTTCTACAGCTGCTACAACGTGAAGACAAAGCCAGGTCACTTGGCAAGTCAATGAAGGGCTGGGGGTTCACTGCTCCAGCCCTTGATGCAGACCTGTACAAGGTCTTTCTTACTGACCTGGGCAGTGTCCTGGGAGGCAGTGGGGTGAGTTTCATGCACATCAGGTGCACCAGAATCTAACAAGAAAAAAAACCAGCCTCCACAGCAATGGGCCACATGTGTGTCTGAGATGCTGGGAATCTTCTACATATAAGACACTGTTTGGCACTGAATAGAATAGTCAGGGAGTTGTTTTTCCAAGCCCTAAATGTGAGCCCAGCACCTGGCAAAGGGTTAAATATTGGTATCAAGTTTTCTAGGAAAGCCAGGGGAATGTGGTTCCTGCCACACTCATAAGTAAGCTGTGAAGCCCCAGCAGAGCCTTTGTGGAGGGCTAGGAAGGTATCAGGTACTAGATGTAGACCAGGCAGTCACCCCGGAGCAGTACAAGAGCTAGGGATGCTACTGTCCAACAAGCCAGTGACTACCTCCCCAGCAGGAGAATTTGCTAAGCCACAGGCAGAGGAACCAAGGGGCCATGATTGCAAGTGGGCACCGCAGCCCTTGGGATTCCAATGTAAAAGAAAGCACACGTAGGTAGATGCCAGAATCCTTTGGTCATCGCTGCATCCAGACATTGGCAAAGACTGATGCTCTGATTGCCACCTACCCTGTGACTGCTGTGGCTGCTACCCTATGGCCTCATTGGATAAATCAGAGTCGCTCTTCCACCCGCAAAGCATGACAGCCAATATTCTAAGAGTAATCACAGTGGAATAGTAGGGGAGGCCAGCCACCGTTCACACAGCAAATACATTGTTAACTACATTGCAGACTGTACATTTGTGTGTGGGACAGTGAGGGAAAACTGGGACAATTCACTGGGATGGGCCTCTGGCAGAAGATTCCAGAAGCTACCTGGGCAAGTGGAAATTCCAGTACCATCCTGGGAGAATGGGGCACATAGGTGATTAGCTCACTTGTTTTAACAATCCTGAAATTTCCCCAGCCCAGAAATCACAGCTGGGCAGGTCCCCAGCTGGGTGAGTGTGGGCCAGAGGGTGTTAGTGATGGGTGGAGGCCCTGGCCTTTCTCCGATGGAGAAAGCCACCTATGACCTCACAGGATGAAAGGAACCAACCCAAGGCCCGCCAAGCTGTTATTATAACAATTACCAAAACCCATCACCTCCTTTTGAGAAACGTCCCCTTTCAAGTTGACAAGGTCCTGGTGTCCTCTGGCTCACAGTAGATCACAATCATTAATTGGTGCCCAGAGCAACTTATTGTTCTTTTTCCCATGTGTACGGGTGGATCCTGTTGATAGAGCTGTAGCTTTGCAGGGGTCTCATTAGGGCCACTAACAGAGGTACTCGGCAAATGGAAATGTGTGTGCATGCACATGTGTCTAGGTGCTCTGAGGGAGCATGTGCATGTGTGCGTATGTGTACATGCGTATGTGAATGTATAGGTGCCCTGAAGAGCTCCTGTGTGTTCATATGCATGTGTGTGTAGGTGGCCTGAAGAGAGAGAGTTCCATTCCATCTCAGCCCCCTTCCTGGCTTGCTCTGGTATGAAGCAGTGATGTCAGGAGGTGTGGCTGGCTTTGATCCTGTTGGAGATCCCTGCTTGGGAGCACAAGTAGGAGGAAGGGAGGAAAACTGAGGGGAAGTTTTCCTAAAATTTTTTTCATGCTAGGTGACTCGCCCCAGCCACACCTCTGCTGCAGAAGCCTCCAAATACTCTGCTCAGGCTGAGACTGCAAGGCATGCATGGACCCTTTTTCCTCCTAGAATTTTACTTCAGAAAAAGAGTTCTCTAACTTGAGTCTCCTTTGCTTGGATTCATGACTGTTTGAAGAGAGCCTCTCCTACTCCAGCCACCCCTTGATGTTCTGGCCCCCTTCCACCAGTGGAGACAAACTGGCAATGGGTTCTTGAGAAAAGCCTGTCACACCTGTAGGAATTTCAGAATCATCTGTGGCATGCACAAGCCCAGCTCATCTCACAGAAGAGAGTACTAAGGCTCAGGAAGGCAGCTGTCCAACTCAGGAATACACAGCTGGTGAGTCAGAGACAAGCGGAGTCCGGCGTTCCTACTCTGGGAGACAAAGGGACAGTTGGATGAGCATGCAGCTGTATAGAAGGTTTCTCACATTTCATTCAAAGTATTTTGGCGGCCTAGGGAAATGGCTCAGTTGGTGAAGTGATTGCTGCATACACATGCGGATATGTGTTCAGTCTAAAGAACCGATCCACATAAATAGCAGGGCATGGTGGCAAACACTTGTGACCTCAGTACCGGGACACGTGGATCCTTGGGCCTCAGTGGCTACAGACTAGCCTAATTGGTGAGTCCCACTGAGAAACCCTGTTTCAAAATGCAAGGTGGATGCCTCATGAGGAACGACATCCAGGTTGACTTCCCACGGAAGGACATACACATGTATGTACACACCCACACAAAAACATGCATATGAATTCTCTCCCCCCTCACATGCACGAAATGCTTTTGAAATAGAACCCTGTTTAAAAGGTTTAAGTATACTGTGTCTGTTATTTAAGTCTCATACTCAAACTAGGAAATTGGCATGAAAACAACCCCCACTTTCCAGATAGAGCCTCCCAGAAGGTCACACTCAAAGCTAGAATATGTTGGAATTCAAGTCCAGAGGGCCCAGATCTCTCTATACCTTGCCACTAAATTCTCAGCTCCTCCTATCCCCTCCTTGGCAACAACTCTGAGCAGAGACCTCCCATGCCTCAGACCCCCGCCTGTGGTCAGCATGGAACTGCTCTCTATGGGTCTCCAGGGAGCCATTCCGGACATGCACTTTGGAGCGAGGCCAGATGGCTGTGGCTCTCCCCGCACCAGACTAAGTGCTTTCTTACTTGTGATCCTCAGTGGATGCCTGTGCTAGTGTTGAAGTGGGCTGACAGGGCCCACAAAGCAGAGCCTGCCCCTTGTCTTCAGTGACTCACTCATTGAGCCGTCTGGGTCACGACAACTTTTGGGCTATTTGAAAGGGTCAAGAAGGAGGCTTTGTCCTCCATCTACTTTCTGGGCTCACCTAGCTTCCTGGACAGTTAAGACCAGCAATTGCCTGGGCCAGGTACCTCAACCTCTTTCCTGGTAGATTCTGTTTCCTACAGGTGTGAAGGGCACCTCTTTCCAAATCTGAGGGTGGAAATGCTGTGGGGGGAGGGGTCCAGGGATGAAAGGAAGGACTCAGCAGAAAAGACAGCCTAAGGGAGAGTACAGAGAGATGGTTGACTTAGAGAGTCAGGGAGGGAGGGAAAGAAGAGGAAGAAGGGGAGAAAAGAAATGGAGAAGAGGTGTTCAGAGTTAGGAAGACCGTAAAGGGGGTAGGAAGGCGGCAGAGAGGACGAGAGAGGCAGAGAGACAGGAAGGAAAAGGAAAACAGAGAAGGTCGCACAGTCCCTAGGAAGGGACAGCAGTGGTCAGGGCTATAATTGACTTTCTGAACCCTGGCTTGTCCTCATCAGGGCTGTCTCTACCTATGGTCAAAAGGAAGTGGGAGAGAAAGCAGGTGAGGAGAGGTGGAAGTGGGAAATGGCCTACCCAGGATGCCCAAGACACAGGAGTGAGGGAGAAAGGAAGGGCGGAGAGGAGGGCCCCTCTCTGAGCAGGTGGGAGCTGCCCGTGGGTATCTTTTTGTGCCCCTGACTTAGTTCCAGGTAGTGCAAGGACCTGTCCTTTCTCTGGTCAAGACTCCTGGAGGCCAGGGAGGGGACTCCTAGCAGGCACAGCATCCCCTTCTGTCACTGCTCAGGAAGAACAATGTAGCCAAGGTACCAAGAAGACCCAGCACAAAGTCTCCTGTGACAGCTCCTTTCTGCACAGGTCCCCAGCAAGCAACACCGATTGTCAAAGCACTCGGGATTCTTCAACCCACTCTGCAGTTGGGGAGAGTGAGACTCCGAAAGCCAATCTATCTATCAGTGGTAGCATGCTGAGGACTGGGCCTGGCACACAGCCAGTACTGAATACATGGCAGATCTCCTCCCATGGTGTGCCATCACCACACATCCATTCCTGGGCCCCATCCTGGGTCCACTGCAGGAGAGTAGGCATCTAGGGAAATCTAGAAGAGGAATTAAAGAGAGAATCACAGGGCCTGCACTTGGAACCCAAAGCAGATGACACAGGCAGACCTGGAGACATCCCTTTGCATAGTTAGTAGTATCTATGTTAGTTAGTGATGCCCTTGAGAGACTGGGTCAAGAGCTGACCACGTGTCTCTAAGACCCACTGTAAGGCTGGCCTGGGGCCAGCTGTGAGCAGTTGATGGTGCCATCTGTGCACAAGGACACAGGCTACGCAGATACAGAGATCACCAAGTTTGGGAGGCAGTCTGTGGGTCACGGGCCTGTCTTGATCTCTCTAACACCCAACACATAGCATAGGGCCTGCACAGGCTCAGGAGGTCAACACCAAGAGCCCTGTGGCTGAGAAGGCCAAGGAGGAGCTGGGGCACAAGCCTCCCTTGCAATTTGAGTTGCGAAATGTCAGCATCATTATGAAAATGCAAACTCAGGAACATCTGCTTATGGGAACTAATGGTTTTTAATGAAGGTAATCAGCTTGGTTAAATCAAATTATTAGCTTTGACAATAGATGTGTAAACAGGAACTTAATGAATTTGTTGATTGCTCTTGCCTACTGAAGAACCCTTACTGTAGTCATCTAGCCTGGATAACACATGTGGGCTGCCCATCCTGGGTTGAGCAACAAACCACCACTCTCCATCACACACAGACACACAAACACAGATGAAAACATGCTGGGAGCTCCCTGAGGCAGACACTGTATCTCTCCGATCAGCTCCGGATCTCAAAGGGTGGGGCCCTCCTGTTACCTACGTTTCATCTCTCTTCTGACATACTCTTTCCATCGTTGCCACTCAGGACTCTGCCTCTGGGGACAAGAGAACAGGAATCATGGTAGAGATAGAGGGGACAAGGCCCCCAGCATGTTTGCTTTTGTGATCTTTAATTCTGTGAGGACTTTTGGTGGTACCATTGCCCCCTTTTCAGTTTAGGAAGCAGGTCCTGTGGAAGGCATGGTCCGGTGCAGGACTGGATTACACAATGGGTAGGAGAGGTCAAGCTCAAGTGAGCAGAAGATGTGGGTGGATACAGTCAGAATGGGAGATCAGAAGAGGTGAGGATATGACTCAATTGGTAAAGGACTTGCTGTGCAAACATGAGGACCCCAGTTCAATCTCTAACACCCATGTAAAAGAAAAATAAACCAGGTACAGTAGTATATGCCTGTCATCCCTGACTGGGAAGATGGAGGCAGGAGGATCCCTGTAACTGGCTAGTCAGTCTTGCTAAATTGGTGAGCTCTAAGTTCAGTGAGAGACTCTGTCTCAAAAAATAAGATGGAGGGGCTGGAAAGATTGCTCAGTGGTTAAGAGCACAGCTGCTCTTCTGAAGGACCTAGATTCAGTTCCCAGTACCCACATGGTGGCTAACAACCATCTATAACTCAGTGCCCAGGTTGGGTTATTTGTGAGCCTTCTATCACTAGAGTTATCTTGGAGGCAGTGATAGCTTCTGCCTAGGAGAAATCTCAAGGCCTATTCATGAAAAGGTGCAGAGAGGCCTCCCTACACACACACACACACACTTACAGGCATGCACACACACTTATAGGGCATGCATATACAGAGAGGTATGCATGCACACACATTCCTCACAGTGCTGGGAGAAGGGCTTATGATTTATGAATAATGCTCTGAGCCCAGGCCAGGGATGGAGTGGCAGCCAAGTGGGGGCTGAGGCAAGAGGCAAGCAGACACTCCCAGGAGACAGCTCACCCACACCACTGGCTAAGATACCATCGCAGATACACCACAAGCACAGCTGCTGGCTGTGGTCTTTCCCCTGGGGCTGGCAGTGGCAACATTAGTCAGACAGACAGAGGGAGGGAGAGTGTGCTGAAACTACCTGAGGCCCTGAACAGCTTCTACAGGCAAACAGACCAGCCCGAGAGAATACAAGGGCCCCTTCCACATGGGGCTAGAAAGGAAAAGCCTCTGTCCTGGGCCAATAGAGCAGATGAAATGGGACCCTGAGCCCTGGGCTGGTGACAAAGGTCGACCTCTCCATCCGGAAGCTCGTTCTTGGTTAGAGGAGCCACATTTGCTGCATTCTGATCCTGGTTAGTATCTGAGAGGGAACGCCATTACTGAGAGGCATCAGTCAGAAGTGGGGAGGAAGGGTGGAGGTTAGGGGAGACAACATGGTTTCTGTCTTACAAGCAGAGCTCCTGGCCCAAAGTCCACCAGGCCAAGTCAGGAGGAGTAGAGATCTGCTAGAGCAGAGGCAATGTTGCTGTGCATGCATCTTATCAAGCCAACAGAGGGACGTGCCAGGCCATGTTGTGTCCACAAGGGAATTTTTGTAAGGAAGATAATCTGTCTCCAGGGAGTTTGTGAGGCTATTTGGCTAAATGTGGTAGCTTTTTGGCCATTCTAGAGTTCCTTTCCAGAAGAATCAGTTCTATGCTCAAGTTGAGCCTGGTGATATAGAAAGAGGAAACTGAAAAATTGTCCTGGCACTGGACCCAGCCCTGGGACACAAGTTACCACCAGGGTGGAAGAGGTGGTTCCAAAGATGGAAAAGAGAGGCCTCTTTGACTTCAGTAATGAATGGTTCCATCCTCTCTTGAACTCTCGTTACATATTGTACATTCCTTTCCTAGCACAGTGTGTAGTAATTAAATATGTACTTCCTCCACTAGCTAATAAGCTGCTTCAGAGCAAGGAAGGCATGTTTGACTCGGAGTGGGAACTCAAGATTTGTTATGGTGATGGATGGATGGACAGATGGATGGCAGGCAAATAGGTAGATAGATTACAGCTAGACAGATAGATGATTGATAGATAGATAGATAGATACATAGATACATAGATAGATAGATAGTTGATAGATGAGTTAGCACAGGGATGGATGGATGGACAGATGGACAGTAGAAAGATGGGAAAAGGCAAATTGATGGATGGCAGAGAGGTAGATGGATGAATGGATGGATGATTGGCAGAAAAATGAATGAATGCCAAATGGATGGACAGATGGATGAATGACAGAGAAACAGGTGGCAAATGGATAGATATATGGCAAATGAATGAATGGGCAGATGGCAGAGAGATTGACAGCAGATAGATGGATGGGTAGGAGGTTGATGGATGGATGAACAACTGGGTGGTTGGCTGAGTGACAGAAAGATATATATGGGTGGGAGGGCAGGAGGCTAGGTGGGTGGCAGGCATACGGCTGGCTAGATGAACGCTCATCTCTCTTAGCATCCCTACGGGGGGATGTTAACAGAGACTTTACTTTCTAGAGTTGGAGTCAGCCCTTTTCTATTCTAGTTCAATGCAAGTGATTTGTGTCCTTGCCTTGAAAACTTTTATTCTCAGAAATGATTTAGAGCCCAAGATCAATGACTGTACACCCTTCCTAAATCCCACTCAGGATTATGACTATATCAAAAACTCCCACAGCCCTACACTGGCATATGAACAAGGTGGAGCAGTCGGAGTCAAAACTGAAGAATGGGGCTCCCTAAAGAAAAAGAGGCAGAGCCCACATTTCTGTCCATTCTCAACCCATTTCCAGGGAGTCCATTCTAAGGGAAACTGGTCCTGATGGTTCCTGACTCTAGACCCCTGTCACCATGAGGTAGAGCCTTAGCTAATGGGTGGTATCGTGAACTATAGTTACCCTTACTTTGCAACTAACCCAGTCCCAAGCCCTAGCCTAGCCCAATAACAACAGAACAGCAAGCACTTAGATAGCAATTACCAAGTGCCAGGCACAGATCCAAATGCTTGAAATACATTAACTCATTGAAACTTCACAACAATCATTACGTATTGTACATTCCTCCAGTAGCACACTGTGTAAGGCTTGTTGTTATGCTCATTTTACAAATGAGGAAATGAAGGTAGGGAGAGGTTACATAATTGTTCAATAGCTAATTAGTAGTAGGAGCATGGTTTGAGCCTAGAAATCCCAGATCCTAAGTCTTGCTCCTAACTACCAGATCACCCTGCCAAAGGCAGCCTGCCCTCTGAATTCAAACCCAGTCAAGTCGTGGCTAATGTCCCGCTTCTGAAAGAACCCTAACTCCATCCCCAGCTCTCAGCAACCCTCCTCAAGTTTACTCTTTATATCCTAACCCTGCCAGTAATAAAATCTTCTAAAGATAAATTCTTTTGCCCAAAAACGCAGGAGATAAAGAGACAAAGTCAACACCAGAAGCAAGCAAAAAGACATCTGCACTGGGAGACATTCAGTAGAATACCTGGCATCGTTTCAACAGTCTGTAGCATGAAACAATTTAACATGGAGATAAGCACTCTGTTATAGAACTTCAGAATCATGCCGTGAACTGGGGCTCATGTCATGATCCATCCAAGCTTGAATAAGCCAACTGTAAAAGACAGTTTTGAGACATTTGGGGTCATTTGATAACAGGCTAAATATCAGAATATACAGGGAATGGGGGTTGATATGTTAGGTGTGATGATGTCGTTACAGTTCTATAAGGAAGTACTCACAACGTGGGAGTAGAGTAAATCGTCTGTTTACATTGTTTTGTTATAGAAAGTCACCAAAACACAGGTTTAGTGAATCTGTATCACTGCTTTCAGGGAAATACAGGTTAGTTCCTGTAACCTCCGCTCACATCTCCATCAGCTGACCCACACATAATCTTGCTTCACCTCTGTTTTTGTTGAAGGACTCCTTGCTTGATGCATATGATTGATTCACTGACATTGAACTCGTGACTAAACACCACTGTGACTTGAGCCTGCATAAAGTTCATCCCCCACACACAATTGCTCTATAAAGCATGTTGTAACTCTCTTGTGCTTAGGAGGCCACTTCTAACAACTAAATGAGCAAAAGCTGTGGTTGGGGAGATGGATATGATGAATATGGGAGTCAGTGGATAAGACTGACTACCATAAGGACCTGAATTTGAATCCCTGGCACCTATGTAAACAGACGACGTGGGTATGTGTGCCTGTAACCCAGTGCTAGTGGATGAAGACTCCTAGAAACTTGCTGATCAGTCAGCCTAACTGAAACTGTGAGCTTCTGGTTCAGTAAGAGACTCTGTCTCAGGGTAATAGAACAGAGAGTGATAGAAGACACCTGACATTCTGCTCTAGCCCCACATGCAACACACACATGCGCGCACGCACACACACACACACACACAAATAAAAATAAAAATGCAAACAATGTCACTAAGCCGACTGTAAAAGGACACTTGCTGAAGTTTTTGAGACATAACAAGAAGGCAGAATGTCACCTCGTTGGAGTGAGCCCCTTTCATTTTTCTCCACCATGTACATTTCTGCAAACAACTGAGAAAGTGCTTCAAGTGTTGACTCAGGATTTCAAATACATTTTAAAAGTATGCAAATATGCAAATAGAGGATCTTTGAATAATGAGTGTCTTCTTTGTTTAAAGTGAAAACGCATGGTGTCTGGGATTGACTTTAAATTGTTTCAATTGGGAAAGAAAAAAAAGGATGAATCAGGATAAATAAAATAGGTGCTAGAAAATATCACCAAACTGTGTGGAATCTGTTAGTCCAAGTCCTCTAAGAAGCAGGTACCAAGATGGTATTAAAGGTTTTATTTTATTTGTGAAAATGCCTCTGAGAAAGGAAACGGAGAAAGAGGCAGCAAAGCTGGGAGAACCAGCATCCTCCTGTGTCAAGTGGAATGCCGGAAGGAGGAGCAGGGAGAGAGGGAGGAGGGAGGGAGGAGGGAAAGGAGAGGGGAGAGAAGAAGGAGGAAGAAGGTAGAGAGGAGGCAGAGAGGAGAAAGAGAAGAGGGAGAAGAGGAGGAGGGAGAGGAGGACGAGCAAAGACGGGTGGATAGGGAGCGACGCTGGGGCTGGGCTGGGCCGCCTTGAGCTAAGCGAAGTGCGCTCATGTGACAACTGTCTCTACTTTGGAGTATGTTTACATTTTTTCTCAATGAAAATTCAAAGAATGAAAAAGAACACAGAGAGAGCAAAACTGAATCTAGGGTAGAAGAAGCTAACAGGCTATGGTGTGTGCTCAGAAGCCCAGGGGACAGATGGGCTGACAGCAGGCAGGCCACTGGGGAACCCATCTCATTTGAATATCATAGGTTTGGATAAGAATCCCTCAGGTTTCTAAATCACTTCTGCTCCTCCTGATGAACCCTCACACCCGCTTCAGCGTCGGGAAGGGTAGGTGCCTAGGTTTCATTATACCCATTGGGCACGTGAGTAAATCTCTCTGAGCACCCAAGCTGCACTCTGATGGGGTCACCCAAAGCTGTTGGGCAGAGCTGGGGCCTAGAGAGAAGACTGTGTCTAATTCTCCATGCAGGGACCTTCTACCAGGACCCTCCTGGCTGGCCCTCCAGGTTAATATGAGGTTATTGGGGCGGGGGTGGTCCTCAGGACCATCTCAGCACTGCCAGTGTGTAGCTGTGGTCCAAACTGAAACATTTTGTCCTGAAAGGAGGCTCCTTGAAACATAGGAAGTCAAACGTACAAGGTTCAGGAAATAAACAAAACCCAGAGGTCTCAAGAAGCTCCTGAAACACAGATTCGCAGGCCTCCTCACCAAGCCTCTATAAGCAGTAACAACAGCTGAGGAGATGTGCCCACCTCGAGCTGCCTGTAAGTCCTGCAGGGACATAGCTGTCCTCAACAGCTCCTGTAAGTAACTGCAATGGTACACCGACCTCAGTCTAGGTGGCATCATGTCTTTGATCTGTTCTCAGCACCCTGTCTGGAGTAAACACGTTTGTTCAGGCCTCCCCAGGAAAATTCACACAACACAGGCAAGAAGCTTAGAACTCCATCTAAGTCCAAGGTTACGTTGAAGTCCAAAATGGGGCCCCGCTGGGTCTGCTTGTCTGTAGAGGTGAGTGGCTTGCCGCTTTGGTCCGGCTCCCCTCCCACATCACCTGCTCTCATAGCCTTTTAAGCACACTCTCATCAGCCCGTCTGGCCCTAGAGTTAGGAGAGGTGACTGCATTTTCCTTCAGGCCCATTTGCATCTGTCACACCTCAGGTTCACCTGAAATGATTTCAGGGAGTGTTTCAAAAGCCACCTGCATGCATGTAAGCCCAATGGCAGCAGGAACAACTTTGGTACAAGACCTATCCAGCCCTCCCATTGCCACAGACTTAATTACAGAGCCTGGCCATAGCAAGTATCTACCTTCCACCCCCACCTGGGACAGAGGAGGGGGCTGTTTGTGCTCCTCTAGAGGGGATCAACAGGAAACAGCAGGCTCTGCTGAGAGTGTGCTCCATCTCCATGGAAACTGGGACCATGGGATGACAGGTCCTCTCCCATGCCTTTCACTATTTTCCATGTGCCACCTGTCCATCTCATTTCTGCTCTAGCTCTTATTCACCCCAAAAGGGAAGGAAGGAATGTCTTACCATTCTGAAAGAGATCTGAGGGAGACAATGCCTCTGCCCAAGAGAGGACAAACCCCCAGTGGCATCTCGGGCAATGCGACAGGCAGTGTGGAGACTGCTTGTGGCCATGATCTTCTGGGTGCTTCACAGAAGCAAGAGCCTCTCACTGGAGGTTCTGGATGGTCCCCTAGAGCTGATGGAGGGAAAAATGAGGACATGTTCCCCTGACATCTAATCTTCAGCCTCAGAAAAGTCTAGTAAGTGTAGCTCAGAGTGCTTACCTAGCATCCTTGACGCTCTGGGTTAGAGCTCCAGCACTACATAAAACAGGTGTGGTTGTATACGCCTATAATCCCAACACTAGGAGGATGGAGGCAGAGGATCAGAAGTTCAAGGTCATCTGCCAGTAGGTAAGTTTGAGGCCAGCCTGGGCTGCCTAAGAACCTATCTCAAAATAACAGCAATATGAAAATGTCTCACAAATCATCCTGCATTTTCACTCTGGCTCTGAGGTGAACTCTGTTCACCTCTCTCCTGGACCTGGTCCTCCTCTGCTCTGTCACAGAGCACTTCAAAGACATCATTCCTCAATAAAGCTTCTAGACATGGGTCTAACCAGTCACAGACCACAGGAGGCATGAAGGCCAAGTCTCACCCCTACCTACTGTCCCAACACCCTAGCACATGACAGCTTTACACAAAAAATCTTTTGCAATCATTCTAACCATTGCAGACAAACTTTAATTAAACTGAACATCATGACCCTCAGGAAGCCCTATCCTTTCCTCAGTATGCGTTTATTATCTTTTAAAGATTCATTCTAGCATAATATTTTAAATTTAATAACATGTATGGAAGTATGTCTCCTCTCTTATTATTCCCTTTATTCCCTTTAACATCATCAGTTTTCCTCCTTTGGCCTTCAGAGTCCATTCAGCTCTGTACATGAAAAATTTTCAAACTAGTGGTCTACCACACATGTCCAGTCTGCAGCTCCTGGGCCACATGTACTAAGACTAGCTATGAATGTGGCCTGACACAAAACCATAAACTTGCTTAAAATATGAAATTTGAAAAACCTCAATTGCTTGGTTCTTGAGGGTGAACTCTGTATATGATACTTGACAATATCCTGTTATAATATCAAAAGACTGGATGCACCTGGAATTATCCAAGCATTCAAATACCATAGCTGTGAGCATTCCAACCTCCTCCGCCAAAGTGCAGCCAGACCTGCCTCTAAATCCAGACCCTTCGCTTTACCATAAGGAGTTATTTATACTATTTGTGCCTCAGTTTCTTGATCTGTAAAATGACAGGTAGGTTATTATGAGGCTGAATGAGCTGGCATTTATAAAGCACTTACAGCAAGGCCTGCCACAGGCTAAGCTGCTGATGGCTAGAATTCCTCCTTCCCAATGCAGCCTCCAGCCTTCTGGGAGGCCCTTCTCATTTCCATTCTCTGCCTCTCTACTGCAAATCTTCCCCATGGTCCATACTGAGCAGCTTTAACTCTGAAGTCTCCTTGAGGACAGGGATAATGGCGTCTGTGTAAACACAGGGAACAGCACAGTAGGAAATAAACAGGTGCTGTTCGACAAGATGGAAGAAGAGCTTTCTTAAATGAAATGAGGTGAATGAAGCTGTTGGGAAGAAAAAATATTTTCAATTACTTAAAATTTGTCTTCCTCTATTTAAAAAAAGATGGAACACAAAATCATATAAGATACATGGAAACAATATTTGAACTACAGCCAGTAAAAGAAGAGTTCATGTCCTTAATACATAAACAGCTCCTACAAACCAACATGAAGCTAGGTGTGTAGTCGCTTACATCTGTAATCCCAGCACTCAGGATACTGAGGCAGAAGGATTGCGAAGAGTTCAAGGTCAGCCTGGGCTATGTAGTGAGTTTCAAGCCAGAATGGACTACGGCAGGAGATTCAGTCTCAAAAACAACATGGGCTGAAGAGATGACCCAGTGGTTAAGAGCACCAGCTGGTCTTACAGAAGACCCAGGTTCAGGATTCAGTTCCTAGTACCTACTTGACAGCTAACAACTATTCATAACTCCAGTTCTAGGGGATCTAATGCCCCTTTCTGGCCTCTGTGGGCATTGTATGACAAAAACATGAGTATACTTACAAACATGCAGGCAAAACACTCATACATATAAAATAAAAGTAACATTAAATAACAACAAAAATCAATACAAAAAAATTCTAGGACCAAAGTAGGCAAACAGCATAACATAAGTAGGAAAAATTGAAATAAAGATGATAAGCAAAAATGTTTATTATATCATATTTATTGATATTACACAAATGCAAATAATGACAAGAGGCAATCTTGCACATGAAATCAGTAAATAATTTCTAAATTACAGTACCCTAGGCCAGCAGGGGAACAAGAAAACAAGACCGACCCAGTATTGGACATATTAAACTAATCTTTCCAGTGAATTTCATGGCAGAAGTCCAGCATGATGACTTCTGGGAATTCAGCTTAAAGAAACCATCAGATAAGTGGATAAAGGTTTCTGCACAGTGTTGTGAAAAATAAATATGACTTTTATCTCCAATAAGAGGGGATTGGTCTAATAAATTATGCTCCACCCATAGGACAATAGATTATGCAATGACTAAAAAGAATGTTTATAAAGAACACTTCATGACATGGTAGACAAAATCCTACCAACAGTTGCATTACAAGTCTGGGATTGTTTTGTTTTGCTTTGTTCCCTGAAACAGGGTCTTACTATGTAACTTAGGCTGCTCCAGAGTTTGTGGTCTTCCTGCCTCAGCCTCTTAAGGCTGGGTTCACAGACCTGTGCCTGGTGTCCAACATAGTTTTCAAGTGCATTACACAGACAGCCCGAGGTAGAGAGCTGATCCTGAGAAGGAGTCTGTGATGTGTTTCAGATAGGGGTTCTGCCTGTGTTTGCATGTGGGTCTCTCTTCATTAGGGGGTGTTGGGACTCTGTGATGATCCCATCACATGAGAGAGTATCTTCATTCACACAGAGAACCTTTGAGCTCATGCAAATGTCTTATGTAGAAGCTTTGTGTTTAGACAAAACAGTTAACATCTAGATGCCTGGTTCCTGAGGGGGTCAGAAATTACGGCCCCCAAAATGGTCCTTTCTAAAAACCTTGCAACATCCTCACTTTGTGTTCAAGAGAACTCAGAAGACCACAGCTGGGACAGGTCTAGGCCTGTCAGTATTGAACAGCAGTGTCTAGAAACCCCCTCTGTTTGTTGCTGAACTGTTCCCAATGGCCAAAACATGGAAGAAACAGAAAACGTGGTTCACACACAGTGGAATACTGTTGAGCCTGCCATTTGTGATGATGGAGCGGGGGAGGGAGGCGGCAACACATGGGGAACAAGACATGAAGTAAACCAGGCATGGAAGACCAGCACATCACGTCACAATATTACTCATCTGTGGGCTCTCCCTCTCCTGTGTGGAAACCAAGACAGCGAATTCCATTCTGGGGTGCTGTTGACAGTCGGGTTAAGGTAGACAGCAGTTCTGTCCTGTAGGGTATACAAAGCTAGAAGAAAAGACTTTGAATGTTTTCAATATAAAAAATGTCAGTGACTGAGAAGATGGGAGCCTTTAGCGACACGTAATCATCACACAGTAACTACATGTATTGAAACGCCATGTGATCCCATAAATATGCATTTTTATGTTTTTTGTGCATAGGCTAAAAATAAATTGAATTGACACTTTAAAAGAAGTGATTAGAAATGTGGTGGTGCCAGCCAGAGGTTGCCCTTGCTTCCTGAGGCTCTAGAAGGCCACGTGCAGAACCTGAGACCTGACCACAATTCAGCTTGACCCAACCTAAGCCCACCTACATGGGAGTGGCAGAGAGGGGCCACCTGCAGGGTCCTGAATGTCCTTCCCAAGCTGTAGGTGTGGTGGCAGCTTTCTAGCCCAGGTTTCTCTGTCCTCATTCCCAGGAAGGGGCTTGAGCGATGTGGTGATTTTCCACCAAGGAGTGTCTGTGTGATTGTCATCTCCCCAGAGCTGGGCTGGCTCCACCCACTGGCCTGATTGGCGATAAGTGGGCCCCACCTGCTGCCCCCGCCCCAAGGAGCAGGTGGGGGCAGGCCGCGGGGGAGTGCCAGAATCCTATCTGGAGCACCCAGCCCATATGTCAGGGCTGGACCGTCCCAGACACCCTAGTGCCTCCCCAGAGTCACCTGACCGGAAATTGAACCTTGACCCCAGGAATCCTGTCTGTTTTCCTCCCAGGGCCCACTGTCTTCCAACCAGGTCACCCTGTCCATCCCTCCACCTCTAAGCATGGCTGATGTTCTGCTTGACGCACATTTATTGAGCACCTACTCAGCTGGTGAGAGCTCCCTCAGATCTCGGCCCAGCAACATGGCTTCTGAGTCATTGTCAATCCTCCCGCAAAACAAGGATGACTTAGCAGGTTAGTGGGCAAACAGCCAAGCATCCCAGTCAAGTGTGTGCAGACTGCAAAATTAGGGAAGCTGGGACAGGTATGGAGGAGAGGGAACACGGGCGTCGCCTGTCCTGGAGATGGGGAAAGGGAGAACTCCCTCGTTATCAGCAGCTGCTGAACTCTCTTGCCACTCAGCAGAGGCTAGATGCTGGCCGGCACTTTCAGACTCCACCAGGAAGTCAGCCCTAAAGAAAAAGAGCATTGCAACTGCAGGAGGGGCTTCAAGAAGGCCGGGAGAGATCTCCCAGGAAAAGCCCTGCCTTTCCCACTCACAATGGGCAGGTGGGCTTGGTCCCCAGCATCACCCCAAACCTTTCCCACCTACTTTCATTGCAGACCTCCTTCCAGAGTTCTCGCTATGTCTTTTGGTTCCCAGAGGCAAGGTGTTCACGTGATGTACGTTCGCATCACACATTGTGGACCTCTTTGTAGCATGAAAAGGTTTCCAGGCCTCCCAGGTGTGAGACAAAATTCAAAGCAGTGAATGTGGAACATAGGCTCCGCCACTAACAGCGAGGAGGGTGTCTGGAAGAGGTTAGGGTTCACAGGTTGTGGAACCAGCAGGAGTGCTCTTCTTCAGAGGGAACAATGGCACCAAGGCCAGGCACAAACCAAGAAGCTCCTGCTGTAACTGGTCCACAAGAGCCTGGTGGGAGATGGGGCAGCCCAGGGCAGCTTAGGGCCAATGTCTGCCTGTTCTTCGTACCCTGAGAGTTCTGGGGAGCCATGGGAAGATTTTAAGCTAAGTGTGACATGGCAGAGTCTTCATCTTAGTGTCCCTCTGGTCACTACATACAGAACCAGTAGAAGACCAACAGAGAGGAGCAAGGAGAGGCCCTGCCTCACAGGTATTAAGGAGGCAGTGGAAGTGGAGAGAGTGGACAGCTACCACAGAAGAGGGCTGGGAGGTAGGACATGGTATAGACAAGACATGAACACTAAGAAAGGGGTCCAAGAGTCATACCGTCCTAATGGGGAGACCTTCCTAGTCTAACATCTCAACATCTGGCATCCCGTGTGGTGTCAGAGGTCCGCAGCCTGGAAAGCCCATGAGTAGACTGCAGAGGTATTGGGGACTGACTAGGAAAGCAGTGACTGAGTTTCCCTAACTATCTCCTTTCAACTGTGCAGGAAGACAGTAAACCAAAAATGTCACAAAACACCTGTGGCATTGTCCCAAATCAAAGCAGTTGTCTTCATATGATTTTAGTTGGGAGACATCTGAAATACTAAAAATGCTTCCTTCCCCTGATGTGGTAAGAACGAGCAGACACCCTCCTGGGGAGCCCTGGTCGCTACATGCCATTCAACACTGTCAAAATTAGTTTTCTTCAACTTTTATTTAGTAGAAATTGAGAAAAGCAGATTCTCAACTAACACCAACTTCATACTCTCTTGTGTTCAGAATAAGGGATCCGTTACTTGCAGTAACTGGAGTACATTTTAAGGTCCTTGAAATTGTCTTTATTTCGCAATCTTCCTGCTTTTCACAACATAGGTGTATCACTCCCAACATTTGTTTGTGATGTATTTTAAATTCATTTTATTCGGGTTTGTGGTCATTCAATGATTATGTTCCTCAAGATCTTAGTCTTTGTTTTTCTACACTGTACCTGTTTCTGAGAGTCAATGTCAATGACTTTAAACTTTATAGCCAGGAATGGTGGTACACACCTATAACCTCAGCTGAAATGGGAGGATGCTTCGAGTGGGAGGACAACCTGAGCTATATAGAGATTCTGTCTCAAAAATCACGGTGATGCACACCTATAATCCTAGTACTTGGGAGCTGGCAGCAGGAGGATCATGAGGCCAAATCAGGCTCAACCACAGAGAGAGTTCAAAGCCACTAGGCTACAGGAGACCCTATCTCAAGAAATGAAAATAAAACAGAAACAAAATGAACAACCCACACCTTACATAGTAAGGCAGATCAGCTCCTGTCATCAACAGTGCTGTGTGCCCTGCCATATTTGGTAGCAGGATTTCAGCTGACTGCAGGGTGGTGTGTAACAGTACCACATGTACTTGCTTATTGCAGAAATACATGAACAAGATGGTTTGGCACCATGCTTTGTCAATTCCCCCAAGGCAACTCAGGGGGCCGGAGCTAATCTATGTTATAGATGGGCTGTGGGTGACAACCCGAGTTAGATGGTATTGTGTGTGCAGCTTGAATTTTCTGTATCCTCTAAAGAATAACTACCTGGCAGGTGCCCAGGTGACTTTCCTATCAGCAAAGAGGAACTGGCCTCACGTTTACAGTGCCTCTTATATACAAGGGAGCCCAAGACCCATGGAAAATCCTACTAAAAGGGCAAGTTGACCTCCTTTGAAGGCGTTGATCAGACAAGGGGATGAGGTGAGAGTTATTATGATCTACACACCGGGTGTAGCATCCACAGGGTGTAGACACAGGGTGTAGACACAGGGTGTAGACACAGGGGTGACAGCCCAAGGAGCCTCTGCTCTGAATCTCCCCATGAGGGCCTTTGTCACCCTCCCTTTCCCTGAGCCCTCAAGGAGAAAGCACTTAATCATGGTGTTCCTAGTGATGGGCAAAGCCATACTCCTTCGAGGGGTATTTACCTAGAGTAAAGGGACCGGCCCAAGTCCAAAGGGGTAAATTGTTTTGCCTCCAATTTTCCAGCACTACACACCCTGGGGCTCTTTGAGGACAGATTTTCACTTACACATCAAATAACAGTGGTCTGCCTGCCTAGGATCAGCCCTTCTTTTAAGCACTGATCCATCTTGGAAGAGTCAGTGGAATTCATCACATTCCAAAGTTCCCATCAGTAATACAGACACTCTGGGAGTTGCTTGCACCTCAGGATGGTAGATGGAACCCAGGAAGTCTCAATTCTTCCTTCTAAAATACAGGTTGTGTGGGGGAAAGGGAGCCTGGCAAGGCTGAGGAACCAGAGGAGTTAGTGAAGAAAAGCTTCTGGGGAAAAAGCCCCAGCCCTGGGCCCCTCTAGTGAGGGGCCCAGGACATTCCATAAGTATACAGAGACGTCTGCGGACCAGCCCTCCTCCCCCTGTGCTCCCAGCCTCTGAGTACAAGTTCATTCCATTCCTCTGGCAATTTCCCTGCCTGGAACTTCTACCCAATTGCTTTTCTGATATTCTTTGATTTCACAGAGCTGCTGCTAAGCACCCAGACCACCCAAGACCTCTCCAAGGCCGCTGTCCAGCCCTACTGCACTTATCCACCAGCCTGTGCCTCCTGTAGCCTTCACCTGTCAATCATAGTTCAAGGGCAATCAACGTATTTCCCCAAGGCCACAACTTTCCTGGCCAGGACAGTGTCAGACAATAGCCTGGGAACTTCCATGCCCAGATTTGGATCAGCTCTTTGTGAATGGAGCCTAGCTCTCCTACTTCCTAGGTAGGCACTCCTGAACTAGTTTTTTCTTCTCGGAACTTGAGCTCACCCATCTGAAAAAGGACTACCTGAAAAGTCTGTAAACTACAAAACCCTGACTTCTACTAAATGGTGATGTCCATGGGGGACCAATGAACAGAGAGACAGTGAATGAATTCCAGACAGAGCAGGGATTTGGAATCAGCATGTGTGGCTGGCTACCTCACCTCTGCATGAGATCAACCCTGGCCAGGAGGTGTCCCTCTTCCCTCACCCCCCAGAACCCAGCGATTTGCCAAACAGACAACTCTCACCTGGAGAAAGTGATTCAGACCTCCAGAAGAGCTGGGGTGAATCAGGGAAGCAGGACTGAGTGTGGGGCCCCCACCCCAAGGCCAAGCCTCTCCCAGGAAGGAGAACATGAGCCTTCCCCAGTGCTCACTGGGCAAGAGGGCAAATTTCCCTAAATGTGCCCCTGGCCAGCCAGTGGGACACCCTGATAATCATACTCCCACATTCCAGACCTGTCCAGACTCCTTCCTCAAACTATCTTGTCACACAGAATCTCGGCAGGGAGGCCAGGTGGTTACATAGGCTCCAGCCTCACCGGTAAATGTTCCAGGGCCTCTTCCTGTCAAAGCAGTGAGCAGAAGAAGCCCAGCCAAGGGCACATGAATACCTGTGGAGCAGCAGAGGGCGGTTCTGTAGTCTCCACCGTGGGGCTCTGCCTCTCACTGTCCCCTTGGGTTCTGTCCTCTGCTGGCCAGTGGGATGCAAGAGACAGGTCCTCTTCCTGGACTTCTCCCAAACATCAGACCTGCCTACCCAGCCATTAGCCCAACAGTGCAAACACTACCTGCCCTGACCTGACCTCGGACCGGTCTCCACATACCCCCAAAGACCCTTCTCCATCCTGGGTCTCTGCTGAAACCAACTCTGTCCTCCCAGATGTTCGAGCCAAAGTGTTGGCTCATTTCTCTCTCTCTCTCTCTCTCTCTCTCTCTCTCTCTCTCTCTCTCTCTCTCTCTCTCTCTCTCTCACCTTGCTGGTTCTACCTACAAAACAGACCCAGAATCCCACATCTCTCATGACTTTCCTACCTCGCTGATGAGAGCCCCCATGATCTCCTGGACCCCATAGGAGCCCCTTGTGGCTCTCTCAGCCTCAGTCTTCCCTCTTACCAGCACTCTGCTGCAGTCAGACACAAAGTCAGACCCGGTCCCTCGAGTAAAAGCTGAACTGGTTAACTCCGCTGCCCCTCACCGCTCAGGGGCCGTGCCCCCCTCCCCATTCCTCTGTTCCCAGCTTTGTCTCCCTTCCCATCTCAAGATACCCATGCTTGTTCCTTCCCAGACATTCCTAGGCTTCTTCCTTCTCTCAGTCTGGCTGTGTTATGACTTGGGTCTGAAATATATCTGCAGGCTCCAGCTTTGGGTGCTTGTTCCCTAACTGGTGGGAAGTTTTGGAGCCTTTAGGAAATGGGGCTAGGTGGCAGCAGTAGGTCACTGAGGGCAGGCCTTTGAAGGTTCCTGGTCTGCTATGACGGAGGGTGGGGGTTGGGGACGCAGCCTCCACTACACATACCCCACCATGCAGATGCAGAACTGAAACTCTGAAACAGTGAGAGAAAATAAATCTTCCCTTAAGTGGTATCCGGCAGTTATGATCACAGTGATATAGAAGTAGCTGTCCAGGCTGAAATGTCCTTGGCTGCCCAGCTGAAGTAGCCACCCCCACACACAGAACCCCAGTCCACTTTCTCTCCTTTATCTTTTCCTCGTGACACAAACGTCTAACATGCTCTAAACCACTGTTTGAGATCTTTCTCCTCCCTCTGAAATGTCAGCTCTAGGAGGACAGGGATTTAGGTCTGTAATGTTTATCCACATTTTTCCTTGATGCCTGACCCAAGGTATGCACAGAGAAGATATTTGTGGAAGGAAGGAAGTAAAGAAGGAAGGGAGGCAAAGAGGGAGGATGGGAGGAACAAATGAAGGAAGGAAGGGTTATAGTGATCAAGAGCACCTTGGTAGGGGCTGGAGAGATGGCTCAATGCTTAAGAGCACAGACAGTTCTTCAAGAGGACCTGAGTTCAGCTCTCACCAACCATGCCAGGTGGATCACCACTTCCGAATCTCCAGTTCCCAGGGAGACTGGAGCTTCTGGCCTCCACAGGTACTGCGCTTATATGCACAGACACTCATACATATACACAATTATAAAAAATATTTTATATATTACTTTTTATTTTGCTTGTACGAATGTATTGCTTGCATGTAGGTAGGTAGGCGCTTCATACAGTGCCTCTGAAGGTCAGAAGAGGGTATCAGATTCCCTGAAACTGGAGTTACAGACAGTTGTTAGCTGCCATGTGGGTGCTGGGAATCACACCTGAGCCCTCTTCAAGAGCAGTCAGTGTTCTTAACCTTTGAGCCATCTCTCTAGCCTCAATACACATAATTTTTTAAAAACTAAATTAAAAAAATAAAAATAAAGCACCTTAGTGATCTTCCACTTCTTAACTGCATGACATCGCTTTCTGCCTCGGTCTCCTTTATTTGCAAGGTTAAGCTAGTAACAGTAACCAGCTGGCTGAGCCGTTTTGTGGATTGTAGCTCACTCAGTATATGTTAGCTGTTTGCATGACATCATGTGCACATTCATCAGGAGGCAGGTGATCTGGTCAGGATTCACCGAGCACATCTCCAGGTGGGGAGATGACCCAGGGAAGCTGCCACCTCAGGTTGTCCAGCTGAGGGCATGAGGAAGGTGCCCCCAGGTTGAAGAGCAGGCCCCTGCTAAAGAGTGCTCAAACTAGCTCTGATTGCTGGGAAGGTGAGTGGGCAAGGCCAGAGGACACAGAGCCTCGGCCCAGAAGTAAGTCCCCAGTCACTTGTTTAATACATGAATCTCTCTTCTAGGAGTTGGAAATTGGCAGTCTTTCCAGGCCTGGAGTCTGAGCAAAGCTTTCTAGTTCATACTCCATGCTCCAAGCAGCAGAAAGAATGTGCAAAGGGACCCTCACCAGAGAAATCATTAAAATCTACCTTTGGCTGGGGCTGGAGGGATGGCTCAGTGATTAAAAGCACTGGCTGCTGTTGCAGAGGACCTGGGTTCAGTTCCCAGTACCCACATGGAGGCTAACAACCATCCCTAACTACAGTTCCAGGAGATCTGACACTCTCTTCTAACTTTCACAGGCATTGGACGACCCAGGTGCACCTACCTACATGCTGGCAATACACTCATACACATAAAATAAAAATAATAAGTAAAAAATATGTTTGTTTAAATCTACCCTCGGGCCAGCAAGATGGCTCAGCTGGTAAAGGTGATTACTGCCTAAGCCTATCAACCTGAGTTCAGTCCCTGGATCCCAGAGTAAAAGAAGAGAACCCACTAGCAAAAGCTGTCTTCTGACCTCCACTTGTGTGTGTGAGCACACGTGCACTCATGCTCACACATCATATACATGCACACACTAATAATAATCATAATAAAATTCATTTCTTTTAAATCTCAGGGAGTCTTGAAGAAGCCTCCTGAGAGCCAAGTCCAGCTTTCATCACACTTATTTAACACCCAGATAAATGAAACAGCACAGGGGCGAGAGAGCTTCCCAGGACCTCATCGCTGAAGAGAAGTAGACTGGAGCCCTCAGCCACAGCTTGGGAGCTTCCGGAGAGCTGCGGGTGAGCCGAGGTTGCTGCAGCTGGGACTTGTCCCCAGGGCTTTGGCCCTGAGAGGTTAACTTCCACACCCTGCAGTCTAAGGTTCTCTTCAACCAAGAGATAAAGACACTGGCTATTCCTATGTGCCCCCTATGAAGGTCTGGGCCCCACCACTTGAGGTGATGCCTGTCCTATGTATTTCCAAAGAAGATACATGAGGCAGCTTATGATAAAACATAAATCAAAACATAAGCACAGATAATGCTAATGAAGTAGTCAGTAGTAAGTAACAGCTCAAGAGGAGGACAATCCAAAGATGCCAGCTCTGGGGAAAGGATGGGGGAGGGGCACTGACTCCAGTCATGTGACCAAGGACTGAGCAGCCCCAAGTTCTAGAGGAAGAGGTGGTCTCCAGGCGGGAGGCGGTCTCCAGGTTTCTTTTCTCTGTCTCCCCACACCTGGAATCTAGGAAAGCCTTTGATTCTGCGCAAGGCTGATGGGAAACACAGGTGCACTTGCCCCCTGGGTAGCCTGTTTTGATTCAGGGATCCTACCAGCAACCACACCCAAGTTTTCAGAGTCTCTCCCTGAGGCCAGTCTGAACCTAGATGGGCCTTACACTTGACTTTCTCCTGCCTCAAGTTATGGTCCGTGGGCAGGACCCCTAGCCCGCCCACAGGAAGTGCTTAGAATGTCATGGCTGACTTTGGCACCTGTCCTGTTGCCTTAATAATGAGTCAGGCCTCACTAAGGAGAAAGCCTTAAGTGGCAGGCAGGAGTGATTCAAAATGACTTAATTGATTTAATTCATTGAAAAGAGGAAAGGAAGCCAAGCCCTTCTGAGCGCAGTCAGTGCCTTCTTGGGTCATGAGTGCTTTGGAGAGGTCCCCAGCATGTGACTCTGCAGGGGACTCATCCCCCACCCATGCCCCAGGTTCTCGTAGGAGGGACAGGCTTGCCTGGATCCTCATTGTCTCAGCAGCCAGGGATCATAGCAAGGCCATCGAGGCCAAGGATCAGCAGTGGCTTTGTGACCTGGCTCTAGAGAGCCAGGCCTGGGCAGGTGCCAACCCTGGAAGCTTCCTCGACAGGGGAGGACTGTGTCAAGCAATGCAAGAAGGATGAGCAGGAGGTGGGGAGGTGAGGCCTTCTGATGGTGCAGATCTAAGGAGAGTTTGCACCATGGGCTCTAGGTCCAGAGCCTCAGAGAAGTCATGAGAAACAGCAGTGGGCCTTTTTAAACCTTTTCAGTGAGAAATGCCTGCCATGCAGGGGTGAAGACCTTGCCTCAGCTTTTCTGAGCTGCCCTGCCCTGTAGAAAAAGGACAGGAAAGGCACAGACTACCCATGAGCCCTGACAAACGCTCTCTGTAGTTTATCTCACTTATTCTTCACAGTTCTGCTCCATTTTGCAGGTGAGGAAACTGAGATCCACAGAAGTTGAGACTGGTTCAAGGGTACACAGTTAATCAATGGTGAGGCCAAAATTTGAATCCAAGTTTGCTAAACCCCAGCATCCAAGTGTGGATGGAACACTTCCGAGAATCTCTTAGCCAGTGACTGACACTACCCTTCTTGTGTGGACACAGGCCATTCCAGTCTTGTGGAAGAGACTTGATCTGTTCTTAAGAAACTTGGTCTAAATCAGGCCATCACTGTTCCTGGGGAGCCCCTCAGCTAATGGCAAGGGTTGAGTGGGTCTCTACTGTCTGAGAGCTGCAGCCAGAGGATCAGGAGAAAGGAGGCTTTGCCGTGGGCATCAAGGAGATGTGGACCAGAGAGAGAGGACAGCAGAGTCACTGTTGTGACCTCCTTATGTCTGAGCCTCAAACCCCATCCCCACCCTCATCTTGCCAACTACAGACCATGCCCAAAAATGAGGGCAGGCACCTGCCTCCTGAAGGAGGGAGGTGGCACAGTCTATGAGGAATATCATCCTGGAAGCCCCCTAAATACTCTCCCCCTCTATGACATGGGTCCGTCTATAGTCAAGGCCTTGCCCAGCCATTGGGACT
The DNA here is from genome assembly GCA_035773235.1 of Eospalax fontanierii. NCBI lineage: Eukaryota > Metazoa > Chordata > Mammalia > Rodentia > Spalacidae > Eospalax > Eospalax fontanierii. The sequence goes on along the minus strand of CM069547.1, from coordinate 51,834,888 downwards.
CTCTCTGAGTCAGTCTACAGCCAGGGTCAGAAGTCAGTCAAAGGTCAGGGTTACATGTCAGTCAGAGGCTGCCTTGAAGTCTCTACTAGGGTCAGGGTTAATGGCTCACCTGACATTGGGTCTTTAAGTAGTAAACTGCAGGAAGGAGAGGCTGGGAGGTCCCATGCTTAGATCTAAAGGCTATAATGAGTCACAGGATGACCCTTGGAATGACCCCTGGAGTTCAGCTGCCTGTGGGTCACTTACTATGGATCTAGTACAAGGCGGAGCTAAGGTAAGGCCCCAAGGATGGGCAGGAGCCTGTGCCCAGCCCTGTCGATTTCACGCCCCTCATTCTTCCCAACTGAGGTCATTCCATGGGCCCAGCCACCCCCAGGCCTGGGAGGGGAGCAGAGTTCCAAAGCACCTCCCCCAGAGGACCCATGAGTCATGATCCCCAGGACTGTATCATCTGGGCCCCAGAGGTTGGGGTACCCCAGCATACCATTTCAAGCCCCAGACACCACAGAACAATGAAGAGTTAGTTCATGGCTAGACCATACTGAGTCTTAAGTGCACAAGAGACATACTTTATATTCTCTCTCTCTCTCTCTCTCTCTCTCTCTCTCCTTTCTCTCATCTCTATTTCATCTCTGTCTTCTTCTTTCCTTCCTTCCTTTTAAGAAGTAGCTCAGGCTGGCCTTGAATTCACTGTGTAGCAGTGGATGTTCTTGAACTTCTAATCCTCTTAAGTGCTGGGATTACAAGCATGTACCACCTTGACCCATTTATCTAGGGCCTCATGCATCCTGGGCAGGTGTTCTACCTGCTGAGTAACAACCCTGGCCCAAGATATTACTCCCTGTCTTACAGATAAGGCAATTGAGGTAGAGTAGTTAAAGACATAACTCTAGCACTTAAATCTAGGCACACTTTTAATTTTTTATTGATTTGTTTTTATTTTATGTATCTGAGTGTTTGCCTACATGTATGCAAGTGCATCCATACCATACAATGCCTACATGTATGTAAGTGCATCCATGTCATACAATGCCCTTAGAGGTCAGAAGAGGACAACAGATCCCATAGAAATGCAGTACAGACAGTTGTTAGCCACCATGTGGGTGATGAGAATCAAAACCCAAGTCCTCTGGAAGAGCAGCTAGAACTCTTAACCACTGAGCCATCATCCCAGCCCGTGGATGCAGTTTTCAGCCCAGATGACTAGCCTTATTCTCTACCAGCAGTGGATGAAAGAACAGGACCAAGACTAACCCACCCCACTCTAGCAGTCTGCAACAGTGTCAAAGCTCACCTCATGTCCCCAACACCCACTCCCTGATGGAGCATGCTCTCTCTGAATATAAGAACAGGCGGCAGCAAGGCCATAGTAGAGTTAGGCAGGCCAGCAGCCAGCAGCCAGCACTAACAGCATCATTATCATCCTTTTAGCCTTTTATTATTATATTTATTCATGTATGTGCGTGTATAGTTGTGTACTGGGGAGGTCAGAACACAACTGCTGAGGTCGATTCTCTCCTTCCACCACATGGGTCCTGGAATCAAACTCATGTCGTTGGGATCAGCAGCAAGCACCTTAACCCAGTGAGCCATCGCATCACGCCCATTGCCACCTTCCTTCATCCTCGGTTCTTGATTCTACCATCTTGATTGCTTCCTTTCTGTGGGCTCCGCCCTTTCTGCAGGCAGCGTGACCTGGGAGAGGTGCCCTATGGGCAATGCTGGCTTCTGGGGAGCATGGCAGAGAAACTTGGAAGTGGTCAAAGCTCCTGAACTGCTCAGTCTACTTGATAGTCAAGAACCTGGGGCAGTAGGAGCAGTGGGAGTATGTGGGGTGCCAGAGGCATTGCATTGGATCCTCAACTTCTTTATGGCTATGACTCCCAATTTTGTCCTGAAGGTCATTGTCCCAAGCGCCCAAAAAAGGTACCCCGCTCGACCCTTGGGTCTAACTCTGTTAACTGAGACTGAGGCTGGTGACTGGCTCAGATCCAATTCCCTTTGTTGTATTCTGAGCTGTCCTCTCTGCTGTCCTGAAATGGAATTCAAGGGCAACATATTTGCAAAAGCAAAAACAATCAACACAAAACCTGAGCTTGCATAAAGGAGGCATACCCAGAGAAGCAGTTTCTACTGAAACAGAGGGTCAGCAGGACCACACCCAAGTTGGCAACAGGTGCTCCTGACCCAGAGCACTGCAGCGGCTCCCTCCCAGAGTGGGTGCTCTTCTGAGGTTCCCGAAACTTTTCAGAAGTGGTGGGTGGCTCTCATTCACGTTCCAAAGAAAACCATCAAGTGTTTCCCCTCAATTTACCTGGCAAATCTAGGGCAAGAACAGATCTATAAAATGGAGTTAGGGCCTGGGCTTGGATAATAAAAAGCAGGTTTTTCACCTCTGTGATTGACTGGTTGTGACCATAGAGGTCATGGAGGGGACAAATTCCCCTCCCACTAGCTGCTGCCAAAAAGCGTGGTAGCAGGTCACTGTGGCCATTTTCCCTGACACTGGTGGGGAGGATGATAGGTCCCCTTCCCTGGCTGCAGTGTGGCAATCATTCTTGTTCAGTGAGACCTGGAGGCCTAGGGAAAGGCTTCTCATCCCTGGTCATTTCATGACTTGCCAGCCTGAAGGACATACATCAGTAACTGCTGCTGTAGATGGAAGGATGGAAGGGGACTGTCGACCTGCTAGATCCATAAACCCCAGCGTCGCAGTAGACCAGGAGTCTCTGTGATCTGATGAAATGAGCCCGTCTTGCTTTAAACTGCTCTGAGGCCGTCCTCCATCAGTTACTCCTACCATGGGCACCAGATGGAAGAAGTGGCCTTTTCATTTGCAGTGCTGGACACTGAGGCCAGAACACCAAGCATGCTGGGCAGCGAATCCACCCACCAAGCTCCATCTCCAAAAAGTGACTTTTTCAGACCTCGCAGTCACTTCTAAAGGCAGTAGTCAGGTCTGACTTCTTTTGGGTGCTGCTCTCTTCATACGTCAAAAAACAAAACAAAACAAAACATACAAACAGCCAGTTACTGCCTAATGGAGCTTCCTGGGAAGGACAGGGGTCCCTGGTACCCCTGCATATAGATCTTGGAGATGAGGCCTGGACAGGGGACAGATTGGTTCTGGGTGCCTGGGATTGTCCCCTCCCCAGCTTCTCCTCTGACTCAAAGAGATGGGATTAGCTCCACATTCCTCACTGCTGTCATCCTTTATGTTGTTAAGTGCTTTATAGTCACCAATTAGCTGCCAAGCACCCCACCCCAGGGTGCCTGCCCAGCAGCCAGGGCTCCTGAGTGTCACACAGAGGCAGGACCAAGCCTCACCTACCCCAAGCTTAGAAGGCCTCCCTGGGAAAGCCCCTACTCAGTTCCCAAAGGTAGAAACTTGCAGACTGAATGGGAGCATGGGCCTTGCTAGAGGCCTGAAGATACAGTGGAACCTGAGGAGCGTCTACTCAGGGCACAGAAGGATGCCGTCGCTCAGGCCAGACCTGAGGATGGTTTCCATGCTATAACCCAGGAGGTAAGGCGTCACCAAAGAGATGGTTTCAGACAGGATGGCATGGCCACCTCCAGTCCTACTTTCCCTGAACCCTTGAACATATGCCCAGAGATCTTCCCTAACAGGCCTTCACTGCACTCAGATACAGTGACCTTGAGTTTAGTCTTCAGTGAGACCAGAATCTACACAGCTGCCTTCCTGGTAGTGGGAGTTGTCCCTGGTCTGCCTGCTTTAGTGTTCTGTATCACAGGGAGCAGGCAGTACACTGTGGCCTGGACTCAACAACCTAGCTTTCCGGGCTCCAGAATCTGCCATGGCTCCCTAGTGACCAAGAGCTTGGACCCTCAGATAAGAGTGTACATCTGGGCTCAAGTGGCCTCTCAGTCTTCTTCCCTTTAAGCTCCAGCACCAAAGTCCCAGCAAGCTGACTTCATGGGCCCCTGACAACCTCACCTTGACACTGTGTCTCCAGCCCGAGTTGGCCACCCTAGTTCCCACCATCACGCGCTTCATCCACAGCTCCCAGCAGACTTCACAACCCATTTTCCTCTCACAAACTCCATCACACCTTCAAGAAGTCAGGGTGGGGCTGGGGCTATAACTCGGTGGGTAGAAAGCATCCCCAGCACTGCATAATCCAGCTGTGGTGGTACAAGCCTGTAATCCCCACTCAAGAAGTGTAGGTAGGAGAACCAGAAATTCAAGGTCATTCTCAGCTACATAATGAATTTGCAGTCAACCTGGAATATATGAGACGGTGTTTCAGAAAGAGCTGGAGAGCTGAGGGCTGCTCCCCCAGTCACCCTCCAGCACTGCCTTGAGCAGTTACATCAGACTGTTGCTCATCTTTCAGCACCGGGTTCTGTGCCTACCTCTGCTCTACTGTCAACTCCTGGAGGATGGAGACCTGTCTTACTCACACATTCCCAGCACCTAGCACAATGCTGGTGCCTGCCTGGCCAGAAGACAGAGAGCATTCTGTGGTTTTTGAATTGCCCTATATCCCTGGAGTGACTCAGTGATAGATTTCCTATGGGGAGATAATTGGGAGTGGGAAGCTAAAGGAAGGGTCCTTATCTCAAATTATTATCCTTCTCAATGGATACTTGTGGCTTGTCTCTGTTTCAAATGAATAGGGAAGGAAATTTGCCTTGGGATGAGGATGGAGACAATTCTGAAAGAAAGGAATGAGCGTAGAAAAAGAGAAGCACCAGATGTGTATGGGCTGGACAAATCGGAGCATGCCTTTAATCCCTGTACTCAGGAGCCCAGAGGAGAGCCTGTGAGTCTGAGATTGGTCCCTGTCACATAAACAAACAAAAGAGATCTGGAAATGGGATGGAGACCAAGCAAGGATGGAGGCGGAGATGTGGTGATATCATAAAGCCAGGACAGGGGTGGAAAGAAGAAGACAAGGGTCTGGGGACAGGAAAGTCAGAACAAGCAAAGAGAAATAAGGTGGAGGGAGAGGGAGGACAAGAAGGAAGAAGGGAGGGGAAGAGAACGAGGAAGAGGAGGAAGAAGAGGAAGGTGATGGGGGGAGAAGGAGGAGAAGAGAAGAAGCTAAGAGAGAACAGAGAAGGGAAGAGAAGATCAGAGGGGACTGAGAGGGGAGGGGTGAGGAGCCTACAGAAGTGGAGAGATCGGGAGGACACAGGGAAGGTAGGTCCCTCCCTCCTTCCCCAGCAGCCTTGGAACCAGGCTAGGCTCTGCATCCTCAAAGCCTCTCCTGAAACTCCTGCATGTCGAGGCACGAATGAAGGCTGGGAGGAAAGCAGCCAAACTGGAAGGCAGCAGAGGACCCATTGCCAGGAAGGTGTGCTCCCAAGAAGGTGGCAGGGACAAGGATACAGTAGTGCTGGTCTTGTGGTCTCCCTGTCACACCCTCTCCTCCCATGTTGAGGAATGGCTCCTGCACCGGGCTGGATGAAGGCTAGACGGCAAGTCTTTCAGGGTCTGCTGGGGACACAGCAAAGGAGTGGCCATCTGAGACCATGGCAGCCTGTGGTGGGAGGGGGTGCGGATCAAAATCCAAAGGAACACTGGGATTAAAGTTTCACTTGCCTGCCTCGAAAGTGCGCAGGCATTGTGTGGGCCAGGATTCCTGGGTGCTGAGTAAGGCAGCTATCCCAGCATGGATGAGGGAAAGGGCACTGGCCGCTGCTGGTTGGGGTGGGGAGGGCAAGGGGACAGAGAGCCTACTGCCACCTCCGCCCACAGTATGACCCATTCCTCACAGCCCCGGCCTGGTGCCCACTCCTGAGGTCCCAGACCCCAATGAGCAAGAATGGGATGAGAACATGCAGTGGGCAGAAGTGGGAAAAAGGTGAGTTCAAGGCCATCCTGTGCTCACTCCATGGTGAGGCTTTGTGCTGCCCCACCCCCCATCAAAATAAAAGAATGGCCTGAGGAGCTGGGTTAAGATTGGGGATGGGGAGTGGAGAAGATTCCTAACTGTGTGGTGGCTAGGTAAGAGGGAGAAAGCCCAAGCAAATAGTGACCAAGAAAAACAGATACTAAGAAGGCAGAAGTTGAGACCAGCTGGTCACACCGCATTGTATATCCATGCATTTAAACAACAGTTATTGATACAGAAAGAAAATAAGGTCCAATCAGAAACCAACGTGTGCTGATAAACCTGAGTCCAAGTGACAGAGCGAGCTCCACACCTGGCCTCACACTAAACTTTAACTCTGGCCGCAGACACACTGCTAAACCTGTCCTCAGACTCCTCCCTAATCCCAACTACTGCAGGTACACTGAACCTGACCTTGGCAGCTGGCCATCTCCAAACTGTGAAGGTACAGAAGAAGACCCTGCAGATATTTCTGGAAAGCTCCACTGCCACCAAGCATGGAGCTGGAGGGCCTCCTGAGATGGCGTTTGGATGTCACTGGAGTGTGTTTCTCCAGTCCTAATGCCTTTCAGCAGCAGGGGGGCTCTCACCACCACTCTCTCTGTACCTGCCAGGCAGATCTGCATGCTTTGCCCTAACTCTGGGGTCCTGCGCATCTCGAGGCCCTTTAGTATGGTTTAGATATGATCTATTCCCCACAAATTCATATGGTAGAAGCAGTAGTATCAAGGTACGTTACCTTTGAAAGGCAGGGCCTAGTGGAAAGTAACGGGGTCATAAAGACTTCTTCATAAATGGACTGACACTACTGCATGGGAGTGAGGCAGGTCTCCTGGGACTAAGTCAACTCTCACAAGAGCAGAATGTGATAAAGTGGAGCCGCCCACACCTTGGCCCCTTTCTCAAGCAGCCAGTTCCCTTTCCACTTCCCCACCATATTCGAGCAGACACAGAAGCGTGGTGCTGCCACGGTGCCTGGACTAGCCTGACAAACCTCTTTAGCAACACTTGGATCCCTTCCTCTGGCCCCCTAGAGCCTACTCTTACCTGCCAAGACCAAACTTGTCCCCTAACCAACCTCACCTAGAAGATTCCACCTTCCAGAACTCCTGCAGTGATACGAGTTAAAAATCTGCCTAAGCATCTAGAACATTCTATTGTTTTCTTAAATTGTTATTTTTATTTACAAAGTGATTTCAAGTATAATGCACACTAACTCCCCAGATAGAAACTTTCCATCATAAGCAATGCTGCAATGAACATCTTTACATTTTTAACAGCAAAGCATTTCCTCAATCCAGAAGAGCACTCTAAACAGAATTTTAGCAATGCTAGAGATTGAACATAGCCTCATACGTTTGGGGGAAAATGCTTTACCACTGAGCCATATTTCTAGTCCTTCTAAATATTTTAAAAGTCAAAGCAGGTCAATCAATGGGTCAATCAGTAACCCAGACTCAGTTCCCCGGTACTCATGTAAAAGTAAGCGCTGTGACACATCTGTAACCTCAGTGCTGAGGGGGCAGAGACAGGTGGATTCTCAGAGTTTGTTGGTTAATTGGGCTAGCCAAATTAATGAGTTCTTGTCTCAGTGACAGACTGTATCCAGAAATTAAGATGGAGGGTGATATAGGAAGATGCCTGATGTCAATCTCTGGCCGCTACACATAAATGCATACACACTCTGTGAACACACACACACACACACAAAGTCAAGTCAGAAGATCTCAAGGTGAAAATTATACTGTCCTTGCCCATTTCTCTCTCCTCCAAAAAAAAAACACTTGCAATTTCTTGAGTGATTTTTCTAGCTATAGACATCTCAATAATTTGTATATGTTCTACTTCCTGGATGAATCAAATTTAAAAGTTTTTACTTCCTGCAACAGATGGAAAGGGGATGCTGTTGTCACATGCCCCCAATAGCTCCTTAAAAAAGAATGAGAGATGCAGTCTTTTAAGAAATTAGATGCCTGACTGTCCTCCTGCAGCACCTCAAGAGTCATCATTTGGATAGGCATACAATTTAAAGTTTAAACCATAAAGGGCCTTCCCACTAAAATTTAGCCAGATACTGAATTATTCTCCCATCATTCAGATTGATAACTTAGGTCAGGTATTTCTTGTGCAAGTTTTTCAGTAGAATTGGCTATGGGGCCTAAAAGCAAAATATGTTAGCCCAGAATATAATTTCATTGGTCTGCAGTGAATGCAAGCATAGATTTTTGTGTTACATTAGAGAAAGAAACTTAATCTTGTTGTTGGGCAGGAGGTCAGTTCTGGGAGGGACTGAGCAACAAGGCCCCAAGACAGGACATAAAGAACAATGGGTGGACATCTCAAGGCCCTGGAGCAGGGTGTAAAGATAATGGTGGTTGTTGAATGGTGGTCAAGATATAAAGAGAGGGATGACAATCAACTCCAGATGGGCCAGTTCTGGCCGGCAAACAGGATGTAAGGGACAATACTCGATAGTGGTCCATGCTAGCCAGGTCAGATTAAAGTACTTCAAGACTTCCGCTCCAGGGCAACAAGTGCTGGGTGCTTTTGCCGTTTCCACCCAGACTTTTCAACCTTTGGCTACTCATATGCTCTCCGTAGTTTTGTAATTTATACATCCACTTATAACTGAATTCTGGTAAAACAGGCTTCTGAGAAAAGAGTGCCACTGTCCTAGGAGTACCCACCCCAGGAAGACACAGGGGAGGGGACAGCAGAGAAGAGTAAACCTCATGCCTAAGGCAGTTGCTACTTAGCTCACTACTTTCTAAAGTATACACTGGGTCCTTGCTTGCTCTAACTGAAGTCTTGACTACTTGAACTTCCCCTGGGTCCTGTCTGAATTGTTCTCAGGAGCACAAGAACCAGTACTTGTCTGCCAACCCATTCTACCCAAAATCTCAATATGCCCTTATTAATTTCTTCATATGCTAATCAGTGGGAATCATAAACATCTTCATTATATTATTCATGAATAAAGAATATATATGTATTTCAAGGCTGGGGATGTAACTTATTGGTAGAATGCCTGTCAACATGAGTAATACCCAGGTTTAGTCTCAGCACTGTCCCCCAAAATAAAATAAAATGAAAGAAGAATATTTATTTCCTCTAAACCTATGGCTTCTAACTTTGGTTATGTGCCAGAGTTAGTAGAGATGAGAGAAAGAGAGAGAGAGAAGGGAGAGAGAGAGAGACTGAATCACTGCTGTGTAGTCTTGGTTGAGCTGGAACTGGACCTGTATGTAGATAAGGCTGACCTCAAACTTACAGAGATCCACGTGCCTCTATCCTCCGAGTGCTGGAATTAAAGGCATATGCCACCATACCCAGCCCTTGCTTTGTCTTATATTAACACAAAATCTTACTCACCCTTCCCTGAGGTACTCTGAGTTACAATTTTTAGAGATTTAAAAATAAAACAAAATCTATCTATCTCTAGGTTAAAAAAAAAGCCCAAAAACTAGAAGAGGAGAAGCCACCAGGAAACAAAGAAGTGCCCCAGGGTGAAGTGTGCTGCCCTTGCAGAGAACCATAATTCATCTCCCTCACACACACTGGGCAGTTCATAAACACTGGTAACTCTAGTTCCAGGGGGGTCAATACCTGCTTCTGGCCCCTTTGGACACCTGCACTCATGTGCACAAGCACCATACACACATGAACATGAGTAAAAATAATAAAGATGAATCTATATAAAAAAAAAACAGAAAAGAAACCAAGTGAAAACAGAAAACATAGGGCTTAAAAATACCAATAATCACCAGAAATCAGACTAAACTTGCCTGCTAAACATGGATATGGCTAGATTGGCTGTTTATTTATTTATTATTTTTATCAGAATAGGGTCTTACTCTGTAGACCAAGCTGGTCCTGAACTTGCCAACCTACTGCCTTAGCCTCTGAGTGGACCAAACACCTGGCTCATTGTTAGTGTTATTAAAAGTTCATCTCCTTGCTGAGTAAAAAGCATGAAGACAAAGAAGGGCTGACAGCAAAGGGAGACAAAGATCCTGTAAGCAAGTACAAGATGATACAGTTGGGAGCTGTGACAAGGAAACTGTCAAGGGCTAAAAATCACTGCATAATTAAGTTTACTATGCTGGGCAGGTGAATGACTGCAAGTGGTCCAGGGAAAAGTGAGAAATGCATGGTCAGGGTAAACCCCTCAAATGCCTCTCATTACTAAGCACTGAAGGAGAATCAAGTGCAGATGCAGGCTCTGGCCTGGGAGATGCTCAGCTGATGAAGAGAGGACAAGCCTGTGGAGCTGTGTTCCTTTCCCAGAACCCACATAGAAAAGCAGGGCATGGTGTGTGTGTGTGTGTGTGTGTGTGTGTGTGTGTGTGTGTTCCCAATGCAGGGAGGCAGAGAGGCAGATCCCTGGCAATCAATGTAGACTAATTCCCAAGTCCTAGGTACAGAGGGAAACCCTGTGTCAACAAACAAGGTGAAGGGAGCCTTAGGTGGTCCTCTGACCTCCACATATACATGTACACACTACACACACATGTGCACCTGCACAAATACACAGACACAAAGATACTTGGGACTGGAACACTGAAGATGCTTGTTTAATGGTACACACGTCAGAAGATCCCTGTGCCTGTGAGGTATACAGGATTGGCACCAAAACTGACCACACCAGAGGGTAAAGCAAGCCCACCACAACTCAGAGAACAGCTGTGTCTTAAACCCTTTCTGATGGTAACGCTGTTCTGTCAATGTGATTGTTAGGGAAACACTGCTACACGATGCTTCCAAAGAAAGTCAAAACAGAAACTTAAAAATGAGCGATCAGAACAGGTTGCAAACTAATTATTTCAGCTTTGACCTTAAAAAGCATTATTTTTAAAAACAAGTAAAAAGAAAATTAAGTTAGATATGGTAGTTCACACCTATAATTCTACCACCCAGGATGCTAAGCCTAAGGCAGGAGTATTGCCACAAATTCCAGGCCAGCCTGAGCTACAAAGTGAGAACTTGTTGTTGTTGTTGTTGTTGTTTTAAATTAAGCTAGGCATTGTGGTACATGCTTTAATCCCAGCACTCGAGAGGCAGAGGTCAGCCTGGTCTACATAGAGAGTTCCAGGTCAGCGGGGGCTATAGGGAGACCCTGTCTCAAATCAAAAATTTAAACCCAAAAATAAGAAAAAAGAAGGAAATAATAAAGGGCAGGAATCAACTTTTTTTTAAGGAAACAGAAAAAAATAGAAAAGTCAGTGGAACCAAAAATCAGTTCATCAAAACACTTTATCTGAGATCTGGTACACAGCCATGTCACCCAAACTTAAAAAAGATGAAGAAACTTCAGGCCAATTTTCTTTGGGAAACTCATGAGATTAAGACTAAAAGAAACCCTTTCAAATGTTTAGCAAATTGGAAACAAAGCCCTATCTTTCCAAGGGGCTTACAGAATAACCAAGTAGTCTTTATCTCAGGAATATAAGACTGCTTTAATATTCTGAAATCAGGGACTGGAGAGATAGCTCAGCTGGGAGTTAACAGTGTGTACTGCTCTTCCAGAGGACCCAAGTTTGGTTCTCAGCACCCATATGGTGGCTTACAACCACCTGTAACTAGAGCCCTGACATCCTCCTCTGGTCTCTGCGGATTGGTATCTGCATACATGTAGCATACGGTCACACAGGTGCACACACATACAAATAAAAATAAATCTAAAATAATAATAAATATATTCTGAAATTAAATTTAATTTAGCATGTGTGGCAGACTGAAAGATGACTCCCCCCAAAAAAGGTAGCCACACCCGAATCCCTGGAATCTATACATTTACATTTATTGGAAAATGGATCTTTTGGGTTAACATTAAAAAGGATTTGGAGATGAGGGGATCATCCTGGGTCACTTCAACGGTTCTAAATCCATCCTAGAAGAGGCAGATCTCAAGATGGAGGGATGGGCAAGGTGGCTACAAAGGCTGAAGGGCATGGCTGCAGCATCTCCAGACCTGTTATCATACCCGGGGTAAGAGAGAGGTGGCTTCCTGCAGGCACAGATGTGGGGAAGACCTAGATTACCCCTGCAGTACACATTATATTGGTAAATTGTCACGTGCTATTTGGGCTCACTAAGAATCTGCTCCAGATTGGGGTTGCCATCTCCCATTTCAGACCCAAGCATGTTTATCTCAAAATGTCCTCCAAGGTCCCTTGTCTGGGAATGTGCTGCCTACCCTAGCTCTGTGACAGCGGGGAAGAGAACAGCAAAACAGCCCAACAGTGCCCCTGAGAGCAGCCAGAGATAAACCACTTCCAGAAGATATTGCTCTTGCCTATCCCATGATATAAACGTGCCTGTAGGGGAAAGAGAGCTACAGAGTTCTGGGAAGCCATGCCATGGGAAGCTCTGCCATGAGAGAAAGCTTGGTCAGGAAATCTGCTGACTGCCTCAACTTCCTGAGTCAGTTTTTGCTGGAGCTCCGAGTTGATGATGAGGAGGGTCTATCTGCCATTATTTGTCTTTTGCTTGAAAGCCTCACTAGAGGGAACACTCTGCTTACCAGGACTCTAACAGGAACTCCAGCTGGCTTCCCAGTTGGTTTTTGTTGGATGTTTAGAGTATCTGATTTAATGATCTCTCTCTCTCTCTCTCTCTCTCCTCTTGCTCTTTACTTTTTAAATTTTGTTTGCTGTAAAGTCAATAAACTCACTCATTCAAAGCCAAAAAATAAGGCTATCATAGATCATTGTCAGGACCATACAGGAAAACTCCCTCATCGTTTCTAGAGGCACCCAAGGCCCTTAGTTTCCGGGTCCTGAAGATCCAAGTATAAGCTCCCAGGCTTCTTAGAGATTTACCCTTTCCTATTGCCTTCTAGCCTCCAGACTCATGCTTCTTTCTTGTTATCTCTTTATCCTTGTGAGTTGAGTCATGGTCTGTCTATATAACCAGGCTGGCCTTGAACTGGCAACCTTCCCACCTCAGCCATAGTGTACACCATCACAACAAGTGAATTCATCTTTTTTTGAACAATCTTTTTCTGTAGCTCTGGTGAGATCAGGAGAAAAACAAAATTAAGTGCTGTGCCATTTTCCCCTTCAAATCTCATACAGCTGCTTTCCAACTTCCAAGCTTTGCTGACAGCTCTGTTCCCTTGTCATTCCCTTGTTCCCTGACCCTTCTCAGTCAACCTGATGTCAGCACAGCAGGGCTTGGGGAGGGGCCAGAGAGGAAGCCACACATTCAAGCCACCAGTCAACTCAAAGCTCTCCAGTCATTTTCGTAGAAACTTTTCCTTCTTAGAAATAAAAATACTAAGTCAAAGAAATTGCACAACTTTAAGACTTAATAGAGAGCCCCGATGAGTCCTCTGGAAAGCTTGTGCTTTCCCAAATCAAGTTAAGAAAGTGTGATTTCTCTGCATCCCAACAAGCTCTGGATGTGTTTGTCTTTAACCCTTTGTAGTCTGCCAAGGGAAAGACTGATCATTTTTACTACTGAGTATGAAGATTTTAATATATTCATAGGGTATTTTGTTGTTTCATGAGCTGCTTGTAATTAAGCTATTCGTTTCCTTACTGATTTTAAGAGTGCTTTATTTTCTTATTGCAAAAATTCCCATGTTGGCATTCTTAATTTTTCATTTTATTATAATAATTTTATAGTATAAATTTATACTTTTTGGGTTGGGGGTTCTTTTTTGAGTCAGGGTCTCCCTGTAACCTCACATGCCTGGAACTCACTATGTAGACCAGGCTGGCCTTGATCTCACAGAGATCCTCCCGCTTCTACCTACCAAGTTCAGGGACTGAAGGTGTGTGCAATCACACTTGACAAATGTATAGTTTAAAAACTATTTCCACAATTATTTATTGTATGTATGTGCACATGCCCTGGCACATGTGTGGAGGTCAGAGGATAATTTGGGGGGGGGGGTATCTCCTTCTGCCAAGTATGAGGGTTCCAAGAGCAAACTGAGGTCATTCAACTTGGAGGCAAGCACCTTCAGCTACTACGCCATCTCACCAGCCCATGGATTTCTACTTTTTATCTCATCAGATCTACCAATGGCTTCCTTCGTGGCTTCTGGCTTGGTGAATAGAAAGGCTTTTTCATCCTGAAACCATAAAGATGAAGGACTGCAGTAGATCTCAGTGGTAGAGCACTTGCCTAGCATGTCAGGCCTGGGCTCCCTCCTCAGCAAGACCCTAAACCTCCAAGAAAGTAAAAATAATTTCCTATACTCTCTTTTAGTGTGTTAATGACATGATGTTTCACCTAAATATGTAATCAACTTGAAATTTATTTTTGTAAAGAATAGGTACAGAAAATCCAGTCATGATTTTGAGTGTTTTCCTTCTTTCTTTCCTTCCCACCCCCGCATCTCACAAATAAACTCTAGTCATTTCTATTACATCTACTTATTTATCTACTCATTCATTGTATGTGTGTGTGCCACAACATGAATGTCAATTCAGAAGACAACTTGTGTCAGTCAGTTCTCTCTCACCATGTGGGTGCCAGGGGTTGAACTTGGGTTGTCAGACTTAATAGCAAGTGCCTTTAGTCTCTTAACCATCTCACTGGCCCCACACATAGGAAATTTTAGATTTCTAATGTAATTCCTTCTTGATTCATGAGCCAATTAACAATGTATTTTCCAAACACACAATCTTTTTGTTATTAATGTGTGTCTTTAGAGATCATGGTTCTAATCAGATCTATTGTTTGAAACTGATGTGCTTGAAAGATATGTACCACCTGATTCTTTAATACGGAACTGTAAAAATGCCTTGTAAGCCCTCACTTGTGCTTTGTATTACTCAGACCCTGGCTGATCTGATTAAGAGTCCTGAGATATCCCAGTATGGTGGAGGATCTCCCTCTACTGTGTTATCACTTTCGTTTTATGTATCTTGAGGCTCTTTTGTTAGATGCATACACTTTTAAAATTAGTATGTCTCAAGCTAGAGACGTAACTCTGTGGTTAAGAGCATTGGCTGCTCCTGCAGAAGACTCAGGTTTGAATCCTAGCACCCACATGGCAGCTAATAATCATCCAAACTCCAGTTCCAGGAGATCTGACACTTTCTTCTGTCCTCCACAGGCACTGCATGACATGGGTGCATTTACATACAAGCAGTCATAGCACTCATACACATAAAATAAAAATATCTTAAAATTTAAAAATAGTATGTCAAAGGTCTGGAGAGATGGCTAAGTCATTAAGAGCACTGACTGCTCTTGCAGAGGACCTGGGCTTGATTCCCAGCCCCCATACAGTGGCTAACAATCATCGGTAACTCCAGTTCCAGGGGAATCCGACGCCTTCTTCTAACCTCTGTGGGCACTGCACAACACAGATGACTCACACACATTCAGGCAATACACACATACACATAAAATAAAAATAATAAACAAAATACTTATAAAAAGAAAAAATTAGTATGTCTTATTGGTAAAAATAGATCTTTTATCATTTACATTAAATATATATTAAATACGTATTTAAACATATGCTCCAGCTACCCTTATTAATGCCTCTTGCATTAATGTCAATTATATTTGATATCAATACAACCATGTCATTTTGTTTACGTGGTATTTGCTGGTGTGCATGTATCTGCTCTCTTCTGTTTTATTTTCAAGACAGGCTTCACTATGTTACTTAGGCTGATTTCAAAGTCTTGGGCTCAAGTGATCCTCCTGCTTCAGCTTCCTAAGCACCTGGGAATACAGGTGTGTGTGGTGGTGCCCAGCTTCCTACCTTTTCTCTTTCCCTCCTCCTCCTCCCTTCTGCCATCCTCCCTCCCTTCTTTCCCTTCTCTTTTCTTTTGAACACAAGATCTCAGGCTATGCAAGCGCCCTATTGCTGAGCTAATCCCCAGCCCTCTTCCTGTTTTTATTTTTGGCCCCTCAGACTTATTATTACCTGTGGGTGGGTCTCCATCTCCAGCACGACTGTTGTGCTCCAGCCATCCCAGAGAACGGAGGACAATAGAACAGTCCTCAGGTGGCTCAGAGTGCAGTGGGAGGAGTTCCTGGGATATTGCATAGGTGAGGTTTATATAAGGAGGCCTTTCTGGCCATTGCAGAAGGCAGGTAAGTTAAAGGTGGGGTCTTTAGGTAAAGGTTGCAGGGTTGCCATGGAAATTAGGAACAAGGAAATGAAACCCAAAAACCTGGTTCTGGTCTGGGCTTCCTGGGACCAGGTTATCACATCAGGCAGAGCAGGCCAGACTCCTCCCGTCCCTTCAGGGTATGTGGGGTTGCTTGGCTTTGCTCAATACCTTTTGTAATAGACCCAGTCCCCACAATTACCTTTTCTGGAACAGACACTATCTTAACTATGAACATTGATAATTACATTTCTTTTTAGTAACTTTCTTTTTTGTGCTGTTTTAGCAAGTTTTTGTGTGGAGTTGAATCAATTTCATTAAATAAGTTTAAAACTTGTTCCTCTTTATATATACACTAAAATAATTCAAGTCACAAAATTTTTCAAGGTTTGAAATAAGTTATCTGCAGATAGATCCACCTGTGTCCCTATTGAATCATTTGGAAAACTCAGTTTATTCCATATTTATCGTTCTACTCAGACTTTCTACTTCCATTTCTTCTTGACCCTATTTTAGTTATATTTTCCTAAAAAAAGCAACCAACTGTCCTAGATTTTCTGTTTCTTTGATGCATAGTTGTTTTCTTCTCAAAACCTGTTTCATTGAAGTACAAGCTTTAAAGATTTATTTTATCATTTTTTAAATTTGCATATGTGGGGGAAGGTGTGTGCACGCGGATCCCTTGGGGTTGGAGTTATAGGCATTTTGAGCTGCCTGACAATTTGGGTCTTCTGCAAGTGCTTTTAATCACTGAGGCGTCATCTCTCCAGTCCCTTAAGTACCATTTATATTTTTAAAAAAGTCATTCTGGGCCTGGAGAGATGACTCAGTGATAAAGAGCACTTGCTGCTCTTACAGAGGTCCCAAGTTTGGTTCCCAGCACTCATGTCAGGCAGCACCAGTTCTAGGAGAGCCAATGCCCTCTTCCGGCCTCCATGTGCACAAACCCCCTTCACACACCTGCATACACATCATTAAAAATAACATAAAGGACTGGAGAGATGGCTCAGTGGTGAAGAGCACAGGTTGTTCTTGCAGAGGACCTGGGTTCAGTTCCCAGCACCCACATGGCAGCTAACAACCATTGTTAACTCCAGTTCCAGGGGATCTGATGCCCTCTTTAGATCTCTGTGGGCATTGAAGGACATGGGTGCCCTTACATGCGTGCAGACAACACACTCATACACATACAAATAAATAAAAATAAAATCTTTAAAAAATAAGAATTTTTCCATTTCAAGCACAATTCAGTCGGCTGTAGCAAATTATTGCATTCCCTTCCCCTCCACCCAAAATAGAGAGTATTTTTAGTACTCACTGTAGAGCCTCTCTCCATCTCCCCATTTTTTCTGACAGTATCTTTCCTGAATCTGCCTCAGACAACTACTGTTCTGTCTTTTGGAATGAGACCGTGATGGTTAATTTCCATCATCATCGTGATTGGGCTGATAAATGCCTAGGGCATAAGAAGGGCCATTTTTGGACCTATCTGTGACAGAGTTTCCAGAGAACTTTTCCAGAGCAGGCAGAGCACAGCCTGAATATGGGCCGCACCATCCCCCATGACTGAAGCCCCAGACTGGATAGAAAAGGATGAGGAGAAAGCCAGCTGAGCTCCAACATCCATCTCTCTCTGCCTCACGTTTCTGCCATGCCCTCACCACCACAATGGCTGTGTCCCCTCAAACCATGAGTCAGAAGAAACCATCCGTCCCTTGACTTTTGCTTTCTGTCAGGTAACCATGAGAAATCTGATACACAGAATTTTTCTTTGGTTGTCTCTCTCTTTTTTGCAGCATGATGTCATAAAGATGGATCCCCACCCGCGTCCGTTTTTATTACAGGGACGTGGTAAGGGATATACCAGGTTTGTTTTTATTACAGGGACGTGGTAAGGGATATACCAGGTTTGTTTTTATTACAGGGACGTGGTAAGGGATATACCAGGTTTGTTTTTATTACAGGGACGTGGTAAGGGATATACCAGGTTTGTTTTTCTGTTTGGCAATGGGTAAGCATTCTGTTTGAAGCCATGGTAAACTAAAAATAAATCACTCCCCCAAAGACATTTGCATACTAAAACCTGTAAATGTTACTATATATAGAAAAGGGACCTTACAGATATGATTAAACAATAGATCTTTTATGGGGAGGTGCCTTGGATTATCAGGATGGGCCCAAGTGCAGTCTTGTGTATTCTTGTGAGAGATACAGAGGGGGTTGACACACATGCAGACAAGAAGGAATACCTGAGGACAAGCTGAAAGCGGTCTGAAGGAGATGGAGTGACAGAACCATGCCACAAAGGACACTGAAGCCACTGGAGGCCAGAAGAGCAAGGAACAGGCTCTTTGCTCAGAGCTTCCACAAGAATTTGGTCATCCCAATACCTTCATTTCAGCCATGGAAATGGGTGTTGACTTCCAGCCCCAAGAACCTTGAGAAAATAAATTTACATTGTTTAAGCCTCTAAGTGTGTGGTCATTTGTTATGACCATCTCTGGAAATGAGCTCCGAAGCTATTATTAACAAAACTTCTATAAACCTTTGTACACATACTGCTTGTTTTCTTAGTATGAGCAATTTGTCAAGCAGTGCCAGTATTTATGAGGTATATGCTTACATTTATAAGAAACTGACTGTTCCCAAAATGGCTATACACACCATCATGCATTCCCATAATTGATGTGGGGGCTGCAGTCACTCCTGAGTTCCCACCAGCACTTGGTATGATTCACCTTTTTAAATTTTACTTATTTTAGTGTTTGTATGATAATATCTCATTGTGGATTTTTTTGTTTGGTTTTGGTTTTTTGAGACAGGATCTTCCTGTAGCCCCTAGAACTCACTCTGTAGATCAGGCTGGCAGCACCTCCTGAGTAGCAAGATTAAAGACATTCTCTAACACACCTGTCAGCTCATTGTCAGGTGGCTTTAATTTACATATCACTGATGACTAATTACTTCAGCAACTGTAAAAACCCTTTTTCTCTGTTATGTTCTGAGTGAAGTGTTTGTTCAGATGTTGTATCTGTGTTAACCCAGTTATTTGTCTTCCTATGCAAAGGATTACTTACACAGCGTTCAGCAAACACCGCATGACTCTCACAGTTCCTTAACAATGTCTTTCAAATAGCAAGATGTTTCATGTTGATAGATTCCAGTTTTTTTTCTTTTTACACTTTATGCTTTCATGACCTAGAAATCTACCTAGCACAATGTCAAAAAGATTTTATGTTAAAGCCTATTTAGGGGCTGGAGAGATGGCTCAGTGGTTTAGAACACTGGCTGCTCTTGGAAAAGACCCAGGTTTTAATCCCAGCACCCACATGGGGGCTAACAACAATCCATAACTCCAGTTTCAGGGGATGTGACACTCTATTCTGACCTCTGAGGGCATTGCATGGCACAGGTACACTTATATATGTGCAGGCAATACATTCATATACATAAAATAAAAATAAATCAAGAAAATAAAAGACTTATTTAGAAGCTTTAGAATTTTCTTACTTATATTTAGGTCTGCCATCAATATCACATTAATTCTTCACAGTGTGAATTAGGGACCAAAGGGATCAAGATTCACTTTTTTGCTGAAAGATATCCAATTTGACCAGTTCCATGTGTTCAGATGAGTGTCTCACCAGATCATCTCAGCTCCTTTGTAGGAAGGCTCACCTTGATGCCTTCGTGAGAAGTCAACTGACAGTGCACACCAGTGTTCAGTGCGTTACACCATTCCACTGTCTTGATCTCTTTTTTAAAAAGATTTGTATTATTTTTTATGCATATGAGTGTTTCGCCTGCTTGCATGTATGTATGCCACATGTATGTCTGGTGCCCTCAGAGGCCAGAAGAGAGACCGGATCTCCTGGAACAGGAGTTACAGATGGTTGCTAGCCACCATGTGGGTGCTGGAAATTGAACCTGGGTCCTCTGCAAGAGTAGTCAGTGCTCTACCTCTCCATCCCTAATTTTTCTCATTTTTAGTCATAAAACCAAATCATCCTAAGTCCTCTAGCCTTATCATTTTTAAATCAAATTGCTTTGGAAATTGTAGGATTGGGGTTTTTTTCCTGTGTAAATTTTAGAATCAGTTAGTTATCAGTTTACACTTTCTTCCCTCTTCACCTAAAAATGCCATTCTGAGACTTAAAAAATATTTTTATTTCATGTGTATGAGTGCATTGTCTGCATGGATTCAAGTGCACCCATGTCCTTCAATGCCCATGGAGATCAGAAGAAGGCATCAGATCCCCTGGAACTGGAGTTAACAATGGTTGTTAGCAGCCATGTGGGTGCTGTGAATTGAACCTGGGTCCTCTGCAAAAACAGTCAGTGCCTTTGACTGATGAGCCATCTCTCCAGTCCTCATGCTAAGATTTTTATTTGTGTTATTTTAAACCTATAGATCATTCAGGAGACATATGAAATCTTAATATTGAGTCTTCTAATTCATGTACATGGTCTATCTTCTTAATTATGATAGTTGTGGTTAATTTAAGAATAATTCTTAATTTTCATTATGTTTTTGAACATGACCTGACATATTTCTACTTGATTACTAAGTTCTTGGAACTGACATTTTAATTCCTATTTCCAATTGCTTATTGCTATCTTTTTTTAAGAAATCACTCTTTCTAGGATTGTGGGCTGTTTCTTATTTATAATATTTATGAGATCCTTTTTGTTTTAGTGGCAGCTAGAAGATTTCTTACTTTATTAGCCTTTACACAAATAAACACTTTGGTTTGCTTAATAAACCTATTGAGTCTTCATTTTCCAGTTTATTAAATTTTGCTTTTGTCCTTATTAATTCTTCCCTCTTACTTTCTGCTGGTCTGTGTAAATTTATGATTTAACTACTGAATGCATTCTGCTTTTATTCTCTCTCATTGAGTTATTGTGATAGCTTTGTACTGTGACCATTTAACTATGCTGAAAGAACTGTATTTCACTGGTCTCCTTCCTTACATGGCTGCCAGTTACAGCTGCCCCAAGGGAAACTGATGTGGGGTCTGGAAGACAACTGCAAAGGAGTAGTCGTGTGTTTGAACCAAAGTTCAGCAGAGGGCCAGGTACCTCTGAGGTTTGTAACTGTTGTGCCTCTTCTGGCTGACCTGGCTGGAGTGGGAAGTGGCCAGGATCCCAACTCCCTTTGAGATTCCTGTTTCTCAGAATTCTATTCCTTTTGCCTGTGCAGCCAGTCTCAGGACTCTCGCTTGTCCCCAACTCCAGTCTTTTCTTACTGTTCTCTACTATAGTCTTTAACCTTCCTGACACAGCCTGACTTGAGGGTTTCTTCAGAATAATCAAAAGTTTTGGTTTAGGCTATTACTTCAATTTTTCCTTGTTTCGCTTTTGTTAGTTCTCTTAAGAGTCTGATTCCTGGTGGCTGGAGGAATAGCTCATTGAATAAGAGTTCAAATCCCCAGCACCCATGTGAAAAAGCTTGGTAAGTCTGCTGTGTCTGTAACTCCAGCATTTGCAGGTAGAGACAGATGTACACTGAGAACTCATTGGCTGCCCTAGCCTGAAAGGTGGTGGTGGGGCAATAAGAGGGACAATGAACTCCTGCTATGGCCTCCACATGCTCTCAAGGGGGCATGCACACCCATAGGCTCACATGCATACAACACACATACATACAGAACACACATATACACTCATACACTCATTAAATTTGTAGCTATGTTACTAACAATGTTTTATGCATTAACTCCAAGTTTTAAGGTTTTATCTCGCATTACTTAGGATACTTTTATTTTAAAATGGCAATCAGAAGTAAACATCTACATGTAAATACAATCATGACAACACTCCCGCCTGTTGGAGCTCACTGTCCCTTTCTCAATTTTATTTTGTCTTTCAGAATGGACAACTCACTTTCTTAATACAGACAAATCTAAGAATGTCTCTTGTCTTCTACATGAATAACAATCACACCAGGCAAGTGAGCAGTATGTGTTTGTTTTGTTTTGTGTGCTGGCATGAACCCCATGTTTCCTTTCAGTATAGACCATGTGGACCTGATTTCATCCAGTGGACACAGACATACAGTGATGGAACCATGGTGGTTCCACAATCACATGACTGATTCATTGAGGGGCATTGACCACACCAGGCAGATGATAGACAAGTGTTAAATTTTTAGAAAATTTTCTATATGTGTGGATACAGGAGTATGTGTTCGTGTGCATGTGTGCACCAGAGCATGGGCAGACCCAGAGTCAATTCAGGTGTTGCTCCCCAGGAGCTATGCACCTGGGTTTTTGAGTCAAGGTCTCTTACTGAGACTTGGGGCTTCCTGATTAGGCCGGGTTGCCCCCCCGCAAAGATCTACATATGTTTGCCTTCCTAGGGCTGGGATTGCAAGCACAGGAACATCACCCAGCTTTTTACATGGATGCTGGAACTGGAGCTCAGTCCTTCATCCTTTTGTAGCAAGCACTTTATCAATTGCACCATTCCCCAGTCCTGAGAATCAGTTCTGCTGAACTACTAGAAAAGAGAAGGCCTGGGCTGCTAACAGCCACCAGGGCCACCGTGCAATGTGAGATGCCTTGTCCGAGAACGGAGACAGAGACATGCAGAGCTGAGAGGGGAACAGAAGTGAGCATTTGGGTCCTGCCTGCAGAAAAGCCTGCTCGTTCGCCACCACAGCTCCAAAGGTAGATTCTGCCTGTGCTGGATTCTGACTTCAGATATTCCCCACCCTCACCAGGAATATCAGTGTAGCATTCTTTAATTGGGTTTAATGGGGTCAACTTATTTCATAGGACATGTCTACCTAGGGAACTGAAGTGGAGACTGTGTTTAAAGTGGCTGAGTCAATTCGCACGTCTAGTGACACTGGCTTGTCCGTCCTGGGGGTTTATATTTCAGTCCTGGACCGAGATTTATGGCAGAATCTGTCAACAACTGTTTGTGTGTTGGCTCCTATTCAAGTTGTGTGTCCCAGATAAAGTAACCACTTTCTCTGCTTTCTTCTATTATATTTGACTTGGGGCTGCCTAGGGTATATGAGGACCAAGGGATCCATGGAGAGAGATTCCTGTTCTGAAGACTGATGTTCCTTAAAATTCTCTGAGTCACTGGACCTCTTACCTTCATGAAATGTTGCCATCAAAGACATCCCCTTAGAGTGTAGGCTGAAGCCTTTCACCTGACCTGCCTCTACCTTCAGGAGCACTTGCTTGCTTTCCATTCTAAAACCTTTCTTGGTGGATGGAGTTCCTGTCTTTTCTCCATCTCCCTCCATCCTGCAGTCCAATTCTGTCTAGCCCTTAACTCTGTGCCTCTCTACACTAAGCTTGGGTTTCTGATAGGTCCAGTAAGACATGGGTTTCAGTGTCCTCTGTAATCCAACTGATTCTCTGGCCAGTAAGATGGCTCAAGACATAAGAGGTGCCTGTGGCCAAGCCTGATGACCTAAGTCTGATCCCCAGGCCACATGGTCAGCAGAGAAAACTAACTTCTGCAAGTTATCCTCTGACCTTCACAGATACACATATTGTGGTTTTGTGCACATGCAAACACACACACACTATCAATTATCAATTAATGCAATTTTAAAAATACAACTATACTTTAGACCAACTTGCCTCAAGATAGCATTCCATTTGTGTCTGAGAATATCTTAGTAGTTAGAGCAAAAAGTCTCAACTGACCACCTCCTTTCCTCATGGAGAGTTCTCTCTGGAAGTCGTTATCCACCTGATGCCACCCCTCCCCATCTCCTTTCCCTGATGTAAGGTCATATGGCCAGTCTCTTGACGGAATGTAAGCCTCAGTCTATACTGCTACCAACCCAACTTGAGCCCCTGCTGGTCCCCCACTGTAGAAAGCCATTCTACAGCGTCTCTGGAGGCCACTGCTCAGGCTGGCAGAGCTCCCTAGTGTCTGACTGCACAGTGTTTGCACTGGATGAATGGGTCACTTCCAGGCACATGATTGTTGACATTTTCTTTCCCAGAAGACTATCAGTTCACCCTAATTACCAATTGAATTTGATAATTAGTCAAAATCCAGTTTCTCCTTTTGATGATTGAACTTATCAACTGGACAAGATCACAGATTTCGTAGACACAAATCTCTGGGCATGTCCATGGGGGCGTTTTCTAGATTAGGCTGACTGAAGTGAGAAGACCCATCCTACATGTGGGAAGGCAGAATGGCTGGAGTTCCTGAAACAAGTTTGATTGAAAACATAAGAATGGCTGGACTTGGTGGTGTATACCTTTCTTCCCAGGACTTGGGAGGCAGAGGCAGGTGGATCTCTGTGAGATGGAGGCCAGCCTGGTCTACATAGCAAGTTCTAGACCAGCTGGGACTACAGGAAGACCCTGTCTCAAAAAGCCAGAAAAACAAGAAAGTCTGAGAATGATTAGACCCTGATATCCTTTTGCCCCATCAGAAGCCTAGAGCTTCCCTCTGGAAACAGAATAAAGTTGAGATCTTTGAGGACTTCCATACTGTAGAGAAGTGAATTGAGTGTAAGGGAGGCATGCTCAACAGGAACTTGAATGCAGGCTTATACACACAGCCTTACTTCAACACTATGAACCAAGAAATTCACTCACAGCCAAGAGAGCATGGAGGAGTACCACTTAATCCCTGGCTCACAGGTGCCTGCTTTATTACAGAACCCATAGTCACCTACCGAAGGAATGGTGTTGCCCACCACGGGCCGAGCCCTTCTACATCAAATAACAATAAAGACACCCTCCCCCCAGCACACACACATGTCCATGGGCCGATTTGATCTGGGAAATCCTTGAAATAAGATTCCCTTCTCAGGTGGTTCTGCTGAGTTCATGTGCCTGGAAGTGACCCATTCGTCCAGTGCAAGCACTGTGCAGTCAGACACTAGGGAGCTCTGCCAGCCTGAGCAGTGGCCTCCAGAGACGCTGTAGAATGGCTTTCTACAGTGGGGTCCAGCAGGGGCTCAAGTTGGGTTGGTAGCAGTATAGGCTGAGGCTTACATTCCACCAAGAGACTGGCCATATGACCTTGCATCAGGGAAAGGAGATGGGGAGGGGTGGCATCAGGTGGATAACGACTTCCAGAGAGAACTCTCCATGAGGAAAGGAGGTGGTCAGTTGAGACTTTTTGCTCTAACTACTAAGATATTCTCAGACACAAATGGAATGCTATCTTGAAGCAAGTTGGTCTAAAATATAGTTGTATTTTTAAAATTGCATTAATTGATAATTAATAGTTAAAGCCAACTAGGACATCACCCTTAACTATATTTGTAAAGTTCATGAGGGCATTTAGTTTGGAGACAGGATCTTACTACGTAACCCAGGCTGGCATCAAACTCACAGGAATCCTGCTTCAGCCTCCTAAGTACTGGGATTACAACAGATACACTGCATGGCTGGTGTTTTAAAAACTAGCTTGTGCCACAGCCACATAAATTGCCATTACTAATTCTTTGTCTCTTTGCATTTTTAAAATTATTGGCTTAGTTCTCTTCAAATATTAGTGTGATTGTTAATCCTGACTGACATTGTATGGGATTTAGAGTCATCGTAGAAGTAAACGTCTGCACTTGTCTATGAAGAAGTTTCTAGACTGGGTGAGCTGAGGTGGAAGTCCCACCCTGAATGTGGGTAGTACTACGCATGGTCTGCAGTCCTGGGCAGAGTAAAGAAGACAAAGCCAGCTGAGCATTAGCACTTTGAGATCATGCTACTGCAGACATGCTGTGACTGGCTGTCACCATGTTGCTGTGGAAACACTGTAACTGGCTGCCACTATATTTCTATGCACACACTGTGGCTGGCTGGCTGCCTGTCACTCCTGCCACCATGTCACAGTTGTCATGATGGACTTTGCCCTCAAACTTCAAGCCAAAATAGTGCATTCCTACCCTAGTTCCTTTTCAGGTATTTTGTCATAGCAAGGAGAACAACTAATGCAGTTAGTCTTCCTGAGTGTTTTCTTCTTCCTTTTCCTTCTCTTTCCTTCCAGTTGGATCTTAATGTTTGTGCTCAATGCCCGGCAGTGATGATGGGTGCTAGTCTTCATATCTTATGTAACCCTTTCAACTCCTTGCTGAGACACATGCTGCTTCATCTTCTAACTTAAGGAAAAAACAGTCTCAGTTTCTGGGAGACTGTAACTTTGTCAGAGCTACAGAACAACAAGCTCTGGGTAAGGGTTTGCAGAATGTATACCAGAATGTATACACTGAGCCTTCATGCCACCCAGCTCCCAGTTACTGGGCGGGGCGTGGGGGGTAGAAAACGACCAGCTTCCATATGACCTCCGTCTGCTGAGCATACTTGGCAGCGGCCAGGATCCCTGAGTGAGAATTTCATCAGCACAACATGTACCTTGTCTCCTTGGACCATACAGCTGGCAGCCTACCTGCCTGGGCCTTACTTGTTGATCCTTGGCAAGGCCCTTGAGATGGAATTCTGCAGTCCATGACTGTTCCTGGAGGCTAAAGGGAAGTTCATGGGTGACATGCCACCAACCTGATGACTAGCCAATTCCAGCTCCTGTAGCCCTCCAACTACCATATTTAGTGGCATATATACTTGACTACACTTGCTTTCCTCCCTCCTTGGGAGAATTCACAGACTTTCTGGGAAAGTCAAAGCCCTCAAAGATATAGAAGGAATCTCAAATCAGTAGCACATCCTGAGTAGAATGTGATGCCTGGGGACGGCAGAGGCAGGCAATGGCTGATGGAAACTCTCTGAAAGTCTTCACTAGTCTTTCCATCCAAATGAGATATAATTCTCCTCTCTTGAATGTAGGTTGGTCCACTCAAGCTATGTGCCAGATGCCTACCTTGAGATTCCCATGCTGGGGTAGCCACCTAGAAGCACTCTGGTTGGCAGAGCTGAGTCTTAACTGGAAACTTCTACCTAGGGCCAGAGAACCCTTGCTCTGGGGAAAATCAGCCAGGAGCACCCGACATGCAGCCTCCAAAACATCTCTCCACCAGCTGGCATCCACTGAGTAACTTCTGTGGGCACTGTAAGAGTGGAATTTTCAAACTGGGTCCTGTCATGTTCCTGACACATGAAATGCTGAGGTAGATTAAATGGCTGATTTTTTAAGCCTCTAAAGTTTAGGGCACTTTGCTACCTGGTAATACAGAATTGAGCCATATCACTTGGGCAGGACACATGCAAAAAAAAGCCTTCATGGACCAGAGCATTTATGTTGACATGTCAGGGACAGGAACTTTCATTAGCAGAGACACAAAGTGAGAATTCTGATTTTAGCAGAAGAAGATGGAGGTTGGGACCAAGAGGAGCTGAACCTGGAGAAAATAAGCCTTAAGTTTGATCAAAAAAGATGAAGAAGGCTTTAGTATTCACTGGGGTCCTTGAAAGAGGGTGCGAGGGAGAGAGGGGCTCGGAGAAAATGTCGTACTTTTCTGTTGCTATGATTTTTTGAAAACCTGATAAAAGCAATTTAAAGAAAGGGTTTGTTTTGTCTTGTAGTCTGAGATACAGTCAGTCCATTACCATAAGGAAGTCAAAGTACTGGGAGCCTGAAGCAGGTAGTCACATTGTACCAACAATCAAGAAGACACCAATACTTATGCTCAGGTCACTATCTCCTGTTATATAGTCCAGGACTCCAGCCCAAGGAGTGGTACCAGCAACAGTGGACGAATATCCTCACCTTAATCAACCTAATCATGATTATCCCCCAGGGGCATGCAAAGAGGCTTGTCACCCAGGATTCTAGATCTCATTAAGTTGACAGTTGGGATTAGCCATCACAAAAGAATACTAGGAAGAGGCAGAAGGTCACCAGTTCCATGAATTATGGGACACCCAGCCTTCTGTGCTTCTCTGTTTGAATCAGGCAAGGAGAAGTGATGTCTTCATTTTATAGAAAAACCCACCCAAGGCCAGAATGACAGTCAAGGGGCACTGTGCGCCTTCCAGAGTCCCTGTGCCTCCTTTAGGTTGAGTAGGAAATGAAACACAGGCTTCTGGGGAAACTGATGCTCACAGCAAACCAGAAATTTGACAGGGATATGCAACTAGTCCCGGGGTAAAGTTGGGGTGATAAAGCTCTGGGACCCTCACTCCCATTCTTCCCTGAGGAACTCTCTTGGGAAAAGGAAGAGGCAAAGAAAAGGAGAGAGGAGGAGACAGAAGGAAAAAGAACAGGTGCTTCATATCAAGGCCCAATCGGATTCAAGCAGGGTCAGGGCTATGTAACCATTACAATGGCATGAGAATAACCTAGCTATCAGTATTTGAGGAATGTGAGTGTATACACACGTGTATGAGTGTATGCGTGTGGGCATGTATGTGTGCACACGTGTGTGCATGTGTGTTTGTACCTGAAGGGGCCCATGACTCGCATACCATGTTCTCCTTTGAATAGAGGTGGCTTCTAAAGAACTTCCAGAACCATATGAGTGCCAAGATTCAGGCGACAGGATTCACCCTCCCTTCTCATCATCATCAGTGATCAGCGAGGGCAACTACAAGGCCCCGGGAAGGGAGGAAACCCTGGTGGACTTCTGGCCCAGCGACCCTTCAATGATCACTCTCCTGCTTAGACCACACATGGAGTGTGACACTTGGAGGAAAATATGGGTGAACCTGGGGCTTAGAGAAGCTCCTCATCCCTTACCTGGACACTTAGACCAGGACCCATGGGCCGAGGACACTTGAGAGTTCGTGGGTCTTCATGCCTCTGTGAGACTTGCCATGCATGCTTCTGCAAGCCCAAGGGACTCAGAGGGATAGGACTGGAAGATCATCCTCCCTATAGCTCAGATGGTAGAGTTGAATCATCAGAGGGATCAGAAAGGTTTCATTGGAGGTCATCAAAGAAAGGCCCTGGTTCAAAGGGTTATCTTCCCTTAGAGCCTAAAGGTCTGCCCATTCCATCCCAGGCTCAACGCAAGCAGCTCGCTCTGCCTGTCCCCTCAGTCCCACCTCAGCCCTTCTTAGTCCCATCTTGGCCAGCTGGCCTTCCCACTCTTTAGAATTCTGGGAAAATGAGAGAGGACTGGAACAATGACCTAAAATTAGAACCCACAACAGAAGCACAGAACTCTGAGTCATGCGTTGTTCTGCGGCTCCTCAGGCTGCCAGGAACCACATTGGTTCTGGCTCAGAGTGCTGACATCAGGATGAGAGCCAGCTGAGCCTCAGGGCACAAGAGCTGTGGAATAGAAGCCCACAGCCTGTGCTCTGGACATTGAAAATGGGGTCCACCCAGATGGGCACAGAGACCAGAGGTTGCACCGATTATTTCTCCCTGCTCTATCTTTTATCTGCCTTTGACTAACATTCTCCTGTCAGCAGCAAGCAGCATGGTGTACAAAAGTACCTGTTGGTAGGAAATGATGCTGAACTGGGAGGATGAATCAGCCATGTCATAATCACCCCAAGAATGGCTGCGAAGCTGGGCCTTCACCAGGAAGCCACATGAGTGCCACTTTCTCAGAAGAAAACTGACCACCACATGCAATCCCAGGAAGAAGGCTGCGTGATTTTCCGTCAGAGGGGCACTCCCTTAGAAAGGAATCCCACCCAGCCTTCCACTACTTTTCATGGCCCTACAGACTTCACTTAAGAAAAAAAACAGGCAAGAGGCCACCCTCTGCCTGCAGCCTCTCCACCATCACTGGGGAGTCCAGCTCCAGATCCTCCACCTGCGAACATGCCACTCCACTGTGGGGCCAGCATGGGGTAGAGCATGCTTTCCCTTGTTAGCACTAGCACTAGGGAGGAGTTAGGGTGAGACAGACAGCCTACCCCAGTCAGTTATCACTGATGTACCTCAGGCCTCCCCAGTGTAAGCAAGTTACAGAATCATCACCCAAGCATCTGACTTTAGATATAACTCTCTAAGTTTGGAAAGTTTGAGGCCGTAGGCCTGGAGAAGCCTTGCTATTTGCCTTTCTGAGTGGCAGGTGGAAAGAGAAGGCCAGCTCAGAAACACAGCTGAGGCCCATCCTAAACAGCCTGATTCAGGGGTAATGAGCACCAGCTCACACTGGGGACATTACTCACACTGGGGACAGTGAATGCCAGCAGGCAGTGTGCATAGGGCTTGGAAGGTGTGATTGTCACCTTGACAGGATAAAAAGTCATCAAAAAGACAAGTATCTGGGCAGATCCAAGAGGGATTTTCTAGATCAGGTTAATTGAGGAGAAAAGACCTACTCTAAACATGAGTGGCACCCTTTCATGAGCTAGGGTCCCAGACAAAATAAAAAGGGGAAAGTGAACATTCAGGTCTGCTTCCTGACTGCACACAGTGGACCAGCCACCTCAAGTTCTTCCCACCTTGACCTCCTGTCGTGATGAACTGTACTCTCCAAGCCTGAGTCTACACAAACCCTTCTTTCTTTAAGTTGCTTTTATCATGTTTTTGGTTACAGTAGTGAGAAAAGTAATACAAAAGGCTAGTAGGATGTAGGGAGTCAAAAATCAGGAGTTCAATCAGGAGGGTTTCAAGAGTTCTGCCTACAGTCAAAAAGCCTGTTTTCTCAATTGACAGAGGAACAGGATGTAGAGACCGGCACGGGGTCAGAGCTGCCGGGTCGGGCGCTGTGGCGCGGAGACAGCCTGGGAGGCACAGAAGGTGCTTGCACCTGCCTAAACCTTCCAGTGATGAATCTGGGACTTCCTCACTATGCTTTCTCAATGATTGCAGGGCTTTTAGGAGTAACCAACACTGTTTGGAGGTCAAGAAAATTGCCGCTGCCTGAGAGGAGAGAGCCTGCAGTTGGGGTAGGCCAGAGAAGGGAGGGAAGACCAGGACACGTAGTGGGAAAGTGGGAGATGAGGCCTAAAGGAGACTTGGGTAGAGTCAGGAACTGGAGTACCCCACAAGCTGACCTGACCAGGCAGGGTGGACAAGTAACAGGACCAAGACTAGAAATGACAACTTCAGGAGCTGGAGTTAAATCAGAAGAAGGAGATTCTGCATCTTCAGGATGACTTCTGGCCCAGATCCTAGGAGCAAACGAGGGAAAGGCATGAGAACACTTGATCTCATCGCACACATGTGCCAGGCCGCCTATCTGGAGTCGGGCATCTTGCCCCGTTGTGCCCCAGCAGCCATCCACAGGCTCACTCATCCTGGATGGGAAGGAGGGGGGATATATCTGATAAACTCCATCTCCCTCAAAGGGGAAGGATGTCTCTCCTCACAGTTGGTTAGCATCTCAAGAGAAGTTTCTGGCAGCTGGAAGAATTCCACACAGCTGGAGAGTTCTGGCACGTGCCAGGGCCGCGGGAGAGGGTGGTGCAGGCAGCCATGGGCATCCAGGTCTGGAGAGTCAGGGCTCTGGAGAGAGAGAAGGAAGGGCTCTGTTTAGATTGAAAGAAAATCATCAAAAATCCAGAGTTCCAGTTCCAGTTCAGGCTGGCTCACTGGTTTGTTCTCTTTTTAATATGCTGCCTTTGTTTATAAAACATGTTTGTATGTTTCCATCTGGGATTGAGCAGATGAGCCAGTGCATTCCAGGGTCTGCTTCATGGATCAGCTCTGCTCAAACACAGGCACATTCCACCCTCAGCCTGTGTCCAGGGATGTGCTGTCTTCTCTCTGCCTGTTCCCCACACAGCCTCAGGATGGAGGGTGTCCTGCACAGACAGGACCCAGGCTGACCACCAGAGGCAGGGAGGACTGAAACTCTACAGCAGACCATTGTGGGTACTCCCAATGTGCCCATGGAGCAATTCATTTACATTCCTTTTAACAGACACCTCTCCATTTCAAAGGTCATCAAACCACTCTGTAGGGAAAAAATGGAAATTTGGAGAGATTTAAATAGCATACATATGCCAGCAGAGCTGGGACTTGAACCCAGGAACCGAGTAGTGTGACTCTTGAGCCTCCTTGGATAGTTGGGTACTAGTCTTTGTTACTGCCCGCATGAGAAATGTCTCCCCTTATGAAAGGATGCAGGACGGGAGGTAACAAGGGCCAGCAACTACATAGTGAGTGATCTGTCTAGCAGCTCCATAATGGCCTCCCAACTAGATACCTTAAAGGGTGGAGTAGCCAAGACACTGGGGAGCCACCTTCTTGCATCCCCCTCCAAGCCAGGGCAGCTGTGAAGAACCCAGACCCATCTCATGCTTCAAGGGCAGAGCCAAGACCGAGAAGGATATCACACCTGATTACAGTTTCTCCCCCACAAGGACTCTGTTGCAAAATCTCTGTCCTCCAAACTCTAGCAAATGCCTGAGACTGCCCAGCCCTTTGCACCTCCAGCCTCTTCAAAATGTGTTTCTAGGGGAGGGCCATATTTGGAGGCGGAGGGGGGAAGCCATCCTCATGGACAGACACCAACCTGCTCCAGAAATGTCAAGGTAGACTGAGCTTTGAGACCTATCTGTAAATCCAAGAGTTGACACAAAGACCCCTTGGCAAGCTGTAGGGGTTCTTTTTACCCACAGAGCCATCTCAATCTTATTGGTTCCCTTTCTGGGGTGTGTGTGTGTGTGTGTGTTATGTGTATTTGTACACGTGTGTATGGGTGCACTCCCACATGTATGTGTACAAAGGCCAGGGACTGAGGTCAGGACGCTGTCCCTCTACTGCTCTCTATCTTATTATTTTTGAGTCAGGGGCTCTCATGAAATGTGAAGCTCACTGTTTGAGCTACATTGACTGGTCAACCGAGCCCCCCGTATTCCCACTCCAGTGTTGGGGGTCACAGGGGTACATGGCCCATGCCCCTCTTTTACATGGGTTTTGGAGGTTTGAAATCAAGTCTTCATGATTGTGTAGTAAGCACTTTACTTACTGAGGCATGTCCCAAGCCCAGAAGCAGCTATGAGGACTGCTGGGACTCCATTCCAGAGGCCTTGAGTCCCAAGTTGACCTTGGGCTAGCTGGCTCCCACAAACCCACAGAGCCCATGTTGTTAGAGGCACGAAGCAAAGGGAAGGGAAGATGGAGTCCTCTGGAGGTAGGCAGCCTGGGTCGTGTCCATCTGTGCCACCTGAAGACCTTCAGTTCTGCTCTGCCCCACCCCAAGCTCAGTCTCCCTCCCAATTTTACAGCTTCGGACAGACCTCAGTCTAGACACGGCAGCTCCCCACCTCTGCTGTGCCCCAGGCTGCCCTGCACAGCGTGGCCTGCCAGTGACTTCCCCTTCCTCACATTTCTGCTCCCGGCTCCTTTGTCAAGACTGCCACATATTCACAAGTCCTGGAAAATGATCCCTTTTCCCTCAGCCCCTCCTCCCACCTGGACTCCCTCCCTCTCCTACAGTGGAAGGATGGGCCACACCAGGTCCCTGCTTAGCCTCGCTTCCCAGCCCCCCAGAAGGCAGATTGTCAAACTCCTGCTGCTCCCTGGTTCTGTTCACAAGCTATGAGTAGCTTGATGGTGGACTGCCTGTGGCCCTGAGCACACCCCATTCATCAGAACTCTATCCCTACAGCCTCCTCTACCCACTCCTTGATTCTCCCTGTGCTCTCACTCCCTGGGCACTTTTGGGAAGTTGGCTGCTTCCTGGGGGGCCTCCTAACTGAACTTTCTTCTTCCTCCCTACCAGGGTCATCAACTACTGCCTGACTATAGCTTCCAGTACATACTAGAAATTCCCAGTCCTCAAATTCCAACTTGTCTCCTACACAAGAACTTTCAAGGACCACCAAACTGCCGGTACCATGTGACAACTTTAGACGATCCACCGACACACCCTACAGAAAACTCACCCTCCCCCAGACTGTCTTCTTCCCTATCAGCCCCCAGTCCCGCCATTCTCAGGAGTGCCCTTGTCTCCTCCCTCTCAGGACCGTCAGGGCACCACGGCTGACTGGGTCAGGCTCTGCCTTCACTCTCTGCGCCCTCCTTCCCTTGTGGGAACAGTGCTCCACTTCAGGACAAGAGCATCTTCCTCGTAGACCACAGCAGCAGCCTCCTCCATAGCTAGGGCACCCTCTGCTTTCTGTTACAGCATGTCCAGCTAACAAGGCTAGCATGCCAGTTCTCATTTGTGTGGACTCAGGCTTGCTTGGAACCTGAGTCTCTTCCATTCTCTGCATATCAGTTTCCCTATCTGTGAGATATAGATAAAAACCAATTTGAATAGACTTTATCTACACAGGGTGTGCATTACATATAGTGGGTATTGATGCTGTGATGCAGGTATTGTGTATATAGATAATATGTGTGCCAAGTATTGTCTCATAAGGCCTCATGGGGTTGGAGTGGCACCAGATAAGGTCTCTCCTGCAGGCATGCAGGAGGCAATGCACCCACGCCTGCCTAATTTGGTCCCCAGTAATGTTAGGATCCTGAGTCTGCCTTGTTTCCATTCAATTGACTTTCCACACAACTGTCCCAATACCACGTTCCCCCAAGACAACACTTAAAAGTGGAAGACATGTTCCTCCTTTATGCCTCTTTAACAGGAAGGAAGATTTTGATTCCTAGAAGCCCATAGATTCCAGGTCAAATCCCTAAATCCTTGGGAAGTTTCTTGTAGCCCGTGAGACAAGTATTTCTCAAAACAGTTGCAGTGTGGCGGGATGCTGCAATCAGAGCAGAGGGAAGGAGCGCCCTCCACAATTCTGCCCTGAGAGTCATCACTCATCATTTGGCCCCATCTTTTTAGCCTGAGGAGGTTGCTTTGATCTTTGACCTTGACAGTCACTAATCCTGCTCAATTCTGGGTCATGACTCCATTTGATAAATAGGTATCATCTAATCCTTCATCTTCATAGCTACTAGAATCATTAACTAGGCTTAGACATTCTGAGTAAATCTCCATCTGACCGCTATCTTTCCCTCCAACTTCCTCTCCATGCAGTTGTTCACCCTGGAGTGCTGGAAGAGCTCAAGAGACAGGAGGGGAGAAAGCCAGGCTGTGGAGACGAAAGGTGTGTAGACTGACCTCGGATTCTCAGGGCTATTCATCGCAGCTGGCAAGCTATGTCCTCCCCGTCAGAAGCCGGTGTCTCTCCAGCCCTTTTCTTCTTTTGCTTGCCTGACTTGTACAACTCCTCAGACACAGGTGATCTGTTTGGACCAGCTGGTCACCATGGACCAGAGATTCCATGTGAGGGCCAATCCTGCCACTAGGGCGGCTTATGAACAGCTCATCTCCAGCCAACAGACAGTTTCCTTGGGCTCAAGTTCTGACTCTTGGTGGCCAATCAGTTGCAGCCAGGGGAACATGGCACCAGATCACAGCACCTAGCATTTATTTGCAGAGACCCACCCAGGGCTGCCTTTCTCAGAAAGGAGTGAGTGTGATGAAGTGTGTGTGTGTGTGTGTGTGTGTGTGTGTGTGTGTTTGTGTGTGTGTTGGAATCCCACAGACTAGCACCCTGGCATCCAGCCTATGAAAACAGAGGCTTGGAGGCTTGTAGAGCTGGGGGAGCTGAGATTTGGAATTAGATGTGACTCTGAAGCAGCTGTTCACTAGGGTACAGCCA
Organism: Eospalax fontanierii; assembly: GCA_035773235.1. Lineage (NCBI taxonomy): Eukaryota > Metazoa > Chordata > Mammalia > Rodentia > Spalacidae > Eospalax > Eospalax fontanierii. Next base: position 51,799,539 of record CM069547.1, on the reverse strand, counting down.
GCTGTTACTATGTGCAAAGCAATTTCATTGGGCCGGTAGAAAGCAAATTGCAGGATTCTGTCCTAGCAGGGCCAGCCTGGGGACACCCACTGAAAGGGAGCAAAAAGAAGAACACAGTGGTGGCTGTCTACTGGCATCACAGCAGGTCAGGCAGCTAGGTACAGCACAGTCATAGTGTGGGGTTCACTCAGAAGAGAGGGTATGGTGGAGTGGTAAGGGTAAGAGACAGACTAACTTCTGAGTGAACTCAGATGTATATAGGACAGGAAGACAGTGGACCCCACATCAGTCTGTGCCCAAGTCTTTGGAGTTGGCACTGAGTCCCAGCAAGGTTGAAGAAGCACGTCTTTGTGGTATCACAGACCTAGAACCTCCCACTCCCTACAACCCCACCTGCAGTGTATTCCTGAACCAACTTGCCTGGTAAGTGATCCAGCCTCAGCTGTTAGGGAAGAAGGAAGGTCAGAGAATGGCCAGGTCATCCAAATTCATGGGTCTCCACTGGGCCCCACCAGGGTGATTCCAGAGACTTGCCCCCACGCCACCCTCCACCTACCTCCTAACAGCCCATTAGAAATGAAAGTGAAGCAAGTTCTTGGGATAGTCAAGCAGACTTGGGTCTGTTCCTGACCATGAACATTTTTCTTTCTACAGCTCTGCAGACTATGTTTTTATCCACACAGTTAAAACTATAGGTTTGATGCCTTCCCTCACAGTCCAGTTCCTCTCCATTTTTGTATGTGTATATGTTTTTACATTGCGTGTGTGTGTGTGTGCAGCTTGTTGGTGTCTGTTTTTTCCATTCACCATGTTTGTCTCAGGGTCAGGTCATTAGGGTTTGCAGCAAGTGCCTTTACCTGCTGAGCCATCTCACCAGATCTTTTATTGTTGTCGTTAAAGATTAGATGTCTTTACTTTTTAGATTACATTTATTTATTTTGTGTGCATTCATGTAGCAGTCAGAGAACAACTTGTGGGAGTCAGCTTCTCCTTCTAGTCCTGTAGATGGAGGCAGCTCAGGTCATCAGGTGGGGAAGGACCTCTACTGGCTGAGCCATCTCTTCTGCCTTCCTCTCCAGTTTTTAAGTATCTTTTTGTTTGTAATGTATATGTGGGTGGTACACACGTGTATGTGCATGTGGAGGCTCTAATCTCCGGACACAGTCTACCTTGTGTTACTCTTCAGGACGCAGTCTACCTTGTGTTTTGAGACTGGATCTCTCATATCTACACTGAGCTCACAATTTGGCTGGTGACTCTCAGGCATGCACATTTCTCTTCCTCTCTGGCCCTGGGATTACAAGTACACAGCACCATGCCATCTCACGGATACTTTTCTCCAGTTTTCAAGCCCAGATGCGCCTTCCCAAGATTCCGTAAAGACTTGGCAGTATACAGCTGTACAGATTTCTCTGGACCTGTAGTTAGCACCCACAACTCGACAGCAGGTATCAGAAGAGCCATCAGGTACCCTGGGCAATGTCTGGGTCTCTTCAAGTCATCAAAAAGGCGGTGCTGGAACTATACATCTACCTTGGTTCCAGCTCATTCACCTCTGAGATTAACTTCAGCCCCAGGGGCAGCAGGAGGAGCCTGTTTGCAATCAAGGAAGGCAGGGTGGTAAACCTGGGCCAATTCCTCCAGTACTTTGTAAGGTCAAGTCTAAACTCCTCAGCCTCTCTGAGGAAATGGCTACAGTGGAGTGCATTTCTCAGCATATCACTCCAGTGCATTTTGAAACAAGTAGCGATAAGATACAGGAAACTTATGACTCTCAGAAGGCAAGAGGGGAGGACTTGGTAATGGAGAAAGCTGATGAATTCAGAGGCAAAGGGCTTACTCATCCTTTCGCTCTGAATGTCCTGGAAATCAGAGGCCTAGACTCTCAAAGCAGAGGCCCCTGAAAGGCCATGAACTTGAAACGAGGCCTCTCAGTACCTCTGAGCCTTCAGCCTCTCACCCCACCCACTCTCCATAGAGAACAAAAGTAGCTTCATGGACTGGGAAAGGCTAAGAAAGGCATAAAAACTATTTCCCATAGATTTATATGTATTTTGTATATCAATAAACATTAAATGCAGTATGTTATAATTGTATCCTGCTGTTACTATTTAAGTTTAAGGAGCATTCGACTTTTGTAACGAGAAAATAATCTTGCTAACCCTATGCCAAAAATGTAGGCTTAAAGCATCTTCTCAGAGTGTACGTGGACAGTAGTTTTGTTTAAGGTGGCAGAAGCCTTTTATCAATTTCATGGTCTAGCCCACTGTCAGCTTTTCTGAGAATGGCAATTTATTTAACAGAAGTAGCTTTCCAGGTCCTCTAACTCTCTGGTCGGTCTGGTTTTCCCTTCCTCCTGCTCCCATCTCTTTCTGTTCCCCTTCTTAGCCCTCATCACAGAGGAGTCCAGCGTGCTGGCTCTTCCTTGCAGCCTTCATCCTTTTCCCAGTGTTCAGCAATCAGACTTTTCCTCATCTGTCAGTCAGGAAGATTGTGCAAGGTCACCAGCCATCTACAGATGCTTTCAGCCCTGTCTGGTTTCTCGTGGTGTCCCACTTGGTTTAGCTTCCATCCCCTGTGTTCCCATCACAGCTCTCCTTTGGGCTCCTCTTTCCTACTTTGTCCTGAGAGGGCGGCTTTCTGCTCTCTTGGGGGCACCCTTTCTTGTCCCATACAATAGGTTCAGTCTCATCTAACTAACTCATGACCCCTAAGCTCCAGATTCAAATCCCACCAGCATTACTAAGCCGACAGATTCAAAACCAACCTGTTACCGTATTCTCATGTGCCACCTCCCCAGACTCTACTTTGTTGTTTGGCTGCTGGGACTCCCCAAATCCAGCCAACCCTTGAGGTAGGAAAGGAATATTATTCTTAATACCTTTCTCTTATTGCCTTCATTTAACCCATCTCCAGATTCTGTAACGGTTTCCTCCTCAGTGGCTCTCAGATCAGTCTTTTCCCGTTTCTCCTGGGATAGTGTTCTTCTCATACCACCACATGAGAGATTTATATAAACTGCAGATCTGATGGTAACCCTCTCCTTTAAAAGCCTATCACTTCCAGAAAGTGGGCTACCTCACTGACAGGGCCTGCAGCCCTCACATTCAAGGCTGTTCTGCTCTGTAGCTCCTGCCCTGTACTAGGACTCAGCCCCCAGGCACCCACCCTGTCTCCTTTAATTCCTCAAGCAGGTGATGGTACTCCAAGATTCAAGGTCTTATTCCAAAATTTTTCAATCATGTAACCTGGGTTGGCCACGGCCTCTTTGGATTCTGGGAACAAATGAAGTTGATGCTAAGCTGGATTTTGCTGGTCCATGTGATGTAAGAATTTAATATCTTGCACCCTTAGTTTGTCCATGTATGTCTAGGAATCCCTACAGTGTCTCATCTACATCACACAATTCCAGTTGCCACCTAGTGGTCTCCTGGGCACTTGTAATAGGCACAATATTACCTTCCCAGGATCCCTTTCTCCCTGGCCCACTGTGAGCTGCCAAGCTATCTAAATGGCCCTGATCCCTCGCCTCAGCTCTGAGGTGGATCCTGATTGGTCTAAACCATTCTCAATCTCAGTACTATTGGCATTTGGGGCCAGTTAAGGGAGAGGTGGGGCTGTCCTGTGGCTTATGGGATGTTTAGCAGCATTGTTGGCCATTATCTACTAGATGCCAGTGACATACATGCCTGCCTTATGACAGAATGCTCCAGACATTGCCAAATGTCACCTGGGTGTGAAATTACCCCTAACTGAGCATGACTGGTCCACCTAATTTTTTAAATTCCATTGTCTTCAATGAATATTGGCCAGGTTTGGACATACGACCTAGACTGGTATAATTCAAATGAAGTTGAAAAATTGTGTCCTATGTTAGGTGTTTTCTTTCTCACCTGTTCCATGTGTCAGCCTGGGACTTGGAAGCAGCCATCTTGCAAACCCCACCTTTGTCTGGAGGAAGAGGTAATTACCATGGAAACAAAATAGAGAGCTGGAGAGAAGTCCAGTTCTGAGTGAAGTCAGGGACTCAGAGCTCACTGCACAGCTGACTTTTCTATGTGCTACTCCTCCTAATCCTCCAGGTTGTTGATGTTGATAGTAATCAAAGTCATCACTTCATCCTCTGAACCATATCCACCATCCCACATAGGACTCTGCACAATCACAGGGTACGACTGGACTTGGAGCTCCAGCCCCATTGTGGCAGCTGTACGAGACATTCTCAGTGGGCACCAGCACCACAGTCATGAGATGCTCAAGACACAAAGCCAACAGAGAGTTGAAAGCCAAGCAGCAGCGATAACCTCAATCTCCTTTGTGTTACTATTTGGGACAGGATATCTGTGTTCTTTGCTATGGCCACAGTATTATTCGGAGTTTTGGGACAGAGGCAATGGCTCAGTGGGCAAAGTGTCTGAGGTACAAACATAAGGACCTGAGTTTGGATCCTTGGCACCAGTGTACAAAGCCAGGCATGGTCACACACATCTGTAGCGCACCCTGGGGTTCGGTAGATAGAGACAGGTGCATCGCTGGAGCTTACTGAGGGTCCAGTCTAAACATCTGGTGAGCCCTGAGTGCAGTGAGAGACTCTGCCTCAAAGTAAAGGAAGAAAGCAATAATGGAAGACTCCCAAAGTCCACTCTGGCCTCCAGGTACACACATACTACACACATGCTCACACAGTGTCTCTTGGTCTTAGTACATCAATAATGTGGGTTTACTTACAATCCAACACTCTTCCCCAAAGATAACATATGAGTTCTTGGAACATGGCCAAAGATGTATTTAAGTAAAAGATGACAGCTATATTAGACTCCTTTAACCTCTCCAAGATAACTAGAGCCCACATGGTGCTTTCCAGTCTTAGAACATAATCTTTCCCAGAAGGTCCCTCAAACCCCTTGCTCAGATAGACTCTGCTTTACTAGACTATCTGTAAAGATTTGTATCATGTATAACAAAAATCTTCACTATATAAGGAGCCAGCATAAATCATTGAATAAAATATGAACTAGTCTTAATGTATTGGTGAGCTGTGCTAATGCAGGCTGCAGTAATGAACAATCCCCAAATCGTAGTGGCTTCAACAACATGGGCTTTCACACTGTAGATATTATGCCATCAACACAATGGTTGCATATGCAGATCAGGTCAAGTTCATCACTAACCCTTGGGTGCCTGACGGATTCTCTATTCCAGAGTTCTTTATTTTTACTCATTGCTGGACAAACTGGATTCCATCACCAGGTAGTTTCTTGAGAAGGATTTATGGGTGAAACAGTTCTGGCATAGTTCTGTATTCATGAATGACTATGGCCTTGGCACAGGAGTTACAGTTTGACTGAAGGAAAACTTGTAGGGCCACACGTCTCTCAGCACTCTGCAGACAATACCTCACCACTTATAGTAACTGAGTGTCACTGGGGACCTGCCTGAGGCTGGCTGATACTGATTTGTCCCTGTGACTGACTTGTTTTCTGCCTGGATGGTTGTGTGAGTCTTTCAATTTAATGGCTTCACAGGGATGAGTTATTTCTGTAATGTCATCCATCCTTCCAAACTGCACACCCGTCTAGTCTCCTTCACAGAGCTATTTTCCTTTAAAGATTATTTTCTATTCCACTTACACTTTCCACGACTGAAATAGCAATTATGTTCACACTGGACTTTGAGTGTGCAGGGATACACACATACATGATGAAATATATATGTGTATGTATGTCCACATGTGTGCACGGGGACACACGCACGTGTAGCCACACATGTGGAATCCAGAAGACAACCTCAGGTGTCATTCTTGGAGCTGTCCACTAGGCTTTCTGAGACACGAACTCATCAATAAGTTAGGCTAACTTGCTGCTGAGCCCCAGGAGCCACCACCCTTGGGATCACAGGCTTGTGCCGCCATACCTGGCTTCTTTAACATGTCAGGTTCTTTTGCTTGCACTTACTTTTTTTAATCTTTGTTCTCCGTTTTACTTGATCAGATTTCCCCTTGGCGTCTGCATTTCACTCCCCTTCCAAAAGTCTGTTCCTTGCTTGTGCTTGTCGATAAGACTTTTGTCTTTCCGAAAGTCTATTGTCTTACGGTTCTCGAACTTGTCTACTCTCTAGACTCTCCTCCCTGTCTTGCCTTCCTTCCTCCCTTTCCTTTATTGAGACAAGATTTCATGTCTCTCAGGCTAGCTTTGAACTTGCTGTGTAGCAAGGCCAGCCTTGAACTCCTGAGCCTCCTGCCTCTACCCGCCAAGTGCGCCACCATGCTTAGCTTTCTGGTCTTCGTGTTACTTTTTTCATTTCTTGAATCTCCTGTGAGTTCTTCCTTTTCCCTTGTAGCTCACGTTCTCAAACATTCCTTTGAGGTGACGGACAAGATATTTTCTGAAATGTTCCTCTATCTCCTAAGTGCCTCTCTCGCTGACAAGCGCTTGTCATCAGTGCTTCCCAGGTGTCTCCTTTCCCTGCTCAAACAGCTTTCTTGGTGGCTCCTCAATGTTTCTTACTCATCTTTCAATGGAGAAAGTTCTGCTTGAGTCAGAACTTCTCTTAAGGTTTATGGGGACCTGTGAGATCACTCAGCACTTGTCGCTAAGCCTGATGACCTGAACTTGATCCCCAGGACCCATAAGGTACAAGAAGAATTACTCCTGAAAGCTGTCCTCTGACCTACACACATGCACACAGACACAGACACACAAACACATACATACAAAAAATGAGAAAAAAAGATTTATGGGGCCCTGGAGGAGTGGGCTAGGTGAGGCATCTCTCTAGAATCACTTTCTCAACAAAAATCCTCATGCTCCCGAGAGGGACCCAGAATCCCCATGTTTAGTGACTCCCTCTCATGAGCAGGAAACTTTTGTTGCTGTCTTCTTTAAATGTGTTTTGTATTATTTTATATTTTCTCCATTGTTTGAAAAACCAGTCAGATTCACTGAGATATAATTTATACACATAAAAATTCTTCTATTTTAAATTGTTCTAGTTTAAGAATAACTTGGTAATTATATAAAACCATTACCCCATGTTCACCATCAAGACACAGGGCAGTGTCCCTAAACCATCTTCTCTGAGATTTTGTGTGCCAGTCTACTCCTCTGGAGGTCTCCAACCCCAGGAAACCCTGGCTTTCTTTCTGTTTCTAGAAGTTCAAATACTGGCATCCCAGTGCTGAACCTCATTCACACATCTTTTCAGATTCGATGTGCCAGCGTTTCCCTCTGCCTTACCACCAAGTAACAGCACAGGGCCATTGGGCTCCATTTGTCCACCTGCTAGTGCCCACCTGCTGGTGGATGGCACCTGGGTTATTTCCAGTTGGAGCTATTTAGGAATAAAGCTTTGATGACTGTCTCCTATAAGAATGAGAGTGAGGATTGCCAGGCTACAGGTTAGTGGTGAGTCAACTGCCTTCCACAGTGGGGGTCTTGTCTTACAGTCCTAAACAGCATGTCACTTTAGCAAGGTACTAGAAGCACGTTGTCTTTGGCTATACTCAACATTAGCAGGCTTCTTAAATTAATTCTAATGGCTGCACTCTATGGATGTAGTTTGTATTTCATCAAAACACAGTAAGGTTGAGAGCATCTGTTTGGATGTTAAGTCACCATTTATGTGCCTTCTTTAGAGAACTATCCCTTCAATTATGTTGCTTATTTTTATCTATATGTGTCTTGTGTGTATGTGCACATGTGTGCAGTTCCCACAGATGCCAGAAGAGTGTGCTAGATCCACGGGAGCAGGAGTTACTAGTGGTTGGAAGCTGCCCAATATGAGGGCTGGGAATCAGAACTAAACTCTGGTCCTCTGAAGTAGTATGGACCTTTAATGGCTGAGCCATCTCTCTAACCCCAGGTTGCTCCTTTTAAAACTTTACTGTTTATCTTATTATTCAGTTGTAAGGGTTGTTTGAATGTTCTGGACCTGGATCTTTGGTCATACATATGTTTAATAAATGTACTCTTCAATTCCATGATTTGCAGTTTCATTTCTCCTGCCCCCACCTCCTCTTCCTTCCTGTTTCTTTATACTGCGAATCAAACTACATCTCCAATATTACAAACTACATCACAATGATACTTTTTGAAAACTTTTTATGTGCCTGAGTGTATTGGCTGCATATGTGTAAATGCACTCATGGTCATGCAATACCCGCAGAGGTCAGAAGAGGGCATCGGATTCCCTGGAACTGGACTTATACATAGTTGTCAGCTGCCATGTGGGTGCTGGGAATTGAACCTGGGTCCTCTGGAGAGCAGCGAGTGCTCTTACCGGCAGAGCCATTTCTCCAGCCCCACAATGACACTTTTGAAGAGAAAACCTTTTTACCTTTAGTAAGATTTATTCTACAAATTTTATTTTTATGGTGTATATTTCCTGGGTCCTAAAAACTTCACAAACGCCACTTCAATGGAGATTTTCTCCTGATTGTCTTTCTAGAAGTTTTCATTATCTGACCTCTTGCATTTAGGTACGTGACTCAGAGTTAATGTCTGTGTATAAGGAAAGGTAGGGTTGGGATTTGTTCTTTCTATATACATAGTCAGTTGTTCCAGAACCTTTGCTTGCTCTTAAATAATGATTATTGAGTGATTACTTCAGTAATATGTGGTCTGTATAGAAAACTCAGCTATCCATCCGAGTCCTGAGTCCTGAGCCCTGGACTGAGATCCTGCCACCAAGTGCCTGGGATTTGGGGAAGATGGGCAGGAGATGCAGGACGGAAAGCAGAGAAGAGGGGATGCTTTGGCAGCTCGTCGTGCTGGCCTGCGCTGTGTGCTCTGGACACACAAAAGCCAGAATCCAAACTGGACTGGGTCCACCCACTCTACCTCACTAACCCTGCTGCAGATGTGTGAGACATGCCTCCAGTAAATAACAATGTACAAGTGATTGTTGAGGGGCTACAGTAGCAATAAACGGAGAAGACAGATACAGTGACGATGGGAGATGGAGTGTAACTCTGGGCAAAGGAGGCTGCGCTGAGAAGGGTCCACCATAGCAGACTCGAAGGAGCCCACCAAGGAGCCAAGCCAGATGTCTGAGGAGGCAAGGGTCTAGGCAGAAGGAACAGCACTTGCAAAGGCCCTGAGTCAGGAGACTTCCTGGTGGTCTCAAGGCACAGCAGAAAGGGAGAGAGTCACAGGAGATGAGGGTGAAGCAAACATAAGGCATATCAAGGAAGACAGGCTTTCCCATCTCCTGTGTGTCAGGCCCCAAGAGCCTCCTCACACTCCGCATCCCCAGAGATTCTCATTTAATGACCCACTTCATGTAGAATGTTCCAGATGACTCTAAGTCTTAACTCTACAGGCAGAGTTAAGAAACGAAAATGTTGGATCCTGGAGGCCACTGTAAGGAAGTGAGCTTCTCTGTGTCTCAGGAATTCTGATTGTACTGGCTATTCTGTAAGAATAGTGCTAAAGGTCAAGGAAGAAGCAGAGTCTCCTGGGGCGGTTGCATGATGCTGGGATGTCCCACTGAGGTGACACCATGACCGGAAGCTGACAATCCAACAAACCCTGAAGATATTCCTAAAGCAAAACTGATAGAACTGGGGCTGTGGAAATGGCTCATTCAGTAACACACTTGCCTTACAATCAAGAAGACCTGAGTTCAATCCCCAGAACCTAGATAAGAAAGCCAGATATGGCAGCACACACTTGTGATCCCAGCATGGGGAGGCAGATGGGCGGATCCTTGGGGCTCAGCTGGCCTAGTCTGCTTGGCAACTTACAGACCGATGAGACACTCTAAAGAAAAATAAGCCAGGCAGATAGTACCTGAGGAAAGACACCCAAAGTTGTCCTCTGACCTTCACACACAAGTGTATGCACCCACAGACATATGTGTGCAACCAAACCCACACTTATACTCACACACACCCAGGCAAAAAATCATTTTAATTGAAAAGCTGACAGAATTAGCTACCAATTAATGGATTTAAAGAAAACACAAGGGCTGGGGCTATAGGACAGTGAGCAGTGCATCTGCCCAGTACTCGCACAGAGCCCCAGGGTCACTCCAGCACCTCACATCCCTCAGGGTGCTGTAAATCTAGCACTGGGGAGGAGAAAGCAAGAGAATCACAGAGTCAAGGTCATCTTCAGTTACATAGTGAATTCAAGGTCAGCTTGGACTACATGAGATCGTGTCTCAAAAAGTAAAAGAAAGCTACAACAGCCGCTGGCCTGGGAAGATATGCCCACCAACCACTTTCTAATTGGACTTAAGGTCTGATTCATAGGATGGATCCTGTACCTGATATTGGTTGCAGGCCTGGGAACCTGCGGTTTGACAGCCTCCTAGTTGTGGGCGAAAGCTATTCTGCTAAATATAGTATTAAACTCATTTCTAACTACTTATTTTTATATCCATAGATTAATGCATCTCTCAGCTCTCAGCAGAGACGCTTCCTCAATAATCATATGGCGATTAGCACAGAGAACCACAACTGGCCAACATATAGAGAATAAGAGGCTGCAGGCTGCTTATTCCTGAATAGGACACCTATATCAAACTTCTGCCTCCCAAAGTTCAGCAATCATTGCAGAAGAGGGGGGTGCAAAGATTGTAAGAGTCAGAGGAGGTGCGTAACCGCAAAGAAACAGAGTTTTCCAGGCAGCTGGGCAGTTACTCATGTGACCTCACAGCAATGGTGACAGCATGCACGAGTCTTACAGAAGTTCAAGTCAGACAAAATCTCAACATTGATGAGGAAATGGGTACGAAATTCTGAATATGGTAGTGTGTGTGGTGCATGCCTACTACCCCAGCCTTGGGAGAAACATAGGGAGATAGGCAAATCCTTAAAGATCATTGGCCAGCCAGCCTAGCCAAATGAATGAGCTTCAGGTTCAACGAGAGATCCTGCCTCATAAAATAAAGGTAGAGAGTGATAGAGGAGGACCCCTGACATGTGTGGCCCACACACCTGCATGCACACATGCACACACAGGCATGCCCATATATACCACATGCACACACAGAACCACACAAAAAAAGAAAGAAAACGTATTCAAGAAGGAGTCCAAACTTCTGAGCTGAGCTGTGGGAAGGAGGGATTTGGCACTGATTGTCCCGAAACCGTGGTAAAGATGAGCCGGAGGAGCAAAGGAAGGAGTCGGGCGGGGAGGTCCAAGGCTGGCTGCTGCAGTGGCCAGAGTCCAAAAGAGAGGACGGCTCCGGAAAACCTGGATGTAGAAACAATCCTCAGATTATAGAGTCTTTAAGGCCATGATGCTGGATGATGTCACCAAGGCAGGGGCAGAGAGAAGAAATTAAGGATGCAAGTCTGCTATCTCTCAACACTCTTCATAAAGCCTCCTCAAAGTTCCTCATTTAGACTGGCACAATGGCTCAGCAGATAAAAGCACTTGCTGCTAAGCCTGACAACTTGAGTTTGATCCCCAGGACTCACATGGAAAGACAGAACCGACTTCTCTTGCAGCTTTTCCTCTGACCTCCACATGTGCCTTATTATGTTTAGATGTTTCTTTCTCGATGCCATTTCCTAATTGAAGGAACTAGTATTCCTCAAGGAAACAGCTGGTTTAAAAACTGGGACAGGGAGAAGACAAAATAAACCCAAAACATCTTGCGCCAGAAACAAAGATGAGCTCATAAAATGATGGGAATGGGTCAAAGGGGCACAAGAACCATCCCCAAAGCTGGGGCAATGTGAGCACTGAAACCCACAGACAGCTCACAGAGGGGAGGGTGAGGGGAGGGTGGAGGGGAGGGGAGGGTGGAGGGGAGGGGGAGGGGGAGGGGGGAGGGAAAGGGAAGGAGAGGGGGAGGGGAGGGTGGAGGGGAGGGGAGGGAAGGGTGAGGGGAGGGTAAGGGGAGGGTGGAGAGGAGGGGAGCGTGAGGGGAGGGTGGAGGGGAGGGGAGGGTGAGGAGAGGGTGAGGGGAGGGTGAGGGGAGGGGAGAGTGGAGGGGAGGGTGAGGGGAGGGTGGAGGGGAGGGGGAGAGGAGGGGAGGGTGAGGGGAGGGTGGAGGGGAGGGGAGGGGAGGGTGGAGGGGAGGGGTGGGGGAGTGGAGGGGGAGGGCCACAGGGGTGAGAGGTGAGGGCCACGGAGTTGAATTGAGGGCCATGAAGTAGGAACCTAGGAGTCAACACTAACAGGAAAGTCTGAAAAAGAGAAAAAGGAAAGATGATTTGACTTTCTTGTTTTGTTTTCTAAGACAGGTTCTCACTGTGTAGCCCAGGCTGGACTTGCACTCACCCTCTCCTCAAATTTGTGCTCTCCCTCCCCGGACCTCTCTGGGACTGGGCTTACAGGCATGTGCAATCTCTGGCAGAAAAGCTCTTTCTTATAATAAAATGCTACTGCTAAGTACAGAAGGGATTTTAAAGTCAGAAACCATCACCTCACAGCAATCCTATTAATAATTCGTTTAGGCCAAAGTACAGGATACCCAGGTGGACTGAAAGATCCCTGCACAGAGTCTCTATTAATCACAAAAGGAAAGAAGAAACTTTATAGTAGATAAATCCACCAGACACTTCAGAGTCAAGCAAAGTTATGAGCTGATCTGGGTGTGGTGGCTCGTAACCCAAGCACTGGGGAGGCAGAATCAAGAGGACAACAAGTTCCAGGCCAGCCTGGGCTACATAACGGCTTTTAAAAAATGCATCATGAATGATGGAAGGAGCCTCCTGGAAAAGTACAGCAAGAAGGGCACGTTGTATGCTATACGTAAAGCACACAACACCTTCTGCTGCACATAAAGGACACAGTGTGGACCGGGAGACGGTTCTGTGGGCAAAGCACTCGTTACATGTCTTGGTTTGTTCTCCTATTGCTGTGATAAAATATTCTGACAAAAGAAACTTAAGAAAAGGCTTATTCTGACTCAGAGTTCCAGGTACAGTCCATCACTATGGGGAAGTTGAGGCTGAGGGGACTTGGAATAGCTGGTCAGATGGCATCCAGTCAAGAAGCAAAAAGAGATGAATACTTGTGCTCAGCTCCTCCTCCTTTTTGTTTAGTTCAGGACCATGAAATGGGGCCACTCACACTCAAAGTATATCTTCCTCCCCCAATGAGCACAGTTAAGAAATCTCACAAGCATTCCCACCTGTCAATCGAAATCTAGACAGCTCTCATTGGGACTTCCTTGTCAGGTGACTCTAAGTCCTGCCAAATTGACAACTGAAATTTTATACTTATTTTATCATTTGTGTGGAGTGGGAGGAGTGGGTGTGCACACACCACTGTGCACATGTGGAGGTCACAGGATAGCTGGAGGGATTCAGTTCTCTCCTTCCACTGTGAGGGCGCAGGGGATCAGACTCAGTTTGTCGGTCTTGGCCCCTCTCCTGCTGGGCCGTCTCTCCAGCCCCTAGACCTTATATATTGATTAGGTATTTTCCAATTGTCTGGACTATCTCCATCATCAGTAGTAAATTTTCACACATGTTTGCACCCATTCCCACCTCCTGGAAAATCTGTTTCTTCGGTTGTGTTTATTCTCTGTGGACAAACCTCGCCGCGCTGATCCTATTCCAAAAACGCCACCTCTGCATATCTACTATTCCAGAGAAACTTATACAGTAATTTTGTCAAGATTTCCTTTAAAAACATCTTCCAGGAGGCAGAGGCTGGCAGATCTCTCTGAGATGGAGACCAGGCTGGCCTCCATAGCGTATTCCAGGTTAGCTGGGTCTACAAGGACGTTCTGTCTCAAAAAGACATTTTTAAAAAGAAAGAAAAGAAAGCTTCTCTTACTTTGTGTATGTGTTCATGTGAACAGGTGTGCATACATATATGAAGGCCTTGTATGTCTTCCTCAATCACTCACCACCTTGTTTGTTTAGTTAGTTATTTTTGAGACTGAGTCTGTGGCTGTATCTGAAGCTCATCATTTTGACTAGACCGTCTGACAAACTAGCCCTGGGGATCTGTCTGTCTCCATACAGCCCCCTTGCGCAGTGTTGGTGTTACAGACAGGCACATACTCCCCCATCTTTTACAGGGGTGCTGGAGATCTGAACTCAGGTCCTTATACTTGTGAAATAAACACTTTACTCACTGAGCTATCTTCCCAGCTCAAGAAATACTTGTTTTTCTTCTTATAGTTTCATTTAGAAACTTTAGAGTTGTTCTGTGAAATCTTTTCCTTTTCTTTACATAAATCATATATTTCTTGCTTACTTGCATAAGTTTAGTGTCTGTAGTAGCTGCCATATATTTCTGCAGTGTGTTCTAAAAGCTTGCTCATTGTCATTGGAAAGGTGTTGGTTTTTATGGCCACCTGTCTCAGTTCTGTGACGGCCATACCAAGCTCATTTGTTAGCTATCTGACATTTTGGGGGTTTTTGGTTTTACTTTGATTTGGGGGGAGGTTGAGATGCTCAAGTAAAAAAAATATTCTCTGAAAATGAAGGTGATAATATTTTCTTCAGGAGAATATTTATGATCTCTGTTTTATCTTCTTGCTTAATACTTACAGAACATTAGAAGGTAGCAATGGAACTATGGCACTGTTGCTTTGTCTCTGAACCTCACTGGTCCGGCACTAATGTTTCTGGATTTGGGATGAGGCTGCTTTGACTGGAGAGAGATGGGCTCTCCCACACAGAAGTGATGCTCTTTGGGTCTCCTGTTTACAGAAACACCATTGAGAATGGGTGGCAATGCCATGCAACTTTCTAAAATGCCTATTTACCAAGTCTGATTGTATGCCCAGTTCTGTGCCAAGAGGGGTTTTTATTCATTACTGAGTTATTTTCTTTTTAATTGAATTGTTGTGTATTTTATACAGAACGTCTCAGTCTAATCATCTTTATGCCCCTCCCCACCAGTAACCCTACACGGCCCCCCAACTGGAATCCATGCATTCTTTCATCTGTGTTAAGGTCTATTTGTGTTAAGTTAGTGTCCCCAAATGTTCTTCAGTGCAGGTTCATCCACTAAGGTCTAGTCAGCCTATCTGGAGTCCTCACTTTAGGAAGATTAGCTCTTCCTCATCTAGCAGTAATCAGTTGCCAATATTTTTTCAGCAAAGGTTGAGGTCCGCTACCCATTTCCCCAGTTGCATGCAGGGTTTTTGTCTGCTTGAGTTTGCACGGATCTTGAGCATGCCAAGATCATCGCTGTAGGTTCACATGAGCAGGGTCCCAGGAGCTTGTAGGATTCTATTTCCATGCGGTCACGCACCTCCTCACGGGCTCTTACAGTCTTTTCACCCTTCTTCCCAATACCGTGAGCCCGGGTGAGTGAGACTTAATGCAGGAGGGACCTACACACTGCAGATTCCTAAGCTCCACTCTTTGGCCATTTGTTTCCTTTTATGGTCCTGGCCCTCTGCTTATGGGGGAAGTTTCATTAATGAGAGCTGACGGATCCTTTTTTTTTTTTTTTAATTTATTCTTATTGGTCTCTGACCAACATCATTTTACAAATGTATATCTGTCTGTCTGTGTGTATGTGGGTCTGTGGGTATGCCTCTGTGTATATGTGTGTGTGTGTGTGTGTGTGTGTGTGTGTGTGTGTGTGGTGTGTCTGTGCATGTGTATATATGTGTATCTGTGTGTAGTATGTGGTATGTGTCTACGTGTCTGGGGGTATGTGGAGATCAGAGGTCAATGTGAGTGTCTTCCTTTGTCAATCTCCACCTTATTTTTTGAGACAAGTCTCTCAGTGAACACAGAGCTTACTGATGGACTAAGCTAGAGCCCAAGGATCGTCCTGTCTCCACCTGCCTCATGCTAGCATTACAGGCACACACCTCTAATACATATCTGCCAGGGATCCAAACTCAGGTCCACATGCTTGTACAGCAAACACTTTACCCACTGAGCCATCTCCCCAGTCCTCTTTTCCAAATTGTAAAATAGGGAGAAAGTTCAGTGGTCCACAGTGGGGAAGTGAAAATGGCCAGGATCTAATCTCAAGCTTTTGGGGCTAGGGAAGATAGACGGCTCAGTGGGTAAGAAAGTTTGTAACCTCAGCAGTGCAGTGAGTAGAGACAGGAGGATTGCCGGGGCTTGTCGGCTGTCAGCCTAGACAAAAATCACAAACTCTAGGTTTGATGAGAGACCCTGCCTCAAAAGAAGTAAGAAGGAAATTGAGACAAGAGGACACCTCCAGCCTCTGCCCATATGCAGGAGTACATCTAGACCCTCCCACGCACATACACCTGACATACTATGACACATTACGTGTACACACACACACACACACACACACACACACACACACACACACCAAATAGATGCACAGATGAAGAACTGAGGTTTCTGTTTTCAGAACTTAAGATCACCCCAAGACAGTATTGTTATGGTTCTGCGATCTGCAGACTTTGACCATGATGAGCGCCACTGTGTGTGGGGCATCAAAGTCTGAAACATGGCAGGGGTCCACTTTCCCATTTTTTGAGTCTATTTGTGACATTAGGTTGCAATTTTTCCTGCCTGTCTAGCTGGCTGACTTTGGCCCTGGGCACTGCTAGCTTAGGAAGGTGCTATGGGGAAAGGCCCACCTTCACCCATGGGCTCGCCCCATTTAAACAGCACAGACATGATCTATCCCAAAGGGACTTGAAAGAATTCAACTCTGAAACAGTCCAGGTTGATTGCTTTGGACAACTTTCTCAGTCTTCTCACAAATCAGTAGTCTGTCTGATTCACTATGACTTCTTTAGTCAAAGTAATTTATCTTTTCCTAGAAACATGTCCACTTGATTGGAATTTGGGGGTTTGTTCATAGAGGAAGAGAGAAATCCATTTCTTTGAGGTTTTCATTCTCCTGACTCTTGTTTGCTTCTCATTTTACACTTTCATTGTGCTCTCTCTTGATCCTTCAGTTCCTTGGGTGGCAGTGGCCATTGGCCTCTCTCTCCTCTCTCTCTCTCTTTCTCTCTCTCTCTCTCTGTCCTGTCATCTGGAAGTAGCCGTTTGCCTCATTTATTTTTCTGTGTTGTCATTAGCCTTCCCTTTGGTACAGCCGTCAGAGAGGTTTGCGCTCCCTCTTAGACTCAGCAGCTGCATACTGACAGGGTTTCTTATTTCCCAGGCAGTTTTGAACTTGTTAACTACGTGAGGTCCGGTTGGAGAAGGTGCTACCCCTCTGATCCTTCCCAGAGGCTCCTGGGGACCTGGTACAAGCAGCATCTCTAAGCGTGTCCTCCACACTGACTGTGGAGATGCCCTTTCCAGATGGTTCTGAGCAGCCGAAGGGAGGACAGCAAGACTTCGCCTCTCTTCACTGTGCTGGCACAGCCATTGCTCTCAACACCGGAGAAGAAAATCAAAAGGAAAATAGAATCAATGGATGGGACTTTGTGGGCAACAAAGGTGCACTGAGTAGCCATAACCGGCCACGCTATCCTCCTCCACCCTGAGATGGGACGAATCAGAGGGTGACTTAGACACACTCCTTTGGGATGTTTGTGGCAGGCAGTGGGTAGGAGTTTGAAGACTCATATATAAGGTTCTTTGTACTTAACATTTCCTTTTTTAAAAAAAAAGACAGATCCCAGGTGGCCTTGAACTTGCTATGTAGTCCCAGACGACTCTAAATGCCTGATCCTCCTGCTTCCACCTCCTGAGTGTTGGGGTCAAAGGTGTGAGTCACTGGGGATTGAGCCCAGAGTCTCCTGCAAGTTACGCTAAGCAAGCACTGTATCAATTAGCTACACCCCAAAGTGACCCACCTGCCCCTGGTTTTGCAGGCCCAAGAGAGTCCTCAGAGCCAACTACCGCTTTAGTTTCTCCCTCCCTCCCTCTGCGGAGAGCAGGCCTGTTTTCAGATAGTCCTTTCTCATTCAAGGTGTGTCACCTAGATTGGACTGTGGGGAATGAGGGAGGGATTAACCTTTACACCATCTCATAGGCAAGGAAGACTAATTCGAATTAGATCAATAGCTGTGTCCTCCTTGGAACAAGATGCAGTGACAAATAGTGTGAGAAGCCAGATGTGCATAAGCAAGTGTGTGTGTACATGTGTGCACACATGTATGACTGTGTGTAAATGTATGTTAAGTATGTGTGACTTGTGTGTGTATGTGTGAATGTGTGTATGCAAGTATGATTCTATGTATACCTGTGTGTGACTGTGTGTGACCATGTATGTGTATTTGACTCTGTGTATATGTGTGGATGTGGGTGCATGTGTATGACTGTGTATGACTCTGTGTGTGAGTGTATATATGTGTATATGTGTGTGCATATGTGTATGACTGTGGTACTTATGTGTGTAAATGTGTGTGTACAGGTGTGTGACTGTGTGTTTTTTTGTGCCACACAGCCACAGCCTCTGTAGGATCCCCCCAATCTGCCACACTCTTAGCAACCAGCTTTCTGTCATGTTGATGCACTCTGGGTTCCTCCTCCCTGTTCTCTCTGTCTCTCCATATCTTTCTGTCTCTCTCTGTGTCTCTGTGTCTGTGTGTGTGTGTCTGTGTGTGTGTGTGTGTGTGTCTCTCTCTCTCTCCTGTCTCCTTCGATGGCTGATCTTCATTGTCAACCCTGCTGGATTGGAGTATCCTGGCACTCTATGCAGGTGCTGACAGGTTTAAGAGAGAACGGAAGACCCAGCTTGCATGCGGGCGGCTCCATCCCATTCAATCCAGGGCTGAATAAAAGGGGAAAGCGGAAGGTGGCTGGGCACACGCACTCCCTGTTCTCTGTGTCCTGACCCAACAAGGTATAGGAAGTCGCAGCCCGACCCCCTGACCATCACAAGCTCCCCTGCGCCTTCCCACTCTGATGGACTGTGTCCTCTTAGACCTTGAGACACACAAGTCTCTTCCCGGAAGTTGCCTGTCAGGTAGTCTGCCACAGTGAGAAATGTACACCGTCTTCTGTAGGAGCAGAGGCTTGGACAGGCAGAAGGAATGAGATCATAAAGCCTCGCTTTGCATAGTAAGTCCCAGGTCCTTCTCAGGTCACCTGTCATTGAACAACAACTCCAGAGGGACTTGCATTGCTTCCCCCTGTGTCAGAACTGACACCTCAGACAGGTGAGTTAGAGATAATAGACATTTGTTTCCCACAGCTCTGGAGGCTAGAAGGTCAAACTGACGGCAGATATGGGGTCTGGTGAGGGTTCCTTGTCTGCTTTGGACTAGGTGACGAGCTCCTATCCTTATATTGTGGAAGGCAAAGGACTTCCTGACTCCCTCAGCCCTTTTGAAGGCACTAACTCCATTAATGAGGCCCAGCGGTAGGTCCTGACCAGACCCAGTGGCCTGACCTGTTCACACTATTACACTGGCCCGTTACTTGAACAACAGTCTTGGAGATGGACCAATATTACGCCGTAGCAGCCTCCCAGCTTCTGAGCTTCATGTGAATAGAGGCATTGGACATTACCGTGGAGTTGAGATTTGAAGCACAGTTTTTTTTGTTTTTCCTCTGGCTTTTAAATGATAAAACCTATTTGAAGTCCAAGATGCCAACTCAATTCAATAATGAATTCAGCCTCAAGGCCCTCATGATAATAAAGTCTTCAAAGCTGATTTTTATTTTTCTCCTTTGCCTTCCGAGGGGTTGGAGGTCAGCAGCCACTTCAAGAGAGGGTGGACATAGGGCTCGGGGGCAGGAGTTATGGGCCTTGTTTCCACTGATCTGCACTTATCTGCTTCCCCATGCCCAAAAATTGCCACCTGGACCCCCTCCAAGGCTGAAACCTGGTGAAGGTGGGAGGGCAAGATTGTCACCAGAGATGCTGGTCTCAGAAGCTTCACTTTGCCCAGCACAAACCTGTGCTCACAGATCCACACTGCACAGCACCCACTGTGGAGAGGAGGCTCGGTTCTTCATAGTCCCCTTCGTCTCCTCACTGACTGGCTGCCTGGGCTGAGCCCCCTAACCCTTTTCAACAAAAGCCCTCTGGGCAATGTGTCAGAGTCTCCAAATTAGTTCATGGGCTCCCATCCTATTTGGTGCTCTCTGACCCATGAGAAGCTGGTGAATCCCCGTCAGCCTCACAGGAAGCCCCCTGTCTGCCGGCACTAAAGACTAGAGCCATAGCCTCTGGCCTACAACTGTCAAAGCTAAAACGGGAGGTTGAGCATCACTGACTCTCAGAAGAAAGCCACCCCCCTAACCCCGACCTCTCAGACTGTCTCCAGTCCCAGCACTCAGTTTCTTACAGGAGTTAAACTTTGAACTTGGGCAGTGGGCTGGGCCCAGCAACCCCCTTTTTGTTTTGACTAACTACTCTGCCACCTGCAATCTAACACTGGTTCACAACTTTGGATTCAACTGATGACCTGAGGTGCGCGTGAGTCAGTGATGATGCCCCTCGCTCTGTAGTGTCCAGATGGTTCCAAAGAATGACCAGGAAAGAGAACAGGTATCTGCAGCCTTCGAGTGTTTCTGAAGTTCCTTGAATGCTCTTGGGATTGGTGTTCTCCCCTAGCAAGTCTGAAGTGAAGTGGAGGGTCTACCTGTCTCACGAGCTCCCAGGAGGCGCTGGGGCTGTGGATTCGAGAACAACACTCCAAATACTAAAGAGCCAGAATAGCTCTTTTATTTTTTTAGTTTTTAATTGAGTTTTGGGAGTTTTATAGAGTATATTTTGATCATATTTAAACGTCCTCCCCTATCTGCAACCCTAACCCTTTCATGTTCTGTTTTATATATATGTCTTGTCAAATGTGTAAGTGTGTGTCCCAGATGCCCTTTGCTGTGGGTCACCCGCTGGAGCCCTGTTAACCTTCCAGCATCACACTCTGAAGAAGACTGGGTCTCCCCTGTAGGTTCTAACGAAACTGGATAGATGGTTCATGAGGTTCTCACGTGTCTCTACTCCCTTCATGAGAGCCCCTCCCACAGCGAGCCCCACACTAGAGCACCTGTTTGTTAGGAAGGAGACTGAGTGACATATCACTGTCACCGGGAGTTGGAGTGAGATGGCTCAGAGGGTAAGGTGCCTGCAGTCAGGCCTGGCGACCTAAATTCAATCCCCCAGACTGAACACGCGAAAGTAGAGAATGGGCTCCCGGGACTTGTCTTCTGTTACCCATACAATCATCGTGGCACATGCGCACCTGACACACATATACATAACAAAAAATTTAAGGAAGAACCACTGTTGGTGTGAACATTTTGTGGGTCTGGTAAAAGACAAAAATAACATGTTAGCAGCATGCATGGCAGTCCTGCTGCCCTCCTCCTGTGGAAAGATAGTTGACCCCCTTCCGTCCGCCCCCCTCCCCCCACCTCCCACAAAGCTCTGGCAACCACTCAAAACTTTGATTTTTAGAATCTTTTTGCTTGCCTACAATCCTTAAGCTTGGGAAGCAAAACGGATGCTGTGCACCCGGGCGGAGCTCCCCTCTGAGCACTGCTGCGGAGATGGTTCTTGGCTCTCCAACTTCCATGTGGCTTGTAGGTGATCAGAGGCAATCTCAAGCTCCACCCTCGCTGCCATAGCAACCCGGTGTGTCCAGACATTGTCAGTGTCCCCTGGGGCCAGCACCACCTCCTGCTTAAGTCACGAACCACTGATGGAGAGCCACTCATTTCCTGTGACAAGCCGCTTCCTAGAGCTGGGGGAGCAGGACCAATGCTTATGTAGTGATGTAACATCGAGTCGCATTGCGTGGTATTACGTGCAAAAGTACAATAAAGGGAGCAAGAGAAGGACACGGCGGTGACTTTCAGAGGGATGAGCCAGCAGGGAAATATTCCATCAGCAGAGGTGTGGAAAGCGTCTTTGAGGTGACGTTTAGGTAGGAAATATGAAACGCACCTGAGTGAATACAGGGTTGGACGGAGAGCCAGCTGCTACAGGCTGAGGGAGAGCTGATGCAAAGGCCCTGTGGTGAGAGTTCATCTCACTCTCGGGGCAATGTTGTAGGCTGGGCTGAGGGTTAGAGGGGTCTCCTCTCTCCTGACAGAGTGAAAGGAGCCCTTCTGGCTGGGAAAGTGATTCAGTTTGTTCGCATGGAACCCTGTCAACCCAGCCTGTTCCGTGTCTTTATGGTTCTGGTCACCTTTCTCTTCAAATACAGGGAGTTGTGAGTTTAAACTTCATTAAGACACTGGATTTGTTTCTTCTTTTGTTTGTAATGGTTTTTGATTTCTGTTGTTTATGAGATATTCTTTGCTTCATATGGTTTAGTCTATGTCTTGATTATGGATCAGCATTTAGATCAATGTAAAATAGCACCCCTCTCTTCCCGTAACTGCTACCCCGCGGACTAATATTCTATGTCTGCTCTCTTTGACTTGTGTTTCCTTAGTATATATTTTTCTTTTCTTTAGTTTGTTTTGAGATAGGATCTCATGTAGCCCAGTTTGATCTTAAACTCATTATGTAGCCCAGGTTAACGACCTGAACTCCTTCCTATCTCCACCTCCTGAGTGTTGGAATTACAGACTTTCAATACCATATACAGTTTCTGTAGCCCCGAGCTTGAGAATGCTAGCCAGGCGCTCTGCCAACCAAGTGACATCTGCAGCCCCTCGTTTCTTTATTTTTTACATTTGTATGTTTCTGAAAAGTGGTTTATATGTTGGTATTTTTACACAATCTGAATTTTTTCTTCTATTCCGAGCACTGGCTGCTCTTCCAGAGGACCCAGATTCAGCTCCCAGCACCTGCACAGCTCCAGGGGGTCCAGTGCCGTCCTCTGGCCCTCACTGGCACTGTGCTCATGCACGTATCGGACACAGACACACACATAAGTAAAATAATAAAAGCAGATCTTTAAAAATAGTAAGTATACAAGATAAGAAACTTGGGACGTTTCTGTCTCTTTCCTTTCCTTTTCCTCGACTTAAATTACTGTCAAAACAATTACATATGTGGAGTCTATATTTCTTTCCCTTCGAGAATTATTTTGGATGTTGCACGTGGTCTCGTGACCAGGCCTCCCGCACCAGCTCGTCACTGTGCCTCTGCCATGCCCGAGCTCTTTCTCGGCTCACTGGTGGCTCTTGGGGGCACAGGCGCAGGGAGCTGCAGAAGTCTTTACATGTCTGGAAATGTCTCTCTCTTGACCTGCATTTGAGTGTTGTGCTAGCTATGCACAGAATTCTTTAGAATTGGGTTGATCCTCCAGATTCAGCCAGTGTTGATTCACGGTGAAGTTTAAAGTGCCTGGGTGACATCCTGGAGTGACCAGGTCTCTCTCTGTAGGTAATCACTCTCTTTCCTCCATACGTACTAAAACTGGGTGTCTTATGTCCTTGACTATGAGATTTTCTACTTATAAGAATTTAGGAGTCTTTTTATATCAAATTTTCTCCTTAAATCTAATGTTTGAACTTGTCACCATATCAGAGAAATTGTCTTCTATTGGGTTTGTTTTTTATTTCTATTATTTCTTTGGTTATAGAAACAGTAGATTATAAGAAATATTTATCAATTTTTATTATTTTAAGTTATGTGCATTTGTGTGTCCTCAGGACAGATGCCATCAGAGGCCCCTAGAGCTGGAGCTGCAGGAGGTTCCAAGTCACCTGATGTGAGTGCTGGGAACCTACTTTGGGACTCTGGAAGAGTAGAAAGTACTCTTACCAACTGAGCCACCTCTCCGGGCCATATAACAATATTTTAAATACAATGTCAAGTAGAAATTTTAAGTGAATATGTAAATTCCTTTAGTGTTGACTTGTAATGAGCTCAGTAAATGCATTGGTTGGTTCCTCCTCCTCCCCTTCCTCTTTCTCTTTCTCCTTCCTCTCCCTCTCCTTCTCCTCTTTGCCTTCTCCCCCTTCTTTGGGGCACTGGAGTTGAACCCAGCACCTCAAACAAGTTAAACGTTCACACTGAGCCACATTGCCACTCTCAGTCGAGGTGTCCTGCGTGACTGGCAGACGTTCATGCCGTTCCTCCTCTTTGCTCCATTCCCTGCTGTACAGATGCGGCTCCTGGCTTCTCCGTGCTTTCTGAGTCCTTAGAAAACTTCCAGTCCATTTTCCTGCTCGCTTGGTCTCATGCTATCTGTCCCTTGCCTTTTTCAAATTTGCTAGTAATGAATTTTCACATAGAATTTAGGTTATATGATGTCTTCCTTCATTTCCTTTTGTTTCATTTTCTCTTGTTTGTGTTCTCTTGTTTTGTGCAGTATTTTTTTTTCTTTCTCAGAAAATGTCTGTTTTATTCCCTAGATGAGTTCAGCTGCAGTCACCCTCCAAGAGGCGCCCCAGGGCCTCTCCCTGCTGTCCTTGGCCTGTGTAGCCCCACTCTGGTGAACCAGCCGAACTTTGGCATGCAGAGTGCTGGCTTGTGACTTCTGAAGCTAGACCAAACAAAGGTCTTAAAAGGGTTTCCTCGAGTCTCCAGTCCAGGAAGGTTATGGCTGTGTCCCAAGGACACATTCAGTCAGCCCTGAGCCCTAAGGAGGCTCTGAGGGGAAGGGAGGAAGCCAGCTTTCTTACAGCAGCAGCCCTGTGGTTGGGTTGTCTCAGAGGTAGCTCCTTCTGACTCTCCAGCATCCGGGGACAGCCAGCCCCAACAACACATGTCGGAAGACTTCAGGCCCTTCTGGTGCCAGGCCAGGGCCATCCCACAAGGAGTCTCTCCAATTCCTGACCCATCAAATGAGACAGGTCACGGTGTTTGCTATTGTTTGGGCCACCAAGGGTTGGAGTCATTCATTAGACAGCAAGAGAACTCAGGCACAATCTCCTCCTCATGAGCTGGCATTTGAGTAAATGTGACCTTTCCAGTTTCTACACTGTTGAAGCTTTACAAGGTTCTGTCAGCGGCGGGGTGGGCCTCAGATCTCCCATCCCATGGCAGGAAGGAGAGAAAGGAGGAGCTACAGTGTGGCTGAGATGCCATCTGGAGACTTAGGTGTCCAGGTGCGCAGAGGATCCCAGGGAATGGGGTGCCTGCTCTGTCTGCTCAGTGTGAAGGGCTGGCTGGCAGGAGTGTGATGTCTAAGTGCCACTCCAGCTGGAGTCTGTCAAAGCAGAGGTTTAAGATCTCAGCATCCATGGCTCCCTGAAGACCTTCACAGGGCCCTGGTGCTGAGGGCCATCTCATTTTCAGTCACCTGGGGAGCACCTGCACCTGACCTGCCAGGGTTAGCTCTTTCCCTTTTACTAACCCATCCAGTTCACTAAATGAACTCTCCAGACCACAGGCGAGTTTGCATTCTTGATTTAGTCTTGGGAGCTACTACCATGCAGGAAGATCAAACCCTGAGGAGAAGTTCAGCATCTTTCCGTAATCAAACTTAACCTCACAGGTCCTACAACACAATCCAAATAAACCCTGGAATTTGCCCATGAGGAGACAAGGGTGCTCACAGCTGCACAGTTAATGATTAAAAACAGAAAATCAACCAAATGTTCATCATGTAGGGCGGGTACATAAATTAAAGTGTTTGTTGTGTATGATGGACTATTATGCAGCAGTAAAAAGGAACGGTAACTCCACACATCTACATGGAGGAATCTGGAAAATAATAATGCAGAGTAAAATAAGTCAGAGAAAGAAGGGCTCCAGTCCTAGAGAGGAGGGACAGCTCCATTCATAAAAGGGGGCGATCAGAGTGCTATTTTGCTTAGGAGCACATTCCCATGTGGGAAATGGAATGATAAGGGAAGCAGGTGAGACGCTGAGGTGAGATTCCCCAGGGGTGGCTCCAGGCTGGCCAAGTCCCTTTCTCACCCTCAGTGGCTGTGTTCCTCTGTGATCGGCATAAACTTTTGACATAGGTTTCAAAGTATAAGAAATAGTTCAAATATTTCAGTGTAACAGAAAAGATGGATTTTAAAAAACATTTTAATTGAATTTTTGTAATTTTCATACAATATAATTTGATGATATCTCAATCCCCTCCCCATCTGCACCTCCCTCTATCCTCCCCCAACTTGGTGTATATACATGGTCTCTAGAGTCTCACTTGTCTTCCTTCAGTGTGGGTCCATCTACTGGAGCCTGGTTAACCTACCAAGAGTCCTCTCCTGGCAGCCATCCATTGCCAAAAGTTCATTAGGTTAGGTTGGGATTTCTGGCCCAATTCCCCATAAAATACATTCGTAAGGAGCTTTAGACTTGTGCCTTAGTGAGTGCATCCTCCAGGCTAGACCCTGACTCTGCTTCCTCTTTGCCTCCCAAGGCAACAGCCTCACCCCACACTGGAGGCCCCATGCTCCTTCCTAGGAGGACCCCACATGAACTAGCCTCTTCAAAGCTGTCAGTTCCAGAAAGCGCCTGGGATGGGTCAAGCTGACCCCAGGCATTTCTTGGGGCCTGAAGGCAGCTCCTCTGCCTAAAGTCAGATTCTCCAGAACCTCCTGGAACATGAGGTAATATGGTTCTTTCCTGTGTATAAGCTGACTATCCTGGGAATCCTGTCATTGCAAGAAGTAGAGGCCTGCAGGCTGTGGGAAGATTTGCAAAGTCCAAGTCCTCAAGTTAGTCAGTCTCTCTCTGTGTCTCTGTGTTCTTCTCCTCTCTCTCTCTCTCTCTCTCTCTCTCTCTCTCTCTGCCTGTGGAGGCCAGAGGTCACCCTCAGATGGTGCTCCACAGGTCCTGTCCACTCTGATTTTGACACAGGTACCTCCACTGACCAGCAAGTCCAGGATCTCCTCAACTTCCCCAACATTGACAGCTTTTTGTTTTCTGGTTTTTTGTTTTTCATGTTGGCTGGGGAGTCAAACTCAGGCCGTCATGATTACCCAGCAAATACTTTACCCACCTGACATACCATCCCTGAGAATCTCCACTTGGTGCCACTCCAGAGCAGGACCTTACTCACCAGCACCTGGGCAGCAGGAACCAGTGGGCAGAAGCCAGCCCTGGGGTGGAGTAAGGGTCAAATTCCACAGCTGAGTCTGGCCAGACGAGAGCCACGGCTTCCTGGGAGTCACCTTTCCTCCCTGGACTCAATCTGAGTGAAACGGGAAGCAAATGAAGCTCATACCCATTAAATTCAGAGTGTGTGAGGGTCGTGGAGGAGGGATGCACGGCAGGGTCCCCCTGACAATGCGGGCCATGTAGAGAGGGCATATGTGGGAGACAATTCAGGGACCAAAGTTTGCAGACTCAGGCACTAAGGAGGACCACCCACTGAGGCTGCACCCGGCTCTCCTGAGGATAGGAGCAGGTGTGTCCTCGGGAGCTGCATGGCCTTACAGATCCCTGGAATCTGGGCACAGGCCTGAGGCCCAGCAGGGCCATGGTAACTGTAGAAGAGGAGAAGCTTTGTCTTGTGCTATGGAAAGCCTCAGCTGGGGGAGGGGAGTGCTGGTATAGGGTTAGTGGAGACCTGAGGAGCCTGGAACATTCTAGAAGGTGCTGTATTCTCCTTGTGTGAGGCTCCAGGCTGAGAGCTAAGATTACCACCAGACTTCCCAGAAGACGGACTACTCTGTCTGTAGACGGAGCTCAGGAATACTCCAGCATCAGGTCTGTTCCCTCCAGTGGCTCTGCTGGGTTTGACCACACAGGGCAGCCAGGACAAGGAGGGCTGGCTGCTGTCCCATCCACCTCACTCCACCCTCACCCTGGGTGGGATACTTGTGTCATAACTGGTGCTAGGTGGATGGTTTGTAGCTTAGCCAAGAGAAGGGTGGGAAGTTAGGACTGACTTGTCTAAAATTGAATCCCTTATGCAGCCTCCTCCAGAGCGCCCCTGAAACTCGCCCAGTGCCCAGGACACGGGGGCGCCTGGTCCCGGGTGAAGGCGGGGAAGGACAGCCGTAGTTGGAAAGAGGCAGCTGCCCTCCTGGTGGGCATGGTGAGGCGCCCTGACCCCTGGCCTCCCACACTCTGAAACAGCCTCCTCTGGGCTCTGTGCTGTCCACCACTGCCTCTGGACCGTCCCTATGAACAATGTTCCCAAAAGGCCCAGAACGTGCTCAGCCTGGCCACACGTTTAGTCTGTTTCACAAAGTCTGTTTTCCCATGTCTGCTCTGAACCCTACTGAAGTTCTCTTCTGGAGACCCCAGTCCTGCCACAGCCTTCCACTTACACGCTCTCCCCGCCATGCAGGCTCTGCTTCGTCCCCCAGGGCGGAGGCAAGCCCAGGGAAGGTTCTGGTTTGCTGTAGACAGGGACCAGGCTTTCTGACCGGCCAGTGGGGCTGGCTGCCCCGAGCTCCAGAGCGGGAGGGTTGCACATGGCAGGAGGGAGGAGCCCCTCATGGCGGGGTCAGGAGTAGGGGTGGGAAGGTGCTGAGCTGGGCTAGTCTTGTTATGCTCCTGACACAAGGAGCTCTACCTGAGTGGCAGGGTAAGTCCTGACCTGTGGCAAGGTTCTATCACAGGGAATTCAGCAGGACATGAGGAGGA
Organism: Eospalax fontanierii; assembly: GCA_035773235.1. Classification (NCBI taxonomy): domain Eukaryota; kingdom Metazoa; phylum Chordata; class Mammalia; order Rodentia; family Spalacidae; genus Eospalax; species Eospalax fontanierii. The sequence goes on along the minus strand of CM069547.1, from coordinate 51,771,322 downwards.
GGAAGAGGAGGAGGGAGAAGAGGAAGGAGAGAAGGGCAGAGATGGGTTAGACGCCCCTAGCACCTAGGGTGGGCCACCCTCGAGGCCACCCTTTCCCAGCACTTTCACTGACTGTGGGTCTCTTGTCTGTCAGTCAGCGACTGAGTCACAGATGCCCCGGGTGGGGGCCGCCTGCCAGAGGCCTGACTCACTATAGATGACTGGTTTGGCCAGCCTGTGCCCATCCCTGCCACAACATGCCAAGGGGCTGCTGGGGTGCCCCCTCCTGGAACACCCACTTTCTGCAACACCCCTTTCCTGGAGGCTCTCCTTCAGCACCCCTTTCCTGGGACATGTCTCTCCCGTGGTACCCCATTCCTCTGCACAACCCCCTCAATGGTTTCTTCCCGTCTGTCCCCAGCTGAGGCCTTTGTGGTGACGGAGTTCAGTCCCTCTTTGTGGGTGGAAGTCCATCTCCAGGTTCCTGACCCTGCAACCACTTCATCTCCTCAGGAAGGTGGAAGCTGTTCTCAGTCTGGTGATAGCTCAAAGAGGCATTTTGCTAACACCCTGCTCAGTCCCATCATTGGTTCTGAAGTGATATTTCATATGAAGAATATCTCACACTTTTGGGCTAAGGAAATAACTGGTCAGGCTGAAAGATGGGTCCTGTGAGTGAGACCTGAGGGCACAGAGTGAGGCCTCCAGGGCAGACACCACCCTGCCGCTCAGAGATGAGGTTCTCAGCCAGTGTCGGGTAGTGCTGAGCGGAACGGAGATGACTTCCCGGCCCTCACTTCCCACACCCCTGAACCCCCACACCCCTTTCACTGCACAGCTCACTGCCAGCTGGGAGCCAGCCCTGACCCCGGGTCTTTCTTCAAGCCTGTGTGCCCATCAGCCTCCCCGCCCTGTATTCATGCTGCCAGTTGGCCCCTCAGGACACACCTTATACATGTTCCTTGGGCTGCAGCCCACACATGCCCCAACTCCTCTCCACTGACGTCACCCCTCCCAACCTCCCAGCCTCCCAGGCACAGCCTGCCATGCTAAGGAGCCACAAGATCGCCCCCAGACCCAAAAGTGAGAGAAAGGAGTACAAACTGGGCCTCCTGCGTTGTCTCAGGCCCTTCAGGAAGGTGAAGGGAAGGCTTGCAGCAGCCGCCTCCCCACCATTCCCTGGGCCCACCTGGCAGCCACCCCGTGGTCTCCAAACCAGGAGAAGCTAGGCCTTCTTGCATGCTAAACACAGGGACCCCTCCGCAGTTCTTCCCTACCTCAGGCAAAACCCCCAAGAAACAGCCTGAAAGGAATGAGTTCTATCTGGAAGCCAGGTGCAAAACGATCCTAGGAGACAGGAGAGTGAAGAATAAAAGGTGACCCTGGGGACTGCAGACGTGGCTTTGCTTTTAAATCGCTGTGCAAGCCCGAAGATCTAAATTCAGCCTCAACAGTCCCAAGAACCCATATTTCAAAAGTCACATAATCCCAGAGCTGGGGAGGTAGAGACAGGCGGACCTCTGGGGCCTGCTGGCTAGCCAGCCCAGTCTGCTTGGCCAGTTCCAGGTCAGTGAGACACCCTGTCTCCAAAGCAAAGTGGGCGGCTTCTTAAGTATACACTTATGAACATGTGTCCGCCCGAGCATGTATACATGTTTGCAGGAACACACACACACACACACACGAGTTCTCACTGTTGTGCTGTTATAGACCAAGCATAGAGTTCTGCATCTGAACCTCTGTAGACCCCAAGACTACTTTGAGGAACTGTGGAAGATGGGAGCTGTCCCCTTTAGGAAGACACCTGCACAGAGCATGTCAGTTCATCCTGAGGCTTGCAAAGGCCTCAGGAAGCCACTCCAGGTCCCAGGTTGAGACTCCCTGCTCTACAAAGATAGTCTGGACCAGACTGGGAGCTCAGGACTGAGTTCAAGCCTGGCACACACAGTCACTCCGGGCTGCGAGTGGGCGATGGCTCGGCCCCAGTACAGCTGCTGCGCCTGGCCAGGAGCCCTCAGTGGCCCTGTGCTTGATGCCAACTAGAGCTTGGAGATGACAGAAGCTCTCCTGGCACAGCCAGGGACATCTGTGAGTGGATCACTCTCTGAGGCTCTGAGGACTTCAGTCTCTCTGAAGACTGTCATCCACAGCACCCAGCACTAGCATGCGTGCCTAGGACAGAGTGGAGGTTCTTGGAGCCCTGGCACACTCACTCTCCCTCTACCTCATGCCAAGGACAAATCTCTCATTTTGTCTTCTTTTTAAAAACGTTGTGTGCGTGTGTGTGTGTGTGTGTGTGTGTGTGTCTGACTGTGTGTGAAAAACACATGAGAGCATGCATGCAAGGGTAAATGTGAGGCCTGGGTGTGACTCAGAGGAAGCATGGTCACCTAACATGTACAAGGCCTTGAGTTGTATCCCCAGCACTGGAGAAGGCTTAGTGTTTAATACATTTATGAGGCTGATGGACAGTAAACTGAGGCACAATACAATGTAAACAGCTTATTTCAGCAAACAAACGTGCATGAATTGAGCAGCTCCAAATCAGGAGCTGGGGAGGGAAAACTTGGGGTGGCCTTTCAGAGGATTTGGAATGGAAGTCACAGAAACACATTGGTGCAGGTGTCTTGTTTGGGTTACTCCACTGTTAAACCTCCACTTAAATAATTATAAATGTGCGGGCTGCCTCTGATTCAATGAGCTTGTCTCTGTTTTTCTTCAGTATTGGCATTTACAAGAAATAGCTTTCACTGAGTTTTGCTTGTTCTCAAATCATGCAAGGTGGTCCATTGAAGGCACTTGAGCTGTGCCTGCTTCTTCGAGCATGGGCCTTGTTGTAATTTCAACGTAAACACAAGGCAACAGTCACCCTGCATCATTAGAAGAGCTGATGCCACCCATGGAGTCCTCATGAGGGCTGGGACCCCGCTCTTCATATAGCTGTCCATCCTTGGAGGAGTTCCTAGCAGTGTACTACATTTTGCCTGCTTTAAAGTCATATATATGGGAGCTGAAGACAAGCCACAATGGTAAAGGCATCTGCCACAAAGCCTGGGGATGTGAGTTGAAACCGCAGAACCCATATGGTGGAAAGAGAGAATGGACTCTGGACTCTGATTTCCACATGTGCAACTAATCATATACACAAATAAATTTAAAACCACATGTTATGTATACATATATTAAGGGTTTAATCTCCAGCACCACCAAAAACATTCTATATGTACATATATTCTATATTTCATGTACATATACATGTAAGTATACATGCATATGTAGGCATCTTTGACTCAGTCTTCTCTTGGGTTCTGCCCATCACACTGTTGTGGTTTGGTCCTGGAGATGCTAAATCATTCCAAAGAATTCTAAAGCAGCCAAGAGAATTCCTGGCTCCCCGCTCCCAGCCTGTACACCTTGCACAGCCCTTCCTCCGGGTACGAGACAGACTCTTAACTGTGATGGGGTGTACTCCAGTGATGAGGTTGTGCTGAAAATATAAAATGGGAATTAAGGTCTGTAATCAGTTGACTTTAAGTTAATTGGAGAGAAATAGTGAGAGAGAGAGAGGGGAAAGAAAAGAAGGAAGGAAGGAAGACAGGAAGGAAGGAAAGAAGGAAGGAAGGAAGGAAGGAAGGAAGGAAGGAAGGAAGGAAGGAGGGAGGGAAGGGAGGGGGGGAGGGAGGGAGGGAGGGAGGGAGGAAGGAAGGAAAATTGAAGGAAAAGGAAAGGAAGGGAGGGGAGGTAAGGGGAGGGGAGGGGAGGGCGGAGGGGAGCGGAGGGGGGAAGGGAGCGGAGGGGAGGAAAGGGAAGTCAGGAACCCCGGAGACTTTGACCTAAGCAGAGGTCCCAAGCTCAGAGACAAACCAGAGAGCCTCTGTTGGCCCAGAAGCAGGACATGGCCTCCTCAGAGGACTCTGTGGCAGGTGAGCAGGTGGCCTTTACAACCAAGCCTATTGTCCAGGATGAAGGACTTGAATTCTGCTGATGACAATTTAGCTGAGGGAGAAGTCAGATCTCCAGATGGGCAAAGTGCAAAGACCCAGGCAATACACTCCAATTGAGCCACCGTAGGTGACCAATCAGAGAAACCTGGCTTCCTGGTAAGTGTTTCTGTGTGACTCAAATTGGTCCAAACAGGGTCCTTGTAGGGAGGAGCCCTGAGGCCTCTGGGAGTGAGGCGGACCTCAGTGTGCCAGCATCCTAGCTTCCTAGATCAACCCTAGTCCCTCCCAGGGATCCTGTATCTGTAAGTGGGCTGGCACCCTGGCCACGTGACTGCTGCCAGCCAAGGAACCCCCATTGTGCCTCAAAGAGCCTCTGGGGCAGACCCAGGCCCTATGGGTTATCACCGAGCCCCAGTTCAAGAAAACCTCCCTAAGTCCCTTGTTCTGACTTTCCAGGACAGGGGTCAGTAGAAAGGACCAGAGTCTGGGAGGAAGGCAGGTTAAAAGGGTGGGAAAAGAATCCTAGGAGGCCTGAGAGGCAGCATGACCAGTGCAGGACAAAACCCAAGCCAGGTCAGCATCTTCTGGGGTTAGTAAAATTTAGAAGGAGGTGGAAAATGAGGGCCTAAGTCCCCATGTTGCCATCTCCATCACTGTCCCTAAGCCATTCTCGGCACCTAGAGTCTCTACCAGGAATAGAGCATGCGCGCACACACACCCTCCCTTCCCCTTCCTCCCTCTTTCTCCTCCCCTGGTCACTTCACCCTGCTGGCCCCACTTCCGCCAGGGCTGTTTTGGAAAAGGGCTGTGAGGTGGCAGAATGTTCTGTCTCCAAGTTTGCTCCAAACTGGCAGGCCAGAGACAAACAGTGCCCCATTTGCCTGTCCACAGTGGCTGTGTGCTCTCTCCAGGCCAGAGGGTCCCTGGCGGTGGTGGAGGGAGAGAGAGAGCAACCCGTTAGACTGTGCCTGGCTCCACATGGAAGAGGCAGGGGCGCGGGGGCAGTCACAGAGCAAGCTCCCCACCCACCGGCCTGAGGCCGGCCGGTCAGGCGGGGGCAGCCCTGGGCCATGCGACTGTCTCCCCTGCTGCCACAGCAGGCATTCCTCCAGGGCGGACAGACTTTCTACGACACAGCACTAACCTTCCCAGCAGGTTTCTTGAGTCACCCATTCCTCCTCCTTTACTACTGATGCCTGGGCCTAAGGGAGCCACAGGAGGCCACTGTGCAGCGTGAAAGGCAGCCATCCTTATACTAGGCTTCCTTCACTTCCCTGTGGCCTTAGAAAGTAGACACTACTGCAGTCAGGACTCTGTTTTTATGCAAAATCAGGGGACTTTCCCTCTGTCCTCTTCTCCCCTGAAAAAGGTGAGGGGGGGAATTAAGGTTCAGAAGGTGCAGATCCAAACCCAGGGGGGTGACAAGTGAAGAGAATGCGTGAAGGGTGCAGAGAAACAGGAGCCGGAGTCTGCTAGCTCTCCCACTGCCCTGGGACTACTGACAGCTGTCTGGGCAGTCAGAGCTGCCCCATGTCCCGGTGTGCCTTGTCTGAGCGTTCTGGTAAGAGCCTGGGTCAGACCACTCTAAAGAGTGGTGACCACACAGCAGCTTCTCTCAGGTCAGGTGGCCACCCTGGGATGCAGGATGGGGGTCCCTGGAACACCTGCAGTGCCTCCTGACTCCTGGTGTCCCCACCACACCCATAGCCATTCTCCTTGGGTCCTTGGTGGCCAAGGCTTGTCCGCGATCTGGAGGGACTTTCCCTGGTCCCCTTAAGCCCCCGGGACAGTCATGTTGTAGAACAGGATAATGCTTCTCGTCTATCAAACGGCTACTGCCCGATGGCACACTGGCGCTTATGCTGCACCATCTTGGGTCAAGGCTCAGAGAAGACTTGCAGAGTGGGAACAAGGCTGACTTTGAGCACTACTCATGAAACAGGCTTTGAGAAACGCTGGCCTGAGGCACAAGGCTGAGGGCTCTGGGTCAGCAGGTCCAACCAAGAGATGCCTGGCACAGCCAGCCACAGTCATACTTGGTAGGGGTGTGACTGCCCAGCCTCCTGTTCTACCAGGCCAACTCATGCCATCCTTCCTCCCCAGGAAACCTTTCCCCCGGGACCCTGACACAGCCTGTGTCCAGGGAGTGTGGGCTGGTATCCAGGATGCAATCTAGAACTTCCTGACAGGTGGGTCTGGGCATTGCTGATGGGACTATGGGTGACCCAGAGAGCCTTCTGTGGCTGAAGGGCAGAGACCAGATAGGCAACAGAGACGAGGTGAGTCCCCACGGTTTATTATGGAAGCCAATAAAGAGCCACAATGAGTATTTCCAGGATCCCAAAATGCATGACATTCATTGTTGTAATATGAAACACGGACTATTATATATACATCAAAACCACACGACAGCCAAAACACACGCACGGCACCAGGTCATACCACAGTGAAACATACAAGTGCTTTCTCAATATTAAACAACTGTGATAAAAACATATTAATATTTTGAGCCATGTTTACAATAGAGAACAATTCATATTTTACTAAATAACAAATATTTAACAGCAACAACTTTATACTAAATATCTATCTTGAATTATAACAAAAATAGTACTTATAATAGTTTATAAAGACAGACACAAAATTATAACATTTATGAAGAAAAAGTTTTGTGTATAAAATAAGAGCAAACTGGGCGGGGTCAAAATGGTTGCCCAGAACGCACACACCAGCGCCTAACTTTGAAAGTGCTTCGATCTGCAAGCCCGTGGCGGGAAGAGTTCTGTGGGGGTTTTTTAATGTCAAGTTACAATAATTAGGAATGTAAATGAGAATACATCACCCTTCTAATGCTACTGTCATGAAACATATGAACACAGGACAGACACACATCTACAGAGGCAAGACACCCGCGGTCGCCTGTTACCTTTGAGACCCAGCAGGGCAGATGTTTTTCCTTCCTTCGTCCCCCATGGGGATCCCTCACACCTTTTCCTTCTCTTCCCTCCCAGGCTGGCCCCCCAAAATGGAAGGCCTCCCGAGGTCTGCCAAGGCCCTCCAACCCCTCTGTCCGAGCCAGACTTCCTGCATCCCACGGATCAAGTCTGAAACAGCTGGTTCAGGGCAAGTGGGGTCAGCCTGCCAGAAAATGAACCCTTCAGACACTGGGCTTCTTGTGGGTAACAGACTGTGGGGCAGCATGTAGACGTTTTACATGCTTTGATGAGTCTTGACACATTTTGGTCTGTTTCAGGGTTGGGAAGGAAGACTGAGAGAGTCTCCTTTTTTTTCTAATTATTTTTACCAGTAATGTCTGTTCTACTGATTTTTGTTATTTGGTTGATTTGGTTTGATTTTTGCCATGAAAAAGCAGACCACCAGTGAAACATCTGGGAAACATGGCTCACAGGATGACCTGTGGCACGGTGTGTCCACTGGACTCCCTGCAACAGGAACTGCCTCAGGGGTCATCAGGGGTCAGGGTGGGCTGTGTCATTCTGAGGTTTTTATTTTCTTGTGAAAAGGATCCTTTGCCTTTGTAATTTTCAAAAACAATGGAGAAACACCCAAAACAAAAAAAATCTGAAAACAGACGAAATTGCCTACAGACTCACTGAAAGTCCCGCAAACTATTCCCAGGAGGGGTCCCGAGTTATCGACACTCAAACTGTCACTGGTGGGAGCCGCCCTCTTCCACCCAGTCATCCCCACAGCCCATCTGCAACCGAACCACTTCTGACAAATCTCACGTCTGTCTTTGTCTTCCTCTCTCTCCTCCTTCATTCTCCTGCACCTGCAGCACCTCCAGACCCCGCAGGGCCGAGGCTTGTTCGGAGGGAGGCTCTCTCCATCTCACCTCCTTGCTTTCATCTCTGCCCCACACCCTGAGCTGGGCTTAGCGCACAGTGGCATCGAGGGGTAAGGGACTTGGGGACACTTTACCAAGGGGTAAGGGCAAAGAGGAAGGAAGGAAGGTGGCGCCCCATGGGAAGAAGAAACCTGGATCCTTCCTCATGCTCACCAGTGAAGCGGCTGGCATGGGGGCATTCAGTGACTGACAAGAAGTAGTGGTGGCCTTAGACCCACATGCCCAGGGCTTTGACAGGCTGGGAGGCAGCAGTGGGAACACTGGGTTCTCAACTCTGAGATTAAACTGAACCATTTGCCTGGTGCCTGGGAGGGCTGATCAACCCTCCACCGGGAGCTGATTAGACCTGAGACCCTGTCCTCTTGCCTCAGAGGTCCTGTGGGGAGCAGCTGGAAGCTGGAGGGGATGTACACCAGACCTCGGTGTAGTGAATAAATATGGCCTAGGGCAGGGATGGGTAGCTGAGCCCAGCTACAGCCAGGAGCCACATGACTCAGTGGGTCTCATAGGGGGTAGGTAGGGTATCGGTGTGCCCAAGACCAGCAGGGAAGATGCTGGGGATCAGGTCAGGGGCTCCTGTACTCCAAGGTCAGAAGAGAGAACAAATAGCAGCAACAGGTAATTTCCAATGTCCAAACTGGCTGCCACTGGTACAGGGTGCCCTCGGGGCCGGCGGCAGCTCCCACCCCACCCAGGGTGACTTAGATGGGATTCCCTAGGACACCTTTCTGGGCACCATCTGAGTAGTGGCAAGAGAAGGGATTCGAGAGTGCTCCGGGAGGCCCAGTCCTTTTCCCCCTCTTGCCTGTACAACCACCTGACGGCCAACACAAAGACAGAGGGGCAGGAGAGGGACCCATAAGCACACACTGCAGCTCAGCCGACTGGCACTAACACTGTTACAGGCAGAAGAGCTCTTTGTAGGCCCGTCCCAGGCCTGTCCCAGGCACTAAGAGGGGGAGAGGGGCGGTGAATGGAGGGTGGAGATCCAAGAGAACAGGCCCAGGAAGGACAGGGCCCTTTTGGCTTTGGGGAGGGTTTGCCACGGAAGAGGCCAGAGGAGGGCAGGCACGGGAGACTGTTGGCCTCCCATCCAGCCACTCCCACACACAGGTTTCTATTTCTGTTCCCCACCCTCGGCTGGGCTGGGCTGGGCTGGGCTGGGGCCAGAGTGAAGCCGCACGGGCTACACCGTAGCACTCAGCATGGCCTCCGTCTCAGGGAGAATCTTATTCTGGTTGGAGTCCAGGCCAAAAAATTTGACGCTGAGGCCATCTACAGGATGCAGGACAGGGACCAGGGTGATACGAGGGAAGGTCCGCGTGGCCAGCTCAAAGCGGCTGGTGCTGGCAAGTTCCACGGCCAGGACCTTCAGGAACAGTTTGGCCAGATGCTTGCCGAGGCAGGTCCGTACACCGCCACCGAATGGGAGGTAATGGAAGCGGCCATCCTTGTCCTCACTGCGTGCCTGGCTGAAGCGGTCAGGGTCGAACACGTTCACATCCTTGAACACAGGTGCAGTGTCATGGGTGTCCCGGATGCTGTACATGACGCTCCAGCCCTTGGGAATCTGGAAACCCTGGAGGGATGTAGGGTAGGAAGGGGGATGATGAGAGCAAGAAGAGGCCCATCTGCCTGTCTCCACCCTCAGGTATCTAAGGCCTGCCTCTGACCAAAGACACGGAACATGCTACTTCAGGCCTCCTATTTACACGGGACACAAGTAGCATCCCAAGTGACACATTGGGGCAACGTCTCTCCCACAGAACTGAAAGCTACTGGGACCAGATACCGTCTCCCAGAGTTTAGCAGCCCACCCCCAGCACCACTGGAGCCTGGCCTCACATCAAGCTCGAAGGTCTGCAGTACTGTGCGGTAGCCACCAGAGATGGGGGTGAACAGCCTCATGACTTCCTTGATGACGCAATCCAGGTAGCACAGGCCACTGAGTGTGTCCAGGCGCAAGGTGCCTTCACAGGGGCAGCCTCCACTGTGCAGCAGGCCCTGGGCCCGCAACTCCTCCCGCAGCTTCTCCAGCACTGGTGGGTGCTTCAGCAGCTGCATGATCAGTGACGTGCTAGCACTGGCTGTGGTGGCATAGGCTGCAAAAATCAGCTCCAGGGTCCCATCCTGCAATTCAGAGAGACAGGAGTACTCTGGACCATCTGCAGCAGCCACCTGGAATGACCTGTGCTGCCAGCAATCCGGGGCCTGCGGTCATCCGCACTAGGCCCTGCCTCCTCCCAGCTGCCAGCCCTCTTGTTCTGAGCCTCATCCATCTGCTACAGTGATCATGGAAGCTGCAGCCTGGTCCCCTGCTAGCAGGGAAACACCACTATGACCCAGGAGAGTTCAGTCACTTCTTGCTCTTCGCTGGGTTCCAGCAAGCCTGTTAAATACAGTGAACTCACAGAAGAACAAGCGCACATCTCAGGGGCTGTGTGCTATATGCACACATGGATGATGGGTCACTGGGTACCTATGCCCCTCAAAAGAGGGATGACTTTTAGATCGTCAGAGGGGTAGGCAGGGTCTGGAGGCAGCCCAATGTCACAACCAGGACAATGTGAGAAAGGACTGCAGTGAGATCTAGAGGTTCCTCCAAGTTCTCTGGCAAGCAGGATTCAAAGCCATGGGGCTCCACAGAAAGAAAGGCTCCAGCAGGTCCCCGCATCCCAAGATTCAGACTTCCAGCTCAGAGAACGGACAAAGGGACCTTCTCTTAGGTGGCCTTCAGGGATACTAGGGCCGTGGGGTGAACTGAGAAAGTGAAGCTGGAGACAAATTCAATGGGAGGTACCAACAAGTCACTGGCAGCTTGTTTGGAGCCCTAAGGGTCAATGTTCTGAATATTTGGAACACTGGAGATGGGTATGGCAGGATGGAGCTCATGGGACCAGATCACCCCAGGATTGGCCAGACAGCCCTGCGCCACCGGATGCTGTGGGCAGAACAGGACGCCCCTTCAGCAGGGACAAGGATGCCCCTCTGCTTCTGGCTCAGTTCCCTTGGGCCCTGGGGCAGTGACTGTCCCTGCTCGTTAGTGAAAATAGCCAGGCAGCCCCTCGTTGTGAGAGAGGGAGAAAGGGGAGTCCTGCCCACTGACCTTAAGCCCCGCCCACTGACCTTCAGTCCGCCCACTGACCTTCAGTTCCTGCATGGTCATCTCCTTGCCATGCTCCTTGCTGCTCTCGATGAGGATATCCAGGGCATCTGCGTAGTCTTTGCCTTGAGTACACTGCAGCTTTTCACGGATAGCCTTCTCCAGCCCTTTCTGCAGGATCTGCCGGGCTTGGATGCCCTGAGAGGAGGGGGCCATCAGCTCTCCTTGTAGGCAGGGTTCCTTCTGAGCCACAGGACCATGGGGAAGCTCCAGACCTTGCCCACTGCCACCTCTGCCCTCATCTGTCTGTACCCATGCCCTGCGTCCCCAGTACCTGCCAAGCAGGACCAAAGGCACTCTGTGCCATCTCCCTCCATACCCAGGGTGCTCACCCTCCGGTAGCCACTAAAGGGCAGATCCACAGGCAAGGAGAAGACATTCTCCACAAACTGCTGGTAGACCTCGAAGAGGTGGCCCAAGTCCTCTTCAGGGATGCTGAAGCCAAGCAGCACGCGGACGGCCATTCGGAAGGTGAGCCGCTGTGCTTCCTGGTATACATTGATGGCCTCAGGCTGGCTACTCCAGGCACGAAGCGTGTCCTGGATCACCAGCTGGATTTTGGGCAGGTAGCTCTCCAGTGCCTCATGGCTGAAGATCTTGGAGAATACCTAGAGGGCCAAGAAGCAGGTGGTGACGGACTGGCAGTCAGGGGGCAAGCTGTATCCCTTCTACTGTGGTCCCTGGGGCATCCAACGCAGCCATCTTGAGGGGTCCCCTACTTTTCACCTCACTTTACCACCTGTTTCTGGGGGTGGCTCCCCCATCCTTGGGGTATCTCAGGGGCTAAGGTTGGGTCACACAAAAGAGTCTGCACTTCTGTTAAGGAATGCTTCCCCAACTTCCAAGACCTAGGGTGGAAGTATCAGGAAAGGTGAGACGCTGATACCTGGTCACAGAACATGAGAGAAGGCAGTCAGTGGTCCCCCTCTCTGCTGGTGAGAGGGCAAGAGAACCTATGGCTACACAGAAAGTAGAACTTCCTGGGAACCAGAGTTACCATAAACCCCTGTGAAATGACTATTAGCTGGAGCCCTTAGGAAGTTTAGCAGCTGTACCATTCAAATACCTACTATGCGGCCAGGCCTAGAGGTAAGGACTTTCTACCCAGAAAGACCCCAAGACAAACAAAGGCCTTTTCATTCTGAGCATCTTCTAAGATCTGAATAACCAAGGGTTCCTACTCCCACCTCCTGACTGGCTGAGCAACACCCTGCTCCCATCCAGCATGGGAGTGTTTGCACACAGCTACCCTCCTGACCAGAGGAGGGAGGGTACCTGTTTATTCACTGACAGCCTGTGGGCCTCACTCATATTCCCAGGGTCCAAAGCAGGAGGTGCTCCCCACCCAGAGCAGAGGAAAAGCTAACTAGCTAGAGAAAAGCGGAGTGCAGGAGAGGATGCTCACCCGCCCTGTCCCGTGCAAACCACACACACACCACGCACACGTACACACGGCCCTCCTGCCTGCCCCCCAAACACAACCACGGCACAAACTGTAAATGTGAGAATTTCCCCTGCAGTCAGCTCTAGGAGGAAAAGGTAACATTTTCCTGGCCTGCGCTCTGCATGGCTAATGGGAGGGCTGGTTTGCAGAAATAACAGTGCTGGCCCTTCAGTGGCCCGGCCGCTTTGCACAATAGCACTTTCATTCCCCAATTCCCAGTAGGTAGAGGGAGGAAAGCAGGCCAGAGAGGGGCAGAGGGCCACATGACTGGGCCAGTTCTACTGCCAAAGGATAGCTGAAGGGAGACAGGAGGTTGCTGGGGTCACTCACATCTTGCCCAGTTTGGGGGATTCCAGGAAATTTCCTGGTGGGGGGCTTCGGCTACTACATCCCTTCAGAGAGTTACGGAGGAGAGCAGTGCTGGGTGCTCAGACCTTCCCTGGTGTCCTTGGGATTTCAGGTTCAGCCTTTGGCCAAGGGGTCCTGAGGAAGAGTGAGACTCTATCCCCAGAGTCTACCAATTGACCATAAATAACTCAGCCAGACACTGTGTGGAAGCTGGGGAGTGTAAGGGTCCACAGTGAGGCCGCACTAGCCCAGTCTGCTAGCCTCTAGAAAACTAGAGGTATCGTCATGTGTCACAGAGGGGCTGGGGTAAGAGATGACTTGATGGAGATTGAGGTCCAAAGACGCCCATGTGGAGAGGCCATTGTCACCAGAAGCACCCAAAGCTAAGGCACATGGATGAAACAAGACAGCAGGAAAAGCCAGGCTAGAGACCTAGGGATTCATCAAGTTCACCGCGCAGCATGGTCAGAATGCTCACCTCTGGGTGTCAGTTTCTGTATCTTTAAAATGGTGAAGCTCAACCAGGGAGCTTCTGAGATTTCTTTCAAGGCACACAACATCTTAGCACCTATTTCTATCCCCTGCCCCCAAAGATGGGACTCTTCCCAGCAGCCAGCCTTCCAATGCTCAAGCTTTCTGCATATTTCCTGGCACAAAATTTCCCATGTTCATACTCCACCTGAGCTATGGGGGCCCAGTAGAGGCCATTCCAGGGCTGACAAAAGATGAGCACCCCTAGGAGCCGCCAGGGGACCATGGACATGTCCTGTACGCCCTGTAGTTTGCATTCCCTGCGCCCTCTAGCGACAGCCGGCTGAATCACTGCTTCTCTGGATTGGGGGGCCCAGGAGGGCAGGGACAGATCCAACTGAAGATTCGGGGAAACCTAGGGCTCAGCAAGGGACTCCAAGGCAGGGAGGCCACAATTGATGCCAGGTGGGAACGGGGGCTGAGAAAGGTCAAGAGCCATGGTCATGCCCACTTGGGGCCTCTGAGAAGTGCAAGATCAGACTTGTTCCTCTGAGCCTCAGTTTCCCCACTGGTGTCATGAGGGATTCAACTGGATGATTCTATGGCTCTTACCATGAAGATGTCCCCTATTTTCCTTACAGCACTGACCCCACAAGGTGGAGAATAAAAAGGAATGAGAGACTCAGTAAAGGCAGGTAGCAGGCAGGCACTCCAGGCCCGGAAACCTTTGCTCAGAGGAAACGTCTGCCCCTGCCTCTGACCCAGCTACTCTAGAGACATGGAGGCCTCCCAAGCACTGTGAAGACACCAGGCCTGCATCTCTGGATCTGTGCCCAGGGCCAACAAGGCAGACACTTCCCAAAGCTGGGGCAGTCCAGAAACCACCACCCACCACAGAGGACAGGGGGAGGTGGAGGTGACCGCCAGGGCAAGGGAGGCCTGGACCGCATCAGCAAGCTGGGTCTGAGGCTGCTGGCCACCGGGGTCAGGTTCGGGGCACAGGGGAAGGTGCCTGGGAGTGGTTCTGTGAAGAGAGGAAGGGTTCTGGCTCCAGAGCACTGGCCCTGACCACAGGCAACACAGTGGCCAAGCTGTTTTGTCTCTCACAGGGGCTTCCCTGGGAATTCCCAGAATAGAGCCAAGATTGCCACACAAAGGTCATTTGGGAACCAGCCAGGCCTGGCGGTCCCGCAGATCAAGCTAAGGGATGAACTTCAGGGAGAGTCAGGGCAGAGGGTCTTGGGAGACCGCGGAGCACATATTTCAGCACACCTGTAGGGTTGCAGGAAGGCCTGTGGGGCGGAGGGTGTGTTCTGTTGTGAATGTGTCCCAGGAGAACTCCCTCCCCCCAGGTTCCCCTGGGTTCTCTGTCTCCCTCCCTGTAGGGTGGGCCTGGGACACCCCCGTCGGGCCTTGTCAAGGCCTAAACTACTATAATTGTGCTTACAAATCTCCTCTCAGTCAGACTTCCCCACCCGTCCTTCCGCTCCTGTAGAGATATCCCTAGGATGAGGAAGTCACCTCGTAAACCCCACAGCTCCACAGGTGCAGAACCGGCCTCATGGCAGCTGAGGGTGGGTGGGTGAACGGATGGGCAGTCAAAGCAGTAGGCAGGGCGAGGAGGGATGGAGGCAGCTGCCCAAGTCCGGTGGGGGCCGGGCAGGCCACCGGGCCAAGCCACCAGAGCCTCGGCCTGTGGAATGGGAAGCCTAACGGGAGGCCGGCCGCCGTCCGCACAGGGATGCGCCGAGGTGTGTACTTTACACTCCAGTAAGAAGGGGAAGGGGACGGAAGAATGAGTCATCTCCCAGCTGCTGGCAAGGCCACCAGCCTCTGCTTCACCCAGAGCAATCCCCACTGGGCACCTCTGGTCTGGATGGGCGGGGCCAAGAGCTCCCTCTCCAGCCCACACCTACCCCTTCTCCTGTGTCACCTATCCTGACCCTTCCACTGGCCCACCCAGAGCACTGGTCGGGGAGGAGATAGCATTCGCCTATAACTGCTAGGGCCTCTGATTAGAAGAGAGCTGCCAGCTGCTTACCCTCTTCCAGCTACAAAATCCCCCTTGAAGAGCAGAGGCGGCAGGGGAGGAGGGATTCTCAAGGCCACAGGGCAGGGTATGACTAACTACATCCCGTGGCAGAGTCGTCAAGCCCCTAGCTCTCACCAATCTTTTAAGCCTGAGGAACCCAGGATGGCTACAGCGGCTGGCATGGGGGCTCAGGGCCAGAGCAGACTCCAGCCAAGCCTCCTCTCTCCCAGCCAAGGCCACATTTGCCTTCCAAGGCCGGCAGGGGAAGGGGCCGCAGGGAAGTGCTGAATCCTGGACCCCTGTCCACTTGGGATAAGGACATAGGAAGGACATCAAGAGGCAGAGTGCCCACACCTGCACTGCCTGCTGCCCAGCACAAGGGCAGCAGAGGGAGGCGCCCACTCCCAGACACCTTGGCAGCTAGCCCAAGCTTCCTCCCCCACTGACCTTCAGAGGCATCCCCTCCTGCCGCCTGCTTCCTCGGCAGCCCCTGGGCCCGTGCACTGGTGCTACAGTAACTTTTGGGTGAAGGACTTCACCCACAACAAAGACTCTGTGCCTGCGCCTGGGGCTGGAGCACTATCTTCACAGCTGGGGGTGCTGCCCACCTGCTCCCGAGCCAGCCCGGTTTGGTGGGCATGTCTGTGCTACATCCTGTGCACTAGTCCAAAGGATTCACTTCAGAATGGGGGGGCTGGCCTCCCCCCAAATCCTGTGATCATGGGCCATTCGTGGCTTGGCCCTCCTCTGTGGCACCTTCTGACCTCAGGATGCATTGGATTTGAGAGGTGTGCAGTGATCTCCATCACAAGCCCAACCACCGTTCACGTGGGGACAAAGTGGGTAGGAGCGCTTCCTGGCCTTACTTCCAAAGCCTGCTCTGACATTTGGCAGAGGGCAGAAGGTTCTACAGGCAGGGACAGGAAACTTACTCCGGGGTCTCCCCAGCACAGGCATTCCAAGTACCCTGGGGGGTCTTGGACCCCTGTTTGGTACACACTGAAGCTGCACATGCAAACACACAGCCCCATCAAAGCCACAGAGAGAATAGGCCAGCTGCTGTGCGTGGCTGGGATCAAGGTCTCCAAAACTCCCTCAATTCTGTGCGTCTGACAACTTCTCATCTCCACCTACCCACCAGACTCCACCCACTCTTCCTGGGCAGTGAGCCAGCCTCTCTGCACACTCCACAGGAAGGACCCTATACCCCAGGTGGGGGAGGGGTGCCAAAGGAGGAAGTAGGGAGGGAGTGAGAAGCCTGGCTTCCACAGGTGATGCTGTTGTACTGGGGAGACTGGAGTTCTCTGAGCAGCCTCACGCCTCCTGGCCATAGACCACCAGGGCAGTCAAGGCCAACATCTAGAGCTCATGCAGTCATGGCCATGAGGCGCCCTCTCTCCACACATCTGGTCAGACCTCCCAGAGAAAGGGTGGGTCACCCGCACAATGGAAACAGTGACGTTCTAGTTCCCAGCCAGCCATGCCCTGGCACACCTGGGTCCCACTTCCTGCACGGACATCCTAACAAGACTCCTGCCAGCCCAGTATCCAGACAGGCCCTAGCAAGGAGGTGTCCTCCAGGCTTTGCAGCCAGAAGACTGGCCGTCTCTCCAGGGCAGCATGGACATTCAGGAACAAGACACTGTATTCTTGTTTTTCCCGCGAGGTTCTGCTTTCTCAGGACAAGGGTCAAATCTCCTGCTTCTTAGTAACCTTTCTACGTAAACTCAGGAGCATGGGTCACCCCTTAGGGTGACTTGGAAAGAAGGACCGTATTTTGCGTGACCACCCCCAAACAACAAGCACACAGAGAGAAAAGATTCTGTGTTATGTTTTTGGATCCTTGGCCAGGATACACTAGCCACTGACCATTCTCCATATACAAGGGCTAGAGGGCCAGGTGCTTAGAAGCAGGAGATGTGGAGCCCCAGTTCACATCTCAAATCACCCACCCTGCCCCCATTCCTGGGTCTTCCTGCCCATTCCCTCCCACCAGCTTCCTCCATCTATGCTGTGCTCTTCCTTCTGCCCCCGCCCCTCCCCCGCCGCCCGCAAATGAACAAGGGGAGCTCAACCCAGGCTTTTCCCAACACCAGCCCTGCCTACCTGGGAGCTGGAAGCTGGACAGCAAGTTAGGCAGAGGGTGAGTGTGCCAGACTGGGAGCCACTGTCCACGTCATACTAAAGCTTCAATGCTCCCAGGGACTCACATTCTAGTCCTGGCCAAGCCTTCCTCTTCACCTCAGCACCGTGCCCCACCCAGCCCGGGCAGCCCCGGCTGCCCCAGCAAGCAGGACCCAGTAGGACTCTGCTTGTGCTGCAGGCTTTGTGTTGTCTTTGCTGCCTGACCTGGTTGAGTCTCATCCAGTCTAAATCTCAGTCTCCTGTGCATCTCAGTCTCTCAAAGGAGGGAGTGAGAAGGAAGCCACGTGGCTTGGAGCTGGGTCCCTGAGTCTCAGCTCTCTCTTGGATCTTTGCAAAGAGCCTTTGATGGAGGCCCAGAGACTAAGGAGGGAAATCACTGTCCAACTCAGATTGAAAACCGCCCCCAGCCCTCTGCCCCTCCCCCAAGTTGCATTAACAGCTTCCAGCACCCAGTGAGGCTTTTGGAGGTCTTGTGCAGTTCTTGAAACACATATATCCTCATGGGAGGGATTCCCTGCACACCTCCCTTGAATTTTCCCTCTTGTGCCTGCCACGGAGAACGGCCCAGAGACTATCAAACTCAAGAGGCTGCAGTGGGTTCCCGAGTCACCAAGACCACACCTCGCACAGGAACAGCTTCCGAAAGGCCCTAACCTCGCGGTCCTCTCTCTACTTTTCCCTCGCTCCACCACTCCTCAGGACGTTAGAGGACCCCTCTTCCTTTCCTTTAGATTCCAAACCTTGGTGAGTCCTCCAACCCAATGGAAAAAACGGAGTGGATGGGCTGTGCAGTTTCTCTTCGGGCGACTTCCAGCCGGAGGCCGGCGCCCCGCCCGCAGCCGGCTCAGCTTTCGGGTTACTGCAGTTCAAACAGCACGTGCCGCCCGCGCACCAAGCCCAGCCGCGCCTCTGCGCTGGAGGGGGCGGGGAGGCGTGCTCCCAGCGCGCGGGCTGCCCTGCTGCGCGTCTCTTGCAATCGCTCGGGAAATCCACAGGATAAACACCCACTTTCTCTTCCTCTTTTAAGGGGGGTGGGCGAGCTTTGATCCTCCGTGGGCCTTGGCTGCGCTGCCACCCTTCGCCCTTCCCCCACCGTCCAGCCCTCCAGCGGTGGGGCCCAAAACCCACCCATCTCCTCTCAGAGGCTAGGCAAATGACTGCTGCCTACATGGTATCCTCAGCCCCCCAGCATACGTCTGGGTCACCTCCAAGCAACCTGTGGTGGCAAGGCCAGGTTTGGTTTTAGAACCATCAGTCTTCGGTGTTCCCCAGAAACTTAAGAGAATGGGGGAGCCCTGAAGGAGCGCCTGCCCCGCCCCCCCCCACTTCCAGTTCAGTGGCGTACTGAGGACGGCCATTCATAACTGCAGACCCTGCAAGTTCACGCTCCGTCCAAACCACAGCCTGCAGGCCCCATCGCCCTTGGTGCTGCCCACAGCGCAGTCAGCCAGCATCAAGGTAGATGGATCCGCAGGAGGCCCACGCAGGGACCTGAAGCCCTCTGGCCAGGGTGCATGCGCGGGGTGTGCAAGGGGGAGCTCAGATTCCAGTTAGGTCGTTCCCAGAACCCCAGGTGCTCCTTGTCCTGAGTGAGGTGCTCCTAAGACAAGGGTCAGAACTCTTACCTTGCGCTTATTGCGGTGGATGTCGCCAATGGAGTTGGCCACCGTGTTGGGGCCCAGCAGCACACGTGCGCTGCGCGGCCACTCGGTGCTCACGAGCTGGTGTTCGCCCAGGAGGATCTTGCGCACGTTCTCCGCACCGGTCACCCGGATCAGCGGCCGCCCCAACAAGTGTGTCTTGAATACATTGCCATACTTCTCCCGGCGCGACGACTGGAAACCAGAACCCTGCGGGAGTCACGTCAGACATCTGTCAGGGCTCAGATAGGACCTATGAGGCCCGAGCGTCCCGCCCCACCCGGGACACCTGCCTTCCTGCACACACACACACACGCGCGCGCGCTCGAATCATATTTTTCATACCGTGCATGGGGACTGGGAAGTGGAGCCTACAGGGTAGTAGATAATGGGAAACGGAGGTGCAGGAGCACACGGTTCGGAAAGCTGGTTTTAGCAATGACTTTTAGGAGGGAAAAGGTATCCCCAAAGGCTGGACCAGGAGCAGAAGTCTGTTCCCCCACCCTCGCGCTCCTGAGCCTCTCGGAATAAATATTTCCAGGCTCCAGGCCACTGGCTGGCGAGACCCCGTGGGGTGGCCGCAGGCCAAAGATTATTTATAGCGACGAGCAGTGCGTGCCCGGAGGCCGTCCCCAGAGATGGGGGTAGGAGTTTCCTCTCTGCTCCGGTGTGGCCCGTGGAGGGCTCTGCAGGGTGGAGTCTCGGGCCCAGAGCCACAACTCTCCAGAAGCATTTTGTCCTGGGAATAACAGGGACCGACTTGCGCCTCCGCCCTTAAATTTGGAACTGGAGCGCCCGGAAGGCGCTTTCGCCGGGCGCTTGGGACCCAGCGCGTCGGTCCGCTCAGGTAACCGGATCCTCGCGGCGGCCGCTCGGGCCGAGATCGTGGGGCCCCAACGGAGCCCAGCGCACGGAGAAGCGGCAGTTCGCGGTCCCGGAAACCGTGGGGACCTAGGGGTGAGGGCGGAGACAGGGCGTCCCGCTCACCTTCCGCGACGCAGTAGCCGCCCAGAGAGGCTTAACCCTTCTCCAGCCGGGCGCACCCGGTGCGAAGAGGCGGGGCGCCACCTGACCACCCTGTCCCGCCCGCCTCCGTCGCGGAACCCCTCCCCCGAGACAGTAGGCTCCTCACACCCGGGAGGGCCCCTCCCCACTTTCCTTTCTTCCGCGGAAACTGTACTCCATCTAGATGTGCACACGCCCCAGCACTGCGAAAGGGACTGCAGAACCCAGATTCCTAATCGCTTTTCCACATGTTCCCCGGCCGGCGCGCGACAGGGAGCCAGCCGGGAGCCCCGCGCCGCCAGGAGGGGCCTGGCCGGGGACGCGGTCCCGCTCCCGCCCCCGCCCGAGGGTCGCGGAGAGCTACCCCGGCCGCCAAACGCGGGTGTAGACTGCGCCGGCTCCTTTAAGAGAAGTCAGGACTGAGTGGGGTGCGAAGGAGGGGAGCGCCAGCCGGGTCCTCGTCCGCGGTCTGCAGGACCGTCTGCCCCGCTCCACCTCACTCCATCTCTCCTCTCTCGTCTTTTCCTCTGTTTTTCTTTTCTTTCGACACAAAAGTTGGGCTGTGAATTTTCCGAGGTCGCCACCGCCTCGCCCCTACCCCCGCCTCTGATCTGCCTGACTATAATTAAAGTGCGTTTTTTGTGGCTTTAATAAAGAGTTATTTGTCCGCCGTTTCCATGGTCTTCACAAAGAGGACTTTCATAGGGGCGGCCGCTCGGGCCACGAGTCCAATTTATACAAAAATGTTGTATTTTTAGCCCTGGGCTCTGTTTAGATGGCGCTCACTGGAAACCGAGAGCCCCTGGAGGTGCCCCCCGTAAAATCTGATAAATGACTCCAAAAAACCCCCCAGACTCAGAGGGTCGCCTTAACCCCTTCCTCCCGCAATTCCTCCTCCCGGGGAGGGGGAGAGGGATCCAGACTCCCAAGGGGCGGGGATGCTGGGTCACAGGAATACCCTCTCACTTGGTGCAGGCCGTAGGACACCCGCGGGGACCTTTGGAGGATTCGGGGAAAAGGGCAAAGGGATATGTAGGGAGCAGAGAAAGGTCAGGAAACAGGATGGGGGTGTGTGACACCAGGGATTCCGAAGATCGGCTTTAACCAGGCGGGAACTAGTGCTCACGTGAGTTATTTTATTTTCTAAATTCTCTGTCAAAGCCTGGACTACTGCCACAGTTAACCCTTTAAATGTGGAGACAAGAACCCCACCCCACTAGACAAACCACCCCCCAAAGAGATGACCAACTCTGTGGACTTAGAAAGGTCCAGTGGGAGAATCTCCGAGCCTTTCTGTCCCGCTTCCCTGTCACTCGGTCTGTGGCAGAGTTCGGTGGGGTGTGTTTGCGTGTGCTGGCGCGCACAGACTGCACGCGTCTGTTAATTTCAAGCCAAGCTTTCGCAAGTCGAAACCCACAGTGCCCCGCGCTCACCTTTCGTGTCCCCTTTCAAGTGCTGGGGTTGTCTGTTTCATGATACTCAGGCTGCCTCTAACGTCGATGAGCAACCGCTGGACAAACACACACACATATGCATACCCAAACACACCTCCAGAGGTTACCCCAGAGGCGCCCCCCCCCCCGAACCTGGGGTGTATCAAATTGCGGAAGCGACTGGTTGTCTAGCGTCGCGTCGGAGGGGGCTAACTCCAGGCTAATCTGCTTGCACCTACCTGGGTTTGGTCCTCAACTCGCCCTGCCCGAATTGTCACCAGAGTGGGGTTGTGTGGCGTGTAGCTCCACACACACTGGATCTCTCACACACCTCTCCCAGTTTCCTTCTGCTCCACTGTCCTCACCCAATAAGCAAACAGACCCTTTTCCCCCCCGAAAGCTGAGAGTACTCAGCTCTCTTACCTCTGGTTTCCCTAGGGTTACCATCTTCCTTTCCCACAGACAGACAGACAGACAGACAGACAGACACACACACACACACACGAGTCCTGAGCCCGCGGACCAGAGCAGCTAGCTGTACCTGGGTCAGATACACCACACCGCGGGATGCACCTCTGGTTCTAAAGGGGGTCATTCAAGCTTGTCCCTGTCCTCCTCTTCCTTTGCCTCCCAGCAACACGGTGAATGCCCAGGTCAGAACAGTGACTGGGGGCCGGACATGAAGCCCAGGCGAAAGCGATCCGACGCCCCTCCGCACTTGCCCCCCACAGCTCTGCATGCACCTCTTTGGGCGCCTGCGGTCGAGGCGCATCAGATTTGGGAATTCCCTCTAATTCCGGAGCCCCTCCATCAGTCCCGGGAATTCGCTCACCGGGCGTCTGTGGTCTCCGAGCCGCGCCGCCGCGAGCAAGCCGGGGAGAGCCGGCGGCGCGGGCGGCCGCAGGGAAGGGGCGGCGACCCGAGCCTCGGATCTGCCGGCGCCCCCGGGCCGCCCCGGCTCCTCCAGCTCTGCGCCCGCAGCTAGCGGACCCGGGGAGCAACGGGCCCCGCGCGCGCTTACCTGGAGCAGCCAGTGGCCGGTCTCTCCGATGAGTGGGAATCCCATGGAGCCCTTGGGGATCGGAAGCTTGCAGCTCTTGTCGCGGGTAGCAGCCCAGCGCAGCTGCCACAGCTGCTGCGACACCGCCAGCAGGAGCGTCACGGACACCAGGCACGCGGCGAGGGTGGCCAGCGCCGACACCAGCTCCAAGCCCTCAAAGAGCATGTTGGCGGCCGCTTGGGGGATTGGCTGTGCGGGCCGCGACGGGGGAGGGGAGGGCCCGACTAAAGTGGCGGGGGAGGGGAGGCTGCTGCCTGGGGTCCTGGCACCTTTTGCAGAAACCCAAAGGAAGGTGGGGCCGAGGGAAGGGGCCTGGAGGCCAGGAGGTGAGCGGAGAGAGGAAGGAAAAAGATTGCCTGGAAGAAAAGAGAGAAGACACGAGGCGACTCGAGGTGTAACTTTGTTTGTTTGTTTGTTCCTTTACGCGGGCTTAGGGCTGTGGTTGAGACGGAGCCAAGTCAAGCTGATGGGCTTGCTCTCCCGGCAACCACCACACTCGAAAAACTTTGGAAAACTTTATCCACTAAGAGCCTCTCGGAAGCCCCTTCCCCAGCTTGGAACAGGGGGGTTAAAAAATAAAAGGAGGGGAGCAGAAGCTAGCGGAGAGAAAGTGAGATCAGTTTATCAAAAGGATTCCCCCCAAATTCCTAGGTGCAAAAATGAAAAATCGGAATCCCAAAATTCCAACGAACCCAGAAACTTTGGGGGCGAGGGAAAAGGCTCCCCAGATGAGGCACCCGGAGGCGGGCGCGGCGACGAGGCGGGCGCGGCGGCCCAAGCGCGGGTGCGGAGTCGGCGGGCCGGGGCCGGGAAGGGACGCAGCCGGCGACAGAGCCCCAGGCGGGCGCTGGGGCGGCGGCGACGGGCGGGAGGGGTGAGGCCGGGTGGGGTTGGGGGGAGGAGGTGGAAAACCCAAGCTGGGCAATCGTATCAATTAAGAAAAAGCAGCCTGTCCCGGGACGGAGTCTCTCGGCTCTGGAGTTGCTGTTGCGGGAAGAAAAGAAGGCAGAAAACAAGAAAGAAAGGCAAAAAGGGATGAAAAGAGGGGAGAAGCAGAAGGCAGGACTTCAGGGCTGGTGGTTTGAAAAGCGTCTCTCAATCTGATTTGATCCAAGGCAAGGCGATGCGTGTGTTTATATAGAGGCGGGAGGCTGAGCCGTGGGCGCGCGGCCAGCACCCCCCCTGGGCGCGCTCACAAAGCGGGAGGCGTGGTGAGAGGCAGGCCCGCTGCCGGAGCGTGTGAGCGCCCGCCGGCCTCCTGCCCCGCCCCGGCCCGCCGCCGGCCCGCCGGGGACCCACTTGTAGCCGCCGCTGGATCAAACTCAGTTCACCTCGCGCCGCCTCTTCCTTCTCTACCGTGTCTCGCTGAGCCCCGCACCTACAGACCGACAAGAGGAGACACACGCGCGCACACGCTCGCGCGCGCACACACGCGGTGCGCACTCTCCTGATGCCCGCTTGACTCCTAGCTACTTCCCTCCCTTTCCTGCCTCCCGGGTGCCCCGACCCCTCCCCCTGCCTCAAGCAGTCCCTTCATTGGAGGTCCTGGTCTGACTGCCCCCCTCCCCCATTGAGGGTTGCCAGAAGTCCCTGAAGCTGTACCTAGCACACGGTACCGGGTTCCATGGGATTCTGCCTCCAACCTCCGAGGACTCCCAATTGTCTCTAACCTGGGCCACCAATCCTGATGTTTGCATGCCTGAACATCAGTCCCCAGATCTCTAACCACATAGGGTATGGAGGGTGCACGTCTTGAGCTACAGACTCTGAACCCCTCTTCCCCAACGCCTCCGAGACACTTCATCAACACCACCCACACATTTTGAGGTACAAGTCCGCCACTAGCATTACCCTAACTGTGATGCTGGTCCAGGCGAGTGTCCAGCACCAGGGACAAATACGTTGGCCTTTGCACCCAGAGGCTGGAGGAGGCTTGTACAAATGTACATTAATACATTCCAGTAAATAAGCCTGCTAGAGAGCGCACGGACTTCTTGATGCTGGTCCCAGAGGGCCTGGAGCGCGTTCCTGTGTGAGGTGTGCGCCTCTGGCCCAGGGCCCCGCACCTGCGTGTGCGCCAGCCCTGCCTCGACCCGAAGTCTGTTGGGGGAAACGGGCGCCTGTAGGTCTGGGAAGAGTGAATCTGTGGACCTAGCTGTCATATGGGCTCTTCTGAGAGTCTGGGACCAAACTGTGCACACCAGCGTCTATACCTGCCTGGGTAGTGCATGGCTCTGGTTGGTTGCACCCTGTTTGCCCCAGCCCTCTTGTCTTCCCGCATTCTCAGAGCCTTTGGTTTAGGGTGCCGTGTGTGTAAACGAAACTAGCCCCATCCTGTCGCTTGCACCTAGTAAGTGTTCTACTTTAGAGCTCACTAGCAGAGATTGTGCGAGAGCGGCTAAGATGCGCACATACGTGCTGTCCTTGCTGGGCGGGCGTTCCAGTCAAGCTCTACGCCAGGCTCTGGTTGCTAGTGCTGGGTCAGCTTCTCTCTCACTCTCTGCCCTGGAACCCCACCTAGTGGACAATTATAGTACTACAGCGCCAGAGGAAGCGATCCCAGCCTCCTTTAACCCTTTTCCTAGCTGGGGGTGGGGGGTGGGGGGTGAGGAGTGGGGGATGGAAGAGAGAAACAGCTCCAAGGGCCAACTTGGATTTCAGTGCAAGAGTCCTCAGGCTCCCCCGACTCACCCATACACAGAACGGTCAGAACAGGGACATTTAGGATCCGAACCACCGTGGCCGGAGAAATAGAGCTGAGGAATGTCCTAGAGGAAAATTTGCAGGGCTGTCAAACCAGGACTTGACAATCCGGAACAGTGAAACAAAGACTACCAATTACCTCCGAGGAGCACCTGGGGTACAGTGGCGTTTGGGGGCGGCCACTGAGCCCTTGATATCCCGACAAGACCTAAGAGCATGGAGAGGTTCTCAGCACTACCCCTCAGGGTGATGACCATGGCAGATAGATCTGAACTGCCACTCAAAGGTGCCCAATGAAGCTGCATGAGCAGGTACTGAGCCCACACAATGGTACATATGCAAAATCCTCATCCCCAGTCACAAAATGCCCCCTTCTGAGCCAACCAACTCCAAGCCACAGGACCTGCTCACTCTAGGGGCCAGAAGTGCCCCTCCCGTTTCCTTAGTACCAGTGGCCTTGGGGGCTCTTTTGTCCCCCCACCCGTCTGACCTTTCTCCAATACTCAGGGGGTAGAGAGGCAGCATGCTTGCTGCCCAACTGCTGAGAAATGTCCACAGGGGCACACAGCCCCACAGCAACAGCTGCATTTACTAATGGGAAGCATCTCTCTTCACATGCCAAAGGATACGAGAAGGAGCAGAATGAAGGACATGCAGCAGTAATGAAGGCTGGCAGCCACCTTTACTGCTGCACCCACTGGAGGGACAGCTGCTGGTCTCTCAGATGGACTTCAGACCCTGGCCCCAGACAGAAGCCTTGTCCATACCTCAGGCTGACCCATAACCCTGCCCTAAAACAGACCCATGACCCTAATCCCAGACTGACCTTTAGTCCTAGCCACTGATCCACCCTGTCTCTGACCTCAGACCGAGTCCTAGTACAAACACAGAGTGTGGCCCTTCCCTTCTGGACTGTCCCAAAGCCAGGGCTCAACCCACAAGGCTCCTGGGGCAGAAAAGGGCTCTAGGTCAGAACCCTAATCTTACCTGAGACTTAGAGTGACCCGCCTGCTCTCAGGTGAGCACCCAACCCATCCAGACCAGTGTTGCTACTCTCAGGACATCTTTCCCACAAACCTTGAGTACAGTCCAGGCACAGCCAGAGCTACAGCTCCTGCCTGCAGTGCTGGGAAACCTGGGTTCTTGGCTTGCCTGGCATGTACCCAGGATACTCTGGGCACTTTAAAATCACCCAGGGCACACTGGGACCTCAGTCAATGGACATCGGGTCAAGGGGAATTCTGGCTGGCTGGCATCTGCAAGTCTTGGTAGAAGGGGCTGGGAGAATATGAAGGACGAGCCTCAGGTACTTTTGGAACCTACAGACAGTGAGCAACACCTGTTGACCTTCGACTCAAGAAGTCCCTGTGCAGGCACAGGTCTGCCTCAAGGCTTACTCCTCCCTCACCAGGACACAGAACTACCAGGAGCTGCAGACAGTTCTCTGTACCCTCGACACAGAGCTATACAGAGCTACCAGAACGGATATCTGTCCCCAGCTTCCTAAACACAAAGTAATGAGGACAGCACCCTTCCCAGGCCCTGCTCTGTGTGCAGTCCTGAAAAGCTAACAGATGCCTTCGGCAGCTATTATTTGATTTTATCCCACACAGTTGCTGTGAGGTAATACCGTTCTTGGAGATTGGATTTGCATATTGTATTGATTGGAGAACTATCCCTTGTTTTGTCCCATTGCCTCCCTCAGCAAGGAAACACATCTTCTGCTGAATGAGGGAATCCTGGATTTTAGACTCAATTTGCATAGTTCGGGTCCCGACTTTTTTCAATTGATGCTTCCTTTTCTTTGCCTTAAAACCTTTTCTTTCTCCAGCCAGAGACAAATAAAAAGGGGGGACGGCTGCAGGAAGGCAGGGGCGACCCCCCTCTGAATATCTAGGGAGCAATGAAGCCAGGCAGTGGGACGTGGGAAGCAGGGCTGGGCACTGGGACTAGCAGAGTTTGCCCAGTATCCCTCAGCTGACTGGGGACAGGGTAGTCAGAGGACAAAGTTGGTGATTCCTCCTCAGAGTTCACTGCGCCCTTAGCTTTGCCTGCCCCACTAGCCGCAAGGAGTGCTTATGAAGCTCAGCTCAGGGCTCCTATTCATCCTCTCCAGGGTCCCAGGCTGGCTCCATTTTATTCTAAGGTCCCTCTCTACTCTGCCTAAGACAGGCCAAGTCTCTTGCCTGTAAAAACCCTGGGACCTGGGTCCTGCACGAGAACCAGGGTTGGGGTGGGGGGTACTATGACCCCCACAGATGCGAAGGGCCCACTTGGCCCATTTTGCCTCCACCCCACATTCCTCTCAGTGACTTCCACCCTTCTGCCACTCTATGCCCTCCTCCAGAACAGGGCCAGCTGTAGTCCTCCAGTGCCCAGAATTCAAGGACAGTTTAGAGGACATGCCAAGAGCACACACTGGCTCTTGAAAAAGACGCTGGACCCTGGCTGTCTGGCTGTGGCAGTCACCCTAGTGATAGGGACTCTGCCTCTCTAGAGCCTGCAGGGGCTAAACACAGCTTCAGAGTTCTCCGCTGTCTTGCCCAAACCCCACCAGCCGCCAGCCCCATTTTGGATGCTGTCTTCCTATGTGCAGCTACCAAGCCCAAAGCTGGATTCTGCTTCTGGGATTTATCCTCAAGGACTTTCTTCTTTTCTTCTGTCCCTTATGGAGACTTGTCCCCATCTTCTATTCCACTGCCAGATGCCTTCTGATATTTTCTTGGTTTTGTTTTATAGATAACAGCATGTGCAAAAGGCTACACCTGACAGAGCTCCACAGACACGCTGGGTTTGGGGGAGGGGCCTCACCCACTGATTTAAGCTCTCTGGAAGGAGGTGCCCCTTGGGGAGGAACTTTTCTTCTTTCTCCAATAAGAAGCAAGTTTCACCCCACATCTCACATGGGAACCAGATACTTTCCCAGAAGGAACTGTTTTTAAAGAAGTGGAAATCTTCCCATCCTCCTCCATCAAAGCTCCCAGACACAGACATCCTCCCATCCCACATCCAATCCAGCCCAAAGCAATCTGAAAAGGGACTTGCCGATGCAAGGTGAAAGGAGCGCAGCTGACAGCTGTGTCCAAAGGGGAGCCTGCCCGGTGACGAAGGGACACAGGCAGTACCCCAGGCTGACTGTGGCTGGCAGAGACACTGCCGCAGCGATGGCACTCCCTCAGGCCCAGGAAGCCAAGAGCCCTTTATAGCCCGAAACCTGCCCTGGCACCGCCCACTGGACGGCTGCAACAAGGGCCTGTATTGAGGGGAGTCTCGGGGAGCTGGGAGGGCATCAGTCCCAGGACCTCAGAGCCAGGCCCCATGCACAAGAGTCTGGGATTCCACCTCCTCCCACCCCAAGCAACTCTACGTCCTAGTGTGTGTGAGAGACTGCGTGTGTGTGTGCTCGCACGCCCATGTGTGCGTGCTCCTGCTTAAATGTTCATTCAAATACCTCAGATCTCTTTCCACCAACCTCTTTCTCTGGCAGCAGTTTTTGTAAGGATGAAGACAGCAATGTGTTTCTGCTCAGTTTATCAAATTACGCTTAGTGACAAAGGACTGAAGTGCATTTTTCTAAAGGACAATCAGGATCCAGGGGAAAAAAAAAAAAAGAAAGCATGACAGGGAGCCCAGAGCTTTTGTGGAAGGTAAAACACTGATGGGAAGGGAGGGGGACTTGGCTGGGCAGCCCAACTCTGCCTGCATGTTGTTTGGTGTTAAAAACTGCAACCCGCACCTTCCACCAGAGCAGCAGAAACCCTACACATCCCAGATACTGCAAGTTCGGTAATCTGTAAAAGGAGCACTGTTTGCACTGCTCATTTGTGTGCAGACTGATTCAGACAAGTCAGGGTGCTGCCTCCTCTCTCCCAGGCTCCCAGGGGGAGTGTCCTTCCTGCTCTCGTGCCAGAGAAGTCTCAGAGAGGTCACTCAGAAAAGTACAGTTCCCTCTGTCCCCACTGCAGGCTGCCCAACCAACTTCTCTTAAGGGCACAGTGGGAGAGAAAGGGGAAGGACTCTCCCTGCTAATCCAGATCCATCTTCCATCATGGTGGACAGGGACAGGGACGGACTTGCGGAGCTGGCACAGGGGCACGGGACAGCTTATCTCACTACTCACAGAGGACAGAGCAGCAACTAAGTCACCCTCAGCCAGATGCAGAAAGACAGCCTGGAAGGAAAGACATATGCTCATTCAAGACAGAGCTCAGAGACAACAAGGCTGCCTTCCTCCCCTTGCCTGCTGGCTTTCGTTCCAAAGCTGCTGCTGGGCCAGCCAGCTCACTGACCAGCACCCTTGCTCAAGGCTAACCTGAAGATCTAATTGGCAGATTTCCCAAGTTGAAAATGCTACGAGATCATTTCCTTTTGCCTGTGGCCTCTGTCCTTGCAAGATTCCCCCTCAGAAGCAGATGGAGAGTCAGAACTCTAAACCTCGAGATGCACACCAAGCTCTCCTACCTTTCCCTAGTCTAGCACCAAGCTCACCTGAGTTCCTGAGGTTACAGCTTTACCAAATCCTCACCAGATGCTGGTGTGCCAGCCAAAGATAAGAGGAATGAAGCTCAGTAACTCCTCCTCCTGCCCTGTCCAGACTGTTCTAATGATGCCTGTGATCCCTGAAAGGCAGGGATCCAGAGGGGCTCACTTGGCCTATTTGGCAACTATGAGGGTTAGGGGATCCCTGTCGGGGAGCTCATTGCTGGTGACAATGAGACACCCTGAACTAGGGAACTTAGAAGCACAAGGCTTGGGGGAGGGGGACAAGGCAATGAGTTTGGTTTGGTACATGCTAGGTCCTGTTGGCTATGGGCTATTCCTGAGGCACCAGCTGGGGGCTGTAGAAGTCTGGGTGCAGAATGCACATGCATAGTTGCTAACAGGAAACACGGAAGAAGGAGCCTGCACAGA
Organism: Eospalax fontanierii; assembly: GCA_035773235.1. Classification (NCBI taxonomy): domain Eukaryota; kingdom Metazoa; phylum Chordata; class Mammalia; order Rodentia; family Spalacidae; genus Eospalax; species Eospalax fontanierii. The sequence goes on along the minus strand of CM069547.1, from coordinate 51,741,176 downwards.
CAAAGCAGTCCGCCTAAGCTCAAGCCCCACAGCACACCCTCATTTAAGGTTCAGGAGAGGAAACTGGGAGAGAAGGCACTCTTACTTCCCCATTACAATTCTAGTGAACCCAGAAGGAGTCTGATTAGTCTTTTTGTTTGCTTTCCTTTAGCACATAGAATCTCTGAGTTCTCAAGAGACTCGGGAGTTAGTAATCACAGCCCTTCTTGATCTAGAGACCCTAAACATACACACACACACACACACACACAGAGAGAGAGAGAGAGAGAGAGAGAGAGAGAGAGAGAGAGAGAGAGAGAAGTGGAGAGAGGGAGTTGGGGAGTTGTTTGAGCTTCCTGACCTACAGGCTCCTATTTGTAGGGTTCTGCATCCGTCTGCCGTTTGAGGGTTAATTCTATACCATCAAGTATTCGTACACAAATTCAGGTTTCACTGGCGCTTTCCTTTGTGCTGTGCACACATGCTTTTGGGGCACCACTCCTGTGGGCAGCTGTCTGGTCCACTTCCAGCTGACTGGGTCCAGGCTGCACTTCTGTCTTCAGCACAGAGCTCACACGCTACAGACTGTGTGGCATGGGACACATGCTTTGAGCCTTAGTGCTCAGGGACAAGGCAGCAGAGGACCCAAAGGATACAGGAGTGTGGAGTCATGGCGAGGTTAAAAGAAAGAACAAACTGAAGAAATGAAGGAGTCACCATAAGCTGTGTTTGTGAGTGGGGACAGAGAAAGCCAGGCAGAGTGGCCGGCCCTTGTGTACAGGAGGAGGTGGAATGGGAGACACAGGAAGAGCACAGCAGGAGTCAGCAACAGGGAGGAAAGGGACAGTGGAGCTTCAGCAAGGCTGCTAAGCTGGCACCAGCTACTAAAGTCTTCGCCTTAGGGTGGGTAAGCCCTTGGGAAGAAACCAGGTACTGTCCTCAGAGTAGGCGGCACACCTGGGGCTTCCTGGGGATCAGATGGCCTACCCTGCTGAGTGCTCCATTCTTGCTCTCAAGGTGTTTCAGCACCTACTCACAGAGATTCCCACCCAAGCTGTGTGGGCCAGCCCCTCCCTTTCTTCCATGAGCTGGTTCAGGGACTGAGCTTTAAGGTACTGAGACTCTTTTTCAGCAGGAGAGCCACCACCATCCCTAGAGCATTAGAACCTAGATGAGCAGTAACTGGCTAGGCCACAGTGCAAGGGAACCCCACCAGAGGACAGATGGACAAGAAATGGGGGTGGGCAGGCTTCTCAAAGAAGTCCACATGGCCCTCAACAAGGGCCTCACATATAGGATTCCAGCTCTACTCAGCCCTCGAGACTGACCATGCAGGACCCAGCTTGAGGGTCTGCCATTGACCTCCAGCTCTGTGTTCTAGGGCTCCCCTCCCTTCAGCCACACTTCTGCCTCTGTCCCATTTCTATCAAGCCCCGGGGCTGCTGAGGAATGGTCTGTAGAGGAGCTGTGGAGAAAGGGGATGCTTTGTCTGTAGCTTGGGGGTCTGAAATGGAGGTGCTTGAGGCAGAAGTTCCTCTCATTCACTACATAACCAGGTACTCAACTCAGGTCCAGGGCAGTGAGATAAGCCCATGGACCTAGTCCTATCAGCACGTCACTTGCTGGCTGCACAGTTCTGGAAAAGTCACTTTTCTTTTTTTGACAGGGTTTCATGTAGCCCAGTCTGGCCTAAAACTTGCTATGCAGCCTAAAAATGACCTTGAACTCCTGATCCTTCTGTCTCCACCTGCCAAGTGCTGGGATGAGAGTTGTGCCCCACCCCACAGTACCTGCTTCCTTCCTTCCTTTCTCTCTCTCTTTCTTCTTTCTTTCTTTCTTTCTTTCTTTCTTTCTTTCTTTCTTTCTTTCTTTCTCTCTTTCACTCCTTTTTCATTCTCTTCTAAAAACAGGGAGAATAAACCTTGCTTTGTCCAGGAATTGGTCACCATGAGGATTTTCTTTTAAAATGAATGCATGTAACCCTCTTGGCACAGCATCAAGCATGTGGAACAGATGCACAGCAGGGCTCAAGGAGCTGAAGCTTTAGGACCCCTCATGGGAGCAGGCTCCTTCCAAGGCCTTTAAGAGGGGTCCCAAGTCATAATTCTGCTTGGTTTTCTCAAATTAAACAAGTTTCAGGGTCCGTGAATCCTAGCACCTGAAAGGAGGCGATCAGGGCTGGAGAGATGGCTCCGCAGTTAAGAGCACTGACTGCTCTTGCAGAGGACTTGGGTTCAACCCCCAGAACCCATATGGCAGTTAACAACCATCTGCAACTCCAGTTCCATGGGATCCAAAGCCTTCTTCTGACCTCAACAGGCATTGCATGATGTGGATGCACTTACATGCATGCAGACAATACACTCATACACATAAAATAAAAATAATAAAATTTTTTAAAAAGAAAGGTGATCAGCTCACCCCATTCTCCATCTCCCCAGACCCCCTATGTGGAGAGTGGCCCCTCTGCCCAGAGGAGTTACTGTAAGTCCTCTGCATGGCTTCATCCCAGACATTCCATGGAAACATGGCCCAGGTCATTCCTGAGTTGGGCTTATTCTGCCTCTTCCTCACACCCTCTGCTCGCTGTGGTTAACCCACCCCAGGAGCCTTATTCAATGCCCTGGGATCCTCAGAAGTTGAGCAGCCCCAGATCCTGAGTCTTAGTTGGTGGGAACTTGAATCCAGAAGAATGAACTCCTAGAGAAGCTCCTTCCAGGGCCGTGCCAGGCAACTCTGGGTCTTCAGGAAAACAAAGGCACTGTGGCTGGCTTCCCTGCTGGCACCATTTTCCTAAGAAGCCTTGGAGGGAGTGGGGACAAGGGCTCCCTCCTCATGTCTGAGAGATGGATGGGGCTGATTTTTTTTCCAGGATTCCTCCCCATAAATCTGATTTGCCCCCTCATCTGTCTAGGCCAGTCTCTGTGGAGGTGTGCAGTAGTGATGAATGAGCTGGCTCACTAATGCGACTGGGGTGGCGGGGACTTTGGGAGGGGCTCTGCTCTGATGGATGGTCCCCACAAAGGCATATTGCATTAGGACCCCCTAATGCAATCAGCAAGGCCATTACCATCCCGATTTGCGGCTCCTCCTCACCAGGGCGGGGTCACACAGCTGGAAGATTGAGAAGGGTGTCAGGGCTTTGGAGACACGTGGGGGTTCGGAGAGGGGCGAGAGGTCCTTTCCGGGGGCCATTACCAGGGAAATACAGTAATATGGAGCCAAAGTGCATGCTGAATAGAGAAGAGGAAGGAAATGAGGCCCAGAGAGAAGACATAACCTGAAGGTCTCAGGTATCTGTGCCAGGGCAGCCAAGTCTGGAGGTGGGATGGAATCAGGAGGGGAAATTCACCTCACCAGAGAAGCTGTTTCTGGAAACCTATGCAGCTCTTGACTTCACCAAAATGGCTGAAGTCAGTGACTTCCTCTAGTCCAAAAGGAAGTGGCTTTCTGTGAGTCTGGCACTAGTTCTGGGGGCATCCACTCCTGATCATCTGACCCACTCTAGCTGTGATTGATGGATCTTTGGCTGTCATTTTATAGCATGCTCCTAAACACCCAGCCATCTCAAGCTTGCCTCGGCTCTAGGCCACCAGAGATCTCTTGAAACATGGTGTTCTTTTTTTCTTGGAAGCTAGCCGCAACTCCCTGCCAACCTCAGGACCCAGGCCTCTGCTCCAGCCTGGTGCCTCTCAGCCTCTCCCTGGCTCTGGGTTCCATTATCCAGCCATCCTTTTCTGTAGGAAGAAGAACAAATGCCCAGAGTTCTTGAATCTCAAGTAGAACAGAGGTCTTCATGCTTCTCTGGGCAGCAACGTTTCATATTCATTCTTTGTCCCATCAATCCTGATTCTCCCCTTGCCCAATACAGGCTCCATTGTTGGCCTATACCCCAGAGATGGATTCAAATCTAAAAAAACTGTGCTGCCTATCTTTTTGACTTACATGGTGGCTCAGCACAACAGACTTTGTTTCAGAGTTGTTGTTTGGTAGGTCTTTTTGAGAAAGGGTCTTCCTGTAGCCCCAGCTGGCCTGGAATTCACCATGTAGACCAGGCTGGCTTCTATCTCACAGAGATCCTCCTGTCTTTGCCTCCTGAGTGTTGGGATTAGAGGCATGAGCCTCCACACTTGGCCTTAAACAGTGTTGAAATGTAATCATGCTACCTTTTATACTTCTAGTTCATTATGTCTGATTCTAGCAGTCAAGCTATTCCAAAGTACCTATCCCATTACATTTTGCCTGGGCAACGGACACCTAAATTCCTCTGACTGCTTGTCACTACACTGGGCTGTGAAGAACATTTTCTCTGGGCCTTTAACCCAGAGTAGGGCTCTAGATGATACCCATATTCAAATTAGGTTCCATTCTGCTGGGTGACTCTCCAGAGATGCTGACTGGCCCACACTTTGCAGCAGCCAAGATTTCCTAGTTCTAGATCTATAGGGCTTTTTCTTCATTGTCCCAGTCTGGTGGGTGTGACTGATCACACCTATCGATCACACTTATCGCTCACTCCTGCTTCCAAAGCCTTCCTTTAATTCCCTGTAATATCTTTCTGCTTTAAGTTCCCTCCTTTCACTCTTGGGAAACTCTTCTTTCCAAACCCAGTGCTACTATCCTAGCTGTTCTGAAGAGTTCTAGACTGTTCCTGATGCTCCAGAACATTCTGCACAGACCACCCTAGCTCTTGTGTATTTCTCATTCACACACTCTCTGGGCGCAGACATGGATGAACTATGGGGGATGGGAGAAAGGAACAGGTGGGAGAGGTGGGGGCTGGGAGCCTGGCAGTTCATTTTGTGTCTTTGTGTGGTGCAGAAACCATGTCCCTCTCTGTGGTTCTGGTGTCTGTGTTCTCCACATACATTCTTCTGTCTTCTACATACTTCAGGATCTCACTCACTTCTGTCAAGTAACTTTATCCTAGCTATTTCTCAATATGCCTTTTCTTCAGTCTCTAACCAAGTCTGCATCTCTGTTAGCCTGAAAATACTTTCCCAAATGCCAATGAACTCTGGACTTACAGCTTAAGTGTGTGTACATATGTGTGGGTGTTTGTGTACATATGTGAGTGTGAAGGCTAGAGGACAACCTCAGGTTTCATTCCTCAGGTGCTGTCCACTTTGTTTTTTGAGACAGCGTCTCTCACTGGCACAGAACTCACTAAATAGGTTAGGCTGGATGGCCAGCAATCCCAGGGATCTGTCTTTGCCCATACTGCGATCAGAAGCTTGTGCCACCATGTCCTGCGTTTTTACCTGGGTCTGGGGATCAAACTCTAGTTCTCATGCCTTCAAAGTAAACATTTTCCCAACTGAGCATCTCTCCAGTCTTAGACTAGCATCCCATCTCTAGGATGGGATGTAAGGAAGTGAATGGCAGAACAAACACCCTTGGGGAATCAGCCTACTGTTTCCGGGCTTTAGGGTTCGTGAGGCACACAGTGGAAACAGGTGACTGGGAGAGGTGACCTCAGCTGTGTGACCACACCCTCTCCTCCCTAGGGCTTCGTGTACACCAAGCGAGTGTTCTACCTCTGAGCCACATCCCCAGCATTTTTGACTTTTTATTTTGAGACACGATTTTACTAAATTGCCTACTCTGGTCTTGAACTATACCTATGTGCCCAGGCAAGCCCTGAATTTGAGAGTTTGCTGCTTCAGCTTCCAAAGAAGCTTCATCAAGCTTAAAGATATCTTCTATACATGCAAATTCCTCAGTTTCTTTGAAATCAACATTACCTTATCATTTTCCTATTTTCAGGTAGTTTAGTTAACCACAACCTTCCAGTTTGTTCTTGAGGTGGTCAGCATTGAACCAGAACCCGGGCACGGTGGACAAGCCCTCTGTACTGGGTGGTGCCCCACTCTTTTGTTTCCTGAATGTGGCCTTGTCTCCCTCCCTACTATGGAGGTGTCTTCATACTGGTTAAGTTTGTTTAGGGAGGGTGCACTGACTCTCTTTGCTTCTGTTTTCTGGGTTACATCCCCAGCCCAGCTGTTTCTCCATTTACACTTATCTGATGGCTTACAGGAATCACACTCTCCCTCTGTCCGAGCTTCACAAGTTTTGTCAAGAAATAGATAATTCTTGATACACCAAGGCAAAGGGTAAGATTTCTCAAAAAAAAAAAAAAAAAATCCTCCTGCACACAAAACCTAAAACTTTGTTGGAAGCATCAGAAAGTATAGAAAAATCTTACCTTTTAATATTTACACTAAAATCATAAATTAAATATTACCAAGTAACATCCAGAAGTTCACCAAAATGGTATCTTGTCCAAGTGGAGCTGAAGTCAGAAATGAACCAAAGGGCAACAGAAATCTACTATAGCGCAGATTTTTAAAGGTGAACGTTCCAATGGATACTGAAGAAACATCCAAGTCTGGATAAAAACTTGTAGTGGGCTGGGAACAGAAGAAAAACTAGAATACCTTATAATTTAATTAACAGTGAATATTAGAAGTGCTTTGACTACAGCCCAGAAGGCAGTCCTGACCATTATCCCATCGTGAAGTGTGGTTTGGTAAACTTATCAAGTAAATTGGGAGGGGGGTACAGAAATACAAGAATAAATTTAATAAAGATTTTTATAACAAAAATCTTGCATTTGATAAAATACAAGAATAAAGTTTAATTATTAGAACTGTTTCTTTGACAGTTTTCTCCAGTTCTTTCATCCTGCTTAGTCTTTTGGGTTTTTCTCTGCCTTCCTAGTTCAGTTTGCATCATATCTACATGTGTATGTATGTATCTATATTTACATGTATATACACATAACTTTTCTAGAGGCATCATCATTAGGTTTCAAGTTTATTTATCTCTACAAATTGTGCAAACTATTCTCGTCATTTATATTTAAATTATTATTGGAGTTTCCTTGAATCAAGCTGTTTCCATTTTTTGATTCCCAGTTTTGTCTAATCTGCCGTCTGTATTTTTTACAAGGCTTTCCCTCTGTATCTAGACACCCAGTTCACTGATTTAGAAAGAGATGGGAACTGACACGTCTATAGATAACAAAGTCTGGTGGCACTCTCTAGGAACCTGCCAAAATCTGAACAGGTCTGAAAAAGGCATTAAGCAACTTGTTCAGATAAAAGACAAACATATTCAGTCACTTTCTTATATGTTAGCAGTAGCAAATTTGAAAATGGAACTTACACTACATGACAATGTGAAGAAGATTCATGTGAATTCACATGAGAAAATTCATGACTAATACAAGAAAATATAAAGCTTACAAAAGACACAAAGACTCCTAGTCAGAGAGTTGCTATATTCAGGTATCAACATCTCCCAATATGAATAAATCCAGTGTAACCTCCTATCAAAATCCCCAAGGCATCTTTCAGACTCACGCTCACATTTGTGAAATGAAGAGCTAAGAGATGTCTGAGAAAGATCATGGGTGGAGACTTCACTCCTGGACACCACGGTGCATTTTACAGTTGCAAAAATTAACTAAGAAGCAGATACCTCTGCAAGACCGAGCCAGGCACCCAGGGAGGAAGAACTAATGATAACAGGCCTTCAGACCCTTAGTCTACCAGAAAACATTCTCTCTATATAGAATTCTCTACAACTCAAATAAAATTCTAAACAATTAGCTAAATATAAAGTAAAACCAAAATCCTCTCATAATTGGGGGGGGGGGATGCACGAAAACCTTTGTAGACAGGATATAAAACTCAAAAGCTAAAAGGAAAAGATCAATAAACAACATAAAAGTTCACAGTTCTGTACAATGGAAGCTAGCATAAATAAAGATTAAAAATGGGGCAAGCAAGATGGCTCAGTGGGTAAAAGTGCTGAGTTCAACACCTGGATCTTACAGCAGAAGGAGAGAGTTGATCCCTGAAAGTTGTCTTCTGACCTCCACATGTGTGCTATGGCACATTTGTGCATGCATGCAGGGACACACACACACACACACACACACACACACAATGAGAACAAAAATTTAAAAATTAAAACAATAGAAACAACAAAACAGGTAAAAGTAGAGTATATGGTTAACAATTCTGACACTGTATATTAGGTTGAATAAGTATGTACAGGGCTAGTAGGTAATGGGAAGCCAGATCTCCTTCTTGAGAAGAGAAAGAAGTAATAAGAGACACCTGGGCCTTGGGGGTGTAGCTCAAATAACAGAGTGCTTGCCTATCATGGATGACATCCTGGGCTCCATGCCCACCACCACACAGACCATGCATGGTGGCACAAATCTGTGCTCCCAGTACTTGGGAGATGAAGACAGAAGATCAGAAGTTCAGGGTCAACCTTGGCTATGCAGAAAGCTTGAGGTCAGCCTGGGATACATGACATGCTATTTCTAAACAAACAAACAAACAAACAGACACTAGAGTGATTGCTGTAATACTGGATTAAAGTTGGCAATACCAGTCTGAAGTCATGTTACACACATACATACACACACACACACACACACACACACACACCCCACATACACAGATACAGAGTTCACTAGAAATATCTGTGTGTGTATGGGTTATCATTATAACATATATCTAGCTTTCTCTACTGAGAGTTGAAAAGTGATTCCCCAGGAAGAGTAAGTGTGCTTGTTGCCCTGATCTTGCTTTTTTGGACTTCCCAAGATAGCCGTGAACTTTTAATCCCACTGCCTCATCTAAATCCTGGGATTACAGGCATGTGATATGACTTCCAGCTCCAGATTTTGTCTTGAAGATATCATTATCCAATAAGAGAAACTAAAGGTCCGTGAAGACAACTATGGAGCTGACAGGGGAAACACAAGACAGCTTCTGCATTATGTGGTACAAGAAATCAGAGAGCCAGACAAGGGGGCATAGGCCCGGAGTTCCATCTGGGATTCCTTCTCCATACTGGAAAGGATGAGGCAGGATTATGTTCAGGGCCTGCCTGGCTAGAGTGAGTTTATGGCCATCTTGAGCAACTTAGTTAGACCCTGTTTCAAAATCAAAAGTAAAAGGAGGAGACATAGCTAAGTGGCAGAGTGAGTGCCTAGCAAGTATCAGAACCTGGGTTCAATTCAAACACTGAAAGAAAACCTCAAGAGTTTGGGGGTATTGTGCTTGGGTTTGAAGTGCCTTCCAAAGGCTCATGCATTGAAGGATTAGTTTCGAACCAAGGGCACTACTGAGAGGGAGGGATCGTTAAGCCACCAGCCTCATTGATGGTTGATTCACTGATGAGGTCACAGCTGACTGGACTATCAGGAAGTGAGACCTGACTGGAGGAAGTGAGTCTGGGGTGGGGGTGGTGCCTTTGGCATATCTTGTCCCTGAATCCTTCTTCTGTGTCTGTTTTCTGAACACCTCATACTCTCAGTTATGCTATTCCTGTCCCATCATGGACCAGAAACAATGCAGCCAGCTGACCCTGGACAGGATCTTCTGAACCATGACTCAAAATAAATCCTTCTGCCTTTAAGTTGATTTGCCAAGTATTCTGTCCCAGCAGCAAGAAGTAACTACAGCAGGCATGTGTCAAAGACAGGAAAGAGCCAACAGGAAAGAGCACCCAATGGTCAAACCTGGGATCATTTAAGATAGCTTAAATAGATATCTCAAACTTTAAGTATCTATGTCTGAAGGATACTCTAGGGGCCAGTGCAAAGGGAATTCTGAGTCCAGAAATAAACCTACACATCTGTGATTAAGTGATTTTCTACATGGGTGCCCAGCCCACTCAATGAGAAAAAGTGTTTTTAAATGGTCCTGGGACAACTTGATATCCACATGTAAAAGAAGGAACTTGGAGACCTAGCTTATAATACACAAATCAATTCAAAATGGGTCAGAGAACTAAATGAGAGCAGAACTATGAAACTCTCAGAAGGGAAGGTAGGCATGTGTCTGCCTTCATGATCTTGGCCTGTGCAACAGTTTCTTAGATTCTTAGATATCCTGTCAAAAAGACAAGCAATAAAACAATGAATAAATTTGAGCCTCATCAAAATTTACAGTCTTTTAGGACACTATCAAAAAGTAACAAGAACAGAAGAAAATACTTGCAAACCATTTCTGACAAAGATAGGGCAATCAGCACATTTTAAAAAAGTCTTCAGATCAACAGTAAAAGGTCAAATAACTCAATTTAAAAAGAAGCAAAGAGCTGAATATGATGGTTCCCACCTGAAATTCCAGCACTCAAGAGACTGAGGCAGGAGGATTGCCATGAGTTCATAGCTTGCCTGGTCAGGATAGTGAATTCCAGGCCAGCCAGGTATACATAACAAGACTCAAGTTTTTTTTTTTTCTGTTTTGAAAAAAAGGCAAAAATTTTAATAAACATTTTCCCAAAGACCATATACAACATCCGATAACTACATGGAACACTTAGCATCGTTATCTCCTTAGTTGTTAAGAAAATGCAAATCAGAACTATGATACATCACTTTGCACTTATTAGGATGTATTTTATAAAAGATTTATTTTTATTTTCTGTATATGAGTATTTGCCTGCTTGTATCTATATGTACCACATGTGTACAATGCCCATAAAAATCAGACGAGGGTGTCATATCCCTTGGAGTTAGAGTTGCACATGGTTGTGAGGCACCATGTGGGTACTGGGAACCAAACTCAGGTCCTCTGCAAGAGCAGTACTCTGAACTGCTGAACTATCTCTCCAGCCCAGATGAATATTATTTTTATAAGCAAAACTAAACAAAAAATAAGAGGTGTTGGCTAGCATGATCAGAAACCACAGTCTCACACACTGCTGCAATGTAAAGTGGTGCAATGTTTTAGGTGTTTGGCAGTTCCTTAAAAAGACATGTGCTGTTGGACAACACACCAACATTCATAGCAGTAGTTACAATTTCCCAAAGTCCATCAACAGAAGAATGGGCAACAAAGGGTGGGATGCTCCCAGGGTGGAATATATTTAGTCACAAAATGAATGAAATACTGATACATGGTATAACGTAGATGAAAACGGAAAACATTACACTAAATGAGAGATAGCACCTATAAACGATTCCATTCACATGAGATGTATGGAACAGGCAAGTTCACCGGGAGAGAACATAAGCTCTGGGGCAATCTGGGGAATTGGGAGTGGTTGCTAATAATCCTAGAGCTTTGCTGTGGATGATGGCTGTGTTCTGAAGCTAGAGGGTGATGGGTCACAGCACTGTGACTACAATATAAACCACTGAGCTGTACACTTTGAAATGGTGAATCTGATGCTGGATGAATTACATCCAATCACAAAGAATTACAAGAAGGAGGAAACCTATAATCAGTACAGAAACAGACCCACGAGTTCTCACATAAATGAATGATTAAATGGTTGCACATATACGTTCATGCATGCATACATCCATCCATACATGCATACATATGTATATATGCATGCCTATATATGTGAATCCATGCATGAGTGAGGTGAGTGGAGGGATGTGCATCCCCTCACAGGGCGGAAGTTGTGCCCTTCTTACCCCAGCTGCTGCAGTCTCAGGTGTGGGCTGCACTGGTGATACTAGAAAAAAAAGTGACTTTAAGACGAGGAAATCTAGCAAACATGGCCTCCGCCAGTGCTGAAGGCCCGTGTTACCAGTGGTGTCGCGCTGATGTCATGTGACCTCTGACACACGAAGGCACCCCACCTTCTATACAAACATCACAGCCATATGTGGTGGTGCATCCTCTAACCCAGTCCTAGGGAGGCAGAGGCAGGATCACTAATTTGAGGCCAAGTTAGGCCAGAGTGAGACCCTGTCTCAAAAGCAAAGTCAAACAACCAGTCAAACCACCTCAATCTAATCAGGAGGACAACTGAGACAAGTGCGCAGTGAGGGAGATTCTACAAAATCCCCAGCTCTGTGAAGGTCACACGCAGCAAGGAACAACTGAGGAGCAGCCACAGACCAGAGTCATCAGGATGACAACAGAAGACAGTGCAGTCCTAGACTGCAGAAAGATATGAATAGGAAGCTGACATCTGAATGAAGCCCAAGTTCAGTCAACACTGTGGCTGTTGATAGGTTCTAAGACTTTACAATAGATGTCCAGCATCTTGCACCTTCTAAGATTATTCCAAAATCAGTTTATTTAAGAGGGAAGTAGAAAGACGAAACCAGCTGCCCAGATGGGGAGTGAATCTACACGCGGCATGACGAGGATCACGGGCTAAGGGCATCAGCATGCACTCCACCTTGACGACCGTCATCTCCCACCTTCCCTGCAGGCAGAAGGTCCCAGAGGTGGGGTACCTCATCTTCTGCCTTGTCCCCGCTCCAGGCATATTCCCATGTGCACCCCTCATTGGCTCATCCAGTCTTTATAGGACTGTGTGTCAGAAACTCTTCTAGGCACTGGAGATGGATTTGGGAACAAGCATCCTGCTCTCAAAGCTCTGAGAGAAAGGACCATGGCCTCTCTTGTAAGGCATGTGGGAGGATCTTATTCTTCTTTTGGCCATGATTGGTTGGTCAACAGTCATAGACGCAATCTGGCCAATAAAATCTAAAAGGAGGCATGTAAAGAAATACTTCTAAATGCTACATTTAAATAAGCTTGAGAATACCTAATTTTTGGAAAATAAACCTGTAAAACCAAGGATGGAAACCATGGATCTCTAGGAAAGAGACTCTGTCTGTGCAAACCTGTTTCTTTGTCTCTCCTTCTTCCACCTAGAGAGTGGATGTGATGTCTGAAGGCAGAGCAGCTTCCCTATGCTTAGGAGGTGACAGCAAGCTAGGGATGGCTGAGCAGATATGCAAAGGGCCTATATCTGTCTTGGCTTACTGGTCCAGCATGGTCTAGGCTTTAGTCCCTAGGACCCTCATGTAAACCAAGCTAGACTATCCATTAAACTCAAAACTCTGAATAGTTAAGCAAACACCTACTTTAGTACTACTGTAGTATTAATCCACTTGGAGCTCCTCATAGCTGAATTACATCCACCAGATGAAAATATCAACAGGCAATTTAATGAGGACCAACTGCAAAGGCTGAGATATGAAAGAGCAACAGGACCTAACTAGGCTGGCAGTGGCCAAACAGTGCCAATTTTCCCACTGCAGCTTCCCAGTCTACTGAGGGTATCAGGAAATGGCTATTCTCCTCCATGGTGCATCAAGGGCATAAAACTGGAGCCTCCTTTTTGAAAGACAGCATTGTCTATCAAAATGGAAGATTCATTCCTTTCAGCTACAGAGATATTTGCACACATGTGAAAAGATGTCAAAGGATTTGCTTCAGCAGAAAGCTGTAATATCTGAAAGCAATTAGAGAACAAAGAATATAAACTGAGGTACACTCACACTTTAAAATACTATGCCGCCATTATAAAGATTAAGAGTCTTACACAAGCTGGTGGTGATGCATGCCTTTAATCCCAGTACCCAGGAAACAGAGGCAGGGAGATCTCTGTGAGATCAAGGCCAGCCTGGTCTACTCTGCCAATTCTAGATCAGCTGGGGCTACAGGAACACCTATCTCAAAAAACATTTATACAGAATACTAATCTGTAACTGTAAAAACATATCAACATTTTGCCACATTCATTTCATAGTTTAAAAAGGAAATCCAAATGTAAAATATAAAACCTTCTATTGTGCCTCAGGGAGCCTCTTGCTACAGCTGCAGCTACCTATTATAGTGAATTTGGTATCCATCTGCCTCATGTGTTTCAAAATTTAAATAGGCTATTTTCTTTGGCTTCCTTTTTCATTCAACAGCTCTTCTGAGGTAGAATGTTGACACATGTAGCCAGTATAGCACTGTTTAGCATTCTACTGGTGAACGCATCATAGCACACTTCTTCTCCCACTGCTGAACAAGTCATGGACATTTTAAAAAAGGTTATATTGTATGAGTGCTTTGCCTGCATGCATGAAAGTGCACCCATGTTGTACAATGCCTTCAGAGGCCAGAAGAGGGCGTCGGGTGCCCTGGAACTGGATTTACAGGTAGTTGTCAGTCATCATGTCGGTGTTGGAAACAACCCTAGTCCTCTGCAAGAGCAGCCAGTGCTCTTAACTGCTGAGCCATCTCCCCAGGCTCCTGGTCACTGACATTCTTAGGCAGGCCTCTTTGTGCACATGGGGATGGGTTTCTCTGGGGAATACTTTTAAAACCATTGGGTCTCCACGCATACAAATGTTTGGCTTTACCAGACTCAGGTCTACAGTATGTTCAAAACCTCCGGGGCCAGGTTGGTTAAGGACTTTTAAAGTTTATTTTAGACATATGGTAAATGTCACATACAATACTTTCAGCAGGACTTGGGAAGTGACACACAGTCAAGCATTATTTCTTCTGATGGGAAAGGTCTACAGATCCATATGATAACTGGTTTCCACAATTCAAATTCACAATTTGAAATTTCACAATTTCAAATTTCAGGTTGAATTTTGCCATCAACTGTGCCAGGGAAACACTACCAGGTTTTAGAGCTTTCTGGCTTTCTCTGGGCTTCAGCATGGCAGCTGAAATGTTGCTGTCTCACCGCTACGACACCCGACGTCTTTCCCTGCATCCGGAGATGGGGGACTTTGAAGCACTTTGGCAACCCAGTAGCCATGTACGTTTCACTTCTACAAAAACAAAAAAGAGTGCCAGCATGGTGGTTCATGCCTGTAATCCCAGCCCTTGGGAGGCTGAGGCAGGAGGATTACTACTACTCTGAAGCTACCCATAGGAAGTACTAGGCCAGACAGGGCTATATAGCAAGAACTTGTCACAAAATGAAACAAAACACAGAAAGAATGAAAGAAAGGGAAGGGAGGAAAGAAGGAGAATAGGGAGAAATGCAGGCGGAAGTCCCGTTTACAGCGGCAATGAAACAAGATTGTACTGAAAAAGAGAGATGCAGAGCACGGTAACCCATTCTAGGAGCACGAACTCACCGCATAGGCAGGCTCTGTGTTACAAAGTCATCATTAACCTTTACGTTTCATAAATTCAGTGCAACTTAATCAAAATCACAATAGAACTTCAGATATTGAAAAAAAATTATGAATTTATCCTGGAACACTCCAAAAGAGAAAAGTATGGCACAGGAATGGACAACTAGCTACGAAAGTGGGTTACAAAATTTGGTGACTGAAACAACATGGGTGCAGTGCAGAAACAACAAGCCTGGGACTGTAAAGAAAGCCCAGAAACAGACCTGAGGACAGATGGGAGTTAAATGAACTATAAAAATGGTGCTTCAAAGCAAACTGGTGGAAGATCTGAAGGGCTTGTTCCTGCCATTCTCTTCACCACACAGGAGAATCAAAACTGTTAAATAACGAATACGTTAAAATGAAGCATCAGAAGAAAATACGGCTTAAACAATTTTGAGGTGGAGAAATATGACATGGAATCCAATTATTGTAAAGTCTGGTGAACTGATATTTCAAAAGTAAAAACTAATATAGGTCAAAATAAAACAAAAACCCACCAAAACCAAGCAAGCACACAGGAGCTCTGCAGAGACACTAAAGACTGCTCTTTCATGGAGAGGCTGATGTTCAGGGTGACTCATGTTAGCAGTGGGGCCTGATGGCTTCTGTCTTGCAGGAATCTTGTCTTCCCCATAGGGACTTGCTGACATGTTGGTCAGAGCTGTAAACTGACAACATGCTCCTGATCAAAACCAGTAGCACAGGCCCTGATCTAGAGCTCTAAATAGCAGGGGCTATGGGATCCCAGATAGGCCCACTGAAGTCAGGTTTTGTAGAGCAGCCTAGGGACCTGAAAGCTGACCAAGCAGCAGTAGGTTAGCCACCCTGAAGGAAGTGAGATTTGGGACAGCCTTGTTATCAGGAAAGGCAGGTGACAGAAGGAAAGAAAATAGGACTTTGACATGGTTTAGTCACTGAGTCAAATTCACGTGGAACCACCTTTGGACTTCATTCACTAAATCTCCATTTCTGGGTTAGTTTTATTGTTATTTATGAAATAAAGTTGTAACTGCTAGAGAACGTGAGCAAACTCAGAACATGGACTAGGGAACACATTTGCAATGCAAGTGACAGTTGAAATCAGAGCTAGACATCAGTAAGGAAAAGAAGTAAGCCTAATAAAAACAAGGCTGAGAACCATGGCCAGTGACAGGTGCTCAGAGGCCCATGCTCACTACAACCATGACCAGTGACAGATGCTCCAAGGCCTGTGCTCACTACAACTTTAAGGGTACAAATTAGAACAAAGGGAAATCATTTTTTAAACTCACAAGCTTGGCAAGAATGAAAAGTACCGATTTTACTTAGGGCTGAGAGGTACAGTGAACCAGTTGGATCCTGTGAAGAACATGAAATATGATTTTTAAAAATTCTATTAACAAATATAGCTCTGAACTAACCAGTCAATTCCACTTAAAATTTATGCTATAGAGATACCCAGGATTTGTACAAATATATCACAATTTTTTAGCAGTCACATGCTGGGAATATTAAGAATATTCATCAGTTCAGAAATGGCAAAATAAATGTGCAGCCCCATCCACACACAGAGTGCCATGGGCTTCATAAGGTGAAGAGACTTCGTTTTGCTAGTGAGATACTTCAGATGCAGTAAGTGAAAAGAGAACACAGTAACATGATAGGGTATTATTATTATCCCTGAGTCGGCATATACATATTCCAGTAACTTGAAAGACTATTATCATAATGTTAATAGTCCTTGTATGTAGGTGATAGGATTAGGGATCAGTAGAGGAAGGTTCAATTTTGTTAGCTAACTCCACACACGTTACTTATACACACATACATTACTTACATACACATACACACACACAAACACACACACACACACCTCTAGAACCACATCCTGACCATCAGGAATTATACTGTAATTTGCTTTTCTTTACCAGTTCATTCCTCTAACCGTTCCCAGCTTAGTGGAGTAATTATAAGATGGTGCATTTGCAAAGAATTTCAAAACCAAAATGAAATGAACTTAGTCTGCTTTGTCAGTTTGCCCCCATATGCTGGCGGTTCTAAACTATGTTAGTGGCAGCCCATCCCTCCCTACAGGATATACAGTTCTGAGAGCCTCTTCCCTGGTTCATAGCTATCTCTGTTGGTCATGTGTGCACGTGTGCTGTTTACAGGCTGGATGTTCGGAGACTTCAGGTAGGGGTGGCAGTCCTGCCTTTGTAGAGTTCATTGTCTCTCAGAAACACCACAAGTCCAAGGTAACTGGCAATGTCCAATGTGAGCTCCCTCGATGTGACACATCTGCCCACTGGCCTGCCGCTCTGCCAGCTGCCCCTGGGCTCTTGCCTCATTTCTCTCCTGCTTTGTACCAGGAGATTTACTGTTTCCTTAATCCTGACCCAAAGGAAAGCAATAAGGGGCACTGGCTGCGTGGCCTTATTTGTCTCACTTAACTCTGCACCTGTCCCTGGAGTCCAGATCCCACACAGCCCTCCAGTTTGCTCCCAAGTCTCTTTAAAATTAATTTTTAATTGATTTTTTGTGAATTTTATACAATATGTTTTGATCATATTTAGATCTTCTAACCCCCCACCAAGTCTCTTATCTGAAAACTTTTTCCCTGAAACATTGGAAATACATGTGGGTGAGTGAACTGGTCGCTCAGAACTGGTGAACTGTAAACTTAGTGGGTGTAGTCACGGCACTCTTTAAATGCCAGTGGAAGTGGCTTGCCCAGAGGCTCTCTGAGAAAGGGGCTCAGTAGGGAAGCAGGGCCTTCGTCCACCAGCTTTAAAAATGGGTACCCCACAGAATACAAATAAATAGAAAGCCATCCACCCAGCTGCACCTGAGCCTGGTAACAGAGAGGTGAGTGTGTGGAGGGACAAGAGGGAGATGCAGCTAATTACCCTTCCGAGTAAAGGTGAGCGCTGGAGATGTGGGACCCATTTACAGGAGGGAATAGACCCACCTTTGAGCCTAGAGAAAGGGAGGATTGTTCAGGGCCAGAAAAGCATCTCGATGTTCAGGTTCCGTTCCTTTCCTGGAGCTTTGGAGGTAGGAAGGTCATGGCTTGGGCTGGGATGGTACACTTAGCAGATGGGGAGGGGCTGCTACCTTAGGGCAGTTCTGGGCCTGCAACCTGCTCCACCCCAAGGGAACAAGTTTCATTCCTCTTTGGAAGCTGGTGTTAGTTTGTAAAGAAGGGGTGCCTTAGAAGAGACCCCCATTACCATCACAAGGGCTGATGTCAGACCCCACAAAGCAGCTGGGGCCCCAAATGCAGGGTAACCCTAACCCAGCAGTGATTGAAAGAGATAGAGGGGAGCTCTCCCACACAATGCCAGGCCCTGGCCCCTCTCCTCCTCCTCTTTGCACTTCCTCAAGAGCCTTTGTCTTCTGGTCCCTTGGGCCTGGAGGCCCTCTCATTCTCTACAAATGCTGCTCATTAACTTCAGAATTAGGCCTCCAGGGAAAGGCCTGGCTTTCTTTCCCTGCCTCCTCATCTCCCAGAAGCCCTTTCTCTCTCTGCCCTGCCTGCTGAGAAGAAAAGATTCCCAGAAATGCAGAAGCCTCTGGACCCCAAGTACTGTAATCTTTGGGCAGTGGAAGCAAGGCACAGTGGCTGTTCTGGTCTTTTGGGGTAACTTGGGCCTTCAATTGAGGCTCTTGAAAAAAGTTAGTGACAGTCTAGACAATATGCCAGCACTCGGGAAGGCAAGGAGAGGGAGTAATGGCTCAGAGAGTCTGGCATTCACTTTCAGGAGATCTACTTCTTTTCAGAAAAAGCTCCAGGTGGGCCCGAGGGATGGGCTCTTCTGGAAGGACTGGCTTTATTCAGAGTCAGGTGGCTAGTGGTACTGTTTCCTGCATAGGTGGATAAGAGGCATCTTTCTCACCAGCCCTGTGTGGGCTTCGGGAGGAAGCCAGGAGGCAGGGTAGCTATGGATAATCTGTCAGATGCTCAGTTTTGAGGCACACTGCCAAGTGGAATGAAGGCAGGACCATGTCTTCCACAGGATATGGCTATATCAGGCCAGGCTGAGCACTGGAACCTTCACAGTTTTCACATTTCACAGCATCCTGATAAGTTAGGGACCATCAACCTAATGTCCAGCTAGCAGATGAAAGCCCAAGCCTCTTGGCAGCAAAGTCAGTGGTAGTGGCAGGCTGATGACTTGGCATTCTTTCCAGTCTCTTGTGAGGGTGAGTAGGCTAGTGCCATTGCACAGGCATTTCTAGCCATAGTTACCATGGCTGAAGAGTGCCCAGCAGCTCTATGCTCCAATATGATCACCTCAGACACCCCCATGGTATAATACAGTGGTATAATGCAAGGCTCAGCTATCAAGCACCCTATTGTGTCTCCCCATTAGACCCTTCTCCACCCCATGCGGTTTCGCTCCCGCTTCTGCCAGACTGGCTCTGCTCTGGATAGCCCCGTTTCATTCTTGCTTAATTGGAGCCATTTGTTCCATGGAGAGGTGGCGTTCAGAAGGTTTTGGACTCGATATCAACCCCCACCCAACACTCCATCTAAATCGGGTGTTTCAATGTAGTCCTTTTAGAGATGACAATGCCAGTGTCAGTTGCACAGATGGGGAAATGGAACTTATGGGATGTTTCCCAGGTAATAATATGGTCTCTCTGCACCAGACTCTCATGTGCTCTGCTCCTTAGTCAGCTGGGTGGGGACACACTGTCTGCCATCTAGTGTTAGTCACCAACCATGGCTGCACTGTGCAAAAAGGATGAAAACAAAATCCTCAAAGACAACATGGTGGCTTTTGGAAGAGTAGATAGGCTCTTGTTTAATACAGTTAAAAGAGGACCATGTGCAGGGGAACAGGGTACACATGCTCTTCCTCAGAGGAGCTTCCGCCTCAGGGCTGTCTGCAGTGGTAGCTCTCCTAGTGAGCTTTAGAGGAAAGGGTTCCCTTTAGAGGTGTGGATGGATTTTACTACATTCTCCCCATAAACATGTAACTATTCAAAATAAAAAGGCTGTTTCTAACATATTACTGAGGAGTAACTACAAATGCAGACAAAGAAAAGAGAAGGAAGGGGAGGAATGAGGCACAGGAAAGGAGTCAGGAGGAGGCCTGGTGAAGGTATACTCAGGAGGGGCTTTCAGAAGCCACCCCAAGCCTGCAACCAAAGGCCTAAGGATAAATGCCCTAGCCAGTGCCACCCCTGGGCCAGGGGCCTGATGAGCTGGGAAGTTAGGTGACTGGGAGATGCTCATTTTGCTAACAGGGACTCTGTGGGTTTCCATGTATAAGTACTGTTCTCCCTACTCCTGCCAGTGTCACCTAGGCTGCCATTTTCTCCATGAATGGTAAAACTGAGCTCACTGCCCAACCAAGGCTCCCAAACCAGACTCTCATCAGGAACATGGATTTAGTGTTCCCAGAACTGGGCTCAATATTCAGAGTGGTGGGAAGGCAGCAGGCCTTCAGGTACCAGCATCTTACACCACCTGAGACTCTCTAGGATGTCTGAGTCCATAGGCATCTGAAGTGGGTCATGGTCCATGGGCACACATGCTATGCTCAAGTTCTTAAGGCCAGCTAAGTTACAGGTCTGTGAACAAAAGTAAAATTCCCACTTCACCAATTCAAAACAACCTCAATGGCAGGTCCCTGTTTTCACGGTCTCTGGTTCATACAGCTCAGAAGCAGCACATTGCCTTTTATTAGGGAAAGGTGCAGGCAGACTGAGAGACAGCAGGAGAAAAGTCAGGGTGGCCATTCTCAAGCATCCTGAGCTTAAAGGAGCTTGCTTTCAGCAGGGCTTTGGTGTGGAAGAGCAGCCCTGTTCCTCCATTTCATCCTCACTTTCTCTACAGCAGGTTCTCTCAGGCAGAGTGGAGGGCAGACCAGCGGCATGACTTGGCAGTCTCTCCACTGCATGGAAGATCTCAGCACTGAAGGCTGACAAGTTTGCTGCATGCTGAGCACAGTGACCAGCCTTCCCCTCCTTCAGGTGGTGGGACTTGAGATTATGGAGTTCTTTCTCACCCCATTCGAGAAATCCAGGGCTTGGAGACAGCACCTGGCCCTCTTCCCATAGGCCCTGCTCCCTTGGCTAATTAAGTTTTCAGGGGCAGTGCTCTTCCCCACCTGAATCTCATCCTAAACCCCTGGGCCAATGTCTGGCCTGCAGAATGAGCCTTTCAGGCTTCCATAGAACTCCCCAGTGGCTGGACCTCTGTGTGTGTTTTCTTCCTGCTGGTTTTCAAGGTGTGGTAGGCTATGATGAGGGTGGGAGTGGGGAACACAAAAGGAAGTACTGCTCTCTAGGAAGAACTCAAGAGCTGACAAAAACCGTGGAAAATTCTGGTTGGTGAATTTCTCTGCCCCTCATCCGAGCTGGATATACCTGTGTGGCTTCGTCATCAGTGCTCAGTAATGCACAGCTACCACAGTAGCAGCTCTGAGGAGAGTCCAAGAGTGTAGAATTCTCTGACCGACACCACAGCAAAGACCTTGTGCTGCCTCAAGTAGTCCATCTGGGGCACTGGAGTCCATGTGAGGTTGGCCCAGGCTCAGGTGCGGGTGCGGGTGCGGGGGGAGGAGGGCTTGGGGTGTAGGCAGGACTCTAGGCAATCACTCTTAGGTGAGGGTAAGAGAGCTTGGAAGACGGTGAAAGCCCTGGGTTTGAGCAAGATAAGCTTTGTCTCTATGATATGACCTAGTAGACAACAGTTAGGCCAGAGGCAACAAGCCATTAGCTACAGCTGGCCCTGACTACCATACAGTGTCAGCTCCATGCCCAGAAGCATCTTGCCCTGTGCTGGCTGTGCTTATTGTGCAGAGCTGGGGACGTTTCCTTTAATGGTGGGCAGATGGCTCCTGGGAAAACGTAAGTGAGCAACCTCAAGAAACCCTCAGGTTCTACCCTTGGGAAAGGGTGGGCTGTTTTCAGAATTCAGTGATTTGAGCAGCTAAAGATGCTGCTAAAGGAGGCAAATCTGAGACTCTCTTAAGGACTTTTGGAAGCAACCATTGACCTATGTCCTAAGCCAAATGTTTTGGCCATGAAAGAAAGGACAGAGATGAATGGGAAGGCGCTGGGGTCCTGACCCAAACTGGCATTCAAGATTCAGAAGAAACACCCCACCCACAGTGGGAAAGCCTGAAACTCAGCATAGGTCCAAGGGGTCACTCACTTTTACCCTGTCTCCAGCTATAAGGACTGGGTCAGACCTAGCCTAAAGAAACTGCCAGTCTTAGAGGATCAGGGTAAAGCTGTCATCTTGCCACATACTGTGCTCTCTCATCAGCCAATAAGTCAGTTTGTGTAGCAGATGGGCATCCTAAACTGAGGCATATTATGTAGGCATGTCTGCCAGGCTCTCCTTGTGTCAAGAAGGATCAGGCCCACCTATGGTGAAGGGGGCGCTTGAGGCCAAAAAAGATGCATTTTATTACCCTTTCACTTCCTCACCTTACCTTCTACAGCTAGGCACCCACTTGTTTGTGGGACCACGGACGAGAAACCGTTCACCATGTCGGCACCATGACAGAGCCCTCCTATAGTAACACCAGTAGTGTGGCACTAACTCCCCTGCGCCCTGCCTGCAGCAACTCCTGTTCTTGCTTATCCTCCTTCTGCCTCTCTTTCTATAGGGAAAGGTTACATGAATGCCTTACAGAGGTTAATAAAAAAAATCATATGCTCTCTTTAAGGAAGAATGAACAAACGCAGGGCCAGCCCAGGCAAGATCCTAGACCACAGGGCTTCAGCAAGCAACCTCTGTGGGCCCAAGGCTGATGTTCAGGAATGGTGGCTGCTGATGAGTCCTCGGAGCTGCTTGGCCACAGTATCAATCAATTTCTGCTTGTCTCGTTCATTTTTCCGGAACTGTGCAAACATGTTGTTCTTGCGACTAGTATCCTTCATCCTAAATAGAGAAGGAAACAAAGAAGGCACAATGTTTGAGGAGGTGCTGGAAGGAGAATACACAGGAAGTAGGATGGCATATGTATCTTAACCACTACCCAGAGTGGAAGAGTGGAAGAAATATTTAGAATATTTCTGTTGTCGTTACCTCCTTGCCAGGGAGCTGCCCTTCAGACATCCACCATCTTCCTGATTTCAGCTGCCATTGATCAAGAGCTGGCTTTAGAGGTAATGAGTCCTTATCCCTCACAACTCCCTCACTTACTCGCCCTTCTGTCCCAGTATGTGCACTTGTTATAGGAGTCTAACACATGGCACAAAAAAATCTAGGGTCCTCTCATTATTTCATGAGCATGCTAAGACCATAGAGATGGAATTTGGAAGATGAAACAGAAAAAAGTGATCTTAAAATTAGTTCCAAAAGCATACAAGTCATTGACAATCACTGTGTATTTCCAAATCCCATTCTCACTGGTTACTTTTTCCAACCCTAATAAATGGCAGGGCTTGACTGGTCTCTACTAGCCTCAGGGTTATGGCTAAGTGGGAGCAGGCAGGCACAGTGCTGAGGGAAGCAGGTGCTTAAAGCATATTTACCCTCTCAGTTGATAAAGCCAGGCTTTAGATATGAGAGACAGCTCAAGCTCTCAGTGGCTGCCTATAGCCTCAGACCTTTCTACAAGAGACAGCTTGAACTCTCACTGGCTGTCTGAAGCCTTGGACCTTTGTGTCCTGCTAAAGGTCCATAAATGACATTCCCAGAGCAAAAATAATGGAGATGTCTCTCTCAGATGGATAGCTCTAATAGAGAGGCAGGGTTAAAGAAAGTAAAAACCAGAATGACATCATTATAGATCCTCCAGGCCTGGCTAAACCACTCTAACAGAGCCCAGGACTCTGTTCTCTGCAAAGGGCCACAACCCACAGCATCCTTACCAATGACTTACTCTGGCCCAACCTCTGCACCTTGATCCCAAGCCTACAACTAGACTCAGTGTTAGGAAATCAAGGAGTCCAGTACTCCATGAACAAAGTGGGCTGGCTGACACCTTTGTCTCCAGAGCTGGGCCAGCTTTCTGACTCCACTGTTGCCTTGCATGGAGACAGGCCAAAAGAACATTTGAATTACTCCCAGGCATACTTCCTAGCGATCTCTGACCAATCCTGGGCCTTCTTCCTCCCTGGTAGGCAGAATTCCTTTGAAG
Source organism: Eospalax fontanierii (assembly GCA_035773235.1). Taxonomy (NCBI): domain Eukaryota; kingdom Metazoa; phylum Chordata; class Mammalia; order Rodentia; family Spalacidae; genus Eospalax; species Eospalax fontanierii. The sequence goes on along the minus strand of CM069547.1, from coordinate 51,717,200 downwards.
AGGGTGGGAGATTTTAAATAAAAAGGCAGAGATTCCATGAGGGAAATTTATATCTTGTATCTATGATGAGACATAGTACATCCTATGTGACAAGGAACCACAGCTGTCTGGCTCTCTGACAATTACAACAAAAATTGTGACTTTTATCCTTGGTCTAAGCTCAGAGTAATTCCTTCAAGTTGGAGTTACTCATCCACAGAACCATCACTCACACGTGGAAGCCTGTGCTGGGCTGGAAAGGAAGATAGGTGACTGGGCTGGGTTGGAGGAAGGTGCAAGGGCCCTCAAGGCTCTGGTTCACTTCCTTACACACTAGCTGTACAATTATGTTTGTGAAACTGACAGGGCTTTAGATTATTCCAAAAGACTCCCTTCCTTTTGTTGGGTAAGCTCTAAGTCCAAACAACACAAAACAAACAGGAAAAGAGGAAACAGAGAAGCCCTTTCTGCATTCACAGGATATTTGGTTCCACTGATGTCATGACTGCAGCAATGCAGACAGGCAGCTAGAGATGTGCTGCAGCTTAAGAGGGAGGCTCCTGCACTTTGCAGAAGGGGAAGAGCCCAGAGGCAAGGAGTTTTGGGCCACTGATACCTGTAGTTAGGATCAGACTCTCAGGTGTTCTGAAGGCTGATTGGCTGCATAGTACCTGGGAATGTGCAAAACTCAAGGTGAACTCTTGCATCTCTTATTCCTTCTGTAAGCCCAGGGTCCTTTCCTCTCTAGCCATAGCCACCTCTCAGTGGCCTTTCCTTTTCATGGATGTCACCAACAATTATTTCAGTCGTTCTGTCTTGCCTTACTAGGCAGGACCTGGTTAGGCAGGACAGACTGGCAGGCCTCAGGTAGCAGCTGGCTGTGGGGAAATAGGGATGGGTCAGGAGAGGGGAAGGATTCTTCTGAGGCTGGAAGACGTAGATTTCATTGACCCAGGTGGTCTTTTGCCTTTCAGCATCAGGGAGAAAGTCTTTAAGACTGCTGATGGCTGGGCTCAGCACACAGCTTTGTTCCAAGATAGGCCAGAATGGAGAGACCTCACCAATTACTCTAGCTAAAGGAAAAGTAGTAAACGATCCCTAGAAAAGTGACTGAGTACCAAATCAAAAGTCATAATGTCTCCCCATTTCCATTGGGTTAAGAGAACTCTAGATCTGTGTGTTTCCCTGTTGAGGAATGCTCATGGGAGATGAGGATTCTAGACCCTAAAGCCATGGTTTTATCATCAGAAGTAGGGGCTGCTGAGGAGCTCTTCTGTCAGGAATGAACTGCAGACCCTGCTCCAGTGAGTGTACCAAGCATGCCAAGAAACTGAATAGAAGTCACTCTTTTCCTGACACTAATGGTAAAAGTCCCTGCCCACTACTCCTGGCCCCAAAGGAATTAGTAAACCAAGAGTCTCTGAATATCAAGGAAAGAGGAGGTACCCAGCCAGGTGGCACTGGGCTGGTTTAGTAGATTAGTTTGTCAGGGTGGAGACAACTCACAGGGTAGGGATTTTAGTTTAGTTATTATTGTCAATGAGGAAACCAGAAGGACTTGCCTCAAAGTGATGGAAAAAGCCCAAGTGAGCAATATACTTACTCTCTAGATATCCTAGAGAAAAAAGTCGTTGGGAGAGAGAACCATAGAAGAAAGTTAACAAAGAAGCATCAGTCCTCAACCAGTCTCTAGGCTTTAAACACACAACCCTCCACCTCTACCTGCTCTCCCTCTATCATTGTGCAAGACATACCTCGATTTTTCTTTCTATCTAAGGCTCTATTCTGGCTTTTCAGACTCCAGGCCTAAGGGCTGGAGCATACTTAACTGTGCGTATACTTAGACCTTCTATACTGCCTCAGTGCAGGCTCTCTTGTGATTAGGCATTCCAGTTGTGCTTGAAACCCTCATGAGTCTTGATTTCTGGCCTTCCAGCTTTCAATTAGGTTAGCAAAAGCCAGCGCCAGGCTGCAATGCATTCGAGAGGCCAGCATTTTTATGACATGTTGGTAGGCATTGAGATGTTCGGAGCTAGATACCTAGCTTAGTGCAACATCACCCGTGAGGAGCTCTGCTCTACTCATAATACAACCCAAGACTTGGGGAGCTTCCCTGTTTACCAGTTTGGCTTGAGTCCCAAACCAAGTCATCTTCCTACCTTCCTTTATCTTCTGTAGTTAAATGACCCTCTGTCCCATTAGGCTACAAGGCCATGCAGAGTCCCACTCAAGAATTAAGAAGCTACAAGAAGAAGGCTAAGAGCTAAGACCATTGCTAACAGCAATGATCAAGATGGCTGCTCTGATAGCTTGAAGAATAAAGATGTTTCTTAAGGTATCGGAAACAGGAAGATGACCTTGTTCACCACCCTCCCCACAGAGAGCACTGGGCTAGCTACTCACTTCTCAAGCAGGGTCAGAGCTGTCACTGGGTTCACCCGCAGATACTTGCAGTTGGGCTGTCCGTAGTCAGCAAGGTACGTGGACCAGTCCCACTGAATGAAGAGGTCCAACAGCTGAAAGATACCCCCAATCCCCACGCCAAAGATTAAACAAACTGACAGAAAAACCAGGATCCCAGAAATCCCAATATTCCTTACTACCAGATAATGGGAAAACAGAAACAAAAATGTAATAAAAGCACAGACAGCTACAGACCATAGTTACAACCAAGAAAACAAAGGAGTAAACATCAGAAGATGGAGAAATCTCTACCATGGTGCAGTTTCACTACTGAGACCAAATACTAGCAGCTGGCCTCAGAGGTTGGCCTGTGAAGAAATTAAGATCAGACTGAACTGAAATATAAGACCCCAGAGCAATCACTTACTCATTTAATAAATGACTGTCAAATGTTTTCCGCACATCAGGCTCCACTTGTGGAGTTCAAAATTCAACAATGCACAAATGAAGGGGGAACAGTTTGCGAAGTCAACCTCATCTAATCTAACACTGATACGATCCATGTTCAGCTCTGTGGACTGACCCAATGTTTTGGCCTGTTGCTGTTCTTCCACTCTTCCACAGGGTTTGGGATCAGGAAATACATTTAGTTGGCAATGTCTCTGTAGTCTTTAATCTGGGATACTTCCATAGCCTTACTCTTGTTTGATAGTGATACTTTTGAAGATGATAGTGTTCTGCCTCTGCTGTTTCCTTCAGCTTTGTCTGATGCCTTTTCTCAGATGCACAATATGCATTCCCAGCTAGGATACAACCCAAGTGACAAGTATCCTCCTCTGGGGGTCACAACTCAAAGCACCTAGTGCTCCTCTTTCTCTCACTGTTGATATTTGATTCTTCCATTATGTAGTTATGAAGTTGTCCTTTGCAACTAGCAAGAAATTTGGGGTGAACATTTAAACCCAAACAAACACATAGCTCCTGATTAAAATTTCTCTTTATATACTTGCACACAGTGAAGACTTTTGTGACACAGACTTCTATATTGGTTGCAAACTTAGGATAACCCAACACCTTTCTTCCCTCCACATGGGTCAGCTGTCATTCATTTCATTATTAGGGAGTGCTCTCCCTTTTCCTCCGTGTGAATATTTAACATTGGTATGGACTCCTGGATTCCCACTTCAATGCTTATGCTCATTAATTACTATGCATGCTGTTTTGGGACTCTGATTGTCCCCAGCTTCAAGTTAGAACCTGTGTTCCTATGTCATGCCCCATAATTTTTGGAGCCCTTTGTAGCTTTCTGTCACAAAAATGACTTGTGGGCTCATCTTATATTTAAAGAGTTCAGTACTGAGACCAGCTATTTTCTTTGAGAAGAAGATTCTTTTAATGGAAACGCTATGGAAATTGGGATTTGGGTGCCAAATGTGCTAACTGCTACTGGGGGGTGGGCGATTTACAAGGAGCTAAGCTCTTTCAACACATGAGCTAAGAATAATATGCATGTAATAAACATGCATTTACATAGGCATACAAATATTAAAAATTCCGAGTCCACAACCCGTCTCCAAGTATTCTCTTTTGACTTCCCTGGTGGTGATAATCCTGGCTTTCAACCTCATTTGTTCAATCTTAAATATATCTAAGTACATTCAGCACTGTTTCTATATACCACTAAAACAACAATGAAGAAACCCAGTTCCTTCTGTGCCACACTGGTAGCCAACTCCATTGCTTTTAGGGTGTTCTTCTACGTTTCTATTTGTGAAGATAAAGCAGATGAACGTATTCTTTCTTATTTCTCCTTTTCTCTTCCAGAAAGTAAGTGTCACATGTGCCCTTCAGAGAATCTCCCTTTTTGAAATGACAGGCAGAATGTGGATGGATATGAAAGGGGACATTTCTTAAGATTACTATTTCCCAAACTTTATTATTGAGCATCACTCTCACAATTTTTACTATATCTGCAAACTACTAGTGTCAAGCCCATTTACATTTTTCTTTATGCTGACTTGTGTATTAATCATAAATATGTAAAAGTACATTTTATATAACTATCACTCCTGGGAACCTCTGATCCAGAACTCACGCACTAGTGCCACTCAGAAGGCACTATCATCAAGGAGACAGAGTTCAGTTTTCCCACTAGCTTTAGTGTAGAGCTGCCTAGAGCATCACTGTTGTAGCCTTCTGCACCTCTAGTATTCATTAAATCTATGTTTTAGTGTTAGTTTGTGAACCAAGAGTCGAGTGACAACTGTGTGTGCAGGACAGAACTGAGTGGCCCATGTGTACAAAGAAACAACTGGAATAGAAGTTTCTCATCAGAAAAGCACATGTAGGCCCCGTGCTGACCAGGGGGTCCAAGCTAAGGGTCTGGTGCAGCCTGGATGTGTAAGTAACTTGCTAACCCAGCCACTTGCACAGTTTACAGAGGTATAGTCCAGTCCTTCCTCCTCATTCTTCTCATACCAGGTCTTCCAAAAGGGACTTGGGATGATTTTTACCCCCTTGTCAAAAAATTGCTAAAATTCTTGATTCTGTAGGTGCTGACTTGTAATGGAATTTATATTTATTCTTACAAGATTTTTTGAAACAAATAAATGAAATAGGTTTCCCTATCTCAGCTTGTCCTAATAAAGACATAAGCATGTTGAATTCTGCTAATGTTTTTTAAAGGTTTAAAGTATTATTAGAAAATTTATAGTAAAATACAAAAGTAGTTACCAAGAACAATAATGGTATATTATCTTACTCAGCATATCCAAGAAATCCATTTCATGTCCAATTTTCACTGCACTAATGGTTGAGGAAATAAAAAAGGAATTTCAACTCTCACAATCTCTACCCAAATCTCTACTTAGCAGATTCCTATGGGAAGAAGAAATGGCTCCTGCTACTTCAATACACAGAAAGTTTAATTCACATATCTGTTAATGTTTTAAAAGCAGGGCTGGAGAGATAGCTCAGCAGTTAAGAACACTGCTGACCTCCACAGGTACTGCACACATGACATGGGTGCACTTACATTCATACAGGCAATACACTCATACACAACTGGGCTGCATCTTTCAGGTAATCTTAAAATGAGTAGTCTTCTGTTATAAAGAGAAATAAAAGAACATGAATAACCCAAGATAAATTAGTTAAGTGCTATTAAATGATATATTGACACTATTTTTCTTTTTGAACTACCCATTGAAATCACTGCAGTTTCTCTCTCTCTCTCTCTCCCTCTCTCTCTCTCTCTCTCTCATCTCTCTATCTTTTTTGAGACAAGAGCTCCCTGTGCCCTAGCTGGTCTGGAACTCACTATGTAGGCTAGGCTAGCCTTAATTGCACAGAACTCCGCCTGCCCCCGCTTCCTGAGTGCTGGGATTAAAGACAGGTGTCACTACACCCGGCTCTTGCAGTTTCCATTTGTAAGCCGTGAATATAAATTGTGGTGTAGAACATACATACACACACACACACACACACACACACACACACACACACATACACACACGAGATTATTCTGGTTACTGGGCAGTGCCCAAAAGGTGGTGTGATCATTTCAGCAAAGGCAAGTAACAGAAGGCTTACATATTTTTGGTTTTGTTTTTGTGGTACTAGTTACTGAACCTAGGGCTAGGCAAGCTCACTGAGCTATCTCCCCAGCCCTACATGATTTCTTTAATGCCTGGTCTTCTCACTTTAGAACAACTATCAGAACAAATAAATTAAATTAATATCAACTATAAATGTATTCCAATGCCATCAAATTCTCTTCTAGATTCCAACTGAATGCCCTGTATTGCTCTTGGTCATTGTTTTCTTAGTCTTTCAATCTATTACTACTCTTTGCTCTTATCTTTCATGACCTTGGTACTTTAGGAAAATTTTATATTTGGTCATTTATTTTATAAAATGTTCCTTGATTTGGGTGTGCAAAATATTTTTTTCATGATTAGAGTGAGGCAGAAATTCAACTAGGAGGCAGTTTTGCCTCTGAGGGCACAGGCAAGCCTGAAGTGTCTGGAGAAATTTCTGGTTGTCATGGGCTGGGGTGGTGGTTATACTGGTATCTAGTGAGTAGAGTGCAGGGATTCTGTAAAACACCTTATAGTACAAAAGAAAGGCATCATTCAATTAAGGGTTATTGGGCCCCAAACATTAACAGCACCAACATTAAGGGGTCCTGGATTGAGGTTATATACATTTGGGGGGTGGGTAACAAAACCATCAAAGAAATGTTACTACATTATTCTTAAACATTTGTTTATTAATTGTTGGTATATGTGTGTGTGTGTGTGTGTATGTGTATACGCACCATGGCACGTATATGGAGGTCAGAGGATAACCTGTAGGGGTTGGTGCTCTCCTTCCATCATGTGCGTCCTAGGAATCCAGCTCAGATGGTCAGACTTGGCGGCAAAAGCTCATCCCCACTGAGATATCTTGCTGGTCCCTATTACATTATCTACTGCATCAAATCAAGGAAACATGATGTTCATGCCTCTCCTTCCAGGCAATGTTTTATTAACTTTAATATTAACTTGACTCCTTGGTTCAGGGAGCAGGTGAAAGGTTCTCGATGTCAATGTCATTATTTTCTCTTGAGATTAATAGATTTCTTGGGGGAGATACTGTTTAGGACTAAGCAAACCTCCTGGTTCTTCTCCCCAGGTTCTGCCTACCATTGGTGAGTGGATTTTGCCTGCAACACTATTTACCATGGTGTCTGTCCACAAGACTTTCTACTACCTTCATTCCTTTTATAGTTATGAATAACTATAAAGTACTGTTCCTTTTCTATTTATTCATTTAATTATTTATATCAGTATACATTTCTGAGTATTTTATATTCCAGGTTATAATCCATTATAATCCTTATTTTGTGGTTCAAGTTGTTCCAGGTTTAGTTATTAGGAATTCCTTACGACTGGGTCTCTTCTGTATTTTTGACCTCCACTCTCCTTTTTTGAATATTTTCTCCTTTTCAGGTACTCTAAGATGTTCCAAGCTCATCTTATTTTTTTTCTACTGTCCTAGATACAGGCTCAATATAGGATATTACTTATCCAAGGTGCTTCGGTTCTTACTAGAAGAGAATGGTATTTAGAAAGCAAGATCTGAGCATATGGTCTACACACTGCTACTGGGGAGTACTGCACCCAGGCCACTTCACTGGGCAGAACTAAAGAAAATATGTGTGTATCCTGTGCACACATATCAAAAGCACAAGTTCACATCGATGCTTCCAATTCCAACCCAGCACTACAGAGTTCTTTCTAGTCCTGTCCTTTTCTCCTGATTTATTACTTTTTTTTTCCTGACAGGAGAAACCTGGCAGTCATTATCTACAATAGCTGACACACTCCTTTAATTCTTGCATAAAGTGGTTTCAAAGTTGCTAACCCTACCCCTGCAGGACACAAATTTATCACCTGGAGTACAGAACTAGGGTACTGTTCTCTTTGTCTTAATCCTCACTGGTCTCTGCAGTTACTGAGGCTAGGTCTCTTTTTCATCACCTGTCTGCTGTGATTCTATTGATCTTCTGTGATGCAGTTCTGCCCTTTTTACTGCTTCTGCTCTATTTTGCTTTCACTCATATTTGGGTCAATTTTAACTGCTTACTTTGGGGCATGTGAAATGATATTGCAGTTCTAAGAGTCAAAGCTATATGAAAAGTACACTGAGAAAGAGCTCCTCCCGCCACTGGTTCTTTCACCATCCCTTCATCCACCCCATCTAGGTAACCCAAGTAGTTTGTTTATCCTGCTTTTGTTTCCTTTGTACAGATGAACAGACATATTTTCTTGTGCCTTCCTTTCTCATTGGAAGGGTACATTACAGCCACTCTTCCCCAGAGAACTGTATCTAGAACTCAATCTCTAGTAGAAGCCTTCTCCTCATGCATAATCACATTCTGGATTTACTCATACAAATGCTGTGGAGTTTTTGCAATCTAGAGGCATAATTTTCAAGAGACACACACCAGATGTGATATTTTGGGAGCACTTCACTGTTAAGTGAAGAGAATAAATGTTGGAAGGTAGAGAGTAGAAGGTGGTGAAAAAAGTTAGTGCTAATTTGATTAAAGGAGAATTCAGCCGGTCATTAATGATGCTTCGATCTCTATGGTATGCTCATGGTATCTATCAGAACAAGGGAACTGAAACAGTATAGCAGTTATGTGACATTTTATAAACTACATAGGTTAATTAGAATAAATCATGTGATTACCATTTATTACATAAAACTGTGTACAAGTGGGACACATGAAAAGGGAACATTGAATGGGAATGCTGCGTAGGTTCTACTGAGTAGAATACCTGCTTTTCTGTTTGCTCCTGTATGATGCCTATCTACACAACTTTTAACTAGGGCTGTGGCAAAGCTGTAAAGCTGCCTATACTTCGTTGTTACTTCTGAACGTTCCTACAGTTAAACAGTACTCAAGTTACACATTTGATTTCATGGTGGTAGGGGGTATTGGGAAAGAGAAAAGACAAGAAACTAGCAACAATCACCAAGTACATAAAGGAGGGATGGCTGTTTGGCTTGCATTCCCCTAGAGGTCAGAATTGTTTGGTTTTGTTTTTTTTTTAATTCTCATTGATTCTGCCTCTGAGTTTGGGGCTCCTTTGAGAGACTAGGCCAAACTTTTGAAAGACTTCCTTTCTTGCAATGGTATCTAAGAAAGGCTGGAAAAATTCAAAAGAGTCAAAGTCAAAATGCACCCCAGGCCATTTGCAAAGTTTCAGGAAAGGCCTTAAAGATAAAGCAGCATCTCTGTTAGTGCAATACACACATCTCTAGTAGAAAACACACCAATAATTCAGATAGCTCGTGGCTAAAAAAGGCAATCTCCAAGTAAACACTGTAGCCTAATATTGAAGCAAACTCTCGTGTTCCCGTGTGTCTTAGGCAGGAAGAACTATTCAGAAAGAGCGTAGTAGAAGATGCCAGCACATGCCTACTGGTAGACCACTGCTGGCTACTATACCATTCACAATGTGCCTATACATGGGTAAAGAGGACTGCTGGACACATCCTGCTGTCACTGCTAAATTTTTCAGCTATGAACTGCCACATTTAGATTGTGATTGTTAATCTCCATTGTCAACTTCACTGGATTTAGAATCACCAGGTGTGTCTGTGAGGGTATTTCCCACAGTGGTTTGACTGAAAAATTTTAAATGTGGCATAGGTGCCTAGACGGAATTTAAGGGGAAGAAGGAGCAGGAAGACATAAGTACCAGCATTTATCTCTCTACCTCCTGACTGGCTGCAGATGCAATGTGACCAGATACCCTGAATTTCAGCTGCTATACCTAGAGCCACTCTCACCACCAAGTCTTCTCTGCTGTGGTGGACTGTATCCTCATCCATGAGCCACAATAAGCTCTTCTTCCCTCAAGCTGCCTTTGCTAGGTATTTTGCCATAGGTAGCACTGGAGCTCCCAAGGGTGAGAACAACAGATCTCCCATGACTCTTCCACAGCATGGACCAGCATATTGCTAGATTCCCAGCAGGTCACCAGCAAACACATCAAATGGAATTAGAATAGATGAGCTGATATTCCATAGTGCTTATAATTTATAAGCACTACAGATTTATAATTTGTGTTTCCCACAAGTTACTTGCCAAGTAGACCAAGACACTAGGAGGGATGTATGAGGATGAAAGAAGCATCAAATTAGAGAGATGCATCCATGACCAGGAGTGAAGCCAGCCCTGGATATCTGACCACAGGGTTCCAAGGGAAGGTATCCATGAGCAGTGCTTAGGAGCAAAGAGGATGTTGGTCATGTCTGGACAAGCTCCACTAGGAGCACTGGGTTGTTGGCAAAACCTCCTCTTTCCAGAATGCAGCAAAGATTCCATGGAGAATGGAATGGCAGGAGCAAAGGTAGGAACATACACAGAAATGGGGACAGTGACAGCAGCCACACCGTACTTCCCCTAGGAATGATTTTGTTGACATGTTTCTCTTGAGCAAGTAAACTGAATCCTATAGAAAACTGTGCTCCCAAAGCAGGCATGTCCTTGAAGTAAAAGGCAAACCTGAATGTGTACTTTATATATATCTAAAGAAATTCTTCATGTTAAGCAGGATGGACCACAAGATAATAATATGCTTCTCTGTTACCACATAATCTAACAAAAATTCTAAATATGCCATGTCTTTGTGGCTCCTGTTAGCACAATGTACTTGTTCTAGGAAACAGTAACATACACAATACTAGGCCAGGAGTTCCTTGCCCATCTACTGCCTCAGACAGGATGAAACTCATCATATCGTGGTAAGGCATTTCTCATAATCTACAGCCCACAGGTGCATGTAGGACACAGCAGGGTGCAGCAAGAGCAAATGCAGGCTCAGGGTCCTCCAACTGAGAAAGTGACCCCAGACAAAGCTCCTATCAGCAGCAGAGGACAGACCAAGAGAAGGACTGTAGAAAGGCCACTCAACAGCAGATTTGACCATGATGCATTTGTGTTTATTGCCAGGATTTCCCCTGACCCAATGCCCCTGGACATGTAATTCAAAGAACAGCTTTTGCCTGCCTCTTGCATGACCTCAGAAGTGCTTCCTGACACAGAGGTCTGGGCAAGAGTCCGAAAAGGAATGCAAGACTTTAATAAACACAAACTCAGTACCAATAATGTATTAAGCACTCTTGGGCACCACACACAGGAAAAGATGGTGAGATGCTGTGTCCAGGCTTGAACTCTGGCTGGTAAATGAACAGATTCTGAGCGATGGGCACTAACACACTGTGGGAAGTCATGATGAAAGTTCACAAAAAAGGGCTTCTAAGCCCCAGCCAGGGGCTGGGGGCAGCTAAGGGCGGGGTAGGGGTACCAGGCAAAGAAGGATCTTTGGGAAGTGCTTTGGATATACTTAGGATAAAGGAAGCAAGGTACTGGTGGACTCCATGTACTAAGTTAAGGAGACTGAATTTTAGCTGCAAGCTTCGCTCCTTTCCTCCCTCAAGGCTGCTACCTGCTCTTCTAGGGCAGAAGATAGAAAACTATCACCACCACTCGCTGTTGTAAATAAAGATTTTTGGTGCAGGGCTATGTTCATTGGCTAACATCTCATCTGTGGCTACTTTTGTGCAGTTATCAACTGAGGGAAGTGCCTGTGACAGACACTGCATGGCCCAGAGAACCTAAGGCTTCACTGGTTTTCACTCCTTTTCACAGGAAAGTCTGTCTTTAGATCCAGATCAGAAAGGGCAGTGGGAATTTCCTCAGATGGGAGATATCTCACAACTATCATGTAACATACACAAATAAAATCACTCTATAAATTAATTCTTAGCTTAAAAAACTAAAGAAAAGAAGGCAAGAAAATGAGAAGGATCTCAATGATAGAGAGATGGCAAGAGCTTCATTGTTCTAACAATTGGCACCAGCATAGCATTCTTTTAGGTGAGAGAAATACCCGGAGAGATTTCTTGCTTGGGTAAGACCCTCAATGTGCAGGGACATCCAGTAAACAGGGAGGGGAAACTTATCGTGGATGTTGAGAGCAGACCTTGAAGAATTCATTTCGTTACTATGTGTGAGAAAGGCTAAGAAAAAAAATCCCTAATGTGGCTCTGGATAACAATGGAGACCTGGATATTAAATAAGTATCTTTAAAAAGCGGTTGCTGTGTAGTTTAGACAAATCACTGACTCTAGGTGCTCGAGCAAAGGATTTCCGAGGGTGTGTGTGTGTGTGTGTGTGTGTGTGTGTGTGTGTCTGTCTGTCTGTCTGTTTGTCAGAAACAGTTGAGGACACATCTAGAAGGCTACAAGCTGCACCGCAGGGCTGGGAGAGGCCAGGAGGCACAAAGCTAGGAAGTACATAGGAGGTCTCTGGACTTTCCACAAATGACAAAACTGGGGTGGAGGAGCCTCCAGGGCTCTCTGGCTCTCTACCTATGTCTTACATAGGTAAGCTGTACCACAGGCTTGCTCCTGGAACTTCCAAGAGGGTCTGGCCCCGTCCTTTCACCAGCTGGGTGAGAGCATAGGAAGAGGGAAGAGGGGTGAGTCGTGCTGTGAGGTTTGCTGCTGTCCCGGTGCCAGCTCCCTGATGCAGGTGTTATGAAGTGCTGCCCGAGTGGGCAACTGAGTATCAGCAGTTTCTTCTCAAAGGAGACATTACCCTTAGAAATATTTATTTACATCATAAATATAGGTTTCTAGATTTTTCTCTAAATCTTTCACTTTTATGGCTGCTGGGAAAAAGGAAAAAGAAAAGGAAAGCCAGGCAGGCTGAAGGTTCTCCTGTGATGTCCAGCTGGAGCCTAGGCAGCGGAAGACTCTGGGAAGAAAAAACAGCACCAAGTATTACTTTCAGTGCCCTGTGAGGGCACTTCTCACTGACCACAGCATTCATGCTGCTGCAGGGGCAGAATGGAAGGTCTTTGCCAACATGGGTTGACTGAGTTGCCCCTTGTTGGGGTAAGGAGGTAGCAGGTGAGAAATTTGAATGGACTGAACCTAGGACAGCCTTACTCCCAAGCCTGCCCTTTCCCTCCACTTCATTTTGGGTCTCATTTGGGCAAAGATCCAGCTGGTATAGGAAAGCACAGCAGCACACAGCAGTGGAAGCTGTGAGGAGGTGTGCTGGGTGATGCTGTGGAGAGCACTGCTCCCCATCTGAGGGGTTTAAAAGTCAGTATTCCATGAGGAATGGAAGCAGTTGACTAAGCAAGATGAACTTTGCAGGACATAAAGATAAACTGGGCTGAAAGTTTCCAGGCAGAAGAGCTGAGGCAGTAAGGATGTGGCTGAGGATAGCCGGTGTCTCCGTTCCACTGCAAGGGTTCAAGTGTAAATGAGTATGAAAATGGGACAGAGATGACAGCAAATAGATACATAAGGCAGGGGTGAGACCAGCCTGTAACACAAATGAAGGAGGCAGGTCCAGGACACCTATGAATGGTGGCACTGTGAGAACTGTGTGGATTACCTAACTTACAACGTGCTTTTAAACAAAAACATGGTGCCAGCCTCTTCTTGTGTCAGCAGTCTGAAACTTTTATACAGCTCTTGAAGCTAGATGGGAAACAAAGTAGACCAAAGAGGAGACTGTGGGTATTGCCAGACACCCTTTTCATGCCCTGCCCGCATGTTCTCTTTGGCAAGACACACCAAGTTAAACAGGGTCATCCTCAGTCCTCTCTCCTATCCACCAGCTAAGATAATGTATCTGCCCTACATGTAGTAGATGAGGGTCTACTCTGTACAGGAGTCTCAGGCCACATTTCAGGCAAATCATTAGGAAGGGAGAGAAGGTTCCGCGTGTCTACTGAGAACCTACCAAGTGTTGGAGCCATGGTACGTGTTTACACTGGAAGTCTTATTGGATTCTTTGATAATTCTGTGATAGCTAAGAGTGGTCCATATCTACTGATGTGAACAAAAGAGATCCTCCCAAGATATAATTTAGTAAATAAAAGGCCTTAGATTTTAATTTAATCCTTTTTAACTCCAAAGTGACACTCTTCTGAAATGCCAACTTACTTCTGGAAGGAAAAGGCTGTCAAGGGCTAAGATCCTCCTTGTCCTGTAGTTGTCTTCACTCCAGAAAAGCAGATGTATCAATCTGGCTTCTTTTATGCTGGTCTTTAGCTTCAGATATGGCCAGTAGTTGACACAATTAATCATTTAAAAACAATGGAATCAGATCTCTACAAATCTAATTAAGCCTGGTTTGAGGCAGCTGAGGATGTCCTAAGGGGTGGATGGATATCTGACTTACTTAGTCACCAAACAAGCTGGAACCTGGGAGGTGCCGAGGACAGAGCAGACACTCAGTGAAATCCCAGGAAGCAACAGTGGTCACTGAGGGAACCACATGAGGAGAGTGCTGCAATGTGATGAGTTTAGACTGCAGAACCAAGGCCCCCCCACTGCTGGCAAGTATGCCTCAGTGATGGGGTGGTTTATGAGGACAATTAATTTTGTAAGTATACTAGGCAGCAGTACTGAGTCACCCTCAGGGAAGACAGGAATGTCAATGCAAACTTCAAGAAGAGTCTATTCAGCAACTGACTTAGAGGGCAAGAGTCCCATATACTTTGCTCAGTATCACACTCACTTCCATGAAACTCAGAGCAGTACATACAGCAGATCTAGTAGGTGTCTGCAAAACATCTTGGCCAAATTGAAGTGGCCCACTCAATTTGCTGAAAGACTATTTAGGTGTGTGTGTCTGTCTGTCTGTCTCTGTCTGTCTGGAGGAAGTGGAAAGAAATACCTTGTTTCTCTCTTTGTTATTGCTCACTGAATTCTCAAAGGTGGAGGGCAGGGCTGGCAGAGGTCTGTGGCAGGTGTCAGTGACCAAAGGCAATCATGCTCACAGAAGGTGATGTCTTAGGTACAAATGGCCTCGTCCCCTATCACCACGGCTGTTCTTCCTTTTCTATAAGAAATCCCCTTCGTGAAATTTCATGCCAGAAATGTGTCACAATATCATTTCTCAGAATTCTCCTCTAAGGAGAATTTTGTTTGCTGGGTTTAAAACATCCTACACAGCAGAAATGCCTGTTTGTTCTATATTACGTGTGTCTTTGTTGCTCAACACACTTACTTTACATTCCTGTGCTGGCTGTAGATGTCATCCTGTGGCCTTTGAAAGGCTTGCCAATCCTCAAATTAAAGACAGAAGATCAGCACTGTAGCCAGGGATCCATCTGTCATAGACACTCCTGCAGCTGAGGATTCCTCTAAAATTTTTATTGACAACCAAGCATTTAGTATCTCCTCCAGTTCTAAGATTCTAAGCCTAATAAGTTCCCCTAGGAAACCAAGGGCTGGGCATACAGTAGTCCTCAGCATTTAGCAGAAAAGAGGCTGAGCTATAAGAAGGGCACCAATTCTTTGTCTTCCTCTTCCGAGAGGAGGGGGCTGAAGTCCAAGAGAGGGTCACTGTGCCAAAGCTACTGTCACTGAGCTGCAACCACAACTCAAGCAAGCCCTGATTTTGCTTCACTTTATTTTCTGTGCAGCACAATTTAACCTGCTGATGGAGAACATTACAGTAATCAGATACCTACAGAGAGGTGAAGGAGGGCAAAAGGGAGTTTTACTTTTCTTAAGAAATAAATAAGCATGCTGAGTATTTTAGCACATGCCTGTAACCCTAGTATTTGGGATTACTAGTTCAGAGCCAGCCTGGGTTACATAATGAGACCTTGTATCAAAAAAAAAAAAATCAAAACCACAAAGAAAAAAAGGGCAACAAAGAACATAAAATCAAGTTATCCCAGGTGAATAAATGTCAATGGCTTTTCTAAATTAAACACTGAAGAAAGGGGGAACTCCCTCTTCCCCTCACCTCACCTGCTCTAATGACTATTTGGCACCTGCTACATGGTTTTAATGCCTTGCAGGAACACACACACACACATAAAACACTATATATAACTTTCTATAACTTGCTTTTTTCATCCATTCTTATATTTTTAAGACCTATCCATACTGATCAGTCCCAATTTGTTTATTCCATCGTTAAACTGTTAAACAGGATTCTCTAGTGGACAAGAATATTGAAACACACCATAATATGCTTATCAGCTCATTCCTGGTGAGAAGCTGCCCAGCTGTGTTCTGGCTGGCAGGGAGTCTGCCAGCACTCAAGGAGCAGGTTACGTGAGTGTAGTGAGAAAGAATTGCCAGTCAGTTTTTACCACTATGTACATGAATGTATGATGTAAAAATATCAAGCTCAGTGTTATAAGCATTCCCTGAATTTAATCCCATTTTAAGTGGCACAGAGAAAACTCAGGCATCAGTCTAGACATCAACTCTTAAGGAGACAGAGAAAACCCATCTGTTCTTGGAGGAGAACACACAGAAATACACAGATCACATGGCTAAGTCTGCCCTGACCAGAACAAAGATGAACACCAGCTTTCTCTTCTCTGAACCGTGAATCAGGGCTACATTCCCACTTCAGAACCCTTAGGACTGGATTAGTTTCTGTAGCCTTTTCTAAAGAACAGGATGTTGAATTGGAATATCAGGACAAGCTCTGATTTCATGGCTACCATCTTCAACTATCCTGCCTCTGAAACTCTGGCAGTTAATGCCTGCTAGGCAGCAACTGAACTTGGAAGGTAAGAGAAGTCAGGAGAAAAAAGAAGTTTTGGTACAGGAGAGCTTTATAACATTCATTCTCAGGGGTCTGAGGATGGAGCATCTTCACTCTGATTTTTTATATAACAGCCCAATCTTCTAACTTCTTGCATGGCTACAGCAATTGGTTTTTGTTTTCTGAAGGCATGGAAGTCTTGATCCAACATTTTACCTGTATGTTCATTATATCTTTGATACAGCATGGTCTCTTGTTGGGTGTCAGCAAACCACTAAAGGTTTCTGATTCAGTTTCTTCATATGCTAGATGAATTTTTGTTAAAAGCTATTTCAGTTTGTTGAATTAGGATACAAAAAAAGCCATGGTAAGTGAAAGTACACCCAAACCTCCCCTTGCTCAGAGGGATACCACAGAGGTATCAGTATCAATCAAAGCTTTCCACTGCCCTTTGTGACCTACACAGTAACAGGAATTGTTCTGACTTCTGCCTCAGTGTGATGTAGACCCGAGCCCCTGGCTCTCATCCAAGCTACTCCCTTCTACCAACCCTGCAGTCATTCTGTCCATTTCCTGTGAACCAGAGTCATATGGACACTCTCCAGATTAGCATTTGTCATGTGGCTTGTTCCCGGGAACAGAGTTAATTCAAGAATCTTAACAAGGGCCAGACTGTAAGCACAGTTTTCTTTAAAGAGACCACCCACAGTTTAAATACCTTGAACAATATGTAGGAAGAAGTACTTACTCTTTTACCTGAGAATTCTCCCATGTCCACAAAGAGGTTATCTCAAAGTACATATCAAGCTGTCAATGGGAAACGACCACCTTGCTCTAGTCAGGCCCTTTTCTAGACCTTTCCATCTCTGACAAGCCATGCTCCTGACTTGAAGACATTGTTCTTAGCTAAGTTTTCCCCAGACTTTTCCATCTCTTGCCCCCACACAGTTTACAACACTGAACTGGAGACAGGGTTGGAAGGGTGGCCAGGAAACCTTAAGTTACAGTGAGAAGCTGTGCCAAGCCATCTCATCACTCTGCCTAGATGCTCTGGCCTCTCATGCTTTCTCATTCCTGTGCCCTGGGGCCAGTTATAAACCTCTCTTTAAAGTGAAATTAACTTGGCTTGGTGAAGTGCTCAGCAGAACCCGGTGTCTAGCAAAGCTCAGCCGGCATCAGCAAAGATGACGATACAGACAATATAGATGGTAGACACACCTGCTTTCACAGTCCCACACCTCACTCAGGCTCTTTTTTATTTTGAAAGCCTTCTCTTCCTTTCTCCTGTCCAAACCCATCATATTCTGATGAGATCTTGAGAAGCCTTCTTCCATTTGTCTCTGACACCTATCATTTGCTGGTACCATGGCCTATCAGAAATGAATAGTTTACTTCCTTGGTCTGGCCTTCTTAGGAAGATTGTAAGCCCCTTAGATTAGGATGTTTTTCTGTTTCTACCTGGAACAGGTCTAGACCCTTGGTAGCCAAGGGCAGTGAAGGGGTTTTCTATGTTCAGGTTCCAGAGAAGTTCAAGGTATAATACTAAGAGCATGTCACAATGTAACAGCAAAGGGTGCATCCCTCTGGGTGCTCAGTATCTTTAGATATCTTCATCCAATTTCACAGCTAAGGAATTCTAGAGGCTAGCTTGAGGTTAATACTTGCCGAAGATAATTTACTGAGTAATGATCTGCTCCAGATCCTACAGTACTAATTACACTTCCAGTTACAACAAGGTAGGCCTGTGGTACAGCAGAGGGCTTCCCATGTAGATATGTTCTGGCCCAGTAGCTCTGGACTTCTGGGTACAGGATTTATGCTAAATGAGCACTGGTCATAAATCAAGTGGCATTGTTTTTCTGTAAGCTGTCAAGGCTCAGTTATTGCCCCTCTGGTGTTAATCATACTCTACCCACTTCTCAGAATCCACTGACCTAGTGGTATATCTGCAATGGTCTAGATACTTCAGCACAGTTCCACAATGGAAGTAATGTGGCACAGGACTCTACACACTGTGTTTGACTGCCCTGGATGCCAGCAAGGCCCTTTCCATCCTTCTGCCTCTAAGCAAGCAGTCTCACCTCTCAGCTGTTAGCAACTTCAGGCATATTCCCTTTTGTCTTCTCATGTTAGCTCTGTGTGGTGAGGGTTGAAGTGACTGAGATTATACTACAGGAAGCCAGTGTCCTGGCTCAGCCCTGAGTCTATGACAGCAAATACCGCTTCCCTCCTATGCTACCCTCTGGTTTCCTAAGGTCATTTCCAGGGTCTGGCTCACGAGGTGCTGGTCTCCACTTTCTGGTGGTTGTTTCTTCATGTTCTCTAACAGGCGAAGAATGGGTGGAAAGGCTCAGCCACAGGATACTGGACTGTTTACAGTTGGCCAGGCCAAGATTAGTGTGAGCACAACATATGCCAAGTCCATTGGAAGTTACATTTTCCTTTTGTTTACACATTACAGAGGAGAGGACCAGAAGAAGAAAAAAAAGCAGGTGACCTCCTGCTAACCTCTCCCGTCTGCTAGAGGCCGCTGCCCTCACCTCTGAATGAACTTTCAGATTATCTCACACAAGATTCACCTTGCGCTGAACTTGTACGCCTGCTCTGAAGCCCGCCCCCCCACCCCCCAGTCACGTAGCTGTGATTAAACATTACAGAGTGGCCATAAATTTACAGAAGTGTTATTGTGACTTGCTTTCCTTTCTTCTTTGGGAGAGGAAGAGAGCAACGGGTTTGGAATGGGGAGTGGGGGTTAAAAAAGGGAAGCCCATAGTCAAACACACAGTTCCTTTTCACAGTTCTGAACAACTACCAAAAACATGGTGTAAGAGTCCCAGAAAGCGAGGAGAAACATCTATCTGGTCACATGAGAGGAATCAGAAAGCTGCAGAGCCCCACACTTGGGAGAGCCATGGTGTGGCTGGTTCCATTTCCATATAACCTCAGTTTGTAAGTGATGCACAAATTGTCTGTCTTAAAGGAACTCTTGAGAGAGGAAGGGACACATCTCTTCAGCTTCCAAGTGACAGGGAAGAGGCAAGGGAAAGGAGGCTGCAAAAGAACACTTAAAAAAATCTCTGAGATCCTGTGTAAGATGAAGTGCAACATCTGGGACATTTAAGCAGAGGCTGGATGAAGAAGACAAGACCACATTCTAAAGGAAACACCCCAAAGCTGTACCCAGGAGACTGACCAGATGACTTAAGAACATTTATTTCTGTGATTCACTGTTTTATGCTTAAAGTAGAAAAAAAACCACTGGATATTTCATTGACAGCTTGCTAAACTCTCTAGGATTCCAAAGGCAAAAGACACCTTACAACAGGTCTGTGCTGACCATGAGACAATGAGACCTCTATACTCAGAAAAGGTCAGGGAGTGCGCTGTTTCATCCAAAAGAATTGTAAAAAGTGGTCAGGAAGCTCAGACTGAGGTGATAGGCTCTGGCCAGCGCAGTTATGTTTGAAAAGGAGTCATCCTATCTCTGGTTACCCCACGGCAAAACGGTGCTAACCACGCTCACTGCTTCTGTGGCTGACAGTGTCCACTGGAGCAGCAGAGCCCAGGGTCTGTCTGCATAAGGAAGGCAGTTGATGGCTTAGTTCAGGGCTACCTCTCATCAAGATCTCTCACTACTGGGAAGATCAGCCAGGAGTCAGACACAGAGCTTGGAATTGCTCAGGCACTGTCTGATACAGAGAGCTATGCCAAGGAACGAGATGTCACGGTGTCTAGTGTTGGAGAGATTTCAGTTCTGCCAGGGAGTTCTGAGGTCAAGCTTTGTTCTGCACAGGTAGAAGCAGGGATATGAGAATCTTGGAGAGGCTGAGAGCAAGCAAGGTGCTGGCTGCAATGAAGGAAATTGCCTCAAGTCAAGTTTACACACAGGTACTGGCCAAGGGGAAGAAGGCAGGCTTTGTGGGGCAGCTAGGCACTATGCAGGCACACACAAGAGGAAAGGCAAGTCAGTGCCAGAAGCCAGAAAATGAGATCAGACTTTGGGGGAACATGGGAGAAAAGTATGAAAAAACTGACATCTGGTGAGATATTAGTTGAGTGGGTCAGATATTACACTATTACTGCACAATCCTGTACACTGCCAGGACAGTCTCACTAGTATAACCTGAGACAGATACTGTCTTCACTCCAACACACACAAGGTGCCAGAGCATCAGAAATTTAAGCAAATGCTCAGAATCACAGTGCAAGTAAGCAGGAAGTCAGATATGATACATCAATGAATCTGAGAGTAGAATTCTGGAAACGGAATTAAGGCAGCATAAAAGTTCATGCCAGTCAGACTGAATAAAGTTTCCCATTGTCCTTTAGAGCTCAGCTTAAGTCCCCACCTCTTCTAGGAAACCATGAACCCTTCTCTCAGCATCTGAGGTTTATCCCCTCCATGAACTCGTCTGTATTTACTGCTTATGGTACATGGGAAGTGCTGTATCACAGATTTGTCCATTCTTCTGTTTGTCCCTTACAATTGAAAAGTTGATTATGTCAGTAAACCAGATGCTGATATAGAGAGAAACCTGAGTGGCTTGTGTTTGCAGTTCCAAGAATAGAATATCAAATTCTTTAAGAGGTGAGGCTCACACAGTAGAACCAAAAATATATTGTAACTAAACCCCCAGAAATTAACAAAAAAAATTAGTATATAGTGTAAAGAGAAACTGTGTGTCAGGATTCTTCACTGGTGGAATATGCTTGAGACCATGAAGGGAAAAGTACATGAGAGAAGAACAAACTCTGTTACACTGTGTTTTTCTTTTTTATCAACATTATATAGCTTTCTTATTTGTCTACAGAACAGCATGCACTTTTTACAAAAATAAAATCAGAAAACATGTTAACAGAAAAACATAATGGGCAACCATCATCCGTAATCTCATCTTTCAGAGATAATAAAGGTGAAAAATTTCATATCTAGTCTTTAAGAAAAAGTTCACACTCAAAATGGTACAAATTACACATACTGTCAAAAGTGAATGCCCCCAATACAGCATAGATGCCTTTCATACACATGCAGATGATGCAGCCTTTCATACACACAGATCTGTTTCAAAAAATAAGGTGGAGAAGAGAATAAAGAATAAGGAAAACACTCAAAGTTTACCTCTGTGCATGAACACACACACACACACACACACACACACACACACGCACACAAATACACAAACCCCACACCTCCCGACTCCACTAGAGGCACTGACAGCATAGCATAGTAGGTAAATGGCTCTGGATCTAGACAACTTGAGGTAGATTTCTTGGCTTTTCCATTCATTAACTTGATGGCTCTGGTTAAGTTTCTCCTCCCTCCTTCTTTCCTTCCCTCCCTCTTTTTTTCCCTCCCTCCCTCCTCTGTAACTTGCTGCTCTGTCTCCATCTCCTGAGTGTTCTGACACCACACCCAGAAAGTTACCTGACTTTTCTGTGATGCAGTTTCATCATCTATGGGATGAGGAGGGTGCTGTGTAGAGTACTCAGTCTGCTCTTGCAGAGTACTCAGAACAGTGCCTTCACACAGTAATGCTGTGTGAATGCCAGCAATAGCGACAAAGAACGATGGCAGTCATAACATTCCTAGGAGCAGGATTTGATGTCAAAGGCTTTGGTCTCCATACATAAACTCCCCTCCAGAAAGGTCTGTCAATTTACATTCCCATCAGCAGGAGTCATGAGCATTTTTGAATAGAAACACCCTAAAAAAACCCTCAGTGAACATCTCTTAGAAATACAAGAGGGGTCCAAAAGAAACACTTTTAGGTTTGTGATCTTCATGATTTCTTTCTACCACAAAACTGGTGTTTCCTTGCCACATTCACCATACAAATAAAATAAAAATCATGAGAGCAAATTGGAAGTACCAGACATACTTTGGAAAGAGGGTGCTAACCTTCTGTAGACACTGTTTTTCATGATCTGCAAAACATTTTCTAATGTCTTCATCCTTCAGTATGAATACCACTTAAGTTACTGGCAGTGAAAGTTTATACTTTGCAAATGGGACAGTGAGAGATGATTAGATTCCAAAACAACCAAAGACATTTCACTCTTTCTTTTCCTTCCTTCCTTCCTTCCTTCCTTCCTTCCTTCCTTCCTTCCTTCCTTCCTTCCTTCCTTCCTTCCTTTTCTCTCTCTCTCTCTCTTTCTCTCGGCTATATAGACTAGCCTCAAACTTGCTACAAGCTCTGGGTCTTCCTGCCTCTACCTCCGCAGTGCTG
Organism: Eospalax fontanierii; assembly: GCA_035773235.1. Lineage (NCBI taxonomy): Eukaryota > Metazoa > Chordata > Mammalia > Rodentia > Spalacidae > Eospalax > Eospalax fontanierii. The sequence continues at coordinate 51,694,496 of CM069547.1, read as the reverse complement.
GGATACAGGGATATGCCATCACACCCAGTGACACAGATGGTCCTAATTCTTTTCATGGTTCTTGGACTCAGCTCTGTGCTCAGAATGGCATAGGTCCTGGCTCTATGCTTGTACCCATGGCCTGCCACCTGCCCTCATCAGATGCTCTCAGATGTTGTTCTATTAAAATCTTCCATTTCACTATCAAACATTAAAAAGCATCACTTCTTTGGATTTTGACCTGGGAAGACAGCTTTATCCCTCTTTTATCAAATGACACATAGGCAAGGAGTTAGAGACAATCTTGTTTCTCTGAGAAAGCTTTTGCATTTCTAATCAATGTAGTGCCTTCAGGGGAGAGACTCAGGTCTGCATTAGGGAATTGGTGCTGGAACAGGTCTGTGTCCAGAGTGTCACAGTCAAGAAAGGACAGGGAATACAATGGTGTACACCTGATGGTTTTCCTTCTCAATAGCCACACTCAAGTTGATTTAAAATATGTGACATTTAATTTTGTTCTTTAGTGATAACATGCCAGGATGGCTATGTAGCTGACCTTGAAACTTCGGAGCCTCCTTCCTCTATCTGCTGAGTGCTAGGATCACAGACATGTGCCACCACACCCAGTTTTTGCAGTGTTAGGGATGGGACTCAGGGGTTTTGCATGCTAGGCATTCTACATGCCCAGACCTAGTGATAGCATCTTTATGCTGTGGCTCCTCAATTCAAATAAACGTACCTAATGGACCCTGGGCAGCAGTGATGTAGATATACACTGTCAAAAGTACCACAGACTATGACTCTTTCTTTTAGTGGCTGCTCTTTTCAGTAATGAGCACTGCTTGCAGTCAGCTTCCTTCCTAGTCCTCTCTGGTTGGTTTTTAGGTATTTTTAGGGCAGGTGGAGAATCAGCTTTTACTTAGTATTTTCTCTGCACCTGACATTATGGGAAATGCTTAGAGTACTGCAAAAGGTGAAGATATGACCTTTGCCCTCAAGGAGCTTTAATTTAGCACAGGAGCCAGAGGCATGCAACTGAGTCAGCTAAAGTAAGTTTTTGTTAGCTATGGCTTATTATCAGTGTTCCACCACCAATAGTCTTCAAGGAAAAGCTGGGGATGATGACAGCCTTTCACACAGTTTTTAGCACAGTGCCTGACACTACAGATGCCCAGTAAGTATTTATGGAGTGAATTTCCCCTCTCCTGATCTGCTGTCTATTTCAAAGCTAAGGGGCCAGGTGTTTTCCAAGACGCCTACGTTCCCTAAAGGGCTCCTCGATCATTACAATTTCCATAGGTTGTGCAGTTTTCTGGCAGTCATCCCAGAGGGGGCTACACCTCATCTAACAAGCCAGTGTGCTCTGCTTCTCTGGGGATGGTGCCCATGGGAGCCTGGCTTATACTTCTAATGAGATGAGTATTTTGGGAGGGGGGTGGTGAGAATATAGGTCTTCCATAGTGGGGCAGAAATCCTGAACTCTGTCCTTTTGTCCTCAGCAAAGCATGCATATATCCCAAAAGGGCATCAGCCAAGGAATCGGGAGTGCTGGGCTAGGCTACCAGAGAGCACCTCAACCTGACAAACAGTTGCTCAACATGTTTCTACTTGGCACTTGCTTGTAGGCTGAGCACAGAGTTATCTGAAGATGATAGCACCTCAGACATTCACAACCTCCTCTGGTTAGCACCTACCCAGTATTATTATCAGCTTTACTCTCCTTCCCCTCCACCCTAAATTCATCCATCTGCACTGACTGCCCCCCACCTGCAGCCTCTAAGACTTAGTCCTTGGTGCACTAGTTTATATTCTCCCTTTCAGAACTTGGTTACAGATGTAGACAGGTGATACTAGAAAAAGTCATAATATTTCTGGGCTAAATTTCTCCAATAAAATGAAGTTCAGGGGCTAATTGATTTTCAAGGGCCTTTTTCTAGGTCTGAAATTTAATACCTATATGTATCATATTCTTCAAAGAGACAGAGGCAGGAAAAGGAGCTCCTCTCCTCTGTTGGGGCTGCACCATCCGGTAGAGAAGCCCGACATGGGCTTGGCTCTGCTTTTTCTACACATATTTGTTCATTCATTTGCCATCTAATGAAAGCCTATGGCATGACCCAAGTAGGAAGACACACAGTCTGTCCCTGCTTTAGATGGTCATTGTGTTGTCTCCACCACTGGCTGGACTCTGTGAGGGTACTCCTCGAGGATCCGTGCATGGTGAGGTGAATAGAAGTGACTTGTGGAATATGAATGATTTTTGTCAAACATCTTCCCACTTCCCGTTGTTGATCTAATATGTGGCTAGATAGCATAGTCTTGGATTACTGTAAACCAATAAGATTTTGGTTCATCTCAGAGGCCAAGTAAAAGATGAAGGAGGTAGCATGTTGGCTGATCTACTGCTTTGCTCTGGGTTTCTGTTACCCAGTGTTAACTTAAATGCTTCACATTTTATGCCAGTGATTCTCCATGGTGGAATTTTTCCAATCTTAAAGGTTCCACAAGACTCACTGCCCTAATGAGCAGACAGCAGAGTAGCAGAGTGTGTGGAATCCCTTAGGTATATAGATGTGGAGAATGGGAGATGAGAAGGCGGCGGGGGTGGGGGGGCCTCAGGCCTGCTGGGCACTACTAACTGTAGGGAAGGTGGCATCTTTGCCCTCAGGGGATGAAAATGCATCTAATGCATCTAGATGGAAGGAGTAATAACTGTGTTCTCGGGGATAAAATCTATCCTTCAGTTATCATGGATCAGTTCTTAATTCTCTTCAGAGTTTCTGGTTCTGGGAGCAGGATAGCCTGTTTTATGACATGTAGAGTTTAATTACTAACATGTCATAGAGATAAACCTGCATTTCCAACACACACAGAAATAGAAGAGCTCTTGAAAATAACAGCTCTATAAAACAGGACTTGGAGCTGCGAGGATTGAGAAGAGATAAAATAATAGCAATAAAAAATTAAATGTCAGTATTAAGCATATTAACTGAACTGAAAATCCCTGTGTGGATAATTAAACACCTCTAACTTCAATAAGATAATGATGGAAGCAGGTCAAGAATTTGCATCTAATCTCCCTCCAGGTTTCCCCTCAGAACTCCTAATCTTACTCAAGAGAAGCAGAGCCTTCCAGGGATATCTGGAGGTCAGGACTCTATGCTCTTCATCTCTACTGTGGTATGAACAAGAGGAACTTGCCAAGTGCAGCTTGTATATTCTAGTTAGAGACAAATCAGTGTTTTGAGACAGGGGCTCTGTAGCCAAGGTTGTCCTCCAATTCACAGACACAGTCTCAAAGGAAGATGGGATCCCACCTGTTGTAGAGAGATCAGTTTGGTTTCATGAACAGAAGCACAGGATGAGGTTCAGCAGACACATCTCAGAAAGTTTGGTTGATACTTTTGTATGTGCAAATGTTGCTTTGGGGTTGTGAACTTTTTAAAACAAACAGCTGAGATCATTGCTAATGGGAGACAGGATGACTCGTACAGCTTCTGTCAAGACTGCTTTTTGGGAGGAAACACAGCAAACAGGGTTGGGCTTCTCACACTGATCCATCTTTCAAGAGCACAAGTGAATGCCCTCTCATTAATCACCAAGTCTGCCTTGTACTGGGAATGGGGAGCAAGGATGACTCCGAGGCTACTGTGCCTCTTCTCCAGTCAGCAGTATGAGGGCCAAATAATCTGTTTCTTGCCTACAGGAACATTTCTTTGGGCTGGCCAAACTCAGGAAGAGGTGGACATTCAAATTAGGGAGTCTTGCTGTTTCAAGGCTGTTCTCTGAGGTAGGAGGGTAGGAAGGAGCAGTCATGTTTCATTCTGAAATCGCTCTGGGCTAGGCATAAGTTCTAACACATCCCTTTAAATGACTACCCTCCCATTACCCAGAAAGCAAAACAGCTGGAACAGAGGAACCTTCTGATCTACATTATCCTCCACTGCCTCAGCAGTAAACCTAATGCCCAGGAAAGAAATCATTATACCTCTCATGGCCAACAAAAGGATAGTGATAACTATTCTAAATGGCCGCAATAGTCTAAAATATAAAGGGGCAGGTATGTTCAAGAACTCATAGAACATGAGCACTGGCTTCCTGGGGACAGGTGCTGGGTGCCAGGCAAGCAGCTAAACATCTTAACAAATTGCTAGTGGCTAAGTATGAGTTCACATGTGAACACAGAACCTCTGGGGTCAACACAATTGGAATGTGCACCTTTTCTTCAGACTTCACTGTTCATAAAAGGAAGATCAGGTCACAATGTCCTTGCTGAGTCTGGTAGCCTTGTGGGGAAGGAAAGACCTGCCCTGGCCACCTCCATGCTTTCTCCATCACAGAACAGAGCTGCTAGGGAAGGAAAGGGCAGCGAACCCTTCAAAGCCCAGGGGATAGCCCAGTACAGCACCAGAAGGGAAGAGAAAGTAAAACTAGACAAGATCTATATTTGTCCATATCATTAGTGATCCCTTCCTGTTGATGGAGGGACAGGGTATCTCACCAGTAAGCAGTAACAGCCAAAGTTGGCAGTAAGCTGCTGGAGGCAAGGCATTCTGCAATGAAGCCAAGTAAGGCCTACAGTAAGAATGTTCACTGTTACCATCTCTCTTCAGTATTGCAGCAGGGGAACATGAGACAGGAAGGAACAGAATGGGAGATGTAGCAGTATTCAGCATGTCCAACCTTCTGACACTGCTATACAGCACTATCATCTACAAAGCTCACACTCAAGAACCACACAATTGAGTCACCTCCTCCCCACAAATTGTAAGAAACCTCATACTGGGCCCAGTGTAATGGCTCAGTGGGAAAGGTGCTTACCACCAAGCCTGATGGCCCAAGGTTGAACCCTGGAACCCATAGGGTAGACGAAAGAACAGATTCCTGTAAGCTGGCCTCTGACCTCCACATGTGCCAGGTTAACATACACACACACACATATATATACACACATACACTTACACACATATACACACAAATAAACAGATGTCATTTTTGAAAAATACTAAAAATCTCAGTGCTTTAAGTAATTTTCTGATTTTGCATTGGGCCACATTCATGGCTGCCTTGGGTTGCAATCCACCTTAATGCTATGCCAGCAAAATGCTATTAGAATTGATTTATTTTTTAAAAATCACCAAAACTAATGAAACACTCAGAAGTCAGATCTGTATGTTAAAAATCGCAAAGCAATGAAAGAAACCAAAGGAGATCTACATAGATATACATTATGGTGGGGGTTGGATAGCCTAATACTGTCAAGGTTATCACATTTCTCAAAGTGGTGTATAGATTCAACACATTAAAGTCTCAGCGTAATTTATTTTTTGGCAGAAATTGGTAAGCTGATTCTAAAAAGCTGACACAAATTGAAAAGGAAAATAAGTTGGAGGACTCACAGTTTTCATAATTACTCTGAGTAATTATGACAAGGCAGTATGGATGAGACAGAAAGATCATGTGCCAGAGTGGAGATCCAGAAACAGGTACAGTGTGAGTATGCCCACTGGTTCTGACAGAGGCACAAAGGATTCTAAACAGAGAAAAGAAGGTTTTCTCAACAAATCATGCTAGAAGTGTGGGACAGCAATTGAGGTAGTTTCTCATGACTGTGACTAATGCCAGACATTGGGTGGCTTGAAATAATGAACATCTTCCCCTCCTGGACCTGGAAGCACCTAAATACAGGTGCTGGCCGGGCTGCACTCTCTGAAGGCTCCTGAGAAGCTGCACCTTGCTCTCCCAGCTTCGGGGCGCTCCAGTCATTCCCTGGCTTATAAGGTCATCATCCAGTCTGTGCTGCTGTATACAGTAATATTTAGGAGTGTGGGAAATTAGAATATGGACATATTTGGGAGGGGGGGTTAAACAGAGCTAAATACTACAAAACACAAAATAACAAGACAACAATAAAAGACCCAATCTATACATTGTATCCCAGTCAAAATTAACACAATATGAATTATATACCTAAATCTGATACCTACAGCTATAAAACCCAAAAAAAAACCAATAATCAAGCAGAAGAAAACCCTTGATCTTGATTTATATATAGAGATTCCTAAGTATAATAAAAAGTACACAATTCATACAAAGGTAAATCAGCTCCATCAAAACGAGGAACCTGTGTTCTCCCCTCTCCCCCATACCCCCCTCTTGCATTGAGATAGGGTCTCCTTGCAGCCCCATCTGGCCTGGAACTCACTATGTAGACAAGGTTGACCTTGATCTCATAGAGATGCACCTGGCCCTGCCTCCTGAGCGCTGCCACCACACCAAGTTAGAACCTCTGTTCTTTAAAAGAAAATAGAAGGAAAGCCACAGAATAGAAAATATTTGCACCTCACACAGATGACAAAGGACTTGTATGAAGGATATAAAAAGAACTTTAAAAACTTAGAAGAAAGCAATCCAACTTTAAATTTTAAAAATTACTATTATTTGTATAGTAATTGTATATTTCTGTGCATGCATGTGTGTGCATCATGCATACTCATGTCATGGTACTCATTTGGAGGTCAGGGAACAACTTTCTGGAATCAGGTCACCAGGCTTGCATGGTATCTGTCTTTGTCTGCTGAGCCACCGTGCCCAGCACCATAACCCAACTTTTAAAAATGGGGAAAAGATTTGCTAGACACTCAAGATACCTATGATTGAACGGTTTGCAGCACAGAAATAGTCAGCACCAAAGGTCATTTGGTAAGTGCAATTTAAAGCCATAATAAGGTACTGGTCATCCCTGTCAGAATTGCTTAAAGAAAATAATAACCCATTTCAGAAAATAGCCTGGCAGTTTCTTCTTTAGGGTTAATGTACAATCAGTCTCATATGTAGGTGTTCTATAAGCTAAATCAAATCACAGGATGCCACCTGGCTTTGTTGCTACCTGGCTTTGTTAATTGAAAAAAAAAAATCCCAAATCCAAAAGAAAAAACCACTGGAAAGAACTCATTGTCCTCATTGTCCTTTAGCCAGTGAATGGATAAAACTTTGTACAGCCATCAATGGACTACTCCTCAACAATGAAAAGGAATGAACTAGACACATGCTGCAATATGGTGAAGCTCAAGTATAAGTAAAAGCAAAAGACCCTGGTTTAGAGTAATACACATGGTATGAGTCTTCTTCGAGAACACTCTAAAAGAGGAAATACAGGGACAGGAGGCACTGATTTCAGAAGCTGGGAGTACCAAAAGGGGTTGACTACAAACTGCATACAGAAAGTTTTAGAGTGATGGAACTGCTGTGGTTCCATGACTGTGTCTACAGTCAGGGCTTCTCCCTACTAAATGTGCAATTGGGGAAGGTCAACTGTACTTTGACGAAGGTCTGCGCTCACAGACACTATCCCCACCCCACTCCAGCTCTGGCCCCAATCCAGTCCATCTCTCAGCAGAGACGTTGACTTGCCCTTAATTTTAATCTTTTGAATGTATAAGGCTTAAAAGTATTATTCAAAAATAAGAATTATGGAAGCACAGTGCTGACTAAATGTCTAAATTTTTAAGACGGAAGAAAATAAGATATTGAAAATGAAAATAAAGCAGCCAGCTCAAACGCTCCAACTGATGCTTTTGACATAGTGATTTTGTTCCTGATGGTTTGACTGAATCATCTGACACACTATAAAAGCCTTTACAGTCCAAAACAATAACAGTGCATTTATTTATAATAACTAAATACCTACAACATCCAGTAACAGAAATACTAACGTAACATATAGTGCAGCCATGACAACCCAAGTCTGTAAAGGTAAAACAGCAAAATCCAATGTAACAAATGAATACACAGTGCAAGCTCAGCCAGGGAATGTAAAATGAGGACAGGAGATACACCCAAGTTCTTTCAGGGATTATCTAGGGTGGGCATCAACACATAGAACTTCTTTCCCTTTTGAATTACACTTCTTATGTCTCTGTTTTTTAATTAGGCATATGTTAATTTTTAAATGAGAACATTAATTTTAACTGGGATCTACTTTCACAGTACAATGAGAAATATGGCAGTAAATAAGGAGGGCTCCCACTTTCATTGCGAAGCACTGAAGCAGTTATTCAAATCCCTGAGCAGAGAGTTTCTTCCTGATGAAGAAACTTACCTCAGAGACCAGCACAGAGCTCCTGGAGCCAGGAGGAAGGCACGCCATCTAACAGCATCATTGACATCACAACAGTGGTGGCTGACATTTACCAAGTCCTGACTCTTTGCCAGGTTGCTCTACACTCTATATTAACCCTCACAGTGCTGAGATAGGATTCTAGGGTTTTCTTTTTACAAATGAGACCCGAAACAATGAAAGGTCACCTTTCCTATGATCAGAAAGCTAGCATGTGGCAATGCTTGTATTTGAACATTGGCGGCTGTTTCTTTCTGCTGGCATGGAATGAGTTCCTGGGAATGCAGCCTGGGGCCATGTACCTCTCATCTGGCCCAGGGAAGCTACACATACTCACAGACACAGACACAGACACAGACACAGACACACACACACACACACACGCAGACGCAGAACCACACACACTCACACACACACGCATACACTCACAGATACACACACATACAGACACACACACAGACACAGACACACTGATGTAGACACAGACACACACACAGGCACACACTCACAGACACACACACACACATACAAATACAGACCCACACACACTCACAGACATACACACACACACGCAGACGCAGACACACACAGACACACACATAGGCACACACACACAGAGTTCACACTCAAGGCAAGAAGCAATAAATGCCATCCAAGACAATGAGATCTTTAAGAGGGAGCTGAACTTCGTCATCCCACAACATGAGAGTGACTCAGCAGACAGTGAGATGAGCAGCAGGAGTCGAGGGAAGTTGTAATGACAGTGAAATAAGGTGGGCTACGTGTAGTCAAAGTCTTTTTTCCTCCTATTGTCCTAGCTTTGTGGATTAAAAGTGTGGGTTACACCACATGCTTCCCAGAGAATCCCATCTTATGCCTTACTTTCCCATAGCAGACCCGCCCTGGATAATACAAATATTTGCAGGTCAGGAGAAGTTGGGGATTAAAGAACATTGTGCAATTCTGATGTGTAACCCTCACAATCTCTCTGAGTGACTTTTTCTCCCTTTTGCCTGCATTAGGTTAAGGAACAGGCAGCAGGGTCAAAGTCCAGTCTCCCCTAAGTTGTACGGAAGGGATAACCACATGAGACTTTAGATTCAATGTCACAAACTGAGGCTAGTGACCACCTCTACTTCTCCTGGCCCTCTGCTACAGAAAGGAGCTGGCATAAGAGTAGGTACATCCAGAGACTCACTGCAAGACCACTAACCCAGTGCCTGCTGGGTTACATGAAATTTTTACCCATTGGGAAGTGTTCTAGAGGCAGAGCACAGTCTTCTACAATAGAGACATTCTTCATTCAAGGTAGCTGATGGGGGAACTTGACCTCCAAGAGTCAAGACAGATTGGCAGTCAGGGGGAGAAGCCAGAAGACAACAGGATGACTATGGTGCCTGATGCCTCAGCAGGCTGAGGTCTGTGTCAAGGGGCATCGGAGAGCTTTCGTTAGGGAGCTGAAAAGACAACTGATCACCATTTCTTTGCATCTGAATTTAGAAAACATCTAGTCCATAATTAAGTATTCAGTAAGACCACTGTATGGCCATACTCTGCCAGACACAGTGATACCATTTTAATTATCTATGAGGTAGAGTTTATTGATGAACCCACTAGAAAGAAGAAGAGAGTGAGGCTTGAGCAGTTGAGTAATTTGTTCCTAGCAACTGAGGGACTCTTAGAACACAAGAATACAGGTTGTTAGGGGAGAAGGTAAGTTTTTGTCAGTAAGTCAATATATATTCAGAAGGAAAATAATACTGTCTGCTAACTAAGAACATATCAAAAAAATTAATTACTTCTGAGTATGCACAGTAAAGTATATGAAGAAGCTACTGGTTCTTAACTCACCAGCAAGATGAGTTTCTCAGGCTGCTTTCTGCTCTTGTACCTGGGAGATGTTAATTGTAAGCATAAGGTCATTTTGCAGATTCACATCAGTACATGTTCATGAGTTATTCTGCCTGGCTTTAATTTTTAAAAATTCACCTACAATAAAGAGGATGACCAACCAAGATCCAAGAATGTGGTACTTGTGCCTATGCTTGTGACTGCAGTAATGTGCAGTTACCAGATTAGCCTTCTGACACCATCCCTCACCTCGCTTTGTTTTTGTTTGTTCTGGAACTTCGTTCTTTTCTACATCCATCCCTCATTGCTAATTTCAGTTTTTGTAGTTTTTTGATCTTTCAATTCTACTTTTATAGGCTCAATTTAAAAAGAGGGAGAAGGTTCAACCTAGAGAGAATGAAAAGAAGTCATGTTGTTTGTTAACTTCCTAGTTTTGAGAAAAACACTCTGTGGAATAGGCTGGTCTGTAACTTACTAGGTAGGTGACCCTGAAATGTGTGAGAGATTCTTCTATTTCAGCCTCTGAAGTTCGAGGATCACAGATGTAAGCTACCATGCCCAGCTGTCCTGGTACTTTGCTTATACCTGTAGTTGCTTGCATTAAGGACCTTCTTTCTAGATGTGAGACACTGGCCCTCAGCAGTGATAAATGCAAGGGCCATTTGAGGTTCCTAAAGCCAGGGAGGATTGAAGGAGATCAGCTGCAAGGTCAAGTGGCTGACCAGTGTGTGAACATTGACAACCAAGCTTGGCTCAGACAGTGACAGGAGGGAGGAAGGCTGGGGAAGGAATGAGAGCAGGACCACAGATCTTGAGTGATCATTTCTAGATCTGGGATGGAGCCCAATGGCTTGGCTACCAGACACTAGCTACTGAAGCATCTTTTGCTCTGGTTGAAACCTCTGCTTGCTGCAATGCTGTCTTGGTCTCTCACAGTGATTCCTTTTTGAATATTTTATTTATTATTTTTATTTTATGTGTATGAGTGTATTGCCTTCATGTGTGTAACTACATCCATGTCATGCAATGCCTGTGGAGGTCAGAAGAGGGCATCAAATCCCCAGGAACTGGAGTTAAAGAAGGCTGTTAGCTGCCAATGTGGGTGCTGGGAATTGAACTCAGGTCCTATCCAAGAGTAGTCAGTGCTCTTAACTGCAAAACCATCTCTCCAGTTCCCTAATATTTTATTTTTATTTTATGTGTATGGGTGTATTGCCTGCATGTGTGTAAGTGCACTCGTATCAAATAATGCCGATAGAGGTCAGAAAATGGTGTCAGAGCCATCTCTCTAGCTCCTCACAGTGATTCTTATGCCAAGGTTAGTATTTTCAATATTGTGCTCAAGCTGAAGGTGTAGAATTTAACCATCTCCCTTTGACACCCTCACTCTTCTAATCTGCTCACTGTTCTGGTTTCCTCCTCTTCTCTTTCCTACTCTAAAAATTGAGTCAAATGAAGAAAGAACAGATTTTGCTGGAGGGTCAGCCACAGGTTGCCTTGATTCATCTTTTTCCTTCCCACTGTGTCTCAGAACAAGTTATGTTCCCTCCATGTGAAATAAGGAGGCTGCTGTGTCTTCTGCCTTAATCCATCACCTAATTATAACTAGCATTATAGGGCTTTTGGCTGGCCTTATTTTAGTTTTACAATCATTTTTTTGAAGTAGGGAGGACAGAGATCCTTAGTATCCCATGAACATATGGAGAAGACAAAAGGCTTAGGTAGATTAAGTGATTTGTGCAGGTAAAGGCATGGCTCAATACTGGCTCCTGGGGTGGGGGTGGGGGAACGGCTGACTCACAGGACAGCCTCCGGCAAGTCACTTGACCTATTTGTGTCTAATCTCCAAAATGGGGATAAAAGTACCAACTTGCTAGCAGGGAAGCTATAGAGATTAATTAGCCAATAAAGAACTATAAAGGGATTTGGAAATTCCAAATGTTACATAAATGTTTTAATAAACTTTTAATGTTAAAAGCTCTATGAGGCACCCAGAGGTGGAAATGAGGTGAATTCATCTGTCAGCTTTCCTATTTTCCAGGGCCTGGAGAGAACACATGCTGGATTAGTCTAGTTTAAGGAATATGCTCGGTTCTTCCTGAGGTACTCCTGGCTCTTCTCTATGACTTGCAAATCCTCTCTCCATGGGTCTTCCCACCTTGGGCTCAAGCAGACAGGCTGCCTTCTAGCCAATACAGGAAGGAGGGCTGGCTCATGCTGAGGCCCCCTGGGAGTAGGATATTCCAAGCAGGCTCCCATTGGGAGCTCTCTGGAGATACCCCATATCCACACTCTGACCTCTCGAATATACCCTTGAGATTTTCCAGGGCATTCATGCACAACATGTACAGTATAGAACTAGCCACTGAAAAATGACCGTGACTTAATCTGAAGTGAGCTATATTTTCCCTCTCTTCACTGAAACTCACTTAACTCTCTTTGTATCAAGTTTATTCTATTGGATAGGGAAACTGATGGCAACTTAACATTGTATCAAAGTTGATATCTGGAATCAAGGAACTGTGTAAGGAAAAGAAGAACACAAGGATAAAAAGTCTAAACCCTAGGAAAGATGACCTGAGCAAGAGAGACCACTGTGATGCCAATCTAAAGCAGGCGATACTGGTGAGTCATGGTGGCGCTAAGTAAGTCACTTTATTCTCCCCTCTGTGGTACCTTACCATTCAAATCTGTAAAACAAAGACAAGAGCTCCAAGCTGGAGTCTACCCTGAATGAAAAGTCACTTAGAGCTAGACAAGGTTGCCTTTCAGCACAGATACTCAGTTTTCTTTAGAAAAAATAAGCATCAAACAATCCAGATCAGATTTCTAAATTTTAAATGCTGGCAGATTTAAAGGTAAAAGCACAGCTTTTCTCATCATTTAGAATGTGCTCTTCTCTCAGACTCCTATGCAGACTGCTGTCATCTGCCTCAAGGTAATGAATGAGGCCTTTCAACCCTGTCAAACATGGCTATTTGCCTTGCTTTCTCTTACCTTTCTTCTTTCCACTTTTTCTTCCTCCCAGTCCTTATCACCCACCTATTACTAGAGAATTTATGAAGTTTGCTTATTATTTGTCTATTTCCTTTCCCTGAACTGTATTCTCTATGATGTGTGATACTGATTGTTGATGTCTCAAGTGCACATAGTAGGTGCACCAAGTATCTGTTGAATGCATGAGTGGCTGAATGACCTTCTAGTAATAATTCACTTTCAAGTTACCCAAGGGAGAGAGTTAACTGCTTCTGAATGGCCACTACCCACAGCTTATGGTTTAAAATCAGAGCATATTTGAAACTTGACTGACATGTGTATCTGGCAACCATAAATACTTTGTGGTTGTTGAATTATTTGCTTTGGGTAAGCCCTTATGACTTAGCAAATGGTAAGAGAGTCAAGCTGGGTAAAGGCAAAGATAGGAGATAGATACTGCAGAGCTCAAAAAGAACTAAGGAACAGTCAGAGAACTCACGATGCAGCAAAGGTCTATAGGAGTCTCATGGAATTCAGGGAGTCACTACCAACACAAGGCAGGACAGAGACTCCTCCCAACATTTCAAATTCGGACCTTTTTTTGACCCACTGTCAGCCAGATCACTTTTCTTCCAAGTACTTAGATAGTGATTCTTATAAGATAGGGGGAATACCAGGGGCTGCAGCAGAGAAACGATCTGATTAAAAAAAAAATACAGGCAAATGTCACACCAGGCTGATGAATATCTGTGCACTGCAGGGAAGTGCTCCAAGGCCAGCCACAGGTCTGGAAATTCTTAGAGGAGGACTAGTCAGCTGAGAAGATGGCCTAGTAAAGTGCCTGCTACACAAACATGAGGATCCACATAAAAAAGCTGGGTTTGGTGGTGCATACATCTAATCCTAGTACTGAGGTAGAAACAGGTGGATTACTGAGGCTTGCTAGCCAGCTGTCTAAATGAATCAGTGAACTCCAGGTAAATAAAAGACCTTGTCTCAGAAAATATACTGGAGAGTGATTAAGCATATATATATATATATATATATATATATATGTATATATATATATATACACAGACACGTATACACAGGTACACATGAACATGTACTCAAACACACACACACACACACACACACACACACACACGCTTCTTAACCATTTTAGTCTGAAAACTTTATTGCATATTTGAGTGCTGCTGTGCCTCCTTATGGAAGATCTCAAAAAGGAACAGAAAGCCCTGGGCTAGAAGCTAAGCTGATTATCATGGAGAGAGGGCATAGTTGTTCTTCCTGACATACAGGTAAAGTTTCATAATTGGGTCCTTCTGGGGCACTGGCACCTCTCTGAGGAAACACCGACACTGGTCTATGTGGAGATAGGCCATGTGGCTGACTGGGTTGCATGTGAAATGTTCCTCAAAATGCTGTCATTGCATAGTCAGTTGGCGTATCACTCAACATCCCAAGACTTCAAAGGACTCTTAAAAGTTACTTTCAAACCTTAACTGGGTAGTGAAGTATCATGCAGGGATCTTCTCGTGTCTTTATTAACTGAAGCAGGAAAGTGAGGCTGAGGAATAAGACACGAGGAAGAGAGGAAACACTTATACTTTCAGGGGCAGGCTCACAGGACAGCACTCTGTCTCCAGTGACTACCAGATATGCACGTGAAGCACCAGCTCTGAAAAGCCAGTGTCAACAAGAGCATCTGAGCTCAATGCCTCTGAGTTCTACCCTCCCTGTCCTATACCTTCCCTGTATCCTACCTAAAACATAGCTGTCTGTCCCCTGGTATCAGGCTTTACTCTAATTTGGTAAGAGTAGAAAGTACTCTGAAGGTAGATAAAGTTGTGAGGGTTAACTGATTTTAAGAACTAACAACAATTAGGGAGTATTATTCAGAAAGTGCAGTGGTAACAACAAAACCAAACCAACCAAAACAGATAAAGACTCCTTTGGCTGAACCCAAACACTTAAGACTTTGGGAAAGTGAGCAAAGCATTAGCTTGTGAGTGCAGTTTATAGAAGATAAAGATCTAAGCTATCCTTTGTGGTTACAGACTATGAAACAGCCCAGGCTCTCCTTCAGTGCATTTCCTATTCAGGTCTGACTGTAGACAGAGTGAACCAGGAGGGCTGGTCTTTCTGATTACCACCTGTTATGATTTTCTCTTAAGTGTCCTTGTGTAGTCTGCAATTTAATTTTTTTCCCCTTTTAATCTGTAGCTCTTCTGTATAGATCATCCAATGAACAGCCATTTTTGAATTAATGTGCTTTTGGAAAAAGAACATGTGTTTCTGTTTTATTATTATTAAATACATTTACAAAAAGAGAAAATGTTCTCAGACCAAGTGGCAGCCTGTTTTTTGTTTATTGGCTGGTTTTGTTTTGTTTTTAAAAAACAAGAATCCTGGCAGACTTCAGGAGGATACAGAACTCTGGTGCAAACAGTCTGATAGACTCCATGGGTTCTGGGGTGGAGAGTGATCGCGGTGCTCAGGAATCCAGATTGGCCCTGTCTGAGCAGCTTGGGGGCAAACACACTGCTCTGTCTTTCCCCAGCTATTTGATGGGCTTGGCATCTAATGAGCAGAATATTCTGGAATCTTTCCAATCACCACAGTGGTCTTGTGTTTCAAGACTGCTTGTTTATAAATAGAGCCACATTCTGGGTTAATTCCTCTACTTTTTTGGTTTGCTTAAGCTCCAAATCTTTTCAAAGAGCAAGAGCCTAAATAAAAATTTTTGAGATTAAGGTCGGGAAATATGCAGTGAAATAATAAAAGATGCCAGAAATGTATATTGTACAAACATTTACTCTATATTCATTAACAAGCAAGGAAATGGACATCAAAGAACTGAGAAATTGCTATTTTACATATGAGAATTAGCAAATCAATGAAAAATAGTACTTCTCCAAGGCTTGGTGAAGGAGGGCACTCTTGCACGGCCAACAGCACAACACCAGGACAGGCCGTGTGCAGGAAGCATGGTCAGATGTCCTGAGAATCACAAGAACAGGCTCTCTCCTGACAGGGAGAGAATTCACAGACATTTACCTAAAAGGATGACTTATTAGTTTAAAACTATGTGCAAAAGATGTATGGAACAGAATTCTCAGGATGGAAAAGGAGACAGCATTAAATTAGAAACACAAAGAATGGATCTTAAATAGGGCATCTAGTACCCTTTGATCAGGCAGGGGTATATATATCAGAAATTCCTAGAGAAAGAAGTAAAGGAACACATACACGTGTAGCTTGAAAAATGTACATTGAGAATTACATTTCTTTTTCTTATAAAATGCCTTATTTTATGATATATTTTTATGTTCATTAAAAAGAGGTATGAGAGTCAGGCATGACAGAGCACTCCTGTAAGCAAGCACTCAGGAGGCTGAAATGGGAGGATCCCCTGGGCTGCATAGCAAGACTTTGTCAACTAGAGAACCCTCAATAAATAAACTAATAATAAATAAATAAAAATTTAAACATGAGTAAAGAAGGCAGAAGTGAGCTTAAGTGGGTAAAGCACCTGCCCAGCAAGCAGTCAAACCTGAGTTTGACTCCCAGAACCTATGTTAAGAAAGCTACCTGTGATGACCCTTGCTTGTAATCCCAGTGCTGCGGGGATGGAGACAGGAGATCCTAGGACTCACTGGGCAGTCAGTCTAGCCTATTTGGTGCCAGGTCACCAAGCTCTTGTCTCAAAATACAAGGATGGCTTCTCAACAACAACACCTATGGTTGACCTCTGGCCTCTACATGCATACACATACACACAGAGGTTAAAGGACTGGGGACTTAGTTCAGTATTGGAACACTTGCTTTTGTATGCATAATGTATGAGACCCTGAACCCTATCTCACCACCACTACCACCAAAAGGGGCCGGGGGGCAAGAATTGGACTTGGTGGCATCTCAGCCCTTGGGAACTGGAAGCAGGAGGATTAGAAGTTCAAGGTTATATTCAGCTATATAAAGTTGGAACAAAATACTTTCATTGAGTTCATGTTTATCGAGTACTTTCTATATCAGGTATTGGATTGTTCTTTGAAGATTTATTTCTTGAATTTAAAAATCCATTTCAGAACTAGAGATTGACAGGAAAACCTTCATTTAACCCTTGTAGAGAGCAGAGTGATATCTGAGGCTTTAAAGTCTGTGCAGGGACACAGACCTGTCCATGCATCAAAGTTAACATAGTGACTCTTGTGTGGAGACAGGACTCAAGAGCTGAGCCTTAGAGAGGGAGGCAGGAAAACAAACGCCTAAGTCAAGAGGCAATCGGAATCTGTTTACTACAGCACAGTGAAGACACTCCTCTAAATCCTGCTCCCCACCATTTAAAGATATACCATATATAGAACACATATTCATTAATACCTTTTACATATCTATAAAAAATGGTGTATATATGTAAGTATACAGACTTGCAGAACTGATCCTTGGAGAGTGCTATTGCATGGAGAGAGGTGCATATTATATTCCTTTCTTAGAAATTGATTCATTTTATAAGTCCACAGCAACAGTAATATATATGACAAGCATTCTAGGAAACATAGTGAGCTGGTAATGTCTAACAGAATAAAAATAGGATGTGAAACAACTGAACTAATAGAAAATGAGGGGAAAGGGTTTTTTAAAAAGCAGCCAAACAGAGTGTAGACTAAGACAGAATACCATGTGGTATCTCGGGCTGCATTCTGAAACAGAAAAAAAAAGTAGTGGACAAACTGGTGACATACATTAAAATAAAGCCTCCATCAACAGTTGTGTCCCAATGTTGGCTTTACAGCAGTGACAAAATACCACTGCAACAGAAATGAATTTAGGGGAAATGGCAGACAGCATGCACATACTCTCTGTACTATCTCTAAAGCCTCTCTATAAATTTAAAATTATTATAAAAAATCTACTTAAGAAAAAGTTAAAAGAGAAGATAGGCAGATAGATAGATAGCTAGATGATAGATATATAGACAGATAAGACTGATTTACTTGGATTGTCCTATTTCGATGTTCATGATAACTAGGTCACAATAGCTTCACTGAACACTGTCATTCCAACAGCACCTCCATAATGACTCCACTCAGCATGAAAACAGATTTGGCATATCAGAGAATTGGTCTGTGAAGCATGTGCACAGTTAGGAGGTGTTGATTTCATACAAGTTTGATACCTCTGCCAATCAGCTAAGTAGCATTAAAAGCAAGAACAAGGGGTTGGAAAGATGGCTCGGTGGTTAAGAACACTGGGTGCTCTTGGCAAAAGACCCAGGTTCAAATTCCAGCACCCCTATGGCAGCTAATAACTGTCAGTAACTCCACTTTAACATCATGCAATGGGGAAAGACAAGGAACAAAACTAAAAAGGAAAGGAAGTTTGTACACTATGTACTGTGACATATAAAGAGCATTTTAGAAATAAAACAGATTAGTAAAGATTGATTAAAGAATTTACCAAGAAGAAATAAAACCAGCACTGGAGAGATGCTTAGCAATTAGCAGCACTGGCTGCTCTTGCAGAGGATCCAGGTTCGATTCCCAGCATCTACATGGTGGCAAAGAACCATCCTTGATTTCAGTTCTGGGGCAACCAACACCTTCTTCTGGACTCAATGGACATTGCATGACATGGGTGCACTTACATACGTTTAGGCAAAACATTCATACATGTAAAATAAAATAATAATTTTTTAAAAAATTAACAGGAAATAAAACTTCTAAGTTTTTATCAAAATATGAAACTTGGGGCTGGAGAGATGGTTCAATGGTTAAGAACACTGGTTGCTCTTGCAGAAGATCTGGGATTAAATCCCAGCACCCACACAGTGGCTAACAGCCATCCATAACTCCAGTTTCAGGGAATCTGACACTCTCTTCTGATCTCTGCAGGCACCGCACGACACAGGTGCACTTACACACATGTAGGCATAACACTCATACAAAAAATAAATAAGAAAATTTTACAAAATATGAAACTATACAACACCAAAACTGATAGTATAAAGATAAACTGATTTCCAGAGATTTGTAGTATTGTCCTTTCAAATCACAAACTGATAAAGCAGATTAAAAAAAAAAAAAACTAGTACGGGGGGATAGGAAAATGGCTCAGTCAGTAAAGTGTTTGGTTTATAAGCAGAAGGACCTGAATTCAATCCCCAACACTGACACAAAGTAAAATAGGACATACTTCAGACATAGGACTTGAAACAGTGCAACAGGAACTGACCTGGAAGACTCCTTTCTGAAGACTAGCTCTCATAGCATCAGAAGTTACTATGCCAACTGCCAAGGGAGAAAACCAATCAAAGATTCCATCCAGCTATAAAATCTATGAACCATAACAATGACCAGTCCAGCAAACAATCTCGACTGGTGCAGTAGTGGCACTTTTCTATTGGGGAGTAAATAGCTACAGAGCTGTTGATTGGAGTTAAGGTCTACTCTATGGGAGTGAACTTATGTGTGAGACTGTAAATATAGCCAAATACACATGGCTGGAGAGGTCATAGATCCTAGAGAAAAACCTACTTTTGTCATATCCTTAAACCAAGGTAATTTCTTACTATATTCTAAATACGTATCCTTATATTTACAGACAAGTGTATCTCTCACCACTCATTAAAGAAGCTTCTTTTTGCAACAGATGGAAACTATTACAAAGTTCCACAAACTGGTCAAATGCAGAGACTGTTTGTGAGGTGTTCAACCCTAAGAGACACATCTATAATGCAACTTCTATACCTATGGCTCAGGGAACTATAGGGCTGAAAGAATATTAGTGCACCTTTTAAGTCTCAAGATGGTGATTAACTCAGAAGCTGCAACCGGCCAAAATACAGAGTTCTGATCTTTGAATAGGACACCTATCTCAAACCTCTACCACCCAAGGCTTAGGGGCAGAAGAGGGGGCAGAAAGACTGTAAGAGCCAGAGGTAGCGGATGACAAGAAAACAGAGTTTTTAGACAGCTGGGAAGTTATTCATATGAACTTGGAGTACTGGTGACAGCAAGCATAAGACCTATGTAAGCTCAAGCCAAGCAAAATCCCAGCAGAGAACTGGGGAATCAGGGAAGAAAGTTTAAACCTTAACTGAGGAACTAATGGCAACAGATAACCACTGGGAGAGGGAAAAGTTGGTTTTCCAGGTTCCTGTGAATGGGCCCACACTGAAGGCCAACTTCAGTTGACAGGCCTTAATATATATGACAAAGTACATGAAATACAGTAAGGGGTAGAGGCTAGAAGAAGGGTGCAGGTGGGGAGGGATTCTAAATATGATTAAAATATATGAAATTTGAAAAAATTAGAAAAAAACAACCTGGGTGTGTGGTGGTGTGTACTTGTAATTCCAGTGCTAGGGAGGTAAAAACAGGCTGGTGAGACTTTGTCTCAAAAAAACAAGGTAAATGGCTCCTAAGGAAAGGTTATGTGAAGTTGATCTCCTGGCACTACATGCACACCCACCCATGTGCATGTGCACACAAATGAGAATACCTGTGTGATGCACATACAAATATAATTAGAAAAAAAAGCAGAAGATAGGGATATCACAATTATTCCCTTTGGTCTGAAGGATCTGTAACTTTACAATCCTTTACTAGTGGATACACATCCTTTCAAGCAGTATGGGGCTGAAATTGGCCACAAAGATAATAGAAAGCAAACCTAAAACAATCACCACAGTCTCTGGATCACTTAATAAAATGAAAAATAATAAATAACTTAAACATGAATGCCTTCTCTCTCCTTTTTAAAGATACTCTTTCCTAAGGAGGCCATGGTTCCCTGCCTCTCACAGCTCATGTGGCTCCCAAATGCCACACATCAGGTCAGGGCAGAGGAACAGGGTCTGCGAAGGGTGAAGGATAGGAAAAAACATGCAGTTAAGGAAGTTGGAAGGAGAAGAAAAATGTAGCACATTGTCAAGGTAGACTGGAGTGAAGAAATGTTGGTGGGTCTATCCAGAAGGATTCTTGGGTTTTGTCACTTAAGCAAAGAGAGACAATCAAAAGTATTCAGTGTGGGATGGTGAGAGGCGGTAGGGGCAGAACTAATAATGCCAACTGAGAATTTACCTTCTGTCTAGGTGAATGAGTTAAATGCCAAGAAAGAGGAATCAAGGAGAAAGCAACTGGTTTCAGTTTGGGTGACTCATTAGGTAGCACTGCCTGTGGCAACAGAAGGCATGGAAGAGGAGGGGAGGGAGATAAGCAGACAGTGTTCAAGACATACTGCCTCAGAGAGCCAACCCTGAGAAGACTTGACTGATGTGATGGTGACAGAGTGCAGGAAGCAAGAGGAACGTAGAAAGTTCCAGATCGGCTGGACAGGATCAGGTTATCATTTGCTTTAAAGCTGCAATTCTCTGACAACAGGAATGCTCAGTCCAATAATTTTTTGGTTATAAGAATAATCAATATGCCTCTTTCCAGATCTGGAAGAAGCCAGAGGGAGACATGCAAAGAGTCTGCCAGTGAACACTGAGGAACATTCCAGAAGAGAGAGAGCTGGCAATCCACAGACATTCCCCTTTCTATCCCTAGTAGTCAATGTGATGGAAAATGTGCAGTGGAGACACTAAGAAAAGCAAAAATTAGACACACTAAATATTCAACAAAGGGCCAAATGGTAATAAACTGTAGCATATTAACTCAAAATATTCCTTTCAGAAAAATATGCCCATGTTCAGAGAAATAAATACCACATGCCACTTAATAGTTCCTTAAAATTTACACTATTGAAGAAGCCTTGGATGTTTTTTATGGTACTGGATGTAATTATATCAAGACAGGAGATTCTTTCTGACAGACATGCCCACATGAAAGCATTTAAAAAGGCAGGCCATTTTGCTGTTCAATGTACCCTAGACAGAAACCAAAGAAAGAATGAAAGCTGGAAAGAAAGAGATGGCTGCAGAGGGGCTAGTAGGGACAATACTGCTTCCAACGGCGGGCTCAGAGGCTCCCTAAGCTCGATCACCATGTTCAGTGGTGTACCTGCTTAGCTCAGTATGTCGCAATTTTTTCTTACTCTGGAGTTCACTCACGGTAGACAACTCACTCACATGCCATAGACTGTAAAGATTTTGAGAAATATGAGGTAAATTTAAAAGAAAGCTCTGAGAACAGAGCAGTTTTTAAAAAGTAACTAGTATAAAGATGTAAGACTGATTTGGAGGTCTGATTTGAGTGCTGGCTCTAGGCCTCAAAGGCACTGGCCTTTTGCTCAATCCCCACAATTCTCCTGTGAAACAAATATTTATTTAATCTGGTTCACAGAATCGCTCACATTGGGTGTATGAGGTACTGACAGTGAGTGTGGCATGGACTTAACAGTGCAATTAATATGAGCTTGTATGGGACTGGAAAGATGGCTCAGTGGTTAAGAGCACTGGCTATTCTTGCAGAGGACCCAGGTTCAGTTCCCAGCACCTACACAGCAGCTAACAGCTGTCTGTAACTCCAGATCCAGGGGAATCCACATCCTCTTCTAGCCTCCATGGGCACCAGGTATGCATATAGTGCATATATATGCATTCAGGCAAACACTCATACATATAAAAATATAAATAAATAAATCTTTAAAAATGATTGGTTCACTCATATACCACATCCGGGAATAGATGAACAAAGTCTTTCTAGGAAGCAGCTGTTAATATACATCAGGAGCTATAATACATTCACATGATCTAACCTGGTAATTCCATTTCTAGGACTTAAGCCTAAGGAACTAATGAGGAAATCTAGAGAAGGACACAGACATGGGATGCTTACAACATGTTGTTTATATTAGTGTAAACCAGAAAATGCCTATCTACAGAAAGTGGATACAAAGTGATGTTTGTGTAGTTTTTAATAATATGCAGACGTATTCTTGAGATATGTCACTTTTATTGTCAGGGAAAGAAACTCTCCTGAATACAACAGCTTTCAAAAAAAGTTGCCAAGGGAACCAAGGATCTCAAAATTCATGTAACAGTGAAGCCATATCTTCTTAATTAGTTACAGAGGACTAGAAAATTTAGATAGATCTGATAAACAGAGCTTCTAACTGGTGCAGTGTGTAAACTAAACAGTGCTGAGTAAAACCTAAGAACCTCTCCTTGTGGGAGGCCAGGGCTTCCCAGTCATACCTTCTTCTCTAGGCCTTTCTCAGTCATGGTCCTTGGTAGACAAATGCTCTAACTCTCCAGCCCTTGCTGAGGTTCTTTGCTACACAAGTGCCCTAGTACCCAGCTGCATGCCGAGTCCTTGCTAGGTCCTTTGATAGGTAAGCACTGTAGCTCTGAGCTACACCCCCAGCTCTAGCTGTGATCCTCTGGATATCATGACTCCTTTCAGGAGATACAGTGCTGTATTTCAGCTGCATGGTTAGGCGTTTGGTCCCTCCCCCCGCAGATGCCACCGCTGCAGCCTGTGTCTGACTCTTACCCCACTACTGCTCTCCTTTACCTGGAATTTAGCATGTGCACTTTGAAGTATGGCTGATTTTTTTATAAGTGTGCTGTGTGCCCTCCGCTGCCCTCACCTCATTCAAGAGGTCTATATATCCAAGGCTAACAGAGCCTCACAGAATTATTCAGCAGACACCAGCTGATGATGGAGCTTAAAGCATCATGTGATGCTGCACGAACCATTTGGCCAGGCTTGAGAGGAAAAGATTCCTACCTGCACTTGATGGAAGCAAAAACTGACATCCAAAAGAACTACTTTACATGCCATAGATTCTTCAGTAGAACAGGAATGGACCACAGATGCTCCTCTCCTGACCAGATCAAGCAGCCTCTCCTTAAATCAATCAAAGCACAGGACCCTTCAGTGACAAGAGTGGCTGGCCTTAAGTTTATGCTTGCAGGACTACAGCAATGGAGAACCGCATGAAGTTACTAGCTCACCAGAGGAGAATAACTGGTTTGAAGAGTCTGAATCCTGACTTGTTATGAACTTGGAAAATGACCTCCTGGACATGTCCCTTTGAGGAAAAGAAGTAAAGTCAAACCTTGGATCTGGATTTTCAGTACCATCAGGAATTTGGAGTTTCAAAAGCACTAGCTGTTTGGTTAACCAATGCAGTTTAACTCTGAATACACTTTCCTTGTAGATACGCAGTAAGTTTAAGTATTGGCAGGCTTTGCAAAATCCTCTGGAAACTATATCAGCCCTGTCCTTGTCTCTGAACTGCCCTGACATGTTTGGCCTACAATGACTTTATCAATTAGCAACGTTCTTCCGCAGGCAGAGTGGCTGAGTTTCCTGTGATTCTGTATAAGGCTCTTGACAGACATTTTTTTTTTTCCTGGTAATTTCTGATTTAACTGTCATCTAGCCAGATCTAGTATAAACAGGTAATTAATGGAACAAGCAAAGAAGCCACTGAAATCCAAGGGCCTCTGAATGTGTCCCAGCTGCTGCTACCTAACATCAGGTGATCTATATTAAAAAACAAGTAGCTTCCCTGCTCTTCTCTCTTAGAATGGCTTTCTACTTTCTTGGTTAAAGGATACATGGTTGTAAGTACTACACAGAGTCAATACATCCTAAGACTGAGAGAAAGGGTGGAAAAGAAAAGGGACAGTGGCTCATTCAGAACAGAAAGGAGTGGAAGTGCCAGTGTCAGACTCAGTTCAACCTGTCATCCATTCAGGGGCCAATATGGTCATAGATATCAACAGAGCCCATATGAAAAGATAAGTGGTGCTGAAATTACAGGAATGGAAAATGCTCAACCCCTAATGTTGAGTATCTCACCAAGTCACACTTGTCTAAGCTAGGAAGGTACCTGTGATGTGGCAGGTATCTGAATCTGGGGTGCTACATCTACTTTTGATTGCTGCATTTTATCACCAGCTAAGTATGTCCTCTGTCTGAGAATACCACCAGTGGGTTGAAATGTCCCTACACACATTTCAAATGAAACTTTTTAATAAAGGAAGAGGATAAACAGTTCAGTGAATACAGAGTCAGTCGATTTGTATAAAACAAGATAAGAAACTAAGGAACAAAACACCAAACTAGAGAGCTGGCTCTAAAGGAGATAAAGCCTTTCTGAGAGAACCAGGGCAAGCCACGTTGGAGGGCAGAGCCTGTTGCAGAGTGAACCCTGTCTTCCTCACCCACACCCCTGCCTGACCTCTCGGTCTGGGTAAGTGCCGGCTCTAGCTACACTTCACACACTGTGACTTCTTGACTTCTGCTCTGTATAATATGTCCCTGCAGTAGCAGGGCTGAAAGCTGAGTGGTCTTTGGGCCACTGGGCTTGGAGTGTGGGTTGAGAAGAGGCAGGAAAGGGCCAAAATGGGAGGAAAGAAAGGAACATACTGTCTCTCATTCACGACTTGAGAATCACTTGGTTGCTTTTTTATTTTTTAAAGCAGGTTAGTTAAGAGATAATTTATACACCATATATGTCACCTTTAAAGAGTACAACTCAACGAATTTTACAGTGTTCTCAAAGCCATGTGACTAGCACCACAACCTGAGTATTTTCAGGAAAGAAAGAAACCACATGCCCATTTTCAGTGTCCTCACTACGTCTTCTCCCTGGGCTCCATGCCTCTAGTTCCTCCCTTTTTTTCAGGCTCTATGTCCCTTCTTTCTCCCCATCTCGGGACTCTGTGCCCTGCCATCCCTTCCGGTCCCTGGGCTCTGTGCCTCTCACTCCTCTGTCTCCTCAGGCTCTGGAAACCGCTGCTCCATTTTCTCTGCGATTTGCCTCTTCTGGACATTCCCACAAACATGGTCTTTTACAGCTGACCTTTTGCCTGTTTTTAAGGTTCACCTATGTCGTATGTGTCATTTGCTCATTCCTTTCCTCTGTGGGTGGCGCTGGGATCAAACCTGAGGTCTTATGCATGTTAGGCAAGCATTTTACCACTGAAGTACCTCTCAGTTCCTCTTCCTAATTTTTTATTGCACAATGGACGTTGTGTAGATACCTTATTTATTCACTCATCAGTTAAGGACATGTCAGCTGGTTCCATTTTTAGGTTATGAACAATGCTGTTTTGTACATTCATGCATAAGCATATATGAGGACAATCATTTCCATCAGTCTTTCTGGCTGCATGGGGACTCCATGTTTGACTCTGAGGAGCAGCCACACTACCATTCCAGTGGCTACATTATCGAACACTCACCCCATAACCTATATCAGTTTTGATTTCTGCACATCTGCACCCCAAACTGTTGCTTGCCTTTATTACACTAACCTGAATGGTGTAATGTCCTCTCTCATAATTTTATTTTAATTCACTTAATGCTTATTGCTACTGCATGCAGGTTTAATATATTTATGTAATTTGTGAATGACATACAAAGGCGTAAGTATAAGGTTGTTTCCTGTAATCTGCTGAACTCATTTATTAGTTCCAGCAGTCTTTAGGATTTTCTGTATAAAAGATTATGCACCTACAAATAAAGATAGTCTATTTTTACCTTTCACTGTGAATGCCTTTTATTGCCTGTTCCCTACCTCCAATAATTGCTGAAAGACATGGTAGTACAGGACATCATTATCTTGTTCCTGATCAAAGGGTGAGGCCTTTGCTTAAGCAATTGTTGAAAGGTTTGATGCTTTTTTAAAGGGGAAAAACAAGAATACAATGTGTCCAAAGAGGAAAAGTGTACATGAAATCCATTCTCCAGGAAGTTAAGTCTAAAACAGAAACCAATTTTAACTTAACTAAAAATATCACAAAAAGTAGCCATCACACTGACTGTTGAAGAAACAAGGAGCTCTTCTTGGGAATGCCTTTATATGTCCCAAATGTCCTTTATTTGATCAAAAAGCCTTTGGAACCTTGATACCAACAAAATATTTTGTAAAGAAGAAGCATGCTTGTGAGGGTTCCACATGAGCCCTACTGATATCCACTGGACAGCACTCTGGCCACCAGCTAACTGGTTAAGATTAGGTACTTCTCAGCCTACTTATAAGAGTGCTATGTGTCATCTCACAGAAAAGCAAAAGGGACACCTTCAACCCAGGTAGTGGAAGTTAAAAGGGGGAAAATGACTTTCAGTTAGTTTCTGGTCTGATGTGTAAGGGGCTTATAGGATTTCAAGACAGTTTTCTGCAAAAAAAAAAAAAAAGCTAAAACAACCACCCCTCCCCACAAAAACCCAGGAAATCAACAATTCTTCTTAGAACCATCAGATACATATTGGTCCCAGTGCAAATTGCTGCCTCAAAATTTGGAGAGAGGTGGAAACATCATCATGGGATGGAAACCTATGAGTAGAAATCACAACTACCAGGCTGTGATTGATAAACTGCGGGAGACTTGGTGGAGACAAGCTTAAAGGTTAACAAACTAAAAGGCTCCCTCTTGCAGAAAAATGAAGCAGGAGTTAATACTACCAGCACTACTGACATAAAAAAGGACAACTCCAGACCTGATAAGCAGTTACAGCAAAGGTACAGAATATGATTAGTTTGTGAAAATCAATTACTATCTTATAAACCAGCTAAGAACGAAGAACAGGTATTTGTAGTAAAAATGTAATACTATTTACATTAGCACTTCAAAATATGAAGTACTTGGGTATGAACTAATAAAACATAGACAAGATATATATGGGAAATGACAAAGAACCCAGTTCTTTGCAATTCCAGTACCTTGGGAGGTGGAGGTAGGAGGATAGATAGTTCAAGGTCATCCTTAATTACATAGCTAGTTCTAGGCTAGCCTAAGCTATATGAGACTGTCTCAAAACAAAACCAAGCCAAAAACTAAAAAAGAAAAGAAAATGATTAAGACTTAAAAGAAAAACAAATACAGGGAGAATGAATGAAAGAAGAAACAGTCCACATTCATGGACAGGAAGAATTTATATGGTCAAGATGTAGGCTCTCAATTTGATCTATAGATTTAATATAAGCCCAGTCAAAACCCCATCAAATCATTTTGTGGATATTGACAAGCTGATTCTGAAGTTTAAATGGAAAGACAATAGACCCAGAACAACCAATAGCCAACTGAATAAAGAAAAACAATGTTAAAGGATTGTGATCACTTGGCCTTTACCATATGTGATCATATGGACTTTACCATAAGCTACCGGAATCACAACAGCGCTAACCTTGCTCTTTGTCACAGTCACTCCTTGGCCTGAAACATAATTATTTGACTAGAATGGCTGGCCAGGGAGCCCCAAGGATCCTCTTCACTCCACCTCCTCATGACTGGGTTAAAGGTGCACGCTACTGTACTCAGCTTTTTATGTGGGCTCTGAGGACCTAACTCTGGGTCTTATGCTTGCAATGCAAGTACTTTACTACATTGCCCAGCCCAGCTATAGCAAAAAATAAAATAAAATAAAAAAGCAAACAAAACAATCTAAACTACTGCAAAAATCCTAGATTAGTATCTTACAATGATGTTCCTTCCAGTCTGTGGTTAGTACAGTCTGACTATGTAACAGTCTTCCATAAACTTTATTCATGGTTAATTGTTCTCTAGATCAATTTTTTAAAAGTCAAACTTTTAAGATGGCCTTCAGAGCCATAGCCTCTATCATCATCACATCCTCTATCACAACTCATCTATTTGTTCATCCCCTAAACCTCTGAAGATCCCGAATTTTTTCAGTTCCTTAAGTGGCTGGTTTGTTATTCTACATCTTCAAGTCTCAGTTTAAATGTTGCTTTTTCACAAAAGTGTCCCTACCCTCTCCAGCTGAGGTGAGGTCTCTACAGCTTACACTGCTGTACACTTTGCACTTCCCCTTCACAGTTCATCATGTACATGCTTACCTTTCTAGAATGAACACATAATGAGGACAGGGCATGCTGTCTTCCTGGTTATGCCTGCAGTTCCTGGCATTTGGTCGGTCCTCAGAATTTGCTGATGAACTGACTTAACTGACTCCCATTCTAAAGTAGGTTATATAGGAAGTGCTTGTTTTCCTATCTATTTAGAAAACTGAATACATCTGGAATAACTGAACCACATTTCTCAAAAGATTACCTTCAGTGGTAACTATGCAGGCAGGGTACTGAAAGAGATGACCTCCTAAGAACCTATTCTGTTGAGGTTTTAGGTTTCTACCATGTAGCTACACATGATGTGACCCATACAAAGCAGCTTGATGGTTATTTGCTCTAGAAAGAGTGGCCTGCACAGTACCAAAACATACTTCTAGAAGAGGGCATCCAAATCTTACATATGGAAATCTGAAGAGTAGGGCTGTGCTGCAGAATGAGTACCTTTGTCATCAACACAGAAGAACTTTCTGGATAGGCAGTTTTCACTTATTCAGTGAACACTGATTCTGCTCTGGGGGTGGATTTTGGTCACTCTCATTCTTATCTCAAGGATGAAGATGTGGGCAGACACTAGGTGCTGAGTGTTGATTCTACCATGTTCAAGTCCAACTGTCAGAAGTGATGACCCTGAAGTTTTGGAAGGTGCAGCAAGAGACGGTTATGTAGTGAAATAAAGGCAGGAACTCAGCAGAGGCCCCTGCCAGAGCAGACACTGGGGCTGCCTCCATGATCACACACACAGCTTTTGCTTAGTGCCTTGTGAAGTTCAGAGTCTGCTTCTGCTTCTTCCTTCTTCCAAGGTTTCCCAAGGATAAGATATTGTAATGACCTAATGCTGTGTTGCTGGCCTGTCCAGCTCGCTCCAGATGTCAACAGTCCTCCCTTTTAGATCTCCTCTGAAACTAAGGCACTTTTTTGGCAAGCTGAAGTTTCTGAGGGTAACTATTCATGTAAACTCCCAGCTCCTTTTCTACGGTTGCCTTGGAAAGCAAGCATGAGAAATTTGCACATTTATT
This sequence comes from Eospalax fontanierii, assembly GCA_035773235.1. Taxonomy (NCBI): domain Eukaryota; kingdom Metazoa; phylum Chordata; class Mammalia; order Rodentia; family Spalacidae; genus Eospalax; species Eospalax fontanierii. The sequence goes on along the minus strand of CM069547.1, from coordinate 51,664,778 downwards.
AAAATATGATAATTATGCCACAGCTGAGAGTCTTCTGTGAAGGCAATTATGGCATTGGTGCTTTTCTCGGAGTAAATAAACACTTGGGGTCTTTTAACTACTGCTTTGATTTATCTTATGGAACACATTGAGATGTTCTGAACTTGAACTTAGATCTTGTTCTAAGAATCTTAGGTTAGAAAGGTTGCCATTCATCTTTCTATGGTAGAGGTAGAAGATGACTAGAGAATGAAAATAAACTAGCTATCCCTGGAGAACTTTTCACCAAAGATTCTAAGTAATATATAGCCAACTCTCACAGTGATTCTAAAGATGGTTATGGTGGCTAGTGGTCCTGGGATTCTGGTCTTTCTCTGGCATCCTGGAAACTGTTTTCCATATAACTTTGATTTTCTCACCAGAACACGGACCACCAACAAAACAAAAAATGACAGCAATGACTCAGTTGTGTTAGAATGCTCTCTCATGTCCTGTGACAAGTGTACGTACCTGTGTTATACTTAAGGTCCTTAACACTTGTGTTGGCTAAGTTCAGTTGTGAACTTGACACACCTGGGAAGACGGAACCTCAAATGGGGAATACCTTCCATCAGACTGGCCTGTGGTATATGTGAGGCATTTTCTTGATTGTTGAGTGATGTGGGAGGGCTCAGACCACTGTGGATGGTGCCACCCCTGGGCATGTGGTCCTGAGCTATATAATAAAGATACTAAGCACAGAGGGGCAAGCCAATAAGCAGTATTCCTCTATGGTCTGTGCTTCAACTCCTGCCTCCAGGTTCTTGTTCTGAGTTCTGCCCTGACTTCCCTCACTGACGGACATGATATGGGAGAAGTAAGATAAAATAAACTCTTTCCTCTTCAACTTGGTTGTAGCAGTGCTTTAGCAAGGCCATAGAAAGCAAACTAGGACAGTACTCTTACTATTTACCAGCAAGACTGATGCAAAATGTAATAAAATAAGTTATCATGTTACTGCAAACAATACTTAATAGAGGCATTTAAAAATACCAGCATTATCTGGATTTATAAAACTTCAAAGTCTGCAGGCAGAGATGTCCTAGCTTATATTTATCCCAGTTTTTGTCATGTACTATGCACAGTGTAGGTTCATTTAAAGAGGCAAACATTTTCCTGGCAATGAACTGTGGGAGAAAATGAACATATATATTAGACCAAAACAACACAAACACCAAACCAAACTACAAAAATCATTTTAAAATATGTATCCTTAACTCTGTAAAAAGATTTATAAAATTTCCTCCAAATGGGCATTTACAAAAGTCAAACATATACAGTTTATTTTCTACATAAAGCTTCACTGTCTGGTAATATACTGTTTATTTATATGGTGATTCCATTGTCTTATAATTGGACTGGAGACCTTGCCTGTCTTGCTCTACAGTGAATCCTCAGCTCAAAGAAGAATGCCTGACACAGAGAGGGTGCACAATAACTGCTGGCTAAATAAACAATCTGAGTGAGGCAAGTATTGAGCAGAAACTATTAACCAATAGCTTTACTAGCTTTCTTTGATCATTTCTGTTTTATGCCAATAAAGCAATGCCAATGGTAGAGAAAAAAAAAAAAAAAAAGAAAAAAGAAAAGAAACCTGACTTGGTTCAATAGCTGGTTGCACTGTATGAAACTGCTATTCATCACTGGTAGTATATAATGACACTGTCTAGCTGTTTAGGGTGGTCATCATAGGTGAGAAAGCTCAATTCTGATTTACATAATTTAGAACTGTCTATTGAAATATAAGTCGAGATTTGAATGAAAGTAGTTATTTGGCCATTTGTGGGGAGGCACACCCACATATACTCTTGCAGAGGTCAGAGGAAGATGTTGGGTATCTTTCCCTTATTCCCTTGAGACAAGACTTTTCACTAGGATCTAAGTTCAATTGTTAGGCTATACTAGCTGACCACTAATCTGCCTGTGGTACCCTTCCCCTGGCCACCAATGCTGGGGTTACAGATACTCAAGGCCATGCCCAGCTTTTATGTAGATGCTGGAGTTTTAAACTCAGGTACTCATGCTTGTGCAGTGGGCACTCTTACCCACTGAACCATCTCCTAGCCCCTTGGCCTACCTTGTTTACTGCTGAATCCTTAGTGTCTGGCACAAGATGATTTATTTGGAAAATGGTTTGCTCATTGAGTTACTTTAAGGTAATCTTTGATTCAGAAAGTAGCACAGAGCTGGAAAAACAGAGTAGAGGGCTACATCACCAAGTTTCAATAATTTTCATAACACCAGAGATGAAGACAGTCTTCAAATTCTTGGACACTTCTATAAGTGTGGCATCATGGCCTCTATAATGCTGGACTAAACGGATCTATCTCTTCCCGATTTTGACCATACTGTCTAGACATAAACATACTTGGCACAAGGCAGATTCTTGTAAGCTAATGAATCTGCTTGATTTGAAATCTATTACATTTTTTTTTTTGAAAATTTATACTTCCTTTTCTTTTCATTACTTGCTTTGAAAACTCAATTTCAATTTGTTTCCCTATTTGGGAAGGCAGTGCAGGTGACCATGACCTCATCTGTCCTTGTGTGACAGCAATGATCCTCCATGGCTATCCTCATTTCCAGTGTCTACTACTTAGCAAGATCTTACTCTTTCATCAACTATTCCTGCTTGGATTCTAAGTCTTTCATCATAAACCTGCCTCTTAGAATACCTTTTCTAGGTGCCTGTGCTTTCAAAGAGTACACTATACAGAAATTTATCGGACTATATTATCTCAGAATCTTATTAGCAAACCTACAGAAAAATCACATATACAACATCTTTATATGAGTCCATGTATACACTGAAGGCTACATAACAAGAAACAGTGCCAGACAGGAGAAACCTTCCTTTGACTAGTTGGCCAGGGTAGACCAAGACACTCTCAAAGTTATACAGGCTAATGCCACAGTTTTTGATGGCCTCCAAGAACTTAAAGGTAAGACCCTATTGTTGAAGGCAGGACAGATTTCAGACACAGGATTTGGAGTAATGGAGTTGGAACTGACCTGGAAGCCACCTCCCCTGAGGGCTAGCTCTCATAGCTTTGGAGAGCACTATGAAAGCTGATAAAGGAGAACATCAACCAATGGTCCAACCCCAGCTTTAAGGCCTAATAACCACATCAATGACTAGCACAGCAAACGACTTTGGTGCAGTAATGGCACTTTTATCTTGGGAAAAGATCTTCAAGATCATCCTGGATCTTTTGAATCAAGTTATGCATACCCTAAGTCCAATGGCTTGTATTTTTCTATGAGACAAAAGAAAATACACAGAGAGGATACAGGTAAAAACTGCAGTATAAAGCCATAAAAAAACAAAGGCTGCCTGGAGCACTGGAGGCTGCAAGAGGCCATGAAGGACACTCCCTTAGAGGCCTCAGGTGGAGGATGGCTCTGCCAACACCTTGATTCAAGATTCTGGTCTAGAGAGATGTGAGAAAATAAGTTTCTATTGTGTTAAGCCAGAGTTATCGTGGTTTTGTTCAACAGTCCTAGAAGATGAATGTAGGTCTGGAAATGTGAGAGACAAATGCTGTGTAACGAAGATCTAAGGGGCTGCGGAACTGCGCAGTGGGAAGGGGCTGGGAAGTTTTGAGGTGAATGACTGAAGAACTAAGACTGTCCTGAAGAGACTGTTAGTAGAAATAGAAGTCTTAAAGGAATTCAGAAGGGCTCAGGAATCAGGAAGGAGCATGGTAGACAATGCTTCTGTCACATTAAATGCAGACACTATTTGGACCAGAACAGCTAGAAACATAAACATTAAAGGTGTTTCTGACAATGTCTCAGAAAAAAACTGAAGATAAGGTGATCCCTATTACAGAGTGGGAGAAGGAATGGCTGAATTGTATTCTCCAGCTGGGTGGAAAGTAGACCTGGCAAGTGAAAAATATGTCTAGCTGAAGAAACGTCTAGGCGAAATGTTCAGCATGAACCCCAATAGCATTCTTATTGCTATGACAAAAATGTGAGAGAAAAGAGATAAATAAAAGGAACAACTGGTAACCAGAAAGGAACTAGCACCTGGTCGTTTGGAAGTAATTTTTTGCGGGGGTGGGGGGGGGTATCCAGGCTACAAAGCACACTGAAGTTAGGAAAGTATGCCAAGGTTAGGCAGGCTTTTGGTTTGGAGACTTAGGTAAGGACTGGATGACTCACTCATCCACCTCATCAGAGGCCAGAAATAAAAATGGGACAGTGAAGGTAAGATCTGTAAATGACCTTTTTGTCTCATATGACAATAAAAGTTTTCAAAAATGTGTAAGAAGAAATAAATACTGCCAGCCTGAACTAAAGAGGACAGAGACAGATCAAAGTAAAAAGGGGATGCTGGACTTCAACATTCTATAAACAGAAAGTAAGCTAAGGAACTACATGGTTGCAAGTATGTAGTACAAATACATAGGACAAGAGGCATGGGTACCAAGGGAGAGGTCAATGGAGTTGCCACATGCATTGAGGGCAGAGCTACAGATGCAGAGGGCAAGTAACAGAGGACTGGCCCCAGGCCTTGAGGCCTAAAGGGAATTTGATTGCTGGATACAACTTCTCTTGGAGCTGGCGACCCCTTACTTCCCTCAAATTCTCCCTTTTGCAGGGGAAATGTCTATTTTACCCTAGCCCTTCAACTGTAATTTGGAAGCATATGATTTTCTTTCTAGGTTCACAGGGGAGTCTTCTGTACAAGGATGGATCATTTCCAGATTCTTTCTGTATGCAGCACAGATGATCTAGAATCATTAACAATGAAACTAGACACATTTGAACTGGTGATATTTGGATGAGACATTAGACTTGGACTACTGAAACAGGTCATGAATATATTTTGCTCATGAGAATACATGAATTTTTGTGGAATAGAGGGTGACAGTGGATTGAATGGTGATTCCTCAAAAAATATGCCTAAGAACCTCCAGTACCTATGCATGTGACCTTTTGGGAAAAAGGATCTTTGCAGGTGTACTTTAGTTAATAATCTCAAGATCTTATCATTCTGGTTCAACCATCTGGGCCATAAAGCCAAAGACAAATGTTCTTATAAGAGATAGAACATATGTTATGAGGAAAAGAGATCAAGTGTAGACAGAGGCAGATATTAGAGTCATGCAGGGCACTGGTAAAGGAACCCCAGAGCCTCCAGAAGTTGGCAGAGGCTGGGAAGGACTCTCTAAAAAGCTCTGGACAGATCGATAGTCCTGACACCTTGATTATTGGCACTGTTAGAAAATGACACCTGCTTTTTAAGATGTTGCATTGGTGGTAATTTGCTAGGACAGTCACAAACTAATACAGCAACTAAGATATTATCAAGCTATGAACTTTATTCTGAACTTCAGTGATTTCAGTTCTGAGAAAAGTCGTGAAATGGCCCAAGAATAGGAATTAGAGACTTGTATTCTACCTCTGTGATTGGGGGCAGATTGCATGTATCTGGGCATTAACTGTCACATCTATAAAATGGAGAGTAGGGACAATGAACACATAAGTATAGTTCAATACTGACCACATGGAAGCTTCTTTAGCCAGTTTCCAGCCCCTACCTGTACATGGCCCTGAAACTCAGCACAGGTCCAGATGATTGCTGAATCTCTTCTGGTGCTAATTTTATACTAGGCTTAGAGACCTATTCCACGGTCTTCGGCTCTCACATATCTGCACAGCACTGTGCTTGAATCTATGAACACAAACAGGCCTAACAGAAAGGTGAGTATCTGGAATCTATTTATTCCAGGTTCCATGAGTGTTAGGTTTGGACCTAAAGTAAACTATTATCCTTTGTTCTCTGTGAGAAGACCTGTTCCTAGGTCGACTCCCTCCTGCCCCATCTTGTAGTGTCCTAGGATCAAGATGACAGTGGTAAAGCACTTCTCTCCACAAATGCAAAAAACACATATATAACAGGCATAGGCCAGATGAAGCAGGCACTATTCAGCATCTGCACGTAAGTGAGGCCTGCCAGTGTGAACTTACCACATCTGAGAATAATATTCGCAAAATCTCTCACATCTTTCACAAGTCACACAGCTTAAAAAAATCAAATAAAATATATCTTCCTTAGGAAAGGCCCAGTCTAGCTAAATAAGTTGTTTTGTTTTTAAACTCAAACTTGAGGTATTTTCTTGGTTCTCAGAATAACCTTTTTCTTCCCTACATTTAATTTCTGACCTTATTAGAATTGGATAAAGTCCACATTTTAGAGCTCAGCTTTAATCATTAAAATTAGTTGATCCTGAGTAAACCCACACTTAGAAGAATGAAAAACCAGTCAATCTTGGGTCATTACATCAATGCTAAAGGTAACATATTCTGATGTTTACCAGAGCTTAATGTAATGTGCTAACAAGGACTGCTAACACACAAGCTTAAATGACTTGTCTATCAGCTCCCAGAAGATCTCAGTGGGGGTTGTGAGGTCTACAGTGGAGAAGACTCAGGGAAGATCAATGAAACACCTCACAGAGATCAAAGCAAGAGTTAGTTTACCACCAATCACCCAATTATCTATCTCCCTAGGGCTGGGCTAGTCCTCTCAGCCTACACAGCCACAGGACAGTACAGGGCTGATGCTGGGGTCATGTGGTAGCAGATAGTTTTCAGAGTCTGGCACAGAAATATTTTAGTGGAACATCATCTAGGAACTCCACTCCTGAGATTTTGTTTTTTAGGAGGAGGCTGGTTATCCATTAAATTTCAGCCTTTTTAGTAATTTTAAAGCTAACTTGTGCATGTGTTAGATTTGTATGCATTAGACTATGAGCTCCTTAAGGTCAGGGGTTACATCTATCTTGAATTCACAACACTGTTCAGAATGGGGTGACTTAAGAATGCTTACTGAACACATGAATGAACAACAACAATAATAAATGGTGTCAGAAGGCCTCAAAGGATTAGATGGAGACAGTCCACTCCAGGGAGACCTTCTGTTCTTGTCACTGTAGCTGTTACTATTTCCCAAATGCTTTGCCTCCATCAACACTTTACAAATGTTTTTAAACGTTCAGAAATGATCAACAATTATTACTTTTTTTTGAGACAGTGTATGTAGCCCAGGCTGGTTTCAGACTTGCTATGTAGATTGATCTTGAATCTCTGATCTTCCTGCCTCTCCCTCTCACATGCTGGGGTTATAGGCATGTGCCAGGACACCTGGTTTACTTAGTGCTAGGGATCAAAGTTGAACAACTTAGCAATGAACACTCATATACCTAGCACCTAACTTCTACACTTTGCATTTTACTATGTTTGTTTTATAACTTATAGATTCATAAATTATTCTTTTTGGATATTCCTCTAATATAAAAGTTAAAGACAATTCCATTATGCATATCATTAACTAGAGTTCAATATTTGTTTACAGGTCTACCTTTAATTTGGAGGTAAAATTTGCATATACTGTAGTCATTTACTGCAAACATTCACATAAACAAGAACATGCTACACACAGTTCTCTTGTGTAAAATTTCTGTTGTAGAATATATTTTAGAGATGTAACCGTACTGTTTGACATATGGAGAGTTATTTTTTTTTAACTGAAGGAAGGTATTCCATTATCTAAAATATTATGCAGTTTGTTTAAATATTCTTCTGTGGCGGTCTCTCAGGAGGTTTCAGTTGTTTTACAGTGATGAATACAGTTGCCATGAACATTCTTTTCCAAGTTTTTGTGGACTAATGCTTTCATCTTGGATAAGCACTCAGGATTCCTGGGTTATGTTTATGCTGACTTGTAAAGAAGCTGCTTTGCCATTGTTATCATTCACACTGACAGTGCCTGGGGGTTCTGGCTGCTGAAGTTAGCCTATTTATTTATTTATTTATTTATTTATTTATTTATTTATTTATTTGTATGTGACAGGGTCTCACTAAGTATCCCTAGCTGGCCTGGAACTTACTATGTAAACCAGACTGGCCTCCGTTTCACTGAGATTTGCCTGCCTCTGCTGGGATTAAAAGCATGTGCCAACATCCCTAGCTTAATTTAGTCCTCGTTTAGTGTCACCCTAACATGCCATTGTGGATTCTCTGCAAAGGTTAAGTTCCCTCTTCACATTTACATATGATAATAAAACAGTACTTTAATTACACATTACAAAAGTATAGCTATCTAAAGAGAAACTGAGCTGTGTGCGCATGTGAGGAAGCGCAGTGGCCCATGGCCCTTTTGAACCTGAGGCTTATTAGGATGTTAGGAAACACACACAATCTGCTTTAAAAAATTGATGCTTTGGCTATATGTGGCATCACATACCTTTAATTCTAGCACTTGGGAGGCAGAGGCAGGAGAATCTCTATGAGACTGAGGTCAGCCTGGTCTATATAGTGAGTTCCAGGTTAGCTGGGGCTACAGTAGACCCTGTCTCAAAAAAACAAAAATAAAATACAGCAAAATAATAAATAAATAAAAATTTTAAAATTGATGCTTTGGAGCCAGCCCGTAGGAAAACAGAAGTTACACCCCATTTTAACTGAATAAAGATGATCATCAATGTGACCTCTGTGAAGTCTCAAAATTGCTTTAAAAAATGTCACTACGAAGATCAAGTTCAAAGATCCCCTTTGCCTGCCCCAAGGCCAATTATCTCCACAGCATTTCAAACACCCTGAAAGTGTCATGGGAACAAATCTCATAGATAGCTCAGGCTACAGCAGACTTCAGCAAGTGGATGGGAAAAGGACCATCCAGATCATTTGATAAGACAACAGAGAAGATCTCGGCAATTTCCTTGTAAATAGCTCCAATTCTTGGTAACCTAATCCTTGGGGGGATGGTAAGAAGAAATTCCCACACACCAGAGTGCATCCCAAGAGCTTTCCAACAGAGAATGCCCAACAAAATGGGAACCTTATTTTCTGTCTGGTGATAATCTATATACTTCTCCCTGAACCACTAACTCAGTTTAGAGACTGCAATAATGCTTCATGACATCTGCGATATGAACCTTCCACTGTCTGTTCCTGGAGATGAGAAAATGGATACAGAGTTTATGTTGACAAGGACTATAAACTAAGCAGCTCCAAACACACTCCCCCAGGCTTCCAGAATACAAAGAAAAAGTAATCATTCCAAATGACCCCCAACTATTTAGAATTTCATACCATCAAGTCAGATGAACCAAAATTGCTACCACCTGTAAAGATTCAAAGTAATACAAAAATCACTAAGAAGGAGGGGAAAAAAAATGTGACAGATGTGCTTGGAGGGAGGGTAGAAGCAAAAGAACATGCTTGGAGCACCCCCTCCAGGGAACATGTGACCATATCAGCATCAGAGACAGAGTCTGCAGCATAGTGGAAAGCAGTAACACACTTCATCTATCTTCATGTGTAGAATTTTAAGAAGTTTTGGAAAGTGTAGGGATCTTTTAGAATCACAGAAGTAAGGGCTAGAAAGAGTCTGTTCATTGTCACACTAGAAAATCTAGACTTTTAGCTTTGGAAGGGACCTTAGGGACCACTCATTGTAATTTGTTACCCGATACAAAACCCCTCTTCCAAGCCTGACTCCCACTTCTGCACACATACCTCTCATTAGTAAATGCAAGCTTCGAGACCTTGATAAGTGTTTCTCTTATAATGAGGCAATCTGCTTACCCTGAGCTTCTAGTTACAGGTCCTAGTTAGCAACACAGAAGTCAGCATACTATACATACTTCTTTTTAAATCAGACCTTCATATATTTGAAGTGGGATATCTTGAAATTTCCATCTTCTTTTTCTCAAGAAACCTCTAGTTCTTTATACATTTCCAGAACTCTTATTAGCCTGGCTAAGTTTTTCTTCTAAATGTATTTTGCCAGCATCATCCTTAAACTGTGGCTCTCCAAATGAAGTGCTTGATACCCAATCTTTGAGAGATTGGAGTAAAATAAAAACAAAACAACAGAGATGGGGTTGGGGCAAGTCATGCTGTCCTTCCCTCCCTGCCACTGTGTAAACAAACAAGCAGAAAACTCTTACTACCTAGCATAGCTAACCACTTCCCATTACAGCAGATGAAAGAGATGCCCAGAAGAGTTACATGAATTGCTTACATGTACATAAGCAGGTTGTGGCAGAGATAGAAATAGGGCACATATCTCCTGATCCTCGTCACCTATGTTGGACTGGAGATAACCCATTCCTTCCATATGGTAAGAGTTTGGGGGATGACAAAGGAACAAATGAAAAACAACAAATCGTAGAACCAAGAACTACTTCTGAGCCGGAAGTTAGTGGCTCCTGTCAGTAATTCTAGTACTTTAGAGGTAGAGGTAGGAGGACTAAAAGTTCAAGGTATCTTCTACCACACAGCAAAGTGGAGACCAGCCTATGTGGGACATCAGACTGTCCTAAAACATTCCAAAATAAAACAACAAAAAACTAACTACCTCCAGGCCACAGTAATTCCTTTTCTTGGGTCTCCATTCCCACCTAGGAAGGAAAAGAGTGATGTTCTCAGACAATGTTTCAGCAAAGGCCTTGCAGATGATCAAAGGGGATGAGTTGCTCTGGTTTTTGTTTAGGAAGTCAAGGTAGTCCATCCAGTTTCCCTAAACCTCCTAACCAAAATTCCAACACTGGATTAGTCAGGCAACAACATTCTCTGACATTAAAAGCAGACTGAAAATTAAAATGGCATGAAAATAACTAAATATTGTTCTAGGTGGGGGCAGGGAGTGGGAGAAGCTCTAGCTTTTAAACTGCATCACCTCTGATCAGAAGTTTGACCATACAATGTTAAGTAGGGAAGGCACACAAAGAAGTAACATTACCTCTGAGGCAGTAGCTAAAAACCAGGCTTGGGACGACAGTAAAATAGCTTTCTGGTTGTATAAAGGCTGGGAACTGGTATTAGAACTTTCATTGTATAGCTTTCCTACCTCCTAAAAGTTCTGAATCTATTCCACAAAATACATATGGAGCTAATTCAATGTATGTTTACTGAAAATCAGCAATACAAAAGTTACTGGGAAGTGAAATTCACAAAAATGAGAAGGGGGCCTGCCTGGAAGGAGTTCAGTTATCTTAGTAAGACAAGCGTGCAGACTATAAACAAGACACATAGGTATGGAAGAACATGGATACACAGAATGCAAACAGCTAGACTGAAGTAAGAGGTGATTTAGAATTGGGCCCAAGTGTTGTTTTACTGAGCTGATGGTTGGTGAAAACATCACAGTCCACAGGACCTGGGAAGCCCTCTCCTACAGATAGACTAAACTTTTCTATGAAATAGCTGACCTCCTAGCACAAGAACTGATGGTATAACATGGCCTGCCTGTCCCAGGATGGTCTCTAAGATACATGAGTTTTTCATGGCTAAGGATGAGTTGCTGGGAAGTAACTCTGTTTTTGATCAAAACTGATACCCAATCCTCACAGAGGGACCCTGCTATGGCTGGAGTAAAATAAGAACAAAACAACTGAGATGGGGCTGGGACAAGCCACACTTTCCTTCCCTTCCTGCTACTGAGTAGACAAGCAAGCAGAAAACTATTATGCTGGATGCAAGCCAGTTCCATCCCCAAAGCAATGGATTATACAAGTCAAATAGCAAACAGAAACCAAATCTAGGAATGCAGAATTCACTGAGAAATCCAAAAGAGAAATATCAATTGTCAATTTTTTCCCAAAGGAGTTGGCAGGAGAGGTTGAATAAAGCAGTTCTATAAAATGCAATCCAAGAGCCCTCATTGTTTACTGCATGGTAAATCATAATGGCAGGAGTGGTCTTATCCTGTTACACTGGAAATGAGCTAGAAGAAGATAAAGTCACAGCCACAGTCACTAAATACAGTAAACAAATACTTTATACATCCAGCAGAGCACGCAGACAATGCACAGGCTCACTGTTCTCAGCCACTCCTGTGAAAAGACCTCCCCTTTCAGGGCCTGCTACAGACATCACAGCAAAGCATTCTGACAGTCAGAATCCTCAAAGCAGCTGGCTAAGAGTACCACAGAGTTGGCTGATACTGTATTCTGGGTATAAGCTATTTTATTTCCTTTTTCTGAATTAAAGAACGTGCCTATCCCTGAATGCATAATAAAGGACAATGCGCCAAACAAGGAAATTGTCATGCATACTCTACTCTATCATGCCTGTCTGTAGAGCTGTTGTCCACCATTCTGGGAACAGTCACAGCCGGGGACCTGGGACCACTCACTTCCATACCTGACACCAACACCATCCCCATCCATCTTCTCCAACTGTAAAAACCTCCTACACTTCCACTTTTTTATTTCACCACATTAAAAAAAATAAGAAAACCCTCATGTACATGAAGAAATAGTGATTGAATTAGCAAATCTACCCTGAGGTAGACTCTAGGCTTAAAAACTCCCAAGGAATATGGGTAGAAGTGGATGGAAATGTTCCCAGGTATTCCTGGTAACAACAAAACTGAAAGAACTTCAGCATTCAGGCAAAAGAACAGCACTGTGCAGCTACTGACGTGAAGAGCACACAGTTGATAAGATGGAACCAGGTGGCATCAAGAACAGAGAAACACTGAAAATAACACTGAGTGAAAAAGCGCGGCAGAGGCACATAGAGTGCGAAGCACATGCAGAGATCTAGAAAATACACCAGGTGACACTGCTCTCCAGATGTGCACAGAAAAACGGAAGGTGCTAGAGTTCTCAAATGACGGAACACAGTAGCTCAGAAATAGTTTAAACGGGCAACATCGTTAGCCAATAACGAAATGCAAATTAAAGCTATGTCGAGATTCCATCCTACCCCAGAATGGTTATGATCCCAACACAAATGCTGACAAATGCTGGAGAGGATGTGAGGAAAGGGGAACACTTACTCACCGCTCGTGGGAATGCAAACTGATGCAGTCACTTTGGGAAACCAGTGTACAGGTTCCTCAAAAAGCCGAAAGAGATCTCCCACATGATCTAGCCATGCTACTCTTTAGCATATACCCAAATGACCTCATATCCTACTACAGAGAGATACTTGTTCATCCATGCACACTGCTGCCCTGCTCATAATAACCAGGAAATGGAAACCTAAATAACCATCAGCTGATGAATGAACAATAAAAGCATGGTACAGCTACACAACAGAATATTATTCCACCATTAAAAATGAAATTATAAAACTGAAGGTGTACAGAGCTGGGAGCAATCATCCTAAATGAGGTAGAGCTTGGACCCAAAAAGACAAACAGTGCATGTTATCTCTCAAAAGTGGATGCTAGTTTTCAAACTTTAGATAGGTATGTTTCAACTGGAAAAATCCTTAAAAATCAGGAAACTAATAAGAGGCCATGAAAGTGGTTTGAGGGAGGAGAGATAGAATGAAGTGATATACGTGAACAATGGACAGGACAGGTTTTATGGGGTGAGACATGGGAGGGGAAGGTAAAGGCCTTCTGAAAGTGCTATATAGAAACCTACTACAGAAGCTTCTTTTAATATGTACATATGCAATATAAAAAGAGTTTAAATGTAACTACCTATAACAAGGTAGACGCCTTGGGCTAGCAAATGAAAAGCCCAATGCCTAAAATGGACTCCCTCTTTTTGGAGCTGCTGACTAGAAAGATCCCATAGATCCTCAAGTAGTACTGGCATTGCACTAGGTTACCCACCAATGCTTGACAGTAAGACTATTGCTGAAGACACTACAAGCTCAAGTCACAGAACAAACAAGGAGAAATCAAACTAGGGCTGACCTTGTAGCTACATCTCTGCTGGCTAGCTTCATAGTGCCAGAAAGTGCTATGCATGCTACAGGCAGAGAAAGATAATTATGAGCTTTACCTAGCTGTGAACTCTGTGACCTACAATAACAACTGGCTTGGAAAAATATGTCCACTGGTGCAATAGTTGCATAGATATATTGGAGTTACCAACCACCTTCTAAACAGATGTAAGGCCTACCTCACAACATGTCTAACACTGCTATCAGGGACAAGAAGGACACAGGATATAAGAAAGAATCTACTACTGTCACTCTGCTAAATAGACATACCATTAAACTGACTTCTAATGACTGTTATACCCATAGATTAGTGCATCTCTCAGTTCTCACCAGAGAAGCTTCTTCTTGCAGCAAAAATGGTCAATGTGCAGAGAATAAGAGACTGCGAAGTGTTCAACTCTAAACAGGGTATCTATATTGCATCCTCTCCTACCAAGGCTCAGGGATCGTTGTGGAAGACGGGGCAAAAGAGGTGTTAAGAGCCAGAAGTGGTAGATGAATATAAGGAAATTATTGCCTGGACATCACAGAGTAGTTGTACAAATGAACCTGAAGCACTTATGACAGCATGCACAAGACCTGTGCAAACCCAAGTTAGACAGGGGCCAAATAGGATGGAGGAGGTAGGCAGAAAGTCCCAGACCTAGCTGAGGATGTACTGACAACTGACAGATGCTGGAAGACGGGGAGTCAGTTTTCCTTACTGGGGTGATGCTTGGTAGGTTGACCAGACTCCAAGGGATAGACCCACACTCAGGAGCACTTTGGAAACACAGATTTGAATAGATAGGCCTTACAAAATGTCAACAATAGAGAACATGAAGGCAGGAAGAGGTGGAGAGGTGGGAGGGTCTGATATGATCAAAATACATTCTATGAAATTTTCAAATCAATCAAAGGTCCTTTAAAGCCAGGTGTGGTGGTACATATCTTTAATACCAGCACTTGGGAGACAGAGGCAGACAGACTGCTATGAGATATGGGCCAACCTGTGCTACATAGCAAGTTCCAGGCCAGCTATGGCTATAGGGAGACCCTATCTCAAAAAACAAACCCCAAAATAAATTAAAAAATATGAACCTGAAGGATAAATGGCAGGGGTGAGCTTGCCTAGGCCTGGAGTTGAGCAGGGTGTTACATATGCTGCAGGATATTCCTTCTTTCAGTTTTTTCTTTCCTTTATATTTTTCTTACAAACTATGTAGATTTAAAAATAAAGGCGAAATAAATATAAAAAAGTGAAATTTCAAGTATAGATAGTAGGAATACAACACTTGTTTAAATAACTTTTCTCCAAAATATTAGTCTCAAAGAGGTCAGTCAGTACTGTACTTATTTTAAGCTACAGGCGGGGGATGTGAAGCATTCTAAACTCAAGGAAAGGCAGCACTATTTGATGACTCCTCTGAAACTTCAAGGCACAGAGTTTGTGACAATCCAAGTGGCTACTGTCTCAAATCTGCACCAGCTGGTCACTGCAGAGGACACAGAATAGCACACTTGTATCTCAGGCACCAGGAGTTCTGATTCAATTCCTTGTTTAGATATTTACTGTGACTTTGACGAAGCTGTTCAACTTTTTTGAGCTAACTTTTTCCTCACCAATAAAATGGAAATAATTTTTATCTCACACAGGCTTTGGAGAATGACCTGAAATAATGTGTAAATATACTACTTAGTTTTTGCCTAGTCCATTGCAAATCTTTGAAGAATGGCATGTAGAAGGGGAGCAGTAGCCTTTAGAATTTTGAAAAGTTGTGCAGTACCTGTTAAATCAACACGTATGAGGAACACTGCACAGACCCTTCCTAACAGGGGGACTGAGGGATGAACACTGCAGGACAATTCCAAATGTGTCCCAACCTTCCTTGCCATCTCATCACCCCTGCCCTGGTCTGGAAGAACAAAGTTAGAGTATTTTAAGAGCAAAGATTGCAGAGATGAAGATGTGGGAGGCTCTGGCTGGCCTCCAAAGCCTAAGTTCCAAAGGCCTCAGCAATGGGAGACTTCCAATTGGAGCAATTCAAACCCCTGGGCAAATGAAATGTTGGGGTACCTGGAGAAGGTGGAGGTCTTGCAGATGTACTGCCTTTGGGGACTCAACACTGAATAAGACAGCAGGATCCTGAGTCAAGTCAGCAGGCTACTGCAGACCATATGATTCTCAATGACTACACTTCCTTCAAGAAGTATCAGAAGAAGACGTCTATTTCCTCTAACTACCAATCTTTAGCACTCACGGTGATCAGAAAATAGAGGAAACGGACTTTCCTTTGGATGAAGCCGCACCTGGATGGTGCAGGGAAAGGGTATTTCAAAGTGAATCTAAATGTCTACTGTTGACATTTCAACCTCTGCCCTCTTCGTTTTTCTGTGCAAGAAATGGTTTGGAAGGAAGAGATCAGAAGCTCAAGCACTATCCATTCAGCAGTTTCCAAGTACAAATGTACTTGAGCAGCAGTCTCTCCATGCCCGCCTTGTTCCAGAGACAGTAATGTGCTTCCTCAGGGTGAGAAAAGGGAGAACAAGATGGATGGGGGTGGGGGGAGCCCAAATGCAGGACTGAGGTCAAAAGCAAGGATTTTTGAACTCTTCTCCTTTGATCTTCTAGGATGTGTTCTTTCTGTATTTCTGTGGTCTGTATTCTCTCAAAAGTTTTCATTAAGGGTTGGAGAGATGGCTCAGTGGTTATGTACACTTGCTGCTCTTACAGAGGACCCAGGTCTGATTCTCAGCACCCACATCAAGCATCTCACAACCACTTTTAACTCCAGTTCCAGGGGATCAGACATCATTTTCTGTCCTCTGCTGGCACCTGCACACATGCAGTACACATACAGACAACATATAGACAAGCCAACACACATACATACTATATGTAGTACACATCAATTTTTAAAAAGTTTCAATCAGGGAGAGAAAGATCTCAGGGATGTTCTGACCACTTGGGATCCACAGTCAAAAGGCCTTGCCTATTAAGAGTCCTAGGGTGCAGTGTGCCCATCTTACACAGTATCTCCTGAGAAGGAGGCCTTGAGGGTCAGAGTAGGTTTGTCAAAGCTGGAGTAGCATGACTAAGAAGGATGGTCTATGGACTGACGGAATGAGAGGAGGAAGAAGAGGAGAGGGAAAGGGAAGAGATTAAAGGAGGAAGAGAGGTAGAAGGGAAGGATAAATAAGGGAGAATAGGAAGAGAGAAAGATGGATCAAAAATTTACTATATCTTCTGATTTTTAGGGCAAAGGTAAAACTTATTTTGTTGGTGCTAAGAAATGTACCTACAGAGAAAAGTTGCATGCTCATTTGATCAGTACTTCTGGATGTGGACATGTACCACAACATAACATAGTTCCAGGTCATCAGCACCTGCAGTACAGGGAACTATGTTTTACCCAAGTTCCCAAAGGTTGCTCTGCAGCAAAGTGCAGTCAAAACAATACTGAACACAAAGAGGCTGCAAGGTCCTGGCAATTCCTCTTGCACTTCACAAGCTGCCAAGGTCATCTGGAGGTAGAGCTGAACTCTCCATTTGGCCTTTTTGCTCTTCCTCCTCCTCACACTGATGTGGTTTACAGCCCCCACTGCAGCAGTTATCACCCCAGACTTTTTCAAACCGCGGCTGGGGAAGTGGAAAGGAGCCGGATGTGGGTCTGGGTGTGGCAATGTCCTGCTGCCATATCAGAGAGGTAAAAAAGTGAATCCACCTGGTAAGTTTCTGGCTGTGAAGTGCAGTGAGGTGAGCCAAGGTGCCAGGGGGTCATGTGGAGGTCACTTTGGAAAAGTGCCCAATGTTTGTAAGACTTAGCTCATTGATTTTTCTATTTTGCAAAGATGGATTTCCTGCTGGGTTTCTCCCTCCCTCACTCCACTGCAGAGCATGTCAGGAAACTTCCTCTTTCTGAATGAAATTCAATTATGGTAATTCATTCAGAAAATCCTCAGCTCACTGGCACACGTTAAATTATACAGGGAGGAGGAAGGCTGTTTGCTCTCTCACCACTGCACTGGTCTGACCCTGAACTACCCAGCATCAGCACCTCACACTCCACTCACCTTGGCTTATCATGTTTTCCTTGCTTCTAAACAGGCAGTCCTCACTACTGAGTTCTAAATTACATCCTTGCCTGTTCAGTATAAGCACTGGAGAGGAGGACAGCTAGGGCTCAGTGACTGGAAAAGAAACAGAAGACCAAGTTCAAAAGTTGTGCCTCTGTATTTAGGAGCTGACAAGGGAAGTCTGATGGCTGGTCCTGACAAGAGCATAGTGGCCTTGTTCTGTTAAACTACAAGGGACTGTTTCTGGAAGAATGGGTTAAAGTACAAACTAGATAAAAAATCAACTAATTGCTTCCTACTAAAGGTCTAGCTCCATATACTGCAGAACACTAAAGAGAAGAGTTGTTTTTCTGAGACTCACGTCAGATTAAAGAGACAGTGGAAGATGAAATTGAACATCCTGCTTTCCTGCTCTATCAGACTGCTCCAGCTGACTGACTACAGTCTAGGACAATCAGTTATAATGGCCATCATTTTCACTCAAACTAGAAGAGCTTCTTAGACCAGGTACTTGCAGTCAAGGCACATTTCCAAGTGCTGAATCCTGTGCTAAGATGCACAGTGTACACCCAGGCCCCTCAGCTAAGTGGTTTAAAATGCAAATTCTGTGTTAGCATGGGATACTTTAATTGCCAAGCATCTCTCCCCTCTGAAGTTATCCAGCTTCCCTTTAATTCCATAAAAAAGTATTTGTTCATTTGTTTATCTTTTCAGTCAACAACCTAGTACTGAATGGTTACTATGTGCCAGGAACTGTGACGAGAGCATAAAAATAATACAACAATGTTGTCTTCTATAGTTCACAGCCTAGTAGAGAAGACACACAGGAAAAAGATATAGTACCTGTGGGATGCTGTGACAGCACTTTCTGTAGGTACTGAAGGGTGCTGAGTTAAGTGAGACCCAGGGGAGGAAACCTCAGATCTGAATTTTAAAAAGTGAGCAAATGTTTTCGAGGGAACTAGTGGGTCTCAGTGAAAGTAAGCAACTTGGTTATGTTATATTTGTGTAGGGACAACATGAGAAAGGCAGGCAGTGCCTGGCCTGAGAAGACTTCTAGTCCTTAGTAAGGCACACATATGGTAGAGCCTTCCTAGAGGCAGACCTCTGATTTGTTAAGACACACTGGTCATCATTCTTTGAGAAGTCCAAGTAGATGAAGATCACAGTGAATGCCCCACTCACATAGAAGTAACAGTTAAAACCCTGCCTTGAGAACTTTGTGAGTGAACCTGCCACTTCATAGCATCTCCTGAGGAAGAAGCCTTGGGGGGTGGGGAGCAGAATTGGTTTCTCAGGAGAGGTAATCAATTATGGTTGTATTTTAATACAACTACTTTGGCAGCTGTAACTGGATTAAGAGACATTTTGGTAATTAATGAGGCACATCTTTGGGTGTGAGGAGGTATCCCCAGAGAGGTTTAACTGAGGAGGGAAGACCCACTCTGAATGTGGGTGG
The DNA here is from genome assembly GCA_035773235.1 of Eospalax fontanierii. Taxonomy (NCBI): domain Eukaryota; kingdom Metazoa; phylum Chordata; class Mammalia; order Rodentia; family Spalacidae; genus Eospalax; species Eospalax fontanierii. The sequence continues at coordinate 51,645,541 of CM069547.1, read as the reverse complement.
TACCATCCCATGGGTTGGGGTCCTAGACTTACTGAAAAGGGACAAAGAACGAATATGTGCATTCATCTCTGCTTCCTGGCTGCAGACACAATGTGACAATTGCCTCCTAATACTACTGCCATGCCTTCCCATGATGAAGGACTATGTCCCTTCCACCCATGAGTCAACCCCTTCCTCTTAGATATCTGGATACAACAATAGAGACATGTTTGTGTGGTCTCCTATTAAAAGCAGTAGGAACACTGTGACAAATATGAAAAAACCCCATTAATGATGAAGTTTATGGTAAGTGCTGATACTAACATTAAGTATATGCAGATTGTGCCTTCTGTGTGAGTGCTACAGACACGGAAAGAGCTGCAGGTGAATGGAGGGACAGAAGGCTTCCAGAGAGAAGGCAGACAGGAACTGAGAATCACCTTGGACCAGATCAGGGAGAGTTCCCCAGGATGCAGAAACAGCACAAATGAAGCATGATGCTTCTGCCTACAGGCTGTACATAAATGGAGAGAATCTATCAGTAATGGAATAAGAACGGGAAACAAAATTACCCAAGGCCCTACACATTCAGGCAGGTAATCCAAGTGACACAGAAAGAGAGTGCAGAAGTCCACTAACATCCAGATAGAACCCCAAGGTAGAATTGGACAACATTTTTCTCTAAACACTGTGATGATCTGATCACACCTGCCCATTTTCAGCTAGGGTCCAGTCTTGTACATTTGACTGAGATGAAACACACTAGGCAGATATACAGTAATTTCTTTCCAAGAGACATAAACTCCTGACAGTGCCTTGTGAAGATAGTAACTCCATCAAGTTTCATCTTCATTTAAATGTTTTACAAGATCTATAAGAATTTTTACACATATACACACACAGGAAGAGAGAGAGAGAGAGAGAGAGAGAGAGAGAGAGAGAGAGAGAGAGAGAGAGAGAGAGAGAGAGTGCTATGCTGGTATAAGAGACACTGGGAAGGCCAGAGTTGTAGCATATGTGCCTGAAGTGAAACTCGAAGAAATTTTTGGTAGGAACTTAACCTAGGACTTCACTCAAGGGCTCTACCACCGAGCTACATTCCTAACCTTGAAACTTCTTTTCAAACAGGAAAACGGATTCAATGTTCCTTACATATATGGTACTCAGATAAGAAAGAGATGTGAACAATTAGATCATTCTGATTCTATGAAGAATCTCACCCAATAATAAAACCCATTTTGAATTATTATTCTTTGTTTATTAGACCAACAGGAGCTTTTATTCAAGCCAGCCTGTCAAACGCACAAAGTGAAACTAAACAGTTTGTTTAGTCTAACAATGGATATTCTCAGCCAAAATAAGGAGGAACCAAAAAGTTTTGCTTTTATAACATATGACTTTACCGCAGGATGATATTACACAATCAGAGTGAAAGGAGGCAATGACAGTGGCAACAGAAAAAGGTAGCTCTTTTCTGGTCTGTGTGACAAAGCACAAGACAAACTCAGTCTCAGTCAGTGACAAGGTGTCAGGAATGACTCCGGTAATGAACTGTGCATGGCATTCCCTCAGTCTAATACTTGATAACTATAGCACAAGTATTCAGTTTGTTGATTATGAAAGGAAGAAAGCTACACACACACTTTAAAGTATGATTTTAAAAATATTTTTTATTGAATCATTGTGTTTCATAAGGAACATCTCAATTAGTTCTAATCATCTGTATCTCCTTCCCCACTGGCATCTCCCCCATAACCCCCAAATGGAATCTACACATTCTTTCATCTGTGTTAAGGTCTATTGGTAAGCTGGTGCACACCTTTAATTCCACCACTCAGGAGGCAGAGAGAGCCAGATGTCTCTGAGATCAAGGCCATCCTAGTCTCCATAGCAAATTCCAGGCCAGCTGGCATTATAGGGAGACCCTGCCTTAACCCCTCCTTTCCACCAATAAAAATATTTTATGGATGAGAGAGTAAAGTTTAATGAAGATCCATTTCTTCCACAACATACAGGCTCTCATCACCTCCACATGGCTTTACCCACCTCACTGTGAAATACTTCTAGAAAGTTGCCCAACAGGCGGCATTTCAGAGCTCTCTCTGTAATTACAGTGCTCTCCAAACACACAGATGCAATTTGATTTCCGGTTCAATCATCTTTGGTGCCTTCACTTGAGTAATCAATTCACACAGCAGGCTGGTGAAGCCGTTTCTATCAGCAGTTTCCACACACTACACTCAGACATAGATGGTCAAAACTCATCTTTATTTTCTGATTACTGCTGCTCAATTAATCCTTAACTCTCTTACAACTCGCACTAACAGAGATATAATCTTCTTTCTGAAAGTACAATTGGCCCTGGACATATCCTGCTTTCACCTGTTCAGGTCTCTGGGTATTCAATAAAGCAAGTTCAGCCACTGTGGCAAGAGGCCACACAGAGTTCAAGGTAACACCTCACAGCCATCAGCAGGTTAATTATAATTTCATTTTCAAACATACCGACAGCATGCTTGTTTCAACTCCAAATGACCTCACCTGCTTGCTTGGGGGGGGGGGGGCGGTTCTACATGGAGTAAATTTCTGTCAGCAAATTGAAAGGCCACTCAGAGTTCATGATAACAATTCATATTTTTAACTGGTAGCCAAGACCTAAATCCTCACCTTCTCACATTCCAGAGACCTAAGAATCTGTGAAGGAAGTAGGGAACAGGGATGGGAAAGGAAGGGGTGGAGACAGGAGGGTGACAAGGGAAGGAGACAGCAAAGGATTTCTGGAGCTGTGAGGGTCTCTGTGTCCATAGCTCAAGAGGGAGGGCTGGAGTCTTAAAGATATGTGAGACACATACCGGAAACAAATCTAACTCACAAGAATCCTCCTGTGGCATTTTGCAGGGATCCCTATTGTGGACATATGCTTCTGTGCAGTAAGAGGAGCATGACAAAGTCCCCTTCTACTTTCTGAGAAGTTGCAGAGGAGATCTTGTCGGGAAAGGGGCAGGCTGAAGGGGCCACAGGCATCAGTGGGCAGAGCCGGCTTCATGCAGCTTACCTCCCTCTGCTGCGGATGACGTACGATATAAGAAAATGGCAAATTTTATAAAAAGTGTTCTCTAGACACGATGAGTATGTTTTCCCACTTGAAATCCCAAACCCTAAACAAGAGGCTCTGAAGTTTTTACTCAAAAATTCTTTCTGTATAATTCATCATTCCCTGTATGGAAATTTAACTTCAACTTTTTTTGAGACAGGGTCTGATGTAGGCCAGGCTACCTTTGAACTGCAGCTCCTCTTGCCTTAGCATCCTGAGTGCTAGGATTTACAAAATAATTTATTCTGTCTTAATTTTTTCCCTTCCACATGCTGTAGGAGATTCAGATGCTCATAGCCTGAAAAGGGTCATTTTGTAAACTGACTAGAAGACACTGGAGGTAAGCATGGAGTCCACTAGCACATGGCTGCCTATGTGGTTGAGAGTCAATTCTGAAGCTGTGATTAGCATGGGGTTTTGCCTCAGGTCACTTAAAAGTCTTTCCTGGCATCAAGGTTCCTCCTTGGCTGGGCTGCAGTTCTATACCCAATCCAGCCTGTGAATCCTGTTTGACAAAGAGGCACTCTCTATCATGTCCCAGCACTCTTCTTCTGAGGATCCTTTTCTTAGCAAGCTGGGGGTGTACCAACCCTTTTCATTCTTAAATCTTAACCAAAGACTATCTCAATAGTGCTTCTCAAATCAGGGAAGTAATCTCTGGTTGCTTTAAGACCATAAAGCATGTAGTCAAGTGCTCTACACAAAAGGCTAAATTCTTTGTTGATTCATAACTCACTGATTTAAAATTTTAGAGTCAGATCTTGTTTTCTTCTCTACCAAATGAATTCTGTAAAGAAGCCAAATATATAAAACAAAAAGCATCAAATCAGCTAAGACAGATTTAGACTAAAACTACCTAGAGACCTCTCAGTTGCTCCCCTCTATCTCCCCCATTCCTGGATGCTACCATGCTGCACAGAGCCATACCCACAGCTCATTAGAACCACTCTTCTCCTGTAGCACAGCCTCCCAACCACAAAGGAACACAGGTTTGTTTAGGCAAAGAAAAGGCACCCATATGTGGCAAAATTTTCTATAGACAGAACTGTATGGATGACTAGGTCAGAACATTCTTCCATCAAATTATCATTTCTTGAGCAATGGTGCTATCTATGATTTGAGTATGGAACATCTTCCTAGGCTTATGTGTTGGTGGTGATATTTTGGAAGGTAGATCCTGGTTGGCAGAGATGAATCACTGGATGTGTGCCTTAGAGGGTTATAGCTCCATCTTGTTTCTGTCTGTCTGCTATTGAGTGGAGGCCTCCAGCTCTCATACCGTGGCTGAGCTGCTCCACCTTCCCCACCACTGTGTACTGAAATCATGAGCCCTTAAGTATTTATATATGCCAGGTATTTTGTCACATTGAAAGAAACATAACTAACAGAAGGGGCATAGTGCTTGCCTAGCACTATGGACTCCATCCTCAACACTATGTGCATATGCATGTGTGTGTGTGGATGTGCATATGTATGTCTGTACATGTGTTTGCATATGTGTATCTATGTGTGCACATATATGAGTGTATGCATGTTTATGTGCGTGTGTTTAAGTGCATGTGTGTGCAAGCACACACATCCCACATCTCTTTAAGGCAGAAACTCTGTTTATGTCATCTCCCACATTGCCCAATTCATACAAAGTGTTCAATAGACGTTTGTTATATTAAACACAACAAATACACTATCATTAGAAGAAACCCTTACTTTGAATACAGAATTTGTCCTTTTAAGGAGGTATAAATAAAATATATTCTCTCATTAAAACAAAACAAAAAAAATCTGCGTTCTGTCAAATACATCCAAGATTGGGGAAAAGCCCCAAATTTGGAGAAAATATTTATAAAAGACAAATCTAATAAAGAACTGTTATCCAAAATATACAATGAACTCTTAAAACTGAACAAGAAAAAGCCACAATTGAAAAATGGAGAGAAGACCTTAATAGAAAGGACAATGTCCTTATCAGAAAGGACAATGTGTATGTCAAATAAACAGTTAGCAGATAGTCTATATCATATCTTCAAAAAGATACAAAATAAAACAAATACTTACGATTCTATCCCTGTTAGCATGGCTCCAATCCATTACACTGGAGAACACTGAATGCTACCATGCTATGGAGCCTCCGACTTCTCATTCGTTGTTAGTAGGGATGCAAAATGGTACAGCTGCTTTGGAAAACAAGTATAAAACTAAACTTTTTATCATGCGGGATAGCAACTGTACTCCTTGGTATTTATCCAAGGAAGGTGAAAAATTTAAGCAGGGAATGGTGGTGTATGCCTATAATTCTAACACTTGGAAGGCTGAGACAAGGGATCTCTTTTTAGTGCAAGGCCAGACTGTTTTACATAGAAGATTCTGTCTCAAAAAAATGAACAAAAAAAAGAAAAAAACAAAAGATTTTTTATTTATATAAAAACTCGTACATGGATGTTCATAGCATCCCTATTTATAGTTGTGAAAACTTGAAAGCAACAAAAATGCCCTCCAGCAGACAAAGAATAAATCTAGTACATCTAGACAAAGAAACAATATTTAGCTCATTAAAAAGAAATGAGCTGTTAAGTCACAGAAGGCATGAAATTAAAATGCATATTACTAAATGAAAGAAGCCAATTTATAAAGACCAACACTGTATAATTTGAGCTATATGGCATTTAGAAATATACAGACAATCAAAAGATCCACAGTTTCTATGGCAGAGATGGTGGAGAGGTGCAGCCAAGATATCTGGGGCAATGAAAACAGTATGTATTTACAGATGATGGCAATACTGACTACACATTTGCTAAACCTGCAGAGAACAACTCCACAAGCAATACCAATATGTTTTAAATGATGGTGGTGTTGGTACATGTTAATCATCTGTAACAAAAGTACCATTCTGGTGGAGATGTTGATAAAAGGAGAGACTATTTTGGGAGGCAGGAAGTATAGGGGATATCTATCTTCTAATACATTTTTCTGTGAATCTCAAACTGCTCTAAACAAACAGTATATGCTTTAAGAGATAATGATTCTTAGAAAAATCCCCAAATGAGACAATGCCTTCCGATTTGTCTTTATTAGATGGGTATAACCTTTATACCTTACCCTGAAAAGGCAATAAGAAAAAAAAAGTATGAGCAACAGCCAGTGGCACTCACAGGACTGCTGGTGACTCTGGTTCTTCTTCATATTCTACTCGTTGAAACCGCTGGGCAGCATGTATGTGCTTGTGTATGTGGTTAGCATAAAATCTGAAAATTGTCTCACTGTGATAGTAAATGACATGTGTATGCTTGACTGGGCCATGGGGGCCATTTGATCAAACATTATTCTGGGTGTGTCTGTAAGAATGTTTCTCAGTGAGTTTAAAATCCACTTTGCAAACTGAGGAAAGTAGATTGCCCTTATTCATGTGATGGACCTCAGTCAAGTAGCTGAAGGCCAGGACAGGTCCAAGAGTCAGGTCCAGGAGTCTTGTGAGAAATTACTTTGCTCTGACTGCTTTGAACTCAGATGTTGATTTTTACTTCTTTCAGGCTCAAGACAAAACATCCTTTGGTTCCCCATGGAAACCATGACCAGTACACTCACATGTTTTGCACTAAGTTTTTGCTCATGATCAAATATTTGTTATAGGTAGAACACACAAAGAATACAAAATGAAAATAAAAATCACAAAAATGCATAAAATTTTTTTGAAATAAATCCCCAAGATAATCTTTTTTGGTTTCATTGTGTGTTTGAGACAGGGTCTCACTATATATCCCTAGCTGGCCTGGTACTTCCTATGCAGACCAGGATGACCTCAAATTCCCAGAGATCAGCCTGCTTCTACCTCCTGATTAAAAGTGTGTGCCACCATGCCTCCCCTGCAAGATAATCTTAAACAAATTTATAATTATACTGATAAAATTCTTATAATGCACTCGAAATATCTTTAGTCTCTAAATACTGATCACCAAAAGGTAAGAAATGTTTATATTCAACAAGACTTTTATTTATTAGAATAAGATTATTTATATTGACATTACTATTTTAGAGATAAATATTTTAGAGAAAAATAGCCTTTTTTCTTTAATTTATAAACAAAACTTGAAAATTATTTTTAAATTTTTTAACTTTTAATTTTAATATTTGTAAATAAAAACTTCAAACAAGTTGGTTTGACTCTGTTGCTCTGTTTGTTTATTGTTTTATTTATTGATTTATTTATTTATTTATTTATTTATTTTTGAGACAAAGTCTCCATATATAGCCCAAGCTGACCTCAAGCTTATGATCCTCTTGCCTGGCCTGTGACTAGGCTCTTTGGACTGGTATTTTAGGATACATTTGACCTCCAAACAGTGATAAAATATTACAGCTGGATTAGTCAATAAATTATGTTTTCTCTTATACACAGTTAAAGATGAATTAAGTGCTCTATACTTTTTATATGGGAAAGGTAAAACGTTTTTAATTGATACATTTAAAATTACATTAAAATTAAGTTTATAATCTTTAAAAACATGCAAAATCTAAATCAGCCATGGTAGTTCATGCCTTTAATCCCAGCACTCAGGAGGCATAGGCAGGTAGATCTCTGTGAGATGAAGGCCAGTCAAGACCATACACTGAGTTCCAGGTTAATGGAGGTATAGTGACAGACAAGGAAACTGAGGTTTGGAGTAGCTGGACCACTGGACTAAAGACATATGTCTACTTAACCATGATGTTAGGGTAAACATGCTTCCTAATGACTGCTCTGGGTACCATAGCCTGTCCATTCCTTCTATCATTACAGATCTGTTCTTATCTCCACAGTTGATTTTCCAGACTCACAAAAAGGACGTGCAGCTGGAAAAAGAGGCTATGGCTGACAGTAATTCATAAATACTAGGACACTTTACTCTCTCTTCCACTCTCAATACCTGGCTTTCACGACCTCATGCCTGAAGATGTCTTTGGCTAATTTTCAGCAGAGACACAATAAATCAGGGCTGTCAGTGACCGAGAGGGGAGCTGCTTCCCTTTCATAAATGACAGCTTCAGTGGTGGTGCATGCAGGCTTGGGTATAACCTTCCTAGCTTCACTGTGCTGCCTTGGCTATCTTCTACTTGCTAGCCAATTTCAGGAGAAATGTGATTTATATTGACACCACATTATTATAAAAAACTGATCTAGTAAAGTGGAGCTCTGCAATCCCTCTGGGGAAAACTGGAACCAGTTGCATTTCTCATAGGAATGAGGTAAAGACAAGGTCCATCTTAAGTACAGCATCTTCCTGCTTCTGGTTTAAAATGGAAGCTGAAGAGCAGCTCAAGAAATTTCCTACTCAGAAAAAAGAGAAAAGCTTTTAATAAATGTCAAAATCTAAAACAAATGGTTAGCAATGATCAGATTCAGAAGAACTGGCACACCAACAAGACTGGTGAAGAACTGAAAAGTACAGTCAGGACTCCTTGAGAGCAGACCCTCCTTCTTCTCGATTCCCACCGCTGGCTGAGAACCCAGGCTGCAACCATTTTCAACTTTGAGCAATTTTCTCAAAGTCTAGGTTTCTTGGTTCCATCTCTAGAGACCCCAGCTCAGTAGGTCCTTGGTGGTGTGGGAGAATCCAGAACTTTACTTTGTACAGCTTTGGTTAAGTTATTGGTTTACATCAAATCTGTCAAGTTAGGCAGCTGCCTCTCACTTGAATAGTTATTGCCTTTTAAAATATTTTTCTTATTGAAGGAGACTCACAAATTGAGAGGACAGAGCAGAGTTTCTATACAACTTTCAAACAGCCTCCCTAATGCCAGTGCCCTCTATAACCATAGGGTGTTATCAAACCTGTTAACTGACATACACTATTGTGAACTAAGGTACGGATCTGATTTGGATCCTAGCAGTTTGTGTGTGTATGTGTGTGTGTGTGTGCGTGTGTGTGTTGAACAGAGCCTGTCCAATTTGGTCATGTGTGGAGGCATGCAACCATCAGCACACATGAGTACAGGATTGTCCTAGCATCGTAAAAAAACTCCTTCAGCTTCTTGCTCATCATAGGTTCCTCCTCCTAGTCCCAAACTCTAGTAACCACAGATCTTTATCACAACAATATTTTGTTAATGGAATCAATCATACAGTATATAATGCTTCAAGACTGGCTTTTTTTCTGCATTTGATAAAATTCTCTATAGAGTCATCCATATTTCTGTATATGTGAATAATAATGTCCTTTTTATTTTTAAATACTTTTTATTATTTTTATTTTATATGTATGAGTGTATCGCCTGCATGTATGTAAGTGCACCTGTGTTGTGAAATGCCTGTGGAAGTCAGAAGAGGGTGTCAGATCCCCTGGAACTGGATTTATGGACAATTGTCAGCCCCCACTTTGGGTGCTGGGAATTGAATCCAGGTCTTCTGCAAGAGCAGCCAGTGCTCTTAACTGCTGAGCCATCTCTCTGGCCCCCATAATGTCCTTTTTATATGCTGTGTAGTACTCTGTTATTTCAGTGTACCATGGCTTACTTATGTTTCAAAGCACATTTGGATTATTTCTAGTATTTATCTATTATGGGTAAAGTTGTTATGATCAGTCATGTTTGTGTTTTCATGTAAACATAAACTTTTATTTCTTTAGCACAATGCCCAGAAATGTGACTGTAAGATTGTATAGTAAGTATACCCTTAATTTTATAAGAAACTACCAAGCTGTTTTCCAAACTGCGATTTGATGTCCCTACCAATACCTTTCTGCATGCTCACAGCAGTTGGTTTCTCAGCAGCTGCTTTTTAAGGTGCACAAAGCTAAATATCCTTCTCCTTTCCTAGTACTTATACTTAGTCCTTATGTTGCCTAGTACTAGCCTTAACTACTCATCAGCCTGTTCAGCAACCTAACAAGTAGTTATCCTACTCATTGCTTACTCTAGTACTTATGTAAAAGGACTGGAGGTGGTATGCCACACCACAGACATTCTATGGGCACAGATGAGATCCCAGGAATATTACACATTAGGGCAGAAGTTTTCCATTCACCTATCTTGTTAATGGAAGAGAAAGGACAATGAACACGGAAGTGAGGCCTGGACAAAATTATGCCTTCTAGAGTAGTGGGTCTGAGATGATCATCTACACTCAAGCACAGTTAGTGAAATGAGAACTCTGGCACTGGAGCTGTGAGCCTGTACATACATACATATTATGAGATAGCATGAGGAGCAACACCCTTGCTCACTCTCTAGGCCTGTGAAGCACACAACAGTGTTAACTCCTCACTCAAATATAAGAGTATGCATTTTCTTTTCTGGTATTTGGGGACATGACATGTCAAACAAACTCATGCAAACTATATCCATGGTGAACCACATACAATGCATTTGCATATTCCTTCTATGATAGAAATACAACCTCTGAAAAATATTGTAGGGTAAAAGTAAGACACTGTTAACCTCAAAAGTTTCAAAGGAAAAGCAGATTTCTAAGAAAGATATTATAGAAATCAGAAAGAAATTTAAAAATAAACCTGCTTTGCATTCTTAGTAGAATGTAAGAAAGCAAAAGTCTAAAATGGCAAAGGAGAGTGTGGAAACCAGAAAGACAAGCAGGTGCCCGCATATCCATCAAACACTGAAGTTGGTAATCATCAACGGCTTCAGTAACTTGGTGAGTATAGAGTACGGCTTGAACTTCCAAAGAGTCCAGAGGTATAAGATAAATGAGGAGCTTAGAGGGTCTGTATGAGGAGACAAGAAATGACAAATAACCATTCCCTCCTTTACCATTTAAAAATTATCACTTAATATTAGTCACTCTGCTCCCAACTTCAGTCTTTACAGCAGAAGCAGACATCAAGTGTCTGGTTTCTCAGCTCTAAGCATCTGACCAACATGGCTCCAATCTGAAGGCATGCAGAATCAGGAAGGCACATGTAGAGAACAGGCCAGTCACCAACATCTGTCTTTACTCAGAAAGGGAGTGCATCCTCTTTTTCATCACCAGACTATCTTTTCTTTTCATGCATATATGCAGAGTTTAAAGCTAAGATGAGAACCTCCAGGCAGTATTTATGTGTTTCCATTGGGACTGGCCTCGATGACCTTGCTTGATCAATAACTGCACTAATTCCTATGTGATCACCAGCCGTAACACTATGACATTGCAACAGCCTCTATTTCCCATTAAAGTGCTTAGTTGTTGCCTTTAGCCTTCTAATATTTCAAAATGATTTTTTCTTCTTTAAATTTCTTTTTAGTTTGTGGGGATTTGAGACAATCTCAATATGTAGCCCAGGTCAGCCTTGGCCTCCTAGGTGCAGTGATTTACAGATGTACTACCAATTTAAATTTTAGTATCACCATTTAATACTCAGATCCTTCTGGTTTCTGCTTAGTAGAGACCCAGTCTCTTTACATCTGTTGTCTAGTTTTGTGCTTTCTGCCTTACGTTCCTCTCTGTCTCTTTTGCTTTTGCTCATGGCTGCACAAACAATTTCTTTGACTTTCTTTTTGCTAATGATTAAAATGTGTGTGTAAAATCTCAACTTAATTAAAAAATGTGAATGTACACAGTTTATCAGTGTCCAGAATAAGCAAGAGTCTACTGCACAATTCTTATCTCTGAATTTGAGTGATAAAATATTTACGGTTGAGTTCTTTATTTCCAAAATTCCATACATGCTAGGCATGGTGGCTGACAGCTTTAACTGGAGCACTTGGGAAGCAGAGGCAGGTGGTAGATCTCTGTGAGTTCCAGGCCAGTCATGGCTACATAGTAAGACTCTGTCTCAAAGAAAAAAAATTACATATAAAGGATCTTAATATTTTTAAAAATTAAGTGTTTCAAAAATCACTCAGATTTCAATGTGCTTTAAAAATATTAATGGCTTCTATTGGTCCCCTTTTACAACCTTATTCTTATACTTTAAAATATAGATGATTTTATTGCCTAAAAACAAGAATTTGACCCTAGATTCTCTCCTTAAAAGCTGTATCTGTTCTCATTCTCCTATATCTAATGCTGCAGAACAGGAAGGCTTTTTATGAGAAAAGTGACAAACAGAAAATGCTTTGGGCTTTGTGGCTGCAATCACTGTCTGCTGCAGGCACTGAGCTCTGCCACTGTAGTTGGAAGAAGCTGTTGATAACAGGAAAATGAATGCTGCCCCTCAGAAGTCTGGGTTGTGTACCTAACCGATACTGAGTCACTATTTACTATGATTTTAAAAAGAAAAGGTAAAATAGACACTTGAATATAAAAATAACAGAAAAAGAATGCCCCAAATATGCTCATTGGAGACCACAAACTCTTTCATCTCAGTGTCATAAGAAATGACCTGCTCATTCAATCAAGTAAAAAAATTGGCTTTGCTGTAATATAAGGAGCAGGCCCAAGCCTGCCATTTCTCAACTGACTTTGGTGACATGGCCACATACAGGCTCACAAATGTGGATCAACTCTGAAGGATATTAAACAATAACAAAATAAAATGTATTTGCTTCTGAATAAGTCAACACATAAGCCTGAAATGTTGAGCCCAGGACACATGGACACAGAAAGGTATGTGCTTCTGTAGAGTTCTCATTTGCCTGGCCATCCTTGATAAATGCACACTTTTCAATCAATTTACTGGAAATATGAATAATTTTATATAGTTATATAGTCTGCTAGTAGTAACAAGTTTTATAGCTTCCTTTCCAATTTTTTTTTTGATATTTAGTAAAAACAAACATACAAACAGGATAGAGAAAAGTTCTGTTGCTTCTTTCTGTCTCATGGTTGAATGACAACAGACAGGGTAAGACATTTCACTGGAACCACACAACCTAAATCCCTTATTTGAATACTGCATGACAAACCAAACCAGAAATAGCAGGAAACATGTGTGATACAGCTCATGAGACTGACTTCCCAGGACCCTACTGATATTACTCATTAACTCTACATCTTCATGGATAGCTGCGTTTGCCACAGAAAAAGTGACTCTGCCTTTTCCTTTCAAGAAGTTTGTAATCTGTCTCTCATGGCAAAACACTCCACAAAGTGTAAATAAGCAGACGGTCCTGTGTCTTTTCACTCCCAAAGCTTTGTAAAAAGTTCAAGTTTTTAAATTAGCTTGCAAACTAACAGGTTTTCTTATTGGCTTTTCAACATAGTTCACTTGGGCTGAATGTCTCCCCCATCACCTTGCATCAACCCCTCCTGGACCCTCTAGCATGTCCCCGCCATGGTCATATCTTGTGTGGTCTACTGTTCTCCCTGAACTCCTCCCCTGATGCTTTTTTTCCCATCCTATGGCCTTTTCCCACACTTACTCCCACCTACATGCACATGTCTAACAATCAGAAGTCAAAGCCTTCTTCATCTCCAAATATGAAGGCCTATTCACTTGACCTCTCTCATCGTGCTCTTCCTCAGAATAAAAACAAGTTTCATAATGTTCTACCTTGACTTTGACAGCCAAATGAACCAAGAGGATCTACAGTGAATTCTTAAAAACCCTCAACAGTAAAATAAGTTTCTCAAAGTCATGCCATGTGAATCTCAGTGTTGACTTACTGTCTAGGAGAGCAGAAATTAGAAAAGTCAGGCTGGGGCTGGAGAGATGGCTCAGCAGTTAAGAGCATTGGCTGTTCTTACAGAAGACTTGGTTCGCTTCCCAGGACCCACATGAACAGAACAACTGTTCATAGCTCCAGTTCCAGGGGATTTGACACTCTACTGGCCTCTGTGGGCATTGCACAATATGGGTACACCTACATGCATGCAGGCCAAACATTCATACATATAAAATAAAAATAAATAAGTTTAAAAAAAGGAAAAACCAGGTTGTATATTATAATTGAATTTTAAAAGGAATTTTAAATATATATCTTCAGATTTTTTTGGTGACATTGTTGATAATATAGTATAACCTATTTCTATACTGATACATTGAAGGTCAATTTGAATGTAAACATGGATTTTTCTTGTCATCTGACTAAACACAGGGTATGGCCATGCACTACACCCTGTTCCAAGTATTATACACATGCTACTTCAGGATGTATTACATCTCTACGAAACATGTACCAGGACTTATGTAATAAGATTAATAAATTGCGATTGATTAAGCTGAAATTTTAATCTTGTCATTGAACTGTGATAAACGTCTTTGTGCACTTCCCCCCCCTGCAACCATGGAATTACTCTCTTAGAATAAGTTAAAGGTGTGCCTTCTCAAAGATGGTGAGAGTAGACAGTAGCTATGAAGGCCTGACAGCAAGTATGCAGGGGATGAAGGGAGGTAAGCACTTAATGAGCACCTGCTGTTTATCACACACTAAATTAGAATTGTTAACATGTACTGACACACTCAGTCCTCACAAGAAATTCTAGAGGCAGGGAGTAACAATGGCCTTTTTATGAACAAGGAGCACAAAGAGCTGAATATCACTTTAAAAGGTAAAGAATGGAGGCTCCACAACCCTCAGCTAAAGGACACTAAACAAATTGCATCTCACTTGGTTCCCTTCTAGTTTACTTGTGAAATAGCATTGACAGGTTAACCTCATGAAAATGCAAAATAAGAAATGTATACATTATGGCTAAATACCAGGAATCATTTACCATTTTAAACAATTAAAAGCCAGTTAAGACCAATCTTTTTAAGAAAGCCAAAGCTTAGACTAAAGTAGCACTTAAAATCAAGGATTCTGTAAGAGCCATACCTTCATGAATCTTCCCATAATCCCATGGTAGGGAAAAGTATACAGAAGTACATAGAACCAAAGGTCCCTGAATCATAACCTGCTTAGTTAGAGTCATTCAGGCACTCATCTACACATCAAGGCATTCTCCATATTACATTCTCAGACAGTACTGTCCAGCTCCTGCATTTCTCTACTGAGGACTTTTTAGGCAATGCTGAACACATTAACAACATCCAATTTGCCTTCCTCATCTTCCCAATAGAGTTCTCATGTAAATACAAAATTTATACTCATTAGAAAATAAGAAACAGTGAAATTTACAAAGAATTTCTAGCAATGGTGTCTGATTTCAAAAGCTTAGGGTCGACTACCTGTTCTAATACCCCAACTAAGGAAATAGGTATGTTAAAAAGCAAAGAGACAAGATTTAATCACTTACTGGGAAGAGGAACAAATAAAGTGTTTCCCTGACCCTAAGCTCATCTTTAATTATTGGGATAAGCTTCAGGTTTAAGCAGAAAAAAAGAACTGGGGAAGGGGAACAAGATGAATGCCTGACTAAGCAGTCCTGGTCAAGGTATGGTACTTTGATGGCTGTCTCAGGTCTGCTGCAAGGCAGTCTAAAGAAGGTATCATTGTCATCCTTTGAGGGTTATCAATTTGGTTCCTAAAATATGATTCTATCATCTGTAGGGTACAGCTTCACCCTCATGAATTACTGTCTTGCTAGGCTCTGCTGATCCTGGAATCCAAGCGACCTGCAGCCTCAAACGGGGATAAGATAGTTCTGGTAAAAAGACACATTGACTGATTCACATGCTGATGCAGTGCCAAGCAGGGATCAAATGAAGGAGACAAGCTAGATGTACACTGGCCTCAGCGCTCGACAAGTAGAAGCAGAAGGATCAGGCATTCACAATTGCTCTTCATAGTGAGGTGAGGCCAATCTGGGCTATGTGAAACACTATCTCAAGAAAACAAAACTGAAGGAAATAGACAGACCCAAAACAAAAGCAGAGACACTAGGTTCCCATCTTGCTTTGGGTCTCCCGTTAGCCCTAGCAGGCCTGAAACTCACTACATAAACCAGGTTGTCCTTGAGATCCCCTGCCTTGGCCTCCCAACTGCTGGAATTAAAGTCCTGTAACACCACACCCAGCTAAAAGTATTTTGTTAATTTTTTATTTTACATGTATGAGTGCACTGCTTGCACGTGTGTAAATTGTACCCATGCTGTGCAATGCCCACAGCAGTAGAAGATGGCATCAGGTACCCTGAAACTAGAGTAACTGATGGTTATTAGTTGCCACATGGGTGCTGGGAATTGAACCTGGATCCTCTGCAAGAGTAGCTAGTGCTCTTAACTTCTGAGACATCTCTCTAGCAACACTCCCATCTTGCTTTTAATTGCTTTCCTGGACCAAGGAAGGAGTTAACATCTTCTAGCAAAAGCAGATTCAAGTGTCTGCTATATACCAGGAAGACCTGCAAGGAACCCCCCGAGGAGTCCATGTGAGAAACTTTTAAAGTCCTGTCTATTCCATGTTACTGCCACCTTCCCACCACTAACCCCACTGGAAGCCTGACCCCTCTCCCTCTGTCTCACACATCTTATCTTTGAAATTAGCTAAGCTCTGGGGTCATACAATGCTTTGGGCTTTCACTTCTTTTCTGGGGACAGATATTGTTAGTTGCATAGATTTGGGGGTAGATAATACACAAAAAAGTAAAAGTAAAAATTCAAAACTAAAACAACAATCACCTTTTGTCATGAAGCACAGAATAGATAATGAACATTTAAAATACAGATTTAGTCATCTGAGATGTTTCCACTAAAAGATGAACAAGGATAGAAAAATGATAACACCAAGGAGACAGTTATTACAACATACAATGACTGAAAAAAATCCATGAAGAAAACAGCACAGAAGAAAACAGTAGAAACAACTTAACAGTAGAAAGGAGTAAGTACAGATTAGAAAGATTTACCACAAAATAAGGAAGTTTGGCAAGAAGAACCTGTATGTCTGGGGAATTTACTGAAATTTACAACAAATGATTTAAATTTATAGGAAGCAAGATGGGCAAATTACTAAGGAACAAAAATCAGGCTGGCCACAGAACAAAGTGTGGAAGGAAAAGGAGACAATGCAACAATTTGTACTTTGGTGGCTCTTATTTCCATATGATACTAAAAGTACCTAAAGGACACACAAACTTACAGAATTTACTTTAAACTACTCTTGAAAAAAAGCACTCAGAGATATGGCTGGCTGGTATTATCAAGAGGATAGATGAGGAGCTGGAGAGATGGCTGCTCTTGCAGAGGACCTGGGTTTGGTTCCCAGCACCCTCATGGCAGCTAACAACTGTTGGTAATTTTAGTTTCAGGGGATCTGATGTCTTCTTCTGGCCTCTTACATACATGTAGGCATAATATTCATACATGTGAAAAATAAAAATGAAGAATTCATAGATGAAAAAGTCATGTTGCTAATGGTACTGAATACAGAGTCAGCTAAATGTTTAATCAAAAGTGTTCTAAGTATAGTTATAAGACAGAAAAAACTGTCAAAATGGCTTCCTGAAAGGACTCTACTGGATTTAAGATATCTTTGGTTTCCTGTGAATTCCCTTTAAACACTGATTGCATTACCACTGCCTACTTAACATTCGAATTCCCACTAAGGTGCTGTTGCCACTTACCCTTCCTCTTCTTCACTTTCCCTCCTTCCTCTCTCCCTCAATGCACACAAGCAGTAGAATATAGATATAAATACAGATATATCTCAACAGCAACTATGATAAAACCAAAATCAAAAGAAGAAAAATGATTCTCACTTCCACAGATATGTGAGGATATAAGATAAAATCAATAAAATATATGAAACAGAAAATAAGATTTACTATGATAAAATTAAGACATGCAGAAGTAAAAATATAATACATACTTCAGTTTACTAGAGAAAAAATATGAAGAGAACATATCACAACAAAAGAAAGCAAAGGAAACCTGCAAGAAAATACGAAGTCCCAAATATAGTACTAAGACAGTTATTTGTGGAATTTTCCTTCACTGGGGCTAGGGGACACATGGTCCTCTGCCAGAAGCTTTCTCTATGGTTTAGGTCCCTGATAGAATATAGGGTAAGGAAGGCAGGATTTCAAAGTAGAGTTCGGGGAAAAACATAGATGATAAAATGTATATAGAAATATGATGTTCTATAGCTAAGAAACTGATCCTTTATCTCCAAATTAAAGATCCTTGGATTAAAATAAAATGCCAAGATGAAATACTACCCATATTGTGGCTTGCAGAATGGCTTGCCCCATTTTCTCCTCCTCCAGCAGATTGGAGCAGAGACCACTGCTTCCCAGTGAGAGGGGTGCAGAGACACCAGCTTTTCCAGGATTTGTTTTCACTTAGGAGAGACAAATAAAAATCTTTCTTTTGGTTGACTTGTCTGTTCTTTGCCACTTAACTCTTTCAGTGGGAGCTCTTTTTCTTCTAAGCTATACAGATGTTGGAGAAGATGGAGTGAGTTTTATACAGGTGCAAATCAACTCAAACTACAACCCTGATACAATACACTGTGATTTGAAAAGGTCGGTCAGCTCTCTATCCAGCAGAGTCTCACATTTGAGCAGATCTGTTCTCTTATTTGTCTTTTATACTGAAAAAGGGAAATCGCTGTTTGGCAGTCTAAAAGCTTTGATGCTGCAAGGGCTCTGGACAATGCGGTGTGTGTGGGGGGGGATATACAATAATACAATAAAGCAGGGGCTCAGTGACTAGGATCATAATCTGCAGGGTGAGACTGAGACATGTGGGAGGACAGAAGTAGTGGCTCAGGGGCTGGGAGCAGAACATTGGGCTTTTTACATCTAAAATGTGCACAACTTCATTAAACCAGAACAACTACCAAATTACGATGTAAAAACATTTACTGAGGTTTACCAAAGGAGTAGGGCTCTAAGAGCTTGGCATGGGTTAGCTTAATAGCTATGGCAACAAATGCATGCAGGAGCTAGTATTGCTTATGTTTTGTTAGTCAAGATACTGAGATTCAGAAAAGCTGTGAGCTTGTCCAGGGTCATCACTCAAAGCTCATGTAGGGGAATGCCAGCTTTCCTTTAGCTCTGAGGCCAACAGGGAATGTATTTTAAGGGAATGTTTAGCCAATGAAGTTAAAATGTATGTGGCATGGGTATGTGTGTGTTCTGTTCCTCTCCAGTATTTGCTCAATATGACGAATACCCAGTCTTCCCTTCTGTACCCTGAGAAGGGAGATTCAAGGGTATTGTCAACCTTCAAAGCAGCTGTCACATGTGAGTACAAAGATTATATAACCAATTTCTCCAGCTCAGACTGCAGCGTGGATTACAATAACAGAATATATGCTGTACTCTACACAGAGGATGTGTAGAGACACTTCAGCAAACAACCCATAACTTCATCATAGTGCACTGCACTGATGCCGTGTCCTGATAAACACTAAGTTCAATACACCATTATGCTCTAAAATGTTAGAAAATTGATAGCTTCTAATTCTTTAGACTGTCTTTGTGTTTGTTAAAACGGTGAATTCTCTATCTGAATCAGTTATCTCAAGAATCCAGTGAAATAAAAAGTTAAAATAGTTCTGGGGTTCAGAAATTCTGTTAGTTTATAAACACATATGACCAAGCCTCCTGCCTTGTTCTTCTGTTCTAAAACAAAAAGCAAGCAATTTGGTGTCAGAAGCCTCAACATTTTCTCCCCAGTGAGGGAAAGCAGGGCACCTGCTCTTCAACAGGCTGAAAGAGTTAAGGCTTTCAAGACTCATTCACTAAATATGTTTATGAAAAACAAGCTCGGCAATATAAAGATCAGAATGAACACACAAACACACCTGAATAATATTATACTTCCATTTCATAGAAGTTAAAAGCAAGTTAAGACAAATGTTGACTCCACTCTAAATAATTCCTTAAATTTTACACATTTTCTATCTTTAACATGAAAAATATCACATTTTTATGTAATTGCATCATTATGGACACACTATTTTCTGAATTTTTAAAAACACTGCTGTGTGGCAAACTTTATATGAATCATAGCCTTTATGTGGTAGATCTTGATGGCAAGATTTAATTATAATTAACATGCACTAGTGTGACTCTTGTCAACTGTTGAGTATCTATGGCATTTCTCATATCTTTATTAAAAATAGTGATCAGAGCCAGGTGTGATGATACCTGTAAACCCTATTACTCAGGAGGTGGGAGGCAAGAAGATCGGGAGTTCAAGGCCAGCTTTAGCTACAGAGTAAGTTTGAGTCCAGCCGGAGCTACATGAGACCCTGTCTCAAACATACGAGGAGAAGTGGAACAGCTACAAACATCTTATGAAGTATTTCTCCTTTAGTCTCATAGGTAATTTCATAATTATTTTTAGGATTGAAATAGTAATCACTTTTATAATCCTCACATTATACATCTAAGCTCATCTCCATCTAAAAGACTAGAAGGTTACAAAGCTATGTCTAAGTCTACATTTCCAAAAACATGTCTCTTATAATTGGTGGTAAATTCCTGCACTCTCTCAATTCCCCAATCCCGAGTGAACATGTCCATGGTGCCTACACACTCCCCACAAACTTCTAGAGAACTGTGTTTCCTTTCCGGACTTCCTCACAATGAGGTGGGGTGCTGCACTTCATCTCTGTATTTCCTCATCGTGAGGACACAGCTGTGTTTCCTGTCTGTATTTACTCATAGTGAGGTCATAACTCAAAGAAGTTGTAACTGTGTTTCCTGTCTGTATTTATTCATAATGGGGTCCTAACTGCAATTCATCTCTGCATTTGGTCACAGTGAGGTCATAACTATATTCTCTGTATTTGCTCAGAGTGAGGTCACATTCTTGCTGCTTTTTGAGGACTAACCTTGGCATATTTTAGGGCCAAGGTGAGATTTACTTTACCTCCTGTAAGATGCGGAGGAACCTGTATGTTCATCTTCCCAAGTCTGTGAGTCTCCTCCATACTGCAACCAGAATAACCTTGTAATGTTCACTGCATCACTTTCTTAAAATCAGCAAAAACTTCTCATTGCTTTTGTGATATAATCCCAACCTTGGTTTGTGTAGTAGTTCTGGCCATGCTTTGATCTATCCTCTGCTTCAGGGTCAAGAACACTGACTACTGGACTCTGTTCCCTCTTCCAGCTTTCCCTGAATGACACCAACAACACAATCACCACATTAAAGCTGTCACTGTCCAGCTTGTTCACTTTGTTCAAATGGCGTATTTAATGCCTGTCTTCTCTGATTAGCTAATAAACAAGAAAAAGATTCTATCGCCAAGACCCTTTCTTTCAGGTATAAGTACCAGCCTGCTTGGCCTCAGGAGTTTAAGAACTTGATGTTGTATTTGTACTTGTCTCTCTATTAGACTATAGACCAAGGTACCAGATGCATTCCTATACATCTCTTCCACTCAAACTTCAGTACAATACCTTGCACTCAGTACATATGCATCTGGTAAATACCCCATGGTGTTTACACTGCAACAGGAAGGACATTTGTCCACAAAGGTACAGCCAGGCAGGCTGTGTAGATTCCAGCAGTGAAAATGCATCAGAATGAATGAGCTCAAACATGATTCCTTTGAAAACCTGACACAACAATAAAGTCCTTCTAATGTCATGATGGAGTACAGAAATCTCCGCAGAGACACTGAAGAAGGAACACTCAACAAAGACCCCACATCTCAGTGCTCTCTGCTGCCCTACTTAGCACACTAGTTCCACACAAACCCTAAAACATCTTTTGGAAGTTCACACATCCATGAATGTGACCAAACAGAACTACACCTGCAAACACTGCCTCCTTTCCAGGACAGTTGGCAGATCTAAGACTAAATCCTGTGGTCTACCAACTTTCAAAGCCATGTCTGCAGTGCAGTGGACACAGAGATCTAAGTCAGGAAGAGGAGGGGCAGCCATGAAATAAACAACAAATGGAATGGTCGTGAAACACCAACCAAAAAGACAATAGTCCCTATGTTCCTGGGTTCACTTCTGATGCTAGTTGGGAGCAACAGCTGTGTTGGCCCCCACAGATGTCCAGAAGTCACAAAAATCAACTCACAGAGAGCTCAGAACACTATCTGGTTTTATTAGCATTTTACTTTTTCTTTATTGCCAATTAGGAAGATTTACATAAATAAGCACAATCATTTTGGATATTTCACATTGTTGGAATCATACAGTATCACCTATGCGTCTGATTTCTTTTACTTAACACATCCTTTCAAGGTTTATCCATGATGCATTAGATACTCCAATCCTTTGTATAGCTGAATAATATCTTATCACAGAGATATACCATATTTCATATATATTTTTAATAACAGATGGTTAACTGAGTTTCAGTGGCCTTTGAGCTATGGTGCATAGTGCTGAATATTTATGTGCAAGTTTTTGCTTGAATACTTGTTTTGGATTATTTTAGTATATATTCCAGAATAGGATTGCTAGGTCATATGACAAGTCTGTCAAACTACTCTCCACAGTGGCAGTATCACTTTACATCCTACCAGAGTGGATGTAACATCCCTACAGCCTCATGAATGCTTGCTATTTTCCAATTCATTGATTACAGCCATCTGGTGGTATAAAGTAGTAGCTCAGTGCAGTTTTGATTTGTGTTTCTCTAATAGCCGCTGCTGCTGAGCACCTGACCACATGCACCCTGGACATCTGAATGCGGTCTGTGAAGAAACAGCTATTCAACAATGGGACTTGCTTTGATTTTGGATTACTTGTCTTTTTGTTGGACTCTTTACATATTTTTGATAGTAGTTCTTATAAGTTATATGATTTGTGAATATTTCCTGTGTTATGGATTGTCCCTTGTTTTGATAGCATCTTTTATGTAAAAAAGGTTTTTCATTTTTATGATGTCTAATTCATCTGGTTTTTTTGTTGTTGTTGTTGCCTTTTAAATGTTGTGTTTGACCATGGAGCTTCCTTTCTTACCTCAAATAGGTCAACAATGACTTTAATTATTATAATAACCATACCTACCTAAATTCCATGCCAGGTATTGCCTATATATCACCCAACTTGTTACAATTATAGCCACTTGGGGGTGGGGCTCAAAAAGATTATTTTTCAAAGTCTTTAGCTAAGATGTGATACAGGGAAGATTCAAACCCAGTTGTCTAACTGCACAATTCAGCCTGGTTTTTTCTTTACCATATTGCATTACTGCATTTCATGAATGACCAATATACTATAAAGTTAATGACATGAACAAGAAAAGGGAACTATACTGCATTAGTTTTCTATTGCTTCTATAATGGATGTCTGCAGATCAGAGGCTGAAGCATCACAAATTTATGCCTGTACAGTTCTATAGGTCAGAGGTCCAACACAGATACCATGGGGCTGATGCATTTTCTTCTGGGGCTCTCGGGAACATCGGATTCCTTGCTCATTTGTGGTGCTGGTCGAATTCAATTCCCTGGGGTTGCATGGCTAACACCCTTGTAGGTGTCCTTTGAGACTTTCGTTTGAGATTACCTACAGTCTGGCTCATAACTTCCTTTTTTCACTTTCAAAATCAGCAGTGTAGATGGAGTCACTCCCACACTTCAACCCTCCCTCTGCTTTTCTCTCTCACCAACTTTTGATGCTTTGAAGAACTGAAGGATTAGATTGGGTTACCTAGATAACTCAGATTACTAGTCCCAAGTCGAGGGCTTTGTCATCTCATCTGTAGTCCCTTCCATTCTCTATGGTAACATATTATGAATCCTAGCCACTGAGATGTGCTTGCCTGGGTTGAGGAGGCAGGATATGATGTAGCCATTGTTGGGGTTGGAGTGTGATGTCCCCTATGGCCTCATGTATTTGTTCCTCCATAAATTATGCTTTTCAGGAAGGTTATGGAAGCTCTGGGAGCTGGTGCCTGGATGGTTGAGGTAAGTTACCAAAAGCAGGTCTCCTAGGATCTTATGTGTCCCAGGCTGCAGTCTAGCCTCTGTGTCCTAGTTTGGTCAGCATGTGAGAAACCACACATTGTTGCTGCAGATGAGGCTGCCCCAGCAGCCATGACAGAAAAAGGAATCCTCTGAAACCACAAACCCAAATAGAGCTTTCCTCCCTCACATTGCTTCTATGAGGTATTTTTCCTACATCCAACAAAGTGACTAATAGAGTCATACAGGTAAACACACACACACACACACACACACACACACACACACACACACACACACACACCAGGTGGAAGACAAGTAAGTGAAGAATGGGACTGTGATAGAACTCTGAAATAGGTGAGTAAGGGCAAACAGAGGAGCAGAAGCCCTGAAAGGAGCTTAGAAAGCAGCAAGCAGACGCTCAGGGCAGTACCCCAAAGATGGTTGTGTTTTTCCTTCTCATGATTTGCAGATTTTCCGTTTTAATCTAGAAATAACTTTCTCAAAGCTCTTCTGCCCAGTTTATTTTTTAAACCCTGGTCCAATCATTTCTAATGGTGCTGATTCTTGGGCAGGGACCATACCAATTTCAATTCTTCCTATAAATGCAGAGATGTTTCAGAATACTAGGCCAATGAGTCATTGACCTGGCTAGACATTCAGAGACCCTCTTCCTGGAACATCCTGCTCAGGCAAATATAGTAAGAGGATGTGACTGAAACTCCCTGGAGCAAGGGGCTAGGGAGACCCTGTAACACTCAGAGGCAGGCTCCACTGTCCACAGGCCACATCTTTCACCAGGTCTTCAAAGGAAGACGCCAATCAGAGCATGTCCTGCTGCCAATATTGTCTTTTTGAACCTTGTCAAGAAAGTTCTAAGAGGTATGGACATGCAGATTTAATTAAAATAGATGGGTAGATTCTATTTTATACACTAAGGATGAGGTTATAGGAACTCTAAAAAGCCTCCTAGTAAATAAATGTTATATTTTACAACAAATTAAAAGGGTAAGGGAAGGGCTAGAGAGTGGAGAGATGGTTCAGTAGTTAAGAGCATACTTGCTACTCTTGCAGGTGACCTGGGTTCTATTCCCAGTACTCACATGGCAGTTGCCACTGTTTGTAACTCCAGTTCCAGGTGATCTGATACCCTCTTCTGGTCTCCACAGGCACTGCACACATGTGGTACACACGCATACATGTAGGCAAAACACACACATAAAATAAAAATAAATCCTTTTAAAAAATGGTAAGGAAGAAGCTGTCTTCAAAAGAACAAAGCTAAAGATAGTGTTCCAATGTCACAGAATATAAGAGGTTCAAGTTTACAGAGCACAGAGATCGGCTAACCTTTTTTTTTCCTCATATTTTATTGGGAAATAATGTAACAAAGAGGTCACTAAGAACTCTGGAGTGCTGGCAACTTCACCAGCATCCCGACTGCCCTCACAGCGTGAATCCTAGTGTCATTCAAAAGAGGTGGCTCTCCTGTTACTAAAGTGAGTCCAATCTTTCAGTCATTATGAGGGGGGACAACCATGCTAGTCATTATTACTGATGTTTAAAAATAAATGAGCCTAGCTCCGCATGGTGATATATGCCTTATATCCCAGTACATGGGACACAGAGGTAGGCAGATCTCTGTGAGATCAAGGCCAGCCTGGTCTACATGGTGAGTTCCAGGATAGCTGGGCTAGGTAAAGAGACCCTGACTCAAGACAATAATAAGAGATCACAGACAATACACATCTTGGGACTAGCTAGCTCTGAATGAGAAACCAGTGTGTGCACGTGTACAGCATGCATATTTAAAATCACCACTAGATTCTGGGAATGAAAACAAGGATGAGAAAATAGAAGAAAAGGTTTTACTTTTGTCACATCTGACTTTTTGGCAAGACTTTCAAAACTCTATTACCTCATAAAACATGGAAACCAAAATTTAAAAATAAAAATTCTGAAGGCTATGCTCCCAGCACACTATGGGATATAACTAACAGAAGCCACAGCTGTTTTATTTTGTTGTGACTGCATTTTTTTTTTCATAGATTCAACATTTCAAAGAATCAGTTGCCCTGTCTGGCCTCCTGACCCTAACACCTACACAATTAGCCTTGTCAGAGATTTGGCAGTTAAATTCTATGATCCCCATCCAGGCAATTTGCTGCTTGGAAATACTGAGTTTGTTACCAGTGCCCTATACAGATGCAGTGGGAGACTGGAACAGACCCTCCGTCAGCCACTCTTCATCCCCTGGGTTTCTGGGGACTTACAGTCCTCCAGGTTACTGAGGACCAAACTGAGAAAGGGGATGAAGAGAAAAAACATAAAGAAAGCAATTAGACGGTGCCCAATTAGTCCTGAAGAGCCTTATTTAGATTTCTCTGCCACTCCTCAGGATGGGATACTGAACTGACAACTGATTTAAGGTGATGTGGCTTAAATATCTTCACTGTCACTTCAGTCACCATTACAGGTGTCTGAGGACTTCTTCCTGGCGTGCGGACATTGTTACTCCAGGCCTCCCCGACTCTCTGTGTTTCTTCTTACACTATGGTGTACTGCTACAAAGGAGGCTGTCCTGGCCCTGTACAGTATTAAAACTGCTTCCTAACACGTTCTATTAAGTTGTTCTGAGCATATTAAAGTGACTTCTGTAGTTTTTCATGGGCTGGTCTTCCTTAAGTCTCACTGCCATCTTGTAACAAAAGATTCTGGCTCCAGGCTCATGGTATTTTCTCAGTCTACATTGTGAAGGAAAAAAATTCACAAAAATTAAAAAAATATTTTATGGTTTGAATATACCACAAGAGTACTTGTCTAGCACACACAAAACCCTGGGTTAGATCTCCAGCACTACATAAAACTGGATGTGGTAGTGCATGCCTGTAACCCTAACACTTGGGAAGTGGAAGAAGTGTGTGGGGCTGGGAAGTAGAGGTTCAAGGCCATCAATGGCTACATAGGGAGTTCTAGGACAGACTGGCTACATGAGTTCCTGTCTAAAAAGACAAATACAAAAATTTTACAAACTATTAATTCTGTACTCCACTGAAAGACACAGAGTTTCCATCCAGTCTGCACAGCACACTTTTAAATCAGTAATTTAAAACTCTTTCTGAAATTCCTATATTTAATGAGAAATCAATTTTCTATGTTGAAAATAGATGAACTAAAGTAAATATATAAAGATTACACTTACGTTCTTTCAAATGTTTAGGCCTATCACAGCCTAGGGACTATTAGACACCAAGAACCAAGTTGTTCACCAACCCTAACCTCATGAAAATCACTTTGTAATGGTGGGATGAACTTGAACAAGAGCTATATAAATTGCAGTAGAAGGTGATAAATTCTTCTAAGAAAATGAAGCAGGGAAAAGAACAGAGAGTTCTGTTAGATTGGAGGGCTGAGGTAGGAAAAGAGGGAAGTTGCAATCTTAAGTAGGAAAGATCTCATGAGCTGAATTAAAGTGATCCGAACAGAGCCCTGAAGAGACAAAGGCAGTCCTCGCCAAGCCCCCTTAAGCGCTAGGGCTCCGAGACATTTTAAGTGTGGCTAGTATGTCTAAGAAACAGGAAGGAGGCTCTCAGATAGCACTGAGGAGGCAGCACCGCATGTACACACACATGTGTATAATCTACAGTGTCATCCCGAACACTGAAAGGACTCTGGTTTTTACTTAGAAGGAACCAGAGTGCCACTGTGGGGTTTGAGGCAATGAGTGACAGGATCTGAATTTTACTCTAATTTTTTCTAGCTTGTAGATGTATTGAAAGCACCCTGTAAAGAAGCAAAGGAAGACTCATGGAGGCCAATTAACACAACTGCAAGGGAACAAAGAGAACTGATTAAGTGACAGCCAAAAGTGAGGTCAGAGAAAGCACTCTTCTCTGACAGTAGGACTGGGCACTGCCTTTATTGAGATGAGACCTCCAAGAGGAGCAGTATGGGTGCCAGCTTTGGTGTATTCTGAGCTCTATCAGAACACAGCACACTTAGTGTACTGGACCACCACACAGATGACAGTGAGCAGATTGCAGCTACATTCCAACACATCTCTCTCCTGCCCACGACACCTTTCGTTGCTATGCAGGAATTATGGGAAAACTACTTTAAACATCATTCTGAGGAAGATTTCAGCACCCTGCATTGGGTGAGAATATGCACTGGCATCCAAGACTGCTTTTGGAGCACAGCTAAGTAGAGAGAGAGAGTTGAGGGGAGAATAAAGTAAGGGGTTCTGGAGGAACTCCAAGGCCACAGTTGCACTGAGAAAATGGCCCTTTGGGGGAACAGGAATGAGACACAAAACCTAATGCAGTTGCTTGACCAAATACTTGTTTGAGAAGATATTTCTTTTGAAAGTTGAAGAGGGCTTTATCAGGAGAAATGCCCACTTGCACGGTACCCTTCTCTGGTAGCCCTTTTTCATGGCTCTCACTAGAGAAAGTCCTTTTCTCATGTTTGGCCCTGCCTTGTCCACAGCTGAGGTCTCCAAACTTCATTTAACATGATTACAGAAAAGGGAAAATTAATACCATGGAGTTGGAGAACAATGGGTGAATCTATTTATTTATTAGAAATCCAACCTAGTTCCATTCACTCCGAGGCATCACAAAACACTGCGAAGTCAATGAACTCTGGAAGCAATTATGAAAACCTAGTACATGACAGGACTATGCTACACACCTAGGGTGGGGACATCAATGACAAATAAAACAGGGCTCCTGCCCTTAGTGAACACAAAACCTAATGAAGGCAGATGATTAAACGAGTAATAATTAAAGCATTCACAATGAAGGGACATACAAAATGTCAGGGACCCAAAAGGGGAACAATTAAATCTGCCTGAGGAGATTGGGGCAGATTTATAAAGGAAATGACATTTGAGCCAGGCTATATCACTCTGGGTACACCAAAACTCAGTGTAGGGATTACTTAAGTGTTGAGAATTTCTGGTGGAGATTATATGGAGAAGGATGACAGCAAGAGGAGAAAGGCACAATGGGACCACACTGCTTTGCCAGGGGTTCGTTCCTTGTCATTTGGGCAACAAAGAGCTCTCAGTTTAATTTTTAAGTAGGCAAGTGGCATGATTCACAGTGATAGGAAAGAATAAAACTGAGCTGAATACTTCTCAAAGAACCAGGAAGATAGGTATGCCTGTGTCTCCTTGCCATCCTCCACCAACTGAACTGGCTCCTTTCAATATCATGCCTAGCAGTGAAAGCTAGAAAGCTAGCAGTGAAAGAAGAAATATCCAACAAAAAGACAGGCAAAGGAAGTGGAGGCCCCAAAGAAAACACATGGAAAACTCCTTTCCCCATTAAATATGTGCCTCAGAAGTTCTGAAGGGAAAAACAGTGAAAACATCCCATGAAACTCTGACTGGCTACAGAACGCAAGGAATGCATGGGGTCACACCAGCTCGTGCCAATGAGCAATCATATCACTCTTACTGAGCCCCACCCTTCCAGGACCACAGTGAATACCTGAGAGATGACCAGGAAAGGAAGAGGCTTATTTTCGTTCTTGGTTTAGAGGTTTTTCAGCCTATTGGTATTTGGCTCTGTTGCTCTGTGGAAGGCAGCACATCATGGCAGAGAATACTTGCAGAGCAAAACTTCTTTGCCGGGGAATGAAAAAAACATAGGAAAAAGGAGAAGGTAGGGTTCACTATCTTCTCTAAGGGCACCCCTTCAATGACCCGAAGGCTTCCCAAAAGGCCTTTCTTTTTGTTTTTGTTGTTTGGTCATTTTGTGTTTTGAGACAGTATCTCCCTATGTAGCCCAGCATGACTGTGAGCTGGCTATCTCCTGGCTCAGTTCCTAGGCCCTATCTCTTGAACGTTCTACCATTTCCTAATGGCACAGAGCTAGCAAATCAAGCCTTTAATGTGTGGACTCTGGTGAACACACCAGATCCTCACTGCCACCTAAAAGTTAACTTTTTAGAAGTCTTAGTCCTGCCTCTATTATTTTATTATAATAAAGCTAAGATTAGGTTAGAGATGCTATCAGATCAGGTTGTAGAATACCTTATATCACAGAGTCAGCATTAAAAACTGGATCTATGGGGCTGGGGATATGTCTCAGCAGGTAAGAGTACTTAGTACAGGTATGAGGACCTGAGTTTGAATGCCAGCACTCATATAAAAGCCAGGTGTTACCATGAGCATGCCTGAAACCTCAATGCTTCAGGAGGATGGCTGTGGTTATCTGGCCACCAGCCTAGCCCAAGGTTCAATGAGAGATCCAGTCTCATGGAAATAGGCAGAGAGATAGGCAGAGAAAGATGGAGCAGGCCACCTGACATCCTCCTTTGACCTCTACATGCATATACCTGGGCACACCACATGCGCACGTGCGCACAGACACACACAGACACATACACACACACACACACACACGCACACACCAAAGAGAAATAAAACTATGGACACTGGTGAATTAATCTGAGTGCTTATGTTCATAGGACACTGAATATTTTTTTTAAATGCAGCACAAAGAAAAAAAAGTACCCTTTAAGCTCTGTCAAATTAACCGAAAAATCTTAAAACTATAAGACTATGTAGCCAGAGTTCCTGTAAAACTAATACATGATAAACTTCAGGAAATGTTTTAAGTTGGCATATTCTTTGTCAGAAATCAGCAAAGTCTTTAAAACCCATAGACACATTTGTAACTCTTCTTTAATAAAAAATGTACTATAAGAAGAAATTCAGCCAAGAAAACATGAATCCATACACTACAATTTAAAAACAAGACAAAACATTGGAAATAAAAGTTTAAGATGAAATGACAGACAATACATACATAAAAACTCTGAGCAAATTAAAAATAGATTTCATCCTTGGAGCTAGAGAGATGGCTCAGCAGTTAAGAACACTAGCCAGTGTTCTTGAAGAGGACCTGGATTCAATTCCCAGCACCCACTGGGTGGCTAACAACATTCCTAACTCAGTTCCAGGAGATCCAACACCGTTTGCATGACATGGGTGCACTTACATACATGTAAGCAATATACTCATACTCACATAAAATAAAAATAATAAAATATTTTTAAAATTAAATTTCCTCAACAAGAAAGGCAGAAAAAACTTACATTTACCACTTTTAACAATCAAAGACTACCTTCTTGCTAAGATCAGAAAAAAGACAAAAACATCTTTCCATCCTCTAACACTGTAATGGAAGCAGTAAGGCTAAGAAGTAAAAGGCTCCAGATAAAAAAGGGAGGTGCAAGGCTGCTGTTATTTGCACAAGCCACAATTATGTACTGAAAATATTTCAAAGAATATCCAAAGACTACCAGAGGTAGTTCAGCAAGTTTGATATTCAAGGTGAATAAACAAAAACAACCCCCCACAAACCAAGCTAAGTATATTTCTATATACTAGAAAGAACAATTAAACATTGTTATTAAGATAAGACTAGCAGTGCAATGAACATACAACACTTTGGAACAAATATAGCAAAATGTGAAAGATTTTCTGAAAGTTACAAAGCAAATTTCATAACTGATGACAGCTTGCCAAGACACATATGAATAGAGAGACTACATTTATGAATGAGAATATTAAATATCTTCAAAATGTCAATTTTCCCCAAGTGAATTCAATATAACCCTAACCAAAGTTTCAGAAAGCTTTTACTTTTGGAAAAATTGACAAGTTGATTTTCAGGTGCATATATAAAGGATTTAAGAATAATGAAACAATCTTGAAAAAGACTAAGTTGGAGAACTCATACTACCAGATTTCAAGATTTAATATAAAAGATCAAGATATAACAAAAGAACAAATAGATCAACTGAATGAGGAATAAGTAATACAGAAACAGACCAACACTGTGGGAATGCCTTCTGCTAAAAATGGGAATCTTACCTAAGCTTGTCACCAAAGTTAATTCTATGCTTTGAAATAATTTAAAACAATATATTCTATCTGCCTTATTACTACATAATCAGCTTTCTTAAATCTAGGGAACTTTAAAAAAAAAACAACATAAGCAATCTTTCTGGCCTTGGGCTCCTGTTGTAATCAACCTTTACAGGTTAAATTAAACAAATAGCCTTAATCTGAGATTATGTTCTCTGTTCTCCCTCATGGCCCATCTGACCTTGGCCCAGAATAATGTATGCTTGTGTATATGTTATAAAACTATCATTGTTGAAAGCAGGAACATCAAAAGGAATGAATTATGCCCAGTCTGTATGGCAAGCAACAGGTGGTATTAGACTGATAATATCAATTTGTGGTTTTATATGCTGTTCTGGGTCAGAAAAGGAAAATTCTTCCTAGATAAGACAAGGCAAGGCTCTTCATCTCTTTCCCAAATCATGCTGGATGTACTATTTAAGTAAAGAAAGAGAGTACACTCTTGTTTAGAAAAACAATTCCAAGGGGCTAGAGACATGGTTCAAAAGAGTACTGGCTACTCTTGCCGAGGACCTGGGTTTCATTCCCAGGACTCACAAGGTGGCTAGCATCCATCTGTAACTCCAGTTCCAGGTGATCTGGAGATCCATCTGATCTCATCGGTACACTGATATACATGTGGGCAATATACTCACATATGTAAAATAAAAATATTTAAATTTTTTTTCTAGAAAAACAGTTCCATGAGGACTCAGAAGGAATAAGTTCAGAGGCCAGATCAGGCTCACTCTTGGTTTTAAATGACTCCAAAGGTCAGGCTGTTTTTGTTTAGGTGCCACTGAAATGTGGCATTTCCACTACACAACACATTTATAGTCAGCTGATTATTTTAAGAGTTTAATGTATATTTTGATTAGCACACACACACATGCACATATGTCTGCAGGTGCCCATAGAGACAAGAAGAAGGCACTGGATCCCATGGAGCTGGAGTTAATAGGTGATTATGAGATGCTTGATATGGGTGATAGGAATGGAACTCAAGTCCTCTGCAAGAGCAGCAAGTACTCTTAATCACTGAATCATTTCTCTAGTCCCTTAACTGATTTTGGATAAAACTGTTAAGGCACATCAATGTAGAGAGTGTAGTCTTTTTGATAAACTGTGGAAAAATGACTATACTCTCTATATGAAAATATGAATCTTGACTACACCTTACATCACACTGAAAAATGAACTAAAAATGTACCATCATAGATCTAAATCTGAAACCTGGTATCACAAAGTTCCCAGAGAAAAACAGGAAAAAAATCTTCATGATCTTGAGTCAGTTGAAGATTTAAGATAG
Organism: Eospalax fontanierii; assembly: GCA_035773235.1. Lineage (NCBI taxonomy): Eukaryota > Metazoa > Chordata > Mammalia > Rodentia > Spalacidae > Eospalax > Eospalax fontanierii. The sequence goes on along the minus strand of CM069547.1, from coordinate 51,612,620 downwards.
GACACATAAAACATGAACTGGAAAACAGTGAGCTAATGTTACTATAAGTGAGATGCCATTAAAATAAAATTAAAAACCCTGACCTTTAAATGATATTGTTAAGAAATGACAAGACACAGAATAGAAGAGAAAAACGATAACTACATGTCCAATACTAGGTTGTTAACTAGAATATGCAAAGTACTTTCAGAACTCAGAACAAAGATCACAAAAGCAGATTTAGCAATGTCAAATAACAACACAAAAGATACTCAACAGCACTAGACAATAGGGGATGCAAACTCAAATTTTCTGAAATACTATGTGCATGCACGAGAGTAGCACATATCGAGATTAAAAGATGCTACATATAAATTTAAAAATGTCAGAATGAGGGGCTGGAGTGATGGCTCAGTGGTAAGAACACTTAATACTCTTGCAGATGACTCAGGTTCAGTTCTTAGTACCCGTATCAGGCAGCTCACAACTGTCTGTAATTCCAGTTTCAGGGGATCTGATGCCCTCTTCTGGTCTCTGCTAGCATTGCATGCATGCAATACACATAAACTCATGCAGGCAAACATACATATACAATAAATAAATCTTTTTTAAATGTCAGAATGAAGGCAGGCAAGATGGATCAGGAGGTTAGGGTGCATGTTACTGAGCCTGATGACCTAAATTCAACCCCAGACTCACACTGTGGAGTTGGGAGACCCAATTCTGAAAGGTTATCCTCTAACCTCCACATGCTGTGCTTATGGGCATAAGTGTGGAGGTGTCACACACACAGAAGATAAATTAACTAGATAAATTAAGATGATTAACTTTTTAAAATGTTACCATGCTTATTTTACACAACTAACATATGCTAAAATACTGACACTATCAATCACCTGCAAGAGTGTGTAATGACTATTGTTGACGGGAATACAAAATGGTAAAATTCCTTTGGGAAGCAGTTTGACAACTTCCAATAAACTTAAATACACTCCAACTGACTCAGTAATTTGACTCTTATGTGTATGCTCCAGAAAATGAAAACATATGTTCACCAAAAACACCAAATATTAGTGTTTAGTGTGGATTCCTACAAACAAACCAAATACTAATCACCTGGTGAAGGGGCAAGTGAATAATACATATGATGAATAATATAATACATATGAGTCCATTGTCCTTGTGACTCCCTTACATGGCATTCCAGAAGACAACTTTGTGATGTCAGAGATGGAAGCATGGTCTGGAAGTGAGGATAAGATGCTGCAAACAAGCAAAAACACTCCTTCTGAGAGCAGATGCCATTTGTATCTTGATTTGGGTGGCAGTTACACGATGTATAAGCCTTTAAAATTTATAGAGTTGAATATGTAAGATGAGTTTTTGAGTGTAACTTGTGTCTTAATAAATCAACAAACAAAACCATTAACACCAAGAATTCAAGAGGATGCAGAATGACCTAAACTCTTACCTGTGTTGGTAGGAATGAAAAATGGTCTAATTATGTTGGAAAACAGTTTGATAATAAAAATACACAATTAAATATGCACTTATTGTAGACCCAACAGTTCTACTCCTAGCATGAAAACCTAACCCACATAAGCACTGTGTGTCAGCACTTACAGCAGTTCTGCTCATAATAACCCAAGGGGAGAACCAAAAAATGTTCAACAGCACAAACAGATGAATGGATGAATGACAGCATATCAGGATAATTCATCAATAAAAAGGAATGAACTATCATTATACTAAACACTATGAGTATATTTCAAAATAATGTGCTCAAAAAAAGAAGCCAGAGTACAAAAAAATATATATAAATTCAAGAGTTTACATAAAGTCCTAGAAAATGCAAACTCAACTATAGGGGTTGAAAGAGGAGGAGTGTTTGTCTGGGGGCTGAGAAGACAGGCCTAACTTCGAAGAAACAGGAGGGATCCTGCACACAATAGAAATGATCTCAGGTGGTGGTTACATAAGCACATGTACTTACCAAAACTCTTTTAACATATATTTTATACCCAAATTATATATGAATCAAACTGATTTTTAAAAAGTAACATTGGAAGTTGGGCTTGGTGGTGTATACCTTTAATCCCAGCACTTCCAGGCAGAGGCAGGTGTATCTCTGTGAAATAGATGCCAGACTGGTATACATAGCAAATTCTAGGCAAGCTGGGGTTTGAGGGAGACCCTGTCTAAAAAAAAACAATAATAATACAACAGAAAAAAAAAGTGGCAGCATAAAAACACTTAAGATATGTTAAAACTTAGAAGTTCATATAAAAATAGGACATTGGTTTTACAAATAGACATATAATAACGATCATAAGATTGGCCCACAAAAATACAAACAGCTGTGTTAGAATATAAATTTAGCTAGGCTTTCTTCTCCATCTTTAAATTTATTTTAATATGTCATAGCAGCATTTTCATAAATAAATATCTTTTAATCGGAAAAAAATAGCAAGCAACTTGTAACTTTGTTATACATAAGAAATTTTATTTATTTTCTTTTCAATCACCACTGTGCTCAGAAGAGCTGAAAACAATAGTTACTATTTCCATTTCTCACTCGCTAGGAGGCAGAGCACACAGAGCCAGCAGCAAAGGTTTGAGTACTAGAGTCAGACATCAGCAAGTCAAGCATCACTGGAGGTTTCCTGTGATGGATGTTTTTCCTCCACAGAACAGAAGTGACAGCAGGCCTAGCGCTGAGAACATGTATACCAAGTACTAGGTATCACAAACATATTCTCTCACTTAATGCTTAGCCCAATCTTACAAGCCTTGTGAGCTCAAGATTTTCATTTTTTAGTCTATATATAGTAGCAAATAATTTAACCAAACGGCACAGCTAGCAATCCATGTGTGACAAATTCCAAACCTCCTGACCAATGCTGCCCTGCTAGCCAGTACGGGGTAGGAATTTGTAGCTACCTAGACCCCATTTTCCTGGTATGTGTCAGGCCAAAGAGAAAAGACAGACACTTAAGAAAGTCTGTACCTAAGGGGTTTTGGAAACAACAGGGAACTCAGCCTTCAGGAGACTCAGAACTACAGCTTTCTTCTCGCCAGGTCCTAGGAACAGACTAAGTTTCTAGATTAACTGAGCTTGCCTCAGAAAAACTGAGGGCAAATTTTTCTCATCTACTTGATATTTTGTATGAGTATTAACAGTATAAAATGTGAAAAGGGAACGTCTGAAGGTTTCAGAGGAGGGAGAGCTGCCTTTCCACACTAATGCAGTCCAGGAAGGCTTCATGGCCAAGTTGAATCTTAGAATTTCCTATCATTTCTTCTCTCTCTACATGCTCAGTGAGTTATTTTACCCTTTCGAAATTAACAGGCCAAGAAAGCAATGATTTTGAGTACTCAAGAAGAAAGTACTTTAGGAGACAAGGCCTCCACAGATGAGACTGGATGTGTGGGTCTGCTCCTTTTGCAAAGCCCTATTTGAGATGCTCTATAAAAGGCGATGCTCCCTCCTGGGTACTGCTGCCTCAGAGAACCTTTCTGACTTGATTTTGCTCCTCGGCCCTCCTACGCTAGCTTGCTCTTTCTTTAATTAGGTGTCTGTTCCATCTCAGCTTGAGCTCTTAGGCTTGACATAGACTGTCTCTCTGGTTCCCTTCCTTCACTGATGCTGCTTGGTTCTTCTTTCTTACCAGTCCCATGTCATTCCTTATTCATACATGGTTTCAGAAATTGCCTAGAAGGGAATTTTTCTAACCTTCAGTTCTGAGCTCTGGATTTTTTCTAGCACTTGTTCAGCAGGAATCTAGGTAGCTCCCAGATGGTTAATTCTCTTAAAACCACAGAGGGCTTCTTTTTTGGCAAGTAGAAATGTGCCCCAATTCCCTAAATCTGAATCTTTGTTGTCACTCTCTGCTGCCGCCTAGCGGCTGTAAGGTGTAAGACATTAGTTCCAAGGCCTGGTTCTGTTGACCTTTCCATGGTTGGAGTGTCCTCTAGTAGGCCCTAGATAGTAGAGTTAGTACAGATAAGGTCAGGGTTCAGAACTGAGCAGCTTTCACTCAGCCAGCACTAACTTAACCTCTCATACCACAGTAGCTCCCAATGAAATGTATCTGCAATGGCTCTCCAGCCCATTCCTAAAGATAGGCCTGCATGTCAGAAATCCCTAAGTTCTAGGTTTGTGGGTATGGATGTTCATAACAAGTGTTGGATATGAGAAATAGATCCCAGCTATGTCTTGCTAGGGGAAAACAGGGGATGGTGGGATGCCTCGGACTGTCTCATAGACACCCCAGGTCTCCATGATAAAGTCGAGGGACTCAGTGACGCAGTGTGTGGACTAGGGCATAAATTACCAGAAAGTCATAATGCCTGTTAGTTCTTCACTCACAATTTGAAATGGAATGGAGCCCTGGCCTGTGAGCTGACATGCTATGCATGAAGTGGTGGAGAGTGATTTTGGTACCATTCCCAAAGTGAGTTACAATGGTCCTTCTGCTAGTGCAAAGAGCAGAGGGTGAGACAGATCAGATCTCCTTCTACCATCCAGTAGAAAAAGTCTTCTATACTGCCTCCAAGCTGCAACAGAACGTGTAGACAATCAAGAGAACACAAACAAGATAGACGGACGGTAATCATATACAATAATGATAGCCTGGGAGGCCCACTAGCCTTAAGGCCAAATCTAATGCTTTTTGTGGGAAAATATGCTCCCGAGCACACAAAAGGGTTGTCAGTCACCTAGCTGAAAGAACTTCACCTGTTAGCTGTCTTCACAGACTTTTTATTTAAACACTGTAAGCACCCTATCAGGGTCCAAAGTGCCTGGCATCTATGAGCAGTTCTTCTAGGCACACAAACTGTTCATAGGAAAGCTACCTCTCTACTAAAAACAACCACACAAAGAACAAAGGGCTTAGGCTACTTCACTGCCACTAAGTAGGTGTGCTGTTCCTCCAAGGAAAATCAAATATCCTGGAAAATACACAGCAGAGTTCCTTAGACCTTCCAGTTTCCCTTCAAGGACACTAGCTCTATTGATTTTTCTTTCTTTTTTTTTGAGACAGGGTCTCCTAATAGCCACAGCTGCTGGCCTGGAACCCTCTATGCACACCAGGCTAGCCTCAATCTCACAGGTATCTGCCTACCTCTGCCTCTTGAGTGCTGGGATTAAAGGCAAGAGCCACCATGCCTGGCATCTTTTTAATTTTATTTTTATGCATATTAATGTTTTGCCTGAACACATGTAAGTGTGCCATGTATGTACATGGAGGCATTGGATCCCCTGAACTGGACTTATGGATGGTTGTTATCTGCCATGTAGGGCTGGGATCTGAACCTGGGTCTTCTGCGAGACAGTCAGTGCTCTTAACTGCTGAGCACTCTGAGCCATCTCCAGCTTTTCTGAATGAATAGATGAATGGTCTTCCTGTTAAGCCACCACAGCTTCCATGCAGTTGTCATCTACTGCCAGCAGTCCCTCTCTTCGGGCTTCCAACATCCTAAAGCAATTTCTTGAGGACCTCTGAAATAAGGACTCTTCCACGGGGAAGATAAAAATTTAGAGCAGAAAACTGCCTCTAAATATGCTGCAAGGCCATCTAGCCCAGTAAATATCAGGTCATTTTTTGGAACTTAAATGACATCTTATATGAGTCTGTCTTCCAAAGAAAGAATTATGCTCTGTGTGGATTATTCCATGAAACCTTGTCTCTAAAGAGAATAATTTGTTTTAAATCAAAAAAGGCCCTGAGGTAGACTGTCTGAGCTCCTCTCTGCCCAGTTAAGAACTGTGAGCATCAGTGGTTCTATAGTGGACTCTCTTACCATCTTCCTGCCATGTCTAGAAGATTCAACATTTGTTATATGCCACACTCTTAATGGTTCTAGTGACCTAGCAGGATATGGAGATGCATTAGGTCAGCAGGGCTGTTGCAGACCCCAGCAGCCAAAGGCTTTACTCCCTGTTCCCTAGCTTGGTCTATGCTAATGCAGCCATAGCTTATAGAAAGTCAGAGGTCAAGCTTAGTGAATGTTTCTATTTGTCTTTTTCAGAGACTGAGTCCCAGAAGATTCCTGTGCAGAGGATTTTCCATCAGTTTCCTTTGATGTAGCAGGAAGGTTACAGGTGTTTGGCAAAACAACTTGGCTAATCTTATCAGAACAACTAGAAACCCTAGAAAATTCTGTTTCTAAAGACCAAAGGACTGCCCTTTGAAGTGTAGCCATCTTATTTATACCAGCTGTCAAGTCATAAGTAAAAGTCATTTTCTGAGGGTCTGGCTATCGGTGTACAACATATCGACCTTGCTCTAGATCTGGTGAGAATCTTCTGCAGTTGTCCCTAAAATTGAGCAAGAGTGACTACACACACACACACACACACAGAGAGAGAGAGAGAGAGAGAGAGAGAGAACACCTCAAGGAGTGACTGCATGAAGAGTGGAATGCTAAAAGGCCTGCATTATAAGCACAAGTTCTTGACAAGCACAAGCTCTGATAAGAGCAAAAGCTCTACAGAGGTAGGGGTTGTGTCTCCCTCACTGTATTCTACACATACCCAAGGTGTTAAACATGATGATGCTAAGTGGATGAATGCTTACTGAATCTGGAAGTCTGCATCCACATTCAAGAGCTTGCCGAGCTAATGCCAAGACACAAAATATAGCCTGAAGGACCCTTGAGTAACTGTATCAGAAGGAGATATGCATAGGTAATCTGATATATGATCATATTTTCTTATGATCACCTTTTGGGATACAAGCAATCTGTGTTTCGTATCTGATCTGTCTTCCCCAAATACATAGACCATTGTCTCAGTGGTACAGATCGTCTTTATCAAGACAGAGTGTGTTATGGCTTAGGGGTGTCTACCCTTCTGACATTGTTACACAATGCTCCCATCTATGAAATTTAAGCCTGAGAACTTCACTATAGAATTATAAAAAACAAACAAACAAACTAGCAAACAAATTTCACAATGTTTTAATTAAGTTTATGATTCTGTTGGGCCAGATTTAGAGTTCTGGGCAATGTATAGCTAAGGTCATGGGTTAAACATGCCTGAACCATTCCTTCCAGCTCTGTTCATCATCCCTAGTCATTATGAGGACATCATCCAATCCAGAATTTCAAGCAATTTCATTTGGGACTAGTGAGGATGACTGCCAGGCTTGTAGGCTGTTATTCAGATTCACACATAATCAAAAGTTAAGACTTTCCAAATTAATCAGAAAGTGTTTCTACTGACGATTTCAGTGACCTATACAACTCATTGGTAAAGGGGTCTTAATCAATTTTCTACAGTCTAATCAATTCCCTCCAAGAATACTGCCTATTGTATTCCCAACACTGTTCTCCATTAAGATTCTTTGGGCCAGGTATGGTGATGAATTCCTATAATTCCAGCACTCAGGAGCCCAGGAAAAGGAGTTCAAGGTCAACTTGGGCTACATAGCAAAAATCTGCCTTAAAGAAAAAAAGGGGGGTCATTAGAAATGGTTCAGTAAATACTTGGGAAGAGTACAAACCCTCTAAAAGTCCCTCACATTTTAGCAGGTTCAGGACTAATGTGAAAAAATGCATGTGGGAGAATATTTCCTGTTAACAGCTTCTTGTTTGTGATAAGGACCTCAAGACTGGTACCTAAAGCTTTTTGTGATGTGGGCTGTTCCACTCCTACCCTAGCTCCTACAATTCTCTCAGTTACACAGTTTAGAACAGCTGAAGTGAAGAATAAAAAAAAATCCCATGGATCATGACATTTTGACATGGGCTAGGTCACAGAATCTGTCTTGGATATAAATGTGTTTTCTATTGAGACTAGCACATAAATTATTAAGTACAGTGAAGATTTTCACATCTGAGTCACAACAGTGGAGTAGAGGGGAAGGTTCTTCTTAGGAAAAACACAATGGTCAGTATACATAGGCAATCTGATTTCAAAACAAAATCTTTATTGAGAAGGATCAAGACAGGGTAAGAAATAGGAAAGAGGAGTTGGACACAGATTCGTGGTGATAACTAACTAAAGTTACTGGTTCCTTTTTTTTTTTTTTTCCTGTAACAGAAATATCATGGGAATCAGGTCAACACTCCCAAAGAAATGTACAGTTATTTCTTTTAGGCCACAAGGTTGTTTTTAAGGTAGGCTGAATATCTGCAATGGAAATGCACTATGTTTACTTTAGACTGGAGGGTAGGAGTTGGGGAATAAGTGCCCTAGAGGGAATACCAGCAGCTCAGTCTAAAAACAGTCCCAGATATCTTGGGATGCCTTACTGTGGAAGCATTGTTGCCAACAAGCTCCATTCAGGAGATCTGATGCAATGTCACAAGCTCGTTCATTCAGCTTTATAAAAACTTCTGTAGATCGGAAATAAATGAGCTGTGGGGGCTGAGAAGGGGGAGATAAGGTGATGCTACCAAAGAAAGAACATCCTCAAACTTTTTCCTGTTGGTCAGACATGTAACGTGAACAGCTGTACGTTAAAACATAAAGCAAATATTGATGAAGTTAGATGCCCTCACAATGAATGCAAACGAAAGCAGTGTGAAACATTACAGAGGGGCACACAATTTGCAGCACTGAAGGAGGACAAGCAGGACATTGAAAAAGAGGTTCACAGGGAAACCGAACAGCAGAGATTAGGTATCACATTAGAGAAATTAAGGATCAAGAGCTTAAGGAGATCTTAATACCCAAAGAAGTAGAGTCTAAATCTTAAACTAACACACACACTCAAACTCACACAGATACAAATAGGCACACACATATATACACACACATATACATATGTATACATATGCACATGCATAAACATATAAACACATACATATACAAACACACATGCTCTTGTTCTCTCTGACACATACACAGAGACTAATATTCTTTCAGTTTAACTATCTTTTCTGCAAATTACCTGATATTCATGCCCACAAACATCTCTTTTTATCCCTACAGATTCAATCCTGCTCCTACTTCTTATACGTGAGTTTTCCCTCCCAGCTAGAATAAGAGCTGTGGTTTATTTCCCTATTTCTTTTAATTTGGGTAGATAACAGGATGTGGTGGAAGTGATGGTTAAGCTGTTGGTTCTGAATGTAGGCCTCAATGAGTTTGCCCACTTTCTGTCTTGGAGCCCTAGAAAGAGGCTATGAGGAGATCTAAATCAGGTTACCTGTGCTTGAGAGATCATAAGGAACAGAGACAAGCTGGGCATCTTGACTGGCCAGTCTCTGACCAATCCAGCAGCTGACTGCAATGTGGGGAGGCCTGTCAACCTATCTAGGAGAGAATTATTCATCAGTAGAATCCCAAGCTTCTTAAACAGTTTATATTTTAAGCCAATATGTTGTGAGCTGGAATAAATGAAATATATACAATGGTTTTATTGCACCAAGGTAATACATTTATCATAACCTGCCCATATTAGAATCAAGGATTTTTTGATTACCCATTTGCTCTTGTGGGCAGGACTTATACCCACGTGTGTATTTGGATAGCACTCGGGCTTTGTACATAGCAGGCACTCAGAGTTTGATGAGATGAAAATCCAAGCCTGGCATTTATAAGCATTGTCTCCTTCACGTTTAAGCACAGAATTGTTAAAAAGAGCCACTAAGAATATACTAAAATTCCTAATTATAACCATTAAAGGCCACTAATTCCTAGTGTGTGTATACCACTTTAGGACAATTAATAAAATGAGAACTTAATTTGTCCTTAAGTTTTAACATTAATCCAAGCTTCAGTTTTTATAGAAATGTACACATATTTTTACATATGGAGTTGTACTGAAATCCTACCTGTAAAACATAAATACAGAAAATATGAAATGTTAAAAGAGCTTTTGACTTGTACTGCCTGATTCATATTATTAATAGCAGGTTTTCTAATCCTAGAAATCTTAACAAATTAGACATGCATGTCAATGTATTTAACTCTGAAGTGCTATACAAATGTAAATCACAATGAAAGCTTGTATGTTCAAAATGTCATTTCACTCTTCCTTAAGAAGTAGAAAAATGGAATAAGTAGAAAAGGATGAATAGTTTTGATATCAACATCTAATTTTCTTCCCAATGACCATGCAGAACTTTTAAATGTCACTCTGCTATTACAGTCTACATAGGCGCTTTCATCAACATCCATGTTTTGAATATTCTTTAAATTATCATGCACTTGATTGCATCGGAAATGCTAATATAAGGGAACACAAGCCATGATCAGAATGATGCAGAAAGAATCCAGAGAGGCGGACACAGTCAGAATAACAGACAGTAGGAGAGCAGTCTTACTAAAGTTCTTGGGGTTGACCCCTTTTTAGATGGAGATGCACTCTCCAGTATTTTATCTTGTGTAGAACTTTGCTTGAACCTGACATGACTGTTGCATCTTGAAATCACAGCACTTGTTATTACCTACAGGAAACCACCACAAAACTGGGCCTATTTACATTCCCCCTCTGAGGAAACACATTTAGCAACTGCTGATGTGTGGGAGGGAGGCAACTCTTCTGCAGCTGCTTTAAGTTGCCCAAGCTCCTGGTAAGCAGCACCTCATTCATGCCCCTGTAGGTAACACCAACTAAACTCACTGGTTTGCCAAGCCAGACTTGGGTGGAATCACTTTTTTGGTCTGTTGATAATCTATCTTGGGTAAACAGACTGTTGATGGCGTCCACAGGGAAAGTCACACACTTGCCTTAGTTAACTTCTACTTCTGTTCAAAGTTTAAAATTTTTAAATTAATTATTATTAATGCTATTATTATTATTTATTTGTGTGTGTGTATGTGTGTATGTGTGTGTGTGTGTGTGTGTGTGTGTGTGTGTGTGTGTGAGATTGGGGGGCGGCTTGTGATTACCATAGTGGAAGTTGCGGGATAACCCTATGATGTCAGTTCTCTTCTTCCATCTTTATGTGGGTTTGAGGGATCAAACTCAGATAGGTTTTTATGACAAAAGGCTCTACCTCTTGAGACATCACACCAGCCCAAGCTATTTCTACTTAATGTTTTGATCTTTGGCGTATAAAAGCCTAATGGTTAAATCAGTCAATAAGTTAGACCATGGAATCAGGATCTTAAAAGGTTTAGACAACCATTTGAGAATGATAAAATCTGTGTTGCTAATGTATCTGAAAGGAAATAGGACTAAGGACAGTAAAATCTGGTTCATTAATCAGTCCTATAAAGACCAGATGAGGGGCAAGTAGCACGACTCACATATCAGTAAGGGGCACCTTGTGCACAAGGAACAGAAAGCCCATTGCTCCCCAAACAAGCTGACAGTGAAAACAGAGCCAGAAGGCAAGCATGGAAGCAGACTTTTGGCCAACTGAAGAAAAATATCTCCATAATAATCAGACTATGTGAAGGTAAATTTGCTATTCTGGGTTAGATTTTTTCTCAGGGAAGATACTGAAACATAGTCTGGGTGCTATGCAATGACTTAGGAGCAAGACAAAGTTCTCACTATGCAAATTTTAAGACTAGCATCCACCTTAAAATTTAAATATTCAATTCCAGGATTCTGAGGAGTACACGTTACAGGACACTTAACCATGCCTCATTTGTACCAAGCAGTCTCCCCTGGTAACATATGCCCAGGTAGTCTCCTTGTAATCTGAACATCTCTATGGTTCAGAAGCCTTCTTTAAATAAGCCTTGAAGATGGACTAGCTGCATTGATGACAAAAATGCTTTCAGTACAGCGTGTGAAAGCATCATAGATGCTTCAACTTACTACTAATAGAGTCTCAAAGTTAAAGAAGTTGTTCAAATCATCTAGGTTGGCAAATTATCCCTTTCCAACTGCTTTAAGAGAGACAGACATAAGTAAAATTCATAAGTAGAATTTAGATGACAGGTTCAATAGGAAGATACACAGTCTGTCATTATCGGTAAAATTTTGTAGTTTGGGCGTTTACCATTTAAATATCATAAAAGAAACCTCAGGAAAAGAATTGCAATACAAATGGGAACTTTAGCAGCCACAGTGCTCCTTACAAGCACTGGGGCACTTACTGAGCTCAGACTGTCTTGCCCTGCCTGTGCTTGCCCACTTACCCTTCAGTTACTTTCTATAGGGACCCAAACCACAAACTAGTCAGAGTAACTACATTGCCCTTTCATGAATAGGGAGAAAGGAAGAAATTTTTCTTGGATATATTTCTCTAATGAAAATCTACTTCTGTTTTCTAAGAAGAGCAAACTGGCTTACAGGTTTCTGAGAACAAACTGGGAAAGGAAGAGACAGATCCACTAGATGCAATCCCAACAAACCCTAAAGCAAAATCTCAATATTTTCATCTTAAATCAAAGGTTTAAAACTTAAGTATCTCAAATCTACAGGTGGAAGGTGTTCAGTGTGGGAAGAGACAGTGGCATTTTTGACCATGCTAGCAAAACCTTTATGTGGATGAGAACCCCCAACCCAACCCCCAAATATTAAGTTGACACACGTTTCTAGGACATGGCCTGAATCCTCAAACCTTTGTGGGTCTATAGACACACGATTCCATTTTCTGCTGAACAGGACTTTCCAGAATTGTCATCAGTGACAGATTACACTGCCTAGGGTACAGGGCTAGATTGGGCCATCCATTACGGGTTAAAAGCTGTTACGGCATGAATCCAGTCACAGTGGTACGGAGGCTACCAATACAAGGGGTCCTACAGCTTTAAGAAACACCCTGGGCATCTACAAGTTTTCAGAATGCAAACTATGTCAGCTCTGAAAACAAGAGGCACTGCATCATTATGGCAGGAGAAACAAAGCCAGCCCCCCCTTCTAAAACAGACAAAAAAAAAGATTGTTTTAATAGGAGAGAAGCATCAGTCATTGATGCTAACTTCATTCACACTTTCTATCCAACCCCATCCATCTTAGCAGTGAAGATGACAGAGTCCAGCTACAGCTCTCCCGCTTGGCTCCCACCCATCTTGCTTCGTTATACCCAAACTACCAGCGCCTACCAATCCACTCTTTCCAGTCTGCAAGAACAGCCCTGTGGGAGGTCTTTCCATTTAGTGGGCTTGCCAAAGCTCAGGTAGGTCTAAGTACCAGTCTTTATCATGATACTGTAAACAGGGTTTCCTGTCCAGTTAGCACAACCGGTAAAGGCCTTGCAAACCATCTTCAAGCATTACCATTTTGTTACAGATAGCTGACTGTACTCAAAGGAAGCAATGGAAGATATAAGGCAGCAGGAAAGTCAACACACCAGATCAACAACCCAGAGAAAAACATTTCATTTCCCTTCAGTGCTGCTGGCCACATCATCCACACACAAAAGTTCTCTGGGTAGCAGTCTCTGCATCAGTGCATCTGCTTAGCATGGGTTTGATGAGTTATCTTTTCGCTGTGTCTGCAGAAGTCAACTGCCACACAATGGATCGCATCACTTGAGGGTCACTTGAGTCCCTCTACTCTCTGGATCCCCCTCCTACCCCCTGCCTTCCCTTCTACCCACAAAACCTTTACAACCACCATAGCTAAGGATCTCAGATAGCTAAATAAAAGAGGTGGCCTCAAACACAGGGAAAAGCCCTTAGGTCTCCAGCGTGAATCGCCAATGCCAACCCCCCTCCCCTTCTCTTTTCCTTAAGACCTGATGGTCTTCAGTCACACATCTTAAAAGAAAAACAAAAAACAAAAACACAAAGACTTACTTGTCTCAAGTCGATGAAGGCCAACTGCAGCGTGTCCTCCTGGAACCCAGGCACCGGGCCGGATCTGGCAAACTCTGTGGGAAAGAAAAGAGGATAAAAAGCGCCTTTAACTAACCATGGACAGGGAGATTGGCAGACGGATGACAGGGAAGACAAGAGAGGCTGGGGGAGAAGAGGACCGGGCTTCTAAGGAGTCATGTCTCTCTCCCTTCAGCTTCTTTGTTGGCCCTTCAAAATTCGTGTCATCAAAACACCATTAATTCCAGCATCCTGACAGCAAGGAAACTGTACTAATTCGACCTGAAATTTATTCCCATGAGCAGTGCTGGGCTTCTGGGTATTTGTTTTGTGAATGGACAAACAACTTGTAAAGAAGTGGGGGGGAGGAGAAAACTTTTTCCTCTCAACACAATAAAATCTTCAGCTGTGAAACTCTTTTCAATTCTGAAAGCTATTTATGTTTTAGATCATGGAAGGAATTTTCCAATTTCACGCTTGTCACCTCATTCCCTAAGCATTTATCAAAAAATATTCTCTGCCACATCATTAAGTATTCCCTCACTGGTGATTTGTATTATCTCACAAGTGCCAACCCTCTCCAACACACAGGCATGCACACACATACACGCACACACGCACATGCACACCACCAACAGCTGTCCCGATACAGAGTTGGGCTCAAAAGAGCAAAGAAGTAGTTACAGATATGAAGCTGTCCACCCAAACAAATCTCACTGCAAAATGTAAACACTTGTACCCGCCTGTCTGTCCAGTGGAGTCCGAGTCTTTGCCCTTGACTTTCATTTTCATTCTACTTTTTAAATTGTATCCTCTTTTCCCTCCACCACAGTTTCCTATCTGGCTGAAGAGACTCCATGAATGATATTTCTAATTTACAGTAACACCTTGAGTCCACGCTCTCTTTATGAGTCTGCCTTCCATGTCATTAACAAGAAGATAACTGCACAGGGCTACAGGGACACATACTAGTAACAGTTAAGAATGTCAAGTTTTATCATCCCAGAGTCTTGCTTAATAGGAAATCAAAAGGTCTGAAGTTCTTCCATATATATTTTCTAGCACAGAGCAAATTCAAGAGATAGACACACAGTTACTATATCTTAATTCTTTTTCTGAAGACAAAATGTGATGGGTACTTAATATCAATTTATTAATTATCTCAAAAACAGCTTAAGTGCTTCTTCAAAGCAAATATAAAAAGTATTTTCCTTTCAAATATAGGTTCCCTCAGACTAAATTTAAAAATCTATAGACTTGTTATAATATTCTTCTTTTTATTTTTCATATCTAATTGGAAAATTAATTCTCTACACAGGATAAATCAAAGGATGATTTATAAATAATGAATGGATCTTCTTCCTTTCTCTCCCTTTTAGATTTTGAAGCAAGGTCTTAGACATTACACATATGCATAAATCTTTGCCTTAGTTTCTTAAGAATAATGCCAGCAACTTAGATTGTACAGATAGGAAACATTATATGAAATAAAATGCAAATTAGGGTATTAAAGTAATTCAAATATAGTATAAGCATGCTGTCCACCTGCTTACAAAATTCTCTTATTGTAGGTGTTTTGAATAAAACGATGCACAAAAAAGGAGGCGAACTCAGATCAGAGTTAGCAGTAGTAAAGTACCTGTATACTTTAAGAAAGTCACAGGCCACTTAGAAACAGATTCCATCCTTCAAGAAGCCTAAGAGGTCAGTTTAAACAGATTAAAGTTCTAAAACTATACAAACATTTGATGAAAGCATATTAACAGAAAACTTGACACAGCCCATCCTCCATGTTGGCAGCAAGCATGCACAGGAGCCGTCCATCCCAATCATACAATAGTCTCACTCTATGCTCTTGTTGAAGGGAGCCCTTTGAATTGTAGCTGTGAGCCTTGTTAAGTGGTCAGCTCATACACACTTCCCATGTTAGAGGGCTCCCTTCAAGGCTGAAAGATTATCTGAAGCGGTACTGTATCATTCAAGCCAACGTTTCCTCATTTAAAGTACCTGAAGACCTAATGAAAGGAACCCTGCTTGAGTCAAAATGATCCAATTCTCAAGATGCTCTGTGGTCCTACTCAACAGAATTCCCCAGTGAAGCATCATGGGAAGGCTCGGGTTTTGCTTTCATGCCCTTCCTCTCTGCACATACTCCTGGAATGACAGATGAACCTACCAGGAGTCTGGCTATAATGTATGTGGAGCTCTCAATCACTTTACAGACCGGATTTTTTACAACATATTGAATCTTCCAGTTCCCAAAGGATATGGTGACCTTTGACTTACGTTTTTATAGATCAGGAGAATGATAACTATACTGGGTACAACTAAGTAAAGAGATGCTTATGGAAATCTCTAATTACTATATACTCACCTTCCTATTTGTAGTCTTTTCTCATGCTTCACAAATATATATATATATATATATATATATATATATATATATATATATATATTTTTTTTTTTTTTTTTTTCCTTTTCTCCCCAGTACTGGGCATTGAACCCAGAGCCATGTACATGCTAGGCCAGAACTATACCACTGAGCTATACCCATAGGCCTATAATACTTAGCTTTCCACACAGACAGCAAACTCATAAGCAGTAAATAAAAGAGCATGTCACAAAACATAGTAATCAAAACAGGAGCTGCTCAACAAGTACTAAATTTTAATTAACTAAGTTATACAAAAGCAATATTTGTTAACCATATATCATCACCAACAAAAGTCTCCTCTGGGTTGTTACAGGTCCGTTACTTGGACATCAATTTGAAAGCTTACAAATTAATTGGGCCCCCTACAATAACAGGCACTATGATTTTAAGGAGTTAGGCACTGGGGTTGTGGAAGTCAGAACTGGTGCTCCAGTTCTTCACTCACGAGCTCCCTGGCTTACACGATTTACTTAACCTGTTTATGTCCAAAAATAAAGAGAGTAACAGAGCATTCTGGAGAATGTGGTGATGAGGGTTAAGCCAAGCAACATATGTAAGGCAGCTGGCAGAGCACCTCACATATCATAAGTGATTATCATTACAATTAGGTTTTGGGCATGAATATGCATTTCTCCACAAAGAAAGGTTCACAGCTTTCACTGAATCCTCAGAGAGTTGGTTACCCAAGGTTAAAAAATGTCCCATACTTATGACAAAACATGAGAGGAAACTGAGCTGTCATCAGGGGTGTCTCAGTGAGCTGTGCAGCCATTTATTTATAGGCAGAAACTTAATCACTTTATTTGAAGAGAGTTAATATGACTTGTCTGTTATCACAGAAATTTTCATTTATATCACTAGAAAAATTCAATAAATAAAACATTTCCTATAACTCTATGACTTAATATAGTCTCAGAAATATGAACCCCTAGAGTAGACTTTTTCAAATAAATGAAAAATTAGTAACAAGAAGTGTGAATATTTTTAAAAAATTAAAAATCATATATAGCCTGGTTTCTACTATGTAAACTTTAATAAGTTTACTTGTAATTTTAATTAAGGTTGCTACAGAGAGAAGAGTGGTAATTTCTTTATACTTTATAAAATTTTAAATTCAGAACACTTTCATAACCCAAGACGAGGAAATGTAAGAATGCAAGCAGGCTGACATACAGCAGCAATGATTCAGCAATCATTTCTTTACAGACAAGAGAAGCCCAAATTCCCAGGCTCTACAGGACAGGAGGAAGGGAAGCTGCTGTGTGTGCAAGCCTACTGCCTAAGGCTCTCCAAGAGCCATTGACTTTTGAAAAGGAGCATAGACACACCACCGTGGCCACTATGCACTAGTCCTCTCTAGACTTGTCTCCAGACAGGTTTTCAGTCTCTCAGTAACCCAGATCAGTATGAAAGTTTCCACAGTTTGCAGCAGCCTCAGCATCAGCTAGGAAATCAGCATGCCTCCTCCACTTAACATAGAACCAAGCCTTCCCTTTGACCAACTCCTGTTACTTGGGGACGAAGTCAAAGCTCTGTTGAGATGGCACAGAGGTTTCTTCTTGGAAGGAAAGTTAGGTGCGTAGTATCAACTCATTCTACAGAGCTTCCTTCTCTCTGTCTTACTGTCCTATCAGAAGGGACTTACACAGTATAATATGATAACCAGGTTCTGACTCTGGGAACCAATTTGCAAATGTGAAAACATTCTGGTGATGAAATTGGCCACTCACTAAAGGCTGTGAAGGAAACGTTTAAAGGATGCTTACAAAGGTACAAAAAAGAAAGCATACTGTCAGTAGTGATTCAGAGAAGAAAGAATCACAAATAAACTTATTTCACTTTCCAAATCTCCAACAACCCTTGACATTCTTAACACATAAATGTATGAGATGTGGTAATCATTTTTAAAATAATGAAAATTTTCAAAGTGCCCTGTAATTTAAAATGCAAATAATCTTCACAGTATAATAGCTGTGGCAGAATCAAGTGGTGAAAGAAAGGAATTCTGAGAATTTCAAAATGTTTTCTAGATTTCTTCCAGGCCAATGTTAAAATTAATAAAGCCTATCAATTAGAGAAAAAAATGTTCCAAATTTTATCTGTTGAATTCACAACTGGCTGAAGAAGACAAAATATGTTAATAAAGTGGGGCAGAAGTCACTAAAGGCACAGTTCAGTTGTTAAAGTACTTGCATTCCAAACATGAGAACCTGAGTTCCATTCCCAGAACCCAGGTTAAAGAGGCTAGGTGTGATGGTATATGCTTGTAATAACAGAACTGGGAGTTAAATAGATGAGTCATTGAGACTGGCTGGGCCATAGGTGAGCTCCAGGTGACACAGCAGCAGTTAAGTCCCATCTTTGGAAAACTCCTTCCTTCTGGTCAAGAGGATACAAATATCTCAGTCCTGGGAGAGGACCTAACATTCCAGATGGGAAGGGGCAATGACCCATCAGAAAGGCTGGACCACCTTGATCCATGCTAGAGATATAAGCAGAATAATTAACCTCTTAATGATACTCCATTTCTCCTTTCCAGAATCTGTCCCCATCTCCCTGCCCAGTAGTTTACAGGGTCACAGCCATGCAGCTTTGCAAGGCTGCCCATTTCTCTGAATTATTCAGAAAAGTGTAGCCTTTTCTTCTTTTCCTGAAGCAAGCTTTTCCTCCCACTGTGGATTTCACTCTCTAAAGCGCCCCTCCATAGCATACAGCTACCGTGTGGCTGAACTCAATGGCATGCTGCCTCCCTCATCCCTGATTCTCTTCTTCATCCTCCTCCCCTGGGCAGTAACCAAGAGATACTACTTGTCTACCCTAGAGTTTTTCTTTTAAACTCTGATAAAATTGTCTTTAGGTTTCTATTTGTGTCTGTTCTTAAATTATTTTACTAATGGGGTTAAGAATTCCAAGAGGGGACCCAAATTTCCTCAGTATCATCTGGCAACCATGAAGGGACACCTGAAAATTTTCATTAACACATATCAAGGAGAGACTATGTTTTAAAAAACATGGTGGGCAGCACCTAAGGAATGAACCCCGAGGTTGGCCTGCACAACATATACACGTATGTATATGCACACCTACACACTAAATCACACAGAACACCAAATTCAAATTAAATATAATAATAACAATAATAGAATTAGAAGGGGATTTGAGAAGTCAAAATCACTGCAATCTGTAATCTGCCTGAATAGACAGATCATTTTTAAAACATATTTTTTATTCTTCTTCTCTACACCCTATTGCCAATATCACTGTAAAAGCTGTGGACTTTAGCCTGTACATTTTAGAATAGTAGCATTCTTGGGACCAACCAGTTTAAAAAATAATGCATCATTCTATACATGAGGAACATTTCCCACATACTATTAAATTTTGATTTTTAAAATTAGCAAGCATGGTATTAGATATCATTACAGAATTTTCAAACAAAGTGTTTTAATGATTCCCTCACCCACACTCCTTTTTTCTTTCTGGTCACATGTGTCCTATTGTCTTCCCCGACCCCGTTCCTAAGTGTCTCTTTCTACCCTATCATGGTCTCTGGAAATATAATATTAATGAGGTAACTCAAATTCAGAAAGACAAAAGAATATGTTGTCATCTCTCTCTTGCAGACCCTAGCTTGGAATGCATATATACATGTATATATAATGATTAAAAATGAGGGCAAAACCTAAAAATAACAGAAAAGAAACAAGACATTTAGAAATTGATCAAAACCAGGTTTGGAAAATAGGATGTAAAACTAATTCTTCTGAGTCTTTATACATTGTCCATAAAACAAGAACAGTTTTCAAAGAAAGATGAGCAACAGGTAGAATATCTTTCAGAAAAGCAAAACTGGAAAATAGGGGAAACAGCAACTGAGGGAGAGAAACACATTCTGTTCAAATAAAGGGAAATGAAAAGACAATCTCCAAAAAGGTCCCAGATAACATCAGTACACCACTACTCCAGGAGCTTCTAGCTCAGATAATGAACAGATTAGGAATACTGGGCCAAGAGAAAAGCTCAGTGCCATGAAGCCTAAAGAATACCAAGTGCTTGTTTGCATCTTAAGATCATGTCAGGTTACATGTGTTTTTTAGTGGAACTGAAAAAATAGAAGCTGCTGTTGCTGCATTAATATAGTGGTCTCCTGGTATCTGGCTCCCTGGAGCAGAAGATTAGGCGGGTGCCAGACTACCAATGTGGCTCCAGGGAAGCCAGGCCTTCTTGCATCACTTCACTGTGGCTCCATGAGGCTAATTGCAGTGAGGAGCTGACGGACTCCCCCAGGAATCTACTCCAGGCCCTGTTGGTCAGAAAGAGGTTGGCCAGAATAGAAGGAAGAAACAACCTCCAAGGAGAATCAAATCAAGGAGACAGAAAAGGAGGGGTTAGTGTGGAGGCAGTGGGTCCCAGGAGACTCAGCTCATTAGATGTCTCACTTCAGGGAGAGGGGCTATAGAACAACGCCACACTCTACATCGGAAAATTTGTTCACATATGAATTCTTGCCACCATATGAATGAACGAATGAATGGACAGAAAACAACACAAGACACAGATTTAAAGAAAATATCCAAAATCCTGTTTGATAACATATAACAAAACACTTAATCAAAAAATAACAATAATAGTGGTACTGTTAAAAGTCAGACATTGAGTAGCTGCTTCATAAAGGAAAACATCAGCAAGACTGTGGGAGAGATAGGTTTCCCCTTGAATCCCCACACAATAACAATTACACATCCACCTACCGATAAAGTACTTCTGTGAGCATACTAGAATTCAGGAAAGAGGCAGTAAGCCTTGGGAGAGCCCACAAAGATGCAAGGATCACTAAGAGGGCATAATGTCTCCCAGGGCAGACTTGTCAGCTGTGTTTCCAGCTCTACACCCAGAAATGGTCCCAAATCCCTGTGGATTCCACCACAGTCCCACTTGGCCTTGGAAGATCTTCCTTCAGCAGAGGAACCTGGGGAGTCATGCCCACATGTGTGTTGAGTGATGTGACTGCAACCCTAATTCTTGTCTATGGATCTGGAGCCAGCCCTGACAGTCACATCTGGTTCATCCAGATACAGCCTAAAGCAGTCATGCCTATAGAGTTCTGCCTACAGAGAGACATGTTGGAAATGCCAGTCTGAGATCTGGGGCAGACATGTTGCCTACAGCACCACAGCAGACCCTGTAGAAGTTCTGACACAGAGGCCAGATCTTCCCAGGTACTACAATACAACTAGAACTACAACTAGAGGAAGCCATGCTCAGCTGTGCCGCAGAGGCACACCTAAAGACCTAGGTGGAAGAAGCAGCCCCTGAGGCAGCCCCATGGCTCAGCACAGTCAGAGGCCAGGACTGCCTGCTTAAAGATTCAGTCAGTAAAACTGTAGGGGCCATCAGAACATCTATAACAGACTTTTCAGCTGAACCCTGAAACATACCAGGGTCCTCATGACAGTTGAGGCCACCCATTGACCATAAGGATCCAGGCTTTCAGTTGTGAATCTGACTGAAGCATGCAGTCAGCTCGGGCCTCACTCAATCACTTGCCTAAGGGTAATCCCATTGCCAAGATCTGCTGTGGTCTGCATGTTTCTGTTCCCTCCAAAATTAATGCTGAAATTTAATCCCCAGTGCAATGACATATACAGTCTTTTAAAGATGACCTAGGGATGGAGATATAGCTCAGTGGAAGAGTGTGAGCTTAGTGTGTGCAAGCTCCTGAACTCAATTCCTACAATCAAAACAAATAGGTAAAAGGTGACTACTGAGTCATATTCTGCCCTTATGTATAGGATTATGCGGCCTTACAAAAGGACCTGAGAGTCTGCCATGTTTTCTTCAATGTGAGAACAGGCTTCTTCCCTCTAGGGCATGCAGCAGCAAGATGCCACCTCAGAAGGAGAAGGCTGCCCTCAACAGAGAAATGGACCCGCTGGTGCCTCAATTCTGGACTTCTCAGTCTCCAGAACTGTGAGAAATAAATTTCTTTTGTTTATAAGCTATCAGTCTTGAGTATTTTGTTATAGTAGCACAAATAGAAAATATTTATCTGTCTTTAGATAGTCTGTACAGACTAGAAGTGTTTATTCCTTCAAATGTACAGACAGACAAGAAAATACACACCATCAAAGAAAACTCAAACATTTGAAACAGATGCCAAAGCAATGGAGATCCTCAAACTGCCTGAAAAAGAACTCAAAGCAATCATCTTAAAGAAATTTAACAGTTTGTAGAATATACATAAAACTAAACAGAATTAGGGGAAAATAGAGTAAGGAATGGGAGGGAAGGGAAGAAGAACAAGTATGGGGAGAGATAAGTAACACTAAGGGCCTTTAGAAGAAGCCATAGGGAGACCTAGCACTATAGAAGCTACTTAAAGTTCATATATATACATCATAAAGAGATTAAAAGAAGCTACCTTAGAACGGGGGACAGTGCCCCTACCGCTTACAATACGCTTGCAAAATAAAAGCCCAATGCCAGGAAAAGACTTCCTCTTCTGAAACTATTGACCAGGTATTCTATAGACCCTCAAACAACACTGACCACTGCGCCTGCTCTCGATTATCCAGAACTTCACGATAAGAGCTATTATATGAAATGGAAACTCAATAAACATATTTTTTAAAGACCCTATTGCTGAAGATACTGCAAACATGAATCATAGAACAAAGAAAGAAAAATCAAGCTGGTGCCGAGTTCAAAGTCTCATCTCTACTGCCTACCTTCTATAATATTTGGCAGATACTATGTAAGCAGCCTGAAGAAAAGATTTAGCATGAACCTCACCCAGCTGTGAATCTTGTGAGTTACAACAACAGGCCTAGCAGATATATCTACTTGTGCAATAATGACACAGGTATAAAGGAGTAAATAACTCCTTTCTAATTGGACTTAAGGTTTATTTCATAAGATGGAACCCATATCTGACACTGATATCAGGACAAAGAGCCTGAGTCTAGACAGCCCACAGATCAATGGAGAAAGCCTATATAACTATTCTGCTAAGTAGATAAATTATTAAAGTGATTTCTGATGACTTATTGTTATATACATAGATATATGTATATCTATACGAGCAACTCCTCGCTCTCAACAGAGAATCTTCCTCATGCAACAGATGTGATTAACAGAGAGACCCACAACTGGCCAGTGTGTAGAGACTAAGAGCCTGCAGACTACTTATGCTTGAATAGGATATCTATATCAAACCCTTGCCTCCCAAACCCCAGGAATCATTGCAGAAGAGGCAGAAAGATCACAAGATCCAGAGGAAGAGAATGACCAAAAGGAAACAGAGTTTCCATACAGCTGGTTACCCACATGAATTCACAGCAATGCTGACAGCATGGACAAATCCCATGTAAGCTCAAGTCAAATGAAAATCCCAATACAGACCTGGGGAAGTGGGTAAAAGGTCCCAATCCATACCCGAGGAACCACTGGCAACTATGACTGTTGGGAAGGAGAGAATTAGTCTCATTTGAAGGTGAGCCCCTTAACAGGTTGACCAGACTCCAGTGGACAAATCTACACCTAACGGAATTTAGTGACAGAGGGACACAATCCTGACTCTACAGACATACATACAGGCCTATAAATAATATGTTTATAGTATTTATATTAGAGTACAGAAATTTGGTGTGGAGGCAACAAAGGGAGGGGTGCAGATATGGGAGAGGCTCTAAATGTGATCAAAATATATTGTATGAAACCCACAAAAAAACAATAAAATTTAAAAATCCAAAAACGCATGAAGAAAATGAGAAATTTAATGAAGAAATTGAAACTGTAAAGTAAATCAAAAGGAAATAAGAGAGCTAAAGAATAGCAGGACAGAAATGAAAAAATTCAACAGAGCTTCAACTGCAGTCAATCATGAAGAACAAGGATGGGCAAACTTGAGGATGGGACACTTGAAATTGGCCTGTTAGAGGAACAGAAGGAGTTAGCAATGAAGAAAGTGAACAAAGTGTAAGACTTTCAAAGAAGAAGGAAAAAATTGCGAGAAGTTAATTTTAAAAATACTGTCTGAAAACTCCCGACTCTTGGGAAGCACATGGATATCCAGAAACTATGGAGCACAAAGACTTTCCATCACCAGTCTACAGAATATCTGAGACACATTAAGATTAAAATAGTCTAAAACCATAACCAAAAGACTGATCACATAAAAGAGAATTCCTATAAGCTACAGTGGACTGTTCAACCAAAACCTTACAAGCCAGGAATAAGTAGAGTGATATACTAGTTATGACCGGAAGGAAAACAAAACACAAAGAGAAACCGTTCCAACCAAGAGTCTAAACCTAGCAAAGCTGTTAATCAGAATTATTTTTAAAAAAAGAGAGATAAAGACATTTCCACACAAATAAGGGCAGAAGGAATTTGCTAACACAAGATTTGTTCAAAAGAAACACTAATGACACTTCTTCAAATAACTAACAGGATAAATGTGACCGCATGAATCTCACTGGAGAGGGCAGAGTGAGGTGCGTTCAGAACACCCTAACACTGTAATTGTGGCTTGCATAATACTTTGAATTTTAGCATCACAGTTAAAGCAATTATTAAACACAATTATAACTTCAATAATTTATCAATGGATACAAGACCTATAAAAATAAAAAATAATAGAATAACATTTTAAAATTTTAGTTAAAAATTATTTAAAATAATTCTAAAAGTAACATTAATAAAACCAATGGGGGAAGAACTATTCTCTGTGAATTATAATGGTAGACGCATTGTATACATTTACCCCAACCCATAGACTATATAACATCAAAAATCATCCCAGTGTAAAGTACGGACTTCAAGTGGTAAGGACCTGTACATGCATTGATTACAGTAAGTATAATGCTCTATTATAGAATAGCAATACTGGAAGAGGCTATGTGTATGTGGTGGGGCAGGAAGTATTCTAAAACTTTCTATGTTGTCTAATCAATTTGGTTTAAAATCCAAAACTGCTCTAAAAAATAAAGTCTACTAGCTGGCCATGGTGACACATGCCTTTAATTCTAGCACTCAGGAGGCAGAGGCAAGTAGATCTATGTGAGGCCAGCCTGATCTAAAAAGCAAGTCTCAGGCTAGTCAAGATTACAGAGTGAGACTCTGTCTCAAATAAATAAATCATCTACTTTTTAAACAGAAGAGGAAAATACAGGTTAACAATAACATTCTCAAAGTTTGTTTGCAGGAAATATGATTAAAATTGATAGGAAATGTCAAACCAGTACACCAAATGGATTTAAAAATTCTTTCTGAAGTTTAATTCTCACAATTCCTTTGGCTCTAAACAACAGATGAGACCTAGGACAAAGACACGTGGCCTTTAATTAATTAGCAATTAACCCCTATAAACTAGGTATAGTCTCAGGGTTCACCTGCCATACTGGAGTGCAGTCAGTAGCTCACTCATCTCCACCTGGTTGCATGACATGCAGCACTCTGAGAAATGAGAAGCCAGGTACCTGCAGTGGTGGTTGTCGATAAGAGACACTCTCACCAAGAGAGAGCAACTCTCCTCTAGGAATTAATTCGGAAATGCACAATGCACTTCTATGCAGGGCACAACCAGTGCCATTTGGGGTGGCATCTTGCCACATGTTTGGTCTTAGCTTTCCTTAATCCATCTTCCTTTATAAAAATAATCCAATGCAAAAGTCACCATGTTAACTTAGCATAGCTAAACTATTTGTACTCATCATTCAGAATAGCGTTTCCTTAGATAAAGTATGGCACTTAATTATAAATTATATATATATATATATTTATATACATACATATATATTCTTTCCCATCTACTTAGTGAGCAGTAAAAAAAATCATAAAAATACATAGATCGAGGTAAAGTCATACTTTTGTTTGCAGTTTCTGAATGCTTCATAATTTAATGAAATATAGGTGGATATCACAGTAGTCCTTTTTAAATACGGTAAAAAAAAAGGCCTTTCTAAGCTAGTAATCAGCAGCACTTCTGTGTATAATCTTAGGGATGTTGAAAGTTGGCCATGAAAGGAGTGGGCTTCCTGAGAGATGAGAAAGACTGCAATTTCAGCAGTAACTTTATATCCTTGATATTTTACTACACTCTTAAGGACTTAATTTTATCCATGTGCTTGTTCAGAAGTAATTATTTTGCTGTATGAATACATCTCTGAATCTATGGCCCTCTGAAATTTTACGTTGAGAAGAGATTCTGTAAGCTATTTAATATCACAGTGAAATGGAGTCTACAGAAAAGCATTAAATAGAAATTTGAGTCTATTAATTTTGTTTAGTAGATACATTAGAAAAGAAGCAAATGTAACTTTAATTATTTAAAAATGTATCTTGTCTCAGTGAATATAATGAATTTCAATATTCATTAATTTCAAATGGAGGTGGTTTGTTGTTGTTTGTTATTTTGTTTGTTCTTTGTTTGTTTTGTCTTTTTGAGACCGGGTCTCCCTGTAGCCCCAGCTGGCCTGTAACTCAATATGTACACCAGGATGGCCTTGAAATCAGAGATCCTCTTGCCTCTGCCTCTCAAGTGCTGGGATTAAAGGTGTGTGTCACCAAGCCCAGTATGGAGGTGTTTCTGTATTTTTCAGACTTTAGTACTTTATACTTATAGTACATCTCATCTATGATTAGCCACATTTTGATGCTTAATAGTCATGTGTGGCTAGGAGCTAATGTACTGGACAGCACAGTTCTAGATAACAATAACTATAACAAATGTGTAAACAAAAATAAAGTGTGTGAACAATGACAAGATTGTGAACCAAGAAAGCAACCTTAGCAAAATGAACCAGCAGTATGAACCCTGCCTTTGTTCTGCCTCTGACACTGGAACCAAAGCAAGCACCTGTGATCCCACATTTCTGCTTCTCATCCAATGCCATGCATGTCACTATAGCAAATCCCAAGTGGAGACTACAACAGAAACAGGTCTAGAAGCTGTCTAGTATAGCCTTGAGGCCCTGGCAGACTCAGACTCCAGTGAGGACCTGCTCTGTGGTTCACAGACAGCACCTTCTCAGCAGATGAAGGGTGAAGGAGCTCTCAGGGGCCACTTTTGGAAGGTCTATCTCTGGTGCATCCTAATGGCTTGCCAGAGGTTCCACCTTCTAATTCCTTGGGGTTAGGGTTTTACACGAATTTGGGGTGGAGAGTAAGCACCCAGAACATGGAATTTCTATTTAGTTCCCAGGAAGAGACATTTTTCTCCAAATCTGAAGTTGTAAAGTTGCGATCCTGCTAGATAATGTCAGAGGTATACAGTTTATTTTTCAATATATTTGTTGGCAAATTTCTGTGACTTCTCCAATAACCTTCCTTTGCATCCTTTCATAAGTTCTCCTTATCCTACTTTGCCATTATCTAGTTTACTTTTTCAACAAAAACATTGAAAATGGTTACAAATCATTTCTGGAAAACAGAATAGTGATTTTTTTTTTGTATGACAGTTGATCATATCATCATCACACATTTATGGAAAAAACCTCTTTGTTCCAGTTTTCCTAGCAACCTTGAGCTATAACAGCAATCTGTTCCTTAAGCATATAATATAAAATAAATGATGACCACTGGGAAGTATCAAGCTGGATGTGGTGGCTCACACCTGAAATCTCAACACTCTGGAGGCTAAAACAGGAGGATCATGAGTTTTAGGCCGGCCTGGGCTACATAGAGAGTTCCGCCCTCTAGGTGGAAGAAAGGGAAGAAAAGTCTCAAAAATGCTATGCTTTGAGTATGAAGAGACTAACCACAAAGGCTCATGTGCTGAAAGCTTGGTTCCAGCAGTTGATGCTATGGCGAACTGACAGTATCATGAGGATGCCTAGGTACCTCTTCAGCAGATTATCTACTGATCATTTCATAGCTGAACTGGCTATTTGGATGTGGTCGTCTGAAGAAGGATATATGTTGGCCTTAGGCTCATTCTCCCTCACCTCCCCCTCTTCCTGGCTGCCATGAGGTAAGCAGCTTTCCTTCACCATACCCTTCCCGTGATGTTCCTGTCTTGACACAGGCTTAAAGCAATGGAATCAGATGGCCATGGACTGAAACTGCTGAAACTGTGAGGCACCATAAACCTTTCCTTCTGTAAGCTGATTTCCTTCAGCTTTCTTTTCTTCATTAAAAAATTTACTCTTTGAGAATTTCATTCATGAACACAATGTGTTTGGATTAATCCACCTTTATCTACTCCTTCCCCTCAGGCTCCTCCCATACCCCTCTTTCAAATTTTCCTCCCAATTCAATGTACTCTTTTTCAAACTCACTGACTTCACTTAGTGCTACCAGTAAGTGCATGGTTGGAGGCCCATCCACTGGAGCATAAGGAACCTACCAGGGACTGTATCTCTCAAGGACACTGACTCTCTCCTCCAGCAGCCATCAACTACCAACAGCTCTTCACGTAGGGGTAGGAACTGGTGGGTCCCTTCTCCATTCTGGCTGGGATTTTGGCTGGCTAGATTCCTGCAGGTCATTTGCATGCAGTCCCAGCCACTGTGAGTTCAATGTGCCACGTCCTGTCGTGTCCTGAAAGCACTGTTTTGCAGGAGTCATCCACTGCCCTGGGTTTGATCCCCAGCACCTCAACCAAGAGTTGAGGTAGTCCAAGAGACTCCAAAAATTACACAGGCTATTGTCATAACCCTTGATTGCTTCCTAGAACTTAAGGTAAGACCCTACTGCTAAAAACAGAGCATACTTCAGACACAGGATTTGGAGCAATGGAGCTGGAAATGACCTGCAAGCCACTTTCCTGAAGGCTAGCTCTCATTAACTTTTAGAGAACACTATAAAGCTGCTAAGGGAGAGCATCAATTGATGGTCCAACTCCAGCTTTAAAGCCCAGTAACCCACATCAATGATCAGCACAGCACTGGTTCACTAGTGGGCACTTTTTTGGTCTTTCTAGGATAGGGTCTCCCTGAATCATAGTTGGTCTGGAACTTACTATGCAGACCAAGCTGGCCTCATTCCCACAGAGATCTGCCTGCCTCTGCCTCCAGAGTGCTGGGATTAAGATATGTACCACCACACCCAAGCCTTCTCCCAGCTATTTTAATACAGCAACAAAAAGCTGAAAAAGAGTTATCAATTTTGAGTAGGGCAGAGAAATGGGAGAAAAGAAAGCCCATTTAAGGAAAAGAATAGATCTGAGATGACTGACTTATTAACCTTGAGTCTGAAGTGGGGTAGGCCTATGAGAATGGCCCTGAATCTGTGGGGTCTGTTGTAACTCCAACTGGAGTATGAACTACACTGAATTGTAAGTTACGTGGTATCAACAGAGAATTCTGGTTAGAACACAGATCCAATCTAGATTAAGTTCTGTATATCTAGATATTACGTTCACATCTAATATCTAGATTATACCTGTATTTGTTCCAGCAAAAGTAAAGTGAAAATGAATGGACTTCACTACAATAAAACAACATGCATTTCCTCTCCATGACCAATTCTCCAATGAATCAAACATTTAAAGATACTAAACTTTCACTGTTAGAAATCATATTTGATATGGAACAATAAGAGGTTCTATGTCCTACTTACAAGAAGTTAATATTTTCTTATAGTTTCTACTTTTTCTTGTTTCATTCTAGAATTAGTTAAGAATTATACTCTCTAGAAATGAAATTTTAATATCAGTGATGTAATATCCATGGTAAATGCTTGAACTGGATGAATACCAGCAAAAATCACTCTGTGTACATGGGTTAATTAATTTATTTTCAGAAATTAAGAGATAACATTAGAACACAATTTATTAAAGAATATGAACTTGTACTAGGAGTTCAGGTTGGGGTGATAGCATTCCTTTTCTTCCTAAACAAATAAAAACAAACAAATTGCAACAAAAAACACAAATCAGAAGAAAAGAATCCCTGTCAGTAAAACCCAAAGCTGGGGGCTGAAGCCTTTTGTGGACAGATCAAGATGATTGCGAGCAGTGGGGGTGCCCTGTTGGAGGCAGTAGACATAGAACTCTGGGCACCATAGAAAGACAGGGAAATTGGGGCTTTGGAGAACATTTAGGTTTGAAGAAGGTATGCAAGTAACCTCTCTCCAAAACACACTGGTTCTTTTTAAGGACTCTCTTCAGTAGTAGGAGGAACAGAAGATGAGCATTTCAAGTATTAAAAGCTCTCCTATCTTTAAAATGGTCCTTGTCTAAAAAACAAAGGTCCCTGGTGAAAAAGTCCTCAAAACCGCCTTTGTGAGGAACGTGGAAAACCTCACCCTTCCTCCTGATTAACTGCCAAAGCAGGGGATTATACTACATCTTGTTTCCATCCACTGACAGGACACATCTGACAAAGGTTCCAGTGAGTCAGAGGGAAGGGCTGGCCTCAAGCAGTCTGACTGTAGGGATTTGGTCAAAACAAAACAAAACAAAATACTAAGGGGAAATGGATTTCTCTGAAAAAGTACATTATTCATAAAGAAGGGCAGAAAAAGGCAGAAAGAAGACAAAGATCATTCTCATAGGCCTGCCCCACTTCAGATGCTACAAAACAGTGTTAAAAATTACTTCTCCTTAACTCATGTTCACTTTTTATAAAGTTACTTGCTGGTGTTTACAATCCAGCAGTCCTGAATCATTGGGCTTAACAATGAAAACACATGGAAGAAAAAGATCAACATTGAGGGCAGTGAGCTCCTGAAAGAGTTTCTTACACACACAGACTCAGGTTTGTTTTTTCTTTTTTTTTAATCTCCCATTCATTCAGTGTTCTGAATTCTAGTTCTACCACATCACTTCCAGAATGTGCTCTTTCTCCAATCTTCCTCGGTTACCTTCTTGCTAAAGCAACATGTTTGCAGTCCTTCAGACCTCCACAGGAACCATCAAACATTTGAGACATGTTTATGCAGACCCAGTTTCCCTAACTGGAAAATTGGAAATCCAAGATGTTCTAAAATCTGAATGATTTGGGGGTGCTAACACAGCACAGTGGGATACTACACACCTGTCCACACGTGACAACTACAGTCAAAAGTCTGCTGCATCAAAAATATTACTGCATAAAGTTTCTTAGCCTGTGGGAATATAGTACATATGAAACATACATAAATGTTGTATTTAGATTTGGGTCTCATTCCTAGCACAGCTCATCATATACATGTAAATACCCTAAAAATCAAATTCTGAAGCAGTTCTGGTCCCAGGGAATACTCAGAACCTGTCTGAAAAATATTTATCTAAAACTCAAATGTTCCTGATAGCCCAGCTCATAGGTGGTGTCTACATCTAGTTCTGAGAGTCTTGTCTGCATTTTTCTCATTTTTTTGAAAACAGAACCTGACCATGTTAAGCTTACATTTAAAACATCAGAGTTCCCTAGTGTTCTCAGAATCAAGTAGCCAGTTCTTACTAAGTCTTATAAGATCTAGCAATGACTAATCTTTGCAACACTGCTTCTCAGAGGCCGACTTCATTATATCGCATTCTCTGGTTACAGCCAACTTCCCTAATGCTTTCTACTTCCTCTCAGAATTTGTTCATATTACTGCACCTCTCAGAACATTCTTCCCAAACTATCTCATTCCGGGCAAACGCCTCTTAGTCATATAGTAAAACTGGATATTCCATTCCAGCCCATTCATGGCACCAAGTGAACACAAGGACTTGAGGAGAGCTTGAGCACTGCAAATTCACAGTAACTTATGGATTAAACAAAGAAAAAACATGGGCTGTAACTCAACCATCTAACCAATGACCTTACTATGACCTTATTTCTGACCAGGAAAGCAGCAGAAACAGCAGTAAAATATATGTCACCCACTATCATGGAATAATCTAGGTAGGAATCTCAAGGGTCTTCAGAATGACTTGTGAATGTCTTGAAATCTCGATTATTCAAATAGAACTGTTATCAATGATTTTTCTAAATTTTAATCTTGGGACTATGTGATTGTAAATGCTAAAGTGGTTAGTTTACTCTCTCTGCATGTGTCTCTGTGTCTGTCTGTCTCTCTTTGTCTTGCATACACACACACACACACACACACACACACACACAAATAATTTAAGCAAAAAAAGGTGAACATTTTTAATACTACGGACAGGGTAAAGAGGTAGGATAGTGTAAATAGCAGAATTGAAATCAATAAAATGATGAGATCCTAGAACAGAAATGGTGGAAAGACAGAACATTTTTCTTTTAAATTTTCTTATAAAAGTCAGAACTTCCAGCAATATATGATCATTATTGATGCAAGAAAAGGTGTTGTTCCCTTGAAAAGGTGCAGATGGATTATGATGCCATTGGAACACTTGTCTGGGACTTGTATGCCCTGAGTTAGATCCTCAGCACCAAATAAAACAAGAATTGCCATGGGGAGTCTTCTAACAGATCTGAGTAAATGTCTACCAACTTTCATCAATCAAAATAATTTTTAGAGACATGGTACTTAATATAGTCTCCTAGATAATACCTTATAAAATGACCCAATTAAAATAAATAATGACTATTTTTAGCCCTAGAAACATCATGTGAGGGCAAAGAAAAATACACAGCATAAACTGTGGCACCGTAAACTACCGGGAGACAATAAGAACAGGGCACAGCAGACATTCTAGAGAGACTGGCTTTCCTCACGCAACACAGCAGGAAGATACAAGTGGCTTGACAGAGGGGCAGCAGCATGAAGAAATTAAACCAGTCTCAGTGGGGATGAAGTCTGCAGTTAGAAGACACATACAGGGTGGCCTCATTCTGCTCGGAGCCAGCAGTGAGGCCCTGGTTAAGGTGGCTCAGATGCGCAGCTCTTTACTGGCTTCTTAGCGGGAATGTTCCACTGCTTTCAAGCTAATTATGAATTTGTGAACACAGTACATAAGAAGTGTTTAGAGACTGGTTATCATTTTATATTCTCTACTGTAAGATGACATGCACAGGACCACACCGAGGGACAGGAAAGCAGCCACAACTACAATGTACTTTTTACTTTTTCTGCTAAGAAATGGTATTTCTTAAACTCTCATATCTCAAACTTCAAAGGTATATAAGGTCTTAAAGTTGGGAAAAAATAAGGAAAGAAACCTGACAGCTTAAATGGGAAATGAAAAACCTGAAGGAAGACTTTTTGGTGTGAGTTTATTATTTATTTATTTATTTTATTTATTTATTTATTTGCCCAGTTCATTCCTTTTCAAACCATGTAGGAGAAAAATGGCCTTTTGGTACCTATCAGTGGAATAAGTTGCATCTCCACTGCCATTCTGTTCCCCTCAGTAATTCTTTAAATAAAACCTAGAAGAAAAAAATCGAGATAGTTTTGCAGAGTAACTAGCTACTATCCTTGGAAATGGGACTAGAATCTCTACAGACAGACAGAATGTGAGGGTCCTAGGAGAATTCACATAGAAAAGGCTTAATGGGGAATTATGACCCTTCATGTAGTGGGCTTTTTGTACTCCCTCATCACTAATACCCACACCAACAATCCAAGGTAACATCTGCTACCAGAGAAGGTACTTTGTCTGTGCTGGCCCATCTCTGGAAGCCAGCAGCATGCTTGACAGTGATGTATGATGAGGTTAGAGTGGTATGATCCATCTCCATTTTCTTGACAGGATGGCATCTCAGGCCATGCTAAGGAGGAGCAGGTTGCCCGCTTCCACTGCTCAGGTTGGCAGCATTGACGAGCAAATAGCCAGGCGTCTGGCAATAGTATTAGATGCCTTATTTCCTGGAATTCAAGGAACTTCAGCCCCAAACCAAAATAACTGCTGAATGGGCACTAGTCACTGACCCATGTCTGAGTCAGGCCCTGCCTGAGGGCACAGAGACCATCACCCACAGTCAAAGAGAAGTGATACTGCCATTTCAATGACAAGAAGGCATCTATTTGAACTAATAAAGGTATGACATAAAGGTACCACAGTAGCAAGTCATGTAGACATGGGGACAACAGCAAACAAAACCACTCTTTTGTCTCATTATATTTTGATGGAGGGAAGGTCCTCCAAGTTTGTGCTCTTCCCACATGACTGTGTCTGAGAATTCAAGCTCAATACTGGTTCTAAAAAGAACTGGCAAGGGACAGTGAAGTAGGAGAGAGATGAAGCCATAAAACACAGGCTTCCAAAGAAGTGTTTGCATTGACTGATTAAGTTGCACACCTAAGAAAATTGAAGTTAGGTTATGTTGGGCTTGTTTTCATCTCACATATGTCCACTGTACTTGAAGTTAGTAAGTCCAGTTTCTTACAGAAAATGACCAATGTGCAACCCTACAAAAGAAGAGGACACAGAATGAATGTGTGGATAATTCCTATAACACACACACAGCTGTTAACCTAAGGGTTCTCCTCTGAAAACCTCTAAGTTTCAATATAAATAGCAACTTAAAATGAGAACTTGAGGTGAGAACAGAGTGAAACTGAGGAAGAGGAGAGATGAGTGACAAAATCAACAAAGACTAGTTCTGTACAACTCCAGCAGGAAGCCAAGCAGTGCTGTAAAGCACAGACATAAAACACTTCTCTGATTCCATTACCCAGTCAATCAACCAAAAGACAAAATTTATCAGCCATGGAGTTTTTCTTGTGGAGAGGTTATTGTCTTCATTATACTAAAGCAATAACAACTAATTACCCTTAGATTTTCACATGTGCCGAGCACTGCACATTATAGAAAATAAGTTTATTTTTCTTCATACAAACTCAAGTCTATCATCAATCTTCTGACCTTAATATTTCTCTGATGGAAGAGGGCAGAAAGGGAAAACTTACTTTTAAATTGTAATTCACATGGATGAGGCTACAGATAGCAGCTAAGGGATTTGAAATTAATGATACTGAAACACACAGAATGTCCTTCAGCAGTCTACCATAGGAAATTTGCAACTCCAAACTCTGCATATTCTTTAATAAAATGGGCCTCTGTTGTCTTCATTTAACCTTGTAAAAGAGGTTTAAATTCAAACTGGGCTCAAATGTCTATATTTGTCACTCTACAAACCTGTTATCCTCCATTTTCATATGTGAAGAGATAACAAATGCATTGGATATGGTTTGAAAAAGTATTAAAATACACTTTGAGTAGAAAAAAATTTTAATTCTCATTTTTTATTTATGTGTATGTGTGTGTTTATCTTTGTAAGGGTAATATCTTTCTCTCTCTCTCTCTCTCTCTCTCTCTCTCTCTCTCTCTCTGTGTGTGTGTGTGTGTGTGTGTGTGTGTGTGTGTGTGTGTGTGTGTGTACTGCCCATGGAGGCCAAAAGAGGGTGTTGGATCTCCTGGAGTAGGAGCTACAGGCACCTGTGAGCCTCCCAATGTGGGAACTAGAAACCAAAATTGGGTCCTCTGGAAGAGCAGCAAGTCTTCTTAACCTCGCAGCCAGCTCTCCAGCCCATAGAAAGGAAGTAAATTTCATAAGAATGCCTCTGTGTGAAATGATGCTGCTAGCTAGAATGTGAACTTTTCCAGGATTTACTAATTTCACAGGTAACACATTTCTTACTGTTAAATCCATTTCTATTCATGGAGGAATAGGCTCCCAAGTTTCCAGAAGAACTTTACTCCTTAGTCTCTTCTGACAGTCAGGACTGCTTAGCTAACTTGTTTCTCTATAACAATTCCAATCTCACACAAAACAGAGACATTGTTATTAAGTATAAAGTACAGCATTCTTGATTTGTTTGACTTTCTTTTAAACCAAAATTTTCCAAAGGCAAAGACTTTGAAACAATCTTTTCTTAAATGTAAGGTTCCTTTCAGATTTAGAAAAAAAAAAAAAAACAACTGACCTTGTTCCAATGTCCACTAGACTTAGAACAGCTCCTGAAATCACTCAAGCTTCCTTTCTAATTCTGTTTATCTGAACAGAAGCCCCACGGGGAGCAGAGCATCACACACATCTACACTGAAAACTAAAACATTCAGTATGTATCTAGCACTTACAAATATTTATACACTTGATCTGCAAAGCATTTCATATACATTATCTTACTGAATCTCTCCAAAGACACAAAAATATCCACATAACCTCCCCTCAAAATAAATCTTATTACTTTGGAAATAAATATAAATTCAGAAATAATCTAATCTGACATTCCTATTTTATAAGAGAAGAGCCCAAAGCCCAAAGAGATTTAATGAATACCCAAGCTATTTGGTAGCAAAACTGAAGTTTTAACACAGTCCTAGCCTGGAACTCTCCAATGAGGATGATGGCAGAAATAATTTGACTGTTAGCACAGGACAGTCTAATAGCCACAGAAGCCAATGGGAGGGTATGTGCACTAAAAGCACCACTCAGTACTCCAAGTGCACATCCCTATAAGAGATCCTACTTGGGACTCCAGTAGCATCTCTGCTAGCCCTACTCTTCACATGGTATGACATCCAGGCAGAACTACTACCCAGTTCTACTCACCCCAATCTTAGAGCAGGATGAAATGATTCAGGAACTTATGTAGTTGTTGATTATATCACTTTAACAAATTAGCAAATATTTATTGTGCAAATACTATGTGTCAGACATTACCCTAGGTACCAAAAAGATAAGACTAAGAGGGTTGACAAGATTTCTGCCCTGAATAATTTACAGTTTGCCTTTCCTGAACTCTATGAAATTCATATATTAAAAGAAGCCTGTTGGAGGCCACAGGCCAGAGAAAAACAGCCCTAGGAAAGATGGTCCCTGCATGCCCTTCTCTCTTAGTGCTAGACTCTTGGCCAAGGGCTAGCCAGGATCTTGTCAATTGCAAAGCTCAAGTAAACAACTTGACCCTTAAGCTAGCCCAACCACAACTTCCTTTTTCCTGTGTACAGCTGTGTGTCATCAGTAGAGGATGTCTCCTGAGAATCTGAACCTTTAACCTCCTGTAAAGCCCCGCCCTCAGGGTATATAAGGCTTGCTGCCTCTGAATAAAGTCAGTGTGTGTCATTCTCCTTTCCTCCTACCTAGTGTCTGTCTCTCTCTGTGTTTGTGTGTGTATACTTTTCTCTTCAACCTCGACGTCCCTCGCAGAGACTCGGACCCAGGGCCGTGCAGGCGCGGCAATTGGAGGTTCCACCAAGA
Organism: Eospalax fontanierii; assembly: GCA_035773235.1. Classification (NCBI taxonomy): domain Eukaryota; kingdom Metazoa; phylum Chordata; class Mammalia; order Rodentia; family Spalacidae; genus Eospalax; species Eospalax fontanierii. The sequence goes on along the minus strand of CM069547.1, from coordinate 51,575,494 downwards.
TCTGAAAGTTAGGGGCTCACGGACAAGGTCACTCCAGGAGACCGACAGGGACGCCTCTCGGTAAGGAGTGTATTGGTAAAAATGGGCCATGAGCCGGGTAAAGTGTAGCTGCAGCATCAACTTAAAAGGCTCCTAGAGGAGCAGGAAACAGAAAAGTTAAGACCAGAACTTTTGATAAAGTTCTAGATTCTTCATTTATGTGTACTCTTTCTGATTTTTGATGTAGGCATTCAGAGCTTTAAATTTCCCTCTTAGGACTTCTTTTAAAGTGTCCCAGAAGTTTTGTTGTGTTGTCCAGGAAACGATTTCTTTCTTAAATTCTCCCTTGACTCGTTCCTCATTCAGGATTGTGTTGTTTAGTCTCTGTGTGTTCGTAAAATTAATAAGGATTCTTTCAGTGTTAATTTTAAGTTTTATTGCATTAAGGTCTAAGAAAATGCAAGGAAACATTTCAGTGTTTTTAAATGTGATGAGGTTTACTTTGTGCCCCAGTATGTGGTCAGTTTTAGAAAAGGTTTCAACAGTACTGAACAGAATGTGTACTCTTTGGTTTTTGGATAGGATATTCAGTAGATGTCTGTTAGGTTCATTTTAAGTAAGATGTCTCTCTGTTTATTCCCTTTCCTGTGGAACTGGCTAATGGAGCTTAAACGTATGGTAGGATTTTGCAGTGAATTTATCTGGGTCTCAGCTTTTATCATTCCGGAGGTTTTTGTTTTATTGTTTCAATTCCCTTATGTATTATGGGTTGTCAGGAACCATTTTTTTGTGTGTTTTCAGGTGAAACATTCCCACCTGCAGGGAAGCTCATTAAGCTCAGGAAGTAAACAAGTCAAGAGCTTCAGGAAGTCCCTAAAATTGATCAGGTTCACTAATTTGGCTTCTTGCCTGAATTCCTGTGCTCTGGATAGGGAAAATACATTGAGCAAAATAAAGTTGGGGCCTTGGTATTTCAGAGTCAACCTAGATTGGGCTCTCTGCCCCCTGTGGAGAGGAGGGTCCTTTAAAAGGAGGAGCATTTTTAAATAGTTTGCAAGTTGTAATGGTGTGGATAAGTCTAAAGTATATGTAATAAGCAATTAGCCTATAAGTAGTGATATTGTAGCATGTATTAAATGTAATAGGCAGTTAGCTTATAAGTAGGGATACTGTAAACCCATAGTATAATAAGTTGTGATCCTTTTTTTTTTCTCTCATTTCCTTCCTTTTTTTATTTGTTCTTTACTTAATGTGGTGACCTAATGAAAAGATCTTTCCTAACATTGGTAGCAAGTAGCAAAAAGTTAGTTCCCTAAAGTAAAAAATTAAAAAATAAAAGTAAATGAAAATAAATAAATAAATAAATACTTCAGGGTTATTATGATGTTCATGGACCAAGCAAGGTCCCAGTGGATACTGTAAGTTTGTGGAGTTTAATTAGGAATAATTTAGCTCTTAGACATGAGAAAAAAAAAAAAAGAGATGCAAATAGGATCTGGGATTGAACCTCAAGTGAAGGAGAAAAGTAAAGCTAAGCCTTCAGATCCACTGGAGGAGCCAGCTTTTGTGGAACCTAAAATCAAAACAGTTATTCAAGAGTCTTTAGATCCCAAAGAAAAAGAGGAGAGAGAGAAGGAAGCTGTTAGATATCTGAGAGAGGAGGATTTTCCACCATTTATTGCCTGGCAAAGCCCGAGGCTGAGCTAAAGAAAGAATATTTAGAAGAAATGTGGCATTTATAGGTTGTAGTTGAATATTTTTACAAATGCATCCTCCTACAGCAACTCGTGGTCAAAGAGGCTAAAGCCTAGAACATCAAAGGACCATGATCGCAGGTTTTTTTTTTTTTTAATCAATTACTCTGGGTTTTTTGGTTAATTAATTACCAGGTAAATCATGTAAATTCCACCAGTTTCACACCCTGCCCTAGGGTGCCTTGCAATTCAGCCCTTTTTACAACTTCCAGTTGACTACACTGAGGAAATAGCTCAATGATAGCATGCTTGCATGGGGTATACAAAGTTGCAAGTTCGATTTTTGCCTCCAAACTCTAAGCTTACATTTAAATAATAAAAGCACAACTGGTCTTTTCCCAATCAAACTGTTGTGCATCTGGTAATTTCTATGCTATGGTATTTTGCCACACAACAAAAGTAATAACAAAATTAAAACAGTTGTTTTCATCCCTACTAAGTAATTGCTGAACTCAACAGCTCTTCTGTCCCATGTAAACCACTGAGTGTAAAAGAAATAAATCTTTGTGTGTAAATTTTTGATAACACTGAGAGATTGACTCTGGAGCTGGATTGGCCACCTAGCTTCAGACTCAATCCCACTTCAGAATGTTCTTCAAAACCTGTTGTGGGATAAGGCTGGCCACCTTACCCTAGAACAAATAAAAGAAAGAACAATACAGCCTCAGTGCAAGGACATTGTACTGTTGATGAATAACTAAAGGATAAACTAATTCCAACAGGTTATCATTCATCTTCTCGTATACTCAAGGTAGTCCTGGCTGCCGCTTTAAATGTTATTCTAACTAGAACTAAGCATATTAAGTTTTTGTGAACAGGAGAGTCATATACCATACAATATAAAATATGTAACTGGAGGCCTCCAGGTGATCATGATAATTTAAGAATCTCCTGGGCCACAGGCATTTAATCACATGTCCTAATCTTATTACAATTTATTTTTGTTTGGGTTTTCATTTTAAATTCTTGATGAGATCATAAAAAAGCAAAAAGTTCTCCCACAGGGCCTTTATAACTACATTAATACATTTCTATGTCAAATTAAAAGGAGACAATGTCAACATTTTAATATTATTTTGGTTTGTTTCTAATGAAAAGTATTTAAAATTTTAACTTTTAGTATGGTGTTTATTAGAAAATTACTCTTTTTACATTGTCTTATGCATTTGCTGGGTTTTTACAGGAAACTATTTTAAATTCTGATATTTGTTTATATAACATCTTTATCTGTTTTTAAAGGAAATTATTTTCAATACTTTGCCACATTAGGCTTGCCCCCAAAAAGTAAAAACCTCACAACCCACAGGGACAAGCTATCATGGAGCACAATTATACCCCACATTCAGCTCCAACTAGCATTGTTTAAAATCTTCAAAAATCCAAAATGAAACCTAAATTTGTCAAACATTGGAGTAATCAAAAATAGCAACCAAAAGTATATGGCTCTATGTTCCCTATGGATGAGCCACAGCCTTTGTTGGATCCTGGCAAAATAATTTTTAAATATTACAAGACCAGAGACCAAATAGAACTAAAAAAAAAAAAAATTTAACCCTTTAGCCCAGGAGGAAGAACCCCCTGAGGCCTATGTCTCCTTTACACAGGTTACCATGACTGCCAAAGACCTACTATGAATAATGATGGAGTTCAACCTGGAATTGGACAGGACAAATCTCCAACACCCACCAACAGACTGCAGTCCAACAAAGTCAAGTCCGGCACCACCTCACAGACAGCCAGCCAGACAACCGCCTTCACAGCGCCGGACACTTGGTGGCCTGACCTGCTTGGCCAAAGGGAACTGGGACATTGATGGCTGGATAGAGATGGGGGGGTAAGACAGAATGCCTAAACCCCCGGGGGACTAAAGTAATTTATAAAAACAGGCTTAACTCCATGTATCATGCAAACCTTTTTCAGGGAAAAAATAATTTGTTACTATGTGTTAAAAAATAATTATTACCTATGTGTTACTAATAGTACTTCCAGAGTTAACCTATGCTTCAAAACAGTAAATGGCAATCAGTTATGTTTAACAAACTTTTGGGGTTTAACAGGCCTTCACTGTACCAACAGGTTGGTTTTTCTCTCACCCTTGGCTTTCCTCACTTCTGCCCTCCATCCTGGGCCCTTTGATTGGCTTCTAACCTGTAATTAGTTTTGGCTCATGGCTGTTTAAAAAACTTAAAAATTTCATAAAAAGCCAGGTTGACGAAGCCACGGCTCGTCCCATTCAAATGCATTATCACTGCTTGGCACTTGAGGATCAAGAATCGTCAGGTGAGAGGCCTGTGGGGCCCCCTCTCCTGAATGGGCCAAGCCTTGCCCACAGCTCAGACTCTGCCTCTAACAATTCCATGGATGTTAGACAAAGTACTGCAAAGAAAAGAAGGCACAATCATGCCTTAGCGGGTTCTCTCTTGAGGGCAAGCTTAATCGCATGGAGGTTCATGTCTTAAAAACCCTCCCCCTCACAAAAGACATGCACATGTACATATGAGGGATTGAGCCAATACCCTTCCCATGGTGAATAGTCAAGGTAATAGTTATTTCTCTACCTGGTCTTTCTAAAATAAAATAAAAGGGAGGAGATGTTGGAGGCCACAGGCCAGAGAAAAACAGCCCTAGGAAAGATCGTCCCTGCATGCCCTTCTCTCTTAGTGCTAGACTCTTGGCCAAGGGCTAGCCAGGATCTTGTCAATTGCAAAGCTCAAGTAAACAACTTGACCCTTAAGCTAGCCCAACCACAACTTCCTTTTTCCTGTGTACAGCTGTGTGTCATCAGTAGAGGATGTCTCCTGAGAATCTGAACCTTTAACCTCCTGTAAAGCCCCGCCCTCAGGGTATATAAGGCTTGCTGCCTCTGAATAAAGTCAGTGTGTGTCATTCTCCTTTCCTCCTACCTAGTGTCTGTCTCTCTCTGTGTCTGTGTGTGTATACTTTTCTCTTCAACCTCGACGTCCCTCGCAGAGACTCGGACCCAGGGCCTTGCAGGCGCGGCAGAAGCCCCCCCTTTATTCTAGAATATAGCCTTGATCCTTGCTGTATAGTTTCAAGGTTTGTATCTCTACAAATGTGTTGAAACATGATCTTCAGTGAAACAGCATTAACAAGAAGTCTTTAGAAGATTAGGCCTTGAGGCCATAAGATCAGTTCTTATGGATGAGATCGGGGACCTAATAAATCGTCCAGCGAGTACTTCGCAAGCTCATTCTGGCCTTCCACTCCTTTTGTTAGGCAGGACAGTGTTCAAGGTGCCGTTTTCAAAGGAGAATCCAGGCAAGGCAGCAAACCGACTGGCACCTTGATCTTGACCTTCCAGCCTCTGAACCCTTGAGAAATAAATTTGTTGCTTATAAATTATCTAGGTCTTTTGGTATAGCAGCACACTTACTGCTAACACTTATTACAGATAAATTGTTAGGAAATGAGGTTCCAAACAAAAGAGAAAATAGAGTGTTTAGAATTGCTTACTGTGTGATGGCAGTGCAAAGGCACTGTGATTCTCCTTCACCTTCCAGATGAAACACTGTCTACAGAATGTGGTGGCTAGGTTCATGATCAAGGTATTAGCTTAAGTCACATGGGAGCATGTTTCCACTGAGGGAGAAGTTTTGGAGGACTGATATTATACTGCCATTTATTCATTGTAAAAGGTGAAGGAATGTGAGTCATGTGACTGTTTTTAACAGCATGGAACAACTTACAATAAAAATATCAAATTTTAGTTCTTCCTCTAATGTCTATATTAATTAAGAATCTAAACAGATCTTTAACAAAGGAATTGAGGGATCCACCCACAGCCAGCTAGTTAAGTGAGCTGAAAACCAAGGCCATGAATTTAAGGATCAAGCTGGAGCTGCCTCCACAGACTCATCATATTCCCTTGTAAATACAAGGAGACACAAAAAAAGTACTGCATTCCCACCCTTTGGCCTTTCCTACAGTGCTTTCTCTTGTATTCTCCTTGTCAGAAAAGAGAAAAAGTGCTCTCCATACTGCCTCTTATGGAATTTTGTCCTGTAATAGAATCAAAACACAAGGACTTTGGTGGTGATAAGCAAAATAAATAAGAAAAGAGAGAATATATTTAAAAGAAAATATGAGTTGTCCAGAGAACCAGAACAAAAAAGAGGGAAAGCTGGTGGATATACATTCTGAGTGACTTCATAAAGGACGGCATAATGTGATTTTGATTGACACCTTAATTGCCATTGGGCACCTCACTGCATAAGCTTGATTTAACACACAAGCTAGCAGTCATTTTCAGTTTTCTTGGTTCGCCAAGGCTGATTTGGGTCTAGCCCCAGCTTAGTTGTTATTTTAAGGACAGAACTCCCTTCAAATAATGCCAGCTCTAAAGGCCGCAGAGGAAGAAAGCAGTGTGACAGGACAAATGCCTCCCCTGTCTCTCCCAGGGTCTCCAGAGCTTTCTTTTCTGCCCTTTCCTAACATTAGGACTATATTGGTAAGGGAATGACCCAAGCCCAGTGACTCTTGTGGAGAGTGACTAAAGAGTCAAAAGGCAAGGACATCTGGATGCATGCAATAGAAGAAATAAGATGTGGGCACAGTCATGGCACTTGACAATCTTTTGGGCCACATACCTGCAGTTCACAGGGATCTCTTCATAATGAATCCTGGTTCCTAACTTTCAGTGGAAAGATCACAAACAAGCAGAATTATTAAAACTGGCCTGATTAACACATACCGACTATCCTACCTGAGGCAAAAGTACTTGTACCCATTAATTTTAGTGAATACATATATAGTGTCAAACTTTTCAGCTCCTGGGAACTGATGTTGTGCCAAAAAACAAACAAACAAAAAACTTTAAGGAGCCAGAAAGAAATTTTATCTTTCAAATAAAGTGGGATAAGTGACAAATGGTTTTCTATCAGAATTTTATGCCATAGTAAGTTCATTGAGACCACAAATTTATTTTCAGGCTATCTCACCAGATCCTGGGATTAGGGAGAATCTCCATACTGATTTTCTGGTTTGTGGAATAAGGCTATTATGATAAGAATGGAGATATGGAAGGCTGTAGAGACCTTGTTACTTTTTCCAAAGTAAGCCCAGTTTAACCAGACATAAAATACTAAGAAAATCCAACATAATACATTTATTCTGTTCACTTTTTGTTAAGGACCCAGATTGTATGGGATAGGTTTATGGGTACCAGACAGTGGTGAATTATGCTCAATTAACAGTTACATGACTTATATTTGGCTGCGTTATTTGATATTTCTGATGCACTAATATTTTAAATAATTTAGGGAGCTGAATAGGTAGCTAGAACTGAAAATATTTAATATGACAAACTCTACAACAGAGAAAGTGGGAAAGAAAATAAAATATACAAAAGCTTAAGGATAAAGAAATAATCATTGTAATAAAAATCATTCCAATAGTTTTACATACACCCCTTCATTTGACTTGATATGAGAGTATATAGGGTTTAGTATTTCTAGATTATCACCCAGGGAGGTTAAATGAGCTGTTGGTTCAGCCACAAATCCTCTCTACTATATGTTACCACAACAGCCTTTGGACTGGTCTCTAAACTGGAATTTCAGAGTTCCTTCCAAAAACACAAATCTTATCTGAAATCTACTGTGTCCTCTTTAATGTCCAATGTCCAGCACAGTATTTTTCAGAGTATGGGATCCACATATATTTGTTGAATAGATGAATACATCACTGAATTAATTTCTAATAACAAATGGATGAACTAGAATATGACTATAGATGCTCTTATCCTGAATATATATACATATACATATATATATATACATACATATATATATATATATATATATATATAAGCTTAGGAAATTCCAAAGACAGGCACAGAACCAGCATCATAGTGTCTTGAAGATGTAGTAGCTTAAAACAGACCAAGGAGATAAATATTAAGCAATCTCAAGTCTTGCTGGTGTTTAAAACTCAGTTTTAAACTGAGAAGTCAATATTCAAACAACCAAAATCAAATATAAGATAAAAATGTTGGAGATTTTTGAGGCTCATGTGTTTGAGCCCTGGGTCTCCAGTGGCACTATTTGGGAAGGTTCTGGAATATTTAGGAGGTAGAGCCTTGCTGGAGGAACTGAGATACTGGGGGTGGAGAGAAGCTTGAGATATGATAGCCTGATGCCATTTCCTGTTCACCCTGCTTCCTAATGTCTAGTGCAACGTGACCAGCAGTCTCAGAATCCTGCTGTCATGCTTTCCCAAACTATGATGAACCATATCCCTTTGAACAGCCCAAATAAACCCTCCCTCTCCTAATTTGCTTTTTATCAGGTATCTGATGAGAGTAAAAAGGAAATACAGAAATGTAAGATGAAATCTATATGGGTTAAAAAAAAGTTCAGAGTTCAGTATCAAATTCTAAAAGCACAGGGATAGTTTTTTCATGTCTTCTTGATAAATTCTATCTTTGGAGAACCCTTGCTAGATGACAGTAACCAAGACAGCAGTTACTATCTCTACAGAGCAGTGACACTACTTACAAAAGCATCAAGCTAAAAAAGAAAACCAGCAGTCTTGGAGTATGCCTTTCAGCACAGTCTGACAAGGTTTATCAACAAAGAAGCACAAGTCAATTCTCTGTATTAAAGTAAGGAGAACCTTCAAACTTAACTGAGTCACAAACTCTACACAGAGGTTCTAATCACCTGCGGAATCCTTTCTGAGAGTGGAAAGGTCTATGCTCACTGCTACAGATGCTCCGAGAATGACGGTGATAATAGAGCACTTATCAATCAATGAAATAAGACCTCTAATGCATTATCTTATTTAACCCTAAGCTCATCCCTATAGTATAGGAATGATTTTGAGAATTAACATATCAAAAGCACTGAAAGACAGTACCCATCTCCACTGAAAACATGAAGATTGAGAAAGGACGCTTGACATTGTATATGAGATAGTCTAGAACTAGGGATGTAAGGGCAGGATGATCCGATATGGGTGCGTCCAAATTTGTACTTCCCTGCTGAAGAGGGAGAAATGGTTTTGATGAAAATTAGGAGTGATGCCTGACTCAGGGTCAGAGATGCAGGCACAGAGATGCCAGCAACACAGTTCCCAGGCACAGTTCCGATATCTGGGAAGCAGGTGTCCTCTGAGTTTGGGTTCACTCTTAAAAATTATTTAAGAGTCAGGCTGTTTTATTCAGGTATTAACTGAAATGTGGCTGGTAATACTGCATGTACAGGACTAGGAACGATTATTATTCCCATTTGATAAATGGGCTGTAAAGGACTAAATAATTTGCTAATGGTCACTTAAAAGTAATTGATAGCTTGAATGCCTTCTGTCAAGCTGACTCTAAAACCTATGTTCTGAAGACTACACTTTCCTAGCTGAGTATCTTTGTTCATGCTAGTATATATGATTGCTCTCTGTATTCAGGATCTAAGAAAATGGCAGCCCAGGCCTCGGAGTCAAATACTCAAAGAACACTCACTCATATTCCATCACGTCCAGAGTTTTCTTTCAGGACCTAGACAGTTCCTTCAAGGACTCACAGACAAAAAAGGCAAACTATCTAACATACACACCACTGGGTAGGAAGATGCAAGTTTTAATTAACTTGTCATTCTGGGCTGCTTTTATACGCCTTTGTGTAACTACTTGAATTTTATGTATTAATTCTTTAAGATTTTTTTATAGACCACTGAGCATTTAAAGTAAAAACATGCAGGGGGTGTATAAGGAAAGGCATAGAATAGAGTTCTTTCTTTACAAGTGAAACAAATGTCCATGGAAAATTTCTTGACAGACAAATTACTGCCAGTCAGAAGTGAAACATCAAATCCTAAATCAAGAAGCTTGGTGGCTCTTCAATATATGGAGACTCTCAGTACTGATGCTAATTTCATTAGCAGGGCTGTCAGGTCCTTCAGTGGTTACAGTTAAATTGAACTAAGTCTGACAATAGTCAATACTGAATGGCCTTTCAGATGAAATACTGGCTCTTAGGAATGGGGAACCTTTTTGATATGGTTAACAAGCTAGTTATGTGCCTCTTTAAGACCCTGAACCTCTGGGCCTTAATGGATAGCAGTTTCTGTATGAAGGATGCAGACACACCTGTATTCCCCACAATAAGCTGCTCATTTGTCTAAGTAAAACGTACTTTACCCATTCAGCTATCTCCCCAGCCCTTAGTTTACATATTTTCTTCCCCCTTTTCCACAATGAAAAGGTATTGTTTCTATAATGAAAAAAATTCTAAAAAGTCTCAAAAGATATTCATTTGATTCTGCTACTGTCCTTGATGGAAAAATGGACAGAAAACTGCTCATTTGACTGTTATTCAAAAGAAACTGGGCAAAGCACCTGTAAGAATGAAATTTGACACTAGAGAAGTAAAACAGACTCACAGACCCGTAGAACTACCATCTGAAGGTCAAGAAAACATACTATGAGAACCTACCAGAGGTAGCTTCTCAACTATATCAAGCAGGAAACAAAAGGGAATACAAACAGAACATGGTTGTCTTACTAAGTTGAAGAGGCAGAAATCAGAGTCTAGGAGACCATGGCCATGAGTATTTGAAAACTTAGTATCAAAGAGGAGGAAGATGAAAAACTGAGCACAGAAAAAAAAAAATCACAGAAGGATCTCCCTAGGGCTAGGGATGTAGCTTAGCAGTACAGCTTTTGCATGAGGGCAAAAACAAAAGCAATATTTGAGGGTTTCAACTTCAAACAATGCAAAAGGGTGATGAAAGTGCAAGTCACTAGAGAGGGAACAGAGCTGATACTGAAAAACAGAATGGTGGCACTGGATACTTGTGAACACTTCATCACTTTGCATCAATGTGACGAAAATATGTGGCAGGAGCAATTTAAGGAAGTAAAGATTTACTTGAATTATTATAAGGCCAGGTACACTTTGCTCCCACTAGTCAGGGTTGAAAGAACCTCAGATCTCCAGACATTCAGCAAAATCCTTCAAAGGACTGTCTTTTGGAATTGAGGTTGACAGACTGAGACAAAAGTCTACTACAGACCTCTGGATACTTAAGAGCAATACTTGGATACTTCTAACCAATTCTAAATGAGTTACCTGCAAACAAGAGCAAATCTAAGATGAAAGAAACACAACAAATTGTAGCACTGAACAACATAAAATTTAAGATGTCAAGAATCCATTGAAAAATGGCAAGAAATTCAAAGAACTAGAAAATAGGACCCAGAACCAGAAAAAAAAAAAAAAAAAAGTTGAGAATAATGTGAAAAATATATAGATACAGCAATTGTTGGAATAAGACTGGCAGAATAGCTATCATTACAAAATTCCATATGTCAAAGAGGATAAAGGAACATATGGGAAGAGAAATAGATAAGATAAAAATCAAAGTTGGGGTTGGGGATGAAGTTCAGTATGGAATGCCTGCCTAATATGGACAAAGCCTAGCATTAACAAATAGACAAATATACAAAACAAAACAAACTCAAATGGAGTTCATTTCAAAGTAAAAAAGAAAGGACAGTACTGAAAATCATGACTGAACTGAAATTCATTTCACTGCAGTTTAGAAATTATAGGGAGCGTTCAAAGAACCTGCAGCAGCAGAAACCACCCAAAGTGAAGCACACGGAGACTCAACATGATTAAGTAAATAGAATACAAGAAACACACAGGAAAGTCCAAAAATTATTACAATATTTTCAATTATTTCCTGTTAAACAACAGATATATTATAGATCTAGTCATGATAAAATATAAACAAAGAGCTAAAGCTAGTAAGCCATCAATAGCCCAAGTTCTAAAGGAAATCAGAGGAAAAATGGGATGAAATACAGGTGAAAAGAGCTGAAGGCAGGAGAAGAAGTTCAAGGTCATCCTGGGAACACACAGCAATCTGGAGGCCAGCCTGGGTTACATTAGATCCTCTCTCAACACCCCCCCCCCAAAGATACAAAACACAAAAGCAGATAAACGCAAGCAAAAGCCCACAACAGCAAACTAAAGCAGGAAGCTTGAAGTACCTACTTACTTCAGTCACTGGCCATCTACAGAAAACACTACACAGTGACTGCAGAATACATGCTTTTTTTTCAAATATAGAACACTTAAGAAACTTGGTCTTAAAAGATACTCAAGAAATTGAACAACTGCAATTGTACAAAATATGCTTTGCTTAAAATGAAAGTAAACTAGGAATCTACACTAGAATATGTCCAAAATATTTCTAAATATTGGAAAAGTAAGCCACAAACTTCTAAATAACCAGCAGATCAAATAAAAAGCTGAAGAAAAAGCTGATGACTCAGAATTGAATACAAATTTTTTAAAAACACATCAAGTTGGTGAGAGATAGATATCTGCAATCCCAATACTCACAAGACTGGCAAAAGAAGTTTGAGCCTGGGCTACAAAAGGAGTCCTGATTCAAAAACCAAAGTAAAACAAAAGAAAAACAATGACATAACAAAATGGGCAGACTATAGTTAAAGCAATACTTACAGAATAATTCTTAATATTAAAATGTTCATATTAGAAAAGAAAATCTCAAATTATTTGAATTTCTACCTTAAGCCCCTAAAGAGCAAAGTAGCTGAAATTAAAAGAAAATCATGAAGGCGGAAATGAGACAGCTGGAAAAAGGTTAGACCTCCATACACTCACTCAATGATTCTTCATGAGGTCTGACCATGAGAGCTGGCTTGGACAGCTGAACTTCACACCCAGAACCCAGCTGAGGATACTACTCTCCTCAGTAGTCATGGTGGGCTGTTTCTTCCATATTCCACTGGTTCTAACCAAGCTGGAAGCACGCCTAGACTCAGAGGAGGAAAATGAGATGTCATCTCCAAATGAGGCAGCCTTAAAGCCTAGATGTGGTAGAGACACTGCTGGAGACTTTGAACTATGAAATCCACATTAAGAATCTGGCTTGACACATGGCATCATTTCCCTTTAACTTCAAAAATTACTTTCTGCATTTGTTATAGTATTAATCTTCTGATTTCAGATTTTTTTTTCAGTTTCTAAGTATTTGAAAGGACTTTAACTTTCATTTTTCCAAGGATATTTTTACAGGACACAAAATTTTACTTTACTTGACAGAGATCTTTTTTTTTTCTTCTAGTACATAAAAAGGTCATTGTACAGCCTTCTGATTTGCACTGTTGCTGATAAGAAGTTAGCAATAACTCACATGTCTTTTTTTCCTCTGCCTGACTCTTTTTTTCTCTTTATCCTGTTTATTTAGCAATCTGTCCATGCTTTTGTATGGCTTTCTTTGTAAAGTTTTTTTAAGTTTCTTGAGAGAATAGAATATTTTCCCAAAATTTGGAAAAGTTTTCAGTTATCTATCTTTTGCTCTCATATTATTTTTTGAGAAAAGTTTTTTCTGTGTATCTCACATTCTAAATTGAACTCAAACTCACAAGTCTCCTGCCTCTGTCTACTGGAAACTGGTATTATACCACTTTATTTTTTTAATTATTGAATATGTTAGCTTTTCAAAAGCTCTTACATGCAAACTTTCAGCGTCTGCACACTTAGTGAGCTAATTCTACCTCCTGCCTTCAGTGTCTACTTCAAGTTCTGTTACATGTCACAGTTTGCAGGTCCTTGTATATAAAACTTGAGTTTTTACTATAAAACTGTGGATACTATATGGTTGAAAGTGTGTGTGCGTGTGTGTGTGTGTGTGTGTGTGTCTTCTTCCTTCAAAGACTGCTAGGTTTCCCTTAAGAGGCATTTATTTTACTTGCACAGTAGCTTCATCTTACCAAGTCTTACTGCTAGGCTTTGTCAGGGCTGTGACAAGATCAGACCTGGGATTGGTTCTAAAAATAAGAAACTCAACCCTACAGCAATAAAAAAGTGAGATTTTTAAAAAATGCACAAAGGATCTAAATAGCTATTTCTCCAAATAAGACATATAAACAGCCAATAGGCACACAAAAATGCTCATAAAAATACAAATTAAAGCCACAATGAAATAGCAGTTTATACCTGTAAAAAGGATTATCATAAAAAAGATGGCAGATGACATTAGGGAGAACACAGAGGAAATGAAACTCAATAATTGTTGGTAAGTATAAATTCATGGAAACAGTATAGAAGTTCCTTCCACCACTGAAAAGAACCACAGTATGATCCCCTTCTGTATACATATCCAGATAAAATGAAATGTTTTTCAATGACTATCTGTTCTCTCATGGTCATCACAGCACACAACAGCCAATACACTGGTCAAGCCCTATGCCCATCAGTGATGAGTAGATGGAGAAACTGCAGTGTTTATATAATATAGAGTATCACATGGCCTTAAGCACAAAAATGCACATACTATGTAATCTCACTAGGGTGTGGATCTGGAAAAGCCAAACCTGAAAGTAAGGAATGAAGAAGGCCAGGAGGGCTAGGGAAGGAAGTAGGTTATACAGGCAAAATGATACAAACTTTCAGTTAGGAGTAAGATCAAGAGGTCTATTGTATAACACAGCGAAACTGCTCTTTTTTAAAAAAAATTTATTTGCCATTTTTATTTTATGTGCATGACTGTATGGCCTGCATATATGTAAGTGCACCCATGTTGTGCAGTACCCACAGAGGTCAGATGAGGACACTGGAGCCCTTGGAACTGGAGTTATGGACAACTGTTAGCAGCTATGTAGGTGGTAGGAATCAAACCTAGGTCCTCTGCTCTTAACCTGGGTCAGTGCTCTTGACTGCTGAGCATCACTCCAGCCCCGCATGTTCTACTCTTGAAAGACTACTGAGAGGAGACTAAAGTACAAAAAGACACGTGGATTAATACAAAATTTATGAGCTTGCCGTACCCATTCCATAATGTCTACATATTTGAAAACATGCTGCCAATGACAATCACATACAACTAAGAAATGAGAGCAGCTGTTACTACAGAGCCTGAATTGCACTCACCTAGAGTATGACTGCTACACAAGATGATGAGCAGGCTGATCTTGGAGGACCCTGTGGTTCCTGGCTTCCTAGCCACATCACAGCCCACAAAGGCTTCTCTCAGTCAAGCCGCACAGTTTCCTGCATATGGCAGCTTACTGGTGATCAAAGTGCTCCCAATGCAGATTTCCAAAGCCCCTTCTTTGAAGAGCTCTCTGCTTACTAGGAGCTTTCTCCAACAGCCCAGCTGCCTTTCATTTCCAGAGTCCCTTACCAGCTCTATTGGGGTGTGCATGCTCTTAGTGCACATATACATGCAGGCGTGCATACACACAAATCAAAAAGTAACTCTGTTTTTAGACCTTGCCTCATCAACCATAACCCTCAACCCCACCTGCTGGGGTTTCTGTTCTCGTTTCTTCTGGTAAGAAAGCAATGCTATTGTGCTGTTGTTAAACAGCATGTCTAGAGCCAAGGCAACATAGCAGCTTCTTCTGTGCTTCCTTCTCTGAAGGAACACAGCCTTGTTGCCCAGTGTAGGAACACAGCTGCTTCACAGTTACCTTCATTTATACATGTTTACAGAGATGTTACAGAGAAAGAGGGACTTTCAAGACTTCATGATGAGTGTAAATAGAAATCCCTATGAACACCAGTTAAAAGATTGCCAAAGGAAACAAATCAAGCAGTTAAGGTAAGAAGGTGGGACAGGGTTGTCATTAGACTGATGCAATTTTCTAGTTCAATATTTTTAGAATCAGAAAAAAAGTCAAGTAGTCTTACCATATTCTTTTTTACCATCTTCACTTCTCATTAAAAACACAATGAATAACACATCTTTCACTCATTTCTAGTCAAAGTCTAATTTTGTGTTCAACCCCACATGGGGAATTCCTGCTGAGCCAGCAATGCCAATAGGGTCACCCTTTCTTCTTTCTGCTGATCCTCAATCTGTCCCATCGCATGGAGCAGGACAGGACCATGTGGTAGTGTTTAGATCAACAAAACACATGGATGTTTGCCACAGTTCTCTTGGAGAAGGCTTTTACAGTCATAATAAAAAGGAGTGGTGAGGTTGGACTTTTACTGTCATGAATGTGGATCTGAATGAATTATATAAGAGGATACAAGGCCCACACATATAGAGCAAAGAGGAAACACGTTTCACAATGATGTCACGGAAAAACTAACCGAATACAACAACTAATTACCTCTGAGGTAAAGATTTAGATTTAGACCTCTGTCTGAAGTGTTCTGTTTCCCACACAGAAAGCATTTGTAACTAATGAATGTATACCCCAATAGACACATTGCTTCCTCTTTACATTACAAAGAGCTTGCAGATAAGACATAGTTAGGTTTTATTGGGTATGTGTATGATATATGGGTGAGTTTGTATCTGTGAGTTCAGGCACGCACACACCAGATTGTATGTGGAGGTAAAAGGACAACCTTGGGTATCAGTCCTTGCTTCCACCTTATTTGAGACAGGGTCTCCTGCTGCTTGCTGCTGTGTACACCAAGCTAGCTGGCTCACAAGCTTCTGGGGACTTTCCTGTCTCTGCCTTCCATCCCATGTAGGCATGCTGGGATTATAGATACGTGCTACCATATCCCACTTTACACAGGTTCAAGGGATCTGAACGCCAATCCTCATGCCTGCAAGTAAAAGTTCTGCCTCCTGAGTCACCTCCTAGCCCAAGATATATTTTATTTAAAATACAAGTTGAAAAGGAAGCAGACAGGAAGTACATTCTCTTGTATCCTTAGACGGAACAGATTCTTCTCTGGTATCTAATCAAATGCAGATCTGCCTCACATATCCCTCTGTGCTGCAAACTTCTTTCCACTCTTCTCAGTTCTAGGTATGAGTCTAGGCACTTTTAGGCAATCAAACTACCTTGCTGATTAGCTCTGTTATTAAATGTCCTATAATTTACCTCTGTCATCCAGATATTCTTTGACTTCTTCAAGAACAAGGATGAACACAACACACCTAAAATTTTTTTTCCACATTAGTGATTACCTAAGTTTATAAAATAAGCAAGCAAAGATGGTTCATTAACTTACGTTCACATTCTCTAACATCCAGGTTGAACTGTTGTAATGCTCCCAAGGTGAGCTGCCTTACTTCGGCTTCCAGTAAAAGTTGCATCAAAGATGTGGCTAAATGCTTGCAAGCTGACATACAGGCTGTCTGGGCCACCTTTCCCTGAAATGTAGATATGTAAACCAAAAAGTTAGCTATAAAACAAAATGCCAATCTAATTAATTAATTGGTTAATTAATTAATTAATTTTTGAAGCAGAGTCTAATGTAACCCAGGCTGACCTCAAACAGGCTACGTAGCCAAGAGTGACCTTGGACTTTTAGTTCCCCTGCCTCTATCTCCCAAGTGCTAGGATTGTAGTCATGTATCATCGTGCCTAGTTTATATGATGCTGTAGATCAAACCCTGGTTATTTGTGAATGCCAACTGAGCAACATCTCCAGACCTAAAAATTTTCATGATTTATTCTTCAATTAGGAATTTCTTTAAGGTTCTCCATATCATGACACTCTTGCATCTAACAACCTTGCAATTAAACACATAACAATTTTTTTAAATAATGGCTCTAGCACCATCAATCATGGTAACTATACCCGTAAGCCCAATTACGTAGCCAACAAACACATTTTCAAAATCAAAAGTAGATAAACAATATTCAAAATGTTAAGTAAACTGAGAAATAATATTGCAGAGAGAATATTTGAAAAACTCCCTTCTAAAAATTACTTTAAAAAGTAAATTCTAACAAAAGTCTACATATAAACTGGTGTTTACTGATTTATGATTTGTCACATACAAACATAAAAACAGTTCAAATAATGAGGCTGAAGAGAAGGGTCGGCAGTTCAAAGCACTGGCTGCTCTTGCAGAAGAACTGAGTTCAGTTCCCAGTACTACACGGCAACTCACAACCACCTGTAACTCCAGTTTCAGTTCCAGGGGATCCAATGCTGTCTTCTGGCTCTTTGGGCACCATGTACACACACAGTGAGCATATATACATGCTTTGGGAAAACATTCATACACATAAAATAAGAATTTTAAAAAAATTTTAAAACTCAAAGCAAAAATGGTTTTCAAAAAGTAATTAAAAGGATGAATTTTGTTTTCTTGGAAAACATTGAGACTTATGAATAAATTCCAAGCTAACTTTTAAAATATGGATTTTGAAATTAATTGTCTTCATTAAAGCATTCAAATCACTATATATTTAATGAAACGAACCTTAGCTCCAGGTAGACATTACACATGCAGAATATATACCTACTTTTTTTGCAAATGCATATCATTTTTTAATCTTATTTATCATCAACTCTGAAAGACAGCATTATATGTTTTGAATTCAGTGAGCCCTCTGCTTTGAAATCAGTCAGCCAGATAGAACCTTATTAATTATTGCCCTACCTCAGCTCAGAAGTAGCCATTAGGTAACCCTTTTGTATACTGAAAGGACTGTTGTGAAGGGCTGAGCATGGTTCAGAGCAGGAGCACTTGCCTATTAATGGCCAAGGTTCTAGTATTCATCCCCAGCAGCACAAGGTTCTAGGATTCATCCCCAGCAACATAAAGAAGAAAAAAGAAGAAGAAAGGAAAGAAAGAAAAGGAAAAGAGTAAGAGCTGTTCTGCACTTCTGAAACTTTCTTTAGTAGCCTACAATATAAACTTCTGCAAATATTTTCCTGTGATACAAATGTGGAAGATATTTAATATGCAGCATGTAGTATTTCTTCACCTGATAAATAGTATTCCTTCTTGGGAATAGACAACAATTTATTAAGCATTCCCTCCCTTCCTCCTTCCTTCTCTCCCTCCCTCATAGTCTTATCTCCTCCCTTCCCTCTCTTTTCTCATTTTCTTTCTTCTTTTGCTATTACCAACAAAATATGCCATAGATAATAAAAGTCTAGTAAGAAACCATAGAAATGTCATAGTCTAACTGTACCATCTCTTTTTATTGTTTTTTTTTTTAATTATACTGGGATAGTCTCTTCCACAAAAATACCAAACTAAAGAAAAATATAAACAATAGTACAATTATTTTAATTTTGCATCTTTTATCTACTTTGGATAACTGCTTTAGGATTACTTCTTAAACACACTAGGGCTAAATAAGCATGAAGGATATCACCACTAATTCATTATCCATGTGCAGATACATGAAGAACTTAATAGAAACTGAGTCTCAACCCACTGTAAATGGCTCTGTAAAAGATTGTCGGTCTTCATGGACCCTAGATTTTCTGGGTTTTGTTTCATTGCATCACCTGCATTGAATACTTTTATAGGTTTTCCTACTAATTAGAGAAAGGGGGTATTTGATTATTTTGTATCATTAAATATTTCTTAAAATTGTATTTGTTTGGCCAAAATCTTGAAGCATAAAAATAAGAGTAACAATGACCTACTAGTGAAAATATTATAAATGTTTCTCAGCTACATGGATGGCCTTGTTGTATCTTCTGATGAACTATACTCTGGAAGACTTAAGACAGTAAATGAATCTCTCATTGGACTTACTGTCCTGCACTGTCAGCTGACCATTTTTCTAATCTAAAATTCAAGGTCAAGACTGGTACCCACTAGTGTATCATGGTTAGTAGAAGTATCTCACCTTTTCTGTAACATATTAATACTGAGTATATATTGATAACTTTAGATCAATAATATTTTTCTTTGAAAATGTTTAAAGTTACAGCTCTTGTCCTCTAGCCCTTATCATATCTATGAGAAACCAGCCATTCTTCTCACTGTTTTCTCTCTGAGTGTGTCTTTGTTCTCTACCTACTTTAAAGAAATTTTTTAAAATTGAGATTGGGTTTCATGTAGACAAGACTGGCCTTGAACTCACTATGTAACTGAGGGTAACCTTGAACTTCTTACTTCTGATCCTCTTGCCTCTATGGCCCAAGCACTGGGATTACAGTCTTGCACCATCACACCTGTTTTATGAAGTGCTAAAAATGAAACATGCCAGGCAAACATTCTACCAACTGAGTTACATCTCCAGTAAGACTTCTTTTTCTCTAATAATTAACATCGGCAACCTTATCCAAATAATGTATTCTTTAAATCTGTCCCACACAGGTTCAATAAACTTGTGGAATCTGTGGGGTGGCATGCTTCTTGGGTACAGAAATATCTCAAGCATTACTTGCTTCAGTGATGATTTCGTACTGTCCTCTTTCCTTCCTTTCCTGGAATACCAAGAACAGCCAGCTCCATGCTGCCCACTTAGGCTCTGGTTGCATGTCAAGTTTTTTACTTTCACAATGGTGTGGAAGCAATTTGCATTCAGAAGAAACAATCCTTGTTAGTTTGATGTGTTTTTTTTTTAATTCTTTGCTGAGGTTTTATACATTTCCTACAACACTTCTTAATCAAATTTAGAACCCTTTCTCCATCCATGTTCCCCAAGTCTCCACCAGACCTCATGTATTCTGTGACACATGTTAAGTCCTATCAAGTAAGGCATCTGTATCCAGATGTCCTTTAGTGCAAATTCATCCACTGGAGTCTAGTCAGCCTATCTAGAGGTTGTAATTAAGGCATATTCTTCCTCTCCCCGTAGCAATCAGTCTCTAACAGTTCTTAGTCTAGGTCTGACCCACCACAAATTTCTCTCACTTCACTCTGGGCCCTTTTCTAAGTGATTTGGCATAGGTCTTGTGCTCAATGCCACACTGCCACAAGTTCACATGTGCAAGCTTCCAGTAGCCTGAAAGCTTCTGCTTACCTGAGTTCATGAACCAATCCTGATCTTACAATCTTTCTGCCCCCTTTTCCACAATGATCCTTGAGTCACGGATGGGTGAGGTTTAATACAGGAGTCCTATCCAGGGAAACATACTTTGCAATCTCTTATTCTTTAAAACTTGGTCAGTTGTGGACTTCTGTGTGCATAGCACTCTGCTGTATAAGGAAGCTTCACTGGTGAGAGTTGAGGGATGCACTAGTTTTTTCTCTAACCAGGCTCTACCAAGTTCTATGAGGCTTAGTCTGATCTTTTAAGAGCTAGTAACAGGTGGCAGGGTCCATCAGGCACAGAATCTCAAAAGCAAACAGATACTACAGTGGGCTGTGTTGCTGTGGTGTTCAGTGAATATGTTAAAGACACTTTCGATGTATAATAGTAACCTATGATAGGTTTGTTGGAATGTATTCTTACCACAAGTTGAGTAATATGCATTTTAGAACTTTCAACTATGTTCTGTGTGATGGGGCAGACTATTTCTTTCTCACTTTTTCTTTTTGGAGACAAGGTCATGCTATACAGCCAAGATTAGCCACAATTCACAATCCTCCTGTTTCTGCATACCAAGTGCCAGAATTACAGGCATGTATCACCACATCCAGCTAGTTTAGGTACTTTTTCTATAGATTTGATCTTGAGTTCACTAATCTTAAGTCCTGCTTTAAGTCTATTCCTAAACCTTTTAAATGAAACCAGTTGCAGGAGTAATCCTAACACTTGGGATGCAGGGGTAGGTGTAGAGGCAGAGGAGCAAAGAATCAGGAATTTGAGGCTAGTCTGGTATAAGACAGACAGACAGACAGACACACACAGACACACACACACACACACACACACACACACACACACACACACACCCCAATCACAGATTTTCCATTTTGTTATTTTAGAATGAACATTTGATTCTTAATCTCTATTCAAATAGCCCACGTTTTTGGACATTATGCTCATTTCCTCTCTCATCTTTAACAGCTATCATGAAGGCTTTTGTAATCATCAATATCTGAGTCATCCCAGGATCTACATCTATTGACTATTTGATCTTCTGATTTTATATCAGCTTTTTTCTGTTTATTAGAATTTTAGAATGTTTTGTTGTATGAGCTTTGCCCTGCAGATGAGATGATATATAGGCTCTAGATTAACTTATCGGCCTCAACTTAGTTTTGAATTTTGCTATGGCAGGCAGGTAGGTGGATCACCTTGATTCTGGTAGGCTTGTTTTTAAGCCTTATTACTATGGGTCCATGTTAGTTTTGCCCTTACTCTTGAGGTTTTATGTTAATCTCTGTGTATGGCCTTACTGGCACTGAAGCAAAAGAAGATAGTGCTTGCCAAGTCTCAGGGGCACAATCTTCTAAGCACCTGTAGGGTAGCTTCTGGAACATCTGCTCAGTTCTCAGTCTTTGGCAGCTGTTGTCCAAGCCCCTCAGTGTGCCCTTAACCACTTACATCACTTAGCAATTAAACACAGAGTAACACAAACTTATGGGAAGATTTTTCAGGAAAAATTTTCAGGAAAGTTCTTTCCATTTCTCAATTCTTTGGTACTCTGCTTGCTCAATTACATGCCTACTGATATCATAAAGTGTTTATTGAAGTGCTTCCTTCACTAGGCAGTGCTATGATCTCATAATTTCTCCAAAATTTACAGCAATTTAGGACTACAAGATAAGCCTAGCTCTATACAACTAGTATTGAAAAAGAATCTTTTTTGGTCTCATTTTTACTTTGTTTTAGTCTCTTGAGACAGGCTCTAACTATGTAGCCCAGGATGGCCTCAAACTTGCAGTAATACTTAGGCCTTAGTTTTCTGAGTACTAGGAAGGCAACTACGCACTTTTTTTTTAATATTCAGTATTTGCAGGATCTTTCTAGACCACTGGAGTTGACCTTGAACTTTGCCTCCTACCTCCATTTCTTGGCTATTGGTATTTTAAGTACAAGCCACCACATGCTCAGAATCTTTCTAATTTATGACAAACTGGGGAGAGGGACAGGGAGAAAAATAAATGTGAAGTCATATAAAGAAAGTCTTCCCAGTCAGTACTTTTATTTCCCTGAGTACTAAGTACTCCCTACTTTCCATTACCATTTTAGAAAACAGTTTTCCTTCATAAGAAATGCATATATATGTGAGGGTTCTGAATTCAATTTTACAGTAAAGAGTGAAACCATTAACCAGTGCCTATATATAAAGCTAAATAAATTTCAGACATGTGGTTAAATGAAAACCAACATACATTTAAATATTTTAACCTAGAACACTTTTTGTCCATTTTACCATTTATAAACTAAGATTATTTTAATGGCTGAGTAACAATCAACCCTGTGCAGCACAGTACTGCTTACACTAAGTACTCACCAAGTGCCCTATATTCAACGTTTTTATTTCCATGCTGCTAAATATGGAAAACTATTGAAAAAGTTGGGTGTATGTGCTTAAAATGTAAGTATTTTATATGTACAGAATCTTTTATTATTCATGTCTTCTACAGAATTGTATGAATTTCTTCTTTAAAGGAAGTAATTCTGTCTGTGGAAAAAGTAAAAGTAGACTTCCTCCTCTGAAGAAAATCAAGGGAAACATGCACTTACGAGATAAATTGGGCAGAATAAACTCTGAGTCCTACCTGAATTTAGAAAACAAAGGTTACAAGGCCAAAACAGCTACAGAAGCTTCAGGACAGTGCTGGGTCTTACTGGGTGATCCTTGTTACATCCCAACCACAGCAACATGGAAATTTCTTCAGCTCACTTACAAGTCAAAATCAATGTAGTATCAAGTGCTTTACAATGAACAATTTTTGCCATGCAGTATTCCTCAGAATGAGAAGTCCCCCTGTCAAAAAAACAACTTCCTTTCTCTCTCCTTAACTCCTATTCAGATTACAGGTCAATTTCATCAAGTCATCCCATTAACACAAAAATGTTTTGGAAGGTATTCAGTCTCTGCCCTGATTGACTTTTCACCAGACTATAACCTAGATGCCAACAAATGAGATCCAAATATTAATGAGCAAAAGGTCATGATGAGGTAATCTCCCAGGCTCCTGGTTCCTGTTCGCTGACCCTATCCAATCCCCTGCCCTTTCCCCAGTCTTCTACTACATGTATTTACAATCATGGGCTCATTTTCAAGACACACCCTCTGAACTGTAATTTCATTTGAAGTGTGTTTTAAGTAGAGGACTCTCAGATGCCAGACCCCAAACCAAGGGTGATTCCCAGAAACAATAAGAGTTAAAATAAAAAGGGAAGAGAAGAATCAGATGAAAACTAAATCCAATTTTAATTTTTGATATTGGACCACTACAACAAAGAAAAAGTGGGTGAGAGAGAAGGAACAAGAAACTCCTCTTTCAATCTTTCCAATAGGCTATTTAATAAAGTGACAAAGCAGAACATATTAAAATATTAACCAAAGCTTCCAGGAAAACCTGCATAATCTCAATTGTTTATTCAAGACCTTTGCAAACCTCATAAAAAATTAAGTGGGTTTGGGAAAAAACACATCACAGCCATAGGAGAAAGTTTACAAAACACAATGGTCAGACGCCTGCCTGTCTGCCAGTCCCTCTTAACTCCCATGTCCAGCTTACTGCTCAGCTCCTAGTCGCTCAGTGCTTGAGTAAGAACATTTCTCCTCCCAAACACCTCATTAGCGTGCTTTCTTGAGCTAATGTATCCTGTAGGTGAGCTTTGTTCATTATTCTCTGCCAATAACAAATGCTTTATTTCAGATTATTTAAAACCTCAGGTTTCTCAGAGGAAGCACATTTAAAAACTTCTCTAAGTGAATTTAACCAGATCTTTAACTAATCTCACTATGGGAGAACAGCACATGGCCATTTCAAGGAAACCAGTAGTAAAACTAGACAGGCTGAGAGAGGAGGTAAAAGGAAAGAGCAAGGTTGCTGGTTCACACTGACTTTGGATAAACCTTGGTCCTTTCATTTATGTGACCTTAACACTATTTAATCTTGGTTAGACTTAGATTCCTCATAAATAGAGAATGACAGCAGTCTTGAGAAAACTGTATGCACTAAATAAAAGTGAAATACAGAGCTCTGCATCTGTGACACAGACTAGGGCTCAGTGAATGACAGCTACTTTATGATAAGATGCTCCTGTGCTTTAGGGAATTATGGTCTACAGTTCAAAGCAAATTTAAAATAAAATTTTATGAGCTTCTCAGACAAAATTAAATATTCCACACGTCATAAAAAATAGTTATAAGAAAATTCAGCATAAAAGTTTAACACAAGTTAGGCTCAATGATAATCAACTTTCTGTCACCTAGAAATCGACCCTGAGCTAATTAGATTGTAGAAAAAAGATTGAGACAGGTAAAATATTCCATTTGGGAAGAGAAATATTCTTAAACCATTTCTATCTCATGAAAACATGCATATTTCTCTCCATCCCTTCTTTGTTCCATCTGAATGGCTCTTAAAGGGAGCTGTAAAAGAGGAAACTACATCAGGGTATCTGGGTAAAAGCGCCAAAATATGTTAACAATTAGAGAAGAGGAAACCTGAAAGGCTGCCTTGTTAATTAAAGAACTTGCTATCAAAGAACTCATTAAAACATAATGAAACCAAAGGACTATTAAAATAAATACTCAAAAAATTTGTCTAACAGTCCTTCAATATAGCTTCCTTCCAATGCTTCTAAAAGCAAAGATCCAGAAAAAGATGAAAGGCTACAAAATGTTAAAAGGAAGGCTGACGAAACCAGAGACAAAGTTAGAGTGAGGAAAATCTATGTGGAATTCTAAATATGGACCATCAGTCATGCTTATGAGTCCTCTGTTACCCATGCCCAGTTCTCTAAGATCATGAGTACAGCATGATAGGTCTGCATTTGACTACTCTTAGTCATTAAATTAGAACATGTTCAGGCCCATTGCTAGTGTCTGCTTCATTTAATATCTACCACTTGGTTTCTTTCTTATCTAAACATGTAGAAATGAAAGGTGGAAACACAACAGGTGAAGCATTATTGCAGGACTCTTTTGCAACTATACAGTCAGTAAGATCTTGCATATGTGAAGCCAAGGAAGAAGGAACTTGGGATAATCATGACTGTCAACTTGACTGAATGGAGAAACGCCTGGGAGGTTGGTGAAGCACAGCTTTGGTGCGTGCGTGTGTGTGTGTGTGTGTGTGTGTGTGTGTGTGTGTGTCTGCACATGCGCGAGAATACAAATTTCCAGATAAAGTTAACTAGGGGAAGACCTGTCCTGAATGTGGATGTCACCATCCCCTAGGCTGGAGGCAGGGTGAGATAAAGGAAGGAGAACATGAAAGCAGAAGCAATCTCTCTCTGCTTTCTGGCCACTATAATGTAATCTTCCCAGCAGGACAGTTCCCAGAAGGATGGACTGAAACATCTGACACTATAAGCCAAAATAAACCAATTCACCGCCCCTAAGTTGTTTTGCTCAGGTATTTTATCATAGTGATGAAAACATGCAAAAGAAGAGCAGCACACTAACACAGGACACAGGAAAAACTACTATAAGAGGGAAGAACAGGCTCTACAAGGCCTCAGGTTTTCAGACTCAACATGGAAGTGCACGTCAGCTTTCCTCGCCTTCAGCTTGCCAATTTCAGAAGTTGAGATTTCTTAGACTCCAAAAATTGTGCTAATTCCTTATAATAAACCCATTTTTATATAAAGAAATATGTACCATGTATACACACACACCACTGCTGGGTTTGTTTCTGTAGGGAACCTTTTAGTAACAAAGCATTCAAAACAGAGAATCATAATGTTTCAGAAAATTATGTATTGAAGTACCAAAACGAAATGTTTCAGAAACACTTTGGAATTATTATATGCAGTATAAATAAAACTATTTTTATATGAAACACAAGTATAAATAAAGTGAAGATGGTAAATAGTGCGGGGCAAAATGTTCTACAAGATGAATGTAAAAGTCAACAAGAAACTAGAGGGAGACAGAAATGATAAGTAGAGAAACAAAAATATCGTGACTGCCTTTAATACATAGAAGAGGGAAAAGTACAACATTTATGTTATGGAAAAATTACCTAAATCACATGTAAAACAAACATGAGGCATTCCCAGAAAAAAATAACATGAAGCTAAAACTTGTTACAAAGAAGACTTGAAGACTGGAAACAAAGTTATCATCAAGTGAAAGTGACATTATCAAAAAGGAACCAAGAGAAACAAAATACCACAAACAACTAATAAATCAGAAAAACCCTTTAGAAATAGGAAGAAAGGCTTACAACTCAGATAAGAAGGTCCAACAAAACCAGCGATAACAGACTAATGAAAAATTCATAAGCAAGGGAGCTTTCAGGCAAAAGACGGACAACCAGGGAAGAAAGTCAGACTTCCCTGCTGCTAGACCAAAAGCTACTGGATTTGGAGCGGAAAGTATACAGTATCGTTGAAAAAGCTAAAAGTGAGAAGAAACATTTAGAAAAAAAATTTAAAGACTCATAAAATGAAATGCTCATCCTCACTTGAAGATATACATTGTAAAAGCTAAAACTTAATTAAAATCGAGGTAAGTTTAACAACTGCCTGAAACTAAATGTAAATTTTAAAATTACTGCTGAAAACCACATAAGTTACTAATGCTTTAATAACAGCATTCTCCACCTAAAACACTGGGATAATTTAACACAGATGAGGAAAAATATGAATAAAAATGTGGGATATGCATTTATATTAAAGTCCACAAATGAAATTTTTGATACTTTTTAACATTTAGAGAATTACAAGCTAAAGAATATTTGGGGGAAATGCAAGATTTATGTTTTTTCAAAATTTTAAGTATGTGTAAAAGTTGAGGCTATGTGCCCTAAGTATCAAACGTCCACATGAGAAACTTTAAAAAGAGAAAGCACAAGACAGGACAGCACAAGTATAGCTAAATAGTTTGCTATATGTGATTTAAGTACCCCCCTGCAAAGACAAAGGCAAAACTAAAAGCTACGTGGTTAAACTAACAAGTAAACTAATAGAGAAAAATATAGAAGGTCAAAAAAGAGAATTAGTCAAATGCTACTGAGAAATGTTCTCAAACATAACACAAAGTGTCACATCCTATAAGCAGTCTAAAATAAAATTCTGATTGCTACAACCTTCAAATAGCATACAATAATAGTCCATTAAAATATGTAAAGTAAGAACTGTTGTACATACTCAGCACACAAGAAGGCACAATGAAAGTAAGAGACCATCCCAGAATACACTAAGATTGACAGATCAAGTCAGAAATGAATAATGGTAGGGAGAACTGAACAACACAGTAAAAATGGAACTTTCACAGATCGGTCTGTACTGTCTGTATTGTAGTTAGGATATATAGACTTGGGAACAGTCTGTCTACCCTTAGGAGTAGATAAATATTTCTTGCTGCATAAATATTCTGAATAAATAATAAAGGTTAAAAAATGATACAGTGGACATTCTAAACATAAAAAGTCTTTGTTAATAAATGACCTAGCTAAGAAAACACAATAAGACATCAAAAAGATACTTAACAGTAAACAATACCAGTAACTATACTGCATCATCAACTCTTATAACTCAGCCACAAGAAAACAACCCACATTTCAATAAGAAAGGAGATATGAATAGACACGGGACAGAGACTACAAATGAACAACTAATAAGAATGGGAGAAGCGCACAGCATAATCAGGTGTTGGGGAGACAGAAAGCAAACCCAGAAGGAAGTAAGGTGTGCTAAGTACTACAGGAAAACTCATTAGGCTACATTTTTTTTAAAGATGGCAATACTGAATCCTGAAATAGGTGTTTCTCTCATGTATTGCTTTTGAGAAAATTAAACAGCATATCACCTTTCAAAAACCATGTATCAATTCCCAGCATTTGGGTATCTGGGCAAGAGGACCATAAGTTTCAAGCTAGTCTTGGCTATGATTTACACTGTCTCAAAAACCAGGAATAAATAAGTAAACAAATAAACAATAAGCCCATCAAGTTAGGAACTTAAAGAAATGTACAAACATACATAAAGTATTTTCTCAAAGTTACTCATATATATTTAAAGAAAATACAGAGAGCAAAGGAACATGCTAAAAATTACACGTCCTAAGGAGATTAAGACAAGATCATGAATTCAAGGCCAGCCTGGATTACATAAGACTAAAACATCAAAACCAAATCAATGGGCAGGAGAGGTGGTTTGGCAGGTAAGGCCACTGGCAGGCATTCCCAGAAGATGCTCTTCTCAATTCCAGAAGTCATGCCACAAATAGAGTAAAGTGGTCCACACCTATGGCTTCCCTAGCCACAAATTCACTTAATTAAAGGTTTAAAAGGTTTAGAAAAAAAACCTGCCGTCTATTCTGCTCATGTCTAGTCACTTTCCACTTAGATGATTCCCTCAAGGGCTACATATACTGTTTATTTGGACTGTATTAGATAAGATGAATGACCTTCAGATTGTTGACAGTATAAAAAGGCTGTGCACAGGTCATACGCAAATGTGAAAACACTTACAGTAAGGTGTTTGACCATCCACATATTCTTATGTCCATTGCAGGGGGAGGAGGAGTCATGGAACGAGTCTCCCATAAATACCTAAGGTTGAAGGCTTATGCCACAGATCATAGATTCTCAAATCATTTTGAGAAAGGACCATTGTTTTTTGACAGGACATTTCTAAAATACCATTTTCTATTTTCTGCAATTGTCTAAAAACATTAAATGAGGTAGTCTGCTTCCTAATTTTAATAGAAAATTACTATATGATTGCACTGCTTCAACCTGCCTTTGTGTTTACAGTTCACTTGGAATTAAGTCATTTCACCACAAGCAAGAGATTACATACATATAGACTTCTTTGTAGTTGTATTGGGTTGAAGTCAAATTAGCCTAGCAAAGAGTAGAGATAGTACTCCAGTAGGTTGAATAAGTGAAGGAATTACAGAACCATCTTAAAATTTAGAAGATTCATGGTGGATATTGGAATTTTGTTTTGGTTTTATTTGTTCATTTTTATTTTATGTGTATGAGTATTATGCTTGCTTGTATGTAATTACACCCATGTTGTGCAGTAGCCCTAGAGAACAGAAGACGGCACTGGATCCCCTGGAACTGGAGTTAGGGAAGGTTGTTAACCACCACGTGTATGCTGGGATTTGAAACTGGGTCTTCTGCAAAAGCAGCCAGTGCTCTTAACCACTGAATCATCTCTCCACACCTTTTTTAATGATTTTATTTTTATTTGTACAAGTGTTTTGACTGTTGGTATGTTTGTGTATAGTGTCTATAAAGGCTGGAAGAGGGCACAGATCCACTGTGTGGGTGCTAGGAATTGAATCCAGGTTATCTTGAAGAACAGCAAGTGCTCTTAACCCCTGAGCCACCTCTCCAGCCCTGTAATTTAGTTTTAGCAAAACAGTTACACTGAAACTACTAAGGTAATGTAGTTAATTTTAATATTAACGTATTTAATATTAAGGTATTTATGCCTACTTTAAACATATATAGGTAAAAATTAATAAAAAATGAAAAATTTAATTGACCAAGAAATTTTATCTGAGGATATGTGATGGACTTTGCTGACATAAACATAGAAATTATGAATTAAATACAGTATTTCAAATTACATTTATATGTGTGTTGATATATATTGTGTTGGAGGGTTTCAGTTGTCAAAGTGACACACCTGGAAATAGGAATCTTCAATTGAGGCATTGCTTCCATCAGAATGACCTATGGCACACCTTACTTCCTTCTTTTCTTAATTTTCAGGCCCACACTGTGGGCAGAGTCATCCCTGGGAAGGTAGGCGGGCCTAGACTGCATAAGAAAGCCCGCTGAGCATGGGCCAAGGAAGTAAGCCAGTAAGTAGCTTCCTCCACGGTTTGTTCTCCCCTGTCTGCCTCCAGGATCGTAGCCTACTTATGTTCCTACCTCAGTTCCCTTCAGTGATGGACATGGAACAGAAAAATGCAATAAACCTTTCTCTTTAAGTTGCCTATGGTCAGTATTTTATCACAACAACAGAGAAAAAACTAGAACAGAAATTGGTACTGGGAGTGGGGTACTGCTGTAACAGACCTGACCATGGAGAGAGACACTGAACTTGTAAAGTACTGGAATTTTTAAGGAGTATAGGACTTTTAAAGTTGCATTATATTTTATATCATGACATTAATATTAATATTAGATCTTTGAATAAAAAGTGGAAAGGCTATGTTTTTTTAATATTTTATTTATTATTTTTATTTTTTGTGTATGCCTATTTATAAATGCATTCATGTCATGCAATGCTCACAGAGATCAGAATAGGGCACTGGATTCCCAGAAGTGGAGTTATGGATGATTGTTAGCTGTCACATGGGTGCCGGGATCCAAATTCAGGTCCTCTGCAAGAACACCGGTGCTCTTAAGCACTGAGTCATGGTTTAACAGTGATGTGTTTGTGTGCCAAGTTAACATGATGTCAATTGTGATGGATAGCTTCAGTTGTCAACCTAACACCCCTGGGAAGAAGAAACTTCAATGGATGCACTGCCACCATTAAACTGGCCTGTGGCCATGTCTGTGGGGCATATATGTAATTGATGGGCGAGGGCCCACTCCACCGTGGGCAGTACCACCCCAGGGCACCTGGTTCTAGATTGTATAAAAAGCAGGGTGAGCACAGGACAGAGTAGCAAGCTGGTAAACAGTGTTGCTCCGTGATCTCTGCTTCAGTTCCTGTCTCCAGATTCCTGCCCTGCCTAAATTCCTGGCCTTGGCTTCCCTCAGTGATAACACTTGTTACTTGGAAGAGTAAAATGCATTAAACTAATAAACCCTTTCCTTCTCAAATTGCTCTTAGCCAGTGTTTTAGCACAACACAGAAAAGGTGCTAGAAATGAGCAAGGAACATAAAGTCAGAGGAGTCATATCCTAATCAAAATTTGATCAGATCCAAGAAGGACATGAAGTCAGAAAAACCCAACAGCTACATATCAACTTTTATACCAACGTAGGTTCAGACCCTGCACAGTGCAGAGACAAACACCTGTATGCAGCTATGGCCTTAACAGGCTGCATTTTCACTGAGGGGACCAGACTAACACAACATGGAAGCTTTGTCTCCTCTGCATACTTGGTGATGGAGAAAGTTGGCTTACCCAAGAGAAATTCATTGAAACTGTGGGTTTGATGTCACAAGTTATGATGCCTGTGTAGTTTAGGAATTCCACAGGGAAACTCTGAATAAAAACTGGTCTTAGATTGGTGAAACTCCTGAGAAAAATGGGGAAAACAAATGCAAAACAGCTCTGAGGATATTTGCATAACCTAAATTATAAGTTTCTATTGGGTGTGTGGCAATACTGGTATGTGAGCTCAAAATAAAAAATTAAATGTTTTAAAGAGGAAGAATCTTCAACACCAAGAATAAGCTCAGTAACTCAACTGAAGGAATTCTTTAAAGGGTCAAAAAATCATAATAAAACAGCAAAACAATATGGATAAAGGAAATGGACCTCTTGGAAAATATTGTTGCTGAAACTGAAAAGTAATGGGTGACAAGCCTTGGGCATGGTGGCTCATGCTACTTCTAAGGCCAAGGTAGCCAGATTGCCAGAGTTTGAGAAAAGTCTGGCTACACAGTAAGCTACAGGTTAGTCTGGGCTACAGAGTGAGACCTTATAATAAAACAAAAAATAAATAATAAAACATACTAATGGATCACATGAATAATACAATGGACAAGAAAAGAGATCTGAAGAATTATCCAGAATTAGTCAAAATATAAAAAAACTAAAAGTATTAAAAGTAACAAAAGAAAAAACATGGCTCGCAAAGACAGAATCTGTAAGGTTAACAGTGAAAAGTAAAAGGCTAGGGACAGTAAAACAGTCTCTTAAAAAAGCTCGAGGAAAATGTGGTTTAATTTCAGTTAGAATCAACTCAATTTCTAGTTAGAAGTGAGCAGAGATGTAATCAAAAAATTTCAGATAAGAGGGGTTGAAAATTAACTCTGAGAACACTGTTTTAGGTAACATCGAGAGGTCCCTGAGCAAGCTTGCTTGACACAAATTGTAAGTACCCACGGGGAGTAGGGTGAGCAGTCATATGATTCAATACTCCACACAAATGACCTCAGAACTTCCATGAAGACACACTTACAGCCTAACTCAATGCCTACAGGAAATGAAGCAAACTGAGTCACAGAGACAGCAAAAGGTACAATTATCAGAAGCTTCTATGAAGGTCCTATGTTGAAGCTAAAAATAGTCTTTTAGCTAACTGAAGGGAACAATTATAGGATTTAGCCATTTAGATTTTTTTCCTACGCTAAATGAAGCAAATTTCTTCCAAAAATCATAGAATTTAGTTTATAGTCAATTTCTTCCAAATACCCTCACTGAATTTGTTTGTAGTCACTTATGTATCACAGAATTTTCTTTTGGAAAATTCTTCTGTGGACTTCATTTTACACCACACAGTAGAAGCAAATGACCCAGATCAACTCTAACTAGCTCAAACTAGGAGAGAATTTTATTCTAGTTGAGTAGATTTATAGATAGAATATATCAGCATTAATTCATAAGCTGTTCAAGACCTCTGCAAACTCTATAAGCCAGTCACATCAGGAGAACCCTTGGATTCCCTTCCCTGATATTAAGGAAAGTCAAAGGTCCTGCACTG
Organism: Eospalax fontanierii; assembly: GCA_035773235.1. Lineage (NCBI taxonomy): Eukaryota > Metazoa > Chordata > Mammalia > Rodentia > Spalacidae > Eospalax > Eospalax fontanierii. The sequence goes on along the minus strand of CM069547.1, from coordinate 51,542,394 downwards.
AGTAGTCTGCAAAGTATTTTCTAAAATCCCATAACAATAGCAGAATGCTAACATGGACAAAAAGGAAAAACAAACACAAAAGCAACAACAACAAAACAGTGGATCAGCTGCATGATTTGCAAATGCAAATAACCAGTGGCTCTTCTCAACTGTACAAATAGTATATCTAAGAGTTTGACTTCAGCTAGCTAATGGGATAACAAAGACCCTGAATCTTCACATGCCATGGACAAAGGTCCTCTGTGCAGGGATATTAATATGCTAAGGGGACAGCCTTTCAAGGAATACATGCACTAGATGTCAATCAACCAAACTTTAGAAATTAATGGCCTTCACTAGCTTTTGCCTGGTCATTTTTTAGTGCCAACTTCTTGACTACCAAAGCTCAGCTCAAGTCTGCTTGACAGACTGAAGATACATCCCAAGAATAAAACCTCAAACTCCATAATCTATGAGCTCATGTGTGCTGCACTCACATGAACACCCAGTCAGGATACTTTGGTACAAGAGAATCAAGAGCAAGACCATTGCTGGATTGTAATATAACTCCCAAGACATGTCTTGTTTCTTCTTTCTATTTCTTTTCCCTTGACTTGAGACAATGTCAAAGCTGAATTAAGTATTTTTCTGTTACAGACTGAATAAAAACATACATGATAAATGACATAAGCATGCTGTATATTTACATGTCTTTTTTTTCTGTTTCTTTGTTTTTTTTTTTTTTTTGAGACAGGATCTCCTTGTAGCCCCAGCTATCCTGGAACTTGCTATATAGACCAGGCTGGCCTTGATTTCAAAGAGATCCCCCTGCCTCTGCCTCCCAAGTGCTGGAATTAAAGGCCTGCACCACCACACCTACCTGGCATGTAGTATTCTTTTAAGAAATACAGATATTGGGGCTGGAGAGATGGCTCATGGATTAGGAGCACTGGCTGTTCTTGTGGAAGACCTGGGTTCAGATTCCAGCATCCACATAGAGGCTAAAAATCATCTGTAACTCCAGGTCAAGGGTATCCGATGCCTTCTTCTGACCTCCCTGGGCGTTGCACAAGACAGGTGCACTTACACACTCACAGGCAATATACTTATACATATAAAATTAAAATAATAAATAAAATAGTAAAAAAGAAATACATATTTTATAAAAACCTTGAGGATCCTTACAAATGAGGTAGTCATCTGCAATTTCAAATCAGTAAAGCTAACGAGTCTTGAAGTTCTACATACAATGAAACAAAAGAAGCTAGATCTGTGAAACATAGCTCTGGAGTTCTGAAAACAAAGAATAAGATGCTGAGTCTGGAGTCCCAAAAACTATATTGATTATAGGCTGGATCACTGTAGCTACAGCAAAGGTGTAATATAGTCAATAGCAAATTCTTCTTAGTTTAAAACAAACAACAGAGCCTAGACACCTATGCTTGAATATCATCCTGAAAACTTAAGAAGTTCATCGACACCGAGGTAGGAACAATTTGGAAGCCAGTTCATGAATTTTTAAGAGTAATCAATTAGAAAGACATGCTACAACTATCTCAAAGTGTTGATGTATGAGACAGAGAGTAAAACCCAAGCTCCTATAGTTAACCTTTTCAGTGAGTTCCAATGGACTAAAACATTGGCAAAACTGTTTTTCATTACTAATATAAAACAGGTAGTAAATATGAAATTTAGGACTACTGGCATTGATCTTATGACAAAGCAATACAGACATGGTACATACACAATAGTGCCAAAGAATGAGTTTGACTGTATCTTCCATTAGTAAAGTGCAGGTAAGGTGACAATGAAATTTTAGAGGCTTATCTTTGGGGGACTCTAAGGGTAGCCACAAAAAATAAAGTTATGATAACTCAGCACAGTCATGCTAAATAACAGACAACCACATGTCATTCTGGCATAGGAAAAGACTTGTTTCTTATATTACACATCAGTCACCAGTCAGATGAAAGAAGGAGCATGATCTGGGGCACACTGCCAATAAGTGTAATAGATCACATCAATGGACTTAAAGACAAAAATTACAAGGTCATCTCAATAGATGCAGAAAAGGCCTTTGACAAAATCCAACACCAGCTTTAAAGCCTAATAACAAAGCACAGCACACTATACTGGTGCAGTAGTGGCATTTTTACGTTGGGGGTAATCAACAGCTATCTAATTGGATTTAAAGCTCACTCAACAGGAGGGAACTCATGTGTGGCACTGTAAACATATAAACATAGCTGAAGAGGTCAAAGAGAATAGAGAAAACCCTACATCTATCACACCCTTAGACAAATGTAATTTCTTACATGTATGCTAATATGTATCCTTATATTTACACACAAGTATACCAGTCACCACTCATCAAAGAAGCTTCTATTTGTAACCGAGACAAATTTGTAACAAAATTCCACAGCTGGTCACACATAGAGAATAAGTGCTTGTGAGATCCCCATCCCTAAATGACACATCTACAATGGAACCTCTACACCAATGGATCATGGAATGCAGTGTAATAGGGGGTAGAGACAATACTAATGCATCTCTCAACTCTCACCAGCAGAGTTCCCTCATACAACAGAGGGTGATGAACACAGAAGGCCACAACTGGCCAAAATGTAGAGCACAAGAGACTGCAGAGTGCATGTTCCTGGATAGGACTCATATTAAATCTTACCCACCCAGGGATCAGGGACCATTGTGGAAGAGGGGCCAGAAGGACTGTAAGAGCCAGGGTGGTTCATGATCATAAGGAAACAGAGTCCTCCAGGCTTCTTGGAACTTGCTCATATGAACTTACAGCAGCAATAATGATAGTGTGCATAAGACCCATGCAAACTCAATCAAACAAAACCCAGCATAGAACTGTGAAAAATGGACAGAAGGCCCCAATCTTAGCTGATCACTGCTGGGTGAGGAAAAGTACATCTTAAAGGGAGTGATGCTAGACAGGCTGACAGGACTCTAGTGGATGAACTCACACCAAGGGACATTTAAGTATACAAACTTGACTTGATAGGCCTTAACATGTAAGACAGAATGCATGAAATCCTGTGGGGAGGCTATGGGAGGGTACAGATAGGGGAGGGGGTTTAAATATGATTAAGATATATTGTATTAAATGAACAAAAATTCAATACATTTAAAAAATATTATAATTATACTCATTTAAAACATTAAAAAAACAAAGATGTGACACTTTTTATTCCAGAGGCATATGAATTAAGAAAACAAGTCATCTGCCCACTAATTCATCAATATATTATAGTAAAGTTGGTATAAAATAACAGAACAGAAATAAATCTCCAAATTTGAAATGGAATGAACATAAAGAATATAGTGACTTATCCCCAAGAATTCTAAAATTTTGTTGGGCAGAAGTTGCAAGATATGGCTGTTTGCCCTGGATTAGATGGCATAGTGTCTCTCTCTCTCCTCTCTCTCTCTCTCTCTCTCTCTCTCTCTCTCTCCCTCTCTCCCTCCCTCCCTCCCTCCCTTCCTCCTCTCTCTCCCTCCCCCTCTCTTTCTCTCTCTCTCTCTCTCTCTCTCTCTCACACACACACACACACCACCACCACCACCACCCTCTCACTGTGACCACCTAGCTTTCTCAGGCTGCTTCCTATTCACAGGAGGTTGAATGCACACAAATCTTCAAAAATCATGGTCTCTTACTTGAATTTCATAGTTCTTTCCATAGTATAGCTCTGAAAATGCTTCTTTGGTATTTTATTTATTTAACTGCAGTCAGTTGTTATTCCAATAGCTAGACCCATGAATCTTTTTGAGATACATGATTTACTTTAGATTTAGGGGCAAGATCCTGAAGTTGGGGGACCAATATTCTCAGCTTACTTTGGTTTTTTGTTTTTCCTTCCTGAGACATTCCAAACAAATGTAAGGACTTACAAGGTGTGAACTGCAATTGAGTCTAAAATTTTAGCTAAAATGTGGTTTGAGTTTTAATGTCATCTTTGATTCATGGCTGATATACAATGGGTTTCTGTACATTGAAGTACATTTTCAATTATGTATCTGACCAGTTGAAACTGATGGCTGCATATTTTAATCCTTCAAATCTTGAAATTTCTATGATCTCCCAATGGGAAATGTACCTTATATCCTGCTTCAAACCAACAAATTCTTTTCTAGGCTTACTTACAGTCTGTAATACGTAATCAAATGAAATTGACAGTAAACAAATACATAACACTGGTAATAATTTATCCCCCAATGCTGCCTGAAACCAAATACCCCATGATCTGATTTCTAGTTATCCCTGGTAATAGTACCTCCAAAAGATTTATCCTGGGAACCACCTGCTTATGGCCAAACCCAAGTCCATGTCAAGTATCTTAGGTGTGTATCACTGGGATTGTCTGTGTGCTCAGTACAACAGTATATACCATTCTGAAATCAAGCTCAGTTCTGTTTATTGTAACTAAAATAACAAATAAATCCCAAATCACAGTGGATTACAAAACAAGTATAATTCCCTTTGTTGTTTTTTTGTTTGTTTGTTTGTTTGTTTGTTTGTTTGTTTGTTTTTAAAGACAGGGTATCCTTATAGTCCCAGTTGGCCTGGAACTCACAATGTAGACCAAGCTGACCTAAATCTCACAGAGATCCACCTGCCTCTTCCTCCTGAGTTCTGGAATCAAAGGCCTATGCTACCATGTCTGGCTTACTTTCCATATTTTAATGTGTGACCAAAGTTAGAAGTGGGAGGTCAGGTTCCCTTGAAACATTCCATATACTTGGCAGAGAGAAGGGGAGAGATGGAGGGAGAGAAGATGAGAAAGAAAGAGATGGAAAGACCACAGAATAACAAAATACAGCTTCTGAAAAGTAACACAGAAACTTGCACTTCTACATCACCAGAAAAGATAAATCATAAGCCAAGTCCAGCACAAGGAAAGTCACTAGATACCGGAAAATACAAGCGATCCACAAAACAGCTCATCAGAACAGCTTGAATAGAGGAGACACCTAAGAACTTTGCTGTCCTATTAACCCATACAAAGGGTTCACAAACATAAAATAAGGCTACAATTCCCATAAATATCTGTTTCTCAAAGTAACCATTTTTCTCTAACTTATTTTCACAAAGATTCATTATTAATCTGTAAATTTTTCTATAATCTAATAAACTTTTAGTTAAGTTTTACGAGTCTAAGAACTGGTAGTAAACACAGATGCTGTTTGTAATACACTTGGCAGAGGACACAGGGACAAACTAACAGTTATTAATGATTAAACTTTAGAGTAAGCACCTGAGATGCTTTTATAAAAACAATATTCAAACCTTAAAATCATAAAATAATTTTTCTTTTTCAAAATGAGGGCAGCTTTCTAAATAATTTTTATATCTATGACTACTGTTGTTTTCTGTTAAAAAAAAAGCAATGCATAAATATGGTGTGAAATAGAAATGCCACAATTGTAGACACACACACACACGCGCATACACACAACTAAATGGGGAGTGGTGGAATATACCTGTAATTCCAATACACTGAAAGTGGAGACAGGAGGATCAGGAAGGAATCCAAGGGCATCCTTAACTACACATTGCGTTCAAGGTAGGCCTGGGCTAAGCTAAGAGACTTAGTGTTTAAAAATGAAAGAAGAAAATAAGGAGACTGCTAGATGTAATTTGCAATGTACCTTAAAGAAGATGACTAGCAAGATAGCTGCCAGTAAAGTACTTGCCACACCAACATGTAAACTAATCTCCTGGGACACATTCCAACACCCATGTAAAAGCCAGGCTCTGCAGCATGTGACTACAATCCCAGCACTGAGGAAGTAGAGACAGAAGGATCCCTGAGACTTGCTGGCCAGCCAGTCTAGCTACATCAGCAAGCTCTAGGTTCAGGGAAAGACCCTATCTCAAAAATTAAGGTGGACAGCAATTGACGAAGACATCAGATATTGAATTTTGCCCTCCATATGATTGTATATGAATATACATATGCAGTAGCATACACATGTGCACATACACAAAAATTTAGCATGGTTCCTGTAAAATTTTTAATGCATACACGTTAATCTATATCTCTGCTCTATATTAATGTATCAACATTTATTTAAGTCCTCACTCATTGCCTTTCACTTAGCACTATTCAAAACAAATAGCATTTAAAAGAGATTTTCAACACATATTGTTGCATAATTAGGAGAATTTCTTTCAAGCAATGTAAGAGAGAAACTGACCAGTAAAAGAACAGGAATACAGAGTTCTGGGGGAAAATGCTCATGACATTAAAATTTTACAACCTGAGGCTGGAGAGATGGCTCGGTGGTTAAGAGCACTGGCTTTTCTTCCAGAGCATCTGGGTTTGGTTTCTGGTACCTCCATGGCAGTTAACAACCGTCTGGAAGTTCAGTTCCAAGGGATTTGATACTCTCTTCTGGGCTCCATGGGCACTGCACATACATGGTATACTTGCATACATGCAAGGCAAAACACTTATACATTAATTAAATGAATTTTTAAATGGTTTGATTGTTGTTGTTTATCACTGTCAAAACCTCACCAAAAGTGTTTTCCATCTTTATGCATTCAAGAGAGAAAAAAAAACCTAATTACTGTTTTTCACTTGAACTTTTTAATCCAAGAGCATATAACTTTACTTATTGGCACCTTCATTTCTTTTTGTCATGTGTGTATTTTTATTCTAGTTTTACTTACTCAGATTTGGAGAGTACAGATCAAACCTGGGGCCTTGCACAAAACAATCACTGAGCTACATTCATGCCACTTCTGTTTACTCTGTTATTATAAAATAATCAAAAGAACACAGAATTTATTAGCTCCAAATGTAAAAGTTGTTATATTTGCTAAGTAGACAAACTCACAACTACCTCTAAACAAGCATTTGACAGCATGGAGAGCATTAGTCTGGATTTTTAAGTCTGATCCTTTCAAACCATTGTATCTTCTTTCTAAACGAAAAGTCAAAATAGAACTATTGTTCTGAGACAATGTTTTCAAACGATAACTTATTACATCATCATGTTCTTTTTAGAGGTTGAATATCATTCTACATATTTTTTTATGGTATGTAGTATAATTTATCCAACCCCTCAACTAATGGGCACCTTGATTTTTTTCTGTTTATTATGTAACATCAGGTCAATAAATACATTGATTTTTGACAGAAGAGTATAAAATTGTTGAATATATGAATAAATATTTGCCTTAAGTTCTATTGTACAAAACATTAATATCAATGCTTTTTATTTAAAATCGCCCAGATTTCATTTTGTTTTGTCTCATTCTATAGCCCAAGTTGGCCTCAACCTCTTAACAACCCTCTTGCCCAGCCTACCGAATGCAGGAATTACAAATAGGTGAACATCACCATGTCTGGAGGGAATACTTTCTCACATGCTTGTTTTATATTTTCGTGTCTCTTTTTATGTAAGTAGACTTGCAAACAACATAGAAATGGATGTATTTTAAAGTAAAACTTGGAATCTCTGTTCCAAAAGATATCATTTTATCTCATACTTTCTTTTTAGCAGACTTTCTTCTTACCTTCTCTCAACTCTAGACTAGTCAGATTTTCTTTTCTTTCTAGTCAGACAACTGGTCAACTTTCTGACAATTGTATTCTATCAAAATTCTTCATTATACATACATATATACATAAGTCACCATTATGACAATTTTAATACACAGAGCAGTTGTGTTTCAGCAAGTTGTCTAGACGTGATCAATATATGCCATCAAAGAAGAAATTCATATTTCCATACCATCACACCACTTACTTACAGATACATTTTACCTTGCAAAACTGAAAGTCTATACCCATCAAATGACACCTGACAACAACCAGGAAGCTAATTCACTATGGATAGGAAAAAACTGAAGCCATTACCTATTACTCTAGAATTATCCATTTCTCCCATTAGCTCTATCAGGTTTAATCATATATTTATAGTCTGTTAGTAGTTGTGCTTAAAATTATAATAATTGCTGTATTGAACATTTATTTTTGTGTATATTTTATAGCTATTTTCTTTGTGGCTACCACTGAGATACATTTAACATTTCAAAGTAGTAACACTCTAAATTGAAATTTTCCAGTTTAAATTTAAAACTAAAACTTTTCTCTTTTATAACTCTATCCTATACTTTTAGTACTTATGCAAAAAAATAAAACTTCATATACTATGAATTCTAAAATTATTAATTTATTGTCTTTTGTCTTTTTCTTTTTTTTTTTTTTTGCTTTGCTTTGCTTTGCTTTGCTTTGCTTTGGGTGGTTGGCTTGTTTTTTGCAAGAATGTGCCATGTAGTACAGAACTTACAATGATTTTTCTGCTTCAACCTTTTTAGTGCAGGGATTACAAGTATGGGCTCCCAAGCCTGGGCCCACCATTTCTGAGGGACTCGATTCCCAGACACAGGAATTTTGACAGATTTATTTTGTTGTTTAGAATGTTGACAAAATATCACAAGTTTGACACAATTCTGTGCTTTCAAATTCAGGAATAAAGATGTGTTCTCTTTAAATTTCTTGTGAGAATTTTATTGATCACCTCCTTCCTTTTATTGATTTCCTTCCTGCCAAGGCGGGGATAACCACCTACTTTGAATAAATTTCAGTACATTTGTACTGAGCACCAGTAAATTAATGGATACTGAAATTTCAGCAAATATCTCACAACATATGGAAAGATTATTTTATGATACTCAGAAATGTTTTAGAAATTCCCCAAATAGTATATGTATCCCTTGTTTTTATCTCTCAGTGTTCTCATCTTTTGTAGTCATTATGAATAAGATCTAGCTTATTATGAATACAATCCATTGCATTTTATGAACATCAGTTTATTAAAAGGAAACTTTATAAAGTATTGTATTTGTAAATTATAGACTGCATATGCAGTATGTCATGTACATGTTTCTGTGTGGTGTGGTATGTATATGGAGGCCATGTACACATCTACATGAGTAGAGGCAGAGGTCAACTTCCACTGTTTTGTATTGCTTTCCACTTTATCTTTTGAGACAGTCTATCACTGAAATCAGAGTTCCATGAGTGGCTGGAGTGGCTGTCCAGGAGGCTCCAGGAATCTATTCCCCCAATCTGAATGCTAGGGTTAGAGACATGGGTCTCCATGACTGGCTTTTATGTGGCTGCTAGGGATCTGAATGCAAGTCCTCATGTGTGCACAGTAGGCACTTTACCCACTGTGCTGCTTCCCTTGACAGAGTTAAAGATTTTTTTGTTATTGTTATTGTTAGTAACTACTACATGGTTAAGTCTCAGCAGACAGAGGATCATATAATTGGCAAGCAGTCATACTACTATTTTCTCAACATTCATAATACAATGCTCTTACACAATTGCTATAGCTACTACCTCAAATAAAAATACTTACTAATAGTGATGCTAGAAAACAGTGCTTGCTTTAGTTAACACAGCCACACATGCACATTTATTTTAAGGATTTGTGCATCCATTTCTGGCTTTCTAAGGATTTATGGAGGACTAGATATTCAACAATATTATTTTTTAGTTATCTAACAATTTAATCTTATTTTTCCACTATGTGTAACTTCTCAGTATTTGGCTGATTTCTGTTGATATAGTCCTGCATTCCTGGAACAAATCTCACTCAACATGGCACTGTCTTTTAACACATCAGGATTGTGCGTGCTCAGGTTTTAAAGTTGCAAAATTAACTTGCAGACTGTTTCTGTTTTTAATGTTTTTACATAAAAATGAAGAATAAATGTAATTATTGATCATTATACCTTTTTGTCACCAGGGACAGTTTTCAACACTACCCACTCACTGACACTTTAAACAGAACTCACCCATGACATCAAACAGAAGGCATGTTAATTAAGAGAATCTCAGATCATTTCACTACTTTTATGTTTTTCTGAGTGTTTAGGATGTCTATCATATTTTAAATTGATTTTACAATTACTAGAAAATCATACATTTCATTCAAAGTTTTAAACATGGAGCAAAGATATTTGAAAAACTGAGCATCCTTCAATTTTCTTTGTATCTTTATTTCTATCTGGTTTTTATCCCTAATTTTTTGTATTTTGGGACTTTATTTCTCTAATATTGATGACTTTTACATTACTTTTAAAGCACTCAAATATATCAATATTGGTTGTTACTTTGTTGGTGCAGTTTTCCTTATTGAACTCAGGAGGATATACGCTCACTGGTAGAGCACTTGCCTATCATAAAAGGCTCAGGGTTTGATTTTCCCATACTGAAAAAAAAATTTTTAAAGATTTTAAAACATTATCATTAATTAATTCCTACTATTTTCTTTTTCTGCTTGATTTTTCTAAAACGTTATCTTTCATTCTTACTAAGCTAACCACATAACACATTAACACTGAAACTAAACTTTCCTTGAAGTGTGAGTCAAGTGAAAACTTTGACTTCTTACTATCTAAGTAACATGTTCAATGATTGAAGAAGTGCCTACTGGAAATCCACCTATCTGCCAGGGTTACTGACACATAATCTGCTGACAGCATTCCTACATCCCCTGTGCCAAGTGGTTCTGTATTTGAGCTGCTTAAGTATAATTTTCTACTGATTATTACATTATTATCGATCATTGTTTTCTTTCTTTTACCTTATAGTTTGTATTTTCCCAGGTTTTTTTGTGTGTTTGTTTGTTAATTTCTACTTCCCTTTGATCATCAAATAAGAGAAGTTATAAATTTTTAGGTTTATGAACTTTTATGTTCAAATTTTGTATTAACTGCACTTTATTATAACTCAATAGTATAGCACTTATCATGTGCAAAGTCCTCCATTCACTTCTCAGCAGTACAGAAAACACACAAACAAACACACACACACACACACATGCACACACACACATTTCATTAACTATAAGATGCCCTGTTTTCAAATATTTCTGAAGGAAAATATGGTGACAATTTTAAGTCACTATTAATTAGAAGACACATTTCTATCTAAGATGTTAAAATATAAAAAAGTTTGTAAAACTGATTAATGTTACAATGCTTAAGACATACTTTTCTTTGCATATACTCATTTAGGAAAGATGAAGCCATCAGTATGTTAACATCACCTTCTGTTCCAACCAACTTCCCCTATCTCCATTTTGCTGGGTTTTGCTGGTTCTTGCTGAACTATTCATCCCAGTTAACTATCTTCAGGTTATTATTTCTACTATGCACTTCTAATTAAGAGTCAAGCAGTATGGCTCCTCAGAAGATAATTTTGACATTATGAATTCATTCTTTGGATGTATCTTCTTGGTAAGTTTGTATGAGAACTCCCTAAGGGCTATAATAACCCTACTTCAAAACATTCACCTATTTTCCAGTACTTTGAAGAGACCGTATCACTTGGAGTCTGAAAATAAAATATTCAGTGAACTGGAATTTTCAAAATATTAAAGGTGACTTTTTCTTATACTAGGCATGCTTACACAATTAATCTTTGTCTTAAAAATCTTTTGTGTCTCTTTTAGAAAATCCCTATTTAGTCTGTAAATCAAATTTCCACTCATCTTGCAAATCTTAGACCCTGCTAAAAACTGGTAATACACGTTAGCACTTTGAAATTCAACTTCAATTTGGTTCAAACATTATCAACATATAAAGAAACAGTCTTTGTAATTAATAGACTTGGAGTCTTATTCAAGGCTGAAGGCTGGAACTTTGTTTTGGCTATTTATGTTCTTTTTAAAGACTGTTTCTAGGGGCTGGAGAGATGCCTCAGCAGTTGAGAGCACTGACAGTTCTTCCAGAAGACCTGACTCAAATCCCAGCACCCACATGGTAGCTAACAACCATCCAGAATGCCAGTTCCAGGGAATCGAACACTCTCTTCTGTCCTGACATGGGTGTACTTACATATATGCAGGCAACACATGAAAACACACAAAATACAAATAATAAATATATTTTTTAAAAGAAGAGCATTTCTGGAATATAATCAGTTCAATCAGGTTATCTTTCCTAGAGTTCTCAAATTTCAAATTTTTATATAAATTTCAGATATTTTCAAAGAAAATTTTAAAATTAAACAAAAGAAAGGCTAATAATAGGCATTAGTCATTTGTGGTAATGCTATTTAAATTTTATACTAAACTGAAATGTCCAAATGTAAGGTATTACTATAACTGCTTCAAGACACAGGCAAAGAAATTATCTTTACCTTTTGCTTGATTCTAAGTCAGATAGCCTGATAACTGAATTTGATGAGTAGAAAAAAGTTCTAGGCATTTTCTGTCAAACAGATGTCAACTATTTTGCATTGATTATCTCCCTTACAAAAACAAAAATAATAGATAAAAACACATAAATATGCAATGAGTAGAAGATATTGTGCATGTGCGCACATGTGTGTGGGTGTATATGTGTATATTATACCATGGCGTGCATGTAGAGGTCAGAGGACAACTCTGAGGAGCTGGTTCTCTCCTTCCACCTTTATGTGGGTTCTAGGGATTGAGTAACATTGCCTGGCTTGTGGAGACAAATGATTTTATTCACTGAGCCACCTTGCTGGTCCCTAAAACAGTTAAAAACATTTTTTAGGTGTTTTAAAATTAAAAATTATTTTAAGATGATTAATCAAGTCTTATTGAAAATCAAGTAAGTTATATTAGGAGAAATGAATAAAGTACCAAGGGCATGAAATGACTGACATAACCATGAAGTGGTTTGACTTTTAATAAATATATCAGAATATAAACAATGAGTAGCAAAAACACTAATCATTTTGTCATCCTCCTGGGTCTTTTTCTGAGCAGCTTTTACTAGTACTTCTAAAAGTGGTAGTAACAGCAATTTTTCTTTATTCATTATTTTCAAAAGTTTAAACTCGACAGGAAAATAGAATTTTCAACTGGGAATGATTTCTTGCTAAATAGGGCATTTGAACTACCTGGGAATATTTTGATTGTCACAATAAGAGAGGGGTACACTGTCAGCTGAACAGTAGAGGCTGTAGATGAACCTGAACACAGTGTTCATAGTTATACAACTTTCATACTGTTTGTTTACTTGCCAATTCACAGAAAAATGGGGTGAAGGTGGGTCATAAAGTAAGCAGAATTCATAAACTACTCAAAGATATGGTGGCAGTGGTGACTTAAAATCTAAAGCAGATCAAGTGTCATGTGTCATATACTGTAATTAGAGCAACTAGTTCAATCAGGAAAAGTTCACAAGCTCCTCTTAACTTTCTGGTCAGTAACAGGAATCTAAGTATGCCAGGTCCATCCATCTGCCCTCCACAGCACAGACTAGATAAGACTGGGGCTTTTGGCAGTGGAGCAGGACCCTAGGCTAGTGTGAGAGTTGGATGAGGCCTGGAACTATAAGCATTCCTGCTGAGGCCATGGAGCTTGTGCTCATTAGACTCACTCCCTGGCCTGTACTAGAAAGCCAGTCTCTACCAGGTGAAGTGATAAACCACACAGGAAGGATTCCTTCTGGACCACTGCTAAAGTAAAGGAAGATCCTAAAGAAAAATAGAAATGAAATGTTCCTTTGTATCAAATCAACACTGTTCCTTTAACAGCCTCAGAAGAATGCACACCTCCTACATCTTAAAGGAAAATCTTGTGTTTGACAGCTTGCTTATTGTGGTGCTAGGTATCAAATATAGAGCCTCACACATGATTGACAAGCACTCTACCACTGAGTTACAATCACAAGTCAAATCTTTAAGTCTGAATGATATCTATTATATCAAGTTTAATGCTACAGATTACAGATGATACCAAATGCCTACTAGATGTTAGGGAGCATTAGCATATAGGCCATATAAAGTGCCATTGGTTTAAGAACCAACTATCATTTCCAAAATAAAACTCTTATAGGTTTATAACAGACAATGAGAAGATACCTGCTCTCTGTAGAAATGTAACTTCATCTAAGTATTTGAGATTTACCTTTATGATAATCTTTCCTTTTTCTTCTGTACCCTATCAATTAAAATGCTTCAAATTAGCAATAATGGGTGGAGCATAAAGAAAACAACACCAAATGCACACAAGTAAAGAGTGCAGAGCTGGGCAAAGTAGAGACCAAACCAAAGCAGTGCAAAGATGGTCCATGGAGCTAAAGTAGAGGACAGTAGGGAGAAGTGGGTTGGGCAATGCAAGAGGACCCCATGTTCCCATGACCATCACTGCTACTCTATAGGGAAGAAAAAAGATTAATTTTGAAATTATATTAGAAAATAAACTGGTATCTTTTTTAAGACATTGTCTCACTATGAATCCAGACCATGCTTGAACTCTTGAGTAAAATTTACAATTCTTAAAGAGTAAGACTCAAATCAATGGACACCAGTATAAAAAGGCAAGCCACAGAGCAGGTAAAAATATTTGCTGTAAATATGCTATAAAGACCTCCTAACTAAAATGACAGTTCTCAGTTTAGTGTACAGAGGTCTATAAGAGGTTCACAAAGTCAAAGCCATTTCCATAAAATACTAATATGTTGTTTGCCCTTTTACTGTTGACATTTGACATTTGCACTAATGGTGTTAACAGCGCTGGCACCTGATTGGAGCTCACATCACAGCACTGTGCTGTTCACATGATCACTGATTTCTTCCCTCCTGGGCACTCACAGGAAAATGAAGTCAGCATCACATACAGATATCCCTGATGAAGCAAGCAGCAAAGACTATTATTATTTTTCTTAAATCCTAGTCTTTCAGAACATGCTATTTTTAATACTCTTGTGTGTGGCACACTGGGAAGCACAAGGAAAGTGTGCGGGGGTCACAGGGCAGTGCAGCAGCTCGACAAGGAGAAACATATGTCTGAGGGTTAGCTGAACGACGCTTTCTTAGTGGAACACCATTTAAGACTGAAAGCATAGGTAAGAAGCAAACTATAATCATTCAGGATATTTGGCATGCATTTCCTTCAAGAGGAAAGATGTGAGCCTGTCACTTCAAACACACAATTGGCAGTATGAGTTACAGGGACAAACACCAGACAGCAAAATTCGAGATTCTGGAAAACTAAATTCCGTTCAATGAAATGATTTCCCAAAACTTAAAAAGCCTTTCCATTTGAATAAGACTAGTAGCACTATTAACAAATGTGAGTATTTAATGCCATATAAAAACATGCCAACAGGTGGAAGCCCCACCTAACACAGAAAAACCGACATTTTACTTTTAAACTTTTATTTATTATTCTTATTTTGTGTTTATGAACACGTAAGTACACCAGTGTTGTACAATGTCCGTGGAGGTCAGAAGAGGGAATCAAAACTAGACCTGGTGGTTGTCAGCCACTATGTGGGTGCTGGAACCAAACCCCGGTCCTCTGAAAGACCAGCTAGTGCTCTTCAACACTGAGCCATCCCTCCAGCCCAGAAACCAATATTTTCTACATGACCAGTGTGTGAAGCTACATATTCAAACCAAAGTACAAAATACTCTTTCGCTTTTTTTTTTAGCTTTTAAACATATTATTGTTATCTAGGGCCCCTCTGCTGGAGAACTTTTAATATTTTAGCCATAAAGAAATCACAGTGCTTAAGGAGCTATATATGTGTACCTTGGCTTAAACATTATACAATGAATATGGGATGGGGACATCATACAGTATCAAATAAATGCACACACATTTATATTACCAGCTTTTAAATGTTTTATTTATATATTTTTTTTATTTTATGCATATGAGTGTTTTGCTTGATGTACTTAAATGCACCATATGTGTGCAAAGCCACAGAGGCCAAAAGAGGGGACTGGGTCCCTTGGAATTGGAATTAAGAACAGTTGTTACCTGCCATTTGGATGCTGGGAGCTGAACCTGGGTCTTCTGCAAGAACAGCCAGTGCTCTTAACTGCTGAGGCATCTCTCCAGTTTCTATATCACCAGCAAAAACTAGATGAGTGAAGTTTTATGGTAAAGAAGTATAAAAAGTTTATTGATAAGTTTCTAGGCTTTACATTGCAACCAACCATTAACTGAAATATGTGAAATTATGCAGTGGTATAAAATAAGAATATCAACAATTACTTTAAAGGCTATTAAAACACTCCTTCTTCATCTAGCTAATTATCTAGGAGGTCAGATTTTCCCATGTATTTCAATCAGAACAGCATATGTCAACAGAATGATACTGAGGCCGATCTGAGAAACCCACCTTCTTCCAAGCTAGACATCAAGATTACTGATAAAAATATAGAATAATGTCAGTCTTCTCACTACATTTATTTTGTTATGACAAATATTGTTCTTGAAAAATATATTATTCGTGTTAATAAATGCAGGGTATGCCACTTATTTAAACATAAACACACATTTTAAGGCTCTATCACAACTAACATCTCATAATTTAAATATTACAGATGCAACAGGATAAACTCTTTGGAATCTTCAATGACTCTTGATCATATAAACGTGTAAAGGAGTCTAAAGACCAAAAGCTTGCGAATATATGTTTTGTTTTGTTTTATTTTGTTTTGCTGTGTAAATTAGTTAAACTCAGTGACTTAGAATAACAAAGATGTATTTATATTACAGTTGGGGGTTCAGAGGTCCAAACTGGATCCCAGGTAGCTAAAATCAATGACTGTATTGCTTCTTAGGGTGTTTGGAGAAAATATATTCCTGTTTTGTTTCAGCTTATAGAGGCTGCCTACATTCTGTGGCGAATGGCTCATCACAGACCTCTACTCTGTCACACATCTCCTCTGATATCCCTATTCCTCTCCTGAGGAATCTTTGAGATTATAGAAGTTTCATCCAGAAAAGATAGAATCATACCTTCTTCAAGACTCCCAGTTTTTGCCATAGAATATGACAGGATTTGTAGAACTAGGTATGAATATCTTTGAGAGATCATTATTACATTGATGACAGATGATGAACTAAATATATAATAAATACTTTTACATCCTAAGAAAAGGACAGATAACTGAATAGAAACATTTAAACAGATACTTCTCAAACAGGTGCACACAAATGGTCAATAGATGTCTAAAGAAGTATAGATCACTGACACTCTGGTGAGATGTGATCTTTCTGGCACCCACTGTTGATATCAGAGGGATGGGGTTTTCAATTACTAATAGAGGTCATGAAGTGGGGGGAGGTAGTAAGGTGAGGGTAGAGATGGGGAAGAAGGTGTGAATTGGAACAAAATATATTGTCTAAAGTTCTTGAATCAATAATTTAGTTGAAAAAATAGAAAGATATGGTAGGAATGGTAGCAACTCCAGAGCTGTTAAACTGTGCTGACTTCACTTTATCAGGGTAGTGAAGGGAGACGATATGAAGACACCACCTCAGAGCATCAACCACGGAACAAATAAGGTTCACACTGTAGCAGTCCACAAACTGGCAAAACCAAGCCACAAATCTAAGTGCAGATAATGAAAACGGAGAAGCTGTGGAAGAGGGCAAGGGAATGGGTGAAAGTATCTTGTAGGGAATCAGTCCTTGACCTTGCTTGGCACTGGACACCAGCTACACCCACTCTGTGAAAATTCATCACACATACACTTACAATTTGTTCATTTTTCTGTTAGACTTCTAATTTTTAAAGGCATGTTATTTCCTAAAGTTATTTTCTAAAAGATGAATTATTTTAAAAGTATATGGGGGGGGGGGCTAGAGGGATGGCTCAGCAAGGAAGAGCACTAGCTGCTCTTCCAGAGGACCTGGGTTCAATTCCAAGCACCCACATGGTGGCTAACAACTGTCCATAACTCCAGTTCCAAGGAATCTGACACCCTCTTCTGACCTCCAAGAGCATTGCACAACACAGGTGCACTTACATACATTTAAGGCCATACATACATGCACATAAAGTAAAAATAATAAATAAAATATATTTTAAAAAATATATTTGGGGGAGTGCCAGCTCATTGGTTAAGTGTGCTTAAAGCTCTTGTCAAGAACCTAAGTTCAGCTCCCAGCATCCATGTGGCTGCTGACAATCACCTATAACTCCAGTTCCAGGGGGATATGATGTCTATGGCATCCATGGACACCTTTACTCACAAGTACATAGTCACACAGAGATATCCACATATAAACATTTTAAAAATAAAGTATTTTTTAAAAAGAAAAAAATATTTGGGTAGGAACTCAACTAAAACATCTAATTATACGAGCTAAAGTAGGTGCCTGGCCACAGCAGAAAAATTTACATTGTTGGTCAACAGGGTACCAAACAATACTGCTCTAAAACAGAATCTCTGGATACCATTCAGTTCCAGCAGGGATCTGTGCTCACAGCCACATGGAAAGAAGTACTCTTTCACAGGATTCACATCCCACTTCTTGAGAGTTAGATCCAGGGATGCACTTGTCTGCAGAAAGCTGCTTCCCATTTGCAGGTCCATGTTACCCCTTGATCCTAGGATTATCTAACTTCCAAAGGCAGTATCAGGATACACAATGGTTAAAGGAAACTTAAAAATAAAAACAAAACATAATAATTCACTAAAACAAAACATATGTGGGTAAACATGATATAAAACTTCCTGTTTTGTTACCATTTTAGAACAGTTAAAGATAGCAAATCATTCATTTGCAAGAATCTTGTGAAGGCGATCAGATTACTTACATGTCACAACAAAAGCAAGCAGATGTCCTCACAGAGACCCTTCTTTTAAAAGGTGAAATAATGCCCTCAGGAAAGCATTGCAGGCTAGTGTTCTCTCTCTGCCTCTCTCTCTCTTCTCTCCCCCTCCCTCCCTCCCTCCCTCCCTCCCTCCTCCCCCTCCCCTCTCCTCTTTCCTCCCCTCTCTCACAGTCTGTCCTAGTACTTTTTCCTTCTGTGAGTGGACAACATGTAGACAAGGAGCTAAAGTGCAATAAGCCCTCAACTGCTAATTCAAAGAACGAAATCCCTGGAGACGAGCATACCCTGTGTTTGATTTCTAATAACCTACGTTATATTTATTTGGAGAAATTCAAACACTTATAACCATGTTAAAACTGCCTTAAACTCCATGAAAGAACAGCTGAAGGAAGACATGTACCAACCTCTGTGTAAGCTCCTCTCACTGCAGCATATGTAAGTATGCTGGAAACCTATTGTCACCTTGCTGACTCTGATTTACCAAAGAAGTAAAAACAGGGTTTTAGAAGGTGATTCAGCATTATTTCTTCCCAAGCAGCAATATTTTCTTCAGTGTTCTCCCAATCTCACTCTCATTGAAATAGAATTGTAAAACAAAATAAATTGGCAATAAAAATGTATAACCAAAATAGACAATGTCACAGGATGGCAGTCAGTCATATTCCCACTTAGAGATGTCCAGTCTTAGGACAGTCACTGGATATTTGCTCTATTTTGGATATGTTAAAAAGTCTAAGATATGTTTCCTCAATTTGTAACTCTAGTTATTTTTTAATTTTTATTTTATGTGCATGAGTATTTTGCCTGCATGTATGTGAATGCACCAATGCCCACAGAGGTCAGCAGACAGCAATGGATCCCCTGGAGCTGGAGTTATAGACAATTATGAGCTGCCATGTGGGTGCTGGGAACCAAACCTCCAGAATTTCTTAGCCACTGAGTCATTGCTCCAGCCCTAAACTCTTTTTAACTATAAGAAGATTATACAAAAGGAAAAATAAAAGATAATGTATTGTTTTCAGCAGAGAATGAGAACACCTCAAATCCTTGACATCAATACAGATACTGAAGAGAGGAAGGAGTCTAGAAAGTCTTACAGGGGCTATGACTGTTCTGTCTTCAAATAACACCCTTCAACCTAGCACCTCAGCACCATGAAAAGGAGTAACTCAGTCTCTCTCTATCTCTTAAGCTGAGTAGCAATACTGAAGAGACAGCATGGCAGCATCTAAGTAAGCTGGGCTCATTGGCTCTCCCTGGAGCAGGCTGTAAGGCATGGAAATTGACAGCAACAGGTTCATATGTCCATTAAACTCCACCTTCTGCTTATTTGCCACTCTAGCTCATTCCAATGTCAGGATTAGAGTAAATGACTATTTGATGCCAAATAAGCTTTTATTATGAATCATAGGAAAAGAAGACAATTCAAAAGTCAGTATCATTAAAGAGGCTAAAAAATGCTGGCTGTATACCACCAGAAAGAATAGAAACTACTGCTGGGAACACTAGCTTTATTGGGAGAAAACTGCAAATATACAGGGACATCCAAGGGTCTCTGTGAAGAAACAAAAAATGCCTAAAAGATTTAAATGATTAAACTTGGAAGCCCAGCAACACACTAACAATGTACTCAAGGTAGCTCAAAAGAATAGAAACAAGAAACATAAATCAATTTCTTGGTAGGCAGAAATATCATTAGAAAATTTGTTATTTCTGTCCATCCAAGAAAAGAAAAAGAAGAAAAGAAAAGAGAAAGTTTTTGGACATTGATTCTACCCATGTCATTAATTTGAAGAAAAATGTCATTGTGTCCTGAGGCTCTGAGGCCTGCTTGTCTCACCAGGACCTAGAAGTCTCCTTACTGTGTTTTGGAGAAAGCCACAGAGAGTTGATCAACTCAGGTGATTAGCACTACCAGATGAGAAACTTTGCACATAATGTGTCAAATACAGAATTACAGCAAAGTTAGAAATAAGGGACTCATTTACTAGTTCCCCTCTCATTGCTTGAGGTCCTACTTTATGATGACATCACCAGACTTTATCTCCCCACTAGGAAACATTCCGGTCACAATGACTAAAATTTTATATACTAACAATAAACAAAACACCATGGGAATCACAGAGGGAGAAGTCATTTGAATGATGGCTCCACACATCACACCCAGCACTCCTCATACATGGTATATGAGGTGGCACAGAGAGAGGTTTCAGAAGATATTTCACAAAAGGATTCATATCTGGTGCATCCTCAAAAAGTAGTCACCACACACATGTTAGCAATACACTCATACACAAAATAAAAAATATATTAAAAATACTGATCTCCTTACATATTTTCTCATGTTTCCACAAATAGAAAATGTTATTTTTCAAATGATAGAAAATTTAAGCCTAAAATGCCTCCCATTGAGATATTACTTTGTAATGTTTAATCTCCTTTTCTATTTCATTATTTTATTTGACTTTTTAAAATGACCTTTGTAGTATACAGGCAATGAATGTTTTTCATATTTGAAAAATATGGAAACTGAAGCCTGGAAGAGATGTTGCCCAAGGTCAGAAAATTAACCATTAGTCTTTTACCTTGCATGATAGTGACACAAATGGCTGACCTATCTATCCAAGGTAGAAAGGGGCTTGTGCCACATAAGATGTCACTAAAAAGGAAGGTATCACATCTAGTTCTTGCATAGAACTGAAAAAGGCTTTATTTGGAGTGTACTTGACATTTGAAGGACATGTAAGGTAGGAATACATATAAATAAAATACAGGGTAGTAGCAGTAAAAGCAGATGATAAAGAAACAACAACAACAAAGACCCAGGACAGCAAAGAGTTAAAGTGCTTGGCAAATAGGATGACTTTAGTTTGAGAGGAGTGCCTTTGTTTAACAAAAAGAAAGTTTGAAGTCCCATTAAGGGAAAAAATATTGTTGTATATGTATTTGTGGGTGGTGTGCGTGTGTGTGTGTTCATGATGAAGTCAGAAATTGATGTCAGGTGTCATCAGTAATCATTTTCCACCTTATATATTGAGGCAGGGTCTCTCACTAAAAACCCAAAGCTTATCATTTTGGCTATAACTAGTCAGCTTGCCTCAGGGAGCCCCTGACTCTATGTCCCATGTGTTGGGGTTACAGGCAAGCTACCACCCTTGCACAGCTGTTAAGTGGGTTCCAGAGATCCAAACTCTGGTCCTTGGGCTTGTATAGCAGGTACTTCATCTGCTGAATCATCTCCCCTGCCTCTCATTGGGAAAAATTTGAAGAGTCACAAAGAAGATTTTTAATTAAAGAGAGAGACTAACAATTTCTCAGTAGCAGAATTATTACATAAGTCCCGTGGTATTAACAGTTCATAAATTAAACAGAATGATAAGAAAAGTGTGAGTTTTAGAAGAATTTTTAAATGGAAGAATTCAGAAAGTTGAATGTAGAAAATAACTTTTCCTTAGAGATGGCTTCTACCCAGGAAGTAGGCCAGGTAGCATTGTATTCTTAAAGAAACAGAGAATGTCCACTATCATCCCACACAACAACAGGGGTAGGACAGATTTTTTCTTGGGTTATACAAATGTACACTGACAGCAGACAGAGAAAACAAAATCAGAGCTCTCCCCTCTAGTTCTGGTACCTGAGACAGTATTTCTTTCCCAGCATTTATGAGAGATAATTATCAAGATCATTTCTTAAAAATTATGCTCCCATACTGAGCATGCAAAATGGGTAAGTATGCATGGAATTGTGAATTATAAGACTGAAGCCTGAGATAAATGCTTTTGGACTCACACGATCTGTTAACTCAAGGGACACAGAAACACTTAACACTCCCAACACTAACTATAAATCATTTTGGTGGTCATATGGGTACCTCATGAAAAGAGGCAAGCCATCCTGGTCACCAAGACTTCAAGGGAAAACTTAAATAATAACCTCATCCTCAAACTCATGGTCTAATAAAGAGTACAATCCAGGTCCCCCTCCCTCATACAAACACACTGATACACTAACACACACTATCACACATATGTGCACATGCAGGTACATGCATGCCCAGTGAAGACACTGACCTTGCCCACTGACCATGTTACTGTTGTGATGTGGCAACAAAATATCCACAAGAACTAGAAGAAACAGGGAATCTGGAAATGTATGAGAGGCATTCTCTGCATATTTCTTTTCAGTGCTCTTCACAGACACATTTTGCACCAACCTCTTCACTGACAGTCATTCCTGACTAGGAATTTCAAGTATGAAGAGAAAATATTCATATCACATAAAAGACAACCAATTTGAGCTCATTCTCAGAAAAAGCTTCATCCTCTGTCTCTCCTTCTCCAGTGATATATAAGGATTCCACAAAAAAAAAAACATCTAATATTCTGAGGATTGTGCAAACAAACAATAGGCAATCTCATTTGCTATCTGTAGAAAATCTAAATGGGGAGTTTTAGAAATGAAATCTGATTTTACTGAATAGAACAACTGATCAAAATAAGTAGTGTGGTATTAAGAAAAAGACCTCACAAAGTACATTGTATATATGTATGAAAACCTACTGTGTACAACTATGTACAATATATGCTAATTAAAAAGAAAAAGGCTCTCTATTTTAAAGAAGATAGAAACAAGGCATTTATGGAAGCAATACTGAAGAACTGGGATTTTCAGTTCTATCCTGCCTTCATTCTGAATGGCACATGGTAAAACAGACCTGTAACCTCAATGGTACATACTCAGAAGTTACAGAGTATTTACACAATAGAAGATTAGAATTAACAAAAAAGAGGAAATCTCAAGAAAAGTTGTAATTCATGAGTGATGAAATTATGTACTTTGAGTTAAACAAATGACCTAAAAGTTACAGCAAAGAGAGCAAAGCAAGGTGCTGACATGCAGGAGCTGACCAAGTACAGGACTCACAATGTATGATCAGATATACACTAAGGTATCACTTTTTAAATCAAGGGAGATGAGTGTAAGGAACCCCAGATCATCTATTACTGAGCTTTTTCCTTATGTGCTAGAAAATCTACTCATGCCCCTCACCACACAAAGCTGAAGGACACTCAACAGGCAAAATACTATGTCACACTGAAAAGGATATTAGTTATTAGATATGATATTTTTATAGCTAATAAGTCAAGACCATACTTAGAGTCTTGGAAAAACTCTCTCTGTACCATAAAATATCCCTATCCTGGTACATTGTGTGTACATGGTGAAATCTCTCACATAGTACTCTGTGATGTCCTTTTCCCATTAGTTTTAACTACTTGTAAAGTATATGAGAAAAGTCTGCTGCTTATAAATTATTCAAGTATTTGGATATAGTTGCACAAACACAACAAAGCATATAATTCTGATTACTAAAGTATACTTTGTTCATTTTAATTTTTTATTTATTTGAAAGAACTAGTAACACTGATGATAAGCACCCTTACCCTACTACTGATGTTATTATAAATTAATGTACTTAGTATAACCCTGTTAAATTTATAGTGCCTGCTGATATAGGTTTTTGTTTGTTTGTTTTATTTTTGTTGAGACAGCGTCTCACTATGTAGCCCTGATAGAGTAGGGACTCACTATGTAGACCAGGTTGGCCTCAAACTCAAAGACAGCCTCCTGCCTCTGCCTTCCAAGTGCTGAAATTAAAGGTATCTGGCACCACACCAGACCTAAAATAGGTATTTTTAAATCATATTATTAAAACACTAACCTACTTATACTTTAGTGGCCTTTGCTTCTAAATCAATAATACAGGTTGGATATTATATAATGCCCTTATAAAATACATCAAGATACTTAACTCTTTCACCTAATAATAATGTGATAAATCAGGTATTAACAGATTTTGAAAATATTAAACCTTCCTTACATTTTTGTAATAAATCCTATATAGTAGTTCCTAAATAACTTTCTTAAAATTCTTAGAATTGATATTCAAGAGTTTATTAATTTTTAACCATGATTATATACATATTTTAACATTTTTGTGTGCTAGATTATCTGATCTTGGTATCAGGACGAAGCTAAATGAAATGATGCACTTTTCTGCAAGTGAATCTTCCCATTGAGAATAACTAGGAAAAGTACAAAATATAGAAATTTTTTTTCTTTAAAGACATCAGAGTTCTATAAACAATGAGGATTAAACAGGAATGAAACTATGGACAGGGAACAACTGAGGGTCTGTAGCTCTCCTGGAGGAACTGACTAAACCCAGCAGAGGCAACAGAGAATCAGAATTGAGCACCAATGTCACAGGTAAATAATAGCTATTAGAGATTTTTTTAAAAAAAAGTTTTTTCTACTTTCAACAGGCTAAAGGACTAGAATTAGAGATGTGAGGGCTAATTTTTCCATTAGAACATTAGATACACAGCTCAGAAAAATAAAGATTTATACAAAAATGTTTGAAAGGCAGAGTGAGATTTCCCAAAACCTCACAGTGTTTCAGACAGAGACTCGGCAGTGGAAAAATACACACGAATCTCAAGTAAGAGCTGTCTTAATCTATTTATGCTGCAGAAACAAAATACAATGGACCAAGTAATTTAGAAACAATGAAAACACCATTGACTATAGGTTATAAAAACTGCATTTTTTTCGTACAGTACTGGAACCTGGGAAGTCTAGGATCGAGTTGGCAGCAGATTCATTGTCTAGCAAGGCCAGCCACTACAACATACAGGGCATCTTCTAGCAGTGTTCTCATGTGGTGGAAGAAACCAGAACACTCTCCAGAACTTCTCATGAAGGCCTTACCCGCGTGGTCCATCGCCTCCCAGGTTCTTTTCCTATTGATAGGTCTAACATATGAATTTGGCATATTCACAAAAACTTAGATCACAAGAAAAGCTTTGAGGGGATGGTGTATAGACACTGACCACTTACAGTTTTTTTCTGTTGTTAACTGCAGATCTGTATACTGTCAAGACTCTTTCTCAACATTTGTCCAAAAAAAGGTAAAAAGCCTACCAGAAAAGCAGAAATTTCTACAGCTCTCTTTAGTGCTGAAGAAACAGTGCCCCAGGGGCTCTAGTTAACAACCCACTGTCCCTTCCAGGGACAACTAAAGGGACATCACAGCCTCAACTCAAACCTTCGACTAGAACCTTGGCTCAAACACAACCCAGCAAGCCATGGTACTTAATAAAGGGAAGGAGGACTGTTAGAAGGTAGAAATCTCCTCATATTTTAAATACAATGTCTAACAACAAACAAACAAAATACCAGGAAGAGACAGTAACACTGAAAACCAAGAAAGAAAATCAGAAACAAATCTACCAATATGCATATAAATACTAAGTTACTAAACAATGACTTTAAATGACAGGAACCAATATAATCAAAAAAATAAAGACAAATTAGATAAAAAGATAGGACGTTTCATCAGAGAATTTCAGCTTATAAAAAATTTAAATGATGTTCTCAGACTTGGGAGATAGTACAGTTGTTGTAAAGGCCAGAGCTAACAACCAAAGCATCAAGAAGAAGAAAAAAATTTAAATGATGTTCTAAAAGAAACAAACCTAAAATTTTAACAGCCATGTTTCTTTTATGTGTCTTGTACTAATTACCTTCAACTTAACTGGAAGACATAGTAGTAGGGACCACTATTAGAACAAACAAAATGCAGGGCATGGTGGCACACGCCTTTAATCCCAGCATGTGGGAGGCAGAGGCAGATGGATCTCTGTAAGACTGAGACCAGCCTGGTCTACACAGCAAGTGCCAGGACAGCTGGGGCCACCGAAAGACCCTGTCTCAAAAAGACAAAAATAATAATAGTAATAATAATAATAATAATAACAACAACAACAACAAAATACAAAAATCTATGAAAAGAAATAACAAGAGGCCTGAAAACCCCTTACAGAGATTTAAAAATTTGCCACAAACTTTTACACACCAAAGAGTTCCCTGGAAACGTAAACCAAAAATAAACATCTTTTGCCAAGCTACAAAGGGGCCTTTTTCCCTACGTTGAGGGGCAACACAGGAACAACCATAACTTACAGGAAGGTGAGTGAATACAGCAAATGTGCTCCGCAGGAAGGCAATGAGGTCCACTAGGTAGTCACTAGCTTTGTTGTCTAAATCTCCTGCCATCCAGTCATAGTCAGCAAGCTGCAGAAACTGGTCAATCTTTTGATTTAAGTTTGTATAAATCTCTTCTTCAGCTGCATGCCTAGCATCCTGTAAAATAACATTTAAATTTAATAAGACATTCATGTCCATTGTGAAAAGGGCAAAAAATTATATAATATGGACCACCAGACATTTATATCTATGTAGTAACACAGCTGGAAATACTGATTCATATCAGTCTCCATTAACTTTTTCCAAAAACATAATATAGTCTCTGTCTTTCTGTCTCTCTCTCTGTCTCTGTCTCTGTCTCTGTCTCTCTGTCTCTCTGTCTCTCTGTCTCTCTCTCTCTCTCGTGTGTGTGTGTGCGCGCGCATGTGTGTGCTAGCTGGCTTACGGATGTGCAAGAAAAGCTATTATTTGGCATCACTAAATGAGGAAAGTACATTCACTGACCTTAGCAATCTATTTCCTTGTTATTTTCTTATCTCTGTTCAAAAGTAAACTTACTGTTAGAATGCTATTCCAATTGGACCCTTAAAGGTTCCAAAAAGGTTCCTTTCTATATTCTTATGCTTCCTACATGTTCCAGTTTCTTCAGTTCTTTGTAAAAATGTCTGAGTTTGGGCTTAATCATATCTATTTCTACTGGTTTCTATCAGAGCTCTCTACTTTCTTCATCATCAGATTCTTTCAAGATCTGATAAATGTATCCCACAAAATCTATTCTATATAGTAATAATTCTAAAAGATGCTAAAAGGAAATACCAAACAGTTCCCACATCACATACGTTTGTGTTACTCCAAGAGATTCATGTTACTCACTACCATACTAAAGGCCCTAATTGGTGTGTTGTACTATTTTTCCAGAAATATACTTTCAGGACAAACGAATAAAAGCAGAACAATCAGGTTTCTGACAGTGCCCATGAACAACCTGCTACCACATCTGCTCTTCATCATTCAGTCTGAGTTGCTTGTCTAACCAACACTTACCACTCTGCCTCCTGTGACCTCCAGTGTATGGCTGACTCACAGCCTTCTTTCAATCTGCTTTCAAATGTCAATTTTTCTGGGTGATTTAATTATTTCCTATGATTTCCAGATATCTGTCTTCAAGAGACCTACTACAAATACAATACCTCAAGAACTGTGTGTCTGGTTACACGGCAGACATCTCTGAACCCAAAAAAATTTGAAGGCAGAAGACCAAGGATTAGATTCCTAATAGTCCATACACTTAACCTGCTCATGTCAGACTACAGCAGAAAGCTCAAATACATATCAGAAACTTTTCTTCCCAGTCAGAAACAGAGACCTGTACATTCTGACTGCTAAATCTGTCTTTATTATCCTTCCTATATTTTCATTTATTTAAATTTTGAATCATTTTGTTGTCTATAATAGTCAAAAATGATGTTTACTAATATAAACAATATATTTAATTTACTGTCAAAATCATACAAATTTGTCATGTTGAATAAGACATTTTTGAATGCATAGATTATTGTAAAGGGCTTAATGAGGCCATGAATACAACAAGTTAACATTCACAAATCAAGATCATCATAATATGCATTACTTCCAGTATTTGTTATCTTTGTGGTAAAAAACTAAACTTTCAAATTTATTCTACCAGAAACCTTCAAGAACACACAATATACTTATTCCACATTTTATACAATGGCCTCTTGAACTAATACCTCCAAAAATTTTGTATGCTTTGACCAAAACCCCTTAATCACCACTACAGTCCTCAGTGCCCATGCTCTGTTCTCTCCTGCGAGCACAGTTTAGATTCTACATGCAACAGATCACGTGTTATCTGTTTTTCTGTACTTGGATTATTTCACTTAACATAATGTTCTCAAGGATCATCCAAGATGCCATAAAATGACAAGAATTCCTTCTTAATGTTGTATATAGTATTTGTGTTTCCTTTTAGTCTTTTTTATTGAATTTTTGTGTGTTTCATACAGAACATTTTAATCATCTTTATACTCCTTCCCCATTGGCACCTGCCTATAGCCCCCTCCCCACATTGACTGGAATTCATACATTCTGTCATTTGTGTTAAAGCCTATCATGTCAAGTTAGTGTTACCAGATGTCTCTCAGTGCAAGTTCATCCACTAGGTCAGCCTACCTAGAGTCCCTCCCTTCAAGGAGATCAGTTCTTCCTGACCCAGCAGTAATCAGCTGCCAATAATTCTTCGTCTGAGATTTGGGCCTTCTGCCCATTTCCTCAGCTATGTGCCAAGTTTTGGTCTGCTCAAGCTTCCATGGGTTGTATTTTTATATTACACTTTCTTCATCCATTCATGCACTGATAGATATGCAAGTTGATTCTATCTTGGCAATGACGATCAATGCTGCAATGGAGTTGGCATATACCAAGCAATGGGATTATATGAATCACACAGTAGTTCTACTTCAAGCTTCCTAAAGAACCCCCACACTGCTTTCCACAACAGCTGTACTTTACATTTCCTTCACAGTGAACAACCTCACCAATAGTCTAATCATATTCAGCACAGACACTCTACCAGGTAAACAGTGCTATTTCATTGTAGTTTCCATTTGCATTTCTCAATTAGTGTAGTTATACCTTTTTCACAGATTGTTGGCCATCATTATGTCTTATTAAGATTACTGTCAAATTAAGATCCTTTTTTCACTTTTTAAATTTTTCTATTTTTTATTTTATATGTATGAGTGTTATATCTGCATGCATATAAGATGATTGAATCAGGTATTCTGTGATGAAAACGGAAAGTTGCAAAAAATGCCCCCTCTCCTGCCTAGAGCTGTTCATGTGGATTTTCAAAGAAGTCTTCATAGTATTTCTTTAATGATCATGTATAAGATCAGTAGTAATAGGATATTTTTCCTTTAATATATTAGTATGAATAATCTGTATTTTTTATACTTTTCCCTGTTAGTCTGGCTCAAAATTTATTTATCTATTTATCTATCTATCTATTTATCTATTTATTTATTTATTTGGGTTGAGAATCAGCTTTTGATTTTGTTGACTTCTAATATTGGTTCTTATTTTCATTTACCTATTGTTTTCATGGTTTTTTTTTTTTTGGTTGTTAACATGGAATTGATTGGTTCCTTTTTCTTTTCAAAAATATTTTATTTTTTTGCATATGAGTGTTTTGCCTACATGTATGTAAGTGCACTATGTACATGCAGTGCCCATGGAGGACAGGATGCTGGATGCCCTGAACTGAGTTATAGATGGTTATGAACTGCCATGTGAATGTTTAGAACCAAACCTGGGTCCTCTGCAAGAGCAGCAAATGCCCTTAACTGCTGGGCCATTTCTCCAGCCCCTCTAAGAAATTCTGACTACTACAAATAATGCTTTTCTTGTGTAATGCATTTACACTTTAATTTCAATTACAATACTTTAAAATCCCCTTAGGAAGTCCTGTGCAACCCATTTTTCTTGAACTATGTTCTTTAGTCTACAAATATTTCTGGATTTTCCGCTATTGTTTTCTGGTTTAAAAGCAGGTTTAGTTCATTTCTTTTTCAGTAGATCTTGCTAATGGATGTTTGACGGATTAGAACAGGATTTGTCTTGGATAAATGTTCTGTATGAGCATAGGAAAAATGTGTATTCTGCTAATGTTGGATGATTCCTTATAAATATCAGTGGGACCCAGGTGATTGACAGTGATATTCAGTTCATTGATATCCCTACTGATTCCACTTCCTAAATTTGTAACTTAAAAATACAAAAGTTTACTAGTAATAGATACTAGCACAGAAAATGCTACTTTCACATCTCTTCAAATACTAATACATTTTTTCTCATTGGATCTTTGAAAGCAATAGAGCTTACCTGGGCTATTGCAATGGTCTTCAAACTGAACTTTCTTCCACACTTTTCAATTTACAATGACATGACACCCAATATTACCCATTAAAAAGTAAATCAATTCACCACATCATGGCCCCAAATCTTCTAAACATTACATATAATTTCACAATTTAAAAAAAAAATCACAGTATTGGGGCTGGAGAGATGGCTCAGTGGTTAAGAGCATTGGCTATTCTTGCAGAAGACCTTGGTTTGATTCCCAACACCCACATGACAGATAACAACCATCCATAACTCCAGTTCCAGCAGATCTGGCGCCCTCTTCTGGCCTTTGTGGCATGCTTATACACATATAGGCAGAACACTTATACACATAAAATAAAAATAAATTATATTAATCTTAAAAACTCACAGTATTTATTATGTGTCTACAGGACTAGAAATCATCAGATTCCACCACCTCATCTTTTCACACATCTACCAGGGATGGCTATAGCACTACTGATCAGACCCCTTATCTTTCCTGAACATGCTAGTATCTACTCTCTTACCATTCCCTTTGGTAGGAATGTACATCTACCAGAAATCTAAATGATTTCATTTTTAAATAACATTTCAGGTCATTTCCTCCTAGATTCTATCATTACCTAAATGTGTTTATTATCCATAAGTTCATTAGAATATAAGCTCTATAAAGTCAAGAGACATTTTTTAATATTTTATTTATTACTTTTATTTTATGTGTATGATTGTATTGCCTGCATGTGCATAAGTACAACCATGTGATGCAATGTCCAAAGAGTCAGAAGAGGGCACTGGGTTCCCCTGGAACTGGAGTTAAGGATAGCTGTTAGTCACCATGCTGGGAATCAAACCTGGGTCCTCTGCAAGAGCAGCTGGTACTCTTAACCACTGAGCCATCTCTCCAGTCCCAAGAGGCATTTATTTTGTTCAGACTTACAACTATGCTTGCTGTATGGCATATGCTTTATGAAAACCTGTCGAATAGATGAGGGGCTGAATGCATCTAATATATTATTCTAGTAATTTCTACAGCTCTTTACAGAAGCTAACAGTGTATGTCTTCCCTGTACCTCAAAGAAACGCTTAAATTGAGAGACTGTTTTTCTTTCTTCCTGAAAATTTACCAAATTGTCACATAATACATACATACACAATATTTATGATGGAATGTCGGGAGCCATTTTATTAATTACCAGCTCGTCTTCCTGCCTTCCTGTCTGAGAGCCATTCTGTTGTTTACGCATAAGATCTAAGAGGAGATATGCTCCATGACCTTTGAGAGAGGATGTAGGTTCTACAAAATAACGCTTGTTTTGCCCAGGTGTCAGTATTGTCTCCAATTTGACTTCCTGCCTGAGATTCCTATGCTCTGGGGAGTGGTATAAATACTTAATAAAGTCTGTGCCTCAGTATGGACTGACAGCCCTCCCCAGTCTGTCTGTCTGTCTCTCTCTCTTTCTCTCTCTCTCTCTGTCTCTCCATTTCTCAATCCTCACTCCCCACTTCAGGTACGGTTCGATTTCTGTCGGGTTCGGCATATGGTGCCTGGCACCTGAACGTGGGGCCTGAAGACCGGGAGTACAGTGAAGGAAACCACAGAAAAATTGAGCTCAAGTTTAAGGAAAGTGGTGCGTAAAAATGGGTCAGGGTAATAGGCATCTACTTTTTGTACATATGCTGGGAAATATGCTTCATGTTCGAGGGGTTAGGATAGGACATCAACAGCTCTGTAATTTCTTGGATTTCATAGAAGTCTGTCCTTGGTTCCCTGAAGAAGGGACTGTAGATCTAAAAACATGGAAGAGAGTAGGACAAGAACTTCAGGACTACTATGATGTTCATGGACCAAGCAAGGTCCCAGTGGATACTTTCAGTTTATGGGCCTTAATTAGAGATAGTTTAGATCCTAGACATGAGATAGAGAGGGTTCAAGAGTAAGAAATAGTGAATGACATCAAGTCATGAGCGCCTCAAACTGAGGAGGAGGATAAAATTGAACCTTCCGCTCCTCCGTTAGAGTAGTCAGCTCTTATGAAGCCTGAAATTGAGCAACCATCCAGGAGTGAGCCATTAAATCCCAAAGAAGAGGAGTGGGAGGAGAGAACTGTTGGGTATCGTAAAGAGGACAAATTTTTGCGGTTTGTTGCAGTGCCAAAAAAGAAAACTGACCAGAGGGAAACTTACTTAGGGGAAATCCAAAATTTACAGGAGAGGATAGAATTGTTGTCTGTACAAATGCAGCAAATTAAGGAACAGCAGGCTCAGGAAAAACTAAACCAGGCAGGATATAACCCTCCCCCAAGAACAAATCCAGTGGGAAGACCTTGTCCTCTGTCTTTAGTGCAACCTTCTCTATCCCCATTACAAGCTGCTGTGAGTAAATGGGCGGAAAGGGGAGAAAACACTCAAGGGTTTCAATTATTCCCTGTTATAGAGCAGGAGTTGAAGCTTGCTTCTGTGCAGTATGGTCCAACTGCTCCTTTTACACAAGCAATACTAGAGTCTATGTCCCTCAAGGCGCTTCCACCAGGGGATTGGAAGCAAATGGCCAGAGCATGTTTGTCAGGAAGGGATTATTTGCTGTGGAAATCTGAATGTCAGTCCACAGCTGAAATAAATCACAGAACTCTTTGAATCATGCTCTTTTTATTTTAAATGTGGATGCTCTTGGTCTTTCTGCTGCAGTAAATTCTTAGACAACCTGGGTTATGGTATGGGGATCCTATCTCAAAAACAAACAAAAAAATCTTTCTGAAACCTAGAACAACGAACGGTGTACCCCTTTAATCCCAGCACTTTGGAGGCAGAGAAAGATCAATCTCTGAGCTCTGGACTAGCTGGGGCTAAAGGGAAACCTTGTCTCAAAAGACAAAACAAAACCATCAAACAACAAAATAACCTAGTGCAACAACACAGCACACAGGCATCCTCTGAATAGATTTCTGAACACAATTTGGAAAATCTGGTGGTGAGAGAGTATGGTAGATATGAAGTATTCTCCATTGGACAGAAAATTATACATGAGTCTCATCCTATAATTCAGTAACACCTTGTTTTCTGCCTAATGCTGAACTGTAGTTACTCTCACATTTTCTTTTGGAACAAAGTTTGGCTTTCACAATGAAGCGAACAAACATTTTACAATGAAGTCACTGCATTCTATGAGAATGTTCCTCTGTAGGAGTAATTTTGAGGGGCTAGAGAAATGGCTCAGCAGTTAAGAGCACTGGTTGTTCTTCCAGAAGTCCCCAGTTCAATTGCCAGCACAACCATAGTAGCTAACATCCATCTGAAACTAGTTCCAAAGGATCTCTTGCCCTTTTCTGACCTCTATAGGCAATGAATGACATGGGTGCACTTATATACATGCAGGCAATATACTCATACACATAAAATAAACATAATACATAAAACTTAAAAAAATATAATACTGTTTCTTATTAAACTATGTAAAGTCACTCAGAAGCTCTGAGAGCTCTTAGCAGGCATTGATACTAATTCTCTGATGGCCTCTTCATTACATAAATCTTTTATTTACTAAAATGGCAACAATATTAATGCATAGTCACCTATCTAGGTCTGTAGGTTCCTCATCCCTTGATTTCAATCAAATACAGTTTGTAAATATTCAAGACAAAAAAACTGAAACTGTACTGAACTTGTGCATAATTATTTTCTTGTTGTTATTCCCTAAGCCATACATTGTGACAACTACGATACCATTGACATCATCAAAGCAGTGATATAGAAATGATTTAAAATATCCATGAGGACATGTACAGGTTAGCAAACAGAGCAACCATTTTATATATAAGGGACCCATAAATCTGAAAAATTTGGTACCCTTGTAGGCTGTGGAAACAATTCCTCATGGATATGAAAGGCTACTAGAATTAGATATCACTGAGCAATTTGAAAGGAATGGTGTGAACTTAATATGATAAGCAATGAATTTTGCTTTAAGTAATATTATTGGTAATTCAAAACAATCCAGAATCATCTAGCGAATACTTAACTTGTTCTAGCAGCTCATCTAAACAAGGAGATAGAAAGAACTAAATTGTATTCAATACTGCATATTTTTCTTCTAACATCAAATATAGATTCTTCCAACAATTCCTCTCTCATACAACAGAATCACAGTATGTATCAACTTAGATTTCTTTGGTGGCTACTTTTCAAAGATAGCACCAACAAACAGAGAAAGAGCATAAAAAGATAGGAAAAGGGAGGCATTAGGGACATAAATCATGGTTTAAATCTTTAAATGCACATCTAATAATCATCATATTTTAGAATTTTTATAGTTGAAACCATCACGTAACAACAAAAAATGAAGGTTCATCTTTTTGCCAGATTCGTTGATTTAATATTTAAAACTGGAAAGTTTTCTGATTGACGCTTGTATGAAGTACACATGGTGATGTGAAGGACTGTATGAAGACTCTTAGTGCTTTATGAAGACTCTTAGTACTGTATGAAGACTCTTAGTGCTTTATGAAGACTCTTAGTGCTTTATGAAGACTCTTAGTACTCTTAGTACTTTATGAAGACTCTTAGTGCTTTATGAAGACTCTTAGTACTGTATGAAGACTCTTAGTGCTTTATGAAGACTCTTAGTGCTTTATGAAGACTCTTAGTACTCTTAGTACTTTATGAAGACTCTTAGTGCTTTATGAAGACTCTTAGTACTTTATGAAGACTCTTAGGACTTTATGAAGACTCTTAGTACTCTGCTAAGGTGAGTTACTCTTCCAGAAACTCATCTACCAGTACAAAAATGTCATTTTCTTGCACTCTACAAAGGTGTCATTTTCCCCATGAGCTAATGCTAGAGAAAATATGCTGTGACCTTGTAAGATAATTCGAACGTGGTTAACTGTGATGGCAAAGAATTCCTCACCAACATTTAAAATCAAAATTCTTAGACACAGAAAGGAAAGATTTATTAAGAAATGACACTTGATATTTATGTCAGCCTTAATTAACCATATTGATTTAGAAGATAATGCAATTGTAAGTTCTGGTTCTTTAAAACATACACACATACACACACACACAGAACCTAGTACCTAAAATTTTTTTTCTAGAAGAATTGAGATCAAGCTAAACATTCCCTTATTCTGAAGCATGTGCTAAAGTGTCACAAATCCTCCTGAAAACAAAGCTACATACGTAGACTGGCCCAAGCTGTGCCCACCACCTGTGTCTGTGGAAGCATCCTCTGTGCTGATGTACTCTCACCTTGAAAGTCGTGGTGCCATAGAGCTTGGTGGTGTGAACTGTCTCTGGAAGCACATTAGTGATATTGGTGATAAATTCTTCCAGGTATTTACAGGACTTCTCCAAGTGTGTTGTATTGATGATAATCTGAACAAGCTAAAAAACAAAACACACACATTCAGCTAGCCACCCCTGGATGGTAGGCTCAGGAGAGATCTTGCCCCCCCTCAAAACCAGCCAAATAAATGAGATGAATAAAGTACCACTAATATAACAAGCATAACTGAAATAACAACCAAAATTTCAAAGTTGGACATGGTGAGCACAGACATGTTAGACTAGATTGTGACAGACCAATAAACTGCATTAGTCTATGAAAGAAAGGTTAGCACTGAAACCAGCAGAACCATGATTACCAACTATTGATCCTGGCAAAGTTTTTTTTCAATTTCCTAAACCTGTTTCCTTATCTGTAAAATATTCATAACAACTTCTAAGCCAGTTCTGGAGTTTGAGATGCATTTCGGTGGTCAAGGGTATGCTTAGCACTCACAAGGCCCTGGTCCATTCCCTGCGCCATATGCACACAGACACAGACACAGACACACACAGACACACACACAAACAGACACACACACACACACGTTAGTACTGGTGAAATAAAAGCTGTCCTGATTACCTCAGATGGGGAGGAGGATGAGGAAGATTACACAAATGTCACATTTTGTTGTATTGTTGTTTGACAGGTTAAAAGAGCATTATTATCACATCCCTGTTACTATACTAGAAATAAAAATGAAGTCACTTCCTGTCAAACACATGCGTTAACTTAAACTAATAGTCAACCAGGACATCTACTGACTTTTATTAGACATGTAGAATGCTTAGACTTGGAGTGCTGCATATTTGTGAGCATTATACTGAAAGTCAGATCTTGGGTCTGGCATAAGCCAAATTCCTCTATACCTTGAAATTACTCTCTGAAAAGGAGGGAGGGAGGGAGGGTAGGAAAAAGAAGGGGAGGGGAGGTTACTTATTCCTACAACTCCTTAACTTTGAAAGGATTCATGTTCCCCAGAGTCTAAAGAAATGGAATGTACTTTCTTTCTTCTCTGATCTATATTCATAAGAATAGGTCAGGTGGCAAGGTTGTGATAGGCAGAGGGAATTTCAGTCTAGGGCTATAGGTGACTTGGGGCCTTTTGAGTAACTCTTGAGAGAGTTACTAGGGGAGAGTACGTAGATAGGACAAAGGAGAAATGTGAACTAAGATGGAGGAAGGTTTTATATAAATAACAATCATATACTATTCAAAACAGTATCTAAAACAATGAATCAGGACAAATGAGATGGCTCAGCAAGTAAAAGTGCTTGCTATACAAGCCTGGAAACCTGAGTCCAATCCCCAAACCCATGTTAAAAGGAGAGAAATGAATCCAGAAAGTTGTCCTCTGACCTCCACACACATGCCATGGTTCATATGGGGACACACACACACACACACACACACACAAATAACTGATAATATACTTTTAAAAACAAAACGATGGATTCTACTTTAATAAGAATCATTGTAGCTGGGCATGGCGGTGCACACACTAGTCATCGTAGCATAAGAAGACTAAAGCAGAAGAAGAATTGCCACAAGATCAAGGTCAGCCTGGCACATTTGACAGTCTTGTCTCAAAACACCATAAAAATAATAAACAAAATATTTAAAAGCGGGGGGGGGGGGGAAGCTGGAGAGACGGCCCAAGAGTTAAGAGCACTGACTGCTCATTCAGAGGACCTAGATTCAGTTCCCAGTATTCACATGGCAGCTAACAACCGTTCATAACTATAGTTCCAGGGGTATCTGACACCCTATTCTGACTGCAAGCATTGCACAACATGAATGAACCTACCTACATGCAGGCAATACACTCATACACATAAAATAAAACAATAAATAAACAGATGTAAATGCCATAATGAAACCCATTAGTTTGTATATGTTCACTTAAAAATTAAAAAAAAACAAAAAAACAAGAAGCCTTCTACCTAAAGTTTAGCTCTCATAGTTTTAGAAGATATTATGCAAGCTGCTAAGGAAGAATAATCAATCAATGGTCCAACCCAGCCCTACAGCCTAATAACCATAATGACAGGCACAGCAAACTAACTCTATTGGTGACATAGAGGCATTGTTATCTTGTCTGGGAGGTAATCAAC
This sequence comes from Eospalax fontanierii, assembly GCA_035773235.1. Lineage (NCBI taxonomy): Eukaryota > Metazoa > Chordata > Mammalia > Rodentia > Spalacidae > Eospalax > Eospalax fontanierii. The sequence goes on along the minus strand of CM069547.1, from coordinate 51,504,419 downwards.
AGCTATCTAATGGTGCTTAAAGCCCTGTCAGTGGGACTGAACTTATAGGTGGCACTGCAAACACAGCTAAGCACACATGGCTGGAAAGATCACATATGCTAGAAAACCCTGTTTCTGTCATATTTCTAGAAAAATGAAATTTTTACCATATGCTAAATATGAATCCTTGTATTTACAGACAAGTATATCGCACACCACTCATGAAAGAAGCTTCTTTTTTGCAACAGATGGAGGCTACTACAGAATCCCAGAAACTGGTCAGGCATGGAGAATCCATGTGTGAGAGATATCCAGTCCTAGGTGACATATTACAGTTGAACCTCTACACCTAAGGTTCATGTAACTTAGCAGAATGAGGAGGGGGGGGTAAGAGAGTAAACTAGTCCATCCCTTAACTCTCATCAGTGAAGCTTCCTTATACAAGAGAGTGTGATGTACACAGAAGGCCACAACTGGCAACTTTTAAAGAATAAGAGACTGTGGCAGTGTGTGTCCCTGGATAGGACTCCCATATTAAACCTCTCCCACCTATGACTCAGGTACCATTGAGGGAGAGGAGGCAGAAAGATTGTAAGACCCAGGGTTTGTCCAAGAACATAGAGAAGCAGAGGCTTTCTGTCAACTAGAAGCTTGCACATGTGAACTTGGCAATGGTGACATCAAGCACGGGACCTCTGCCAACTCAATTAGACAAAGGCCCAGAGTGGAGTGAGGGAAATGGGTGGTGGACCAACCCTAGCCTGGGAATTGTTGGGAGACTGATTACGACTGGGTGAAGGAGAACAGACCTTACTTATGATCTCTAGAAAGACTGACTAGACACCAGTGGATGAACTTGCACTGAAAGACATCTAGATACAAATGCTAGACCAGAGAGAACTTAACATGTATGGCAGAATACATATGGTCCAGTGGGGAGGCATGGATGGGAGATGGGGTCTAAATGTGATTAAGAACAGTTGTATGAAATGTATAAAAAGTCAATTAAAAATATTTTAAAAACTAACAGGTACAACAAATTCACCTTTTTCTGGCTGTCAAAAATCCTCAAAAACTTCATACAACTAAAAGAATATAGAAAAGAAAAAAAATAAATTAAAAAGGATCATTGTATTATGCCATTGAATACTAAACAAAGATATGAGTTATTCAATACTCAGAAAGTACACTCTTATTTCCTCCGTAACATCCAGCACTGAGTGAAAGCACACAGTTCATTCTTACAACATGCATGCCAGGTCCTACTGACCACACTTCAGTAAGGAAAGGAAAAAAGCAAACTGTTATTCCAGTGAGGGTCCACCTGAAGATGTTGGGCAAACAGCTACTTCTGAGATACTGGCAAAGGGCAAAGGTACCAAGATGGAACTATAAGAAATTCTCTCAGATGAAAAGATCAGGCATCAGCAAAACTAAATCTTCCCATTTTTCTCCAGCAGTAACCAGACAACTGGAATCTGGTGGAACCTCTTGTCATTCATTCCAAAGGACGAATCTGGTAATTGAATTCAGGACAAAAGGCCACTGTCCTGTGTCCTACCAAATTACCCCAAACTTTGGTCTTTTAACATTCAAGTACTCTGAGGAAGAAGTACATCTCTCAAGTGAGGAATTCATCACACTCTTCTATTGACCCTGCTTCTCTTTTAGAGGATAAAAATCACACTAAATATTTACACTGTATAAATTGAATTGTTCTTTATTTCACTATTATTACCAGTTTCATATATTTAATACTGAATTTTAGGCATTTTCACACTCCCCTCTCTCATCCCCAATTTTCTCTTTCTGGAACCCTTCTCCTCAAATCTGCCTCCTATGTTTATGCCTTCTTGTGTGTGACTCACTAAGTTAGAGTCTCCTGAACCACTGTTGAGTGAAAAATTATTAACAGAAGTGTTGAGTGAGAAATTATTAACAAAAGCAACCTCCTCGCAATGATTAACTGCCCACAGTTCCTCAGGAAGGGTGACCTTAAAGTGGGTAATGAGTAGGTCTTGATATGGAAGTAAGAAAAGTTAAGAGAGTTAAACTGGAGAACTAGAGAATTTCTATTTTAAAATCAGCATTATCTATAAGGAAGACACTCTGTCTATCAAGAGAAATTCTAATAATAAGGAGGAATCATGTCATGTTATAGAAATAAAAAAACAGTGGCAGTCAAAGAGAAAATTGTCCTGTTTTGCAGGATATTGGCAGTTAAGAAAAAAGAAAAAAGGAGGCGGCTGTGCTGGCACAGTAGCAATTTACCATGACTTTTAAAACATCTGTCAACACAAGAGATCATCATGAATTGCATCAACTAGCTGTCAACTTCTGAAGTGTTTCATTACTGAGCACAGAATAGACTATTCAAACACTCCAGGAATACAGCATATACCATTGCACTTTCAGAGGGAAAACTGCCTGTTAATAAGGTCTAATGATCTCTACTCCTGAATGACAGCTTCCAAAATCCTAACAAGGGCATTTGCAGATAGAAAGAGAGATGCTTTGTGGAGGAAACTGTAAACTTAATGATGAATTTAAGCAATTTGAGGTATCAACTTTCATCAGAGTTTGAGCACATTTGATGGCATTTTAAAACCCTAATTCCCATTCCAAACTGTCTTTGACATGGTTTGAAGGGTACAGAATCAACAATAGAGTAGATATTGGTTACCTGCACATAAAGTCCTGTGAGAACTGTCCAAAAGGGGGAAAAAAAAAATCACAGTGCAAACAGCAATCTCTTATAATTAAACGACAAAAGACACTTCAGTGAAAATTCACTAGGGAAGCTGAAGCAGGAGGATCAGGAGTTCGAGGGCAGCCTGCAATACAGAATGAGGCTTTGTCTCAGAACACTCCAAAGAAAACAAACAAACCCCACTAAAAAAAAAAATGTTTTTTTCTATTTCTCCTTCCTGGTATCAGAGCGAATCTAAGAAAAGGGCAGTGTAGAGTTCCCTGTGGAGACCACTGTTCCCCCAACCTTTTCCACACATTCCAGGAGATCTGAAGCCACAATGGCAGGTGTTCTATTATTGACAAACTCCAGAAAAGAAATGTGATCATCTGAATTCCTAGAAGTTTTAGTTCTCTACAATAAATTACTTCATGTATCTACTTATATTAGAGCTGCTTTTATGTTGATTATGAAAGCAGAGAATTTGCCACACTGCAATGTCAAGAAGACTGACCCAAAGTAAGAAAGTGAGAAGTTGTACACCTCTCAGGGATCCCAAATGCTTGATGTGACAGGAGACAGAAACTGAGTAGCAAGCTAGGTATGGTGCTGCACGTATTTAACTTCAATACTCAGAAGGAAGAAGCAGGTGGATCTCCGTGAGACCAAGGCCAACCTAGTCAATACAGTGAGTTCCCAGCCACCTGGGACTACAGGGAGACCCAGCTTCAGGGAAAAAAAAAAAGCTGAGTAGCTATGATAATACTAGTCTCATTCACCGAAATGAATTATCTAAGACTGCACAGGTTTGCATTTTCTTTTCACCCGAGTATGGTTCAAAAATCTGTTTCAACTATTTGTTTTATAACATCTCTACAACTTAAACACCTAAACCTAAAAATACCAAAATGTATGGGACTATTTAGTTCCAATTTCCAACCATTCATTTTATATCACTGAGTATAAAATGTCTACTAGTGCCAGACATGGTGGACTCCTTAGTCTTAGCCCTTGGGAGGCATCAGCAGGCAGATCTCTGTGAGACTGAGGCCAACCTGTCTACATAGCAAGTGCCAGGCCAACTGGGGGTACAGGGAGACCCTCTCTCAAAAAGACTGAAAAAAAAAAAAGTGTGTGTGTTACTTTTCTGTTGCTATGATAAAACACCATGACCAAAGCAATTTATGGAAGGAGGAGTTTATTTGGTCTTATACTTCCAGAGGAAGAGTCCATTATAGTGGGAGACACATGACAGGAGATAGACAGGGCAGAAAGCCAACAGCTCACATCATCAATGGCAAACATGAAGCAGAGAGCAAGTGGAAGTGGGACAAGGCTAAAACTATCAAAGACAAACCCTGCCCCACTGTTACTGCTTCCTCCAGCAAAGCTGCACCTCCTAGTGATTCCATGATCTCCCCTAACAGTGCTACCAACTAGGGACCAAGTGTTTAAATATTTGAGCCTATATGGGACATTCTCATTCAAATTACCCCAGAAAGACATGCTCATTTATCAGTTGCTCTTTGAACAGACCCAGAAGAAGCAGCCCTAGGAAAACATCTGCTCAATCAACTAGCAAATCACAAGAGATCTGAGATAGCAAGTTCTAGAAGGAGCTAGAACTGAAAGGAGATGTTAAATTGGTAAAGAAGCCATGAAAGGAGCGAGAAGTCAGTGTGAAGAGAGGACAGGAAAAGAACATAGAAAAAGAAATAGGAGAGACATCATGGAACCCCAGTGCACGACAGACAACTTACACGGAGCTTTAAGTTCTGAGAGAGGGACCTGACATATGGAAGAAGGACGTTAGTGTTTGTTTCTCATCCTCTTCTATCATTTGAGAGCACTCCTTCTTCCTATTACAGAACCAGTCTAAGCAGAACAGTACCACACTACCATGGATCACCTATAAAATCTCTATTTTTGTTGGCACAAAGTAATTAAATAAACATAAAAGTCAGGGCAATACAGTAAAAATGAATGAAGCTGGAAAACTAAGCCAGATCTGTATCTCATCTCTGTTATTCTGCTAGCTGAATGAACTGGGCATTCTCCTTGGTTTAATTACTCCTTCTACAAAATGGAAATAAGAGTACATGCCAAACCTACTCCAAATGTTATGGTACCCTGTGAAAAAGCTCTGACGAATACATACTGTCTCACACATGTTACCAGTCATGGTGATGTTTCCAGATGTGAATTCATTTCAGTTAATTATAAACGATAATATAGGCTCTTTGCAGAGATGAGCAGTGTAAGTATTCAAGGACTTTCTGAGTGGTATGAAGAAAGATACTTTATTTCCAACTATAGGTATGCACACCACCAGAAGAGTCAAAGAAATAAATGAGTGAATGTTCCTTCAGACACATACAAAGATATTAATGATGAAAGTGTGTTTGCCCCCGAACACCCAATACCTTGGCAATAATACTCAACCTTCTACAGAAGAGAATGATAGAGCTGTTCCTTGATAACCTCTAACTGGTTCCTCCTGTTATTACCTGATTCGCACAGAGCCCTTGTAAAAGAGCACAGAGAGTAACCCAAGCTGAGAGTTCTTTTTGTGAAGAGGTCACTATACCAGTGGCTCAGCCATAAATGAAAAGTCTTTGGAAGTCAAAGCTGCCTCTAACAGACCATATCCCTGCTAGTTGTTTGTTTTAAAAAGGGGTTTTAACAGACTGCAAAACAGAATGGCATAAACATGGGCTGATGGAATGGCTCAGCAGTTATCAGCATGGACCACTCTTGCTGAGGACCTGAGCTTGGTTCCCAGTTCCCTCATGACGGCTACAAGCCATCCATAACTCCAGTTCCAGGGGATCTGATGCCCTCTTCTGACCACTATGTGCATTATATATAAGTGCTGTGCTTAGATGCACGAAGGCAAAATATTCATACACGTAAAATAATTGTTTAAAAAGAGTTATACCTTGAGGCTAGACAGATGGCTCAGCACTTAAGAGCACTGGCTACTCTTACAAAAGAACTGGGTTTGAATCCCGCATGCACATGGTGGCCAATAAACATCTGTAACACCAGTTCCAGAGGATCTGATACCCTCTCTTGACCTCGGGAGGAACCTCATGACACATACATGCAGGTAATGCACTCACACATACAACAATTAAAAAAATAGTAAAGAAAAAAAGAGTTATACTATGAGTTGCAGAGATAGGGGTACAGCAGAATGATAGAGTGCTTGCTTAGCATGTGTGAGGCCTTGGTGGTAATGGAGAACAGGAAAAAAGAAAAAGGAGAATAAGAATTATATGAAGATGTAGTTGACAAAACATTATACATTTCCTGTCCTACTTGAGATTCAGAAAACAGTATAATCTAATGAAAGCAGAAGATCTTCTAATTTGCTTTCTCACTTTTCCTTTTTTGAGGTTCCTTATTTATGAAGAAAAGTTCTCAGATGCATAAAGGCAGTACATGTTATCACCATGCCAGGCAAAAGAAAGCAAACACTAAAGAATGAGGAAACTACCTGAATTGTGGCTAAAGTAGATTTCCATCTTTAAAACAGTCTGTTACAAGCACCACTCCGTCACTGCCAATGCCCTGTCTTCTAATGTTCTTTATTTCAGTGCCAAGATAGCGTAGCTTTGTGGGTGCTCACCTGGCTTGCAGCTGTCTGTGATGCTGGTCATATCAGTGCCTGTGTGCTTAGTTGTACCATCCTCCTTGACAGCACACATTTAGGAATGCACACTTTTCCCAGAGGAGTTGACACTGAGGCTGAACCAGCCCCTCAGGAAGACAGCCAACAGCATTCCTGCCCTCTTCCTGAAGAAAAATTCCTCTAAGCTCTCACTTTTGGCACAATAACTTCAGTGAATGCCAGGTTGAGGCTACCATGAAATGCTGAATTTTCAAAAGAAAGAAAATTTCACAAATTTCTAAATTTTAGGATTCAACATCAGTTAGTCAGACCTTCAGTTTATACTATTCCTCAAAATGAGTTAAAGGTCCCTTTTCCTTTATGATGGGGAGGTCATAAACTATTGCCTTCCTCTCAAATTCCTCAATCACAAATCACTAGGCTTTTGCTAAACAGACAGCATGCTGATGGAGTAATTTACCACTAATGCCCAAGAGACATCAAAAGAAAAAAAGCTGAATCTAATAATAGCCCAGTTGGACATGGGTGCCGAAATCCCTCCATCAATAATGCAGGCAAAGTGCATGTTCAACTTCTGTGCAGTAAACAAAGCCACTCAGATAGATAGCATTCAATGCCAACCATATTGTCCAGCCAAAACTTTTCAATGGCAAGTAATTCAAATCCCCACCAAGAACACCAGAAAGGAAAACCAGTTACTTATAAAACAATGAAGAAAAAAGAATGGATCTCCTAAAAGCAGCAGTAGAAGAAAAGATCTTATTTTCATTTTATTAATACCTTTGGGAGCCTATCAGGAGGAGCATGACAAACCAAGCAGAAGGTGAAACTTTATTCACACATATGGCCTAGAGCTTAGGACACCTGGCTGGGCTCCCTTCACAAAGAGCTACTTTACCTCAGTGAGGCCAATATTCTTTCTTTTAATGACATTCTGCAGAGAGTTGCTCAGAGTCCTGGTCAGCAACAGGTTTGTAGACTTACGGATCATGTCATCGACTTCAGTGGAGCTGCAACATAAATGACAAGACTCAGTTATATCCAGAATAGTTATTTTGGCAATCAGCAGGGTTCCAGTAGTGCTTGTACTCCTAACAGTGGCAGCTGAATTGGCAGCAGAAAAGAGGTGGTAATGGTAGCCGTGGTAAAAGCAGTACTGACAACACATATTTACAGTCTGCATATAAACACGTCCAGATTTTATCTGAGTTAAAATTTTGCTTTGTCTTCATTTTTAAAAGTTATTTCCCTCTCTATAGAACTCTGGCTAGATATTTTTCCTTTGACTATTTTAAGAAATTCAGGCAACTATCTCTCACTTGCCTTGTTTCAGAAAGAAACCTACTGTCATGCTGCTTGTCTGACTGTCATTTTTAGACACCCTCTTCATCTTTCATTTTCACCAGTTTGAATATGATGTCATCATGTACTTTTCTTTAAATGTTCTTGAAGCTGTTTTCTCTCTGGAATGGAATTCTCAAATTTTACACACTCTAATTTGATATCTTTTGTTGTTTTGGGATATTCCCAGCCATACTCTCTTAAAATGTCTCTTCTCTCCTGTTCTTAGTGCTCTCTGGATCTACTGTCTGCAGCTGCCCCAGAGATGGCCAGCATTTTGCTCTCTTTCTTTCAGATTCACCACTCTGTCATGTTTCAGGATGAAACAGCTGGCATTCAGAGTCCATATACCCTCCAAATTCCTTTTATGCTATGGTTAGAGAGCTGAAACTTCCAGAAAACTCCTCTAAATTCTTTATGAACATTGGCTTTCATAGTGTTAAGGGGAAAAATTGTATGTAATGTATTTTTTCATGTTTTATTTATTTTTTATTTTATGTGTGTATGAGTGTTTTGCCTGCATGTGGGTAAGTGCACCATATGTGTGTCTGGTGTCCGTAGAGGGCATCAGATACCCTAGAACTAGAGTTTCAAACACGTGCCATATGGGTGCTGGTCCCAAATCATCTTTCTGGTCCCTGTAATTTTTTTTTAATCTTCATGTACTTCATACATAACATCTCAACCATCTTTATACTCCTTTCCCCATCAACACCCTCCCATAGTTCCCCACTAGATTCCACACATTCTTTCTGTCATTTACATAAAGGCCTATTGAATCAAGTTAGTATCCCCTGACATCCCTTAGTGCAAGTTCATCCAGTGGGGTCTAGTCAGCCTCTCTTGGGGTCACTCCCTTAAAGATCAGCTCTTTCTCACCCAGTAGTAATCAGCTACCCAATAGTTCTTAGGCTAAGATTGGGGCCTGCTGTCCTTTTCACATTTCTATGCTGGGTTTTTGTCTGCTGGAGTTTGCATGGGTCTTGTGCATGGTGTCACCACTGCTGTAGATTCATATGAGCAAAGTATAATGCATTTTTAAGTCAAATGCTAAATCATTTATCATAGGAGTATCATTTATTTGCTATTGAAAAGATTTTTCAAAAACAGTTATGCCTCCTCAAAATTCAAGAATAACACAGCTTTTGATTATTTATGACTTTCAGGCTGGAGAGATGGCTTAGCAGTTAAAAGCACTGGCTGTTCTTGGAAAGGACCTGGGTTCTGTTTCCAGCAGCTAACAAATGTCTATAATGCCAGCTCCAGGGGGATCCAGAGCAGTGCATGACAGGGGTGCACTAATAAATATGCAGGTAATACATTCATATACATAAAATAAAAATAATAAATAAAATATTTTAGTGATTATCAACATTGTCTACCCAATGAAAAAGAAAAATATTCTTACAGGTAAAAGAAATTTAACAGCTTAATTTGCAGATAATTTCCCTTAAAGCTTGATACATCTTAATCTAGTGTTTCTCTAGGTCTATGAGGCTTGTGTTTAAGAGAACTGCTTTTATACATATTTTCTCATCTGACACACTATGTAGGGCTTTGGCCCTCCTGCATGTCCTTCTCTCTTAGTACTAGGCTCTTGGCCAAGAGCTAGCCAGATCTTGTCAATTGCAAAGCTCAAGTAAACAACTTGACCTTTAAGCTAGCCGGATTGCAACTTCCTTTTTCCTGTGTACAGCTGTCTGTCATCAATAGAGGATGTCTCCTGAGAATGTGAACTTTTAACCTCCTGAGAGGTTAACTCTCAGAGTATATAAGTATATAACTGCCTCAGAGTATATAAGGCTTGCTGCCTCTCAATAAAGTCAGTCAGTCATTCTTTCCTCCTACATAGTGTGTGTGTCTGAGTCTCTGTCTTGTGTGTTTCATTCAATCCACAGCCTTCTGCAGATCCGGACTTAGTCAAGGAACATAGCTCGAATGCTACAATACTAACCCTATTCTAAGACAGCTATAACTGAAAGAATGACTTCTAACTCCAGGTTACAAGGTAAATATATTCTGAAGTAGAAGATTAATGTCAACCAAGAAGTATAATGCAAGTATATACATAAAACCCATCAAAGGGAAATTTCAGTGAAAAACTTAATATACTATTCAAATAAAAGAATCTAAATAATTTACTCATATTACTTCATTATATGACCTTACCACTACCACCCCAACACACACACAAGAAACAAGTGACAACAAGCCATTACAAACTTGCAATAATTTGCTGGCAGTTACATATCTAATGATATCCTCGAGACTGTTCTCTGATATGATGTCATATGGTCAACAGAGTAGATGGGAGCATGGAGGCTGGCTACGGATACAAAATGAAAATCATGAAGAAAAATGTTTGGAATTTACCTTTCGAAGATAATTTCATTTCAAGAACACTTTTCTAGGAAATTAATCACATTTTTAGAGAAAAAAATCAAATTAATTAGATAAATCTCATTTTTTTTTCAATTTAAAATAGTTATTAGTAGGGCCTTGTGACACAGGTCTATAATCTCAGCAAGTGGAACACTGGTGCAGAAGAATGGCAAGTTCAAGGCTTGCTTGGGCCACAGTTCAGGCTCAAAACTGTGCTGAATAAGACCTCGTCTCAAAATTTCAAAGGCTGAGGATCTAGGTCAGTGGTAGAACACTTGCCTAACATGCTAGAAGACCTAAATTCAATTCCCAGTCCTGGAATGACTAAGAAGTGACTCAAATGGATTCCTAATTATATTTATTTTCAGAAGAACTTGGCAGAGCAGACTTTCCATTCACTGATTATTGTTTTATATTTATCAGATACAAATACAGGAGATGCAGTATTGAACCTTTTCAGGCAGCCTCAGCCTGGACAAAGCTAGCTCCTGTGTTCATCTTGTATTACCATCAACTGCTTCTTCATTCCTCAGTTAGGTGTAATCTCCTTGGAGATAAAGGCAATACTTTCAGCATCTTAATGTCTTTCTCACTACTAAGCAGCACCGAGGTAGAGATTTGTCAAAACACATAGAGGCTAAACCAACAAACAAGAAAATAAAGAAGGTTGTGCTTAGGACGGACACACAAGCAGAGCAACAATGTTCCTGAAGCTTTTATTATTGCTTTCTTCTTGCCATAAAATTTTATGAATGTTGAAATCAATAGGTTACTACAAGTTTAATTCTCACTAACAGGAAAAATTAAAAATGTAACATACATTTTTAACATTATTCAAAGGTTCTTCTATTTCACCATGACTATAAAAAGAAATGTTACACAGTGAAGGGCTAATACCAAGGCTTTCAGAGTTAGAGCTGAAGGGAACACCAAACATTTTTCAGAGCACATATTTAGAGAAGGTAATAATCTTAACACTGGAGTAGTTTCCAGTGTTGTCTATTATACCTCAGATGAAGATCCTCTGAAAACTTCAGGCAGGCGTAGATAAATTCTTTAATCTGGTTGTAAACTTTTGGCACAAATTCAGAGAAAGGAAACTTTTTGGGGAATGGTTGCTGTAAATGCAAGCATTAACAAAAGCAAGTCACTAAACACATTGAAGATCCTTCAAAATTACTCAAAATGCAAAAAAAGCTTTTTCCTACTTTGTGAACTACTGACAACAATATCAAACTTTGGAAGTACAAAGTCTAAGTACCTTCCAAGAAAGAAAGTTCTTATCTCCAGGAGGTATCAAATAAATACTGGAAAAATTCTGATAGCTCAATAATAATTAATAATACAGCCCCTAAAATATTTACTAAGGCTATAATACTTATGATAGTAAATGTCAAAAATCTTTATGTATGCTCATGTGTATACATGTACACTGTTTATATGTCCTTATGTTTTATATTGTTTATATTGATACAAAATTGGCTTATAAGTAAATGCACATGTAAATTAAAATTTTATATCAGCCCAAAGTCCTTTTAAGTTATACTATAATGGGAGTTCTTTTTTTTTAAAAAAGCCTTTTCAATGAAGGTTCCCTTCAGTCTGGAGGGACTTTTAACCACCTCCTGTGCTGTAGTATTTGAGCAGATAAACTCTTTATATTTCTCAACTCCAATCTGTACCCACTTCTACTGAGAACACAACCTAGTGGACATCAGAAAAGCTGGGTCATGTACATATTGAACTACATTGACAATGGGTGCCTTAATTTACTAAAGTCAAAACTCCTCCAACAGCATTTGCATATGAAACTTTTATATTTCTTAAATTCTTTTACATCTAGGTGTTTTTTATTAAGGTTATGATATACATGTCTAATAAAATTGTCTAAGATGTTGGGAATTTTCTTTTATATACTCCTAAGTGGTAAAAATGCTATTCTTGGTAAAGCTACAAAAGAAGGAAAAAAATTAAATTTAAGAAACTGTCCCCAAGATATTCCTAATATTAAAGGACATGTTTAAATCAAATGATGATCCAAAGGTTCTCTTAGCTAAATATGGACAGCTAAATGAGCTGGGACACATTCTTGGCAATGGGAGGAAATGAAGTACTGACCAATGTGGCCACCTAGACGAATCTCAACAGCATTCAGCCAGTCAAAGAAGGCAGTCTCAAAAGGTTGTCTACTAGATGGTCCTACTGTCGACCACCACTCTTCCACACTTCCCACATGCAGGTGCAGGAGCACAAGCATAGGGAGAGCTTGGTTAAAAAGAAGCCACAGGAAGAAAAGTGCTCTGCATTCTTACTGCGATGATAGAGAAACTAACAGAGCTATACATCCCACAAAAAAAGTGATTTTAACGGTGTGTTTCTTAGGAAGAACTATCTTAACAGTGCAAAGAAAGACATGCAAAATGCATAGCAAACTGAGATAGCCCCAGCAATTTCTGGGAGGTACCTGAGAGGTATGCTGGGACCTAAAACGAGTTACTGATTCCTAATGAAGTAATTTTGTTCCCCTAAGACACAGAACAAATTCTTTGAAAGTGTTTTAAAATTCTTATCTATTGAACAGAAGGTTCTCCATGTTGATGAAGTTTATTTAATGAAAAAACAGAAAACAAGAAAAATGTATTTTAAAGTATTCCTTACCTTTTCCAGTTCTGTATCTTGGAATGGGAACTGTCCTACAACCTTTTTGTAAGTCTCTTCACTAGTTACTGGTATGGGACTGTAGTTGTCAGAATCAAGTATGTTTCTATAAAAAAAAAAATGAAAAGAGAGAGGGACGGAAGAAGAAGGTTGTTGCTTAAACACGAAGACTTTGAAGAACTCTTATGATAGCATAAATAACAGAACTTCAAATGAACACTTCCTAGTTCTTCCTGGGTCAGGTCATCTTTTAAAGAAAACTAAGCTTTGAAACAAAGGGAATACAACTATAAATATGATCTCCTAGTGTCTGTGATTAACAAATGGGACAGAAAGAAAGAGGCAAGTGAGAAGTAAACAAGGAAAGGGTGCAGAAAAGGCAGGGACTGGTTCTGACCATTTCAGAACAATAAATCTACATATCAACATAAGAAGCTATCAGAGAGAAAAAAATAACTTCAGCAATAAATCCAAGTTATGCTCATTTTCTTTATCTTTTTCTCTATATTAATGACAAACTTTTTTCATTAATTAGCTCTCTCTCCTTAAACATACTAAGCATTCTCTAAAGCAGAAACTTTCTTAACAAAATCCATATAGAAACTCATGGAAAGTACAGACTACTGTGGGTATTTCTACTACCTGTAGAGATAACCTTCCCAAAAAAATCAATCATAACCAATGAATAAACCTGAATTCTGTAAATGCAAATACTTGGATTAATTTAGGAATGGGTTGGACTAAATAATAAAGATATGACCATGAACTGTAAAGCATAAGTCTAAAAGATGACAATAAAAGTTTCGAAGTAAAAAACTGTTAAACTGGTGGAGAGAAATAGTCATGCAAAAGACAAGGAGAGCATTTAGCAAAGGAACATACTGGAATTTCAGTATGAATTGCATGGAATCTAGAGATTACTTAGAGTAATAAAGCCATTTTCATAATATTCATCCCATCAATCCATTTACGTGGGAGGTCTTTCCATCTTTTTAACTTTTTTATTTTACTTACTTACTTTTAAGTATATGACTGCTTTGCCTGCATGTGTATAAATGCACCATATGTGTACATAATGCCGACAGAGGCCAGAAGAGGGAGTCAGTTCTCTTGGAAGTGAAGTCATAGATGGTTGTTAGTCACCATGTGGGTGCCAGGAATTGAACCCAGGTCCTCTATTAGAATAGCCAGTGTTTTTAGCCACTGAGTCACCTCTCTAGCCCCAGTCTTTGTCTTCTAGTGTCATCTTCAACTTCTTTTTTCAATGTCTTATACTTTCCACTGTAGATGTCTTTTTCTTTCTTGGTTAAGTTTATTCCTAGGTACTGGTTTGTTTGTGCTTATTTGAGGCAACAATAAAAATGTTGAATGGGATTGTTTACCTAACTGCTTTCTTGACATGTTCTTGGAATACAGAAAACCTACCAACTTCTATGTGATCTTATGTCCTATTATTTTTCCTTATGGTGTTTAGTAATTCTGAGTTTTCTGGTGGAATCTAGAAGTTTCTTAAGTATAGGATCACATCATCTACAAGCAGTGATCATTTTACTTGCTCCTTTCCTATCTGGATTCCCTTTTCTTCTCTTGCCTTATTGTTCTGGCTGACCTCAAGCACTATATTGAATAAGGATGGAGAGAGAAGCAGTTTTGTCTCATTTCTGTTAGAAGTCATGTTTAAAACAAGAAATTCAAATGAGATGACATGGGATATGCACCAAAGAAAAGTCTCAAGAGGCATCAGTGTGTGGGAGATATACCAGAAGCATTTTTCACTATTGTATGCATGCTACAATAACTGCTTAAATGAGTATTGCATCTTGAAGTACTGCACTGCAATAAGCCATTTCTCTGACTATGAAGAATGATGAGAGACACCATGAATGACTCCTCAAAAAACAGTTTCCTAGACAGGCAGGGTAGTACATGCTTTTAATTCCAGCACTTAGTAGGCAGAGGCAGGTGTATTTCTATGAGATCAAAGCCAGCCAGATCTACATACCAAGTTCCAGGCCAGCTGTTGGTACAGGAGCACCCTGTCTCAAAATGACAAAACAAACAAATAAAAAAAGGTTTCCTAGAGCCAGGCCCAGTTGGTACACACTGGTAATTTTAGCACTTGGGAGGTAAAAGAAGGAGAATCCGGAATTTAAGGATAGACTGGGATACTGAGACTGTCTCAAAAAAGAAGTTTTCATAAGTCCTAAATTTTCACAGTGGCTTACATGCTACTAACAAGTAGTAAACTGAATATGATCCTCAAAATAAATTATAAAATAGAGTGAGATCCAATGAATTTGACATTTATCCAACGAAACAAAGATTTAAAAATAAAAGAAGAAAACACCAAAATAGGCTATGGAAACTTTCCAGTGCGCTAACTCAATGAGATAGGATTCCTTGGAATATCATTCTGTAATTATTACAATTCATTTGAATTCTCAATCATGAACTGGAACAGCTAGAAAAATACTAGCCATGTATTCCACATTATATCCGAAAAGCTTGTACACAGAGGCATGAAAACACATGGCACACCAGGCACAGGAACATATACATGATGCAGTCCTGCAGTTCCTCACCTGAAAATCCCTGCCCACTTCTTTAGCAGAGTTTCACTATATTGGTCTCTGATTTCTAGCAGCATATCAAAAAGTTGATTCACAGGAAAACCATACACCTAAAAGAAAACAAGAAAATAGATTTATGTCTAAGGTGTCTTTTAAAATAAACAACAAAAGAGACATTAGGCACTGAAAGCCTAATTTATTTATTTGAACAATTTAAAAGAAGTCATGAAAGCAGAATTGTTTACCTCTACCTAATATCTATTGTTTAACTCCCCAAACTTCAAAGATAGACGTCAAAATGCCAAAGACATTAAAAAATGATAAAAATTAAAACCAATATATACTTTGAGGTAAGCTCTCCCTACAGCTTCCCTAATAACTTACTGTCCACAGCAACTTTCTAAGAAGGGAAGGAAAATGCAGATGATATAATCTCACAAATACATAGCTCCACTCTGCTGAGTGTAATATACAGTTCAAATCACTGTTCACTGTTAAGATGGTAGATGGACAAACTACAAAGCACATGGGTGCGTGCTTTGGAAATCTAATTTAGCAAAGGGTTCAGTTAATTCTTCTGAGAGAAAAATTGGGGAGGGAAATTTTTTATGACAATATAACAAGGTAAAGCCCTGGAAATGCTGTAAAGAGATGGAAAGACCTCTAAGAAAAGAATAAAGAGTAAAAAGTAAAAGGTATTAGTCAAGGTTAAGTAGAAAGAAAAAGGATTCCGAGCTAATGGAGCCCTACCTTATGAAGCAGATATAACAGAACTGGCATACCTGAAGTGTGTCAGCAAAAAGCACAATGAGGTTCTTCAAATCTAACACAAGGTTCGGGTCAGAACAGTAAGACTAAAAGCAGGGGAAAAGGGAGAAAAATGTCTCATGAAAAGAATAACTACATTTTTATTTATTACATTGTTTAATGCACCACCTGGTAAAGGCACTTATAGAAAGAGTACAACCATTTCCTGGTACAGGGAATAACAGGTTCACTCAAGGAAGAAGTAAGAAGACAGAACTCAATTGAATTATATACATTTAAATTACATGGGAAATTTTAAGCACACTCTGAAAGTCTTATATTAAAAATCCCAGCATTTGGGAGGCAGAAGCAAGTGGATCTCTGTGACTTCGAAGGCAGCCAGGGCTGCAGGCCAAAACTGCGGCCCCAAAAAAGGAAGGAAGGTGCTCTGGAGAGATGGCTCAGTGGTTAAAAGCACTGGCTGCTCTTTGCAGAGGACCTGTGCTCAATTCCCAGCACCTAAATGACAGCTAACAACCATCCTAACTCCAGTTTCAGTTCCAGTTCTTCTGGCCTCCATGGGTACAACACAGGTGCACTTATATACTCATACATGTAAAAACATTTTTCTAACGGGGAGAAGAGAGGGGAGAGAGAGAAGGAAGGAAAGGAGAGGGGAGGAAAGGGGAAAGAAGGGAGAGGGAGCGGGGAAGGAGAAAGAAACCAAAATTGGGGCCAGCAAGATTGTTTAACAAGTAAAGGTGCTTGCTACTCAACAATGCAAGTCTGAAAATCTGGATTTGATTCCCAGAATGCACATAAAGATAGAAAAGAAAACCAACTCCACAAAGTTGTTCTCTGATTTCCACATATGTGGACCCTCCTCACACATATCAAATACACATACACACAATAATTATAAATTAAATTTTAATTTTAAAAGAAACCAGAATTGATATAGATTATTTTAAAATGAACAACAATGAAATATTTCATTCAAAACTTATGGTGTATGTCTTAAACCATTTTCAAAATAACTGAACACCCTTATATGAAACATTAGGAAATATGAAGGATTGAAAATAACCAAACTACACACTGAACTCATGAAACTATGGGGAATAAAGCCAAATAAATTAAAATTATGTAAGAAAATGAAATGAATAAAATTAAAGGAAGAAAGTAGTGACACAGAAAAGACAAGAAAGGTTCTATCACTTTAACCAAAAGTCCAATGTAAAATAGAATTATTAATATAGACATCTCAGACAAATCTGATTAACCAACAAAGAAAAATGGCATGAAACAATACACAAAATGTAAAATGAGCATAAATATGGAGGAAAGAAAACTTATCTACAAAGAAGGCCCACATGCAACATCCATGGCACTAACTTGGTGAATGACATGGACAATGTCATGAAGAGGGTGTAAAGACAACTAGCATTCTCTGCCTACTGCTTTAAAGTTTATTGATTCTGATATTTCAATTTTCTCACTTACACTTCTGTTATTTGTTTTCCACCTAACCTTTCTGGATATCAGTATGTACGCTGAATTTCCTTCTAATGATGCAACTGTAGTTGCCTCCTAGCACGGTACCTTTTTCTTTAAAATAAATAAGTATTCCTTAACAAGGAACCATAACTTTCTAATTCTTTGACACTTTGCAGGATTACTAATATACTGAACCTATTAATATTAAAAGTCCTTTTATTTTTTCTCTATTTCTCCAAAATTTCTTACCATGTGTTTTATAAAATAAGATTTTATAATTATCTCACGGTGGTTAATAAATACTGTTGCCTGAAATGCTCAGGAGTGTCCACTGAAATACCGTCTGTATGGGATGGCTCACCTTTTACAGGAATAATTAAAGTCATAAACATGACAGATAGTCCTCCTGTCAGTAGGGATTTGTAGTAATTCACCCTGCTGTCACTTAATGTATCCTTTCCACATTAAGAAACCTTTTCTACTACTGTATCGTTACAGGACCCTGTTTGAGAGTTTTTTCATTTGATCTCCATTAGACACATCCAAAAGTCTACATCAATGCCCATGCTTCTTAGCTATTTCCCTCTCTATCTGGGACTGTGGGGTATATTTTTGACTCTGACTTTGTCTTCTTGATCATGACATGATATGCAATCTTAATCTTTTCACTGAATTCATCTCTTTCTCAGATGTTCATAATTTCCAATGAAATACTTTTATCTTGGATTCAACTTTTCTGGCTTCCAAGGACACCTGCATACACAGAGCATATGCTCACAGACACACACACACACACACACACACACACATATACACAAACACACACACACAAGAAATAAAAATAAATCTTTACAAATATTTTATTAAATGTTTCTACTATTCTGTCTCTAATGCTCCCTATTAGCTAAGCCTAATAGGTGGCTGGCTGGCACAATCCTAGGCATCTCAGTTTGGATGCTGAAAACTGTAGCAGAAGACTGATTTGGGAGCTAGAAAAAAAGAGTTTAGCATACCATTAAAGCAAGCATTTAGATTGTATTCAAGTGTAACACAACATGAGCTGTTTTCTGAATGAATACATATAGAATACATCAAAATTAAAAGTCTACTATCTATATAGTTGAATCAGTAATTAATTCAGAGCTAGCATTCTTTAACAGAAAGAAATTAGATCATCATCAAAAATTCATACTAAGCTAAAATACACAAATAGATATATAGGACTTGAAAATTAAGCCACTTAATATGTCATAAACTTTTTCCAAAAATAACAGCAAAAATTAACAGAAGTGGAATTCATTATGATAAGCCAAATAAGTCAGACTTAGAAAGATAAATACCATGTTTTCTCCTGTATGAGGAATCTTAATTTAACTGTGAATGTATACAGAAAAAAAATCAGTAGATTGTGACCTTCTCATCATTATCTATAACGTTAATAAGTATGTCAGGGAAAAATGAAACAGAAGCTAAGAGCATGTGAGTACATGTTCTGTCTAGGTTTGATTCTAAACTCTACTTCTAATTTGGGGACACAGGTCAGTTAGCTAATCACTCTGAGGCCAGTTATTGAGAGTACAAAGTAAATATTAATGACAACAGATGGTTTGGTACCTGTTTCAGTGCAGATGAAGTAAGGCTGTGTATGAAATGCATAAATACTACTGACACAAAGAAGCACAGGCAGAGATGAGTCACTGTGTCATACTACGGAGAGTATCAACAAAGAAAGCTTACAGTTATAGAGTTCGGTTATCTAAATGAATGCCTTGAAATGGCTCTCAATGGGGGAGAGGGCACCAAAGGTACATATGCTGCTTTTAAATTGTGAAGCACCAAATGACATGTGAATAGTCTACAATAAGAAAGAACGTCTTGATGTGTCTTACCGAGTGGGTACGGAGTGCTGCAATAGTTTTTGAAAGTGCCATTTCCCACAGTTCATCAATGTAGGCTCTATTTACTAAGCCCTGGGTTGTATGTAAAATGTGATCTTCAACTACAAAAAACCTGAGATTTTGGAAGACAAGAAAACAGAGATGTCAGAAATTATAGTTATCATGATTGCTAATCTTTGGCATTTAAAGTTGCTGCCCAACTCAAAGGTTATATCAAAATTTTTTCAAGAAAGCTCTTCAATATCAAAAATGAAATTACTTCATAACTAAGAATATGGCCACATTATATTAAAGTCTTATTAACCACTTTTACAAAGGCTGAACTAACATTTTTTTTCTAATAAATGTTAAGCATGTAAGCCAGAAATTTAAAAAAGAGAAATGTACATAGTTAATAGAGGCTAATTTCAATATAATTTTAAAATACAGGTCATTAATACATTTCAAGAAACTATAAACAGACAATAAAGACTAAGGTATATTTATTTTTTAAGAATTCAACAAACTACATATTAAAATGTTTCCCCTAGCCAGACCTATAACCCAAAGACTCAGGATGCTGAAATGAGAGGCCTTGAAAGTTCAAGGCCTGACTGAGGTACAGAATGAGTTCAAGGCAACTTAGTGAGATCTTTTCTCAAAATAAAAGTCAGGTTAGGGATATAGTTCAGTGCTAGACTCTTTATGTAACAAGTGTGAGCCCTAGGTTCAATCAGTACCATAAGGGGAGAGGTAGAAGGAGGAAGACAGAGAAAAGGGGGAGGAGCAGAGAGAGAGAAGAGGGAGGGAGGGGGGAGGAAGGGAAGGGAAAATGGAGGAAGCAGGGGAGGAAGGGGGAGAAGGAAAGGAAGAGTTTTCCTTTCTCAACAAAATAAGGAAAAGATATTTTATAGAGATGTCTTGAAATTTTAGATGTATTTCTGAAGTTCCATACTGTGGCTTTGACATCATGCATTAAAACATATCTTCGGGTACTTTATCCATTCAATTTTCATTTAAATAAAAAAATTTATTAGGGGATTTTTAAAAATCATATCTTAATTCTTGAAGCAGAGTTTTATATAACTTGGACTGGCCTTTAAGATCCCTATGGAGCTGAGAAAGACCTTGAATTAGTAATCCTCCCACCTCTATCTCTCCAATACCTCTTCAATTACAGGTGAACACTATCTGCTTTTTTGCAGTGCTAGGGATCAAATTCACGCATGCACTCTACCAAGTGAACTACATCTTCCAACCCTTAATGATTATACATAACTTAAGTTATTAATTACACTGGAAGCAATCTAAATCTGATGAGAGAAAGGGAGGTTGGGAGGTTAGGGGAAAGGAAAGGAAGAAGAGAGGAAGAAAGGACGGGAGGGAAGGAGGGAAGGAGGGAGGGAGGGAGGGAAGAACAGAGGGAAACTTCATAGAAGAATCAAATTTACATACTTATCTTTAAACTATAGTCCACATTTTACAGTTGGAACAAGCTGCCTGTATTAGATGTTTATTTGGCAACTTTAATTTGATACTACTTTATCTACTTTAGATGAGAACCAAAACCTATAGCCCAGGGGTTCAGCCTGGCCTGCAACCTGTTTGATGAGGTCTTTTCTGGTTTAGCACAACGATGATCATGGCTCATCATGCACAGCTGCATTCAGACAGCAGCAGAGACAGATAGTTGTGATAGAATTCCCAAGTCATACTAGACTGAAAATACTTTACTGTCTGCCACACTTGGTAAAAGTTTCCCAATGTTGCTAATTATTTGGCTCCATATTGGAACCAAGAATAAAGAAACAAAACAATTATAATGATACCATCTTCAATGTCCATCTTCTCTTTAGTCACCAAAAGCATCCTCTAAGAATAAAATGTACAGACCAGTAAGAAGTCCCTTTCATTGTTTATTTGTGAGAAAGCATCTCCCTATGCAGGCTAGGCAGACCTCAACCTCAGCCTCCCCAGTACTGAGTTACAGGTGTGTCCTACCACACCCAACAAGATTTCCTTTTAAATAATAAGAAACTGATTACTAATTTTTTTCTTTAAAGTTTACAAGAAAAAGAAAGAAGATTTCCCAAGGAAAGAAATTACTTTTAAAGGTCTTACAAATCCATATACTGAAAACATAGAAATTTAAATATATATATATATATATATATATATATACCTACCCTACAATTTGATTAAAATACTTCCTGTAGCCATCTAAAGTTTCATGCTGTAACAAAGAAAAGCAGAATTACTGTTTCTGTGTTGTTACTTTAGAACCTGGAGATCAGTTACTTATTCTTAATTCCTTAGACTAGGAGGCAAACATAATAGCGTGTTACTGCTAACCCTATGTGGCCACAGAAAGAACGAATTGAAATGATACAGAGCAAACACAGGGGTGCCTGGCACACAGCAGTCAAGAGATGTTTCTTGCTAGTCTTACTTCAGGGCACATCCCACCAAAAGCTGTCTAAGAATCTCTCTCTCTCTCCCTCTCTTTCTCCCTCTCTTTCTCTCTCTCTCTCTCTCTCTCTCTCTCTCTCTCTGTAACTCCTCCCCTCGACACCACCATCTTATCGTGGAAAACAGGGAAAGTGCACAAAGTACAGGTGGTGACCCTACCATGTTAGATGGCGGCTGGAGCACCAAGCGAGCCTGTTTTCGCCTTTGCTTCCGGTAGTAATTCTCAAATGTTTCTCGGGCACCCTATAAAATAAGCAAGATTAGATGAACATACACATCTGGACCAGTTATTCTTGGATTTGGAAAGAACAGAGAAGACTCTAAGCATGGAATTGGAAAAGTTCCACATATAGCAATATCAGCATTGTCAATATAATACACAAAACCTAAGAGCAACCATTATCATTTATTAACATGATACAAATGTCCTAAGTTTGGATAGGAAAGACCCTTACAATGACATGATTAGAACTCAATCTCTAGTACATCAAAACTGGTTTCTGAGTCAACAACCATAAATCACAAAAAGTAAAGCAAAAAAAACTTCACATGGGTTATAGTAATAGGAGAAAAAATATCCCTTCAAAACTAATAGAACATTCCAGAAGAAAAATGCCCAGAATGAAAGCCAGCCTTCAAATCAGTCATGAGCAAGGAGTCAATAGAAAGTAAGAAAGGTGAGCTGACAGCAAGTCCCAGATAGAAGCTAATTTCAAAATAAAGGACCCAAAGCAGAAGAAACAATCCATCAATGTTTCCAGTTGTCCCCCACATAGGGGTGTCCAACTTTGACACTGTGACATGATCTTCTGCCATACAATATACTGGACTGAATTCATAGATCTCTTCAGACACATACCTGATAAGGTTTTCTGAACTCCACATGGGGAGGGCTTAGAACAACATCTGACTCGTGAGCTTCAGTAAAGAGCTCTGTTCTGGGCTGCAGTGTCTCCTGAAATCCTTCCCAGAATCTCCAAAAGAAGCACTAGCTGGAATAAGCAACAACTGTGATATACTCAGTCAAAGTCTGGTGTATCCGTGCCTACTAAAGGATGGCCCCTAATACACTATGGTTGACACTCCCAGAAGAACGGAAAGAAAGACACAGACAAGGAGAATAGTTTGTGTTGAAAGAGGCAGACGTACAGCAATACAAATACAAATCCAAGAGTACCAAGGGCCACTGGGCACTGATGCCAGGTACAAGGAAAGGCAGTTCTTCCTAGAGTCTCAAAGGGAATATGGCCCCTTGGAATCTGTGATTCAGTCTTCCATAACTGGGACAGAAAAATATTCTGCTTTTTTAAGTCATGTAGTTTGTGGTACTCTGTTACAGCAGCCCTAGGAAAATAATACAAGCTAAAAAGTTTTTGTAATATGTCCCACTGTGACTAAATGATCTTCTTTACTCAAGATTTTTCTTAGAAGCAAAAAGGGAAGACAGCATACCACAGAGGTCAAGAGCACTGGTTTCAGAGTCAGGTGACTGCATTCCAGTTATGACCCTGCCCTTTCTAGCTGTGTAGCTGCTCTCTCTTCGGCTGGTGCTTTCATTAACTTTTCTACTTAACTCTGCTTGTGCTTGTGCAGTGCTCTTCTTAGTAAAGGACATGCCAGTCTCACAGGGCTGTTATGTGGACTTACAAGAGTGATAAAGCTCTCAGAACAGTGTCTGACCAACAATAGGTGTTTATATAAATGCTTACTTTTTAAAAATGAACAGATGAAATCAATAATTAAAGTGTTATTGTCTCTTGCAATATCTAGGGCATTCTCCTTCACTCCCTAAAAAGCTGTAAGTTTATTCAGCATGACTTCTCTGTTGTGTTATCATGCAGACTGGACCTGAATTGGGAAAACTGATTCAAGGCATAACTATGAAAACACCAGCACAACTCAGAGATGAGCAAACATTTTCTGTAAAGAGGAAGACAGTTGATCCTTCAGGCTGATGAGAAGCTGGTCCACTAGCTCCCCTGTGCAGAGGGGCAGCTGTAGACAATGTATAAAGGAATTCGGTCATGTATCAAAAACCTTCTTTAGAGAAACTGAAATCAGAGTACCATATAATTTCACCCATCATAAAATAGTATTCCTTTTTATGTTAAAAATGTAAATTTATGTTTAAGCTCACAGGCTATATAGATACATGCTAGCAAGCTAGACTGTTGAGCCCTGGTGTCTTAAAACAAACATCTTAAAATGCTAATGTGATTTTGACTATATACACTACAAGTATTTTTGGCTATAAAATGAAATAAAACAGTAGAATGGTTATTTCAGGGCTTTCTTCATGCACCAGTTAATGGAGAAGATTTATTAAATAAGTAGAGACTGCCATTAGATTTGCTAAAGCTATTCCCCATTTATCACCAACTCAGAGCATGGTGGTGGCATTAAATGTCAAGTACATACTGTATACACTGAAAAGCTTTTCATTTTAAGGTTAATAACCATAAAGGATCTTTATTATTCAAGGTATGACATTATATATTTAATATACTTTAGAGCCAAGATACACTTACCTAAAAATTTACAGAAACTCTTCCATCTAATCAGACGGTAAGACACTAATTTGATTTGTTTGTTGTAAATGAAAAGAGAATATATAAGATGTAATTCTATATAAAAACTGAATCATGAAATTCTCTACTTAATTCTAGATTGGTATAGTTTAACTTTAAAATTTTCCTTCACCAGGAGGAAAAGGCCAATTTATCTAATAAAGTCTGGCTTCATCATTTACAAAAATTAGTTGGATTTTCCTTAGTGGGTGTTGATCATTCTATTCCTTCTGTCAATTTTGTCACTTACAGGTATAAAGGAAGGGCTCAAAAAGTAGGTACTTGACCTGTATGAATAACTGGTGAAATACCTCCTCATACAGAGGACACTACATGAGCTAGAGACTTCTTTTCAGTTCCAAACTTAGAAGTACTAACAGAGTCTACAGGCTGAATTGAGGGGAGAGGAGGTATTGGCAGAAAAATGGGATTTTATTATTTTATTTATTTTTATTTTATATGTTTGTTTGAGTGCTTTGCCTGCACATATGTTAAATGCACCATGTGCATTCAATGCCCAAAGAGATCAGAAGAGAGCATTGGATTCCCTGAAAAGGTTGTTAGCTGCCACGTGGGTGCTAGGGTCCTCTGTAAGAACAGTCAGTGCTTTTAACTGCTGAGCCATCTCTCCAGCCACTAAACTCCCCACCCTGAAAATAGTTTGAAAAAATACTAGTATTTATACTGATTGAAAAATTAGTGGGATGAGTAAACCAGGTAAAGACAAAAGAGAACGATGTTCTTAGGAATAGCATAGAGTCTCAAAGAAAACAGGCTATCACACATCCTAAGAATCTGAAGGAATTTCTTCATTAGTAAGACAAAGAATAGCTAAGGATAAGAGTGGAGGAATTTGTAAAAATAAGTTATGTGACAACAGCTATAATGACAGAAAGAACTTTCAACATTTTGGAAGTCAAAATACAGACACAATAATGAAGGAAAGTGAAATTCAGAGTTCAGTCAGAAGCCCAGCACAGGGTACAAGCCTGTTGTCTCAGTATTGGGAGTCTAACAAGCAGCAGGAAGATCTTGAGTTAAGGACAGGCTGCACTCCATGACAAGATCCTGTCCCTCCCCGTATCAAAAAGGCCAAATCTGAGATACATTTAGAGGGCACATGCTAATGCCTGAGTGGGTGATAATGGTTGGAAAGGAGCTCTAGCTGGCTGCATGCTTGATGGCTGCACCATCTAACGACAAGAGGGAAGGGGAAGAATACAGTGGATCTTCATTATACACAAACTTGGTATTTGCAAATTTACCACTTGCTAGAGCTAACTGAACTCCAAAATCAATACTCACACCTCCTTCATAGTCATTCACAGCTATGTGCAGAATTTCCAAAACTTTAAATTGTCCAATGCACATGTTCCCAGTCAAGGTTAAACAAGGCAGCACCCAGCCTCTTGTTTCAGTTTCAATAATATAAACAAGTATCACTTTCCTGGCATATCCAATGCCACATTTTTTGCATTTTTTGTGCTTTTTGTTCCTGATTCTGCTAGAATGGACCCAACCTATAGTATTAAATGCTGTCTGTTGTTTCTAAACTCAGTACAGCTTGTGATGTGACGTACATAGGCAGCATGTGTATTAAACAAGCTTCAAACATTATGGTGCTACTAGCTGATATTGACAAATCAACAATATGTTAAATAAGTTATCTATTTTGCAGGGGAGAGGGGCTGTGTTAAAACAAGCTCTTACATAGCCTAGTCTGACTTAGAACTCACTATGTAGCTGAGGGATGACCCTGAACTCCTGATCCTCCTACGTCCACTTCCTAAGTGCTGGGTTATATGCCACACAATAATACACTGATGAAAATGTGACCAGAAGCTGGCAGAAACTGAGAGTGCATTTCCCCCATGAGCAAGGTTTTAGTACCCACTGAGTTCATGTTCTTAGCAGTGCTTCACAGAAACTAGGTATCATGACTACAGAGAACTGACAGTGCTGGGAAGGCATGTAATGACAACTTCTCTCAAGGACATCATTAGCTACTTCCCAGGCAGATAGCATGACTGAGACTATAGCTCTGGAAAATGAACTAGGCAGCACATCATGAACTCAGAACCTCCGCAGAGGAAGAGTAACAAAAGCCTTAGGAAAGAAAGGGGATTACCTAAGGACTACCTATACAAAAAAAAGTACAAAAAGATCTCTCCAGGAAACAATCCTCAAATGCAAAGTTCTTTTGTGTAATTCAAATATAACTTGGAATGGCTCCTATTTAAAAACATTTTCCTGCTACTCAATTAAAAATTAAAAGTCCTGCTTTACACATAATTGTCTCTATTTTTTGCATGACATATCTCTCCACCTGAGAATATGATGTTCGTGTATTTCTGTCTTCTCTCACACAAGCTCTGTAAAAACAAGCTCCTAGTTCAACTTGCTCATTATTGTGTTCCTAGCCCTACAACAGTGACAGACATATAAATAGGTCATTTTATTTGTGTGTGTATGTGTTTGATATAAATAAAACATTAATTTGTACTTTCTTGATAGGCTTTATTTTCTTTCCTTGGTTTGCTTGAGACAGTCTCATACTTAGCCAAGGTTGGTTTGGAACTCACTATGTAGACAGGCTAGCCTCAGACTCACAGTGATCTTCCTGATTCCTGTAGAAAAATCAAATCATTTTTAGAATTGTATTTTCTGTAGATTTTCAAAATGGTGTTGCGTGACACTTGTATTCAGTAAGATTTCTCAGAAGTCACTTCATTTTGTATGTCTTTGCTCTTCCAAACACTCTTGTTCACTCTTGTGAACAAGAACAGCTCTTTGTGGACCTGTGCTTTTCACTCACCATTCATTAATCTGTAAGATCTAATATCCTTAGGAAATTAGCAGTTCACAGCAGGCTGATGTACCCAAGTTCAAAGTCATGTCAAAGCAACTCAAAAAGTAACACCAGTTTCTACTAATCTACTAACCTAATAAACTAACAAGAATATAGCCAAACATTACACTACAACATAGTTCTCAGCATTTATGTACTTGAAAATTCTAAACAGAATGAAAACCAAGTAGTATACGACTGTATACTCCCATCCATTTTCTTGAATGGTACTACAAGCAGCCCAAAGTATTGCAAAAGACATGCCATGTGTACTCAAATCAATGGATGCTGAAGTCTCTGATATGAAATGGCACAGGCCAGGCATGGAGAGACATACCTGGAATCAGGAGGCTGAGGCAAAAGGATTATAAGTTCAAGACCAGCCTGGGACATACAGCAAATTCCAGACCAGCCTAAAACCTGAGACTTTCCTATTTTCTGTGTTAAATATGTATACCCCATCTGACATTTAATAAATATATCAAAGTATGTATTACCATTACCATAAAGATACTTCCAAAACAAAATTTTTATCATTCAGTTACATGGTAACCATATGAAAATAGTTAAAAGAAGATGGTATGTATGTATTTTTATATAATGGTAAATTAAGAGAAAGAAATATTCTGCAAACTGCTGAGTTCTTTAATTTACTCAGCACTTTCCTTGCTAAAGTCTAATTTCATTTAAATATTTAGGATTAAATAACACCCTGAGATAAATTTGGGATAAACAGCAATGATAATTCCCTAAAATAAATCTTAATACTAGATTTTGCCAGGAAATAATACTTTCAGTAGACCACACTAGAAACTATTCCTTTTTGAAAACTCTTCTATCTATAGTTTTGTTTTCCACAATAGTTGTCTCATTTTAATTATTATTAATTACACAAGTAAAATATGTGACTTTTAGAACAATTTGGCAACATGAAGTAGACCAAGGAAACAGAAAAATTCATTAGCACATCACTCAGTGACAATTACTATGTGACTTTTGGTGTGCTCTCCTAAAATTTCTCCTCTTGGAAATAGATACTTCACATAAAAATGTACACAGAGATAAGTAGTATTATATATATTTCTTTTAGTGAACTCTTCATGGAAAAAGTTTTTCTCTAATATTTTTCGCTATGACCCACTTACTCAACAAAACTGTTCCAACTTCCTTTCTTCAAACATATATTCTCCCATCATGAAACTATCAGAACCATTGTCTAAATGTTTGAAAATAAAAGCACAAGCAACAACCTTGAATTCTTGTCCATGTGCCTAAGTACTTGTTTAGACAAAAGCATGTTAAATACAGTACTGCCACCCAATGTGGACAACTGAGCAAGGCTTTGTATTTTGGTGTGGAAGAGTAGTAAAATCAACCTCTAACCAAGCTCAAAGCCACATTCTGCAGATAGAGGTTACAAATATATACCACCAATCAGTCAGGATCTTGTGGTCTTATGATTCAAGGAAAGGTCGGTCACTCAGAATCTCTTCCTACAGACGTCTTTTTTCCTCATAAAGATGAAAATATATATCGTATCAGCTATTCATCCCTATATTTAGGTTCTGCTTCTATGGTTTCAAACAACTATATATTAAAAATGTTTCCAAATCAAGACATGGTGGCATACACCTTTAGTCCCAGTACTCAGGAGGGAGAGGCAAGTAGTTCTCTGTGAGATTGTGGCCAGCCTAATCTACATAGCAAGCTCCAGGCCAGCTGGGACTAAAAGGAGATCCTGTCCCCACATTGGTAGATGATAGATAGAGAGATAGATGTTAGATGGAAGGAAGGAGGGAGGGAGGGGAGGGAGGGAGGGAGGGAGGGAGGGAGGGAGGGAGGAAGGAAGGAAGGAAGGAAGGAAGGAAGGAAGGAAGGAAGGAAGGAAGGAAGGAAGGAAGGAAGGAAGGAAGGAAGTTCATTAGTTATAAAAAGGCTGGGACCATGGCTCAGCAGACAACTTACACCTATGACTGATAATCTGATTTTAATCCCTAAAACCTTACATGGTACAGTAGAGAACTGACTTCTCCAAGCTGTCCTCAGATCCTCAGAGGTATGCTGTAGCATGCACTCATGCATGTACTCATGCACAGATACACACAGAGATACACACAGATACAATAAACAAACAAATAAATGTAATGAAATTTTTAAAGTATTACAAAACAGACAAACAGAAAAGCCACAGAGTACATACATACTATTTTCCTTGTCACTGTTCCCAAAACAATATAGTATAATGACTATTTATACAGATTTGAATTGTATTAGTATGGTAACTAACCTGGAGGTGATTTAGAGAATGTGGAGGATATACACAGGTGACACACAAGGTCTGTGCCATTTTACATGAGTAGACACAGGCTTTATTTTAGGCAAAGAGGACTGGTACAATCCTCCATGGATCCTAAGGAACTTCTATGCACAGGCACCTAAGTGTTTCACACAGCTACAGAGCTCCATGCCTCTAAACATTAGTGGAATTTTTATGCATATCTGTACCGGGAGAGAAAATTGACACCAGAAAGCCCACTCAGATGGGCAAACATCAACACAGCATACAAGGGAAGAGAGACCCAATATCCTCTTCAGGATATAGCTAGGCCACTACCTGACCACACAGCTCTTAACCTAGTTAATCTTTACAGGACATTCAGTCTATGAAAAAGTGGACTAGGTCGTTCTTACTAATTACAATAACAGGAAATTACCCTCAGACTGAAAAACAGAAAAAGACACCTACACAAAGAACAAGGGAAGTGCAGGGAAGAAGGCAAACATGCACCACTGTTCCTGCAAGCTACAGGAAGCAATATTTCCATTTGGGCATAGCATGTAATTTTACCACCGTGACTGCAGCTGGAATTTTCTTTTAATTATCACAGCATCCAAGTGTAGACAGGTTTATTCAGAGTATATAAAAAAAATTCAAAGGGCAATTTTAATTTGTGTCCAAGTGTAAAGGGAGTGCTCTTCCTAGGGCCCTATAATGACATTCAGCGGGATATTACACTTCACCATATGGCTAATTTGCACAGCAGGCCCAAAGCAGGATTTTCTTTCATTAGAATTGCCCTAAAGATCAGACTGCAGGAACCTGTGTAAAGAACAACTGCAAGATGTCCCCTATTGCTTAAATCTAGAAACATTCCCCAGATATAAAGGCCCCTTCAGAGAATTCCTGCAGTAAGGTCACTCATGAGTCAGGATGGTGTGTCACAGCTCCAGGAACCTATATTAGGGGTCTAAAAAATGACTATGTTTCAAGAGCCACAACAATGTCAAAACACCTCAGAAAATAAGGCATGAAGAAAAGGTAATTCTTTGGTAGACAACTTATCATTAAGAATATTATTGTTTTCAAATGCCTCACTTCTTATTTCACTTAAAGCCTATAAAAAATGAATCTACATAAACTTCTGACCCTTTCTGAAAAGAGCAGAGGCATTCTGCCATTCTAACAGAGGCCTGTTTATTTTTAAGATGGCCCATATAACCTGTACTTGTCTTGGCATTTCCTCCTGCTGTGATACCTAGGCATGAACCATGGAAGAGCATCGTCTTTGGGGTTTAAACACAGAAAAAGAAAGGAATCTGTCTAATGATTATGGAGTAGAGTCTGTGCTTTTGAAGAAAGTAAACATTATGATTAACAATCTTGGCCTTTGTAATTAGCTTCCCCAGGCCAAGACACAGTGTTAATTTATTAAATATTTTAACAAAGAGTCTTTTATTATCAGATTCAGTTCAGCTGGATCCTTTCATAGCATTACCAATTACAGCTAATAAAGCTCTAATTGATGATTACTTTTTATAACCTTTGACCCAAGATGATAAACAGTTATACCTTAAAGTGAAAGGGGAGACCTCAAAGGGAATGGTGTCTTAATCACGCTTAGTAAACCAAACTGCTTAAAATTACAACCTCCTTACCTGGCTAGAACAAAAGCACAAACTTCCTCTGTGATTAGAGTAATTGATCAGGCAAAGATTTGAATTTCACTTTTAAGTAAGTGTCCCTTTTTGCTACAGAAACCCTAAAGACAATTAACAACAACAACAAAAATGTAGTATAAGACATGATTCAATAGAAAGCAATTAAAACATGAGTTACTGTATACTTTTAAAAGCAGTGTGATGTCAATTATATGCCACCAGAAGCCATCTTTTTACTTAGTGGCTTTTGATATACCAGGGATGACCAAGGGCTTTTGAGAAGGATGTAAGCCAAATTACTTGGCCAACAAGTCAAACAACAAAACTTTTGGAAATAACTATCTGTACACAAAAAGCAAAGATAGTCACTCCTTCCATTAGTGTGAGAAAAATGGGATACCTCTTCAAAAAATTATCCCCAGAGCTGGCACTTATCTAGAGTGACTAAATAATGCCCAATTTTAAGGAAACTCTCTTATAACCTAACTCTTGGTAAGGTGCTTCACAA
Organism: Eospalax fontanierii; assembly: GCA_035773235.1. NCBI lineage: Eukaryota > Metazoa > Chordata > Mammalia > Rodentia > Spalacidae > Eospalax > Eospalax fontanierii. The sequence goes on along the minus strand of CM069547.1, from coordinate 51,472,714 downwards.
TTTGGAGGGTGAAACTTTCCCAAACAAGTATCTTTGTAAAAATGAATAGGATTTCTACTAAAGAGCTAAAAGGGAAATGTAGTTTTAAAAAATACAAACCATCTTCTTACAGATAAAAGCAAAGAGAGGTTGTTGATAGTCCTCACAATGTAAGGTATGGGCTTTAAAACAGAAACTAGGGTCTAGGCATTTAAGGCAGAAGGAATCATACAGGTTCTACATAACTTCTCATATGTCTATAGAAAATTAATGCTAGGAGAAGCACAAAATCTGAGAGCTTCAAAGTACTTTATAAATGGAAAGAGTTATATGTGTTATTTTTATGAAACATACATGCATATAATGACTGTTTTATTAAAGACACATGGTGCCAACCTGAATTTCAAAATCACCACACACACACACACACACACACACACACACACACACAGTTTAAACACATAAATTTGTATAAATAAATCATCCTCCCCCATTAACAAATGCTGTACAAAAACAGACAATTTTAGAACCTAAGAATAAATAAATCTATCATATTGGGATTCAGAGGGTGAAAAAGATAGGTAGAATAACTAAAAACAGACAAAGTGGAAATACTAGGTTTATATTTGGTAAATAATGTAAGAAATAAGAGAAAAATCGATGTTGAATAGTGTTCTATTACCAATTTTAATTAAACTTTCTATTATCAGAATTCTATATCTATGTATTGTTACCATAACAAAGACAAATAACAAGCATTCTTTACCCTGTTCCCCAACAGCAAACATCATAGAGAACTATTAGAGTGTCACACCAGAATACCTACATAGACAGAATTAAGATGTTATATTTTCAAAAAAGCATGAAAAATGCTTTTCAAAGCATTCTTCTTTTCTTTTTGTAATTCTGACTGTCCTCTGTCCCTGTTCACTACTCAGTTCTTGGTAACCACTAATCTGATCTCCACTTTGTAAATGGGTTGCTTTAAGAATGTTACATTGCCAGGTGTGGTGGCACAAGCCTTTAACCCCAGCACTCAGGAGGCAGAGGAAGGCAGATCTGTGTGAGTCCAAGTCCAATCTGGTCTAGATAGTGAGTTCCAGGTCAGCTGGGGCTGCAGGGAGACCCTCTCTCAAAAATACCAAAAATTAAAAATAAAAAAGAATGCTACATTGGGGGCTGGGAAAAGATTTGGTGAATTAAGTACTTATCATGTAACTAAGAGGACTGGAGTTTGGATCCCTAGAAGCCACAAAAACGCTGGGTGGGCATGGCAGCCCACCTACAATCCCTAAACTCAAAAATCAGAAACAAGGGACCCCTGGAGCAGGCCGAGGCAAGGTCCAGGTTCAAGCCAGAGACTCTGCCTCACTAAATAAGGAGTGGGGAGTGCTCCAGAAAGGCTTCTGACATTAACCACATGTACACGGGCACACAAGCACATGTGTATACCTACACACTTGAACACATTGACAAATGTACATTAAAAAAAAAAGAATGTATTCCATGAATGGAATTACATGGTTTCTTTCTAGAATTGTTTGTTCATCCCCCACCCTACCCCACCGCATCACCTACACAATCCATGGGCGGTTCCTCCAGGTTACTGAACCTATCAATGCTTCTTTTCTTTATAGTCCTAAGTAATAAACCACAGTTATTTAGCTATTCAGCTAAATATGTTACTATGAATAATACTCTTACAAATATTCTTGTATAGATTTCAATCTGAAAGGGATAAATGTCTAGAATGTCCAACCTCTGAGTTATAGTGGTACTTTTAGAGAGCTTCCTAAGAGCTCTCTGCTTGTCCTTGGATTCTGAAGATTTCCTGGTTTGTTTGTTTGTTTGTTTGTTTGTTTGTTTGTTTTCTTAAAGTTCTATAGACTTTATAGTTTTACACTGAAGTCCACAGCATATTTTGTATAAAGTGCAATAAAAATTTTCACATAAAATGTGATAGGTAAGCCTGGCATGGCAATACAGTCCTCTAATCACTGTTTTTGATAGGCTGCACTTGTATAATCACAGCTACTTGACAGGCTGAGACATGGAGGTCTCGGATTTGAGGTCTGCCTGAACTACACACTGAATTAAAAGTCAGCATAGGCAACCTAGAGAGAGCTTATCTCAAAATGAAATTTTAAATAGAACTGGGAATATAACTACTGGTAGACCACTTTGTCTAGCATACAGACGCTTTGGGGTTAGTTCATAGAATGAAGGGAGGAGAAGGGAAGAAAGAGGAAGGGAGGGAGGAAATTAGCTAGTGGGGGGTTTGATGGGGGAGAAAGGAGGTTTGTGGATGGTCAATTATTCCAATCCCATTTTTCACATTACTTTCAAAATTTTGTCAAATATTGTTGTGTTTCTATTTCTGGGTTCTCTACTCTGATCCACTGATTGATATCCCTTTAACAATAGCACACACCACTTATAATTGTAGATATAAAATAAATCTTGAAATTGAATATATCAATTTCTTTCACTTCTTATTTTAATAGTTGTTTTATATACTCTAATTCTGTACCCACCCATACAAATTTTAGAAAACTCTTGTCTATGTTTATAAAAATCATGCTAAAGATTTTATAGGAATCATTAATTGTGGATCATCAACATGGGAAAAGTTGATTATCTTTTATGTGTATATGTATGTGCATGCATATCATATGCATGTTTGCATGTATGTGAGTGTGCATGTATATGGAGATGCCCAGGCAAATGTGTGTTCATAGATGTGAAGGCCCAAGGTTGCTATCAAGAATCTTCTTTGATCACTCTTCTACCTTATTCTTTCAGACAAGGTCTCTTAATCAAACCCAGATCTTGCCCAAATGCTAGCCTTAGCCAGCAACAAAAATACCTGTTTCTACCTCCCAGACTGGATTTACACAGATTCGGTGGCTCCAAACTCTAGTCCTCTTGCTTACACAGCAAACACTTTAACAGTTGAGCCATCTCCCCAGACCAAACTGATGATCTTTTACTAAATATACTGAGTATTCTGATCCATGAACAAGGTGTTCCAACATTTACTTGCTTCTTTGCCCATTTTATCCATGGACACCTTGTAGTTTTCACTATATAGATCCTGTAGGGTTTTAAGATTTACAAGTACCTCTTTACAGTGAAATCATAAACTAGCAAAACATTTTCATAATTCTGGTACCCATGAGTTGGTGTCCTGTGTTTTATGTGAATTTTTTTGTCCTACTACTTCACTATACTCATTCCTACCCGACTTTTCCCAACTCTGGGATTTTCACTATGACAACCATATTTCTTGAAAACAGGGGCAGTACATCTCTTCCTTTCCAGTCTGTATGCCTTGGATCTCCTTCCTTTGTCTTGTTGCAGTATATAGAACTACTCTGAATAAGAGTAGTGAGAGTGGGTATTTTTGCTTTGTTCTTAATCTCGGGAAGGAACCATGCTGGTTTTTACTCTTAGTTATAATGGTAGCAATAAATTTTTGATAAACCCTTTATCTAGTAGAAGTTTTGTTATACTGTTTATTTGTTTTTCACAGTTCTGCTCATTAAACATAGAGTTAGGCCCTCTACCATTAAACTATACATCCAGTTATTAGTTTGGGGGATTAATTTTTTAACATTTAATTATTTACTCTGTATGTGTGTGCATGTGTGTGTGTGTGCTATGACACATGCATGGAGCTATGACAACCTGTAGGAGTATTTTCTCTCCTTCTACCATATAGGTTGCAGAGATCAAACTTAGGTGGTCAGGTTGGGTGACAAGTACTTTACCAGTTAAGCCATCTCGTTGGCCCAATCACTGTTTTTGCTTTTGTTTTTGTCTGGGACAGGTTTTCATTATTTAGCTGTATGCCCCTAAACCCAGAAATTGTTATTCTTGTGTTTAAATGAGTTTTCGGTTTTGTCAAATGCACTTTTTTGCATCAATTTAAATGATCACATAATTTTTCACAGATTTAATATATATGTGTGTGAAATAAATTGTATTTCATCATGTAGCCTCTATATTTTACTGAATTCTATTTTATATTTGTGTGTTGTGAATAAGTGTGGATGTGGGTGTACAGGTGCAGGTACAGGTGGGTATCTCTGCAGGTGAAGCCAGACAACAACCCTTGGTACTGTTCCTCGGCCACCATTCACTCACTCTTTCTTTTTTTCTTTCTTTCTTTCTTTCTTTCTTTCTTTCTTTCTTATTTATTTATTTTATTTATTTGACACAGCTCACAAAATAGGTTAGGTTGGCCAGGGAGACCCAGGGCTCTGACTCTGTTTTCCCACACACAGACCACCCTGCAGGCTTTTTTTTTTTTTAAACCTGGGTTCTGTTAATCTAATTTAGATTTCTGGCTTGCCAGGCAAGCACTTTGTCAACTAAACTATTACCCTAGGCCCTCTATTTAATATTCTGTCGAGAATTTTTGCATCCATATTCAAAATATTAAATATCAGTCTTCTTTTTGTACTACCTTTGTCTTCTCTTGGAGTTGAGAGTACACACAGTGAACTCAGAACTACTCTATCCATTTATGTTTTCTGGACAAGGATGTGAAGAATCATATTTGGTAGAATTCTCCAGCAACTCTCTTCTTGAAAGGGAGGTTACAATATTTTTTAGGTTGGCCTCATACCATGATCTCCCTGCCAGAGCATCCCAAGTAGCTGGGATTACAGGCACACCATGGAGCCCAGCAGGATCATATTTCTAAATCTACTCTATCAATATTTCACCTATTTAACATTCAGTGTAATTATTTACATGACAGGATTTATATCTATTATTTTAATTTTTGGTTTATACTTACCATCTTGTTCCAGCTTCTAGTTGCTTTTCCTGCTTTCCTGTGAGTTGCCTGAATGCCATTAGATTCCATTTAATTATCTGTAGTGTTTATGACTATACCTCTTTATCCTATTTACTCTAGGATATTATATAAAATGTATATAACACAGGAAACTGGCACTTATCAATAATGGCCATTTAACAATTTCAAGTAAGTATAGAGACCTCACTTCTCTTTAACCCTTAAAAAATTACACTATTTGTTCAATCAGAAAGAAATCTCCAAAAATTTCAAAATGTTGAAATATAATGGGTTTATGTGACTTCAGTAAAAAGTAATCAACAACAACAAGATCAACAGACTACCCCAAATCTAAGTATTTTACCAAGACGAATTATGTAGCTCCATTAAAAAAATCTGCATAAAAATGTCACTGAAGCTTGATTCATTATAAGCTATAAACTATAAACAGCCCAATGACCCTTGCTATTCATGAAACTAAAAAGCAAATCACTGACACATGTAAGAACAGGCATGAACCTCTAACCACATACATCAAACAAAACATTCTTGCCTCAATAACTAAAACATAAACACTGCATGCATATACTAAAGAGGACTGATGAGCCTCTAAGCACTAGAAACAGGGCCACAGCAACAGTGATTTCAAAAGTGCAGGCGAAATCCACAATGTGCCACTTTTTCAAATCAATCTAGGAAATGAAAATAGCATAATGCTAACTCTAAACCAGATATGCTAAGAATAACAAACTGTACTCCCAAATTCATTTCAAAGGAATGCGAATAATTATCACCTTTTTGAGGTATTATATATGAGATAGCTTTAAAAGCTCATGTCTTTTCATTCACTTTAATAATTTTAAATAAAGTTTTTGTCAAATTACTGAGGAAAGTGTTTAAAATATCTGTAGCTAAAACAATTTTTGGTCATGTGCTAATCTTGGGTTAGAACACTGGTTTGCCCATAGTTATGTGATATAATTATCTTAAGTAATTTATATAATCTTTCAAAATTGTCTTGATTGTATTTAAAATGGAAATGTTATATACACTTGTTAGGGCAAAACATGAAGATATTAAATGATGCTTTTTGGAGTAACTATGAGAATTAAACAATACAATCTATGATGATCATACAATATGATACACAACTTGTCGCAAGTGCTGAGTAAAAAGCAGACATTATCATTACCTTCATTGTAAGTTCTCACAATTAGCAGCTGCCCCTCCCCTCCCACTATGCAACAATAACACATGACTAAATACAAACAATGGAAACAAAAACCATACTGTGGGTCTACATACATGAAAAAATATTTGTGATATAGTTGATATAAAGAGAGAAAGCAAACTATAAAGAAATGCATGTCACTGCTATAATTAAATGCTTTATAAAAATACTTCAAATGTGTCCAAGCAACAATGTCTGCAAGGAAGCCAAAAAAACTGTGCTGAAATTTTAAGTGACTTGTTTTCTTCAATTTCTTTCTATTTTGTTTTACAACAATGAACAATGGCATTATGAAAAGACATGAAGGTATTTCTTTAATTACTGTTTCTGCAACAGAAGTGTTATTCTCACAGACACTGCCTTGTGCACTGGCTAGTCCAACTGGGTCAGGATAGAGCCTGGCACAGATAATGGGCAGTGATTAGCACAGATTCGGACAAATGCTGAAATGAGGAACACAGGAGGAGAAACAAAAGTGCTTTCTGGGAGTTGATAGATGGGAACAGAAGTGCTTCCTGTGCTGTGCCTGATGTTAGCCAGGGCTAGAGTTAAGCAGACCTGTGCCAAAAGGAGACCTCACTGTCTTGGAAACAAATGACCCTAACCCTAAAGCTCTGTTGACCTGAGATCAACTTGCACTTGTCACTATACACATGGTAGCTGGCTATCTGCTGAAACCCATACCCAGAAAATACCAAAGATGCAACCCCAGGATCACACATGGGGTGACATCCTGCACAATGGAAACTTTCAACAAAAGCTCAATTGAAATAGTCAAATATCTGAAGGTCTCCACTAAAAAAAATAAAATAAAATAAAATATGCCTGGAAAGGGGAAATTTTTGCTCTTTTCTGAATGGGAGGGCCCAAAGTAAGTCAGAGCCTGGAACAAACTGCACATTAACCTGGCACAATAAAGGGACATTTGGCAACTCAAGGAAGGATGATCTACCCTAAGAGTAGTCCAGAAGGAGTCTGGCCCTGTCTAACAGGGCTGGCAGTGATCCTCTTAAAACACCAATGTAGAAACTGCCACTCCCTGCCTGATTTTCCCAAGCCAGGTCTAGAGTTAGCAGAAGAGAGAAAGAGTGATTTTTAATTAAAAATAACCTTGGCAGGCCCAATGCAGCCAAGTATGACAACACTAACACATTATTAGAGGCCTCATCAGGCAGCCTTCCCAATCTTTGGAGTAAACTATTAAATATATTTTGTTCAGCACCTCTCTCTACCCATTCATTGTTCTAAGCCAAGACTAATGAAGTTTATTGGACTGTCTTTCTACAGTTCCATACATCTGACTTCCAAATCATCGTTAGTATTAGAAAGTAGGGCAAGACTGTTATTTTCAGTGTGGTCTTTCCACAAACTACCAAGAACATTATTTTAATTATAACTTTTATAAATAGCTTTCTCCTAAAACTTAAAAGACAAGAATTAATGTAAAATAATAGCACAGATTTATTTTTAGGAATATCCTCAGAATGAACTACTTATGAAAAAAGTCTTTTGAAATGTTTAGTTTATTATTTTTATTTTATGTGCATGAGTGTTTTTCCTATATGTATGTAAGTGCACCACATGTGTTCAATGCCCACAGAGGCCAGAAGGGGGTGTCGGATCCCCTGAAACTGGAGTTATGGATAGTTGTTAGCCACCACGTGGGTACTGCAAATAGAACCCTAGTCCTCTGGAAGGACAGCAAGTGTTCTTAACCACTGAACCATCTCTCTCCAAACTCAAAAATACTTTCTTAAAATATTTTTTTATTCTTATTTTATGTGTATGTGTGTATTGCCTGCAAGTGTGTAAGTGTACCTGAGTCATACAATGCCTGAGGAAGCCACAAGAGGACATCAGATCCCCTAGAACTGCAGTTACAGATGGTTGTTAGCTACCATGTAGGTGCTGGGATTTGAACCCAGGTCTTCTGCAAGAACAGCCAATGCTCTTAACCACTGAGTCATCTCTCCAGTCCCACACTTTTTAAAATCACTATACAATGAAAACATCAATGATACAGTAGATTTTAGATCTAACTCCTAAGTTCAGCCTTGGACCCCAGTTTTGACAACCACTAGTTCTCAGATGATCTCACTAACCCTCGGTCCTCTCAACCATCAAGTCAGAACAGGGCACTCATGGTAAAACATGCCTACTACAGAGTGGTGTCATGATGCTCTATGGACTAAAGCATGTGTGAAAATGCTACCAAAAGCACAAAGCTGCTGTGTGAAAGGGTACAGCTGTGTGGGGTGATGACCAGAAAACAACTAGAGCTACAGCAGGTACTGTGAAATGGTGGGGGTGGGGGATAAAAAGTACTGCTTTTTTTATTTTTTTTCCCAAGAGTACATTTTGAATCTTACCTATTTTTGTACTTTCAAGAACTGAGGACACAGATATGGAACTAAAACAAATTGGATTATCTGTTGTGTTTGCTATGCTCACAAAGAGTATTCACAGAGGTCACAGAAAACAAATATTCTTAACTACGTTGAAATAATCATGTGAGAGCTATGTAACAAAAAATAAAGAGCGAGCCAAGCATAGTGACACAGACTGTAATGCCAGCATTTTGGAGGCTGAGAAATGAAGCCAGCCTGGGACACAGTTACAGTGTGTCTGAGGAGGTGGTGAGGGGGAGAAGTAAAGGGGAATGGGGGGAATCCCCACTCTGGTTCGCCACCACAGAGCTGGTACTATCCAGTATGTATAAGTCTTCTTAGCTAAAACTTAAGCTCCAACTCCTGATTTTTGTAGGCTGATTTTATAACCTGCTACTTTGTTGAAAATGTTAATCATTTCTAGGCATTTTCTCGTGGAATTTTTGGGATGTATCTGAAAATAGAGATAACTTAAGCTCTTCTTTTCCAATGAATACTCCTTCAATTTCCTTCATTTGTCTTATTGCTCTAGCAAGAGTTTTAAGAACAGAAACAGTAGGCAGCCTTGACTGGTTCTTGATTTTAAGGGTAATGCTTCCAGTTTTTCTCCATTTAGAATTTTTTTGGCCATGGATTTGTTGTATGTAGCTTTAATTATGTTGAAGTATGTTCCCTCCAGTTCAAATTCCTCTAGGGCTTTTAACATAAATGCAAGTCAGATTTTGTTAAAGGCCTTTTCTTCATCTACTGAGATGACCATGTGATTTATATGATTTATCAGAGTCTGTTTGTCTCTCCTTCCTTCCTCTTAAAATTGTCAATACCTCATTCCTCATTAAGACTGCCCTAGCCCAAGTCACAGAAGTCCTACAGTGAGGAAGCATCCACACAACAGACTTAAAAAATATACCCTACCAAAACCAAGTTCATGCATGCTACCAATATTATATATGACCTGCATAAGATAAACAAACTGAATCTGATCATGGGATTAAAATGAAAAAAGATGTATATAATGAATATTTTTTTTCAACTCAGAATACAGAATGCTCTGTAGATTTCACCAAAGGAAGACAATCTTTGCAAATAAGCATCAAATAAAGACCACATCATTGTGTATACCTGTCCTTGAAAGTAACCAAATGCTCAAGATCGCTTTCTTATTTGCTCATATTTTTTAATCCATTATATCATTCAATGTCCATGATCTCATTTCATTGTAGCCATAAAAACTGAACAAAAACAAATCCCTTACAGAGAACTGACTTAACATTTTAGTAATTTACGTAACATCCAAGCAGAACTAATATACAAAAAACCATCACATCAGCTTACTTTGGATTAGTCAAGTTCAGAGACCTTCACAAAGGTTCTAAATTTATCTAGAACTGGCAAACCAAGTTAAAAAGAACTGATAGCATGTTTGATGTGTACTCACTATCATCAAATTTGAAAGAAAAAATTTAAAAACCACAATAACTATGGCTAATACTATCTAATGGAAATGTTTAACATCTTAAAACAGGAAATTCTTCATTATCTCTTACGTACTAATTACATCTGTAACGGTTATGTTTAACAGACACACAATACAAGCCAAAAAGCTGAGTCAGTCTCCTATAAAATTTTAAGTTTTCTTGTCATCAGGGGCTGGAGAGATGGCATAGTGGTTAAGATCACTGGCTACTCTTCCAGAAGTCCCAACACCCACATGGCAGCTAACAACAATCCTTAAACTCCAGCAACAGGGGACCCAGACCCCTTTTGGCCCCACAGGCATGTGGTGTACATACATACATGAAGGCAAAACACTCGTAAGAATAAAATAAAAATAAATAAAATCTTAAGTTTTCTGGCAATCACAGTAAAAAGAAGAATTTAAAATGGACTACAGTAAATTAAAACAGTCTTTTACTGACCTGATTTAGTAAGATTATTATTTTAATAAGTAGTTCATACAAAAATTATTTGTAAACTATTTCATGGTCCTTTCTGGTGATGAAGCTTTGAAATCTAGTGTGACTCTTACAGTATATGTCAAGTCACACTCTATTTCTTCTAAAAGATCCAAGCTACAAGTGCTAATAGCTATATACTAGATACAGATGGCTAAACTACCCAGAAATTCTACCCAATGGTGCCAGAATTGACAAATATTTAACAGATAAATGAACAAAGTAAGTGCAGTAACATGGATTCTTAAAATAACAAACAGTATAACACAAGCAAACAGATGAGAAACCCCAGCCCTTACACAGATCAATGCAGAATGTTCTACACCAAGCATCTCTGGCCTCCTACTTTATTATTACAGTTCCTAAGCTTTATAAGGAAAGTCTAGGGATAAGCCTCTTGTGGTGGGAACAGGCAGAAGCTAAAAGCATGACTCAGACCACGGCCAGAGGAGCCAGATGGGATAAACCTGAAGTGTCTAATTCATATGAGAATATGCCTGTCCACCCACAAATCGAAGACCCAGGAACAGTCTCCATAGCCCAGGGTAGTACAAGACCTCCAGCTGACTAAACAGCCTGCCTAGAAGTTGACTGCCAGTAAAGCAAAGAAAAGGAACAAAAGAGAAGTGGGAACAGAGCATCTAACATACTTCTGCCCTGTTATTTCTACTCCCCACGATGACAAGACCTCTGTGAGCAGGCAAGGGAGTTGAGAAGAGAGAGCTCAGTCTCGGCAGTGCGGCTGCTTCACATTTTTCAGAAATTACTGCATGTTCAAACAATGGGATATTTGTCAAAGTACAATTTGATCACCAGAATTCATCTGTTTTTCATAACCACATTTGACCTAAACTGTGCTGACTAAACAAGGTACCCTGTGTTTCCCAGCCTGGAAAATGTAGCTCCCAACCTCATTTTCAGACCGCACTGAATCCTCCAGTCTCTGGACTGTAGCTTCTTGGTAGCTAAGTGCATTCAGAGTAGGCCCAGGATGAAGTCTGCAGGAGTCACTTGTTACATCAATCAGTTTTTCATTTCCACCTCATATTTTGGCTAATTTTTCTTTTTTTCTTTGTAAGTATCAAGAGTCTAAATGTTCTGCAAAAATCTCAAATACTTTTCCTTCTGTGTGGTTATGTATATACATAAAATTCTGTATTTTTAAATTCACATTTAAAGATTGATTCATGTATTTATTTTTATTTTATTTTACATGTACAAGTGTTTTGCCTGCATGCATGTAAGTGTACCATGTGTGTGCAATGCCTGTGGAAGTCAGAAGAGGGCATTGGATGCCCTGGAAATTAAGTAACAGATGGTTGTTAGCCACCACGTAGGTAATAGAAACAGAACACAGATCCTTTGCAAGTGCTCTTAACCATTAAGCCATCTCTCCAAACCCTATACCTAAACATTTAAATGGAAATTAAAGATCCTAAGAATGGTACCCCCACAAACCCATGTATCCTTTACCCACATTAACCAATGTTTAGTTTCTTTGGAGGCATTGAGGTTTGAACCTAGGGCTTGTACGTATTACCCAAGTGTTCTACCACTAAGCAATATCCCCAGCCCTCTTTTTAGTAGTTATGCCAGCTATATGTACTTACTACACAGTCATCATTCAATATCCACAGATGACTGGTCCCAGGGCCCCTCGTGGAAATAAAAACCCATAGCTCCTCAAGTTCTTCATACACTGACAGTATTGGTATATAACCTGTGCATACTCTCTCATCATCATATGATCACTTACAAAACATAATGCAATGTAAGCCGTTGTTACACTGAACTGTTTAGGAAAAGATAACAATCAGAAAGTCTGGACAATGTTCAAACTGACATAATATCTAACAAATATTCTTGATCTGTGGTTACTTGAATCAACAGATGGAGAACGCACAGATTTGGAAGGCCAACTCTACATATACACTGAAACTACTTTATACCATGTTATATACCACCAGAGGTTCTCACTCTTCTGATAGTTCATCATGAACTTCCTGGGCATAAGGATATCTTATGTAACCATAGACCAGTTACCAGTGCTAGAAAAATTTTAATTTAATATTTTCTTAAACTATTGTCTATATCCTCCTAATCTTCTCAGTACACCCAAAAATGTCCATTATAATATATTTTCCCTTAAGTAGGGCATTCAGTCTGGAACAGGGGTCAGCAAACCATGGCCCACAAGTTAGGTCTTTCCCACTGCCTACTATAAAGCTTTGTTGAAATAAAGATACACTTATGCATTTACCTACTGCGTCTGGGTACTCCTGAATTATCATAGTAAAGTTGGGTGGTTGCAACACTGACAGTATGAAAAGCCTAACATAGCTTCTCTGAAGGTTTCATACGGAATTCAAATTGCTGGTCTGTGCAATGCCTTCTGTTCAGCTGTCACATCTCTTTAGCTTCCTTTCACCTGAAACACTTTCTCAGCTTCAAAAAAATCCTTTTATAACTGACCATTATGAAAAATGTCTTTGTTATATAATGTTCTCTATTTGGGATTTCTGTGGTGTCACATGACAAATAAGATTGAAATGATACATTCTGGATGTGGATTGTACAAAAGCAATGTTCTCTCCCTTTTGCAGCTGTTCATCTGCCTTGACTACGATGCAAATTTTGATATCCTGGTAAAAGTGGTGTACAATCACCTTAAAACTGTCTATCTGCCTATCTATCCATCTATCTACCTGTCTATAGAAGTCTTGATCTATCTATCTATCTGTCTGTCTATTTATCTATAGAAGTCTTGATCTAGCTATCTATCTGTCTGTCTATTTATCTATAGAAGTCTTGATCTAGCTATCAAGTCTTCTATCTATCACCTATGTATCTATAGAAGTCTTGCTCTATCTATAGAAGTCTTGATCTATCTATAGAAGTTTTGATCTATCTATCTATCTATCTATCTATCTATCTATCTATCTATCTATCTATCAGTCTTGCCCTACTACCCATGATGGCCTCAAACTCACAATCTTCCTAGCTCCTTGTCCTGGGCATCTGGGAATAGAGACAGGTGTATGTCATGATGCCCAGTTTAAGATTTTTCTCCTTTTTTTATCAGTTTTGAGAAAAATATAGTTTTTCCATATCCTTTCTGCCCCCACATACCTTCCTACCCTCACAAACATCCACACACATACCCTCCTGCTCCCACACATAGAGTTTCTTGTACTATAAACATCCTCCATCTACAGTTCTCTTTTTAATAATAATTTTTGGGAAACATTTTAAGACCAAAATTCCTCTTCCTTACCAAATGTCTCCAATAGAGTTGGTGTCTATTAGTGTTGCCTATCTTTAAAAAGTCTCTATTGCAATGATTGCAAAATGAATAAGCATGAAAAGTCTGAGATTTTGGCCACCTGTAAGCTAATAAATTAGCATGCCAGTTTCATGGATGTTAACAGAAAACTCTAAAACAAATGAGCTCATTAGTCCTATCACTAGCTGAAGTCAGCATATCACCATTTACTGCTCTGGTTCCCAGAGTCCTGATCTCCACAGGATAATGTAGAACAATCTAGGTCATGAATGCACACAAAGTTAGTTGCACTAGAGATGAGGGTTCCTAAATATAGAGAACTCAAGTCCCTTTGTCCCATAAAAAACCTTATCTTTATCTTCCCAAGTCGGTAGCACAAACAGTTGTTTCTCTCACAGGAAACATTTCTATCTAAATGCTGAAAAAATGTTTTAATATCCATAGAGAAACTGGCTAGACAGACTTGGTTAGGGCTTCTGCTTATGGGATGTACACACACATTTGCCCATTCATCCACAGCGGTGCTTACTAATAACACACACAAGGTTTCCTTTTTTCCCAATGAAAAATACCTATACTCACAAACTCTCTTCTGAATTTTCTAAGATCCTTGGAGCCAGGCTTCATTGTATAATGAATGGAGAAAATAATTCTTATGTTCTGAACAAGGCAGAAAGACAAAGTGTCAAACACAACTAAAGTGCAGCAAAATACCCTCAAGTTCCTCCTAAAGACATAGACAGCTAAAGAATAAAATTCACCATCAGCCTCTGTAGACAACTCAAACAAGAAAGCAGATGCAGCCTCATGGGGTCTGGCTGGTATGAGATCTGTCAGATACCATACAAGGCTGGTTTCAATGGCATGATTTTAGGTTAACCCAATTTTGGAAAACTAGTAGGCAGATGGGCTTATTTTCCTACAAGGAAAGAAACTGACCTGACAGTCTTAAGAAGAGAAAGAAAATGTGTTCCTTATCTCCACCGTTCATTAGGCCTCCCACAAGATGACTATAAACAAGAGAGAGAATATCATTGTTAAAAGTAATAACCAAAGGCATTCTTTAAAAGGAAAGACTTGAAATGGTAGCCTTAAAAAATGCAGAAAGTATTCCAATCCCTCTGCAATTCCTAATCACCTTTCATAGGAAACCAGGCCCAGTCCCTGGCTAGTACAGAAGAAAACTGTGGCAGGGGAAGGTTTGGAGGTTCATATTTAATTCATTAAATGAATGAATGAACATTTGTAAAGTGTTTAGACCCGGTCTTCACATAGAACCAAAGAAGTTTCATCATTATGACGATGATGACTAATAAAGCAAAGTAAACAGGGCAGAGAATGTCTCCCCACGTCATCTCCAGTCCCACAGCTGACTGCTGATGCCCCTTAGAAATCTAACTGCCATGAGTCTTTTCTATTAAGAGAGAAAGACAAAAGAAAATGTGCACTTTCCACAAACATTTCGTATTTTTTAATTTTTAAAAATTTATTTTTATTTATGTGTACTAGTTTTTTTGGCTGTATATAAGTACAACACAAGCATGCAGTACCAAAAAAGGCCAAAAGAGGGCATCATATCCTCTGGAACTGAAGTTACAAGCGGATGTTAGCCACCATGTGGGTGCTGGGAACCAAACCCAGGTCCTCTGCAAGAGCAGTCAGATGACAGTTTCAGTCATCTCTCTAGCCTTCATATATGTTGTTTTTAGATCTCACTATGTAGGGCTGCCTGGCCTAGAATTCAGTATGTAGACTGGGCTGGCCTTGAGAGATTCACCTGTGTCTGCCTTCAAAATTCTGGGATTAAAGGTTTGTGCCACCAGACTTGACCCACATCTCATTTTTATTTTCTGGTTAGGAATTTCATAAAGAAGCTTATTCAACAGGGATGGGTGGTGGTAGGAGGTACACACACAAATCATTTCCTTTGATGTCTGTTCCTACATAAACACTAGTCCAGCTCTTCCTCCTTATTCTTTCTTTGTAGTGCTCTGTAAAGGTCCTTTGAAGCCAGAGATCCTTGGTGACCAAGGATAGGAAGAGTTTGTGCAGACTGAGAAATGTTTAAGACATAGCATGCTCTAGACATAAGGTCACATGATTTTATTTTTTTATTTCATTCTCACAGAAATGTGAAATGAAACTATTACATTTCTAAATGAAGAATTAGAGGCTATGAATAAGTTATATGTGTAAATCAAGATTCAAATTAAAGCTTATCTGATGTATCCCATATAATTATAAAATACCATGGTAACTAGAAAGAAACTGGTTTCTAATTTTTGGTGATGTGTTTCTAAGACATTTCATTCTTTGATTGAATGGAAATAAACTCACTCTTATACTTTGGCCTCCTCCCTTCTCTTCTTTACAAAATATAAAATGATAAAGATACAATATCAATTTTGCAAGCCTAAGACAAAAGCTAAATGCTGAAGATGGAAGACTGGAACAACCAAAGGAAATTTGGGTTTTAATGATAGAGGAGTCAATCACCATGTCAACAATGAACTTTCATGTTATACAAAAATAAAGCTACAGTAATCAAAACAGCACAGACTTGGCAAACCTCAAACACATTGACCAACACAACAGAACAGAGAGTCTAAAAATGAGCCCATACATCAACAGCCAACTGGTTTTTAACACAGGTCCTGAGAACAAGCATTCCAGAGAACCTTTTCAAAAATGGTCCTAGCAAGATTGGATACCAATATAGAGAAGAATGAAACTATATTAGTGTATCTCATCAACTATGAAGAACTCTGCATTCATGACTTAAATATATAGCTTGGAAATACGAAACCACCAGAAGAAATCATAGGAGCAATGCTTTAGGACAACAGATGTTTTGCACAAAGCCCAGAAATGGAAAATCAGAAATAGACCAATAGCATTACATCAAACCAAAAAGGATCTGCATAGCAAAGGAAACAATAATCGGAATGAAGACGCAACATATAGAAAGGAAGAAATGTTGGCACACTATATATCTGATAGGGGTTAATATCCCGTAAGGACTCCAAAAGCTCAATAGCAACCAGACAAATAACCCAATTTACACAAGGTCAACAGGCCTAAGTAGTCATTTCTTAAAAGAAGACATGAATGGTAACAGGCATATTAAAAGATGTTTAGCATCACTAAGCACTAGGGAAATGCAAGTGAAACCAGAGCTGCCTAACACAGTAAGAATTGCTATGAACAAATAGCCAGAAGATAACAAGTAGCTTCAAGAGTCTGGAGAAATGGGACTCTGTACAACTTTGGCAGAAATGTAAAGTAGTAAAATGATTATGGAAAACAGCATGATTTTTTCAAACTATCAAAACTAGAACTACCAGAATAGTCAGCAATCCCTCTACTGGACAAACATCCAAAGGAAATGAAATCAGAATGCTGAGGATATGTCTGTTCTCCCACATCCTTTGCAGCTCTATTCACAATGGCTAAGGAATTAAAACAACCTAAGTGCTCATTAATTGATTAATAGATGATGTGGTGCAGATACACAATGGAAAACTACTCAGGTATAAAAAGGAATGAAATTCTGTCAATTTTTAAAATGCGATGGACCTAGAGATCATTGTTAAATGAATAAGCCAGGAAGAGACAGTCGAGTACTACACAATCTCACCAAGATGTGGAATATAACAAAAGCTGATCTCATAGACATTGAGAGTGGAATGATGGCTTCCAAAGACCAAGGAGAGTAGAAGGGAGAGACAACTAGGCTAAGTAGTGGGTACTAAGTTCCAATTAGACCACAGTAGGAAGTTCTGGTGTATAAATACACAGTGGGTAACAAAATGTTTATATATTATACATTTCAGAAAGGCATGTGATTCACAGATTTAATCCCATCATTTAAGAAATGGAAGCAAGAAGATGGTGAATTTAAGGTCAGCTAGGCCTACAAAATGAATTCAAGTCCAGCCTGAGCTATAAACCAAGACTATATCAATGAAACAAAATTCTAAAAGGAAGGTTTTGAATGTTTTCACCATAAAGAAATGATGATTTTTGAGGAGATAATGTTCAATCTGATTTACAGATTAGATAAACATCAATTAATTGATTAATGATTGACTGATTGATTAATTAATTAACTGTGAGGGAGCCATCCCTCCGCTCTAGACATCTGGCTCATTGTGCTGTGTTTTTCTTTATGACATTAACATCATTTGAAATTACTTTAACTTGTATGTCTTTGTTATCTAATACCCAAAACCCTCTATCTTCTCCATGCTATATGTCTAGTGCCGCTATACTCGATGTACATAAAAAGAAGATACACAAACAACAAAAACCCACCCTGTCTAAATCAATATACTGGTTTTGATATATGGAGTCAAAAACAATCAACAGTCAAAGGTTACCATTGAACTTCATAAATAACATCACTTCTAAAAGTTTGAGACAGTCTTGCTGTGTAGCTGTGTAGCCCAGCCCGCCTTGGACTCTTGCTCCTGGTCTCAGCTTCACAAGTGCTACGATTATAAGCAGGTACCATCACAACCAGCTTGTGACCTCTTTCCATAGCCCCCAAAAGGCAAAGCTAACACCTCTTGTACTTCATTTGGAAACAATGAGAAATACCTAACTATAATTAATAACACTACATGTAACAGATCAGTGAACTATACTAATAACTCAACCAAAGACTTCTAAGATGTTGGCTTACTTCAAGCTGACCTGGATTTCTCAAACAGTACCTTCTTGAGGTAATTTATACATTCATTATTGACTTCTTTCACAGTTATTTATTTAGCCCATTCTGAAAGATGGAAGTAACGGATTTCTGAGACTTCCAGAAGCTCTGACTAAAGAAACTGAGTTATGATAATAAGATGAACCATCCCTATACTCTCTGAGGAAGTCTAGAATCACAGTTAGAAATGGCATCCACCCCAGTGTTAAGGTCCTAAATGACTTTACCTCTAGACTGTGGCTTGGAGTCAAGAATCTAACCAAGTACAGAATGGTCCCAAACAGACTTATATGCTTCCACAATTTTAAACAAACCCATCCTACTTACAAGTTAAAGAACAGACTCTCCATGACACCTGCTATTATAAATGACAAATAGGAATGAACTTCAACCATGCATTTGCTTCTAGTAAGATCATGTTTGTATATGTCTTCTACATAACTGCCTGGATAAACAAACTCCGTGATAGACAAAAGGAAGTTCTTCTTTTCTCATATGTGTGCCTCTGTGGGTTAAGTCACATGGCTCTGGCTAGTTATCAGTGCCCTTCCCCCAAGATATTCAAAACTACTGGGGCAACATATTAAACTAACCACCAAGGACATCTTAGGTAAGCCAAATAAAACAAGAAATTTTTAAATTTCTTTCAAATTTTAAAAATAAACAAATCTGGCAGTTAGAACCAAAATAGATAGTAGGAAGAAATAGGTGGAATTAAGAAATAATTATATACCAAAGATCTCATTGGACATCTGAGAGGGGAAGAGTTCTAAATGCTAAATCCAAAGACCTCAGTAATGGTACAATGGTGGTATAGTTTCGAAGAATCATCAAAAGAAAGAAGGGCTAGGGTGATAACAGAGATTGTAAAGTAGCACCTGTACAGGCATGAAGATCTGAGTTTGATACTCAGCTCCCATATTTTTTAAAAAAATTGTAGCTGGGCATATTGCAACTCACCTTTAATATAGACATACAAGAGACAGAGGCAGATAGATCTCTGTGAGATTGAGGCCAGCCTAGTCTACATAGGGAGACCTTGTCTCAAAATAACAAAAACATAAAACCAGGTACAGTGGCACATATTTGTAATCTCAGCTCTAGAGAAGCAAAGATAGGTGAATCCCCTAAAGCTCACTGGCCAGCCAGGCTAGCCAAATCAATGACTTCCAGGTTCAGTGAGAGACTCTGTCTCAAAAATTTAGGTTGAGAGTGATTGAGGAAGCCACCTGACTTTAACCTCTGATCTCCATGTGCATAAAAATGCACTTATGAGCACACCAAAATGAACATATAAATACATTACACATATATAAGAGGGTTCTGAATACATTCAGAAAAAAAGAATAATCTATGCAGGACATTATGGGAGAGAATGTATGAGAATACACATTGAGCAGCAAGAAGATAAAGAGCAGGGAGGGAAGAGGTAAGGACCCAATGAGACTTCTCAGACCATGTATAAAAGTTACTTTATTCTGGAAACAGAAACTACATAATTTAAGCTGAGTCCTAGTAAGATTAAAATTGTATTTAACATATGTAAAATGAACTGTTTCTGTTTGCTTTGTCCAACCTTGAAAAGAAGTCATCATATCATCATATTATGGTATCTAAAGCTGTTTAAGTGAGGGGGCTGGACAGATGGCTCAGTGGCTAAGAGCACTGGCTGCTCTTCTGGAGGACCCAGGTCTATTCCCAGCACTCACATGTTGGCTAACAACCATCCATAACTCCAGTTCCAGGGGATCTGATGCCCTCTTCTGGCCTCTGGAGGTTTGCACAGCACAAGCAAAACACTTCTATACATAAAATAATAATACATCAAAAAATTTTAAAGTTGTTTAAGTGAGATCATTGTTTAAGACATGTACAAACATATACACAGAGAGAAAGAAAGAGCTAAACACAGTTGAGAAGTTCAATTATCTCAAAGTAAGCATTTTGTAAAACAAATGCAAGCATATCTAGGGTTTTTTTTTTTGTCTGTTATTTTATTCAAGGCCAAATGATGTATGTGCTCATGGGTAATAAGGTCACTGGGTTAAAAGAGCAATATGACAATTATAGCAAGCTAGATTACAGCTACTACAAACCAGGGTCCATTAGCCTATACTGCAGGAAAGTTATCACTAGAAATGGCTTTTCCTGTGTCCTTATCAATGCAGTGCACAAAGTATCTCGCCCTCAGCTCTCTCTCTATGATCTACATAGTGTTTATGCCTATCTAACCCTTCCAGGCACCAGTGAGTCAGTGGCTTTCAGGTGGCCCTGAGATATGGTGGGAGAGTGACAGGAACCTGAAAAGTGTCAGAAAAAGACTCAGAACTACCAAACATTTGAAGGCAAACTTTCCACATTAAAAAAATATCTCAAAGAAAATATTTAAAAAACATTTGTACTAATCAGATGGACTCAAGATCACCATGGAAACAAACCAGAAAAGCTTCTGGTTCTTCTCTATCAGTATATATTGGTTCCTTAAAAGTGCAATTTGCATTTGACTTAGATACTATGGAAACACAGGTGAATGTTTGAAGAGGGAAAATAAAGTCCATTAAAATAAAACAACAATTAAAGTGGACCAAATAGCATAGGGACTAAAATACCAGCTTCTGAGCTTATAAAGTCACCTAAAGTTCTGAAAAATGATTTTCAAGCACAGAAACAGACAAACAAGGCTGTTCTACAATATTTGAAAATAATGCTTACCTCATTTCAAATTCCTGATCTCAGGAAAACTTTTCCATTAGAAGGTCAATGCTTATTTCCCAAATGGAACTTACATATTTTAAATAAATATGAGGGATTAAAACAACAACAATTCTTCAAGTGTCTTAAAAAGCAGCTTTTCTTTAGATCCACTAAATTGTAAACATTTGGGAAAAGAAGTTGTTCTGATCATCTTTGCACCTTTCAGTGAACCTGAAAGTTCTGTTAACTTTAAGAAAGTATAAGCTTTCTTGGTAGATCTTTATTTATTAATTAAATTTTTCTTTGATAGGTTCTTACATGTACACAATGCAATCTGATTGCCCTGGATCTCACCCTCTCATCCTCCCTCCCTCCCCTGCCCACTCCCCACCCATCTTCTCAACTAATCTCTTTCCCATATTCATGTTTTCCTGTTTTGTTTGTGTCTATCTGGGTTTGATCAGTACCTCTGTGTGTCCTTGGGATTGGAACTAACCATTGGAGCCTGGAGGGTACACCAGTGTTTACAATGACTCCTCTTCTCCCAGAGTCCATCAGTAGCCTATATTCAGCAGTAAGGGGGTAGGGTTCTATGAGCCTCTCCCCATCCAAGATTGATAGTTCACAGGGCCTGTCATCTTTAGGACCAATGCAAGTAATTCCAGCTGCTGTGAGTTCAAGGTTACATGGTCTATCATGCCTAGAGTATGGGATTTCACTGCCCTTCTCTTCCTATCATCTGGCTCTTACATTCTTTCTATCCATAATGATCCATAAGTCTTATAGGGGGTAAGTAATATAAATGTGTCATGAGGTGGCTTGAATGAGAAATGTCCCCTATAGGATCAAGTAACTAATCCAACTTGTTTAAGGCTGTGCCCTCACTTGACACTTATTCTCACCATCTTGAATATATTCATGTATTTTGTAAAAACCCCAAGACAATAATACAGTACAGAATTTCAATGACATTTGATATAGAGGGTTTTTTTATGTGTATTCATTTATTTACAGATTTGCTGCAAAGACTAGTGTTTCCTAGAAATACATCTCCAGAAACACCTTCAAGGGCATCTGATCACTAAGCATATACTTCTGAAAGTACTGGTATACTACATTCACAACTTCAATTTCTCCTCAGTGGAAAAATATTGTTTTTCTCTCCCTGTAACATACAAATAAAATAGGAAGGGAGGGAGGAGAGGGGATTCTCAAGCACCTACTATGTTGCATACATGCCTTTCTCACTGGCCTTAGTTTCTAGTACAGGAATAGTGAACGTCCTGGCTTATACTCATAGTCAAGAGAATACTGAAATGTCCCCTGTAGTATGCTCCTGAAGAACTCAGAGTCCAAATAATAGGTTCTTCCCATAGTTATGCACAACAAATACAAATCATCAGTCCCATCATATAAAATAGAAACAGCATAGTGCTTTTAAAGGACCTACATTATGAAAGCACAGTGAATTTAATAAGAACCAAAAAGATCTAGTTCTACCTCTCTGTATTTACTAGAACTCAGACAATGATTTATGAGTAGCATGAGCAAAGCCATTCAAAACCAATCAACTCTCTCCTTATCTTTTATGTCTCAGTTTTCTAAAAATCAATTTACTATCAAAAATAAAACCAATAATTAAGATTTGCTTGAAGTTTATGATCCATTTCTTGCAGCTAAACTTACTTGGTTATTAGCAGGAGTGCCTTCTAATATGTAAGAATAAGAACCCTAAAATCTTCATTGCCATATCAACAAAGAAACCAGCTCATGGTACAACTCAGAGTGAGCCAAGTCTATAATGAATGCTCCCCTTACCTAGCATATAGTCTGCTTATGAAGCACTATGAGACTGAAAATTGAATGAATATAGGATTACAAATGTATTTGAACAGCATTTTAACTAGTGCAATTCAAGAAGATAGTGAACTCTAATTTTGAAGATGCTAAAACTAATCATTCTGTTCATTAAAAACTCCAAAAATGTCGAAGATTCTTCAATCATTTGCTTCCCAAAGGGCTTTACTATAATAGCCAATTTCTATCAAAGTTCATTAAGAAATTCCATGACACTTAATACCACATGTCACCTGGAGCTGCTCATACCAGTGCCTATAGCTACACTCCAAATCCTTCCACATGTAGCTTTTATCTACTGCTACATGACCATGGTTTTACAGTTTTTCCCAGCTTCTAGTGCAGACCATACCAGGAGAAACCCTCAGATTAAGGCTGGGAGATCGCATACCATCTAGATCTAGTGGGAAAGACAAACAGTGGGAGAAGCATGTTCCAGGAAGATTCCACCCTGCTCTATCTCATCCTTAGCTGCTACCATCTTGAGGAGGAAGGGGAAGGGACAGTGAGTAAATTCTAGCCATGCTAATGATCACTTCAGAAATGAGAGCAGAGTCACTGAAAAGCAAGAAAGAAAATGCTTTGAAATTTAACACATTCACTTACTAACAGTTCTCATAATTATTTCTAATCCTCTGTTCCAAATTTTCCTAAGTGTCAGGAAATAAGACCATTAGTATAGTGGTAGAAGCTATCATCCTCCCACCCCCCAAAAAAGGGAGGTTATCAGCTTGTCATACTTAACGGCTGCCTGGAGAATGAAGACTTATGACACAGAAATAAAATCACTCTGAAAAATTTTAGATTTAGGGCTTCAGAATCTAAGAAAAAGACAACATGGCAAGGAGCTGTCAGGAGACTTAGAACAAGGGGGTACTCAAGTAAAACTGGCATGGGCTATTCTAAGGCATGGGTCTATACTAAGCAAACAGCTGCAACCTGACTCAGCCTGTATTTCCTTTCAGATGAGGGATTCTTCTGAGATCTGTGGATGAGACTCAAGAAAAAGAGGAAGTCTGTCATTCTAAACAAAGCATTTCTTGTATAGCTAGGCCTGATTATACATAATCTCAACACTTCCTAGACCAAGGCAGGAGGAGTTCAAGTAAAAGTGTTGTCTGAGCTATAGAGCAAGACTCCACTTTAAATAGAAAAATCACAAGTATATATGTGTATTTCACCTGAGTGAGAAATTTACAACTTTCATCAAATTCTTATGCTGCCCCAGATGTAAAGGATACAAAGTCCTGCACTTACTTGCTAGAGCCTTTATAACAGCTTCACTACACAGAGAAACTCTCTATTCCCTCATAATGCAGATTATACTAGTTTCCTTTAATGACTGGAGGAATTGAGGAAGGAACTAAGTTTCTTAGGATTTGTGTAATGTTACGGTGCTGCTGCTTATATTAAAAACATCCATATTGCTGCCATAATTACTAACTCGTGATGCCAGAAATCTTGAAAGTAAACTTTTTATTATACCATAACACACATGTAGTAAAGTACATAAATCAAAGGTGTATATTTTGTCAACGTTTTAATGTAAGAATTTAAATTGTTAATGAGCAGATGATATAGATCATTAGAGACCAAGACAGATAATAAAGGAGACCCACAAACTAGGAGTAAAGATGATATATTTACAGGCTTGCTCTTCTTGACAGTCTTAATATCACCCAAGTGTCTTGTTATGGGCTATATACAGGATGGGTTATAGCAATTAACTTGAAGATTTAGAAAGATGTTTCAGTGTATAAAGGAGCCAAAAGTACATGCACATCTTTGTTCAAATTGAACTGGATTTGGAGGTTGAACCTATGAACATCGCAGATATGGGTCAATAGAGTTTTTTTAATATATGCAAGGCAGACCCATGTATGTATTCAGGAGATCTACAGTTTATCCATCTTTAAACTCACAATACAAAGGTGTGAGCACCACAGATTATTATTATCCAATACTTTCTCAACAGAAGGACTTTGAGTCTGCGTCTTATCTTTTTAAATTTTTTTTCGCTAGTGACTCTAAGATGTTTTATTACCCCACCTGCCCATCTCTAAATTATATGTGAAGGTTTAAATCACATAAATTGTTTAAAACAATTCTACACAATGCACCTACTCCATACACTTCCATTGTATTAGTACATCAAGGCCCAAGTCTCAATTAACCACTATCTGACCCTTGTTCATTTTCTTCCCCCCACCCACCCACCAAAGTTTGCCCTTCCTGCCAAAGTTCAGCACTTCCTAGAAAAGTCTCCCTGCCTGTTTGATATTGTACTTCACTCTAGTCACCAAAGGAAGAATTTACAGGTGCTTGGCCCCATCTATAAGACCATGACCGAATACTGACCTCCTGTTACAATACATGAACTTCTGCCCTACTGATAAGGCTGGCAGATATAAGTAGGATTTTTCAAATAATCCTTTGGGAATTTATAAGCAGCACAGCCATAAAGGGGGGTGAATGGAAGGTCGGTTTCACTAAAAATAATAAATATTGCCATGTTTATTCAAAGTGTGCCTTGTTATGCTCCGGGCCAAAAGTTCAGATAAACACTATTGTAAACGACAAAATATTGGAACTTTTTGTTACTTATGTTATGATCCTTCTGTTGGATGCCAATAGAACTGTTTTCCCTTGTATAAGTCCCTGCCCAGACACTGAATAATACTGCCTGAGATGAGAATAACAGGATTCATTTGCAGGCCAAAAGGAGGATGGTTAATTTTCACAATCAAAACCAAACATTGACAGAGTATTATATACTGATAGTACTTATGGCTAAAAAAATAAAATGCATAAACACTCTAACTGTCCTAAAAGGGCTTACAATCTACTTGTGAAAAATAACTCATTAGAATATGATGACTCAATGTAGTAAAAACACTAACAGACCTCAATCTGCAACACCAGGAAAATTGGCTAGAGGACACAAGTAGAAAACAACAAATAATCAAGAAAATAAAACAGAATAGAATAAAAAGAGAAAAAGAAAAAGCAATGAAATAAGCAGAAGGATGAGCATACAGAAGGTATAGCAGGCAGAAAAGAGCATGATGATATCAAAGAATGAGACACAGGTCAGTACTGGAAAGCAAGGTAATGAGCAGCAGAAAGTGTACAAAGTCTTCTACACTTCTATGTGCTGCACGCTCTTCTGTATCTCTGTATTTTACTAGACAGACAACAAGTGAGAATACAAAGCAGGCAACGTATGCTAACTGTACTACTAGAACAGCAGTGGGCACTGAGATAAGGTTTAAGCTAGAGGGTAGAGAGGAATTAAGAAGACTGTTTCATCATTAGGAGGTGGGAATGGCCAAACAACTAAATATAGCATAGGGGGAAGGGGTTGGAATGAGCATGGTTTGAGGGGTTATTCTCTGTGTGGTTTGGGGAGATTTTTGTTTGTTTGTTATTTTATGTTTTGTCTGTTTAATTTTGGTTGTTCTATAACAACTCAAACATTAGGACTATGCTGGTTGTGGTGGCAAATGCCTTTAATCCCAGAACTCCATACACAGAGACACATATGAGATTGAGATCATGCTGATCTACATAGTGAATTCCAGGCCAGTCAAGACTACATATTGAGACCCTGTCAAAAAGGAAGGGAAGGAAGGGAAAGAAAGAAGCAAAAGAGCAAGAAAGCAACTAGGTGTGGTGGTATTAAACATGCCTTTAATCCCAGCACTCAGTGGCAGGTAGATCTCTCTGAGTTCAAGGCTAGTCTGGTGTATATGGCAAGGGCTAGGTCAGCTGGGTCTACAGGGAGACCCTGTGTCAAAAATACCAAAAAGAAGAAGAAGGAGGAGGAGAAGGGGGGAGGGGGAGGAGGGGGCGAAGGGGGAGGGGAAGAAAGAGGAGGGGGAGGAGGAGGGGGAGTAAGAGGGGGAGAAGGAGGAGGAGGAGGAGGAGGAGGAGAGAAAATGAAGAACAATAAGATTAAAAGAATAGACCTAATTACTTCAAAATTAAAGATTTCTGTTTCACAAAACATAATATAAGCACATTAACAACATACTAAACTGTCACTATCAAAAAGAAAATTTCTGAACTTATAAGAAACTCATAAAAATTTCTGAAGTTTCTCTTTCCAGTAAAAAAAAAAAACAAAAGAAAAACAAAAAAACTCAGTACAAACATAAAGGTAAAAATAGGCATGAAATGATTACTATGTCTGTAAAGAAAAGCACAGCTTCTACCAGCAGACAGAGAAATGCAAATTCAAATGGAGACTACACTTTTGTGTAGATGGCCAAGGTGAAGTTTACTAACACCCATAGTATTGTCCCTTAGCAAAGTTCCTTTATTTCATGTGCTGATATAAATAATTGTAATCAGTGGAAAAAAATATAAATAGCCTTCAGAAATTCCACTTTAATGTGAAAAATCAGGTTATTATAGGTTAAATATATTCGATTTGAAAGAGAAATGCAAAAGTAGTCATAACCTATCAATCTGGTGATGGATCTTTGAAATGTCACTAGTTGTATAGTATATTACATGGCAAATATAAACAAAAAATTAAAGCAAGAGCAGAAAGAATTAGTTAATACTCATTAGATAAAACTTTGCTTAAAACAAAAGTAAAAACTACCAAAACCAACAAATCAGAATTCTTCCTTCAATACATATCTTTATTGGATAGAGCAGACAAAGACTCACCAGAACAGAATATATGTGTAGACATCGATACACAGGAGAGAAATCCACCAAGTCTTGAGCCCCAGGTACCTAGAAGAATAAGATTATTATAAAAATAAAAATAAATAAATAAAAACCAGCAAATAAAGCTATTACAAACAACTGCATTGATTTTTTTTTCACTACTCAAATGATGATTTATTTTAAGGCTAGCTCAGAATCTAAGTGGTAAATATAAATCAAAGAAACAAATATACAATCCAATATTTTTTAAAAGTCATGTTTCCAAGCAGGACACAATGCTGTAACCCTAGTACTTAAGAGGTGATAGCAAGAGAATCAAAAGTTTACAGTCTTCCTTAGCCACATGAAACCCTATCTCAAAAAATCTGACACAAAAAACAAAGAAACAACGAATGCTCCCAAAATGTTATTCTAGTTGTGAGACTGTGAAGATATACAGCACTGGGGGACCATCTCACGGGGAAGAGGGGAAAAGAGAAACATGTTGCATGGATCTTGCATCTTCCTTCAAACATGCATGAGCCACGGGCCTCTAGGGCAAAATGCAAAGATGGGACTGTGAATTGGGCAACCTGATTCTCCTGATATGTAGAGTTTACCTAAGAGCTGAGTTTCAGTAGTCAAAACTAAAATTGACACACAGGATTATTTCTTCTTTAATGATCAGCCTGCTTCTAAGGGGCATAAGTATTAGAATGCTTAAGTTCTTTTCAATCAAAATACAGAAATGAGGGAATATTGTTTAAAACACATAAGATGACTAACAGAAAAGTTAAACTTAGAAGTCACTCTAACAGATTTTAAAGTGAATAATAACTTGTTAACTAAACCTACACATCAAAATAAAAACTAAAATAAGTCAGTTAAGAACTGAAGTCATTTCTCAGAACTAAAAATAATTTGCTAGGTAACCTGAGAAACAGGAAGTCAGAATCAATTTTCATCTAAATTTCAAAGAAAACTATCATTTGACATACAGGGATTCAACAAAAATAAAAGACATACTGAAAGTATGTACTGAACAAAAGAAAATGAAATCAAAAAAGGAAAAGAAGAAAAATATGTAAATAAATAAAGACCTAGATGATCCTTTTCCTGACACACTGTAGCTATCTGATTCACCAGCACAAAGGCAATAGACACATCCAAGTTGACCTAGGCTGACTCATGGTTACAAGGTTGGTTTCCTTTCTTTCATAAGGCAAACTCCACTTCTTCTTTGGGGCACAACTTCTGTAATAAGAAAGACTCTTTTCCTAATGCAATCTTATTCATTCTAGAGCTAGACAACATGATTCCTCATGAGTTTTCCCTCAGACATTACTGCATCTCATGTTTACTGGTTCAAACTTACTGACCTCTGCTTTGTACCATGAGGGCAAAGATTAGGTCTCTATACTTAAATTTTCAGAGTATTCAATCCTCTGCAAGCAAAGCAACTTTCTATAAGAAGCTAAAGATCACTGGGAAAGTCCTCGAGAACCTGTAATGTGGCCCAAGAATAATTTTGGTCTCTCTTATTTCAAGTGAGCATGACGGAAAGAATCTTTCTAGACACCCCTCTAAGGAAGCAATGTAGAAATTTAAGGAAATTTATCTTTCCAGAAAACCAAAACCCATTTTTTTCTTGCCAAAATTCCAGGAAAATTCTCTTATCTTGCCAAAAAAACCAGAGCTATGTAAATCAGCCTCAAAAGAAAAAATACAATAAAACGATTCATAATGGCATTTATACTATATTAAAACAATACATACAAATGAAAAAAGACAAAAGGAAATATGTCATATAAAAACTGACCTGTATAGGGAATGATACTTTTATTTAGAATAGCTACAGCTAGTTGATAAATATTTTTAAAGGTTTAAAGAACTTTTCTTGCCTAATTTTGATTAGCAAATTCAACCACAGCCTTATTTCACAAGTTCTTCCTCCCACTTATTTACCTGAGTTTATTTTGTCTCAGGACCATAGGTTCTCTCAACAGAAAACTACTTGTAGCCATTCCTCACATAGAGTCTTGGCCCACTGACCTGTCAAAGCCATCCTTACACAATGAACAGCAATACTGCAGGATATTTCCCTAGAGATCTGTGACAAATGAGCTAGCAGGCCCTTTAGCAAAGAAAAATGTTTTATTACTAATAGATTAGGATTGGTTCATCTCTACAAATGTTAAAAACAAAGGTATCTATTGAAAGATGACAGTTCTTTTCTGTCATCAGCAGTAAGCCTGTTCTCTATGAAACTGCTTGGTATCACTATCTCAGCTTCAAAACACTTAGTGTTCTGACCTGCAGGCATGGGCTCTACTATTTCTTGGCCTCAAGAACTAACAATTCTCCCAAGTACATGCATGACTGTTTCTAAAGGACCACAGAGACTTAGGGGAAAAGTAAAGGATTAAAATGGCACTTCAGTTCACAGTCTCTTCCTCTCCTCCCCCAAAACACCAATATTTATAAATAATTTTCCTCCCTGTTCCCCTCTGTGAGCGCACTAGGAATGAGCACCGTGAGGGAGCAGAGAGTGTTGTGAGGACAGAGGCATGTCAAGTATGCACTGACTCATGTTGCTTTGAGATAGATGTGTTTTCTCTGCTTCTGCTAATGAAAAAGAATCACATCTACAGAAGGCAAAAGAGAAGCAACAAGCACTGGACGTGAAGGAATGCCAGCCTTTTGCATTTTCCAAAATCTAAATAAATGAGGGTAAAGGAAGGTTCCAGAACAAAAGCAGCTTCCCTGGATCATAAGCAGCAACATTGTTTTAAGGCCCACATTCTTCTCTGTTTCGAAGGCTGCTCTGAAAATGCGGGCTCATATTTTCTTCCCCTCCTTTGCCTACTCCCCCTTGAGTTGCAAAGAATGAGTCAAGGTTTAAGTTTCAGCAGGGAGGGGTCCAAGGACACTTTCCTAAGCTAACAAGGACTGTCTCTTCAATAGTTCTGTCTCCTAACAAAAGCTCTACTTCCTTTATCAGCTTCATCTCATTTTTCCTTTCCAAAGTAAATAACAAGGCCCTTGTGTTTTATACATGTCTAAATTTGACAAATTATTATCCTCAGAGACCATAAGCTGATAAGAGATAACTTTGCAGTGAGACGCTGCCATTTCCTCTCATAAGAGCTTTCTTCTGGGGATACAAGAACATAATGAAAATAGTTACATGTCTCCTCTGCTTGGTAGTCAGGAAATCAAGACATTAACACACTGGAGTCACGATTTTTCTAGAAGTTCAAATAGATCTAAGCAGATATCAACAGTAATCACAAACAGCACACAGGAGATAGTCTTGCTTTTTAAATAGTTGCTCTAAGATTTCACATGAAACAATTTCATCACCAAGGACAGCAGCTGCCTAACTTCCAACATGGTTTCTGAGTAAAGTATGCTTGAATTCTGTCAGTCAAAACCTTCACATTTTTTGTTTTTTGATATTTTATGTATTACATTTACTTTATTTTCTGTGTATGAGTGTATTGCCTGTATGTATGTAAGTGCACCTGCATTGTGCGATGTCCATAGAAGTCAGAAGAGGGTGTCAGATACCTGGAAGTGGAATTAGAAATAGTTGTTAGCCACCATGTGGGTGCTGTGAATCAAATCCAGGTCCTCTGCAAGAGTAGTCACTGATCTTAACCAATGAGCCATCTCTCTAGCCCCATTTGGTGACATTTTTGTATTTTTTTAAATTTTTATTATCTTAATTTTTTATGTGTATGAGTATTATGCCTGCATGTATGAAACTGCACCAGTGTCATGCAATGCCTGCAGAGGTCAGAAGAGGGCATTGGATCTCCTGGAACTGCAGTTAGAATGGCTGTTAGCTACTGAACAAATTTTTAGGTGACTGAACTACAGCATACAGAATGGACTCAGAGGCAGTTATAACATGCTAGTACCATTGCACACACATGGACCCATTAACAGTTCAGACCAGCCAATGTTTACCAACTTCCATTTATGGAATATTTGTTAAATAGCATCTATACATGATAACACATCAGTAGTTCACATGCAGCTCTTCTATAAAAGACCAAAAAGAATCTGGAGACAGAAGAGGAAACAGTAAGAAAGCAAATTTATAAATAAGATTAATAAAAGACATCCTGAAAAATGGTCTTTTCAGCCTATCTAGATAATACTTCTTGAAGAAAATTCAAAGATTTACAGTAGACATGGACTATCAGGGAATTAGGAAGAAAGAAGTGAACATTTCTGATCACGAAAAGCCTTGTGAAACATCAGAATTTGACTTCTACACTACTTTTTTCCTTCTTTAATACGTCTTACTTCCAGTAAAAAGAAGTCTGAAAATGAAGGATAAATGTCTTGGTTCCTATAAAGTGCAAGGAAAACACTGTCACACCTTAAAGATTTTTTATTTGAAGTAAGTAATGTTATTCAAGCTTCAATAGACACATTCACCTAATACTTTTATAATCACTCCCCCTCCAACCAAAACAGGGAGGGGATGGGAGGACAGTGGAGGGGAGGGAACTTATCTGACCTGACCTGGTACATGTACCAGTTTTTATTGCTGGCTACGCATAACCTTACACAGGGAGAATCAAGTACAAGAAAGTATCTCGCCTCCCTCCACTTAAGAGCGGCAAATGGACTGCAAGAGTCCCCTGCACAGCTCATAAACATGGGAGTGCACTGGAGCATTTCAGCCCTGCTGTTCACACTTCTGCCCTGGAGGACACACACACACACACACAGATATACAAATACTCACTCTTCTCCACAATCCTCACTTATTTTTCCCTTAAGAACCCTTTCAAGGTAGATAGATTGTACAAAAGAATACGATAGAGGCTGGTAGGGATTTAGGTATGTTTCTCACTTATTATCTGAGGCATTTTCCACCTTCAAAACCCTTCTGATCACCACTTCATGCAAAGCAGTTTCTTGGTATTGGTAAATGAATATAAGGACATGGGTCTCATTTCTGAACATTAGCTAGATCTGAAGTCATTAAAATGTACCAGGTATTTTTTTGCAGGGAGTGAATAACAAACAGTTAGCTAGAGAGGCAAGGCCCTTTGCATTCAGTGGATCAATTGAGACTGTCCATATTATGTCTGGAAGTCAGGAAATACCTGGCAAACATTTTTCACCAGGGTGCTTTTCTGAACTACTTTGCCTCTAGAAGTTCATAGAAAAGAGGGGTAAAATTCATTTGAACATAAGCTCTCATGAAGTTAGACTAAACAACACAAACTACCAACAAACTAGGAGGCCTAGAATTCTGAGTAACTAGAATTAACAAAAGTATAAAGTTGTTTGAAGCCTTTGAGCATATAATAACCAGATGAGAGGTCTATACTGAACAGTTAGAATTTTCCTATACAGTTTGTTCACAAATTATTAGGACCCTTCATGAGAAGTTCCTAAAAAGATTAACACTTAAATTATTTAAGTGTTTGCACAAAACACATTTTTTTCAAGAAGTGAAATTACCATTCCTTCTCACTGAAGTACTGCAAAAATCCCACAGCCAAAACCAAAGTATAATCCCTTCAAAATTACCACTCGTGAAATAAAAACCCTAAGGGTCTTTATTTAACAAAGATCTAGAATATATTAAGACACTCAAAACTGCTGGCCAATAAAAAAAAAGGGCAATTTAGCACTACAAAAGGTCTAAGATAAAGAAAACTTAAGGTGAGCAAAAATAGAAAAAAAAATGTATAGTATCATATAGGTAAAGAGCTAATATCCCGAATATATTTCTAAAAATTGTAAAACTTTAAGGAAGCAATGGAGGAGAAAGCAAAAGAGGAGGAGAAGGGTAAGGATGAAGGAGGAGAAGGGAAGGGGCAGTGAAGAAGGGAGAGGGCAAGAAAGGAGGGGAGAAAGCAACACCAACAAAACACAAAGACTCAACTTTCAGGAATCACTTCCATAGTCCAAAAATCATCATAACACTGGGCAAAAAGCATAAGCCAACTTTACCCGGTACTAGGAATGCAAATGAAAACTCTACCAAGATTCCATTTGTCCTTTATGAGACTGGATGATTTTTAAAGCTTAGAAAACAATCCTTTAAGGAAAAAAGAAAATACATACCTCTTAGACTGTGTAATAGGTTGAGTGGAGAAATCACACTTAGGGAGGAGATTACTAGGCCATATGAGCAAGTGTCTGTTAACTTTATAAAAACATTGCAAAGCACCTTCTAGGATAACTGTCTCGTTTTATACCTTCATTCCAGTGTCTGAGACCGCCAGTTGCTCAATATACATCCTTACTAGTACTGTGCTGTCAGAACATTTTTAATTTAGCTACTGTAACAGTGCAGTTGAAACAATAATTTTATTTAAAAATTTGGAAATCATTATGTCCCCACTTACAGATTGGCTACATCCAAATAAAGGAGTCCTTTCTACTGGCCCTAAAAATAGGAAGAAAAGGATTTCCATCAACTGCTATGGAGTCATTTTTCAATATATATGTTCAAATGAGAAAAGAAAATACAAAAACATTTATTTATTATGCTATTTATCATGCAGTCTGTGTAATAACAAAAGACACGCATATACAAACTGGCACTGGTAACTACAGAAGGCTACGGAAAAGTGGATAAGGGATGGGGGTGTGAGCTACACTCAATGTACCTTCTTATGTAGTTCTACCTTCTGAACCATGATCTATATCTGAAAGATTAAACTACTACAACGAGAGAAACCCTTAAATAAAATTAAGTAAGCTAAGTCCACATAAAAATTAAATGTTATGTGTGATTCTGTCCTGGAGGAAGCTGCAGGGAAAACATGAAAGAATACAATCTGTGATAAAGGGCAGGACTGAGCAACTGGGGGAAACTACACATTGCTCACTTATTAAGTGAGAGTATTGTACTGAAGCTAAATATCCTGAGTGTGGTCACTGTATTTGCCATGGAATAAAGGGATGCTGCTCTCAAGAAACACAGCTTGAAGTGAAGTTCAAATAGGAAATGTGCCATCTACTATTAAATGGCTCAGCTTAGGGAGAGGAGAGAAAACAAAAGAATGCTCCTAATTCTTTAAATAGCAATTTTTGACACACAGAGAGGACAAACAGCAAATTCTAGTTAAATGGATTGCTTAGGTAACAGGTATGTGGTTACTACACGTTACCTTTTCTAAAAATCTGAAACTCTTTAAAAGAAAAAAGAAAGCTTGAACTCAGCATGCTAGACAAATGCTCTACTAATGAGCTATCCCCAACAGAAGTTAAAAATAAAGATATAAGTAAAACAGAATTAAGCTGCTTCATTTTATTTCTAGTTCAGGACTAGAACACTGCAGGTGGCAGCAGGGGGCAGAAGGGGATTGGTAAGCAACAAGAATACAAAGACAGACAAGCTTCTAGAAGACCTGGAAGGATAGATAAAAGTTGATAACTGAGTCAAATAATTTCAAAGTAACAGAATTTTTGTACTATTCTCACAAGAGTGAATTCTAGAGACCTTATATCAATGTAAACCATACTTGTTTTCCAACTGATGTATCTGAATGTAAATAAACAGGTCCTAATGCTCTAATTCAGCACTCTACATTCTCCTGCTGTCACTTCATGGTATGTGTATCTACTTCTCCTTTGACAAGATAAATTTTTAACAGGCCAGTTTTCACTGAAAATAAAAGCTTACAAGGGCAGATAAGTATTAGGGTAAGTGGGGTAGGCCATCATTTCACAGCACCAATGGGCAGTCCCAGCAGGGGTGTGGCCACCTTGCTACTCAGGGTTAATGTAATTACTCCCAGTTTGAGAAAGAGACTTAGTTGGAAATACAGATTTTTTTTGTGAATTCAATTGATTTAAAAAGAGACAACTGCTAGCTAAGACTGGAGAAATGGCTCAGTGGTTAAGAGTACTGGCTGTTCTTGCAAAAGATCAGGTTCAAATCCCAGCACCCACATGGCAGTTAACAACTGGTAGTAACTCCAGTTCCAGAGCACCCTATTCTGTCTTCCACGACACCAGTGTACTAACACACATGTGAGCAATCCATTCACACACATAAAATAAAACTTTTTAATTTTTTTTAAATCAGTGATTTAAAAAAATCAGTGATTTTTTTTTTAAAGTGATAACTGTATAATTCCAATCTTATATAGTTGCCAACAGGCTGTATGCTAAAGACTAAAGACCACAAACCCCTGGAACTACTTGGAGGTAGTAGAATCCTTAGGCTGTAAACCATAAGAGAATGAAGTCAGCGGACAAGTCTCTGAGGTAGATATTGAGACTTTGGCCCCTTGTGCTCAGGTGCATGTTCTTGTTTCCCCCCACCTTCCTCTCTTCTTTTCCCCCCTCCTCTCTCTCTCTCTCCAGCAGCTTTGTTCTACTACACTCTATCGCCTCTTATGTACCACCTTGCCACAGGCCCAAAACCAAGAAACATACAGGCAACTTCAGAAACCATAAGCCAAATAAACATTTCATCCTTATAAGCTGCTTATCAAGGTGTTTTCTCACAACTATAGAAAGTTAACACAACAACTAATTTCAAATTTTTTAAGCATCATGTAGGCCAATAACTGGTTCAAAATCTATGGCTAGCCCACAGCTGCCAATTTGATTAATGAAAATGAAATGTAGTGTATTTCATTTTAACTTACTGACAAATAATCCCTATTTTCTGAAACCTTCCTGTCAATGGGGAATTTTACAATAAATATCTTGAAATTAAGGTCACATCTCATAACAATCACTGTTTTATAAGTGATTTGACATAAATTATTATTCTAAAGGTAAGAAAAAAGGATAAATTTTCATGGTTTTCCACTAATGCAAAAGGTAACAGAACTTATATACCCTAAATACAAGTTTTATTTATATGCTTTCCAGCCACACTGTTAATAAGAAATGAATTGTGTCTTCAAAATGTATCATCATAATTCCTAAGCTGAAGCTCTATCCCCAGTATGACTACTAGAGACAAGGCTTTCAAAGAGGCAAGTGAGGATAAAGAAGTCATAATGGTGGAGCCCTAATTCAACAGGACTGTTGTCCTTACAAGAAGGGGAAGAAGGGTTAGAGAGATGACTCGGTGGTTAAGAGCACTGGCTGCTCAGGCAGAGGGCCCAAGTTCAGTTTCTAGCACCCACATTGTGGCTGTCAAATGTCTTAACTCCAATTCCAGGGGAATCTGACACTCTCTTCTGACTTCCACAGGCACTGCATGCAGACCATGGTAAACTTACATAAATCATAAATACAGGCAAAATGTACACATTAAAAAATAAAAATAAATAGATCAAAATAAAAGGGGAAGAGAGAGGAACAGAAAAAGGAACACACAAAAAGAAGCAACATGAGGACATAGTTGAAGGGCTTCTGTAAGACAAGGAAAGGCCCTCAGGAGAAAAACTATCAAAACCTTGATTGTGAAAAGGCTTCCAGGCCTGTGAAAAGCCAGTTCTAGGCTCTCAGTTCATAGGGATGCTGCTATAATAGCCCTGGCAAGGTAATATCCCTGGTTACCACAATCAGAACATCCCTAAAGGTTCTTGATTGCATAAAATTTCTAAGTAAATTGGCAATTCTATCTTATGAATTCTGTATTTTAAAGGAGGAACTAGAATCAGGAAAGTTAAATCTGACATGAATCACTCTGTCAACCTTAATTTGACCTATATTCATTCCAGTTGCATCTGCCCCAATCAGGGTGGTTGATGTGGATGTCATGTGACCCTGGTCCTTAACAATTTGTATGCAAATTAAAAGAGCTACAAACTAGAATATAAGATATGTCCTATTGTGTGGCACTAATGAAGTATTCTGATTTCATAAGCTCTGAAGAACCTAAATCAAAGAAGAAATCATTGGCCTTGCTCTTTCAAACTATTTCTTATTTAATACTACTTTATTTAGAAGATGTTTTGCTTTTTGTTTAAGTGCATGCAAATACAATGAACAAAGAGAGTATTACCTTAAATTTTCCCTTTATATTTTAAAAAGCACAAATTTAAAATGCCATACCAATAACAGTTATGTGTACAAAGCACTGTCTGTGCTGGCTTGAGTCTCTCTCATTTTGTCTTCAAATGACCAAATGATATTACTGATTAATCTTGGATTATAAATACCTTCTCAATCTTAAAGCAAAAGTTTCATGTAGATATTTAGAAAAGAATATCCATATATATCATAGTCTATTATATGTTCAAACCAAACTGTCTAAATCATACATATTTCCACTGAAAAATCAATTGAATTAAGTTGCTAATAAAAAAAAAGCTAAGGAGCTGGAGAGATGGTTCAGTAGTTAAGAGTACTGGGCACTCTTTGCAGTAGACCTGGGTTTTGTCCCCAGCACAGAAATGGCAGCTAACAACCATCCAAAACTCCAGTTTCAGAGGATCTGATGCCCTCTTCTGGCCCCTATGGGCACTGCACACACATGGTGCACCTACAAACATGCAAGCAAAACATTCATACACATAAAAAATAAAATTTAATTTCAGAAATTAATAAAATTTTTAATTTAAAAAATATATCAAAAGGCTAAATATTAAATATGACTAGCTAAATAAAACAATTTTTATTATGACCTATTCACTAGCTTAGCCAAAAATAAAATAAAAGCACGGGGAAAGTGTTACTAAAAACTACTTTTCTTTGCAACTCTGCTCAGCAAAAAGAAGCTGCCTCCATTACACTTCAGTAAAGGTGCAGGGAGTGGGACTGACTTCATCAGCTGCTTCAACACAATAGTGAGTAATTTAATCCCTGATGACAAACCTAGGACTTTCATCTTTACTTTCTAAGGCTCTTCAGCTTTTCCTATCTCCAACACAAAATTAATTTCAGTTTAATAATTTACTAACTTTCTGCTTCATGTATGAAAAGCTATATTCTAGAAGTTTAGGTTTTCCTACTGACTTCATTCCATACTGTCCAATTAGGTATCATAAGGCAAAAACATAGCAAACACTTTAAAATGACACTATTCCAAGAATATATTAAGCAGATTTCCATACAAGCATAAGAAAGGGGCTAGAGAGTGCTTGTTATGAAAGGATGTGTACCTGAGTTCAAATCCCAAGCACCCATGTAAAAATCTGGGCATAGGGATGTATGCCCGAAATTCCAACAAAGCCATGAGGATGGAGACTAGAATCCCTGAGGTGGGTGGACTGGCCAGCTACTCCAGTCAAATCAGAATCAGTGAGCTCCTGGTTCACTGAGACACCCAGCCTCAAAAATGGAAAGCAATTGAGGAAGACACCAATATTGACCTCTGGCCTCAACATGTGAGAACCATTAGAGGACATGTGAGGACAAATGAGAACTATACAGTTTTGTTTAAAATCTTGATAACCTATTATAAGCAACAGAGTTTTAAAAACAAACATATAACTTTCCCTTTAAGTACTCCATTTAAATTTTTCCTGTAGTTTTTTTGGGGGGAGGATGAGGTGGGGGTCTCCTGAAGACTAGATTGGCCTCAAACTTATTATGTAGCCAAGACTGTCATTGAACTCCCAGTCCTCCTGCCCTACTCCCTAAATGCTGAGATTACAGATATGAGCCAATACACTTGGCTAAATACTATATTTATTCCAACAAAAAAAATTTTAAACATTTTAATAGAAAAAAAATCAATATGAGACTGAAACATTTCATGACCTGCTTTTGTTTATGCACTTTAAAAAGTTTCCTCACAGTCCTCTATAGTCTTATAACTCAGTGTTTTCAGAGTTCAAAGGTACCATCTTCATCTGAAATCTTGTTAAAAATTCAAGGTCCCAGGCTCATCCCCAACTGCAGAAATGGAATCTGTATTTTACTTTGAGTCCCAGGAGACTCTTAAGTTCAAGACGGGCTGTTCTACAACATAAGTTCTTGACTTGACTCCTGGGGTAAAATTAACTTCATGAATCCTTGAACTTTCATACAGAACTTTTTTATATGAACACACATATGTTTCACTAGGAAGAGACTGAGTATTTTTAGCATGCCCTCAAAGTAATATATGACCACAAATTGATTAAAAGCCTTGCCCGATAGGACTGTATGCCACAGTTATCCTGCTTTCAGATTCTAAGTTACTCCAAAAACTATGCTGCTCTCAATGAGGTCTGCTGAAGAATGACAAGAATGAAGGTCAGAACGTCACAGTGGGTCACAAAAGACCTTATCTGAAGAATTTATTCACAACATGCAAGAACTATGCCAAGAAACCAGTTTGGAGACATCTAAACAAATAATTCTCTACATGAGGTTTGGGATTAAGAATGTGCACTTGAAAAACATTCAAACTGAGAAGTAAATAAATATATGGTAAGGGTTTTTTTTAAGAGATAGAATGCCATTAGAAGACAGTAAAATGCTGAATTCTTGTTCTAGGAGCTCAATCAGCAAACCTAATATGGATTGGGTCTGATTTAAGAACTGGAATAATTTTATTTATATTTTTTATATTTATATTTTTTAATTTATGTTTTTTAATTATTATTTTTATTTTATGTGTATAAGTGTATTGCCTGCACGTATGTAAGTGCACCCATGTTGTGC
Organism: Eospalax fontanierii; assembly: GCA_035773235.1. Taxonomy (NCBI): domain Eukaryota; kingdom Metazoa; phylum Chordata; class Mammalia; order Rodentia; family Spalacidae; genus Eospalax; species Eospalax fontanierii. The sequence goes on along the minus strand of CM069547.1, from coordinate 51,432,617 downwards.
AATGCCCATGGCGACCAGAAGAGGGTGTCAGATCCCCTGGAACTTAAGATATAGATGGTTGTTAGCTACCATGTAGGTTCTGGGAACCAGACCCAGGTCCTCTGCAAGTGCAGCCAATGCTCTTAATCACCAGGCCATCTCTCCAGCCCCAGAAGAGCAATCATTTTTAACATTACCTTCCTAGTATATTCTTCTAATACTTCCTTTATGAGAAATCCCAATATATTTTATGAGCCCTGCTTTCTTTGTCCTTTCTGGACCTCACTGGATATGGCAAAGGAGCATGGCACACAGATTCAAAGGGATGCCTTGAGATCTTCAACAAATTAGTGATAAAGAATGGTTCCTAGCAAGAAGATATATCAAAACTGTGTATACATTTTATTTTATAACTTTATCATCCTGTCATCTCTTCAGGATATAGAACATATAAAGCTACAGATAATGTCTAGCTTCTGTTTCCATAAGCCACAGTGAAATTTTAATTCCCTTCATTAATACCCAAAATATAAAAAGGAGTTAACCCATTTTTCTCGACATGAACACCTGTGAGGAGTCTGATGCCTACAGTCTGTTTCCAGGGTGGATCGACAACCCCACATACCAGTCATTGCAGGTAAGAAGAGAAAATGCTTGAAAATATTCAGGGGATCAGATCCTCTCTACCTCTTTCTATCTCTGGGTTATCAGGCAAATGGTGGATCCTTTTTAAATGATCCATTGATTAACACTCAAAAGACTGCTTTCTATGGGGGAGTAGGTAGCTACCAAGACTTCTTATTATCCTAGCATCATTGAGATCAAAATGAAACTTTCAAGCCTGGGAGTCCGGGGGTAGTACTCAAGACTGAATATCTCACGCATGCTAGGCAAGAGCTCTACTTCAAAGCTAGAATGCCTCCATCCTATTTTGCAGGTATTTGTTTTCAGGCAGGGTCTCCCTAAGTTGAAATCACTCTGTAACTTTGAACTTGAGATCTTCTGCTCCAGTCTCCCCAGTAGCTGAGATTTTATGTCTGTACCACTAAGCCTGGCAGTTTTCAAGCATTTTAACCATTAGTATTATTTATTTACATAATAAGTATATTCTGGTAAAGCAAAAGTTTTAACTAAAAAGGACAACTATAATCACTTAAATACCTAAAATAATAAAAACTATGAAAAGAATATAGTACTTTATGCATATGATAGTCCCTGATTCAACCCAATTTCAAGGCTAGTACAGATAGCATAACTATTCATTTTTCGTCCAAAACAGTTTAAACAAAGCCAATCAGATTTTTTTTAAGTCTGCAAGCAATAATAATAGGGCAGACAGACTGAAAGTAGTGGTCCATAATAAAAGCCAGCAAGGATGAGTAATGAAAATAAGACAAAAACTAGCATTTGTTAACCACATTTTATGTAGCAGATACTTCCATAACTCTCCATATGCTAACACAAGTGGTAACTTATAAAGGAAACTGCAGTAGGGTCAAAACTTGAGCAGTCTGTTAGACACTGAATTTGATGTTCATGAACAGTATACTAACAAAAATCTGATCCAGGTTAGGCAAATAATTTATACTTCGAAAAAATATATTTTAATAGGAATTGCAAATGTTTCAATTTTATTTTTATTTTCACAAACACATCTTGTTTCTAATAAGGATATAGAAGGACTGTGTACTACTTAAGCCACTTAAGAGTAAGAATTCTTTCCCTAAATAACCCTTTAGTTACTCGGATATTTATTTCCTCCAGAAATGTCAATTTTCTAGAATCATATTATATTTTAAATTTAACCCATTTAGCCAGGTAGGGTGGCTCAGACCTGTAATATGACCACTAAGGAGGCTGAAGCAGGAAGATCATCACAACTGGAAGGCTAGCCTGATAACATAATGAGTTCTGGGCCAGCCTGGGCAACAGAGCTAGGCCTGTCTATAAGAAAACAACTAAAACTTGAATAAAGAATATGTAGTACATACAAGCACAACAGGGTTTCAATGAACCATAAAGAAGAAACACTACAGAAACAGTAATAACAAGAGCACAGTACTGGCAAACACAGACACGCACACCAAGGGACAGAACAAAGGATCCAGAAATTAACTCACACCACGACAGCCATTTAATTTTTAATGAAGGTGTCAAAAAATACACTGGAGAAAAAACAGTCTTTTCAGTAAATGGTGCTAGGAAAATTGATATCCAAATTTAAGATAATGAAACTAGATCCATATTTCTCACTTTACAAAAAAAAAAATCCATTCAAAATGGATTAAAAAAAATCGTAATATAAGGCCCAAAATTGGCAAAACACTTCAAGAGGGAGAACACAGGAAGGGACATTCTGAAAAAGTTTCTAATAACTCAGTAACCCTAATTTAAACAACTGACAAATGGGATTGCTGGGGGGGGGGGGACCTTCTGCAGAGCAATGGCAACAATCAACGGAGTGTAGAGAGAGCCAAAAGAATGGATAGAAAATCCTTGATAATAAGACATTTGACGTGCAATTAATATCTATAATATATAAAGAACTCAAAAAATTTTAACACCAAAAAGAAATAACTCAGTCAATAAATGGGCACATGAAATAGACACTTCTCAAAAGGCAAAATACAGAGAGACGAATAGATACATGGGAAAAAAAAAAATTCAACATCCTCAGTCGCCAGGAAAAGGCAAATCAAAACTACATTGAGATTCCATCCTACCTCTATCAGAATGGCTCTCATTAAACCTACAACAAGCTGAGGAGGTAGTTTCATGTATGAAGTGCCTGCTGCTCGAGCATGAGGTCCTGAATTCAATCCTCAGTACCTAAGTAAAAGCTGGGCATGGTGGTGTAAACTTGTAATCTCACTGCTGAAGAGGCAGAAATAGGAAAATCCCTGGAGCTGGCTGGAGCCTAAACAAATTAGAGAGCCCCAGGTCCCAGCAAGACACTCTGTCTCAAAAAACAAGGTGGGCATTTCCTGAGAAACAATCCCAAGATTGACTTCTGATCTCTACCGGCACCACACACATGCATATACACATGTGAACCTGTGTATACAAACAGATAGCTTTGTCAAATGGCAGCATTACACCTGATAAAGCTTATCCGAGCCAAAATTATTCCTAGTTGAAAAAATAAAATAAAAAATAAAATCTGGAGTAGTTGAGGATAGGGTCTAGAGAGGAACTCCTCCATACCAACTGCTAGTGGGACTAGCCTAGCCATTATGGAAATCAGTATTGAAGAACCTCAAACAAGACGGGGAGCTGGGCTGGAGAGAGAGTTCAGTGGTTAAGAGCACTGGCTGCTCTTACAGAGGACCTGGGATCAATTCCCAGCACCCATATGGCAGCTAACAACTGTCCATAACTTCAGTTCCAAGGGCTCTGACATCCTCTTCTGACCACCAAGGGTACTGCATGATACAGGTATACCTATCTACATTCAAAAAAAAATCTAAAAGTAGAGCTACCATATGTGATCTAAAATTCTCACTTCTGAGTATAAACCCAAAGAAATCTAAGTCACCATGTTCATTCATGTTTACTGTGATACTATTTATAATAGTCAAAATATGGAATCAACATAGGTGGTCATTAATAGATAAAGAAAATATGGTACATACACACGAAATAGAAATTGATTCTGTCATAAAGAATAAAATTATGGGGACTGAAGAGATGGCTCAGCAATCACAAGCACTTGTTTCTCTTGCAGAGGACCTGAGTATAGTTCCTAGCACTAATTCGGCAGCTCACAACCAACTGTAACTCCAGTTTCGAGGGATCCAATGCCTTCTTCTAGCCTCTGATGACACCAGGCATGCACATAGTGCACATATATACATGTAGGCAAAACACTAATACATATAAAATAAATTAATTAATTTTTTGAAGAGAACTGAAGGGCTGGAGGGAGAACTCAATGGTTAAGAGCTCTTATAGAGGACTGGGATTCAGTGTCCAGAACCTATATGGCAGCTCACAACTACTGCCTGTAACTCCAGTTTCGGGGGATCCAATGCTCTCTTTTTGGTCTCTAAGAGTACTGCAAACATTAGGTGCACATACAAACAATCAGGCATATGCACATACTGATAAATAAAATGAAAGTAAAAAAGAGAGTAAAATTAAGTTATTTAAAGAAAATGGTTAGAATTAGAGATCGTCATATTAAGCAAATTAAGCCAGATCTAAAAACATGGATAATCATATATTTTCTTTCAAATGTAGAACTTAATTTCAATAAGTGTGTGTATATATAATATATATACATATGTCTGTGTGTATACACACATATGGCATCAAAATAAATATGAAAAGGAAAGAAATAGTGGGTATATGAGAACAGAAGAGGGTAATAGGAATGAATATGGGTCGATGTATATTATATATTTGAAAATATGTCATTATGAAACCCGTGATTTTGTACAATAAATAAATACTAATAAAAAAGTTTTAAAGATCCAAAATATTGATCTATTTTGTAGGAAAATGGACAGAACTGATGATCACCATGTTAAGCAAAATAAACCAGACTCAGGAAGATAAATATTGCTTTTTTTTTTCTCATTTTGTGGCATCCAGTTTTTAAAACATATACATCCATGAGATGTGAAATTAGAAGGGGGACTATTTGGAAGAAGAAAGCAACCAGTGGGGTGAGAGGGACAAGAGGTTAATGAGGGGTTGAATATAAGCAAAGTACTTCTATGAAGACGTCATAAGGAAGTCCATAATTTCATATAGTGAACACATTTTAATAAAGGAAAAATAAATAAGTAACATCTTTTATGGATCTCAACAAATTATTACACTCAGTTAAGTGGAAGTCACTTAACTGTCCAGGCTCTGAGTCAGGCCAACAATACTCTTCTCTTCCTACAATATCTAATCAAAAATCATGAATCTTCAAAAATTGAACAGTATATTATAAATTTGGAGGGAAAATATAAATTATCCTCATTCAGCTTCAATATCTTTAAGTTAGAACTCATTTAAATTCAAAACAGTATCTAATATCCAGATGATCATAAGTCATTATATAAATAAACACATCTTAAATATTCTATATTCAACTTAAAACTGGCTCATTTTCCCAGCTTGAATATTACTTACCTCTTCGTCATCTTCCTCATCTTCAACATCCAGAATTCCTGAATCCTGTTCAGACTTTGGGCTCGTGCTTTCCATCTCTGCATCAAAGACTGTATAAGCATCCTTCTTAGATTTTCTCTTGCTACCTATTCTGGGCTGTTGCAAGACAATGTTATCCAAGTTTCTTTGCTGTTGTGCCTAGGAAACAGAAAAATACAAAAGAAAAAAAAAATGAAAGAAAGAAGTAAAAACCAGGGTGCTTCCAATGAACTAATTTGAGCAAATTGGTATCTTACAGAAAATATATCAAATTTCGAATAGGTAGATTTTTAGCCGTAGAAATAAAAATGAAACAATGTAATGAATACTGATTGATTGATTGGTTGGTTGTTTATGTTTGTTGCTTGGTCTCATGTAGCCCAGGCTAGCTCCAAACTTGCTATGGCACTGAGGCAGGTCTTGAACTCTTAAATCTTCTTGCCTCCACCTCCAAAGTACAAGGATTACAGGTGTGTCTCACCAAGCCCAGTTTAATACATACCCTTTTTACCCTGAAGTTATCCTATATTAATTCATTTTCAAAGTCAATACCAAAAAAAGACAATTCATCAATTATTATAGGATGTTTTAATTATCTGCTAAATAACCACAAAAAACTCTACCCATTTTCACCTAAGAAGCCAAGTGGTTAAGACAAATGCCTAGTATTTATCTCTTAACAAGGAAGGGCCATGTGGAAACTATGATGTGATATGATGTGATGCATGATATTTAAGCATAGGAGAGGCCTAAAAACAGTTGTGTGGATATGAGACCAATAAAATATAATCAAGAAGATTAATTATCTTAAAACTAATACTTTTCAGGAAGTGTTTTGACCATGTATCTAGTGCTTTAAAAGTTTTAAAAGGTTTATTCTTTGAAATTTAAATAGACAAAAGGAAGTGGAAGCTTTCAGCCTAAAAATTACAGTATACTTTCAATAGTCCCAAAGAGACAAAGACTGTGACTATGCTGAGTCAGCAATAGAAACATTAACCCACATAGTAGTACAGCTGGAAGTGACATGAGTCACTCTTAGGAAACAAGTTAGAAGAGAATGGATTTGTTCAAGTTCATGAAGCCAGTGAGCAATGAATCAGAAGCTCAAAGTATGATCTCCTAAATTTCACATCATTCATCCTTCCAATACACTATATCAGCCCCTGTAAGCAGCACAAAATGTTTTCCAAAATAAGGGTTTTTTAGCAACATCAATAGAAATACTGCATATCAGGTGGGCATGGCAACTTACCTGCAATCCCTACCACTTGGGAGGCAGAGATAGGAGATCCCCAGAGAAATCTGGCTTGCAAGACTAGCTAACTGACAAGTTTTGGGTTCAAGTGAGAGACTATTTCAACATACACAGGAGAGCAATCAAGGAAGAAACTCAATGTTTTAGGCTCTAGCCTCCACACACAATTATGAGCATGAACACACACACACACATACCACATATGAAAAAAGAAAACTAATAGTTAGCAGGGATACTGTTTTAAGTAAATTTGTGTAATTTGTTAAGCGCAGAATGTTGCAGAAACATTTCTCTATGGAACTCCCCCTTTCAGTATCATGCCAAGGTACAAAGCTTAAGCATGTGTCCTCTTGGAACATAAATTCCTTACTCATTATATTCCTCCTCAGTGCCAAGTAGAAATTAATTCAGGAGAAAAATAAGTGTCACCAAATTTTCTGAATGAGATTAGAGAATTCAAGGTAAGTCTTAAGTATCAGAAGTTAGTTCAGGCACAGGTCAAATGAAATAATTATAACAAGACAGAGAAATACTTGAAATACGTAGTCTAGTTTCAGCCAAAACCAAATGAAAAGAATTTGCATTCCAGAAGTTTGAATCAATGGACAAATTTGTTTCTCCACATATTACCCATTGATATTTTCGGTTGACTTACATAAAATCTATGACTTCAATAACTAAGGTAGAGCAGGCACCTACAACAATTTAGGTCTGTACATAAGAAGCATTCACAATCTCCAGCTAAACACAGCTTCTCTCTCTTCCTCTCAAAGGTAAGACTGCATCCACTTCAGACCACACATCAACTACACAGTGAAGACCAAGGACAGGACTAAGGATGGAGGATTGAGGACCCAACACCAAGGATTCAGGCAGACTAAAAGGAAGGGAAACCTTTCACACATTCTTCTTCTAAAGATCAGATTCCCAACTGCAGAGTGACCACTTGTTCCCTTCTTTCTCTGCCTTCTTCAGAATACCAAAGCCAAAGACATTCATAGGTAGGTCTTTTCATTAAAGTCCAGGTGAATTTGTGTTCTTTCACAATCAATAGAAGTCTATGTGCAAATGCAATCTGGCCCTTAAAATTAAAGAAAAACATACTGGAAAGTGGCAGGGAACTGTGAGCATGGCCACAAACATTACCTATATGAACTATGAATCTAAGAAGTCACTATTAACACTGTGTAAACTGTCAAAGTGACTATGAAGCACCTATACACATCACTGAATAAAAGTTTATTAGGGAATGGAAGTCCCAGCTTCCAGGACACCTAGAATCAATAGAATACTGTCAGTCTATCATAAGCAATCAAAAGGAGTCACAATAGAAGCACCCTTTAACATGAGACAGCACAAGTCGGAAACATGCTTAAAGAAGCAACTTTAGATTGCCTATGATTTTGTTGTTGTCGTTGTTGACATCTGATTTTCCTATCAATTCAGAGGAGCACAAGGCAGTTCAGGACAAGCAACAAGATGAAATAGTGAGTCCTTGGCTAGAAGTCACACAGTTTCATGTTGTGTTCTAATGTTGCATTAACTGGTGCTCGCTATCTGAGCTATCACATGTCTATATGGGTCCATCACAAGTGACCTGCCATGCAGAAACTGGTCCAGATAAAAATACCAAATTTCAGGTAGAACAATCACATAATTACTCAAATATATTATGGATGCCCACTAAAGTCATTGTCTTTCAAAATGTATTTTATGAGACTAGGAAGAGGTGATGAAGGCAAAATACATATGTAAGTCTATATAACGTAGACCATCATGAAAAGGAAACGCCACTAGAAGCCCTTCAGAGCTCTTCCTAACATGCTAAGCAACTTCACTGGGAACAATTACTTTACTAGCTGTCTAAGAGGCAGCTAATTTCTGGGAATTAGGTTGGGTGAGGAAGAAAGGGGTGCAAAGCACACAGTAACAGCAAGACCTCAGTACCTGGGTGTCTTTACTTTCTTCTCTGATGATTCTCTCTGAATAATTCTTACTGATTCCACGCCTTTAAGAGTCTCTCAAAGAATATATATATTCTTCCTTGAGAATTCCTGAACTCCTCTCACTATTCCCCCAACACCCAGAAGCACATCTCCAGTTCCCTATAATGCTGTGTTTTCTGCCAGCAATTCATTTCTAACATAGAGGAATTTACTACCTTTCTACCCCAATGCTCCTGCTGATACGATCTATACAGGCTTCTTCGTGAACATTAGATATAAGGGAAATTAGGAGAGAGGGTAAAAGAATACAAGTCACAGTCCAAAACTGATCACATATGGAAGTTCACATAATGGAAGTATCAGTAGTCTCCAATACAAATGTCCCACTGATTCATACCACCTCCTAAAATACTAGGTATATTTCCACTTCTGAACTTACATTTCTTTTCTCTACTTGATAATATGAATGAATCCAACATTTTCTCTAAAATTCAACCATATTTTTCCTGTAGCAAGCCTTCTGTAGTCAGGTATGCCAGTGATACCTGTAATCTTAGCAGCTGAGAGATGGAGGCAGAAAGAACACAGCAACTTCAAGGCCAGGCTTGAGATATATCAGACCATGTCTGAAAGGGAGGGATGGAGGGAGGGAAGGAGGGAGAGATGGAGGAGGGAGATGGAAGGAGGGAGGGAGGGAGTGAAAGGGAAAGGGAAAGAAAGGAAAGGAAAGGAAAGAAAAGAAAAGAAAAGAGAAAGTCTTTAACATACAACATGTTCTGTGTTACTGCTCTCAATCAAACATGTATTGGATGTCTACTTAGATGCCATGTGAAGCAGTTTCCATGTTGAGAAGGCAACGGAGACACAAAGAAAGAATGTGAGTATAGAACAACAAGATCAGTTTCATAATTCAGACATTCTCTAGGTAGAGAGGGTGGTCAACTAGAAGAGAGCAGACCAGGAGCTGGAAGTATTCTGGCCCTGAGAAGTACATAATGGGGCTGTTCCTAGCAGTCAGGACCATGGAAATAAAGTTGAAGGAAAAATTGCAAAGTGAGTGTTGTACACCTGCTGAATGTTCAGGTGAAAATGACACAAAAGCACTAAATAATTCTTTTCTCTTTGAAAATACAAATAATGCTTTACCACTGGAGCAATCACCAGTCCAGACATGTGACACACAGTAAATTTACATACATGTTTACTATATGAATGAAGCAAATAGCCAATGAAGTCAATGTGCAAATGCAAAGTTTATTGTGGAATGGAAGTCCCAGCTTCCAGGACACCTAGAAATAAAACATAAGAACCTAAGACTCAGAGCCCAAAGACGCCTGCATTTATTAACCCAACACTGACCTCTAGTGGATTATAAGAGTACACACAAATGACCCTTAGAAACTAATTGAAGAGTTTTAAGTTTTACAAGATGTAAATAACAGTTTAAAAGGTTTAGTGGAAAAAGCAGTTTTCACATCTAAACCCTGAAATTTTCTGATTCTATAGCCCAGGAGAGGTAGATTTACTTCTATGAAATATTCTCATCTATTATAAAACTAACAATCGGGACTGGAAAGATGGCTCAGCAATTATAAGCCCTTGCTGCTTTTGCAAAGGATCCCAGCACCCATATCAGGCAACTCACAGCAGCCTGTACTCCAGTTCCAGGGACCTGACAACTTCTTCTGACCTCTGTGAGCACCTGCAAATAGGCACACACACACACACACACACACACACACACACACATAAATAAAAATAAAATCTTTAAAAAAATACAACAACCAAATCTACCTCAGAGGTGACAGCAAGATTCTATAAGACAATTTATATGAAAAAAATCTTGAATTAAAACAAAGAAAAACACCCTACTTGTCTTCCCATTGAAAATGAGACAGGAACCTGTTTGACTGTCTACTATTGAAGCACTGAGACCTGGCAATAATTAGATGCACAGTCATTGACTGATGCATATAATATTGATGTACATTATTACTCAAACACTGCCTTTGTATACATGTACAAGATACTGCTATAAACCCTCTCAGTCTCACTTCTCATACACAGCCCATGAGTAACCAAGAATCAGCTCAGGAACTCAAAGAACATATCCAACTTCCTACCTTGAGACTTTTCTAACACTAAAAGGGGATCCCATAAGAAATAACTTGGTTGGTACTCATGAAGCACAATCCAGAAGTGAAGCAATCCTCACTCAGTACAGACAAATGTGTCCCCACTTTGTTGATCCCATAACCACCTCCACAAAGCTTCTCAAAAAGTCTCACAAATAAAGGACTTCCCTAGAAAGTCCATTGTACTGGACCATTGTACTGATTTCTATTTCATCAGATCTTGTTACTAAATGAATTAAACCCTTAATTCCTTTAAAGATCCCACTCGTAAAACAACACCCCATATGACAACAGAGTGAAATGGAATTGGTAGCCCATTTTGTGTGTGAAGCCTACAGGAAAACATACAAAGCAATCAAGCTATAAACATTCTAAAGTTGCCTCTTCAAACACCACCATTAAAAGAACTACAAAGGAGCTGCTGGTGTTAACCAGGTCCTGGTTGCCACTAGCCAGGTTGCCACCAACCAGGTCCTGGTTACCAGTTCTTAGATCCAGTTTGCCAATACTCTCACAGCACCTGATCTGGACACAAGCTTCCCTTGTTGCCTCCACTGTCACACCCCAACAAAATAGAAAGAAAGAAGAGTGCTTCAAAATCAAAGAAAAGACAACTCAAGATTATCTCAGAGTTACCTTAATTGACTGCATCTGCTAAAGGATCAAACTATACAGATCCCCTAGTTCCTTCAAAGGACATAGGTGTGTTTATGTGTGCACAGGTTTGTGCATTTTGTGTTATATTTAAGACAAAGAGTCTCTGTAAGCCTTCATAGGTCCCAAAAGAGTCCCATCAGTAGAAACTAGTGGCTATGGCTATGTAATAAAACACTTTGGGCCTTTTTCTCTTGATATTGAGAAAGGTACTACCACCTTTAGATTATAATAAGTAAACATGAAAGAAAACACTCAATAGAGTAAAAATGTAACTACAGAAGAGTGGGAAAAGGACCTGCAACTCATCTACCTCATAAGGGATTAACAACCACATATATCAAGGACTCCCATGACTAAAGAAAAACCAATAAAAATGATAAAAGGACTTGAACAAGTCCACAAACAAATTTCAGCATATAAAAGATGCTCCAATCATCACTTGGGTTAGAAAATCTTAACTGACAGCTTGATTGAATTAAGAGAGATTAGAAGGCTTGAAGAACACAATTCTAGGGTATCTCAGATCGGGTATCCAGAGAGGACTAGATCCTGAGAGCAAAGGCCTCATCGATGGATTAATCCCTTGATTGATTCATTACATTTTGAGGGTGAAAAAGGATATATGGGGCCTAACTGGAAGAGGAAAGTCACTGGGGCGGGTCTTCAGATGTTAAGTATCTTGCTCAAGCTCCTTCTATGTTTCCTTTATCTGCTTCCTGGACACTATATTGTGAAAAGATGGGGCCCATCACATCTTCTCTACAATGATGTACTAGAACCTCTGACTAAGAGCTGAAATAAGCAATTCCTGATGTGAATGGTTTATGTCAGGCATTGTGCCACTTCAATGAGAAAAGTAAAAAGTAACTAAAACACTAACCATTATGAAAACATAAATCAAAGAGATATTGTCTCTTACCCATTAGGGTAGTCATTATCAAAAACTACAAATGACAAGTGTTGGCAAGAAGGTGGACAAAGCAGAATTCCTGTGAATTACTGGTGAGGACATAAAATGCTGCCACCATGGAAAGAGGAGCGAAGTTCCTCAAGAATGAAGAACAGCATTCTAATGTTCCCCACCAATGCCACTTCTGAGTTTCTGCCTGAAAATTCAAAGCAGTCACAAAGAAAAATTTCAACAGTCAAAAGACAAAGATAATACTAATGTTCATGAAAGAAGATAAAATATGGTGTATAAATATGATGGAATGTTATATTACCTGGAATGTTATATTACCTTAAAAATTACTAAATCTTTTTGACATGGTATAACAGATATGAACCTTGGGGCCATTACATTAAGTGAAAAAAACCAGTAACAGAGAGTAAAAGACTATAAGATAATACTTCCATGAGGTATCTGAAGTAGTGAAAACTACTGAAAAACTAAAATGCTAGGAGCTGGAAATTAATGTCCCATGAGCACAAAGTTTCAGTTTTGCAAGATGAAAAGTTCTATGGATCGGTCATGTAATGACATTATTTTGCTTACCACTGCTCAATTGTACAATTAAAAAACTTTATAAAAATAAGTAAAAATTATAACTCAGATCCTGAGCTCTTTGTGTTAGGTCCATCTCTAAACCTATATATCACTGAAGGGAAAAATAAAAGTCTTTATACTAACAATACACTGTAAAAATATGGATCGCTCATAAGAGACATAATAGTTTTTTAGGATTCACCTTGAAAACGGGGATTTACAACATTTTCAGACATATACTCCAATTGTAGTTACTCATGCTAGCAAATTAGAAAATAAATTAAAATTTATTTTAAAATAAAGACAAAAACAGTAAAAATTAATTCTACCAAAATTTCCACCCAGTTAAAGTTTAGAGGAAAGAACATCCCAGACTCCTTGCATATGTAAGGCTCTAAGCTCCTGGTTCAGTAAGAGACCCTGTCTCAAACAATAAGGTTGAAAACAACTGGGGAAGACATCCTGATATCAAGCTCTGGCCTCCACATGTAGAGTGAGTACATCTGTGCATATATGTGCACACATGAATACAACAAACACACAAGCTATACAACATACACAGAAATCAAAAAAATTCAAAAATGAACTTTTTAAAAGGCATCCTTAAAATATTTTAAAATAATTTTCTATATAAATTATATAAATTAATTATATAACAACGTTTCTTATAAAGTCTATTACAACAGAAATTTGAGGAAATTGGCTATGTCACATCCAAAAGGGAACCCAGAAACAGAAAGAGAAATGTCTCAAGTTCTCTGTCATAAATGGATGCTAGTCTTGAATCCTTAGATACATGTTTCAATTGGAAAATCCATAGAGATCAGAAAACTAATGAGAAGTTATGGAGCTGGTTCATAGATGGTGAGATAGAACACAATGATACAAAGGAGAAAAGGGAAATAATGGAGGAAGAAGGGTTAAATGGGGTTGGGAATAGGTGGGTAGGACAGAGAAGGGAAAATGGGGAAGACTAAATAGCACTAAGGCCTTTAGAAAAAGTCATATGGGAGCCAGGCATGGTGGCAAATATGTTTAATCCCAGCATTTGGAAGACATAGGCAGGTGGATCTCTGTGACAGCAAGGACAACTGATCTACATAGCGAGTTCTAGGCCAGTTGGGTCTATTAAAAAAAATGTTTTTATAAAGAAATTGGGAGGGAGGGAGGGAGAGAGGGAGGGAGGGAGGGAGGGAGGGAGGGAGGGAGGGAGGGAGGGAGGGAGGGAGGGAGGGAGGTCATATGGAAACCTACTACTTTAGAAGCTTCTTAAAATATATACAACATAAAGAATTTAAACGTGGTCACCCTATAATGGGGATCAACGATCCTATCAGATGCCATAGGCTAGCAAACAAAAAGCTCAATGGCAGGAATGGACTCCCTCTTTTGGAGCTGTAGACCAGGTATGGTATGGAGTTGTTGCCACAGATGCCATACAATACTGGCATACAAACTATTGCCAGTGATCATGATTACCCTCCAGAATTTGATGGTAAAACTCTATTGCTGAAGATACTACATAACATGATTCAGAGAACTAACACTGGGAAAATAAAGCTGAAACCAATCTGGAAGCTTCATCTCTACTGGCTAGCTTTCTGAGTGCTAGAAGGTGCTATGCATGCTACTGGAAGAGAAAAGTAGCCAGCAACCTTACCCAGCTATGGACCAGATAAGCTCTAAAAACAACTGGCACAGCAAAATATGCTCACTGGTCCAACAGTGGCACCAATGTTATATATCACTTTCTGATTGGATTTAGGTCTGCATCACAAGATGGATCCCTTAGTTGGCATTGTTATCAGAGCCAAGAAACTGGCTAGACAAGTTACTGGCAAAGGAGAATCTACTACTACTATTCTGCTTAATGAATATAGTGTTAAACCAACTTCTAATGACTTATTGTTATACACATAGATTAGTGCATCTCTCAATTCTCACCAGAGAAGCTTCTTCTTGCAGCAGATGGTGATTAACATAGAGACCTGCAGAGAATAAGAGACTGGAGAGTGTTTGGCCCTAAATAGGACACCTATATCATCCCCTTTCCTCTAAAGGTTCAGGGATCATTGTGGAAGAGGAAGCAGAAATATTGTAAGAGCCAGGGGATGTTGATGTATACAAGAAATCATGTTTTCCAGATATAAGAGGGAAGTTGCACATATGAACCCACAGCACTGGTAACAGCATGCATAAGACCTACATATAGCCAAGTCAGATAAAAACCTAGTATGAATGGGGGAAGTGAACAAGAAGCCCCAGCCGTAGCTAAGAAACTACTGGCAAGTGATAGGTGCTGAGAGACAGTCCATTTTCATTAAGGGTGTGACAGCAGGAAGGCTGACCGACTTGACTCCAGGTTATAAACCCATACACTCAAGGGCATTTAAGGAACACAGATTAGACCACATAAGCCAATAATAATAATAACAACAACAATAATAATAATAATGGACACAAAGTCAGGGGGCAGTAAGGCGAGGTGGAGATGGGGGAATGGTCTGAACAAAATATGTTCTATGAAATTATCAAATAATCAATAAAAATTATATATATTTACAAATATATAAATATACATATATATATATGTGTGTGTAAAGGAATACCAGAGGAAGAAGAAAACAAGAAGGAGAAGGAACAATTTGAAGTAACAATAACTGAGACTTTCTTCATTTTAATGTCATATACCAAACCACAGATTAAGAATCTCAAAAAACACTATATCATACAAATATGAAAACCAAGCCAGGCATGGTGGTGCAGACTTTTAATCCCAGCACTCAGGAGGCAAAGGGTAGCCTGGTCTACATAGTGAGTTCCAGATCAGCTGTGGCTAAAGCAAGACGTTGTGCCAAAAAGTAAAAGCAAAAAGCCAAAAAAGAAAAATTAAACTAAAAATTTAAATAAAAAATAAACAAACACTACACTTAAGAATATAATAATTCAAATTCCAGAAACAGCAAAAATAAAAATTTTTTAAAAAGAAGATCAGAACAAACCAAACATCTTAACTACAGAGGGAATAAAGGCAAGAATCACTTCTGATATTCTTCATAAACCATGTAACCCAGAAGGAAAAACAGAGCTCAGGTGATGGCTCAGTGTTGCCAGGCAAACATGAGGACCTGATTACAGATCTTCAGCACCCACATAAAAAGCCAGGTGTCCATGTACATACAGGTAACACTAATTGGATTCAGTGGGCTATACACAAAGGGGGGGGGACATTAAGAAGTTGGGAGAGCAATGGGGCGGGGGTCTGTAAGGAATTGAAGAGGGAATGGGGTGGCTATGATCAAAATTGTATACATGAGTTCTAAAGAATAAATAAAAATATTTTTTAAAGCTAAAACACAGCATAGTTACAGGGTTCAAATAATTTAAATAAATATATTATCAGAATTTAAACAGAAAAATAAAACTAAGTGTGACAGTATGCACCTCTAATCCCAGTTCTGAGAGCAGGAAACAGGAAGATATCTGGGGTAGGCTGTCCAGTCAGTGCAGCAAATTACTGAGCTCCCGGTTCAGTAACAGACCCTGTCTTAATAAGATAGAAAGCAATTTAAAAAAAAAAAACACTTAAATTGTCAACCTCTGCACCCACCCCTACATACACACGCAAACACCACCACACAAAAAATAAAATAAAATCAAAAGAGGAGAACAAGGAGGAACAAAATAAAAGCCTATAATCCCAGAACTTGGGAGGCAAAGGTAGGGGATGGAGCCCCATAACTTCAAGGTGAGTTTGGTTTTTGTAAATACATAGAGAATAAATAAATAGAGAATACAAAATAAATACATAGAGAATAAAGTATTATATTAGTGTTGAAAGGAAAAACAATTGATCCAGAATTCTATATCTAGGGAAATATCACTCAAAAGTGAAAATAAAATTCCTTTCAGACCAAAAAACGAAGATAAACAAACGAAACCTCTGAGTAAATTCACTGACTGTAGACCAACCTGCCAACAATATTAAAGGAAGTTGTTCACAGAGAAGGAATACAATGTAGGTCAGAAACTCAGATCAACATAAAGAAAGCATGTTTGCCAGGAAGGCTGGATAGGCAGAGGTTGTTTTTTCAACTTTCTAAGTTTATACATTGAATAAATATAAAAGAATGAAAGAGAGACTGATTTTTAAAATTGTGTTCAAGGAAAGCACACGCAACTTTATTCAATGCTGCAGGGGGCTTAGCCAGAAGATAAATGCATGTGATCAACCTACTGCTGGTCAATTTTTGTCACTTGACACAACTTGGTAAGCAGGAACCTCAGCTGAATAACTTCCTCTAGTAGACTGGCCTGTGGTTGTTGTAAGGCATTTTCTTAATTGTTAATTGATATAGGAAGGCCCAGCCCACTGTGGGTGATGTCATCCCCAACAGGTGAGAAAAGTAGTTGTGCAAGCCAGGGAAAGAAGCCAGTAAGCAGCATTCTTCCATGGTCTCTGCTCCAGTTCCTGCCTCCAGGCTCCTGCCTTGAGTTCCTGCTTCTGCTTCCCTTGATGGTGGACTGTGAGCTACAAGCCAAATAAACCCTTTGCTTCCCAATTTTCTTTCTGTCAGATTTATCACAACAGTAGAAAACTAAATAGGATAATAATTATCATAAAAAATAAAACTCTCACATAATACACATTATAACAGCAACAGCATGTTCTCACTATGCTCAGGTTTCAAATTTTTCTATTTATTCCACGTATCTTTGAATAATGCTCTTTACCTAAAGAAACATGAGAATGTTGTTTGTTGTTGTTGTTGTTGCTGCTGTTAAGCTTAGCACTTCACATGGAGGAGCACTCAAACTCATTTCACACAGGATTCTACCATGGCCTAGCTTATGAGTAAACTAAACTTCAAGATAATATAAACCTGCAAAGTTTTATTTCACATCAGGTGACTTTTGATGTTCTTTGTCAATGTTAATCTTCAGGTGGTAATGAAAGTTATCCCACAAATACCCAAAACATAAGCAAAGCCGGGAGGAAAAATAATCAAAAGTAAGTGGTACCCTCAAAAAAGTACTAATTACTAAGCTGTCTTGCATTATATGCTTTCCCCTAATCTCACAGAAAACAAGTCTTAAAACAGAGCCAGAAAGAGTGGGGGTCGGGAGGGTGGAGAAAACAAAACAGAAGAAAAGCCATAATGGTAAATATATGTCCTTAGTATTCTAACTAACTAATAAATGATACTAAGTGTATAGCATGACACATGTAGGTTGCATGCAAACCCTATCATTTTAATAAAGGTCTTAAGTATTTGCAGTCCTGGAGCCAATCCTCATAGACACCAAGGAACAACTACAGTATTTAAACTTCTAGAACAATACACAAGTTTTTAAAAGTACTTACTATACACTCAAATTTTTTTCAAATGATTAAAAAATTGTTAAAGTACCATGATGCTTTCTAATAAGGTACAAAATACAAATTCAAAAGCTCCTAATTATACATACCCACATCATCTAAAATGAAATGGTAATAGTACTTTAAAGTGAAAAGCAAATTTCTTTTTCTCTTCCTACCTACCATCTTCAACAGTGTTACAAAGTGCTCTGAGTTTAAGTGGTATCAAAATGCAAACTATTAAATAATACATTCTGAATAATAAATGTACATGTTTTCTTTTGTTAAGCATTTTTTTCATTTTGATAAAGAACAGGAGAGCCAGGTCTTTCTGTTATTTCTGTAGCCTGAAGTGATCTGCTATGATGTTGTATCTCCCCAAAAGTCAAATTCCCGAAGCAGTTAAATCTGAAAACAAGTTGTTGTCACTAGAAACCTCCTCATATCCCCTTGCCTTTGTATCTTCTCATGTGTCCACGTTAAAAAAAATGACAGAACAGATCTGACTTAATAGATATGGCACTGAATGAAAAAAATCACATGAGAGAAACCCATATTGGGATTTGAACGTTCTGTTTCAAATAAAGGCTTCTGAAAGAAGTCCAATGAAAAGAAGAAACTCAAAGACCACATCAAAGTGAAGAGCAATACTACAAGTTACCCTCTGATGAGAGGAGAATACTCAAGGAAACCACTTTTTGGCAGAGGAAACATTTATCTTTAGTATGGTTTGCTATAAAGGCCAAGATATACTTCCATCCTGTGAACTACCTTGACAGTGGGGCATGATCTTGGGATTCCAGTAAAGTTGAGGAATATGCCACTGGTCATGTAAGTTGCTACTGAAACCAAAGATGAGGAACTGAAATGAATATGAGACAACTGACAGAGACAAGTCTGTGAATAAAAATGCAATCCTGGCTCATTCTTCCATTGTATAAGCTACTTATAACAAAGCAGGTCTGGAAAGTCACCATGTGAAGAAAACATGAACACAATCTATTCTTCATTGTATAAGCTACTGATAACAAAGCAAGTCCAGAAAAATAACAGGGATAACATCATAGTTTACAAAATATAAGTTGAAAAGTTATGAAAAATACAAAAGTTAGAGAAAGGTTATAAAGAACTCCCATGTACACAGGACAGAAATACTAATAAGAGAACAGTATCAACTGCTGTTGATACCTCAGTCTCCTCAAACAGCTCAAACAACCAAGCAATGCAAGAATAAGAATCGCAGAACTCAGCTCTGACCACATTGTCGATATCCATCAAAGATTCAAAAGTTTAAAAGTTCAGAACAAAGTATAGTGATGCATATCTGTAGACCCAGTGTTTGAAAAGCTGAGGCAGAGTTCAAGATCAGACTGGGATACAAAGCAAAAACGTGCTTCAGGAAAAAGAAAATAATTTATTTCATGATATCATCCTATGTGAGGGTGCCCAGCATTAACTGGCACAGAACAGACATCTGAGACCTCCATTCCACAATTCAAGGTTTCTGCCTTTAATCAACAGCTTCCTGTTAACAGAGAAGGGGCTTTTGTGGTTGTTTGGGGTTTGGGTTTGTTCTGTTCTTTTGTTTAAGTTGCTGTTGCCATGGACAATACAAGCTTAGAAAGAAGTATATCACGCCACAGAAATCGAATTTCTACAACCCAAAAGTTTTACTTAATTTTTATTTTATGTGTATGAGTGTTTTGCCTGTACATATATAAGTGTATCACATACATGAAATGCCCACAGAGACTAGAAGACGGTGTTGGTCCCCTGGAACTGGAGTTGTGGACAGTTGTTGGCTGCCATGTGGGTGTGGGAACTGAATCCAGGTCTGTAAAAGCAGCCAGTGCTCTTAACTACTAGGCAGCTCTCTGGCTATTCAATTTTTTTTTTCTTTGTAAGCCATAAAAACAGAATCCAATCACTACACTTTAGTCAACCTATAAAAAGCCTAGCATAATAACCAAAATAAATAAATTGTTGATCCAAATTAACACAAAATCTTATATTTGGTGAACAATAGGGATAATATCAGGGAACATGGAGAACATATCTCTAATTCCTTTTAAACGTATCCCAGAAAAAGATCAGCAAAAAGGACAACAAAGTCATCTGAAACACAAAGCTTTACAAATAAGATCCAATCTATGAAGGTATAGAAAAAGGCTAACAGAATTATATTGTAAAATTGAGGAGTAAGCTGTAAGGTTTAATCAAAATGAAATTATTAAAATCTCCAGTTTTGACTGTCTATACTTTGAAATGCTTTACTGTTACCCAGCAAAGAAACTATGAAAACAAGTTTCAAAAAGAAAACAGAATTAGCTAACTGCTCTCCTGGGAGTTTGTAGAGGCTGGCTAAGGGGGCTGATAGCCAGCCACTGTCCACGCTGGGCCTGGCTACTCACTGCACATTTAGTCATGGTGTTTTCTGAGTCCTTTTAACGAACTGACACGCACTTTGAAACATTTGACAATATCCACTTGAATGGAATTATATTCTTTAAAAATACTGCTACAAAATGCAGGCTTTCCACAAAAAGGAAAAGAGAACTAAGTTAATAAACAATGATGGCAAGAATGGCTTGGGGCCAGAGACCCATTTGAAACTTATAAAGTCTTCCTAAGATCAAATGGACATATGTTTTCTTATTGCTAGGTGTAAAACTATACACTCACACAAGCTTCTGTTTCCAGTTTTAACTTGAAAGCCAGGTGTTTCACATGATGTTAAAGGTTCCTATTCATCCTCTACCTAAAATTTAATTTTGTTACCACAGCAGGTATCTAGTCTGACAAGAATGACCAAATTTACACTTCTAAGTGTATATAGCATGGGCCTGTCATTATGTGGGAAATAAAAACAGGGACTGTAAATGTCAACTAATTAGGAATTAGACCATGAAAAAGAATGAGAATTATGAGAAATATACAGAAATGGTATTCAATTAGTTTGAAATAGTGTTAACTACCACAAAGTAATATCCTTATTATATGAAGATTTTTAATATCAAGATATAATTTGTATATAACATAATCAAATTTCAATAAAACAGATGTCCACTTCAGGCAATAGTAACCACATAATTTAGACAAGAAAAAAATGAACAAAATATAAAAGTTATCTCTTTAAAAGCCTGGACAGAGAACTAATGAGATGGTGAAAACCCACCAGATCAGGGTCCAGGAAAGCATATGATATAAGGAAGAGAGACACACATTCACAGTCATGCGGGGGGGGGCATATTATTTGCTAAGATAAAGCAGGACTAAGTGGCTAAATGTCTCTTTGACAACACCAAATATTTTAAAACTAGGAATAAAAATCAAGTTCCAACAAGGAGGAACGGCCTTGGTAGACCCCTCATTTTGGGCCATTTTGAGTATTAACAACTTAATGCTGACAAGGGAACACCAGGATTAGACTACACTTGAAATGACTCATACTACATGCAAGGTCAGATTAGGGTGATCACATAATCCTACCATTCTCCAATACTCTACAGTTATATCAACTGCCAGTGTCTAGGAAAAATAAGCAGAGGGCTGGGAACTCAGCTCAGAGGTAGAACACAGGCCTGGACTGAGCGAGGCCCTAAGTCCAATTCTCAACACTACAAAAACAAAATCAGATTTTTAAAAAGAGATACTTTTCTGAGAAAATACATCATCACCTTAGACTTTAAAAGGCTTCTACAGACAATTCTGAAATGACAGTGCCATGTGTCATGATAGAACAAAAACACACACTTGGTCTTCATCTCCAACCACAGGCACAGAAATTTTAGAACTCTTGTGACTTCTTGAACGATAAAGGTTAACAGCATCTTTTGTTATTATGTTTTAACCCCTAGTGCCTGACACAGAGTATCTTAAAAACCCTTCGACTATGTCAAGTGCTGTGGCACACTTCTGTGATTCCACAGCTTGGGAAACTGACACAGGAGGATGGAGTTGAAGGCCAGTCTCATATATATAGTGACTTTCAGGCCAGCCCAGACTACACAGAAAAATCCTGTCTCAAAAAATAAGAACCAGAAGTTAGAAGAGATGAATCAGTGGGTAAGAGTGCTTCTTGTACAAGCACTGAGGACCTCAATCTCAGCAAAATGTTTGCAGAAACTGACAGACGAATTCTAAAATTTATAGAGCTGCAAAGTATATAGAAGAGCCAAAACAATTATGCATAAGAATAAAATTGGAGATTCTATACAACTTTATTTTGAAATTCACTGTAAAAGAACAATTAAGCATATAGATAAATGAATCAAAACACTACAGAAGAAGGCCAACAAACAAGTACGGCCAATGGGTATTTAGAGATTTGCAAGGGTAAGAACAGTAACTCTATATTGGAGAACTCTGACAGACAAATTAAACTGAAAATACAATTACTCAAAGTATGTGGTATACAGGAGAGCACTGAGTATGGACAGAGGACCTGACAGCAAAAAAAAAAAAAAAATCCACAATCAATAAGTTCCTATTTCAGACAACTAGATAAAGGATTGCAATATCCACCTAAAACAAGCAAATAAAATTACAATAAAATGGCTATCAATAAAAATGAACACAACAGGGACAAGAAATAAAGGGTTGGTTCTTTGAAGAAAACAGGATTCTCTAGCCAGGCTGACACCCTCAGGGTAGAGGTGGGTAGAAAGAGACATAAATTACAAATAACAGAAATGTAAAAGAAATCAGTACTGAGCCCATGAACATTGCAAGTGTAATGAAATAACATTATGAATAAACCTATATCCACAAATTTGAAAACTCAGATCAATACAGAGCAATGTTTTTGGAGACACAATCTGTCAAAATTCACTTATGGAAAATACTGATAACTTGACAATGTCTATATCTAGTGAACTAATTGAATCAATAATTAATAACTTTGTAAATCACAATATACCAGCCACTGATGAAATCTACTAAATGTTTAGAGAGGATATAACAGAATTCTCTACAATTTCTTCAAAAAGAAAAGTAAAATGACTACCTGATTCATTCTATGACATCATCATTATTACCTTGATATCACAGGAAACCTACACACCAGTAGCCTAATAAACACAGATGTAAAAATCTTCAACAAAACACAAATGTAATTACATGTATAAAAAGAATTATATGCCACAAGCAAAGTTTATTTCAGGTATAAAGGCTGATTTGACAGTCAAAACAAATCAATTAATGTAATTCATCGTATTAACAGGCTAAAGAAAAAAACATCATCTGATCATTACCAACAGACACAAACTAAGCATTTGACAAAACTCAATACCCATTCATAAAAACTACACTTGGCAAACTAGAAATAGAGAACAACTCCCTAAACCCTATGAAGAACAGGCATTAAAAACCCACAGCACAAAATACTAATGGCAAAAGTAGATCCTTTCAATCTAGGATCAAGAAGGCGGCTGGGATGTCACCATTCATCACTCTTACCTAGCATGGCTAAGATAAACACACTAAGAATGTGCTGTCTTTCTTTCCAGACAACTTAGGAAGAAAATTGCAAAGAATCAGAGAAAACAAATTGCCTAGAACAAAGAAGTTTTAAGAAGAATATAGAATGCAGACGAACATAACAAAAATCAATTGCTTTATTAATACCACCACTGAACAACTAGAATTTTATATTTAAAACTTATGGGAATCAAAGTGGAGGCTTATACTGGTCAGTTTTTATTATCAACTTCACACAAACCAGAGTCACCTGGAAAGAGGGAACCTCTACTCAAGAATTTCCTCCATCACACTGGCCTGTGGCCATGACCGTGGTGAATCATCTCAACTGATGACTGATGTAGAAGTGCCTTGCTCACTGTGGGCAGCTCCATCCCTAGGCAGGTGGGTTTGAGCTATACAAGCAAGCCAGTAAGCAGATTTTCTCCATGGCTTCTGCCTCTGCTCCTTCTTGAGTTCTTGCCCTGACTTCCTTCAGTGATGGACTTACTTGGAAAGGTAAGGCAAAATAAACCCTTTCTGCCTCAAGCTGTCTTTGATCATGGTGTCTATCATAACAACAGAAAGCAATTTAAACCTTTAGAACAAGGTTTCTCAAAAACTAAAAATAGAACTACTACATGATTTAGTTATACCACTCAAAAGTCTCCATATCCTCCTACAGAATTACCTGCATATCCAGGGGTACTGTTGCTCTATTCACAATAGGTAGGAATGAAACGAGCCTAGGTGTTCATCAACTAAAATATGAATAATTAAAATGTGACAAAATACAGTATAATTTTATTCAGCTGTAAAGAAAACTGAAATCTTTAGGAAAGAGAAGGAAAATATACTAACTGAGGTAACTCAGTCCCCAAAAGACAAATACTGCATGTGCTCTCACATGCAAATCCTAGCTCCAGCTTTCTGTATTTTGTATCTGTAGAAGCCAGGAAGCTAGAAAGGGCCCATGAGAAAGGAAGGATCTTTAAGGGGTTAGAGCATAGAATGCATTTGGTGTAAAAGTAGAGGTGGGAGATGCTGAAGGTTAAAAGTTAAGCATGGGTAAAAGAGGGGGAGGTAAGAGAAAGGAGAAGTAGGGGGAAGGTTAACCAAAACTAAGGACATATGGAAACCCACTATTTCATAAGCTAATTTAAAGATACAAAATATTTTAAGGTGTTTGAACACAGGTACCCTACATGGGTGAACAATGCTGCTTCTCCCAGAAGAAAGGAGTTATTAAATGAAAATCTCAGTGCAAGCATGAGATACCTCGGTACCAGGGAGGCCACAAAGGCACCCCAAACAACATAAGTTATTATCACTGGTCTTGGTTGCCCACCATAACCAGATAATAAATCTCTGTCACTGAAGACACAACACACTTTAATTGCAGGTCATACAGAAATCAGGCTAAAACTGACCTAAAAACTTCTTCCACCCTGCTGCTTATCTTTCCTGGTACTAGAAGGTGCTGTACAGGCTGCTGAAGGAGAAAGGATATAAATGGTATTTGTTACCCTAATAGATGAAATACTGACCCACCAGATGAAGGGTGTACACTAGTGCAAGGGTGAGTGGCATGAAGACTGCAGGGGCTACCAACAGTTTTATGGCTGGATCTGAGGCCTGCTCCACAGAAGAGACTTCATGCCTGATACTGTAAACAAGGTCAAAAGCTCATGCTCAGGAGGTCATAATCCCTAAAAGGGGAAACCTACTACTCTTCTTTTATAAGTGCATATGTGATCAAACTGTCTTCTAAATATTTATGTCCATCCCCATACATTAGTGCTGCTCTCAACTTTAGCCAGAGAAGCTTCTTCTATACTGGGTAGTGGTTATTGCAAAGATTCATAACTGGTCAAAGTACTAAGAATAAGTGACCATTGGATGTTCAGCCCCATATGGGACATCTATCTCAGCCCCCACACCCAAGGCTCAGGAGATATAATGAAGGATGTGCAGAAAGTATTTTAGAGCCAGAGGGTGGGGAACAGTGCTGTGAAATGCTGTCTTCTGGGCATGACATGGCCATTGCACTATGAACACACTGCAGGAATGGTTACCCATACAAGAACAAGCCAACAAGATTGGTCAATATTCCACTAAACAACACTAACTGGACTAAGTGGGTTATCAAAAGAAAAAAAGGGAGAGGGCATGACAGTGGAAGGGGGTGTAAAAGGGGTGTCTAACAGGAGTGGAATCAGAAAGATGGGAGATAAATATAATCAATGTATACATGCATGATACTGTGAAATAAATACCCTATTAAAGAAAAGACAGGGGTTAGAGTGATGGCTATGTGGATAAAGTACTTGACACATAAGCATTTAGAGTTTGGATTCCCAGCACCCACATAAAAGCTCACCATATAGAGGCTAGTCTATAATTCCAGTGCTTGGAGGTACAGACAGGCTTCCTGCAACAAGCTGGCCAGCTAATCTAGTAGAATCAGCCAGCTCCCCATAACATAAGAGACCCTGCCTCAGTAAATAAAGGAGAGTAATTAAGAAAGACTTTGGACATTGACCTCTGGCATCAATACCCACACATGTGCATACACACACATGCAAACATCCATAAACACACATGCCTGAACATCAAAGAAATGCACAAATAAAGTTGATGTCATTATATTAGTACCCAAATCTAAAAGATGAATAACACCTATAAGTTACAAAACTTTGATGAAAGCTATCAAGGGAAATCTAAATAAATGGTGAGATATTTCAAACTCATTCATAGAACCAATATAGTTATCGGTTTCCCCTACCTGATTTATAAATTCAGTATACTCTCAGTTTAAAAATCCCAGAAAGCTATTTTGTGGATAATAAAAAGTAATTTAAGATTTTATAAAGCTATAATAATCAAGTCAGTACGACACAGGAAAAATAAATAAAAACAGACACGAATCCAGAATTAGGCCTACATTACATACAACCAACAGATCTTTGACAGGAAAACAAAGACAACTCAAGACAGTAATTTTTTTGGTTCTTATCAGACACAGTCTCCCAGTAGCCACAGCTGGCCAGGAACTCACTATGCAGACCAGACTGTCTTTGGCCTCACAGATATCTAACTACCTCTGCCTCCCTAGTGCTGGGATTAAAGGTATACACCACCATTAACCTGACAGTCACATGCAATAAAGAGAATTTAGACACAGACCTTAATATAATTTACAAAAATAATTAAAAATGACTATAAATCTATATATGAAATCCAATGTCTAAAAGATAACATCATATAGAAAATCTAGATGGCCATGGGTTCAGTAATTCCATTATAGAAACAATTCCAAAAGTATGATTTTTTAAAAGAAAAAAAAAGTGCTACATTGGAATTTACTAAAACAAAAAGAAAAACCCTTTCTGCAAAAGACACTATTAAGAGAAAAAGACAGCCTTAGAGCTAGATTGTAGAACAAAATAATAAAAAGAAACGCCATCATTAAAATGGGCAAAATTCCCAAACAAACATTCCATAAGAGAAGATAAACAGCAAATAAAAAAGTGAAAGACACTCAACATGTATCATTAATGAATCACAAAGTAAAATGGTAAGGAGACAGCATTCTAAATATATGACTGAAATCCAAACACCAAGGGACAACAGTAAACCACAGGTAAGGGTAAGGAGCAACAGGAACACTCCTTCACTGTTGTTGCACATGCAGCTGCATAAAGCCATTTCTGAAGTCTGAGGCTTTCCTATGAAGCTAACCATAAGATCCAGCTATATCCATGAGATTTTTAGTCAAATGATTTGAAAATGTAAGTCCACACAAAGACCTGCACATAAATGTGTACAGTCACTATAGTCATACTTGCCAAAACTTTGAAGCACCCAAGATGAATGGACAAACTATGGAATGTACATAAAATAGGATACAATTTGAAATAAAATAAATAGCCCAGAAAAAAATACCACAGAGGAACCCTAAATGCACACCGCTGAGTGGGGGTGGGAGAAGCCACTGTGAAAGGCTATACACTATATGACAATTCAGAAGAAGCAAAGCAACTGAGACTTCTGGTTGTGGAGATCTGGAATATGAACAGGTGAAGAACAGAAGGCTTAGGGAGGTGAAACTGTCCTTCATGGTCCTATAATGAACATATGGTACTGGGTAGATCTCAAAACCCACAGTACTGGATACATCATAATGGAAGCTATAAACTTGTTAGTAATAATATCAATATCGGTTCATTAATTGTAACTAATGTGCCTCACTAATGCAAGGTTCTTACAACAGAGGTAGGTACAGGTTTCTCAGTGAAACACCATCTGCTTGCCATGCCTGAGGCCCCAGATTTGATCCCCAGCACTAAAAATAGTTAAATAAAAATTTTTAAGTAGAAGAAATTATGAATAGGGAACTACAGAAAGAATACCTAAAATTCCCCTTCAAACCTAAAGTGTAATAAAAGTAGAAGGGGGACAGGATGAGAAGAGGAAGCAGGAATCAGAAAAGTGGGAGGCTGATAAGAGAGAGTGAATGGCAGCTGAATATGCTCAAAGTATATCATATACATGTAATGAAATGTCACAGTAAAATTCATTAGTACATATACAATATATACATAACCTAACAGTCAAACAACATAAGGTCTAATTAAAAACCTAAAGTCTATTAATAGTTTAGAAAACATTTTAATATAGAAAATCAGGCAAACATACTCATTTTTAAGTCCCTAGGATAAAATGGCATTTACTGATAGTAATTCCTTCATGAAATATCTACTTGAAGTTAGAAATATAAGTAACCTTGACTTGAAATAAAGTTCTCCTGGCTGGGGAGTCAGGTATGAAAATATCAGTAATAATCACGAGTTTATTAAAGCTAAATTACTTCTAAACAACCACATGAAACTACTACACTTATTTAAAAGCTTTATAGTACCTAAAAATTATAGTATACTTTTAAAACTTCATTTCACATAAAAAGTATAATTAAATTAGAATTCTAATCAGAATTTGCTACCTCTCACAGATATATATACATGAGTTGAAAAAAAAAAAGGATATAGTTAAAGGGTATTAATTTCTTTATCCTTCATTGGAAGAGCCAGACATCAATAAGAGGTAAGAGAAGAGGACAAGGTAAAGCACATGTGAGTTCCAGAACAGATTCCCATGGCACTGAGCATGGATCTCCAGTAAAGCCTATGCCTCAGTCTGTTCCAACTACTATAACAAAACACTGGGTGTCAGGTGAATTATCACAAGAATCAGCTACTTCTCAGAGTTTTGGAGGGTGGGAAGTCTAAGATCCAAGTGCTGACAAGCTCATTCTGACAAGGAACAGTTTTCTGGTTCTCAGTGTCTTCATATGGTGGAAGGAGAGTGTACCTCTGCCAGGCCTTTTTCCTTAAAGATCAGTAATCCTATTCATTCACTGTAAGATCCAATCATTTCCCCCCAAAGCACCACCTCTAATATATGCCTTTGAGGGTTAGAATTTCAGCATATGAATTTTGGGGGAGCCATAAACACTCAAGACTCACAAAGTTGTCTATGAGCTGACTTGTAACCAATTTGTTTGACCATACTGAAACACACAGAAACTCTCATAACACAGAAGCCATCACTGACCTTTGCTCTGAGCACAAGAAAGCCTCAGTAAATACTAAACTGAACTGGAAACCATCAAAAGGATTACTGGTAAAGAACTAAAAAGAATTCAAACTATCTTTTAAAACATGAGGCTAAAACTTCATTAAGGTACAAGTGCAGCCAGAAGAATAATTTTTATTGTCTCATTATTATTTTAAAGTATAACACTAAGTTCAGGGGAAAAAAATAAAAGAGCCAATCAACAGACAAAATGTAAGGATGATGAACAGAATTCTCCCACCAAACAAATACATCAACTGTGTTGACCGTTCCATAGCCACATGCCTATCAACTAATTAAAATCTTACCACTTTATTTACTCCAGCACTCATTTGTGGTAACAGGCTACTTTCATAGCACAGTGACCTGACATGAACTCGAATCCCATTACCACTTCATAAATTCATAAGAAAATATGCCTCTGCTATAAATATAACACACAGTTCCTATAGTATCTAGTATCATTTCATACTGATTATTTATTCTGCTCACATATCCAAGATACCTACAGAGGAACAAGCCTCAGATTCAAAACTGAAACTGAGCAGTAGCAGTGGATCAAAATTAAGCTTGCTTTCTCCTTACTCAATATCCTTGGATCTGGGCTAATCAGAGCTATCAGCATATAAAAGTGACGGCACATGGGAGATAGTGGACATACAACCTTGTTGCATCAACTCTGGCTTTAACCTGGGGGTGAGAAAGAAAGAGGAGGGGGTGAAGTGGGGAAGAGGAAGGGAAAGGAGGAAATAGCAGGGTTAACTTGTGTATGGACAGATGGATTCTTGAAAGTACTTTCTTTTCCACCAGGGAATATAATAGCCTTTTAAGCAGTCTCACGTTGAAATGTGTGTTCTGACAGTCATGTCAGAGTCTGGGTAAAAGCCTTTTCATGGAAATCATTAAAAAGAAAAGATCCAGACAAGAGGCCTGTTTTCTGGTTTTTTTTGTTTTTTTTTTCCTCCCAGGGAGTGAGAGTAGAATACCTCAGTTTTAAAGGGTGGCTGCACCGTCCACACTGATGGGACAGATGAGACATCTACCCTTTCCCCTCTCCCAGCTTGCCTGGCCCCAGTACCTGAAATTTTCTAGCAGCAGTCTAAAACACTTTCACAAACAATAGGGAACTCTTGGGGAAGAATTTAAAGAGGGAAAAAAATAAATAAATAAAATAAATTAAAAAAAAAAAAAAGCCTGCAAGAACAGACTCGCCTGTGACTCTGAGCAGCCCAGAAGTATTCCAACAGAGCTGACCTTCCTGGGTCCTCTGCTCCCCATTGGCAATGCACAAAGCCTCACAGCTCTAAACTTGAAAGTGCTGAGTCATTCCAGCAAGCCCTGTGTACCTACCTGTCTGCTGGTGAGAAATAGTCACTCAGCCCTTCAGCCATCATCTCCTCAGGTCCCACTGCTACGTAAATGCTCGGCTGCCCAGGCTCCTCTGCCCTGAGGCTATTGCCTGACTCTGGGAAACCAGAGGGAAAGCCAGCCAGCCTGGAGGGTCACTTATGTCTTGGCTCAAATACTGAGCCCTCTGCAAAAGATGTTTTTGCTTCTGAAAGGCTGAAGAGATACTGGTATTTCTTCAAGTTAACAACTTTTCAAGGTCTTCCTGCCACATTTCCCCAACATGCACCCTTCCTCACTTAATATCAAGGCTAGAAGCTTCATCTGTTAGAATGTTTTTTCATTTACATGTTCCATCAAAATCATTCTGAATGATTATTAACTGTGCCAAGAAAAAATAAAAAACTTCTTATATTTATTAGTCCCTGGTCAGTTGATACTGATGGAAGTTTCTGTTATAGTGATCCTCTAGATTACCAAAATGATTTACTTCCTTTAACCACCATAGGAAGAAGCATAACACAAAACCAAAGTCAGTGTTATTGAAATAAATCTCAGAGATGCCTGGAGGTTTCCCCTGAGAGTTGATGTTATTCATAGTCTTAAACCACTTTGAAAAAAAAAAAACTGTGAATAAACCTTGGTTTCAAATTCTTCAAAGATATTTTTTTTCTTTCTTTCTTTTTTTTTTTTTTGGTCTCTTTGAAACAGGGTCCCTCTAGAGTCCCAGCTGCCCGGGCATTCCATAAGTAGACTAGGCTGGCCTTGAACTCACAGAGATCCTCCCTGAGTGCTGGGATTAAGGCATGCACTACCTACCTGGCTCTATACTCTTAAAATGAGATAAATCCTATCATCCCTTTTGAGTCCTTCAAAACACTGATAAAAGGAATTCTCTGGTGCTGGTGTTGGTGGTGCTGGTGGTGGTGGTGCTGGTGGTGGTGGTGCTGGTGGTGGTGGTGCTGGTGGTGGTGGTGCTGGTGGTGGTGGTGCTGGTGGTGGTGGTGCTGGTGGTGGTACTGGTACTGGTGGTGGTACTGGTGCTGGTGGTGGTACTGGTGCTGGTGGTGGTACTGGTGCTGGTGGTGGTACTGGTGCTGGTGGTGGTACTGGTGCTGGTGGTGGTACTGGTGCTGGTGGTGGTACTGGTGCTGGTGGTGGTACTGGTGCTGGTGGTGGTACTGGTGCTGGTGGTGGTACTGGTGCTGGTGGTGGTGGTGCTGGTGGTAAAGCCTGAGTCTATACTTTATGCACCAGACACAATAATCTAGATTGTTAATGTAAATCTCAAGCATCTCTGTAAAGGAGACAATTTCATTACCTCCACTTTAGAGAAAAAGGAAATTAAAGTTTAGAGAGGTATGTTCAGTTGCCACAGGCTCCGAGATGTGCTGAACCAGGATTCCAAGAAAAACTAATGAAGAGTGGCTACACCTTAATCTGTAAAGTCACACCTTTTATACTTAACTGCATCTCTCTCACTGATCAGATCCAGATCATCTTTATATAAAAACTATTTAACTCGGGCATGTGCATGAATGCATGTGTGTGTGTTGAGATAGGATGTTGCTATACTATCTAACCTGGTCTCAAAGTCTTGAGCTCAAGTGATATTTCAATTGCAGCTTCCCAAGTGTGTCTAGGACTACCAGTGTGTGTCTCACCAAAGAATGAAAGAAATAATTTAAAACAATCTTGGATAGGAGGAGTTCCAAGTTAATACGTTTCTTAGGAAGACAATCTTTTACATAAATTACTCAAAATCAATTATTCATATACTCACCCCCCATTATTGAGAAACATCATTAAAAAGTGATACCTTTCTTATTCAGTAATATGCACAAAATACAAGCATCACCAAAGATCCCATAAAATTTGAAAGCAAAACACACTTATAAGGGTTATAATCAAGAATCTCAGGATTGAGAGATGGCTTAGCAGTTAAGAACACTGGCTGCTCTTACAGAGGACCCAGATTTGGTTCCCAGCACCCATAGGGTAACTAACAACCATCAGTAAGTCCAGTTCCAGAGGATGTGATGCCCTCTTCTGACCTCCACAGGCATTGCATGACATGGGTGCACTAACACACATGGAAGCAATATACTCATACACATTAAAAAAAATTTAAAGGGGGCTGGGGAGATGGCTCAACATTTAAAAGTACTGATTGCTCTTGCAGAGATCCCAGCACCCACATAGTGTCTAACAACTGTAACTCCAGTTCCAAGGAATCCAAAGCTCTCTTCTGACCTCTTCAGACATTGCACAAGATTTACATATATGCAGGCAATACACTCATACACATAAAGAAAGTTAAAATACAAAATATTTTTAATTAAAATTAATGAATAAATTTTTTTTTTTTACAAAAAAGAATCCCCAGCTTACAGAGAGGAACACTAAACACTCTAGACGTCTTAGCTTCTCATTTCTGCCCAATCTTACCTTGTCTAGAGGAAAAGCATTTTTAAAGTTTTTTCTAATTCTCATTCTAATTCTATCATAACAACTGATAGAAGGGACCAAACTATTTTCTTTGCACTTTTAGTTCAGAAAACTTCTGCAATAAGAAGAAATCTTTGCTCTTCCTTTGTTGGGTAAAAAGGACCACTCCTATGCCATCCCAGGAAGGACAGACCAGCCCTTGTATACTGAGGACTGCTTCATACTCCAAGCAAACAATTCTTAAGGAGGTTTATCCCATATCTTCTAGAAATCTTTCTCGGGGGCTGCAGCTACAACTGAGTGCTAGAGCACTAG
Source organism: Eospalax fontanierii (assembly GCA_035773235.1). Lineage (NCBI taxonomy): Eukaryota > Metazoa > Chordata > Mammalia > Rodentia > Spalacidae > Eospalax > Eospalax fontanierii. The sequence goes on along the minus strand of CM069547.1, from coordinate 51,399,454 downwards.
CCTGGCATCTGCAAGGCCTTGGTTCAATCTCCAGTGCGACTGGCTAAATAAATAAACAAATAAATAATTCTCTCTAAGTGTACTCTCTTTAGTTCTCAGAAAAAAAACAAAAAGACAGTTAAAGAAAATGTTATTGGGGTGGTCATTACAACTGATCTATTTTAGTTTCATAACTATATTATGTCTCAATCCAGCAGCAATAAAGATAAGCAGTTTGTTTCTTGACATATCATTGAATATTTGAGCAACTCAGAACCTATTCACCTTATCTAAAGTTAGATAAAATGATTAAATGAGTTCACCTAAAAACTAAAAGGACAAAACTGTATTTCTCATACATATACTGCCCTCTAGAGGGAGCCAATGGGATGGATCTGAGACTTAAATGAAGGTTTCTCAAATTGACTTTTATGCTTACTTTAGTGCAACTTATTTTCCAAACATGCCAATACTAATTAACCTCATTTGTAACCTTTAAAATTTTCAGACAAGGCCAGAAAGATGGTTCAGCTGCCACCAAGCCTGACAAACTGAATTCAATCCCCAGAATACACATGGTGGAGGAGAGAACCAGCTCCCACTGGTTATCCTCTGTGCTGTGGAACATAGGTGAACACACATACATGAATAACTGCATACATATGTATATGTGATTAAATCTTTTATCTCCCCAGTTAGTAAAATGAAAGCAGAGAGGGGGAACATTGGGGGCAGAAAGGTTCAAACATGGGGGGAGGGGTTCAGGATGGGAGAAGGCTTAAACAAAGTGAAAAGTCTATGAAAAAAATCTATGAAATCCTATAATCTTACGATCCAAGTAAAACATACAGGGTAGAGAGTAGAACACAGAAGAGATGAAAGAAGTAGGGAATTCTCAAGTGGAGATTGGATGGGTTAGGGAAAAAAACCACAGAAGTATGAAGAAGTATGAAGAAGCTATGTGGAAATCCACTAGTTTGCTACGTAATTTTTAAAATATGATATTTTAAAGGGGGATGGACAAAGAGAGGTAGTGGGGGATATGATCAAAATACACTGTAAGAAATTTTCAAAGAATAAATTTTTTAAAATATCATTGAAATTTTTTTTAAGATTTTTCAAGTTTGATAAAAATTTGTGGAGATATGAATATGTAAAAGAAATCTGAAAAACAAAGTCCTCAAAAATGATGAACCCTTTATGCTTAGCAGAAACAGGCATCTACTAATAGTACCACTATAGACAAATAGGAGCTGTGAACCACAGGCAGTAAGAAAGGCAAACCTACCACAGAGAAGGACATCATGTAGACAAGGAAAAGCAGTCAAGTTCTTCCTATTTATGCTGATATGGGAAGAGGAATGCTGAGAAGTCCTAAACACATAGCTATTCTCACTTTCCACATTCCTATGGCACTTCCCACCTCCATCCATGAAGTCCTGAGTAAGCAATAGTTAGAAGATGAGGATGGTACCAGAAAGCTCAGAGAGACCATCATGCAGACTCCAAGTGTTCAGGTCACAGAGTCCTGCTGGAAGGAGCAACAAAAAGCTCTAAGACATGAAGAAAAGAAAAAAGGGGAAAAAAAGTGTCTCTAAAATGGGAGAACAAAGAATAACAGAAGCAGGCCCATAGATGGCCCAGTGGTTCAGATTAACAGACAAGAAAAGAACTTCAATACTGAAAGATACAGTGTCTGAAATTAAGAATCTATGGAATGTTTAAATGCAGAGTATGGACTGCAGGGAAAAAAATGATGCCACTGAGGCAACATGTGACAAGAAAACTGGATTCCCAGGAGGAAAAGGAGATTCTGATCAAGCATTTCCCAAAACTGATACAGGAGTTCAAGTTGAAATTCCAATAAGCTCAGGAAATCCCAAGGAGAATAAAACCAATATACATGTGCCCTGCTCATCCCACCCTATCCCACCAAAAACTCAGTCCTACGTGCATAAACAAAATAAAGGAAAACCATTCAGGGCTGAAGAGATGGGTCAGGGAGTAAAGTGCATGCCATGCAAGCAGGAGAACTTGAATCTGGATTTCCAGCACCCATATACAAAGCCAGGAATGGTAGCATGTGCCTGTAACCCCCAGTACTGGGCAGGTGGTAGCAGGAGGATCATTAGTTTTCTGGCCAGTTAGTCTTGCTGAATCAGGAAGCTCCAACTTCAGTAAGAGACCCTGTCTCAAAACTTAAGGTGTGCTATGGAGGAAAATACTCGAAGTTGACCTCTGACTCACCCAAACATGTATACACATGAACATACACACACACACACACACACACACACACACACACACACACACACAGAATTAGGGCCTGGAGATATAGGTAGGTCAATGATAGTGTGCTTGCCAGCATGCAGGAGGCCCCAAGGTTCAATCTCCAAAATAAATAAATAAGTAAGAGCAACTGGAAAATAATTAGACACAATATGTCAGGGAAGAACAATTAAGAGATCACAGATTTATCAGATATAACAGAAGCAGAAGACAGTCAAGTGGCATATGTAAAATACTGAATAACTAATAAATTTATAAATAAGCAATTTATAAGCCTTAAAAATGAAGGTAGAGGCTGAAAAGATGACTTAAGAGAGATGGTTAAAGACACTGCCTTCGGTTGAAGAGAACCTGGGTTCACTTCCCAGCACCCACATGGTAGCTAACAAACCATCCGAAGCTTCAGTTCCAAGAGATCTGATGTCTTCTGACCTTCACAGGCACTGCATGCACATGTAGGCAAGACATCCATAAACATAAAATAAAAGTAAATAAATTTAAAAAATTAATGAAAGTAGAAAGTTTACACAAGTGAAGACTGAGAGAAATGCTACCAATAACTTGTGCTGATAAATATTAAAGAGACTCAGATTGAAGAGTAATGGTCCAGGATGGAAGCTCAAGTACCAAAGGAAAAAAAGTACCAAACAGTAGAAGGAGGTGGCAAATATATACGTTACTCTTTAAATTTATTAATATATTAGTGAGCATTTAAAGTACATACAATAATACATTATGAGGTTTGCAGAATATATGAGTAAAATACAGTATAGCAATAACACAAAGGTCATCAGCAGAAGTAAAAGGAATCATACTATCTAAACTATGCAAAATTTTTCTTATTTTAAGTTGACGAATTATATTGCATTTATTCACTAGCCCTGCTCTCTCAAATGTCTGGTAATCACTGCTTGTAATTTTTTAACCGAAATTACATAAATTACAGGTCAGCTGTGACAAGTGAAGCATATATATACACACACAAATAAATACTAATATATATATACATAGCTAGAAATTTTGATGTAACTAAAAAGCCAATTTAGAAGATAAAATGAAATAAAAGAAAATGCTCAATGAATCCAACAGAAAACGGGAAAGGAGGAACAAATAAAGAAGAGATAATGAAAAGTAAGGATAGAAAATAAGATCAAACATTTAAATACAGTCATACAGGGTCTTATGACAACTGTCAGCATCCTTTAGAAGGCAAATAATACTAAAACACACTAAAATTAAAATACAATCACTAACTCTAAAATATTTACCTGAAATGCACTCAAAATATCAGAACACAGATCTGATACAGCTGTAATAATGTTAGAAAAATGAATGTCAAAACAGGAGACAAGGTAGGGTTTTTCATAACAAAACATCAAAATATTAATGCTATTAAAAACTATATTTATGGGGCTAGAGAGATGGCTCAGCAGTTAAGAGCACTGGCTGCTGAATCCCAGCACCAGTTCCAGGAAATTTGATGCCCTCTTCTGGCCTCCATGACCCGGGTACACTAACATACATGCAGCAGTACACTCATACACAAAAAAATAAAAATAAGTAAATCAAAAAATATGTAATTAAATATATGTGTTCATGGATTGGTATTACATGTCACCTCACTCTGCTCACTGACAGACAATAAGCATTGACAACTCAGGAGTAACCTGCACTCCCTGCAGTCAGATCTTGGGTTCTAAATATTTTTCAATAATATAGTTTCCCAGTGCTATGCAGGATAGGAGTGGTTACAGATGTGCTTCAAGCATTTCACGGTTCAGAAATTGAGGAATGGCTCAAAGTGTTAGCAGTTGAAGGTGTACTGAAGACTCAGAAAGCAGGCTAAAGAACTTCCAGGGGCGGGGGTGATATGCTCAGCAAACATTATGCTCTCTTGAAAGGATCTATATGTAAATAGGTAAGTCAGTAAGCCTAAACAATGAAAATTATATTAGTGGCCTAGAGCTGAGGTCAAAAAACATGGGCCATGAGTCAAATCTAACCTGTAGTAATAAGCTAAGAATATTTTTAAGCCAGATGTGGTGGTGCATGCCTTTAACCACAGAAATCAGGAGACAGAAGCAGAGGATCTCTGTGAGCTTAGGGTCAGCCTGGTATACATAGTGAGAGCCCATCTAAAAATTTAAATTTAAGTTAAAAAAAAATTTAAACACAAAAAGTAATGTTGACAAAAATTCAAAAATTCAAATTTCAGTATCCATTTAAAGTTTTTAGGGGCATAGCCATTTCATTTAGTTAAGTGTTCTCTGTAGCTATTTTTATATCACAAAAGCAGAAACTAAACCTGCCAACTCTAAAATAATTTCTGTCTGACCACATACAAATAAAACAAGTTCCTTGGACCTAAACCTTTGTTGTTGTACTGTTTGGGGAATGGTTTTATGTCCTAGGGTGGGACCCAGAGGCCCCATGTGTGCTAAGCAAATGCCATCCCACCAAGCTATACACTGGCACTAGACCCTCTAATGAACAGAGGGGACAGGAAACAGCAGAATGCTGAATTAAACTGGAAACAGGCATAAAGTCACTGAGAAAGGCCTGGATTTTTCACTAAAACTGAGCTGGAGAAATATAACCCACAGAATCACACTGTACAGGCATGAATGTGTTTCCGCAATTGACTTCATGTGGCAGGATAGAACAGGGAGTTTCTTTAAGCATCTGTGACTACTGCACAGCCTGCATGCAGGACACATGCTCCAGAAACACCAAAGTGAGAATTCACTTAGAACTGAACATAGTATCCTCCATCCCCTAAGTATTCAACTGAAACAAAGATAGCAAAAGTTTTCTCAGAGGTGCTAGTAAGGAATCAATAAACAATGTTCCAAGGAAATTGAATTAGCACTAACAGTAACAAATCACACTATAAGTGCAATTTCTAGTAATAGAGAGCTGTATTTCTCAAATCAACACTTCTGCTTATAATACGTCAAAAAAAATAACTAAAATATTCAAAGCAACAGGTCAAAAGCAATGAGGAAACTACTGTGGAACCAAAGGGGCAGATTCCAGGAGCCAGAGAGGAGTTACACCTAAGAATACAGAAAAGGCTGACGCACTAACCCAGTTCTGAACTGAGGACAGGAACCAAAAGTTCGGTTTGGTGGCCTGAAATGACAAAGGGAGCAGAATTCAAGGCTACAAGATGAGCAATGTGAGCAGGTATTATCTCCCACAAAAAAACCTCAACACAGCATACACAAGAAGTAATAAGAGTCATGCTTTCAGTTGTTTCTCCAAAAAGCTCGAGAGCTGATTTCTTAATTCCTCAATGTGACAGTGTGGGAAGTGAAGCCTGGCAGGTACCTGGGCCATGGAGGCAGGTTTCACGTATAGACTAATGCTTTCCTCAGAGGAAAGATTAGTAGTCTAGAGAGCAAGTTGGCAGATCAGCAAAAGTGGTTTCCTTGGTACACTGGCTTACTTTCTGGAAATGTGATCACTTCTAATATTCTACAAATTCCAAGAAACAACATGAATTTCTCATCAGATGTAGCTGCCCAATCCTAGAGTTCTTGCCTTCCAGATTATGAGCCAAAATAGACTTTTTTATAAATAACCCAGGCTCAGGTATTCTGTCAGAATCACACAAAATAAACTAAGATATGGGGCTGGAGAGATGACTCAGAAGATAAGAGCACTGGTTGCTCTTGAAGAGGACCCAGGTTCAGCACCCACATGGCCACTAATAACTATCCTTAATTCTAGTTCCAGAGGATCCAACACTCTCTTCTGACTTCTGCAGGCACTGCACAACATGGGTGTACTTACACACATGCAGACAATACACTCAAACATATAAAATAAAAATCAATCAATCAAAAAAATTTTAATTAAATGTGTGGGTTCATGTCACCTCACTCTGCTCACTGATAGACAATGACAATAAGCAACTCAGGAGTAACCTTCAGTCCCTGCAGTGAGATCTTGGGTTCTAACAACTGAGTGTAACTCAGTTCCAGGAGATCTAATGCCCTCTTCTGACCTCAGTGGTCACTACATGACATGGTTGCACTTACATACATGCAGGCAATATACTCATACACATAAAAAAATAAGAAATAAAATATTTAAAAATAAAATAACAAAGACACACCATTCAAACTGTCGATCACAGAAGTGGACAAGAAATGCTGCTTTTGAGCAGATTTTTGTTAGGGGAAAAAGAGGAGGATGCTGAAGGGCTGTGGTCACAGAAAGTCTACAGGGTCAGGAGGACAGGCTTAAATGAAGCACAGACATTTAGGTTTTTTAATCCCTTATCTGCTACTTTTCAAAGCATGTTGGCCTCTGGGTTCCATGGGCATACACACAACTATGTGCATACACATCAAAAAATGAAAAATAAAAATAAGAAAGGAACGAAAGAAAAAGGAAGGGGAGAGAGGGCAAGGCAGTCACTCTGAATAATTTTAAAAGCCCAGTGATATACTATTTATTTATATAAGATACATCTAAAAACTTACTTTAAATATGAGCAAAATACACCATGAAAACATTAACCACAAATAAGAATATACTTTTTTAATACCACATATGATACCAAGCAACACATTAGATTATCTGTAGATAAGTCATATTATGATAAGATGTAAACACCTTTAATATAAATAAAACAAAATGTGCTCATAAGCTCAGTGAAAATATATTGTCTCAACTTTTACAGATATGAAACAAGCTTACTGTAGTACTTCAGGACATCAAACTACATTACTGTCTTTCATTTCCAGGCCTGTGCCATCATCTTCAAATGCTTACATCTTCAGTTAAGCAGTAACTATTTCCCAGAGCATGGAAATGAATGAGCTACAAAGCCGATGGTTTGTAGCAACAGAACACTGGGTACCCAGTGCTAACTCCAGATATGTTACCCTTGTTGTGAAAACAAAAACAATGAAAACTAAGTCAAATGTATATTCATGGCAACCAAAAAAGTTTCTTAATGTTTAGCACAAAATATGGCATTCTGATCATCTACAGAGAGAAGAATTAGGGACATGGTGAGTACGAAACAAGACGGAAGGCCTCATAGCTATGATGCCTGCCTTGAACAGGAACATCAACCCTGAGCAGTAATGCAAAGATGTTTCAGTTACATATTTGAATGTATTAATTATTTTATATTAAATAAAAATATAAATTCTAAGTCATATCTATAGTTCCTCTGTAATGATGATCTGGTGTTTTAGTAAATACATGTACTTACATATCAGTTTTGAAAAGAATGAAACCTATTAAAGGGCTAAAAATCTTATGCTGTATAATACAAGATTAACAATATATATTTTCTTCATTAGCTCTTTTAGCATTTTCTAAGTTTTCTAAAATGAAAATACATCACATTTATAACAGAGAAACATTAGTTTCCATAAAATTAATAATAGAAACAACTCAAGGCAACTCTTTGCAACTGATTTTAATAAAAAGATAAGATCGTAAAATAACACTTTTATGTTTTACATAAGTAAAGTCCCAATAAGATACTTTAAGATACTTTAGAAGATTAGTAGAACATTGAAATGGTCACAGTGTTTCCAGTCCAAGAGTCTCATCAAAAACCAAAAGATGTGGGTAACAAAGTATTCCAAGCATCCATAAGTGAAAATCATGCAGAAAGCACTCTCAGATTTTACTTGTGTAGATGACAAAACTAAAAACACATGACCCAAAACCCCTATGAGAGAAATGGTAATTAATGTCTACAGATGTTATGTAGCATGGCTCACCTCCCAAAGGCCAAAAGACTGGTAGGTAACTTGGACAGCTGGGTCATTCCTGAAACAAGAAAGGTGAAGCAGAGGCCAACATCCTATCTCCCTTCTCTTTTTCAACAGGATGTTTTATACGCTCACAAATATGGAAGCAATAAAATCAGAGAAGTAATAGAGGGATTGTTACTTTAATAAGAGTGACACTAGAAAAAGCAGGTGAAGTGCAAAGAATAAGAAGGGAAAATATGCAAATACAATATAAAGCCAAAGCCCAGGTGAAAATTGAGTTTAATGGCTTATGCTACTGTTTAAAAGCCTAAACGGTCAGTTAATTCCTCATAGTTTCTAGGTGTTTAACAAGTATTTCCAGAGCAGCTGATTCTGCTGTTAATGCTCATAATTTCGATCTATGCTGCCAAGTAACCAACACAGGTGGAGGGTGGGAAAATATATCCAGAAAGTAAAAATGGCTCCACTGAAATTACACAGCAAGTCAAGTCAGGACACAAAACCAGAACCTAATACAGAAGCTCCTCTTGCCTGCCGGCTCCCTCCTCATGGGTTCAGTTCCCCAAGGTCAGCTGCAGTTCAAAAATATTAAACATGAAATTCCACATGAAAAGCCCTAAATATTGAGTTATATACCTACTACTCAGGATAATGTGATGGAATCGCATGACATCTCCCTGGGATATGACTCAGCTGTCTTTTGTCCACGTGTCCATGCAATTGGTTACCCAGTCAACTGTTCAGAGTCCAGGACTTACATTCCAGTAACCTTTGTTTTACTTAATAATAGCCCCAAAGAACAAGAATAGAGATGCTGGCAATTAAGAAGTGCCGAAGAAGTTAAAACATGTTTCCTTTAAGTTGAAAAACTGAAAATTCCCAACTTAAGCAAAGGAAAATATGTGCAGTTGTTAAAATCTATAGTTTAAGAATGAGTCTTCTGCCTGTGAAATCATGAAGGAAACATAATACATCTGTGATCAAGGTAAAACTGCAAAAGTTATAGCAAGCTGCAAGAAACAGTGTGAGGCCCTGACAATCACTGTCTGACATCCTTTCAAACAGGAACTACATCCTATAACACCTTCACAAGAAGGTTGAGAATCAAGACCTTTAGAGGAGACCACACTCCTTCAACTTCTACTAAAGTAAGCTGCTACAACTGGTCTATTTTATTTGTTGTTGTTCATCTCATATACTGCCATGTTTGCCTTCAACTTTTTTGATACTAGGTCTTATTGTATAGCCTTGACTTGTCTGCTGCTCACTATCTAATCCAGGCTTGCCTCCAACTTGCAGCAATCCACTACCCTTTGCCTCCCAAGTACTGGGATTGCAAGCAATGTGCCACTAACCAGCTTTTGTACTTACATCATTAAACTTTATCACAGGCAAAATGAACTAGAAAAAAAAACCAATATACACAGGTCTCAATACTGGTCAGTTTCAAGGATTCACAGAAGTCTTAGAACATATTCCTAAGGGACACAGATAAACTACTGCGTACCTATAACATTCTCCACGTCAATACTAGCAAGCTGCTGGGATCTGCCTATCCTCTCTATTATATATACACATACATATCAATGTATTCCACCATGAATAAAAACAGAAATGACAGTAAATGAAACTTGAATTAATTTGATAAAACTTAAAATTTACTTCATGTATTTTTTTGTTGTGAGCCTTGGCCTTTTAACAACTGTACCAGCTCTCATTCGACCTGGCTATACCACTCCTTGGCATATACCCAAAGGACTCATCTTATTGCAGAGATATTTGTACATCCATGTCTGAGGCTGTTCTTTTCACAATAACTAAGAGATGGAAGCAACCTAAGTGTCCCTAAACTGACAAGTGGATAATGAAAATGTGGTACATTTACACAATGAAGTTCTCAGTGGAAAAGATGAAATCTGCAAGTAAATGGATGGAACTGGAAACTGTTGTACTAAGTAAAGTAACACAGACTCAGAAAAACAAATGATATAAGTCCTTCCTCATATGTGGATCCTGGCACCAAATCCTTGTATGTGAGTATGTATCCTGATGTACCTTCAGGAACCAGGATAGCTGAAAAAAACCAAGGAGGTAAAGGAAAAGAAGAAACCTGAGACAAGAATTGTAGGAGACAAGTGTTACTAAGGGAGAATGGGATAAAATTGGGATATTTAAATGGGAGGGGTAGGAAGGGCTATCAAAGGAACTTTGGGCATAAAGGGAAAGAAGGAGCTCAAGAGAGGTAGGACCATAGAAGATGGGTATTATTAGGGGAGAAATAGGGACACTTTAAATGGAAACAGCATGGAAGAAGAGTTAGACAGAAAGAAAAGAGAAAAATAATACCTAGCCAGAATAACAGGTAGAGGGAATCATGTCAGTCCAAAAAGCTATTGAAAAATTACATGAGTCCATGCATATAACTGAAGGCTACATAACAAGAAACAGTGTCAGACAGGAAAAAGCATCCTTTGAATTGTTGACCAAGGTAGTTCAAGAGACTCCCAAAATTACACAGGCTATTGCCACAGACCTTGATTACCTCCCAGAACTTGATGGTAAGACCCTATTGCTGAAGGCAGAACGTACTTTAGACACAGGATTTGGAGCAATGGTGCTGGAACTGACCTGGAAGCCACTGCCCATAGCTCTCATAGCTTTGGAGAGCACTACCTAACCTGCTGAAGGAGAAAACCAATCAATGGTCCAACACCAGCTTCAAGACCAAATAATCACATCAATTACTGGCACAGCATACAACACTGGTACAGTGGTGGCACTTTTATCTTGGGTGCAATCAACAGCTACTTAATTGGACAAAAAGCCCACTCAATGGGAGGAAACTTATGTGTGGTACTGTAAAATAGTCAAATACACATGGCTGGAAAGATCATTAAATCTTAGAGAAAACTCCAAGATTGTCACATCCCTAGACTAATATAATTTATTACTATGTACAAAATATGTATCCTTATACTTACAGACAAATATCCCAGTCAACACTCATCAAGGAAGCTTCTTTTGCACCAGATGGAGACTATTACAGAGTACTACAACTGGTCACACACAGACACTGTTGGTGAATTGCCCAAATCTAAGTGGCACATCTACAATGCAACCTCTACACCTCACAGAACATAGAACAAGGGGTAAAGAGAACACTAATGAATCTCTCCATTTTCATTAATGAAGTTCCCTCATGCAACAGATGGCCAGGAACACAAAAGGTCACAAATGGCCAAAGCATAGAGAGAACAAGAGTCTATAGAATGTTGGTCCTTGGACAGGACTCCTATATTAAACTTCACCCACCCAGGGTTCAGGGACCTTTGCAGAAGAAGAGCCAGAGAGGAGGTGCATGACCATATGGAAATAGGAGTCCTACAAGCTCATAGGACCCTGCTCATATGAACCTACATCTACAGTGTCAGCATGCACAAGACCCACGCAAACTCAAGCAGACAAAAACCCAGCTTAGAACTAGAGAAATGGACAACATATCCCAATCTTAGATTAAGAAATATTGGCAACTGATTACCGCTGGGTGAGAAAGAGCTGATCTGCCTAGAGCAAGGGACTCTAGATAGGCTGACTAGACCTCAGAAGATGAGGATGCACTGAGGAACATTTGGGGACACTAATAGGCCTTAACACAAAAGAGAGAGAGTATGAATTCCAGTGGGGAGCGGGTGGGAGGGTGCCAGTGGGGAAAGGGGCATAAAGATGATTAAGACTGACTGAGATGTTGGGTATAAAATACAGACAAATTCAATTTAAAAATGCCAAAAAAATGCACTGAAAAAAAAAAAAACAATATGGTGCCTATGGTTTGAATTTAAATACTTCAGAAGGGGGGAATCAGTGGCAAATAAGAAAATGAAAAAAAAATCTACTTCATATTCACTGAAAAAAATAAATGCTAAGCACATTTTTTTCTGACAAATTTAGTGACCACAAGGCTAATTTAATCTCATTTCTTTCATCCCATCCAATATAAGACATAAAGAATCACTAGAATTAGCAGCCAGTATAAACTACTTGGAACGTCAGGTAATTACACTTGTGTAATAAATATATAAGGGTGGCAGGGGGTTGATGTCAAATGCAACAAAATACAATACAGCACATATGGTTCAATCAAACTCAAAGCTGGGAAGTACAGAGTTTGGCAGGACATATCAGGAGTGTTACTACAGGGTAAAAAGTCTAAAACCTTGTCTCTGTCATATCTCTAGACAAATAAAATTTCCTACCATATGCTAAATATGGATCCTTGTATTTACAGACAAGTGTACCTCTTACCACTCATCAAAGAAGCTTCTTTTTGCAACAGATGGTAGCTATTAAAGTGTTCCACAACTGGTCACACACAGAGAATATACATATGACAGATGCCCAGTTCTAGGTGACACATCTACAATGGAACCTCTACACTTAAGGATCATGGAACATAGTGGAACAGGGGAAGGAGAAAATAATAATACATCCCTCAACTCTCACCAGAGAAGCTTCCTCACATAAGAGAGTGCAATGTTTATAAAAGGCCACAATTAGCACCATGCACAAGACCCATGCTGACTCAATCAGACTAGGGCCCAGCATAGAGTGACAGAAATAGGCAGCGGACTGACCCTAGCCTGGGAACTGTGTGGCAACTAATTACTCCTAGGTGAAGGAAAGCAGACGTTCCTTAAGATCTCCAGATAGAATAACTGAGAGATGGCTCAGTGGTTAAGAGCATTGTCTGCTTTTGCAAAGGATCCAGGTTCAATTTCTAGCATCCACATAGCAGCTAATAACTGTCCACAACTCCAGTTCCAGGTAATCTGACACCCTCTTTTGACCTCTGTGGGCACTGCATGACATGGGTGCACTTACACACATGTAGGTGGTACACTCATATACATAAAATAAAAATAATAAATAATAATTTTTTAAGATCCCTAGATAAGCTGACTAGACTCCACTGGATAAATTTGCACCACAGGACATCTGGGTACAAATGCATGACTGGATAGAACTTAACATATATAACAGAATGCATGAGGTTCAGAGGGGAGAGGAGGAGAGGGTCTAAATTTAAGTACTACTGTATGAAATGTACAAAATTATTTTAAAAATTAAGTCTTAATGTGATACAGAGGTGGGAAATTAACAAAGGAGCAAAAGCAAGAGTTCCTGTTAAGAAAATCCAAGAATCATCAAAAATGAGCTAAACCATTCCCAATAAATCTTTTAATACTTTCAGGCTGGAAAAGTAGCTTAGTGGTAAAGCACTTGCCTATAACATGTGAGGCCCTGGGTTCAATCCCCAGTACAGTCCCCCACCCAAGAAAAATAGAAAAAGAACCTAGTGAACAGAGCCAATGACAAGACAAAGCAGAATTAAGGGGTATACAGAGAGGGCACACAATGAACACTTATAAGAGCCAATCACAAGATAAAGCAGAGTTTAGGGGATAAACAAGAGGACGCACAATGAACACATATGAAAGCTCCTCTGGGAGCCCAACTGAATGGGAAAAACTACCCCACAAAAAAGATACACTGCTGACTCCAACAGAGATGTAGGAACATGTAATGTACATGGCACTACAGTAGCCCATAAGGGAGGACAGGGAGAGAAAGGACTCAGGACCTCATGAGGAAGGTAAGTACTGGGACGGCTTGGCAACCCTGGATTCTACTTGGCTTTGAGCTATACACACACCCCTTTCCCAATACTGTACTTAGCAACCTGGGGTCCCCATCTGCATGAGCTTCTTGTATACCCTGCTCTTTTAATGCAGTAGGTTACTCCTTCCTAGCAACTCATTGGTAACTCCCATTTTGTGGTCAAACATATCTTGAATAATATCTGAGAACTACAGGGAATGGACTGATCCAGCTAGGATTCGTTTGGGGTATAGGAATAATAAGGTAAACTGTGTCCTCAAAATGACCCGTAGGGAAGAAAACCCTACTTACCATCTTATGCCTGTGCATGATTAGGCGTGCATATGATTAAAATCAAATGCTTCCTGGTGAAGACCATATATAGTGATAGAAAGCTATCAATCAAAACTCCACCCCTCAGCAACCAGCCACCTCTCCTTCTGGACCAACAAAAGGAAGCCCTGAGCAGTAACCAGAACTCTGGAGCACTCTAGCTCAGACAGCCTTCTGCTCTCTTGCTGCATATCTGTTTTGTGCTTTCACTTTACCTTGAATAAAATTCTTTGCAACTTTGCTATTTGTGTGTGCTGCTTCAATTCTTTGAAAAAGACACTAAGAACCAGGAAACATCTGTCCCAACAGAGACCACTAGCAATACACAGAACTGAGTAAGTTTACTCTGAAACACAAAAGAGAGAACAAATATACCACACAGAGGAGAAAAAACGATAGCCATAAAAAATGGAGAAATTTTAGAACATCAAAAAAAGAAGAAAAGAAAAAGAGGCACATAAAGGACCTAGGAAAAAAGGCTCACAGCCAGCAAACACTTGTGTGAATAGTTTTAGAAAGCACTGAGTTCACAGATGCTAGAAACTAAAACAAGACACCCAGGATGCAGAAGGGCAGAAGTGGCCACAAATTAAACAGTGGACAGCATTGTATGGAGTCCAACATGCTGGGATGTCAGTTCCAGGCACTGGGGAGCTGCTGCTCCTGAAGAAAATGGGACTGTCCCCTTTACTGTTACTCCAGTGACTACATAGAAAATGGACTTGAAGGAAAAAGCAACAGAAATCTGGGAGGTTGTCAGGCCACATCGCAGACACAAAGAGTTTGAACTGGGGTATCATAAGTAGAGGTGGATAGGAGACACATTTTAAAAAGTATCTTCAAGGTGAAACTACAGAAATTCCACAACCAGACTGTCAAACCTGGCAGAATTTCCAATATCTAACTATATGATCTTGGGCAATGTTCTTAGCTCCTCAACTTCCTCATGGATAAAACAGAGGAAAAAAAAATCAATAACTACCTGAAAGGCATGCTGTAAGAATTAAAGTAAATGAGTCAAGACATGTAAAGAACTCAAAATAGCAGCAGTCATTCCTGAAAACCTGTTAGAAAGCTATGAAGCAGAGTCAAGAGCACAATCACACTGATGGCTGTGATGATGAAATGGGGACAAAAAGAATGAGGCACAGGGGAAGTCAGACAAGTGCTGGGACCTTGGTTTGAAAGGCTGGACTTAGTGCACCTACCTACTTAAGAAAAGGCGTTAAGTGCCATTCTAGGCAACAACTGGTTGAATCTGTGCTGTGGGCAGTCAGAATGAGGGAGTGGAATTTAGATAGAGAGCCAGGAAACCACAGAGGACTTAAAGACACATGGTAGTAGCTGAAATCCTAAAAAAACTTCATGTTTCCTCAGGCAGAAAACTTCAAGCAGAAACTAAATTAAAGGCTAAGGACAAAGCTTAGAAAATACAAATGCATCAAAGCAGTTCTAGAGCTCTTGAGGTGAGGGATTAGGTAAATCACCTAATTCCCAAGGCTAAAGTGGTTACACAAAGTTCTTTAAATACCTTGAAAGATTAAAGAAAATTGAGAAGAAGTAAGGGAGAAATGATAAAGTCACTGAAAAGGTGAACTAGAAAGCCCAGTAGCTGCAAACAGGGTCTAAGAAGACTAACACAAAGTATTAGAGCAATATGCCAGACACTGCTGATATCAGAAAGAGGAGGGGTAAGGCGAAGGTGGCAAAGAAGGAAAACCATTTCTGTCCAGAACTACTTCTACTTGAATTTCCAGTCCCCTATAAAGACAGCTCTTTGTTACTTCCAGTTTCTTCCTCCGTAAGGGTCAGAATATATCATTTGCCGTAGACAGACAACCAATCTGGAGGAGCAACTCAGAGACAGTAATGCATCACGCACGAAGTTCTTTTTTATTTTTTTTTATTTTATTCTTTTTAGGTGTATGAGTGTTTTGCTTGCATGTGTATAAGTGCACCACATGTTTACAATGCTCACAGAAGCCAGAAGAGGGTGTCAGATCCCCCTGGCACTGGAATTACAGACAGTTAGCTGCTGATTATTGAACCCAGATCCTCTGGAAGAACAGCAAGAGCTCTTAACTGTTCAGTCATCTCTCTGACCCCACAAAGTTTTTAATTATATCTAATTATATTGTGAAACAAATAAAAAATTAAAAGAAATACCAGAGGTTAATTACTCACTGAAGAATTTAAAACTTCATTACAGAGTCAAGACAAACATATAAAGAAATAAATTCCAACTGAACGATCATGCCTCAACTCTACTGTTGCAGGAAGAAAACTTGGATAAAGTGACTAGGAATCAAAACTGCTGGTTTGCTGATCCTGCATCTGTTCTGAAATGTAAAGAATCTGAGGATGAATTTAAATATTGATAATGATAACAGCCAGACATGGGGGGCACAGCCTTTAATCCTACCACTCAGAGGGACAGAGGCAGGCAGATTTCTGTGTGATACCAGCTTGGCGTACAAAGCAAGTTCCAAGTCAGCCAGGGCTATATAGTGAGACGCTGTCTAAAATAAAATAAAATATAATATAATATAATATAATAAATAAATAAAATAAAATAAAAGTAGATAAGGATATCCACAGCTATACCACATAAGTTTCTTATAAGTACCAAGTGAGAGGATGCATATAAAGATCTTGCCAACTCTAAGGTTTTTGAAAGGTTAAATAATGAAAATAAAATAATGAAGTCTATCACACTCTTCTTCCCTGTTCCTCCAGCTAAGCAGAGTTCCTTCACATTACAGATAAAATCAGACTGGCTAGGGTTCTAGAAAATCAAAGAACATCACAGCAAGACTTCCTGATTTTATTTGTTTGGTTTTTTTTTTTTTTATTGTTTTATGGGATTTTGCCTTATGTATCCAAGAGGGTCGACAGGCATGAAAAGCCATTCAAAGACTGGTACAGAAAAGGACTCTTCTCTCCAAACCAAGGACTAGGAAATGGACAAACCCAGTAAGACAAGTTTTGGGCAGTAACTGTCAAACACCATACAAAACAGTACATATTTCACCGTACTTCCAATAGACTTCCACCCTAAGCAGGCAGTAAAGCAGCCCTTCCCCACAATATCGGCGGAATAGGGGCGGGAGTGTTGGGGGTGGGGGTGAGGATCCTGGTCTTCAACCTCATAAT
Organism: Eospalax fontanierii; assembly: GCA_035773235.1. Lineage (NCBI taxonomy): Eukaryota > Metazoa > Chordata > Mammalia > Rodentia > Spalacidae > Eospalax > Eospalax fontanierii. Next base: position 51,382,301 of record CM069547.1, on the reverse strand, counting down.
GTAGTAGAGAGGTACCCTGCATACACACAAACATAGCAGTATCCAAACAGAGCCAGCAGGGAAGGGAACCACTCAACACATTCCAACTATAACAAAAGGACCCTTCCCTGGCCCAGTTAAGGCCACATGAAACACAGTGAAAAGGTGTTCCTCACTGGACAGCCAAGGGAGTACCAGGGAGAGTCTGGTAAAGAACCAGTAGGTGTCTTGTGCTATAAGGGCACACAACCTCCAAGTGGCAAAATGGGATTTGACACACACTGTGTCCTGATCAACAAAAGCACGATGGTCTGTCAGTCCATACATCTTTCCCAATGCTCAAGAACATACAGTGATACTTTTTTTTTCCTTTAAATAAGAAGAAACATGAAAAGACTTTCAATGTTGTTTGACATTTCTTCACTTATAAAATTCCCAGTGATACTAAAACAGCCTTTTCACATTCGCCTGAAACTCCACAATAAACACAAGTCTAGAAGCTGAAACCTGTGTGATTCACAGCTGTCAGTTATCTCTCATACAGAACTGTCAGGCCCTGGATACAGACTGGCCCCTACTGCCCATGAGGACTGCAAGGGAACATCAGTTTCTTGTTTCCCCTATTGTCCTCCTTCCAGCAGCTCCTGAGAAACTCTCCCACAAAGCACATCTAGAAACAGAACTTTTTCCCCCCCAAAATTTGCTAACACATGCCAAGAAAGGCTCCAGGCTATACCAATTACCTCCAAATTCCTACACTCTGTTCAAGAACCCAAATGTCATGCACTCTCTGGAGACTGTTAGTCTTCTGTTGAATTGTATAAATATCGGGGGATACTCCCTTCTCCTTCCGTAGTTACAAGACCACCACAGCAGATCCATCAAAAACTGATCTTCAGGAATATCCTCACCTCCAATGCACATTTGGTCACAATTTACACAAACGATGGTTTGAATTGAATTGACTGTGGTTCTAATAAAACTGTAACTTTTCCATAGTTTCAAGAAACTAAATGTCTATTTTCTGACTGTCTATCAAAGTTTCTATTAATCCACCCTATCTTCTGCTTTACCCTTGCTCAGAATCTCACAGAAGTCCTGCCCTTCCTATATCTGGGCTACTGCATAAAGCAATAATTTAAAGCAAAGTTCCCTTGTCTTCCAGAAAACCCCACTGATCCTACAAAAAAACAATAATAAAACCCAAAACACACTTTTACATTAACAACATGAAGAGGCTGGGTATGGGGTTCATGCCTTTAGTCCAGTACTTCAGAGGCAGAAGCAGGCAGATCTCTGTGATATGGAGGCCAGCTTGGTCTACATAATAAGTTTTGGGCTAGCTGGGGCTACAGGGAGACCCTGTCCAAAAAAAAAAAAAAAAAAGACTTTAATAATGAAGAAATGTAATACAGTGACAGAAATGAATGGCATTTTCAGCCTGCATCTGGCTGCATTCATAACAAGGGAATAGGATCTACAGATGGCTCAGTGGGTAAAAGTGCTACTACCAAGCCTGAGGACCTGAGTTCAATCCCCAGACACACATGCTGGAAGGAAAGAAAACCAACTCATAAATTGACCTCTGACTCCACAGTCACACTGTAGCACACATGCACAGGGATCTGTGTACAAACAAACACACACACACACACACACACACACACACACACACACCAATAAGTAAATAAAGTAAATGCAATCTTTTAAAAAGAGAATAAGCATGAACTGGCTAATAAAAACACTCAGAACCCCATGTTTATACCTAAAGATGACATCTTAGGTATGGCAGCTCCCAAACCTAAGTTTAGGAACTTTTTTAGCTTCTTCAAAAGATGTAGATTCCAAGTTAGATGACTCATTTCCTTTACAAGGGTTTTTAATCTTTTATTGAGTTTTTACATCTCATAAACAGTCCTTCAGCAAATTTAGACACTCTTCCCCTATCTACTCCCCTCACCCCCAATGGACCTTATGTATCTTGTCATATAGGCAAGCATTTGTAACCTGATGTCCTTCCATCCAAATTCATTCACTGGAGTCTAGTCAGCCGATCTAGTGATCATAAGTAAGGTCTACTCTCCCTCACCCAGTCGTAGTCAATGACTCCTTCTTAAATGGTTATCAGGAAAGATGATAGTGGAGTTCCTTCAAACTGTGCAAAGTTGTGAATGTTCACTAGGATCTCCCTGACCACTTCACCTAGCAATCCTCTTGCTTTGATTATCTTTGCTGCCTACTTCAGGGAAGGCTGATTTGCTGCCTATACACGACCATGTTCATTTCTATGGGTAATAGTTTTGTGGTCCCAAATAAATTTAAATATAAACACAAATTGACAATACTAATGTTCCAAGAATCTAACATGATTCACATGTACTAGTAAACATTAGCAAGTAGGAAGAAGAAGAGCTTTTTCCCTCCTAATACCCCAAGAGCTATTTAAATAAAGGAAGAAAAATTTTGCTTTTATAGTATTTTTAAATACATTCGTTGGCAATCTAATATGTACCCAAACTCATTCTGTAGGCTAAATTTTCCATGGTTGGGAGATGATCTTGAAGATGCTTCTGGTCTGCATTATTAGACAGTTGTTAAACATTCAGAGCAATTCTAATTCTTCTCTATTATAAAAGACTAGTGGAGTATTATGGTATAGAGGGTGAGCTACAGACTTATAAAAGAGGGCAGTATCTGAGGACTACAATGTGGCTTATAGATGAGAATGGGGCTGTTTTCTGAACTACTATGAGAGCAAACAACAGGGCAGAATCCACCAAAGTATAACAAGAAAAATGGACCACCAATATCTTGCTTATCTTTAGCTGTTCTTATATCTATTCTGCATGCAAAATTCTCTCAAAACTGTTCTCAGTTTACTAAAAGTCAGGCAAAATACAAAGCAAATTCCTTCCCTAACTGAGCAGACAGCCCTGAAAATGGATGCATTAAAGCCACTCCGCACTTCTGTAGTGCTCCGTTTCTTGGTACCATACTGAAGGTTGGTCCTCTACTTTTCTGTAGAATTAGTTGCTACTCAACAGCAGAGCATCTGCAATGCAGCAAGCAATGCTATCCAGACTCTTATACAACCTGCATTCCATCCACAGAAATCATTTCTGTGATGGAAAAACTTTTTGGGAAGAATCACCTTCAAGTAGAAAGTATGGTGTTTTTACATTTTAAGGAATATAAATCAATAAAGTTGTTAACAGTACACCTGTCAACTGTTGACACAGTCTTAGTTATCTCTTCTTATGTGATTCAAGTGCCATGGATAATTTATCCATATTGGAAACTGTGCTCTATGGAAGCCAAGCAATATCTTTCTGTAGAGAAGACAAATATAGTGTCTCCCTGGCATAAGTCTTTATATTTGCAAAGTTCATTCACACAAAAATTCAGATGCAGAATACAAAAGGTCATGATTCCTTTATGTCTCATGTGACCTATGAATTCTTCCAGATACATTTGTTGTACCTACTTTGTTTTTGGTTTGGGTTTGGGGTTTTTTGTTCTTTTTGAGACAGGGTCTCCCTGCAGTCCCTGCAGTCCTGGAACTCACTATGTAGACCAGGCTGCCTTGAACTCACAGAAATCTGCCTGCCTCTGCCTCTCAATTAAAGGCTTGTGTGACCACGTCTGGCTTTTACCCACTTTGTAAAAGCAGGATATAGAAGGCATTTGAAATAAAGGGCTAGATGCAACTATGAAACTGAGAATTTGGGGCACTTCATGTCATAAAAAATGTTTTTAGAGAACTTTTATTTTAAAATTAACCCTTGCAATATTGGGTGTTACATTAAAGATTATTTGTTATGGACTACTTAAGACCCCCAACCCCCAATTCCTACACTGCCTGTGAGGTAATGTAATAGTGATTAGGTTCGAGAGGCTACACCCTTCATGAGAGGGCTCTCGTTCCCTCTTTTGGTCACATGAGGATAGAATGAGAAGACAGTAGTCTGCAGTCCAGAAATAGGTGCCCAACAGATCTGGCCATGATATCACCCTGACCTCAGATGGCCAGTCTCCAGAACTGTGAGGAATGCAACCCTGTTGCCTATGAACCGTCCTGTCTTCTTTGAAACAGCAGCCCAAGATAAGTTAGACTGTGTGCGTAAAGTATAGCATATACACCCAAAAATTATTCCTGCTCCTTCTTCTTGTGCCCTATAACGTCTCTGTTTAAGATAATAAATATTTCTCTCTTGGTATCAAAACATCATAGTTTTAATCAATGTTCCATAAAATATAAAGATATACTGAAGCTTCCCAAAGCTGTTTTCCAGGGTAAAACACTTCTAGTCTTTTATACATGATGATAGCTTTCTCTGAAGATACTCTGCCTCGCTTATTACATGAAACTTAGGTACCAAAGTTGAATATAAATTGTAGGTGTAGTCCAAGAGAACAAAATAGGACCACCATCTCCTTCTTCCATGCAGACAGTAAGACAGCACAGAACTTCATAGCCTTGGCTATTTTGAATGACCACACCAAACCTGCCTTTCCCTTCCCATGTACACTCTTGTAAAGTTTTCATATTCTGTACTTAGAATTGATTACTTGAAACTGAAGAGCAGAATTTTACATTAATTCAAGGTAAATCTTGGTTCTACTAGATGAAGCCAGATTCAGAACTCTGTAAAGATTCTTTGACTTCTTGAGTCTGATATCCATCATACTCATTTGCTAGAAATAGAATAATAATAAAATGTTATCTATATATCTTTTTTTAGTCCTAAAGACTGGAATCCAGGGCTTATGCTTTCTAGACAAGCACTCTGCCCCTGAGTTCTATATCCAGTCCATAAGCAAACTCTTGATTTCTTTATTGTGACGGGAAAGTCAATACCTGGCAGAAAACTCTTCTAGATAATAGTAGCATCTTCTATTCTCACAGATTCATCTGCAATTATACTTCAGAGTCAACCAGTTGTCAGTTTATTGGCCTTTTATTCAGCTGATGTTTCTTCACACTGTATAAACATTGACTAAGATGGCAATAATACATAAAACAATGTTAGAAATGAAGAAAATTGCCAACAGTGAGTAATTTTCCAATTTCTAAATACTCCATCTTCTTGTCTTTAAGGCTGTGTAAGTTTTATTCTTTACCTACAACATGCTACCCCAGCAACCTACATCACACTCCCTTGTCTCTGCTAAGATATCCCTTTTTATGGGAAACCTTTGATCAACAAAATCTAGGTTAGATAGCTTTCTTTGGGAAGTCAGAATTACTATACACTTCTATTATGAGACTTAATGCCTTTCCTTGTAATTTCTTCTTGTCTTTAAAACTTACTAAACTGTAAGCTCTCAGAAACACCATTAGCCATGGCCCGCACTTAAAGCCAAGCCTTAAAGAGCTGAAAAATCAGGAAGAAAACATTCAGGACCAAAGCAACAGTTCCCATAATCCACCACCATTTCTTAGATTATGGAACCAAATTTCACTGTGGCTCACATTCATCTACCTCAGTAACCAAAGTCTAGACCTCTAGTCCCACATCAGTTTCCAGGGTGTCAAACTCACATGCCCCCTAAGATCTCCTAAGTAGAGAAAACAAATATATGATCTTCCATATAATGAAAGAAAGAGAACTCACACAAAAATCCAGATTTCCAGTATTTCTTCAAAAAACTTATGATCTGGTAACACTAGGTCTATCATCAGCTAAGGCTGAGCAGTAGCTAAGCCTTTATCCACTTATCTATCTAAACCTTGCTTAATGCTCAGTTACCTGTGTCCTAATGTAACCACTTTTCCAGCACTTCTACAAAGACATCTACCTTTTTCCAGTTCTGATATCATTAAGCTTTCATATACCCTTCTGTACTGCATAATGCACATGAATTTTTCCAAGCATAAATAAGTAAATCATTTTACATTTTTGAATTTTTACATTTTACATTTTGAATGTTACCAGAAGTTAAGAAATGCCACATTGCTTCTCAGGATAAATAAAAAGAAAAGAACCTTTGAGTTAGCTAATTAAATAATTGCTGTAAGAGAAAAGGCCAACCTAAAGAACACTAACTGCATTTTTGCCCTAGAAAAAAGTTTCTGACGTTCAAGTACAAATCTCAGGAGGAAGCAGCAATGTAGTAGTGCAAAGCCACAGTAGTCAGTCTAAAGGAAAAACACTGGCACTGCATCAAATCACCAAACTAAATAATCCCAAAGTGATATACTTAAATAGCAAATGACATAACAGTGCATTCACCATGACTCTGTATTACAAGAATAACCTACAAAAATCAAAAAATCAGATCATCCTACAAAAGCCAATTTACAAAGGATATTATAACAGTGGCTAAACAGACTAATATAGCACTGGCAATGTTCCCTGCTGGTGTGTGCCAAAGTGCACAGGTGTGCACGTGATATATGTATATATGGAAAGGCAGTGATGTATAAAACACAATATAAAATTTAAATGAGTCAGAAAAGTCATCCATAAATCCACTATCGCTGTTATTACACAGGAACCCTACTGCTCCCCACCCATCACAATTTTAATTCTGAAAGTAAATCTGTAAAACCAGTACACAGATCCTTAGGCAGTCTAGGATTCACAAATTCACAGAAGAGCTCAACAATCATGCAGCAGATGGTGATGCCAACCATCATGCCATGAAATAAAATAAATTCCACATGATAAAAGAGTTAAATAGGAAAACTATTCAACCTACTAAAAAAGTATAACATATAAATATTCAAATATAAAAACACTAATAAATGTTCCAGATGAACAGATGCTGTGCAAGGAAGTAGAAACAAATGATTAAAAACCCAAGCACAATATCCCAATAGAACAGAAGAATGAGCAGAGGAAACGAACACACAAAACACAAAAGAGAAAACGTCCCTCAGATAAACACATTCAAATGTTTTGTCTTACTAATGATTTGTCTAAAATAACACCTGAAGAAAATTACACATGTTGGCAAAAGTACAATGAACTGAAAAGTCTCTGAAAGCAGCAGTAAAAATGTAAATGAAAAAAATTAATTTGGAAAACAATATTTACCATGTGGCAAGGACCACAAGGTTCTTTAACCCAGGCATCCCATTTCTCAAAATTGACCCTTAATGAACTTCATTATAGAAAAACTTAAAGCCACATAATTGGAGCTGTAGTATTTTTTAAACCTGGGAATAATTTAAATGTCCATCATTTACTAAAACTAATTAACTAGCATACAGCATGACTGTCCAGATGAATTTTAAAATTCATTTAAAGTTACTTTATGGGCCAATGGCTCCGCAGGTAAAGGTGCTTTGCCGTGCAAATCTGGTGATCTGGTAACCCAAGTTTGATCCCTGAAACCCACATAGTGGAAGGAAAAAACTGACTCAAACACACATAGACAGATGACAGAAAGATATAAAGATACAAAGAGGAGAGAGGAGGGGAGGGGAAAGGAGGGGAGGGCGTTTTAAAATATTTAGAGTCATGTTTACACTGGATGTAATGGTGCACACCTGTAATGGAAGCAGAAGGATCAGGTGTTCAAGCTCAGCCTTGGCTATGTACAGAGTTCAGTGCCAACTAAAGTTACATGAAATCCTGTCTCAAAAAATAATAATAACAAAAGTAATGTCTACATGGAATATATGGTTATGAAAATGCTAATGAGGAAATGTGAAAGGTATATAAAATGCAAGTACGGCCATGAGAGCTAAAAAGTACTACAGGAAAATGAACAGAATAACTTTAGTAATAGTATTCTTATAGTCTACTGAGCTTTCTATCTGATTTGTAGGATCCAGAGTTGCATCTGGAAGAAGACACCACCAACTGAACCTCAGGAAGTAAACCAGCTTCTTAATCTATTCCCTGGCTCCCATAAAGGGAATAAAATATGGACAAATTTCTTTAACTATCCAGCTGAAGGAACTGCACTGACTTTGGTACACTGGCTAAAATTTTGCTTTAACTTTATATTATAGTATTTACTGTTTTCTGCTCGTTGTAAATTAGAAACTTTGCTTCTCTGATGAAATATTAAACCTCTAATAAAAAGTATTGTCAGCCAGCAAGTGAAGTGCAAAGATGCTAGTCAAAGCACTACATTGCTGGCTACAGTTCAACCCCACCCCTGTACCCCAAGGAACTGGGGGAGGAGCGGTAAAAACTGAAATGAGCTGGGCATGGTAGCGTACAGGCAGATCTCTGTGAGTTCAAAGCCAGACTAGTCTACATAGTGAGTTCCAATCTAGCTGCGACTACTGAGAAACCCTGTCTCAAAAAGACCAAAAAATAAGTGAAATGAAAATAGCAGGGTAGGGTAGCTTGGATTAGAGAGGAGTTTGCTGTTGTTGTTGCTGCTGCTGCTTTAATCACTTTAGTCCTATAGACATAAAAGATTCTGAAGCCTCAGTGACAACTTATGGCATAATTTTTAAAAAAGAGTCTGGACCCCAGTAACCATCAGAATCTAGTCCTTTCTGTTAACCTTGAACAACTTACTTGAGCTCATAGCATTTTACCATCATCTAAATAAAGGGGGAACATTTATACCTTGGAGATTTTATGAACATTAAGTTAGTAAATACATGAAAATAAGTAAAACCGTTGTAGCAGGGCTGGGCCATAGTTCAGTAGAGCACTGGCCTAGCATACACAGGGCCTCAGGTTCAACCACCAGTGCTGAAAAACAGCACCTATAGCAACAGCATGGAGCTGACTCAAGTGAATCATCACTTCTCTCCATCACATGGCTAAAGTGCAAGGGAGTGTGCTAAAAAGTGAAATATTGAGACTGCACTATCCTGAATAATACAGGGTCTCTTCCAGTAAAGAATTTGTAGAACTGTGAAAATACATAGAAACTGCAAACAAATAATCACTAATAAATTCAGAATAAGATGCTTTAATTAGCATTATGAAGGAAGAGATGATAAATTACACTGCTGAGAGTCAAGAACAGTACTTATTTTAAAAACCGATATTTAGGCAAAAATCTAAAAGATAAATAGGAGCTATCTTGGGGAACAGTGGAGAGATAGAAACAATCCAAATGGAAAAAAACAAAAGAGTATATATATATATGAAGTTCTAAAGATTGGAAAGAGGTAGCAAGTTTACAACAATAACAAACACCATGCCAGGAAGGAAAAACTTCCCTTTTAGTCGCTGGACGAGGTAGTTCAAGAGAATAAATAACAAAATAGCACAAGCTATTGCCACAGTTCCTGATTGCCTCCCAGAACTTGGAGGTAAGACCATATTGTTGAAGACAGGCCACACTCCAGACACAGAATTTGGCAAAATTGAGCTGGAACTGCCCTAGAAGCCTATTTCCTGAGACTAGTACTCATGGTACCAAAGGATACTATACAAGCTGTCAAGGGAGAAAAACCAGTCAATTGTCCTACCCAGCTACAAAGCCCAAGAAACAACAACTTGCCCAGCAAACTGGTGATACAGTAGTGGCACTTTTATATTGGGGGTAATCAACAGCTGTTTAATTGGGATTAAGGCCTGCTCTATGGGAAAGAACTCATATGTGGTACTGTAATCATAGCCAAGTACTCATGGCTGGAGAGATTACAGATCCTAGAGAAAAGGCTACTTTTGCCATATCCCTAAACCAAGGTAATTTCTTACTTTATTCTAAATATGCATCTTGATATTTACAGAGAAGTATATCTTTCACCTCTCATCCAAGAGGCTTCTTTTTGCAACATATGGAGACTATTACAGAGTTCTAGAACTGATAAAATGTAGCAAATAAGTGTCTGTGGGATGCTTAATGCTAAGTGACACATCTTTAATACAACCTCTAAAGATAAGAATGAATATATCTCTCAACTCTCACCAGAGATGTTTACTTACAGCAGATGGTGATTAACACAGAAACTCACAATTAGCCAATGTGCAGAGAATGAGAGGCCACAGAGTGCCTACCCCCAATAGGACACCTATTTCAAACCTCTGCCTCCCAAGGCTCAGGGTTCATTGTGAAAGAAGAGATGTAAGAAGGAAAAAGGATAGATGACCACAAGGAACAGTCTTCCAGACTGCTAGTGAGTTAGACATATGAACCCACAGCAATGCTGACAGCATGTACAAGTCCTGTGCAACCTCAAACAAGACAAAATCCCAGCATAGGCATGAGGAAGTGAGTTAGAAATACCAAACCACCCTAAGGAACTTTTTGGCAACTGATGTCTGTTGGAGGGGGGAAGACAGTATATTATAAGGATGGGACTTGGTGGGCCCAGTAGATGGACCTACACTGAAGGACATCTGGGAACATAAATCAGACTCTATAGGTCATATTATATATATATAAGAGAGAGGCGCAGGAGGCATTGGGAAGGTGTGGATAGGGGAGGGGATCTAAATACCATCAAACTATATCATACCAAGATCACAAAAATTCAATAAAAAGTAGAAATTTTTAATACAAATAAATAAATTCTAAAGCAACAATCAGTGTATGTCATTTACTGTGCAACTAGAATATTTAAGGTGAAATTAAAATCCACAGTTAAAAACTGGAACATCAAAATCCCTATGTTAAAAACTAAAAGAAAAATTAGCCAACCAGCAAGGATAACTAAACCAATTGCTTAAAAACTACAAACCTCCCAATATTTAAAAAATGATCTGCTAGGCAAGGTCTCTACCACTGAGCTATAAGAAATGGAAACAACCTAAATGTTCTTCAACTGATGAATGGATAATGAAAATGTGGCACAATTATACAATGGAGCTCTACTCAGCAGTAAAGAAAAACAAAATCATAAAATTTGCAAGCAAATGGATGGATCTAGAAGCTGTTATACTAAGAGAAGTAACACAGACTCAGAAAAACAAGGGACATAAGCTCTCTTTTGTGGATCTTAGCTCTAAATCCTTAGATGTGAGAATATTTTTTGATGTAACCACAAGAAAATGGAAATGAGCCATGGGGATAAAGAGGAAGAAGAAGCTGGAATGGAGGGGAGAACAGAAGACAGATGCCATGAAAAGTGAAATGAGGAAAATGGGGGTACTTTAACAGGGAAGGAAGACAGGAAGATTATACAGAGGGAAAGAGAAGAGATATAAATAACACTTAGGTGGTTTGACAAAAACATAAGGAAATGTATTAGTTAAAAAAGTCTACTGAAAAACACACATACTAAATATATACAAGCGCATGAAGGCTATATAACAAAATGCATAGTGAGAGGCAGGAAAAAAAAACTCCCTTTCAGTTATTGGTCAGGGTAGTCCAAGAGACTCCCAAAAATAACACAGGTTATTGCCACAGCCCTTGATTGCCTCCTAGAACTTGAAGATAGACCCTATTGCTGAAGACAGGCCATACTTCAGATACAAAACTTGGAGCAATCAATCTGGAACTGACCCAGATGCCTCTTCCCTGCAGACTAGCTCTCATAGTATCTGAGGATACTATGCAAGCTGCCAAGGGAGAAAACCCACCAATGGTCCTACCAAGCTTTAAAGCCTAAGAAACACAACAATGACTGGCCCAGAGAACTATCTTTATTGGTACAATAGTGGCACTCTTATCCTGGATATGAGGCCCACTCAGTAGAAGGGAACTTATGTGTGGGACTATAAACATAGACAAATACACATGGCTGGAGAGGTCAGAGAAAAACCTACTTCCATCACATCCCTAGACCAATGTAATTTCTTACTGTATTCTAAATGTGTACCCTTACAGACAAGTGTACCTCTCACTGCTCATCAAAAAAGATTATTTTTGCAACAGATGGAGACTATTACTGAGTTCCACAACTGTTCCAAGTATCTATGAGATGCCTAGCCCTAAGTGACACATCTACAATGCAACCTCTACACCTAAGGTTTAGGGAACCTTAGAGGACAGAAAGAATACTGATACATCGTCTCTCAACTCTCACCAGCAAGGTTCCCTCATATAATAGATGGTGATTTAACACAGAAAGCCACAACTGGTCAAAGGGCAGAGAATAAAAGACTGCAGAATGCTTGTCCTTGGTACCTATATCAAACCTTGTCCTTTGACACCTATATCAAACCTTGCCACCCAGGGCTCAGGGACCATGCCAGAAGAGGGGGCAGAAAGCCTGTAAGAGTCAAGGATGAGAAAAGACCACAAGGAAACAGAATTTCGCAGGTGACTGGGAAGTTTCCCGTATGAACATACAGCAATGGTGACAGCATGCACAAGACTCACACAGGCTCAAACCAGACAGAAACTCAGCATAGAAGTAGAGAAATGGGAAGAAACCCCAACCTTAGCTGAGAAGTTATTGACAACCAATGACTACTGGGAGAGGGAAAGTTGATTTTCTTGAAGGGAGTGATTCTAGATAAATTGACCAGGTTCCAGTGGATGGATTCATATTGAGGGAACATTTGAGAACATAAACTTGTCTCAATAGGCCTTAATATATATGATAGAACGTATGAAATTCAGTGGGGGGCGAGGGACTATGAAAGGGACACAGATAGGGGAGAGGATTTAAATATGATCAAGATGTATGAAATTTGAAAAAATTCAATAAAATACTAAAACTTTTTTAAAAATTAAAAAAGATGATCTGAAGATTCTTATAACTGAAGAAAACTAAATTTGCTACTTATACCTTCTATAAAAAAGAAACCTCAGACACACAAGTTTTCACTAGAGACTTTTGCCAAACAAGTAATATCAACACAACTTTTTCCAGAAAATGGAAAAAGAAAGAGTATCTTCAAAAACATTTCACGAGGCCATGATATTAAAACCAAATAAAAACAATGCAATAAAAAGGTATATATACCTCATGGACATATACACTGTAGATAAGATAAATTAGCAAAATATTAGTATATAAGTATATACAGATTTTTGGCAGTATGCAGAAAGAACCATAAGTAATAACTAAGTAGAACTTATCAAAAGGATGGAGGGCTGATTCAATATTTGTAACATCAATTAATGTATCCATAATACTCAACAGGTTAAAGATCTAAAGAATGACAACATTACCATATCAAATAATGCAGAAAAACATTTGGCAAAATGCAAACCCCACTCTTTATTATAGAGAATTTCCTAAATTAGATACGGAACATATACAAAAAATCCACAGCCAACATTATACTAAATGGTAGGAAGTTGGAGCTTCTACAAAGATATAGGCAGTCCTTGTCACCAGCACTGTGGTGGATTCTAGCAAGTGAAACAAGGGAAGAGAAGGAGACAAAGTATTCAGACCATAAGAAAAGAAATAAATTATCTCTAGTTGCAGATGATGCAACATACATGAATGATTCCAAAAACATCATTATTTAAAAACTAATAAATAAGATCAGGGTTGACAAGATTAAAAATTAATAATGAAGTCCAATTATATAATATACACACTACCAGTGAATGGAAGGGAACTAGAATTAAAATTACAAAACCATTTACAATTGCTAAAACAAAAAGACATGAAAAACATGTGTTATAAATGCATAAAATGCGTATGTTGAAAACCATGAGAAAAGTCAAAGAACAAAACCGCTCAGACACTGCAGTCACAGACTGAAAGAATCAATACAGTAATGACCTCAGTCCTCCTCAGAGTGTAATTCAATACAATTCCTATCAACATCTCAGGCAGATATTCTATAATTACAAATATTCAGAAAGTTATATGCAAAAAGCAAAGAAGAAACTGGGATAGCTAAAAATAAAGAAGGGAAAAGAGGCAGTCTACCTGATTTCAAAACACACGGTCACATGGAAGAGACTTGGCAGAGGGACAGAGAAATCAGTGGAACAAGAAATTTGTAAAAATACCCAACAAAACAGCCAAATGTTTTTCACAAAGGTACAATCATTTCTATGGAAGAATGGCCTCTTCAAAGTAACATTAGAATAATTTCAACACCTTAAGGCAAAAAATGAAAAGAAAAAGGAATCTTAACCTAATACCATATACCAAAACATATTTAATAATTCAGTACAAACATAAAGTGTAAACCTACAAATGTTTTAGAAGACAGCATAGAAAAGTTCAATGGGAGTTAAGGCTCAGTGAGTTCTTGAACAGGAACCCAAAGTACAACTCATAAATGAAAAACAATAAATTTAAAACTTTTGACCTTCAGAAGGCACTGCTGAGCTATCTCACTGGTTCATGATGCAAGAGAAAACTGATTCCTGCAAATTTTCCTCTGACCACCACACATATGTACACACACATACTAACAAGGTCCTTTAAATTTTTTTACGCCATTCACTGTGTGTGCACGAGTGTGCATGTGCATAAAATAAATGAATAAATATAAAAACCATTTAAGGACCATGTTAGGATTTTTAAAAACTACAGATTGAGAGTGCATATGCGAGAACATTTTGAAAGTCACATATCTAAGGCAGCATTGATATTTCAAATATAAAACTAGACTCTCAAAGCTCAACAGATAAAGTTAAGTGATGCCATTGAAAATGAATAAAAGACATGTTGAGACAGTTACTGAAGGCTATGCAAACAGATTATGCCCATGAAAGGTGTGTAACACGACTGCAAGTATCAGAATGGCTATGAGAAAAGGACAGCACAAAATCAAATGTTGCAGCAGACAGAAACCACAGACACCACACACTGCTGATGTTAATGTACAGTGGTTCATCCACTCTCGGTGTGAGCTTTTTGAATGGATACAATACTAGATTTGGAATGAATACACAACCCAAATTTGCACTATTGGGCATTTATTACAGGGAAATAAAAAACACATGTACACACACATCTGTGCGTACTTATTCACAGCAGCTTACGTCTAATAGCCAAAAACTAGGAACCATCAAATGCTCCTTTTGAGGTAAATAAATAAGATATGGTGCATCTGTAACATAAAATATTACACAACAATAAAGAAAAATGAATTGCAGTCTTGTAACAATTTAGGTATCTCAAAAGCAAGTTTAAAGAAGATCGAGTCCATAGGAGTAATGCCTAGCTGTCTGGAAAACTGTTTTCATGTGGTCATCTACCACCTCTGGCTCTTACACTCTTCCCATCCCCTTTCACAATGATCCCTGAGTCTTGGGAGGCAGAAGTTTGATATAGGTGTCCTATTCGGGTATAAGCATTCCACAGTCTCTTATTCTTTGCATACTGGCCAATTATGGATCTCTATATTAATCACCATCTGCTGTATGAGGAAGCTTCTATGGTAAGAGTTCAGAGATGCATTAATCTATCTATAACAATGAGTCATTAGCAGTCGGTTTTACTACTATGTCCATTTAGCAAAATAATAGTAGTAGGCTCTCCCCTATGATCTGTGACCTGTTCAGCCACAAGTTCGTTGGCCTGATATCAGTATCAGGTATGGGTTCCATCTTGTCAAGTAGACCTTGAATCAAATCTGAAAATGGCTCGCTAATTCATAGCATCCATGCCACTATTGCACCAGTGGGCATATTTTACAAGGTCAGTTGTCGTAGTTCATTATAGCTTACAGGTTTCACAGCCTTCTCAGCTGTGAGTATGATTACTTTTCTCTTCTGTTAGTATGCAGAGCACCTTTCAGCACTATAAACTATAGACAGCAGAGATGAAGCTTTGAAGTCAGTAAAAGCTTGATTTTTTCACTGCTTGTTCTACAACTCATGTGTGTAATATATCTTCAGGTGACAGCATGTACAAGTCTCATATGAACTCAAGCCAGACAAAATCCCAGAAGTAGGGAAGAGGGTAAAAAAACCCAACCCTCGCTACTGTATGCTGGATTGCTTTAGTTGTCAACCTGACACACCTGGGTTGAGGGAGCCTCAATTGGGGAATTGCCTCCATTGGACTGGCATGAGGCCATGTCTGTGGGGCATTTTCTTGATTTCTGAGTGATGTGGGAGGGCCCAGCCCACTGTTGGTAGTGCTATTCCTGGTCAGGTGGTCTTGTATTGTATAAGAAAGCAGGCTGATCACAGACGAAAGGAGCAAGCCAGTAAACGGTGTTCTTCCATGGTCTGTGCTCCAAGTTTCTGTCCTGAGTTCCTGCCTTCACTTTCCTTGATGATGAATTGTGCTATAAGCCAAATAAACAAACCCTTTCCTCCCCCAAGTTGGTTTGGTTTTTATCACACAATAAAGAATAACTAGAACATATTGGCAACTGTTAGCTACTGGGAGGGGAGTCAGTCTTCTTTAATGGTGTTACTTCTGATAGGTTAATCAGGCTACAGTGGATGCACCCATACAAAAGAGCATTTGAAGAAACAAATTTAACTTCATAGGCCTTAATATATACAACAGAGAACATGAATCAGGCAGGAGGTAGTAAGGGGGTGCAGAGAGAGAAGGGGCCAAAATATGATCAAAATATACTGCATGCCATTTGCAAAATTTCCATTTAAAATAAAAAGGTCAAGTTCAAAAATCATTTACAGATGGATGAAAACAGATTAGTGATGCTGAGGAAGGGACAGAAGAATGAGGAAGTTTTCAGTGGTCATGATTAGGCATCTCTGTAGCAGACTGAGGTGGCAGTAAGCATTCCTAAATAGAACTAAACATACATTGTTCCAATGTAAATTTCCTGGCCTTTATATTGTTCTGTAGTTAGGTAAGAAGGTTCAATGAGAAAACTGTGTAAAGACTATTCTTTGTATTATCTTTGTAACTTTTTATTAATTTATAATCATTTCAAAATAAAAGTTAAAAAGATAAAAAGTTCTTACATGTGATAAATACTACATACAGTCCACAATGCCTAAAGTATCTAAGAACTGTGAAGTCTCTGGTTTAACACCTGACACAGAGCATTTGGAGAATTCACAGGAGGCTGACAAAAATAAAAGCATGTGGGCTCGAGGGATGGCTCAGTGGTTAACAGTACATACTGCTCTTGCATTCCCAGCACCCATGTCATACAGTTCACAACCACCTGTAACTACAACTCCAGGGGCTCCAATGCCCTCCTCAGGCACCTGTACACATGTACACACACACACACACACAATTTAAAAATAAATAAAAGCAAGGAGATAGGAGTATACATGAGGTCCTGGATTCAGTTCCAGCCCCATAAACAGAAGGAAATCAGTTAAAGAGACTGTGTCATCTGTCATAGAAATGTATGCTACACACACACACACACACACACACACACACACACACACAAAATGCTGAATAATGCTGAATAATGAAATTTCAGAAAGGGTAGAAAGGGTTAACTAAAGTCTAATATTACCAAAGTATTCATGGTAAAAGAAGATGAGCCTGGCATGGTGGGCACATGCCTTTAATCCCAGCATTCTGGAGGCAAAGGCAAGCAGATCTCTGTGAGTTCAAGGCAAAAGTCAACCTGCAACTGCTGGGTCTACAGGGAGACCCTGTCAGGAGGGAGGGAGGGAGGGAGGAAAAGAGGGAGGAAGAGAGGGAGGGAGGAGGTGAATCAAAGAATTTTAAATTAAGCAAATGAATAACAAAAATAAAAGCAAAATCTGAGTGCTCATATGTGCCAAGGACTATATGAAGTAAGCTGTACTTGTTTTAATCTATCAAATGGTTAGGCTACAGTTAGGTTTATTATTTTAATTATTATAGAAGATAAAGTCTATACTCAAAGTCTGTTAGGAAATGGTAGAGGTAAGACTCAAATTCAATTAGCCACAAAGCCTGTAGAGCTAGCTAATCATGATTTCACACTGTCTTCACCTTTACCTTTGAGAGAACAACCAAATCAAATCAAACAACTGAACTCAGGACTCAGGTGAGGTGATAGAGAACTTAACTGATACTAATTTAGTTGAAAAGACAGTTGTAGAGAAAACCTCTGAAGAAAGAGTTGCTCTATGTATGACCTCACAGATGTGACAGTCATTTCTAACTTAGGGAATTGGCACTGAATAACTGTTTTTGTTGGAAGGCAAGCAGGAAACTTACAGAGATCTATGCTTCTAGGTAACACAATAATATATAGATCCAGTAATAATCCAAGCTGCCTCTGCAAGGGTACAAATTAAATGCCTTCAAAAATTCTCTTCCATTCAGTTCCAGGTATAGCAGAACCGGAGTCTCCTTACCCAGAGAGGAGTGTCTCCCAGGAGACAGCAGCTCTTGAATCAACTTTCAATAAATAGTTAAATCAAAAACAGTCTCACTAGGCATGGTGGCATATGCCTTTAATTTTGGCATTTGGGAGACGGGGGCAGGTGGATCTCTGGGAGATCAAGACCAGCCTGGTCTACATGGCGAGTTCCAGGCCAGCTGGAGCGACAGGGAGACCCTGTCTCCAAAGAAAAAGAGAAAAAAATCTCTCCCAAATGATATATGTTTTCTAATCTGTAATGTATTAACTTTATAAATGAGTCAATAAGTATAGCTTTTCCAAATTTCTGTAAGATATAAGCATACATCAGATAAGAGAACTGTGAAACATATGTATTAAATATGTATTAAATTTTAATTTTTTATTCCAAAGTTTAAAAAACCAAAATTGAGTGATTATAAACAATACACACAGTAGCAGGAAAGTAAACTTCAAAAGAAAGGTAGGAGGGCACAAAAACAAGCTAGCCATCTGGCAACCATACAGTATTTAGAAAATGTTAGGGTTCTAATTGAGATCTAATTGAGTTTGATTTACTTGTCAAGATAATTGCTTCAGTATTAATTAAATATGTCTCCTGCAGCTGCTCAGAAAGTGAAACCTCACATTCTGCTGATTATATAGGATATACATCACTCATTCAAGTCAACATTACTAGGCTCACATTACACCAAAAATAGCTCTTGGTATATTGATTATTAACATCTCAGGTCCTGACATTAGTATTTTCTCCATATATTAACATTTTTTAAATCTTGAGAGAAAACTGACTGAAGCTACCTCCAGGTTAGTCAGAAAAGCATTCACCATCAACAAAACTCAATTCTGAGCAGCTATTTTGGAGAAGAAATTTTAGTTTTATATCCCCTGAGTATCTGAGGCAATATAATCATCTATATTTTACTGACAAGATAAACATCAAAAATCACCTTTATCTATTTTCTTTATATATTTCTCAGCTTACAAGGTGGAAACCATTTTCCCATATTAAAAGAGTACAAAAATCGACACATCTCATTGCTTCACTCAGTAAACAACTGGAGAATTATTTGCAGTCATGAAAATGTCCCCATGCGCATTAAATTCTACCAAAGAATTAACTAAATTCTTTTTCCTCATGCAATAGTGGGAAAAAATGATCAATATTCTTTCAAAATTAACTGCTGTACCTATGCTTATACTAGTTACCAGATCATCCTTCTAATGTTCAGGTGACATAATCCACTCACCTCTGATGTTGCCTTTGCCTCATTGGTTCTGCTTTCCAGCTCTTTAATCATTAAGGTGAATCTCTTACAAATTCCTTCCAAGTTTAACTGGGTAGAACAGAGACATAAAGGTAATTCTGGCCCAACTAGAGAAACCATGTTATACTTAGGCCACACATCAGTGAATCACTACATTTCACGTTAAAAGCTTCACTCTTTTTCTTCTGTACCTATTCATTCCTGACTCATCATCGATCATTTCTGTAGCTCCCACTAGGCCAGGCATTAATCCCTATCTTCCAGCAGTTGTGCCCAACCTGTAGCCCACAGGCCCTATGTATGCAGGAGAGATAAAATGTGTCCCAACAAAAACTTGTAAAATTACTTAAAACATGAGATTTGGCTTTCAATTTTTAAAATCCAATTATATGGTTCTCAAACATGAGCTTTGTACATAACAAAGCTGTGCTTAGTTGGTTGGACACACCTGCTCCAAGTTTATGGTCCAATGCATAATACAACTTAAAGACAAATGAAATGCAGTGTGGACTCGTCAACCATAACTACAGAATGTCAAGTGGATACACAGAAAGGGTGCTTAGCCTAGAATATGGACAGGATATAGGGGTGGGAGATCTTAGAAAAAGCTCCGCAAAGGAAATGAGACATGCTGAAGTAGCAGGAGTTAGGCAGACCAGGTGTGAAGGACAGCAAACCACACACAGAATGAGATGAAAATATTCAGACATGGCTTGAAAACTAAAACACATCTAACACAAAAGTACAATAAAAAGAGAAAAGAACATCTGGAAAGAAGACAACTAAAAGATTATGCATGATAGCAAGAGAGGTACAAGTCTGGATTTTATCCTGATAATTAAGGATCGAGTAAATGATTTTTAAACATTAAATTTTTTTGGTTTTATGATTTTAATTATGTGTACTTGTGTGTGTCTATGTGAGGTATATGCAGGCTCCCATGGAGGTCAGCGGCATCAGATCCTACTTGAGCTGGAGTTACAGGCAGTTTTGAGGAGATGCGGGTGCTGGTAATCAAACTTAGGTCCTCAGCAAGCACAGCCGCTGAACCATCTCTCTAGCCTGCTGGAGGTTTGGTTTATAATTTGGTTTGGTTTGGTTTGGTTTGGTTTGGTTTGGTTTGGTTTGGTTTGGTTTGGTTTGGTTTGGTAACTGTCCAGAATGTTCATACAATTGAAATCAGATGTAACAACCTTTGCAGACTGGTTTCTTTCTCTTAGTAATATGCAGATTCCTCTATGGTTTTTTTTCTTTTTTCCTGACTTATCTTTTCACTCATTTTTAACATCAAATAATGTTTCAGTATTTGGCTATGCCACAATATATCCATATTCTTGATGAATGGCATCTGGATTGCTTCCAACTTTGTTAATATCTTTTTTTTTATGTATATGAGTGTATTGCCTGCATGTAAGTGCACCCATGTTGTGCAATGTCTGCAGAGGACAGAAGATTCCCCTGGAACTGGAGTTACAGGTGGTTATTAGCAACCATATGTGTGCTAGAAATCGAATCTGGATCCTCTGCAAGAGCAACCAATTGCTTTCAAGTTTTGACAATTATTCATGGAGCTGCTATAAAACATTACAGTCCAGATTTATGTTACAAACTTAAGTTTCAGCTTGCAAAGGACTCCTAAAGCCATGTATGAAAATGCAAGTCATTTAAAGAGCCTGTACCACTCTTCAGTGAACAAGAGTTCCAGTCACACATCCTAACCAACACATGGCCCTGTCAGTTCTGTGGTATTGGTCATTCTAACAGGTGTGTTGCAGTGTCTCCTAGTTGTTTACATCTACAGTTCTCTAGTGACATATGATGCTGATCATTAGCATATAGATTTTTCTACCTGTGGATCTTCTTTAAGACAGCAGAGGTCGTTATCTGTTTTAACACTACTTTAAACTCCTTCTACTTTTGAATACAAGTACTTTACCAGATGAGAAACAATTTCTCCTAGGTTTTTAAGTTTTGATTTTGGCAAATAAGAGGCAAGTTTTTAACTTTTACAATGAAAAAAAAAAAAAAAACCAACAACAACAAATTTTCCAGACACTTAAACTTTTGTTTAGAGATCCTTACTAGGCCCAAGATTAGAAAATAATTAATCATAGTGCCTAGTATACTGACACTGAAGTATCTTTACGTTTTTCTGTTGACATACCTGCAATTTGCCTCAGCACAGCCTTTAGTCTTTTTGCCCCTTTAAAAATGCTGTATTTATCGTATATGGTGTCTCATATATATGAGGGCTTACAAACTCCTTGTTCTAGTCTATTCTTTCATTTTGTATATCAATATGTAGTTTCATACATTATCACCAAATCACAAACAGAAGACACATGACATTACTCATGCTAATATGATTATAGTTCTTCCTCTAAGTGAATTCTGGAATCACTTTTTAAATTTTACCCTCCATAATGCATTTCACTGTGATATTCACTGTAGTGCTGTAATGATGGATGGTTTTGTGTCCATCAGCATTTACTGATCTTTTTGCATGTTCCTTCATGATACTTCAATCTGCTTCTCATAAACCTGCACCCACTTCATTGATTTGACTTCTAAGGCACACACATGAGCTTAAGCAGATGTGCTTGTCAGTGCTCTGGTACTGAGGATCTCTTTTACATTTTATTAATTTTTCCATTAGTGACAAGATAAGAGTTTCCTTACTTCATTTCTAACCTCATTAGCCTCTCTCATCACCATTTTGCTTTCTATTTGTCATTACTTGCATTGGATTCTATGTATTTGTAGCTAGTCACTATCCTCTCTTATTAACTGAAATGGTTTTTCAATTGATTTTCTTGTCCAGTAAACAGTACTATCTAACAAGTTAAGATAATTCTGCTTTGCTGGTATAACTCACTTCATATTCTTGTTTTATTACACTAAATTGAATTTCATTAATAGCTGAGCAGAGATGATGGTAGAGTATGCCTCTCTTAATATAAAATACTGGGAACTTATAGTCCACAATTAATTGTACTTATGCACAGCAAACTCTTTTAATAAGTCACTGAGGTCACAACCACCTTACAGCTTCTATTTACCCTACATGCATCATTTCCTCTCTAACCTTCAATGTCTACAAGTGGCAGCCACTGACTTTATATAAATCCAAATCCTTGACTAAGTGATAGATCTCCCAGTTTTTCCAATAGGTATAATCAGGGTACTAATGAAACTATCCAACAATCACAGAAGCATTACCAACCCCATACTTATTCTTCCAAAGTGACACTTTAAGTCATCAAAGAAAGAAATTAATGTAAGAAAATTCAGGGAACATCAAAGAAAGCAAGGCTGACTAACATCCCACAATATGGTAAATGTGTATGTATTATTTGTGTGTGTCTGGCATTTTCTTTGTCAATTCATCCCCTAATGGGGACTTAGTTCATTACATACCCTGGCTGCTGTCAATAATGCTGCAGTTGACATGAA
Source organism: Eospalax fontanierii (assembly GCA_035773235.1). Classification (NCBI taxonomy): domain Eukaryota; kingdom Metazoa; phylum Chordata; class Mammalia; order Rodentia; family Spalacidae; genus Eospalax; species Eospalax fontanierii. The sequence continues at coordinate 51,359,572 of CM069547.1, read as the reverse complement.
TGTAAAGATACCTCTCTGACATAATAACTTCATTTCCTTGAAATATATACCCAGAAGTAGAACTGCTGGATTACACAGAGATATAGATAATAGTCTGGATAGACACCAGAAATGGTGAGTGCTGGAATCATATTTTTATATTCTGAGGAACCTCTATATTATGTCCCATAATGGCTGTCCCAAGTTATATCCCACCAACAGTATATAAGGATTCAACTTTTTTTTCTGTCTTCCCCACTATTTATGCTTTGTCAGACTGTTAAGCAAAAAACAGTTTTCTTGGATATATTCTACATGTACAACCTTAACTATTTTCCAGGAAAAAGAGAGGAATGTTAACTGAAGCAAGTATTAACATACATAAATACTAACAGAGAATTCACTTCTTTGAAAATTGGTGGTACATGTAGAACCAAATTGAAATACAGCCTACAAAATTTCTCACAAATTAATTAAATATCTAAGAGCCACACAGACTCTGTCCTGAAATAATGAACCAATGACTAATTCAAGCAAGTAAATGAATTTTAGTAACCACTATATATAAAATCTATATACACATACAACCATAATCATTTCCCTCAACACCTATAGAGTATAGAAATCAATTAAAAAATTACACTACTTAGTATGAACTACATGCAAATTCATTTAAATTACAGGGGGTGGCTTTTTTTTTTTTGAGATTAGGTCTCCCTATAGCCCCAGATAGCCTGAACATCCTATATAGACCAGACTGACCTTGATCTTACAGAAATCCACCTGCCTCTGCCTCCTCGGTGCTGAAATTAAAGGCATGCATCACCAAGCCCAGTTCAAATTACTATGTTTTTAAATTCTCTAATTTTATTATTTCTTTTTAAAGAAATTTAAAAGGGGGAAGCCAACCACGCAATAGACTTGTACCATAAATGCAACACAAAAATGAGCAAAATATAGTCTAATGAGGAAATATGTGCAGCACAAGAACTCTATTCAGAAGCTAATTTTGAGCGCAAGAGAAGGCACTTCCCATACTGAGACATCCATACTGTCAGAAAACAAAGAATAACATTGAGAAAGACTTCAAAACAGAAAAAGTAAAAAGGCTCAAAAAGATCTGATTACATAAAACTGAAACTTCCATACAACAATGGAAGGGCCAATTCCAAGCAATCCATAAGAGAATAAAGAAATATTCACAAAATCATAAATAAAAATGGTAAAGATGTCCATTTTTCCTTTTCATTTTTAAAACAAAATTTCATGCCATTATACAGTATGAATAAACAGCCTCTCATTCATTACTGCTAAAAATCAAACCATCCTCTAAGGATGCTGGATACAATAAAGTCTAAAACTTCATAAAAATGACACCCTGAGAGGACTTCTCTCACACTGGTGCTTGTACACATTCAGATACATATACTTGGGGTCACGCAAACATGCTATTACACTGTTTGCTACTTGTTTTTGTTTTTTAATCAACAATAGATTCCGAATATCTATCTTGTTAACTATTTAACTAATACCACAAATGCTCAACATTGAGCCTTTCTCCTTTTGGATGAAGGATTTGTGCCCATTTTCCTGCTGACAAGACTATGGCCAGGACAACTGGAACTTAGATAGTCATCAAAAACCAGAGGTGGCACTAACAGACAGCTGAGCAGAACATTAGAAAAATGCTATTTGGCTGATGACTTTTTGAAATACAGCCAATTGACTAGACTTGAAGAGACTGCACTAAGAACTTATGTAAGGGAAATAAATATTATTCAGTAAATATTAACTATTATCATTATTATTATTAATGAAGAGTCCAAGAAACAGGTTATTAGTTTTAACTTTGCCCATAAAACTACACTGAAAGTGACAGAAAAAACATCCTACAAAAGGCCCTTGAGCATCAAAAGACCAATTTATTCTGAATTGGAGTAGAGGGAAGGAGAAAGAAAGGGAATAAATCATATATAACAGTAAACGCAGAATTATTTAAGTACAAAAGCTCAATCATTTACAAGGCCAAAATCTCGAAATTTGTTGATGTCAAATATACTAAATGTCCCATAATTTATATGTGTTGTCAGGTTCAGGCCTGAACTCTCTGTTTTTCCAATACTATAATGGATCTGAGAAAGAGCAGAGACTCAGTTCCAGTTACAGCATTTCCCTCCCTCTAAGTGCTTCTCTGTCTCCTAAAACTGCCATCACCAGCCTGGCATTATACTGCTAGAACCAGCACAGAGTGCCCTTGTCTTTTCTATAAAACTGGTCACCTGACTACAAGAATCAGAGCTGGCAAGAGACAGAAAGCCTGAAAAATAAAAATATTTTCTCATAAATATTTTTTACTTAGTTCACATTATCTCTCCCTTCCTTCCTCCCCCTCTCACCTCTCTTCTCCCCACCTTGATATTTTGTTGTTTTTCTTTGTTTTGTTTTGTTTTGTTTTGAAGACAAGGCCTACACTGTAGCCTATGTAAACTTCCAGCTCAAGATACTCCTGCATCTGCTTCCTGAGTGTGGATCCAAGTGCATGCCATTATACCTAGCTATTTTCTTTACACACACACACACACACACACACACATATTTAATTGTACTATTACCACTATTGTTTTATTATTGTTTGGCCAGAGTTACTACATAACTCTGATCCATAATCAAGAGTTTGTTTTTTCAATTTTAGGCAAATAATCAAACAAAACCTGTCACTATCTTAGATACTATCAGGGAACAAGCTAGCTCATAGAAAATTCCGAGTAAAGAGAGTTTTTTATTTTATTTGGTTTATCTTATGTGTATGCTTGAGTGCGTGTATGTGTAACATGTGTGTACAGGCGATATGAGTCACCATATGGATGCTAGGAATTGAACTCAGGTCCTCTGAAAGAGCAGCAAGTGCTCTCAACTGCTAGGCTATGCCCCCAGAGTAAAGCTGAGAAGTAACTGTCCTGTTTCCTGTTTTGTTTTTTAATTTCCACTTTCCTTTATATTTCCTAGCTATATATTTTTTCACTGTTTATTATTGTTCCTTTCATCCTAATATTTGCAGATCTTTCTTCCCAGAAGGTATCTCAAATTATTTTTTGAAATATACAATGAATTAGTAAACCGGAATATGCACAATGTAAAAACAGTGCATTCTTTTGATTACAGCCTAAATCCTAACCAACAACCTGACATGTTCTCCCTCTAAGGAGTATAAAGTCACATGAGAAACAAATCTTCCACTTTAACTGATCTCATTCACTACACATTCAGACAAACTCTCTTCCACATACCCATGATTCACTTAAGAATTTTCTATAGTTATTTCTGATTATTTTACCATAAGAAAGTTAAAGAACTGCGTTCACAGCTGTACTTCACCAACCTGACATAAGCACTTTTGAATCTTTATTCAAAAGCACACAGGTTTCTGTAAGTTTGGGTGTTTTCTTTCTTTCTCTAAAATTTCACTGCTACAGTGATCATAGTACTGGCAAACAATGATTGAGCTCAGAGTGGAACAAGATTTCAAATAATCACTTCAAGAACACATCTTTTCTTCTTTTACCCTAGAAAAGACAATTTTGTTCAGGACTCACAGGCTGTGAAATTCTCCACATACTCAAAACCCCACTCAGATCTCTACCATAAACAATTTTCTTACCACATCAACAAATAAAATTCCTACAAGAATCATTTCTGTGTTTGATTCACATTTGTTCTGCATATGTCAGTGAACCTAAGGTATTTGTGAAGCTAAACTATCAAGCTTACCAAAGGGACAGGCAATCTAGAAACTGCAAATGGTCTATTCCATGTAGACTAGTCGGAATGAAGTTTGGAGAAAGGAATCACAGAGTAAGCTGGCAGGAGTTGCTTTAACTTCACCATCCTACTTTCTTCCTTTATTAAACCTGGTTTATTTATAGTGAGAATGAAGAACTGACTATTCAAATGCAGTCTACAGGAAACAGTACTATCTCAATTTTTTTAAAGTTGTAATTTATGTGATCAAAAAGCTTGGAAAAAATTAAGTCTATAGTAATTTAAGCATTCTTAAATGGATGCTTTTTCAGTAACATTTTAATTTTTAAAATTTTACTTACTATTTTTATTTTATGTGTATAAGTCTATTGCCTGCGTGTGTATGTGTAAGTGCACCTGTGCCATACAGTGTTCAAGGAGGTCAGAAGACAGCTTTGGCATGAGATCCCCTGGAACTGGAGGTACAGGGTTGTTAGCTGCCATGTGGGCAGTGGGAATCAAGCCCAGGTCCTCTGCAAGAGCAGCCAGTGGTCTTAACTGCTAAGCCATTCTCTTCAGCCCCATTGGTGACATTTTAAAATTGATACTAATAAAGTATTTTATTTCTTAAGAAAACTATAGTCTTCTGTTTTCTTGAATTAATTGTTTTAAAAAGCAAAGAAGGAGCTCTGAGACACAGATAAGAATTCTCTCTCATGTTTTTGAAATTCCACTGCAGAGGAGCATGCAAATGCTGTCAAGGTTCAATATGTCCTCTTATAATAAATAATATTGTCTTCACCATTGCACTTGCTTATTAATAAATGTCTTCACCATTGCACTTGCTTATTAATTGCTCTATGAGAATATTTTCAGTTTTATAACTATGGCACCATCACAAACTCATTCATTTTTTGATTACTTAAACCACACACAAACCCTACAGGATTCCACGAATGAAATCCAAAATGAAGTCACCACACTCAGCTTCTCCCTCACTAAACACAGCCATAAATTTTAGAAAGAAGGCCGAGAAAACACCTGAGACATTGAAAAATGTAAATGGTAGCTGGCAGACTGGGAAGAAGACCACAATTTGACATATGACAAAAGCTGAAAGTAAATTTACTTACCATAAACCTTCCTCTCTGTACCACTCTACAGCCCTTCCTGCTTCTGGTATCAGTCAGCCTATAGTCAACATACTAGAAATCTGTAAATAGGCAAGAAAAACTACAGGCCTGGTCTTCTCATTCCAGATTAAGGAGTAGATGCAGGACCACCAAAGCCTTCAGCATGAGAATGGAAATGCCCTGGCTTTCACCTCTTTCTTCTCTCCATCCCACCACAGCCTATAAACAATCTTCAAGTAATAGTCACACTGGCCACAAACTAGAGCACACAAAAGCCAAATTCTAAGGAGAAAAACTTCTCTCCACTCAGGAGCTGTGTTCCAAGATGGTAAAGTCAACTCAGCTCTTTTTTTCTTTCTGTCTTTCCAAGACTTGGCTAGGAATGAGAGAATTGGGGGAGCTCATATCAAACTGTAGTAACAAGGCTAAAAAACACAGTAAGACAAAAATGATAAATAGTAGTACCTACAGATCTAAAACAAAAACTAAATTCCCCACTCACAATGACACAAGTATCCACTAGAAAACACCAAGGAATCTTTCAAAAACTTCCTGTAACAAATGAGGAAGTATGACAACCTTGCACAATATAAAACCAACACATAAATATCAATTATGCTTCTCTAAATGGGCAGTAACAAATTTAAAGCTAAAAATGCTTACATATTATTTACAATAGCTGAAAAGAAATATGAGGTAATTACTATATATCCAACAAAATATGTACAAGATATAAATACCAACTATAAAATCAAAGGAACCCAGGTATGGTCCCTTACATATTATTTACAATAGCTGAAAAGAAATATGAGGTAATTACTATATATCCAACAAAATATGTACAAGATATAAATACCAACTATAAAATCAAAGGAACCCAGGTATGGTCCCTTACATATTATTTACAATAGCTGAAAAGAAATATGAGGTAATTACTATATATCCAACAAAATATGTACAAGATATAAATACCAACTATAAAATCAAAGGGACCCAGGTATGGTGATACACACCTTTAATCTCAGCACTAGGGAGGCAGAGGCAGACATATCTCTATGAGCTTGAGGCCAGCCTGGTCTAAATAGCAAGTTCCAGGCCAGCTGGGGCTACAGGAGGACCTATCTCAAGAAGACCACAACAAACAAACAAAAATCAAAAACAATTCAAATCAAAAGGAATACTGTGTTCACAAATTAAAAGATTTAATATAAGAAAGATGTCAGTTTTTAAATTTTTTAATGTGTATGAGTGTTCTGTCTACCTGTATGTAAGTATACTACATGTGTAAATGCCTACAGATGCCAGAAGAGGGCATTAGATCCCTGGAACTAGAATTATAGACAGTTTTTCAGTCATCATATGGGTACTGGGAACTGAATTTGAGTCCTCTGCAAGAGCAGCAAGTGCTCTTAACCACCGACCCATCAGTCTAGCCCCAAGCTGTCAATTCTACACAACTTAATCCACAAATTAATACAACTGCAATGAAAAAGCTAACAAAAGCCTGGCCTGGAGTTTGCTATGTAGCCAAGATGACCATGAACTTCTGATCTTCCTATCTTCATTACCCAAGTATTGGGATTATAGGTGGGCACCACCACATCTAGTTTTATAAGGTGCTGGAGATAGAACCTAGGACTTTGTGCATATAAGGCAAGCATTCTATCATCAGCTTTACCAGAAAAAAAAAAAAAAAAAACTTAATGAACAGTTTGATTCTAAGTATTTTATATAAAAGCAAAGGTACAAGAATATTTAAAACATTTTAGAAAAGAATAACAAAGAGGGAGGAAGTCACACTGTCCAATGTTAAGATTTATTTAAAGCTATGTAACCAAGACTGTTTTAATGGCCAAAGGAGAGACAGTATATATAACACTGACAAAACTCAGCAAAACAGAAAGGCAGGAAGAGATGAAGACAGATACAGACATGAGATTCTGAGAAAGATACAAAAACAAGTCAATGGTGAGAGGATAACCTTTTATCAAATAGTGCTGGAATAAGTGAGAAAAAGAAGAGGGAAAGGGTGAGTATGAGACAAAGAGCAGAGGGGGAGGGGAAGAAGGCAAGAAAGCAGGAAGGCAGGAGAGAAAGAAGGAGAGAAAAAAAAGAAACTAAATTGTATCCTATGCCTCATATTCAAATTAACTGTAAATGGAACATAAACCTAAATGCAAAACTTGCAAGATACTTAGAAGAAAGTTTCATGGCATGGTATAAGGCAAAGACTTCTAGACAAGATACCAAAATCATGATGAAAGTTCATTAATATAAAATTTTTTCAAAAGACACCATAGAAGCAGGAAAAAACAGCAGACTGGGAAGAAGTTATCTGCAAATCACACATCCTACAAAGAATCTGGATCCAGAATATATTAACAACTTGCAAAATAAGAAAAAAATATTTGATTCATTTATTTTCTATGTAAGTGTTTTGGCTGCACATATAGATGGCACTATATGTATTCAGTGCCTGCAGAGACCAAAAGAGGGCATCAGATCCCCTGGAACTGGAGATTCAGGCAGTTGTGAGCTGCCATGTATGTGGGTGCTCAGAACTAAACCTGAGTCCTGTGCAAGAACAGCAAGTACTTTTAACTGCTGAGCCAGTTCTTCAGATCTCCCGACCCCACCCCCAATTTTTTTAATTAAAAAATGAGAATGATAGTACAGCAGACATTTCATTAAAGAGAATACCAGGTGAAAAATAAACCAATGAATATCTATTACAGATAATGAGCCATTGTTTGACTGGATATTAAACCACAATAACATTTATATACAACTAAGACTTATTTTTAAAAAAAACTAGCAGTGCCTACTGCTGGGGTGGAAGATGGGGTAGAGCAACTGGAAATCTCAGGGATTAATAGAAAGAACGCAAAGTGCACAGCCACACTGGAAAATAGTTTCTCTATTTCTGAAAATGTGTTACATACATACATCTACCCTATGGTCCAGAAATCTACATTCCATGCTATAAACCAAGATAACTAAAGACTATATACACACAAAAACTGAGAAATTACTACAGTTGTATTGATTGAAAATAACCCAGTGACTTTCAATAGCTGAATGAATAAATAACACATGGTACAGCCAAAAATAGAATCAAACTTGGCAATAAGAATGAGGAGTAAATTACTGATATACATAATAATTTGGATGAAAAGCAGAGGCATCTCACTGAATAAAACAAATCAGCCTCAAAAGTACACATATGTATGACAACACTTCAACAGCATCCTTAAGGAAACAGTAGTGAAAACTAATCACTGGCTGTCAGAGGTGAGGGGTGGGGAAGAAGAGGTCAAATTATCCCTATTTGCAGATGATATAATAAGAGGCAAATGTATTAGCTCAAAAGCCTACTGAAATTTGCGTGTACAACATCTGTACATGGGTGCATGTGTACAGCTGAAGGCTATATGATAAGAAACACATCTTATCTCCTGTGCTAGACAGGAGAAACCTTCCTTTGAGAGGTTGGTCAGGATAGTCCAAGAGACTCCCAAAATTACACAGGCTTTTGCCACAGTCCTGAAAGACCATATTGCTGAAGACAACACACACTTTAGACACAGGATTTGGAACAATGGAGCTAAAACTCCCCTGGAAGCCCCCTCCCTGAAGACTAGCTCTCAGTTTTGGAAGATACTATGTAAGCTGTTAAGGGAGAAAGTCAATCAATGGTCCAATCCCAGCTCTAAAGCCTAATAATCACAACAATGACTGGCAAAGCAAACCATATTGGTGCAGTAGTGGCATTTTATCTTTGGGGTAGTCAAAGCTATCTAATTGGACTTAAAGTCCACTCAGTGGGAAAAAACTCACATGTGCCATTGTAAACATAGTCAAATATACGTAGCTAGAGAGGTCACAGATCTTAGAGAAAAAACTAAGTCTGTCACATCCCTATACAAATGTAATTTCTTACTGTATGCTAAATATGAATCCTTATATTTAGACCAGTGTGCCAGTCACCAATTCATCAAAGAAGTTTCTTTTGCAATAGATGGGGTCTAGTCCAGAGTTCCATAATGGGTCATATACAGAGAATAGGTGTCTGTGAGATGCCCAACACTATGTGACATACCAATAATGGAACTTCTACACCTAAGGCTCACAGAACATAATGGAACAGGGGGTAGAGAGAATACCAATTCAACTCTCAACTCTCAACTCTCATCAGTGAAGCTTCATCATGCAACAGAGGGTGAAGAACACAAAAGACCACAACTGGACAAAGTGCAGACAATAAGAGACTGCTGAACGTGGGTCCCTGGACAGGACTATTATATTAAACCTTCCCCACCTAGGACTCAGGAACCATTGCAGAAGACAGGGCAGAAAGATTCTAAGAGCCAGGGGAGGCGGTACATAACCATAAGAAAATAGTCCTGGGACCATGCTCATATGAACTTACAGCAATGGTGACAGCATACACAAGACCCATGCAAAGTCAATCAGACCAAACCTAGTACAGAGCTGGGGAAAGGGCAGCAGGCCCCAACCTTAGCTGAGGAACTATTGGCAGCTAATCACTGCTGGGTGAAGGAGAGTTGATCTTCTTTAAGGGAGTGATGCTAGATAGGCTGAATAGGCTCCAGTGGATGAACTCACACCGAGGGACATCTGGGTACACAAAGTAGACTCAGTAGGCCTTAACATATATGACAAAATGCATAAAGTCCAATGAGTGGGTGATGACAGGGTGCAGATAGGAAAGATGGGGCTAAATATGATTAAGATGTATGAATTTTTTTAAATCAATAAAATGTATTTTTTAAAAAAGAATTGGGGCAAGGAAGATGTATGAACCAGTGGAACATACCAAACTATCAAGATCATTTCCTGATACAAATGATAAAATGAAACTATAGGGGTATGTTAAAATGTAATCTACCATCAATTTCTTCTCAAATTCATTTTGAAAAAAAGAACAATGGAAATAAACTAAACATTCTATTATGCCTTTAACTACAGATGTCCATACTATATATGTATGAGAAGGTGTGTGCTGAGAAATGGCCGAACAAGGTTTTGCTATCACAGTGATCAGTTACTGACAGCAGGCAGAGCCAAAGGATAGTAGGCAGCCTGAAATGCAGGGGACAGTCCTACCAAAACGGAGAAAAGCCCACACCACTCTCAAGTAGCCAAAAAGATGCCTATAGTTATAAGAATCTATACTTTTTTTTCTTTTCTTTTTTCTTTTTGAGACAGAGTCTCCACTGCAGGTAGCCCCAGCTAGCCTGGAACTCACTCTGCAGACTATACTAATCTGCCTGCCTCTGCCTCCCAAGTGCTGGGTTTAAGGGCATATATTCATGCATGGCCCTATGAATCTATACTTTGATGCTAGTATTCAGATAAACATGATTTCTGAGCAGCTTCAATATACAGCAGTCACCCTTATCCATGGAAAATACATCCCAAGATCTCCCAGTGGATGACCAAAACAGACAGTATAGAATTGTGGGAGATACACACTAACAAATGCACCTTCAGGTGATTCTGTCATTATGCAAACATCTGAGTGAGTACTTAAAAGTACTGTTACCATGTCACCAAGCAGTAATCCTATAACTACTATCAAAATGAAGTCCACTTTTGATTTAAATATTATTATGCAACACATAACTGTGCATACTTTTCAGAGAGATATATATGATAAAGTTCAATTGAAAAATCAAATCACAACAATTAGTTAACAGCAGCAACTAATAATAAAACAGAGCAATCATAATGTTATTACTAAAAGTCCTTTCCATCTGTCTCATACCATCAGGTATTCTATTATACCTCCATGATGTGAGACAATACAATGCCAACATGTACAGATGATGAGAGGGGAAAAAACATGGTGGATGGTACTGCTGATCTTCTGATGATAGTCAGGGGGATCAGCAAGTCATGACAATGCAACTGATCGTGGATAAAAGAAACTGCTTAAAGTAAACTTTCAGAAATGCAGTAACCATAGGAAATAAGAAAAAAATAATGTTTGAAAGTTGGTTCAGATTTTACAAAGAGTTGTATATTGGCTCAAAAAATTAAGTATCAACATTAATGTTGCTAAGATTAAGTTGAAATGCAGCAAGCTAGAAATCATCTTCATTTTAGCTTAAATGCCCAGAGTAATAATGTGTTATAATTTGCTTTTATTCTATTTATTTCCCTTTACACTATAGTTAGAGCTTGGAGGTTTTTTCTTTTGGAGACAGGCTCTTCCTGTAATACCAGGTGGCCTGGAACTCACTACGAAGACAAGGTTGGCCTTGATCTCACAGAAATACGCCATCCTCTGCCTCATGAGTGCTGGGACACCACACCCAACTGCATTATTTAATTGTTTTGAATTATAAATAAATTATTTTATTTGAATTCTTTTATTTCAAAATTATAAAAGAGGCATGACAAAATATTCCTTATAAAAGGGAAGTAATGAGCTTGACAGGCTTTACAGTACATTACATCATACCTCCCCTGAAATTCTACAATAATAACCTGGCTAGGTCTCTGTGTTTAATTAAGTTACACACTTTACCAGTAAGCCTTCCTAAAACACAAGCCAGATCATGCCGTTCTGCTGTTTGTAAACATTTGATATGGCTGATAGGGAGAAAAATTCTTGAAATGGAGGGAGAGAAATGACTCTGTACTGAATGTGCACAGGGTTTTTTAACAATATAGTATAACAATTATTCACATACCATTTGCACTGTATAGGATATTATAAGAAATTTAGAGATGATCTTACACATATAAGAGGATATGTATAGGTTATATGCAAGATCTCTGCCATTTTGTACAAGGTCTTGAATATCATAGACTATAGTGTACGAAGGAGTCCTAAAATCAGCTCCCTATGAAAATACCAAGGGATGATAAGCTTAGCTTTCAAATCCTTTAAAATTAGTCTTTTCTCACTATCAACCCTCAGTTGGATAGTCAGATCCATGGGAAGAAATTGTATTTTCTTCACAACTGTCTTAATAGAAATAATATAATTTACTTTTGCTACTCATGTGTATGTTCATGATACGGGCTGAGAGATGCACATGCCACCACACATATGGGAAGGGTTAGAGGCCAACTCTATGGAATCAATTCTCTCCTTCTACCTTTACTTGGGGTTCCAGGGATTAAACTCTGATCACCAGGCTTGCATGATGCATAGTAGATACTGAAGTGTTTTATTTATTGAGTGAGCAAATTAAGTGGGTTTTTTGTTTTTAACACTTAAAACTTTCACTTAGAAGTAATAAGGGGGGGGGGCTTGTTTTGTTTTTTGCCTTGACAGAAAGGACAGAGTCTGTAACTTTAAAGGTCTCTTTTTCACTGGACTTGTTTTGTTTTCGTTGGGGTCGGGGGCATATGCACACGTCAGTGCAGGTACCCTCAGAGGCCAAAACAGGGCCATCAGATTCCATGGAGCTGGAGTTACAGGTGATTTTGAACCACCCAACATGGGTACTAGGAACCGAACTCTGGTTCTCTTGACTGCTGAGCAATCTCTCCAGCCTGCAGTTTGATTTTATGAGTCTGTGATTCCCTCATGTAAGGGAGCTTTACTAGGATGTCTTTATTTCCCCATGTTAGTCCTTTCTACCAGTATTACCCAGTTTTTCAACACCATGATGAGATGCCTGAGATAATAAACTTATAAAGAGAGAAGGATAGTTTTAGCTCACAGTTATAGAGGTTGCAGTGCAAGATCTGTGGACCTGGTATTTGACCCTCTACTTGGGGAGCCCTTGGTAATGATGGGAACATGTGACAGAGCAAATGCATTTGTCTCATCAGCCTGGATGCAGAGGAGAAGGAGGAAGGGGCCAGAGTCCCAAATCCCCTTTAAGAGCATGTCTCCATTGGTCCACAACATCTCTCGGTAATGACACCACTGGGATCAAGCCCCTAATATACAGACTTCTAAAGGACAAGTAACACACACAGACTAGCACTGGCCCAGCCAATCATAACATGATCTCAGTCTCCCTTCGATCATAACAGCCCTTTAACTTCTCCCAAATGGAGCTCTGCAATTAAGAAGGTCCCATCTTTACAAACAATCATGCTCCCTATCTTCCATGTGCCTCTAATCCCAGAGTCCTGCCCCTTCTACAGGGAGTTTTGTTAACCAGTGGTCTTAGAACTAATGCTTTTTGAACATTTAGTATTCTTCACTTTCCAAGTGTTTGTCACAGACATTAACATATACATTTATATAAATGTCCTTTTACTTCAGTCATGTGTGTCTAGCCAATGATAATGACTCGTATATCTCTGTAAAGGTTGTCCAACTGACTTGTTTTGACTTATAAACTCCTGGAGAATAGACTATCATTTTGCCTAGTACATAATAATAAGAAATGACTGGAAACTCTTAAATATATTCTTTTGAGGCTAATAGCACACTCAGATACATACATCCCTCAACAAAATCAGGTTGACATATTCCTTTGCATACCACTCAAAAATCATCAACACTAAAATCTATGCACACTCAACATGAAACAATCCAGAGGGTTAGTGACAAAAGCTACGTGACCAGGACTTATCACTAAGTGGTTCTTTGAACTGTGTACTGACTTCCACATTTGGAATTCTACAATACAAAATTTCCAAAAATGATCAGAAAAACAAAAACTTAAAAAGCTAAACAAGATCTCTCAGAAGTTTAAACATAACATTTGAAATTCCCTTGGTCTGATGTCATTCAACAGAAGCTCAACATCAAAAGCTTGTATCCTCTATAAGGAATTGACTATACAAACTGGGTCCGTTTACTGAAATATTTTTCTTTGGAACTGTTATGGCTCATGGGATCCCTGAGGAGGTTTCAAGCAGTTAAATGCCTAAGACAAGTACGTCAAACATCAGAATGAAATACAAAGTGTTCTGTGTCTATCCTACTGCTGTTCAACATACTTCTGTGATGCCTTTCTTTATGTTCTACTAATATCTCCTCTTCCTCCCCTTCTCCTCATCCCCTTCCAGTTCCTCTGCTCTCCCCTGGGGCCCTTATCAAAGGATATGGCATGAATATGCAAATCTATAAACCATTATGTAAGCATCTCATTCTAGTTCAAGAAGAAATGGGTTTTCAGATGTTAAGGGGTTGGGGGGGATTCTGTTTTGCTTATAAGTAATCTTTACTCTTGAGAATGCTCTAGCCATTTTGTGTCTCTCAACTCAGAACCTTTGAAATGATTTTTTTTTAAGGTTCAAACACTATAAACCATGTGATTTAGTGAAAAGCACTCTAAATACCTCTCTCTGGATCAAAATGTCACAGAAATGTTGTAAACACTCTCAGCCATGTTCCAAGGGACAATTTAAACAAACACTGCTCTGCTCTTTTGTCTGGAAAAGTAATTTCTGAAGTGAAGGGTTCAAAACTTTTAGCCCTACATAGTATGTAGCATGGAAAAAATACAGCTTTTAAGCATCAGAAGCAGAACACACAATAGGCTTTGTCTTGTTAAACAAAAGAACATGCATTTCTTTTCAATCATTTCCAGCTGTATGATTTGCCTTCATGGGATCAGAAATTAACAGCATATGGTATCTGGCTACCTGCACAGACTGCATATAAATCTGAAGTCTTCAATAAGATTAACGGGTCTGATGGTTGAAAGTGAGAGAGGGAATCTCCAAACAACACTTCTTATAGAAGCAATCACCCCAGATAAAGAAGGCAAGAAAAAATCATCCCTTGCTAAATCAGATGTCAACTGTATTATAGGGAAGTAACTCAAAGAGCAAGACTGTTTTGCCCCTACCCAGCTGCAGAACACAGCACCACTAACTACAAAACTGATCTGGATCTCAAATAAAGACAGAATCCCTATATAGGGGAAAGGGGGAAACAGAACCAAAAAAGAAAAGCTGTAGATTAAGGCAACACATCAGAATAATGTTTTAGACCCAAACAAGCCAGACAAGGAAAACTTAAATGACTATCACTCCTCTCATAAATCCCACTAAATCTTGATACCAGGCTATAAACATATATAATATTTGAGTTAAAGATCTTCAAAGGTCTTTTGATGAAATCTTTTCTGATAAAAGATTAGTTTACCCTTTTTTGGAGGTAGGGACAGTGATGGGGATCAAACAATAGTCACCAGAGCACTCTACCACTGAGCTGCATCTCAGCCCTAAATTACCTTCTTTATTAATATTAAAGGACTAAAAATCTGCTAGTTGTTTTTAAAAAATATTTTATCTATTGTTTTTATTTTATGTATATGAGTGTACTGCCTGCAAGTACAAAAGTGCACCTGTGTTATCCAATGCCTGTGGAGGTGAGAAGAGGGTGTCAGATTCCCTTGGACCTGGAGTTAAGGATGGTTGTCAGCTGCCATGTAGGTGCTGAGAATCGAACCTGGGTACTCCGAAAGAATGCCAGTACTCTTAACCGCTGAGTCATCTTTTCAGCCCCAAATCTACTAGCTCTTAAACGCTTCATGTTTCAGAATCCACACTGCTAGACAGGACACTCGGGTAACACAGTATAAGCTCTAGATTTCCCTTCCTCTAGTAAGGCAGGGAAGGGGAAAAGAACATGCAACAGAAAAAGATTAAATGAAAAAGACTGAGTCTTTCCTGTCTTTCCCCAACTCTTTTCAACATCTCCAAGTCTGCACATGACACATTTGGGGAGGATGAGGAGACTGACACAGGATCTCCCTGTAGCCCCAGCTGGCCTGGAACTCACAGAGATCCAACCATCTATACCTGCCAAGTGCTGGGATTAAAGGCATGTACCACCATGCCTGGCTTTATACATCACATATTTAATCCTGTTTAATACTTTGATCTGGACTCTCTCCAAAATATTTTGCATTGAGCTTCAAGGAGCCCGAAAGACAAAAGGTGCTGTATTTTTGGTTTAATTCACAATCACTAGAGAAGAGGGAAAGATAACAATTTGTTAATAAACTTCATCAGAGTTAAGCTGAAAGTAACCTGAAGGCCAAGGTTTAACTCTGCTCACATACACATGGATCTCACAAGAATACTCAACAGTGCAGAAAAGCGGGAGAAGAAAAGCTACAGGCATGAAGAGGCACAATTGAAGTCTCTTAAAGACTTGCAGCTCAGTCTCTTAAAGACATACAGCTCAGTGGTCTGGAGAGATGGCTCAGTGATTAAGAGCACTGGCTGTTCTTGCACGGGACCAGAGTTCAATTCCCAACACCCACATAGAGGTGAACAACTGTCTGTAACTCCAGTTCCAGAGGATCCAATGCCGCCTTCTGACCTGCTTGGGCACTTCATGACATGGGTGCACTTTCATGCTGGCAATACACTCATACACATAAAATAAAAATAATAAAACTTTAAAAAAAACATACTACTCAGAAAATTAAGATGATTAGAAAGTTGCCTAATTTAATGATTGTCAGTGTACCTAGTCTAAGGACAGTCCATAATAGAATCCCTAGTCAAGAGCTCTTTTATTGACTGGCTTGCTAGATTCTAATTCTATCTCAATTCAAAAGAAGAAAGAAGATAGAAAAATGGAGGAGGAAAAAGGAAGGAGAAAGAGGAGGCAAGGAAAAAAAGGAACACAGACCTACAAGAATCACAAACTTGTTTTCATGTCTCTCTTTTCACACAGATCGAGGATACCCTGACAGCCTGGCAACATCATGCACCACACACCCTACAGCACTAGGTTGGCCTCAGGCATCTAGCTACCACAGCTGTTAATTTTTTATCCTCCTCAGAAAGATCAGAAATGCAAATACAATACACCACAGCTGTTTACACTTGCAGTTTATTCTCACAGTGTGGCTTTCTGAACATTTGTAGCAATGGCCAGTTTCTGTTTCGGTACCTATAAAGGCTGTTGCAGCTAGTAAACAATACAATTTCACTGCCCGGCAGATGAACAGTGGGGCTATACTCATTCTCTAGAAGAGAGAAAAAGATACAGAGCCATTTATTAAACACCTGGAGTGATCTATATACTTAAAGTAGACAGAACCAGTATGTTTGATAGGAATACAGACACACTACCAGGTACACATACACACAAATTGGTGTGCTTTGTGAACTCTCAGTAGATTTATTTTGTTAAAATTTACAAGGAACTACTATTGTGTTGCCTACTAAGATTTCATAATGTAGAGGAACCATGCAATTTTTTTACTAGAAGCATATTAGCAAGGCAATTCGTGAAACTATTTTGAGTTATCAAGTGCTTCAAACTCTAGTATAGGAGCTAACTCCAAAATGACATACAAGTACACATAACAGTCTCTAGAATGTCAGAGTAAATAGACGGGCTAGAGAAATGGCTCAACAGTTAAGAGCACTGGCTGCTCTTGCAGAAGACCTGGGTTCAGTTCCCACCACCCACATGGAAGCTAACAACCATCTATAACTCCAGTTCCAGAGGATCCAAGGCCCTCTTCTGGCATGGCACTGCCATGGCCACTGCACAACATGGGTGTACTTACATACATGCAGACAAAACACTCATACACATAAAAAATATAAATAAGTAAATATAACTCTAAAATATTGAAACTACAATTCCTTGGAACTAAATTAAGAACTCTAATTCTAGATCTAGGGAGATGCTTCAGAGGGTAAAGAGTTTTTGGTGCTAGAATAAGGACCTGAGTTCAACCCCAAGAACCCACATTAAAAAGATGGCACACACTTGTAATCCCAGCACCATGAAAATAAAAGAAGCAGTGACCTGGGGTTCCCTGGCCAGTCAGCATGGCATCCTTAGTGAGTCCTAAGTCAGGGAAATAAGAAGGTAGATGGCATTCCTGAAAATCACTACCTGAGACTGACCTCAGGACTCTACCCAAAATGCATGCACTTGCACAACATAAACAAATATGTACATGAACACACACACAATACAAAGAACTCCAGATGTTTTGGGGGAAGGGAGGTAAGAAACATGTTCTCATTATGTAGCCTTGGTTAGCCTGGAACTCACTATGTAGACCAGGCTGGCATCATACTCACAGAGATCCACCTCCCTCTGCTTCCCAAATGCTAGAAATAAAGGCATGGGCCACCACACCAGGCCTCAAGAACTCCAGTTCTAAAAATGTATCTCAAAAGGTACAAAGGAAATGTGAGTCACAGTTATAATCTATAAATATTATGAGAAAGAAGATTTGGCAGAAAGAATAAAACATTTCTGATTTAAAAACTGACAATTTTGATGGCATAAAAACTGTTAAAAAATTAATGAGAGGCTGTGGCAGAGAATGTAAAGTGTGTATTTATATTTGGAGAAAATATTCTGGAGAAACAAAAAAGGATCCTACTAGAATAGAAGTATGAAGTCTGTGCAGGTGCTAGAAATGGCAACAGAGGACAGAAATGGAGTAAGAGAATGTGGGCTTACAGACAAAGATTGTGGCAATGCTATTGTGGTGGCCGGCACCTGGGACAGCTGATCAGTGCATGACAAGGGGACAATGACCTTCAGTGGAATACTGGACCAAGACAAAATTTTTATTATGAAGACTGAGTAAATTTTATACTTTGGACAAAAATACTACATGAATAGTAATTACTTGGTTTTGATAATATGATCACATGAGATATTAGTGTTTTTTTGGAAAGAGGTCATTGTGTATGCAAACAGGTCTGTTTCAAAAAATAAACATAGGACTGGAGAGATGGTTCATTAGTTAAGAAGTCGGGTTCTAGATTCCACCTAGATTTAGTTCCCAGCACCCACATGGTGACTAACTCCTGTTCTAAGGATCCAATGCCCTCTTCGTGCCTCTGCAGGCACTGCATGCACAGAGCACTTACATTCAGGCAAAACACACATACACATAAAATAAAAATAAATTTAAAAAAAAAACTAGAATGAATGTGGTAAAATTTTACCATTTCAAGAATCTGGTTAAAGCACATGCTTTTCCCTTTTTCAATTTCTGTAACTTTCCTGCAATACTGATATTACTTCAAGAAAAAGATTTTGTTCTTAACATGGTCTCTAGAATGTAGAAACACATATGTTCAAAACATAGTTCTGTTACTTAATAGCTATGTGTCCATGATGGTTTTAATGCCCCCATGCCTGCTTTCTCATTTATAAAATAGAGATTAATAACATATCTAACTCAAGTTGTGAGGAATAAATGAAATCACATCATTTATGTTTATAACAGTGCAAGACAAATAAAGAGCAGCCGAATCTTTGCCATTATTCTTGATGTTCCTCTCAGAATATAACCCTATTCTCTTCCCCGTTGAACCCCGCCAACCTCTGTCATGGATCAAGCCAACTACAGACAAAAAAGACAGGAGCAAACAAATATTTGGGAGAAGACCACTGTTTTTCACTTTTAGCTACACGTCACAGATGCTCTGTAAACGGTCCCTAGCTCTAGGTTCCTCTTTTAACCTTATTGTAACTGTTGTCAGATGAATCTGTGATCTTTGTGTATATGACTCTCTATACACACTTATGAACAAGTACATATACTTTAAAGATGGAATTCCAATTCTTTTCATTTAGAATACATGGCCTACCATGATCCAGTTACAGCATACCTCTTTGTTCTGATCTTTCCATGCACTTCCATAACACCCTTCCTTTACACAAGTCTCAGTGAACTACTCATTAGTTCTGCAAACACAGGTCTGTGTCTGGAAGCTGACTATTCTCTCCACCTAGAATAGGATTTCACCCCTTACTCATGAAACCAGCCTATACTCACCCTTGGAACTACCTAAGTCTGAAGACCAAGCCTGTCATAGCATCACACTATAACCACTGATTAAGCAACCACAGTTAGGTGTGTTTTGCTCTTTGTTTTTTAAACATGTTACAGTCTTTGAAGAACAGGGTTTCAGAAGCCAGTGAATGTGTTTTCTTCTTACACTCCTTGAGAGAACTTAGTTTGTAGTGAATCTTACATGTAGCCTTAACACTTTTATAAGCACACATTCCTTGGTACTTCTTAACTCAGTATTTATTAGGTGAAAAGAGATCTATTTTAGGACTTAAGGAAGACTGTCAGAAGGTTAAGGTTATGTTTTCTTCCTTTTGGCACTTTGTGACATCCCTCCCCTACTCTTTCTCAGCCCTCCAGTCTTCCACTAGCTCCTTTTGATCCCCTATGTAAATTGGCTTCTACCTTCATGTCATATAAACATAATGACTTTACATATCTCTACAAAATCTAGCATTACAGAAAACATGGTATCTGTCATCTAAGACAAGAATAGCTTGCTTAATATGATTATCTCCAATTTCAACCTTCTTTATGCTTGAAAAAATTCCATTGTGTGAATACACAGACACAGACAGACACACACACACATACATACACACACACTTTATCTATCCCACTATTACTAGACACCTAAGTTGGTCCCATAATTTAGCTACTGTTAAAAGTGCAGCAATAAAAATCAATGTGCAAGTATTTCTGTGATATGTTGACTTACAGTCCTTTGGAGTCCCAGGAGTGGTATGGTTAGGTCCGATGGTAGATCTATTCTGGTTTTGTTTTGTTTTGTTTTGTTCTTTTGGAGGAGCCTCCATATTGATTTCCGCAATGGCTAGACTAGCTTATATCCCCACCATAGTAAAAGGTTTCCCTTTTGTCCACATCCTCAGCAGCATTTGTTATTATTTGTTTTCTTTTTATTTATTTTAATGCATGTGTATGTGTGTCTGTGTGTCTGTGTCTCTCTGTGTATGTCTGTGTCTGTGTGTGTCTGTGTCTGTGTAGTATATGCATGTGTGTCATATGTATGCATGCCCATGCCTGTGTGGGGCTAAAAGTCAAACTATATAAAGGTGGATGTGAACAGAAATATAAGAACCACTCAAAATTCCATTGCTTACAATAAACATGATTAACATTTTAGTAAAAGGTTTTAGATTTTAATTATAAATCAATGAAAATAACATATCTATATGTGCATACTATACACATATTTTACAGCTCTGCTCTTCTCCTGAACTTTCTTCCAATCACTTACAATCTTCCTGATTATATGTGAACCTATCTTTTTTCCTTTCCAAATTCATCTAAAAGACACTTTCTTTAAGAAGTTTCTTGATGAGTTTTCTCAGAGAAGGGATAGCAATTATAAGATGTTAAAGGGGAAAAATGAAGTGGCGGTAATATAAAATGAAAAGAACATCCCAAAATATGTCTAGCAGTTTGTGCATTTTCACATTTTCAAATCTCAGGATTTTACTTCTTTAATGAAATAAATAATAAGTCTTTCTAACCATTTGTGGAAAAAGAATCCTAGGAAGACAGAGCAGATGGCTGGAACCACAGTATTTCCTACCAGCTGGAAAGGATACTGTTTTCAAATGTTATTTCCATTGTGTTTAATATGGCTCAAGGGCCTTTTTCTAGCACCTTTTTTATTTGACCATGTGTGCTGCCAAGCCTGTAGTGGGAAAGAGAACTCTGGTCAAGACTTTGATTCTAGGAATTAAACAGTCATCGTGACTAGCAAGATTAAAAGCTTTCTCAGACAGATTATATTAGGATTTTTTTAATACTCTGGTTAGAAATAACTTTATGAATTGAAATTAGGCTGTTGTTTCATGGCTAGTCAAGAGAATGAACTGAGAAATATCATTTTATGTGATGCGTGCCTCTGGCAACACATGTATTTTTAGTTGTTTATATTGCTTTTTAACAAATGAAAATTAAAATGCTGATGTGACTGGTATCTTAGGTAATCCACAAACATGCTCTGGGGAAATTCCCTACTTATCAATTATGCACCCATCTACTTATTCTAACTTCTTAACCATGAAGTTAAGTTTTTTAAATTTTCTTGTGTATGAGTGTATTACCTGCATGTATGTAAGTGCACCCATGTCATACAGTGCCCCCAGAGGTCAGAAGAGGGCATTGGATTTCCCTGGAACTGGAGTTGCAGATAGTTGTTAGCCACCATGTGGGTGCTAGAAATCCATCCCAGGTCCTCTGCAAGAGCAGCCATTGCTCTTAACTGATAAGCCATCTCTTCAGCCCCAAAGTTAGTTTTTCGATGCTGTTTGCTTTGGGGTTCGTTTTTCCTTTCTTAAGATTTTTTTCGGAAATGCATTTATTTCTTTTTATTTTATGTGTATGAGTGTTTTGCCTGTATGTAACTGCACTGGTGTCATAATGCCCATGGATACCAGAAGAGGGCACAGGATTCCCCAGAATTGGAATTATGGATAGTTGTTACCCACCATGTGGATACTGGGAACTGAACTCTGGTTCACAGGAAGAGCAACCAGTGCTCTTAAACACTGACCCATCATCTCTCTAACCCCTAGATTTTATTTTTAATTATGTATATATGTAGGGGGGAACTTATGTGTGTGAGTATATAGTGTTCTTGGAGGCCAGGGGAAGACATGGGATTCCCTGGAGCTGAAGTTACAGGAGGTTGTAAGCTGCCAGGTACAGATGCTGGGAACTAAATTCTGGTCCTCTGGAAGAACAGTATGAGCTTTTAACTGTTGAGCCACCTCTCCAGCCTGCTGGTTGTTTTCCATGATTAAAATGTGCCAGGAAAATATTGTATATACTTGCTCAAAAGCACGATGTTATCTTAAGTGTTGATCCTCTCCATTTGGTAGGTGCTTTCATTGATTATACTGTTAACCTGTGTGCACACATCAGAACTTCAGGAATACATCAGGGTATGGGTAAGGACAGGTATTTGTCATTGCTTTCTTGTCAATAGATTCACTTACTCAACAGTCATTGAAAGCCTGTGTTGTTATCGGGATTTATGTTAGGGATATAAAAGACACACATGAATCTTTCATTTAAAAGTTAAGCAGGATGGCCTAAGTAATGGTCATAGTATGATTCTATACTAGATAGATATGTGGGATTCTGGTGTGTGCAGAGGCATCTGCATCAAACCTTGTTAAGTTTGGAGGGTGAATACGGGTTGGCACACACACATACACACACACACACACACACACACACACACATCAATGCAATAGACCAGAGGACCCAGACAAACTCGTACAGCTAATACACCTATAACCATGTGATTTTTTTTTCTTTTACAAAAAATATATACTAAAGAAAGACACATCCTCTTCAACAAATGATGATGGATATGCATATATAAAAGAATGAAACTAGATCCCTATCTCTCATCTTACCCAAAAAAAAAGAAAAGAAAAGAAAAAACAACACATTTTTAAATGAATAAAAGACCTTAATGTAAGACCTGTAACTGAAACTTTTAAAGGAAAAGCAGGGAAAACATTTCAAGATGAAGGCATAGACAAGGACTTTCTGATTCTGACTATAGTTGCTCAGGAAATAATGTCAACGATTTACAAACAGGGCTTCATAAAATTAAAAGGCTTCTGCATGGCAAAGGAAACAGTTGAATGAAGAGGCACCCTATGAATGGGAGAAAAATCTTTATATTTATACTTCTGACGGGATTAATATCTAGAACATACAAAGAACCCAAAAAACCAAACAAGAGCTCAAACAACTCAATCAATAAATGGGCTTCAAACGATAGTTTGAAATAGTTCAAACGATAAAACACAAATGGGCAATAAACACATGAAAACATGTTTAGCCTTACCAACCATCAGTGAAATGGACACTCAAACTACACTGAGATTCCACCTCATTCCACTGACCTAATGGCAGGATTAAGAAGACTAATAACAGGACTGGGGAGATGATGGCTCAGTGAGGAACTGAGTTTGGGTCCCTAGCACCCACATAAAAGCTTTTGTAAAAGCTAAGCAGGCATGGCAGCACTGTCTGTAACCCCAATTTGCTCTCTGGCCACTTCCTATGTCCTGCCTCCTTTTGCCTGCTTTTCTTTTTGTTTCCTTTACTCTTTGCTTCACATGTCCCACAATGGAGCCAAAATTTGTCATTTCAGTCACTGAAACCTGTTCTCATATTCCTTCCACCTCATTCGTTTCCCACAGTAAGCCAAAACTAAAGACGTTAGCACAATGAAGGTAACATTACATAGCCATTAGAATAACTACATATCTGAGATGAACCTCAGACACTAACTGGAGGAAAATAAAACTGGTGCAACCACTTGCAAAAATTTTGTTCAAGATTTCCGTTGCTGTGTATATTTCTCAAAAAACTGAAATGTATCCATGAAAAGGCTTGTACTTGGCTCTTCACAGGAGCTTTATTCATAGTGGCCAAATTTTGTTCCAGGTATCAGTCAGTAGGAGAAAGCATTTTAAAATGTTAAACTCACTACGTGAAAAGGAATCAACCACTGAAATACCTAACATCAAAGATGCTCTTCAAAAATCACTATGCTGAATGAAAGACATCTTATGTAAAAAAAAATGCATACTGCTTGATTTCATCTATATGAAGTTCTATAATGGGCAAAATTAATTTCTGCTGGGAGAAAAATCAGAACATTGGTTGCCTCTGGGGAGAAGACTGTGGGGAAAACTTTTCTGGGTGATGGCTAAATTCTGAGTCTTAATTTAGGTTTAGGTTAAATAGGTATATACATTTGTCAAAAACTCACTTCAGATTTGCACATGATGTGGTTTTTAAATTTAATCTTAAAAGAAGAAAATGAACAAACAAATACTAAGCTCCAATGCCATACACACTGAAGTGCTTAGAGGTAAACTGCACAGATGTCTCAAATTTACTTTGAAATTCATTACAGAAAGATGTGATAGGTTGATAGATGGATGCATATAAAATAAAGCAAGTATTATAAGATGTTAATTATAGAATCTAGCTAGTAAATAAATATGCATGCTGATTATATATTTTTCCATATGTTAGAAGTTTTTCAAAATGAAATGTCAAGAAGAAAATACTAAACTTTGACCACCAACTCAAATTACTTTTGCTCAGTCTCCAGAGATAGTCTCATTTGTGGTAGGCAAAGCCAGCTTCCCTCTACTCCCACCACCAGATAGGCACAGTGGAGTCAGAAGTAGTAAATTAGCAAGCATGACCAGAGGGCAGACTGCTCTCAAAGGGTGAGCGAAACAGGAAACTCACTGGGGCAAACCCATCAAAGAATGGTTACACTACTTCTGACTGTCAGAGCCCCTTCCCTTGAGCCAAAAAAACCAAAAAGCGCATCCAACCAGTACTAAATCCCCCTTTCGGGGAGTCTGCCACTAACACCCAAATAGTCCTTCACATTCTTGGGCGGCTTTTCTGCCCTAAGTATAACCAGAAGTACCTTCTAACAAAACACACACAGAGATTTGAGTTGTACCACGGGACAGATTTATGGAATATGGAAGACATTAAAGTATTCGCTTTCTCGCTGAACAACAACAAAAAAACAAGAACAGAATCATAAACAACGCCTGAGAGGCATTTCAACAGCTTAATCCATGCAGGACTTGTTTTACTTTTTGAGACAATCAGGAACTGTTGGGTACAGGAAGCCATAAACAACAAGAATTTGGCTTAATAAGGAGAACAGAATAAATATTTTTATGGAAATCACTTAACATTTTAAGAGGTTTGTTGACATGTGACAAGGCCAACAAGATACAACTTGTACATACACAGCAGCTCTTAGGAGGCATTCGATATTGATTGATATCTCAGGACAATAACATCAGGTAGGTCCCATCTGTCAGCATTTCCATCAACAACTACATTTGCTGGGCTTAATAATGCCTTTTTCTGTTTTCTACAGACAGAGAAAGCCACTTAGTGGGTTCTCAATATTCAGGCTTAGCCAATACTTTTTCCTTTGAATTCCATCAGAAATAGTCTTGAGTCTGCAGAAATTGATTTCTTTGGGTATCCTCAGCTGTTGAAGTCTGACAAGTAAAAGAATCACGATCCAAAAACCGCCCAGAGAATATAACAAGCATGTCATATTCAAACGGACAATACCAAGAGCAAGAAGAAGAGAGACACTCTCTTAGAGAGGAACTGCTATTTTAATGGCTGTCTTAGATGGTATGGTTATGATCTGATGATCCCACTGAAGCAAAACACCTTTTGAAGAAGGCCCAGAATATTTTGCCAGTATCTGAAAAAGTCCAACTTTCAAAAATAACGAATCAATGCTGTGCTCTAAGACTTCAGGGTATCCATATGCCAGATTCTGGAATCTTCATTTACACCATCTATATAATTAGCCAACCTCTCTACTAAAGGTGTTGCCTTCTCACATAAACCACAGTAAAGATTGTTATTACAGTCTCATTCCTTCTGGTGAAGGACCTGAATGGTATTTATACAGAGCATTCTCACCCCTAATGATGTTATTCATAATAAAATCATGCACACAAACAAAGAATAATTATTCTATATACAGTAAAATCATAAAATCTTAGTTTCTTCCCCAATGTTCATTTCTGTGTTTTTGCTACTACACAATATTTTATGAATAGTCTCTTAAATAACTGCTTGGCATTTGCTATTATTAGAATTTTAAGTAACCTTCCAAAGACCATTGTGTTAAAGGCTTAGACTACACCTTACTGAGAGATGATGGAACCTATAGAGAGTGGGTCCAAACAGGAGATCTTAGGATCTTTGGAGCATTGCCTTAAAATGGATAATTGGACCCCAGTCCCTTCCACTCTGGGTCTGGAACCCTGAGGTGAAAAATAAGGAGAAGGAAGTGCTCTGCTATGCACTGCACACCAGTGTGTGTTGTCTTGCCATAGGCCCAAAAGTAATGGGGCCGATCATGGCTAGAACCTCCAGGGCTGTGAGCCAAAAGAAGCCTTCACTCGTGATAAATTGATCCTCCATCACTTGCTACAGTAACAAGAAGCTGACTAACACACACGTTTTTGCTCAGATGCTCAAAAAGACAAGTTGTTTATATTGGGGCACTCTATGCAGTCTATCACTTTGTTCAATACTGCCGCCTATACAGCTTTATTTTATTGATGTAACACTACATTCTAATGACTTCAACTGAACAGATGGAACATGTACACTGAGCCGAAATCCATCCTCAAAATTCCACAAAACTAAACAGCCTTAAAAGAAAAAGAAAAAAAAGGTGGGGAAATAATCCCCCACAAAAAAAAATCAAAGAATCAACTGTCACAAAATTTGGGGAGTATTAAAGGACTAAAATATCTCAGCCTTTACCTCTTACCACAGAAACTTAACATTAATCATTCTGCTAATTATTTTTCTAAAACAAACCCTTAACATTAATCCTTCTACTAATTATTTTTCTAAAGCAAATATAATCATTTGATATAATGTAGTGATTTGTTTTCAACATAAACTGAATGAAGTTTGACAGGAAGAATAAAGTGAAAATCATCAAAAAAAAATCATCTTGACACATCTTAAAATTTGTATTCAAATTCAGAGGTATTGTGAAAAAGGATACTCTTCCACCAATAAAACAGATTACTGAGGCAGAAGTGTTAAATCAGGAGAATACTATGTTTACTGACAAGTTCCAAATGCTAGTTTTGTTTTTCTTTACAACTTCCATTATATAAGAACTACACAGAATCTTCCCTCGTCTTATCAATTAGAACTGTTTCCTGGTATTTAAATCTTCCATTGAATTAACAATCCAGTTGAAACTCTAACATGATCCTTAGAGAAGTGGCATCCACTAGGATTTAGTGGCTGATTACATTCAAGATGTGTTTTTCTCACTGCAATATATGCCACAGGAGAAGAAACTAAGTAGAACCTTGGGTTTCAAACTTCTTTAAAGGAAGTCAATATTAATATCCTAGAGACAAGTCTTCTTTGAGTGAACCCACACCAACAAAAAGAAAAAAAAGATTATCTACTTTTTCAACCCCAAATCATGCTTTATGGTTTTTTTAATCAAAACTATGCTTTTGGGTGAAGCAGAAACTGTATGAGAGTCAATAGAAATTCCAAAATGGCATGCAAAGAACCAGCATTTTCTCTTTGGGGTTTCCAACATATTCCTTGTCCCCATTTCAAGGATAAAGAGGTGAAAGAGGTCTGAGTTAAGAAAGAAACACATCACAGAAATCACTTAAAATAAGCACTGATTGTCTCTCCTGGAAACTAGAATGGATGCATATGTTTAAGACTCAGAATTCTTTTTTTTTCCCCAATGCATTTTATTAAATTAGATCATTAGGCCATTTAAATCTTTAACACACAATTTGCTATTTAAGAGATGAAGACAGTATCAAGCCACATGTTCGCCACTACATTCTTGGGAGCATAAGTTCAAATGCATGTCATTTTTCATGTTTTCAAGCCCTCTGTTACTACTGGCAAGATTCCTGCTCAGTCAGTTTATAACCAACTCACCAATATTTCAGCTTACAAAAATTGGACAATCAAAAATCTGTCTATAATCTACACTCCACTGAGCACCAAGATGTCTATTTTAAAATCTGAGTGCTGATCTGTGGTGCTGGATGGAGATGCCACTATACTAAAGAGAATTTTCAGGGGCGAGAACTCTTTCCACGTGTCTTCATTAGAAAGTTGGACTCCTTTCAGAGGAAGGAACTGGTTTTGAAGGGTTTGGATCTCAGCCACAGAGACTTACCAGGTTACTTCAAGGGAGAGAATTGACAATCTGGAGGAGAATGTTCTCCATCTTCTAAGTGTTTTACCATCTATTTTCTTCTTCTACTATTCCTGTTACGAAAAATTCAAGAAGATGCCACTTCCACTCTTCTTATCTTTCCATGTGAGTCCACCTGCCTCTTCACTGCAATTCACTCCCCAGCCCCATGCCTCCTGCTCACTGCACCACAGAAGCACCCTATCAGGATGCAACCAAGATCTTCTCACTGCCAAGTCCAGCAGATCTTTATTCTCAACACAACCATTAGCTCCTTTTCCTCAAAGCCCCTTCTGGCACCCTATGATCTCCTGATAATAAGTGCTCACTCTTCACACTACACAGCACTTTCCTGTATCCTTGCTAATAGCTTATAAACTCCTCCCTTCACTCTTCTGTGACTAAAACCAGAGGGCTGCTGACAATCCTAAGGTTATGTCCAATATCATCAAATTGTCAACAGCCTCTCCAATGAAGAACAAATCCCAGCCTTTAAGCCAAGATTTGGAATTCTTTTTTTTTTTTTTTTTAAGAATAAAATAAATTGTTGGGCATGGTGGCACATGTCTTTAATCCCAGCACCCAGGAGGCTGAGGCAGGAGGATCTCTGTGAGTTCAAGGCCAGCTGATCTACATACCAAGTTCCAAGACAGCTGGGGCTACAGGGAGACCCTGTCTCAAAAAAAAAAAAAAAGACCAAAAAGAATAAAATAAAGCTTATTTTATTAGTATTTACAAAAAATCCCTACAGCCTACAGAAATATTCAAAAATGAGAAACAGTTTAAAATGACATTTCCCAGTAAATGAACAGGTGTTCATGGAAATGCATGTAGATGCTGCCCATTTAAGGACTTACTTTGCACTGAAAATGTGTTATGCCTTAGGAAAACAGTCAAAGGTCTTACATGAAGTATACTACAAATGTGAGGTCATTGCTATGCCTTTTATTTTATTACCATTTCTTATTCTACTTTCTAAATGGTATAGTATGCCCACACATGCATTTGTTTACATTTTTACATGTATACATCACAGGCTAGAATATGTAAATTTTTTCTCTGAGACTAGGTGAGCTCATTTAATATTATACATGCTCGGTTCATCTATTTTCCTGTGAATTTTGTGATTTCATTCTTTTTAACTTTTATTTTTTTTATTTTATGTGTACGAATGCTTTACCTGCATGTATAT
Source organism: Eospalax fontanierii (assembly GCA_035773235.1). Lineage (NCBI taxonomy): Eukaryota > Metazoa > Chordata > Mammalia > Rodentia > Spalacidae > Eospalax > Eospalax fontanierii. The sequence goes on along the minus strand of CM069547.1, from coordinate 51,330,007 downwards.
AAGTATACCACATGTATGCAATGCCTGTGAAGTCCAGAAAAGGATGTTGAATCCTCTGGAACTGAAGTTATAGGTGGTTGTTAGCCATCATGTGGGTGCTAAGAATCGAACCCAGGTCCTCTGCAAGAGTACCCAGTCTCTTAAATGCTGAGTCATTTCTCCAACTTCTTTGAAAATTTTTTTATTTATTATTTTTATTTTATGTTTAGAAGTGTTTTTCCTGCAAGTATGTAAATATACTCATGCATACAATGCTCACATAGGCTAGAAGGGGTGTCAAATTCCCTGGAACTAAAGCTATGGACAGTTGTTATCTGTTACGTGGGTGCTAGGAATTGAATCAGGGTCCTTTATAAGGGCAGCCAGTGCTCTTAACTGCTGGTCCATCTCTCCAGCCCTTTGATTTCAGCTTTGTTTAAGAGCTGTATAATATTCCATTTTATATATGTACCAGATTTTCATTGTCCATTATGTGTTATAGATAGGTTCCATACCCTTTAGTGAACAGAGAAGCTGAAAACATGAGTGTACAAATAGGTCCATGGTAAGTTATGGAGTTCTCTGGGTATATGCTCAGGAGTGAAACAGCTGGGTCATATGTAGTTAAAATTTTAGTTTATTGGAGAATCTCCAAATTGATTTCCCTGATATTTGCACTCCCACCAGCAATGAATAAGGGTTCCTCTTTCTCCATATTGTTAGGAATTCTTTAAAGAGTAATATTATAAAATCAAATTGTGAACAATAAATGGTTGGTTTCCATAACCAGGATCCACTGTGCATCAGTGATACTCTTCCTTGCCTGTGGAGTTGTTAAAAGTTATACCTCTCCACCTCAAGTATAACCCACTATCCTTTAGTAAGTCCTCAAGTCATCTGAGAGACTCTAGAAAACAAAGGGATAAGCACAGGATCAAAAAAAATCTCTGAAAACAGAGAGCCCAGAGAAGAGAACACGATGAAAAGCCAACCTTCGGTAGCATTATTTAAAACCATAAATCACTACCATTCCAGCTGCTCTGTGATAACATGGAGTGCCTACTGCCTATGCAGTAACTCCTCACTCTCATCTGTCCCTGAGGGCTGTGTCAACAGCCTGGCTTGTAACTCTCTTATTCACCCTCTCCTTTCTATCAGTTTCTTCCATTTACTTTTCTTTTTTTAGTCTGGTTTGAGTTTGTTTTGTTTTAGTGTCACTTCCTACTTACTCCTTTAAGTTCCCTAAATCACAAAAGAACTGACAACTACTGACTGTTGCTCTGACTGCACCCTGTCATGAACATAGGGATGTCTCATTAAGGGTGATCTGAGTCACTATCATTTCTAGTTGCCTTGAGGAGTGATTGAGCTGTGTCTATGACATAAATGCATACTTCTCTCTAGAAAGACATCCAGAGGGCTGGAGAGATGGCTCAGAGGATAAGAGCACTGGCTTCTCTTGCAGAAGACCAGGTTTGGTTCCTAGCATACACATGACAGCTAACAATGTCCATAAACCCAGTTCTAGGGAATCCAATGCCCTCTTATGGTCTCCGTAAGAGTGCACAACACGGATGCACTTACGTATGTGCAGGCAAAACACTCATTCATATAAAAAATAAACATAAATAAATAAAAACAATTTTAATAAAATAAAAAGACATCCTAAGGAGACCCTGAACCAAAAGCCCTGGATACAAATATATCTGCTGTGTAAAGAACTTGCATCCTTCTAGAATCAACTTCACAGATCTCAGCTCCATGACCTCAAATCTAGCCTCTGAGTCTATCTTAGCAGCAGAAAACTAAAGAAAACAATAACTGCAAATTATTGTTTACATGTGGGTTTTGTTATTGTTTAAAGACAAGGAAAATGCAAAGAAAAATGTCACTGCAATGAAAGAGCTACTAAAGAATCCTGGGTTCACTGCAAGTTACATACTGACATGTAGCCCGGATCACCTTTCCTTCTACAGGCTTGCATGTTAGTACAATAGAAGATTTCAGCCTTTCCATTTGTAGCAAGCCGTTTCTCTGCATGTCATTTGGCAGATGCAGTTGTGGGGCTGCCAATTCACCCTGCAGCCCTCCATTTTAATCAGTATCACGTAAAGTTTAACACATGCTTTGAAATATGCACCAGATCCAAAGTCTTGCCTGGGGATGGGGGTGGGGTACTTGCTGCAAAACACATACCATCCCAGCCACTACTCCACAAGCAATTATCTTTCACCTCTGGCTGAACCAGAAGAACTGTCAACACCAACATATTGCCATCCAGGGGAAAGGTTATGGGGTTAAACAAGAAAAAGGGCTGGATGCTTTGGGGTTCAGACTGACCATCTGTTAATCCTACTGGCTTCATGGAAGAAGCATTCTCCTTAGATATAGATCATAAAAAGACATAACCATAAGAAATAGTATGAGTATACTAAATTTAGCAACACTTTTCAAGTAGCAAACACAGTAAAAGCAAAGAAAGCCTTCCATGATACAACAGGCCAGCCATGTAAAAAAAGCTAAGTAGCCCAGATCAGAAAAAAAGATATCAGAACACAGCAGCTGTGAACATACACTTAAGAACCAGTTGAAAAAAATAAAACATCATAAAGCTATTCCTTAAACGTAGAAACTAAATTCCCCATTAATAATTATAAAATGGAAAGAAAACTAACAAAAAGCAGAAAATGAAGTCCAGAATTTCCCTCCAACTCACTCATATAAACCTCTGAATACATACAGAGAAAGCAAAGACAGACAGACAAACAGATAATAAAAGATACACACTTTCCTAAAATGCTTACTCTGAAATGTGTGAACATTTCTTCAGAAGTAAAATCTACCCCTCATAACCAGTGAAACAAATGAATTTTGCTTCATGTGCCATTCATGATCTGTCAAGGCTGGTCTCTGCACTTGCACTGAAGAGAACTCTACGGCTTCATCCAGAGTGGCAGGAAGTGTGTCCTGCTGAATCACATGTCATGATGGACACTAACAGACATACCAGGACTACAGACTGTGGTACTTCAATGTTCCACATTGTTTAAACTAATGTTCTCCAAAAACGGTTATGCATACTTCAACCACTGCACAAAAAACAATCCACTGCTACTTATAATGTTTTTTATATTAGAGAAAAAAAAAAACCAAAACTTTACTAATCTTTGAAGAAATATACTGAAACTTATACTTGCATACACACTAAAGAAAGACCACTGATGCAGAATGTGAAGTAACACATTTACTGATTTTCTTTCCATTTATTGTGAAATGGAAACAGTCACTAGAGATGTTAAAAACTAAGGGGAGGTAAAGAGGGATCAAAGACTGACAGAACAAAGATATAAGACCAGGAACAGGTGTCAGCAACAGTGTCAACCGGGGGAATGAACAGCTTCCCTATAGTCCTGGAACAACAGCAGTGAAGAAAAGTGAACACACAGCAAAATGAGTAGGAGTATGGAAAGCTAATAGCTTCTACGTAGCAGCCCTCAGCTTTTCTATGACAACAGTTAAGAGGTAAGAGCATACGCAAAGAAAAAGAGGCAATTTCTTCATAAATATGCAAAGTCTTCACCAAAGTAAAATTCCCTTTCATGTCCCACTGAATACTAATATTTAACTAAGCTGAAATCTGAACCTATTCCTACAATCTCCAGCTATTTTAACTCAAAATTAGAGCATCTTTCACTGTTACTTTGTCCTCCATTTCTTCTGCATTGTTGTGGAACAAGAATAAGGGAAGAAGAGAAGTGACCAAAGTACACTAGAGTCGGACTTGATGGTGCACCTGTAACCATGGTGCACAGAAGGCTGAGTCAAAGCCAGCCTGGCAACACAGTGAAACCCTGCCTCCAAGAGATACATTTGAGAAGTCATAGCTAAGCCAAAATTTAGAAATATAACTTTATCCAACTTTACCACCGTACCCCATAAAAAAACACAGTGTGGTCAATTTATCCTTTGACATCTGTCTACATACTACATGAACTAACCAATGCAGAAGTTTACCAATATTTTGAACCTATCTGTCAATATGTCTGTGACATACTAATTGTACAAAACTAAACTCAGATATGGTCATAACTTTATTCAACCTTTTCTACTATGTATTTTCTACAATCATGAAAAAACTAAAATGGAATATCTCAGGATATAACAGATTTTAATACTTATACTGGACCTTAATAATCTAAATAATCCCATAGGACATATGGAATTGAATGTGTTTCAGAGAGGTTCCATACTCCATGAAATTACATGAAAAATGTATGTGTCCATGATAACTTTTTTTAATGATAAGGTCCCTAACTTTTATTAGATTCCTGATCCTACACTGTTTATAGACTCTGCTATGGACTGCTCCTATCTGCAATATTCATAGACCAAACTACTTAAAGACTTACCAAGAAAGTCAAAGAGGACAACAGTCAAACACTCTGGTCATTGAGTTCTTCATGGAGTGGCTGTGAGATCCACTGTTTAACAACTAGGAAGAGCTGAAGTCATTGTTTCGGGAAGAAAGCTGTACTGTTTCCTGGCATTTGCTTGTTTTCTTACATGGTTTATTTAGAAGTAAGGGAAAGGTACAAATCAGTAACAGACTTTAACCTAAGTAGAAAACATTGTTATAGTAATGAAAAAGAGGCATTCCTCATCCACAGACTATGTGGTAGTAGGGTAAAACTGTCATATTTCAGGACAGTAGGGCTCTCAAAAGTAGACTAGGACCCCCATGATTCAAACCAACCCTTATCCTATTAACCCTTAAAGCCTTTACACAAAATCAAAGGTAAGAATTAGTTTTCTATATACTGTGTTATATGCAGAGGAAGAGGGAAGAGAGAGAGAAAAAGAAGAGGGTAAAGAAACAGAGAGATCAACCACCAAAGGACTTTGAGAGAATTACAGGTATTCCTAGTTTTTGCTTCTAAATAAATGTTTTAAAGAACTCAAACATAAAGCAATCTACTAATTAAAAGACGATCTTATGAATTCCACATTTTCTTTGCCTCCTCTTCTTCTCTACAAAGGACTCATAATAAGTTCCTAACCATAAATCAAAGATTTCATTAGTTCAGTCAGGGCTAGGCATGAATTTTAAGTTTAAAACCCATTGGACACAGAGTTTCAGTATGGGGAAAATTAGAAGGTTCTGGAGAAGGACTGTGGTAATAGTTGAACAAAATGTGAATGTATTTAATGTATCACTGAGATTAAGAGGTCTTCTGCTCTTGTAGAGGATCCCAGTTCAGTTCCCAGTACCCATGCTGAGCAGCTCATAACCTCCTGTAATTCCAATTCCAGGGGATCCAATTCTGACACCCTCTACTGGCTTCCACAGCACCTGTACTAACGTGCACAGATACACACATAGATGCACACACACACTACTAAAAACTAAAATAAAGTTGTAAGAATTGCAGATTTTAATTAAAATGTTACTTTACCTTATGTATATTTTCCACAATATTTTTTATTTTTATTTTTAATTTACTGATATACATAAAGGTACAGAGGAAACATAAAACTATACCTAACTGGAAAAAGTCAAAAAGAGTTCAAAGATATATTTCATCTTGAGATACAAAAGTCGAATATAACATTTGTGGGGTTTATTTGCAAAATTAATCATTTAAAGGAAAACAGAAAATATTAAAAATCTTAGAATATCCATGAAGATTCCCTTTCCTTAAATGATCTTCTGCCCTTCACCAAAAAAGAATGTATCTATATATAAAAAAAAAAAAAAGCAGTTCTTCAAATTCTTAGTATAAGACATTGTGCTGCACTCTATAAGGGCTAAAGAGGAACCAATTCTGTCAGATGTCTTCCAGAAATTGCCAGTAAATGAACAGCATCTTCCGCTTTCTGGAGCCAATTCTAGCTGCAGGCTCCCCACCTTCAAACACCTCCCCTAGATTCTGTGTGTCATCCAGTATTCCACAGGTAGGCCTCTTTGATTTAAACTCTATTTGCTTCATGGAAATATGCCATAGCACAAAATATACTTAACCATCAGCACTGTAAAACTTGCAAAACACAAGGGCTCTCCAATTTCTCACTGCCCCCACCCACCCCGCTTAACATTATCATGATGGCAATGAACTGCAAAGACAGGCCACACTGATTTCTAAAATACTATTTTCCATGTTTTGAAAAATATTCAAATAGACCCATTAGTACTGGGGTGTGTGTGTGTGTGTGTGTGTGTGTGTGTGTGTGTGTGTGTGTGGTTAAGAGCAATGGCTGCTTTCTCAGAGGACCAAGGTCTGTTCCAAGCATCCGCATGGTAGCCAACAACCATCTGTAACTCCAGTTCTAAAGGAATCCAATGCCTTCTCTGGCCTCCACAGGCACTGCACACATGCAGTACAATTACATGCATGAAGGCAAATCACTCATACACATAAAAAGTAAAATGCAATAAAAATTTAAAAAGCAGTTACTAAAGGCACAGGGCTCACAAGGCTCTATGTGTCCCTGAGGACCCATAGACAGTCAATGGTTGCTGGGGAAGGGGGAAGACAGTTCCTTCGGAAGACAGTTCCTGCTGAGGTGCTCATGTTCCTGTAAACAATCCTAATGAACATTAAAGAAGAAGGAGGACTAGCTGGGAAGAAGTGGGGCTGAATACGATCAAAATATATTTTAAGAATGTATGGAAATGTCACAAAGAAACACATTATGATATATTAATATAGGCTAATAAAAAAACAAATTTTAAGTTAGTAAAGAATCCTTATCAGTCTTCAGTTTCTCTTATATGCTACCAGTTTCTCAACATCAGTTATAGAACCCGTATAATGTGGCAAAGGCAAGATAGAATTTTTAAAGTAAATAAATTTTTTCTTAGTTTAAGAGCCTCACAACAGAAATCAACTTAGCCAAGGATGGAGAAATGGCTCAGAGGTTAAGAGCACTGGCTGTTCTTGAAGAGGACCCAGGTTTGGTTCCCAGCACTGATGTGGCAGCTAACAACTGCCCAAAACTCCAGTTCCAGGGAAATCCAAAAGCTTCTTCTGACCTCTGCAGGCACTGCATGACACAAGTGCACTTTCACACACACAATACACTCATATACATAAAATAAAAATAATAAACAAAATGCTTTAAAAAAAAAAAAAGAAATCAACGTAGGCAAGAAAGTTTACATCACAAATGTTATTTAGCCCCACAAAGCCTAAGACAAATTCATCAAAATAAGAAGTACAGAAAGTACCCTCCTACACAAATCAGTTCCTTAACCAGTGAGTTCCAGAACTCAGTTTCAAAAAAAAAAAAAACAGTAAACAATTAACAAAAAAGCTCTTTAGGCAGCTTTCCAAATCACTTCAAGTTAAAATACATGACACCCAAATAAGATACACACAGCACTTAAGAAGCACACAGGAAGAAGACCAACAGAAAATGGCGTAAGATAAAATGCAGGGCTCTCTCCTTCAGGAAAGGAGTGAGAGCACGGGTGACAGAGTGAAGATTCAGCTAATAACCAGAGGGTGCCAAAGGCTAGCTGTATTTACCAAAGTCTCCACAGGGGTAATCTGAGGAGACTTTCTCAGCCTTTCATGTCACTGACTTTCATTTTTCATCAATGGAATGTAGTTACCAGTAGCAATGTAGGGCATCCCTACTGTCCCTTACGAACATTCTTGTTCTCCCTTCTGCTGCAAACTTTGAAAGCACCCTGAAGACGGTGGAGGTACACATGCAAGAGCTTAGTCCCTAAATCAGCATTAGGAAATAAAAAAATCACAAATTAAGAAGCATTAATTGAGGATTCACATAAATAAGAAATAAACCACTTCTCCCTCTTTTCTAACACCTATGAATTCATACACATATTTAGTAAGTATCTACTAGGTACCAAGTATGTATCTTTCTTACTTTCCAGGTACTACAAAAAACTGAAGAATAACATGAACTGAATAGACATAGTCAGTTCTCAAAGAAGAAGGTAAAATAGCTAATAGTTCATTAGTTTACAAAGACTGAGTACCACCATAAACACATTCCTTCCAACTTTACCTCAATTGTACATAGGATCTCACTTTAAGAAGTTTGAATTTGAGAACATTTCTTCCATTCCTTGGGCATTTAATTCTTTAGATAATTAATCAGCTAACCTCAAATCAAATGAGATAATAAGTTTCATAACAGAATTCTCTTTCAGCAAAGAAAAATAAATTTCTCAAGCAGGACCAAGAAAAAACAATCTGTAAAATGGTAGCTTCCAGCTGGACTTAGTAGAACATGCCTGCAATTCCAGCAATCAGGGAGCTGAGACAGGAAGATCTTAAACTTAATCTTCACACTTTTAAACATACAACACTAATAAAATTTTAAAGGAGAGGGGAAAAAAATTCCATGCCTTACAAAAAGTTGCCGGCAAATCTAAAGGATCAAACAGATATGTGTACTAATATTATCAATGCCAGTGGATAGCTAAAATAACGATTCCAAATGTAACCCCACAAAAGAAATACAAATGACCTATTTGAGAACACTTGTTTATAAAACCAAAAAACACTTTCTATAAACAACTGAATCTATTTGTTGTTGTAGGATATATCAGATATACAAAAATGTTTTAATAAAATCAATGTGACTTAAGCTTTAAGAGCAAGCAAAACCCTATTGCTTTTATTTGCAATGACAAAAAAGGCATTCCTTATAGCTTTAGTGACTTAGAGATGAAGATATTTAAAGAAAAAAACAACAAATATTCCTAACACATTTGTAATTTATAAGCTGTACATAAATCCTTTTCTTCGATCATAATCCACAAAATTTCCCAACAGACCTTTTTGTCAGTAACACTTCTCATTATCAGAAATATTTATGTATAAAAAGACACCTTAGTAACATAGTGATTAATCAACTAAAGGCACATACAAGACAATTTATGCCATTAACTAAAGAGAGAATGTTAAAATACTTTTTGGACTTTAAATAATATCTAAAGTTAAGGATACATTCATTTAAAAAACATTCATTTAAAAAAATATATCAAGTTTCCTCAACTCATAATCAGTCACTGTGTATGGAACAACACAGAGTAGAGCAACACAACAGCTAACAGTTCATGACTCTCTGTGAAGATAATAAAAACATTTTAATTCCATGGGATCCCACTAAAAAATGAAAGACTTCCCTAAGATGCCAGTAAGACATGTGGCAAGGAAAAACCTGTGTTTAAGTGAAAACCTTCAAAGCCACCGGCCAACCTGTCACACCCAGAACCTACTTGTTTCATGGCAGTCTCTCCAATTTTGTCTGAATGCTTGCGGATGCTCTCCAGAAAGTCTTTGAGATCAGACATAGAAACATCTTTTATCTCTTCCCGAAGCTTGGGGATATTGTCCACCATCACCTTGCAGAACCGATAGTGGCTTACTTGAGGCAGATAGGTATGTTCTAGATGTTCCAGAGTTTTTAGTGCAGGATAATGCCTATAAAAGGAATTGATCACCTTTAGTTAAACTTTAGGGGTAACAAGTATATTACTCAGGAAAGCATTCTAACCTGAATTAGTTTTCACTATACATTAAGACAATCTAATACTGAGTTTTAATGATAATATCATGGAAAAATTCGTTTATTAAAAATTAATATATGCTGTAAAAGACTAGTAAAATCAGAGACTTTATACAAAGAATATGTAAATATATTTCCCAATGAAATTAATTATATAAATACTATATATTTTTATATATAATATATAATTTAGTTATATAAATGTTAATTATATAAAGACTTTGAAAAAAATCTTAATGTCAAAAAATTCATTCTATAAAATAAAAAGGCTTCAGATGATGGCGGAGAGAAGAACCTGGCAAATCATGCATGCATGAGTGAGTATAGGTGTGCATGTGAAAGATCCATCCCAAATCATTCTAAACCATCTCAAGATTTTAGGGAAAGTAACCAAAAAAGAACAACACATGGAGAAATGTCCACTGATGAACCTGCTCAACAGCAGTACCGCTACATTCTTGCCCGGCACACTTCTATCACCTTGCCTCCAATTTCCCTGGGCCTGGACATTAGTCATGGCTAGTCCTGAAAAGAAGTATCTTCACTGACCTACCTAAGGTTCCAGAACAGTGATGGGAGAAAGGCAGAAATATTTTGAAAAATGATGTATGAATAAGTTCCAGGTTTCCATAAATTGTAAACCTATGATCCATACACTAAAGAAGAAACAATTAGGATAAATACCCGCATGCAAGCACACATCACACAATTACACCAAAGTACACACTATCAAACTGCTAAAACCAAATAAAAGACAAAGACTAGCTGGAAAAAAGCCATACTACACAGAGAGAACTCAAAGACTATTCACACACCTCTCTTCAGAAATAAACCAAAACACAATGAAGTAGAGAGAGAGTTAGAGAAACTGAGGTCAGAGAAAAGGACCTTTTTAAAAGGGCAGCTTCTTGTTTCCAGAGCATTTTTTTCCTCCCCCCTCCGTGAGCTTTTTCCAGCTGTTATATTAGCCAACTGGAAGAACTGTGGCTAACCACCAACCACCAGAATTAAAAAGCCTGCCAGATGCCCCCACACATATACCAAAGGGAGGGTATCCCAGGTCACACCAGTGAGGGAGAAGGGAGGGAGTTAAGAGAGGGGACAAACCCAGTGCTCTTGACCTGGACTCACATCTCTGGGGCCCTCTCCCAACCCAATGGGAACTGTCAGTTTACAACAGTAGTTTGTCATTTCTATACCCCTACCCTCTCTCCAAAGTCTACCTACCCTCTGTGCCTGTAACTCTCTCGGGTCTGATCACCCTCTTGCTCCTGCTCTGGTGCTTTCAAGTCTAGGGGTCTCTTGCTCTAGCTCCCTGCTACAGTCCCCCCAACGCTCTCCCTCCTGGCCTCTACACCTTTCTGGGCAGTCTACTCTCAGCTGCCACTTCTGTGGTTGCCACGGGAGCTGCCACTGGCAGCTCTGCTCTTGGCTATCACTTCAACAGTTGGGGCAGTAGCAGCCCCCAGGTCATCGCTCTCCCTCTGCCTGTCTAATCTATTTCTCTGACTAGCTGCCCCAGCTTCAGTGATCTACTCACACTGCCCTGTCAAATCACACTTGCAATGTCCCTGTCCACCCACCCTCCCTGACCTTTGTGATTGCCCCATTCCTTTTCCTGTGCTGGTGTCTTCTGCCTTCTTTGGACATTCAGTTCTTTGTTTATTCCATTCTTTGTTCATCCTAGTGAATGAATGGGACAACCACCCCCACCACAAAACCCCACAACAACAGTGATATAATGTGAGCTAATAAAATTATAAATCTAGTATTCTATCAACATCAAAATATTGTCAGCCTAGAGAGAAGGCTCAGCAGTCACGAGTATTTACTGCTTTTGCAGAGGACCCAGGTTCCATTCCCAGCACCCATATAGCAGCTAACAACCATCCCAGAGGATCCAATGCCCTCTCTGGCCTCCATGGGCATTGCACCACATGGGTGCATTTACATTCATGCAGCCAAAACACAAATGAATGAATGAATGAATGAATGGTTTTAGTGTTTTTCAGGCCCAGGATGGATGAATGAATGAATGAATGAATGAATAATTTTATGTTTTTCAGACCCAGGTTGTGGTGCAGTTGGCAGAGTATTTTCAAGCATGCACAAAGCCCTGGATTTGGTCCCCAACATCACATGATCCAGGCATGATGGACCCAGCACGCAGCAGGTGGAGGAAAGAAAATCAGAACAAGTTCAAGGTCGTCCTCAGTTACACAGTAATTTCAAGGCTGGTTTGGACTACATATTGAATCTTTTTTAAAAAGCTGTTTTACTTTGTGTCCTTTTAAAATTAAGTATTCTATGTAGGTGTGGTGGTTTGAATGAGAATGTCCTGATAGGCTCCAATTATTTGGACACTTGGTCCCCAGTTTGTGGCACTGGTTGCAAAAGGTCATGGAACCTTCAGGAGGTGTGTCCATGCTGGAGGAAACATGTTACTAGGGACAGTCTTTTGAGAGTTCTTAAGCCTTGTAGGGTTTCTAGTTATCCTCTGTTTCTGTGCCTGCTTGAAGATGCATTCACTCAGCCTTTTTCTTTGGTACTCTCCTTCCATTCCCCACCATTATGGACTTTTACCCCTGGAATCATAAGCTCAAATAAATTCTTTCTCCTATAAGTTGCCTTGGTCACAGTGTTTTATCTCAGCAACAGGAAAGTAACTAATACAGTTTATACAAAGGAGGTGTATACAACAGTGCATGTGCAGAAGTTGAAGGACAACTTTGTGGAGTCAGGTCTCTCTTTCCACTTTCAGATGGTTCCTAGAATCAAGCTCAGGTCATCAGGTTTATGCAACATGCACTTTACCCAGTGGGTCATCCTTCAGTCCCTCCTCCATTGTTTTCAAACAGTAGTTAACAAGGTAACATTTCCACTATAAACTAGGCTACAGTCTAGAAGACAGACAAAAATAAACATTAAGTAGGATGTTCAGGAATCAAAACCCTCATATAACAATGTTAGGAACATAAAAAGATGCAGATGCTTTGACAAACAGCCTGTAAGTTTCACAAAATAATACAAGATGGAATTATAGTATTATCCAATAATTCCACTCAGAGGTAGAATCCCAGGAGAACTTAAGGATATGTTCACATAAAAATTCTGAGTGTTTGTAATAGTATTATTCATAACTAAAAAGTGAAAATAACTCAAAAGTTCATTAAATGATCAAAAGACAAAATGCAGTCCATCCACACAATGGAAGAATATTCAACCATAAAAAGGAGCCAAAGTAATTCACACCATAGCATAGCTGAATCCTGAAAATACTATGTTAAGAGGAAGAAGTCAAATACAAAAGGCTACACACTGTATGACACCATTTACATGAGAGATTAAGAATAGGCAAATCTATAAATGTTGAGTGGTGGCTGTCTAGACAAGGGAAAAGAGGAATGGGAGCAAATTTTCTTTCAGGGGTGACTGAAATGGTCTTGAGTCAGGCAGTGAAGACAATGCCATATCCTTGTGACTTTTTTTTTTTTTTTAAACCTATGCTCAGGGACCACTGAGGAAGAGAAGGCAGAAAGAGTGTACAAGCCACAGGTAGATGGATGACCATAAGGAAAGAACATTTTCCAAACAGCTGTGAAGTTATTCATATGAACTTACAGCCATGGTAACAGCATGCACAAGACCCATGCAAGTTCAAGCCAGACAAAATCGCAGCATAGAAGTGGGGAAGTGAGGAAAAAGCCTCAATCTTAGGTGAAGAACTGCTGGCAACCAGTAATTGTTGGGAGAGGTGATTCAGTTCCAGGGGAGGGGTCCATAATGGCAAGGGATAAAAGGTGGAAGAAGAGTGCCAGAGCAGAAGGCTGAGTGCAACACAAGATAGGTTAACCAGGCTCCAGTGGATGCAACGATACCAAAGGACATTTGGGGACAGAAACTTGACTCAATACCTTAAATCCAGTAAGTGGGTCTATAAGAGAAGAGAAGGAATCTAAATATGATCAAAATATAATGTATGAAATTCACAAAAATTCAATTAAAAAAACCCTAAAAACCTTATACTGTGCATATGAAATGATGGATGCTATTGTAGATGAATAACAACTTAATATTGGTTTTTTTTTGAGACAAAATCTCTCTGTAGTCCCAGCTGGCCTGGAACTCACTATGTACACCAGCCTGGCCCAGATCTCACAGAGATCCTCCTGACTCTGCCTACCAAGTACTGGAATCAAAAGCTTGTACCATCACATCCAATAACAATGTGATTGTTTAAATGAAGGTAAAATAAAAGCTTTCAAATATACTGTATCTCAAGCCAGGCACAGTGGTACATACCTTTAATTCCTAGAACCCACATAGCAGCTAACAACCATCCATAACTCCAGTTCCAGAGGAATCAAACACCTTCTGACTGTAGGCACTGCACCACAAAGGTGCACTTACACACATGTAGCCAATATAGTCATACACATGAAATAAAAATAATAAATATAAAAATAATATATAAAATAAGAAGCAATCATTTAAAAGAAATAAACAGAGAAGAAAAAGAAATAAAACAAAGAAGTATAGATAACAAGGCCTTAATGAAGGTAAGAAGTAATCTTTAAATACAGTTGATTGATGGAGAGGAAAGCAGATACAGAGAGAAAGAACAAATAACAGGTGGGACAAATGGAAAATAAATTAGAAGATAATTTTTAAGTCATATACTGATAAATGCATTAAACATGAAAGATCTAAAAAGCTGAATTTAAAAAGATTTTTTTAATCACTTGTGATCTTTTTAAAAATAGTAAGATTAAGCCAGGCATGGTAGCACATGTCTGAAATCTCTCAGGAGGCTCCACTCAAAAGGCTGAAGCAAGTTGAAGATCCAAAAAACCCTTGTCACAAAAAAGGAAAGATCAAAACAAAAACAAAAAACTCTGTAAAATAGCATGTCTATACTCTGCAAAAATGATGAAGTTATCAAAGTCAAAGAAAGATGGAAGACAGTTCAAGATTCAAGAAGACTTAAGCATGCAGTATGTGATTTGAGCTGATTCTTGTACTTTAAAGAAAATGACTGAGACCTCTATGGGTATTAATTCTCATTTTCCATTGCATTGGCTATATAAATGGATGTCTCTATTTCTAGGAAATCAGACAAAGTATTTGTGAATTACAGTCCATGAGATTAGCATCTTGGTTCCAACTTTTCAGGAAAAAGACAGTTATACTTAACTTGGGAATGCTTAAAAATAACTTAAAAGTCACAAAACTGACTACATACAAATGTAAAACTGCTATACACACAAAACAAACATTATCTGTACAAAATTAATAGGTAAGCTAGTCACTGAAAGACAGTATTTGTAGTATGTAACAGGAAAAAGCAATCTTGTATATAACAAATTCCCAAGAATGAAAATGAAAACAGAGTATGTGCAAAGTTTATGAAAGAAAACCTCAATGTCTAAAACTTGCTCACTAGTGATTTAAGTCAAGACATGAAAAGTCAGTAGTGACCTATCACTTCACAGTCACAAGACTAGCAAAACTGCAGAGTCTGATGATAGGGATTTTACTTGGAGGTGAAATAAGAGGACCTTGAAAGTACTGGTGACACTCAGACTGGAGAGCAACAGCTAGTAAGAGCTAGTGACAAAACCTTTCCTTGATCCAACTGGTCACTTTCTAAATATAAATCTTAGACCAGCAGAACTGGCATTACCAATGAGCTTAGTGGAAATGCAGGAATGACCCCAGAAACACTCAGTCAGAAACTACATTCCAATGTGGTCCAGAAACAGCAACATTTGAAGATCTCTACTCTCAAACTTTCAGTGTTTAAAGAAATATAATAATGATGTTAAGGCATCAGTGTGAGCCACAGCAAGCAACTGAATCCACACCAGATATCCTTCATAACAGAGGATGTTTATCATAAAGTAAGAACCCCCAAATCTCAGTGACTTAAAACAAGAGTTTGAAACTATCTTGTTCTCCTTCCACAACAGGTTGGCACAGCTCTGCTCACTGAAGGTACTCAAGGATTCAACCACCATCTTGAAAGCTACCATTTTCCCTTGACAGCAAAAAAAAACAAGACAACTCTAGAGAAACCTCACTGCAAAGTAAATGCTAAGCTCCAAAGTGATCATATTAGGCAAGATGCAGTGGTACACACTTTAATCCCAGCACTCAGGAAGCAGAGGCAGGCTGTGAACTCTGAGTTCCAGGCCAGCTAATGCTACACAGTGAGAACCTGTCCAACAACAACAATAAAGTGACACACATCACACATGCTCACATTGTATCATCCAAAAACAGTTGCACTGCCCAGGAAAACAACTCCACATCAGCAAGAAAGCTGAGTAAAAACACTGAGACTAGCATGTATGTAGACCACTAGAATTAGGAAAGGAAAGGACTGTTGACACAGTTCACACAGAATTCTTAAAATGAGCATATTATGTCCATATACATAAAGAAAATAATCTCTCCATTATTATGTAAGCTCCATAAGGACATTTCTCTTTGGGTTCCATTCACAGCTATATCCTCAGCAGCAGCATCTGGTATATAGCAGTAGTCTAGTCATTTTTTTGTTCAGTGAATGAAAGGATCTCAAAAAAAAAAAAAAAGACTGAAAATTATCTATATAAATGCTTTGTAAAGACAAAATAAAACATTTTGATTTATAGATTTTTTAAAACATGGAATAGGACACACCAAATTTGTGACATTGTGTTCTTCAAGGAAATGGGGGGAAGAATAGGATCAATGGAAGAGCTGCATATTATTTGTATTTTTTAAACATATACTTACATATATGTATATACCTACTGTGTTGGTTTGAAGGAAAATGTCTCCCATGGGCTCCAAGTATTTGGACATTTTTGTCCCCTGTTGGTAGTGCTGTTAGGGAGGTTTTAGGATATGCAGCCTCCCTGAGAGGAAGCATTGGGGTTGTGCTTAGAGAGTTCTTAAGCCTCGCTAGATTTACAATCATTCTTTGCTTCTTGTGTCTGCTTGAAGATGTGAGAGCTCAGCTTTCTGCCCCAGCTGCCTCTTCTGCCATCCTCCCTGCCAGAATGGACTTTAACCCTCTGGAATTCTAAATAAATAAATAAACCCTGTAAGGTGCTTTGGTCAGTATTTATCAAAGGAATACTAAAGTAACTAATACAGAAGTTGATACTAGAGAGTGGCCTGCTGTTGTAAAGAACCTGGGTTTTTGGAGGAATATGGAAGACTTTAGAAGTTTGAACTAGAAAACGCAGTTGAATGCTGTAAGCAGAGATTAACAGAACATTCTAGTAGAAGCCTGAAAGAAAGAGAATAAAATAGTTCCAAAGGGAAATAAGGACTTAAATAGCAACTGGGATATTTTGGCAAAAAGTCTGGGTGGAGCCTGCCTACAGCCTAAGAGTTTGCCTAAGGTTGACTTGAAAAGTAATAGACTAATTTTTTTGGTGGGGGAAATTTCAAGACAGTCTACAGTAGAAATGGTGGAGGCTACTGACAGTGAATAGTATACAGATCTACAGTAAAAAATAAAGCAAGTGGGGCAGAAAGAAATGTAAGGTGTACAGTTTGGACTGAAAAAGAGCACTAGAAAAATTAATGCTAGTGCTGAAGGAGAGCCTCTCTTTAATAAAAAGATTAGAGTCCTCAAGGAAGAGGCCCCTAGGTTCGCACTAGAATAATGGAAGAAGTACCCCCAGGGTAAGACCCCACCCAGCTAAGCTTCCCTGTGAAAAGAAAAATCCTAAGGAGTTTTCTCCTAGAAAATTGCAACCTACAAAAGCTTCTGGTAATGTGGATGAAGCAACCCAGGATCCATCCCAAACTGGCAGCCAAACTTGGCAGTGTCATTCACATGGAGCTGTCTTTAGAGGCATAAAGATGCACAAGTGAAGTGGCCATTGGCTCTTCCTCCACAGTTTCAGAGAGCCTCTGAGGCCAGGTAGTGTGCAGCAGGGGCGTCCCTGCGTAAAGAAACCCTGACAAGCCATTGTGTGAAGCTATGAAGAAGTCTGTGAAACGTGGTTGTCAGTGGAAACCCCAAGATGTTCAAGATGCCAGAGCAGTAAAACATCTGCCAAGGAGAGCTGCATATAGGGAGTGATACCAGCCCAAGAGAGATATGTATGTTCACACAGTTAAGCTGCAGGGGCTGCACCACCTAAGCCCTTCAAAAGTTAAGTTCCAGAAATTAGACATGAGGTTACTGGATTTGTTTGCTCTGCTGATTTTTAATCTTGTTTTGGTCTATATTTCCTCAGTATGTCCCCATTCCTCCTCCTATCTCAAATGGAAATGTGTACTAGGTTCCACTGTAGGTTGAAAGTATATGGTTTATCTTCTGATTTTACAGGGTCTTACAGTCAAAAGATTGCCCTGAGTCTCAGAAGAGACTTTAGACTCTGGACTTTTGAATAATATTGAGACTGGTAAAGACTAAAGGGAACTCTGAAGGTGAAGTAAATATATTTTACATTTTATATGGTGGGGGTGCTGGGGAATGGAATGTGAGGGTTTGAATGAGAATGTCCCCCATAGGCTTCAAGTATTTGGACATTCTGCCCCCAGCTGGTAGTACTGTTTTGGGAGGTCTTGGAAGGTGTGGCCTTGCTAGAGGAAGCATGTTACTGGGGTGGGCTTTGAGAGTTCTTAAGCCTTGCCAGATTTCCTGTGCCAACTTCAAGATGTGATCCATATGCTTGCTGCTCCAGCCACCTTTGCTGCCATTATGGACTCTTACCCCTGGAACCATAAACTCAAATAAGCTCTTACTTCTATAAGTTGCCTTGGTCATGGTGTTTTATTACAACAGAAAAGTAACTAATACTTTATCTATATTTACATGTTTACATATAATTATGTGACTCAAAACTGTGGGGGTTGTTGTGTTTACTTATTTTGGTTTGTTTACTTGCTGATTTTTGTTTTGAGATGAGCTCAAGCTAGCCTTTAATTTTTTATCCTTCTACCTCTTCCCCAGTACTGGGATTACAAGTGTGCTTTATCATACCTGGCTTTGGAAAGTTATTAATATTTCTTCATTCAAAGATGTTGACATAAGTCTGTTATTCTCCACAATTTCAAGACTTTACTAAAATATTGTTAAAGAAACACTACTATTTTCATATCCCACAGAACATAACTTTTCATGGTGTGCTACATATGTAGTCTTATGAGAGCATATCCATCTGGGAGACTGTGCTAGATAGCTTCAGTTATCAGCTGCACACACCAGGAAGATGTAACCTCAATGAAAGCAAAGCATTCCCCTGTGGCCATGCCTATGAAGCATTTTCTTTTTTTTAATAGTATTTTGAATTATCTATATTTATCATGTGTGTAAGTGTTTTTCCTGTATGTATGTAAGTTCACCAATATCATGCAATGACTGTGGAGGCCAGAAGAAGGTATCAGAGCTCCTGGAATTGGAGTTATGGATGGTTGTTAGCCACCATGTGGGTGCTGGGAGCTGAACCTGGGTCTTCTATAAGAGCAGCCAGTGTTCTTAAGCACTGAGCCATCTCTCCAGCCCTGGAGGGAATTGCTTACTACAGTAAAATGTTCCAGGATAGCCAAAGGTCACTACAAAGTTTTCCCTAGAATAAAACTAGAAGAAAGTACTTACTTCTGCAACAAAGGAACCCTCAAATTTTAACCTTGACCTTTGGAATGGTTAATTCTATATGTGAACTTGACTAGACCACGCACCCATTTCGTCAAACATTTTCCTAGATACTTGTCTGAGAGTTCCTGGGGGAAAAGATTCCCAATTAATGTGTAGAGTATGAGTAAACGTAGGGAACTTTCCTCAGATCATAGCTGAAGACCTTACTTTAAAAACAAAATGGCCAACTAAACTATAAAAAAGACAAAATACCACCAGACAACTGACTTTGGATTCAAGCTCTAACATTAACTTCATTAAGCCTCAACTTGCCAGGCTACCATAGAGATTTAAAACTTTCTAGCCTCTCCACCTAATTTCTTACAACAAATTCCCTCACCACACAGATTAATACACACACGCACACACGTATGAACTCTTGGTTGTTTTCTAATGAATCCTGACTGAGATCCTCTAGCAGCAGAAACAGTGACTAGTTTTTCTATGACAATACTTGCAACATGTTTCACAAGACAATTATCGTTAATAGACTTCCATGCTTCCCCCACAACCTCCCTAAAAAACTGGGACTCCAAAAAAAAAAAAAAAAATCAAACTATATTTTTATTAAGTGCAATATATGACAACAAGTGTATATAAATAGATCTAGGATAAAATCAACAGATGTCTGCAAAAGAGCTGAGGAAAAAAAAAATCACAGATTCAATTATTTTTTTGAAAAGTGATGCCAAAAGTGTTTTAAATAAATTGTATTACCCTTTAAACCTAGGCAGGTCTCTTTAAGTTCAAGGCCAACAAAGTCTACAAAGCCAGTTCTAGGTTAGCCAGGGCTACATGGTGACACTCTGCCTCAAAAAAGAGAAAAACAAAAATGTAGGAGTGCTGAATATCTGGCTCTGTGGTTACTTTAACTTGCTGCTTCCAGAGGATCTGAATTTGGATTCCCGCACCATGTCACGTGGCTCATAACAGACTCTAACTCCAGCTCCACGGGATCTAATGCCCTCTTCTGGCCTCCATGGGCAGCCACACACATGTTCATATGAACATATATACAGGCACACACAGACCCAAAGATACACATAAATAAATAAGAAAATAATTTTTAAAGTATTGTAAATAAATTTAGATAATGCTGTTCAAGTAAAAAAAAAAAAAACTTACCTTTTAGTCTTCATCTGATCCCTTAGTTTGCTGTACATCTCTAGTACTTGAAAGAGAGAAAAAAAATACACAAGCATTAGACAAAGTAAAAGATAAACTACAGCTAAAGGAATTTTGTAGGAATCCTCCTCCCCTTCCAGTTCCTCACCTGGAAGACACAGCATTAACTTATCAACAGTGGCAGAAATATTTCTCTGCTGTACTCGGCACTGCTTCAGCTCTTCCATTGCTATTACCAGCTTGGCAAAAGGGAAAAAAACTGAATTATGCCAACAGCTGTAAGTAAAAAAGCTTTCAGTCACATTTTTCCACACTCTTCAATTCATTAAAATCCCAGTCTCATAGTAAAATGTGCCAAGTGGAACTATCTTCTTCAACCAGCAATATACCCCTGTATGGTTTCCTACTTTTCCCCAAGCTGTACTCTCATCTAGGAGGGCCTATGTAAAAGGAAACACCAAAAAACAGAGGCCATCCAGAGAAAAGAAAACATTATGCCCATTTTCTCTGAACTCTATATCAATTCTTCATGATCTATACTTCCGTCACTGCAAAGATCCATATTTCTTTCATGTGCTCTGAGCTCCATAAGGGCAGTCCTTCCTATGATCTTCACCTATGTCCCCATTTTAATGAACAAGTCATACAACTATAAGATACAGCTTTTCTAAGCCATCCAGCTGAGTAAAGATTAATTCATTGCTCTTCCCATGGCTCCCATTTTAAGAGTTCCCTCTGAAGTCAACTCACAATATAACAGAAACCATAATATCTGCAGGTACAGACTATGTCAAACAAATAATAATAATAATCTATATATCCACTTATAGCATTCATCCCACACCCACACCTAAGACATGAAAAGAATGAACATGAACGGAGAACCAGAAACAGAGCCAGAAAACTTGGAATCTGGACCCAGCCTTGTCAATTATTATTTAAACGTGAGCAAATCATCTATTCTTGTTTCCTCATCAATAAAATAGTGGCAGTAAGGAGCCTGCCATTTGGATCAAGTGACTAAATGGATGCAAAAAAATATTGTAATTGTAAAGGTTTAAAAGGTGAGTCTATCAGTAAACAGAATAAACTAATTTTAAACCTATGTTTGTGGAGCCCTCGCTTTATGCCAGTTCAGGAAGACAGAAGAGATACAGCAATGAACAAAACAAGCATAACTCCGGAATTATATGGAGCTACTTTTCAATGGAACAAGAAAGACAAAAAAAAATTGCATAAGTAAAAAATGTACCAGGACTATGATAGCACAATGGAGAAAAACAAAAATCAGAAAAGTGAATAGTGCTAGGAATGAGAGTCAGACTGCAATTTCCAATGAGGTCATTAAGGAAGGCCTCAATAAGAAGATAACATATAAGTCAGGTAAGCTGTAACCCTGGGACCCAGCAGGCTGAGAAAGGGGGACTGCTACAGATTCAAAGCCAGCCTGAGGTACAGAGTGAGTTCTAGGTTATCCTGAGCTACATAATTATATTCTGTCAACAAAAAAAAAGAAAACCCAGACATTTGGGACATTATCAGACAGAATTTTAAATCACTCCTACCACCACCCCCAGAAAAACCACAGAGAAGTCAACATAAATCAGACATAGTGACACTTGTCAATGATCCAAGCACTGAAGAGTTAGAGACAGAAGGATCAATTCAAAGCTGGCCTGGACTACATGTGACCCCGTCTTTAAGAAAAGAAGAGGCTTGGTGTGATGATGCATGCCTTTATTCCTGATGCTCAAGAGGAAGAGGCAAGCAGATCTCTGTGAGATCCAGACCAGCCTGGTCTATATAACAAGTTTCAGTGGGGCTATAGGGAGACCTTGTGTCAAAAAAAAGGTAATCATAGGCAGAGACATTTACAGAGAGAGAATACAGGAAAGATTTAAAGCATGGCTGAGAGAGACTGAATTTTCTTTCCATTACACTTTATGCTGGCTATATTCACTTAATTCAGGTAAACATTACAAGAAGCAACAATAATCCCCAAGTACTTCCAACATACTGCGTACAGTCTTCCAAGTCACAAAATGAAGAACAGTCATCCAAAGGGAACAGCAAAAACAAAAAAGATATTTTCAAAAAGTGAGCTGGCCTTACTTCCTTCCCCTCATGCTGTAGTTTTCTATTAGTGTCCATCACTTGGTTCTGTGGAGAGAAGACAATTTAAATTCATAAAAAACAAATACTTGGAAAACAGTTGCATAAAGATCAAATTTTAATAAGAGATGCATTAGGTCTGCAAGTAAGTCATTATCTCATCACACACATGGATCCCAATAGCTTGAACTCTTTAACAACTTTTCTACAGGGCGTTTGCATGAGCTTTTAGAAAAGGAAAAGCTGACTAAAAGACAGTTTGGCTTAGACAGAACATTCCAAAGTAAGATACTACAGTGACCCAAGGTCATATGTTAACTCTGGAGAGAAAAGAGAAAAAAGAAAAAGAAACAAATAAAATAGAAAAGTAATCCACAGAGTTTTACCATCTGCACCAAATCTAGAAAACATTTGCTTCACCAATGTGCTCCTGAAAAGGCTAGGGATGAACTCAACTTTTCACCCTCAGTCAAATTTTCACTATTTACTATCTTAATTCTATAAAATGTTCATTTAATTGTTGTTTTCAAGTCATTAATTCATAATAACTTCTAACATTTCTTTATTACCATTAAATCTCTCCATAAGATTAGTCAAAAACATATGAAAAAGATTTTAAATAAGTTATGGCTTATAAATTTAAAGGAACAAGGACACATTTTTTTTTCTGGTACCTAGTTCAATGTTTCCATTCATATAAAAAAAAATAAGCTTTTATAATAGTAATTTCTTCTTCATTTCAGACATTATCAAAAGATGAACAATATTCACTTCTAGGGTTTTTTTTAAATGAAAGCTGTGTAGCTTTCCACTAGTAATTGCTATTTCTTATATTTTTACTAAATTCCCCCAACAATGTCCCTTAGAGAATCAAGAAATGTTGATGTTAGTAACACATACATACACAAACACATACACATATACACAAAGTGGGGGTACTATAAATGCCCAAGAAAGATATTTTTCCAAACCTATTTGATTCAAAATCATCTCAAGAAACTTGCTTTTCAGAAAACACACTTTTTAAAATTGTTACCTTAAATTATACAATATACCTGGAAATACAGTTCTTCAGAGCAGATTATTATATGTACCCATATTTTCAAAGTCAAAATGAAATCAGACCTCTTCCGTAAAGTCTTTATAAAATATCAGAAAAAGAGGAAAGAAAATATTTTCTTAATAGCACCATATGTGGAAAATATCACTCCTTTATTGGACTGTGATCTCAGTAAGATGTAGCTACCCAAAATGCAGATCTAAGGCATTAACAGAAGCATTCTCTAAAACAAGGGTCAGAAATCTGTTTCAATAGAGGGTCCAACAGTAAATACTGAGTTTTCAGACCACACAGTCTCTATAGTAACTACTCAACACTCACAATGTAGCAGGAATGCAGCCACAAACAAAATATTAAGGATAAGTATGGCTCAGTCCCAATAAAACTTGATTTACAAAAATTGGAGGCCAACTGAATCTGTCTTGCTAGCCAGAATCCACTAGTGCATACTCTAGAATAAGACCAGACAGCAAGGGGGAGAGAGCAAAGACGAGAATGACATTTAGGTATCATGTTTCTTGAAGGCCTCTAACCAGCTGCTGCATGATTAAATGTGAACATGAGGACAAATGAAGGAATTTTTAGGCCAGAGATTAAGGAAAACTCACTTGGAAACACTACATCCTACATCTAAACAATGACTATCTCAAGTATCTTAAAGAGCCAGAAGTGGCTTCCAATAAATGGATTATTACTAGGATATTAGTAGGATTCTACTCAGGTAAGAAAAGGCTCTCAGGTAATGTGAACAGAAATACAACGGGTTGCAATGAATGACAGCACAATCCTCCATTTGATAATAGATTAATTTTCTTTATCCTACTCTGGAGATCTCCTAAAATTCAGACCTCCAACACAACAACTTCAACATTATTGTTCCTACTAAAATAGCCTTGTTCAAGCCAGGCATGGTGGTACATGCCTTTAATCCCAGCACTTAGGAGTTAGAGGCAGGAAGAGCCCTATGAGTTCAAGACCAGATTGGTGTACATATTGAGTTCCAGGCTACTTGGAGATACAGGGAACCCTGTCTCAAAAAGACAAAAAAAAAAAAAAAAAAAAAGAGGTTTGTTCATCTTTTGAAGGTATCATTTCTCACTTTTTCCAGCCTCAAGCCCATTGTAAAAACACATATTTTATACTGAGATTCAGTTCACAAGTATAGGTAATATAGACACACACACACACACACACACACACACACACACACACACACACACCTGACTGAAATACTTTTGAAGAAACAATCTTATCTTTAGTATATTTAATACACTTTTATTTTCCCTTCAGTATTATTCTGTTTTTCTATTTTTGTTAGAAATACTGACCAAAGTCACTAAACCGATTTCATGCAAACCATTTTCTAAAACATATCCATTGGAGCTTAACCTATAATTTGGGTAAGAAAGATAATAACCATTTTAATCCTAGCCAATAATTGTTCAATACATTATAATGAAAAGAGACTATATCAACTAAGAAGACATTTGTGATTCATAAAACATAGATATGGATGTATATGTGTACATATATATATATATACATATATATTATTTGTACACATATCTATACATAGACATGTTGTGGACACAGAAATAAATGGGCACCTTGAAGAGTATAATTTAATTTTATTAACTTTACATTGGAGGTATTTAAGAGTAAGAGAAGATTAGATGAGTATCAATCAACCAGTGATGTCAGCAGCTGATGAGCACCCAGGCATGACTCAGTACTATCTGGCCTGAAGTATTCTACACCTGTTATATTTTACGGCCCACCATGGACCAGGTTCCCAAGCTGGCAATACAGAAGTCCAAGAAGCATAGAAAAAGTAGAGCTTAAGAGGGCTGGGTAAAGACAAATAGCACATTTGCAACAAATCAAAACACTTTTTACCTCTAAGATGAATGAAGTAACTTAGAAAGGTAGAGGAAATCTATTTAATTATGCTGGAAATATTCTATGTCTCAAGATGGATGGATTCTGTCATACAGGACCATAAACTCCTGATTAAAACCTTAGGATCCAATATGTTTTAGATTTCAAAATTTTAGAAATTTTTATACAGGTAATTACATATAACATATATAGTACTGTATGTGTGTTATATAATGTCCCCAATTTGAACATAGTATAGCACCCTATAACCAAACATATTAATATATCTGCAGTTAAACACAAAAATTCATATTAAATAAGTTAAGAAGTTTAATAGTTTCATGTCCATTTAGGTCATGCTCTACAGTCAAATGATTTTTTTAAACTATTGCAGCTTTAGAATATAATTCAGTATCTGAGTTCACTTAGCCTTTCAAACAATGTTTCTTTGCTTTTCTTATCAACATACTCTTTTAGATGAATTTTATGCTCACTGTCCAACTTAACTCCATGCAGGAAAAAAAAATCATAGTAGGATTTTAATTCAAATCCCAACAAGAAAAACAGCATAAAAGCAAAAAGACTAGGAAGAAGAAATAAAACTACTACTACCCACAGATCACGAGTATTTATACAGCAAACACCAAAAATCCAAACTATTTGACATAACAGAAGAGTTAAGTAGAATATTTAGATTTCAAATCAAGAAGCAAAATCACTTCTCTAAGAAAAGGTGCCGTGCACAAGGCAATGCTCTGAACTCTGCCATCCTACAGGGAGGACTTTTATCCAACAAAGAGTCACAGTGTTTCTGTTTAAATGAAGGAGGTAAAGATCTGATGTACCAGAAGGTATCCCAATTAAACTAACTTAAAGTAAACTAACTTCATAGTAAGAAAAACATTATCTCACTTATCTGGGTTTTGATATAAATTCCTTTTCTTATATCATAAAAGTCTTTAGAGTCCAGGTATGGTAGTACATGACAGTAATTCCAGTACTTGAGAGGCTAAGAGAGGAGAATCACAAGTTTGAGACCAGCCTAGGATACAGAGGGAGACCCTGTCTCAAAACTTAACAATAATTCTAAGAGAAGTCAAGAGATGAGAGTGGAGAAGTGGCAAAGACAGACCAGAGGAAACCCTAAAGTATCATACTAAGGATGCTGAACTTTGTTTTCTTGAGTCTAAGCAAAAGGAACTCCACAGGCTTTCCCATCTGGAAAGTACCATGATTACACCTGAATGTTACATGTACTATTCCAAAAAGTTTAAAATGTTACTTAGTATGATTACTTCATGACAACGTTGTGATTTGGTCATGTTACTCCATATCTTTACCTCAATTCTGCATCTGTAAAATGGGAATACACAGTCTCTAGCCCATAAAAATAAAATAATAAATTTGTGCTACAAATACATCATGCAACGTAGTCCCTACTCTTTAAATGCTAATAAGAACCACAGAAAGTGTAGAGAGGCGGGTAACCAGAAGAGGGCAGAGGGGCAAGTGTCCAGTGGCATCTCCTTACTTTGAGTTTCTGGGCTTCTCCCCGAACTTTCAGCAACTCAGTAATAGAGTCTACAAAGCCCTGGTAGTGAAAGTTGCACATTTTCTCAATCTCTCGGTCGTGATTGCGGATGCGAGTTTCTAGCTTCTCCATGAATCGACCATGCTCCTCACCGTCATAGACAGATCTTAAAAAAGAAAACACCGTGAGAAGAAGTACAAACCCAGAAGAATCTCTATAAAGTAGACATTCAGAATGTATAAACCACCAAAGTAAGCCAATTGTATTCATACTGCCCCAATGTTAAAGAAGTGTTTTATAGGAAAATCAAAAAATTTACTTTTGAATTCACTTAAAAATACCTAGAGTATTCATCAGAGAATTGTCACCACATAGTAAAAGGACTAAATTACAACTCCCTGTCCCTTTCTTTCTCCACTTAACTCTTCTAGAACAATTCAATTTCAATAAGCCCTACTAACTACTTACTCCGTGATTACAACTGTGCTGGCTAGATTCAGCACAGCTACCCAGCTACAATCTAAATCAGCCATGGGGCACCATGAAAAAAATCTTGCTAGAGCCTGCATCCTTTACCCAAAATGAAAGAGAACAGAAGTCTTTCAGATTCCAGATGTTTTCTGATTAGGGGGATTTGGGAGATATTTATATGAAATATCTTGTATATAGGACTCAAATCTGAATGTACAATTCCTTAATGTACATTATATATATGTATATAACTTATAGCCTGCAGGTAAATTTATGCAGTTTTAGTGAATTGGTGTTTTGACTACAACAGGTCATATGAGGCATTTTCAACTTATGACATCTGCATGTGGTCTTTGGAACATTTCAGATTTGAAATTTTGGGATTAGAAATGCTCAACCTATACAATGATTGATTACTCCCGGAAAAAAAAAAAAAAAAAAAAAAAAAACCACTTCAAAGTTTCTAAAATATCCAAGTGTGGAAACTGCACTTTTCCCTCCTCTCCTCAAATGTCCATCCCTCATCCTCAGCTATTTAATCTATTTACTTCTCAAGAAAATAATACCTTGAACTATTTCCTCTTCCTTTGTAGAAATCAACCACCCCACTTTCATGTGCTTCCTCCTCCGTGGGC
Organism: Eospalax fontanierii; assembly: GCA_035773235.1. NCBI lineage: Eukaryota > Metazoa > Chordata > Mammalia > Rodentia > Spalacidae > Eospalax > Eospalax fontanierii. The sequence continues at coordinate 51,302,033 of CM069547.1, read as the reverse complement.
TCTCTGTAAGAGTGGCAAGTCTGCATCTGTGGTCAGCCCTTCCTGTTATGGGGACAACAGCTGTTGTGCATCACACATTCTTCCTGTCCACTAGTTCATTCCCATGTCTATGGAAACACTCCCTGTGAAAACTGCCCTTAACCACACATCCCCTTCCAGCTACCATCTTCTTGTTTCTCTGCTCTCCATGCCAGTGAAACTCCTTCTACTTCCTCAGCTCCCCTCCTCCTCACCTCCTAGAGCTAGTACGCATTTTATCCCAGGCAGGGCTTGGCACACTCTTCATTCAGCACTCTCTTCTGGAGACTTCAATGACAACGACATTTACATGGATTTAATCTTTCATTGACACACCTCAATTCCCTTCTCAGTGCCTCATCTTCAATTACACTCCTCTATGACCTCTCAAAATACCACTCCTATGGTGTTACTTCCTAACCTATAACCTACAAACCCTGTGCACTACACTCAAATATCCAACAACTATTGAACTATAACCATTGGATTGTTAAAAGATGCCGCAAATTTAATGCAGAAAAAAATCATTTATGATTAACCTATCTCCACTCCCACATTTGTTCCTCCAGTTTCTCAGTCCTACCCCTACCACTACAATGGCACTACCCACTTATACAAGCCAAGCATCCACAAACCACTTATCTATCTGTTCATTCTCTCTCCATTCTATCCACTAGTAAGTCCTGACGACCTCCAAAGCATGTCTTAAAATTCTATTAAAACTCTGTCCAACTGTGCAATGTAGAACCACAGAGCAATTCAAGAGCCTCCAAAATTCATTATGCACACACTTCTCACCATTCCCACCCAAGTGCATATTCCACACAGCAGTTAAAATGATCTCTTTAGGTCGAGTGTAGTGGTGCACACCTTTAGTTCTAGCAGTCACACTTGGGAGGCAGAGGCTGGCAGATCTCTGTCAGATCAAGGCCAACCTGGTCTACACAGTAAGTCTAGGCCAAGTGGGGCTATAGGAAGATCCTATCTCCAAAAAGACCAAAAATGTCATTAAAGAAGTAATTAAGACATTACTGCTACCCTGAAGTCTCTCCAAGACTTCCTTCTCCCTAGTTTCCACCCTTGACCTGCCTCCAGAGTCTAGGATACACTTATGACTTTATTTTGAAGCCTCTTCTTACTACCTCAAGGATTTGATTCTCAAACAAGTTAAGATTATCCTCATGTCTTTAAACAATCTCTTCATCATCATCTATGTTTTTTTCTCTATTTCTTCCTACAATCCTCCTGAACTAGATTATAAACACAAGGTGTCTTATTAACAGACTTGGGGGCAGTAAGTAAATAGGAACTAACTAAAGAATGGCTAACACTATCTCTAAGACATCTTTGAACCCTGATAATCCTTCAGCAAACACATATTTGCTCCTCACTGTCCTTGATTTCTGAGTCTGGAGTTGTATGTAGCTCCATCATCACCCTAGATCCTCTGGATGACAAAGTGCATTTTCTTCAGCAAGTCAGTTTCACTGCCCCAAACTAAGTATAACAACACACACACACACACACACACACACACACACACACACACACACACCAGTAAACATTCTTAACACTGACTTCAGAAAGGGCACAGCAATCAAGATTCATTCCCCTTCCTTGAGAAAAAAAAGAAGTTCATCAAATAAATTATAAACAGTCCTCCAAGTGGTTGATCTTGCTGAAAGAACTATTCAGAATACACAAAACAGAATCCACCACTGACATTTCAACAAGTCTCAAGTTTAACTCTTCTTTCAAAAGAACAGAAAAGATTCTTCCAGGTAAAGATACTCACATGCCTTACCATATGGAAAAAAGGAAGATTCACTGAAAACTCCTCAAGCTAAAAGACATTAAGAAATCCAGGAGCCAGGTGAGGGGGCACAAGTCTGTAATCCCTGCATTTTTGGGGTGGGGGTAAGGAATTCAAGACCAGCCTTAACTAAGTAGCATAAGGTCAGCGTAGACTACATAAGGCCTGCTTAAGAAAAAAAGAAAATGAGGAAAGAATTCAGAATTTCAAGTAATTTAGATTGATAATGCTTTGCTGAACTTCCTATTTAAAACAAAACCAAACTAAAATCAAAGATCAAAGAAGAAAATGTCAAATGTAGATGTCTGATTGTGAAGCCTTGGTCTTAGCACTGTAATTAACTACATATTTGGCCAATTCAGTTAATCTCTCTGACTTTTAGAGTTTTCTCATTTACAAAACTAGGAAGCAATCAATTACACTTCCCTGAAGTACTAGCTTAAAATTCTGTAATTCACCTCTACTGTCAAATTCAGCTACAATGTAAAAGAGCACACATTTTGAGAACAGTGTATGCAGGTGAATATTTATTATTCTAATACTTTCCTGAATTGTGATGGTGAATAATTTCAAAGGTTTACAATGGGTCCAATTCAATAGCATTTTGAAATTTTTAAAAATACTAATAATTAGAATAGGAATTGGTCAGGGTGATTGAGGATGATTGTTTGAGGCAAGCCTGGGCTACATAGTGAGTACCAACCAGCCAGGGGTATAGCAAGATCCTAATTGCCAAGAAAAAATATTAGAGTTTATATCTAAAACACACACATTTAAAATAAAAGAATGTGGACAATGTTTAGTTGACCTGTGTTCCATGGAAAAGTTCAGAATCCATGACTCCAGGATTCAAACATGGATTTTGTGCACACAAGTTCACACACTATATATGTATATATGTGTACATATGTATCCTTTTCATATACTATGTATTCTTTTCATTATATATATTATATATGTATATATAATATATATAATGAATAGGACATAGTTTCCATCTAGTTATCAGACATGTTAAAACATACTGATTTGGTCTCTCCCTGTACTTGGTTTCCTTTCTAGCCTTGAGCCCAGGCCTGCTCCTGTTTTTTCTGCCCCAGATCTCTGGATTACTCTCTTAGTCCAGACTCACCCACTACATCCTGATCCCTTGGACTCAGACCAGCTCAATTTCCCAACTTAGTATGACAGACTCGCCACATGCTGACCTCACCCCCACTTTGCCCCTGACCTTTCAGATCTGCCAGCCACAGACACACCCACTACTCTGTAAGTCACTGTCCACTGCTCCCTGATTCCCCTGCAGCCTGAGCAGCTCCACTCTCTCCCAGCACCTTAGGCACAGGCACACTTCTGCTCTTTCTGCTCCAGATCTCCAGACTCCCCTCTTACTTCAGACATGCCCACTGCATCCTGATCCTTGCACCCAAACTAGATCAATTCTCCAGCTTCATTTGTTAGACCCTCCACAGGCTGTCCCCACCACCATCTTGCCCTTGGCCCCCTTCTTGATCTGCTTAGTCAAATGTAGATGTCTGATTGTGTCTGCCTACTACCCAGACCAGCCTACTACCCTTCAAGAACCTGAAGCACTAGCTTTTCATACCTGAGCAAAAAGTAACCAAGCTATATCAACAATATCCACAGAAATAAATGTCAACTAAATGAAGAATAGAATAGAATCAACAAAAGACATCCATATGTCCAAATGGTACAAATAATAAACATAATCAAAGAACTTAGCACAGAGACAAAACGACTCAAAGAACACAAAGAGGATTGGCATAAACTTGTAACAGAAGCTCAACAAAATACAAGTATGCAGTTGAATGAAATAACAAAATCAATTCAGGACGTGAATTCACAAAAAAGAGAAATACTGAAAAAAAACCAAGCCAAAAAGAAGATCAAATTGAAAAACTCAATAAGTTAATTTGAAAAGACAGGAGAAAGCCTCACAAGCAGAATGAATGAAATTGAAAACAGAATATTAAGACTGGTTGACAAAACTGAAGAACTTAACTCCCTAAGACAATAAAAAACTTTAAGACACAAAGGAATATGCAAAAAATGAGGGACACCATGAAAATATCAAATCTATGCATCACAGGCATACAGGAAGGAGAAGAAACAGGCCAATGGCATTGACCAGATCTTCAACATGATTATAGAAGAAAACTTCCCTAAATTAAGGAAAGACTTACAGTTACAAAGAGCACAATAGAAGACCAATTAAACAGAACCAAAACAGAAACTCCCCATGGTATATCATAGTAAAAAACACTAAATGTACAGAACAAAGAGAGGGTACTGAAAGCTGGAAGAGAAAAACAGCAAGCTAAGTAAGTATAAAAGAAAACCCATCAGAATTACAGCTGACTTTTCAATGCCAACTATGAAAGCCAGAAGAGCCTGGAAAAGTATTCCCAGTTCTAAATGATCATGGATGCCAACCCAGAATACTTTACCCAGCAAAATTATCTATCACAGTCAAAGGGAAAGGAAGATTTTCTGTGATATGAATAGGCTGAAAGAATTCATGTCCACCAAACCAGTCCTACAGAGAATACTCAAAGCAATACAAAGGACCAAAGACAGGAGTAAGTATACCAAGAGGCTACAGAAAGAAAACAAAGGAAGAGAAGCATACCGTCCACCACTCATCAAAGAAGCTTCATTTTGCAAAAGATGGAGGCTACTGCAGAGGTCCACAACTGGTCACACACAGAGAATATACATCTGACAGATGCCCAGCCCTAAGCGACAAATATACAGTGGAACCCTAACAGCTAAGGCTCATAGAACAAACATCCCCCAACATTCACCAGCAAAGCTTCCTCAGATGATAAAGTGTAATGCACACAGAATGCCACAACTGGCTACGTTTTAGAGAACAAGAGACTGTAGAATGTGTATCCCTAGAAAGGACTCCTATATTAAACCTCACTCACTCCGGTCTGGGGGACTATTGTGGATGAGGGGACAGAAAGATTGTAAGAGCCAGAGTTAGTGCATGAATATAAGGAAACAAAAGCTTGCAGATCCCTGAGAATTTGTTCATATGAATTTGAAACAACGGTGACAGAATGCACCAGACCCATACTGATTCAATCAGAAAAAACTCAACATAAAACGAGAGAAATGGGCAACAGGCCCAACCCTGGCCAAAGAATTATTGGCAACTGATTACTGCTGGGTGAGGGAGAGTTGAGCTTCTTTAAGAAAGTGACTCTAGATAAGCTGACTAGACTCCAGGGGATGAACTTGTACAGAGGGATATCTGGGTACAACTGCTTGACAGGATATATGACTTAACATATATGACAGAATGCATGAAATCCTGGAGAGGGTCTATGGGGGAGATGTGGATTGGGAAGGGTGTCTAAATTCAATTAAGATATATTATAAGAAATGTACAAAAACTCAATAAAAATATAAAAAATACCTTTTTAAAAAATACAGTGATTTGTTTGTAATTACAAACTACGTATAACAGGAAAAAGTCAATGTCAATGGACCTCTACCTTACATTACAGTTCACATTGAATAGCATTTCAACTATATTTCAGCATAACTCAACAGTCAACCAAGATCTATGAGATATAAAAGACAAAAATAAATAAAAAAGTTTTAAACTCTAGAAGATCAGATCTACTAAAGTTAGCCTTATACTGGCAGTCAGCATTGTTCTTGAATAAAGTGCAGCACTTTCAAGTCTTTTGAATAAATGGCTTAAAGTGGATAAAGACTGCCATCTAGTGATGGACAGTTTCGAATAGTCCTTAAAATGTGATTTTGATGTAGCCAAATAAGACTGCTGAATATCTAAAAATTACATTTTATAAAACCTGGGGATCCTGGGTATAGGATACAGCTCAGTTTATCCATTGCATGCATGAAGAGCCCCAGTATAAAACTGGACATGGTGGCACATGCCTGTAATCCCAGAACTACAGAGGCAGAAATAGGAGGATCAGGAATTCAAGGCTATACTCAGCTAACAGCAAGTTTGAGGCAAGCCTGGGCCTCAAAAATTAATAAAAATAATAAAAAGCAGAATCTTAAAAGCGACTCTAGCACAATCATATGTTTCTCTATGCTTCTGGTGTGCCCAGATATGTACAGCTAAACGAAACTATAAAACAAACTGTATCACTTATGAGCTTACTTATGATCATCACAAAAATATTCTAGCACTGTAAAACAAAAACCAAGAAATTAGAAATTAACAATTTTTATAGCCTAGATTTTGACTCAACTAAATAAATGGTTTGATTTCCTAAATCAAATAATGGTTTGATTTCCTAAAACTCCCAAATAAACCAAAGGTTTTTATGAAAGCTAAAATATCCATGCATCCTAGTGCATATAGCTGATAATATACCATGATGTGCCATAATAATACTATCTCTTTCCTACCTAGATTTCAAGAGTATATTAAAAGAAAGATCTTAACTGATAAAATGGCACTTTAAAATTGAATCCAATATATATTTACCATCTCCTAAACTAAAGCACTGTAGACTTATATGACTTGCACAGAGCCAACATCAGCTCAAATCTGCTTGTCAAAAGATAAGGAACAAACCAGGCAGGGTGATGCTACTCATAATCCTAGCACTCCAGGGGCTAAGGCAGGAGGATGGAGAATTTTGAAGCCAACCAGGGCTACACAAGAGAAGACCTTATTGAGAAGCTGGGGTTGGGGACTCTACTTCAGGGTAAGTCAGGTGCTGATCAGCTGTGCCTAAACAGCAACTATTGCCTTCAGTATGACAGAACAATCCCAATTCATTCTGGTGCTTCATCTTCCTACCGGTACAAGAAGTAAACACTAGTTAGGAGGTTAGTCAACCATGACCTTGTCAATGACCAGTTAACATAAGGGTATGTGACAAACTCTCACCAATGAATAGAAGTAAAAGGAAATGTTAGTGAAGGTCCAAGAGCAGGATTGTGTGAGGGTTTTATTCCCCCGGGAGGGTGATGCAAGAAAAAGAAACTGCTCTATTAGACATCACCTGTGAAAATGAGGTACTTAGGAAGGAGGGTGCAGCAACCACCCCAGAGGAGACAATGCCAATAATCTGAGTGTGGTGGAGGTGGAAACCACCTGGGTCCTGAACCTCACAGAAATTCTGAACATCCTGCTCTCCAGATTTCATACATAGCAATCAATTTCCTTGATTTAAGCCACTTTCTCTCTATATTCTGCTACTTGCAAAGTAAAGTATCCTAACTGACAGAACACTATACCTTGCCACAGGTATAGTGTATACCTTCAAAGGAGGCAGGCAAATCACATCAACAACCAACTTTTAAAGAAAAGCAACCCTCACATGCCCTTCAAATCTCAGTTTGCACTTTACTCTTCCGAGGAGCCCTCTCTAATCACTTAGACTCTGGCATGCACCTCATTCATAACTATCGCCCTCCCAAGTTTTATTAAACTATATTCTGATGGCCTACCTATTTGTCAGTATCTCTATTCTAAAACATCATTCCCCCTTTAGCGAAGACTATCTTACCATTTTTACCTCCAGGTGCTTGCAATCTACCACATATGCTGGAAATGGACACACAAAAAGAAGAGAAGACAATTGATGTGGATCTCCCCTCGCCTCAAAGGTGGCGCAGAAGTAATGCAGGAAACAAAGCCTATCTGCTGAGACATCTGTGGAACCAGGGAGAACAACACAACACAAAGAACTGAGCATTTTAATTTGGGAGTTAAATTTAGAAAAAATTCCAGAGTTTATTCTCCGATCTTTTCTTTTTCATATATCTTTTTTAACTTGCCATGGTTTAGCCCTCAAACATTTTCTTCTCATTAAACTCTGTAAAAGCATCATTAGTATTTTTGTTTATTCCAAAAGTTAAAAATAAAGTGGAAAAACAGATTTGAACATGATGTTGAAAGAGAACTACAAGAGGTCAAAAGGATTTTATATCCCCTGTCCTTACTTCAGCACAGCTGTCGATTGTATTCAAACTTTAGTATTATAATTTGGATGCATTGGGTATGTAACGATGAAACAGACCATTTTCTATCATCATCAGTACCTAAAAAAGCATATTGTAGTTAATGGACTCTAAATTGTAACCTGTGATAGTTAATATTGACAGGCTCTAGAATCAGCTAAGAACCAAGACCCTGGAATGTTTGCAAGGCAGTTTCTAGATTGTTAACTGAAATTGGAAGACACACCCTAAATGTGGGGGGCACTATCCCAAGGGCTGGAGACCGAGACTGAACATAACAGAGAAAGTGAGCTGCGCACCAGCATTTCCTAACTGTATACTTCATGACTATGGTGCAGTGTGCCCTGCTGCCTTCGGCCCCCTACCGTGCCACCAAGATGGACTGCATCCCTTTGACCTGTAAACCGAAATTAACCCCTCCTCCCTTAAGTTGCTTTTTGTCAGGTATTTGATCAAAGCAACCCAAAAGTAACTACCACCATACCCAAATGTTTCTGGGCTACCACATGAACACAAATACATTCAAATCCTTTTTCTACTCTCCCAGATCCCAATGTATCTGACTGCTTTCACCAAGATAGCCCAGACACTAAAAAGATGCTGTGAGTGAGATCTCCCATAGACAAGAAGAGAAGTCAAGGATGGGCATTTTCAAAGGGTCAGACAAAAACCCGGTGGAGCAGTTCTGTCTGGCTCCTAGCCAAATGACCTACTTTTAAATTGTGGTTTGGGTTCAATACCACCAGAAAGTTTCAGAGGAAGAGAATCTGTTACAAAATATCAGTCAAAACAACAACAGAAAACAAAAAGGAGAGCCTGGGAGAGAGGCTCAGCAGTCAAAAGTACTTCCTGCTCTTGCAGAGGATCCAAGTTCAGTTCAAAGTACACTTTAGACAACTAAAAACTGCCTATAACTCCAGCTCCAGAAAATTCAACACCCTCCTCTGGCCTCTGTGGGTACTTACACATACACGGCATACAAACACACATACAAATAAATAAAAATATTTTTTAAAATACGCAGGAAATAAACTACTGAAATCAGAGCAAGTCAAAAAAAAAAAAAAAGAAAAGGAGGGGGAATGATTCAGGAGTTAAGAGCACTGACTACTCTTGCAGAGGACCTGGGTTTGATTCCCAGCACCCACGTGGTGGCCACATCCTTAACTCCAGTTCCACGGAATCTGATGCCCTCTTTTGACCTCCACCGGCACTGTACAACCCAGGTACACCTACATAAACTCATACACATAAAATAACAATAATAAATGTTTTAATGTTTAAAAAAGAAAAGGCTATGAAAACTGCAGTAACTACTACCACAAAAATATCCTGATAGAACAAATCATCATTATCAGTAAACAAAAATAGAAAGGTTCAACAGAGTATCCTAATGGCTTCATTTTGTCCATTGTACAAGTTTATGTTAAAAACAAAAAGACTCATTTCATTGCATCTTTCAGTGATTGTCATGATACCTGGCAACATAACATTGAATTATGAATATTGCTGCCAATTATAAGACTAAAATAATAGTATTTGAAACAGGATCCTTTCCTGGTTTATAAGCGTGATGACTGAGTGCTCATACCATTGCTAACACATACCTCCCTCAAACCTTGATAATACATTACCCTTTTTACATTTAAAAATTTTTTTAAAAACTGAGTAAAGTGCAAATCTGTAATCCCTGAGATATGTAGGAAGTTCAAGGCCAACCTTGATATTGTAAGACTTTGTCTTAATTTACAAAATAAAATAAGGGAGTGGGGGCATGCCTGCAATCCCAGCACTCAAGAGGCTTAATAAGTAGGAGGATCAGTGCAAGTTCAAGACCAGCTTGATCTGAATAATGAGTTCTGCACCAACCAGGGCAATGTAAAACTCAACTCTATAAGCATTGAAGACCCTAAGTTATTTCCCTCCTAAAAAGTGATAGTAAGGCCAGGCATGATGGCTCACACTTTTAGTCCCATAACTCAGGAGGCAAAGACAGGTAGATCTCGGTGAGATCAAGGCCAGCCTGGTCTTCCAGGCCAGCTGAAGTATATGGAATGCTGTCTCAAAAAGATTAAAAAAAAAAAAACCTGATAGTAGCAAAATAAGATAAAGTTCCATGAACAATTACATATACTATCAAAAATACTTTGCTCAAATCTTTAAAATCAAAATTAAGTTTCTCGACCTTTACTGCAAGACTACACAGAAAAGAAAATAAAGGCTATCTCCAGAAGCTGAAGAAAACAGAAACAGGAATCATGACTCTGCTAATCACCTCCAGCCTCTGCTCCTGTTATACTGCCATAGAATGTGGCAGTATAAATCTTCTATATAGAGAAGAGACAACCTCTGGGCATCAAGTGTAAGGAAACAAATTAGGGGCCTCCAAAGAATAAGGCCAAGGTATCTCAGTGAGGGAACTGAGATCCTGCAAAGAAGCCCCTCTCTCCTCATACTGATTCTGTTGGAGGAAAATGAAATTTTTTCAATCATTTTAAACCACAAAAATGTAGTCACATAATCATGCTCTGTGTGGTCTCAGAAAATGTCAATTGAGTATCTGTGTATAGAGGGGCATGCTTTAATTCCAACATTAGGGAGGTAGAGGCAGGAGCATCGCTTGATCTCAGAAGATAAGCATGGGCAATATAGCCAAACACAACCTCAGAAATAATAATTGTTATTTTTATTTTAAAAAGCAGCCCTCTCCCCAGAGTCTGTAGATAACTGACTGAATAAACATAAATCCTCTCTAGAGGAATACATTTTAACCTGTGTTTCTAGACTTCTAACAAGCAATAGGTTTTTAAGCTAGAACTTAAGTAGCAAAAAAAAAAAAATTCATAGAACATGCACAAAAACAAAGCATTAAAATGAGAATCAAAAGAAACACAAATCATGGACCAAGATTTGCCCAGGCTTAAAAGTTAATATGTATAAATTCAAAATAAATCTGTAGAGCCAAGCGCAGTAGTACATGCCAACATATAAAAAGAAAAAATTTAATCCACTAGAGCATGCAATAGTAAGACTGTTTGGGAATTAATATATTTTAAGATCTTTTTTAAAATCAATAATTAAAATCTGCTGAAATACTCAGTTTGTCAACGCCCCTTGATAAGAAGTCGTAAGGTGTACATTACTCCTTAACAACCATGGTAACATCAGTTACCACTTGGCACTCATACTGACATTACAAATTTGAACTGACCATGACCTTAGGAACCCATTTCACCCAAAGTACTACCACTCAGCTTTACCTTAAAAGTTCTTAAACAAGTCCCTAGTACTATCCTCCAGCTGTATTAGAAACAGGCCTGGGAATGAACAGGCATCACTAAAGACATGCACAGTAGAGGACTGATACCTTTTTCCTTAGAAAGTTTATTTGTTCATATATCTGAAAAGGTACTACACTGAACACCAGATACACATATGGCAGTGATTTATTTACATGTCTATCTCTTCTGCAGAACCATGAGTTCTGGAGAGTTCACACATGGAACAATGCCTGCCTCCACTGAGAAGACATTATAAAGTGACAAAAGGCCTAAGGCAGGACCCAAAAATGTTTCAACTTTCCATAGAAACTGGCACTAGAGCTAATAATAAACATTCTCCCCAAAAAGTAATTCAAATCCTATCAATGCAAATAATTTGTACTTCAGCTAAAACACTAACTACAGAAAGAATCAGAGGAAAAGAAGAAAGTTAAAGGTTCAAGGAAATTTATTGTAGGAAAAGAATAGTGTCTGGGAATAATTTGTTATTTCCCCAGCTCAACTCTAACCCTCTCTGGAAGCTAGGAGCAACAAAGCCTAGCTCTAAAGGGAGCTGGTGTTTCAAGCCTTGTTGCCAAGTGAAGGGGGAGGGTGACAGGAGTCCCTAAGGGCTTTTAGGAAAAATTGCTTCCAGGTGGAAATTTTTTATGGCACTGTGCAGCCTGGAACCATTTTTTTGCTTTCCTTCACAACTACTGATGATTAAACCATGGACAATCAGGCTATAACAATGGAAACAGTTAGAAGGTTCCCACACATCATAGTTACATGCTCCAAATTGCCAAGTTAACTCTCAAAAAAGAGAAAATTCATTGGCAAAGCTTGTTTTGTTGTTTTAGAGGGAAAGGTACGGTGGAGTTTGTTAAAGGTTTGTATTTAGAAAATGTCAAGGTAGCCAAGAACTGTACACTATAATGACAAGCTTCAGTACAGAGCCAGCCCCACAGCAGACCTCCACCAAAAGCTGCCAGCCAGCCCCAGTGTCCTGTCACCTACCAACTTTTCATTCCTTTGATGTGGATTAAGTACTCTGTTAAACCCTTCCACTACCACAGGAATACACAAGGAAATCCACCACATATCACAAGAGAGGGCTGTCATGTTATGCCTGACTTTGCACTGAGAAAGTTCTACTGTGAGTTAATAATAGCTCAAGAACCATAAGGAGAAAATGATACATTACCAGCCACATGAAAACCACAGAAAATCAATCACTGACCACCTAGAAATTGGCTTTAGGCAATCTTACTGTTACTATGTCATGCAAACCAAAAAGAAAAAGATACACCTAACTCAACATTTCTAAACCATAAAAAAAAGAAGTATTTCTTAAGGATGTGTCAAGTCCTCACCTGAACTTCTTATAAACAGTAACTCCACTGCCTTCAAATATAACCCTACTGGAGTAATTATCATCATTTTGCACATCTGACATCACTAGTACACAGAAATATTTATTCTGGACTGCCACAATTACAACAAGCTTAATAAAATGAAAGAAAAAAAGATGAAGGGAAATAAAAAGTATTTAAAAGAGTTGAAAAAGAGAAAGCAATGTTTTAAAAAAGGATACTTAAGTCAATGTCCATTCAACATCAAAATAAGTATGTCTAAATGTTTAAATTTACATTCCTAGGAGAAAAAGAAAAGACAGAAAAGCATCAAAATGATAAATATCTAGATAAATATTACTCTTACTTCTTTGCTTTTTATAGTTCTATTACTTTACTTAGATAATCAAGTATAATTTTTATGACAGTTCATTTAAAGGAATCTAGGACAGTACCTGGCTCATAGTAAATGCTCAATTAAGATGCTAACGAAATAAAAAACAAATAGGAACAAATATGTCAGGGTTAACTTGAAGGTCTAATTTTTAATTATTATCAAAATAAAATAAACATAAGAAATACAAAATGACAGCCAGAGGTAGTGGCATACATCTGTAATGCTAACTCTCCTAAACTGGAGGTAAATCTGATCTACAAAGTGGGTTCCAGGCCAGTCAGTGCTATACAATAAGATCTTATCTCAAGGCAAAAGAAAAAAAAAAAAGAGGAGGACTACATGGCTCAGCTGGTAAAGTACTTGCTTAATATGCATGAAGTCTTGGGTTTCCCAGCACAGAACAAGCCAGGCTGGTGGCACAAGCCTTCAGTCCCAGCCCTGGAGGGATGAAGACAAGAAGATCAATATGGTCTTCCCTGGCTACAGTTCAAGTTAAGGCAAGCCTGGGATACATGAGACTCTGTCTCAAAACAATTTATTGAATTTTAAAATACAAAATAAAAACAAACTGTGTTTTCCATCTATATCCTCTTATTATTGATCATGATTGCAATATTGATTTAATTAATATGCTTTCATTAACTCTTGAAAAGGACTGGGGAAAGAAAGAGTGCCAATGGTTACTATGATAGAAGATCTGGTCTGTCTCTAAGACACAATTTATGAAAAACTGGCCACTTTCTTTTTTGTCCTAGTTCATTAATATGATATGCAAATAATTCCCCTATTAAGATCATAAAATTATTTTAATTTAAAAAAAAACCTTCATAGTCTAGGAATGGTGGCCCATGCCTTAAAACCCCAGAACCCAGAAAAGGCAAAAGTATTAACAAGTTCAAGGCCAGCCAGGGAGACATAGTAAGTTCCTGTCTCAAAAAGAAAAGAAAAAAAGAGAAAAAGGAAAAGGAAAGGGCGCACACAACTTCATGGCTTAGACCAAAACTAATCCTGTCCTTCCCCCAATCATGAATAAGAGTTTCCGTTAGAATCAACATTGCCTCATGTTTTTACACAGAAGCATTTGTTTAAAGACAGTACAAATAACAGCCCACTTTAATGACTTCCCTTTAACACAGAAAAGTATAGGAAAAGAAACCTGCTAGGTGACATTGTCCAATTTCATAGGAATGACAAGTTTTTTCAGATCTCTCCATCAACTACTAAGCCCAGCTTCTGCTGACACACCTAGTAAGAAACTCACTCAGTACAAAGCAATCAAACCCACGCTGAAGTTCTGCTGGAAAGCTCTTCAAACCAAACCTTGCTTCCTTATAATTTTCACCATTTGTCTTATTTTTGTCCTCAACAGACCACAAAGAATAAGTCCTAATACCTCCCTTCCCTACTCCATAGTAAACAACCTCAAATTATTGAAATATCCCATACGCAAACTGTCTTTCAATTAAAGTTTTTACTCTTTGGACATGTTCTAGTAGGGACTGTTCTTAAAATGTAATGAAACAGGCAGTGCCACATAGTGGTCAAGGGTACAAGCTACAAAGCCAGGCTTCCTGGATTCAAGTCCTGTTTCTGTCATTTATTAGTTGGTGACCATGGGTAAATTATTAAGCTTTTCTATAATTCAAATTCCACATCAGAAAATGCAGATTAAAAATAGCTACCATTTCATTTAGTTATGTGCAAACTAAAATGGGCAAGGCAAATGAAGCACACACAACAGCACTAAGCACACAGAAAACACTGCATAAACCCAGCAGATTTTCAGCAGGCACAGTCAGACTAGGAATGTAGCTCCCTTCTCCTTTAACCTGGTTACTTGGCTTCTACTAAAGGCAACCTAGCGATAAAGCTTACTCGTTTTTCAGTGATAGCATGCTACATAGTGAGCTATATATTGAATTTTTTTTAATTTTTATTTATTCTTATTTTATGTATATGAGTGTATTGCCTGCATGTTTATAAGTACATAATGTACATGAAATGCCCATGGCAGCCAGAAGAGGGTGTTGGATTCCCTGGAACTGCAATGGCTGTTATTGCCATGTAGGTGCTGGAAGTCAAAACTGGGTCATCTAAAAGAGCATTCAGTGCTCTTATGGCTGAGCCATCTTTCAAGACCGTACACTAAAATTTTTAATTTGTCTTTATATATTGCTACATGCATTAAGATGGTATTATGAATCTCTGATTTACTAGCTATTACAATTACAGTCCATTTTTCCATTCTTTTTGAGACTTTTTAGGATAATGATCTTTGTCATTCAACCTTCACAAAAGCAGATTGACTATGGAGAAGGGCAGACGTCTAGCAATTCTAGGAGCTAAGATCTAAGAAAGGAGAACCCTGAAAGACATGAATATAGGAAAGGAAGAATTTCGGGTGCCCAGTATCTTAATGAACACATCAAATGGAACTGTGAAAAGGTTAATGTTCAACCTTTTTAAAAGCTTGAAGACAGAGAAGTCACTAATCTCAGGTCCTCAAGCCAATATTTAGCCCCCACAACTGTGTCCAACTTGAAGAATTTCCCATAAGCCAAAGCTTTGAATGCCCTTCCCTTTTGAAGGCACAATGGAAACTCCCCAGAACAAAGGAGTTGCATCAGTGAACTCTCTGCACTTTCAAGTTAGAAGGACAGTTGATTCACACCATGTGTCAGAGAAAGACACTAGTCAGAACCAAGTGAGATAAATTTTTGGCTTACAGAACTGTTTAACATCAAATTGTAATAAATCATCTTTATAGCAAATTATAAACAAAATATTGTGTTTACCCTCCCTCTCCTATGTTCCTTCCCTTGAAAAGCAATTCTGAGACAATTCATAACTGAGGTCACAGATGCTCCATCAAGAAATCATTTTCAAATGTTAACATCCAAGCAATGACACTGGATGACACTCCCACAGACTGCCCTAGCCTATCACAGATAACTTTACTAGATGGCCCATTTTGTTCAAAGATTCTGTTAGTTTAATGGTTATGCCTTTAGTTTAAGAACAGTTTTGAAATTATTTCAACATGGAGTCACTTTAGTATCTACTCAGTTAAATAATTTTACTTACTACCCGAACCAAGATATCAAATGTGTGTTCAACTATGTAAATGTCACTAAACTGATTTTATTCTTAAGACTTAAAAGATCATCAAACCTGAAAGAAAGGACTTGATCTATGTTGATTTGAGGGGGAAAAGATTTAATTTAAACAAAACTGGACAGAATAAGTGATTGCAAAACTCAATAAATACTGAGGAAACACTACTTCAATAACGTAAATATTTTTTAGAAAGCCTAACATGTTAAGAGACATTTTTCTGAAAAAACTGAGGACACCAAAAAAATTGCATGATTAGTACAATACAAGAAATGGAAATTAAAACGGGTAAGTATGAGAGAAGTGAATAAGTTGCACTCCATTTGGAAGTGATCTATGATTAAAATCTGATGGACACCCAAGTCTGTCCCATCACTCAACCTGGTGGAGGTCATGCTACTTCTTCACACTCTAAACTCATCAACCCTAACCTCAAAAAAAACATGAATGATCTAATACACTCCCAATCAACACTGAAAAAACGAATACTGAAATAAATTACTTCCCCTAAACAGTCACTAGACAACTTCCCAAAGCTATAAAATGGTACTATCTCATTCTAGTTCTTCAATGAGCAGAGTGACTTGACTGTTTATTTAATGAGGTACAACAGTTTTGAATGTTTAAATTGTACCAAAATCAAAAAAGAAGAAACTTTTAAAAGGAAAGAGAAATATAATTATTAAATAATTCAGTAAAATAACTGGCCTCAACAAAGTGAATAGAAACCATTTCCTCAGAAATTTAACAATACTGGATATAGGCAGTTTGGGAAATTTCCTACCATATGTTTCATTTGGTAAGTATTTAATTCTAAAAACTTACTATAAATAAAAAGATAAGGATATTTCCCTTTGAAAGAGTTTTATACTGTATCCTTGTTTACTTTTCTAAGGTGTGATTAAACACTGACCAAAAGCAACTTGGGAAGAAAAGGGTTTATTTCATCTTATATTTTCAAGGCATAGGCCATCTTTGAAGAAAGTCAGGCAGGAACTAAAGCAGTGACCATGGAAGATGGCTTCCCCCTAGCTCAGTTATCTTTCTTTTTTTCTGGTTTGGGGGGGGGGGTGTTTTGTTTTTAGTGTGTGCGTTGCCTGCATGTATATAAGTGCACCCACATTGTGCAACGTTCTAGGAGGTCAGAAGAGGGCATCAGATCTCCTGGAACTGGAATTATGGACAGTTGCTAGTCTCCATGTGGGTGCCAGGAATTCAGAGAAATCAGTGCTCCTAACTCTTGAGTCATTTCCCTAGTCCCTCAGTTATCTTTCTTATATAGCCCAGGCCCACCTGCCCTAGGGATGGCACTGCCCATAGTGGGCTGTGCTCTCACACATCAATTAGCAATTAAGAAAATATCCTATAAACATGCCCATAGGACAACTTGATGGAGGTAATTCTTCAGTTGAGGTTTCTTCTACCCAGATGACTCTACTTTGTGTCACATTGACAAAAAAACTAACTAGCACATAGTATAATAAGGAAATAGACAAGAAACTACAACTAATAGTAATTACAAATCTGTGTGGAAATTAACATTTAAATCTGTATGTCCACTCAAGTGATACACCAATGGGAAATAAAAGCAAATAGTATAAAAAGAGGTTTGTCAGAAACATTTTGTTAAGGTTGCTGAAAACCTTATATAATATAAAAACCAATAATAAAGAAAATGTAAATCTTGGAAAAGCATGCATAGGTGGATGCATCTACAGATAAATATAAGATTTCACCATTCTCATTTCTTTAGAAGTAAATGTGAAATGATAATTGTGGAATATATAACATGGAGAAGTGATTGTATGCTAATAACAACCCAAAGGTCAATGAGGGAAATGAAGGTACACTCTGATAAGGATTTCCATCAGAGGAGAAGTGACAGGATAGAATTTGAAAGTAGACTCCAAAAAGGTGAAGAGATATACTGTAAAAACTACAGCAACTACCAATACATCAAGATATAACCCCATATAAGAAGTACCAATAAGGTGGCTGGGGTGGCACAACCTTTAATTCCAGCTCTCAGGAGGCAGAGGCAGGTGGACTGTTCTACACAGTGAGTTCCTGGCCAGCTGGGGCTACAGGAAAACTGTCTCAAAAAAAAAAAAGAAGAAGGACCAACAGTAGAGTATACTTAATGCTATAAATGAAGTCACAGTGGTTATGGCTGCTTTGTTCATGTTTCATTTCTCAGGAGACAGGGAAGTACTCTTAATTTGGAGGGCACTGTTGTTCCTAGCAAATATCCTAGAAAGAGTTACTGCCAGTTTTTGCCCAATATCAAGGACAGAATCATGAGGAATACCTGGGGGAGCTTATAGCCTGAAACTCAAGAAATAAAATTAATTTATAGTATATAACATTCTAAGTTTACAGAGAAACTCATTAAGTACTTCTATAAATGTTTCTGGAGACAAGTTCATATCTTCAAATATGACATTGCTGCTTTCTTTATATCAATTTTAGATACTGTCCACTTCCTGTTAGAATCAGTGCACTCACCTCATCACACACCTCATCGTATCATCATTCTCTTCCATCTCCTCCCAATATACTTACACCATGTAGCTTTCCAAGTATCACTTTTATAAACTGTATGATCATGCTTTTAGATTATCTTCACTCCTCACTAAAGCAGATTAGGCATTAGCTCTATCTTGCTTTTTTATTCCTTTTTCTACCTTTCCAACCGTAGAAATTAACTTTATACTGACAATATGACCGTATATATATTCTGTTCTATAATTATCATTTTCATGGATTGTCAATGCTTTTTTATTACTTGAATATTTAACATTTGAAAAACATTAAACAATGCTGGCATAATTTAAATTTTACAAATAACTTCACTCTTAAGACTGAATGTTAAGACATCTTCTTTCTTACTAGAATCTCCTCTTAGCTGGAAATCTATTTCTTGACTCCCTCCTTTCTTATGCTCCAGTCTAAACTGACACCTTTACAGGCCCCTCCTATCTGTGTGTGTATGTTGTACTTTCTTAATTAACTCACAGAGCTGCCCACGGAACATCAGGGAACAAAAACACTGGCAGAATGGAACCAGTGAGGAGTGACCAATATTCTTCAGTTATTTCTTTACCGTTAAGGCACTTCCCAAATCTGTGTAGAAGAGGTTGAAGTTCCCAGTATGGGAAGCAAGAGAAGAGCATGACTAAGAGGTAGAAATCAGCATTTGACAGTTTTATAGAACTTAAGTCATTTAAATTGAGACATAAGAGATTAGAATCCTGGAGAGAAAAAACTGGAATACTTAATACTTAAAAATACTTAAGACTTTTTTTCCAACAAATTTGAATCCTTAAGTTATGAACTAAGAAGACTTTTAAAAACAGCCCCAAAGAAGCAGAACAGTTTTAGAAACTCAAAGAGGAAATAAATGATAGAATTCAGAATCTGAGGGAAGATCTCTAAGCAGCACTCCACAGAATTAGATCGGAAAGCCTAGGTAGCTCATAAAGCAGTAAGAGTCAGATAGGGCCACCACTAAGCTCAGTCACTAACTACATTAAAGAGATCATCACCATACTACCCACCATATCAAAAGGAACAAACAAACCATCCACCTCTTATAAAAACAAATGCCATCCAGGGTCTCTACACTCAATCCAAAACTATAAGACATACAAAGAATCAAGATACACAAATGACTCATATACTGAACTTAGGAAAGGATTTTAGCCAGGAATGATGATGTAGGCCTTGAATCCCAGCACTCCGGAGGCAGAGACAAGTAGATCTCTGAGTTCAAGGCCAGCCTGGTCTACACAATAAGTTCAAGTCCAGTACTACATGGTGAGACTCTTATCTCAAAAATTAAAAAGAGGGGGGGGGATTTTAAAGTGACTATGAAAGACAAAGAAGATAAGCAAACCACAATGAAAAAAATGGAGAATTTCATTGGAGTCCTAGAATTTGTAATCTGTAGAAACTGAGAAAGTATAGAACCAAAAAATAAAAGTTTGGGAAAATGTTTAAATGAAGAATTCCATTAAACAGTTTACCAACAAGAAAGAAGTAGTAAAAATAAGTCAAAAGAAAATATCCACATGGAAGCATAAAAAGGAAGAAAGGATGTAAAATACAGAATATAAGAAACAGCAAGCAGTTCTCAAGACTTCTCTCTTTTTCTGTTGCTGTGGAGGTTGGTTTGTTTATTTTTGGTGTGTGTGCGTGCAGACTGTGCCCAGAGCCTCTCCTGTGCTAGGCAAGCACACAGTCACTGGGCAACATCCCCTGCCCAAAGTAATTTTATGCTCTTAAAATCCATTGTATTTCTCAGGGGCTGGAGAGATGCTCAGTGGTGAAGAACGCTGACAGTTCTTACAAAAGAGTTCCGTTCTCAGCACCCACATAGCAGCTAACAACTATCCATAACAGTTCCAGGGGTTCCAGTGTCCTCTTCTGGCCTCTACAGTAATGCATGCATGTAGTACACTTACATACATTCAGGTAAAACACTCATACACATAAAATAAAAACAAATAAATAAATAAATCCCATTGGATTTCTCAAGAACATTTGTACCTATGACATGATAGCTAATCCTGATTATCAACTCTTGGACTAAGAAGTATCTAGCTGATTAGCAGAGAACAAGCTTGGTACATCTGTGAGGGTGCTTCTACAAGAGTTAACTAAGGGGCAGAAGCACCATCCCATGGGCTTGGGACCAAGATGGAATGAAGAGGGGCAAGGATAGCACATGCTAGTATATATTACCTTTCTCTGCTTCCTGGTTGCCATGATGTGAACAGCTCAATGCTGCTGCCTGGCCTCTATCATCATGAACTGAGACCTCTGAAACTGTGAGCCAAATAAATCCCTCTGCCTTGGGCTGTGTGCCCAGGTATTTTGTCCAATCAAAAAAAAAAAAAAAAAAAAAAAAACAAGAGCCAGTTATATTTATTGACATCTGCCACATTATAAGTGAAAACTGAAAAGAATACATAAGAATAAACTATATTCACCATTAAAACAACAGATATTAAAATGTTTAAGGGGAGGCCTAGAGATTTGCATATCAACAACGGAAAGGGTGCTTTTCCAATCTGTGAAAGGAAAATGCTTGAGGCATTTTCTACTCCTAGAAAACCACAGCATGGAAAAGCTGACTATAACATGGATGAAGCAGGCTAGAGTTCACTTCAAGATGGCAGCCAAACTTGGCACTATTGTTCACAAGGTGCTAGCTTTAAAGGCATGAGAGATGCAAGAGTGAAGGGGTCATAAGTTCTTCCTCTGTGGGTTCAGAGAGGCAGCACTTAGCAGGCAACCTGCATAACAAAGGCCTTGAGAGGCCACAGTGCATGAAGCTGTTAAGTTTGTGAAGCCTGGCTGGCAGTAAAGAGCCCTGAGACATCTGCCAAAGAGCATTGCATACTGGGAGTAGCACCAGCCCAAGAGAGAGGAATGTTGCATGCAGCAAAGTTGGAGGGGCTGAGTCATCTACACCCTTTGGAAGTAAAGTCCCAGAAGTCGGACATGGAGTTACTGGATTTGATATTTGCCCTGTTGGTTTTTGGTCTGGTATTTTCTCACTATGCCCTTATTCCACTCTTCTGGAATGAGATGTGTATTGAGTTCCACTATATGTTGGAAGTATGCAACTTGTCTTGATTTTTTTTTAGGATTTATAGTTAAAAAGATGTCCTTGAGTATCAGAAGAGACTTTGGATTCTGGAGACAAGTAGACTATGGGGACTTTTAAGGTTATACTAAATGCATTTTGCATTTTATATGGTCATGAGACTGTGGGGAATAAGGAGTAGAATGTAGTGGTTTGAATAAAAATGTCCTCCATAGGCTCCAAGTATTTGGACATTTTGTTCCCAGTTGGTGGAGTTGTTTGGAGAGGTTTTAGGAGGTGTGGCCTTGCTGGAAATTTTGCAGGCCAAGTTCTTAAGCCTTTCTGAATTTCCAATCATTCTCTGCTTCCAATGCGTGCTTGCTTGAAGACCTGAGCATTCCTCTGGCCACCTCCTGCAACCATGTCTCCCCATCATGACAGACTCTGGAACCTGGAACTGTAAGTTCAAATACTTCCTTTTATAAGTTCCCCTGGTCAGAGTGTTTTATCAGAGCAACAGAAAAGTAATTAATACACAAAGTAAGCGTTTTTATTCTATAGCCTAGCGCACTTGAGTTAACCTATGATTTCTCAGCATCAATCCCCAACTTCCAAAAGCTTTGAAAACCATTAGTTGTCAAAAACCTGCTTAAATTTATTTGGCGAGAAAATCTGACCTACAGTAAAATATGGGAATTCCTCAATTTTAAAAAGGAGAAATCTCAAAAGAAGGTACCCAAAGGGTAAACACAGTGACTATTTTACAAAATAAGGGCAAGGCCCCGCAGCAAGTAAACATACAAATGAAAATTCATGAAAGAAATAGCTCAAACAGCAGGAAAACAGTAAATAAAAAATGTTCCCATATATGGTTTTAGCCTTATCAAAGAAGTGACAAAAGGATTAATATTAATGAGCCAAAGATGCATGCTGAAATCCTTAGATTAATTCCTCAGCATTGAGAAGAACCAACAAATCAACAGCGAAACAGAATAAGCACCTACCAGGATAAAAGCCCACGGCAAAGACCCTGCAACAACACTGAGCACTGGAAGACAATGAATGCAATATGAGCCAGAATTTTAATGTGAACTATCCTTCGGGTATGAAGTCTGTGATAAAACATTCTGAATATACATTAACTCAAGAAGTCTCAGCTACCTAAGTCTCTCTCAAAGTAACTACTAAAGAAGGAATTCAAACTAACAAGACAAAAGACCAGCAGTGAAGAATGAAAACACATAACTATAGCAGTAAATAAAAGCCAGGAACAGAAAAGAGTGAAAACATGGCTTGAAAAATTATACAATCAACAAGAAGAGAAGGCAGAAGAGTAGAGTAAGCAGGCTGACTATGTCATAGCTAATAACTGGAGTCCAAAGCTAAGTATGCCAAATACAGACAGAAAATCCCTTATCTAAAATAATACCCATCATCCGGATTCTGGTTCTGTTATACCAAATTATGCAGGCTTAAAAACAACATATTTGTGCACATTGTTAGATACTATGGACACCACTGGTGATGTCTTCAGGTTTCATAGCCAAGCACATTAGTATTTCTGGAACAAAGCATAGGAATATTCATACAAGGGGTAAATACCAAAACAATCAAAATTGCATGGTAACTCATGTCAGATTTTCTTACCAAAATAATTCAAGCAGGTTTTGACAGCAAATGGTATGCAAAACTTTTAGAATTTTGGAATTGATAATGAGAGATTATGGGTCAAACTAAGTATGCTAGACAAAATACTATAATAATACTATTAAGTACTATTTAGGGGTAAGGAAAAAATGAGGGAAGAATATACAAGTAAATTTTATCGTTGCTCTTAGGTGAGGACCCAACAGATATTACAGAATTTTCCAGGAAGAAGACAGGAAAGCTCAGGCTGTAGCTCAGGGGCACAGCCTCTGCACACCATGCAGAAGGTCTTAGGTGCAATCCTAGTACTGAAAAGGAGACGGAAGAAAAATGTCAGTGTGCTGACAATTCATGGTAGCATCTCCCCACTACCAAAAAATTACTTTACTTGATTCAAAATGTGTTTACATGATGATTAATTATACTGCTCTGGATTCCCAATTTATGCTTTCAGAATGAACTGCTCATGAGCACAAATGTCACTAGAGGGCAGCAGAGCACAGCACATCCTTTGAAAAATAGCAAGCTCTCCAAGCTACAAATACTTAGGGTCAAACTGCTCAAAACATTTCATACTTGAAGCACTTAATTAATCTTTTTTAACTGCTTTTAAAGCACATAAGGCTTTATAATTTTTAAGTTTATTCTGAAGTTAATTTTAATTTAATTCGAAGTAAATTTTAAGTGCTTTTATTATTAAATTTTGTTAAGTACTTTTGAATTTTTATAACACACTTGTATAATCTTCATGCAGAATTCAATTTATACATTTAACCATATTTGTTTTATCATTCTTTCTCTCTCTCTCTTTCTCTCCTCTCTCTCTCTCTCTCTCTCTCTCTCTCTCTCTCTCTCTCTATATATATATATATATATATATATATATATATATGTATGCTTATTTTTCTGGATCATGTGTTGTTTAATAAAAACAGTGTGGGGCCAGGGAGACAGCGCATTAAGTACAAGTCTTGCCCACACAAGACCAATGCCCTGAGTTCAATCTCTTAAATCCAGAAAAAAGCAGGATGCTTTTTTTCACCACTACTGAGAGATGGGAGGCAGACAGAGGAGAACCAGCTGGAATCTCATGCACCAGCCAGTCTAGAGCACACAGCACAGTCACAGAAACAAGGAGGTGGAAAGTGAGAACCAACTCTAGAAAGTTGTCCCCTGACCTCTGGTAGCCCCAGCTGTCCTAGAACGTGATCTCACAGACATCCATCCACCTGCCAATGCCCCCTCCCCTTACTGAGATTAAAAGTGCCCAGCTCTTATGTAAACTTTTTTAACTCTACAAAATTAACATCTATTAGTTTTATTTTACACTTAGAATGAATCTTTTGTCAGATTTTTTTATAATATCAGATTTGAAAAAATCCTGAATCAGTAGGCTGTGTATGTCTTTCTCATGTTGATCTATTGTACTACACAATATCAAACCATCACCTTTGTTAATATCATCACAGAATCTCATAAGAAAAGTACGTACTGACAACCAATAGGGTGACAACAGTGAAAACAAACATCTGCAACAGCTATGTCTGACATAATGCACATAATAAACCAGTTACTCTACAGAACATAACAATAAAGATGGAGTTAAAGCTGAATTATAAGAAATACTACTACAATATAACTATACCTCAGAATGGCTAACACCAAATATTGAATGTAAAGAACATGGGTAGCTAATATAACACTGATGAGAATATACCTACTTGGGAAAACAACTAATTAATTATTTTCTTTAAAAATGAGTGGTTTCTGGGCTGGCAAGATTGCTCAATGGTTAAAGGTCCTTGCTACCAAGACTAGACACCTGAGTTCTACCCACATGGTAGAGAAAACCCACTCCCACAGACTGTTCTCTGACCTCTACATGGACTGTGGCATGTATACCCCCAAATAATTAATAAGTGTTTAAAAATGTAATAAAGTACTGAATGTCACTAATGAAATTTTTAATGACTTTTTCTAGAAAAAAAAAAAAGGTAAGCATCCAAGCTTACTTGGTTCAGTGGTACAACACATACCTATCAAGTACACGCCCCTTTGTTCAATGCCCAGCTCCACAAAAAGATTAACTGTATTATACAGCCTTCAGCTATACACATGTGCCAGACAGGAGAAACCTCCCTTTTAGTCGTTGGTCAGGATAGTTCAAGAGACTCCCAAAAATTACACAGGCTACTGCCACAACCCTTGATTATTTCCCAGAGCTTGAAGGTAAGGACTCTATTGCTGAAGACTGGACATATTTTGGACAAAGAACTTGAAGCCACAGAGCTGGAACTGCCCTGGAAGCCTCCTCCCTGAAGACTAGCTCTCATAGTTTTGGAGGATACTAGATAAGCTGCTAAAGGAGAAAATGAAAATCAACCAGTGGTCTAACCCCAGCTTTAAAGCCTAATGACCACAACAATGACCAACCCAGCAAACTATATCAGTGTAGCAATGGCACTTTTATCTTGGGGGTAATTAACAGCAACCTAATTGAACTTAAAGCCCACTCAGTGGGAGAGAACTCATGTGTGGCACTGTAAGCATAGTGAAATATACATGGCTGGAAAGGTCATAGATCTTAGAGAAACCCTAAGTCTGTCACATACCTAGACAAATATATTTTTCACTATATGTTAACTATGGATCTTTATATTTATAAACAAGTATGCCAGTCATCACTTATCAAAGAAGCTTCTTTAGCAACAGAGTCTAGTACAAAGTTCTACAACTGGTCACACAGGCTCCAGTGGATGAACTCACACCAAGGGACACCTGGGTACACAAACTGGACTTAATATACATTACAAAATGCATGAAGTCCTGTGAGTGGGCTACGAGAAGAGCTGCAGATAGGGAAGAGGGCCAAATTTAAATGTATGGTATGAAACCTACAAAAAATTACCAAAAAAATTAAATCTCTTCAAATGTTCACAGCGGCTTTATTTACAACAGCCAATGAAAGCAACTGCCTGACACTGTGTAAACAATTAAGTTCACTTCTGACAATATCACTTCAGACTCTACAAGTGAAGGACTCAGTTCCATAGAAACCCCCTCCTCCACTTCAGACAAGAGTCACAAGTGGAATGCCCAGATACCCTATTTCTACCCATTCAATCAATATAAACTAGTCTTTCTTTGCACCATCCCTTCAAGGTTAGTAATTTGCAGAACTCAGGGAAACACTTTTCTTGCTGATCTTTTCATTAAGGATTTACATCAAAAACAACCAAATGGAAGGAAAGGACAGGGCAAGAGGGAGAAGGGATGGGTTAATGAAGCAGGAAGCTTCTACCTACTCTCCAGAGAGATAACCCTTCTAGCAGTTCAAAGCAACCTCCAACCTAAAAGCTCTTGGTACTCTAGCTTTCAAGTGCTGTTATGCAGATCACATTACAAAAGCATGACTGATTAGATCACTGGCCAGTGGTAACTGAACTCAGTGTCTGACCCTTCTGCCCTGGGTGGGGAGTGTAACAGAAAGCCAGACCCCTCTAATCATGGCATGGTACCAGACTCCCACAAATCTATCTAAAACAGAAAATGGAATTGTCTCTTAGCATAAACTAAGATAAGGCCAAAAGTGAATTGCTATCAAAGCAGATTAGTGCTTTCCAGGCATGAGGATGGGGAAACAAGGAAGATGGATATTACATACAAATACGAAGGATCCTTACAGTAATGAAATTGTTTATTAAAGTCACTATAAACACAGAAGCCTATAAGAAATAAAATTATATTCAACTAAATACATGCACAAAATGACTACAGTAAAATTATAGAAATCTGAGGAGTTCTGATGGATTGATCAATCCTGGCTATAATACTATACTACTGTTTTTACATGCCACCATTGAGAAGATCCACATAAAAGCTGGATGGAAGCTATTGTTTCTTATAACTATGTGCAAATCTATAATTATCTAATTAAATTTTTAATAGAAAATCAATATTAAATATCTAAAGAAAATTCATAATAGTAGTTTTACAATTTTAAGGTAAGGAATGCCCATCTAAGCAAGACATAAAACTCAAAAACAACAATGAAAAGACAGACTAGTAGATTTTTACTATAATAAAATGTTGAGCTTCTGTGGAAGAACTTACAACATGAATTAGATTTTTTTAAAAAGACCAAGTAAATATACTTGTAAAATTAATACAAGATTAATATCCATGTCATATAAGAAATTCTACACATCAGCTCGGAAAAACAACTCAATAGGAGAACAATAAAGCCAGACATAGAAGTACAATCCCAGCACTCAGGAGGAAATGCAGAAAGATCAAGAATTTGAAGCCAAATGGGGGGAAAAAGGGAAAATAAACAGAACGGGACAGGGGAAACAAAGTTGATCAGTATTTAAACAACAGCAGAGGAAATAAAACCAGTCCACATATATAAGAGAAAATTCGAAACTCCTCGGATAAGTAGGGAAAAGTCAAACAGTCTGTAAACAGTAAACAGTGCTCACAGACATCAATGAATGTCAGCTTTCTACCCACTTCTCTCCTGTCTGCCAGAGGCTCAGTCAGTATTTTGAATGTTACCTCTCTGCAAGCCCTAGCAATGCCTGAAACATGGAGGGAACTCGATAGTGCTTAGTGAATATTCAACAGTATCTCAATGAATTATGCTGGAGACTCACAATAGAGATTAAAGAGTGAGTATGGCTTCTTCAAAGCCAGGAGCAAAACTGATAGATGGGGAAGTTCCTAAAGACCATCCCTCCACAAAATCAACAAATAGACTGACAAAAATGGTCAGAATCAACTGTCTCACAAAGTTTTTTCCTTGGGGTGTGTGTGTGTGTGTGTGTGTGTGTGTGTGTGTACACGACAGAAGGTGTGCACACCTTCGACCTTAGATGTCTTCCTCAATGGTTTTCCATGTTTTTTAAACAGGGTATCCCTGTAGCCCCAGCTGGACTCACTATGTAGACCAAGCTGACCTCAATCTCACAGAAATCTGCCTGCCCTCTATCTCCCTCCTGGCAGTATAAACACATGTCATATGTAGCTTTTTCATGTGTGCTCTGGGTGACAGAACTCAAGTCCTCATGCTTCCAAAGCTGGCATTTTACCAATGCTTTACAGAGATTGAGTAAATGAGGACAGGGTAGCTAAATCTCAGTGTCTGACTACAGCTACCCAGCAACAAACTGAACATTGAGCAGAACATTGAGGCTTCAATGGCAAAACACAATAAGGCCAAACACAAGACTTCCACCAGGTGTGGTAATACATGCCTTTAATCCCAGCATGGGGAAGCAGAGACAGGTAGACCTCTGTAAGGTCAAGGCTATCCTGGCATGGACAGTTTCAGGCCAGCCAGGGTTACATAGTAAGATGAGATCTTATCTCAGAAAACATAACAAAACAAAACAAAAATCAAACTTACCAAAATTTATTCAGAATACTTACTAAACACTTACAAACTCTGGGGAGGGAAAAGACTCTAAATTCCTGAGTTACCACATCATAATATTCTAAATTATGTCTGATTTCTAGTAAATTCTAGTAAATGTAAAAAATTTTTCTAGTAATCAGACATAAAAATGTCTGATTTCTAGTAAACGGAAAAAAATTAAATTCCAATATAAAGAAATGTGATGGTTAGCTTGATACAGTTGGGAAGAAGGAATCTCAACTGGAGAATTTCCTTTATCAGATTGGTCTAGGGGCATGTTAATGAGGCATTTTCTTGATTGTTCAGTGATGTGAGAGGGCCCAGGCAGCTGTGGGTGGTGCCATCCCTGGGGTGGTAGTCATGGTTGAACAAGAAAGCTCAGGCTGAGCACAGGCTGGAAGAGCAAGCCTGTAAGTAACATTGCTCCCTGGTCTGTGCTTCAGTTCCTTCCCTGAGTTCCTGCCCTGACCTCCCTCAAACACAGACTGTCACTCTCACAGGGAAGTGTAAGATGCAATAAACCCTTTCCTCCCCAAGTTGGTTTTGGTCAGAGTGTTTTATCACAGCAACAGAAAGCAAACATAGACAAAAGCAAACAGAATGAACCACACACAGAAAGATCTACTAAATAAAAGAGGTTAACAAAAAATTTCCCTGAGGAAACCAAGATAACAGGTTTACTAATCAAAGACTTTAATCAATCATTTCAAAATGACTTCAATCAATCATTTCAAAGCGCTTAAGAACATAAAGGACATAATGCACATCTACAGGAAATCATGATAATGATATCTCATGAAAGAGAAAATACAGAAAAATTGGTAAAAATCATGAATGGTAACCAAAGAGATATTCTGGAGTTGAAGACTTCAATAACCAAATGAAAAACTCACTAGAGAGTCTCAGATGAAGATTTAATCACAGAAAATAATTTAATTAGAGAAAAATAATCAGCTAACTTGCCAACAGGTCAATTGAGATTACCTAATCTGAGAAGCAAAATAAGGAAGAAAAATGAAAGAGCCAAGAAGCCAGTGGACATTGTTAGGCATGCCAAATACACAGAGCACAAACTCCAAAGGAAAGGGGAGAACAGCAGAACGAACATTTGAAGCAGCTCCAGAACATTCCAAACTTGATAGAAGATAAGAATACACACAATCAAGAACTTTAACAAACTCCAGCTGGAAAAAATGCAAAGACATCCACAGCAGTAATTATTATAATCATTATAATCAAACTGTCAAAACAACAATTGGGGCTGGAGAGATGGTTCAGCCTTTAAGAACACTGGTTGTTCTTGCAGAAGACCCAGGTTCAAATCCCAGCACCCACATGATGGCTAACAACTGTCCATAACTAGAGATCCAACACCCTCTTCTGTCCTCTGCAGGTACTGCATGACACAGTGCACTAACACACATGCAGGCGTAACAGTCATATACATAAAATGAAAACAAAATTATAAATACAAAATCTTGAAAACAACAAAAAGGCCTCTGAGACGAACAGTTTCACATCAGAATCCATGAAGACCAAAAGATGGTGAGATAACACATTCAATGTGCTTAAAAAAAAAAATGTTAAGCAAGAACATATTACCTGGAAAACCTATCATCCAAAATTACAGAGAAAATAAAATATTTCCAGATGAACAAAACAGCAAATTCATCAATAATAAACCTACCATAAAAGAGATAGTGAAAGCTGTCCCTCAAAGTACAACAGAAAAAAACATGAAACAGTAAGTCAAATCCACACAAAGAAATAAAAAAAAATTGGTAAAGGTTAATATTTGGTTTCAGAGCCTTTTTCCCTATATGGTTTAAAAGACAACTGCATAAAACAATAATATCTACACTGATGAAGACGCTAGATGAAGATTTAATTTAAAATCCAGCATGATGGCTCTCATCTATAACAGTAGCTCATGAGAGGCTGAGACAGGAGAATTGTGTCAAGATGAGGATTAGGCTGGACTACAGAGTAAGACTCTGTATCAAAAAAAAAAAGAAGATTTTTTTATTTAAAAAAAAAAAAACAGAACACAAAGTGGAGCTATTCAGAAGATTTTTTATTCTACTGAAACTAAAAACTAAGTTGTTATTAACTACATCTCTACTGTCGTAAATTAATATGTTAACCCCAAAAGCAACAACTATAAAAATAAGTTTAAAATATATAGGAGGGAATGTAATTCAGAAGGTAAGAAAAAGGTATGATGTATGGGGCATGGTGGAGTATGCCTTTAATCCTAGCACTCTGAACACAAAGGTAGATCTGCTCTACATAGAGTTCCAGGCCAGCCAGGATACATAATAAGAACGTGTCTCTGAAAAAAGAAATATATGACATGTACATATCAAAAGAACAAAATTAATCCATCTTTATCAGAATTACAATAAATGAAAGTAAACTAGTCACTCCAATTAAAAGACAAAGATTAGTGGAATAGATTTAAAACATAACAATAGCATGACACAGTGTGACATGCCTATAATTCCAGTACTCAGGAGGTGAGGCAAGAAGAGTTTGAAGCCAGCCTGGCTATAGACTAAGTTCAAGGCAAAGAGCGTGATAGTACAATTTTTATCTTCTCTGTTTTAAAGATGTGGGATTCAGTTCTCAAATTACTCTATATGCTATTCCCTCTACAATAATGTAGTATCTACATAAACACAGAACCAGTTAGCTAATTTAATAGTTAGGAACTATTAAACTGCCAAGAAGGCCCTGATTGATCTTCAGACTGATTTTGTAAAATGGCCATCTGTTTAATTCAGAAAAAGGATATGTGAGCCTCAACCACAAACATGCACAAGCAACAAACTATAAGTCATGGCTAATGCCTACCATTAGTCAGTCTCATTCCAACTGAACACATTGCATCTTTGGCTTGAAGGTAGTCAGACTCAAGGAAGATTCTTTCATCCCTTAAAAGGTTATGTTTCAGTAGAAAGTTACTATCACCAATGACCATCAAATTTTATTGACTTTAGATTCCTTAAACATGTTGAAGCTGAAAAATACAACAAAGTAACCAGATTATCTTTTTTTAAAGCAGAATAGGAGCCAGGCTTAGCAGCCCATGCCTTTAATCTCAGTACTTAGGAGGCAGAGGCAGGTAGATCTCTGTGGGATGGAGGCCAGTCTGATCTACATCATAGCAAGCTCCTGGCCAGCTAGCTGCTGGTGCTACAGGAAGACCTTGTCTCAAAAAAATAAAAAGAAAAAACCAGAATACCAAGGATGTGTTTTATGTACTTGTCTAAATAAATAAAATCAATACTGTGATCGGAAGTTCAAGGTTATTCTCAAGGTTATAGCAAGTTCCAAGCTAGCCTAGACTTCATGAGACCCCGGTCTCTAAAATAACAACAACAAATAAATCTCCAGCACTACATAGACCTGTAATCCCAGTACTTACTCAGGAAGTTGAGACAGGAGGGAGAAAAACTGGAGGTCATCCTGGGCTACATAGGGAAACCATCACAATAAAACAAAATACAAGAGAAAATAGCTAGTATAATATAGGTGTGAGGCTAAATATGAGGATGGCTCCTTTAGCCCTAACAGGAGTCTAGCACTTCAGTTAGTACTACTCTAGAATTGGAAGTTCTTTTTTGTTTGTTTCCTTTGGCTTTTTTTTGCTTTTTTTGAGAAGGGTCTCCATGTTGTCCCAGGTGGCCTGGAATTCAATATGCAGACCAGGTTGACCTTGATCTCACTTTCAACAGCTTGCCCCTGCCCCTGCCCCTGCCCCTGCCCCTGCCATGCTGGGATTAAAGGCATGCACCACCATACACAGAAAAATTGGAGGTTCTTAACAGTATCTACCTTTCAGGGATCCTAAGAATCCACTGTTCTTTGCTTTAGTTTTCTCTACATCTTCATGTCAGCGTTTTTCCAGCATCCCGGTATGAATCAGTCTTCTTTATTGCATTGTTTTAGTTAGTATACAGAATAATGGGTTTCATTATGATATTTTCATATATATTATGTACAAGATGTATATATAATTATACCTGGCTCATATTCCCCTCCCCACTAGCATCTCCAGTCTCTCCTTCCCCCTTTTCGCTGGCCTCCTTCCTAACCCAGAACAGTCGCCTTTCCGCTTTCAAGGCACATATAAATATGTGTATATGTAAGTGTACATATATGTGTGTATATATATACATGCATATATATTTAAATCTAGATTCTGCATAAGAGAAAACATGATATATTTGTCTTTCTGAATCTGGCTTAATATGACAATCTCCAATTCCATCCCTTTTCTTGCAAATGACACAAATTCATTTTTCTTTATGAACTTATTGCAGTCCTTCGGTTTGGCTTGGTCTGGTCTAGTCTGGTCTGATTTGGTTGGTTGGCTGGTTGGGTGGGTGAGTGACTGGGTAGGTGGTTCATTCATTCGTGCATTTGCTTTTCTTTAGACAGGGTAGTTTATAATCCAGGGTGGCCTCAAACCAGCTACATCACAGACCATGAATTTCTAATACACAGACCTTGAATTTCTAATACTCTTGCTTTGACTTCCTAAGTGCTGGGATTATAGGCATGTACACTGTTTTATGTAATCCTGAGACACAAACTCAAGGCTTCATATATGCTAAGCAAATACTACACCAAGTCATTCAAATCCTCAGCCCTGGTGGGGTGGGGTGGTTAAGATGATGGCAGCAATAATTAGTCCACTCATTCTTTTGGTTCTTTTTCTCATTTGTTCTAAAATTTGTTCTAAAATATCATGGACATGATGGTGATTCTTTCCATGGCCATCCAAGTTGTATAGGCATCCACACTCCAACTCATGCTCATAGAATGTACAGCAAATGTGTTATAAAATATACATTAATAGATGAATTTAGACAAGTACACAATTTACAATTTTGGCAAGTTACAGATCCTTCAGATTGGTTCCAAACAGATTCTCCTAACATAAGTAAATATGGTAATCTAATACTATTCTCTGTCCTATTCTGTTCCAGATATAATCTCTGTGGCTCAGAAACCTACAACAAGCTTCCTATACAAACCTCTCAAGTGCAGAGATTGCAGAGCTGTGCCCCCATATCCAGCTTCCTATTGCACTCTTGATTAGGTTCTTTCATAGGCTTTTCCTGGTTGATTCTGGGTGTGGTGCTATATATAGCACCACCTCTTCTAAGAATGATGATATGGCAGAATTTTCAGCAGTTTTACTCTGTAATTTTCCACTGTTTCTATTCTTAGAGCAAAAGCACAAAACCTAACTACACATCTTTACGCAGCACTATCAAGCCCCTCAGGAATGAAGATTTTTGACAACTACCTTCTAAAAAAGTAGTACTTTTGTATTCCTGGCCCTCTGTTACATGAGGGAGCTTCATTAATGAGAGTTGAAAGATTCATTAGTATCCTCTGTACCCCTTGTTCTATGTTGTGTGAGCCTTAGATATAGAGGTTGCATTGTAAATGTGTCCCCTAGGCTTGGGCAACTCACAGAAGTCTATGTGTGGCCAGTTGCAGTATTCTATAATAGAATCCATGTGGTATAAAAGAAGCTTCTTTATGAGTGGTAACTGGGATACCTGTCTGTATAGATATTTTGTACTTAGTAAGAAGTTATATTAGTCTAGGGATGTGACAGCCTTGGGAATTCCTTTAAGATCTATGACCTCTTCAGCCAAAGAGTGGAGATTACGAGTCTGCAGAGCACTCACCCAGGGCTCAGGGGCCATTGTGGAAGACGGGGGAGGAAAGATTGTAAGAGCCAGGGAGGAAGTTCGTGATCATAAGGAAATAGAATCCTACAGGCTCCTGGGACCCTGCTCATATGAATCTACAGCAATGACCTTAGCAGGCTAAAGACCCATGCAAGCTCAAGCCAACAAAAATCGAGAATGGAAATGGGGAAATGGGCAGCAGACCCCAATCTTTGCTGAAGAAATATTGGTGGCTGATTACTGTTGGGTAAAGAAAAGCTAGTCTTCTTAAAGTAAGGGACGCTGGATAGGTTAACTAGACCTCAGTGGATGAACCTGTACTGCGGAATGTCCAGGGACACTAACTTGACCCAATAGGCCTTAACACAAATGACAGAGTACATGAATTCCAGGGGGAGGGGCTGTGGGAAGGTGCCAATGACGAAGGGGATACAAAAGTGACTAAGATTGGTTGAGATGTTCTATATGAAATACACAAAACTTCAATTAAAATTTTTAATTAAAAAGATGTATGAAATACATAAAAATTTAATAAAAATATATATTGACTAAAAAAACCTTTTTTTTAAAGCAGAGGGGCCAGCAAAACGACCTCAGCAGATAAAAGCACCAGCTGCCAAGCCTGATAACCTAAGTTTGATCCCCAGAACCCACACAGGATGAAAGGCGGGAAACAACTCCAGCAAGTTGTTCACTGACCACATGCATGCTGTGGCATTGTGGGTGTCCACACACATACATAATGTAAATAAATAGATGTAAAAAAAATTAAGCAGTATTGATAAATTCTACCCAGACTGTCAATCATGTGACACATAGTTTATTAAACTATAAACTGTAAGACCATTTATTTCACCTGAAACTTCTACTTCAGATATACTGTCATCACAGTGACCTAAGATGAGTTTTTTTCTTCCTCTTCTTTTTGTGTGTATGAGTGTTTTACCTGCATATACGTACACCACTTGTATGCCTAGTGCCCACAGAAGCCAGAAGAAGGGAGTCAGATCCCCTGTAACTGGAGTTAAGGAC
Source organism: Eospalax fontanierii (assembly GCA_035773235.1). NCBI lineage: Eukaryota > Metazoa > Chordata > Mammalia > Rodentia > Spalacidae > Eospalax > Eospalax fontanierii. The sequence goes on along the minus strand of CM069547.1, from coordinate 51,266,701 downwards.
AGTTATTAGCCTACATGTGGATGTTAAGAACAGAACTCAGGTCCTCTGAAAGAAAAAGTGCTCTTAACTGCTGCCATCTCTCTGATCCCAAGAGATTTTTTTTTAATTCAAACATAGAAGGAGACAAATTCTGCTTCACACCTGCTCATACCTCCTCTACCAGTATGTGACTGTGGGAAAATTATTTAACTTCTATGAAGCTCAGATTCTGTAAAACAGGAATAAATAACAATACCTAAAACACATTAGTATTATTATTGTTATTATGATTAAGGGAGGTAACATATATAATACATAATAAGTGAGCAATAAATTCTAGACCTTCTGTCACTCCATCCTCCTTTGCAACCTCAGAGAGTATATGATGGAAACATTGAGGAGACCAGGAGAAGAGAGAGGATAGGCTGGTCTGTTGCGGGTACAGCTTAGACCCTGGAGTTCTGAAAATTCTTGATTGAAATACAAACTAGGATCAGTCTGCCTCCTCTCCCTCTTCCATCTCCTCCCCCTTCTTCCCCTTCATCCCGTCCTCCTCTTCCTCCTAGAGACAAGGTCTGTCTATGTAGCCCTGGCTGACTGGGAACTTTCTATGCAGACCAAGCCTGGTCTGAACTCACTGAGATCCACCTGCTTCAGCCTTCTGAGTGCTGAGATTAAAGGAGGCACCACCATGCTCAACTCCTACTTCTTCATTTTAGCTTTATTTCCCAAGTCCCTAAAAGGGAGGTTGGATTACATGAATATGCTCACATCATAATTAATGTGGAAAAAATTGGCCATTTTATAGTTCATAAGGCAAAACATTTAGGACAAATATAAAAAGAAAATTAGGGGCCAGCAAAATGATTCAGTGGGTAGAGGGCCACCTAGTCTTACAACCTGAGCTGACCCTCAGGTCCCAGATAGTGGAAGGAGAGAACCTCCATATAGTCAGACAAACACACACTCACACACACACACACACACACACAAATTAAGTAATTTTTTAAGCAAAAAGATTAGAACTAAACCTGATGACATCAAACAATTTTTCCCAAATAAAAAATAAAATTTACATGTGCAGAGGTACTATACACAGTGTTAGTAACTATGACAAAATGTTGATGATAATTGTGATGGTTCACCTTGATTGCCAAGTTGACAGGATTTAGTATCACATAGGAGACAAACCTCTGGCATGAGAGGCATTACCTGAGGTGGGAAGACCCACTTTGAATGTAGTTGGCTAAATCCCATGTGCAAGGGTCCAGGACTAAATATAAAGAAGAAACTAAGCTGAGGACCAGAATTCATCTCTCTCCTTCCTGACCATACAGATAGATATATATGTCTGGCTGCCTAATGCTTCTGTCTTCATGCCTTCCTGCCATGATGGACCGCATACCTTCTCAAACCATAAGTCAACATAAAGCCTTCCCACCTTTGCCTGCTTTTGTCAGGGCAATGAGAAAAGTATGTAATAAAATTACTCAATATAAGTAGTAGTTATTTCTATTTTGCTACAAGTTATATTACTTATTTTTTTTAATTGCTGGTGCTAGGCATCAAACTCAAGGCATTGTGCATGCTAGGTGAATATTCTGTCACTAGACCTGTTTGCTTCCTTGCTTGCTTGTTAAGATAGACTCTTGCTCTTTAGACAGAGATTATAGTTCAAGATTATAGGCATGCATTACCACAACCAGCTTCAGAATGTTTTCTTGTAAAATGCTGGGGAAGCAGAAAATACAGGGTCATATGCTGACATTCTCAGAGTTCTGAAAACACACAATTTACAGTTTATATCATATAATATAAAGTAATACCTTTCCCTCTCCATAACCCTTTGCAAATCTTTACCAATTTACCTAGAGGCTCATATACCCTCCCCCACAAGGCAGGCAGACATTCACAGAAGGATGGCATAGGGCTGCTTAGGAAAAGAATCTCCACATGACAGTCATAAACGTACCTCCAACACTCCACATAATGAATAGCTCTGGTGGGGGTATTCCCAGTATCCAATACAAAAAGCACCTCTACCCAACATAGAAACCTTTACTGAGCACAGCAGCCAAGGAAGAACATCAGTGGATGGCGCAACACCAGCTTCTTGACCAAATAACCACATCAATGACCCACAGAGCATTTGACACTGATGCAGTAGTACTTTTATCTTAGGACCAATCAACAGCTACCTAATTGGTCTTAGAGCCCACTCAATGGGAGGAAACTCATATGTGATACTGTAATGAAGGCCAAATACACATGGCTGAAGAGGTCATAGATCTTAAAGAAATCCCCAAGGCTTCGATTGCACCAAAAAGAGACTATTACAGAGTACCACAACTTGTCACACACAGACATTGTCCGAAAACTGTCCATGCCTATGCAGCACACTTACAATGCAGTCTCTACACCCAAGGCTCATGCAATATTGAACAAGAGGTAAGGAGGATACTAATGAATTTCTCAACTGTCATTAATGAAGCTCACTCATGCAACAGAGGGCCAGTAATACAAAAGGTCACAAATGGCCAAAGAATGAAGATTAGTAATCTGCAGAGTGGGGGTCCCTGGATAGGAGTCCTATATTAAGTTTTACTCATTCAAGACTCAGGGGCCATTGCAGAAGAAGAGACAGAAAGCTGTAAGAGCCAGTGAGAAGGTGCATGACCACATGGAAATAGAATCCTACAATCTCCTGGGACCCTGCTCATATGAACCTACAGCAATGGTTTTAACATGCCCAAGACTCATGCAAACTCAAGCAGACAAAAAGCCAGCACAGAACTAGAGAAATGGGTAGCAGAACCCAATCTTTGCCAAAGGAATATTGGCAACTGATTACTGTTGGGTGAAGATGAGCTAATCTTCCTAAAGTGGGGACTCCAGATAGGCTGACTAGACCTCAGTGGATGAACTTGCACTGAGGAACATTTGGGGACACTAACTTGACACAACAGACCTTAACACAGATGAAAGAATGTATGGATTTCAGTTGGAGAGGCTATGGGGGGCGGGTGCCAGTGAGGAAGGGAGTAATAACGAGATTAAGATTGAGATTGTCTGTATAAAATACACAATGATTTCATTTTTTTTTAAAGGATAAAGGAAAGAAAACTGGGGCTTTAATCAACAGTAGATAAAGACAAAAGTTATGCCCAATGAATTCAAGAACCAGATACTTTTGCAAGAGGAGACAGACAGGGGCATAATTAAGAAACTGGTTAGACTATATTTACAGATGGTCTGAACTTGCTATGTAGATCAAGTTGGTCTCAGAGAGATCTGCCTGCTTCTGCCTCTGAAGTGCTGGGATTAAAGGTATGTGCCACCATGCCCAACTAAACTGAAGACTTTTTAAATAGGTCAATGATTCACCTATGAAAAGGTCTTCCAACTAGTTCCTGGAACCTAAAGCAGCCAAAAAGAACCCATGCTTTCAGCTTATTCTGGACTCCTAAATTTGAGACAATGTCTCACTATGCAGCCCTGGTTGGTTGGTATTGATTTGTTTTGAACCTGGAAATTGTTTCGTACATAAGACTGACCTCAAACTAACAGCAATCCTCTCCCTTCTTTGTGCTAAGATTACAGATGCGCCACCACCCCAGGCCATTTCTCCTTTCTTTAGTAATTTAGGATGCAAGACAAAAGTAGTCCACTTCAATGTGAAATTGCTGATAGAAAACAAGAATCTTGAGAATTAAGACTATGTGATTATTATTAGCAGGATCAAACAGCTAGGAGTATAAATGGTAATCTCCCTGTAGCCTTTCTAGGTGGTTTTTGTTGGAGTTTTTTTGTGTTGTGTTGTGTTATTTTGTTTTGTTTTTTGCAACAGGGTCTCAAGACATAAAGAACTCCCTGTGTAGCCCAGGCTGGACTCAAACATGTCATCTTTCTGTCTTAGCATCCTGAATTCTGGGATTACAGGGATGTGCCTGTATAGCACGCTCCCCTAAGTAGTGCCAATAAAACATTTGACTATATATATATGTGCTTAAAAAAAAAAGCACTAGTCAAATGTTCTATATTGAAAATAGGTCTATTAGGGGCTAGAGAGATACTTTGGTGGCTACAAACACTGGCTGCTCCTAAAGAGGACCAGGGTTCAATTCCCAGCATCCACATGGTAGAAAACAACCATCTGTAACTCCAGTTCCAGGGAATCTGAAGCCTTCTTCTGACCTCCTCAACACAGGTGCACCTACCTACATGCAAATAATACACTCATATGCATAAAATTTTAAAAATAATAAATAAAAAAAGAAAACAGGCCTATTAAAAAATAAATTTAAAATCAAGGGCTAAATAAATGCCAATTAGCGTGGTAATGCTATAAGAATAAGCACAGCTGGGGAAAAAAAACAATGCCCAAAGGATTCTCCTCTTCCATACCTAGTGGATACACAATCTCGGATGAAGTCACTATCTTAATCCTTTGAGTATACTGTAAGCCTGAATGCAAGCTATTGAATTCATTTGCACCACAATAAACAAAAAGGCAGTGAACACAGAAAAAAAAAATTAACATGAGACATAATTTGGCAACCAAGCCTTTCAACTTTGGCCTATAATCTCAAGTTCACTGAAATTTGGATTCCAAATAATTTCCCAAAATCCCTACTTCGGCATTTCAATCCCGAATTAAGGCTCGGTGTACTGCCAGCACACACAAGCCCTCTCCCCAGCACTTTCCATCAACAGGTAGTCAGTTTAGGGAAAGCTCTCCTGGGCATTCCTTCTCATTTCCACTGGCTCAACCTTCAACCACACTAATTTCACTTAGTCACAAGGGATCACCCATGAAAGAGGAGGAGACAAATTTACCAAGAGGGGAAAAGGTGATACTGCAAAGTACACTTCCCGGAGGGTCAAAGTTAGTGCTGTATGAATACACCTTGGTGGCACAAGTCTTTAATCTCAGCACTTAAGAGCCCTGGCTTTTTTACAGAAAACCCAGGTTCAAATCCCAGTAGTCCATGGCAGCTAACAACTGTCTGTAACCACAGTTCCAGGGGATCCGAAACCCTCTTCTGTCCTCTGTGGGCATTACACAAGACAGTTGCACTTATACACAGACAGCCATAACACTCATAACCTAAAATAAAAATAAATAAATAATTGTTTTAAAAAGAAGCTGAAGAAAGATCATGAATATTCTGGCTACTCCATACATACATAGTGAGTTAAAGACAGATCTGGCTACATATAATGAGACCCTGACTCAGAAAAACTAAAGAAATTAATAATATATGAAGTACTTCTTAGGAGGGGAGGCCCAGAATGCATTAAGTTCCTGAGGGGACTTCTCACTGAGGAAGAGCACTTGAGAAGTAAAACAGAAGGGAAAGGAGAGCTTCTCCTAGAAACCACCACAGGAATCTACAGGCCTGGGACCAGTGGGCAACTGACAACATCATCATTTTCTCTGGTTCATCCAGCCCAGTCAGTGACTAACCAGGCAGCCCTGGCATACCTCTTTCTCCATACGAACAGTTTTGTGAAGAGACAAGGGAAGAACTGCATATAAAATATCCTTTCTGCCTGGATCTTAAACACACACACACACACACACACACACACACACACACACACACAGTCTTTTCTCTGGTCCTTCAGGAAAAGGAAAGAACTCTCACTATTTTCTTAGTTCAGTGTGAGAAAAAAATGAAAATATAAAAGAGAACCAGAAAAATGATTCAGCAGATAAAGATGCTTGCCATGTAAACCTGACAACCTGAGTTCGATCCCTAAAACACAGGAAAAGATGCAAGGAGAGAACCAGTTCCATAAAGTTTCCTCTGACCTTCCCAAGCACAAAGGCATGCACATACATACATTTACACACACACACACACACACACACACACACACACACACACATACATACACACACACACAGTAATAATAATGAAGTTTTTAGCCAGGCATGGTGGCACACATCTTTAATCTTGGACTAGGGAAGCAGAAGAAGCAGGGGGATCTCTGAGTTGTTCAAGGTCAGCCTGGTCTATAAAGCAAGTTCTAGGCTAGCTGGGGCTACATAGTGAGACTCCGCCTCAAAAAAAAATTTTTTTTTAAAGAAAATATAAGTCTCTATGTAGAAGACTACAAAGGAAAAGCTGAAATGGTCTAGAATTCAGGTTTTGTATAAATAGAAAGAGTCCAAGTTGGAAATGGACTGGAGAAAAAAAGACTAAATAAATTAAGAGTTTTCAGGTAACCCAGGCTCGTCTGGAACTCTGTAGCCAAGGATAGCCTTGAACTTCTGACCCTCCTGCCTCTACCTCCCAAGTATTGGGATTATTGGCATGTACTACCATACCCAGCTCTACTACGAGTGAAGTTAATGACTGTGTTACATGATGCATACCATCATGAGTAAAGACCATGTAGCCTTCTCTGAGTTCTCTTATCTTTGTGGTTCAGTCTTTTAAAACTGAAAATAAAGTTGGGTACAGTAGCTCATAAATACCTGTAAACTCAGCATTCAGAGGCTGAGGCAGGTTATTACCTTGAATTTGAGGCCAGCCTGGGCTATAAGGTAAATTCTAGTCCTTTATGGACTAGAGTGAGACCTATCTTTTAATATATATGTATATATGGCAACTCTCCTTTAATCCTAAGCATCCAGAAGGTAAAAACAAGTCAGTCTCTGTGAGTTTGAGGCTAGTCTGATCTACAAAATTTGTTCCAGGCCAGCCAGGGATACACAGTGAGACATTGTCTCAAAAACACAAAACAGGGGAGGATTGTGTGGTTTAGTTAGTACAGTACCTAGCATGCATGAACCTCTAGGTTCAGTCCTCAGCAGTGACCACATAAATCAGGTATAGTAGCAAATCTTGTAAACCTAGCACTCTGACATTGAAAATAGGAGGATCAAGGTTATCCCCAGGTATACATGGAGTTCAAGGCCAGCCTGGGATACATGAGATCTTGTCTCAAACATATAAACACAATAAAACTCAATCAAAAAAGAACTGAAAAAAGTGTACATTATTATAAATAGTTACTATTTGCTGAAATAATGGGCTGTGTTATGGTTTATGGAAACCCAAGGCACTAAATACTTAAAATGGCAAAGTGAGAAAAAGTATGTGATTATTTTATACATACTTGTTCTCTCTGTCTTAGATTCTACTTTGTTGTTTCATAAATATGTGGTACTGAGCAATTTCGGTTCCCAAACTTTATTTTAATTAGTTTAAAATGTTCAGTCCCAGGCTGGTAAAATGGCTCAGCTGGTAAAGGTGCTTCCTCCCTGACAACTTAGGTTCAATTCCTGCAGCCCACATGGTGAAAGGAAAGAACATTCCTCTACAAACTGTCCTGACCTCCACACATATACACACATGTACATAAATGTGAAAGAAATATCTAGTCCCAAATATACTGCCAACATACTACAGGTTAGAGGGTTTTTTTAGCAAGTACTTCAGTTTATATACTACTTTTTTCCCCTCTCTCAATTTGAGTAAAAGTAATGAGTTGATGATAAAGAATTGTAAACACTATTTTTATATGTTCTGTGAAGTTACATAAAATTAATCCTCATTTCTTATGCTTGTCTTATCCAGTTGGTAAATATGGGGGTATAAAATGTTAAAACTTACTTTTACTATCCTTAAAAGTGTTCTTTTCCATTTAGTTTTTCTGGTTTATCACAATTCTTAGAAATCTCCTGTGTCAATTACTATGTTAGTCTCAAAGAATATAAGGAAAATTAAAGCATAGTTTGTTCAGAATATCCTTGGCAGTATCCATCACATCCTTAAACTGAAAAGTGATGTTTGTTTTCTCTAATGTCAGATGTTTTTCTTTTCAAGGAACACAATTGTCCATAAGATACTAGAAATATAGGAAGTGAAATTAATTGTATCATCTTTTTTCTGTGAATGGTCAGGTCTTTTCTATCCGGAGTAGGGGTAGGGATGAAACAAAATTCTTCATGTGCTGATAGTGAGTGAAAATAGATGAAAGTTCCATGTGGAATAGTCAGTTAAGAGATCTGAATTTAAAAAAGTATAATTTTTGCAAATATTTTGAGACAGGTTAGCTTCTCTAGAAAATTTGTATCTTCAATTATGGTAAATTTAACATTTAACATTTGACCCAGTTTGTAGCTCAGTTCTACATTAAATGAATAGTGAAGGGGGGAAGAGACTATTAAAACCAATATAGAAATAACACTACTTGTAATTAAGCATACTTTTCATTCCAATACATAAGATACATTAAAATTTATCTCATCTTTTCTAGTTAATAAACTATCCATTATAGAAATTTTCTAAAAAGCATAAAATAAACTAATAATATGAATCTCTTACTATGTACTTATCATCTGTCTACGTAATAAAAGCAGGGTGAATTGAGTCTGGCTTAACATAAATGTCTATGCAACTGGGTAACAAAAGAGTTGACAGCAATATAAAATAATAATGAATTTAGTTCCAGGCATATCCTATGTGGTCATTTGACTTACTGTCCATATTATTTGAAATGTATTATGTGTTTAGAGTTCAGAATATCTCAAATTTAAGAAAACAGCATACAAACATTGAAAATTATAAATATAAGAAAAAACATAAATCTCAACTGAGAACTTGCCACCATCAGGTTCACCCATGGGTATATCTGTGGAGCATTTTCTTGATCTTTAATTGATGTGGGTGGACCATCATACTGTAAGCAGTGCTATGCCTGGGCAGGTGAGCCTGGGCTGAACAGGAAAAGCAGCTGAGTAAACCAGAAGAAGCAAGTCAGTACGCAGCAGTCCTCCATGGTCCCTGCTTCAGCTCCTACTTTGAGCTCCTACCCCAGCAACCCCCAATGATAGACTGTAAAATGTAAGATGAAATAAATCCTTTCCTCCCCAAGTTGCTTTTTGTCAGTGTTTTTCACAGCAACAGAGAAGCCAATTAAATATGGCTTGAAACCAATTTTTAAGATAAACTCAAAACCTGGTGGCTTACTGGTAATGTGGCTAGTGGTAAAGCATTTGCCTGGCACACACAAGACCTGGATCAGCACACAACCTGGATCTACAGTGCCATGAGGGTGTGGGGAGGAGAATAGGCCCATTTAAAAAATTCTTGGTATCGTTAGTGCCACGTAAAGGAAAGCCAAACAAGTACAGATAATGTCCCCACCTGGGAATCTAGCATCTGATAAAGAAATAAAGATCTAGAAAATACTCAATATCAGAAATAAAATAGCAACCCCATCTTATTGTGATGCAAAAAGAATAAAGAAAATTCCCAGCCCAATTAGAGAAACAGATAGTGAGAGTTATCAAATAGTCTCCAAACAGTGGAAGTTATCAAAAGCCTAGTGCTAAGGCAACTTTCTGGAAACTCTGAGCAAAGCAAACTTGAAATTCCAACTGAGCTGACCACAGGATGACAGAATCAATGAATAATACTCAAATCTCTGGCAAAAAAAAAGAAAGAAAATTGAGGATTATTCAACATACAATGTCTCTATTAACTGGATCCAAGCACTGTCATCTCAAGACTGCAAGAACATCCTTTCTAAGGCTTTGGAGTTGCTAACTGTGAATAAACTAAACATATCAATGAGCGTCCAAAACACTAGAGAACATTCAATTAAAAGTTCTTTTCACAGAAGACAGGGAAAAAATGCTGTCAGTATAAAACTAGTTAAAATGTAGAAGAAATTTTAAGATATGGAAGAGGGTTAATATATATGTTGCATTATGTCTATAAATTCAGTTTTTAAAGGAGTTCCCCAATCTGGGTATGAGATTAAGAGGTAGAATGCTCATTTGGTATGTGTAAGGCCTGGGGTAAATCCCTAGAACTGAAGGAAATAAAAATGACTAGCTTTGTTCAGCATGGTGGATGACATCTATAATCCTAACATTTGAGAGATTGAGACAGGAGGATCCTGGGTTTGAGGGTAGGCTGGAAAAAAAAGAAGTTGACAAACAGCATGGGCAACATAAAAGAAAAAAAAAGAGTTCTCATGGAGTGTGTGTGTGTGTATGTGTATCGCACTCAGGGCCTTGTACCAGGCAGGTACTCAGTCACTGAGATATTTCCACCGTCCTCCTGTACGGTTTTTAAAAGCTTTGTGTCTGGTTAGTTTGATTTTTTTTTCTTTTCTTTTAACAAAGTCTCATATAGCCCAGGATAGCTTTAAATTCCTGATCCTTCTGCCTCTATCTCCTATCTGCCACTATGCCTGGCTAAAGAAATGTTTAAATACTTATAAAACAGTGTCTACACCCATCCACCTATATGCACCCTCTTCAAAATACTTGACTGTGCCTGTTAGAAACTGTCTTAATTATAAATCTACACTGTGTAAGCTGTAAATAGCAGGACCCTGACATATGGTACAGCTGTACACTATACAACCTGCACAACTGTTCAAAGCAGCCACACTTAAGACTGAATCTGAGACCCGGGTATGGCAGACTAGTAGAGTACCTAGATTAAGGGTCCTTAGCTCCCCATCAAACAGGATGCTGTTGCTCTATTGATTTTACTACTTAGGAAAATCAAAGTAGTTCAAGAATTTTTCTACAAATTCTCTACAGATGTTTCTGAAGGAACTTTTATTTTTTCCATTTAAAAGGTCTGGCTGACTACTGTTATGTAGAACAAGAACCCTACAAATCTACTCAGGTACCCAACAATCCAGAATTTGAAGCCCCTCTTTACTTTCACCAACACTTTTTGTTTGTTTACTTTGGTTTTTGTTTTTCTTTTTTTAAGAGAGGAGATGATACTGAATAACTGATTCTCCTGCCTGTCTCCAGAATATTGTGATCACAAGCATGTATTACTGTGCCTGATTTTATGTGCTACAGGAGCTGTGTGCATATTATGCAAACATTCTACCAACTGGGCTACATACCTAGCCATCTCCTCACTGACACATTTAAGAGCTATGCCAGATACCATCTCCATACATGATTGACCTTAAACAAGAAAATGTCAAAATCTTTCCAGTGACCTATTACAAAGAAATGAAAACCTTCTAGGACTCTGTCTCAAATACTCTGACAAATTTCTTTCATTCTCCTATCAACAAACATGTATAACTGAAAACTAATTTTAAGCAGCAAGGGAATTGAGCTTTTAGGACCTAGTTTACTGTCAGGTAACAAAAATAAAATTCTTATCCTAGTTGCTTTCTACTGCTGTGATAAAACACTAACCAAAATCAACTTGGGGAAGAAAGGATGTATTTCACCTTTCAGCTTACAGTTCATTATGGAAAGGAACCAGGGCAGGAGCTCAGGGCAGGAACCTGGAGGCAGGAACTGAAGCACAAACTGGGGAGGAAAGCTGCTTACTAGTTTGCTCAGGTACTTCTCTTTTACAGACCAGGCACACTTGCCCAGGGGTGGCATCACCCCTCAGTGAGCTAGGCCATCCCACAGCACTCAACAATCAAGAAAATGCCTCACAGACATGTCCACAGGCCAATCCCGAAGACTTCTGTTCTTCAGCAGAAGTCCCCTCTTCCCAGGTGTGTCAAGTTGATAACCGAAGCTATCTAGCACATGAAGGTAAGAAATAAAAATGCAAAGATGACCCTTGAGGTTTTTCTTTTTCAGAATTAACTTTAATAATAAACCTGGCATACTTATTAAACCTTAAGAAGGGCAGATTCTAGGCCATGTTGTCCAAAGCATGACTTTAATAATGGAGCTGATGACAGCTGAAATCTGGTGGGCTTAATTTCCCAGCATGGTAACCTGCCAGAACATAACTTACTGAAAAGAGGCTACTTTCTCTTTTTTTTCCTAAATGATAATAACGCATAATTCATTTTTTTCAGTTTTCGTCAGCTTAATTAAAGCATAACTGACAGATACAATCTATGGTTAAAGTGTTTTGGTACAGGTAAACATTATGAAATAATTAAGTCAAGGTAACCATCACTTTTTATTGTGGACAGTATTTAAGATCCACTCTCTTTGCAATTTTCAAGTATATATTTTCCTTATTCCTTAAAAAAGCTTCTGTTTATTTAACTTTCTGACTCTGGGCTTGTGTCTTCAACACTGTCACGATTTCTGCTCCTCAATAAGGAAAGCACACTGGACCAGTCACAGACACATTTAGTACAAATAGACTCACTGTAGGCCCTGCCGACCAGTTTATTTTGTATTAGACACTTTCATAAGGGCTTTAGGTTTCAGTACAAAACCCCTGACACCTACCATGAGAATGTGGTCCTTTCCCAGTCTCTTGGTATAAAGGTAAACAATTCTATTTTCTCAACAAACTGTAGGAAAGCCTATGCCAGTACATTAAACACTGGATTATTCTAAGTGATTATAATAAGCACTGTCCTCAGAAGAGTTGTATCACTATTATCTGTAGTGGCCATGCTATATAATAAATCTCTAGAATACTCAGTCTAACTGAAACTTTGCACCCTTGACCAATACCTTCTTATTTCTAAGTGATTATAATAAACACTGTCCTCAGAAGAGTTGTATCACTATTATCTGTAGTGGCCATGCTATATACTAAATCTCTAGAATACTCAGTCTAACTGAAACTTTGCACCCTTGACCAATACCTTCTTATCTTCTCTTCCCCTTTCAGCCTCTGACAACGACCTTTCTATTCTCTGCCTCTAGTTAAGCTTTTTTAAATAATACATATAAGTTGAATCATGCAGTATTTGTCTTTCTGTTCCAAGTTTATTTCATTTAACATAATGTCAACCGTGTTCAGCCATGTTGTAAAAATGACAACATTTCCTTAAGTCTGAATAGTCTTTGGGCATCCAGAGTTCACATTTTCTTTCGCTATGTACCCAGAACTGGGATTGCTGAATTATGTTGGTTCTACTTTTAACAGTATGAGGAATCTTAATATTGTTTTCCATAACAGCTGTACCAATTTATAATTCCACCAGCAATCTACAAAATTCTCTCTTTCTCTCTCCCTCTCTCCTCTCTCTCCCTCCCTCCCTCCTTCCCTCTGTTCCCCCGCCCCCAATATGGTCCAAGATGACCTTGAACTCACTATAAAGCCAAGGCTTCCCTTGAACTCATGATCCTCCTGCATCTACCTCCAGAGTTCCAGGATTAAGGAATGTACCACTACACTGGGCTTCTTTTGTCTTTTTTCACACTGGCCATTTGAACAAGTAACATTACAGTTTTTATTTCATTTCTATAATGATTAATGATATCAAGGATTTTTTTTCATGTAACTACTGAAAACAGATCACTTTCTGATTCACTATTGGTCACACATAACCTACACTATAAAACTAACTTTAAACTGGGTGTGGTAGTGCATGCCTTTAATCCTGGGAGACAGAGGCAGGTGGATCTCTGTGAATTCAAGGCCAACCTGGTCTATATAGCAAGTTCCAGGCAAGATGGGACTAGAGGGAGACCCTGTCTCAAAGAAGACCAAAAAAAAAACTGATTTAAAATTTTGAGCAAAATAAAGCCCTTAGAAGGATTTCTTCCTCTAGAATAATGTAAGAAACAATTGCTAATTTCCCAACTTTGTAAGAATGGTTCTTTCTGGTTGGAAAGTTGAGCTGGAACCATTATTTCAAAGAATGTCTTGCTGGCAACACTCTCTTAAGGGTGTACTCATCCCTGGGTATGTGTATAACTGTCCTTTCCTTTTATCTACCCTCTCCTCCCACTTCCCAGCCCTCATACACAGGCACAAACCTTCTTCCAATAAACTCCAACTTAAAACAAAAAAAAAAAAAGCTGCTCATCTTCAATAAAAAATATACAGGCTAGAGGTTTAAGTCAGTGGTAGAATACCTGAATGAAAAAAGCCTTGGATTTTATCTCTAAAACTAAAACACACACACACACACACACACACACACACACACAGAGCCAGGTGTGGTGGTTCACACACCTTTAATCCCAATCAAAGGCAGGCAAATCTCTGTGAGACGGAGGCCAGTCTGGTCTATATATTGAATTCTACTTCAGCTGGGGCTACAAAGAGACCGTTTTTTTTTGTTGTTGTTTTTTTTTTAAAAAGATGTAAGCCAGGTATGGTGGCACATAGCTTTTTTCCCAAGACTCTGGAGGCAGAAGCAGGTGGATCTCTGTGAATTCAGGTAAGCCTGGTCTACGTAGAGAGTTCCAGGCCAGCCAGGACTACACAATGAGACACTGTCTTTAAAAAAAAAAAAAAAAAAAATAGGATTTACATACAGCAAATGAGCAGATAAAATGATGTTCAATATCATAACAACTAAGGAAATGAAAGTTAAAATGAAGCTAGGTGTGATAACACAGGTATATAATCCCACCTCTTCAGAGACAGGCAAAAGGATCAGTCTCAGTCTCAGCTATATGAGGACCAGTCTCAAAAAAAAAGAAAAAAAATACAATAAGATATTATTACACATATAACAGGACCAAATTTTCTAAAAATAACACCTAATGCTGGTAAAGATGTAGGTGAATTAGAACAAGTTAGTTACTGGATCACCCAGCAATTCTATACCAAAAGAAATGAAAATGCATATTCACACAAAAATTTGTATAGAAATTTTATAGTAAGCAAAACCTATAAACAACCAAGATGTCTTTCAATTAAACAAACATGGTATAGTTATACCATGAAAAACTACTCAGTAATACAAAGCAGCAAACTACTGAGAAATGGAGCAAATGGATAGATCTCTGTTCTTAGTGGAAAGTCAACCTCGGAGGGTTATACAACATGATTTTAAAAAAATATCCAAGGGGCTGGAGAGGTGGCTCAGCAGTTAAGCATACTGGCTGCTCTTACAGAGGACCTGGGTTCAATTCCCAGCATCCACATGGTGGCTAACAACCGTCTCTGACTCCAGTTCCAAGGGATCCTGTGCCTTCTTCTGATCACTGTGGGCAGTGCACAACACAGTGCACTTACACACATGCAGGTAATACACTAGTACACATAATAAATAAATACATATCTACATATATACAAAGACATAGCATACTAATGGTTGCCAGAGTTCAAAGAGGAAATACAGGAGAAAAAAACTGGTGGGTTATAAGAAAGCACCCTAAGTGTTCTTGTGCTGACAGAGTGTACTACATCTTGACTATCAAGGTACAATCTCAATACTGTGGACCTGATATTGTTAGCTATAATTCTGTAAAATGCTCTCACTGAAAGAAACTGAATAACCAGTAGAGGGGTTCCCTGTATTATTTTGTACAACTATATGTGAATTAATAATTATCTCAAAAGGTTAATTTTCAAGACCTAAAAGATACATTCAGTCAGATCCATATCCATTTTAAATGCTTTTACTTGGGAGTGGAGAGGAATGAGACAAGGTCTCATTTGTATCACAGACTGGCTTAGAAATTACTATATAGGCCAGATTGGCCTCAAATTTGAGATCCCCCTGCCTCCACTTCCTAAGTGCTAGAACAGCTGTGTACCACCATGAGGGCTGAATATGCTGTCAATAATCTTTCTTTCTTTCTTTCTTGGATGTCCAGTGTCTCCTCATTTACCTTCCTCTTTCTTTTGCTGTTCTAATACTAAAAACCTCCACTGGCAGCTTTTCTTTATAAACTCCAAGGAACGCCTTCACCTCACCAAAACCCTATATTTGCCTAGCTCTATTATTAAATTCTTTTTGATGTCCTCCTTAAGTCAAACTCAGTACAAAATATTCAGTCAGGTCCAATGTCTGTTATTTTTATACATTTGTATTGATTGATAGCTCACATTCCATGCAGAACCTTTAGAATTCACTGTTTATTAGCACTGTGATTCCCACTTGCCTGCCTGCTTGGATGCTTCACCAGTAACATGTATTTTAAAGTTCCAAATCACAGACGTAGCAAGGAAATACAAACGCAAGTACAAATGTAAAGACACAGTTAACAAAAAAGAGGAAAAGATGGATAAGTTTTAAAATCAGATGCTGAAAATAGTAAGAATGACCCTTGAGTAGGAAGAAGAAATTGGTGTTCTACCATACAACTCCATAATGCCAAACACATGCTTGACACATGGTGCTTCTCAGATCTATAAAACCAAGCTATAAAAATCTATTCTACAGTTTTTAATTAAAAACTATGGAAAGAAGGGCCAGCAGGATGACTCAACAGGTAAGGGAATTTGCAGGTCTAATGGCCTGAGTTCAATCCCCAGAATCCATGAGAAGATGGAAAGAGACTGATCCAGAAACTTGCCCTCTGACTCCACACACATGCACCATAGCATGCACACCCACACACCATCATGCTCACAGACACACAATAATACATAATCTTTTATGCTTTAATTAAAATAATCACCTGTGGAAAATGGCGGTCATTATTCATCGAACACACAATAACATTTATCTGAAAACATCTAAATATTCAAAGGAACCAAGCATGGTGAGCAAACTCGTAATCTGAGCACTTGGGAGGTGGTGGCAGGAAGAACTGACATTCAAGGTCATCCTAAACTGCATTAGGGCAGCCTAAGCTACATAAGACCTTGACTCTTGAAAAGTTAGTAAGTCAAATTAAATACATACATACATACATATATACATACATACTTAGAACTGTTCTTGGTAACTACTGGTTTTGGTTTTGCTCAAACATCAATCTGTTATCAAACAGTTAAATGGAGAGAGATTCACTACATTGCAAGATGCATATTAATGTAAGGCTCTTAAAGACTGAACAGCATTTAGCATTTTAGCAGTCCAACTCTCCTTGTATCATTACAAATAAGGTAATCTATTTGATTGTACTGATAGAGTTCTAGACCACTTAGTCATTTCAGTGGGTAGCATGTATTTTACAGCCCTCCATTAGAATTATGTGAATGTACATTACATGCTTCATTCTATCACTCATATATTGAGAATGAACATCAGAATTTTTTAAAAATTATAACTCTAAAATAGGGTAGGTTCCAGACATTCCAGGTAAACAATCTCGTTACACAGGGATACATTTTCCGGTCAGCATTTTATTAAATTATATATCTTACAGAGTATCGATTAGTTTTTTGTTTGCTGAAATTTCAAATGGCAAAAGTGAATGGGCTTTTTGAAACTCAAATTTTAAATTACTCCAAACAAAATTATGATGGCACTAATGGTGTTTGCTTCCATGCTAGAATACACCCAAATGAGTAGAACGGTGACCCTGCCCTTCCTGCTCTCTCAGTGCCTTGGTACTCTCTCAGAAAACTAACAGAAAACCTCTAAGGAGCTGGAGAGATGACTCAGTGGTTAAGAGCACTGACTGTTCTTGCAGAGGACCAGGGTTCAGTGGCCAGCTGGTGGCTAACACCATTTATACTCCAGTTCCAGGGGCTCCTATCCCTCTTCTGACCACCACAGGCTTGGCATGCTCCACTATAGTTACACACATAAACACAAAAAAAAACATAAAAAAAAATTTTTTAACCTGCAATATGGTTCAGCAGGTAAAGTCAAGGCACTTGCTCCAAGCCTGAGAACCTGAGTTCAATCCCCAGAATCCACATGGTGGAAGGAGAGAACCAACTCCCTGGAGTTATCCTCTGCCCAAGACATGAAAAAAATAAACAGAAGAGAATGGCCTCAAAAGGGAGGAGAAGCAAAATGAAAAGTGACTATTAAAGGGTACATGTTTCTTTGGGGAATCGTGAAACAGTTCTAAATTAGATGGTGATTGCTGCACAATGCTATAAATACACTAAAAATCACTGAATTATACATATTAAATGGGTAGATTGAATGATATATGAATTATATCTCAATGAAGCTACCTTTTTTTTAAGACAAGGTTTCATGTACCTCAGGCTGGTCCTGAATTTGCTGTGTAGTCAAGGATGACCTTAAATGTCTGATCCACCTGCCTCTACCACCCAAGTGCTAGAATTACAAGTTTGAGCCACCACACCCAGCTATAAAGCTACTTTTTAAATGGCAGTGTATTTCAATATAAGAAGTATAATGAAAAGTTTTAAATACAATTAGGCTGAAGCCCACTGAAAATAATCCCACAAGCAAAATAAGGAAATGACTTCTATTGTTTCAATAAACCAGACTAGGTACACAGATATGGGATTTGAAGAGTGAAAACATGGAGCTATTCTTCATAAGTGACTTGGAATCAGAACATTAGCACATGGGATCAGAAGGTAATCTAACTGTGACATCTGCAATGCCTCTGATCACCAGAGGGTTAAGATTAGAAGACTAACTTCATATCATGAAGGGGGTGCTAAAAAGCTTGTAATGATATCTGTATTGCCTATACAATAACTAAAAAAAGAGCCAGGTGGCCATGTAGCCAAATGTTATATATGCATTATTACTCTTTCACCTATTTACTGTTATTCTCTGTTCTTACTCTTTTATTAGAAAACTGTGAGAACAGCAAAGAATCTGGTACCTTAAAAACAGAGTATCTTGAAACCTAGAAGAAATAAAAAGGCACACAATAAAAATAGAGGAGGTTGAACTTCACAGTTGAGGACATTTAGGAAAGAGTCCACTTCCTTCAGCCAGTTTAGTGATTGTGAGGAAAATGAGGAGATGATGACAATAGAGGTACGTGCAGGGTGAGGCCTGGAACCTGAATCAACAAGTCTGTGCATGCTGCTGCCTCTAAGTAGGATAAGGAAAAAGGTGAGATCATTCCCCATGAATTCGGCCAGGGACAAGCTAAGCTAAAGAGAAAGGCAGCAAGCACCACTGGTGTTACAAATGTTCACGTGTTGGGACTTTGAGTGAGACAGTAAGGGTTAGGGTTTTCTCCCAAAGAAAACATGAGATCAACAATTCAAATCCTTAGCTAGAAAGATGGCTCAGCAGTTAAAGGCACTTGCTGCCAAGCCTGGCAACCTGAGTTCAGTCCTTGGAAATGACTTGATAGAAGAGAACCTACTCCTGCCAGTTGTCCCTGACCTCCACACTGCACTGTGGCATGTATATAGACAAAAAAAAAAAGAAATGCAAAAAATGATTGATCCACATCCTCTAATAACAATATAGAGAATTAGGAAAAGCAACTAAAATTGATAGGATTATGCAGTGGGTCCTGGATGTTTTTATTTTTATTATTAACTGTGCTCCCCTAAAAGACTCCTTAGTTCATGTACCTGCCTTTCCAGAGAAAAAAACAACTGTGATAATAATAAAGAAAATTTCAGGAAGAATGGGTAAGATATTGAAACCAAAATTTTTATATGCTTAAAGTCAAAATACCAGAAAATAAACACCAAAATTCAGTTTATACAAATATGTGCTACTAGGGCTAGGGATGTAGTTCAGTTGGTAGGGTGCTTGCCTTAGCAGGCAGTAAGTCCTAAGTTCCATCCCTAGCACTGCACAAAACTGAGCATGGTGCGGTTGGCCTATAATCCCAGCACTTAGGAAGTGAAGTGCTACATCACAAGTTCCAGGGTATTCTCAGCTACAGAGCAAATTCGAAGACAGTCCAACAACACACACAAAAATGTGCTACTGTTTCAAATCACAGCAAACTCAAGTCATGATACTAAATTAACGTTATTAATTTTTAAAAGTACAGCAATTGGAAAACCATAAGCAACAAGATATTAATAGTGCTCTAATAAGGACTTCTTCTTAAAAACTCTGGTAATCCAACTACTCCAGTGAGAGTTGTACTAGATTTCCAATGAAATTCAGCACCTGAATTTCTTAACAGACTACACATAACACTCTCAGTCACTCCAGTATCACTTTATAGTTACTGAAAATCAAATAGAAAAAAAAAGCTATAGCCACACTAATAACACTTTTAGGAGAGTATTAATGAGTAGCTGTGGTTTTGTTTACTATTTATTTTTAAAGGGGATTTTCAATGCACTAACTACATAGAGACCAGAAATGCATAAGGAGAAAGAAAAAAGAAAAAAAAAAACAGGAAAAATTGGTTCTAGAACACCAGGAAATTGAGGGGGAGAGCAGAAAGCATCATAACAGAGTTTGGTGAATAATTCTCAACAGGAAGTATAGCAGACAGCAATGCCCAACTAAGGCAGAACAAAAGCATGGAAGGCTCTGTGGGGGATTACAACTCAGCTGAAGACGGCTTGCCTGGCAGGCTGCAGGACACTGGGTTCCTTCCCCTAGCACCCCAAAAAAACACAGGAAAGCAAAGTGCCTCCATGCTGAGTGCCTTAACTGGAATCTACGGACCCACTTTACTTCCTCTTTGACTTTGGGCAAGTCAGTTAATCTCAGAGCCTCCTCTATCAATGAGAGAGTTAACAGTACCCCACCGTAGGACCGCTGGGCGGCTTCAATAGTTACATCTATAAATCGCCGTACAGAATGCCCTGCTCTGTATCTAACAAGGGCACGGTAAGGAAGGCAGACGTTTGTTCTGACATCTCCCACTGAAAGCGGGTGTAAGTGCCCAAAAAAGGGGACCCGGGCGGGAGCTCCGGGCATCCCCAGGACGGCCGCAACACCCCAAGGCTGTACCTCGGCAGGGTCACCCTCCTACGGGGCTCAGGAGAGAGCACTTCCTCCAGGCCCAGGATTTCCAGGACTCTGGACTGTGATGGGCAGTTCCACGGCGAGCCCAGGCTGTGCCTGGATCTGAGCGGCTGCGAAGGGAAGCCGGCTGCCACCCCGGGCAGGCGTCCCTGGCTGACTGCCCCTCACCTCAGAGCGTCTCCCGAGGCGCCGCTGCGGGCGCCAGGAGGGTCGCACCCGGAAGGCAGCACACCCCGAGCCTCGCCCCAGACCTGGCTGCCCCCGGCTGTCCCACAGCGAAGGCGCGTCCTGCTCAGCCCGCGCCGGGCGGCCCGGCCCCAGGTACCTGAGCGTGGGCCCGATGCAGGCCGTGTCGGTGCTCTCGATCTCCCGCAGGATCCGCTCGTGCTCGGACGCTGTCTCCAGGCTCTCCTCCGCCATCTTCCCCAGCTCCATCCCGGGCCGACCGCACAGCCCTACCTCAGCGCGAACCTCTCACCGGCCGGAACGCTCACTCAGCCCAGGATCTGAGGCTACCCGGCCAGCACCCTGCCGTGCGACCCCGCCCTCGGATGCCACGCCCCCCGCGTCAGCGCGGCGGCAGGCGCAGCGCGCTACCCACTGGGAGTTGTAGTTCGCTTTTGTATGCTAGGCTGTTGTCCTTTCATTCATAGGTTGAATCCTCTGTAACAGTTGAGCCCAACACACCTAAGCACTTAAGGACACATGTAATCAGTGACACCAGGTGAGGCAGTAACTCTGAACACTCTTACCTTTTCTGTAGACTGAAAAAGACTCTGCATGGGCAAATGATTAAAAAGAAATAAAGGACGAACTAGATACATGCTGACAGCAATCTTAAGGCAGTGGAGAGAAAGGGAAGGAAGGAAGGGAAGGGAGAGGAGGGGAGGGAAAGGGAGGGGAGGGGAGGGGAAAAAAGAGAAGAGAACAGAGAAAGGCACACAGATGGGGGAAGATAGATTGAGAGAAAAAGAAAGAGAGCAAAGGAGGGAGAAACAAGAATCAAAGAAAGAGAGGGTGGCTGGAGAAATGGATCATTGGTTAAGAGCATTTGTTGCTCTTGCAAAGTACTGGGTACCCAGCACCCACATGCCAATAACAACTATAGGAAACTCCAGTTCCAGGGCATCCAACGCCCTCTTCTGATCTCTAGAAGCACTACATGTACATGATGCTCTTGCACACAAACAAAACTCTCCTACATAAAAATACAAATAAACCAAAATCAGTGAGTGCTGGGAAGAAATAGAAGGAAAAGGAGAGGGAGGGAGAAAGAGAGAGAGGGAGAAAGAGAAAAAACAGAGAAACAAAGACAAAGAGAATGGGGGTGGAAACATACCTTAGAAGGAAAGTGTGACATCCTAGCCACAGCGTACATGCAGTTGTTCCTCATCCTAATGACCCATTGAGCCACTGGCCATGAATCAGAACCAGGAGAAACACATTTGCACTTCTTTAATACAGACTAAATAAAAGCCCACCTCTGGAAATTCTGGACCAGTCACCTGCATTTCATAAAATCCCCAGAATGCAATTGTAAAATTAGATTTACTGATTAATTCTGGCATTACTATCAAAATGAATGCAAAGCTAGTGAAGGCTTGTAGAAAAGGAGACAGTCAGCAGTCCAGCATGAGGAATAAGATGGCAGCAAGTGCACAAGTTGTGCAGAGATGAAAGAATCTGGAAGCGAATAATCTAGGACATGGTCAGGGTTAAACCAGGAAGCAGCATGAGAATGGAAAGGACAAATGGGAAAAGCTTTGCAAAGGGGGGATTGGCAAGTTTACTGGACACCAGGAAAGCTGGGCATAACATCAACTGAGAACAGTGTGGCTGTCAGTCATAGAAGATTCAGACTGAAAATTGGAATAAATAATTTGGAGCATACCTACACTATGCTATTGAAAAGAAAGACACTTGGGTGTCTTGAGATGGCTCAGCGTTTAAGAGCACTAGTTGCTCTTGCAGAGGAATGGGATTTGATTTTAAGCACCCACATGAGGCCTAACAACCATCCTTAACTCCGGTTCCAGGGACTCAATGCTGTCTTCTGTCCTCCTCTGGCATTGCATGCAGGGGGCCTATATATGCTGGAAAAACATTCAAATGAGCAAATAAATTTCACATATGGAGCTAGAAGGATGGCTCTGTGGTTAAAAGTACTTACTGTTCTTCCAGAAGATCCGGAATCCCAGCACCTACATGGTGGCTAACAAACATCCATAACTCTAGTTCCAAGGAATCCAAAGACCTCTTCTGGCCTCCACAGCCATTGCATGTGCACGGTACACTTACACACATACAGGAAAAACACTCATAATGTAAAAATAAATAAAATATTTTAAAACATTTTCAAAGTCCACATATATGCTTATATACATAAAATATTAGTGGTGAAATATTTCTGGAAAAATATACACAAAGCTGTGAAGAGTAGAGGCACGAGGAAAATTGAAAAGGCCTGAAGGACAAGAAATGTCACTTCATTTCCCTTGTTTTGTATTTCCATTGCTTCCTTACAAAAATAGTTGTTATTAAATAGAAATGCATTTGAACAGTGAACAGAGCAGTAGTGAGGAGCATAGGTGACAAGCCCTGGTTTGTAGGAAAAAGGCAAGTTGCTAAACCTGTCTGATTCTAAATAATCCCTGGCTGTCGTCATTTCATCCTGTTACTAAAGCTTGAACAATTTCACACGGAGGCAAGAGGGTAAGGTGAGTACAGAACCCTCCTTATTTCTGAAGATCTCTTGGCATCCATGACACAGGACCCCTTTGAGTCCCCAGGTTAACGTCTCACTCCTGAAGTACATGGGCTCCCTCAGCTAACTGATAAGCATACCAGAAACTGCAGCTCACTGCACATCACTGCAGATTCCAGAAAAGAAAAGGAAGCACAGATTAGACCAGATTGATAGACATTTGACAACATAAATAGCTTTGATGTTTCCAGCATTAAACAAGAGCAATCCTGTGAAGGTCAGATCCTAGAAAAGTTGACAAAGTGTCTCAATTTCCTTCTGCTCATCATTGCATTTCCTTTTTACAATTTGACAGAGATCACTGGGGAACATTTTTCCCCAGCCCCCTCTGTTTTTCAATTTAGATTGCTGTCAGAGAGTCGAAGCAGTTAGTGGGGCATAGAATTGCATTGAGTGAAGCTTCTTCCAGAGAACAGAAGTCTGGGTGGGAAGCAGAGAGGGAAAAGTTGCCCATGCATGAGAGAGAAAATTCTCAGGAAGGAATGGACCCTTTAGCTCCTGATGATGGAAGTTAGCTCAGGGAAGGACATTTGGACTGCACCCAAGGAAACAGGGGTGATGTCAGTGTGACTAGGGACTCAGCAGCCAGGCAGAGCAGCAAGTGACATCACCACCCAGGGGAGCCAAAGAGTGCACTCTCCAGAAAGGCCTCTTCATACTCCTCAATGATGCTGGCACAGCAAACAAAACCAAGGGGGTCCTAGGAGTTCTGCCTCTCTCATCATGGCTCAGGTCATGTTCCTTCCTTCACTTCCTGCCAGTACAGAGCCCTCCCAGTATGTGGGAAGAACCAGAAGGAAGATTCTTGCACCCGGGAAGTTTAGATCTCATACAGAAGCATATTTCTTCCCTTAGAAAGTCATCTATTGAAGGCAAGTGTGGTATCACACTGCTGAGAAAAGGAGACCAAACCGTCTAGGTAGGGCAGGGACCAGAGAAGCACTTCAGAGAATGGCTGTGCTGACAAGATGCTCTGGTTCCTCTTCCTTGGTTTTCTCCTAAATGAACACTTGTGCCTAGCTACATGACTACAGCACAGGAACCGGGAGGACGCACCTGGGCACCTGACTGGGCCAACTGAAGGACTAGCACATATTTCCGTCCCTACTCCTCACCTCAGTTTCTGCCATAAGTCCTTTAAAAAGCCCCCAGACTAGAAGCTGGGTAGTACCCTGTTTCCTGGGACCCCTTCAGCTATACAGAAGCTCTGCAACCTCTCTCTCTCCTCTCTCTTTCTCTCTTTCTCTCCTCCTCTGTCCTCTCAAGCTCCCACTGATGAATCTATAATATAATGTTCTCTCTAATACACACTGTTTGTGGACCATGAATTTCATTCTTTGAATCTGAAAAACAAGAATCTGAAAGCCACTGACTCAGGACAGCATTGGTGGCCATTGTGATTTTGGAACCCTAGCTCCCTGAGAAGACTGTTATTTTTTCAATTTTATGCTTCTATTTTATGTTTAAGAGTGTATTGCCTGCATGCATATGAATGCACCCGTGTTGTGCAATGCCTTCAGAGGTCAGAAGAGGGCATCAGATCTCCTGGAAGTGGACTTTTAGACAGTTGTTAGCTGCCATGAAGGTGCTGGGATTTAAACTTGGCTCCTCTGCATCTACTAGTCAGTTTAACCCTATGAGGTGGGCAGCATTATCAATCTTACCAAATGGGGGAGGAAAGAGAGAATAGAGATTAATAACGATCCAATCACTGGACTAGAGTTGTGATGGTTATATTTACTTGTTAATTGGACAGCTAGGGGGCAAGCTTAGCCACATCTGTGAGGAATTGTGTAGATTCAGATTAGCCCCTGAGTACGCCTGAGTGATATCTTAAACAGAGTAATGTGGGAAAGATCACTGGAGGTAGGACCATTCCCTTGTGTGGATCCTGGACGAAGTAAAACAGATAGCCAAGATGAGCACCAGCATGCATGCACTATTCATTGCTTGCTTCTGACTGCAGACCTAATGTGAGGTGTTATTCCAAGTTTCTGATGCTTTGACTCCCTCCACCCACCCTCCCTCCACCATGAAGGGTGGTACCTGGACCTCTGAGTTACAATAAACCCTTTCCTCCCTTACTTTCCTTTTGTTGGGGATATTTTGGCAAAGCAACTAGGAGAAAATGTAAACAAGAACCTGGTACACTTGATTAAATGTAGACCATCTAACACCAGACTCTGTCTCTAAGCTCCTCTGCTATAAGAAACAGAGCTGTCCTGAGGGAGAGACACTGGGGAATGCCATGCAGGAGCTTCTGGATATACACAGGAGGCCTTGCCCAGAGGGAAAATTAGATCATACAAGAAACTGCCCAAAGGAGAGAGTGACTCTGGAGACGAATCTTACAGAATGAGGTATTCTTCCAGGTGGAATTCAAGAACAGAGGTGATGGGTTGGTCATCACGGATCTGATATAGCTGCCAGGACATGAACTAGAGCAGAGACTGAGGAGACAGAGAAGAGTGAGAAGACTGGAAAATGAGCAGGATTTGATTGTTAGAGGGAGGAATTGAGAGAAAGGAATCATCTAGAATGACTCCTAAAATCTTTGTGGATGTGCCAAGTTGTCATTAAGTATATGGGTTTGGGAAGTGTATTGGTTGTTTTTCATGTTGTAATAAAACACTGAGACCAAGGCAATTTATAGAAGAGTTTATTTTGACTCAGCGTTCATAACGGGATGAGAGGCATGGCAGTGACGGCAAGAGCAGGAGGCTGGGAGCTTACATCTTCAAGCAGGGCAGGAAGCAGAGACAGTAAACTGGAAGTGGGGTGAGGCTGCAAGTGCTCAAAAGTAAGCCTGGGGCGGGCCTAGCATCTCACCAACCCTTCTTTGTTGGGTTTGGGGAGTGGTGGAAACTCTGACACAGGACCGGTAGAGGCAGAAGACAAAGTGAGGTCACACAAGTGACAAAGCAAAGGGTGTTATTTTGAAGAGGTAATTTGGAATGGGTTTGAGAATTAATGTCTTCCATTTGACTAGTGTGGAGACAAACGCAGAGAGGCAGAAGAACTCGTTGTGGCTGACTTGAACAGGTTCTGGTGGGGAAGGATCTGGTGAAGACAAGATAGGAACTGCTGGGAATGAAGAGGACCTTCCGAGCCCACTACAGTGTTCACTGTTTCTGACCTGTGTGTGTCCTGCCTCATGTCACAACTGTCTCCTCTGTGAAGTGAACTGTACGATGTCTGCTGTAAGGGTTGAATGCACTTGCTGTACATGCTTTCTTTGTGTACTGTTCTGGGAAACATAACTTGGAGAGAATTTGTTCTTTACTCTAATGGTTCCACAGGTCCAACAGACAACCCTAACATATATATTTGGAAACTTAAAAAATTAATTTATCTTTTAGATTTAATTTTTAAAAGATTTTTATATTTTTTATGTATGAGTGTGTATGTATGTCTGTGTATGTATGCCATGTGTGTGCAGATGATTAGAGGGACAAGAAAAGTGTGTGCAATCCCCTGGAGCTAGAGTTACAGGTGGTTGTGAGGTGCCTTATGTGGGTGCTCGGAAAC
This sequence comes from Eospalax fontanierii, assembly GCA_035773235.1. Taxonomy (NCBI): domain Eukaryota; kingdom Metazoa; phylum Chordata; class Mammalia; order Rodentia; family Spalacidae; genus Eospalax; species Eospalax fontanierii. Next base: position 51,239,976 of record CM069547.1, on the reverse strand, counting down.
AAACTCAGGTCCTGCAGAAGAGCAGTAAGCACTCTTAACCACTGAGCCATCCCTGTAGTTCAGTAGCTTTCTTCTTTCTTAAAGCCAAGTATGTGTAAGCAGTGATGGGGTTGAAGGAACAGGGAAGCATAGGTCGTGGAAGGCGGGTCAGTCACAGCTAAATATATGTGAATAGCTCTGACAGAAAACCACTTCTCTGTAAGCTAATTAAACATATAATGAAAACAAAAAGGAGTTGAACACAGGTACCCTACAGAGGTGGACAATGCTTCACCCAGAAAACATGGATTATTAAACAAAAACCTCAATGCCAAGTGTGCGATGCCTCCCTATGAATTACTGTCAGGGCAATCCTAGGGGCCCAACCACCCAAACAACACAGGCTATTGTAATAACCAGAAGGGAAGATCGTAATGTTGTAGACACAATAAACTTTGGTGTAGGACATAGGAAAATGAGATGAGAACAAGATCTAAAAACCTCCACTCTGCTGGCTAGTCTTTATCTCGACAGAAAATGCTATGCAGAGCACTGGAGGAGAAAAGATTTTAATATCCACTACTGTACAAACCTGGTTTACAGACAAACTGGCTTCTGGAAGAAAGCTTTTTTCTGAGTGAGATGTTAACCTGGGGACTCAAAGGGGTCCTGTGTCATGGATGCCAAGAGATCTTCAGAAATAGGGAGGGTTCTGTACTCACCTTACCCTTTTGCCTCCGTGTGAAATTGTTCAAGCTTTAGTAACAGGATGAAATGACGACAGCCAGGGATTATTTAGAATCAGACAGGTTTAGCAACTTGCTTTTTCCTACAAACCAGGGCTTGTCACCTATGCTCCTCACTACTGCTCTATTCACTGTTCAAATGCATTTCTATTTAATAACAACTATTTTTGTAAGGAAGCAATGGAAATACAAAACAAGGGAAATGAAGTGACATTTCTTGTCCTTCAGGCCTTTTCAATTTTCCTCGTGCCTCTACTCTTCACAGCTTTGTGTATATTTTTCCAGAAATATTTCACCACTAATATTTTATGTATATAAGCATATATGTGGACTTTGAAAATGTTTTAAAATATTTTATTTATTTTTACATTATGAGTGTTAGCCGGGATCACCGGCAGGTATGGCGGTGGCAAAGCTGGTCCGGCCGGCCTCCTCCAGGGGCTGAGCGGGATGGTGAGTGTCATGACCCTCTCCACTCCGGAGGAAAAAAAAAACACACCAAGCCGGGAGTCTGTCCAAGCAGGATCTCGTTTATTGAAGGTTACAAAATGACTTATATAGGGTAGGGGCGGGGCTAAAGGGAGTGAAGGACCAATCAATCTTTGTCACATAAACTGCAACCAGGCAAAGTCCATTTTGATAGGCCGTTAGACTCGGGTGAGGCTCTGACAGCTGCATTCCAAACGGTTGGTGACGGTTGGTTGTGACGGTTGGAAACCGTTAGAAGTCTGGCCACGGCAAGCAGGGTGGCAAAGCCTGCGCTAAGGCCAAGTCGCGATCGTCCCACGTCTGCCTGCAGCTCCCGGTGGATCGTATGCGGACACCCGATCGGTGTAGCGCACTACAGCCCAGACTCAAGCGATCCTCCTGCCTCAGCCTCCCAAGTAGCTGGGACTACAGGTGTGTGCCACCACGCCCAGCCCCGGCAGCCTGCGAGAGGCCCGGAGCAGGGCCGGCCGGCATCCTGCCCTGACTGGAGCTGCCGAGCCACGCCGTGGCCTGCGTGCTGGACAGCGGCCACCATTCTTGCCTGGGGGCCTTGCCACACCACAGACACAAGGCACTGTCGCCCGCACCGCCATCCCCCGAACTGTTGGCTGCAGCCAGTGCGGTCGGCCCGTGGGGATCTGCAACCCTGACCTAAAAGGGTGGGCCGGAGCAGAGGCGGCACTGGCGAGAGGCCCAACAAGTGTTTTTCCTGTATGTGTGTAAGTGTACCATGTACATGCAATGGCTGTGGAGGCCAGAAGAGGTCTTTGGATTCCTTGGAACTAGAGTTATGGATGTTTGTTAGCCACCATGTAGGTGCTGGGATTCTGTATCTTCTGGAAGAACAGTAAGTACTTTTAACCAGAGCCATCCTTCTAGCTCCATATGTGAAATTTATTTGCTCATTTGAATGTTTTTCCAGCATATATATGCCCCCTGCATGCAATGCCAGAGGAGGCCAGAAGACAGCATTGGGTCCCTGGAATCGGAGGTTGTTAGGCCTCAAGTGGGTGCTTAGAATCAAATCCCACTCCTCTGCAAGAGCAACTAGGGCTCTTAAATGCAGAGGACTCAGGTCTGGTTGATCAGTTAACAGTGGTTTAACCAAACTTACCTATGTATTGAAGCCTTCATAAAAACCAAAAGGACAGGAAATTGTAGCAGTCTGCTGCTGAACACAGAAATTCCTACAAGGTGGCAAACACTAAGAGAACCCTTGAGCACTGTGACTTTCCGTACCACCTTGATCCACGCATCTCTTCCTCTACTTAATTTATGTGTGTGTGTGTGCATATCCCTGTGCCTCTGTGAGGGCCCATGGATGCCATATATCAATGTCAAGTGTCTTGAACTACCACTCCTTCTTTTTTTTTTTTTTTTTACAGTGGAATCATTTATTAGGAAGGAGGGATTTCAATTAAAGTCTCAGATCCCACACAAGAAACAGATGGTTGTTTCTCCGGGAGCAAGGGCAAGCAGAGAGGCCTGAATTCCAGGGGGCAGGCAGCTTCAGCTGGACAAGGAGGGTACAAGTTTGAGGTGAATAAGGCCGCTTTCTGCTCACTGCCCCTCCAGGGAAATTTAATGGCTAAAATACTGCTACCCGGCCCTCCAGCCCCAAAGTCAGCAGTTCTGGGGCCAACACTGGATTGTGGGTGGTGGCAGGGGATGCATGTCTTGCTACCTCCTGCTGCTACTGTGGGTTTCTTTGCGGTTACTGATAGGGTTGCTGGAGGGGCTAGGAGGGCCAGAAGGAGCATGGTTGGGCTGGCTTCCAGTGATTTAGATGCTGGGAGAATAGGTGGGACTGTGAGGAGGAAGGGGGTCACCACCTGGACTCAGTGGGGTTCTCAGTCCACTCTAACTCTCAGAAGCTGGAGAGGCAGCAGAGTTCCTGTGGTAGCTTGGGGGCAGAAGGACTGCTGTGGTTCTGCACTCTGCTCGGATTTGTTGGGCATCAGTTTAGTGCTAAGCTCTGGGTTGGGCTCTCGGAAATTAGGAACTTCAGAATAAATCATACAGAATTCTCCAATCTTCTGCAGCTCACCTCTACGGCCAGTGTACAGTGTCAGACACCTTCGAACAGTGAAGCATACCCTTTGGTGAGTTGGATAATGTCCCCAGGCTGGATCAGATTGCCCACAGCGTCCCAACCGGAGATATTGATGCTGTCTGTTTTGTCTGCTGCTTTCAGGTCCCAACCTCATGCCTGTCCTTTGTCTTTGTCACTGGGCCTGTCTCCAGTACAATGAAGATAAGGTTCAGATTCCTGAGTGCCGGTTTGAAATCCTTCACAAAATTCTCGGTGGTCATGCTGCCAGAGCTGCAGCATCCCACCAGCCAGCAAACTGGACTATGCACATTGCCAACCTATCTGCAGGAGGAGCTAGAGGGCTGGCTGCCAACTACCACTCTTCTTCAAAAAACCTGTTGAGGGGGCTTTAGTGGTTAAGAGCCTGTGCTCCAGAGGATCCAGGTTCGAATCCCAGCACCCACATGGAAGCTAGCAACTCTCCATAACTCCAGTTTTAGGGGATCCAAGGTCCTCTTCTGGCCTCCACAGGCATTGCATGACATGAGTAGGCATATACATGCAGGCAAACACTCATACACTAAAACTTAAAAATAAAAATTGAAACAAAAACATCATCATGCACAGTGCACAGTCAACTTAAAGAATAAAATCTTTATCAGCTATACATCTGACAAAGATTTAGTATCTAGAATGTATAATAAACTGGAAAAACTAAACAAATAAATGTAAAACAACTCAAAAATTGGGCAAGGAAGGAACTAAGAGAGAGGTCTCAAATGACAAAACAAATGGCTGAGAAATATTTTTTAAATGGTCAACATCTTCAGCCATCAGAGAAATGCAAGTTAAAACTTTGAGATTTCATCTTATCCCAGTCAGAATGACTAAGATCAAAAAAAACAAACGATGTTAAATGCTGGCAAGAATGTGGGGCGAGGGGGACACTTACTTCTGCTGGGTGTGCAGACTGGTGCCACCTCCTCGGAAATCAGTGTGGAAGTTCCCCACAAAGCTAAAAATAGGTCTAACAGATAATCCAGCCATATCACCCTTGGGCATGTACCCAAAGACCTCATATCCTATTACAGAGACACTGACAAATGGATGATGAAGAAGTGGTACATTTACATAATGGGATATTATTTAGCTATTAAGAAAAACAAAATTATGGAATTCCCAGGTACATGGGGACAGAACTGGATACCATCATCCTCAGTGAGATAACTCAGATTCAGAAAGACAAATGTGTGTTCTCTCTCATAAATGGATTCTAGCTTTGAATCTTTAGATAGGTGAGTTTCAACTGGAAAATCCAAACAGGTCAGAAAACTAGACAAGACACCATGCGGGGTGGTTTGTGGTTGGCAGGATAGAATGCAGTGATGTGAAGAGGGAAAGGGGAGTAATGAAAGAGGAAGGGCTAGCTGGGGTGGAGACGGGGAGGGCAGGGGTGAGGAAGTAGTATGGGGAGGGACAAGTAACACCCAGGCCATCGGAAACAGTCCTAAGTAAACTTACTACTGTAGAAGCTCCTTCATATATATAACAAAAACATCTAAACAGAGTTAACCTAAAGCAGGAGTTCAATGGCCATAGTACACAAGACAGGATAGAAAATAAAAGGCCTAATGCCAGAATTAGTTTCCCACTTCTGAGTTTGCAGACAAGAGATATTCCATAGACCTTCAAACAGTACTGGCTATTGCCATTTTTTTACATGCCAGAACTTGACAGGAAGCCCCTACTCTGAAGATACTACATAACAAATGAGAGTTACATTTTTTTGAGTTGAGTAAGCCTAGTACTTACTATTTATAGAGAAGCTGGTCTTGAATTCAAGGTGATCCTTCTGCTTCTTCCTCCCAAATACTGGCATTACATATATGTGCCTCCACACTCCAATTTTTTTATATAGAATATGTTTTATTTACTCTTTGACCACTTTGTACATGTTCCTTGATCATATGCACCCCCAGCTCCCACTGACCCCCCCCCCCCGGGCATCCACAACATGATGCTCTTGTCCATTCACATCCTCTCCTTTCTTCTTATTTTCTAAACCACTGAGTCCAATTAGCACTGCCCGTTGGAGTGTGGACTGAGTTTGTTGGCTTGATCTTGTACATGCCTTGGGCAGGTAACTACAGGTGCAGTGAATTTGTGAGTGCAATTACCAGTCATGTCCCAAAGACAGCATATCTCAGGAGACCTTCACATTCCATAGCTCTTCGATGGCTTTCTGCCCTCTCTTTAAGATGTTCCCTGAGTCTTGGGGGAAGGCAGTGCAGAGTTTGATACAGATGTCTCAATTAGGCCCGAGCACTCAGTAGTCACTTATTCTTAGCATTGTGGTCACTTATAAGTCTCTGCCTTAATTGTTGACCACTTCAGAGAGAGGTCCTCTGCAAGAGCATGCAAGGACTCTCTCCATCCACAAGTCTCTCTCTCTGCATAATTACATCACACTATAAAAGAACATAAAGCATGGTTGTTGTGGCCCAAGTTATTCTAGTTTTGAGTTTGAGTCTTCTCACATGCCTCCACTGAGGGTAACAGTGTTCTCAACTGATGTCATGCCAACCTTCCCGGTTCAGTATTTCTGCCATTTCCCTATTCACATTGCTTATTCCCCCATTCCTTTTCATTCTCAGGCTGCTGCCTGGTTTATCCCTGACCATGTCCCAGAGGGTTCACCTCCAGATTCTTCCATCTCTGCACAACTTGGGCACTTGATGCCATCTTATTCCTCATGCTGGAATTCTGTGTCTCCTTTTCTACAAAGCCTTCAAAGACTTTGGATTCATTGTGGTAGCAAAAATGTCAGCCTTGCTCAATAAATTTCATCTTTAAATTGCATTCTGGGGATTTAATGAAATGCAGGTGACTGGATCAGAATCTGTATTTAAGAAGTACAATGTGTTTCCAGTACAGTGGTGGTTGGATCGGTGCCTCATTCTCCCTACCTGTCTCCTTCTCTGTTCTCTCTTCTCCTCCCTCCTTCTGTCTCCTTCCTTTTTTCTTCTATTTCTTTCATTTATGGTATTCATATTTTGTATGTTTTATGGATGCAGTGCCCTCACAGGCCAGAAGAGGGCGATGGCTCCCCTGGATCTGGGGTTTCCTGTTGTTGTTAGCTCCACCTGGTGCAGGGACTAAACAAGTGCTCTCAACCACTGCGCCATTTCTCCAGCTCAGTTTATCTGCTTCTTTTCTTTCTCTTTCTTATTCTTTCTTTCCTTCCTTTTCCCTCTTCTCCTCCCTTCTATTTTTTCTCTTTCCATTCCCTTCCTCCCTGTCTCTGCCCCTCAGTCTCTCTATCTCTATCCTCCCTTTCTTCTCTTTTCCTCCTCTCCCCTCCTCTCCCCTGCCTCTCTTCTCAACTCATCCACAACTGTTCACAGTCTCACTCCACAGCCCACGTTGTCCTGGAAGTAGTTATGTACCCATTCTGTCTTGTCCTCCATCTCAAAGTGATCCTCCTGTCACATTCACATATCTCCACCCCACAGTCCCCTCACCCCACTGGTCTTAACAGTTACAAATGGATCAACTAGAGAATGTTAAGGCTGCAAGGGGGCGTGGTATCTGAGGGCAGGGTCACACTACCAAGTGCTGGCCTGGCAACCACCAAGCCTTTGCTGAGGAACCAGTCTTGTTTGAGAGGTTCCTTCTGAGGGATAGCCATAAAGTCCCATGACCCACAACGGAGCAGGAAGAATGGAGCAGAAGAACTGGAGACAGAGCACAAGTGGATCCTGTGTGATATGCAGAGCACTGACAAACCCTGCATTGGGCCATGGTCAGGTACCCCAGGCCAGGTCTGGCTGGAGCAAGTAGAGCTGTGCAGAGAGCCCAAGAGCACCCAAAGTCCTGGGAGAGGCCCTGCAGTGTGCCTTGTGCTTTCCTCCTGACTGCCCAGAGTAGGGTCTTTATGAGACCCTTCTAGGAGAGGTGTCTGATAGAGAACTCCTCCTGGGGATGCTTGCCTCCAAAGGCAACCTGCTCCTCTCCATCAGCAGCTCCTCAGGGTATCCAGCACAACGGGCTTAGCTTGAAGTTATGGAACTGCTCGTCACAGCCCTAAGAGTCCTGGAAATCTTGTGCAAGGGGATGGTACCCAGGGTCTTGCACGGTAGGCAAACCCTCTTCAGCTGAGCTGTATGCACAATCCACAGATTATTCCATAATTTGATTGTACCTCAGTTGGGCACTGCCATATGCTGTGAAAAATTATTCTGCAAGGTCAGTTAACATACTCGCTCTCATCTCCTATGTGTATATGTTTAACAAGCAGAAATATTTTCAAAAAATGGTACTCACAATTGGCAAGCTATATAGTGAAGGAACATCAAAGAAATGTGAATGGAAGGAACATTTGGAGTGAAGATGTAACTCAGTTTGGAGAGTACTTGCCGAGCATGCCCAGCACCCTGTGTTTGATCCTCCCCATATACATGTACTGGTAATAAAGAGGTTGATGTATGGGACCCTCAGCTTTTGTGTATGTGTGTGTGTGTGTGTGTGTGTGTGTGCGTGTGTGTGCGAGGGGGGGAAGAATGTATTTAAAACAGGAGATGATGAAGTACACCTATAATCTGAGCATGCAGGTGTCCAAGGCAAAAGTGCAAGTTTAAGGCCAGCACAGCTCCATGTGAGTACAAGGCCATCCAGAATACATAACAAGATGCTGTCTAAAAATAAACACATTTGAAAAGCTTTGAAAGCTACAAAGAACAGTTCATTTATTTTTACTTGTAATATATTACAAAATGGAGCAGTCATATTGCAGTCATATTTGGGAGAAAGGTTTCTGTCAGGAGAGCTGATGACAGTGGTCATTTCTCTCTCTTGCCCAGTGCTACCTTTCCATGGTTTCTGAAAGGTCTTTGGTCCTAGGCTGTGTAGAGACCTGCCATTCAGGCTACCCACAATGCAGAGCTGACTGGGAGCACCTTGTTGGTCAGCTCTATTAAGAAAGCACCCATGGCATGGCTCACTAGAACGTGTCAATCATGTGTATGGAGTTTCTGGACAGTCCTCTAACACCCGCAGAGTGCTGCCAAGAGCACCACAGCCCCAGTGTCCTCAGCATCATCATACTTGTATTTTTTTCTTTGCTCTTCCACATCTAGATCCTCTTGCAGAAACATGGTCAGGTCTTTCACAGGGCTACCTGGTGTTTTACTATCTTTGTGTTTCTTGATGATCATTATTTTTACATCTGTGTATGTACACGTATAACAGGTTTGCGAGCAGATGTGCTCACATGTATGCGGTTATAGCGTGTGCTTTGCACGTGTGCTTGTACATGTCAATGTTCACACTTAAGTGCAAGTGTACATAGTACCTGTGGTCAAAACACCAATACATAGGGGTCTTCATTGACCTACAGTCAGTGAGGCTGAGAGATGTGCCTGTCATCTTGCAGCAAGAGTAGTTGGACCTGCACAGTAGAGCATGTCCACACCACTGCTTCCCATGAGTGCTCCTGTGCGGCTCTGCTTTGAAAGATACTTTTTTCCTTCTCTCTTCTTCATATGTATGGGAATAAAAAAAGGAAGGAAGGACAAAACCAAGTTAAATGGGCAAAATGGTGGATGGAAGCCAGTAATCTCAAGACTCTGGAGGGTGAGAGAGGGGGCTTTCTGTGAGTGTGTGGGGCCATCCTGGGTTGCATAAAGAAATCCAGGGCAGCATTCTCCAACATACAAAAACAGAAAATTAAAAAAAAAAACAACAACTCTGGAGTCAGAGGCAAGTGCTCTGTGAGTATAAGGCCAGCCTGGTCTGCATAGTGAGTTCTAGGCCAGCTATGGGTACATTGTGAGATCCTGTTTCAAAAAAATTAAAAATACTAGAACAACACAAGGGAAAACAAAAACTAAATAACAACAACAACAAAAACCCTGCCAGGTTTCCCCTCTGCAGACATGAATTGAGGCCGAAGGAAATCAGGACAGGGGACACAGAGTAGTGGAGCTGCCACAAGGGGGCAGCACAGGGGTGGAGTTCCTGATTGATGCGAAGCCAGCAGGCTTCATCCCCTCCTGAGCTGACACAGATGGTGTATGTATGTGTGTCTGTTGGGGGTGGGGGTGTCTCTTAGCTTTCCAATCCTTTCCTCTCCTCTGGCCTCCCACAGGACCAGAAAGAAATAAAAGGATTTTCTGAGGTGCATGTTTTCTCTAGTTTTGGCCTTAAGGTTCTTGGTGGATGGTCGTGTTTGACATAGAGTGTGAAGTATCACAGTCTGGCCTTGAATGTCATATCCTCCTGTCTCCACTATCCAGTGTGGGAGTGGCAGGCATGCAGCCCACACTTGATTGTATTCCATGCTGAGGAAGTGCCATGGGACCCAGGCATGGTATGCACAACTGAACTCTAGCCCTAGCTCTGGGATTTTGTCTTTTGTTTGAGAGACAGTCTTACTCTATCACTCAAGCTAGACTGGATCTCACTATGTAGCCCAGGCTGGCCTTGCTCCTGTGTCTATACTCTGGTCTAAGCGTTCTGAGTCCTGGGATTAGAGGTATACACCACTACCGGACTCTTGACCCCTACTGTAAGGAAAACTTCAAGAACTCCCTAGAACTAGCTAACTCAGAGAGGTGGAAGTCTGCCCCAAGGGTGAGTGGAGGAAACCCTCAAACAGTAGGTGAGGCTCAGACTGTCTCAGATCCCATCAGTTCCCTGGTCTGCAGAACAGCTCCTAGTCCTTGTGTCTTTTCTTCTTTTCCACCCTGCTTTATACACTTCAGACAAAGTGGACTTGAGGACTGTGCACCACAGCATTCTTTCGCCCCACTTGGCTGCACAGGCGACAGTCCTGGGAACCACTGCCTAGTGACTCTGATGTTCCTAGTGTAGAGTGGTAGCACAGTGTCCTTTTTCCATCCTTCCAGCCCACTGCTCACCTGCTTCAGAGGTCTAGTGACAACTCTTATTTGTAGTACTGAGAAAATTCTTCAGTAGGAAAAATAAACATTTATCTAGATAGGTCACAAATAGGCATGGCCAGTGGTGTTAAGCCTCTGAATCAGGACCACAGAGAGCAGAAGCAAGAGGCTCAGAAATTCAAGGTCTTCAGCACTATTGCATATGAAGTCCCAGTATAGATTCAGTCAAAAAAGCAAGCAAACAACAACAAAAACCAGAATAAGACTGGGCATATAACTCAGTTGGGAGAGCTCTTGCTTAGCATACAGGAAGCCCTGGGCTTGAGCCCCAGGACCACATAAGAAAGGCTTAGTGTAGTACTTGTAATTCCATTTGAGGGACGTAAAGATAGAAGGCTTTAAAGTTCAAGGTCATCCTCAGCTACATAGTGAGTTCAAAAGACATGTTAAGCCTGGGTACCTAGCCGCTTCATTCCCTGGACACAGTAGCTGAGGCAGGAGGACCGGTTCCTAGTTAGCCTGTGCTACATACATAAACCTTTTTCAAAACAGAGGATGGGTGATGGACACCTTAAAGTGCAACAATTATAGCATTCCTAGGAGTAAAAGACTCATTTACTTTGACCAAGACCAAACAAACAAACAAAAGAAGGGGACAAGAGCATGAAATTTAGAGAAAATCGGGAGTAAAGTATTAGAAGGTGCAAAGTGGGCACAATGTCAATATGGTGTGGGCAACTGTGTGTGTTTCCCTGTGTCTTTCTAAGTTAGAGACAGAAAGTGAGAGAGACAGAGAGAAACAGAGACAGATTCATTCACCTTTTAGTTTCTGTATATTCCTGTGAATTGAGGGTGGGGGGCACATAGTGTCAGGCCCATTTCTTTGTCTTGAACTGCCCTGGTTCCCTCAGGAGACCCTCACTCTCACCCTAAGCAGGTCCACCTGTCTGGGTGGATTCAGTTTTGAACACGGACAACGTTCTGACAGATGAAGGTGCCAGATGTCTCGTTCTCATTCTTGTTCAAAACTGGAAAGATAGGTGGGTGGGTGAACCATCCACAGCAGTCACAAGGGCATCTGTGTGTTTCACACTGTCACACAGCTTGGCCCAAGCTCTATAGAAAGGAATCGACATGAGATCTTACCCACACGATTGTGAGAAGGGCACAGAAGGTTACATCAGTGTCATCTCAAAGGATGGCCAAGTGTTGCTTACCTGTGGAATACTGAGTGACCTTCCCAGGAACAGCAAATTGAACCCAAGGACTGTGGGTTCATGCAGCTGAGTGCAGACTCTGGGAAGAAGCCTCACCAGCCTGGGCTAGAGGCAGGCCCAGAGCAGGTGCTCCCTCCTCAGAAGTTTCTGACTTGATGTTGGTCCCGATACCTGCCACTCCTCACTGGCTGGTATGTGGTTGTTCTCCAGGCATAGGGCATTGGTGCATACTGAAGGGCGGATGGCTTAGATGGAGCAGACCTGAAGAGGGAGAAGGGGGCTGTTTAGAGGGCAGAACTGATGGAGAGAAGAGACGCAGCTCTCCTTGAGATCACACTCTGCGTGGGGTCTGAGGCCTCCAGTCATGTACACAGCCATGAATCTTTCCAGATACTTCAAATGAAGAGAAAAATATGCCCTCCAGAGGAATCTGACAAGCAACCCTATTTGGAGACCTTGTGCTAATGCTGGGAACCACAATGTGGCAGGGAGATGTGACTGACTAGGAATTACCTCCCTGGGGAGAGCAGACTCCCGGAAAGAAGGCCCTGTTTCCCATCAAGAAACATGAAGGAAAGGACAGCTTGACTCTGCAGACAGATTCTGAGAGTGACCCAGGGGTGAGAACAGGGCCTTCTGATCCCAGGGCAGCCTAGGGTCTCCACCTCATCAGAGACCCTCAGAAAGCCAGAACCTCCTGCTGGGACGTTACCTGTCAAGGTGTACAGTGGTATATCTGGTGCTTCCTGTTCAGGTCAAAGGCTTCCTGCCCGGCCTGTGGTCACAAAGCTGCTTGGACTTCCAGCGTGGCTTCCTCATGCAGCTGTCCAGTTCTCAGCCAGGCCGACCCCCATCCCATGACTGGGGTGGCCATGGAACTGGGGATTTTCCCCTTCAGCCCATCAAAGAAGAAACACAAGAAGGGGACTCTCAGTGACTTTCAATACAGAGGAGTTGCCTGCTGCCCCAAGACTCCTAAGTGATTCTCCAAGAAATCATAGCTCCGTTTGACAAACCAGTCCTCCATCCCTGCCATGCCTCTGGACAACATTCTCTACTGTCTACTATTCAGACAAATTCCTGAGGTTCAAGTTGGGGGCACTCTGGGATCAGTCGTTCTGAAGTGTGGGTGTGCTAAGTGGCACATTCCCAGGAAAGCACAATGACCATGTGTCACTTGCATAGGACATTAGAGAAAGCACAAATTGGAGGACGAGAACTGGTACATCCTGGTCACCCACCTACCTGCTTTTGTGGGCAACTCCACTGTCCCCTTTCTTTGAAACCTGGTTGTTACAGGAGGTGGAGCTTCTGTTCTGGGGTGGCAGACAGCAACAGAGGTGTCTGAGGCCATTCACAGTTCTTTTATTCACCCTATTCCAGCCCCAAAGACGGGTTTCAGGGGAAGCTCTCTGAGGCTGGCCAGCAGTGCTGTCCAATGATGTATCCCCAATAAAGGAGTGTCTCAAAATGACACCTTGGGACATATCCCAGGAGCTATGGTTTCCAATAGGGACCAGCAGAAGGATGTTTCCTTATCTGTTTGACAGTCAGTCACATACTGGCATGGCCCTGGAGGAGAGGGTGACTGACAGACTACAGCCAGGCTGCCACAGGGCCCACTGTTGTATGGCACGTGACAGTCACAGCCTGGCATGGGCCCGAAGGAGAGGATGACTAACTGGTTCCCAGTCTTGTATCCTAAGTTCTGATGGATGTTGACTCTGCTGCTGCTGAGGAGGGAATGGTGTGTGTCAGAACCCTGAAGGGATAGGTGATGGTTCCTGGCAGTACAGGATGGCAGGCATGCTCTCATGCCTTCTGGCCCCCTTCTTGGAGTTCTTTCATCCTCCTCCTGGGGTTCAGGTGGTGAACTGAAAGTGGGAAAAGCAGGCTCAGAAGGTGTCCTTTCCGGCACAGGGAACATGTAAGGATCTGCCGGGGTGACAGCCTCCTGCATGCGAGTGCTCTGCCTGATGGTCACAGAAGTCACTCCAAGGTGATTGGATGCTGTAGAATCAGGTATGTTGCCATCACCTGGTTGTATTTTTGGTCTCTGAGAGACTCGCTGATCTCTGCGGGTTTATAACCCATGGTCTTCATGACCCTGACAATGCTAGAGCTGAGGATGCCTTCCAGAGTCTGTCTGTGAGTCGGTGATAAACATTCCTTACAGTCCCCGACCATTGGGTGCTCCAAGATTTAGGAGACGGTGAGCCTTTGGCCAGGGTTGAAGATGAGCATTTCAGCAACAATGTTAAATATATCGAAGGAAAACATAACTAGGAACACTGAAGCTGTGAGCTAAGACCTGCTGCCTCACCCCTACAGCGGGAGCCACTTTGAATGGGAAGTTTCTGGCTTCAGAGTACTCCCAGGCTCCAGATGTGTACAGGATAGGCATCGTATGGCTTTCCCAAACAGCTCCAGAGCACAGTAGGGCAGAGTCCCGTGGAAGTCCATGATCTTCTCCCTGGGTTCGATTTTAGTTGCCAGGCTAAAATCATTCAGTTTGGTGTTTTCCCTGACATTGACCAGAATGTTTTCAGCCTTTATATCTCTGTGCACAATGTTGTTGCTATGGGAGTATTGCAACGCATGAAGGATCTAGCCAAACATCCTTCGGGTCTCCAATAAAGAGCCACATTGGATGATGTGCTTCAGGAGTTCTCCCTCTGAAGCAAGCTCCATGACTATGTATGTGTGGTCTCTCGCTTCCACCACATGATACAATTTAATAACATTGGGATGACATAAACCTTTCATGATCTCGATCTCATTAGCAATGAAGGAGGCATTCTCCTTGTTATTTCTAAGAATTTTGACAGCAATGCAGTTGACCATGGGGATGTGACAAGCAAGTCTGACCTCTGAGAAATGTCCTTTACCAAGGGTCATCATCATTTTATAGTTTGTGCTGACGATCCCATCAACAGTGATGCAGGTCTTCACGCCTTCATGCTCCTCACGGTCAGGTCCTCCATGAATGGTTAAAAACTCACCTTGAGGAATTAAAAAACACTAAAACATTAAGGGCATGTCTACCGGAGATTTTATAGCTCTAAATTTCCACATCAAAAATCAGAGACACCTCTCACAGCCTTGGGAAGCACCACAAAGGCACAGGAGGCTGAGACCAAACAACTCTCAAACAGAAGACGACGAGGCAACTGAAAGGGGAAAACAAAGGATCCAGGAACCAGGAGTTGGTTATTAGAAATTATCAAGGACACAGCAACCCTTGCCTCATCTAATGCTGAGAGCAGCACAAATTATATCAGAATCAGAAGAAGCTGACATTACAACAGATGCCATTTAAACCCAGAGGGTCAGTAGGAAATAATTTGAAAAGTAGAGTCCCAGTGACAAGGAAGTTCTGGAATTCTTGGACAAACTTCTGTTAGGACAGGACCTTCCAAACTGAACTGAGAGCATAGCAAACACCAAAGAGATCAATAAGAAGAAGCAATTCTGAAGCCTACAGAAGAATCTCTGAGCACAGGACAGCTCACAACCACATTGAGTCACTGACTAATTCAGCCACATCTTTAAAGAGCAAATATCGAGGCTCATCCAAGTATTCCATGAAGCAGACAGGAGAGGACCCATTCCAAACTCATTCCTGAAAGCCAGTATGAACCACTGTGCAAGACCACATAAGGACACCACCTTGGTTAGTTTGAGTTGTCAAACTGAAACCCTTGGGAAAAGGGAACCTCAATTTATGAATGACTTCTTTGAGATTGGCCTATGGGCCCATCTGTGCTCATTTTCTTGAGTGCTAGTGGGTGTCGGTGGGACTGGGTGAGACCTGGGTTGAGCCACCACTGGACAGATGGTCCTGGATTGTATAAGAAAGCAGGCTGCGTAGAGGCCAGACAAACGAGCCAGTCAGCAGCTTTGCCCTGTGGTCCGTGCTTTAGTTCCTGCCTCCAGGTTCCTGCCCTGAGTTCCCGTCTTGGCTTCCCTTGGTGATGGAGTGTGAGCTGTAAGCCAAAAACACCCTGTGCTCCCCAAGTCAGTTTTTTTCTGAGCAGTAGCATTGTTTCCCAGCAGTAGAAACCAATTAGGAGAGACACAAAGGCTAGAGGAGACAACAGCTGTTCCCTTGATGAACACTGATGTGAAAATCCTTAATGATACATTACCTCACACCAAATTTCACAACATTTAAAAAAAATCATATTTCAGAATCACGATACGCTCAGTCAGGAATTCAAGGATTGTTCCACATACGTAAATCCATGAATAGTGAATGCATCACAGAAGCAGAATCGAGGCCAAGGGTCCCAGTGCAAACCTGTAGTCAGCCAAAAGGAAGATAAAATTTTGTGACTCTCAGGAAAATAGATGGAACTGGAGAGGATTGCTTTTTCAGAAGCAAGCCAGCCTCACAGACAGGTGTCACTTGTCCTTTCTCATATGTAGAATTTGATGAGGGACGGCGGGGGGCAGGGAATGGTCCTGGGTGTGATGGTGACTTCTAAGAATGTAGAAAGGGAAGGGTTGGAGGAAGTGAAATGAAATAGAGGGCTTTAATGACTAATATGATCAAGGGCCAGTATATGCTTGTATGGGATTGTCCTAATCTTATTCTTCATATTGGACAATCAGTCCATACTAAGAGAAGAAAAAAAGAAAGAAAACAAAGAAGAAAAATAAATCAAAATTTTAAGTTAAAGATAAATGAAAGAATTCAGCAAAGGAAAATGAGAGAAATGAGAGATAGTAAAGATAAAAGCAAACACAGGTCAAACAAAAGTCAAACCAATAAATAAATCAAAATGTTGAATAACAAACAACAACTTTGAAAAAAAGACTCACTATGTGGAAGTCCAACAACCTGAAAAGTCTCAGTGCACTCCTTCGCTAATGTAGAAATCCAACAGCTAAAACAGCATCCACCCTCTTCTGCTCCATGAAGGCGGAGATGTGTCTCAACCAGAGCTGTACATAGGCACCTGTCAGTCTTTCCTCACAGTGCTCCTTGTGACATCAGAGGGAGAAATGGACCCATCACAGCTGGGCACAAGCCACACTGGTCCTCCTCACTAGCTGTTCATAAGGACAGGGAAGTCACAGTGGTGGAAGAGGCTGGTCACTGCCTCAGTAGGGGCCTGAGCAGGCTTGTTACACAGAATTGGTGCTCCCCATGTTCCCAGGTTAACCCTCTTCCTGCCACTGTGCCTAACTCCTCACAGACTCCACAACACCCCCCCCAAAGAGTGCTATGTGATGGAACTAATGCTCTAGTACATGACTCCTCAGGGGACATTTGACATCCAAACCATAGCAAAGATCCTGTCCTCTTGAACAGTGAGAGAAGTCAACTAAAAAGGGAAACAATTGGCCTCACCTTTCACTGCCTTAGGGACAGAGTGCTTCACTTTTCTCTTAGATCCTGTGTTAACGTTCAGTTCACACAACATCATATCACACTCAAAATGGTCAATGCTTTGTATTTAGACTTAGATTTAGGAGAAAGGGGTAGTGGTCCCTGACTGTCATGGGATGTGGTGACAAAATACTCTGTTGTGGAAAATACTACAAGATACGTTACTAATATCTATGGGGCTGAGCAGAAAAAAGGCTGCTTTTGTGATATGATCCCTATTATAAGACCTCTAAGAGGCTTCTCATCTGGAACCCAAGTTCTCAGAAGACAGTGGATTGATAAGTACAAAATGATCAAGAAATGTCCTGTCTAAATCCTATGGACAGCAAAGCCTCCTTTTATAGTTGTAGGAGATGGAGCCCATCCTAGCATCCCAGGCCCTTGTGCTGTCAAGCAAAACACCTTAGTTTTGTCACATATATGTAACAGAAATTGACTGACTGTAGTCCCAGATGTTGGCAAGGCAAGATCAAGGTCCTAGGAGATTCATGGTGTATCAAGAGCAGGTGGTTAACTCTAACCTGGCCTTTTCTGTGTATTCACATATGAGCAAGGAATGACTTGAACTCAGTCCTTCAAGCTGCTTATTAATTTTTTTATTTTTTCATTATTTGTTTGTGTTTTGCCTGCATGCTTGCATGACTGAAAGGACAGCATGTGTGTGCAGAGGCCACAAGAAGGCACTGGATCCCTTTAACTGACATTACTGCAGGTACTGAGCCACCATTTAGATGATAGGAACCAAACCCAGGTCCTGGGCTAAAGTAGCCAGTGCTCTTATCCCTCCAGCCATCTATCCAGCCACCATGCTCTTTCCTAAAGGCCACATATTCCGCTGTGGTAGCAATTCTGTGGGACTCATGAGTCCCCCAAATCTCAGTATGGTTACTTTGGGCTGAAGGATTTGGGGTGGCACACATACACACAGGACACCACACAACTAGACAAGATACCACTGTCTGTGCCCAGCCTGAGGACTGTTCTTCACATTCAACTTGTGGACTTTAGGTTAGAACTCAAACATGCTCTCACCAAAGTGTATGACTAACAATGACAAAAACTGGGAAGTTGGAGGCAGGACACTCAGGAGTTCATGTCATCCTTGGTTACACAATGATGTGAGGCCAGGTCAGTGATGTCAGTGTGACATCAGCAGCTGAAGCGGGAGGACGGTGATCGGTGAGTCCTGAGTTCTTGATGGAACAATTCTGTAGTTTCACACATACCATCATTTTTGCACTAGAAATGGGTCCCCATGGAAACCACACCGAACCAGCTCTACAGGACACTCCAGACACACTGACTGGAAGGTCACAAGAGGTGTGAAAGGACAGTCTCTGTTAATAAATCTTCCATACTACCTGAAAATGAACAATCCTACACACTGCCACATTTAAGGACAGGTTTGTAATCCTAGGAAGCCTAACAGTGACCCAGTGGAAGGAGAGCAGATCCCTCCCCAGAAGTGGATGGGGACAGCAAGGACCCCCTTGCCTAGTGCATCATCATATGCTAGACTTTTCAAGGTGACTGAAGATGGGCCCTCCCTCATAATCAACACCTTGCAAAAACAAGAAGGGCCTTGTAGGACTTTGTCTTGGGCCCTGAAGACTTTGAAACCCACCACCTCTCCCAGGACTAACCAGAAGACTGGGATTGTTAGAGGAGAGAGATATATTGAAGTCTAGCTTGGGAAATTGGGGTAAATAATGTTGCTGCTGATGAAGTGCCTCTCCGTGCTCCTCAGGGAGAGGTCTCCGTGTCTACGGAGCACTGGATGATCCCAGTACTTGGCAGGATTTGTTCCTTGCCATGCTCTTTGACCTCTTTGGCCAGCAGAGCTGAGGGCACAGGCTCGATCCTTGATCCTTGTGCCCCTGATGACACACTAACTTGAAGGGATGGGAGAGTTTCACAACTGCCCTTGAAAACAGGACATGAAGGGACAGTTGCCAATAGACAGGAGAAGGTGAAGAATGCAGGATTTGTGTGGGCCTAGCTCAAGAGGAGACACACCAGTGCCCTTGTCTCTTAATCCTAAGAACAATTTACCACATGGTATGGTCTATTAGTGAAATGGGGTTGTTAGGGACATAGGAAAATAAGCACTTATCATACCCAAAGCCTGGAATAAATAACACATCTGAAATCTAGGAAACCAGAACCAAAAAAAGTGGGAAAGACACTCACTGCTAGGAGACCTAACAGTTCACAAAGTCCGAGTGAGTAGCTCATGGGTATGGAGATCCAATAACTTTCCTACCAGTGAAGTGTTTCTACACTAAAGGGACAGAGACCTGTCTCCACAGTGTAGTATATGGGTAATTGACTCTACAGCCTCACAATGACTCATTATGATGTCAGAGCCAGAGGTGGACCAATCAGGGCCACACAGGGTTTCCCCCACTTTCACAGTGTTGGGAGAGGCTGGTCACTGGCCTTGTAGGGACCTGAACAGGCTGGTTGGACTGTGTTGGCAGTCCCCCTTGTCCTCCTGTGACGCACTTGTTCCTGTTAACCTCACTTCACAAGGGGCCACAAAACTCTATGACAGTACCAGCTGAGATGATGAAATGGTACTTGCTGCCAAGCCTGAGGACCCAAGTTGGATCCTAGAATTCAAATGGTGGAATTTTCCCTCTGACCTCTACACATACCATGGTACATGCAAGCCTATATACACCTACACACAAATATATATACACTCACATAAAAAATTTTTTAATGTTTTTTAAAAGTAAATGACCAGGTGTGGTAGCACACACCTTTAATCCCAACACTCCAGAGGCAGAGGCAGAGAGACTTCCGTTAGATGAAGGCCAACCTAATCTACTCATCTAGACCAAATGAGTAGAAACTGTCTCAAAAAGAGCAAAAAATGTAAAGTTAATTTTAAAATGGGGGAAATAAAAATATAATAAAAGAAAAATGAGAGGAAATAAAGAAAAAGCTGAAAGTAAATACAAATCAAACCCCAAATCAATCAGTCAGTTAATAAAATGAAAACAATAAAATCAAAACTTCAACTTGGAAAGAAACTACATAGAGGTCAAACAGCTTGAGAAGTCCAAGTTAATATCCCCCAGGTGTGGAGATCAACAGCTCTCCCGCCAGAGAAGAGTTTCTTCCCTATAATAAGGATAGAAACCTTGTCAGCACAAGCCACACTGGTGTTCCTCATTTTCTGTTCATAAAGACAGGGAAGGCACCGTGGTGGGACAGACTGGTCACTGCCTCAGTAGGGGCCTGAGGAGGTTCGTTACACCAAGTTGGAAGTTTCCCACATCTCCAGTGACCATCTTCCCACCGCTAAGCCCAATTCCTCGAGTTGCACAATTTCCCAAAACAGTGCCACCTACTGGGAGCCAGTATTTAATTACATAATCCTCTGTGGACATTTGACAAAGCAACAGTGACCTAGCTGGGGTAGGGACACTGGTACCCACTAGTTACTGTGGGGTGGGAGAGGATAGGGTTTCAGTTTTCACTTGGACTCTAAAATTCTATAATAAAGTTTGGTTTACAGAACTCATCATATCCATATATCAAATTATTCAATTCCTTTTCTTTGAGCTGGAACATGTCAAAAGGATAGTAATCCTTGACTTGCACTGGGACACTGAGACAAAATCTCTTGTTTCTCTGACACTCTAGCAGGTAACTAACATCTATGGGCTGAGAAAAGACATCATCATATTTTCCCCTGAAGATACTTCTTTAGACTTCTTACTAGAAACCCCAAGTTCCCAGAAGACAAAATGATTAAGAGAAAAAAAAACAATCTATCATCCTGGTGATCCTGGAATCCTCCCCCTTGGAGGATACATACATCTTTTATGACACCTGTTACTTCTGGACCAACACTTTAGAGAAAATAGAGGAAAAATTCTCATGAAAAATCCAAATAGTTGAGGATCTAAATGAAAAAATGCAGACCTCCTGACTGGGACAACACCTGGGCAATTTTTCCAGGTGTGTGACCACTGGTTTTAATGTCAATTCGCTACAAATTAGAATCACTTGAGTAGGGTGCTTCACTTGAGGAATTGTCTTAAGAGCCTTAATTAATGTAGGAAGACCCACTCTAAATTTTGGTGCACCTTCTTGTAGCAACCCAGATAAAAGGGGACACGGCAGAATGATTTGTCTTTTGTTTATTTGACCTTCCCTCTCACAGCCAAATTGGTTTATCCTATCGCTACTACTGATGGTTCTTTTCCTGATGTAAGAACCAGCCTTGCCAGGCTTCCATTACTGACAAAGGACCAGCAGCTCTTCGGCAGCCTTCCAGGTTTTTAATACTAGATTGAAATTGCTGAGGCACCCAGGCCTGTGGCCCAAGCAACCCCCTGGGTCTTGGCCTCTCCAGTGTGAGACCGCCCCTGTAGGACTATTCTGATTGCTGAGGTACCCACCCTGCCTCAAGGACTGAGCAACTACTGGATTCTCAGCCTCTTAAGTTGTGATTCAACTGTCTTTTATAATTTCAAAGTAAACTGATTAATAAATTATTTTAGTATATATTCATTCATTCAGTTCTGGTACCTAATAGAAATTGGTACCAGAGAGTGGAATATTTCTATGATGGATCTGTCCATGTTGATTTTTTGTGGGGAGGATTGTGGGAGCCTGTGTAACTTCTGATTGAAAAAGCTGATAAGTACTCAGATCTTAGGGACTGTTCTGTGGGAACCTGGAAGACAATGCTGATTGAAATGCAGACCTAGCTCATGAGACTTCAGTGAAAAGAGAGACTCTATCTAGGCTGTACTTGTAGCATTTTGGATGAAGAATCAATGGAGGTGAGGCTGAAGAGATGACTCAGCGGTTAAGAGCATCAGTTGCTCTTGCAAAGGACCTGGGTTCAATTCCCAGCACCCACATGGTGGCTAACAACCCTCTATTAACTCCAGTACTAGGGGATCCAGTGCCATTTTCTGACCTCCACAGGCATTGCATGACATAGGTGCACTTACATACATGCTGGTAATAGACTCATACACATGAAATTAAATAAATAGATTAAAAGAATCAATGGAAGTGTGCAGGGGAGATGGCTCAGCAGTTAAGAGCACTGACTACTCTTGCAGAGGACCTGAGTTCGATTCCCAGCACCCATGGTAGCTGACAACTATCTGTAACTCCAGTTCCAGGGGATTTGATGCCATTTTCTGACCTCCACAGGCATTGCATGACACAGGTGCACTTACATACATGTTAGCAATACAACAATACACATAAAATAAAAATAATATATATATATTTTAAAAAGAACCAATGAAATGAATCCTTGGCTTTGCTTGGATAATCAATGCTGGTTAGCTGGTCTGAAAAATCAACAGTGATTAATAGGAGACCAGCATCACTGAAAGAAAATCTTCTGGGAAGAAAAAAAGGAATTTGAGACTCTTCTTTCCCCCAGTTATCCCTTAGTTTTTGGAAAACTCATTGTATAGTTCAGGCTGGCCTACTACTTGATATATAACTCAGGGTGGTGTTGAACTAATTATCCTTCTATCTCTGTCTCCCAAGTGTTGAGATTACAGGTATAAGATACAACACCAGGTTTCAGGTCCATTTGTTTGTTTGTTTGCCTGTTTAATTGTTTGTATTTAGAGAGTGTGTCTCATGTAACGTCGGCTAAGCAACTGGAAATGTGTAGACAAGGCTAGTCTTAAACTCCTGGTCTCATACTTCCACAGCAAAAGTGCTAGGATTACAGCCCAGTTTTCAAGTACTTTTATATTTTTTATTATTACATTTATTTATTTTTATTTATTTGTATATGTGTGCAAATATGATGTGGTATTGTAAGAAACATCAAATATTAGCCATTTCTTTCAAGCACTATAAAACATTTTACAAGGAAGTCTAATGTTCTAATTACTCCCTCCCTATCCTATAAAAACTTTTGATTTGTGACAAGGAATTCTAATCTTCTGATTGCTCCTAACACCCATCCACCCTATAACACTTTTGTTTGCAAAAGAAGGAAAAGATCCAACCCTGGTGTATTCCAGGAATTGATGGTCTAGGGGGGTGGGGACTGAACCCTTCCTCCTCTTTGGTCCCCCCCTCCCACTTCCCCAAATTCTCCTTTCCTTCCTTTGCTTGAATTCTTAGCCAAACAAGAAAGACTGTGAGGTCCAGTTAATTGCTGAGCTATTGCTGTGTCCTAGGGCACAGCGTTTTTGAAATTCTTCAGTGACTCCAATGTGCAGACAATTTGGGATACACTACGCCACTTTCAAGGAAATTCTGGGGCCTATATATTGGCCCTGAGATACTTGTCAGGATGGCAGTGGGGCATGTGAGATAGACACCCATTTTTCTCAGAAGGGAAGAACTTCCCAGGCATTCTCCCACACTAGCCTAGGTAAACCACTGTATGTGGTGCTTGTTTCCTTGAAGTAGCTCCGTTCAAAAGAGGTAAGGTTTCACTTTCAGGCCTCATGCCATGGCACCCTCCTTTGCTCTGAAGCCCCAAATGCAGAAAAGTCCAGCAGTGTCCAATGAATTAGTGGGTGGGATTGTGCCTATCCCAGCCTATCTCCTAGTTATGGAAAGCAAGGAGAAGCTGCTTCTCTAGGTGGAGAATCCCAGGAACACAACATTTAGGGACAGGAGGATTCAGAAACCTCAGAGAGAGAGGGAGAGTAGGTGCAAGCACCAAGCTGCTCACAGTCTCGTAAAGGAGACAATGTTTTGATTTAGTTTTGATTAAAGGGGACAGGCCTAAAGGCTGTTGGTAGAGCAGAAACCTCTGCTCAGGTGGAGCTGAGACTCTTCACCTGAGCTGCAGTGAAGAATTTTGCAATGAGTCAGGATAAAGCTAAGTTGGAATTTATTAAGAAAAAGGTGAGTTTTTGTTTGTTTGTGTGTATAAATGTTTTGCCATGTGCATGCAATGCCTGTAAAGGCCAAAAGAGGGCATCAGATCCCTTAGAACTGGAGTTATGGATGGTTGTTAGCCACCATGTCAGTTCTGGAGCTGGAGAGAATGGCTCAGTGGTTAAGAGCATTGGTTGCTCCAGCAGAGGACCTGGGTTTGAGTCCCAGAACTTACATGGTGGCTAACAACCATCTGTAATTCCAGTTCCAGGGGAATCCAATGCCCTCTTCTGATGTCTACAGACATTGCATGACACAAGTGCAGGCAATACACTCATACATAAAAATAAAATCTTTTTTAAAAAGAACTGGTGTCCTAGAATATACTTGTAATCCCAGCACTTGGAAGGCTGAGACAGGAAGATCATGAGTTTGAAGCCAATCTGGGCTGTAACCAGAGTGTGTTCCAGAATACCTTGAGCTAGAATGGGTTCCAGGAAGACATTATCTCAACAACAAACAAACAAGAAATGTAAGATGTTTTAATATAGATTTAAGAATGGGGCAGATAGAGAAAATGAGAGCAAGATTAGAAAAGACAATAACATGCAGTTAAGGGGAAGGTACTCAGAAACAAATATGGGCTTCTCAAGATAGTCACATTAAAGTGCTAACTCTATATGTGTGCGTGTATGTATATACATGACTGCTGTTGCATTTTATTTATTGTATATATATGTATATGTGGAGGTATGTACATGCCATGGTTCACATGTGGAGGTCAGACAACAATTCAGAGGACTCTGTTTTCCCCTTCCATCATGTAAGCCCATCATGGTGGTTAAACTCAGGTCACCTTACCTGCTAAGCCATCTGCCCTACAGATTTTTTTCGGGGGGTGTGGAGGCTGACCTGGAACTCCATATGCAGCATAGGTCAGCATAACTGAGCCATGACATTTTGGAGCTTTTCAAGTTACATTGTTTAAAAAGTTTAAACATGTCTCAGTGTGTTTATTTTTATTTTAGGAAATTTCTTTATTTTTTTTCCTCCCTCTGTGTATGTGTGTGCATGTTCTTTGTGTGGAGGCCAGAGGACAATGACTATAGTTTTTCATGTGTGGTCCTTTTTTTTTTTTTTAAGACAGTCTCTTACTGTCCTGGAACAACTCAGCTGACTATCCAGAGCACCCAGGGGCCCACACTTCTTCCTGCTTTCCCACTGCTGGGATTATAAACCCACACCACTGTACCTGGTTTTATTATTTGTGGATTCTGGAGATTAAATTTAGCAAAGCAAGCACTTCACCTTCACTGGGCCATCTCCCCAATCTTTTTTTTTCTTTCTTTCTGTATTTTGTTCTGTTTTCAAACAGGGTCTCCTGTAACCCAGCTGGCCTGGAGCTTACTATGTACCCTAGTTAGTCCTTGAACACTTGATCCACCAGACCCAGGTGTTGGGTCTACCAGCATACACAACCATGACCTGTTAAGGAACTTTTCTTTCTGTTTTATTTTTTTTTAAGATTTATTTTTTAAAATAGCTCTTTATTGCTGGGGGTGATGGATTCCGGGCCAGCTAGGGTTACAGGGAGACCTATCTCAAAAAACATAAAAAATCAACAAATACTTTTATTTGTTCTTTGAGAATTTCATACAGTGTATTTTGATTGCATGTACACCCCTTCCCTCACCCCCACCTACTTTACCATGCTCCCAGTCCCAGCCTCATGTATTCAATTATCATTTTTCTAAAGGCCTATCACATCTAATCTGTGTTCCCCAAATGCTCTTGGGTGTTGGTCTATCCTTTGGAGTCTGGTCAACCTACCAGGAGTCACACCAGTGAAGGAAACTGACTCTTACTCTCCTAGCAGTTATCATTTGCCACCAGATCCTCAGAAGGCTAGAACTTCCTGTGTTTTTGTTTGGCTTGGGGTTGTGAAAGCTGTCAACAACAGATCTTATGCATGCAACAACCCTGTGCTGTCCAAACAACATGGTTTCCTTGTATTCATGTACCATCTCTGACTTTTAGAATCTTTCTGCTGTCTCTTCTACAATGATCCCTGAGCCTTGGGAGGAGAGGGTGTGATATGGGTGTTCCATTTAGGGATGAGGACTCACCAGTCTCTACACATTTACCAGTCATCAAAGTGTTAATCACCTTTTCTTGTGAGAGTTAACAGATGCATTATCATGGGTATAGCAATGTCTTTATGGTTATATATGCCTGTGAATGCCAGTGCCCTAAGGAATCCAGGAGAGGGTGTCAGATCACTTGGAGCTGGAGTTGTGGTGGGTGGGTGGTTGTGAGCTGCCCAATGCAGGTCCTGGGAATTGAACCCTGGTCTTCTGCAACAACAGCAATCTCTTAACAGCTGAGACATCTCTCCAATTTTTTCTTTAATAGTTGAGGTTATAACGTGGTTTGTCAAACGCATGACACAGGTTTACAGGCTAAGATCACTATAATAGGTCACAAGGAAAGCAAGTTATGTTTTTCTGTAAATAAACATGAGTCATAATCTGGTTTGTGAGATTTTCTTGATTCTCATCAGCAGGGGTGAGGGTTTTCTTTCTCTTCAATTTCCTCCTCATTTTCTCATTCTAAAGATTTTATTTTTTAGTTATATGATCTGTGCCTGTGCACAAGAGCGCAGGTGTCTAAGGAGGCTAGAAGAGGGTGCTGGATGCCCTGGGGCTAGAGTTACAAGTTGTTGTAAGTAAACCCATGTGGGTATCAACAATCAAACTTAGTTCCCCTGCAAAAGCTTTGCTTGCTTCCAAGCCCTGGGCCATCTCTCCAGCCCCTACTTTTCTCTTTCTGCCTCTCCTGAAGTGGCCGCTGTGACCCAGAGGGCGAAAGTCTCTCCAAATCCTAGGGGCACTCCAAGCCCACGCAGGCAAGTACTTCATTCACTTTTGTCAATGGCTGTGCCCAGGGATGCCCAATACTGAGCAAGGCGAGCCTGCGCTAGAGGTCAGCCACTGAAGGAAGCTGAATTCTGGAACAGGGTGGAACTTTGCGAACACGTGTCCCAGCAAAGAGCTGGGCTTGTGGGAGGGACGCAAGGAGAAGCAGCAGTGCGGGGAAGACGGCTAGACTTATTCGCTGGGTCATTCCTCTCGCGTTATTTTCCGGTTACCTCTTCACGCAGACGCAGGAGAACGAAGCTTAGCCCGGCTTCCGCCACCCAGGGCCAAGGGTAGCCTTAGGCCCCGCCCCCGCCCCGTGCACGCCTGCGCGCTGCGTTGGCCGCCGAGCTGCAGCATGGAGGTTGGAGGTCTGGGCTGCACGGTGTGCGTGCTGACCGGAGCCTCCCGAGGCTTTGGCCGGGCGCTGGCCAGGCTCCTGGCCCCGCTGCTGTCGCCGGGTTCCGTGCTGCTCCTAAGCGCCCGCAGTGACGCGGCCCTGCGGCAGCTGGAGAACGAGCTGGGTGCGGAGCGACCGGGCCTGCGCGTGGTGCGGGCTGCCGCAGACCTGGGCTCTGCTGCCGGCGTGCAGCAGCTGCTCCGAGCGGTGCGCGAACTGCCCAAGCCCGAGGGGCTGCAGCGCGTGCTGCTCATCAACAACGCGGGTGAGACTCCTGGGGTCGGGGATCCAGGCGGACTCTACACGTGAGCTCTCTCCCCGACCCAGTAGGTGGGAGGCGGGCGGGGCCAAGTCCCAGAAAGTCCCAAATCCTAGTTGCTCCAGCTGGATTGGCAAACGGAGGTGGGGTACATTGTGTTAGTCCAACTTTGTTTTCTAAAGCTCCTGTAGAACTTTCCCTTCCTCCTAGAGCAGTGTCCTCTAGGGGGAGCCTGAGTCAGGACATCAGGTCTAGGAACAAATCCCCCTGCTTCCCCAAAGAGCTCCATACCGCCCCAACTCCTACTCAGGTAGGTGTATTCTCAGCCTACAGTTAGGTGATAGCGTCCGTGCAGAACTGGTGAAGCGTCCTGGGACGTGCTTGGAGCTGGCGAGTGGGTGTGAGGGAGAACCAGAAAAGGCAGCATTATTATTTCTACCGTCCTGTTTTTCAGGCACTCTTGGAGATGTTTCCAAAGGCTTCTTGAATTTGAATGACCCTGCCGAAGTGAACAACTATTGGGCTCTGAACTTGACTTCCATGCTTTGCTTGACCTCTGGCACCCTGAAGGCCTTCCCTGAAAGCCCTGGCCTCAGCAGGATTGTGGTTAACATCTCGTCCTTATGTGCTCTGCAGCCCTTCAAAGGCTGGGCCTTGTACTGCGCAGGGAAAGCTGCCAGGGACATGATGTACCAGGTCTTGGCCGCAGAGGAGCCCGCTGTGAGGGTGTTGAGCTATGCCCCAGGTAGGGGGGAAGTACTACTTTGGTTGTCCCAAAAACTGATTGGTCCCTGTCTGAGAACTGGGCAAATGAGCTGATCTTTGTCCTCAGGAAGGAATCCACAGACTATATTACCCCTGAGTCATGACCTCTCACCCCCAAGAAAAATATAAGAAAGTTAGGACTGGCAAGGAGCAGAGGTCGGGAGGAGGAGTGGAACAGGAAGTCTGAGTTACTAGATGAGAGTCGGAGAAGAGCTGTTTGGTCTGGATTGGATGTTTTGAGACTGTATAGCCCTGGCTGGCCTGGAACTACTGTAGAGAGCAGGCAGCCAATCTTGCCCAGATCCTGTGCATCTTCCTCCAGAATACTGAGAGTTACAGCTGTGTGCTGCCCTGCATGAAGAGTAGATTTTGAATGGCAGAGCTGTGTTCACATGTCCTTGTATGAAATAGGAAGATGCTGTTCATCACACAGGGCGGTTTGGGGGACTAAATTAGGAAATATGTGTGAAAATCATCCTTAAGACTGAAGAATTATCTTAATTGGTTACACTTGTGATTTCTATAATTGCCTGCATTACTAAAGCCAAAGAGATGGCTTGGGGGCAAAGGAACTTGCCACTAAGTCTCAGGCAACCTGAGTTTAATCCCTGATTCCTACATGGAAGGAGAGAATACTGCAAATTTAAGGCCAGATTGAAGATGTGAGACCCTGTCTCAAAACAAAACAAATTGCCTTTATGTGTGTAATTGTCTGCGTCTCTCCCTTAAAGGACTTGTCTTGCTCACCAGCACCTAGCAAAACTGCATAGAGGCAGGCCGGAATAAATGTCGAGCAGACAGATATTGTTGAGTAGTGAGCTATGCTAGAAGAAGAATGCTGGGGGAAATCAGAGAGGGTCCCTGTCCTCATAAAAGTTAAAAGGTATGTGGTCTTGTGACACCTAGTCTTGTCTGACTAGCCTGTCCAGATGTCATATGCTGGGGCCTTTCTTCTAGGCTTGTGGTTTCTTCTTTTAAAAGATGGTGACAATGCGGTGCAATATGGGAGCAACTCAGGGAGATCCCATTGCCCGTAGCCCTTGGGAATAGAGTTAGGATCATGGAAACACAGAGCCTGCCCAGTGCCTTAGTGAGACAAGACTAGATCCCAACCTGCTTCCAAGTTCTTGATCAGTCCTGGGTCTGCTTCTCAGGAAGCAGATAACCCCACATCTCACATACATGGTATTTCTTGTACCAACATCCAACTCACCTGATCTGAGCTCAGCCGAGGCTTGTTCAGGTAGCTGTCACCAGGCAGATTCCAGATGGCCGTGGGGCTAGGTTAGGTCTCCAAGATTGTCATGGGCACCAGGGGTTGCTGAGAGTTTAGGAATCCCTTAGAGCCTGGAGATAAGCAGAAGTCAGTCTGCTTCCATTTCAATCTTAGAATGTTCTAACAGGCATCCAAAATAGAAAAGTAGCAAGTCTTCTCTGACCGGAGATTCACAAGTGGTTAGGGCTGGGTGTAGTAGAGCACTTAAGGGGTGACAGTGGGAAGTTCAGGAGTTCAGGGTCAACCCTGGCTACACAACAAGTTCAAAGCCAGCTTAGGGTATATAAGAGCATGTCTAAACATAAAAAACAGAGTGATTAGAGGACTTTCAAGTGTCAGGAAGGTGATTCTCCTTTAAGGGTTCTGTGAATTTTCAGCCTCTAAGCACCATTAAAATTTTGAGGGCCACAATTCCTACATGAAGAATAAAAGGTGCTTTTTGTTTTTAATTTGAGAGGAAGTCTCACTGTGTAGTTCAGGTGACCTCAAATTCTCAATCCTTCTGCCTCAGCCTCTCCAGTGCTGGGCCTATGATTTGGTACCACCATGCCCAGCTAGAAAGTGCTTAAAAGAGTTGAGGAAGGGACTGATCTCCTTTGGGTGGGAGTCTGGGAGTGGGTTATTGCAGGTAATGGGAACTGACTCTTGAGGGATACTTGACTATTAGCAGGAGGAAGGCATCTTAGAAATGTGGGTGAGAAAGCTTGTTAGGAGTGACAGATCTACTGGGAACCTGCTGGCTGGGTGTAGAGTGAGAACAGGAACTAAGTGGACCATGAGTACTAGGCTATGATGTTGGGAAGCCTGTGATGGGTTTGTGAATGTGTTTCGTTCATGTGTGTGTGCAAGTGTGTGAGCCTGTGCACGCATATGTAGAGCCGAGGTGGATTTCAGGTGTTTTCCTCAGTTGTGCTGTGCATTATTTTTTGAGACATATTCTCTCACTGAAACTGGGCCTCACCAGTTAGCTAGGATGGCTAGTCAATGAGCCCCTAGGGTTCTTCTGTCTCTGCCTCCCAGCACTGGGAATAGAGGCATGTGCCAGCCACCATACCACATTTTGTACATGAATGCTAGGGATTCAAAACTCAGGTCCTCGTGTTCACATACAAGCACTTTTCTGACCGTCATCTTACCAGCCCACACCCTCAAGGAGTTTGGAGGGGTCGTGTGATTCCAGCAAGGTATGATCAGATGAATTTATCAGAGGGCGGTGGAGGAGCTTAAGCAGCTAGAAAAGCAGGTTTGTGCAAAGGACCAGGTTTCAGGGTTTTGCCTAGGTGCTGTTTGGCTGTGGGTGAAATGGAGCATGTAGGGTGTGAGTATCAGTTCAAGTGGGAAAGTCAGGAAGAAATGCTACGTGGATAGGAGGGAAAGAGTGTGATTTTAGATGCAGTGGTTTGAGTCTAGAACTCAGTTGTGACTCAGGTTGAGCATGGTGATTCCCACCTATAATCTTAGGGGTGGGGAGGCTGAGGCAGGAGGATCACAAGTCTAGGCCAGCCAGGCACAGCTACATAGTGAGAACATGACTGAAAAAGATGACAAAGTGAATCCTCTGGCTGCTTTGACCATTTTAACCAAGGTAAGTTATTGCCACTGGCCAGACCTGATTAGCTCCTCCCTCCACACACAGTAGTATCCTCTGTTCTTAATATACAACTCAATGGCCTTCTATCCACTAGGTCCCCTGGACACGGACATGCAGCAGTTGGCTCGGGAGACCTCAGTGGACCCAGAATTAAGGAACAGACTACAGAAGCTGAAGTCAAAGGGGGAGCTGGTGGATTGTGGGAAGTCAGCCCAGAAACTGCTGAGTCTGCTACAGAAGGACACATTCCAGTCTGGGGCTCATGTGGACTTCTATGACACTTAAGCCCAGGTCATTGGCCTCCTGGCCTTTCTTCCCCAGTTTTGGGCATAGTCCAGGAGGCCTGTTGCTGCCCATGTCCTGGCACAGTGGCCCTCCCAATCCTGCCTGACACAGAAAAGCCCTCAAGACAAGGCCAGTGGAGAGTTGCTGGCATTGCCAGTTGTCAAAAGGCTTCTGCAAGGGAGAAGAGAGAGAGCTGATGGGTATTGGCATTCTCAGTCCTTCAGAGGAGAATGTTATGGCTGGGAATAGCATTTTGCTGAAGCTGAAGCACTGGAGAAAGGAGGTTGAATCTCTTGTCTTTCGTGGGAAGAGGAGGTGTGAGCTCTACATGTGGGATGCCCTTTGAACCTCATACCTGTTCTAATTAATGCCTTCTCTGTTTACTGTCCTTTCCCTGACTCTAGTTTAAGTACATAGTTAAGGCAGGTTCAAATACAGTGTGGGTTGTCCTTCATTACTACCTGCTTCCTCCTCTTCTGGAAGGCCCAGAAGTAACTCCCTGGTTCACTAGCCTGAAGGTGTTCCTGAGACAGTTTGGTGCACTCTTATTTTCTGGGGACTTGCCATAGCGCTGTCAGCCTCGTTTCACTGAGGCTACTCAATGGTAAGCCCAGTCCAGAGTCATCCAAGATAGATAAGCCAAGATTCCTGTGCCTTCATCGTGGATTCTGTTGACACTGACCTATCTTTTCTGCCATTATCTCTAGGACTCTGAGCTATTCAATTAGTATCCAGTACACAGCTACCCTCCCCACAGCCCTTGTCAGTTAATCCTTGGATTTCCAATTCTACCCTTTGCCCACATGGCTATGTGAATGGATCCCAGTTCTTGTCATGAGCCCTCTTGGCACTGCCTCTGTGACCCATGGTCCCCAGTGATACAAGTTCAGGACCAGCCTGCCCTTCAGCGGAGATGGGCAAGATTCCAAGAAGAAAGTGCTGAGAAACTCAGTCCTTTTGCCAGTCATAGATGTGGGCTGGAAGTTCTGCTGTGGAGCTGGTCAGCAGCCATCCTGTGGCCCATGTTTGAGAGGAAGGAGCACGGTTCCCAGCCAGCCAAAGCCAGGACTCAGCCCTGCTTCTGATTTTGTGAGGAACCCTGTGGTCCTCCATGTGCCCAGCAGAGGGCGCACTGAGGCTGTGAAGTGTGGAGAATGGCACTACCTTCCCGCAACATTCCCCAGCAACTCTGCTCTTTGAGTATTCAGTGGCTTAGTATTTGTAAGAGTTTGGCACAGTGCCAGCTTTGCACTAACTTCTGCATAGTTAATAAAACACTATTGTCTCTTTTTTTAATTTTTTTGAGACAAGGTCTCATGTAGCTAAGACTGACCTCAAACTTGCTCTGTAACCAAAGATGACTGAACTTCTGAACCTCCTGACTATACCTCTCAAGTAATTCTGGGATTACAGGCTTGTACTATCACACTTATTTTTGTGTGCTAGGGATGGAGCCCAAGGCTTTGTGCATGCTAGGCAAGCATCATACCAGCTGAACTATATCTCCATCTCTGCAGCTGCTTTTTAGTATGACACGCACACGGACAGCCTCCTCTCCTCTGGGTGCCTGGGTGCCCTGCCCTTGCTGGCCTATGAGTAAGAGCTCATACTGTACTGCCCCCATGACAGGCCTCTTCAGGGAGACAGGTTCCATCTGGACAGCTTGTCTTAGTCTAACAAGAGCTCCAGAGTCCAGAACTTTCCATGCTGGTCTTGGGCAGGTCCCAATCCCTTCCTTGGGCTCCCATTTCTCTAGGACAAATGAACTCATGGTTGCTTACTGTAGGACCTCTCAAGCTTGGTCAGGCTGCATCCACACCTGTCAGGTCTGCTTTCAGGTTTACCTGGGGTAAACCTGCTCTGGGGGTGGTACATGGGTTTTGTCCCAAGCCTCTTCTGGGAAGAGTTTGAGCAGTTGGCACTAGCCCCAAGCCTTGATAGGAGATCCTGTGGGGTCACCCTGCCTCTTACCCACTCAGTAAAGAGTACTGCATGTCTCCACAAGATGGCAAGACCTTCTCATGTCTTCAGGTGTAGAGTCTAGCAGCTTCAGCCCTCTAGACTCCTAGGGACTTGAAGGGAGATTAAAGTCACTTTCCCTGGCAGGACCTAAGATCTCCCCAGGGACCTACCACTACCTCTGCCCACCAGGATCTCCTGGCCTCCACTCCAGCCCTGGACTCATTCTCCAGGACTCCTCAGCACTGGAGCTTTTGTGCTAGTCTCCAGGGACTAACCATCTGTGTTCCCAGAGTTCATAGCCTAGCTTTGGCCAACTCTCACATGAACACATGCAAACACACATAAATACATGCCTGCACATGTCCAGAGCCCAGCTGCAGGGGCAAGTGAAGCCATAGATTAGCCAAAAGGCAAACAAGGTTTCTCTTTGCCTTTGGAATAGAAGAGCTGAACAGTTTTTTGCTTCTATATTTAATACCTTAGGGAGAGCCACAGGGAGAGGAATATTCCAAGCTCATCCTAGGGAGGTGTGGTATCTCCATGAGTGTAATCAGCTCCAGTCATGCTGGTCAGGAATTTACCCACCCTTTCTCCCCAGACCTATGACTATGTCCATACACCCCCACCGGGGCGGTATGAGTCTATAGTCAGCTAAGCTTGGAGGTGTCAGCTGCTCCATCCCCTGATCACTCCCTGGGGCATGTTCTATGCTCCTAGTATCTCACCCTGGGGAGCTAGACCCTAGGATACAGCCTTTTCCCCTCCACCCACATCTGCAAAGATGGGCTTAGATGCTAATGTCTGCAGTAATTCTGATTCATGTGGCATGTTCGGCCACCACTATGTAGCCATTACCCGTGGCCCCTGTTTCACCCTTCACCCAGGCCACCTGCATGGTGAAAGGTGAGCAAAGAGCCTTTCCAGTCACTCTGGAGGAGGCACTGGGTGACATCTTTCTAGTCTGGATTACATCTCAATGACCTGGTGTGCAGGAGAGATGAGCATGAAGCTAGGTAGCCTGGAGAGTCCCTCTAAGCCTCTGGAGTCAGCTGTGAGGAGGGGCCCAAAGAAGCCACCCCCCCACCCTCCCACACACACCAGTGCTGAAGATAAGAAGCAGCTCTTGGCATTTCTCAGGAATAGAATAGTAGGGCCCACTCTAGGAGTCACCCTTCTTCACAGAAATTCTCACCCCTGATGCCTTTATCTTGTAGGAAATAAAACCATCAGTCTAAGAGAGTCTAAGCATCTAGAAGTTAATGAATTGGGAAAAGGAAATTCCTTTCTTGCTCTGCAAGCACTTACTTCCCAGGCCTCCCCATATCTGACCCAGAGGCTCTGTGACAGTGCAGCTAAGAAGCCTAAAGAATCCTTAAATCCCTATGCCTGGTTCCTCTAAAGCAAAGGAAGGGGGATGCCTGGTTCCCAGACCTGGAACCTGCTCTCAGAGTCTCAGGAGTCTGTGGCCCACACTCACTACTGAGGCCTGTCCAGCTTAGGCTGTACTTTTCTAGCTCAGGCTGAACTGGCAGCCAAGGTCAGGTGTTTTCTAGGGATCCAAGGCTCAACTGAAAGAGGCTGTATTCCAGACTCAGCCCATTGCAGCCTCTTGGATGTTTACTGAATGATGAGCGAATGCCAGATGAGCAAGCATGTAAACGCTGGCAGGCCATGATAGGGCTGGGTGTGAAGTCTCTGCAGCCAAATCCCAGGTGGATGGCCCCCACCCAGGAGTAGCTCTCTGTGAAGAATCTATACAAGGAAGCCTTCATGCCTTCATCCCAAGAGCAGGTGGGGCTACCATGTGGCAGAATCCCCCAAGAAGTGCATAAATATCCTCCTCCCACTGCTCTAATTCTGTGGGTCCCACTGTGATCCTACTTGCTCCAGAGCATTCAGAAGTGAGCTATGGTCCTTGGGTACCCAAGTGGCACTGTCAGAACCCAATGGTGTCAGCCCCTCAGAGAAGGGGCAGTTCATGGGACAGTCAGGATTAGGACTGAGACAAAGGTCAGAACGAAGGGAGTGTATGGTCCGGGTGAAAGTTACAGGGAGGCCAGGTCTGGAGGTCAACACAGGTTAGGCTCTGAGGGTTGGGAATACGAAAATGGCGACAGAAAACTTTGGGAGGAGAAGCCTTTTAAAAAGCCTCATCTTCCTGTAAGATGAATGTCAGGGTGAGCTGACTTACTAGGAGGCCAGGCCTGAAAGACAGCAACCAAGGTTCAGGGCCTCCTTCCTCTACCCTAGGACACCTTTCACAATCTGGGCAGAAACTCATGTAAAACACAGGGCAGAAGCATCAATTTCTAGAACAAAATTGGCTGTGTGTGTGTGTGTGGTGTCAGCACATGTCTGTGCACCTGCATGTGGAGGCCAGAGGTCAAGGTCAAGTGTCTCCTCACTTATTTTTTTGAAACAGGGTCTCTCATGGACTTTGGAGCTCACCAGTTTAGCTAGAGTGACTGGCTAGAGTTCCAGGCATCCTCCTGGCACTGGATTACAGACCTACAGGACAGAACCTAGCTTTCTATGTGAGTGCTGAAAAGGCAAACTCAGTCCTTAATGTTTGACCAGCAAGCACTTTACCAACTGAGTAATCTCTCCAGCCCCCAAGACCTGCCTGGGTAAGACACAAAAGGGACCAGGGCAAAGTCAGGGACCAGGGAGGCAAGACCCTTCCGCTCTCTGGAGCATCCAGATAGAAAAACCAAACCAGACCTGCCAAGAGTCTAAGAGGGACAGGTAAGCAGGACCACCATGGAGAAAGGGTTGGAAACAGGAAACCTGGGCAGAAAAACAGATCCCAGGATACAGTAAGACAGACTTTGATGGTGAGAGAAGCCACATGCTCATACTGTCACACATACACACACACACACACACACACACACACACACAGGCCAGGCATGTGCTCATTCAGCCACGCTGAGCCTTGCTGGAAATAATCCCTTTCATTCGAGATGCCAGGGCCTCAGCTGCACAGGCCGTGCCGAGCTGCTACCTTGCACATCTGTCAGTTCCAAATGTAGAAGCTGTCAGAGGGGTGTGTGTGTGTATGTGTGTGTGTATGAGAGAGAGAGAGAGAGCAAGAGAGAGAATTGTGTGTGTGTGTGTGTATGAGAGAGAGAGAGAGAGCAAGAGAGAGAATTGTGTGTGTGTGTATGAGAGAGAGAGAGAGAGCAAGAGAGAGAATTGTGTGTGTGTGTGTATGAGAGAGAGAGAGCAAGAGAGAGAATTGTGTGTGTGTGTGTATGAGAGAGAGCGAGCAAGAGAGAGAATTGTGTGTGTGTGTGTGTGTGTATGAGAGAGAGAGAGAGAGAGCAAGAGAGAGAATTGTGTGTGTGTGTGTGTGTGTGTGTGTGTCTCGGAGTAGAGGAGGGGCTGGCCTCCAGGGGATTAGGAGGCCTCAGCAGGCAGTGGAAGAGCCCCAGGTCCCTGGAGACTCCCTGAAAGTCAAAGCCCTAGGATGCAGATCTTTTCTTTCTTAGACATAGACCCAAGGACTACCCAGGGTTAGGAGCTAACTCACCTAGCCTGGCTAGGTCCCTTACAACCAGGTGGCTCTGGACAGTCACCTGGTGTCCTTACTCAGGATGGCAGGTAGGACAGGAGCCCTTGGCCTGATCTTGCCAGTCACTTGGGATGTCAGGTCTTGTTTTTTCATTTTTAAAATTTATTATTTTGTGTGTATGGTGGGGTGGGCCATGCAGATAGAGGTCAGAGGACAACTTTGTGGAGTCAGTTCTTTCCTTCCACCTTTAAATACATAGGTTCTAGGGACTGAACTCAGGTCGCAAGGTTTACAGGGCTAATGCCTTGAACCCCTGAGTCATCTTGCCCCCAAGTCCGCTCACTAGAAGCCTTTCTGTATATCCAGCTCTGACTTCTGGGGATATACCCGGGCTCATCAGGGGCACTGAGGGCACTGTCCTTCTCTGGCCTGACCTCCCATTCACTGTTCTTGCCCTTGAATCTATGCTGCAGAAAGTCTGACCTCAAACCTTGAG
Organism: Eospalax fontanierii; assembly: GCA_035773235.1. Classification (NCBI taxonomy): domain Eukaryota; kingdom Metazoa; phylum Chordata; class Mammalia; order Rodentia; family Spalacidae; genus Eospalax; species Eospalax fontanierii. Next base: position 51,202,925 of record CM069547.1, on the reverse strand, counting down.
CCTCCAGGAACACAAAGGAGGTCAGCACAGAACCCTAGAGATAGACGCTTAGCCATCTCCTTTCAGAGTCCTTTGTGTGGAGCCCTATGCCCTTCTCTCCAGACAATCCTTCCAGGTTTTCACACCCAAATATCAGAACCTTCCTTTGTCTTTGTCTTCTTTCCTGCCTTATGCTCATCATAGAATGATTTTATAGCAATGAAACACCAGCAAGGAAGGCGGCCCTTTCCCTCTAAGGTGAGACGGGGACCGTGAGGCTGGAAGATGACTCAGCGGGCAAAGTACTAGCTTCTCAAGCATGAGGAACTGTGTTCAGATCCTTAGCATCTATATAAAAACTGGACATGGCAGCACAAGCCTAGACCCTAGAGGTGGGGAGTAAGAGACAGGTAGCTCTCCTGAGCTCACTGACCAAGCAGTCTAGCAGAATTGCTAAACTCAGCTTCATCAAGCATCCCTGTCTGCCCCCAAAATAATGTGGAGAGTGATTGAGGCAGAAGATACCCTCTGGTCTCCACATGTACTCACAGAAAGACTGATGAGAGAAAGAGAGAGAGACTGCCCCTACTGTCCCTATATGAACACTCTCCCCACAATGCCATGCCCCTCCTCCACTTTAAACTTCCCCTGAACCATGGAATGGAAGTGACCTTTTCCAGACATGAGCAAAAAGACCCATCCTTTTGTCTCAGCAGAACCCATATCCGGAGCTGTCGTTGGAGCCTGCATCCTTTGCTCACAGGTTAGAACCTTCTATGCAGGGTTTCAAAGCTCATGGTGCTTCTGAGAGGGCAGTTGAGGCCAAGATCTTATCCAGGCTCCAAGCCCTGTCCTTCCATGGAGGCTAGCTGCTGCCACCTACCCAGAGGGCGTTTGCTCTAGGGCCCTAGGATTCCACCCCCCACCACAATATACATATACATACTATACACACACATACACATACACACACACACACACATATTAGGACTGACCTCGGCTGTGTGTGTCTGTGTCTGAGTGTGTCTTCCACTTAATATTAGTCATATAGGGTGTGAACATTTAGCTGCTCTTATGCATGGAAAGGTGTTCTCTTATGTGAACCCACATGTAAGTGTTGGAATATACAATGTGCCGGATAACAGTGTGTACATGCTGATGTGGGTTTCGGCACCTATGAGGCTACTTGGCACATCTGAGTATAACTTCAAAAACTACTGAGTATACAATACCATTTGTATTTTAATAATGTAGTTTGTGTGTTTAAGCCACACATTTCATTCAGCAGTGTGTACACGTGATTATGAATAATTGTGTCTAAACACACATTGTGTCCCTAGGTAGTGCACCCATACACCTGCACAGGACATGGTGTTACTGTCTAATGAGGATCTTGTACAAAGCTGTACAAGAGATTTAAACAGCGTGCATGTGTGTTTGTGTGCATGTATGCTTTTTATATGGGGCAGGTATTCCTGGAGAAATGGTGTGCTCAGGCCTATAACTGTGTGTTGACAAATGCACATAGCCACCCCTTAAGCTATGTCCAGGAAGAAGGAAGTGTTTGTTAAACACCAGACAGAACAGTGACAAAACGCCAGGCCTGGCATTGGCCACAGCAAGTCGGGGAGGTTTTCTCCCTCTGCCTCCATGTCTCCCTCTCCAGCATCTCGGCCTCTCTCTGGCGACGTTCCCTCACACCTAAGCCCAATGGTGTTTTGCAGTCTTTCAGCTGTTACCTCAGTCCCTCCTCGCCTCATTCCCGATTCACTCCGTTGCTATAGGTATGTTTGAAACCCCAGCGTGGTAGATTTTAATTAGTCTTCCTACAGATGGCCAATTAACATTCATTACTTTTGCCTTGAGCGATTAATTATGAGTTTGGATAGAAAAGGAGAGAAGAGGAGAGGAAGATGGGCAGGTGAATGGAAAGAGAAAAGAGAGGGGGGTTTGATTGGGAGTTTGGAATTTTTACACAGAGCAGGCTGGTGGGGGAGAGGGTGGGAAAGAGTTGTTTGAATCCCGTCACTCCCAGCGGCCTCCCTCAGCCCGCAGCTGCTCAGGGCCCCTAATCGGCTTGGCTGGCCCAGCCCTCTAGGAAAATAGAACTCACACCCTCATTTGGGGGTCCTTAAGCCTTTGGTGTGCCCTGACCCCAGCCCTTTCATATTCCCGGCCTCTTGTTTCTTGTGCCAGAGCTGGGTGGGAACCATGTCAGGAATCGTCCCAAAAGCCGCACATAGTCCAGAAATGAAGCTCCGCCGGCCATTCCAGCCTAGAATTGTAGCCAGTCACTGTACAGATGAAGAAACTGAGGCCCCGACCGGAAATGACTTCTCCCAGCTCAGGCATCTCAGGAAGAGAATCCTGCTTTGCTGATCGCTGAGCCCAATTCTCCTTCTGCTGCAGTTAGGACAGTTTATAAAGACTTTGTGTATAGGACTGGGGGTGTCTTTCTGTGGTAGAGCACTTGCCTAGTGTGCACTAGGCCTAGGGCTTGATTCCTAGCACTGAGAAAATCAAAACAAAATGATATAGAGGATTTTATGCAACACTCCACATTAACAACCTGGTTTAAGCCACATTTATATCCTTTGGTTATATAAATGTGGAATGTTAGGAGTGGCTTCCGGCTCACTGACGCTTCCCAGGATAACTATGCTAGGTCCAGGAGCTACATCGTCTATGTTCCTAATCCTACCCGCATGTCAGAAACAGTGGGGTGATGCTTGGGTGTCAGTGGTGGTAGGCTTACCAAGGATTTGTTTTTCTTTCTAAAATCATCTTTTTTTAAAACTTTCTCTAGCATAAATATTTTATTTGAGAGTCAGTGAGATGGCTTCTCGGGCAAAGCACTGGCCAAGCAAGCTTGACAGCCTAAATTCAATCCCTGGAACTCATGTAAAGGTGGAAGGAGAAAACCAACTCCACAAAGTTGTCTTCTAACTTCCACGTAGGCACCATGACATTCATGTACTCCCACACACATATCACACACACATAATAATAAAAATAATAATTTAAAAATAAACATCTTACTTGAACAATGTATACAAAATATCACTACATGTTACTTGAAATACTTTCAAAATACAAATTTTTGTAAGAACAATCAGGAAAAGGATCCATATTAGTTTATGATCTTTTTAAAGATCATATTTTTTATGTGCATGCTTATTTTACGTGCATGTATGTGCACCACATGCTTACATACAGTGCTTGTGGAGACCAGAAGAGGGCATTGGATCCACTGGAACTGGAGTTACAGACAGTTGTGAGCTGGTATGTGAGTGCTAGGAACAGAATCCAGGTCCTCTGCAAAAGCAGCCAGTACTCTTAACCACTGAGCCATCTCTCTAGCCCCTTATGACCTCTTTTTTAAATACCTCAAATATGTACATGAAAATTTTAAGACTTGACTCAGCCTACCTGGATTCAGGCTTCAGTGTTTCCAGCTACTTGATGTCCTCGTCTGTTGTGTTAGAAAGAGTGCTCACCTCACAGAGTTGCAAGGGGCTGGTAGAGCACATGGAAAGTCTTAGATCAGCGCCTTGTATATAGAAGAAACTCAGAGAAGGTCAGCTAGCATTAACAGCAGTAAAGTTTTAAAATAATAATATCTAGGTGGTGGATTAAAGAAGTTTTATTTAGCCCTTTTTGGATTTCTGTATCTTGAAATTTTTTCCATAGTGAACATGTATTAATAGAAGATGGTATAATTAGGAAGAAGAGTGGGAGAGGAGGGGGAGGGGGAGAGGAAGGGAGGGAGGGAAGGAGGATGTATTTGTCCTAGTAAAGGACAATATCATTTTGCTGGATTTACTTATTTTTTGGTTTTATTTTGTTTGCTTCCTTGTTTTTGAGACAGGGTCTCCCTATGAACCATGGCTGACCTGGAACTTGATATGTAGACCAAGCTGGCCTTGAACTCATAGTGATCCTTCTGCCTCAGCCTCCCAAAGGCTAGTATTACATGTGTATGCCACAACACTAGGTTTTATGCAGTGCTAGGGATGGAACCCAGGGCTTCATGCACGCTAGATGAGAACTCTACCAACTGACCTTCACTCCCAGTCCCTATTAGTTCTCCTTTCTGAGAATGAGAATCTGATTGGCCCAGCGCTTCTTTGGGTCCCTGGCCAGGCCATGGATTGGCTTTGGTGGGTCATATGTCCTTCCTTAACCTGATAAACTGTGGAGAGGTTGGGTCGCAGATACCGGGTTCACTTGATGAAGAATATGGCTGTCTGAACTGGAGTCTCCTCAGATGGCACCTGTTGAGGAACAAGAAATGATTGGTACCCTTAATACTGTGCTCCTACTGTGTTCCCTCAAAACACCTCCTCCCCACCCCACTACTCCACAGCATTCACATTGTTAATCCTCCACAGTTTTTTCTGTTCCGGCCAACATGCATCAGTGCTAAGCTCTGTAAGAGAGGCAGCCATATTATTTCTGTTATGCTCAAGGCTCTGTCCTCAGGCCCAAGCACAAAGCCTGGAACAGATTAGGTGCTAGGTAAATATCTGCTGACCACTGGGAAGTACTCGCCAAGGTCTCACAGTCACACAGGTCAACATGTGTGATAGTCATTTGGGTGCTGTAGGCTTTTCCGTTGAAAACTAGATGACCCAGCTTAATTAGCACAGGCAGGGAAGACTTCCCAAAAGAAGAACAAATAGAACTCAAAGAAGAGAAGGAAACGCTTCCATGACAGCAGGAAGGAGAAAGCTTGGCCGGTCTATGTTGTGGTTCCTGTTTCAGTAGCCCCAATATCAGGATGAAGGATAGGGTTGTAGGTTAGGAGTTTCAGTAAACAAGAGGTTGGAGCAGCAAGATTGAGGCCAGGGCTTCCAGTGACAGCCCAGTAGGCAGAACCATAGGGTGCACATGAGGGGACAAATCTGTGGTCTGTGGCTGCAGGGGAGGTGGCCCTGGCTTCCTGATATTTGGATGTGTTCCCTGTCTGAGCACTAACATCCTGGGTAAAGGGCATGGGCAGCAAGCTGGGTGCCCAACTGACAATGCAGGCCAGAGACAGGGCTATGGTAGAGAGAATGAGTGGGCTGCTGCCTGAGGTGGTTGCATCTCTGGGCCTCTGCGGAGGTAGAAGGCAAGAGAATGGCTGAATGGTGCTGCTAAGACACAGGATGGGGGTGGGAGAGAACACTAGAGCCCAGATGAGGAGAGAGAACTCTTTGGACTCTTCCCCCCCTCTGTGGAGACAGAAAAGGGAGTTTCTCTTTCTCTCTCTCTCCCTTTCTCCCTCCCTCCCTCCAGTTTTTTTGTTTTCTTTTGTTTTTATTTTGTTTGCTTTTAAAGACAGGGTCTCTTGTAGCTCAGGCTAGCCTCAAACTCACTTGTAGTCAAGGATGGCCCAGAGTTCCCAATCTTTCTGCCTCCACCACCTTAACCCCTCCCACACTCAGCCAGTGCTGGGATTAGGGTTGTGCAATACAAGACTCAACTACTGCTTGTTCTTGCCATGGTCCCAGGAGTCCTAGGTCCCTGCCTCATTTGTTTCTTGGGTTACACCAATGCCAAACGTGAGTGGTCGTCTATAGACTCCCAAGGGTACCACTTAGGGGAAGGGAGAGCCTACCTGGAGAAAGTGAGACAGGCTCTGCTTGAGCAGGGTTGGCATTGTGGGAAGAAGGAAAACATGCCAGCTGGCTAAAACCTCAGGAGAAAAGTGCCAAGGCAGGACATGGGTACTGCCCGGGGACAGAGGACCATGACTAGCTATATGACCTGTGGTCTATAAGAGGAAGCAGTGAGAGAGAGGACAGATGTTCGACTCACGATGGGTGAGGAACCTAGGTTTTCAGAGCCATTCTCCTGGGCCTGAAGAGTTACAAGGATAAGCTCTGCCATTGATAGCCGACTGCTGAGACTTTTCACAGTCTTCCTTCACTCTCCTCATCCTGGCAGCACAAGCCAGGGATCTAGTTGAAAGCCAAGTGTGTCTGGAAAGGTCTTTAACACTCACCACAGCCTTCATCTTCAGATTTCCTAACTCCTGTTTTTACTATCCTGCTACACCGGACACAGTAACCATGGGAGGGCGTCATGAATTCCATGATTAAAAATTTCTCTCCAGGTGTGATGGTACATGCTTTTAGTCCCATCACTCAGGAGGTAGAGGCAGATGGATCTCTGAGATCCAGGCCAACCTGGTCTACATAGTGAGTTCCAGGCCAGCTGGGGCTACAAGGAGAGCCTGTCTCAAACAAAACAAACAACCTTAAAAATGTGTAATGTGTTCTCACCTTGAGATCAAACAGACCGTCTGTGTGATTTAAAGAGGACTGAAACTGGGTGACCTCTTTGAGACAGGGTCTAATTTGAAGCCAGGCTGGCTTCAAAATGACCCTGAACTTCCTATCCTGAGTGCTGGGATCACAGGCATACACCACCATTCCCAGTTTTATGCATGAGGGAGATTGAGCCCAGGGCCTTCTGTATGTTAGGGTGGGTAAGCATTCTACCACATGAGCTGTATCCCCAGTCTTGTCAGAGAGCCTCTTTACAGAGGCTGCTGCCCCAGACAACCCTGAGATCCATTCCTAGGTGTCTCAGACACCGCTCTGACTCCCTGACTGGCAGCATTCATTCCAGAGCCCCTTGCCTGGTTCTTCCTGTGTCACTTAGTGTCAGATGCCCAAGAGAGAACCTCTTTGTTTGAGCCTTCCCCAAAGTCAAGTACATGTGTAGGCCCCATCGGGACTACTCCAGTGCACTCAGCAGTGGTCAAAAGGCAGGCTAAAGAATCTACCCAAACCGGGATGGAGTCTGGAGGTATGTGCATAGCAGGCAAGGATACTGAAAATTTTTGAACGTTTGGCTTTTTCTTTTTCATCTAATATACTATCAGTATTCCTGAAATTTCTTTCATTTAGCTGCTACTGTTTGTTTTGTGTACATGTGTGCACGTGTGTGTGTGTGTGTGTGTGCACCTACAGAGGTCAGAGGTTGATGTCAGATATCATTCTTTAATCCTTCTTGGTCTTATTTTTTGATACAGGGTCTCTCACCAAACCTGAACTGGCTGGACTGGCTGGTCAGCGAGTCCCAGACATCTTCCCATCTCCACCTCTCAGCATTAGGATTACAAGTGTGCACCCCGTGCCTGGCCTTTTTTGTGGGTGCTGAGGATCCAGATTTAAATCTTCTTTTAGAAAAACTCACTGAGTCATCTCCCCAGCCTGTTTGTTTGTTCTTGAGAACTGGATCTTACTTTATAGCCCAGACTAAACTTAAACTCATGATCCTCCTGTCCTTAGCATCTTACATGCTGGCATTAAAGGTATATACTATCACCTGGTTGTTACTATTTCTTGAAAAACAAGAGTTTAGTACTTGTGACCAGTATTTATTGGAAAGAAACATCTGAACTGTTTCTGACAAAGTAAGGAGGAAAATGTACTATCTGAATTAACATGAACATTTTCTTCCTTAAAAAAATATTTTTTCCCACTTTGAGCTCCTTGGGAATTACTTGTTGGCATGATTTCTCTTTTCTGTCCCAACTGGTTTTGAAATATTTATCGCTTCTCTCAGATGACAAACCATGAAATTTTACTTCAACCTTTGATAACAGAGAGAAAAATGTCTGTAGTTTCCATTAGAAGCTCTTTAGGAAAAAATAATAATAATGCCCATCATGCTCCACCCATTGTTTAGAATTTGTTAACATTTGTAAACAAAAGATGGATTACTTTTGGAAACAAAAGTCAGCCAAGCTCTCCCAGCCCCACCCACCTGTGCACTTCAAGAATAGCTTGATCCAACTCCTCATGCTTGAACAATCGGCAGAAGGCCCTCATTTTCAACCAGTAATCCAACATGTTTCCAACAACCTCAAACCTTCTTGTGTGTTACGTCTTCTCTCTGCTTACAAATGCTTTGAAAAATTGCCAGCTTTTCAGAGTTGCATGAATAGTGTCATGCAAATAACTGACAACACTGCAGTCACTTTGAAGTTCTTTCTTATCCTGACAAACTCAACACCATAAATCCCCACGACATGCGTGACAATGTGTGTATGAAGCTCTTGGCATATTCTCCATAGACATTATAGCAACACCGGGGTTCACAGCTCCAGTGGAGACAGAGTCATGCATTTTATTCAAACCATCTCTTGTGATAATCAGGTGAAGAGCCTCCCAGTGATCTTATCCTTGTCTGGGGCAACCATGAGTACTGACATAACCAAGATGGCCTCAAAGCCAGGAGCTGTGGCATCACCTGAGATTCACGCACTTGGTTGGTGAAGGCAGGAAGGTACAAACTTCAAGGCTGTCCTCCACAGTGGGATTGAGACCTAACATCATTATGTAATCAGCTGTCTTACTCGTGAGTAATCTCTGGAAACAATGCCCATTATTATTGCACTAAAAATTCTGTGGGCTTGGGAGATGGCTTAGTAGATAGCATGCCTACAAAGCAAGTGTGAGGGTCTGAGTTCAAATCCCCAGAGCCCATGTAAATCTGGGTGCAGTAGCATGTGTTCCCACTGTGAGATGGGAGGCATAGACAGAAGAATCCCCAAAGCCTTGCAGTCCTGCTAGCTGGAAACAACCAGAGACTCTGTCCAAACGAAGCAGAAGGGGAAGATGACATCTAAGGTTGTGCTCTGACTCCTCATGCATGTTACGTGCACACACACACACACACGCACACACACACGCAGGATTTTTTTTTTAATTTTAAATTTCTGTTGTGTGCCAGGTGCTGGGCTGTGTGCTTCATCTGCACCCACTCACCAACTCCTGCCAACCAAGTACAAAATGGATTCCATGACTTTGTCCCAGTCTTCAGGTAAGGAAACTGGCTAAAGAAAGTAACTTTCCTAAGTTTCACTGCAAGTTTGCACTGTTCACAGAAACCAGCTTAAGTGGGTTCTAAGTTCTCTTTGATTTTCAACTCAAAACATTTGCCTTAGGTCACAAATTAGGATCCTTGATAAACAGCATTTTCCTGACAATAGAATATTTTCAACTCAGATACATTCTACTTTTGTTAATCAGTCAGTTAAGGTAGGCATGGTGGCATAGGCCTGTAATTCCAGCACTTGGGAGGCTGAGACAAGACTGCTTTGAGTTCAAGACCATCCTGGGCTATACAGTGAGACCTTGTCTTTAAAAGTATCAGAAACTGGAGAGATGGTTCAGTGATTAAGAACACTTGCTGCTCTTGCAGAGGACCTGGGTTCAGTTCCCAGAACCTACTTGGCAGCTCACCACCATCTGTAATCTCAGTTCCAGATGACCTGGTACCCTCTTCTGGCCGCCTCAGGTAGGAGGCACACATGTCATGCACATAGAGACATGCAGGCAAAACATTCACGCACCAAAAATAGAAATAAATACATCATTAAAAAATAAGACAACCCTCTCTACTTGCTCGATACTACAACAGTGCAAATGCACAAGACCCGGCATGGCTGTCCCGGGTCCACCCACACGCTTGTCGAAGATGGATTTACAGAGCATTGAGAATAAGCAATTTCTTCTTGCACCATATGAATCTATTTTTAAAATATTAAAAAAATCTGATAATAGCTTACAAAAGAGAAGGTCATCAATGAGTGTTATCAAAGAGCATGCATCTTATAGTTTTTCTGGTGTTCCGACCTTCTTCAGGAATCTTCCTGGTATGATCACAGTTACTGAATAGCAGAACCATGAAAAAGGTAGCAGAATTGCTTATCCTTTATAATGCTTTGGTCCAACCACAAAAAATCCAATACCGATTCGTGTATGTATATACTTTCCTGAGACGAGGTCTCATGTAATTTAGGATAGCCTAGAACTTACTGTGTATCCAAGGATGATCTTGAGCCTCTAATACTCCTGCCTGCTCCTCTTAAGGGCTGAGATTATAGGTATGCCCTACCATGCTCATCCAATTACTAATATTTAAAATATTTGTCTTGAGTGCTGAGGCAATAGCTTAGATGGTAAGGTGCCTGCTGTGCAAGCATGAGAACTTGAGTTTGTTCTCCAGAACCCACATGAAAAGCCAGGCATGGAGGCATCCTGGCCCTAGGGAGGTAGCCCAGGGGCTCATCAGCAAGCTAGCCTATCCTAATCAGTGAGTCCCAGGCCCCAGTGAGAGACTCTGACTCAAAAAGCAAGGTGAGCCGCATCTGACTTCTGGCCTACACACGCCTGTGCATACATACCCACACACATAAAAAAAAATTTCTCTTTTGCCTTCAGCCTTTTGTACTTTAAAGGTCATTAAGGTTGATAATATTCATTGCTTCCCCTCTAATTTCAAACGGTGCCGAGCCTTTCTTTGGAATGTGCTGTTCTCTACCCTGGCAGCAGCCTTGCTTTTCCTCCCTGTGGAGAAGCCCCTTCATCCCCTCGGTGCTACTCCCAGCATGGTAATTTGATGGTAAACTCTTGAAAATTTTTTGTGAGAAATAGAAACTCAAACTTTTGTTTTGACATCAATTTTTAGATGCCTGTGACTTCAGTGTTTATTTAGAGTCTCTCACTGATTGTGTTCATCTTCGGGAAGAGAATGCCAGTGACAGATTCTCTAACACTTCTGGTAAGTTGCTTTCCATGTTTTCTCAGCTATTTTCCAACCAGATTAATGTCCCAAGGCAGCCTCATGACAAACTCCTGCTATGGCCTAGAAACCTGGGATATAAGGTTTTCTACTAATTATAGTTTCTTAAAAAGATTTTTTATGTGCCTGTGTATGTGTGTCTATGTGAGTGCTGTGCTCATGGTAGACCAGAAGAGGGTGTCAGATCCCCTGGAGCTGAAGTTACAGCTATTTGTGAGCCACTGGAAACCCAACTTGGTCCTCTGCAAGAGCAGTAAGCATTCTTAATTGCTGAGCCACTTCTCCAGCCCCACTGATTAGAGTTTAATTTACCAGAAAATGGCTTTATCGTTATTTAATCATCTGTCATCCCAGTTTTTTTCATCCTATTTTTTTCATCTTTAACTGATTTGGAAATAGTAATTCTTATTCCTTTGACGGTGGCTCAAGACAGTTCATCAAGCATAGGTAACTTCTCCAAATATAAAGTTAATCTATTTACCTTCCTTCAGAAAAAAATGTACTTTAGCTTTGACCACCCACCCTAACTGTGCCCTACTGCTCAGCATTTAGCTCGCCCTGTTTCATTCCCATAAATTCCACACATGTTGCTCATGCTGCCATCTTCTGTGGTCAGTATGCTCCATTCATCTTTATCTCCATGGCCATTGCTTCTTCAGTCATTTTCCTTCTGCCTGAAATTCCTTCAGTGAGGTTTGGTTGGTAGCGATTTCATTTTTGGTGTCTGAAATGTCTGTATTTCACTCTTCTTAAAAGATAGCTTTGGCTAAAAATGCAATTCTAGTTTGTAAGTCATTTTATCTCAGTGCTTTGATGATATATCCTGCTCCTTTCTGGCAGCCATAGTTGAGAGTCAGTTGTCTGCACTTTCTAAGAATCCATCTTTTCTCTCTGCTACTTTTAAGAATTTTTTCTTAGGTGTTCATTGTTTATGTATAGATTATTTATCTTTTTTGAGACAGAGTCTCATATAGCCTAGACCGGCCTTGATATGTTGCTAGGGATGACTTTGGATGCCTGATCCTCCTGCCTCCACCTCCCTGGTACTTGGATTATAGGGGTGACCACCATGCCTGATTTATTCTGTGATGGGAACTGAACCCAGGCCTTCATGAATGCTAGGCAAGTACTTTACCAACTGAGTTATATCCCCAGCACTGTTTTTCCTTTAACAAGGATTTGCTCTGCAGCCTTGGACTCAGTAGTAGCCCAGTTTGTCTGGAATTATGGTCTTCCTGCCTCAGCCTTCCCAGGGCTGAGATTACAGGTATGAGTGCCACTTAGATTTATTTTGCTTGTTGAAATCTGATGGTCTTTCCTGTTATGAGTACTTTTATCAGTCATCAGTTTTGGAAACTTCTTAGCCAATGGCTTCAAATGAAGTTTACTGTAGGGTTCTTTACTTTTAGAACCCTGATTTGACATATGGTAGTCCTTCAAATACAGCCCTCCACACTGCTCAATCCCTTGACATAGTTTACAGCTATGCCTTCTCAATGCTTTGTTTCTTAGCTCTCTGATTTCTAGGTCATGAATTCTCTCTTCTGCTGCATATAATTTGCTAATTTATTTAAAATTGGATTTCTAGGGATGGGGAGACAGCTCAGTAGGTAAAGTGCTTGCCAGGTAAGCATGAGGACCTGAATTTGGAGCCCCAGAACTCATGTAAAAAGGCCAGGACAGTAATGTATGGTTGTAATCCCAGCTGGGGGGCGGGGGTGAGACAGGAGGACCCTTGGAGTTTGTTGGCTAGTCAGCCTAAGCAAATTAATGAGATCCACGTTCAGTGAGAGATCTTGTCTCAAAAAATAAAGTCGAGGGACTAGGGGGTGTGCATTAGTAGCAGGGTGCTTACCCAGCATGCACAAGGCCCTAAATTCAATCTCTACATCACAAAAATAAAGTAAAATAAAAAGTGGAGAGTGGTTGAGAAAGACAGCCATTGTTGACTTTTGGCCCACACACACACACACACACACACACATACACACAATCACAATCAATCTCTAATCCCAATAGTTTTAATTTCTATCCCTCATTGGTACTTTTCCAAGTAAGCAGGATCCTTTTTGTGCACACTGAAGTATAATTTATATACAGTCAAGTACATGGATCTTTTTTTTTCAGAGGACCTCTTTTTATGTGTATGAGTGTTTGCCTGCATGAATGTCTGTGTACCACGTGTGTACCTGGTACCCATGGAGGCCAGGAGAGGGCACTAGATCCCTAGGAACTGGAATTAGAGACAGTTCTGAGGTGCCATGTGGGTTCTGGGAAGTGAACCCTGGGCCTCTGCAAGAGTAGCAAGTGCTCTTAACTGCTGAACCATCTTTCAAGCCTGAATAAAGACATTCTGTAATCAAAGACATTCTTTTCTCCTGGTAGATATTTAGCGTAGAAAAGCCGAATTTATATATGCTTAAGTTTATTTAAAACTGTCAAATTATTTTTCAGAGTTAATAGTATTTTACATTTCTGTGATATATAAAATTTTAGTTTCTTGATTTTTACTATTTTATTTATTATTAGTTTGTATATGTGTGTTTGTGTATGATGTGTGTATGTGCGTGATGTGCCATGGTGTGCATGTTGAAGTCATAGAACAACCTTTGGGCATTGATTCTCTTCTTCCACTGTGAATTCTAGAGATGGAACTTAGGTCATCAGACTTGTGCAATAAGCACGTTTACCCACTGAGCTGTCTGGCTGGCCCAAAAAGTTTCTTTTTAATACTTTCTTTTGGCTTTTCTTTTTTACATATAAAACATGATTATCATCTCTCTCTCTCTCTCTCTTTCTCTCTCTCTCTCTCTCTCTCTCACACACATACACACACACACACACACATACACACACACATCTCTGTCTCTCTCCTGGCACTAAAATCCAAGGTTCTTTAAATGCCAGATAAGTATTCTACTGCTGAGCTAAAGCCTCAGTCCTTAAATTTTTTAATTTGAATTTTATATGTATGTGTGTTTTGCCCGTATGTAAGTGCACCACATACCTGCAGTGCCTGTGAAGGCCAGAATAGGGCGTCAGATTCCCCTGGAACTGGAGTTATGGACAGTTGTTAGCTGCTGTGTGGGTTCTGGGAACCAAACCTCAGTCCTCTGCAAGAGCAGTCAGTGCTCTTAATAGCTGAGCCATCTCTCCAGCCCCTGAATACTACATTTTTAACTTGGGAATATTTTAGGGTCTTCTAACATTTTTTATCTCCAATTCAGGACAGAGTAAGGCCATGGTTACAATCCTTAGGAAACTAGGTCTTCCTTTATTTCCCTTTTGCGCAGTCAGAGATTAATTAGCCAGTCACGTATGCCCAATACCTCTCTTTGTGACCATGGACTTCCTTCTGTTTATTTGGGTGTTGCCTTTCAGGAATCTCTGATCTGACTTCTTGTCCTCCTCACTGTGGTCTTTTAAAGCCCACACACTAGTCTACCTGGCTTTGTCCCAGGACAAACTCCAGCTTTAGAGCCCACTTTGCGTCTTCATCCAAGCTTCCTGTACTCCGTGGACAACTGAAGATTTCTCTTCACTTGTGTGCCAGTTCAGCTATCATTGAAAAAGACATTGCTTCAAGACTGGAAGAGGTTGGTGATTGAAGTTGAGTAGCAAATGCGGCTGGGGTGGGAGTGAGTAATAACTTTGTCTCCACAAAAGTGTATTTGAAATGTCTCATCAAAGAAAGATAATAGGTTGGGGGAATGGCTCAGTAGTTTAGAGCACTGGCTGCATTTTCAGAGGACCAGATTTGGTTCCCAGCACCTTTGACAGGAGTCTCACAACTACCTGTAATTCCAACTCCAGGGGATCTGATACCCTCTTCTGGCCTCCATAGGCACCTGTATGCACATGTGCACACACATGCACAGATAGATAGATAGATAGATAGATAGATAGATAGATAGATAGATAGAAAGATAGATAGATAGATAGATAGATAGATAGATAATCTAAAATAAAGAAAGAAGAAAAAGATTAATTTTTAAAACCCTCCCCACAGGAATTCCCAGTGAGATGTTTGGGGATGAAACATCACAATGGATATACTTTACTTCAGAGAAAAAGGAAAGATGCACAGTGGGAAATGTTAATGATTGTAGAATCCAGGTGACAGGGTCTATAAGTGTTTGTATATGTTTGAAGATGTTTGTACAAAAAGCCAAATAAAATAAGAGTAGAGTAGAAATTTGGATGGTCTTGCTTTGCAGAGGAAGGTTCTCCTGACATCTGGTCTACCATCTAATTAGAAACAAATTCTACCTCCTATTGAAGTCATCTGTCTTTCAAAGGATCTACAAATGATATGGGTCAAATTACTCAGTAACCAAAAAAGAGCCAGAAATATGTGCACACACAAAGCTGTTCAGATCTAGACAGTGAGGGGCAGTGGTGGCAAGGAGATGAGCTGTGAGCGACTGGAGGAAGCCCAAACCAGGCAGGGAGGGCTCTGTTGAAGTGCTTTGACATTGACCTCTACCAAAGGGCTCAGGTTTTCATTCTATGACCCATCAAGTAAAGGGGAGCTTTTACTTACTCATTTAAGGGTTCCAACCTCTGTAGTTTGAAGGAGAGATTGTCTCCCAGTTCTAGCCTTTTCCAACCATCACACCATGCCCATCCCCAAAGTTCCAAGGGCCTGGCCTTACCAGAGTCCTCACTGGAACAGGTCACTACCACTTAATCATCAGACCATGGGATAATTCTTGAGGTCATGGAATTCCTTCTAGACTGAAACTCTGAAACATGTGTACACTCCTTAGAAAGAGTCCTAATTTTCAGGGACAGAATAGACACATATATAGACACATATATAGAAAAGAAATGTTTCCTTAAATTAATTTAATCTGCATGGTGGACCTTTGGTAAGTAGAAGCAGGAGGATCAGGAGTTCAAGGTCATCCTCTGCTACATAATGAATTCTAGACTAGCCCAGGGTTAAACACACACTAATCTATGAAAATAACCTACTACAGAGAAAACATTTATACCATTATACAGAATATTTAAAATCTTTGAGAATCCAGTCCTTGATATGTCATTGGGTTTGCAAGAAATCCTTTAAAGAGGTCTTCCTATAAGAAAGGGATATTTGCTTTCATTCACATTATACAATAACATATGGACACCCTGGAAGCCTCGCATTTATAGTCCATCCTACCCAAGAGTTTGTTCATTACTGAGCAGGTTCCAAGTTCAAAAATGTCTGAGTTTCCTTTCTCAGTATTATAGGGTTCTTCTGGAGTCTCCTTCCACGCAAAGTCCTACGAAGAGAACCACACTGAGGGGCAAGCAAGTTCACACATCTCCTTCCACAGCAAACTTCCCAGGTCAGGGTCCCATCTTTCCTTTATGTTCTATTGTGATGGAAATTTACATCTTCACACTGTCTCAGAACAGATACTTCATAATCTTGAAGTATGTTTCTCAAATTAATATATTCAGTCAAAAAATCTTTAATGAATATCTATTGAGTGTTGGGAACACAGCAGCGAGCAAGATAGGTAAAAATCTTATGTTGAAATGCCAAAGTCTCCCTGTACCTATTTGTGACATTTTTCTTCCTCTCTGCAGTTAGGCAGATATATGCTGTGAGGCAATGTTTTGATCAAGGTTTAAGAGGAGAAAAGCACATAGAGAAGCACCCCTGGGTGAATCCTCTGGCTGAGGCTGTCTTGTCCCACTGTAGGCTTTCCCCAGGGGAAGAGAGAACATGAGGCCACAAAGGTGTAAACTTGCTCATGGAGGGTCTTAGTACCAAGCTAAGGACCTTGCACTGTGTTATCAGGGCTGAAAAATAATCAGGGCTGAAAAGATGGCTCAGTGCTTAAGAGAGGGTACTGCTCTTACAGAAAACCAGAGTTTAGTTCTCAGCACTCGAGCTGGGCAGGCAGCTTACAACCGCCAGTAACTCCAGCTTCAGGGGATCCAATACCCTCTTCTGCCTCCTCAGGCACCTGCACATGTATGCACATAGACACCTTCAAGTACACATAATTTAAAAATAAAAATATAAAATAAAATTTTGATTTATTTTATGTCTATGTTTTGCCTATATATATGTAAGTGCACCTGAGTGTGCAATGCCTGTGAAGGTCAGAAGAGGGCACTGGATCTCCTGGAACTGGAGTTACAGAAGATTGTTAGCTACCACATGGGTTCTGGGGACGGAGCCAGTGCTCTTAACTTCTGAGACATCTCTCCAACCCCCAAATGCATAAATCTTTAAAAAAAGAAAATCATCACACTCATTGTAAATGTTTACTGAGTACCTATTATGTACTAAGAGTGACACACACGAATCACCTAATTCTAATTCAGGTCTCTTCACAGGTCTCTTCTCTAGAGAAGGTATTTATCACTATCTCCATATTTCAGGTGAAAATTTGAGTCCAAGTTTCTGTATAAAACTGTCCTAGGTCTCACAGTTATATAAAAGCAATCTCAATAGTTTAGAGTTGTGGCGTCAAAATCTAGTGGCCATGTGTAAAGCGAATCGTAGAAAGTGGAAATCTCAGGCTCTCAAGTGCTTATTGTTAAGAGAGTCATCAAGGAAAGGTAGCAAGAGCCTGAATCATGCCTTTGGTGGCGGGAGTAGAGGGAAAGGAGTGGACGTGCAGCCCGTCTCTGAGGGAGAGGGGCGCCCACAAGGACCTCTGCTCCGTGGAGGCTGGATGTCCTCCAGGAAGACTGGTCCCACTGTCATGAGAGGGACCCCAAGGAGAAGCACAGATTTGGCAGGGAAGATGTGGAGTTCAACTCTGAAGTACAGTGAACAGCTAAGGGGCCTGTGGGGTATCCAAGAAGCTGTTGTACAAGTACTTACAACTTAGTGACTTGACCTGAGGAACTTACAAACCTGTGAAGAACCTGCTTAAAGACAGAGGATTAGGGAGATGGCTTCTGTGATATAGCACTTACTAGACAAGCATGAGGTTCTGAGTTCAGTTCCCCAGCACCTACGCAGAAAGACAAGTACAGTAGCACATGCCTGTAATCCCAGTACAGGTGTCTGCAACAGAACAGTGGAGAAAATTTAAGGAGAGGCAAATGTGTTTGTGATTGATAGCAAAGCATAAAAAAAAAGCACGTATGATACTGTGTACATGTGATTCCCATCCCCTTTTCGAGACTGGACTTGAACTTGAACTTGTCCAGCCTCAACCTTCTAAGTGCTCAGATTACATGTGTGGACCACCATGCCCAATGTCCCGTCCCGCCGCCCCCCCCTTTTTGAGACAAGTTCTCCCTGTAGCCCGGCTGGTCTACTATGTAGACCAGACTGGCCTTGAACGCACAGAGATCCACCTGCCTCTGCTTGAGTGCCGGGATTAACGGTGTGTGCCACTGCACCTGGCCTCCACTTCCCTTTTATAGGAAGCCATGTGTAAAAAGAACTGCAAGGGCTATTCCTAGGATTTCACGACAATGGCTAGGACTTAGCTTGCTGATACTGTGCTTACCTAGCATGCTCAAGACCCTGGGTTCAAGGTCCAAGACCAAAACAGAAAAAGAAAAAGATCTCAAGGTAAGCCATGACTGGTGGCACATGATTATAATCCTAGCACTTGGGAGGCCGAGATAGGATTGAAAACTCACTGCCAGTCTGGCTTACATAGCAAGTTCAAGTCCAAACTGAGATAAATAGCAAGATTTTTGTCTCAAAAACAAAACCACAAAAAATGATAGCTGTTTTTTAAAACTAATTTATTATTATGGGGGATGGGTTCACATGCCATGGCACATGTGTAGAGGCCAGAGAACAACTCTAAGTGGAGACTGTTCTCTCCTTCCACCTTTATGTGGGTTCTTGGAATCAAAGTCAGGTTGTCAGGATTGCTTAGCATGTGCATATTACCTGCAGAGCTTTCTTGCTGGCCCAGTTGTTTCCTGGTAATAAGATTTTATACGTAGGGGCTGGAGAGATGGCTCAACAGTTAAGAACACTGGCTGCTCTTGCAGAGGACCTGGGTTCTGTTCCTAGCACCTAAATCGAGCTATCAGCCCTCTGTAACTCCAGTTCTAGGTAATCTAATGCCCTCTTTGGCCTCTATGGGCATTACACAACATGGGTGTACTTACATACATGTATGCAAAACACTCATACACACTAAAAATTAGTTTTTAAGATTTAATATTTACAAAATCTCCAGCTGGGTTTGCTGGTACAGGCCTGTAATCTCAGCACTGGGAAAAAAATGGAGGCAGAGGAGGATCAGGAGTTCAAGGCTATCCTTCACTCACAGTAAGTTCAGGGCCAGTCTAGGATACATGAGACTGACTCCAAAAATATTAATTTAAAAAATCTGTTCTTGATTCTCTCACACCTTTAAAGAATTTCTTATCTGTTTTCTACAACAACTCTGTTCAATAGCAGAATGTGAAACATATAATTTTAAATGTTATAAGCTACATTAGGTAGTTAAGAAGAGCCAGATGTGGTGATGTATGTCTTTAATCCTAGTACTTTAGTGGCAGAGGCAGGCAGATACCTGCAAGGTCGAGGCCAGCTTGAGCTACATAGTGAGTTCCAGGCCAGCTGGGGCTGCAGGGAGAGGGCTCAGAAAAAGAGAGAGAGAGAGGAGGAAAGAGAGAGAGAGAGAGAGAGAGAGAGAGAGAGAGAGAGAGAGAGAGAATGAGAAAATTTAAGAGGAAAACAAAAACTTCATAAATTTTATTTAATACATAAAATTATAATATGTTATATTTTTCAAAATGAAGCCTGTCTAATACCAAATATACTGTATTTTTTTACATTGATGGGTTTCTTCCTTGTGTGTCCAAATATAGTACATATTTACATTTTCAGAACAACTCAATTTGAGCCATCAATATTTTATCCACCTAATCAGCGTATGTGGCTCTGGGCTCCTATGTGGGACAGCACAGCTCTACAAAGCAATAGCAGTTACCATCTATCAAGGGTTTACTATGTGCTGGGCACTGCTCCAAGTCCACCAAGTGGGGATTGTAACTCATTCAGTCTCACAATGACTCCAGGAGGCTGCACTTGTCATCATCTTAAGCACATATTGCTCTTATGAAATGAAAGTTTGGGAGTTTTGCAAATCACTTTCCTAATGTGATGGGCAGAAATCTGGCTGCAAAGACTTGAGTGGAGGAGAAAGGAAGGACCTGGCAAGAGGCTAAAGATTATCTGGAAAATTTGGTGGCCAGCTGGATGTGGAGGCACACACCTATAAGCTCAGCATTCAGGAGACAGGCATGACTACCTCTGAGTTTGAGGGTAGCCTGGTCTACATAGTGAGTTCCAGAGCTATATAACAAGACCTTGCCTCAAAAGAAAAAAAAAAAGTTGAGTGGTGAAGAAGTCAGTAGACAGAGGGAAACATGAGGACAGAAAATAAGCTAGAAGAGGTATTGCTGAGGATGGACTGAGGTCCCCTATGCCCCCTGCCCCCCCAACAGTGGCTCTGATAGAGAAAATGCTCTGCCTGGCCATACATTACACCACAGACACTGCACCACAGCTTTGTAACTGCAGAGATTTGAAGATGTTCACCTAGTTTATCACAATGTCAAGGGCAGCAACAAGAACTTTTACCCAGGTTTCTTTGTAGTCTGGCATTGGTGCTATGCCACGTGTTGCCTCATTTAATCTGTGCAGACTTCTAGAGTGCTTGCCATTTAACAGATAAGCAGCTGGGGCACATCCCTGGTCCAGTCTCATGATCCAGTATATGAAGAGTCTGGGTTTGGGTCCACGTTATATGTGAGAGATGGGGGTGCGAAGGGACAGGGGAGGAGCGTGGAGAGAACCAGAACCAGTACAGGTGGCCTAGGCTGGTCTAGGCCGGATCAACAGAAAAGCAACAGACTCCTCCAAAGAAATCCAGCACCGGGCTAGGAGGGAAAGTTTGGGCAGATGTGGAATGAAAGACAGCAGCTTGGCAGATGTGTGGGATGTAGGAACTCTGGTGTGTGCGATGGGCCCCCAGCTCCTGCAAAGCTCAACAGCTTGGATGGGGAGAGAGACAGGTTTGACTAAAGCAGGCAGCTGTCTGAAGATGAAGAGAGCAGGTATTTGTTACAACGTCAGCTGCAAGGGGAAGGTGGTAAAGGAGAGGTGTGCGAGCTGGGGAGGGGCAGAGCTGGGACGGGCAGAGCTGGGACGGGCAGAGCTGGGAGGGGCAGAGTTAGGTAGGGGCAGAGCTGGGAGGGGCAGAGTTGGGAGGGGCAGAGCTGGGAGGGGCAGAGTTGGGAGGGGCAGAGTTGGAGGGGCAGAGCTGGGGAGGGGCAGAGCTGGGAGGGGCAGAGTTGGGGAGGGGCAGAGCTGGGAGGGGCAGAGCTGGGAGGGGCAGAGCTGGGGAGGGGACCTGAAAATAGACCTGGTAGGGGTGAGAGCTTTGATGCAGAAACAAGAAGCGGGTGGCAGCCTCTAAGACCCCCAAAAGGTGACAAATTCTTCTCTGGGCCCACTGCAGGGAAGCAGCTAGAAGGAAGGGCCCTAAGGGAGCAGATGTGAGGAAACTGGGCAAGGATTAAAGCCTGCAGATGGGTGGAAGGAAATTAGGGAATTACAGAAGGTGAGAGAAAGCAGCAAGGAAAGAAGGGGGAGGGAGGGAGGGAGAGACAAAATTCTCCCACTACCCCAGTACCCCAGTGCCTCATCCCAAGGACGTGAGTCTGGGCAGCCTACAGCCCCAGAGAAGGGGCAGGGGTACAACCTGGTCCATATCAGGACCACTGGGCTATCCCAACTCAACCCCGAGTGTAACCAGACTCAGGTCAGGCTCTTATGTGCTCTGCTTCATCATCTGCAAAAAGCAGTTAAGAAGCAACTGGATGTCAAAGTGTTCCAGAGGCGCTACAAAAGAAGCTGTGATTTAGGAAAAGGTCTGTGACCTGGGAACAGATAAACGTGAGAACAGATGTGATTTATTTAATTTCAAGACTGCAAATGGTGGGGGACAGTCCAAGCTTCCCCTACCTGTCCTGATTAACGAATTTTTGGCCACTGCCCAGCCTCACAGTGAGAGTAGAAGGGGGGAGTCCAAAGGGCCTTTCTCCCTCGTAGACCCCAGCACTTGGTTTGTGGTCACAGAGCATAGGCCTAGGCAATCTTATTCAATGGAACCTGCAAGGACCTTGTTCTGACATCATCTTCCAGATCCGGACCTTCGCCACTTTACTGATTTGGCTGGATCACCCCCCACCCCCACGCGTCTAGTCTCCAAGACGGAGGGTGTGGCAAAGGAGGAGGAGAAGTAAAGTGCTGTGTGGACTGAGGCGGGTGGTGTTTAGCCCGGGACAGGGACTGGAGAAAGAGACCATCTCAAGAAGCCAGAGGCGCCAGTGTGAGACCGGGGTGCTTAGCACAGATTCGATAAAGATTCAGAGTCACCCAGGTGTCCCATCCAGGGTCAACCAGGACGCCAAGGGCTGCAGGATGCTGTCCCCTTTCAGCCTCCTCTCTCCGCCTCTTTCCTTACCTCGACCAAGGGGCCCGGAACGGCGTCGGCGTACGGGGGCTTTTCGGAGCAGTCAAGTGGAAAATAGACTTTAACCTGCTTTGTGGCTGCGAGGACGCCGGGAGCGCTCTCCCGGACCCAGGCTCCGGCGGCCACTGTCAAGACCTGGCCTGGAGTCCCTGCAGAGCGGTGCGCCTTGCAGAGACACCTGGCTCCTGGCCCCGGGAGGCCCAGCTGGTACGAGACTGCTCCAGCTGTGCTCAGGCCGGTCGAACTCTGCCCGGTCGCGACCAGAAAGGAGAATTCGCGTCCATCTCTCCGCCAAGCACAGGGAAGTGCTGGTCACGACCTCACAACCCAGAGAGAGCCCTCTCCGGCCTCGGCGCGGTATTTCCTTGCGGCCTGGAAGGTGCGGATGGAAAAGTTTGCAGAGTACAGGTTCTGACTATCAATAGCCCTCTCAACCAGGCTGAGTGCTGAACAGATGGAAGGTAAATATTGGGGAGGCCAGGTGGCCGCTGCCACTCAAGGTTGGCTGGCCCCTTCTCTCGGGTTAGGATACAGTGACCCCAAGACTCCAGCCTGGCCTGGCCAGCGAACACGTAGGCCCGAAGAAGACCGACTGCCATGAGCTTGAAGCCGCTGTCGGGTGAGGGCCAGTCTCCGGTGGTCCAGCAGACCCGCGGCTTCGAGCGCCGCGAGGTGCTGCTAGAGAACCGAGAGGTGACAATCCCTCGGCTTCTTCCCGCGCAGAGCAAACTTGGCCTTGTGAAAAGAACACACGTCCTTTTCGCGATGCGGCCTCCCCTTCCCCATGACATCCAGAAAACGCGACATCTCCGGACCAAGGCCGCGCCTTCAGAACGCGGCTCTGGAGACCGTGGTGGCTGAGCGGGGCGGGGCGGGGGTTCTCTGAGGTCAGGTGAACCGGGAGCTGGCTCATTAGAGATCTATGCTGGTCCCCAAATGCTCATCCCAGCTGGGGCCCAAGTTCCCGAAGAACTGAACCGACACAGGAGGAAGGGAGAGGGTTCAGATGAGTTGACGGGGTGGCGTTTTCCCCGCGCCCAGGCGCTACAGACGTCCTCTTCGGACCCGGCGTGTGCTGAGACAGACCACCGCAGCGGCGGCCAGACCCAGCTAAGGCCCAGTCCGGAGAACCACGGGGCGGATGGTGGTGGAGGGGGCACTGGATTGTCGCCCACAGGTTCCAGTCCGGTTTTTGCCTCCGACTGTGGGCCGCATCCCCACCCGCCGTCCGTCGCTCCGCCCCGCCCCGCCCCCCACCTTGGGGCAGGTGAGCGGCGGCCAATGGGCGAGCGCGGGGCAGGTGCCTGCTAACTCGCGCTCAGCAGAGCCGTGGCCGTGGCCGCGGCCTGGCGGGGCAGTGCCAGGAGGATCGCGGGCGGGGGTCGTGGCGTGATTGGAAGGGAGAGAGCCCGGAGGACAGTCGAAGCCGCTCGCAGGCTGCCCGAGCCGGTGCCGGCGCCGGGAGCTGCCCGCCGGGTCCAGGGACCCAGGCTCCCGGCAGGGCGCTGCGGCCCGACTGGGTGCTAGCCCACTCGCGCGCCCCTCGCCTCTCCGCGCCTGGCTCGCCCGCAAGGGCCGAGCGCGGGCGGGCCGGCGGGCGGGGGAGGTGAGGGGTGCGGGCGCGAGTGCCTGTCCCTGACTAGGTGCACACCCTGCGAGGCGGCGGCGCCAGGGCGCTGAGCGGTCCCCGGAGCCCCGCTGCCTCGCTCGACCCTGGCGGCAGCGATCATGTTCCAGCCTGCGGCCAAGCGGGGCTTCACCATAGAGTCCTTGGTGGCCAAGGATGGTGGCACCGGCAGCAGCGCAGGCAGCGGGAGCTCGGGCTCCCATCCCTTGGCCACGGCCGCCTCCGAGGAACCACTTCGGCCCACCGCGCTCAACTACCCTCACCCCGGCGCGGCCGAGGCGGCCTTCGTGAGCGGCTTCCCCGCGGCTGCCGCCGCTGCGGGCGCCGGTCGCTCCCTCTACGGAGGGCACGAGCTCGTGTTCCCCGAGGCCATGAACCATCCGGCGCTGACGGTGCACCCTGCGCACCAGCTGGGCGCCTCCCCGCTGCAACCCCCGCACTCTTTCTTCGGCGCCCAGCACCGGGACCCTCTCCACTTCTACCCCTGGGTACTGCGGAATCGCTTCTTCGGCCACCGCTTCCAGGGTGAGTGCCCACGCTGTGCTCGCCGCCGAGGTGGCCGGCCGCGGCGTGCACGACTGACACTGGGTGCGCCCCCAGGCAGTTCTGAAGTTGCTGTGGACGAGGCTGCCGGTCCGCAGAGGTAGATTCCCAAGCTGGGAAAAGCTCGGCCGGATTAGCCTGTGCTCTGTAGTGTGGTCTCACACCCGGGAAGTGAGATTGGGACCTCCACACTTTCCTAGGAATGAGGCTGGTCCGACTCGGGCCCAGGAGCATCCTTGCAGTGTCCTTAGCCTCTTTTACAACTAAACCAGTCCTACCCCGGAAAGCACAGGGCCCTGCACTCTTCGCACGCCCGGGCTTGAGCTGGGATGGTCCTCCGCTTTCAGGATCACCCCCAACTCCTAGGAATCTTTCGCTGGCTTCAGGGCTGGGGAAAGTTCACCTGTGCGCCCTGGCTCTGTGGGAATCGGGGGCCGCGGTAAGGGCTACACGCAGCTAATGGCCAGTGTGGAGTGCTCGCTCAGCTGTCGTGGGGTGTTTCCCGGCCACCTTGGCCAGACTTCTCCAAGTCACACGTGGTCTACAAGGTGGGGACGGTTTGCAAAAAGCAAACTGGATTCCTTCGCCGCTGACCTCTTCCGGGGTCGCATCCTGCAGCGAGGGGCTGTGGACGGTCCTTTCCAGTAGAAGCACGGGGCAAAAGGACTTTTAAGGTCGCTGCTAGTTTTAAGTCCCTGGTCTGCAACCCGCACCTGGTTTGCCAATTAAGATCTCTCTCGCTCTCTCGCTCTCTCTCCCTCCGTCCCTCCCTTCCTCCCTCCAGTTAGATATCTGACTTTACCAAAGGATAGACAATTGTTTTTGTTGGAGTTCGTTTTCTTCCTCAGATTTGTTGGAGTTTTTCTTTCATTAAAAAAAAATAATTGGCCTTGATTGCTGAAGTAATCGCTTTACTCCCCAGTTTGGTTTTGTTATTGTAGACTGGATCCCTATCTTGAGAAGCTCATGGCTCACAGGGAGGTAGGTAAATTCAGCTTTTCCTGAAACTACAAAAAAAGACTGACGCTTTGGCTCCAGGAGCTAATCTGACAGTAAGCCAGGTCTACATGGTCAAAGTGAATCAAATATTTGGTACAATTATTTAGATAATAAAATAAAAATATTTCTTGGCGCTTTTGGTATAGCTCTTTGAGTGACTCAGAACGCTATTTGGGCAGAGCGGTCCGGATTTGTCAGACCATGGTCTCAGCCGCACCTGGCCAACAGACACTCATCAAAAAGATCCCATAGATTCAGAAAGCGTAATTACTTCAGCAAGAATTTTTGTGGGCAGATTTGTTACCTCTGAGAATTTCAAGGATTTGCCCAGGCAGGAGGGGAAAACCCTACGTGTGGTGTTTGGGATAATATTTCCCATCACTTACATCAATGCCTACTGATAAAATGAGATTTTATTCAAATTTACCTAACTACCTGTGTCCCCAGTGGGCTCTATCTTCAGCTTCTTTCCCACTGGCGGAGTTTGAGTCTCCGAGCCTTGCAAGTCAGAGGGACCCGGGTTGGTGAGGGGACACAGGCTCTGGAGAGTGCCGCCGGTTCTGTCTGATCCTGAAGCTCAGCTTTTCGGGAGGTGGCTTCTGGAAGGGGTTTTTCCGCCTTGAGTCCGGAATCTCACTTAGCACGACAGACTTTGCGCGTTGATCCTGCGCGCCAAGGCCGTTGATGCTTTTCGAGAGATCCAACTCTCGCGCTCCGAGCATCCCCAGGGAAGCATCTCCAGCCCGGCGAGGCCTAAGCATTCTCCGCAAAACCCACTTCGGAAATTACTGCTGCTCCCCAAGCCATCGGCCCCAGAAAATATATTGTGGAGTTGCACAATGCTTGGATTTTTCTCTTAAGAACCGTGTCTGAACGCGGAGATGGATCCAAGTGGGGCCGCATGTTCGAGCTCGAAAATTCGATGGGCACACTTCTTACTGCAGAAGCTGCAGCGCTGGGCAGGCCACTGCCGCGGCAGGTGGACAGGCGTCTTCCGGAAGGGCAATGCACACTTCAGATCCCGCCGGGCCTCGGAGCCAACCGAGCCGTCCTGCACCCTCCGGCGCCGCGTTTTCTAGAGAACCGGGTCTCTGCGATGCTCATTTTAGTCCCGTTTTGATACAAAAAGCGAAACCCTACAGGAACGAAAAGGAAACGTCCGCGTCCTGGGCTCATCGCTCGGGCAAGCCTGAGCTGGGTGCAGGTGGAAGCCGCTTCTTCCCTAAGCGAACGGGAAAAGCCAGTAGGCACCTTCAGGACCTTGAAGCCCGGGATCAAAGGCAAAGAGCCTACAAAAAGCAAACATGGTTGGCATTTCGGTGATATTTCCTGGAAATCAAGAACTTTCTAGACTGGGGAGCTGCGTCTTGAGGGGGATAAGGAAGACCCAGCCCGCTCAAAACCCCCTGTAGTCTTGGGCGGAAGCTTCAAAAGCAGTCTTTGTTCCCGCTGAGGTGGCGGAAAGAGGTTACTGGCTTTTTGGCCAGCCTCTCCGGATCTTAGCCTCAGGCCACCCCGCCCCGTCATCCCGGCCTCGGGCCGCTGGCTGGCGGCTGTCCCTCCTTCCAGGACTGCAGTTTCACCCCTGGGCGCTTTGGATTCTTGCAGCCTCCTTCCCCGGGATGTCTGTTGCTAGCTCCCTGCCTTCACCTTGTGGAGGCCCACAGAGAGAACGCAGGGACCACCCCCCTCGCTAGTGGGAACGTTGATTACCTAACTCCAGGGAAGGCTGTGTATGACCTCTCCACCGGGTGTCTGAAACTGACACTCTCAGCCTGAAGTTGCTGCTTCCAAACGAGCCTGCATCCCAGCCTTTAGTTTGTTTTGCCCAGGGTTTCAGTCAGGAGGAACTGTGTAAGCCAGACAGGAAGAGGTAGAAAAGAGTGGATCCCTTCCCGTAGGTCAAAGAGAGAACTACTCAGGTATCTGGTACTGCCCTTACAGAGCAAGTTCAGTGTTTCAGAATGGTTAGTTTTGTACTAAACACCCTCTTTCTTATTGGAAAAAGCCTTGCATCTGTTGGAGTCAAATAACTTATTTATCAGCGTTCTGGATAATTTTCCAGCCTTCTGCTTCTTGGTAGTCTGGTCAGAAAGGCCCCAATGTTTCTACCTGTGCATATGGACACATCCTAGGACAGGTGTTGTCTACTACAACAGAACATTACAATGTACTGGGGCCATACATACTGAGAGTAAACCCTGAAACTAGACAGCCTGGAGACACAGAAGGTGGCAGATACAATGACAGGGCTGCTTCCTGCCATCTTCCTCAGGTGGGTTTAAAAAGACAGAACACTTCCTCCAAGTCACAGGTGACTGACACACTCCCCAGGACCTCCACACATCTCTGCTGTAGAGCCCCACTTGCTTTGTCAGCTCCATGCTTCCCTGCATATTAGAGCACCTCACATCTAAAAGGCCTTTCCACACTGCAGCCTTGTTTCTGTCCAGGTTAGGCTCACCCAGAAGCTGAGACTAAACCCTTTGAAGACTGAGATAAGCTACCCCCTCCCCCATTTATCCCTATTTATCCAGAGAAAACCTCTGTAGGGACTTCACTTTGACTTAGAACAAGGTGGTTTTTGAAGACATTCATTTTAGCATCAATAAAAGTTTCCCACCTGATTTCTCCATGTTTCCCTGGCCTGCCATACTGTGTCCCTCTCCTGAAACTTTAATCCTCCTTATTCCCTCAAAGAAAAAGGCTCCTTGTTTTTTCCTTTTCTTATCCTCTCTAGCAGACTACCTCCTCTGACTATTTTCCTTCTACCATCCAACTGAAACTTCTCTTTAATCAGGCCTGAGATTCCTGGGTCTTCTCTTACTATGAAGGACACCTAGGGGACAAATATTCATCCTTTACTCCCCAGTGATGTCCTCCCAGCCACTTGAATAAGGTGACTGGAGGTTAGTGACTTTGTCTCTTCTAGCAACTCAGTCCCAGGCAACTGTGTTCTATAGTTCCATCTGTTTCAAATGACCAGCCTCCAGCAAATGAACTCATATCAAAGGGCATTTGGGGACACAAATTTGACTCTAAAGTTTATATAGTAATTTATATATAATAGAGCACATGAGATTGGGTGGTGGGTAGTAAAAGGTGCAGAGAGGGGAGAGGAATCTAAATACAATCAATATATAGTGTATGAAATGCATAAATTTTCAGTAAAAAAATATTTTGTGAATTAAAAAAAAAAAAAGGAAAATTCAAGTGATCTGGTTAGCTAGTGCAGGCCTCCAAAGCCCAGGTATAGTAAAGCATTTGCTACCAGGGATACAGTTAATTTACCGGGGAGTTTTAACAAGAGTACCTCAACAACGTGCCTGTTTTTCTTACATAGCTGTTTCCAGAAATGGGAGAGCTCTGCTGAATTGTCCAGGTCATTGTCTACAGAGCAAAACAGCAGGTCAAATTGAGTCAGCCCAGTAGCCATCTCTGAAGAAATTAATTGGATCAGTCAATCTCAACAGCTAACTCTGTCAAAACATCCCATCTAGGACTCTGTGTTCTTGGTGGGTCAGGGGAACTGATACAGGCCACTGTGTGAGGACCGGTGGGTAACAGTCTCAGGGCTTGAGTCTAGATGACAATTGAAAATGTGCAACTGTGTGATGGCTCAGTGGGGACTTGCTGTACTGGAGCTGTGGGTAGAAGCCTGCTTTGACTTTTGTACTTCCTGACCACCACCTAGCCAGTCCTCCTCAGGGTAGGAGCTGAGTGTGGAGCCTCACCAAAGGACAATCACACTCTGAAATCTCGTACAGTAATGGAAGAAAAAGACAGGGGAGAATGGAGCATATATTTACACATGCCAATGCAGAAACAAATATATCTGTATATACTATACTATATTATATTATTTATTAGAACTGCACCTAGGTCAGTACTTTCATGTGCCTTTAGCACAGGACTATACTGGGAGAAAGGAGGGGCTTTTCCCACCCTGGAGCAGCAAGAGTGTCCTGGAATAACCCAGTTCTTATTCTGGGCACCACATAGTCTAAGGCCTGGGGAAGAAAGGTGGGGCCGAGGGAAATAGAAAATTTGAGATCTCCAAGGTTTGCCTGCATGCTTAACCTGGCCTGCCTTGTCTCTTGTGTGGTGGAGCCTAGCTTTTGGCACTTTTCCGCCTGTTAGTAATCTAAGCATTCCGAAGAAAGAATTTAGTTTAAGCAGGTGTGAGTCTTTGGCTGTCTTCTAGTTGGTGAACTCTGGTTTTGCATGGGCGTAACTAACAGCTTGCCTTTCCCCTTATCACCTTCCTGACACCCAACCTAGCCCGTCTGGTCCAGAGAACATTACTTCCGGACCTGAAGATTAGCAGAGAGTTATTGGGGTCCCCGGGGAGGCAGCGTCGCCAGTAAAGGGCGCAGGAAGAGACCTAAAGGGCTTCTGCCATCCCTTGGCCTTTCTGCTGCCCCTGGCAACGTGGATTTGGGCTGATCGGTGCCTCGGCAGGCCTGGGCTCGCCTCTTGGCCCAAGAGTGGATTCCAAGTCCCGCGGGTAGCTCCAGAGGGTGCTTTCAGGAAGCCGGGTGGGCTTGGGAGGCGGAAGGGAGAGCGGTGGAGCGGAGCGGGTGGCAGGGATGCAGAGGAGGCAGGACGCTCGCGACAGGGAGCTGCGGCTCACCGCGCCCCTTCTCTCTGTCTGTACCTACGTATTCTGCCCTTGCCGTGGGGCCGCAGCGAGCGACGTACCCCAGGACGGGCTGCTCCTCCACGGGCCCTTCGCGCGCAAGCCCAAGCGGATCCGCACGGCCTTCTCACCCTCGCAGCTGCTGCGGCTGGAGCGCGCCTTCGAGAAGAACCACTACGTGGTTGGCGCCGAGCGGAAGCAGCTGGCCGGCAGCCTCAGCCTCTCGGAGACTCAGGTAAGCATCCCCGGCCGCAGCCCCAGGGAGCGGCGCCCCAGCCTGGGAGGTGGAGCCGGTGGGTGCAGAGCTCGCATCCCAGCGGGTTCCAAACGCGGCCCTGGAATCCCTTCCAACCCTCTGCGCTGGTCCTGCGAGGTCTCAGGAGTGTTTTGAATTTGTTTTACTTTGGTTTTTGTTTGTTTTTTTGTTTTGTTTTTGCTTTTTTTTTTTTTTTTAATTGAGATAGGGTTCACCATGTAACCCCAGGCTGGCCTCGAACTCGATGCAATCCCGCCAGCCTCCTAAGTGCTGGGATCACAGACGTGAGCTCTCACGCCCGACTTCACAGGACTTTTTAATAAGGCGAAGGACCCCACCAGAGACAAAGCTCACAGACGGTATTTGGTCCTCTACGCCCAGAGATCGTGAAGGCCTGGGGCGCCCCTTGTCTGCAGGCCTCAGCTCAGCTGCGAGTTGCTGCAGCTCTTTCTGGTCTAGAGGACGTGGCGCCCACAAGTTTGTAGAGTAACCCGGTCATCTCCTCCCAGGCCATGCTGTTTACAGGCAAAGCTGGAGAGATCTTTCCTCACCTCCGACATGGGTTGTGCGGAGAAAGATCAGGAGGAAGGAGCCACGGGGAGGCCAGCCCCAGCCATGATCCGCCAAGGCCGGCCCACAAGCCAGACCCGCTGCTAGGTAGCCACCGGGAAACTGTGGTGCTGTTGCAGAGAGCTGGGACAGTAGACCAGGCTGCTGAGTTGGGTGAGAGAGTCAGTTCCAGCTGCTTTGGAGGGCTTGTGCCAGGTGACTTTACAATTCCCAAGTAGGGCTTAACAGTTTAAGGAAAAAAACTTAAAGTCAAGGGAATGGGAAAAAGCAAACGTGGGGTCACTGTAAGGCCTTGCCATAAACTGACAAGGCGGCTTGGACTTGCCACTCAGGTTTGGTCCATCCCTAGGTGCATGGGCTCCAGCAGCTGAGGGACCCTGAACTCAGCTCCTGCCCTGGAGGACTTTCTGTTTAGGCCTCAGGCCCTGCCGGCTCAGGGATGGAGTATCAGCTTCTTTCTCAGGGTCATGAACCTTGACTGCTCTTCCTCCTGCTCTAACCCCTGTTATACACCCCTTTCCCACCTCAGGTAGGGCCGCCTCCAGCCTCACATTAGCTACTAGGATAACGGGGGGGGGGGGGGGGGAGTGCACTAGTCTGGTAGACGGATTACGCCCCAGCCTCCTACATGACCTCACCCTATGCCCTGGCATTTTGGCTGCTGTATCTTATACCTTGTATGGCAACTGAGGCCTCTTCAGGCTGCCTCACAGAGCTGCTAGCCGGCAGCTCTAACTGCAGTAAAAAAATCTTACAAGGCAACAGAGTTAATTTTTAAAATGTTTTAAAGAAAGCTATATTTTTAAAAAAAAAGTTAATAAAATAACACCTCTTTTCCCTCCTGGCAAACAGCGTCTTAGCGATTATTGTTTAAAACAAGGTGTCAGCTTAAGAATAGTGTTTATAATTAACTTCATGTAAAAAGTAATATTTATTAAATGTTAATTGCAGAAATGCAAGAAAACAAAACAGTTTATAATCCCACCACCCACAGATTAGCACTTGTTGAAATAATGTCATTGCTTTTAAACTTTCCATTTTTTAGCTCGGTGAGAGCATTTTTAATTAACTTTATTTCAAACCGAATCTAGCTTCCTGTCAACATTTGCTTCTAACAATGCCAGTTCACAGACAGACTGGGTGTCTCATTTTTATTAGGGGACCCTTCAAATATATATTTAAACAAAACCAAATAGAATAATATGATGTGTCCAGCTCTACTGTCAGAACTCTTGGCTAATCTTGTTCCTTTTGGAATGAGGGTCTATTGCATACACAATAACGATCCTTATGTAGAACCATGTTGGAGGGATTGAGCAGAACTTCCTAGTAGCCCATCTTTCCAGGTGTGTTGGGCAGATTCCCCCAAGTCCGGCAGATTTGACTTCAAATGCCTACCTGCCTGCTGTGTGATTATGGGCAAGTCACTCAGCCTCCTTCTGCCCAACCACTCTCAGCTCTGTTTCCTTCATCCAGAAAATAGATTGTTCAAGGATTAGAGGCCTCTTATATAAACTTAGATAAGCATCCACATTCCTTTTCTTAGTCCCTTCCATTCTCTTTGTTTAAAGTAATATGTTAAATCGTTGGTGTAGTGAGCCAGCCTGGGTATCCTCTAGGCGGCAATCTTCCTGACACATTCACTCTTCGTGATCAGAGTTGTCTTTCTGTTGCCTTTGTAACTGTTTGGACTTAGACTGTTTAATTAGTTAACCATCCACTTCTCATATTTGCCAGGCAAGCTTACCTGCCATTTTCAGTTATCTGCTATTTGTCAAGCATCTGTTACTTCACTCAGCTCCCTGCTATGTGTTTCTAATGTTGATGCATACATTTGTCAACTAGGCTTCTGTGGTCTGTCCCTCACATGTAGCAGTCTTATATCTAGTAACCTCTATGTGTCTGCTCTCATTAAACCCTCTCCCCAACTCAATAAATTTATGTTTTCTATTACTTATATGTTCTTCTTCCTAACAATAATCTTTGTGTACCCATCTGTGAATGAGCTCACCATCCAGTTCATCTTCTGTATGTCCACCATCTAGAGTGCTATTAACAACTGTCGGTGTCCTCACACATCTGTTGATGGTTACTCCATCATCTTGTCAACTGAGTTCTGGCTCAGTCTTTTCCCTGGGCCTTGGTTCCTTCATTGCTGAGGTTGAATGAAATAAACACAAGGGTCCTCTCCAGCCCAGAATTTCTGAGGCTCACCCACTTTCTACTTATGACTTCATTGTTTCTGTGTGTCTCTTCTCTATGTTCTCAGAGCTCACAGTGTTCCCCCTGCCTATCCTAATGTGCATCAGATTTTGCTGTTATGACTTAATTATCTGTCATGTCCATATGTCAATCTGTAGACCAGCTGCATCCATCTCTCAGGGAGCTCTTAAAATATAGGGATACCCAGGAGATGCTCTTAGGATGTGGGAGAAACATTTTCCAGGAGCTTACTAGGTGATTCTGATGAACAACAAGTCTGAGCATCTTGGCCATGAGAAGCAGAGGTCAGGCTTATTTTCTCATGTGACCTAGCTCAGTGCCTGGCATGAAGTAGATGCCCAATGAACTTGTGCTGGAGGAAAACCATGCATGGCACTACACACCTATAATCCCAGCATTGTGAGGTAGAGGCAAGGTAGTTTAAGATCTTCCTGAGCTGCATAGTTTGAGGCCAACCTGGACTACATAAGGCCCTGTCTCAAATTCACAAAAAGATGTACCAAATAAACAGGCAAGTTTGTTTTGATTCTCCACACCTGATTACCAGCCTATACCAGCCACTCCTTTGCTCTCTGCCCTCACTGCTCCCTCCCTGGTTTTCTCCTTCAATTGACTACATATACTTTTACATCTGACTGTTTGTTGGTTTTGATGATGCAAATACCAGTCTATGGCTAAGTCTGAGAGGATTCACTAGATCATCACAGGGGAGCTCTGTGCTCGCAAAACTCCAGTATGAGGGGGCTGGAGAGATGACTCAGTGGTTCGGAGCACTTGGTGCCCAGCACATACATGGCAGCCAACAACCATCTTCAACTCCAGTTCCAAGGGATCTGATGTCCTCTTCTGGCCTTCACAAGCATTGCACGCACACGGTACCCTTACGTGCTTGTAGGCAAAAGACTCATACACATTTTAAAAAACATCCAGTGTGATGGAGTCAGAGGTAGATGGCTGGGTCTACCTAGTATACACCTGGATACTTTAGTTAAGAATGGGTGTTTGTGTTGAGATAAAAATGGGCAGTCTAAGAGGCAGAAAGAAGGACCTTGGGCAACAGTCAGTTCTCCATTTTGGTTGTACTTATTTGCTTCTCACCTCTGTGGTGCAACCCTGGGGTACAACCAGGAAGATACTCACTTAAGCTTGCACCTCATGAGTGGTTGGGTAAATCTGGGTCTGGGTCAGGTCAGAGCCTCAAGCACCATGAGAGTATGTGCCCACCGTGGGGTGACTATGATGGATGTCTGAAGGTCAGCCAATAATCCAGGTACCTATCAGATGCCAGTAGGCAATCATAGGACACAAGGGACAGTTGTATCACTTGTACATATGTGTTCATTGATGGGGCACATCAATCATAGAGGGAAAGAATGCACTTGGTTGTTCCTGGATGATAATCAGCCAGTGTTCAGTGGCCCCTCCAAGAATAGAACAGAAGGTGTCTCCTTACTTTGTCTGCCTCTGATTTTTACTGAGCTATGAGAAAAGAGACAAGAATGTGGCCCTTGGCCTTAGATGGTCTTCACTTAATTGTGGAGGCTAACTGCAAAATGTGGGTGTACACAGGAGAAACAGAGGTGAGCAACCTGAGTCCTCTTAAAGCCAGAGCTTGGGAGTAAAGGATCCTAAGAGGAACTGGAAGCTTGGAGGGGTGTAGAGTGTTATAGGTAGGAAAGGAAGAAGGCAAGTTAAGATGAAGATGGAACTATCAAGCCTAGCTGCCTGCCGTCTTGGGGCCTGAGAGTAGGGAGGGAGGGACAAGTATGTCTTCACCTATTTATGGGTTTTTCCTCAAAGACATGGGAAGGGTTCTCTTCCTGCTGTGGAACGTTATGCCCTTGGAGGGATAGGTAAAAGGAAGATAACCAAGTGATTTGAATTTTAGGGAAAGTGAAGAGACCTTTGATACTAGCTCACTGTGGCTCTGGGGTGACATATCCCTTCTCTTAAGTCTTGGCTCTTCTCCAGGTATGTCCATAGTCCTGAATATCTAGGAGTCCTATGTGGTGGGGTGAGGAAGAACTAAGCAAGATTGAAATGGTTCTCTGAGGCACTAGGACAGGGACATGGGGTCTGAGGAGGCAGATGAGTTTAGTGAAGTGAGGGTGAGAACCAAGGATGGGGTGGAGGGTGGGGGATGGTGGCTTAGTAAGAGATAAGGCTGTAGCAGGTGGAGAATTGGAGATAACTTCATCTTAGTGGGATGAGGGTTGAGCTGCCCCTGAGAGTGGGAACACTGATATGATCAAATGATAGGAAAATGGATCTCCAGGGAGAGGGCAGAGAAAGAGCAGGCTGAAGGGTGGCTTGATTGATATCTACAAGCTGCTGTCTATTCTAATTACCTTTTCTGTGTCTGAGGTTGATGGATTAAGGCATGCTTAAGGCAGGGGAGAAATAGAGATGATAGATAGATAAATAGATAGATAGATAGATGATAGATAGATAGATAGATAGATAGATAGAAGATAGATAGATAGATAGAAGATAGAGAACATAAGGAGGAACTTCCTGTTACAAGATAAGATCTTGGCAAGGATATCTGAACTCCTTGAGACAGGACAGAGTCTTCCCTGGAAAGCGAACAGCCACCTGGAGGAAAGAGGCTCTGGTGTGGAGAGTGATGAGAAAGGGGGTGCGACCCCCCTGGTCAAACAGCATAAACTGCTGTTTTTACTTACTCAGAGGTAAAGTGTGGTGATCTCTGAAATACTGCAGGGACTGTCCTCTGCTTGTTGTAAGTTCACTGTCCATTCATTGATGTACTCATGCATGCCTTCATTCAGAATGTACAGTGACCAGTCCTCTGAGGAAGTGGTATGCTTGTCCATCTAGGGAAGCTTCCTGTTCTTCATCTGACCTGACTCAAGCTGAGCCTTGCCCTTCTCCACAATGGACAGCCCTCTTCCAGCTTCCTCCTGGAAGTGTTTAATCCATTTTCCTTTACTTCTCTGTGCTCTTCCTGGTCTCAGTTAACAATGATCCCTAGCTGTGCATGAATCTGTGTGTGTACTCTATCTTTTCCCCAAGCTATCTGGAAAATAAAAGTAGCCTATTAGTTGGCGTTCTAGTTTTATTTCTGTTGTCATGATAAAATATCCTGACTAAATGCAACTTAGCGGGAGGAAAGGGTTTATTTTGGTTTACAATTCCAGATTACAATCCATCATTGAGGGAAGTCAAGCAGGAAGTCAAGGCAAGTACACAAAGACAGACCTGCTTGTCATTCAATACAGCATTACCTCCACCAAGACAATCACTTCACACCCAAAGAAGTATGCCTGGAATCATGGAGAAATACTGATTGTTGCCTGATAGGCAAGCTTATTAAGCTCAGCTACCTTTCTTATATAATTAAGGACTACCTGTCCAGGGAATGTCGCCACCCACAATAGACTAAGCCCTCCCATACCAATCTATAATTAAGACTATCTCTGATAGACATACAGGCCAGTCTGATCAAGGAACTTCCTCAACTGAGATTCTCTTCCCAGACAGTTCTAGGTTGTGTTAGTTAAAATGAACCAGAACAGTTGGATTCTCCAAAACCAACTAATTAATGCAGAATTAAACTTGACCCTCTTGCCACAGTGTCCACTAAGCTCAGCTGAAATGTGCTCCATCATCTGAGCACTTATCACTTCTCCAGCCCCTTTTTGAGTCATCTGAATCCTACTTCTATTGGTTTCTCCTATTTTCTAGGTATAGCCCTGACAACTCTTGCCTAGGGCACAGGGCTGGGGAAACTTTCAAACTCGGTGTCCATATATGGGACAGGCAGGCCTTCTGGACCATGGGACTCCAAAGCCAGAGAAGACACTGTTTTGGTTTTCCAGAGTCCCGGAGTCTGATGAGAAGATGAAACTGTATACATCGTACCCAGCTGGGGATCACTGTTACAGAGACAAGGAAAACAGACCAAGAGGACAGATGTGCTGGGACAGGTTCTGTCTAAGAATACCCAAGCAGGGTCTTTAAAGCTAAGTAAGAACTCCAGGTTACATATCTCAGGCCAAAATGGAGAGTCTAAGAAGGGTCTAGTTTTGCTAAGAAATTGGGAGACACACAGCGAGGTGAGGATTCAGGAGACCATAAAACCAGAGTGGCCAAGTTGGGTGAAGGACAGCTCCAGCCAACATTCTTGGTATTGAGGTGAGAGACAGGTACAGCCATGGTCTAAAGCTGGCTCCATAGGTAGCAGTCACACCATGTAACCTGACCTGCCTTCCCTCTAGGGCCTCTGTCCTCGGTTGAAGGGGTTAACTCCAGAGTTGTCTGGCTGGGTTAGGTTATAGAGTATCAGTATCCTTTCCTACCAGCCTGGAAACTGAGTTCCATTTTTTTCCCTATGAGAAAAATACAAAACAAAACAAAACAAAAAACTATTGTTATCAGCAATGCATTAAAGAAAATTCAGAAAATTGAAGGAACAAAAAAATGCCACCTATGGTTTAGGTCCATCCCTTCCCATCTCACCCTCCCACCCCAGATTTTTGTCCTCTGTGGCTATGAAAGCACCATGCCCACACTGTGCATTCTGGCTTTCGCACTAACATTGTGGAATCATAACTGTCCCTGTTATCACAGGCTTTGTAAACAGCATCT
Organism: Eospalax fontanierii; assembly: GCA_035773235.1. Lineage (NCBI taxonomy): Eukaryota > Metazoa > Chordata > Mammalia > Rodentia > Spalacidae > Eospalax > Eospalax fontanierii. Next base: position 51,165,429 of record CM069547.1, on the reverse strand, counting down.
GGACTCACAGCCCAGGGCTGTTCAGAAGAAGACAGCCAGGCCGCCTAGGGAGAGGGCTGTGTTCCCGTTTCTAGAGAGCTGCCTTTTTGCCCTGGGATTTTTATTTATTTTGAGACAGGGTCTCATGTAGCCCAGACTGGCCTGGAACTCATATAGCTAAGCATCCTCAGTTAAAACTTCTGGTTCTCCTGCCTCCATCTTCTAAGTGCTGGGATTACAGGCATACCTAACACATCTGACGTGCATGGTCCTGGGGATAGAGCCCAAAGCTTGTTGTGTGCTAGATGAGCACTTCTACAAACTGAGCTGGATCTCTAATCCTGCTGACCTTAATATTTTCAGGGAAAAAAACAGTCAGGTTCCCCTTTAAGTGCTGTCCACTGCCACCTGCAGTAACTCCCATCCAGCCCATCTTTGTAGCCGACTGTGCTTGTCTTAAAGACCTGCCTTCAGCCTTGCCTGGGGTTCTAGACCTCCCTTCAGCAATCACCACTGTTAACCAAACTGAAGTCTTCACCATCACTATCACACAACTTACCAATGCCATCTGCATAGGCACAGTAGGTAGCACTTGCTTGCTTTTAACTGTGCTGACACTTCAAGAAAACTTCCAGTCCTGCTATCCTGCTGCCCCCCTTTCCCAGGAACCCACTGAAACAGAAGTCCAGGAAGGTTCCCCATAGCATCTCTCCTGTGAATGAGGAATGTAAATTTAGAGAAAGGAAGGGACTTAGCCAAGGAGGGTACCTAGATTCCTACTGCCAGCACCAAGGAATGTTTGGCCTGGTCTGTATGCAAGGCCAAGTGAAGAGATTTGTGGTCAGGAGAAGCAGATGGACTCATGCTTCTTCCACAGGGTAGAAGCACTGAGGGTGGTGGGAGCCAGCATGGCTCTAGGATCACACATGGGAGAATGTGAGGCTGTGTCATGGATACCCAGTAATGTTGGGAGAGAAGGAAAAAGGAGAGGTAATTAGAGCTGGGAGAAGGTGGAAGGAGGGATGGTAGAGGTAGTTAAGCTGGGGCCTCCTAGAAATGCCTAGAATCACAGACCCGTTCCTCATATCTCAGAGGATGCTTATCCAGGCTGTGTGAGCCCACCCCTCCTTTTATGGGAACTCCCGCTGCCTGGCACTGAAACAGGGATTTGTGTGTTCAAAGGACTTCTGTCCTGCAAAATCTCTTCTGACTGTTCCTTGTGTAAGCTGGAACATCAGGGTGGGTCATTGGGGCCAATGGTATTGGGATAGGAGGTGCAGAGCTGACCCTCTTTATCCAAGGAGAACAGAGGTTCGTGGGTTTGGTTTCAGACTATTCTGTGGAACTGGTACTTGGGAGACCAGGGATCTCCACCACCCAACTCTGGCCTTCAAGTTCTACATCTGAAGTGGGTAAGGGAGTTTCACACAGTGCTGCTAAGACATGAAGGCAGCTAATAGGCCATATGTGGGGTTACTTCTGTGTCCAGCAGTGGTTCTAGGAACCTAGATATGATCTGGCTCTCCCAGGTCCTGTTCTTGATATGGTTATGAAGCTCTGTCTCTCTGTCTCTGTACAGCAGAGTGTGGGTTCAGTTCAGGAGATCGAGTGTGCTTTAGGCCTTTTGGGAATGACCTCTTGTCTCATTGGTAGAGCCCTGGCCCGCTGTGTTCTCTGTTCACTGGCTGCAGGAGCCAGGAGGCTGCTCAGCCATGCCTCCATCCCTTATCTTTGAGAGAGACTGGAAAGCTGTCCTTCTTCCTGGCCCAGTGTTGTCCTGTGTGCTCTTCACTCACATCTGAAGACCAGTCTTCCAGACACATCAGGTGGCAGCTGCCTGGAGAAGAGAACTCTGGACCCTGGCTTGGGAGCCCTGACCCTGTGTTGCCTGTTTCCCTATCTGGCTCCCAGCTCAGTGGAAGTGTGGAGGTACCTGGGATGCTCTGGGTGTTTCTCACCTGTGCCCCTCCCTCCCTGGCCCAGGTGAAGGTGTGGTTCCAGAACCGAAGGACAAAGTACAAACGGCAAAAGCTGGAGGAGGAGGGACCCGAGTCTGAGCAGAAGAAGAAAGGCTCTCACCACATCAACCGGTGGCGCATCGCCACGAAGCAGGCCAATGGGGAGGACATCGATGTCACCTCCAGTGACTAGGAGAACAACCGCAAGCCCACAAGGGCAGAGCACTGGTCGGTGCCCTGGGGGCCCAAGCTGGACTCTGGCCAGTCCCTGGCCAGGCTGCAGGGAGGCCTCAAGTCACAGCTCCACAGGGCTTGGAGCCTGGGGCCATCACTGGCAGAGGGACAAGAAATGGGCTGGCTGAGGCTGGGACTGCTCAGCTTTCTCAGTGGAGAGCCTGCTGCTTGGCTGGGCTGCCGGTCACTGCAGCCCTCAGCTGCTCTCATGTCTCTGTATCTCTTTGTTTTGAGACATTTCTGTTTTAATTTATTTTCCAGGTACCTGCTGTAGTTCTTAGTGACCTTCTTGTGTCTCCCTTCCCTGTGAGAATAATAAAAGTCTCTCTCTTAATGACACAGCCGTCTGTCTTCGGCTGTAGAGCCTGGAGTGGTTTCAGTTCTAGGTACAGTTGGAGCTGGTTGGCAAGGGTGCTCAGGGCCTGGGAACCTGAGGGGACTCATAGAGGGGTAGAAGAGAGAGAGGTTCCCCATGCCTAGAGCTTCTGGCAGCCTCTGCAGCAGAGGTGAACCCAGAGGAGAGGAGAACTGGGTTAAGGAGGCCCCAAGTCCTAGAGAACACTTGGCAGCTTTACATTTTTTGTTTCATTGTTTGTCTTCCTATAGCCCCAGCTGGCCTGGAACTCCCTCTGTAGACCAGGCTGGCCTGGAACTCACAAAGATCTGCCTGCCTCTGCCTCTTGAGTGCTGGGATTAAAGGCATGTGCTACCACACCCAGCTCTCCTTTCTTTTTTAGAGACTAGGCCTCACTCTATTGCCCAGGCTGGTCTCAAATTCCAAATTCATGTTGGTCCTCCTCACAGAATTCTGAATACTGGATGAGAAGTGTGAGCCGCCACACCTGTTGCCCCTGAGCAGTTTATAGGGCTTAATGGTAAGCTTGTATAGGTCCTCAGAGACTGAGGCCACCACATCCCAACCAGAGAGACAAGGCAGACCCAGTGAGCTCTTTTCAGTTTGTCTGCTTGTTCTCCCCCTTGGCTTGTTGTCCTTCATCGTGGAGAAAGATAGCCTGTGTTTGCAACAGTCTTCCTGACATCCAGGCCCACCTCCACTTCTTCACCTCCCAGGAATTCACTCCAGCTTCCTGCCGACCTAATGACAGTCACCAGTCACTGTCACCATGTCTCTTGTAGCCACATTCACCTATTTCCTACTGGGTTGACCTGCTCTTTTATCTGTTGGCATGCCTTCCTTTTCTCCCCAACCCCTGTGCCTCCATTTAGGGTTCTCTGACTCCTTCTCTTCTTCCTCTGGTTCATCAGAGCCTCGAGCCTCCCTGCCCTTCCCCAGCCCCATTCACTGCCAATAAGACTGTGGTGTCGATTCACACTTTCTCAATACAGCATCCCTCATCTGTCCCTGTCATGAGCCTGACTGCATCTGCTCCCTGGAAGGAATGTGGACATTAAGTGGTTTCTCAATGTCAAAGGAGACCCTCCAATGCTATGTTGAGAAAGGTGTTCTTCCTTCTACTGAAAGCGGGATTGCGCCTCCCCTTTCTCAGCCTGCACCCTGCTCCCACTTCTTTCCCACCCTCAGCCTCTCTGTTGCTACTAGTGAACCCAAGTCCCTGAGTGAGCTGCTATGATTTTCCGCTGGCCTGTGCTGTTTTTCCCATGTGCTGTTGGTGAGTACCATGTACCTGACCATGTAGATGGCCCAGTCTTGTTAACCAGGCCACGTGCAGAGATCCAAGCGCATAATGTCTTCGGCTGAGAACACAGACTAGGTCCCTCTGGGCTTGCGGATGCCTCTCTCTTCTCTGCCTGCCTCACTGGCATCCACTCAATACCAGAAACCAGAAGGCTTTGTCCTGTCCTCTTCTCTGTTACTTCTCTCGAATTTTAGAAGTTTTAACCTGGCTAAGTCTAGGCCAAATCCATAACAACTCTTCTTGCCAGGCAAGTGGAGTATCCTGTGGGGGACACGGGTGAATATGTGGGTTAAGGGTGAAAGGAGGCGCCCTGTCCATCCCGGCAGTCAGGGCACAGGAGACTAGTGAGTCCCTCCTTCCTCTGAGGATGCTGCCATGCTTGGTGCGGCCTGGGAAGATCACAGAGTACCCATCAAGCAGATAAAGGACTGTGAGGGACAGGAAACACGCCGATCTTCCTAGGCAGGCCTGCCGGGCGGGGTGGGGAGCCCTCCACCCCCCATGTTGTGCCTCTCCCCACAGACGGTAAATATTGGTGTTGTGACTTCATTAATAAAGGCTTCTGTGAGCCTGAAAAACATGGAATCAGGATGAACTATTTTCTGAGCTGTGGGCTTGCCAGGTTTGCTAATTTGGGAGTTTTTGGGCCCTCTCCAGGGAACAAACCAAAAGTCTCTCTCAAAGAGACGCAGATGCGGCTGAGCAGGGAGAAGACAGGACTGCTGCTCCCTCCCCTTCCTGGATGGCTCCTCTAGTCTGCAGAGTTGGGGCCTGCAGAGGGCCAGGAGACTGGACACTGGCCTCCTGCCGTGCATCCATGCTTATGTGAGATGCTAGACCAGGCCTCCCTGGGCAAAACTGCTTGGCGGCTTCCCCTCAGCCAGGTTGGCCTTCTGGGCCCTGCAGAATGATGGTCTAACTATTCTGAGCACCTGCTTAAAGGACAGAGTTGCTCAAGATTCAAATGTAGGAGAGCGGGAGGTTTTTTTAACTCTTCAGGCCTAACCTGCGCGCCTCCTCTCAGGGAAGAGCCATACCACACACTCACGTCCACAGAACTTTCTGGGATTGGTCCCCATGGCCTTCTTGGAACAAGGAGCGTGCTCTTAGCATCTCCGCATGTTTCCCCTTCGCAGGTGCTGATTGCTCCCACAGAACACCAAGCAGCGCTGAGCTCCAATCCCCAAGGTCAGGCCATGAGGCCAGCCCACAGGCCTCTCCGGCCTGGCTCTCAGGGCAGCCACACAGCGGGAGGGAAGGGGGAGCAGGCTTAGTGTGCAGGCCCAGCCAGCTTTCCTGTCAGCCTGCGCTGCCAAGGCGGAGCCAGACATTGGGAACAGGTTTAACCAATTACCCAAGCGCCCCATCTGCTGTCTGGGGTTCGTGTGAGGGTGAGTGCATGTGAGGGTGTTTGGAGTGTCTGGGAGGGCTGTGGGCGTGCGCGACAGTGTGACTGTGTGGGTGGGTGTGGGTGGGTGGCTGTGCATGTGTGCATGTGTGCTGTGCATGTGCGCGGAGTGTGGCTGCATGTCCTGGGTACACCCTCTCACTTGTCCAAGACTGTGGCTAGCAGCTCATGGTTTCCCTGCCCCTCAAGACCTCAGTGGAGAAACACCTAGCACCTCAGCCTCTTGCCCCCTAGGCCCCTTACACCCACCCTCAGGGCTTACCCAAGTGGGAAGTGGGCTTTCAAATCACACTCTCAGACACCCTTTGCTGGTTGCTCCTGCTGACTTGTTGCTCCTCTCCACATCAGGATCCTCTGGGCTGTGGTCCTCTTTATTTTCTCTCTGATAGGCCCTTGTCCCACAATCATTAGTTGTACTGGCCTGGCAGAGTTCCAGGTCTGCTCAGCTGCTTCTGCACCTGTGCTTGGGTTAAGCCACAAGGACACTTGTAAGCAAGTGTGTGCAATGGCAGCAGTCTGCAGCCAGATCTCAGTCTCAGCCCAACCCTTACTCTTTCATAAATCCATTCTTGCTCACTGCAGGAGAGGTCTTAGGCTGTCATCCCTTTCCCCAGCCTTTCCCCATTACTGTCAGCAGAGGACCTTCCCTCCCTGCCTCTCTTCCTTGTTCCTTCTTAAGACCAAGGTTTCATATATTCCAGGCTGGCCTCAAATTCATTATATAACCAAGGATGAGCTTGAACTTCTGATCCTCCTGCCTCCACCTCCTGAGTGCTGGGATCACAGTTATGGACCACCCTGCTGTTTAAGTGATGCTGGGGACATTGAACCCAGGTCTTCATGCATGCCAGGCGAGAACTCTAACTCAGCTTCATCCCCAGGGCCATGACTCCCATCTTCCAGAGAGGAAAAAGAGCCCTAAAAGGCGAGTCTTCACATCAGTCAGAGAAGGTTCTTTGAAAACTGAGGCAACTGAGGGAAATTTAATAAAGGAACAAGTAACAAATCACAAAGGATGTTAAAATACCCCTTAGTAAAAACAGAGAGCCTGTATAGCCCTTAGGCCTGAAGGGGCAGGGGCAGTGACCAGAACCTGGAGAGGACAGCTGGCTAGTGAGACCCCTAGACAAAATCTATGACACTTAATAGAAGTCCACAGAAGCAGGAAGGTTGTGGGCAGGGCCAAACCCCCAGTCTCACTCCTCCAAGTCCAGTTTTCTATCAGTAGCTCCAATTCTAGAAGTTAGACATGTAGAAGGTCTCCCATGACGTCACCTCCCAGGACAGTGGATAAGGGTGCAGGTGCATCTTCGAGGCTCGCCCTTGGCTCTCCACCTTCCCTGGACACCTGTGTATCTAATCCCTCCCTCCGCCTGTAAGGGCCATGACTCTCCTAGAGGGCCCACAGAGTTCTCTACTGTGGGCTCCAGTCTGCCTGCCCCTCGGATTCACTCCTCAGTTGTTCATCTTCTTTCCTACCTTCAGTCTCTTCTCACTCCTGCCCAGATCGCTCTTCAAGCACACCCTGGGTTCATTGTCAGGCTGCCATGACAGAGTTCCAGGTCTCTCTGACCAGCTTGTAACCAAACCTCTTTAAAGAATTACCTCCATGTGAAGCCAGAGAGACAGCTCAGTCAGAAAATTGCTTGCCATACAAGCATGAGGACCTGAGATTGATTTCCTAGCATCCATGTAAAAATAAACAAAAACTCAGGTGAGATAATCCCAGTTCAAGGGAGTGGAGATGGGAGGGTTCCCTGGAGCTTGTTGAACAGACAGTCTAGCCAAATTGGTAAGCTCTAGCTTCAGTGAGAGACCCTGTCTCAAAAGATTAGGTAGAATTTTTGGAGCAATGGTTTGGTGGTTAAGAGCACATGCTGATCTTACAAAGGAACAAAGTAAGTACCCAGCACCCACATCAAGCTGGTAATTCCAGCTCTAGGGGACCCAATGGTTCTGACCTCTATGGGCACCTGCACTCATATACACATGCACATGCACATGCATACACATACACACAAACACACGCACACAGAGGGGAGGGAGAGGGGAGGGGAGGGGAGGGGAGGGGAGGGGAGGGGATCTTAAAAAAATAAGATGGAAAGCCAGGAGTGGTGGGTGGTGGTGCATGTTTTTAATCCTAGCACTCTGGAAATAGAGCAGAGGCAGGTGGATCTCTGTGACTTTGAGGCCAGTCTGATATACATAATGAATTCCAGACCAGCTGGGGCTACATAATGAGACCCTGGAAAGAAAGAAAAGAAGAAAGAAAGAAAGAAGAAAGAGATGGATGGATGGATGGATGTGTGGAGAGCAGCTGAGGAAAACACGTGACATTGACCTCTAGGCTGCACATGTGCACACACAAACCTATCGAATTATCTCAATAGGTTTTGAGGCAGAGGCCTGTTGCTTCCCAGTCCACAGAGCTAACTGGCTTTTGTCCTGACCACACTGGGACCATTCAGTTCTCCTTGGCTGAGCTTTGTCTACAGCTTCCAGTCTCTTCCTAGGCCACATGGAAGTGGGGCTTCCATAGGACTTTATCTTAGGTTTTCTTGCCCAGGGACTTTCAGGTGCTCTCTGTAAATGAAGCTTATTTATTTATTTGAGGCAGGATCTCATATAATCCAAGCCGACCTCACTATGTAGCTGAGAATGACTGATCTTGACTGCTTGATCTAATATCCTCTGCTTCCTGAGTGCTAGGATGACAGGCATGTGCCACCTTGCCTGGTTTCCAGTGTACAAACCTAGGTATCCAACCCTGCTGTCTCCTCACATCTGCACGTGGCTGTCTCCCAGGAGCCTCTTAGAACCTCTCAGATGGAAAGCACTGCCTCTCCTGTAGATCTGCTCTCCTTTCTGTCTTTCTCAGCTCAGGGGTACAGCATCCCTTCTCTTCAGCCTCTCAAGCAGGATCCTGGTTGTCTGGCTCACGGCTGCCACATCACCGGGTGGCTTCATTTCTTCCCACCTATCCTTGCCAGGCCCAGCCCCCACCTTCCCTCCATGACCATGCAGTGCCCCCTTCCTGGTCTCTCAGCTCAGTAGCCACACTGTGTCCACTCTCGTCTGTCAGATGAAGCCACTCTCTGCAAGGCCTCAGCGGCTTCAGCTGGCCTGTCGTGCAACAGCTGACCCCATTTGCCTCTCTGAGATCTCGCCTCTGTCCTCAGAGCACACTGAGTGATTCTTGTGGCTCAGCCTTGGAGTGGTCAGCGCCCTCTGCGCTGTCCCTTCCTCTGCCATACTTGCACAGGAAAAGGAAGAGAGCCAATGTCAGATGGTCTGGGACTGAGGGTAGCCCCTCTTTCCTCACTGGCATTAAATGGGGTCTCCAAGGAGGGGTCTACTGTCTGCCTGCTTATCCACTGTCTCCTCCTCTCTCTCCTTTTTGTTTGTGTCTCTCTCCACTTCTCTACAAGGCTCAGGGCTGTGCAGTGGGGCCTAGGCTCTTGCAGGCTAAAGAGGCATCTTTTGACCTCAGAGAAGACTACCAGCAGTTGCCTGGAGGTACCACTCTCATGAGGGTTACCTAGTACTACAGGAATAGGTGAGTAGAAGAAAAAACTTGAGAGACGTGGCTGAGGCCGTTCCATTTGAGGGCCTAACAATCATTGGCAAGTGGATGAGTGAGATGGTAGGAGCAACAATAACCCTGGGGGTGTGGGGGGGACTGAAGAAGCTCCATTTTCAATATAAAGTCAGGACCCCAAAGCCCCAGGAAAGGGTCACTCGTCACTGTCCTCGGCCCTCCCCCTGCCCTCACATCCTGACTCTCCTTCTAGCCTCTGCTTGAGAAGTAGGAGGAAGCCCGTGTCCAGGCCAGCAGGTGGGGATGGCATGGCAGGCAGGAGAGGTTGCATTCTTGGCCTGTTTATGATCTCTGAGCCGGGCAGGAACAGAGTCCCCAAACCAGCTAAAAACAACAAACAGTTCCCAGGAGGGATTTGTGTCTGTCCTGAGAGTAAAGGATTTCAGCCCAGATGGGAGCTGTGGCTTGTGAGGCTCTTAGAAGAAATTCCCCAGGGACCAGAAGCCCCCTGACCTCAAAGTATCTTTAAATAGAAACCCCATCCCCTCTCTCTTGCCTCTTCCCTCTCCCTCCCTTCCACTGAGCTCAGGCCTCCTACTCACACCCCAAACACTCGAAGGCATGAGACAGGGTCTGCTGCCTTCCTCACTGATCTCTCCATCCTTCCAACAGGCCATAGAACGACCTAGTTCGTGTGTGCCATTTGGTAGATAGGGATCCAAAGCTCAGTTCAGGAGCACCTACACTGGGAACTAGGGAGATAACTCAGTTGACAAAATGCTAATGGAACCCACTTTAAAAAAATCAGATGTGGGGGGTGGAGAGATGGCTCAATGGTTAAGAGTACTGACTGCTCTTGAAGAGGACCCAGGTTCAATTCCCAGCACCCACATGGTGGCTAAGAACCATTCTTAACTCCATCGATCTAGAGGATCCGATGCCCTATTCTGACCTCCGAGGCATTACACGATATGGGTGCACTTAAATACAGGCAGGCAATACGTTCATACACATAAAATAAAAATAATAAAAAATATTTTTTTTTAAATTTATAAAACACACACACACACACACACACACACACACCAAAACCAGATGTGGGCCTAGAGAGATGGCTCAGTACTGAAGAGCACTTGCTACTCTGGCAGAGGGCCCAGGTTCAGTTCCCAGCACCCACATGGTGGCTCACAACCAGCTGTAACTCCAGTTCCAGAGGATCCGACGCCCTCTCTTGACGCCTCTGGCACTGGGCATTCATGTGGTACATTTACACACATTCAGGGAAAACATGAACAAAGATAAAGGTTTTGCAAAAAGCAAGGTGTGGTGGTTTACACTTATAATCCCCACACTGGGGCAAAGATGAATGGCTCCCTGGGGTTAGCTCACCGACTAGTCTAGACAACTTGGTGAGCCTCAAGCCAGTGAGAGACTCCCAAATCACAAAGTTGATGGCTCCTGAGGAACACCACCTGAGGCTGACCTCTAAATTTTACACTAATATGTATATACAAACAGGTATGTGTGTACACATACACATATACATGCAAACCAACGTGTCGTGTTGGGACTGAGCAGTGTCTGCTTCCTACCCCTCTCGGCTTCTCTCTGCAGGGTTGCAAGATGCTCAGTTATTTCAGACAACAGGCCGGGACTCCTTCCTGGGAGCTTCTAGTGAGCAGCCTGGAAGAAGTAGTCCTGGCCCTAGCGGACTTTGAGGGAGTTAGGAGGGACCGAGTTCTTGGAACCAGGGCCATGCACAAGCCAGGACATCAGCATCTCTGCACTTGGCTCAGATTGTTGAAAGATCTCCAGGCCACAGGCAGACCAAAGTGGTCTCCTTCCTCCTCATGCTTGTGGGTTCACATAGCACAGGAATCTACTGAAATCCTCATGTATTCGGGTTCCTTGAGGTGACTGTATTCATGAGCACTCAGTCATGGGGAGTTTTTCTGTCATTTCTTTCTTTTTTTATTAGTGTAAGTGGGGGGAGAAGTGTACATGTATGATGTGTGATGTGCATGTGTGATTTATGTATGTATGTGTGTAATGTGTATGTGTGTGTTCAGGTACCATGTGCACATGTGGCATCATAGGAAACTTTCAGGAGTCGGTCTCTCCTTCCACCATGGGTTCTGGAGATCAACCTTAGGCCACCAGGATTAGAGACGAGCACCCTGACCTGCTGAGACGCCTCGCCGACCCTCTTGTGTGGTTTCTACCCGGCTTCCTTGTCCTCGTATCATGTCCATCCTTCCTCTTTCCTGCCCTCTTGGCCTTTCCTGAACCCTGGGCCTGCACCTTCCTTTGCGGCACTCTGACAAGTCCCCAGGCTTTCACTTGCTCCCTGTCCATACTCACCCCTTCCACACCTGAGTCACAAAGTCACACCCATGTGTTTTCAATCCATGTTTATTGCCCACAGCTGATTAGTATTACATAAATCACATAAATTGAGAAATTTTCTGAGAAGGTTAAAAAGACACCATGAAGCCCCAGGTGTGCTGAGGCATGTGTATTGGGGGCTTACTCATGCCTACTCAAGGCTAGGAGCCCATCTTGGACCTCCCTTAACTGGCTCTTCTCCTCAGGGACCCACCCTTCCCCAGAGCAGAGGCTTCAAACGGAAACCAGCTGGCTTACAACTGGGGAGTGAAAAGTGGTATGTCGGCCACCTTGGCTTGACAGTCATCCTGACATTTTGAACTTTTGGCTTCTGTACTCTCACATTGCTTTCTGGAAATGGAATAAGAGCATTCTGGGAGCCTGAGGGAATGTTTAAAGTCATCAAGGAATGTTGGTTAGAAATTTCAGGACTGGAGAGCCTGTTGCAGATATGCCCTGCATATCAGCTCACTTCCACACTGTGGCTATATCTGCTCTACGATGCAGGCAGGCAACCTGTGGCCTTACTGCCCTGTGTCAGCCTGTTTTTGCAATTGCACATGTCCACCTTCAGTCCAGATCCCTCCTGAGTCCTTAGGGGAGGTGCCAGGGCCACATCTTTGGGGAGGTTGGGTGGAGGAATTATGGAGATCAACGTATCCCTTTCTTGTGGGCCTTTCCGATCGGGAGTCACCATGCTCACTCCCACCCAGCCTCCCTCAGTAGAGCTCTCTTCCTCTCTGGTCTCCAAATGAGATGGAGTCAGAAATGGGCCTCAGAGTCAGGGCCTCTGAGCCTGCAAGAGGTGAGAGATGACATTTGGTGTGGCCCCACGCTCAGCCCGGGCACTGTACTACTTCCTCTTCTGTCATCGTGAAGAGCTTGTCATAGGGTTTCCAGGATGTGGGGTAACATATAGAAGGGTAAGATCCTTTCTGAGGCCAGGTGCTGGCCTTTCCCAGAGGGGCCTGCCCCATTTCCAATCCATCATCCACCTTGGGGCTATGCCTGGAGTGAATAGCATCTGATTGGGATGGGCAGAGATAAGTCAGAGGTGTGGTAGGAACTTGTGATTCAGCCCTCTGCTTCCAGGCAGGGAATGAAGGTTCAGAGAAGTAAGTGGCTTGTCCATGGCCACAGAGCCTGTTAGTACCAGAGCTGGGCCAATGCTGCCTCTCAAGTAGGTGTCAGGAATCTGGCCTTGCACCCTCAGACAGGAGACTCCCCTATGTAGGAAGGCATGAGATGCTACAGGCAACTTTGGTGGCTACAAACTGGACTGGAGCTGGCCTGACTCCAGCTCACACCCTGCCCCAGTGTGCGACTCTAGCCCACTCCTGGAAAAGGATCTTTTTGAAGAGCCCAGCGTAGGCTCCTATTCCCAACAAACATTGTTCCTTCTTGGGGCTCCCTGCCTGGAGGTGGGTTGCTCTCCAGGGCCTGGAATCAGTAAGAGCTCCATGAAAGATGACCCCACTTCATTCAGCTATGGTGTGGATGGGAGCTGGCTATGTTCAGAGTCCACTGGCCCCAGAATCTTCCAGAAGCCTCCAGTGCTTCTTGATTCTTCAGGCCAAGTCCTGGGAACCTTGATCATGACTAGTTCATCCAGTGGAGCACAGGCAGCCTCCTCTCCTTCCCCTCTCCAGCCCAGGGGGCCTCCTGGCCTGCCTATTGGAATGTCCTAGCCATCAATCCAACCCAGTTCCCAGGCTTCCACCACCTGTCCACCTGCTGCTTCTGGCCAGCTGCAACCAAGGCTCAGACTTGCTTCTGATAAAAAAATAAAAATAAAAATAAAGCAACATATAAAAAGATCCTAATTCTACCACAGGAGCACTCTACAGTTCTTCAGTTTCACACATAATTGTGCTGAGTGGAGTTCAGACAACTCCACATAAGGCCCAGAGATGCACTTGATTCTTTTGTGTTGGAAATGTGTCTGAATTCTTCTTCCCCTATGTTAAAATGTGAATGGTTAGTCTCGCTACCACTGACAGTTGACTTCCCAAGTGGTCCCTCCATGTGGGTATAGCTCATGAGATTCCTTCCCCACCCCAAAAGCATGGCCTAGACAGTGCTGTGTCCCCAGGCCGGCTGGCCTCCACTCACAGCCCCTTATTGTACACCACTGTCTGGCTGCTTGTGGCCCGGGCGATCTCAGGCTCCAACTGGGAGGTTTCGATCTGAGGAGAAAGAGAGAGAAAGGCAGAGGGAGGGGAGTCAGGAGAGCAGGCTGCAGTGGTACCAAGGTCTGCTCCGGCCCACAGCTCTGCCTGCTGCCTGTCTCCCAAGTGGGGCTCACACGTCCTGTCTAGGGAAAGTTTCCCTCTCTACCACCCTGCCACCCTGGTCCCACAAAACCCTTCTGGCCCTAGGCTAGGCACTTCTCAATGTGTGAATGATTCTCCTGCTCTGGCTCTTGGTTCTGAGTCTCCCTCACTGCAAATGCTCTTGTTCCCCACATTGCAGACACCCTGAGACCCTACTCAGCCAGCACCCGACTCATTACTCCTCAGTTTTTAGATCAATGATACCAAAGACTTGACTCTCCATCTGTGTCTTCACACCCACCCCTCCAACGTGGACCTCAGGAACCATCACTGCAGCCCCAAGAATCCTTTCAGTCCTGATTGGAGGAAGCCTTGCTTCAGAAGTTCCCTGGCATGCATCCACCATTTTTGCTCTTGAACTTGACCACTTCAGGGAGACCTTCAAAATTCATAGTACTGACTTCAGCTAGACCCTTCAGCTGACAACAGCACTACTGCCTGACCAACTCCACCTCCCATCCTCCACAGAGGTTACCTTTAACCTTTGAGGACCCCCTTCCATCGGCTCCACCCTCCACTCCCCACTCCTGAGCTGTTGCGCCTTCTTACTTCAGAGGGCATCAGTGGGGAGCTACTCATATTCCTGCCATTAAAACCCACAGTCTACCAGGGTCCACACTGGGCCTCTGCATCTCCCTCCTGTGCTCCCATCCCCAATGGCTGTCCTTCCTCTTGGAAGTAAGAAACCCTCCTGACTCTGCCTTTCTCCTTCACTGTCCAGCTCCTTCCTGAGTGTCCTTCACTCCCGGTTTTGCCATTCACATACTCCGATCCATGGCTGTCTCCTCATGCCGTGAGGCCTTGTACCTGAGGAGACCTCCTTCTACTCTGTGGAAGGTCCTTCTACAGCCGGCTCTATCTCTTCCCCAGCGACCACATTTCTTTAAATTGTCCACCTGCCACTGGCTTCTGCCCACAACAAATCTGGTTTCTGTTCCCATTACCCTCCACAAACCCTATCCCTCCAAGGTCATTGTCACCCCTCATTTTATAACACCCCCTGGATGCTTTTGGTGGTTCTTGGGGCTCAGCCTGGATGGACCTCCAGGGTGCCTGTTACATCTGAGGGATATCCAGCTGTGGCTCTCCCTTGAGCCTCAGTCCAATAGCTGACTGTTTGGCTGCCAACCCTTCTGAAATGAAACCCAGTCTGCCACCTCCCCCTACCACTGCCCAGCTCCATGTCTTGGGCAATGACATCCCTATCCAATGGCTGTCTGGACAAAGACCCTAAAGTTACTTTGCTTCCCTTGAAGACTCATCCACTTCAGATCACCATAGCAGTGACTAGCTTCTGATCTCAGGCCTGACTGTTCCTCTCCTCAGGAGAAAACAGTTTAGTGGCCTGCACCTAGACTCTGCCTGAGCTGCTCTGTCTGTCAGAGGCATCCTCCGCCCCCAATTCCTGCCTCTATCCCTTTTTTCTATCTTCAGCTTTCTAGGCCCAGCTATAGGTATCTTTACTCATTCAAGCTGGGTGAGGCCACCTCTCTGGCCTGGATTCCTGCACTTATTATACCCAAGTGACATCACAGTGTTGAGTTGGGCTGGGGGGGGGCTGTTCATTTATCCCTCACCTTTCCACAGCAGATCACAAGCCCCTAAAGCAGTAGATGTGTGGGCCTTGTTCACCAAGTCCTTAGGGCCTAGCTCAGTTCTGGAGTCACTAAGGGTTGAATTAATGTGTGGAAAACAGGAAACACACATTAGGGTCTTTCTGAACACCACAGTAGCCTAGATGTTGGCCTTCAGTTCCAAGCTTCCAGAGGGGAAGCTGAACCCCAAGACCATCAAGGGAGGTGTTCTCCTAGTGAGGAGGCCCAAGTCTGGCATGTGCCCCAGGCAGGGTCAAGGAACCATCAGGCCTTTGCTTCATAGCCCAGGTGAACTTGATCCCAGGTGCCCTGTATGGAAAGCCGTGGCAGCCTTCCAATGTGGGTAGAAGCAGCAGCAGACAAGGGGGACGAGGGAGCTCAGTTAAGCCCAGGGTATGGAGCTCAAGGTCTAGGCAAGAGGGAATTTGGTGGGGATTGAAGCTGGGAGGCAGGGAAGAGACCCTGGTGGAGGGGAGTCCTTCCCGTGTCAGTCAACACCCCAATATGCCGGCTCTGGCTACTTGAGATGGCCATTCAGACAGAAGCTAGGCCCAGAGCCCAGGACCCCACCCCTTAAACCACTTTCTTCTCCCTCAGCCCTGCCACTCCTCCATCCCCTCTACCAGCCCTCCTCGTCCCCATGCAGCCACTGACACAATGCACAGCGCCCACGCTTAAAAATCTAAATGCTTTTGAAAATGTTTAACCTAGTTAGACAAATTAGCAAAAATTTGTGCAAAACAATTTAGGTATTTAAAATATTCAATGTTTTTAAAAAACTGGAAAACTGTTCTTAGCTTTCAGCTGCAAAAACCAACAAAATATAACATCCCAGCAATCTTACCATGAGGTGTAACATAACCCTTCGGGAAAGCTGTTAAACAGCTACCGAGGCATCCTGGGAAATAGCACTTCATTTATTCAAATGCACATATGTCAGGCTTTTGCACCATATGTCATTCCAAGCTATTTACAGTAATAATTAAATCTTAATCAACGTTTAACCTCTGTAAAATGTTTGAAGAATCCTAATCACCCTTCAGACTGCACTAATGAAGGAGAAATATATAAACATAAAAGGAAAATGATGCATAGATATCACACTGGAAAGAACAGTAATTGCAAAATTGTATTTCTTTTAAATATAATCAGTAAATGATGTAAAGTAAGCCAAGGAGTATTTTAAGTTAAGACATCTTGGATGTCAGAGGTGTGAGCAGCTAATTTT
Source organism: Eospalax fontanierii (assembly GCA_035773235.1). Lineage (NCBI taxonomy): Eukaryota > Metazoa > Chordata > Mammalia > Rodentia > Spalacidae > Eospalax > Eospalax fontanierii. The sequence goes on along the minus strand of CM069547.1, from coordinate 51,149,113 downwards.
GTTCTGCTACCCATAACAGATGTAGCATATTTTATTTTAGTGCCATTATTAGCAGCTCCCCATGCTGGTTTTCACTGAAGCACGGAGGCCTGCATTAAAATCTGAAAGGCTGCTCACCGCTGGGGTAGAGCACCCTGGCCCAGGGCCTTGGCCTGCTGGGGGCGGGGGGACCCTCCCCACAGAGCATGCCCAGGGGTGGGGCCCGAGGTCTCCCCATTGTGGCACCCAAGCTCCCCTGGGCCCCCACGCTCCAGAGCTGAGGACAGCAGGTAGATGGAATCCTGGGGAGAAGCAGGCAGCAGAAGCTTCTTAGGGGAGGTGACCCAGGCACTCTAGAGGCTAAGGACAGAGCTGCCATTAGAGGTTCCTGCTTGTTTCCTTGTGTGTGTGTGTGTGTGTGTGTGTGTGTGTGTGTGTTTGTGTGTTCACAATGGCCAGCTCCTCATGCTGTGTGCACAGTGATACAATGACAGAGGGGATCAGCCGGCTGCCCTTGAGAAGCTCAAAGTCTAGGGGAGGAGTCAGAGTGAAAAGCAGATGGATTCCAGAAAGACAAGCAAAGTACCATGGAAACTGGGAGGGGCTGGGGTTACCACATACCACTGAAGGAGCAAGGAAGGGAAGCTTCTCTAGAGGAGGAGGGCCAGGAAGAGAAAGGAGGATTTGGATAAGGTAGGGCAGACAATGGTGGCCATCGAAGGATAAAACAGTAGTTGGTCAGCATGGGCTGTGGGAGGGAGGACAGGCAATAATGGACAGTGGGCATGTGGAAGGAAATAAGGTGAGGCTGAGGCAGGCAAGACATCATAGACTACCTGAAGGTGTCATTATCCAAGAACATCAGAGAGCCATGGAAGAATTGTGGGCCATGCCCAGACTATTTCAGAAAGGGCCTTCTGGCCATGGTGGGGTGGGCGATGGGGGAATGGGGAAGGAAGGGACAAGGAAGCCTCCCAGGAACAGCTGTTGGAATCAGAAAGTTCCTAGGTCCAGCATCCTGATGCTGCCCAAGAGGCTGCTAGGAGGGAATGCCACGGAGCCTTTCTGAAGATAACATCCACAGCGTTGATGACCAACTCCATGTGGGGGTGAGAGGGAGGTGTTGAGGATGATTGTGCGTTGGATGACTCCTAATTCTAGCTTGGAGCTGGGGTGGTGGTGATGCCGTTCTTAGAGCAGGGAATGTGAGGGGGATGGGCTGGCCATGCTGAGGCCAGGTGTCTGTGGGTCTCCTGAGCAGAACTGGCTGAGGGGCCGATGGTCCTAGGGTTCTCGGCTCTGGGCAGGAGGGAGCTGGATATGTGCCTGGCTGAGGGGCCGATGGTCCTAGGGTTCTCGGCTCTGGGCAGGAGGGAGCTGGATATGTGCGCACAGCCAGTGCCTCCAGAGCCGGGGAGCTTGCCCAGGAGAGCAGATGGAGGGGAACAGCACATCGGAGGGGCGGGGAAGGGAATGAGCCCATGAAGGCAGCCTCAGGGCCAGCATGAGCAATGGAAGAGAGAGGGTGCCCAGACATGGTGGGCCCTGGGTACCAGGTGGGCAGCATTCTCAGTGGTCCCAGTGAAGGCTTTGATCTGGGCTAGACTGTGGGGAAACTTCTGGAATCCAGATTTCCCAGCTCGAACTCAGTGCTGGGCACAGCCTCTTTCCTTCCATCCTGATCCATGTCAGCTAGTCACCTGTGAGGAGCCCATGGCTTTCTGGTCATGACTGGGTGTGGGGCTAGCGATCTGCCATCTTCAGGTTTCAGTTGTGTGTGGACCACTGAGGGTCTTCACCACTGGGTTTGACTGGGGGAGGCAGGACAGGGACCCCAGTGCTGCCTGTGTCTTCAGGCCTGATGTTTCTTTCTCTTTCGTAACCAAGTACTGTTGGCAGTCATCTTTCTGAGGGGAGGGTGAGAGGACAATGTCTTCCAAGGAAATCTGTTCGGGCCTTGCCTGGCAGTGGTAGTGGGCATGGTTGGGCACTGCAGCTTCTCCAGCTGCACTCGCCAGTTCTAGTCCCTCACCAAGGCAGAAGCAAAGGGCAGTGCTGTCCTTCTGGGCCCCTGTTCCTGGGTTATACTGAAGGGTGACTTGGGAAACGAGAGTCCAGCTTTATGTGCACACTGTAAATGGCATGGTGTGGTGGCCACAGTAGCTCCCAGGGCTGTGGACAGATGAAGACATGGAGGCTCAGAGAGGCATGGACAGAGCTGGAGGGGGCGCCATGGCCTAGGGTTGCGCTGAGAAGACAGATTTGGCTGCATTCACAGGCAGCTCCTTCTCTAGGGAGAAGCGATGAGAGGGTGAAGAGCAGCCAAGGGAAAAGAGGTGTCCCAGCTTCAGGCTGCTGGCAGGGGCAGGCAGGAGGCTGCCTCTCATCTGGTGGGCTTCTTCAAGCCAAGATGGTGAGGGTAAGGGAGGGCTCTGCTGGAGAAGTAGCTGGAAGAAGGTGCCAGAGCCTTAGAGAATGGGAGCTGTGGGGACCACAGAGGAGGCTGAAGTTATCACTCAGTACATGCTGCATGGTGCCTCCCACCCCAGAACTGGGGATGCCAGGAAATGTCCAGCCTGCCAGGAAATGAGCTGTACCACTTCGCTGGCCCTGCTGGACTCAGGCAGAACCTGCACTCTGGTTCCCAGAAAGCATTCACAGTAGCTGAGGCAGACCTGGAACTTTCTATTCTCTTCCTCTGCCTCCAAAGTGCTAGGAAGACAGGCACAGACCACCACGTCTAGCTGGAGCGAGGCCTTCATTGAGAAGGTGGTGGGAGTCTATCAACTGTGTCCTTCCTGTGTCAAAGGCCCACCTCCACCCTGCAGACTCAGTTCAGACCCTGGAGCTCCTCTGAGGAGCTACCCCCCAGTGCAGAGCACCATACCCTGTGTCTCCCTAAGTAGTTCAAGGCCTAGCTGGCTCCAAAGCCCTCATTGCTCCTCAGCCTTTCTTCATGGCCTGGGAAGGGTTAACCTTGAGCTATTCGTCTTTGTGGCCAGGCACACTGTGGTGGGGGCCAGGAGTCAGGAATGCATCAGAGGCACCTCTGCCTCCAAGCCTGGGAGCACACACACCTGCAGCCAGGCCCAGTGGATAGTTTACATATTTGAACCTGGAGCAAAGGTACAGAGACATAAACAGGAAACTGGATCCCCCAGCCTTGCCCCATTCTCAGGGGTTTTTCCCCACTACAAAGCACTCCCCTCCTCCTGCCTAGCTCTTCTGTGCTGGCTTTTCTACCTCCTTTTCAAAGAGAAGGGCAAGGGGGTGGGGTGTTCAGCCTGACCCTATGACACAGCCTAAAGCCACTTCCCGTGTCTGCTCAGGGTCTGAGCCTCTGAAGTGGGTGGGCGATGCAGCCTAGTAGGGCACCTGGCAGCTAACTGTGTACCTGAGGCTTCTGCCAAACCTACGCAGCTGATCCACCTGCAGCCCCATCCCTCCTTTCTCACTAGCACTGGGCAGGCCTCAAGTCCTGTTCACAAACATGGTGCCCATTGAGGCCCATATTTGGGGAAGCTTTGAAGGATCAGGGGATTACATGGGTGCACAGGAATAGCTGGGGCCTGAGCCTGAACCCCTGAGCCCCTGGGCTGGGCCTCCAGTACTGTTGATGGACTCCTACCACCTTCTCAATGAAAACTCCAGCTAGACATGGTGGTACATGCCTATCATCCTAGTACTCTGGAGGCAGAGGAAGGTTTGAGAGTTCCAGGCCTGCCTGAACTACACAGCAAGACTATCCAAACAAACACCCAAAACAAACAAAACAAAACAAAAAAAATAGGGTCTGGAGAGATGGCTCAGGGGTTAAGAGCACTGGTTTCTCTTGCAGATAACTGAGTTCAGTTCCCAGCACCCACATGGTGGCTAACACCGCATCTGTAACTCCAGTTTCAGAAGATCCATCACCTTCTTCTGACCTCAGCAGGCACAGCATGCATATGGTGCTCTTACATTCAGGCAAAACATTCATACACATAAAAAGCAAATAAAATCAGATTCTAGCTGGACACGTGAGGTCTCCTGGACTTTCTCTGGGTTTTCCAGCTGCTCTGCTTTTGAGGTATGAGTCCAGAATCTATTCAAGCTGCTCCCTGCTGGAGGGGTCCCCGTATCTCCTCATACCATGCCCGTAATTACGGCCTCTGGTATCCCTAGCACTTGTTTTCATCTCCATCACATTCCTGGTTGAAAATCCGTACGCATACCTATACCACCAGGAGCCCTGCAAGGTAGCTCACACCCTAGGCCTGTTCTGTGTTCAATGACACTGAACTAATGTCTGCCCAGGGCAGGGCTCCTGACTGATGCTTTTTCTGCCTCCCCTGGGTTTTGGAGACCAGCAAATGCTTCAAGCTCCCTCCTCATTTTGGAACTTTACACTGCTCTTCGGTGCCCTGAGGTGGATCAACTTTAATCTTTCTCTTCTGTCTTCTCAGCCTTGAAATCTCAGTTTCCCCACATGTGCAGGAGGGAGATATTCTAGGATGAGGATAACATCTAGAACCAGGTAGGAGAGTCTTAGGAGGTAAAGAAACCAATGTGATGCTACAGAAAAAAGGCGAGGCTCATGACCACCCCAGTGTCGAGCCCTGCCCGCTCAGCTCCTGAGGCCCATGACCATCCCAGTGTCGAGCCCAGCCCGCTCAGCTCCTGAGGCCCATGACCACCCCAGTGCCCAGCCCTGCCCGCCCCTCATCACAAGGCTGGCTCTTGATGCAGGCCAAGCGTCCTGCACTTATCAGTACTTTTCATTCTGGAAGTTTTGCCCTGTCAAGCCTCCGTTCCATCCTAGGTTCAATGAGATGTTCTAGAAGGTTCTGGGAGGAGACCTGAAAGAGTGGCTTTGCTGAGGCTTGTCATTGGGAGAGTGTGCACACTGGTGCATGTGCATGTGTGTGGGCCTCTATACATGCGCGGGTTTAAGATGGGGGTGTGGGGAACAGGCAACATGACAGGTGGCGTTGGCGTTCCTGGGATCCAAGCGGCTTTGCCATCCCTGTTCATCCCTCCTGGGGGGTCCTGTGGGCAAATTCCAAGAAAGCAGCGGGCGGGGAGGCGGCAGATTTCTGATGGCAAAAATAGCCTGCTTCAGAGTTCAGTAGGGATTGATTAAATCAGCAAATGAGAAAAACCCGAAACAAACATCTCCAAGCAAATTTGAGACTGGAGGGGAGGAGGTCCCTGTTCTAGGGATAATGAAAGGTGCTGTAGACTCAGGAGAGACCCAGTGCCCCCTAGGCACTGTCTCTGGCCTTGTATTGGCCCCGGAGGAGTGGAAGAAGCAGGACCCAACAAAGTCAAGGTGAGCTGAGACTGGCTTGGTTGTATACCAGGTGGTGATAAAGAGTCAGGTCTCAGCCTTATGTATTAGAGAGAGAGAGAACAGCTGCTATCCTAAGATGGGAAACAGGACCAGAGTCTTCAATGTCTGACATGGGACAGATCCTGCATATCAGGGAAGATGTCCATTGGAAGAATCATTTCCAGAAGATTCCCAACCCTTATCTCAAATTCATTCTCAGAGAAAGGGAGAAAAGTTGGGAAGGACCCTGGCTTCCAGGAGGTCACAACTGCCTAGCCAAGCTGGTTATAGGCTAACAAGGGTGTGGAGTGGTGGTTCTAGCACCCTCTGGGGGTGCTCACCTTCCTGCCTCTGCAGGGGTAGACACCTCTTTGTTTCTTAATTCTGAAAAGAAGTTAATGGACACGACAAGAAGAACTGAGGAGTAGGCACTGAGAAGTGGCTAAACTTGACCCTGGGAGTTCTAATCTATAGCATGGTGTGGCTTGAGGAGCTACTTTAGAGGCCCAAGTTGGAGATGGTATTTGGATAGTGCTGAAGACCAGAAGAGGGCTTTGGCCTTTCTCCCAGCATGCCTCTGGCCCTCTAGAGCTGAGCTGGGGTGAGGGAGAGGCTGGGTCTACAGGGCTGACTTTTCTTCCAGTCAAGGTACTCAGCAGAAGCTAGTGGGTAAGGAGAGGGAAATCCACCTGCTGAGGTGTCACGGAAGGCCGAAGGCCAAGAACCAGCCGAAGACACAACAGTGCAAACAGGCCAGACAGGAACAACCCTCTGGCTGGTGAACATGACTCCTTACCCCTGGAGAACTCTGCCACAGAGCAGTCCTGGCCTGTGCTGTAAGCCTCACCCCACAGCCTCAGCTAGTCCTCCTCTTCTGGGTTAGGCTGTACAGAAGCTCGGAGGATGGTGTCCAGGAGACTACAAGGCGGGTACACTCCATGGTAGTCTCCTGACCAGCCTCCTCTTGGCACCATTCAGCCACTAATCAGAGAGCACACCCATGCTACAGAAAAGTCAGGCTCCTGAGGATCAGCCTGAGACTTGAAGTCACATAGCTGCCATCCCTTTCCTGACTCTGGCACCTGCCTCTTGTTCTCACTTCCAGGTTCCTACAGGGCAGAGACTGGAAGAAACTTAGTTCCAACATTTCATCTTATAGTTGAAGTCTCAACTGGAGTCACGCAGAGGGCTGAAGCCAGCTGGGGGAAGCAAGTCAGAGAGTAGACTGCAGGTGGGGTGGGGGTTGCTTCAGGGTAGCCTCTGTACCTCCACCACCTAGGGGACATGGCTGAGCTCTGGTTGTCCCCACTCTCCATGCCTTACTAGTCCCAGACAAACCCCACCTTTTTCTGTGGACACATTTCAACCTCACCAAATCGGCTAATTATTGACAGTTGGTAAGAGGAGATTTCACTTTTTCCTCCTGTTAAACTGCTCCTAATTAGTTCCCTGTCACCGTGCCGGCTTGCCCGCCCGCCGCAGCCCGTTCACAGTGCCTCATTAACCTTTTGCTCCTCTCCTGCCGCCTGCCAACGAGATGAGGACAAAACCAGATTGTTGAACAATGGCTCCCACTTGTACATCAGCCCCGTTCCCCAGCCCCCCCACCCTGAGCTCCCCAGGGAGCAGTAGGGGAAAAGAAAGGGACCTGGGGGAGGGAGAATCCCGGAAGATTCAAGGAGCGAAGAAAGGCACAAAGAATGGCAGAGGTAGGGGTGAGGGAGGGCTTGGCCAGGGTACTGCTTCTTGCTCCCAGAGAGACATGAGGTTCATTAACCAGGTTGGACACACGCCCAGGTAGGGAACAGGGGTTGTCAGAGTTGGAAGGACATTTGTCTTCACTCAGTCCAGGCTCTGGTGACAGCCAAGCCCATGGGCCTAAAGACTGGACCCTGGATGTCTCCCCAGAGAGACCTAAGGCCCAGTGTACATGCAGGCAGGGTGGAGAGGCAGAGGTGACCCCGTTTGCCTGGAGTTCAAATCCCAATCTTCACAAAGTAGGGCCACAAAGGCCACCCTAAATGAGGCTCCCCTCAACTAGGGAGGCCTCCACAAGCTACCCTACCTAAGGGGCCTTGGAGCAAGCCATAGCATGGCTCCCAGCTTCACTTCCATCAGAGGTACCATCCTCACCTGACTTTATTTCAGCTTTTTTTGAGACAGGGACTCATGTAGCTCAGGCTGGCTTTTCAAACACATTGTGTAGCCAAGGATGGGCTTGCGCTCCTGATCTTCCTGTTTCAACCTCCCAAGTGCTTAGATTTTAGGTGGTTACTACCACACCCAGGTCTGTTTGTTTGTTTTTGTCTTTTTGAGACAGGGTCTTCCTATAGCCACAGCTGACCTGGAACTCACTATGCAGACCAGGTTGGCTTCAGTCTCAGAGATCCACCTGCCTCTCCCTCCTAGGTGCTAGGATTAAAGGCTTACACTGCCATACCCAGCTTATTTATTTATTTATTTATTTATTTCTGATGCAGGATCTCACTATGCAATCCTGATTGGTCTGCCACTTGCTATATAGATGAGGCTGGCCTCAAAGTTGTAGTGAATCTCCTGCCTCTGAGTGCTAGGGTTACAGGTGTGAGCCACCACACCCAAAGACACTTAGTTATTGAATTTATTTTCAACACCAGAATGGAGGCTCCATGAGCCCAAGAACCATTACAAGACCATCCCAGTCACAAGAAGGGAAAGTACCCAGCCTGGATGGGAGACTGTAGAGCAAGGATTCTAGATGCTGGTGGTACACCAACATCTGGGGACAGTCTGGCCAAATCAGTCTAGCCAATGCCTCACTGCAGCCTTAACCTTCAGGTCACACACAGGACAGACTCTGTACTCCCTGCCCAGACAATGGGTTTGAGGCTTCTAGAGGATGCAGATTCAGTTCCCAGCACCCACATGGCAGCTAATAACCACCTGTAACTCTAGTTTCAGGGGATCCAGCATCCTCTTCTGGCCTCCACAGGCATTGCATGGATGGTTACACTTCTATATATGCAAGCAAAACACTCACAAATATGAAATAAAAATAAATTAAAAAAAAAAAGTAAACCTCTCCCCGAGGCATGGGATGGCAGATCAATCTTCCCTTGACCCAGTCTGAGGTTAGGGAGTCATAGCAGTCACAGCGGGCAGCCATTGTAGAGACCAGTTCCTAAACTTGGTCTCCAAGTCTCTTTGTTAATTAGTTAGTGTTTCAGTGATTACTTCTGTTGACAGCCTTGGTGACTTTTGGCAAGGTTGGGTCAGCTCATGCAAGTCTGGACTTATTATGGCAAATCCCCTTTGGCTTCTGGGATGTGAGGTGTGATCCCTGTACAGCAGAAGCAGCACCTCGTTAGAATTAATTGGGAAGATGAATGGGGGAGTGAGGTTCTCTCAATCAAGTGGCTGATGGCCTTGGTGCCATAGGTAGCAGACAGCCCTCAAAAGACTCCATAATATCCAGGTTGGCCTGTACCCAAACTGTGGCAGACACATCTGAGCAGGGAGCTCTAGAGAGCATGTTCCTGCCCTTTCTTGTAGAGGGCAAAAACAAGTTATGCAATAGTTATATTCTTCCCAATCTCAAAAAGGTTTGGGTTTAGATAAGAAGAATTTGGTGGGGCTAGAAAGACAGCTCAGCAGTTAAAAGCACTGGCTACTCTTGCAGAGGACCCAGGTTCAGTTCCCAGTACCCAAATGGCGGCTAACAACTGTTCTCTTAACTCCAATTCCTGAGGATCCAATGCCCTCTTCTGGCCTCCATAGGTATTGCACACATGGGTGCACTTACATACATGCAGGCAAAACAATCACATGCATAAAGTAAAAAAAAAAAATTATTGGGAAAAAAAATCTTAGCTAGACATCAAGAAGAACTAACATCCATGCTTCCTTGAACGGGCAAGCAGGATGGAGGAGCCTGGGGCTGCACTGGAGCCTACTGGAGTATCTTATTAAACCCCTATCTACAGTGGGGTATGGCCTCCAGCACTTTTCACATCAACACTGGCTTCTCTGACTGAGGGCTGGTCCCATGGTTGCTCTGGACCTTGCTTTTCAGCAGAGCCATGAAAGTGATAAAGTTGAATGACTCTGAAATCCTTTTAGCTGGGATGGCTTCTGATTTGGTGAACTGGGTCCCTCACTAGGCAGACAGAACTACCAGCATAACAACACACCCAAGGATCATGGACTAACTCCAGAGCTTCCAGGTAACATGTAGCTCTTGGCTGCATTGAGTTCCCAGGCTAGGCTTTCCTAACATTGAGAGGCTATTCTGCCTTACAACAAAGCTAGGTGCAAGGGCCCAGAGACTTGCAGGCTCATCTCCTACACCAGGTTCCTAGTCTGAAATGCCTTGAACAGTGCTCGCAAGACAGGAGTCCTACCCCATCAGCATCTCCTCAAATCCGAAGACTCAGTGGCAGGCAGTGATTCCAACTCTAGCACAGAGGTTCTAAACTTCCAGGCTTCACTGAAACCCCTATTGTCACCTTCCCTGTCTTCCCTCCAGGAACCCCAAACTGCTCTCCTTCCTCCTCTTGGAACCTTCCCTGAAGCACAATGGCCGGCCCTGAAATCACACATGCAGAACAGTCCTTTGTAGCCATAAGCTCAGTTGCTCCAAACACTGGGTTGATTCTGTGCCCCTTTGGCCCCTCCCTCCGACTCCTCATCACTGGCACTCCCCACCCCCCAATGCATCTGCCACCTACCTGCCCCTCCCCCCTGCCAAGGCCGGTCTCCTGGTCCGTGCTCTGGTCCTCTTCCCTCTTCAGGGACTTTGCTCTCTCCCCAAAGTCCCCAGTTCCCTTTCACATTTACACAAGTTCCTTTCCCTCCCATTGTAAAAAAAAGAAGATGTCAAGAAAGAAAAGCTCTCTTGGTCTGCTGCAGCTTCTTCCATGCCAAACCTCACTCCTCCTGTGGGGAGCAGCCATTTCTTGACTGCTTGAAGGGCAAGGCCCACTCTCGAACTTCCCTGTCCCACTGAGCCTGGCTCTGTCCTTTTCTCGTGTCCTCCATCTTGACCCTGCAGCCCAGATGCTGTCCTAGATTCTGCACCAGGAGTCCCCTTCGCACAGGGCACTTCCACTTGTACGGTCCACAGGATCTTCCCACCCACGGGTCCATATGACTCAACTGTCTGTCCTGCCTCAACCCTCTCCTCTTTCCATCTCCATCTTATTATCAAGTGCCTACATCTGCCTTCTGCTGTCTAAACCAGAAAGCCAGGCACACATCCTGCAAGGCTCCCTTTCCCTCCCACCACATGCAGTTTCTTCGCAAAAATCCTGAGGAAGCGGCCGCCCAGCTCTCACAGTGGCCCCACTTCTCCATGCCCACTGCCAACATCCTGGTCCAAGCCGCCATCATCTCTCACTGGATGCTCGCCACAGCCTCCTGATGGTTCCTTCTTCAGAGCTCCAAGCCTCAAGCAGCAGCCATGGAGGCCATCCTTCATAAGAATCCTTTGTGCAGCCCTTTGCATGGTACCTGCCCTCTCTGCTTCAGCCTCCAAGTTCCTAGCACCACACCGGCCCATCTTGTCTCACCTGGCACATCTCACCTATGGCTCACAATGCAGACAGACGTCAGCCAAGTGGAACATGCCACGTGCTGCCTCATCTCAGAACCTTCACATCAGCTGGTCTCCAGCCTGTATGTTCCACAAACCTCTTCTCACCCAGGCAATTCCAACCCAGTTTCCAGGCTCCAAGGAAGCACCACTTCTCTCTGGGTTCTGCTGGGTCTGCTGCCTCACATGTCTCCTCCTAACCTTCCTTGAACCTCATTTGCTCTTCCATACCATCCTTGTGTCACTGCTTGACCTTCAGCTCTGCGAGGTCAGGGCCCGAGCCAGTCTTAGTCACTGTTTTCCTTTTATTTTCCTTTTGCAATTTTTTTTCTTGTTTTGAAAATGGTCTCATTCTGTAGCTCAAGCTGGCTTCGAAATGACTTTGTAGCCCAGGCTAGCCCTACACTCACTGCAGTCCTCCTGCTTTGCCCCTTTAAAATGCTGGGATTACAGACACATTACACCCAGTTTGCCTTACAGTTCACTGTAGTACCTGGCTCATCACTAGTCAGGACAGAATAAGTCTTTGTCAATAAATGGCCCCTCCCTGCCCTTCCCTTAACCCCACCCCCCACTGACCTCTGACATCTGCGGGAAGAGGCTGATAGCCAGTGGCAGGGCCAGGCCGAAGGCTGCCAGGCACACGAGGCTTTGCACAGGCAGGAGCAGCCGTGGGCGTGCCTGCAGGAGAGCTGTCCTGTGGGGAAAGGAAGGAGGAACTCTGTGAGGCCCACAGACTGGGCTGGTTAGCCAAGAGCTGACCACTCTGGGTCCCACGCTACCTCAGGGCCAAGGCAGCTGCTTCTGCAGCCCTGTGCATCTTTAGCTAAATAGAAGATCAGGCCTTCCCTAGTTAGGACAGTGCTGGACCCAGCAAGGAACCCTCCGCTACTCAAATGAAAAATGGGTTCTCATAGTGGCGTGCCACCTACCATGTGTCCAGCCCTGCACCAAGAAAGTCACACACAGAAGAGGGTGGCAAGAGAAGAGATTGTCAGCCCTGCTCCTGGGCAGATGTGCAGCCACAGGAGGTGACCCTTAGAGGCACCTTGTGAGTGAGCAGCAGGCAAACTCCAGTAGGTGCCATCTAGGGGAGAGGGCAAAGTATACATGAATGCACACACATGTGCACATGCACACAACACAGGAGTGGCAGTGCTGTCCTATGTGTGGGAATGAAGACATCTCACTGACCACCACTTCCATCCAAGGGCCAAGGAGAGGGCAGTGATCTGCCCACAGCCAAGGGAAACTCTGCAGGCAGCAGGCAGGACCCCTACCCAGACTCTGACCTCTTGTGGGCGTTGTCACCCTGAGGTGCTCCTGGCTCCCAACTTCAGGACCCTTTAGCTTTATCTTTCAGCTTTACCTGCCCCCCCGCCCCCCCCCCACACGTTTCAGCTGCCACTCACTCCCCATGGCAGGTTTTGGAGGTAGGATTCCTGGGCTGGAAAGAGGTGTGATAAACCTCTCTCTAGTGTGCTGAGTGAGTGTGAATGAGTTCCTTGGACAGAGTGGGGGCCACCCTAGCTGACAAGCAACGCTTTACTACACTTACTAATTGGCATATCTATAGCATTCCACCCATGGCGACCTAGTAGAGCCAGCAGGATGAATATCTGGACCATTTACCCAAGGATGTTAGGTAGGCAATAACCCTGACCTCAGTAGCCACAGCAGCCTCTTGCACTGGAGCAGGTCTGGCCCCAGTTACAGGAGAAAAGCCTTTGCTACAGTTTGGATCTTAAATGTTCTCAAAAGTCCACACATTGAAGTCTTAGTCTACAGCCCTTTGCTATTAGGAGGTGGGGTCCAGTGAGAAGTTTTCAGTTCATCAAAGGGAGAGGGACAATGCTCCTGAAGGGGACAATGGAAGCTCTGTATTCTCTCCCATCTCTTTTCACTCTACGTAGAGAGGCCAGGATTGTTCTGCCACAGGCTTCCACCATAGGCCCAAGGTAACAAGACCAAGGGCTGATGGACTAAAACATCTGAAACCATGAGCCAAAATAAACCTTTTCTCAGTCTAAGTTGATCATCTCAGGTATTTATTAGAACAAGGGAAAGCTGATTAATCCAGTCTCCTGCAGTGATAGTCCCAGTGTGAGTGAGGGGAGGCAAATCCCTTTCCACCCCTCCCTTCTGGGACAATCCTAAGAACACCTGGCACTGATCAGACAGCAAAATTGGGAGCATCAGTTCTAGACTTTTCATGTGCATTAGAATGGTCTAGTTAAAAGTGTCAATTCCTAAGGGCTCCTGACACCATGGGACTCTCCTTTAATTGGCAATAGACCCAGAAACTAGCATTCATAAACCTATAGTTTACACTTCTCAGAGGCAGCTGCCCTTCTATGTTCCCATTCAGGTAGGAATCAAGACCCATCTGCTTATGAATTCTATGCAAATCAGAAGGTCAGCCCACTAGGCCTCAGCAAGTAAGTGTCCACCATTATTGCTGTGGTACTGCCCAGTTACCAGTGCAAAGGATGTAAGATCCTGATGGTTGAGTTGTTCTCCTACCTTCAGGCTGGCCCAGATCCCATGCTGGGTGCAAATATTGGATTAAGCCTTTGCTGAGCTACCAGGGAGTGGGAGAGAGAGTTTCTTCAAAGCAAGACAACAGTGCCTAAGTCAAGCACAACCCCTGTAGGCGTGGTACCCCATTAGCTCTTGGGTCCATGATAACCCCATATCTCCTGGATTAGCCCAAGGTCACAGAGGGGTTGGAAACCCTCACCCCCACCCCCAGTCCTGTGTGGCAGGCAGCTCACATAAGCTTCTCAAGCAGAACAGGGACGTGAGACCAAGGCTAAGATGGGGCTGCCCTGGTTTGGTGCAGTTATGGGAGGGTGTGAAGTTTCCGGAAGCACAGCCTTGAGAGCCACTCAGAGCAGAAAAGGGCAACCTGCCCTAAGCTCAGTCCATGGGACTTTCTGGAAGTAACTTTGGACAGATGCCCTTCCGTGAAAGTTGTCACCTTGACTCCTCTTAGAGGAGGCTAAACAGAGACCCTTCAGAGCAAGAAGGTCCAGGAAACTCCAGGCCTGTGCTTCCAACTCAGCAAGAAGCAGACCCAAGGCTGTAGCCTTTGCAAAGCCCAAAGCCGGTCTGGAGGGAGAGGACACAGCAGGACGGGGGAGGGGAGGAGAGAGAAATGGCACGCAGGGATTGGAAAGGCAGCTGGGGGAGTTAAAATATGCAGATGGAGAGATGTGCGGCTGCCTGGAGAAAGGGAAGACCCGGATTCCCGGCAGTGGAGGCTGGGGAGCAGACTCGGGCCCACCGCGGGGATGGCGCGGACCGCCAGGCTTCCACCCTCCCTGGTGCGCTTCTTCAGTGCGTCCTGGGCCGGGGCTGCAGGGTAGGGAGCAAGCTTTGGCCCTTCTGTCCCCATGTAGACACCTGCCTCTGAGGGATTACTGCTGGGATTCCCCGTCCTCAGTCTGAACTTGGCCAGACTGCTGGCACTTAAGGGAAGATGCATACTCAGGGGTTGGGGCAGGAGGGGAGATGCTTCCTGCATTAGTGGAGGCGCCCACTTCCCACTTGAAATGTCTTTAGATCTCAGAGCCAAGGACAATGGCGCTCACTGAGTTTCCTTCCACCTGTCTCATCCTAGAAGGTCAAGGCTCCAGATCAAAGTGCTCCTCCCAGAGAGGATAGACTGAGGCCAGAGGCAAGCAAGTCAGTCCCACCTGCCACCACACAACAGCTGGTCCCCTATTGCTGTGCGTTCCTTCAGCACTTGCAGCGCTTTCTACTTTGCACTCCATTAATTTGCAAGTCGGCTGCTTTGTACGTGCGCTTTTGTTTGTTCTCCCAGGCTGTCCAGACCCCCTCACCCATCCTTGCTCCAGAGGGCAGGGCCTGCCCCCTCCAGTCAGTCTCCTCAGTAGAGGCCCTGCACTCCAGCATCAAAGAACTCTGTGCTGCATGGCTGCCAGTCCCCTGAGGGAAGGAGCTGCTATATAGTGGGAACAGACAAGGCTGGAAGAGCGAGGGGATCAACGTACAGCATTCCCATTTTCCAAGCAGGAAACTGAGCCTGGGAAAGCTCCATGACCAAGGCAGACAGGCCTGGCTGTTGATTTCCTACTAGAAGTCTTAGCTGGCTGTGCTATAGAACCCTGTCTCTCCTGCCACAAGACCTACAGTTCTATAGTAGATGTGAAATTAATGTCTCTGAGGGCACAAATGTTGTCTTTTTCATCTTGATATTCCTGGAGGAACTCGGGCTAGATTCTTTCTTCTTCCTAGAAATCGTCCCAGAACTCCAGGGAAGGACCGACCACTTACTAGACTGCCAGGAGCCCATGATCTCATTACCCTACCCTGGAAGCTTCTTTGGTTCCTGAGAGAGCCAGGCCATGTGGCTGGAGAGGTTCAGAGCCAGAATAATCTCTACACTACCCTTCATAATTGCCGAAGCCAAGTCTGAGTCCACAAGGCAATTAGACTCTAACCATCATCCCACTTTCTGCAAATAGGGAAGGCATTACAGATCATATTTGTCTGCAGAAAATTCATGCTAAAGGATGGGTCCCTGGCTGGCCCTGGCTGACCAACTTTCTTAAGTTCTCCTGCTTGAAGTTCTCAGGTACCTGCAGCCTGTGCTGGAGATGCTGGATTCTCAGGCAGGGAGGAGGGGTTATAGCCTGGGCTCTGCTCCTGATGTTTGCATGCAGTAGCCAAGTTATCTCAGGGCATAAAACTCATAGCCCAGAACTTCTGGACCTCTCAGCTGCTTTATGATTAGGGCTGTGGACCGACAGGATGCCATCCTCCCTCAGTCGCTTTCCTGAGCCTTGGGGGACCAGCTTCCTTCTGCAGTCCTTTGATGCCTGGGTGTGTAAAGAAGTTTCTCTGGTTAACCTTCCAGGTGAGGACTATGTCCTACCAGACTCTTGTACAAGTGATAGGAAACTAACCAGTGTGTAGTGAACACACTCTACACTCCCCCAACTCAGGATTCATCTATGACAAAAGCCTTGCCTTTTTTGCCCCTATCTACATGTCTGCACTTGCAGTCACTGGTGTTTGGGGAAAGCCTTAGTTCAGTAGAGGTCTGTATACACAAAGGCCAGGGACACAAAAAATTGCCTCCTAGGATCTGTATTTGTTTGTTACAAGCTTCCATACTGAATTAATTTTATTTACTTTTCTCTCCCTCCCTCTCTCTTCCTTCCTTCTATTTCTCCTTCCTTCCCTCCATCCTTTCTTTTTTGTGTTTTTGAAACAGGGTCTCACGTTGTAGCCCAGGCTGGCTTAGACCTTACTGTGTAGCCTAGGTTAGCCTCAATCTCATGGCAATCTTCCTGCCGCAGCCTTCTGAGTTCTGGACTACCATACCAGTTCTAGATTAATTACCCTTAACCTCAGTGCTTAGGTGCCCTCCCAGGGGCAGGACCCCATCCACTGGCTCCAATGGGCACACTTTGTTTCAGCCATGCTGGACCCCTCCAGATCCACACAGCTGGCCTATACTCTGCCCAAAAGGCCCTTCTTTCTTAAAAGTCCTACCGAGTTTCCCTTCTTCCTTCGGGGCCCATGGTGCTCCCACACATTGCCTAGATCTCACTGAAGTGACCTGTGTGTTGGTCTGACATAAGCAGAGGCTTCCTGAGGCCAGGCCACAAAACTTCTCTTCTCTTCTTCTGTGCAGGACCCAAACTCATGCTGATTATGGGATGTGACCCAAAGACCTAAGAGGCAGTTAGTGTAGTAGAAAGGACCAGGGTCTAGAGCCACCATGGCTCTGCCATGCCCCTGTGTGTGACTGTAATCATAGGACATACGTCTCTGCCTTCCTTTTCAACTCTGTAAAGTGGGGACTTCTCTTTTGAGAGTTAAATGAGAACTTTCATTCAGTAAACATCCTGAGCATTTGCTGGGCAGGGGAGTAACCTCCTGGCCCTGGCAGACAGATAATAAGCCACAGGAAGAGGAGCCTCAGGCTTGGATGAGCACTGTGAAGGGAGACAGGCACAGCGAAGGCAGAGGGAGCACAGCACTGTTCTCTTGATGGGATGGTTAGGGAAGGCCTCTGAGAAGGCAAGCTGAGAGACAACTGGGATTCAGTAACTGCTTAAGAGCTGCTAGCTGTTATAATGGGTATGATCAGAATATGGTGGGCTCCAACCTGAGGAGAAGCCCTTGTCCCAGAACCCCACATGGAGCTTTTCCTACGCCGCCCCCAATCTCAAGGGGGCCCCATGGGGCAGGCACCCAGGTGGAAGAGCACATCAGACTTAGCACCTCCAGGTTCCCCTATTGAGGGCCCTTCCCTGCCCACCACAGGCAAGTAGACCCTGTTCTTCATTCATCAGTTCAGACTCTCTCTAGCAACGACCCATTCTTCACCATCCTAGTTGACACTCATTAAGAAATAGACGCACTCTCTTATTGGTATTTTGATGGTCCCTATATTTTGTGGACAGTGACATAACAAACAGTGGTTCTTTGAGTACCCTCTGAGAGAGCTGGGGAGATTCTTATTACAGTTTTATAATTAACTTATTGGGGGTTTTGTGTTTGTCTGTTTGTTTGAGACAGGATCTCACTAGGTAGTCCTGGCTGGCCTTGAACTCCCAGACATCTGCCTGCCTCTGCTAGGATCAGATGTGCATCACCATGCCCAGCCTGCTCACTAGTATGTGTGTGACAGGCTCTCATAATGTAGCACAGGCTGGCTTGGAGATAGCTCATCATGTACCCTCAGCCTCAATCTCATGACAGCCCCGTTTCATCTCCTTAAATGATACAGCCCATGTGAGTCACGACATTTGGATATTGTTTGGGCTTTTTGTTTTTTGTTTTGTTTTGTTTTATGTGTATGAGTGTCTTGCCTGCACATATATAAATACACCCATGCATGCAATGCTCATGGAGGCCAGAAGAGGGTACGCACCCCTGGAACTGGAGTTACAAATGGTTGTTAGCTGTCATGTGGGTGCTGGGAACTGTACCTTGGTCCTCTGCAAGAGCAGTCAGTGCTCTTGGCCATTAAGACATCTCTCCAGCCCCTAGTTCCAGTTTTATAAGTGAGAAATTGAGGCTTAAGGAGGTTGACTTAGGATGGATGCCTGCAAGAGGTGGCATTGGCACCATATCTAGTCTTCCTGCCTCAGACTGTCTTCACAGCAAACCGGCACTGCTTGCTAATAGTGTGCATGCATACACACTCACACTCACAGGCATGCATAGAATACAACCAGAACTGCCAGCCCCCCAGGGCAGGCCAAGTCCTGTCCACAGGCTATCCTTAGCAGCACTGAGCACTGGCCTACAGAGGAAAAGTCCATGAATTCTCAGTGGATCAGATGATTCCAGTCCCACTGTCTGGGGCAAGCAGAAAGACTGCTTCCTACCCCAGGAGCACACTGGGCAGATTGCCATGGCTCCTTCGCCCCTTTCTGCAAGCCCATGGGTCCCCTCCCCAGTGTCTCCTTGTCCCCACAGCCAGACTCACTTCTCCAGCATGGACATGACGATCGGAGGAAGAACCAGGATGGGCATGGGCAGGACCACGCGTGTCAGTGCCGTCTCCAGCAGGGCCTGAGGGGAGGACAGGCAGGGGTGAGCAGGGCTCTGGGCTGGGACAACCACCAGGCAGCAGATCCCACCCAGAATCCTAGGTGTGCGCACTGCTGTTCAGCACAGCGGCAGCCCCGGGTCACTCATGCAGTGCTTACAGAGCCCGCTCTAAACACCAGAATATCACCTCACCCTCACCCACAAGTATTTGGAAAGAGCGGATTCCCGGCACCTGCCACATGGTGGAGGGGAGGCTATGGAAGTGGCAGGGTGCCTAGGACAGGATGGGGCAGCCTTCCAGCCTGAGACGCACAGAGGCCAGGGGTTGGGAGAGCAGGGGATGGGAGACCTAAGACACCAGAGTAACAGCTGGTGCCACAGAGCCACAGAGGTTCCCATTAAAAAAAGGCTTCCTTCCTTCCGTCTTTCCTTCCTTCCGTCTTTCCTTCCTTCCTTCCTTTCTTCCTCCCTCCCTCCCTCCCTTCCTTCCTTCCTTCCGTCTTTCCTTCCTTCCTTCCTCCCTTCCTCCCTCCCTCCCTCCCTTCCTTCCTTCCTTCCTTCCGTCCTTCCGTCTTTCCTTCCTTCCTTCCTCCCTTCCTTCCTCCCTTCCTCCCCCCCCCCCCCCCTTCCTTCCTTCCTTCCTTCTCTCCTTCCTTCCTTCCTTCCTTCTTCCCTCCATCCCTCCCTTCCTCCCTTTCTTCCTTTCTTCCTTCCTTTTTCTTTTAAAAAGTGTTTTATTTATTATTTTTAATCCATGTGTATGAGTGTATTGCCTGCATGTATGTAAGTGCACCCATGTTGTGCAATGTGCATAGAGGTCAGAAAAGACATCAGATCCCCTAGAACTGGGTTTACAGATGGTTGTTGGCCACCATGTGGGTGCTGGCAATCAAACCCGGGTCCTCTGCAAGAGCTGACAGTGCTCTTAACCACTCAGCTGTCTCTCCAGCCCTACTTCCCTTCTTTTTAAATACAGCCCTGTAAGATCTTGTGTCTACTGGCTCTGAATCTTTTCTTCCCCCCTTTTTTTCTGTATCTCAAGCTGACCTTGAATTATGTAGCTTAGGATGGCCTTGAACTTTGAATTCTCCTGCCTTTACCTCCTGAGTACTTGGATTATAGGCATGGCCTTATGTGGTACTGGGCATCAAACCCACAGCCTTGTGTGTACTGGGCAAGTACATGACCAACTGAGCTCCAGCCCCAGCTCTGAGAAACTTTTCTGGGTGAAAAGAGGTCAGCCCTTTAAGTGACAAGCTTTGACCCAACATGCTCAGGGTCCAACCTGGGGTCCCACCTGGGGCCTTGTTGGGTTCATGAGGCTCCTGGGGGAAGAATACAGAGCCTGGGATCAACCTACGTGGCAATTCTGTGTTTGAACAGCCATTGCAGAGTTTCTTTGACTCGTGGGCTCCTAGCCTTGAGGAAGGCCCAAGGATGCCTCACAGCCCTCAGATACCCAGAGTCTCTCTAAGGAGAAAGAGAGAGGCCAAGCAAAGTTGAAGGAAGCCCAGCGCTTCAGAGGTTTGCAGGCCCCCTGGCCTGTAGGGAGATGGGAAATTGAGGCTAGATTCCCTCTGAAGATGGGCTTCAGGCTGAAAGTTTCTCCCAAGAACTTGGGAGCCATAGGAAGGGCAGGAAGGGTCTTCCCATGCTCCAGAACAGGTGTGAACAGTATGAGAGGGCCTAGAGCCAAGGTGGGGACGGGTCTACTCCTGGCACAGAATCCAGCCCTGGCCCCTCACAAGTCATAGGTGGGCCCTGGCTTCCCCTGAGATGGGTGGGGAAGGAATAGAGGACCAAAGGCTTATCAAGAAGTGCTCATATACAGGGGCAGAGTTCAGTTCCCGGCAGGAGCTCCAGAGGCTGGAGCAGGGGTGATTCTTGATTCCTTCATGGTTGACTCCTTGTCCATTCCCACTACTCACAGGCCAGAGGCCAGGGAAGTAGGTCAAGTCAACAGCCACCATCAAGAGGAAGGCTGAGAAAGTGTAGGACATATACACAATGTACTGAAGTATGTGTATATGTATGTGTATGTGTGTATATGTTTAAATCACAAGAACTGGAGTGGATATGCCTAGTGAAGAGGGTCTCATAAGGAACCATCTGCAGAGGCTGCAGTGACTTCCACAGCCTGAAACCCTAGAGCTCAGGCTGGGCACTGCTCCACAAAAGGTAGCAGACCACACACCACTGTCTTCAGCTTCTGAAAGCCCTGGGGGAGCCCCTCTGCCCTCTCCAGTTAGCACCTCCTCTGAAGAGCTGGGTCCTGAGGGGCTAGGACAAGAATGAGGAGGGACATTGGAGAGCAGTAAGCAGCTGTATAGGACAGGCCTGGGGCTCATGCAGATGGGAGGAAGGTACAGTGAGGAAGACACATCTAGAAGTCCAAGGCCGGGTTCTATGTCCAGAAATCCGAAGGAATGCACAGGGTATGTATGAAAACACCAATTCCCTGCCAGGGCCTCAAGCCTTTAGGTGACCCACATGTCTGGCTGCAATCTTAGAGGAGCCCACGAGGTTGCCATCAGCATCGAGGACATCAATCCCTTCCTCAAGCTCCCCATACCGCATCAGGACCACGTTGCAGATATTGGCACTGGCTGGAAAGAGAGGGATACAGAGAGGAGGCGTGAGTGGAGGAGGACTTCCAGCCCAGCTCCACCCAGAGACAGGGCTCCCGAGTCCCAAAGGCAGAAGGCGGGATCCTTCTGTTGTCCTGTCAGCCTGGTGAAGAACGCCCAGATCCTTGGAGACCTGGTAAGCAGAGAAAATAATGGTCTGGGTTTTGGAGCTCCCACCTATAGAGGGTGCTGTTCTCCTCTTCTCTGGGGCAGGCTCCTAGGTGGAGGAAGCAGGTGCCTCTGGCCCCAAGATGCAGCCCCCTGGGGTCTGGTGTTCTACCACCAACACTTCAGTACCTTGAGCCACAACATGCTCTTGAAATACCACTTGGTGTTCAATAGTGCAAACCAAGAAATCTGCGTCCGTGGCAGCAGGTGACAGAGCAGACAGGAGCCTCAGTGCTCCTCTAGAACTGCCCCTCATCACATGGGCAGAGAATTAGCTCAGAGAGGAAGGATGTCTTAACTAAGGTCACATAGCAAAGTGGGACGGAGTAGAAAGGCTGTGGTACCTAAACCTCCAGGCACTCAGGGGTGCAAGGAGAACAAGCAGAGTTCTTGCACTGGCTGTGTTTCTTCACCTAACCATAACTCTGCCTTTTCTAGCTGAGCTTGAGGACCTGGGCAGAGGTGAGGTGCCTGACTCCTTATGTGAACACTAGCTGTGGAGTCGCCCTCAGCAGGTGACTGGCTCAGGTGGCCCTGCTCCCCAGATGGGGACTCACAAGGCCAGACCCCAGTCTACAGTGGTGTGCAGATGTAGATCTGGCCTGAACTCCTCCAGCCTGCTTCAAGATGCAAGTGGGGAGACTTGGGGGTGGTGGGCGGGTGGGAAGTGGGGGGCGACGAATGCAGAGCTCGCCTGCTCTACTCCTCCCCCCAAAGCGCCTTGCTGTGTTTAAAGTTTTAATTTTTGCTAATTAATGTCAATTAATTTTGTATAATGAGTGTTTAATTTTGGGGAGTGTGTGAGCCTGGGAGCGACTGCAGTTCTGGGCTGTGAACACTGATTAGCATCAACACCTGCTGCTTCCCCCTCTCCAGTTGGGGGGGCACCGGGTTTGGGGAGCTGGAGGGCGGTGGGGCCCAGTGGGCAAGTAGAGTGGGAGGGAGCCCACAGATGCTCCTGGGGCTGAGTCAGTGTCTAGGGAGCCCAGCAGTGCAGGGTGCTCGCAGCTCGAGAAGGGGCTCTGCAGGTGAGGGGCAGTATGAGGCTCAGGGGTCACGGTCTCCAGTTTCAATAAAGTGGGAGGTAGAATCGCAGAGGCGAAGACCAGGAGGCGGTGCAGGCGTCAGGAGGGAGAGCAGACCCAGATCTGAGATGGATTTAGAGCACACATGCCATCTTCGGGCAGCTCCACGGTTCACACACGATGCTGAGCAACACTCACCATGGCAGACCTTCTGCAGCAGGGCCTGTCCTCAGCCTCTGTCCCTATGGCAGACATGCTTACCCATCTAAGCAGTGGTTCTTGACCAAGGGTCATGTGGGGAGACATTTAGCCATATCAAGAGACCTGATTATCACGATCTGGGGTAGGGATAGGGTACATGGCAGGCAGAAACAGGGACTGCTGTTTAACAGCCACAGTGCGCAGGTCAGCCCTACAACAAAGAATTACCTGGCTCCAAGCATTAATAGTGTGGACACAGAGAAACCCCCATTGTATTTCGTTTTATTTAGAGACAGGGTCTCTCTAGGTAGCCGAGGCTGTTCTCAAACTTGGAATCCTGCTGCCTCAGCCTCCCAAGTGCTGCAATACATAGGTATGCAGTACTACATTGGTTCAGTCCTGGCTTTCTCTCTCTCCCTATTCACTTCTAAAGGTGAGCTCCTGATAGACCCAAATGCCCAGGATCAAAACAGGCCTCCTAGGGTAACCTTAGGAAGCTGGCGGCTGGCCTCTGTTAATGACACGTCCTCTAGTGGTTACAGGGACACTCTGCAACTCCTATGCCCCTGGAGACAAGAAAATCACTGGGTGGGAAAGTAGGGTTTTCTGCCAGAGAAGGTTGACCCCACCCCTGAGAATGCCTTCACGACTGCCAGCACCACTGGTCCTGGAAAGGAGAGCTACGAGACTACGGCCCTCTCTCCCGGGAATATTAACGTTATCCCCTGACCCCTGCTAGACCTTCCTTGGGTAAGAAGTGATGTTACACTTAGGGTCTCCACAAGATCTCTGGGTACGGGCTCTGGATCTACCTCACACCAGGTCAGGGGAACAGGAGACAGCTTAAAAGACTGCATCCCATACTGTGTATGTATGTGGGGCAGGCTCAATGGAAGACAGCCTATAGAGCATGTAGCTTTGGAGGTGATAGCGGGTCAGCTCCAGGAGCAGGACAGCAACTTAATTCCTCTCCACAGTTTCCAAATGTGAATGCAAAGACAGCAGGGCAGATCGGGACTTTGGCTCAACCACAGAACTATGTGGGACAAAAAGATGTCACCACCAGGCATGGCAACACATGCCTGAGATCCTAGTATGAGAGGCAGAGGCAGAAGGATCAGGAGTCCAAGGTCAACCTCAGCTATATAGTGAGTTCAAGGCCAGCCTGGAGGACACCAGGCCCTGTTACAAACCCCCTCTTCCTTAAAGGAGAAGATGAATCACAAAAGAAAGTGAAGCCCAGCCTCTCTCCTCCCTTATCCAGTCTCTCCAAGATGCCCCTGGGGACAATGGCTCCATCATCTAAGCTTCCCAGATGGACAAAAGAGAAAATCCTAAAGCCTATCTCAGAGTGAAGGCCACACCCTGGCCACTACAAGACACAGGCCTACATGACAGCACCTACACAGAGGGTGCATGTCCTATGATCTCTTCTGATGACTCCATACAGCACTCTAGCAACCACAGACCCTAGTGATCATTCCTAATGATAAGAAGGACATATGCCCTGTGCAGGAATTCCACTCTTACCATCCAGAATGTCTGACTCTGCCATGTCCCCTCAGACCTTCCCACACCTCTCCCATCACACTTCTTGCATGGGGGAAGGGAGGGTGAGAATATGCATGGATCTCCCTTCTGACACACCAGCAGATCTACTATTGACAATATCAGCAAGTTAATTAAGCAGTCTATTAGTGATAATGTTAAGAAAACTGGCACATTTCAGCTCAGACTGACACCATTCAAGACTCAGAGACAACTGACATTGGAGCTGCAATGCTGGGGATGGAGAGAGAAAGAGAGAGGGGGGGGGAGAGATTCACACTGATGGGAAGCTCAGTGTCAAGTCCTGAGGAAAACACTTTCTTGACTGCCACAGATGTTCTCACATCGACCCACAACCATGTAAAATCCTGCAGAATGTGATGTGCTAACAAAGCACCCAGAGAAAAGGAACTGTGAAGAACAGAAAGAGCAGTAAGTGCAGGACACTCTCAGGAGCCCACCTCTGAACCTGTGCAGAACATGCGAGTGGGATTGGAGCAGGAGTACATACCCTTGACTACTGGGAAGTCAGCTGCATCAACCCACAGAGAACGGGATCATTCAGACACTCAAGTAGAGCCCTGGGCCACTGATTTGGGGAAAATGAGATTCTGTAACTCCTCAACTCTGAGATGCCTTCTTCTATGTCCTAATATCCTAAAAGTTATGATGTGTGTGGCCGGGGAACTGGCTTCGTGGGTGATGTGCTTTCCATGCAACCATGAGGACCCTAGTTCAATCCCAGAACCCATGTAAAAAGCTGAGTGCAGTGGTACGCCCCCAGGACGTGGAGACAGGTGATTCCTAGTGCTCTGTGGACACTCAAGGCTAGCAAAATAGTTAAGTCTTAAAGTTCCAGTGAGAAATTCTGATTCAAAATATAAGGTATGAGCAGGAGAGATGATTAAGTGGGTAAAGGTACTCTACCAAAGCTGAGGACCTGAATTCAGTTCCTCAGACTCTTGTGGTAGGAGGAGAAAACCAACTCCTACAAGTTGTTCTCTGATTTACAAACACACACTGTGGCGCACATGTCACACACCCACACAAATAAATGTAAAACAAACAAACAACAATAAAAGAAGGTGGATGGCTTCTGGGGAGCAATCTCTTAGGTTAGCCTCTAACTTCCACATGCACCCGCACACACACACCCAAAATCATATGTCTCACAATGGCTGTTGGGGTCTGGGGTACCCAACACAGCTGCCTAGACTGTGTGAATCTGACTATAGCTAGGAGAATCTCTTCATCATTTGTCACCTCAGCCGACCACAGCAATCCCACAGAACTTGAACTCAAACTTAGATTCCTAATTGTTGCCTGGAACATCTTTTTAGAACTTACACTATAACGGTGCACGGACACGGAACGTCATTGTACATGCAGAAGATCGTCTGCCAGATACCAGGCAATGCAATTAAAGGCAGTAGAAATTGCCAAACCATAGATAGCTACCCTAAAGAAATGCTTGCCCATATGCACAAAGAGACATTTACAAGGATGTTAATTATAGCACTGTTTGTAAGAGCAAATAATTAGAAACATGCTAAATGTCCACCATTAGGGAACTCACACAGGAAGACCTCCAAAACAAAGCACTCTGTGAAGAGAGCTACTGAGAGCAGGCAGGTGACTGTGTCAAGCCCTGTCACTGGAAGAGCCACATACATGCATGTGCATAAATTCACAGGTAATGTTTCGGAAGGCTCTGTCTCCCAGGATTGCCCTTGAGACTTAAAACCTGTTTCTGAGAGACTTCTATATTTTTTTTTACACTAAATGTTTCTATATTATTTGAATATACAATGGGAATGCGACCATGTTTTATTTACTGAAAAAGTCATCTTAGAAATACGGAAGTCAAGATCTGTTTTTAAAATCTATTATTTATTTTTATTTTTGTGTATGTTGCCTGCATGTGTGTAAGTGCACCCATGCCACGCAGTGCCCTCGGAGGTCACAGAGGGCTTTGGAGCCCCTAGAACTGGAGTCACAGATGGTTGTTAGTCACTATGTGGATGTTGAGAGCCCAAACCTGGGTCCTCTGTAAGAGCAACCAGTGCTCTTAACCGCTGAGCCATCTCTCCAGTCCCACTATTCTTAACCATTATACATGAGAAGCTGGGAACTATATTTATTAAGTAAGGTAAAAGGCTAGTCATATTGTTATGGAGGATGAAGATGACTAACTCCCAAAAGTCACCCCCCAAACATTAACCCAAAGGACTCCTTTGCCAGTGATTGGTCTAAAAAGGGACATATGACCCAAACCCCAGCCAATAAGAGATGTTTTCTGGGGTCCTGGGAAAGGTCTTCTCCCACATAAGGGGCAGCAGATAAGAGACTGAGTCTCTTGTTCTCTGGACACAGTTGGATTGGGATGTGGTGCCTTGATAACAAGAGGCCTAGTTTGAAGAAGTCACCTGGGCAGTGACCAGAGCTGAATTGGAAGGCGAGCAGAGGTTGGGTGATGCATTCAAGAGTCACTCTTTGTAAAGCAGTAAGCTCTTTTTATTATTTAAGTCACTTTGAGTCTGATTTTAATTCAAAACAGCTACCCAATGAATACAGAGTTTTAAAAATTATTAAGAAAGGAGCTGGAGACATGATGCAGTGGTTAAGAACATTGGTTGCTTTGCAGAGGACCCAGATTCAGTTCCCAGCACCCACATAGAAGCTAACAACCATCTATGACCTCCAGTTCCAGGTAATTCAACATCCTCTTCTGACTTCCATGCGCACTGCGTAAGTGATGCACTTACACACGCAGGAATACACACACACATAACACAAAATAACACTTACACACGCAGGAATACACGCACACACATAACACAAAATAACACTTACACACGCAGGAATACACGCATACACATAAGACAAAATAACACACACGCAGGAATACACGCACGCACATAACACAAAATAACACACACACAGGAATACACGCATACACATAACACAAAATAACACTTACACACGCAGGAATACACGCATACACATAACACAAAATAACACACACGCAGGAATACACGCATACACATAACACAAAATAACACACATGCAGGAATACACGCATACACATAACATAAAATAATACTTACACACATGCAGGAATACACGCATACACATAACACAAAATAACAATGTCTTTTTAGTTACTAAGAAAAAGGAGCTGAGGAAATAACTCAGTCAGTACAATGCTGCCTTGTAGACACAAGGGCCTGGGTTCCAGCCCCAGAAACCACAAAAAGCTCAGTGGTTAAGAGCCCTGGCTGCTCTTCCAGAGAACCCAAGTTCAGTTCCCAGCACCCACATGGCAGAACAACCAGTTCCAGGGTATTCAACGCCTTCTTCTGACTTCTGTGGGCATTACAGGACATGGGTACACTGCTATGTCGCAGGCAAAACACTCATACATATAAAATAAAAATTCATTAAAAAGTCAGGTATGATGGTGTGAACTTGGGAGCTCAGCGCTGGGGAGGTGAGACCAGGTAGATCCTGGGACTAGCCAGCCTACTTGGTGGGTCCCAAGCCAAAGAGAGATTCTGTCTGTTTAAAAAATAAAATTAAATCAAACTAAAAAGGTAGGTGGTACCTTAGAAAGAATACCAGAGGTTGAGCTTTGGCCTCAACATACACACATACACAAATTTTTAAGAAAAATATCCAGTGGTCAAAATTGTAGGGAAAAAAATGTAGGATTAAGAAATTCATGAAATATATATATATATATATATATATATATATATATATATATATAACCCTGGTAAACATGAACTCAATCTTATGAATAGTCAAAGACAGACTTCTGAATCTAAGAAAAAAATCAATTTGCAAGAGCTTCTTATATTTTGGAAACTAATCCTCATTGGTTCAATGGTTTACAAATGGCTGTTCCTGGACTGTGGCCTGGTCGTCCCACTTTGTGGATGGTATCGTCTGTCATACAGTTTAATATGTCCTCAAATACACAATCTTTCCCTTCTTTTAACACTTTGTGTCATTAAGAAACTCTGCCTCTATTCCAATGTTCATCTACACTTTTTTCAAAAAGTTTAAAATGTTTACTTTTCACATTCAGGTCTTTAATCTACCCTGGAACTTATTTTTGTATATGAAATGCGGATCTCCTATCTGAAGATCCAAATGTCTAATAAAGAAAACATTCTCAACCATAACAGGAGTTGAAAGGAAAAAGTAGTAATGAAAATGAGAAACAGCAGCTGGGTGTGGTGGCTCACTTTCTATAACTACAGAACTGAGGGACAGAGGCAGGAGGTCAACACAAGCCAGCCTGGGCTACACAGCAAGACAAACCCTGCCATACAATGAAACAAGCAGTAGGTAGAGAGATGCTCAGCAGTTAAGGGCCCTTGTCTTTCCAGAGGACCTGAGTTCTTTTCCCAACACCCCTATGGTAGCTCACAACCACCTGTAACTCCTGCAGGGGATCTGATGCCTTCTTCTGGTCTCTGCTGGCACCACACTCACATATATAAACAAAATAAAATAAATCTTTAAAAAGCCCAAAAGGTATGTGCACACATTGGAAAGAGAAGCCATTTCAGATAGATACACATTTTAAAGGTTCTGAAGATTCATAGTACTGAATGTAGAGGAGACAAAGAAGACCTAAAACATAGGCAAGCAGAAATTCAGACTCTGTGGATGCAGTGAAAGCCGTGCTCTGCTTGACAACATCTAACAAAGCCAGAAGTGAGCCTGCTCTCTAACACACTCCTTCCATGTCTAGCTGTAGCCCTATCCTCATTTGATTTCTATGACAAACACCACGATCAAAAGCAACATGGGAAAGGAAAGGGTTTACCTGGCTTACAGGTTCCTCATCAAGGATAGCTGGGGCAGGAGCCCAGAGGCAAGAGCTAAAGCAGAGACCATGGATGAAGGCTGATACTGGCTTGCTTCCTTTGGCTTGCTCACCTACCCTTCTTATACAGCCCAGGCCTACCTATACAGGGTTGACACCACCCACAGTTGGCACCACAGTGGGCTGGGCCTTCCTATATCAATTAGTAATCAAGAAAATGCCCCACAGACATTCCTACAGGCCCATCTGATGGAGGCAAGTAACTAGGACAGGAATTGGTATAAGGAATGAGAGGTGTTACTATAATAGACCTGATCGTGTTGCTTGGGGGAAGACAGTAGAAGCATTTGGGACTTTGGCCTGGAAAAGCCATTGTGTGTTCAGAGTTTAATGGGCTGTTCTGTGGGAGCTTAGAAGACAAGAATGCTGAGAAAGTGCAGACAGTGGAGGGCCTGGCTTGTGAAATTTCAGAGGGAAGTTTAAGACTCCCTCAAAGACTCTATCAGGGATGTTCATGTGATATTTTAGATAAAAATCCATGGAAGTGAAACCTTTGCATTACTGGGACAATTTATGCTGTTTAGCTGGGGCTAAACAATTAGCTGTGACTAATAAGAGACCAGTATCATTGAGAAGAAATCTCCTGGGAAGTATTTCTGCAGGTCTAGCACACAGACACTGTGGCCCAGAGGGGGCCAAGGTGGCATCTCAGGCTGGAAGCCAGACTTGGTAATGTGTAAGTCTCCCATGTGGTACTGAGGGCATAAAAGCAGCACAGTTGAAAGATCATGGAGAAAGCTGAGGCTTGGCGCTCAGGGGAATCTACTGGGGAAGGTGCAGCCTTGATCTGAAGTGGAGACTGAAGGGTATTAGAAATGCCAGGGCTGTGGGATGACCACCAAGGACAGCAGGCCCGTGGAGTGGAACAAGCCTGCCCTACAAGATAGTTTGTATGTGTTGGGGGTGGCCAAGCCAGAGAAGCAGAATTGCCCAAACCTCTGGAGTCCAGAAGATCATGCGTGAGTCCCAGTCAGATTGTGAGCTGCACTGCTGGACTTTAGTTTTGCTTAAATGTGCCCAATTCTTCCCCTTAAAACAAAGCATTTAACTTTTTTTTTTTTTTTATTACAAGGGTTCACAATTAAGAGAATTTTGATATTTCAAAAATACTTTGAATTTTTAAAATGTTTGAAATTTTTAAGGACCGTGGGGCTTTTAAAGTTATACCTTTTATTTTTCCTGATATTTTTTGAGACTGTAGCACCAGCTGGCCTTGAATTCGCCATGTAGACCAGGCTCGCCTTGAATTCACTAAGATGGTTATGGTTTAATAATGGTGTGTTTGTGTGTAACGCTGACAAGCAGTCAGTTGTGCTGGTTAGTTTTTGTCAACTTGCCACAAACTGGAGACATCTGGGAAGAGAAAACCTAATTAAGCAATTTCCTCCATCAGACTGGTCTGTGGGCATGTCTGTGTGGTATTTTCTTATTACTAATTGAGGTAGAAGGGCCCAGCCCACTGTGGGCAATATAAAAGGGCAGCTGAGCAAGCCAGAGGCAACAAGCCAGTAAGCAGCCTTCCTCCGGCGTCCGCTTCAGTCACTGCTTC
Source organism: Eospalax fontanierii (assembly GCA_035773235.1). Classification (NCBI taxonomy): domain Eukaryota; kingdom Metazoa; phylum Chordata; class Mammalia; order Rodentia; family Spalacidae; genus Eospalax; species Eospalax fontanierii. The sequence continues at coordinate 51,118,703 of CM069547.1, read as the reverse complement.
CAGGCTCCTGCCTTCAATGGCGGGCTGCCGCTGTAAGCCAGATAAACCCTTTTTCCCCAAAGTTGGTTTTGATCGAGCTGTTAAAGTAAGTAGGACAGGCCCCTAGATTTGCAACACTCTACCTTGCTGCAAGCAAATCTGAGGTAGGGCCCAGATCTGTTTTTCTGTTTTGGAGTTCCTGGGGTGAGCGTAATCCAGATGAAGGTTTTCAAAACCCTGCCCAGGAAAAGCTCTTTCCTGGGTACATAGACACACGTATGAAGGAGCATGTGCACAGCTATATGATGGGAAGTGAAACAGCTCCAGTCAATCAGCTGTGGACAGCCACACTATAGAATGCAAACAGCAACTGAGATGGACACACGTACACACGTGTTAACAGGGAAAAGCTCAAAACATAATGAGGAGCAAGCTTCAAAAAGCAAAGATAGTATGACAAAGTTCTGGTCAATTACTAAAAAAATGCATAAACAGGGTTGGGAGAGGGCTCCAGCAGTAAGGTGTTTGCTGTGTAAGCATGAGGACTTGCGTCTGATCTCCAGAACCCATGTACAAAGGTGGGGGTGGTTCTGTGCGCTTGTAACCTCAGCACTAAAGCGACAGAGACAGAAGGGTCCCTGGAGCTCACTGGCCAGCTGCTCTAGCCGTGGTGGCATGTCCCAGGTGGTTCAGTTGAGAGACCCTATCTCAGAAAACAAAGTCCTCCTGAGGAAGGACATCAAAGGTCGACTTCTGGCCTACACGTGCACATGCACATACATATACGCCCATACATGCACACACATAAAATTTATAAACAATACAATTGTTTGTTTCTGGGACATGTACCTATTTTGAAATATAGAAATCTGAACTGCAGGCGGGCAGCTGCCTTGGAGAGGAGGCCACCACCAGGCAGGCGGAGGGCACAAGGAGCTTCTTCAGTTTTCTTTGTATTTGAAATATTTTGTTACTTCCTTTTAATTCATTCACTTATTTTATTTTTATTTTTTGAGATAGGGTCTTACTGTGTATCCCAGGCTGGCCTAGAATATGCAATATAGGCCAGGCTGACCTCAGACTCATGATCACCTTGCCTTTGCCTCCCAAGTGCTAGGATTACAAGTATGTGCTGTGACACTGGCTATATAGTATTTCAAACTTTAAAATAATTGTCACAGAAATAATTATTGTGTCTTAAATCCTGTTGAAAAGGGTAAACTAAGCCAACCATGGTGGCACATGCCTTTAATCCCAGCACTTAGGAGGCAGAGGCATGCAGAACCTTGTGAGATGGAGGCCAGCCTGGTCTACAAAATGAGTTCCAGGCCAGCTGTAAGCCAGATAAACCCTTTTTCCCCAAAGTTGGTTTTGATCGAGGGAGACCCTGTTTCAAAAGGCCAAAAAAGAGGGGGGCAGTGTAAATTAGAATTTTATAAGTTCTATGGACATATTTCCAAACTCTACCAGGTGTGGTGGCACATACCTATAATCCTAGCACTTGGGAGGTGGAATCAGGAAGATCACGGAGTCAACCCAGTTTCAGGGCTACCCTGGGTTATATGAGACCCTGTATTTTAAAAAAAGGCCAAAATTTATTGTGATGTAAAAAAACAGATAGAGAATAGGATATTTATTTGATACAGGTTTTTCTTGATTATATTTAATTTAATATAGCAAATAAGCAGATATCCATATACTCAAGCTGTTGTCGCTGTTATGACACAAGGTCTTATGTAGCCAGGCTGGCTACTTCTATGTATCCAAGAATCCTCTTTTTTTTTTTTTTCACATATGTATCAGTGTATCGTCTGCATATGTGTAAGTGCAGTTGTGTTGTGCAATGCCCACAGAGGTCAGATGAGGGCATTGAATCCCCTGGAACTAGAATTACCTACAGTTGTTAGCCAACGTGTGGGTTCTGGGACTCAAACCTGAGTCCTCTGCAAGATCATCCAGTTCTCAACCACTCCCTGATCCTCCTAACTCTACCTTCCAGGTTCTGGGGATGTAATGCCCAGCTTGATTTTTATGCTTTTAGTTGTTTACTTGAATTTGGAGAGATATAAGCAAGTTTGCCTCTGGAGAAACAAGACTCACTTTATATAGCAGTTATGCATTATGGGGTGGGGGGTCATTTCCATTAAGAAAGTACTGGAGCAGCAACAGAAAATGGCCAGTTTTTAGCTCCACACTGACTTGGACAAAGGGCTCCTGACTCCCTCATCTGCAAGAGGGCCAGGCACGTGTGTTCCCTGCCATCTTCCCTGCACCCCTCCCTCCCTATCTCCCTCCCTCGTTCCATCACTTTCTGGTAATACATGCACGTGGTACACAAGTGCATTAGCTACTTATCTGGTTGATGGGACAAACTATCCAACCGAACAAATTAAAGAAGGAAGGGTTTGTTTTGGCTTAAAGTTCCAGGGGATACAGTCCATCATAGCAGGTAAGGCATGGTGGCAGGAACAGGAGGTGGCTGGCCACAGTGTGTCCACAGTCAGAAAGCAGAGAACGGTGAATGCTGGTGCTGAACGCATTTCACTTTGTTATGCAGTGTGGAACCCCAGCCAGCAGCATGGTGCTACCCACATTAAGGGTGGATTTTCCCTAAATTAGTTTAATGTAGATAATCCATCACAACATGCCCACAGGTTTGTCTCCTAGGTGATTCTAGATCCTGTCAAGTGGACAATCAATTCTAACTGTGACAATGGGGTAAAGAGTTCAAAGTGTGTAGAAGGGAAGATAATCAAAAAGGGGCCTCCTCTCAGCCTCTGAGCCTTCCCTTCACTGTCTCCTCTCGGCCTCTGAGCCTTCCCTTCACTGTCTCCTCTCGGCCTCTGAGCCTTCCCTTCACTGTCTCCTCTCGGCCTCTGAGCCTTCCCTTCACTGTCTCCTCTCGGCCTCTGAGCCTTCCCTTCACTGTCTCCTCTCGGCCTCTGAGTCTTCCCTTCACTGTCTCCTCTCGGCCTCTGAGCCTTCCCTTCACTGTCTCCTTTCGGCCTCTGAGCCTTCCCTTCACTGCCCCTCTAGAGGCAGCCTCCAGAGCCAGAATCTCAGGCCAAGCATCAGAGGACCTGCAAACCTTTAAGCTCACACATATGCCTATTGCCACACTGAGAGGCTCTCACATGTTTCTCACACCAGTCACAGATCATGGCCCCGCTACCCTTGGAGGAGTGATGCCTAACAAACAGGGATGTGCACCCTAACATCTGCTTAATCTCACAGCATGTCCTGATATTGCATCTTCGAGGAAGCTCTAAACGGCACAGATTTCCTTTTAAACAGCTTGAGAATCAGGGAGAGAGTTTCACAACCCAGACTGAAGTGGACTGGGAATTTCTGAATTGTAAAAAATCAGCTTGTAAATTCTAGGTGTAGGCTGACTCTAAAGTTTGAAATCTCTTCCTATAAGATTCTTGCTAAGGAGTTTGAAGAGGTAGCTAAGCAACGTGCTTGCCATGTAAGCAAGAGGACCTTAGTTCAATCCCTAGCACCTGTGTAAAAAGCTGGGCTTGGTGGTGTACACTTGTGATCCCAACAATGAAGAAGTAGAGACAGAAGGACCCTGGAGCTGGCTAGCCAAGCTAGCCCACTTAGTGAGTTTCAGAGCACTGAGAGACATGGCCTAAAAATTATTTTAAGGTGTATGATGCCTGAGAATGATGCTCACAGTTGTCCTCTGGCCTCCACATGCCTGTGTGTATACATACACACACACACACACACAAGTACACAAGATTCTTGCTAAGATACCCCTCTCCTGAGTACCCCAGAAGAGGTCAGTAACTAGAATACCAGCTGCAACATAAAACAATGAGCTGTGTAGGGAGCTGGGGCCCTGTCACCCCTCTTCTGTAAGCTTCCTTAGTCCAGTGGCTCCCCATTGGCTCTGAGATAAAGCCTAAACCCTATGTTCATGTCTAAGATTCCAAGATGCTCTTTCCCTGCCCCACAAGCCCCGCCCCTGCTGCCTCCGTTGTCTTCTCTTCGAGCCTCATGTTTTTCTACAGTCTCTGCCTGTGGGTCTCTCTGCCTTCTAGATTTCAGGAACTATGGACACCTCTTGAATCAGAAGTCCATTCTGATCTACTGAGCACCTACAGGATGCCAGGTTTTAGGAAAGCTGCCCAGAAAGAGATGACTTAGTCACACGTGAATGCCCTTGGAGCACTGTGGGTCAGGCTGCTTACTGGACACATTCCTAAACCCAGCGGTCACCCGACTCACTCCAGTAGCTGACCATCATCCAGTTGAAAGGCCCCGCCACTCCTGCCAAGTTCCATCTATCAGAGCTACAGACTCCCTCATTCTGGATGCTCTGTCTTTAGCAATACAACTGAAATCTCTGTGAACCTCATCAGAGCCACACACCACAGGGTGCACTTGTTCTGAACAGAGCCCACAGAACCTCCAGTCTCCCCAAGTCCCTCAGCAAGTCACGTCATGACACCTTAATATTTACATAGCTAAGCTGTTGTTTGTTTATATGTGTGTGCATGTGTGTATACATTTTCACATCCTAGGCATACTAGGTAAGTACTCCACCACTGAACTCCAGCCCCAGCTTCTATGAAATGTTATGGCCCTTGTCACTGGAATATTTGGGTCTTGTGCCATTTTTAGCATCTGAATAACCCTTGTCTCCAAACTGATGTTCCCTAATGCCAGGATGTGTGTGGGGGGGGTAATGCATGTGAGGGTGGGTACCTGCAGAGCCCAAGGCTGTTATATCTGGAGCTGGAGTGACATGTGTGTGGGGGGGTATGCATGTGAGGGTGGGTACCTGCAGAGCCCAAGGCTGTTATATCTGGAGCTGGAGTGACATGTGTGTGTGTGGGGGGGGGTATGCATGTGAGGGTGGGTACCTGCAGAGCCCAAAGCTGTTATATCTGGAGCTGGAGTGACATATGTGTGTGTGTGGGGGTATGCATGTGAGGGTGGGTACCTGCAGAGCCCAAGGCTGTTTTATCTGGAGCTGGAGTGACATGTGTGTGTGGGGGGGGGTATGCATGTGAGGGTGGGTACCTGCAGAGCCCAAGGCTGTTTTATCTGGAGCTGGAGTGACATGTGTGTGTGTGGGGGGGGTATGCATGTGAGGGTGGGTACCTGCAGAGCCCAAAGCTGTTATATCTGGAGCTGGAGTGACAGGTGGTTGTGAGCCACAAAATGTGAGAGCTGGGTCAAAACTTAGGTTGCTCTTAACCACTGGCTTCTCTCTCCAATCCCATGGTTTGGTTTTCTGAGACAGCATGCCTTGTCATTCAAGATGGTCTCAAACTCACTATGTAGCCAAGGAGGATCTTGAACTCTTGATCCTTCTGCCTCCACTCCCACATGCTGGGAGCATGTGCCTCACACCTTTAGTTCTTGCCATCCTGGCTGGATGATGAAAGGAATAGAGCTGATGAAGGGCTCGCATGCTGACAGGGGACTATAACATGTACTGAGGGCTCATGAGAGACTGGGAGGTTGGCATCTAATCCCCATGAAAGCTTGCTTACCGATGCCAGGACCCATTTGAAAGATGTAGTATCTATGGACCAGAAAGATTGGAGCAGGCGCCTAGGTAAACTGGTAAGGGATAGGTCTACTGATCATCTACCTGCAGCCTGATGACTGAAAAAGTGGACCATGGTTACAGTGCAAGCTTACAGAAAAACCCAGAACATTCAAACCAGAATCTAGTCCCCAGTGTCATCAGGGTAGAGTTGCACTGTGGGTGACCAACCCCAAACCTTCTAAGCCAAAGCACTTGTTCTAATATTTAATAGAACCCTGTAATAGTTCACTCTGTCAAGTTGACTGGATTTAGAATCACCTAGGAGACACACCTCTGAGCATGCCTGTGAGGCTATTTCCAGAGAAGCTTAACTGAGGTGGGAAGACCCACCCTGAATGGGGGCAGCACCATTCCATGGACTGGGGTCCCCTCTTTAATAAAAAAGAGAAAATGAATGGCTGGGGAGCTGGCTCACCGGTTAATGCATTTGCCCTTGTAGGGCATGAGGACTGGAGTTTGAATCCCTAGAAAATCACATGCATGCTGGGTGGTGTGCTGTCCTGTCTGCATTTCTAGCCTTGGACGGCAGAGGCAGGGGATCCTCAGAGCAAGCTGGCTAGCAAGTTCTGGGTTTGATTTAGAGGTCCTGTCTCAATGAATAAAGTAGAAGAGGGATTGAGAATGATGCACATGCATGAATGGGGGCACATCTGCAAAAACATGCGCGCACACATATATAACACACACATGAAAAAGTGGAGAAAGCACTTGATATGACCTAGAATCACCTGAGAACACAGTCTCGGTGAGGCATCATCTAGATCAGGCCAGCCTGTGGGCATGTCTGTGGGGGGATTGCTTTGACTGTCAATTGATGTAAGAGCCCAGCCCTTTGCAGGTGGCACCATTCCCCTGGCTGGGCACCAAACCGCGTAAGAGAGCAGAAAGCTAGCGAACAAGGATCTGTGAATTTATTTTATCTCTGCTCTGGGAACACTTTTAACTTCCTGCCATGATCTCCTAGCACTAATGGATTATAACCTGGACTGCAAACCAAACAAGCCCTTTCTTCCCTAAGTGATTTTTTTGTTAGGGCATTTTATCATGCAACAGAAATGAAACTAGTATATATATTAAGGTAGGGGATCTCTGGCATTTCTGCGTCTTTAGAACCCTGGCTCCACCCACCTCATGGAACCCACACAGGACCACTCCCTCTGCTGGTGCCACCTCTCCATGTGCTTTTCCCCAAGGGACCTTAGGAGGGCTGTTTGTGGGACCTGCCTCTCCTACAACAGACTCAGCCCTAGACACTGGTTGGTGGTTGGACCCAGAGGTGTATTTTTCCAGTGCCTCCTCTGCTGACCTTTAATGGCACTGTTTGCCCAGCTTCCCAAACCATTAACTTCTACCTCCCAGCAGTCACACATCAATTAACAGAGGGCCTGCTCCAAGCTCAGGCTCCCGAACACAATTAAGCATGACAGTCCACAAATAAGAAAGAACTGGAGAATTAATTAAGGTCTAAACAAATTAATTACTAGTCCCCAATCAATTCCAATGCCAGCACACATGCTCCCAGGCTCACGGTCTTTCTTACGGTCTCTGGTATAAACAGAAATGAGCTCTCCCACATGATTGTTGTTTTAGACCAGGGCATGGCAGGTCAGAAAACCAACATGAGAAATATGGCTGCAGGAAGTACTGGGGGCTTCCCAAGCATGGGACATACATATGTACATATGACCCTAGATGAAATGTCAGGGGGAAACTTGGGGGTAGGATGATCACTGCAGGATACTGAGTAGCTAGGCCACAGGGGATACATTCCTCAGTTTCTCAGCTGAGAAGGGAGGTTTCTCCATGGGTTTGGGTAGCCATAGAAGGAGCTTTAATCAGTTCAACATAATCCAAAGTCAAAATTTATGTATTCTTTTGTAAAATGAGGGCAGTAGGTTCTGTATTATGGTCCTGCCAGCACCAAATGAGGAGCACTGAAGGGATGGATGAGAACTAGCCGGTCCTGAGAAGTCCCGGGCTCTGAAAACTGAGGGCAGGCTTGCAGGGACTTTTGAGGTGGTCCCAGGAGAGCAGCTCAAGTCGGATGGGGCAGAGGAATCAGGCATAGGGACCCAGCTTTCCGAGCCACAGTGGGGGTAAAGGGTAGAGGGAGTTGTGGCCTTCTTAGTCTTAGACCCTACAGAACAAAGAGAAGACACAGCTTCTCCAGCCTCCCAGGTTTTAGGCAAAACAGGAGCCCTGAGGGGCTGCTCAGAGCAGTGGAAAGAACAACCAATTCAAGGGAGCTTTCTTGATCTCTGCCTGCCCAGGACGAGTGGGGTGGGTGTGGCCTCTTCAGGACCCACATCCCCTACAGACCCATTTGATGCCCACACTCCCAGTGACAGGGCTGCCTGTGAGCACTTCCTCTCACCTCCAGCTACCTCCCACACCAGGCCCTCCCATCATGCCAATGCCGAGAGGGGAGAGCAGCTCTTTCCGAGGAGAAGAGGGTGCTGCTTTGCAGTGGCCTCTAACAGTGGCTAGCCTGCTACAGATGCAAGGACTTAGATGCTCTGTCCTGGTCAGGGTGTCTCTGGAGCAGATGGCAACTTTGGCCTCACAGCCCATGGCAGCAGCACAGACCAGGAGAATGGGCAAGTGCCCATTTGTAGAGGGATCTACTTCACCCAAGGTCCTTCAGAGAGAGAGTACTAGTCAGTTTCAGACCACACTGTACAACTGGCTATAATTTAGGCTCTCAAGTTGCTAGGCAGAGATTGAACTTGGGTGAGAGGGCTGAAGGCTCAACCCAAGAAGTTAGGAAGGGAATCTGTCTGCAGCGGGTCAGAAAATCTCAGTACAGAAGGAGCACCTCTCCTGAAAGAGTCCCAGAGAGGTTAAGATCAGCTCAAGGTCACACAGCAAAATAGAGGCTGGGCAGGGCTGGAACAGGCCCCTGGCAAAGTTCTTATCTGAAGCTTGCCCCCCTCAGTTTCACCACTGATTACATCGCAGCAGACCTGAGATCCGGTTTATGGCAGCTGAGAGCTGCCCTTTCTCAGGCTACCTTGGACCCTCTAGCCCAAGTAGCTGCAGACACCAGTTAAGCAGCCACGTTTGCTCAATTAGACCTCATGATGAAGTCAGATTTAAAGAGTCATTCCATTGATGGCCCATGGCAGAAACAGCTGAGAGTTCATTAAAAATGTGGCGTTGCTATAGCAATTATCTGGGTTGGTTGGGGCTTGTGGGTGCCTGGTTCTGGGAGTTTATTGGCCTCTGGGCCATGATGGGGGTAGGGTCACCGCACCTCCCTTCGGTGGTCTCCCCAGGTGCTCCAAAGCACATTCCCGTGAACAGCCTCGAGTACAGCTCTGCTACTTTGGGCCAGAGATGGTGGGTACTGTGCACACGTTGGCATGGGGAAGCTGGGACCTGGAGGTGAAGGTGGGGTGAGGGCCATGGGCATGGGTCTGACTGGGCTCTTCAGACCGAGCCCTCACATGACCGGGAGGGTGTCACAGGATCTCAGGCTCTAGGCTGGGCTGGCCCTGATGACGTTTGTTCTCTAAGACAACACTCTGGTTAGTGACTACCAGCGCACTGTATCGTGCTGCATCTGAAGCTGTTTACTTCTTTTTAAAACCCCTGCAGTGGTGCCCCTCTCCACAGAAAAGATGCTCTTCCATAGGGGCCGGGAAGAAGCAGCAGAATCTCCTGGGGCCAGATTAATGTTTCTAAATGCATAAAACAAAATTGAAAGAGAAATTTAAAAGCTATCAATAATTAGTAATTGTATCAGGCATGGTGTCACACATCTTTAATACCAACATTCTCAAGGTAGATGCAGGTGGATCTTGATGAGTTTGAGGCCAAACTTGGTACATAGTGAGTTCCACACAAGCCAGGGCTACACAGTAGGAACTTGTTTCAAAACAAACAAACAACAAAACAGAGGCGGGAAAGATGGTTCAGCGGTTAAGGGCATTGGCTGTTCTTGAAGAAAACCCAAGTTCAAATCCCAGCACCCACACGGTGGCTGACAACTCCAGTTACAGGGATCCAGTACTGTGCATACATGCACACAGTACATGCATACAGATAAAAATAATAATTTTTTTAAAAAAGCAAACAAAAATACAAACAAGCCAAAAAAAAACAGGAAAACAAACAAATAAACAAACAAAAAACAGAGACTGGAGAGATGGCTCAGCCATTAAGAGCACTAGCTGCTCTTCCAGAGGACCTGGGTTCAGTTCCCAGCACCCACATGATGGCTAACAACATCCATAACTTCAGTTCCAGGGGACTCAATGCCTTCTTCCGACCTCTGGGGGCACCGCACAATAGGGTGCACTTACACACATTCAGGTAATACATTCATACACATAAAAGAAAAATAATATTAAAATAAAAACAGTAATTGTGCTTAAATAATAAGTGTGTCTAAAAAAGTTTTTTTTTGTCTTTTTGAGACAGTCTCCCAGTTGGCCCGGAACTTGCTAAGTAGACAAGGCTGAACTTGGTCTCACAGATTCCCCTGCCTTTCCCTCCCAAGTGCTGGGGTAAAAAGTGTATGTGCCACTACACCCAGTTTGTTTTTTTTCTTTTCCTTGAGACAAGGTCTCATGTAGTCCAGGCTGGCCTCAAATTCACTATATAGCCAAGGATGACCTCCTCATCCTTCTGCTTCTACTTCCCAAGTGTTAGAATTATAGGTATGTACTACCATGGTCATCTAATAGATCTGCTTAAGAATATTTATTTGTGTGTGTGTGTGTCTGTCTGTCTGTCTGTCTAAGTGCAGGTGTGTGTATGTCACAATAACTCAGGTGACAACTCTGGGGAATTGATTCTCACCTTCCACCATGTGGGTCTTGGGATCGAACTTAGATATTCAGGTTTGATGGCAGGCTCCTTTATCTGCAGAGCTATCTCACCAGCCCTGAATGTGCCTTTTAACTGGTGAACTAAAAAATAAGACATAGCAAGCCGGGCGTGGTGGCCTAGGGCTTTAGTTCCAGCACTTGAGAGGCAGAGGCAGATCTCTATTAGTTCAAGGCCAGCCTGGCCTACATAGTGAGTTCCAGGCCAGCTAGGACTACAGGGAGACCTGTCTCAAAAGACAAAAATAAAACAAAAATGAGACATAGCAGTTGATGTATCAAATATGATCATTTTGGATGTGTTGCGTGGAAGCAGTACTTTAAGGTGTCTGAGTGGCCGCTGTAATGTGCATGAGCACACGTGCCTGTGATTTCTTGCTGACAAAGCCACGAGTCTGTTTTTTTTGGTTTTTGTTTTTGTTTTTCTTTTTACTATGTTCGCTAGGCACACTCATGATGAAAGGAATGTTAGATTTAAATTTTTTTTGTTCTTTTTGAGACAGGGTCTCCCTGTAGCCCCAGCTGGCTAGAACTCGCTGACCAGGCTGGCCTTGATCTCACAGAGATCCACCCACTTTTCCAGAGTGCTGGGACTAAATGTGTATGCCACCATGCTGGGCTAATGTGAATTCTTTTCCTAATTCACAGGCTCCATTATGTTCTGTCTGCTAACCCCTGTGAGCCTGGAGACTCAGGTTAAGAATCCCTGTGCTGGGCTGGGGATGTGGCTCAGTTGGTAGCATGCTTGCCTAGCATGAATGAAGCTCTAGTTTAGATCCACAATATCTAATAAACTAAGTAGGGTGACTCACACCTTTAATCCCAGCGCTCAGGAGGTAGAGGCAGAAAGGTCAGAGTTTCAAAGTTGTTCCCAGCTACATAGTGAGTATCAAGCCATCTGGGATATATAAGACACCATCAAAAGAAAAGGAAAGAAAAGAAAAGAAGAGAGAGAGAAAAGAAGAAGGATGAGGAAGAGGAACAGGAGGAGGAACAGGAGGAGGAGGAAGAGGAGGAGGAGGAGGAGGAGGAGGAGGAGGAGGAGGAGGAGGAGGAGGAGGAGGAGGAGGAGGAGGAGGAGGAGAATCCCCGAGCTAAGTTGGAAATAAGTCTGAGGCAAGCCTCGGCTACATAGTAAGTACCAGGCCAGCCTGAGCTACAGATTGGGACTGTGTCTCAAACAAACTGCCTAACCCTGTGGGCCTGGAGACTCAGGTTAAGAACCCCTGTGCTGGGCTGGGGTGTGGCTCAGTTGGTAGAATACTCGCCTCACAAGTGTGAGGCCCTGTGTTCCATCCCAGCATCAGAAAACCAAGGAGTTCAAGTGCTAAAGCTGATTCTCCTGCACTGAGCTGGCCAGTGGGTTCCAGCATCCTTTCTTCTGTCTCTAGAAGAGATCTAGATCTCCCAGCCAGGAGCTCACAAGCACTAGGGGGATGTGATATAAAAAAGCCACCATCTAGCCAGCTCCCTGGGCGCCCCCCAGTCTGCCACCATGCATCAAACACACACCCACACAAGTGCATTGTGCATATCTTACCTACAGCAGGGAAGGGCACAAATCTCTGCACCAGAAGGCGGGTGGCTGGGGTGAATTTGTTGGCTTTCTGAACCAGCACATTAAGGCCCACCTGGGAGAGAAAAGAAAAGAGAAAAGGTATATGGTGCTGCAAGGTCTAGAGGGAGGGGCAGACTGGAGGGAGCCTGGTCTTGAGGTCTGAGGTGCCCTACCCACCTCAGGCCACATCTGTTCCCTCAGGGCCAGCTCTGAAGTCTACCACGAGTGTCATTTACTAGCAGTGGGACCTTAGACAAGTAAGTGATTGTGCTTTCTCTGCCTCACTGGCTGGTATAGAAAACGACAGTCATTTCTACATTGCAGGGCTGTGACATGAATGCATCATGAACTCGGCAAAGGAGAGGACTCCGTAAGTGCAGTTGTGTAACAGTATCACCTCGCCCAGGAGGCCATGGCTTTCCTCCTGCAAAGGGATTCCTTCTTGCTTCCTTTCCTCTCCCCTCCCTTCTTTCAACAGTCTTATATAGCCCAGGCTGGCCTCAAATTCACTATGTAGCGGGGGATGACTTTCCTCAGCACCTCCCTCCCAGCACTTAGTCCTGGCCTCATGAGTATTGCCCCTCTGGACCAGGAGGGAGATAGGGACTGCAGGCCTTTTGTCTGTTTATGGACTCAACACTTAATGCCTGCATTAGAGCAGAAATAACTGCATCCAGGTTGCCAGTATAGGACCAGGGTGGCAAGGGCATGCCATTCACTAGCCCCCATGCAGCCAGAGCGCCAGTGGAGCTAAAGCGCTGTCAGCTACCTCCAGCCTGGACTTGCAGTGCTATGTCACTGTCAAGCTGATGCACAGAGTCCCATCCATGTCCCTGCTGCCCACTTGAGGGCAGGCTGGGTAGCAGGAGCCGAGTGGCAGCTTAGTCATTCTTTAGTAATACACCAGGGCCATCCTTGGTGCCATCAGCCCACCCTGGGTCCTGCTGCTCACAAATGGAGCTCAGTAAGTCCAGGTTTCCCCAGCTCTCAGCAACAAATGACTCTGAAATGGCCTCCTGAACCCCACAAAAAAAAGTGCAGGGAGGGAAGTCAAGGAGGGGCAGAGAATGAACCGCAGATGAAGAGGATGAGGAAGGGACTCCGGGGGAGACTTCCCACATGCTACTCAGCACATTTGCATGCAATAGCTTTCCATTTCTATAATGCTGGGCACTGAACCCAGGACTCTTAGCATGCTGGGCAAGTACGCAACCCCATCACGAGTACTCCAAGACATCACATCCAGTATCTTAACAAAAGCTCCTTTCACAGAGAAAAGGTTGGGTCAGAGCGGTTAAGTAACTTTGCCAAGGACAGATAGCTACGTCACATCAGGTAAAGCTAGGATTTAAACCCAGGCCTGTTGGTTCCTAATCCCTTCCTAACTGTGGGCTATTCACTTTTCAATTGGCCTCTGTGATACTTAATACTGCCAACTTGACAGGATCTGAAATCACCTAGGAGGGAAACCTCTGGCCATATGTGTGAGGTAGCTTCTAAACTGGGCTGACGTGGGAAGATCTATCCTAAATGTGGGCTGGTATCTTGGACTTCATAACAAGGACTACAGGTTGAATGCTAGCATTTCTCTTCTTTTGTATCCTGACTGTGGGTGCAGTGGGACAAGCCACCACCATGCCTTCCCCGTCATGATGGACAGTCCTTCCTTAAGCTGCTTTTTGTCAGGTGTTTTCTCACAACAATGAGAAGTATAACACAGCCTCCTTCTTAGGGAGGGATTTCTGATGCCTTCACACCGTGGGTATATCATGAGACCTCCTGACAAAGGTCCACTGGGGGCTGGGGTCCAGATGAATGTAAAGTGGAAGGTAGGGCCTTTGAACTACCCCTGCCCTGGCAGCTAGACGGCCTAGGTTCAAAGCCCTGCACACACACACTTAGAAAGATGAGAAAGTATTGGAGAGTCGGGGCAGGAGCTGTGAGGGGCAGAGCAAGCAGATCAAGGTCCTTTTCCATGGCTGTTAGCCTCCTGGGCTTGGGTAAGATGGGCGTGCAGGGGAGGAAGGCTAGAGGCCACTGCGTGCCCTTCCACCCTGAGCTGTCCCTTCCCTAGAGGGCCATTCTTCCCACTGGCTAGGACTGCCACAGTCTGGAAGGGGTGACCCAGACAGTTTGCCCCATCCCAGGTGAGAATCCCTGGATAAGATGGAGGGCCTGGACCTCTGCAGAACAGCAGGAAGCTGGTCTTCACTTTACTCTGGCCTCTCATCAGCAGTTCTGGTCTGGTGGTCTCCTTGGAAGCAAGTGATCAGAGAAGGTCCTCTGCCTCCTTCAGGCAATGGCTGCTGTCCCACAGGTCTTGAGCATGGGCTTGGCCACACTAGGAATTCATGTACAAATCTCTACCTTGTTTGTTTTTCCCCTATGCCCAAATGGAGTCCCTGTTTGGCTAATTTCTATTTTGTAGATGATTTGGAGGCTGTTAAAACAGACCCTAGGGGACCCTCAGCAGTGATGGTTCCACATCTCATTATCTTACCCGAACCTGATTATTAGCTCTGATTTTTCTGATCGCTAGCTGCTGTTCATGATGAGTTGTATGCCATTAATGCCAGCTGGTTCCCTTAAACAGGACGGACCATGCCAGGGAAAATGAGCTGGCATTCCAAGCCCCCAGCCACTTGGCTTTTTAATTTTAATGGGCTCTACCAAATGTTCCAGGCCAAAGAGCCCTGAGGAACAAGAACAGACGGGCTCCAGCCCCGATCCGCAGCCCACCCTGGTATCCTTCCCAGGGTGCGTCTGTCCCTGTCCCATGGGGTGGCATGAGGGTACGTGGCCCCTTGCTCCCTCTGTGACTCTGACACCCATCCCAGACCCACCGGTGGCAGGTGGGCCTCTTGGTGAGCGCCCAGCTATGCACAGCTCTGTCTCCACTTTCTGGTCCTAAGCTCCCGCTCTGGGTCTGCTTTCAGGTAGATTTGTACTTCTTGCTAAATGTCACCTCATCCATGTGACACCTGCTAGGTTTTGGATTTTTTGTTTGTCTTACATTTTATTGGTTTGGGTGTTTTGACATGTGTTCTCATATAGTCCAGGCTGACTTGAAACCAGTCAAGGATGACTCTGAACTCCTGATCCTGCTTCTACCTCCAAAGTGCTGGAATTTCAGGTTTCTGCCACCATTTCTGTGGCATTCAATGCTGAGGTCTGAACTCAGGGCTTCATGTATGTTAGGTAAGTACTCTACCAATTATGCTACAGTCCCAGCCCAAGAGCATGCTGACTCTAAATCTTCCCTTTTCATTTTTTAAAAAAAATTTTTGTTATATTTTATTTATTTTTATTTTATGTGCATGAGTGTTTTGTCTGCATGTATGTAAGTGCACTATGTGTGTGCAATGCCTGTGGAGGTCAGAAGAGGTCAGATATCCTGGAATTGGAGTTACTGATAGTTGTTAGACACCGTTTGGGTGCTGGGAATCAAATCCAGGTCCTTTGCAAGAGCAACACGTGCTTCTAACCTCTTATCCATCTCTCCAGTTCCCAAGAATTTTTTTTAAATATTTATTTTTAATTATGTATATTTATGTGTGTGTGTGTGTGTGTGCACATGAGTGCAGATGGCTATGGAGGCCAGGAGGGCATCAGATCCCCTGGAGCTGGAGTTACAAGTTGTGAGCCACTCAGCATGAGTCCTCTGCAAGAGCAGTGAATGCTTTTAACTTCTGAGCCACCTCTTCAGCCCCTAAAGTTTCTCTTTTAACCATGTGCTGTACATATTCCAACAACTCCAGTTCAATCCCATCACCTACATGGCAGCTAACAACCATCCTAACTCCAGTTCCAGGAGATCAGACACCCTCTTCTGACCTCTGTGGGCATTGTACAACATGGGTGCCCTTACATACATGCAAGCAATACACTCTTACACATAAAATTAAATTAATAATAATATTTAAAAAATAAAAATGGATATGATATCAACCTACTTTAGAGTTCACTGGTTCTCACTGTGTTTGAGGAACCACAGTGTCCTGAGTACCTGTCACACAGCATGCTGGCTTGCAGGGTTCTTCCCACAAGTCAACCCTTCCCACCCCACCTCAGAGCCTTGGAGCACTGTCCTCAGGCCTCCTCATTTTCAACCTAAATGTCAGACCTTTTCTTGATTCAGGGTGCCCCTCTAACGGTCTCTGGAAGAGCCTGGAACTTTGTAGGAGTGTGTGTACGTGCTCCACGGTATGTTCACACATGTGCTGGAACTTTGTGGGAGCATGTGTACGTGCTCCACGGTATGTTCACACATGTGCTGGAACTTTGTGGGAGCGTGTGTACATGCTCCACGGTATGTTCACACATGTGCTGGAGCTACGCATGCAAGTCTGTGCGGAAGCCGACGACAACCTTGGGTGCTATTCTTCAGGCACTGTTCACCTTTTTGCCTTTAACTGGCCCGGAGCTCACCAAGTAGATTAGTGTGGTGGTTTAACTGAGAATGTTCCCATAGGCTCCAAGTAGTTGGACATTTTGCCCCTAGTTTGTGGGCCTGTTTGGGGAAGGTCATGGAACCTGTAGGAGGTGTGGCCATGCTGGAGGAAGCATGTCAGTGGGGACGGGCCTTGCTGGATTTCTAGTCGCTGTTGTATTCTTATACCTGCTTGAAGGTGTGATTGCTCTGCTTCCTATTCCTGCCAACTCTGCCACCACGCCTCCTCTGCCATTATGGACTCTAACCCTGAACTATAAGCCAAATAAACTCTCCTTTCTATAAGTCACCTTGGTCATGGTGTTCTGCCACAGCAGCTGAAGAGAAACTAGTGCCGCTGGGCCAGCCGGCCAGGGAGCCATGGGGTCGCCTTCCCACCTCCCAGCACAGGGAGCCATGGGGTCTCCTTCCCACCTCCCAGCACAGGGAGCCATGGGGTCTCCTTCCCACCTCCCAGCACAGGGAGCCATGGGGTCGCCTTCCCACCTCCCAGCACAGGGAGCCATGGGGTCGCCTTCCCACCTCCCAGCACAGGGAGCCATGGGGTCGCCTTTCCACCTCCCAGCGCTGGGATCATGAACTTGGTGCTTTTTTTGAGAGAGTCTCGTGTAGCCCTGCGGGGGTCGGGGGTCCTAGAACTCACTATGTAGACCAGGCTGGCCTCGAACTCACAGCTGCCTCTGCCTCCTGAGTGCTAGAATTCAAGGTGTGCCATTACACCCAGCTCCAACTTGGATTTTATGTGGGTTTTAGAAATCAAACTCAAGTTCTCAAGTTTGCAAGTCAAACGTTTTACCAACTGAGCCATAAACTTTTCTTCCATGTACCTATCACAGTCTCTAAGTACATACTTAATTACTTTTTTACACATTTCTGAATCAAAATAATACATGCATCTAATTTAAAACTGAGTAACACAGAAGTATTTTATATCTACAGACTTGACTAGAAAGCCATTTCTCCCAACAGATGCCGAGTACTGGGGCCAGGGTTTGTGCCTTTCTTATTCCTCCCTGAATTCCCAGTGTGTGGCAAAATGAGTGTGGGTTCAATCATGCTTCTAGAATAAATCAAAGTGAAAGATTTCTGAGGCAGAAAGAGAATAAAGGAGTCACAAAGGAGAGCTCTCTTAGCAAACCTGAGCTTGCCGGGGTCTGTGGGGCACCTGAGCAACTCACTTCACTCACTCTGCTGGAAGAGGCCCCAGAGATAAAGGACAGCTGATGGAGCCCTGACGGTAGCTGAGTAAAGAGAAGGGCTGTAGAGACACAGCCATGAAATGCCAACGTGTCTGCAGGGCGCTCAGAGCACCATCCACAGCCAGCTCTGCAATCTCCACTGCGCCTGCTAGTGAGTGGCCTGGAAGAACAATGGCAGTGTGATGGCATGAAGTGGGACCTTAGATCCCTCTTGGTACTAGATGACAATGTGCTGGAATGTTCTGCCATTTGTTTGTGTGGGTCCTGGAAAACTAGGGCTGAGGTGGGGCAAGGAATCGCGGAAATACCAAAAATACCCACCAGAGGGTGCTGCTTTGTAGACTAAGCCTGGCCACCAAGTGGACCTTCCATGGAGGTCAACTGTCTTCCGGCCACAGCCAGCCTGTTTCGTGGCAATGGGTTCAAGAGCAAAGAAGCATGGATGGGTTAGGTCGCCAATCACCACGGTGCCTGTCAGCTCTAGCTGCTACTGAGTGGCTCATCCCCCAGCAACAGTGGCCACATCTAACCCCTGGGCTGTGTTCCATAGAAACCAGTATGCTTCCTGTGAGGAAGTCAATGATATCAGAATCATGTCCTCCCAGGAATAGATAGATGCAGGGCCGCTTTTCACGTCTGACTCACCATGGTCAGCATTACCATCTGCAGGTTTTTGGAACACTTCTGCATTGCGTGCCGGGGCCATACCATGGTCCCTCCAACCCAGAGCCCCTTGTAGGGAAAGTAGCAAGAGCAGAGCCTGGTTCAGGACTCACGGGTGCCCCACCTTCCCGGGGCTCTGAGAACAGAAGAGCCTGGGTACTCAGGTGCTGCAGAGCTGTTATGCAGGAGGCAGGTTTGCTCTGATCATGCTGCTGACTTGACTTGACCAGAGTACCAAGGCTAGAAGACTAGAAACCAAGTAGGAAGGCTAGCAATGGTTCTAAAGAGCCTCCTCTAGTCTCTCTAGTCTCTAGTTCTCTCGAGGTACCTGGGGAAGGGGACTGCCTACCAAGGCAAGATAACACTACCAAGCATGATAACTTTTCTTCCCACCTAGAAGCTAAAACATTGGTTGGTTTTTCTCATCTCTTTAAACCACCATGGAAATAGGATGATAAAACAGAAGAGTGCATAAGCCTTGGTTAGGGCACAGAGGCAACTGCAGTGTGTGCCTCTGTCTCCCCATTTGTAAAATGGGCTGAAATGACATAGTGCCAGCATTTCATAAGGATCAGTCATTGTTACTACTCCTGTGGTTAGTCTGACCATCAAGGGGATTGGGGCTGCTGGCAAGCAATGAGAACTGGAAGGCCCCTGGGTCTCCCCCTGCTGCACTGGAAGGACCTCCAGGAGAAGGAGGGCCTGCATGGTCCCACGGGGAAAGAACAAAGCAGCTAAGCCCTGGGTGGAGGTAGAGAGGTAAGGGAAAGAACATAAAGTATCTCTTGCCATTACATTCCACTATCCAGCCCTGACCAGTCAGTCAGGTGAGACATCAGCCCTAAGCCCTCCTCACCTGCCCCAGGTTCACCCCTGGCTAGGACCCTGTGTCACCATCATCTCATCAGTGTCCCTTATGTGCCACTCACTTCTGAGGGTGTCCAGAATCTGTCCCCATTTTCTGCATGCTTCTATATGCTCTCTCTTCTATATGCCCTGCCTTCTGTTGGCTTTTTTCCATCTGTCCCTTGAGTTGGCCCCTGTGACTATGCGTTAGACACACCGGGAGCAGCATCAGCACAGTTCCAACTGCCACAAGGCTCTCCACTTGCCCTTCCTGCAACCTGGAGGCCACCCCAGGGTGCAGTCCAGTTTCCTGTAAAGTGTCTGTGTATCTCAGAGCCGGCAGGGAGTCAGTGATCCTGCCTGCTCTCTCCCCTCACAGATCACAGAAGCATTCCAGAATGAAAACACAAAGACAGAAAGAGGCTTCCTTTGTTAAAAGACGGCAAACTGTTAGGTTTCAAAAATAACTTAAGATGGGACTTCTTTTTTATTCTCCAGTAAGTACCCAGACGTTGCCAAATCTATTTAGGAGGGCCTCAGAGAGGCTCCTTACCCTGATGGTCTTGGGCCCAATACAAGGCTTTGTTTGAGGGGAATGTCTGGTTCAGGGGGCTATTGGCCAAAGCCAGTGGCTCTTCTGAGAAGGGATTGTGCTCTGCAGATCCCACAGAGGAGGCTGGCCTGCACCCAGCTTGCTCCAGTCTCTGAGACCTGTTCCTGGCCCATCAGTCCCCATCCAGGTCACTGGCTTGTAGGGACTCATTTTAATTAATGCCAGAGCTGGGCCAACCACTGAGGCCGTGACACTTGTTTGCAGGTCATCTCCTCCTAACAGGCTCTCCCTGGGAGGGGATTTGTCTCT
This sequence comes from Eospalax fontanierii, assembly GCA_035773235.1. Taxonomy (NCBI): domain Eukaryota; kingdom Metazoa; phylum Chordata; class Mammalia; order Rodentia; family Spalacidae; genus Eospalax; species Eospalax fontanierii. Next base: position 51,098,748 of record CM069547.1, on the reverse strand, counting down.
AATTGAAGCCGAGATCAGTTAATGAGTCCGTGGGGCCTCGGGTTCCAGAGAACAGGGGCGAGGAAAATAAAATCAAGCCTCTGCCTTTGGCAGTTTTGCGATTTATACACACAAAAGAAAAGGAAGCAAGCTGCCGATTTTCCAAGTCAGAAACTCTGCTCCATCTGCCCAAGTGAGCCCCTTGCTGTGTGAAGTCATCAGGCAGAGGGACAAGCCACTGCTAAGGCTTTGGCTCCTGGAGGGGAAAGGAGGGTCCTTGAGATGGCAGCAATCAATCAGTAGCCTAATTAATAGGTATTTATGGAGCAGGGCCCTGTGCTCCCTTCTGTGTTCACAAGACAGGTGTCTATCCCTGGCATATTTGTACCCAGCTGGGGACAGTGAGAGGACCAGGACAGGGTGTGACGAGTGTGGGAAGAACACTGGGTCTGGAACTTAAGTCAAGGGAAGTATCCTCTGGGGGTGCTCTGGGGCCAAGCAGCGAGGAGGATAAGAAGGCATCTCCCACTGTGCAGACAGTCCAGCATGAGGCCCTAAGTCCCCACTGGATCCTGACTTCAGGTCCCCCACCAACTAATCTGAGCAAGGCTTAAACCTAGGAAGCATTGAGATGGGATGGATGGGATCCCACCAGTATGACAGAGGACTAGGACTCAAAGGCCAGAGTTCTGAGAGGCACAGCTCCTGTTCCTGAGCCCCGGCCCTCGGGGGAAGGTCACCAGGCAATGACTCCAGTCCTTCCCTATTTGGCCTCCTCCTAGATCCTGCCACCTCACCTGAACATCTCCAGAAAGGAAAAGGATGTTGAGGTAGCTGAACCAGGCAGGCCCTGAGCTCCTCCTGTGCTAAGAAGCAAGGAGGCAGTGGGTGAGCCTGCTCCCTTCTCAGGAGAGCCCATGGTCTCTGCCCATCAAGCCACCAGAGTCAAGAATTTATCTGACTCCCAAACCAAGTTCCATTCAGGGTTGCAGGCCTACTGGGGCACGTTGGCAGCCTCTCTGAGAGGCTGCATGTGGCTTCTAACTGTCAGAAAGACATAAGGATTTAGGGAAGGAAAGAGATCCCAGGCACAAGATGGGATGCCCCACTTAACAGCCACTTGGAGATAACTTGGTCTATGTGGGAGTAAACCAAACGAGGCCATTTCAGGACAGTCCCCAAACCGTACTTTAGAAGAACAGGACTAGTAACTATTGTGTAGGACAAAATGGGTTATTACACAGTGTGAATGATTATGTTTATTCAATGACAGGGAGTATGAGGAAAGGGGGTTTTACCAAAAGATTAGTATATGTGAGTCTTTGATTGTATTGATTCATATTTTCTTTTTTCTTTATTTTTTAGAGCCAGGGTCCCATGTAGCCCGGTCTGACCTCAAACTCACTATGCACCCAAAGAAGACTTTGAACTTTTGATAATCCTGCCTCCACCTCCTGAGTGCTGGGTATAAGCATTATGCACTGTTTTACATGGTGCTGGGAATCGAACCCAGGGCTTTGTACATGCTAAGTTAGCACTCTTCCAACTCAGCTGAATTCCCAGCCCTGGTTTCTATTTTCTAATTACTTTTTTTGGAACAATTACATGCATTTACTGAGCTATTAGTGACTGAAATAATGACACTTTGTCTTCTGGAACTGATTATAGGAAGTCACCCCAAAGGGAATCTAGACAGTGTCAGACCTACAGAAGAGGTATTAAGGTTGGACAAGGGACCAGGGGCCTGATTCTTCACTCTGACTCTGGACAGGCTCCTTTCTGCATTACTTGCCCTCTGCCCCACCTGGGAACTGTCAATCCCACAGTCATTCAGCCAATCTGCAAACTCTCTAATGAATCGCAGCCTCATTCTCACAGGTCTGCTAAGACTTCACATCTGGTGCTACTACCTAGATGTGAAAAGATTTATAGGCCTTTAGGAGTGGTTGGACAAGTGACCCTCTATCAAGGCTTCAGAGAGAATGACAGTGCCCCCCAGGAACTCAAGCAAAGAGCAAAGGGGAGTCCTATACAGCCAGACAAGGGCTTCATTGCTGACTGTTCTGTGGAGAGTGCTGGGCACAGGAACAGAGAGGCAGCCTGCCCGTGGGGCCCTGGACTCCACACCTCTATCCTCCCCGATCCTAGGAGTATCAATCTGTGCTCTTGCTATCAGAGCCTCTTCTCTGTCTAGGAAGCTGACTGGGCATCCTTCTATCCCCGTTCCACACACCCTGCTCGGTTCTGGCATCCGTCCTGAGGGGAGGGGCAGGGAGTTACTTACAGCAATGGAGACAGCGCTGATGACAGCTCCCAAGTATCCCTGGATGAACTTAGATGCAGGTGAAGGCTGGAATACAGAGGCAGAAAGGTAGACATACTTGGTGACCAAAGCCCCCATATTTTACCCTTTCAAACAAGCTCCAGCCCAAAAGCAGCACATCCTGGGGAGCCCAAGGGGCTGGGCCTTCCCAGCAACCTTGCAAACAGGAGAAGACAAGGCAAGGAGGAATCACAAGGCCCCTTTACTTCTGCCCTGTTTGAGAAAAATCTGGGTGGACACTGCTGACAGGGGCCCACATGGGTCCCCCATGTCCAGGTTATGTAGGGCCCTGATAGGAAGGCTGAATGTTCCAGTTGCAAGCAGGTATTTGGGGCTGGTAGACTGTCTAGATGGGATGGCAGCATCTTGCTGGCTGTGATTTGGCTAGCTCTCATAGGGCCCCTCGGTGCAGGCATCAGTGGGCTTCCCTGTCAGTATAAGACAGTTGCCCCACAGTTCTATAGAACAAAAGATCCCAAGTCTCAATGTAGAAAATTAAGAAGTAGCTAAAAAGCCTGTCTTTGCTACAGCTGCAGTTCTGGAAATAGCTGATCTAAGGTAAACAGGCGGCAACTAAGCAGGATGGACACATGAAACATGCAAAAGAGACTAGGTAGGCAGATGTCCTCATAGGCTCAGGTCCCTCAAGTTCCTACTGCCCAGCCCACTCTGAACTACCCCTCTTTTCTATTGTTAGGAAATACTAAGACCCTCCCTTACCCAACTGACATTCCCTCAGAGGGGACCTAGATTTCTCCTTGCTTCTCTTTGTTTCTGGGTGGAAGAATGAACCAGGAGAAGAGGTGGCGCCTTGTCAGAGGACTAGGTGTGTACGGCTACCAGCCTAGGAGCCAAGGACGCAGGTGGCATCTAGCTTGGGGTGAGGTAGCAGGTTCAGTCAGCCCTCAAAAAGCTGATATACCATTGGGACTCAAGATCTGAGTACATTAACTGCCCAAAAAGACTCTGGAAGCAAGTAGAATTCATTTCTTAGATGGCCTTCTTCATTTTATCCACCTCTTGTAGGGTCTTGCCCAGAGGCTCCTGCTGGCCAAGCAAGTTTAGTACCACTCATCTGCAGGGCTGGCAGCATAAACAGATGCCTAAAGAAGGCAGTGCTTGGTGCCAATGATGGTGGCATGTCATTCTCTACAGAGAACACCAGTCACTCTCACCTGAACCTGCCATGGGCAGAGGCAGCGACACTCACCTTAGTAGCATTGCGGTTTGCATAGTTGACACAGGCATTATGGCTCTGGTTCAGCCACTGCAAGGGAGCAGGGAGAGGAGTCAGGGATGGAGCAGTCACCTCCATGCAAGACTGCTCTTCTACCCCGCGAAGTCATGGGCACTCCCTCCAGCTCTTGTTGGTTAGCATGACCATCTATCCCAGTTTTCTGAGACTTTTCTGTATTTAGCATTAAAAAAATCCTGAGTCAGAAAACCCTCAGCACCTGGTGAACCAGGATATAGACCTTTGTGCTCAGCAGTCATAAAGCAGGCAGTACCTACTCGTGGAATTAACAGCTTCACTGTCCCAACGGGCCCCATTGCCTCGGCCACATCTCCCTTATTATAGTGCAAGACAGAAGGTGAAGTGACGGACAGCCCGTTTCTCTCTGTAGTCCTGGTCCAGTGCATGGTATTGCTTCCAGAGCCCAGGCTCCAGGTTTGCTCAGAACTCAGAACTCAGATATTCTTTCCCCAGAAGGTGGTTTCCTTCCCATCCCCTGACTCTCTCTCTCTCTCTCTCTCTCTCTCTCTCTCTCTCTCTCTCTCTCTCTCTCTCTCAGGGATGTATGTTTTCAGGGAGACACAACCCAACCATTTCTAAGAGCAGAGGCTAGAATCTGTGATGATTTATTGCCTCAAGGTTAGAAAGGTTTAACTTTCCCCTACAGATTTGGATTGTCAAAGTGGACATCAAAAGCTGATGTCAAAAAGAGGTAGCAGGCCTCAGATCAGAGGCCACGGGCTGAGCAGCCACCAACATACCACTGTGTTCCATACCATAGGTAAGGGCACCTGACCCCTCCTTACCTCCATTTAAATTTAGAGTGACACATAATGACTAGAATTATGATGGGGTGTTGGGGGCCTGTTTGTTGGGACCAGGGTCTTGGTTTGGAGGGCAGAGGAGCACTCTGACCAGGGGCCTGGATGGAACAGGAGCTACTGGGGCAAAGGAGTACCAAACCAGACCAATGTGTGTGACCCTCCCTCCAGAGCCCTCAGCCTGTACAGACTCTTACCTGCCAGAAGACAGTGGATGCCAGTGTCTGGTTGGGCAAGAGAAGACCCACCACCTAGAGCAGTGAAGAGGAGGAAGGCTAAGGGTGCACAGATTCGGCCAGTGCTTTTGTTCTTTAGAAAGTTTCATTATGTCAACCAGATTAGCCTGGAACTCACTATGTCGCCCAGGCTGGTCTTAAAGATGTGGCAATCCTCCTGCCTCTCAAGCACCAGGATGACAGGCGTGAGACACATGCCTAGCTCATCCTGTGCATTTACAAAGAAGCATACAGCTAGACAAGAATGACCGGAGCTACATGGGCACTGGCGTGGGCTGCTGTGCTGGTGTGTACAGGTGCCCGCAGTGAGATGTACATGAGTACATTACAACACAAATCCCACTCAATGTAAAGAAAAAATATCTCACAGAGAGCTATCTATCCAACACACATATAATCTATATTCTCAGGCACGGAGAAATCTAGGCAGCAGGATTAGCTGTGATTTCCATGGAGGTCATCCCCAATGACCCTTTCACATTCCCCTGATTTCTGCATTCTTTTTCATTTAACTCTGAGAATTTCACAGATGAGCACTGCATTTACCGCACCCTCCTTCTCCGCCTCCCTCCATTCCTCCCATTCCCTTTCAGTTTCTTGACCTCTCATTATTATTGTTCTGCATTCTTTTTTGTTTGTTTAGGTTTCAATTTTTTATTTATTTTTATGTGTATGAATGTATTGCCTGCATATAAGTATACCCATGTCATGCACTACCCGTGGAGGTCAAAAAAGGGTGTCAAATTTTCTGTAACTGGAATTACAGACAGTTGTTAGTCACCGTGTGGGTACTAGGAACTGAACCCAGGGCCCCCTGCAAGAGCAGCCAGTGCTCTTAACCACTGAGTCATGTCTCCAGCCTAGTCCTGCATTCTTTTAGCAATGGATATACTTTGTTTCCATAATTGTAGGGCTCAATAAAAACAAGTAAACAGGGACTGAGAGAAATGGCTCAACAGCATGCGTGTGTGTGTGTGTGTGTGTGTGTGTGTGTATGTATGTACGTATGTGTAGGCCAGAGAATGGCTTTCTGGAGTCAGATCTCTCTGCCTATCTTGCTGTTTCTGCCACTGTATTGCAGACTACAGCTAGCTGGCCCGTGAGCTTCTAGACCATTCCTGTCTCCACTTCCCTTTACACACGATGGGAATGCTAGGATTATAGATGAATATTAGCACATCCAGCTTTTTACGTGGGTTACAGTATCCAAAGTCAGGGCTTTAAACTCAAGTCATCACGTTTCTATAGTCAGTGCTTTTAACCAGCTCTTTAGCCCTTTTCTTGTTTTCTGAGACAGACTCTAATGTAGCTCTGTACATTAGACTGGCCTTGAACTTCCTATCAGTTGGGAATGAGCTTGAGCCCCTGAACCTCCTGCTTACACCTCCCACATGCTGGGATTGCTTGGCTGATCTTGACACTGGCTGTATCTTAGACATCAGGACTGTGGGAGCCTCTTAAGTTTACCTTTTGAATGTTTGTGTGCAAAACAATCTCTACCAAGTAGGGTTGCATATGGGAAAAATGTGCACAGCCATCCACATATTGACTTATTTATTATTCCTGTAGATAAAATGGCTCTTTGGCAGGAATTTCTGTAAGGAACAAGTATAAACATTCAATACTATGCAGTAAATCAAATTCTAGACAACTTCAGCAGCATTAGTAAATCATGTTTTAAACATTAAAATGTTTTAAAACAGTGAACACACACACACACATTTATATTTATTGGCCCGTATCAGTTTGAATAAAATTATATAATGGGAAGCCATTCCACAGCTCCACTGAGGAGTTACCACACAAGGTTTTCCTCCCAAAATGAGATCTCTATTTGATTCTTTCGGGCAATGGCAGCTTAGGACTGAAACCCAGTTAAGGGACCTCGGTCTCCGCCTCGGTTTTAGCCTGTGGTCTCAGAAGATAATTCCCTTTGGGGCTTGGTCTTCCTATCCTACAAGGAGAAGGAATAACCTTGAAGGTTCCAGCTCAGTTTCTTTTTCTGGTGCGTGTGTGGTTGTGTGATCTATATACATGTGTGCACATGTGAGCATTTGCATGTGGAAGCCAGAGGTAGACATCAGATGTCTCTCCTCAATCACTCTTCACCCTTATTAATTTTTTGAGACCAGACCTCACTGAAACTGAAGCTCTGTCTGGCCAATGAGCTTTAGGGATCCACCTGTCTGCATTCCCCTCCCCAGTGCTGGGGTTACAGCCATGCACTGCACCACCATGTCAGGCTTTTTTACATGGGTGCTGGGGATTCAAACTCAGGTCCTCACGCTTGTACAGCAGGGACTTTACTGACTGAGCCATCCCCCAGTTCCAGGTGTCAACAGAGGTAACTCCACTGACTGTGATGAGGTCCTCCATAGACCCAGACACTCTTCTTCCTTGGGCCCCTGATCAAGGCAAAGAGAAGACGCTGAACCAGTGGTAGAGAGGGAGGGTGTGGATACTGTCACATATTTACACACGAGTGCATGAATGGCTGCCGCCTACAGCATGGGGCAACTCACATCCCTGCCGTTGGTAGCTCAGATATCGTTCCCCAATCTGTGGTTTATACACCACTATCATGGTCTATACAATACACACTTCTTCCCCAGAATCCCCAATGCACCCCTTGGATGATGACCAGACCACCATAAATGTCATAAAATACCATCATCTGGGACTCCATGTGTCACCAGGCACCTACTGTCCAGGATGGGCGCTACACGTCGAATCATAGGGCCCTCCAGTGAATTACCTCAGATACACTTTTTCTAGTTTCAGAGTCAGAAGTTACATTTCTGAGCAACTAGTCTGCATCTTTGTTGCAGATCCTGGGCTATTTATTTGTGTCTGATCTTTAAGAAGCTCAGGCCAGGGTCAGTGAGATGGCTCAGTAGATAAGGTGCTTGCAGTACAAGCCTAGCAACCTGAATTTGGTCTCTGTAACTCACATAAAGGTAGAAAGAGAGAACTGACTTCACAAAGTTGTCCTCTGACCTCCACATGTTTCTACTGCTACTAGTACTACTAATGATCATTATTATTATTATAAAAATAACAAATTAAATTAAATAGCTTGGGCCAACATTCTCTGATAATATCTGTACAGACCCTATCCTGGCCTCATCTTTTCCTTTCTACCGTACTTTGGGTCGTGTTTTTATCTTTCCTCAGTTTATTCTATAGTATGAGTTATTTAAAATGACATCTAGTCTTTTCTAAAACAATTCAGAGCCCTAAATACACTTAAATCCAGGTTATGCCATATGCACATGTACACACACACAAACACACACCCCACAACACACTACACATGACTCTGACTAGCAAGTGTTTCTCCCAGTTGGACAACCCCTACCACCCACCCTCATGTGAACCTGGTATACATGTCGGCACCTCAGACCATTACAACAAAATTTCCCCAAAGTTTCTTAAAAAGATTGACTTGATTGGTTTATTTGGCCAGACATGTCAATTGCCACAACCCTTACAATAATGCTGAGGATCAAATGAAATAGAGATAACCATCCATATTTTACAAATGAGGAAACTGAGGCTTTGCGAAGTGCAACAATCTACCTAAGCCTTTGCAGCAAATTGTAAAGTCTAGTCTCCTGATTCCCAGCTTGGATGTCCTTATTCTGATTCTGATTTTGGGGTGTTCTTTTTCTAGCTTGTCTGCATGAGCAGAAAGGAAGAGGGACTTTGGTAACTACTCTAGCCTGTTGATGGGGTACAATGAATATAGGGTGCCCTGCGCCTCCTCGAAAGGAATGGAGGGCCTGGGAGTGGGGGTTAGACAGTTCCTGTGATGGTTAATCTTCATTTTCTATTTGATTTGATTTAGAAACACCATGGAAATACCTCTGAGTGTGTCAATGATGGTTTCTAGGAAGGTTTACTGAGGAAGGAAGCACCATCCTGAATGTGAGTAGCACAATTCCATAGACTGGGGTCCTGGAACGAATACCGAGACCACAAACTGAGCAGCGGCATGCACCTCATCTCTCTGCTTCCTGACCAAGGATGCCACGTGACCAGCTGCCTCGTCTCCTGCCTTCATGCTTTCTCACTACGATGGGCAATACTTTCAAACTGTGAGCCAAAATAAACCCTTATTTCCTTAAATTGCTTCTGTTAGTTATTTTGTCACAGCAAGAGAAAATTAACTAATACTAATACACTCTCTAACCACAATAAACACAAAGACCAGACAAGGAAGCATAAAAGAACATCCTTTCAGACACTAGGCAGGAAAGCAACAGGACAGGCCAATGAGGTACATGCGTTTGAGCAAGGCTGACCAAGTTTAACATTCAATCAGGACTTTAAGAAGGACAGGTCTGGCTATTGATGAAGGAAGAGGTCAACTTCAGCTGCAAGGTGTGTGTGTGTGTGTGTGTGTGTGAGAGAGAGAGAGAGAGAGAGAAAGAGAGAGAGAGCGCTGAGGTAGTTGCACAAATGAGTCACTGGCCTGACTGAGAAGGACTTCTGGGAAAGTAGTTTGGAGAGAGCAAGGTTAGGACACAGTGAATGCTAAGACTGTTGGCCAAATGGGCCCTTGAGGGTCCTCTGGGGTCTGAGGCAAGGGCCTCTGGACCCTGCCCTCCTGGTCCTTATGGCCAGGTGGTGCCCGCAGCACACAATGCCAGCCTCATTCCCTATTAGGCAAAGCGCAGCACCATCTGCACAGTCCCAGGAGCAAGAGCAGAGATTTTATAACTTCCTTTTGCTTTTTCAGTCTACATTAAAAATAAATGTTCCCTTCAGCTCTCAGACGTGTATCTCTGGTGCAACCTGCCCACATTCCCTCCCGCTGCCCTTTCTAGAACATGGCAGGGGAAGGGAGGAAGGAGATGGAGAAAGGGAGCCAGTCCACCCGCCGATGCCAGTGGATCACACCTCTTCCAAGAGGGAGGCGCTGCAGGCGTGGCCACGCTCGGAGCAGAGCGCCAGAATCACTGCGGCGGGGAGAGGGGAAGTGCAGGAACGGGAGCCAACAGCCAGGGCTTCTGCCCACCCCTCCCTCCCTGACTGCAGGACCTTGGCCAAATCATACATCCCATCTTTTTATTTATAGTTCATACAGTGGCTGAAGCTCCCTCTGCAGCTCTGGCCCCCTGTTGGCTGTCCTCTCTATGCATCTGTCAGTACCTTGGGCCATCCAGTCCCATCAGGTATACTGTCATGGGCCTTGTGATCCTGAGATGTTGGTGCCAACAATGACCCAGGCAGGTTGCTTGAGTTCTCTGTGCCTCTGTCTTCGTCTGTTAAATGAGGGGCAGTCCTGGCACCTCTCAGGACAGTCAGGAAAGGGTGCAAGGCACAGATGGAATCTGGTTCAGTGTCCAGCACATGCTCCTAGAAACTGGGTGATAATATCATTCCTTAGCAAGTCTAGTCCCTCTTCCAGTCCTGGCTGGTACCCCTTTCTCTGAGCATCAAACCTATACCTCACAATTGAGTATCACCTTAGAGTATAAGTCCTTATGTGTGTGTTCGTGTATGAATGCGTGTATGGTTGTACATTTATGTGTATGCATATGCAAGTGCAGGCTAGAGGTCAACCTCAGGTGTCTTCCTCTATCATTCTTCACCTTAGTTTTTGACACAGGAACTCTCTCTGAACTGACTCACTGATATAGCTACATTGGCTGGCCAATGAGCTCCAGAGATCTTCCTGTCTATACCCACCCCCCAGCACTGGGATTACAGAAGTATACCACCTACCCCTTTTTTATATGGGTTCTTGGGATTTGAACTCAGATCTTTATGCTTGCATAGCAAGCACTTTATTGACTGAGCTGTCTCCCCAGTTCTGAACCTAAATCTAATTCTCACAGGAGATCTGAAGGTAGAACTGGGGTGAGTCCCTCAGACCATATGACACAGGGCTAGGCCCAATGACCCATGCTAGAAAAATACTGCTCATTCATTACTGAGCTGGGTGTGGTGTCTCAGGCCTATAACTTCAAGCAGAAGCTGAAGGATCAGAATTTAAGGTGGTTCTTAGCTGCACAGTAAGTTTGAGGGCAACTTTGGCTACCTTTTCTCAGAAAAACAAAAGGCCAACTGTCAAAAGTTAGCTTTGTCAGCTTGATATAGCTAAGAGTCATCTGAGAGGAGAAGCCTTAACTGAGGAATTTCTAGATCAGCTTGGTCTGCAGGTATGTCCTTGGGGAACTGTCTTGACTGTTCATTGATGCAGAAGGGCCCAGCCCACGATGGGTGGCACCATCCCTGAGCAAGGGGTCCAGGGATATATAAAAAAGCTAGCTAAGCATGAGTTAGGAAGTGAGCCAGGAATCAGCCAGTAAGTAGCATTCCTCCACATCAGCTCCAGATTCCTGACTCTCCTCGGTGATGGTCTGTGAGCTGGAAGAGTAAGCCACAGAAACTCTTTCATCCCTAAGTTGCTTTGGGCCACAGTATTTGAGCATAGCAACACGAAAGTAACTAGAGAGCCAACCAAAGAAAACGCATGTGCATGGACACGACATTTAAAGATTGTTCCCGCACTGTGCGATGACTTTCATCCATCTCTTCCCCTGAGTGGGATGCTGGCCTTCATGGGAGGCAGGTGGAATTCTAGGTGTGTCTTGCATTGTCCTTCTTGCCACCTCCTCCTCTAGAGAAAATGTGAAACCACTACTTGTGGCTCTGCTTGGCCATCGGATTTGCACTGGCTAAAAGGAGAATGTCAGTTCTGAGCAGTGGCAGCAGGATGTCCTCCTGAGAGTCCAACCCTATCATGAGGACACATCTCTGACAGGTTGTCTGGTCAGAAGAGGCTAAGAGAAAGGAGGAATGGAGGGCCAGCCAGGTCTGCTGAGACAGACCGGCAGCAAGGAAAGGAACCACCTCCATTTGATCCTCATCTAGAGGCTGACCCCAGCCAAACAACAGTCTCTAAGAATGTGTGCCCAAGTGTCTGGGGCACAGCACACTGCAGCTTTGCTAGCCGGTGTTAATGCTGCTGTCTGCGCCTTGATGTTGTTGTCTCTAGTAGTGCTATTGGCTCTCAAGTAACCTTGCTTATTGCCCCTCCCACCTCTAAGGCCAAAGAGGGACAATTTGTGCTGGAGCCTAGATTACAGACAGAGTAAGGAATGGGGTCAGCAGCTCCTACATGGAAAATAGCTCAGAAGAAAACTCATTCCCTTGCTCCAGATTTCCTTCAGGGTCCTAACTGCTGTAAACAGACAAGTTTTTTTTTTTTAACTGTTTATGTGTCTGTGTGTGGGTATGCGCACATATATGCAATACCCATGGAGGCCAGAAGAGGGTGTCAGATTCCCTGGAGCTGAACTTACAGGCAATTGTGAGCTACCTTATGTGGGTACTGGGAATTGAACTCTGGTCCTCCAGAAGAGCAGCAAGCACTGAGCCCTCTCTCTAGACCAGACAAGTCTTAATATTGGATAATGACACCCCAAATATCCTGGTCAAGAGCGAGACATAAGCTACTAAAGGTGAGGATGGGGAGCAAGCCATGGGCCAATAGTGTATCATAACTGGCCTCAGGGAGAAGCGAGCATTTCCCACCCTTTGCCACCTCTCATATCACACTCAGATAGTGGAAAGACTTTACAGTATACATAAGAAGCTCAAGGCCAGCTTGCGTTACATGAGACTGTGTTTAAAGAAAAAAAAGAGGGGGGAGGCCTGGGAAGATGGCTCAGGTGGGAAATGACTTACTATGTAAGCATGAGGACCTGAGTCCAATACCCAGCATTCCCATAGAAAGCCAGGTGCAGTGGTATGTGCCTGTGACCCCAGCAGACTGAGACGGGTCAGTCAGTCTAGACAACTGGCTAGTTCCAGGCTCAATAGGAGACTCTGTCTCGAAAGAATAAGGCGAAGTGGGGTGCGGTCCTTTAATCCCTGCACTGGGAGGCAGGGGCGGGAGGATCTCTGTCCTGGATCTACAGGGGGAGTTCCAAGCCAGCTGCAGATACAGGGAGACCCTGTCTCAAAACAAAAACAAACAAAAAGGTAAAGAGTGAGTAAGAAAAACCTGAAGTTCACCTCTGGCCTCTACACACATGTACACACAGGCACACACACACACACACACACACACACACACAAAGAGAACCCTTGAGAGGTAAAAACATATATTAGAGGAAGGACCATGGGGCACCAGATCATCCTGTTGCCACAATAAAGATGGAAACGACTGGCCCTTTATCCCCCTCAACACCACCTCCAGGAATCTTCCCGACCCTCAGTGGGGATCAGTCCTTTTGGGACTCCCCAACATCCTCTGCCAGGAGAAATCCTGGCATTCACCTCAGCTGTGTCTGTGTTTACAGTCTATCCTCCTCAGAGCTGCAGTCAGCCTGGGAGGGGAGAGGCCACCAGGAGTCCACAGACCAAGTCCTCACTGGTCTGTCCTTTGACTCCCTTCCCCTCTGCACCCTCCATCACTTCCTCAATAATCAGCTTTCACAGACTCTCCAGGGCTCCAGTGCCCAACAATTTGCCAGGATTTTCCTTCTACTTTGTCTCCATCTTCTGATTTATGTGGCTAATGATCACAAAAGTCACACTTCAGTGTATTGAGGCTGTCATTGCTATTTAAAGGCCACAGTCAGCTCAAGAAGGGGCTTTTGTCAAGAGAATGCCTAACCCTGCAGGTCAACACCTCGTGCATGGTATCTGGTCACACTGGAGGTAGGCCCGGGGGAGCCTAAGATTGGAATTAAAATATGGGAAAAAACAGCTTGGGATAAGGAGGACTGCGATGTCAGGAAGTCCCTCTCACCTCCACACCTGTAGACACACTGACCTCATCAGCACTTTTTGAGGCTTCAGGTTTCTATGTCCAGGGAAGTATCTGCAACAGTACAATGGAGGAGCTTACAGTGCATAACCAAGCCTGTAACGTCCCAGGAAAGACCGAATCCATATATGGGGATGAAACTCAGTTGTTAGAGTGCTTTCCCAGGGTGTATGAAGCCCTAGGCTCAACCCCCAGCACCACATCAACTGGCTATGGTGGCACACATCTATAATCCCAGCACTTGGAAGGCAGAGACAGGAGGGTCAGAAATCCTTAGCTACATATTATGTTCTAGGACAGCCTGAACTAGTTGAAACCCTGTTTCAAAAAAACAACAGTAAACAACTGATCAGTGAGTGGTCTATCTCCCCCTCCTCCTAATTTGATACAGTGCACTTAGCCCCTGAGATTTGAGAGCTGCAGACTGGATAGGAGTGCAGAAGTGCTGTGTGTGGGGAGCTCAGGACTGAGGAGGAAAGTTCAGATATACCCAGAGAGCCGTGGGCCCAGGACAGACTTAGTTTCTGATATGTGAAGTTACACAGAAGAGAGGACTACACCCCAGGACAGGATATCCTGCCTCTCCTACCCACAGGCCTATGGGGTTGTGCTCCATACCCCAGTGGGAGCCTAGGGGCTAAGATGCTGCTATAAGAAGTGCCTCCATGGTGGGAGCTTCTCAGAGGACCCCTGAGAGGCTGGAGCACTGACGCACAGCAGTCTCAGGAGCGGCCTGGGTGCACTGGCTTTACATCCATCTTTCTATATAAATTGGGATCTTTTTGCCACACACCAAGGGGGGAAAAGTTCCCATCTTTAAATGTTAAGCTTAAAATAAGACCCGACATGGGTGCCAGTGGATCTGTGAAATCTGCTGACTAAACTGGCATCAGTGCCTGGGAGAGAACCAGCTCGTCCCTCCAGAGCCTGGGGGAGTCGGGTAGAGATTGGGGTTACTGTCAGGCTAAGCAGGAGGGCATGGGGTCAAACAGGGATGCCTGCATAGACAGACGGCCACTTGGATGCGGCATCCAGAAGCTTCTCGGTCGAGGACTGCCAGCCTTCCTCGCCCCTTCCCTCCAGCACTCAGGGGCCCAGTTCCTGGCACATTCACTGGCACTTTCGTTTCTATTTCGGTAAGCATTCTCAATGGTTTCTATACGCCTCTATTTCTTACCCACTCTGACCAGGGGCCTCATGAAGGTGTGGACTGGAAACTTCCAGTCCTTTAGCCCTGGCGGCTACTGAATGCTCAGGGCCATGAGGCAACAGCAGAGCATTAGAGGGGCACCAGGCCTTGGGCGGAAATGCTGGGCAGCATCATAGCCCTCCCACACAGGCACAAGGCCAGGCGTGGGCCCGAAGGGGGCAGTAGCAGTGAACCGGCGCCAGGACTGCAGCCCATGTCTAAGCTCCAAGACAAAGGCCACGGCTGTCCACGGCCACAGGCTCCACTGGAAATCAGCTTCCACCTCACTATTCCAAATCCCAGGACATGAATGTCAGAGCTCAGAAGCAGGACCAGCTACAAGGCCATCTACTGGGGAGGGAGGGGGCATGTCCCAGGCCACGCTGCCTGTTTTGCCTCAATTGAGAGATCACACCACTGCCCTGCGGCTAGAGGACCATGTCGCCACACTGTGTGTGCTAACTCACAGAGGCTGGTGTGCATGGGGCTGTGAAGACTGGTCCACACAGGATATGCAGAGTACTTGCTGCCACAGAGCACAACCAAACGGCAGAGGAGCAGATCAGCACACCAAGCCCAGGATGCAGACAGGGCCTCAATGCCATGCAATCAATGTCAGGCTTGTCTGGGGTGGGGGTGGGAGTGGGGGTTCACCTCAGAAATACCATGAGAAAAAAGACGAAGCTGCAAGCACACACTCCCAACACACAGAAGGTTGAGGCAGAAGGATCACCAATTCAGCACTTGCCTATACTATACAGTGAGACCTTACCTCAAAACACACACACACACACACACACACACACACACACACAAACACGCTCCCCAAACAAAAACAGAGCTATATCTTTGCGCTTAGCTAGTCTGTTCACTGAGGGCAGCCATCGATTTTGAAAGATTTCACCTGGCTACTTATTGGATCATGGGCCCATGTTCATCTATGAGTCACCCCCTAAAACACCTAGGTCTCTGGTTTGGCAAGATGATACTGCCAAACGATGTACTGATGGGATGTCTATAAAAATTACTATGATGGTGCTGAAGACATAGCTCAGTCAGTAAAGCACCTGCCTTACAAGCACAAAGACCTGGGTTCGATCCCCAGAACCCACTTTATAAAAAACTGGGAATGGTAGCATGAACCTATAATCCCAGCACAGGGGAGATGAAGAAAGGAAGACCTCCTGGTCAGCCAGCCTGTACTGCTCGGGGAACTCCAAACCAGTGAGAGACAGCACCAGAGGAAGGAAGGAATGACACCTAAGGTTGTCTTCTGACCTGTACATGTTCACACATGCACATGAATGCAGACATACATATATACCTGAACATACACAAATATGCACACAAAAAATTACTATGACAGATGCCTATATGCTTACCTATTAACTATTCTTCCTTTTTCTCATTCATAAAATCTCCCTATGACTGGAAGTCAACTATATCCCAGCTAAATTCCCCCACAAAATGTCGGCAGCATGGTTGTGTAGGAAGATGACTCAACTAGAAGATATTTCACTCTTCTCTCCTTTACTAGCTCTGAAAGGTGTTTCTGATGACTGGATTCCCACTGCTATCACGGACGATGAGGTGATACATACAATAGAAGCTAAGCACTGAAAATGGAGGCTGGGTTCCTGATGATCTGGGGGTTCTGCCCACATACAAGCTTCCCTGACATCAGAGAGAGATAAACTGCTTTATTAAGCCACTGTTAATCTGGATTTTCTGCAATATGCAGATGATCCCACACAAAACTGATATAGTTATGCTGCAAAGAAAACCATAGTAAATTCTAAATGGCAGAATTATAGAGGACACGCTCTCTGAAAATAAGATCAGCTATAATAATAACAAAGAACATTTTCCCCCCGGAGATAGGGATGGGCCACAACACCTGGCAAAAATACATTTTTTAAAGCCAGGAATAGTGGCCCAGGCCTTTCGTCTCAGCACTCAAGGCCAGCCTGCTCTACATAGTGAATTTCAGGCCAGCTGGGGCTACAGGGAGACTCTGTCTCAAAAAGGACCAAAATCCCCACATTTTAAAAAAGTTAATCACCTAAAATCTCAGCTAAGGAGAAGTCAAAACTATAATTTCAAGCTTATTTGGAAAATAATATTATATTTTATATCTTGATATATGAAAACATGATTTAGAGATTCTAAAGGCAAATCACAGTCCTATGTGTGTGCGTGCACACGCACACACACACACACACACACACACACACACAAATGCAATAAAAATAAATAATACAAAACAAAAACCCCCACCAAGCAAGGCACAGTGGTGCACATCTATAATCTCAGCACTCAGGAAGGTGATCAGAAGGAAGATGGTCACAAGTTTGAGGCTTGGTCTGCATAGTGAGTTCCAGACCCACCAGGGCTACATAACAAGCACTGCCTCAAAAAATATATTTTAGGGGGCTTGAGAGATGACTCAGTGGTTAAGAGCACTGGCTGTTCTTGCAGAGGAACTGGGTTCTATTCCCAGTACCCTCATGGTAGCTAACTGTTCATGACTCCAGTTCCAGGGGAATATGATGCCCTCTTCTGACCTCCATGGGCACAACACAGGTGTACTTACATACATGCAGGCAATACATTCACACACAAAAATAAAAATAATATAAAATATTTTTAACAATTATGTTTTAATTAAAAAATTTTAAAAATCATAATGAGAGTCACCTCTCCTCTATCAGACTGGTAAAAATCTTTGAAAATGTGACTCTGAGTGTTACAAAGGGGAGGAGATACTGCCTTCCTAGGAGAACATCAGCATGTTTAACATGCAGCTGTAAACAGCCACTTACAGCATCCCCTGGAGCAAAGCTCAGGGGGGATCTCTTTCCAAACCACTATTTGTAACAGCAGGTTAGCAGAGACAGTGGAGAAACTTAACACTGATCACTAGAGGACAGAACACTACTCGGAAGTAGAAACAAGCAGATGACAAATGAATGGAGTTAGTCTGGATGTGGCAAGTACAGCCAGCTATTGTGTACAAATAAAGAAATATATTTTTAATGAAACAAAATAAAACAAAAATTTGGGGAGGATGCTGGGGACTGAACCAAAGGCCTGGCGCATTCTAAACGTGTGCTCTACCACTAAACCATACAGAGACACCATCCTCCAACTCTCCTCTCTTTTTTGAGACAGGGATATGCATATATCCATTCCAGACTGGCCAACTGGCTTCAAACTCAAGGATGATCTTGAACTCCTAATCTTCCTGCCTCCACCTCTAGAGTGCTAGGATTATAGGTGTGTTATAAGTAAGTGCCACCATGCCCTATTTATGCAGTTCTGGGGAGTGAACTGCAGCTTCAAGTATGCTAAAGCACTCTACCAACAGAGGCCTGCCTTCTTTCCTTTATTCCTTTTCTTTTTGAGAAGTGGTCTCACTGTATTAACCTAACTGGTCTCAAATTTCAGGACTCATGTGATTCTCCTATCTCAACCTCTAGAGAAGTTCTGACTCTAGGCACAAGCCAGAGGAGCTAACTCCAAAAGAATAATTTTAAATGATAACTTATTTGCACACACATGCCTAAAGAAAAACTGGGAAATTTAAGTCTGACTTACCTGACCAAGGTAACTTCTGGGGAAAGACTAGGAGTAGCAGATCATCAGAAGTACTTAAGCTTTAGTTTGTATTGGGTTCTAAGCTAAGAAGACATTCATGGATTGCTTTTATAAATCTTAAATAGTTTTTAGGATTCTATTTTTAATTATGTGTATGCACATGTGACTGTATGTGGGTTTGTGTACACAAGACCACAGAGGACAGAAGAAGGTGTCAAGATTCCCTGGAACAGTAGTTACAGGTGTTTGTTAGCCACCGTGAGTGCTGGGAACCAAACCCAGGTCCTCAAACAACAAGTGCTCTTAACCTTGAGCCATCTCTCCAGTCTCTTGTTTTGTTTTGTTTTTTCAAATAGTATCTCCTGAATCCTAGGCTAGCTTGGAACTGTCTATGTAGCTAAAGCTAACCCTGAATTCCTGATCTTCCCACCTCTATCTCCAAAGTGTTGGGATTATCACCAAGCCTGTGCCACCATAATCAGGATTAAAATATTCTGTGTGTGTGTGTGTATATATATATATATATATACATATATATATGTATATATATATATGTATATATATATATGTATATATATATACACACCCTCTTGGTATTTTTTTTGAATTCCAAAGAACATATTCATATATTACTTGTATAAATATATTACTTGTATAAAATATATATCTTTTTTTCTTTTAATCCTAGAGATATTTTTAAACTCCAAAGATGAGAGAAAAACATACCAAATGATTCCTAGGGAAATGGGAAAGTTTACTTACAAAAGAAAACAGAATTGAGCAACTATTGTTCGTGCATGTAAAGGAAAAAAAGACATTTCCTGGTATCAATAAAGCAGTAAGTAGACTGTCCATGTCTACTATTCTGAATGTTACTCAAGAAATTATTCTAGTCAAACACAAAATACATGAAGGCTACGTAATTGTGAAGTTTTAACACAGCTGTTAATAATGGTATCATAAGTCTGATGAGATTCCAAATGATTTTCCCAAATTTGGGAAATATACATATGCAAATGGTAAGGAGAAACTACTGGAAGTCAGACATGGTAGCACACGGCTATAACCACAGCACCCAAGAAACTGAGAAAGGAGATCAAGGAGTCTGAGGACAGCCTGGGCTACATAGTGAGACCCATCTCAACAAACAAACAACCTCCAAAAGGTGAATGGAGCTTTTGACCTCTTTCTGCTCACAAACAGGCACACCCAGAAGCCTGGCTCCTTAGTCTGAGACTAAAGTCCTCAAAGGCAAAATTTGTTTTTTCCACCTTTGTGTCCCCAGTCTTAGTCAGTGTCCTTAGTAAAACAAGTTGGATGCAGCCGTAGGAACTTTGTTTCCCTAGGCATCTGTGCCTAGGAGTCTCTTAGTACCTGTAATGATAGTTACTCAACTTGAAAAAGACTAGAGTAAAATGGTATGCTAAAAGTCCTAGGCAGGTAGGGTTGGGAAATCATACTTACTATTTGATTCTTGATATTTATAATGCTCATACACATCTCTAAGCTATATAATAATACAGGTGAATGGTAATCACACAGAATTAGGAGGTTCCCCATCCAAAAGACCAATTAAGAATCCGTAAGGGCTGGATAGATGGTTCAGCTGTTAAAAGCATGGGCTGCTGTTACAGAAGACACAGGTTTGGTTCCCAGCACCTATACGGCAGTTAACAACTGTCCATAACTCTAGTTCCAGGGGATCAGACACCCTCTTTTGACCTCTGAAGGTACTGCATTGCATAGGTATACTTACATACATGAATGCAAAATATTCATACACATAAAAATATACAAATAAATAAATAAATAAATAAATATTAAGCCAGGCATGGTAGCACACACCTTTAATCCCAGCACTCAGAAGTGAGAGGCAGGTGAATCTCTGAGAGACCAAGTCCAGCCTGGTCTACATAGTAAGTTCCAAGTCAAGCCAACTAGGGCTACAGGGAGACTCTGTCTCATGAGAGAGAGAGAGAGAGAAAAAGAGAGAGAGAGAGAAACTAATGAAAACTATCACTCAAATATAAACCAGGAATAGAAGTGGAAATAATAACAAAACTTAATAAGCAAAATAAGCAAGCCAGAAAGAAAACTGAAAACTGAGCTTGGAGGTGGGGGATGTCGCTTGGTTGGTAGAGTGCCAGCGTGCATGTAGGAAGCCCTAGGTCTTCATCTCCAGCACCAGATAAACTGGTACTGATTTCAGGGCACACACCTGAAATCCTAGCACCATTCAGGAGGTAGAGGCAGGAGGATCACAAGTTCAAGGTCATTCTCAACTACATATGGAGTTTGAGGTCAGACTGAGCTATGTGAGACCCTATCAGTTTATTTTAAGCAATGTGTAATGGTACAAACCTAAAAATCTTGGCACTTGGTAGACTGAGGCAGGAGGATCAAGAGTTCCAGGCCTGACTAGGCTATACAGAGAAACTCTATCTCAGAAAAACCAAGGACTGGGAAGAAAAAGTTTGTCTGTTTGTTTTAATAAAAAAAGTAATCTTAGGAAAATAAACAGATTTCAAATTTAAAGAAATTACATATGTATAAGATGGGGTATTCCAAGCACACGTAGAAATCGGGGGGCACAACGAGCACTTGTGAGCAGTTCAGTCATCCTCTCCTCCACTACTGTGGTGAGACGCAGCACAAACACAAAGGATGCTGCTCTGTCTTCCTGCGGGGCGGCACCTTCTCCTTCCTGGAGGTGGCCAGCACCATGACTCCCTGGCTTCTGTCTCCGGGACTGCTTTCACAGATGCACAGAACACATACTCATGAACTATATATACTATCGCTCTGCACATTTTTAAACATGATAGAATGACATCAGTGAGTATTACTACTCTGCTACTATTTTCTCAGTCAACACTGCTTTGGAGACTTATCCATATTCATAACACAGAATACTCAACACAGGAAAGAGATCATGAAGAAGGCTAAACTCGACTCCAAAACTGAGCAGAAAGAACATCAAAAGCCTTGTTTGAATTAATGTGGAGCTTCAGTTTTCACAAGGTGCCCTGTGCTCCAGTTTCCCCTGTCCTTCAGAAAGCCCCAACCCGAGGGCTGAGGTGGTTTCCAACTCTGGGCAGACCTAAGTCAGATCACCTTTGGTAAAGAGCTGTGATGTACCTGGAGTGAGATGTGGGTGCCATTTTTTTCTAGCTCACCACCAGGCCATTAAGCCAAATCCTCACTGAAGAACTTTGAACAATAATGCCCTTATACCAAGTTTTGTTTTGGAAAAGAAAATTCTTTGAAGGTAAGACTTACAATCGGTGTCCCAAAGGGAATGTAACCTGTGGGCAGGAAAAGAAAAGAATCAGGTCTCATGAACCATCCAGTTCTCACAGAGATATGCAGAGGCCTTCATCTTGCCCTGGGCCTCATGAGGGGACTCAAAACCGCCACAGGGAAGGAAGCCCAGCAGCATTCCCCTGACTCAGCTCTCCCCACAGCAGAGGGCTCCCCATGCCCCTGAAGTACCCTTCATCTGCATGACTCTGGCTCCCTCCAGAACCCAGAGGCTGGCTCTTGTAAGCAGTACCCCACCCGTTTCCTCCAGGAGGTAAAAGGCCCCGCCCCTCTCCCTAAGGCCTTATCTCCCAAGTAGCCTTCTTCCTTCTTCCCTCATCATCTTTTATTTCCTCCGCATCAAGACCATTCCTGGGAAAGGAATTCCCTGCCCACCTGAGATACTCCTAGTGCTTCCAGCCTTACGGTCTTGACAAGGCTCCTGCCCTCTGTCCATAGGCAGCCTCCTATCCCTAAGTCTCTGATTTGCGGTGGTCAGTCAGCTGGTGGCCAGGCATCAAGAGGCATGCCATCTGAGTTTCATGGAGAGCCTAGTTCACACCCTGAACACAGAGCTTTATATGCAGGTACCATGGCTCTCCTGTGCTTCCCTCTGGGGACAGGGCCAAATTCCAGTGGAGGGGCCTCGGGAATACTCAGAGGAATGCATGCACAGAAAGGTCCAGAATTATAAAAGAAGGCAAGCTGGGGATGAGAGCCTGCTGTTTCTGGCATAGGGCCAGAAGCCCCAGGTCCTAGATGTTCGAGCCTTTGCTGCACAAACTCCACCCCAAAGCCAGGGCTCCTGGCATGATGATATCACATGACTGTCCCCTGGCTGGTATCCATGAAGTCAGGCTGGGGAAGAGGCACCCTCATCAACAGGCAGCGGACAACAGCATTTCATAACACTCTTGTGAGTTGGGGTGGATAAAAAATAGCAAGGCCAAAAAGAAAACACAGTGGTGTGTGTGCTGCAGAGTGAGCAGGGCAAGGTTTATAACTTCTCAGAGAGGAGGGCAGGACCACCACCTCTCAGCCGAGCACGGGTTCTAGGTCTAAAAGTCTCAATACACAGAACAGCCTTCTAGGAGCTGCTGGGCGGTTACTCCCTGGGGATGGGACACTTACAACCCTGTGCACAAGGCCCCGAGAACACAACCCCACCTTGTTTGTGCATGGTAGTGCACACTGAATATATCTGTCCAGATGGAAGGCTTAGTTAATAGCATGATCAGTCAATCTGGACGGTGTGGCCCAGAGAAGCAGATGGGGACACAGTGAGTTGCACAGAATCAGATAGGACTTACAGAAGCCAGAGCCCACAGCAGGTGGCAGGAGGCTGCCTTAGTGAGGAGTATGTGATCTGGTGGAGGCCCAGATCCACTGCAGAGTCCACTGACCTCATCCCAATCACACAGGTGGAAAAGAGAGGCAGATACATGCCTGGCCAGCCTCTAGCATGGTTGAGCTAAAGAAAATAAGCACACAAGAGTGTGGCTGTGTGTGTGACAGGCCATGCCCTCCTCCGTGATGTGATGAGTTACTTCCTCCAAACTGAAATACATTCTCCGAGATGGAGGAGAGGACTCCTCAGACTGAGGAAGTCAAGGAAACTTGACTCAGAAAGCTGAGAACATTATATGATTCTTGAGGCCTCTCTCCAAGGTTATACAAGCAGCAGCTAGTTGCTGGGGAGACTCTGGTGG
The DNA here is from genome assembly GCA_035773235.1 of Eospalax fontanierii. Taxonomy (NCBI): domain Eukaryota; kingdom Metazoa; phylum Chordata; class Mammalia; order Rodentia; family Spalacidae; genus Eospalax; species Eospalax fontanierii. Next base: position 51,075,575 of record CM069547.1, on the reverse strand, counting down.
AGCTGCCTGCAGGTGGGGCAGCGAGCTTCCAAGCTCTCACCTATGCTGGGGTGGGTTTTGGTAACAGAGCTGCCTGAGAGTCAACATGCCCCATTAGGTCACTCCAGTAAACGCAGTGATTCACCAACAGATTTGTGGAATTGTTTCTTTGGTCAGCACCCTTTCTGAGGTGAACAGATGCTTATTCGTTCTTCCCAGGAGAAGTCACAGAACATCAGGGCATGTGGCCACTCCTGGCTTGGGATCACAGCCAGCACCTCAGGCTGGGCAGAACCAGGAGGGTTCCGGAAGCTTACCTGACATTCTAAAGGGCATGAAGATCTTCTCATCGGTGTCCGGGTGTAGGATAGCCTGGCAGGAGGGAGGGTGGAGGGTTGGGGGACAAGCAGAGGTGTTAAGGAAGAGGGAAAGGCAGCTTCCCCCAGAAGATTCTCCTGCCAGTGACTCTGTGTTGCCTCAGGACAGTGGCTCTTTTCTACCTCTCAGAATGAAGGAAAATTCAAATACAGGCTGTGGTCAGGGTTCTCCTTCTGATATGTCCTCAGAGCCCATGGGGGCCAAGACTGCACCCACCTGATAGGCACTTTACCCCTGCCTGGCACCAACAGGCACAGAAACAGGGCTTGGTGGATGGAGCCCAGTCTTTTCCTAGAACTCCCAGAGTACCCAGAGTGAGGCCAGCCAGACCAGTGCTCCAACCTTCAGACACTCAGGCCCCGTGGTGCCGATGGGTGGAAAGAATGGGTGGCGTGGCTAGGACAGACAGGCAGGGGTGGTAAGTACCCAGTAGCCATGGGACGAGGGGCTTCTGCTATATTCCTGGGACAGGGAGGGGAGGAGTCCTAGAGAGCATGGAGAGGAAGAGAACCGAGAACTAGATTACCTGCTTGATTTTCTGTGCGCTCCACAGCTGGAAGAGAGAAAGAGAAACAAGAGTTAAAAGCACACAGCAACTTATAAGCTCAGAGCCATATTTTGTGGTTTCTTTTCTTGCTTTCTATAGGATCTCATGTAGCCCAGGCTAGCCTCAAACTCAATTATGTTGCCAAGGATGACCTTGAACTACTGATCCTCCTGCCTCCACTTCCCCAGGGCTCAAATGATTCATATGCACAATAATAGCACAGAATTTTTGAATCAAGGATACATGGTAAATGAATATCCAACAGACAAACCAGAGGCTGGCATGGTTTTAACAGAGCAGGACGGTGTGGTTGGGAAAGGGCACTGGCTGCTGATGCTGAGAGAACATAGGTAGCACTTAGGCCCATTTACGCAGCGATGCTGGTCCTTTGGAGTATAAACTAAGTTGCAGCCGTGAGGAAGATGACCAGGAAGTACAAAATAGAAGTTAGGAAATTACACCCAAGTTGCAACCCAAGCTGAGTCCTCCAAACTGTCGAACTGAAGAATGCCTGTTAGATATATTTTAAAGATGACTGACTGTTATCCCCAAATGGGAAGGTCAGAAGCAGTGAATTTTTCTATCACTTTCATCTGTGTAGGTCTCTCAATCAAACCCAGAGTTCATCAAAATGGCTAGTCTCCCCTCCAGCTTACTCTAGAGAGCCCCTATCTCTTACTTTCAGAGACTGGAATTACAGGCGGTCACCACACACACTCAGCATTTATGTGAGTTCTGGGGATCCAAACTCTAGTCCTCACACTTGAGAGCAAGCATTGTAGCCACAGGGCCATCTCCCTAGCCCAAGAGGCCATAGATTTTATAACAATAGTAATAGCAACAGTTAGTGACACACTCCTTTAGTCCCAGCACTTGGGAGGCAGAGGCAGGCGAGTCAAGGCCAACCTGGTCAAGGGGGAGGGATGGAGGGAGGAGGGAGGGAGGGAGGGAGTAGTCCACACCACTGAGAAATGAGAATTGCCAGGAGCACAAAGGTGAGAACTTCTTAGCTAATGGGAGCCAAGGCCCAGTCCTGTCTGCTTGCAAAGCGTCTTCCTGAAGTCCAGGCTCTGTCCAGGCAGGATCAGGCCCTGCAGCCTCCTGGAACCACAACCTCCACCCCGCCATTTCGGAGTCCTCTCGCCTGTGTGCCCCAGTCCTACCTTAGGTTATACAGCACTTGTTATTCAGTGCCATCTCCTGCCCTCACCCATACTGCCTGGCAAACAGAGGGTGCTCAATATGCATTCAGTGAAAGAACAGCATCTTGTGAAACAGATCTGGTTGGAGCTATGTGTGGTGGTATACATCTGTAATCCTCGCATTTGGGAAATAAAAGCACGATGATCAAGAGTTCAAGACCAGCAGGGCTACATGAGACCTTGTCTGAAACAAACAAACAACCAGGTGAATCATGGCGGAGTGATGCATAGGTTCTTCTCAGTAAAAGTCCAGCAAAGGAAAACCCCACTGAACCAGAAGGGAGCAGCAGAAGGGAGGAGTGGCACCAGGTCAGAGCTGCGGAAGTGACGGTCAGTGCCAAAGGGGAGGGCCGTGTGCTCCTCATGCCCAGAGACAAGCTCCATGGGACACAAGTGGCTCAGCTTTGGGCACCAGGACAGTGCCCCAACGTGAGACCATACAGCAGGGAGGCCCAAAGCACTCCCAAGGAGAGGGAGGTTTGTTCTCCAGAGGAATGAGAGTAGTTCAGATGTGGGGTCACAGGCACAAAGGAATGCAGTAAGAAGGTCCAAGTCCTGCGCAAGGGATTCCTCAGACACCTCCCAGGGCACAGCAGAGAGGTTAGTCAAGCCCCTTTCTGTAAGAAAACAGAAAGGTTGAGAAAGAACCACAAAGAGGCCCAGGAAAACTGCCATGGGCAGGGAGAGGAAGCACTGCCCGAGGGCTCCTGCTGGGACCGATGTCTTTGGCATGGCTTGTTGGTACTGGGAACTGAGCCCTGCCCTGCACCGGTTAGGCCAGTGCTTCTGCCACTGAGCTCCCTGGCCTTGACTCTGAGCTCCTCAAAGTGAAGAGTGGCGGGAGATGAGCAAGCGCTGAAGGCTGTGGCCTCGTGGCCTCGGTTCGCCCAGGCGCTCACCTCCCATCACTTCCTGCCACTTTGAGAGACACCTGCTTTGTGGTGACCTCTGCTACCCTCCTCTTCTGGCAGAAAGCTGGATGCACAGAGGAAAGAGTGGAACGAACAGGGCCCGGCACTGGGGGGAGGGGGCAGACTTGTTCATTTGTCCCCTGAGGCAGTAAATAAAAAAACGTCTTGTTAAGTGCATGTACATATACATGGGCAAGAAGGGTGTGAGGAGGAGGAGGAGGGAGGAGCAATAAGAGGAAAGACCTCATAGAAGAAAAGAGGAAGTTAGCATTCCTCCTCCTCTTTGAAGAAGGAGGTTCATGCATTTGTGTTTTGCATAGAGCCCTGAAAATGATGAAGTCGCTGTCTGTAAACAGACACTGGAGCTGAGCATTGGTGGTGTACACCTGTAACCCCAACAACCCAGGAGGCAGAGACAAAAGGATCAGGAGTTCAAGTTCATTCCCAGCTATAGCAGTTCAAAGCCAGCCTAGGATACCTGAGTCTCTATTTCAAAAAACAAAACTAATTGATGTTTGGAATACCTGAATGAAAAAGATCCTTACTCAATGAGCCTGAACATGCATACTTAGAAAAAGAATTCAGAAGAAACAATACTCCTCAGAGATAACAAGAACTTTAAAAACCCTGCATGAAAGAAAGACAGGAAAGAAGAGGATGTTTTCGGGAACCACCAGGGAGGGACAAACCTTAGCTCTGCCACTTCCTGGATGAGGCCCTGGACAAACAGGTGCCTGTCTCTCCATAGGCACAGTGGGCTGCTGCAGGGGTAAGGCTGTTCGCCTTGCACTTCCTGCGTTCCCTCTGCAGCTGGGGCAGGGTAGGGATGCTCCTGACACTGAGTGCTACTAGGGGACTGTGGGTAGGAAAGATCATGGCTTCTGTAGCTCCAAAGCCTCCCACTGAGGACCTTGCAGAGGACAGAGGGGCCCTAGAAGACATTAAAGTCACTAAGAAGAAGGAACTTAGTCCCTCAACAACAGCATATAAGAAGTTCCCAAACTGTACTGAATTCAGACATGAGTAGGCCTTACCAAGGGAAGAGCCTGAAATCTGGGGCTTATTTGTTACAGCATATGACTTAATCTGACCAATATAGAGGGTTAAATTATCAATGCCTGTACAAGAATTCAATTCACTTAACGGAGTCAGTATGGTTGCTTAAAATAGAGGGGAAGACATTTAAACAAGCATATTTTTATCTTATTTATTTGTCTTTGCTTTTTGAGTCCTTCTTGCTATGTCTGTCTTGCTATGTCTTCCTGGCTGTTCTGGAATTTGCTTTGTAGACTAGTCTAACCTCAAACTCACAGTGATCTTCCTGCCATTGACTCTTGAGTACTGGGATTAAAGGCATGAGTGACCAAACCTGGTTAAGTGAGTATATTTTTAAAGATTAAATCATCTACCAAGCAACTCTACTGTCATATTACCCAGCAAGCCCGTTGTGGGGGTCGGTTTAGATAGCATAAGTCATACTAGAGAGTCTGAGTAGCTCAGCCTAGATCCTAGGGGTCTGGTGGTAGGACGGAGATCCAGTCCTGAGTAAACCAGTGTCAGGGTGACTGCCAGGTCTGAGGTTCCAGGCGAAGGAGCTACTGCACTGTCCTATAATCGATCCCAGAACATTCCTTGCAGCCTGGCAGCAGGTGCTCATCATAAGGGCCTCCATCTTCCTTCCCTGTGGACAACCAGCTCAGTAGCACCACTCTGAGAAGCCAGAGCTATGATGTGTCTCAGAGTCAAGGACAGCCTCTACTGTACCAGGGGGCATCCACAGGGCATCAGACATGCCAGCTCAACAGCAAAGGCAGGAAATGAAGAAAGGGAGGCTTGGGGAGTAGGAGCCCACAGACAATGGCCCCAGCCTACAAACGCTCCCCAGACCCAGGCAGGCCGGGGCCACGTGTGTCAGTTCTATTTTGCCCAGTACTTCCCTCCCTCAAATGAACTATTTGATTGTCACACTCAGGAACCTGTTTGCACAGGACAAATGAGAAAACTAAGACTCCCAGCCATGCCCAAGTTCCCAGGGATGGGCCAGAGCTAGGGCTCATGATCTCTGCCTCAGATCCACTGTCTAATCAGCCTCACTCTACAGTTGCTGCTCAGTGAACACACAACCTGTGTGCCTCCCTGTTCTGTGGGCTTTCTACCTGTTCATTCCTTTAACCCCCTCAGCAACCCCAAGTCTATCTCCCACTGCATAGATGTGGAAACTCAGGCACAAGGAGACTAGCTCCAAGTCCCACAGCAGTGCAGGGATTGTCCTAGAGCAGTCTGCCTATAGGATTCAGACGTAAGTGTTACCTTCTCCATGCACCTATCTCTAAGTGTTCAGATCTCTACATGCTGTTCTGCCTCAAGGGCATGCTGTATATTTAGTGTCTTTCTGTTTTGGTGCACAGCCTTATCTTTCCCAATAGACACCTTCAGTGAATATATTATAAACTGTCCTGGGATAGGGCTGTGGCGCAAGGTCCTGGGTTTGATCCCCAGCACGGTAAAACCAAACGAACAAAATAAACTGATACTATTGGTGAACTTTTCAACTATTTCCTACCTTTTTATTGTAAAATGTACATGATGCAAATTTTACCATCTTAATCACATGCAGTTGTGTTCTACTGCACTGACTGAACATATTCACTCTGTTACACTAACATTTACCACTCACCATCCTTAGAATTTTTTCATCTTCACCTAAAACAAACATCATATGATGAAACACAGTCCCGTCCTCTGTCCCCAGTGCCTGGTAAGCCCCTGGTCTACGCTGATTCAATTCGTGCACACAGGTGCCATAGAGGCAAGAAAAGAACATTGATCACCTACAGCTGCAGTTATAGGCACCTGACTTGGGTGTTGAAAACTGGACTCAGGTCCACTAAGCCACCTCTCGCCCCATGTTTTGTTTTTCAAGACAGAATCTCATGTATCCCAGGATGCTTTTAAACTCTCTATGTAGCTGGAAATGATCTTGAATTCCTAATCTTCAGGCCTCCACCTCTTGAATGCTGAAATTAGAGGCATGTGCCACCATGCCCACATGCCAGGGTTTTTGTTTTGTTTAATTTTTTTTTTTTTAATGTGTTTGAGTACATTGCCTGCATATATGGAAGTACACCTGTGTTGTGCAATGCCTATGAAGGTCAGAAGAGGGCACTGGATCCCCTAGAACTAGAGTTAAGGATGGTCATTAGCCACCCATGTGGGTGATAGGAATCGAAGCTCTCAATCACATCTCTCCAGTCCCTACTTTGTTTTATTTTGTTTTGTGACAGAGTCTCAATATATAGACCAAGCTGGCTTAGAACTCACAGAGATCCACATGCCTCGGCCTCTCTGTGTACCACCAGGCCCAGAAAATGGGCCAGATTTTATGCAGGGCTTTATGCATATTTGGTAAGCACTAAGCCTCAAACTCACTGATTAAGGTGGACTGGCTGGCCAGTAAGCTCCAGGGATCCCCCCAGCTCTGCTTCTCTAATGCAGGAATTAAAGGTGTGTGCAGCCATGCCTGGCTTTTGCGTGGGTGCTGGGGGTCAAACTCAGGCCCTACTGCTTGCACAGAAAGCACTGTACTGAACGAGACATCTTGCAAGACCCCTGAGACTCGTTTTTCTATTCTTTGCTTTTGCAACACTTCTAGAATTCTTTATCTTGTTTGCATATTGCCTTTTCAAGAGGAATTGTTTTTAAAAAAAAATCAAAAGTAGAGGTGTGCATATAGTATAAGAGCACTTGCCCAATAAGCCCAAGGCCCTGGATTGGATCCTCAGCACTACAGGTTAATTAATTGATCAGTTAATTAACATAATAAAGGCAAGCACTAAAAAAAGAGAAATAAGGCACATTTAAATTTTGATGAGGGAGCTGAAGAGATGGCTCATTTGTTAAGAGCACTGGTTGCTCTTGCGGAGGATCTGGGTTCAATTAACCGGCACGCACTTGTCTGTAGCTCCACTTCCAGGAGAACCTAATGTCCCCTTCTTGCCTCCGTGGGCATTGCAGGACACACATGCACTTACACACGTACAAGCAATACACTCATACACATAAAATAAAAATAATAAATAAAATATTTAAAAATCTTTGATGAAATAGGGTGTATGGGGCTGGACTGATGGTTCAGTGGTTAAGAGCATGGCTGTTCTTGCAGATGGCCTGGGTGTGAGTCCCAGCACCCACAAGATGACTAACAACCCTCCGTCACTCCAGTTCCAGGGGAATCCGACGTTGTCTTCTGACTTCCAAGGGCATTGCATGACACAGGTACACTGACATACATGCAGGCAATACACTCATACACATGAAATAAAAATAATAAATTAAATTAAATTAAAAAGAAATAGGGTATATGATGCCAATGCCCTTTATTGATTCTTGTGGTGTGTCAAATATTAAATGTCCAACAAAATCTTCAATAGCCAGAAAGTGGCATTGACCAGCTTGTCCATGTGACTAGCTCCATAGCAGAGGAGGGGACATGACGTAGGCCTCTTCCAGGCTGGTGCTTCTCCTCCCCTGGTACTTTCTGACCTTCCTGGGTGCCAAAGTAAGACTGTGGCTTCATCCCAGCTCTGTTAGGCAGATAGGACCACATGGAAGGAGGTCATCGAGAAGTGCGACAGGAGGAGCCTGGTCCCCGAATGCCCTGGAGTGAGCCACTCCCACCCGGAACTTGAATTGTTACATAGCAGAGAAATGAACTTGTGCTTTGTTTTGGTGGCAACAGCTAGGATAACTCTAATATAACCCCTTTGGGCTACATGAAATGGCTCATATGATAGAGAGAGATGACTGAATAAGAGCCAAAATCCTTCCTCCCTCCTTCTCTCCTTCCTTCCCTCTTTTCATCCTTCCATCTTTTGAAATAGGTCTCCTTATGATCTCCCTGCCCCAGCCTCAAGAGGCATGCACCACGCCCAGTCCAATATGTTCTCTGAGGCTATTCTGTGATGTACAGAATTGTGACAGCCTCAGGAGGATTTGGGGACAGATGGGAGGAACATCTTTATTTTCATCAAAAGTTCCCATGACTTCATCTTGGGTTCATCAGTGACAATAGCCAGGGTGAGATGGTAAATCTTCACTGTCAGTTTGACTGGATTTAGTATCACCTAAGAGATGCATCTCTGGGTATGTCTCTGAGGACAGCACAAGTCCATGAGGAATTTTATTCCAGATTGAATAAAAGAGGAAAAGAGGTGAAAGCGCGCTGACCCGCAGCATTCACTTCTGCTTCCTGGCTGTGGACACTGCGTGACTAGCGGCCTCACACTTTGATTGCTGTGCCCTTCCCGCCACGATAAACTGTACCCTCAAATCGAGAGCCAGATAAACTATACCCTCAAACCGAGAGCCAAAATAAACCTTCCTCCCTTATCAATTCGTTTGTTTAATTATTTATTATTTTTATGTGTATGAGTGTATTACCTGCATGTAGGTAGATGCACCTGTGTCATGCAGTGCCTGTGGAGGTCAGAAGAGAGCACCAGATCCCCTGGAACTGGGTTATAGGTGATTGCTAGCTGCCATGTGGGTGCTGGAAACCAAACCTGGGTCCTCTGCAAGAGCAGCCTGTGCTTTTAACTACTGAGCCATCTCTCCAGTCCCTTATCAAGGTACTTTGAAATAGCAAAGAGTAAAGTAAGTAATACACAGAGTATTGTAATACACTCAGCTGCCAATTTGCCTTGTCTTCCTGAGTGAGTTCCCATATATCTTCGACTTGCAAGGTCTTTAAAATGAAATGAGGAACCTGAGTTCAAGGCCAACTTGAGCTACATAGCAAGTGCAAGGCCAGTCTAGACTGTATGGAGAGATACTGTCTCAACAAAGTGAAAACAAGCAATCCAAAAATTAATCAGAGCTGGGCATGGTAACACATGCCTAAAGAACGCAGCACTCCAGAGGTAGAAGCAGAAGGATCAGGAGTTCGAGGTCATCCCCAGCAACATAGCTGTTCCAAGCCAACCTGGGCGACATGAGACATGAGACCCAGTCTCAAAAATCTCAAAACTCATCATCTTAAAAATCATCAACCAGAAAAGGAATGAGATGGAATCCATGGCCCGTCTGTCCAGTGTACAAGACCAGGCCTAGTTCACAAGGACCAGGTTAAGGTCTGCCCTCGTGGATCTGGCTGAGCTTTTCTCTGTGATTTACCCATGAACTACCTACTACAAGCAGAAAGGGTAGGAGGTACCGCCCACAAACTGAAAGCTGAAGTTCTACGAGTCACTTGTGTAAGCAGGTCACAGAGAAGAACCTTCCTGGCTGTAAAAACTATGTGTGAGAGGCCAGCTAAGCCACAATGACCAATCATCTCGAGTACAGGCCAGGAGCCCCAGTGTCTTCACAGCAGTACCCAGAAGCATCTCAACTTTGAACTACAGTCCCAGATTCAGGGCTGACATGGTTTGGACTCAGCCCAGCACCCTCTGCACCTCTGGCTAAGCAGTGAACTGTGTAGTAGAACTGCGCAGCCCAGATCCTATGGACTGGCAACCAACCTGCACGGATGGCTTGGATCTCCTGGAGAACAGGGACAAAGGGCAGTGTGGGGACGCCATCTGGCAGTTGCCACAGTACAGGAGTTCACTGATTTCAGAAGTGGCCAGCATCCCAGCCAAGCTATCCTCTGAATCTTCCTCAGTCCCCCTGTAGAGGCCACAGGAGGGATGGGCGGGGTCGTACATGCTGCTAGGAGGCAGGACACACCCCAGCACCCAGAGAGAGCGTGACAGCCCCACCCCCAGTCTGGCTCACTCACTTCCCCTCTGTCTCCTAGCAAGCTGCTTCTCCAAATCTCCTAAGGCAGTGAAGACAGAGCCTATTTAAAACAACCTCCAGAAGGTAATTAAACAGAGCCTGAAGGGGATCCTTCTGTAAAGCGAAGGACGCCTCCATTCAACAAACAAAAATCTTCCTAATTGATCAGTTGGGCCCACTGCATTACAGTGCACCATTAATTGTGTTGCCATGGTAACTCTCAGGTACCACGTACCCAGCCGAGCCTGTGAGGGGTGAAAGGAGCTCCCAGCTCTGCAGATGCAGGAGAGAAGAGGGGTGTCCGGCAGCAGCAGCAGTTCTTCACCCACAAACCTCCACTCTACAGACAGGTCAGGCCTGCGCTAGAACCCAGGTGTGCACTCAAAACCCCCTACACACAGACCAGGAGATGCAGGGCAATTTATTTAATCCTTCTGAGCCTCCAACACCACTTCTGTAATATGAAAGTATGAATACTTATGTCAAGTGTATTATAAAATTAATATTTTGTTTATTTAGTGAACAAATATTTATTGAGCATCTACTATGTGTTAAACACTAAAGATACCTCATGGAAAAAAACACCAAATGGGTTGTTCTAGTTTGCTTTCTGTTGTGTGATAAACACCATAACCAAAAGCAACTTGGGAAGGAGAAGAGTTTATTTGATTTCACAACTTCCGGGTCATAATCCATCACCAAGGGAAGGTGGGGCAGGAGCTCAAACCAGGAAGCAGGAAGCAGGAGCTGGAGCAGAGACTATAGGGAACGCTCTTACTGGCTGGCTTCTCTGGTTGCTCAACTACCTTTTTTATACAGCTCTGGTCCACCTGTCCAGGGATGGCACTGCCCACAGTGGGCTGGAGCTGCCTACGTTAATTAACAATTAAGAAAATGCTTCACATTTTCAGTGATTAAGAGTATACTGACTGCTCTTGCAGAAGACCCAGTACCCACACGACCCCTAACAACCATCTATAACTCCGGTTTCAGGGGATCTGATCCCCTCTTTTGGCCTCCACAGGCACTGCATGCCTGGGTACACTTACACACACGCAGCTAAAACACTCATACACATAAAATCAAAATAAATAAATAAATAAAATTTAAAAAGAGCAAATGCCCACAGACGTAGCCACAGGCCAGTCTGAGGAGGAGAATCCTCAGCTGAGGCTCCCTCTTCCCAAGTGACTCTAGTTTGCATCAAATTGACAAGAACCAATCAGCACAGATGTGGCTAGTTGATGGAGTGCTTGCCTAGAGTGCTGTCCTAGCACACAGCTCTGGGGTCCACCTCAGCATCACCTAAACAAGGTGTGGTGACAAATGACTATAACCCCAGCACTCAGGAGGTGGAGGCAGGAGGATCAAGAGTTCAAGGTCATCCTTGGCTACATAATGAGGTTAAGGCCAGCTTGGAATACAAGAGACAGTTTTAAATAGATGACAGATAGACAGACAGACAGATAAAGTTGTCCTCTGACTCCACATGTGCACTGTGGGACACTCCCCACCCACACACATCATGAACACATAGAGAATAATAAGTAAAAATGTTAAGCAAATTCTCTGACATATTAAAAGAATGAATGTGTTTCAGCAAACAGGGAAAACTAGACAGGCTTAGACAGGGAGTATACAATGGCAAATGTGGACAGATGTCACAGCAGGGGGGGTCTCAGGGTGAAGAGAGGGAGCCCTGCATGTATGGGTGGTAGGTGGATTGTTTTGGCTGCCTGAACAGCCCATGCAAATGCCCGGAGGCAGAAGTGGACCCACTTGGCATGGCTGAGGCACAGTCAGGAGGCCAGATGACTGGGGCAGGCTGCAGGGCAGGCCTGAGAAGAACAAGGACTTTGAAGGCCTGTGGAGAGTAAAGTGAGGCACTGGGGCTTCTGGAGAACAGGGGTCCTCCACTGGGGGAGGTCTCAAAGCCAAGACTCATTCGGCAGTATCTGGAGACACTTTGGGTTTGCTTGCCTAAGGAGGATTTGCTTCTGGCATTTAGTGGGTAGAAGTCAGGGATCTGATGCCTAGAGCCTAAGGCTGGGAGTCAGGTGAGATAAGGTCCATCCTGCCTTCCCTCCCCTAGCTTCAGACAAACACACTGACATTCAGAGAAGGTTTGGGATTCAAGGACTTTGTGGTTCTGTGTGTGTGAACGTGGATGCATTTTCTTGTGCCACGTGAGCACGTGTGTGGAGACCAGAAGACAGCCTCGTGTTGCTCCTCAGGTGCCATCCACCCTGTTTTTTGTAACAGGGGCCTTTACTGACCTAGAGCTCACCAATTAGACTAGGTAGGATGGCTCTGGAGGCCCAGGGATCTACCGGGCTCTACCTGCCCAGTGCTGGGATTACAAGTGTACACCATGATGCCTGGATTTTTTCACATGGGTTCTGGGGTCAGATTCAAGTAAGTCCTCATGCTTGCAAGGTAAGCACTTTACTGAGCCAACCTCCTAACCCCAGGCCCTAGCCCAGGTTCAAGAACTTCAGTGTGTCTGGATTTTACTTCGCTCTGTCTGGTGAAGCACAATAACAGCTGACCTGATTGCCTGGGGGAGGGGAGGGCTTACAGGGGGTGTTAATTCTGTCTCTCTCTCATTCTCTCTCTCTCTCTCTCTCTCTCTCTCTCTCTCTCTCTCTCTCTCTCTCTCTCATCTTTCTCCTTGACAGCCATAGCCAAAGATTTGTCTTGGGAGTAGGAGAGTCTGAGAAGCTTCTGTGCCACAATGGGTATAAAGTGGGCACCTGATAAAGGCTGCACCCTCCCGTCCCCACTTCTAGGGATAATGAACCAATGGCAGAGTGCCGTTAGGAGCCCACGGTTTCCAGTCACCTGCTTGCCATATTCCCAGGATTCCAGCAGCTTCCAGGCTGGTTTTGAAACATCTTCCCTACTTCCCAATCCAGTGTCCCACCCCAGCCCCGCCACCAGGTTGAACTAAGATTCTACATCCACACCATTTCCTTGCTCAAAGCTTTCAGTAGCCTCCTGTTGTCCTGAGCAATGCATCAGTGGCTACTTGATTTTCCAAGGCTTTCCCAATCTGTCTTAGAACTTACCAGCTTCCTCTCAAGTTTGCTCTCACCTTCTAAGTTCATCCCATCACCCCACTGTCAATCTCTTTAACTCTCCCTCCCCTTGTCTCTCTCCACATGTCACCTTATTCCATGCTAATTCTCAGCTTTGGGCTGTGACCTACAGGGACTATCCCTCCCCTTGTCTGTCCGGCCACACACTGCGCTGTAACCTCTCTGAACTTCAATTTTCGTGCTTATAAAATGGGGTAGGGATGTAGTAGTCCAGCTGGTAGAGTGCTTGCCTAGCATGCACAAAGCCCTAGGTTCAATCCCCAGCACTACATAAATCAAATGTGCTGGCTCACACCTGCAACCTCAGCACTCAGGAGATGGAGGCAAGAAAACTAGAAGGTCAAGTCAGTCTTTGCTGGTTGTGTCTACGACTATCTGGCTCTAGCTTTGTTGTTCAACACAGGGCTGCAGTCTTTATTAGGGTTTCTAGAACATCAAATATCTACTTGCTAAACCCAAACTGAGGTCCTCTTTAAGAACAGGATGCACTCTCCCGTTAAAAATATTTTATTTATTTTTGACTTATTTTATATATTTGAGTGTATATAAGTGTCATACAATGCCTTTAGCCGTCAGAAGAAGGTATGGGATCCCCTAGAACTGGAGTTACAGACAGTTGTTAGCTGCCATGTGTGATGCTGGGAACTAAACAGGGTTTTGCTCTTAACCACTGAGCCAGCGCTCCAGCCTCAGGAGTCAGATGCACTCCTAGTGCTTATGACCAACCCTGAACTAATCTCCTGTCTCCACCTTCCAAGGGCTGGGTTGCAGGTGTACACTACCACGCCTGGGTTTTAGTCTGTATTGCTTTTTTGTCTTTTGGATCAACTATTTTTCTCTTATCTTCAGGACTCATTACTCACTGGTGTGGCAACCATTTAAGAAGATAACCTCAACTCTCAGAGGCCTCAGCTCTCAGACACAGAGGCAGGTAGATCTCTGTGAAGTAGAGGTCAGTCTGGTCTCTATAAAAAAAAAGTAAGAAGAAAGAAAGAGAGGGAAAAGGAAAGAAGAAAGGAGGGAGGGAAGAGAGGGAGGGAGGGAGAGAGAGGGAGAGAGGGAAGGAGGGAGGGAGAGGGAGGGAGGGAGGGAGAGGGAAAGACGGAGGGAGGGAGGGAGGGGGAAGGAGGGAGGGGGAAGGGAGGGAGGGAGGGGGGGAGGGAGGGAGGGAGGGAGGGAGGGAGGGAGGGAGGGAGGGAGGGAGGGAGGGAGGGAGGGACGGGCGGAGGGGGGGGCAACTCCAAGAACAGAAGAGCAAGCAAGGTCAGGAGTGAAGCCCTGTGCATAGCTTAGATGACAAGAGCACACACAAGATATCCAGCCAGCCCACGACATCAGGGGCAGCCTCAGGATTCTAATCCATACACCTGCCAAAGGGCCATGGAACAGGCACAGCGCAGGTACAGAGACCACCATCACCCCAAGTCTAAAAACTCTGCGGGCCTCCACAGGTGGTCCAGACATGACCCTTGAGCAGGGGCAGCCTAAGCCAGGACCTGGAGCTTTCCTTAATTCCATACTGCTTAAGCTTCCTGAAGCCCTGAACTGACCTGCTATGGCTGTTCCCTCTGTTTCCCGGTCTGTGGAGGCCAGGGGGATGGCTTGGCTGATTGGTACCCAAGGAGGGAGGCAGGGTGACAGCTACCAGACAGAGTGCAATTCTTCAAGCTCTGTGGAGAGAGCTGCTCCAGGGGACCAGAGTAACAGGCTCGCACCTAGAGCACTGTGCCACCCAGCCACCAGATGGACTCACCAGGCACCACTGCCGGCCAGAATGCGGCAGCACAGAAAACAGCTAAGTGCCATGCTCCAGGCCCCCCCACTCCCAGGAGGCTTGTGAGGGTGTTTAGGACAGAAAACAAAAAAGACTGTAAAAAAAAACAGGACAGTAGCTTTCAGCTGCCCAAAGAAGGAAAGGGGGAAATGCAGCCTGTGCCTATGCCCCAGGCAGTGAAAGAAGTCCCAAGGGCCCCATTCAGTGGGGATGGGGTGTCAGGGAGCTTGGGCAAGGGTTCCTTCTGGCTCAGAGAGCTGGGGGATCAGAGCTACCAATGCAGACCCAGCTTCAAGGAGAAATGTTACCACTGGGGAAAGACCTTAGCCTGCCTGCCTGCTCAGGGCCTTAGGGCAAGTGCCTCGGGGGCCTGCCTGACGGCCTGGGTATCACAGCTCACAGGCTTCATGTGGGCCCGCATGGACAAGTGGCCAACGTGTTAAGTCACTCATCTCTGCCACTGGCTGCCCCACCCTCAGCTGGACCCCTCCTACCCCTCCTACGCCCACAGCAACCCTTCCTACCAGCCTGCTCACCGCAGATCTCAGGAAAGAAGACTCTTCTAGTGCCCTGAGTCTACACAAGTTTCCGGTTCCACTGCACCCCACAGTGCCACTTGTCCCCGCTGCCGCTGCTGAGCAGGAAAGGGGGAGTCTATGAGAGAAGAAGCTCATCCCGCTTCACCCTTGTTCTACCTCCCGGCCCCGGACCCACATCTGGACTGTAATGATGGGACAAAAGGAAAAAAGAGAAGAAAGCCTGCAGGTGGAGGTGTGGCTTGGTGCTGGAGTGCCTAGCCACAGAGGCCTTGGGTCCCTCAATACGTCAAAAGGGAGGGGTGGTGGGAAGGGCCGAGGGAGAGAGGGAGCCTAAGTGTCAGTTTAAGATAACCAATATCTGGGGCTGGAGAGATGGCTCAGTGAGTAAAGAGCCCACGGTACAAGCAAAAAGACCTTGAGTTCAGACTTCTGGCACCTATGTAAAAAGCCCACCTGTAATCCCAGTGATAAGGGAGCAGAAACTGCTGAATCCCTAAAGTGCACTGGCTAGCCATTCCAGCTGAGTCCCTGAGCTTCAGCTTGGTTCAGTCAGAGACCCGTCTCAAAAAATAAAGGAGAAAGATACCCAACATTGGCCTCTGCCTTCCACACACTACCGCACACACATGTACAGACCACACTAACAAGCACATATAACAAACACATATACACACAAAATATATACAATATTTGAAGACTAGGAGTTCTAAGATGGGAAGAAATTATCAAAGAAACAGTGTAGCTGGGTGTGGTGGCTCACTTCTTAATCCCAGCACTCGGGAGACTAAAACCAAGAGGATTGCCTTGAGTTTGAGGCTAGCCTGGGCTCCAAGTGAGACCTTGTCTCATAAACAAACAAAAAAACAAACAAAAATCAGTGTAAAATATTTGCCAGAACTTCTAAGAATTTTCAGATGTAAAGGGGTCACCAAAAATCCAATATAATAAGATTTAAAAGGCTTAGGATATGTTGGGTATGGAAACTCACATCTGTAGTCCCAGCACTTGAGAGGCAGAGGCAGGACTGCCAGGAATCTGAGGCCAGCCTGAGCTACAGAGCGAGATCCTATCTCAAAAAAAACATCTGTTGGGCAAGTATGGTGGCACATGCCTTTAATCTCAGCATACAGATGGATGAAGCAGGCAGATCTCTGCGAGATCAACGCCAGCATAGTCTACATAATGAGTTCCAGATAAGCTGGGGCTACAGGGAGATTCTATCTCCCAAAAACAAAACAAACAAAAACCAACAACAACAAAAGGCCCGTAATCTAAGGCACTTGTGAGGTGGGGTAGGCTGATCAAGAGAACCAAGCGTTCAAGAACATTTTGGGGTATACAGTAAGTGTGAGGGCCAGTCAGGACTATTTAAGACCCTGTCTCAAAAGAAGAGGAGGAAGAGGAGGGTAGTAAAAAATATCTCTAGAGAAAGAAAGCAGGCTACTTGCAAAGAATCAGGAATGCAATGGCATCAGGTTTTATAAAGGTTATATTATAAGCCAGAGGAAAATAGCACAATGATCTTCAAAGTTCTAAAAAAACTCAATTTATTGTCAACCTAGAATTTTCTCACCCAAACTGTGAGTTAAGACTAAATCATAATTACAATTTTCAAACGTAAAAGCACTGTAAACATTCTTCCCATTTATTCTTTTCAGGAAGTCAGTAGAAGCATTTCACCAAAACTGCAGTATATACCAAGAAAAAGAAAGACCAGGAACTAGTGGGAGATAAGTCCAAGAAAGGAAAATTCCAGGAAGGAAACCTGGAACTGAAAGACATGAGACTGAAAAGGAGGCACTGAAAATACTGAACTGCTGCCAGACGACGTGGTAAGAACTAGAAGTCGGGGCTGGAGAGATGCTCAGTGGTTAAGAGCACTGGCTGCTCTTATGGAAGACCTGGGTTTGGTTGCCAGCACCCACGTGGCAGCTCACACAGTCTGTCATCTATAAGCCCCAGTTTTGGCCCCCTAGGGAACCTATACACACATGTAGTACACATACATACATGTAGGCACTCACACATATAAATAAAATAAATCTTATAAAAAAGAGAGAAGTAGGACAAAGTTTATCAATGCTTAATGCCAGATATAAAACATAAAGTTCAAAAAGAGAAAAAAAAAATAGCCATGATGCAACCAATGTGACTGTCCAGCAGATGTTATTTATATGATTGGAATAACAGAAAGAGCCAAATAAACAGAGACTTCGAAACCACAGTTTAGTGTCTTAGGTGGGGGATACGATGAAAGGAAGCCGTGTCTATAGGATAAGGAGAGAGCCGACAGCACAGGATAACTGAGGCACAGAAGTCCAGGTGAGCACAGTAGCTTAGATACAGATTTATACCTGGGATGTGGCTAAAAGATATTTTCTTCTAGTGCAGGACTGGGATTGGGAAGCACACACTGGTTTTCACTGCAAATATTCCGGTGCTATTTCACTTTTTGAACTATGCAACCTATTTCTTTGAAAAATGTGAAATTAAGTTTTTGAAATAAAGTTTATGAACAAAAAGAAAAACTTTGGCACATGAGACTCTGGGACACACCCCCACACCTGCCTGTGCCCAATTTCAGCAGAATTACCTGTTCGTTGGTAACCCCTGGGCGCAAGTTGCCCTGCTTATAGTCCTCCAACAGCTGCACAGCCTCTCTGAGCCGTCTCTGCAGAGGAAAGAAAAGAGACACTGTGGATGGGATCAGGACCCCTGACAGTCATTCCCCAACAGAGAGTATCAGTATCAAAGCAACCATTCACAGAGTGCAGTGCCATGGCCCACAGCTCACAGGACACACATGAAACAGTAAGAAGAGTCCCACCTAAATGCCCTCCCACAGGGACCCCACTCAACAATGATGCATGATATACAATGGATTGTGATCAGTCCATCCAAAAATGAAGCAAGGACTGGGAGAAGGCTCAGTCAACAAAGTGCTTCTATGCAAGCATGAGGTCCTGAGTTCAATCCCCAGAACCTATTAAAAAGAAAGTGTGGTAGTACATGTTTATAATCCATGCTATAGGGGGGACCTGGGGATCCCTAGGGCTTCCTGGCTAGCCAGCATAGCCCACTTGGTGAGCCCCAGACCACTGAGAGGTCCTATCTCAAGAAAGATGAATGGCATTCAAGGAATGACCCCTGAAGCCGACTCTGGCCTCAATGCATATATGTACGCACACAAAGTGAAGCAGCTGGAGGTGTATCTCAGGTGGCACCTTGTCTGGCATGCTTACAGGCCTAGGTTCCATCTCCAACATGTAAGAATAAAAGCAAGAAAAGTCAGGTGTAGTGGCACCTTTAATCCCAGCACTCAGGCAGGCGGATTTCTGTGAGATCAAGGCCAACCTGGTCCACATAGGCCACCTGGGGGTCAGGGAAGAACCCATCTCAAAAAGAAAAAAAAATTGGCTTGCCATATCCAAAATAATTTCCTGAATGAGAAGGAAATCACCAAAGAATATGACATCATCAAACACATACAGACACACACACACCCGCACGCACACACACACAGAGTGAGCAAGATTTTCTAGGAGAGTATATGTGTGACTGCAATAAAAAGACCCAATAGGGAACCCATTGAACTTCTGACAGAGATGACTTTAGATTGGCAAAAAGGACCCAGGTTTGGCACAACGTATCAAGAAGAACTTTAACTTTAATTTTAACATTAAAAGCTTTTATAAGGAGGATATAATCATATAATATTTCCATTATTTATTTTTTGACATTTTAAAATTACTGGCAGAAGGCTGGTGAGATGGCTCAGTGGCTTGCCATTAAGCCCGATAACCTGAGTTCAATCCCTGCAATCCACATGGTAGAAGGAGATACAAGCTGTCCTCTGATCTCTACATGTGTGTACATGTGCATGTTCAAGCACAAGTACACACACACACAGTTAGTATATAAATGCTTTAAAAACTGATTATCTACTAAAGTACTAGAGAGAGAACAACTTGCCAGGCAAAGTGGTGCACACTTGCAATTCCAGCACTTGGGAAGTGGAATCAGGAGGATTCAAGGCCAGCTTTGGCTACATAGCAAGTTCAAACTACCCCTGGCTACATAATAAGTTTGAAGGTAGCCTGGGCTACAGCCCCATCTTAAGAACCCAAAACAGGCTAGAAAGATGGCTCAGCAGTTAAGAGTGCTAGATGTTCTTGCAGAGGACCCAGGTTAGATTTCCAGCACCCACAGGACAGCTAACAGCTGCGCATAACTCCAGTTCCTGGGAAATCTGATGCCTTCTTCTAACCTCCTCGGACATTACACAACATGGGTGCACTTACAAACATACACACTCATACACATAAATAAAAATAATAAAATATATAAAAAAAGAAACCAAAACATAAAGAAAAAAGTGAAGACGAGAAAGAGTGAAGAACTATCATACAACAATTTAAGTAAACAGCGACCGAATATGGTGGTGACACTCGAAATCCCAGCACTGTGGAGGCAGAGGCAGGACCATCAGAAGTTTTAAGGTCAGCCTCAGCTACCATAGTAAGTTCATGGCCAGCCTGGGCTACCTGAGACCTTATCTTAACAACAACAAAGACCAAAAAACAGTAAATTGGACAGAAGAGATGGCTCAGTGGTTACGAGCACTTACTGCTCTTGCAGAGGACCCAGGTTCAGTTCCCAGAACCCACATCAGACAGGTGACAATCACCTGTAACTCCAGGGGATCCGACACCCTCTTCTGGCCTCTGTGGGCACCTTTATGCAAATGGTATACATAAACTCATGCATGCATACATACATACAAATAAATAAATCTTTAAAAACAGTAAACTGACTATCATATAGCATGAGTGACTGTCACAGGTATAATGAATCTTCTAAAGACAGTCACCTCACTATCCAAACTCCCATAGTCTTTTAGAATGTTCCCACCTCCCAGGCTGGAGATAAAGTCCATGCCCTTCTCCTTGATTTTGAACAGGCTTTGTGATGGCCTCAACACACAGTGGACAGCAGGTGTAGATGACATGGCCTGAAGCTACAGCACAGCACTGCTTGCACCGACTTTGTTCTCAGGATGGCCCTTCTCTCTGAAGCGAGCCACCAGGCTATGAGGAAGTCTCTCAGGAGAGATTTACCTGCATAGGAAGGAAGCCCTGGTGTACAGTTCCAGCTGAGCTACCCCCAACAGCCAGCACATTCTTGCTCACCATGTAAATGAGCCATCTTGAAAGGGGCCTTCCAGTGCCGCGCAGGGTGGCTCATGCTGGAGGCAGGAGGGCACCCAGTGCAAAGTCAGTCTGGGACATATAGTGAGTTCCAGGTCAGCCTAGGCTCTAGAGTAAAACCCTGTCTCAAAACAACAATGAAAGGATCTTCTGGTCTCTCACTCCTGATAAACTGTCACAGACAAAAAGGAACTATCTCCTCTGCCATCACACTGAGTCCAGTAAACACAAATATCACTTGTTATTGATTTACCTATTACTTATTTTATTTATTTAATACATACAAGTGCTTTGCATGCAGGTAGGTAAGTACACCATGTGTGTGCAATGCCAGGAGGCCAGAAGAAGGTTTTGCAATGCCCAGAGTGTGTACAATGCCCAGAGGCATTGGATCTCCTGGAACTGGAGTTACACATGATTGTTAGCCACCACGTGGGTGCTGGGAACTGAACCTAGGTCCTCTGCAAAAGTAGCAACTGCTCATAACTGCCAAGCCATCTCTCCAGCCCATGAGATAGGGTCTCTTACTGAACCCAGAGCTCACCAGACTAGTTGACGGCTAGCCTAGCTGGACAATGAGCTCCAGGGATCCACCTGTCTGCTCTGGAGTTACAGATGAATGCTACTGCACATAGATTTTATGTGGATGGTAGGTTATCCAGACTCAACACTTTACTCAGGTCCTCACAGCAAGCACTTTACTGACTGAGCCATCTTCCCAGCCCAGGAGTTGTACATCTTGATGTTTCTGACATACTTAAAAAATTAACAAATAAGTGCTGGAGAGATGGCCCAGTCAGTAAAGTACCTGCTGTACAAGCATAATAACCTGAGTTCAGATCCCCAGTACCCATGTAAAAAGCCAAGTAAGGAAAAAATCTAATGTCAATGTATGATCTCTGTATACATACAAGAACACAGTCACATGAATACATAAATACACCACACAGAAAACTCAACAACACACACACACAAGATTTTAAAATATAGTTATTATTATGTGCATGTGTGTCTGTACATAGGTGTGCGCACGTGAGTGTGGTTCCTGCAAATGCCAAAGGCACTGGATTCCTTTGAGCTAGAGCCACAGGTAGTTCTGAGCTGCCTGATACAGGTACTAGGAGCTGAACTCACCTCTGTAAGGCCTGTGTTTTTAACTGCTGAGCCATCTCTCCAGCCCTAAGTTTCTTTTTAAAAATTAACAATAAACAGATATTAACGACAGAAGGCAGCTTATGACCAGGTAATGATAAAGGACCCAGACTTCGAGATGGCTGGCGTGGGGGAAGTGAGGCCTATTCCCCTTCTGCCCATGAGACAAGCTGACAGAGGAGTGTAGAGATCCCAATATAAACCTCTGGTGTAAGAATGGAGGGCCACCAGGTGGACAGCCAGGGTTTGTTAAGCTGGATGACAGGGTGGGGATGAACAGCCACTTGCTGTGGGCTACCAGCAAGAAAAGATGCCAACCCAGACCCACAGCCAGGCCCCTGGCCAAATGGCCTGTGTGAGTGGCTCCTGGGGCCATCATTGGTCAATGGAGGCCCAGCTCATAGCAAAACTAAAGGCCGTTAGAAAGCCAGGGAAGTATTACTCTGAGTGACTTGAAGGCTGAAAAGTACCATTGTCCTTTAAATGTTGGACATCCGTTCCCAGATTCCTAAATAGCCCCTTCTTCAGTCTGTTCATGTCCAAACCAGAGAGTTTCTCTCCCACCACACCCCCAACCCTTTTATCCAAGTATACAAGCAGTTTGTAGTATTTAAAGAAAATATCTGTGGAGCAGAGCGTGGTGGCACATGCCTGTAATCCCAGCCCTTGGGAGGGAGAGGAAGGAAGATCAGAAGTTCTGGGACTGCCTGAGCCAGAAAGAGAAATCCTATCTCAAAAAAGCAAACAATCAGCAAAAAGGATGGGCATGGTGGCAACACATGGAATTCTAGCACGCAGGAGGCTGAGGCAGGAAGACCCCAAGTTGAAGAAAAAAAAAGATGTTGGTGGGGGCAGGAGAAAATAGCAGAAAAGTAGAAAAGCCTAAACCCTCATCTGAAGTTACCTGTATAGCTCTGCGCAGCTGCGGCACAGGAAGTTCACTTTTCTGCATTTTTCTTTTTTTTTTCTCCTTTGTTTTTGTATGTTTTGTGTTGGGTAGGGAGCTCATTCAGTAGTCCAGGCTTGCCTGGATCTTACCATGTAGCTGAGGCTGGCCTCCAATTTGTAGACAATCCTCCTGCCTCAGCTTCCCAAGTGCTGGGATTCAAAGTGTGCAACACCATAGTCTTTTTTGCTTCAGTAAACTCAAATCACATTGTTAATTTGCTTAAGGTTGCACAAGTAGTAACTACTTCAGGATTTAGCATTTAAACTAAGAACTTCATCAGATCTTGGCTAGGCACCCCTACTCCCAGCACCCCAAAGCCTCCTAGAGTAACACTGACTTCCTGGCCAGAACCCACCTCCTCTGCTGGGTTCTGCACGCTCTACTTTCTAGAGCTGCCTGGTGAAAGGCCCTGAGTCCTCATCACTTCTCCGACTCCAGGGACTCTCCTGAGTTCCTATAACAACCTGGCCCCTCTCCTCTAAGGTCATCAAAGGCATCCCTCTTGCTAAAAGAATCGGTTCCAGTGAGCCCTGAGCTTGGCAAAGCATGTGGGCAAGAACAGAAGCCAAGTCCCTGCAGACAGGTCTGAGGGCTTAAGACCGGGAAGCTGGAAGGAACCTTTTCACTCTGGGCCTCTACGCTAGCCTCGATCTAACCAAGCCAATCAAAAATCATCCCGAGACCCTGTGGAATGAATGAGGCCCCAGCCTCCTGTCTGGAGAGGATCCCGAGACCCAGCTGTTCTCGGGGATGTTTAGGGAGACTTGCTGGTTGGAAGGCCAAGCCCAAGCTAGACAAAATCTCAGTATGGAGTGGGAAGTGGGCATAACACCTCTTACTGATGAGCCCTTGGAAACTGAAAGATCCTGGGAGAGGGAAAGTCAATTTTCTTTAAAGATGTGACCAATTTCCAGTGGATAATCACCTAGCTGTTCTCGAGGATGTTTAGGGAGACTTGCTGGTTAGAAGGCGCTGTCTGCTAGGCCTCCTTTCTGGCCACTGTGCTATGGGGCTTGGCAGAAGGCCCCTGAGGAAGGGCAATGCTGGAAGGCTGGTGCGGGGTGAGCTTGGCAGGAAATCTTTTCAACCAGAAGAAATGGGCAGCCAGCTCCTGAATGCAAAAGCTGTGAGGCATCTGGGTCAAGGATGAGGTTGCAAGGCTGTGGTCCCTGCTTGGGGCCCCAGGCCAGGAGCAGAATAGCAATACTGTTACTTCCCAGCTCACCCAACACCAGCCTGCCTACCTCAAAGAGACACCATGAACTCGGCCCATATTCCACAGAGACATGACCTCCAGAGGGTTTCTGCAAACACATGGGCCACATTGTGTGTGTCAGCACAGAGACTGGCCAGAGGAGAATCTAGCCCTTCCGGGCCTCCCAGAAGGTCCCTGAAGCAGAGAAAGCCAGGAAGTAAAGGGGCAGGATTGGAGAAGGGAGGAAGGGGCAGAGGAGCACATGAGAGAAAGGACACAAGAAGGAGCTGAAGCTGGGCCTGGAGGCGCATACCTGTGACCTCACTACTTAAAAGTGGGGGCATGAAAATCAGGACTGCAAGGCCAGCCTCAGCTCCTTTGTGAGTCTGGAGGCCAGCCTGGGATATATAAGACTGTCAAAAAACAAACAAAGCCAGGCCTTGCGGCACATGCCTTTAACCCCAGCACTGGGCAGGTGGAAGCAGGTGGCCTCTGTGAAATCAAGGCTGCCCTCTTCTATATAGTGAGTTCAAGACCAGCTAGGGCTGCAGGGTTACAGTGAGACCCTGTCTCAAAACAAAACAAAACAAAACAAAAAAAACAATAAGGGGCTGGAGACATGGCTCAGTGGCTAAGCACACTGACTGCTTTGGCAGAGGACCCAGGTTTGATTCCCTGCACCCACATGGCGGCTTGCAACTGTCTGTAACTCTAGATCCAGGGAAATTCAACACCCTCTTCTGACCTCTGTGGGCATTCACATACATACAGGCAATACACTCAGACACATAAACATAAAAATAATAAAATATTTAAGAGAAAAAAGTAAACAAAACCAAATAGGCTGTGTCCTGGAGACCACCCAAACAATACAGCTTACTGCCATTGCTCCTGGTTGCCCACCAGAGCTTGATAGTAAAATTTTATTGCTGAAGACACCACATAATGGTCCCAAGACGTCGAGAAATCAAGTTGGTGTTAATAGAGAAGCTTCCTCCCTGCTGGCAAACTCTCACTACCAGAAAGTCCTAGGAGGCAGCTGGGGAACAAAAGTCAGCAACAGTCTTACCCAACTGTGAACCTTGCCAACTGCAATAACTACCCTTGCAGCAAGATATGCCCATAGGTGCAATAGTGGCATGAATGTTACAGGGGTAATCAACTGCTTTCTGGGTGGATTTAAGGCCTGTTCCACAGGAACACATGCATACCAGCTACTGTAAACCTGTCAAGAGCCTGTGGCTGGGGAGCTCATAGCCCCAGGGGTGAACCTACTACTATTATTCTACTATTATTTTGCTAAATGGACATAGTATCAAACTCCTCCAGATTCATATCTCCATAGTCATAGATTACTGATGCTATGGTTTCAGACCTCTTCTGAGAAGTTTCTTTACGCAGCGGATGGCAGTTAATGTGAAAACACATTACTGGTCAAAGTGCAGCCGAGTGAATGTACTTTCATACATGTATGAAATTCTCAAAGAATAAAAATGTTGTATTTTTTAAAAACTAACCAACAAAAAGTAGGGAACAACTGATCAGAAGCAAATCTAATCTTTCTGGATTCTAGAACCCGTGTCGGCAACCTCCTGTAGCTAAAGGAGGATGTCAGAAGCCCAGTATGTAATTTATCATCTACTGTTCAGTATAGATAATAGAAGACTTCAGCAGGGGTACCCACAAGGCTGAGTAGCATATCCACCGTCTTCTGGCACAGGGACTTGCTTGCTCATGGTAGCAACTGCAAGTGCACCCCTGACCCTGCCTACGCTATTCTCTTCACCAGAATGCCATTTTTGTGTGTGAGTGTATCGCCTGCATGTATGGTAGGTGCACCAGTATCATGCAGTGCCCATGGAGGTCAAAAGAGGGTGTTGGATGCACTGGAACTAGAGTTATAGGTTGTTAGCCACCATGTAGGTGCTGGATACCAAACCCAGGTCCTCTGCAAGAGCAGCTAGTGCTCTTAACTGCTGAGTCATCTCTCCAGCCCTTAATTAACTTTTCAAAAAAGATTGAGGGACAAGAACCTACCAACCCTGAGAATCCTTCATTCCACTTCTGAACCATTTCCAGGAGACATCAGCCTGGGAACACAGTCCAAACTTCCTCACAACTGTCACCCAAAGAGATCCCAGCAATGGCTAAGAACTTCCCCAAAGCTGCTGGCCCCCAGGGCCAGACACAGGTAAGAAAAGAAAACACTGGTTTCACTACTGTTCAGAACTGAGCATAGGGAAGTGATATGGGCTTAGAGGTAAAGACGCTTGCTACCAGGCCTGATGACTGGAATTGAATACCCAAAGCCTAAGTGGTGGAAAGAGAATTCACTCTTAAAAATTGTCCTCTGACCTCTGTGTGTGCATGCCCAGACATACACTTTAGCTAATTAATTAGTTAATTAATTGATGTTTTGATCTTTTTGAAACAAGGTCTCCCTGTAGCTCCAGTTGGCCTGGAACTCACTATGTACACCATGCTGGCCTTAATCTTAGAGATCCACCTGCCTCTGCCTCCTGAGTGCTGGGATTAAAGGTGTGTGCACCATGCCTGACAATTTTTTTTAAGAACCAGGCAAGCAGGGTGTCTCAAAAATCAAAAAACAAAAAAAATGAAAGACAAGAAAAAAGAAATTTTTTAAAACAGGAGCCATCCACCTTATTTTTTGACAGGGTCTCTCACTGGCCTGGGGCTTGCTGAGAGGCTGGGCTGGCCGGTCTCTCACTGGCCTGGGGCTTGCTGAGAGGCTGGGCTGGCCGGTCTCTCACTGGTCTGGGGCTTGCTGAGAGGCTGGGCTGGCTGGTCAGCAAGCCCCAGGGACCTGCCTGTCTCCGCCTCTCCAATGCTACAAGCACGCCGGGTCTTTTGCACAGGTGTGTGGCTCAAACGCTGGCCTCATGCTCATTGAGTAAGCACTTTATTGACAACTATTTCCCCAACCCTCAGACAGTCAACTGTAAAATCAAACATTCTATCAATACAATCTCAAAACATACTAATTTAAATTTATATGCTGAAGAATGAGGATAGGAATATTGTCTTTGTGTCCGTAATTAAACCTGTCTGTTTCTAGGAAACAGAAAACTTTGTATGTACAGTTAAAACACTGCAACTGATTCCATATAGTAGTCTCAAATTTGAGCTGAGGGGTTTCAGACAGAGTTCATTGATGCTGTAATATGACAGCATGTGCAGTGCTATGTGTGTGTGTTGTGTGTTCAGACCCAAGGCTGCAGTAAAAGTGAAAAATGCAAGATGGGTAGCGTTGCCAGAAACACCTCAGTTTCACTCTAGGTTTGATTTTGAATTAATTTTTGATTGTTGCATGCTCAGATACCTTTCATGTTGCCAAAATGTTCGCAACCTCCAATTCAGTTACCCCAGTGAGGGTCAAGACTCTTAGTTTTTGAAGCTTGGCACTTGCTTAAAGGGTATGCTCCAGAAAGGACTCAGAGTCCTAAAGGAACCTTTTCTCCTTTGTACTTGCTAAATAGACAACCTGCAGGTGATATTGGAGCTGGGGAACCACATGGGAGGTGCACATGTGTGCACATGCATGTAAAGATTGGCTTCTGGTGTTTTCCTCTATTGCTATCCACCTTATTTTTTGAGGCAGGTACATTAGTTACTTTTCTGTTGCTGTAATAAAACACCATGACCAAGGCAGCTTATAGGAAGGAGAGTTTATTGGGCTTATGGTTCTAGAGGGATAACAGCCCATCATGGCAGGGAGGCATGGCAACAAAGGCAGCCAGAGGAGAATAAGGCACAGAAAGCAGAAACAAGAGGTGGGACATGACCATGAATTCTCAAAGCCTGTCCCAGTGATGTGTCTCCTCCAGCAAAGCCATGCCTCCAAAACAGTACCACTAAGTAGGACCAAGTATTCAGATACTTGGAGCCTACAGGGGACATTCTCATTCAAACCACCACAGTTCAAACCCTGCCTCCCACAGACTATGGCCATACTGTAATACAAAATGTTTTTAAAATCCTCATAGTCCTTAACAGTCTCAACAATATTCAAAAGTCCAAAGTCTCTTCTGAGACTCAAAGCACTCTCTTAATTAACCACTATAAAATCAAACGGCAATTTACTTACTTCCAACATACAATGGAACCAAATAAACATCCCCATTCTAAAAGGAAACACCAGACCAAAATGACCAAAAACCACCAGGGCAAACACCAAATTTGTAGTTCCATGTTCAATAGGACTTTACTTCCAAAGGGCTTAGAGGGTCCAGCTTTGCTACTAGCAAAATATATTTATCTCTTGGGCTCGTATGATTTCCTGTGTACAGCTCTCTCTTTGGCAAGATGTCTCATGGTTCTGGCATCTCCAACATCTTGGGGTCTACACTGCCAACCAGGCTTCACCTTCAGAGCTTTCTGCAATGGCCTCTCAGGGCCTTCTTTATGCAGGGACTCCCCTGTTACATACTGCTTGGCCTCAGGAGCTCTCTGAAACCATAGATGAAGAAATGGTGACCCCTTGTATATTTCATGCCTCTAAAACCAGCACCACATGAACATTGCCAAGTCAGGCTGCCAGCTTGGGATGAACCTTGGTCCCCATTATCCACATTATTAGCAGCTTCTGAATGCTGTAGTTTTATAGGACCAGAAAACTCCTTTGGCTTTCTCCTTTCACAAGTTGGAAGCTTACCTAGGTAGGGTCTTGTCCTACTCTTTCCATTGTTCAAGTGCAAATCTGGAGGCTCTCCTTAATGGCTCTAACCTCTTTATCAAGGAGAGCGTCTCTTCCAGCAAATGCCTTGGCTGCCACATTACTAATCTTACTAGTGTTCTTTTTCATTCCAAACTGCACTTTTTTTTTTGCCCCACTTGCTCTTTTTCACTGTAGAGCTGCACAACATTAATCATTAATAACCATGCCACCAATTCAATATTAGGCTGTCTTGAAATTTCCTCCACCAAAGAAACTAGTCCATTACATTTTAATTTGGTCTCAGGCAAGTCCTTGGCTACGGGCAGATGACAGCCATATTCTTTACAATATATCCCGGTTGTTTAAGCCCTTGTTTTCCCTTCTCTTGGAAAATCTTGACCCCAGCCTACGAGGTGGCCCATTAAGCTCTATCAAGCATTAAACCACCTTTTTAATCCAAACTTCCAAATTCTTCCACATTCCTCCAAAAACCATGGTCAGGTTCTTCCCAGCAACACCCTGCTCCTAGGACCAACTTCTGTATTTGTTACCTTTCTGTTGCTGTAATAAAACAACATGACGGAGACCATTTATAGAAAGAAGAGTTTCTTGGGTTTATGGTTCCAGAGAGGTAAGAGTCCATCGAGACAGAGAAGTACGGCAGCAGAGCTGACCTGGGCAGAAAGCTAAGCACTCATTTTCAAACAGGCACAGGAAACAGAGAGAAGCAGGAAGT
The DNA here is from genome assembly GCA_035773235.1 of Eospalax fontanierii. Taxonomy (NCBI): domain Eukaryota; kingdom Metazoa; phylum Chordata; class Mammalia; order Rodentia; family Spalacidae; genus Eospalax; species Eospalax fontanierii. The sequence continues at coordinate 51,046,456 of CM069547.1, read as the reverse complement.
GGAATATGGCTATGAACTCTTAAAGCCCATCTCCAGCGTCACGGTTCTTCTAGCAAGGCCACGCCTCCCAGGGATTCCGTGACCTTCCCTAAACAGCGCCACCAACTAGGGTCAAGTATTCAAATACTTGGAGCCTATGGGGCATGTTCTTATTCAAACCACCACCAGAGGGCGTCTCACTAAACTTGGAGCTCACCAATTAGCTAGTCTGGCTGGCAAGTGAGCCCCAGGGATCCTCCTCTTCCCACTCGCCCTGCCCCCAACACTGGGATTATAAACACATGCCGCTGCATTGGACTTTTTACATGATGCTAGGGACCCAAACTCAAGTTCTCATGCCTGCATAGCAAGCTTTGTACCAACTAAGCTACACCCTCAAGAACCAGCAGGTGATACTTTAAGAGAAAATGACTATCTTATGTACTGGTTAGTTTTAACTGTTAACTTGACAGAACCTAGAATCACCTGGGAAGAAAGTCTCAATGAGGAATTGTCCAGATCAGGTTGGCCTGTGGCATGTCTGTGAGGGACTGACCTGCATATTAATTGAGGTGGGAAGACCCACCCTGAATGTGAAAAGCACTATTTTATAAGCCAGGCCTTGAACTATATCAGAGTGAAGAAAGCTCATTGAACATGAACATAGCAGGCAACATGGATGTATTAATTTCTCTCTAATCTTGACTGTGGCTATGATGTGCTTGAATTCCTCCCTTGACCTCCTGAAATGAATGGACTATGACCTGGAATTATAATCCAAATAAACATTTTCTCCCCAAAGTTGCTTAGGGTCAGGAAATTTTTTTTTAATTTAGCTTTGTTTTTTAATGTGTATGTGTGTGCCTGCTCATTTGTATGTGCACCATGGGCAATGTCTATAAAGACTGAAGGGTCCATTATATTCCCTGGAACTGAAATTTCAGATGGTTGTGTGCTGCCCAATGTGGGTGCTGGGAACAAAACTTGGGTCCTCTACAAGAGGAGAAAGGGGTCTTAATCTGAGCCATCTCTCCAGCCTTTAACCAGGATATTTTATTATACCAACAGAAATGAAATATTCAGTTTCCAAGAACCTCTCAAAAATAGTTGTCATTAATAAATATGATCCATATCACTTGTTTCATGACCTACATCAGATTATTCCTTTACATTTATTAACTAACATTCTGTGATGGCTAATCTTGGTTAACAATTTTATTGGGTGCAAAAGGACCTAGGAGATTAGTAAATCATACCTCTGAGCATCCCTATGAGGGTGCTTCAGGGAACACTTGCCCTGAATGTGCTGGAGTCCCAGAGAAGACACTGCTAGCCAGGGCATCTTTCCCTCTGCTTCCTGTCCCCATGATGTGCATAGGCAGCCTCTACCACATGTTCCTACAGCCCTACCATGGACTCAGAATCAGTGGAGGCAGGGCCATACACCAAAACCTCTGAAACTGTGAGCTAAAATAAATCTTTCCCCCTGAAGTTATTTAAACTATGTAAAATAGAGTCACAGTGACAGTAAGTCTAACCCTTCCCCTCCCCACATTTTAGTATAATCAGAGTTGTAGAGTTTTAAAGTATTTCTTATTATTGTGTGCGTGTGTGCATACCATGATACACATGTGGAGGTCAGAGGACAACTTTGTGGATTCGGTTCCCTCTATCTTTACATGGGCTCTAGGGATTGAGCTCAGGTCGTCAGGCTTGCATATCACTGGCCCTTGTAGACTTTTAAAATATATTCAATGTGCTAGAACCCATTGATGTTCTTTATTTTTATTTTTGCTTTTGAGACAGTGTTGCTCTGTGCTCCAGCTGGCCTAGAACTCTCTATGTAGATCAGGTTGACCTTAATCACACAGAGATCTGCCTGCCTCTGCCTCCAGGAGTGCTGGGATTAAAGTCCTATTGCCTTTCATCTTAATGCTCCAAGTTCTCCAAACATGGCCAGTGGGTTTTTGTTTAGGCCAGTTACTATGTGTGTATCCCTTAGTCCTACCGCAAAGCTCCCTGCCTCAGACCTAGACACATCATCTCTCTAAAGAGCCTTGGGTCTTTTTGTGAGAGATGGCATTTAGAACCCAGAACCTGCATGCTGGTGTGCTCACAGATACTAGAGTCACTTTCTAGGCCATTTCGGTGAGCACAATCAACAAAGTAGGAAATATAACAGAAGCATGACTGTACGTGTGCAAATTGAAGTCCTGAGTCCACACGGGTACCCTCAATTCAAATACAAATCCACCCCATACTTTCTCTTCCCCGACTCCATATTTGTAAATCCTTACTCCTGTAGGGACAGCCCTGGATCCCAACACTGACAGAGTTATTTGGGGTTGTTTTTGACAGGGTTTCATGTAGCTGAGGCTGACCTTGGACTCCTGATCCCTTGTTTCCACCTCCCAAACCCTGGGATTACAGCATGAGCCATCATACCCAGTTATAGTTACGTTTTAAATTCTAGCCTACAATACCTTCAGAATAGTTCTGAATCACCGCACCAATATTAGCATTGGGTTTGCTAACCTTCAAGCAGTTACTGAAATCAGAATAGCCAATTCATGCCATCTTCAGGCCATAATTTAGAGTTACTTAGATGTAGGTTATATTGGCTCATGCCTGTAATCCCAGCACCTGCAAAGCAGAGACAGGAGGATCATCATGTGTTCTAGGCCAGCCTGAGCTACGTAATGCGTTCCAAGCTAGCCTAGGCTACAGAGTGAGAGCCTGTACAGAAAAAAAAAATCCAACATGCATGGTGCCACATGCTTGTAATCCTAGCCCTTGAGAAGTGGAGGCAGGAGGATTGGGAGTTCAAAGTCGATGTCAGCTACAAAGTGAGTTGTGGCCAGCCTGGGCTACATAGTAAGTTCCAGGCTAACCTGGCCTACAATGCAAAAGTCTGCCCCCTCCCCAAATAAAACCCATAGATGCCATATGGCATAGCCTTAAAGGCCTAGTACTCGTTTCGCAGCTCAAATGGAGGAGCTCACATGGAGGAGCTCACATGGAGTTCTCTCCAGGGTTCCTGCAAGCTTCCTTTCCTGGCTGGGTGCTGCATATTGCATCCTGGACAGGAAATACACAGCTCAAGTCTTATTCTTGCAGAGGTTTCATGAAACATATTGACTTTGCCAATAGTCTCCTTTGAACAATCATGAACGGGACCATTGGGCAAGGTCACCATAACTTTCCCAAGCCTAGGGCAATATCAAAACAGTCCAGCTGCATCTCCACTGAGGCACAGCAAGTGCTAGTCCTCTGGCTCACCGTCTTCCTTCTCCCTCTGCTTCCCTCTCAGAAGCAAAAAGCACAGTTCTTCCCTGCTGTTAAGCAGAGCCACTGCCTCCTCTGAAGCTCCTTCAAGGCATTCTGAGAACAAAGACAGCCCTCTTCCTAAGAGAAACTACAGTGGACGAATTTTTCTCTGCCTCATTACACATACGAGGGTTGTAATCTTTTTAAAGCTTAGCCAGTTATAAACTGCAAGCCAGCAGCATGAGATTTGATTATTGATTAATAGAAGTAAACCAGCTGTAAACGGGCTGGCACTATGTAAGAAGGCTGTGGTCTTTCAAATGCAAGAGTTAAACTGGGCGTGGTGGCATGCACCTGTACTCTCAGCAGTTAAAAGCTGAGGCAGGAGGACTGCAATGAGTTCAAGGCCAGCCTAGGCTACCTAGTGAGTTCCAAGTCAGCCTGGACTAAATGGCAAGGTACTGTTTCAAAGAAGCAACAACAAAAAAAAGCAAAATGTGAAGATGTGAAGAAGAAAAGGAATCGCAGGATGTGAAGAAGGCGTGAGTGAAGAAAAGGAATCGCAGGATGAAATGCTCTGGGAGGAGGGGGGGTGTGAGCAGTCCCCCTCCCCAAGTGGCTCCTCTACACAGCCTGCAGCTGCTCCCCGCTCCCAACCTCCTCCCTTCCTGCTGATGCAATCTGAGGAGCAGTAAAAGGCCTCCCAATCCCCTCCTGTGTTCCTCACTATGCCTCACAGCCCTCATCAGCAACATCCAGTCTTTGAGTTAGCACTGGCTCCACTGACTACCCCATTTCAGAACTGTGGTTGTATCTAGCTTTGAACAGTTCTGGAACTTTCTAAGATGAAATATTATTAGACTGGATAAGTAGTTTTTCAAGTATGGTGCTCTTCCAAAAGTTTATGTAGTTGCCTTCATTCCTCTTTAGGAGAATCCAGACAACGCCTAATTAGATGTCAGCAGACCTGGCCTTTAAGGGGTGGTAGCTAGCAAAGTTCAATAAGCCAGACAGTGAAATGGTAGGGCTTTCTGTCCTTGCTAAAGTACAGTAGGAAACAATGTTTCAGGGTAATTCCCATACTTGATGTTACTGAGATATTACCAGGCACACTGGAGGGAGGGGGCTGTTTCAATGCCCAGTACCCAGAAAGCCTTGTGCTTCCTCCCATCATGCCCTTGAATTAATGATATACAGGTGTGTTGGGGTCTCTTAAAGTATAAGAGTTGGAGCTGGGCAAGAGGACTGTGAGTATGAGGTTAACCAGCCTAATGAGTTCCAGACTAGCCTGAACTATATAGAGAGACCCTGTTTCCAAAAACCACAAATAAGCATACAATGAGAACAAAGGCAAGGTTTAAAGAAGAAAGAGGTGACTCAAGGGCAGGTCCAATGGCTGCAGAAAGCCAGTGTCCAGACAAAGAGGTACAGCAGAGTGCCAACCAATCAAGAAGCTGTCTCTAAGGCTCAGCGAAGGGCTAGAGTCCGAGTATCTCTAACCCTCAGGGTACAGGACAGTCAGGGGTGGCCCTCAGGCTCAGTGCTGGCTGAGTGAGGTAGGACAAGTTCCCCAAACTCAGGTCTCTGAAACAGAAAAGTAAACCGGCTGAAAACAGGGGTCTTTCCCCTGACCCCACTAGCCAGCATAGAGTGCATGAACCTTAACTTCTGTCTGTTTCATCTGTAAAATGGAATGTGTAACAGCAGCCCCTCATGGGGTGGCTTTGTGTTAATCTGATAAGCTAATACATGTGAAATACCTATCATAATGGAGAAATGGTAAATGTGCTGAGAGGAACCAACATGTTTACTCTGATATGAACTCCACAAAGGTATATGTATATAGAATAATTACATGGAACTACACAAATATCTGTGTTATGTGTCAGTTTAAAACTACTTACAGGGCTGGAAGGTGGCTCAATAGGTAAAGGTACTTGCCACCAAGCCTGATGTTCTAAATGTAATTCTCAAGACTCATGTGGTAGAAGGGGAAAACTGACTCCCAAAAGTTGTGCTCCAACCTCCACACATGTGCCATGGCACACTAAGTCCCACTCAAAATAAATAAACAAATGTAGTAAAAAATAAAAATAAAGGGGCTAGAGAGATGACTCAGTGGTAAGAATGCTGCTCTTCCAGAGGATCTGAGTTCAGTTCCTGTCAGAAGGTTCACAATGGCCTGTAACTCCAGCTCCAGGGATCTAGTACCTTCTTCTGGCCTCCACACATGGCATTCATTCACATACAGACACACGCATGCGTGCAAATAAATAAAAATAAATCTTTAAAAAATAAAACTAAAAATGCTTACAAACTGCCTTGTTCAGCATGTGTTTAATAAATGTGTGCTATTTTATATGGACATGAATTCATACATATATTTCTCAAATTCATACAAAAAGATACACTTCTGAGGCTCCCTCTCCCCAAATAATTTTTTTTTCAATTTAATAAGACTGAATGATTACCTCTTAGCTTTTTGGCTAGGAACACATGATAATAGCAAGTGTCCCAGGAGGGAACAGAGCAACCAGAACTTCATACAGCCAACGGGAATGCCACACAGAAAGTCACATTGAACAGCAGTGTGATGGTCTCTGATGAAGTTAAACATGAATTTTCCACACTTGCCTTATGAGCCAGCCATCCCATTCCCAACCATTCAAGAGAAGGGAAAGGGCTGGGCTTCATGGTACATGCCCGCAACCCCAGCACTCAGAAGGAGAGGCGCGGAGCTCTGAATCTGTGGCCAGTCTGGTCTATATAGCAAGTTCCAGGACAACCAGAGCTACATAGTAGAAACCTATCTCAAAACCAAAAGACAAAATGGAAAGACAGAGACAGAGACAGGGACAGAGACAGAGAGAGAGACAGACAGACAGACAGAAATGGAAGCTTACACCCATCACAGTAACTTTATTCACAATAGGCAAACACTGGGAAGGTCCAGGGGTCATCAACAAGTCAATGAAAAAATGAATCTTGAATACTTTTTTCAGTGGAATGCTTCTTAGCATTAAGAGATGACAGACTGACAGACACAACAACACGGATGAATCTCAAAAGCACGATACTAGATGGAAGAAGCCAATGCAGAGGCTGTGGCTGGGATTTCCATCAGCAGCACAGTCTGGGAACAGCAGAACAGATGAGACACTACGGGAGCTGGGGGTGGGAGGGCTTGCTATAACAGCGTGAGCAGGTGTGTCAGGACATTGAAGATGCTTAATATGCACTGGGTCTCTCACTGACCTGGAGCTTGCTGATGAGGCTGCGATAGCTGACCAATGAGCTTCAGGGATCCTCTCTGCCTCCTCAGATTAGGATTACAAGCATGTATCACAATGCCTACCTCTTCATATGGGTGCTGGGGATGGACTTTAGGTCCCATGCTTATAAAGCAAGTACTTTATCAACTGAGCCATCTCCCTAGTCCATCATCTCAATCTTGGCTATAGATACATGGCTGAATAGAAACAAAATTCTTAGAACTGCACAACTTAAAAGGGTAAGTTATACCTTAGTAAACCTGACATTAAAAGCCATCAACCCAGGAAAGGAGGTAACTGAGCAGGGACAACGGAAAGACACTCTTTGTTTGGTTAACCACATCTACAGTATACTTGAATTTTTTTTTCCAGTGCTGGAAATCCAACCCAGGGTCTAGTACATATAGGCAAGCACACTATCATTGCCCTGTTTGAACCTTTGCAACAATTCCACTGAGGTTTTCAATAATAACAATGTTATTTCTCTCAAAAGGGTGTCATGAGATCCAAGAGGAATCACACGAAAGCTCACAGCACGTGTAGCAAAGCCTTCTTGATTGACTCATCTATACACAGATATGGAGCCCTTCTTCTCACTGTGACCCTCCTCGGCCTTCTTCACTTCCTCACCCTTCCGATGACCCACATGGTCCGAAGTGACAAGGTAGAGAGCCAAAGGGCCTCCATTGATGGTGACAATGATGACTCACCTCTGTGACAAAGAGTGTTCGAGGGTCAATGATGTCCAAGAAGTGTCTGAAGCGACCGTAGAAGGATGTCTAAGGAAAAGGGCAGAGGAGAGAGATGGTCAGTAACTGTACCCAAGTTCAGCACACTGACCCCACATACAGCTTGACCTTCAAACTGTGGTCCTCCAAGTCCCCAAGATTCCTCAGGTCAGTGATGGAGGCCACTAAGGCCTCAATGCTTAGGGACTGGAAGGCAACTGTCTCCAAGCTGGGCACTTCCTAAAATCAACTCAGAGAGACCATTAAGATGCATCATGGATAGGGCCGGGCCAGAGAGATGGCTCAGTGGTTAAGAGCACTCACTGCTCTTCCAGGGGACCCAAGTTCGGTTCCTAGCATCCATGTTGGGCAGCTCACAACTGCCTGTAAGTCCACCTCCAGGGAATCTGACACCCTATTTTTGACTCTGCAGGCACCTGCACTTACATGTGTGTGCAAAGTCCCACGTTCAGACATATACATATGCACATGATTAAAATATAAAAGTAAATTCTCCCCATGTCCCTATGTTTCTCCCTCACTCCCCCACTGTGCTGAGATCAATTCTAAGCTCTTCAGAAGAACCCGGGCATCCCTGGGCACATGGGCACATTTCCCACAGAGAAACTCTAGAGTCAGGGCAGGTCTTGCCTATCCCTCCCAGGCCCCTCTCCAAGGTCTTGGCCCTGCCTCCAGCCGGAAGCTCCCCACAAACAAAGAGCAAGCATGGCTGCCCTGACTCACAGCCCCAGACCCTCCTTCAACTCATTGTCCTGTTGCTACTGTGAGGTGCAGAATGAAGGGCCAGCTCCACCCTCCTGCCCTCAAGCCTTGCCCAGGAACAAGGGCCCTGGAAAAGGACAGCTTTGTGCTAAGCAGGCCACAGGCACTGGAGCCCGATGAAAAGAAACCAAGCAACAGGGCTGCTGGGCCTTCTGCCTGGGGACAAAGCCTGCTGGGCAAAGCTAGGGCCGGAGAGGAAAAGAAAGGGTGCCGCTGGGGACGACGGGGCAGGCTGCAAGCGCCGGGGCTCATGCCTCACTGCACCCTGGGCTGGGCCCCAAAGCCTTCCCTGGAGCCCCACGGTTTTCCGAGTATGGATCTCTGCACAATGAAGGAAGCAGAAGGCCTGACCACCACCGAACCCCCAGCCAGTTACTAGGACAGCACAACACCCTGCACCCAACTCCTGGCCTTTCCCTTCCCAATAAAGACCCTGCGGTAGGCCCCGAGACACGTCAAAGTTCCCATGCACACCAAGCCCACCTCACTTCCATTTCTCTACCTACCCTAGCATCCCCTGCATAACACAGCCTCTCCAACATGTACAGAGCAGAGAGTGGATTATGCCTCAGCTCCATTCTTAAGTCAAACAAGTGCTTTCCTAACCTCCCACAGCCCAAATGGCCAGACTAGTCTCCACGTTGTTTACACATACACGGGACTGGAGAGACGGCTCAGTGGTTAAGAACACCTACTGCTCTTGCAGAGGACACAAGTTTACTTCCTAATATTCACATCAGACAGCTCACAGCCACCTATAACTACAGTTCCAGGAGATCCAATGCCCTCTTCTGACTTCTATGGGCACCACACACTCATATGCATATATAATATATACACTTAGACACATAATTTTAAATAATCTTTTAAAAAACCACATATGTGATGCTCACTTATACTGTGGTACTATGAGCCTGATAAAATTTCACCTGAAATAATTCAGTCTAAGGAAACCAAAATGTTCAGAGATGTAATCAGAGCACATCCCCCGCAGCGTACTGTTCATAAAGGTGGATGGTCAGCAAGAATGAACACTGCACAGCCGCATAAACTTCTGTTTTCAGGCAACAGTTACGACAGAAAAAATGCTTATTTTATAAAATGCATGGCAGCAATGAGATTCCAACTTAATTAGCAAAGAAATAAAGAGAGAAAATGGATTTTTTGTGGTACCAGGGATTGAATCCAGTGTCTCAGTACTCCAAACTAAGCTACAGTCCCAACCCACTCAGTAGAAACTAAAAGATGAAGAAAAATATCAGCTAACATCCAGACCATAAAAGAACCAGGGTTTCTCCCCCCAAAAAGTGGCTGGTTCCAGGGCTGGGCAGGGAAGGGATAAGATGAGACCGGTACATTCTGTGGCTGGAAAAAGTGAAGTTGTACAGCTCTCAGAGTGAACGGGGGTGGCTAAAGGCTCACTGAGGGCAGATGACACTGTGTGCTGTAGGATGTGACCCTGGCTGCTCTGCAGGGGACCTGGATTCAGTTCCTATCACCCACATGGTGGCTAATAACCACCCATAACTCCAGTTCCGGGGGATCTGACGCCATCTTCTGACCTCTGCAGGTATTGTACAACACATATGCACTTACATGCATACAGGTGATATACTCATACACATAAAACAAAAATTAAATTTTAAAGAGAGACAGACAAAGAATAAGATAGGAAAAGAAAGAAAGAAAAAAGAAAACACATTCATTGTGCTGATTCAGAATTGGACCCTAGATTAGATGGATGTTCTTTCAAAGGCATCACTGAAACACAGCAAAAGTGAAATGTAAACTATAGATAAAATCTTTTTAAATATTGTGTTGAGTCTGGAAAGATGGTTCAGTGATTAAGAGTGTATACGGCTCTCACAAAGAACCGGGGTTTGATTCCCAGCACCCATTCCAGGCAGCTCACAATTACCTGTAACTCCAACTCCAGAAGGAAACAATGCCTCTGGCCTCCTGGCACCTGCCCTCACAAGTACATACCTCCACATAGCTGTACACATATGCATATAATTGAAAATAATCCAGGCAAGGTGGCACACACTTTTAATCCTAGTACTCAGGAGACAGAGACAGGTGGATCTCTGTGAGACTGAGCCAGCCTGATCTACATAGTGAGTTCTAGGCCATCTGAGACTATAAGAAAACTCTGTCTCCAAAAACATAATTTGTCCCTGTCAAAAAAATAATGACAATAAAAATACTGTATCCAGGTTAAATTGCCGAAGTATAGTAACCACACAATGCTTATGAAGAGAGTCCTTATTCATAGGAGATATTCACTGAAGCATTATGGGATGAATGGTGGGAACCTACTTTTAAGTAGCTGAAGTAAAAAGAAAATACATAAAAGTACAGGGCAGCCGCAAACCCGGTAACATAGGAGCTACTGTTTTACTTTCTTAGACTGAAGATGCCCTTATCAATGCTGTGGATATTTGCTGTTTTCAGACTTTCTTATAACCTCTAGAGTAACAAGGAAATGTGACAAATGTTAAATACCAGGGCATGCAGGCAAAAGTAGATGGAGTCTTCCTTACTCTTCTGAGGCAAGAGCTGCAAGGCAACTTGCTCATAAGACTAAAGATGTTCCAAGAAAAAGTTACAAACCATGTTTCTCAAAGCATTAGATATAAAATGCGAACAGCAGGGCTGGAGAGACAGCTCAGCAGGCAAGAGTACTGCTGTTCTTGTAGAGAACAGGAGTCCAGTTCCCAGAACCTACACAGCGGATCACAACAGCCTGTAACTCCAGCTCTGGGGGTCTCACACCCTCTTCTGGTCTCTTCCAGCTCTGGGGGTCTCACACCCTCTTCTGGTCTCTTCCAGTACTCGCGCACGTGGCGTATACACACACAAACACATAACTTTTCCTAAAAATCTTTTTTAATTCTTTAATTCTTATTTTATGTGCATGAGTGTTTTCTTGCACATATTTAAATGTTCCACATATGCCCACAGAGGCAAGAAGAGGGCACTGGATCTCCTGGAATTAGAGTTACTGACTATTGTTAGCTGCCATGTGGGTGCTGCCAACTGAACCTGGGTCCTCTGCAAGAGCAATCAGTGTTCTTAACTGCTGAGCCATCTCTCTAGCCCTTAAAAATCCTTTTTTTAAAAAAAAAGTGGGAAGAGAGATTACCTCTGGGATTATGAGTGATTTATTTCTGCATCTCTCAGACTCTTTTTTTAAACAGGGTTTCATACAGCCCAGGGGGGCTCAAACTCACCATGTGTGTAAGAATAACTCTGAACTCCTGATCCTCCTACCTCCACCTCTCAAGTACTCAGATAACAGGCACGTACCAGTTTATACAGTGCTGAGGATGGAACCCAAGGCTTTATTCATAGTAAGTAAGCACTCTGTCAACTAAGCTATTATCCTAGCCCTCAAATTCCATCATTTATATCAGGCATACAAGGCCAGATAGGGTTGCATGAGACCCAATCTCCGAAATCATAGTGAGAAGCAGTCAATACTAGATATTATAAAAGTAATGTTCTAGCTGGGTATCATGGTGCACACCTTTAATCCCAGCATTCAGGAGGAAGAGCTAGGTGGATCTCTGTGAATTTGAGACCATCCTGGTCTACATATGGAGTTCTAGGCCAGGGAACCTGGACCTGTGTAAGATCCTGTGCCCCCTACCAAAAAAGAGTAATACTCTTTTTGTTACTAGATATAAAGCGCACACTGGCATGCTAAGTGTTACACTCAACAATAAGCCCCAGGAGCCTGCAGGCTCTTATCCTCCTTGGCTCATGGTCTCTTCACACCTGGATGGGCTCCACAGACAGATCTGCTATGCGACAGATATCGGCTGACCAGCAGCCAATAGCTTTGAAGCTTTCTGAAGGAATGGAGTCTGAGCTGGGCTCTGAAGGGAAGGTAGGATTAGCTCAAAGGGAATGAGGATGAGCAGCAGTGGAGGTGAGAGCCACCCACCGGCTCTGCCAGAGTGAAGCAAGGTCTGGACAACGCTCCAGATGGCACTTCCAACCTCTGACTTACCCTATGGTCTTAATCCCGTCTCAGCCCTCCAGCTCCTGTGTCCTTTTCTGCATCGGTACTGTAGGGAGAGTCCTAGGTAAGCATTTTGCTCCACAGTTAGCTAACTGATGCAGAGCCAGGCTTGGAGAACAGCACTGCCTTACAGGAGCTCAGAGCCACCAAGACACCTGACTACAAAGAAATACGCTAACGAGAGCTGCAAAATACCATGATCAGTGCTTGAATGTGGCACAAAGAGCCTGGGGACACCCAATCACTTCTTATTTCCTCCTACGGGAAGCAAGGAGGACATATCCTAGGAGCTGAGGCCCAGGGGCAGCAGAGTTCACCAAAGCACAAGGTGAAGGCTGTATTCAGATGGCATCAGATGCTCAGACTCTCGATGACCATGGTACTACCTCAGGACCTACTCTGTGCCCCACAATGTGTTAGCAGCTATAGTACAGCAAAGCTCATTGACCATGAGAGACTAAGGAAGAACACACACACAGACAATGTCTAGAGTCAGTTATACACTAACTATACTGACCAGGCCAAGGAGGCAAATAGCATGCTATTTTAAGAGAGAAGAAGATAATCAAGTCTGTATTGGTCAAATACACTTGAGATATGTAAAGGCCTGTCTAGATCTTTTCAACAAACACTTAAAATTACAGGCTGGACATTTACAAAAGGGCCCCTGAATTGGAATGCTAAGCATATAGGTCCTATCAGCCTAACATTGCCAGGGGATTACGTTTTAGTGTGGCTGCCAGGTTTCCTGATTCAGTGCAACAAGGAAGCCCACATGGCAGGGGAACTAGAGGATGCCTGCCAGGAAAAGACAAGACTGTTCAACATAGAATGTACAACAACGGTGGGCTAAGATGGAAATGAAGCCACACATAGTCACTCTCAGAAAACCCTGACTGCAGGAACAGGAATCAATCTAAGTCTAGACTGAGAGGGGAACACAGTCTTGTTTCTATGGAAACTATAAAATAAAGATTGGTGTGCAATGTTGGGACCAGAAACTCTTAGACACTGACTGGGTGGGTGATTTGTAAGGCAAAATGACTTAGATCTTCCAGTCAAGAAGTATGCAGGGGAGCTAGGTTTAGAGTTTGATGGTCGAGCACTTTCCTAGTATGCACAAGGCACTGGGTTCAATCTCCAGTGCTGTAAGAAAATCAGAATAGGTTAGGGCTAAGGACATAGCTCAGTATAGAGTGGTAGAATGCTTGTCTGCCATGGGAAAAACACCACAAAAAGAAATTAGGACTAACAGAGCAAAGTTCCCAGTAATCCTCTGAAAGAATGGGGTTTCCCCAGGCTCAGCAGTTAGAGTACTTCTAATGCAAGAAGGAACACTGGGTAGGTATGGCAGCCCATCTGTAATGCCAGTCTCAGAAGGTGTAGGAATGACTTACAAATGGGACATAATCTGGACTAATGACTTTGAATTAGCCCCAGCAAAACCATGTGTTCTTGTGTCTTGTAACCAGGGCACCTGATCTTGTTTCCTTGGCAACCTCAATTTGGTACTGCACCCAAAAAGATAATGAATGAATGTGGGTAGGCTTGAGAATTAACATTTCAAAGTGCTGAAAGCAGGCAGCACACTCATCTCCATTGCACACAGTGAAGAGTGGGAAAGATTCGTGACCTTGTAAAATGAGATATTCTAGAACTAGGGATGCAAAGATAGGATGGTCTGCTGAGATACGTGTGGAGCTAAACTTGTACTTCTCCAGTTGAAGCTGAAGAAACCATTTAGAATAAAGCCATGAGTGGGGCCTAAATCAAGGTCCCTGTTTCAGAAACAGAGTTCCAGGGACAGCTCCATCAGCAGTTCCAGGAGACAGACAGTTCCAAAAGATATCTGGGGAAACACATGTCCTCCAAGTTCAGGCCCATTCTTAAAAACTAAATTTAAGAGTCAGGCTTTTTGCTCAGGTGATTGCAACACTGCCGCAGTGATGCTGCAAGAGGGCGGAGACAGAGGCGCCCAGCAAGACCCGCCATATCCACCAACTCTGATTTGACGGGGAGACCCTGCCTCAATGAATAAAGTGATGCTGCAAGAAGGCGGAGACAGAGGCGCCCAACAAGACCCGCCATATCCACCAACTCTGATTTGATGGGGAGACTCTGCCTCAATGAATAAAGTGATGCTGCAAGAAGGCGGAGACAGAGGCGCCCAACAAGACCCGCCATATCCACCAACTCTGATTTGATGGGGAGACCCTGCCTCAATGAATAAAGTGATGCTGCAAGAAGGCGGAGACAGAGGCGCCCAACAAGACCCGCCATATCCACCAACTCTGATTTGATGGGGAGACCCTGCCTCAATGAATAAAGTGGAAGAGGGGCCGAAGAGATAACTCAGCAGTTAAGAGCATTGGTGGCTCTTGCAGAGTTCTAGGGTTCAAATCTCAGCTCCCGCATGGCAGCTAACAACTCTAACTCCAGTTCCAAGGGATCCAGCGCTCTCTTCTGACCTCCACAGGCATACAGGTACACTTACACATGCAAGCAAAACATGCATATTCATAAAAAATAAATAATATATAAAGGTCATTGAGGAGATTCCCAGCATCAACCTGGGAATACATACAGGCTCACATGCTGCATGCAGAAGCTCTCACATGCACTCAAAAACATGCCTATACACAGAGAGGAAACAATGGCGGGGGGGTGGCTCAACCAAGGCTCACTCAGACAGGGTCCTGCAGAGTCTTCTTGTTGAAATGAGTCACTGTCAGAAGCATAATCAGTAGTGACATTTTGTTGCTGATGGAATGTATAAATTGCAGAAGGACTAAGAGCTCTGCTGGAGGAGGCCCCATAAAGTCATAAGTTCTTTAAAGTGACCAACTAGCTCTAAACTGGCATGTCTGACTTCACTCAGAGTTTAAGAACCCGTCACTCCCAGAACTTAGAGAGGTTGTTTGTGGAACGAGACGTCTCCTTGAGACATCACCTGCTCCCCTGGAAAGAAAATCTTAAAAGAAGAGTTTCAATCATTCCAGGACACCCAACCTTGGCACCAAACACATTCCAGCTGGGCCCAAAGGAATAAAAACTTCCCCCTCCGTCATTGGTTTGTGGAGGCTTCCTGCGCAGAGAAGAATCTACCCTGGCTGTATGTACGTAAAGTACACATTCCTCGCCTGTGGCAGGTCTGGCTCTGGTTTTGATTTCTTGACTCTAAACTCCAGTCCTTTTTCCTCTCCCAAAATCTAACACCAGCCTCACTAGAAACAGTGTTGCCCAGTTATGCCAAATAAATATTGTTCCCCTGTAGAAATATGATGTTATCTGTCTGTCCCTCCTTGATTCTTGAGTGGTAGGCAAGGTTCTTACCTTCTCAGTCTGAGTTCCTTTCTATTTTCTCGGCAGTTTAAAATGCACAGTCGTCCCCCAGCCCCAGTTCAGCCCCATCTTTACTCAATCATGTACTACATTTCTCTCTCTTTCCATTTTTCTTTACTGGAAGAATGGGTCAGCCAAATGATCCTTCACAAGCAAGGTGAGTCAGCTCACTGTCAGCAGGGGCCCAGGCCACAATTTCAAGTTGCCCCTCCACCAGGTGCAGGCCAGCAAAAGCCTGAGAAGACCTGGGGCTCCCTGACCCCGGCCTCTAAAGCACCCTTCTTCAGAAACCCCCCACATAAGGTCAAGGAAGTAAACATTAGGAATGACTCCCTCACTATGTCTCTGTAGCCCAAAGAAAGACTAGGAAACCCAGGTATCCTCAGTCTGTGTGCACCCTGAGTCACCTGGGACTTCACAGGCAGGCCAGATCCCTGGGATTCTGAGGTGGGCTTCAGACACCAGTATCTGTTTAGATACGGGTGCCTATTGGCTGGAGAGATGGCTTAGAGGTTAAAAATGCATACTATTCTCACAGGGGACCTGGGTTCAGTTCCCAGTACATTGGGCAGCTCACAATTACCTGTCTCCAGGGGATCCAATATCCTCTTCTGGATCCCAAGGGCACCTTCACTCAGGTGCATATACCCACATGCAGACACATGCACATAATAAATAATTCTAAAAAGAAAACAAATCTTTTCTTTAAAAAAAATACCTGTCCAAATATTTCTGAATCCCTTCCACAGCACAAACCCAACAGCTGCCCCTGCAACAGTGGAGAGTGACTGTCTCTAGCTCATGCAAAGCAAATGATGAAAAGACACCACTGACTGCAAGGAGCTGGGGTTCTAGAACTTTATCTCAAGCTAGCTATATAACAGCCCCACAGCCTCATAACCTATCACATAGCAAACTTTGATGTGAGGGGTTCATTTTACTACCTAGAGGCTCTCTGAACCCCAAAGGGAACCTGTGCCTGCTCAGATGTTAGCCTAAGTCCATCTCAGAGTCTAGCACACACATAGCACGCTCTGACCCCAACCATCTGAGCAGGAAAGAGATTTCTGAAGGAGTCAGGAAACTAAAGAGTGAACAGATAGCTGCTATTTCTGCATGACTGAAGCACAAACAGGAAGAGGCCTATGTGTTTGTTCTCTGTCCTGGGACACCAACTTGCCCAAAAAGTGTCTGGTCCAAAGGGGAGAAAAGACCAGGTTCGGGAGAGGAGAGACGCTAAAGAAAGAAGGACATCACAGAGGAGGAGGCAGAAAGAATGCCAGAGCAGGAGGACAGGGAGGAGAGCTGGGAGAGGCTGTCCCAGACATAGATGCTGCACTCATGAACTCACAGCAACTGTGGTTACCTGCAAGGCCCAGGCCAGTCAAAATTCCAGCATGGATGAGGGGCTCACGAGGCCTCACCCCTAGCTGAGGAGCTACTGTCAGTTAGTTAATGGCTGCTGAGGAAGGGAGAGTCAATTTTCTTCGAGGGTGTGACCACTGGTAAGTTACCCACACTCCAGAGGAACATCCCACATCCACGCATATGCTGGCAGCACTAATTGGACTCCATGAATTTTTTTTTTTTTAAATGAAGGTAGGAGAGGAGCCTGTGGGGTGGGATCCAGGGGCAGTGGAGGGAGAAGCAGGATCGAACATGATCAGGATCCATGCATGGTGGCACACACTTTGATCCCAGCGCTTAGGAGACAGATCTCTGGGAGATCAAGGCCAAGGCCAGCCCAGTCTCCATAATGGGTTTCAGGCCAGCTGGGGCTACAGGGAGATTTGTCTCAAAAAACAAAAAAAGGGGGGTACATTTCATGCACATATACATCATATATGAAATTGTCAAAGAACAAATTTTAAATGTTTTTTTAAAAAAAGAAAGGAGAAAAGAAAGACGGGTCTCAGAGGTTCCTGAGAGCCGAGATATCCTTTTTCCCTTCGCTAGGCATGCAGGGTAGTGTCGAAAAACAAGGACTCCAGGACCACAGGGGCAGAAGAACATGTTAACACCGCCCCAGAGATGCCAACAGCCACATTTTGAAAGAGGAGGTTCTACAAGATGACAACCAGTTTCTTCAACAGATATGGGGAGGGGAATAACCCGTGAGTAGAAGACACAAGAGAGGGGCTAGAGAGATGCTCAGCAGCTAAGAATACTTGTTAATCTTGCAGAGGATCTGAGTTCAGTTCCCAGCACCCCTATGGCAGCTCACAAACATCTGTAACTCCATTTCCAAGAGATCTAATGCCCTTTTCTGATCTAAGAAAGCAACGAACATGCACATATATTACATATATTTAGGCAAAATACTTGTACATAAAATTAAAAAGTCTATATTTTAGTTAAAAATCGATCTTAAAAACAAAAAAAAAAAACTTTAAAAGAAACAAGAGCATTATTGCATGGTGGCATACTCCTGAAATTCCAATACTCAGGAGCTTGAAGTAGAAAGACTTCAAGCTCCAGGTCAGCCTGGGCTACTTAGAGAGACCTATCTCAAAAGCCAATCAAACAAAAGACTATGATGTATGGAACTGACAGGGACTTTGGGGAAGGTGGCGCTTTTGAGACAGGGTCTCCCTGTAGCCCCAGCTGGCCTGGAACTCACTATATAGACCAGGCTAGCCTTGAACTCACAGAGATCCACCTGCCTCTGCTTCCCAAGTGCTGGAATTAAAGGCATGTGCCATCATACCCAACACAAAATAAGTTTAAAAAGCAGGTGATGGAGCTGGAGAGATGACTCAGAGTGCACACTACTCTTTCAGAGGACCCGAGTTTGGTTCTCAGCACCCATGTCAGAACATTCACAACTGCCCGTGACTGCAATTCTCGGGGAGCCTATGCCTCTTGACTCCCAACAGCACCCATATTAACATGCACCTAGACACACACACACACACACACACACACACACACACACACACAAACACACATACATATATCCAGAGAGAAACATAATTTTAAATAATACAAAGAAATCTTTAAAAAGCGGTGAAAATTATGGAAATGTAAAGTGTGAAATGACTGGTAATTTGACATTAAGAAATAAAGAAGAGCTCAAGCCTGGTGTGTGGTGGCCCACATCTTTAGTCCCAGCACTTGTGAGACAGAGACAGGCAGATCTCTATGAGATCAAGGCCAGCTTGGTTGATATAGTGAGTGCCAGGCCAGCTGGTGCCACAGGGAGACCCTGTCTCCAAAAGACAAAAAGAGAGAGAGAGAGAGAGAGAGAGAGAGAGAGAGAGAAGCTGGAAAGACAGCTCAGTGGTTAGGGGAATTTGCTTCTCTTACAAAGGACCTGAGTTCAGTTCCCAGCACCCATGTTGAGCAGTTCACAACTACCTGTAACTCCAGTTCCAGAGAATCCAATGTTCTCTTCTGATTTCCATGGGCATTGTATATACATGGTGCACTTACATATATGCAGGCAAAACACCCATACACACACAAAAATAATTTATTAAAAAAAAGAAAAACCGATATCAGATGTGTGAAGAGTGTTGTATTCATGTTATCACTCATTGAAAAGCCCTTTGATACACTGCAACGCAAAAGGTATTTTATCTCTGGGATATCTTTCCCTCGGAGCCCACAGCTCGATCATGTGGGATGTGCTGGGCACAGCCAAACTGAAGGGCATGGGGCAAAACTCTACCAGACCTTCCCAACACTGTCAAGAGCAAAAATTAGGAAAGTCTGAGAAACTTTCAGACCAAAGGACACTAAAGCGTACTAACCAAATGTAATACTGAACCCTGGAAACAAAAGATGTCAGCATAAGACACAGTGAAATCCAATTCAGCCTGAAGCGAACCCATTTTTATGTCTTTTTTTCTTAATATTCACACTGAATATTTGGGGGGCGGTATTTGTTTAAGATTTATTTTACTTTTAATTTTGTGCATGTGTGTGTAGGTGCCCGAGGAGGCCAAAGGTGTTGGAGTCCCTTGGAGCTGGAGATACAGGCAGTTGTGAACTACCTGATGGGTGCCGGGAACTGAACTCAAGTCCTCTGGAGGAGCAGCGAGCATTCTTAACCACTGAGCCATTTCTCCAGCCCCCAATTTTGATTTCTTAATTTTGACAAATGTACCATGGCTCTGAGAAATATTAAGAAACCCTGTGTGAGCGTTATACAGAAATTCTTGATTTGCTTTAACTTCTATAAATCTAAAAGTATTCCCTTTCTGTTTGTTTGTTTTTAAAATAAAACCCAAAAAGAGGGAACTGGAGAAATAGCTCATTGGGTACCCTGTAATTACAAGGACCTAAGGTTTGATTCCCAGAATCTATGTTTTGGAAACCGAGTATGCCAGGTATGGTGGCACATGCCTTTAATCTCAGCACTTGGGAGGCAGAGGCAGATGGATCTCTGTGAGACCAAGCCAGCCTGGTCTATACAGTACATTTCAGGCCAGCTGGGGCTACAGATACAGATTAAATAACTTTAAATTGGCAAAAGTTGCAAGTAAGCAATGGGCACATAGGGGTTGGAAGATGAAAGTATTTCCTTTGGTATATTTGGAAACCTCCAGAATAAAAAGCTGACATAAACAGACCCTCCTTGATTCTTTCAAGTACGTGCATCCTTCCGGGGCCATTTGGATAGCTAACCTGTGTCACTGGATCTCCTTTTTGTTTGTTTTGGAAGGCAATAAAGTATCAACTCAGTAAAAAGAGCACTGACAGTATACAAACAAGACTGGGCTCTGGAGCCAGACTGCCTGGGCAGTTACTGAATCTGAGGGTAAGCTGTAGTAGCTTTCTGACCTGGAAACTGGAGACCACTGTTCTTGCCTCACAGGACTGTAAAAATTCCATAAGCCAACATGAAGAAAAAAAAAAGGTGGAATAATGCTTGGCCACCATCATGATCTTCTGGAGCTGAAAACAGCCACAGACCAAAGCCCATCCATCACCCTTGGTCTACCCACTGAACCTGCTCAAGGCTGCTCCCTCAGGCCCCTCAGAGAGACCTTTGAGCAGGGACTGACGGAGTTTAGAGCAATTCTGGAGAGCAAGGGAAGACCTCTAGTCCCAATCCCACAGAAAGGCCTAGACTAGGGATATCCCTCAGTTGTTTGTGCAACAAGTACAGGCCTTGGGCTTGATATCCAGCACGCACAAAACTGGCCACCACCGGCACTGGATTCCTGTAATCCCTGCACTAGAGAGCTGTAAGCAGGGAACAGAAGTTCAAGGACACCTTTGGCTACCTAGTAAATTCAAGGCCAATTTGGGCTGTATGAGATGCTGTCTCAAAAAAAGAAAGAAAAAGTGCTGAGACTCGTGTGTCCGCATTGTGAGGCAGAGTGTGTCCCTGAGGAGCTCTGGGAATGGACCGCAGGAATGGGAACTTCCGTCAGGTCGGTGCAAGCTACCATAAATAGTCATCAGATGCCTAGTGTCCCAAACACTGAAAGCAGGACCCAGATAAAAATGGCTGGACTCAGGCTGGGGATGTAGTTTATCTGGTAGGTGCTTGATCAGCATGCCTGAAGCACCACATAAACTGGGTGTAATGAAGACAGGAGGGTCAGATGTTTAAGGTTATTCTCAGCTATGCCAAGAATTTGACATCAACACCTGAAGGAGCTTATCAACCCAGGACACATGCAGTGAACCACTGTGCCTTTAGAATTATCTTCTTTGACAGCTCCTACTCTGGACCTCAGGGTTGAAGAATCTTACATTGTCAAACATGTTTCCCACTAAGTTGCCATTTTACATGATTTCCAGGGGACAGTTTAGATAAAACTGGCCATCACTCCAGTCACAGTTAGTGTTAATTTTGCTCAAGTCCACAAGTACCAGTGTAGTGCTTGCAGCACATTCTTTAATTCACAAAGCTTTGTGAAGCCCCTCTGACATCTGGACACTGCGCTGAGTTAACAGGGGGTGAAGGCAGGCACCACCCTTGATGCTGTGCAGCCTATGGTCAAAAGAGGGAGATAGACGGTAATGAGGCAGTCACCCTAAACCAGAGTTTACACTATGCAGGTGCCTTGCCACTGGAGAGCACAGTCAAAAACTAAAGAGGTGCAGAGGGAGGATGAAACTCCTTCAAGGAAATATGGGATAAAGAGGATCCAGAATTGAGGGCAGGGGACAGGAGACGTTGCTGGCAGATGGTTCAGGCGAGGGAGGGAACAGGATAGGTCCAAAGATCAAAAACCAGTCACTGAGGGAAAGAAAGGGCAAGTGGGGTGGGTTTCAAGGCAGGCATCATCGGGAGTGGGCCTATGCAGAACTTTGGGTCCCTTCGGATGTGAGGTCTTCCTCTCAGAAGCAGAGGAAGGCCACTGCAGGGTATGGAGGAGTCACCTGATCAGACCTGCACTGTTGGGACTCTGCCACAGAGAAGAGGGAAGAACTGGAAGAGGGCCAGAGCAGGACTAGCAGCTGAGGCCTGTGGAGGCTTCCACAATGGCCTAGGAAATAGAGGGGAGGGGAACTGGCTTAGCCTTGGTGAAGGTGGTTATGAGCTGTTGGGGAGGTGAGATCACTGCCTCTGGCTGTACTTAAAAGGGCAAGGAAGTATGTTTAAAAGAGAAAACAGGTTTACGATTCGAGTGGCAAGGTAAGCTGTTCGCAGAGCCAGAGAGTAGTGTGGGAGGAGCAGGTACTGAGATAAGAGAAGTTCTCCACATGGGTGAATCAGATCCTCTCTGCACCCTTCCATATGCAGGCCACTGCACTGGCCGCGGTGGGGAGCTTCAGCCCTACTTACTGCACACTTCAACTGCCAGATATGAACAGCTCCAGGAACTGAGTCTCCTCAAACATGCTCCAACAGGGATCAGAGCCAATAAAAGGTACTCAGTAAATGTCTGCTGGGTAGATGGATGTCCCCAGTACCACCCAGACATCAGACTCCAAGGGAAAGAAGCACTAACTCAGGACATGTTATTAAAAGCCTAACTGCCTCAGGGTTAGATTAGCCCCTTTTCTCAGGACTAAAGGACTATAAGGATGGATGTAGAAGGGTGAGCTATGGAGTTCCCTCTGAGGGTGGTCAAAGAACTGTGTGTGACATGCTAGAACCTCAGGGTAGTGGCACCAAAGAGTGTTTCCCAGAGGAGAGTGCCTGCTTGGATGAGGGAGGAGCAGAACTCGGGGGGGGGGGGGGGCGGGCGGGCGGGCAATGGAGAGTCAGTCACTTAAGGCCCGATAGGGGCATCCCTGACCCTGCGGCCACGGGTGGCATCGAAAACTAGCAGACATGACTCCTCCACACTGAGTCTATTTTTAAAAGAATCAAGTCCTGTCTAAAAACCCTAGGGACATTATCTCAAAAGGCTCAGGAGCTCCACTATTAAATTATCAAAGAAGTTGGGGGCTGGATCCAGTCTGGTTCCCACCTCCACGTGCCCCTCTCTCCCAAAAGGTCACCGCATCCCACCTTTGTGCCATTTCTTTCTCCCCTCAAAGTTCTCTCTAGCGCGTCTGCTGTCCCCACTCCTAGCAAGGCCAGGTTCACTTCGGCTGAGTCTCCTCCGGAGGCAGCCCGAGGGTCTGCAGCTTAAGCCCCCACGTTCCTGGCTCCGGGCCGGACCAGCACATCCGAGCTTCGGACTGGATCTGCGCCTCCCCGGCCGAGTTAGTGATGCCCTGCTGGGGTTCTGGAGTGTGTGTGTCGCGGGGGAACTAAAGTCACCGTGCCCCCGAAGAGCCCAAGCAGGTGTGGATGGGGACCAACGCTGTACGGCTCAAGAGCGCGGCGGGTGCGGGGCTGGGACGCGCTCCAGACCCTCGGGAAGAGCGAGGCGGCCCCCAAGGATGACACTGCGTTTCACCGCACCCCGGATCTCCCGAGCGTCCCAGCGCCATCCCAGCGGAGTGTCGTCGTAGCCGGCAGGCTGGCAACGTCACTGAAACCCTGTCCGGAGGACCGGGATCTTGCCGCCGCACCCCGGCACGCTATCCCAGCCTAGGGCGCACGGGGCACCCCGCTGGAGGTCGCGCAACCGGAGCGTTACCGTGGGTCATGACCCGGGAGCGCTGCCCGAAGGCTGCCCCCAGCTCCGAAAGTCAGTCCCACTCGAAAGAAAGTTGGGAGGCGTCCCGGCCACGTCACCTTTCCATCGAGAGCAGGACTGGAACTTTGCGCCCAGGGCGCACCTGCCAGAGCACCCTGCAGGAGCCGCTCGGACCCAGGACCGCCGACTGCCGCGGCACGCGTGGCCAATCACCGAGCGCTTCAGGTAGGGGCGACAGCAGGGCTCGGGCAGCCGGGGAGTGACAGCGCCAGCCGCCAATAGGGAGCCACTAAGGGAGACCTCGCCTGTCTCGCTGACCAATGGGAATGGAGCGGCTGCGCCCAGGTCCCCGCACTAGCTGCAGGCTCTGGTGGCTGCGGGCTGGAGACCCTCGGGCTGGAGTGACTTTGCAGGAGACTCGGCTCAGCCCCCTCCTCGGTGCCACCCCCACACACCCGCAGGCCACCGCCCAGACCTCACCTGCTGGAAGCGGGGCTTTCCCAGCTGGAAAGGGGGTGCATCGGGAGAGGCGTTCGCGGCCCTGGCCGCCGTCGCCGAGGTTGTAGTCGCTGTATCCGCCATGGCCACTGACGCCCGCTGTCCCCGGCCCTTTTAAAATGTCCCTCCTCGGCCCCCGCCACAGTTGCCTCTCCCGATTGGCCGTGAGCAACCGCAGAGCAGGGCGCGCAGAGGCCTATGGGGAGTGTAGTTTTTTTTTTTCCGTCTCCGAGCAGGACGACCCCTGACTGCGGAGAGTTGCGCCCACGTAGACCCAGTCTCAGTTCCCGCCGGAGTTGCAGGCGTTGGCGATTCCGGGAGCGTGTGCGTGTGCATCCCTGAAGTCCAAGATGCACCTACAGACATCGCACCTAGAGCGGCAGCTGGGACCAAACAAAAGCCGACCTGACCCAGGGCGAGGACTCCAGGCCAAGTAGGGTTAATTTGGAAGGCTTTCAGCCAGGAGTTGCACTGCGGAATTTTCCTGCAGTTTCTTCTATTGCCACCCTTCCTCCAGCCACTCTGCTACTCACTTTCTGGAACAAACTAGGCTCGGGCTGCCGTGACCTTTAAACATTCTATTCATACTTTGATCTTGGCCTGGTTGACGCTGATTCTCTTTCTAGCCTCTGCCTAAGCATTCATGGATTCCATCATCCTACTCCACAAAACCCGCCTCGGCCTTCTGTATCACACAGCACTCCTTTTGCGTCATTGCATGTATAACTTTATATTAATTTGCTTTCTGTTGCTGTGATAAAACGCTGATCGAACCAGTTTGGAGGAGGAAAGGGTTTATTTCATCTTACAGGTTACAGTTCGTCATTGCAGCAGTAGCCAGGGCAAGAACTAAAGCAGAGATCATGGAGAAACGTTGCTTTCTGGCTTGTGTCCTCCTGGCTTGCTCAGCTATCTTTTTCGTTGTTGATTTTTTGTTTGTTCTTTTTTTGAGACCGGGTTTCCCTGTAGCCTCAGCTGGCCTGGAACTCGCTGTGTAGATCAGGCTGGCCTCTGTCTCGAAGAGATCAGCCTGCCTCTGGCTCCTGAGTGCTGCGATTAAAAGCCTGGGCTGCCAGGCCCAGCTTCAGCTATCTTTGTGATATAGCTCTGGCCCACTGGCCCAAGAGATGCACTGCCCACAGTGGTCTGGGCCCTCCCACACCAACTAACAATTTTAAAATGCCTCACAGACATGGCCACAGGCCAACATGATCTGGGGGATTCTTCAGTTGAGATTCCCTCTTACCAAGTGACTCTGATTCAAGCTGACAAAAACTAACAGCACAAACTGTAGAGTCTCTGTAGCTCAGGCTAGCCTGGAACTCACTATGTATCCCAGGATGACCCAGATTTGTAATCTTTCTTTCTCTGCCTCCTAAGTTCTGGGACTACAGGTGTGAGCTACCAGACGTGATGTATCTTCAACTGTGGGTTTAAATATCTTTCCTACTGTCAGACTCATGGGGCAGGGAGCTGTGATTTTAGTCCACTCAATCTTCAGTGCAGACACAGGAAGACCCATACTAGGTCCTAAATGTATTTGGGTGAGTTAAACAAAACTTAAGTGCTGGGAGAGCCCCCACCTCTGTTGACCAAGTAAGGAAGGGCCTTCCCAGGCCTAATTCCCATGAGGAAGAGAAGTAGGCATGAGCTTTTTATCTAGGACCAACGACAGGGATGTCAAATGGGGAGCACTGCAATCTAAGGAGCAAGTTATCTGGTAAATGAGCCAGACTGGGGGTGGAGGTTGCAGAGGGAGCCAGACAAATTACTTGGTCTTGTAGGGCATCATGGCGCACGCCTTTAATCTCAGCACTTAGGAGGCAAAGGCAGATGGATTTCTGTGAATTCAAGGCCAGCCTCATCTACACAGAATTCCACATCAGCAAGGACTATGTAATGAGATCCTGTCTCAAAAATAAGAGGAAAAGAAAGGGAGAGAGAGGAAGGGAGGAGAGAGGAGGAAAAGAAGGAAGGGACTTGATCTTGACTCTAGGGAAGCCCATACTGGGCTTCCAACTCACAGTAGGGTTCAGAGTTGACTCAAGCTTGTCCCATGTCCTTCTGGACACTACATGAGTCATAGCAGTCCAGGTTCCCATCCACTCAAGTGGCTGAGCCATGAGGAAAGGAATTTTCCTAAAGGTGGAGATTCTGGCTTGTCATGAAGAAGTCTGTATCTTACCTCCCGCCCCCCTGCCCCCCACTGGGCTCAGCAGCTTCAGAACAGAAATCACATCTTTCACACTCTTTATCCCCCCACGGTGCCCAGTTAATATACTTGTGATTGGTCACCAATAAAAAAAGGCATCCTACGAGGCCAAACTGTGAAGCAACACTGTGTTATGGTTAGAGTAGTGTCATCCAAGAATCCTACTGCCTTTTTCCACTGGCAATCTCCTGCACCTGTTCATTTCAAAACAGGAACACACCAGACCATCTGTGGTACATGGACTTTTTATTCTTCCTAAAGTGCTTAAAACATGAAGAACAGGAGTTTCAACTAGGAAGACAAACAGCAAAGCAAAAACGTGCCTGTTCTCTGCCCACCCCACTGTACTCCCTTGTGATGTGTGGCCGGGAGCAGACATCAAGCAGAACACTGGGCTTCAGTTCAGAACCTCTCTGGAAGATACCCCTACTCTGGCCATGTAGGGAGGCCAATTGGACAGGTGAAAGATGAGGGACAGGGCTAAGATCAAATAAAACCCAACACAATATCTAGCAGAGGAGTGACACCACCCTACTTCCTCAAAAGGGACACTCTCCAACCCCCAAGGACCCCCAAAAGAACAGTGGTCAAAGATCTGGGCACCTGTGGCTTCTTTTCCCAGCTCTGATGGGTGAACCTAGGGTGGGCAACTCTACACAGTGGGGGACCCCACTGTGGGGCTACTTGTGCTGGCAGAAGACTGGCATTGTCCAGGGAGCAAATCTCCTGGAGCCTTCTGTGCAAGCCCACAGTCCTGTCATGAAAAGACAGCTGGAAAGAGGCTGGGACAAAGCCTCTTCCTTCAGCATCTTCCCATCCCTACCACGCACATACACACCTTTTGCTAAGGCAAGGTGCTGCAGTCATTAAAGGACCTCCAAAGATGCTATGGAGAAAGCCTGCCTTGTTCACAAACAAACCGGGAGCTGGCTTCAATGTATATGTGCTGTAGCCAAGTTAGACCCGGGGGGGTGGGGGTTGCACTAACTGATAAGGGGAGCAGGAGGAGGGGAAGGCTGCACAGCAGCTTATAGAACAGCTGGAGAGCCACAAGGCATTTTCCTAAGCACAGGTATCTTCTAAAGCAAAGTGCAGCCTCCCTCTTCCAGACCAGCTACCTGGTACAGCACAGCTGGGACCCAAGGCCAGACATGTTTGAAAGAGCAGGATAGCCACAGGCCTACTACCCACTAGGTTTTTAATCTCAGGATGCTCTGAACAGGGACAAGGAAGGAGAGGGAGATGTCAGGAAGCTTAAGGGGCAGTAGCAGCTTGGTCAGAGCCTTAGCTAAGGTCTTCTCGTGGAAGCACAGAGCCTGGGTCACATTCTTCTTCCAGGAGCCCAAGAGGCCTACATTCAGAGGCTCTTGTCCTTACCCACAAAAGGCACATTTTAATTGGTTTCCAAAAGTTCCAACCTCACAGTGGCACATTTTTGGCATCTGGACAAGTGGTAACAACAGACACAGAGACCTGATCCCCAAAACATAGACAGTGCAAAGCCCCAAGTTGGAGAGGCTCATGTGAGGGAGGTGGGGAGAACCTGAAGGACAAGGAATCACTCTCCCTGTGCTCAGGCCCACTTCCCATTGCCAATGGGACACTGGGTAGGATGGTCTGAAGAGGCAGGGAGCAGCTAAATAACACAGACACATACCACCACTTCTGCCCACACTACACACAATCTGCACATGGCTCCTGACAGAAACAGAAACTGGACTAGAACACATAGGCTCCCTGCTCTCGGGGGACAGGTGCAAAGTTGAGGTGTAGGTGTCCTGGTTGTCTACAACACACAAATAAGGAAGCAGCTTGGTCCCCATCCCAGGCCCAGTTAATACTAGGAAGCCCTCCAGTCACTGGAGGGAAATGAAGATGAAGGATTGGCCAAGGGAAGAAATAACTGACCAACCTTATGATGTGCTTAACCTATGCTGACAACAGTATCGGCATAGATTCCACATCTGACCCCAGAAACGACAGCTCACCCTGCTCCACCTAGACAGCTAACATCCTTCTTCCAATTCCCTGGAGGCCCCAAAGCTAAGGGATATGAAAATGGGCAGGTGGGAAAAGCCAGGGCTCCCAAGACATGACCCATGACCCTCCAGCACGAGTCCAAAGGGCCCCCTTCCAGCAGCCCCAGCAGAGGCAGGAGGGAGAGGGGAGCAGGGAATGATCACAAGGGCAGGCTGCACCCTGCCCAAGTGAGAGTGGGCAGTGGAGGGGAGACACACATGTCCTCGCCAACCCTCCAGGGATGGGGTGAGGAGGGCTACTTGGGAGGGTCAGGGGGGATCTGCAGCAGTGTGGGTGAGGTCTCCATGATCCGCACCAGCAGCCGGTCAATGTAGCTTTCCAGCTCCTGCACATGCTCATCCCGCTGGTTCAGCTCACGTTCCCGCTGCAGTAACAGACTGATCAGCTCATCGTGGGTCAGGTGGTAGTACCTGGCTGACTGGTCCAGCACAGCAGAGTCCTGTGGCCAGAGGGGATGAGAGTGAGCAGGGCAGCCCATCAAAACCTATTTCCCCATTGCAGAACACAAGACCCTGCAGCTGACAGTCTCCAGAGCCAGAGATGTCCTGTCCCATTTTGGAGCTGTGCCATGGACAGCCACCAGCTACCTGCTCTGCCCTCTGCAACCCACCTGCCCTCTCTCTAGCACACCACCTGTTCACGCAGGTGCCCCCTAGCCCCTCAATGGGCCTCACCTTCAGCTTCTTGATGTCCACAGTGTGGCCAAGCTGGGATGCTGGGACCATAGGTTGGATGCTGCCAGATGTGACCGTTTTGAGCCTTTCCAGCCCACTGCTCAGGGCTGTGCTCAGGCTGGAGCGGGTTTGCTTCCTGTCTGGGCTGCCCTCCACAGGGGCAGCACTGAGGGGCTTCACAGGATGAGGACTGCAAAGACAGACAGAAGGTGAGTTTCAGGGACACAACGGTGGCACAAATAAAGGTGAGGATGTCATCTCTGCACAGTTTCCAGGTCTCCTGAACAGTCAGGGTCTCTGGGGTGCAGCATCCCACAGACCCCAATACACCATGGATGACTGACTGGCCCTTTGGCAGGAACAGCACAGGCTACCTGCAGACTCCCATACCAGCACTCAGCCTTCTATAGCCACCTCCCTCCCCACTCTATGCTTTCTCCAGAGGGGCAACGAGCCCTCAGTTTCCAGTTTTCTCAGGACCACGGGGAACAGGCCAGCAAAACCTGACCCTGTGCTTACTCTCTAACTTCGCCCCACCCCCAAGCCTTCCCAGAGCATGGGAACTACCTTCTGCATCTCATCTCTCACTTTCCTCGAGTCCTGGGACCACAGGAACAAGATCCCAGTGCTGCCAGCCCCACCTAGATGAACTTGCCAGCCCCGCCCATCACCTCTGAAAAGTCCACACCTGCCTTCATTTGGGCCGTATTCCTTCTCCCTCCTTTCCCAAGACCTGAAGCTGGTGTCCTGGCCTCTGCCAGGCTCTTCTTGGTCTAAACTGCTAGTGCTCTGCTTTTCCCCATCTCCTGGACATGCTGCATCTCTCCAGTTGCATCCTAGCTGTTACCTCTAGGCCAGCATTTCTCCTGGGGGCCACATCAGGTACAACAAAGTCCCTTTACACCTGCCTTTCTCTCTGTGCTGCCACAGAAGCAGGGGCTCTGGAGGCCCTCCAACTTGTCCCCTTCAGCCTCAACCATTCTCTTCCTCTCCAAGTCAGGGCCAACTGTACCTGCCCTCTGGCCACAGCTCCTGCACAGGCCTGCTCACTTCTGTTCACTCCCCATTCTGCTGAAGGACAACAGCCTCTACCTTCTCATTGCTAAAAATCCCTTTAATGGCTCCTTTCAAGTTAACACCACAGACTCTAAGACAACCTGGGCCCTGTCCTTGCTCCCCGGCCCACAACTTCCCCAGCCTTAAATAACAGTGCTATCTAGACTCTTACAAAAATATTCCTAGATGAGCATGGTGGTGCACCTTTGTGATCCCAGCACTCCAAAGGAAGAGACAGAAGGATTGTAAGTTTAAGGCCAGCCTCTGCTACAAGAAACTGTGTCCGAACTCCAAGCTCACCCCATCTCTGCCCACGGCACTTCCTCTTCCCACTGACCTAATCTTACTTACTGTTTCAAAACTATGCAAAATCACCCCTTCCAGGAAGCCAACTGATTTTCTAAGCTAAGACAACCCTCTTCTTAGATCCCTCAGCACAGTGCAACTGAAACAGTTATATAAGCTGTAAGCATGAGGTCCACAAATCAGCTAACATGCCCTGGGGGACCTCATAAATCCAAACCCAACCAACAGGGACTACAGGCAGTCAAGAGTAGGAAGCAAAATTGCTTAGTCTCAGCCCTAAACACCGACACAGGCTCACTCAGTACACAAGACAGGGCTGGGACCTAGCCTCACAAATGTTAAAGTATGACTGAGTCACTACCACAGGGCATAAGAGATGCACTGGGGAGGGTGTGAAAGCAGTTCTAAAGACTCCCTGTGAGAACAGACTGAAGCACCCTTAGGAAGCATCCGGGGGGCTGGACTCTCAGTCTGATCCCCTTCCCACATCATCTGATAAATGGGAACAGCTCTACATGGCCACATCATATCACAGTGTAAGCTCATGTTCCAAACAGACATGAAGCCAACTCTGAAAAGAAGGAAACGCTAGGGAGTCAGGAATGTTGGGCAGAGGTTGTGCTGGAAGCCAGCACTAGTCACCAGCTCCCTCTCCCCAAGAGAGGACACAGCCTCACCCACCATTGTGGGGAGGGGTGTCAAACTGCTTCTCTGACCTGACACTTCTCCAGTATCAACCCTAAACCTGCCCTGCTGCCTCTCTTCCTAGTATGTTTCCCTCTATGGACTAGAAATTTCTTGGGTTTTACATAGAACAGTTGCTCAGAAACCCTAGGCAACTGGACCTATGAGCCAGCAAGTGCCCAAGGCAACCTGGGGCCTCACAGAGGCCAGGGCTGGAACCTGAGCAGCACCCAGCCCCATACCCTGCTTATCTGAGGCTCAGCCCTTCTGCTCATGCCTCTTCATTAAGACCCCCAGAGAGTCCATGTCCTCTGTACTCTGCTTCCCCCACTGAGCCTTGACCCAAGTCTCAAGACTGTTCTCATTATCCTCAGCAGCAGGTGAAGCAGGTAAAGTCTCAGCCTCTCTAAGCTGCCCAATGCCGAATGCCATAGGAACCACAGGAACACCGGTATCTGCTGCCCATTCAGTTACCCTAAATGGATGGGAACCAGGCTCTGAAAACCAGTGATAAAGCAAGCCAAAGTGAGGCGTCTGGTACAGCTAGAGAGCCTTTTCTGGGGGTTATGGGTGCAGAAAGCATTTCAAGTGTGCTTTCCTTCCTTTCCTCGGAGCCTACCTTCAGATTCCTTTCTAGACTAAGTCCTGGTCCCTCTTCCAGGTCTCTGCTTCCTCACCCTGCCGGCTTCACTGCTACCTGTTAATACCCTCAGGGCCTGTCAGGAGAGACAGCCCTTCAGGGTGCCCCACTCCCCTACCAGTGGCATTCCTGCAGAGCACATGCGGCTCTCATCCACATCTCCTGCCAAGGAGTGTTAGCTCTCCTTGACTTTATTCCTTGCTCTCTACCTTTGTCAGTACTGCTCCCCAAACTCCTGGCTTATGGGGTCACCCCGACTGTGTAAGGTCCCAAAGTGGAGACAACTTTCAAGGTGGTCCCACAGAAAGCTCGTAGCTTCAAAGCCTCAGAGCAGAGGAGGCCCTTCTGTACCTCTGGCAATAATAAGGATGAACTGTGAAACGCTTCCGCTCCTGTGTCCCTATGCTCCCTTCCCCACTTCTTCCAGGGAAAGGCTTTTACGGATGCTCACCTGGTACTGGGCTGGGGCTCCTCAGCTGGCCGTGTCTCCAAGGGCAGAAGCACAAGCGGGGAGGCTGGGGTGGCTGCAGCGTGATCCTCCCCAGATGGCACAGGGGAGCCCCCCGTAGGAGAGAGCTCAAGGGGGCCAAGGGGTGAGGCTGGCTCCCCAGGTGGGGGGGAGGAAGAGGTCAAGGGCCAGGCTCCAGGTAAAGGGGGGGACAGGGGGCCAGGCACCCCAAGGCAGTGGTTGGCCCAGGGTGGGAGAGGGGGTGGTAGAAAGATAGGTTCTGGGACTGTGGGCAGCTCTTCCGAACCAGAGTAGATGGACGAGTCCCTGGACCCTGGAGGTGATATGGATGGGAGACTGGGGGGATCTCGGCTCTCCTGACATAAAAAAGGGCTCAAGGCCTCCTTCTCCAAGGCCCACAGATCAGCCTGCTGGAGGGTGACTGAGAGAGGCCCCAAACTCTCTATTGCTGGCTCCGGGTTCTGGATTTCAAGGCCTTTACCTGTCTCTGAAGTCTCCCAGACTTTCTGACTTGATAGAGCTGAGATCACTGAGTTATGGGTTATGGGGATAGGCTCCTCAAGGCAGCTAGTGGGCACGGGTGGACAGGCCCCAGACCCAGGGGTACCAGCATCCCCCGCTTCCTCTTCCATGCCTGGCTCACCCAGCAAGGTCTCAGAGGACAAGCTGTGCAATTCCTCCTCCAATTCTAGCTGCACCCTCTCCTCCTTGGACACTTGGGAACCAACAACCAATGAACTTGAGGTGGTGTCTTCTTTCATCCCTGTCCCCCTGTTACTCGGGCCCCCTGCAGCATTCTCTTCTTCCTCTTCCTTCACCTGGGAATTGGAGGGTGTGAACAGACGTGGTGGCTTGGGAGGTGGAGTACCAGGCCACACCACCTCATCCAACCCCTGCTCAGGCTCTGGCTCCAGCTGCAAGGTGGAGAGCCCCTTACTCCCTGTGGGGTATACAATGTCTGGTGATTCAGGCTGCACCTGAGGAGGAGGCATGTCATCGGACTCTCCCCGCAGGACAGGTGAGGCAACCTCAGCTGAGGGAGAGACAGTGACCACATCCCAAGGCCAGGAATCCTCGGCTGTGTTGAGCTCCTGGAAAAGCTGGCTTCCACCTCGGGGGACCTCCTCATCCTGGCCCGTAGGGGTGTCATCTGAACCAGGCAGTTTCTCCCACACACTGAGCACTTCTGGGGAGCTGAACAGAGATGCCCCGCTATCTGCTGGACTCTGCCCAGCTCCCCCTTCTGAGGCAGGAGGTTCCTGGTCTGGTGTTGAGGCTGAGGCTCGCAGGTGCAGCTGGGCAGCTGCGGAGGATGGGCTGGTCCCTGAAGACCTGAGGGGCCCAGGGTCAGACATACAAGTACTTGGCTGGTCCGGTCCTGAGTCCACAGGAGCCCTGTGCTCCAGCCACATGCTGCTCCCACCTCTTTCTCCCCCAGGTTCTCTCTGGGGCTCCGATGCCTTCACTGTCATGGTCCCAGCCTCCTCCAGCCCCACTCCTGCAGGGGCCAGGATCTCACTCCTGGCCTCTGGCTGCAGCCTGCCAGCGGCAAAGATGTTGAAGGTGTCGTCCCGCTCAGGCAGGGCTTTCCCAGGAGAGGCCTGGGGGGCCAGGCTGGCCCTCGAGGCACTGGGGAGAGATGGAGCAGGTGAAGGAGAATTTAGTGCTATGTCGGCTACCAGCTCCTCGAAGAAGGGGTTGCTTTGCAAGGAGGTGAGGAACGGGTTGGTGACCCCCAAGAGTCCGGATGGGGTGGCTTCAGGGGCAGTGGTGGTAGTGTCAGCAGCAGGGGAGGCAGCTGCAAAAAGGTTAGTGCTTAGCATGGGAGCAGCAGCAGGAGCAGGAGTTGGGGGAGCCAGAGCCCAGGGGGAGCAGGGGTGAGGAGGAGCAGCTGGGTCAGATTCTACCTGAGGAGACACGTCCAGGCTGTGGAGGAGACAAAACCATGAGCCTCCTGGTTAATGCTGAGACTGGAAACAGCTCTGCCAAGCACCCCCCACCCCCCACCAGGCACCACATGGGTTGTGTGCAGCCACACAAGCCAGAGAGTGAACTAAAGGAAGACCCAAACATTATGAGGCAACACGCAGGGAGAAGGATACTGGAAGAGCTCATGTAATCCTCAGGCCCACCCTGGCCAGGAGTCATCACATCTTATAAACAAGGTCCAAATCTAAAGCAGAGGCTCCTTCAACTAGCTCATGCTGAAGAGACTACTCAGCATTAGGGTCACATTTCAAAAATAACCCCAAATGTCCAGCATTCCTTTAACACTGAAAGGAAAGGAAGCACTAGCTGGTTTGGAAGAGACCAGAGCCAGAATGGACAAAAAGACAGCCCTAAGATAATCAGTAGGGTGCCTGGGATGCCAAACCGAAACAGACTGTGTCATACTGAGCCCTTGCAGGGAGAGGTTAAGGATGGGCTGTCATCAGGCATGACAAGATGTCAAAGAGAACCTACCCTTCCCATGTCACTGGGGGCCTGGGGCAAATAATGGTCTAAGATGCACAAGACACCTGCTGAGCAGACCTACTGCACCAGCAGACAGCACCTATTCACCTTACCTCCTTCATGAGTCAGCCTTGGGAGGTAAAGAAACACACTCTACACTAAGAGTCTTTGCTTCCCCAGGACACAGACAGAAGACCGGATAACAGTAAGAAAGAAAATCAAGTCAAACACCCCGGTTTGAGCAGATGGACAGAAGCCTGTGGCCAGACTTGTAGTCAGACCCCACCCGGGTGTCTCACCCCTGCTTTCCAGCAGGTTCCCTCCTCAAAGGCAGCTTTTCATTCTCCAGGCTTCCAAGGCCCCACTCCCTCATCCCTGCTGCCTAAATAAGAGAATTCAAGGAGAAACTCCTGTCCATCTTTCCTACTCAACCAGCTCCTTCACAGAAAGGCTGGTGGGAGCTGAAGTGGCTGAAACAAGGCTTTGCAGCCTTAAGAAAGGTGGGTTGGGGTAGGAGCTCAGGAGGCTGAGCTATTTGGAACTTGCCACGTTCTTCAAAAACCCAGAGTCCCGATTAGGCAGGTTGTGCATAGATCCTGGCAGGCAAGGAGAAAGAGCCCAGGTGAGCCAGAGGCATGGGGACTCCAAAGACAAACATGGAGAGGAAGGTCAGCCTCCCCAGCAGGACAATCAGATCCTGAACTCATGGTTTTTCATAAGGATTCACCTTCCAAATCAGGCTTGGGAGTGCATACCTGTAACCTTAGTACTGGGGAGGTGAAGGCAGAAGATCAGAAGTTCATCTTCCCCTACACAGCCAGCCTGGACTATATAAGATCTTGTCTCAAGAAATCAAATCTTTTAATGAGGCTGGGGCTATAATTCAGTTGGTAGAATACTTGCCTAACATGCATGAAACCCTGGGTTTGATCCCTAGCACCACATATACCAGGCCTGGTGACAGAAGCTTATATTCCTAACACTGGAGAGGCAGAGGCAGGAGGATTAGAAGTTCAGGATCATCTTCAGCTATAATCAAGTTCAAAGCCAGCCTGCGCTACATGAGATTCTACCCCAAAACATTCAAGCTTCCAAGATTCCCGTGACCTTATTTCTCCACCCCCCCCCAACTAGAATAATTATCCCAACCCTGTTGGAAGGGATATTCTCAGTCTCATCTCACCTCTTAATAAAGACAGAGGGCAGGGGTGGTGAAAGTTCCCATGCCCCATCCCAAGGTCCTACCATTGCTCTGTTTATATGGTCATAGGAAGACTAAAAAAGAGAGAACCCTTGCCTAGGGTTCCAGCTCCCACAGACGTCTCTTTACCCTTAATTCCAGTCATGTCCCAGGCACTAACTACCCTAGGAAGTTACGAGTGAGAAGCAACATACCACCAACCACCACATGGGTCACAACCCTACTTGGAACATCCATAACAGACCTAGCCTCAACCCACAAAAAGAGTACACGCACTCTGAACCCCTCATGGTGAGGGCCCATCAGCATTACATAGCTAAAAGCTGAGCTTTAGCCTGGTCCCATCTCTCACCCTCAGGCTCACAGCAATCTTCTGTCAGTCAGAACTGCAGGGAAACACACTAGGAGCCCCAGGCTCAGACAGCAGCCTCCTCTGCACCATGGCTCCCCAGAGATGCACAGAAACTGGTTGATATGGAATGGGCAAAGTGCGCTCCCTGGAGGGCAGGACTACAGGCAGCAGGCCCAGAAGGCTTTCCAGAGCCAGTAGTGCCTGCTAACATCCCACCCTTTCTGGCTTCCAGCCCCCCTCCATCTGTGCTCTGCCTACTTCCACACCAATTGCACATTCTAAAGTTCTCAGTAGGAAACACTCCCTCTCTGCAAGTCACATGGCACAGAGAAGGAGCACATTCCCTTGTCCTGAGAACGCCTCTGCAACAGGGTACCCACCAGGCCAGCCGGGCACAGCCTCCCACCCCCCAGCAAATGGGGCATAATATATGCTAGTCTGTCTCCTTCAGAGCCAAATATTAGGAAGAGAACTCTGTCCTTTCTACTCCTGGGAATAAGCTTTAGGACATGCATGAACCTTGAGACAACTGGTTGAACCTGCTACTTACAGTTCACTACAATACCCGCCTTTTTAAAAAGTTTTTTGATATAGTGTCTCCCTATGTAGCCCAGGCTGGCCTCGAACTCATAGCAATGCTGTCTTCTGAGTGCCAGGACTGTAGGCACATGCCACCATGCCCGGCTGCCCAGCTCCTTCTTAACTACTAGTTGTGTTTATACAGGTTCACTACTAGTTGTGGCTTCCCTGGGCTGAGATGAGCTCTATATCCTTGTTCTCTACCTTAGATGAAGAAGTGGCAAGTGGCTCTATGGAGACTTCAAGTCAGCCTTTAAGACACCATTCCTAGCCTATGTGCCCTCTGGTCATCCCTACTGAGCATGAGCTCCTGGCACCCTCCTAGGATGGGCTCCAGTGTCCAGGAAACATATCCAGGAAGCCGGGCATATCCTCTTTTATCACTGGGACACAATGAGGGACAGAGGAGCTTGGAAGGAAGTAGAAAGAGACGAGCTCCAGCATCTAGCTTCCAAACCAGATCACTGTTAACAGAGTAACTTTGTGGGGAAACAGCCACAAAGGGGACAAGAAACATACAGAAGCGAAATGACTGGCCAAGCACAGCAGCTACTCATTTATACCAGTCAGAGGGCACCTGAGATGGCCCACCTTTCCTGTAGCCAGCACATCTCAGGCCCACCAAACTGCAGTCTACCATACCAAGGGAGGAGCTAGGGAGACACAGAGGAGCTAAAGGCTACCTAATGACACCCCTGGCTCTCTGTTGTAACAGATTTACCCTCCCCGAATTAAATTTATTTACTTTCCATTGCAATTTTTATTGAATTTTTGAAATTTTCATACAATAGTTAGATGTCAATTTATTTTTGCACTCATATTTGGTTCCCTCTTAGTTCAAAGCTCACCATAAGAGGGAAGGGACTAAAAAAACAATACAGCCTGGCATGGACACGGCATGCACAGCGCAGGGGAGGAGTTCTGTGGCCCAGACAGAACTCGGGGCACCCCTACCCCTCTCAGCCTTACACAGGTAGGGCCTAGATAGCAGCCAAGGGCCAGTAGAGGTATACCACGTCAGGACGGGAAGACAACCATCTTTCCAGCCCCTCCGACCTTGCACCTCTGCCAGCCACTGCATACTCCAACAGCACTGGTTCAAGCCTCTCCATAGGGCACCAGCGCCACATGAGGGCACTAGAGGGCACTGCTGCCCTTATTAGAGACAAACTTCAGGATCTACAATAATAGCCCCGTAGCAGAGGCATCCCAAACCCCTGGGCCTGCTGTCATGTCCTCCAGGTCCCAGCCTTCCCATCTTCTCTCCTTCCACCCACTGGGGTGGAGGGATACTTGCTGAGAGGAGAGAAACAACCAGCCTTGAGACGCCTGCTGGGATTATCAACAATGCTGGAGGAGGGACAGGCTTCTGTGTCCTCTCCAGGGAGACTCTCCAGGTTGGAGGTCAGAGGCTGACAGACCCAAGGAGAGGGCTAGGCACACTCCAAGCAGAACAGAGTCACTAATACTTCCCATGATGGTGTGCCCCCAAATCAATAAACACCAGTGGGCAGAGCCCAGAGGTCTCCGTCAGCAGACAGCTCAGGAGAGCTGTCACAGTCTTTTTCCAGGCTAAGCTGCAACTTAAGGAATAATAAGGAAGAAGGATGGAACATCAATTATTTAAGACCTGTCCTCAAAGGAGTGAGATCCTAGACCCAGATGGACAGCCAGAGGAAGTTGTCTAGCTTCAGAGAGAGTGGAGCATCTGCACGTGCCATCCCCAGTCTCAAGGCTTCCTTACCTTGAGGTAAGAAAGCAAGAGGTGGAGATCAGGAAACCAAGAATCCATACAAATGATTCCTCCCTGCCTCTGTACTACCAACTCAAGCCAGCCTTGATCCAAAGGACCCTCACAGTGCTGCCCCCTTGCAACTCACCTGTGTCCATGTGCGGAGTATGAGCCTTGGCTCAGGGAAACAGGAGACTCCACTCAACCATGCGAAGCCAGAGTCCCAGCAGCCTGCTCCCTGCTCCTCCCTGTCAAGGCCCCAAGTGACAAATACCCCGCCTCCCCCCAGAGCAAAAAGGGGCCTTGCTAAATACATACCTGGGCTTCTGAGTTGCTTCCTTGGATTCTCTCAGACCAAACCAGCTGCTCTTGGCCTTTTCCTCCCCAGTGGATGAGTGGTGGGGGGAGGCTCCCAGAGAGGGAGCCCCCTTTTCCCCCACTGAGCCACGGCGCCCCAACTCGCTCCGACTCAGCCCCTGGTGATGAGGATGGAAGAGGCCCAACCGGGGCTTCCGTTCCTTCTCTGCCATAGGCTCAGAGGAGGCCACTATGGGTGTGGCAACCTGGACCGGCTTTCCCTCTGGAGGCCGGGCCCCTTCCTCCTCTCCCGAGTGACTGGCCCTTGGGGCTAGCACTTTCGCCTGACTGTTCAGCTCCTCCTGTCCAGGTACCACCTCGGAACTGCCCGTGCTGCAGCTGCCTCTGCACCAGGAGTCATCTGAAGACCGAGGCCCCTCCTCTGCAGACCGAGAAGGGACACTGTGCAAGGAGCTGGAGGGTGGGAAGGGCCCTGAGATGGAGCTGCGATGTCGTAAGAGGGGCTGAGGTTCCTCATTGTAAACGTGGCCCCCATTGACACAGAGGGACGAGTGGGAAGCAGCATCAAGGTGGCCCTGGAGCTCCAGAAGAGCCCGAGGAGGAGCTGCCCGCATCTGGCTGGCCTCATCGCTGTATGTTCTCTTGTGGGTGAGCAGTTTGGGAGACTGTGTAGAATCCCTGCCTGGAAAAGAGACACATGCGGCATCAGCACTTGGATAGAGAAGCCCCAATTCTTTACCCCAGGCCTTCCCAGCCACCTGAGAAGAGCCCACACTCTCCCCTCACTCACCCCGTTCGGTGGACAGCCAGCTGCTGTGGCTCGGTGAGCGGGTGAGGAGCTCGGCACCAGGGCCCTGGTAGATCAGGCTGCCACTGGCAGAGGACAGGGTACTGTCAGAGCCCAGTGAGGTACTGGACTGGGTGAGAGAGGACTTGCGCAGCTTGTTGCGGAGAAAGAAGCCCTTAGCTTTGCCCATCTTGCCAAGGCTGCCCAGTTCAGGGTCCTCCAGAGCACTGCTCGGGAGGATGGCCGAGGCAGACTCCAGCTCATACTTCTTCTTGCCTTTCATTTTGTCCTTGAGCTTGCTGAAAGGGGACCGGGGCTTGTCCTTCATGGACAGGTCAAACATGCTGGCACTCAGGTTGTTGCGAGTGAACTGGATGGTCACTTGGATCTCACCTCGCTCTTTCTCCTTCTTGCCTGGCTTGGAGTGCAGTTTGTACCACCTGTGAGAAGTGGGCAGAGTTCTGGTCACAGGCACTTCATGGAACCTCTCCTCGGTTTGAAGGCCAACAGTAGCTTCTCCTCCCAGCTCCTGCTCTGACCACCATGCCTGATTAACTCTAAATCTCTTTGAAAGCTAAACATACTCTTGCCATACAATGAGCAATTGTATTCCTTAGTATTTATCCTGTTGAGGTACAAACTTATGCCCACAGAAAAATCTTTCACAATTGTTTACAGCACTCCTATTTATAATAGCCTAAGATATCCTGCAATAGGTGAATGGATAAACACACTGGTATATCCAGACAGTTAGACAGTATTATGTGGTGAGAAACAGAAATGAGCCATCAAGCCACAGAAAGGACATGAGAAGATTTTTAAATGCTTAAGAAAAAGAAGCCAATCTGTAAAAGCTGCACACTGCACGAGGACTGCACACTGAATGATGGCTACACACTACACGATGACTGCACACTGCATGATGACTGCACACTGCACGATGGCTACACACTGAATGATGACTGCACACTGCATGATGACTGCACACTGCACGATGGCTACACACTGCATGATTGACTGCACACTGCACAAGGACTGCACACTGCACGAGGGTTGCACACTGCACAAGGACTGCACACTGCATGATGGATACACATTGCATGATGACTGCACACTGCATGATGGCTGCATAATACATGATGACTGTATACTGCATGATGGCTGCATACTGCATGCTTCCACTATGACATTTCAGGATCAGACAAAAAACCATCAAGACAACAAAGATCAGAGCCCAGCAGAATGGTGCACACCTGTAGTCTTTCCACTAGGGCACTGAGACAGGCGGATCACTGAAAGTCTGTGGTGAGTCTGGACTACACAAGGAGACCCTATCTCAAAAACAAAAAGGGAAGAAAGAGATCAATCAGTGGTTGCTAGGTGGCTGACCAGAGGGAAAGAACAGGAAGAAAACTTTTATGAATGAACAGGGAATTTTCATGGCAGTGAAACTCTCCTGGATGATGCCATTTTACGTTTGTCAGAACCCAAAGAACATGCAATACACAGATGGAATCCTGATGTAAATTACACTCAAATTAAGAATGTATTAGCTGGGTGTGGCAGCATACCCCTGTAATCTCAGCACTTTGAAGACAAAGCAGGGGAACTGCCACAAGTTCAAGAGTAGCCTGGTCAACACAGCGAGTTCCAGGCCAGCCAGGGACTACATAGTGAGGCCCTGGCTCAAAAACGGCTGGACGTAGTGGCACACACCTTTAATCCCAGCATTCAGGGGACAGAGGCAGGCAGATGTCTGTGAGTTTAGGGATAGCTTGGTTTACATAGGAAGCTCCAGGTCTGTCCATGCTACATAGAGAGACCCTGTCTCAAAAAAAATTCTCTGCTCGGCTAGGACACTTGTGGACCCCAGATCCGAGAGCTTTCCCAGACCTGCCAAGTTTCCTTTCCCACAAACTCCCTGCACTCTGCCATCACCATCTCAGCACCACCAGGACCCTTGCCTGGCTCTGGGAGCTTTCCCTAACATGCCCTAATTAATGCATCTCTCAACTTTCAGCAGAGAAGCTTTCTTATACTTTCTTAACACAACCACAACTGGACAATGTGTAGAGAATAAGAGGCTGCTGACTGCTTATTGCTGAATAGCACATCTGTATCAAACTTCTACTTCCCAAAGTTGATAGATCATTGTAGAAGAGAGGGTGGGAAGATTCTAAGAGCCAGAGGAGGTGGATGACCACAAGAACACAGTTTTCCAGACAGCTAGGCAGTTATTCATATGAACTCACAGCAACTATGACAGCATCCACAAGTTCCAAGTAAGCTTAAGCAAGACAAAATCCCAGTACAGACATGCGGAAATAGGTAAGAAACCCCAACCCTACCTGAGGGACTATTGGCAACCAATACCTTCTGGGAGGGAAAGAGTCAATCTCATTTGAAGGTGAGACTCTTGGTAGGTTAACCAGGTTCTAGTGATGAACCCATGCCACAGGGCAATTGAGGACAAAAACCTATAATCTCTCTATATATTAGAGGAAATTGGGTGGAGGGCAGTAAGGGGAAGCAGATGGAGATCTTGAATTTCACACACATTCAGTTTTTTAAAATGAAAAAATATCTTTCTTATAAAAGCAATAAAGACCCAATTTACTGATATTGGCCCCTCATACTACAAACATACTACACTAATGTGATGTTAGTAACAGGGGAAATTACATCTTAGGAGCAAATAAGACTCAGATACTTTCCATTCACTTTCTGTAAACCTAAAACTGCTCTACAAAATCTTAATTCAATGGGACTAGAGAGATAGTTTGGAGGTGTGTACTGTTCTTCAAGAAGACCCAAGTTTGGTTTCTAGCACCCACATCAAGAGGCTCACAACCATCTGTAACTCCAGCTCCAAGAGATTTGATGCCCTCTTCTGGCCACTGCAGGCACCGCACTCACATGCACATATTTCCCCACAGACAGACATTCAAAAATAAAATCCTTAAAAAAAATTAATTCTTCATTAAAACTATATACACTGAAAAAAAAAGTAACCTCAAGCTAGGAGTGGTGGTGCATGCTTGTAATTTCAGTGCTTGGGTGGCTGAGGCAGAAGGACTGCTCCAAGTTTGAGTCTAGCCTGATCTACAAAGATCACAAAAATCTACATATCTCTGATCTACATATCTCACAAAATATATTGTGTTACTTAAAAAAGAAAAAAGCAGCTGAGTGCACAGTTGTAATCTGGGCACTCAGGAGGCAGAGGCAGGAGGATCACTGAAAGCTCAAGCCCAGCCTGGTTTAGACTGTGAGTTCCAGGTCTTTCAGGGCTACACGGTGAGAGGAGGGAAGGAGGGAGGAAGGGAGGGAGGGAGATAGAGAAACACAAACTATGAAAGAAATAATACCAGAAAGTTCTCCTGAAATGAAAGGCCCCAAGTAGGTACACAGAACAATGAACAAAGAGGCCACTGCTGCAAGACTTCCAAACACCAGGCACACAAAGGAAACCCTGAAGACCTCCGCAGGGAAGAAGCAGGCTCATATATCAGGAATGAGAACTGTATCCTGTCCTCACTGGCAACAGAGGGCAACACGTGGAACAATGCCTCCAAGTGCTGAGGGAAAAGCTTCTCACCAGTTCTAGACTAGCCACTCAAGTGTGAAGGCAAAAGAAAGTCTGGTCAAGGTGTTCAGCAGTTGCCAAAGGACTCAGAGTCCTTTGATTCATACGCATAGCAGACAAACATATATGTCTCAAGAGCATAAGGGAGCCACACCTCACTGGGATCCCCCTTACCCACAACATTGGCCATTTGGAGCGCCTGATAGACTGAGGGGGTTGGGAACAGGGGATCTTTTGTATAAAAAATCCTTATGTAGCTGAGCATGGTGGATGCACAGCTATAATTTCAGCTCTTTAGAGGCTATGGAAGGATGGCCAATTGAAGTTCAGCCTGGGTTACCTAATGAGACCCTGCCTCAAGGGGAGGGGACATTCAAAAATACAGAATTATGTAATTAAGTCACTTCAAGAAGGTGGTAGTAGTGGGCTTTTTGTTGCTGTTGCTTTTATTTTTATTTTCTATGTATGTGGCTGTATTGCCTACATGTATGTAGGTACACCCATGTCATGCAGTGCCCTGGAACTGGAGTTACAGAGGGTTGTTAGTTGTCACATTGGTGCTAGGATTCAAACCCCAGTCTTCTGCAAGGATAGCCAGTGCTCTTAATCGCCAAGTCATCTCTCCAGCCCATGTTGTTGTTTTGAGACAGGTTCTCCAGCCTGGCCCCTGAATCATGATCCTTCAGTCTCAGCCTCCTGAGTGTCAGGAATAAAGGTATGTGCCACCACATTAAGCTTTTCACCTTTAGGTCTTTAAAGATCATGCCCTAGTCACTTACCCTAGACTCAAACAAGGTCCCACTTAGAACAGGAGGAAGATCTAAGCAGTGGAATAAAAAAAGAAGTTTATGGACTCTGGCCCCAATCCAACCCAGGCCTGCTGA
This sequence comes from Eospalax fontanierii, assembly GCA_035773235.1. Classification (NCBI taxonomy): domain Eukaryota; kingdom Metazoa; phylum Chordata; class Mammalia; order Rodentia; family Spalacidae; genus Eospalax; species Eospalax fontanierii. The sequence continues at coordinate 51,002,592 of CM069547.1, read as the reverse complement.
AATACTAGAGTGGGCACCACAGACAGCCTCTGTGCTTGGCCTGAAGGTCAGGTGATGAGCAGCAGATCACTCTCCACACCTACAGTAGTCACAGAGGATATGGCTGGAGTGAGAAGCTGCGGGGACTATCACTTCCCTACAGAGGCTATTTTTGTACTGCCTTAATTTTTTATAAGGAGCACCTTTCCCTGCTGTAATAGAAAGGAGATCTCGGTTCCTGTCTTCCTTTTCAGCTTCTGGGGCCACCAAAGGGGTGACTCGCCTGCCCCTGCCCTAGGTGAAAGCAGGGGTGTCAGCAGCCTCTCCCCTGGAAAGTCACTGCCCCTTCTGCAGCTCTTCCAGCCTCTTTCTGGGGCTGCCTTTCAAAAAGGCCAGGAAGGAGTAGGAGCTTTGTGTGATGGTTGATATTAACTGTCAGTTTGATAATCACTAAATATGTAAGCCTCCAAGAACATCTGTGACAGATTAACTAGATTCAGTTAGCCTCTAGGCATGTCAGGGATGTTCTGGATTCAGCTGAGGAAGGGGGAAGACCCACTTTAACTATGGGTAGAACCGTTCCATGTGGTGGAATCCTGAACTAAATAATAAATAAGAAAAAGCAAGCTGAGCACTAACCTTCCTTGATCTCTGCTTCCTGACTGGCTGCCTCACATTCCTAACACTTTCAAACTGGAAGCCAAAATAAATCCTTCCTCCCCTACATTGCTTGGGTATTTTATCACAGTATTTTATCACAGCACCAGGAAAAGTAACTGAGACAAGTCAATATTTTTGAGAGTCTCTTGTCCAGAGCAGACTGAAGCTGAAGATGCCTTAAGACCCAAAACACTATCACTCTTTGTCCCTCAACACACTCACCCAACTTCCCCCTGCCCACCAACACAAGCACAGGGCCCCCTGAGGACTTGACCAGAGCAGGTCTTCTCCAGAAAGGTGACCCTACTCTGGCTGAGATGGCAAGTACCCCTCTCCAAAGTTCCTGCTTCCTCCTGCCTGGACCAGACAGCCCCTCAAACACCCACCCAGACCTGCCAGACACTGAGGTACTGGGTCTCCAAAGGAAAGGCAGCCATAGACTACTGGCAGGGTAGGCAGAGGGGTCATCCCACTGAACCAAGAGCAATGGGCTAGCAGCAGAAACTCCCTATAGACTGAGGGTGTCCACTGTTCTTTCCATGAGAAAGTGGCACATGCAGCCTTACTTCTCTCCTAACAAAATCTACTCTCCGCTCCAGGACTGTCCACAGGGAAGATGTGTTCTGAGTAAGGAACCTCTACTCTTCTTCCACAGCCCCTCCCCAAGGCTTTATCTACCTCTCACTGCTCTTCCCCAGTCTACCTGGGTGGGCTGTCACAACCCTGGGAACCCCAAAGCCCATGCTAATACCTAGCCCATTACTCCCTTCCAGGATTGAGAGTCAGTCAAAATCCATAGATTTGAAAAAAGCCTCAACAGGCTCCACAACTAGATGTTGGTTCATAGAGCAAAGCTCATCTACAGCCAAGACCCCCACCTGCCATTAATACAGGACTGTTTTGTCGCTCAATCTACCTCTCTAGGCACACCAAGCCACCATCCAAACTCACTAAACTATAAGGTCTGGGCCTGCCTGCTGATCCCCACCACTTCAAATATCAAGCAGTGGTGGTTTGAATAAGTGTCTCCCCAAAAGCTCCATGTACTTGGACATTTGTCCTCAGTCGGTGGCTCTGCTTTGGGAGATTTTAAGAGGTGCGGCGTCACTGAGGCAGCTTGGAGAGTTCTTAAGCACTGCCAGATTTCCAGTCACCCTCTCTGCTTCCTGCCTGCCTGAAGATGTGATCACTCAGCTGTCTGCTCCAGCTACCTTCTGCTGCCATGCCTCCTCTGCCATTATGGATTCTTACCCCTCTGGAACCACAAGTCAAACAATCTTGTTCTTATTCAAGTTGCCTTGGTCATGTTTATCACAGCAAGAGAAAAATAACTAACGGCCAACTTTCCCTCCACAAGGTTTCACTTCAAGGAATTCAGATAGGGCTATGAGAACCCTCTGTTGCCCTGTGCCCAGCCAAGTGAGGACATGCTTTTCTGTCTCTGTGCCTATTTTTGTTATTGTTTAGCTTTTAGGTTTTTATAAATATTTTATTTATTATTTTATTTTAGTATTGCCTGCATGTACGTAATTGCACCCGTGTCATGCAGTGCCTGAGGAGGTCAGAAGGTGTTGGGAATTCCTCTGGAACTAGAGTTATAGACAGTTGTTGGCCACCTCTCCGGCCCCTGTTTTTTTCGTTTGTTTTGTTTTGGGTTTTTTGAGACAGGGTCCTTGCTATGTAGCCCAGACTGGCCTCAAATTTTCAATCTTCCTACCTCAGCCTCCCAAGTGCTGGGGATACAGCTGTGCACAACCACTGCCAGCAGGCTATGCTGGTTTTTGTTTAGGGCTCCGTTGTTTGGATATAAAACTATGAAACCTCACACATGATAAGCAGTGTGTGAGTAATACTATACCTCCACCCTGTAGGTACGTATGTATTTTTTAAGACATCATTTCACAGTTTGACCTGGCTGGCCTTGAACTTGTCCTGTAGCCCATCCTGGCCTTGAACTTGGATCCACTTCTCTCAGTGGACCTGTGTCACTAGGCCTGTCAAGACATGCTTCTCGTAAGAGGACTGACCCTAGCCATGCCTACCCCTCCCCAGAAGGAGGCAAGCTGCCAAGAGATGCACATGTGGAGACAGGCCTTATGAAGCACTTCCTATAAATGAAGAGTGCTAAGATGAACTTAACTTTCTCCCCAGATCCCTTCTGAATCATCACCCACACCAAAACAGAAAGGACAGTGACCCTGCCCAATATGATTCCCCAGCACCCACCTGACTCACTCTTATCATAGTAGGTACCAATCACATCCAACCTGCATCACATCCAACAGATTCTCCAAGGCAGGTAGCATGTACTCTGAGCACAGGATTTTGATAAAAGTGATTGGCTGGGATTTGTCCCAAATGCTGAGGCAGCTCAGACATAATGGAAAGTTACAGTAAGAAAATTTCCTGCAGGGCCAGAGATGGCTCAGCAGTTAAGCCCACTGGCTGCTCTTGCAGAGCACCATCTATAGCTCCAGCTCCAGGGGATTCGACACCCTCTTCTGGCCTCTAGAGGCACTTCGTGCATGGATGCACATATATATGTGCAGGCAAAATACTCATAAACATAAAATAAAAATATTTTTTAAAAGAAAATTCCTTGCACCCAAAAATGCTATACATACAACTCTCCAGGACAGATAGAAGTCAGAACTTCTCATATTGCAAAAGAATCCCTGGGCTGGGGAGATGGCTTGGTGAGTAAAGCACTTGCCATACAACAAGCTCTCAGGCCAACTAGCCTGGATTACACAGTGGCAAATTGCAAAGAGATCATGACTCAAACAAGGTGAAGGCAAGGACTGACACCTGAAAATGTCCTCTGACTTCCACATGTGTGTCATGGTACAAATGTGTACACACACCAACAGGTGAGGTGCTAGGAGTGAGGCCTGGGAAACCTACTAGCAAGAACAGTTAACTAGAGCCATAATCTGAGCACTGGGTATGCTTCCACTCCTAGCCTGCTATATCCTCTGCCCTGAAGTCAGAAGGAAGAATCTCAGAGCAGAGTCCCAAGTCCACACAGGTCCTGCTGGTCTTTGTCAAGGGCTTGGAGGGGAGACTAAGCTGAGGACAGCTCTTGGAAAGCTTGCTCAGGAATTTCAGGCCGTAATGGCTCTGAGCAGGGTAGGCTGCTCTCCACAAGTTTTATTATACTGTGTTTTGAGACAGAGTCTCACATAGCCCAGAATAGTGTATAGCTGAGGATAACCTTGAACTTCTGATCCCTTTGCCTCCACCTCCTGAGCACTGGGATTACATGTGTACACCACCACTCTTGACTTTACTGGATGCTGGGGATTGAACCATGGCTGCATGCATGCTAGGCAGGCACTCTGCCAACTGAGCTACATCCCCAGCTTCAGAAAGGTTTTGAGGGACCATAATCAGAGTGGAGCTCTCATTTCTTCAATCCTGGGATCAAGTGATCCCTGTGAAGGGATGGTCTTCACACTCATGCCCCCTGAAGGAAGATGCCCAGTTAGACCTTGGAAGTCCCAGGATCAAGAAAGGAAGAAGTCCAGTGCTGACCCCTTAACCCTACTACCTGGCTCTGAAAGCACAGTAATCTCATCACCATTACCAACCACAGCCCCTCACTATACTAATCACGTAGCACACTGACGCTCAGTGAAGACAGAATGGGAAGCAGACCCTGAGTAGTGAACAGTATGTCAGGAAAGCCAGGATGCCAAGGCTAGGACCCCAGCCCACCACTGACCTTGGGCAGGTTAGCTAATGTTGCTGTGCCTCAGTTTCCTCTCCTATCTATGAAATATAGGTAATACTCATCTGGTCTCATCAGACCACTATGAAGACTCATCAGATTATATGTGGAAACCAAGCAAGGCCTGGCACAGAAGTATTGACTCTCATAGTAATAGGTACAGACACAGTTCCCTGGGCAATTACATTACTTACTTGGGAAGTGGGAGAATCATGATTTGAACTCAGGGCACTGGACCTTGATCATTGCACTGCATTATACCATCTCCCTCTACAAGTGCAGCACACATTTGCCCCCATGCCTCAGACCCATAGAGGAACCCACAGATGCCTCCTTATTTCTCTAGAGCTAAGGCAAGGGGGTTACATAGGAGAAATTTTATGTCTTTATATCCTATAATCTACCTGAAATTTAAAGTTTTGGGGGTTTTGTTAGTTTGTTTGAGGGCTTCTGACTGTTCGGTTGCTTTTTTCAAAAAAAAAAATTTTTTTATGTGTATGAGTGCATTGCCTGCATGTAAGTGCACCCATGCTGTGCAATGCCCACAGAGTCGGATATCTAATTTCAGAGTAATGAGCAGACTGAAAAATAAGAGGCAAGAATGGTTCTTCCCGCCAGCCTGAGGGGACTGCCTGCTTATCTGTGGTTAGATCAACATCTCTTCCTTTAATGATCTAGAGAAGAAAAGAGAATTAGACAGTCTGACAGTCAACAGACACTAATCATCCAGGAGGCTGACAGGCATGGACTGCTGCACTCCAGACTTAGTGTGGCCACTACCATCTGGAAATAAAGCAGCTCAGGAGACCCTCACAAGACCTCACCTATTACACTCCCTCAGAGAAGAGGGAGGAGATTCTAGCCACTCCTTCACTCTTATCTCGGGCACCCACTGCACAGAATCCTGCCCAACTGCCTCAGGTATATAAGGTGGAAGGGACTTGACCTCACGTATGAAGCAGGGACTTCATCTATACAGCTTTTGGAAAATCATCACCCATGCTGGGATGGAGCTTTTTGGTGGTGCAGCTATTTTGGGGTCATTCACATTCATGTAAGTAACCCTCATCCGAACTCCTACACCATACTTCTGTAAGTAACTCCTCATTGTGCTCCTGTAAGTGAACCTTACACTACTACAATGCTCCTGTAACCCCTCATGCATGCTCCTACTACAATTCCATATATAACCCCTTACCCAAGTTCCTACTCATGCTCCTGTAAGCAAGCCCAATGAACCCACTGATTAGCTAACCTGAACTTGGGTGGAATAATTTATTTGCTCTGCCATCAGTGCCCTATCTGGAGTGAACAGATGTTTGTTCAAATCTCCACAGGAAAAGTCACACACAATGGGGCACTTCCTAACAGCCAGGCAGGGCTAACAATGAAGGACCCACTGCTGAGTTCCAGCTTCCCCGAGATGATATAGAAAGTCAATGCCTACTTGGGAAGGGCTCATACCAAGAGGTCTAGGGTTGAGGAAGGAGAATTAGAGTGAAGGGCATCATGAGGAATCTACCTACAGGACCCCAGCCTGGTCTACATAGTGAGTTTCAAGCCAGCTGTGGCTACAGGGAGACCCTGTCTCAAAAAGACTGGTGGTGGGGGGGGATGGAGAGGGAAAGGGAGAAGAAAAGAGGGAGGGGGAGAAGAGGAGAGGAGGAGGACAAGGATGACGATGACGAGGAGGACGAGGAGGAGGAGGTAGTGGCGGCGGCAGCAGCAGCAAATAAGGCAAACCACCATAGAGATTACTGGGGAAAACGTGAACACAGACTACACACTGAGTGATCATTACCAAGCTATAAAGTGTAAAGACGGCATTGTGGTTGTGTTCTTACAAACCACCTAAATCTGAAGATAGCTCCAGAGTATTCCAGAGCATTTAGGGGTCCTGACTCATCCATTCTCCCCCTGGTCCCACTAGGGACCAATAGTGGTAGGCTTACCACAGTCCTCTATGAAGGTTGGGGATAAGGCCAGGTCCAGGCCTGTGCCCCCACTCCTGATGACACTCCCACTCCAGAGCCTTGTGTTCACCTCTGAACCACTCAATGCCCCAGCGGAGGCCTGGGCTGAGGCATCCTGACCACCAACGCTCACATACAGTATACAAGTATCATCCCTCCCAGAGGCACAGGGATCTTGCCAATGACACACCACGCAGCCAGAGGAGACCTGAGTCAGAACTTGCTCAGACATTCCCCAAGCCTTTGCCCAGGACAAGAACAGAATGTCCTTATGGAACTCACAGCTTAGTGGGGAAATGCAACTGCCACATAAACAAAGGAAGATAGAGGTCTGCATAGAACAGCACAAATGGAACACACACTGAAAAGGAGTAGCCAGAGGACTGGACATGTATCCCTGGCCTTGGCTGATGACCGATGAGTAGGGAAAGGAAGAGAGTTTGACTTTCTGAGTGGTAGGGACAGAAAGAGCAGGTGCAAGACTGGTCTATAAAGATGGACAGACAGGAGATAGCCTCCAAAATCACTCAAAGGAAGAGGGATTTTTTTGTTTATTGTGGGTTTGTTTTTTAATTTCTGAAATAGGGTTTCATTCTGTAGCCCAGGCTGGCCTGGAATTAACTATGTAACCCACACTGGTCCCGAACAATTCTCCTCCCTCTGCCTCTCAGAGTGCTGGGATTACAGGCAGGAGCCACCAAAGGTGAACTGCTCTACAGAATATGACCCCCTTAAGGACAAGACCTGGTCAATACTATGATGTAGCAAGAGTGAGGGTCCCATGGAACGAGGGGCACAGGGAAGCCAGCATAGAACTGGCACAAACATGGCAGCCAGGCCCCACGCTTATCCAAATCCTTATACTTTTTTTTTTATGTGTATGAGTGTACTGCCTGCATGTATGTAAGTTCACTGATGTTGTGCAGTGCCCACAGAGGTCAGAAGAGGGTTTCATATCCCCTGGAACTGGAGTTATAGACAACTGTTAGCTGCCATGTAGGTGCTGGGAACCCAACTCAGGTCCTCTGCAAGAGCAGTCAATGCTCCAGCCCTCCAACTCCATATACTTTAACAGTAATGTCTTTTTTCAAAAACTATTTTATTATTTTTATTTTTTATTTTTATTTTTTCGTCTTTTTGAGACAGGATCTCCCTGTAGCCCCAAATGACCTGGAACTTGCTATGTAGACCAGGCCCATTTAATAGCAATATCTGTTCATAAATTAATAAACAGGCACTTCTGCTTATAGAAAAGCAGCAGCAGCTAACAGGCTCAGTGGTTAAGAGCACTTCTTGATCTTCCAGAGGACCTGAATTCACTTCCCAGGACCCACATAGGGCAGTTCACAACTGCCTATAACTCCATTTCCAGGGGATCCAGTACCCTCTTCTGGCCTCCTCAGGTACCTGCACTTGTGCACATATCCAGACACAGACACATAAATTAAAAATCAATAAATAGAAACAAATTCCTGGGCCAGTGAGATGGCTCAGTGGGTGTGCTGGATAGCTTTAGAGTCAACTTGACACACCTGGGTTGAGGGAGCCTCAGTTGGGGAACTGCCTCCATTGGGCTGGCCTGTGGCCTTGTCTATGGGGCATTTTCTTGTTGAATGATATGGGAGGGCCCAGCCCACTGTAGGCAGTGCCCTGCTGGGCAGGTTGTTCTGTATTGTGTAAGAAGCAGCCTGAGCATGCGTCAGAGGAGCAAATAGTAAGTAGCATTCTTCCATGGCCTGTGCTCCAGCTCCTGCCTCCAGGTTCCTTCCCTGAGTTCCTACCTTGGACTTCCTGATGAACTGTATGACCCAAAAGACGTAAGTGAAATAAACCCTTTCCTCCCCAAGCTGGTATTGGTCAGAGTGTTTTGTCAGAGCAGTTGAGGCAAACTAAGACAGTGGATAAAGGTACTCGCAACCAAGCCTAATGACCTGAGTTTGATCCCCCAAACCCACATGGGTAGCAAGAAAGAACCCATTGAAGAAAACTGGTCTCTGACCTACACAGATGTGCCATACAGACACACACATGAATATATAAACACACACATATAAATAAAATGTAGGGGCTAGAGAGCTGGCTCAACAGTAAAGAGCACTCACTGCTCTTCCAGAGGACTAGTCTGGCTCCCAGGACCCAAGCAGCATGGCTCACAACTCCCTACAGCTCCAGATCTACTGCCCTCTTCTAGCCTTTGAAGGAACCTGCACACATGTAACATACTCACATGAGTTATTAAAAGTTATTAATAAAAATTAATAATTTTTAATGTAAAAAAAATCCTGGGACTAGCAAGACAGTTCAGCAGATAAAATCCCTTGCCAGGCAAGTTTGATCAGTGCAATCCACAGTGGAAGGAGGGAACCAACTCCAAAAATGTCCTCTGACCTTTACATGTACCATGGCACACATGCCTTACTCATATACATACATACAATAATAATATTTTTTAAATTCTAGGAAGCCAAGGATGGTGGTTTGTGCCTGAAATCCCAACAATTATGAGAGCCAGAAAGATCAGGAGTTCAAGGTCATTCTTGGCAACATAGAAAGTTCAAGGCCCACCTGGGCTACATGGCATTCAGTCTCGGAAAAAAAAAAAAAAATTCCAGGGACTGGGGATGTAGTTCAGCTTGCCTACCATGCATAAAGCCCTGAGTTCTATCCTCAGCACCACGTAAATCAGGTGTTGGGGCACATATCTGTAATCCCAGCAATTGGGAAAGTAGAGGTAGGAGGATTAAGTTCAAGGTCATCCTCAGCTACATAGTAAGTTTGGGCTACCCTGTTTCAAATTAAAAAACAAAAAGCCAGGTGTGGTGGCACATACCTTTAGTCCTAGCATTTTGGGAGGCAGAAGCAGATGGATCTTTGTGAGTTCAAGGTCAACTAAACAAAAACATCCTAGAGTCAAGAACGATACCTGTAATTCTAATATCCAGGAGGCAGAGAGAGGAAGGAGGATCACAAGTTCAAGTACAACCTGTACTTAAAATTTTTAAATTTAAGGAAATCCTGACATAGGAACAATGGGGAAGGCAGGAGAGTTAGGGAGCTTCCCTCAGGGGACCTCTTTTTGGTGCCCTAGCAGCAGCACTGTGGCAGAGCCACTCTACGTAAACTGTGACGGACAACAAAGCCTTTTGTCCACTACAACCCAGGACATGACCTATTACAATCTAGGTATGAAATGTCCCCCAAAAAGCTAACTGCAAGGTGATGAGATCAGAAGGCTCTGACCTCATCAATGGCTACCTAATTGGACTAAATCCATTCAATGGGAGGAAACTCATATGTAGTACTGTTATCACAGCCAAATACACATGGCTGAAGAGGTCACAGATTTAGAGAAATTTCCAAGGCTGTCACATCCCTAGATTAATGTAACTTCTTCCTAAGTGCAAAACATGTATCCTTATGTTTACAGTCAAGTATCCCAGTCACCACTCATCAAAGAAGTTTCTTTAGCACCAGATGGACACTACTATAGAATACCACAACTGGTCACACACAGACATTTTTGTCTATGAATTGCCCAAGCCTAAGTGGCACATCTACAATGCAAACCTCATGCAACCTAGAACAAGAGGGTAAAGAGGACACTAATGAATTTCTCAACTCTGATTAACAATGCTCCCTTATGCAACAGAGGGCCAGGAACACAAAAGGTCACAAATGGCCAAAGTGTGGAAATTAGAAGTCTGAAGAGTGTGGGTCCCTAGACAGGACTCCTCTATTAAGCTTCATTCACTCAGGGCTCAGGGCCTATTGTGAAAGAAGGGGGGGGGGGATTGTCAGAGCCAGGAGGTGTGTGACCGAATGGAAACAGAATTCTACAGGCTCCTGGGACCCTGCTCATAGCAACCTACCGCAATAGTTTCAGCATGCTCAAGACCCTGCAAACTCAAGCAGACAAAAAAACCAGCCTGGAACTGGGGAAATGGGCAGCAGACCCTAATCTTTGCCAGGCTTGGTCGTGACAACCCTTGGAGGGGCCCTGGCTGGCATTTACTGATTACTCCTGTGGCTACCACCTTGCATTCCATCCAGGCCTAGCCCCGACCTCTTCTTCAACATAAACATCTCCTCTAATCCTTGTCTTTATGGCCTGTGGCTCCAAAGGTCTGTGTCTGTCAGTTGGCCTCAGAAGGGGCCAGGGATCCCCATACTCACTCACAGGAGAAGGCTATAAAAATGCCAGGAGGCAAGTCTAAACTACACAGAAAGCAAGGGCAGGTATGCGAGATTCAAGGCCAGTAATGGGCAGGGGTGAGTGCACTGAGCTTCAAGGTCAGGAACATGTCCACCACTAATAAGTCATGTGACCTTGACCAAGTCATTCTACACCCTGAGACCCCAGTCCTCCACATCTATGGGAATAGGGGTCACCCTGTTGCCCTTGAGGAAAAACAAAATGAGGTGATGCTGGGAAAGCATGCTGAAAAGTAGGCCAACTACACATAAATCTTCGGGTTTATTGTCTATCGAAGGCCTTTTATAGGCTGTCATTGGCCCGTGGGAGTGAGGTGGCCAGGACCAAACAGCGAAGACTGCCCAGGAGAAAAGATAGAACTGGCAGGATGGCCTATTCTAGAGAGTCTCAGTACCAGGGGAGAAGGAAGGACTTCTACTTAACCCCATTTCTAGGGCACTCCTAACCTCATGTTCACCCTCACAGGAGCCTTGGGTTAGGGAGGCCAGGTCTAAGTAGTGACTTTCTTTCCTGTAGAGCATGTTTGGACCACAGAATAGATGGAAACCAATGACAAGTGTCCTTGTGTGGGAGAGGGAATCCAGTAGGTCATAGGTACAGAACTATGTGTTGAGAATGTTACACCTGGGCAAAAAAGGAAGGAGAAGAAAATATGCAGTTTAGTTGCTTGCAAATGCAGGAAATAACTGTGAAAGGTTGCCCCAGAGCTTGTAATACTGGCTGTCTCTGAGAAAAGGAGGAAGGTAACTCAAAGTGAGGGCAAGGTAGACCCAAACTCAGCCTAGCTACCCTCACTGCCTCTCATGGGACAGCACATCACCCCATCCCCCCACTTCTGAAGGGGTCCATTCCCGGTGTCCTGGCCACTAGGCTCCAGTGGGCCTCACCTTCCTCCCCCAGTAAGCTCACACAGATTTCTCCAACTCTGTGGCACCATTCTTCTGACTCCTCCAGGGCTGTCTCTAGGCTGCTCTGTGGTAGGTCTCCCTGTTAAAGGATTCCCTTCGACACACTGCTGTCCTTCTCACAAGTGGCTACCCATTTTCCTTCTTTTCTTCCCTCTGCAGCACTGGCCCAGGCACAAAGCCTGCAGTGGTGCCTGGGAATGGCTTCCCAGATGCTGAAAGAACGGGGAACACATGGCAAAGGATCGCATCCCTGAGGAGGAGGATTGGGAGGGCGAGCAGCCTCTGTCAGGTCAAGCAAGTATGAAACACCTTGGGAAAAGTCAGGGAGACTCATGTTTGGGGGGAAGACCAAATGTTGGAAGAGCTTCCCAGGCCTCATCCCACACCTGTGACACACCTGGCAGGCAAAACTGTCATTCCCTGGGATGGACATGACCAGGTTAGAACCACAGACCTAGCCAGCCAGGAAGAGGCAGGTCCCCAAAGTCAACCTCCAAATCTGTACTGGGAAGGGAGGGGAGGCCTCAGCAGGACTCCCACAGAGCACCTGAGCCTGTGCAGGATTAGGAAGGGGCACCACTGTGGGCAGTATGGTTGTGTGGTCAAAAGCACAGGTTCAAGTCCAGATTGCCATGTGCGGTATCAGTCACTTCACCTCTTTGTGGCAAGAATCACTCAGCTGTTAAACATAGTACCAGCAACTACACCTCATAGGCTTGCTATGAGCTAATGGAAGTTAAGTCCTAGAAAGGACTTGATGACTGACACAGAGGGTGTACAGAGGACCCAAATGCCAGCTCTTCCTTACCCAATACCTATAGCTCGCTCCTTAAGCCACCAGAACTGAACAGAAGTCACACAGAGCCATAGCCTCCACAGACAACTGAGTAGCTTCCCATCTTACAGGCTCCACTCAAGATCTGGGGTTCTAAGTGGTCCCGACTGCTGAAAACCAGGCCATACCTGGAACCCAGGGGAGAAAAGAAAGTGGCCTCAGTTTCTACACGTTTCATGCCTCTAGTTCTAAGGTTGGAATTCCCTGAGTAAGGATTCCAATCCCCCAGGGAATAAACCAAAGGTCAGGTCAAAGGTCCAGGTGGCCTGCCAGAGCTCCTCCTCAAAGCATCTCCACTCTGAAAGCCCTGCTCACTACTGGTGGGGCCCAGCCCCATTCAGGGCCTCACCTCCATGTACCCAGGAAGAAACAACCTGAAGGCAGGTCAGAACAAAGTAACCAATCTTCTAACACTGGGCTTCCAGGACCAGGCTGACGACACATCCCTACGGGGAAGTGAAGTATAGGAGGGCTGTTTTCCAGAGAGACAGCAGGTCCTGGTCATAGTGTTATTTCATCTGTGTGGGAAGGGCAAGGGAAACATCTGGAGAAAGAAGCAGTTTAACAGCAAGGAAAGTGTCACAGCAACAGGGTGGCTGCAATAACAAGGGGAAAGCAGCTGTACCTTGGACCACACAGCAAGTTCCAGGTCAGCCTCAGCTACTCTGTCTCAGAGAAGAAACAAAAAAACAAAACACCCAAGACCAGGCCTCGAGGTCACCCAAGATGGTGGGCTCTGCTGAGTTGCACCTGGTCCCCAGCTGCCTACTGGAGTGGGAAGGGGGCACGTGGGGCTGACTATGGGCTCTTAGATTTAAGCCCCTGGTTCCAGTCTGGGCTCAGGGCCAAGGACAGATGTAGAAGGAAGGAGAAGTCACTGTGCCAGCCAGGAGCCACCCAGCCTGATGAGGAGTCACACTTCCTATCCCTCCCATGACGCTGCTGCTCAAGCAACCCCAAATATAAGCTGCCCACAACCAAGAGAGATGAAGCTGGTGAGTCTTAATGCTGCCTTTGTGTGTGGCCACGCCCTTGCCCAGGAGCCCCCAGGCTCTACTCTAAACCTGAGGTTCAAGTAGGAGCCTAAGTGGCCCCAACTGCTCCTTGAAAACCAGGTCACACTTGGAACCCAGGGGAGAGAAGGCAGTGGGGCTGTGTGGCCATGCAGGAGATTTCAAAGCTAAAGGATGAAAAGAAGCCCTCAGAGACCCTCCCACTGCCTAGTGTGGTGGCTCACATATGTCATGCCAGTACTTGGAAGACAGAAGCAGGAAAATCAGTTCAAATGGTCGTGACCAGGAAGGTAGAACCTCTGCCCTCAGAAATCTATAGCCACAGGCCACCCTGGACGTCCCTTCTCAAAAATAAAAATGAAACAAAAAAACAATGGCACAGACTAGGGAGGGAGTGATAAAGCAGCCCGACCATGGGCATGGCAGGTTAGCACCCGACAAACCCACACCCATGGCTATGCCATGGCTTTTTCAGAGGACCAGCCTCTACCAATGGTCCAATGGACTTTTATACCCTAGGTCTCAGGGTTATGACCGGGTCAAGAGAAGGCAAATGTGGGGCTTAACACAGCAGGATGGTGCTGTGCTCTCCCCTCTCTCGATGCACAGACTGACCAGCACACCTAGGGGACAAGCAGCAGGTCTCCGCAACCCAAACAGCTCCAAGACAGACTCCTTAGATTCCCATGAAACTTGAGCCTCTTCAGCACCCCTCTCTTCTGAGTTATTCAGGGTCATTCTCCTGTAGTACAAGCCATATCCACAGAGTAAATCCAGAAGAGTTCAAGTGATCCCACAGGGAACCAAAAGCACTAATCACCTCCACCCCATCTTTGTCCTAGGAGCCAGGGAGGCAAACCTAGCATATCCTGGGGGTACCTGGAGGGTTGCTAGGGGTAAAAAAAATGTTTAAGGAAGCAGCATCTTGGAATGGTAGTACAGGATTCTTGAGACAAGAAGTGGTGATACTCAAGTGTCTTAGGCACCATGGTTTTTGTTTTGGAACTTCCCTCTTCATGAGTGGTGAACTCAGTGGTACAGTGCTTGCCTGGTGCACACTGGGCCCCAAGTTCAATCCCCAGTATAAGGGGGGAAAAATTTCCTCTTTGACTATTTGGAAGCTCTTACCTTACAGAGTGCCTCAAAGAGAAGGGAACTTCAGAGACCCATGGGGTAGCTAGAGCCTCACAGGAAGGTTCCAGAGCAACTTCAACCCTACCCTTGTAAATCTGTCTCTTTGGAACTACACCAAGGCTTTATAGATGGTATGATTGCTATCACCGTGACCCTTGCAGAAGGAAGGGAATGGTTACAGAACAGACCTGCTAATAAGTCACAGAACTGAAATGAATCCATCTCCAGCTTTTCTAGTACTGTGCTAGCATGCCCTCCCCCAGGGCATGGGCAGCCCCAAGAAAGGCTGCCAGAAAAGGCTGAAGTGCCATCTGATGACCCGAGCCTGGCTTTAAGACCATGGATGTATCCCAGATGCAGAGGGTTATAGAGATACAGCTCATTTGGGTGGGGACTCTGATACTCCTGTGTCACCACTCATGGTCCTGAGGCTTTCTAAGACTTGTAAGTTCTTAACCATCTCCTTCATCACATGAGCACTTCTTCAAGGCAAGAGAACTTTTTCCAGATGGGGACTGCCTAATGGTATCACTAAGATGTCCCTCCTCTGACAGTGCTATTCATTAACCTCTACACATACACACTCTCTCATCGTGAACAGTTTCTTCAATATTCTCATTTCACCTCTCACATCAACCCTGGGAAGGTATGAGTTACCCCCATTACAGAGATGAGGAAACGGAGGCATCAAGAGTTTACCTGCCTTGCCATAGTGTGGCACATTTAAGAATAGGATCTGTTCAGTGCAACTCCCTGGTCTCTCCTCTTAACCATGAGCCTGCCCTTCCCAAGTTTAACTCCTCTGGGAGAGAGGACCACCACTCATCCCACCTGAAACTAGCACAGTTAGAGTAAAATGTAGATACAGTTTACTGAGGACGATACCCCATGGTCTTCTCTGATTAGGCTTTGTGCACTCACTGCCTCAGTGGCCCAAGTCAGGATGTTCCAGGAAATGCTATCAAGAGTGGCCATTAGAGCCTGAGGGAATGGAACAGAGGTGGTAGCCCTGGCTCTCAGTCAGTGAACAGACTGTGAAGTCCAGTGAGCTAGAAGAACAGGCCAACTGCATGGACTTTTCCTCCTCCTACCCTCTCCAGCTCTATAAATAACCCAGGTCACTGCATCAGAGGAAAGGCAGCCAGGTGGGTGTGAAGGGATGCTTGTGGAAAAGATGACTTCTGAAAGTAAATTAAGGCTCCCATTCAGATCAAGAGATGGCAAGTCAAATTCTCCTGGGAGCACTGTTCTTGGCGGAAAACAGGCCCACCTGGACCTGCAGGCTGGGCCAGCTCCACTAAACAAGATCCAAGCCAAAAGGAAAGCAAAGGCAGGAACTGGAGAAAAAAAAAAAAATCAAAGCTTCTCTCTGTAAACTAGAAGCTTTTTTCTTTCCCCAATACATATACTACATGTCATCTGCCAGCCTGGTTGAGTAGTGGAGGGGTGATGTGCAAGAGAAGAGGCTAAGAGATCAGGAGAGAACATTCCAGCTGACCCCTAGCCCCTTGGTCTGGCTGGGCTAGGAAGGAGGGAGAGGACACACAGAGGAAGGAAAAGAACAACATAAGGGCCAAGCTATGTCACATGATTCCACACCAGCAACCAAACAGCAAGTCATGAGGGAAGGAAACAGAAGCCAGCAGAAGGGAGACAGAGTCAGGTCAAAGCCCTTCCTGGAATTGGCCCTGTTCTCTCCCACCCCAACCACAGCCAGCCAGAGAGGCTCTGCCCTAGTCATGTTCTATTCAAACCCTGCTTTCCCTTGGGTCTGCAGCAGGCTCAGGGCTCATCCTCCAGCAAGCCTTCCTCAGGTTACTGAATGTATGCTATGACCCCAGCAAACCTTTCAGCAGCACTCCTATGTAGGACACCAACCCAGCTCCCATACACTTCTGACCCCAACTAGGAGGCTTGGAAGTTAACCACTCCAGTGAGCCATAGCAGGTGGTCAGCCCTGGGGCCCAAAACGGAAAAGGTGCTCCAGTATTAAGACTTGATCTTAACCGAGGTTAGGCCAAATGTCAGCCAAATAAATTATTAAAACCCGTTAGTCTTTCTGGAAGTGACTTGGAGAACGGCTGGGCAATAAGCACGCCACTGCCTCCACGCCGGGCTGGCAACCCTTAGAAGGCCCACCCAAGTGTTTCCTTCCTTCACTCCTAGAAGGATGCCCAATCCTCAGTCCAGGGACCCTGAACACAGAGCTTGGGAGTTTGTCTAGACGGTGGAGGGCATTCCAGAACAGACAAAAGGTAGATGCCCTGCATAACCCCTATACTTGCTGGGGTGTCTCCCTTCAATCTTGCCCTGGAGGATAATATCTCACCTTCCAAACCCCAACAAGGTGAGACAGCCTCTCCACTTCCCTGCAGGACGGACACTTCCCAGTGCCTG
Source organism: Eospalax fontanierii (assembly GCA_035773235.1). Taxonomy (NCBI): domain Eukaryota; kingdom Metazoa; phylum Chordata; class Mammalia; order Rodentia; family Spalacidae; genus Eospalax; species Eospalax fontanierii. Next base: position 50,985,750 of record CM069547.1, on the reverse strand, counting down.
TAGTTCCCTTCCTCGAGGAAAAGACTGGGTCAGGGGCCTAAGTTTCCTTTCTTAATTTCGTACAGTCTGAAGATTTCATGCCTCCTTGACCAAGTACTCCTAATGCTCGGTCACTACTTCAACTCAGCCAGGCCTCCCATGCCCTACCAGCACCCAAGCAGTTTGGGAGACAGGGAAGGAATCCCAAAATGAGAAGCAACAACTAATATGTCGGTTGATGCCCTTGAGCGCGAGGTAGGGAGTCCCGATCTTCCACCAGCCCCTCCCAGTTAGGCCTTTAACCGTTTGAGCGTGCCCCGCCCCACGGCCCCCTACTCACTGCGTGTGCTGGGCGCGGCCTGCACGGAAGACCTCGTCCAGCGCCACGGTGGCCCGGCCCAGAAACTTGTCCACGCCGATGAGCGAGCGGTGCATGGTGGTGAGCACTAGCTCGCAGGCGGCGGCAGGGCCCGAGGCCCAAGGCGCCGGGCCCGCGTCTGCCTCCTGCGCCCGCAGCAGGCCGTCCAGGGCGCCTGGCGGCAGCTCGAAGGAGCATTCCTCGCACCATTCCGGGGAGCCCTGAGTCTTCTCCACCACCGAGGTGCTGTACTTCTCGCGGCCCACCTGGATCACGGTGTACGCGTCGCTGGTGCTGCCGACGCCCGAGCTCTTGCCCCGCAGCCCGCTGGCCCGCAGCACTGTCACCTGGACGTGCGTGGGCAGCCAGCGGGAGGGCCCCGTCACAGGCTCGGCGTCCCGCACCAGGGCCATGGCGGAGGGGGAGCACTGGCCAGGCCGGGCGCCGACGCCAGGACCGAGTGACAGACTTGGCCCCGGCGGAAGGCCGTCAGGAGCCGGCTCCCCGCGCCGCCTTCCACACACCGGCCGCCGCAGCTGGCGGATGGCCTGGGCCGAGCGGGCCGCCGCCTCCCCGCCGCCCCACCTCCCGGGCGGCCAGCCACGAGGCGACGTCACGCCCCACCCTGGCCCCGCTCCTAGCCCCGCCCCCACCGGCGCGGCCGACCGGAGGCTGCGGCGGTGCTGGGAGTCGCCCGGAGCGAGAGGGGGCGGGGCGCGGCTTATGTTGGGTGGGCGGGGCTTCCCTGTGGCCCCGCCCCCAGGGCCGACCTCCGCAAAGCAGGACACCGGGAGCAGGAGAGAGAAAAGCTGCGCGATTCGGAGGGGAAGTGGTCTCTGCCGAAGTGTGGGCGGGGCTTCCGTTGTGGCCCCGCCCTATGGCCCTACTCACCAGCGGGAGCTGCAGTACAGTGAGACACCGAGAGTGAGCGGGGCGGGGCGCGGACTCTTAGTGCTGGGCGGGACTTCTGAATGGTACGGCCCCTGTGATGGCACCACCCTCGACCCGTGTGTGGGGACAGCGGTGGTGCCAGGAGCACCGAAGGGTAGGTGAGGGGTGGGCGCACCGGCCGGCGCACGGGCAGGGCAGGGCGGGGCGCGGCCTCTGCAGTGAGGTGGGCAGGGCTCCTGAGCTGGCTCCGCCCCCCGAGCTGGGCTTTCAAAGCGACGTCAGGTTCGAAGGCCTGACATTCCCGCTGTACCATCAGGAAAGCCCAATTCCTCAGGAATCCTCCCTCTTAGTGTGTTTTTGTAGGTGATGCGGACTCCCGAGACCCCTTAAGTGGGCACACGCGCTCGCATTCTTCAGCCCTCCCGTGCCGCGGTAAACGTCCTAATAACCCCCGCGGCTCCCGACGAACCGCGTGACCGCCTGGCACCGCAGCTTCCAGCACTGCAACTTTCGCTGACATTGCGGCCGAGGGCAGGTGGGAAGCCGCACTAGTGGCTCCTGAGTCACCGGAGGGGAGACTCCAAACAGTCACGGACACCTCTTCTTTTTCTGTTTTTTTTGTTGTTGTTTTGTTTGTTTTTTGTTTGTTTTTTTTTTTTAGATCAAGTCTCACACTGTAGCCTAGGGTATCCTCGAACACAACATTCAGCAGATTTTAAAGCTTTTTTTTGGCAATGTAGGGCATTGCACACAGAACCTTGTGATTGGTAGCTCTCTGTGCCACAGAGCTACATCTTCAGTCTTTGAAACCATTCTTTGTGCTTTTGCTGTTTGAGACAGGGTCTCCCTTGTAGCTCCAGCTGACCTGGAACTCAGGTAGACCAGGCTGGCCTCAATCTCACAGAGACGGCCTGCCTTTGTCTCTCCAATGCTGGGAATAAAGGCATGTGCAACCATGTCCAGCAAGAAGAGTTTTTGAAAAACAGTCCTCTCCTTGGTTCTAGGATAATCTCTGTGCCATCGCCTACAAGTAGAGGCAAGAGGACCACCCTCGGAGTCAAATCTCTCCTTCTACCATGTGGATCTCCAGGATTGAACTCAGGTCCTCAGGCACCCCATACCAAGCATCTTTCACCCCCTAAGCCATTCTGCCTGCCATACTGTTTTGTGTGTTTTAACAGAATCTCACTATATAGCCCCAGCTGGCCTGGAACTTTCCATCCTCTACCACTTGAATGCTGGAATTAAAAGCATGCACCACTATGCCTGGCCCTCTTTTATTTATTTATTTATTTATTTATTTATTTATTTATTTATTTTTGAGACAGGATCTTGTGTAGCCTAAGCAGGCCTTAAAATCACTCTAGACTAGCCTTGAACTCCAGATCATCCTGCCTCTTCCTCCTAAGTGCTGGGTTTTACAGACCTACACCAACCACCATGCCCAGCTTCAATCCAGGACACTTGCTTTGTTTTTGTTTCTTAGGCAGAGTTTGCTGGCCTTTAAAATGGTTATGTAATCAAGGATAACCTAAGCTCCAGATCCTCATGCAAGATCTACCCAGTACTGAGATTATACAGGCTTGGTCTACCGCATCCAGTTTTGCGCTAGGAATCAAACCCAGCGTTTTATGCATGCTAAACTGGCACTCTTTCCAACTGAACTATACACCCAGCCCCAGGGGATACTGCCTAACACTATTTGTGTTCACCGACCTCAGGGTGGACTCCACCTTGCCATGTAAAATGCTTCTGCAGCTATAACTGGATTTATCCCAGCTGACCACTATCTGTTGCCTTCCTGCTAAGGTAGATATGGATTTTATCTGACTCACACCCACTCTCCTTCCTCAGTCTTTATAGTAATGCCACTGTTGTTCTTTCTATTGGATTCATTGTGGGAGTCTTTATTTCTTCAGTATAGCCTAACTTTCCACTTTCCAGGAACATGAAAGTGGGGCATCAGCAGACCAGGCAAAGGCAACCCATGGGAGCACCTCACCTCAGCCTGTTCTGGCAGCCTTCTACAGCAAGCAGCTCTGTGTGTCTGTATGGATATGTGAGCACATATATGTGTGTGCATGTGGGCCTGCAGGTGCCACATGTATGTGTGTAGGTCAGCCTTCAGTGTCAGTCCTCGCCTCCACCTTGAGATAGGTGTCCCTGTTGTTTGCCCCTGGCTGCCGCATACCAGGCCAGCTGGCCTTTGGGCTTCATGAGGCACTCCTGACTCTACCTTTCATCTCATGGGAGAACTAGGAGTGCAGGTATGCAATATCACACCCAGGTTTACGTGGGTTCTAGGGATTCAAACTCAGGTCCTCATCCTTGCACAGCACTGCTGAGCCATCAGCACTGTACTCTTTGCTTAGAAGTCCTGGCCCCTGCTGTCTAGAAATGGCACCTACCTTTGCAAACAGCAAAATCTACCAAAGATCTTGGCCATTTGCCAAGATGTCTTCAGTCCTGGTTTTAAGCCAGCTCTCTAGCCTTTCTCATCTGCTTTTTCTCATCTGAAAATGGGGTGATGAATCCTACACGGAACAGTTCCTGAGAGAAATTACAAAGAATTCAAATATTTTCTATCAAAAGAATGTAACCTTTGTAAAGGAATATTATTTTTTATCTATACCATCACCTGATAAAACAAAGGCCCTGCTGCACCCCAGACTTGAACTTGACTGCCCAGAGCCACACACACTCACGTTTCCTTCATTTCCTTTGCACAGATTCTTTTAAAACTAGGCAATTGGGACTTGGACCCCAGCCAATGTGGAAAAGACATAAGATTCTTGTGGTAGGATAAAAACCTATCAAGCTTCCAGCTAGGGTATGCATACTGGATCCCAATGACTCACTGCATCCTTTTGCAAAAGTAAAAGCTGCCTTTCTGAGTTTTTTCCACCTTGAATGGTGTTTCTTTGTGTGTGCGGTATTGGACCTCAGATTTTATTTCTAACGTGGAGAATATACAAAAAATATTGTTGGGACTGAGGATCTTGGTAGAGTGGTTGCTCAGTATGCATGAAGCCCTGGATTCAATGCCCAGCGCCACACTGACTGTGGGGTATGGGCGTACACACACCTGAATTCCCTGCACTTGGGAGGTGGGGGCAAGAGGATCAGAAATTCATGATCATCCAAGACTCCATAGTGAGTTTGAGGCCAGCCTGAACTACATGACACTATCTTTAAAATTTTTTTTAAACTATTTGGAAGGACTAGAGAGATGGTTCGGTGTTTAAGGGCACTGGCTGCTCTGGAAGAGAACCAGGGTGCAGTTCCCATCACCTACATGATGGCTCCCAACTGTCTGTCACTCCAATTCCAGGGGATCCAGTGCCTTCCTCTGACCTCAGCAGGCCAAGGCATGTATGTGGTTCACATAATCTCAGTTAAAACACTCATATACATAATATAAAAATACTCTTTAAAATTTTTGTCTATTTGTATTTTATGAGTGTTTTCCTTGCATGCATAAAAGTGTCCCATGTGCATACAGTGTCACTGGAGGCCAAAAGATGGTGTCAGATCCCCTGGAACTGGAGTTACAGAGGATTATGGGTGCTGGAAACCAAACCCTAGTCCTCTACAAGAACAGAAAGTGCTCTTAACTGCTGAGCCATTTCTCTGTCCCCCAAAATAAATAAATCTTTTTTAAAATTATTTGGAAAACAAAGTATCATCAAGAAAGTAACACTGTCAGCCATTTGTCATAATTCTAATTCTTTTCACTATATGTGCACAGAGGCCAATAAACGTACAGGTTATACCTGTGGGCTTCAGAGTCCTGACTCTACTGTTTACATTCTGTTACCTCTGAAGACAGCTTTGTGAGGCAGGTGCTATTGTCAGCCTCTGTTCACTGATAGGGAAACCTCAGCTGAGAGAGCTTGGATCATTTTCCCTAAATCATCAAGCAGAAAATTGCAAACCAAAGTTGAACACTTGTTTCAGTAACTTTCCTGCCTGTGGCACTTGGCCCTCACAGTGACTTGCCGGCCATTTAAATGCTATAAACATGTCTAGGTCTTTGTTTTTGTTTTGTTTTGTTAATATTTGCTTTAATATTTTTGAGACTAATGTTCATGTAACCCAGACTGGCCTGGAATTTGCTATATAGCCAAGGGTGATCATGAAACCCCTATCCTCCTGCCTGTACCTCCAGAATATTGCAAATTATATCCATGTATCAATATACCCACTTTATGTGGCGCTGGATATGGAACCCAGGATTTTATGTGTGCTAATCAAATATGTTTCAACTGTGCCACATCCCCAGCCCTGTAAGTCTACATTTTAAGGTGAAATTTTTATAGCTGAGATAAGAAAGGGTTAGAGATTTGCCCTAGTCACAGAGTCAGAAAGAAGCCTCCACTTTCCCCCACCAAACCCAGGCTTCTCACATGGTTGGCAGATGCTCTACTCCTGAGCTTCACTCCTTCCTATCCCTTTTGTGGGGGGGGGGAGGTAGTTGACAGTCCCACTTTAACAGTAGACTCCCAAAGTTCTTTCCAAATAAAAGCATCTTTATTAAACTTCAACTAACACAAATTCATCGTGCTTCACTGAGGGTCTGTGTCATGCTTGCTGGCTCTCTAACAGAACTGCCCCTACCTCCTGCCCACCTCCTCGCCTTCAGTAGTAGGAAGATACCAGGAAAGGGCAATGAACTCAGATGGACTATCCCTGCCTCCTACCCGCCTTCCTCCTTCCTTGGCCCACGCTGTTGACCAGTTGGTGAGTTTAGACTTCCTGAGGACTCAGGGCCGCAGCTGTGAGGGCAGTGAAGGCTGACAGAGGAGGCACTTGACCCTAACTGTCTGTGACTTGAGGCAAGAGTAGAATCTCCAGAGGGTGAGAGAGGAGTGCTTCTTCCCCTATGTGCTGAGACTGCCCACGCACCCATAGAGAACTTTTCAAAGATAAGCAGAGAGAAAGCAGAATGAACCTAGATCATTTTGAAATGGTGGAAAATAAGGAAGTTCTTGGGGGCTAGAGAGCTGGGAGACTTGAGTATGCCAGAAGAGCACAGGAACCAACCAACACTGGACAAGCTGAGCCAAAAAACAAGTCACAGTAGAACTGGATTATAACCCCCAAAATCTGGATCTCTCTAGAGATATCAGTGAATACCTAAATGAACAAGTAAGCAATGGCCCCTGAGTGTCCAGGTTTCTTTCCTCTATGTTACTACAAATCACTCTTGGTGACTGACTTTGCTGGTTCTTTAGACAAGAGTCTCACTCTGTAGTGCAATAACTCAGTATGTAGCCGAGGTTGCCCTTGAATTTACAATCCTCCTGCCTCAGCCTCCCAAGTGCTGAGATGGCAGGTGTATGCCACCATACCCAACAGCATTCAGGATTTTCTAAAGGTGATTCAAGATTATTTCACAATTAGAAAAATGCTGCCTCTAATAATGAAAGCATTGTTATTCAGACATAGCAATCTCTGTGGCTATGCTTTGGACAAGGGCATGGGTGTGTCCTGGTCAAAGCAGTTACCCACAGGAAATTGGGAAGAGAGCCAGGAAGCGGCAACTGTCTCCCAAGTCAAGCCCCTCAAGGAGCAGGTCCTCCCATGGCGGAGCGGAGCACGACTGCCAATTCTAGTTGAGCCCCTCTCTGGGAGGCACACTGGGTTCCCTGATGGGGTGGGAGTTCAGACAGTGGGTAAGTTTTTATAAAACTGTTGGTCCTTCCGGATGAAGACAGGGCAGAAAATAGAAAGACTAGCCTCAGGAAGTTGACCCAAGTCCAGCTCTAGAGGAAACCAGGAACAGGTGGAAGGCCTTGCAACTGTCAGTGTTTCTCAAAGGATAAGAGAGGAAGCAGGGCTTAATCTTTGAGTGATAAATCCTCATTCTCCTCCTCCTCCTCCTCCTCCTCCTCCTCCTCCTCCTCCTCCTCCTCCTCCTCCTCCTCTTCCTTCTGTTGGCAGGGTGCCATGTCTGGCCTCAAACCATGTAGCCAATGATGACTGAATTCTTCTTGCCTCTACCTCCCAACTGCTGGGACTACAGGTGCCTGAATTTGGGATTTTTTTTCTTTTACAGTAGGGGAGGAGTAAGCATCTTACTCTGTAGCCTCAAACTTTATGGTACTTTTCTTGCCCCTACCCCTGGAGTGCTGGAATTTCAGGCATAGACCACAAGTCCAGCTCTAACATGGACTTTTAAGATGTCTTCATTGTGTCGTGCTTTATCAGGTAACAGGTGACCTCCCACCTGTGTTGAAGTGAACAGGTGCATGTTCATGTCCCAGGCACAGAGCATCCCTGCGTTGACCAAAATAGTCACAACATTTTTCAGGAGTAGATGGTGGTCCTAGGATTCTGGGAGTCTGTGAATCAGTGTGGTGAAATGAAAATATAGCAAGGTACACACCTGTGAGACTCCCAACACCCAAATATTCTAGATTGGCCAGAGTATGACAGGGGGAATGAGCCCCTCGGTCACAAGGATGGGAAATTTAGGGCCAGTTGTGCACGTGACACAGGATGAAATAATGAGGCAGGAACCGGGGATGTAGCTTATTTGGAACAGCACTTGCCTAGCATGCGGGAAGCCCTAGGTTCAATCAGCGGCACTATATAAACCAATGATGGTAGTGCCCACCTGTCACCCCGGCACTTAGAACATGGAGGTAGGAAGTCAGAAGGTTCAGGTCATGCTCAGCTACATAGTGAGTTTGAAATCAGCCTGGGCAACATGAGACCCTGTCTGAAAAGGAGAAAAAGAAAAAGATAATCATGAACCTCAGAAGCAGCCCTCTGTCCTCCTCTAGAACCTCTGCAGGTGCTGGGAACACAGCTCACTGGTAGAATGGTTTCCTGGCATTCAGGAATCCTAGTACAGGGGGATAAATGCAAACGAACTTCTGGAGTGGCAGAGAGTTATAATCCATGCTGGCCCGGGTGCTGTCACCATCATTTTTTAGAGACAATTTTACTCTGTGGCCCAGGCTGGCCTCAAAGTTGTCATTCTTCTGCCTCAGTCTCCTACATACCACATACCCCACGTACCACAACACCCAGCCAAATAGACATGCTTGAATATTCTATTAGTTCATTATTGTGTTAATAACTATTCAGTCAGTGGCTTAAATGCCCCAAATTTAGTCTCTTTCTCTTCTGGAGCCTGGAAACCTCATTAGTTGCGCTGGGTGTAAGTCAGTGTGAGCACAGCTGGATCCATCAGGTGGTCCAAAGAGGGTCCATTTCCTTGTTTTTCCTCCAGCTTCTTGCTTCCATCTCTCACTTCCTTAGTCAAATCACCCTTTTCCATTTAAAATGTTTATTTTATTATTATTGGAGGAAAGAGGCATATGTATGCCACAACATGCTTGTGCAAGTCAGAGAACAACTTTTTGGAGTTGTTCTCCTGCCTTTATGTGGGTTATGGGGATTTAACTCAGGTCACCAAATTTACTCACCAAGTGCCTTGACCCCCGTCTATCTCCTGTTCCTTCCTTTTCATAACTGTACTTGAAATTAATTACTTTTATGGGTGATTCAGAATAAGTTCCCTGTGATTTTTGTTTGTTTGTTTGTTTTTGTCTTTTAAGACAGGTCTCCAATTGCCCTGGAACTCACGACATAAACCAAACTGGCCTTGAACTCACAGAAATCATCTGCCTCTGCCTCCCCAGTGCTGGGATTAAAGGTGTGGACCACCAAACTCTATGCTGTTTAATTTCTGTTGTCAACTTGATGAGACCCAGACGTGCCTCTGGCTTACCAGTGGTGGATTACCTTAATTAGGCTAATTGACGTTTGAAGATCAGCCTACTGTGGGTGGGACGGTTCTCTGGGCTAAGACCCTGGAATATATAGAAAGCAGAAAGTCTGGGCTGGAGAGATGACTCAGTGGTTAAGAGCACTAGCTGCTCTTGCAAAGGACCCTAGTTTGGTGCCCAGCAACCACATGATGACTAACAATGGTCCCAGCTCCAGTTCCAGGAAATTCAGTGCCCTCTTCTGGCCTCCATGGGCATTGCACAACATAGATTTATATACATGCAGGTAAAACACTCATACACACAAATAAAAATGAAAAACAAAAAAATTTTGAAAGGAGAAAATGAGCTGAGCACAAGCATTTCTCCCTCTACTTCCTAACAGTAGAGGCAGTTTGACCAGCTGCCCCAGGCTCCTGCTGATAATAGACCAAGCCCTTGAACTGTAAGCCAGAACAAACCCTTTCTCCCAGAAGTTGCTTTTGTCAGGGTATTTTATCATACCACAGGAAAACAAACCAAGACAGTTCCCATTTTTATCTAGACACATTTGCAAAGCCCTGTGCCAATAAAGATCACTATCCCTAACCAATGAAATGACTCAGTGAGTAAAGGTACTTTCTGCATAAATCTGGTGACCTAGGTTCAATCCCCAGAACCCACATAAAGGTAGACAAAGAACCAACTCTAGAAAGTTGTTCTTCAATCTCTATACATGTGCCCCCAAACTCATTAATTAATTAAACTAATGATAATAATAAGATTACACTTACAAGCTAGATGTGGTAATATACTCTCAACACTTGAGAGTTGGAAGCAGGGAGATCACAAGTTCAAGCCCAGCCCTGGCTACATATCAAGTTCAAGGTTAGCCTGGGATACATGAGATCCTGTCTTTAAAAGTAGACTGGTAATGTAGCACAGTTGGTAGAGTGTTTGCCTAGCATGAAGCCCCAGGGTCAGTCCCCAGCAGCACACAAACAAGATGTGATAGTTCAGGCCTGTGATCCCTGGAGGCAGGAGGACCAGGAACTCAAAGTTATATTCAGTTACACACAGACTTCAAGTCCAGCCTGGGCTACATGAAAACCTACTCCTCCCCTGAAAAAAAAAAAAACCCACAAAATAAACCAAGCTTGCACTCAAAGGGCCAGATATTACAATCTGACTATCTGGATATCTCTGGAACCACTCTCTGCCCACCACACCTGTACAGTTGGATACTGGGTATAACAGCCCAGATTTAGAACATGTCCATCATCCCATGATTCCTCTTATGTTCATTTGTAGTTGGTCCTCAGTCCCAGATCCAGCCTAGGCAACCAATGGTCTACTTTCTGTATCCTTCTTATGAACAGGATCATGCAATATAAATATTTTGTGGGTTTTAAAAAAATATTTATGTAATTGGGGTAGGCAGACACATGACACTTAAATTTTTTATTAATTTTTAAATTTATGTGTATCAGTGTTTTCCCTGCATGTATGTAAGTGTACCACATGCACAAAGTGCCCATGGAGACCAGAAGAGCACACTGAATCCCCTGGAACTAGAGTTACAGATGGATACTGGCTGCCAGTGAGTGCTGGGAATTAGAGCCAGGTCCTCTGCAATTGCAGCCAGGGCTCTTAACCACTGAGCCATCTGCCTAGCTCCAACATGACACTTGTGGAACTCAGTTCACTGCTTCTACCATGTGGGTGGTCCCAGGGATAGAGCTCAGATCATCAGGCTTGGTGGCAAATGCTTTAACCAAAAAGCCTCTTGCTCAGCCCTGTTAGTTTGTTCTTGACTTTTCTTTCTTTTCTTTCAGATTTAGTTTTTTAAATTTATGTATATGAATATTTACCTGCATATATGTATGTGCACCATATTTATGCCTGGTGTCCAAGAAGGCCAGAAGAGGGCATCAGATCCCCTGGAACTAGAGTTACAGACAGTTGTGCGTTATGCTAGGAACCAAATCCACACCTCTGCAAGAACAGCCAGTGCTCTTAACTGCTAAGCCATCTCTCCAGCTTCCAATTCCCATTTTTTATATGTGTTTATTTATTTTGTTTTTGGAGCTAGGGTCTCATATCCCAAGGTGGCCTTGAACTCTCTAGTAGCTGAAGATGACCTTGAACTGATCCTCCTGCCTCCACCACCTGAGGGCTGTGGTTACGGGCGTGCATTGCTCTGCCCACTTATGGGGTATTGAGGGCCAAACCCTGGGCTTCATGGATGCTAGGCAGGCACTCTACCAACTAGTCCTTGTTTTGGGTTTTTATAGCCCTGACTTGTGTTGAACTCAGTAAACAGGATGTTCTAGTTTCTTTTCAACTGCTATTATGAAAACAATGACCAAAACCAACTTGGAGAGGAAAGGGTTTATTTGGCTCACAGCACTCATCATCAATGGAAGCCAAGGCAGGACCTCAGGGCAGAAGCCTGGAGCACAGATCATAGGAACACTGCTTACTGGCTTGCTCCCCAGGCCTGTTCTCAGCCTGCTTTCTTATACAATACAGACCAAACTTCTCAAGGTTGGCACCCCCACAGTGGGCTGGGCCCTCCCACATCACTGAACAATCAAGAAAATGATCCACAGACATAGTCATCGGCCAGTCCAATGGAGGCAATTCCCCAACTGAGGCTCCCTCAACCCAGGTGTGTCAAGTTGACAACTAAAGCTCTCCAGCACACAGGATGACCTTGAACTCTTGATCCTCCTAGAAAGCTGAGCACCATCATTCGTTACTCCCTGCTTTCTGACTTCAGATACAATGCCACTAGCTACTTTACAAACAAACTGCCGGGCCTTCCCAACATATCCTCAAACCAGGAGGCGGCCAGGTGTAATGATTCACGCATATAATCCCAGCACACACTTACACAAAAATAGTACATAAAAACTAATTGTTGAAAATTACATCCTCCAGTAAAATGGAATTGTTAAAGTGAGATAACTTTGTAAGCCACAAATGGATATTGTGGGTTTTAATGTGATATAACACACACTGCATAGCTGGAGTCCCTGATATCTGTAATCACAGACCTGGATTGGGGGCTAGCCTGAGCTACAAAATATATTTTAGTGCAGCCTGTGTTGTTGTGGTTTGTGTCAATTATCAACTTGATAGAATCTGTAATCGCTTGAGCAATGAGCCTCAGAGAGGACCAGAAGAGGATTATCTTGATTAAGTTAACTGGGGTTGGGAGCCATCCACAGTGGGTGACACCATTCCCTGGATGGAATCCTGGACCATAGAAATAGAAAAAGGTTGCTGAGCAACAGTGTGCATCCACTGTTCTCAGTCTCCTGACTGTGGACACAGTGTGATGAACTGCTTATGCTCCTTCTACCTTGATCTCCCCACCATGAGGAACTATTCCCTTGTACTGAGCCTGAATGAACCTTTCTCTTTCAAGTTGTTTTTGTTCAGAGCATTTCATCTCAGAAACATGGACACTAAGAGAGCTATGTAGCAAGATCCTGTGTCAAAACAAATTAACAGGGACTGGAGAGATGATTCAGCAGTTAAGAGCACTGGCTGCTCTTGCACAGGACCTTGGTTCAGTTCCCAGCACCCACATGGGAGCTAACAACCGTCTGTAACTCCAGTTCCAACACCCTTTTCTGACATCCACAAGCTTTGCATGACACAGGTACATTCATGCACATGCAGGCCATACACTCATATGCATAAAACAAAAATTAAAACAAACAAAAAACTACACTGACCAAGTACAAAGTGCCCCCCGCCACACACACAGAAGACCTCACATCTAATCAGGCCTTCAGAGCTGAACTCCAAGTAGCAGCAACAGGGAAGAGAGAAAACAGGTTAAGTGGTACCAAGAGGAGGGTGAGAGACAAAAGCAGAAATTAGGGCACTGCACAGAACAACTGATCCAGTTTCTTCACATGTCATTTCACAAGGAATAAAAAAAAAGGAAAAAGGAACGATTGTTCTAGATAAAGAGAAACTTAAGAAACTGATTGCTAAGTGCACAATGTGCATCCTGATGTGAACAGACTGGGAATAAAAGGACATTTTTGAGACACTTGGGGAAATTTGAATATGGCCTAGTAGTAGAAAATACCACAGAACCGCTGTAAGTTTTGTTCAGTGTCATCATGGTATTATACCTGTGTAAGAAAATGGCCACATACTGGAGAGATGACTAAATCTAGACTTTGTTTCAAAGTATTTCTGCAACAATAAGAACAGTAACATACACGGGAACAGACAAGCAAATTTGACCATTTTTTATTCTTGTTATTTTTAGGCAGCTGTGTGTGTGTGTGTGTGTGTGTGTGTGTGTGTACATGTGTATGTGTTTGTTGCATTCCCATGGGTATACATGTACATGAGAGTGTGGAAACCAGATATTGATTATTGGTGTTGAATGCCTTCCTCAATCACTTTCTACTTTATTTACTGAGACAGGATCTCTCCCTGAACTCAAAGCTCCTCAATACTAGTCTAGCTAGCCAGTTCGTTCTCTGGATACTCTGACTCCTCCTCCTGAGTGCTAGGATTACAAGTAGACTTCCACTCCCACCCAGTTTTTATGTGGATCCAAAACTCCAGTCCCCGCACTTGTATGGCAAGCACCTTATCTTCTGAGCCATCTCCCCAAGTTAATTTTTTCTAAACAGTCTTGCCATGTAGCCCTAGCTGGTCTAGCACTCACTACATGGTCCAAGCTGACCTCAAACTGCATATTTTCAGCAGTCCTCATGCCCCAGGTTCCTGAGTGCTGGGATTGCAAAACTACACCCCAACACCTGGCAAAGACATGATAATATTCTTATAATTGTTGCTTCTACGTCGTAAGTATATGGGAATTTGTTGTAGAGCACAGTGCTCTGAGCATGACAGTCATTACCATCTTCATCGGGAGCTGTGATGACTTGCAAGAGACTCTCGAGATGAGTCTGTTGATGTTCTTCATAGAAGAAGAGGATGGGGACAGTTAGTGAACCCTCAGCTGAGATTGCAGACACTCCACGCCTCCCTCTTAGCTGAATGTAGTTCTGCCCCCACTGATTATGATCTCATGGTAGAGAGCATGAGAGTGTGGGAGGTAGAGCATTCAGAGTGTGGGAGGCTGAGTGGAGAAGAGACTCCATCTATACAGCTGTCGGGATGCCATGATCCAGGCTGGGGTGAGACTTTCCCATGGTTTGGTTTGGGGGAGTCACCCAAGATTCTGTAAGTAATCTCACTCTCATGTTCCATAAGTAAGTGCAATAAACTCATTGGTTCACCAAGTTGGACTTTGTAATCCTATGGTCTGTCACTCAGTTCATAGATGTTCCAACATCAGTGGCTTGATCCATAAATGGTTCATAATTCAACAGGCTAATGGAAACTTAGGAAGCTGTACTTACTTGGAGGGAGTGGGTTCTTTGGAAGGCATGCTTTTGAGGACTGTAACTCATCCTGGGCCTCTTCCTTTCTGCTTCTAGCCATCATGAGGTGAGCAGTGTTGTTCCAGACACTCCCCATCTGACCCAGAAATAGCAGAGTCAAGTGACCATGGACTGGAACAAGTCTTTCCTCCTTTAATTTAACTTTCTCAAATATTTTGTCACAGTGATGAAAAGCTGACTGATATATTGTTTTCCATCTAGTCAATGTACATTTGAAATTTTCCATAATTATTTTGAAATTCTTGGAAAAAGGTATACAGCTGGGAGTGGTGATGTACGCCTTTACTGCCAACTTTGGGGAGGCAGAGGCAGGCAGATCTCTGTGAGTTCAAGGCCAGCCTGGTCTACCTAGTGAGTTCCAGGCTAGCTGGGGCTACAGGGAGACCCTATCCCCACCGCCCCCCGCCAAAAAAAAAAAAAACGAACGAAAGAAAAAGATATTATACAATATCCTACTAACATTTATACAATCTCCCAAGCCATGCTGTTAGAGAAAGCATCATGATTTTAAAAGACTTTTAACATTTCGTGTGCACGTGTATACATGAGGTCTGGTGGGACACATGGGTGCCATGGCATGAATGTGGAGACCAGAAGACAGTTCTGTGAAGTGGGGTCTCTCCTTCCACCTTTATTTGTGTTCTGGGGATCAAACTCAGGTCATCAGGCTTCTACAGCATGTCCCTTTACCTGTTGGTCATCTTGCCAGCTCTTACATTATAAATTTTTGTCCTAATAATTTTATGCTTTGTTTTTCCTACTCATTTCATAGTTATAATTGAAACTATAAGAAACTAGAAAATGAAAACACTCTCAAAGTGAGATTGCTTTCTAAAACTTTTTACAATTACATTTACTGTGGGGTGTGTGTGTGTGTGCTCATGCACCCATGCCTGCTGTCTTGGGCCACAGCACACATGTGGAGGTCAGAGAACAACTTGCAGGAATTAATTCTTTCCTTCCAACATGTAGGTTCTGGGTATCAGACTCAGGTAGTCAGGCTTAGCGGTAAGGCCTTTATCTGTTGAACCACCTCACTGTCCTCCCATGAATTTTCTGTTCAATGATTCTGCACCCGCATGGCAACTAACAACCATTCATAACTCCAGTTCCAGCGAATCCAACACCCTCTTCTGGCCTCCTCAGACACTGCATAACATAGATGCACTTGCATACATAAGGCAAAACACTTTTACACATAAAATAAAAATAAATAAAACTTTTAAATCTTTAAAAATTAATTATTTATTTGTATGAGTGTTTTGCCTGTATGTATAACTTGAGCACACAATGCCCACAGAGACCAGAGGAGGATGCTGGATCCCCTGGAACTGGAGGTTTGGACAGTTGTTAGCTGCCCTGTGGATGCTGAGAACTGACCCTGGTCCTCTGCAAGAGCAACAAGTGCTCTTAACCACTGAGCATCTCTCCAGCCCTTAGATTGATTTATTTTTTATTTTGTATATATGAGTGTTTTGCCTGCATCTGTATACCACATGTGTTCTTGGTGCCTGCAGAGGGCCATCCCTGGAACTGGGGTTACAGAGAGTTGTTGGCCACCATGTGGGTGCTGGGAACCAAAGGTAGGTCTTCTTGAAGAACAATAACTGCTCCTAGCTGCTGAGTCATCTGCATGGCCACTTCATTGAATCGAGGTCTTGCTATGCATCTCTGGCCATCCTGTAACTCACATTTGAACTCGCAGCAATCAATCCTCTTGTCTCAGGCCCCAGAAAACTGAGATTACAAGATCATGCCACTATGCACATGGTATAGTTTTGTTTTTGTGCAAAATAATTTATGTAGTCTGGAACTGGGACTGTAGCTCAGTTGGTAGAGTGCTTTCCTAGTATGTACAAAGCCCTGGTTCAATTCCCAGTACCTCATAAACTTGGCATGGTGACACACAATGCCTATCATCCCAGCACTTGGGAGATGAAGGCAGGAGGATCAGAAGTTCAGGGTCATCCCCTGCTACATATGGAGCTCAAGGTTATCCTAGTCTATGTGAGACCCTGTCTAAAAGCAACAATAACCACCACCAAAAAATAAAAAAGCAAAGAACAACACAGAACAACAACAAAAATCCACCATCGGGCTGAAGAGATGGTTCAGTGGTTAAAAGCACTGGCTGCTCATGCAGAGGACCCACACTCAGTTCCCAGCACCATCTGTAACTCCACTTTCAGGGGATCTGACACCCTCTTCTGACCTCTGAGGGCATCCATGCACATGGTATATATGCATGCAGGCAGGTAAAACATTCATACACATAAAATTAAAATAAATATATCTACACATACACACAAAGCAAGTATGATAACCTAAGCCTGTAATCCCAGCACTTGGACTTTGGAGGTAGAGACAGAAGGAAGGTTATCCTTGGATATAGCTAATTTGAGGCCAACTTCAACTCTATAGGTGAAGCAGTCTCTCAAAAACAAAGCAAAATGGAAATGGAGAGATGGCTCAGAGATTAAGAGCACACACTTCTCTTCCAGAGGACCTGAGTTTGAGTCCCAGCACCCATATCAGGCAGCGTGGCCCACAGCCTGGAACTCCAGCACTGCATTCACATGCACAAAACCATACATGGACACACACATATGCACATAATTTTTAAAAAATTAATAATAATTTAAATTTTTAAAACAAAATAAAATAACATTGCCTTCAGTTCAGCCCACCCTCCATGCTGGAGAGTGTACTTAACTTTCCATTTTTATTTACTTATCTACTGACATAAATCTTGACTACTTACTCGCTCTAAGAAAGGAGAAGGGAAAAAAGAAAAGAAACAATAACACAATGAAAAAGAATGGCTCCATTGATTAGGCACAGCTGACAAGAGACAGTAAAGAAAGGCAGAAGAAATTCCTTATACTGCAGCAAAAAGACATCAGAGGACTCAAGATCTATATAGTACACCATGAAAAGGCCTGCCATTTTGTCTAGTTCAAATCCCAGAAGGGAGTTATACAAACAAACAAACAAACAAAAAAACAATATGCAAAGAGATGAAGAGAGCCTGGCGTGGTAGCCCATGCCTATAACCTGGGGTAAAGCAGCAGGTCAGCCTGGACTACAGGAGATTCCTTTTCAAAAATAAATACATAGGAGCTGGAGAGATGGCTCAGGGGTTAAGAGGATTGGCTGCTCTTTCAGAGGACCCTGGTTTGGTTCTTAGCACTCATAAAAACACACCAAAAAACCCAGAGTCGGCATGATAGCTTAGCAGGAAGAGATACCTGCCACAAAGCCCAGAGACGAGAGTTCAGTTCAATAGACACAGAAAACTGACTCCCGAACACACATTCAAACACAAAATAAATTGATGCAATTTTTTTTAAGCTTATACGATTGGGAGACAGAGGCAGACAGATCTATATAGCAAGTTCCAGGCTATCCAAGACTACATAGTGAGATCTTGTCTCTAAAAGAGAAAGAGAAAGGGAGGGATGGGGATGGTGTGGTGTCATGCTCAGGGGGCAAAGGCTGTGTGAGATCAAGGCCAGCCTGGTCTACATAGTGAGTTCCAGGACAGCTGCGACTACAGGGACACCCTGTCTCAAAAAGACAGACAAACGAAAGAAGAAAGAAAGAAAGAAAGAAAGAAAGAAAGAAAGAAAGAAAGAAAGAAAGAAAGAAAGAAAGAAAGAAAGAAAGAGAGAGAGAGAGATAAAAGCCTGTGGAAAATGAGGCAGAAAAAAGAAACACTACTGATTAAAATCTTGGTAGTCTTTGAAACTAAATACTGGAAATGAAAATACTCGTTACATTCTTCCCTCTACTTTAGGATCTCTGAAATTTTCCACAATAGAAAGTTTCTTAAGGCAATTAGAAAGCAAAGTCATATCACCTCCAAAGAAACAGCTATTGAATTGACAGATTTCTCCCCAGCAAGGTAACAGAATGTAATAGAATAATATCCTCAAAGGATGAAAAGAAAATAACCATCAGGCTAGAATTATATATTCAGCAAAACCAGCCTTGAAGAATGAGGTGACGTGAGGACACATCCAGATAAACAAAAACTGAGTTTAGCCCAATAAACCTGCACAGAAAAAAACACCAAGAGGTGTTCTTCAGGAAGACAGAAACGATCCAAGAGGAAGTAATAAGCAAATAAACCACATGGGTAGCTAAGGGAATGATGCCCCATTAAATCATTATATAATCTGACATCATGGTTTGTTTGGATGGGTTTTGTTTGCCTGTTTTTGAAACAAAGTCTTCTGTATCCCAGAATGGCCTCCAGTTCACTATGTTAAAGAATGACCTTGAACTTTTTTTTGAGACAGGGTCTCACTATGTAGCTATGCCTAGCCTGGAAATCACTATGTAGACCAGGCTGACCTAGAATTTAGAGAGATCTGCCTGCCTCCTCAGTGCTGGGATTAAAGGTGTTCGCAACCACACCTAGCAAGATTTTTTTTTTTATGTGTATGAGCGTTTTGCTTTCATGTTAAGTGTATCATGTGTGCAATATCCACAAAAGACAGAAGAGGGCCTCAGATTCCTTGGAACTGGAGTTATGGAAGGTTGTTAGCTGCCGTGTGGGTGTTGTGAACTAAAGCTCACCCAATAGCTGAGCCATCATTCCATCCCCACCCCTGGCTTCTTTTTTAAAAGACAGGGTTACACTGTGTAAGCCAGGTTGCTTTGAATTGGAGATCATCCTGCCTTAATCTGCCAAGTGTTGGAATTACTGGTGTGTACCACTATGTAACTTTCATCAACTTCTTTTATTTCTTTTCCATTTCTTGGGACAAAGTTTCATGTAGCCCAGGCTAGCTTCAAACTCACTGTGCAGAAAAGGATGACCTTGAACACCTAATCCTCCTGCCTCCACCTCCCAAGCCATGGGGTTACAGAATGCATCACCAAGGCCAGCGTCCCACTGTACGGTAACGCCTGTGTCCACCACTAAGGTCCCTGATTCTGCCCAGCTTCTTAGTGCTTCTTCCCAAGTCTTTTGCCAAAGTTCTCTCTCACTGCATGTGGGCTAGGCGGGCCCTCTGCTGCTCAAGCGCAGAGCTACAATTTCTGCAGGCTGTCATACTCCACAGTTGCCAGGGTTTCGACCCATCCGGAATAAAACCAGTTTTTTGTTTGCTTGGTTGGTTTTTTTTTTTTAATTTTATGTGAGAATATATTGCCTGCATGTACATAAGTGCACCCCTGTTTTGCAATGGTCAGAATAGGACATGGAATCCCATGGAACTGGAGTAATAGATGGTTGTTAGCCACCATGTGGGTTCTGGGAATCAAACCCACATCCTCTGCAAGAGCAGTCAGTGCTGTTAACCACTGAGCCATCTCTCCAGGCCGGGAATAAAACCGTTTTGCCTCAGCCAGCTGCATCAGCAAGGTCCATGGTCAGTGAGGACCCACTGAGCCATCTCTCCAGCCTAACCCCACCTCTAGCACCTTTAAAATCTTCTTTGAGACAGGGTTTCCCTGAAGCCTCAGCTGACCTGGAATGTGCTATGTAGACATTGGTCTACAGACTGGTAGACCAGGCTGGGCTTAACCTCAGAGGTCTACCAGCCTCTCCTTCCTGAGTGCTAGAATCAGGCACTGTCTGGTCACAGCATACATGTGGTCATCAGAGGGTATCTTTCAGGAGCCAGTTCTTGTCCTAGACCTTGTTGAGGAGAGTCGCCCTTGTTTTTGCCCTGCTGAGCAGCATACCACAGGTCAGCTGACCAGATGGCTTCCTGGGTGATTTTTTAAATCACTACCTTCCATCTCACTTCCTCAGGAATGCTGGGGTTACAGACGCATGCCTCCTCACCAGGCTTTTAACATGCGTTCCAGGGTTGCAGCTCAGGTCATAAAGCCTGTGTAGCTAGTGCATTTTACCTGCTATCCCTGGACTTTTTTTTTTTTCAGATAGAATGTCATGTAACTCAGGCTGTCCTCAAACTCACGATCCTGAAGCCTCCACCCTCCAAGTGCTAGGATTGCTGGTATGTATCACCACACATGGTTTATGTGGTACTGGGGATTGGACCCATGCCTTTTTGCATGTTAGGTGAGCACTTTACCAACTGAACTGTGCCTCCAGCTCCATCCCATAGCATCTTCTTATTCACCTATCCAGGATTTGAACTCAGGCCCTGCTACCTGAGACAGGTCTAATGGAGAAACACAAATAATAGGTGCGAGAACAGTGGCAGGAGGGCTTCAGGCTTTAATGTCATCCAGAAGAGTCCACTGGACTAGGCAGTCGACTGAAATTATTAAATAAATATTTTACAGTGCTCCTGAGTGAGCAATGTGAGCTCTGAGGGGGGCACTACCCTTGCTGTAGTGAGAGAGCCTGCGCTGGAAGATGTGGGGATCTGGGTACTGAGCAAGGCGAGCAACTCCGGATACCCTAAAGGGATGGCAGGTGTCTGACCTGCTCTGCCTGTGTGATAACCTGGCCCCAGGAAATTATTGTAGATATGAATCTTCCTTTCCCCCACCCCAGACCAGAACCAGGTTTTTGGGTTTCATTTCCTCGTTCCTGAACTTCCACATCAGCTCTATAACCTTCCCGCCTTTACCCCAAAACCTCGCCTTTAACTTCCTGCCTTCTGTAACGGTCAGGAAGACCTCCCTATATAAACCCCTGCATTGGCTCTAATAACCGAACTACCCACCGACGTAGTATCCGGGAGGGAACTCCTCCCGCCGCACTCTGAGCCACCTGAAGTCCGGTTCAATCATCCTCCATTCTGTGGCATGGCTGGAGCACAACAGTCATGCGGGAGATGGAGACCCTCCCACAAGAAGACAGTGGAGAGGCTGGGACCAGAGCTGAGGGGCCTGTGTTGAACAAGCAGAGTATGCCTCTGTGTCTGTCAGACGTTCAAGTCAGAAGGCCACCCAGTGGCCACCATCCAGGTGGGCCCATGGGAAGAACAGCAGAGAGCTGATGGGACCTGCTGGAAGCCTTCAAGATACAGAGGGACACTGGGGCCAAGGAGATGGCTCAGTGGGAAAACAGTTTACCACAAAAGGATGACCACTTGAATTCAATGTCCTAGTTTAAAAAAAACAGGTTCAGTGCCCCATGTGCAGCTTACACCTGTAATCTTAATGTTGGGGAGGACACAGCAGGCTACCTGGAGCTCTCAGGCCAGCCAGGCTTACGCTTTAATCCTACATGGAGGCAGGGAGATGTCTGTAAGATCCAGGCCAATCTTCCTACCTCTACCACCCACGAGCTGGGATTGTAGGCATGCACCACCTCCTGTCTGTGCAGTGTTGGGTACTGAACCTAGTGCTTCTGTATGCCAGAAGCACTTTAGCAACTGATCTATATGCCCAGCCCTTTATGTATATATGTGCACGTGTGTGTGTGCAAGTATACACACCTGAGCTTGTACATGTGGAAGCCAAAGGCTGATGTCAGGTATTTTCCTCCATTGCCCTCCACCTGGTTTTTGTTTTGTTTATTTTATTTATTTGAGACAAAGTTCCTTCACTGAACCTGTAGCTCCCTATTTCAGTTAGATGAACCTACCATCAGCACGCTAAAATCTGCCGGTCTTCCCCCTTGTTCCTAGAGCTGAGGTTATAGGTGTGGGCCCCATCACACCCAGCTCTTATGTGAGTACCAGGGATTTAAACCCAGGTCCTAGTGCTTGCTCAGAAAACACTTTACCCATTGGGCCGTCTCTCCAGCTCCTGTTTTGGGTTTTCAGACAGAATCATAGGCAGCTCATGCTGACCTGGATCTTGATGTAGCCAGGGATGACTCTGAACTCTGTTTTCAGCCAGGCATGACTTTGAATTCTGTTTTCATGCCTCTACCTCACAGGTGCTAGCATCCCGGCATGGTCCCAGGAACGCGCCATCATATCTGATCTATTTTTCTTGTTTTTTTTTTTGATACAAGGAGCTATGCCTCTTATGCCTAAATTCCAAAAGCCATTCACCCACCCCCACGCCCGCCCACCGCCATATCACCGTAAGTTCTCTTTGCTACAAAGGGAGAAGACCAAAGAATTTTAAAACTACTGCAACATACTAAATTTGAAACAAACAGACAAAAACAAAGCAGGGCTGGAGAGACGCTCAGCCATTACGAGCGCTTGTTGCTTTTGTAAAGACCTGAGTTTGGTTCCTAGCACCTGCATCAGGTGGCTCATCACTGCCTGTAACTCCAGCTCTAAGAGGATCTGCCTGCCTCGTCCTCATGAGTGCTGAGATTAACGTGTGAGCCACCATGCCTAGCAGCTTTTGAATAATTTTATTTTTAGAATTTGATCAGTAAGGCCTGGAGAGAGATGGTTCAGTGATTAAGAGCAAAGGCTGATCTTGCAGAGGACTCAGGTTCAGTTCCCAGCAACCACATAGCAGCTCCAGTCACCACTCATAACTCCAGTTACAGGGGATCCAGCACTCTCTTTTAGCCTTCATGGGCACTGCACACATGCGGTACACTTTCACATGCATGCATGAGACAAAGCACTCATACACACAAAATAAAAATGAAATTAAGTTAAAAAAATAACATTAAAAAAGTATTTTAACAATATAAATCTGTTAGCTATCCAAATACAAATGCATTTACAATGGCTGCAGAATATTGTTCTTTACTGTTGTTGTAAAATTAAATTCTTTTTTTCAGAATTCCATACATGAGGACATTTACATCCCTTCCACTCTTCCGTCTGCCCCCTCCAGTTCTTCCCAACTTGACCCCCACTCCCCCTTTCAATTTCAATATCTCTTTTAATATTACTATTGTTGTTTATATGTATATATGTACACATACATATACACAAAACCTACTGAGTCTATTAGTGGTGTTTATATATGCATGTGTTTAGAGATGACCGCTTCAGACTGGATAACTATCACAATTTCATCCCAGGAGAAAATTGATCCTTCTTTCAGCAAACAATAATTGCTGTAACCCTTTATCAGGGAGTGGGACCTTCTGGAATTTTCCCCATCCAGGTTGGCATGTCAATTGGTGTTGTCATTATGCATATCTTGCTCAGGCAGCTCAGTTGAGATTTCATGTGTGCAATTTCCCTGACAGGTCTAGAAGAAACTATCTAGCAGTGGTCACCTGGTTCTTCCAGTCTTTTCACTTCCTCTTCCATGATGCTTCCAAAGCGTTAACTGTAGGCGTTACATTGCAGATGTGTCAGTAGGGCTGTAGGGGACAATGCAGATGTGTCAGTGGGACTGTAGGGTACATTGCAGATGTGTCAGTGGGGTGAGGGGTGGCATTGCAGATGTGTCAGTGGGGTTGTAGGGTACATTGCAGATGTGTCAGTGGGGCTGTAGGGGACATTGCAGATGTGTCAGTGGGGTTGTAGGGGACATTGCAGATGTGTCAGTGGGGCTGTAGAGAACATTGCAGATGTGTCAGTGGGCCTGTAGGGGACATTGCAGATGTGTCAGTGGGGTTGTAGGGTACATTGCAGATGTGTCAGTGGGGCTGTAGGGGACAATGCAGATGTGTCAGTGGGACTGTAGGGCACATTGCAGATGTGTCAGTGGGGTGAGGGGTGGCATTGCAGATGTGTCAGTGGGGTTGTAGGGTACATTGCAGATGTGTCAGTGGGGCTGTAGAGCACATTGCAGATGTGTCAGCGGGGCTGAACCAAACATTGCAGAAGTGTCAGTGGGGCTGAGGGGACATTGCAGCTGTGTCAATGGGACTATAGGGGTTACACTGCAGACGTGTCAGTGGGGCTGTAGGGGTTTCATTGCAGATGTTTCATTGGCCTGTAGGGCTTACATTGAAGAAGTGTCAGTGGGGCTGTAGAGAACATTGCAGATGTGTCAGTGGGGCTTGGACAACGCCCCGCTCATCTCTGCGCAGTAACTTGAAGGGAGGTTTCTCATGCCTGGCCCTGGGGCTTTTGTTAGATAGACTTTGTCTACACACACAAACACACACACACTACATGTACTTTTAAGTAATATTATAACGTAATACATTTCCCTATGACTTTTTCAGACCTTGTCATTGTCCTCTGCTTCCTCCCTCTCCCTCTGTATTACCTTCCCTCCTCCTCCTCCTTCCTCCCTCCTCCTTTCTCCCTTCTCCCTTCCCAGTTAAAGTGCCCCCGTCCCATTTTTCGCATTGTCCCCTGGATAGCTCCTGTGTTTAAAGCGAATTGTTACTCCCTCTAGTTTGATTTGGGTCAAATTAATTTTAGTCCAGCCCAGTTGCTAACCCATGAGTAGGTGAGTAGTGGGGCACTTTGGAGGGGTTCATGGTGAGGAAGATGAAAGATGTTAAAGGGAGTTCTGGGAATTCCTTTCTGCTGTTGGCTTTTGCTTGCTTCTTTCTTTCTAGACACGGTCTTGTTATATCATCGAAGCTGGCTTGAATGCAGCAATCCTCCTGCTGCAGCCTCCTTTTTCTCTCATTTTAAATTTTTGTTCATTTGTTTATTTTCATGGGGTAGAGTCTTGTCTAGCCCAGATTGGTTTTGAACCCCTTATATACCGAGGCTGGCTCTGAACACCTGACCTTCTTGACTTCACCTCACAAGTGCTGTTTAAACAGCATCTTGATCTGTATCCCAGGCTGACCTTAATCTTACTAAGGGCATGATAATAGGTATGTGTGTCATTGTACCTGCCTGGCAAGTTTCTTGCTAAAAGAAGCTTTATGGAAGAGATGACATTTAACTGGACCATAAATGTGGCATTTAGCCTAAGCTGCCCAAGATGAGAGGCTCTGAACCTTCAGGAAGAGAATATATGAGCCTAGATGGTTCCCTGAAAAGGAGGAGGGCACACGGGGACAGTGGAGTAGGATGGACATGGCAGGTGGTGGACAGGTTGGGACCAGTACATGGAAGTCCTTGAATAACAAGTCAGGCGCTAGAGGTGATTTTGTTTGTTTAGGGACCGGGTTGTGGAGGGGTTGGGCATAGATGATCAGTTCTGATGTCACTGGAGCAACACCCTTGGAAGAGTCAGTCTGAGCCAAGTGAGGTTGGATATAGTAAAATAGAGGCTACACAGAGCATCTCAATGAGTAGGCAGGTGCCACAGCTTGCACACATGTGCAGGCTCCAACTAGTGCTGAGTCCATGTCTTAGCTGTGCCACAGAACCCCAGGCACAGAATGTTAAAACTTTTCCTATAAGTCTGTAACATTTTCATTTGATGGGTTGTTTATTTTGTCTATTTATTTATTTAGGTTTTTAGAGACAGGGTCTCACTGTGGAGCACTTGCTGGCATAGAACTTACTATATAGACCAGACTAACTTTGAACTGACAGAAATTCTCTTGCCTCTGCCTCCTGAGTGCTGGGATTAAAGGCATGCTCCACCACACCTGGCTGAAAAATAAATTTCAAAAAATAATAAAATTGAGCCAGTTATGGTGGTGCACACCTTTAATCCCAGCACTGGAGAGAGAGGCAGATGAATCTGTGAGTTTGAGGCCAGCTTGGTCTATATAGTGAGACCCTGTCTCAAAAAAAAAACAAAAAAACAAAAAACAAAAAAACAAGGGGCCAGAGAGATGATCATCAGTTAAGAGGACTGGATTCAATTCCCAGCTAACAACCATCCTTAATTCCAGTTTCAGGGGATCCAGCACCCTCTTCTGACCTCCAAGAGCACTGTACAACATGGGTGCACTTACATACATGCAGGCAATGCACTCATACACATAAAATTTTAAAAATAAAATATTTAAAAAATTTTTGTGTATGTGTGTTTCTGTTTGTGTCTATGTCACATATGTGCATATGCCCACTAAGACCAGAAGAGGACACCAGATCCCCGGAAGCTGGGGTTACAGGTGAGCACCTAATGTGGGTGCTGGGATCTGAACTCAGGTCTTCTAGAAAAACAGCAAGTTCCCTTAAGCACTGGGCCACCTCTCCAGCCCTGGTAATGGATTCTTGACACAAGGCTGACATTTAAACAGTGGCCTCATAGAATCCATTTCCCAGCCTTGGGCTTGTGCCCACAGAGGCGTCATAAAAGGCCTGGGGCGCCTATGAAGGTGCACTAATAATGTCTGGGAGCTTGTTTTCAGGTAAGGTGTGGGGAAGATATCATCTTCCCCTAATATGCGTGGAGCGCAAATGTGGAGCTCTGGCTGTGTGGCAGGGACTCTGATCAGCCAAGGCCTTTCAGCAGCAGGTGCAGAGAAGGCGTTACAGTGAGGTTTGAGAGAGGAGGGAGGCTGGCAGGAGGACTGCCTTCAGTGGTGTTAGAATGTGAGTGGAGATTAAGATGGAGCTCGAAGGGTGCAAAGAGATGCTGGAGAGTCAGGGGGAGGGTGGAGAGCTACCTGTCTAGAGCTGGGACCTGTCAGAGGCCATGGTCCAGTTGCAGGGCTGGGTCAGCAGAACGCCCCACCAAGCATGGCTTATCACCTCCATCACTCTACCACCCTTGACCTGCCCAGTCTCTATTTAGCCGGCTGCTTGCCCCAGGGAGTGTGGTAACAGGATCCAGCTGCATTCGCTCTGAGGTTAATGGCCCAGTACCACACTTCTCTGCACCTCCAGCGTAGAGAGGGAGTAGTCACAGCTGAGTGCCATCTGTCTGCCGGGTATTAACCTGTTTTGTTGTTGTTTTTCTTCCCACACCTCCTTGAGGGCAGGTATTATTACCCACATCTCTTTACAAATGAGGAATCAGACACAGAGAGGTTAAGAAATGGCCCCAAGGCCACATAGCTGGTGCCAATTTGAGTTTTGACCCTGAGTAGCATCTGCTTGCATTCCAGCCCACTGCAACAGTGGGGAGATCTAGACCCTCTTGGGAGTATTCTGAGGTCTTTTTACTTGTTCTTTCTTTTTTCAATTTGAGTACATATAATGATTCATTCAGGAGCCCGTGGGATTTGGGGGGTGGGAAGCAGGCTCCTAAGTGATTTAAAAGATAAACATCCCTGGTGCATCATGAGGCATACCTGTAACCTACAATCCTAGCCTGGGGAAGCTGAGGCAGGAAGATTGCGAATTCCAAGCCAGCCTGAGCTACACAGCTACACCCCGTCTCAGATCACCATCACCATCATCACTATGACATCATCACTATGACATCATCACCACCACCACCATTATCATAACTATCATTTCCATCACCACCATCATTAGCAGAGCCTATACCTGCCTTGGTGCAAGTGCAACAAGACGGCCACCTAGTGGTCATGCTTTAAAGGACAGCTCCCTGCTCATTTTGGGACTTGAAATTGATAAGCATTTTTTTAAAGGGAAAATTAGAAATGATAGAAAACACCATGATGGAAGGGTGTGGTAGCACAATCCTGTCATCCCAGTATTCAGATGGTGGAGGCAAGAGGATCGGGAGTTTAAGGCCAGCCTGGGCTACATAAGACCCTGTCTCAACAAAAAAGAAAAAAGACAATAGCAAGATGCATGATCTGTACTAGATGTATACATTATTTTGAATACTGTCCTCATCAAATGCATGACTACACTATACAAGAGAACACTGGCTTCCAATGACAGCCTACCTCTTATTGCAAATTGAAGCCAAAATATTTGGAAAAGACAAATTCAAGAATCTTAATTCCCAGGCTAGGCCTCATGGCCCATGCTTGTAATCCCAGCACTCAGGAGGCAGATCTCTGTAAATTCAAATCCAGCCTGGTCTAGATGGTGAGTTGCAGGCTAGCCAAGGCTACATGGTGGGATCTTGTCTCAAAAAAACAAAACAGACAAAGCACCCTTAACTCCCTAAGGTTAGGGATCTCTTTTCTCCAAGTTATCTTCTGACATTCTGTCACAGTAATTTTACTTCTTTTTAAAAGATTAATTGTGTGTGTGTGTGTGTGAGAGAGAGAGAGAGAGAGAGAGAGAGAGAGAGAGAGAGAGAGATGCCATGTGTGAGTGCTGCTGCCAGAGGAGACAGAAGAGGAGGTTGGATCCTTGGGGCTGAGGTTATAAGCAGGGCTGGAACCCAAACTCAGGACCTCTGGGAAAGCAGTAAGTGTTCTTAATCAAAGTCATTTCTCCATCCCCACACTACATTTTGTTTAGTTTTGTGTGGTTTTTAATATTTTTTAATTGCATGTATGGCTGGAGAGATGGCTCAGGGGTTAAGAGCACTTACTACTCTTCTAGAGGACCAGGGTTCAGTTCACAGCATGCAAGTGGGAACTGACACCTGTCTTTGACTCCAGTTTCAGGGGATCCAACAATGTCTTCTGGTCTCCACCAGCACCAGGCACATACATGGTAGACTTACATAGATGCAAGCAAAATACTCATACATATAAAACATTTAGATTGCATTTATTTGTTTTGGGGGTAGTGGGCATACACTAGCCACAGCAGGTGTGTGGAGGTCAGAGGGCAACTTGCAGTTGTTGGCTCTCTTCCACCATGTGGGTCCTGGGGTGGAACTAAGGGCATTCAGGGTTGGCTGCAAGTACCTGTACCCCTGCGCCATCTCGCCAGCCCTGTACCCCTGCGCCATCTCGCCAGCCCTGTACCCCTGCGCCATCTCGCCAGCCCTTGCATTTATTTCATTTTGGTTTAGTTTTGACACAGGATCTCCCTGTGTATCCTAGACTGTCCTCTGAGCAAACAGGACAGTCTTCATGCCTCGGCCTCGTGGACACAGGCCTCACAGGCTGCACGTGTGCACTCCACACCAGGCTCTGCCTTCCTTAGGACAGTGAAGCAGAGCACAGTCTGTGTGCGCCCCATAACCAGTCATTTCAGGCCAGGGCCTTCTGACACTCTCTCATCTTCTCACACTCCTGACTCCATTCCTAGGCACTAGGCACAGCAGATGTCAAGGACTGGTTTGGGGCACCTAGTTCCAGGCCTTCTTCCAGAGATAGGACACACACACACACTTGCTTGTTGTTTTCTTATGTTAAATAACTATATAGATGATGTGAGCTTGATTGTGTGTTAGAGAGTACGTGCCACTTGATATGTGTGAAAATCAGAGAACAAATTTTGGGGGAGTCGCTTCTCTTTTATTGTGTGGGTCCCAGGGATCAAACTCAGGTCATCAGTCTTGGCTGCAGGCACTTTACCTGCTAAGCCATCTCTCCTGCTCCGCTTTTTCCCCCCGCTCCACTGTACAATCTCTTACTGACCTTTTCCTGTTCACATATAAACGATCTCAATTTTTGTTTGCTTGTTTTTGTTTTTCTTTCAAAGCTGGGTCTGAGCCTCATCTCAAGCTCCATATGTAGACAAAGATGAACTTGAACTCCTGATTCTGCCTCTACCTCCCAAGTATAGAATTATAGGCATGTGCCACCACACCTAGCAACCTCCCTCTTTTTAAAGGCTGAGTGATATTCCACAGCATGAATGAACCAAATGCATTTCACTTCTCTCCACATACTGCCACCCCCAACCTCCACCCTGGGAACTTCCTCACCTGATTGTCTGGTGAGGAGAGTGGCTTGGCTCCCTTCTGGAACACTGCACAAAGAAGACCCCTCTTCCTTTCCCTATAGCGGGGACTGGGAAAAATGGGAGGAGAGTAACACTTAAAGAACCAATAGAAACGTTGTAGAAGGTCCTGCCGCTCCTTCCTGTGACTCCCAGCTCCCCTCAGTGCCATTGTCTAAACACCCCACCCTCCTTTCCCTGCCCAGTGCACTCCCAGGAGCTGGGCACCCTCCCAGCTCCTCCTAGCAGTCTCTCCTTCTGGCCTGGACCCTGGCTGGCAGCAACCTCAGCCTGGCAGGAGGATGACTCTGGGATGGGGAGCCTCAGCCCAGGATGCTTAGCAACACTCTGAGTTAATTATTTAATTGGGTGAAACATCTATTAGGGAGGATTCTCACATCCCAGACAGCCTGTGAGTAAACATGTCGAGAAGAGAAGAGTGAGATATTGGCAAAAACTGCCACTCACCCTGGCTCCTCCCCTACACCCACTCTCCAGCTGGGGAGGGACCCTGGAGAGGCTGCCCAGATGTTTCTGTCCTAAGGGCTAGGGCAGGCTGGCCAGGCAGGCCTGGGAGATTGTATCTGGGAAGCCGGGAAGCAGTGGCAGGAGGTGAGAACTCAGGATACCACTACCATCAGGTAGCCCACGAGAGGGAGGTTGACTATCCAGGAGCCTGTCACTAGAAGCAGAATATCAAGGCCCCTCGAAGATGAACACCTGGGGTTGAGGAGATGGTTCAGTTAGTGAAGTGCCTCCTGCCTGAGCATGAAGACCTGAGTTCCATTTCTAGCACCCATATAAAAGCTGGGCGTGGTGGCATACATCTATAGCCCTAGCCCCAGCAGTAGGAGATGGAGATAGGTAGATCTCTGAAGCTCGCTGGCCAGCCAGCCTAGCTAAATCGGTAGCTCTGGGTTCAGTGAGACCCTGTCTCAAAATAAAAGGTGGAGAAAGACTGAGGAAGACATTGGACATCAACTTCTGGCCTCCACATGCATACATATAAACACATAGCTGCATGCACATGTACACATATTCATAAACACATAGTGTACACACACATACACACAAGAAAACACCTAGAGGGGAGCTCCACTGTGACTTAGGGACCACTAGCTGCAACCCCATTTAGGGGTTGCCTGGCACTTGCTGGCTCCCCAGAGAAAATGCCACTAGAAACAAGACAGGAATCATTTTCCTTGTCCTCTGGTTCCCCCCCGCCCCAGCCACTTTCATGAATGGAAACCAACGAAAGCCCATGGACCAGGGAGCCTGGTAACTGCCATGTGTTTGGTAGAGGACAGAGCCCTACAGGGCAGAGCAGAGAAGGAAGCTTGTGTGGAGCCTGGTAGCTTGTGTACAGGACCAGGCTTCTTTGAGAGAGGGGGACCATCCATCCAGGCCGAGTCATGGCATCGAAGGAGAGATTTGTGGCTTCGCTTGCACCTTGCCTGCCCAGGGTTCAGTGTAAAAAAAACCAATGAACATTTTTACTAAAGAAAGATTTTTGTTGAAGATTTATATTTTATTACCTTTAAGTACTTGTATGTGTACATGAGTGCAGAGCCCAAGGAAGCCAGAGGCTTTGGATGCCCTGGAGCCGGGGTTACAGGCAGTTGTAAGTGTCCTGACATGAGTGCTGGGAGCTGGACTCAGTTCTCTGAAAGAACGGTACGTGTTCTTAACCACTGAGCCGTCTCCCCAAACCCTGAGGAAAGATATAACAGAAAAACAAACAGTTCCCAATTGAAGCAGGGCATGGCAACTCATGCCCTAAATCCCAACTCCTAGGAGGCTGAAGCAGAAGAATTGTCATGAGTTTGAGAACCAGCCTGGACTACAGAGTGAGTTGTAAGGCCAGTCTGGGGTATAGTGTGAGACCCTATCTCAGGAAAACAATATTGAGGACCAAGCATGTTGGTTCATACCAATAATTCCAGTACTGAAGAGGCAGAAGCAGGTGGCTCTCTACTAGTTCATGGCCATCCTGGTCTACATAGGGAGTTCTAAGCTAGCCAAGAATACATATAAGACCCTGAAACACACACACAAAAAAATTTTTTTAATTTGGGTGCAGGAGATTTGCCTCAGTCATGCTTGATCATGCTAGATGCAGGCATGAAGCCCTGTGTTCAGTCTCCACCACTACATGAACTGGACATGATGGTATATCACTGTAATCCCAGCACTCTGGAGGTAGAAGCAGGATACTCCACGAGGTCAAGGTCATCTTTGGCTATATAGTGAATTCAAGGCCAGCCTTCTCTCACCAATAAATAAATATAGGGCTAGGAAGATGGCCAGTGGATAAAGCGCTTGTGCCACAAGAATGAAGACCAGAGTTCAGATCCCCAGCAACCACATAACAGAGCCAGATGGACTCTCCAGAGAAGCTGGGCTTCTCACCACACATGTGCCTTAGTGAATGCACATACACAAAAGGAAAGGAGGGAGGGAGGGAGAGGAGAGGAAGAAGGGAAAGGGAGGGAGGGAAGGGGAGGGAGGGAGGGGAGAAAGAAAAGGAAGAAAGAGAAGGGGAAGGAGGGAGAGAGAGACGGGGAGGAAGAGAAGAGAAAAGAAAAGAAAAGGAAAAGAAAGTCCAAATTCATTGGAAGGAGTAAAATAGGGGATGACAGTCCAGCCGTCCAGGAGTGACTTCCAGAGAACTGTGCAGCCTTGGGCTGTCGCTTGAAAACTCAAGCAATTGCAAGAGTCTTCACTTAGTGTAACAAGTAGCTGAGATAGTTAACTTGGAAGGTATGTGTTAATTTTCCATCTACCACAGCCTTCCTTCCGTAAGTAGAAAAGCACTGAAAGAACATATGCTGCTCTTTAGGACGAAGACTCCAAAGAGGAGTCCCACTGGAGAGGACAGATGGACCCCAGAGCCACAGTGAGAGACTTCCCAGGACCCCAGGGCCACAGTGAGAGACTTCCCAGGACCCCAGGGCCACAGTGAGAGACTTCCCAGGACAGCGGGTGCTTTGCCCGGGCGGGACATTCATTCATTCATTCTTATTTTTGTGTGTGTTTTGCCTGCATGTACATGGATGCTCCACGTGTGTGCAATGTCCATGGAGGCCAGAGAGGGGATTGGATCCCCTGGAATAGGAGTTACAGTTGGTTGTTAGCTGCCAGGTGGGTGCTGGGAACTGAATCAGGGTCCACTGCAAGAATAGTCAATGCTATTCAACACGGAGCCATCTCTCTAGCCCCAATGTTTTTTGATTTATTTATTTTTATTTTATGTGTCTGAGTGTTGCTAACATGGATGTAGGTGTACCTCACATATGCAATCCCTGAAGAGGCCAGAAGAGGGGGTCAGATCCCCTGGAACTGGTTATAGATCACCATGTGGGTGCTGAGAACCAAACCTGGGTCTTCTACAAGAGCAGCTAGGTCATCTTTCCAACAGCACGTGGGGCTTCTTCATTCACCTTGTCATTCAGTCCATCTTCTCGTGATCACAACAAAAAGTCACCACCTAGTGACAAATAAGGCAACTGAGGCAGTGGCAGGTGATACCATGTGTCACACAGAGCTACGGGCTGAGTGTGGAACAGTGGGGGAAGGAAAGGGACTTCAGGAAGACCCTTGTGAGGCCCCAGCATGCTGCAGAGGCACTGGGAGGATGACGGAGTATACAGGACTCAGGAGCAGGTCCAGCAGGAGGAGTGCTGGGGCGGAGGGTGGCTCCAGAGGAAACTTTCAACATCCAGCTTTGTATTGTTTTCTGGATGGTGATGTACATGTTTGGTGTATGTCTGTGTGAGGCCAAGGGAGGACTCAGGCAGCTTCCACCATGGTTTTCTACCTTATTCCCTTGAGACAGGATCTCTCACTAAACTTGAAGCTTGCTGTTTTTCAGATCAGCTGGAGGTAGTGAGCTGTAGCAATCCTCCTGTCTCCACCCCTCCCCCGCGCCCAGCATTGGGGTAACAGGTGATCTCGAGTGCGGGGAATGCAAACTCAGGTCCTCTTTCTTTTGCCCACTGGGCCATCTCCCATGCTCTGTCTATTCTGAAGAAGTCCTCACTTTGTAGATCATTTGGACTTAAACCTATCTTCCTGCCTCTACCTTCTGATTTATGGAATTACTGGTATGCAGTACCAAACCCAGCTCTTTCACTGGCTTTTTTTGTTGAGACAGGGTCTCACATAACCCAGAGAAGCCTCAAACTGACTATGTAGTGCACAAGGACCCTGAGCTCCGGTCCTCCCACCTCAGCCTCCAGAGCACTGACAGCACGGGCATGCACCACCCTGCCTGCTCCACCTCCCACTGTGATGCCTTCTTGGCAGTGGGAACCGCACCCAGCTGTGAGGGTGTGTGCCCCATGCAGGTCTCTGTGCTCATTGACATCTTATTCTGTCACAGGAAACTTGAAATTCTCAGTCACTTTTTAACAAGATTCTCTGAAATTTCTTTTGCCCCAGGGCCCACAAAGCCTGACTGAAGTCTGCCCTGCCTAGAACTAAGAATATTTTAAGGGAAGACCTCTTGGAACAGAAGAAGTCCTTCAAGTCTATGGGGAAGATAGATGGACCTATGCGTTTCCCACTGTTTTGGACTACACACACACACACACACACACACACACGCACGCACGCACGCGCGCGCGCGCCTTGCACATACAGGTATCTTCCTTTATAAACATGAGTCATGTTTCCAGGTCCTGTCTTCAGCTCCGAGACCTGACAAACAGCCCATATTTATCAATATCAATAGACCTCCCACTCCTTCCAACACCCTAAAGGCTCTGGCCCATGCAAGGCTTCCATGGGATTTGCTGACCCCACCCAAGGCCAGTATAGATGGACTGAAAACTCCCTGAATGATGCCACAGCTGGGGCAGCAGTGGAGGAGGGGAGGCATGTGTGTGTGTGCGCGCGTGTGTGTGTGAGCGCGCGCGTGTGTGTGTGTGTGTGTTGCAGAAAACAGAAACAAATAAAGAGTTCAAATGTGAAACGATTAAAAAAATAAATCGAAGGAAGCGAGATAAGGCTGTGGAGCCCCTGCTTCCTAGTTAACATTCATTGGATTGAATAATCAGCCTTCATTATCTCAAATTGTCTGCATATTTGCCCTCAAAATGCTAATTTACAGTTGGCTGGGAGCAGTCTTGGCCTATTTTGACTAAAATATGATTTCACTTTATTGAGCATTGTTCTTAGCTGTCGGGCATCTTGGTTTGCACAGGGAAGGAGGGAGCATAGACGGAGGAAACCATTTTCTATCAAAGCAATGCCCAGCTCAGCTCTGATTACAGGCTCCCTGTTTTGTGTAGAAATGGCATTTCTAAGCCTCCAAGTAAAATTAGAGTCGTTATCATTTTCTTTTAGGGGACAGACAGTTTATCATTAATCTCAGAGAAGAAAATAAGAGAAACAATTTTTTTGTTTGTTTCACTGAGGGGTAAAAAGTCTTCCCTATCACCCCCCCTCCTTCAAGGCTGTCGGCTCCCTCCTTTCCCACTTTCTCTGTGGCCTCCAAAGGCCTGGAACTTCTGCCTCTTGCCCTTCTGTGTTCTCCAAGCCCCAAGATCCAAAAATATAGTTCCAGGTTACTAATGTAGCCCAGGCTGACCTAGAATTCTATGTAGCTAAGGATGACCTTCCTGCCTCCACCCTGAGTGCAGGGATCATAGGTATACCCAACACGCTCACTTCTCAATTTTATGCTGGGTTAATTCAGGGCTTTAGCTGTAATCTCAGCATTCTAAGAGTTTGAGACCATCCTGGGGTACATAATGAAACAACTTCCTTCCCTCTCTCCTTCCCTTCCTCCCTCCAGTTCTTCCATAATGAGATATTTCCTATTCCATCCAGCTCTATGAGATGGCAAAACCAAGCCAGTCAGGAGCCACAGCTATAGGTTACATCGTTAGCTAGCAGGCCTCTCTGTCATCATAATCCTGTGGCCAGGGAGTGGCCATTCTGATACACCAAGGATCAGAGAGGCTCCAGGTTGCTGTGTCTTCTGCCCAGGACTCAGGAGACAGCATGTTCAGACAACAGGCTTCCACCATCTTGTGTTATCACTGCCTTTCCCTCTGGAAGGCTTTCCCTCTCCTCCAGAGTGTGAGGAAGATGCCAGGATGCCAACTTCTGCTCAGCCCTCCAGGGTCTGCCGTGTGTGTGTGTGTGTGTGTGTGTGTGTGTGTGTGTGTGTGTTGGGCAGGTTGTACACTGCAGAGGAGCACCTTCTCAGAGGGTGATGAGGCTGAAACCGGTGCTGCTCCATCCTCAGTGCCCTGAGCCCTTATGTAGAGATGTCTTTGTCCAGAAGGGTGTCTTATGGACAAGCCTGGCCCTGAAGAGTTGGCTTGCTTCTCTTCCTCACCTTCTCCAGTCACCTGAGCTGAGCCTTCTCAGAAAGTTCCTCTCCTGGGGATCAGTGTGCTGTCTAAACAGAGTCTCAGATTTCAATATCCATCCCCTCCTCCTGCCTGGATCTGTGGGTACGTGGTATGCAGGGTCTTGTTACCTGTTTGTTATTTGAGAAAAAATTTCCTGCAACCCAGCCCGGCCTCACTGTAACTGAAGGTGGTCCTCCTGCTTCTTCCTCCTGAGAATGGAGTTTATATGTATCTACTACTGTGTCCAGCTCAGTTTTTTGTTTCTGGTTTTTTGTTTGTTGTGGGATTTGCTTTTTTGAGACAGGGTCTTCAGTAACCCCAGCTGGCCTGGAACTGACTATGTAGACAAAGTTGGCCTTGATCTCACAGGGATCCACCTGCCTCTGCCTCCTGAAGGCTGGGATTAAAGGTCTGTACCACTGCACCCGGCTTTATTTTGTTGTTGTTTGTTTTCATCCTAAAAATGTATGTGTACCAGTGTTTTGCCTACATGTATGTAAGTGCGTCACATGCATGCAATGCCTGAGGGCCAGAAAAGATAAGAGGGTATTGGATCCCCTGGTACTCTTAACCACTGAGTTGTCTCTCCAACCCTGTTTCTGTTTGTTTGGGGGGCAGGGTCTCACTGTGTAGCCCAAGCTGGCCTTGAACTCATAATCCTCCTTTTTCTCCTGAGTGCTAAGAATAGGGCCACCACACCTAGAGTCTCTAGTTTCAATAGGATTTGAAGCCCCTAAATATTGTCTTTGCCACTCACTAAGGCTACCATCTGTCATTAACTCAGCACACAAGCCCTGGTCTTGACAGTTACTGCTCTCCATCCGCTCTTGTTCACTTGAGACACCAGGCTTTGCCAGTGCCTGGTTTCTTGGAAGTGCCAGAGCCAGTGGTGGGAGAATCTCAGTAGGCACTTAGCATCTTGAGGCAGCCAGCAGGCATTCCTCATCTACACACACAGAACTGTTGAGACAGGCCTGTGACCCAGCCAGCCCTATCTACAGTGCATACACACTCCACAGATATCATTTCCCCTCACCCTCCAAAACACAACAGATAACCCAGGATAAGACATTGCATGCACAAGCAGTCCCCAGACTTGTATGTCCAGTCAACACCCTCATAAGCCTTCCTCTCCCCCCTCCTCTAAGGCCATCGGCTCCCTCCTTTCCCACTTTCTCTGTGCCCTCCAAAGGCCTGGAACTTCTGCCTCTTGCCCTCTGTCACTCAACACTATCCTCCGTTGAGAACACAAGTACATATCACATACATGGATACACACATATTCATACAAAGCAGACATCACACACACATACAAATACACTAATGGATATCCTACACACTCCTGTATACTTGACCTCACTGGTTGGTTCCAGGGGCTATGAGAAGAGCTGAGAAACCTCCATCATCTCAGACCCAGAAACTGGACCTCCCTCACATGTCCAAAATGACCACTGAACATGATGAATTCCCACAGGCCTCCAGGAGAAGTGCTTCTGTGAGGCACGACCTGGATCTGCCTGCAGGAACTCTGGACCTGGACTGTCTTTGTTTAACTTAAAATAAGGCATTAGAGGGACTTGATCAACCAAAGCCTTCAAGAGGGGGTTAGGATGCTAGGTCAGCATGTGAGGGAGCCCACCCTGGCTTGATCCCTGCCCTCAGGGACTTGTGTGTCTGGTTGAAGACAGAAACCTAACTTAGTGTCAGAGAACAAACATATGCAGTTGTGAAGAACAAGCAAGCCAGGAGTGGCCATGAAGCTGGCTGCATCCAGCAGCCTTGAAGACGGAGTGGGGCCTGTGGGAGTTCTTCACTCCTGGCTGTTTACTGGCCCTGCTCTCCATTCGGTACTACGCTCGGCAGTGACTGGCCCCTGCCTTGTGCCGTCCTACCTGGGACACATCCCCTGGTCATGTGGACAGTGAGTCTCTTCAAGGTATTATGGAGACCCTGATGCTTAAGTATGTGCTCTAGGATATGCCTTACTTTCTTCTGAGTACCTCCTTTTCCCCTAATCCTGGTACTTAAGCCTACACTAAAATATCTTTAATAGGGACTGGAGACACGGCTCAGTGGTTAAGAGCGCTGGTCACTCTGGCAGAGGACTTGGGTTCAGTTCTCAGTACCCTCCATATTTTCAGTTTCAGGAAATCTGATACCATTTTCTGACCTCCTCAGGACTTGCACACAAATGGTACATTTACATACATGCAGGCAGAATACTCAGCCACATAAATTTTTATTATTGTTATTCTATGTGAATGAGCATTTTGCCTGCATGTGTGTGAATTGCCTGCATGTGTGTAAATGCACCTGTGTTGTGCATGCCCTCTGAGGTCAGAAGAGGGTGATGGGTCGCCTGGAAGTGGAATTACCAACGGTTGTTAGCCACCATGTGGGTACTGGGAACTAAACCCTGGAAGAGCAATCAATGCTCTTAACCACTGAGCCATCTCTCTAGCCCCACATATAAACATGTTTAAAGCTATATATTTAATAAAACCTCCAACTCTGCTTTATAAATTGACTAGTCCTGAAATTCTTTTCAGCACCAAAGCCCAAAATTCTGGTTCCGTGTGAGTGGAGATCCCCCCCAAACGCTAGGGGGACTCCTGAGGCTGGTGAGGGTAACAGTGGGGCGCTGTGCCTCCTTTACCTGGACCCCAAAATGCTGACAAGAGGAGACCAGTAACACCAAGTTTTGCTACTGCCAACAGAAGCCAAGCTGTGAGCTTGGGCCTAGAGCCCTGGAGGTTGAGCTTAGGTTTTCAGGCCTGGGATAGTTAATCTGGGATAGGAAGAAGCCCTAGACAAAACCACCCAGACGGGAGCAGGGTCTAGGCCCTGCAGAGCCCACGAAATCCTCAAGGACCGCCACAGTGCCCGTCTCCTTGCTCTCCCATTAACCGCTTGTGGAACAGGCTGTGTCGTCCGGACACTAACCGCTGACCCCCGCCTTCCACCGCAAAGGCTGAGTGACAGAAGGCTTGGTCACTGCAGGAACGCTGAGGTTTGAGCTTGGGTGTGTGGGCGTCTCCTCAGCTCCGCAGCGCACCTGCAGGTAGCCTACCCCGGCCCATGGACCCTCGCACCCTGCACCGCAGCGGGTGGGCATGGGCTCCCTTTGCAAGTCTGAGGGTGACCCTCTTCCCCCGCTGCCATCTTTCTCCTGGCAACCCTGCCGTCCTTTCAGGGACAGAGAACCTCTGGGGAGTCGGTGGAGCAGCAGCCCACACGCTAATCCCCCGGTCCCAGCCGGCGGGCCGGGACGAGGATTAGGCTGGGGAAGGGCACTGACCAGCCAGGCCGCGCCCGCTTCCGCCCGCGGCTCAAATGCCGCATTTGGCATGCGGCGCGCGCTCCCCTGTTTGCTCGCCGAGCCGCCCCTGGCGGGAAGCCGACTCGCAAGTGTATTGGAGATTAAGACACATCCTCAATCCCGCCGCCCTGATTCAGCCCGCGGGCGCCCGCCTCGCCCGCTCTTCCCCGGAGAGGGGGCCACCCAGGGGAGACGTCGAGGGGCGTCCGCGGACCAAGGAGGCATCCC
The DNA here is from genome assembly GCA_035773235.1 of Eospalax fontanierii. Lineage (NCBI taxonomy): Eukaryota > Metazoa > Chordata > Mammalia > Rodentia > Spalacidae > Eospalax > Eospalax fontanierii. The sequence goes on along the minus strand of CM069547.1, from coordinate 50,946,077 downwards.
TCCTTCCCGTGCCGTGAACTTTGCATCTCTCCTCTTCAGAGGAGAATTTGCACGTGGAGGGCAAATTCCCCTTAAAACCGGGGTTGTTTAAGAAAAAAAATTGAGATTGGATAATGAGAGAAAGAGAGAGGGAGGAGAAAGGGAAGGGAGAAAGAAAGCGAGGAGAAGGAGGGAGGGGGAGGAGTTGGAAGGGGGTCCCTAGCCTTCTCCCTGCCTCTTCAGGGAGGTTTGGACCAGGAGGTTTGGCAAAGGATAGGCTCTCTCACCCTTGTTAGAAGTTGCAGCTGAAAGGACCGGGGAAGACCGGAGGTGTAGCTGTTTGATAGAGTGCTTGCCTGATGTTGCAAAACCTTGGGTTTGATCATCAGCATTGCATAAATGGAGTGTGTATACGTTTGTAATCCCAGCCCTCAGGAGGTGGGAGAGGACAGTTAGTTCAAGGTCATCCTCTACTACATATCAGCTTGGGCTACCTGAGACCCTGCCCTTAAAAACAAAGCAAGGCAGTGGGAGAGTCCGCTGTGCCCAAGTGGTAAACACCCCCCTCCCCGCCTCACTCTCCCTCGCTCCTCTGACCCCACCCTTGGAAGACCCAGCAACTTGGTAAATCAGACCTCTCTCCTTGGAGGAGCTGTGAATCTTTTCTCCTCCTCTTTAGAGACGCGCAAACTGACCAAATAAGCCCCTTGCCAACTCTGCGCCCTCCGAACTCTTCTCCTCCTAACTCCTTCCAGACCTTCCAGAACGAACGGGCGGCGCCGCGCCGTGCCCCTGCCTTCCCTGCCGCTCTGGGGGTACAGCGCCCGCCTCTCCTCCCCCACGCCAGCTTCACTTCCCGTAGCTTGGGAGGGATGTGTAGGCCAAGATGATCCCATCGCCTAGGCTCCTGTGTGAGGACCTTTCCTTCCCAGCACCGCCGCCTCTGGAGCGCTTGGCTGCTTCCGACTCCGCGGTCTAGTCCCGGCGGCTGCAGCCCGCATCGAGTGGTCTGCGCGCGCCCCCTGCCGTTCACCGCGAGAAATGACACGCTCGGTGGGCGACCTTGCGTCCGGGATGCAGGGCACACTTCCTAAACAACACAATGTCTACTGGGCTCAGAAACACCTGATCCAGCTGAAAAGGAGGAAAAAAATTCTCCTCCATGGGGCTATGAAATAAACCAACAGCAGGCAGATTAACTGGAGGAAACATCAGCGTATTAGGTTCACTAAAGCATCCTAGGAAAGAAAAATACTCAAAAATCCCGCGATGTGGGGCATGGTGGCACATGCCTTTAATCCCAGCACTAGAGAGGCAAAGGCAGGCAGATCTATGTGAGATCGAGGCCAGCCTGGTCTACATAGCGAGTTCCAGGCCAACTAGGGCTATAGGAAGTCCCTGTCTCAAGGCAGGAGGATTAGGAATTCAAAGTCATCCTTGGCTACATAGCCAGTTTGAAGCCAGCCTGAGCTACATGAGAACCTGTCTCAAAACACAAAATAATAAATTAAGGCCAGGGAGGTGAGCTCAGTGGGAAAAGACATTTATGGTCAAGGCTGATAACCTGAGTTCAATTGAACCCTATATTGGAAATAGAAAACAAACTACCACAAGTTGTCTTCTGACCTCCGTAAACACCATGGCATGCATGTGTATACACACATACACACACACACACACACACACACACACACACGAAACACATCATAATAAAATAAAATGGCTGGGATATACCTCCGTGAAAAAATGCTTACCTGGCATGCACAAGGCCCTCATTCAATCCCCTACCCACACCAAAATTCAGTGCCCCACACCCCAAAAAAGAAAAGGCAGGAAGGAGAAACAAAGAAGGAAAGGCAGGGTGGCACACACTTGTAATCCCAGCACTCTGGAGGCTGAGGGGGAGGAACGCAGAGTTGAAGGCAGCCACATAACCGAATACTGTCTCAATAGGTATGTACATCCGTGAGTGCAGGTACACATATGCGCACAAGTGAATGTGTGAGCCTCAGGTGTCGGTCCTCAGGAACCTTTTGTTTCAGACAGGGTTTCTCGTTGGCCTGGAACTTGACCAAGCAGACTAGGCTAGCTGGACAGAGTTCGGAATGTAGCTCATCTGGTAGAGTGCTTGCCTAGCATGCATAAGGCCCTGGACCCTGAAGAACATAAACCAGGCATGGGGATCCATGCCTGTAAGCCCAGCACTTAAGAGATGGATCAGAACTCACTAAGCAGCTGATGATGACCTTGATCCTCCCGCCTCTGCCCCCACATTGACCACCATGCACACTGTTGACCTGGGGTTTTGGGCCTCTCTCCCTTTCGAGGAGAGGGAGTAGGAAAGGCTGCAGGGGGAGCAGGATAGGGAAGGTGGGAAGCAGTGAGGTCCTGAGTCTCTCAAGACTGTGCATAAGCCTGAGTAAACTCTGGTCTGTCAGGCTCCAAAGACCTTTCTTCCTGGTTCCTCATGTTGTCTGCCCTGGAGAAACAGCAAAGCAAGAAAGATCCTTACCAAACCAACCATGTGGTTAAACACCTGTATTCCAAGCACTCAGGAGGCCGAGACAAGAGAATTGCCAAGAGTTCAAGGTCAGCCTGGGTTACACTGTGAGTTCCAGACCAGCCTGGGCTATATTGTGAGACTAATTCCAAAGAAACAAACACAACACAATTAAAATGGATCATAACCTACTTTCCTCTGGCTTCAATGAGGCAGAGATTTATACCTTCAAACACGGAATTGTAGGCAGTTCTTTTATTTGCTTGGTTGCTTTCATGTGAGCCTGTGCACTATGAGGAGGTATGGTTGTAGGTTCATGCGTGCGTAGCACGTAGCTGCAGGTTGTAGGTTCACGTGCGCGTAGCACGTAGCTGCAGATTGTAGGTTCTCATGTGCGTAGCACGTAGCTGCAGGTCAGAGGACAACCTCAGGTCCTAGGTACTGTCCTGGTTAGTTTTGTTGTCTTTCTTTGGTTTGGGTTTGTTCTGTTCTGCTTTGTTTTGTCTGAGACACTGGCTGGTCTAGAACTCACTATGAAGACCAGGCTGGCTTTAAAATCATGCAAATTTGCCTGCCTCTGCCTCCAGAATGCAGGGATGAAAGACTGGGTGGGTAGGGGAGAGACTATTTTCTCAATTGTTAATTGATGTGGAAGGGTTCGGCCCCCTGTGAGAGATGCCTAGACAGTAGGCCTGGGCTGTATAAGAAAGGTAACTGAGCAATCCAGAGAAAGCAAGCCGGCAAGCAGCGTTGCTCTAAGGTCTCTGCTGTGGTTCCTGGCCGCAGGCTCCGGCCTTGAGTTCAGTGCTGGCTTCCCTCAACCAGGGACTGTAACTCATGAGATGAAAGAAATCTTTTCCTCCTCAGGTTGGTTCTAGTCAGTGTTTTATCACAGCAGCAGAGAGAAGCAAACAAGAACAGGCATCTTATACCTTTTGAGACAGAGTCTCTCACCAGCCTAGAACTTCATCGAGTAGGCTAGGCCAGCTGGCCAGCGAGCTCCAGGGATCTTTTCTGCCTGTCCCCACCTCTCACCTTCACATCAGCTTACAATTCAGCTCCACTATGCCAGCTTTTCACTTGGGTTCTGGGGACTCAAACTCAGGTCCTCATGCTTGTGAGGTTAACATATTAGGAACTGGGCCATCTCCCAGCCCTCTTAGTTTTTTTTTGAGACAGGGTCTCATGTAGCCAAGCTGCCCTTGAACTTGCTATGTAGCTCAGGCTGGCTTTGAACTCGCAATCCTCCTGCTGCCATCTTCTGGGTGCTGGGTTCAAAGATCTGCGCCACAACTCCCAGCTTAGATCTTTTAAAGAAATACTCTTATTTTTCACACTTATTCAGTGTGTGTATGGTGTCAGATCCCCTGGAGCTGTAGTTACAGATGCTTGTGAGCCACACTACATGGGTGCTGAGAACTGTGCTAGGGTCCTCTACCAAAGCAGCAAGCACTCTTAACCACTCTGTCATCTCTCCCGCCCTTAACTTGAATTTGAAGTGGGAGGTTGGTTTGATTTGTTTTGAGTGTACTCCAGGCTGGCCTGGAACTCATAGAGATCCCTCTGCCTCTGCCTCCTGAGAGCTGGGATTAAAGGTATGTGCCACCACACCACACAACCCTCCAAATTTGTCCTTAACTTGAATCCATCTTAACCATCTCCATCCTCTGATCTGGGGTTTCATGAACAGGAATTTTCATTCAGTAGGAGCCTGACAATGGTCCAGAGCATACCAACTCAGTGACATGTGTGTTAGCTTTTCAATCATGTAATGAAGCAGTTGTATCAACATCTGAAAAGAACAAAGGATTTATTTGGGCTCATGGTTTTAGAGGCTACGTCCACAGTTGCTGGTTCCATTGTTCCTGGGCCCACAGTGAGGCTAAATATCATGGTGAAAGGGTATGATGGAGCAAAGCTGCTTACCTCAGAGAAGCCAGGCAGGAGCGCAGGGAAGACAGGGAGAGATGAGAAGAGACGGGAGAGGGAGGGGTTGCCTTTGCAGGCTTCTTCCTTCTTCCCTGTTTGTTCTATCTGGCCCTTAGCTCGGCCGTACCACCATACTCCAGGCAGGTCCTTCTCGATTAGCTAATGTTCTGAAATGCCCTCACAGACATGCCCAGAAGTGTGCCTTACTAACCTCATAGGCATTTCTCAACAATCAAGTACACCTAGAATCCCAGCACTCATGAGATAGGAGGGTAGCAAGTTTAAGGCTACGTTTGTTTGTCCCAAAAATAAAGAGGGTCAGCAAGATGGCGCAACTTGTAAAGTACTGGTTGCCAAGCCTGACAGCCTGGGTTTAATTCCTGGTACCTACATGATGGAAGCAGAGAACTGACTTCCACAGTAATGTTCACATGTATATCATCACAGGCACGCACACACACACAGAATAAATAAGTCTAACAAAAAATTTAAAGAAATTTTGAGTTTGAGGACTCTTGGTAGGGCTTGGCTGGGATGTGTACATAGTGTCAAGTAAACCTTTTTTGTTATTGTTGTTGAGGCGTGTCTCCTGCAGCCCGAGTTGGCCCTTAAACTTGTTACAAAAATAAAGATGGCCTTGAGCTCCTGATCCTCCTGCTCCTACCGCCCACAGTGCTGTGATTTGGGTGAGCACCATCATGCCCTGTTGGTTAATGCATTGCTGGGGTCAAACCCAGGGCTTTGCGCCAAGCAAGCATTCTACCAGCTGATCTACATGCCCAGTCCCAGGTAGATCTTGTAAGGTTGCAGAAAGAGCTGGCTTCCTGGGTATGCAATCTGTGCTCATGCACAGGGCCCCAAACTCAGAGACCTGGTAGTTTGTTCAATGATCTGCTGTTGCGTTAAAATCCGAAATTTGGGGAGGGGGGCTTTTGAGGATTTGGGGGCATGAAACAGGATCTCCCTGTAGCCCCAGCTGGCCTGTAATTCTCTATGTAGACCAGGCTGGTTTTTATCTCACCAGATATCTGCCTGCCTCTGCCTCCCAAGTGTTGGGATTAAAGGTGTGTACCACCAGTTCAGCCTCTAAAGATTTTTTGAGTAACAGTTTCCCATTTCACTGTGCACTGGGCCCCACAATTATGAGTTGGTTTTGGCTGTAATCACACCATTCCCAGGACTAGACTATCAAGGATGATGACTCGAGTCACACATCTAGGGTCTTGGCAGGGTAACCTGGGAAACAGAACTGTTGTAGAATGCTGTTCTCTAGGCAGAACATGTCTGTTACTGTCTTGAAATCAGAGAGGTGTAATTACTGGCAAGAGTATGATTATCACACAAGATTGAGACTATTTACATCGGGGGTCCCTAGACCCTCACCTGAGATTCAGCCACTCACCGCTTCCCGACACCACACACACACACACACACACACACAGCCACAGGGGGATGGAGAGTCTGCCCTCGATATACGAGGTCTTAAGGTGCTGTGGTAGAAGGTTAACTGCAGATAGCATCTATGCAGCTCCAGTGAGGTTGTTCACTTGTGCTAGAGTGGGACTCTTCCGTGGTTCAGCTTCTGCAAGTAAGCCTAAGAAACTCATTGGTTCATGATGGAGTCATTACTTTGATCTGTCATTGGTTGCTTATCTGGGGTGAGTAGAGGTTTGTTCTCTCTCTCCTTAAGCTTCTTCACACAGCAGCTGGGCCTGAAGAACATCACAAACAGTGAAGGAAGGAAGGCCTCATCACAGAGGCCAGCCTCAGAAGTTACAAGCCGCCACTTATGCCACATTCTGTTGACCAAAGCGAGTCAAGAGGCCGGCCCAGACAAGGGGCCGGGACTAAGGCAAGGCCACTTAAAGCAGGAGATACTCCCTACCACTCAAGATTAATGTCTTATCTACCTAAGCAGCCTGAATTCCCAAGACAAGGAGGTCCCTGCTACTGCTCCTGCCCTGTGACCCACTCTCCCCAACTCCCCAATGGAGTTAGTTGAACTGGCTTGTTTCAGGGACTGCTTGGGACCCGTTTGGTCCATTTAAATCCTGGGAAGGCCTAAATACTGCCTAGGCCAGAGAGGCTGAGAGGTCTGTGGACCACTTTACCAAGTACAAAGGTGAAAAAAAAAAGTGGGCTTGGTGAACAGACTCAGAGGTTTGAGAACAAAGTACTGTCCCTTTTTCTCTGAGCAGTGAGGCCAACTGGATTGAGGAGGCTGAAGCATGGACAGAGTCTTGCTGCTTAACACAGGGGCCCCCAGTATCATCTACCATATCCTAGGAGTACATCAGAACACTGATCCTGGGGCTGGGGAGATGGCTTAGTAGTGAGGTGTTTGCCACACAAGGAGGAGGACCTGAGTTCATATCCTCAGGCCCTATGAAGAAAAGCTTGGTGCCACATTGTGCACCTGTAATCCTACAATGAGGGGGTTGAGGTGCAGAGACAGGAGGATCTCTGGAGCTGGCTGGCCAGCCAATCTAGTTGAATTGGTGAGCTCCATGTTCAATAAGAGCCTCTGCTTCAGTAAAATAGGGTGGATGGGCTGGAGAGAGGACCCAAGTTCACCCAACACCTAAGGCAGCTAACAACCATCAGTAACTCCAGTTCCAGTGGATCCAGTGCCCTCTTCAGGCCTATGGGGGTATTGCATGATAGGGGTGAACACTCATACACTTAAGATAAAAATAAATTTAAAAAATAATTTTAGAGACTAGAGAGATGGCTAGCAGATAAGAGTACTGACTGCTTTTGCAGAGAATCTGCCTGGGTTCAATTCTCAGCACCCACATGGTGGCGAACAACCATCTGTAACTCTAGTTCTAGGGGATCCAACACCCTCTTCTGACCTCTGAGGGCATTATACAACACGGGTGCATTTACACAATGCAGGTAATACACATATACACATGAAATAAAAAATAATAGCAAAAATTAAGGATGGAAAGACAGAAGGGGTGTGAATGCCTGTAATCCTAGCATTTGGAAGGCAGAAACAGGTGGATCTCTGTGGGTTCAAGTCCAGTCTGGTCTACATAGCAAATTCCAGACCAGCCAGGGCTACATATTGAGACCCTATCTCAAAAAAAGAACAACCAACCAATCAAACAACAACATCTAAAAAGGTGGAAAGTGACTGAGGAAGGTCCCTAAGGCCAGATCTTTTGAGTGGGCAGAGAGCCACAACTATTGACTCATGTTCCAGCTAAGATTTGGGGAACAGCTAGCCTCCTGAACCCCGACTCCACCCCTGCCACACCCCAGCCCAATCAAGTCAGAACTTCTCTGGTCAGTTGCCAGAAAAAGATAATTTGATCCTCACTAGGGGGTTCTACTCCTCATGGGGTGAGACCTGCATGGTCTGTCCCAGAAAAGGAGGGAGGCAGGCTGAGCCCCCAGAATCTCCTACAGCTTCCAGTGGGGACCAACTTTCCCTTTCCCCTCCAAGAGCTTGGAGACAGTGGCCCTCCTAGGCTACTCTCTGGGGACTCTGCACTCAGCCTTTCCACACCAGCCCTGCATGTCTATGTTTGAAGCCAGGACTCTGAGGGGCAGTTCTCTGTGCAAGCGTGAATAGCAAACAAATCATCTTGAACACTAACTTCCTTGCAGGAACTTCAGTTAGTGCTGAGCAAACACGGACCAGGCCCCCATCCCACTAGGAGACCCCAGCAGGCAGGCAGCCAGGCCTCTGCACCTGGTCTGGGAAATGAGTTTTCCCAGGCCCCCCAGTGCTCCTCCCTAATGTGCCCTCCCAGCCTGCCTGCCTTCGACTTAGCTTCCCAGCCTTAGGGCAGATGGTAACTTGGAAGCCCACTTGTTGGCCCAGAGTTGTGGCATACACCTTTAGTATCAGCACTCACTTGGGAGATAGAAACAGGGATCTCTGTGAGTTCCAGGCCAGCCTGGTCTATACAGAGTTCTAGGCCAGCTGAAGCTACAGGGATATGCTGTCTCAAAACAAAACAAAACAAAAAAACAAAAACCTGGAAGCCCAGGTAGAAGAGTCCTGGGATGGGAGTAGGTCTGAGCAGATCTGTCCTTGACCCTCTGTGCAGCACCACCTGCATCTGTCTGCAAGGGATACCATCAGCAGCATCTACTTTTCTTTTTTTCTGAGCATCAACACCTTTCCCGAGTAGCTTTCTCATCCTGTACCCTCTGACTCCTTCGGCTTGCAACGCACTTTCGAGGCACACACATCCTCAGCCAGCTCCCTATCTATCATTTCAGTGGTCCTCCTGACTCCCAGACCTGGCTCCAAGGGCAAGGATGGTGATGTTTTTATTTTTGTTTTGAGAGCAGTGTTGAGACATCTTATTATGTGGCCTAGACTGGTCCTGAAGCAGAAGCAACCCTCCTCCAGAGCACTGAGATCACAGTCTTACAGCAGTCACTTTGGGGTACAACGGGAACTTTTTAAAAAGAGCAATCTGAAGCTGAACATGGTGGCCCATGCCTTTAAGCCCAGTGCTCAGGAAGCAGACGTAGGTAGATGTCTACACGTTCCAGGTCGGCCTGTTTACACAGTGCGCTCCAGGCCACCTTGGGCTTCAGTGTGAAATCCTGACTCAAACAAAAGGGAAGAAGTGGGGGAAAGAAAGAAGAGGGAAAAAAGAAAAGAAACAGAGGAAATGAAGAAGTCTAGCAGTACATGCAAGCTTCCAGAGGCTGGGCAGGAGGATTGCTAAGAGTCTTAAGAGGTCAGTCTGGGTTTCATGGCACCTTATTCAAAAAAAGAAAGAAAGAAAGACCAGATGTGGTGCCCCTAATCCCACCTGAGGCAGGCAGATCTCTGTGTGATCCAGGCCAGCCTGGTCTACACAGTGAGTTCTAGGCCAGTTAGTGCTACAGGAAAACCCTGTTGAAAAAAAGAAGGAAAGAAAGAAAAGAGAACAGAGGGGAAAAAAAGAACATGAGCCCTTAAAGATATTTGCTCCCCACTGCTTCAAGGATCCCCAAAGAGGAAAAGAATCCCTTCCCCACTAAGATGTTGTTCTGTTGGTAAAGTGCTTGTGTAGCATGCATGAAGTCCTGAGTTCAATCCCAGCACCATATCAACTGGGCATGGTGGCGACACACATGTAAAACCAGCACTTGGGAAGTAGCAGGACGAAAGAAGTTTGAAGTCATCCTTGACTACACAGTGCGTTCAAGACAAGCCTGGACCACATGATGCCTTGTCTCAAAACAAAACAAGACCAGACACTTCAATGTTTTGCTTTGTTTTGTTTTGTTCCTCATCTATGACACGGGAATAAGGCATGTTTGGGGGAGAGGGCAGAGGGTCACAAGCATGTATGCCTTGTAGTGCCTGTAATAATGTGTTCAGGGGCATTCCTCTGTCTAGTCTCTTTCTTCAGGAACTGGAGGAATAGGAGAGAAAGAGAATTCAGACTCAACACATAGCTCTATGGTAGATATTGTCAGTGGCTAAAGGGCTGAATGAGGTACTGACTTTGCCTTGGAATGTCTTAAGGCTGCCAGGGAGAGTGACATGGATGTTTAGAGCCTAGACCAAGTTTTCCCTTTAAGGCAGCCCATCCTCCCTTGATGGGTCTCCAGTATCCCTCTTTTCAGTACAAGTAAGGAAGTTACATAGTTTGCTACCAAATTCCAGACAGCCCTAAAATGCTCCAAGTAGACATAAAAAGTACTGTCTCAAGCCTGGCATGGTGGTTAAAATTCCAGCACTTGGGAGGCTGAGGCAGGAGAACTAAGAGTTCAAGGTCATTCCCAGCTACATAGCAAGTACAAGGACAGCATGGGCTATATCCTTTCCCTTCCTCTCTGACCAATCCATCCTGCGTTATTTTGCTCATTCTTAAAGGTGGGAATCGGAGTCCCTAAGAGCACAGACTAACCCTCCTCCCTTCCAAGGAATTCTCCTTCCTCAATATCTTGCCCACTCCAGCACCTTGGCAGGCCTCAGTCTCCTTGGAGTTAACTGCAGAAGAAAGTTAGTTGGAAAGCCTTCTTATACTTCTCATGTTATCCTGAGCCAGGCCTGGTGGTGCAGGTCTGTTGTCCCAGCTACTGGGTAGGCTGAGACAGAAGGGTTGAAAAGCCTGTCTGGGCCATAGAGTAAATTCAAGGCCAGCCTGGACAATTTAGTGAGACCCTGTCTCAAAGTCAAAATTAAAGAGTGTGTTGGGGATACAGCTCAGTGGCAGAGTGCTTGCCCAGCATATATGATACACTGGATTCTATTCCCAGAACCGAAAAAATAATAAAATTAACTCTTACTAGAAAAGTTTCCTTATGCAGCAGATGGTGATTAACACAGAGACCCATAATTAGTCAATGTGCAGAGGACAAGAGGTCGCAGAGTACTTATCCCTGAATAGGACGGCTATTTCAACCCTCTGCCTCCCACGGCTCACGGATCATTGTGTAAGAGGAGGCAAAAAATTGTAAGAGCCAAAGAGGATGGGTGACCACAAGGAAACAGAGTCTTCCAGATACTGGGGCATTTACCCGTATAAAATCACAGCAGTGGGGAAAGCATTCACCAGTCCTGAGCAAGCTCAAATCAGAGAAAATCTCAGCACAGATACGGGGAAGTGAGGAAGAAGTCCCAGCCCAACCTAGGGAACTTTTGGTAACTGACAGCTGCTGGGAGGGGAAGAGACAGTGTCTTACAGGGTTGGGACTCTTGGTGGGCCTAGAGAATGGATCTGCACTTAAGAACATTGGGGGACACAAACCATACTCTATAGACCATATATAGACGTGTGTGTGTGTGTGTATGTGTGTGTGTGTGCCTAGCATGCAGGAAGCCCTGGGGTTCAATCCCCAGAAAGACCCCTCCAAAGCAATAAACAAAATGCAGAAATCCTAAGTAAAAAAAAAAATTAAATCAAATACAATATATAAAACAATACTGTATTATAACAAGCAGGATTTAAGCTAGGATTGCAAGATTGATTTGTCAGATTTATGTGTCAGCATAACTTGTATTACCAAACTAAAAATGAGAAAAAAAAAATCACAAAAATTTTCAAATACAGTAAAAGAAATTGCTTAAATTGCTTAAAATTCTTCTGATAAAGGGCACCCAGGAAAAATCTAAATAATAATAATAAAGTTATCCCTAATCTCTCTGGCCTTGGCTTGACTTGTGGATGCGTTTCTCTGTCCTCCCCACCACCCCACTGTGTGACTGATAGTTCCCAGGACAGAAACTGCAATCTCTGCTGCTCTTTGTACCCCTCGTAAAACCAACTCACAGAAAAGGTCTCAAACAAATCCATGTTTGTTGACCAGTGTAATTAAAAAGCATAGAAGTTTAGAGGGTCTTAAAAGCGGCATTCATAAAAAAGGTTTGGAAACCCGGGAAGGTGCCTGAGTGCATGTGTCAGTAAACAGCTCTCCCCGCCAGAGCACTCCAGGGAGGGGGCAATAAGCAGCTTTGTTTGCTATTTCGCTTGGTCAGGTGGAGGGTGTGAGGGGCGGAGCAGGAGGAGCAGGTGTGGGTTGAGCTAAGGCAGCTGGCGCAGGGAAGGTAGAGGGCTTCTCCAAGGGGCCTTGGGGCCTTCTCACTCTCCTGGTTGTGCTCCACTTGAAACTCCAAAGAGCTACCAGGTTACCACCTAGCAACAGGCTTCAGGATGGAAGAGCCTCCCTTGGAGGCGAGAATAGGACCACTGCAAAACGGAGAGTCAAGAAAGGAAAAAGGGGGTGGGCAAGATGTCCTCGTGGGTAAAAGGGGGCCTACTGCCGAGCTTGATGAGCTGAGTTGAGTTGGATACCTGGAACCCAAAGGGTGGATGAACTGATAGTTTCTCTCTCTCTTTCTCTCTCTCTCCCACCCTTCATCCCTCCCTCCCTCATTAAATAAATAAATGTAAAATTTTTTGAATATTCCATTATTTTTATTGTACGTGTATGAGTGTATTACCTACATGTATGTAAGGACATCCATGTGGTGCAATGCCCTCAGAGGTCAGAAAAGGGCTTCGAATTCCCCTGGAACTGGAGTTTTGGACAGGTGTTAGCCTTCGTGTGGGTGCTGGGACTCAAACCTGGGTCCTCTGCAAGAATAGCCAGTGCACTCAACCACTGAGCCATCTCTCCTGCCCCATAAAAAAATTTGTTTAAAGGAACAAGGAGTCACAGGGACATGGGGAGATAAGGCAGCCAGTGGGCCTCTAACACGTCTTCCCTGACTGCAAAGCTCCCCAGTGGCTCTGATAGCTCAGCAAGGGCTAAAATGTTGATGTCTATGTCCTTCATCCCTCAATTCAGAGGAGGAAACTTGCTCCCTACGTAGGGGAGCTACCCAAGTGTCACATTGAGGTAAACTGAATGTCCACTTTTAATTTTCTTCCTTCTCCCCAAACACCTCAATACATTCAGAGAGAGGGAAGGCGAATCCCTTAGTTCAGGAAGAAGGCTCGATCAGAGGGAAAACTAAGTTGGGAACAGTTGGAAAGTTTTTAGACAAGTTTCCTTGAGTTACTGTTTTGTTTGAAACAGGGTCTCACTATGTAGTCCATGCTGGCGTTGAATTCAACATTCACCTGCCTCAGCCACAGAGCTGAGGATATAAGTGTGTGCTACTAACAATTAAAAATATAGAAATGGTAGCCAAGAGTGGTGGTGCATGACTTTAATCCCAACACTTGGGAGGCAGAGGCAGGTAGATCTCTGTGATATCACGGCCAACCTGGTCTACATAGTTCCAAGCCAGGTGGAGCTACATGGAGACCCTGTCTCAAAAAAGACAAAAAACAAACCATATATATATATATATATATATATATATATATATATATATATATATATATATACACACACACACACACACACATATACATATATACGTACACATGCTGGAACCTGGAGAGATGGCTAAGGAGTTGAAAACTCTTGAAGTTCCAGCAAAGGATCCAGGCTGGGTTCTCAGCACCCACAGGGCAATTCACAACCACCTGTAACTCCAGTTCCAGGGGATCCTATGACTTTTTCTGGTGTCCGTGGCTATTTCACGCACAGGTGCACTTATAATGCAGGCAAAACATTCATACATACAAAATAAAAATAAATTAAAAATGTTTTGGACTTTGTGAGACAGGGTCTCTTATTGCCCCGCTGGCCCAGAACTCACTATATAGACCATGGTGGCCTTGATTTTTCAGGGATCCTCCTGCCTCTGCCTTCTGAATGTTGCGATTAAAGGTGTGTGCTACCATACCCAGCAAATACATTTTTTTTTAAAAGAGCAAAATAGGGGCTAGTTAAGAATACTATCTGCTCTTGCAGGGGACCTGGGTTCAATTTCCAGCACCCATATGGCGGCAGCTCAAAACCATCTGCAACTCCAGTTCCAGGGGATCAGATGCCCTCTTCTGACATCCTGGGGCATTGCAGGACATTGGTGTACTTATAGGCATGTAGGCAATACACTCATACACATAAATAAAAATAGTTTTAAAAATTAAATTATTTTTAAAAGAGCAAAATATAAAAAGAAGGTTTGGGGTTGGGTTTTTTTGCTTTTTGTGTGTGTTTTTTTGGCAATGCTGGGAATCAAACTTGGGACCTTAAATATTTAACTTATAACTTCTTACTGTGGTGTGCTGGGTAGCTTTGGTGCCAACTTGATGCACCTGGGTTGAAGGAGCTTCATTTGGGGAATTTCCTCCATTAGACAGGCCTGTGGCCATGTCTGCGGGGTATTTTCTTGATTCTTGAGTGCTGCTGTGGACTGGTTGTTGTCTATTGTATAAGAAAGCAGGGTGAGCCTGGGCCAGGAGAGCAAGTCAGTAAGCAGCGTTCCTACCTCCTGTGCTCCAGCTCCTGCCTCCAGACTCCTGCCCTGAGTTCCTACTTTGGGCTCCTTTAGTGATGAACTGTATGACTCAGAAGATGTAAGCCAAATAAACCCTTTCCTCTCCAAGTTGGTATTGGTCAGAGTATTTTGTCACAACAATGGAGAAGCAAACTAAAACATGTGGAAGGGCTGAAAATGTCAGGCCTGTTTCTTTTCTTAGGGCTTTTATTTTTATTTACATGTATGTGTCTGTGTATGTCAACTGTACATGGGTACCAAAAGAAGCCAAAAGAGGATGTTGGATTCCCTGGAGTTGGAGGTTATAAGCCTACTGACTTGAATGCTAGAAACCAAACTTGGGTCTATTGCAAGAGAAGTACTCAATCTTAACACCTGAGCCATCTCTCCAGTCTCAAGGTCTGTTTTAAGTAACAGAACTTATAACTGAGCAAAGAAATGTAATTTGGATTACAAAATTCCCTTCCTCTCACATGCTGGGAATCGAACTCAGAACCTTGTGCATGCTATGCAAGCACTCTACCACTGAGCTACACCTCCAGTTTAAAATACTTGTTTTAGTTAAAATTACTGAAAGTCCAGCATGGTGGTCACACCTTTAATCCCAGCACTCACTTGACAGGCAGGGCCAGGTGGATCTCTGTGACATTGAGGCCAGCCTGGTCTACACATAGTGAGTTCTAGCTGGATCTACAGGGAGACCTTGTCTCAAAAAAAAAAAAAAAGAGATAGAAAATTACTTAAAAAACTAAAATTAAGAAATACATTTATATCTACCACTATTACTAAGCATCTTTTAAAAGGTGTTTAATTACATTTAATGTGGGGTGTATGTGTGTGGTGTGTGTACATGTGTGGAGGTCAGATCAAGGGATAACTTGAGAAAGTCAGTTCTCCCCTTCTACTATGTGGGTTCCCAAATTTGATACTCAGGGCAGATCGTCAGACCCGGCCTCGAGTGCTTTTACTCAGTGAGCCAGCTTGCCCGCCAGAGCATTTTTAAAATTGTACTATGTTTGTATTTCTTTTCTTTGACGTGTGGCTTGTATTTTTATTATTTTCTTTTATGTGTATGAGTGTATTGGCTGCATGTATGTACGTACCCCCCTGTCGTGCAGTGCTCAAGGAGGTCTGAAGAGGGTGTCAGCTCCCCTGGATGGACGTGGAGTTACAGATTGTTGTTAGCTACCACGTGGATGCTGGGAATCAAACCGGGAGTCCTCTGCAAGAGCAGCCAGTGCTCTTAACTACTGAACCATCTCTCCAGTCCCTTGTTGCTCATTTTTAACAGACTATTTGCCTTTTCTTGTTTAATTGCTTGGGAAATTTGTTTATAGATGTCTCTTTTTAATTAAGTAGGAAGTCATAGAGTTCAGTCTTTATTTTATTTTTGCTGTATTTTGTCTTTAAAAATATGAAACATGGGGCCAGAGAGATGGCTAAGCATTAGGAGCTCTGGCTACTCTTTCAGAGGACCCAGGTTGAGTTTCCAGCACCCATGTCAGGTATCTCACAACTGCCTGTAACTTCAGTTTCAGGGGATACAAAGCCCTCTCCAGTCCTCTACGCCTTACAGACAAGCAGACATGCGCGCGCACACACACACACACACACACACACACACGCACACACACATAAATAAAATATAAATTTTTAAAAAAATGTTTTAAATGTGAAACTTGGGCTGGATCGATGGCTCAAAGGATGAAGGTACTTGCTGCCAAGCTTGACAAACTGAGTTCCAAGCCAGGAATGCATACAGTGGAAAGAGAGAACTGACTCCCACAAGTTGTCCTCTGAACAGCATGCATACATTCCGCCACAAATATCTCCCTCCCACCACCAAAAAAATGCAAAAAATTAAAATAGAAAGCTAAAACTTTAGCTTGGCGTGATGATGCAGACCTTTGATCCCAGCACTCAGGAGTCAGAGGCAGGTGAAGAGGCCAGCCTGGTCTACATAGTGACACCCTATCTAAAAAAATAATTAGATTAACAGTGGGTCAGTGAGATGGCTCTGCAGATAAAGGTGCTTGACACCAAGCCTGAGGACCTGAATTGGATCCCCAGGACTCAAATGGGGGAAGGAACTGGTGGTAGAACTGACTCCAGCAAGTTGTCTTCTGACCTCCACATGAGTCACTCTTGGACACAAACACACACACACACACACACACACACACACACACATATAGATAGATAGACAGATTACAGATAGATAGATAGATAGATAGATAGATAGATAGATAGATAGATGGAGATAGATTTAAAAAAGTATTTTAAATTTAAATTTTGTTTTAAAAATGAGATCAATGAGGCCTGGGGAAATGGCTCCATGAGTGAGAGGGCTTCCTGTGTTAAGTATGAGGACCCATACTTAACAGCATTCACATAAAAGGCCAGATGTGGCTGCATGTGTCTGTAACCTCAGCATTGAGAGATGGAGACAGGCAGATCCCGGGAGGGCTCTGGAGGGACCCTGTCTCAAGTCGCTAAGATAGAAAGTTATAGGAAACACCTGATATCCTTCTCCGGTCTCTGCAAGCCTGAACATGGACACACACCCAAACACTCATGTGCATGCACCATATACACATAAACCACATAGACAAGAGACAACACACATGCACCAAAAAATTTAATTATTTGGAAGAAGTGAGACTCTGGGAATTATCATGTATACATGACCAAGTACCAGTAAGTTTGGGAACCTGGACTGAATTCTGCTGACCCAAGTGTGCTGTCATAGTAGAAGCTGTTTTCCACTTCTACCTGGAGATATTAGGTCCCCTTTGTAGAAGGACCGTAACAGCCTTCCTTCTACTGGGGGTCCCTGGACTCTATCACCACCACCCTTTAATGCTCGTAGACACAAGTCCAAATGGGCCCAGCAACATGAAGCGCAGGGCACAGCCTCCGGTGCGTGTGCCGCCTACCCACACAGCTGTGCCCATCTGCCAGCTGCCAGCTGCAGAAACCCAGGGAGATGCACAGAGGCAAACCCTAAGCCTGTGCGACTAGAAGAAAAGCAACCAGCTAGAATTTCCTCATACTGGCCCACTGCCAGCGGCGACCCATCCATTGCGGTAGCCTCGGCACCTAACAGTTTTCTCAGTTGGGGGACTGAAATCCGAACCATGAAATGCTGACACTTCTTTGGTACATTGTGGAAGAAGGAAGGATCCAACAGCTAAGGAAATTTATCCAGTGAGGCCAATAATAGACTTGTTCACTTGCCTGTTACTGTGCGCTTGGTCCAGAAGGTACACCTATCCCTAAGCTTGCAGGAACTACACATGAGAAAAACTCTGGTGGCTGATGCTGTAGAGCAGAAGCAATAGTGGGAAGTTTGGCCATTGAGCTGGGCTCCCCAGGTACCAAGTTCAAGAACTTAGTGGTGGTACTTAATCACTAAAGACAAAATAGGTATGCTTCCTTGATCCAAGAACATGTGTTGTGATGAAGTTAGGTATGGGGTCACACACCTGAAACCCTAGACCTGGAAGGCTGAGGCAGGATGACTGAACTCTTGAGGTTAGCCTAGGGAGACACTGTCTCAAAGCAATAAGACGGCCCAAATAGTTCTCCCAAATTTGGAGGGAGGGATAGGTTCTCCCTATGTGTCCAAGGCTATCTAGAGAGAGAGAGAGAGAGAGAGAGAGAGAGAGAGAGAGAGAGAGGAAAAATCAGAAGTTCAAGGCCATTCTGGATTACATAGCAAGTTCAAGACAAGTCCAGGCTCACCTTGAACTCATGATCTTCCAGTTTCAGCCTCCCAAGTTGTAAGATTTACAGACAGGAGTCACTGTTTTGCACTAGAGATCACACTGCCTAGGGCTTGCTAGGGCAAATGTTCCAGCACTGAGCTATAGCCCCAACTCTTCAAAACATTTTTCTTTTCTTTTTCTCTCCTCTCCTAATAATACCCTTTCTTTGAGTTTCAGACTGACCTCAAAATTCAATATGTATCTGAGGATGACCTTAAATGTATTCATTTATTGGAGTGGGGGTTGAGACAGGGTCTCCTTGTAGTCGCAGCTAGCCTGGAACTTGCTATATAGACCAGGCTGACCTCAAACTCAGAGATCCCTCTGCCTCTGCCTTTTAAGTGCTGAGATTAAAGGTGTGGGCCATCAGACCTTGCCTACATTTTTATTTATTTTTATTTTATGTGTATGAGTGTTTGACCTGCATATATGTAAATGTACCCATGTCATGCAATGTCCATGGAGACCAGAAGAGGGTTCAGATCCCTTGGAGTTGAAGGTAGAAATGGTTGCTAGCCGCCATGTGGGTGCTGGCAACTGAACCTATGTCCTCTGTAAAAGCAGCCAGTGCTCTGAACAGCTGAGCCATGTATCCAGCTCTATTCTTTTTTATTTTTATTTATTTTTTGAGACAGATCTCTCTGTAGCCCCAACTGTCCTGGAACTCTCTATGTAGACCTAACTAGCCTTGATCTCACAGAGATCAGCCTGCCTCTGCCTCCCAGGTGAGTGCTGGGATTAAAGGCATATACCACTATGCCTGACTGAATTTACTTTTTTATTGTATTTTTTTATTATTGTGTGTGCATGATGTGGTAGGGATGTGTACACATGCCATGCTATGCATGTGGATATCAGAAGACAACTTTCAGGAGTCAGTTCTCTCCTTCCACAAAGAGATCCAGGGATTATTGTCAGGTCCTTGGGTTTTCTTTTGAGACAAGTTTATTGTCTGGGCCATCTTGCTAGCCTCATGACCTTGAACTTCTGATCTTGCCTTCACCTTCCTCATACACCACACCCAGTTTACAGGTGACAGGTTTGGAACCCAGGGCTTCCTGCATTCTAGGCAGGCACTCCATAACTGAGTCAAATCCTCAGCTCTCTGATATTTTTGTTTTTGTTTTGTTTTTTTCTGGAGTTGTGTTGCGTTGTTTTGAGATAGGATCTCTTGCAGCCCTGGCTGCCCTTAAACTTGTGGGAATCTTCCTGCTTCAGCCTTTCTCAGATTGATTATAGGCTTGGACCACCACTCAATAAACTCATCTCCTTTTACAAAGAAAAACAAAGCAAACAAGCAAGGAAGAAGAACTTCAAAGCACCTTTGAGACTGACAGAGGAGGCAGGCAGACCCAATATCTCCCAGTGCACTTTACTCAGGACTTCCTAAGCGAACCGAATTCAAGGGCAGCAGCAAGTCCAGAGACCCTCTGGATTTAGGTCAGTGAAATGGGGTTCACATCATGATCAAGAAAAAGTGAATTCAGCCAAGCTGGAACACAACTGGTTTATCTCAAACCAGCACCACAGGATGCTCCCTAGACCACAGTAATGGTTCGCTTTATTTATAGCATGCTGGGACACTATGCAGGGAGGCCAGCGGTGGGGGGCGGGGGAGGAAGGTTGGCAAGAGACATGCTAGAGTTCCTCAGGGGCAATCATGGCAATTATGACTCAAGATTGCTGCAGCTAGGTCAAGGTGAGTCGCTACCTTACCGGAACCTGGCTCCAAGGGATGGGCTTAGTGGTATGGGTACCCATTGTCCGAGGCTGACTGTCACCAACGGTGAGTGCCCAAATTTGCCACCGACAGAGACCAACACCACCTGTAGTATGGAAGCTCACCACGCACATAGCATTTGCCTGGCTGCATAGAAAAGGACAGTGCTTAGTTCTCATTGGACAGTCAGTCTCTCCCGACGGATGTACCTTCCACACCTGCAGTGCTTCTGCCAAATCACCACCTGTAACCTGACAGACACCTTACTTACTGTCATGGAATTCTACACAGCACTGTGTCAGACCAAAACATTTATTTCACAACCAATGAAGAGTAGCAATGGGCTCCAGTTCAAAGAATTCACCAGTCTCACTATGTTCTCCACTGTTTGCTTATGGAACCAGCCCGGGGGGCAGCATTTTGGGGAACTCAGGGTAATGTCCTTTAGAGTTCAGGATGTGTTCTAAACCAGCAATCAGCATGTGGCCCTGGGAGATATCTCAAACCAGGATTTCTGGACCAATGAAGACAGAAATGAGAACAGAGCTCCTTAATATAGTACAGCACTAGGTGTTTCTCTAGCAAATTGTTTGCTTTCCATCTCTGTAACTATGGGCTCTATTGATCAAGAGGTGTTAGCTTTAAAGACAGCTTTTTCCACAAGGGACTGGGACACTGTGGTTTTGGCTTTGTTTTGTTTTTGTTGTTTTTTTTTAATATTTTGTTTATGTGTATGTAAGTATAACATTTTCATTGCTGTTTTTTATGTATATAGGTGTACTGCGTGCATGGATATTAGTGTGCCCACGCTGTGCAATGCCTGCAGAAATCTTAAGCAGGTATCAGATCCCCTGAAACTGGAGTTAAGGACAGCTGTTAGCCACCATGTGGGTGCTGAGAACAAAGCCCAGATCTTCTACAAAAGCAGCAGTACTCCTAACTGCTGAGCCATCTCTCCAGCCCTTGTTTTGTTTTTGAGACAGGGTCTCACACCATAGCCCAGACTGACCTAAAACTCACTCTGTAGCCAAGCCTGGAATTTGCGGAAATCCTCCTGCCTTGACTTCCAAATGCTGGGGTAACAGATTTCAGCTACACCACTTAATTTCTCATGTAGTAATTTATTTTATTACACTTATTTTGTGTTGGGGGGTGGGTGTGGGTGAAGGCACTCATGTGCCTACATGTCAGGTCAGAGGACAACCTGCAGAAATTGGTTCTCTCCTTCCACCATGTGAGTTCTGGGAATAGAACTTAGGTCATCA
This sequence comes from Eospalax fontanierii, assembly GCA_035773235.1. NCBI lineage: Eukaryota > Metazoa > Chordata > Mammalia > Rodentia > Spalacidae > Eospalax > Eospalax fontanierii. The sequence continues at coordinate 50,925,118 of CM069547.1, read as the reverse complement.
GGCCTGGCAGTCACCTTTACTCCATGAGTCATTTCACTGGCCCTCATGTATTTTATCTGTTATCTGCTTTGCCCATGTATGTCCACATGCCTGTGTATGCATGTGCACATGCCTGTGGAAGCCAGAGGTCATCACCATATGCTTTCTCAATTACTTTCCACCTTACTGAACCTGAAACTCACCAGTTTTGTTGGAATGACTGTGGGTACGTGTCAGGGATTCTCTTCTTACCTCCTCCCCAGCTCGGGGGTTACAGATTCACACCAATGCCTGGCTTTTAACATTTTATTACTTTATTTTTAATTTTGGATATATGGGAGGCGGGGTATGCATATAAGTGAGTACAGGTGCCTTTAGAGGCCAGAGACATCAGGTCTCCGAGAAGCTGGAGTTCCAGCGGTTCTAAGCCACCTGACACGGATGCTGAAGACTGAACTCAGGTCCTGCAGAAGTGCTCTTAACTGAGTCATCTGTCCAGTCCTGTCTGGTTTTTTTTAAAAAAATTATTATGCTAGGCATGGTGGCACATGCCTTTAGTCCCAACACTCGTGAAGCAGAGAGAGGTGGATCTCTATAAGTTCAGGGCCAACCTGGTCCACATAGTGAGTTCCAGGCTAGATGGAGCACAGGGAGACCTTGTCTCAAAAGAAAGACAAAAAAAGTTTTAAAAATATTTTATGTGCATTGCCTATGTGTGTGTAAGTGCACCCATGTTGTACAATGCCCAAGGTCAGATGAGGGCATCAGATTCCCTGGAACTGGAACAACTAGTGGCTGTTAGCCACCACATGGGTGCTGGGAATTGAATCCAGATGCTCTGCAAGAGCAGTCAGTGCTCTTAATCACTAAGCCATCTCTCTAACCCCAATTTTTATTTTCTTATGTCAATGAATGTTGTGCATGCAATGCCCAGGGAGGCCAGAAGAGAATGTCAGATCCCCTGGAGCTAGAGTTTCAAATGGTTGTTAGCCACCATGTGGGTGCTGGGAAGTAATTCCAGGTACTCTGCAAGAGCAGCCAGTGCTCTCCGTTGCTGAGCCATCTCTCCAGCCCCTGCCTGGTGTTTTGTTTTGTTATTTGAGCCTCTCTCTCTCTCTCCCCCCCCATGAATGTGTGTGTGTGTGTGTGTGTGTGTGTGTGTGTGTGTGTGTAGGTCAGAGGTTGATGTTTGGTGTCCTTTCTCCTTTTGAAAAGCATGTTATTTGTTTTTATTTACGTGTATGTGTGTCTGGAGTAGGGGCATGTGCATATGTGAGTACCAGAAGGCCAGAAGAGGGCATCATATCTTTTGGAGCTGGAATTACAGGCAGCTGTGAGTCTCCCAACATGGGTCTGGGAACTGAACTCAGGACTCTGCAGGAGCCACAAGCTCTGTTAACTGCTAAGCATCTCGCCAGCCTCAGGCATCTCCCTCAGTTGTTCTCCACCTTCTTTTTTGAGACAGGGTCTCTTACCAGAACTGGAGTTTATCCATTTGCTAGGCCGGTTGACTAGTGAGCTCCAGGGATCTGCCTGTCTTTGCCTCCCCAGCAGCGGGATTACAGACAAATGCTGCAATGCCCAGCTGTTACATGGGTGTTGAGGATCTGAACTCAGGTCTCAACAAGCACTTTACTGATGGAGCTACCTCTCCAGCCCTCATAAAACTCCTTAAACTTCATAAGAAAAAGTGACCAAAATAAGCGGAAACTTGAGACTTGAGCAGTCACTTCACACTATGGACGGTATCAACCGAGGAACACAGAGCTCATCACCACAAACCTCTCCATGGAGACAAGAGCAAACTAAAGACACATTCCTAGGGGATCTGAGCCAAGACTATGGTTAATCTCCTCTGCTAGATTTACTCACTTTTGGTTTTTTTGAGACGGGGTGTCATGCAGCCCAGGCTGGCCTCAAACTCCTTTGTAGCAAAGGATGACTTTGAATTCCCAATCCTCCTCCCTCCACTTCTCATTCTGCCGAGATTGTAGGCTGGCATCATCATGTCCAGTTTTATGAGACTGAACCCAGGGCTAGGAAAACACTCTACCAACTGATACACATCCTCAGCCTCTCACTTTCCAGGCTTCTTGACAGGCTACTCAGAAGGCAGGACAAGTATATGTTCAAGGGGAACAAGACTCCTCCTACCTCTATCTGGCAAAGCAGAGGGGCATATTTTTTGTCTCAAGCAGCCAAGGGCCATGGAGGGATATGGACCCAGTCACAACCTGATGGAATAGTTTCAGTGTTAGAAATTAATTCAAGAAAGCAGAATGCCAGGAGATCTTGGGAATTGGGACTATCAGAGCTCCACAGTCATGGTTAGTGCTCACCACACTCCAAACCAGTTCTGAAGTATTGCATGTATTACCTCACTCAGTCCTCATCCGAATCCAAGGTAACTACTATTGTTCTCCACTCCACAGATGGTAAATACAAACACTAACTTAGACCTTGCCCAAAGACATAGCCAGAAAGTATTATTTTCCTGTAAAGCCAGGATGCAAACACCAGCCCCACACCCAAGGTATTGAATAACAGGAAAGATCCTTTGTTCCTTCTGATGCGGATCTTTGAACTGGATAGGAACTTTCTAACCCAGATGAGGGACTCAAGTCCTAGACAATCAATGGTCACCAAAAATCAACCTGAGACAGCGACTCTTAAGCTTCTTTCATCTCATTGATGATGATTAAAGATATGGACTCACCTGGGAGCAAGCAATGTTGACAGCAAGCTTTACTAAAGGAAACTGAGAAAGTAAAGGGGGAAAAAAAAAAACAAGATAACCTCCTGAGGGTGGGAAGGGTTCCGGGAGAGCAGAGGCAAAGACTCGAGTAATTTCTATTGACCTTGGTTAATTCTCTGGGCATATCATGGACTGAGGCAATGGGGGCTCACACACACTTGGCATGTCCCCTGCCCAGACAGGGAGCCAATCACACACTGTTCAAGTGCTGCTTGTTAGTTGTGGGGTGGTCACATGTTGAAGCCTCTCTCTGACTTGCTCTGTTAGCTAACCCAGGCTGCTAGCCCTAGCTGGCCTTGCAGGTATTGTTGGTCTCATCCCTTGGCTAGTGTCTTGCTGTATCTTAATTAAATTAGACCATGCTCACTTTGTCCTACAGGACCAGTTTGTAGTTTTACCTTGGGCCATTTTCTCTTTATTTCGTCAGTGAACTAACAATTGCCTCCTTCCTTCCCTCTCCCCTCCCCTCCCTTCCTCCCTCCCCTCCCCTCTGTCCCTTCCCTTCACCCTTTCCTCCCTTCTTTCCTCTCACTGCTTATTTTTATATCTGTGCATGTGCACCTGTATGCACACGTGTATGGGTCGTCTAGTGCTATTGTATATGTGTAGTGGTCAGAGGGCAAACTTGGATATCTGTCCTCTTCTTTCTACCATGTCTGAAACAAGGTCTCTTGACTTATTTTGTTTCTGCTGTGTTAGCCAGACTAGTTGGCCCTTGATTGGGGGTTGGGGTTGAGGATTCTCCTGTCAACTTTGACTCCCATCTCTCCAAACGAGCTCTGGGAATCACAGACGCTTGCTACCATATCTGGTTTTAGGTTATTCTGAAAATCTGAACTCAGGCCCTTTACCCACTGAGTCATCTTCCCAGGCCCCTGTCTGATTTTTAAAGGCAGGGTCTCATGTCACCCGGGCTAACCTCAAATGCTCTGTGTAACTAAGGATAACCTTGAGCTCTAGATTCTCTTGCCCCCACTTCCCAAGTGCTGAGATTACAGGAGTGCTGCCACCATGCTTAATCTCTCTCTTTCTTGATAGGGTCTCACTATGCAGCCCAGGCCTGGCCTTGAACTGGTGATCTTTCTGCTTCAGCATTCTCAGTGCTGATATTATAGGTCTGTGCCAACATGCCCTCAGAAAAGATCTTTTCAGCAAGGCCCTGTGGTGAGGGCACAAAAATTCCTGAGATCTCAAAGAAAATAGTAATCACAGCAGTGTTCTCAGGAGTTTTTTTTTTTTTTGCTGTGTTTATGGATAAATGTTTACATTAAAAATTTTTGATGTATTTATTTTTATTTTATGTGTATGTATTTTGCCACCATATATATAAGTGCAGCTGTGTCATGTAATGCCTTCAGAGGCCAGGAGAGGGTGTTGGATCTCCCGGAACTGGAGTTAAGGATGATTTTTAGTCACTATGTGGGGGCTGGGAATCAAACCAGGTCCTCTGAAAGACCAAACAGCACCCTTAACCCTGAACCATCTCCTCAGCCCCAAACATGTTCAGATTTTTTTAAATGTCTGTTCCTGGGTGAATCTGGCTAGGGCCGGTGTAGCGTGTGAAGCCCTGGGTTTGAATCCCCACACCCAAAAGCACTGAAAACCATTTGAAAAGAGTGTGCATGTATTAGTTGAGGCCAGCACAGGCACTGCCCCCACCCTTGGGCGACCACAGCTCCACCCCAACAGGGGAGACTGGTGTCACAGCCCCCATGAGCCAGGGGCAAGGAGCTTGCATCCAGGATCACAAGAGAACCACAGGGAAGCCGGGCATGGTGGCACACGCCAGGAATCCCAGCAGGTGGGAGGCTGAAGCACGACGATAGCCATGATTTAAGAAGCTAGCCTGGGCTGCAGGTGAGGCTCTTTCTCAGAAAAAAAAAAGGAAAGGAAAAGAGGAAGGAGAACAGGAGGAGGAAGGAGTGGGGGGAGCGGCAGGGGAAGGGAAGAAATGTTCCCTGAAAGCTCCAGTGAGCTCAAAGTCCTTCCTCCAAAGGGTCTTCGGCTCGCCCGCCCCGGGTGGGATGGAGGCCGGGCCTCTGAGCAGACATGTGAGCCCGGCCTTCGCCCCGCCTAGTCCCGCCCCGCCAAGTTTAAAAGTCCGGGCGGGTGCTCCGGACGCCGGGCCCCACGTCCCAGGCCCACACAAGGGCCCTCTCTCCCGCCCGGCCTCTCGGGTGCCATGCCCAGCCCGGCGTGCCCGCAGGCCGCGCCCTCGGGCGCTCAGCTCCAGCCCGGGCGCTCGGGGCCCTCTCCGGTGTCCGTGTCGCCGGCGTCCCCGCGCCGCCCGGCCCCGGGACGTCTGGAGTCCTCCTTCTCCGTCGAGGCCATCCTGGCCAGGCGGGAGCCCCGGACCGCCTGCCCGCCGCCACTCTCCGCGACGCCCGCGATGTCCCACCCGGTGCTGCCCTGGCTGTGCGCAGCCGCTTGGCTGCCGGTCCAGCCGGGTGTGCGCGTCTACACGTCGTGGCCCCTATCCTGCGCGCCCCGACCGAGCGTGGCTTACCTCTGCGGCCGTCAGGGCTTCGGCCACACAGGTAACGGCGGACGAAGGGGTGGCCGCTGACACCCGAAAGGGATGATGTCCAGGGTTAGCGGCAGCGGAGGCGTGCAGGCCCAGCACTCTAGAGGTGGAAGTGGGATCACCCCGGGCTGCCTCGCGAGCTCAGTAGTAGAACCCTTTCCTTCCTTTCCTTGCATGAGGCATGTTGTCTCTGGGTTCAATCTCTCTCTCTCTCTCTCTCTCTCTCTCTCTCTCTCTCTCATTAACAACAAAACCCATAACAGAAAAAAAAAAAAAAAGGCAAAACAAAAGAAATCCCCAAGTTTGTTGAACCACATGGGATTGGAATGGGAAGGAGCTCTGTACAGTTGACTTTGTAGTTAGAGTGGAGAGTGTGGCTGGGCCAGGTGGGCTATGCCTGTAATCTCAGCTTCTGGAAGGCCGCGGCAGGAAGACAGGCCAGGCTTCAGAGAAACTCTGCTCAAACGACCACAAAAATAAAACAAAACACTAAGACCTAGACATCTGGTCAGGATCCTCACAAGGATTCTCAGAAAGGTGTTCCCGTGGGAGTGGAAGCTGTGGGTGGATCAGTCCTGCTCCTGGGGGCTGCCTGTGGTCCCAGCTCTCCTTTCTATACCCCTACACCCTGTTTGGGTTTACACTTGGTAGACCAACGCTTGCCCAAACTGCCCTTGTCCTGAGCCTCTGGCTGATCCCATTCTTTGGCACCGCAGGTGGATGCTGTGGGTGTTGTTGGTGAGTTGTTAGGCGTTCACAGCCGCTCTCTGACTTCATAGGTGCTTGCATACAGAGAATAGTATCTAAGAGAGCACCAGATACTAATGAATGAATGCATTTAACGGTAAGGTAACTAACTCCTCCAGCTTTATATTTTAGACTGCCAGGTTCATGTTTCCCCAAGACTCTGTGAGGAAAACTGGAGCAAAGCAGTACAAAGACTTAGAGGTTCTTACATATGTAGCAGGTCTCGCCTGGTTCTGGGATCCTCCCATCCTGAGATGTATTATCATAGACTTCCAAAGCCAGCTTGTTGCTTGGGAGTCGTGTCCACACTTCATAGCTCCATGCCATTCTTCCCTGAGAGATCATTTTTGCTCCTTCCAGCTGTATATAAGGTCCCTTATCTCCACCGCCTCTGATAGGAGGAAAAAATTTGGGGCGGAGGGAGAGCCTGTTAATTCAATATACACTATTTATTTTATGTGCTTGCGTGTATGTAAGTACACCTATGTTACAAAAAGCCTGTGGAGACCAGAAGAGGGCGTCAGATCCCGGAGACTGGAGTTACAGACAGTTGTTAGTCACCATGTGGGTGCTGGGAATTGAACCTGGGTCCTCTGCAAGAGCAGCCATCTCCAGCCCCTCAATATGTATTTTTATAAATAAGATATAAGATCAAGGAATTTATTGTATAAATAAGAGAGCCATCAGAGGCAGGCCAAAAAGAAAAAAAAAAAGAGCTATCAGTTTTTTTTTTTTGAAACAGGGTCTCCTTGTAGTCACAGCTGGCCTGGAACTCACCTTGAGCTCACAGAGATCCCCTTTCCTCTGCCTTCTGAGTGACTGTTGGGATTAAAGGCATATGCCAAGACCACAGCCTAGCCCAGTATTTCCTTTTTTTGTTTGTTTGGGTCCCCCCCTCCCCTCCGGTCTTTTTGAGACAGAGTCTCCTGATAGCCCCAGCTGGGCTGGAACTTGCTATGTAAACCAGGTTGGCACTCCCAGCTCTAGTTGAACATTCTTTAAAAATCCCTTGGTAGAAGCCCTTTTGTTATTTTAATTTTTCATTTATTCTTTCACAACTTCATGCGCATACATAGTGAATTTGGATCATAGTTCCCCATTATCTTCTCATCTGCCTCTCGCTCAGTGCTTCCTTCTTCCCGGCGGGCCCCCCTCCTACTTTCCAGTCTTTTTTGTTACCCCACTGCATTTAATTTAGTTAGGAGTGCTTGTTTGAACAATAGGTGCAGCCGTTATTTACTGAGTAAGAGCAATTTACCAGTGGCAGCTCCACCGGGAGCAGGGCGCCCCCTTCCTGGAAGCCATTGAACTGCCTGTAGTGCCCTAGGGAGGCGGGCCTCATGAACTCCTCCCCATCGGTGATGGCATGTCAGTGGGCCCACACTTGGGTACATCTTGTGCTGGGAACCACTGCTGCTGTGCGTTCATGAGTTCAATGGCCAAGTCCTATCCAGAAGACCGAATTTCACAGCACGCCTTCTAATTCCTCTTATATTTTTCTATCCTCTTCTTTTTAATAAAAAAGATTGTTTCTATTTTATGTTTTAATTTTAAAATTTATTTTATTTTATGTATATGAATGTTTTGCCTACATGTATGCAAGTGCACCATGTGTATGCAATGCCTGCAGAGACCAGAAGAGGAAATCAGATCCCCTAGAATTGGAGTTGTTAGCTGCCATGTGGGTTCTGGGAACTGAACCCAGGTCTTCTGCAAGAGAAACCAATGCCCTTAACCACTGAGCCACCTCTCCAGACCCCTAATTTTATTTTAAGTGTATGAGTGTTTTACCTGCATGTAACCCTGCAGTGCCAGCAGAGGCCAGAAGAGGGCACCAGATTCCCTGGAAACTGAATCCAGACCCTTTGCAAGAGCAGCCGGTACTGTCCAGCCCCCCTCTTCATTGATGGTGCTATAGACGTCCTATTTAAGGATGAGCACTCAGTAGTTATTATTCTCAGCACTTTTGACCAGTTTTGAGTCCCTGAACTAGCCACTGACTTCAAGCAGAGTCCAAGGTTGAAAGCAGCACTAATCTTTCAGCATAAGCATAAATATTCAGAAGGCAGTAGGTACCACGTCCACTTAGCAAAACAACAGTAGTGGGTCCCTCCTCGGGCCTACAACCTTCTCAGCCATGAACTTTTAGAGTTAAGTTTGAAGACTTATTTTTTTAAAGTGTACATGTCTGTTCATGTGAATGTATGCCATGTGAGTACAGTGCTTGCAGAGGCAGAAGAAGGAATCAGATCTCCTGGAGCTGGAGTTACAAGTCATTGTTAGCCGCCTAACATGGGTGCTGTAAGATTCTGAGTTCGAGAGACGCAGCAGACAGAAGGGACCAGAGACTCCCCTGGCAGCTAACAGGACCCGGATTTATTAAGAGAAGACCAGATGGGACTAGCCCCTCCGCACCCACAAGTGGAGAAACGCTAGCCCCCCTGGGGGGCTAGCCTCCCCAAAGAGGCGCCAGGGAACTGGGCTAGTGTGCCAGGCTCCAGATCGGGATGGAGGAGCTCCCTCAGGGAGAGTGCGAGAGGCTAACTCCCAGGGAGAGCGAGCTCAGCCCAAAAGCCCAAGTGCCAGTTCCAGTCCCAGTCCAAATCTAAGTCTCGAAGCCCATCCTAGTCCCAGTCCTCAAAGCCTTAAAAATCCCTCAGCCCCCTCCTGGCTTTTAGGGAAGGAGGGTTGCCATGACATCTGAGTGATGTTTAAGGCAAGCTTCTGGACAGGAAGTAGTCCTTTTTTACAGCTGTTTGTGCATTCCTTGAGTCCTGAACCTTATCTGTTAAGGAAGCCCCATGTCCTTTGTGAATTTGGGGTCTGGAATCTTATCTGAGCTATTTGCAAGGCTTAGATCTCTGAGAAGTTGTAAAAGTTGGTCTTTCCTTATGCATCTTTTGTAAATTCTGGCTCCAGGTTTCCTTCCGTCTTCCTGAGTCTGAAACTGTTGGGGTTCAGTCACATCTCACATGTGCTGGGAACCAAACTTGGTGTTCAGCAAGAGCAGGAAGTGCTCTTAACTGATGAATGATCTCCTCAGCCTGCTTACTTTTTATATTATTACATTTATTCATTTAATGTGTGTGTGTGCAAGGGCATGTTGTGACATGTGTGGAAGTTAGAGGACAGCTTTCACTCAGGGAGTCAGTTCTCCCACCATGTGGGTCCTAGGAATCAAATCGGATTGTCAGCTTTGGCAGGAAGCAACTTCAGCAGCTGAGCGATCCTGCCAGCCCGAGTTCTTCCCATATTGGTGAAGTAAGCCCTTTGACCATTTTGAGCTGCAGCTACTTGCCTTTATTTCTCTCTTTATGGTCCTTTTGGCTCTTCTAGTATGTGTATTTACTGGGTAGAAAAAACTTTAGGCTGAGGATGTAACTCAGTGGTAGATAGCTCAGAAAGCACTCGTTGATTGGATGGAAAGGGATGAGCCCTGAGGCCCCTCAGCATGACACAGCCAAGGAAAGAGGATGATGGCAAGGAGGAGTTTGGGAACTTTTAGAGGGCGGAAGTTGAGCCACTTGACTGGAAAGTGGTGGAGGCAGGTGTTTTGCAGCAGTCTCCTGTCTTTCTCATGTGTTTTATGTTATTTTGTGTGTGTGTCCATGTGTGTGCACATGCATGTGGAGGTCAGAGGGCAACATCAGGTGTCTTCCTCAATAACTTTTCACCTTATATTTTTTTAAGACTTATTTTTATTTATGTGTATGTGTGAGTGTGTGCTACATAGGTGTTAGTGCCAGTGGTATCCAGAAGAGGGTCTTGGATCCCCTGGAGCTGTAGTTACAGGCTTTTGTGAGCCACCAAACATGAGTGCTGGGAACCAAACTCGGGTCCTCTGGAAGAGTAGCAAATACCTTTAACTGCTAGACCATCTCTGCAGCCCTTTTCTACTTTATTTTTGAGACAGGGCCTCTTACTGAACCTGAAATCTACCAGTCAGCTAGATTGGCCAGAGAACCCCGGGGATCCTCCTGACTCCCCAGTGCAGGGATTACAGGCTAGAGCCTCTGCACTGCTTCATTTAACGTTGGTGCTGGCGATCAGAATTCGGGTTGTCAGTCTTGTCCAGCAAGTGCTTCGCCGACTGAGCCATCCCAGCCCTTTGGGGCTATTTCTATAGTGTTTTTCCACTGTGTCCTGTGTTACCTGGTAAGGGGAAGGGAGGACTGTGGAGTCTTTGCCTCTTCTCAACCTCCTCTAAGTCGGCTGGGCAGATGACTGGCTAACTACTTCTGCTACTGGTTTTCTTTAAAGGCTTGCAGGTACCTCACTGCTCAGGCCTCTGGAGCCCTCCAGACTGGGCCCCTTCCATGGACCTTCAGGGTACAGAGAAACGCCAAAAAAGGATCCGAACTATGTTTAACTTGCAGCAGCTGGAAGAGCTGGAGAAAGTATTTTCGAAGCAGCACAACCTCGTGGGGAAGAAGAGAGCTGAGCTGGCTGCCAGGCTGCACCTGACTGAGAACCAGGTGGGAGCAGAAACTCCTGAGGCTCAGGTCTCCACTAGGCCCACAACAGGGGACAGAAGGAAGACATGGCTTTCTTCCTCTGGGCTAGGATGCTGGAGAGACAGACCCTACTTTGCATATTCCCTCTGTAATCTGTGATATTTCCATTTAGAGTCATGTTGTATGAACAACATATAATGTTGCTCTAGTTCTTTCCCCCCTTTTTTGGTGTGGTTTGCCTGTGTGTATATGCATGTTTTTGCATGTATGAAGGTACACTTCAGGGTGCACATGATTGTGTGTACCCAAGCATGTGGAAGCCTGATGTTGATACTGGAATCATCTTCAATCGCTCTTCCAACTTTTCACTGAGGCAGGGTCTCTCAGTCAAACCAGAGCTTGCTGAGAGGGCTAGTCTTGTTAGCCAGCTTGCTTTAGATTCCATTACTGCCATCCGAAGCTGGAATTAAAAGCCATTCCCACCTAGCATTAACATGAGTTTCTAGGGATCTGGACTTGGGCTTCACATTTTCTTGTCAAGGGTTTTAACCACTGAGCCATCTCCCAGCCCCCTCTGGTATTTTCTGAGAGTATTTCCATGCTAAATAAGGGGATCGGCAACATTAAGTGGGTATTCAAAAGAGTAAATATCCAAGCAGTAGCTGTTCCTCGACCCCCACACTCTCCCGCTATTGTGTCATTTCTGTATTCTATCGGCAGGCAAACTTGCTTGCTATGTTCTCTCTTGTCCTGTCCTCACCTCCCAGTCCCTATTTATGTTTTTGTTTGGGTTTTTTTGTTTTTGTTTTTGAGACAGGGTCTCCTTGGTAGTCCCAGCTGGCCTGAAACTTGCTATGTAGACCAGGCTGGCCTCAAACTCACCGAGATCCACCTGCCTCTGCGTCCTGAGTGCTGGGATTAAATGTATGTGCTACCATGCCTGACTCTGTGTGCATGTGTGTGTGTGTGTGTGTGTGTATGTGTGTGCGTGTGTGTGTGTGAAAGAGAGAGAGAGAGAGAGAGAGAGAGAGAGAGATCTGTTTTATTAGATGGTGGGGGTTGAACCCAGCACTTCATGTATGCTAGGCAAGCATGCTACCAATTGAGCCACTTTGTTTATGCTTGAAGCCATCTCAATGTGACTACTTTCCTCCTTTACATGAAGATATCTCAGCAAGGTCTCTAATAATGTCCTCTATGTTGTCAAGGCAATGGCTCAGCTGACAGGAGAGCTTAACAGCTCTCAGTGTGACTGACCATGCCATCCTTCCATGCTGCAACATGGTCTCCTCTTGGCTTTCCTCCCAGCTCTCTGGCCATTATTGTCTCCTTTGTGAGCTGCTCTTCTCTTTGGGCCCTCTTGCAATCTGGTCTCATCTATTACCCTGGTTTAAAATACTATCTCTGGGGCTGGAGAGATAACCATCAGTTAAGAGTACTTGTTGCTCTTGCCGAAGACTCAGGTTTGGTTCCCAGCACCCACATAGCAGCTAACAACCACCTCTAACTCCAGCTCCAGAGGATCTGACACCCATTTTTGGCCTCTGTGGGCACTGAATGCATGTGGCTCACTTAAACACATGCATGCAAAAAACTCAAACGTGTAAAATAAAAATGAATAAAGCATTTAAAATAAAATGCCATCTCTAAGCCAATGGCTCAAATTATCCCCCAGTCCAACCTTCTCTGCTTAGGGTTGAACCACATCTTTGGCAAGAGCTCTACCACCAAGCCATGTCCCAGCTTCTTGCTACCTTCTTGAGATCACCACTTAGATGCCTCATGGGAAGACATTGCAAACTTCACAAAACTCCAATTTTTCATTGTTTTCTTTCCCTAAATTTGTTCCTTTCCCCATCCATGGTCCCACCATCCATCTAGTTGCTTAAAAATAAAGTCATCCTAGAATCCTCTTCCTCTTTGACTTTTAACCCTCAGCAAACTTGTCCCCTCTGCCTCTGAAACGCAGATAGAATGGCTTCATTTTTCCACTCCCTGCTTTGTATCCCCAGCTCCCACTGGATCACCACCACAGCCCCCCACTGCCTCTGCCTTCACCCATCCTCCACAGCAGTCAGTTGTGCAATTCACTTCAGATGTAAATAGAACTTTGTCCTGTCTCATTTACGAGCCTCAAATGTGACATTCCTTCCCTGTGGCCCTGAGTGTCCTGGCTGCTGCAGACCTCTGTCACTTCCCTTTCCTTTCTCCTTTGCAGTTAAACCCTCCTTTCTGGTCCTCATTTACCTTGAGCTTGGTGTCATCTCAGAGCCTTTCCATAGGCCATTCACCACTGCTCTACACATCTGTTCATCCCCATCTAAACCAGGCTGACCCTCATCCTCAGGGAGATCCCCCAGCACAAACTTCTGTTTGTGTCCCCTTTTTACATTTGTCTACCTCGAGTTTCCTTCCACTAGACCAAAGCTCTGGAGGGCAGTGACTAGGACTCTGTGCAATGCTGTGTCACCATCAGCCAGGAAAACATCAGCACGTCATCATCACTCATTAAGCACTTGTTGGGGGATGAAGATGTGGCTCAGTTAGTAGAGCTTTGCTTTTCGTGCACAAAACCCTGGGCTCACTTTCTGGTACTACATAAAATGGGGATGATGGTACATGCTTGTAATCCCAGTTCTTGGGAGGTGAAGGCGGGAAGATCAGGAGTACAAGATCATCCTCAGCTATGTAGTGAGTCTGAGGCCATCCTGGGCTTTATGTGACCCTTCCCAGTTCCCTAAAGAAAAAAAAAAAAAAAAAAAAAACAGGAAAAAATGGTACTCATTAGGATGGATAGATGATGAACAGGAACACGAAGAAGCACATTTTGGAAGAGGTGCTTCCTTTAGTAGGAAGAACAAATTTTGTCCAGATATCAAGGAGTGAGCATTCTGGGAGTGAGTGGGAGGGTAGAGTGACCTTCTGGCCACATTCTGATGCCTGCCCACTGCTCCCAATTATAGGTGAGGATCTGGTTCCAAAACCGCAGGGTCAAGTATCAGAAGCAGCAAAAGCTGAACCTGCCTGCTTCCTCCACCATGTCTCTCACTCTGGAGGAGCCCTCAAGCAGCTCCAATGGCAGCATCCAGGATGAAGATGTTGGCAGCTAAGGACCAAGCCGGGGGCGTAGTCGGGAGAGCCTGGCTAGTTCTTCTGGGGAGCACCCATTGGACTTCCCTGCCCATTTCAATGAAGACCTTCATCAGAGTCAAAGAACACCACACACACTTGAACTGTCAAGCAAGGGTTCTCTTTTAGATATAGACCCCTGAGTATAGGAATAATGGAATGGTCAGAGACACAGACTGGCCTTTAGCTATGTCCCTGGCCAGATTTTCCTTCCTGGGAATAGCAGGTGAATTAACAATTTATGCATCTCTCCCAGCAGTGAGATGAGGTCTATAAAACACTACAGGATACAGGCCCAGTGGTCAGGGTATAGAATCTGTGACGCTTGCAGGTTCTCTCACCTAGGGAAGCGGCACCGTCTCCAGCCCTGGCTTGGGGATTCATCAGCTATTCTGGCCTGTTGGTGGAAAGAGGGTCTCCTTAAGTCGTCATCTGGGTATAGAAGATTCCCTTGAGGCTGAGGGAAACAAATCCTTTAGTACATTTTTCTCCTGCATTTTATTTTCTTTCCCTCTACATTTCTCTTTCTTTTCCTTCCCTTCTTCCCTTTCTTCATCCCTGTCCTCCTCATGTAGCCTAGAGTGGCCTGAAACTATGTAGCTGAGGATGACCTTGAACACTTGATCCTCCAGGCTCCACCTCTGGAATTCTGGGATTACAAGTGGGGACTCCACATCAGCGTTCCTCCCCATCCCCCCAACAGAGTCTCACTCTACAGCCCACATTCCAACTCCTGGCAATTCTCCTGCTTCAACCTCTCAAGTGCTGAGACTATAGGTGTGAGCCACCTTACTAAAGTTTTCTTGTTTTGTCTGAACTGTTACTACTCTGAGAAGGAGCTCAGATCTAACTGCCTCTTCGGAGCAACATGCTACTTGATCATGATCTCTTTCTCTCCAGCCCTTTTCTGTCTTCTCATAGAGAAATCTGACTTCATTTATCATAACCTCTTCTGTATTTCACCAGACAGTGAGACTATGGTCCCTCCTGCTTTACAGGGAGCTGTTTGATTTTTGCCAGGAAACTTGCTGACAGACTAGTCTTGTGAAATGTTTAAGAGCTGATTTCTGTAGCACGACCACTCACTCACAGTTCCTGGGATGAAAGGCTACCCTGCCATTTCACATGCCTAACCACAGGTTGTTCTCAGGACCCAGTTTTCTGATAGATGGGGAGGAGATTGTGCTGGCCTTGAAAACGAACCTGCATCCAAGTGAACAGACTTTTAGACACCAAGTGGCAGGCTTGTGGGAACTAGGGCCTGACCTCCAGAACCTTTCTCTAGAGGTGGTCGTGGGGATACACACTTGTAGTCTTAAGACTAGGAAGGGGGCTGGAGAAAGCTCAGTGGTTAGGAGCACTAGCTGCTCTTGCAGACGACCCAGGTTCAGTTATTAGCACCAATATGGCAGCTAACAACTATCTGAAACTCTAGTTCCAGGGAGTTTGATGCCCTCTTTCAGCCTCCACAGACATTGCTCAATACAGGTGCACTTACACACATACAGAAAAAACATACACATAAAAATAAAAATCAATCAAAAAAAATTTTTAAGTCTAGGGAGACTAAAGCAGAATTTGAGGGCACTTCAAGCTATTAGAGTTTGAAGTCAGCCTGGAGTACAGAGTGGGACCCTGTCTGAAAAACAAAAATAAGGGCTGGGGAAATGGCTCAGTAGGTAAAGGGGCTTGCTGCCAAGCCTGAGGATCTGAGTTCAGTAACCAGAACTAATGTGACAGAAGGAGGAAAATGACTTCCCCAAGTTGTCCCCTGACGCTGTGACATGTGCATTCCCCACCACAACTCCCCAATACATAATGTTTAATATATATGGTATGTTTATATATATATATATATATATATATATATATATATATATATATATATATATAAACAAAGAACAAAAGGCAAACAAAAATCAAGACCTTTCTCTGTCCCTGTCTTCAGGGAAATTCTTTTCAATGCTGGACTCAAGGTCTTATTCATCAAAGTAATCCAGCTGCATCTGCCTCCTTCGGGACAGCTGACTCACTTTATATGTGTGCATGCACACTCATACATGTGTTTGGAGGCCAGAGGTCAATATTGGGTGTCTTAACTCAATCATAGCCCACCTTGGTTTTTGAGACTGTGTCGCCCATTGAACCTAGAAGTGGCAAATTTGGCTAGGCTTACTGGCCAGGGAGCCCCAGGGATCCTTCTGTCTCTTCCTCTCCAGCCTGGGATTACAAGCATGTACCACCATGCTTAGCTTTTTACATAGGTGCTGGAATCAAATTCATACTTGTGTGGCAAACAGCCCCAATTGGCTCATTAAAAAAATTTTTTTTAAAAATCAACATATCATGCTAAGTGTGGAGGTGCTTTAATCCCAGTCCTTGGGAGGCAGGCAGATCTCTGAGATTGAGGCCAACCTGGTCCACATAGTGACCTACAGGCTGGAACTAGGGAGACCCTGTCCCACCCCCCCCACCAAAAATCAACACATCAATTACCTATTAAACAATTACTAGGTTGAACCCAGTGCACCTTTAATCCCAACACTCAGGAGGCAGAGGCAGGTGGAGCTCTATGAGTTCAAAATTGGCCTGATCTACATAGCAAGTTCCAGGCCAGCCAAGGCTCCATAGTGAGACCCAGTCAAAACAAAACCAGAAAAAAACCAACCAACCTCTTCTCCCCCATTACTAGGTTGTTTCTAATCCCCATATGTCACCATGAAACCACAGTCAAGCAGACATGGGTTCTGTTTTAAGGAATACAAAATCAACTGGGGACAAAGCAAGGCAAGATGGTGAGGTGTAGCTGTGAGAACAGGTGCTTTTCCAGGTCCTGAAGGAGAAGATACCCCAGTCTTTTGTTCTCAGAATAATGCATGTGTACGTTAACTTCTGCATCTAATTGGGTGATCCTCACACCTGAGGTTTTCGGACTACTGCTTCACAACCTCAGGCTGCAAAATCCCTCAGTTTGGGAGGAGTCAGAGAGGTACATGTGAAGCCTGAGTTTTCATAAGACTATCTGCTCTGGTGCAGGAGAGTTTATAGAAAAAGGAAATAATTTTTCTTCTTGGGACAGGATCTTTTCCTAGGCTGGCCCTTAACTCATTTTGTAGCGGAGGCTGATCTTGCTTGTACCTCCTGAGTCCTGGGGTTGTAGGTGTGGGCCATCATGCTGGGTTTAAGCAGTGCTGGGGCTCAAACTCAGGGCCTCATGCATGTTAGACAAGTACTCACTGAACTACACCAAACCCCAAAATAGAAATCTTGAGGGGGGTGTGTGTTTGAAAGTGAATGAGCCCCAGCCCCTAAACTAGTTCATGCTTTCAGGATGAGGGTCAGAAAGAAAGGCAACAAGTCAGCCCCCTAGCTGCACAGCACATCCTCTGGGAGGGCTTTGCTCAGAGCTGGAGAGTGAAGGATTTCCGACGCAGGAGGATCGCTGCAAGTTTGAGGTCAGCCTCCGCTACATAGCGAGACCCTTTCTTAAAAACAAAAGCCAGTGTGAACAGCAGCTACGGCCTCTGAGCTTGAACCCTGCAGGGCTTTCCTGCGGTCTTAGGAATGAAACCCAGGGCGGTGCACAGGCTGGCGACACGGCCAGCCCCTTATGCATGGACTCGGGCACTGACAACGGAACCACACGCACAAACTACAAAGATATGCAAGCACACACACGCAGGTCCACCGTGTCAGACCAAGGAACCTCAAGCCCGGACTGGCGCGGGTATTACCCTCCCGGCTCGAGGCTCTCCAGGGGCCGGGGAGGCGGGGCCTCCGGGTCGAGGCGGGGTCAAGGGTCAGAAGGCGGAGGCACGCCCAAGATGGCGGCCTCCATGTGCGACGTGTTCTCCTTCTGCGTGGGCGTGGCGGGCCGGGCCCCGGGCGCCGTGGAAGTCCGTTTCGTGAGCAGCGCCAAGGTGAGGACGGGCAGGACCCCGCTAAGCGTTCTCTGCGCGCGGCTCGGGAGGCCTGAGCCCGCAGAGTCCCGGAGCCGCTCGGGCGCCCGCCTGGTCTCTGCTCGCCGCCGGAGGCTCAGAGGCTCGAGGCATGGCCACGCGGGGTATGGAGCATCGGACCCTGCCTGAGCACCCCTCTCAGCGGGACCCGGTCCGCGAGCTTGTATCCCTGCTGCGGCCGCCCTGGGTGTAGCTGGGGGGCTGTGGGAAGGTCGGGGGGCTCGGGGTCTCCTAGGCTAGAGGGTTCTGGGTCTCTTGGGCCAGGCTGGGGGCTTCTGAGTCTCCTGGGCCAGGCTGAGGGGATCTGGGTCTCCTGGGATGGCTGCGTTCCCTGGACTTTCTGGGCCAGGTCTGGAGGTTCTGGGCCTTATGGGCGAGGGCGGGGGTCGGGGAGCTAGACTGGGTGTTTTAGTGCTGCCAGGGGGCAGTGGGTGGGGAGTACTGGACCCGGGGCCTAAGGTGTTAAAGCAGCATAGACTCTAGCGACTCTTCTGAGTGAGGTGTGGGTGGTAGCTGGAGACTTAGAGAGCTAAGGAACTTGGACCAGAACTCAAAGCCAAGGGAGCGTCTGAAGGATTTTAAGCAGAATGATGTGATTTCCGTGGTTTTTATTACTATGTTTTAATAGATCCATGTAGAGTAGAAAATACACATAATAAAAGTAAAGTTTAAAATCACTCATTTCAGCAGTTTGCGTCAGCATTTAAAGTTGCATTTTTAGCAACTGCTTTTGGGGGGTTTTTGTATGTTTATTTTTTGAGTGTCATGTAGTCCATGCTGGCCGCAAATTCACTTTTTAGCTGAAGCTGGCCTTGAACACCTCGTCTTCCTGCCTCTGCCTCTCAGGTACAGGGATTATGAGCCTCCATGTTGGGACATACCTGGCAGAAACTTTTTTCCTCAAATTCCTTTCATATGCAGCAGTGTATCTTTCCATATCAGTAAGCCCATTTCTTCTTCTTCTTCTTTTTTTTTTTTTTTCTTTAAGTGTCAAGTAATACTCTTTTTCAAGAAGGGGCAAACTTGTTACACATAAACTTTGAGGTACAGTGACTCTACCAATAGTGCAAAAAAAAAAAAAAAAAAAAAAAAAAAAACCACACCGACAAAGCAAAAGTGACTTGGCAAGGAATATTTTACCTTTGCTAAATATGCTAAAAATATTTCATGGTCATTCAGATCCTGAAAGCACATAGGACCTGGAGGCTTGATGGGTTTTTATTCCAAACGAAAGAGTACTGGATCTTGGGACTGGAAAGATGACTCAGTGGTTAAGAGCACTGGCAGCTCTTGCAAAGGACCTGGGTCCAGTTCCCAGCACCCACGTGGCGACTGACAACCGTCTGTAACTCTAGTTCTTAGGAAATCAGTTCTGTCTTCTGACCTCCATCAGCCTTCCATGATAAGGGTGCACTTACATGGATGAAGGCAATACACTCATACATATTAAAAAGTACTGGGTCTTTTCCTCATTGGCTAGGGTCCAACCTCACAGTCTTTCCAGGTTGGTCTGCATCAAGGAAGAGGGGTGAAGAGCTCCACTGCCCCAGGCCATGTTTCGGGAATATATCTGGGCCTTAAAAGTTTTACTGGTGTGGTCAGATTAAAATACTAGAATTCCTTGCCATAAACCAAGTTTTACAGGGTTTGAAAGGAAAGACTGGTATTTAATGTTTCTTATGCAACAAACCCTTATTTATGGACCTTTTATTATGTCTTATTTATCACCCCTGAGATCAACGGTCTTGATGTTAATTTCTGCTTCATCCTGCTTGGCTGCATAGTGGTGGACACAAAAAGGGATGATGATGCATCTAATAATAAAATATACAGACAATTTAACATTTAAGAAAGCTGGGGACCAGGAGGCTCCCTGTAGATAGAACAGAGAGCACTGAGTCTTGAACTTCCAAGGTTTTATTTGCTGGGATAGGGTTCTCTAAGCAGGCATTCAGGAACAAGTGGTATGCAGATCAAAGGACTTTTCTCTGCAGGAGCTCAGGGAACAACAACAAAGTGTGGCCTGCTTGTAAGATACAGAAGAGATGTACACACAATAGTGTAAATTAGGCATAGTTTGTTACCTAATCTAAACATAAACGTAAGGGACACTGCACTTCAGAACCTGAGTCTGCATACATCCTTATCTGGCTCTGCCATCATAGACAATCTTGGCTACTGGCACCTTTGCATATGTAGAGTTCAAACAGGGCAGTTGTACAGACATCCTTTTGTTCCCTCCAGCACTGTTTTTTTCTTACTGTCTGCCAGTTGACATGGGCAAAACAGTATTGCTTTGCCCTCATTTACATTCCTGTGGGTAAAAGTCAGGTTGACTAACTGATAATGTGCAGACTGGCTATTCTTACAGAGGACCCAGGTTCAGTTCCTAGCACCCACATGACCTCTCACAACCACCTGTAATTTTAAATCCACATGTTTCAATGTTCTCTGGCCTGCATTGCTACCTTCATGCACATGGTGCAAATAAACTCACACAGGCACACATACAAACACATAAGTAAAAGTAATTAAAGAAAAAAAGTAAAGCAAAGTTCACAGCAAGTTATCATTGGGGCTGGTGCTAGGACTCACTCCGTGCTTGCAGTGCATCCTCTGAGCACTTGTTGGGTGCCAGGCACTGGCCAAGGAAGAGATGTTCTTCCCCAAACTAGGCTGATCTGCTGGAGCAAAGAATTTCTCTGTAATCCTGAACAGCAGCCCAGCAGCACCAAAATGCATGGGAGACTGAGGATTGTGCTATGCTGTTAGCCTTGGCCCTGCCCTAGCCATTCTGAAACTTGGACTCTTAACCGAGGAACCATTGCTCCAGCCCTGTTTTCTGTGTGGGGGTATATCTACACCTGTGTGAGCAAGTGTGCATGCCTATGTGTGCATGAGGCCATCCTTTTCCATCACATTCTACCTAGTCCTCTGAGGCAATGTCTCTCCCTGAACCCAGGAAATTTGGCTTGGCTGGAAACCAGCAAGCCCCAGAGATACTTTTGTCTTTGCCCTTTTGGAGCTGGGGTTACAGACATTTGGGGGACACCTGGCTTGTTACATGGGTGATGGTCTTCATAATTGCGGAACCAGCACTCTTAACTACTGAGCCATCTTTCCAGCCCCTGTTGGATTTTTAAAAAATATTTTATTATTTTTATTTTATGTATATGAGTGTATACATATATGTAAGTAAGTACCTGCGTGTATGTAAATGCACCTGTATTGTGCAGTGCCCATGGAGGTCAGAAGAGGGTGTTGGGTCCCCAGGAACTAGAGTTACAGATGGTTGTTAGCCACCAAGTGGGTATTGGGACTCGAACCCAGATCCTCTGCAAGAACAGTCAGTGATTCTAACCACTAAGCCATCTCTCCAGCCCTCTTGGTTTTTTAAAACAAGGTTTTATGTAGTCCAGACTGGCGTCAACTTTTTGGGTCTGGGTTTGGGTTTTGTTTTGTTTGAGACAGGGTCTCAAATAGATCTGTAGCCCTAGCTGGCCTGGAACTTACTATGTAGACCAGTATGGACTTGAGTTCACAGAGATTTGCCTGCCTTTGCCTCCCCAGTACTGGGATTAAAAGTATGTGCCACCATGACTGGCTGGCCTTGAACTCTGTGTATTTTCAATGTGTATGCGTGTTTTTGTTTGCATGTATGTAAGTGTCCCCATGTGTGCACTGCCCATGGAGCCTAGAAGGGAGCAATGGATCCCCAGAAACTAGAATTAAGAGGCAGTTGTTAGCTCCCAGATGGGTGTTGGGGATGGAACCTGAGTCCTCTGTAAGAGCAGCCAGTGCTCTTAACCATCTTTCCAGCCCCAGGCCTTGAGCTCTTGATCTTCTGGTTTCTACCTCCCACATGCTAGGATTATAGGTGTAATTACATGTGTACCATGCTTTGGATCTGTCTTACCCTGTTCTTTCTCTGCCCTTATAGGGAAAGGGACTATTTGCCACACAGCTGATCCGGAAGGGAGAGACCATTTTCATTGAACGGCCTCTGGTGGCTGCACAGTTTCTCTGGAACGCACTTTATCACTACCGGGGTAAGCACATCTTGCCTGTTCAAAGTGGCTGCTGGGCTTATCATCCATTTTGTGCATGTGAGAGACCCTCACATATACCCCTCCTCCCCATTCTCTTTGGAGCTCTAGGTAGTGAGAGAAAATGATATCTTCCCCAAGAGAATGAGACCTAATAACCATACACCTCTGCCTACCACTCTGTTAGGTACCTGAAGTGGGAGGCACCTTGAGAAAGGACTATCTCTCAGACAGAACTTAAGAGTCTGTTCCCATAGTATAAATGTTTGGATGTCATGCTGAAAGGTGCTTTACCAAATTGCAGGCCCCTGCTGAAAGGTGGTGCATGACCCTTGTTCCTGAAGGCTGAGTTAAGAGCCAGAGTAAGTGAGGTGTCCATAACTTTGCCAGCTACATATTTTTAAGCTAGAGACAAACTGTGAAAGGGTCAGTCTGGAGCAGGGATCCCCACAGACTGTGCCTGATAGAGAAGCAGATGGAATCACGAGGGGCTTGGGGTAGGTTCTTGAGAGGAAAGAGGGAACATCCGCTCATCCATGTGTGTGGGGATCTGGGTATTGAGCAAGGCAAGCAACTCCAGATACCCTAAAGGGATGGCAGGTGTCTGACCTGCTCTGCCTGATGTGATATGAATCTTCCTTTCCCCCACCCCAGACCAGAACCAGGTTTTTGGGTTTCGTTTCCTCATTCCTGAACTTCCACAACCTTCCCGCCTTTACCCCAACACCCCACCTTTCCCGTCTTCTGTAACAGTCAGAGAGGTTTCCCTATATAAGCCCCTGCATTGGCTCTAATAACCGAACTACCCACCTACGTAGTCTCCCGGGAGGGAACTTCTCCTGCCGCACTCTGAGCCACCTGAGATCCCGTTCGATCGTCCTCCACATGTGTTCCATTAATATAGTTATATTCACTCCACAAGCTCTCATGGGGCACCACTGTATGCCAAGCACCATTGTAGCCCCAGGCACACTATTGTGAAAAAGACACTTACCTTGTCTGGCTTTCCCTGCAGCCTGTGACCACTGTCTTCGGGCACTGGAAAAGGCAGAGGAAAATGCCCAGAGGCTGACTGGGAAACCAGCCCAGGTACTGCCTCACCCAGAGCTGTGCAGTGTGCGCAAGGACCTCCACCAGAACTGCCCCCACTGCCAGGTGAGTGTCCTGGGAAAGGGGGCAGGCCAGGGAGGCTTTAGTTAAGTCCTCACTATTAAGACAGCTGAACAGACCTAGTCCATTCCTCTAGGCCGACAGCATAGTTTATGACATTGAAAGGGCTCAGTGATTGTTCAGCTTCATCCTTGCTACCTGAGGTCCATCATCCAGAAAATGGCTGTGATAAGAATTTATCTTCTTGGGGGACTGGTAGAGGCCACAGGGCTTTCTTCCTTTTGTGTGATAGAACAAGCTTAGGATAGGTGACACCTTGGTTTTCTCTTGAGCTCTTACTTAGGGGCTGCTGGAGGAGGAGTGCAGTTCAGGGAGGTGAATACTCCAGGTCCTAAGGGGCTAACCTCCTTTTCACTTAACAGGTGATGTACTGTAGTGCAGAATGTCGGTTGGCAGCAGCAGAACAATACCACCGGATCCTGTGCCCAGGTCCCTCCCAGGATGACCCTCAGCACCCTCTCAATAAGTTGCAGGAGGCCTGGAGGTAGGCCCCCTCTTCCTCCCCTCCACTTCTGCCTAGGGTTAGCAGCTGTTGTCAGCTTTTCCTAAGTAATTTTTATCTTAAACAGAAGTCACAGCTCTCAGCCCCCTGTCAGCTCCACCATCCTCAGCACTTTATGCACTCTCAGAAAGAGCCTGCCAAGCCCTGCAGAATAGCAAAATTGTTTAAGACCAGCCTTTAACTGATGGAGTGGATAGGAAGTATCCTTATAGCTACAGGATCTCATTGTGTAACTCCGGCTGGCCTGGAACTCACTGTGTAGACCAGGCTGACCTCAGACTTACAGAGATCCCCTGCCTCTGCTTCCCAAGTCCTGGAATTAAAGCCATATGCCCCCGTGCCTGACATGGGGATGGAATTTCTAGGCCAACTAAACTTCTTATTCTTCCCCCAGAAATGTTCACTATCCTCCTGAGACTGCAAGCATCATGCTAATGGCCCGGATGGTGGCCACAGTGAAACAGGTGAGCCAGGGAAGCCGAATGCCCCTGTCAGCTCTTGGTCTCAGTCTCACTCCCACTTGGATACAGCTGTTCTTGGGCTTCCCAAGGGAAAGCTGCTTGCTGTATAAAATCTCAGGAGCATGCTAAACAGAAATCAGGCACTGGCTGCTCATCAGCACTAGTTCTGCCTATAGTGGTTGATCTGTCCTTGAATGTGGTTGATGGGCACCACTTGGCAGGATAGTGTTGCTTACATAAATCGACTCTGACCCCTTCTATCCGTGCTGCCCTTCAGCCTCCTTCTGTTTTCTGAATGTTTTAGTTGGTGAGCCCTACTTCAGTTGGGAGATAGCTGAGTGGGCAGGGTGGGGAAGGAGATTCAGGCAAAAACACTTGGGCAGTGATCATTCCATTATGGTAGGGGCTTTAGAAACATAAGCCATCTGTCCTGTATAGGTGGGAGTGCCAGTGAGGAGGTGGGCACTGTGATCCTTAATGTGTGTTCACCCTGCAGGCCAAGGATAAGGACCACTGGGTCAGGCTCTTTTCCCAGTTCTGTAGCAAAACAGCCAACGAGGAGGAGGAAATTGTCCACAAACTCTTGGGGGACAAATTTAAGGTTAGTCTCTCCTTTGCCTCCCTCCCCTCCCCCTTTGGGGAACTCAGTCCACATTTGGTCTCTTTTCAGCTTCAAGAAGGGTTAGAACCTGGGCCTAAAGTCCAATCAGAGAATGTGTGTCCCTAACATTATTTACCTTTGTGACTTAGAATTGGAAGTAGGAAAGAGGGTTGCATATCCACCCCAGAGTACTCTTCACACTGTATAGGAAGGCAGGACCTCTGGGGAGGTAGCAGTGGGCACATAGGGCTGGAGTTTACAGAGTGAGGGAGCAGTGGGAATCAGACCCTTAGGACAGTGGCTTTCCCTTGGAGCTGCAGGAGGTAGAGGCTGCCAGAGTGTGGAGGCAGCTATGGGGAAGATGCATCTTTCAGGGTACTCTGAGGCACTGGATCTAGGTGAAAGAAGGGAGAGCCAAGCTGATTAGTGGCCAGGTCAGGAGAATGTAAGGGGGTAAGGATAGGTGTTATAAGCTCTGCTACCACAGTCTTGCTGGAACAAGTACTGGAAACAGGAAGAAAGTTTGGGCTCACACCCTGAGTTGGAGCCAGCAGAAGGCTGCCAAAGCTCTTTGGGGAGGAGTACTCATGGCCTTTATCCCCAGAGACACTCAGGCCACAGAGCTGGCTCCTTTTCCTCCCCTCAACCTGGTTTTTCCAGCTTGCCCCGGGGATGCAAGCGTGCCTCTGCTTCTCTTAAACCAGGGCCAGCTGGAATTTCTACGGAGGCTTTTCACAGAGGCTCTTTATGAAGAAGCTCTCAGCCAGGTGAGTGTGGGAGCTCAACTTTGAAAAGTTTTCCTACAGAAGATCAGGAAGAGTGGCAGGTGGCTCATCCCTCTCTCTCCCTACAGTGGTTTACTCCAGATGGATTCCGGTCTCTCTTTGCTCTTGTTGGGACCAATGGTCAAGGAATTGGAACCAGGTTAGAGAATATTCCAGAATTACTAGGTTATCCCTTAGAGTTTAGGTAGGGGACTGACAGAGGAAGGTAACCACAGCTTTTTTTCAAGACTGGGGTGGGGCTGGATATTCTGGCTGTAGCACTGACCTGGACAAGAGCCAGAAGGAATGCTGGAATTCTTGGTCTGTTGAGAAATGGGGTTCCTGCCTGGAGGAAAAAACAGGGTGGAGTGGGAGACTCTTCTGCCTGGGTGTAATATGTCTAGATGTCATGTAACCTGGCCTTTTCCCTCCAACCGTGGGTTATATGGGGTCCCCAGCTCCCTGAGCCAGTGGGTCCATGCCTGTGATGCACTGGAGCTGAAGCCCCAGGACCGTGAGCAGCTGGACACCTTCATTGACCAGTTGTACAAGGACATTGAAGCAGGTTGGTTAGATGACGCCGTGGCCTTACCCAAACTTGGCATTTTCCTAGTCAGATGGTAGATACAGTTCTTGGTGGAAGAAGAGAATCCTTGTATGCTTGTGGGAAGCCTCAAAATCTGTCCATAGGACACACAGGTGAGAAGTAGCCTTGAGATCCATGCAGAGGCTCAGTGCTGCGAGTGCTGCGTAGGTTGTCTTATAAACAGAAGAGCAAGGCTTGTCTCAGAGAAGCACATTTAGGCCTGGGTGTGTAGCCTAGTGGTTGGCAGGACAGAGAAGCTGGTGCCTGTCCTTGTGAATCTAGTTTTCTTTTCCCACTTTCATCTGCAAATTACTTTCTTCCAGCAACCGGCGAGTTCCTTAACTGTGAAGGATCTGGCCTCTTTGTGCTTCAGAGCTGCTGTAAGTGTTTGCACTGGGGAGGGCTGGTCCCACACATGTCTCCCTTACCTGATCTTTCTCAGTTTGCCCTTTTTTAAAAAAATTACTTTTGGTATTTATGTGTATTAATGTAATGTCTGCATGTAGGAAGGTTGCCCCCATGTCATGCAATGCCTGCAGAGGTGAGAGAGTGTCAGATTCCCTGGAATTACACATGGTTGTTAGCCATCATATGGTTGCTGGGAACCCAGGTACCCTGGAAAAGCAGCCAGTGTTCTTAGCCGCTGAGCATCTCTCCAGCCCTGTCTTCCCTTTTTAGGCTGCTGAAGTCAGTTAAGTCTGTGCTTCTTTGAGAATTCCTTTAGACACTTTTGCTCTATCAGGTTTTTTCATTATTTTACTTATTTTTATTTTATGTGTATGAATATATCGCCTGCATGTGAGTGCAGAAGGTATAGGATCTCCTGGAATTGGAGTTATAGACAGTTGCTAGCCATCATGTGGGTGTTGGGCACTGAACTTGGCTCTCTGCAGGAGCAGCCAGTGCTCTTAGCTGCTGAGCTGAGTGTCTCTCCAGCCCTCTATCAGTGTCTTCACTCATTCATTTATGTGACTGCTTGTGCCTTTGTTTGTGGTATTGCTGGGGGCCAAACTCAAGGCTTCATCCCCAGTTCCGTTTTTGTTTTAATAGATACTTAGGGTGGTCCAGGCCTGCCTAAGGGAGGCACAGAGCTCAGCTCCCTGCAAAGGACAGCATGGGCATTGTACTACCACTTCCCTGTGGGGTGTAGTTGGGAGCACTAGGAGAGACTGAGGGGCCCTCAAGACCTTGGGAGGGGACAGTCTCACTCTGTAGCACTGGCTGGCCTGGAACTGGCTGTGTAGGCCAGTCTAGCTTCTGCCTCCCAAGTGCTGAGATTAAGGCCATGTACCACCATACCTGGCTTATTGTTTATTTTTTGTTTTATTTTTAAGATTTAATTATTTTTGTGTGTGTGCCTGTGGGAGCTTCTGTGCCATAGCAGGCATGTGGAAGTAAGAGGACAACTATCAGGAGCTGGTTCTCTCTACGAAGTGGGTCCTGTTGATCAAACTCAGGTTGTCAGGCTTAGTGGCACCTTTACCTGCTAGTCTCTTTGCCCTTAGAATATTGGTTTGGTTGTTTTTTAAATCAATCCTCATAACTGGATGTGGTGGTGTACTGACAGCCTCATACACAGCAAGACCCTCACTCAAAACATTAAGGGCTAAGAATGTAGATCACTGGTAGAACACTTGCTTAACATGTGCAGATTCTGTCCATGCTGAAAACAACATACATACTCATATAATAACCCTCATTACCTGCCTTTTGTGACCTAGGCAACCACAGCTGTGTCCCCAATGCAGAGACTTCCTTTCCAGAAAACAACTTCCTTTTGCATGTCACTGCCCTGGAGGATATTAAGCCAGGCGAGGTGAGAGGTCCATGACAGAGGTGTAGGCAACGTACCTTGTAGTTTTATTCAGGGATCAGGGGTAGCAGTGACTGGTAGGAACCGTTTTGTTAAGCTGGTGGATGAGTCCCCACATGCTCCAGGGCCTGAGTCTTTTTGCCCATGAGTACGTTCTAACTCCACCCAGTTTGTTTGGTATGTTTTTTGTTTTGAGACAAGGTTTCCTTGTGGCCCCAGCTGAACTGGAGCTCGCTTTGTAGAGCACGCTGGCCTTGAACTCATAGAGATCCACATGCCTCTGTCTCTGGAGTGCTGAAATTAAAGGCATGCTTTCTTAAACAAAACAAAAACTTTTTATGTCTCAGATTAAGAGAACTCAGTGCTCAATTCCCTGACTCCAGCCACCTTTTTTGATCTCTTTGTGGCATGGACCACAAGAGACAGTGTGGATTGGGGGTCCTGATTATTGCAGTGACTAGATCCTGGTTGAATATTCTCCCAGAGAGGTAACCTGGCTAACCTCTGATCCTAGCCAGAGACCTTGGCCAATAGCTGGCATTCACAGACATGATCTGAACCTAACTGTAGTCTCCTGTCTCAGGTTTGGGGTGGATAGTTAGAGCCCTGTAATAGCCTGCCTACTGGAGGGATGGGGAATGGAAGACCTTCAGGGTAACAACAGATAGATAGGATAGCTGTTGGGAAGGCTCTTTTCCTGTCTGATGGAAAGAGTACACAGACAATCAGACCCTCTTCTGCCCCATAGGAAATCTGTATCAGCTACTTGGACTGCTGTCAACGGGAGCGTAGCCGTCACAGCCGCCACAAGATCCTCAGGTGCTGGCTGGGGACGTGGTTGGGCAGCTGGGCTCTGGGGTCTTCCATCTTAGCAGTGGCCTGACTTATCTCCTCCTCCCTGCAGGGAGAACTATCTGTTTGTCTGTTCCTGCCCCAAATGCCTGGCAGAGGCAGATGAACCCAATGTGACCTCAGAAGAGGAGGAGGAAGATGAGGAGGAAGGAGAGCCAGAAGATGCAGAGCTAGGGGATGAGATGACTGATGTGTGATGTTACCCTGCCTGGAAGGGGCTCTGTCCCAGACTCTGCTGGAAAAGGGGGCTCTTCCCCCACAAGTGTGGTTGGAAGAAACCCCTGCCCCCACTGCCTGCTTTCTGCCTTCTGGTCTGCCGGTGGGCAGGACAGGCTGGACCTGGGCCCCATATCCCCCTCAGACCTCATGCCCTGAACACTGCTGCTGAGTTGCATCAGCCCCATGCCACCAAGCCTTCCAGAGCTGGCCTTCCCCGGGCCATTACTCCACTGTAGGTGTGTGACTGGAACTAAGCTTGGGGCCTGCTAGTTCTTCCCCTGGGCCACTTGGTCCATACTCACTCACCCACCCGAGGCTTGACCTCCTTTCTACTGGCTATTGATTTGTGAGGGGGTGACAAAATGGCAAATTTGAGAATAGACTGGTTTCCATGAAGCAGAAAGAAGTGATGTGGCACCTCACTCACCTCACCTCTACCTTCCATCGTCTCAGATGCAGCTCAGACAATGGCCTGCCACTTGCCAGCAAGAGGCAGGAACTTCTGAGAGCTCCCTGCCAGAGTACTGGACCCTTCCCACCAGACACGGTGAAGGTAGAGGTTACCCTGTCCTTCAGACTCCAGAGTCACTGTACCTTGTGCCTTGCCTCTCCAGTCCAGGCAAGGTGGCTGCTCCTTGAGGTATAGAAAGGTCTCTGCCTTCCTCAAGATGGAAATCACCACCCTTTCTCAAACCTCGTGCCATGGAAGACTCTAGCATTATGGCAGATGACAGATTGTGGTCCTTAATTTAGGACATTCTAATCTCCCTTGGGACCAGCTGAAATAAGTCAGCAAGGGGTCTCGGCCTCAGGTGTCTACCTTTACAATCTCCATTGAGGAACATGGAAGTCTTTTAGAAACCAAAAGGAGCAAGGCAGGACACTTGGAGATGAGCATCTCACCCTTAGGGTGGGTGCCATGGGAATGAGAACCATCACTCCCTGTTCCTTCCTAACTGCCTTCCCTCAGGCCTGCAGACCGCCTTGGGGATTCCCAGGGAGGTCAGTCATGGTGCCACAGGTCCTTTCCGGGATCAGGGAGCCAGGTGAAACATCCCTGGATGGCCCCCTCACATGTCGGGCTTACTCCACAGCAGCCAAAACCTTTCTCACAACCCACCTGCTCACTGATCTCAATAAAATGTGAGTGGTGATAGGCCTCTGCAGCAATGCTTTGTGGAAAATGGGCTGGATGAGCCACCTAGGCCTGTAGCAGTCAGAGTTGGGAATAGAAGATACAAATTAGATTAGTGGATGGCAATAGAGTGACCCAGATTCCTCAGTAGAGTACACCCCATGTCAGCCATATTCTACCATGTAAATCTTCCTAGAGCCAGAAAACAGGTTTAGTTTCACTCCTCAGCTCTAGACTGCAACATAAACCTTCTCAGGGGCTGGACTAGAACTAGCAGTCTTGAGTGGTCATCCTAAAATACCTTCGGAAGTCATTATCTTGTGTGGGCCTCCCCTCAAAGTTATGGTATAACTGGGATCAGATGAATAAGTGGAGTCTCCCATGCCCATGTGGTCTTAGTCTAGGACACAACTGTAGCCCTGATGAGTAACTTTATTGCTAAAAAATTCAGTGGATTTATTAGTCCCCAAACCAGTTCCTTAAGCCACTCCAGCAACAGCTATGAGACTCACTGTGAGGAGGTCCTGGTTGGGGGAGGCAAAACCAGGTGGTTTGTAACTGGTCACAGAAGACAGGGCTGCCTGCCTTCAGATCCTTTTGTTCTACATTCTAACCAGAAGTTCTGGGCCTGGCTCTTGTCTCTTCCTGGAGCATAAGATGTCCTTGCAGGCCCTGGGGAAGGGTTTCCTGTCCTCTGCCTGGTTTCACTTGTTCTCAGATGCTATCCCAAACTCCAAATAGAATTCTTGGGTTTCCCCTTCCCAGACTAGAGTTCTTGTAGCTGGAACCTGGGTTCAGCTCTTCTACCAGAAAGTCCAGGGAGGCTGCAGCAGCTCAAAGGTGGGAATACTGGTGACATTGACTGGGATGGAGATGACGGCCCATGGCAGCCCATGCTGTTCCAGGGAGCGTCGGATCATGTAGCTGGGAAGGCATGAAGAGCAGTGGCCATGGTCACTGTCTCAGCTCCCCCACATTCCCCTCTGCCCCATCATTCTGGAAGTTCCAGAACCCAACAACTCTTGCTCTCCACAGCAAGGGCCTGTGAGAGAAGACTAGTGATTACCCTTGACCTCCCCAAGTCACGCTACCCAGCTTGGTGTTGAGAGCCAGAGGCAAAGAGCCCTCACCCATCTCGGCCAAGCAGGAACAGGGCAGGAATGTCAGCTGTGCGTTGAGAACTGTCCTGGATCATCTCCACATAGAAGCTGTCATTGTCGACTGCATTGTCCGAGATAATCACAGCCCTCCCACCATGCTCCTGTACCACTCGGGTCTTGGAGAGGAAGGAGCAGCCCCTGGAAGAAAGAAAGAAGACCAGAAGAAAGACAAGCATTAGTTGCCCCTCCCTTATGTACTCTCCCTGGGAGATTAAAGAACTACAGAGAATTTCATTAACAGCTAAAAGTAGACAAGACATTTCTTTAAACTGCAAAAGGCTGAATTATTTTTAAATTGCCTATTTCAAAGCCCCAGGAGCTATGATTTCAGAATCTGCCCCCTCTGCAGCACCTGCCTGCTCCTTACCCCCTTTCCACCAGAGCAATCTGGTCCTGGATGAAGAAGCCGTTGCTGAGCTCCCCACAGGCCTCTGGAGGTTCGGCAGGAACAAGGTGAATCTGCTCATACCGTGTATGCTGAAAAATGTTTAGTCATTTGGATGAGTGAAAAGAGAAATCTTTGTGAATGGGCTAACAATCCCACCTTTCTTGTCCCTTGTAAAGAGTGAAGGATATATAGAGTGGTTTCTCTGTGGCTGGGCACTTGAGCATTTTAACCTAAGTCTCACAAAGACCCATCTAATTACTCAACCCAACCCTCCCTTTCTGTGAGATAGGAGAGCTGCTTATAAATAAACTAGGGAGGGGGTGTAGGTAGAGCTGGCAGAGAAAGCTGGTGCCCTTGGCTTTTCATTTAATGTCTACCAAAAGGGCAGTCCCTCCCAGGTTTACAGTGTGTTCAGGCAGTAAGAAGCATTTCATTCTGCACAGCACACCAGAAGAGACATTATTTTTCACTGCCCTGTCCCAGCAAAAAAGTGAGGTGAAGGTCACCATGGCTCAATGAGGGAAAGGGGAGGTTGAGGCTCAGAGATCAGGGCATCCTTGAACTTACAAATATACCACCAAAGTCCTTGGCAGGCGTGGCTGTGAAGATGTATCGAATATCCCCAGGACTCAGCACTTGGAAGTACAAATAGTCATGGATACGTAATCCTAAAGTAAAAGGAGTATGGATAAAAAGCCTCTCAGGAGCAAACTTCGATTTTGGATCATGGGGTTCCCCATGTCTTCAACTGGACAGGCTATAGTCTGGGTCCAAAGACCTGGCTTAAGCTGATTGGGTCCTCTGGGTCAGTGGGCTAAATGGTTTCTTTTGTGTTTTGTTAAATGGTCTCACATAGCTCAGACTGGGTTTGAACTAGTAATAATGCCTTGGTGGACCTTGAACCCCTGATCCTCTTTTGTTTTTTAGAGACAAGGTCTCCCTGTAGCTCGAGCTGGACATAGACCATAATAGCCTTGATCTCACAAAGAGCCACCTGCCTCTGCCTCCTGAGTGCTGGAAATAAAGGTGTACATCACCATGCTGGGCACCCATGATCCTCTAGACTCTTACTCCCAAACACTGAGATTACAGGAATGCTTTACCACAGCTAGCTTAAGAGAGACAGTTTATGCGCTGGAGAGGACAGCGAATGTAGGAGATTTGTATCTTCTGCTGTTGTTGCTACAGGTGAGCCATGTAGGTGGGTTGACAACCACCCTTGTTGCAGAAGATCTGAGAGTTTCAGAATGCAAAAGAATCCCCTAAATTCCTCACTGAAATATATCCAAGTTGACTCTGGTCTCACTGACAGGCCCTAGTCCTGTCACAGTCATCTCTTATGTAGACTATTGCAGCTTTTTAATTGGTCTTGCTTCCATGTCACCTTTTTAAGAAGGGGTATTGCTATGTTCCCCAGACTGGTTTCCAGCAGTTAAGTGCAAGTGATCCTCCTGTCTCAGCTTCCCATCTGCCTCCATTCTTGCTCCTTAAGGTCCATCTCCCAACCAGCCATCAGAGATTTTAAAGCATCTTAGTAATTATGGCCATCCAGCACTCCCAAAGCTTCAATCTCCCTTCAGTGACGAAAGTGTAGCTGCTCATCATGGCCTGGAAGGCCCTAACTGACCTGCCTCCTACTCCAATCTTAACTCCTCTTTCCCATGCTCAAGCTACAGTGACTTCAGTTTTTCATCTCTTTGGGTATTCCTAAAAGATTACATGTCCTTTCTCAGAAAGCTGCTGTTTTGTTTGAAATTTGTCCCTTCCTACCTCCATTCCAAATGTACTTTTTCCAACTGATACTTCATCTGTAATTCTGCAGCACTCCTAATAGTCTAATTTGGCCTCCACCACTAGAGCAGTGATTCTAAGTTTGTAGTTTTACTCAGTGTGGAATCCCCAGTAGCTAGAATACAGTGATGCTCAGTAAAGGTTACTGAAGAACAATTCCGCCCAGCTTTGCTGTCCTGAGGAAGAGAATTGCCAGGAAACTCTCTTCAGTATTAGAGTTTAATGATTTTCTGGGAATCGAGTCTTAGCACAGAAAGAAGAATGAATATTAATGGATTTGGAAGCTGTTGCCTCAGGTCTGCTAGTCAATCCAGCTACCAAGTTATCACTGTGTTGCAGTAGGGGCTGGCTGATTCTAGGTGTCCCTGTCTTAAGTCTAAATCACGGTCACATAGAGCTCAGTGGGCTTGTGCCTTTTGTCCTGGGTGTAGGTATTCCCCATCAGATGAATACACTCCGGGAAGCCTTGCTGGATTTACCTTAAACAACCGCTTTTCTCCATGCACACCCCGGCTTGGCATTTCATGTACTTATCTATATAAAAATGTGGGTATATGCATGTGTTCACTTATGTGCGTAGGTGTGTACATTTGTGTGCGAGTTGTGTAAGAGTGCCTGTGCGTGTAAGCCCACGTGTAGGAATGTCTGAATGCGCATGCTTTTCCACCCCGTATTCCTAGCTGCCGGTGCCCAGGTCGCACAGGTCACCTGGGTAGCCCTTAGTGGGAGATGGGCTGGAGGGACCTACTTTGACGTGGGGTGCTAAGGGCTCAGAACTCAGCCTTGGGCTGCGCCAGCTCACGGCCTCAAGGACCAGCACTCACCGACTGCAGCCGCCCGTCGCGAGAGCTACCTGGCTCCCTCTCGCGGGGTCCCCAAGGTGACCCGTGGCCCCGGGCCCGAACAGTGCACAAGCTGGACGGCCCGGCCCGCCCCACCCTGCCCGCTGTCCCGCCCATTGCTGCTCACCGTGGGCCCCGACGCACGCGGGGAGCCAGAGCACGAGACAGCACCAGCCCGCGGCGCCACGGCCCATCTCCAGGGCCGGGCAAGCGCTGCCGCCTCCGCCGTCCCGCCGCGCTCGGCTCGCCGGACTTTAGCCTGACAGCTGCTCCGCCACCCCCAGACCCGCTCTCCGCTCGGGTTGGAAGACCGAACCGAGACCCACGGCTGATTGGCTGCGACGCCCGCTCGTGTAGCCGCACTTCCCGCCTCTGCGCCCTAGCTCACTTCCTATTGGTCCAGAGAAGTGGAGACGGGAGCTGATTAGCCAAAACTCTTAATAGCACTGGGGCTTCCAGTCCCGCCCCCGCGGTCCTCTGTAGACTCGACTCCCAGACTCAGGTTCTTCGGCAGCGAGTGCCCAGGCGGTTCCAGGGTCTCCTCCATCTCGCCTGAGGAAGCCTCTGCACTTCTGGCCGCGGCCCTCTTTACTCTCCGTCTTTGAGGGCTGGCTGCAGAGCCAGACAGCCGCCCTCAGCCAGTTTCCGCGCCCGCTTCGCTCCCACGGGCTGTGGATCCGTGACCCCGACACACTGAACCGGCCAGGCTCATCTGTAGGGCGCACGGGGCGCCAACACAAGTGGCGAGGGTTAAGGGAGCTCGCTCACGTGAGGTGCTTATAAAGCACCAGCCGGTTCCGCAGCGGCGTTCACTCGGTATTTACAGTTTATCGCACGCCTGTTTGGTGTCCCGGGACCCAACATCCTCAGAGAAAAAGCCGGGTAGCTAGAGCGCCCCCGCGGCCTCTGGTCTCTCTAGCCAACCGACTCTGTGGAAGCTAACCATAGAGTGCCGGAAGTGGCCTGTCCCCTTCCTCTCCCAGGCCAACGTCTCGGGGAAGCTTCTGGAGCTCTCTGGCGCGGGGCATTGTGGGCTCCTGGGCGGCCCGGAGGTGGAAAGCAGTAAAGTAGCAGGCTCCTGAGGTCTCCTTCAAGATGATGGTAAGTGAAGTCCCGCGCATCCATCGCCATCCGCCGCCATCGGCGGGCCAGCCATGGGATCGGGGTCACCATGCTTGATCTCAGCGGTTTTCCTCTGCCCGCCTGGACTCCGTGCTTGTGGGCGGCCGGGACGGGGCCGGGCGCAGGAGTGGTTGGCGAGAACCCTGTGAGGCTCTCGGCCTCTCTGGGATCGGGAACTACGGCTCCCAAGGTGCTTCGGGGCCGCGAATCCCTTTAGCCCCCGTGTAATCGAGGCTTAGATTTTTCGAAACTGTGTGAGCTGAGCGTGTGTACCGCACAGCCTGGCCGCACTGGGAGGTGCGGAAGTGAAGGCTTCTAGAATTCGAAGAGGCAGCGTGGGGGTCCTGGGGTTGGGCGGACTGGAGTCCTGCGTGGCTTTGTGGTCGCTTGCATGTGGCCGGCCCAGTGCAGCAAGCGTGGAGGACCCTATTGCTGTTTGACACACACGCAGTTGTTCAGCGGGTGTATTTTTACTGTCTCCTGAATGTTCCAGGCTCAGCTTGATGCTAGGAAAGGGCAGCAGATAAGGATCCTCCAACGGAGACCTGGGTGCCTTAGGAGTCTAAAGGTTTGCCTATAGTTCTGCCTGTCCCTCACCCCCTTGTCCCTTCCAGAGCGTCAGATGCCTTCGGTCGGTATGGTAAACCACGGTTACTATTCAGCAGAGCCAGCTTCCCAGGCAAATCCTGTGCTCCTTCGGATCCCTACACTATTTTCAGAATCAATTGTATACATTCCTTAGCCTTAAAATTGATTCAAAGAACCAGAGATGAGGAGCAGAACCAAGACTAGGATGCTTATGCGACTCAGTGGTAGACTATTTACTTAGCAAGCCCAGGGGTGCATTTCCTTGTTCCCAAACAATTAAACCCATCACCAAAGGATCACAGACCACCACACTGAGATTCTTGCTTTGCCGTATTGGCTTGCTTTGCTGCTGAGTCTCTCTTTTCTTGGAATATAACACTGGTATCACCAGGAGCCTCACTATGGTGTCACCAGGTTGGATCCTGATAGTCTTAAGAATCCCTTTGGGATGGGATGAGGGATAAGAGGTCCCCTGAAGTCCCAATCCTGTGACATTGGTCCATCTGGAATAGAAAGTCTCCTTGCTTTTGTGGTATTAAATTATGTGTGCTGTGGCATACATATCTCTCGTCTTGTTTTACAGAATCTCAAGTTTAATGTTAATGATGAGGGCTTTGTTTTTGTTTTTTCAGGTACTGAGATTTATATGCTAGGCTAACATCTTCAGTCTCTGTTTTTTTTTTAAAAGACAAGATCTTCCCCTATACCCTAAGGCTTGACTGGAATTTACTCTGTAGCCCAGTCTGTCAACTTCACACAATCCAGAATCACCTGAGTCTCAATGAGGGATTTTCTAGATCAGATTGATCTGTGGGCATGTCTGAGGGGAATTACCTTTTTTAAAAAAATACTTCATTTTTATTCTATGTATATGAGTGTATTGCCTGCATGTTTGTAAGTTTACTTGGTATCATGCAGTTCCCAAAGTCAGAGGAAGCTCTTAGATCCCCTGGAACTGGAGTGTCAGATGGTTGTTAGCCACCATGTCAATACTAGGAATTGAATCCTGGTCCTCTGCAAGAGCAGTCAGTGCGCTTAACTGCTGAGCCATCTCTCTGGCCCTGGGGAGTTATGTTTTTTTTAAAGACAATTTTTTTGTATTTATGTGTATTTTGCCTGCACGTATGTAAGTGTGCCCATGTTGTGCAGTGCCTACAGAGGTCAGAAGAGGGTTTCAGATCTCTTAAATTGGAGTTACAGCCACCATGTGGGTGCTGTGAACCAAACCAGGTCCTCTGCAAGAGTAGCTAGTGTTCTTAACTGATAAACCATCTCTTCAGCCACCAGAATTGTCTTGATTGCTTTAACTGATATGGGAAGATGCAGCCTTTTCTGGGTGGCACCATTTTTAGGCTTGGGGTCCTGGACTATATAAGATGAGAAAGCAAGGCCTAACAAGCAAGAAGCATGCATGTATTTATTTCTCTCTGCTCTTGACTGAATGTAATATGACTAGCTGCTTCAAGTTCCTGTGGCTGGCTCTCCTGAAATAACGGGCTGTAACCTGGAGTTGTGAACAGAAATAAACCCTTTCTCTCCCAAGTTTCTTTTTTGTCAGGGTATTTTCTGACAACAATACAAATAAAACAAGAATACCTAGAATGGTATTGAACTGAATGATCCTTCTGCCTCAGCTTCTGGGTAGCTGTGGTTACAGGTGTGTACTACCTTGCTTCACTCAAACTTGTTTGTCTATTTTGTGTGAGTGTGGGTCCCAAACATACTCAAAGGTAGAGGTCATAATTATAGGACAACTTGGAATTGTTTTTCACCTTGCACCTTGTTGAGGCTTTTGCTGCTGTGCTGCATACTCCAAGCCAGCTGGCTTCCCAGCTCAGGGGTGATTGATCTTACTATGGGAGTGGTGGGATTCCAGAAAAACACCAGCATATTAAGTTATTTATGTGGGTTCCAGGGATCAAACTTGAGTAGGGTAAGTAAGACTTGTGTAGCTACTGTCTTTTAAAAAAATATTATTTTTATTTTATATGTATGCTTGTATTGCTTGCATGTATGTAAATGCACCTGTGCCATACAATGCCTGCGGAGGTCAGAAGAAGGTGTCACATCCCCTGGAACTGAAGTTTCAGATGGTTGTTAGCTGCCATGTGAGTGCTA
Source organism: Eospalax fontanierii (assembly GCA_035773235.1). Classification (NCBI taxonomy): domain Eukaryota; kingdom Metazoa; phylum Chordata; class Mammalia; order Rodentia; family Spalacidae; genus Eospalax; species Eospalax fontanierii. Next base: position 50,887,413 of record CM069547.1, on the reverse strand, counting down.
GGATTCAAACCTGAGTCTTATGCAAAAACAACCAGAGTGCTCTTAACAGCTGATCCATGTCTCCAGCCCATCTTTTTAAAAATTTTTAAATTTTATGTGTATGAGCATTTGTCTGCATATGTATATGTGTATCACATTCATGCCTGGTGCCCTCAGAGGCCAGAAGAGAGCATTGTGTCCTCTGAGCTGGAGTTATAGGCAGTTGTGAGCCGTCATAAGGATACTGAGAACTGAACCTGGGTTCTCTGGAAGAGGAACAAGTGCTCTTAACTCTGAGCCATCTCTCCAGTTTCTTAAATATGTTTAAGGAAGACCGTTAAGATGAAACTGCAAAGCCCTTTATGGCTCCCTTGGTGTAGTTACTGGAGAGACAAAAAATGAGATGGAAAGTAAGGACAGGTGGCTGGGCTTCACATTGCAGTGCTTGTTGTGGAAAGTGGCAGAAGAAGACTTAACTTTGGTTGGCCTGTCTTAGCTCACTGCACCATTGCTATCCTTCACTTCCCATGGCTGACCTTGAAATCAGCAAAGAGGAAGCTTTAAACTGTCCTGAGGAATGATTTAGCAGGACCATGAGAAGGTGGGGCCTTTGGGGAAACCGATCTTTCCCTTATAGATGTTACCAGAGACCAGGCCCATTAAGGGCTCCAAAGAATACTGAGAGTAGAGTAAAGCCATTTCTTGCCATCAGACCTGGGATACTCCGAGAAAAGGAAGGAATTTCCTCTTCAGTTCTGACCCAGATCTAGGGGAGTTACCTCACAAACCTTCTTCCCCACCCCTCCTACTATAGTTTCATTATGTATTCATCGAGCTTGCCAATAACAAGTAGTAAGATAGAGAATTTGAGTGTTCACTGGTGCCAATTGAGCCTGGAGAGCATAAGTTCCCCCTTCTGTCTGTCTTTCTTCCCTCTGCTACTGCTCTTCATAGCCACATCTCTTTAATTCCTCTCATCTCTTCATTTTATACATGCCAATCAGTGTACTGATGCACATTCTTCAAAGTAGTTCAGATTTAGGGGGCCTATCTTTTGAGACAGGGTCTCTTGTAGCTCCAGCTGGCCTAGAACTCCTTATAAAGACCAGTCTGGCCTTGAACTTAGGGAGCTCTACCTGCCTCTGCCTCCCAAATGCTAGGATTAAAGGCATGCACCATGCCTGGCCCTTTTTAAATTTATGTTTGTGTGAATGTATGCTGTGTGTGTTTATGCAGGTTCCCATGGAGGCCGGAAGAGGGTATTGGTTCCCCCAGAGTTGCGATTACAAGCAGTTGTGCTCTACCTGATATGGGTATGGGATCCGAGCCAGGGTCCTCTGAAAGCAGCAGCAAGCTGCTGAGCCATTTCTCCAGCCTTAAATCTACTTTTTAATGTTTTACTTATTTTTATTTATGTGTATGAGTGTTTTGCTTGCTTGTCAGTAAGTGCACCCATGTTGTGCAATGCCCACAGAAGACAGAAGAGGGCATCATATTCCCTGGAACTAGAGTTTGAGGCAGTTGTTAGCTGCCATACGGGTGCTGGGAACTGAACCCCGGACCTCTGCAAAAGCAGCCAGTGCCTTTAATCACTGAGCCATCTCTCCAGCCTTCATAGCTATTTTTACATTCTACATTCTCTTGATACTTTTTTAGTACCAATGTAACTTCTCACTTTACCACTATTTATATAGGTGTGTCTTTCTATGAAAAAATTTATCTTACTCAGTTTATAGATAACCTTGTACAGTTTGGAGAAGAACATCTTGATCCAATATTTTCATTACATTGAAGGACATTAACTCTCCAAGCAAGTTAGGATATAGCATGAAATATTGAACAAGATTCTTTTTAAAAGAGTTTGTTTTAGCTCACAGTTTGAGAGTGTAGTCCAGAATGGCAGAGAAGACATGGTTGTGGGCTAGCTTGCCACATTGAATTCACAGGAAGCAGCAAGAGAGATAGATACTGTCTTCAGTGCACCCTTCTGTTCAGTCCAGAACTCCAGCCCATGGGATGGTACTGCTCACGTTCAGAGTTGATCTTCTGACCTCAATTAAAGCTTTCTTTTTTTTAAAAAAAAAAATTCTGTTTATTTACTTTTATGTGTATGAATGTTTTGCCTGCATCTATGTAAGGGTACCACATGTATGCAGTACCCATGGAGGCAAGAAAAAGGTGTCAGATCCCTGGAACTGGAGTTTCAGATGGTTGTTAGCCCTCATGTGGGTGTTGGGAACTGAACCCAGGTCTTCTTCAAGGGCAGCAAGTATTTTCAACTGCAGAGCCATCTCTCCAGCCCTGAGTCATCTTTTTTTTCTTTCTCTGTCTTTTTTTGAGGCATTGTGTCCCTGTAACTCCAGCAGATCTAGAACTCACTGTGTAGACCAGTCTGGCCCAGACTTTAGAGAGATCTCTGTGAGATCTTTCAGCCTCTGCTGGAATTAAAGTGTGTACCACTATGCCTGGCTTCATTTTTATTTCATTGGAATGAAGTTCAGATCCTCCTCATTGGGTCTAGGAATCAGCAAGACCTAGTTTCTGACCAATTGGCAGAGGGTTCTCACACTGCTGTATGTCCTGCCGAACCTGTGCAGGAGTGCCTATTCTGCCCACAGCAGCTGCCTACCTCTTTCTGCTCACAGAAAGGATTTTGACAAATAAGTTCAGTTTGAAAATGTTTATAGAGAGCCAGGCATGGTCACAGATGCCTTAGGTCCAGGCATACAGGTGGCAGAGGCAGGAGGATCTCACTGTGATTGAGGCTAGCCTAATCTACATAGTAATTTCCAGGCCCACTGGGAATTTTGTTTGAGCTCCGTAATAGGTATCTGTTGCACACTACAGACTCAAACCCCACTGTTGGAGAGAACTTGAAAGTGAGTTGTTCCAAGTTTCAGCAGCCACACAATTACAGGGCACAGACCTGTATGAGCAAGAGCAACATGGGGAATCAGGCATGGTAAGCCTTTTAGGCTTTTGTTTCTTCAAAGAGATTATACACATCATTGTAATTTTAAGATGAAAGACCATTTATTTCAACGGGAAGAAAAATGTGGCCCAACTCCAGTGGAGCATTTAGGCCAAAAGAGAACGTTGGGAGCAGAGACTTTCACTAAGGTCATTAGAGTCAAGAGGAAGGGCGGAGACAAACAACACAGCCCCTACCACAATTTCTGTATACAGTGAGGCCTCTTGAGATGAATTCCAGCCAAAGAATGATTAAACCATAGGAAGAACAGGAAAATGAAAGAGGAAAGAGAAGCACATTTGTATTTAGCAAGGTACGCTAAGCTCTATAGTTCCTGAAAGGCTGAATGCAGAGTGGAGGGCATACTGGAGATAGGGAACGGGAAAAGTGTATTCTCATCCACAGCTGCAACTCAGAATTTCTGCCCCCATTCATCCTACCTCAAGCCTAAAAGGCTTACCATGTCTGATCCTCCATGTTACTCTTGCTCATACAGGTCTGTGCCCAAGAGGGAATTCTGTATGGCTGCTGAAACTTGGAACAACTCACTTTCAAGTTCTCTCCACCTGTGGGATCTGAGTCTGTAGTGTGCAATAGATACCTACTATGGAGCTCAAGAGAGGCACAGGTGGGGCTAGAGAGATGGCTCAGTGGTAAGAGCACTTGGTCTTGTAGAGGACCCCGGTTCAGATTGCAGCACCCACATGGAACTAACAACTGCCTCTAATTCTAGTCCTGGAAATCTGATGCTGTCTTCTGGTCTCCACAAGATCTAAGCTTGCACATGGTGCACATACAGAAAAACTGATATACATAAAATTAAAATACATAAAAGCAAAAGAGGTAAATGTGAAGAGAGGCCATGAATGGGTTGGGGACTTGAGGTAGTTTGAACAGGGTCTGCTCTGTAATTGTAAGTAGAGTCAGCTGCAGCTGCCACTGCTTCATATAACAGGGCAGTGATGATAGTGGGCACCAAGCACTCTTGTCTGAGCACGTTGTTTTAATACATTTGAGTTCCTGGAGCTCATGATGTAATGTGTGCCTACCATTTCATATTTCTCATTACATTGCTTTCTTGTCTATCACACTGCCTGAATGTCTATTGAATATTCTTTGGACCATTGCCCCCTTCTATTCCCCATGTCCATTCTGGTTCCCCATCCTGGGCATAGTCTTAAACCAGTTGGTGAACTGTTGGGTATAATGCAGGGTGGGCCTAGCTAGGCCACCTGCCAGGAGGAATGAAGGAATGGCTCTCATGGGTGTGGTACTCCACACTGGTTGGTTGGGGAGCCAGTTTTCTGCCCAGCACCTGGAGCAACCTGATCCACCTGGGAACAAACTGTGATTGGCTGTGGTCGGGACTCTACCCCATAAGGCTATTGGCTAACAAGACCTATAAGACTCTCTGTTCTTTCTTGAATAAATGAGTTTGCAGCAGACCACCACTGCTGGCTTTCCACTCAACTCCTGGAGTCTGTGTGCATTGTCTCTGCCTACTCGCCCTCTCACCCTATGGCGAAGACCCTTCAGTTCCCCTCGGGCTGGCCCTGAGTGCTGGGACCCTTAATAGTGAACAACGGCACATGCAATCATTTGCTGCAAAAGTTATCCAGGCCACTGTGATGTCCATTGTGTCATTGATGTCTGCTTTGTGTACAAGGCATAATCTTTTATAATGCTGTATTCTGTGACTGGACCCAGCCTGAAGCTCCTTGGTGCAAGTAGACCCTGTTGAGGTTTTGCTCTTGTTCTTACTTCCATATTGATGCTTATAGGGTTGCAAGTTGCATTTAGCATCTTTGATGCAGTTTTGTCTTCCATGCACAAAGCCATAGTTGTTAATGTTATATTGCAACACCTTCCCGCACTTCTTAGTGTGAATGCACTGCTATGTGGCCTCCTGGGACCAATTTCCAGTGAACAGTCTCACCACATTCACATAGCCACATACATGGAAATACAAACACTTCTGACAGAACATTAAAATGGGAGTTTATACTTAAGAGGAAAACCAATATAAAAGAGAAAATGCCACATGTCAATAGAAAGAAGTTCTATTGGGAACTTCCTTCTCTGGACAGTATTTCTTCAAGTACCTTCTGCATTGCTGGTAGTCACGAGCTGTCTTTGTGCTTTCTTGAAATGTCCTTGTCAATTTTAGAAGATAGCTTTGTTTAACAATATTGGTTGGTAGTAGTTAATAACGTCCAGAGCTATTTAAATATATCATTCCATGCTTTCCTGGTTTTGAGGGCTGCTGCTGAGAGATCTGATATGTTTTCTTTTGCAGAAGAATTAGCATTTCTCTCTTTCCACTTTTTTGTCTGCCTTTGTTGTTGTTTTGTTTTTGACTGGGTCATCCTAGTGTCAGCCAGCCTGGAAGCCCTGGAAGTTACTCTGTGTCCAGCTGGCCTTGAGCACATAGAGAGGTCGAGTGCCTGTTACCTCTTGAAGGCTGGGATTATAGGCCCCCAGGACCACGCCTGGTTCTTCCCACTTTGCCCCCGCTTTTGTTCAGAGTCTCCCTGTAGCCTCAGCTGCCTAGGACTCATTATATTAACCAGGTTGGCCTGGAACTCATAGAAATCCACCTCTCTCTGCCTCTGGAGTACCGGAATTAAAGGCGTGGGCCACCACACCCAACTTCCTGCTTTTTAAAGATGTATTTTTAATTATGCGTATCTTTATGTGAATATGTGCGTGCATGAATACAGAGGCCAGAGGAGGGTATCAGTCAGGTCCTTTAGGGCTAGAGCTACAGGCAGTTGTGAGCTGCTTGAAGTGAGTGCTGGTATCAAAACTAAGGTCCTCCTCAAGAGTCTAACCACTTAGCCAGCTTTCTTAGGCCTTCGCCTCTTCAGTTTTTAATATTATTTCTTTGCTTTGTGGGGTTTTTGATTTTGGTTTTTGAAACAGGGACTGCTATGTACCCCAGGCTGATCTAGAACTTGCAGTGATTCTACTGCCTCAGTCTCCTTGGTCTTGGAGTTATAAGAATGTATCACCTTGTTCTTCAATAAATATTCTTTTTTTTAAAATGAGTAGATATTACATTAAATTACCCCCTTTCAGGCCTGGAGAGGTGGTTTTCTGAGCTTTCTGAGTTTAGAGCACTAACTGCTCTTGCAGAGGACCCAGGTTTGACTCCTAGCACCCAAATGGCAGCTAACACCCATCTGTAGCTCCAGTTCTAAGGGATCTGACACACTCTTCTGACCTCTATGGGCACTGCAGGATATGTGTGTGCCTACCTACATGCAGGCAATACATTCATACACATAAAAATAAGAAAATGGTAATATAACTGCTCCCTTTCGTTCTCTTAGAGTCTGTTGGACATCTTTCCAGCTGTCCATTATACATCTCCATTATATATCGCCTCTCATTTGTTTTCTCCTGTTTTAAGATATGTGGTTTCTTTGCTGACTGGTTTTCCAAGGCTTCCCTTCTGTGTAGGAATATAGCCTAAGCTTGCCATGGCTGCTCTCAAGTGTGTATGCTATTAACTTCCTGCCCAGTTCTTCAACTTTATTCCAGTCATCCTCTCACTCGCGCCCCCAGCAGCTGTGCTGGCAAGCAGAGTTGGACCCTTTAAGGAGTTTCCCAATTACTCTGGACTTAGATCCAGATGTGACTTACTTACTCCTTATTAGACAGGGATAGTCCTGTACTTTTCATGTGCCTTGTCTGTTTAATACTTAAGTACTTCTAGGGGTGAACAAGGGCAATAGCTTTCAAGATTTTTATTGTACTGCAGAGTAAGAAATAAATTGAAACACATAACTACCAGCAAATGTATTCAAATAGTATTTACCCTTCCTACATCCTGTCACATGCAGAATGTTCAGCACTAAGATGACCTGACTCATAACTTGTTCCTGAAGGCTCAGGCTTGTTAGAGGGAACTCTGGCTTGCCGGCTACTGTCTTCAGATTTCTGGGCACTGGAGGAAAGATGTACAAGGCAGGCCCCTTTAAAAACAGCATCCCTGTCTTCCCAGAGTTTCTAAAACAGTTCTGCAAAGAAAGCTCTTGCAGGGATAGGAGCCCTTCTGGGCCAATGCTAATGAGAGACAAATTTCTCTGGGGTATCTGATTGGAAATTAATCATACAGGAGCTTTATGGAGCTGGCGAGAGATGGTAGCATTGCTGTGTGAGGTAGGTGTGCCATTTTATAAGTCAGGACAAACATGCTTTCTTTCCAGCTGAAAGTTAGTGGTAAAGTTGCTTGTTTGTCTGGACATCTCTAGGATAGCACTTCAAGATATCAGTACCTTTTATAGTGTACCAGTTCCCCTCTGCTTCTCTTAACATGTACCAGTGAGTGTTTTGCTAGCAGATTTCCTTCTATGCACCCAAGCACAGGGCATAAAGTCAAAAGCTGTGAAGGCCTTATTGAATCAACTGGGTACTGAAAAACATTCTTTTAGACTAGATCGGCTCTTTTCCAATCATTTTTGTGTCTAGCACATCTACAGAATAGACTCAGTCTTAACAGTACCTCTGGAGGCAGAAGTGGTTGGGGAGTCAGTATGAATAGTAGGGGAATATGCTTTTTTTGTTTATTTGTAGACCAGGCTGGCCTTGAACTCACAGAGAACCACTTACCTTTGCTCTCCAAGTGCTAGGATTCAAGGTGTGCCCCACCATGCTCAGCAGGGAATGTGTTTTAAAAGGAGGCCCAGGTACCTTTACTGTGGAGCAATTGGGATCATCTTCTCTGTCCATTCCCTTGTTAGTCTCGTGTAGCAGATGATTGTTAAAGATAGTCAGTTGCTTTCTTTTCTCCAGCCCACACCAGTTATCCTGTTGAAAGAGGGAACCGATAGCTCCCAAGGCATCCCTCAACTTGTGAGTAACATCAGTGCCTGCCAGGTGATTGCTGAGGCTGTGAGAACCACCCTGGGTCCCCGTGGTATGGATAAGCTTATTGTGGATGGTCGAGGTAAGTCTTCATGGTTCCCTGGGGCTGTGTATATAGAGGAGGTACCTGGGGCTGAGGGTTGCAATCAGGAATACTGCTACTGGTAGGGTCTCTTATGGGAGTATACCAAGCAATATACAGTCTTGAATGCTGAAATCGTGTGGGATTAGATAGGAGAATATGGGTTCAGGAATACATTACCATCTAGAAAAATGTGGCCAAGAATCACAAAATAGAACTAACTGGTACTCTCTGGGGTCCTTTGCGTTGTATTACATTGCTGATAGAAGGAGAAATTTGCCTTTTAGCTGTGTTATGTTGACATGTGAGACACTAGGATGTCAGTAGTGTTTAAAGTACCTTAAGTGGTTATTCTTCTCTTATTGGGACAGGACAATTTCAAATGAGCTGCTTCTACATTAGCTTTCCAATGCCAGGATTACTTATTTGGACCACCATGCTTGACTTATTCGAAACATTTTTCTGTGTCTAGTTGAGCTACTTAAAGAAAATCAGGAGCCATGGTATTTAAAAGCCTGTGATCCCCATTCCAAGAATAAGTGTACATAGACTCCAGGTCCTGTAAAAGACAGAGTTTAAAAAAGGGACTTTAAAATGTAAATATTTATCTCTCTTCAGGCAAAGCAACGATTTCTAATGATGGAGCCACAATCCTCAAACTTCTTGATGTTGTCCATCCCGCAGCAAAGACATTAGTGGACATTGCCAAATCCCAAGATGCTGAGGTGGGAAAGTTCAAGACAGCAAGGCTGGAGTATGTGCCTGTTTGCTGCCTTGCTCTAATCCCTGAAAATGTTTTACGTCTAAAATTATAATTGTCAACTATTTCATACTTAAAATATAATTATTAACCATTAAAGCTTTATATAATTCTGCTTGTACCTTTTCATGTCCATTAACATATCAGTGGTAACAGTCTTCAGGTCTCAGACTGGGCCCTGAAGACTGACTGAGTTTAAGCTCTCTGACCTGGGCCTGCATGCTGTTAGTCGTGTAAATCATTGCTTTTTATCACAAGTCTGTCTTTTTAAGAACCATTTTTGATGCTGAAATCTTACGAACTGTTGAGAGCAAGGTTTGCATTTGGAGTGCCCCAGAATATGGGTGTTGATAGATTTATTACTGTTTTCAGCTAGGGAATAATTAATTTTCTGTCTAGAAATCTGGTGGCTTTTCCCCTTAAGAATTTCATATTTTACATAAGGATATAAGTAAGTGAAAAAGTTAATTCCTTCTAGTAAGAAGTTGACCAGTGTTCTTAAATGTTCTAATTTTTCTTTTTTTAGATTGCAGCACAGAAAAGCCTGAGAGAGGTTTTTAGCAGAGTAGTAATCTGCTATTCCAAAAGTTTTTAAGATACACTGTACTTTGAAAGCTGCTTCTGTGGTTCTAATTGGCGGGAACTTAGGTTTTCATTAAAGTAATTTGTGCTCCTTAAAGAATGTTTATCTTACGTTGTACTGTGGCTGTTTATGTCATAAGTGCTTTGTATATAAGAAGGTATCAGCTGACTTATGTATGATTGATATTGTGAGATTCAGTTGTCAGTCAGCTCTCTGGAGAATGGGGCTGTTTGGGAAATTAAGTTTGTGGCTTGTGCCATCATTTGATACAGTTGATACCTACAACCATAACCTTTCCATTTGTTGCCCAAAAAAAAACCTGTTTCTGGGGAAAAAAACCTTGACATCATTTAAACAGTGCCCACTTTAAATTGGTATGTTGTCTAAAAAATGGAGTGTCACATGTTCCCTGAATACCAGGAAGCATGTATTTTCCATCATACTCATTCAGGTTGGTGATGGCACCACCTCAGTGACCCTGCTGGCTGCTGAGTTTTTGAAACAGGTGAAGCCATATGTGGAGGAAGGATTGCATCCCCAGATCATCATCCGAGCTTTCCGCACAGCCACCCAGCTGGTAAGGAGCCACCTAAGGTTGCTTGTCCTTACACCTGGGTGCCTTCACGTTTCTGTTAGTGGGGGCAGTGCTGGGGTATGGAGCGGGTAATTGGAGTGGGACTCCATGGGCATTTCCAACCATTTTCCAGTTACCCTCTAGTAGCTTTGATGAGATAGATTAAGAAGCCTAGGGTTAAACTCAGCCTGGTAGTCTATTATGTAAGTATAGCCTCTCTGTAAGAGCTATTTAAGTTTTTTTAGTTAGCATACAAAATAATGGGTTTCATTATGATTTTTACTTTGTTTTTTGTTATGTTTGCTTTTTCTGAGACAGGGTCTCATATACAGCCCAAGCCAAATACATATAACCAGGCTTTCATGTGAACTCCTGATCCTCCTGCCTCCTGAATATAAGGGTTATAGGCATGCATTACTATGACTGGCTCATAACATTGTCATTCATACTTTTGTTGTGTGTTGTTTATTTTTATTTTATGTGTATGACTGTCTTGCCTGCATATATATAAGATCAAGTACTTTATGACATATCTTGGGATCTATTACTCAACCTCTTCATTTTGTGTCCTGTCACATGTCACTTAATCCCTCTAAGCCTTACTTTCTTTGCAATTTTCCAGTGAGGACAGTAAAGTTTGATCATATGAGGAATATTTGGTGAGGATTCAATAGTTTAAAATAACAGCTTATTTATTTTACATATAACTTCCATATAAAGTGCTCTGGCACTTGTTTTTAGTAAACCAGAGGTATGGCCTAACCTAGTGGCTTGTCTGTTTCTACTGTTTTGTCTTACTGTGTTACCTGCAGTCCCAGAATTAAATCCTGGAAGCACCCTTACAGTTCTTTAGAACCATCTACCTAGTCCACCTACTCTACCTTTCTAACTGGGGAGTTTTCCAGGTGATAAGAGTATTGCATTTTACTAGGCAGCTATAGGCCCAGAGAATGTTGTTCACTCTAGTGAAGATCTGAGAGTAATAAACAGGCTAGGTTCTAAGGAGAGATTGATTCACTTTACCAGTTTGCCTTTAACCTGACTCACTAAGCTTGTGTTTTTGATAGGCTGTTAACAAGATCAAAGATATTGCTGTGACTGTGAAGAAGCAAGATAAAGTGTAAGTTTACAATGAGTTTTGTCAGAACCTTGACTTCCTGTGGTCAAATTCGATGCACAAGTATTTACAGTTTCTGTGTGAGCATGAGGCTATGTGGTTATACAACAGAAAAGACTGGAGTTAAAAGCTGCAGCTGCTATCTGCCACTTATAATCTGTCCCAATGATAAGAGAAGGTAGAGAAAGCTGAGTGATGAATTTAGGATTATAGGGTAATTAATGGGGTAATGTGTAAAGCTACAGGTAGATTCTTTTGTAAATAATGGATTGGTATTGTTCATGTTAAATGTACACAGTGTGTAGTAGTAGTTAATGTGTATAGAGTATCATGGAAGGACCCACCTCCACACTGAAGTAGAATCAGGTAAGAGAGATTTGGTTTTCAAGATCTAGTACCAGTTTTTCCCATGTTTCAGGGAGCAGAGGAAGCTGTTGGAGAAGTGTGCCATGACAGCCCTAAGCTCCAAGCTGATCTCCCAGCAGAAGGTCTTCTTTGCTCAGATGGTGGTTAATGCCGTGATGATGCTCGATGAATTGCTGCAGCTTAAAATGATTGGGATCAAGAAGGTACAGGGCGGAGCCCTAGAGGTAAGCCTGCTGTGACTCCCTAGATAACCTGCCTTTACACCGATCCTTCAGATAGCTTTGTGTGGGAGTGGAGTTCACAGTTTAGATGGAGGGAGAAAACAGACTGAAGCAGGAAGGCAGATAAGAGCTGTGCTGACCACACTGCCTCTGTAACCTCTGCCATCTCTAGATCTGTTTAGCTATCAACAGAAAGGGGAGGTAGGTTTGTTGACATTCAGAATCTTTTTTCTCTAATGTCAGTGTCAGTGTTTACAAGGATTTAGTTGAAATAATTCATAACTCCTCCCAATTAATAAACCTGTTCTCCAAAAAAAGTTTCCTTCATTATTGTGTGAAGCCTAGAGGCTAAGAGCAAGACCCATAAGATCCTTCTATATTGCTTCCTGTTTTTTCTTTCTGTGTTCCTATTTTAGGTTCTAGCAGTACACTTTTCACTGAAGTGTTACTGTTAAGCTTTTCTTTTTATTCATTTCTTTTGGATAGATGATACATAGTTCACATTATATAACAAAGCCTAGAGTTAGTCTTTTTATGAACCACCTCTACCACTTGTATAGCCCTGTTGTTCATATGGTGTGGCCTTTCAGGATATTGTATACATAGCATGTATGTGCATGCCTATTTGGAGGAGGGTCTTTTTGAGACAGGATCTCCCTGTAGCCACAGCTGGTCTAGAACTCATGTAAATCAGGCTGGCCTTGATCTCACAGAAGTCCACCTGGCTCTGCTTCCCAAGGCTTGGAATTGTGGTAAAGGGCTACCACTTCCAACTACATGCTAATTTTTAAACCACAAATGGTTGTTTATAATGCATAGTGCTCTGTAATATTTTTTTCCATTTAACACTATACTGTAGCATTAGTCCTTATGGGCATGTGTAGCTCTTAATTTCATGCTGATAGAACCTTCTGTGATGTATTACTATATAGCATTTTCCATATGTGACATTTGCGTTAACAGCTAAGACAACCAAAGAACTAAATTTTATATTACTTAAAAAAATTTTTGCATGTATGAATGTTTTGCCTGCGTGTATATAAACGCACCCATATGTGCAAACCCAGAGGCCAGAAGAGGGCATCAGAGCACCCTGGAACTAGAAATAATTGGGTTTGTTAGCTGTTATGTGAGTGCTAGGAACTGAACCTGCATTCTCTGCAAGAGCAGATAATGCTCTTAGCCTCTTAGCCATCTCTCCAGCCCCAAGAAGCTGAATTTTAAATTGAATTTGTTTTCATTGAAATAGCAACATGTGATTGGTGCCTCCTGTATTAGACAGCATAGTTGTGACTCTTTTAACATGGTAGTGCCTTTTATGCTTTTTACTAGGTTCTTCCTCAGTGACTTCAGTCAGGAGCCGTTTATACAGGGCGCCCTTTACATTTGTGCAGAGGGGATTGAACAAAATCATTCACACTACTCTAATGCTATACTGCTGTAGTATGTCCCTAGTCCTAGAACTAATCATTTTATGTAGTAAAAAAGCAAAATTGTTAGCCAAACTTGTTTTTCTAGAGTACCCCACATTCATAAGATGCATGTAAACCTCTGAGGCATTTGGTTTGGTTTGGTTTGGTTTGGTTTGGTTTGGTTTGGTTTGAGATAGGGTTTCACTGTTAACTCAGGTTTGTCTTAAACTTATGATCTTCCAGCCTTTGCTCCCTTAGTGCTATGATTATAGGCTTGCACCACTCTGTCTGCCTTATGTAAAATGTAAGGAGGCTGGTGAGATGGCTCAGTGCATAAAGTGCAAGCATAGGGACCTTAGTTAGGATCTCCAACACCCATGTAAAAACTGGGGAACAGAGCAGGTAGGCATATCCCCAGAGCTCTCTAGCTAGCTGATCCAGTTAAATTGCTAAGCTCCGGGTGCAGGTGAAAACACCCTGTCTTAAAAAGTAAGGTAGGAAGGACTGGAGAAATTAGATAAAGCACTTGCTGTATAATTGTGAGGACTGGAGCTTGGATCCCTAAAACCCATGTAGGAGCTGGGCAGGTATGGTTGTACATTCCATAATCCCAGTGCTTTACAGGCAGAGATGGGATTCCCTGGGGCAGGCTGGCTAGCTAGACTCCATGTTCTTCAAGAGACCATGCCCGTGTCAACCTCTGACCTCCACATGCACACACAGGCACAATGTGTGTGGGTACCCGCACGTGTGAATAAGCATGTACAAATACGACAGCACATATGCAGGAAAAAAGGTTGGGGAGGTGATAGAAGACAATGCCAGATGTCAACTTATGGCCTTCATATATGAATACATTCCCACCAAATACATGAACACAAAGGTAAATAAAATAGAACTTTTTTTAAAATTTTTTACTTTTATTTTATGTGTATGAATGTATTGCCTGCATGTGTGTACCTGTGTGCGGAGGACAGAAGAGGGTGTTGAGTTGAATCCCAAGGAACTGGAGTTATAGACAGTTATTAGTTGCCATGTGGGAGCTGGGATTTGAACCCCGGTCTTCTGAAAGAACAGCCAGTGCTATTAACTGATGAGCCATCTCTCTAGCCCTAAAAATAGAATACTGAACATAAAATCTGACCTAGAGGTTAGTAAGTTCCTTGTTCTCAGGGTCAGTGAGAAGGCCAGTTCTGCATACTTAGCTCTAACATATCTCAAGCTTCATGTTTCCATACCTAGCTGTTACTGTATTCATCTCATCCTCCAAAGCAGCTGTATTTCTCGTCACAGTTGGCTTGCTTAGGTCATTCACATTCAACAAGTCTAGATTCATCCTTAGAAACCAGTTTGGCACAGTCTCATATAATTTACTAATCTGTCTGTTTCACCCTTTCCCAGGGCCGGTGTCACTCTTGTCTAGTCCTGGCATTCCTTCACATCCATTCTTTGTGTTATATGGTCACAGGTTTCTTTCATCTTTGTGTGAAGCTTAGAGGCTAAGAGCAAGGCTTTAGCAGGGCCATAAGATCCTTCTACATTGCTTCCTGGTTTTTCTTTTTTTTTTTATTTCTATGTCTGTATTTTAAGTTCTAGCAACTTTGAAAGGGTTTTCATTCCCTGATTGTATAACACTGTCCCTCACCTCTCAGGAACACCGCTTCCTCTTTCCATTGGATACATTTCAGCTCACCATCATGGTTCAGTATAAGTATCCTCTTTCAGGAGGCTATTGCTATGATGATGCAGGAACCAGGAGACACATACTGCTCACTAATAGGCTGTGATAGCATAGTTAGCACTGGCAGTTAACTCTTAACTGCAGGAACTTCTGTTATGGAACAAATAGAAGCTCATGGCTAGAAGGATTAATAAGTGAAGAGCCACCATGACAGTTGCTGGGGTTCTGGTTCTTGGAACCCTTTTATCTTTGTCTTCAGGAAAGAGGAAGCATCTGGGATACAGGATATATACTGTGGTTCCTTTCCTGGCACAATTTTGTGTAGCATGTTATCCACTGACAGCTGCTTCAGAGGCCATTTATAGGGGTGGCCCAGATACTTGTTACCGTACTTTGTCTCTACAAACTGAGTGGTTTCTCATCCTAAAGATAAAACTAAAATGGTTTGTGTCACTTCAAAAAAAAAGACAACTGAATGCACACCTTAAGTCCCAGCACTCTAGAGGCAGAGGCAGAGGCAGGGGGATTTCTGTGAGCTCAAGGCCAGCCTCTTCTACACAGCAAGTTCTAAGCCAGCCAGGGAGGACGGATTTATCCGAAATTTTGTGATGATGGGAAAAGTTTCTCTCACAGCAGTGAAAGGTTTTGTGAGTTCATGGAAATTGGACAAGCACTAACTTGATTAGATTTCTGGGTGGTACCAAACTATTGAATTGTCTTTCTTTAACCAGGAGTCTCAGCTGGTGGCTGGTGTCGCATTCAAGAAGACTTTCTCTTATGCTGGGTTTGAAATGCAGCCCAAGAAGTATAAAAACCCCAAGATCGCCCTCTTAAATGTTGAGCTTGAGCTGAAAGCAGAGAAAGATAATGCTGAGATCAGAGTCCACACGGTAGAGGTAAGCCCCTACACTGGCTGGGGAGCCAGACAGCTTTCTAGGTGAGAGCCTCAGGTCTCCTAGACTGTCTAGGGACAGCTCTGCTCTCAGGCTCCTGTGGGTAACTTCTGCCTCTGTAAGTACTGCCTAAACACTAGGGGTAGTAGTTCTCTAACTCTACTCTCCCCAAGTGATCTCAGCAGGAGCAGTTTGGATGTGAAGCTCTATTGCATCACTTACTGTGCACCACTTTCAGGGACAGAGTTGGCAAGGGCTCCCTAACCTGCCTGGTAGTTTATTTTTTTCTTCTTCATGGCACTGGGGATCAAACCCAAGGCCTTATGTGTGATATATAAGACGAGGGTTCTACTACTAAACACATCTCTAGCTCCCCACCCTTTTAAAAAACCTTTTGAGACAAGGCCTTATTAAGTTGCTTAGAATGACCTCTAACTTGCTTATAGTCTAGACAGGCCCTGCACTTACAGGTCTCCTACCTTAACTCAAGTAGCTTGTAATGATAGGCTTGTACCACCAGGTACAACTTGCCTACGTTTTGCTTCTCCTTGGTCAGACAGATCCCTTTCCCTTAGATTTACCAACTCCTTACTAGCTCCTGTGTTCCTGCTGTTAACAATGACCAAGGATAGCATTTTCAGCTAGCATAGAGTAGCCTTTGTGACAAGGCAACTCTTTATCATCGGGAAGTCCCTAGCATAGCACTCAGAAGAGGCTAGAACTTGTCAGGCTCAACTATTCTTCACACCTTGGCAGTGCCACTTTTAGCGAAGCTGCCTTCCCTGGGGTTACTCTAAATTTGTGTTTGAAAGTATTAGGTGGTTGCTATTGACTTAATGGTCCTGGTGTATTTGTTGACTCCTGTTAACTCATAGATAAATCCATGTGTTTTATTTTATTTGAGTAGTATTCTTTAGCCCATCATATATACCAATCTTCATCTCAAAAACGTCCTCATACTTTTTTGAATCTCTAGGATTATCAAGCGATTGTTGATGCTGAATGGAACATTCTCTATGACAAGTTAGAGAAGATCCACCAGTCTGGAGCCAAAGTCATCTTGTCCAAACTCCCCATTGGAGATGTGGCTACCCAGTATTTTGCTGATAGGGACATGTTCTGTGCTGGCCGTGTGCCTGAGGAGGATCTGAAGAGAACAATGATGGTAAATGAACCTTCACAGAGTACTTTAAGCCTTCATGGCCCTGAGCCATTCCTCTGTCCCTAATGTAATGGAGTATACTGTCAGGTTGTCCCTGTTTCTTAACTTTGTTTTTGCCTAGAAGTATCCATTCCAGTGCTTGTGTGCCTTGTAATGACTGCTTTTAGTCACCATAACCAAGACAAGTCAGGAAGTAAATCTAGTTTGTGGTGGGACCTGTTAGTAGTGCTGTTATCAGCTGGGCAGGCTCGGGGAATGGTGCTTCCAGAAGCCAGCTGTTTCCCTCCCTTAGCACTACACAGTAGAAATGGGTAGCCTACGGGCACACCCCGGAGTTCAGTTGCTAGACCCTAATCTGAGGGAGGAAGAATAAACCAAAGCCATCGTGGAAGTAAGCCCTTTGCCCTTTGTTTTGTTTTGTCTTCCATCTTTTGGTGGTAGCAGCCAGGGTCATCAGAGGTCAGGATAGACATGGGGTTATCTGGTGCTGAGGGCTCTGGTGTGCTGACAGAGTTCAGCATGGGAACTGGCTTGTTGCCCAGGAGGCAGGAAGCCAACTGACTGATGGTATTTTCCTTGCTCTTCAGGCCTGCGGAGGCTCAATCCAGACTAGTGTGAATGCTCTGATTCCAGAAGTGCTGGGTCACTGCCAGGTGTTTGAAGAGACCCAAATTGGAGGTGAGAGGTAAGCAGGCCTGTGGGCTTGGCTCACAGGAACGGTTTGGGCCTGCCCTTTTTTGCCATGATTTGGATGTGATATGCAGCACTGTTTCCTTTAAAAGGTCCTAACTTTGGAGGCATAAAAAGCACAGATTCACAGTGTTACAGAAAGGGAGGAGATCTAGTTGATCTTAGAAATGACCGATTGTACAAGCTTTGGTGCTCCAGTGGTACTGCCCCAGACCTACCCAAGAAAATGCCTTTAGGGTTGGGATAGGCAGCTGCTCAGTGTTGGGAGGGCATGGCATGGAGTTTCGGCCAGCAAGACAGTAGCAATTCATGTGTGCACTATTGCATCCTGGGACATAGGTACAATTTCTTCACTGGCTGCCCTAAGGCCAAGACATGTACCATCATCCTTCGTGGCGGTGCTGAGCAGTTTATGGAGGAGACAGAGCGGTCCCTGCATGATGCTATCATGATCGTCAGGAGGGCCATCAAGGTACTGGGATGGTACTGGCACTCCTGCCTGCACAGTCGCTAACCCCAAGCTGATTGATCCTGGGTTTCTGTATAGCTTCCTCCCTATGTAACCTGTCCTGTAGATGGCAGGGGAAGCTATTATTTGCCCTGCAAAATACTGAGAGACCGGGTCCTCTTTGCCCCACAAATCCTGGGAAACACCCTCAGTTTCACATATAAGTCATGCTGTCTAAAAGAATAGAACCTAGTTCTTGATAACAAATCAGTACATCAGCTGTCATAATGTAGTTGCTGTCCCCAAAATGTAGCTGACCTTGATAGTGACCTTATGGTTCTTCTGATTGAAGCTGGGATGTACTGTGTCTGGGCTTCCTGGGCTTGGGGAAGGTGCTGGAATGAGGTACCATTCTCTTTTCTGGGCTGGAGGATTTGAATGGCCCAGCTGCATTGAAAACTCGTTTGGTTTCGGCAGAATGACTCGGTGGTGGCTGGTGGTGGGGCCATTGAGATGGAGCTCTCCAAATACCTACGGGATTACTCAAGGACCATTCCAGGGAAACAGCAGCTGTTGATAGGGGCATATGCGAAGGCCCTGGAGATTATTCCACGCCAGCTGTGTGACAATGCAGGCTTTGATGCCACAAACATCCTCAACAAGCTGCGGGCTCGGCATGCACAGGTGGGTCCCTACTGTCATTAATCTCCAGAGAGATTGAGTAGGTGAGTGTAGGCTCCTAAGTGTATGCTCACTCTGCCTGATACAGTAGGGCTTCTGCCTCCTGTGCAAGCAGAGGGAAAGCTGCGATGCCAAGCTGGGAAGTAGCAGCTTCCTGGGAGAGGGCCTGAGCACTTGTCAATATGCCTTGGTTTGGAAGGGACTGTTGGTAGGAGTTGGGTAGGAAAGGTAAAGATACACTGCGGATCTGGTTGTGATGCCAGAAGGAGATGCTGAGAAAAGTACCATCAAGGCAGAGTTGGGATTCCTGACAAGTCTCTTGTAAGGAAGAAACAAGATTAGTACCATAGTGCCTCTTTCTTTTGCCTTTTTCAGGGGGGCATGTGGTACGGGGTGGACATCAACAACGAGGACATTGCTGACAACTTCCAGGCTTTTGTGTGGGAGCCAGCCATGGTGCGGATCAATGCCCTGACAGCAGCCTCAGAGGCTGCATGCCTTATTGTGTCTGTGGATGAGACCATTAAGAACCCCCGCTCCACTGTGGATGCTCCCCCAGCAGCAGGCCGGGGCCGGGGCCGGCTCCATTGAGAGACTGGCATGCATCACCATTGGCAGCAGTCACCTCCCCAGCTTGGTGAATTGGTGGTGAGAAAATGGTTATAATTGGTCTATTATGTTCTCTTTGGTGGTCATATAAATAAAATTTAGAGCTTATTTGGTCACAGTTTTTTCTCAAACATTCTACTGCCTCTCAGAATTTGACCTCTTTTCTCAGCTCAGGTTTGTTCCCTCTTATTCAAAATGTTGAAGGTTGTGTTATCTCTAGACTCTGACATCTAAGTGCATGGGGAAGGTAGCTGAAAACCTCTATCTGTTCTTTTCTGTTCAGTGATCTAAAGAGTCCTTTTAATTGTTTTAACTATGGATTGACATCAGGGCCTCATACATACTAGGCATGCAGTTGCCACTGAGCCAAATCCCCAACCTTCTTTACTTTTTTCTGTTGAGTTAGGGCCTAAGTTGCCCAAGTTGGCCTTGAACTTGTAGTCTTCCTGCTCTAACTCTTATGAGCAGCAGGAATAACAGGCCACACCATCCTGGCTCACATGAATAACTTGAAATTCAATGGGTTCCAAGCTGCTAGTTAGTTGTTAGCTACAGATAGTGGAGCTGGAGAGGTCATCTTCGGTCATCAAACCTTTTGCTGCCTGAAACTAGGAAGTAATAGAGAATTTGAGCCCTGCATTCTGGTCAGATGGCCTTGAAAGTCGGGTGGGGCTAGGCAGACTTCTCATCTGCAGTGTGACAGCCCTCCTATGACCTGGGGTTCTTCCAGTGGTTTTTCTGAGCCTCAGCTGTTCCACAAGTACAAGGTTGGAACAGCTAGCTCAGCTGTGGGGATTAAATACTCATTTGATAGACAGTTTAAGCTAGAGTACCTCATATATATCCACCAAGGAGTGGCATAGTGCCTGCTGTTTCTGTTACTTAGCTGAGTCAGGTGTGTTGAAGGCTGTTGGTTTGTACAGCCACTGCAGGGTTGGCCTTTATTTGGGTTCTTCCCGCCTCAGTGTCCATAGCCACAGAAAGTGCATAGTGAGGCCAGGTTGGTAGAGTGCTTGTCTGGCATACACAAAGCCCTCAGTTCCAATACCTCATAAACTGGACATGGTACATACCTATTATCCCAGGACAGGGGAGATGAGGCAGGAATGTCAGATATTCATGACTGTCTTGAACAATATTGTGAGTTTGAAGCCAGCCTGGGCTACATGAGACTGGGGTGATGGGATGGGAAGGAGGCTGTGTGACAGACAAATGTGGCCACATACCACTTACTTCCCTGGGCCAGATACACCAGTTTCACCATCTTTTTATTGGACACAAAGTCATAAATTCTCTGAAACCCATGAGTCCTTTTAAATACATATACTCAGATACATTCGGCAGAGAGCATCTGGGTGACATGGAGCAAAGTGCTGGGATGGCAATGCCTTGGTGGGGCAAAGAAGTGGGGGGGGGGCAAGGAAGGCCCCCTGGGGGCTGGAGGTACAGGCACCACTTCAGAAACAAAAGAAACCAAAAGTCACTCTCCACCCCGTTGATGTGCTTGAGGGCTGGAAGCTACCCTCCCTGTTCAGGCCTTTGCAGCCTGGCTGTGCAAGGAAGGCGGGGCCTGGGGACCAATTGTGGATGTCTCACCAGCAGTGCCCTCTGAGCCAAGCCTATTGGCACCAGCCACAAGACATACCTAGGACACCCCAGACCTCTGCTTCTGAATGAGACCACAGCCAGGGTGAGCAGAGGTTGGGGGCCCAAGGCAGGTGCCTGCTTGATTGTCAGGGCAGTCTTGGGACTGGCTTAAAATCCCAAGAACTGAAAGGGGGAACAGTGTTCTGCTCTTCACCAACCTTCAGCCTTATCCTTGGGCAAGGACTGCAGCTGAACTCACTTGTCCAGGAGTAAATGCATACACACAATACATAACAATATATACAGATATGCTGGCCTGAGCCAAGGCTGGACGAGGAAGCGTGGTCACCAGGAGTAGAAAGGACTGCCAGCAGCTGGGGGGGTCAGGGGGAGTCAGCACTGTCAGGGGCTGATAGGCTGGGGCAGACCCTTCGATAGGTTAATTCCTCTGAGCACTGGGCATGTTTCCCACTCACCATTTCCATTCCCAAGTTCACCAGAAACTAGGTCTTTGGCACCAATTTTCACTCTGGGAAGGTTTCTTTCAACTTAGTGCCTTAGACTGGGGCCTTGACAGCTTACCACCTGTGTCCTAGGGCATTCAAGATCAGGGACTAGGGAACTGGCAAGACCCAAAGGCAAAGGATGGAGCCAAACCCTAGAGCAGCAGGCCTTGGGAAAGATGCCTCTTTTGAGACAATTCCTGAGGGACCGAGTCAACCTCTGTAAGCACAAGGTGAAAAAAAAAAAACATGATTTCAGGGTACTCTCTACCGATAGGTAGAATGCTGGGATGCATACGTCCCTGCCAGCACTAATGGGAGTGGGCTGCATAAAGCATGAAGTACTCAAGCCAAACTTGCCTAAACTCACAGGTACTAGAATCAAGCCTTATGGCAGGGCTGGAAATGGAAGATTCCAAGTGGCCACCACCTGTGCGCTTTCTCCATCGGCCTGGGGCCTCTGAGGCAGGGTCTGCCCTCTCATGTAGCCTAAGTATGAAACACAAAGGGCCCCTTCTGAGGAAGCCAGGTGCCTTATCCCAGGCCTCTAGCTTCAACTCTAGTTGTATGGCTGCTGAGTATATAAATGAACAGAGTACCCAGAAGCAAGATTTGTCCCCTGGGGAGAGAGCAAAGGAGCCACAATGGCAGGCAGAGGGCTGCAGGGCTGTGGGTTCCCACCATGTGTGTGAAGACCAATGTTCCATGAAGGCTGTCAGCCAGGACACCGAGCCATCACTTGCTTAGTAGATAGAGGCTAGGTCTATGCAGTTTGCACCCCCTCACTGCCTTCATTTGAAGCAAGAACACAGATGAGACTTTGCAGGATTTTCTGGAAGCACCCTTCACAAGGCAGACTTGCACCAGCAGGAGGGGTTTGCTTTCCCTAGTGATTGGGATGCTGTGTGGTCGAGTACCCAAGCCTGGGACCAGTATCGGTCCTCAATCCTGCTCTGTGCCTCACTGCCTGTCCACCCTGATCTAGCACCAGCACCAGCACCAGGCATTCCAGTGTTCACCACCCAGCAAGGTATCCAGATCCCGGAGTTGGATGGAAGCTCCCCGGGGGCAGGCTTGGGCCAACCAGGGCATCTCTTTGTGCTTTGTCCAGGAGACAGGGAGGGTGGCACCTCTGTTCTTGGAGTCATAGGGACCAGGGGCTAGCCAGCAAACAGGATCTACAGATTCACAAAGGCAGCCAGACCCTGAGTGCACCTCCTCCACTTCTCTTCTGGGCCCCTAAAGGAAAGTTGTGCTATTGTGACTCCTGGGCTTAGGGCTTGAGAACTGGGAGCAATTGGAGGCAGCTGTAAAAGGTAGGGGGCATGGGAACTGCACAGCCAAGATTTCAAGCAGGACGAGGCATGAAGTAGCCAACATGATGGCCTTGGCATTTCAGTCTTAAAAATGCAGGGACAGGATGGACCACAGATGCCAGAGCAATGACAAGCTTGGAAAGACCTAGGGGGCTGGATCCTCCACTGAACACCAGAGCACAAAAATGCAGGGGCGGTCCAGGTACTTAAGCCAGGGTGTGGATAGCCAGAGAAAACTGGGAAGAGGATCCCACCCCAGGTCAGGACCAGCAGGCATTACAATAGCCAGAGCTGAGAGGGAGCAAAAGGAGCCCTAAGTTAGATTCAAATGACAGGCTAGGTGTTTGAAGGAACCACCCAAATCAAGGCTGGCGAGACCCCTGGCTTCTGCTCTGTCCAAAGAGGAGGGATTTGGGGGGAGGGGTGCTCAGTCTATGGGGCTCAAACGTGTTATTACTGGGTACTTACTGTGCAAGGGCCAATGACAACCCACCCACAGCATTCTCCTGCTATCGCTTCAGCCCAGGGCTGATGGAAACTGAGGAATAGGTCTGTGGAAGTTCTACCCTTTCCTGGCCCCAGGGTCTGGTTCCCTGCCAAGGCCACATCCTCAAGCACACTGACAAGGAAACAAAGTGAGGACTCTCCTCCAAGCATCAGCATAATAGGCAGCCCAGGGTCCCCCTCCCAGGCAACCTTACATCTCCAAAGGCTTTGGGACCTGCTGGAGCACCTGGGCTAAGAAATCCCTTCTTAAAAGCAGGTGTCCTCCTTGCTGGGACCTAGCCCTCCTGCGGTCCCTCAGGAAGCAGGGTTGGAAAAGAGACATGCACCTTTTGCTCAGAATTTAGCTCTCTCTGGGTGTGGTAGAGTGCAATGAATAGCTTTGTAGTCTCCATCCGGCTAATCCCATCCCCCCTTGGGAGAGATGGCCTCACCCCGGGGAGGTCTGATCCGACTTTTGTCTCTTCCAAACCTACCCCTCTGTACCCCATGCTCCCAGCCATATTCCCTGGGTTCCTAGGCCTACCTGGGTTATCACTGGAGAATGTGGACCTGGAATGGAGGTCATCTGTCTGGAGGGAGTGCCCTGAAGAGGAAGGGAAGGAGGACAAGCCCTCCTTGCTAAGTCCAATCTGCTTTGAGGAGTCCCCTTTGGCCTGTGGCCTGGCAGAGGCCTCAGACAGGGAGCGGGCTGCAGAAGAGGCCTGCCTGGGCAGTTATGGGTTACTGCAGATCCTCTGGGCGGTGACAAGCAGGTGCTGGTGATGACAGCTCCTTACTGGCTGTGCCAGAGGCTGCTCCAGTTGCGGGGGGTGTGGTAGGGGTCACAGGGCAGCTTCTGTCCAAGCCCCAGCCATGGGTCACCTGTCGCTCTGCTCTTCCAGGACAGGATACCAAAGCCCTCTCTGGAACCCCGGGTAGCACTAGGCCTCCAAAGGTCTAGTCCAAGCCAGGGTCCTTCTGGAGGTCCAAAGAGTGCCTTGGTGTGGGGCTGGCAGGGGCCCTGCCGCCCGCCACCCGGGTTAGCAGCTGCCTTCCACTTTGACATGCAGAATCTTTGAGAAGCCAGGCCTCCGTCTCAGGGCCTACAGACAGAGCTCTAGGTTAGTTCTCCCTCAGTGTTGGGCTAGTGGGCTCCTTCCACCCTCACCCAGGCCACTGACCCCAGCCAAGGGGTCTTGAGTGGTCTCAGAGTCCATGTCTCACCTGAAGTTTTGTCACCATATCCTCAAACAATTTTTGGGCCTCAGGGCTGCTGGGCTCCTTGAAATAATCGGCAATCCCAATCTGGACCACGATGGACTTAAGGTTTCGGCAGATGCCTGGGAGAAGGCAGATAGGGGAGCTCATGTTTGGTCAGGACAGGGAGCTAGCTGTCTCTTCTTATGAATGAAATCAAGACTCCCATCGAGAAACATCTGTGGGCCAGCCATGGGAACGAGGAAAGCAGGCCTGTGCTGACCAAAGTTCATACCTGGACATATTAGGAAGGCAGATGAAGGTATTCTGAGTATGACAGCCAACTGCTCAGTGACCCTAGCAATTTCCTTGGCAGAGTGGACCCCTGTACTTGGCACTCAGATGACTTGAGGAAGAAGTGCTGACTGGGCTGGACCATGAAGAGGGGCCTTCAGGAACTAGTGGGTCAGGTCAGGGCTCAGAGGACCTGCAGCGAGTGACCTGGGCAGCTGAGCAGAGAATTGCGGTGGAAGTGTTCAGGGCGTGACCATGAAGTTGAAGGGAGGGGACAAGAAGGAGGTCCTGGATGTTATAAGGTAAGGTCAAAGAAGTGGGGTGTGCTGGTGCAAGCCTGTATGTAATCTCAGTCTAAGGAGACCAAGGCTGGAGGACTGAAAGTTTAAGGGCTGCCTGTGCAAATTAGTGAGACCTTGACCTTGATTCAAAATAGAAATGGCTCAGTGATTAAGAGCACAGAGGACCTGGATTCAGTTCCCATCATCCACATGGAGGCTCACAAACGTCTGTAACTCCAGTTCCAGGGGATCCAATACATACTGCATACACAAGAGTACTTACATACATTCTGGCAAAATACTCATACACACAAAATATAAAGAAATGTTTGTAAAAGAAGGGGACTTGGGGATACAGCTTAGTGGTGTAGTGCCTGTCTGGGAAGTGCTGGGATGAATCCCTAGCACTGAAGAAGGAAAAAAAAAAAAAAATCAAGGAACTTTCAAGAAATCTTTCCACAGGGTCCTGGTTCTCACTGGGTAGAAGCTGCTAGAGCCAGGTACTTGGGCCCACAGTAAAGACGGAATGCTGGGAGTGGAGGGACTGGCACGGGAACGGGGCAGGAGGCAGAAGGTTAGAGTGAAGTCCTCGCCCCAACAACTGTCCCCAGAGCCTACACACACTGTGTCCTCCAATCTACCATCTAGAAAGTCAAAAGACAAGAATGCAGAATTCAGAAGGCAAAGTCCCGTAACTAAAGACAGCAGCACAGAACCATTTCTTTACCTGCCTGCTCTGGGCGGCTCATATGAGGGCTAGTGGTGCCACACAGCTCCTGGTACCACCGTGGGCCAGGGCAAAGCAACAGACACCCTGTAAAACTAAATGATTGACACTAGATGCTACTGGGGCTGAGTGCCACCCTGGCCTCAGACTGACAAAGCCAGGGCTGGAGCCCTGCTCTGTCTGCCCAGGCTCCGGCCCTAGCTGGTTAGAACAGGGAATTCTTATGCTACATGCTTGTTGCACAAAGCAGTCATCTGAGCCTAACAGTCGTACATCATCAGAGCAGCTGTGACTACTCACAAGAGACCTTCAACAAGATTGCTCTTGTTGATTCTCCCTCACAGAAAAAAGGGGTAGAGATGATCATAGACCTCACCCAACAATGCAGCCACCCTTCCTGCACCTCCCTGCCAGCCGTATGTAATCCTGCCAGAGCTGCCTGTGGGCTCTGGGGATGCTAGAGGATATAATGTAGAAGCAGGACTGTGTAGCTACAGGAAACTCATTATCCAGGCTGAAGTGAGACTTCTTGATGATATGGTGCTTTGGGGTCACCTACACTCCTGAAGTAACTCCTCACCCATGCTCTGTAAGTAAGCCCTGCAAACTCAATGGCTCACTAAGTTGTGACTTTGGTGGCATTGTATCTTTGATATGTTGTTGGTACTGCAGAATGCATGGGGACAGGTTGCAGCCACACCCTGCCCTGCATTCCCCGTTGCTCACTGTTAAAATGAAGCAGGGCCTTAGGGGTGACCGGAGTGGCCGTGAGCACCAGCATCTCCAGTCCCTTCAGGCCTTCTCGGCAGACCTCAGCAGCTACTTCCTGGGTGATCTCTGATACATGGTCCAGCTCCAGGACCTGCAGCCGCATGCAGTTTCTTGCTAGGGAGAGGAAGAAGGGAATCCTGCTGATGAATTTCCCAGGGCACCTCCTACCCAGCACTCTAGTCCCAGCACCACCACCCAGCTACACTTCTAACCCTGTGGAATTCATAGGGCATCTTCACACCCTTGCCTTCTTACCTATCTGCTTCAACCCCAAGGAAGGACTCACCAAGTGATGCCAGGCCCTGTACCCCACAGCCGGCGCCACCAACGCCCAGGGCTCGGAGGTGGGGCCAACAGCGCCCAATCATCTGCAGGCAGCGGTTGCTGAAGCGGGTGGGCTGCTGGCTGGAGAATGGGGGGTGGGTGTCAGGGAGGCCTCTGGTACCTCCAAGTGTGCTTCTTCTCGGGGGACCCTACTGAAGACAAGCGCCTGCCAACACCCCAATTGTTCAAGAAAGAAAACAGCTCGTCTCTGACTCTGACGCCTCCCTTCGTGCCACACGCAGCAGCTTCCGACTCCGGAGCAACTCCTGGAGCCAGAGGCCAGAGTTCTACTGGCTTTGATCTGGATTCCTACCTCCGTTTACCTCCACAGATGGTTCTCAAGTACCACAGCCCAGACAGCCGAGTCAGGCCTGGCTCAGGGTGGCAGTGCCCTCAGAGCACAGTCTATGACACACATTTAGCACTCAGGCTTTGGTTTGTCGCGCCCGCTTGTACCACCCCCCCACCCCATTTTTTTTCCAAGACAGGATCTCACACTGTAGCTTAGCCTGGGCCTGAGCCACCATGTCTGGCTTTCAGTACTCTATTTGTTTTGCTTTTTTGAGACAGTGTCTCATAAAGCTCAGTCTGACTGACCTCAAATTCACAACATAGCTGAGGATGACCTTAAACTTCTGATGCTCTTATATCCACCTCCCAAGAGGTAGGATTACAGATATGTACCACCATGTCTGGCCTGAAGCCATTCTCAAAATATAAAATCCCACCGGGTGTGGTGGCACAAATCTTTGATCTCAGCACTGGGGAAGCAGAGGCAGGCGGCTCGCTGTGAGATGAAGGCCGGCCTGGTCAACTATCGAGTTTTGGGCCAGCTGGGGCCCAAAGTCCTGATTACAGGCTTACTAGTACTTTCTAAGTAAAATGCACAGACCTAGACCCATTAACAAGACCATCCTGCTTTCCATGTCACTTCTGCTTGCCTGCTCCACTCACACCAAACTTCATCCGTCAGCATCTGCCCAGAAAACATCACCACGGTCACCTGCTATGCCAATGGTGGCAGGGATCCAGAAATGGACGTTTACAGACTCTGCCTGGGGAACTGAATCTAGTGGGGAGCCGAACGTAGAAATGACTGCAGACTGGAGGACAGCAGGGGCGAGGAGAGCAGGTGGAGCCAAGCGGGGCACAGCGAGATTCCACCAGTGCTAGCGAGGCAGCTAGCGAGGCAGGGAGGGGCTGATAGCAGACGGTGGTGGGGAGAACCGCCAGGCGAACCGAGAAGCCTGGTGGTTCCATGAGCCCCAAATAGACAGAGGGGTGACTCCACATCCTTGGTTCTCCGACAGCTTTGTTGTTGTTTTGAGATGGGGCTCTTGCTAAGGTGCTTACGTGGGTCTTGTACTCACAATCCTCCTTTCTCAGCCTCTGGAGTAGCTGAGATAACAGGCAAATGACACCACATCCAGCTTCCTCTGTGTGTTATATATGCTGTCCTCCCCGAGCTGTTGGTCTCATGCACTTACTGTATACTCCATGGTATCTGTGGTTATGACCTCATCGAGCCAGTAACAGCTCTAATCCAAGTTGAGAAACTAAGGTCGAGCTGTTTAAAGTGACAGGACAGGCAAGATGGCTCAGTGGATAAGGGCAGTTGCTGCAAAGCCTGGTGACCTAAGTTGAATTCCTGGGGCCCACATGTGGCAGGAAAGAATGACTTCTAGAAGTTGTCCTCTGACCTGCACACATATACTCTCTCTTTCTCTCTCTCTCTCTCTCTCACACACCCCACACAAAATAAAAATAAATTAAAGTGGCACTGCCAGGCAGTGCTCCAGCAAGGCTCCGGTTCCGTATCACAGTCCTGCTCCTGCTGTCTCTACACACGGTGGTGAGCATAACGTGTCCAGCAGCTGACCTGCTCAGTCCTCAGTCCCAGACCAGGCCCACGATCAGTCCCTCCACACCCACTCTCACTTGGGCTCACCAGGGATGAAGTGGGGCCACCTGGAGGGAGACGATCTCTCTGCAGCCTGCACCCAGGGCCCAGATCACCTCATGGCCCACGGGGTCTGTGGCACTCCTGTGGAGAAGCAAATGCTGGAGTGCGAGCCACCCTAGTGGCCTCCCCTCCCACCAAGGGGAAGACCACGCTGTGTATAAGGACCCTTGGGGCCGAGGCACTGAGGTGCTCCCGGAGGGTAAAGGCCTACCTGTACGTGACCGCCTGCAGGGCACGGCAGTAGCAGCTGGCCAGCCACAGTGACCGATCAGTGAGGATGTTGGGACAGTGAGAGATGCGCAGAATCAGCAGGTTCCCACCGGCCGCCTTCAGCAGGGACTCGAGCCCTGCTTCAAGGCAGCCTCTGGGGATGACCGAGAGGTTAGGGAATTGCTAGAACTCAATTCCTCCTCTGGGAAGCAGCCCCACTTAACTCCAGGTCTGTAGCCCAGGAGCACCCACCACCCACGGTAAGCCTTACCGGGTGCTCCGGGCATACTCCTCCCTGCTCTCCTTCTTTCCTCGCTGTCGGGGCTTCAGGTTCTGTAACGTTAGCGAGTGGGCCTGGGTGCACCACTGAGCCAGCATGGCCAGGAACTGAGGAAAAGGGAGTGATGGGAACAGGTCTGAGCTTGGTTGGTTCCCAAACACGATTTGGGAAGCCAGTGCTACAAGGGTTACAAGCACCAGATTCCACCTACACAGAGTCAGGGTCCAAGAAGGCCAAGGGCACGTACCTTGGAACAGACTCTGGCGTTCTCAAGCAGCACCCTTGTCCAGACGGCGGGGTGCCGGGCCACAAAGCGCCAATCCCGGCAGACTTCAGCAGCATGCAGCAAGGTGCGCGTGTCCAGGTAGGTGAAGATGCAGAAGAGGGCGGCGCGCATCTTAAGGATCTCCGGGCTGATGACCTCATTGGAACGCGAGGGGCTACTCCTCTCCAATCTCCGGCTTCGCCCACTGCCTCCCTCCGGGCGCGCTGCAGAACACCAGGGTCAAGGGAGTCAGCGGGAAATCAAAGACCAGTGGAGAGCTGTGAGTGGGGAGCTGGGCAGGAGGAGGAGAAATGAGACCCACACCAGATACCAGCTCCCCAGGAGGTCAGGCCCCCGCCTTCCCCTCCTCCACTGTACCCCCACATTTTACTAATTAGAAAAGAGTATCTATTGCTTTGTTACACAGAATTCTTTTTTCCAGACACAGTCTCACACACTCCAGCCTAGCCTTGAATTCACTAGGTAACCAGAATGACCTTGAACTTCTGATTCTCCTACATCTGCCTCCCAAATGCTAGCGGCTACCAGTCCAGTTTGCAGTGCTGGGCATTGAAGCCAGGGATTTGTAGATTCTAGGCAAGCATTCCACCAACTGAACCACCTCCTCAGTCCTAAGCTTTCTTTTTTAAATTAAAAAAAAAAATTTATGTGTTTGAGTGCTTTGTCTACATGTATGTAAGTACACCATGTGTGCAATGCCCTAGGAGGCTAGAAGTGCTTATCAGATCTCCTGGAACTGGAGTAATGAACTGTTATTAGCCACCATGTGGGTGCTGACACCAAACCCAGGTCCTCTGCAAGAGCAGCCAGTGCTCTTAACCAGTGAGCCATCACTCCAGCCCCTAAATTTTCTTTTTAAGGGTCACCCAGACTCGAACCCTCTAAACCCCTAAGCTCCCCATGTGAGAGCATGGCTACTCCCCAAACCCTCGCCCTGTGCCAGGGGCTTCAGAGCATAGAATCAACACTCAGCTCCTCTCCCTATTTATGATGGTGCCAACACCAGCACAGACCCTTTAAATGGAGCACTTGGGTCACAGCCCTGTCACACAAATCCCTGATCCAAGCTTGAAGGATGCTTGACAACATAGGTGGCTGAGAGGAAGAGAGAGGCAGGAGCCAAAGAGAGTCAGCCTCTGCCCCTTGTTCCTTAGAGAGCCCAGCCCCCCGGACAGGCTGGCCTTCTCACCTACCCTCCCAGGACTTACTTGAGAGCCGGCAACTGTTCAGTGGCCCAGCCAAAGCAGGTCCAGGCCGCGGGACATCTGAAGGGCCCTCGGCCTCTGACTCGGTGGTTCGAGAGCCCACATCTGAGACGTCACCCTCCTCCCCCTCAGTGCTGTGTCGGCGTGGTCGGCGCTGCCAGTTCTGGATGGCCTGTCGTCGCAGGCCTGAACTACGAGGGGCCTGGGACCGCTCGGAGCCACCGTTGGTAGCCTGGGCCCGTGAACCCAATCCCCCAGGGCCACTGTCCTCAGAAGGCCCTTCCTCTGGCCGGGGCAACTCCAGACTGTCACTATCATAGCAGCCTGAGCTCTGGGATGCAGCTGGCACACGGCTGGAGGCCCTGGAGCAGGGGAGAGGGGGACACGGTCAGAAGTGAGGGGACCAAACTGCCTGAACTCTGCACCCTGTCCCCACCACCGAGCCAGGAGAGCCCACCGCTCTGCTTCCCAAAGCTCCTCTGAGCACTGAAGGCATACTGGTGATGCCACGGGATGGGTGTAGAAGAGCAGAGTTCCTGACGGGCCAGGAAGCCTTCTAGGGTGAGGGTGGGCTGTGTAGGATGGGCCAAGCCCAAGGCTTACCCTGTGCTGGGAGAGGAGCCATGCCGTGACACGGCGTATGTGCTTGGCACGGCTGGACCTGCGTGGTGTTCTCGCTGTAGCCCCCAGAGTGGAAGGGAGGAAGGGTGGGCCGAGGAGACAAGAGAAAGAGGAGGCAATAGCAGGAGAGAGAGGAAGATGGAGAGAAGAAAGGAAGGAGAGAAGAAAGAACAAAGTTGGGAAAGATGGACGAATGGACAGACAGACAGCCCTGGCAGGCAGGCTTCCCAGCCCCCTCCCAGCCACCCACCCAGCTTCCCAGGGCCCAGCTCATGGCTCCTAGACTCCCATTTGCAGGATGGGCAGAGATGGGACTGAAAGCTGGAGATATTGAAGCAGCCCTCACCACAGCCTCAGGGCCAGCACGTCTGCCCAGTGACAGTGCACATCCCCATTTCAGACGTGGAGTTGGTTTGTGGAGAAACAGACAAAGAACATCCCTGGGACAGTGGCATGTGTGGGGAGTCTGTGGGGACCATCTGAGCAGGTGAGGAGGCAGGGCAGCTGTGCACTCACCATTCTGCCTGGTCCCCGAGCTCCGGGCCCTGGGCCACTGCCCCCACCTCCACGGCCCAGGCTGGCACTGGGTGTGCTGCCGCAGCTGCTACTAATAACCTGCAGCTGGCGTTCTGCTCGGTCTGCCCGCTCCAGGAGCTCCTCAATGAACTGCTGTAGCCGTAGCTTGGCACTGGCCTCCCGAGCTGCTGTCTCCTTCAGGAACTGGTCGATTTGCACCACCTCCCTGGGCCGGGAGCAGTCTCTTACCCCTGGCCCTGGCCTGGCTGCCCTCAAACCTTTACCGGAGGAAAGCCTGGCCAGTGGGGAGACGCCTGGCACAGTATCTACTCATGGTCCCACAGGTGATCCAACAAACAGGCTCTCACAGCTGCACACATACAACACAGGCAGACGCTCAAGTCACATACTCTCAATCCACACACACAGCTGGACACCCCTGCTGTGATGGTTAATGACTGTCAACTTGGCAGTATCTACAATCACCGAGGAGACACACCTTTGAGCCTGTCTGTGAGGGAGTTTCTAGATAAGGCCAAATGTAGGCAGCACCATTCCATGGGCTGAGATCCTGGACTGAATAAAAAAGAGAAAGCGAGCTCAGCCAGCACCCATCTCTCTGCTTCCTGACTGTGGGCACAGTGTAATCAGTGAGGACACAGTGTGACCGGCAGCCATGCACTTTCCCCACCAGGATGGACTGTGTTGTGTCCCTTCAAACTGGGAGCCAAAATAAACTCTTCTTAAGTTGCTTTTTAAAGTCATTTCATTACATTCCTTTGTGTGCCACAACGTACATATGGAGGTCGAAGGACAACTCAAACTCAGGTCACCAGACTTGGCAGCAAGTGCCCCTGTCCACTGAGCCATTTTGCTAGTCCTGTAAAGTTGCATTGTCAAAGCAATGAGAAAGTAACTAATATACTGCTCTTCCCTGAAAAAACTCAAAGACATGCTCAGACCTATACACAGTCACTTCCATACAAACCCAGAGTCCCACATCCATCCCATAATGGGGCACATTGCCTGGCACAGATACACACAGAAACATACCCATTTTCATGTGGCCTCAATACATAGTCTCCTCACAAAGGATCATGCCAAGAACACAATGAATGCCTCGTAGAAATGTGTGTATATCTTCACATAGCCTAATACATAGCCCCTGCACAGTCCCCAACATTCCATGTGTGCGAATATCTCATGTTCCTTCTTAGTCACATGCTTACACTCAGAAACACACTACAAACCTTGCAGGGAGACACCTGGCTCAGTTCCATCAACATGAACTTTCAGAAACTTCAAAATTCATTGTCTCATCAGCACATGGAGAAACACGCTCAGATGGCACAAGCACACCTGTGATTTGCCCCAGCCTTAAAGGGTTACATATGCCACAGCACAGCACACTCATCTGTGAGTTATCCAAGTATGTATTCCCAAAAGCATTCATTACCATTCATGCACCCATTAAAACTGAATCTAGGTCCGGGCATTGTTCTAGATGCCGGGGAAACGCGAGTGAGAAAACCCTGTCTGCATGAAGCTTATATGACAAAGGGACAAACACACAACATACAATGTTCATATTACTCCGTTTACAGACCGGAGACAAGAAGGGGAAACTGGAGATAACTAAAAAGGGGAAAAAATAGAGGGCAGCATGGCAGTGACCACAGGACTCGGCAGGCTGAGGCAGGAAGATCATGAGTTCAAGGGCAGCCTGGGCTACATAGCAAGATCCTGTGTCAGATGCTGCAGATGGATCGTGATGCTGTTGCTCTAGCAACAACACGGTGACAAGAGGACAGTGGTGGAGGTGGCAACCTGATCCCAGTCGTACAGACACAACCAGAGGTACAGCAAAGACTTTCTAGGTTTTTTTTTTTCTGTAGGGAGCAGAAAAGTGGAAAAAGTTAAGAAGAGGCAGTTATAGCGTCTGGGAGAAATGGCGATCACGTCTGCCTGCTCTCAGGATGCTAAGGAAGACAAGGGGAAGACGCGGGAGTGGAGAATTAAGTCGTTTCTTTGGTAGGTGAAAGGAAGATCTGGTACCTAAATGCAAGGGCTGGCTGTTCTGGCTAGGGGTGACAAAACACAATCTTCAAGGACAGGCACAAGGTTCCACTGCCAGGTACTCAGGGCCCAAACTCACCACCAAGACACTCTCAGACCAATACGTAGCCCAACACATGATCATCTTAGATCTCACGGTACAAGGTCAGGCCACATGGAGACACCCAGGCACCTGCAAAGCAGTAGGTAACGTCCACACCCACCCACCCACTGGACTCCAAGGGTCTACTCACTGCTGCTTGCGGCTCAACTCCTGTTCTTTGTGAACCAGATCCTGCTTGAGCGAGGCCAGCAACTCCACGCTCACATCCACTTGGCGCGAGAGCTCGGACGCGCGCTCCTCCAGCTCCTCTTTCTCCCGCCCCAGCCTCGCGCTCTCCTGCCGGGCGGTCTCCAGCTCCGCTGCCTTGCGCTCCAGCTCCGCCTGCAGCCTGCCCACCTGGCCGGCGATCTTCTGCTCCACCTCCTCGCTCAGCCGCTCCAGCCTTCGGTCCACCTCCAGCTTCTCCAGCGCGCGGATCTTGAGGCGCGCCAAGCCTTCTTCGTAAGCGACATCTGCAGGCGATGGGGACGCGGGCGATGCGGAGGCAGGGCCGGAGCAAGGACCGGGGCCGGGCCCGGGTGGCGGAGTAGAGCAGGCCGAGGACGCTACGGACTTGCGCGCGAACAGCTCCCCGAGTGGGATCTCGATCTCGCGCAGCGCGTAGCGCGCGGCAGCGGTGGGCACGAGCCCCGGCTCGCCCAGCTCCTCGCAGGGCAGGCTGGCGGGCACCAGGTCTCCAGGGAAGTGTGTCAGCGGCGCGTGGTGGTGGTGGTGATGCAGCAGGTGCGGCCCGCTGGGCACGGGCCCCGGCGTCTGCTCCTTGCCCTGGAAGGACGTGCTCTCGAAGACCTCGCGCCGGGCGCCCGGCACAGCCAGAAGGGCGGCGGGCTCCGGTGCCAGCGGGAATCCCGAGGCGGCGGCGGCGGCGGCGGCGGCGGCGGCGGCCGCGCCATCGCAGATGCTGTTAGTCTTGGAGAGGATGTAGAGCGTCTCGTAGGTGTGGCTGTATTCCAGGTGCGCGCGCAGCGATGACAGGCTCCGGAAGCGCTTGTGCTCCCCGCAGCGGGGGCAGCGGTAGGGCAGGTCCAGCGAGGCCATGGCCCCGCCGCCACTGTGGAGCGCCGGCTCCACCGCGGCCGCCTCGTGGGTCACCCGGGCGCGCTCATGAGGGGCCGCGGGCGGGCCCCGCCGGAGGGATCAGGGCGGCTAGAAAAGACCGAAGGAGGCTCAGCAGCCTGCTTTTCCTGCTCCCACCCGCCACACCCAGGCCCCGCACCACTGTACCCGACTCAGGAGTAAAATGATGTTCCCAAGAAACACGTGCCCAGGAATGGAGGGACCCGAGCAGATCGATGATGGCCACACCTCCCCAAGGAGGCGGCCTATTCAGAGACCTGTGCGTGAGAGTGAGCCATTCCCACAGGGGCTGGGGGAGATCGCACCCCAGGCCTCGCAAAGCAAGCTGTCTGACACTGAACTACATCAGGGGTAGGTGGTGCCTTCTTCAGCTGGTCCCAGGAGGCCTGAAACTCACAATCCTGCCTTCCGAGCGTTGTTATTACAAGAATGTACTACCACACCTGGGTTTTTAAAAGTTAAGAATGTTTACATATGTGCACATACATAAGTGTGTTGTGCACACGGGCCTCACTAATGTGGTGGCAGGTGCTGGTAGTCCCAGCACTTGGGAGGTGGGGACAGGATCAGAGTTCACAATTATCCTCATCTACATATAAAATTCCAGGCCAGCTTGATCTAGGAGACGGCCTCATAGAAACAAAAATGAGCTGGAGAGATGGCTCAGCCGTTTAAAAGCACTGGCTGCTCTTGAAGAGGACCCAGGTTCAATTCTCAGCAACCACATGGTGGCTAACAACCATCAGTAACTCCAGTTCTGGGGGATCCAACACGTTCTTCTGACTTCCACAGGCACTGCACTTCATAGGTGCATTTACATACATGCAGGCAATACACCTATACACATAAAATAAAAAATGTTTTAACAGAAAATGAACGGGCATGGTGGCACGTGCTTTTAATCCCAGCACTCAGGAGGCAGAGGCAGGCAGACCTCTGTGAGTTCAAGGTCAGCCTGATCTACATATTGAGTTCCAGGTCAGCCAAGGCTGTATAGTGAGACTCTGTCTCAAAAAAACCACCCCAAAATAGCCAGGCATGGTGGCACACACCTTTAGTCCAGCAAGGCAGAGGCAGGAGGATTTCTGTGAGTTTGAGGCCAGCCTTGTACACATAATGAATTCCCCAAAGTGCTTACAAACTGAAATGTTGAAAGACAAAAACTGGCAACCCACACTACAGACTGGGCAGAAAGCAGACGGGCTAAAAGCATGGTTGCAGCTTTCCAATCGGCCTGTCCCAGACCACAGACTGGCCCAGGCCAAAGAGAATGGGAACCCAACAAGAAAAACTGGGAGAGTAGGGTGGACCCCACTAGAAAAAGTTCAATAATCACTTACTGTGATTGGGATATTGGAAAAAATGAGTGCCCCATTCATCAGAAGGTCAGATGATGACTCAGACTGAAGGGGCCAGGGCTCCACTCTGTTAGGCCTCCAGGAGCCCAGGGTCATAGGATTTGTATATCACCCCATCAAATTTCTGGTGGGCCAGAATTCTGTTCTAAAAACTCCACTGAGACTGGTCTCTCAAAGAAAAATTTCTGTTCAGGGGGCCACGGGTGCAGTCAGGAATAACCACTCATGCCTCAACATGTGGTCAACCCGGGCCACAAGCATGTGACCCACTCTGTTCTGGTGATTCCACACTGATCCTTCCCTCTCTTGGGCCCAGACCTTCACTGCAAACTGGGCACCACTATCACTTTTTCAACTCAAGAGACTGAACTTTTTCTCACTTGTATCCCAATTTTGCTCCTGTCTAAAGAATATTGTCTGTTTCCCTGGAGTCTTTAGTAGCTGAAGCCCCCTGGCTCTGGGGCCCCCTCAAAGATTTGCAACAATAGTTTCTCCAGGTATGGGCAGAAACTAACCACCTCAGCTGTTCACTGTTCACCGGTGGAGGTAAGTCTGCTGGCCACAGCCACACCAATCCAAGTTCAACAATACCCCATGAGCCAAAAAGCCAAAGTGGAAATTGCCCCACATAGTAAGGGACTATTAGAAGCCAACATTCTTAC
Organism: Eospalax fontanierii; assembly: GCA_035773235.1. Taxonomy (NCBI): domain Eukaryota; kingdom Metazoa; phylum Chordata; class Mammalia; order Rodentia; family Spalacidae; genus Eospalax; species Eospalax fontanierii. The sequence goes on along the minus strand of CM069547.1, from coordinate 50,850,472 downwards.
CTCCTGCCAGTCTGCCTGGAACATTCCTTTCTTACCAGTTCATAAACTGGGAACTTCAGACAGTCTGGTGCAAGATCTCCAGGAGGACAACAAATGGACTGACCATTCATCCCACCATCTCAAATCCCCATACTCTGCTCAGTCTTCCCTGTCCCAACCATCAAGTCTCCACTGTCTTAGATCTAAAGATACATTCTCTATCCCATTAGCCCCTGTTAGCCCACCCATCTTTGCCTTGGAATGAACCAACCTGATGTCTATCTAGTGAAAATAGTCAACTAACCTGGACTCAGTTGCCCCAAGGGTTCAAAAATCCCCCCATGCAGTTCAGGTAAACCCTTCAGAAGGACCTGACAAATTTCAAGACCTCTCATCCTGAATCAACATTGCTTCAGTATCTGGCTGACCTCCTGTTAGCTGCGGCTGACCCAACCACCTGTCTGCGAGACACCTGAGACCTGCTCCAGCTGCTTCAGACCCTAGGGTACTGTGCTTCTACAAAGAAAGCTCAGCTTTTCCAGATGGAGTTCTAGTTGGAATACAAAACTTTCTCAAGGTAAGAAGACCCTCACCAACACTCATAAGAAAGCAATCCTTCAGATCCCCATGCCCTGTACTAGAAAACACATACATATCGGATGCCTGGAGGCAGCAGGCAGTGCCGACTTTGGATTCCAGGCTTTGCCAAAATGGCAAGGTCTCTCTATTCAGCCACTGCAGGAGACCAACCCTTAAAAAGGACAGAGATGGTTGAAATGAGCCTTCCAGGACCTCAAAAGGGCCCTAACACAAGCTCCAGCTCTGGCGTTGCTTGATATCACAAAACCATCCCACTTTCTCATTCTCGAGGCCGGGGGATAGCAAAGGGCATGCTGACTCAACTCTGAGACATCGGTATGCCTTCAGCATACTTATCCAAGCACTTGGACCCAGTTGTTTCAGGATAGCCATCCTGCCTGCGTATCATAGCAGCTACTGGCCTACTGGGAAAGGAAGCTGACAAGATTAGCTTGGGCCAAGCTAACCCTCATTGCCCCCCATGAAGTGGAGAATCTACTCTGGGGAACAAATGACCCATGGATATCAAATGCCCACATGACTTGGTACCAGAGTCTGCTCCCTGGTCAGCCCCGTCTCATTTTCTCAGCCATTCAGTGCCTCAACCAACCCAGCAACACAGACGCCAGACGATGACCCCTACATAACTGTGAAGATCTACTGGACATCTCCCAGGCAGTCACTTGGATACCCTCTTACTCGAGGCAGACGCTAATCTGTCCATGGATGGAAGCAGCTGTGTAATGAAGGGCATCGGGAAGGCTGAAGCCGCTGTGACTACCCAACTAGATGTCATTTGGGCCTAAGCTTTGCCCCAGGGCACCTCTGCACTACACTGGGGCAAGGATAAATGGGTGCACATCTTCACAGACAGTAGATATGCCTTTGCAGCCCTTCATGTCCATGCCAAGGAAAGAGACTCCTCAGTGCAAGTAGAAAAAAAACATCAAAAACAGAAGAAATTCTAGCTCTCCTTGAGGTTATCTGGTGCTCCAAAAAAGTAGCCATCATACAATATAGGGGCCATCAAAAGGCTGACACTCCTGAGGCAAAAAGAAATCAACTAACGAACCAGGCAGCCTGGCAGGCTACCAAATGCCCTGTTGAGCCACTCACCATTCTGCCCTAGCTTTTCCTGTCCGCCAACTTCGCCTAATGTATTCTCAACCCAATGTATACTCAACCAATGTATTCTCGGGGTGAAGAAAACAATGCCCACTCTCAGGAGGCACAAAGGGACCCCAAGGGATGGTGGACCCTGCCAGACTCCAGGGTAATCCCTCCCGAAACTCTCGAGTGCCTCCTGGTGAACCAGCTTCATCAGATGACCCACCTGGGTGCCACCAAACTGACCAAACTTTCTTCTAAATACCAGATTCCACAGGTTCAAGAACTGGCTACCAAGTGGCCTCTCCATGCCCCTCGTACTCAAGTTTACCCTAAACAAAGGGCCAAGGATACATGGGCTGCCAGTCTAAAAGGACTGAACAGTGGGGAAAAATGGGAAATTGACTTCACTGAAATCAAGCCTCCTCATGGGGAACAGTTATCTGTTGGTATTTGTGGACACATTTTCTTGTTGGGTGGAAGTCTTTGTTATAAAAAAAAAAAAATCTTCACTGTAGTCAAGAAATAATTCCTAGGTCTGGGCTGCCTCTGTCAGTTGGCTCAATGAACTTGCCTTCACCTTATCCATATCCAAATGATAAGTCATTAAACATGACCTGGAAACGTCATTGTGCCTACTGGCTCCAAAGCTCTGGACAGGTTGAATGCATGAATGGGACTATTAAGTCCATCCTGTCTAAACTAATCTTAAGAGACAGATGAAAACCTATTTCTGGTCCTCTTTCAGGTTAGACATACTCCCATAAGGCAGGATTCAAATCTTATGAGATTATTTTCAGGAGGCTGCCTCACCTGCTACATAGATTAAGAGACCCTATTTTGGAAGAAATGACTAATCAGTTTCTTAAAGTATCTCCAGTCTCCAACTAGTTGACTGTGGCCCGTTCTAACGTCAGAGACATTCTTCTGGTTCCCTGCTCTACACCCTTCCAGCAGTTCTGCCCCAGACACCTGGGGGTACATCAGAAAGTCCCAGAAGGAGGGCTGAGCCTCCACATGGAAAGGACCTCACACCATCATCATCACCACGATGACTGCCATCAAGGTCGATGGAATGCCTGTCTGAATCCATCATTCCCCTATCAAGCCAGCTCCTGGCCAAAACCGAGAATGGACCATCACTCCTGGACAAACCCTCTCAAGCCAAGACTTTCCTGATCATAGAACTGTTCTTCTTTAGCTGCCTAAACTAAACTTCCACCACAGCTAAGATCCTTTCCAGCCTCAAAGGAACCTATGCTCCTAAGAGCACAGTCCAACCTAAAGGACATCCTTCCATAAGATGGAGTATAAAAAGAAATACCAGATGGAGTTACCAAGGCCTAAAAAGGCAGATTTCTATCTATGCCTGGGACAGCCCACTGACATCAAGTGTCATGATGCAAACAAATTTTCCTGTTCCAATTGGCCCTGTGTCACCACAGCCACATATGGGGGAAGGCCAAATAATACCAGCCTCCTATCTGTTTGGAAGCGTCCCTCCAGCTGGGACAGTGATGTTATCTTCTTCGGGATACAGCAGCCCAATAACTCTGTCTGGGGAGTTGGGTCCATCTGGGACCTCAGATTATACATCACAGGACATGATAAAGAAGCTTTGTTCACCATCCGATAAACCATCAGCCAGCGGGTCCTACCAAAGCTGAGAGGTTCCATACCCTGACTTAGAAGACTCCTTTATTATCTCCCTCTAGTCTCCCTCTCCCCCACTGCCACCCGCTTCTTCAGGGAATCCAAACCCAGCTCCCCACCCTTAGCTTGCTTCCTATGTTATAAAGAAGGCACTGCTACTTAACCACACTCAACCCAAACTAGCAGAGGATTGTGAGCTTTGTTTAAACCTAAACCATGGGACTACAGAGACTGCTCAGCAGTTAAGAGCACAGGCTGCTCTTGCAAGGATCTGGGTTTGGTTCCTAGCACCCACATGCCAGCTAACAACCATCTGTAATGCCAGTTCCGGGGGATCTGATACTCTTTTATGACCTCTGCAGGCACTGCACGACACAGGTACACTTACATACATGCAGGTAACAGACTCATGCACATAAAATAAAATTAAATACTTAAAAGCTAAGCCATGTTGTTATATAGGCTTAGGGGTGAAGGCTCCAATTGTTACCCAGAACAGGAGGTCTACCTGTTCCCTCTGCGCTCAGCTGCTAACTCCAGGAAATACAAAGGGCAATGCTTCATGCTTGGACACCCCTAACTAAGACCTCCAGAAATCTCCCTTCTCAATGTCCTATGATAACTCTCTCTCAGCCTGTCTACCTTCCAAGCTTACTTTTCACCAAATGGCACCTGGCTCACCTGCACCACTGGACTCAACAAATGCATCACCTCCAATAGATTAAATGGGAGGCCAATTCTATGTGTCACAGTTCAGGGTATCAAGTATATGCTTATAGTGGTCCCAAGAGCACCCATATCATGTTCCCTCCCAGCCTAGAGCCTTGCTATGAGTGAGTGCCTCCTTGTTGGTCCTCACTCTAGTGGGACTCAGTGTATCTAGAACAGAAGTCCTGGGTAAATGGGAAACTCAGAATGGCCCAGGTGAACCAATGATTGATGCTGACCTAGGACATCTACAGTCTTCTGTTGATGTTATATAACTAGGCTGTCTTTGCCCAAGCTGGTCCTTCAGAACAGGTGTGGATTGGACTTATTTCTCATGTCACAAGGGGTCTATGTATACCCCTGGGGGAAGCTTGCAGTTTCTATGCAAATAAACCAGGCCTTATTAAAGACATCTTACAAAAAGCAGAAGAAAAGCTAGATGAACACCAAAGAAAACAAGAGGCCAATAGTTCATGGTTCCATTAATGGTTTGATTGGAATCCGTGGCAGACCACCTTGATTATAGGCCCCAAAGGTCCTCTCGTCCTTTTCCTTCTGAGTCTAATAATCGGGCCTTGCCTAATTAACTGGCTGCTAAATTTTGTCAAACAGTGAATATCCTCTGTTAAACTGATGTACCTGAAAGCCCAGTACAACCCTTTGTCACCTTACAATTATGAGTTAATGTTTTGACTCTACCTTAAAACCAGTGGGGAATGAGCAGCCCAGAATGACTCCATTTTGTTCTGGCTGACTGCATTGTGTGCTTCACCCAGTCTTTTCCCCTCTGCCCCCACTAACCACTTCAGCCAGACAGGATATTCCCTGCAGCTACAACCGCAGTTCCAGGAAACTCGTTGTTTCCACAATGCTGAGAAACTTGTTTTGTCTAATTAACTTGGAAACTTGTTATCCATTATACACCTGGTATGACGTAATTACAGTTTGGGCTTTATAAACCCTACCCTGCCTCTCCTCAGAGTGAAGAGTTCTTTCTGTTGTGAACCTGGTCTCAACAGACAACAAATAAAGGACTCTTAATTAGACCACCATTGCATGGCAATCCTCTGTGACTTGTGCTGGGTTTTCCTTAGTCCCAGATGAGGTAAAGTTGGTCTGCGGTGAGTATTCCTGCCCATTCTTCAGTGGGCCCTGTTATCTGTCCTCTCCACACCATTTCTGGCACAAAACTCTACCTATCCTGGTGTCTCATTGCCATCCTCAACTCCTGCGGTCCAGCCTCGCACCTGTGGCTTCCTGCCGTCCTCCCCTCCCTGTGGACTCTCCACCACCACCTTACTGCTATCCTTTTTTTAAAAAAAAAAAATTGTTTTTCGTTTATTTGTGTGTGTACATGTGCTATTTGCTACAGTGCATCTGTGGAGGTCAGAGGACAACTTGCAGTTGTTTCTATCTACCGTGTGAACTGGAGATTGAACTCAGGTCATCAGGCTCGGTGCCCAGTACCCTTACCCAGCGAACCATCTCACCAGCCTACTGCTGTCCTTTCCTTAACTGCCTGTATTCAGCCTTCACCCACCCTCTGCTGTCCCACACCTCTGCGGTCAGGGTCACAAACCACACGATAATCAGGTCTAGAACTTTCTGTTTTCGCATTCCCCACCCCTCCTTGTGTCTGCTCCCACCAATTCACATCTTGAAGCTGCTCTCAGCTCTGCCTCTCCTTCCTGAATGTGTGGAAAGAGGCCTGTTTCCCTGGTCCCGCCCGTACCCAGCCTCCTCCTGGTACCAGCACCCTGCTTTGACCCGGGGAAGCCAGCCTTCCTTTCTACTTTCTCAGTCCACCAGTGTGGCCTAGAGATTGTAACGTAGTCCTAGCCAACTAGGAGTCCTGAGTTAGACACAGTTAATCCAAGTTGAACCAATGTATCTCAAGATTATTCTAGAACTCCAGGGTGGAAGGGACTCATGGTCTTCTGGTCCAGATCTAGTCAGAGCTGTTGGGGTCACCTTTGTCTCTCTGAGGAGGAACCACTTGGGGATGAAGCCAACCCAGGAGGTGAAATTGGGATGGAAAGAGTCCTCACAGACATGGTGGGCTCCTGGCCTGTTAATTATGTAGACAGATCAAGTCCCTTTTTTGCTTAAGCTATAATAATAGTTACAGTTAAGTTTACGTTCCTTGTATCAGGAAAAAAATTCCTGAGAAATTAGAATAGAGATAAATTCCTTTTTCAAATAATAATAACCATGTGATGGTTCAGTGGGTTTTTTCTTTACATTTTTATCCACTTATTGGGGGGAGGGGTGTCCCACAGCCATGGCATGAATGTAAAGATCAGAGGACAAGTCATGGGTCTCCATCTGTTCTCTCCATGAGTCAAACTCAAGTTCCATCAGGCTTGATTGGTAGCACCTCCACCTGCTGAGTGCCTTCACCCAGCACCCCAGGCCATCTCACTGGCCCGGGGATGGTTAGTGTTAATAGTTGCCTTCACAGAATCTAGAATCATCTGGTAGATGGGCATCTGGGATGCCTATAGGACATTATCTTGATTGCTTTGAGGTGGGAAAACTGCCACTGTGGGTGTCAAAACTCTGACTGGGGTCCTGGACTGTGTAAATAAAAAGAGGGAACTAAGCAGCAGCTTGCCTTTAGCACATGTCCTAGTTATGGCTGTGATGTGACCTGCTTCAGGCCCCTGCTGCCTGGACTTCCCCACTATGAGGCTGTACATGCCCTGAACTGCAGGTGAAATGAACCCTTTCTCCCTTTTGTTGCTTTTGTTGAGTATCTTATCACAGCAACAAGGGGAAGTAACATTCCCTCACTCCTCAGTTAAGGTGCAGAATCCTGTCACAACAGCAAATCCGCTGGTTCAACTGCAATGGGGAGCTGAGGTCGTACCAAGGGTTCTACTTTAGGAGGCTAACAGGAAAATGTCAGGATGTTGGTACTGTGGTCTTTCCCATCACCTCTTCAGTAAGGTCAGATAAGAAAGAGACTCACTTCAGCCCAGCTGAAAACACAAGGAGAAAATGACCTGCTGCTTCTGCCTGGGGCCAGTAATCCAATATGGCTGAGAGTCAGATAATTAAGAGCCAGCTCTTTGCTTTAAGCTAAAGCCAGCTCAAGCAAAAAGAGGAGGCAGGAAACTCAGAGGGAGAGCAGCTTGGGGCCTGACCTGGCTCTTGACTCCTGTGGCCCTGCTGTGCCTGCTCCATGGAAGCGTCCATTATCAGCAGCTTTTATAGTGAATATAGCTTGAGTTGGAAGGGGCCAAGCTAGAGCACCCCCTCTCAAGCCTGGGCTCCTGTAATGGGTACACAGGAGCCCTTGTTGCTAAGAGACAGCCCCTATTCTCTCTCACCACCACCACCAGAGACTCCGTTCAACAATTACAACTTCCATTGAGGTCTTTCCATGTTTATCCTGATGCATTCATCAGTAACAACTATGGTTGCCTCACCTGTGGAAAGAACAGGTTTACATCCCAACCACCTCTAGCCCCAGTTGAAGATTTGGTTATGGCCTGTACAATTAAGTAGTGAGCTAGCGCACAGGGTCTTTCTGTCTGTGGCCAGACTACAATAATGGAGAAAAAATTGGATAGCTAAAAGAATAAGAATAACGAGCCCGCTCATCATGAAGAAGGGAGGGGAGGAAACACACTCAGTCCATGGCCCACACCTTTGGGGATCTAGGTGGCTCTTGAACGGGTGAGCGGAGAGCAGCATTTGCTTATTAAACAGCTCTACTCTACTCTTTTGCTGCTCAACTCTAGTCCTTTGTTAGACTGACCCCCACTTTTCCCTTAGAGAAATATTTTCCCCTACTTTTCCCTTAGAATATTTTCCCCCACTTTGAGTGGACAGAGCTGACCCCCGCCCCTAGCTCCAGAGGAGCATATGCAGTCTCACTCTGCTCTAGCAGACACCTGGTCATCTGGTGAGTAACACTGGTTCCCAATTCTGGTTAATGCAGCCACCCCAGGACCTGTGCTCAGCTGGTAGGAGTCTGGAGCTGCTGGTGGCATTTTTGTCCTCTGTGTGGAACAGAAGAATAAGACTTGTGACATCGCTTGAACAGTGACACCCAGATGTGCCTAAAGCTTTCACTCAGAACTTAGGACCTACTGATGATAAAGGGCAGCAGATGTGTGTTTGTACGTGTTTGTGTATGTGCGTTGCAAGTGCAGGAGCATGTGCCACAATGTGTGTGGAGGTCAGAGGACAACTTCTGGGAGTTGGTCCTCATCTTTTCATCTTGTGTTTTAAGGCAGGGTCTCTATTTCTGTGGTTGTGTAAGCTAGGCTAGCTGGCTTGGGAGCATCTAGGCAATTCTGTCCCCACCTCTCGTTTCCTGGCAAGAGCGCTTACTTAGGTTCCTAGGATCAAACTCAAGTTAGGCTTGTATAGCCAGCACTTTCACCGCTGAACCATCTCAACAGCCTGCAAGGTTTCTTCAGCATAAATCATGTGAGCTTGTTGCTGAACCGCAGGTGAACTTGGTGACCCACAGTGTCGAGAACAGTTCCGGACTCGCCCTCACTCACCCCGAAGCCATTCCCCTCCATGTTGCCAGGCATGCCTCTCTCTAGCTGTCTCAGTTTTCTCTGCTAAACTGCTGGTTCTTTCTTTGCAATGCTTTTAGCTCAACCATCCTCCCATGCTTTGGACTCTGCTGGCTGAGGCCTTCTCACAGCTGGGCTGATGAACTTACTTTCAGTCTTAGTCTCTTCATCCCATACAAGTCAATCCCACCCCTTCTAAAAAATTATCTTTATTGATTTGGCATGTGTGGGCACAGGTGTGCCATGGCCTGTGAGTGAAGGTCAGAGGACAACTTGCAGAAATCAGTTCTTTCCTTCCACCAGGTGAGTCCTAGGTTCGAATTCATATCCTCAAGTTTGGCGGTTAGGGCCTTTACCCACCAAGCCTTCTCACCAGCCCCTCCCCTTTTTATTTTTTGAGACAGGGTCTCCCTGTAGCCTCAGCTGGCCTGGAATTCACTATGTAGACAAGGCTGGCCTCAATCTCACAGAGATCCAGAGGTCTCTGCCTCTCAAGTTCTGGGATCAGAGGCGGTTACCAGCACACCTGCCTTCGGTTTGTTTTTGTTCTCTCTCCTCTTTTATTTGAGACAGGGTCTCGCAATATAGCCCAAAATAGCTTGCAATTTGCAATCTTCCCACCTAGCCTCTTGAGTGCTAGGATTACAGGCATGTGACACCACTCAACTCCATCCAGACCTGTCTTTCAACATATGACTTTTGCTGAAACTCCTACCCACCACAGCCAAACACAGCTCGCTGTCTTGTCTTGCTGTCTGCAGTCCTGCACACTCGAAAGTGAAAACCGACCTGGCTTTCCTACCAAGCTTTCTTTGATCACTGTCCTTGGACATCTTCCCACACATTTTCAGCCTTCTGTGTCTCTTTAGTGATTTGACTATGTACTACTTTGCTATTTTGAGGGGGAATTATCTTAAATTACAGTTATTTATTAGGGGGGACGTGTGCCACAGTGCCAATGTGGAAGTCAGAGGACCACTCTCCTTTCACATCACATGGGTCCTAGGGATTCAGTCCAGGTCTTCAGGCTTGGTGGCAAGCATGTTTATTGTTGAAGTCCATCTCACTGGCTCTATCCAGTTTTGTTTGTTGAGACATGGTCTCATTGTGTAACTCAAGCAGGCTATATAGCCCATGCTGACTCAAACTGGCCACAGTTCTCTTGCTTCGGCCTCCGTACGCTGGGATTATACGTGTCTGAGCCACCACGCCTGGGCCCAGGCCCCACTTGGTGCATTTTTACATTGGTGTTACATTTTTGCACTCACGTTTCTTTATTGATTTGCAAAGGCTTCTTATAATACCGATCTTCTGTCGTTTGTACTGTAAATAGTTTTCTCAAATATTTTGACCGGCTTTTACTTTTGTTTATGGTTTTTAATTGATATACTGAAAGTTTCAAAGTATGCCTTAGTAAAATCTTAATGACCTCTGAATTTGTTTTTATGTTTAGGAAATCTGTTCTCAGCCAAAGGCTATAAACAATTATTACATATGAGTTTTAAATACACATACATATATATGTGTATATATATATATATATATATACACATATATATATGCACATACACAGTGTGTGTGCATGTGCATGTATATGTGTGTGCATGAGTAGTTGCTTGCCAAAGACAACTTGAGGAGGTGGTTCTTTCCTACCCAGTGGGTCTTGGCAATCTAATTTGGGTCATCACACTTGGCAGCAAGCACCTATACTTGCTAAGCCATCTCGCTGGCCCCATATTTGTTCTTTTAGAATGAGGGACTTTGAGGTTTTTTGTTTTGGGGGGTCTTTTTTTTTTGTCTTTTTGAGATAGGATCTATTCCAGCTGGCCTGCTACTTGCTATGTAGACCAAGTTGGCCTCTATCTCACAGAGATACACTTGCTTCTGCCTCCCAAGTGCTGGAATTAAAGGCCTATTCCACCACACCGAGATTTTTAATTTTTTAAATTATATGTAAAAAATTTTGTGTGTGTATGTGTCTGTGCGCACGTGCATACATGCACACACACATGCAAAAGTGCCCACACTCAGCACAGTCCATCTCAGGGGCCTTAAGTTGAGGACTTTGCACAAATGCCCATGCTACCACAGCTGATCATGACTAAGAGCATGCAGACATTTCAGGCTGGTGGGTATTTTTTCAAATTTGGATTTTTAATCTATCTATAATTTTTTTTTTCTCTTTAGAGACAAAGTCTCATTAGCCCAGACTGGTCTCAAACTTAGTATGTAGAGGAGACTAGTTGTGAGCTGATTCGCCTGCCTCCACCTCCCAAGTGCTGGGATTACAGGGGTGGACCACCGAACCTGGCTTCTAAATAGGTCTAGAAGCTTTTGTGAAGTATTTGCATTGTGAAAGATTTATTCTTTTAAAAATTTTGCCTGTGTGCATGTATTGTGCACCAACTGTTTTGCCTGTGTGCATGTATTGTGTACCAACTGTGTGTCCTGGTGCCTCGGGAGGCCAGAAGAGGATATTGGGTCCCCTAGAAGTGGAGTTATGGATGGTTGTGAACCACCATGTGGGTGCTGGGAACTGAACACGGGTCCTGTGTATGAGCAGCCAATGCTCTTTATCATGGAGCCATCTCTCCAGCCCCTAAAACTTGCTTTTTTAACTCTGGATACTTTCATGCATCTAGAACAAGGTGAGTCTTGGGGACAGTGCCCAGCACCCATCATCCATATTAAATTGTCTATGTGGTCTTGTCTCATCTGCACACAGCAGATCTGCTTTTCGCTCCCCTCCCCTGACACTGGAGAACTTTTAGCAAATCTTATAGATATAATCCATCCACAAATACTTTAGTGAATGAGACAAGGTTTAAGCTGGGCATGGTGGTGCATGCGTTTAATCCCAGCACTTGGGAGGCAGAGGCAGCGAATTCTCCTGATCTACATAGAGAGTATGAGTTCCAGGCCTGCTGAGGCTACAGGGAGACTCTATCTCAAAAAGACAAAAAAAAAAAAAAAAAAAAAAAAAAAAAAGATTTAACTTCCTAATGTATGTGTGAGTCAAGTCTAGTGCTCACTTACCCTGTAGACCAGGGTGGCCTCGAACTCAGAGATCTGCCTGGCTCTGCCTCCCGAGTGTTGGGTTAAAGGTGTGCAACAACACTTTCAACTATTTTGCTTTTGTGGGTTTTTTTGCCACAGAGTTCCTTGTTTTCAGGCTGGTTTTGAACTCACTATGTAGCTGAAGCTGGTTTTGAATTCCTGATCTCTGCCTATACTTCCCAAATGCTGAGATTGATTCCTCCCTTCCTTCCTTCGTTCCTTCCTTCCTCCCGTCCTCCCTCCCTTTCTCCCTCCATCCTTCCCGCCCTCCTCTTCCCTCTTTCCTTCCCTTATAATCAGTGTTGGAGATTTAACTTAAGTTGGGTAGAGCACTTTCTTGGAATGCATAAGGCCCTAGGTTCAGTTCCTAGTACCCCAAAGTAAGTCCAACATCACAGTGTGTGGTGGCACACACTTTGATTCAGCACTCAGGAGGCAGAGCCAGGCAGATCTCTGAGTTTGAGGCCACCCTAGTCTACAGAGTAAGTTCCAGACTCAAACAAACAAACAGAAGAATCTAACATCATTAAATAGATACTTAGTAATCATCCCACTATCACTGTCTTTGGGTAGGTTAAAATCTTAAAAGCAGCAAGAAGTAAATCCAAAAGACAGTTCTCTGGGAAACACCAACAAAATAACAGCCCTCCAGGAAAGAAAGCAAGAAAGACACACAACAGCACAAATAAGGAGAGGCCATGACGGTGAAGCAGAGGGCTCTTGTTTGACGTTTGTTTGTTTTGTTTGTTACAGGGTCTCCTGTAGTCCCAGCTGGCCTGGAACTCACTATGTAGACCAGGTTGGCCTCGATCTCAGAGACCGGCCTGACTCTGCCTCCTGAGTGCTGAGATTAAAGGTATGTGCCACCATACTCAGCAGATAATTTTTTTTAATTATGAAAATGCTACCAGGTACAATTCTTGGCCCAAATTCTTGAAAATCTGAGTGATACCATCTGGCTGCAGAAGAAACAGAAGACTTTCACAGATTAACGACAACAGACTGATGAGCCTGGTCGAGTGAGCCCGGAAACTCCAAGTTCACAAACACAGCTGCTGGACAGGAAGCTGCCCTGCAGTGGCCAGTCAGCCTGCCTGCACGCCTCTGTGTGCCCGCCCCTCCCAGCCACCCGCAGGAACTTCCTGTGTGGGTCTCCATTCTCAACTCATAAGCCATCAGCCTCTGTCTCCTTGTCCCCTTCCAGTTTTTAAAAAATGTGTTTCTTATTTCATGTGTCTGATTGTTTTGCCTGTATGTATATAGGTTTACTACATGCGTGCAAGGCCATGGAGACTAGACGAGGGTACTGGATGTCTGGAACCGGAATTACAGATGGCTGTCAGCTGCCATACGAGTGCTGGGAACTAAACCCAGGTCTCCGCGAGGGCAGCCAGTGCTCTCAACAATGGAGCCATCTCCCCACTGCTTCCATTCTGTAAACACCCTTTTATGGCTGCATAGTACTCTGCTAGCCCTGCTCCAAGAAATCAGGGGATGGGGTAATCTGGGGTCTGCAGGCCTGTGGATGAGTGTTCAAGGTGAAGGAGAACAGAGGCTTCTGGGACCCACGTGGTTCTTCACCCCAGCCCGCCCCACAATTGTCCTTCATCTACTACAGCTAGGAAGTGACTATAAATTTTCTTTTTTAAAAAAAAATTTTATGTGTATGAGCATTCTGCCTCGTGTAGGTTAGTGCACTCGTGTTGTGCAGTGCCCTTGGACGTCAGAAGAGGGTGTTGGATCCCTGGAACTGGAGTTAGGACAGTTTTTAGCCACCATATAGGTGCTGGGTTTCAAACCCAGGTCCTCTGTAAGTACTCTGAACTGCTTAGTCATCTCTCCAGCCCCAATGACTGTGTATTTTCTTGGGAACATTCTTGCCTAAACTTACCTCCTCAGAATGAACATGACGCTTTCTGTGAACACACACAGGTTGGGGGGCAGTCTGGGGAGATGGCTCTGAGGTTAAGCTCTTGCCAGGCAAACATGAGGACCAGAGTTTGGATCCTGGAAATCATATAAAGGCCAGGAGGGTGTGGCAGCCTGTCTGTAATTCCAGCCTGGGGTGGGGAGCGTGATCCCCAGAGCAAGCTGGATAGCAAGAGTAGCCAGGGAACTCTGGGTTTGATGAGACACTCTGCCTCAGTGCATGAGGTGGAGGAACAGTCAGGATGGTTCCTGACACCAACCCCTGCCTACACATGCACAGACACCCACACACATGCACTTGGGAGGTGTAAGCAGCAGAGTCGGTGCACAACTAGTCTTCACTACATATTAAGTTTGGTGTCAGCCTGGGCTACATGAGACCCTGTCTCAAGAGAGAAAAAAAATTCTAGATAGATTAAAAACCCAAATATGAAAGAAGAACCCACCAACCTGAAGTGTCTGCATGCTGCTAAGTCATAGTTAGCTGTAGCTTGAGCACTGTGCAAAGTCCTCAGCTTAAGGCCACTGAAATGGATTGTGTTGAGTGTGGGCAACTTTTTTACATGTAATTTTAAAAATTAAAAATCTCACCAGGCATGGTGACACAGGCCTTTAATTCCAGCACTTAGGAGGCAGAGGCAGAAGCAGGTGGGTAACTGAGATAGAGGCCAAACTGGTCTTCATAGCAAGTTCCAAGCCATAGGAGACCCTTTCTCCAAAAGACCAAAAAAAGAAGGAAAGAAAATCTCAAAGCCTAACATCCTATAAGAACAACTATGGGGCCAGCGAGATAGAACAGCAGGCAGAGGTGCTTGCTGTCAAGCCTGATGACCTCAATTAGATAGCCAAGACCCACATGGTAGAAGGAAAGAACCACCTCCCTCAAGTTGTCTTCTAGCTCCATACATGCATCATGGTCTGCACATACCTATGTGCACACACTGCACAAAACAAGTGAAAAAAAAATAAAAGAACACACATGTAATTGTTTATAGCTTTTGGATAGGAACAGACTTCCTAAGCATTAAAAAAAAATCAGAAGTCATTAAGATTGTACTAAGGCGATTTCCAAACTTTCAACATATCAATAAAAACCATAAACAAAAGTAAAAGCCTGTCAAAATACTTGAGAAAACTACAGCACAAAAGATCAATATTATAAGAAGCCTTTGCAAATCAATAAAAAAACATGAATGATCAATGTAAAAATGAACCATGTGGGGCCTGAGCATGGTGGCTCATGCCTATAATCCCAGCATATGGAGGCTGAGGCCAGTCTGGGCTATATAGTGAGGCTATATAGTGAGGTTCAGACCAGTGTGAGTTACAATAGTGCCTGGCCAGGGGTGGAAACTCAGCAAGTGTGGAATGAATGAATGAACAGCAAGAATTTGATTCGTCTTACAGTTCAGAGAATGAAATATGGAAGGCCAAGGTAAGGAGAAGGCCAGTGACACATCAGAAGTGGGGTGACTTATTGTCACTATGGTTAGTGCTGGGGATGGCCCCTTAGAGCCTAGTGCACATTAGGTCAGTGCTCTGCTGCCAAATACCCACTCAGCTGCAGAAGTGGAAATTGTTTGCCAAGATAACAAAAATGTGAATGACAGGAGAGATGTGGGGGAGATTAAGGAAGGCTGGTATGAAAACAGAATGATTGTGATGTGCCATGAAGGGAAGAGTCAGAATATTTCAATGGGCTTTGGGCTGGTTTGGATCCCCCACATATGCACAAGATTGGGTTTTGAACACCTGGGTGGATGAAGATACACTCCAGTATGAAGAGAAATAGAAGGTAGATTTGTGAGAGATAAGGAGTTTGCTTATGGACTCCCTGAGTTTGAGGCTCCAATGGGTTGTAGAAGTAAAGCTGTTCACTAGGTGTGGTGGCACACACCTTTAATCCCAGCACTTGGGAGACAGGCGGATCTCTGGTCTACACAGCAAGTTCTAGGCTAGCCAGTGCTGTAAAGTGAAACCTTGTCTAAAGAATAAGAAATTAAAAGAAAAGCCCAGAAGTAAAGGTGTTTGTACCTGCTTTGCAATATACAGCCTAAAATACATTATGAGAGCCAGAAATGTGGCTCAGCAGGTCAAGGCACTGGTCACAGTCCTGATGGCCCAGACCCACGTAACAGAAAGACAAGAACTTAAGTTGTCCTCTAACCTCCATACACACATCCACTTGTGCACACACACACACACACACAAATAAATAAATGCAACAGCTTAAAAAATTGTTAAAATACATTACTGGCCAGATGTGGAGGTAACGTGTGTCATTCTGACACCTCCAAGGAGGACAGGAACACACTTAAGATCATTCTCAGCTACGTAGCAAGCTAGGGGCCCAAATGAGCCACATGAAACATTTCTCAAAAAAAATATTTTTTTAATATAAGCATAATGAAAGTGGGCAAGCAGGCCCAACGTGAACATAAAGATAGGAGAGCTGGTGAGAGAGGAAGACAGGGCCTCCAAGAAACAGAGGAGCAAAAAGAACTGAGAGATTCCCAACAACCAACAACATAAACAGTGTGCTGGCAGAAACCTGAGGGAAATCAGGATGCAAAGGGTGGAGGGAGGAGTAGGCAAGCTCACGTAGAAGCAGAGCTGGGGAAGGCCCACTGGGGACTGCCAAGAGGGCTGCTTTGATGAGCCTGGCTGATGTGGGCTGAGGTATGAATAAGGCAAGGCACCAAATGGACACAAGCTGGCTGTGTTCAGGGGAGGAGGTAGCGTGGGAGAATCTGGAGCATCGTTTAAGATAGGAGAGAGTGAACATTTAAATGCTTCTTAGAGATAACCTACCTCCATCGGTCAGAGACAAATAACACAATACCTTGACCCAGCGTTCCTCCCCTGCCCTCCCCTGCCCTCTCCTTCCCTGCCCTCCCCTCCCCTGCCCTCCCCACCCCTTCTCTTTCTCCTTCCTTCTCTCTCCTACACTTTCTTTTTTTTTTAATTTAAAGTGCACTTAAAAAGAAACAAGCAGAGGGGACTGGAGAGACGGCTCAGTGACTAAGAGCACTAGCAGCTCTTGCAGAGGACCCAGGTTCAGTTCCCAGCACCCACGTGGTGATTAACAACTGCCCACAACTCCAGTTCCAGAGGAATCCAATGCCTTCTGACTTTCTCAGGCACTGTGGCCAACACTAGACTCAGAACACCACCATACATGCTTCTTCCTCATATACCCAAAAGCCTCCTTGTCTGCTCAGCACCGTGGACAGCGACCCTCCTGGGGCGCCTCCTATGGCCATAGTTTCTGACCTATAACCTCATATACGTGAATTCCAACTTACCTAGCTGACAGTTCTTATGACTTCCAAAGCTATCTACAAGGATCAACTCAGTCACGCTGCTTTTAATCTAAAATAGGAACTGTTGGTAAAATGATTTTTTTTCCAGAGCATAAAGAACCTGAATTCAGATCCTTAGCACCCACACAGAGAGCTCTGTGCGGCAGTACACATTTGTAGCCCCAGCACTGGGCAGGAAATAGGATTCCTGGAGCTTAACGGCCAGCCAGTCTAGGCAATTGGTGAACTCCAGGTTCAATGAAGAGCCCTTGCATCAAAAACTAAGGTGAAGAACAATTCAGAAAGACACATGACATAGCCCTCTAGCCTCCACATGTGTGTAAACACTCCACATGTGCACGTGCACACACATGAACATATATATACATCACACACACAAAATAAAAAGTGAAATAACCTCTGAAGAATGACTGCCTCCTCCTTCTTTTGAGATGGGCTCTCATGTAGCTGAAGCTAACCTCAACCATGATGTCTGATCCTCCTGTCTCTAACTCCCAAATGCTCAGATTACAGAGGTGTGTCACCACTCCCAGTTTATACAGTGCTTACAATCAAACCCAGGGCTGGGTGCATACAACTGCGATCCCCAGACCAAAGCTGGCTGTCTTCTCAGAGGTGAAGTCCGCTACCAAGCCTGTTTTCCAGGCTGGCTCAATGTGAGTGGCACTCGGCTTTGCAGGTCCAGCCTTTGTTTCCACTTCTCCCCCAGATGCACGGTCAGTGAGCACCAGGGAAGCTCTGCTCCACTGTGAGCACTGGCTCCTGTCATCCTCAAGTCTGGGCTCATGCTACCCTCTCTTTCTGGGACTCCTTTCTTTCACTGGTGAGTTCTGTGGGCCCAGCTCCAATGCTACATTTACCATGACACCTTTCCTCGACACCCTTCCTGAGCTTAAGTCCCATGGTAGTACAAATCAAGGACAGCAGGCCCCACAGCTTGGATCATGGACCTGTACATCTATTGGATCTGTTCTTACACAGGCTACAGGAAGGGGTAGGGCAGTTGGTGATACTGGGTAGATGTCAACCTGTTGTTAGAGGAATCACACTGAATCGTGGATAAACTGGTTTCATGTAACCAAAGCAATTTTTGACACTTATCACCATGCAACTGATCAATTGCTTAACTAAGTGAATCTAAGAGCCACTTGTAAAGCAGGTGCTTTCCAGACTCTGAAGTCACTGGAGGATCAGAACTCTGTGCCTTATCCCGGTTGCTTCCTCTACTTAAACTCCAAAGTTTCAAGCTCGTCCACTTTGTTCCGTTTCATCCACCCAGTGAAAAATGTCAAGCACAGGCCTCTAGGTGCTTGTAGCCTAATGAAACAGTGACTGATCCTACTGTTTATTCACTATTTGTTTCTGGACAATCACCAGGCTCATAACAACGCTCCCAAGAGGTAGCATTGTCTCAGTGCTGGAGTGAGATACTAAGGCTCAGATTAGCCAAATCATTTGCCCAAGACCAGTAAAGGCCATAATAAATTGCTACGTGTGGACTACCTACTCGGGTCTCTGACATTCTTTCCCCTATGTGGTCCTCTCCATGTTGACTCGGGTTCTGGCCAGAGGGCCATCAGCAAGCTTTATTTCGAAGAAGCTCAATAAGCAATTGTACTGTAGGTCTTGCCTTCTTGGAACATTTTCTTGGGGAGACTTGGAATCCAGCTGCTAGACTCCTGCTGGCTAGAATGTTTTGAGGGTGCCTGGAAGGAGACCCTGAAGGCTGAGAGGCCACTTTGATGTGGCTAGGTAAGCAATTCTAAGTGAGACCCACAGATCCTACAGACACCATTACAGGAGAACCAGAGACAATGAGGAATTATGTCACTGTTAGCCAGGTGCACACCTGGAACTCTAGCTACTCAGGAGAGGGGAAGATTGCAAGTGTGTGGTCAGACTAGGCAAGTTAACAAGACCCTGTCTCTCAAGTTAATGTGAGAAAGGATGAGGATATCATCTCAATGGAAAAGTGCTTACTCAGCATATACAGGACCCTGGGTTCAATCCCCAGTACCATAAACAAATAAATTTTATTTGCTGGGGAGAGAGCACTTGCCTACCACGTATAAGGTCTTCAGTTCAATTCCTAGCACTGAAACAAATCAATACTTTCAGATTTTAATAATTCAGAGTTTCTCAATCCTTGGATATTTGTTACACAGCAATGAATAATTGAAACTCTGACAAACCAAGATTTGAACACAGCACTTCCTGACTGCCTTCCCATCCTACACTCTTAGTCTCAGTGTTATGTTCCTTCTGATAGTGGAATTTCCACACCAACCCTCAAATGTTCACAAATGACTGGCCCATCACGGCACTCAGTGAATATTTGATGAAAGCATGAATCTTTATCAGAGAGGTAGGAAGGTCTAGGGAACCCAGAGACAAGATGGTAATTATATGTCAACAACCATTACCACCTTCCATTTACAAATACCTTCCCCCCAAAAGTTAGGCGCTCCTAAGTGTGGAAACAAACATATCGATATTACCATTATGAATCTCTGTCCCCTATCCCAGTTAAATTCAGATCAGGCAGAATCTGATTTTTGATGATCTCCCTATCTGGCCCCAGCTCCCTGCTGCCCACCTACAGCATCTTCTCTCCCTCCCACTTGGCCTTCAGGGCCCAAGAACACATCCCTCCTTCTTCCACATAAAACCCACATGCAGGAAAGAAACAGAGATGTTGGACATTATACAAATGGGAGAAAGGTTTGGATGTTGTTAGATGGAATTAGAAGTCAAAGTAATGAAGCCCTAAACTGAGTATATTCAGGAGGCCTTTGCCAGCAGGTGGAGGTATCCTAAGAATGAGGAGGCGGCTGAAGGTGTCCGCATTACACCCCCATTGTGCTCCTGTGAGTGGAGAATAAAGGAATGTCTAAATCTCTCTAACCCTCCAGGAAGCCTAGTCTCAGCTTTGCAGGTGTGGCCCCAATGTGGGTACCTACAGAATAGTCATCCACTGTGGTAAAGACGCAAGGGTCAACGTAGCCCCTGCTTCCTGACCTCCCAACACTGCATTTCTGTTCTAAGCACCCCACCTCCCGTGGTCCTGCAAACATGCATACTCCAGCCAAGGTCACACACACACACAGTCTCCAGCACCTGGATCCCGCACCCGGAAAACCAGCAGAGCCCTCACTGCAGGCTCAACCTAGGGGAGGGAACAGGCCCCACTTGATAGTCTGGGCAGACTGTGGACAGTGCACACAGGGACGGAACCACACACATGCAAGGCGATGCAGTGGGGCCCACACCTCCAGAGACACTGTGGGCACAGTTAACTCGCGCAGGCACTGGGGTGTGGGAAGGCAGAAACCTGCGTGCACACATATGCACACCTCCAGATAAGCACACGTGCACACCAACACGCACCGACACCCACACAGGTGCCCAGCCAGGCCTCAGCAGCAAGGCCCTCCCCTATTCCATCTCGAATGGAGATGGAGAGGTGGAGAGGGATGGATGGGCTTTCAGGGCACTCCCCTCCTTCCTCCCTCAGGCCGTGGTTCTCCAAGATCCAGAGTCTTAGTGGGTTTCTTCAGGGGCCCGCCCCCGCCCCACAACTGGGCTCTTGGAGCAACAGACGGGAGGGGGGAGGGGAAGACTGATCTCAAACCGGTTGTGATTTTAAGTCCTTAAATTAACCCCTTGCCCAACTAGGGCCTGGCCAGCCAAGCATCCCTCCCAGTTCTGGCGGCCTCGTGGGCCTCCCGAGAGCAGTAGGGAGGAAGGAGAGGAGGCGGCAGCTGGGGTCCTCCCTGCCTCGCCTCTCCAGGCAGTCCTGCAGCGCGCCCCAGACTCGCCCTTACCTCTTCCAGCCCGCAGCGAGGCCAGGCACCGCGGCCCTGGGCTTGGGGTGCAGAGGCACAGCCCCGCGTATCGGGTCCAGACGCAAGGCCGCCTCCGGGCCTTGGATCTCGGTCCCCACTGCAGCCTCGGTGGCGGGCGGCACCGGCGCCCCCGCCTCCCTATCGGGGCGGGGGCGGTCCAGCCTCCCAGCCAGGCGCAGCGGGAGGGGTTCCCGATGCGATAGCGGGTGGGGACGGATGGAGGAGGAGGGGAGGGAGGAGGGGCGCGCGGCCGGGCGAAGCCAGGCGACCCGGAGGGAGGTGGCCAGGGGATGGGGCGGAGCCGGCCCCTCCTCCGGGGCGGGCTTTCCAGCGAGCTGGGAAGCCGCAGATGCAGCCAGAAGCGGCTGCGCCTGGACCCCGCGTGGCCTGCCGAGGCTCGGGTGGAGGAGGGGTTGGCGCCGCCGGGGGCGGGGGGTGCAAGGCGGCTCCCTCCGGGGATCCCGTCACCTCCACTCCAGGAACCACGCATCGTAACCCACCCCTCCGGCTTGGGCCTGCACCCAGTCGGGAGCAGATCTTGAGATGGGCAGGTTCTGGGAACTCAAAAGGGGGCAGACAGAGGCGCTACTCCCACCAAACACGCCACGGTTCTACAGCGGCCTGTCGGGCTGCGTGCCCGGGTGGTGCACGGGGCGACCTCGGCTCAGACACATGGTCTTCCGGAAGACCTCCTGGGACAACTATCGCTCCTACAGCTGGGCTACATACCGTGTCGTGTTCTAGGACCCAATACTGCACCTAGGTTTTTGCCTAAGAGCACGTCCTGGCACCCAGAGCCTCCCCAGGACCTAAAAATAGGAGAGAGGCAGGAAACACGCTCTAGTTTGCTCCCAGCCGAACCCACCACTTCGGAGGCTAGCGTGGGGTTTCTGGGCCCTTGCTGGTGCCTTCCATCCTGAGGCAGCTGCAATCTATCCTAGGCTAGAGGAAGTCCGCAGGGACGAAGTTGGGTCTTCCAAGTTTGTGGGTGTCCAAGAACAGAGCTGAGCTGAGCTCAGGGAAATACCATCCTTCCCATCCAGAGAGTAGGCCCTTAGCAAAGCAGAGCTCCAACTTAGCTCCAGGACACTAGAAAATCGGAGGCCTTGGGGGACTTCCACTGACCCCACCCCATTCCTGTAAGGCTGAGGCACTGGGTTGTGCAGCAGTCTGTTGCATATCAGGTGGCTTTGAAGAAAGAAGAAATTTAGCAAGAACTGGAGACTGTACAGTGGCCCAACAGGTCAGCTTCCCTTCTCTTTCCTTTATCTCTCAGACTTCTTTTCTCTTCCAGGAAGTCTTCCTAGATTGAGGAAAAGGGAAAATCACCTCTAAGATTTAAATAACAGTTCCCAACAATCAAGTTCCAGGCATCATGCTATTTTTATGCACATCATTTAATCTTCCTAACAGAATTATTCCCACTGTGATGATTCATCTTCATTGTCAACTTGACTGGATTTCTTTTGGGCATGTCTTTAAAATATTTTATTTTTATTTTATGTATATGAATTTTTGCCTACATGTATGTAAGTGCACCTATGTGTGCAATGTCCCCAAAGGCCAGCAGAGGGCGTCAGATCTCCCAAAACTGGAATGAAGGACTGTTCTTAGCTGCCATGTGGGTGATGGGAACTGAACCCTGGTCCTCAGCAAGAGCAGCCTGTGCTCTTAACTACTGAGCCATCTCGCCAACTCCCCCTGCCCCATAGAATTTAGAGAGAAGTTTCATTGAGAAGGGAAGACCCACCCAAATGTGGGCAGCACCACCCCATGCATTGAAATCCCAAAACTGAATAAACAGGAGAAAGTGAACTGAGGGCCAGTATTCATCCCTCTCTGCTCTCTGCTTCCTGACTGCAGACTGGCTACCTCATGCTCTGGCTGCCATGCCTTCCTCTCCATGCTGGAGTGCATACCATTAAACTGTGAGCTCAAATAAACCCTTTCTTTCTTTCTTCCATAAGTTTCTTGGGTCAAAAATTTTGTCATAGCAATAAGAAAAGTAATATGCCCACTTTTTTCAGGTGGAGAAGATGAAGTTCAGAGTTCAATAAATGGCAGAGCGAAGATTTGAACACAAGGTACATCCTAAGCTCAACCACTGCACTCTCCACCACCATCTCTTTACTGTAATAACATCCATAAGCCTGCTCCTGTCACAATGTAGGCTTGCTAAATTCACCTGTTTTTGCAGATTGCCAAAAGTCTCTCTGTATCACCTTGGTTCCTTCTTTACTGTAATATGATCCTTACTCTATGCTTCCTGGGAATGTATGCAAGCAACTTAGAGCACATGGCATGTCGTGTGTATATGTATGTTTTGTGCTTGTGTGCATGTGTATGCATGCATGTGCATGAATCTTCAAATATATACCTGTAGAGATGCAGGTGTTCATAGGTACATGTGTATGCGTGCATGCGCATGGGTATTCAGGTGTGCACCTGTGGATATGTGTGTGCTGCAGTTGTACATATAAATACACATGTGTTCACACATATGCATATTGCATAAGGACTGTGCATGTGTGCCCATGCTACATTTCACAGAAAATTCCTGCTTGGTTGTTATGGGAACCACAGTTCTAAAAATGTGAATCCCACTCGATGTGGGCCAGGAAAACCAAGAGACAGCTCTCTCTGTGTTACACACATCTAAGGGTCCCAGGGCTGAGGCAGGGAATCATGCATTAAGAATTTGGCAGGAGGCTGGAGAGATGGCTCAGCAGTTAAGTAACTCCAGTTCCAGGGGAATCCAACACCCTCTTCTGACCTCCTCCGGCATTGCATTGACACAGATGCACCTGGCCCCACTCTCGGAATCCCACCCTTGGCTCAGGGTGCTCTTGCCTTTCTCCTTCTTCCTCCCTCTTCTTTCCAGCACTATGCTCGCTGGCCACCTTCCTTCTTTCTTTTCCTCATTCTTCTTTGTGAACTAATCAACAAAGTGATAACATCCTTAAGTGTGTGAGCAGTAGACTTGGTGAGATGGAGTCATAAATGTAGATCAAACAAAGTTTCTACCCTTGAAGGAACTCAAAGGTGGGAATATGTGGATAACAGATTGAGAAGGCAGAGGACAAAGAACAAAGGGAGAGATGCTGGAGGTGGCTGGAAGGTGAATTTGGATCAGACAGGGAAGGCTTCAGCTGCACAGCTGTGAGTTTTAACATTTATATTTATTTGATTCATATTTATGTGTATGTGTACATGTGTGTATTTGGGGGCACATGTGTGGGAGCATGCATCAGGTGCACTTGGAGGCCGGAAGAGAGCACCCCTGGAAATGGAGTTAGCGGCAGTTGTTAGCCTCCATGTAGATGCAGGAGCAGAACCTAAGTCCTTCGAAAGAGCAGCAAATGCTTCTTGAGTCATCAGTTGAGCCACCTCTCCTGCCTGACAACAGGCTGTTTGGAGAGGAGATGAAGCACTCCATTCTTCTAGGGAAGTACATTACGCTCCGGAAGTAAACAACTCAGTAACTTCAGGAAGTCCTTTAACTTGACCAAGTTCCTTAAGTCCCTCCCATCCTCCCCAAGCATATGTAAGCCCTATGGCCTGCCGAGAGATGCTTTCAGACAAATCAAGCTGTTTAGAAGAGGCTCAAGCTAGCTGAGCCACCTGGAAGAAGCAGAGACCAGCAGAGCTGCCTAGAGGAGTCTCAAACCAACTGAGCTGCCTGGAAAAGATAGTCTGTAACATGTTGAGTTGCCTTCAAGTTGTGCCACAAGCCCAAGGATTAGCTTTTGGTGAGCTGTCACCCGTGCTGGGTTGTTGGGCTTTGGTGATGCATGAGTCTGTGAGTCATTTCTGTTTCTGTAAGTAAACGCTCACCCATACTCCTGTAAGTTACCCCAATAAAACTCAGAGGTTTACCAAGTTGGACTTTGGTGACAGCCTTACTCTGGTCTGTCATTAGTTCCTATCTAGAGAGAGGAGACATTTATTTCTCCCCACAAAATAATGTCACACAACAGTTCTGGGAAACTGAACTCCAGTTCTCTGCATGAGCAACAAGCACTCTTAATCACCGAGCCATCTCTCCAAGACACCATGTATGTGTTTTCTAAATAGAGGATGTATGTGTGGGAGTTTGACTCTTACATGCTGTGGCACAGTGTGACGGTCAGAAGACGGCTTTCTGGAGTCGGTCTCTCCTATCTGGTTGAGGTGGGGTGTCTCTCTGATGCTGCCTTGCTTATTCCAGGCTAGCTGCCAGTGAACTTCTAGGTTGATCATCCTAATTCTCCTACTCTCACCTCCCATCTCACAGCAGGAATGCTGGGTTTGCAGATGCATATTGCTGTAGCCAGCCTTTTAAATGGGTTCCAGGCACTGAATTCAGGTCATTGGGCTTGCATGGCTAGTGTTTTTACCTGCTGAGCCATTTTCCCAGCCCAGATTTATGTTTTGTTCTTGTTTATTTTTATTTTTTTTTATATTTTTAAAACAATGTTAAACCCTTTGTCAATTTGAGATAAATCACTATTGTGCCATGAACAGTGTTTTAAGGAACTCCCATCATTAGTGCTGTGCACTGTGGAATGGAAAGAGAGAAAGTAAGTCAGAGACCCACTAGGAAGCAGTTTAAACTGATTTTATTTGGCTTGTCTCAAGCAGGGAAGAGGGTTTGGGATAAAAGGAGGGAATAAAGCAGATGTTCTAGGCTGCTCTGCCCAGCGCTCCATGTCCACCGCATTCCTGTGTCCCACCTCATCAAGATCCTTGGCTGGGGCTGGAGAGATGGCTCCATGGTTAAGAGCACTGGGGATTCTTGCCTAGGACCTAAGTTCAGTTCCTAGCACCCACATGGTGATAACCTGTAACTCCAATTCCAGGGGATCTGTCACCCTCTTCAGATCTTCCGAGGCACTGCAAGCACTCGGTACACTTACAAATATGCTCACAAAACACATAAAATAAAAAATAAATTTAAAAGTTAAAAAGAATTGGCTGCTCTTACAGAGAACTGGGTTTGGGGGTCTTGCTATGTAGACCTAGATCTCACAGAAATCTGCATCCGCCTGCCTTTGCCTCCCAACTGTTAGGAATAAATGTGTGAACTATCATGCTTGGCTGTACACAGGTTATATTTGAAATAGTGGTGGGACACTCACATAGAGAAGGTCACAAGTCACCATGCAGCAGGCCAACTTAGAAGGTATTTGTGTAGGGATGATAGGCGAAGACTGAAAATGAATGTGTTCTCTAAAGACAGGAAAGTACAAAGAACTGGGTCTGAAATGCTTCAGGATGTAACTCAATGATAGAGTTCTTGGCCAGCATGCAAGAGTTCCTAGATCTCAATCCCCAGTAGTGATTTAAAAAGAGAAAGAGGGCTGGAGAGATGACTTAGCGGTTAAGAACTCTGGCTACTCTTGCAGAGGACATGGGTTTGGTTCCCAGCACCTACATGGCAGTTAACAATCATCCATAATTCCAATTCCAGGGGATCCAACACACTCTTCTGACATCCATGGGCACCGCATTACATGGGTGCACGTGCATACATGCAAGCAGTACACTCATACACATAAAAATAATAAAATATTTATTAAAAGAGAGAGAGAAAGAATGGGTCTGGGGAAATGCTCCCACTTTGAGAACTTGAGGGAAAAAAGATGAAGAAAATGAGAAAAACCTGAGGTCAGTAGACCTGTTTCTCTCTTTCTCTTCCCAATAAACACACTGATTATAAAACATCTGGGCCAGGTGTGTGGTATCCACCTTAAGCACTCAGGAGCCAGGCAGGTGAATCTCTGTGAGTTCGAAACCAGCCTGACCTATATAAGGAATTCCAGCCAGGGTTACATAGTGAGACCCTGTCTCAAAACAACAATCAAAACCAAAAGAATAAAAGCATCATTCTGCTGGGTGTGATGGCTCTTATGTGTAGCACCAACATTAGAAGCTGAAACAGGAGGATCACCATAAGTTCAAGGTAGATTCAGCTACAGAATACGGGACTTTGTCACAAAAAAATAATAACAGGCACTAGCGAGAAAGCTCAGCAGTTAAGAGTACATCCTGCTCTTACAGAAGATGAGTTTGGCATCTAGCACCATATCAGGCACTTACAACTCCAGCTCCATGGTGATCTGATACTTCTGTGGCTGGTAACTCTATGGGCACCTGCACTCATATGTGTACACACACTTAAAAATAATAAAAATAAATCTTAAGAAAACAATAAAAACCCAAACCAAGGCTAGGTGCTGTGCGTTGGTGCACACCTTTAAGTCTAGTAGCTATATAGCAAGTTCCAGGACAGCTGGGGATACAGAGATACCCTGTCTCAAAAACCAACCAACCAACCAACCAACAAACAAAAAACTCAAAAACTGAAACAAAATGACCTGATTGCCCCTGGTGCTTTTTGAGTTCTGGATCTGAGTTTTCTGGTTGCTTGATTTAAATTTTCTCCACCTCTGGCCTAACATTTTCTTCCCTCAAGGTCCCTAGGGAAGTTCCACTAAATGGGACATAAAGGGACTTCGTGGCTCAAAGTCCTCGAACTGGCTGGTCAAGATTACTACAAAGTCACTTCTTTGGAGTTTCCTTTTCTTATTTTGCTGAGCTTTGTAGTGAGGTGTAAGGACGAGATGGAAAAGGACAAAAGTGACCGTACTTGATGGAGCTGGCAAGAGTGGTGTTCAGAGGCCAGCCGCCCGGCTGCCCTTTTCTGGGTGTGTGGTTCCGGTGCTGCTTAATATATGGACCTTTATGCTCTTCCTTACCCTGCTCTGGAAAATGAAGTAAGGTAGCCTATGCCTGTAAGTGAAAGGTATAGTTAATTAAGCAGTAAGATGGTGAGCTCAACCTTTTATCTTAGGTCTCTACAATCCTCCCACTTACCTCTCAGTGCCTGGCAGTCCATCAGGAGTCTTTCCAAAGAGTTAAACATTGCCCCCTGCAGGCCACTCTTCTAAAATGTTAATTCTCTCAGAAGAGGCAGCATCAAATTACTTGCCTCAAATTAGTTTATTAGACACAAGTCCTCAGCCTTGAGAGGGCACTTAATACCTGGAGAGAGGGAAGAATGGAAGTCTGTGACTGGATCATTTCATTTTGCCTCTGGTTAGGTGTGGGGAGTGGAGGGCAAGCACATCTGATAGTGAAGGGGGAACAGGCCAGAGCTGTGGAAGCCAAATTGTTCAAGCATCGAAGAGCAGCTCTGGGCTGGGGAGACAGATTCATTGGTAAAATGGCTTCTTTGCAAGCATGAGTACCTAAGTTCCATGCCCAGAGTTCCCTTCTTTCCCTAAAGTAGGCAGTTTGTAATCTCTGGGCTAGGGAATCTAAGACATCAGATTCCCTGGGGCTCACTGGCAGGCCAGCCAGCCTAGCCGAATCAGGTCAGTCAGAGTACCCTACCTCAAAAAAAAAAAGTGGCTGGGTGTGATGGCTCACACCTTTAATCCCAGCACTCAAGAGGCAGAGGCAGGTGGTTATCTGTGAGATGGAGGTCAGCCTGGTCTACATAGTCAGTTCTAGGCCAGCTGTGGCTACAGGGAGACACTGTCTCAAAAAGGGAAGCAACACACACACACACACACACACACACACACACACACACACACACCCCAACAAAAAACAAAGTAGAATACTTCTCTTTTGGAGGACCGCCCCCTCATTCTTTCTTACTTTTTCTAAATAAATCTATGTTCCCTCAGCAAAACAAAAACAAACAAAAAACCAGAGAGATGGCTGAGGAAATAGTTAAGATCCCTTGCTACGCTAGCAAGAGGGCCTGAGTTTGAGTGCCCAGTATCCATGTAAAAAATGGACATGGCTCCTAGTGCTTGTAACCCCAGGGTTGTTGGAGACAGGCACATCCAGGAATATTACTGGCCAATCAACCAGCCTAGTCTTCCCCTGGCTGCCACATAGGTATGTATCCAAATATCACAGATGTGCATACCCACTCAAGGGGATAAAAGCATGAGGGAGAAAGAATCGGTTGGGATCAAAAAAGAACAAAGTCCCCAGACAAAGGCCCTCTTCCCTGCCATGGCAGAGTGGTCACTGGGAAAGGTCAATGGTGGTACACAATAGCTCAAAGTGGAGTAGGTTGTGGGTTGTGGTGGCAAAAGCCTTAAATCTCAGCAACTATGGAGGCAAAGGCAGGCAGCTTCCTGCAAGATCAAGGTCAACCTAATCTACTTAGGGAGTTCCAGGCCAGCTGTCTTAAACAAACAAAAGATGCTGAGGGTGGACAAAAAAGTTTTGAGTATCAAGTTCAGAGAGTAAAGAGAGGATGATCCATCTTCCCCATTACAGGGTCATGCTTCTCTCACCATCCTCCTGCCTTCCTCTCTCAAAGCCATGAAAGAGCCACCTGGAAGCAAACTTTAGGAAAGGGCTTTGGCTGTGGCCTGTGCTTGGCTGGTTAAAGTGGATTGTTATTTCCAGGTGATTCTTCAGGGGAAGAGCCACTAAGGTGACCAGGATCCTCAGCTGAGGCTTGCTCCTTGCCAGACTCAGACATGGCCTACCGAGATCCTTTTGGTTCTGACAGTATATGACTCTTGAAGAGAAGTCTGATACCAAGCACTGACACTCACTGAAATACGGCAGCCTCTACTTTCCAGGGCTCCCTCTAGTGTCCAACCTCTTTCTCATATGGTTGGAAGCCTTTCCAAATGACTCTACTATGCTTAAGTGCCTCCATTCTGGGAAGCAAGCTTTGGAGTCAGATGTACCCAATCCTGGCTGTTCCTAGCTGGGTCACCCAGCACATAACTTATATTGCATTCTCATTTGTGAACTGGAACTTACCTCACTAGAGACTGAGGATCAGAGGATAGCAAAATCACAATGTTTACTACCCACTACCTTTAGTTCTAGGAACACATCTAACCCCTAAGTCAGCTGTAACTGAATTCATTGATTCATCCAATACATATTTATATAATGCTTACTGTGCCACAGTTCTTAGTGTGTGTGCTTGTCACTAATATCTAGGCCTGCATTCTACTAATATACTGTCCTGGGGGAGATGGTGGGAGGGGCTGGTCAGGAGTTTTATAAGACAGACTCAGTAAGCTTTTAGCACAATAATTTTAATTGCAAAAATAAACAGTTTTGTCAACTGCTTGAGAAGAGCGTCTGCTTTACAAAAATTAACAACAAAAAGGAAATAACCCCAAAGCAAAACGTCACATCCAAAGGCTTGGTGGAAACGACATAGCTGTACAAAGTTTCGCGCGAGACCGGCTCGGCGCAGCCCCAGCCCATGTCTGGGGGGATGGAGAGAAGGCGTGGGGCGTACGCCAGTTACAAAGGGTTCTCTTTAGTCCCAAGAAAAGTGCCTACTCTGCGATGGCCTGAGAGGGCTTGTCCCCAAAGCGCTGGGGAGGCAGCGCCAGGACAGCGGGAGCTATCCACGGCGCCGGTGCTGAACAGGGAGTGTGCGGTGGGCGCTTCGAAGGAACTGGAAGGGCTGGAGCCACCCCCGGTGGGAGAGGAAGAGGCGGGAAAGACAGCGGGGTGGGGAACGGGTCAGAACTCGCCGCGTGCGCAGAGTGGCGGCTCCCCGACCTACAGGACCTGCTCCAGCTCACAGCGCAGTGAGGGAGAGGCCCAGAGAATAAAAGCCGAGACCCTTGAGGCGCTCCTCCGCGCGCGCCTTCTGCTTCAGGTGCACCTTGCTGTGCCGTTTTTTCTCGTCGCTGCGCGCGAAGCGGCGGCCGCAGACATCGCAGGCGAAGGGCTTCTCGCCCGTGTGCGTGCGCACGTGCGTGGTGAGATGGTCGCTGCGGCTGAAGTTGCGGAGGCAGATGCGGCACTGGAAGGGCTTGTGGCCCGTGTGGATGCGCAGGTGGCGGTTGAGCTCGTCGGAGCGCGCGAAGCTCCGCACGCAGCTCTCCACCGGGCAGGCGAAGGCCTTGGCGTGCGGTCTCGGGCAGAAGCAGCGCGCGCTACACTTGCCGCCCCGGCGTCCCTTACGCCGCGCCTTGGCCCCGGGCGACACGGGCTGTGCCAACACGCCGCTGCCCCCCGGAATGTCGGCCACCAGAGGCTTGGAGAAGTCTGCTGTGCCGGCGCTGCGAAGGCCCAGCGGGGAAAGCTGGGGCTGGGAGCCGGCCAGGAACTCCCCGCCTTCGCCGCCACTCCCCCCCTCCCCACCCGGAGGGGTCAGCAGCCCCGGGAGGCCCTCGGTCCCCTCCCCTAAGTCACCAGGGGCCAGCGAGAAAGCGTCATAGGCCCCAGGCGGGTAGAGTCTGTTGGCAGGGCCGGCACCAGGTAGCTCGGCCGGGCAGCTGATGGACAGCAGGTCCTCGATCTTGGTCCCCACCGAAGGGAAACGAGCCTCGGGGGCGCCCTGGTAGCCTCCCTGGGACCCACAGCTTCCTGCGGCCCCGACGGACAGCAGCTCCCAGGGTGCATAGGGCCCTTTGAAGGCCGAGGCACTATCCAGCGCTGGGGAGGCCGGAGGTGCCCGCAGGCCCGGCTTAACGTCGGGCGGGGAGAGCTGAGGCTCGAACAGGCACTGCGAGGGGGCGCCCGCGGAAGGCGAAGCCTCCCAAAATGCCTCTGAGAAGGCGGCCGAGCTTAGATCCGGGGAGTAAAGGTCTGGCGGGGCCGGCAACAAGGCGTCAGGGCCCGCGGGGAAAGGGGCATCCAGCGGGGACCGAGACGCAGCCGCCTCGGGGCCAGGGAAGGGTGCCAGACCCAAGATGCCCGACATGAGGTTGAAGAGTGCCTCCGGGTCGTGCGGGTGCTCCGGAACCGCCTGGATGAAGAAGCTACCGCTGTAGCTGAGGCCCGGAGGGGGCGTGGGCGCGGGGCCCTCCAGGAAACAGGAGTCAGCTAAGTCCCCCCCGGTGCCACAGCTGCTCAGAGCCCAGCTCAAGAAGTCTCCTGCTGAGGGAGGGAGCACGCATCAGCTCCGGGCACCCAAAGGGCGTGCCTCTCAGTCTGCAACCCCGACCCACGAAACCTGAACCCTCGGGGCGCACGGCAACATGCAGGGCGCCTGGCGCTTGTCCTAATTCAGCAGGGACTGGCAGACGTCCCAGGACGCGCACACAAACATGCACACGGAAAACACAAGTGCAAGGCCAAGGGATGCGCTGGCATTCGCAGAGGCGCTGGCGGCCTGGTGGGGGTGGGGTGGGAATGGGGCTGTACCCCCGCGCCTCCCATCACCCTTTTCCCATGCTTCCACCACCCCGGCCTTCGCTCGCCCGCAGGCTCCGTACGCCCCCACGCCGCGTTCGCCGTCTGCGCGCCCCTAGCCGGCTCCTCACCTCCAGGATAGGCGGCGGCCGAGGGAGCGTCCCTGGCGGACAGCCTGGGCAGT
Source organism: Eospalax fontanierii (assembly GCA_035773235.1). Lineage (NCBI taxonomy): Eukaryota > Metazoa > Chordata > Mammalia > Rodentia > Spalacidae > Eospalax > Eospalax fontanierii. The sequence continues at coordinate 50,818,452 of CM069547.1, read as the reverse complement.
TCGGGGCTGGGTTCCCCGCCACAGCCTTCTGCGGACTTGGCGAGCAGCGCGTCGGGACCGGAGAAGTCGCTCAGGTGGAGCATGGCGTGGCGGCAGGGCCCCCGGGGCCTCTCCTGCTGGGCTGGGGCGCGCGCAGCGGGTGGTATGGCTGGAGGTCGGGGCTCCCCGCAGCTCTCAGACCCGAGCGCCCTGGCTCGCGCGCTCTGGCCTCGAGCGGTGGGTTCTCGCCTCTCCAAAGCGCAGCCGGGCTCCCCCAACCCACAATCCCCCCCACTTATATAGCTGCGGCGGCGCTGGCTCCGGGCTTCCGACTCCCCAGGCCACTGCCATTTCGGGAGGCCCCGGCCCTGCCGCCGTGACGTAAATGACCAAACATGGACACAGGATGTGTGCCGGGGACTCCCGAAAAGGAAAGCTCGGGCTGTGACGTCGCTGCCACAGACGCCGCGCTGAGTCCGCACCGCTGCGTGCGCGCGCGTCCTCCGAGCGTGGAGCCCCGTGCGCGCCGGCCCGGGTGCGCCCCACAGGGCCTCTGCGCCGAGCCCGGGATGCGCGCTTCGGCAGGCAGGCAGAAGCCAAGGGGCGGAAGGGAGGCAGGAGAGTCCAGAGTCTAGAGTTCGAACCCTCCCGTTTCCACTTACAGTGCTTGCTCCCTCTAGGGCAAGTTGTGAAGAAACTTACCAAAGGAGGGAGAGAAACTGAGTCAGACAACGTGAAGTCCCAGCAAACTCATTAAGTCATAGTGATTATTGCTATTTATTTTGTTTAGCTTATGTCTGTCTTCAACATTTTACTAAACTGTGTTTCGAAAAATGGCTTATTTTAATCAAAATGGCATAATCCAGTGTTTGCTAATGGTGGTGGGTGAGATACAGTTGGTTGTTAGCCTCAGTGTGGGTGCTGAGAATTGAACCCTGGACCTTTGTGAGAGCAGCCAGTGTTCTTAACTGCTGAGCCATCTCTCCAGCCCCAAAGTGTGTATTTTTAGTAGAAAAATAAAGGTTTCACTTTGTCACACTCACCTTCATTTCTGTCTCCTGAGATATTAAAGTATTAAAGTTCCTTTTAAAAATATTTTATTGGGTTTTTTTTGTTGTTGTTGTTTTGTCTTTTTGAGACAGGGTCTCCTTGTAGCCCAAGCTGGGCTGGAACTGGCTATGTAGACCAGGCTGGCCTTGAACTCACAGAGATCCCCCTGCCTCTGCCTCCCCAGTGCTGGGATTAAAGGCACGCACAACACATCCAGCTTATTGTTTTTATTTTACATGCACAGGTGCAGTGCCTCCGTGTGTAAGTGCACTAGTGTCATGCAATGCCAGTGGAGGTCAGAAGAAGGCATTGGATTCCCCTGGAACTGGAGTTACAGAAGGTTGTTAGCTGCCATGTGGATGTTGGGAACTGAACTTGGGGTCTCTGCAACAGCAACCAGTGCTGCTAACTGCTGAGCCATCTCTCCAGCCCCTGAAGATTCTTTGAGTGATTTTTTTGGAACACTTTTTGTTTGATTTATTTGGTTTTTGAAACAGGATCTTACCACATAGTCCTGGCTGCCCTGGAAATCAATCAATCTATCTATCATATATCATCTGTCTGTCTATCTAGGCCTCTGCCTCCAGAGTGTTGGGATTAAAAGCATATACCACTATGCCTAGCTTTAAAATTTTTTAATCATCATTTTTTAAATTGTTATATGTGTGTGCATGAGTTTTTGTACACCACATGCATGCAGTGCCCTACAGAGGCCAGAAAAGGACATTGGATCCTCCTGGAACTGTAGTTATAAATGGTTGTGAGCCACCATGTGGGTTCTGGGAACTAAACTTGGGTCCTCTGTAAGAGCAGCAACTTTTATGCCTACATCATGTTGCTCTAAATTTTTTACCACTTAAATTAGCTGAAACATTGTATCATGTCTAAACACAAAGACCCATTTGCTATTTTCTAAGACTATATAACTCTCCATTGTGTGGGAAGATGGTGAATTAACTGTTGGTGAGCACATTACCTATCCATGAATACATGGGTAACTTCCAATCCTTTGTCTTTAACCAGTGTTGCTGTTGTTATTGTCCTGAACTATACACAAGTGAACATACCTGGGATAAATTTCTGTGACTGTAAGTCTACCCTACAGAATATTTAAAATTTAGGCGGTTGTCAAGTTATTCTCCAGGATACAAAGCCATTTCATGATCCCTCAGCTACAAGGACAAGGTGTTTCTGTAAACCCTGTTTCTGCCTTCATATGTGTGGTGGTGCACACATGTAATCCTAGCACCTGAGAGGAGAGGCAAGAGGATCAAGAATTCAAGACCAGTCTGAGGGATGGGGTCTGGAGAGATGGCTTAGCAGTTAAGAGCACTAGCTACTCTTGCAGAGGACCTGGTTCTATTCCCAGCACCCACATAGTAACCATCTGTAACTCCAGTTCCCAGGAGATCCCTCTTCTGACCTCCAAGGGCATTGCACAACATGGGTGCATTTACATGCAGACAATACACTCATATTCATAAAATAAAAAAATATTCTTAAGACCAGCTTCAGCTACATAGTGAGCTGTCTCAAAAACATTTTTTAAAAAATTAAAAATGTAAAGATGCTGTTCCTGACAACATAGGTAATCTATATCTGGAATAATTTGGATTCTCCTGGAAAACAACAATCCTTAACTTTCAAGAGGCTGTGAATCTCAGCTGCAATGTACCAAGTCCAGTTCAGGAGGCTGGGGAGATGACTCCGTGGTTAAGAGCACTGATTGCCTTTGCAGAGGACTTAGGTTCTCTTCTCAGCATTCATATGGCGCTACAACTGTCATGCCTCAGTGGGTATTGCCACTGTGAGTGCTGCTTCCACAGATACACTTACCTGCAGGCAAGATACTCATGTACATAAATAAATCAAAGAAAAATATTCTTAAAGCATCCACTCCACTCCATGCCAGAATGTAAATGCACCACATGTGTGCAGTGCCAGAAGAAGCTAGAAGAGGGTGTCAGATCCCCTGGAAATGGTGTCATAGAAGGTTGTTAGGCACCCTGTGGGTACTGGGAACCGAATCTGGTCCTGGGAACCGAACCTGGTCCTGTGCAAGAGCAGCCATTGCTCTCAACCACTGAGCCATCTCTCCAACCCATCTTGTTCTCTCTCTCTTTTTAAAAATATTTTATTTATTATTTTTATTTTATGTGTATGAGTGTATTGCCTGCATGTAGGTGCACCTGTGTCATGAAATTCGATGGAGACCATAAGAGGGCGTTGAATCCCCTGGAACTGGAGTTAAACACGTAGTTGTTAGCCGCCATGTGGGTGCTGGGAATCAAACCCGGCTCCTCAACAAGAGCAGCCAATGCTCTTAAACACAGCCATCTCTCCAGTCCCTGCATTCTCTTTTTAAAACACTCACTTTATTTTTTCTTAGCTCACTCAAAGCCTTTCTGAAGCCAATAAAGTGAGGGGATTAAACTATACATGGAATTGTATTTTAAATTTTTAGGTCTATTTTTATTATCTTAAATTATGTATATGTGTGTCTGTGTGTGGATTTAGACACCTGCACTCACCAGCACACACCGCACAGAGACACAGATGCACACATTAAAAATAAAATGAATCTTTAAAAAATAAGGAGTTTTGCTGGGTGTGGTGGTGTATACCCTTAACCCTGGCACGCAGAGGCAGAGGCAGGTGCTCTCTGTGAGTTCAAGGCCAGCCTGGTTTACACAGCCAGTTCCAGGCCAGCTGGGGGCTACCGGGAGACCCTGTCTCAAGAAGACTAAAAAAAAAAAAAAAGGAGTTTCAATGTTTCAATTCCCGCAGTTCTGGGCACTGGAAGGCAGGGAGCAGGTCTGGGGCTCCCCTTTCTTTCCCACTCTCCTCAAGCTAGAAAGAAACCCCTTAGTGTGCTGCAGAGTGGCTGGCTGCCTGTCTCCCAGACTCCTTTCCTCTGGCTTCCTTTTACAACAAAGAATGTCCCTTACTTTATCTGTCATGCAGATGCCCACATCTATTTCTCAGTGTTCATTCTGTGTCTGTCCTGTAAGTGCCTATTTGGGGACAAGGGATAAATTTTTACTTTTACTGGAGAAGTTCACTTTTATGCTTAACTACTTCACCCCACAGTGACCCTCCAGGTTCCCAGAACAGGCCTCACCACACACTCATCTGCAGAGCTCTCTGACATGTTTTCAAACATCTTCTCAAGTTGGTAAATTGCAAACATTTTTACAGCCACACACCAGCAGTATGTCCTTATCTGGTTGCAGTATATGCTGACACAGAAAACGCAGAAACAGGGCTGAGGACGTGACTCAATTGGTAGAATGCATGTTTTATATACAAAGGCTCCAGAGGTTTAATCCCTAGTAGTGTATAAACTAGGAACGGTGGCTCATGTTGGAAGATCAGAAGTTCAGAGTCATCCTCTGGTACATAGTGAGTTTGAGACCAGCTTGGGCTACCAAAGACCCAGTCTCAAAAAGAAGAGAAAGCTCAAAAACCTTTCTGTAAAGATCACACACACACTGTAGCATTTTTTCTTCCATTTCATCTCAGACACAGAGCTTGATTCTAACCCAAATGCATCGCCTAGGCCAGGTGACCATACATCAGACACGCAGGGCACACACGTCTCATGTACTCTGGCATCTTGCTGCCTGGGGGGGGGGAGGGGAAAGGGAAGAGCTTCGCTGGGCAGATGTCCAGGGTTCCCCAGGTGGTCCCGTCAGGCCAGATTGGCCAGCCCCAGGTTGCCCATCCCTTCTGCTGTCCTTCCCTCTGCCACCTCATCGCACCTCCCTCTTCATCATGGATAATTCCTTAGGCCTGTGGTGAGGTGCCAGGCCACTGCTGCTCTCTGCCAAGGGCTGTCGGGCTAGGTCTGTGCTAGGATAAGCGTCCAAGTCACCTTAATTTGCTCTTGCTTGAGACCAGGCCTGGGGCAGGGCTGGAGAGCAGGAGCAATTAAGAAAGGAGACGGGAGACTGTGCTCAGGGCTGGGGCTGGCACATGCCCATCTCTGTGGGTTCTCCTAGGGGACACATTCACACTCACACTCACAAAGAAACAACTGCTCCTGGAGAATAACTCGCATCCGTGTTTGGTTCCTTGAGGACAGGGAAGGAATATAATGGGGAAGGAGTACATGTAAGCATTCCCTTCCTGTTCAGTCTCCTCCCCACAACTCTGTGTGTGAACATGTGCATGTTCAAGTGAGCTTGCATGTGTGTGCGAGTGCATGTGGAAACCAGAGGTTGATGTTAGCTGTCTTCTTCAGTTGCGCTCCGCCATATTTTTGAGGCAAGATATCTCCTTGAACCTGGAGTTCATCACTTCAGCAAGACTAGAGGGCCAACGAGATCCAGGAACCTTTCAGCACTTCTTCAGCACTAGGATTACAGGCGTGTGCCATCACAGCTGGCTTTCAAAAAAACACCAAAATGGATTCTGAAGATCAAACTCAGGTCGTCATGCTTGAGGGCAAGTACTTTATCCACTGAGCCAGCATTGAAATAGCTTTTAAAGAAGGTCTGAGTCCAAATACCAGTCTGGGTCTTTGGGAGGGGAGAGAAGAGAGAAGCTGAGCTCTCCAGCTCCACCTCACTCACACACAGACAGAAAAGATGTCCAGAAGGGAAACCACATCCTCCCAGCATTCTGCAAATGTAGTCTCATTTTCTCATCCTTGCAGTGAAGGAGCACAGATTCCTTTCTCTACAGAAACAGTAAAAGGTTGCATGAGTTGCCCTTGGTAACTTCTGTTCCACGGTGGGGCTGAGCAGGGAACCCAGGCCAGCATATTCCATAAGATTACTGAGGAAAACACCATTTGCTTGACAAAATGATTCAGGCCAAGATTGCTTAAGTGGAAGATCTTCCTATGGCTTTTCACGTGATGTGCAAACACCTAGCCAGCATCCATCCCTGCAATCTTCCATGAGGACGGTGAACAGGACCGCCATGGGTCACACAGGTGTCTGCCGGGGAGCTCTGGGGAAGCTGTTAGTGATGGTAGTAAGGGTGTGTGTTGGAGGGAAGGTGCTTGGAGAAAGCAAGAGAGTATTTCATATGAGGACAGGTGAAGGGGAAAGAGAATTTATTTTATAGCACCAAACAAAGGTTGTTGAATGAATGAATGAATTCATTCATTCACTAAATGTTCATTGAGCTCAGCTCAGTGCCAGGTGTTGCACAGGCCCTTCAGTTGGTGATGTTGCTGCAGCGCCTGGCAGCGGAAATTCTTCTTCATCCAGGGGCGAAGCGGGGGTGCTGGGGGAGATGGCAGGAAAGGCAGTCTGCCTTCTCTCTCCTCTAGGAAGGGCCCAGCCCTGCCGCAGCTCTGGTAAGAAAACCACCGCTCTCCCCCACATCCCACCTTGATCTTTCTGCTCTAAATATCATTGTGTTCAAATAATACTGTGTGTATTTTAAAAGACTCCAAGAAGACAGCTGCCTGGGAGTATTAATCATGAAGAGACCAGTGCTCGGTCGCCATGGAGACTTCTGGAAGAACTGAAGAGCGGTTCTCTGCTCCACTTCCTGGGGCCGCCGGGATGCAGGGACACTGCATTCCTCACTCCTCCCTCCCCTCTGACCCTCTCTCCCACCCTCCCTATCGTTCTTTCCCTTTTCCTTTTCCTGAAGGATTTCTTTAAAAAAGCAGGGACAGAGACAAAATGGGGCTGCCAGACTAACAAGACAGAGGCCATTGAGACCGTAGGAAAATGAGGTGAGCCTCCAAGGTGTGCCCAGCTTCCCGCGAAACCATGAGTCACCAGGTCTCCATGACCTCTAGCACAGGAGTCTGATCATCTATCTGTTCTCAGAGCAAGAGACCTCTGTCAGGGTCCTTCTCCACTCCCTGCTCTCTGCCGTGCTCAGTTCGTTTTTAGCTTCTTTTCTCCTTCCTCCTCCTTTCCCTCTCTTTCTTCTTCCTTGTCCTCTTCCTCCTCCTTCTTTTCCTCTCCCTCCTCCTCCTTTCTTCCTTCTGTCCTCCTCCTCTTCCTCCTCTTCTCCTTCCTCCTCCCTTCTCTTCCTCCTTCTCCTCAATTTTTTTCTCTCTCATGCTGGGGATGAAACTCGGGTCCTAATGATGCATTGGGCACGTGCTTTTTCCATCATAATCCATCTGTAGACATACTCATTTTTCGGGGGGGGGGTGATTGGTTTTCTTTGTTTGAGATAAGCAGTCCTGGCTGCTAGAACTCACTGTGTAGACCATGCTGATTTTGAATTTACAGAGATTTGTCTGCCTCTGCCTCTCAAGTGCTGGGATTAAAGATTTATGTTACCCCACTTTATGCTTGTTTTGTTGTTTTGTTCTTGAGACGAGGTCTTATGTATTCCAAACTGGCCCTGAATTTGCTAGCTAGCAAAAGGTAGCCTTGAGTTCCCGATCCTCCTACTCCCATCTCAAGTGCTAGGATTATAGATGTGTACCACCAGGCCTGGTGTATGCAGTGCTGGAAACCAAGTCCAAGACTGTGCATGCTAGGTAAGCATTCGACCAACTGAGTCACGTTTCCCCATTTTATCCCTGTGTTTTAAACTGAAAAGCACTCTGTTATAAAGAACCTGGATATTTTGGATGGCAACTAGAAAATGAAAAAGAATCACAGCTCATGTTTGTAATTAGTCCCAGCACTTAGGAGGCAAAGGAAGGAAGACTAAGAGTTAAAGGCCAACCTGGGCTACAGAGGAAAACCCTTGTCAAAAAAATAAGTAAAACAAAGTGCTGGAGAGATGGCTTAGCAGTTAAGAGTACTTCCTGCTCTTCAGCGGATCCAAGCTCAGTTCCCAATACCCAAGTCAGGCAGCTCAGGGATCTGACACGCACTTCTGGACCCTTCAGGCACCTGCACCCACATATGTACACACCCCACACAGATATATACACACACACATACATACACACACATGCACACATAATTAAAAATAGAAATAAATCTTTAAAAATAAAATCTTTAAAAACAGAAGCCAGGCATGGTGTTCCGTGTGTACTCAGCACTCAGAAGGCAAGTAATGAATCCTGATCATAAGTTTGAAGACAGCCTGGGTTTCACAGTGAGAACCTATCTCAAAAATGCTAAAGAGGGGCTACAGAGATGGCTCATTGGTTAGAACTGGCTGCTCTTTTAGAGGACCTGGGTTCAATTCCTAGCACCCACATGGTGGCTAACAACCATCCATAACTCCAGCTTCAAGGTGTTCGACATCCTCTTTTGGCTTCTGTGGGCATTCCATACACACGTAGCGTACTTACATACATGCAGGCAAAACATTCATACCCACAGATTATAAATGAATAAAAAATATTAATGTTAAATAGTCTAGCTGTGTATAGTCCTTTGAGTATGTCTGGTACACTGTAGGGTAATGCCATGTTAGTATGCTAGCTGGGGTTTGGATACCACTCACCAAGGGCACCATTTGCCCCTCATTGAATCTCCACAAGCTCATGGGTACTATCACTATCTTTATTTTACAAGTGGGGAAGTTGAGGCAGGAAATTGTTAATCTCCTCCACAAGCATTGGAACCTGAATGTAGCTACTGGCTGGATGTCTAGGTGAAAGGTAGAAGCATTTAGCATTATAAGTGTTGACAAACCTTCCTCTAAAAAGATTGCTTAAGTTTCTGGATCAAGCAGAGGTATACCAGAGCCAGCTGGCAAGCTGGCCGAGGTATCCCAGGGATATCCAATTTGCATTGGAAACGTTACCAGTAAGGATGTGCATCCCCACAAAGGGCCTAGGTGCATCTTTTCCCACCATCCAGGCATGTAGGTGGAAGCATCCTTATGCCAGCGCAGTGGACTCAGCAAGTGAAGCTTTCTGTGGTAGACTTTGGCTGAGGTGGGTGTGGGGGCCAGATCCTGCACCTCCTCACTTCTTTCTTTCTATTCGGGCTGAGGGGAAGGAGGAGAACAAGATGGCTGCAAACCACTTAGGGAAAAGCTTCATGGATTCATCTTGGGATGCTCCTAAATTCCTCTTCCACAGAGTGAGGGAGGTTAGCCTTTCTCTGGTCTTCCTCACCACACCCTTCTCGAGTGCAGTTCTTTCCTCCCAGCTGGACCTGATCGTGGCTATGTTGAAATAGCCGTGAGCACCTGTGTTAGATCCTCAAGAGAGAGAGCCTTCCCAAGATCTCCATCGAAGATTTCATGAGAGACAAGCAATTGAGTCGGGTGGGACTTCTGGGGTGGGACTTCCTAGAGGTGTAGCTACCTTTGAGTTGCTTATACCCCTGAAAGTAATCTTACTAAACTGACTGGTTCACCAAATTGGACTTTGGACTGTTAGGGCCCTCTCTATCCTGGATGAATCCTTGTTTCTTCATGTTTCCCCAGGAAAAATAACACAGCATCTTTTTTTTTTTTTTTTCCAAAGTAAACACTGGCCAGAGCTGAGGAATGAATGACTGCATGAGACGTGTGGCTAGATTACTTCTGAGTGGTCAGAGGCTGGGAGATGGACACAGTGACTCAAGCCCCAGGCTTTGAAGTCAGCTTCCTGTTACCTCTTTGTCTCGAAGCCTAGTTCTCCCTTGAGGCCAGTAATAGCTTTGTATTCTTTTTATTATGTTTTTTTAAATTTATGTGTATGAACATATCATCTGCATGTATGTAAGTGGACCTGTGTCATGTAATGCCCTTGGAAGTCAGAGAGAGTTTCGAATGCCTCTGGAGGTTATGGAAGGTTGCTAACCACCACGTGGGTGCTGGGAATCAAACCCAAGTCCTCTGAAAGAGCAGCCAGTGCTCTCAACCACTGAGCCACCTCTCCAGCCCATGTTGTAGTTTTCACGTTTATTTATTTAGTGTGTGTGGAGGGGAATGTTCATGTGGATGTCGGAGGGCAACTTCTGGGGGTCAGTTCTCACCTTCCACTGTGTAGCTTCTGGGGCTCAGAATCAGGTTGTCTGGCTTGGTGGTAAATACCTTTGCCTGATGCTCCATCTCACCAAACCTGGATTTGGATTTTGATAAATGTTTTTATTTTGTTAGCCAATAGTATTAAAAACTGTAATTTTCAGTTCATGAGTTAAAAAGGTAAAAAGGAGGCTGGCAGACCCAGAGCTCTGAAATACAGCTAAGATGGGAGCCAAGCCTGCTGTACCCTCCCTCAGCCCCAGGACTACAACCATCAAGCTGGGCTTCTCAAAAAGAACAAAAGACACCCTGTCTAAACAACAAAACCAAAATAAAGAGGAATTTATCTGCTCAAGGGAGTGTCTACAGGGACTTGGAGATCCAAGGATGGAGCTTATTCCTTGACCTTGAACTGTGATGGCCTGAGTTCCTCCATCTTGCATAAGGCTGCCACCTTAATGAGCTGTCTCTGACCCTGGAAGGCAGTTCCAGGAAAAGTTTGACCAAAGGGCTGTTCCAGAAAGAATTATCCATGGAAAAATACTTCTACAGAACCAGAAGGTCTCAGTTAATGTCTTACAGCTTTTGTAACCACTTGCTTAGTGCTTATCTGGCTTGCTTAATGCTTAACTGGCTTCCATAACCACTTGCTTACCTGCTGCAGGAAACAAGTATGTATGTCATGCCTACTGTAGGAACAAACATGTCATACCTGTGTAATCTTGTATAACCACCTGGTCTATCAGGATGGTTTATAAGCTCTGGTTTCCTCTGAGTCAGTACTAAGCTCTCTAGATCCTGGCCCAGAGAGTACAGTCACTGGCCAGAAAATAAGTTCAGATGATATGGAACATCTGGATATTGAGTGGTCCTTCCCAGAGGTCTTGGAGCCATAACAGAACTTAATCAACTTGCAGGGAATTCTAGGTCACAGCTGCATCAGAGGCTGAGAACTAGAGGCTGAGAGCTTCTAGAATGCTCTCAGCTCTTCTTCATTCTCACATTGATGACTAAGAATTTGCCCCTAGAAGATTCTGTATGCTACCCTCTACTGCTATTATAAAAGAAGGCTCATTCTTATTTCAGGCCGGAAGTCCCAGGAAAGACCAGCTTTGCTGCCTACGGCAATTTCCTGGTTAATGGAAAGCGTCTTAGACTAGATTGCCACTTGTTTTCAGGGTCGTTCTAGAAGTTATCACAGTGAGCCAAGGCACCTTCCAAGAGGCCTCCATCCTGGTCCCTGAAGACAGGAGACAGGAGCTGGGCATTTGAGTCCCTGTTATCTTCTCATACCCCAGGGCACCCATATTCCCCTCCATTTAACATGCCCTTGGTGCAAGTTACCTCCTCCATCTGTCTGCCAGCTCCAAGAACACTGCCCAAAATAAAAATCCCCAATTAGAAATTCCTACAATCTAGAGCAAAACAACTTATTTGTTTCTGAGAATAATCTGGAGCCACATTTGACTTGGCAACCGTTGAGTCCCACACATTCATGTGGTGTGCCTTATGAAGATTCCAGCAGAGGCTTCTGTTCAGTCAGGGCACAAGGGGAGGGTCTTCTGGTCACCACCCAGGCAGCAGCAAGCAGGGGCTGAGAACAGAGCTGATTTGCTCAACGGTATGCAATGGGTTTCTGGAACAGGGTAGCTAGGGAGAAGAAAAAGCCTCAACAGGACTTCTAAATACCAATTCCCCAAAAGTAGAACCAGTGACTGCTGTGCTTGTTAGGGACACATGTTCTGCAGGGGACATCGAGATTCCAGTGATGGAGTAAAGTCCTCAAACTGTGGGTAAAGGAATTGACTTGCTGGTTCTGTGATCTTGAACACAAGGCTAATTTTCCTGTGGTTGTGCTTTCTTTCCAGTGAAATTGTGTGTGTGTGTGTGTGTGTGTGTGTGTGTGTGTGTGTGTGTTACAGTATTTTGTTGGACCTACCTGTACTCTTATGATGAAGAGTTAAAATTGAGGAATAAAAAAAGAGAGACTAAGAATGAAGGCCAGGTCTAATGTTGTATGCCTATCAGCGCAGCACTCAGAAGGCAGAGGAAGGAGGATTGCTACAACTTCAAGACTTGATTTACATAGAGAGTCCCAGCCCAGCCATGATTATACCGTGAGACCCTATCTACACAAACAAAATAAATTTAAAAAATGGCAAGGTTGATAGAGTGCTTACCTGGATGCATAAAGCACTGGATCTGAACCCTAGCACCACACAGATGAGGTGTGGTGACCTATACCTGTAATTCCAGCACCTGGGAGGTAGAAGCAGGAAAATCAGAAGTTCAGTCGTCCTTGGCTGTGTATCAAACTCCAGGCTAGCCACTCTCTCAAAACAACAAAAGCAAAAACAAAATTTAAAAGGAGAATCATTTTTTGCTTGTTCATTTGTTTTGAGATGGGGTCTCCCTGTAGCCCCAGCTGACCTGGAACTTGCTGTGTAGACCAGGATGGCTTTAATCTCACAGAGATCCACCTGCTTCTATCTCCTGAGTGCTGGAATTAAAGGCGTGCATTGCCATGTCTGACTAGGAATGATTTTTACAATATGGACATACTTGGGCAAATGGCCTTTACCTAACTTTGTAACCAAAAAGTTCATCTTCATGTCTTATTTATAATGTAGACAAGTTCACCGACCCACATGTTCCTCTTGTGACCTGGGTTTATAACCTTAATCCCTCAGGACCCTGCCTCACCCTTCACCCAAGACAGTGTATGAGTGTATGTTTTACATATCAAAGTTCTGTTTTGTAAATGGTGAGCTACAGGCAATAAATGGGATCAAACTGATCATGCCTCTTTGTGATGGTGTGTGTGCTATTCTAAATCAGGACTCAGGAAGAGCGAGACTCTTCCCTGGTAAGACAGTTCTGCTTTTACTTCTCCATTTCATGCTGGGTATGAAAAGAGTGAGACCCTTTGTTGGAGAGCATAGTTCTGAGAGTTCTCAAGGGAAAGACTCTTAGCAGTTCAGGTCTGCTCTTGGCCATAAAATGCATGATAAGAATCAGGCTGTTTTTTTTAAAACATGATGGTAATATGGCACAACCCCAGAAGACTTGAAAAGTTAACTAGTTGAAGCCCAAAGACTTACTGCAAAAAGGAAAGGTAAGTTAAGAAATATATCCAGTTAAGGGGGCTGGAGAGATGGCTCAGTGGTTAAGAACACTGACTGCTCTTGCAGAGGACCCAGGTTCAATTCCCAGCACCCACATGGTGGCTAACAACCACCTGTAATTCTAGTTCCAGTGGATCCGTCTTAATCTTTATGGGCACTGACACAGGTGCACCTACCTATAGTCAGGCGATACACTCATACACATAAAATAAACATAATAAAAAATGTTAAAGAAATATATTATCCAGTTAAGAAAGTATGGATGACCTCTTTACCCCGAATGTATTCTGCTTTTCGGAACCTTCTCGTGGGATGGGATTGGTCACCAGGATTTGATTTCGTTTCCATCTTCTGATTCTTGCTCTCATTCAACTCCACAGTTTATCCAGCTAAATGCTTATTGAGGACTTACTATTTCAGTCAGTTCATTGACTTATTACACAAAGTGTGCTATTCATGGTGATGGTGGAAGGACAGGATGGTTTGAGAGCCTAGGAGGAGGCAGGAAGCAGTAATTCAGATACTCCAGACGTTTTCACCAAGGGACTGACCCTTAAATTGAGACTACAAGGGTGAATAAAAGTGAACCTAGAAAAGAGGAAAGGTTGAGTGGGAGAGTGTGTAAGCAACAGGTACAGCACATCCCAGGCTAGAAGGACAGACAGAAAGCAAGTAAGAAAGGAAGACTTCAGTGGTTGGAAAGTAAGGTGTGGAAGAGGTTAAAGGAAAAGTGAGGCTCAATCACAGAGATGGGCAAGCGTGGACCACGATGGACCTCTAAATTTTTTAGTTGATGTGTATGGTGCTTTGCCCTCATGTATGTAAGTGCACTTGTACGGTACAGCACCTGCAGAGGCCAGGAGCTGCCCGATCTCCTGGAACTGGAGTTGTGAGCCACCATGTGTGTGCTGGGAACAAACCCAGGTCCTCTGCAGGAGCAGTCAGTGTTCTTAACCACCAAGCCATCTCTCTAGCCCCTATTTATTTACTTTTAAAAAGGTATTTATTTTTATTTTATTGGTATCAGGGTTTTGCCTGCATATGTGTATGTGTACCATGTGCATGTAGAGGCCAGAAGAGGGTGTCAGATCCTCTAGAACTACAGTCGTAGATGGTTATGAACCTCCATGTGTTGCTGGATACTGAACCCAGGTCCTCTACACCAAGCCATCTCTCCAGCCCCCTGTTTATTATTAGTGAGTGCGTGCGTGCGTGCGTGCGTGCGTGCGTGTGTGTGTGTGTGTGTGATAACACAGATGTAAAGGTCAGAACACAACTTTGGAGAGTCTGTTCTCTCCTGCAACCATGGAGGACCTCATTCACATACATGATGGAACAAGCTCGAGAGGTTTCCAAGTAACTGTCCCCAGTCATGTCCCTCAGCAGGATTTTTGGGCTGGAGCAGTCAAACAAATACCACATTCAGAGTCCCTGGGCCACTTGGGGCTGCTGGCCTTGTCCTCACCTGTTACAGCATGCACCTGTAGTCCCTAGATGTCACCCGTAGTCCCTAGATGTCACTGGCACTGTATCTTTTTCTTTAAAATTTTTCTAAAACATCTATGTATTTGTATATGTGTATAGATACACATGTGCCATGGCACACACATACAGTCCAGAAGACAATCCACAGCAATCATTTCTCTCCTTCCACCATGTGGGTTCCAGGGATCAAATTCATGTGTCATCAGACTTGGAGGCAGGTGTCTTTCCAGTCCATGGGGCATGCTTCTTTCTCTCACTTTCCCATCTGTAAGCAGGGATACCCATTAGTTAGTATAAGCCCTATCCTTTCTCAAAGGAAATGACACTATTTCTCTAACTAGTCAAGTTAAGTGGGGCAAGTTGGTTGTGCTTGTCTTAGTTCTGTGTTTTTCTCCTGTAAGTCAGCAGTTGCCAAGAAAAGATCAAGTGATTCCCTACAGGCCTGCTATATGATTTACATAAAGAGAGTCTTCAGTCTAGGAGTGTACAGTATCAGAAACTTGGCCTGACATATTGACCTGAAATATTAGGAAATAAAGACCAAAGAGTGAGGTATGGAGGGACAAAGTACTCCCATGAAAAACTCTCAGTGACCCTCGACCTGTGCCCTGAGCCTGGCACTGTAGTTGTGGTTTGTTAAGGAAGAGATATTTTTCTCTAGGCCTTGAATTCTGAGACCCAATAGTAGACTTTCTGCTGCCTATATGTACTTGGCTCTTAATGAGACCACTGCTGATGGAGTGGTGGCGTCCACAGGTGACTGGCTGTTTCTATGGAGCCGTGGTTTTTAAATGTGGATGTGAATAGAATCCCCAGTGGATTTACTAGAACACAGATTTCTAGGTCCCCATCTTTTCTCTTTTCTTTAAAGTACTATCGAGGAACAGGGAGTTTCCAGGGGCTTACCCTGAAAACACGCTACATAGTGAGTGTCCAGAAGTGATTGCGGGTGATGCCTGGCTAGCTGGGAGCTGTTGTGTGACACAGTTCCTAGGGAAACATGAACAAACAGCTGAGGAAACCAACAACAGACCAAAGTAAGGATACATACAACCAAAGTCCAACCGAACCAATGAGTTTATTGGATGTGATAGCCAATCTTGGTTGTCAACGTGACAAGTTCTGTAATCAACTGGAATGTAAGCCGCTAGGCACTCCTATGAGGGATTTTCTTGATCAGACTTTGAAGACAGAAGAGCAGCCGGAAATGTGGGTGGGCACCCTCTGCTGGCATCCCAGATAAAAGTAAACAGCACAAAAAGGGAAGAAGTGGCTTTTGCTTTTTGCCTGCTTGCATTCACTCTTTCTGACAAGTTTATCCTGTTGCTATGGCATTCCTTTGCCAATATTAGAACTAATTTGCTTGGGCTCCAAAGCGACTGAAGACCAGCAGCTCTCCAGGAATCCTCCAGGCCTTCAGTGCCAGATTGGGACTGCTGAGACATCCAGCCTTGTGTGCTGAGAAACTATGGGATTCTCAGTCTTTCCAGTGTGCTATAACCATTGTTAGACTACCTGGACTACAGCACGTAAGCCAATAAATCTCATATATGTATCAATTCTGTTCCTCTAAAGAACCCTGATTGATTAATACATTGGGTTCGTTACTTACAGGAGCATAGATGTTCTAGTTTGCCTCTCTGTTGCTGCAATAAATACCATGACCAAAAAGGCTTTATCACCACTGAGGCTTTCTCACATCACCTGGGGATGGCAGTGCACACAGTGGCTAGGCCCTCCTGCATCAATCAGCAATCAAGAAAATGCCTCACAGACCTGCACACCGTCAGCCCGATGGAGGAACTTCTTCAGTTGTGGCTCCCTCTTCCCCGTTGCGTCAGGTTGACATCAGGATTAGCCATCACAGTTGGAGAGGGGTTACTTAGAGGAGCAGGAATAACTCAAAGGCAGCTACATTGTCAAAAGCCAAAAAGGTTTTGTGGCAGTCACAAAAACTGGAACTCTAGAGCTCACACTTTCAGGCAGCTTGACAAGTTAGAAAGCCTCCTCCAGATAGCTTGGCTGATCTGAGTCCCTTTGCAGTTTTTACTGCTTCCATAACGTTGTGAATGGAGGGGCATGCACATCTTGTCAGTTTCAGGGACTTCCTAAGACTTTTGAGTTACTTCCGGAGTCTTTTGTAAAAAATTATTTTTTTTACATTTGTTCATTTTTGTGTGTGGTGGTGCATACATGTAGAGAGCTGCGGACTGCCGCGCCTTAAAGATGGCGCCCGCTTCCGCCTTCCACCATCCCCAGGGTGAGTGCTCTTTAGGAGTAAACAACTCCTTATTTGGCTGCTTCCGTATGTGTGTGCCTATCTACTGTAGCCACGTGGCAGTTCGGGATTGGCTAGCAGGAGAGTACTTAAGTTGTGGGCGGGCTTTCCCCGGGAGGAGAAGTAGTCAGAAGTCCGAAGTGAGAAGTCAGAAGATTGTTGTTCAAGGTTCCTGAATAAACTGCACAAAGAAGAGTCTGGTGTTGCGTCTTCCTTGCTGGACGAGGTGGTCGTGACAAGTGGTGGCCCGTACGGGGAACTCATCGAGAGGCTCAGAACTTTTGCAGTCAGGGCAGTGCACTGGAAAGTCCTCAGGTAAGGTGGGGATCCGCGACAAAAGCGGGTACTTTGTTAAGTCCTCAGGTAAAGTGGGGATCCGCGACAAAAGTGGGTACTTTGCTAAGTCCCCAGGTAAAGTGGGGATCCACAACAAAAGCGGGTACTTTGCTCCCTCTGTAGGTAAAGACGGGGCGGGGAGAGTTCGCGGGATAGCGAACTGAAAGTGAAATAACGGGCTGAACGCATGGACTTTTACATGATCCTAGCTATAGGGGTGGTTCTTAGTTTTTTATTCTGGTACCTTATTTTTGCCTGCTTTTGTAGAAGGTGTACAAGAGGTACTCCGAAAAACATTATGGGAAATACTAGTTCTCATCCAATTTTTTTTGGCTCTAAATGAGCTACTTCGTTCTAAGAATTTAGAGCTTACTGAGAGAATTTAGATGTCTGTTAGGTAGGTTCATTTTAAGTAAGATGTCTCTATGTTTATACTCTTTCCTGTTAAACTGGCTAATGGAGCTTAAATGTCTGATAGAATTTTGCTGTGAATTCATCTGGGTCTCAGCTTTTATCACTCCAGAGGTTTTTATTTTATTCTTTCAATTTCCTTATATGTTATGGGTGGTCAGGAACCATTTTTGTTGTTTATGTTTTGAGGTGAAACATTCCAACCAGCAGGGGAGCTTGTTAAGCTCAGGAAGTAAATAAGTCAAGAGCCTCAGGAAGTCCCTGAAATTGACCAGGTTACATTCCAACCTGCAGGGGAACTCATTAAGCTCAGGAAGTAAACAAGTCAAGAGCTTCAGGAAGGCCCTGAAATTGACCAGGTTCACTACTTTGACTTCCTGCCTAAATTCCTGTGCTCTGATTAAAGGTAAAAATAGGTTGAGCAAAACAAAGTTGGGGCCTCAGTATTTAAGAGTCTGTTCAGGTAAAAAAGGTTCAAAAAAAAAGAAGGCAAATGGAGGAAAGTAAAACTAAATCTTCTACTCTGTCGGAGGACCCAGCTTTTGTGGAAACTAAAATCAAGCAGTTAGTCAAGAGTTTAAATCCCAAAGAAAAATAGGAGAGAGAGGAGGAAGCTGTTAGATATCTGAGAGAGGAGGATTTTCCACCATTTATTGCCCAGCAAAGCCCGAGGCTGAGCTGAAGGAAGAATATTTAGGAGAAATGTGGCATTATAGGGCGTGGTTAAATCTCTGTATATATCATGGTACATAAAAGATAAACGAAAACTATATGTAATCTTAAAATTTCTAATCAAGGTTTATTCAGGAATGTTTGGTCTTTGCCCAAGTTTTAGCTACATAGGATACAGTAATTAAAAATACCAAATTGATGGAAGTTCGTGCAGTAACTACTGTGTCTCAAATCACCATTGCTTATCCCTTTAAAACCTGTATGGATAGATTAGTGGCCTCTTACTGTAAACCAAATTCAGGCCACGGAGTTCAAGAACAGCTAGAAAATGGTTATACAAACCAATTTTTGTCATAAAAAAGTCAGAAAAATGGAGGTTATCTTAAAAAGGTTAATAAAGTCAGTACAAAAAATAATGGCCCAAACCCAGTATTAATGTGGGGAAGAGGGCATGTTTGTGTTTTTCCACAGGTTGCTGAGAATGCCAGGAGACTGCCAGAAAGGCTGGTTCGGTTTGGAGGCACTGAACAAGGGAAGAGTGACGTTGCTGTGGAATCAGTTCCTGATGACACACGGAGAGCTGTACTGGACTTAAAGTAAATAACTCAACTATGCTACATCTAGCCATGTAGGAAAAAAAGGAGATTGCAGTGATGGTGAACGATATTCAACTGACGGGACATGAATAACAGTAAATCAAAATTCTGCAGGAAATGCTGATACTAAGTACAGAACTTTGGTAATCAGAGGACAGTTTCCTGCAGACTTATATAGGGAAACAGGCAGCAGCCATGGACAAAGTCAAGGACAAGTGATAAATTGCATAAGTCAATGCTACTTTGGACAGTCAAATATTGCTCATAATGGTACCAGGTTTGATGTTTCCTTTGTTCAATGTATTTCTTGTGTTCCAATGTAACTTGTTAATTGCATTTCAATCATTCCTGTGAGAATGAAGGTTATGATATTTTAGATTATGATTTCTGTAAATGTTACGAAGCCTTAGTATGTAGATTGAGGATATAAGAGTAAGCCTTTCCCTGGTCTGCCTGTGGTGTATCTGTAAGATTAGAGCCACACAAAAGCAGAATACAACTATGATCGTTCAGGCCTTTACAGCCATTAAAGCTGGACAGTCTCCCCAAGCATGGCTAATTGCCATGAAGGAGTTATGAGGACGGGATGCGAGGCAAAGCACTGCACGAGGTTTTGCTTGCTTATGTTTGAGCATCACCTCGGAAGATATGTCTGATTGCATGAAGGTGGTACCCTTAGCTCCTTCCCCTGGGAAAATTGGTATGGGATGGATATGGGTCACCGCAGGTGATGAGTCTGTGGGTGTCTCCATTACGTAATCCCATTTGTGCACACCGGGGATCAGACCTCTATCTTCGCCCATTTCTGCTATGCTACATAAAATAAAAAAGGGGGAACTGTAGAGAGCTGCGGACTGCCGCGCCTTAAAGATGGCGCCCGCTTCCGCCTTCCACCATCCCCAGGGTGAGTGCTCTTTAGGAGTAAACAACTCCTTATGTGGCTGCTTCCGTATGTGTGTGCCTATCTACTGTAGCCACGTGGCAGTTCGGGATTGGCTAGCAGGAGAGTACTTAAGTTGTGGGCGGGCTTTCCCCGGGAGGAGTAGTCAGAAGTCGGAAGTGAGAAGTCAGAAGATTGTTGTTCAAGGTTCCTGAATAAACTGCACAAAGAAGAGCCTGGTGTTGCATCTTCCTTGCTGGACAAGGTGGTCGTGACGCACACGCAGCATGGCACTGCAGAGGTCAGAGGGAACATTGCCAAGAGTCTGTTCTCTCCTTCTACTTGTAGGTCCCAGAGATCCAACTCAGGAGGTCACATTGGTGGCAAGCTCCTTGACTTGGTGAGCCATCTCCTAACAGACTTCCTTTTAGAACTTCCTGAGCCTGAAGGAGCTTCTCTCCAAGAATGTTCCGACTCAGAAGAATTGCTACAAAACACAGGCCTACGTGGCTGTCCCTCCCCTTCCTCGCCTCTCTCTTTTCCTTCCTTTCCTCCAGTTTTGCTTTGTAAGGGTTGGCTCTTCTCAAGACAGCACTAGTGTATAAGCTTTGCTTCTGTTCTTCCAGCTGAGGAACCTGGATTAAGACAGTTGAGGGAATAGAAATAAGTGGATTAGATGCAAGCGTGCCCTTCCCTACAACGCTGTGGACTAGCTCCCAAGTTAGCCTTTCTGTAGGCAACTTCTCTCATGTGACTTCCAAGTCCAAAGGCTTATGGACTAAAATGGTTTATGGATGACTAATAGTCCAGCACCTCGGTGAGGACAAAACAAAGAGATGGTTCTCCATCTCTTCTAGTCACTTACTCAAAAGTGCCGGCAGGGGTCTTTGAAACACACAGGACTGAGTTAAGGAAAAGAAGATAACTGCTCTCTGGGAATGGGAGGGCCCGCTTTTCTTAAATTCTAATGTTGTGGGGCCAATGCTGTGATAATCTGGTAGGTCCTTTAAAATCCAGGGACTCTTGAAACAGTGTGAAACACTGTTGATGAAAATGTAAATTAGTTCAGCCATTATGGAAAACAGTAAGGATGATCCTCAAAAAAGTTAAAAATAGAACCACATACGATCCAGCAGTCCAGTACTAAGGACACATCTAAAAGAAACGAAAGTGGCTCTTGAAGGGATGTATGCACTCCCACATTCACTGCGGCACTATTAATAATAGCTAAGACAAGGAATCAACTTAAATATTCACCCACAGGTGAATGATACAGAAAAGACAGTACACACAACAGAATATCATTTAACCTTAAAAATGCAGAGATTGTCGTTGTAATAGCTTTGATGACTGTGGAGAGCATCATGTTAAATGAAATAAACTAGGCACATACATACTAAAATCCTACATAATTTAATTCATATATGGAATTTTTAAAAGTTCAACATGTTGGGGCTGGAGAGATGACTCAGCAGTTAAGAGCATGGCTGCTCTTGCAGAGGACCTAGGTTTAGTTCCCACCACCCACATGCTGGCTAACGACTGTCTGTAATTTCAGTTCCAGGGAATCTGATGCCCTCTTCTGACCTCTGTGGGCTTGCACAACAGGGGTGCACTTACATACATGCAGAAAATACACTCATACACACATTGAAAAAAAATTCTAACATGTTGAAGTCAAGAACAAAATGGTAGTCACTAGGATATGACAGACAGGGTTGGTTTGAGAAGTGTTGTCTTCTCTAGACAGAAGAATGGGACACATTCAAGAGATTTGTTGTAGTACATGACTTAATAACAGTGTTTTAATTTTTCTTTTTTGCAGTGTTAGGGAAGGAACCCAGAACTCCCTCATAGGCAAACACTCTACCACTGAGCTATGCCTCCAGCTGAGTGTTCTTGAGTATTGCTGAGATGAGATCTTGAGTGTTCTTATCACAAAATGGCAAGTATGTGCAATTATGTGTGTTGATTAACATGCCATTAAATTAAATGTCATTTGTACATTTTCCTTTTGCTTTTTTTACAATTGAGTGATTGATTTTATGTGTGTGTGTGTATGCCATTGTGCACAGGGAAAAGTCAGAGGAAAACTTTCTGGAATTGGTTCTCACCTTCTACCACGTGGGTCTCATGCCTGGAACTCAGGTCCTCAGGCTTAGCGGCAGATGTCTTTGCCCACTGAGCCACTTCACTGGCCCTTATTTGTACATTTTTCAAAACATCATGCAGAAAAATTCATGTGATATTCATTTGTAAATTAAAATAACTAATTGAGAAAAGTGTTTTATAACAGAGACTTGATTTTGAAATAATTCACTTCTGAGATCCTAGAGGGTTGATATTTACTGCATGGAGACTGAATGGCAGAGACTGTGGAGAAGGCCTGGGGCCTAGACTGATAACAAAGGAGAAGCCAAGGCCATGTGATGTGAACTCTAATTCCCTTGAACTTTAGCACACAAGGACAAGAACATTTGACTTTGGGTTTTCAAAGTTTATTGAATTTAACCTACAAGAAAAGGATGTTACTTCCCTGGGAATCTGATGTCCATGCTTGACCCTGGGGGCAATTATGTGCCTCATTTGTCACTGGAGGGTTCCAATATTCTTTAAAAAAAACTTGTTTATTTTATTCCTAAATGTATGTAAAAGCATCTGTGACATACAGTGCCTGTGGAGGTCAGAAGAGGGAGCCAGATCCCCTGGAACTGGAGTTACAGATGGTTGTTAGAAGCCATGTGGGTGCTGGGATTTGAACCCAGGTCCTCTGCAAGAGCAACCAATGCTCTTAACCACTGAGCCATCTTTCCAGTTCCAGGTTCCAATATTCTTATGTCATCTAATTGCTGGAACTGTGATAGACCGTGTTAAGCATAGACCACAATAATTTTGAATGGGAAATAAAAGAGAGAATGAAATCTCAGCCCTGAAGACACTGGCCTGGTTTTGAATTTAATTAATAGGCCATCTTGCTGTCTTGTTTGTTTTAGGGGCTTCCAGTAGCAGACTTACATTGCTTTCACTATGGTCCTGCTAGAGCCACAAGAGCTGTGGCTGCTGTGAAATGAGTGTGTGTGTGTGTGCACATGTGTGAGCATGTATGTGCATGTTCATGTGTGTGCACGTGTGAGTATATGTACAGGTATATGTACATGTGGGTGCCCAAGAATGTGTGGAGTCTAGAGGTTAATGCTGGTTGTCTTCCTCAGTCACTCTTCACCTTATAATTTTGAGACAGGTCTCTCACTGAACCTGGAGCTCACAGATTGGCTACAGTAGCAGGCGAGTGTCTCCAATCCCTCTCCCAACTTTTACATGGTTTATAGATATTGGCACTCCAGTCATGAGCTCCTTACCATCTGAGCCCTCTCCCCACCCCTCAAGATTTTGTTTCATCTGATGAGTCTGACTATGCAGTGGGCAAAACTCTCAATGTTATCATTGCTCCAGAGCCGTACGCTCTGCAAGCCAACCTGGCCCAGGCATCAGTGGAGATCCGACACTGCTGGCAGAGATCCCAGGCATTCCAGGTTGAGGGTCGAGCTCTGGTGGCCCGTGCTGGAGGACTGCTTCTTATGCACAGAGAGGAGAAGAGAAGAGATGAGAGTCACACATGAGTGTCAGTTGCAGCTCTGTTCTTTTCCTGCAGTGAGTGAAAGGTGCGCCCCTCTGCCCGCCTGACTCCAGAGGGAGCTCGGCCTTGCCTTTGCTCTGGGTCGGGTGATGGTGGTCTGGGAGCTCTTCCTCTAGCAGGGACAGCCGGAGGAGCTGGGTATTTCTGCTCCTCTTTTCTCCTTTGGAGACAAAACCTTTCACACTGTGATTCCTGCGTATCCCATAGCTTCCTGGAACAACTGCAGCCTTTGCTACCATGCAGAACCCATGGTCTGGGTTTTCTGTGTTGACCCACAGCTTCACAGTATCTTGGATTTCCAGTTGAACCTTTTATGGCCTGAGTCTCACTCTCTTAAGCAGTCGATGTGCTGTGTCATCTGAAGGGAGTTAATTCTGCTCTTTCCTTCTTTCCTGTGCCTCTGACTATTTGATACAGTATTGAACTGAATCTGCTCTGTCCCTAAAATTAGCAAGGGAAACACCATGGCTTCTAAGCCCAGCCTTGCTAAATGTCCTAGGAGTTCTGCAGTTCTCTCCTGGCTCTGTTGCTTTTGAATTCACCAGGATGGTAGAAATTTAGGGCCTGGAACCAGATAAGCAAAAAAAGGCCTTTGTGTTCTGGTGCTCTGTTCACGCAGTTCCCATTGGATATGTAGTGTAGACTCCCAGGCCTCCTTACCACTCCTCTGAAGTCCCCCGCAGAAGCCATGGCTTAAAGCAAAGAACCCCTATCACACTTGACCACCTGCAGGCATGAGCTTAGCTGGGGATGTGAGAACTGGAGTGTGGGCTTTCCCATGTGGCCCACTGAGGATCAGGGTACCACCCCTAACCAGGTCCCAGGAGGTCACACTTAAAAAAAAAAAAAAAAAAACAAAACTTGTTTTTAAAAAGATAGGGTCTCAAGGCATGGTGGCACACACCTTTAATCCCCACACTCAAGAGGCATCGGCAGACAGGTCTCTGTGAGATTGAGGCCAGCCTGGTCTACATAGTAAGATCCCAGTCAGCTGGGAATACAGGAAGACTCTGTCTCTAAAAGACAACAACAAAAAAAGATAGCGTCTTATTTATCCCAGGGTAGCCTCAAACTCATTACATAACCAGGTTATGAACTCCTGAGTAATGGGGTTATGGATGTGCACCACCACGCCCAGTTTAATTGTGTTGGAGACGGAACCCAGGGCTTCATGCATGCTTGATGTTATAATAAGCTTTAACTGTCAACTTGACACAGCCTAGAGTCATCTGAGAGGAAAATCCCAGTTGAAGAATTGTCTACATTAGATTGGCCTGTGGACATGTCTATGGGGAATTGCCTTGACTGCTAATTGATGTAGGAGGGACCAGCCTACTATGGGCTGTACCACTCCTAGGTGTAGACCTGGACTGTATAAGAAAGTTAGCTAAGCATGGACCAGAGAGTGAGCCAGCAAGCAGCATTTCTTCATGGTTTCTGCTTCAAGTTCCTGCTTGAGATCCAGCCCTGACTTCTTTCAGTGATGAACTGTGACCTGGAAGTGTAAACCAAGTAAATCCTTTCCTCCTATAAGTTGTCTTTGGTCGGAGTGTTTTAATGATAGCATCAGAAAGGATGTGGACACTAGCAAGCACTCTACTAACCCAGCCCCCAGCCCATGCTTTTCTCTTCTGGGTCTGATACGCTAAAATCTCTGACACAGAAACTCAGTTTTCCTGAGTACAGAAGCTGAGGGTCATAGACTCATTTGTTGAAAAGCGAGGGCAGCACAGGGGCACTGAGCAGAGTCCATAGAGGCTGGTCGGCTTTCGGGGCCGGAGTTTCTACATCTCTGGGGTGAGAAGATGGAAGAAGTGAATGTTGAGACCTCTCACTCTGCCGTGGCCTTCCAGGTTTGCTGACTTAGTTAAGGCTACAACAGAAAGTCTCAGGCTGCTAAATCTACTTCCCCCAGTTTCCAGGCTGCAGTTCAAACTCTCCTGCTTGAGACTTGATTGTGTGTACTGTCTTAGGTTCTGTAGCTTTTCTCCTCTTAACTCTTGGGGCTGGGCTATGGGATACTGTGTCTCTAGGCTTTCTCAAACCTAGAGGGATTGGATTTACAGCACTGTGTACTTTGCCACACTCAGTTTATGTAGTTCTGGGGATGTGAACCCAGGGCTTTAGGTGCTAGACACGCACTTACCAACCGAGTCACACCCAGTGCAGCACCTAGACACGCACTAACCAACCAAGTCACACCCAGTGCGGCACTGAGTACTTTTGGAAGACTGTTTACATACATTTTCTGATTAGAATACTCTCTCTCTCTCTCTCTCTCTCTCTCTCTCTCTCTCTCTCTCTCTCTCTCTGTATGTGTATACATACCATAGCTCAAGTATGGAGGTCAGAGGACAACTTGTGAGGCTTATTTCTCTCCTTCTACTAAGTGGTCCCCTGGGATCAAACTCAGGTGGTCAGGCTTGGTAATAAGTGCCTTTACTTACTAAACCATCTATTCAGCCCCCTAAGAGTCTCTTAAGAGATAAACATTAAGCCGGGAGTGGTGGTATATATCTTTAAACCCAGCTCTCAGGAGACAGGAGCAGGTGGATCTCTGTGAGATCGAGGCCAGCCTGGTCTACATAGTGAGTTTGAGGCCAGCTGGAGCTACAGGGAGACCTTGTTTCTAAAAAACAAACACAAAACAAATGGCGATAAATAGTCATATGCATTTTCCAAATGGGAAATAGACTCTTGAAGAAATTTAGGACTGTAGTGCAGTTGTTGTGATTAACGGAGGTGGGAAGACCCATCCTTCTTAATGTAGGTGGCTCTGTTTCATGGGCTGGCCTGGACTGTGGACTGGTAGAGAAAGCTAGCTGAGCAGTTAGCATAAGGAAGCAGGCAAGGACTCATGAGGCTGTCCTCTCTCTGCTCTTAACTGTGAATGTGACGCTTTCAGTCGCTGCCCTGACTTCCCTGCAGTAACGGACTATAACCTGGAATTGTGAACCAAGTCAACTCCTTTCTTCCCTAACTTGACTGTTGCCAGGATATTTTATCACAGCAACCGAAATGAAATTTGACACCTACCTTCATCGTTGATGGGACTGTCACCAGGCACAGGTATCTCACTAACCACATCCCATGCAGTATTTTGTTTAGTCTTCACAATAAGCCTATGCAGTGCTTAATCTCCATTTTTAACTGGATAAGATCTGGAATCACCTGGAGATGAACCTCTGGGCATGCCCATGAGGGAATATCTTGATTAGGTTAGTTGAGGTGGGAAGCTGGCTTGCCCTGGGTGGCACCATCCTCTGAGCTGGGATCCTGGACTGTATGAAAAAGAGAGCTAAGCACCAGCATTCATCCCCTTCTGTCTCCTGGCCGTGGACACAGTGTGACCTGCCCTCTCATGCCCCTGCAGCCATAGCGTTCCTGCTGTAGGAATGATTTTTACATAATGGACATAATCTGGACTAATGTCTTTTAATTACCCTTTGCAGTTTCAATGAATCTGTGTCTTGTGATCGATATGTCCTGTGATGAGGCATTTGGCAACCTCAGTTTGGTACTCCACCCAAAAAGATAATGAGTGAATAAATGTGGGTGTGCTCGAGAATAATCGAACCACTGAAAGGGACACACACCTCCACTGAACACAGTGGAGGCTGAGACGGACACATGACCTTGGATGAATGTGAATTAGGGATGAAAAGACCAGATGGTTTGTGAAGATTAAGTGTGGAGCCAAACCTATACTTCCCCAATGAGGCTTCAGAAGCTCTGAGGAATACAAATGTGAGTGTAGCCGGGCCCATTGACGCAGCTCTGAGAGACATCTGGGTGGATGGGTGTCCTCTGGGTTCAGGCCCACTCTTAAAAATTTGTTTTAAGAGTCTGGTTTTTCTTTTGTTCAGGGGATTTGTAATGTTAGCCTATTAGTAACACCTGCCATGATGCCCTGTAGTCTGGAGCTGTGAGCCAAGGTATGCCTTTTTCTCTTATCCGGGCATTTTTTTTTTCCTAGCAACAGAAAAGACATGTATAAGATCACTGTTGTGGCCGTTTTCAGGTGGGAACTGGGACTGAGAGAGGTTAAGCAGCTTGTTCAAGGTCACACAGCTAGCAAGAGGCAGAGCCAGGGTTTGCACCAGTGTTTTGTACAGGGTCTGGGTGCAGCCCCTGCATTGCATTCCTGTGACAGAGGACAATGTGAGCGCACGGGAACCCAGAGAAGGACAAACACCTGGATCACAGTCGAGGGGAACATAGGCTCTCAAATGCTGCTCTGCCGGGGCTTTTGCACCTCTTCGGAAACAGATGGATCCATGGGAGAAGAAAGAGGGAACATTAGTAGGTCAGGTCTGCACAGGACAGCTCTGTGAGAGCACAAGAGAAGGGGAGGCTGAGAGAGTAGGTGTTGTGGGGAGAGGGCTGGTGTAAAATAGGCTGAAGTTCACAGACATACACAGCTGAGGAACTTCACCCGAGGGCTCTTCAATAATGGCCTCTATTGAGGCTGGTTCACAGAAAAATATTTATCTCTGATGAGAATACAAATGAAAATGTCTCCAAGAGGAGGGAGGGGAGACATGAGGGCATCAGGAGCCGGAATCTCAACCATCTGGAATCCTGTTGAGATTTGGCGGCCCATTCCAGAGTCTCAGGTATCTTGCCAAGATTTCTTTTTCCAAAGGAGAGGGAGAGAGAGAAAAAAAAATTATGTTGCCCACTATTATAATACACCAGAACCTCCACCTTGGCATTGACAGACTTCCTGTCAGTGACCTGGAGAGCATGTGATGGGCAGATAGCGATGGAGCAAGGGACGGACAACAGCTGAGTGACTGAGCTGAGTCCCCCTGGTCTTGTTAGCCTCTCTGTCTGTAGCCATATGCTCCTCAAAGGCACTGATGAGCCTGGCCCACTTTCAAAGGAATTCCTAAACCCAGATTTTGTTATCGTCATTACATCTCCGGGTTGCTGGTTGCTCTGCACAGGAAACACAGATTTATGAAAGTCCTTAAGTGTTTTTCCATAAATGTTGATCAGTTTCTCCTCCATTCCAGGAGGTGTCTGGGATGTTGGGAGAGATGTTAATAAATAGCCTAGTCATGAAATGCATTTCTCCTCCTTGAAATGGAATGCCTTGCCATTTTGAGCAGGTTCTAACAGCTTTGTAAGAGGAAATCAAACGGTTTCTTTTTCAGTCTGTTTAGTTGTTCCTTACCCCACGCCCATCCCACTGCCACTCTCTGACAGAATGAAAACACATTCAGTCTGCTGAGAATGCCAGTTCTGAAGTACAGCATAGACCCTGTTTGTGCAGCAGCCACCATCCAAGGCATTTGTCATTCTGTGCTGTCCAGGATCCCATTGGCTCATGCTACCCATAGCTTCTAGGTCTTTCCCCGTCCATTTTCTCATCCTATTTCCACACACTGACCTTGTTGTATTGCACAAGCAGAAGGACTATATACCCAAGGCTGAGGAGTCTGTGGCTGAAGCATCAGGGTTGAAAGCTGGGGGAGTCCACGTCCAGGAACTCTGCAGGATCCCTGAGCTCATCTCCATCCAGACGGGCAGGTTCTGGAGAACTAAAAACTGTAAGCATTGTATATATGTGTGTATTGGGTAGACTTGTGTGGAGGGAACAGGCAAAAGGATAAATTCTGGGCACACAGGAGCCTCTCAGCTGGGAGTTCTTGGGTGTATGGTATGTGCAGAAGCTGGAGGATGCTAGATATTCCACAGAAATGAAAGGCCAGGTGCATTACTTTGTGCTCTCTGTGCTGGAAACTACAAGTTCAAAGTTACCTTTGGACCTTGGAGGCAGAATGATCGCTCATACAGACATGTGCTGCAGACCCCTCCCTACTCAGGGACAACAAGAGCAGCTCCCCGGGCAGCATATGAAGTCAGCTCAGGACCTAGAGATGGAAATGGAAGAGCTTTATGTTCTCTCTCTCTCTCTCTCTCTCTCTCTCTCTTTTCATATCTGTGTGTATGTGTAATTGCCTGCATGAGTTTATGTGCACCATGTGTGTGCAGGAGCCTGTGGAGGCAAATAAGGGTGTTGGAGGCCCCGGGCCTAGAGTTAAAGCAGTTGTGATCCATCATGTGGGTGCTGGGAACGCTGCAAAAGCAGTAAGTACTCTAAACCATCTCTCCATGCCTTTATTTCTTTTTATGACAGGGTCTCATTATAACACAATCTGCCTTCAACTCACTATGCAGAGGAGGGTGAATGTGAACTGATTCTTCTGTCTGTGCTTCCCAAGTGCTGGAGTTACAGGTGTGCCCTGATTACACTGTGCTGAGGACTTAACCCAGGGCTTCCTACACACTAGGCAAGCACTCTACCAACTAAACCACATCCATTACTGTAGGCCTAGAGAATGGGACCCCAAAGGCTAACAGAGGAAGCAGTTTATTGAACTGGTACAGTGACCCAGAGAGAGAGAGATTTCTGTAAAGCAGAACTCTGAACAAAGGAAAGTTCAGCGTTTAATACTTTTCTACTTTCATATTTCCTATAAATAGCAGTATACATTTTGATTGGTGTGGTTTCTTTTTGTTTTGTTTTTGGATTTTTTGGGGACAGGTTCCCTGTAGCCCTAGTTGGTATGGCACTCACTATGTAGACCAGGCTGGTCTCCATCTCACAGAGCCCCACTTGCCTCTGCTTCCTGAGTGCTGGTGCTGGGACTAAAAGTATGTGCCACCACACCTGGCTTTGATTGGTCTTTTTAAAAACACTGATAGAGGATACAAAATGGCTGCTGTACTAGAAGAAGAGGGTGACCTTGAAGGCTTGAACAGGAAATCTGTAGAAACGTACACATAGACATCACGCTCGCCTTATGCTAGCGCACCCCAACATCAGACCTTTAAGTATTTTTCTTATTTTATTATTCTTTGGGGACAGGCATGATGGGGCATGCCTTTAATCCCCACACTTGGGAGGCAGAGGCAGATGGATCTCTATGAGATTTGAGGCCAGCCTGGTGTACATAATGAGTTCCAGGCAAGTTGGGTCTACAGGGCCACCTTGTGTCAAAAAAAAAAAACCAACCAACCAAAAAAAAAAACCGCACAAAACATTCTCTGGGGCTGGAGAGATGACTGGGGAGTAAGGCGTGAGCACTGACTGCTCTTTCAGAGGACCTGAGTTCAGTTCCCAGCAGCCATATGGCAACAAATACTCCTCCTTAATCACAGTTCCAGGGGATCTGATGCCCTGTTCTGGACCTGTAGGCATCAGGTACTCACACGGTGAACTAGTATACATACAGGTAAAACACTCATACATATAAAATAAAAAAATTGAAAATTTGAGAATGTCATCCATGTATTCAATGTATTATGATGATGTTAAACGCCCCACTTCCCTCCAGCTCTCCTCATATCCACTCAGGACGTCCCAACTTCATGTCCTCTTTTTTCCTTTCTTAATATTCCCGTGTGCCTGTATGTGTGTGGGCGTGTGGCCAGCCACGGAACATGAACACCTGCGTGGGCATGCGGCCAGCCACGGGACATGAACACCTGCGTGGGCGTGTGGCCAGCCACGGGACATGAACACCTTACTAGTAGCCACCTCCCTAGTTGCTTTTACTTTACTTCTTTAAAAAAATATACGTTTGTTTTGTGTATGAATGTTTTGTCTGCATGCATGTAAGTGCACCACATGGTGCTTGTGGAGGCCGGAAGAGGTTGTTGGATCACCTGGAACTGCAGTTACAGGAGGTTATGGGCAGCCATGTGGGTGCTGGGAACCAAACCTCTTAGGTCATCTGCAACAGCAGTGTGGTTTGGTTGTGGTTTTTGTTGTTATTTTCAAAAGAAAGGTCTCACTTTGTAGTCCTGACTGACCTGGAACTCTCTATGTAGACTAAACTAGCCTCAAATTCACAGAGATAGGCCTGCTTCTACCTCTGGATTACTGGGATTAAAAGTGTGTCCCACCATACCTGGTGAACAGTAAAAGTTAATTGCTAAGCCATCTCTTTAGCCCCTAAGTGTTATTTTTGTTTTGTTTGTTTTCTTTTGTTTTTTGAGATAAGGTTTGCCTGGAACCCTGGATGACCTGGGATTTACTATGTAGACCAGGCTGGCCACGCTCTCAGAGATCTACCTGCTTCCTGAGTGCTGGGATTAAACACATGCACTATAACCCTAAGTGTTATTCTTGAGCACATACACATACCAGGAAAAATTGAAAGGTTATTATTAGCACTATCTTATTTAATCCTCACAAGGGTATCAAAGAACACGGCAGCACCAGGGCAGTAGTTACTTTTCTTTGCAGAGATAAAACACTGTGACCAAGGGAACTTATTAAAGAAGAGTTTATTTGCACTTAAAGTTCCAGTGGAATTAGAATCCGTCATGGTGGGGAGGAGTGGCAGCAGAGGTGGCTGGAGCCGGAGCAGAAGCTAACCACTCACATCTTCAAGCAGGCAGAAGAAACAGAGAGACTGGAGATCCAGCAAGGCTTAAGAACTCTCTAAGTGGGCCCCCAGTGATGTGCTTCCCCCAGCATGGCCACACCTTCTAAGACCTCCCCAAACAATGCCACCAGCTGGGAACAAAATGTTCCAATACTTGAAACCCGTGGGGGACATCCTCATCCAAACCGTCACAGCCAGGATTTGAACCCAAGCTGCATGGCTTCTGAGTCTGTTCTTCACTACCTACTGTATTATTGCTTTCTCATCATCAGAGCCGCCAGCTGGCCATGGAGACTGGCCTTTCCAGGTGATGCTCACTCCACCCACAGTCTGTCATCATGCTAGCGTTCTTCAACCTGTGGAATGAAAGATAAATTTAACTACCACCTACACACGCACAATAGTGAAAGTAGGAAACGGTAAGAGCAGGAAACTTACCATAACTGGTACTTTGAAGGAAAGAAAAAGCAGAGAGTAATTATTCAATCTTCAGATACTCTACAAACAGCACGGAAGTGCGCGGCTGGTGGCGAACACACTAGTCTACATGTGAATCTGGCCCTTTCTTCATCAACTTCTTTGTTGGGAAAGTATCAATAACTTCAAGACTTGTGAATGATCCCAACAACCAATAATTTAAATTTTTATTTATTTGTTTACATAGGGGCACACGTGGCCATCAGAGGACAACCTGTGAGAGTCCGTTCTCTCCTTCTACCATATGGCTAAGGACAGAACTCAGGTCATTAGGTGTGATCGAAAGTGCAGAGTCACTATACCAACATTGCAATTACCTGCACAAAAGGTCTGACTCTTAAATTTAATTTTTAAGAATGGGCCCGAACTCAGAGGACATTCATTTCCCCAGAGATCTCTTGTAACTGTCCTTCTCCTGGAACTGTGCCGATGGAAACTGTCTGTGTCTGGAACTGTGTCTCAAGTCAGGCCCCTCCCATGATTTTATTCAAAATGCTTTATCCAGCTTCAACTGTGGAAGTACACGTTTGGCCCCACCCTTATCTTAACAAACCATCTTGCTTAGTTCTAGAATATCTCGTTTATCCGAGGTCAGTCATCCTTCCCAGTCTTCACTGTGTTCAGTGAAGATGGATGCCTTGTCTTTCAGTGTTTGGTTTGTGAGTTCTCAAGCACACCCATGTTCCGTCAGTATCTTTGTGGGTGGAGTATCAAATTGAGGTTGCTAGGGAAGCACCCGAGTCACAAGACACAAGTTTCATTGAGTTTACAGAGATTAATTAAAAGATATTAGTCCAGATTATGTCCATTCTATAAAAGTCATCCCTACAAGCAAGCACCTTTGTCTAATGAGCCATATTACTGGCCTTTGTTTTTTGAACAAGGTCTTATGTATTCAAGGTTAGCCTTGGACTCCCTATGTAACCAAGAGTAACCTTGAACTTCAGTTTTCCTGCCTTCACATCCCAAGTTCTGGGATTATAGGTGTGCACCACCATTCAAGGTTTATATGGAGGTGGGGATTCAGCGCAGGAGGCGAGCCCACCTACCACCTGAGCTGCAGCCCCAGCCCATAACAATAGTTTTGAAAACAATACACATTCTATTTTTTGCCTTCAGAGTTAGAATTCCAGGGGCTGGAGAGATAGTTCATTGGTTAAGAGCAGTGGCTGCTCTCGCAGAGGACCTGGGTTTAATTCCCAGCACCCACATGGCAGCTAATAACAATCTATAACTCCAGTTCCAGCAGATCCAGTGCCCTCTTCTGACATTCTGAGGCATTGCATGACATGGGTGCACTTACATGCATGTAGGCAATGCATCCATACATATAAAATAAAAATAAATAAAATTTTAAAAGAATTAGAATTTCAGATAAAGCAATCCTTATTCATTTCTCACAGGGCCTTGAGTACTTTGGGGGTGTGGTATGATCTTTCTTTTGGCTATACTTCCTTCCTACACTGTAAGAAAACAGTTTGCTCCCAGCCATAAGCTTCCTTCTCAACCTCTTCTTACAGTGTGAAGTGAGTAAATGGAGAATTCCCCAAGTCAGGGTTCATTTGGTGGGACCCCTAAGCATGGTAGAAAAAAGGTACAATTCTTCTTGACTCTCACGTGTCTTAAGGGCAGTAGGGGTCTTCAATTTGCTAAGTTTAATTTATCATTTTTATTGAAATAATCTTGTGCATTGCTGAGGAGACAATTTAATGCTGGAGTGTGGAGGGAATATGCAATTTTAGTTGTAGAAGCTAGAAGAAAGCAAAATTACTGTGTTTAAGGAATTCAGAGCTATAAAATAGGGATAACAATAGTTTCAAGACATAGCGTTGTTTTGAGGACTAAATGAGATAACTTGAAAGTGTCTGGATGCAGTTAGCACCTAAGAGCTAAACC
Source organism: Eospalax fontanierii (assembly GCA_035773235.1). Lineage (NCBI taxonomy): Eukaryota > Metazoa > Chordata > Mammalia > Rodentia > Spalacidae > Eospalax > Eospalax fontanierii. Next base: position 50,784,390 of record CM069547.1, on the reverse strand, counting down.
AAAGTTAAGACAACTTGTTCTGTATCGTTATTGTTGCTGTTGCAGCTCCTATTGAATCCTTCCTTGAAAAAAAATAGGCTAATTATAGAATCAAGAAAAGAATCAAAACAATCACAAATCATATTTAGAAGTGTTACTCGCAAAATAACTGTTCAAGAAAGTGAGTTTATAGAATGAAACGTACATGTCATAAATTTTGACAATGAAAAATAAAATAATATACATTCAAACTCGGGATCAGGAAGTGTGGGTGGTCATTTGTTCTGGGTGTGTCTGTATACCATAGCAGATCATTTTAAACATTTATTTCGTTTTAAACTTTCTAAAAGTGTGTGTGTGCGCCTGCTTGTCTGTATGTGTTCCTGTTGCCTACAGGAATCCATGGAGGTTGGAAGAGGATGTCAGATTCCTTGGAACTGGAGTTACAGGCAGTTGGGAGCCACTGCGTGACTGAACCATGTGCTCTGCTAAAGCGGTAAGTGCTTTTAAGTGCTGAGCCATCTCTCTAGCTCCAGCAGTTTTTGTCTAAATAACCTGCTTGCTCATTTGCATCAATTAGTGTGATGTGTTTGGCTTTGTTTCTATAATACACTGTTTTATATTATATCTATTTTTTCTTTTTCTTTTTTTTTTTTTTTTTTTTTTTTTTGAGACAGAGCTCACTATATAGCCTTGGCTGGCCTGAAACTTGCTATGTAGACCAGGCTGACCTGGGTCTCACAGAGATCTGCCTGTTTCTGTCTCCAGAGTCCTGGGATCAAAAACATGCATCATCCTCTATTTTTTTAGCCAGGCTCTTAATTCCCTACTGTGAGCAATGATGAAATTAGAATTTTTCTCCTTTATTTCTCTTTCCTCTACTCTGCCTTTTCCACCTAACTTCAGTTGACAGTCTCATTTCCTTAGAGTTAAACTTTGCATTGTTAAGTATACTTCTGTCTCTCACTTGATTTGGAGCTCTATGGCCAAAACTACTAAAGATGAAGAACTAGGCCTGATGGCTTGTATCTGTAATCCCAGGATTTGGAAGTCGGAGCAGGAGGATCAGGAGCTCAAGGCTAGACTGGGCTACATAGCAAGTTAGAAGTCAGTCTGGGATAAATGAAACCCTGTCTCAAAAATACAGATGAAGGGAGGAAGAAAGAAGGGAGAGGAAGGAAGAAAGAGAGGGAGGGAGGGATGGCGGAGGGAGAGAGGGAGGGAGGGAGAGAGGGAGGGAGGGAGAGGGGGGGAAGGAGGGAGGAGGGAGGAGGGAGAACATTCATTGCATACTGTGTTCGCACACACCCACCTCAGTCTTCTCTTTCTGTCTGTTTTGTCTGTGCATTTCTGCCCCATAGTCTGTTCTCCCACCGGGGCTAGAGCCCATGTAGCTACTTTGGTCCTTGGTGTTCTCTGATGGCTCTTCTGCTGCAGATTCTGTACTCATCCCTCCCTCAAGGTTTAAGCTCATCCCCTAATGGATTTCTCCATCAAACTCATTGAGACTCTCACAATTTTCTTACTTGAAGCTGTTTATCAATTGCTTACACACTTGATTGGTAGTTTGACTTAGAAACAAATATTATACTTAGTTTTCTTAGGATTCTGTTTTTACTACCTTGCAGCTTTTAGAAATTGTGGTAAAGTCTGGGAGGTGGAGGACCACACCAGCTTGGGCTTCATAGAAAATTCAGCCTGAGCTAACGAGACCTTGTCTCAAAAAATAAAATAAAATAGAAATTTTCAGTGAAGTCATTATTATTTTGATTTTTTTCTAGATAAGGATTCACTTTGTATCTCACACTGGCCTTGAACTCATGGCAGTCCTCCTTGGAAATGCTGGAATTGCAGGTGTGCGTCAGTTAGATCATTATTCTTTTTAAAATTTTACTTTTATACACAGGAATTTTTTGTCTGCATGTTTGTAAGTTCATTATCTGTGTGCAGTGCCTGCTGAAGCCAGAAGAAGGTATTGGATCCCCTGAAACTGGAGTTACAAAGGTTGAGCTGCCATCTGGAATCTGGAAACCAAACCTGGGTTCTCTGCAAGGGCAGCCAGTGCTCTGAGCCCATCTCTCCAGCCCCCTAATTCATTCCTTTTGTTTTGTTTTCTTTTGTTTTGCTTTTTATGAGCCAGGTCTCCCTGTTGCCCAGCTGGCCTGTAAGTTGCTGTGTAGACTAGGCTGTGAATACTGTTGCAAAAACACTGGTTTGCAAATATCCCTGTGCTGTATTGACTTGGAGTCCTTTGGGTAAATACTCAGTAGTGAAATAGTTGATTCATAATCAATATCACTGTGAATTAAAGCATGAGAAACAGAATGAAATCTAAAGCATGACAATTTTAAAATATATACAAAAATGTGTTTTATGAGATTGGTAAATCCTTTAAAAATTTAAAAATTTCATTGTGTGTGTGTGACACAGTGGGTGTGTAGAGGTCAGAGGACAATTTGCTGGAGTCAGTTCTCTCCTTCTACCATGTCAGTTCCAGGGAGTGAACTTGAGTTGTCAGGCCTGGTGACAAGTACCTTTACTTTCGGAGTCATCTCACTGACCCCAAGAATATAACACACACACATTTTGAGACCAGATCTTACCATGAAGCCCAGGCTGACCTGGAACGATAGCTTCTTCTGCCTTAGCCTTTTTGGAATGCTGGGATTGCAGGTGTGAGCCGCCATACTCAGCTAAAGAATATACTCTATGGAGCTGGAGAGATGGCTTAGCAGTTAAGAGCAGTGACTTCTTGCCGAGGACCTGGGTTCAATTCCTAGCACCCACATGGTGGCTAACAACCATCTGCAACTCTTCTTCGACACCCTCTTCTGACCCCTGAAGTCACTGCAGACAGGGTGCACTTACACATGTGCAGATAATACACTCATATGCATGAAAAAATATTGAAAAAAAGAATATACTTTATTTATTTTGTGGTGCTAAGAGGGTCTTCAGCCTGCTAGGTCAGCTGGCTACCACTGAGGTACAGCCCAGGCCAGGAGTACAGGGCAAGTTCATTAGAATTATCACCTGGGATGTAGCATTCCTGAGGTCTGGGCTTCAGGTCCCAGCAAAAAGAACTATTCCTTGAAAGTGTGGGCTGGGTGGTGGTTAGTGTGGGCTGGGTCGTGGTTAGTGTGGGCTGGGTCGTGGTTAGGGCATTTAGATAAGCTTTGAGGATTGGAGACAAAAATAACAAAGCAGACATGATAACTGATGGGAATGATTAACTCTTTCTTTTTTTTTTTTTGTCTTTTTGAGACAGGGTCTCCCTGTAGCCTTAGCTGGCCTGGAACTCAATACATAAACAGGCTGGCCTTGAACTTACAGAGATCCACCTGCCTCTGTCTCCCTAGTGCTGGGAATGATTAACTCTTATCTGAGGTCCAAGACGTTACAGAGTTGACCTATCTCTGAAGACTCCTTTAGCAGTTGTGTACTGGTGAATGTAGCTTAGGGTCCAGGGCCACCAGTTCAGCGAGTGAGGTGCTTGCCTAGCATGCGTGAGTCCCTGGGGTTTATCCTCAGCACCACAGTTTAAACAATGTTACAAAGTAATTACACTTATGATAATTTTTTGGTAAAGTTATTTATTTATTTGTTTGTTTGTTTGTTTGTTTATTGTGTATATGTGTATTGTCTGCATGTATGCAAGAGTACCTGTGTTGTGCAATGCCCATGAAGGTCAGAAGAGGGTATTGGATCCCCTGTAATTGGAGTCATGAACAGTTGTTAGCTGCCATGTAGGTGCTGGGAATCGAATCCGGGTCCTCTGCAAGGGCAGCCAGTGTTCTTAACCATGGAGCCATCTCTTCAGCCCATTATTTTTGCAAAAGCATTTTTTCTCCACAATCTTTATCTAGTTAGAACTCCATGATCAATTGATCTATTTGATTTCATTCGTGAAGTTACATTGGAATAAAGAAAATATTGCCCAAATTTGCATAACCCCATGAATAATAAGGAACCAAAATATTCACATTTTGACATTTTAAAGATATTGTCATCTTAAATTGTATTCTGAGTACTTGTTTGAGACCAGGATCTTACTATGTAGCCCTGGCTAGACTGAAACTCATCCTTCTGCCTGAGTCTCTGGTCTGATGGGCTTATAGGAGTATTTGTTCTCTGGCAAGGTCTCACTATGTAGCCCTATAACTCACAGAAATCTGCCTCCCTCTGCCTCTTGAGTTCTGGTATTAAAGGTGTGTTGCAAATTGTACTCTCTTAAACGTGGTCCAACGAAATGCCTCAGGGAGAAAGTATTTGTTCTGAGAGCCTTAGGGAGGAAGGAGAGAAATAATTCCACAGAGTTGTCCGCTGACCTCCAGAGCTCACCATGGCACATGCACCTTCCAATAATGATAAGCACATTAAGACATTTAATGTACTGAACTTAATCGCTTTTGTCGCACTTAGTGTCTGGGATACACTCCCATTAAAGATATTGAAGATCTTGAAATAAACATTATCCCTCCAAAGCAAATGAAATTGCTCCTGAGAATTCTTTTAGAAGCAGATGTTACGGGGGGCTGGAGAGACGCTCAGAGGTTCGGAGCGCTGGCTGCTCTTGCAGAGAACCCGGATCAAATTCCAGCATCAGTGTACAGCCAACAATTGTCCGAAACTCCAGCTCTAGGGGATCTGATGCCCTCTTCCGTCCTCTGTGGGCACTGCACAGCGAGGGCGAACTTACATACACGCAGGCATAGCACTCATACATATAAAATAAAAACAAATTTTTAAAAATTGAAAGAAGATGTAAGTTGAGTAATAAGACCTATTTGTTGTTCCAGTGCAGGAAAGGGGATTTTACAGACACAGGACGACTATCCTGAGACAAGTATTTGTATTATTCCTGTATCTGTGTTATTCCAATTAATAGTAACTACCTATTTATAAACATTACATTAGCTGGGCTATGGTGCCTCACACCTGGTGGGAGGTTGAGGCAGGAAGAGTCCTCTGAGTTCCAGGACGACTTGATCTACATAGCAAGAAAACCTGTTTCGAAAAGAAAAAAATAGGGGCCAGAGAGGTAGCTCAGCAGTTAAGAGTATTTGCTGCTCTTGCGAAAGACCTGGATTCAGTTTCTAGGACCCACTGGCTTACAACTGTCTGTAACTCCAGTTCCATGAGGTCTGCTGCCCTCTATGGCCTCCTTGGGCACTGCACACATACAATTAACTACATAGATGCAGGCAAACACTCATATATATTACAAAAGTAAAAATAAAACAATGAATAAATAAATAAATGCTAGGCTAATATTTTACCCTAAAATTTTATGAAATATTTATGCTTATTTAAGGCAAAAGTCATAATATTATCTGGGGGAGTCTCAGTGGATGCAGATGTTATGTACAGTATGTCATAAATATTAATGAACCTATAGAGCTTCCAGACTTCTATACTTCATGTGAAACATTACAGATTTCCTCAAGTGGTTTATGAAAGCTAAGGTAAGTGTATTACAATCTGTAGGGAAATCATTAAAACCAACCTACTAACTACAATAATCTTTCACCTGCACAAAGATAAGTATCAATATGCCAACTGATGTAAATGCCAATTGATACATAAAAATGGAATATTATAAAATAGCAGATAATCTACACTAAGGCAGAAAAGGGAAAATGGGGAAAAAGCAAACATTAAGAACCGATATAGGGAGCTGGAGAGATGGCTCAGCAGTTAAGAGCACTGGTTGCTCTTGCAGACGACCCTGGATTGGTTCCAGCACCCACATGGCAGCTCAGGGGGCCTGACACCCTCTTCTGAGCTCCACAGGAATTGCAGGACATAGGTGCACTTATATACATGCAAGCAATGCACTAATACACATAAAATAAAAATAAGTAAAATATTTAAAAAGAAATAATATAGAACAAATACTAGACATAGCCCTAACCATAGCAATAATTGCATTAATGCTTTAATTTACAGTCACTGGAATAGAATGCAGAATCAAAAAATAAACTTTTTCATTATAGTTAGTGCTTTTCAACGAGACCAGTAAGACTTTTAAGATTGATCTGTGAAATTATTTCATTATGTATTCAGTTATTTGTAGGGGTTAGAGGTATGCCACAGCATGCTCACTGAGGTCAGAGGACAATCTGCAGGAATTAGTTTTCTCCTTTCATCAGGTGAGTCCTAGGGATAGAACTAAGGTTGGCAGCTCTCTTACCAGTCCCCTTTTCTGAAGTAAGAATGGGAGTAGGGGTTGGCTACATGCAGAGAATGATGTTGGGTCCCTACCTCACACCATGTTCAAAGAGTAACTCAAAAGGGATCACAAACCAACATGTGAGCGCCTCACTGAATTTCTATATATATTTGAGTTAGTGTGTCAGAGCCTGCCAAGAAGCCAGCTGAGATTTTGGGGGCATTAAATCTATAGTTAAATTTGGGGGCAGATCTCATCTTAATCCCATTAAGTCTTCCAACCCACATAAGCGTGATGATATATATATTTTAGTCTTTTTGAGACAAGGTCTCCCTGTAGCCCAGCTGACCTGGATCTTACTATGTAGGCCAGGCTGGCCTCTGCCTCCAGAGTGCTAGGATTAATGGGAGGCACCATCATGCAGGGCATGATGTCTTTTTTTATTCTTAGCCTTCTTTAATTTATTTAAATGATATTCTGGAATTATCAGAGTACAAACTTTGAACTTCTTTTGTTAACTTTATTCCTGTGTTTTATTCTTTATGATGTTATCATTAATGGAATTGCTTTCTTAATTTCATTTCTGATTATTCATTGAAATGCACAGAAATGCAATCAATTTCCCCCTATTGATCTTGTATCCTTCAACCTTACTGAACTTATTAGTTTTAATTATTATTATTTTTTGAGACAGAGTTTTGCTATGTAGCTCAAGCTGGCCTCAAACTCAAAATCATCTCATGTTAGCTTCGTCCTGGAATGAATAGCCATATATCACCATACCTAGGAGCTTCAGTGAGTTTTAAATTTATTCCTTAGGATTTTCTCTGTATAAAATTATGTCATATGTAAATAGTACCACTCATTCCTGTCCAATTTGATGTCTTCATTATATTGTATTGCCTAATCACTTTGGCAGAAATCCCTGTACAATGCTGAATAGAAGTGGTAAGACTGAATATCATTATCTGGTTTTTGATCTTAACAATAAAGTATCTAGCTTTTTCACCGTTAGCTTATGAAAAAAATTACTTCAAGAAGCCTAGGTGCCTAAAAGTCAGCTATATTAAGAAGTCTACCCCAGGATAGTTGATAACTCATAGAAACTGTGCCTTTGGAGCCCCTGGACCATTTTCAGGCAGCTTGGTAGACAAGAGAGTCTCGTCACCCCAGCCATTGTTATTGCTTAGATAACCTTGGGGAGGGGCTTAGTGATTCTTGTAACTTTCAGGAGATTCCCAAGAGTTGTGAGTTTTATTACTTACTGAGTCCTATGAACCTCCCCCTCCCTCCATGTGGGACTGTGTCAATTGGGAAGATATCACTAAATAATAGTTTCTCTGGCTGGCTTAGAATTTGCTGTGTAGACCAGGATGGTATCAAACTTGAATCCTAGGATCAATCTTCTTGGTGATCATGTAAGTTTTCTGTCACTATAACAATACTGAGATAATCAACTTATAAAGAGAAAAGGTTTATTTGGGCTCAGAGTTTGAAAGGCTGTTGGGGGCCGGCGGCTCCAACATAGTCACCTAAGATGGCGGCTGGCAACTGCCAGGATGAGAGCCTCTAGTTTAAGGAAGTGTATTGTGATTGGATCTTAGAAGATCTGGATGCATGATGAGCCTGTGGGCTGTGTGTGATCACAAGGACCTTGATGTAACACTTGACCTTTTGGGCTGATTGGTTGGCCCATATGACCTTTTGGCTGATTGGTTGGCCCATATGACCTTTTGGCTGATTGGTTGGCCCATATGACCTTTTGGCTGATTGGTTGGCCCATATGACCTTTTGGCTGATTGGTTGGCCATATTTTGCTTATGTAATGTGTGGGTATATAAGGCGGAAAAATAAAGAGGAAGTTGCTTCAACCCGTAGCAACATCATCCTTGTGTGTTGTTATTTGTCCTGCTGGTTGGGACAAGAGGCCACAGTCCAAGATCAGTTGGTTCTTCTGCCTTGGAGGCCTGTGGGATAAAACTTCTCACCTCACTAACCAGGAGGTTAGCCAAGGAAAGGAGGAAGGGCCAAGGATCCTACAGTGTCCCCCAAGGGTACACTTCCATTGAGCCAAGATGAAGATATAAAATACAGCCATCATAATGTATAATCTTTAAGGAAATGGCTCATTATACACCACATCAAATGTATAAGCAACCAAAGTAAAGATAGACACATTGAATCTGATACCCTTTAGCAAGCTAAAATTTTGAAGAGACAATAAAAAGCATTGGTAAAGATGAGGTGGGGCATTCACACATTGTACAACCATGTTGGGAAAAATGTGGAAACTTCTTTAAAAGCTAAACATTATCAAATTCATTAGGGGACAGGCAGGGAAGGTAGAATGAGGACTGAGTTTCCATTTTGTAGGATGGAAAATTCAGGAGACGGAGTGGTAGTGGTGATGGCTGGATACCAGTGGGAATGTTGAGTTGTATACTTAAAACTGATTAAAATAGTAATTTTATTCTATGTATATTTTAGACAATTAAAAAAGTAACATGATGGTTAACTTTAATTGTCAATTTGACATAAGCTAGCATCACCTGGAGAGAGCTTCTCAATGGGGGACTAATTGGGTTGGTCTGTGGGGGATTGCCTTAATTCAGTTAACTAATGTGGGCAGACCCAGCCCACTGTGGATGGCACCATTCCTTAGGTAGAGGGTCCTGAACTGCATAAGAGTGGAGAAATAGAGTTGAACATAAGCAGGTGATCAAATGAGCATGCATGCACTCGTTTCTTTCTGTTCTGAACTGTGGATGTGACGGTCTGAAGTGCATGCCTTGTCTCCCCCGCAGGGATGATTATATCCTGGAATTGTAAGTGACATAAACCCCTTTCTCTTCTACATTACTTTTTGTCAGGGTATTTTATCTCTGGAACAGAAATGAAATTAGGATTATAATACCCAGCAATTCCACGTGTAGATATTTAAACAGCTAAAACAAAAGCATATATCTACACAAAACTCTGTACAAAAATGCTTCTAACAGCATAATTTATGACAATCAAAAACCAGAAACAGCCTGAATGTCTATCAGTTGATGACTGGAGATGGAAGATGACCAACATGGCTGTGGGATTTCTTTGGGATGATGAAAATGTTTTGAAATTAAATAGTGGTAATGGTCATACAGGTCTGTGGAAAAAAATGAATTATGTTCCCTTTGAACAGCACATCTTGAGAATTATATCTTAAAGTGGTTGTCAACATTTTGTACATATGTTCAGAAAAAGATTTAGTGTGTGCTATTTGGGCTGACTTGTTGGTTTTATGAATCACTTGGATAGTTAACTAAGAAGCATGAACTCAGAGAAGTAACGGAGCAGATGAAGCTGGACTGAAGAGCTCTCAGAGCTGACAGAAGTGTGGCTGTTCAAAAAATCACCTCTAGTGGCTCCTGTCTATCAGACACATGCTTGCTAAAGAACTGCAAATTTGGGGCTGGGAGATGGCTCATTTAGTACCTGCTGTACAAGCGTGAAGGCCTGCATTCGAACCCCCAGCAGCTACATAAAAAGACTGTGTGTGATGACATGTATCTTTAATCCTAGTACTAGGATTCCCTGGAGCTTACTGGTCAAGACAGCTTAGCCAAGTCAGAGAGCTCCAGATTCAGTGAGAGACCCTGTCTTAAACAAGAATGTGGAGTCATAGAGAAAGGACACCTAATGTTACCTCTGGTCTCCACAGCATGTGCACACGTACCCCTCCCCACCCCACATGCACAAATAACACACACACATACACAAGAAATGAAAAGTTAATTAGCACGATTACAACTAGTAACATAACTTCATTTTATTTTCTCCTAAACTGAGTAATTTTCAAAGAGATCCTCATGTAATTTTACTGAACTCAAAGGGGATCTGTTGGGACAGATAATTTAGTGACAAAAAAGTCATTTTCAAGAAGGTAAGAACAGAAATATCTCCTTCCCATGCGTGCCTGTGATTTAATCGTGGAAAGCATGCCTGCGAACATTATCTCAGTAGGCCAATCCATAATTAGAGTTCTAATTTTCCTCCAGGCATTTTCTCCTGAATTGTTCAAGGGACCCAATGAGAGGTGCCTGTAACACCCTGCTAATGGTCCTCAACCTTTTCAGTGCAAGCATACAATGAGAGGGCTGAGTGGGAGGTGGGAAGTCTCACATTGCAAGGCAAGGCCACACTTGTCAAAAAGAGGCTTTGATTTGAAGTGCGGCTTCCAGTGTCCGGGACAACCAGGGGATGCCCTTTGCCAGGATCTTCCCACTGCTCATTCCCAACATGTTTGTCCTCATCATCCCAGTATCACATTGCTGTAGTAAGAGAGATGCTGAAGGTTTATGCAGCCAGGGTTCTTAGGACAGGAAGCTCTCTCTACAGGATTTGACAGACCCTCCCCCACTCTCTTCCTGGCTTGAATCTTGACTTTGCCACTCACTGACCAGTTGACCTGGACCAAAGGTGCTTAATCGATATGAATGTCAGTTTCTTCATCTGTAAAGTAGATAAGGATTATTACTTCTAAGCTGGGTGTGGCGGTAGTACATGCCTGTAACCCTGCACGTGGAAGGTGGAGACAAGAGGATCAGGAGTTCAAGGTCATCTCCAGGTACACAGTGAGTTCGAGGTCAGCCTTGGTATGAAATCCTGATACATAAAAAACTAAAAAACCAAATCCAAACCCAAACAACATACTGACTACTTAAGACTTCAAAGATTCACTCACTCAATACAGAGCCCTCTATCTAACAAACAGTAGATCTTTCACACAAGAAGTATAGTGTGATCATTATTGTAAATATGTGTGCTGGTTAGTTTTAACTGTCAACTCAACCTAGAATCACCAGAGAAGGGAGTCTTCATGAGGGATTGTCTAGAGCAGGTTGGCTTGTGGGCATGTCTATGGAGGATTGTCTTAATTGTAGGAGGTCCCAGCCAATTAAAGGTGACACATTCCCTAAGTAGGGGTTCAGGAACAGTATAAGAAGGAGGCCGCTGAGCACAAGCAAGCAGTGATCCATGTCTTCATTCTTTTTGTTCTTGACTGCGGATTTGATGTAACTAGCTTCTTGAGTTCCTGCCTTGACTTCCCCAAAATGAAGGACGGTAATTTGGAATTGTCAGATGAGCCCTTTCCCCTTACATTGCTTTCTCCAGGGCATTTTATCACAGCAAAAGAATGGACCTAGAGTAATTCACCTAACCGGGTTTGTGTCTCAGGGAATTTATGGCTGTGCTTCTTATAGACAGGAAAAATAAATCTAAATTCTGGAAAAAATACAGAGAGACAGGATGGTTTTAAATCCAAGCTCCAGCAAGTCACTGGGAGGGGACTAAGTTGTTCAGAAAGATCAGATGTGAGAAACAAGTTCACACCACAGTCAAGCTGAGGACTGAACCATTTCAGAATTTTGCCTAATGCTTGTACAGGGTGAATTGATTCTGCCATTCTGTCTGATTCAGACACCATGTGGAGAATAAAAGATTGCTTTGATAGAATTAGAAAATATAGAAAAGAGTATTTAATGGAGCACCAACAAGGCTTTGAATAGATTTTCTTTTTTTAAACCTTTTTTTGTACAAGTAGAACATGTTTATTGTAGAAAATCAAATATTTCAGAAGAGAAAATCCCCCCCAACAAACTTGTAATCATACTTCACAGAGACAGCCATTATTAATATTTTACAGTGAATCCGTCCAGTTAATTTATCTGAATGCCCACATGTACACTTTAAGAACACATACCACATACATTTCTTTTAGCAAATCGATTTATATGGAATATAGTGTTTTATAACCTGTTTGTGATGAATGGGCAGAATCTCATGCAGCTTTTTATTATCATATGATTTCCGTATATCTATACATTTCCTATTATATCTTTATTATTTTACCTTTCACATTTACTCCTGCCATCTATCTACCTGGAACTGATCTTAGTCGTGGCCTGAGCTGGGGGTCAGGTATCATTTGGGGATAGGTGTAATTAGTTGTTCCAGTACTATTTGCTAAGTAAATTACATGCCACCCATTAAGTGCTCATCTGTGTGAGACTGCTTCTGGACTCTTTTTATTTTCATGAACTCATTTTTCTTCACTCACACCACTCTGCCTTGATCATTATGGTGAGAGAGACTCATATAGCTCAAACTGGCCTTGAACTCACTATGTGGCAAATGTTCTGCCTCAGCCTCCAAGATGCTAAGATTACAGGCATGCACAATCAGACCTGGCTCAATAACTACAGTGTGATACCTTTGTGCGTGTGTATGGGTATGCAGTATATGTGTGTACACATGCATGTGGAGGCCAGAGGTCAATGAATGGTGTTTTCCTCAATTGTTTCTCACCATAATTTTATTTAAAATTTTATTACATTTATTTATTCTGTGTGTGTGTGTGTGTGTGTGTGTGTGTGCATGTGTCACAGCATGTGAAGGTCAGAAAACAACTTCCAGGCCTTAATTCTCTCCTTTCACTGTGTGGTCCCGAGGACTGAACTCAGGTCATTTGGCTCAGCAGCAGGCACCTCTACCCAATGAACCATCTAGCCAGCCTATGCACCTTACTTTTTGAGATAGGGTCTTTCATTAAAACCGGAACTCACTGATATGGCTTGACTGGCTGGCCAGTGAGCCTTAGGACTCTTCCTGTCTCTGTCTCCTAAGTACTTGGATTACAAGTGGCACCACCGCGCCCAGCTTTTCTGAGGGTTCTGGGACTTGAACTCAGGTTCACATGCTTGCACAACCCTTTGCCAACTGAACCATCTCCCTGGGCCAATAATGTTGAGATCTGACTATGTGGGGTTTGGCACCTTGATTTTCTTCACCAGCAGCAAGAAGGAAAAGGAATTCTTATACACTATTAGCAGATTGCAAGTTAGTACACACACTTTGAAAAACAGTTTGGCACTAATGTTAAAGATTCATATATGCTTTGACCCAGAAATTCTACTCTTATGTATAGACCACATAGAAATATATATAAACAGGCATGTATAAGAATATTCTTACCAAGATTATTTTTTAAGAACGAAAATCTGAAAATAGCTCAATGTCCATTAACTACAGAATGGATTGATGCACTGTGGTATAGCCTGTCACACAGCCCTAGAAATAAATGGACCCAGTGTGAGAGACCATGTTCCTCTCTAACTGCTGTTCCTGGTGGGGCTCCTTTATAGCTTCAGCTCTCCCTGGGTACCAGTAATACATTGCTTTCTCTTATGTTACAGGTTGAGCAGTGCTAACACCTCCTTACTGCAGTGCATCTGTAAATACAGTAATCCTGCCCACATTTTCCTGTACAGTTCCTTCCTCCATCTCTCTTGGAACTATATATGGCAAATTCTCTTTCAAGCCAGGACCCTGAATGACATGCATACACATGCAAATGTTTCATATGGGTGCATGCCTGATCATATTTGCAATTGCTAAAAGTTTTATATGATGAAATCATTATGTTAGGGTCCCGAGAATTGGGAACAAACCCAGGACTCCATTTTGATTAAAAAAAGGAAAATTTATTTATTTTCATAATTTGGCAAACAAAGCAAATCAAGTGGCTAGCTGGGCCACAGTCCCTAAAGCCAGATCAGGGAACCACCTGCCCTCTCCAGGGTGCAGCCTGCTTTTAAATGGTCCATGGCTGTGGGCTCTGCTGGCTAGTTTAACCTTGGAATTGGTTGGTCCAGAGCCTGTCTGTCCCTCGAGGATTATTTGTATTGGATAACTCAGACCTCATCGTCCATGCGTGCTGAAGTGTTAGCACCCAGAATGTAGCAGGGAAGGGCGAGGCAATTAAAACAAGAGGTCTGAGTTTGCTTTGTCCCCACAGTTCTAACACAGTTTGTTTTTTTGAAACAGATGTCATGTAGCCCGGAATGGCCTCCTACCCTTGATGTAGTCAAGGATGAGTTTTATCTTCAGATCCTCCAGCCTCCACCTCTTAAATACCGGTATTATGGGTATGAATCGCCAAGCTGGGTTTATGGGGTACTGGGGATTGAACCCAGGGCTTTGCACATGCTAGGCAAGGACTCTACCAACTGAACCACATTGCTAGCTCCCAGTTCTATTTCTTTTCACTTAGACGATTGAGCTCTGAAACTAGTGTGAAAATCAACCTGCCTACTCAACTCTGGGTAAACCCACTGTCCTCTTCACGTAGCAGATGTGTCCCAGTGGTCCAGACCACTTCGAATTCTTGTTCCAGGTCCATGGCTAGATTAGTGGCTGTTTTGACTTGGATGTTAAATGTCCTTGAAAGATCTATGTGTGAAGAGCTTGCTCCCCAGGTTGGTACTATTGACAAGTGTTGTGGAACATTTAGAAAGCGGGGCCTGGTGGGATTCCTTGGGTCATTGTGGGGTGTGCCTTCAAAGGGATGGTTAGACCCAGTCTCTTCTTTGTTGATGCTGGCTTATGAGGTAAACACGTTGCTCTACCATACTGTACCTGTCCCTGCCGTGTGTCCTAGTTCACTTCTCTATTACTGTGCTAAAACACTAACCAAAAGCAACTTGGGAGAGGAAAGGGTTTATTTAGCTATGGTCCTTCATCAAGGAAAGTCAGGGCAGGATGTCAAGGCAGGAACCTGGAGGAAGGAACTAAAGTAGAGACCATGGAGAAATGCTGCTTACTAACTTTCTTCCAGGCTCATGTTCAGCTACCTTTCTGTATTGTCCAGGCCTAAGTGCCTATGGATGGTACCGTACACATGGCTGTGCCCTCCTACGTCAACTAGCAATTAAGAATATGCCCCACAAGCAGATTTGATGGTGATAAATTTTCAGTTGAGGTTCCCTCTTCCCAAATCTGTCAAAATGACAAAAAATTAACAAAGATACCATCCAACACCCAGCTCTAGAAAAGTAGGTTTGTCTGTATTGGACTGGAACCTCCAAAACTGTGAGCCAAACTAAACTTTTCCCCTTTCAAGCGAATGATCTCAGAGATTAGCAGTGGTGACAAGCTGACTACACAGTGGCTGTGTGAAGACGAGAGCTCCAGCTCCTGACATTGGGCGTGGTGAAGGGCTGCTCCTCTTGAACACTGCTTCTCAAACCCAACTGTACTTTGAAGTCACCCAAGAGCTTTTTCTCTCACTTTTTATTCAGTGCTAGAGATCAAACCCAGGGCTCTAGGCATGCTAGGCAAGTTCTCTACAAGTGACCTATATTCCCAGCCCTGAACTTGGAAGCTTTAAAAAATACTGATGCCTGGTCCATACCAGTGAACTTGAATTAACTGGTGCAAAGTGTGACTTAGGTCTTAGAAAAAAAATTTTAAGCTATAATAATAATACACAAAGTCTAGAGATGTAGCTTAGTGGAGAGTGCTTGCTTGGAATGCATAAGGCCCTGGGTTCAGTCTTCCACACTGATATTGAGATATATATAGATGTCATATATGTATTAAAATGCAGATACAATTAATTTTTAGCTGGGTGTGGTGGCTCATGACCATAATCTCAGCACTTAGGAGGATCCAGGAGTTTAAGCCCAGATAGGGGTACAAAAACCCTGTCTCAAACAACAACAACAACAAAACAATAGTAAAATAAGGTACCATTGCATAACACCAGACAAACAAATGTATGGCTTAATGAATTTTAAAGTGAACTCTGTCCAGAGCAAAGCAACGAACCAAAAAAAAAAAAACCAACAACAAACTATTCTGGAAGCCCTTCAGTGTAAACAATCCAGCTCCAATTCCCATCTTCCCAAAAATAATCATCACCCTGCTTTTCTAATTAACATTTCCTTGTGGTTTTCTTATAGCTTTTTTCAGCCAAATGTATACACTGTAGTTTAGTTTTGCCCATTAACATACATATAATTTCGAGGCTAAGGTAAGGTTACTCAGAAGGTAAAGTGTTTGCCCTGTAAGCCTAAGTTTCCAAGTTTCATCCCTCTCACAGGGGCCAAAGTTCTGGCAGGGTAGCGCTTGCTGGTAACCCCAGCACTGGGGAGGCAGAGGCAGAAGGATCCGCGGTGTTCACTGGTGTAGTGTAGCAATTTCCTCCCGGATAAAACCTTCCAGTTTGGAGAGAAACTGGGTGAGCAACAGGATGTTTTAAAGGAGATCAACAGGATGTTTAGAGGGGACGTGAAACTTTCCATCCTTCAGAGAAGCTCCTTAAGTGCTGGACGTAAACAACGGAGGAGCTGCAGGAAGTCCCTGAAACTGACCAGGTTCTCTAGGCTGACTGGTTCCCCCAGCACATATAAGCCCGAAGGATCGCTGAGATACTGAGACCTGCCGTCTAGACACTCAGACCAGCCGTCTAAAAACCATAGAGACCAGCAAGTTTCTGGGATGAGGCAAATCAGTAGAGCTGCCTGGAAAGAAACATTCTCTGACCTGCCCAGCTGCCTGTCTCAAACAACAACAAAACAATAGTAAAATAAGGCACCATTCCATAACACCAGACCAACAAATGGTGTCTTTGAGTCTGTTAACTGGAGTAACCACCTTAGCCTCGAAATTATATGTATGTTAATGGGCAAAACTAAACTACAGTGTATACATTTGGCTGAAAAAAGCTATAAGAAAAACATAAGGAAATGTTAACTAGAAAAGCAGGGTGATGATTATTTTTGGGAAGATGGGAATTGGAGCTGGATTGTTTACACTGAAGGGCTTCCAGAATAGTTTGTTGTTTTTTTTTTTTTTTTTTTTTTGGTTTATTGCTTTGCTCTGGATGGAGTTCACTTTAAAATAATTCATTAATAATTAATTAATAATTCCTGTTTTCCTGAGCTGTCTCCCATGCTGGGGTGGGCTTTGGTGAGGCAGTTGTCTTTGAGTCTGTTAACTGGAGTTACAGACATTTGTTAGCTGCCATGTGGGGCTGGGATTTGAACCTGGGTCTTCTGCAAGAACAGTCAGTGCTCTTAACCACTGAGGCATTTCTCCAACCGTGTGTGTGTGTGTGTGTGTGTGTGTGTGTGTGTGTGTGTGTGTGTTAAGAATTTTTCAGTCTGCAGGTTCCTTCTCCGTCCTTCCTTTTGCGTTTAGCCTTGGGACTGGTAGAATTTTCCCAGTCTAGAGTCTGTGACTTATATACCTTTTCTTTTCTATTTCCAATGCAGTTCAGTTTCCTCTGACTCCTCTACTTCCTGCAAACAAACATCTGATCCATCCAGAGATATCAATTAGACACAAGGTCAGTCCCTTTGACAAAACAGTTGATATAGCGCCTGATGGTATATTTAGGGGAAATATGGGATTTAATCCTTGTTGTTTTTATTCTCTGTGTCTCTGTCAGCAACTTGCTGTCTTACCTGATCTTTCCTGCAGTGGTTCTGGTGCACTGGGTGGAGAAGGTGGAAGGAGGGATGGCGTGTTGCCTCCCTTGTTTCCTGGGCTAAACCTCCCAGGATGTTGGAGGTTGACTTCCCCTTAGAGGTGCCACAGGCTTTCTTTAAAATTATTTTGATTTTTGTGTGTGTGTACGAGTGTATCGCCTGTTTGTAGGTAGGTGTACCGGTGTCTGCAGTGCCTGTGGAGGTCAGAATAGTGTCAGAGTCCCCTAGAACTAGAGCTGTAGATGGTTGTTTGGCCCCATGTGGGTGTGGGAGTCGCACCTGGGTCCTCGGCAAGAACAGTCAGTGTTCTGAACCACTGAGCCATCTTTCTGGCCCACCACAAGCTTTTTGAGACTGTAAGAGGAACAGCTCACCTGACACCTGAGATGCTGCCCTGGGCACAGTGGAGCCTCAGGGAGACAGGAACTGAACAAGTAGGTCTGACCCACTAGGAGACCCGCCGATATTGGTGGGAGAGGAGCTTGATCACCTATTCGTAAGGGTCCTGGAGTATTCTTTGGACTAGTATGGAGGAAGTCAGAGCCCAAAGGGATTTTATGGTGGTGTTAGACCTCACTCTCAGCCCAAGGGACTTGAACCCCAGAGGGCCGCCTGAGGACCCAACGTCGGGGAGCCTCAGTCCCCCCCAAAAAAACCAGACCGTCAGATGCAAGAAGCAAGAGGAATTTTTATTTCACTTGCGCAAGTGGGTGTCTAGCTTCGGGGAGCTTAAGCACACCTCGCAGGCGATCCGCCAGGCTTTTATTACAGAAAACCACAGAATTATCATGGTTTAACATACAGGGTACTTGTTACATTGGATTGGTTCACAACTCTTGGACCAGGGTTACAGAGAGAACAATTTTACATAGTCCAACCTTTTCTCAGAAATACCACACACATTATTTCACATGTCACAAGATGTTGACTTAACTGAATGTTTTAACCATACTTCTGGTTTCACAATGTCGCTGGGACATCTGGGGGCTTTTTCTGTCAACACCACAGACATTATCTCACATACCATGAGATGTTGACATAGCCTTTGTGACTTCTGGGACTTTCCAGTTTAGGAGGGGTAAGCTATCAGAGGGGACCGGGTGTTTTTCCACTTGAGCGGGGATCCCACATTCCTCCCTTTTTCTTTGTACCTGATTATAATCTTATAATTATGATTAGATACCTGTGTCTTCTTGTTGTTTCAAAGCATGATATTGCTGAGTGAGGACCAAGGCATGAACTACTGACAAGCGATCTTTCACAAACTGAGTTAGTCTATTAATAATGCAGGGACCAAAAGTAAGCAGAAGAAGGATTATAATGATTGGGCCCAGCAGAGTGGATACCAAAGTTGTCAACCGGGGAGATCTATCAAACCATCCTTCAAACCAGCCCTGCCGTGCCTCATAATCCCTCTGTCTATTGCGTAGCCTCTCTCGGAGTTTGGCCATAGAATCTTTAATAACTCCTGAGTGATTGCTATAGAAACAGCATTCTTCTCCTAGGGCAGCACATAGCCCCCCATCCTTTAAAAATAGTAAATCCAGACCCCATCTGTTCTGGAGAACTACCTCGGACAAGGGGGTCAGCGACTGTTCCAAAA
Source organism: Eospalax fontanierii (assembly GCA_035773235.1). NCBI lineage: Eukaryota > Metazoa > Chordata > Mammalia > Rodentia > Spalacidae > Eospalax > Eospalax fontanierii. Next base: position 50,765,324 of record CM069547.1, on the reverse strand, counting down.
GTGAAATGGAGTTTTCTAGAGTTTGCAAATCCTGGGCGATGGCTGCCTGCAGCTGTGCTATTCCTTGTCCTTGGATGTAAGCAGTAGTACCAAGTCCTACCCCAGTGAACATTCCTATCCCCCCAATCCCTAAAAGTAGCCCCAAAATCAGGGTTGAGATAGGCTCACGCCGAGTCCGGGGACTTGGATCAAACTTCTCTAACACAGTTTCATCAGAGTGGTAGATGATGTGAGGCATCACCTGAGTTAGAATACAATAATCTCCTGTTTGATTTAGTACTGCAGCGGAGACACAGGGGTGAGGCCAGTGTTGCATGCCCACCATGTTCCATTTGGGGGAACTAAATAATAATTTCCAGGGTGGACTACCTGAGTCTTGTTGCAAAGCTTGTGGTGATTTCCTGGTACGGAGCCAATGCATAATCCTTGCCCTTCCATCTGGGGTAAAGTTAGTCTGTGAACAGTAGGATATTTACAAACTTCTGGAGGTTTGGTAACATTAGAAAAATTCCCCAATACTGCAATCCCTTCATAATAAGGTGGTCTTGAAGCTAGGCAGAGCCAACAGGTTTCTGTGAGATTGGGGTTTGTTTCATTTAGGGCTTGAAAGGCTCCACACACCAGACCAAGCAATCTGTCGCTAGGGCCAAGCTTCGGGGCTGTGTCAGGAGCCGGGGTGAGTATAGTCCCAGTAGCAGGGGTCCCAGCAGTTGGACTCATCTTAGGGACTGATGGTACCTGACCACTTAGCACTATGTTGGGTCCCACAGGCTGGGTGTTTTTACCTATTTTGAGTTTAATTCTGAAGGTTATTCCATCATCTTTTCTTTCTTTATATAATCTGAGTCCCCAGGAGTACCCAGTTACCCAATCGGTTGCTTTTTTTCCTTGTTCAGTAAACTGGATTTTTAAGGGATGACACCATCTGTTGGAGCAGTTTCCCTGGGATAATTCCTTCCATTTGCCGAATTCTGGATGAGAGTAATTAGCTATAACTGTAATATAATCCCAGGTGGAACTTGGTTTCCAATATGTGTCTCCTGTAGTTTCACAACCCCAACTACCACAATAAAAAGCATCCATTCCTCCACATTTATAGGAGAGGCTCCAGGGTCCGTGGAATCCCCGACAAACATAGAAAGTCAGGGTACTTAAAATGCCTCTTCTGTCTGATGTACTGCACCCTCCCCAAGGGTCCAGACCTATTCGTCCTGGAGGTGAAGGTTGCTGGGGGAGGCTTGAGATGTTAAAATGGTTCTCGAGGTCCCAGGGCCAGGCTGCCCCCAGGGCCAATGTGCATAGGTCTGGGTATAAGTCAGGCCACCAGGTGTTGGGGGAGTGTGACGCGCTCATGGACCATACCACATCCCCCGCTTGGGATATAACCTGCCAAGTGAGAAGACTCACTTGGTGTGGGCTACCTATGGTGCCTCCAGAGAGCATACAAAGAGCTATGAGTATAAGCAGATACAGGCTTAAGTTCTTATGAGTCTTATCTTTAGCGGGTTTTGAGTGCGTTGAAGCCTTCATCCTGTTTTGGGTCCTGAGGTCTCCTCACTGCTGGCTGGTTTCACGTGAGAGGCGTGTATCCAAGCGGCTACTCCGTCCACCTTCACTGCTGTGGGCGTGGTCAGGAGAATTGTACAGGGTCCTTTCCAGCGGGGCTCCAAGTTCCCAACTTGATGTCTCCGAACCCACACGGTGTCGTCAATGGCGTAGGAGTGAGGCGCCGCTGGCCTGTCGGAGGTCTGGTACGCCGTGGCCAGTGGTTTCCACACTTCCTGTTGTACCAGCTGCAAGCCTGCAAGTGAGCTTTCAGAGAGGGGAGGGTGTTTAGTAAAAACGCTGGTGCTAATGGAGACGCAGCAGGAGGAGGGCTGCCGTACAGGACTTCAAAAGGAGTAAGTCCATGGGGACCAGGAGTGTTCCTGGCCCGGTAGAGGGCTAGGGGAAGGAGTTGGACCCAGTCTCTAGTGCCAGTCTCCAGCTTTAATTTGGTTAAAGTCTCTTTAATTGTTCTATTCATACGTTCTACCTGTCCTGAACTCTGGGGTCTGTATGCACAATGTAATTTCCATGTTATCCCCAGTATCCTGGCCACCGACTGACTTACCTGGGAGGCAAATGCAGGTCCATTATCTGATGAATGAGGGCCTGTTTCTTTGAGATGTAGTAGTCTGTTTTGTTGGTTTCAAAGAGAAGAGTCATCTTTTTAGCTCCCAGATGAGTTAACTGGTGCACTGTCTTTAGCAATTTCTCTGCTTCACTGACAGGTAACACTATTTTTCCTTGGTACTTCCAATTTTTGCTCTGGCTATCATAATCAGCCCCGAGAGCCTGGATGACATCTAAGTCTGAGTCATCGTACTGATAGGGTTCAGGAGGACACATACCCTCATCCTTCTCTGAGGTCACCATAACTTGAGGTCCCAGAGCAGCCTGTCTGGCGACCTCGTCAGCCAGTCAGTTACCTTTAGCTATTGGAGAGTCCCCTTTTTGATGTCCAGGACAGTGTATAATAGTCTCTTGGGGAGAAGCAAGGCTTGTAATAAGTCTAAAATTTCTGCTTTATTTTTGATCTGTTTTCCTTCTGAAGTTAACAGTCCCCTCTGACGGTAAATTTCTCCATGGATGTGAGCCATGGCGAATGCATACCGGCTATCAGTATAAGTGTTGGCCCTTTTTCCTTCTGCTATCCGAAGGGCCTTGGCTAAGGCCACCAGTTTTGCCCGCTGAGCGGAAGTCCCAGGGGGGCAGAGCACTTGCCCAAACAACCTCTCCATCCGTACTTATGACTGCCGCGCCAGCCTTCCATTGCCCCTCCAGGATATAGCTACTTCCATCCGTGAACCAGGTCACCTCAACATCGGGGAGGGGTCTGTCAGACAGGTCCGGCCGGGTTCCATGGGCCTTAGCTAGTATTTGCTGGCAGTCGTGGGGGGTGTCTGCCTGTGGCTCGGGCAGAAGTGTGGCTGGATTTAACTGATGCACAGGTCCAAAGGAGATGCGGTCTGAGTCCAAGAACATAGACTGGTAATGTGTCACCCTGGCGTTAGACAGCCAATGGTTGGGAGGTTGGCATGGGGGGCTATGATGGTCAGTGGCTGCCCCAGCGTAAGCTTACTTGAGTCCCGTACCAGAGTAACAATGGCTGCCACCATACGGAGACAAGGGGGCCATCCGGCTGCTACTGTGTCCAGTTTCTTTGATAGATAAGCCACCGGTCTTTTCCAGGGGCCAATTCTTTGAGTCAGAATCCCTTTGGCTATGCCCTTTTTCTCATCTACAAACAGTTCAAAGGGTTTGGTCACATCGGGAAGGCCCAAGGCAGGGGCTTGCAGAAGTGCTTTTTTAATCTGAGAGAATGATTTCTCTTGTTATACGCCCCAGCTGAAAGGGGCGTTTTGTTTTGTCAAGGGATACAGGGGCGCTGCCATCTCTGCAAACCCTGGGATCCAGAGTCTACAGAACCCTGCAGTGCCCAGAAATTCCCTTACTTGCTTGGAATTCTGGGGGGCAGGGATCAGAGTCACGGCTTGCTTCCGTGCTTCTGTCAGCCATCTTTTTCCTTTACATAAAATATATCCGAGATAAGTTACCTTGGGTTGGCAAATCTGAGCCTTCTTGGCCGAGGTGCGATATCCCAGATGTCCCAGCGTGCTCAGGAGATTTGATGTTGCCTTCAGGCAGCTGTCTCGGGATGGTGGAGCCAGCAGGCAGGTCATCTACATACTGGAGGAGGCTTACCTCAGGATTTTCTCTCCTGAAGGGGGCCAAGTCTCGGTGTAGGGCCTCATCAAGGTAGGGCCTCATCAAGGTAGGGCTGTTTGTGAACCCTTGTGGAAGCTTTGTCCAGGTCAGTTGTCCCGAGGTTCCCTCCTCTGGATCCTTCCATTCGAAGGCAAACAGGGGCTGACTCTGGGGCGCCAGCCTCAGGCTAAAGAAGGCATCCTTCAAGTCCAGGACTGTATACCAAACATGGTTAGGTGGCAAAGTACTCAGGAGGTTGTATGGATTGGGCACCGTTGGGTGAATGTCTTCTACTGTTTTGTTAACCTCTCTGAGATCTTGTACCGGCCTATAGTCACCTGTCCCTGGTTTCTTTACAGGTAGTAGTGGGGTGTTCCAGGGGGACTGGCAGGGTTTCAAAATACCCAACTGTAAGAGTCTCTTGATATGGGGCCTAATTCTTTGATGTGCCTCTTTAGTCATAGGATATTGTCGGACTGAAATGGGGCTTGTGCCTGGTTTCAGAGTGACTATAATGGGCGGTTGGTCGTGTGCCAATCCCATGCCCCCCATCTTGGCCCATGCCTGGGGTACTGCCTGGAGCCAGTCATCCATCTCAGTTGGGGCCTCCTTTTTGTTCTCATAAAGTTTGTATTCATCGTCCAGTCTTAAGGTTAATATTCTAAGAGGCCTTCCTTGGGGGTCAGCCACCTCCGCCCCTTTCTTATGAAATTGTATCCTAGCTCCTACCTTGGTCAAGAGGTCTCTTCCCAAGAGAGGGTATGGGCAGTCTGGGACATGAAGGAAAGTGTGGGTTACCATTCCAGAGGCTAGGTGTACTTTCCGTTCAGTAGTCCACCTGTAAAATTTTCCTCCCGTAGCTCCTTGTACCCATATTTTCTTTTTACTTAATGATCCTGCTGGGTGGATAAGCACCGAATGCTGGGCCCCTGTATCTACCATGAAGGTTGCTGGTTGCCCCCCTACTTTTAGGGGTACCCGGGGCTCAGGGTGGAGCTCCTGGCCCTGACATCCCTAGTCTTTGTCCTCTAAAAGGAGGACTTTAGGCGGCTGCTCTCTCTTTGCCCCTTTAGGGTGCTTTGGACAGTCTCGCACCCAATGCCCTTTTTCCTTGCGGTATGCACACTGATCGCAGTCCACTCTCGATCTTCTGTTGCCTCCCAGTTGTCCCTTACTCCCTTGCTCTCATCTGGGCTGAACTACAGTGGCCAAGATTCTAGATATTTCTCTATCTCTCTTCTTTTCTCTCCTCTTTTCCTTTTCATCTTGTTCCTTCCTGATCCTGTCCTCTCTGTCCTCCTGCAATTTTCTGATTCTCTCTTCCCTTTCTTCTGGGGTTTCTCTCTTATTAAAAACTTTCTCTGCTTCCCTCATGAGGTCTTGCAGGGTATAATCCTGTAGTCCCTCGAGCCTCTGGAGCTTGTTCCTAATGTCTGGGGCAGACTGGCCTATGAATGCCATCGCCACGTTGCCCCGATGTTCTGAGCTGTCAGGGTTGAAAGGGGTGTACATGCGGTAAGCTTCCATTAACCTCTCAAGGAAAGCAGCTGGAGTTTCCCCGGATCCCTGGGTCACTGCTCTTACCTGATCCAAATTAGTGGGGTGTCTGCCCGCTGCTTTGAGACCCGCAAGGAGAATCTGGCGGTAAAGACGAAGTCTCTCCCTACCAGCTGGAGTGTTGTAGTCCCAATCTGGGCAGGTCAGGGGAAAAGCTGTTTCAATTTCATTTGGGAGCATAGGCAGCACTCCATTATCTCCAGGCATATTCTTCCATGCTTCTAATATCACTCTTTGCTGTTCCTCCGAAGTCAGCAGAGCCTGTAAAAGTTGCTGGCAATCATCCCAAGTGGGCTGGTGAGTTAGCAAGATGGACTCAATTAGCCCTGTAAGGGCAACTGGGTCCTTGGAAAAAGAGGGTTATAAATTTTCCAGTTATAAAGATCTGAGGCTGAGAAAGGCCAGTACTGAAAGACTGGCTGGTCGGGTCCCCCTGTAGCCCTTAAAGGAAAAAGCGAACTTCTTTCTTCTCCTGCCGCTCGGCTTCTCCGCAGGCGATGGGCCACGGGGGAGAGGTCAGAGCTGAGATCGTCCCTCTGCATACCTGACTCTCCCAGCAGGGTTGAATCTGGGGAAAGGGGGCTGGGGGGTCGGGCATTGCTGCCTGGGGGGCCGCGGTTCTTCAGAGAGAAGGTCTATAAGGGCAGGATCTTCAGCTAAAACAGGCTTAGGGTCTGGACTCTTCTTCTCTATGATTGGATAGAGAGAAGTCTGAGTGGGAAGTGCGGAAGCTGAGGAGACTGGGGATCGAGTCTGACTGGGAAGTGCGGGAGCTGAGGGGACTGGGAATCAGACAACAAAAGGAGCCGCCCACAGCGGTGGATCTTGAGCTAAGTTATCCCAAACTACAATGTAGGGGACTTGGTCTGGATGTCCATGGGGTCCAGAATCAAAGACTCTAGCTTTTACCTGTAAGATAACATCCATGTTAAAAGTCCCCTCCCGGGGCCATCCGACATCAAAGGTCAGCCATTCGGGGCGGCAAAAAACCTGCCATTTCGCCTCCTGACTTCCACGGACAGGTTTCCAGCCCGATGCTGGACTTCTTTCCAGTGATCTAAAGTTAAACTCAAGGGAGTGGTTAGATTCTGTCCCATAATGGGGTGGGGGTGTAATTCCAACCAGGCAAACCACAGGACAAACAGCACACAAAGCAGAAAGACAAACAACTTTGCTGCGCGGCTTTTAAAAAGGAAAAGTACAGACTCAGACGGGCTTGGGGAAATATATCCTCATGCCCCAGGTATAAGGGTGACGTAGTCTCCCTTATTTCTCCAGACAACCCTTGGAGCGTCCTCCAGGATTGGGAGGTGGTGGTCCAGGGCTCGTCAGCCCTCCCAGACTGCTCTCCAACGAACAGAATCGGCCAAACAAATCAAAACTTTTCCGTACGGTACACACAAAAGCTGGCCAGCACTTACCTCCCGGCAGATCTGGATTGGGGTGAGGCTTGTTTCCCGGCCAATGCACCAAATGTTAGACCTCACTCTCAGCCCAGGGGACTTGAACCCCAGAGGGCCACCTGAGGACCCACCGTCGGGGAGCCTCAGTCCCCCCCAAAAAAAACCAGACCGTCAGATGCAAGAAGCAAGAGGAATTTTTATTTCACTTGCGCAAGTGGGTGTCTAGCTTCGGGGAGCTTAAGCACACCTCGCAGGCGTTCCGCCAGGCTTTTATTACAGAAAACCACAGAATTATCATGGTTTAACATACAGGGTACTTGTTACATTGGATTGGTTCACAACTCTTGGACCAGGGTTACAGAGAGAACAATTTTACATAGTCCAACCTTTTCTCAGAAATACCACACACATTATTTCACATGTCACAAGATGTTGACTTAACTGAATGTTTTAACCATACTTCTGGTTTCACAATGTCGCTGGGACATCTGGGGGCTTTTTCTGTCAACACCACAGACATTATCTCACATACCATGAGATGTTGACATAGCCTTTGTGACTTCTGGGACTTTCCAGTTTAGGAGGGGTAAGCTATCAGAGGGGACCAGGTGTTTTTCCACTTGAGCAGGGGTCCCACAGTGGGGGGTGCCCAAATTGTCTCTGGCAAGGGATCATCAGCCAGGGCCCAGGAAGGATGAACTCGTGATCCGTTTCTAGTTTGCAATCTGGTAGTTTGTTTTGGGATTCTGGGTTGAGGGTGGTATAGAGGTTAACTGTAGTAAAATGAGTGAAAATGTGCACAGGGAAGGATGGAAACCTCAAAACCACAGGGAGCAACTCCTAAACTACAAATGAAGGGAGTGAGGGGGTCATTTAATAAGAGGCAACACCAGAGGGCCATCCATCAATAGGAAACTCTCCAAAGGGGGTGGAGGGAGGCTAGTATTAAGCAGCCTAGGGTCATCTATTGTCCTACGAGGTCCCAATTCTCTGGTTGTGGTCACAGCAATGTGTTCCCACCAGCCAGAACAGTCTGAAATCAGGGCTCTGAATGTCAGCATGGTGGAGAAACCAGTGGGTTACTGATCTTTCTTAGGCAGGGCTCCTTTCCTCTCTGGTTCTCTAGCTTTATTTCTGGTTTGCTAATTGGTCTAAAATGCTAGAGCCCAGATTTTAATATGTCCAGGGACTCTGGGCCAAGAGTTCAGGCTTAGGGAGCCCAAAAGGCTGCAACTTGACACAGGAAGGGAAAGGGTGAGATGGCCCCACGGGGTCCTACACTGTACTCTTTCTACACTGACTCTCAGTCTGACTTTTTGCAACCCTCCAATAAGGTCTGTTCCCAGGTTCTTTTAAAATGTTAGTGTTCTCTGTGTTCCTGGTTCCCCAGATTATAAGTATTGAAATCTAGGCTTATGTATGGTAATTTGTAATGCCATTTTTCTAATCCAGACTGACTGGTAGCCCTCCTCAGCAGGAAAAGTCGTTCTGAGAGCTATTAGGGTTGTTTCTTGTTGAATATAAATGGACAAACTATAAATTTTAAAGGAAGATAAAAAATATTAAATTAAATAAATGCAAATCTCCAAAAGACATTCTACAAGGAAAAAAATGTTCAAAAAAACAAAACAAAACAAAACAAAGCCAAAAAACCCTTCTTTTGTTTTACAGATGGGTAGCAAAAAAAGGGGCTCCCCGAACACAGGTTTACAGTTACTAAAGAAAACAGGTGTCTGGAGGCAAGCCAGTTACCATAGGACTTAATTCTTTTGTCTGATGTGAAACACTGGGCTCAGTTATTTTACAGAAAAACAAATATCTTTTTATGCATTATTGTAGTAAGTTGTGGTGTGTTGTTTAAACTCACAGAGGAGCTCCTTCTGGAGCTGGGATCGACCCTCCCACTTTAGATTCAAGCCAGCTTATCTCTAAATGTCCTGAAGACCCCTCTATGGAGCAGCTGGCTTCCTGACTCTATGACAGGGAAAAGGGCCACAAAACAGCCAGAGTATAGGCATTACGCCCTTGGGAATGGTTAAAAGATAAGCCATTTCAAACAAAGGTTATTACTATTTATCATGACATAGGCATGTCTGTAGAAGAGCAACTGATGGGAATCTATCTTGTCACAGTAATGGGAAAAATAAGTGACAGAGACTGACACAGATGTAAAATGAACACCGAAGTTTATGTAATTTATTATTTAATGAAAAAGAAACACAACAGAGTAACTCAGAAAAATTTTCTCAATAATAACTAACAGTAATCATGTTGGTGGATTTGAGACTTCCAGCACAAAGGTATGTATACTCCTTAGATGATAATAGAAAATTTAAATAGTAAGCATTTACAAAGACACAGATATTTGGGCAAATATGAGATAACCTCACTAAAAATAAGCTGATGCTAATACAATCTTAGCTATTTTAAATATTTTATTTATTATCATTTTTGTGTGTATATTGTGTGCATATATGTAAGTGCACCTGTGTCGTGAAATGCCCGTGGAAGTCAGAAGAGGGTGTTGGATGCCTTGGAACTGGAGTTACAGACAGTTGTCAGTTGCCATGTGGATACCGGGAACCGAACTGGGGCCTCTGTAAGAGCCGCCAATGCTCTTAGCTGCAGAGCCATCTCTCCAGCCCCCTAATCTTAGCTGTTTTAACAGTAAGATTCATAGTAGCAGGCACGTCCTGAAAGACCATTGCAAGAGGCAATATTTTCCAAGGCACTCACAGACTGCAGTTTCTATGACTGTCTGCTTGTGTTCAAAATGGCTTTCATGATTTCAGTGCCAATGTAGGCTTCAGGGTCTTGGCTGTAACTTCTCCATGTATCAATGGACATACTTATTATTGGAAGTACATGAGGTTCTTTATCACATGTATTTGTTGGTCCATTTTCCTCTTCTGAATGTTATAAATAATGATCTGAAAATGTTTTGCCATGTGTTTGCCAAACTTAGAGCAAGGCTTTGGTAAACCACTCTCTAAACTATATAAAGAAAAAAACTTAACTATCTTATGTTTTCTACATGGTTTGCCAAAAAAAAAAAAAACCCTCACAAAGCCTCACAGTTCCACAATATAACCACAGGTAATACTAAGTTTTCTATGTATATAAATTGGATACAAAGTTCTCTTAATAAGATTAATGTTATATCATATTATCTGCTGAGCCAAACAGTAGGCAACTTCATGAGTTCAACTGTGCCTAGTTACAGAGGTCATCACAATTGAGCTTTTTAAACAATGGATATATCTTCATCTAAAATGATAATAAACAGGTGACCCTCACATAAATATCTGGCCATTCTTCCCAGTCCACTGTATGCAATTATACTATGTCTTAATTACACCTGGTCTCCTGGTCTTATGGAGGAATGGAGATATATAGACCAAAAAAACACTAGTGAAAGGTCCTTAAACATCCTGAGTGAAGACCTGACGCAGCAACCCTCGGGTTACCCATACACCTGTTGACCCTGTAACCCTGTTCTGTGGGAGGTCGCAGTAAACTCATTGCCTTCCTGGGATAAATTTAATGTAATCAAACATTTGTTTGTCATAATGCTATGATTTTTGATACTTAAAATTCCCAGGAGTTCATTAACCATAATTAAGTATAATCCAGTTAAGGATTTGGGAAATTTATCTCATAAAATAAGTTACTATTTTTATCTGTAATATAAATTATTGTCATTTGTAACAGAGATGCAAATGTATATGCTATTCTTTAAGGTAGTAGACTTCTTGCCTTAAAAACATTAAACTCTTAGGGCGACTGAATGTTAAAAGTAAAAAATAAACATTAAAATTAGCGACCAAAATTAATGGTTCTCTATTTAATTCCAAAACACTAATAATGTTTGCAAGGTTTGTTCAAATCACTTAATATAGGAATAAACCTTACTAGCAAGCCTTACCTAACAAAGCTTGATCATTATGGTACTTGCTTTGACTGGATGGAGGCATATCCTACTAGGACTGGAGATGCCATGGGAGCAACAACAGGCCACTTTCATAACCAGGAGCAAACAAAGATAATGAAATCCCAGCAGAGGACTCTAGCCCTGCTCTGATCACCCATAGAAGCTAGTCAGTTCCTAAACTACAGGAGCTTGAGGGGACAACAGCGCTGCCCCCGCTCCTCTGGAGGCCAGCTACCCTATGCAACACTGATGGATTACTTTTGTCTTAAGAGGTAATCATTCTTGGTGTAATGCATTGTCGTCCCTGGCTATGTCAACAGTTTTATTTTTTGCTAGACTTTTTGCCATAGGTTTGGCAGAAGTTGTTCAGTTAATGGGATATATACTGAGAAAATTATATTGGAACCTCTTTACTTTGCTTATGTAGGCATTTTTATGTCCTCCCCTGCTAGTCATATTAAGTTAACCCCATATGTCTATTATACATCTTAACCCAGGCCATTTTGTCCATAGCAAGCACTGCCTTGAGAGAATCTCAAGACAAGTCATTTATGACTAGAACATGCCTTCTATGTCAGAGTTGGCTACATTATGAGTGACATTCTCACCCAGTTACCCGCTTTGAGGCATCAGCCCAGTGGAGGAATGTTGGGTCTCTCGCCAGTGGCTCTGGCCCACCCTTTTAGGGCGGGCTTGCAGTTCCCCGTGGGGCCGACTGCACCGGATACGGCCAAAAGTTCGGGGATGGCTGATGACAACAGCGATTGCCCCTCCCAGGCGCTGCCCCCAACGATCGCCCCTCCTGGGCGGCCACCGCCAGGTAACTGCCCTTGGCTGCCCCAAGCTCTGCGCTCCAGCTGCAGGTGGCACGGGCGACAGCACCTTGTGTCTGTGGTGCAGCATGGCCCCCAGGCAAGAATGGCGGCCACTGTCCAGCACGCAGGCCGCGGTGTGGCTCGGCAGCTCCAGGCAGGCCAGGACGCCAGCTGGCCGTGCTCTGGGCCTCTCGCAGGCTGCCAGGGGCCGGGCGTCGTGGCGCATGCCTGTAGTCCCAGGTACTTGGGAGGCTGAGGCAGGAGGATTGCTTAAGTCTGGGCTGTAGTGCACTACACCGATCGGGTGTATGCACACGATCCACCGGGAGCTGCAGGCCGACGCGGGACGATCGTGACTTGGCCTTAGCGCAGGCCTTGCCTCCCTGTTTGCCATGGCCAGACTTCTAACGGTTTCCAACTGTCACAACCAACCATCACCAACTGTTTGGAATGCAGTTCTCAGAGCATCACCCGAGTCTGACAGCCTATCAAAATGGACTTTGCCTGGCTGCAGTTTTCGTGACAAAGATTGATTGGTCCTTCATTCCCTTTTAGCCGTGCCCCTACCCTATATAAGTCATTTTGTAACCTTCAATAAACGAGATCCTGCTTGGACAGATTCCCGACTCGGTGTGGTTTTTTCCCTCTGGAGTGGAGAGGGTCCGGATCGTGACACTCACCATCCCGCTCAGCCCCTGGAGGAGGCCGGCTAGACCAGCTTCTCCACCGCCCTACCTGCTGGCAATCCCGGCAGACTGGTGCCCCGTGTGAGGAAATGGAAGAACGCTGACGGGCCAATCGGTCTGCGGGTGAGTGTACCCCCATAAATTATGGGGCAGTCTTTTTTCAAACCCACCTCCCAAAAACCCTGAGACAAGTCACCTGAGAGGGTGACTTTTTTGATCTAAGAAAAACCTACGCCCCAGCCCACACCCAACCCTTCACCGGTCTTGGGAAGGAGTTTTTCCCCAAAGCCTCCCCACACCAGAACGGACATTAATTCCTTCCAGGCCCCCTCTGCCCCCCAACCTTATGGTGGAGAGGCAGCCCCCACTTCAGGAACCCTACTAACCTTTCTCCCATCAATGTGGCCCCTGGTGGCAACCGCCCAGCAGCTTGGTATCCCTGAGAGGCCCAGGAGCTAAAAGAGCTAAGAAAGGCAGTAGCAGAAGATGGCGCCAATTCTCCCTGGGCATAGACCATCCTTGAAGGGCTAGTCCATCTGTCCTGCACTGCCCGTGACTGGAGGGAACTGGCTAAGGCAGTCCTTCTTGGTCCGATGTTTCTAAAATGGTTGGCCTATTATCAGGAGGAGCGTCGAGCTCAGGGCGAGCCTCCCATTCCTATCAATTATGGTATGCTTACAGGCTTGACAGACCAATTCTCCACGGACTTACAGCAGGCAGCCATTCCTTCACCATATTCAGATCAGGTGTGCGCCTTAGGCCTAGCTGCCTGGAGAAAGCTAGAGGAGGGACCTACTGAATCCCCTGTCTCAGGGATCACTCAAAAGGTCACTGAGGACCTTCCCTCATTTATTGACCAGGTGGAGAAGAGCCTTAAGAGAAAGTTTCCTGCAGGAGATCTCCGCAACAGGCTCGTGTGCTCCTTGGTTTGACTACTGACCACAAATTGGCTTATGCTGGAATGCGCAATCAAGGGATGGAAAGATGGATAGTGGCCTCCAGGGATGTAGGGTCCTTGTCCCACCAAACCCGAACCATGATGGCTGCTTTACAATTGAACAGGCAGGAGGAGATAACTACCCTGTTAAATGCCCTTCAGCAGGTCTCGATAGGCAAGGGACAAACATGTTTTGGCTGTGGCAGAGAAGGGCACTTTAAGAGAGAATGCCCCAACTATCCAAAAAGAGCCCCACCTTTGCCTAGCAATACACCCCGCACGCCATGCCCTCAGTGCAAGAAGGGGTTTCATTGGGCCAGAGATTGTAAGTCCAAGTTTAACACACAGGGAGGGTCTTTAAACTCCCCTTGGGGCCATCCCCAGCCCCGTTAAATAAGGGGAAGAAGACAATACAAACACACTGGGCTGTCCCCTTAGTCCCTGGACTGAGGCCCAAAATGTCCCTCACTATAGGGGACAGAAACTTCCGGCTCCTTATTGACACAGGGGCAGATTGTACGGTAATCAGAAAGGAAGAGGTGCCTCCTTCTTGGTACTTGATCCCAGGCACCTCCTTGTTAGGTGTGGGTGGCCAATCTACATCATGGGAGACGGCCGACTGGTTGATTTGGATGGACCTAAATGGTAACTGTGGGGATGTGCACCCCCTGGTGGTGGCCAGTTTAACTACGAACCTACTAGGCCAGGATATCTTGGGAGAAACTGAAGCTTATATAACCACTGACCGTAAGGCTTTTTATCAGGACCTTCCAGACAATGGGGAGTCCGAACAACATTCCAAACAAGGGCGAGGGGTACACCCCAATTATCAGGATGACTCCCATTTTGAGAGGACCCAAAGAGGCCTAGCTCAGATTCACCCCGAGTCCTGAGGGCCACTGCTCGCCATATTCCCACACCTCAAATCCAGTGGCTACCTGGAGAGCCTATCTGGATTGAGCAGGGGACACTCCCTACCCATAAGTTAAAACATGTAGAAATATTAGTGTTACAACAACTTTCTCTTGGACATGTTAGACCATCCACTAGTCCCTGGAATTCTCCTGTTTTTGTAATAAAAAAGGCTAATAGCTCATGGAGACTTTTACATGATCTGAAGAAGATCAATGAGAGGATGATCCCATTTGGAACTCCACAGAAGGGACTCCCTTGGATCCCTGCTATTCCCAATTCCTATCATCTTGTCATTATTGACATTAGGGATTGTTTCTTCTCCATACCATTACACCCTCAGGACATGGAAAAGTTTGCCTTTTCATTGCCCTCACTAAACTTCCAGGGACCAGATAAAAGGTTTGAGTGGACTGTTCTACCTCAGGGAATGGCTAATAGCCCTCCTGTTTGCCAATATTTTATGTCTCACCTCTTTTCCTCCTTACAAAATATACCAAATACTATTTTTTATATTTACATGGATGACATTGTCCTAGGCAGTCCCAGTCCCACTAGCTTAAAGAACCTCACAAAGAAGTGCCTGGATATCCTCCAAGCCAATAATTTTAGGGTGGCCTCTGAAAAAATTCAAACAGTCCCTCCTTTTAAAATCTTGGGTTCCATCTTGTCCTTGGACTCTGCTTCCCCAGTTAAACACCAGTTACACATCCAGGATTCCTATACCCTACCTCAACTTCAGAAGGTTTGGGGAGAAATTAATTGCATGAGGCTGTGGATCCCCATTTCCACTGAACATCTGTCTCCATTGTTTGACCTTTTAAAAGGCCCTGATTTGTCTTCCCCTATTATTTTATCTTCCCACCACAGACAGATATTACACCAAGTCCAACAAGCCATTGATAATACATCATTAAAAAGATATGACACCAGCCTACCAATTTTTCTATATATCTTCCCTGGGGAGACCTTATACACTGCACTGTTGGCTCAAGAATGAGAGCGCATCCATTGGATCCACCTCTCAGTGGGCGGAGCCCCCCGATCTATCCCATGACTAATCATCAAAGGCCGAGATACCTCTATTAGGATATTTGGCACAGAGCCTCATTTTCTTATCGTCCCCTTTAAAATTTCTGATTTCATTTGGCTTCAGAGAAACAATTCTCGGGTGGCCATGGCCCTTGAAGGAGTTTTGGGAAAAACTGATTGTCATTACGGCCCCCACAAGTGGATGAGCTCCTTCCCCACTTAGAGTGGTGTCTCCCTAAGCTCTTTTTGTCTCAACCTAATCCTAATTTCCTTACTGTTTTCACAGATGGAGGATGTATGGGGGCCTCCATGGTGGTATATCCTCCCTTTAACGCAGGTCAACAACCAGTCCCCATTCAGACCATTATTCAAAAATTGAAGGTTCGGCTCAGTTTAAAGAATCATTTGCTGTCGTTCTTGCTTTAGACAAGATTAAAGAACCTTTTAATCTCTTCTCTGACAGCCTTTATGTGGTTAACCTTTTACCCGGCTTAGTTGAATCCTGTATTAAACTTGATTCCAATCCCATCTCTCCATTGATGATCCAAGCCCAGGCTCTACTTAAACGTATAGTTAATTCCATCTTCCTTCAACATCTTAGAGGACACCAAAACCTGCCAGGACTCCTGTCTGAGGGAAATAAACTTGCTGATAACTTGGCCTCAGAGTGTTAGTCTGTCAGTCAGTCAGACTCACTGTCACCAAGGCCACACAGTTCCACTCATTAACCCATGTTAATTGGAGAGGCCTTAAAAATAAATTTCCACATATTTCAGGTAAAGACCTTAAGAAAATAGTTAGAACCTGTAAATCTTGCCAGCCCTTCCTCCAAATACCCCCTTTTCAAATATCTGGAACTAATGCCAGGGGACTCCGTCCCAACAACCTGTGGCAAATAGATGTTACCCACTATTCCCCCTTTGGGAAACAAATATATTTCCCTCTCAGTTGATACCTTCTCCCATGCCTGTTGGGCATCAGCACATGCTGGGGAAAAGGCAAAACATGCTATTAGTCACATGCTTCAATGCTTTGCTGTCCTCAGACTGCCAGACCAGGTAAAAACAGACAATGGCCCGTGCTTTGTAAGCAAAGCCTTCACCAATTTCCTCCAAAATTGGAAAACTTCACATGTCACAGGCATCCCGTATAATCCTCGAGGTCAGGCAATTGTTGAAAGATATAACCAAACACTTAAATCTCAGTTACAAAGGCAACAGGAGGAATCTCTACCCCCACATGATCAGCTAAAAAAGGCATTATTTACCCTAAATATTTTAAATTTTTTTAAGGAAGACACACATTTATCCACTTTTCAAAAACATTGGTCCTCATCCATTACATACAGCACCATCCGGGTCAAATGGAGAGATCGCCCCTCCCGGGCCGCCGCCGCCAAGGATCATCCCCTCCCAGGCGCCACCTCCAACGATTGCCCCTCCCAGGCGGCCGCTGCCAAGTCACTGCCCCTGGCTGCCCCGAGCTCCGCGCTCTAGCTGCAGGTGGTGCGGGCAACAGTCTGTGGTGCGGCATGGCCCCCAGGCAAGAATGGTGGCTACTGTCCAGCATGCAGGCCACGGTGTGGCTTGGCAGCTCCAGGCAGGGCAGGACGCCGGCTGGCCCCACTCTGGGCCTCTTGAAGGCTGCCGGGGGCCGGGCGCGGTGGCGCACGCCTGTAGTCCCAGCTACTTGGGAGGCTGAGGCAGGGGGATCGCTTGAGTCTGGGCTGTAGTGTGCTACACAGATCGGGTGTCCACACACGATCCACCGGGAGCTGCAGGCCAACGCGGGACAATTGTGACTTGGCCTTAGTGCAGGCCTTGCCTCCCTGCTTGCCATGGCCAGACTTCTAACGGTTTCCAACCATCACCAACCATTTGGAATGCAGCTGTCAGAGCCTCACCCGAGTCTGACGGCCTATCAAAATGGACTTTGCCTGGCTGCAGTTTACATGACAAAGATCGATTGGTCCTTCATTCCCTTTTAGCCGTGCCCCTACCCTATATAAGTCATTTTGTAACCTTCAAAAAACGAGATCCTGCTTGGACAGACTCCCGACTTGGTGTAGTTTTGTTCTCCGGAGTGGAGAGGGTCCAGGTCATGACACTCACCATCCGGCTCAGCCCCTGGAGGAGGCCGGCTAGACCAGCTTCTCCACCGCCCTACCTGCCGGCGATCCTGGCAGAGGGATGTTATGTTTCAATAGCTCGCTGGTTTTGGAGTCGCTACAAACTCTCCATGCCATGGGTCAGTTTTCAATATCTAAATGGCCTGCAAAGGGGACACTGCCCTATCAAGAGGAAAACGGTCTTGTTGACAATCAGTCCCCACAGGTACTATCACCACCAGCCCTGACCCAGCTGCTATACTATAGAAAGATTTAAGTCCAAACATTAAACCTCCCTCTTTAGGTGAAAACTTCTTTCTAAACTTGTCAGAGAAATTACCTGTTCCAGTTTGTCTTCAATTCCTGTGTCAAAACACTCTGACGAATACCAACTGGGGAAGAAAGGGATTATTTATTTTACATTTCCCAGGTCACAATTCATCACTGAGGGACCCCAAGGTAGGAACTCAGGGCAGGAACCTGGAGGCAGGAGCTGGAGCACAGGCCATGGGGGAACGCTGCTTATTGGCTTGCTCCTCTGATCCATGCTCAGCCTGCCTTCTTATACAATACACAACAACCTGCCCAGGGGTGGCATGCCTCACAGTGGCCTGGGCTCTCCCACATCACCCAGCAATCAAGAAAATATCCTACAGATATGGCTCAGTCCAGTCCAGTGGAGGCAATTCCCCAGTAGAGGCTCCCTCAACCCAAGTGTGTCAGGTTGACACTAAAGCATCCAGCATAATTGACCTCCCATCTACTTAACACACAAAGCAAATCACTTTGGAGTTAACAATTGTTGGGCATGTGGAGGCTCCCTCATGAATGAAAAATGGCCATGGATAGGGATGAGCCTAGACTATTCCATATTGTATTGCAGTTGAAATCTCATCAAATAAGGAGGTGAGAGGCTTGAGCCCTCAAGTCAGAGGTATTTGGAAAAGAATGATTGGTAGGTTAGGGCCTAGCCACACTCAATGGATAGGAGCAAGCCCATGTGAAAAATACGTTCTGGAACACCTGGTGGCCAGATAGACTCACTTGGTTTTGAGTTCATAATCTAAACAGGACAGGGACTAATAGTCTTAGATGTACAAGGTCTCAAAAGGTAGAACCTCTGTTTAACTGTACTATCCCTGACACTACTCAGGTTAGCCCTGTTCAAGGCATTCCAAAAATCCATACATTCTAAGCTAATCCAGCCCACACTAACTGGAAAGTACCAAATAGACTATTTGGGGTCTGTGGCAAAAGGGCATAGACTTGTCTCCCTATCAACTGGAGAGGGACTGTATTGAAATAATTCAACCTGGTTTCTTCTTATTGCCAAATCAGACTGGTAAGGACCTGGGAGTCCCTTCATAGAAAAATTTAGGGTCTTTGTTTAGAGGATGGTATTCTGCTGTTGGAGGTTTTGAAAGCTTAACTGGCATGGTAATACTAATGCTAGAAACATGTCTGCTAATTCCTTGTCTGTCTCCCCTCTGTTTGAGATGTATTACTTCTAAACAAGCCACTATGGAGAAAAGAACCCTAGCCAAGGTCATAAGATTACATGAGGCTCTAAATTTTAAAAAATGAGACTATAGTTCAACTCTGGGTTAAATAACAACTCTCAAAGGGGGGAATTGATGTAGACCCTGATGGAATATATAAGAAAAATACCGGTTTAAATTCTGTTTTCTCTCATCTTTGTCAACAAAGTTCAGCTGACAAGTTTGTGGTTAGAAGGCTACACAGCTAGCTAGAACCCCTTACCTTGTGGTCTGACAAAACTTCCTTAGTTCTGGTGGTCTCAGATGGAGACTTCTTCAATGACTTTTGCACAATATTTTTTATTAATAAATTTTATTTATTATTTTATGTATATGAGTATATTTCTGGCTTGTTTGTACATGTACGCATACCATGCAATGCTCACAGAGATCAGAAGAAGGTGTTGGATCCCTTGGAACTAGAGTTATGGACAGTTGTTAGTCACCATATGGGTGCTGGGAATCAAACCTGGGTCCTCTGCTAGAGCAGCTAGTGTGCTTAAACACTAAACCATCTCTCTAGCACCCAGATGAGGTTTGTTTTTTTTTTTGCATGTTTTTCTTTTCTAAATTTATAATAATCTGCCTGTTTTTTAAGACTTCCCTGATAACCAGTCAATATGTAAGTTTCCTTCTCACTGTAACTCAATGCCTAAGGCTACTTCCCTTTGAGGTTCAGACTTTGAGGTCTGAGACCATTGGACCAGGCTCTAGCTTACACACCTGCTTTCTGTACACTCCCAGTGTCTTGCCTGATCTCTCCCATAATACTGTGAGGACTGTGGTAAGAGTAGAGGGAAGCACATATCATGTTGCTCTTCTAGCAGATGGCTCGTGCATGAATTGGTTATGGACTCATTGCTATAACAAAATACCTGACAAAAGCAATGTACAGGAGAAGAGTATACTTTGGCTCACAGTTTGAGAGAGATACATACCGTAACTACGTGGTGTGACAGCAGCAGCGTGAGGAAGCCGTGCACACTGAGCCATAGTCAGGAAGCAGAGATTGATACTACTGATGCTTAGCTGACACTTGTGTTCTTTTTTCAGTCTGGGACCCCAGCCCATGGGGTGGGGCCGCCTGTACCACCACAGCAGGTCTTCCATCCTCAGCTAAACAACTCTGGAAGCACCCTCACAGATATGCACAAAGGTGTGTTTCCATGGTGATTCCAAATCCAGTCAAGTTGACATGGAAGATTAACCATCACACTAACAGAAATGTTTCTTTCTCTGCATAGATGGAGTTTTCTCCTTATAGTAATCTTCCAAATTCCATATATTCTAATACATGTCCAAGACCATGAGACTACAGGTAACTAGGGCAAAATCCTGTACGATTGCCTGGGAGGCGTAGGAGGGACTGCCTGGACTCAGCTGAGGTCCAGTAACCTTCCTCAGCCTCTCCTATGACGAAGCATTAACAGTTAACAGGCCCGATCCTGGGGCCTCTTACAAGCAGTCACAGATTCTCTGACGAAAATAATGCCTATTCTGCTTAAAGTGGAGTGTTCTATATCACTCTACTAACATATCTCCTTCAACCAAGTCCCACTTCCCAGTAACCCATTCAGCTCTGAACTCAGCAGTGGATTAATCCATTATTAACCTCATGATCCAATCACTTCTTAATAGAATCACCAAATGGGGATCAATCATTCAATGCAGGAACCTTTTTGGAGGTCACATCATGTGACTGTTAATTTTCATCATCAACTTGAGTGGATTTAGAATCATCTAGGAGACTGAGACACACCTTTGAGTGTACCTGTGAGAACTTTTCTAGAGAGGATTAACTGGGTGATACAATACCATGGCCTGTTGGCCCAGGCAGGATATAAAGAGAAAAAGGAGAAAACCAGCAACTGTTGTCTGCTTCACACTCCCACTGCCTTGATGTTCTGCTCCAGGGCAGAGGGACTGGAGAGGTGGCTCAGGGGTTAAAAGCACTGACTGCTCTTGCAAAGGTTCAGTTCCCGGTACCCACATGGCAGGTAACGACCATCCATAACTTCAGTTCCAGGAGATCCAACACCGTATTCTGACCTCCTTGGGCATTACACGATGTCATGGGGGCACTTACACATGTGCAGGCAGTATACTCATACATGTAAAATAAAAATAATAAAATACTTTTTTTAAAAAAAGAAAGGATGTGGAGATGCTGGAGCTTTCCTACAATCCTTGTGGAATAAATAGTGAAGGAGCCAGTGGCTTTGGGTGTCAGCCGGGTGGTTCTTCAAGTTCAACAAAACCAAGCTTGGTGGTGCACACCTTTAATCCCAGAACTCAAGAGGCTAAGGCAGGCTTGTGAGATGGAGTTCAGGCTGGTCTACATAGCAAGTTCCAGGCTAGCAGAAACAAAACAAAAACAGACAAACAAATTCAACACAGAGTTACCATATGACTAGGCAAGTCCATTCCTAGGTATCTACCTGAGAGAAAGGAAAACGTATGTCCACCCAAAAGCTTATATGCAAACATTTATAGTAGTATGATTCATAGAAGCCATAGGTAGGAATAATAGATTAATGAATATGTAAAACATGGCATATTCATATGATAATTCTTCTTTAAAAGATTTACTTTTATTATTTTTCAGGTCACACGTCTTTGGGGGTGTCTGTGGAGGTGAGTGCAGGTGGCAAAGCAGGAGAACCAGGAGAGTCAGGCCCCCGAGAGCTGGAGTTACAGGTGGTTGTGAACTGCCAGACTGAGGGTGTTGCGTTCTGAACTTGGGTCCTCTGCTCTCAACAGATGATACCTTTTCATTTTTTTAAAGACAGGGATTACCTGTAGCCACAGCTGGCCTGGAACTTGCTATGGAGACCAGACTGGCCACTATCTCACAGAGCTCTGCCTTCTTCTGCTTCCCAACTTCTGGGATTAAAGGTGTGTCCTACTACACCTGACTAGGATGATGGTATCTTTAAAAAATATTTTATTTTCATTTTATGTGTATGAGCACTTTCCTGCCTGTAGGTAGGTGCACCCATGTTGTACAATGCCCGAAGAGGTCAGAAAGGGTGTTGGATTCCCTGAAACTAGAATTAATGATAGTTGTTAGCCTCCATGTAGGTGCTGAGACTGGAACCTGGGTCCTCCGCAAGAGCAACCAGTGCTCTTGACTGCTGAGTATCTCTCCAGCTCAGATGATGGTATCTTAATTACAAAAATGAAGTGAAATATTGATAATGGCACGGCATGGACCAACCTTGTGAATATGATGCTAAATCAAAATGGACCTCCTCAAAGGACCACAGCATGTACAATTTCATTTGTACAAAATGTGCCAAGTAGGTAAATCTATGGAGACAGAAGTATGTTAGTTGTTGCTAAGCCTAGGGGGTGAGGGGTTTAAGGATGATAGGCAAGGATGTGGGATTTTTTTTTTATATGTTCTAAAACTGATTGTGGTGATGGATGCCAAAATGTAAATACACAAAACATCATGAAATTATACACTTTAAAGAGGTAGATGGCATGTGAGTTCTATCTTAACAGAGTTGTTGACATTTTTCACATTAGTGTGTGTATATGTGTGTGTATGTGCCACAGACACATGTAGAGTCAGAGGACAACTTTCAGAAATCTATTCCATTCTCTCCTACCATGTAGGTCTCATGGATCAAACTCAGGTCGTCAGTCTTGGTGGTAAGTGCCTTTACCAGCGGAGTAGTCTTTTCTGCCCAACAGAACTGTTTTGAAGGCATTCAAATTTTTAGTTTGCACATGTATATTGTCAGAGCACACAACTACTATGTATAAAAATACACACGCTCTAAGCTCAGTAATTACACACTGAGTCACACCTGTCCTTGCACATCTGCCTTTGCAAGGATCTCGATGGTCTGAAGCTCTTCATCTAGTAGATCCTTCAGGAAAGATTTTTCACATTTGGATAACTGATTATGTCCTTATACTTGAAAGCAGTGTTTGTTGGATATAAAATCCTGATTTCATGCTCCCCCCCCCAGGTATGTTTCTCATTTTCTTTTTTTCCCAATGTAAAGCAATGTTGCAAAAAATTCTCATGAAAATCTAATTTTCTTAAAGTGACAGGGAAGCCAGAGAGACAGCTCAGCTGGTAAAGACGAGAGATAGCTCAGCTGGTAAAGATGACTGCTATCAAGACTGATGGAAGACCTGAGTTTGATTCCTTGGACCCACATGGTAGAAGGAGAGAGGTGACTCCTCCAAGTTGTCCTCTGCCATTCACACACCATCCGCCCCCACCAAAAGTCATTTAAACAGTAAAATGTGGGCTTTTTTCCCTAGATACCTAGATTATCTTTCCCTTTTTCCTGAAATTCCAGTGACATTATTAGAATACATTGGGATGTGTTGTGAGTGAGTAACTTCATCTACTCAGTGTGCTCTTTACAAATGCACTTCAAATCTTTTTTATTTTTATGTAAATTTTTGTTCATTTGAGCTAGGGTCAGGCTATGTGTTGTTCCAAGTTGACCTAGAACTCATTATGTAGCCCAGGGTGGCCTCAGACTTCCCCATCCTCCTGCCTCAGCCTCCCAAGTAGCTTCTTGCCTTGTTTTTCTCTTTTAGAGATTCCTGTCTGTTTGGTTTCCTTTATCTTTCTTTCTTTTTATCACTTAAATTAAAAAAAATCTATTGTTATTATGTGTGTGCACACATTCCATGGTGCAGGTATGGAGGTCAGAGAACTACTTTGTGGGACTGGTTCTCTTTTCACCACTAATGTGGATCTTGGGGATTGAACTCCGTCTTGCTCAGCAAGCCCTTTTCTAACTGAGCCATGTTGCTGGCCCTTTTTTCATCAGTCGTTGTTTTTTTCCTAACGTCCCCGTTTCCTTTCAGGCCTCTCTTCAGGAGTTCACTGCCCTTATCTGTCCTTGTGCTCTTCCTAGTTCAGTCCTGATCTGTGATTTTTTTTCCCTTTTTTATTTTTATTTTTTCTTGAGTTCTGTCACCCAATTTGAGTTCTTCTATTCTGGTTTCTGTTATTCTCTTGTACTGTCTTGTGGCTTATCTTGAAATAGCAGGTTATAATTTTCAACTACTTTGTGGGCATGTCTTTTTGGCTTGCTTTCATCGCTGGGGATGCTATTCTACGTTCTCTTTTTTATTTTCTTATAATAATTTTGTGTGGGACTTGATTTTGGCACTATTTTGTTTTTTATTTGTGTGAAATTAGTTTTCTTGGCCTTCCAAAACTGTGGCAATGTGGATGGACCTAAAGAACAGTGTGGTAAGCAAAATCAGCCAGGTACTTAAAAAATGTCAGGATGCCATTCGCATGTGGAATCTAAAAGAGGAAGGGCTGCTGAGTGGCTCAGTCAGTAAAGCACTTACCACAAGCCTGAGGACCTGAGCTGGGATCCCCAGAACCCAGGTAAAAAACCAGCCTTGTGACCTACATCTGTAAATCCAATAACAGGGTAAGATGGGTGGCAGAGACCGGCTGAGCCAGCCTGGCGCCCTGTTCCAGGCCAGTGAGCGACTCTGTGGGTGCTGGATTTAGGGGAGCAGGGGGAGGGAGGAGTTTAGAGTTTAGGAGCGAGTCGGAGCCAGACCTGCAACAGGCACGCAATACGTCCTTTATTTCAAACGTTTCCCAGAGAGGGCTGCAGCTCCATCATCAAGAGGGGGTGGGGGTGGGCTCTTCCAGGAGCCCTGCTGAACGCAGCTCAGTACCAGGGTTTGATGAGCTTGGATGTTTGGTTTTCCTTTTATGATTAGTTTCCTAGGCAGGGCAGACTAGTTATCTAGGGCACTAAGGGAGACAGGTTGGCTCTACAAACAGCCCCCTACAGTTCTGGGAGAGACCAATTAATGAGGCTTGAGCAAGGCCAGCCTGCCAATTTAGGGTCAGTTGTCCACTTTAAGGGACTTATAGGTTTCCCTAATGGATCTTATGGCTCTCCTGCAACTGGCACATTCTATCAGTGGAAAACAAAAGCTAAAAGGTAGAGGGCTGAGGCTCAGTGGCAGAAGTTTGCCTCACATGTGTGAGGCCCTAAGTTCTATCTCCAGGTACTCGCAAAAATAATAAAGAAATGAGTGAAAACAGTGGTAGGCACCCGAAGACCAGTATCTGATGTTCTCACACCTTTACACACACATAGGGACAGAGAGAGGGAGAGAGAGAGAAACACAGTTGTACCTAACCATAGTCCATGGTGTGTTTCAAAACAATTAACAGTATTTTCGAATGTTCTTACTGCAAATGATAAAGGTTTAAGGCGATGGATATACAGACTGTTCTGATCTTTTGGGGCTACAGGGAGACTGTGTCTCAAAAAGCAAAAATAAATAAATAAATAAAGTATACATGAATCAAACTATCACATTGCACTCCATAAATATGTACAATTATGTGTTGGGCCTCACGGGCCCAGCAGCTTGTTGAGCTCCTCGTCATTGCGGATGGCCAGCTGCAGGTGGCGCGGGATGATGCGCGTCTTCTTGTTGTTGTGGGCAGCATTGCCCGCCAGCTCCAGGATCTCGGCCGTCAGGTACTCCAGCATGGCCCCATCTACACGGCGCACCAGCACCCATGAGCTCCGCATAGTTGCCCTTGTGCAGCAGCCGGTGCACTTGACCCACCAGGAACTGCAGGCTGGCGTGGGACGACGGGGCCTTGCCTCCCTGCTTGCCATGGCCAGACATTTCGGCAACGGCTCAGACACAACCCACTTCTAACCAACTGTCTCAAAAGCAGCTGACAGGCTGCAGCCTACGTGGCAAATAAAAGGTTGGTCCTTCACTCCCTATGCTTTTAGCCCCACCCCTACCCTATATAAGACATCCTGTAAGCTGCAATAAATGAGATCCTGCTTCAACAGTCTCCAGCTTGGTGTGGTTTTTTTCTCCTGAGTGGAGAGAGTCCGGGCCGTCGACACTCACCATCCTGCTCAGCCCCTGGAGGAGGCCAGCTGGACCAGCTTCTCCACCGCCCTATCTGCCGGCGATCCTGGCAATTATGTATCAATCAAAAATTAAAAAGAAGTCCTCTCCATCTTCTCTGCACTGGGAGTAGCTTGCCTGCCTTGGCCCCTCACCCCTGAAAATGTATATCAGCTCCAAGTTCATTTTTACCTGCTCCTTGGTCAGGAGCACTTCGCAGCTACTGACTTGACTCTATCAGTAGTGGTATTGAACTAATCAAAAACATTGGCACATGAGAGCCTTAGCAGCTTGGCAGTCCCACGTCACTTGACCTCACATGTCCCTAGCTGCAGCTTCTGAATCAGCACCATTTTGAGGGATATTGACAGAGCAGCCAAGTTCATTGGGCCTGGGGCTGCCACAGTTGAGGTGGTTGGCTCTGAGGCTGGGATTGGGACTGTGTTTGGGAGCCTCATCATTGGTTATGCCAGGAACCCATCTCTGAAGCAACAACTCTTCTATGAAATTCTGGGCTTTGCCATCTCAGAGGCCATGGGGCTCTTTTGCCTAATGGTAGCCTTTCTCATCCTCTTCACCATGTGAAACAGCTGTCCCGCCTGCTATAGTTCTTTCTTCCATGTCTCATCCTGTACGTTCCTTTTCCTTTACCTCCCCTGGAAATCTGAGGAAAGTGACAAATAAATACTGTATTAAAAAGATGTTAAAAAAATGTAAAAGCAAAGGAAGTACAGCACATTAAAAACTCAGAGTGGTGACTAAGGAAAGCTTTTCTAACTTCACAGAGCTCCCTCTTCTGTTGTTCTTATGTAGTGTCAAAAAATGTGGTGGCTTGCTTTCTGTCACTGCTCTCCTGCCCCAAATAGCTTTTCTATTTCTTTTTAATATTCTTTCTCCAAAATTCTTTTTTGTTTTTGTTGTTTTCTGAGACAGAGTCTTGTGTAGCCCAGGCTGGCCTTGAATTTGAACTATGTAGCCAAGGATGACCTCAGACTTTGGCTCCTCCAGCTTCTACTTCTCAAGTGCTAGAGTTACAGACATGAGCTACCACACCCAGTTTTGAAATTCAAGTTGAACCGAGCATTCTGTATTTTTATTAACTCGGTCTGGCACTCCTAGTTATAAATATTTCCCATGTGCAAGAGCCATGCCTGTCATGTATCAGAGCATTCATTGGTTCTCTAGGGAGAGCTGCGGCCATGATGAGCCTCCTTTGTGTCAGAAACAGACAGTACTAGCTGTACTTGGAGTTCCCACTGGGACCTTCTGTGACAAGGATGGTTGTTTCTCTTGACTGCATTATCACCCCAAGTTGCATGGAATTTCTTTTTTGTATGTTTTTGGATTTTTTTGAGACAGGGTCTCACTTTGTAGCCCCAGGTGACCTGAAACTCTGTAGACCAGGCTGGCCTCAAACACACAGATATCTGCCTGCCTCTGCCTCCTGAGTGCTGGGATTAAAGGCTTGCACCATCAGGGCCAGCCAAATGGAAATGTTTTTTAATTCTTATTTTTTATTTCATGTGTATGAATGTACTGCCTGCATGTGGGTAGGCATACCTGTGTTGTGCAGTGCCTTCGGAGGTGAGAGGAGTTTCCCTGAAACTGGAGTTACATATGGTTGTTAGCTGCCATGTGGGTACCTTTAATCCCAGCATTTGGGAGATAGAGGCAGGCAGACCTCCATGAGTTCAAAGCCAGCATGGTCTACATAGTAAGTTCCAGGCCAGCTGGGGCTATAGGTAAACCTTGTCTTGAAAACATCAACAACAACAACAAAAAAAACAGGGGGCTGGAGAGATGCCCTAGCAGTTAGAGTGCTCGCTGTTCTTGCAGAAGACCAGGGTTCAAATCCTAGTACCCACATGGCTGCTAACAACCATGTGTAACTCCAGTTCCAGGGATCCAGCGTCCTCTTCTGTCCTCTTCAGGCCCTGCATGACACCAGTGCTCTGACATACCTGCAGGCAGTACACGCACACACATAAAATAAAAATAATAAACAAAATATTTAAAACAACAACAAAATAAAATAGAAGGCGGAGGGCGATCGAGGAAGACACTTGATGTCAACCTCAGACCTCCACACATGTGCGCACACCCACATGCATGCACACAGATGTGCACACACAAAAGATATATGCTGTACTAAATCTGTACTAAAGCTATTTTCACTAATATATGCTCATATACTCCGTTGATTGAAAAAATAACCAACACCAGCTGTAACTACAATAGTACTTCATGAAATGGGAAGGTGGGATCGGTTATTCATCTTGGTTGTAATTAAGAGTTGTGATAATACATTTAATGTCGGAGCCAAATTGTCCTGGACTGGATAGCTTCAGTTGTCAACTTGACACCCCTGGATAGAGGGAACCTCAGCAGAGGAACTTCTTCCACTGGACTGGCCTGTGGGGCATTTTCTTGATTATTGAGTGATGTGGGAGGACCCAGCCCACTGTGGGCAGTGCCATCCCTGGGGAGGTGGTCCTTGATTGTATAAGAAAGCAGGGTGAGCACAGGCCAGGGGAGCATACCAGTTAGCAGCGTTCCATGGTCTGTGCTCCAGGTTTCTGCCCTTAGGTCCTGCCTTGCCTTCCCTTGATGATGGACTGTGCTGTGAGCCAAATAAACCCTTTCCTCCCCAAGTTGGTTTTGGTCAGTGTTTTTAATCTTAGCAAATAGAATGTAACTAAGACATGTCCCATCTCCCAGGGGGGCAATTATGAAGTCAAAGCCTACTTAGCAAATGAATTTAATTGTAAGATTTTGCTGATTCACCTCAAAGACATAGATAATGTATGTGGACATAATCCAAACAGTTAGCAACAAACTTTTACACTGCCTTGAATTTATTTTAGAGGATCTGACTGCTTGGTTGTTGCAGGAAAGGCAGTGTAGCTTATGTAACATGTAGTTGAGAAACCAAAATTCATACAAAAACCAAATTGCAATGTGATACAGAGAGATCTAGAGACAAGTGTTCTGGAATTTTGGATTTAGCCAATATGGATATATCCCTGACCTCTTTCTTAAGTAAGTTTCCCAGCCAGTGGTGCATGTCTTTAATCCCAGCACTCAGAAGGCAGAGACAGATGGATCTCTGAATTTGACACCAGCCTGGTATACATATTGAGTTCCACGACAGTCAGGGTGACATGGTGAGATCCTGTCTCTAAACAAAATCAACCCCAACACCCCCAAAAAACCCCCAAGTAAATGTATTCAGAGAATATTCCCTCTGTCAGAGTTTAGATGTGCTTTCAACACATGCCAAAGGGGCAGAGGCCACAAAGTGACACAACAGTGGAGGAAAAATGGGGCTGACCACCCAGCAGGTGTGGTGTGAGTGGTCATCAGGGTAGTTGAAGCCACAGAAAACTTTGATGTGGCGCTCACAGGCACCTAGGGTCCAAATGGACAGCCCAGTGAGGTGCCACTTAAATGAAAAAAATAAAAACCTCCTCTTCCTACTGAAACTATAAACTAAAACAAGTTTTTCTCAAGAAGAATACTATGTATGTTGGTGGACTATTTTCCTTGGGGGTGGGGGGACTTGGTATTATCCATTTAGCTGGGAACCTGGGTAGAACAAAAACACTCTTTCATTTTGTTTTCCCTTTGCTCTTGGATGGCAGAACTCCAGTCCTTGGAATCAGACTCTGAAATTCTCAGGTCTTTGGTTTCTGGTTGAAAGTCACATATAAGCTTCCCTGGTTCAGAGTACTTCCTTCCATTTTGGTCTAAGCTATATTTTCAAGGTCCCTGACTCCCCAGCCTGTTGTGGGACTTCTCAGTCTCCATAACAAATCCTCTTTCGTCTCTATTAGCCTACCAACCATTCTCCTATTCTCCTCCACCCCCTCTCAGGAGAACTTTGACTAATACCCAACAGACATAGCCACAGGCCAGTCCAATAGAGAAAATTCCCCATGTGAGGCTCCCTCAGCCCAGCTGTGTCAAGTTGACACTAAAGCTACCCAGCACAAAATAATAATAATAATTATTATTATTACTATTGTGTGTTAAAGTGTGCACACAAGACATGTGTGGATGTGGTGGTCATGGAGATGTGGGAGTCAGAGGAGAACTTCGAGGAGGAGCTGGATCTTCCCTTTGTTATATCTTTGTATCTATTCTCTGCCTGTTTTTCCAACCAAACAGATACATACATGTATGCATATGCATTTCTTTCTATATTTGCCACATATTAACTGTTATCATTTTTTTCTGATTATCAAAGTATAAAATGAAGCTACTAGTGGATTTATTTAGCCCTTGATGGCAATGATTCCTCCTAAGGGCGGATTTGGCCATCAGGAGTCAACTGCAATTTCTAATCAGTGTCCCTTCTGCCCACATAGACACCTGTAGATGTAGTCCACTTCTGCCTATCAAATGCCCCAGGGGCCAGCTGGGAGATGAATTAAAAAGTTCTCCAGTACACATACATCTGTATGAATTCCAGGGGAAACCAAATTTGTTCAAGTGCTCTGTTTAGCATCTTTTGACCTGTCAACTGAATCTGCTCTCTGTTCACGTCATTTGCCAGTGTGTTACTGAGCACTTCTTCAAATGCCAGACACGTTCAGGCAGTAAGCACAGCTTGGTATGACTTTTCCTGGGAAGATATGAACAACTTTCTGTCTACCCCAGATAGGGCACCAATGACAGACCAAAGAGATGACTCCATCCAAGACTAGGTTGGTGAATCAGTGAGTTTAATGGGGTTACTTACAGGAATATAAGTGAAGGGTTACTTACAGGAGTCACGGGGACTAAAAGGCCACTAAGTCACCAAAAAGTCTAGCTCAGCATCAGTGACTCCCCAGAACTGCATCCCCGTGGTTCTTGCATAACTTGGAGCAGCTGAGCTGGCCAGAGTCTCCTGTATGCAATAATCGGTCCTGCTTTTACAACCTGCAGGGAGGGGAGCTTATGAAACTTCCAAGTTTCAGGAACTTCCTGAATCTTAAAGAGCGTCCCTCTCTTGGGCCTGGAGAGATGGCTCAGTGGTTGAAAGCACTGGCTGTTCTTGCAGAGGACCCAGTTTTGGTTGCCAGCACCCACAACAGCAGCCATTAACTGTCTGTTATTGGAATTCCAGAGCACCCATCGCTCTCTTCTGGTCTCAGTGGGCATTGCATGACAGGTACACAACGTACATGCATGCGAAACATACACATGAAATATAAATAAATAGATATTTGTTTTACTTTTATTTTGATTTTTTGAGACAGAGTCTCCCTGTAGCCCCAACTGGCCTGGAACTCTCTATGTAGATCAGGCTGGCCACAATCTCAGAGAAATCCACCCATCTCTGCCTCCAGAGTGCTGGGATTAAAGGTGTGAGCCACCATTCCTGGCTCAGTAAATAAAAATTTAAAAAAGAATATCCCTTTAAGATGAAGTGTTTCAATTTGGAGGAAATAGCTTTATACTACATACAGAGTCCATAAAATAGACAAAAACCCTCCTCTCGAGGAGACTATATTCCAGTGTTGAGGGAGATAGAGAAGAAACAAATAAAAGTTGAATTGTGATAAATGCAAAGAGGAAAGGACTGGGGGGACGTTTGGTACTGAGAAAAGGCCTCTCAGTGAGCAGAGGCTGTGCAAGTAATGCTCCCGGCAGTAAAAAGGGTAGGTGCAAAGACTCTGAGTAGGTGTGTGATTTGAGTGTTGAAGAATGGTGTAGAGGCCAGCTCCTGACCTTTTGATATCTAGAGGCCTTCCTTATCACTTGTCTAACTCATATGTCTAATCAAGATTCTGTTTGCTAAG
Organism: Eospalax fontanierii; assembly: GCA_035773235.1. NCBI lineage: Eukaryota > Metazoa > Chordata > Mammalia > Rodentia > Spalacidae > Eospalax > Eospalax fontanierii. Next base: position 50,733,982 of record CM069547.1, on the reverse strand, counting down.
GCAGGCAAGCATAGGAAATAGTTTAGTAACCCAGGGCTGCACTTAGTTTGGGCTATTCACACTCCTTCTCTTCTGATAATACCCTTAGCTGCCTAGTTCCTTTACTTGCATGGACTATGTACACACACCCCTCTCCAAATAATATACCAAGTAACCTTGGACTGCCACCTGAATTTGGCTACATATACACTCCTTTCTGAGAAATAAGATATGTTTCTTTTCTTAATGATCATCAGACTTGGACAGTTTCTATTCAAATGTATTCCCAATACATCCTGGTATGGGAGGTGTAGTTATTCAGCCTGAACTGGCTGCATGTGCAATAGACAAACTATCCTCAAATAAACTTTTAGGGAGAATCTCCTATTTACCATCTTATGCATTTGCTTAATTGGACAAGCATATGCATGTCAGATGCATTATGGGAAGGGACATGTGCAGTAGAAAAATGATTACATAACCTAATCTAACAATCAAAATAGAGAACCACCCTCACTATACTTCTTAGAAACCAAACTCCTCCTCTCAAAGCCCATAAAAAGAAGCCTTAAGCAATAATTAGAGCACTTGAGTACTCTTCCTCATATGGCCTGCTGTTTTGACAGTGAAACCCTCTATAATCTCTCACTTCACTCTGAATCAAGTTATTTTGCTATTTTATGTGTATGAGTGCTTTGACTGCATGTGTGTAAGTGCACCCGTGTTGTGCAGTGCCTATGGTGGATAGAAGAGGACATCAGATGCTCTGGAAATGGGGTTACAGATGGTTATTAGCCATGTGTTTGCTGGGAACTGAACCTGGGTCCTCTGCAAGACAGCCAGTACTCTGAACCACTAAGCTATCTCTGCAGCACTCTACTGGTGCCCTAAACCCCCTGTTCTTCTAGTAAGTGCATCTTACCTTTCTACAACAACAACAAGAATGCCTAAATGTCAATTGGGCAACAGCTGAAGTCCCCAAAATTTGGGAAACACAATGGTGATTTCAGGAATTAAGAAAAGTTTGAATGACAAGGCATGGATGGCTAGGTTACTCTGCACTTTTGGGAAAAGAGAGCCCTCAGCTTCTTCTCCTTTCACAATCTTATCTTAATGTTTGATGCTGATAATAATCAGGAGGAAATATCAGCAGGGCACTTGCTTGGCCATAGAGACAGTTTAGCGCTGAGAAGCAGCATTCCTACTCCCCAGCACAGAGCCTGGTACCCAGAAAGCACACAATAACCCTTTAATCAGGTAGTACTGGAGATGTGGCTTAGTGGTAGAGTGCTTACCTATCTAGGAGATACTGTACTTCACAGCTGACACCAGAGTTCTGGTAGCTGGAAGTACACTCCACTCATAGGGTTTGAAATGGGCCCAGAACTTACATAGTTGAATTCTTAATGTATCCCTTCTCTCTAGCCAATGATCACCAGGAGTGTAAGGTGTGACTGAAAGGAAACCCCCCAGCAGTTCTAGGACTCAGGACTGACAGACATCTTGGCGACTCCAGCCAAACTTCCAGAGTCCACAAGCATCTGTGAAAAGGGACTGACAAGATCAGCTTCCTGATACTAGTGTTAACGATGTCCTCTGAACATCAATCAGATGTTATGGGGATCCACTCCCCATAAAAAGGCCTACTGACCAGCTAGGCCTGGCTAGTCTCCTCATACGGACCTGGGGAGGCTAGCTAGGCTAGTTTCCTCAATTCCCAAGATCTGAGGAGGCTAGTCTTGACCGGTTTTCCTCATTTCCCAACCTGGAGACTAGCCCTGTGCCCTTAATAAACCAGTCCTGTAAGCTCCCCTGTGGAGTCTCTCGTCCATTTCTGCTGGGTCTAACATATGGTGCCGTACTCGGAGACCGGCACAGTAGTGGACTGACTGCTAGATACAGGCTTCTATTTCAAACTTTACATATGGTGCGATATCTGAAGCGATTCCCCAGCCTCCATGCAGGGCCTGGTGTGGTCCACTCCGGCTGGACTGGCTGTGGGCTCCTCACCCATGACATCAGCAGACATGATGGGTACACCCATTCCCTTCCCCCTCTGCTGCTCCCTCCGATTTATTTCTCTCTCACGCTCCCATTTCTGAATGGCTGCTGGCTCACTCACTCGCTTGCTCGGGACCCCTGTCCATATCATGCATGCCCAGACTCTGCCTCTCCTCATGTGTGCTCTTTCACGGTCCGTGGGAGCAACTCGCCCATGGGCCTTGGCGTCCTGCCAGGCCCTCAGACAGGAGTGCCTTAGCTTGAGCCTCTGCTCACCTGCCTGCCCCAGGAGCTTCTCCTCCTAGCCTTTCCCTCTGTCCCGCTTTCTGGGCCTCTCCCTCCAGCATGGATCTCTCTTTCTCTCTCTCTCTCTGTCTCTCTCTCTCTCATTTCTGGGCATCAGCTGCCTCGCTTGGACCCCTGTACACTTCTCCTAGTTCTCTTCTCAAAAGCAGTTCCCGGGAAATGCCAGGGGTTCCTTCCGGGTCCTGACACTCAACTCTAAATCTGGGAGGCATTCCCAGTTAGAGATCTCCTCTGGGATATCCCTCGGGTAGGGACCCTTACCTGCTGTGGAACCCCCACGTGCTCTGCACTCCCGGAGTCTACACCCCACTTTGTTCGCGCTCCCCCTCCCATTTCTCTATGTCACTTTCTACTTTTATACCCTCTCTCCCCTCCGCCATCTCCTGACAGTCTGTCTAGTCTCTTTTCTCCTTAGTTGAACTGCCTTTTTCATTTTCACTATGGGCTCCTCTCAGTCCAACCCTGCCTCCCCCTTTTGAGTTCTGGGTCTGTGCCATGGACTTTGTGGCCGCTGCCCAGAGCCACGCACTTCCGCACTTCCCTGTCTCCTCACAGGGGACCCACGGCAGATCTAACTCCCTTGGATCTGTGCTCTTTCCAGCTCTGGCTACCAAGCTTTCTCCCTCAGGACCCTTGGTACCCTCTGGGTCCTAAGACCCAACTCGCCTCTATTCTTGCAAGTGCCGGACCAAAGATCTCATCTGGGTATCACACAGGCAGGGACTCTTATCTGCGGTGCCATCCCATGCAAGCACTCACACTTCTGCAGCCAGCACTCAGGGCTCCTCCAAAGAAGACTTCAGGTCACAAGAGCTGCCAGGCCCACGCTTCAAAGTGGACAACAAAGGACACTGGGCACAAGCCTGCCCCAACTCAGTGGCCACTGCCAGGGCCTTGCCCATAATGCGGAAAATGGGGACACCTAAAGGATGACTGCTCTTCTTTGCAAAATGGAGGTAGGCCAGTCATGTGGGCCCCCAGCCCACCTCCAGATCTTCTTCACTGACAGAACTTGTCCTCCTGACCACCAAGGATTGACTGTGCACCACAGCAACAGAGGAGCCCAGAGCTGCCGCCACAGTGGACAAAGGCCTGTTCCTCATAGGGGGCCACATGGCCTGTTCTTCCTTTCCTACTCAGGTAAGACACACGCCTAGCAGCTGTCCCTGGTGGGAGTCAATGGACCTCCCCACAGTCTCAGGGCTACTCTACCTCTTCCCTGCATTGTTTGAGATTTCCCTAACAGCCCTCACCCTTTTTGCCAGGCCTTGGAATGCATCCTTCACTGGTCTTAATTACTGCCTTTCTTTGTGATAGAGCATTTCCTTGTTCCTTCATGCCCTGGGCACCCCTATATAGTTTTTCTAATTCAGACAGGTTATTATTATTCATATATTCCCTCAAGGCCTAAAACAAACTTTTGGTAGATCTCTCTCTCTCTCTCTCTAAACTGTGATTTTTGTGTTGTCTATAAGCTCACCTGGGAGCTTACAAAATGCAATGTATACACAGGTACTATCAATTCATGACATTGAGTGTGTTCTTTTTGTAAGATGATACTGCACAGCACTCTTCTGAGCCAAATAACTGCCTTCTTCATGACTTCAGCTGTATCTACTTGCAAAAGATATCACAGTTGGGTTTGTTAAGCAGGATCACCGGACCCTCACCTGAGTCTCCAGCCACTTCTGCCAGCCAGCTGTATGTAATTTTGCCCTAATCACAAATGGCTCCTTAATTTTTTTAACTATTAAATTCTTATCTTTCTCTAAAGCAGCTGGCTAGCAGCATACATCATAAGAGCCACCAGCCACTGAGTCACCTCTGCTTACCTTCCCACCAGGGAATAGGAACAGCTGCTTTACTATGATGAAGACTCGCCAATGTAACCCATTCCAGCCTCCTGTGTCATCCCCCATTCCCATCATCGCCAATAGAGTCAGCCTGAAGTAGTCAGAGAAGAACATCACCCCTTTGCACCTATGACACTAAAGGCTGGAATGTAAGGTGTGACTGAAAGGAACCCCCCAGCAGTTCCAGGACTCAGGACTGACAGACACCTTGGCGACTCCAGCCAAACTTCCAGAATTCACAAGCATCTGTGAAAAGGAACTGACTTTTGCAGCTTCCTGATACCAGGTGTTAACTATCTCCTCTGAATATCAATCAATCAGATGTTAAGGGGATTCCCTCTCCATAAAAAGGCTTACTGACTAGCTAGGTGAGGCTAGTTTCCTCAACTTCCAAGATCTAAGAAGGCTTGTCTCGGCTGGTCATTTTCCGACCTGGGAAGCTAGCTCCGAGCCCTTAGCAAATCAGTCCTGTTAACTCCCCTCCACCATTTCCACTGGGTCTCAAGAACCAAATCTTACAAGGAGCACAATGTTGAGTTTGTTATTTGTTGCTACATGGGAAACACAGTCATTTCCATAAGAGGGTCCTGAGAGGAGTTATGAGCTTGTATGAGGTGATTTGGGGGAAGTTTTAAAGAAACAAGGCTTTGTTGTGATTAGGATACTGTCAAGGCAAGGGGTAATTCTATGACAGAGTATCATAATCCGTCTTAAGGGAAGAACGAGGTGATGTGAGAGCCATCATCCCTGAAAGCAGGCATAGTCACTGAAATGAGATCAGAGAGAAGCATTGCTTTTCGTGTTTTGAATTTGCATAGTAGCATTTGGCTGTGCTTAAGCAAAGTTATGAAGTAGTTGTTTTGGTCTGACTTCATCACAGTCACAGAATGGCCTTGCGGGGTGTTAGTGTCTGTTATGATTTGATATGATTTATCCCCTGTGAACTTATGTAGGAGTTTGTATTGGTTAGAATGAGAATACCTCCCATAGACTCCAAGCACTGCCTTGGCAGGTTTTAGGAAGTAGACCCTTTCTGGAAGAAGCATGCCACTGGGGGTGGGCTTTGAAAGTTCTTAAGTGTGAGCAAAATGTTCCCAGAAAGTCCCGCATCTTGGACTGAACTTCCTGCAAGGCTGACCATCTGATTTGCACTTCAATAATTGTGGAATGTTGCAGATCCTGAGCCTATTTACAATTGATTTTGGGCTACTCCTTGCCCACCTCTGTTTTAACACCTTGTGTTACATATATATATCAACATAACAAAGAAACAGCTCCCACTAACCTAATGGCTAATAATGTCATCAGATAGCAATAGCATCTGAAACCTATAGTACAATCCTCCGTCTTTGCTCTGAACTGCCTGCTGAATATATCCACCAATGTATTTAAAGAGTAGGTTGATTTATGACTTTCTTTGTTCTATTATTGTAGAAGTTCATGAAACTGCTGCCTCACTGGAACATGGTATTTTGAGAAACATAAATTTGTGTTTTGCGGGCATGGACACTCGGCTCCAGAATAAACCATCTCTTTTATTCCTTTGAGATGAAGGCTGTTTATTTCATTGACATTAATCCTTGCCAGATTTTCAGTCACTTTCTGCTTCCTGTACCTGCTTGAAGATGTGATCCCTTAGCTTTCCTCTCTGGACATCTCTACCTCCAGGCCTCCCCTGCTATTATGGTCTGTTATCTTTCTGCAATCATAAATAAAGTCTTCCTTCTAAAAGTTGCCTTTGTCATGGTGTCTAATCATAACAACAGAGAGGTAACTAACACAGAAGTTGGTACCAGGAGAGTGGGGTGTTGCTATGAAGAACCTGACCACGTGGGTTTTGGGAGGAATGTGGAAAGCTTCGGAGGTTTGGACTAGAAAAACTGTTGAATGCTGTAATCAGAGTTTAACAGGCCATTCTAGTAGGAGCCTGGAGGAAAGTAGAGCTGAGAACAAAGTAGTTCCAGAGGAAGATGAGGACTTAAGCAGCAACTGGGATGTCTTGGCAAATAGTCTGAGTAGAGGCTGCCCACAGCAGATGAGCCTGCCCTGCAGCTAAGTTGGAAAGTAATGGGCTAATTTCTTTGGTGGAGGAAGTTTCAAGACAGCTTAATGTGGAAATGTTGGCGTGGCTCTTAATGGTGAATATTAAGCAGATTTGCAATGACAAAAGAACAAATGGATAGAAAGAAATGCAGAATGAACCGTTTGGATTGAAAAGGAGCACTAGGAAGATTAATATTGGAGCCAAGACAAGTGCTGATGGAGAGGCTCTCTTTGATAAACTTAGAGCCTACAGATTTACACTTAAACAATGGAAAGAGTACACCCAGCTAAGCCTCTACCCTGAGAATGGAAAACGCATAAGGAGGGTCCTGCTCCTAGAAAACTGCTATAGACAAAAGTTGCTGTTAATGAAGGGCCCATTCCAGGCTGGTCCTGAACTTGGCAGTGTCGTTCACATGGTGCTGGCTTGAGAGGTATGAAAGATGCAATAGTGAAGGGGTCAAGAGTTTTACCTCTGGGGTTTCAGAAAGTCACTAAGGCCAGGTAGTATACAGCAGGCAGCAGGGATGTTCCTGCATAGAGAAGGTCCTATAAGCCAAGAGGTCCAGGCTGTAAAGGTAAAGCCTGATTGGCAGTAGAGATCCTAAGATACTGGAGATGCTGGAATCATGAGACATCTGCCAAGGAGGGCTGCACCCAGGGAGTAGTACCAGCCCGAGAGAGAGAGAGGGGGGGGGAGAGAGAGAGAGAGAGAGAGAGAGAGAGAGAGAGAGAGAGAGATAGCAAAGCTGGAGGGACTGAGCCATCTAAGCCCTTAGGAAGTAAAGTCTCAGAAGTTCCATAGAGCTACTGAATTTGGTGTTCACCCTGCTGGGTTTCTGTCTTGTTTTAGTTCAGTATTTCCTCAGTGTGCCCCCATTCCCCTCTCCCCCTTTTTTGGTCTTTTGAGAACCCTTTAGCCTGTAGCCCCAGCAGGCCTGGAACTTACCATGTAGACAAGGCTGACCTCCATTTTACAGAGATCCACCTCCCTTTAACTCCTAAGTACTGGGATTAAAGGTATGTTCTGCCATACCTACCTTTGGAATGAGAATGTGTATTCTGTTCCATTGTATAATGGAAGTATGTAATTTGTCTTTGATTTTACAGGAGCTTAGTTAAGAGATTGCCTTGAGTCTCAGAAGAGACTTTTGACTCTGGACTTTTATTTTTATTTAGTCTTTTTGAGACAGGATCTCACTGTAGCCCCAGCAGCCTTAGAACTTGCTATGTAAACCAGGCTGGCCTTGATCTTACAGAGGTCTGTCTAAATGCATTTTGAATTATGATATGGTCATGAGCCTGTGGGGGCCAGGGAGAGGAATGTGGTGGTTTGAATGAGAATGTCTCCTATAAGCTTCAAGTATTTAGACATTTTGTCCCCAATTGTTGGCACTGTTTTGGCAAGTCTTAGGAGATGTGGACATGCCTGGAGGAAGCACTCACTGGGGGGGCTTTGAGAGTTCTTAAGTCTTTCCAGACTTCTAGTTGCTCTCTGCTTCCTGTGCTTACTTATTTGAAGATGTGATCCTCCACTTTCTTCTCTGGAATAGTAAGTCAAATAAAATCTTCTTTTTAAAAGTTGCTTTGTTTATGGTGTCTTATTACAACAGCAGAAAAGTAATGCAGAGTTTAATCTCCATTGTGAGGTATTAAAAGGGTGTAAATAAGCCAGGTATGGTGTCACACACTTTTTAATCCCAGCAGAAAGCAGAGGCAGGAAGATCTCTGTGAGATGGAGGCCTAGTCTACATAGCAAGTTCCAGGCCAGCTGGGCCCACAGGGAGACCCTGTCTCAAACAAACAAACAATCAAACAAACAACAAACAAATGTAGAAATATTATAGAACTCAGAAGTGGCATTGTGAGGGATTAACTGGGTGGAAATATAACTCTGCTGTTCAGTTGTTAAGATTAGAGGTGATGTCAGTAGTTTTATTAGCAAGACATCACCAGATATGGTTCTTTGGCCTTGGACCTTAATGTGAGCCTAGATAAATCTCTTTTCTTTAAAATATCTAGATTCTATGGTACTGGTTATTAGTAATAGGAAATAGATTCAGTGTCTTGTCAGATTGCTTTCGCTCAGTAAGAGAATCCCAGCAAAGCTGTCAATGCCATTGCTAACTCCTAACAACACTAGTCTTGACTAGTATTAGACCAGTCTCTGCCTGTTAGTTTGTTTACTTATTTATTGAGGCAGGCTCTCACTATGAAGCATTGGCTGGCTTGGAACTCACTATGTAGACCTGGCTGGCCTTAAACTCACAGAGATCTGCATGTCTCTGAGTCCAGGGTGCTGAGATCACAGGTGTGGCTCAGAGCCCATTTCTTAACCTTTCCCCCATCCCCTGACACTTCATCACAGTTAGGTTCAAGGATCAGCTGTATAGACTGTCCCTAAGACATCAAACCTTTAAACAGCTGTAATTTGCGAGTGTGATTATTATGGATTTGTTCTAAGGGGTGATGTCTCCTCCGTGAAAGAGAAAGAAATCGGGGGTGAATTGTGCGGGCCCCTGGTGCCTCTAAAGGAGCCAGGGCTGTTTATTGTGACCGTACAGTATTGTCAGAAAGGTCTGGTGATGGGGTTGAGGCCAGTCACAGGTCGCTCGTCGTGACCCCCCTTAGTGGGGAGACTTCTCTGGGTCGCGCGGGGCGTCCCTAGCAACGCGCGCGCCCTCACAGCCCCGCCCACGTGAGGCGGCGGCGAGTGCGCCTGCGCGCGGCCGCAACCGCCAGTCCGCTCGCCTCTCCTCCCCTCCCCGCCCCCTCCCCTCTCCTCCTCCTCCCCCTCAGCCGCCCCGAGCGCGAAGCCAACATGGAGCCCGAGGATCTGCCCTGGCCCGGCGAGCTGGAGGAGGAGGAGGAGGAGGAGGTGGAGATCGCGTCGCCGGCGACCGAGGAGGTGATGGAGGCCGAGACCTCGAAGGAGACCGTGAGGGTGGAGGAGGAAGAGGCGGTGCCTGAGGCGGACCCAGATTGTAACTTCGAGTTCCAGCCGCGGGAGAGCACGGACGAGGAGGAGGATGAGATGGCCCAGGCCTGGCTGCAGGCGCACCCGGACCGGACCTTCGCGCCGCCGCTGCCGCCCCCGAGGCACCTGTACGGTCCGGCCGAGCGTTCGCCTCCGGAGTCGGTGAGCGGGCGGGGAGGTGCGCGCGTTTGTGGGGCGGTGCGGGGCTGAGGGAGGTGCGCGCGTTTGTGGGGAAGTGTGGCTTCAGGCCTGCGCCTCCGAAGCTCGGCCGCCTGCTCGCTCCTGGTCCGGGGCAGGACTAACCGGTCCTGGGTCGAGGGGGCCACTCTGCGGGGCCCCTGCTCCCGCCGGTGGGGCTGGCTTGTGGTCTCCTGTTCTTCCTAGCAACAGCATCTCCTGTGTCCTAACATCTCCCCCCGCTTAGTGGGTCCGGGGCCTTTTTGAACTAGGACTGGTGCGGCAGGTGCGACAGGTTTTTGAGGAAGACAGTAGTCCCAGAGCGCCCAGTTTGGAAGGCTTTTGGGAGGAGCTTGGAGCTGGGCTAGCGCCGGAGCGAATCGTTGCTAGGGAATAGCCAGTTAAGGAGACAATTAGTACTTGAATTTTCCCTAGTGCAGAAAGAGCTCCCTTTGTGGAATTAGTGTGGATTATGGACTAGGTGTGAGAGATGTTGAGTCTTCCCGCCCACTGAGGGTCTCTGGAATCACATTTGCAACAGTAAATGTGTCCCTTGCCAGTGGGAAGAGGCTAGTGGTGTTGCTTTAGTCTTGAAAACTTGAAAGTAAAGTCAAGACAGAATGGAGAAACAATCGATTTTACCCTTACCTCGCCAAGATAATTTTGAAAATAACGAGGCAATGAATTTGATTCTTTTCAGATAGCGAGACCTATGCTGTTAAGTACTGGAGCCACTAGCCACGTGTGACTCTTCATTATTGTCGGGGGAGGCTGGTGGTGGTATCTCAGTGGTAAAGGGCTAGCTTAGCATATGCAAGGCCCTGAGTTCAAGGCCCAGAACTGGGGGAAAAAGAATGAATAAAATTAGAAATTAATTGACTCCATTGTTTTAATCCCTTTTCAAGTAGCCATGCTTGGTTAGTAGCTGTCATGGTGGATTACTAAAGATCTAAAAGATGCTTTGCCTACTACCCCAAGGGGTTGGTAATTTATTGAACTTATGCTTAAAAAAAATTTATTATGTGTATGAGTGAATTGCCTGTATTTGGTAGGTGCACCTGTGTTGTGCAGTACACATGCATGCCACTTTGTATTTGATACTGCTTTCCTTGTGTTCCCACTCTAAAGAGGGACGCAGATAAAATTCAAATGATCTCATAGATAAAGCTAGTATATGCTAAAAGACTATGAACACATAAGGCAAGGCAACTTGTACTAGACAGTGAGGTTGGGGGAGCTTCTTGAGGTTATAATAGAACTGATGTCTGAAGATAGAGTAAGGCTAATTAGCTAAGGAAAAAGAGTTCTAGATGAGAAAACAACATGAGGAAAGGTACTGTTAGTTAGCAAGAACATGACATTTTCAAGGAAGTGAAGGCCAGTGGCTTGAGTTGGGGCTACAGGACTTTATGTATTATGTATTTATGTATTATGCCGGGGTTTTCTAGTCTTCGACCCTGGGGCTTTGGAAGTCAGTAAAATGCTTTAAACATGTGTATGATCATACATTTGTTTTCAGCAAGGTAATCAAGTAGTGAGTCTACAGTGGTGATGGTAGGAGCAGGTCTGAGCAGCGGGAATAGGTGAAAGATACTTCTTAGAGGGTAGTTGCAATATTGTAAGGCAAAAAAATGGTATTGTTGGACAGGAAGTGAAGTGTTTGTTGGGGATACAAGGAAAAACTAGGCTGTTTCAAGAGGTATTTGCTCTGCTAGGGACAATTGACAGACAAAGGGCAGAAGGTTTATTAGATGTAGTGAGCTACAGCTGTAGTAGGCAAGACAGTAGAAACTGTGTAGAGGCATTGTGAGGGGCTGCTTTCATGGCGGACTTTCCTGTGTGGGCAGTCAGGCTTCATTTCAGTGTCATGGTGCCCTAGTTGTTTAGGTCTTACGGGGTGAAACATCTGCGTTTGTGTTTCTTTTGGGCACTAGTTATCTTGCAGAGCAGGTATATGTCACTTGGGGTCAAACTTCTGAGGGTCTCAGTGTGCTCATTAGAAAATGGAATTCTCCACATGGTATCAAGAAGCCCTAAGACAAATTACAGTCAGGGATTGTTAAGACTAGCTCTTTCTGGTCCTGTTTGAAGCCCAGCCTGCTGCCTTGTTCCGATGATAGAATGGCTCAACACAGCTGTTCATCCCAGAGCAGCAGCCATATTTTCAAGCAAAATCATAACACTTAATAATAGAGGGTAAGGTGTCCAGGTATTTGGTTATTGAATGAATTCCTTTGTGGATTTTGAGATATGGTCAGGTCTGTGGTGGGAATGGTGCCTGTGAAGAAAAGGCTTAGAAGCAGTCTTTTTCTACTCCATATAGATAGGTTACTGTTAATCAGAATAACATGTTAACATATAGTAAGTCTTAGGTTGCCAATAGTAAGAATTAAAAAGAAGCAGGCATGGTGGCACATGCCTTTAGTCTCAGCATTCAGAAGGCAGAGGCATGCGGATATGTGTGAGATCAAGGCTAGTCTGGTCTACATAGCTAGTCCCAGGCCAGCAAGGGCTATAGGAGACCCTGTCTCCAAAAAAACAGAAAGAAGAGAGTTAAAGTGAAGGCTGGGCATGGCAGTCCACACCCAGCACTGAGAAGGCAGTCTCATGAAGGGGATTTCAGAACTTAAGGCCTGCCTGGTCTGCATCATGAGTTCCAGGCCAGCCAGAGCTGTACAGTGAGATCCTGTCTCAAAGACAAAAATCAGTTGTTTATATTAGAAAATACCTGAAGGTGTAGATAGATGGTCTTTTTGTATGTGTGCTACTGAGGATCAAATCCTGGTATTCATGCATTAGTTAGGCATGTTCCCTGCCACTGACCAAAGGCCTGTTTCACTCCCAAGTTTTGTTGAGTAGTGGTTAGTGCAATGTAAATTGTTTAAAGGATGAGCTCAAATAACAGGAAACATTTTCATTCTCTCAAGTTAAATCACAGAATTCTAATATTCCATTTACCCTGTCATATAACTTTCTAGGTAATAAGGGTTTTCTAGGAATGATCTGTAAGACAGTGATTAAGTTTGTAGTCCTGTTAGTCAAAGACAACCATTTCTTTGTATGTGTTGTATAGTATGTATGTTGCACATAAGTGTGTATATGGGTACATGTAGAGACAGATCTACCTAAAGTGTCCTTTTGGGTTATTCTCCATATTAATATTATTATTATTAATTTTTTTTTATTTTTTATGTGTATGAGTGTTTTGCCTGCATGTATGTAAGTGCACCCGTGCATGCAATGCCTCTGTACTAGAAGAGGGTGTCGGATCCGCTGGAACTGGAGTTAAGATTGGCTGTTAGCTGCCATGTGGGTGCTGGGAACTGAACTTTGGTCCTCTGTAAGAGTAACTGGTGTCTTAACCACTGAGCCATCTCTCCAGCTCCCACATTATTTTTCTTGAGACGGGGTCCCAAATTAGGAGCTTATGCCATTCATTTAGACTGGATGGCCAGCAAACTCCAGAAATTTGCCTGTCCTCTGTCCTCCTGGAACTGGGGTTGCAATACACCAAGCATCCCATGTGTGCTAAGGACCTGAACTCAGATCCTTATGCGCGTGTGGCAGGCACTTTACCTACTGAGCATCTTCCCAGCTCCTCTTTCTCCCTCTCCCTTAAAAAATTATTATGGGGGCTGGAGAGATGACTCAGTGGTTAAGAGCCCTGGCTGCTCTTTCAGAATACTGGGGCGTCAGTTCCCAGCACCCACATGGCAGCTAACAACTGTCTGTAACTCCAGTTTCAGGAGATCCAGTTCCCTGTTCTGACCTCCACCGGCACTGCACGACTTGGGTGCACTTACATTCAGGCATTACACTCATACACATAAAATAAAAAAAAGAACAAAAAGATTATTTGTGTGTGTGTGTGTGAAGGTTACAGGACAACTTTGTGGAGTTGATTCTCTTTTCTTCCTTTTATGTGGCTCTTGGGTTCCAAGGATTGATCTCAGTTGCCAGGCTTCACAGCAAGAACCTTTAACCTGAGCCAGCACCCCCCTTTTTTTTTTTTTTTTTTGAGACAGGGTCTCACTGTAGCCCCAGCTGGCCTGGAACTCACCGCCTGGCTCTCAGCTTAGATGATTTCAAATACCTTTTCTTGAAAACCTGTTTCTGGGGACAATAATAATGTTCATAGTACAAGAAATTCTTGGTCTGAGCCGGGAACAGTGCTGGAAATATTTAATTCTTGTCAGCCATTCTCCTCTTCATTCTTATCCTCTAGCCCTACCCAGTGTTCACCATCTCTCTGGTTGGCAGGCTGTTTTCAGAAGAAAGAACAACAGGCCTGAGTTCTTAACTTGTCCATAGTACGCCATTTTCTTTTTGTTTTGGTCTTTTTGAAACCAGGTCTTCCTGTAGCCCCAGCCGGCCTGGAACTCACTTTGTAGACCAGGCTTGCCTCGAACTCACAGAGATCCTCCTGCCTCTGCCTCCCAAGTGCTGCGATTAAAGGCTTGCATCACCACATCCAGTGGTATGCCGTTTTCAGGAAAGGTACTGGAAAGAGAACTTTTCCATGCCCTGGAACAGTTTAGATTTATAGGAATTTTTCTTCTTTTTGGGGAGGGGGAGTCCTCCTTGCAGCCCCAGCTGTCCTGGAACTCACTATGTAGACCAGGCTGGCCTTGAACTCACAGAGATCTGCTTCTCTGCCTCCCCAGTGCTGGAATTAAAGGCGTGAGCCACCACACCTGACAGAATGTTAATTTTGATAATTTAAGATTTTCCTAGAAAGTTCTTCATTTCAAAATTCAAGGGTTTCCAGTTGATTAGAATGGAGGGCTATATAGTTTTGTTTTGTTTGGGGTTTTTTTTGGTCTTTTTGAGACAGGCTCTCTCTGTAGTCCCAGCTGGCCTGGAACTTACTATGTAGACCAAGCTGGCCTTGAACTCACAGAGATACACCTGTATTTTTGCTTGTATGTGGCTATTGTCAGTACCCATTTTTTATTATTTTATGTGACTGAGTGTATTCTCTCCATTTATGTAAGTGCACTCATGTTGTGCAATGCCTACAGAAGATGGGGATTGGATTCCTCTGGAACTGGAGTTTCAGATGGTTATTAGCTGCCATGTGAGTGCTAGGATTTAAATTCAGATTCTCTGTAAGAGCAGCCAGTGCTCTTAACCTCTGAGCCGTCTCTCTAGCCCTCATTTCTCATTTCTGATTTTGTGGATTTACCTTTTATTTTTACTTGATTTGCCTGGGGTAGGGATGTTTTCATCTAAGAAAACAGCTCTTGGATTTAAGTTTAATTTTATTGCTTTTCACCTTTTTAATTTCAGTCTTTTTTTTTTTTTTCTTAGCCTGTGTCCTGGATAGCTACCGATGTCAACTTGAGACACTTGGGTAGAAGGAACCTTAACTAAGGAACTTCCTCTATTAGGTTGGCCTGTGGAGCATTTTCTTGTTTATTGAGTGATGTGGGAGGGTCCCAGCCCACTGTGGGCAGTACCACCCTGGGCAGGTGGTTGTTGATTATTTATAAGAAGGCAGGCTCAGCACAGGCGAGGGGAGCAAGGCAATAAGCAGCATTCCGTGGTCTGTGCTCCAGGTTCCTGCCTTGGCTTCCCTTGATGATGGACTGTGCTGTAAGCCAAATAAACCCTTTCCTTCCCAAGTTGGTTTTAGTTACTCTCCTTTGGTTTCTAACACTTATTAACAGCTTTATTGAAATAGAATTCAATCAATAATCCTTTATTGAAAGAAAATTTATATGCCATACAGTTAAAGTACACATCAGGTGTTTTCGTAGAGGTCATTATTACTATCATGGGTGATTTTAGAATATTTTCCTCACTTCTAAAGGAAATTTGGTATGCTGAGGTTTTAATCCACATCTTCCTTCCCCAGGTGGCTTTACTCTGCTTTTTGTTTGTAGACTCCCTGTATCTCATGTAAATGGACAGTGCTGGTTTTGGTTGCCATCATTAACTGTCTTCTCTCAGCGATGCTTTCACGGTGTGTCCATTGTGTAATGTGTGTCAGCTCCTCACCCCTTGTTTGGCTGACTAATCATTATGTGAATGCCCAGTATTTTGTGCTTTCATCAGATAAGAAAGTCTATTTTGGGGGACTGGTGAAATGACTCAGTGGGTAAGAATGCTTGCGGTACAAGGATGAGAATCTGAGTTCAGATTCCCAGCCCCCACAACAAAGTGCTGGGCATGGCTTTTTGTGACTGTAACCCCAGTTCTGGGGTGGGACGAGGGAGGATTGCTGGGACTTGTTGGCCAGCCAGTGTAAATGAAACAAACAGCAAGGTCTGGGTTCAGTGAGATCCTGTCTCAAGGAGGTAAGGCAAAGAATGATAGAGCAGGACACTCCTCCCCCCAAGTTAATTTTTTCCTGTTTAGGTTATTAAAAAATGCTGCCGCTATAAACATGTATATGTTGTGTGGGCATGTGAATGTGTTTCTTGAATATATATTTGGGTAGAATTGCTCAGACTTACGATAATTTTATATTTAATACTTTGAGGCTTGCCAGATGGTTTTCCCGTGTGGATGTGCCATTTTACATGCCTGCTAGCTGTGCACTATTCACCAGGCCTTCAGCAGTGCTTGTCTGATGAATGTTGAGAATGTTCTCATGTGCTTAATGGCATTTGTCTGTACACTTTGCAGAAATCAGATCTTTTGCCATTCTTTATTTGGGTTGTCTGTTTACTACTTGGTGATAAAAGTTTAACTTTCAGAACCTGGGTTGCATGTGCCAGGTAGCCCTTTACCATGTAGTTCTATGTCTAGCCTCCTGCCTGGTTCTAGGAACTCTAGCCATCCACCTCAACTTTTCCTGGCTGTGTGTTAGAAGAGCGTTCAGCTATGTCTGGATCTTTCCCAGCCTCTGTAGGGGACTCATACAGTCAGCTCCAGTGAAAGGTAGGAAAGGAGGAGGAAACCTCAACCTTCCTACAGTTTGCACCAGCTTACATTCCCACCAACAATGTACAGGGTCCCCTTTTCTCCTTGTCCTTGCCAACACATAACTTGTTTGTTTGCTTTTGTATTTGTTTTTTGAGATAGAGCCCCTGAAGCCATAGTTGACCTAGGTAGAACATGCTGCCCTAGATCTTACAGAGATCCATCTGCTTCTGCCCTCTGGGATCAAACCATGCCAGCTATACTTACCTGTGCTTTGATGATAGTCATCCCACATATGTGAAGTGATATGCCATTGGGGTTTGGGTTTGCATTTCTTTGATGATTAGTGATGTTGAACACTTTCCTGTAAGGTGGCTTCTGCTTGCCCTTTCTTCCCTCCCCTCCTTTCCTTCTCCCTTCTCTCTCTCTCTCTCTCCCACTTTCCCTTCTTTTCTCCTCCCTCCTTTTGGAGAAATATTTATTTGGGATCTTTCTCCATTTTCAAAATGAGGTGGTTTTTTTTTTTTTTTTTTTAATTTTCTGCTGTTGAGTTGTGTGCATTTTGGACACTAAACACACATCAGATATGTGCAGTAGTGCAGATGTTCTTGCTTCTGTAGTGTGATTCACCCTTCTCCTTCTCCTCTCTTTCCCCCTCCCATCCCCTTTCTGTTCTCTTCTCCCTTTTCTAATTTTTCTCTTTTCTTTTTCTGTTCTGGGGATTGAACTAAGGGCCTCCTGCATGCCAGGTACTCTACTTCTGAGCTTCGCCTCTGCCTGCCTGCCTGCCTTTTCATTTTCTTGATTGTTTCCTTTGCTTTGCAGCTCTTTAGTTTAAGTTAGTCTATTTTCAGTTTGTGCCCTCTCAGAACTGTGTTCCTGAACAAGGGCCCTGCTGTTTCTTTTATTGAAACTATATCGAGCAAGAAATGGGGAAGGAAAAGTCAAATGCTTTTCAGAGAAGAATTTTATCCTTTCTGATCCCTACTGACCTAGATTAGCATACACATAACCACAGATAGATGTTAAGAATTTAATCTTATCTGTTGTTTACAACACAGATGGGATAATCTCCATATCTTTGAATACCTGCCATCCAAGCTGTTTGTAGCACTTTCTCAAAGCACGTGTGCGCGTACACGCATGCTCACACAGATTTATACATTGTTTTGGGTTAAGGGCAAGGAATGATCATGAGGGATTAAGGCTATATTCCTAGGTCACAAGAGGAGCTCATAATTCAACGAGCTTGTCTAAATTATAAACAAGCTAAGATAAGATTAACTTTTAGGAGGGCCGGGTGTAGTGGTTCGTGCTTTTAATCCCAGCACTTGGGAGGCAGAGTTAGGTAGATCTCTGTGAGTTGAAGGCCAGCCTGGTCTACATAGCAAGTTCCAGGCCAGCTCGTGCTATAGGGAGACCCTGTCTCAAAAAACAACAACAACAAAAAAAAAAACCCCAAAAAACAAAATTTTAGGTTTCAAGGTTAAGTAAAAGTAATTTATCCAAAATATGTCCATATTATACAAGTCGTTACTGTAGTATGTTCCTAGAAATTTATTTGGTTTTTCTTTTTTACTTTAAAATTTTTATTATTATTTTTAAAATATTTATTATTGTTATTCTGTGTGTTTGAGTATATTGCCTGCATGTATGTAAGTGAATCTGTGTCATACAATGCTTATGTGGGTCAGGAGAGGGTGTCGGATCCCCTGGAACTGGAGTTACAGATGGTTGTTAGCTGCCATGTGGGTGCTGGGAACTGAACCCGAGTTCTCTGTAAGAATAGCCAGTGTTCTCAACCGTTGAGCCATCTCTCCAGCCCCATGCACAGCTTTTTATGTGGATCTTGAGGGTTCAATATCAGGTCTTCATTCTTTTACAGCAAGTGCTGTTACCACTGTGCTGTCTTCCCAACCCTACTTCTGTTTATTTCTAAATTTTTATTTTATTTATTAAAAAATTTAATACATTGTATTTATCTTGTGTGCGCACACACCATGGCATACATGTGGAAGTCAGTACAACTTGCAGGAGTCAGTCAGTTCTTTCCTCAGCTGTCTTTCTCTCCTAGGCTTTGCAGACTGATTTTATCTATACAAGGGAAACCTTCTCAATCAACTTGGTATAAAGGCCCATTACAGCTTTCATTCTTTTCTGTCCTTTCTGAGACAGGAGTTGAGAGTCGGGTAGCTTTCTCTCATGCTTCCGAGAACAGGGAAACAGGACAAGGGATTCTCTACTGTTCTTTCTTTCCTTTTATTTTAAATTTTATTTATTCTAATTATTTTATGTGTATGAGTACATTGCCTGCACATGTGTGCATGCACCTGTGTTGTGCAGTGCCTGTGGAGGTCAGAAGAGGGTGTCTGATCTCCTGGAACTGACAGGATGTTAGCTGCCTGTGTGGGTGCTGGGAACCAAACCCGGTCATTTGCAAGAGTAGCCAGTACCCTCAGCCACTGAGCCAGTTCTCCAGTCCTTCTCTGCTGTTTCGTGCATGACTTTTTCTTGGTTAGGTACTAAACTAATTCTGCAGCTTCTTTTTCATGAGACCTGCTTGTGAGATGTTTACCCAGAGAAGTGAGTGCTGGAAGCTACTAGACCACAATCTTCCTGATATCCCCTTTCTGGCTGAACTTTGTCACTTCGAAAGAAGATTTTTGTTGATTTATTTGATCAATTTGGGGTAGTTCCAGTCTCTTGAGAGTTATCCTTTTGTGTGTTTTTATATTGCTGCACAGATTTACATATTAATGTATTCAACTGTTTGGGGGGGGTTCTTTTTTTTTGAGACATAGTAGTCCATGTAGGCCTTGAACTTGAGATCCTTCTGCCTCTGCCTCCAAAGTGCTGGGAATTGCAGGCACATACTACTTATTGGGCTCAACTATCTTTTGGAATGATCTTAAGATTGTTTTTCTCATAGTTTTTATTTATTTTATTTTGTATGTATAAGTGTTTTGCCTACATGCTTATAAGCATGCAGTGCTCACAGAGGCCAGAAGAGGGTGTCAGATCCCCTAGAACTGGCATTATGGATGGTTGTTAACTGCCATATGGGTGATAGAAACCAAACTTAAGTCCTCTGTAAGAGCAGCCTGTGAGGTACTCTTAACTGCTGAGTCATAACTCCTCCCTTCCCCCCTTTTTAGACAAGGCCTCATGTGTCCCAGACTCACTAACTAGCTAAGAATGTCCTTGACATTTACCTTCAGAGTTTCCTGCTCTTACCTCCTTGGCCCTGGGATGTACTCTGGGCTTTGTGCATGCTAGGCAAGTGGTCTTCCAACTAAGCTACCTCTGCAGTCCCTACTGCTGATTTTTAATTTTCATTTTTTAATTTAGCCCTAGTAATTTTTCTTAATTTCCTATAAACTCAAATTTGCATGTGAAAAATACCTTAATGTTACAGCTTTCTTCTTCATCATCCTTGCATTTGTGGCAGATTAGCTTTCTGTTATTACAGACACAGAAACTGATTAATCAAATTTGTATTTCTTTTGGATTCTCTTTTCTATTGGCCAGTGCCAGTCTTAGTAAGACATTTAATTCAGCAGCCCAAGGAGCTCTTCCCAGGCTCTAGTTAGGTATAGTGAGGATCTTGATTTGTACTGCTGAAAAAGGGTTTCCAGAAAATCAATATGGAACAAAGTTGAAATGCACTAAGTAAAAAACAGTGTACACCCTGGGGGTAGAATGGGGAGGATTGGTGGAGGCTTCTCAAGACAAACTCATTCTTAAGTGTTTTAACAGTTTTGAAGTTATAGTGTTCGAAAGACAAAGTAAAATATTTTTGTGTACTTATTTTTATCTAAAGATTTTTATTTCATAAAGATATTATAAGGTGCTTTGTAGAGGTTTGCAGATTAGAAAACAGTGCTAATAACAATTAGTCCAAAAAGGTCAAAGGAATTCTTGCTATGCATAGGTCTGGAGGGGAAATCTTATGTTTTGACTATAAACACGGGCTGGAGAGATGCTCAGCAATTAAGAACATTCACTGGCTGCTCTTTCAGAGGGTTCAATTCCCAACACCTACATGGCAGCTAATAATGGTGCCTAACTCTAGTTCCAAGGGGTTGGATGCCCTTTTCTGGCTTCCTTGGGTTTTGTACAACATGGGTGCATTAACATACAAAACACTCATACACATAAAATGAAAATAAATAAATAAAAGAATGTGAAAAAATAATACTGATAAGGTTAAAAAGGTCACCAAATGGTTTGACCTTCAGCATGGTCCAAATTAACCATTTAATTTAACACTGTTGTTGAAATAGAGCTCAGAAAAGGAATATTGGTGATTTTCACAGTGCCTTTTTTAGCTGTGTCCAAATTCTGGACTCAGCCAGATACCAGCCCACCTTGAGTGCTGGCTGTGTCCTGGTGGTGGTGGGGCCTTGGCAGTCCTGCCTCATTAACTTTTTATTGCTTTTTTGTGCTAAACTTTACTCTAAAATTCCTAAAAGGCTTAGCTGTAGTGTGTCAAAATATACCCAAATCTGTTATATTTCTATAGTCGGGTCTGGTATATGTTTTAAAATATTTATTATTTTTATTTCATGAATATGAGTATATTGCCTACATGTATGTAAATGTACTGTGTCATGCAGTGCCTGCGGAGGTCAAAAGAAGGTGTCAGATCCCCTGGAATTGGAGTTATGGACAGTTGTTAGCCACCATGAGGGTGCTGGGAATTGAACCCCTGTTCTCTGCAAGAGCAGCCAGTGCTCTAACTGCTGAGCCATCTCTCCAGATCCAGGAAATTTCATTTCTAATCTCATTTTTAGCAAATCATTATTTTGTTTGGCTTTGTGTCTACTTATTTACCTACTGTTTGTGTGGTTGTTTCTGCCTTGGCCCTTCTGGCTTTTTCTCTTTAGAAGATAGCTTATATCAATCAGAACCTTTTGAATTCTAATTCTGTAGGGATTTTTTAGTTGTGTGGGTCCCCCCCCTCCCCCCCCGCAGGGTCTCTCTGTAACCCCAGCTGGACTGGGCTGGAATTCATGATGTAGGACAGGCTGGACTTGAAATCACAGAAATTCACCTGCCCCTGCTTCTCAAGTGCTGGGATTAAAGTCATGGGCCTTTAAAACTTGCATTCTGCAGGTTTTTCGGGGAAGAACTTTCAAACAGTAGATGGCTATTACTCTGGCATTGTTTATTCTTTTATCTTGGATATTTGTTACGTGTTCTGCTTTAGTGTGGCCCATTAGTGACAAGTTTTCCTGTGATCTTTCCAAGACAGAGAGCTCTGTTACAACCCCCGACTTCACAAAATGATCCTGACATTTGTTCCTTCCCTCCATTTTGTGAGCTGATTTCAGTCTCTGTTACCACAGTTAAATTTTTAGTTATAAGCAGTAAGATGTCAAAAATGGATAATTTGCTCGTGTCTCCTAGTTTCTCTTATTTCTTTACATGGGGGAGGAATTGCGAAGGGTTAGTAAAAAGTGTTTGGTCCTAACTGTAACCTTAAGTCTTTAGTCATTTTTAGGTGAAGGTAACAATCAAGGACATTGATTGTGAAATAAAAATGTTATTTTATGTATGTTGTGTGACCTTTTCCTGGGGACTTGTGAACAAATGTCTACTCAACTCCAGATAGGGCACTCAGTGACAGACCCAAGTAAGGATTCTAGGTCTAGCTTTGTGAAACAGTTTTTTGGGCTTACTTACAAGAGCATGAGTGACCCCCAAACAACCTCATTATTGGAAAGTCCCACTCCTGGATGACTTCCCAGTAACTCCATAGATGGAACCCTCCCAACCAACCTTCCCTCTCTAGGCTCTAGCACCTCCTGTTCCCCTAGACCTTGTACTGCTGGAGCAGAGTTATATCCAGCTGGGAGGGAAATGTAGGAAGGAGTGGCTGGAATCAGGCACCAGCTCAGGGCTCTCTATTTTGATTAACAGATTAGATTACATATTTTTCCTACTGTACATGTCTCTTGCTGTAATGTATTTGATTTTAATCATATACATGCCCAATTGTGTGTATAGCCAAATGATGGTAGGTAGAGGATTTTTTCCTGAAAGTTTACTTGAAGGACCACGGTTTGCCTTACTAAGCATGCACCTCAAACCAGTTCAGGCTGAATCAGCTTTTCCATTCTTCTTATCCAGGTACATTGAGCATATACTTAAAAAAAAGAAACTGTCTAAATTTGATCATTGTTAGGGATTGTGAAGGTCATATACTGTTGTTCAGAGAGAGGTCCATGTAACTGTATAGGTGTATGTGGAGGGTGAGAGTTTCTGAGGGTTCTAGGTACATTGTTTGGAGAAGGGTGTGTGTAGTATGTGGAGGTGGAGAAACTAGGCTACCAAGTGCATTATTATAACCTAAGCCAAATAGGGTCTGTGATGAATAGTTAATCTTGGTTGTCAACTTGACACCTTGAGACAGGGAACCTCAGTTGATGAATTTCCTCCATCAGATTAGCCTGTGAGTATGTCTGAAGCATTTCTTGATGGCTGATTAATGTGAGAAGGCCCAGTCCACCGTGGGAGATTCCATTTTTAGGCAAGTGAGCCTGAGCTATACAAGAAAGGTAGCTGAGCAAGCCAGAGGAAGCAGGCCACTGAGCAGCATTCCCCCATGGTCTTTGCCTCAGTTACTGCCTCCAGGTTCCTGCCTCAGTGATGACTGTCACCTGTAAGCCAAATAAACCTTTTCCTCTGCAAGTTACTTTTGGTCATGGTGTTTATCACAGCAACAGAAAAGGTATCTAAGACAGGGTCTCAGATCCTCTCTTCTTCCCTATATTTGTCTGCCTTGTAATGACCCTCCTCACCTCCTTTGAGAGAAGGTCAATAGATCCAATCATGAGAATCTCTTGTGTGTAGTCACGGCTTCTGCTGAAGACGGGAATGCTGTTATGCTTGTGTTAGAAATGTGTTCAGGGACCAAAAGGAAGAGACCCAACACCATTACAATTAAAATGTCTCCACCAGGCAAACCTTTACTTCTCACCAGAAGGGTGCACTACTCACAACAGAGATGGAGAAGCAGGCTCAGGGAATAGGGAATATGACTAATTTTTATCCTAACTCCTAATGCAATAGTACTGTGTCTTTTCTTCATTGATTGGGGAAAAGATCTCATAGACTTTTCAGGTTGGCTAAGATCTGAGCAAAGGAAGAAAAGGGGAGTGAGGGAGGTTGACCCAAGAGGGATAAGGGCTCAGCCTTCACCCTCACTCCCAGCCCATCAATTCCTGGAATGCACTAGGCCCCTGTTCTTCTTTTTGTAACCGAAAATTTTATAGGGTGGGCATTCGGGGTGATCAGAATAAAATCCCTTGTCGTAAATCAAGAGTTTTTGTAGGGTGGGGAGGAGTATATAAACTGAGAAGTGTTTCTAGACATTAGTTGTTACTATCACGTAGTCATAGTAGTAGTGCACAGCAATACTCTGCTTAAGTGTGCTTTTGATTTTCAGGCTGTTCCACTCACCTGCCATGTATGGCAGCAGTCATTGTACCAGGACAGTAGTAGAGCGCACATTCCCGACTCCAGTGCACTCTTACTGGAAACCGAAGTCCAGTGGGGTTCTGAGGGTGATCAGGTATGTCTGGGTATGAACTGACAAATTATTTTTCTTTTGACTAGCAGCACAAGAAATTCTGTGCTGTGAAGAATGTGAAAGGTGAATTATTTCAGTATCTTAGTGTTCTAATAGATCTGTGTAATTTTATGTAGAACATTAGTCCACCCATATTTTGATTTTAAAACTTGCATTCTTCAAAAATATTGTAAAGAACTTTTGTGTATGTGGATTATCTAGATATTTTAATATATAAGAAGTTAAAAAAATTTTTAATTACAAACTTATTACTTATTGCCATAAATATTATATCATAAATGGAAAAAATTCTATTCCCCTCCCCGTTTTTAAAAATTTTTTTGAGTCAGGGTCTCACTTTGTAGCCCCAGGTGGTTTGGAACTTTCGAGGTAGACTGGGCTGGCCACAGAGATTTGCCTGCCTCTAACTCCAGAGTGTTGGGGGATTTAAAGGCATTTGCTACTGTGATCAGCCTCATTTCCCCTCCCTGCCTTTTTTAAGACAGTGTCTCCCTGAAGCCCCAGCAGGCCTCAAGATCTGCCTGTCTCTACCTCCCAAGTGCTATGATCAAAGGCCTATACCACCATGCCCAGCTTTATTCCCCCTTTTCAAAGCTGATTATTGACTGGGTGTGGTGGTGCACACCTTTAATCTCAGCACTCTGGAGGCTGAGGCAGGGGCGGTAGATATCTGTGAGTTCAAAGTCAGCGTGGTCTAAATAGTTCCAGGCCAGTTGGGGCTCCAGGGAGACCTTGTCTCAACCACTCCTCCCCAAAGTTGTTTATTGATTATATAAATTAAATATAGAAAAGTTAAATTTTAGTTATACAGCTTGTCAGGTGAGCTTTGGTGGATACAGTTGTGAAAACCACTGTGTTTGCAATATACAGCACTACTATCATTGTGTCCTTTTTAATCATTGCCCTGTTCCACACCCAGACCATAGCAAGCTCTGGTCCATTTAGTTTGGCCTGGTATTTTCTTTTTAGTTTAGTTTTCTTTTCCTTTTTTTAGACTTGTGTCATACAGTACCCCTGGAAGTCAGAAGAGGGCATGAGTCCCCTGGAGCTAGAGTTAGGGATGATTGTTAGCCGCTATGTTGGTCCTGGGAACCAACCTCTGCAAGAGCAGCCAATGCTCTTAACTCCAACCGAATGTGTAGACTTTTTAATCTATTTTTTTTTCCTTCTGAATTGGCCCATTGATATTGATATATCAATAGTTTAGTCCTTTTAAATTTCTTTTGTTGAATAAGGTTCCTTCATATATGTTTTTGGGTAGATAAAACTTCATTTTTTTTGGATAAATATCCATGAATAGATTTGCCTGATTATATGATGATTCTATATTTAACTTTACAAGAGTATATGCTAAATGGTTTCCAGAGTACCTATACCATTTTGTATTCCCGGCAGTGTGTGGAGTTCTAGTTTCCCCTCATCCTCGAGATCTTGACATTTTAAGTCCACTAAATAATTTTTAGCCACTCTAGATGGTGTGTTACATTGTTGCGCTGTGGTTTCAATACACACTTTACTATGCTATGACTAATGATGGTGGATGTGGTTTTCTGTACTTATTTGCCTTTCATTTGTCTACTTTGTAGAAAGGTCTGTTTAAATCCCACCCCTGCTTTTGTGAGTAATTTATTCCTTTATTGAATTATGAGAATTCATACATAGTAAGTATATCCCAAATGTAAGTCCTTTATCAGGTATGTGTTTTGCAAATATTTTCTCTCAGTCTGTGGCTTTTTTTTTTTTTTTTACATTTCTCCATTCAAGGAATGGAATTTTAATTCAGATGAAATTGTTTTTTTTTCCCCTGTTGTGGTTTGCTCTTTTTGTGTCCTGTTTGGTAATTGAACCTAGAACTTTATGTGTGCTTGTATGTAAGTGTATCCATGTTGTGCAGTGCCCATGGAGGACAGAAGAGGCATCAGATCCCCTAGAACTGGAGTTATAGCTGGCTGTTAGCTCACATGTAGATGCTGGGAATTGAACCTGGGTCCTCTGCAAGAGCACCTAGTGCTCTTAATCACTGAGCCATCTCTCCAGTTCCTGAAAATATTTTCTTTAAAGAGAAATCTCATTAGAAAATTCAGAATCCTCTAAATTATAATATTTTTATGAATTTATGACATCTAGGAATTAAAAATACCTGTATACTCTTAAAACCTTCAAGTTGTCCGAGAAGAAAAGTTCAGAAATATTTACCAAATAATGAAAATCAAGTCATTACATGCCTAAACTGACCATGAATGTAATATTATCTCATGCTTTTACATTATATAAAAATAAAATTGACTTATTTAACTAAAGATTTTAGGTAAATAATGAAAAACTGTAAATAGAAGAAAACGGCAAAGAGAAAAACAAATAATTGACTTAATATGAACCCATCAAAGTTTATGGAGATGGACTAGGAATACTAGAGAGGTTGCAAAGTTTTGATATTACCAGTTGCCAAAAAAGTCCTTGAATCCAGTAGATTCTCTAATGCAAATTAAGACTTTGGAAGAAAATTGTTTTAAAAATGTATAGAGAGAAAGTTAGGGAGAGAGTTATAAAAATTAAAAGCTAATTAACCATACTTCTGACTGTATGTAATGTTCAGTAAGATGCTAGTAAATGTGATTGTCAAATACTATGAAATGTTTTAATATAAAAATTTATTGCTTTATTTAAGTTTAGGTGAGGAATAGGGATGCTCCTAATCTAGTTTGATCTGTTCTTCTTCATTAAATTATTTTAAAATAATTTAGTAGTAAAAGAATATTTCCATTTCAAGGTAGAGAATATTCTTAATTATTTTGGGAAAAAAAATGCCTTTAAAACTTTTTTTTTTTTGGACAGGGTCTCCTGTAGCCCCAACCCTCCCCCTGGAACTCACTATATAGACCAGGCTGGTCTTTACAGAGATCTGCCTGCCCCTTCCTCCTGAGTACTGGGATCAAAGATGTTCGTGACCATGATCAGCACTAAAACTGGTCACTTTTGGCACTTAATTCAACTTTAATTCTTAGTGTTAGTGTGGTCTGTGGGTTGGTGCCGGTTCATGCATTGCTTGTTACTGGTCTTTAGAAGTTTTAATAGCAAATTGGTAGAATAATTTTTTGTTTTCTTTAGAACTAGAAATCATTTAGGCGTGTATTTCAGGATTATATACCTTTTTAGCATTTTTCTAATCTTTACTGTTTAAAAGATTTGATTGCTGTTCACTAATTTTTATTGGCATTTTAATAAAGTATGCCTTTGATGAATGTCAAGTAGGTAAACTGGTCCTTTACCATAGTTTCAGAAGCATGACTCTAAGAGTAAATATTCAAGAAACAAAAATGGCATTGTTCATAAAGGTGATAATGTTTTAAACTGGGCAGAGCCAGGAGTCCTAGGAACCAACCTGGCTAATCTATCAGTAAACTGGCTATGTGTAGGTAATGCTGTAGCTTTAGGGTTAGAAATATTTAAGCTTTTTTAATAATCACAGTATGGTTTTGTCATATAGTACCAAATTATTGACCCAACAGTGAGAAACTAAAATACAGAATGGGTGTCGTTCTTGTCTGGTAGGAGGGGATGGGAGTGATGGCAAGAGAAAAGGTGACTGATGTACTGAGAGACATAAAGGGACAACTTCCTTTGTGCGAGCTCTTTTGAGAACGTCATTAAATATACTAGGAGAGGGGATATTTTGGTCTAAGTGCTAATGTGTGTTAACTCAGTTCATGACTTAGCATGTTTTTGTCCAAAACTGTTTCAGAGAGCAGAATCTTGGCATCCTCTTTCTCAAGAAAGGGATTCTTCCCAGTCCTTGGGTACATCTCAAACCAGGATTAATGTGAGAACAGAAGGCATGGAAGTGACAGATTTTCCTTCTCTGGAGGAAGGTGAATTGACCCAATCAGAAGATCCAGTACAGGAACTAAAACTAGATCTGTTGTGTTCTCCATTGCTAGGTAAGTTCATTTTAGTTGAGAATCTCTATAGTAGTCAAAGGAATTGGTTGGTTTTGGTTTCCACACTGGCTAACTGGTCTAGCTATGTTAAATGTGCCATTGATCCTCATTTTAGCATGCCATGTTGTTCATAGAAAGAAAAAAGGTGATCGGTCACATCCTTTCTTTAATATTCTTTTTATTATTTTTATTTTGTGTATATGAGTGTATTGCCCACATTCATGTAAGTGCACCCGTGTTGTGCAGTGCCCACAGAGGTCAGAAGAGGGTGTTGGATTCCTTGAAACTGGAGTTAGGGACAGTTTTTAGCTGCCATGTGAGTGCTGGGAACCAAATCCTGGTCTTCTACAAGAGTAGCCGGAGCTCTTAACACTGAGCCATTTCTGCAGCTCCCAATCACTCCCTTTCTAATGAGGGTACATCCTCAGTAATCTTTGGCAGAGTTCTTGGGAAAAACCACATATTATCTTTGGTTCTCTTATCAGCAGAGACTTTGTTTCCCAACAAAATAGATGTCCATATTTACCTTGTTTGATTCTTAGACTTATTCTGTCTTGCTATTCTCAGATTTGAGACCAAAGAAACAGAATGTAGAGGTTGTTTATCTGAGGTAGATTTGCTTGCTTTCATTTAATTAGTATAGAAAGGATTTCTTAGCTCTCTAGGAGAGATAAACTTTTAAGTACCTCTCATCTTGAAGGAATTCGGGTTCTATAGAGTTTTGTAAAGGGACAGAATAGAACTTAATTCAGCATGTTCTTTTCAAAACAAGCTAATTTTATTCAAGTCAAGATGTCAGTGCAGCAGAACCTGCTGGTGCATGCCTTTAATCCCAGCAGAAGCAGGCAAATATTCTCTGTGAGTTTGAGGCTAGCCTGGTCTATATAGAGAGTTCCAAGGCATTCAAGGCTACTTAGTGAGACACTGTCTCAAAAACCAAAACCAAAACCATTAATGTGGCTCATTGATGCTGATTTCAGGCTTGAGAAAGGTGTTGATCTTGGTAGGAGGAGTGGCTGTGATAATGGGTGACACAGAAGACTGCATAATCAAAAGTTTGAAGAGCTGCTGCTAAAGAGGAAGTGACTTATGTTTGTTCATTCCCTTGTACAACAAACAGCTAAGTGCCTACTGTACATTTCACTGGTAGATGAAGGCTAGCCCTCTTCTAGGGAGAAAAGTTTTGCAAACAGGAGACAGCAGTACTGTGGGATGAGCATTAGAATTGCCTTAAGAGCAAGTCTGCAAACTGCAGCCCACAGTTCAAGGCTGGGTTTGGACTTTCTTTGAGTACAAATTCTATAAATGTTCTTTTTTCCCCCATTTTTATTTATTTAATCAAGTTTCAGGATTTTTTTGAGAAAGGTGTTGGGGTTTATCCCATACTAGGGGGGAACTTGCCGTCCTCCAGCTTCAGCCTCTAAAGTGCTGAGATGTAGGTGTGTGACTCCATTTCCATTCGCCAAATGCTTTGCCATTGAGATACATCCCCTGCCATTTGCATTTTTAAAAGATTGTAAAAGCAAAGTATATGTGACAGTTCACATGTGACCCACAAACCTAAAATATTTATGCTTTTGACTCCTGACCAGAAATGCTTGATAACTTGTGGAGAGATTAGAATGAGAACACATAACTGTAGGTGCCATTTTTTAATTTTTATAAGAAAATTTTCTCAAAGAAGGCTATATAACAGCAACCAACAATATGGCAAAATGTCAAAGAAAATTCTGTAATAGGGAAGAGAGACTATACTCTGTGACTTCTAAGACATGTTCTACTGTCATGTTGTATAGTCACAGTTTCTCCTTTACAGTAGACAAAGTCAAACGTTTGAAGTTATTGGATTCCTACATCTCTGGCCAGTGATAATTCTGCTACTGCTGTTCTGTTCTTTGTAAGTGCTGTCATTATATTTAGACCCTCACCAGTGGCAAATGCCATTGATAATGACTGCTGACAGAGGGATTCACGCTGGTAACAGCTGTCTAAATGTGAGGAAACAGACAAGAGCAGTATTAAAGGCATTGCCTTTCCACTGTTCAGACACACACATATGTGGTATGTTTGAGAATTAACTCTTGAATTCTGACTCCTCCTTTAGCACATGCATCTTCTTAGTTACCTGGTTTAACTCTCCCACTCCATCCCAAAATACTTTATTTTATGGAGATGCTCATAACTTACTATACAATTTCTGAGTTAAACCAAAATGTTTATGATAGGATTTCTGTAGGTTCTGGAACCTGGTTAGGGATAATTAATTTTTTAATGCTCTCATGTCCTTTAAACGTTCAGCATAAGCAGTTAATTGAAAGCAATAAATTTGTTGTACTCATCTTAAGTTCCCCTTGTGGTGTTAGCCATAGTATCTTTGATGACTATGTCTAAAAAACCAAAACCATAAAAAAGCCCAACAAAATGTTCAGGGGGTGAAGGATCACCTGTTTTAATGGTTTAAAAATGATTTTCTTATTGGGCGTGGTGGTACGTACCTTTTTAATTCCAGCACTCAGGAGGCAGAGGTGAGTAGATCTCACAGAGATCTGGTCTCCATAGGGAGTTCCAGGCCAGTTCTGGCTACAGGAAGACCCCTATCCCAAACAAAAGAGGGGGAAGGAGGAGCACTGTAGAGATGGCTCAATGGTTAAGAACACCGACTGCTCTTGTAGAGGACCAGGGTGTGATTCCCAGCACCCAAATGGTGGTTAACAACCATTTGTAACTCCAGTTCCAGGGAATTGAAAGCTCTCTTCTGACCTCCTGGGGCATTGTGCAACATAGGCACACTTAAAGACATGTAGACAGTACACTCATACACATAAAATTTTTTAAAAATTTATTTTCTAAGCCAGAGGACAAAAGGAACTATATTAACTCTCTTGTTATGTTAAAACATTTTGTGTGTGTGTGTGTGTGTGTGTGTGTGTGTGTGTGTGTGTGTGTGCATGAAGGCCAGAGGACAACGTCTTCAGGAGCCATTTGTTTTGTTTTTTTGAGGTAGGGTCACTAAGTGACCTCTTGGAGCTCACTGAATTGGCTCACTGGCTGCCCAGTCAACCCCAAGGATCTGCCTGTCTCCACCTCTCTAGTACAGGAATTTTAGGTGTGGGGTACCACACATAGCCTTTTTCTTTAGGTTCACAGAATCAGGCTTAGGTTCTCATGCTTTACAGAAGCACTTTACTGACCGAATGCCCTCTCTTCAATCTACAGCATAATTTTTTTAAGTTATTAACTATAAGTTTCTTATTCTTTTATTTATCTATGTTTTGTCTTTTTGAGACAGGGTCTCCCTGTAGCTGGCCTGGAACTCGCTATGTAGACCAGGCTGGCTTTAGCCAGAGATTTACCTGCCCCATGCCCAGCCTCCATTTCTCATTCTTAACAAATTCAGTAAATAGTTCTAATTTGAGTACCTATTAAGTGCAGCAGGTACTCTGCTTGGCATTGAGGATATAGCTGTGATAAAGCCTCTGTATAGAGTTGAGAGAAGGAGTCAGGAAAGTTAAGGATGGAGAGCTAGAACAGTGTGAGCATCAGGCTGCAAAGAACATAAAGACATTCCCACATGCTGCTGCTAGACGGCTAACTTTTGTAAAACCAAAATATTTAGGACTGGAGACACTGATTAAAAGTACTTTTTACTTTTCCAGGGGACCCAGGTTTAGTTCCCAGTACCCACATAGTGGCTAACAGTTATTGGTAACTGCGGTTTCAAGGGATCCAACACCCTCTTTTAGCCTCCCTGGGCATTGTATTCACATGGTGCACTTGATGCAGGCAAAAAACATGAACTAAAAATAAATGAATTAATAAAAATTTTTTAAAATCAACAAAATATTTAGAAAGAAGTTCTTGTTTTACTTAAAATAATATCAGTACCTCTATGACACCTAACTTAGAAAGAGTGGTGAGATTTGCATATTCACATCCATCATTCAGTCCTGGCAGTCTGTAGGTGGTTGCTGTTGTTGTATAGTATTATTCTAATGCTTGTGGAAGCTTCCATATGGTAGCATATTTAGGTGCTTTAAAGCAAAGCAGTTTCACATTACTCAGAATTTTTATTATTGAAACTTTGTAGTCATACAGGATAACTTTGCTACACCTGATTTGCCTTTGCTGACATGTTTGACACAAGACCAGGAGTTTGAGCCTGAGTCCTTATTTCAACAAAGTGAACGAGAGTTTGCACCTTTGAGGTAGGATGATTTATTTATTTGCCTTCTAACCTTTCTACTCTTATTATAAGTTGTTAATAGCATTAATGGCTTCAGGCTAGCATGGGATTTGGGAGTAAGGGTTCAATATTCTTAGCCAATAACACACATATGTAACAAGGCCCTAAATGAGGCCTATTTATGTGGCCCAGAAATGTACATATAGAGATGTACCAGGTGACTGTTGTTCATTTAAAAGTAATTTCTCATTTAGTTTAGCTCCCACAAATATTTTTGTTATAAGGTACACTGGTCTTATGAACCTTTCTGTCCCTCCATCTCACCTTCATCCTGCAAAAAAGTATTTGTTTTTAGGATACCGATGTGTCTTTACTCTCATTTTGCTCAGCTGTTACTGGATCAGTCTAGTTAGCTCTCTTTATCTTATATTACATGTAGATAGGAAGTAAATGAAATTTTTATAATATATTACAAACTGCTATCTTTTAGAATAATCACAGTGGGGGAAAAGTTCAAATTTTCAAGATCATAGTTAGAATTTTCCAAGGCTTTGTTTTCTTTTAGAATTGAAAAAAAAAAAAACTATGTAAACTGAAAACTAGATGTTTAGGAAGAAAAATGTAACATCTACCATTGAGCTGTGTGTTTCTTTAGATTCACAGTTACCAAGTACACATTAGATTGTCAGCTAATGATTTAAGTTATTGTCGTGAGCACCAAGGAGTAAGGTTATAGGCACTGGTGATATTGTCAAAGATATCAGAGCCAAATATGCCTTTCACAAATGCTTAAATTTATTAACGATAATTCAAATCACACACACTGATAATTCAAATCACACACACTGCAGGGAGTTCCCGGGTACATATGTGAGCAGAAGCCCATCCTGAAGTCCCAGAACTTTGAGGTTGAATTGGAGGAAGACAGTGGAGGAGGCAACTTTGACTCTATTCCCAAAGCTAGAGCTCTCTTTACACAATGATGGGTGGAATTAGAGATGAGGACTTTTTAGTTGTGTTCTTGGTATACACAGTTAGTGTTCCTGAGAGGGGTTTTTTGGCAACTTTCTTTTATGTCTCTTTGCCGCCACGTTCATTCTTGGTGATGTCATTGTCTGTGCTGGCCAGTTTAGTGTTCACTCATTAGCATATGATGTAAACAAAGGTTTCAGAACAGTCCTTATCATAGCTACCTTAGGGTTTACCCATTGACATATGAAACAAACAAGCATTTCAGAACAACTTTATCAGAGCTGCCGTGGGGTTAGCATGTGTCAGGAACTTAAGTAAACAGTTTTATTTTCATTTTTAACATGAATGTAATTCTGCTTCTTATAGTTACATTGTATTTTTGGGAGTAGGTCACTTCTTGAGTGTCTTTCGTAAATACGACGAAAATTGTAGACTGGGTGCTAGAGACAGGGCTTAGCAGTTAAGAGCATTTGCGCTTAAGGACCTGGGTTCAATTCCCAGAACCCATATTATAACTCAACTACCTGTAACTTTAGCTTCAGGAGATCTAGCATCCTCTTCTGGCTTCTATGCAAAATGCAGAAAAAACATTAAGCACACATTAAGTAAATACATAGTACAACTAATTAAAAGCCCATTTTGAATAATTCTTTTAAATAGATTTTTTGGGAGGCAATATGGAAATCAAATTGTTTGTTTTAGGGGAAGGCTGAGAAAGTATCAGGGTAGTAGTTTACTTTCTGCTTGCAAAATTTTATTTGTTTAATCTTTAGCCTCCAGCCCCAACTGGCCTGGAACTTGCTATGTAGACCAAGCTAACTTCCATCTCTTTAACATACCCTGTGTCTGCCTCCCAAGTGCTGGGATTAAAGGTTTGTGTCACTATGCATAGCAGAACTTTTTAAAAAACATACTTTAAGAAAACTTGATTTTAGTGACATACCACGTTTGTATTTCTTATGTTAGTGTTTAAAAATTAAATGTTAAGGAACTACTTATTTCTTTATAACTCTGTATTTTCAGAGGAATTCCTGATCAGTCTGAAGACATTGAATGGCTTTCTCGACCATCGGAAGTTAGTGAAGCTTTATTCCAGGCTACCTCAGAAACATCATCAGATTTAGTTAACAGTTGCCTTAGTATATCTCAGCACCCGCTTACACGTAGCACAACTTTTGGGTCTCAGCGTTCTCTTTTCCCTTCTGAACAAGAAAATAATGGAGAAACTGGACCATCTAATGCTGCTGATGAGCTGAAAACGCCAAGCAACTCTGATCACTATGATGCTCTGTATTCATGCATATCATGGCAGACAAGAAAGGATACTCAGCAGCCAGAAGGCAATGTGGCTGATAAAAACCAAGTTTCTACTTCAACTTTTTCTGATGTTAGTGAGGAAAGCATAACCAATAAAAGAGATGGTGGTTTTGATGCTTCTTGTTCACAGGTGCAGTATTGGAGACAGGGAGCTTCACAACAGGCAGAAGCATGTCTAGCCGATAAGGACCATGGTTCTCTTCCATGTGAAATTGCTCTTCCTTGTCCTAATAAAATGTCATATTCTTTCTTGCGATGCATGTTGCAAAGAGGAAAAGGGGCTGCTTTGACCTCTGGTAGCCATCCTGAAAATGTTTATTTAAGGGCTCGTTCTGAGGATGAGATGAATCAAAAGACAGGTTCTTTGGAGGGCTATGAAAGAAATAAAGATCTGCAGAAAGAATTATCTCAATATTTTAAACAAAAGGAGACTAGAAATAATTTGATATCTTCAGAACTGCATCCCATGTCTCCAGAGAAAAAATATATGGGGACAGTTGTTATTCCTGATAATCGTGAGCAGGTTTCCGAAGCACACATACTCTCCAGGGGACTTGATATCTCTAAGGTGGAGACTTCTGGTGGTCCTCTTCGCACAGTTAAATCCAACCTGGATGAGACATCAGAACAACAGTATTTTCAAGAGGAAAGAAACCAAAAGGCAGCTTCTATTTTTGGTGAGAAAAATGTTGGCGCTACTGAAAACGTAGCCTTCGAGGCAGTTATTGCCGCAATTGAGCCTTCCAAGCAAGAGAGCCCTGTAAGTGAAGCCCAGGCTGACGTCAGTAAGCGTTTAGCAGATGACAGCCAGGAGAGAGAACCCCCAAATTCAGATCGTTCCCCATTAAATGGTAACAGTGAAAACTCTTTCATTGATAATCTTAAACATCCAAAATATCAATCTACTCCTGGGATGTTTGAACCAGCAGCTTCAAAACCAATGTTGCATAAAGAAGATGATGATGCTAGCTCCCTATATTGGTATCTAAATTTAAAATCGCCCCCTACTGCTGCTCAGAACATTACTGTTATTCCAGAGCTTAAGTCACCTCCTTTAAGTGAAAAAGCTTACAACCAGGCTGTTGGTCTTGGGGAAACACGGTCACTTTTATTTCCGTATGACATATACAATCTTGACCTTACAGAGAACGTAGGATCTTCAAACATTAATTATCCAATGAAAGCATCAACTTCAGATTCTTGGGTTATACAAGATTTAAAGCAGCAGACCTTTGAAGAAGTTGCAGATTCCTCAGACTATTATTTGGGTAAGGATGTAAACTGTAGTAACCCATTGAGGGACCCACCTGCAGCTATAGGAAGCAGCTTTCAGCAAACTTGTTGGCATGGGATGCAAAAATCCAGTGTATTCTAACACTGACCGGTGACATGTCATTAATTGTAGTCAGCCAAGAAGTATTGCTGATAGCTGGTAGAGGCCAAGATGAACTTCCTTGGTCTGGGGACTGAGTCCAGTTTTACTGTACATACAGTTATGCACAATGACTCCTGTTTTGTAGAGGGCCTGCAGGGGAAGGCTGAGTCTGACATGATTACTCTGGATGGTGATACTGAGTACTCCAGCCTATATGAAAATGTCGTGGTACCCAGTGAAAGAGTCACTGAACTGCAAAGAGAGGTGAGACACAGCAAAGTGATTATTGTATAGGGTCTTTCCTGGTGCTGATTCAGGAAATAGTATTGGTTTTCGTTTACTTTTTACTGTTTCTCAGACATCTGGCCTACATGGCTTAACTGGTGAGTACTTGGAACTCGCAGATTTAGTGAATTTGCTTGATGATCTTTGTGACAGCTCCTTTTATTGGCTTCCTACTTCACAACTGACATCTGAGGAGAGCAATTTTGAAAAGCCTGTAAGTTATTCTATTTGACATTTTCTAAGGATAAACAAGGGAATGTTTTTGTTGAAAAAATGTGTAATGAAAGTGTGTTTTGGGTTTGTTTTTTCGGGGGTTTTTTGGTCTTTTTGAGTTCAGGGTATCCTAGAACTCACTATATAGACTGGGCTGGTCTTGAACTCACAGAGATGCTCCTGCCTCTCCCTCCTGAGTGCTG
Organism: Eospalax fontanierii; assembly: GCA_035773235.1. NCBI lineage: Eukaryota > Metazoa > Chordata > Mammalia > Rodentia > Spalacidae > Eospalax > Eospalax fontanierii. The sequence goes on along the minus strand of CM069547.1, from coordinate 50,697,699 downwards.
GGATTAAAGATGTGCACCAGTACTCTGGGCTGTTTTTCTTTTTTTGAGACAGGGTTTCTCTGTAGCCCCAGCTGGCCTGGAACTTGCTATGTAGACCAGGCTGGCCTTGATCTCACAGAGATTCACCTGCCTCTGTCTCCTGAGTGCTGGGATTAAAGAAGTGTGCCACCATGCTCACTCACATTTATTTTTTAATAATAGCTCTGACTTAGAGCTTGGTCTTCATATCATATCCAGGAATATGATCCTCTAGTGTACTGACAGAAAGGTTTGTTTCATAGACCATGAGACTTCACAAGTTCTCTGTATCTTAGTAAAGGACATCTTCTGGAACTTCCAGGCCTTTCATCTTGAGGCATCCTAACCCTTTCATGTTGAGTCAGCAAAAATATTTGGAACATGTTAAAAATAGACAAACTCATGGGGACATGCAATTGTGCTTTCCCTTCCTCTGGTCTTAGTGTGCCAGATTTAAGTAATTCTGAAAATTTTGATTTCAGGAATTAAAAAAACTTCAGGAATCATTGTTTTCCTGGGAAGGCTACTGCAATGCTTAATATTTAACTAATCAGTATTCCTAAGGGAACTTGGTGCTTCTCAGATGAGCAGCATATGCGTGTATATATTCTTCCCCTCTGTCTCTTCATACCATCATTATGTCTGTACTCAAGTGGTAACTCTGGTGAGTTGTAAAAGTTCTTTTTTGCTAGGCTTCATTTGACTGAGTCTTTGGCTCTCTTGGCTTTATGTTCCTCAGATTCCATTGTCCCCTTGTTTGTGTGATGCTGTCAGCTCCAAGCTGGTCTCATTTACTCATAATGTGTCTTTGCATACTGTTCGTCATTAAAATGTAGAAGACACACATGATGTATTTACTGTTGCTGGAATGTTGTTACTGGAATATCATTGTGAACCAAACTCAGGAGTTTAGTTTCAGTTGTGTTTAGACCTCTAGGTTTAGGTAGTTGATAAAGGGTGAACAAAGATAGCATGATGAATTTTTCCTTTTGTTTATAATTTGTTGAACGTACAAGAAAATTTCAAAAAAGAGAACCATTAGATTAATTTTATTTTCTTGAGTATTTTAAAGGAGGCATTGTTGTGATTTTCAGTCTGATGTGAGTGGAGATGGAGAATGGTAGTTAGCCGGTTCTTTTCTATCTTAAGAGGTTCACAGGTACATAGCGGTTCACTCAGTCTGTCCGGCCTAGTAGGGTTATTAGGGATTGTTTTCATCTTATGTTTTTTTTTTTTTCATTTATGTTCCTTTTTTTTTTTTTTTTTTTAATGCCTGTGTGTATGTAAGTGCACCTATGTTGTACAATGCCTGTGGAGGTCAGAAGAGGGCCTCAGATCCCCTGGAACTGGAGTTATGGATGGTGGTTAGCCACTATGTGGGTGCTGGGAATTGAACCCAGGTTCTTTGCAAAAGCAGCCAGTACTCTTAACTGCTACCTGTTTTCACCCCATATTCCCCTAAGAGGTCTAGTTTTCTCTCTTGGATAAGTATCACTTTTAGTTTTTTATTTTAAGACAGGGTCTCCCTGTAGCCTGAAAGTCCCTGTGTAGACCAGACTAGCCTCCGTCTCATAGAGATCCATCTGCCTTTGCATCTGGAGGGCTGAGATGAAAGGTGGGTGCTACTACACCCAGCCTGACTTCTACCTTTAGATCCATAGGCCCTTATGGTATCTTATATGAAGTTTTCTTATGGACATTATCCTCACCTCAGAGTCAACTTTCTTATGTTAAAATAGCTCATATTTTCTCCTGAATCAGACTATTTGCACTCACTCTTACATCTTCATGCATCTCTCTGTTTTCTTAGGCATCTTTTATATTCTTCGCTGTTGACTTAAAGATCTGAATTAAGGTGCTGAGGACATAGCTTGGTAGTAGAGCACTTGCCTTTCTATGCACAAGGCCCTGGGTTCATTACCAACAACCCCTCTCTTTAAGAAAAAAATAACTTAAAATGGGAAATGTTAGCTTTTCCTTCTGGTTCTTCTCATTTTATGCTAGTTCCTTGAATCTGTTGTTGTGTTTTATGCTTCTCATCCTCTCGGTCTACACTTTCTCTGCACTTGACTGCAGTGTACAGACTGAGATGCCATCCAATTTCTCTTTGGTGTTGCCTACTCTTAATAGCTCTTTATGTCTGAAACTGTGGTTGAGCATACTTTTACTGCAGTCCAGATTGTCACAGATTTTTCTTCATTTGGAAGCAGTAGGAGATAGGAGATCTCTCTGTCCCCTCTCTCTTCTTTCTTACCAAAAAAAAAAAAAAAAAAAAAAATCTCTTAGAAGTGGGATGCTTGAAACTTGAAAACTCTGTCATGTTTAGGCAGAGCATCTCAGCACTTATCATTTACCATTGTGGACTGGATATTTCTTTGTTCTAGAGAGCCATTCTGTGTATTTTAGGATGTTTTCCAGCATCTCTGGCCTCTGCTCTCTAGAAACAACAGTTTTTTCTTTACTCTGCTCATTCTCACCAGTTATGATAGTGAAAGGTGTTTCCTGATACTGCCAGATTTCCCTTTGCAGGTATATGGTACAAAATCTTCCCAGTTGAGAGCTTCTGGGCTTCGAGAATCCTGTAGGTGAATAGAGGTGGAACAGTCACTTCCTACCTGACTGTCAACTTCTTGAGAACTGGAAGGGAAAACATGATTAAAGAGAATGGAAAAATTTGTGCTCAGCAGGATGTGGTAGTACATGCCTGTAATGCTAGTACTAGGGAATGGAGGCAGAAGGATCAGAAGTTCAAAGCCAGCCTCGGGTATATGTTGAGTTTGAGGTCAGTCTGGATTAAAGAGAGCATCTTATCTCAAAGAAAAAGGTTTATGTGCATTTTAAAATTCTGTCCTGAGGGTATGACTGGTCTAATTTTTGAAGGGAAATAAATATAATAAAAGCGGTATATGTTTTTTTCTATGTTTCCTTTGAATTTATTGGAAAGTGCTTTACTTTTGCTAGCTACTGCTATCTGTGATTTTCTGTAGGACAGATTTCTAAACCACAGAATCATCTGTAGAGTCTTCATCAAACAGAATATGATCTGTATATTAATTCACATGGGTTGAGAGTACGACTCTCACTCTGGCTGGCTCATATCTCACTATGTAGCCATCATTGGCCTCAAACTTAGGGTGATTTTCCTGCCTGAGCCTTCCTAGTACTAGGATTATAGGCATGTACCCCCACATCTAGGCAGAATATGATCTTACATAACTGTTAAAACTCCTTAGCATTCACTTTTATAATAATGAGATTTCTTCTTTAGTCAGTGAAGTCTGAATACAATCTTCTTTTTTCTTTTGTTTTCCATTTCATAGGGAGACCATTCGGATCTTAGCACTAGCCACCCTTTTACATCTGCATTGCCTCCATTTCTTCCTCAAGAACGAACCAGAGAGTCAGAATATCATTCCTCCAATCTCAGAATGTTGAGAGTATCTCCTGACGCTCTGCCAACAACTCTCAGACGTTTAACAGGTATGTAGAAAAATGAGGCATTAAATGTCTTCCTTATGTCTATCTCATGAAACTTTCTAGCAACTTTTGATGGATTAAAGAATACCTAGATAGATTATTTCTGGACATTTCCTGTGAAGGTATCTGAAGAAGACATTTAATTAAGTGGACTGAGTAAAACAGATTTCTTTCACCAGTGCTTGTCTATTCAACTGATTGAGGTCTGGATTAATCAGGCACAGGAAAGGCACATTGGGGACACCATTTTCTTGCCCTTGGATATCAGATCTCCAGATTCTTGGGTTTTTAGGCAGGTTCTCACCTCTTTGGTCTAGACTAAGAGTTGCATCACTGGCTTCCCTGGTTCTGAGGCTTTTGGGATTGGACTAAGCCACACCATCTGCTTCCTTAGGCTGGCAATACCATGGAATCATGATCTGCAGTGTCAGCCTACTTCTGAGAATGCTGTGCAATTCTAGCTCCATTTAGACTTCATTGTCAAGTCTAAGTTTTCAGTAGGCCACTCTTATTTTTTTTTTAAGACATGATCTTATTGGATAGCCTTGCCTGGCCTGGAACTTAACTGTGTAGACCAGACTGGCCTCAACCTCATGGAGATCTGCCTGCCTCTTCCCAAGTGCTGAGATTAAAGGCATGGGCTACCACACCCAGCCAAGGCCTGTCTTCTATAAATCTCCAGCCTGGCTCTACCACTTGCCAGCTCCTTCATCAGGTAATACTGCTTTCTGCCTCAAAAATGTCTCCATTTGTTCTTCTCTACAAGGTTATTTGCATCCATGATTATTCTCTTGAGCTCAGTTAATTCCTTTTTCATTCAAGTCATAAAAAATGTTCTTCTAATAGAAGTTGGGGGATTTCCTACCATCTGAATGACATTAGGAGGTGGAGCCTTTGGAAGATAAGTAGATCATGAGGGCTCTTAGTGCTAGTTATAGAAAGGACCTTGAATTGATCCCTTGCCCTTCCAACCATGTGAACACAGGGTGATGGCATTATCTGTGTATAAGAGGCTCTAACCAGACATAATCCACACACACCTTCAGCTAAGGCTTTCTTAACCTCCTTTCTGTTGTGGGCATGGGCATGAACTATAAGCTCTTTACATTTTGAACCAGAAAGGGCCTTTTTAAAATTAAGTGTGTATGTAGATAATACCACTGAACTAGAGCTTTGGAAGAAAAATAATCTATTTAGAATGAAAATTAAAACCACTGTGTTGTCATACTGACTCATCAGCTAGCTCCAGGAACCCACTTGTCTCTGCCTTCTCAGTGCTTGTGGGTGTCCCAGAACAGCTTTTGAAAGTTGGATCTCTTCCTCTACTCTGGGTTCATGCCAGGTTGCCAGGCTTGCTGAGCCATCTCAGTGGCCCTAGGTTCATATTGTATATCAATAGGAATAATTTGAACTTTTCTGTTTGTATCCTTTTTATTTTTCTTACTGCTCTAGCTAAGGCTTCAGGAAATGTATTGAATCAATGTGGAGTAGATAGAGACCATGTAGAAAAATGTTGACGCTACATAGCCTTTATTATACTGAGATGTTTCTTCTATTCCTTGTTTTCTCTAATTGGGTGGAATACTCTATAGATGTCTCAAAGTCCACTTGATGTTTTGTTTATTTAGCTGCTTTTTTTTTTTTTTCTGATAACCTCTATTGCTGAGAGTGAAGTAACTCACTACTATTGTGTTGAGTTGTTATTGTATGATAGTTACTGTTGAACTGTATATTAATTTTATCATTCTGGGTTTCTATGTAAAGTTTGGTACTTAATCCTCATTTTCTTAATCTACTCATCTATCAGAGTTAATTTTTTCTATAACCTCATGAATGTGTTTATCTGTCTCTTCAGTATGTAGGATTCCTTCAAGAATCTTCTCTAATGCCCTGGGTTTCATCCCTGGAACCCATAGTGGAGGAAAAGAACTGACTCTTGAAAGTTATCCTCTGATCTCTACATGTGCGCTATGGTGCAGCAGTATATTCATATCCTCCCTTCCCCATCCGCTCTCACCCCACATAAGTACTAACACAAAATAAAGATCTAATAGAATTAGGCAGTGGCTTCATCTGGACCTGATATTTTTAGTTGGTGAGCTGGGGCACACCTTTAATCCCAGCACTAGGGAGGCAGAGGCAGGCTCTGTGAACTCTGTGAGCTAAAGGCCAGCCTGGTTTACATAGTGAGTTCCATGAAAACTGGAGCTACAGGGAGACCCTGACCCAAAAAAAAACAAAAAGCGCAATCCACAAAAATAAAAACAAAACTTACTCCAGGGCTGATATAGTGGGCATGAATTCCTTTAGTTTGTGTTGGTCATGGAAGGCTTTTTTCTTCAGTAGTGAAGGACATCTTGCTGGATGTGGTAATCTGGATTGCCAGTATTGTCATTCTGGTCTTGAAATATATTGTTTTATGCCCTCCAGGCTTTTAGTTTTTATTAAGAAATCTACTCTGTCTCTTATGGGTTGTCTATTATGTAACTTGGTGTTTCTTTTATGGAGCTTTTAATATTTTTTATTCTGTATATTTAGTGTTTTAATTGTAATATGTCATGCCAAGCTTCCTTTCTGATTTTTTAAAATTATTTTGTTTTATGTGTATGAGTGTTTTGCCTGCATGTATGTAAGTGCACCCATTTATGCTTTGTGCCCATGAGAGTCAGAAAGAGGGTTATCAGATCCCCTAGAACTGGAGTTATGGATGATTGTTAGCTGTCATGTGGATGCTGGAAACTGAAACCAGCTTCTCTGCAAGAGGAACCAGTGCCCTTAACCACTGAACCATCCCTCCAGCCCTTCAGCTTCCTTTCTGATCTTGTTTGTTGGTATTGTAAATTCTTCTGGTATCTAGAGGGCCATCTCTTTCTCTGGACTTGAGAATTTTTCTTCTAGGTTTTATTGGCTATGTTTTCTATGCCTTTAGATTATACTTTTCCCCTTGTCGGTGCCCATGATTTGTAAGGTTCGTCTTTCAGTATTCTTATGGTCTTCCCATACTTTTTGTTTTTATTATGTGAATGTGCTAGTTCATTTACCTTGTTTTCAAATCCTGGTCCTCCACCCTATTGGTATGCTTTCTACAGTATATTTGACTTGCTGAGTTTTTTATTTCCAATATTTCAGTTTGCTTTTTCCGGGATTTCTGTCTTTTTAAAATTCATCCTCTATATCCTGTATTGTCTACCTTATTTCACCTGGCTGTGTACTTTATATCTTCTTTGAATTCATTCAGGACTTTATGTCCTCTTTCACTTCATTAAACATTTTTACAGTCTTTCTTTTGAATTCTTTGTCTTGGATATTACCTGTTGCACTGTCACTGGAATCTGTTACTGTGAAAATGATAATTTTTAGAGGAATCACAGTCCCTCCTTTGACTTTTCATGTTTTTAAGTTTCTGTGTTAGAACTTGCATGTCAAGAATTAGGTCATGGTTGGGTTTCTTTAATCACTTATATTCTTTCAGTTAAAGTATTTTTAGTGTTCAAGTGAGACTAATAAGTTACTATAGTAGGTATGAGATGTAGTTTCTTTCCCCAACTCAGTATTCCCTGCTCTTAGCAGCTAAACCTCTAGCACACATATTAAGGACATTGGGCATGATCTCCCGCTTGTGCAAGCATGGAATATAATGCAGAGGCAACCACAACTGATGAATGAACCCACTGTGAAAACAGAAATGGCCAATACAAAATAGTTGAGCTTTCAGCTCTGATAAGTGTTGGGGAATAAAGGAATAAGGACAATATAGTGCACACTGAGATAAACAGTTACTAACGGTAGGAATCAAAAGAAAATACTCAGAATAAGACTAGTGATTATTATTAGGAGAGTAGAGAGATAAGTAGAAAAGTAAACAGAGGGGGGCACAATACAGAGCAAGAGAGGAAGGAGATTCGGCAACTCCAGTGAAAGGCAGATAAGAATAGAAAGAGGGGAAAAAAAAGAAAACAGTCAAACAACCTAAAGTAATCCCCGGCACTCAGGAGTGGAAAAATTCCAGCTCCAGACCAGGGTCTGCGTAATGGGAGAGCCTGTCTCAAAGTGAGTGGAATAATAAGGGAGAGAAGGAACAGGGCAGGACCTCAGATTTTTAAAAAGGCATGTATAGAAGCAAAGGCAAGAACAGGAGAATGAAAGAAAGTATTGCATTGCTCTGTCTGATGTAGTCAGTATGACTTAAACAGTCTATAAAAGGCCTGTAGTAGAAGGGAAAGAAGAAAAAGAAGGGTATTGAATAAAAGTAAAAACATTAGGTTTTAAAAAAAAAAAAAAAAGCAGAAACAAAAAATAAAGAGGAATGATTTCCCATGCCCCAGTTATGTCACTTGTCTGTGTCGGGAGTGCAGAGTCTGTCTCTGTACTTGTAATCACCTGGTGGGGAGGTTACAGAATCTGTCCTATAAGCCATCACTTACTTGGGCTGTAGTACAGTCTGTCTGTGCTGTCTTCTGTTTCCTTCTCTGGCTTTTTGGGTTGTCAGCTTTCTTTGAGAGCAGAGCCTTTATTGTATTCCACTCAATATGCTGTTTTCCCTGAAAGCAGAGGGTATGGTTTGTGGGTTTGGCAGGGGTTATTACTCTTAAGTGGTCTCTCTGTCTCTGGGCACTGGATAAGGCTATCAACAAGTTTTCCAGTTGTGTGTGCCTGAGACTCTGGCACCTTTAAGCACTTGTGACTGGGTGGCCATCTTCCAGGAATCTAGTGAGTCTCACTGTAGTCTATAACTCAGACCAGATTTCTACCATGTGAAGCACTCCATGGTTCTGAGCCAGTCTCTCCTCTGTTTAACTGGAATGAGTTTGCAGGCCAGTTCCAAATACCCCTTGACACCTACCTGTGTTCTCAGAGTAGGCAATGAAGGAGATACTTTTGCCTCTAAAACCTCTTAGGTGCTGATCAGCAATCTTTAAGTGACTTCTTGCCATTACTCCAGTTGACTGTCTAGGAGAGCTCTTTTCTGGCATTTATATGGTAGGCAGACACACCAGGATTCCTGTTTGATCAGACTGTAAATGTGCTTGATGAAAAGTCCCGTAGTTCACTGTCATTCCCACTACCTTCCTCCTACACACACACACACACACACACACACACACACACGTCTTTCCTCTTCACTCAGATTGTTACATAAGTGCAGTGCATATTCTTCTCTGTTTTTAAGTCATGTACCAGCTCTCAGCAGTTAAAGTCACTCCACCCTTGGAGTTCAGACCTCTTGAACAGACTCACTCACCCTTGGTCCATTTCACCTTTTCTTTTGGAAAAAAAAATTTTTTTTTTTTTTAAATGTGTATGAGTATGTAAGTGCACCTGTGTTATACAGAACTTTCAGAGGCCAGATGAGGGTGTCAAATCTTCTGGAACTGAAGTAATAGACAGTTGTTAGCAGCCATGTAGGTGCTGGGAACCAAACTCTGCAAAAGCAGCTACTGTTTTTAACTGCTGAGCCATCTCTCCAGCCCCCTATTTAAAATTTTCTTTAGAAATTTTATTTTTATTTTATATGTATGAGAGTGCATGTATATAAGTGTACTCTTGTGTGCAGTGCACAGAGAGGCCAGAAGAGGGGGCATTTGATCCCCTGGAACTGGAGTTACAGACTGTTGTTAGCTGCTTTGTGGGTACTGGGAAATGAATCTGGGTCCTCTGCAAGAGCAGCCCATGCTCTCAGCCACTGAGACATCTCTTCAGTCCCCTGTTCTACTTTCTTAAGTTTCTTTTCTTTCTTTACTACTGAAAGTCCAGTGCTTTTCTCTAGTCATCTGCCTCAGGATGACTTCTCTCCAGATCCCCCTGAGCTCCCCTTTAGCTATACTCTAGAGGTTCTGGCACTTGGTGCATGGTTGTCTCTATGCTCATTCTCAGGAGGTCCTCCCTAGTTTTCACCTCTTGCCCTGGCTTTTTAAGAGTCAGATAGTTTTGTGTGCATTTCCATTGTATCCTGTAAATAGTCTCTCCAATCACTGTTCTTAACACAGTATAATGTTTGCCTTTTTACTTATTTTATCTCCTGTAAAACTTGAAGTTCTTAAAGAACTAGAGCTTTACTAGTATTTTGTTTCCATCAGTCTATGAAATGTGCTCGATAACAAATGTTGAATGACTTAATTTTTTCCTTGTTTGAATTTTATCATTTTTCTATTTATTAGCATATATTTATTATACAAGATGATGGGTTTCATTATGACATTTTCATACATTTACTTATCTTGTTTGACACTTTATCATGTCACTAATAATTTTTCATGGTCAAAGGAAGTAAAAACTCAGGTATATTAGAAAATCCTTTGGGAAAATAAGATTGTATTTTGTTGATCTGTTCTGGCTGGGTTCTTGAGTCTTAATTCCTCACAATTGGGGAAGCACCAAATTTCAAGTCTCACTCTGAGACTCTCCTGCTGAATCAGAGTATACATGTAAACAGGATGTCCACATTAAGAAACACTATTATATACTTATTTTGTATAGAGAAACTCTGCTTTCCCTATATGATAATAAAATATAGGTTATATGTGCTGTATTTTGAACCCTCTTACCAACATTTGACATACCATGTTTTACCAGTTTGTTTTTTTGTGATGCTTCCTGTTAGCATGTGTAGTTTGAAGTAGGGATCATGACAAGATAACCTTATGTCTTGTGTTTGGAACATATTTCTGCACATAGTAAATATTTTTTTGAAGTAAGTGAATGAATGGTTGTGCAGATTGTCAGACCTGTTTTTTGTGTTGTAGTCATTTATTTATGTGGCTATTCAGACCTAACTTCATTTAAAATTAGGTTTTTAAGCAGAAATAGAACATTTCTGTTATTATAGAAGGTTTTTTTTTTTTTGATTGTGCTGTTTAGAGTTTCACATTCCCTTTCTACCCACCTTCAATTCATTTTTAACGAACAGTGGTTCTTATCAAAATTGTCAATAACTCCCTATGGTGTATAGTTCAAACTTCTCAGAGCCTTTTGCAGTTTAATTTATTTATTAAAATATGGAGGGAAACTCATTCAAACTCACTGCATGCATAGCGTCTATCTGCTTCATAATAAATGGTCCCCATGGAACTTGAGGGATAGAGGAATCTTGAAGATAAGCTGGTAGTCCTTTGGTGTCCATGGATAATAAAGTCTTTTCTCTGACAGAGGGTCTTATTTCTCTTGCCACCACTTACTGTACAGTAACAGGCTATTTGCTTAAAAGTAGGATGAAATCAAATCGCAGACCCAACAGCATTTTTCCATTCCATTGAGAAATGTCTGCCCCCTCCATTTTCAGACCCATATAAAAATTTGTAAGTAGATACACTGTTATTTTAAGCTGTTGCTCTGTTTATTATTTTTACTGTAGTTAATGTCTTCATGTGCATGTCTCCTTCAGTGATTGTTTCCATTGGATTAATTTATAAACATTTAAAAGTCCGAAGCAGTAAAGATCCTTCCTCCCTCCCTCAAAATATTGTATTTTTTGTTTGTTTGTTTTATGTATATGAATGTACTGCCTGCATGTATGTAAGTGCACCCATGTGCAATGCCCATGGAGATCAGAAGGCGGCTTCGGATTCCCTTGGAACTGGAGTTGTGGACAGTTGTTAGCAATCATGTGAGTGCTGGGAATTGAACCTGGGTCCTTTGCAAGAGCAGCCAGTGCTTTTAACCACTGAGCCATCTCTCCACCCCAGAAAGGAATCTTTTAAGTTAAAATTTTACTTATTAATATTCTGAGTGTGTGTGTGCACGTGTATGCACATGTGCTCTGGTGTGTAAGTAGAGGCTCAGAGGACAATTATGTGGAGTTGGTTCTCTCTTTCTACCTTTATATGGGGTCTGGGGATTAAACTCAAGTTGTCAGGTTTATAGTTTACCTTCTGAGCCATCACTGGCCCAAGAAAGGAATTTTTAATTGAAAAATTTATGTTTATATAATATTGGCACCCCATTTTGTTTTAAGGTGATACTTCTAAAGGAGGCATAGCCACACTTGCTCCATCCAAGTTGAAATCAGACAACGCTACCAGTTTTGGAGATTCAGATACTGGACCTCACTCATCTTTGCCCTTTGAAGACTTAGCTCAGTTGACTGTAAGTTCTCTTCAGGAGAATGCTGTTAGTCATCAGGCTTATGCCATCAACCAGAAGGCACTGGCAGATGGTCATCTAATTGAAGAGAGCCTGAAAGTCTCAAATATTCCTGAATCAGCTGACCAGAAGACTGAGATATTAGCCGCACCTTCTACTTCTTACTCATATAGGGAAAAGCCCAGTATTTTATCAAGTGGTCATCCAATGGGCCAGGCACTGACAGTTTCAGCTGTTACTACACCCACCGACCTGAAGACTGGGGCAATAGCATTATCCTCTTCTTTATACTCACATAGTGAGAAGCCCAGTATTTTCTACCAGCAGGAATTGCCAGACAGTTATCCAACTGCGGAGGCTCTGAAAGTTCTTTCTGGACCAGTTGATCAGACAACTGGAATGCCAATAGCATCTTCCATTTCTCATTCACATAGAGAAAAGCCTGGCATTTTTTATCAACAGGCTGCATCTGAAGAGACTCCCAAAGCTTCAGCTCATTTTGGACTAGCTGAGCAGAATACTGGGACTTCGTCTGTAATTTCTACCTCTTATTCACAGAGAGAGAAACCTAATATTTTACATCAAGAGGGCTTACAGGAGAGTCCTCGAATTGATCAGGCACTGACAGTTTTAACATTTCCTAGGCAAACTGACCAGAAGAGTGGCTTAACAATGGTGTCATCTACTCCCTCCTCACAAAGAGATAAACCTGGTGTTGTCTACCAGCAGGCCTTGCCAGGTAGTCATTTACCTAAAGAGACCGTGAAAGCGTCAGCCACTCTTGGGCCAACTGACCAGAAAAGTATCTTAGCAACAGCACCCTCTACTTCCTACTCGCAGAGAGATAAGCCTGGTATTTTTTACCAACAGGCCTCCAAAGCAGGTGGGCATTTACCTGAAGACATTCTGAAAGCTTCATCTGCCCGTAGGCCAACTGACCAGAAGTTTGATGTTCCGGCTATAACCACTGCTTCCTATGCATATAGGGAAGAACCTGGTATTTTTCACCAAAGAGAGTTGCCAGAGAGTCATTTAGCTGAAGAATCAATGCAAGGTTCAGCTTTTTCTAGACCAGCTGACCGGAACATAACTATGCTGTCCTCCACTTCTCACTCTCATGGAGAAAAGTCTCACACTTCTCATCATCAGACTTTGCCAGAAAGTTACCTGAGTCATCAGGATCGGAAAGTTTCAGCTGTTCCTGGATCTGTTGACCAGAATGTCGGAGCAGCAGGAGTCCCTTCTGTCTATTCACACGGAGTAAAGCCTGGTAGCTTTACTCAAGAAGAGTGGCCAGACAGGCATCTTACTGAGGAGACTCAGAAAGTTTCAGCTGCTCCTGGGCTGACCGAGCAGAAGTCTAGGACACCAACAGTATATTCTAGATCTTATTCCCCGGGAGTGAAGCCTGATATTTTCTATCAACAGCTCTTGTCAGATAGGCATCCAAGTAAAGAACCTCTGGAAGTTTCAGCTATTTCTAGATCAGTTGACCAAAAGACTTGGGACCCAACAGTAACTTCTGCTTCCCAGCCACCTAAAGAGATAGCTGAAGTCTTCTACCAGCAGACATTATCAGACAGTCATCTGACTGAAGAGGCATTGTCAGTTTCTGTTGTTCCTGGCCGAGGTGACCAGAAGCCTTCTTTACATTCAGAATCGTCTGGTTCTTATTCTCACAGAGAGTCCATTATCTCCCCAAAACAGACCCTGCCAGGCACTCATCTGCCTGAAGATGCTGTGAAAGTTTCAGCTGAGTCTGGAGCAACTGACCAGAAGACTGATAGTCCAGTAGTGTCTTCAAGTTCCTACTCCCACATAAAGAAACCTAGTATTCTTTACCAACAAGAGTTGCCAGATAGTCATGAACTTACAGGGACTCAGAAAGTTTCATTTGTTCCTGCTGATCAGAAGCCTGCAGTTTCCCACCCATATAACGAGAAACCTGTTGTTTTCTTTCAGCAGGAGTTGCCAGATAGTCATCCAACAGAAAAACTTACAAAAGCCTTTGTCCCAGGACCAGCTGAGCAGCCATCTGGGATACCAAGTTTAACCTCTGCTTCCTACTCACATAAAGAGAGGCCCAGTATTTCCTATCAGCAGAAGTTTCCAGATAGCCACCTAACTGAAAATGTACCGAAAGTCACAGGTGCGCCTGGACCAGCAGATCAGAAGACAGGGAAATCAAAAGTGTCCTCTACTACTTCCTATTCACAAAGAGAGAGATCTAGTGTTTTCTACAAACAGGCCCTGCCAGGTAGCCCTCTATCTGAGGAGGCTCTGAAAGCTTCAGCTGCTCCTGGACCAGGAGACCAGAACACTGGGACATCAGCAGTATCTTCAGGTCCCCACCCACTTGGAGAGGAGTCCATTATTTTTTATCAATCTGGTTTGCCAGGTAGCCCTCTCACTACAGGGCCAGTTGTTTCTGGACCAACTGAACAGAAGACTGGTACACCAACAGGCCCTTCAGGTTCCTATCCAGTTGGAGAGAAGCCCATTATATTCTACCAACAGGCCTTGTCTGAGGAGGCTCTGAAAGCTTCAACAGCTCCTAGGCCAACAGACCAGAGCATTGCTATACCAACTGTAACCTCACAAAGAGAGAAGTCTGGTGTTTTTTACCAACAGGCCCTGGCAGGTGGTAATTTACCGGGAGAGTCTCGGAAAGCTTCAGCTGCTCCTGGACCAGGAGACCAGAACACTGGGACATCAGCAGTACCTTCAGGTCCCCACCCACTTGGAGAGGAGTCCATTATTTTCTACCAACCTGGTTTGCCAGGTAGCCCTCTCACTACAGGGCCAGTTGTTTCTGGACCAACTGAACAGAAGACTGGTACACCAGCAGGCCCTTCAGGTTCCTACCCAGTTGGAGAGAAGCCCATTATTTTCTACCAACAGGCTTTGCCAGATGGTCATCTACCTAAAGAGACTTTGAATGTTTTAACTTCTCCTGGACCAGTGGACCCAAAGACTGGGGAACCAACGATATATTCCACTTCCTATCCTTTTGGAGAAAAGCCCATTCTCTACCAGCAGGCCCTGCCAGATGCTCAGCTGACTAAAGAGGGTCACCAAGTTTCTTCTGGGCCAGTAGACCAGAAGACTGGAACAGCTCTAATCACCTCTCCTTTGTATGCTCATCCAGAGAACTTGATTGTTTCTTACCAACAGGAGTTGCCAGATAGTCATCTAACTGAAAATACTAGGAAAATTTCAGTTGTTCCTGGACCAACTGACCAGAAGACTGGGATACCAACAGTACCCTCTTCCTCCTCACATACAGAGAGGCCTGGTGTTTCTTACCAGCAAGAGTTGCCAGATCTTAGTGAACAATCTTTGAAAGTTTTAGGTGTTGTCGGGCCTGCTGAACAGAAAACTGGAATACAAATACTGTCTTCTCCTTACTCACATAAAGAGAGGCCCAGTGTTTCTTACCAGCAAGAGTTGCCAGATCTTAGTGAAAAAGCTTTGAAAGTTTTAGGTGTTGTCGGACCTGCTGAACAGAAAACTGGAATACAAATACTGTCTTCTCCTTATTCACATAAAGAGAGGCCCAGTGTTTCTTACCAGCAAGAGTTGCCAGATCTTAGTGAAAAAGCTTTGAAAGTTTTAGGTGTTGTTGGACCTGCTGAACAGAAAACTGGAATACAAATACTGTCTTCTTCTCCTTATTCACATAAAGAGAGGCCCAGTGTTTCTTACCAGCAAGAGTTGCCAGATCTTACTGAAGAAGCTTTGCAAGTTTTAGGTGTTCCTGGACCTTCTAAGCAGAAGACTGAGATACACATAGTACCCTCTGTCCCCTACTCACCTGAAGAGAAGCCCATCATCTCTTACCAGCAGGAGTTACCAGATCTTACTGAAGTGACTTTGAAAACAGGAGAGGTTTCTGGATCTACTGGTCAGAGGACTGGGATACAAATAGTTTCCTCGGGCCCCTACTCAAGTAGAGAGAAGCCCAGTGGTTTTCATCAGCAGGAATTGCCAAATGTTGGTGAGGAAACTTTAGGTGTTTTTGTTCATCCTGGACCAGTTGTCCAGAAGGTTTTGATACCAACAGAACCTTTAAGTTACTACTCACAGAGAGAGGCCAGGGCTTTCTCCCCACAGGAGTTGCCAGCCAGCCATCTCACCGAAGAGGCTCTGAATGTGCCAGCTCTTTCTCTAGTAGCAACGCAGAAACCTGGGACATCATCAGGGCCTTCAAGTTCCTACTTCAATAGAGAAAAGCCCAGTGATTTTTATCAGCAAGCCTTGCCATATCATGATCCAACTGAAGGTTCTCTGAAAGCTTCAACTGTTCCTGGACCATCTGACCAGAATAGGAGAACTACAGTACCACCTGGTTCCTATTCTTTCAAGGAGAAAGCCAGTATCTCAACTGCAGATTTGTCACAGGACCAGAAGACTAAGTTGTCAACAGCTACCCATAGTTCCTATTTACACACAGAGAAGCCTGTGATTTCAGCTGTTATTGGACCACATGACCAGAAGACTCCATTACCAACCGTTTTTCATGGTTCTCATCCTCAAAGAATAAAGCCTGTTATTTTCTTTCAAAAACAGTTGCCAGGTAGAGATCAAAGTGAAGATATTCTAAAGATTTCAACTGTCTCTGAACCAACTGATGTGAACGTAGGGATACCAGTGCTGCTCTCTGGTTCTTATTCACATACAGAGAGAGCAGATACATTTTATCCACAGGAGTTGCCAGACAGACATCTAACTGAAGATGCTCTGAAAGTCTCAAGTGATCTTGGACAAGCTGATCAGATTGCCTGGTTACCAACAGTTTCTCCAGGTATTTACTCACATGATGAGAAGCATCAACTTGTCTCAGAACATGTCCAAAGGCTGATAGATAATTTGAATTCTCCTGGCTCTTGTCTTAGCACAAACGATATGCCTTTAAATTCTCAGACTGATGATGCAGTTATCATAAATAAGCCAGAATCATCAGGTTTTGGAGATGTTGGATGTGAGGAAATCCGGGATGCAGATAATAGTTCCAAAACTCTTAAAGAAATTCGGACTCTCTTAATGGAGGCAGAAAATATCGCACTAAAACGATGCAACTTCCCTGCTCCCTTGGTCCCTTTCAGAGATGTTAATGATGTTTCATTTATACAATCAAAGAAGGTAGTTTGTTTCAAAGAGCCCTCCACAACTGATGTTTGTAATCCGAGAGAGCCATTTATAGAGGAATGCCCACGCATCGAGTGCTCACAGAAGGATATTGGCACACAGACAAATTTGAAATGCCAGAAAGGCATTGAAAACTGGGAGTTTATTAGTTCAACCACAATTAGAAGTCCTCTACAGGAAGCTGAAGACACAGCCAGAGTAGCGTTTGATGAAACTTTTAGGCAATACGAAGCTGCCAGGTCTGCTATGAGGTCTGAACCTGAAGGTTGCAGTGCAGCCATTGGGAAGAAAATTATTATTCCTATGATGACCATTATAAAAAGTGACTCGAGCAGTGATGTAAGTGATGGTTGCTGTTCATGGGACAGTAACTTACCAGAGTCTTTGGAATCAGTTTCTGATGTTTTTCTAAACTTCTTTCCATATACTTCACCCAAGACAAGCATAACAGACAGCCGAGATGAGGAGAGGTTGTCAGAGAGCGAGGATGGCTGTGGTAGTGTAGATTCACTGGCCGCACATGTGAAGTACCTTCTGCAGTGTGAATCCTCACTGAATCAGGCCAAACAAATACTTAGAAATGCAGAGGAAGAGGAGTGTCGGGTCCGAGCACAAGGTAAGTACTGTTTGTCATTCAGGCAGTGTTCAGACTTATAAACATTATTGTTTTAACAGTTTGTTTATAAAGAGAGGTATTTGAAACTAAATTTATTTTCTTACATAACTGCAAGAATATATTTTCTATCCATAATCTGGAAAACAAAATTCAACAGTGATATAGCTAAGTTATAGTATTAGCAGTGCTAATCTGAATTTGTGGTCTTGGGAGAAGTAGATTATGTCAGACAGGATGAAGGTAGCTTGGACTTGCTTACCTTCTCCCCCCATTGCAATATCCTTATTTGGATGACAGGAAAAATTTCAGTTTACTCTGCTCTAATTTTGTATTCTAAATTCTCTTACTTATTAAACATAATCTTTTAAATAAATATTTTATTATTTTTAGATTATGTGTATGAGTATATCACGTGCATGTATGTAAGTGCACCAGTGTCATGCAGTCCCTACGGAAGTCAGAAGAGAATGTTGGAATCTCCTGGAACTGGAGTTAGAGACAGTTGTTAGCCATCATGTGGGTGCTGCCAGGTCCTCTGTAAGAGCAACCAGGACTCTTAACATCTTAGTCATTTCTCTAGCTCTGCTTTTTTGAGACAGTGTTTCTCTGTATCCTCAAGCTGACCTGGAACTCACTATGTAGACCAGACTGGCTTGTCTCTTAAGTGGAGGGATTAAAGGCTCTCTTTTATTTATTTGTTTATTTTTATTTGTATGAGTATTTTGCCTGCTATGCATGTATGTAAGTGCTATACAGAGCCAGCAGAGGCCAGAAGAAAGTGTTATCCTGTGCCGGAACCAGCTGGACAAATCAATGGGTCTTGACCTGGGGGGTGAGGATGAGAGAAAAAAAAAGAGACAAGATAACAATGCAGGAGGGCTCCCGGTCAATACCGAGCAGCCTGGATTTATTTTTTCCCCAAGTTTATATACATTTTCTTTATCCTTATTTTGTTTACACAAGCGCATGAGAAAGTGAAGGTATTTCTCCTTGAAGCACACTAAAAACAAAGAATAATCATATCTAACTTTGCAAACACTTTGAACCCAGCTGTTTGGCAGTATGCCAGTAGGAACTGCTTATCTAAGTCCTTGGCTCCCTGCCCCTGTGGAAACTGCTTTTACAATATAGTACATATGTTTAATTCTTTCTTGGCTCCCTACATCCCTGGAACTGGAGTTAAGAACAATTGTTAGCTGCCACGTGGGTGCTGGGAATCGAACCCGGGTCCTCTTGAAGAGCAGTCTCAGAGCTGATCTCAAATATAAGGGGAAAAACACTTTTTTAGGTATTTCACAGTAAATTTGGGTTAGAGGTTTAAAAGGAAATATTTACTAGTTTTATTAGTCTCTAGTAGTTGATTCTTGTAAAGGAGAAATAATTTTTAAGACATAGGAAATATGTTTTAGGTAATAACTTCAGAACTACCTTGGAATCTTGAGATTAACTGCCTATACTGTTTCTTATTTTGATACTATAAAAATCTCCACCTGGGTGTGGTGGCAAATGCCTTTAGTCTTAGCACTGAGGAGGCAAAGTCAGATGGATCTCTGTGAGTTCAAGGTCAGTGTGGTCTACATAGTGAGTTCCAGGCCAGCTGGGACTACTGGGAGACCAGAAGAAAGATAAAGATAAAATGACTTAAATATATAGAGTAGCCTCGTTGGAGAAATATCTGTAGATGTGAGTTAAAAGAAAAATCAGGCTTTTAGGACTTAGGTGGTGGCACACATCTAGAATCCTAGCATTCTGGAGGCTGAGGCACAAGGATCATGAATTTAAGGCTACCCGGGTTACATGGGAGCACCCTATTTTGGAGGGTGTGGAAACTTTTTGGTGAAAAGAACTCAACTCCTGGTGGGTCACATAATTGAGAGCACATGCTTTGTTGTGATGGGGATTAAAGTGCAGATATTGATGATTTATCAGTTTTGCAGTGTATTTAATCTCAAGTGTTTCTGTGATTTCTTTACAGCCTGGAATCTGAAGTTTAATTTAGGACATGGCTGTGGATACTCCATTTCAGAATTAAATGAAGATGACAGGCGGAAAGTAGAAGAGATCAAGGCAAAGCTGTTTGGTCATGGGAGAGCAGCTCCTGTGTCCGAGGTATAAAAGAAACCTAGAAGGAAAAACTGAAAATGGGAGATGAAGGGTGATAGAAATTGGATCTCTTACTTGGTCATTGATGACTCCTTCTGAGTTGTTCATCTTGGGTAAAGTAGGAATTTTAATTCTTTGAAAGTTAAAAATTGAAAGATTAGAATCTGTAAGTTTTAATTCCAAGACAATCATGTTAGAAAAATAAAAACTGAATTGCTTATTTTAACAATGTATTTTTAGAATTAAGAGATTAAACATCCCCTTGATTTAAATATCCATCTTGAAATTCAGGTGGAATTCTAGCTAGTTTCAGAATTATATTTTCTGTTTAAGAACAATTAAGGTTTTATGCAAAAATGGTCTTCTTTGGGGGGCTGGAAAGATGACGGCTCTGCAGTTAAGAACACTTACTATTCTTCCAGAGGACCCGGGTTTGACTCCCAGCACCCACAGGACAGCTAACAGTTGTCTGTAATTCTAGTTCCAGGGGATCTGTTGCCTTCTTTTGGCCTCTGTAGGCATTGCATGTACATGGTGCACTTGCATGCATGCAGGCAAAACACTCATACACATAAAATAAAAATAAAAATAATGTTTTAAAGACTTTCTTTTTTAATAGCAATTATTTTCTGTCTCTAGCAAACTCATGTATAGAAGCACTTAAAGGATAAAGAGAAGTAAAAATATTCTTATATATTTACAGTTCAGCATGAGAAACAGAACATTAACAAATATCATTGAGCTGTGTGTTGTACACCTGTAATCCCAGTACTTAGGCGGCTGATGGCAGAAGGATTGCAAGTTAAAGACCAGCCTAGGATTTTTAACATGACCCTATGTTAAAACCAAAAAATAAGCCAAACCAAAACAAACAAACAAAAAAAACCCAAATAAGTGCCATTGAAGTTTTTTGGGTTTCTTTTCACAATCTTTTTTTCTTATCCTGATGTGTTGAGCTCCCTGTTCTTCAGTGTACTTTGGAACTTTACATAAATTCAGCATGATGCAGCTCATTCTTTATGAGTAAATGTCTCATTTTGTACATATTCTGTATTTTTTTATTGGACACCTAGTGTGATATATCATATCTTGGCTATTAACAGTAACTTACAGAAGAGCCTCTTAGGAGTGGAGAGATGGCTCAGCAGTTAAGAATGCTGACTGCTCTTGCAGAGGACCAGGGTTTAATTCCCAGTACCTGCATGACCACCAACCCCTGTCCTTAACTCCATTTCCAGGGGAATATGACACCCTCTTCTGACCTCCACAGGTATTGCACGAAATGGGTGCACTAACATATACATGCAGGCAGTATACTCATACACATAAAAATAATAAATAAAATATTTTTAAAAGAGCCTCTTATATATCAGTATGTTAGCTTGTTAAAAGTATCTAGACAAGAGTAGTTTTAAAATAATATTTTACAAGTTCTAAAGCTGCAAGAATTTTTTTTTATTGGGTTGGGGAATATTCTGTGGAAGTTAGAGGAGGATTTACTTTTTTTTTTCTGCATCGAGGCATATGCCGATTAAGGCCAGAGGTCAGGTTACAAGAGTTGTAGGAGTTCTTTTGTTCCACACTGTGGGTCTGGGAATTGAACTTAACTCATTAGGCTGGGTGACAAATACCATTACCTACTGAGCTAACTTGCCAGTCAAAAAATCCATAAGAATTTTTAAAATTGGAAGGTTATGAAACATATTTGTTATGAAAGCCTAAAAGATATTATAGGGGGAAGTAGGCTGTGGGTATTTTAAATTTATACAGGGGCTGGAGAGATGACTCAGTAGTCAAGAGCACATGTTGCTCTTCCAGAGGACCCAGGTTTGGTTCCCAACATCCATATGGGGGCTACCACCTGTCTGTAACTTCATTTCTGGAAGATCCAACACCCTCTTCAGACCTCTGTGGGTATTTCATGCATGAGTCCACTTACATACGTGCAGACAAAATGCTCATACATAAAATAAAAATAAATAAAATATAAAAATCTTTAAAAATTGTATGATACTGA
This sequence comes from Eospalax fontanierii, assembly GCA_035773235.1. Classification (NCBI taxonomy): domain Eukaryota; kingdom Metazoa; phylum Chordata; class Mammalia; order Rodentia; family Spalacidae; genus Eospalax; species Eospalax fontanierii. Next base: position 50,676,241 of record CM069547.1, on the reverse strand, counting down.
TTTTTGGGAAGGCAGAAGACATTTTTGAATAAGTAAATCTAGGCATTTCCAATTTTAAATAAGCTGAGAGAAATTTGTGTTTCTCACATTGGGGTATTGATATATTAAGGGGTCGGGATAAGAAGCCATGATTTAACATGTCATTGAGTGAATGTAATTGATACTATTTTGTTTTTAAAGTCAAATTCTATTTTTGTACTAATTTTTATTTTTGAGACTTTCATACACAAATACTGTTTAACATCATTTCTAGCCCTGCTCCCCTCCAACTCTTCCTCTGTCTCTGTCTTTTCCCTAACTCCCTCAATTTTGTGACCTCTTCTTTTATGTTACACAGACACACACAGACACAGACAAACACACACAATCTCTGCTGAGTCCATTTAGTGTTGGTCATATGTATATGTGTTTATGACTGATCACTGGGGTTGTCATTATGGTTTAGGCAGCCATATTGCTGAGATTTCATTGTAGTGTCACATGCAGTTGTAGGACAGTTTGGAGAGAGTGAATGTGTCCTACATCCAGTTTCCCCATTCATTACCCCTTGTGAAAGCTGTGCTGGTCCATCCCTGTCCTGACACTGTCTGTAATATAGAATGTTGAAAATGGATATTTTATAGAGCTGTTTCATAGTACCCTGTCACAGCTACATCCATGCATCTCCCCTCCCCTGTCTCTTCTAAACTCTTGTCAACCCCCAGGCTACTTTGCATTTCTGTATTTTATAATTTCAAGAATGCCATGAAATGAAGTCATACAGTATGTGGCCTTTTATGTTGACTTTTTTTTTTCATTCAGAATAACTGGATTATTCAGAATTCAGAATAATTTTTAGAGACGCATTGGCTTGTCACATTTATCAATAGCTTTTTCCTTTGTGTTCCCATGGATGTCCTACAGTTTTTTAAAATGTTTTCCTATGAAGAAGATTTTGATGTTTTTATTTTTGTTTATTTTAGGTCTTGTGATAGATTTGTAGTAAAACCTCTTTGTGGTTTTAAATGATCTTTTCCTAATGTTTTTTGATGTTGATTTCTTGTCTGTTGGCATATGTGTATGTCCCTCACATTTTTCACTGTGATGTGTTGGGTGTGTGATCAAATCTAGGTATCACACAAGCTGAGGAGGCACTCTTAACACTGCACTACATCCACAGTCCACTGCTGAGTTTTGAGTTCTTTATATATATCAGCTCTTAAGTCTTTTTTGAAGGGAAAGAGGAGAAGGGCAGCTTGTTATTACTGAGTGGGAATGGAGTCTAGACCCATTGTATCCACTGCGTGAGCAGGGATGAAAGCAGGTGTCATGCTCCTGCTTGTCTTCTCTCAGCATGCTGGCTAGATGTTAGGGTGCCTTAGCACAGTTTTGCAGGTGTTGGAAGTCTAGGTTTCTCGCTTAATCTTTGCTGATAGGTAGGGTTACAGAGTTTTGTTTGTTTGCTTGTTTTGTTTTTGCTTTTATTTTCCTTGGTGATTGGTTGAAGCAGGATGGGTATTATCTTTCTGTTTTGCCGTGGCGTACCTTTATTGAGACTGTGCCCACTAATCAGACTTCTTTGGGATTTCTGCCTGTTGTTTCTGAGTTGCTGACCTTTCAGCTCCAGCTCTGAGTGTGTGAGCCAAACAGATATTCCAAGGGTCTCACTGGGTTATCATTTTCCAAGTTCAAGACCCTTAGCCATTCCTCCTTTCTGTATCTTTCAGATTCCTCCTGCATGTGTGTCATATAATGGCTAGGGGATTTACTTGTGTTTGCAGGAGGATTATGGAAAAGTATATGTTCATCATCTGAAAATTTATTATTATTTTTTGATCCAGAAGTCTTGCTGTGTGGCGGGCTGCCAGCCAACTCACCATGTAGCTCAGGCTAACCTGAAACTGATGATCCTCCTGTCTTCTACCTCCTGAGTCCTGAGTTTTAAATATAAGCATGGGTCATACTTACTTTTATTTTCTTCTCCTTTTTCCTTCCCTCTCCTTCCCATTTCTTCCCTCCTCTCATGCTAAGAGCAAATGGCCTTGTCCATGCTAGGTAAGAGGTCCACCCAGAGTTGTACCAGCTCATCATTTTTACCACCCCCCGGCCATTGCAACTCAGGGCCTTATATATCCTAGGCAAACATCCTATATCTAAGCCACATCTTCAACTAAAACATTTCTGTATGAAACTAAATGTACTATATCATCTAGTAGAATGCCTCATTATTTTACTTTTATAGGTAAAGCAAAATCCACAAATGTATTTTATGTTTGTGATAGCTTTTGGAATTGATTCTGTGGCTCAGGAGGCACTAGTTCTTTTGCATATTTTTTCTTGGTAAAATAATGGATGTGTGTTAGATTTCTGTAACAAAGAGCCCAAAGTAAGCCCAGATGACTTTCAAGCAGCTCAAATAAGGTAGACTTTCACTTTTCTTTGATGCTGTAGTCCAGGATAAGAAAGTAAGTTGTTCCTTGAGGCCATCCATGACCTAAGCTGGCAGCTGCACTGTCCTCACCCTTGGCTTCCATGGTGGTTCCATGTATCACCATTTTCAGGTGGAAAGAGTAATCATGATGGTAATGGCAGTGGTGGCTGGATGGCATGAGAGTCAAGAACTGGATTAAAGCTAAGAAGCAGAAGTTGCACTTAAACGTTTGCTCATCTCCCATTGATTAAACCTGATTACATGACCACAGATAGTTGCGAAAGAAACTGGAAAATTTAGTTATGTGACCAGCAAAAGTTTGGTGGGGTACCTTTACTACTGAAAGGGAAAAAGTGGGAATGCATACTGGGAGGACAATAGTTAATGCTAGTGGAAGCTGAGTATGCTAGTGGTCTTAGTTCCCATGAGCCAATTCTGTTGTATAGGTTCATTTTCCTGTTGTGTTATTGACCTGTTTTAGAGATGAATGAGGTGACTTTCATGGTTATTTTTAGCCTGGATATAAAAATTGATTAGTATGTAACAATTCAAATAAAAGCCCATTTATATCTTTTAGGGTTTACAGAATCCACGGGAAATGGAATGTGTGCCCGAAACTGTATGTGGTCACATTATCATTGAGAGTCACGAAAAAGGATGTTTCAGGACTCTGACTACTGAGCAACCACAACTGGATGGCCGCCCTTGTGTTTTTAGATCTGCTGGCCCTTCAGAAGTGACCAGAGGACAACGGAGCCCATCATCTTGGAGAACCAGACATATCAACCTTTCCAAATCACTCGACCAGAGCAACTCACGTGTCAAAGTTTGGAATTCCTTGCAGTTACAGAGTCATCCCCCATTTCAACAACTTACACCTGAGGACTTCAAAATTAGCAAGGGTGCTGGAGTGCCATTCAATGCAAATGTGGACCCTCGTTCATCAGAATTAGTAGAACGTACTTGTGTGCCACCTAAAGAAATGGATTTTCCTTGTTCTTCACAAACATCACCCTCAGAACCCATGAAACAGTTAACTACCTCCATCACTTTTTCCTCTCACCGACATTCAAAATGCATTTCAGATACCTCTATTTTTAAGGTTGGTGTTACTGAAGGTAGCCAGTGTACTGCACCATCTGTGGGGGTGTGTAAATCTCATGTCCCTGAAGAGCAGATTTCTCCTAGAGATCTTAGACAGAAAATCTCTTCCCCCTCATCACTTAAAAGACATAGTTATTCACCAGAGACTATTTTAGCAGAAGGTGATAGGCAAAGACAAAAATTACCGGTTGATTTTGAGCATGCTCATCAAAAAGGAAAACCCTTAGGAAGATCAGATTTTAAAGTCAGTCATTCAGAACCCAGTGCCAGTACAAATTATAGCAAGTTCAAGGGAGTTCAATTTTCTCTTAAGGATACCCTCATTAGTCCGGACAAACCGAGTTCCACACTAGAAGTAAAAGAGAAGAATGTAACTTTAACTCCTGATCTTCCTTCTTGCATTTTTCTTGAACAACGAGAGCTCTTTGAACAAAGCCACACCCCACATACAGATCACCATGTGAGGAAATACCGTTCTCCCTCTTGTCCAGACATTGCTTCTTGTATTTTTCTTGAACAACGAGAACTCTTTGAACAAAGCAAAGCCCCACATATAGATCATGAGATGAGAGAAGATCATTCTCTCTTTCCTCAGTGCCACGATTATGTAGTTTCAGACCCTCCTTCTTCCATTTTTCTTGAACAGCAGCAGTGCAAATCCCCAGATATAGATGACCACATGAGAAATCTTTCTCAAGGTCAGGATTGTATTGTAGAAAAGATTGAGTGCATTCCTAAATCACACTTTTCCAATCTGATAAATGTTGAAGCCAAGTTCAGTAATATGATCTCCCAGTCAGCCCCTGAGCACTGTGCATCTGCATCTACTCCACCTTCAAATAGAAAAGCGCTTTCATGTGTTCGTATAACTCTGTGTCCCAAGACTCCTTCCAAGTTGGATAGTGGAACCTTAGATAAAAGAGTTCATTCACTGGATCCTGCTTCTAAAACAAAGATTAATAGTGAGTTTAATTCTGATCTACAAACTATACCTTCGAGATCATTGGAAACAACCTCCAAGTTATTGACCTGTAAACCGATAGCACAGGATCAAGAATCTTTAGGTTTTCTAGGACCTAAATCTCCACTGGACTTGCAAGTCGCACAGTCTCCTCTTCCAGCTAGTAAGACTATCACTCAGGACCTGAAAACTATACCTCCTCAGAATAGCCAGATAGTAACCTCAAGGCAAACACAAGTGAACATTTCAGATTTGGAAGGATATTCCAAACCAGAGGGGACTCCAGTATCTGCAGATGGGTGAGTCACTGTGATAATAGGAAAGCTAATGGAATTTGTAACAAAGGATTTAAAATATATAAGCAAATGGAAAGACTTTGGGAAAAAGCAATTATGATTTATACGACGTTATATCTGGTCTGCTAGAAGTCTTTCACGAGGTAGGTAAATAGGAATGAAAATGTGAAGGTAACATATACTTACAGAGGACTTTTGGCAAGATTTGACCTCAGATGCAGGAAGCTGATTACTTTGAGAAGCATCTCTGGTTATCCAGTGATATAGTTGGCTAACTACTTATTATACTGAAGGTTTCCTTTGGGAGCTTGTACCTTAAACTGGGAAGAGATTTATTTTGATCTTGGTTTCAGAGGTTCAACTAGTGGTGTTTTAAGTGCTTTGTCAGAATGTTGTAGCTTCAGGAGTGTGTGGTGGAGGAGCTTTTTTACCTCATGGTAGACAGGAAATCAAATGGAAAAAGTGCTTTCCAGTGCATCTTATTTTAAGTTGGCATTGGTGGTTTTAGTGATACTTTGTTGTGGCATTAGCCTTTTTATCTCTGATACTGGTAATCTGTTTCTAGACATTTCTATTTAAGAGTTTAAAGTATGAGTTTTGCCAAGCCTTTTAGTGTGTTTCTGTTTTTATCTTTTGTGTCTTCTGTTAAGCATCTTAATTTGATTTTTAATACCTTTCTGAGGATAGATTAATTTTAATCATTAATTTTTCTTAATCCTTTTCTAATACATTTTAGAGGCTTTATGTAGTTTTTCTTTCTCATTTTTGTTCTAAATGTTTTATCATTACTCTTATAATTTCTTCTTTGTTCTATGGTCTTAACTCCATTGTAGTCATGGGGATTATTTTGACTGACTTTAGTGTAGCTAAAATGTTTAGAGTCATGTTATGTTTTTGTTTCGACCCATCAGTGTGCACTTGAAAAGAATGGGTATTCTGCAGCTACATGGGATGGAAGGCAGTTTGGCCTAGTTGGTCAGGTATACTGTTGAATTGTTTTAAAAGACTTTATTTTTAATTATGTGTGTATATGTGAACATGCATATAGATTCCCTCAGAGACTGCTCTCAGAGACTGGATTCCCTGGAGCTGGAGTTACAGGTGGTTGTGAGGTGCCCAACATGAGTGTTGAGAACTAAACTTATTAGGTCCTCTGAAAGAGAAATCTGTGCTCTTAACCACTAAGCCATTTCTCTAACCTCCGAAATCTTTTATTGTTATTGCATTTGTCTGCTTGTTTAATCAACTTATGAAAATAATGAGTTGTATGCAGTCAGATGCATTTTTCATGTATGATTTTGCTTTTTCTATTTTTTAGATTTTGTGTTGAATGTTTTTGAAGTTAAAAAGTTGCAAATTCTCCTTCTAATTAGTTATTTGGGAATGAGTTGTTGACCTGGTGCCTCATCACTTATGATGTGATATATTCTCATTTCCTATCAGAAGATATTCTTCTACATAATAAAAGATATCAAAGTCAGGAAATTGATACTTTGGTATTACAGATACCATTCAGCCCTGTCAGGTTTTCTTACTGGTATCTGTTATAGGGAAAGGAAACAATTCAAAGTTTCAAGTTATATTTAGTTTCATGCCTTTTTTGGTTACTTTTAGCTTAGAGCCTATCCTTCAGTGTTTTCTTGATGTTCAAAACTTTGACATTTTTTAAGATAAACCAGTAGAAAGTTCTTCAGTTTGAGTTTTCCGATGTCTTCTCATGATTACATTCAGATTTTAGGTTAGAAAGCAACATGAATGGCATTAAATCCATCATTGCATACTATCACAGTACAGAGTTTTTGTCTCATTGTTGGAAACTAACCACTTTAATTTCTAGTAAAGTTGTGATAGCTACATGCTGCCATTGTAAAATTATTCTTTTCTCATTTGTAATTAAATATTTCATGTGAGGTTCTTTGAAATTATGTAAATATCTTGTTGTTCACCATACTCCCAGTTTATTCTTTATACTTGCACAGAATCTTGTTTTCCTCTTTTAATTTTAAGTTTTTATGTGTATGAGTATATTGTCTGCTTGTGTGTAAGTGCATCCATGTCTCATTATGCCTGGGGAGGTCAGAGGAAAGCATTGGATCCCCTGGAACTGGCGTTACAGTTGTTAGCCGCCGTGTGGGTGCTGGGAATTGAACCTGGGCCTTAAGAGCAGCCAGTGCTCTTAATTGGTGAGCCATCTCTCCAGCCCCTTGTTTTCTTATTTTATTCAGTGATTTATGATTTACTATTTTTATTTTTGAGACAAGGCCTTCTGTGTAATCCAGGCTAGTCTCAGATTTATAATTATCCTGCCTTAGTCTACTAAGGATTGAATATATAGCAGGAATCCTGGCTATAACTGCTTTAATGTCTTTTCTGTTTATTTGAAAGCTACACAGACTCACAGGAGATCATAAAAATAGTCCAGAAAAGCTGGGTGTGGTTGCTCATGCCTATAATCCCAGTACTCAAGAGACTGAGACAGAAGTTCCAAGCTAGCTTGGACAATATACTGAGTTCCAGGCCAGCTTATGCTACAGAATGAGACTGTTTCAAAGAAACCACTACAAACAAACAAACAAATAGTCCCTACAAACAAACAAATAAATAAATAGTCCAATGTAGAGCAAACAGCAGCAGATTACAAAAGCTCTCCAAGGATCCCTCAGAGCAGGTAGACAATTTAGTGTCTTTTTTTTCCCCCTGTTGATTCTGCTGGGACCCAAATATAAGCAATATGAACTCTATTGTCATCTGTGACCTTTCTGCGATGAAAAAAAGATTGGCTGTTGTCCCTAGGAGTGTGAGACCATCCATGCAAGGCCTGCCTAGAAACTCCTTTTTTCATATACCCAATTGTTTTAAGACTGATACTCAGAGGCTAGATAATTCTAAAAAATATCCACAAATATATATTAAACAGCCAAATTTAGAAATAGGTTAGTTTCAGTGGGGCTGTAGTTGAAATATAATTTTCATCTGTTCAATTTTCTCAAACAGGGATTTTTCATACACATCTTGGATTTTCCCTAGCCACTCTTTTTTATTTTTTATTTTTCCTTTTGGTGGGGATGGGAGGTCTTTTTGAAACAGGGTCTCTCTGTAGCCCCAACTGGCCAGGAACTCACTATGTAGACCAGGCCTGGCCTGGAACTCACAGATACCTGCCTGCCTGTGCCTTGCAAGTCTCTAGTCACTCTTAATCAAGATAATGATAGTATTATTTATAACTTTACTAAATAAAACATTTGCCATATTTCAGTATGCTCCATAAATTTAAAGTAATTGGATAAAAATAGCAGTAGCACTTGCTTTCTCTGGCGCTCTTTCTGTCTCTCTGAAATGTAGTTTTCTTCTTTAAGCAGGCAACTATCTTTTTCATGGCGATTTTTTTATTTTGGAAATAATTTAAGCTAAAATTCCTTGGTATGTACTGTTTTGTTGTTACTGTTTTTGTGTTTTGATTTGGATTTCTGAATCCAAATTTTGAAACAGTCTTGGAAACTGTTCTCAGTTTTCTTCTGCTAATTACTCAAAGTCAGCATATTTAGTGAAAGCAGCAGCCCACAGCGTGGACTCATTGCTTGTTAATGGTTTGTACTGGTCTCGTTTATCTCATCTTTGTAGTCTTCGCTTGCTGCATCTGACTTGGCAGTTCTTTTGACTTGTCCTGATAAGTCACTTCTGTGTGTTTTACACTTGGTTGCTTTTTAAGTTATAACAATATTCATGTTATAAATGAGGTTGAATTGAAGAAGAGAATTCTTTTAAAAACTATTATTTTTATTTTATGTATATGAGTGTATTTCCTGCATGTATATAAGTGCACCCATGTCACACAGTGCCCACAGAGGTCAGAAGAAGGCATCAGATACCCTGGAACTGGAGTTATGGGTAGTTAGTTGTTAGCTGCCATGTGGGTGCTAGGAATCAAACCCAGGTCCTCTGAGCAGACAGTGCTCTTAACCACTTAGCCATCTCTCCGGCCCTGAAGAAGATAATTCTTAAGAAATAATGACATGAATGTATTAAAAGGGCTTGCCACCATAAAAAAGTATTTTGTTGATATCTTACTTGATGTTTTGAAAACCCTTGAAATTGTTTAGGAAATTAAGTCAGTGCAATTAATTAGTGAAGGTAGACTTTAGCCAGGAAGCAAAAGGGGAGGGGGGCATGAAGAGCTGAAAGGTCCTGGGTATCTACCACTGAAGTTTCCCACTGTTAATATCTTACATAATTTCAATCTATTGTCTATTGTTAACAGACTTCAAACATTAATCAAACTTAGCCATTTTTGTGTGTGTTTAGTATCTTTTAAAGGTGTATGTGCTTAATTCTGTAAAATGTGTTCACATATACAGATTCCTGTCATCGTTGTCACCACCACCACCACCAGAACAGTGTACCATGTTTATGCTCTCCTTTCCCTCTAATAGCCTTTTTTTTTAAAGGTTTTGTTTACTTTTATCTTTGTGTATTTGCATGTATGTATTCTTAACTACTGAGCCATCTATCTCTCCGACCAATCTAGTAACATTCTTTAACTCTTGGAAACTAGACAGTAAACATCACCTTGTCCTTCTGTGAATGCTATATAAATGGAATCATACTGCATTGTACTCTTTTGAGATTCTCTCTCCTTCCTTCCTCCTTCCTGTTGCTCTTAGTGCTGAGATATAAATCAAGGACTTGGCATGTGCTAAGCAAGCATTCTACCTTTGAGCAACCTCTCTAGCATCCTGTTTAAGAAAAAAATTTATAATATGTTTCATTTAAATGAATATATCCAAAGCATTATCATTTCGGCATTATCGATGAAATTATATTTCATATGAAGTCTTAAACCTCATGACTTAAGATAATTTCAAGTGTTCCTAACTATATGAAAACAGTGGCCTCTCCCCGCCTCCTTCTCTCTTTCTGTTTCTCTCTCTGCCAAACCTGTGGAATTGTGCTAGGTAAATAGTCTACCACTGTGTTAGCACTTCCAGTCCTTAGTTGGTCATTAATGACAGCTAAAATCATCCTGCAGTCTCTACTTTGAACATCTTAGCTTCTTATCATCCTAGTAGAGTTCATCCTCTGCTTCCACTTGATGGACTCTGCCAAGTCTGATAGGGAAACCAGTTTCTCTGTATAGCAGGCAAAAGAGCAGTGGATGGGCCCTCCATTACCTATTGTAATAAGCCTTTCTCAGGAAGTTGAATATTTATCTCATAGCTACCTTGCCATCCGTATTCTCATAAGGAGGAAAATGCAGTGATATGAAATTGACGAGACTATGGGGGAAAACTTGAAATGAGAAAATTCTCCAAAATCTGTATTATTTGGGCTTTCATCTATTAGTGTATTGGGAAAACACAGAATCATGGTTTCTCATCTGCAGCTGGGGATGAAGGTTTCCACACTCAAACCTATAAGCTTGAGTTGCAGACTTTGAAAATGCATGTGGTGATCATTGGCAGTGACCCCTGAATCAGTTTTTTTAAAAAAATAAAAGTTTAAAAAATTGAATCTTTGTGTATTTCATACAGAACATCTCAGTCAGTCTTAATCATCTTTATACCTCCTTTTCCCCATCCATACATTCTGTCTTCTGTTCTTAAGTTTTTATAATTGTCTCTTTTTTGTTGGTTCTCTGATATGGAAGGACAGAAATTATACATATGATTAAATCCTTTGTACATGCTGTTTTACCTATACATACCAATAGCAACGTTCAATTTATAGGACACAGTAAGAGACTACTACTGATCAAGCAGAGCAGTTTTAATATTATGTTAAGGGAAAATTAATAGAATGTGGTTTCTCTGAACCCATCAATCCATCTTGCTTTATATCACACTTTCAGACTGTAGTTGACTACAAGTAACCAGTTGTAGAAAATGAAACTGAAAGGTCTTAATCATTTAAAAAACCCATCTGTGCTGATCCTAGAAGGGACTACAAATATCTGAATCCCTTCTGAAGATTTTTTTTGTTTTGGTCTGATTTTTTGTCTTAAGCTTTGGTGATTTCCTGTTTCATAAGTGTTTAGTTCTTTAAAAAATTTTTTTTTTCATTTTGGTTTTTTTGAGATGGTCTCTCTGGAGTTCTAGGTGGCCTGGAATTCACTGTGTAGACCAGCATGGCCTCTCTTGCAGAGATTCACCTGCCTCTACCTCCCCAGTGCTGAGATTACAGATGTGTACTATTATGCCTAGTCTTTTACTGTTGAGTTTTCATCATGTACAATTATGGAATTTTATCAAATGCTATTTTTGCTCAGCTTTTAATTCTTATTGTGAGATTCTCAGTTAAGTCTTTCAGGGTCTTTGAATCCAGCTCTGGCTATCCTAGGATGTGAGAAGTATCAGGAAGACCAGCTATGCTTTTGCAGCAGTTACACCTCTTAAGTAGAAGTTTATCTCATAAGTGCTCTAAGATCAGGGGTGACATTTTGACTTTTTGATTGAGAATCTATGTGAGAAAGTGCAAGTGAGTACAAGTACCCTCGGGTCAGAGCTGTTGGATCCCTTAGGGCTAGAATTATAGGCAGTTGTGAACCGCCCAGTGGTGCTGGGAACTGAGTTCTGGTTCTTTGCAAGAGCACCTCAGCACCACTGAGCTATCTCTTCAGCCCCTCTGATGGGTTTTAATTCTTTATTATTAAAAGTTCCTGCCTTCGACAGCTTCAGGATCAATTTTTTAGTAGGGACATCTAAAGTATGCTTTTCAAAGGTCCCTCCATCTAGTGGGACTTAGAATCATAGTGCCATAACTATGCATGAGATTTTATTTTGGGTTTTATTCTTATTTTATGTGTATGGGTGTTATTCCTGTATGTGTGTAAGTGCACCCGTGTTGGGCAGTGCCAAAAGAGGACAGAAGAGGCCATCAGATCCCCTGGAACTGTTACGAATGATTGATGTGGGTGCTGGCATTCGAACCTGGGTCATCTGCAAGAACAGCCAGCTCTCCTATCCTCTGAGCCATCTCTCCAGCCCCAAGATTTTAATCTAATGTTTTGGTGCAATCTCCTGTACCTCTCCAACACTCAAAAATGTCTTGTGAAGAAGTCAGCTAGACATACTCTTTAGTGCCATTCCATCACAGCAACCCACATGTTTGTCAGAAAGTTCTGATGATTCATGTTGTCAGGGAAAGGAATGTATGTGCCTGTACAAGTCTTTGGCCCTGAAGCCCCTCAGTGCCTCCTCAGCACATTAGGTGATGCTGCTTTTACATTGCTTCTATAATTCTGTGACTTTGTTAGACTATGATTTTTGTAATTTATTCAGATTTGTTTGTTGCTGTAGAGTAATGGCCTGCAGTGACCAATTAAAACCTGAAATAGAAATGCTTTTTTAGGTCATCCTTCTTTCTATATTAATAGAGTTTTCGTGTCTGTTATCCTACTTTAAGTAGTTGATATTTTATAGTATCGCCTGTAATACTTTTACATTCTAACTATAACTTTTCTGATTGGGAAAATATAATTGATTTTTAAAAGTTTTGATCTTGTAGTTTTTTTTTTTTTTTAAAAAAACAACACTTATATTCCAAGTTATGTGTAGGTTATTTTTGGGTTATCTGTGTCCATAATATCCAGTGTCAAGAGAAGGACTTTTTAATTTCTTACTCATTTCTTTCTTTTTCTTTTTCTTCTGCCTACTGCTAATATCAGTAACATACTACTAAGAGTGTTGAGTAGAAATGCTGATGTGGTACCCTTATTTTGTACCTGTGTCACAATGACTGTTCCCAACAGTTTATTCTGAAATATGATGGATCTTAGAGGTTTTTTTTTTAATCATTTTTTTCCCTTCTTAAAATTAAAAAAAAAAATTTTTTTGAGGTGGCCTACCTGTAGCCTCTGCTGACCTGAAACATGCTGTGTAGACCAGGCTGGCCTCAGTTTCACAGAGATCCACCTGCCTCTGCTTCCCGAGTACAGAGACTAAAGGCATGCATCACTATGCCTGGCCTACTATGAGTTTTTATCATGCATAGTTATGAAATTTAATCAAATGTTATTTTTGCTGATTTTGATATGATCCCATATATTTTCTCCTTTAGTCTGTTGATGTGAATCATCATCAATTTTTTAAAATGTTAATTTGCCTCCTGTTCCTTTTGTAAAACCATCTGGTAGGGATTGATTACTGTATACAACAATACACAGTGGTAGAGAACAAGGCAACACACAGCATTGTTGGCAGGAACATGCCCTCCAACCTGGCCCCTGTCCCTCCTTTACAAAGAAAAAGAAACAGCATGGTTTGTTCCTGAATGTGTATACTCAGTTCTGCTTGTAGCACAGAGTACCCAATCACGATATGTGCATTTCCATAACTGGGAGGCAAACTAAACTGTACCTGGGGTACAAAAGACTAATCTTTCCCTTCTTTGGGGCCCTTCGTTAGAGAGCTATCATCTCAGAGACACTGTACTGGTACTACTTCCTGGTTTGTTTTGGGGGTCTGATTCTCATTGGCTGTAGGCCTGCAACAGCATTTGTTTAGAGTTTTTGTGCACATGGTTGGAAGAGAGATTGAACTAGTTTTCTTCATCTCATAAGTGCCCTTTTTCAATTTGTATGTGGCAGATACAAAGTTGAGATTTAGAAGTTTTTTTATATTCCCCATTTTATTCTAATATAACATAATACTATTTTCTAAAAACTCTTAGCCAGGCTTGGTAGTGCACTCTTTTCGTTCCAGCACTTGGGAGGCAAAGACGGGTGGGTCTCTGTGAGTTCAAGGCCAGCCTGGTCTACATGGTGAGTTCCAGGCCAGTGGAAGCTACAGAGAAACACTGTCTCAAAATTTTTTTTTGTTGTTCTACCTTTTCTTGAGTTAGAGTTTTGTTAAATAGCACAGGCTAGCCCTGAATTTGTGATGTTCCTCCCTCAGCATCCTGAGTGCTTGGATTATAGGAGTCTGCCACTATCACCAGCTAATCTCCTTTATTTTTGAGTAATTTTAGATTTATAGAAAATACCACAAAATATAGTTCTTCTAACATTTGCCAGCTTCTCCTATTGTTAATGTTATATTATCATAGCATATTTGTAAAAATTAAAAAACCAGCATTTGTACATTGTTAAGTATTCCTGATCTTTATTTGTATTGCATAAGTTTTTACTCATGTCTTTTTTTTCTGTTCCATGGGACAAGTCAGTATCTTACCATTTCGTTTAGTTGTTGCTGTAGTCTGAATGTTTTTATTATCCAAAAGAAGCATGTTGGGACTGGAGAGATTACTCAGCAGTTAAGAGTACTGGCTGCTCTTGCAGAGGACTTGGGTTCAATTCCCAGTACTCACATGACAACTAACTCCAGTTCCAAGGAAGTTGACACCCTCTCCTGACCTTCCTGGGCACTGCACATGTGGGTGGTCTTACATACATGCAGGCAAAACACTCGTACACATAAAATTTTTAAAAAATTACAAAAAAACGGGTTGCACCTAATCTCACAAAATCACGCTAGGAGGTAATTAGGCCATGGGTGGATCCCTCATGACTAAGATTAGTGCCCTATACAAGAGACCATGTCATAGCATGACAAGAAGTCATCTGTGAAGCAGAGCGCAGGTTCCACCAGACACAAAATGATCTTGATCTCAGTCTTTTCAAAATCAGAAATGTGAACAGTAAGTTGATGGTATTTATAAGCCGCTTTATGGTGTTTTGTTATAACTGCCTGTTCTAGTTTGCTTCTTCATTGCTGTGACAAGACACTCTGGCCAATAAATACCACACGCCAGTCCAATGGGGGCTCCCTCCACCCAGGTGTGTCAGGTTGACACTAAAGCATCCAGCACACTGCTTGAGTGATACAAGACCAAAAATAATTTTTAAAAAGTGGTGCTAAGAAATAGGTGCTGCTACAACAAATATACAGAAGTACAGAACTGGTTTTGAAGCTTGGTAATGAGTAGAGACTTGGACAGTTTTTGGGTATATGCTGGAAAAAGTTTGCACTCGTATGAACTGTCATGGCCAGTTCTGGTGCATGCTCAGTATGAAAGGAGGAACACTGCAGAAATCCTGGGTCAGTAGCATGTAGGTTTTTTGTTTTCATTTACATGTATTCATTTTTCTCTTCAGAAGCTTTAACTTGATGCAGTGTACTTTGTTAGTTCCTGATCTTGCCTCCTGAGCTACTGGAGAAAGCCACTGACCATGTCTGTATCTTGAAGTGCTTCTCCTAGGTTTTTATTTACATTTTTATGTGTATGAGTGTATTGCCTACATGTATGTAAGTGCATTTATGTTATGCAATACGTTGTGGAGGTCAGAAGAGAGTGTTGGATTCCCTGGAACTGGAGTTACAGACAGTTATTAGCTACCATGTGAATGTTGGGAACTGAACTCGGGTCCTCTGCAAGAGCAGCCAGTGCTCTTAACTGCTGGGCCATCTCTCCAGCCCTGCACATATCATAATTTTGATGATGATTGCTTTCGATCTGTAGATCACTTTTGTTAATGTAACCATTTTCACATTTAGTAAGTAATTTGCTCATCTATTAAAATAATGTTTTTCCATCTTAAGATGTCTTCAGTTTCTTCAGTGCTTCAGTAGAAATATAGACAGCAAGGGGCTGGAGAGATAGCTTAGTGGTTAAGAACACTTGCTGTTCTTCCAGAGAGAACCCAGATTCAATTCCCAGTACCCACATGGAGGCTAATAACAGTCTATTCATGCCCTGATGTTTACTTGGAGGTAGAACTTGTAAGTGATGAACTTGGCTAAAGAAACTTGTAATCAAAGTGTTAAAGATACTGGTCATAAAATGGAAGAAGAAAAACGATTAAAAATGTCTATTTTATTTTACTTAATTTTTAAAAACATTTGCATAAGAATGGATTATTTACTATGTCATGGGCAGCTTACCTACCAGTGGCTGTACCCCTAAAAAGAAATTACTCCTCCTTCCTTAACAGCCCTTAGCTTCCAGTATGGCTTCATGTGCCCTTCTTTCGTACACGAGGGAATGTTGACAGGCTAGATCCTGTGCAGGTCTTGTGCAGGTAACCACAGCCACATGTGAGTTCATGAGTGTAAGGGTCATGTTATGTTCAGAAGAAAGCACTCCAACCCTACCTCCAGCTCTTAACTTTCTTCCTTCTACCTCTTCTATCATGGAGAAAAATGATTTGTAGATGGAATTTTAGTAAAATGAAGCAAAAATTTAAGTTTTGAACTGTGTTGTTTAGCTCTTCTGTATTTTAAAATAAGAAAGAATGTTTGGCAGAGGACACCAGTAGTGTGGCCATTTCATAAGATTAGTGTGAGTCAGCCAGGTAAGAATTCACCCAGAGGTATTTCAGCTATGATTGGTGCCACTCCCACCTGTGAGCCAGCATGCAGAGGACAGAACTTCCAATAGCAGCCTGATTAGACATCGAAGGCCCCTGTAGAGCATCCATGCTCACTGCACAGTGCTGCCCTGCATGCAGCCTCTGCTGTCCCACATGCTTGTCATTTCCCTCCTTGGCCACCTTAGATGTGCCTCCGTATTGTATGGACTGTGCCCATTAACATTGTGTATAATGTAGGTAGTATTTAGATGACACTCTGAACTTAAGTTGTTGCTTGAATGAGTTAAGGCTGTTGAGATTGAATAAATGTAGTATGCATGTGAGGACATAATTTGGGGGACCAGGAGCAGAATGCTGCAATCCAAATATGTCTCTCCAAACTTCATATTAAAACCTAATCACCAGTATGATATTTGGAGGTGGTATTCCAAGGAAGCATTTAGGTCACGAGAATGGGCACCTTATGAATAAGATTAGTGTCTTACATGAGACCTCCAACAACTATCTAGTTCCTTTCACCATGAGTTCATGGTGAGAAGGTACCATATGACTCTGAAAGCAGGCCCTCACCAGGCACAAAATCTATTGCTTCAATCTTGGATTTCTCAGGCTCCAGAACTGATTAATAAATTCTACTTTTGAGGCCACATAGCCTATAGGTTGTTTTTTTTTTTTTTTTTTTTATAACAGTGCAAAATGCTTCTTAGTCTTCTGTGGTATATGACAGCCCTTTTTTCTTGCTTTTAACGAGCTTGGCAATTTTGAGGAATAGATAAATTTACTACATTTCTCCATTTCAGTTTAGCTGATGTTTTCTCCTAATTAGACTGTAGTTTTAGCTTTGGAGAAATCGGTTTTCATGAGGTCAAATCCCTCTCACAGCAGACAGGGAAAGTGATATCCACAAGTCGTCATTGTGATGTCAACCTTGATCACTTGGCCAGATTTCTCCAATCTAAAGTTAACTTTCCCCTTTCTTACCCTCTATATGTAGAAATCCAGAGTAAGTCCAGCCTATACCTACGGTGGAAGTGGGTCTGTTTTGGTGAGAGGTGTCACCATGTTGTATGGAATTCTTCTTAAGCAAAACTGACCTTTCAATTCCAAGTGTATGTTTATTCATCAATCACTCTGTTTTTATATGAGTTCTCTATAATCTTGATTTTATGCACACATTCTTTCTCTCACTAATAGTTTCCCATTGAAAATATAAACCCTTTGACTGGGCGTGGTGGCACACACCTTTAATCCCAGCACTCTGGTGGTAGAGGGAGGCAGACAAATCTCTGTGAGTTCAACACCAGCCTGGTCTGTATAGCTAGTTACAGAGCAACCAGGATTGTAGGGTTGTCTCAAAAAGACGCCCCCTCCAAAAAAAAAAAAAACCCAAACAAACATACAAACAAAAGAAATATAGACCCTTTGTGGGAAGATTGTGGGCTATGTTTATCCTTGTACACTCTGGGCATTTAGTACAGGTTTATAGTAATTATCTAAAAGTAAATGTGTTTTCATTTCAACTGAAAAGTACTGTTTTCTCACTTAGATTATATAATAATATAAACTAAAATTGAGAGTATATTTTAGAATAAATAAGAGCATGAATTATAAATAAAATTTATTTAAATAAATTTTTTAAATAAATAAAAACATTTAAATATATAGTAACGAAATGAAGGGTATTGTGAAATAAGTGACCAGCACTTGACACTATCAGTTTATAGTTAACCATTGTGTCTACAGGTCTTCCTCATCATAGATGTAACCTGCCATGCACTCTATTTTTTGTTAGTTCACGAGAACAGAATAAGACCCCCTCTGGAAAGTTATCATCTGATGCAGTCACTCAGATAACAACAGAAAGTCCAGAAAAGACTACATTTTCATCTGAAATTTTTATTAATGCTGATGATCGTGGGATTGAAGTTCCGGACCCCACTACTCAAAAGCCACACAAAGTTCCTGTCAGGTTTGCCTCATCTTCCTCAGTGCAGCAGATTACAGCTTCTCATGGCAAAGATGGTAAGAGAATGTAACTGTGTTTTACATCAGTATATGAATTTTTGCATGTAATTATCTTTGAATTGTTACTATGTTTTTCGTATCATTTAACTTAATTTTAGTTTAAGCATTATGAGCTACAAAATTACTTGTGTCCATCTTTTGTTTACATATTTGTGAAAATAGATTATTTTTCAATCTTAATTTCTGGTACAGTTAATATATGCAGAATTTATGCTGCTTATGGTTGACTTGTTTTTGACTCATAATTTTTGAAAAAATGCAGGTAGTATGTAAGAACTTAGTTGATTCTGTTTTTCAGCAGACAGATGAATTATTGACATTTCGATTCTTGGTAATGTGGGATGCAAGATGGTAATAGTGACAGTAACCACTAGTGTATAACTGCTGTCTTGAATTCCCCATTTGGAAGGGATAGGGAGCATGGAGCAGCATATGTGGGATGTTTTCCTGGGCCAGACCCAGATCATTGTCCTCTGAGTAAGAATGTCATTTAGCAGTTCTCCAGAATGGAGATTTTATTCAATAGCTCTCAGTCTTTACTATCAGGTCTACATTCAGAATGTTTTATATGTTGTCATTTCAGTGATAATTTGATAGTGTTTATATAATACAACATTTACACTTAGAGGAAATTATTTTCCCTTTTAAGCACACAGCAGGAAAGATGACAGTTGAATTTCCACTTGTTTGTTTTTTGTCATGTGTTCACATGGGTGTATGTACATGTGTACGTGGGTGAAGGTGCATTGGGTCTTCCTCCATCCCTGTGCACCATTGGTTTTTGAGACAGAGTCTCTCTGTGAATCTGGATCTCATCAGTTGGGCTAGACTGACTGGCCAGCAAACCTGTTTTCATCTTCCCAGCACTGGTGTTGCAGATGTGTGTTGCTGTGCCAGACTTTTTTTTTTTTTAATGAGACGTAATCTCTCTGTGTAGCTCTGGCTGGCCTGGAACTCACTGTGTACACCAGATTGGCTTTGAACATACAGAGATCTGTTTCCACTGAGATTAAAAGGATGTGCCACCTTGCCTGGCTTTTTATGAGGTGCTGGGGATCTGAACTTAGGTTATCATGCTTGCATAGCAGACACTTTACTGGCTGAACCATTTCCCAATACCCTACCTCCATTTCCATTTTACATGATAATACTAATCTTTTGTGTAGAACAGTTGACTAAATTGAGATGATATGCTTTCAGGTGGGAAAAATGAATATTGTAAAGATGTCATTTACTCCCCACTAAATGTATATTGTAACATAATTCTGCTCAGAGTGCTAATGGAATATTGTTTTCTTGAACTTAAGTGATCCTAAAGTTAATCATGAAACAAACCTCTTTCTCTTGTTTCTTACAATGGAGAAAATAATGATAATACAGTAATCTTTATAAGTAAATTTGGTACTTATGTAAAGAAGGGGATTGAAAGAACTCAACTCTTTACTTCTAATATACCATTATTACTGTTTGATACATTCCCAGTCTTTTATTTAGTGTTATTAAGTCCATTTTATAAGAAACTGAGGGAAAGTATTTTCAAAATAGGCAGCAAGTGAGGACTCCAGCTTATTTAAAATTAATTGATTGTTTGCTAAGTGTGGCTTAGGTTGTGAAATCAGCTGTTTTATCATAAAAACTTCAAATTGCAGGTAGGCAGTGATCTGGGGCAGGTTCTGTGCTCCATATTTGACAGCTTGGCTTCCTCTCTTTTTAAAACTTTTTGGTGCTGGATGTTGAACACAGGCCCTCACATATGTAAGACAACTGTTGTACCACTGAGCTATATCCCTAGGCCAAAGCGTTCTTTGTGACTTCTTTCTCTGTATGGAAGCTATCATAATCTGTAATATTTAGGAAAAAGAGACTTTTTAGGATCCAGGCATTTAGTGGAATGCCTGGAATTCACACCTATTCTTGAATTTATTATTCTGTAGATCAAAATTTGATCACAAGCTTATCCACTGTTTTAAGGGAAGTTAGAACATATAGTGCTTACAGACTAGAGGAAGAAGAAAAGATGAATGAGCCTCCCTTTGGCAGTTTCTATTACATTATGAAAGAAAAACAAGTACAGTCAACCCTCCATGTATGTTTATTCTGCAAATGGATTCAAACAATCTAAGAAAATATTTAGAAAAAAAAATTGCCTCTGACTTGAACATATGGATTTTTTGGTCATTCGTCCATAACAGTACAGGATAGCAAATATAAGATAGCTGCAACTGATTTTCACAATTACTTTTATTTTTAAGAATTTTAATACATGTATGTAATGAAATATGATCATATCTATCCCCATAAGAGTGGGGCATGAAAGGTGCTCAGTATGTATTGAGTGAGTTAGTGCCATGTTGTTACTAATTGTTCTCACCTTTACCCCTTTAGCCCAGCCTGAACTGTTGCCATATAAGCCATCTGGTAGTTCGAATATGTACTATGTTCCACTATTAAAAGCAGTTCCTTCATTTCCGGATTCCAAATCAGACACAACCATTGAGAGCTCACATTCAGGTATTAATGCAGAGATACTCAAGATTTTGTTTTTGGAAATGTTGTGTGTTGGTTGGTTGATTATGAAACGATAAATGAAACCTTTCAGTGAGACACGGATGTTTCTGTTCCTTGACCTCTAATTCAAAGAGGCAAGTTATTCTATTCTATAACCTTAAACAGTTAATAAATATTTATTCAATAAAGAAAATTCTGTGTTTGTTAGGGTTAGTGATCCTATCTGCAGAAAAGGTGTCCATGCTTTCTTGAGCACATTGCCTACACACTGCTAAAGCAATTTTTTTCTCAGTATATGCATAATGTACATAAATAGAAAAAAGTAATATTTTAGGTACTAAAATAAATATAAGGATAGAAATGTGGCCTTGAATAATGACTCGGTAAACAAAGGTATTACTACTTTTTACTGGTTTTTGGAAAAAACTTAATTTTGTTCATAAATAATAGCATCTAATTGCTGATGGTATGTGTGCTGTTGTTGGGCACTGCACTACTTGAGGTGAAATTGGACATAGCCACTCTCATTTCCTGTTTTAATCACCATAGTTGCTGGAAATCCAGCTTCGCAAAGACATTACAGCATTGACAGTTGCATATTCTGAAAGCTAAAAGTATCCTGAGCTTTTAGTTCATGGGAATACACCTGTTGCTAAATATCATTAGTGCTTCCCTTGAATTTTGAACTCAGTTCTGAGTAGATAAGATCTCATCAGAAACCATGAGGAAAAACTATACCTTAACCAAGATTCTATATCCAGCAAAACTCACCTCAAAAGTAGACACTTACATGTGAACAAAAACCTCAAAAGTTCAATATTAACAGGTTGGATATATATTAAATACTGAAGGGATTTATAAATACCTTCAGGAAATAAATACACTTTTTTTTTCTTATTCATTTTGGTCCTACATGGCATAAAAGGTAGATGTATAAAACAGTCATCATCATAAGTATGTGTTGATGGATACAAAAGTATAGTGATATGATTTATGATAATAAAAGCATAAAGGAGGAGAAAACAGGAATAATTTTTTTTTTAACACTATGGAAAAAAATTTTTTTGAGTGGTCTTTTTGAGACAGGGTCTCTCTATAGCCCCGACTGGCCTGAAACTCTCTGTATGTAGATCAGGCTGGCCTTGAACTCAAAGAGATCTATCCACCTCTGCCTCCTGAGTGCTGGGATCAAAGGTGTGTGTCATCATGCCTGACTCAGTACTATGGAAATTTATATCTATCTAAATAGATGGTTAGAAATTAAGGTGCAAAAGGCAATTCCCAAGACCACTACTAAGAAAACAACTTAAAGTATAGGAAGCCAGATCTGGTGGTGCCTGCCTTTAATCCCAGCTCTGGGGAGGCAGAGGCAGGTGGATCTCTGAGATTGAGGCCAGCCTGGTCTGCATAGAGAGTTCCAGGCCAGCTGGGGCTACCGGGAGGCTTGTCTCAAAAAAACAAAACAAAAAATACATAGTAAAAGAGGAAATCCAGACTCTACCAGCAAATATCTGCTTAACAAAAAAATACTAGTAGAGATTTTGAGAAACAAAAATAGACATAAGATGAATTAAACAAAAGCACAATGGTAGACCTAAGTTCTACATTATCAGTAGTTACATTAAATATTAGTAGGTTAATAACTAGAATAGTAAGACACTTATGGGCAGAGTAGAGAAAAAGGCACGATCTTGCTGTAGTCAAAATACTCCCTTTAAAGTCAATTAAAAAAATTCTTTTTAAAAATACTTCCTTTAGATTCAAAAACAATCAGAATAAAAGTAAAAGGACAGAAAGTTGTACCACAGAGTGGCTATATTAATGACAGATGGAACGAACCTTAAACAAAATACTGTTTCTAAAAGACAAATATTTTACACTGATAAAATGATCAATAATCCATAAGAAATAACAATTTATAAACCTGCATTACTGAACAACAAAGACCCTCCCCTCAAAGACAGAATTTATAGAAAAGGAACCCCATGCAAGTTTAATATAGACATAAACTCAGCATGGAAGTGGGGAACTTGGTGAGAAGCCCAACCCTTAGCTGAGAAGCTGTTGGCAACCCATGACTGCCTGGAGAGGAAGAGTTATTTTGTTTTGGGGGAGTGATAATAGGTTGAATTCAGTGGATGGACTCATACTTAGGGACATTTGGAGATACAAATGTGACTTCATGAGCTTTAGCATATATGACAGAATGCATGAAATCTCGAGGGGGAGCTGTGGGTAGTGGAGGAGTCTAAATATGATCAAAATGTATGAAATTTGCAAAAATTCCATTTAAAAAGAAAAAAAATTAGTTTTTAATAAATTGTTGATTAAGAAAAACCAATTCAAGCTGCTCAGAGAAGGGCACATACTTGTATGATCTTGTGTGAATAGAAGGTATGAAATAGAGTGGATTGATTAGTGGTTGCCAAGGACTGTGGGGAAAGTGGAAGCAGGTGTCAGTGCTCATGTACAAAGTTTCTTTGTGGAGAGATGGGAATGTTTACAGAATTAGATAATAGTATTTTATAGCAGTATTAAATATTGCTGAACTGTACACTCATTTAAATTAGTTAACTTTATACCTTTTTTTTTTTTTAAAGAAGAAAGGAGCAAGAATGACTAAAACAGAGAGATGACTTAAAGGTTTGATAGTATATTCACATTTTTTATAGACAAACAAAAGGTCCAAATTAGCATGTAATTGGTAATGTGAGCAAACTCAAAACTGTCTAAAAACACAGAACAAAAGGAAAAGTAAAATTAGAGCACAAGAAAATAGGATTAGAAACTGCTGAGAACGCCCACCAAGAATCACATTTGTAGACACCCACCAAGAATCACATTTGTAGACAGCAGGACAATATGAGCAAAGGTGACGTTCAAGGCTTACTTGAGGAAAAATTTTTTCTCTCTTTAAAAACTTTTTTAAAATTTATTCTATATGTATGAGTGTTGCTTGCATGTATGTAAGTGTACCCCTGTTGTGCAATGTCCACGGAGGTCAGAAGACAGCGTTGGAGCCCCTGGAACTGGAGTTTGCAGATGGTTGTTAGCTGCCTAGTGGATGCCAGAAACTGAACCTGGGTCTTCTTTAAGGGCATCTTGAGCCATCTCTCCAGCCAAGTTTTCTCTCTTAAAATTAAAAAGAACATAGGACATAGATTGAAAAGTCTCGTACAGTCCAGGCACAAATCAAGAGCAAAAGACTGAAATACATGCCATACAAGTATTTTAACGTAAACACTTGTAAGCCTATAAGCTTAGAGATATTTTTAAACTTATATAGTTAGAGTGGAGAGATGGGTCAGCAATTGAGAGCACTTGCTAATCTTACAGAGGACCAGGGTTCGGTTCCCAGCACACACATGATGGTTTTAATTCCAGTTTAAGGGATACCCAATGCCCTCTGCAGGCAAACACTCATACATATTTACAAAACGGCTAAGTAGTTGATGGAATTTTCTTCTCTAAAATGCCAAATGGTAGAAATGAGCTGAATAGGATCTATGTTTAGTGGGAAAAAAAGAATATAATTCAAGAATTTGTGGCCAAAGTGCATATTCATCAAACAATATGGCCCCAAAAGGACATATTCACCAATGTGCAGGAGCTATAAAATGTATTCTGTTCCTGGCTCTCCTTGAAACGTTCACTTGAAGACTCTCAACTGAAGAGATTAATCAAAAATGAAGAATTCTAGAGAAATGGAAAGGAAAGAAATGCTCAAAGTGATTGGGGTAAGCTTTGAAGCAGTTTAATAGAAAACAAGTCCCAATGGTAGAAAAGTTACAAAGTGAAAAACATTTTAGTATTTTGGAATGAAAAGCTTAAGAAAAGCCAATTTTATTGTATTTTTGTCTTTAATAAAAGCAGAAGCTAAAGGGGTTCTGGTGAGTGGGTCCTGTTTGTGCCTCAGTTGGTAGATGCTCACCCAGGAGATGCAAGGCCCTAGGTTTGATCCCCAGCACCACCCCCAAAGCCTTGGTGATTAGAAAAATATAGGGCAAAGATGTTTTCATAAGACTTAAACATGATACCCAAAATAATAACAATAATAATGTTTGTAGAGGTAAGAGGCAGAGGACGGAAGGTGCTGTCAAGAAACGGAGAAGAGCCCAATGTCATCCGTAGATTTGACTTGTAAGACTTGTTAGGATCCTTGCAGTCTGCTCTAAAGAAACCTCTGTGGCTTATTTGTATTGTACTGGACTAACAAAGCTGGTACTTTCTCAGTACTTACTACTATACACACATTAATGTACTACCAAATACATATTATGACTATCACATGTCAATTACATATTCATTAGGACCTCTGAGAATACACAATATATATATAATCTTGGTCTAGAAAAGAATTGTCACTATAAACTTTTATGTGTCCAAATAGGGTTTCTGCCTGTGAGATAGAGCATGATAATCGGTCCATTTCTGTTGTTGGTGTATATAGGAATATTGAAATACTTTTTAAGGAAAATTGAATACTTTCAATTCTTTATTTATTAGGTTTTTTTCCCCACTGTGGTGCTGGGGATTGGACGAAGGTCTCACACAGGCTAGGCAAATGTTGTACAACTGAGCTATATCACTAACCCTTTTTCAGTGTTTCATACTGTCAGATAACTCTTCTTAAATCAAAATTAATGAGTTATCCCATGATTAAAAACATCATTGATATTGCCTTTCACGTATAATAAAATTTCTGGTCTTTGTGTTGGGATGCCACAGGCTGCTGACTCTTATCCCAGGCAACTGTGTTTAAATACCTATCTCTCTTTTTATTCTGTCCTGCAGTCCAACCTGGCCATAAGTGTTTGCTGTTCCTGTGCATTCCGTGTGTGTGTAGTAACTTCTGTTGAGCATATCTTTTTGCCTTCCTTTTGTACCAAAAAGCTGCCTCCCCATCTGGTTTTTCCCTCTTCACAACCTTTCTTGGGCTGAAAGTATTCCTCCTTCCCACCACCTTGGAATTCTGCTTGGTATGGTTATGTTTTATGTCATTTGCTTCTTTGCCTGGTAACATTGCCATTTATTCTGCATGTCTCGGAGCTTACTTTCGACTGATACCTCATTTTAATTAGCCTCGAAGAATTCTTTCATAGCTCCTTTTTCATAGAAGTGGTCTAAGAGAAAAAAGAAATAAAAACCTTTCTTGTCATCAAGACGATTTTAGTGTTAATTGTAATATTTTCCCATTTTTCTATAGGGTCCAATGATGCTATTGCCCCAGAGTTTCCACCTCAAGTGCTAGGCACAAGAGATGATGACCTCTCAGCCACTGTGAACATTAAACATAAAGAAGGGATCTATAGTAAGAGGGCAGTAACTAAGGGGAAAAAAGGATGTCAGAAAGATAATGCAGGTAATGAGTGGCCTTGTGTGTTTTGCATCTTGTTTCCTGAACCTTTTAAACAAAATGAGAATATTGTCCACACTTTATCCATTTTCTGATTTGCTATATAAACTTTTCCCCTTACTATTACATTAAGTATATACAAGAAGGTAAAACATTAACATTTTTAAATGCATCAGATTTTAGAAAACTATAAACTTCTTTTTCATCATGAGAAATAAAGTACATTGCAACTGTTGAACTATTAAACTAAATATATTTTGGAGATTAAATATCATAGGAAATTTTTAAATTGCCTCATGAAATTTATCTCTGTCAAATATTTTGGAATAGCATCTCAGTC
Source organism: Eospalax fontanierii (assembly GCA_035773235.1). Lineage (NCBI taxonomy): Eukaryota > Metazoa > Chordata > Mammalia > Rodentia > Spalacidae > Eospalax > Eospalax fontanierii. The sequence goes on along the minus strand of CM069547.1, from coordinate 50,649,939 downwards.
TGGATTTGACAGGGAGATGTGGGCCTGCATGTTTGAAATTTTATTTTGCTGCCAACATGTGAAAATACAATTTTGGGCTTCCCTTGGGGAGAAAAATCAGATATCTGCCTTCCCCCAGGTACACACCAGTGAACTTAACCTTCTTCTGTGACATCAACCAGTTGTACCTGTCCCTGGCTGTCCCCTCCATGTAGGACATCCACTCTGCTGTTTGCTTCAGTACCCACAGACCTGGCCTGTTCATTCATATGCCTGATCTGTCTGGTCACTGCTGAGTGTTCAACTTTATCTCTAGATAAGAGGCCCCACCATTTTCTAGAAGTATAGTATATTTAGAACTGAATCATAGCAAAATTTGAATGGCAACAACCTACAGAAGATAGTCACAGTCATGTGTAATGGTGAGGTTATATATTTAAACACAACTAGTTTTCAAAAAGTCCAATCCAATCAAAATCTCGTTACCTTTTTTCCCCCAAGATGTTAATGAGCTTTCCTAAATTGGTAAAGAAATACAATATGCTAATAGCCAATGCAATCTGTTCTTATTTTTTAATTGAATTTTTGTGAATTTCCTTCAATATATTTTGATTATATTTAGGTCCCCTTCCTATTTACACCCCAATTAAAGTCCTGTCCCTTCCACACACGCTGGGTTTTCCAAAGCCATCTTGAAAAAAAGAACAAATCTAGAGGATCTAAAACATGACTGAATACCAAAATTTACAACTGTAGGTAAATAAGACAAGATGTTGGTACAAGGATAACATGGTGACCATAGAACAGCAGTAAAATATTCCCAGAGAAGTTCAGACTGTATGCACACCTGAGTTGTGTCTAATACATGCTTCCATGTGGTTGCAGAAGAACTTCCTAGTTTATGTATACTAGTGCTGGAGAAGTTGGATATTCACATTGGAAAGAAAATAATATTTTATTCCTTCACATTATGTATAAAAAAATCACTTCTAAATGATGCTATAATTTAAATCTGTAGGTCTGGGGAGAACCGGAATATGGTGGTGGAGATTTATGTTCCTGCATTTGAGTGGTGAAAACATATTGTATTCAGAAAACAAAACAAGAAGAAGCAGATGGACAGACTGATAGGTTACTCTTCTCTAAAAACATAGAGAATCCTGACTTAATCTTATGAGAGGAAAATACTCATTACACTGGAGTCCCTTCTCTCCCACACGTCCACACATGTAAAATCAGCAGCTATAACAGTAACTATTGATAAATAAGGAATTTTTTTTTTTTTTTGAGACAGGGTCTCCCAAAGCCCCAAGTAGTCTGGAACCCTACATGTAGATCAGGCTGGCCTCAATTGCACAGCCATCTACATGCCATCCACTGGAGTGCTGGGATTAAAGTGCATGTGCCACCACACCTTGGCAAATAGGAACTTTTAAAGTAAAAAATGCTATAAAATGTTAACAGCAAATAAAGGCTAGTCATAGAGTAGAAATGATAATTGCAATATATATATCCCATCCTGAATGTTAAAAGAATCCCGGTCAATGTGGGGAAGGTATTTAACCAATAGAATTTTAAGCAAATGAATTGGATAGGTAGTCTGTAAAAGAGAATATCTAATAACCATGTTTATGTACAAAATACTTCACTTTGTTGATGATCATAAGAATGAAAATTGAAATAGCAGTAGCTCTATGAACTGATTAGAATCATTAAACCAAAAGGTGAAGTGTTGACAGGAGTGTAGAGTCAGAGCTCACTTCAAGCGACCTGGGGAAGCATTTGGCAAAGCATTGTTGTATGCATGCCTGTGTCTGTGTGTGTGTGTGTGTGTGTGTGTGTGTGTGTGTGTGTGTTGCTGGATTTTGAACCCGGGACCTCATACAGGCTAAACATGCATTATACCACTGAGCTATGCTACGCACACACACACGCACACACACATATGTACGTACACACACACACACACTTTTGCCCCCCCCCAACATTCTTCAAGCAGTATTTGTAATAGATCCAAACTAGGAATTACCCAGATGCCCAGTATTCATTTAATATACAATGGGCAAGTTGTAGTTCTAATGTTATTGAATGCATACTTGGCAAGAAGAAAAGGATACATATACGTAGCAATACTTAACGAACCTTACAAAAACAGTATGAATGAAGAAAAGAAAGCTTGTATCCTGTATTACTGCATCTATTTATAAAGTTCAGAAACATCTCCCAGTGAATTTGCTGTATGTAAAATCCCATGGTATTATGTGGGGGAAATGGGAAGGAAGAAGGAGAGGGGTATGTAGGCTTCCAGCCATATTTTGTTTCTTGATTTGAGTAAGGATAGACACATACTTTAAAACTGTTTATTTACTTATTTGATGTGTATGAGTGTTAATGTCTGCATGCATGCAATGCCTATGGAGGTCAGAAGATATCATATCCCCTGGAACTAGAGTTATTGACAGTTCTTAGCTTAGCTGCCGAGAATCAAACCCAGGTCTTCTGCAAGAATAGCTAGTGCTTTTAACCACTTAACCTTCTCTCCAGTTCCATAAACGTACTTTTAAATTAACTATAATTAGTGCATTTTCATGAAAATATTTTCTAGAACACTAAACTCTTTTAAAAGGTTACACAAAAGACAAAGTTACTAGAAATGAGCTTAAGATAAATGGAGGTATACTATAGCAAAAATTCTATAACTACATTGAAATATATTAAGAATGCCCTACGTAATTAGAGAATTACAGAATAGTGATAATAGTAAAGATGTCAGTTACCACTAAATTGATTCTGGTTTTATAAGAGAGCTTGTTGTACCAGCCATCAAAACTATATATAGTTTGTTTCAACATTATTTATAAAGGATTAAGCAGAAAAAAATGTATCAGAATGTTGACTCAGAAACAAATCTATAAATACGAAATTTAACAAATAAATGGTATACCAATTCATGGAGAAAATTTGAGTTCAATAGTGCTTGGATCATTGATATGTAAGAAAAAAATCAGTTATGCTGGCCCAGTGACCAAAAGTATATCATAGTCGTATGCAATGTATAAAGAAAAACTTAACTTTCATAATTTGCATACCTTTGGAATAGTTCAGAACTTATATATCCTAGGTTGACCTTGAACTTGCTATATAGCTGAGGATGACCTCTTACTGTGTACCTCTGACTAGACTGGAACTCAAGTAGACTAGGCCGGCCTTCAACTCACAGGGCTCCACCTGTCTCTGCCTTCTGATTAAAGGTATGCAACACCGTGACCCAGCACCCTCCAACTTTTGATCCTCTTGCCTCCCTCCACCTTCCCAGTGCTGGGATCACAGGCCTGTGCTACCACTCCTCAGTTTATGCAGTACTGGAGATCAAACCCAGGTCTTCGTTCATGCTTCTTAGGCAAGCACTCCTCCAGGTGAGCTACAACTCTAGCCCCCAGTACATGATTTCTTAAAGCACACAGACCCTGTAGGAAAACAAAAAAATCTGGTTACTAAAACGAAAAACTTTGCATATAGAAGATATCATAAGCTATTAATAGGCAAGACAGACAGAAAAGATATTTGCAACTTGTACAACCATTGAGAAATCTTGCAAGAATGTTCACTGTACTGCTTTTCAGTAAAAAAAAAAAAAAAAAAAGAGTCCGAAGTAGCCATATGTTAATCAACAGGTAAAATTATATGGTCATTCAATAGAGTACTATATGTGCTGATAACAGACACACACATATTAATGTGACTAAAAGTCACACTGAATTCACGAGAAAGGCATGTTGCTTAAAGGCACATACAGCATAGTATCTAGTATATAAGATTTAGACATTTAAGATAAGATTGTACACTATTAATGGTTATTGAAATGAATATTAATTGGCATTAATGCAATGTGGTAAAGAATTAAAAAGGGTCCTTGAGATAGAGAGAAACTCTGAAGTGTAATCTAAAGGCTGCTACTAAGAAGGGAATGGCATCATTGAGACTTTACACAAGGAGCCATGTCTGTCAGGATTTGATTAGTTCTTAAGCCTCATCGTAAATCCCTTGTTACGCTCCTGGTGTGCCTGAAATACTAAAAAAAAAGTTAGTTCAAATAAATTAGAATTGAAGTAACAGAAATACAAAATAATGGATTGAAATGAAAGGAAATTGCTTGGTAAATAAAGCCAAAGTTGATTTTTTGTTGTCTATTTCATGGTCTGTTACCTTTCTGATTTCTTTGTTGAAAAAATATGTACATAGACACAGGAAATGAGTTGTGAGCATATAAAGTATTAGACAAGCTCAAAACTGACAGAAACAAGAGATTTTAAATACGAGAATGGGACTGGAGAGATGGCTCAGTGGTTAAGGGTACTGGCTGCTCTTGCAGAGGACCTGAATTTGAATCCCAGTACCCATATGGTGGCTAACAACTGTCTTAACTCAAGTTCCAGGGGATCCAAAGTCCTCTTCTGACCTCCGAGGGCATTGCATGAAACAGATGCACTTCCATACATGCAGGCAGTACACTCACATGAAGTAAAAATAATTTTTAAAAATATGAGAATGTTATATTTAAAATCTAGATGAAGTGTATTTTTCTTAGACTATATGAAATACAAAAATTAGCCCCACATGTTTTAAAAACTTTGGAAAGGCCAAAGCTCAAAAATGTTGCTTAAATTTACTTTTTTTTACGGGTGCTGGAGAGATGGCTCAGCAGTTAAAAGCACTGGCTGTTCTTGCAGAAGACCTGGATTTGAATCCTAGAACCCACATGGAGGCTAAAAACTATAACTCCAGTTTGAGGGGATCTAGTGCCCTGTTCTGACCTCTTGGGCACTGCATGACATGCATGGGACACTTATATACACACATGTAGGCATTGCATTTGTACACATAAAATAAATAAAAATTTTTTAAATATACTTTTTTACTTTGAAAAACATAATTTGATCTGTATTTTTGCCATTCCATCAAACTATCAAAGAGCAGATTTTAAAGTGTTACTTAAACTGATGTTGTGCATAGAAAAATATGGCAAACTTTAATTCCCACTACAGTTTTTTGAAATAGAGCCTAAAGCATGTTTTTTTCCCCTTATATATAAAGGACTTGGGGGCGCTCTGTGTTTTAGGGGATTCAAGAGGGGTACATACCTCTTGTTAATTATCTGCTCTTTCTCTCTGGGATTAATGATACCCTTATTCAGAGGCCCCAGTTCAAGCATCCATCACTGAGGATAAGAATCTCTTGGACAAAAAACAGAAAGAGATTATCAGTGGCATTTTCCTGACGAAGACTGCAGGACCTGAAGAAAAAGAATGCTTGCAGGACACTACAGGTTTGTTTTGATTGTCTGGCATCATTTCCCTGGTCTCCTAAAAGACTTTTCCATTAAGAATACAAATAGCAGGGGCTAGAGACCATTGACTGCTCTTGCAGAGGACCTGGTTTCAAATCCCAGCAATTACATGGTGGCTAGCAGTTGTCCATAACTCCAGTTCCACAGCATCCAGCACCCTCTTCTGTCCAACATGGGTACACTTAAACATATGAAGGCATAACACATAAAATTTTAAAGAAAAAGAGAATACCAACACCAGTATGTTCTCTAGTCCTTCCTGCTCTCTCTAATCCTCACTCTGTTCATATATGAAGTAACTAAGGTGTTTCTAGCTACAGTTGTATACTTTGGCAGGGGGAAAATAATTTGCTTGTTTTAAGACAGGGTTTCCCTGTAGCCTGGAATTTGCCCCTTAAAACAGTCTAGCCTAGAACATACAGAGATCCTCTGCTTTCAGAAGGCTGGGATTACATGTATGTGCTACCACTCCTGTGCAAAGTTGACATTTTAAAAACTCTTTAAGGGGCTCAGTAGTTAGGAGCACTGCAGAAGAGATGGATTTGGGTCCCAACACTCCAGAATTTCATCCCTTTTTTTTTATTATTGCTAAATGAATGTTCCTGAAATGGTTTTAATTATATTAATCTCCTAAGAAACTGTAGTAAACTTCCTTGCCCTTGGAGTTAAAATCTAAGATCTGTTGGCAGTCTTCTAGAACCCTAGAACATCAGCTCCCAAGTAACCTTGCTAGCTCCAGCCGTAACTTCTTTTCCTTGTAGACTCTGCTCAGATAAACCACACACATGGTTTGGAGATGCTCGGTGGCTTTCCTGACTGCATTCTTGTTTTTCAGTCATGCTTGTTTAAAGTGCTTTCCTTTTCCCACTGTAAAGTGTGTCCCATCCTTAAAGACCTAGCAAGTCAGCTGTCAGATTCTTCATTTTATTTACTTTTATTTTGTGGATATGATCATTTGCCTTCATGTATATAAGTGTGCCCATGTATGCAGTGCCCATGGAGGCCAGAAGAAGACATCCTATCCCTTGGAACTGGAGTTAATGGAAATTGTTAGCCATCATGTGGATGCTGGGTCTTGAACTCGGGTCCTCAGCTAGAGCAGCCTGTGCTCTTAGCGGTTGAGTCATTTCTCCAGCCCCCTGTGATGCTCCTTGCTGGAATCAGTTTTCTTCTTTGAACATTTCCACCTCTCTGGCTTTCACGATTGGATTCTTTAGCTCTATTTGACCTTGTCTATACATATGTCTTTTTCACTTGTTTGGATTTTTCACAAGCATTTTGATTGATAATTATATTCTTCAGTAACAATGCCTTTCACATAGTAGATACTTAGAGGCATTTTGCCAACTTCCTGTCTGTATTCATTTGGGTATTTTATTTTTTTAGATTCCTGTGATGCTGTTGTACAAAGAAAGACTGAAATACTGCCAGACATTAAGTTCATTAAGCAGACAGAGGAGACTTGTATTAAGAGGACCATTCCTCAGGAAGTCTGTCCAGAGGAGGAAAAATCCATAAAGATAGATATTTCAGGTAATGGAGTATGTATCAGTATGTATGACTGTCAAGTCTGTGTGTTTCTGGTTCATTTAGATGAAAATAGGTACTTTCTGGTCTTTTTGAGACAGGGTCTCCCTGTAGCCCCAGCTAGCCTAGAACTCACTATGTAGACCAAGCTGGCCTCAGACTCACAAAGATTCACCTGCCTCTACCTCCTGGGTGCTGGGATTAAAGGTGTGCACCACCACACCTGGCTGTTTTGTTTTTTTGACTTATCATTTAGTATTGCTGTGTGTGTGTGTGTGTGAAGATTAATAGACTCCTGCTTTGGGAACTATATATAGTATTACAAATAAATACATCTGTCCCTCCCTGACCATGAATTCTGAACTCCTGGGTTCAACTAATGCTGGATTGAAAATATTTGAGAAAAGAATTTATGACTGTATTACCATGTGTGGGCTTCTTTCCTTGCTATTATTCTCTATAAATAGTTCAGTATAACAGTTACTGACTTAGCACTTGCCTTGTTTGGTTTTATAAGTAACCTAGTGATGATTTAAAGTATAGAAATTGTGTTTGGTAGCTTCAGTTGTCAGCTTGACACTCCTGGGAAGAGGGACCGTCAACTGGGGAATCTCCTCTATTGGATTGTCCTGTGGGCATGTCTGTGAGACATTTTCTTGATTGTTGAATGATGTGAGAGGGCCCAGCCCATCATGTGTGATGCTAGTCCTGCTCAGGTGGTCCCAGGTTGAATAAGAAAGTAGGCTAAGCACAGGCCTGAGGAGCAAGCCAGTAAGGAACATTCCCCTATTGTCTCTGCTTAGCCCCTGCCTCCAGGTTCCTCCCTTGAGTTCCTCCCTTGGCTTTCCTTATTGTTAAAACTGAAATGGAAACATGTAAGCCAAATAAACCCTTTTCCTCTCCAAATTGCTTTTATGGTAACAGTAGCAAGCTAACTAGGACAGAAGCCCATATGAATAGCTATGTGAAGCTTCCTGTTTTATGTAAAGTACTTAGATTTTGGCATCTGTGAGTGTCCCCCGCCAAGACACTGAGGAATGACTATATCGAAGGCTGATGGTATTAGCCCAATATCATGTCTCAATATTACAATATGGAAAACCTAAAGTTATTCCAGGAGAACAAGAGCAACGAAGATAAGATCAGCATAACTTTTTTTTTGAGGGGGGTGGTTCTTTTTGAGACAGAGTTTCCCTGTAATCTCAGCTGGCTTGGAACTCACAATGTAGACCAGGCTGCCCTTGAATTCACAGAGATCTGCCTGCCTCTGTCTCTCAAGTGCTTGGGACTAAAGGGATGTGCCACCACCCCCGGCAGATATAACTTTTAAAAAATTACAGTAAAAGGACAAAAATCAAATCAGTTTTTGTCTAAGGCCTCAATTCTATGTTACAGGAGAAAAGCGTGTAGTACCTAGCTGTAAAACTTTACCTCTTAGCCGTCTGTAGAAGAGTATCTGTAGGAAGGAAAGAAAAGGAAAGGAAAAGTCTCCCACTACTGCTTGCTGAAAGTAGTTCTGGTTAACTTACATTCAGAATTTATAAAGTAAATAATTTTTTACCAAGACTGCCAACACTGCAGTAGGAAATAGTCTCTTCAACAAATGGTACAAGGAAGCTGGATAACCACGTTGAAAGAGTGTTGCTCAGTCATTATGTCATGTAAACATTACCCCTCAAAGGATTAGAAATGCACACATAATACCTAAAAATCCTAAAAATAAGACATGGGGGAAGGCTTCAGCAAATTGTATTTGGTAATCACTTCTTAGATATGACAACACAAGCAAATACAGCCAAATGGGATTCCATCATGCTCAGAAAGGTGTGCTTCTGAAAGGAAACAAGAATGTGAATAAACTGTCAACAAAATGAGGGAAAAAATAATCTGTCTGAAGAGAGGTTAAACTCAGAATACAGAAGAGCACCTGTACCTTGCCAATGAAAAATAAACTGGATTTAAAAACGGGCAAAGGATTTGAATACACAGTTCTCCAAAGAAAATATAAGAATGGCCAACAAAATATGAAATGATGTTTAAACCAACTTTAAGAAAAATGCAGATTAAAACCACAGTGAAGTAACAGCTCACACCCATCAGAATGACCACTATTAAAAGAACACTAGCCAGGCACAATGGAACACGCCTTTAATCCCATCACTCGGGAGGCAGAGGCACCAGGTCTCTGTTAGATCAAAACCAGCCTGTTCCAGGCCCTATGGGGCTACAAGGAGACCCTGTCTCAAAAAACACTATCAAAAAGACCATCAAAATGTTGAAAATAGAGAAAAACTGGAACTCATGTACCACTAGCAGGAAATTAAAATAATAAAGCCATTTTGGAGAATGGTGTGGTGGTGTTCCCCCTAAAATTAAAGATGAGCTGTATAATCTAACAATCCCACTTTGGGCCATATATTGAAAAGAATTCAAAGCAAGACCTCAAACCTCATACCATATTTATGACCATGTTATTTATCATAACCACCAGGTAGAAAAAGCAATCCAGATGTCTATCAGATGAATTTGTGTCCTTGTTTGCTTTCTGTTGTGATTAAACACTGACCAAAAATAACTTGGGATGGAAAGGATTTGTTTCATCTTATAGGTTATAAATAGTCTATCATTGAGGAAAGCTAAGGCAGGAAATAAGGCAGAAACTGAAGCAGGGTCCATGGAAGAATGCTGCTTACTGGCTTGCCTCCCTTTCCTTGCTCAGCTGCCCTAACTATACATCCCAGGCTGACTTACTTGTTCAGGGATGACTTTCCCTACAGTGGACTGGGCCCTTCCACATCAACCAGAAATCAAGAAAATATCCCACTGCGTGTCCACAGACCAGTTTGAGATTTCTTCTTCCCTGATCTATCTAGTTTGTGCCAAGCTGAGAAAAACTGATCAGCACAATTGTTCCCTTGTCAACTTGACATATAAATACATCATTATTAAACCACAACCCCCTTTTTCTTGTTAATCTCCAGGATAGCATGTTAATATCACAATATAAAACAAAGTACAATTTTTATAGGTTCTACAGTCTTGGAAAAATTTCAACAATTTAGAAGTTCAAGTTCCCTTTAAAATTCAGTCTCTTAACTGTGGGCTTGTATAAAATAAAAAATAAGCAACATATTCTTTTAGTCCAGGAAGGAAAAAATAATTAGGTAAGAAATAAAATCAAAACAGACCCGGAATAAAACAGAATAATTAGCTCAGTGTCCAGCATCCAGCACTCACTCATGATGTTCTGAACTTCAAGGGCCTTGGGCAGTCCTACTTCTCCAGCTCTGCCATCTGCAACACATTAGTAAGCTTAAGCTACTTCTACTCCATACATGCCACTGTCTCTGGGTACTGGCATCTCTAGTATCCTGGGGTCTCCACTGCAACCGAGGCCACACCTTCACCAGTGGCCTCTCTTGAATTCTCACAGAAGCAAAGCCTTAGCTTCTCTCCATGACCCTTTCAATCCTGGAGACTCTTGAAACTAAGTCTTGGATCACTGGCTCCTTCTGACATCTCACAGTGTCAAGCCTCAGCTCTTCTCCATGACCCTGTATAATTTCAAAACCAGTACCACATGGGAGACCCAGAGAGGTCAAGTTTGACTTCTGGCTTGAGGTGCACCCGTGGCTCCCTCTGGAACACAGCTTCTGTGTACTGATCCTGAAGAACTACTTTTTAGAAGATTTCACCTTGAGAGTATTGGTTTCTTATTAATCACAGCTGATTTTTTTCAACCCCAGCTAACCAGCAGCAATTGTCCCAAAACAAAGGTTTCACTTCCATAGATTGTTTTTTTAATTTATTAATTTATTCATTTTTATTTTATGTACATCAGTGTTTTGACCATATGTATGTAAATGCACCCATATCATGCAATGACCCCCAAAAGCCAGAAGAGTATTTTGCATTCCCTGGAACTGGAATTAAGGACAAATATAGGTGCTAGGAACCAAATCTCTGCAAGAACAGCCAATGCTCTTAACTGTGGAACTCTTTCTCCAGTCTTTTTGATAGATTCTTAATTCAAATACATTACACAAATGATTCTGGTCGTCTTTGCTTCCATCTGAAACTTTGTAAGCCAGGTTTCCATTATCCACATTTCTGTCAGCCATCTTATCTTCCAAACTCCCACATAACAGCCTGTTGAGCTCTGAGTAGTCAATGGCTTTTGCAGCCCAAAGTTCCCAAATCTTCTGCAAGACAAAGCAGTTATTTCCTTCAGAGCACAACCCCTCTTCTGTAACAACTTTGGTTCACTTTGCTTTCTGTTGCTAATGATGAAACACTGACCAAAACCAACTTAAGGAGGAAGAGATTTACTTTAGCTTATGGGTTATAGAACATCGAGAGAAGCAAAGGCAGACACTCAAGGCAAGAACTGAAGCAGAGACGACCAAGGAAAGCTGCATGTTGGCTTGCTTTTCTTCACCTGCTCAACTACTTCTCTTATACATTCTATACCCTAGGATGCATCCTGCCTAGGGATGGCATCACCTACAATGGGCTAGGCCTTCCTGTATCAATTAGCAATCAGGAAAATGCCCCTCAGACTAGTCTGATGGAAAAAATTTCTCAATTGAGATTCCATCTTCCAAGGTAACTCTAGTTTGTGTCAAGTTGACAAAAAAACTTACCAGCACAAATGGATAAAGAACCACTGAATTATTACTGGTCAGAGATGAATTTGGATATCGTGTACATGCCTGTTATCCCAGTACTCAGGAGACAGAGGCAGAAGGAGTACAAATTTCAGGCCTGTGTAGGCTACATAGCAAGTTCAAGACTAGTTTGGGATACATAGCTAGACCCTGTCTCAAACAAAATAAAAGTCAAATAAAGAAAATGTGTCACATGCTTAAAAATCAGGTACTGTGCAGCCTTTGTGAGGAAATCATTTAACATCTTACGTGGATGAACCTTGACGTTATCTTACTAAGCAGAATAGGCCAAACAGAGGGACAGATGATCTGTGATTTTACTAATGGGAAGCATCTCAAGTACACACAGTCATAGAAATGGGAAGTAGAACTTGTTTGCCAAGTGGTGACGTGAGAGGAGGGTGGATGGGAAATCAGTGATCCTGGGTGTGATCCTCTTTCCTCAGCCTCCCAAGCAGCTAGGGTCACAGGCATCAGGCTTTCGTTTTATATATCTTCAGTGTGTATGAATGTATTTCGTGCATGAATGTAAGTGCATCCATGTTGTGCCATGCCCGAGGAGATCAGAAGTCGTTGGATATTATGGTTGTTAGCCACCATATGGGAACTGGGAACCAAACCTGGGTCTTCTTCGAGAGCAGTCAGTGTTCTAATCACTGAGCCACCTCTCCAGCCCCCAGACTTAACTTGCCTTTTTTTTTTTTTTTTTTGAGACAGAGATTTCCTGTAGTCCCTGCTGACCTGGAACTTGCTATGCAGACCAGGTTGTCCTTGAACTCACAGTGATCCAACTGCCTCTGCCTCCTGAGTGCTGGTATTAAAGGTATGTGCCACCACACCTGGCCCCAGACTTACTTTCTTAATAATATCCTTTGGAATACAAAAGTTTTCAGTTTTGATAGAATATTATGTATTTATTTTAGCTTTTGTTGCTCATATTTTGGGTGTTATAACTAAGAATCCTTTGCTAAATCAAAGGTCATGAAAATTTGCCTATTTTTTCTTTTAAGCATTTTATAATTAGCTTTTACATTTAGGTTTGTTTTTGAGTGTGTTAATTAGTTTTGTATGTGGTGTGAAGCGAGAATCTAAGCACAGCACGGCCGTTCTGTGTGGATACCCAGTTATGAAATGACCATTTCCTTATCAAATGGTCCTGGGACTCTTACCAAAAATCAGTTAATCACAGTTTTATTTCAGGAGAGTACCGGTCTGTCTTGACTACTATTTATTTGTGGTAGGTTTTGAATAGGGATATGTGAGGCCTCCAGCTTTATTTTTCAGAATCATACTCATCTGTTCTGGATCCCATATGAATTTCAGAATTATCTTGCCAATTTCTACAGAGAAGCAAGCTGGGATTCTGACAGGGTCACATTGGATCTATAGAGAAATCTAAGGAGTATTCCTGCCTTAATAACATTTTGTTTTACTTTATGACATGAGGTGTTTTTTCATTGTTTCAGTAATTTAATTTCATAGCAATACTTGGGAATTTTCAGAGTATGAAGTTTGTGATTCTCTTGTTAAATTCTGTCATATTTTTCTGCTATTATGATTAGAATTATATTTTTAATTAGATATTTAATGTAGATTTATTAGGAAGGTTAGAATAAAATTCAGTTAAAGACATTTAAATTTTAGTGTGGTTATGTATCGATACATCAAACATACAGGTAAGTATATGAGTCTGTGGTTAGGAGAGAAGTCATAGTCTGAAATATAGATTTAGGAACCACTGACGTGGTTCTAAAAACCAGGAAGAAAAACAACAGTAAAAGGGAAGATACAGTGCACAAGTGTTCTGGAGTTGGTGGTATGTGGAGATCACTGAACTTGGGAGAGTAGTTTTAGTCCAGTGCTATTGCCAAATACAGAAGTAATGTGAAGAGAGAATTGGGTTGGGAAAGAGGTAGAAAACACAAAAATATACATTTCCCCACCTTAGTAACTTGATTGTGAAGAACAGAGGCCTGAGCCAGTACTTGGAGGAAGGTATGGAGTTTTCTAAATGATGCTGTCCTGCTTTTGAATAAGACAGTAAAGAGGAACGACCTGGAGATATATGAAAAAGAAGATCAGAGAACCAAGGTCCTGACAGGAAGAAAAGTGAGCTCTGGAGGAACAATGAGGGATTAGTTTTCACAGCTCCTGTCAAGATGCTAGCATAGTTGTTGATGGGTGGAGACTCAGTCTCTGCTTCCAAGGTGGCACCTTGATGCCTATGGAGGGCAGGGACTTAGACTCACATAATGGTAGAAAAAGGCCTGCAGCCCCTCCAAACCCTTTCATAGGATATCAGTCCCATTCATGTGTGTGGAACTTTCATGACCTGATCACCCCCAAAAGCCCTGCCTCTTACTAGTCTTGCACTAGGGATAAAGTTTTAATGTGCAGTTCAGAGAAACACAAATGTTCAGAGCAGTAAATTGTGATGTATGATTGCATTAAAAAATGCCTGTTTTCATAGAGAAGGACGATTATCCAAAAGTGATCCTAGAAGGTACTAGATTGTGTGCCACAGCATAAAATCCATAGATTTGCCACAATAAAAAGAATTGGGGGAAAGTGAAGAAGGTTCACAGAAAGGCTTGTAAAGTGTTTTAAAACATGTCAAAAACTCTACTTAGGGAGTGATGAGTAAAACTTTTTCCATGAAAATGGTGTTTCCATGCATGGCTCAGCTCAGCTTACTAGCAGAATTAACTTTTTTTAGGACACATCCAAAAGTAGGCTGCATAGAGCAGGTGGTGACTCATAAAGCAGCTAATTTATGATGTGGAGAACTAAAATGACACCCTGGGGGTTACACGGCCCTGTCACCTGATGGCAGAGTTCAGTTCATATTTGTGTTTTGTTTTGTTTTATTTGAGACAGCATCTCATATAGCCCAGACTGGCCTTTAACAAGAGAATGCTTGGCATTTCTGATCTTCTGTTCCTACTTCTAGAGTGCTGAGATTACAGATGTGTACCACCACATCCAATTTATGCAGTATTGAGAACTGAACTCAGGGAATCTTGCATGTTGTTCAAACACTCTATCTGAGCTCTGTCATATGATAGTGGAATTCAGTTCAGAATCGAGATGTTTTGACCCATGCCAGTCCAGCTACTAAGTGGAAGGCCTGAGCCCTTTGGGCAGGCAGTAGATTTTCTAAAACTTGGTATCTGTCACTCTTCTCTTTAATGTTTGTTTGTTGTCTAAAGTAAGTATAGATAGTTTTCTAAATTCTTTCAAAATCTTTTTCCCCCCTTTTCAGAGTCTGAATGTCATTCATCATTTGAAAATACTACCCACTCTGTCTTCAGATCAGCAAAGTTTTACTTTCATCATCCAGTGCACCTGCCCCATGAGCAAGATATCTGTCATGAGTCTTTGGGAAGGAGTGTTTTCATGCAGCGTTCTTGGAAGGATTTCTTTCACCATCATTCAGACATCCACAGAGAGCATAGCTGCCTTCCTCCCCCTTGCCCAAGTGTAGACAAGGTAGATTACACCAGAATAAAGAGCCTCAGTATCAATTTGAATTTAGGTGACAATGAGAAGATGCATACTACCAAGAGCCAGGCCAAAGATCACCCCAAAAGCAAAAGACAGGTGGATGATCCAAAAAACGAGCTTAAAGTCACTCCAGAATTAACAACCCAGTGTACTGTGAGTTTGAATGAACTGTGGAACAAGTACCAAGAGCGACAGAAGCAGCAGAAGCCATCTGATGTCTGTGATAAGAAGGAACTGTCTTTGGTGGAACGACTTGATCGTTTGGCTAAACTGCTTCAGAATCCTATCACACATTCCCTGCAGGTCTCAGAAAGTACACAAGATGATAGCAGAGGGGGACTGGCTGTAAGGGGGTGGGGTGGTGGGAGGCAGCGGAAAAGCAAGACACAGAAGCAGAAATGGTGTAAGAGCCTAGAGAAGGGCCACCAAAGTACAGGTGACCTTAGGAAAAGACGAATGCTGTCTCCTCAGCAGAGTAGGAAGTCCAATCAGATTAAGATTGAACAGATTAAATTCGATAAATACATCCTGAGAAAACGGCCAGATTTTAATTACATCAGCAACACTTCCTTAGATTCTAGACCCTCAGAGGAAAGTGAGCTGCTCACAGATAGTCCCACCAACATTCTTTCCAGCACTACCTCTCCTTTTGACTCGGATGTATTGACCCAAACTGATAGAGAGGTGACTTTGCATGAAAGGAGTAGCTCCATTTCCACTATTGACACAGCTCGGTTGATCCAAGCTTTTGGCCATGAAAGACTGTATTTGTCACCCAGGAGAATTAAATTATACAGCAGCGTCACCGACCAACAGAAGAGATACCTGGAGAAGCGGTGCAAGCACAAGAAAGCACTGAGCACAAGCCATCCCCAAATGACTTCTGAGCACAGCAGAAGGAGGCACATCCAGGTACATGGCTACAAATTCCAGCTGGCAATGTGACTGCCTTTTCCATGGACTTTTTAGTTAATCTCCACAACAGGTGGAAAAAAAGCCGTTTGTCCTTTCCTTACTATAACGTTTCTTCCCAGCTGGAAAAGAGTGAGAAAGTGTAGCACAGCGCTATTGTTTGTTGTCATTCTTTCCACACGCGCTTGCCAGTTGCTGTTTGGACACAGGGCTTTGCGCTAGATGCTTCAGAATCTGCAAAGTGAGAGGAGTTGTCATGTTCCTCCACACACACACACTGGGGAGCTTCCAACTTAGTGTGGCCTCCATTCTGCACAGTATTGCTGGGGTTTTGTGTTTTTTGTTCTTTTTTTCCTATCTTTCAAGAAGTATTTGAGTTGCTTATACACATATACACACACACACAAATAATACAATATTTTTTTAGTAAACGAAGAGTTAGGATGATAAAACAAAAATTGAAGGCTGGGTAAGCTGCAACATTATTTAAAAACAAAAAAACAGATGAAGAATTGAGTGAAGGACAAGTTGAAACTAGAAGGGAGACAAATACACCTGGTAGATGTGTTTGCTAGGAATAAGCTATGGCATTATATATTCTGGCAGATAGTTATTGCTAGAATTTTTTGATCACTTAACATTATAAAACAAATTTTCAGAAGCCATCACAGTTATTTCAGATAGGACCACCTAAGTGAAGTTCCCTAGTCTGTCTTCATAAAGACGTCGTCACAGAATAACTGCCCTCCACACCCCTCATGGTAGATCCCACAGTGTAAAGACTCAGTGAAGGGTTGACAAAGCAAGACACTCTCCTCAAGAGCAAACTAGAGCCAGATTCGCTGCACACCAGTGATCTGAGTCTGAGGCAAGGGTCACAAGTTCAAGGCCAGCCCTGGGCTCCCTAGAAAGACCCTCTCAAAAACAAAAATGCAAAATCAGGACACCCAGAGATGAACTCTCCAAAGAGAGATGCTCTGTGTATTGGAATACAGAAAATAAACTAGAATTTATATTAATTTCCAAATCTTCTATTTTTGTATATTTTATAATATATGATTAACAAAATAATATATAAACAAATATTTATTTTGGCAGTTTGTGCTCAAAAATAATTTGTCAGTAGGACTGCATGGAGACCACTGGCCTAGAGGAAAGGAGATATAAGATGCTCAACTTACTATAATATTTTTCATAATTGAGCTTTTGGTAAATATTAAATGAAAGTGATTACTTTTTTAAGTAATTCAAACTTGAGATAACACAGAGAGAGGAAAGGCTCCAGGTAGTGGTTTGTGTGGCAATAGGCACAAAGTTTACACTTTTGGACTGGACGTGTGGTTCATACCTATGTTCATAGTACTGACAAGGCTGAACTAGGAGGGGATTTGAGACTAGCCTGGATTACTGAGTGAGGCCTTGTCTCAAAGAAGCAAAATTTGTTTTTTGTTTAAGTCTGGAACATTTTAAATGAACATTCCCAAAACTTTGTAACCATCATCACTATCTAGTTTCCTGGGTAGGGGACCCTCCATTCCCTGCTTCCCCTTTTCCACAAGCATTTGGCAACCAGTAATCTGTCTTCTGTCTCTAGGGAGTTGCATTTCCTATAAATGGGATTGCACAATATGTGTCCCATGTCAGGCTTGTCTTCCAACCGCCACCTTTGCCGTCGGTGCATGATTGATCTTTCTGTAGCGTACCATTTTGGGCCCCTCTTATTTCTATTTTTAGTTATTTTCTCAGTGGTTGCCTTGGGCATTATGGTCCTCATCTTCAGGTATAGCAGCATAATAGGAATAATGCTTTACTTTGCTTTAGTCGTGTGTGGCATCCCTGCTGGTACACACCTAAACCTTTCCCTCTTACTACTCTACAATGCTGTGACCATGTGTGACAGCTTATTTTTAAATTCATTGGCAGATTTAGGATTGTTTTATGTGCTTTTAAAGTCATACAGAAAAAAATTAGTTATAAATCAGAAATGCAATAATACTGACTTTTGAATTAACTTATGCTATTGCCTTTAGAAGTATTACTATTTTTTTTATAATACAGAGCTCAGGACGGCCTGAAACTTTTTTTGTTGTTGCTTTTAGGCAGTGTCTGTGTAGCCATGATTGACCTGAAGCTCTAACTATATAGCCCAGGCTGTCCTCAAATTTGTGTGCTACCTTCTTGCCTCAGCCCCCAGTATGGGCTAGAACTAAGGTATGCCCAGCATTCCCTGCTCTCTTTACTGTTGTACACGAGTAGTGCCCAGCATTCCCTGCCCTCTTTACTGTTGTATACGAGTAGTGAATTCCTTCGGTGTTCTGGGTTTCTGTATGCTCTGAGTCCCTGGGGAGCAGCTCTGGAGTCACAGGTCATTCTGCTTTTTGCCTTGTACTTCCTGTTTCTCCATGCTCTCTGTTCCTATCCAAGTTTAATACTTGCTGATGTTCTTCCCTCTGCCCTTTGGAATAAAGTATTCCCTTTGTTACCCTGACTCTTCTCATTCACAGAATTATGGGAAATAGCTTCTAAGCCACTTTCTTACTCCAGGAGATCAGTTGGTAATTTAAAGTGTGTTGTGTGTTGTGTACATTTATGTGTGTTTATACTGGCCACAAATATTAATGAACTTCTTTACCCATTGTGAATTGTTCCATGAATTGTACAAAGTAACTTTTATTTTCAAAATATTTCTGCCTCTTTTCATGTAGTGTTTAAATTCACTTTTGATTTTTTTTTTTTTTTTTGGGTCCTTTTGAGACTTTCTATATAGACCAGGCTGGCTTTGATCTTACCAAGAGATCGGCCTGCCTCTGCCTCTCAAGTGTTGGGATTAAGTGTGTGGGCCGTCTTGCCTGGCCACATCCTTTTGTTTCTGGCTTTTCTTGTCAAGTGTGGATGGCATCTAGTTGAACTGACCTTTTTTTTTCCAATTTGAGCATCTTTCTTTTGAAGTGATTTTATTTCTTGTAAGTTCACAAACTTTATAATTTTTCCATTTTGATGTGTTTATTAATTAAATACCAAACTAAATTCTATTTGGACTGGAAGGAAGGATGGTTTTATTGTTTATTGTTTATGGTTTATTTGGGTTTCTGCCATTTTTGAGATAGAATCTCACTGTTCCCCAGGCTAGCTTTGAACTCGTAGGCTCAAATGAACCTCTTGCTTTAACCTCCCTAGTATTAATTTTTTATTATAGTTAAAAAAATTTTCCAACCTGACTGTTCTTTTCTAGAATATTTTTTTTTATTTTATATGTATGAGTGTATTGCCTGCATGTATGTAAGTGTACCTGTGTCAAATAATGCCTGTGCAAGTCAGAAGAGGGTGTCAGATTCCCTGGAACTGGAGTTATGGATGGTTATTAGCCAGTATGTGGGTGCTGGGAACTGAACCTGGGTTCTCTGCAAGAGTAGCCAGTTCTCTTAACCACTGAGCTGTGCATAGGTGAATGGTGTTTAAATAATGTTCTCATTGTTGTAAAACAAATGTTCAGAACATAATGAAATTTACATTTTAAAAAGATGACTTGAATTTAGGAATAAACCATACAGAGGAGTTGAGTGTGGTGGTGTACACCTGTAGTGCCAGTGCTCCAGAGGCTATGACAGGAGGACAGTATGACTAAGGCCACCCTGCCCTGCGGAGTTGAGTGTAAAAATTCCTTAAATATCCTGGAAGTTATCCCCTTAGGTACATAACTTTCAATTGTTCTTTCCCTTTTTGTAGGTGACAGGTTTTTTTTTTCAAATTCTATGTCTGATGCATGGTTTTTAAATTTCATGTCCCATTTGCTTATTTGTACATTTGTTGCCTGTGATTTTGGTGTCATATCCAAGAAATTGTTCTGTCATGAAAATTTTTCAATGTGTTTCTTGTATTACAGGTTTTATGTTTAGGGCTATAGTCCATTTTTTGTGTGTGTGTATGGTGTAAGATAAAGGTACAGCTTGATTCTTTTTGCATATGTCTATCTAGTTGGGGTTTTTTGGCACTATTTGTTAAAAAGCTATGCTCTTCCCATTGTATGGTCTTGGCATCCTTGTCAGAGTCTGGGCTCTGGTGTATTTTAGCAGTCGGTCTTTTTCCAGGTAGTGCCCTGCTTTGACTGCTACCTTTGTAACATGTTTTGAAGTTAGGAAGTATGAATTCTCTAACTGTTCGTTTCAGCATCGTCATGGCAGTTCAGAATTTATTATGTATTTAATGGTCTGTTACTGTTTGCAGGCTTTGTGTCTGCTGTTTTAGTGTTTGCCTCTTGAATCATTTTTCAGATCATTTAGCAGCATTGTAATCTAATTACTGTGCTTAAACTACTTTCTCTATCATTCATATATAAACAGTATGTTCTCTATATCATATGAAAACTTTAAAAAACTAGCTGTATTCTCTCCATTTTCATACCCATCTAACCAGTAATTATTGTATTTTATGAGTTTTCTTGCCATCCATATAGTAGTGTTGTTATATTGACTAGCTCTACTTACAAGAATGATATAGGCTAGGGACATAGATCATAGTAAAGCACTTGTCTAGCATGCATGAGGTCTTGGATTCAATCTTCAACTCAGGGAAAAAGTTATATCATTTAACTTCAGTTTTATAAGCAAGATAACCAATTATTTTATACCAGGTCTGTTTTAAATAAAGGATCAGATCATTGTGTATAGTGAAATAAGCTATACTTTCTAGCACGTGGGAGATAGAAGTCAGAAGATAAGAGTTCAGGACAGCCTGGACTACATAGAAAAACCCTGAATTTAATTTTTTTTTTTTTTTTTTTTTGAGATAGGGTCTCACTGTGTAGTGCTGCCTGCCTTGGAACTCATATGTAGACCAGGCCTTGAACTCCCAAAGATCCACCTGTCTCTACCTCCTGAGTGCTGGAATTAAAGACTTTGTGCCACCATACCACACCATTTGTTACCAAATGACTCTTGAGTTGTTTGGACACCATTGCCAAAATGTATTTCAGTAAGAAACTCTAAAAGTTGTTTCTGTGTGACATCAGTAGGAGAGTGAGCAGACAAGGTTAATGTCTGCTTTCTGCCTCAAAGACCATTTTGAACCCCCAGTCTCATCATAATACTCCAAAAAATGAAGTGAAAGAAGAGAATTGGAGAAGGGCTCTGAGGTCTCCATGCCAGGGTAAAATGGAGTTTCTTTATTCTTTCCCCATTTTGATGCAGTTTTTCTATGTAGCCCAGTCTAATCTCAAACCTGAAATCTTTCTACCTCAGCCTACTGAATTCTAAGATTACAGGTATGCACCACTGTGCCTGGCAAGATTTTTTTTTTTTTTTTTTTTTTAAACTTCAGGCGTTAACAGGTGAGTTAAATATGCTCTTCAGCGCATGGCCTCCGTCATCCTCATTTCCATCTTCAGGCCTTAAATGTAAATCTGTTTTGAGTCACATGGGTTCTTAAAAATACTTGTTTGAGCTGGGCATAGGAGAACACATCTTTATTCCCAGCAGTAGGGCAGCATAGGCAGGCAAATCTCTTGTGAGATTGAGGCTAGCCTGGGCTACATTAGTGAGTTCCAGGAGGGCCGAAACTGCAGGGGAGACCTTGTCTCAAAAAGAAAACAACAAAAACCCAAACTTGTTTTATGTGTTTCTGTTTGTGTAAACAGCACTTCATCATTTTCTTATGTTCACTAACTCAGGATTCATGAAATGTAATCCATAAGTATATAACCTAAGTTTCTAATCACTGTGTAATACTGCACAGTTTCTATACATGTACTGCAGCATTTCCTCTATTGGACTCTTGGTTCACTTCTCTAGCACACAAAGCAAGCAGTATGAATCTCTGTGTGTTACTCTTTAGCATGTACGTCCACCAGATGTGGCAGTCCTAGGTCTGGCCTACACATATGCCTCATCTCACCTCTCAGAGTTCTTTCCTGTCTTACTCCCGCCTCAGTCATATAAAAACCACTATTCCTATTTCTCTGCCAGTGGTTTCTAGTTTTTATTGGAAAGTAAATATTTTCATCCCATGGCAAGATGAGTTTTTTCCTTTCTAAATAGATGCTGCCTGCCTTGAGGACCCTCCATTGGGTCCCCAGTTTGTAGTCTCCAGGTGGAAAGACAAGCTTCGAGAGGTTTTGTTCTGTTTTTACTGTTCATGCTGATGAATTCGTCTAGACACAGTTATAATATGGAATGTGACAATTGTGAGTGGGATGTGTTCACATGGTCTGAGACTTACACATATAAACGAGGAAGGGATGGAAGATTCTACTACTGTATTAACAAGCTTGGTTTAAAATGCCTCTGTAAAACTTCATTCTCAGAACACATAGCCAGTGGTTGTTCCAAATACCTAAGGAATGTTTACAAAAAGTGCCTCAGGCAAAATGTTGATGAGTCCCAAACAAGTTGTGTTAAGATACGCTTAGTCTGTAACTGTAATACAGTAAAACTGGACCTTGATAATATATTTAAATACATGAGAGTGAAATAAATTGTTTTACATTTCAAGATAGTAAAAGTGTATCAAAAATTGATGGATGTGGCTAAACCTATGATTAAAGCAAAGACAAACCTGCATCTTAATTATTCCCAGAATTGATGGATGTAATCCAGATTGATCCTGTACAAAGAACAGCCAGAGACTGTTCTGGCTGTTCTTGCCAAGGAAGGAAAGAGTGTCAGCAGTAGTGATGCGGAAGGTACACGGGATTTTTAAAAAGATGATTTCCTGTTGTTTCAGACTGATAAGTTTTAAAATCTTAAATTGATGATAAGGAAAATCTAAATTTAGGACCAGGAAGTTTAAAAACCCATATGGTTCACTAATGGAAACTGAGCCGGTCTGATATCTAGCTCACTCTCTCCTGCCCGTAAATGCCTCCCTTCCAGAAATTTCGTACAAGTTCCCATTTAGAAGGTGTGAGAATGTGGACTTCTTCATCCCTGTGCCAACTCTGGGAACTTGGGCTTTTTGACACTTGCTAATGCTTTGCATTTTTTTCAATCTTAAATTTCAGTTTTGCCAAATGTCTTATTTTGATAATTATCTTTTTGTGTTCATTTTTCTCTGAAATTTTTTTCTTGTTGGTTCTTAAGCATTAGTTACATTGTAATTGTACTGTTACATACTCAGTTTCCTTATTTGTTCCATGATAAGGAAGCTCTTCCCAACCTCAAGATTATAAACTAATTTTCCTGTACTTGAAAAAAATAGAGTAGGGAAGTAATGCATTTAAACTGATACTGTACATATAATTTATTTTCTGTAGGTATAATTTTATTTCTAAATAGCTAAAATAAGAAAGTAACAGAAACTTATTAGGAAAATCTGATGTCCTTTTGTTGAGCTGGACTTTAATCCTTTGGATTAAAGCTTGACTTTGAAATTTTATTTTGAAACAACTGAAATATGGGGCACCTCATCAAAATGGAAGGATCAGATGGAGCAACTAGTTCTGGCTGAAATGAGGAATTTTTGTTTACTAACTCTAAAATTTGGTCATATCCTTCAAGTAAACCTTTCTTACCAGATTAGTACAGCTGACCTCGTGGGTGGAGTAAAAATTATAGAGTCACAGTAGGCCTAAACATGACAGAATTCATGAAGTCCTGTGGGCAGGCTACGGGGGTTGCAGATAGGGGAGAGGGGCTAAATATGAGGTATGAAATCCATAAAAACTAAAAACATTTTTAAAAGAGTATAGAGTTTGCCCTGTGGGTGAAATCATGATCCTTGTGGATATTTAGAGCCAGCAACAAGGGTGTATGGGGGAGTGCTAAGAAAAGTAGCATAGAGCCAGTTCCAGACCATAATGTTCCAAACTTGATAGAAAACTTGGGACCCGTGTCATCCTGCTCTGCCGCTGCACAAGGTTTTCATGATCAAAGTTTTCTGCCCTCAGTTCATTTCTTCCTGTGTTCCCCAAGTCTTGCTGAAGTCTTGGAAGCTTTTATGTCAGAGTTTGTTACCTTTAGTTGTGAATGAGCAATATTTTAGTCTTATAATGACTTCCATAGCATAGTTTGGCTCCCTCTCTTGCTATAGTTTGAATATTGATATCACCCACAGTTATTTTCATATCTTCAATCTTCACTCACTTGGGTACCAGGAGAAATTTCCCAAGAATCTATTGCGTACACAAAATGCCCTTTGAACTTTCAGGGGTAGATTTTCATAGTTATTTAATTTGCTAAAATTGCAAGAGTCGATGGCAGGTTCTGATTTTCTAAGATGAGTAATATTTTGCCACCTCTCAGTCTTATTTTATACCTTTCTGTGTTGTCGCTGAGAATTACATATATGGCCACGTTGTTTTTTTGTACAGACACATTGTAATTGTATCACTACTTACTGGCTAGTAAATTTTATTAAACTATAATTGTCAGTTGATCTGAGCATTTCTAAAAACCTTTTCACATGAAAAGACCCATCTTTTGGTGCTCTAGAGCACCTCTAATTTTGACTGACTTATAAGTGTGTGTCTTTGGTACTAAACTTGGGTGGCTATAAATTAATTACCATAAGTCCATTCCCCAGAAGGAAAAGTGCCTCCCACAAGCACCTGGCTGTCTGAAGGCCACTAGAAGCAGTCTTCCTGCATAACAAAAGTTTCCCAAGCTCAGTATCATCAGAGGAATTTTCTGGTTTTGACAGGTCCTCTTAGAGCCCAGGTAGCCTCAAACTCACTATGTAGCCAAAGATGATCTTGAACTCCTGATTTCTCCTCTCTCTACTTCCCAAGTGCTGACTGGAATTACAGGTGTGCACCAACATATCTGGCTATTAGGTTGCCTTTTTATTGACTTATATGATTCGTGGGGAAAAAATAAGACTTTTGCTATTTAGAAGTAATTTGGAACTTATAGAAGGTTTAAAGAAGCTGAGGCATGATGGCAAAGACCTGTAATCTCAGCACATGGAGCCTGAGGCAGTGGGTCAGAAATTTAGGGTCATCCTCGGATACATTACAAGTTCAAAACCAGCCTGGAGTATGAGAACCTGTCTCAAACAAATAAAGCACAATGTTTTAATTGAAAGTCTTCTGGGTCTTTATGATGTCTCTGATTACTAAATACAAGAATGAGACTCCATACTTCAAGTCCAAAGCATCCCTGAAATGGTGGCATTTTCCTTTTCCCATTGTAGAACTAGGTACCAGCAGGTGAATTTGCTCTTATAACAAACATTAAACAGTAGCAACCAGTTGGCTTGTGTCTTCTACCAAGATTACATGCCACAGAAAGCATAAGCTGTGGTAGCCAATGTCATTTAACTTGGAAACAAATCTTTATGTGGAAGCCTTGCTGCAGAGAATGGAATGAGTCCGTACTTGTACCAAAGGATGTAAGATGCCTGTGACAACCTTCTTTGGACAGAGGGAAGAGGTCTGTTGCTTGCCAGCAGCATCTGTCAATGGAATTAAAAAAAAAAAAAAATCCCATGTCCCCAATACCAGTTGTCACAAGTGCAGGTCTATTCATAGTGACTCTGGAATCTGGGCAGAAGTCAGCATCCTCTGCACTGTTGCTTGACTGGCAGTTTGCCCTACTGTAGATCTTAAGACATAGGATCACACCCTAGCTGTGGTAGCTGGTGCCCATACTTTAAGACTGTTCTATATTATATGAAGGATGAAGGTACCACTGTTGGTCATCCTACTGTGTGCTCAGGTCCCTTTTTGTTTTATTGTTTGAGAAGGTTTCACTATGCAGTCCAGGCTGGTCTCAAACCTGCAGTCCTATCTCAGTTTCCTATGTTCTAGTATCACAGACAGATGAGACCTGAAAATGTGACTTACCATAAATTTTACTTTTTCAAAAGAATAGTTTCTTGACTTTTGTTCATTGACAGAATTCTTCAGCTATCACCCCTGTCTAATTTTGGGACATTTTCAACCCCCCCTCCCCAAAGTTCTGTATATATAAGCAGTCATTCTTTGTTTCTCTACATGCCCAGCCCTGCCTAGGCCTTAGACCACAAACAGTTTACTGTGTCTGGATTTGGTAGGTCTGAATATTTCACATGAATGAGTCAGTCGTGTCTTGACTTTTTAAAAATACTTTATTTTTTACGTGTATGAGTGTATTGCCTGCATGTGTGTTAAGTGCACTCATATTGTGCAATGCCCACAGAGGTCAGAAGGCATTGAATCCCCTGGAACTGGAGTTACAGTTATTAGCCACCATGTAGGTGCTGGGAATCAAATTTGGATCTTCTGCAAAAACAGTCAGTGCTGTTCACCGCTGATCCGTCTCTTCAGCCCGTGTCTGACTTCTTTCACCTAGTCTTTTCATGTTATGCTATCACTCACTGTATGAATGCTGCAAAATTATGTGGTCATGTACACGTTTTTAATGTGCCCACATACTTTCTGTTCTCTTGGGAATGTAGGGTAGAATTGTTTGATCATGTGGCACCTCTGTTCAGTGTCTGAGGAACTGCCAGACTTCCCAAAGTGGCTTTACCAGTTGACACTGCCACGAGCAGTGTGTGAGCATCCCAGTTAGCACGTGTTCTGACCTTTTCAATTTCACCGTCATAGAGGGCTGAACGGAATACATTTTGTTGGGAGGCTTTATTTTTAGACTCTTATAGTTTCAGACATTTGTCTTTTCATAGGTAACAATTATCGAAAAGCAGGATTTAAACTGAACATAGAAGCACCACTTCCTGGCTCCTCAGCTAATACACCGTAAATGTATTGGGCATTCACTGGTGGTTGGGCATTCACTGGTGGTGGTGTGCTTTGGAAGTGCAGGAGGCTCACAGAAGCTCACAGGCTTGTAAGGGACGGCAGGAGGCCTGTGATCCTACTGCTTCCCATCACACCAAGCTTGAAGCACAGCACATCAGCCTCAACAGCTCCCCGTACCCTTTTCTCAAAAGCAGACCAGACCATGTATGCTAAGCCCTAATTGTCAAAGGGTTTTACCATAAAGATTCCAAATCCACTTGCTTTGGGATCTCTGGCTCGGTCCCTAGAATCACCCTGGAGGCACAGGAAGCAGGTCTAGGCTTCTCCTTGCTCCCTGCCCACAAGTGTTTTGCTTCAGGACTTCACTGAATCATTCCAAACAGACACTTTTTCCAAATAGGGAAGCTTCATTCTGTTGACATCTTGCTTTTAAACTTGTGCGTTTGAACCAGGTATGCTGATCAAATCAAGTGTATCACCTTTTTCATATGCTAGAATATTCTGTGGCCTAACTCATGTTTTAATCCTACTCACTGTTGAGCTCATTAAGTCACTATTGCATACTCATTCAAATTTGTTTGTTTTTCTTCTTTCTTGAGCCTATAATATGGCCATGTGGTGCATTAGAAATGTGTAACTAGGTATTTGATAATGCCTGTTCTTCCCACTCCTGTTCCCCAGGCATCAGTTCTTTCCAGATGCAGTAGTTCCTCCTGCTGCTGAATCTGTTGTATAGACTTCCCACATTTTGTCTAACCAGAAATGGACCTGTAGATTGTGGCACATTTTTGATAACCTGAATGAATGCTATTACCGCTGTAGAAGTTCTATGTAGGCATTTCATTTCTTTTGTGTACATGTGAACTGACTGAGTCATGGCAAATATTTAATTCTTTGTGTTTTTCAAAGTGGCTAAGCCATTTTAAAGGACCTCTGCAGTGTGTTGATAGTTCTAGTTTCCTTGTCAGCACTTGGTAGTGTCTTTTTTTTTTTTGGTACGGCCTGCCTCCTTGATGTGAAGGTGTTTAATGATTTTTATCTGTGTTTCCCTAATAACTGCTAATAATGAACATCTTTTCATGGTTTGTTCTGGTGGTCTTTGGTGAAGTAGATGATACGCAGATCTTTTGCCAATTTTTAAATTAAGTAGTTTGTCTTCCTGTTTAGCTTTAAGAGTTTATCTGTTCTGGGATCACTTTTCAGCCTTCTGGTTAAGATCAAGTGTGGTATCTGTTCTTATCAGTTGTGTACTCTTGTCACAAATCTTAGATTTGAAAATGATTTCTCTGGTTCTGTCACTTTTATTTTTAAAGATTTATTCCATTTTTAGTCATGTGTTTATATATGTATATGTGTATATGATTGTGTTTGTGCATGAGTGCTGGAGCCCACAGAGACTGGAGGTGTTGGCTCCTCTGGAACTGGAGTTACAGGTGGTTGCTAGCCACCTGATGTGGGTGCTGGGAATTGAACTCAGGTCCTCTGGAAGAGCAGCCAGTTCTCTTAACTCCTGAGCCATCTCTCTAGCCTCTGTTGCTTTTCTTTCTTGTGACTTATGCTGTAGGTGTTAGACCCCAGAGGTTTTTTTACCTAATTAAGATCACAAAGATTTTTCTCCTATGTTTTTTGTTGTTTTAAGTTTGATGCAGGCCTATTTAACCTGTGGTCTGCAGGCTACATGTGTCCAAGTATAGCTGTGAATGTGGCCCAACACACTCATAGATGGGATGGTGCAATGTCAAAAGGTTGTTTGTCCCTGTTGGTTAAGGTTCTTACTGTTTATATCTGTGTCCATGTTAGTGCATCTGTGTGTGCTGTAGTGTTTAAATGCACCTTTCTTATGTCAAGATCCAGTTGTTCCTGAAAACATGTTCAGGGGTCTGCACTTTGGTCTTTTGCTAAAAATCACTTGGCCATAAACATAAGAGTTTATCTCTGCCCTCTGAATTCCATATTGATTGGACCCATTTTTTAAAATAACTTTTGTTTCTTATGATCCTTTGCATTTCCATGGAAGTTTAAGGTCAACTTCTAAACTTCTTTAGAAAGGATTGCTGAGATTTTTTTAGGTTTATGGATAGATAATCCACAAATTAATTGGGGAGCCTTGCCAGGCTAACGGAGATGTGCATCTTCTAACCTACGGAAGTAGAATGTCTCACCATTCGTTTAGGTTTCTAATTTCTCCCAGAAATGCTTCATATTTCTTAGCATGCAGATTTAGCACATCTGTTGTTAACTTTATTCCGAAATGTTCTTCCTTTTGATGCTGTTGTGGACAAAGGTGTTTCCTTAATTTTGTTTTCAGAAGTGTCCGTTGGGTTTTTAAGTGCTCTGATACTCCGCAGCATAGCAGTTCTAATAATGCTCTTTGGAGGCTTCAGTGTTTTCTCTCAACAGGGCCATTCCATTTGCAAATAGTTTACTTATTTCTTTCCAATCTTAGTCTTTCAGACACTTCACACACACACACACACGCATGCACGCACGCACGCACGCACTGGGAACACATTTGGTTTTATCCTTAAATTTCTTATCTTGAAAGTCAGCCCATTTGAGAGAGGAAGTGTGTCCCTAATGATCATATCCCCTCACTATTCTTGGGTGCTTTGGTTTTATAATGTCATAGTAGTCTCATAGTTTTACATTAGTTGTTTTTATTGTTGTTTATTTTGTTTTTGAGATGGTGTGTCACTGTGTTGTCCAGGATGAGCATGATGATCCTTTCATGATCCTGATGATTGTTTCATAATCCTGATGATCCTCTTGCCTTAGCCTGAATAGCTGAGGTTTTCTTTATTTTTTTCTAATACTTCCTTTGGGGTTATTGTTGATTTCATTTGTTCTAACATTTTTTGTTATATGTATGTCTTTGTTCACTTATTTTGAGACACTGTAGCCCAGACCAGCCTTAAATGCTGCAGTCCTCTTCCCTCAGCTTCCCAAGTATTAGGATTACAGATATGAGCTACCGCATCCAACCTTTCTCTGACACGCCTGTAATTTCAGAAGTGAAGACTTCAGGCCCTTTTCTCAATGAGGAAATTGAGGCAAAGAGCTCAGAGAGACAACGAGTAAAGAAAAGATCTGACCCTCCAGGTTCCCCTCCCCCATATATCAAAATTCCTACCATTGTGTCTCTGTAGTGTCCTGGCCTTTATAGTTTCTACAGTTCTCCCTACCAATCATTCTGTTAATTGCTTTGGCCCATATTGCTGTTATTTGGGATCCTGCCTGCTATTCAGGCACTCCTTGATGTTCATTATGTAGAAATTCTGCTCTCCAATTCTCCAAAACATTGATATACAAAATGTGAAGAAGGAATGACCTTAGCCAAACCCAGAGACAGAGTAGCTGCTTAATATTTGTCTAGTGCAAGATTCACCACTCAGTAAAGGCCTCTTTGTGTCTTGGGATAATATTGGGGTATGGTTGCACTGACTGGTGATGGGTCTGTCAGTGTGTCTTATCAGTCAACTTGTAGAACTCCATGTTGCTCTGAAACATGGAATGTTTCATGCTTTTGTTCAACTGTAAGTGTATTCCACTACATAGGGTGCTATTCAGTAACCATGTCAACTAGGAAAACAGGACTAACCTAGTGGGGCCTATATCCCTTACTGTGCTGGAGTTTGCCAATCTTTCAGATGCCTGCAGATGAACAGATTGATGATCAGTTCTAAACTTCACAGGTCAACAGTGTTAAACTCACCAGTTTGCAATCTTTCTGAAAAATCAAAATGTTTCCTGTCTCCAAATGTCTGACATGGCTCCTTTTCTCCAGAATTTTGGTTTAAGCACCCTGGAGGTCTTGGAATATAGCAGATAATCTGCTTTGCCTGACTTGGGCTGCAGTTTACCTCTACTAAACTTGCTTATGTACAAAATCAGTTGGCATTTATTAAAAAGGCAGATGACCAAATCTCTCCCCTAGAGATTGCAGTTTGTTCTGGGTTATCTCCCTCCCCTTTGGGACATTTTTATGATGAGCAGGTTTAAGAAACACCATTTGGGAATAGGTGACTCAGCGCTGAAAAATGGTCATCATTTTCGAATCATTTCACCATGCGATTATGCCAGCCAGAGCTTGGATCCCAGCACCCACTCAGCAGACTGGATGTCCTTCACACACTTATAGCCCCAGCTCTGAGGAGGAGAGAGAGGGGGAGAAAATAGGAGCCCCAGGTCTAGGAGAGGTGCTGCCTCAAAGGAATAGACTGAGAGTGTTGGAGGATACCCCGTGCCCTCTTCTGGCTTCCACATACACACACACACACACACACACACACACACACACACAGAGACAAATTCAAAACAAAACAAAATGCTGTTTTATGCCCTGTTCAGCTCTATTTTGATGAACCTTTTCTTATCCACCAATGTCAGCCTCTGTCCCTGAACTCATACCTCAGCAGTACTCTGCTTGCTCTGAACATAGTTTGAAATGCCTTTGGGGTATTTGTTCTGTTTTTAAATGCCTCAGTCATTGGGGATTTCTCAAGGTGCCCTACAGCACTTTGAATAAAATTTGCCCAAGTCTACTCTAATTGAGGAATGTTGTCTGTAGCTCATCACTTTAGTTAGCTTTTTGGGGGGGTGAGGGAGCCCTTTTTTGAGACCGTGTCTCCCTGTAGCCACAGATGACCTGGAACTCACTATGGAGATCAGACTGGCCTCAATCTCACAGAGTGCTCCTCTGTCTCTGAGTGCTGGGATTCAAGGCAAGCACCCCCACGCCTGGCAGCTCTTTCGTTGATCTGTTCTTTTTATCTAAGCTCTAAAATTGTCTCCAGGTGTCAACTGAGAATCTCATTCTAGAGATGCATCAGACTAAGGTTTGGTTACCTCCCTGGGGAAATTCTTAGCCTCTTTTTTTCCTTAGGGTCTTACAGTAACCTGGGCCCTGTTCTACAGCATCATTCTCCCATCACAGATAAGTGGCCACAGTCACATTGTTCCCAGGTTCCTCCAACTATATCTCAGCTATGTCATTAGAGGGGCTTTGGGGCCTTGCAAGCTGCCTTGTTCTGTGGTACTTATGTCATTCTAACAGGCTCTCTTGTTTTTCCAGGTGGCAGACCACTTGGTTTCTTCAGACTCTGTTTCATCTGCCAGTAGTTTCTTGAGTTTGAACTCTACTCTCTGTAATGAGCAAAATGTTCACATGCTAAACAAGAGCATTCAAGCAGGTAAAGTCCTTGAATTTAAACTTTTTCACTGAAATAAAAATGTCTCTTAAACATAAAAGATACTCAGCCTCACTCATGATAAAGGAAATAAAGATTAGAAGTACTTCCGTATCCAGATGCTGTTTTTCACCTACATATTGCAAAGATCCAGTTTATGAGCAGGATTCTTGGGAGATGAGCCCTGTCCTCGTGGGGTTTAAGTGCTGCAGTCCCGTGAGAAGCAGGCTGCAGGTCCTGCAAATTTACTTTGACCCAGCATTCTTGCTTTTGGAATTTGGATATGTGTAAAATGGCCAAGTGTGGCTGGGTCTGGTGGCACATGCCTTGAATACCAGTGCTTAGGAGGCAGAGGCAGGCTTGTGAGAACTCTGTAAGATCGAGGCCAGCCAGTCTACATAACAAGTTCAAGGCCAGCCAGGGCTATAGGGACACACTGTCTCAAAACAAACAAAAAATTGGCAAGTGTACAAGGTATTCTTTGTAGCAGAAAATTAAAATCAACTTGGATAGCCATTAATAGCAATGATAAAACTAATTAGTGTGCTTTCATATAAGTTCATGCAGATGAAGTTGTTTCCACTAATATGAAAGATCTCCAGAGTTCAGGACAGCTCATAGTACCACATGCAAAAAAAAAAAAAACAAAAGGAGGGAAGAGAATTGCAAAATTCTCGGCATCCTGGGCTGTGAACAGAGTGAGAGTGGAGGTGGGGGGAGGATTTTCTGGTTTTGCCTAAATTTTGATTTTATACAACAAAAA
The DNA here is from genome assembly GCA_035773235.1 of Eospalax fontanierii. Classification (NCBI taxonomy): domain Eukaryota; kingdom Metazoa; phylum Chordata; class Mammalia; order Rodentia; family Spalacidae; genus Eospalax; species Eospalax fontanierii. Next base: position 50,617,382 of record CM069547.1, on the reverse strand, counting down.
TGAGTTAATCTTTTCGTTTCCCCTCAATTCTTGACCTTACCTCTATTCAAGCTGGTCAGCTGCTCCAAGAGACATATCTGTGATCTTTCCCACAGGTAACTTGGAGATTGTGACTGGTGCCAAGAAACATACCCGGGATGTCGGGATGACTTTCCCAACCCCGAGCTCTAGTGAGGTCAGATTAGAAGACAGCGATATGACTTCTTGTTCAGAAGAAAAGATCCAAGAGAAAATGTTCTTTACCAGTTATCTTGGTGACAGAAAGTTACAGAAGAACAAGCCCTTTTCCTGTGAAGGTTGGTTTCTTTTTATTTTGAAACTCAGTTTCTAATTCCAGGTAGTAGAGAAGCTAGTGCATTGTCTCAAGCAGCACTAAGAGTCCTTGTCTCTAAACAACTCTGGTAGCTCCACTACCCTAGCCACATTGACCAATTTTGAAAGTAACTAGAACTTTATTTAGAGAATTTATAGACAGACTGACTCAAGGGCACTTTAGGAGGTGTCTCCCCCAACTGATGAATTGCCTTCCAGTCAGTATTATGTGTTTTTGATAGGAGTTGAATGGGGCTATTAAAAAACAAAGCTCTTCTTCCTTCTTGAAAATATTTCTTTTAGGGGCTTCATGGTTTGTTCCTGTGGAAAATGTGAAGTTCAGGTCTAAGAAGGAAAACCTACCCAAGGTTTATGGCCCTGGCATCACCTGGTTTGAACCAATAACCAAAACCAAACCCTGGAGGGAGCCACTGAAGGAACAGAACTGGCAGGGACAGTGCACGGACGGTCAGAGGTCCCTGGGAGGCCCAGGTGGAGATGGTGGCCGAGTCCTACTGAGGCCATTTGTGAGAGCAACCCTGCAGGTACAGGGATAGCTGGTTGATTTTAGCCATATGATTGTGTGGGGGCACATGTGGGTGGTGCACTGAGCTTTAGTCACTGCACAGTTCTCAGGATCTGAGGAGAAGTTGGGGGCAGGGTGCAGTGACCCAGCTCAGTGGCTTATGCAGGCTTCTCATGCAAGCTGACAGAGAGCTGGCGTTTGGGTTGGAATTACATTTGTTACTGTTTAGGTGTCCCCTGTTCCCACTTAACACACATTCAAAGGCTGTGTGTGTGTGTGTGTGTGTGTGTGTGTGTGTGTGTGTGTGTGTTTATGTGTGTTTGTGTTCTGGGGATAGAATATAGGCCCTTGCATGTGTTAGACAAGTGATTTGAGCTACTCTCCCAGACCTCACCAAGTCTCTTCTTAAACACCAGTTTCTTTCGTTACCAGAGGACATAAAGAAAGGATAATGGGCTGAACTCTGTGTCATCCATTTGGGAGAGTTGCAGTTACCCCAGTGTTAGTGCTTGGCTTTACCCAAAGTCATTTCTGTGTTCCTGTTGATTTTGTGTGTGTGTGTGTGTATGTGTGTGTGTGTGTATGTGTGTGCATGCACGTGCACACGTGCACACTTTCCCAAAGGTCCTTCAAACCTGTGGGGCAGGTGGTTTTCTGGGCACTTGTAGAGAAGACTGTTGTTAATGTGAAGTGGGGGCTTTTTCTCTTCCTTAGGAAGCTCTTCAGCTTCACAGGCCTGACTTCATCTCCCGTTCTGGGGAGAGGATAAAGCACCTGAAGTTAATTATCCAGGAGAGGAAGCTGCAGAACTTGTTCCAGAGTGAACGGGATGCACTGTTCAATGCTGCACACCCCTTGCCTAGGAGAGGTATGCCTTCACATCACCTTCCTTTGAGTGGATGCTGCTGTGCTGGGGAGCATTACCAGCTGTCAGGCCAGAATTGGAATGCTGAATGTGGTTTTGCTTGCTGAGGCGCAAGTCTCCTTAGCTAGTAGTCTTGCCCAACCTAGGTGTGTATACATTTATGATACAAGTAAGCCCAGCTCTCCAGCCCTGTCACTACATCTTATAGGGAGAAGCTGCAATAAGAATGACTGTATACTAGTTCTGCATCTGTGAGCAGGTATAATAATAATAATAATAATAGTGGTAGTACAGAATTCTGAGGCCTGGCCCAGACACTCACAAGGCCTCCCCAGGAGGGTGCTGTTAATATTTTTACTTCACAGGGAGATTAAGCATCTGACCCAAAGTCACATGCCTGTTTAGTCAAAGAGCTAGAATTTGCATCCAGGTACACTGGCTCCCAGTCTGTGCTCTTAACAGGTGCACTAAACACAAAAACTCAATAAAATAGCACAGGAAAGCTTTGAAAACTACAAAGTACTACCAAAAACTGTCATCACACCTTCAGCTATAAAGTGGTCAGTAGTCTAGGTCACACTGTGATCTGTGCACAACAGGTTTAGGCTGTTGTCACAGTCTACCTTGTGCAGTCCTGCTTTGGCCTTGGTCATTGTACATTGCTTAGTACCAGGTACTCGGACTCAGGCAGGAGGTCCAGCAGCTCCCTTGCATAGCTGTATGGTGCCACACCTCTCCTTATTAAGTTACTGTCCACTAATAAACTACTTCTCTTGTCTAGTTTTCTTGGCTGCCCAGAAGAACAAGCCTATTGGAAAGAAGGAAATGATTCAGAGGTCCAAAAGGTAAGGCCAGAAGAGCAAGAGTAATTACAAAACTATCAACCAGGTCCCCAGATACTCTGGCTCCCTGTCCCTCCCTTCCTCCCTCCTCTAAAGGAGCCATGCCCGGAATGGCTTTAATGGAAACATTATAAGAAAGTTAATAGTTAAAGTATCCTGGAAAAGGGAAAGAAAGAAAGCAGCTGCTGTGAGTGAATGATTCATATTCAAGGGGTGAAAGCGTCCCTGCTCCTCTGCATGCTTGGGGCTAGCCTGTCTTTACAGTAACTAGAAAGTATTCTGAGATAAAGTTGAGTACTGATTCTGGGCCACTGCTTTCTCTCAGCATCGAATTTCTAGGAAGTTATCCAAAGAGTGAGAAAGACTGACTAGATTGCTCTCAAAGACAGTAAGCTTCAAGACTCAAGTTTCAGTGCTAGATGTGGTGGTGCATGCACGCCTTTTGTTAAATGGAGACCTGCCTGGTCTATGTAGTGAGTTCCAGGGTATCTGGGCCTACAGGGAGAATCTGTCTCAAAACAAAACCTCAAATTTCAGAAGTGTGTGTAGTGTCAGACCACTGTTCTTACTTGTGGGCTTTAACTATAGATATGTTGCTTTTATTGCTATGCGTGCTTTAAATACATAGAATGTTTCTGTAAGTTGCAAAAAAGTTGATAATAGTGGCTATCTTTGGGATATACAAACTGAGTGGCTGGGGAGCAGAGATAGGAGAGAGACCAGATTTTTGCCCAGACTTTAACCTTTGTGTTATTGCAAACATTATCTATTCACTAATGAATTAGTATGATATCTGCATATATTGACCATGAGGATGCTTGGAAAATGAAGTTAAGCGTCACATGTTAGGAGCTTATTGGAAGCTGGCTTTAGTCAAAAAGTCTTGTAGTCAGCTTGGTACTTCTCAAGTATTGGGCTATTAATGTTGGTTATTAGTTTGGTTGGGTTTTTTGAGACATGATCTCACTAGATAGCCCTGGCTGTCCTGGAACTTGCTATGTAGACCAGGCTGGCCTTGAATTCACAGAGATCTACTGGCCTGTTCCGCCTTACTGTTACAAGTAGAGGTATTGATTGTGTGTGTGTGTGTGTGTGTGTGTGTGTGTGTGTGTGTGTGTGTTGAATCCTGGGCTTCATACCTGCTAGGAAAGTACTCTACCACTGAACAACCCCTTTTCCCCCAGCCAGTATGCTTGAAAGCAGCTTATCTCATGCAATTAAGCGTCCCTCCTTGAGATCTTCTTCTTGCTGTTCATTTAATAAAACTTTATAGGTCAATCAGGAAGATTTTTTTTTTTTTGCAGGTTTAGAAAATAACATTTGTTGGGATCTTAAAAATTTCAGATAAAACTAATAAAAAATATGAACACATATTCAGGTTGGGGTGACCTGAATCAAAGGAATGATCATCTTGTTTTAAATCCTGTGACACACAGCTGCTTGTTACTGTCTGTGGGAGCAGGGAGTCTCCAGGAGGAGCAGCGGGCTGCTTGGTAGGCTGCCCCTGAAACTGGAGAGAGGCAGGTCCATAGTTGCTCTGCCTTTAGGCAGTGCCTGTCTGACTTTGAATGTGGTGTAGTGATGCAGCTGAGGCCTTGCCCAATAGTGTGCCGAGATCTCATGGCATGGGGCAGGAAGCAAGCTACTGGCATGTAGGTGTTGGTCACCATGCCAGTAAGTATCTGCAGTAAGAGCACCACTGTAGTGGTATTGCTGGATCAAGAGGAGCTGGCATGGGTCTGGAAACATTTGGTATGGTGGAGTGAGAATGGTATGGTGAGGTTCCCTATGGTCCACACAATGCATGACAGTTGTGGTGGTGGCTGAAGCGTCACACAGTTCTGTCTGTCCCTGAGCACTTTGGCACCACTTTCCCACCACTGCCCACATTTCTCCCTCAGTTTGAGCCTGTGATATTGCTGGCATGGTAGGTGCCATGGATACCCCAATGTGGGTCTTGTGGAACTTGTCTTTGGTAGGCTATGGTTCTCAGAGAGTGGTCCACAGACCCTTGGGAGTTGCCAGGACTCTTTCATGAAACTAATTTCATAGTAATGCCAGGTCACTGCGTGCCTTTTTCACTATGTTGACCTTCCCAGTGATGAGACTAAAGTGGTGGAGGGGAGAATGCCCATGCTGCAATGCCACAGTGTCTTGGACACACATATGGACACTTGTGCTGCCATTGAAGTGTACTGGCCATCTGTGTAGTGAGCAAACCAGCTGCCTTTTTCATGGAGCATACATAGCTGACACTTGGAAGAGTAATTGGTAGTTGAACTGACTATTCTTATTTAAGAATATGACAGATATCTTCCTGAAAATGAAGAAGTAAAGCTGTCATGTTAGAGAAATAGCTGACAGCACTTGCCTGCAAGAAGATTTGAGCTTAAGAACAGAACTCTGGAAAACTTGTATTCACCACAAGATCCTGACAACTGTTTAGCACTTTGACTTTTCTTACTAGAGCAACAGTGACATTAACATATGTGATACGTTTCCTGTTATATACGGGGATCTGTCAACTTTTGGGAATGTGAACAACTCACTGGACAGGGATTTTCCAAGTGATAATTGGAAGGATGCTACAGAATCAGGCATGGAGAATGACCTACCCAGAGTGTAGGAGGAGTGGGTTTTTATCAAAAGATAACGGATGAAGGTTCAGATTGCTAAAGTCACATTTTAAAGTCACACTTCTTCACAAAGGAGACTTCTTCATTCTGAGCCTGGGGAAGTGGCAGAACTGTGACCCCAGCCCTCAAGAGATGGAGAGTGTAGATCATAAGTTTGAGACCAGCTTAGGCCATATCAGAAGAACTGTTTCAATAAATATTCAGTAGTTATCTGCAAAGAATATTTTAGGAATTCCTCTCCAGTTGCATGTGTATTAAATCCAGCGTTCTTGAGCACACATCCTAACTAGATTAGCATGTGATGATGTAGAAGCACTTCTGAATTCATAATACAGAGCAGTGCCAGATTTCCTGCTTGGAAAATGCCTTTCATAAAATGCTACTTATATTAACAAATAACATGTCTGTTATTTTCTTTTTGGCTTACTGAATACAAAGTGTTGCTATGTGGTCCTGCTGGTCTTCAATTCTTGACCTTCTTGCCTCAGCCTGTTGAGTGCTGGGATTACTGAGGTGTGCCCATGTCCAGCCTATTACTCTTAAGTAAATGAAAGTGATAAAATTTTTCATTTAATTTTTAGAGTGGCATCAATAGATGATATCCACATTGGGATCCTCAGTTTTTTAGGAGTATAAAAGACTCTTTAAAAAAGAAATCTGAACCAGGGTCTGGAGAGATGGCTTTGTGGGTAAGAGCACGGGCTGCTCTTGCAGAGGACCCAGGTTCAGTTTTCAGCACACACATGGTGGCTGACGGGGGATCTCATGCCCTCCTGGAAGCTCCATGCTTAGACAATGTAAAGCCTAAGGGTGTGGGGAGAGCCATAGAGTCCCTTCATGCCCGGTAACCCCGCTGCTTTCTCTCTTCTACTGGTGCCATTTCTAAGGATTTATGAGCAGCTTCCAGAAGTGAAGAAGAAGAGAGAAGAGGAGAAGAGGAAGTCAGAGTATAAATCCTACCGGCTACGAGCTCAGCACTATAAAACGGTCAGTTGTGATGCTTTGTCTACGGTAGGGTGGATCCAGTGCATGAGGAGACAGAGGGATGGAGAGAAACAGTCTGACCAACCACATCTGAGAAGTGGTGTGAGTGAGTGCTGGAATTTCAGACGTTAGGCAGCTGGGAAGGGCTTCCATCCAGGCTCAGCTCCTCCGCTGGAAATGCAGAAATTGTCTTCCATGCACTCAAAAGGAAACCAAATTTCACACATAGGGATTCAGCAACCCTGGTAGAAATGTACAGACATCAGCATTGTTATTCTCAAATGGTGATTTCAGTTCCCCCATGGGTAAGTTGCCTCTAGAACTATTTAAATAAACCGGATGGTGTCTGTATGGGAGAGAGTGAGGGGTCAGACAGTGCAGTCCATGATTGCCGCAGGTCCAAGAACTTCACAGAGTCAAGGCCTTACTATATCAGTTAATTCCCTTAGAAGGCTGCATTCTTCACAGTTTTTGTTTCCCTGTGCCCGTTTGCTGTCTGTTGCTGTGACAAAATAGTCTGATCAAAACCAGCATGGGAACTCTTCCAAGTGACAGTCCATCACAGAGGGAAGTCAGGGCAGAAACTCCAACCAGGAGGCAGGAAGTGAAGCAGGGACTGTGGAGGAAGACTGCTTACTGATTTGTTTCCCCTGGCTTGCTCTTACTTTTCTTATACAACCTAGGCCTATCTGCCCAGGCCTGGCACAGCCCACAGTGGGCTGGGCCCTCCTCCAATTAAAAGTGGAGAAAATGCCTCACAGACATGGCCAGAAGCCATTCTGATTGAGGAAATTTCTCAACCAAGGTTTCCTTTTCCCAGGTCTCTCTAGTTTGTTTAACAAGGCAAAAACTAACCAGCAAGCCCCCCACACCTCTTTGCTACACCTCAGAGGACCCTGAAAGTCAGAAGCCAAAGACCAGATCACACTGGTGTGAGACTGGGCACTGTCTCTAGAATACTTAGGAACCTGAGTGCTGGGGAGAGACACCAACTCTGCAGGCCCACCTCTTGCTGTATTAGCATCTCACACCAGCCTCGCTGTGCTAGGGTGTTGTCAGCTGATGGGTTAGTCAGTCCATCAACACTAGATTCTCTGCATCTATGTAGAGATAATGAGTATTGCTTATAGATCATCTTTCCTCAACATTTTGGGAAATACTTTCTTCTTAACTGCTGTAGAGTCTTTGGTTAAGTGATATAAGCAAGATGTAGGGATGTAGAGCCAAATAAGATGTAGGGATGAAAGCGCTGGCTGCTTCTAATGACCATTACACCTGACTTTCCTTCCTGCCCTTCTTTTCCTCCACAGAAAGTGACCAATCAACTCCTAGGGAGGAAAATTCCTTGGGACTGACGAGATTACTTTCCTCAGAGTTTTGGAATTATTTTTTATGAGCCTGAAGAAGCCCAATCCATACTTTTAACGGGTGGGGCATAATAAAGCTTCCTTTTTTGTCCACGTGTAACTTAGTAACTTCGGGTCTGGGGCAGTGGTTAGAGTGGCTGGTGGTCTGGAAGCAGTCCTTTCTGCATCGAGACTTTGCCCATGGGGTGAGTTCTTACAATGGGACTCTCCTAATTCTAGCCAAGAGGGAGTCCCTTTTTGTATGTGTTTTTATACTTTTAGAAATAAATTGCTTTTGATTGACTCATACTGAAGCAAGCAGCAGCAGGTCATTTCTTTCCCATCTGGAGAAGAGCCAGGAGCTGGGTATTGTCTGCCCTGATATATCAGGATTCATTGGAGGGAAGTGGACTCTTTGAATGAAATGTGACCTATCTCTTTAAAGCACAGCATGGAATGACTGAAAGCCTTGGCATGAACTTGGCTGAAGTGTCTGGTCCATTCCCACTAGTGAATGAGACTCCCAGCACACACAGGCATATACCAGTCTTCCCTCAGCCCCTGCAGCTGTCCAGGGATTGGTTTTGGAGGTTAGGAGAAAGGCTACCAGCCTTCTTTAGTGGGTCTTCCTTTACTTATCTGTTTGCTGGATTAAAGTTTCAAACCATTAACCATGTCAAATGAACCAGTATTTATAACTTAGAGAATGATTTCTAGAAAAGATACATTGGTAAATGAAGTGATCCCCACACTACATTTCATCTAGGGCCTGGTCACTTCTTCCCTTTGTGGCCTGGAATCACAGCTAAGGCCGGAAACTGCGAAGAGAAGGTGCTGTAAGTTCAACAGACCTTCCAGAACTGGCACAGCCAGACCTGGGGCTACCCCAGCAGGCTTCCTAGAGGCAGCGGAAGTATGGAGCAGTCAATTTATGCAGTCCAGACTTGTGCCTGAACCTGAAAAGATGCCAGAAGATACACAGTAAAATGTCTCTCTTCAAGGCTGGAGAGATGGCTCAGTGGTCAAGAGTGCTGGATGCTTTTGCAGAGGACCCAGGTTTGATCCCCAGCATCCACATGGCCACTAACAGCCACTCCAGTTCCAGAGAATCTTAACACCGTCTGACCTCCTCAGGCTTGATTTTTCCTTGTTTGTTCTATAGCTCATATACGTATTGTTCTCAGCAGTGGGGCCTTACCATCCACTTCCAGTGGTAACCAAGAGCAGGAGCAATGACCAGTATTATTTGAGGTTCTGTGAGACCCCTGGTCAACAGCTTCTAGAGAGGGAGTCCATTCCTGGCATTGAGATTTTTTTTGTGTGTGTGTGTTTTTTTTTTCCTCTCTCATTAGCCTATGTTGTCATAAAAGGGCAGTGCCCCCCTGTTATAGGATAATTCTTTTTAATATCTTTTATGATGCATATGTATATACTTTCAGAAGTTTCTGTAGCTGGGCTTGGTGGGAGGAGAGGCAGATGGATCCTGTGAGATTGAGACCAGTTTGGTCTACATGGTGAGTTCCAGGTCTGCTGGGGCTACAGAGAGACCCTGTCTCAAAAAGACCAAATAATAAATAAAGAAGCTTCTATGGTGGTAGTTTCCATATGGCTTTTTCTAAAGGCCTTTAGTGTTACTTACCCCCCACTCCCTCCTCTGCCCTCCTAATCCCCTCTCCACTTAACCTTCCTTGTCTGATGTTTCCTTTGTCTCTTCATATCACTGCATTCTACCACACCTCCCAGGAAGCCTCTCTCACCCTCTCATGGCTTCTTATTAGTTTCTTGACCTCTGAATTTTCAAATTGAAGCATGCACATCTCAGATTTCAAAGCTAGCATTCAGCTATGAAATAGAACATGTGACATTTGCTTTCTGAGCCTGGGTTACCTCACTCAGGATGATTATTTCCAGTTCTATCCGTTTACCTGTGAATTTTATAATTTCAGTTTTTTAAAGAGCTGAATAATAAATATTCCACACTTTCATTAGCTGTTCATCAATGAGTGGGCATCTAGGTTGTTTCCAGTTTCTGGCTATTATGAAAAGGGCAGGAATGAACACAGTGAGCAAGTATTTCTATAGCAGAGTGTAGGGGTAAATTTACAGTTTCTCTCTTCCTGGAGGGACATGCCTCCAAAAACGCGACTGACAGAGATGAAGCCAATAGAGTCAACTACTTTCCAACCAACCAATGACTTAAGGGGGAGGGTCTAAGTGGGAAAGCAGTGAAAGCTGAGTAGGAGACGCGTGGTGCAGCTGATCTCCATCTTGGCAGCATGTGCCAGAGGTCCTCCGCACTTCTGATCAAAATGCAGGCTCCCCCAAATGAAATTTCTGTCTCTCTCCCTGGGGATGAATCCTTTGCAAGTAACCCCGAATAAATGAGCTTCTCTAATTGGACAGCATTCTCCATTTGCTCAATGGATTCAAACCTAGAGGGACAGGGCCGAACACAGGGCCTCACTGCGAGAGGAGGATTCTTAAGACGTGGGGTATATAGTCTTAGGGTAATGCCCCAGGGTGGTATAACTGGTCATAGGGTGGATCAGTTCCAGCTTTTTGAGGAATGTCCACACTGACTTCCACAGTGGCTGCGTCAGTGTGCACTCCCACCAGCAGTGGATACGTGGTCCCCTTTCTCCACATCCTCACCAGCATTTGTCATTATTTGGTGTTTTTGTGGGATTTTTGAATCTTATGCATTCTGAGAGGGGTGGGATGAAATCTCACAGTGGTTTTAATTTGCATTTCCCTGATGACAGAAGATGTTGAGCATTTCAAAAACTATTTCTCAGCCATTTGTGTTTCATCTTTAGGAACTCCCTGTTCAGCTCCTTGCCCCACTTTTTAATTGGGTTGTTTTTTTTAGATGTTTAGTTTTTTGAGTTCTTTGTATATTTTAGATACTAACCCTCTCTCAGAGGTATAGCTGGTGAAGACTTTTTCCCATTCTGTAGGTTGCCTATTCACACAAATGCTAGTGTTCTTTTGCTTTTTAGTGTCATGTGGTCCTATTTGTCCTAGTGCTTGCACTATAGGAATCCTGTTCTGAAAGTCCTTTCCTATGCCTATATGTTCCAGTGTATTCCCCACCTTCTCTATCTGATTCAGAGAATCAGGTCTTATGGTCCTTGATCCCTCTGAAGTTGAGTTTTGTGATGGTGAAAGGTAGGGATCTAGTTTTATTCCTCTACTTGTCCGTATCTAGTTTGACCAGCACCATTTGTTGAACATGCTGTCTTTTCTCTGTGTATTTGTGGATCCTTAGTCAAAACTCAGATGATTATGAAGAATTGTATTGGAATTTTAATGGGAATTGCATTGAATTTGTATTACATTGAATTGCTAGGATGCCCATTTTCAGAATATTAATCCTACTCATCCATGAGCATGGGAAGCCTTTTCATCTTCTGGTGTCTTCTTCCATTTCTTTCTTCAGTGTCCTGAAGTTTTTATTGTACAAGTCTTTCACTTCATTTATTAGATTTATTCCAAGATATTTTGTGGCTTGTGAGGCTATTGTGAATGGGATTGTTTCCCAGATTTCTTCCTTGGTTTGTTTGTGGTTGGTATATAGGAAGGCTATTGAATTTTATACCCTGCTACTTTGCTGAATTTATTTATCATCTCTGGAAGTTTCTAGAATCATGTCATCTACAAATGTACTTTGACTTCTTCCTCGCCAATGTGTATCCCCTTTAACTCCTTCATTTGTCTTACTGTTCTAGCTAAGACTTCAAGCACTGCATTGAGCAGAATGAGAGAGTGGACATCCATCCTTGTCTTGTTCCTAATTTTTCCAGTTTTCTCCATTTAGTATGACTTGGCTGTGGGCTTGTGGTATATTTCCTTTTTTATGTTGAGATATGTCCCCTGTATGCCTAGGTTCTCTATGACTTCTGTCATGAATGGATATTGAGTTTTGTCAAAGGCCTTTTCTGCACTTAATAAGATGATCATGTTGTTTCTGTCCCCGAGGCTCTTTATGTGATGAATTATATTTATTGATTTATGTATGCTGAACCCTCCAAGCATCTCTGGGATGAAGCCAGTTTAATCATGGTGGATAATCTTTCTGATGTGCTCTTGCATTGAGTTTGCAAGTATTTTATTGAAAATTTTCGCATCTATGTTCATCAGAGAGATTGGTCTGTAATTTTCTTTTTGTTGCATTTTTGATGTTAGAATAATACTGGCTTCCTAGAAGGAATTTGGGAGTGTTTTTTTATTTTCTATTTTATGGAATAATTTGAGGAATATTGGTATTAGTTCTTATTTGAAGAATTTTGTACTGTATCCAGCTGTGCCCAGGTTCTTTTAGTTGGGAGATTTCTAATTACTCTATTGAGTTCATTGGTTGTTATGGGTCTGTTTAGATTATGTATGGCATTCTGATTTAATTTTGGCAGGCCATACATACGGAGAAAATTATCTATTTTAAAGCATGTCCTTTTGATTTTCTGGATTTCCTCTAGGTCTCTTGTGATATTTTCTGTTCATATCTTAATTTGTTTATCTCCTCCCCCCCGCACCTCTTTTAGTTAATTTGGGTAAAGGTTTGTCAATCTTGTTGATCTTTTCAAAGAATCAATTCTTTGTGTCGTTGATTCTTTGTATAATTTTCTTCATTTCTGTTCATTCACTTCAACCTTGGTTTTATCTCTCTCTCTCTCTCTCTCTCTCTCTCTCTCTCTCTCTCTCTCTCTCTGGTATTCTTCGTTTTCAAAGGCTTTCCGGTGCATCGTTTATATGAGGGGTTTCTAATTTTCTGTTGGAGGCACTTAATGCTGTAAATTTCCTCATAGGACTGCCTTTGCTGTGTCCCAAAGGTTTTCATATGTTGTTTTCATTTTCATTCAGCTCTAGGGAATTTCTTACTTCCTTCTTGATGTCTCCTGTGATCCAGGTTTTGTTCAGTGATGTGCTGTTTGGCTTCTCTTTTATTATTTCTGATCCTGGCTTTATTCTTTGTGTTCAGATAGGATACAAGATGATATTTCAGCTTCATAAATTTGTGGAGATTTGCCTTGTGTCCTCATGGGGTCGATTTAGGAAGGTCTATGAGCTGCTGAGAAGAAAGTGTATTCCTTGGTGTTTGGGTGGAATGTTCTGAAGATGTCTGTAACATGTCTGAAGATGATCTGATTTATGGTGTCATTGTTTAACTCTTTAGTTTTGTCGAAGATGATCTGATTTATGGTGTCATTGTTTAACTCTCTTTAGTTTTGTCGAGTTGACTTGTCTGCTGGTGGCAGTGGAGTATTGAAGTCATCCACTATCACTGTCTTGAGGTCAGTGTGAGATTTTACCACTAATAAAGTTGTGTGTGTGCGTGTGTGTGTTTTTTTAATGAAATTGCATGCCCCTATATGGGGTGCACATATGTTTAGGATTGTCATTTCTTCCTGGTGGATTTTTTCCTTTAATGCGTATGATGTGATCTTCCATGTCTCTTCTGACTTGTTTTAGTTTGAAGTCTGTTTTGTCAGCTACTAGAATGGCTGCACCTACTGTGTCTTAGTTCCATTTGCTTAGTGTTAATCAATGTTGGTGAGGTGCATTTCTTAGAGGCAGCAAATTGATGGATCCTGTTCTCTAATCCAATCAGTTAGTCTGTATCTTTTTTACTGTGGAGTTGAGACCATGAATATTGAGGGTTACTACTAACTGATATTTATTAATTCTAGCTGTGTTGGTGCTGTAATGCTGTTTTCTTAGAACTTTTGGTTGACTGTTTTGGAGTAATTTATTTATTCTTTGTGCCCTCTTGAGAGTATTTAATCTTCTGACTGGTATTTTGTGGAATATTCTCTCTAGAGCTGGCTTTGTAGACATAAATTCCTTAAATCTATTTTTATCATGGGATGTTTTTCTTTCTACTTTAATTACAACTGATAATTTTGGGTGCAGTGGTCTGGGCTCAAATCAATGTTCTTTCCTGACTTGTATGACTTTGATCCATGCCTGTTACCTTCTGGCTTTCATAGTCTACACTGGAAGGCCAGCTGTTATTCTGACAGGCCTGCTTTTCTATGTGACTTGATCTCTCTCTCACAGCTTTCAATATCTTTGCTTTGTTCTGTATATTCAGTGCTTTGACTCATATATGATGTGGGGAGATTTTACTGATCCCCACCAAGATTACTTGGTGTTCTGTATACCTCTTGTACCTTGATAGATATCTCTTGCCCTAGGTTTGGAAGATTTTCTTTGATTTTGTTAAACATATGTTCTTCGGGCTGGAAAAATGGCTCCGCTGTTACAAGCACTATCTGCTCTTGCAGAGGACCCAGGTTCAATTTCTAGCACCCACATAGGGAATCTGATGCCTTCTTCTGACTTCCTTGGACACTGCATGACACAAGTGCACTTACACATTTGCAGGCAATACATGCATACACATAAAATAAAAATAATAAATAATAAAAATATCTTCTGCACCTTTGGCCTGGGTTTCTTCTCCTTACACATGACCTATCCGTTTGGTCTTGGTCTTGCATGCCCCATTCCTGGCTTATTCTAGGTTTGGCATTTTTTTGGACGGGGTGGTGGATTCCCAACGCTTGTCTTCAGGTCTGGTGATCTCTGTCCCGTCTCCTCCGCCTCCTTTTTGCTTTATTTCAGGGTGGCTTTTCTGTCTCTCATTTGAAGTCTAGGTTCACGTTTTGAGTTGTTCTAGTTATTTCATTCAGGACTTTTCACGGTCTTCGTTCAGTTGTGTATTCATATCCTCTTGTAATTTCATGGTCTTCATTCAGTTGTGTATTCATATCCTCTTGTAACTTGTTGAACACACTTACAGTTGCTGTTTGGAAGTTGTGACTCTCGGGAAACATGGCAGTGGGGTTGTCATTTCTGTCCTATTCTATCATCTTTGCTATTCATGTTGTGTTTTTCCCAAAGGCCTGGGCATGTAGACTTGTGTGGTGTGTGTCTTGGTACTGGTAAGTGATCTCGTCCTTGCTGAAGGTTTGTTTGTATCTTGGTTGTCTCCCCAGCTTGTTAGGTTATTGCCCAGATGAGCAGTGCTTGGTGTTCAGTTTGGGGCCACTTCATGTTGAGTTACAGTTTGGGCGAAAAAAATGGTCTCTGTTCAGTTAGAAGTAGTTGCAACTTTTTTTTGGATTTTTTTCAGACAGCATCTCCCTCTATCCCCAGCTGGCTTGGAACTCGCTATGTAGACCAAGCTGGCCTTGAACTCACAGAGATCTGCCTGCCTCTGCCTCCTGAATGCTGGGATTAAAGGTGTTTGCCACCATGCCCAGCCCAAGGTGTCACCTTTGAGTTGTGATTTCAAGACTGGGTCCTGGATCAGCAGGGTGGAAGGAGCTGGCACCTGAGCAGGTTGGCTAGTCAGTTCGGGTGGGAGTCTCAGGTCTGGGGTGAACAGAGTTCAGGTGGCAGGATGCAGGGGACTCTCAGGGATGGAGCTCTAAACTACAAGTTTGTCGTGGGGAAGGATCTGGGAGACCCAGGCTGGGCTGAGAGTAGAGAAGGCAGGGATTGACTCACTCTGCCCAGGTGAGGTGTGTGCGGACTGGGGGTCGGGGGGTCCCTTTGACCCAAGGAAGTCTGAGAGGCCTGTTTAGTTTTTTTGACAGGATCTCAACTGTGTAGCCCTGGCTAGCCTGGAATTCACTGTGTAAACCAGGCTGGCCTCAAAGAATTCCTCCTGTCTCTGTTTCCTGAGTGCTAGGATTAAAGGCATTAGTCAGCAAACCTGGAAAAATAAATCTTGAAGTAATAGTTGTCTCAAAATCTGGTTTGCAATTAAAGCTAAGCAGGATGGAGCCCAAGTGGGAATGAGGAACATGGTTCTTTTTGGGCCAGCACTGGGCATTCAGATGCCGCCCAGAATATTTCAAGCTGGTATCTTGGAGTGGGAATAGACACAGCCATGGGACTAAGTTCACAGCTGCGGCTTCTCTGCCTCTCAGAGAAGTGGTGTGGAGACCTTTGGCCTGAGGAATCCAGCCTCTTCCTCCTGGGCATGTGTAGTGCCACCTGCAGTCCCCTCCTAGACCACAGGGTGGCTTCCCAGCTGTGCACAGATCCACCTGTGCAAGCAAGACTTCCCTTCAGCTTGCCACTCCGGGGGCTGTCAGCCGGCTCTCCTCCCTCTGCCCTGATGGCACTGTACATCAGGCCCAAGAGGCCCACATCTCTCACTGCTGGGAGCCCAGGCCAGGGCTGCACACCGTGCTGCCTCTGACTTACCGTGGGTCCACTCTAGCTGCTTCTAACATGAACACCCTCTTTTCTCCTGGAGCTTAGACCAGCCTAGTCATACATTAACTGCCAGGGCCTACAGTTTCGAGTGAGTGTGGGTGAAGGGGATACTGTTTTAATGTCTCACAAGGCTTCGGTGGAGAGAGGTGTTAGGTACTCAGTAAGTAGCCCAAGATAGCCTCATACTCAATAGTCTTACCCAGCCTTCCTTGCTGTGGGACTGCAGGCATGTGCAACCACGCCTGGCTTCATTATATCCCAAATGCTTGTTCTCCCAGTTACGAAATTAGACCAAACTAAACCATTAACATGATCTCTGTCTCTGCTAGGTGATTCCATCCTTACACAGCTTGTTGGCTGGCCCCAGGCCTTGCTCATGACCCTCTGCCACGTGCTCACTGAATGCCTGCCAAGCTGAGTTAGGTGGGGCGCTCACAGGGAAAAACCGTGTTCCTGAAGTGAAACTAACCATGTTGGCCTTTAGGGAAACTCTTGCCTCTGCCCCTTGGCAGCTCCACAAAATGAACTTCCTTATCTCAGGAAACTCCATCCCAGCACTCCCCAAGGAAATCATTTTCCAAATCTGACCCAGCCATGTGTTGAGGTGTTATAGTTATGAGGAACACAGATGTAGACTGTTCTTTCAGTCTAAATAGTGCTGGTGCTACGCTCCTCGCAATTTTCAGAGCCATGGTGCCCAGGAATACCAGGGGCCCATGCTGTCTCCACAGGCTCGAGGGTAAAAGCTACACAGGCTGCCTGCCTATTCTCTCTGTCCCTGGGGTTTCCTCCAGTGTAAGTATTTTGTGTTACGTCCACTTGCTGTGAGATCCAAGGCTCTGTTCTGGACTTAGACATGTGGAGCTGTCTTGACAGGTCAGCCCAGCTCTCTAGACTTTTCTTCTGCATAGGACTTGAGGCCAAGTCCCAAAGGAGATGTGATCCTGTTTACGTGTTACTCCGTTTCTTGACCAGCAGTCTTCAGTCTCACCATTGCTGCCCATCTGAGAGCTGAACACTGAAACCCAGGTCTAGAACATCAGCTATAAGGCAGATGAGGACAGACTAAAACAACTGACCTTCATGAAGACAGCTGCGAAAAGCGTTCCCACTGTCTCCCAGAACAACGCAGCCAAGTGCCTTAGGCTGGAAACAGAAACAACCCTCTCAGGAGACAGGCATCGAGTGCTGCAGGAAGGCAACAATCCCAGTCCTGCTCCGGTTACTGGGCCTCCCAGCACCATGTGTAGCTCATGGTTGGCTCACTAAGAATCTATGAAATGGTTCAAAATGACCAATTCAGATAAGAGGCCAGAGGCTCTAAAATGGGGGTAGTAATGAAGGAGATAGATTTTGGGTGGTTTAGTAGTGAATAACTGATAAATACACAGAAAACTGAGTTGTAGCAGAAGATAATTATCCCAAGAACAAAACAAAGCTCTCAGGAATGAATAAGAAACTAGTTTTCGTGTGGAGTTTAGCCTAACTAAACACAGACTATTGAGGCAGTGGTTAATCTTTACTGCAGGCTTGACTGGGTTTGGAATCACCTAGGAGATGCACTTTGAGCATGTCTTCAAGGCCATTTCCAGAGAGGTATAAGTGAGGAGGAAGAACCACCCAGAGTAAGCTAGACCTCCTGAGGGGTGAATCACATGACTGACACCAGATGTTCCTGAACCCCAAAAGTAAACAGTAGTGTGATCTGTTATATAACCAGTTTGGGCAAGAATCCATCTTTGTGTGATTACCTGTAAAAAGTCCTTGGTACTGAGGGCACATGTGCTCTCTTGCCTGGTGGCCACCTGAGCAGCAGCCTGTGTGCCCTCTTGGAGAAAATAAAACATCTCATTTGCCAGTGCCTCCTCGATTCTTTAAGTGCTCAGCTGCTCTCAGCCCTCCATTCCTGGCCCTGGAACCTGGCCTCGCATCACAGTTCCAGGCTGACTAAAAAGAAAGAAAAGAAGGTGAGCTGAGCACCATTGTCATCTTTCTCTGCTCTGGACTGGACCAGTGTGAGTAGCTGCCTCATGCTCCTGCCATCAAACTGAATTCACACCTACTACCACGCTGTCCTACAAAGGATAGATGCACCCTCAGACTGTGAGGCCAAACAAGTCCTTAAAGTTGCTGCTTGTCAGCTGTTTAGTCACAGCAATAAGAGTAACTAATCCTTACCTTTTACCACTCCCTGCGCTGGGAAGCAGGGAGTGAGAACTGTAAACATGTATGTAGACTTGTCCTCAGTTTCGTTGATGACCAGGCAGCTACAAGCCACAGCCAAACAGTCAAGAAGGAGCCATGTAAGTTCCCTAAAAAAGGGCGAGGAGCCAGACTGGAGTGTGGGGGTTTTCTGCATACCAAACTCACAGGCCTCAGACTCTTTAATAGATATGAGTATTTTTTTTATAAAATCAGAATTAGGGCTTGGGAGATGATAAAGCCCTTGCCACCAGGAGGACCTGAATTCAATCCCTAGCACCTATAGGAAAAGCCAGGAGCAGCAATGTATACTCGTAATCCCAGCACTGGGGGGATGAAGACAGATCCCTAGGTCTTACTGGCCAGCCAGCCTAGCCAAACTGGTGAGCTCTAGATTTAGCAAAAGACCCTGTCAAAAAAGTGAAATGGAGGCTGGAGAGATGGCTCAGTGGTTAAGAGCACTTAAACTGCTCTTCCAGAGGACCTAGATTTGGTTTCCAGCATTCATGTGGTGGCTAAAATTTGTCCATAATTCCAGTTTGTGGGGATCTGACGCCGTCTTCTGGCCTCTGCAGGCACTGCACATATGTGCTGCCCTTAATGCATGCAAGCAAAACACTCATACACATCAAATAAATAAACCCAGCAGAGACATGGAACAGTGGATAAGAACCCCAACCCAACCTAAGGGAAATCTGACAACCAGTGGCTTTAGGGAGGGAGAGAGACTTCTTTCAAGGCTGGACTCGATACATTAACCAGACTCCAGTAGATGGACCCACCCTGAAGGACGTTCGGGAACACAAATGAGACTATGATAGAGCACATTAAATTAGACTGGACGGGGTAGGGGAGGAGATCTCAACACCATCAAATTATGTTGTATCAAAACTGCAAACATTCAATTAAAATGTTTGTAAATAATTTTTTTTTTAATGCAGTGAACAGCAATATCATAAGATACCCAGAGTCAACCTCTGGCCTCCACATGGATGAACGCAGGCACCTGTACGTGTGCGTACACACACACACACCTTTAAAATGCAAAGAATAATTTTAGAAGAAAATATAGGAAGATCTTCCTAAAAATTTAAATATTTTAAAGAACAAAGTACTAGCCATAAAGAAAAAGTGATAAATGTGAGAGAGCAAATGTGAAAATTTTGGGCTGGAGAGATGCTCAGCGGTTAAGAGCACTGCCTGCTCTTGCAGAGGACCTGGGTTCAATTACCAGCACCCACATGGTGGCTAAGAACTGTCCTTAACTCCAGTTCCAAGGGAATCTGACACCCTTTTCTGACCTCTGAGGCACTGAGTAACTCATACGTGCAGGCATAGCATTCATACACATAAAATAAAAGTAATAAAATGTTTTTAATCTTATCAATAGATATCATAAAAGGAGAGAGAAGACAAGGTACAAAACGGAAGATCACTGCAGTGCAAGAAACCAACAAAGGATTTTTATCTGGAATATATAAAGAACTTATATGAGTCAGCTTTTTAAAACTGGCAGTCTATGGGGGAGCTAAACAGAAGCAGGAACAGGCAACTTTGCAGAAGTAACATGACTGTAAATATAAAACATCATCCCACTTTAGGGAAAAGCACATCATGACCTGAATTTTTATTCATGACCTTTTATACTTGCTGGATTGGAAAAGATATTTAAGTCTGACACTCTCAAGTGCTGACTAGGATGTGGGCCAAGTGGAATTCGGGTACCACTTGAACAAGTTTGTATTCACTGGACAACTGAGTCATTCTAAGGATGTACTCTGGGGAAGTGCCCACCACTGTCCACCCAAGATGGTTAACAGCACCCTCTTCGTAACAGCAACAGACAGCAATAACCCAGACCTCCTTTTCACAGGAGAATGGGTGATTTAAAAGTTCAAAAACTGGGATGCTGAGGCAGGAGGATCATGAGTTTGAGGTTACCCTGGGTTACAAGACAAAACCTTGTCAATAACCTAAAAGAAGTTAAGAAACAAGCCAAGGTAAACATTGCCTAGGGACATTTGTGGACCAGTTTCTTTAAGATAGGTGCTAGATAGGAGCTGGAGAGGAAGCTGTGTGGGTAAGAGCTTTTGCTGCTGTTCTGGAGGACCCAAGTTCAGTTCATGGCACCCATGTTAGGCAGCTCATAACTGTAAGGTTTGGGTTTGGGTGACGTAACAGAAATCAACCAGAGACGGGAATTGACTGAACCGGTTTTATTGGGCATTGAACTGACTCCCAGTCAGGAAAGGGAAAGCAGCTGGGACTAGCTTTCTCCCGCGAGTGGAGAAGGAACTAGCCCAACCTTGGCTGGTCAGGTGGGTTTTTATAGGGAAAAAGTACCCCTTGGCATTCGTTTGATGTTAAACCAGGAAGGAATTCCCTTTTTTTCCGCAGTTGTCTGTGCATTCCTCGAGTCCGGAATTTTATCTGTTAAGGAAGCCCAGTGTCCTTTGGAATTTGGGGTCTGGAGTTTTTATCTGAACTATTTGCAAGGCTTAGATCTCAGAGGTTGTAAAAGGTCCGTCTTTCTTCATTCCTCTTTTGTAAACTCTGGCTCCAGATTTCTTCCTGAGTCTGAAACTGTTGGGAGTTTCAGTCACACCTTACAATAACCACCTGTAACTCTAGTTCCATAGGATCTGCCACTCACTTTTAGCCACCATAGATACCTGTAAACGTGTGGGACTCACACACACATACATAAAAATCTTTTAAAAAGGAGGCTAGAGAGATGGAGCACTGGCTGCTCTTACAGAGGATACAGGTACAGTTCCCACCACTCCTGCAGTGCTCGCTTTTAACAGTAAACACAGTCTCCATTCAATAAGTAAAAGTATAAAACTCCCAGCCTGAGTTCTAGCTGAAGAGGCTAAAGTCTTCTCTCTTCGTCTGGCCCACCATATGGGAGCACAGTCCACCCTGTCCCTGCCCAGTACTTCACCTCCCGGGTGCTGTCTGTGTCCCCGTGGTAGACAAAGGAGACCCAGTGCACTCTCACATGGTTTGTTTTCTCTCTGAGGCCCCCACCTGCAGTGTTGGGCCCTGTCTCTGGTGATGTAGATGATCGGTTTTCCCCTGGCGTTCGCCTCCCTCCTTTCTAACCAGGTCTTTACCAGCCACTCCAACAACTGGGGGGTCTTCCTGAGCAAGTCTGAAAACAACTTGGTGTTTCCACGATCCGGTCCTCAAAAAACACTCCTGCATCCTTCATCAGGCAGAACTCCAGAGTGCAGGCCTACCTCACGACCCCAGCCCAGCAGGGTTCCAGCACCTGCTCAGGGTGTCTTGGGTGTGGTTCAACCCCACTGCACTTAACTGTAGCTATATTCAGTGACAAAGGCTCACATCCAGATCTGGAACCACATGTACTTATATTGTAATTCCTTCCAACACAGGCCTTGTGGAGGCTGTTAAGTTTCAGATTAATGCAGCCAGGTGGATCCATTCCTCTGGTACCTCTGAAGAGAAAGGTAGGTAACCTGTGGACTGGACCTCCATTTGGAATTCCAGATGGTGTCCACTGAGGAGCTATCCAATGTAACAGCTAACAATGTAGGAGTCCCAGTTAAATTTGCATTGGCGCACATGCAGAGATCAGGTACTGCTTGTAAGAGTTGCTTCTCTCCTACCATGTGGGTTCCAGGCATGGAATGCAAGTCATCAATCAGGCCTGGCAGCAAGCACCTTCAGCCACTGAGTCATCTCAGTGGCCCAACAAATTATTTTTTCAGTGCATCTTTGTCCCTATCTGTCTGGGGTCATGACAATAACTTAAAAGTTACTCATTGTTTGAGTGAAGTTAAAATGTTTTAAATGTCCTGAATTTTATCTGGAAACCCTTGTTCACAAATACTAGGGAACATCCTGAGAACAGGCACAGACAGGTGAAGCAGCAGCAGAAGAAAGCCTTCCAGTGGGTAAAGAAATACAGGGTTGAAAGGAAAAGCGAAGCACGTCACACAGGCAGTCCCAGACTGCTCCTGCGGGGAGAGCTGTGGGTGCCGGGGACGGCTGCTCATCTTCGCTGTTGAGCCAGCTTTGAAGGGCCCAGGCAGACAACCTCAGAGAAAGCTGGGCGGCTTTCTATGGGCGGCTCAGCTGATAAGAGCCCTGGCTGTGCTTGCAGAAGACTCATTTTTGGTTCCCAGCACCTACATGGCAGCTAACAACTCTCAGTCACTCCAACTCTAGGTGATCTGATGCCCTCTTCTGGTCTCAGTAGACATTGCTCACATGTGATGCACTTACATACATACACATAAAATAAATATAAATAAAATTTAAACAGTTTTTAAAATAAAGTGAGCCTATCGGAACAGCAAAGGAAAACACCAATGCAAAACTAATGTTTAGATTAAGAATACAATAAGATAAACACTGAAGTCCAATGAAACTGGGCTGGAGAGATGATGACTCAGTGGTTAAGGTACATCATGCTCTTCCAGAGGACAAGTTCAGTTTCTAGCAACAACTTTGGGCAGCTCACAACCACCTATAACTTCAGCTCCTGGGGGTTCGGACACCTTTGGCTTCCATGGGCATCTGTATTCATGCACATAAATACAAACAAACGTATATACACATAATGAAAAATTAAAAATCTTTTACAAAGTCCAAGGACGTACAGGGGGTTGTTTGTTCTGTGGGGCATGGAGCAGTCCCTCCTCAAGTCTTATCCTCCTGCTCATCATTCTTTTTGGCTCTCACCAGGCACGTGTGGGCTGCAGGGAGTTTGAGAAAAGTCCCACCATGTTGGTCTCAACTCCTGCCTCAGCCTCCTGAGTGCTGGGGTTAACAGGTGTGTGCCATCACACCAAACCAATATGCAAGTATTTTTAAGGATGGTGATTGAGAGCGAAGAGTAGAAAAGAAACACAGAAGGACAAATACAATTCCAGTCTATCTGAGGTGCTTAGCAAAGGCAAATTCATAGAGACAGAATGAGAACAGCCATTTTGTGGGCTAAAGGAGTAGGAAGCAGAGTGCTGAACGGACAGTTCTGTTCGGAGTGATGAAAATGTTTTGGAGACAGGTGGGCAGATGGAGGTGATGGCTCTACCACATTGCTACTGTATATATTTTAAAAATTGTTATAATGGTGAACTTTGTTTTATATGTGTGTAACTATGCATTTCTTCTGTAGAAAAAGTAAATGCAATGAAAAGAATTGTAGCCATCAAAAATAAAAATCACAAGTATCAAGAAATCGGTGAAATGTATAGGTTAGACTTGAGGCATCCAAATTAAGACACTTAAAATACCAACAGAGTGAAATGTATAGGTTAGACTTGAGGCATCTAAATTAAGACATTTAAAATACCAACAGAGGCCTGGCAAGGTGGCTCAGTGGGCAAAGGCACTTGCTGTTCAAGCCTGGTGACCTGAGTTTGATTCCTGGAACCCACATAAAGGTACTACCACAAAGTTGCCCTCTGACCTCCACATGCATACTATGACACAGCACACGCCTGCTCCCACAATTAATAATAAAAATAATAATTAGTAGTAGTAAAGACACCAACAGAATGAGCCTGGGGGATGGGCAGTGGACAAGAGAACTCACTGTGCAAGCCTGAGGACCGGAGCCCAGATCCCAGCACCAAGTGAAGAGCAAGGTATGCTTGCATACACTTTCAACCCCAACATTGTAGGAAGCAGAGACAGGAGGATCTTGGGCTGGCTGCCTGCTAGGCCAGCTCTGGGTTCAGTGAGAGATCCTGTATCAAGCAACTAAGAGTGATAAAGCAGGTTATCGTTGCTGGCCTTTGTATATGTGTAAATACACACACACACCAACAGAAGGCAAATTTTAAGAAGTTAAAAGGGGCCATAGAGAGATAGCTCAGTGGTTAAGAATACTGGCTGCTCTTGCAGAGGAACTGAGTTGGGTTCCCATTACCCAATGGTGGCTAACTGCGTAACATGGTGCACTTACATGCGGGCAAGAACACTCTAAATAAATTAATTAAATAAATAAATAAGTAAGTAAATAAATTTTATGTTTTATTTTCATATTTTATGTGTATGAGTGTATTGCCTGCATGGTGTAAGTTCACCATGTCGTGCAATACCTGTGGAGGTCAGAAGAGGGCGTCGAGTCCCCGGAACTGGAGTTACAGATGACTGAGCCACCATATGGAATTCAAACCTGGGTTCTCTGCAAGAGCAGCCAGTATTTTTTTTTTTAATTTTTATTGAGTTTTTGTGTATTTCATACAGAACATCTTAAACAACTTTATATCGTCTTCCCCTCTGGCACCCACCCATAGCCCCCTTCCACTGAATCTCATACATTCTGTTATTTGCATTAAGGTCTGTCATGTCCAGTAGTGTCCCTAGATGTCCCTCAGTGCAAGTTCATCCACTGAGGTCTATCAACCCATCTAGAGTCTCCCCCTTTAAAAAGATCAGCTGTCCCTCCCCCAGCAGCGGTCAGCTGTCAATGATTCTTCAGCTGATTGGGGCCTGTTGTCCATTTCCACTTTTTTTAAAGTTTTAGGAAAATTTTGTTCAAAATTTAAGAAAAATTCTCAGGCAGGCAAGCTGGGAATCTCTGCAGCTACCTTGAGAAGGAGAACGGAGAGAAGAGCCGTGAGGCCATGCAGGCATAGAGCCCGCACGGAGGTCAGGCATGTGGCCAACCGGCAGCCCATGGCAGGGAGAAGGAAGCTTTAGAGAAACAGCAAAGACGTACAAGGTGCTAGGGCCATGCAAAGCCTTAGAGAACGCGTGTTTAGAAAAGGGACATGAAGAAGATAAGGCAGACTTACAGAGACCTACATGTCTGTGGCCAGGTCCAGAAGCACTGTCCATTTCCACAGCTCTGTGCTGGGTTTTTGTCTTCTGGAGTTTGCATGGGTCTCGTGCATGCTGACACCATTGCTGTAGGTTCATATGAGCAGGGTCCCAGGAGCTTGTAGGATTCTATCTCCATATGGCCATGCACCTCCTCCCTGGATCTTACAATCTTTACCCCCGCTTGTCTGCAATGGTCCCTAAGCCCTGGGTGGGTGGAGCTGTGTCCAAGGACCCACACTCTACAGACTCTTATTCTGTATGCCTTGGCCCTTTATGTCCTTTTGTGTTCATGGATCTCTGCTGTGTGAAAGGAGCTTCATTGATGAGAGGTGAGAGATGGGTTAGTATTCTTCTACCCCTTGTTCTAGATGTTCTGTGAGCCTGAAATGTAGAAGTTCCATTGTAGATGTATCACCTAGCATCGGGCAGTTCACAGACAACCTCTACATGTGACCAGTTGTGGAACTCTGTAATAGTCACCATCTGCTGCAAGAGAAGCTTCTTTGATGAGAGTGTCTGGGATACTAGTTTGTAAATTTAATGATCCCTATTTTGCACATAGTAAAAATTTACATTGTCAAGGGATGTGACAGCCTTGGGATTTTCTCAGAGTACTAGTACCTCTCCAGCTATGTGTATTTGGCTACATTTATATTATCACACAAGAGTTTCCTCCCCTTGAGAGGGCTTTAAGTCCAATTAGGTAGCTCTTGATTACTCCCAAGATAAAAGTGCCACTACTGCACCAATGTTGTTTGCTGTGCTGGTCATTGATGTGGTTATTAGGCCTTGAAGCTACCACGAATTGATATTCTCTCTTATCAGCTTGCATAGTGCTCTCCAAAGATAGAGTAGCCTTCACGGGAGGTAGGTCAGTTCCAGCTCCATTGCTCCAAATCCTGTGTCCAAAGTCTGTCTCGTCTTCAGCAGTATTGTCTTCCCTTCAGGTTCTGGGAGGTAATCAAGGGCTGTGGCAACAGCCTGTGTAATTTGGGGAGTCTCTTGAACTCCCCTGGCCAACAACTCAAAGGAAGATTTTTTTTTTTTCCTGTCTGACACTGTTTCTTGTTATGTAGCCTTCAGCTATACACATAGATTCACGTAGAGATATTGTATGTGTAATTTGTCAGTACATTTTTGGACTAATATGATCCCCTCTGTTTTTATACTACGTTATTACTAATGATGCTGAACACTTTTTAAGGTGTTTCTTAGCCATCTTTACCTCTTCTTTTGAGAACTCTCTTTGTTCAGATCTTTAGCCCATCTTCTAGTTGGGTTACTTTTTTTCTTGATTCTTTGTTTTCTGAGTTCTTTATATATTCTGGATGTTAAACCTCTGTCAGATGTGTTGCCAGTGAAGATTTTTTCTCCCACTCTGTAGGTTTTCTTTTCATTTTCTTGATTGTTTCTTTTGCTGTACAGAAGCTTTTTAGTTTAATGAGGTCCCACTTGTTAATTGTTGTCCTTAATTCCTGAGCAACTGCTCTCCCATTTAGAAAAGCCTTTCCTACACCTGTATCTTGTAGGTTTCTGTCAATGTTTTCTTCTAACAGTTTCAGAGTTTCAGATTTCACATTGAGGTCTTTGATCCATTTGGAGTTGACTTTTGTGCAGGGTGAAAGATAAGGGTATACTTGCATTCCACAGGTGGAGACCGGTTTTGCCCTCACTGCTTGTTGAAGATGCTGTCTCTCCTCCATTGTGTGTTCTGGGCATGTTTGTCCAATATAAAGTGGCTGAAGTTGTGTGTACTCATGTCTGGGTCTTCAGTTACATTCCATTGATCTATTTTTCTGCCAATGCCATGCTTTTTTTATGACCATGGCTCTGTTATAGTACAGATCTCTATCTGAGGTCTGGTATAGTAATCACACTGCATTGCACTTGTGCTCAGGGTTGTTTTGACTATCTGAGATCTTTTGTGCTTCCATATGAATTTTAGGATTTTTTTCTAATTTGTGATGTATGTCATGGGGCTTTTGATTGCATTGAATCTATATATTGCTTTTGATAGGATGGTCTTTCCGTAATACACATCCTTCTAATTTGTGAGCATGGGAGGTACTTTTGTCTTCCAGTATCTTCCTCAATCTCTTTCTTTAAAGATTTAAATTTTTCATTGTAGAGATCTTTCATGTCTTTGGTCATGTTTATTCTGAGATATTTAATTTTTTTGAGGCTATTGTGAATAGGAGGGTTTCCATGTATTCTTTCTCTGATTATTTGTCACCAGCATGTAGAAGGGCTACTGATTTTTGTAGATTGATTTTGTAACCTGCCACTTTACTGAAAGTGTTAATCAGTTCTAGGAGTTTTCTGGTGGAATTTTTGGATTCTCTTAGGTATAGTATCACATCATCTGCAAAAAGGGATAATTTGACTTCTGCTTTTCCAAGTAATACTCCTTTAACTTCCTTCTCTTGCCTTATTGCTCTAGCAAGAGTTTCAAGCACTATATTAAAAAGGAGTGGAGACAGTGTGAACACCCTTTCTGGTTCCTGATTTAATGGGAATGTTTCCGGTTTTTTCCCATTTAGAATGCCGTTGGCTCTGGGTTTATTGTATAAACTTTAATTGTGTTGAGGTGTGTTCCCTCCAGTCCAGTTCCCTCTAGGACTTTTAATATAAATGCACGCTGGATTTTGTCAAAGGACTTTTCTGCATCTATTGACATGACCATGTGATTTTTGTTCTTGAGTCCATTTATATGATTTATGATATTTATTGACTTATGTATATCAAACCACTCTGTGTCTCTGGAATAAAGCCCACTTGATCGTGATGGATGATCTTTTTGTTGTGTATGTTGTGTATTTTTTTGTTGTGTTTGTATGCAGTTTGCAAGTCTTTTTTTGAGGATTTTTGCATCTATGTTTATTAAGGATATAGGGCTATAGTTTCCTTTTTTGGTTGTGTCTTTACAAGGTTTTGGTATTAGTGTGATGCTGGTTTCATAGAAGGAATTTGGGAGTTCTCCCTCTGATTCTATCTTTTTGAATAATTTAAGTAGTATTGGTTGCTGAGCTTCTTTAAATGTTTGGGAGAATTCTGCTGTGAATCCATCTGGGCCTGGGCTTCTTTGAGTCAGGAAGTTTTGTATGACTGTTTCAATTCCCTCCTATGTTCAAGCTGTTGATTTCTTGGTTTGGAGCTGGTGATTCCCATGATTTTAGATATTCATCCATTTCTTTTAGGTTTTCAAATTTAATAGAGTATAGATTTTTAAAGTATCCCCTTATAATGTATTGGATCTTTTAGTCATCTGTTGTGATGTTTAACCTTTCATCTCTGATTTTATTGTTTTGGAGTTGCTCTTTTGGTTAACTGGGCCAACCATTTGTCTATCTTGTTTATCATTTCAAAGAACTAGCTCTTGGATTCGTTGATTCTTTGTATTGCTTGCTTTGTTTCCATTTCACCAATTTCTGCTCTGATTCTTGTTATTTCTTCCTGTCTGTGGGGTGTGATTTTAATTTGTCCTTGCCTCTCCAGAGTCTTGAGTTGCAATGTTAAGTCATTTAATTTCTTTTCTTTTTTGATCCATTCATCATTCAGGATTGTGTTGTTTAGTCTCCATGAGTTTGTGTAGTCACTAGAGCCTCTTTTAATATTTGTTTTAAGCTTTATTGCATTGTGGTCTGATAGAATGCATGGAATTATTTCACTTTTTTTGCATTTATTGGTGTTTGTTTTATGCCCCTGTATGCAGTTGATTTTGGAGAGTTCCATGGGGTGCTGAATAGAAAGTGTATTCTTTGGTGTTTCAGTGGAATATTTGGTAGATGTCTGTAAGGTCCATTTGATGTATAGTAGGTATTGTTTAATTCAGATGTCTCTCTGTTTATTCTTTGTCAAATTGACCTGTCTAATAGAGACAGTGTGGTATTGAAGTCCTTACTATTACTGAGTTGGGATTTATTTGTGTCCTATGGCACTGTTTTTATGAAATTGGGTGTACTAGTTTGGTAAATATATGTTCACAATATCTTCTAGGTTAATTGTTTCTTTGATCAGAATGAAGTGACTCTCCTTATCTCTTCTAATTAGTTTTAGTTTGAAGTCTATCTTGTCAGATATTAGAATGACAACTCCTGCTTGTTTCTTGGTGCCATTTGCTTGGAATATTCTTTTCCATCCTTTCACCTTAAGGTGATACGTGTCCTTGATGGTGAGATGGGTTTCTTGCAGACAACAGAAGGATGGGCATTGTTTCTTAATACACTCAACTAGCCCGTGCTTTTGACCAGAGAGTTCATCATTGATATTTAAAGTTATTATTGAGAGAGGTGTACTGGTTCCTGTCATTTTTGTATTCTTGGTCTGACTTTATGTTCCATATTTACACCTTCATGTAGTTTCTTTCTGTCGCCCCTCAGGTATGGCTGCTCTTTTTTTCCATTCTTTGTAATTCTTCAAGTATTCTCTGAAGGGCTGGTTTTGTGGACATGTATTCTTTCAATCTCTGTGTTGTAGAATATTTTTCTTTCCCCTTCAACTATGATAGACATATTTGATGGGTAAAGTATTCTGGATTGACATCTATGGTCATTTAGAACTGGGAATACTTTGGTCCAGACTTGTCTGGCTTTCATAGTTTGGATTTATTAGTCAGCTCTGATTCTAATGGGTTTTCCTTTATAGGTAACTTGTTTTTCTTTTGAAGCTTTCAGTATTCTCTCTTTGTTCCGCACATTTAGTGTTTTTACTGTGATATGCCATGGGGAGGTTCTTTTCTGGTCCTTTCTATTTAGTGTTCTGTGTGCTTCTTGTATTTGTATGGGCATGTCTTTCCTTAATTTGGGAAAATTTTCTTCTACAATCCTGTTGAAGATCTGGCCAATGCCATTAACATGAAATTCTTATCCTTCTGCTATGCTTATCATCTGTAAATTTGGTCTTCTCATGATGTCCCATATTTCCTGCGTATTCCATTCCTGTATTTTAAAAATTTTTTCATAATCTTTGCTTGAGTGGTCCAATTCTTAAACTTTATCATTTAGTCTTGATATTCTGTTTTCCATTTCATTCGTTGCTGAGGCCTTCTTCTGTCATTTCAAATTGGCTGATTGAGTTTTCATTTCAGCTTGAGTTTTCTTCAGTGTTTCTCTCTTTTGTGGATTCAGTCAAGTCCCGGTCTTTTATTTCTTTGATCTGTTTGTGTGTTTTTAAAATTTGTTCAAATCTTTGAATCTGTTTATGACTCTTCTTTTAAATTGTATCCTGGGTTATCTCTAGGGGGTTCTCCTTAGAGAATTCTTCTGTAAGGGAAGAGTGGTATTTGGTGGGGACATATTATTTTTGTTTTCCGTATTATTTTTCCGTTGTGATTTTGGCATGTGGATTCGTTTTGTTTGTGATTCTAGTATGAAACTCAAGCCTTCCTTTGTTGAGTTTTGTATTGAGTTTCTGTTTGTGTTACTGGTATGGCTTGGTTGTTTTTATTAGGTATGTAATAAGCTGGCTAGGCTAGGCTTCTCTCTTTTGATTTTTGACTGGAGCGACCAGATGGCTTCAGTCCAGGTACTCGGAAGCTCCTGCAGAGTTCCAAGTCAGGCGCCAGTCCCACGTCCTCTCAGGCTTTCTCAAAAGATCTGGGCCCCTCCTAGTGAGCAGTAACAGCACAATTTGGGAAGCTCACTAAGGGGATGCCAGATTTAGGTACTCTCGGGCAGTCTACAAAGATCTGGGCCCTTATAGAGAGAGGGCAGAGAAGCCTAGCCCTGGAGCAGTGGGAGGGGCCACAGGCGGTCCCAATGTAGGGGGGATGGACATAGTTGGAGCTGGGATTTGGAAAGCTCACCACTGTGAGGAGGCCAGATCCAGGCACTCTCAGGCAGTTCACAAAAGTCTAGGTCTGGGCCCCTACTGAAGGGCAGAGAAGCCTAGTCCTGGAGCCGAACAGCCAGTGCTCTTAATTGCTGAGCCATTTCTCTAACCCCAAATAAATAAATTTTTTAATTAAAGAGCTAAAAGGCTTCCGGAGGCAGAGGCAGGCAGATCTCTGTAAGATCAAGGCCAGCCTGGTCTACATAGTGACTTCCAGACCGGCAGGGACTAGGGAAACCCTTATCAAAAACGAACAAACAAACAACAAAAAGCTAAAAAGCATGATCTTTTTTTAAATAGGAGAATTTAAAGACATATGATGAAGCCTGGATTGTTAAGACAGTCTGAATACAATAAAAATTCATAAAGAAAACGTAAATGCCGGGAACCAAAGAAACCATAAATTAAGCAAAAACAATGAAAAATGGGGAAAACTCTAATGTTCAGAACAAAAACAAAAACATCTTCCTGGTCTCAGCACACACCTTTAATCTCAGCCCTGAGGAGGCAGAGGCAGGCAAATCATTGTGAGATGGAGCCCAGCCTGTGTACATAGTTCCAGGCCAGACAGGGAGACCTTGTCTCAGAACAAAGAAACAAACAAACAGAAAAATCCAACAAATCTTAAAGCTAAAGATATTTTAAAACATCTAGAAAGAAAACAAGACAGAAATGAGAAGGAGGTTGGGGAGCAGGGTGACCACACACACTGGGGAAGGTGTGATCCTCCCAGGTGTGCAGACTTGCACCGCTGTGTGGGGTATGGAGCAGGGCCCTGCCCATCCTACACACACATCTGGTCTTCCTGCTCACCATTCTGTCTCCAGGGAGGCATGGGCTGCCACTTTGTCTTCCTCTGCCCACTCGAGCCCCTCATACACAGCTAGAGTTCAAGGTATCCTACCCAGCACCTGCAGGGCTCCTTGAAGCCACTCCTATGTCCGGAGGCTGCGGAGGAAGGACCCCGTGTTGCTCTCAGCGGTCCCACTCCCTTCTCAGGATGCGCTACTCTACCACCATGTGAGCCACACAGGCTCCATGGTCCTGTCGAGCCTTCCCAAAGCAGCCGCAGGCTTGTTAAGAGTCCGGGTTCCATGCGAACACCCCAGCAGGATGTCCTGCTGTCCTAGTTCCTAGCCCGGGGTGTGCTCACTGGATCTTCCCACTCAAAAAATAAGGTGAATAACTAAGAAAGTTATTCAGTGTTGACCTCTGGTCGTCATATGCACACATGTACATGGGAGTATTTTTAAAGGGCTGGAGATGTAGATGGGGTAGAATGCTTACCTAGCATGAGTGAGGCGCTAAATTTAATCCTTAGTAACACACACATACACACACACACACACACACACACACACATAAGGAAATTCTGATAGACACTGCAACATAGAAGAACCTCAAAAACATTGCATTACATAAAGTGCAAGAAGCCAGACACACAAAGACAATCATTGTATGGTTTCACTTACATGAGACACTGACATGGAAAATTCATGAAGACAAAGAAGTTACCGTGGGCTGAAGGTGGAGAGGACGGAGTTACTGTCTGATGCACAGTTTCTGTTTAGGCTGATGCACACGGTAGGCATGGTTATATAACACTGCAAATTAATTAACACCACTGAACCATACACTTTAAAACGGCCGATTGAGAGCTGTCACGATTGCTCAGTGGGCGAGGGCATTTGCTGCCAAGCTTGATGAACCGAGTTCCATCTCTGGGACCCACCTTGTGGTAGGAGATAACTGACCCCCCAAGTTGTCCTCTGACCTCCACATGTGCATATACATGCCCACGCTCTCTCACACATCAAATTGAAAGATATAAGTAAAATGCCAATTATATGTTATGCATATTTTACCACAACTTTAAAATGAGAAGAGAGGACAGCTGCCAGGTGCTAAATGTTCAAAGGCCAGGCTGGCGGGCTTCATTTGTGAATCCTCATGTCCTCAAATATGCACATGTGTGCCCAGGTGAATATGTGTACCTGGGAATCAAAAGCCAAACTGAAAAAAAAGAATTAACTCTAATTAACTAGTAACCTATTACATAACATAAAATATTTACAAATATATTACAAAACAGAAAATATTTTTAAAGGGAGGGGACATATTTTAGCTCGGCGTTTGAGGGGATAGCTCATTGTAGTGGGAATTCACCGAGGCATGAGCGGAAGGGAGCTGGCTGCTCGGCACCCACCATCAGGAAGCAGAGGAATCCCCAGAATTCTTGATGACCTTAAATTTTTTCCACATTTATAATAAAACCTTGTTCTTCAAATTGAAGGAATTAATATTAGCTGAAGGAATGGCAATACTGGAATCAGCAGTCTAGATTTCCTCAATGCTGGATCCAAGCCATGACCTCTAAAATTATCTCGGCCTGTGCCCCCATTCCTTCCTGCCTTTTAGAAAACAATCAGTCTCCCACCCTGCATTTGCACAAAGAAGTCACTCCACAGAATCCTCTACTCACAATTCATGGGTTGCCTGAATGGAAACTTGGAGTTCTGGGGCATTTGTAGACAGAGGCTGAAACCAGGCACCTGACATCTGGGACCTCTACAAATCCTGTGAACTCTTCTTAGACACAGGAACTCTCCAGGTCCAACCGACCTGCAGACATTCTGGTTCATGTGACTAAATCCAGCCAGCTCCATGAGGGTTTCCTACATCCTCAAATATCCTGTGCTCAGTTCCCTCCGACTTTCCTGACCTACTGCAGAGGCAGAGACTAGACTGAGTGTGCTGCTGCCCTGCTTCCTGTGCGGCCACATCCTGCCCCTTTGATATATGACTGTGTAGACTCTCTATCACAGAGAGAGCTCCGTTCCCACCCACGCCTTGGATTTTTCTGCATGAGATGCATGCAGAAGTCTTTGCTTCTTTCTGTTTTATTTTGTCTGCTCTGCAAAGTTGAACCCTGTCTGGGCTCGCCAACTGGAACAAGATGATGCACTTCAACCAACCCAAGATGTCTTAAGACCCCCAGAGCTGCCCAGCCAAGTCCAGAAGAAACTGATGATTCATAGACTCACAAGCTAAATAAAACTTTATTATTGCTTTGTATTGCTTTTTATGCATCATTACAGCGTTAGACACAAGGTCACCTCGGAAAGCAGGAATGGAAAAGAGTAGCCATTGTCTCAACCCTGCCCACCAACACATTAACTCAGCTGTGCGGGAGACAGAGGCTTAGCGGTTTGCAGCATCGATGCAGTGGGGTCTGCTGGTTATTGCAGCCGAAGCAATCAGACCCTGACTGCTGACTGCACAGGGAAATACCTCACAGGTTCCTTCCTTAGCAGAAGTGAGGTCACACATTAAATGGATCCTAGGTGTGTTCCTTAGCCTGGAGAGCCTGGTGTAGAAGTGCCGGAGCCCGCCAGCAGAAATCAAACCGTACCTGAATGAGAAATGGGGGGGGGGGACAGAAGGACAGACTCGGGAGGGCTCTCAGTTGATACTGACTTTATTTTGCTCAGTGTATTTATAGGAACAATACAACCATCATTTACATATGCGGTATTATTCAAAACACCTACATCTACTTAACAAAAGGTGCTAAGTCTAGGATTTAAGATAAGCTGTCCTCTTGGTGATTAAATCAGACCCTCCTACAAGGATTTACAAGATCTTCAGCCTTGGCTTTACAGGATCTTCAGCCTTGGGTCTAAGATAATCTCTCCCTCAGGTGAATAAATCATTTACATAGCAAAATGCCCTAATCCCACAGCACTTCTGGGAACAGCAAGACTGATCCCTGCTTGATCCCGAACTAGGGCAAAGTTCAAGGCAGGCAAATGGCTCCCGACAGAGAAGGATTCACCAATCTTCTGGAAGCCCATTCCCTGATAGAGAGCCAGGGCTGCATACTGCAGCACGCTTGTGGCAAGGACCACTTGGCTGTAGCCCTGGGCCTGTGCAAACTGGAGGACAGTCTTGACCAGAGTGTTCCCCACTCCCTCTCTTCGGTGCTCCAGAGTCACAGAGAGGTGCTGAAGCTGCAGCTGCTGCTTCTGTAGGAAGGGATCCTCCACTGGCACAGCACCCACCATGCCCAACACCCGCCCCCCAGACTCAGCCACCCAGAAGCAGGAGCCACACCCACTCAGGTAGGACTTGGTGATGTCAGCCAGGTCTGTGTGCAGACACACGACTACATACTTTTTCCAAGTATATTTTGCAAGGAACCACAGGGGAACGAGAAGGGCAAGGCTGGACAGAACTGGAAGCCAGGAGCCTGAGGCCACCGCTAGAGTAAGAGTGACCCCAAGTAAGGGCAGGAGGGCTTGGGGCAGCAGCAGCATGTGGCAGAAGGCGGCAGGGATGGCTCCTCCATGCCTCTAATGAACAAGTCCGTGACCCTCTTGTGGTCGGTCTCCTGGTATTTGCGAATATGATAAGAAGTCATGGGAGATTTCTGGGTCTCAAATCTCTGAGGCCAAAAGCTGGCTCTGCCTGCATGCACTGCCTGTAGCCCTGGAAAAGAGAGACTCGTCAGCTCCCTCTCCCACAGCCCTCCTCTACAGAGTGCCTGCTGGAGGATATGTGTGTCTCTGTCACCTAAGACAAGGCAGGACACCTTCGCAAGGAGAAGCTTAAGGTTAGAAACACTGATTGGAACATTAATCTCTGTAGGGCATAATGCAGGGTGGGCCTAGCCAGGTCACCTGCTGTGAGGAATAGAGGAATGGCTCCTTTGGGTGTGCGGCTCTGCTCTGGCTAGTTGTGAGATCAGCTTCTGCCCAGCATCTGGAAAGAACCTGCCTACCTGGGGACAGACCACTATTGGCTGTATTCAGGACCCCACCCCATAAGGCTATTGAGTGGCCAGACCTATAAGAGCTTTTGCACTTGCTTGAATAGAGGAGCTTGCAGCACCATCCACAAACAAGCTTCTCACTCAGCTCCCAGAGTTTGTGTCTTAACTCTGCGTCTACTTGGCCCCTCCCCCACGGCGGAGACCCTTAGGTCCCCTCGGGCTGACCCTGAGCACTGGGACCCCCGACAGATTTTCCCACCCCCTTTCTATCTGTGTAACATTGGGCTTGTCACTTAAACTCCCTGGACCTGTATCTCTTTATCTGTAGAACAAGATAAAATAACACCTTCTACGGTTGTATGAGGATTTCATCCGGTAACTTACATGAAGCATTGACAGTCCCCTTCTCCTCTGCTCTCCTTGCCCCAAGTACGAGCTCTCTATGCTTCTTGGTGCACTGAGACGGCACCCTGTGGTGGCCAGGCTTCGTGTCCCAGCTCTTTCTTCTCTACAGGGGACATACAGTGCACAGACCCTGCATTTCCAAGTACATGTTTCAACAACACCTCTTCCACTTAACTATAAAAGCTCAGAATTCCAAGAAAACAAAAGAGGCAAAAAATACCTGTCCTGCAGGTCCCAAGAAGGTCCTTCCTGTTCTTCCATATGGAAACAGAGCTCCCCAACCTTGCCCGCAAGCCCACTTACCTACTCCACGGAGCCAAGAGGGTCCAGGTCAGCTTGGGGCTATGCTTATGGCTAACATCCAATCTAGTCTGGGGCCTACCCCATTTTGGGGGAGCAAACCTGGGTAGAGACCTCATTGGCTGGCATCTGAATTTTTGATAATCATAAACCCCAGGGTCAGGGAGTTGAGCTCTGGCCAGGCAGGACGTCCAAGTCCATTCAACTCTGTGATCCCCATAGAATTGATCCGAGGGGAAGTACTAGGATGGCCCGGGCATCCTCACCCTTATGAGACGCCTGCTGTCCATCTCCTTATCCCCTTCCTGAGACATGCAAGAGCCGCTTAGAGAGAGGCCCTTTCCACCAAGCTGTCCTTGTACAGAGACGCCCTGCCTTTGCTCCTAGCCATGTGAGGGCCCTGCTGTCTTCTCTCATGCTTCCTGCACAAGGCAGCTCTGGAAGTCAGTGTTTGTCTATGGCATTTAGCTTAGGCCTATTGTGGCCGAGTGAGTGTGATCTCCAGAGGAAGTGGGGAGACATCTGGTGTGGGGTATAACATTAAAGGAGCTCCTCAGGAAGTGTGGGTACCTGGGCAGGGCAGAAGGACACCATCATAGCTCTGACACGGTCCAAAGGGGGAAGATGAGGAACAGACTGCAAGGAAAGCAGTGAGGCTTCTCAGGAGTTTCTCAAACCAAGATCCTCAAAGCAGATGGCATGCAAAGTGGGAGGGCGAGAAGGGGGACGTGCTTGAAGCAGGACAAGTGTGGCTTTCGAAGACTAAGGTCACAGCCCTGGGGAAAGGATGGCAGACCTGGGTGCCCAGGGAGGCCACGGGAGGTGCTAAGGTGTGGCCTGCAGGAAGTTAGCTTCAAGCTTACAGAGCCCAGACGCTATTCCAAGGAGGTCATGCAGAAATCCTTTCAGTTCATGGTAAGTGAGTGTGTTTGTGTCTGTGTCTGTGTGTGACTTTGCTGTGCATGGAGAACGGAGGCAGAAACCCTCAGAAGGCAAGCATTGACACTGGGGAGAAACCAGACCCCAGCTCCAGGTGTGCAGGTTGTTCACAGCAAGTGCCCTGCCCCAGGAGGTCTGATAGCAGTTAAGATGAAGACCACAGCTGGCATGGCCATGGAGCTGGTTTGTGTGACCTGCCATGTCAGACTGAGAGAGGAGGCTAAGCATCTTTTCCATGGAGAGAGTGCCACAGAAAAGCGAGTTACTTCTGAGTTGCTCTCATCTGCTGTAGTGAGATGCCCCCGCAGAAGCAGTTATTTCTAATAGTGGAATGACTTGCCACTACCCTGAACCCTGTGCTGATTTCAAGGGCAGTGGAGACTAGGTGCACATAGGAGCCAAAGGGTGAAAACCTTTAAAGAGTGGTGTAGACCAGAGACAGGTCCTCAAGACTATGAGACAGAGACAACTTAGAAATTGATTTAGGGTAGAAATTTCCAAGTTAGCATGACTCAGATGGGGATGAGTAGGAGAAAGACATCAGAGATGAAGCCAAGCCTGGGCAGACTATCTAGGCTCACATGCAGAGGCCAGGTTGAGAGAGCACAGGACCGGCCTGTAGGTACTGCCTGCAGCTTCCTCATGGAAAACCAAAAGCTGGAACGGAGGTTCTGGTGGACACTGGGGAAACTCAGGATGATTAGCTTCTAGTCAGAGTTCCAGGTTAGCCTCATGATGCTAGCAAGAACATGGGTCACCCTGTCCCGGGACATGTTTATACTGCCTCTATTAAGTGGACGTTGAACTAGGAATCAGGTGGGGAGCAGGAGTGGGTACTCCTATGCAGAGTCTGGGTCCAGTTAACCCAGCAGAAATCCAAGTCAACTGACCATCAGGGAAATGATAATGAAAACAGCTTTGAGAATCCACCTCATACCAGCCAGAACTGCTATCATCAGTAAAATGGGTAACAGGGAGTAGAGGTTAAGGCACTGGCTGCTCTTGCAGAGGATCTGGGTTTGATTCCCAGCACCCACACAGTATCTAACAGCTGTCCATAACTCCAGCTCCAGGGGAATTCGACACTGTCTTCTGACCTCCACAGGCATCATACAATTGCACTTACATACATGCAGACAATACACTCATACACATAAAATAATAATAAAATATTTTTTAAAAAAGAAAAGAGATGGTAGCAAATGCTAGGAAGGGTGTGAAGAAGGGCAATGCTGGGGACGCAAACCAGATCAGAGACTATGGCATTCTTCAAAAAATAAAAATAGCCAGGAGTGGTGGCACATGTCTCTAGTCCCAACACCTGGGAGGCAGATGCAGGTGGATCTCTCTGTAAGATCAAGGCCAGCCTGGTCTACATAGCAAGTTCCAGGCCAGCTGGGGTTACAAGGAGAGCCTATTTCCCAAAAAAAAAAAAAAAAAAAAAAAAAAGACAAAAAAACACAAACAAACGAAAACTATAACTACCATATGATGCAGCTATGGGCATAGGCCAAAGCACAGCAGGGGGACACTATAACTACCATATGATGCAGCTATGGGCATAGGGAACCAGCTTAGAGGATGAATGGACAGACTCAGAGGGCAAGTATCACATGTGCTCTCTCACATGATGTGCTCTCTCACATGATGTGCTCTCTCATATGATGTATTCTCTCATATGTAGATACTGGGTAGCAGTTTCCTCTGAGCTGAAATATTCCAGCTCCATAAAACAGAAAATTCTAAAGGAAAGCTCCTTAAGACTGGAAAATAGACAATTCAGAAGTCCTGGGGAAGGCCCTGAAACATCAGATGCATAAGGCCTCTCCATCCCCAAGCAGTAAAGACTGCTAAGGAGGTTCAGACCAGCTTGACTGCCCAGAAGAGACACTCTGATATGTTGAGCTGCCTGCATCTCATGCACAGAGCTCCAGGGTTCCAGTTTTCAGGACCATCACCCAGTAGGACACTAACATGTTAACATCATATATTTATGATTTCCCAAAGTGTGGAATGATTCCTTCACCTTAAGGAACTGAGGTCCTGAACTAGAGGGCCTCATTTGAAAGTTGATGCCTACAGCTTGCATGCACATGTGCACTTGCCTGTTACAAAACAAAACACCTCTAGAGATCATCAGAGGATAGCACAGTAGGATATGCTCAGTGTTCCACAGAGTTATCAGCAAGTCAGCAGATGGATGAGTTCGGGGAGGATGTGAGGACAAAGATGCCAGCCTGGCACTAGGAAGGGTAAAGGGTTTTTCCAGGAAGTATTTGGTGCTCCATCCTTCATACTACATGAACAGTGTTGTGCACTGGCTCAGGTCTCTGACCGAGTAAGTTTAATGGGATCAAGGATCCTGTTACTGCAAATAAAAACATAGGCTGTATAAGGATGGAAGACAAGTTAAAGATTTCAGATATTTAACATGAGAGTGAAAATGGTTATTTGGTGTTGATTTACCGTATGTGTGTGTCTGTGTCTGTGTCTGTGTGTGTGTGTGTGTGTGTGTGTATGTGTGTGTGTGCATATATACCATGGTCTACATACGGATGTCAGGGGACAACTTTCAGGAGTCAGTTCTCTCTTTGGCTCTGGTATCTAGGCATCCAACTCAAGTCATGAGGTTTGCATGCTAAGTGCTTTTATCTACTGAGTCTTCTTGTCCCTATTTGCTGATTTTTTTGTGTGTGTCTTAAAGATATTAAAACCCATTGAAGAAAACCTAGAAATCCAAGACAAACTGGAGTGAGGGCTTGTGGGCTTTTTCTGTCTTCTGTGTCTCCATCTGCACAATGCTTACTGTGGTCTTCCCCAAACCCAGTGGCCTAAATGCCAATGTGATTTGAAGGTGGTTGGGCTCTGGAATGTTCTGCTGTTCTGAGTGTAGGGTAAGCTTCTTTCCAACATGACCCAGTGGGATGTAGCATGCTCTCTGACCACAACTGAAGCTGTAGCCATCCTTGTTCCTCTCTATCTCAGGATCTGCAGTGCCAGTGATGTTTAACTGATGGACTCATATATCTTTTGGGGACTAGAAATATGCACTCCACATTAGGGGTCAGCTCCTTGTCATCTTAGAAAGGGTTCAGTCTCAAGGACACGAACCCTTAATGGAGACTGAAGCCATTGCAATCCCAGGAATCTGGGACACCAACAAGTGTGGATAGCCCTTGACAACCCAAACCACTGATGGCTCATAGGAAGGGAAATTTGTGGGCACAGGAGTATACATGCTCCAGTGTGGATGGAGCACCACTGGGATACTGAGAACACCAAAAATCTAGTGAAGATGGAGGACCACTAGGATCCCAAAATACCCACACCCAAGTCAAGATGTAGAACCTCTGTAACCTAGGTTGTTGGCACTTAAGACAGACAACTATTAACTGAAGCGCATAAGCACCCCAGTATAGAGAAAGAGCCACTGGGAGCCCCAGGAAACTAGCATGGAAATACAGAAGGAGGCCACCATGAGGCAAAGATGCCAGCACTCTAAGAAAAGGGGAGAACATTGTGAGCCAGCGAGGGACAGAACACAGGAGTGAAGAGGTGAGCGTGCTGGGTAAGTCCCGGGGATTTCTACCATGGGGACAAAACTGTACAGAAGTTAGGTGTGCAAAGACGCTGACCCACCAAAACTCGGATGCTCTGGGAGCCCTGCTCCCCACCTCTCCTGTCTGATGAACTATGTGTTGAACAGTTAGTAAAGCCCATGTCAAGGGCACAGGCAGGGGCATTATTGTCAGAGATATCAGAGCCAAATATGCCTTTCACAAATGCTTAGATCTATTAACAATAATTCAAATCACACAGATTCTCAGCCACCAAGCCGAGAGTATAATGAAGGCTATATCAGCAGGGAATTCACAGGTGCATACGTGAGCAAAGCCCGTCCTGAGAGGCCCCAGAGCCGAAGGCCTCGATCAGAGGAAGTCACCGGAGGTCCAGAGGTTTCTACCAGTTCTTGGGAGTGGAGGCTTTAGCTTCCAAGCTAGAGCTCTAAAGCAGGTGGCTTCCAAAAACTTCCTCACATGCCATTGGGTGAAAGCAGAGTTGTCCTTTTAGGTGTGTTCTTGGAAGACACAGCTGTGCATTCCTGAAAGCGTCTTGCTGGCAGCCTTTTTTTTTTTCTTAATGTTCATTTGCCTCCGTGGTCATTTTTAGTGACGTCATTATCTGCATGGGACTAGCTTAGAGGTCTCTCATTCACATATGATGTAAACAAAGGCTTCAAAACAATCCTTTCCCAAGCCAGCTTGGGGTTCATGCATCAACATAAGAAACAAACAAGCATTTCAAAAGAATTTAGTCAGAGCTGCCCTGGGGTTAGCATGTGTCAGGAACTTAAAGAGAAACAATCTTACTTTCATGTGTCAGGAAAGTAAGTAAACAGAGTCTTACTTTCATTTTTAACATGGTGTTAGTTCTGCTCTTACAGCCCGTGTGGACTGTAACCTCCACAGTTATCCTCACTTCCTAGGAGAACACATTGCTCTGCAGGACCTGGAACTGGGGACCAGAGACCTCTCTCCCTCCTGCCTGCACCAAGCCTCCCACACATATGCCCTGACGTTACTTCTTAGGTCCCTTCCTCGCTCTTGCCATGTCACCACCTTGTTCCAAGCTAAATCTGTACCAACAGTGTCCATACCGAGACGCTGTGGGAAGGGCTAACCTGGGAGTGCGCTCCCTGTTTTGTATAGTGATAGAATAACCTGCAGAGGCTAATTCTCCAAAGATGAATGATGTTCAGTGCCAAGCATGGTGGCGCATGCCTTTAATCCTAGCACTCAGGAAACAGGGGCAGGTCTGTGAGATTGAGCCAGCATGGTCTACGAAGTGAGTTCTAGGCTGGCTAGCGCTAGGGACACCCTGTCAAAAAACAAACAGATGAGTGAAAGTCAATGGAGAATCGTAGGACATTGTTACGGAATGTGCGTGCAATGGCAGAGCCTGCGAGCTTTCCAGCATCTAGTGAAGATAACTGGAGAGGTTACATAAGAGCGTCAAAGCAAGCTTTCTTGGCAATAAGCATTAAAGTCTCAGCTGGGCAGAGGAGGGGTCAATGGTCAACGGCAGAACAGGTGCCACTCTCACCGTGAACCATGACTAAGAAAACTCCTGGCAAACATAGTCACAGTACAAACTTGTAGTAAATTTTTGGCAAGGTATGTCCTCAATTGGATCTTTGGTGAATATAACTAAATTGGGGCACATGTGCCTGAAGTTCCTTCTTCATAACCAATCAGCTTTAGTTATTAATTTATTTGTCTGTTTAGAAATTGATTTAATTGACTCTGAGTTGATTCTGACAACTTGTGTAATATTACTGGAATTTCTTAATATAGCTGTGTCTTAATGGACAGTTGGTTGGAGTTAAGGACATTCACAATGCAGTATGATGAGAACTGTATGTCTGTCTTTCCATAGTCCTTTTAGTCTGAACCTCAGTGACTCAGAGTGGAAGCTTCCAGCCAAGCTCCCAGGGAAACCCAGGACTCACATCTAAGATTGGGATATAACCCCTCTGGGAGAAACTGAATGACCAGGCCCACCTGCCTCCTTCATGATAAAGTCTTTCTGGCCTGAGTTTATGATGATCTGGAATTGAAGATGGTGTGGGTTAGGGAGGAGATACTAGGCAACCCCAAAACAACACTTCAAGATGAGACAAAATGCCCCACAGAGAATGGTCATGGATCATAAAAGGAAAAATCAGGTGATCTCCCCACCCCATATCGCTACACCCAACATTGCTGTTTTGAGGAAACAATTGACAAAAACAATGTTGTATTAGACCTTACAAAGAGCTAAGTATCTCTTAGCTGATGAATGGAGCCTTCAGAGGTGTTCCCACTGTGTGCAAAACTGGTTTCATTCTGTAATTCTAACACATGAGTGTCTTACAGATTTTTCTAAGTGTCTGGAAGAACAGTAAAAGTAGCACTAGAATAATTTGACTGAAGGCACATGTGTGTGTAGAAAGCATGCTCCCCAGAACCATAAATTTGTTGGCTAAAGCACCCAGTGTGAGGAGTAGGTTACCTCTCTAAAAGTTATTGACCAAACAGGCCACCGTAGTGCCGACACAGCAGAGGATATCGGCACTGCTGCTGCTGTTTGATGCCAAAACTAGATGGTAAGTCACTGCTGATGAACATGCTGTAAATTTTTGTTACAGGATATGGGGAAATCAGGCTGGGGCTAAGTTGAAAACTCCCTCCACACTGGCTGCTATTTGCAGTGCCAAATGGCTGTGCAGGCTGCTCAAGAGAATCGTGGCCAGTGGTTCTGTTGTCAGCATGTATTTACTGCAGTATTAGAGACAAAGTTGCAAGAATGGAAAAGTGTTCCTCACAGCAGTAC
This sequence comes from Eospalax fontanierii, assembly GCA_035773235.1. Taxonomy (NCBI): domain Eukaryota; kingdom Metazoa; phylum Chordata; class Mammalia; order Rodentia; family Spalacidae; genus Eospalax; species Eospalax fontanierii. Next base: position 50,574,023 of record CM069547.1, on the reverse strand, counting down.
AAAACGACTTTCCACCCACTCGTGAATCTGGGTATTGCAAGATAACACAGTTAAGCCTGAGGCCATTGAGTTCTGGAGTCTCTGATCCTTGGGACAGAGACTGGGGCCAGCCTTTGTACCGAGAGTGTTAAGTCTGGCATACTCTCCAGTTCCACACCCCCTGCTTGGACCTGGGGGAAATGTTCCATGCTTGACCCATGCCAGAAGGGGCCACACATCCTGGTCGGGACAAGTAAAGTGTTCCCACTTTATCAGTCGCCAGCTGATACTTTGCAGGAAGTTGGTTTTAGAGAAAACACAACAATCCAGTTCTTTTACTCATACCAAATAAATAGGAATCTAATAAACGTGGAAGATGTGCTTTTATGATTTACACGCAAAAATATTGGGGTTTCGTTATTTCAACAGAACAGTGAATTGGAGCCTGACCAGGTACAGAAAGAAATATGATCACAGCCCGTGTTCCTAAGCAGACGGGAGAGGATAAACGAAATGAATTACAGAAAAACCGATTAACCTTCCGATTATACCCAATAAGAACTGGCCTGTCCTTCGGAATCCCATAGCTTCATAGAGGGCTATAGCACCTCGCTGGAAGATGCTGGTCTCAAGGACGACATCGCTGTAGCCCTGGTCCCGTGCAAACTGCAGGACAGTTCTGACCAGAGCTTTAGCTATGCCCTGTCCTCGATGCTGTGAGGACACAGACAAGCGAAAGAGCCCCAGCTGCTTCCTCCCTGGTGGGGGGCTCCTGACTGGCAGAGCCGCCACCGTGCCCACCACCCGCCCCCCAGACTCAGCCACCCAGAAGCAGGAGCCACACCCACTCAGGTAGGACTTGGTGATGTCAGCCATGTCCGTTTGCAAGCACGTGGCCACATAGTTCTTCCAGGGCTGTCTGGCAAGGAGCCACAAGACTAGGAGCAGAAAGAAGACACATACAATGGCTAGAAGCCAAGAGCCAGACACCAGGACCATGGCAAGGGGTGCCCCGAGGAAGAGCAGGAGGGTTCGAGGCAGCTTCATCAGGTGCTGGAAGGTGGTAGGGATGTGCTCCTCCATGCCACTGGTGAACAAGTCCAAGACCCTTTTGTGGTCTCTCTCCTGGTACTGTCGGATGTGATAAAGAGCCATGGGGAGACTTCTGGGTCTCAAATCTGCATCTACAAGAGGCAGCTAGGCGTGCCTGCAGGCCTTCCCTGATCACTGCAGAGAGAGAAAGGAAGCTGTGTGAATACCCCGGCACCCCTCTACTCCGCTCCCAGTCTCCTGCGAGCCAGCCATTCTTTGCTCGAATGTGCCTTCTAGTGTCACCCAAAAAGAAGTGGGACACGACCAGGAGAAAAGATCGGGTCAACAACACCTGATTTCTCCCCGAGTTTGTGTGTAGAATAGGGTGAACACAACACCTGTTTTCTAGGTTGTTTGAGGGGTTAATTCAGTAACCTATGTACAGCAAGGGTATAAATTGTCCCTCCGTTCTGTCCTCCTTACCCAATGACTGGCTATGTGATCTGTGGTACACTGAACAGCACACTGGAAGGAAGAGTCGATGGCCGCACCTGTTTGTTCCCTCTCCGTGGTTCAGATATCGCAGAATTCTGTTTCCAAGCACAAGTTTCAGCAAACTCTGACTTCCTCCTGCTTGGAGATTTAATCTGTGGAAAAGCAATCATCACATACCCAGCTCTTGAATCTACAGAAAGCCATGAGACTTCGGACCCACAGACCGCCCACTTTATCTCTCTGTCCCCTCAGCTGGTACCACAGAGCTGTGAGTGTTCACTGTCGAGTGGCATTCAAGGAAAGCTGATCGACCTTGCCCTCCCCCTGAGGAGCAGATTTGAGCTTGTTGTTCATTGGCAGCCTGCTGGATAATCATAAACCAAGGGTCAAGAGCTGGACTGCCACAGAGGAGGGAGCCCTTATCTCCTAGAGAGGCTGAGTGATTTAGCTTCTGTCTGGTGAATAAAAAGGCCAGTAATGGAAGGTACCACTGGATGACTGCACTGGCCACTTGGGAATACAGGAAGTAAAACCCAGACACTGACAAATCTTGATGGAGATTAGCCCACTCTCGAGAAGAGAGAGAATGCCTGCTCGCAATGTCTGTGGTACACCCAGGCTTTCCCCAAGGAGCAGTTAACTGGAGACCACCCTCCCTAGGAATGGTGGATAGCATCTTCAATAGCCTAAAATGGACCATCCTAACCTTAGGAGGTATTGGTAGCTAAATGAATATTTAAGGAAAATATGGATTTTAATCCTTGTTTTCTCACTGTAACCCAATCTGTAAGACGTAAAAGATATGTGCTATTTCCCTTCAGGGTCCAGATTTTGAGACTTGAGCCTGCTGGACCAGACTGCAGCCTAAATTAAATGCCTGCCTCCTATATACTGCCGATGTCGTGCCTGATCTGTCCTGCAACAGTATAGCTCTTTAGTGGTCATAAATTATTATTGTTCCCTATATTGTTACTGTGGGCTATAGGTCCAAAAGATTCCCTATGGACCCCTTCAAATAAAGTGACTAGATGTCCCAAAGGGCATCAATGCCACAAGGGCCTGTTTATGCTCAGACAACACCGCACTGACACAGATTTCTGACATGAGCCAAAACGGACGTCCAGAGGGCTACGAAGCAACATGAAATGGCCCACATCGGATGTCCAGGGACCTCAAAAGTAAACTACAGCTTAATCTTTTATATAAACAGTTTTGGCAAGAAGCCCCCTTTCTGTGATTTCCTACAAAAAGTCCTTGAGATCAAGGGCTTGTGTGCTCTCGCCCAGTGTCTACCTGCCAGTGGCCTCTGTGCCATCGCCCAGAGAAAGTAAAGCATGTCTCATTGGCGAGAGCTCCATGAGTCTTCTTCAATCTCCTGGCTCCTTGTAATCTTCCATCCCTGGCAACGGAACTTTGTCCCCACACCACCCTCTATAAAAAAGTTTCTTATATAATGCTGGCATTTCAGTGATTAGAGATTAGGAAAAGCAGCCCTTCAAAAAAAAGCCACCTGTGTGAGTGGAAACAGAAACTCCTAAGAGCCATTAAGTTCATTGACCAAAGAACCTATTGTGAGGGGTGATTACTGAACAGAGGCCCTTGCAGCCCCAGACAGCACAGGGTATTGCTTCTGCTGTGCCTGCACGCCAAAACTATGGGTGAGTTGCTATTGTTGAAGATGTTGTATTATTTTGATGCAGGAAAGGAAAGATCAGGCCGGGACTAAGTTGAGAATTCCCTCCATGCTGGCTTCCATTTGCAGTGCTAACTTCTACAGGAGACCTTGGCCAGTGGTCTCGGTATCAGAATGCTTGGTACGATGCCTGCTGTTATGACGGTGTGACCGACTACTTTCAGATTGGATTCAAGAGACACCCCACAGGAAGAAACCCATATTTATTTCTAAAACTTGAAAAAGTATTGTGACTAGAGAGAACACAGGCTTTAGAAAGGAAGGTAGGCCATAGTTTCAGTGATGCCACAAGCATGTCAAATTGCCTTTCAATCACTGGCGTTTGGATCTATGTATGACTGCTGCCGTCACTCATGATTGTGGACAGAAACCTTTTTTGGAGTTGACAGTGGTTACCAAGATGCTACGAATAAGTGTTTTTTGCTGGGCTTGATCCACTTGACATCTATTTGTCCCGCCCATGACTCATCTATGATTATGTAAGAGTGTTCCAAAGAACGCGAGAGCTGGAGGGAGACGCAGCATGGCAACCGCTGGACAGAATCATCTCGATGTGATGAGAACAGAGAGGATCATGAGGTTCTCAACAAACTGCAAGATTCAGGAGCCCATGCTCACAGCGCATGGAAGCAGCTGACAATTACGGTGGTGATAAACTATTTTGCCTATGATTTATGCAAACCTCCGGTGATGCAGGTTGAACGGCTGTGCTGCTGCTGCCGAGTCACCACGCTTGTATAAGTGCCCCTCCTACATACTTGTACAAGGAACCCCAACAACCTGCTTGGATCACCAAGACAGATTTGAGGGAATTGTTTATTTAGTTTATTATCAATTTCATAGTTTGAAGAGGGATGTTAGTACTTGGCTTCATAGCCCATAGCCCTGAAGGAGCTTCTCCAATGAGAGATTGAAGCTTCCCATTGTTCTAGAAACCCCGAACTCCCCATCAACTCACAATGCTTCTACTGGCTTTCTCTGTGTTGGACATCTGGTCCTTAGCGTTCAGGAATGATGTGTGTTCTGTTTTAAAGACTTTTATTTCTTTCTTTCTTTATTTTTATGTGTATGAGTGTTAAGCCTACATGTATGTAAGTGTGCCCAGTGTCCTCAGAAGAGGCCATCAGATCCCCTGGAACTGGAGTTGCACATGGTTGTTAGCTGCCATGGGGGTACTGAGAATCAAACCTGGGTGCTTTGCAAGAGTAGTCAGTGGCCTTAGCCGCTGAGCATCTTTCCAGTCTGCGTGTTCCTTTGTAACTTTAAAAAAATTACTTTTCTTGTTTTGTGTGTTGCTGAACATGTGTAAGTACACCTGTTCTCGTGGAGGCCACCATGGTGTCAGAACCCCTGGAACCGGACAATTGATACACCTGTTCTCGTGGAGGCCATGATGGTGTCAGAACCCCTGGAACCACACAATTGATACACCTGTTCTCGTGGAGGCCATGATGGTGTCAGAACCTCTGGAACCGGACAATTGAGCTTCTGTTAGCTGTTAACCAAACCCAGGTGCTCTGGAAGAGCAGACAGTAAGCACTCTTAACAGTGGAACCATTTCTCCAGTCCCATATGAGGCCTGTATTCCTGGGCAAAAGTTAATTGGGTTTGTAACCACTCTATTGCTTGGCAAAGGGTCTCCATGAGGTGAAAAGGGCCTGAAAAGGCTCGTTGGCAGGATGGCAGAGTTGCCTGTCAGATCCTTGAGATAGAAGTTCGCTGTGAGCAGGATGCAATGACCAGAGTGATGGTAATCCCAGGACTGCAGGAGCGTCACAGGGTACTGTATGGGAATCACCTAGACAGTTGGGTTGGGATCCCAGTGAGAAACTCTGTATCCCTAGAGTTGAAGTTCCAGCAATGAGAAACAGTCTTGAAAATGTCAACACTATGCCATATCCCATGTACTGGAGGACAGCAGGATGACATGGTCAGACCAGGGGAGCCAAAGTTCTGGAGTCCCCAAGAGGTGGAACAGAGGCTGAGTGCAGCCTCTGTCCCAAAAGACATAAGACTGGGATGCTCCTCAGCCCCACATCCTCTTGTTTCACCCACCAGGGCCATCAGTGCTTGGCCTCCACTCGGTCACACTGGTCCACAGGAGTGGGCCTGTCCAGTGCCAGGCGGGGCCAGGAGGACTACCCCCACCGCTTTATCAGTGGGTCTCTGCCTCCCCTCTGCAGGAAGTTGGTTTTAGAGGAAATAGAACTCTTCATTGCTCCAGTTCTTCCACTCACAGACAAGAATCCACTGAGCATGGAAAATGTGCCTTTATGGTTTGTCCACTGAAATATCAGGGTTTTCTTGTCATAGTCCAGTGAATTGGAGGATGACAGGTGAGGAAATAAGATCACAGCTTGTGTTCCTGAGCACATGAAATGAGTTGTAAAAATGGCAACAGCCTACAATTACGCTGACGAAGGACTCATTTACCTTCTTGAAGCTCGTGGCCTGGTAGGGGCCTCCGTGCTGTTCCACAGAATGCTGGTCTCAAGGGTAACTCCACTATGGCTCTGGTCTGAGCAGTCTGGAGGACTCGGACCAGTTTTTGCTGTCCCTGTTCTCAGTGCAGTTAGCAGATGAGGAAGAGCTCTAGCCGTTTCGGTCCTAATGGGGGCTCCTGGACTGGCAGAGCCACCACCTGACTCCAAGGCTCAGCCACCCAGAGGGATCACATGCCCTCAGGTAGAACTTGGCGGTGTCAGCTAGGTTTCTGTGCGAACACATATTTTGGGGGGGCTGTCTGGCAAGAAGCCACAGGAATAGGGGCAGAAAGAAGATGCACACGATGCCTAGAGTCCAGGAGCCAGACACCAGGACCAGAGCCAGGGGTGCCCCACGTGAGAGTGGATGGCTTGGGGCAGCATCAGCATTGGGCAGAAGGAGGCAGGGATGTGCTCCTCCATGCCCTGAAGAGCAAGTCCCAGACCCTTTAGTGGTTGCTGTCCAGGCATCTGTGGGTGTGGAAGGGCCCCCGTAGACTTCTGGGTCCCACCTCATTATCCATAAGAGAAAGCCAGACTTCCCGCAGGCACGAGTAGGAGAGGAGAAGCCCTTTGGTTTCCTCCTCAGCTCCCAGATTCCCAGGAGCCATGGACACCCTTTCGGGGTGTGTGTGTATCTGCTGTCACTTAAGAAGAAGCAGGACAGCATCACAGGGAGAAAGCATATGGACAGAAACATCTGATGAGAACATTAAGTTTTACTTCTTTTCCGTTTTATAACCTTGGACAGGGGACTGGAGATTATCGTCAAGAAGAGTGAGCTAGACTCACAAGACAAACTGTTTTCTCTCATATGTGGAATCTAATTTGAAATTTACATATATAAATATGTAGAACTTGGAGGTAGAAGAGGACTGCAAACTAAAAATAGAGGGTGAAGAGATGGGCGGGGAGCGGGAGAGGTCTACGGTGTGAATGTCACGAAAGGAGAACGGGGAACCATTATGGGTGAGGGGCCACAGAGAAGGAGCGGGAGGTGGGCGGTGCGTGGTAATGAAGCCAGCTATAGTGGTATACTATGAAAATGATTCAGTGAAACCCATTTGCTTGTTACTTAATGAAAAATTAAATTATTAGGATTGGAGACATGGCTCAGTGGTTAAGGGCACTGGTTGCTCTTGAAGGAGACGCAGTTTCGATTCCCAGCACCCACACAGAGGCTAACGACTCTCTATAACTCCAGTCACAGGAATCTGACACTTTCTGGCCTCCCTGGGCACCACCATGGTACACATGAAGGCAAATAGCCAAACATATAAAATAAAAATTAATAAATCTTTTTAAAACCTAAATAATTTAGTAGAGGGGGGAAGGAAAATAGGAAGATAACACATTAATATCAGACATTAATGATTTCCTAAAGTGTAGAGCAACTTCTTCATGTCCTCAGGAACTACAAAGCTGGGGTCCTGAACCAGCGGCTCTCCTTTGAAAAGTGAAGCCCACCACTGTGTGCACATGCGCACTTGTTTCCAGGAACTCAGAGATGATCACAGAAGAATTGTCTCAGTGCTCCACAGAGTCAGCAGCAGGTCAGCAAATGGATGAGCTTGGGGAGGATGTGAGGACAAAGATGCCAGGCCGGTACTGGGGCAGGTGAAGGATTTTTCCAGGCAGTATTTGGTCCTCCACTCTTCAAACTATGAGCAGTTCTCTGTGTTGGATCACTGTTCGGTGAAATGAGTTTATTGGGATCAAGGATCTTGATACTGCAAATGAAAACAAGGGCCATGTCAAGACAGCACACGAGTTAAAGATTTCAGATATTTAATGAGTGAAAGTGTTCATTTGGTGAAAATTAACTAAAGTTTTATTTCGTGTGGGCCTAAAAGGAAATTAGAACTCACTTGTAAAAAAGGGAAAGAACCAGAATCCCAAGTCCAGGTGGAGAACAAAGGCTTATGGGAGTTCCCTGTCCTCTGTGTCATATAGGACTTTCCTCCAAGCCAGACCGGTGCCATCTTCTTGAGTTCAGCTGTGACCACTTGCAAAAGGTCAACACAGAAGGGCTTGTTGTCTGCAACCTCCACAGTTATCCTGACTTTCTGAGAGGCCACACTGCTCTGATAGGCCCTGGACCTGGAGGCCACCAAAACCTGTCTTTCCTTCTGGCCTGCACCGAGCATCCCACGCCTGTGCCCTGACATCTCTTCCTTACGGCCCTTCCTCACTCTTGCCAGGGCACCACCCTGTTCTAGTTGAAACTGACAGTAGCGTTCATAGTGAGACGCTGTGGAAGGGCTAACCTGGGCATGTATTCCCTCTTTTTTATGGTGGTAAAATAATGTGTGGATTCTCCAAAGATGAGTGAGATTCAGCTACAGAGCTTTACAAAGGCATAAGTGTGCCATGGCAAACTGTTTATATTTTCCAATTGTTCAAGCAAGAAAAAGGCTTTAAGGACTATTGGAAGCCTTATATAAGACTGTGAAATATAAGACTGTGAAACAGAGCACTCAACCTCAAAGATTAAAATCCAAGTAGCTCAAAGATCAGTAGTCACAATGGGACCATTCCCACTGTGAACTAACAGTCATTGGACAGGTGGCCACGCAGAGGCAATCACTAGACAAGGTTGTGGTGATCTTTGTGCTCTAGGTTGATTTTTTATATCTCTTTTTTTAGGGCACACAATCCCGATATCAACCTGTATAATGCAACCCTAATAATCAACTAATTTCTTTGTTGATTCATTCATTGGTTAAAAATTGGCCAGAGTGAATCTGGTTTGATTATAACAATTTGTACAACAGTCCTGGAATTTGCTAACACAATCAAGTCTTAGTTCACAATTCAGTGGAGTTAGGGACAGCTTAACTAGGTACCAAGAACTGGCTTCAGTGCCTGTCCTTCCACAGTCCTTTCAGTCTGGCACTGAGTTTCAGTGTCCAGGGTGGAAGCTTCCAGCCAAACTCCAAGAGAAATCCGGGACTCAAATCTATGGGCTGGGAGAAGCTGGCTGACCAGGCTTCCCTGAAAGAAGTAATGTTTCTGGCCTGAGTTTATGGGGACAGAGATGTGAAGCCAAGAGACAGGACACCCCAACACCAGTCTTAGTGAGTATGAGAACTTCCAAGCATAACAGCAAGTGTTTAAAGGCCCCGTACTTACTGGATGCTGAGGGCAGCCTCAGTGCCACACCCTGCTGAGTGCAGAAGGTCATGGTTCATGGTTTCTCATGGTTCATGGCTTCTGGCTGCTGTGGGTCAGCCTAGGTCTAGCCAGAATCCATATCCCTGGTCAAGCTGCTAGTTTGTCTGGGCCTCATTTCTGCTTTCTTTTATATATATACTGAATCTTCCAGGTGTCTGTGATAAAAAGTTTGTGTGCCCTTTTGATCTTTTATTCATTTTGACTCCCAAATGTATCCTTTTATCCTCTCAGTATTGGATTCATGATCCAATAGAAAGGCTGAGGTTTTTCTCAAGATTTAAAAAAAATTATTTATGTGCATGTCTGGAGATGACATGTGCATGTTGATGCCCTTGGAGACCAGAAGAGGACATTGCATCCCCTTAAGCTGGAGTTACAGGCTCTTATGAGCCACCCTTGTAGGTGCTGTGAGCCCAACTCAGGTCCTCTGCAAGATCTCTTAACCACTGAGCCCTCTCTCCAGCCCCAAGGCTGAGTTTCAGTTGAGCAACAAAGGAGTCTTGAGCTCTTGCCTAAGAACAGACGTGAGAGATAAATTCTTAAATCTTTTCCCCCACCCACCTGGATCGGGAGGTGAGAGACAGACTGTAGAAGGGTGGAGGAGATGGGCCAGCATGGGTAGAAAGTCATATCTCCCCCTGCAGTGGGTAGAGACTTTCTGGAATTTGCTTACTTCCTCTTTCCCTGCAGGTTCAGACTTTTCCTTTCCTCCTCGAGGCAATGTCACCTGTCTTAGGAGCGGGTGGGGTGTCATCAGAATGCAAATGGATTGCAATGAAGTCATGCATTATTTGGACCCAGCCAGTCTCAGTCAACCCACCTGAACTTAACAGTGTAAGATGACAGAATAGCCCAGCACTTTAAGCCATCTCAGCCAACCTCACCTCACACTTGATTCTGGAAGGGAATATGCAATTTACATAAGACACTGGATAAGCTAATTTTTTCAGTAACTACTGATGAGAAGACTTCCTCCCACGGTCTTAGCGTTGAGCTCCTGTTACAGTTTCCACCCGGTGTCAGGGGACTCTTGTGTTGACAGTGGTCACTGTTGGGGAGTGGTAGGTTCTTTAGGAGGTGGGGCCTCGTAAAAGGAGGTGGGTCTCTAGGGCTGTGCCCTGGAGTCTTCTGAGTCCCGACCCCTCCCCTCTGTTTTCATCTTGGCTGTCACTGGGTCACCAGTTTCACACTCTCATTGACTGCTGGTTCATTAGTGGCAGAAGTGCTATGTGTGCAACAAACTCCTTTCTGATGAATTGAAGACACACTGTGCCCGGCACTAATACACCAAAGACATTTTCCTGACCACAGGCCCATCATGAGAAGGCCAAACCACCGCGGGCTGAAACTGTGAGCCAAGACACACCTTTTCTCCTGGCAAGGTGACAGCATGGGTATTTTGTCAAGAGGAACAGTTGAATAATAAACAAATCTCTGTAGTCCCGGAAGTCTGATAAAGGCGTCTAGGGATGTCGGCCCTCAGAAGCAAGGTAAGCCAGAAAGAAAAAGAATGAAATAGTCATCTCCTTCTTCAAAAAAAAGTGAGGGTTGACATCCATGCGCTCTTTTCTTAGGGCGACGTCTTTTTTTATTTAATTAAAGAAAGCATCTTCATCGAACCCTGGGTTTCTTAATGATGTTTTCATATTTGCACATCATTGTACTTTGCTCCTCTCTGTCCCACATTTTCTTGTCCCCCTAGAGCATTGTTTCAGAAAGTCTGACATTGTACAAATCAAGCTTCCTCCTCCTCTTGGAGACGTGCCAGCACTGAGAGCTGATGAGACGGTCTGCCTGCCCTGTCTTCGCAAGGATCTGGCGCCCTGTTTCAGACGCAGTCACCGTAAGGCGATGCCACCACTTCGTCCCCAGAGGGCAACATTTGCCAAATGCCACCCTGCCCTGTCCTGCACCCAAGAAGACTGGCAAGGCAACACAGAGGCATAACCCAGAGAAGGGTCTTGGTTTAGGGAGAAACTTAGCAACACTGGAGGCTGCAGCACCAGAGGAAGAAGAGTTGGGGCAGAGGCTGAGAGCCTGCGGACTTCCCATGGGACCTGACGCAGGGGGCCAGGGAGGAAGTGTGGAACCCTTCTCTGCACACCAGAGGGCGGGGCTGTGAGTCGAGACTCTGCACACCGGAGGGCGGGGCTGTGAGACAGGACTCTGGGGATCAATGACCCTGGCTATGAGGCCAGTGATTTGCCTCAAATACTCATCACTGATATCTCACTTCTCACTCACACAGGTTCTCATCCACTCAGACTTGGTTCACAAACATGACAGAGTTAAGATCACCGCTCAAGCTTTCTTTTGGAATGCTGTAAGAGTAACTCGGTGGGGCAGTGCTCAGGTACTAGTACCCTGTGCATGTGTGGGGAGGTTGTCCTTGAATTTCTTCTTCTTCCGCCCAGGGCCTGAGATCAGCCAAGCTTTTGGCATTTGAGGCCACCTGCAATTGGAGCCATCTGTAAGTCTGGATAGCAGTTGAACACAGGCTGGATCCCGGGCCAGAATGGCCAACATTTGACCTTAAACACTGTCACCTTTTCCTAACTTCTTTCCAAGAAGGCCTGTGCCACCTGCTTAGTTCTTCTGCCTAACAGACAATAGCACCTTCCCGTCTCACCTCAGTGTCCATTCAGACAGGACGATCAGCTTCCTGCAGCCAGCCCTGAGCTGCTCAGCTCTCACTGTGGCTGAAAATCAGGGAGCAAGCACCCTGACACTCAGTGTAGCCTTACTCTGGAGAGTAGACACAACCCACCCAGAGGCGCTCAACTGAAATTCACCTTCATGTGCGTGTGTGTGTCTGTGTGTTGGCACGTATGTGTATGCAGTGTGTGATGCGTTATGTAGCATGTATGTGTTCTGTGTGTACTGTATGGTAGGAGTAATGTGGAATGTGGGGGATATCACATGTGTGATGTATGCGTTGTATGTGGCATGTACATGTGTATGGTGTAGTGTGTAGTACGTGCAGGTGTACGATGTGCTATGTTGCATGGATGTATGCATGTGGTAATGGGATGCTGTGTATGTGTGGTATATATGTGTGCATGTGTATGTGTGTGTGGTATGCTAAGGGGCATGTGATCACATGTTTCTGATGTGATATTGTTCCAGTTTGCTTTCACATTGCTGTGATGAAAACAAAGACCAAAACCCCCTTGGGGAGGAAAGGGTTTATTTGGCTCACAGCACACTTCATCATCCAGGGAAGGCAGGAACTCAGGGCAGAAGCCTGGAGCATGGACCATGGAGGAACACTGCTTATTGGCTTGCTCCTTTGGCTCGTGCTCAGCCTGCTTTCTTACACAATATGGGACAGCCTGTCCAGGGCTGGCACCCCCACAGCGGGCCGGGCCCTCCCACATCACTCAACAATCAAGAAAATGCTCCACAGAGAGGTCACAGGCCAGTCCAATAGAGGCATTTCCCCAGCTGAGGCTCCCTTAACCCCGGTGTGGCAAGTTGATGAAAGAACGCCTCTCCAGCACAGGTTCGTGAGGTATGGGTTGAGGGGAAGTGCTGTGTGTACGTGTGGTATGTGTGTATATGTGTGTGGTGTGTGTATGCGTGTGTACATGTGTGTGCTGTGTGAGTGTGTGGTATGTGGCAAGTATGTGGTGTGTGGTGTGCACACGTGCATGTGGGTGCATCTGCACGTTCTGTGCATGTGAGTGGAGGGCAGAAGTGTACACTGGGCATCACCACTCAATTACTCGCCACCTCTGTTTTGGGGACACGGTCTCCCGCTGTCTGGCCGATAAACTGGGAGAGCCTGCCTGTCTGCGCGCCCTCCTTCCCCACCTGCAAGTCTAAGCTCGTAGGCGTGCATTGCCAGGCCTGGCTGCCAGTGGGTTCTGGGGATCTGAACTCTGATCCTCATGTTTATGTGGCAGGTACTTAACTGACTGAGACTTACTTTTGCCCTGGACCACTGGCCTGGGCCCTTTGGACAGTGTTCTAAATCAGTGTGTGAGCTGCTTGTGAAGACGACACCATTCCCTCCCCGGCTGTGCTGTCAGCATGGCCGGACCCGACCACAGCCAGACGCTAGGTCTCTTCTCAGCCTGCTAACTCCACACTATGGAGAATTCCATTCACCCAGGCCCACGCATTCCTTCCCTTCTCCTCTCTGAAGCTTTCTCATCAATTTCCGCCTTGCTCTCAGTGCTGTGGGTAGACTGCTATTCTTGTGTCTGCTCAGTGAAGTACCTAGCAGAGATCCAGGCTCCTGACATAGCGTTCACATTCTCTGGGTTCAGAACAAGCCTAGCTCCACATGCACATGTGTACACACCACACACATACAGAACACATACCACACACCACAGTTCCTCGGTCATTGCACACTCGTTTAACAACAGACAAGCAGCTTGTGGATTCCAAGCACCTGAGGCGTTGGCAACAGAAGATGGACACAGAGACAGAGCTGCACAGGTCACAAGGATTCAGCTCGTCCCGACTCTGCTGTGTGAATTTCTCTACTTCATGAAGACATAACAAGTGTGGAGACAGGCCATGTACCTCAAGGTTCTTTCAGCAACCAGGTTTGACAAATGGAGGAACAATGGCACCAGAGCCAGTCTGGAGCCTGTCAGCGCCTGGAAGCCCTCTGAAGCAGAGGCTGTGGCTGGCATGAGCTAGGCATCCTCATTGACCCTGGGCCTTGGACATCCACGACTAGCTCAATAGAAGTGAAAACATACAAGGCATCCTCAAGGCAGCACCTCATGTTGAAGCCATTTGGCTCGTGGAGAATGACTGTGGATGGTTGAGGACTGAGAAACATGGTAGACCCCATCCGTATCATTGGACCCAACACTGCTCTTTTGAGGAAACACTTGATAAAAGAAACAGGATGCAGTGTGGTGGTACATACTTTTATTGCCAGCAGTCAGGAGGCAGAGACAGGCAGATCTCTGAGAGATTGAGTTCAGCCTGATCTACATAGTGAGTTCCAAACTAGCTGGGGCTACAGGGAGACCCTGTCTCAGAAATAAGAAAGAAAAGAGATGAGGTGTGAAGCCACACTGTTTGGACTTACTAATGAGATGCAAAGCCACACTGTCTGGACTCGTTAATGAGATGCAAAGCCACACTGTCTGGACTTGCTAACTTTTTATTTTGCCCTTAACTTCTGAATCTCAAGACTGAGCAACTTGCCTGCAGGGACATCAGTGACCCTTAAAGGACCTTGCCCACCTCTGTAAAGGTTTTATTATATCATGTGTATACTTGTGTGTCTTACAGATCTGTAACAGCATCTGGAAGAATAGTAAAAAGAAGTTAAAAAATTAGATATTCCAGCACTCTGGAAGTAGAGGCCAGCTGGGTGTATATAATGAGTTCTAGAGTGAGATCCTGTCTCAAGAGGGGGAATAAAGAGAATCTGAATGAAGGCACCTGTATAGGTGGAAAAACTCACTCCCAGGAGTCATAAGGTTGTTGGGTTCGAGTCGCACTTGAGAGGTGGTTTGCCTCCTTATCAGCTGCGGGCCAGGGAGCCTCCTGCGGTCCGCACAACACAGGCTCTCGCCACTGTTGTCGGTGCATGCCAAAACTAGACGTCAAGTCACTTGCTGAATATATTGTACATTTCTATCGCAGGACACGGGGATATTAGGCTGGGACTAAGTTGCAATATCACTCACTACTGGTTGGCATTCACAGTACTAGAAAAGTCTATCTGAGCTGCCTGGGGAGAATTGCCACACATAGCTTTTGTTTTGTTAGCATGCTGGGGAAGACAGGCTTGCTGGTGAAATGGCAGCATAATTGTTATGAGTAGGACTGGTAAGATTCTAGTTAGATTTAAACACAGTTGGAAGTTGTGCTTGGTACTGTTAGTAGGCAGAAGTAACTTGTGGATGGAGAAGTCATATGCCCCAGAAAGGAGATTATTGATACCATCTTTAAAATGAGTATCATGTGCCATTCTAAACATGTGCTTAAATTCATTAACTGCTGCTGCTGTCATTCATATTTGTAGAGAGAAACTCCTTTTTTGCAATGGGCAACAGTTACTACAGAGACCCACAGCTGATCAAACTGCAGGAAGAAGTAAGTGTCTTTTAATCTGTCAACCCATCCACTGCCCATGGAACACTGGGAGAAGGGCCGGAAGATTGTAAAAGCTGGAGAAAGGGTCCAGCTCTTTCTTCCAGATTGAAACCTTTCTTTATGGAGGAAAAGAGGAGACTCATGACATTCTAAGAAAACTCAAAGACTCAAGAGGCCCCTCCCCAAGGTTCTAGGAACATTTACAGTTGCTGGGGGTGAAGGCTCTTCAGTGGAGTGGCTGCCTGCAGGTTGTCAGGTGTCCCAGCTTTGAGAATCATCACCCATGTCCGTGTGGGCTTTTGGTCATGCAGCTGCCTGAATGGTCCATGCTCCTGTAAGTAACCCCTCACCTGTGGTGTTGTAAGCAACTCCAGGCAACTCACTGGCTCATCAGGATTCCATGGAAGGAATCATCTCCTTAGTCTCTCATGTACGATCTGGAGATAAGAGATGCTGGTTTGCATCATCACCACAGGAAAAGTCACACAACAGGAGCAGAAGCCCTAGCCCTGATGGAACCACATCAGTGTGGACCTGGAGCTTCATGGCTGTTCTCAGGCCCCAAGGCTCCCTATCACCTCACAAGCAAAGCTTTTGACTGTCCTGCTGGTCCTCTCTGTATCTGCCACTTGGCTCCCACTATCCAGAGCCCATGTGTGTCCGAGATGTTTAAGGCCATTTTCTTGCTATTGTATGTGCATTTAAAAGGACAAGGGACACTAAAGGAACATCCCTAATGTCTTGCCCCATGTCTCTTGAATTTCACCTGAAAACCCTGATCTTGCTGCATGAGGACAGTGGGAGAGACTTGGGGAGGACGAGTCCCCCATCTCTCTGACACACAGGGCTGTCTCAAGGGGCCTACATTGAGTATGAAGCTGATTTAGAGCCCAAGAGTCAAGACACCGGTGTGGGCAGTGGCCTGGGTGGGATGGAGAAGGAACAGTTGAGCTGTCAGAAAAGCACTGGGAAGCAGTCCTGAAGAGGCAGGGTGAACCTTCACAGGGGACTACAGGTTTGCTGTGGGGCGGGGAGCAAGGAGCGATGTGTGGGAAGACCAGCGAAAGGTCCATAGTCCCACACAATAAATTATTTCGGTTTCAAACCACTCTATGACATGATGACTTAGCAAAGGACATCATGAGGATAAAAGGGCCTTTGACCTGGCCAGCTGGCAGAATGACAGAGAGTTGCCTGTCAGATCACTCAGAGAGGAGAGCTGTGAGCAGATGCAATCCCAAGGCTGGACAGTGGCCTCAGGGCTGCCCCAGCCACAAGTGACTGGATATGAAGCACCTAGACACTTGTAGTCAGCAAGACCCTCTGGATTTCAGCAACACAGTCTGAGACTCCAGACTCCCTGACGGCACTTGGTGTTAAGAGAAGAATTTGCAGAAGTGGGAAACAGTCTCACAAATATTAGCACAGAGCCACATCCCACTTATCCATGTATTCGAGATTTCTAGGTTGGCATAATCAGGCCCGAGGCACTGAAGTTTCTGGAGTCCCTGAGCCTCAGGACAGAGGATTGGTCCAGCATCAGCCTCAAGTGTGGTAGGATACTCCCCTGTCCCACATCCTCTCCCTGGACCCACTGAAGCATTCCATGCATGGCCTTCACACAGTAATGCTGGCCCATCAGACTAAGTCTAGTCAATGCCAGATTGGGACACACATGCTGGTCAGGACATGAAACTGCCCCACTAAATCAGTGACTATTGTCTCCTCTCTGCAGAAAGCTGGTATCAGAGGAAATGGAGTCCTTTCATTCACCATCAAACAGACGGGAATTCAACGAGCGTGACAAATGTGCTTTTATGATGTGTTCACTGCATTATCAGGGTTGCTTGCTCCTACAACACAGTGAATTGGAGCCTCACAGATACAGACATGAGATCACACCCCCTGCTCCTGAGCAGAAGGGAGAGGGTAGATGAAATGAACTATAGGAATGTGCACGAGCCAAGTCATTATATTCATGAAGGATTCGCCTGTCTTCTGGAAGCCCATTCTCGAGTAAAGGGTTACAGCTCCGTGCTGCACAAGGCCAGTCTGAAGAACAACATCGCTGTAGCCCTGGTCCCGTGCAAACTGCAGGACAGTTCTGACCAGAGCTTTAGCTATGCCCTGTCCTCGATGCTGTGAGGACACAGACAAGCGAAAGAGCCCCAGCTGCTTCCTCCCTGGTGGGGGGCTCCTGACTGGCAGAGCCGCCACCGTGCCCACCACCCGCCCCCCAGACTCAGCCACCCAGAAGCAGGAGCCACACCCACTCAGGTAGGACTTGGTGATGTCAGCCATGTCCGTTTGCAAGCACGTGGCCACATAGTTCTTCCAGGGCTGTCTGGAAAGGAACCACAAGAATAGAAACCCAAAGAAGATGCACACAGCCGCCAGGAGCCAAGAGCCAGACACCAGGACCAGGACAAGAGGAGCTCCAAGTAAGAGCAGAAGGGCTCGGGGGAGCATCAACACGTGGCGGAAGGTGGTGGGGATGTGCTCCTCCATGCCCCTGGAAAACACATCAACCACCTGTCTGTGGTCATTCTCCTGGTATTTGCGGATGTGATAAGGAGCCATGAGGAGACTTCTGGGTCTCAAATCTCCAAGAGACAGATCTGCCTGTGTGGCTTCCTTGCAGATCTATAACAGAAAGAAGGTAAGTGAGTTCCCGAACTTCCCACTCACACAGTTCCAGCCTCTGGATTCACAGGTGCATGTTTCCACTGTTATACAGAGCAGAACACCAAAGCTGGGGGAAAAGTACCGGGTGTAGACACCTATTTGTACGCTGACTCCTCCTGTCAAGCCATGTGACTGATCATATCACTTAACCTCCCTACGCTGGTATTCAACTGAAGTTCAGGTATTGGAAGACCTGGTTTCTAGGCTTTCTTTCAAAATTTAACACAGTAGCTTATACACAGCACAGGCGTGCACACACACACACACACTCACAATCTATTCCCCACCACCTTCCTTACCTAGTAAATGGTTCTGTGAACTTTTGCTGAAGGTGTGGTGTCCCCAGATGTTTGTCTCCTCTTCGGGGTCTGTTACATTGCAGAATCCTATGTTTCCATGTACAAGTTTCAGTAATGGCTGGAAAGATTTAATGTGCTGAATGGAAAAGGATGGAGGCCCCGAACACTTCACCCTTGAGTCCCCAGGAAGTTTAAGGAAATCTGGACCCAGTGCCACTAGCCTTTATCTCCCTGTCCTCTCACATGGTATCACCACAAAGCCAAGAAGGTCCAGCACGCTCTCAGTCTCTAATATACCCCAGACATCCTCCACCAGGGAGGCAAACTTGCTGGCGCCTTATTCACTGGATCCTGGATAATCATAAACTAAAGGTGAAGATCTGAAATGAGACAGAGAGGGCCCTACCCGTTCACTGGGGATTAACCTGGGTCGGGGGTAGGATCTGGGACAGTCAAGGGTCATCACCCTTGTGGGAGACCTGCCAGTCATCTTCTACCCTCCAGGCTGCTCTTCTGGCACACTCAGTCCACCTTGGTCTCGGCACACACCTGCTAGGAGACTAGAGACTGTGGCACTCTTGAGCTCACTTTCACAAGCCAGGTCTATTGGCTCAGCAACAAGGTCCTCATAGCTGGCCTTTTCCCTGTCCAAGCTGTGCCCGTTCCTTGGCAAAGAATCCTGGCAGTCCTCATTGGCCTTCTGCCTCTCCTCCTCACCATCAGGTCTTCTCTCAGCACCGCATCGATGCACCTGCTCTACTATGTCCTTTTTCTTTATTTATCTTTTTTTGTGAGACACAGTCTCCCTATAGCCTTGGCTGACCTGGAACTCACTATGTAGACCAGGCTGGCCTTCAACTCACAGAGCTCTGCCTGCCTCTGCCTCCCGAGTACTGGGATTAAAGGCATGTGCCACCATGCCCAGCACTATGTCCTTTTTAATCTCAGCAGTGCTGGTGTCCAGATGATAGACCCAGACAAGGGACAATGACTGCTCAGAGCCAGCATGCCTCGTTTCTTACGGTGCCTTATGACATAGGCAAGACCAACCTAGAGGTGCACCTTTCTCCATAGAGCTGTCCCAGTGGATGGGACACCCTGTCTCTGCCCCTAGTGTGTCTGCCTCTGCTTGTGCATGGGTGGGCATGCATGCACACACACACACCCCACCCACACACACACCATAAAGAATAAATTACATATGTGAAAATGTTATAGTAAAACTTATTTCCTTGTTAGATAACAAAAAATTAATTGAAAATGTTTAATTAGGTAAGAGAAGAAAATAAGATGCTAACTTGAGTTAATACCTTATATTCTTTATTTCCTGAAGTGAGCCCAAAGAAATTACAAGACTGGGGTCCTGAACCAGGGGCTCTAGTTTAGAAGCTGAAGCCTACAGTTTGTACTCACCTATGTTTAGAAAACTCTAGATATCATCAGAGAGCAAAGCAGGATAGGCTCAGGGCTCCACAGAGCTCAGCATCAGGCCAACAGATGGCGCTCGGGGAGGATGTGAAGAGAAAGATGCCAGCCTTGGACTGAGGCAAGTGAGGGGTTTTCCCGGGGAGTATTTGGTCCCCTGTCTTTCAAACTACATGAGGTGTGCTGTGCATTGAATCAAATCTCTGATCAGTCACGATTTTCTCTTCTACATTTTGATATTTCAAATTAAAATGTGGGCTGTGCAAAGATGGCATATAAATTAAAGATTTAAGGATTTAATGTGAGAGTAAGAAAAGTTATTTAGGCTAAGCATGGTGGTACACACCTATAATCCCAGCACTCGGGAGGGAGAGGCATGTAGATCAGGGTTTCTACCATGGGGATAAAACTGTATAGAAGTAGTCTGACAAAGAAGATAAGGCCCCCAAATCTGGATGTTCCAAGACCTGCTTCCTTACTGTCCCGATCAGCTGATTATGGGCTGAGCAGTTAACAGGAGCCCGATTCAACCTTAACCTCCAGCTACCTCTCCAGGTGGCTATGATGCTCTGGCAGTCTGGAGCTGGAGGCCATGGAGACCTCTGTCCTTCCAGCCTGCCCCCAAAATCGCCCCCATGAGCTCTGACGTCACTCCTTTCGGCTCCTTCCTCACTCTTGCCGTTTCTGAATCTGTAGTGTCACTGTCACAGTGAGGTGCTGTGGGAAGGGCTAATTTGGAAGTATACTCCCTCCTTTGTACATTTATGGAAAAACCTGCAGAGACTGATTCTCCAAAGACGAGTGAAGGCCGACACGGCATCGCGACGGTTACCTGTGTGCACCGGCAACGCCTGTGAGCACTCCGGCGATTGAGAAGGGCTACGTAACGCTCACGTAGCCACTCCTGGCAACAGGGATAAAAGTCTAAGTGTCCAAGGATCGGTGACCACAATAATGCCACACCTACATGAACCTACAGTCACTTTAACCAGTTTCTAACAAATAAACTGTCAGGTGGCCTAGCCCAAGTAGTCACTGAGCAAGGTTGCAGTGGCTTTTGTGTCACTCTGGTTGGATCTCTTGCTTTGGGTACACATCCATAGATTTCTCCTTCATAACAAACCAGCTTTAGTTATGTTAACTTGCTGGTTTATTGGGAATTTATTAAGGCAACTCTGGGTTGATTCTGGCAACTTGCACAATATTCCCAGTTTTCCAGCAACAGCCGTGTTTCAGGGGAGTTATGGACATTCACAATCTGTGTGATGAGAATCGGCCTTAGCTTTTCCTTGAATAGTCCAAACCTGCATCTCAGTACCCAAGAGTAGAGGTTTCCAGTCAAAGTCCGAGGGAAACTCAGCACTTACATCTACACTTGGAACACAACCACCTGGAGGCCCTGGCCAATGAAACTTCCCCCGCTCCTGGAGGTGAGAATTCTGACTTCCCATCCTGATGATCCAAAGCAGAAGGCAAGTGTAGTGTGGGAAGTGCAGAGCTCCAGTAACAGCCCCGGAAGGAGTCTGGAGTTTCCAAACACGGCAGAGTAGTTTCCAAACACGGCAGAGTGCGGAGCCCGTGATTACGCCTTCCCGCCCAGATTCTGCTGCGTGAAGAAACTCATGGACCCTAGTTTGTGGCTGCTGCAGGTCTAGCCATATTCCACACCCTGTGAATTCCACACCCTGTGAATTCCACACCCTGTGAAGTTGCTAGTTTGCCTGTCCCAAATGTCTGAGTTCATTTTTTGTTTTCTTTTGAGAAGGGTTTATTTGAGACAGGGTCTCTCTGTAGCCAAGGCTGTGCTCAAACTCACTATGCAGACCCAGCTGGCTTTGAACTCACACAGATCCACCTGCCTCTGCCTCCATAGTGCTGGGATTAAAGGCATGCACCACCACGCCTAACCTGGGTTCTTTTTCTATGTCCAGTCTTCAAGGTCTATAACACTAAAATGGCTGAACCCCCTTTATCCTTTACTGGTTCCGATCCCTAAACAGGTCGTTTTTACATCTTGGAATTGTGGGACAAGAAGGTTGAATGCAGACTGAGCAGCAAGGGAGTCTTGAGTTCTTAGCTAAGAACAGAAGTGAGAAATAAACTCTTAAATCTTGTTCCCCACCCATCTGAATCAGGAGGTGAGAGACAGACTGTAGAAGGGTAGAGGGGATGGGCCAGCATGGGTAGAAAGTCACGTTTCCTCCTTCAGTGCGTAGAGACTTTCCAGCACCTCACAGATTCTATCCCTGTACAATTCTTTGGGAGTAGATGAGGTGTCATCAGAACGCTGATTACAGTACAGTCAAGGATTGTCTGGCAGTCACTATGACATCCTTGTTAGACCCAGCTAATGTCAGCCAGCCCACCTGAATTAATGACACCTGTGTAAGGTGATAGCAAGAACAAGCCAGAACCTTAAGCCATCTCAGCCAGCTCCCCTTACTGGAGCTGAATGTGCAAATATACATACGACCCTAAACAAGCTCGGCTTTTCAGTAATTTCTGGTAAGAGAAAACTTGCTTCTATACTCTTTTGTTACATTTCAATCTATGATGTTCCCAAGAGGTCCCGTATTGAAGGCACTGTCACCAGCTGATGACACGGAAGTTGTAGGTTCTGTAGGAGGTAGAACTCGTAGGAGAACTTGTGTTGTGGCATGTGCTGTAGAGGACATCTGGATCCCCTGTCTTCTCCCTCCTGTTTCCTGGCTGCCATCAGTCAACAGCTGCAGTCCACCACTGGCTCTCCACCATGACGTTTTGCCATACCCGAGACCCAAAGCAGCCAGGCCAAACAACCATGGGCTCTGAAACTGTGAGCCGAGACATACTTTTCCTTCTGATAAGGTGGATATCATGTGTATTTTGTCACAAAGGAACAGCTGAATAATAAATACATCTCTGTAGTCCTGCCTGGAAGTCTGACAAAGGAGTCCAAGGACATTGCTCTAGCAGCAAGGCGGGCCACACAGTGGTGAGGAGCACTGGCTGCTCTTGCAAGAGGACCTGGGTTCAGTTCCCAGCACCCATATGGCAGCTGACAACTGTAACTCCAGTTCCAGGAGCCTGACACCTCTTCTGGCTTCCTCAGGTATGGTAACCATGGATGCACTAGGTACATGGAAGCAAAACATTGGTATACATAAAATAAATGAATAGAGCTGGGCATGGTGGCACACAACTTTAGTCCCAGCATTTGGGAGGCAGAGGCAGGTGGATCTCTGTGAGTTCAAGGCCAGCTGAGGCTATAGGGAGACCCTGTCTCAAAAATGACTAAAAATAAATAAATAAATATTTTAAAAGAGGAAAGTGGAGAAGAGGAAGTCATACCCTTTCTTCTTAGTACAATACCTTTCAAATTTTAATTTTAAAGTAACCCTACAAGGTAATGAGCTTCTTTGTGATCTTGTCATGTGTGCATATCAGTATTCTTTGGCCACATTTGCCCCAGTAACACTCTCATGTCTCCCTAAAGCATCCTCTTTAGAAGCTTGCCATTGCAAAAGCTTTCTCTGTGCCTGGGGATGTGTGCCAGGCTTCAAGACTAGCAAGCCTCTGCCAGCACTGTCTCAAGGACTGGTGATTTGAGGTGCAATCACGCAGAAGACAGTGCCTAACCCAGGCTCTGTGGAGTCTGGCACTGGTGTCATGCTGCCTTGCCCTCTTCTGCACCAGACAAGACTGGTAAAATTACTCAGTTGCCAAAGTTACCAAAGTTGTCCCTGAGAAGGAGCTGAGTTTTAGTAATAGCTAGTAGCTAGAAAAACCCCACCAACAGAGGGCCTGGCTGTTGGCAGGACAGCTGTGGCAGGACCTAAGGGCTTAGAGTCTTCCTGTGGGGTCTGGAGAAGAACACAGTTAAGAATATAGAACCCTCTCTTGGTACCAAAGAGGAAAGAGGATACCATAATGTGTGGGGGTCCAGGAAGCCGTAGCCTTGAGCATGAGGCCACTGGCCTGCCTAAAACTCTTCATTGATACCTTGGGGTCACATATCACTCCCTCTCACTCTCAGGTTTTCTTTCACCCAGGCCTGGTTCAGGAATGAGACAGGCCACTGGACAGGTTAAAGACCAATGAGAGATTCAAGTTCAGTAGATGCTGTAAGATTTTACCCTCCTGAGAATACTCAAGTCCCATCTGAACTATATGTGCTCCTTGACTTTCTGCTTTCTCTGCCCAGCAAGGCAGGAGTCTCTAGAGACATACATTGGCCTCTACAAGGAAGAACGGCCTGAAATCAGCTAGGGCTTTGGTCTTTGTGACCATCAGCAGTTGCAGCTGTCCTGAATAGGAGGTATCCTTACACTCAGGCTCAGGGGCGCTCAGGACACTCGGGCTTTAAACATTGTCACTGTTCTCCAACTTTCTTCTCATACAGGCCCCTGCTACCTGCTCAGCTTTCTGGCCAAAGGACAATAGCACCTCAGCTTCACTCATCTCAGAGTCCATTCAGACAGGAGATAAGAGTGCCCGTGGGGGCTGATTTCCTCCTTTGGCCAGCTGTGTGCTATTCTGTCCTCTGTGACTGTAAGTTGGAGACTAAGCACTCTGGAACACTTAGTGTGGCACCACTGTGGAAAGTAAGACTTATCCAGAGGCCCCTCATCTGGGACAAATCTTTTCCATGGACCATCAGCTCAAGACCTTTAGGACAATGTTATGAGACAGTGTGTGAGCTGCCTGTGAAGGTGCCCCAGGATTCCCTCCCTGGCTGTGCTGTCACGAGGGCTGGATCCTATCATAGGCCGATGGCAGGCCCCTTCTCAGCCAAGCCTACTGTATTAGTCAGGGTTCTAAAGAGACAGAATCTGTAAGATGGTGATATATATAGTTAGATTAGCTTACAGGATAGGATCCAAGTAGTCCAACAATGGCTGCACCACACTGAAGAGGCTGAGAGTTCGGTAGTTGCTTAGTCCACGAGGTTGCATCCAACCATCAGTTCCAATCTGGCCTGACAGATTCTAAGAGATCCACTTGTCTTCAATCTACCTTGGAATACAAAGAAGTTGGTCACAGCAGCAAGACGAACTCACCAGTGGAGAAGGTAAGTGGCCAAAAAGGGTCAAGCCCCCTCCTGTCATGGCCTTTTAGATGAGCTGCCATCAGAAGGTAATGCCCACAGTTATCTCAATTCCACATTCAAATGGGAAAAACACAATTACCCGCATAATATATGTATGTAGAATCACAAGTGTATTCTTAAACAAATAGGACAAAACACTCTGTCAATTACAGTCAATGGTTCTGTAACTGGTCACATGGCCCCAGCTGATATTTACTACTACCTTCTTCTACTACCCAATCTGTATTAGTCACTTCTGTTCCTGTGATAAACCAAGGGAACTTATAAAAGGAAGAATTTTTTTAGCTTATGATTCCAAAGGGGCAAGAGTCCATCATGGTGAGGAAGCATGGCGGCAGAGGTGGCCGGAGTAGGTGCAGAAGCTAAACACTCATCTCTTCAAACAGGCACAGGAAGCAGAAAGTGACTGGAGATCTGCAAGGCTAAGAACTCTCTAAGCACATCCCCAATGATGTGCTTCCTCCAGCCTGGCCACACCTTCTAGGACCTCCTAAAATGGTGCCACCAACTGGAGACAAAATGTCCAAATACTTGGAGCCTATAGAGGGCATTCTCACCACATTCCACTCCCAGGCCCCCATAGGCTCATGACCATATAAAATGCAAACTGCATTTAGTCCAACCTTAAAAGTTTCCATAGTCTTTACTGCTCTCAACACTATTCAAAAGTCCACAGTCCAAGATCTCTTCGGAGACTCAGGGAAATCTCTTAGCTATTCCCTCTATAAAACCAAAAACTAATTACATACTCCCAACATACACTGGAACCAAACACAAATTCTCTTTCCAAAAGGGAGGAAGAGAGGCATAGTGAGGAAATTCCAGACCAAAACAAGATGGAAAACCAGCAGGGCAAACACCAATTCCAGTAGCTCCCTGTCTGACTTCTGAGACTTCACTTCCAAAGGGCTCTGCCCCTCGAGCTTGGCTGTGTGCAGCATGCATCTCTCTCGAGCTGGTACCACTCCCTGCACGCAGCTCTCCTTGACAGATGTCTCACAGCTCTGGCATCACGAATGTCTTCTTGGGGTCTCCACTGCCAACCAGGCTCGACCCTCACAGGTTCCCGAAATGGCCTACCAGAGCCTTCTCTATGCAGGGACAGCCTGCTGCACGCTGCCTGGCCTCATGGCTCTCTGAAAAGGTGGAGGAAGATCCTATGATCCTTCACTCTTGTATCTTTCCAGCCTCTAAAGCCAGCTCCAGGTGAAGGACACTGCCAGGTTTGGCTGCACTTTTGGGACAGAGCCCAGCCTGCTTCATCTACTTTCAAAACTTTTCTCCTCAGTGGTTCTCTAGTAGAAAACCCTGCAGCATTTCCTTTCACACGTTGGAGGCTTAGCTGGGTGCGGTCTTGCCCCGGAGGCACTCTCTCCATTGTTTAAGTGCAGATCTCTAGACCTCTCCCTAATCGCTTTAATCTCCTTATCAAAGGGATCTTCTCTTTAGCATGTGCCTTGGCTCCCACATTAATCTTCTTAGTGCTCTTTTTCAATCCTAACTGTACAAGTCTGTATTTTTTTCTGCCTCATGTATTCTTTTATACTGTAGAGTTGCAAAATATTCACCATTAATAGCCATACCACCATTTCTACATTGGGCTGCCTTGAAAAGTCCTTGTCAAAGAGATTACTCCATTGCTTTTCAACTTAGCCTCAGGCAAGCTTTTTGGCCGTGGGTAGACTCCAGTCAAGGCTCTTTGCTAAAATATCCCAGTTGCTGCTTAAGTCCTTATTTCCTTCTAGAACCATATTGTTATCAGCACTACTTTCTTCCAGCCTTCTACTGTAAGGTGTGAATGAAACCCCCAACAGTTTCAAGCTCAGGAAGATGGAAGGCGACCTGAAGCCAGAGCTACAACCTCTCAGAGATCTAAGCTTTGCAAATAGCTCAGATAAGACTCCAGATCCCAAATTCACAAAGGACACTGGGCTTCCTGGGCAGATAAGATTCAGGACTCAAGGAATTCACAAACAGCTGTGAAAAAGGACTACTTCCTGGCCAGAAGCTTGCCTTAAACATCAATCAGATGTTATGGCAACCCCCCTCCCCTAAAAGCCAGGAGGGGGCTGAAGGTTTTTAAGGCTTTGAGGACTTGGACAAGGTGGGGGCTTTGAGACTGAGACTTGGGGTGAGCTTGCTCCCCCAGGGAGCTTGCCCCGGAGGGAGCTCCTCCATCCCGATCTGGAGCCTGGCACTCCAGCCCAGTTCCCCGGAGCCCCAGCCCCAAGATGGGGGTGAGGGGGCTAGCGTTTCTCCACTTGTGGGTGCGGAGCAGCTAGTCCCATCTGGTCTTCTCTTAATAAAGCCGCTTCCTGTTAGCTGTCAGCGGAGTCTGGTCCCTTCTGTCTGCTGCGTCTCTCGAACCCAAAACCTTACATCTACTACAATGGTCTAATAAACTCTGCTTACAGCAATCTGTAAGGTTCTGGGTTTGAGAGACGCAGCAGACTTAAAGAAGGGACCAGAGATTCCGCTGACAGCTAACAGGACCCGGTTTATTAAGAGAAGACCAGATGGGACTAGCTTCTCCTCACCCACAAGTGGAGAAATGCTAGCTCCCCACCCCCCATCTTGGGGTTGGGGCTCCTGGACCTGGGCTGGCTGCCAGGCTCCAGACCTGGCATGATGAGAGTCCTCATCATGGTTAGGCAGCCGTGCATATTTCCTGGTGGGAAGGTGAGCAGAGATGACTCTGGCTGCTGCTTGAGTGGTGTTGGGGTCCCAGCAAAGCACAGTAGGAGGGCAAAGCTGGTGGCGGGCCTCCCGTGTAGGCAGCGGAGGGACTGGTGCTGAGACAGTTTCTCCTGCATAAGAGACTGCTGACCAGGGAGGAGGTAGACTTGACAGTCCTCCCCCTCCCTGCCCCCTGGTGGGAGAAGAGGACAGGAGAAATCTTTAGAGGCTTAGCTGCTCTAAGAGGTAACACTGTTTCAGACCTGAAAGGGTTAATGAAATGGGAGATTTGACACTTTGTAGGATCTGGTCCAGGTAGAGATCAAAGATTCTGGAAAAACCATAAGCAAGGTTAAGGTTGAAGGACCCTGTAGGAGGCCATTGGTTTCAAAAGAGGTTGTCCATTCAAATTGACTAAAAGTGTAGAGCCAAGCAAGCGGCCTCAGATTAAAGCTGGAACTGCTTCCTATTTTCCTGAAAATTTAAGGAATTAGATGACATACATTCAAGGGGGTAGAGATGCGAGAAAGATTGGCTCATGACGGAGGTCAAACAAATGAAGTGTGTAAAGGTTAGCTTAAAAAAATTATTCAACCTAAAATTCCCATCCATAGAAGCAGATGTTTACGTTTTAGTCATTGTCTTTGTTCTGACTGAGACACATCCTGGCATTATATCCAATCCCGAAGACCATGAGAAACTGTTATACTCAGAGTCACAGACACAGATGTGGTGGTGAACAACGGTTATTTGTTTAAGATGTTCTGCATAAGATTAGATACTCCTCTTTCAAGACTCAGACCTTCAATCACTTGCATAGACTCTCTTCTATTCTGGAAATATCCAGCCCTCATAATCTTACATAAATCCTTCTTTATAAAATACTTCCTTTCCTTTTCCCTCTTATTTTCTTTCTTAATACTATGAGACTTAATAACATTCAGGCTGAGAGGGGTGATTGGGTACTCAGGTGAGGGTCCAATGACCCCACTTAACAAACCTGTAAGTGGACACAACTGAAGTCATGAAGATGGCAGTTTGGCTCAGAAGAGTGCTGTGTAGAACCATCTTACTAAAAGGACACACATAATGTTATGAATTGATATTATCGGTGTGTATATTACACTTTATAAATTTTCAGGTGAGCTTATAGAAAATACAAAAATTATAGGAAAACTCTATAAGGGTGCCCAGGGCGTGAAGGGATAAGGAAATGTTTTATTTCAGAGAAAACTATTTAGATCATAAAGAGAGTCAGTAATTAAGAACAGTGAAGGATGCATTTTAAAGCCTGACCCAAGGGGTGAGGGCTGTCAGGAGTGTCTTAGAGAATGCAGGGAAGAAGGAGAGTAGTCCTGGGGGTGTGGGGGGCCCATTGACTCCCACCATGGAGAGCTGCTAAGGGTGTGTCTTACCCGAGAAGGAAGAGGACAGACCATGTGGTCCCCTACTACAAACAGGCCTTTGTCCACCGTGGCAGTGGCTCTGCGTTCCTCCATTGCTATGGTGCGGAAGGTCAATCCTTGGTGGCTAGGTGGATGAGTTCTGTCAGTAAGATCTGGAGGCGGGTTGGGGGATTTGGGGGCCACATGACTGGCCTACCTCAATTCTGCAAACAAGGGCAGTCATCCTTTAAGCGTCCCCATTTTCCTCTTGTGGGCATAGCCATGGCAGTGGCCGCTGAGTTGGGGCAGGCTTGTGCCTAGTGTCCTTCATTGTCACCATGGGCCTGGTAGCTGTTGTGGCATTGATGCCAAGTTGATTGGAGATCTTCTTGGAAGAAACCCGAGTGCCACCATCCATAGTTGAGCCTTCTGGCTCCAGCTCAGTCCCTCTGTCCCCGACCCACAGCTTTGTTTTCTCTTAAGATCTATCTCACTCTGAGTTTTCTAAATGCTTTTCTTGTTTTTTCTTTTCAGATGAAATCTACATACAATAAATTTGTCTCACTGCAAAACTTTTCAGTATCTATCCATTTGACAATACTAAACCACAGTCAATTTTGGCAAGTCTCATCCATTCCTGACGACACAGGAAGGCACTTGTGTTCCTGCAGCCACCATGTCTTCTCTCTCCAATCCCTGGTCACCCCAAGCTCTCTGCAGTCTGCTTTGGAACTCCACATTTGGCACTGCATCTAGGGCCGAAATTCCTGCTGATTGTGTGGACTTCCCCAACCTTTCTGCTGCTTTTAGCCCCTCTGTCACCCACTGATGGAGTCCACAGGCACACAGAGGTGCAGGTCCCTGCACAGCATAACCTCCTCCCTCCTCTGCACCCTTCAAGGACAGCTGAGATAGCCCTACTGGACTATGTAAATTTAGTCAGAGCCCTCTCTGAAGATGCTCAGACTGACAAACAGATACACACACATCATCATCATCATCATCATCATCATCATCATCATCATCCCAGAGACTGGGCCCATCTTTCCTGAACACAGAGCTATCCAGCATAAACACTCACATGATGGAACCTGCCTTAGGGACAAAAGATGTTCTGTGTCCACTCCTGTGTTGAACAGGTCCCAGGAAATATGGTGGCTGGAGTGAGGACTGAGCTTTCAGGAGCACAGGGTCTCAATGGCTGCAGCGAGGCAAGCGAGACGAATGATGTAGCTGGGTTTGTGAGTTCCTCCTCTGCCCTCACAGCACCCTAGTCCCCGCATGGAGTTCCTGCTCAGAGATGCTGTCTTCAGCCTTGCCTCACTTCCTGGAATGCAGTGCTCGCTAGCTGAACCTTGAGAGTGACCTGGAGAGCTGCACTGAGGGTAGAGGGAAGGCCACTTTGTCCCAGTCAACTCCACCAAACTGTGAAGCCGTGGAGTCTCCTCCAGGAGGCCTCCTGCAGGTCTCCTGCTCTGTCTCCACATTTCCCTTTTCATCTGCCCAAAACTGCCAGGAAAGAGGAGCTGGCTGCAGTGGGAAGAGCGAGCCCTAGGGGGCACTCTTCCCAAAGAAGACCTGCTCTCCAGGCTGCACCCAGGGGTGGTAAAGACCTGCTTCCTTTCTCAGTTTTTGGATGACACCTTCAGGACCACTCTTATCTCCAGCATTGAAATAGACTTCAAGATCAACATATTTAATTACAGGTAAAGAAGATCAAGTTGTAGACAGGGATCCAGCAAGCCAGGAATGACTCCACACCATCACGGCCTCCTATAGATGGGCAATGGGTAGCATGCCAGCATAGGACAACACTGAGGGGAAAAGTTTTGGAAATATCAGCAAGGCGCTTAGAACCACAGATAAGCTCGTCAGTGGACATGGGGAAAGAATGTTACCAAGATAGTGTGATATGGAGAATAAAAGATTTGAGCCTGTAGACCAAGAGCAGCCAATATGGGAGCATGGCATTGACCTAGAGCCCGCCAGACAACTTAAGGAAACTGTGCATGATAGCCTTGTTTTCTGTGTCTCTGTAAGCAAAGTTCAGCTGACAAGTTTGTGGTTAGAACACTGACACAGCTAGCTAGAATGAATCACTGGCCTTGTGTCCTCATGAAACTTCCTTGTTTGTCTCTGATGGAGACTTTGCAATGATTTTAACACCGAGGGTGTTTTTTTTTTTTTTTTTGAACATTTTTTTATTTCTAAATTTATAATAATTTGCTTGACTTTGAGACTGTACTAATAGCCAAGCAATATGTAAGTTTCCCTCTCATTCTAATCCAATGCCCAAGGAATAAAAGATATGTACTTCTCTTGTGGGGAGGGATCCATATTTGGAGATTTCCTGTACACTTCTGGTTTCCAGCCTGAGCGTTCCAGCAACAATATTAGGGTTTTTAAGACTAATGCAAAAGCAAACATGAACATGGAAATGGCATTCCTCACATAAGCTGAAACTGTCCTTTGAAAGCCTCCTGTAAAAAAGACCCACTGTGAAAATGCAGGTACCAGAACAGGAGGCATGCAAATGTAGCTCTCATTTATTCCAGCCATCCATGGCCTGGCCAGGCTGTTTTAAACTCTGAACAGGTATTTTGTTCCTCGTCTTAGTGACTCAGTCCCACCTGTTTTATTTCTTCTTTCACAGGTGACTGCTTGCAGACTACTATAACTTTCTTCAAATAAAAAAAATGTATAGAAAAAGCATATCTGGCTCATTCTTAAGGGTGCTTGCTCAGCTCACCCTTGGAGTTTGAATGTGAAATGTCCCCCATAAGCTCATGTATTTAAACACTTGGTTCCAGCTGGTGGCTCTATTGTGGAACATTTAGGAGACAAAGACTTGCTGGAGGAAGTGGGCCGGCAGTGGAGTTTTATGGCCTGGCCTCACTTCCAATTCTCTCTCTGCTTCCCTAGCATGGATGAAACATGAGCCGCCAGCCCGCTGTCCCTTCCACCAGGCCTTCCCTGCCCGCCACCATGTCTTCCTGCCATGATGCACTGCATCCCCATGGAACTGTAATTTGAAATAAACCCTTTGTCCCTTAAGTTGCTTTTGTCAGGATATTTAATCAAAGCAACAAGAAAAGAAACAAAGACACTCCTATAGTTTAGTCTTGTCATAGTCCAGTTCCTTCCGACATTAAAACCTACTGCCATCATTCAACTCCAGTCTGCAAACTGAGCAGAATAAAAGTCACGGGTTAGGGAGATGGCTCTCTGGGTAGACTGTTTGCTGTGCAAGTGTGAAGACAAGAGTTTGGATCCCCAGAAGCCACACAGAAGCAAGAATCCCTGTAACTATCAGACCGGCCAGACCAGTCATATTGACAAGCTCCAGGTTTGGCTAGTGGTCTGCCTCAAAACGTGAGGGATGGAGAGATTGCTGTGTGACACTGTTCCTGGGGAGATGTGAACAAACACTACTCACTGAAACTAAAGAACTCATAACAGGCCACATGAAGGACACCACCAAAATCCAACTTGGTGAACCAGTGAGTTTTACTGGGGTTACTGGAGGAGGAGGGGCGAGGTAAGTCACTCACCAAGATACTCACAGGTGCAGAAACGACTTAAAGACAGCTATGTCACCAAAAGCCAACTCCAGCATGGCTAATAGCCACAAAAGCAGGAAAGCTGGAGTGCACTTCACAAACTGCAGGCAGCTGGACGGTTTGGGAGTGTCTCCGCAGCAGCTAGGTTGGCCTGGTAGCTCAGCTAGCCTCTGTTTATTGCAGAAAGCTTATTTGTCTGTCTCTCAGTAGTCTTAGGGAAGGAGGGCCTGGTGAACCCCGTCAATTCCAGGGACTTCCTGACCTTATTCAGTTGTCTACTTGCAGATCTTAAGGAGCGTCCCTACAGGATGGAGTGCTTCACCTCCGCTCAAGCATCTGTTGTTTATAGCTTCCTTCCAAGATGGAAGGTTTATCCCAGAGGAAACTGCTATATGTACAACAGAAATCGAGGAAAACACATGACAACTTTGGGCCTCCACATACATACAAAATGAATAAATGTTTAAATTAACCATTTATTTTGTGCAGCCGTGGAATTTCCTGTCATTAACAGTTCTTGAGTCCCTAAAATCTACAGATATGTGACAGCAAAGGAACCAGACAAAAGCAAGGAAAACACCATTTTCACCTTGGCTGTGACTGTCCTGTGCCTGGTCTGGAAAGAAATTTCTTTGGCTTTCTTTGTCTTGGCAGATGCATGTGCAGGAGACTTACCCCAGCACAAACCACTCTGATGTTCATGGTTTTCTTGGCTGTAGTTTTCAGGTATTACTTGAGACAAAGGTTAATGCAGAAATGACAACTTTGGTTTGGAGAGTCTCATTCTCAGTGAGAAGATAATAAACAATTCCTGCTATCAATCCTCCTCTGCCATTTTCTCTCTGTGGCTCTTTCTGCACACTACTCTGTTTCTCCAGTCAGGCACCGGGGTCCACACCTTTAATCAGTACTCAGGAGGTAGAGGCAGAGGGATCTCTGTGAGATGGAGGCCAGCCTGGCCCACATAGCAAGTTTCAGAACAGCTGGGGCGGCAGGAAGACCTTGTCTCAAAAAGACCAAAAACAAATTTTGTTTCTCCCCCACCACTCATGGTATGAGTTACTTAAAAAATGAAAGGGACAAACTAGGTTTGTATTTAATATAAAGCACTGATTTAACTTGATAAGTAAACTGAAAGATAAATTCTGCCAGCTCTCAAATGCCTTCTCCTCATTTACTTTCTCCCCTAAAACCTCTGTCCTGCTGTTTGCAATCTGTTCCTCCTCTCCTTTCCCTGGTTCATTCATATTTTTCTGTCCACTGAGTGTATGCAGTGGAGTTTATGCATTGCACTAGCGTTCGGAGGGGGTTGTGGCTTATCTTTCTAATGTTCATTGATAATAATGTTATCATAGATAACATTAATGTTCATGAATAAGTTTCTTAACCTGAATATGAGTAGTCTGTGATAGAAACTAGAAGTTCCCTGAGACAAATGTCTCACCCCTGCCCCACTGTTAATAGTTAGCCACACCCCTATCTGGGGCTGGATGGAACGCCACAGCTGCAGTTAGCTGGACAACCCACTCCTCTTGCCAGGATCTGGGGTCCTTGCACCCCAGTTATCAGCTAGCCATTCCAGCTGAAGACAGCTTCTTTGTTCTGAAACTCCCTGGGGGAGGGGGCTGGTGGGAAGGACACTCCAGCCCTGACTTCACAGCTGTGTGTGCCTTCTTTGTTTCCAGTAATATAAAATTCACCCTGACCCCTCCCACCTTTGCACAGCTTGCTGGTCCACTGAGAAGCTGCATCCCCTTCGCTGATCAGTCTGCTAAAGGTCTGGCTCTGGTCTTTTACCTAAGCTTTATTCTTTCTCTGTCCTTCTCAATCTTGGTCTCCATTTCTGCAGCCCCTGGCAGTTTGGTAGCACAGTGAAGTCTGTTTTTGTTTTTTAAAGTTGGGGGCTAGAGAGATTGTTCATCAGGTAAAGTGCTAGCCTAAAGGCATGAAAATCAGTTCAGACCTAAACATCCACATAGTGTCAATTGGTGGCTCACCTCTAATCATGACACGTGGGAGCCAAAGAAGGGATCCCCAGAGTAAACTGGCTAGCTAGACTGCCCAAATCCACAAATTCTGGGTTCAAGTGAGACTCTGCCTCAGTACATAAGATGGAGAGTGACTGAGGAAGACTCCCTACAATCCCAGTCTCTAGCCACACCCACGCAAGCCCACCCATATTCGAACATGCAAATGCACATGCATGCACTGCACATAAAATGAAATAAAATAAAACACAGATGGTCCTCATTAAATTCAGCGGGTCCCGAAACAAATTAAAAAACATGATTCTGGGAAGGGACCTGTAGGGAGAAGGGGAGTTGAGAGGGACGCGTGGGAGATGAAAGAGGACACGGGGAAAGAGCAGTCAGAATGCATTACACGCATGGACGAAACTGTCAAAGAATAAATGTAGTAAAAAGTACAATATAAAAATAAAAAACAGTAATAAAATTAACTTAAAGCTTAAAAAGGCAGGAAGGAAG
This sequence comes from Eospalax fontanierii, assembly GCA_035773235.1. Taxonomy (NCBI): domain Eukaryota; kingdom Metazoa; phylum Chordata; class Mammalia; order Rodentia; family Spalacidae; genus Eospalax; species Eospalax fontanierii. The sequence goes on along the minus strand of CM069547.1, from coordinate 50,539,493 downwards.
TAGAAGTGAATTTTATTAACATGTCTCCAAACATAAAGTATTCTTCATACTTTAAGTGTTGTCTTTATGTTAAGACTTAGAAATACATTGTAAGGGGATGGAGAGATGGCTCAGCAGTAGAACACTGGCTGCTTCTGCAGAGGAGCTGGTTCAGTTCCTAGCACCCACATGGTGGGAATCATCTGTAACTTCAGTTCCAGAAGGATCACCTTCTGACCCTCCCTGGGCATTGCACGACATGGGTGCATTTACACACCTCATACATGTAAAATAAAAATAAAAAGTGTTTTAAAAATAAAGAAACACTTCATAATCCTGAAGCCTGTTCTTCACGTCCTCTTGGGGAATCTTCTATTCCTGTGGATTTAGAAAAAGGACAAAAGGCCTCTCCTGCACCACTAAGATCTCTGGCTCTTTCTAACCTGTCCTTCTGTCTCTCCATCTGTCTAGTTTGCCTCATTACTTCTCATTAGGATGGAGCAGGCTAAACTTGCAACATTGCTAGCATCCCAAGATGAAACCTTTGTGGAAATGATTGGGAATAGCAGATTCATTCAGAGCAGAGGCTGAGTTTATTAGGACAGCAGCTTCCACTGAAAAGATTTCTGGGTCGTGACACACATTTTAACGACCTCTTGGTTCACATAAACAACAACATAGGGATGTATTTGCTTGAAACCTCTAAACTTTTCAGATAGAGTCTGAAAGACAATTGTATAGGCCTCACTGGTTGTCTTCAGTTTTTCCACTCATTTGACTTTATCATTGTTTATTAATAAAAAGCAGCATTGACAAATAATCCCTAATGTTCTTCTTTTAAAAATCATGAAATTGGGTTGGGGATTTAGCTCAGTACTAGGCAAGTGCAAGCTCCTAGGTTCCAACCTCAGCTCTGGAAAAAAAATGGTGAAATGATGTTGGGGACTTTAGAAAGTTTTGGGTTAAGCTTACTGTTGCTAGATTAATTTTAATGTGTATGTTGCTTCTCTTTATTTGGAATGTGGCAGTAGTTTTTTAACTTTCAATCCTCTTTAATCCTCAATTCAATGACTTAAGGTTTGAGAGTAAACAGTGGGATTTCTGGCTAACAGACAGGTTTGCTGTTTGCCTAGTTATTATAATCAGCACTGTACATAGAAAGGCTATGGCTACCTTTGGTTAAATCTGTACTTTGAAAATATCAAAAAAGGGAAACAGAAGTCAATTACTGAGTTTTATGTGCTTACTACTAGGGCTTTTTCCATTCTGTTCAGTTTCTTAGGATCAAATGGAGAAATCCATTCTAAACATTTACTTTCATATTCTACTTAACAATTTAAATGAACTGAAATATTTCTGACAGCAACAAAAAGGACAGAAATTTCCACCCTGCTCACAATTCATCTCTCCAGTCATCCTGGCCCCAGCTGAAAATACAGTTACAGATCCACAAGATATCATGGCGCAGAAAGGTAGAGAGTGTTGCAGGCAATGAGAACAGAGGGCTCAACAGCTTCAGCAGAACTTGAGGACTACATAAGTTGGCTGTCTGTAGATGGGGTTCTGAGAATGGACTAAGAAGGCTCAGCTGTCTGGGTCTAAGAGTCTATGATCTATTGTTTATCTGGTTTCTCTACATGGAACCCCACCCCCACTCTCCGCTTGGAGGGAAAGAGGGAAGCTCACAAAATACACACAGAAGTTACTAGAAATCAGAAGTAAGTTATAAACAATTATGGGATGAGAAGAGAATTTTTGATGAGGTACCTGACTGTAAATTGTGCATGGCATTCCAGTGATGCTTCTGGCATGTGCTGTCATCATGCCGGGACAGGCTTTTTTGTGGCGTCACCCATGTTACTATAAGTAACCTCAATTGGTTCACCAGCCTAGACATGAGTGGGATCATTTCTTTGGTCTGTTGCCAGTGGGAGATATGGGGTCAATGGATCAAAATTGGTTTATATGTTGCCAGGAAAAGTCATGCAATATAATTGATAGCCAATAGATACCAACAGCATCAAAGATGAATTTGGGAAGAGTCTTGCTGTGGTTGATCATATGAGGCTGATCTTTCTGAGGGTGGAGCATCTGCAGGGACAATGCTACATGGCCATTTGTCCCTACATGACATGGGATATACCCTTGCTGTAATGGCAGTTTCATGGCCCCAACTCAAGATGATCAGACACGCAACTGAGGCTGAGCTGTCTGCCTGGAGGGAAAGTCAGAGTGGACCATCTTCAGGGAAAATCTCAGTGGGATCTTTCTGTTTATCTTATGGGTGGGGCAGCTCTTTGATGAATGTGGTCTGCCTAAGGAGTAGAGGGATCCCTCCAAATAACTGAAGGGCCAGAGAATGTATTGCAGTAGCTGAAGGCAGCACATGTGGAACAGGGCTGTAAGCTGACCATGGGGGCACATGCTGGTCTGCTACTTGTGGTCATGAAGTAATTTGTCATGACTGTAGTGGTGCTGGAAGCACAGTTCACTAATATAGATGGGGCTGTTAGCCAGAGTCCTAAAAGAGCTTGACAGCAGGGCTCTCTGTTCTGGGATGGGCTTTAGTGGATTTGCTGAGCCCTGTGGTAGGGCACGACTGCTTCTATTGAAGAGGCTCTGGAAATCTGAATGACTTAAACTGGCTTGAAAAATGGGGTTCATAACATGCTAAAGCAATCAAAAGAAAACGAAGATGGGGAATTAGACAGAGGAACCTGTCTTGGTCTTTGAAGAACACTAGAACTACGCTTATGAGCATCTGGAAGGCTTTTTAAGCCTGAATAGCATCAAAGGAGTGGTAACAGGGACACACTGTTGGAAAAAGATCTTACAAGGTAATCTGCAGGTGAGGTCCATTCAGGGTGACAGGAGGCCCTATGCTGAAAATCTTAACCACTGTCCTGATGGGGTGGCCAAGGTCACCTGCAGGTGAGGTCCATTCAGGGTGATAGGAGGCCCCATCCTGAAGTATAGGTTTGTTGATCCCTTGGACATTAGTGGATGTTAGGGCAGGTATACTTGGCAACTCCCCAAAACATCTAAGGCAACGGGCATCAGTGAGCAGATACTGAGATAGAGATATACAGATGCAAACGGTTCAGCTTGTTCCCGAGGTAAGCAATTACCCTGCCTCTGGGAGTCTGCTGTGTGCATTTCTCCCCTGAATGAAAGTACAGTGAGAATGGAGATTGTTCATGCAGCCTGAGGCCCTTTCAGCAGCCAGATGTGCCCAATGGAGAAAAAGAAACAGTGGAAGAGCCTGAAGCCTATCAGAACCAGGAAGCTGCTCAAGCAATGGGCATAGCTGGCGTGAACAGTCTTGCTTGTCCTTGGCCTTAGGCCTGGCAAGTAGCTCAAGCTAGCCATACTAAAGTCAGTGGAGGTGAGGAGATAAGTCATCCCTGGACAGCACCCCAAGATGAGGAGGCCAAATGGCTCATGGAGACTATGGATTTCTGAGGGCTAGATAAGGTGAAACCCTACTCATCCATGCCACTGTATTCAACAGTGCTCTTTGGAGGAGACAAACGATAAGAGCAGTGGGGTCTTTAATATGTTTTCATATAGATATCACTGATATTGCACTTGGGAAGCAGAGACAGGTAGATCTCTATGAAATTGAGGTCAGCCTGGTCTACATAGTGAGTTCCAGCCCAGCTGGGGCCGCAGAGAGACCCTATCTCAAAACAAAACAAAACAAGAACAACAAAAAACAGTTGTCAAAAAACTTTGAATTGAATTGAAGGTACCTGTGAGGGTGGGAAAAGACACTTGGAGCACCCGCAAAGTTGTTGGATAAAGATCCCGGTGTTGAGGGGTGAGTTACCTCCCTACAAGCTGCACGTCAAGGAGCCCCTGTGACCCCAAACAATGCAGATATTGCCACTGCTGTTGGTCATATGTCAAAATTGTATGGTAAGCCCTTGTTGCCAAAGATGCTGCCCATTTTTTTGTTACAAGACATTGAAAAATCAGTCTGAGACTGAGTTGAAAACACCCTCCTACTGGTTAGAGTATCAAACGCGACATGTAGGCTGTTGGGGGAGAAATGGTCTCCTGTTGCTGCAAATGGCCCTGTTATCAGGGTGCCACGCCATGGTAGTGCCATAGTTGTTATGGGTGCAACCAACTACTTTCTGATTGGATTTAAGGCCCATTGCACAGGACAGAGCCCAGGTTTGGTACTGGGATGTGTATTTTTCTGTGGCTGGGGATGTCATAGACTACAAAAGGAAGACTATTGCTATTGTTTTGCTAAATGGGTATCATGTGACTGTCAAATTGCCTTCTAAACATTTGTGTTTATGCCCTTTGTTGTGGAGAGAAATTTCTTTTTTTTTAGTGGGCAGTGTTTACTCTGGAGGCTCATCCCCAGTCCAGCTGCAGATAAGTGTCTTTTACCATGCTCTTAGCTGCTGACACCTCTCTCACTCTAGTACATGGCACAGGGAACACTGCAGAAGAGACTGAGACGGATATAAGAGCTGGAAGACAAGGTGGAGGTGGGATATTTTGTAGTTATTTACTCTGGATTGAAACATTCCCTTGGGGATGAAAGGGAGAAGCTCATCAAACTTGTAAGAAAGCTAAAAGTCTCAGAAGTCCCTGCCACAAAGTTATATAACAGTCAACAATTGCTCATAGTGAGGAAACTCTCCAATGATGGAGCTGCCTATAGGTTAGTTTTAAAAGACCCTATTACCGTAGTTTTCATGTCATTACCCATGTCAGGATGGGGTTTGGTGATGTCTCAATCATCCATGTCATGTAAGTAAACCCTTCATTCAAGTTGCTATAAGAAACTCCAATAAACCCATTAGCTAATTAAGACTGAGTGGGAGGAATTGTTTCTTTAGTCTGTCATATCTGGAAATAAAGATGTTATTGGTTCATGTCACTCCAGGAAAAATGACAAAGGGGAAACTGAGGCCCTAGACATGATAGAGCACCACTGGTGAGGCGTTGAAGTTTTTCGTGGTGTTCCCATAATCCCAGGATTCCCCACCACCTTACAATGGCAATTTTACATTGCACTGACAATTCTTTCTATATGTGTCATCAAGTTCTGTCCTAGTTAGCTTCAGCTATCAGCTTGGCACAACCTAGAGTCATCTGAGGAAGTCTCAATTGAGAGCCTGATCAGTGCTGGTGTCTGTGAAGGTTACTTAGAAGAGCATGAATGACTCTGGCAAGCAGCATTATTCAAACCCCAGCCAAGCACAGACAAAGACAGTCTGCATCACTGGAGTTCCCAAGAGTCCTCCCTCTGCTAGAGATTGTTTTCTGACTAGATAACTTTAGGGAGAGACCTTTAGAATCTTAAAAGATGCATGTTTTCTGAGTCTCCTTCCTCCCTTCAGGGAAGGCTGTTTCAATCCAGACCAAATAGATATTCAACACTCCATCCCTTTCTTCACCACTTACAATCTTTATGCTCTCTGTCCACACTTCCCCTAAGCTTCGGAGTGGTGATATTTATGACTATCTTCTCCCATGTTTGGACTGACAGTGGGCTGCTATGCTACAGCAACAGTTATTATTTTCAGCAACTTAATCCCTTCACCACCACCCACTGTGAAAAGTTTCCCTCTACAATTGAGACTGACAGCATTGGTTGTCTAAGGGCTAAACACAAATGTTGAGAAGGCAAGTTGACAAGCACATTAAACCTGTTTAGTAAACATGGCAGCCCTCCTTACTGTGGTATATTACCTCCACAGCCACAGGTTTTTATCCTTGAGGGAACTAAACATGAGTTCCCTCCTGTGGAATAGGACTTAAATTTAACCAGAGTAGTTGTTTGCATATGTAACAGTATTTCCACTATCGCACCAGTGGGCACAACTTTCCTGGAATGTTAACAGAGTAGCACCCAGGCTTCATAACCAAGAAGAGCAGAATCGTCAGCAACAATTCTCCCCCAGCAGCCTGCAAAGAGCCTTTGACATTAGAAAGCTAGCCAGTAAACAGCGAGCTTCCAGCTCGGTGTTTGCTTGATTTCTCAGGTTCTGAAAACAAGTATATGGTATTTTCATCAATAGGTTCTCTAAGTCTGGCATGCAAACAACAGCAGTGACAAAAGCCTTCACAGCTCATAGGAAGGCTGCCAGCCTCTGGCACTGGAATTTTCACCCAGCAGTCTTATGGGTTCTTTGTGTGCCTTTTCCTCACTCATCTTTATTTAAACCACTTAACTGCCATTTTAACTATTGTTCCAAATGCTTTTTCAAATCTGTAAGACACTTAAGGGTTAGCCTCAGGTAAAAAACTTTTACAAAGAGGGTAAGCAGGATCACTGGAGGCTCACTGTTGTCCAATCCCCAATCCAAGCAAGTGGCAACTGGTTGTGAGATTTATCCACTAGGGAGTGTGTGTGTGTTGAAAGAGAGAGAGAGAGAGAGAGAGAGAGAGAGAGAGAGAGAGAGAGAGAGAGAGAGAGAGAGAAATACTTTCCCATGGGACTGGGACCAGATAAAGCCAGGAGGGAACACCACATCCAGGAAAGGCCATTGGAAACTACTCTCACCGTGTCAGAGGCTGCCTTCCACCTCTCTGCACGTAGATGGCTTAGAGGCAAGTGAATCACCTGCTGCTCCAGCTCTCACAGGGTATTTGCTGCCCTCTGACCTATGACTGTGCAATGCCTCTACCAGAAGTGGTTCCACTTCGCTATAACTTGGATTTTTCTAGACCTCCTCAGTCACAGGTCCTTATCTTGGCTTAGAGTATTAAATATGAGTTCCCTCTTGTGGAACAGGCCTTAAATTTAATCAGAAAGGTGTTATGAATTTAAAAAATGATCTCTTATGACTTATACCACTGAATTATCAGGGTTTGCTTGTTCTTACAGCAGACTGAACTGAAGCCTGACAGATACAGAAAGAAATAAGATCACAGCCCTGGTTTCTAAGCAGAAGGGAGAGGGTACATGAAATCAAATATAAGCAAATCTAATACTAGCCTTGTGATTGTGCTGATGAAGTACTCACCTGTCTTCTGGAAGCCCATGTCCTAGTAAAGGGCCACAGGACTGTACTGTGCTGGTCTCAAGGACAACTTTACTATAGCCCTGGTCCAGTACAAACTGGAGGACAGAGCTTTCGCCATCCATTCTCCTCGATGCTGTGAGGGCACAGACAAGCAAAATAGCTCCAGCTGTTTTCTCCCTAGGGAGGGAATTTCAATTGGCAGGGCACCCACCAGGCCCACCACCTGCCCCTCCAGATAAAGCCATCCAGAAAGAGCCACGTGCACTCAGGTAGGACTTGGTGATGTCGACCAGGTCTGTATGCAAGCATGTGACCACATACGTCCTCCAAGAAAGTCAGACAAAGAACCACAAAAAAAGGAGTAAGAGAAAGATGCACACAATGGCCAGGAGCCACGAGCCAAACACAAGACCTAGAGCAATGGGTTCCCCAACTAAGAGCAGGAGGGTTTGGGGTAGCATCAACACACGGTGGAAGGTGGCAGGGACATGCTTGTCCATGCCCTTGGAGAATAAGTCCAGGACCCTTTTGTGGTCCTTCTCCTGGTACTGGCGGATAGGATAAGGAGCCATGGGGAGATGTCTAGGTCTCAAATCTGTTTCCAAGAGAGACAGCTAGACCTGTCTGCACACTTCCTGAGTCCTGCAGGAGAGAGAGGAAAGCATGTGACTTCCCTGATGCCTCGCCCAGATCCTGGCTCCAGAAACTGGTGTGTTTCTACTGACACCAAGGAGGAAGCGGTGAAAGGAGGTGAAATGAGAGCGTCCCCTAGAGGGTTCTTAGTCTCATTCATAAAAGAATTTAAGAATGGACCCAATCGGAAGCTTTAAGACAATTTTATTGGAATTTGAAGAAAAATCCTCAAGACAGGCAAGCTGGGGATCTCAGCAGCTGCCTGGAGGGAGAAGAAAAGAAGCCAAAAAGTCATGCAGGTTTAGAGCCTGCATGGGGTCAGACACGTGGTGGACTAGCAGGCACATGGCTGGGAGACGGAGCTTTAGAGAAAAGGTAGAGAAATACAAGATGCTACGGCACCCCAAAGCCTTAGAGGAAGCATGTTTAGAAAAGGGATGTGAAGAAGAGAAGGAAAGATTATGCTTTTCTGAATTCTTCAGAAAAGTGGGCAGACTTACAGAGAGCTACTTTTCTGTGGCCGGGTCCAGAAGAACTGCACCGGGAGGTGGGATTCCAGGCAGGAAAAGTTCACTGCCTCATTAACACACCCTGTATTCTACCCATCTATTTAGTATAGCTTAAGTAGAACCCACCTTCCTAAGGGTGGTCCTGTGATCAGATGATTGACCAGTGAAACTGGAAATGTGGGTCTTTCAAAAGATAAACTAGAGAATTTATAGTCTATCCCAGCTAAATAGGTATTTGCTCTATAACAACGGCATACCACCACTGGGTCACTGATTGCTCTCCTGGTTCCTCCCCGTTCTAGCCACACGACCCTAGACAAGTCACTTAAATTCTCTGAGCCTGTGTGTCTTTCATCTGTAACAGGGTAAAATAACACCTTTTTTTCTAGACTTAATACAGTGACCTATATTCAGTACACACACACACACACACATCCTTACCTAGTTACAAGTTCTCTGGTCTTTTGGTATACTGAGATGGCACACTGTGAAAGGAAGATGTATCCTCAGACCTGTTTCCTCTCAGTGTCCATACATTGTAGAATTCTGTGTTCCCATTTACAAGTTTCAGCAAAGCCTTTTTTCCATTGATTGGGAGGATTAATCTGTTGATAGGCAAATGGTCAAGCCCAAAATATCCTACCCTTAAGTCCCCAGGAAGGTTTTGGGACTCCAGATACAGAGGGACCCCAAGTCTTGCTTCTTTGCTCTCTTATGTAGTACCACAGAGCTGAGAATGTCCAGGATGGCCTCAGCCTCCAGTGACATCTAGGAGAATCTACCTGGGCATCTTACCTCTACAGAGCAGATCCAGGTTGGCACCTGTAGCTGGGAGATGTAAACACCCTTCCTCCCTTGACCCTATGACAAACAGAGGCTTGTTTTTTTTTTTTTTTTTTTTGCAAACTACAGTCTGGGGAACCAATGAATTTATTGGGTTTACTTACAGAAGGCTGCACTGGAAAGTCTTCATCCAAGCATGGGTGATTACTTCCCCAAAGTCTCACTAAATGGTAAGAGACCCTCCCCACTGCTTCCTCAGTTTATATACCCTTAGCCCCACCCCCTCAGGCAACTAGGGCTGACCTGTTGGGTTGGAAGATGTGGCTATGTTGGAGCCATTTGCCTGCCTTGAACTATGTCCCAGTTTAGGGCTAAGCAGAAGTAAGTCACAGTGCTGTGCAAACAGGATGCTTTGCTATGCAAATACTTTATGGCTCCTGAATGGAAGTCTGCCTTGGGCCCAAGGCTGAGGACCTTTGTTAGTAGATGTGGGTGGCTTGAATAGTTTTACATATGTAAATGCATGTTTTTTTCTTGAACCCTTGAGGGTTGTAGTGTTCCTCATACAGATATAAAGTCTGGGCCTCTGTATTCACTGACAGCCCTCCCAAATCTGTCTTCTCTCTCTTTTCATTTCTCAGTCCTCACTCCCCTCTTCCGGTACAGTTCAGTTTCAGCTGGCTGGCTCTCACATGGCTAACTCTCCCTGCCCCTCCTTTCTTTCTAGAGTATAACAGTCAACAAGCTTGGCTGTGATAATCTTAGGCAAGTAAGTATAAAGAAGCTAGGGAAGAAGGCCTCTGTCCACAGTCAGCCTGTAGGACAGTCCGATGCAACAGCACCTTATTGGCTGGATCCTATGATTAGAAGCCAGTGATCATGACTGGAATGAGAAGAGGGAACCTTTATTTATTTACCTGTCATTCTCATGGGATTAACATGGAGGGGAGGCAGGCTCCGGATGTCCAGGGCGCCTCACCACTGTGGAGGCCTGTCTTCCTCCTGATCCTTTTACATCACAGCATCTCTCACCCAGCACAGTCACCCTCTGATTCCCAGCCTAGCTCTCTACACACATCTTCCAAAAGAAGCCTTGGGCTCACAAGGTCCTCACAGCTGAGCTTCTCTGAAGTGTGCCTAGTTCTAGAGCAAGAGATCCTGATGGCCTATACTGACCTCTTGTCCCTCTTCTCAACCATCATGTCCTCCCTAAGCCACCATGTCAATGCAACTTCCGCACCTGTATCCTTCTCAGCCCCAGTAGCGCTCTGTACAGAGACAGGCCCCAGAAAGTAGGCAGCTATGTGAGCTTTGGCAGCTGCTCAGACCTAGCACATCACAGTTCATGTGGGTTAGCAGAAGAGGCCCCTTGATTGAACAGGTAAGAACAACAGAGAGAGGCCAAGGGTAAAGGAAAGCAGGCTGACTACCACAGCCAAAATACAAGTTCCAGCTCTGAACTGAGTTTGACTAAAAGAACAGGTATTACTCATCCACTCAGAGGTGTGGTTTTCTACTACCCTTCAGCCCATGGTCTATGGATTTAAAGGAGAGCCTTTTGAGTTCACAAAGGAACCATCCGGGCTAGCAAAGAACCAAGAAACACGGAGGTAGCTCAAATCAGAGGGGTGAAATCAAAATCAGGAGATCTGTACCATATCAACATGTATTTGGGAGACAAAATGGCAGGGGTTAACACCATTCAGATGTGGATGAACACTAGCTTATGGTTGAGCATCTAGGATCATGTGCGAACTCAGGCTTTGAAAGCTCAGGAATGGTCTATAGGCACTGCTTGCAGCATCCTTATGTCAAACCAGAGGCTGGAATCCAGATCCTAGTGGAGTCTGCCGTTACAGACAGAATACGAAATGTTCCCTACAGGCTTCTGTGTTTGAACATTTGGCTTCAAATGCTGTCATTATTTTAGAGAGGTTGCAGAGCCTTTTGCACATGAGGCCGACATGGTATAGTCGCCCAAGTAGAGCATTGGGATTTGAGGCTTCAGTTCTCTGCTCTCTAATCTGCCCAGTTATGAGCAAGAACCCACTGCCACCAGTCACCATTCCTACAGTTATGCCCAAGGCCATAAGAGCTCAAACCATGGTTTGACTGTACTCAAACCATGAGAGCTGCACACACCACACCCTAATTATGTCAGTCCCCAGATAAAGCCTGTGCATATGGCGTCCTATGTTCCTGGAACAGGCTCCATGCTGCCTAATACAGGTTCAGATCTCATACGGCCAAGTTCCTGCCCACATCATCCACTCCCTTCCTTGGCAACCATTCTTCCCTAAGAACAGTGCCTCAGTCTTCTGTTACTGCCGGCACAGGCCGACCGCTTCTGGCTTCGTAGTCCGTTGCGGGAAGCCTCACTGTCCTCCTGAGTCTGCTCCTTCACCTGTCACAGTTGGGAGTGTCCACCTGTCCCCAGACCTTACAAGCACACAAGGGCACCTTCAGGATAAGACCCTATGGTCGCACCTCCGCCTCCTCCAAGCGTCTGCTCGGTAAACTGAGTCGCCAGTGTTTTGAAAAAGGACTGTGAATCTCATCCTGGTGAACACAGAAACAGGACATCTCATGAAAGTCCAGGACACTGGTCCAGGACAAGCCGAGACTCAAAACCGCATCTCAACTTCCAGCCCCGCTGGGTACGGGATCCACCTCAGCGGGGAAAAGCACCTAAGCTCCGCGGAAGGGCGGCGGGGGCGACGCTTACCAGGATCCGGAAGGACGTGATGTGCGCAGATCCCCCCTGGCGGGCATCGAGCACTTCCGGAAGTGGAGGCGTTAGTTTCCGAGGGGCGGTCTTCCGGGACTGACCCGGACTGACGATGAGCTCCAGGCTAGTCGCGCCGCGCAGACTCTTCGGGTGCGTGGAGCGTGCGCTTCCCTCCGCCACGTTTGGCTCGCGCCCTCCGGGCGGCGGCCGAGGGGCCTGTGGATGGAGGCGGTGGGCAGCCTCCCCGGGAGGGCTGGGGGCCCAAGGCCGCTCGGCTGCTCCCTGGGGCGCCCCCTGCAGGTGGAGCCGCGACCATGGATGGAAAGCGCGCCCGGAGCTAGGGGGTCTGCAAGAGATGCATAGTGAAGACATCACATTATCATATCATATCATAGCACAGCACATCACGTATGGTGGTCAAGCACTCAGCCTTTGCCCTTAGTACACATTATTATTATTTTACTTTTTATGGAGCTGGAGAGATGGCTTAGTGGTTAAAAACAGTACTGCTCTCGCAGAGGACCCAAAATTGGTTCCCAGTACGCACCTCAGACCACTCATATCCGTAACTCTAGTTCTAGGGAATCCGAGGCACCTGGGTATAATTATGGGGTGAGAGAAAAACTATTCCAGGAGCTTGGGGTTGTGACTCTAACTTTGCAAAATGTTACCATTTGGAAAACACTGGCTAAAATGTCCAGAGAACTGTAATGTTCTTCCTTAGGATTCCCTATAAGTTCAAAATTATCTAAAAAATGTTTCAGCAAATGAAATGAAACTAAACAAAAACAACCTAGTTGGAAGAGGAGGGGATATGTTGAAAATACATCGTATAAAACTCTCAGTCAATAAAATATTTTTAAAAGATTGCAAAAAAAAGATGCTCTATGATAGGAAACATTATGAGACCACGAACTCCCGTGTAGTGCTGACGTAGTCATTCACTGGGAAGGAGAGGACAGTGAGAGTCCAGGGGAGAAGGACAGATGGACACAGGACAAAGTATGAACATCAGGAGAACAGCACGAAGCATAAGAAGAGCCTGAAGGCAGAGCCAGCAGCTGGAAGGCATAGGAGTCCAGGTAGCAAGTATTTGCGCAAAGCCAAGAAGCCTGGGCTCGATTCCACAAGAACAAGATGCGGCTGTAGGTAGAGAGAACTTTAAAGTCAGTAATCAGTGTTGCAAAGCAATTGTTGAGGGGGAAAAAGTAGGTATGAAAAACAGGTAGCCTGATTTAGGAGGAAGGCAAGTCAGAAGATGTTCCAGACAGAAAACACTGGCTCATTGTCTTTTGGGTTTTATTTTCTATAGATTTCAGAGGCTCTGAAAAAGCTTGGTAGCTGTATTTATTTATTTACTTACTTACTTACTTAATTAATTTAAGCCCATTAAGCTCTGCTCACAACATTCTAGGGCTTCTCTAGTCTCAGGCCCAAACTCTTCCACATTCTTCCAACAAACTAGTTCCAAAGGCATATAAACCACACTGTCAGGTTTCTAATAACAATAGCCTCACTTCTCTGTACCCAATTTTTAAATGAGATTTTAAAGTTTATTATTTATTTATTGTATGTGTTTATGTAAATATATGCCACATGTGTGCAGGGCCTCATAATGGCCAGAGAGGGGATTGGATCCCCTGGAGCTGGAGTTAAGGCAGTTGTGAGCTTCTTGACCGGAGTGCTGGGAAGTGAGCTTGAGTCCTTTGGAAGACCAGCAACCTCGTTTTACCACTAAGCCACCCTTCCAGTTCCTGTACCAATTGTCTACCTCTCTCACCACTATGACAAAATACCTGACAAAAGCAACTTGAGGAAGGAAGGGTTGATTTTGGGTCATGATTCAAGGGCACAGTTCATTATGGCCTGGAAGAGCGGCTTTAGCTGTGGCAGTGGGAGGCTGAGGCAGCTGGTCACATTGCATCCACAGGCAGGAAACAGATGAGTGCTGGTGCTTGGTTTGCTTCTCTCTTTTATTAAGTTTGGGACCCCAATCCATGGGATGGTGCTGCCTTCAGTTGGGTGGGTCTTATTCCCTCAGTTTCTCTCTCTGGAAACATCCTCACAGATGTTTGTGAGGTATGCCTGGAGGTATGTCTCCTACATTATTCCAAATCCAGTCACCTTGACAATAAAGATTACAGTTCAACAAATTACATTTCAATTCTGATGGAATATTAGGTGAGCATGGTTGGCACCTGCGTATAATCCCAGCCCTGGGCAGGCAGATACAGAATGATGACTATAAGCTCAAGGCCAGCAATAACCACATAGTGAAACCTGCCTCAAAACAAAAAAGTAGTTGGGCAGTAAGGGCAGATAATCCCAGCACTCATGAGGCAGAGGCAGGCAGATCTCTGTGAATTCCAGGCCAACCAGGGCTACATAGTGAGACCCTGCCCCCACAAAGAATGAACAAAAAAAGATGCCATCAAGACAGGTATAAAGACCGGAGGTGTGTGAAAAGACTGTTTTGTACGTTCATGGAGGCTCTTCCCAATTCTTGCATTACTTGGGACATAAAAGCTGCTAGTCTTTTGTTGAGTCAATGTAGCTTTGATTGAGCACCTCCAAGATGCCAGTATATACCAACAGCATTTAGTGTTTAAGATGATGATAAACATGGAGCCAGGAAGAGGGAGGGGCCAGGGCAAATGGAGTTCTGCATAGTGTGGAGTGGGGAGACCTGGCTGCGGAGGAATCTGTCACAGGGCTGTGATAGCATTCAGCCTCCTGGTGGGGCTTTAAAGGAGGGAATCCTGCAGAGTTCTCACAGGCAAGGTACACACTGGCTCAGTAGATTGGCCAGAAGCCCCTGAGCTAGGTGTTCCAGGGCAAAGACAAGCCCCAGATGAGTGGCTTCTAGAAAGACAGGTCTTCTCTCCACAGCAGGGCCACACTGTGCACCAAGATTCCAAGCTGCCACAGCAGGACTGAGTAGTTCATAGCTAGCTGGAAAACAGCAGACCCTTTATGTGCAGTCAAGACAGACACTGGGATGAGAGACTGAGGTTCTATTTTCCTATGGGTAGAGGAGCTGGGGGTGTTCAGTGGTCTGCCTTGGAAGGTCAAGAGGAAGGAACACTGTCCAGCACCCAGTGTAAACAAACCAGGCCTGGACCTAGGTGCACTAGCGTCACACATGGCTCCAAAAGCAGGTAGTTGCAGAGTCCAGAATCTTCTTCCTCACAGAGGCCCTGTGATGCTCTTATATCAAGAGTGCCTGCCAGTGGGGTATCTTGCATGTGGGTACACTTGGGGGAGAGAACATCACTCCAGCACCACAAAATGAAGTAACAAGGAACATTCCAGTCACCATAGAGCCACTGTTGAGACAAAACTGGCTATATTAAACTTTGTGTCCTTGAGAACAAAATCTTCCAACCCAGAAGGTCTTTCTGCAGGATGTGGAGAGAAAGAAAACTGTTATCTTTGAGCAGGAAGTCCTCAGTGCAGTGCCATCACAGGCATTTCCCTTGGTTGCTACAAGAGTTACCTGTAGTACAGCTGATGCTTACACCTGCCCCATTGTAGTGACCCAGGAAACTCCATTTTGTTTAAAGTAGCTACCTCGGGGGCTTGCTCTGTCAGCAGAAGCCTGCGGAAGCAGGGCCAAAAATTGTTCATTCTGTAATCAGAGTCTGAACTCAGAGAAACTATCAGAGGTTCCTCATCCCTCCCGGATAAATAGCTTCAGGAAAAACCAACCATACAGCTCCTTTCAACACTGTGTAACTTTTAATGATAAATGATTAACCAAATGCTTGTTTTGCTTCTGAAAATTTGCTTACTTGCCATTTATACGAAAAGTGCATGATCATATCTCATACAGCAGGAAAACCCCACAGAAGTGAAACCACTGCGGTCTGTGCCTTTAAGAACCTGATCTCCTCACCCCCAGGCGCTGCAGTCTCGATTGGCAGAGGAGACTGTGGGCCACAGCACTTTTTCCAAATTAAATTTAAGTTTAACTTGTGTCTGGTGGTCTTTTTCCCAGTGGTCTCGAACTCTGTAACACCATGCTCCTGATAGCAGCCCTCACTTGAGGACCTGTGCTCACCTGCCATCCAAGGCACTTGCCTCGCTGTGTTTGCCAAGTGGCCTTAAGCAAAGTGGGTAACGTAGCAGGTCTGGTGGGGAATCATGGTGGAATCGTAGAGAAAAACCATTAACTTCATAGCCAGGAAAGAAAGGGAGCAGGAAAGTATTTGCCCTTTAAGATCACACCCCAAGTGATCTTCCTAAAACTAGGTTCTACCTCGACAGCTTCCATCACTACCCCATAGCATCACCATCTTGGACCAAGACTTCAATACAGGAGCTTCTTGGATAAATTCCAAATGTAAACCATTACAATGCCCACCCAAGCCCCTTCACAGCACCCGTCTTTATCTCTATGCTATCACCACCATTCCAGAGTGAACATCCCCTCTTCCGAAGCATGGAAGCCACAGTTCTCTGCGTTTGCAATTTGTGCTCTTGGACCCTTGGAAGCTCCAGTCCTACAACTGAACTTTGGGCTTCCCTTGGAGTTTGGCTGAAGCTTCCATTCTGGGAGGCAGTCTCAGGGATGAACTGAAATGAATAATGATTAGCAAGTAATAAAAAAAAAAACAGGGGTTTTGCCTCATAGAGTTGTGAAAGTCCTTAATACCACTGAATTGTATATTTAAACATGGTTGTGTTATAGTCTAGGAATATTGTGCAAGTTGTCTGAATCAACCTAGAGTCACTTTACTCAAATCCTAACCAAATAAATCAATGAAGAAAGCTGGCTGGTTATGAGGAAGCACCTCCAACAAGTGTGTCCCAAAGCAAGAAGTAGTCACCGAAGACCCTCCGAGAGCCACACCAAGTCCACCAGTGTCCCTGTTGGAAGTTGTATCCAGTGACTGTTGGTTCAAGGCAGGAGTGCCCCTCCACGCTATAATTCCATGAACTCCTAGATTTTAATCTCTGTAGCCAAGAATTGTTGTTTCAAAAATCTTTTTTACAAATTCATGTACTACCTACATGTATGTAAGTGTACCTGTGTTGTGCGATACCTGCAGAGGTCAGGAGAAGGCGTCAGATCCCCTGGAACTGGAGTTATAGATGGTTCTTAGCTGCCATGTAGGTACTGGGAACTGAACCTGGGTCCTCTGCAGGAGCAGCCAGTGCTCCTAACCGCTGAGCATCTCTCCAGCCCGTTTTCAAACTCTGACCCAGCCCTTCTCATTAATCTTTCTCTTTCCTCCACCATTGGAAAGCTCAGTTTGCCACGGCACAGACAGGCTACCATCACTAGGGCTTCTGCAGAAGTGGTATGCTTTTTACCAAGATGAAAAAGAGGAACTGGACCCCCAGATTAGCCCCTCCCATGGCATCTCACTGTAGACACTTCTCTGGACACCATTTTTAGCTCAGAACTGGGGGTGACATGCTAAGAATAAGGAATGGGGCTAGGGAAGGCATGTCAAGTTCAAGGACAGGCTGTGTGGTCATGGTTAGGAGAGACCTAGGTGCCTGTGGCCTCTGTCAGAGCAGTGTGGCCTCCCAGGAAGTCAGGGTAATCTTAGGGGTCAAGGTCCAATTGGACTTCTAGTAACTTGGGAAGTATATGTTCCTCTGGAAACCCACAGGACCGAGGGCACAGATTAACTTCCTTATTTCAGAAGTCAATGAGGAACTCGTCAGAGTTCGGAGCCCCACAGTCAGAACGTGCTCCCCAGCCTCTCCATTCCTTCCCATTGCCCATCCCCACAACAGTCAACCTCTTCCCTTCCCATAACTAACTTAAGAAGTGGGGAATGGGGCTCAGAACATCTGCACTCTGCAACCTTATCATCTTTGTAAATTCATTAATGCAGAGCTGGTAGACACCTGCTGCTGATTACGTCTAGTAATACAAACAGGCAGTAGTCACAAGTGACTCAGATTCAGTTCCTGTGTGCCTGTTCCTGTCAGAAAGGCAGTATTCTAGGTCTGCTGGTAGTGGTCCATTAGTATTCACAGGTTGTTGCCACTTGGGCTCACAGATGCCTGGTCTATTGGTAAGCTTGTGCTCCCAGGAGTCATCCTTCTCTATTCAAGATTTGGTTTTCTGGCATCATCCCTCCATCTTCATTAGGATGCTGTACCTTGCTGTTATTTGTTTATACGTAGTCCTCAGTAAAAGAGCATAAGCTTGAGACTAACCATTCAATCACTGGGAACACTGGAATTACTCCACACTTACCACTGTCCACTCGAGCAGTTTGACTCCTGAGCTACGTACTCATTGGGGTACCTTTCAACTGGCAAGGAGCAAGGAAAGCTACAGTCTCAATCATGGTTGGAGAGAATCTTATATTCCATAATATCAGTGGTGAGGAGAAAGTGACACTGTGCTCAGAGGTGCTGAAAAGCCACGGGGGCTTCAACCCATCTTCAGAATACACTGGAACAGAGGCCACTGTGTTTATAGAAACACAGAGGATCAGGAAAACCCACAACCCCATCACCTTTCACCTTAACTCATGCTACTTCTATGTTAACATGACCCAGATTCTACACAGGAGCACCTATACTCCCTGCTCCTCAACTTGCGTTCCTAGTTCAACTTCTGCTTAACTAATTCAAATGTTAGAATATCAAAGTGTCCTGAGACAGGCTGACCCATGTTCTCATGAGCATTATGAAAGGCTAACATGGGTTAACCATCCTGAGTCACCCCAGCTTCCACCAGGACCTCGGTTCTGGCCACTGTCATGAGGAAGTGTCCAGGAAGTACTTACAGGTTGGGCCTGAGCTGTCCAAACCTGATCTCTCCCCACATGAACCCAGATGCTCTAGGCCTGGCCTCATCTCTGACACCTTCTTCCAGCTCATCCCCATCTGACCTGTGGTAACCTGGTTGTTTCTGCGCCAAATGCCCTCAAGGTGATACAGATGCCACTGTCTTGACTATGTCATAATGGACAGGTCCATGAGTCTCTAAGGTACACTGTTAGCACTGGAGTTCCTTTGTCAACACTGAATTAGGCTCCCTTTGCAGGAAGTAACAACTGGGTGCACAGTGTTCAGGACAAACAAGACCTTTGAGCAATTAGATAAAAACAAGTACTTTGACTTTATGCCCAACTCAGCTATGTGCCAGGGAACCTCTTAGGAAGCAGTGATGACTGGATGTTAGTTTCCAGGACACTTTGTTGAACAGGGGCTTCTGTAGAGTGCAGCCTTGTCTTGCCAGCACCATCTAGACAAAAACATTGCTGACTAAAAAGACACCTGCAGCAGAGCAGGTGCATCAACACAGGGCTGGTGTGAGGAGGAAAAGCAGGAAGTCCGTGAGGACTGCCAGGATCCACTGCCAGTGAGCAGTCACAGCTTGGGCAGGGAGAAGCACAGCTGTGAGGACCTTGTTGCTGAGGCTGACATGTGAGCCCAGGGTGAATGACCAGACCCTAGGCTTCTGCTAGCAGATATGTGCAGGGATCAGGTTGGGCTTCAAAGAGGGTTATTTCAGTTTGCTTTCTATTGCTGTGATAAAACACTCTGACCAAAAACAACTTGGGGAGAAGTTTTCTGTACCTCACGCTTCCGAGTGACAGTCCACCTTTGGGGGAAGTTCGGGCAGGAACTTGGAACAGGAACTGGGGAGGAAACTGTGGAGTGCTGCTTACTGGCTGCTTCTACTGACCTGTGCTCACTGTGCTTTCTTATACAACCCAGGACCACATACCCAGGCGTGGCACTGCTCAATGCCCCAAATGCCCTCAAGGTGATACAGATGCCACTGTCTTGACTGTGTCATAATGGACAGGTCCATGAATCTCTAAGGTACACTGTTAGCACTGGGGTTCCTTTGTCAACACTGAATAAGGCTTCCTTTGCAGGAAGTAAACAACTGGGTACACAGTGGGCCTAGGCCCTCCCACATCACTCAACAGTCAAGAAAATGCCCCACAGACGGGGGAAGTCTGATGGAGGAAGTTCCCCCATTGAGGGTCTCTCTTTCTAGGGTGTCAAGTTGGCAATCTGAAGCTATCCCACACAAGGGGACAGACTATAGGGCAAGAGACGATGCGGCCCGTGGTGGGCAGGGAGAGCGAGAGGGGCGTGCTTCTCTTCAGGGTGACAACTTAGGTATTCACACTCTACTCTGTTCTCCAGATTATTGATCCAGAGTTCAGAAGGGCTTGGGTAAAATCCTCTGCTGTTACTGCCAGAACCATGACCTTGAGGTTTATGATTATCAAATACACAGGAGCCAACCAATGAATGAAGTGCCAACCTAGGTCTGCTCCCCAGAGATCAGAGAGTCTTAGACCATCCCTCCTGCATGCCACCAGAAGCTGATGCCATTGTGGACACACTCCTGGCTCTGTGATAGTAGGTAAGAGGACACAAGGGCAAGGCGGGGGAGTCACTGTGGGTCTGGAGTCTTCCAACCTCAGAATTTAAACCCTTGTAATCAATGGAAACAGGTTTTGCTGAAATATGCACTAGAAAACAGTGTTCCTTCAGTGTAGAGACCATGAACTTTAAATGGCTGTACACATGAGGTCTGTGTGCCTCCACTGCCCTGTGTTTATTAAGAGGGGAAGATTCTGGTAAAGAGGGATGCAATCAGGCCAGACACTTTCCCCCAACGGGGTGTCCCGCTTCCTCTTGGGCAACAGCAGAAAGACACTGTGACTGGGACTCCGTGGTTCCTGGGAGGGAAAGGGTAAGGGACTCCCACGACTTCTCTCTCTTCTACAGAGTTGAGGAAGGCGTGAAGGCAGGGTCTAGGTGTCTGCTGTGGATGCCGAAGTTGACATCCACAAGTCTCCCCATGGCTCCTCATTACATCCGCCAATACCAGGTCAGCGACAATCAAAATGTCGTGGAAGTGTTCACCAGGGGCATGGAGGAGCACATCCCCACCACCTTCCGCTACATGTTGATGCTGCCGCGGACCCTCCTGCTCTTACTTGGGGTGCCCCTTGTCCTAGTCCTCGTGTCTGACTCCTGGCTGCTGGCTGCTGGGAGCAGTTTATTTCTACTTCTAGTCCTGTGGTTCCTTGCCAAACAGCCCTGGAAGGAGTATGTGGTCGCAGCCTTGCAAACAGACCTGGGTGACATCACCAAGTCCTACCTGAGCACACATGGCTCCTGCTTCTGGGTGGCTGAGTCTGGGGGGCGGGTGGTGGGCATGGTGGGTGCTCTATTTGTCAAGGATCCACCTCCAGGGAGGAAGCAGCTGCGGCTCCTTCACCTGTCTGTGTCTTTGGAGAATCGAGGACAGGGCATAGCAAAAGCCCTGGTCAGAACTGTCTTGCAGTTTGCACGGGACCAGGGCTACAGCGATGTCGTCCTTGATACCACCATCTTGCAGCAAGGCGCCGTAGCCCTTTACCGCAGCATGGGCTTCCAGAGGACAGGCCAGTTCTTCATAAGTGTGTTGTGGAGGCTAGTGGCAATTCCTTCAGTTCAGTTAAAGTACTCCTTCCCTTCTCCCCAGGAAGAGGGGGCTGTGATCTCTGCTCTTGTGCAATGTTCAGGATCCACTGTACTCTGCCATAGGAACCAGTAAACCCTGTCACTTCAGTGCTATAAACAATAAAAGCCCATTGCTTGTGCACTTGAGTCTAGTGCATTTGTGGTTGCGTGGGGGTTTAGGCATCTGCTTCACTCTGGGTTTCTGGAGCATCTATGATTCATTTATCTAGCATCACATCACTATTGCACAAAATGTAATACTAATTACTCTTTCATTTACAACTCTGTGTACCAACAGTCTCTTCTGGGCTCGGGGTGGGGGCTTGTACAGTCCCAGGATACCTGCTCAAGCATCCTGGTTGGCTAAATGGTCTGTGCGCCACGCTGTTCTAGCAGGCCAGCTCTAGCAGGCTCAAGGTCTCTCCAGAGCAGTGACAGCTAAAGCAGAAACAAAGGCTTTTCCAAACCCTGCAGGCATCACCTACAGAAAATCCCAGACTCTGTTTACAGATCTGTGAAGTAACAGACCAGTGGCATTGTGAGAAAGGGCCAGCAGAGTTCTCACTCTGCTCTAAGTTTTTGTCACCTAGGAAGGGTATGAAGTTGGCTGGGATGGTCTCAGAGTAACTGTGGAGGAGACCTGGATGTGGTAACTTCATACCTCATGGTGGTCAGTCTTACAGGCTCATTCTCATGGGTCAGCACAAGAGAATGGAGGCCAAGTGTGGAGTGCTCCTGCATGTCCAGGAAGATGTGGAGTGGGGAAGAGTCCTAGAGCTCCTGCTCCTGGAGTTCAGGCTGGATCCTGAGTTCAAAGGCTAGAAAACATGCCATTCTGCAAGATCTCTGCTTTCTTACCTAGCACCTCAAAGGCTGGAGTACTATTAGGGGTATGGGCTATCTTACTTGGACACCCAACTCACAGGCTAAAGACTGCTGATTGCAGGAGTCCAGGCACCCTGAGCCAGTAATCTGTGAGACTTAGTACTGAAGTTCCTCTCTCACCGGGGCATTGTCTCTGGCACATCTTAACTCCACTGAGAGGACTGTCCTCAGCCATGTCCTGGTCTCGCCACATGCCAATTTCATCTACATGGGAACACCTTACCATGCCACTCCAAACATTCCTGATCCGGCTCCTGGGACCACAGGTCTCTCTCCCTTTGCTAGTAGCTCTCCCTGACCTGGGCCTGATGGTCACTAGTGTGTCTATTCCCACCCAGGCTTTTCTGAGGCCTTCCCTGATCCCAAGTGATGGCACTGTTCACCCCAGAAGTGACTGTCTCCCAGTTGCTCCAGGAAGTGACCCCGAAAGGGATGCTGGGGTGGGGTACCTAGAGAGCACGCCCAGGACTGCACTGTAAGAAGCTGCTGTGGCTTGGCAGACTATCTGTAATGATTGGGGTCCAGGGACTTCACAGGGGACTAGAGGGATAGAACTGAGTATGGACCTGTTTTGACGGTTCTTGAACGTGGTGTGAATGGGGTGAGCAGTGTCTAGCCGGGTGTAGTGGTCCCGCCTTTAATCCGGCAGCAGCAGATCTGTGAGTCTGAGGCCAGCCTGGTCTACAAGGTGAGTTCTAGGCCAACTGGGGTTCCAGGGAGACCCTGTCTCAAAACAAAACAAAAAGATGAGCAGCATCTGTCACTTCCACATGGAAGTCTCCAGGCCACTTGACCTCCCACCCAGAGCTCCCTTCCAGCTGTGCAGTGACCTAGGAATCTGGGCTGAGAAGCCTCCAGCACACCGGGCTCCTAAAGCACTACTGCAGGATTCTGCCTCATCCCCCCTGCCAAGCAGAGAGCGAGATATTTCCTTCCATTGTACCGAGTCAGTGAGATTTAAGGGCTATTTGTCACTGCAGCCTAACTGACCCAGGACACAGTCTTCAGCCTCAACTTCCATGCTCCCAGTCCCAGCAGGCACAGAAGCCTGATCACTAGATACGTGTGCTGCTGTTTTGGACTGCGATGGTGGGATTGAGTAATGGCAGCAAACGCCAGATGCCCTTCAAGGAGGTAAATGTTTATTATCTGGATCTTCCCAAAAGTTTTATTTTTATTATTTTATGTGTGTGAGTGCTACGGTGCAAGTATGGAAGTGCACCTGTGTCATGCAGTGCCACAGAGGACAGAAGAGCACGTCTGGATCCCCCAGAACTAGTATGACGGTTGTTAGCCACCATGTGGGTGCTGGGATTCCGACTCAGGTCCTCTGCAAGAGCAGCCAGTGCTCTTAACTGCTGAACCATCTCTTCAGACCCTCAAATACAAATTTATACTAGCTATACCATGGTGGGGAGGTTAGTTAATATTTCTACAATCTTTAGTTGCCTGGTATGTATTTACCTAATAAGGTTGCTGTGAGAAATGAAATCTTATTTACTTATGGAGACATAATCTCATACTGTGTCCTAAGCTGATCTGGAACTGGTGACACAATCCAGGCTGACCTCAAATCTCTGCTTCCTCCTGCTTCAGATTTCCAAGTAACTGGAATATAGAAGCCAGTCACCTCACCTGGCTCTGAGATAAATGAAATCTTGTGTGTAAAAACACTCAGGATCTAGTGGCTTGGAAGGAGGATGCTGGAGTAGTCAGATATACAGGGTTGTATACAAACCAATGGACAGGAAATTCCTGAGGCAAGAACCTTGGCACTGGAGTCCTTCATTAGGTGCTCACACTTTTCATTCCAGTTATATAAAGTGTGCTGGAGTATAGAACAGTGTCAAAACCAAAAACAGACGAGCCAGGAATGTTAGCACACCTTTAATCTCAGAGCTTCATGAGGTCTTTGTGATCTCTGTGACATCGAGGCCAGCCTGATCTACACAACGAGTTCCAGGCCAGTTGTGACTACAGGGAGACCTGTTTCAAAAAGAACAACCACCCCTCCACATATCCAAAAATATCCCAAAACCAAGCAGTAACAGTTATCTTTCAAAATTAAATACCAAAGGCAGGACTGGTGTGCTTTTTCTTTTTCTCCTCTTCTGACAAATGAACCATATGTTAATTTTATAACCAGGAAAGAAAAACTAATGCTTTAACACTGAAATTTTCTGTTAATATTCTGAACATTTTATAGAACATCTTTTGTGGACATCCTACAAATGACACTATCCAATAATGTTCCAATACTCTCTTCTTGTGGTGACAGCTTGTATATCTGTGAAGGTGAATGACAATTTATGAGTTGCTGATGCATTCATGTGCTAGAACAGCCATTATACATTATCGTCCTATTATTGCATTAAGAGATATGAAATAAAAATATGATTAAAATACTCAAAAGTGGTGGCAATTTATCATGTAAAATACTCCCTTCATAAGTAGTTTTGAACATAAAAAACCACCAAATCTTTAAACATACAATCCAAATTTGTATTAATTTTAAAAGCATACATCTAGACATTAACTTCATACTTTTTTAACTTAAAAATTTTTTATTACATTTATTTAGTGTGTGTGTGGAGATCAGAGAACAACCTTTGGAAGTCAGTTCTCTCTTTCCACCATGTGTGTCCTGGGCAGCAAGCACCCTTACCCACTGAGCCATCCTGCTGGCCCCTAACTATTTAACATTCTAAATGTACCACATAGCTTAATATTTAAAGATCTGTTTTCTTACAGTTTTCATATTTCATACTATATTTTTAAATTTTTTAAGACTTATTCATTTTTAGGTTATGAGTATTCTGTCTCCAAAAATGTGTACCATATGCAAGCCTGATGCCTGTGGAGGCCAAAAGAGGGCACCAGATCCCTGAGAACTGGAATTCTGGAAGGTTGTCCCCTACCAAGTGGGTGCTGGCAACTGAACCCTATCCTACAAAAGAGCAGCCAGTGCTCTTAACCACTGAGCCATCTCCCCAGGGCCCTCTACTCTTAATTAAAAATGTTGATTATGATGGGCATGGTGGTGCATGCCTTTATCCCAGTGCTTGGGTGGCAGAGGCAGGCAGATCTCCATGAGTTCAAGGTCAGCCTGGTCTACACAACCAGTTCCAGGGAGACTGTCTCAAAACAAAAACAAAAAAACAAACAAAAAAATGTGGATTACAAACCTTTTTAACTTCTGAGATATTTGTTATTTCAAGAAGACTTTCCAGAGGCACCTGAAGACCATCCACTTGGGATATGAGGTTTTCCTGATTTATCTGTTTCTCTCCTTCTTCAATGTAAACAATCAGAACTGAAGTGTCATTTGCTGAGATACCAAATTTTTTCAAAGCCTCTGAAATCTGTGAAAACCAAACAAAAAACAGTGAGCCATTGTTTCTGACTGGATCATTCCTGACCTGCCTTCCTGCTAAGTCAGGCTGCCTGTTCTTCACAAGGCGCTTTCCCATCTGCAATCCCCTTCAAACTCCACTGTCTTTAAGGGTACTCCCTGCTTACAGAGGCACCTTGCTCCTATGGAGTCAGGCTGACTTCCTCGCTGTGCAAACAAGGCTGGGCCTTTGTCCCCAGGTGACCTTCCAGGCCCTGCTCTGGCCTTCTGACCATCCTGGGCTCCTGCTGTGCTTATTCTGTTCTGCTGGTGCTTCCAGATTGTCTGGTCTCTGGTCACCCTGGCTTGGCTTTTGAATGCATATATCAGAGTCCAGCACAAAGGCTGTTCCTCACTGTACTCTTCTTTTGAGAAGATTGTATGATTGAATGAACCCAGTAAACTCGGCAGTAAACTCCACTTTGCTGAGAGAAACAACAGCTTAGCTTCTCAATTCCAGGACAAACCACATGAAGTCATCCCCACCCCACATGTTCAAACATTCACAAGAATGTGGCCTTCAAATGACAGGTGGTCTTACAAAAATACCCCTGTTTATAACTTAAAGAAAGAGCAAAGAGTCCAGTCAAGGTGACCAAGGCTAAGAGCAGAGATATAAACAAGACCAAAGACCTTGTAAATATACTCTGGTCAGCACATTCCTAAGTTGCAGCTGTCCAGACCCAATTATAGTATATGTAGTTCTTATAACCAATTATAGTCAAGCAGCTTTCGTGCTTTCACCAATCCCAACCTTATCCCAGCTTTTAACCCTCCTCCCTTTGTTCTAAACCAATAAAAGAACCTCTTTCCCTTTACTCGGGGCCACTACCCCTCCACCTGCTGCGTCAGTGTGTTGGACTGTGGACCCAGCTCGAGCTTGCAAATAAGATCCTTGTGTGCTTGCATTGGATCTGACCTCTGAGGTGGTCTCTAGGGGGACTCTTTGGCCTGGGAACAATACTTTTTCTAGAACTAATGGCTTCCTTACCCTTCCCCTAGATCAGAATTCACATTTACACTGTCTTTTATCTAGGGCAGCTTGCTTCTGTCTTATTCAGCTGCCTTTCCTTGCCTCTTTTACCCTGAGACTGTAATGTAAATAGGCATTGCATCTTTTAATATTTCAAATGATTCAAAGAAATAATTATGTGGTACATTTTACTTGGAGTAATAGGGAGTTCTGTTGCCATGCTAACTGCATTTTATAGACTGGGCAATCACGTGTATTTTAATTCATACCACAGGCTTCTTATTCATTTCTTTCAACTATTAGCACCTGGTTGTTATTAACAGAAGTAATATGAAACTTCATCAATAGAGTTCAGTCCTCTTTTTCATGTGTTACACACAGAATTGTCATCAGCTTAGTAACTTAGTAACTTTCATTAAGAAAACATCCTTGGGCAGGGGATGATGGTAAAGCACTTGCCATACAAGCACAAGGACCTGAGTTAAGAACCCTGAAACTCTGAAAGCCAGCCCCAGTGGTAAAAGTCTGTAATCCCAGTGCTCCTGGGAGGAGCAGGAGGCGGAAGACAACAGAGTCTGTTTGAAACAAGGTAGAAGGTAAGGACCAACACCCACGGTCAGCTCTGATCTCCACAAGCATGTCCTGGCACCCTCGCACCCATATCACACACATGAAGGTGCACACATACACACCAAAAGAAGAAGAAAGAAGAAGAAAGAAGAAGGAGGAGGGGGGGGGTGAGGGAGGAGGAGGGGGAAAGAAAGAAAAAGGAAGAAAGAAAGAAAAAGAAAAAGAAAAAAGCATTCCTGTAAGAATTTCAAACCCTGAATTTTCCTATGCTCTGGAAAAATGAGCGGATGTCAAGAGCTCTACTAGGTCCCAGCAAGTTCTTGGTTCGGAGTGTGGTAAAGACATGCACCCCAGCACAAGGAGTTTATAGGGAGAATGACACAGAACATATCTGTACTTAATGTTTGTTTATTTGGGTTTCTTCATTTCTGCCAGTTTCTTATGCAAAAATGCTCAAGGGAGCTTCCTTATTGTACATGGTAAGGGCAGATACTATCAGCTTTACTTAAACTTTCCTGATTGGGAAAATGACTACCACAGCTTATTGTCTAGTAAGAGGTGCTGCTAACCCTCAGCTTTGTCCAGGTCTGTCCAGTACCATATTCACATTTTTTTTGGCTTATTTCTAACAACAGTTTTCAGGAACCTAGCTCCCAAGGTCACCTTGGGAAAGACATGCCATGATGACATGGCCAACAGAGAGAAAGTCAGCTAGTTCTACATTACATTGTTATTTGGAGAAAGGTTGAAGATAATTTCAGCAGACAGAGTTCTCGTCTTCATCTTTCCCAGTTTATGGAGATGAACGGCTTTGTTTGCTGCCACAAGTATCTGAAGTGGGTCAACAATCTACAAAGAGAATAAAAAGCATTACACAGAATCCGATCACCCTGAACTCATGTGTCCTTTCCTATGGTGACTCCAGGACAGCTGTTTTACTTTATCCCAATTCATATGGACAATATTTTCAAGACTATTACCTTGAGGGTCACTGTAATATAAAAAAAAATTATAGAATTTTAAAGCTCTGAGAATCTTAAGGGCTAACATGAGACAGGTCACATTTTAAATTTTAGTTGTATTGTTTTCTTTAATCTTCCAACTACTCCATGAAATCAGTGTTATTCAGATATAACAGTGAGGTAACTTAGAAGAAGTTGCTCATCACATAAAGAATTTAAGAAAATTGCTTAATCTGTTAGAGGAAGAAATTAGCAGTACTCACTTCCTAGAATTACTGAATATCAAGTTAGGATATATAAAGTGCTTAGAACAATGCTAGGCACATAACAAGCACTATGTAAGCATGCCTGTGACGTCCTCAGTCATAGAAGTGGCAGAGCTGGGGTTAAGTCCTGTAACATGATGTCCAAGTATGTACCCTTAAGCACTTTGCCACAATTCCTTCATACATGCCATCATGTTCAGACTCACAGATGAGAAGCAGGAGACCCAGGTATCTGCCAAACCACAAGTGTGGTCCTAGCTAAGCCACAGGTATTCCCTATACTCTGCCCCTATTCAAGGGCGAGTATAACAGTTCAGACTCCATTCACTGTTTTACCTGAATATGGCAGAATTTGAGGCTAAAAGACTATTGTGAAAAGTTAGCATGCTCTAGATGCTTGGCATGGCTCACTCAGTCTCATACTTTGTACTTACCACAGTAGGGTTTATCAGTGAGCCATCAACAGATCCTTCCATGGCCTTTTTTTTCAAGTCACCAGCATTTTTTACATCTTTAAATAATAGAAGGGTCACTTTGCATTCTGGAAATAGGTCCAGCTGCTGTGATAACTGCATTTCATAGATGAGGAGGACTCTTCTGGACAGAACCAAAAGATCAATAGCTTTTTAAAATATAAAAGTTAAGATTACTTCTCTTTTTCTATTTCTGTCTGCCCTGTTTCTTTCCCCCTCGCTCCCTCCCTCTCTCTCCCTGACAGTCTCACTGTCCTAGAACTTGCTATGTTCTCCACCCTCCTGCCCCATCTCCCAAGTACTGGAATTATATGGGTAAACACGCTCAGCTATAACTGACTTTTTTTTAAGATTTTATTTTAAATCTTTTAATTAAAAAATGTATTATTTTTTATGTGTATGTGTATATTTTATGTGTATGAGTATACTGCTTGCATGTATGTAAGTGCACCCATGTCATGCAATACCTGCAAAGTTCAGAAGAGGGCAGCAAATTCCAGAACTGGAGTTATAGATGGTTGTTAGCTGCCACATGGGTGCTGAGAACCAAATCCATGTCCTCTGCAAGAGCAGCCAAAGCTCTAAACCACTAAGCCATTTCTCCTGCCCCAGTGGTGAAGTATTTAAAAGGTTCATGTGATTAGAGAGATGGGTGAGTGATTAAGTACTTGCAGTTAGTCCAGGGTAATTCTTCAGCCTCATTAGTTGTTCTAAGATTTGGAGATCAAGAGCTCCAGATCAGTGGTAAAAACTAGGAAGGCTGGAGCTGTGATAAAGCACACAAGGTTCAAGTAGGCTTTTGGAGAGATTATGATTATCATTCATGACAGGCCCTTTGAACAGACAATCATTATGCATAAGGATAATAGCAGATATGTTGGTTTTATCAATAAAAATGGAAAAATAACATCCATAGTGAAAAATCCATTCTGCTGACAGAAAGTCTTCACTGAACATAACGTGTGAAGATCACTGGATGGAAGGCCTTGCAGACACCTGGTCAACATCTGGGACTATGCTTACCATTACAATAGTGCTTGCTTTTATCTCTGAACATATTACTAAGCATTATTAAAACCTCAATGAATCATACTATTTATTCCAAAGGTTCAGAAGCCACACACATAAGCATGGCTGAATGCCTCACTTCTTTCTTCAGCACTCCTGCATCATGCAGTGAAGCTCTCTTGGGAGTCAGGGACATGTGCTGCAGGAGGATCTTTCAATTTTGCACCATGGCTGAAATTTTAGGTTTTTAAAGTCAAGGTCTCACTATGTGGCCCCAACTGGCCTCAAACTGGCTATGTAGGCTATGGCTGACCTTGATTTCAGAGATCCACCTGCCTCTGCCGCCTGAGTGCTGGGATTAAAGGCGTGCATCATCATGCCAGGCTTGGAATCTTATTCTTTTGAAATTTTTATTATTATCATTATTTTACATGTATGAGTGTAATGCCTGCATGTATGTAAGTGTGCCCATGTTGTGCAATGCCTGTGGAAGCCAGAAGAGGACACCAGGTTCCCTGGAACTGGAGTTTCAGAGAGTTGTTAGCTGCCACATTGGTGCTGAGAACTGGATCCAGCTCCTCTGCAAGGGTAGCCAGTGCTCTTAACCACCCAGTCATCTCTCCAGGCCCAGAATCTTATTCTTGATCAGATATCGGATCTCAGGATAATTGTAGCCTTATCTTGGTTTTAAAAATGTAAAACTTTGAAAGGATTTACTGACTTCCCTATTTTCTCGACTAGAAACCTGATGCTTTTATACACCACTGAGAGTATAATGACTGATGTAGGTTTAGCCAGGTATGGAACCAGTCACTTTCCTCTTAGGTAGTATTGTTCATATTACTTTAGTTCTAATGTTATATTTGCATTTTTAACACAATATCACAGTAGGTTTACGATAATTGCCTTTGATAGTTGTTTTTTTAAAGATTTTTAAAATGCATGTGTGTCTGTGTGAGTTTAGATCATATATATATATATATATGAGCCCACAGAGGCTGGGTAAGGGCATCAGATCTGGAACTGGAACTGGAGTTATAAGCAGCTGTGAGTTGCCATGTGGATGCTGGGAACCAAACCCGGGTCCTCTGTAAGAGCAGTAAGAACTCTTAACCATTTTTGGTGGCACCTACTCACTTAGGCCAGGAACTTTTATGTATTTATTTATTTGTCTTTTTGAGGCAAGGTCTTCCTGTAGCCCCAGCTGGCCTGGAACTATATAGACCAGGCTGGTTTTAAACTCACAGAGATCCGCTTGCCTCTGTCTCCCAAGGGCTGAGATTAAAGCTGTGCATCACCATGCTCGGCCGAGCTAGCAACTTTAAAATCATCAACGAATACTGATCTGGTTTGTGAAATTCATGCTGAAACTTTCTTTCCATTACTTGATAGTACAGAGGGACCTAGACGGTGATTAGGGCTTTGCAGTCATAAATTCATTAGTACATTCATAGAATTATCAAGTGATTGGCTCACCTCCACAGCGATTGTTATAAACAGAAGTTTTGCTAGTCTTCTAACCTTCTCCGTGTCTCTAGCCAATGTGGAACCTAGTGGCATTACCAACAGAAGACGGTCAGAGGCACACAACTCTCAATCTAATCTACATCCAGAGCCAATGACCTCACTTTTTATCTCCTAATTATCTCTTGATTTTCTCCTCCCAGCCCCATGTACTGCTACCATTCCTCATGACTAGCACCCTGCCCTCCCGTAATCCCACCCTAAACTATCCCGATGGTCACCGTGAGCGCTGACGCTAAATTCCTAACTGTACAGCGGGGATGTTCCCTATCTACTTCCCTCGGCTTCAAGTCCCCAAGCTTTCCAAGGAGGAGTTCCCTGCGCTCGGAGCTTCCAGACTCGGTCTCCCTCCCGCGGCGGCCACCGGCCAGCCTCGCAGCACGGCCTGCAGAGGGTGCCCCCTAGGAAGCTGCCCAGCGCCTGCAGTCACCCGCCAGCGACGGGCAGCCCCGGAGAGCGGGTGCCCAACGGGGGCCGCGGGATCCGCACGCACCACCTACAGAGAGAATTAGCCCAGCGGAGGATTCGCTCCTGCTGGGCAGACCGGCGGAACTCACCTTACAGTCCCGGCACGTCCCGGAAGATCGTCCCTCGGAAACAACTTCCGCCACGTCCGGAAGTGCGCAGTGCCCGCCCGGGTAGACAGCGTTAAGTCTTGCCGGATACCGGGGGGCTGCTTCTGCTGACCCTCCCAGGTCTTAGGGCAGCTGGCCGACAGAGGCGAAGAACAGATGCTATTCTGTCCTTTCCTGCAGAGGGGATTCATGGGTGGAGGCTGATAGTTGAGATCAGGTTTTGTGTCTAGGTTGTTACCAAAGGCTTGGGTTGAGGCTTTCAAGGTATGTCCTCCCTTCCTGGAATAAAAATATTTACTTCCTGACAACTGTAATATATTCTTAACTAGATTTTCTTATTTTTGAGTTGCTTTTTAAGAAATAGGCCGGGCGTGGTGGCGCATGCCTTTAATCTTAGCACTCGGGAGGCAGAGGCAAGAGAATGAGTTCAAGGCCAGCCTGGTCTACATATAGAGTTCCTGACTAGCTGGGGCTACAGAGAGACTGTGTCTCAAAAACAAATAAAAAAGATACTAAAGGATTAAAACACACACACACACACACACCAAGAGGGCTTAGTGGTTAACAGCATTGCTGTTCTTGCAGAAGACCAGGGTTCAAATTCCAGGACCCACAAGGCAGCTAACAACCATCTGTAGCTTAAGTTCCAGGGGATCAGACACCCTCTTCTGGCCTTCACAGGCACTGCCCAACATGGGTGCACTTACATACATGCAGGCATAACATTCATGAGTATTAAATTAAAAACAGTGAGAGCATGACATGGTGGTACCCGCCTTTTAAACCCAGCACTGGGGAGGCAGAAATAGGCAGATTTCTAAGCTTGAGGCCAGTCTGATCTACACAGTGAGTTCCAGGCCTGATGGGGCTACATAATGTGATCCAGTCTCTAAAACAAAAACACTGAGAGAAAATAGGGAGATAATTTGGTTTGTGAAGGCCCCAGACATCCACTTGTGCATATCTCATCAGCTGCTTATTGACCAGTCAGCTTACTCAAGCAAGCTGTAGGCCAATGACTGACCCTGTCTTAAAAAATAAGGTGGACAATGCCTCCTGAGGAACAGATACCAGAGCTGGCCCTTGGCCTATACACAACACACAGACATACACACACACACACACACCCCCTCTGACAATATTAAGTACAGAAAAGGATGTAATTAAAACACTCATATGTTGTAGGCAGATGCAAAATAGTACAATCACTTGGAAAAGGTTGGCAGTTTATTATAAAGTTAAACATGGCAGTAATCCCACTTCAAGGGAAGTAAAAGATATTCACATGAAACTCTATACAAAAAAAATTAATAAAAAATGTTTCTGGCAGCTTTGTTAAAAAATTTGAAAACCACAAACACCTTTTACCTAGCCAATGGATAAGCAAAGTCTAAGATAGTTATACAATGGAATATGAACTCAGGAACAAAAGGGAGTCTGATGAATCCACTTAGTATCATGGATAATCTCGAAGCAGTATGCTTAAGAAGCCCCATCCAGAAGTCTACACACTGATTCCACTAGATGCCATTCCAGAAAAGGTAAAACAACACAAGCTAGATCAGAAGCTGCCAGGGGCTGGATTAGTGGGATTAGCTGCAAAAGTGGTGAAGGAACTTTTGGGGGGGGGGGGTCAGAGGGACTGTTCTGTGTTTCAGTTGTAGTGGTTGTTACAAACCTGTATGTGTATCAAAACTCACAGAACTCTATACTAAAGTATTGCATTTTAGTGGTTTTTAAAAGTCATCTCAGAGCTAATGATCCAGCTGCAGGGGAGATCATTATGCATCATATGCAAACTGTTCAAAAGAGCCTGATGCAGCACTAAATGAGAACTTTCGTATCAACACTATTCTCCGTGGGATGGACCTGAATATAGTCCTAACCCAGATTCCAAAACCTATCTCTATATCATGCAGATATAATTCCCCATATGAAACCTTAAGTTTTTTAAAGTTTATGTGTATGAACTGTATTGCCATCATGTATTTAAGTATAACCTATCAGGCAATGCCTGTGGAGGTCTGAGGTGTTGGAGTCCCTGGAACTGGAGTTACAGAGTGTTAGCTACCATGTGGGTGCTGGGAACCAAATCCATGTCCTCTGCAAGAGCAGCCAATGCTCTTAACTGCTGAGCATTGCTCCAGCCCCAAACCTTAATTCTTCATGAAGTGTTACCTTAGATTTCATTGGCAGTTGTGTTCTTAAAGATGTATTGTAGAATTCAATGTCAAATCGATGGAAAAGATCAATCAGGTACATGTCACTCCTGTGTAGATGAACAATTATCTTTAAAATACCTGAGGTCTTCCAGAGAGCAAGGATATTAACACATTGGTATTTTATCTGAGATAGGTATGAACAGAGTGGTAAGGGGAGGAAAAGGTACCCGAAGCAAGGAATGATGCAAGGCAGTGTGATGCAAGGTGTTACTACCCCTTAGGCTCTGGGAAGCCATGTCTGTGTAGACTGCCTGGCGTGGTGTTCACTTTAGTCTGGACTTTGTCTGGAAGGCTCACTAAATAAAACCATGTATTGACAGCAAGGCATTTGCTGGCCAGGATCCCGCTGTCCTCTGCAGAGGGAGGGGATTTGCCAGAATTCTGGATCACTACCTCAACCTCTGGTAGCAACTCCAATTCCAGTATCTACTGTGTAGCATTCCCTTAACTCCAGAATGGAGTCACATAAAAAGAGAAAGGACTCGGGGCTGGAAGGACCATGCAGGGCCAGCATCAACATGACTTAGCTAGTTTGCAGATCTTAGATTTGTTGGCAAAGGCAAAACAAGAGTGTGATCCTGGGGAAAAGAAAAAAAAGAAAAAAAGAAAAAAATACTATCGCACAGGATGGGGCTCAGGGACTCTGGTGTGATGAGGTGGCACAGGACCTGAAGTAGCATGACCTATACATTCAATGGTACAATGTACTGTGCAGAAAAAGGAATCACTCATAGGAGAAGTAGAAGAAAAGTAGTAGAAGAGTGTTATTCATTATTCACACTGGGGAATGACTGGCTTGGATACCACAGGTTAGACAACAGTCAAAGGAACAACCTCCAAGACAAACAACAGAACAACATAAATGTATAGAGCCTGATATATCCATGAAATGGCTGGCATACAGACATGGAGGGGGACATCAATGAGCTTGTTTTCAATTCTGGGAAGCTGTTACCTTCCATGGGAAGGAGTTTTAGACAGAATCCTACATGGGGCCTCTCTCCATAGTGTATTTGTGGTTGGTATCATAGCCATGTTGTGCCAGGGCAATCAATGGCCTACCTCTGGGGTAGATAAAATGTGTTAACAACCATGCTTATCAGACTGAGGACAAACCCTCAAAGCAATCAGATTCTCAATATACTGGCTCTGAGGCCTGGATTCCTAGCCTGAATAATGACCCAAACCTCACTAAAATAGAGTAAAGGAATTTTTAAAGATGCAAGGGGGGATGGGGGATGAGAGATGAGAGATGGCAATGAACCTTTCAAAGAAGAAACTTGGTGTTGGGAACAGAAAAAGATTAATACATTTGCTAGAAAAAAAGCTAGCTCTTACAAATTGAAAAAATACAGAGCTGGGCAGGAAAGCATCACCTGCCATTCCACCTGCTCAGGAGACAGAAGCCCTAGCCTTGGAGTTCAAGACAGCCTGAGCAACATGCTGAGACCTTGCCTCTATGATAAAGGACATACATGACATATATATTTACATGTCAGAAAATATTATCTCACATGCTATATGTTGGCAAGATTCTGATTGTATAGACAGATGAGAGGGGGCTGGGGATGTAGGTCAATGGCAGAGTGCACACTTGAGATGCACACGGCCCTGGGCTCAATCCTTGTCCCTGTCCTAATATACAGAGAGAAGAAAAAACACTAGAAACAAATTAATGTGCAGAGTTTAAATAGAAAATAAGAGAAAAAAAAATTAGAAATACATTTCAGAAAATCCAACATCTAACTAGAAGTGGCCCTAAAAGACAACAGCATTAAATGGAAATTTACCACTTTGTAAAATATATTTAAAAAATACATTATGACCTGTGAGATAAGGATGCTAAGAATTCAAGAAAATAAATTACAGGTCACAAACAAGTTCTGTAATCAGACTACCACAGAATTTCAATAGCAAACAGTGAAATCCAGAATACCACGAATAGATACATTATAAAGTAGCCACCTGAAATGCTACAGCTAATCAAACCATAGTTACAGAAAGAGTCAAACAAACCCATTTCCATGATTCAGCTGTTCCAAAAATTTACATATAAAGAAAATGTTTATCTTGCTAACCCTGAGAAGGTAGAAGGACATAACCCACCAAATGAGGAAATAAAATGGTGAAGCAGCAGCTATGGGATCCTTCAAAATGAATGGGTGACAGGAGCCAGAGCCCAGGTCTAGTGAACAGCCAATGGTGACTCCTGTGAGCTGAGCTGTGTTCCCTCAAATTCCTACTGTTACTGTTCTAAGCCCCAGTATTTGATAATGTAACTGCATTTGGAGACAAAGCCTCTAAAGAGGCAAATACATTAAAATAAGGTCTCTATGGTGAGCCCCCAATCCAGACTGCCAAGGGTATAGCTTAGTACAGCATCTGACCCTTTCTCAGCACCAACAAAAATGAAAACACAAAAAGACAGTGAAGTGCCAGTCATCTGCAAAATCCGACTCCTGCTGACCCCTTCACCTTTCCTAGCATCCAGAATCATGAAAAACAGAAAATTTCCATTGATCACACCAGTAGTCAGTCTGTGATCCTTCATTATGACAGCCCTAGCAAATGAATTCAGCACCTAACATGAACAGAAGAGGATTCACACCAGAGATGTGTCACCCATACTGAGATATTTTATAATGCTATTAGCGATGTGGTGGAGGAATTAGCAGAGTTAGAAAAAGAGCTAAACAAATGAGGCAAAAATGTGAAGGGAGGGGATAGGAAAAAACCAACCAACCAACAAAACCATGGAACAGCATGGCTGCCAAGTAACACTTACCTAGTAACAAGTGCTTCATCAAAAGTTAGAAACTAGATGTGGTGTAGTACGGTGTGGTGTAGTACGGTGTAGTGTAGTACGGTGTGGTGTAGTACAGTGTGGTGTAGTACGGTGTGGTGTAGTACGGTGTGGTGTAGTACGGTGTGGTGTAGTACGGTGTGGTGTAGTACGGTGTGGTGTAGTACAGTGTGGTGTAGTACGGTGTGGTGTAGTACAGTGTGGTGTAGTACAGTGTGGTGTAGTACGGTGTGGTGTAGTACGGTGTGGTGTGGGGTTAGGTAGTGTGGACAGAGAGCTAAAGTCCTTATATATCAAAGAAGAATTTACCAATCAACAAATTGAAAACCAGTAACTGGCAATTGATAAGCATAGTACTTGAACAACAGAGGAAGTGCACAAGATAAAGAAGACGTACGTCAGGCAGCTGCCTTTGGGAAATGAGAATCACGGAGAGCTCAGGGGACCTTCTGACATGGTAATCTCAGGAAAGCTACTTGAGAAAGTATTCATGTGTGCTTTTAAGTGGAAAAATGTAATTTAAAAAGTCTCCATAGACCACTAGAAACCTTTTAAAAAGGAAGCTACCTCTTCCTTCTATGAGGTGGTGTGGAAGTCATCTGATGGAAGCCAGATGTGTGGAAGAGCAACAGCGCCATTAGACATCCACCAGTAGACAGGTTTCAAACAAGCCATGTGGACAACCAAAGTGGGGAGAAATCAGCTGAGCTAGAAATCATTTTGAAGGTGGCAGAGCTTGTGTGGTGGCCTCTGGTGTGACGGCAGTGTCCTTAGAAGCTGCTTGCCTGGGTGCTGCTTACTTGGTGAGACTAGCTGAACTTTTGTTCCTACCCCCGCTTTGTTCCTTTTTTTGCTTCACAACTGTCTGCTCGTTTTTTCCAATGTGAACCTTCACAGTGCGTCCGGGGAAGAAGTCTGCAAGAGGAGTCTTGTAGTAAGAAGGACCTTGGTATGTATCTCTGTTAAATGTGGTAACCAGAAACTTTAGGAGTCAGCACTTGGCTATAGAGCAACTTGACTCAGCGAATTAACCAAAGGCAAGGAAAATGGATGAATTCCAAGTACTTCCTGAAGGTCCGGCTCCACATGTTTGCACATGAGAAAGAAAATAAGTACCCTGTGAAGCATTAGTCAAGGACACAAATTCTCAAAATCAGAGGCCTAGTTGTTCAGCAAACAATCACTAAGGTTTAATGACAAGTCACCATGATGAGCCACTTCCTGAGTGAGGAAGCTGACATACTTAGTACCATTCCAAGTAGCCTGCCCTGTGTTCCAGAGGAAGAGTACCATTCCAGTGTGGAAGGAACTGGAAAGAGATCCTGGACAGTGAGTCTGAACAAGGAGCAAAAACACCTTAGTCTTTCAGAAACCCTAGGATTTATGGTCATGTCCTAATCTCTTCACCCTTTAAATCTACAAATGCTATCAAACCTTCAGACAAGTTCCTCCCTGTTGGTGACAGTTACCCTCTCAAGTAAACTGTAATTTAATTAACCAGCACTCTGGTTTATCAATTAGTTTCCTCTTGTCCAACTTGGCAATCAGTCCCTAACATTTTACATGTCCACTATGTTAGATGGCTTTTTATCTGGCAGGTCAGTGAAAAGATGATGGTCAAATCTCACACCAGACCAGGATTACCTAATCATGGAAATGCTACGATTATGGAGACTGTAGATGAAAAAAACAATGTGCCTCCTGGGTAGATTCTTAATAGAAAGTCTGAACAGTTAGGGGAAATAATGATGCCATTAAAGATTTG
Source organism: Eospalax fontanierii (assembly GCA_035773235.1). Classification (NCBI taxonomy): domain Eukaryota; kingdom Metazoa; phylum Chordata; class Mammalia; order Rodentia; family Spalacidae; genus Eospalax; species Eospalax fontanierii. The sequence continues at coordinate 50,501,008 of CM069547.1, read as the reverse complement.
GTCAGTATTAGAACATGATAAAAACACTAAAAATTTCTGCTCCCATATTGGCAAGTAGTTAGAAGTTTGCAAGCCAAATTCTTAATAGTTTACCCATTCTAAAATCTTTAGAAAAATTCAAAACTGGAATGACAGCTTTTTGTTTGTTTTTTAACTGCTATAATCACTGTGCATTTATCAGCAAAGAGGTAAATAGTAATACAATTAATTCATCTTTAAACTTGAACACATATAAAGGAATAAAAAAACTTTAAGTTATAAAATATTTTTAAAAATTTTAAAAATTCCTTTGACCTGATTTTATTAAAAGTCATCCAGCTGTCTTGTCTAGCTCTGTCTCATGTGGCACCAAGACAGCCAGGCCAGGTGTGCCTCACTGGGTCCATCCCCGGGAGGCTGCGCAAGAAGGTCTCTGGTAACTGCCAGGATTCCGCTTCTTATTTTGGGTTACTTGACTGCCATTTGGCTTCACATTCCAGAAGAATCTCCTTTGGGAATAGTCCTCTCCAGTCGGGCCAGGAGGAGGGATGAGGCTTCTCTGGCAAACACTCCGATTTTGGGTAAATTTCCTTAAACAGAAAGTAATAATCATTATTAGGATTAACAGATTCATAAGTAAGCATGTTTATAAAACAATACAGAGCTATTCTTTGGAGAATCTTAGATTATTTTAATAGAACTGAAAATTTCCCCATTTCCCAAGTGAAATACTTTTGTGATTTATCTCTTCAAATTATTTGTAAGTATCTCTACTAGGGTTTTATTATCTTTCACAATCACCCCATCGATCTGTCTCCAGGCTCAAGGTGTTGGGATTATAAGGATGACTTTATATTTGCTCTTTAAATGATAGCCTTCCTTATTCTGAAAACTATATAGCCTAAGAATGCAAGATTTTTAAAGCCTAGAGATGTACTTCAGTGGGAGAGGTCTGGGTTTGATACTAAACACAAAACAATAGATTTTATTTCTGATAGCCACCTCAAACTTCTGAATTAAAGTAAATTAAAAAACAATGAAAATGTCTAAGTCATTTTCCCAATCGCCTCTGAAAAGTCTTACATTCCTCATCTAGTATTTGACTTTCCAAAGTCCAGAGCAGGATGATCTGGAAGAAAACATCAACTGCTCATCATTATCATGTCTTTTTCACTGGTTTACAGTATAGTTTCCATTTCAGTTCTAAAAAGTCGGGAAGCAGAGGTACCTGAATGACTGTTGGGAGTTTGGGGGCTGGGTGGGAAAATGCCGAGAAGGTGGTGGATGACCACCAGGCTGATTATTCCTAGGTCCTTGGTTCACAGGCTTGTTAGTGGTGTGTACTTGTTCCATGAGATGCGCTGAGTCTTCAGAAACCCCTGACTTAGATGTACCAAAGTTCCGGTTCCTAAAAGAGAATAGTTCCTGACAGCGTCACCAGTTTCCAGTTTTAGTGGCAATCCCAGTGCTCCTATTCCTATTTGTTCAGGTTTCATCCAGCCAACGAGCAAGTTGCTAGGACATTTGCTACTGGGATTATGTAAGAGATCTCCCTAACCATAAATCTCACATACAAAGAGGAAGACTTACTTTCTGCCACGACCTTTCTGAAGGTTTTCAATGTAGTTTTGTCTTTCTATGCAATGACCCCGGCACCTATTGAATACTAAGAAGTGAATGAATTGTTAGAAGTAATTGAACAAAAAGAAGTCTTTCCGGAGAAAGCAAATCAAGGCTCGTGTTCACTCAGTACTTAGGCTGTTGTAGCTCACCACTTGCAGGTATGCTCCTTCATAAACTTCTGGCAAAAGACTACCTTCTATTACCACAATTTTTTTTTTCTTTTGGTACTGGTGGTCAAATTCAAGGCTGCACACATGTTAAACAGATGTTCAACCACTGAGCTATACCCCCAGCCAAGACGTAGCTTCCTTTCCTTTTATTCTCTCTCTCTTCTCATTTTCCTTTTGGCATCTTATATTGGATCCATATCAATTAAAAATTTTTCCCAAAAATTGAGAGATTGCGCTACATTTCCACCTTTAGTTTTTATAGGAAGGGAAAATAGTGACACCCCTCATACTTACATTCAATTGCATCATCTGGCCTCATGCCTTCTACATCAATCAAATATCTAACAAAACAACATAATTTGGGTCACTTATATATACAAAAAGAAACAAAAATCTTCAAACAGGTCCAATTTCACTTACAAATGGAAATGTTTATCCTAGGAAAATACCAACAGTTATTACAGAATGGCATGCCATGGCCACAAAAAGACTATTCCAAGACTGACCCAACTTAAAATCTACTAATATAAGTACTTACATTACTGTAACAATGTAGCTCATAAAGAAAATACATGACCAAAAAAAATTCAGTAGTCATTTTTTATAAAAACGCTGTGTACACTAAAAACCAAGACTTCCTTAATATGTCAGAGTATTCACCAAGAACCAAAAACTGGGACAAACAGCAACATATCAAGGGTCCTGAGTAACCAACAGTGTGGGCCAGAAACAAGAGCCACCATCATCATCACCCACTTCTCCCTCATTTTCATCTTCAGCCTACTGCCAGGTCCTGACGATGACACTACCTAAATTACCTTGAGAGTGACATCTTTCCACCAAAATGACCTCTACATCCAGGTCCAAGTTACCATTACCCTTCAATTCCTACAAACGTAGATTTTCAGCCCTTGCTTCTACCTCTCTAGAGCATTCTTCACTAAGTAGTCAAATAACAGGTTCAAAATTCAACTTCATTACGTTTGATGCATCCAACAAGAAAGTTGCCTAGTGTTCTTAAAACAAACAAAAACAAAGTCTGAAACAAGGCTCTGCATGACCCAGATTTGGCTCCTACCTACACTTCCAGTTCCATTTAAGTCACTCTTACTTCAGGGTCCACCTTCTCCAACCTAGTGCCTGTTGTACTGCTTTCGGGTCACGGGTGCCCCTCATGTCCACAGTTCTTTGCAGCGCCCCTACCTGGTTGGCACCAGTGCAACCATCAGATATTCGCTCAAACCTTCACATGGAAACCTCTAGTCTCCTTAATAAGGTCAATATCCCCATTATTTGCTCTCATGGTACCTTCTCCCTCTCCTTTGCATTTGTCAATGATAATCTGATATGCATTAGTTGTTACTCTCTTGATATCTTTGCAGAGGCAGGCTAAGCCTGATTCCTAGGACCCAACACATTGCTCACATAAACCAGATATACTGAATGGACAAATACAAACAGGTACAGTACAGAAATATTCATAAAAGTATCAGAGGGCATCCAATAATTTAGAAACTCCATTTAGAGTGAGATTACCTCTGGGTCAGTGGCATGTAAAAAGAATAAGGTCTTCAAGTATTTCCACAGAAAAATGTCTACCACACATTGTATTATAAATTAGAATTTCTACTCTACTATAAACTAATATTGTGCTCATATCTGCATTTCTGAAGTCTAAAATGATATACACTAACTTATTACTGATAATAATCTCTAGGTAGGAGACAACACTGTTTGTATTCACCCACTTCTATACTGATTACGCATCTTGCTATACACTCACAATACCACTGTAACCATACAAGCACACTTAAACACTACTTGCTTCTGGAGTTGGCAACTTACCTGCAGATGAGGTAACCAGTCCTGTTTAAACCATGGGTACAGTGGACACCAATAAGTTTGTCTGTAAAACAAGAAATGCTGAGTTAAGTAACTAAAACAGATACACCAAAAAACAAGCCACATGTTAAAAAGGAAAGCAGTTTTTGCTTTTTGAGGGAATTTTTTTTTTATCTTTTTAAGACAGGGTCTTCCTGTAGTCTCAGCTGGCCTGGAACTTGCAATGTAGACCAAGCTGGCCTTGAACTCACAGAGATCCATCTACTTTTGCCTTCTGCAAGTTTAGAGTATGAGAGTTTTTTTTTTTTTTAAGATTTACTTTCATTTATGCTTATGGTATATATATTTGAGTGAGTGTATGCCACATGTGTGAAGGTACCCACCAAGGCCAAAAAAAGATGCTGAATTCTCCAGAGCTGGGCTTATAGGAGGTTGTGAGCAGCCTGACAAGGGTTTGGGAACCAAACTCTGGCCCTCTGGAAGAGGAGGAAGCACTCTTAACCCAAGCCACCTATCTAGTCCCAGCCTTTACTTCTGATAATAAGCATAACTGTACTCAAAAGGGGAAAAAAATGCAGAAATATTCTAAAGATATGTGGCAAAGATGCAATTCCACTGACCTAACCATGCTGTTTTCTTTTGGGAACTGTCTCACTCCTAACCTGTGTCTTTCTTATATAAATCTCAGGTGTTGGAATTTTTATCTGCTTCTCATCTCTTAACCAAAGGACAAAGGAAACACTTTCATTGTATTACATATTTCCCATGAAAGTTTTTAAGAGACAAATGAACTGGTTCAGTATGTATTTCTCACTAAAATCACTTTCCAAGTTAAGTTAAATCTTTTTTTTATGACCACTAAGGAGACACTTTATTTACACTATCTGACACCTTCACACCTTCAATCACAACAGGCCTAATGTTAGAATATTAAAAATATTAAGGTACTAGAGAGATGGTTCAGCAGTTAAGAGCATTGGCTGCTCTTGCAGAGGACCTGGGTTCAATTCCGAGCACCCATATGGTGGCTAACAACCGTCTATAACTCCAATTCCAAGGGATCTGACATCCTCTTCTAATATCTGCGGGCACTGCATGACATGAGTGCACCCACCTACATGAAAACAATACACTTGTACACATAAAATTTAAAAAATATTAAATCTCCAACCCTGTTCAAAATGTACACCAAATATCACCTAAGGAAGAAACAAGAAATAAGAACTCACCATTGTCTTTATTTTCCTTTAAAAATTCTTTAACTGCACATTTGAATTTAAAAATAGTGTCATCACTGGGTACCTGATGCCCAACTGTAAAAATTTTTATGTAAGAAATAGTTTCCGGCAAATCCTATAAAGCAGAAACAAGAAAAATATATATTACTTCATTTGTAGGGAAACAGTGAAAGATTTGGGAGCCAGAATATAAACCAACAGATAATGATAAACTTACTATGTCAACAACTCTGACAAAAGAGCCACTTCTCATAAAGCTGTTTCAACCCGGGAATATTATTTGATTTTCATTAAAACTACAGGACAGTAAACAGGTATACAAAGTATACCAAATCCTATGGGGAATTAGGGGACAGAGAGTGTGACTAACAACTATGTGAATAGTTCTACTAATTATTTCACATTTCAGTGCCTTCACAAAGCAGCATAAAATACTAATGGGCTGGGCAAAAGCAGCTATGGATAAGAGAGAGAAAAAGTTAGGTAAGGGGCTGGAGATGGAGAGTTGGCTTGGTGGGTAAGAGTGCTTGCTGCTCTTCCGGAAGACCCAAGTTTGGTTCCCAGCACCCACATCTGGTGGCTCATAAACGCCTGTAACTCCAGCTCCAGGGGATCCGACACTTTCTTCTGGCCTCGGCAGGCACCTGCACACATATGGCAGACACACATATACACATAAGTAAAAATAACATAAATGTTTAGAAAATAAAGAGAGGGCAGGTCAAAATCCAGTAGCTCTGAGTTTAAGTGAAAAGCACCAGCATATGATCAAAATATATTGTATGCATGTATAAAATTCTCAACGAACAAACTTTTCTTAAAAAGAGGTCCTAGGAGACAAACTGAGAAGCCTGAAGTCTTCAAAGAAAAGGTCTCCACTTAGAAAAACAATTTCAGTGTCATTCACAATAATACAAAAAATAAAGTAGTTAAATAAAATATAACTATTTACCACTGGAGGATATAAGAGACCAACCAATTATTTTGAAAGCTGTTCCAAAAAAGTCTGCATATCTGAATAAACAAGTAAACAGAAACTTCTTTATTAAGTGAAATATGAATAACAAAATTCACCTTTTGTAGCCTGGTATGGTGGCATACACCTGTAATCCCAGCACCTAGGAGGCTAAGGCAGGACAATCTTGAGTTCGAAGCCAGCCTGGACTACACAGCAAGATCCTGTCTCAAAAAAGAAAAAAGAAAAAAAAAATCACCTTTTGAAGCCACAAAGGAATTAATAATCAAGCACCAATGACTGCTAATCTCATGGGAACAGGCATAGAGACCCATTTATGTCTCTAATGGAGACTTACAGCAAGACCCCATCCCACTCCCTCCTCTGGAAACTGCCATGCAAAAAAAAGAATCAATGCTAAACATGGTGGCCCATGCTTGTAATCACAGCACCTGGGGAGTAGAGGCAGGAGGATCTGAACTGTAAGAACATTCTTGGCTACACAGCAAGTCTGAGGATAGTCTGGGAAACCTGAGACACTGTCTCAAATTACTGAGACTCTCAAATACCAAATCCCCAACAAAGCAAGAAAGTAAAGAAAAAAAGATGTGAGGGCAGGAGAGTATGAGAAAGGGAAGTAATGGAAAGGAGGAAAGGAGGAAGGAAAGGAGGAAGAGAATAAGAGGAGGAGGGGACAAGAGAATAAAGAAAATCAATCCTGAACCCGATTAAGCTAGTCCAGCCACCCATTTGCAGAAAATAAAAGAACCGCACTAACAATGATTAAAATTTAAATAGTACAAACTGCTGATTTTCTCAAAATTCAAGAGTGGGGACAGAAAGAAAGTGAAAGAGACATGAAGAGTAATCCATAGATTAGACTGAGACAACCAATTACAAAGTGACAATTTTTATTTTTTTTATTGTCAAGCTTGAGCACTGACTATTTGATATTAAAGAACTTACATTAAGGAAAAAGTATCATATTTTAATTATACATCTTAAAGATGTAGAGATTAAACTATATATCTGAGAGTTTCTTTAAAATAACATAGAATATCCAGGTATGGTGGTGCATGCCTTTGATTCTAGCACTTGGGAGGCACAGAAAGAAGTATCTCTAAGAGTCTGAGGCCAGCTTGTTTTACATATGGGGGTCTAGGTCAACTGGTGCTACACAGTGAGATGCCATCTTAAAAGCAAACCAAACCAAACCAAACCACAACAGGGTGAAACAGTAAGGTAAGTAATGAAACACAGCAGATACACACCACTGAATAATCAGCCGCAAAAGGAAAAATGATTCTGGTGTGTGTGTCAATGAACCCTGGAGACATGATCAGTAAAATAATTCAGATGCAAAGGGACAAATATTGCAAGAAACAACTAGAACTGGCAAATTCATGGTGATAAAGCAGTAAGAGATTACTAGAGACAAAGAGCGGGGAGATGGGAGAGAATTACAGAGCTTTTGTTGAGAGTGATGAAAGAAACTTAGGTAATAGCAACAAAACTGTATAATGTACTTCAGGCTGGCCATGAACCTTCAATCCTCCCCACTTAGCCTCCCAAGGTCTGTGACTATAAGCATTTACCATCTTGCCTGGCCCCCAATCTCATTTTGAGACAACATGTAATTAGGGAAACATCTGTTTCTCTTAAAAATATTACTACTCATCAATGAAGGTTAATTTTATATCAGCACAGGATGGAAACTACTGAATTACTACAAATTATTTTGCATAAGAACAAAGAAAATTCTTTTCAATTACAGTGTCCACTTACCTCTGCTTTATAATAGCGCTGAGTATAAGTTAAGTCAATTATCAGTCCAAGTTCTTCATTTTGTTCTTGAATTTTATTAAAAAGATCCAAAGGAGAAAAGCATTCTTCTGGAGCAAGATTCACTTCAAATTTCTGTCAGAGAATGAAATAAGAGAAAGTAAATGAGTGCTTAAAATTTTATACCATATTACGCATTTATTTAGGCCCCACAAGGCCAACATGTAATGAGACGCAAAGGGAAATTTCCACTCTTCTGGAAGTTCTACTACAGTCTCTCTTTCAGTGATGGGAAGAAAAGAAAAAAAAGCTCCCTTTGTTAATACATATTTCTGTGTTATTTGTGTTTTACATCCTTAATGACTTCAGAATGTCCTAGTCAATGTTAACATAGATAAGAAAAACCAAACGAATCCAAACCAAAGCCTCTTCCTAGTTGCCTAAGACTGAGAACCTAACTACATTTCACAAATAATGGTATGTGTATGTCAGTTTTCACTGAATTTCCAGTACAGCAATCACCTCATCAACAATGTATTTTACTATCCAGCTTCACGAAGTTGACACATCCACAAACTGAAACAGGTTTATGTTTTCTATAAATTTTGTTTACGCTTTATATTATAGTTAGGGCATTATACTGATGTCTTTTCCTCAAAATTAAATACAGAAGTAGATTATATTGACATGTGAATCTCCTTTTAGGTTAATAAAGTGACATAAAGCATTGCTATAAATGGAAAGAAGACTGACAGAGTTGAGAACCAGCATTCTACATTATGATTTTGGGTTTCTGAAAGAATAGCCAATTAACTTTTGCTTACCTTTTGCAAAGGGACTTTGAAAGCAATGAAACGAGTCCCAGACATCCGCTGTCCAATTGGGAGATAGTCTTTCCACCTGTCACATAGGATTTTGTTAGCAAACTGAATGCTAACCTTGTCTTTCTCAGAATGAAGGTACCCTGATTGCGCACACACGTTTTCTTCCTGCTCTGCCTTCTGCCACATAATCTACTCACTTCCCCTATCAAACTACATTTTTCTTCTTCCCGTCTCCCCATCTAGAAAACGGATAAATGACAACGAAACAACACAGCGGTCTCCACAAATAAGGAACAATACTAAGGATGGCCAGAACTTTCGTATCCCTGACAAAACCCAGTCAGACAGGCATCAAATACGAAGGGGTTACACAGGGCATGAATGCAGATCGGGTACTACGGCAGAGGACCAAGGGGGCTAAACGAAAAGATGAACCCAGAGAGGGCAACGGGGAAGAAAAATAGCATACATTCCCTCACATATGTAACCTAAGAACAAAACCTCAAAATCCAAAATTAGAACACACTATTTCAAATGACATCCTAGGGCTGGTGCTGAAGGGAACCGAGTCTCCAACTCACACCTCCTTCCCCGTCGTCTGCGCCCGAGTCACACAACTGAGGAACCGTGGGATCCACGGTGACGGCCGCTCCCCACAGCTGCCCTGTCGCTCTACGCCGAGCTCCACCCGCAGAGCAGGGATTCGGAAAGACCCGGACACATTCCAGAACACCGTGCGGCGGCGCGGAGGCCTCTGGGAGGCGAGAAGGAGCGGGCGCGGCGACAGGACGCGGGGACCCCAGGCCGCTGCAGCCGGAACGGCCGAGCCCGGAACCAAAGCGCCTTACCTTTCCGGGACGTGATTTCTGCCCTTCTTCTTGGATGGGGCACGGCCAGAGAAGTCCCGGCTCCGACCGCGGGCATGGTGCCACTGGTTCATGTGGGCCCCGAGATGCCGCCCACCTAACGCCAAGCGGGCCAGCGCGGCCAGCGCGGCCACCTCAGGGCCACAAGAAGACGCCGCAGGATCCAGAGCGGCGACAACACAGCCACGCAAAGGCCCAGGCCTCGCTAGTGCGCGTGCGCCATGGCCCTCCGTGATGACGCCATCACGCCGCTGGGGAGCGCGAGGTGCGTCTGCAGGTTTTTGGCCCCCAGGGCGCCCTCGTGAGTTGAAGGCTGGTAGTGACCAGATGCAAGCTCATCCTGTACATGGGTCGTATTTACTTTCACACATGTGTAACCTTGTTAAAATAATGTGGAATGAGCCGGGCGCGGGTGGCAAACGCCCCAGTTTCTAGGCAGAGGCAGATGAATCTCTGTGAGATCGACACCACTCTGGTCTACGTAGCGAGTTACAGGCCATCTGGTATTACAGGAAGACCTTGTCTCAAACAAAAACAAGAACAATACAAAACCTAAAATACGGAGTGAGCCATGAATTTGTGTGTCGTCTTTGGGCAGTGGTCATGCTAATCTCTGTATCCTTCCAGTTTTCGTTCTTATATGTGCTGCTGAAGGGCGTGTGACATAATCCTTTTTCCATACAAAAGCTACATACTATATACAACGTATTTCTCTCAATTTAAATATATTCTAGTTTTAAAGGCCGCAGAGCATTCCATTGATTATAATCAACATAACTATAAGTATCATAATTTATTTAAGGTGTCCAATATTGGATACCTCTGTCTGTTTTGGAAGTTTTTTTTTTTTTGTTTTTTTTTTTGGTTGTGGTTTTAATCTGGCACAGAAAATGCTGCAGTGTAATACAGGTAGATAGATATAGATATGTATATATATAAACTATATCTAAATTCGGAGAACTGGAATTCAGGAAACACAAGCCAACATTTTGAGCAATACTAATTACCCAAAATTGTATCAGCCACTCTTCTACTCAGAGCCAGTTTTACTTTATCATACACCAGGTGCCATGATAGTTGTGGACAGCATGGCTTTGTCTTTTAGGAAATACCAGAAATAACAGAGATTAAAGTAGAGCTCAAGCCCAAGATTTCCACATATTTAGCATGGAATCCTCTACCTATTTGGAAATCTCTGGCTTTATCCAAAGTGGAAGAGCAAAGCACAGAACATCTGAAGCTATAATAGTGCACTATGTCTCTGATTTAGAGTGCATAAAATTATGATAGTTTTAAAACTAAACTTTACCTTTTAATTTGCAATTTCTGAAAGTACATTACATCCATTCACTCTTCTTAATACAATTTTAGATCTAGGCAAGTTGACAGAAAAGTCATCATTGAATGAACAAACTAATGAATGGGCAAAAGAGCACTAGCATTTTGGAAAAGTCTTTTTGTTGTTGTTGTTGTAGCCCCAGCTGGCCTGGAACTAGCTATATAATCCAGGCTGACCTTGAACTCACAGAGATCCACCTGCCTTTGCCTCCTGAGGGCTGGGATTAAAGGTGTGTGCCAGGAAAAAGTTGTGTTCTAATGAATTATAAATCTGTGTGTATTCACAATTTTGCAAATTCTCCTAGAATTAAAAATAGGTCAAGATTAGTAAATTGCTAATTGGAAAACAACAATGTAAGTAACAGAACATAGTTTGCCAACTTAAATTGGGCACAATCCAAATTGACTTTAAAAATTTTTAAATGGGAGCAGAAAAGACATGTGTGTTTGACCTGACCCAACTTGTGGGACTCTAACAGCAGTGGCAAATACAGGAATACCTACCCCTGATCCAGCAGTAGAATGCTGCCAGCATAAACTTTCCCAGGGGAATGCCTCAAGGACTTGCAGTCACAATATGAATCTCTTGCTTTGGGGCAGGGTGGTTGAATTGTTTTGCTATGCAGACTGTTCTGTCTCTAAGTATTGCAGCTGCAAAGTAGGGCTAGAAGATCCTTGACTATTTGAAGCAAAGTACAGTTTGCGTTGGTTACTTAAGATTATAGTTACATGGACAATGCTAGGCCATGCTTATACCATGCTATATAGCATTTTAAAAGCTATAAAAACAAATGGGGTCCATTGTCTATGGTAGTACCCAACCAAGAATACAATCATCTAGTCCTTTTCATTGTACCTGTGGACTAGGTTCTTGTTCTCCCTTTTGGGTTGGTCCTGGCACCAGCCAAGCCCAAGAAGGTGCGATTCAAGAAGAAACTGAACTAGAAGAGTGTGAAGCCCATACAGCTGCCCTCAGTGAACTTCACCCTACTCTTCACCTCACTTCCAAAGAGAGCTTTTCAGTCATGTCCTGTGGACTTTGAAAGCTGCTTCAAAGCACTTCACAAGTCAGATGAACAGAATGACTGTTCCCTCAACCCAGAGATCTCCTTCGTTTCTCACCTAGGATATCATCTGTCCATTTGGTGAACACTGTTATCTATCAGAATGGGAGTATCATATGGCAATGATAAATAACTTTATCATTTTTTTAGCACTGAGATGATCTCTGTAAGAGCCAGGGAAAGAGGAAGTATCACATCTGTGTTTCAGGCTTTCACCTGCCCAGACCTCTGCCATGTAGTGGTCCTGCATTGTGTCAGTTCAGTACATGTGTCCACTCAGTCCCATCTGCATGGCATCTGTCCTTCTTGTTGGCTACTGCATGCTTTATCCCATCATTCCTCTTCTTAGTCAATTACTACCTGGTACAGTCTTGGGATTTCCATGGAGCTGATTGAACAAATTTGCTTCTGTGTCCAACATCTCTGATACTTAAGACAAGTAATTTTTGCCTCAGAAACTTGACATACCCTTTCCTCATGCCTTTATCTGATTCTTATCACTGTATCTCTGTTGACACCCTGACAGTGTCAGGTAAGGAAAGATACTTTAGAGTTTTTGTTAGATTTCCCCCCACAAACTCGGTAGAGTCAAAACAGCATGGAGCAGCGAGGAAAGTAGTGAACTAGAGTTTGGAGCCCTGACTTCAGTCTTGGCTCTGGTGTTTACCAGGGTTATGACCTGGCGGAGCATTTACTCTCTCACAAGGTGTCGCTTCACCTTCCACAGTGGGCTAACAGAAGTGGCTCTGGGCTCTCTGTAGTACTGAGTCATTAGGAGCCTCATATAGAGAATTAAACCAGGGGGTTGATTTTTTGTTTTTGTTTTTTGAGTCAGGATCTCACCGTGTAGCCCTGACTGCCTAGAACTCGATATGTAGACCAGGCTGGCCTCAAACCCCGAGACCACCTGGCTCTGCCTCCTGAGCATGTGGATTAAAGGCATGTGCCACCACATCCACTAAACCAGATTGAGAGCATTTTAAAGGAGAGAACCGCATGTGGTTCTCTCATGCCGCTTGTCTTCCTGTAGCAGATGCCCGCCACTAAGTTTTCCACTTTAGCATTTCAAATTTACTGCTGTTCAAAAAGTAGTGTTGGCATGTAAGGGATCTGGCTACCAATCTGCCAACCACTGACCACCATGTTGTTTTAGCTGGCCCAGCTGGTGAGCTTCTTCATGTATGTTTTGCCTGAAGCTGTAGCCAGGGCAAAAAGGAAGACATTCTCTGAGGAGAACTGATTGTTATAGTCAAGAGTAGCTGGGCTGCCCTCTGCCCCTCCACACTGGGTCAGAGACAGGGCCCTTCACTCACAAAGGATGCCCCTTTATTTCTACTTTTGTAGATGTACAAACACAGGCTACCACAGGTACCCATGGCCTCCAACATTCTCTGAAAAATAGTAGTCATACAAGGCATGGTGGCACACCCTTGTAATCTCAGCACTTGAGAGGCAAGGACAGGAAAATTAGAGTTTAAGGTCATCTATGACTACATAATGAATTCAAGGTCAGCCTGGCTCCATGAGATTTTGTCTCAATTTTTTTTTTCAGAAAAGCAATATTCCCACATGAAGTTTCCTATCTAAATGAAGAGAAATAGGAAGAGAGGACGGAAAGGACAGGTCTGTAAGAAAGCAGATATTCTAGGGGAAAACAGTCTAGGGTGGTTTAAAGGAAGCATAGGCCACCAGGACCTGCACAGATTGAAGAAAACAGAGAAATTATAGAGGATAAAATATATGAATGAAAGACATGAGCCTGGTGTAGTGGCACAACGCCTTTAATCCCAGTTTCTCAGGGAGGCAGAGGCAGGTGGATCTCTAGGAGTTCAAGGTTAGCCTGGTCTACATAGCAAGTTCCGGGACAGCTGGGCCTACAGGGAGACCCTGTCTCAAAAAAAGACCAAAAAAAGAATGAAAGCAATGGAAAGCAATGGCCATGTTACCAGGGAAGCGGAGAGGTGGCTGAGACTCAGGCTGGAGGAACCAAAGGTTTCATTAGAAATAGAAGTGAAAAATGGCCCAGGGTGGACTCTGTTCATAGCAGGGCAAACACAGTTGGATTTAGTGAATGCTTAGGTTAATGGACTAGGAAGTAAACCGAAGCTGGAGCAGGGTGACTAGGAAGAGCAGCTTGTCAGAACAGAAGCCTTCAGCAGCTCAGTTTTCTGTTGATTGATACTTGGCAGTTTTGAAATGAACATTTTGAAATATATTATATAAAGCATTCTTAGCCAAGTGCTGGGGCTCATGGCTGTGATCGTAGCACAGAGGAATGCCACAAAATGATGGTTGAACTAAATCTGTTTACTAGCCAATGATCGAGGATGGCTCACCCTGAGGAGAGGCAAAGCAGAGTATATAAAGCTTAAAACTGCATTTACATTATGTTGGGGCAAAGCCAATAACCATAGTTATATCAGGTCACCATAGTTACACCAGACCAGGGGTAAGTCAGTTAACATAGAGTTTTTTAGTTAACAAAGTTTTAAAATTTCAAGTAGGAAAGACAAGTGTTTCAGACTTGCAGAAACAATGGGCTTTCTGGAGCTGCAGGTGTAGCTGGATGAGAGGATGTTCTGACTGACTAGTTGTAAGTTTCCCATATGGTAGAAACAAGGCACCTGAAATACAGGTGCAGCTTCCATGGCCTTCTGCCTGACTGTGTGTGGCTTGTGGGGCTGAAACACAGGATGAGCAAGAGTAGGCTGGAATAAAACAGAATCAGTTTTGCCATTTCAATTGTTGCTAGTTTAAGGCCAGCCTGGGTTAAATAATGAGTTCCAGGCCAGTCCCAGCCTCAGTCAAAACCTCTTTCTAGAGAAGAGGAGGGTGGGGAGAAAACCCGTGAACATGCTAATAACTGTTAGAGAGGTTCGAGTACACAAAATGGTCTATTTCATTCATTTTCTTTTGAGACAGCATCTCCCTGTACTCCAGCTGTTCTGGAACTTGCTATGTAGACCAGGATGGCCTCAATCTCACATAGATCCACCTGCCTCTGCCTCCCAAGTGCAGGGATTAATGGCGTATGCCACCATGCCAAGCTTTGTTTAGATTTTTAAACCTCATGATTGTAGAGAACATGATATGTCTTTTCTCACACAGAAGTCAGTTTCAAGCTAAATCTGCTTTCTCATGTTTTAAACATTTTCTTCCTAAGATAAAGTTCATACTTAGAAATAATCATTAATGAATATTAGACCTGAAAACAAAAGGAAGGGTAAGAACAAAAAGAAAAGGTCAAGTTCACATCTGTAATTCTACATACATCTGAGATAATTTTGTGCTGTCTTTTAGGTTTTTAACAAAATTACCTTGTGCTAGGAGTTCAGTTTTATGACATAATTCTCCCTCTAAGCCCATAACTACATTGTAGCATTCTGGGGTTTCCATGGAACTAATTGAAATAAATTTACCTCAGTGACTATCATTTGTGATACTAGACACATGTGACTTTTTTTCCTCAAGAACTTGACAACCCATTTTCCCATCCTTCATCTGGTTGTATTACTGTACTTGTACTGACATGCTAGGAATGTGAGGAAAGAATTAAGATTTGTTTTGTTAAATCTCCCCCCATAAATTTGGTAGAGTCAAAACAGGGTGAAATAATGGTAGAAAGTGTGTCCTCATGCACAAAATATTTCTTCATCTTCCACTGTGGGCTGACAGACTGGTGGGGCTCTGGGCTCTTTGGCAGTCAATGGAGCTTGACGCAGAGAATGAAGCCAAGGAGTTCTTAAGAATGTTTGTTTCAGTAGAAACTAGCTCTCTATGCCAAGATGTTTCCCTGTAAGCAGCCCCTCCACTAAGATTTCTACCTTAGCATTTTAAATTTAGAGATGCTCAAAAAATGTTCCAAATATGGATGGGGATCTGGCTGCTACATTTGTAACCCACTGATTGCCAGGGTTGATTCAGCCTCACCCACTTCCCCTCCTGGTCCTGTCTCCTTTGTATGTGATGCCTTTACTTTGTAGCATGGCTCAAGCCCAGGTTACCCTAAGATGGTCATCATCCTTGGGAGGGAAATCTCTTCTCCACCCAAAAGTGCCTGTCCTCAGGAGTGTGCAGATGCCCACCACCCTCTTCCAGTGAACTCTGCTGTGATGTTCAGAGGTCAGCAGTTAGGGACTTGGGCAAGTTTTAGATACACAGCAGCCGCTGTGAGCAAGGTACAATTCCTATACATTCCTAGCAGCCCCAGCTTTTGCTAGAAATGAAGGGAGTTAGTAGGGAAACTTCACACAAGAGATGCCACATAAAGGGAGAAGAACACTAATGTAGAATCAGCCCAGACACAACTACCTCTGAACAATAAGACTGCAGTCTGTGGATCCCTGGGCAGGTGGAAGTCCTGACTGAAGCCTAAGATTGGGAGGAGTGGAGTATAAGAACGGAAAGACAAGAGGTGCCCAGGAGTCCAAGATGAGTTCTGATAGAGCTGGCACATTCTAGAGCTGGCTGGTTGGGATGTATGTAATTCAGTACACACCAACTACCCAGGTTGCTCTAGGAGATTATGAAGAATGATGGGATCATGGAGCTTGGAGTCTGGTCATAGCAGTAAGAACAGATGGAAAATTGTGGAATCACTGAAGTTTGGGATTCAATGAGAATAAATTTCTAA
Source organism: Eospalax fontanierii (assembly GCA_035773235.1). NCBI lineage: Eukaryota > Metazoa > Chordata > Mammalia > Rodentia > Spalacidae > Eospalax > Eospalax fontanierii. The sequence goes on along the minus strand of CM069547.1, from coordinate 50,484,694 downwards.
AGCCCACCTCCCAATCTAAGATAACTGTGATATTTTGTTATTCAAGCAGTGTTTGGTTTGTAAAGACAAGAACATTGATACTTCCAGGCTCTATAAAGACCTTGTCCTGAAAATAGTAAATGTTATGGACTGAATCAAATAGTGATAAGTGATGAGCTGTCATCTCCAGAATGGCTCCCCAAGCTAGCCCTGTGTTCAGATATGAAAGAACATGTTACGGGAAATTGGGTGATATGGGAAAAAGTTTTTCTTAACCTTCACTGTATGCACAGAAATCCCCAGATAACTATGGATGATTTGTGGCCTGCATGGCTCATCACAGTAAGACATTCCCTCATGAACAACTCCATCATCTTTAGATAGGCAGTGAATAGAAGATTTCAGGACTGTTACCAAGGATCCACTCCCAAAGTCTCAATTACAGAAGTGACATGAGATTCATAAAGGGAATGATGGTAAAGGTCTTACTGATAATTTAGTCTTGTCTTTAGTACACCAGGACCTTTACAAAGAGTTGCATGTGACTAGAAGGATCTCAGGGCTTGAAAGGTGTCTCCTCTGCATAACTTCATTAATATTTCCAGATCTGCACATCACCCTCCTGTTCTACATAGGAAGGAGCAAGCTCATGGCTAGTGATGAGCTCAGGTTCCACAGTTTGCAGTGACATTACCCAGGTTTTGCAACTCCTACTTCAGAGTTCCTCCTAGAACATATGTTTTTTTGGTTTTCTCATTTCATAATGTTCTGTGGTTGAAAGCAGTTTCTTGAGATCATAGTAATCCTCCCATTCATTCTTCTTCCCCTAAAACACTCACTCGAATCAGTTCCTGTGTGTCCTGCCAGGCAGACCTGTGCAAGTCAGGTATATCACATTGGGGTCTTGATCACACACTCACTTCGAGTAGGTTGTCTTCAGTTGTGAATACCTCTTGGTTCTCAGGACTGTCCTGAGTGTGAAAAGAGGTTTCAACATCTCTAGTTCGTGCCCACCATGTGCCAGTAGCCCCACTGCCCCAGCTGTGACAACCACCTGTGTCTCCAGACATTACCTAATGCTCTCTGAAGGGCAATGCTGCCCTACTGAGAACTAACGTGATGAGGAGACGTGCACGGAAGGATCTGTGGTGGATTTGAGAGTGGAGGAAAGAGACTAGTATCTTCATTTCCTTCACTGAAGTTTAGGAGGGTGGCTGTTTCCTCAGCAGTTCTGCTAATCACCAGTGCCACCCTCAGACTATCGAGTGCTCAGGTGACAGGCATGCACCACCATGTGGCCTCACCTTTCCTTTCCGATACTGGTGTTTGTTGTGTTGTACCTGGTTTCAGAGAAGAAAGCAGGTCATTTTCTCTCCAGGAATGGAGGTGAGGAGAATGGAGCCTTCAGTGTGTGCCTCTTCACACTCAGCACCTCTGGAAACCCTTTCTGCAGGGGCCACATCTCCTCAGGGCCATGGGACGATATTCAAGTACATTTTAATGACTCTGGTCACTTTCCTTAGTCTTTTCATAGAAAAAAGCCCTTCAACAGTAAGACTGTAAGTCATATATCACCATCACCAAGAAAAAGTACATCTTAAATGTAGGTCTTCATTTTCATTACGGCCCATCTAAAAGCAGCAGAGCAGCAGAGAGCTGAGATGAACCCCACAGGTCCTGAACACCAGGGAGAGTCGCTGTGGCTGTCACCCCAGTGCAGGGCAGGGGAGTGGGATGTCAGGGGAGGGGAGGCTTTAAATATATTTGTGACATTGCTTCCACTCCTGACTTATCTTCTTTTTCTCTTACTTAGGCAAAAACAGAATTGTTCTAATCCTAAGTTTCTATTTTTTATGTCTAATGTTTAAGAATATAGCTTTTCCAAAAGTGGAGAAACTCAAGACCAAACTCTTGCAAAAATACACCATAGAACATGATTGCAATACAGCAGATAAGGTCAATGTTCCTAGCATGAAAAGAGAAAGGAATGCATGCTGGTTTCTCAGTCTGTGTCTTGGGACTGTGCTGTGCTATATTTAACAGATTCTGTGATTTAAAATTTATTTTTATTTTATGTCTTTTGCCTGCATATAGGTAAGTGCACCCATGTTGTGCAGTGCCCACAGAGGCCAGAGGGGATGGTTCCTGGAGGCATTATGGATGGTCCTTAGCCGCCATGTAAATGCTGGGAATTGAACCCAGGTCCTCTGCAAGAGCAACTAGTGCTCTTTACTGCAGAGCCATCTCTCCAGCCCCAGACTGTCTGTGACTTCTGATATTCTAGTTAACTGGGGTTGGGGGTGGGGGTGGGAACAAAGGCCGCACATCAGGAGAGTAGAACAAGGGTGGTGAGGTGGAGTGCTCTGGCAGACTCAGCCTAGCTGTCCAAGAGGGAAGTAGGGACCAAGATCTGTTACTTTCTGCCATAGCTAGAGCAAGAAGCCCGAGCACAGTGAAAGTCCTCTGCAGGACGTAGGCTTTGCAGCTCATGGGATTGGGAAGTTTGGCTCAGGTGTGGCTGTTCCTAAGGCTTTTTGTAGTAGTTGATCCTTCCAGCAGTAGTCATTGGGCCTCATTAGGATGAGTTAGTTTGTGCATGTGGAGAAACATCTAGAACTCTGTGGTCATCTTGTGACAGGCAGGAATGCACACTGGAGGCCCCTACACACCGTTGTGCAGGTGTGAACTAGGCTGTTCTGCATGCTGGTGTTGACAACCAGCAGATAGCTCAACATAGCCATACATTTCTAAGATGCAAAGTTGAGTGAAAAGTGTTTGTTGCTTGGTATTTTCTGTTATTTTAAAATGTCACAGTTTTCAAGAGATCACCAGAGAAATTTTGGAGACCTTTCTAGTTCTGATCCCCTAGAAAGCCAGTATTATTTTGATTTGGTTTGATTGTTTGGCTAGCTAGGCGTACAGAATATACATAATGGCTCTGCTTCAGAAAGGATTTTGAAGTTAAGAATCCTGAAGTCTTCACAGGCAGGGAACACTCCAGCTCAGTAGAACCTGGCAACACTGTTCATGTGTTTTTTTCAGAATGCAAAATTTGTTACAAGGTCATGGAGGCTTGTACCACACTTCTAGAAAACCATTGAGATCAGTCAATGTATGTAACAGATTCTATGTAGGAGGTCTGGAAATGCCACTGCATGAAGCCATAAAAACTAGGTTGTGAGGAGAGCCCAAGATGTTGCAGATGGCAGGACCAAGGGATGTTTGCTGAGCGAAGTTATAGGCAGAGTAGAGCAGCTTGCAAAAGACAGGAGGCTACATGTGCTTTAGGTTGCAGGACTGAAAGGGTGTATACCCAAGCCAGCTGGAACCCAGATGGTGCCACCAAAGCCACAAATGCTGGACACGGAGCTGCAAAGATTGGCGTTTGCCCTAATGGGTTCCAACCTTTGGCCTGGCTTTTCCTTGCTAGTCCCTATTACTCCCTCTTGGAATTGGAATGTTTATTCTGTCACTGTACACTGGAAGCATGTAACTTAATTTTGGTTTTACAGGGACTCAGAATTGAGGGATTTCCTTCAGTCCCAGAAGAGACTTTAGGTTTTTGAACACTGTTGAAAGTGTTAGAACTATGGAGACTTTCAAAGGACTAAATGCATTTTACTTTGGGATTGAGCATGAGACTTCAGGGGCCAGAGTGAAATGTTTATGAGTTAAAGGTGATGTGATCGGATGTCATGTTGACAAGCAGTGGACTTGTGATGGTAAATCTTTGTTCAACTTGACTGGATTGGAATCACCTAGTAGACTCATTTTTGAGCATTTTAAGACACATTTTAAATGTGAGGCACAGCATTCCACAGATTGGAGTCCCAAGCTAATAAAAAAGGGGAAAGGAGAAAGCCATCCGAGTGCACATGCGACCAGCTGCATGCACTTCTGCTGCCACAGCTGGTCTAGGTGCCAACCTCCCCTGCCGTGACGGACTGTGCCATCAAATGGGAGTCAGTCAACCCTTCCTTTCTTAAGCTGCTTTTGTCACAATAAAGAGAAAAGTAAACAGTAGCACATTTTTTCAAGTTGCCTGAAATCTATGAGGAAAAGAAAAAAAGTGGGGAGGGCCTCTAAAGACAGTAAAAGAAAAGGGGGGCCTCTAAAGACAGTAAACATTTTTTTTTCCTAGATGTGAAACATCTCTTGGTTGTTTCTTCCTTAGTCGGGTTGTTTTCCTCATCCTGCCTTTCCATCCACAACGCCTTTCCAACAGTGACTATTCCTGACTGTAAAGTACCCTGCTTACAGGTGTACCTGCACTTATGGAATCAGGCCCAGACTGTTTGGCATTGCACACAAACACCTGCCCTCCGGACCCAGGTGACCTTCTTGTCACACACTCCTGCCTTCTAGCCAGTCTGGGCGTATGCTGTTTCATGCTTTTCTGATAATTCAGAGTCCATCTCACAGGGTGCACCCACCTCGCTCCCCAGTTCGCAGAATGATGCTGCCTCACCACTGCTCAAGGTCAGAATTCCTATTCACAGAATGCCATGCATCTGAGGGTGGCTCTACTGATTCTCATTTTCTGTTCCTCAAAATCATATTTTCTTCTTTTGCCCCAGAACTGGAACTTGAAAAGGAACGGTGTCTCCATTATCTCACATCATCTAAGACATAATAATGATGTCAAAATTTTTTGTTCTAGGTATGGGATTTCCATTGCCTCACTAAATGCCTTGTATAAACCATGCAATGATGTATACTTTAAAGTCATGCCACAGGATTCCTTATGTTCCCCTTGATAATAGAAGTGATCCTAATGGTGGTGATCCTAAGACATCATCAAATCCTGTCACCTTTTTCATGCCACATCAGCATGTCATCAACTCAATAACTTAACAAAGAATTCCCACGACAATTTCAAACATAGAATCTTCCTTCACACTGCATGTGAGCAGGTATCAAGGGCTCTACAAGAAAGTTCCTTGTACCAAGTGTGGCAAAGACACATATCCTCGCTCAAGGAGTTTACATGGAGAGTGACAGAACATACTTATACTCCATCCTTCAAAGGGTCTCATATCTCAAGCTTGCCTCAAACTCAGTATACTCAGAATAGAGCTGAGAATGACTCTGAACTTCTGATTTTCCTGCCTCTATCTTTCCAGTGCTGAAACTATTCACATGTACCACTGTGCTCACATTATGTATGGTAGGGCTTCAGATATGCTAGGCCAGTAGTCTACCAACTGACCTACAATCCCCAGTCCAATCTGCCAGCACCTTCAACAAAAATGCTAGCTAGAGGGAGGCTCCTGACTTACATGGTAAGGGCAGAGAATACCAACCTTTACAAACTTCAACTTTACTGGTCAGGAAACTGACTCCACAGCTCATCTGTTTAGTAAGGGCAGTGCTAATCCCACCTCAATTGCTTGGACTTATTAATAATGGTTAGTAATGCAGGAACGTAGCCCCCAGTGCAGCCTTGGGGAACATAAGGCCAACAGAGAGAAAATCAATTCCAATGGCATTGCTATTTCAGGGAAGTATGAAAATAATTTCAGTAAACAGTTCTCCTTTCATCTTCATATTGAGCGAAATGGATTTCTTTGCTACTAGAAGTATCAGACATGGATGACAATCTACCGAGAGAATAAAAAGAGTTACACAGATAATCGGGAACATCCTAAACTAATATGGCCTGCTTTAGGGTAACCCAGGCTAGCCGTTTTACTTCATCCTGACTCATCACAATTCATACAGATTATATTTCTTTTTAAAATAAAATATGATTTTAATTTTATGTGTACAAGTATATTGCTTGCATGTATGTAAGTGCACCTGTGTTGGGCAATGCCCTTGGAGATCAGAAGAGTGTCAGATCCTCTATAACTGGAGTTACAGATGATTGTTAGCTGTCGCATGGACGCTGTGAATCAAACCTAGGTCCTCTGCAAGAGCAGACAATGCTCTTAAGGTCATCTCTCCTCCAGATTATATTTCAAAACACGTCATAGGCCACTGCAGTCCCCAAATTATAAAACTTTAAAGCTACAAGATGCCAAGAAAAAATAGAAAAAAAAGGAAAGAAAACAATATTGAGGGCAATGGCCAAGTGATGTGAGTGACTTGGTGATGTGAGAGGCACCAGGTATGACAGAATTAAATATGTGAGTGGACAAAAGGAACATTGGAAAAGTTTGTTTTTCACAAGTTTCAAACTTTGGCGGGGTGCGTAACAGAATATAGAGTAAGCACACATCCTTCCACTGAGCTATACTTCCAGCCCGAATCAAACACTGTCTTATTCTTTGGTGGGTCAATTTCCTAGGCTCAATTCATCTTTTTCCTCTCTAGATTCTAATTCTAGTTTTCTTTCACAAGGAATTAAAAATATCACGATTATAATAAAATGTCTTATAATTTTGGAATGTTGACAACAAACAAAGCATAAACAAGATTTGTTTGTGACTCAACAGCCAATGAAAACTATAGTGTTGTCTGTGGAAATGGCCAGTGATAGAGCACTTGAACAGAGCTGTACCTAGAACCACCTCTAACCTCCCAAACAAAAAATTGTCTTGATGTGTGAACAGTAGTAACTTTAAATAAAAAGACCTGAATTTTTAAAATGTAGCTAAATTGTCAAATTCTATTATTTTAAAATATTGTTACATACTTTGACAATTTCATATGTGTATACACTATATCTTGATCTTATACACCTCCAATTCCCCCTTTCTTATTTCAAGAGGACACCCAACAACAGGTCTCCCTCCATTGTCATGTTTTCACAATGTTTTGGTAATCCACTGAGTCCACACTTAGTGTAGCCTGCTGGGATGCTGAAGGATCCTGTGGGCTTGAGCTTATGTAGGTAAATATAGCTGAAGTGAGTTCACAAGGGCAACGGCTGAGTCATGTCTAGAAGACAGCATTTAACAGCATACCTCCCTACCTTCCAGCTCTTACGTTCTTTACACCTCCTGTTCTGCAGTGTTCCCTAGGCCTTGGGATGGTTGGTATTGATGTCCTGTTCATGGCTAAGCACTCAACAGTCCTTTATTCTCAAGTTATTACTAATATTATTTATTAAAGGGATTTTGAGACAAGGTTACAGTAAGCTGGCCTGCAACTCAGAATCCTCTTCCCTTTCCGTCCCAAGGGCTGGGACTACAGATCTGCACCATTATGCCTGGTCTAACTGCAGAGCTTATGAAATGCTGAGAGAAACAAAAGAAAAAAAATATTAAAAACTCTAAATTATTTCTAATTGCTGGAATTATGTTTGATTTTTGTTACCCAAAATTTTGTAAGTAAAAACCTGGCACAACATTTAATCTTGCTGTTATGCAAATGCCAAAAAATATTTTTTAATGGTATAGAGCCAGGCAGTCCAAATGGAGAGGCAGAGGCAGAGGGATACCTTTAAGTTAAGTTAGGCTTAGGCCAGCCTTAGCTTCATAGTGAGACCTTGCTTCAGAAACAGCAAAGGATACAGAATGATACAATCAGTATTGTCTCAGTTATAGGAAGATGTACAAAAAGAAACTAAGGAAGCATATCAAAGTACAGCCCCTTTGAGCAGTGAGATTATCAGACTATTGTCCTGTTATATAAGTATTTTGCTGTGTATCTTCTGAGCACAGTGAACAAGCAAAACACAAATACTAACAATTATGTAGGAAAAAAAGTGTGTTTTTTTTTTTAACACCAGAGGAAAGGACACTTTGAAAGCTTCTTATTTATTGTAATTCACTCACTTAGGACAGAAATCTTAGAATCATCAATGAACACTGCCTGGGTCTGTCAGCACGAAATTCAGTCTAATTACCAATTTGAGATATTAAAGGGCAAGATTTTTAAAAAGTGATGAGGATTCTGCTCTCATAAACACATCAGTCGACTCCTGTGTCAACAAGTCACTGTGTTATCTGTAGTGTGAGTCTATTATCAAGCTAATTTGGTCCTGGCCAGGAAAAAAGCACTCTTTAAAAATATTTCACTCCACCAAAGGTACTGATGGATTAGCAACAGAAGATGGCCCAAAGCAGATACCTCTCACTCTAATCCAACATCCAGTACCCATGTCTTGACTCTTTAACACACACACACACACACATACACACACATATACATATATATATACACAGATATATATATATGTATATGTGTGTGTGTATATATATGTATATATATACATATATACATACATATATATATATATATTATATATATATATATATATATATTTGGTCTTTTTGAGACAGGGTCCTCCTGTAGCCCCAGCTAGACTGGAACTTGCTATGTAGATCACAAAGATTCATCTGCCTCCCGAGTACTGGGATTAAAGACATAAAGGCTGCCTTCTAAATATAATTTCTACACACATACACACCACATTGCTACCACCTCTCTTCTACAGGAGCCCTTGAGACTATCCTCACTAAAGCTTCTGCCCCTCTTGTAAGCATACTTTGGCCTCCTCCAGCAGTCTGAGTCCTTTTATATATAAGTAAGATCCTATCATTTGGTGTTAACTTTGTATCATGGTGCCTATATCTACCAACTGGGTCTGCCTACCTCTTCTGCCACAAGTTTTCCAGCAGGGTTCTCCATCTTCAGAGTCCTGACTGTATTCTTCCCTCTGAGGTCATTTGCTAGAATGTGGGCTACATCCAGCTCTCTCGTGTGCCTCCTTCCCATAGTGGAGCAGACTTTCATTAACGAAGTCTTGCTGTGCTGTTTTAGCAGACAGGCCTGTGTCCTACATCATGTACTTGAGGCTCCTCCATCTTGAGGCTAAGGGTGCCCCCTGTAGGCCCTGCTCTGTGCTGGCTGTTGAGTGACCTGCTGGCTCCTGCTGAACTGTACTTCCTGGAGAGAGGAAGGGAAGGGAAGAAAGATTAGGTGAGGGTGGAAAAGGAAGAGGAGAAGGAGAAGGAAAACCAAATCAACTCACGTCTCAGTCTCAACAAGCTGGTCCAAGTACTGATATTAGGAAAATGAAAGGCCCGGAAAGCATGTTAATACATGGAGATGTGATCATTAAATCCAGGTAGTGCAGCACTGGCTAAAACAAAATTCAGGACAGCCGAAAAGCAGCACGAGTCTATCCATAGGAGCCGATAGACTAAATACAACTTAAGAGAGAGCAGAAAAGTCCTATATTTTAGATATATAAACCACCGATAAAGACATGAAATTAAAGGAAATCTGGGCTGGCAAGATGGCACAGTGGATAAAGATGCCTGTCACCAAGCCAAATGATCATAGTTCCATTCCCAGGACTCACATGGTGGATGGAGGGAACCAAATTTCACAAGTTATTTTCAGACTTTAAAACATGTGATGTGGTGCACGCACACACACACACACACACACACACACACACACATACAAAATGTAATAAAAATTTTTTGGGGGGGATTTCTGGTCTTGAAACAGGGTCTCCCTGTAGCCCCAGCTGGCTTGGCACTCACTATGTACATCAGGCTGACCTTGATCTCAAGGAGATCTGCCTGCTTCTCTCTGCCTCCCGAGTGCTGGGACTAAGTATTCACCACAACACCTAACTCAGATAAAAAAAACTTTTTGTTCTTTTTGAGATAGGGTCTGACTCCCTGTAGCCGCAGCCCTCTAGAAACTCACTATGTAGACCAGGCTGTTGATAGAAAATCTTTTAAAGAAGAAATTCCATGATATCCAGGCATTCCTTTATAATACATAATGTGGTGAGCATGGCAGGGGTGTGGATGGAATATGACATGTACAAATAGTAGTATATTCAGCCACAAAAAAGGAAAGAAGATTCTGGTACATGCTATGGACCAGGTGAACTTTAGACACATGCCTAGTGGAATAAGATGGGCATAAAAGGACACATATTTTATAATATTCATATGAGACACCTGGAATTGGCAAATACATAGAAAACAGAGATTAGCTGGACATGGAGGAGAATTGATATTTAATGGCTATAGAACTTCTGTTGAGGACGAAGAAATATGTTGAGGTAAAGGAACTGATTAAACATTATAGTTCCAGTCATACCTTTTTTGTCTGGATGTGTGCGTGTTCCCATGGTTGCATTCATGTATGTATGCATGTGTATGCAAGTTCTCATGCAAAGAGCAAAGAGGAAAAATGCTTGTGGGCTTGCTCCTCTGGCCTGTGCTCAGCCTTCAGTCGTTTTTATTTTTTCTTTTTGGTGTTGGGGTTATTTTTTTGTTTTTTGAAACAGGATCTCACTGCATCCCTGGCTGGCCTGGAACTCCCTATGTAGACTAGGCTGGACTTGAATTCAGAGATTGGCCAGCCTCTACCTTCTGAGTGCTGGGATTAAAGGTATGCACCACCACAACTCAGTCTGCCTTATACAACCCAGGACTACTTGCCCAGGGGGTGACATGACTTACATTAGGCTGGACCCTCCCATGTCACTCAACACTAATTCAAAAGCTTACTGAAAAATTCATATACAATATATGTAAATGAGTACATGTGTATATCTGGAGGCTATATAACAAGAAACACAGTGCCAGACAGGTGAAACCTCCAAGTTGTTGGTTAGAGTAGTCCAAAAGACTCCCAAAATAACACAGGCTGTTGTAATAGCCCTTGGTTTCCTCCCAGAACTTCAAGGTAAAACCCTATTGCTGAAGACAGGACAAACTTTGGACATAGGACATGGAGCAGTAGAACTGGAACTGACCTGGAAGCCTCCTCCCTGAAGACTAGCTCTCATATTATCAGAGGATACTAGGCAAGCTGCCAAGGGAGAAGATCAATCAATGATCCTACCCCTGCTGTAAAGCCCAATAATCACAGCAATGACCACGTAGCAAACTATGTCTATTGGTGCAGTAGTGGCACTTCTCTTTTGGGGGGTAATCAACAGCTGTCTAATTGGACTTAATTCTTGTGTGGTACTGTAAACATAGCCAAATAAACATGGCTGGAGAGGTCATAGATACTAGAGAAAACCAACATCTGTCACATCCCTAGATAAACATTTCTTACTGTATGCTAAATGTGTATCCTCATATTTACAGACAGGTGTCCCTCTCACCACTCAGCAAAGAAGCTTCCTTTTGCAACAGATGGAGAGTATTACAGAGTTCTACAGCTGGTCACACACAGAGAATAAGTGTCTGTGAGATGTCCAGTCCTAAGTAACACATCTACAATGGAACCTCTACACCTAAGGCTCAGGGAACATAGTGGGGTAGAGAAGCTTCCCAGTGACGCTTCCTCATGCAACAGAGTGGATTAATGCCGAAAGCCACCACTGGCCAAAATCTAGCGAATAGAGACTGCAGAGTGTGTGTCCCTTGACAGGACTCCTATATTAAACCTCTGCCACCGAGGGCTCAGGGACCATTGTAGAAGAGGGGATAGAAGACTGTAAGAGTCAGGCATAGTGGATGACCACAAAGAGAGTTTTCCAGGCTTCTGGGAACTTGCTCATATGAACTTACAGCAATGGTGACAGCAGGCACAAGACCCATGCAAACTCAAACCAGCACAGAACTGGGAAAATGCCTAAGAGGCCTCAATCTTAGCTGGGAAACTATTGGAAACTGATCACTGCTGGGTGAGGGAAAGGTGGTCTGTAAGGGAGTGATGCTAGATAGGCTGACCAGGCTCCAGTGGATGAAGTCACACCTAGGAACTATTGATAGCTGGTTATTGCTGGGTGAGGAAGAGCTGACCTTAAAGGGAGGGACTCTGGATAGACTTACTAGACTTAGTGGATGAACTAGCACTGAGGGATAACTGGGAACATGAACCTGACATAATAGGCCTTAACACAAATGACAGAATGTATGAATCCAGTGGGGGGGTCCATGGGTGGGTGCCAGTGGGGAAGGGGGTGTAAAGTAGATTAAGGTGCTCTGTATGGAATACACAAATTTTAATTACAATTTAAAAAATAGTACTGTTGGCATGTGAGGGGATCCAGTTGTCCTGTCTGTCACCCTTTGATCACCGTGACTCAGCTGACCTCTGACCTAGACATCTGGGAAGAAGTTCCTATCCCCTTCATGACTTCATGGTGGCCCACTCTTTTATACCAGTACTTGGTAGGGGGCGGGTCAGAGGCACTAAGATCAAGTTCAAAGCCAGTTTCTGGCTACATAGTGAGTTCAAGGCTATCCCAGGTCTATGAGATCTTGTCTCACAAAAATTTTCAGGAAAAGTATTCCCATGTTTTGGAATTTCCTTTCTAGATAAGAGAAATAAGAGCACAGCTGAGGGTTGGTTGGTAAGAAAGCAGGTATTCCAGGGGAAGGAAGTTTGGGACTGTTTACAGGAAGGACAGGTTACCAGAAGCTTCAGAGGGTGAAGAAAAGACAAAAATGAGGAAAGAGGAAATACAAGAATGATAGAAAAGTAGAGGTGGAGGGGTTGCCAGGTCAACACAGAGGCACTTTGGGACTGATGTTGGAAAAACCAACGATTTTTAAATAATGATCAAAAAACCCAGTATGAAGTCTGCTCAGAGCAGGACAAACACAGCTGGATTTAGTGAATACTTAGGTTAATGAACAGAGAAATACACAGAGGCCAGGACAGGGCATAACAAGGAAAAGCAGCTTATCAAGAGGACACTTTCAGTGGTTTGGTTCTCTGTTGATTCTATGAAGACATGTACTGTTCGGCAGCTTTGAAAATGAACATCTTAGAAATAAATTGTAGAAATCATTCTTAGCTGAGAGTTGGGGCTACATAAGAGCAAGAGCGCTAAAACCCTAGCACTCAGGATTGTTGCTAGTTTATGGTGAGCTTAGACTAAATAATAAGTTCCAGGGCTGGAGAGATGACTACGCAGTTAGGAGCACTGGCTACTCTTGTAGAGGACCAGGGTTTGGTTCCCAGCACCCATATTGTGGCTAACAACCATCCAGAACTCCAATTCCAAAGGATCTGACATGCTCTTCTGACCTTCATGGGTATTGTACAACATGGGTGCACACAATACACTCATACACATAAAATAAAAACAACAAAATATTTTAGAAAGAAAATTCACTCATTCCCTGTATGTCCTGTTCTGAGCACCTACCTAGTGGTGAACCTGGGAATGTGATGTAGGGAAGGGCATGGTGTGAGTCCACAAAGCGTTCAATCACTCTGTAGAGATGGAAGATACACCAGAGGACACAAGTGTGGGTGGATCCCTGTCTCCAGCATGGCTGTTGTGCTCCAGCCATCCCAGAGAACTGAGGGTGGTTGAACAGGTCCTCAGGCAGCCCACAGTGCAACAGGAAGAATTTCCCAGGAAACTGTGTCGGTGGACAGCTCACTTATTGAAACCAAAGCGGGGGTTTATATAGGGAGGCCTTACTGAAGACGGGAAAGTTAAAGGTGGGGGTCTTTTAGGGACAGAGAGGTTCTAGGGCTGATGTGGAATTAAGGAATGAGAAAACGAAATCCAAAAACCTGGTTTTGGTCTGGGGTGATCTTTGTCAGGAGAAAAGATTAAGCAACTGCTGAAGAAGGAGGATGTCATATCTGCAGTGGCTTCCTGTGACTTAGGTTACAGCTTCAGGCAGAGCAGGCCAGGACACCTGCCATCGCCTCAGGGTTTCCAGGGTCACACTGCCCGCTCAATGCCTTTACACAATAGGCCCAGGTCCCATATCTCCCGCTTTGTTTTTTTTATATAATGGGGAGGTATATAAGGGCCCAAGTAAAGGGAGGAGCCAGACCATGAGGGGACTGGCAAACCAGGGGGGATTGGCATCGAGGGAATAACGGGTTTCATTGTTGAGTTTATGAAACGTGTTTCACAGATAAGTGAGAGAATTTATAGTCTCACAGTTAGCTATTTGTTCTCTAACATTCCCCCTTTGAAAAGGTAACCCAAATATCTTTTAGGAATTAGATAAGAGCTCCCAAATACTTTGGACATATTTGGCCTTTGCTATAGAGTAATCTTCTAAAGGGCACAAGGATGGCTTTTTGTTTTTAGTCAAAAAAGAGACTGGCTAATTTTCTTTGGGGTCTTTTTTACCCTAAACTGCCTAGCCAAATTCTGCCTCCTATTCTTATCACATCACCCTCTGAAGATGTCACCCTAATTGCCAATAGAGAATTAAATAGGGATGCAGGTTGTGGTAATTGGGGTACCCCTTCAGTGAGTCTATCTACAAGACCCCTGAATTGCATAACTGTTAGTTGTAGGGAGAAAAGAAAGTCCTTGACTGGTGCCTGGAAGATGAAACAAAATAGTCAGAACAGGGAAAACTTCAAATGTCCAATTCAAAGTCCATTAGAATTCCTTGCTGAGGACTTTCAAAAGCATCCATCTCTTGGGTTCCTCTTTGTCTTTTTTTAAATTTTGACTACCAAGGCTGAACTTGAGAGTCTCAAATCAAGGTGTTGTCAGGCACCTTGATTGCTTCCTGGAGTGGCTAGAATCAGGGTAAGCTCCCTCCCAAATGGCTTCTAGACAGAGAGAGAAAATAAATTAATCATTTGATTTTGGGGTTAGAACAACAGTGGATTTGCCTTTCTTGGCTGCAGGTATGCACTGCAGTGTTGAGGTTCCCTTTCTAAGGCTCTAGTATCAAACCAATGTTTGATCATATTAAAGTTCACCCTGGGGAATGAATGACATTACTCATACAGACAGGTGAGGTATTACTAAGAGGTATATAGGTGACCTGAGAGTAGATGCACTGTAAAGTCTTTGTCTAGCATGGATGGTTACTGTTCTATAACATTATGGGTCAAGTCCTTTTTTTTTTTAGCCTTCCCCAAATTTCCTCCCCAAATGCAGGAGCCCATTTGTAATTAGGGAAAAATTACATACAGTAGGCTGGGAGGAATGGCTGGATACTCAGGTGAGGGTCAATGACCCTTCTTATTCCTCCTTCAGTGGAAGAATACAACTGTTAACAAACCCAACTGTGATGAACTTCTTTAGTAGGCACAGCTGAAGTTATAAGGATGGCAGTTACTGGACTCAGAAGAGTACTGTGCAGCATCATCTTAATAAAGAACATGGAATGTAAATTACACACATAAGATAATGTACATTGTACTTTATAAGTTCCTACTAAAACTTTATAGAAAACACAAAAACTGTTAAAATCCTTTTTACTTTAATATATTTTAGAAAGTTGGTCTACCAAAACCTTGCTTTAGGTCTTGAGGGAGTGTAGATACTAGACAGAGAGAAGCAACTGGTACATAGTAATGCATTATCAAATTGAAGTTTAGAATCTCCAGCATAATCACTGACTGAGGAATTTTAGAGAGAGGGTGTTGTCTAACGTCTCCAAGGACTGTGAACTGTCCCCTTTACTATGTATTTGCATTACCCTGTGATAGACCTTTTTGTTGTTGTGAGAAAATACGGAATTTTATGAGTTACTTTTGCTATAGTCATTTTATATCATAAGATGAATAATAATAACCTTTGTTGAAATTAGTTTATGCCTTAGTTGTATTTAATAGTGCAATGTCTTTCCTCAGAGGCTGCTTTGTTCTCCTTTTCTTCTTGTCACAGAGTCAGGGGGCCATACTGAAACTGGACAAAAGTCTTGAAGAACATCCTGAGATAACAGGCTTGAGTCTGAAGTGGGAGGGCCAATCCCATCTCTAGAGTCAGCTTCTCAGTGAGCTCAAACAGCACATAACAATTTACCAATATTATTTATACAAAAAAGCATTTGTTTCTCTTTAGAATTTAACTCAGTGGTTTCCATTGCACAGGAGAGCTGCTGAGTTTAGACACTACTAGGAGAAATGAAAATATCTGTCCTTCTTATAACTTGTATATATTTATCTAGGCAGGCAAGTCTTCTCATCTGCTGGGTCCTTTATCAGAACAGGGTTTGATTAATTAAAACATAACATTTACTATTAAGAGATTATTTTACTTAATATTTTTAACTTTATGAAGCCATGGGTGCTTGGTGAGCACCCAAGATCAAGCGGGACGAGGCTGACAGAAGTTTCTGCCTTTACACTGTCAGACCTGAGATCCTCTCTGGCTGTGCTTGATGTGACCGGAGGCGTGAAACCCCATACCCAAAAGTAATTAATTTGTCTATTCATGTCAGCGACAACTGGAAAGATTTAATAAGTACTCTTTAAATATTTTTAACACTTTTTAAAAAAGGTATGACTTATTTGTACAATCTTTTCTCTTAACTAAACAGGAGGAAAGACTATTAGCTCACAAGGTAGTTTCTTTTTAAAGAGGGCTTTCAGTCTGTCTGAATCAGAAAAACCATATTATAATTTACCATATATAATTTTGAACTAAATACCCATAATCTAAAGAATAAGGAAAACAGAAAACAATGATACCTAAAGGAACCTGGAAAGAGTTGATATGAAAATGTTTTTCTCTTTTAGTCTGTTCAGGACATTGTAACTATGTTAGACCTCACTCTCAGCCCGGGGACTCGAACCCCAATGAGCGCCTAAGGTTGGGGAGCCCCAGTCCCAAGAATCCAGACCGTCAGATGCAAAAAGCACGAAGTTTATTTCACTTGCGCAAGTGGGGGACTTAGCATCGGGAAGCCAAGCCCCCCCCCGACCTCGGCCAGGCCAGGCTTTTATAGTAGAAACTCACAGTATTATTATTCATTACTTGTTACATTTGGATTGGCTTTTGGCCTACAGACCAGGGTCACAGAGAAGACAATTTTACATAGTCCAACCTTTTCTCAGAAATGCCACACACATTATTTTGCAGTTCACAAGATGTTGACTTAACTGAATGTTTAACCCACCATCCTATAGACGGGATATTAGGGGCTCTTCTTGTGGAATGTTTAACCCACAATTTTATAGATGGGGTATTAGGGGCTCTTCTTGTAAATACCACAGATGTTATCTCACATACCATGAGATGTTGACATAGCCCTTGTGGCCTCTGGGACTTTCTAGTTTGGAAGGAGGTAAGCTAACAAAGGGGACCAGGCATTTTTCCATGAAAGCGGGGGTCCTACAACTAGAAAGTGAAAAGCAGTGATGCCTAGGACATGAAGGGGCAGAAACAAAAGCAAGCTTGGAGCAACTAAGCATCGGATAGGGAAATACTCTATTTCGGAAAAAAACAGGCTTTGGATCACAATGCAAAAAGGCAGGAATTAAGACCAGTGAAGACCGCATCTCACATCTCCCACCCAAGCAGGCTATTCCTCTTTACTTCCCATTGTCGTAATTATATCCTGGTAGTAGCTTGTTTCTTATAAAGTTTGGCATTGGAGTACTGCAAATTCACATGAGCTTCCTAGGTTTAGCCATCATGAAACGTCAGCTCACCTTGTACTTAGCTAGTCTTGGAGGCCTATGGCTAGAAGAACTTTTTAAAGTTCCCTTTAGAAACTGACAAATACATTACATAAAACAATGTAAGATTTTAAATAATTACTTTTAGAAAACAGCAAATATACCATATAAGGTGTTAAAATCCAAAATAATTCCCTTTAAAAACAGATAAAGATGTTATATAAACATTTATTAGAACTTAAAATAGTTCCCTGTAAAAACCAGTAAATGTATAAGATGATGTAAAAACAGTCATTGAAAATGTGTGTCCAAGATGGCAGCCAAGTCATGTGACTGTCCCCATATTGATGAAATTACACACAAAAGCAATGGAGACCAGCCCACATGATTGCCTCTCTCCTAGTGAGGGCACCAGCCATGATGTTGAACAAGCACATGGTATGTAATATAAACCCCTTTTTTACTTTTAAAAGCCACCCAGTTAAATGTTATATACAGCATGGTGTGTGACTCTCCTGTTCACTAAAACTTAAAATGACTGAGGTCCAAAGTTCAGGCCCTTCTAACTGCTCTTCTCCCCGAGCCATGAAGAGAACCACAGCAGAGAAAAAATCCTAAGGAAAGAAATGGCTTTTAAAACCTTTTTTTTTTCTTCACTGCAAAGAGGCAAGGTATTTACATTTTCAGATACCAAGCTAGATAAAGGCATTTAGAAAAGTTAGTCAGCATACATTCCAAAGCAGTGACATTTTGACATTCTCAAACTCACTCTGGCCCATGACAAAGTGACCACAATACTTAAGACAAAACCAAAACAGACACAGACAAGTAACATAAACCAGGTCATTGCCAAGTCTACATCGCTAGAGCAACTGATCAGTTCTCCAAACCAAAAAGAGAAGCAAAAACTCGCGGGCTTGCCGTTTTTATATGTGTGTCTGGTGCTCACAAGTGACTGAGGTCCGAATCTTGGTCCCTCTAACAGCTCCTTTCCACACACGTGTAGGGAACCACGGTGGAGAAAAAGCTGAAGGAATGAAATGGCTCTTAAACCTTTCTTTTTTCTTTACTCTTAGAGGGAAGGAATTTACAGCTTTAATATGCCCTGAGGCACAACAAGCTAGATAATGGAGTTCACTCCCTCACCTGCCTAAGCAGCTTGATGGAACAGGTATATTGCCCATGATAGAAAAGGGAAACAAGAGAAACATGCAATACAGGAAGAACATTCCCAGGTCTGTGGAAGGGTACTTGGGGATTCAGTCGGGTATACACACACAGGCCTAATTGTGAGTTTAAGAAACCAGGGACCACTCTAAGAATTTTTAACTGGTCCTTGCGTTGCCAGGTTTTTGATCAGAGAGAGTAAGATAGAAGGTCATTGCCGACACCCAGTAAGGCAGTCAGGGTCCAGTCAGAGGACATGGAGCTTTCGGCTAACACCAGGGAGTAGCCCTGGTCAGAAAGCCTCAATTACCCTTCTGTCGTAACCAGTCCCTCACGAGGGCTCAGACCAAAGGAATAGGAAGGAAGTTAGAAAGAAACCGTGCCTGTCCTCAGAGTGGGATGGCAGGACAGAAGCCAATGTCCCTCATGGGGAGCACTCACCTTCTCCAGCATGTCCAGGACTGTCCCTTGTTCGATCACCATTTGTCGGTCTCTATCCACCCATGTTGGGTGCCATTTGTGGGTGGATCTCTGTTTCCAGCAAGGCTGTTGTGCTCCAGCCTTCCCAGAGAACAGAGGGCAGTTGAACAGGTCCTCAGGCAGTCCAGAGTGTGACAGGAAAAATTTCCCAGGAGACTTCGTCAGTGAACTTATTGAAACCAAAGCGGGGATTTACATAGGGAGGCCTTACTGAAGGTGAGAAAGTTAAAGTTGGGGTCTTTTAGGGGCGGAGAGGTTCTAGAACTGATGTGGAATTAAGGAATGAGGAAACCAAACCCAAAAGCCTGGTTTTGGTCTGGGGTGATCAAGATTAAGCAACTGCTGAAGAATGAGGATGTCATATCTGCAGTGGCTTCCTGTGACCTAGGTTATAGCGTGGGCATTTTAAATAAGGGGTTTGGGGCTGGAGTTCATTTGGTAGAGTGCTTGGCATGATACACTGGTTCAATTCCTAGTACTGCCTAAACCTGCTTGGGTAGTGCTTGTTTGTAATCCCAGAACCTGAGAAGTGGAAGTAGACAGTAAGGAGTTCAAGACCATCCTGAAATACCTCAGGAAGCAAGGCATCTCAGATTACATGAAACACTATTTCAAAATAAGTCAAACAAGAAGTAAAAATAAATCAATAAATGGTTGTTAGAAATGACTTTTCCTCACCTTAACCATACTTGTTTTTTTCCTATTGCAGGTTTTAACATTACATTTTGTGTGTGTGTATGCATGCATGTGCCACATGCTGTACATGGAGGTCAGGACAACTGAAGGAGTTGGTTCTCTTCTTCCATTATGTGGGATTTAGCTTGCTGGTGAGAGCCTTTTCCCATTGAGCCATCTCACCTGCTCAATTTTCTTTTTAAAAAATAATTCACTGAGAGCTCAGGAATACTGTGGACACCTGTGTTTGAAAGGGACTGGGTTGAGAGGCAGCCCCAAGTCTGTCCCAGACCAGTTTGCAAAAGGCACTGACATGGAACTTGTTTCATTCTAAGCTTTCTGTTCATCTTGCTTTCAGTGATTAGAAGAGGAGCTTCCGAGCTGTCTTGTTTCTTCTGTGATATCAAAGCAGACTGCATCCATTTAGGTGTGAATCTCCAAAGGCAAGTCATCTATCTGAATCCTGGCCACTATCCAAATGACCAGAAGGAAGCTGAGCCAATCCTGACACCATGATGGGAAATGGTGGCTCCTCGAATCCTGGGTTAGGTTCAGAAATTCTGGTGCCCTGCCCGGTCCTCATCTTTGTCAAACAGGGAGCTCCATGTCCAGCATCTGGAGCTCTTGGTGGAATGATCAGGGTTGCACAAGCTTGAGTATCTTATATGCTTCCATTTTGTGACCTGCAGTACATGTTTTGTGTCCACTCTAGTCAACCCACAGCTGTGCCCCATATGTCCCTTGGTTCTGCCATCATCTCCAACCTGGGTTCTCTACTCTAACTCATGCATTATGAACGGCTTTGTTTGGCAACCTCTCAGGGCCTCTGCAGAAAATCTGCCACACATTTGCCTGATCTCAATGGCTTTCTGGCACCACAATGCAAGTCTCCATGTCCTGTATCTTACATTCTGCATTTCTGAAAAGCTCTGTCTATGAAGACTGCAGGATTCAAAGCCCTCTCGGGGAGGCTGGGTCCTACACAGCCCTGTTCTAGGATTCTTAATTAGGCCTACCCACTTCAGAAGAACTTGACTCACTGCAGCCCCTTCCCCTTCCCTTGTCTGGCTCCATGTTTTCTCATCACTTTTAACACACAGTAGATGCTGTTAGTATATACTTATTTATTCTACCTAGCTAACCCCACTGAACAGGAGTCTTCATATGAACGCTTTGGGCCACTGATATACTCTAAGTGTCCAGAACCAGT
Source organism: Eospalax fontanierii (assembly GCA_035773235.1). Taxonomy (NCBI): domain Eukaryota; kingdom Metazoa; phylum Chordata; class Mammalia; order Rodentia; family Spalacidae; genus Eospalax; species Eospalax fontanierii. Next base: position 50,463,969 of record CM069547.1, on the reverse strand, counting down.
CTGGCACTCTGTAAGTAATGATAGCAGCTTGTGTATTTCAAGTGAGGGAAACACCAGGGAGAGTCACACATGCTGTGAGCATGTGTGGCTAAAGCTTCAAAGTTCCTTCTACATCTCTGTATTTGTCCTGGTCTTTGCAATTCCTTTGTGGATTTATTCTCTTTAGGCTATATGTAAATAAACAAAACTTGCTTTAGGTTGTATGTGAATAAAAACAGTAAAGGCTGCTCAGAGCAAGGCCAGATAGGGCTGAGCTCTGGTAAAGAGAAGCACACTGAGAAAGGCAGTGGCCTCCGCTGTCCCCACCTCCTTCTTCAGGCCTGGGACCAGATGCCACAGGGTCTGCCAGGGACAGTCATACAGTGTCCCCCAAAATGAGCATCACTGTGCTTTGTCTGGCGCGAGGCCAGGACAGCGGGAGGTCTGGGGAAATTCCATCTGTCCCTGGCACCAAATCTCATGTTCCTCTGCTGTCTTGTTGCCCTGGCGTCTGCAGCCACCTTAAGCTTCCTCAGGAACTTCACTCTCTCCTGTCTCCTTTCATACTGGACTCCTCTGCCAGTCCCTCAGCACTGGGACATACAGACCATGGAGCCTACCACAGGACTGAGCACCCCTCGACAGGGTCATGAGCTTGTAGAAAGAGTCAAATGCTGCTGGCTTGTCTTACACAACTTGTTCTCCCTGGGTTCCCTTGTTCCAGGTCCCACGGCGTCAGCTACCAGCTCTGTGGCAGTTCAGCTGTACAACACTTTACACCTGATCCAGACCCAGAGCATCAGTTGCTGACTGGAGAGCGCCATCCAGGCGACTGCTGGCTCTTCATGCTCAGCTGTCCACAGCTGTCTCCCCTACCTCAAACTTTCTGCACTTCCTGGTTCTCTTCCTCAGAGTCCTTCCTCTCCACCCCTCAGTGGATCATGGAAGACTTTATGAGGTCCTCTCCTGGAGTGTCTTATATGGAATGTGGTAAACGAAATGTATGTTGTCCCAGCATGGACACTGTCACAGGGCTCTGAGTGTCAGGGACATAAGCTCTTCTTATACATGATCTTGGTCTGTTCACCTCTCCCCAGCACACACTGTTGCATCTCTCTTTTACAGCAGCCCCTAGGAGAGTCCTCACCAAATACCTAACTTTCTGTAAGCCCACTCTGCCTCCCACAACTCTCACAGGGTCCTTTTAAGTGTAAGTCAGATCCTGTCATTCAGGTGCTAACTTTAGGTCATTGTGTCCCGTGGCTACCATCTGGATCCTGCCTGCCTGCCTCTTCTACCATCAGCTCTCCACAGGGAGTCCCCTGTCTTCTGAGCTTCTTGCCTCCAACCATCCTCTCTTCCTCTAGGTTCAACTGTCTTGCAGGTCTCTCTCCATCCCAGAGCCAAGCAGATGTTCATCAATGGATCCATGCTGTGGCTTCATGTGAGGCCTGGGTATTTTAGGATAAATGGCTCCTCCATCCTCTCCCTCCAAGGTGCCCCTTGCACATGGTGCCCCAATGTTGGTTGCTCAATAACCTTTTGGCTCTCACTGAACTGCGCTTCTTGGGAGAAAGAAGGGAAGAAGAAAGAAGAGTGGGAAAGGAGGGAGGAGAGAGGAAAAGAAAAGGGAAGTAAAATCATCCTGAAATTGACAAGCTGGTCCAGCTACCATTTTGTATAAAATGAAAGGATTGAAAAGCATGTTTACACATGGAAATGTGATAATCAAAATTGAGATGGTACAAACACTGGCTAAAAACCAAATTCAAGAGCACAGACAAAAAGAAAGCGAATCCATACACAGGAATCTATAGATTAAATGAGACTTGAGAGATAACCAATTGCAAAGCTACAATTAAGGTTGTTTTTTACTTCAGTGTGTGTGGAGGGGGGAGGTCAGAGGACAACTTGCAAGAGTCAGTTCTCTCCTTCCACCATGGGGTCCTGGGGAATGAACTCAGGTGATCAGGCTTTTTGGCATGAGCCATTTTGCTGGCCCCAAAGTGACCATTTTTATGACATTCAGGAGGTAACTTAGTTTAAGTATTCACTAGATATTTCATATTAAGGAACTGATATTAAGAAAAAATACTATATTTTAAGTATACGCAGCAAAGACACAGAGAGCTGAAAGTTGTTTTTAAACAACACGGAGGAAGTAAACAGGGTTATAGACTAAATGCAGTGTTCCAGTTTGCTGTCCTTTGCTGTAATAAACACTGTGAGCAAAGCAACATGGGGGGAGAAGGGTTATTTCAAATCACTCTTCCAGGTTTGCCCATCACTGAAAGAAATCAGTGTAGGAACCCAAGCAAGGGCAGAGGCAGGAACCATGGAAGAATGCTGTTACTGACTGCTGTCTGGCTCACATTCTTTCTTGCATAGTCCAGGCTCACCTGCCTAGGGCTGGTACAGCCCACAGTGGGCTGGGTCCTCCCATGTCAATTAGCAATCAAGAAAATACCCACAGACATGCTCACGGGCTAAAATGGTCTTTTGTTTGTTTATTTGATGTTTTTTTATTTTTTATGTGTATGAATGTTTTACTGCATGTATGCAAGTACAGCACGTGTATGCAGTGCCTATAGAGGCCAGAAGAGGGTGTCCCATCTCCTAGAACTGGAGTTATGTGTTGATGGTCGTCTCAAGACACTGCAGCTTGCTGAGCAGCCTAAAGGTGTTGACCTTCGAGCTCCTGAAAACGAAAGCAAGAGGAATGGCAAGCTATTCTCAAGCCTGACCTGAAAGCATGCAAAAGTAGCTGCTGATGTCTCTTGAGACACTCTGTACAGCTACTGACCCACTACCTTGTTATGAGAACATGTTATCTGGATTACTCCCAAGCTGAAGAAGTCTGTATTCACGCTAGCATACACATTTATTGTTGCTGTTTTAGAATAGTTAAACTGAGAATTGTTTATGTTTAATGAGTTGCTGAGGTAATGTCTTGGAGGATCTGGGGTAAGGGGCTTACTGAACTGGATAAAAAGAAGCCATAAGTTAATAAAGATGCTCAGATGCACAAGTCTTTGGATCTGCTGTGTCCCACTTTTCTCTCTTAAACCTGCCCTCTAGTCCCCGAGAAAGCACCACAGTTATGGATGGTTGTTAGCCACAATGTGGGTGCTGGAAATCAAACCCAGGTCTTCTGGAAGAACAGCAAGTATTCTTAACTGCTGGGCCATCACTCTAGCCCCCTGTTTTGTTTTTTAAGACAGGGTCTCCCTATAGCCCCAGCTGGCTTAGAACTCACTATGTAGACCAGGCTGGTTTGTGTCTCATAGACACCTGCCCACCTCTGTCTCAAGTGCTGGGATTAAAGGTAAGCCACCCCACAGGCCAATCAGATGAAAGTGACAACTCAACTGCAGTTTCCTTTTTCTAGATGTGTCAAGATGACAACTAAGATTAGCCATCACACACAGAATGCACACAAATGGAATATTCAACCATAAAAAGGAACAAAGATTCTGATATACACGGTAGCATGGTGAACCTTGAAGACATGATTAGTAAAACAAGCCAGACATTAAAGGGACAATATTACATGATACCCACTGTGTGAGACAACTACAACTGCTATCCTGGTTCACATAGTTTGAGACGACTACAAATGGGGAGGAAGACTATATCGTGTACTTTCATCATTTTAAATATATAATACACGTTTTATTATTTTTCTGTTGTGATAAAACACCGTGACCAAGGTGATTTATAGTAGGATGAGTTTATTGGGCTAACAGTTCCCAGGGGATGAGAGTCCACAATGGAGGCATGGCAGGAGGTAGCAGGTGCAGAAAGTGGAGGGCTCACATCTTCATGTAAGCACAGGAAGAAGAGAGAGAAACTGGAAATGGGGAAAGGCTATGAACTCTCAAAGCCTGCCCCCCAGTGAGGGCCCAGTGACATGCTTCCTCCAACACAGCTACACCTCCAAGACCTCTGCAAACAGCACCAACTGGGGCCAAGTAGTCAAATACTGGGAGCCTATAGGGGACATTCTCATTCAAACACACACACACACATATAGGACTTGAAAACAGAAGTAGGAGGAGGATGACCAGCAGGAAGTGGAACAGGAGTGGAGTGGGGTGAAAATGAGCATATATATATATATCTCAGATGTCATAAGGAAACGTTTGTACATTAACTATTAATTAAAATGAAGTGTCATTAATGCACATACACTGAAGTAGCTCATATTCAATTCTTTCACTTCACAACGTTGTCAGTCTTCATATAACCGATACTAAATTCAATCTGTGGAGAGTTCAAGTTCTTGCATGATGAAAATCTGATTGTCATAATCATGCATGAAGAGTAATAGCCGAGCTGGCTTTTGTATGATGAATTAGAACTAAGTAGGGTTCATTCAGTATTCCTGGAGAATAGAAAGTGAGGATATGAGGGGCCAGAGCTGCAGCTGGAAGAACAGAGGATCCTTGACCTTTCATTAGAGGCCGGGGGAGGGAGTTGACTTTTTCTCCTCAAAAAGATGCTTTACTTTGTTGTCCATGAGCTGTCTCTCAATCTCAACTCCTTCTCCATTTAAAATAATTATATATAAACATATACTTCCTATATGAAGAGTGGATTGGAAGAACATAAGAGGAGATAAATGGATACCTATGGGTTTCATCTGCAATAGGTCGGCCAAGTTCTGCACTTGGATGCTGGAAGAAGGAAGCTGACTGACTCTAAAGATATTCGAGAGATAAAACGAAAAGTTTAAATGCAGTATGGTAAGCGCGAGTGACCAGCTTGGCCACCCCTGGTTTCAGGTATTTCTAGTCTGTGGAGATGGAACAAAGGGTTTGATGCAGTCTGGGACCGGACCGGCAGGGAGCAGTCTCCGGGAATAAAGGCTTCACCGCCGCCTGTGAGCCAAGTCTCAGAACCAAGCAGAGCAGAAGAAACTATCTCAAACGACACCCAAGTCACAGAAAGACCCAAGGCGGCTGCCAGGGAACCCGAGGGCCGTGCTGGGGGAACCGTCTCCAACTCATGCCTCCTTCCCCCTTGTCTGCGCCTGAATCACACAACTGAGGAACCGTGGGGTCCAAGGGTGACTGGTGCACCCCAAGCCTGACTGCGGGAAGGCGTGGCTGCCGCGACAGGCCTGGGGCCCCAGGCCGCCGCCGGACCGGCCAAGCCCGGAACCACAGCGCCTAACCTTGCCGGGACTGGTTTCTGCCGGTCCTCTTGGATTAGGCACGGCCAGGAAGGTCCGGCCACCGCGGGCGTGATGTCCCTGGCTGGTATGGGCTCCGAGAGAAGACGCCGCAGGATCCAGGACGAGGACGAAGCTATGCAGACAGCCCGCAGCCCGTTGCCTTGCTAGTGCGCGCGCACCGACCGATCGCCACGCGGGCGCAGAGAGCTAGAGACGTCCTTAGGCCTTTGATTCCCACAGCGCCCTCTTTAGCTAGAGGATGGTAGCCCAGGTATGCGAATTCCTGAGTGCTCTTGCAGAACTCAACTTGCTCAGGACATGCAACAAATTCAGTCCCTCTGCTCCACTTCCGTGCGTGTTTTTCACATTTTCAATCGTTTACTTTTTGTATACTAGTTGCAATTACTTTCAAACGTATATTCTTTCTCCATACAAAAGCAACATACTGTATACACTTTATATAACATATTTCTCCCAATTTAAAAAAATTCTAGTTTTAAAGATCACACAGCATTTCATTTATTATAATTAATATAAGTACCATAATTTACTCAAGGTGTCCAGTATTGACATAGCTCTGCCTGTTTTGGAGGTTTTTGTCTTGGTTGTGGTTTTGATCTGGTACAGAAGATGTGGCAGTGTGAACATCCTTATAGGTGTATGCTGTATTTAAATTCCTAGAAGTGGGATTGCTGGAATTCAAGAAACACAAACCAACATTTTCGGTAATATTGCCTAATTGCCTTCCAAAAAATGTATCAGCCCATTCATAACCAGTTTTACAGGTATCACACTGTGGACAGCATGACTTTACGCTTTAGCAAATACCAAGCACTCATGTTCAGTATTTCTACATGATGTCATACTTAGAATGCCCTACCTATTTGGAAATCTCTGAATTTATCTACAAATGGAAAAACAAAGCACAGGACATCTGAAGCTCTAAGTTCCAGAGTGGACTGTAGATAATTACAATCATAATTTTAAAAATAAGTTTTATCTTCTAGCTCCTAATTTCTGAAAGTACTTTTACATCCACTGTTAGTAATATTCACAATCATTTTAGAGCTGTGTAAACTGATAGAAAACTCAGTTATTGAATGAGTCCATTAATGAACGGGAGTGAAAAAGACCACTAGCCTTAACATTTTGTGACAGTCACCATTCTAATCAATTTTAAAATTGTTGACATGAGACCCAAAGGACAATTGGTCCAAATGCCTATGGCATGACAGTGTTCAGATAACCTATCAGAAGCTACAAAAGTAAATTGGTCTTAATTCCTCAGGCCTGCCAGAACACACAAACTTAAGGTGAGAACAAACTCACCCTAATTTGACCCAAGGAAAATTAGAACTACTGATGAACACAGATGCAAAAATTATTTTTTTAATATTTATTATTTTATGTGTATGATACATTGACTGCATCGATATAAGCGTACCTGTGTCATGCAATGCCCATGGAGGTCAGAAGAGGGTAGTGAATCCCTTGGAACTGGAGTTATGGATAGTTGTTGTCATCTGGGTGCCGGGATTCAAACCCAGGTCCTCTTCAAGAGCAGTCAGTGCTCTTAACCGCTGAGCCATCACTCCATTCCCTAATGCAAAAATTCTTAATAAAATGCTTCCAAACTGAATTCAAGAAAACTTCAAAGCTATTATTTACCATGATTGGAGATACATGCATGATTCAACATATGAAAGTTAATGAATGTACTACATCAAATAAAAGGACTCAAGAACGGAAATCACATGGTGATCTCAATAGATGCAGAAAAGACTTTTTAACGAGATTCAGTGTCTTTACATTATAAAAGCCTTTAAAGCAATCAGCCTAGAAGCTAGTGGGCTTCTAAAGTGATTGATACTATGAGGGCGGAAATATAATCAATGAATTTATCTGTTGTTGGAGTCTTAAGATAATGGCACTATGGAGAAGTGATAGGAGCTGGGAAGCTGGCCCTGGTTGAAGGAAGTGTCACTGGGAGGTGTGCGTTAACTTATGAAATACTCTTCTCTGTCTGTTTCCTTCCCAGACTCCTCCATTACATGTTCCTGATGAGGCTCTGCCTCACCAGTGGTCCAAAGCGATGAATCCAATGTTGCTTTGAAACTTGTACAACTGTGATCTCCAATAAATCTGTCTGCCTTTGAGTTATTCCCTCTTATAGCAAAAAGTGATTAACAAGGCAACCTTCATGGATTAGGCCTAAACGAATTTGATTAGATAAAAGATGAAGGCATTCTATGGTTTCTGTGAAGCAGTCCTTCCTCCTTGCAGTGGTTTGCTTACCACGATGAAAGATGTAAATAATTTTATGTGAAGTTGTTTTGGGGCGAAGGGCTGGGGATGTAACTCAGTGGTAGATAACGTACCTGGTATGAATGTGGCCCTGGTTCATCTCCCACACTTTAAAAAGTTTTTGAGGACACAGTTAGCTGGTTTAATAGTTGGCTTTTTAAAGATTTATTTTTATCTTGTGTGTACAAATATTTGCCTGCATGTATGTATGTGCACCACATGCATGCCTGGTACCCAAGGAGGCCCTAAGAGATCCCCTGAAACTGGAGTTACAAATAGTTGTGAACCACCATGTGGGTGCTGGAAACCAAACCTGTTCCTCTGCAAAAGCAATACATGCTTTAACTACTGAGCCATCTCTCTAGATTGTTGTTTTTAAGAATAGAAAATTATATATTATTCTCTTTGTTGTTGAGTTTGTAGTCAGCTAAATATGAAATGTGTATATGAACCATGAAAAGTCAAATATAGTCTACAAGCATATCAGTGGGAGACATAAATGAGAGACAGGGCATAAAACAAAATGAGAAAACATTTAATATTGTCCCTTTAGTATGCAGACTTCATAGCAGTTTCTAGACTATCTGGCTACATTTTTTTAAAGTAAGCAAGGTGTGTGGATTCATTTCCCGGAGGAAAATAATTCAATCAAGCCCTTTTTTCTGGGCATGTACTTCACTGGGCTCCACTGATGTCTTCTTTTTCTAACTAATCTCTCCATGTTTGCCTGGCCCTGCACACAAGCAGGCAGAGAATGCTGGAGTCTCAAGATTCTATACTGGCTACCTGTGAGGGGGAGCAAACAACTGTAACTGCCATACCAGTCTCACTTGCAGAAGAAGAGAGAAGGCAGCTGGGTGCAGTGGCTCACACCTGTGGTCCTAGTGCTTAAGAGGTGGAGGCAGGAGAATCACTCATGACTTTAGGCCAACTTGGGTTAAATAGTGAGTTCTAGACCAGGATGGACTACAGAGTGAGACCCCATATTGAAAAAGGAAGAAGAGGAAAAGTATCTTCAATGCTTTTCATGCGTACAAGGCCAGGTGGTAAGGTGTCTGTGTGACCCAGGGAGCTAGAGGCAGCGAAATATGGGCAGAATTACAACCAAAGTCTCAAAGTGCTTGCAGTGGGCTGCTCTTTCTGCTCTCTGTTGTTTGTTCTAATGGGCAGAGTCCATTTTTCAATGCATCTGGACAATGAAAAGAAGAGCCCTACTTCTGGAAGTAGAATCCATGAGTCAAGAATGCAGAGTAAAGGCTACTACAAGGAACAGCTCTACAATAAAGAGAGAAAAACAATGAGAGCCCTAACCCACAAGATGATTCCCCCGGCCTAAGAGACTGAGAAAAGAGGAACTGTCATGTCTGTCTTGCAGGCTTCTACCTGCCCCAGATCTCAGCCATTAAGGCTGTTACAGCTCTCTTGACATCCTCACCACCCAATCCCATCTGCTAGGAGGTGATAAAATCCCTCACCCAAAGTATGTCATTCAAATGACCATATTTCTTATCATTTAACTCTTTGTAAATTTGCAACTATAAGAATGATACCTAAGTCAAAGGCTTTGAATTATTCAGAAATGAATTCTGTAATTTACAGCAAATTAACAGAGGGAGAGAATATATCCAGAATAAAACTTATTTATCATATTTAAACAGTGATTTTTAAAAACTCCAGAAACAATTGAAATTGAAGCAGACTCTTACTCTGAAGCCCAAGCTGGTTTTGAACTTCTGCCTCAGGTTCTCAAATGCTGAGACTATAGACATATATCACCATGCCTGGCTTAAGCATTTATTTTAACAATGCACACACATTACACATCTTTTCAGGCACGTGTAAGAACTTACTTTCTTAGCTAGTTTGTTCTTGGTGACAGGAGAGACCCATTTTCAAACAAAATGGAGCTCAGAACCACAAGTCCATCCCAATGTTGCAATGAGTTCTGCACTCAGAAATTTGAGCCAGCTATATGTGATATGTTCTATAGCTGGAGACATGTATCAGGTAAGTAATTTGCATGCAATAATCACTAATTTAAAAGGCTTGGGTACATTTGCTGCATTTTCCTATTTGAACCAATTAATCCCACATCATTTCCCCAGATGTCTTCTCAAATTCTGTCATTTTTATGGGTCAACAGCAAACATGTCAATAATGAACAGTTCATCTTTAGAATCTGATACATTTCACTCTCACAACATCCCCACCTGCTAACAAAGTTCAAGGCAGGCCCTTGTAGAGTGGCAGTGCAGGAGCTCACATCTCTTAAAGATGGAGTCCCTGCTACTGTCTCTCAGCCTTCCTCCATGCAAGCCGTGAGCAGCAGGAACTGTTTCCTGCTTTATTGTTGTCCCTCATCCTATAATGTAGGCTTGTGAGCATGAAAGATATTCAGCAAATATTGACTAACTTGATGGAGGAACCCAGCCTTGATGCTTTCTGCTTCTAGCTCTAATCATCTCATAAAGAAGATTTGATCCCAAGAACATAATGATCGGCTTTTTGTTGTAATATCTGCTTGGATCAGAATTGTCGAGTCCACGCCTGTACTTTGCTGGGGACAGTGAGACAACCTTTATCTCAACAATACCAGTATGTTTTGATTTCTGAAGACACAAGCAATTGTGGGCACTGAGGATAGAACTGTATGTCAGTCAGAAAGTCTTGCTTTCAAAAACCATATTCTGTAGGGGGAATCAGAGTGCAGTAGGAACTACGAAGAGGAAACAGGACCAACAGAAGGTAGCAAGAAGACTCAGCAGGTTAAGGCACTTGCCACCAAGCCCTATGACCTGAGTTCAATCCCCAGAACCCTTCTGGTATAAGGAGAGAACTGGCTCCCACAAGTTGTCCCATTGAGACTTTCTCCACACTCATGGGCATGCACACACACCTGTGTATACAAAATAAATATAATTCTAAAATTAGGAGGGGTCATTATAGGGAGTTGGAGGGAGGGAGTGGGGGATGGATATAACCACTATACATTTTATACCAGTATGAAATAAAAACATAAAAAGTCAATTAAAAAAAACAAGACCAACTGATAGAGGGTGATGCCCACCTGAGACGGGTCACAAGCTAGATCAGCAATCCCTCTTGGAATGATTTCTATGATGGAGCAGCTATTGGCAGGAAACTCCTGCCCAGAATAAGATTTATTTTTTAATCTTTTTGAGAGGGTCTCCTTGCAGCCTCAGTCTGCAACTCAGTATGTAGTCCCGGCTGGTCTTGAACCCGGAGCTCCTCCTGCCTCTGCCTCTCTGCTGGGATTGAAGGCTGCGCCACCACGCCCGGTAAGAATAATATGTATATATTTTAAAATCACATTTGTTTGGTTACAGAGTCCTTCGTTTACTCGGTTCCTCTTTCTTCCTGGGTCATTTTCCCGAACCAGGATGACAGCTGTAGAGCTTGCTCCTCATTGGTGGATGTTTCCAGCCCCACCCCACTCGTTCAGCACACCCGGTACTAAATCCTGAGAGAATAATCCGCGGAGTGGCAAGAGTAGGCGTGGTATCGGAGGTGACGTTTCCGGAAGCTCCGACTGTCATCCTCCAGAAAAGGTGGGGAAGGGTCCCTGGATTGCTGCGGGACTGGGGCTTCGGGTGCGGTGGGACCCCCGCGGGGCGCGACCGCTGTGCGTGTGAGGCTTGCGGCCCTCGGCTCCCGCGTCCCTGGCCTACCAGGTACTCCGGCCTGGCGCGGGACCAGCCAGGCCTTGTGCCCTGCACTCCCGGCGTTCGAGAGACCAAATACCTTGATTGAGTTCCTTCTGGCAGGGCGCCGCCAGCATTGCTGCTCCTTGCCTTCTCCACTGCACCGGAACCTCTGCTCCCTCCTGCAGCTTCCCTTCGCCTCCTCCACTAACCCTTCCGCGTTCGGTCCCCTTCTTTGTGGGGTTGCTTTTTTCTGCAGTGTGGCTGAAGCCCATGTTGCCCAGAACAACTCACTGGCCTGCGAAGGGGGTCCACTTATGCACCTAAAAGGGCCTCTCCTCCAGAGGTGCACAGATTCCCAGCATCGTGTTTCAGTGAGATCTGCTGAGTTGCTCAGGGGTCACCAGTTAGGGACTTGGGCAAGTTTTAGATTAAGAAGAAAGAGGCCGTGTGCCAGGTGCAATGCCTCTGTGTTCCTAGAAGCTCCCAACCTTTGCTAGGCATAAAGGGGATAAATGGGGAAAATATACACAGGTAATTCGACCCAAAGCCTTAAGACAGAACTACCCCTGGGGCGGGGGTAGGGGGATTGAACAGAACACAGAAAAGCAATGACTGAACAAAGGAGACTGCAGTCTGTGGATCCCTGGGCAGGTGGGAATCCTGACTGAAGCCTAAGATTGGGAGGAGTGAAGTATAAGAATGGAAAGACAAGAGGCGCCCAGGAGTCCAAGATGAGTTCTGCTAGAGCTAGCACATTCTAGAGCTGGCTGGTTGGGGTGTATGTAATTCAGTACACACCAACTACCCAGGTTGCTCTAGGAGATTATGAAGAATGATGGGATCATGGAGCTTGGAGTTGGAGTCTAAAAGCATCAGTATCTAGGAAGACTATGGAATCATTGCAGTTCTAGACCCAATGTGAATAAACCCCTAGAACAACCCAGCCCCCAGTGTGAGGTAACTGTGCCATTTTGTTAATCAGGAGTGCGTGGCTTGTGACTATAAGTACATTCATGATTTCAAGCTCTAAAGACCTTGTCCTGAAAATGCTTAGTGTCAGGAACTGCCAAATAGTGATGAGTGAGAAGGGTTCTGAACCTTCATCCCCAGAACAGCTCCCATAGCTACCCTTGTGCTTAGATATGAAAGAGTATATCACAGCAATGTCACTTACTCTTGTATTAAAGAAAGATGATTCAACATGAAGTAATGTAGTCATCCTCATGAAAATTCACTGACTTCCTCTCTGCCAGGTACTTGGGTGAGTGGAAGAGGTTTCCGAGAGAGGAACTAACGGATCAAACAGAAGAGGCTTGCTAATTCCCACAGGACTCCAGGCAGGCCTCCTGATCACAGAGAATAATCTGCTTAATGCACAACTCATCCACAGTGCCAATGCCTGCCATAGTTTTTGTAGCATTGAACTGCAAGACAAGAGTTGATTTTGAGCCAGCCAGTCCTTTCTCTGTGATTTGGGCTTTCTTGAGGGTAGGAGAGAGAATTTATTTAATCTGAACCACAGCATGTGGCCTTTTGTTTTCCTTGGTTTCTTCTTAAGGTAGATATACATAGACTCTGGGCTAGAATGGCAGGGCCTTGGTTGTAATACTATTTTTCTTTTCTGTCACAGAACCACTTGGTCCTAATGTCTGACCATGGCGATGTCAGCCTCCCACCCCAAGACCGGGTGAGGATTTTGTCCCAACTTGGGAGTGCAATTGAATTAAACGAAGACATTCCACCCCGTCGCTACTTCCGCTCTGGAGTTGAGATCATCCGTATGGCATCGGTTTACTCTGAAGAAGGCAACTTTGAACATGCCTTCATCCTCTACAACAAGTACATCACGTGAGACATTGTTTCCTTTTTCTTTCCCGAACTGGCACCTCAGTCACTGTGCCCTGGTGTTCACTTCTGCTGCTCACATTGCTAAAAGGGAACTTCAAGGCATCATATTAACCATGTTTCCTGGCAGCTCCTACACATTGGTTATAGTTGCCATTGGAAGGTATGAGGACCAAAGTGTGTGTTGCTGTGACTCAGCAATTTTGTAACAGAGTTCTTTGGCCTGTGCTCACATGGCCCAGTTTTTACACAAGACTTGGTAGTTAAACAGAACATGCTCTGTATTGATGAGTGCTTTCACTGTCCCTTCTCTAGTAAGGCAGCCAATCACACAGTAATCTCTGGTTTCTAGCAGAGCCAGAATCCCTTTCCTCTACCTGTTTTTGTAGCAAACCAAGTGGTACAGAAAAAATGTTTGCTTCTTAAGCATCACTGCATTTACAAAGTCACTAGATAACTATGGATGATCTGTGGTTAGTGTGCTCGTCATGACAAGGCTTTCCCTGAGTTGTTCATCATCTTTGGATGGCAGCAAATAGAAGATTTCAGGACTGTTACCAGGGAACAACTCCCAAAGTCCCAGTGACAACAATGACATGGGATTCATAAAGGGAATGATGGTAAAGGTCTTACTGATAATTTAGTCTTGTCTTTAGTACACCAGGACCTTTACAAAGAGTTGCATATGACTAGAAGGATCTCAGGGCTTGGAAGGTGTCTCCTCTGCATAACTTCATTAATATTTCCAGATCTGCACATCACCCTCCTGTTCTACACAGGAAGGAGCAAGTTCACGGCTAGTGATGAGCTCAGGTTCCACAGTTTACAGTGATGTTTCCCAGGTTTTGCAACTCCTACTTCAGGGTTCCCCCAGAAGAGGTTTCAGCATCTCTAGTTCGTGCCCACCATGTGCCAGTAGCCCCACTGCCCCAGCTGTGACAACCACCTGTGTCTCCAGACATTACCTAATGCTCTCTGAACGGCAATGCTGCCCTACTGAGAACTAACGTGATGATGAGACATGCACGAAGGCTCCGTGATGATTTCAGAGTGGAGGAAAGAGACTACTATCTTCATTTCCTTTTTTTGAAATTGAGGAGTGTGGTCTATTTCCTCAAAATTCTGGAATTCCATCAATGCCATCATATCCTTTCTTATTGCCTCAGTACTGATAGAGTTTTATGAAGTTATAGGGTTTTTTTCTCAGTTTCTCAGTCCTAGGAGTTTATATAGTTTCTTTGTTCTTTATCTTTGTATGCTTAACTACTGGGAGAAGTAGTCTTGTATATTTCTGTTATCTTTCAGAATGTTCACTTACTCAGAATGAAACCCTGAGTCACTATTCCTTTTAGGAATCACAAATTGAAAAACTTCAGTAGGATCAGTAAAATCATGGAATTTTTCTCCATGGCATTTTCTAGTGAGTCTTCTGAGCCCTCCTTCCCTATATAGAATGTGCTTTAGATGTACATGCACATCTGCCCGGGGCTGCACCACACCCTAAATACACAGTGCTAAGTTAAGTGGCTCTTCCCTTAGGTATAAACCGACAAGCAAATAAATACAATTATATCTTAAGAAAGATGCTCTCCAGACAACAGAGAGACTGCTGTGGCTGAGAATAACCAGAGATATCTAATTACATAGAGTAGCCAGGACAATGTGTGCCTGACAAGGTCAGATTTCAGCAGAGGCTTTCAGGATGCAATCGTGTTGGGAGGTGAACATTTAACTCAGACGTAACCATGTGTTCAGCTCCTAGTAGGAAAGGCTTTAGCATATCTGGGGCTGGAATGATCATTGTGCTTGAAGTAAGGAAGACACTGGTGCTGGGTCCTTATCAGAAAGCTCTGATGAGGACCCAGTGATCTACTGCCACTGAGAATTTTTAAAAACCATTTTTTACATTTGTGTGTGTGTGCATGTGTGTGCGTGTATGTGTGTGTGTGTGTGTCACAGAGCACATGTGGATGTCTGAGGACAACTTGAGGGAGTCATTTCTTTCTTTCTACCACAGAGGTCCCAGGGATTGAACTCAAGCCGGCAGGCTTGACAGCAAGCACCTTTATTCACTGAGCCATCTTATTGGTCCCATTGAGAAGTTTTAAATAAGACTGTGACCTTTCTTTTTTCTTTTCTTCCTTCGGACCTTCCTTCCTTCCTTCTTCTTTTTTGATTTGTTTTATTAAAGATTTGTTTTATGTGTATATTCACGTGTCCGAGATGGCTTTGTGCACATGAGTACAGATACCTATAGAGGCTACAAGAGGCTGTTGGATCCCCGGAAGCTGGAGTTACAGGTGTTTGTGAGCTGCCAGTAGTGGGTACTGGAAAATAAATCTAGGTGTTCTGGATGAGTAGTAGCAAGTGCTTTTAACCACCGGGCCGTCTCTGCAGCTCCCTTCATTTGATTTCTTGAGTTTCATGTGTCTCAGGGCAGCCTGTTCCTTGCTACATATTCAAAATTGGCTTTGAACTTCTGAAAGGTGAATGGACAGTAAGAAAGAGGAGGCCCTATAGACCAAAGTTGGCAAACTTTCTCTGAACAGCAGATAGAGATGGTTGGCTAGGTGCGCCATTTGATCCATGTCAACCTTGGCATTGTGGTGTAATAGCAGCAGGGTGGACAGGTGAAGCTGGCTCCTATCCCCCTCTTCACAGGGACAGGTGGCTAACTGGATTTGGTCTCTTAGCTGTGCTTTGTCAAGCCCTGGTATAGACAGCTTTTTGGAGAAGCCTGGTTAGGATTCAAAGTAGAAAAATGGAGAAGACCCTACAAAGAGACAAGAAATGTAAATGTGTGTGTGTGTCTGTATTTTAAGATTGGAAATTTATGTGTGCATCCTGGTTTTAAGATGGGAAATTTTAGAGCACATTTTTTCCATCCAGAAAAGATCCTGTGAAAAGAAGAGGTTAGTGGTCCAGAAGAGTTAAAACTGTAACAGTAAGCTCTGAAGAAATTAAGAGTCAGTACTAGCGAGGGCTCAGCAGTGAAGAGCACTGGCTGCTCAGAGGACTGGGGTTGGATTCCCACCATTCACATGGTGGCTGACAACTGTCCGTAACTCCAGTTCCAAGGTATCCTACACCCTCTCTGTGGGCATGACACGACATGGGTGCACCTACCCACATGCCAATAATATACTTGTACACATAAAATAAAAATAATAAATAAGATATTTTTTAAAAGAAATTAAAAGAGTCTATGGAGACATGGTTTGGCATTTAAGAGCACTGGCTGCTCTTACAGAGAACCTAGGTTTGATTCCCAGTACCCACATGGAGGTTGACAACCATCTATAACTCCAGTTCCAATGGCTCTGACATCTTCTTCTAGCATTTTACACACATAGTACACTAACATACGTGCAGGCAAAATATTCATACACATAAAATGAAAATTTAAGAATGAGGAGTTCATGGAGGGCTAGACATGGAGCTCAGTGGTACAGCACATGTTTACCATATGCCAGACCCTGGATTGGCTCTCCAGTACCAATAATGATGGATATGGTCCTGGTTTGCTTTCTGTTACTGTGATAAAATATCAACCAAAAGCAACTTGAGGACTAAATGGTTTATTGCATCAAATTTTGATCAGCCATTTCCTTACGTAGCCCAGGCTCACCTGCCCAGATATGGCACTACCCACAGTACACTAGAGGCTACATAAACCAACAGTTAAGAAAATGTGCCACAGATATGTCCATAGACCAGTTGGATGGAGCAAATGTCTCAAGTGAGACTCTCTAGTCCCAGGGAACTGGGACAAAAGCTAACCAAACTGACAAAAAACTAACCAGCACAGATGCTTTAGAAAATGATTATTTTATGTGACCTGGTATTACTTTGAGTGAGAAATATCAGTGTTAGCAGTGAGACTGACAGGAGGAGGGTTTGTCCCTGTACAAGGTATTCCATATAGAGGATTGTTTAGTATGGAAAACTAGGCCTGGGCAGAGTTATGGGTGAAATATTTGTGAGTTTTTTAAATATTTATTTTCATTTTATGTGTATGAGTGTATTGCCTGTATGTATGTAAGTGCACATATGTCATGCAATGCCTGGAGAGGTCATAGGAGGGTATTGGATTCCCCTGGAACTGAAGTTACAGAGGGTTGTTAGCCACCATGTGTACTAGGAATCAAACCTGGGTCCTCTGCAAGGGCAGTCAGTGCTCTTAATTGCTGAGCCATCTCTCCAATCTCTGGATGAGGGATTTGTATTTCATTTGCTTGATTTGTTGGATTTGGGATTTAATTTGGAGCTGCACTGGGTTGCCTGGGCCTGATCCAATAAATGTAACTATCTTCATTTTTCTGACACTTACTTTCAAGACCCTGATTCTGAGTCTGTGACCTGTCAAGCTGAGCAGTTATAGAGTAGTTCGAGCCCAGTGAGTCTCAGCCTGTTTCTCTACTGTGTTTTTCTTGGTATATTCCTGCCTTTATATACCAAGTGGCTCACTTTACTAGTTACTACAGCCGAGGAGAGAGAACGTAGAATCTTGTTCTAGACCTTTTGTGGCAGGATTTAAAAGGCATGTCTGTCCTTTTTCCCAGAGCAGTTCAGGCATCTTAATGATCTCAGGCATATCTCTCCTCCGGCCCCCCTCAGAAGTTTCCTTGCTGAAGGAATGTGTTGCCTTTTGCAGACCCCAGTATAGAAGACAGATCTCCAGCATGTGAAATCAGTACATACTTTCATGATGAGCACAGACAATAAGCCAGACCAGGGACACTTTCACAGCTTTTTATGGACATCAACGAGGCTACACAGAAGGAACTGAGACTATTCAGGCAGTTCGGGTGTACGGTGTGAGCTTCCTCTAACACAAACCGTCTTTCTGAAAGGAAGCTGTATTGAAGGCGCTTACTGGGCTTGGGTTTATAGACTGAAGTTCTCTTGTGCTCACGCTCACTTTACTGGTTAACTTTGAAAACTGGAAGAAATAAGAATCGCTAATACATCCTATTAGAGAATATCTGCCTCGCTTTTTAAATTAGTTGTTTTCATGGGAAATTAATACTTGTTAATATTTTTTAAACATTAGAAGGGTAAGTATTAAAGTAAAAATTAAGTCCCAAGATGGTGACATGACTTGATGGATAAAAGTGCTGTTGTACAAGCCTGGTGACCTGTGTTTGATCCTTGGAACCCACATAAAGGTGGAAGGAGAGAACTGACTCCACAAAAATTGTCTTCTGGTCTCCACAACTGTGCTGTGGCATGTATGTAGCCACATAAACAATAATAGTAATACTACTAAAAATAATAACTTTTTTTGACTTTTATTTAAGACAGGGTCTCCCTGTAGCAACAGCAGGCCCGGAATTTGCTGTGGAGACCAGACTGGTCTCCATCACACAAAGATCCACCTGCCTCTGCCTTCTAAGTGTTGGGATTAAAGGCATGCACCCGACTAAAAAAATAATTAAAAAAGAAAAAGAAGTTCCATCTACCATAGATTTAAACAGATTTTTACTTGTGCACATATGTAAGCACCCTTGATACTTGAAACATGAATAGGATCGTAGTCTGTATGCTATTCTTAATTTGTCTCTTTTTTAAAAAAGTTTCCATTTATTTTTATTTTATGTGTATGAATGTATTGCCTGCATGTATGTAAGTGCAGGCATGTCCACGGAGGTCAGAAGAGGGTGTCAGATTCCCTGGACTGAAACTATGGACAGTTGTTAGCCACTATGTGGGTGCTGGGATTCAAACCTGGGTCTTCTGCAAGAGCAGCTAGTGTTTTTAACCACCGAGTCATCTCTCTAGTCCCTGCACTTGTCTCTTAACAGTAGTGTCTTTCCACATGGAGACATATGAAGCCTTCTCCATCTACTGAGAACAGTCTTCTCCCAGATCTCTTTACTGCCCACTCTTTTCTAGGCCCAACTCAGATGCTGATTCTTACTGATCCCTCCCTTAGCTACTCCATTTAAAATTTCATCCCTCCCCACTCAATTCCTATCCCTTTTCTCTATTAATAACAAATTTCCTAGCCCTAACTCTCTAACATACTTTTTGTTTTTTATATTGTCTGATCCCCATTGTAAGGTTCACTCTATAGTAAGGGGAAATTTGTGAATGGGTCATCATATCCCCAGCCTTGGGAGCAGATGCCTATTTTCTGAATGAGTGAGTGAATAATGATGTGTTCGCATTTGGATACACCATGATTTATTAAATTGTCCTGTATGATGGACATTGTTTTGTTTTCCCTGCTTTTGTGAATAAATCCGTATTGAATCTCCTTAGAAATATGTCTTCATATATGCATGTCTATCATGTGACAATCTCTGAAATAAATTCCTCAAGGTGAGACTGTGGGTTTAACATCCAGATATGTACATTGTAAGTTTTGAATAATTGTCTCCCATCTTTTTTTCCCGTAAGAAGAAAGGTTAGATTGATTTGGTCTTGCTAACACTTTATAATGACATGCATTTCCTACACCTATATGTGTCAGATTCCACTGGAATATGATTTCTTTGAAGAAGGGAAAATTTTCTGACTTTGTAGGGTCAGGGCCTGATGGGTGTGTCTGTTTTCACTCTACACCTTTGGACATCCTTAATGCGGTGGCCACATCACCTCAGGGTCTCAGGGACATTTGGACATTTTCTGTGCATACTGACCATTTAAATCTGTTTCTCTAGACTGTTCATTGAGAAACTCCCAAAACACCGAGACTACAAATCAGCTATCATTCCTGAAAAGAAAGACACAGTCAAGGTGGGTCTTTGTTTTCACTGTTGTCCATCTCTAAGCTTCAGAGTATCACAGAGCAACTGAAGTACAACAGACCATGCATCAGAATGGGAGGGAAGCACTGAGGCTCTCTCCAGCAAGGTACACAGCAGCAGGATGGCAGGGTGTTAGGGTTTCAAACCGTGTGTGAGACGTTACTGCCACTCCTACCTTAAGTCTTCTTTCTCTCCTACTTAGGTAACTTTACAATTTTTTTAATTCTTACTCTGTTTTGTATCCCAGAAATTAAAGAACGTTGCTTTCCCTAAAGCTGAGGAACTCAAGACTGAACTGTTGAAAAGATACACCAAAGAATATGAGCAGTATATAGCAGATAAGGTCAGTGTCCACAGCACGAGAAGCGGATGTGTGCTGGTTTCTCAGACTGTGCCCTTGGACGGTGCTGTGCTGGATCAGTGGATTCTGTGATGTTAAAGTGCTAGTTCATTTGGCGGGGACAAAGGCCAGTAACTGAAAAAGTAGAACAGCTGTGATGAGGTGGAGTGCTCTGAGACATCCCGCCTACCTGCCCCAGAGTAGGAACTAAGGACCAACCTCTGTTATTTCTGCCATAGCTAGAGCAAGAAGCCCGAGCACAGGACATAGGCTTTGCAGCTCATGGGATTGGGAAGTTTGGCTCAGGTGTGGCTGTTCCTAAGGCTGTTTGTAGTAGTTGATCCTTCCAGCAGTAGTCTTTGGGCCTTGTTAGGATGAGTGAGTTTGTGCTTGTGGAAAAACACCCAGAACCCTGCGGTCATCTTGTGACAGGGAGGAATGCACACTGGAGGTCCCTACACACTGTTGTGCAAGTGTGGGCTGGGCTGTTCTGCATGCTGCTGTTGACAGTAAGCAGAAAACTAAGCAGCGAGTTCTAAGCTGTGCATTTCTAGTTGCTGAATGAGTGGAAGCAGGAGCTTATTACTTGACATTTGTTAGTTTAAATGTAACTATTGAAATAATCATCAGAAAAGTTTTGAGGACCCCCAACATAATGAGTATAAGTTTGGATTTAACTTAATTTTATAGTCCTGCTTGGGATGCAGAATATATATGCATAGGTAGAGAATAGAACTACAAATAGTGCAGGTTGTGTGATACAGTGAAGATGCATCAAGAGTCAAGTAAAGATAAAATACAGTAGATGACAGGCGCCTTACTTACCTTGATGTCACTGTGATACATTACCCTTTAAAAAGCAACATAAGGGAGAAGGTTTACTTTAGTTCACAGTTCAAGGCATAGTCAGTCCTGATAGGAAAGCCAAGGCAGCAGGAGCCTGAAGCAGCTGATCACACTGCATCCACAGTCAAGAAACAGGGAGGGGCCAGTGTGATGGCTCAGTGAATAAAAGCACTGGCCATCAAGACTGATGACTTAAGTCCCTGACCCACATCTCAGAAGCAGAGAACTGATTCCCACAAGTTGTCCTCTGACCTCCACACATGGGCTGTGACACACATGTTCTGCCCACAACCAATCAATCATACATTCAATCAGTGTAATAAAGATTTAAAAAATTTAACATAAAGCATGATGAATGCATGTTAGTGCTCAGCACACTTTCCCAATTTCATACAATCCAGGATTCCCTGCACAGTGAATGTTGTACCTGCAGTTAAGATGGGTCCTCCTGCCTCAGTTAACATAATCAAGATAATCCCCAGAAGATGTTCCCAGAGCTCTGTCTCCCAGATGAGTCTAGATTCTGTCAAGTTTATAACAGTATTCATCACACCAGGGTACCTAGAAAGTTTGTGCTTTAACTTATTCTCAAAGATATGATGCTTGGTAGAATGGGGTGGTGGTGGCTTTACACCATAATCCTCAGGCTACAAAGGGAAGCATGAATTCTGGGTTGAGAAATCAGACCAGAGCAGAACTACATTTTGGATATCTCCAGGCTGAGAAGACTTATTCTTCTGAGAAGTGAATTATTGACCTAAATCCTTTCTTTGTCTCTGTAGAAGAAAGAAGAGGAGGAACTTGCCCAGAATGTTGCCATCCAGCAAGAGCTGGAGAAAGAAAGACAGAGAGTTGCTCAACAGAAGCAGCAACAGTTAGAGCAAGAACAGTTCCATGCCTTCGAGGAGATGATCCAGAAGCAGGAACTGGAAAAAGAGAGGTTAAAAATTGTCCAAGAGTTTGGGAAGGTGGACCCTAGTCTAGGTGGGCCGTTGGTGCCTGGCCTGGAAAAGCCATGTATAGGTGTGGTCCCTACCTCACCTTTCCCATCCACACAGACTTCAGACTGTAACACAACTATAAAGCCAGCTAAGCCACCTGTGGTG
Organism: Eospalax fontanierii; assembly: GCA_035773235.1. Lineage (NCBI taxonomy): Eukaryota > Metazoa > Chordata > Mammalia > Rodentia > Spalacidae > Eospalax > Eospalax fontanierii. Next base: position 50,441,956 of record CM069547.1, on the reverse strand, counting down.
GACAGGTCCCTGAAACCTGGAGCATTGAGAATCATAGAAAATGGTGAGTCCCCATGCGAGGGTCATCTTTCATCTCTTTTGCTTCCATGGTTTACTTACTGGGCTCTAATGACCTTGTGTGATAAGTACTGTCTTTCTGTGTCCTGCCACACTGTCTTGTAAAAGTGGCCTTTAATCTTGGGTCAGGTTTCTCAAAAATTCTTGGAAATCAGAGCCCCAAATTTTTTGTTTTGTTTTTGAGATAGGGTTTCTCTGTAGCTCCAGCTAACCTCAAACTTGCTATGTAAATCAGGCTGGCTTTGAACTCACAGAGGTCCACCTGCCTCTGCCTCCCTAGTGCTGGGATTAAAAAGGTGTGTGCCACAACACCAGAGCCCCAACTTTTAAGGATTCTACAGAGATTCGAATTGTTCACTGAACTACAGGTTATAGGTAGCTTGTTGTAGAAACAATTTTGAAATTAGTATCACTATGCAAATCAATAGATAAAAGTGCTTGCCACCACACCTGACAACTGAGTTTGATTCCCAAGATCCCACGTGGAAGAAAGAGAGTGGTAATTCACTTAAGTTGTCCTTTGACATTTACACATATGACATAGGACCCATGCCCACACACAAACAGACACATACACACTAAATAAATAAATATAAAAATAATAATACAGTGGAGAACAATAGAAGAAGACTATAAATCAGCCTCTGGCCTTCACACACATGTATACACACTTGCACACACAGACACTGCAGACTACTGAATTGTACAGACAGCATTCCTAACGTAATGAGCTTAGTCAATGTAAACCTGTGCATAGCAGGTGATTACTCATTTCAGTCACTAACTCTACTGGCTTGCTTTCCACCCTCCCGCATCAACAGTTGATGATCCAGAAAATCCTAATGGGGTAGAATGATGAGAAAACCTCTTTAGATTAAACTGGGAGAGTAGGCATTGACCTTTAAGAACCAGTCATTTAAAGAAGTTGGCTTTGTTGAGATTCTGTTTCCAATACCTGCAAGATGGGAAGGAGGCCGGGCTCGGAGGGTTAGCCTTCACACATCCTCCTCCCCTTACTAGATGGTTACATCTCTCCCTGCTCTTTCTTCCTGCATATTTTCCCTGCATGTTCCAGAGAGTACTCTCTAGATGGCCTTGCCCAGAGGTTTCTTAGCTTTTGCCTTCTATCTAGACTGTGTTTCTGCTTCCCTGAATTCTTGAAGTTTCTCCAATTCTCCCTTAGTTCAGATTGATTCAGTTCTCTGTAAGACTCACAGAGCTCTTTTTTGTCTGTAATACAATTTAATCACTTCCCTGAGAGTGTGGTCATTTGTGAATAACTAGATTTTAACTTCATGCCAGTGAGGTTTTGAGTCCTTCTCATATTGGTGTTTCCTGTGGGCCGAACACAATGTTCACTGTGAGTGGACTCGTGATTACTGGATTGAAAGAACTGTGCCGAGCCTTTACCATCCTCTTTAGGTGCAGTCTCATACTGCCATTGCTCTGTCTGCGGCTCTGCTCAGTCTTCCTCTGGCAGTTCAGATCTTGCTATTGAATGTGCAGATGGAACACAACCTTTTCTACTCCATTTCAATATGAAAATATGACAGAGGAAGATCCTTCCTCACCAAGGTTGCAGGCTCTGAGCATCTCTCCATGACGTTCATGAACAGATCCTCTCTTGGCATTCTGAGCAGATTTTGTGAGCTGCTTTATAATACTTTTTTGGGAGACAAAACTGTGTTTTTTTTTGTTATGTGGGGTATTTAAACTTTATTCTAAAAGACTAAAGTCACAAGTACATAACTACCCAAATCGTTTTCCCTTGTTAGACATACTGTGCTGTTATTCTTTACAAGGTATACTCTTTGATACTGAGGTGTGTGTGTGTGTGTGTGTGTGTGTGTGTGTGTGTGTGTGTGTGATTTGTGTGCGTTGATGTGGGGGGGTAAGTGCAAGTGTAAATGTTCTATAGCTCAGAGGGCAACCTTGGATGTTGGTCCTCAGTTTCCACCTTAGTTGAAATAGGGTCTGTGCTGTTACCACCACATATGCCAAACGAGTTGGTCAGGGCACCTCTGGGCACCCTCTTATCTCTCTCATTTCACTATAGAAGCACTGAGCTTATAGGAATATACCACTCTATGTGGATTATTCATGGCTCTGTGGATTCATGGCTTTGCTGGGCTTAGTCTACCAGCTGCTCTCACAGGTGGGAGTCTTGAGCTGCAGTTTTCCCAGGCTGCAGATGTACACTGATAGCTGTACAGTTTTAGGGTCTCAGGAGGTTGCCTGAGGAAGAATTCTCTGTGGTAGCTTTGCCCCTGTGATAAGTCTCTGCCTAGGTCCCCAGGCTGTCTGCAATATTTTTTGAAATCTTAAGTAGAGATCCCTGTGGCCTCACAGCTCCTAAGGGATCAATCAGTCTATATGATTATAAAGGCTAAGGAAGCCTACAACAGGCTTTCTGCAAGGCAGAGTCTGGAATACTGGTAGCATGGCTCCTTCTACTTCTGAAAGTCAGATCAGGGAAGCCAGTTGTGTGACTCTCAGTCTGAGGTCTCAGAACCCAGGGAACTACCTGTTTACATCCTGGAGTCCAAAGGGCAAGAGATCTAGTATTCTGATGCTTAAGGACAAAAGAAGAGTGTGCCACTTTCTAGACAGACAGGAAGGTAGATAGATAGACTCCTTTCCTCTGCCTTTTTTGTCTGATCCAGCTCCCACCTGGTTGTATGGTAGCCATATTGAGAGATAACATTGCCCCTCGGTTCATGCATCCACACTAAGTTGATTCAGAAACATCTCATGATCACATCCAGAAACAATGCTTCATCCAATCAAGCTCACACTGGTTCATAGTCTCAGCTCCCAGTCATGGTGTCTAGAGCTGAACAGACTTTCTGACCCCATGTGGCACCATCAGAAGAGAGAGGAATTCAGAGAAGGAATCCTGGTGACGTGCTGTTCTCTCCCAGGGCTGCCAACTCTGATTTGTGAGTGGGGATGCTTGACGCCGTGGCCTCAGACTTTGTCCTTTTGTCCTTTGCAGTTCCCACCATTGAAGGCCTGCGCCACATTGTAGTGCCCCGAAATCTTTGCTCGGAGTTTCTCCAGCTGGCCAGTGCCAATACTGCCAGAGGCATTGAAACTTGTGGAGTCCTCTGTGGAAAATTGGTAAAGAAATATAAACTTCTTCCTGAACTGAGACTATTTCTTCCTCCTTGGCCTTCGGTGACCCTCAGAGAAGATATCCAGGATTTGATTCTGCACCAATCTCTCCATGGAGAGTGTATGACCTGGTCACTTTCTGTTTTATGACTTAGTATTTGGTTGCTTACAGAATACCTCAAGTTGAAGTAGTTGCTTTAATGTGATAGTTAGAAATACTTAATTCTGGGGTTTAGGAGATGGATCCATTGGTAAAGTGCTGGCCTTGCAAGCACAAAGACCTGAGTTCCATCCCCAGGACCCATGATTTTAAAAAAGCCAGTCATGGTAGTCCAAGATTTTCATTTCAACACAGGGAGACAGAGATAGGTAGATCCCTGGGGCTTATTGGCCAGCCAACCTAACATACTTGACAAATACCAGGCCAGTAAGAGGCCCTATCTCAAAAAGGTGCCTGGTATCCAAAGAACAACACCCAAGGTGTTCCTCTGGCCTCCACACAGGTACTTTGCGACTGCATGAGCACACACACACACACACACACACACACACACACAGAAGATGAAAAAATTGAGACAGAAGGCTTTCCACAAGTTTGAGGACAGCTTCAGCTGTATGGTGGGTTCTAGAGTAGTATGAGCTACAGAGTGAGACAAGGTGAAAGGAAAGATGGGAGGGAAGGAGAGAGGGAGGGAGAAAGAAAGGAAGGAAGGAGAGAAAAAGAAAGAAGACAAACTTCATTCTAAACTTCTAAACTGAGCAGGAAGACTCACTCATTCCCTGTATGTCCCGTTCTGAGCACCTACCTAGTGGTGAGCCTGGGAATGTGATGTAGGGAAGGGCGTGGTGTGTGTCCACAGAATGTTCAGTCACTTTGCAGAGATGGAAGACACACCAAGGGACACGAACATGCTGAATAATGTGTGCGACAAGCTCTAGTGCTGAAGAAGCAAAGGCCCCTGAACACAGGGCTGGAAGACCCCATTCCTCAGTGGGGAGGGAAGCAGTGAGTGGAGTGGAATGGCCTTCACTGGGCCCTAGAGGATGAGGACTGAGCAGGGCAGCTGCCTCGGATGTGTGCAGAGAAGGAGGAGCTTCCTGAGTCCTGCCTGAGCAGACATGTTGACTGCTGCAGGAAATCCTACCAGGGGCTGTGGTGTTGGCCTACTCTGTGCAAAGACGGTGTTCTGGGCTTGGTCAGTTCATCAATGTAGCTATGCTTTATAGTGTACACGGGCAGTGTGTGAGCAGCCAAGGCTGTGGACCAGTGAGGTGAGGGATTCAGGGTGAGCAAAATGAGAGTGATGCAGGGTGGGGTGGGCCTCCCTGTCCACTGCTGTGACAGAGTGGCATTGACAGTGTGCCAGGGAATTGTGACCAGTTGTTTTCTCCTTCACAGATGAGAAATGAATTCACGATCACACATGTTCTCATCCCCAGACAAAATGGTGGACCTGATTATTGCCATACAGAGAATGAAGAAGAAATTTTCTTCATGCAGGATGATCTTGGACTCCTCACTCTTGGCTGGATCCATGTAAGCAAATCTGACCTCTCTGAGAGCTCAGTTCCTCCTCCCCATCCTGTCGGTAACACACTGGCCGCTTCTCTCTGAACAGAGTGAGTCCAGTCCAGATCATTCATGTCTCCCACACATTTGACTGCTAGTGCTCCAGTGCTGATTCAGAGGCATTTCCTAGGGTTTTTATATTTTTTCTAAACTTTATCTTTTGCTAAACTATTTCTATAAGGCTACAGTTTCCTTGTGAGAAAGTGGGAATAGGGTGCTGGGGATGTTGGCTGGTGATTGGCTGTAAGGTCAATGCCTGTTATATACAAATGGCATTCTTAAAAGGTATATAACTCAACTTTTGTTAATAAGTCAAGGAACTTCATTCAGGAGGTTTCATTTGGTCTTTATGAAGCAGCACAAACATTCTACATGTTCCTACATGCACAGTTTTTAAATGTTTGCACACTTCAGATAATATTCAAATAAAATATATTTCTTTCCCAAGGAGTAGATTATCTCTTGATGTTTCTTAATATTGCTTTCAGCCAGTCAAGTTCACAGACCAAGCTGCTTTTCATGTAACCTGGCTAATTTCTAGATTTGGAAAGATTACATATATTTGTAGGCCAGAATTTGGGAGGTCCTGAAGTAACCTGTGAGACGTTCCCTTTACCTTTTTATACTTTTATTCGGGAGCGTCTTTTTGTTACACTATGTAGACCAGGCTGGCCTTGAACTTACAGATTCACCTACCTCTGCCTCATGAGTGCTGGGATTAAAGGTGTGCACCACTATGCCCAGCTCCTTTTTATCCTCTTTAAATTCAAGTCTATAAATACTGATTTGTCTACTCCTGATTATAGGAGATGGCAGATAGAAACCTTGGCACTTATCTGCCTTGGGACACAAATGGGAGTGCACCCACAATGAGTAACTCTTCACATGAGGCAGAATGCATTCAGGGCCTCAAGAAGTGTCAGTGGGGCGCTGGAATTCAGAGGAAGAGGGACCATATCTGATGTGACTTCTGAGAACTTTGACAAGAGGGGCCAATGGAGAGCTCTGTGTGAGGGGAACAGCACGGGAAGAGGCACACTGCGTTCCTGCAGCAGCGAGCGGCCCGGTTGGTGGGGATTTATGGTTGCCATCAGGAAGGATGGCAAATAGGTGTTCACATGATACTTCGGAGCCATGCTCTGTGGGGGCCTGTGCGACTGACTAAACAGCTGTGCTTTTGAGTGAAAGAACACGTAAAGGTTATTTGGGGTAGAACAATGATGAACTCAGAGCCATGCTCTAGAAAAGTTAAAGGAAGTGAGGTTGTAAGGCTGGTTAAGACAGGAGGTCATCGAGGTTGGGGGGCTGCTACATCCAGGGATGCTGAGATGGTGGAGGCAGTGTGCTCGGGAACTGGGATGAGGGTAGAGGTTGACAAGGAAGAGCCAACGACAGCTCAGGTTTTGGGTTTGGCTCATGGGGTGGCGGTGAACCTCTCTTAAGCAGCGGTAGGGCATCTAGAGAGGACTGCCTGTGGACACGTTCTGTCTGCGCATGTCACGTTTAAGAACTTGCAAGATATCGGATCTTTGGGGACCATCTGAGGCACTTGGAAGCAGGTTCAAAGCAGGAGAGAGATCTGGGGTTCTACACTGAGCGGCCCCAGAGGCCTTGAAACTGGGGAGTCACTATTAAGAGAAACAAAGCAGAGCCAGGCTGCTGAGGGACACAGAAAAGACAGGAGTGAAAGAGAAATGAGGATGTGAGAGAGTGAGGGCTGCTGGACACGGAAGTGACAGACAGGGACACTGAGGGAGGGAATTCTGGATGCCCACCTGGGAGCCTCTTAGTCCCTCCCACTTCCTACCTGCAAGAGTAAGCTAGGTTACCTCCTGTGTGTGTGTCTCTGAATGCTGTAGTTCAGTTCTTTTTGTGAATGTAACTAGACAACATGTAAGACAAGATAAAGTGCCAGTAGGAAAATACCGCTAGAAGTACCCTGGACCCTCCCACTGAGGAGGGACTAAGAGCAGAGAGTTGAAGATATGGAGAGATTTCTGAATAGAGGTTCTTAGGAGTCCAGGAACCTCGATGAAGTTGGATCAGGATCTCCTGCTGAAGAGGATGAGAAGGAGGTAGTTTAGGTACTGAAGGTGGGCCTTGGAGAGATTGCTCTCCACCTAAGAATGCTTGCTGCTCTTGCAGAGAACTCGTTTGATTCCGGGCATCTATGTAAAGCACTTCACAAGTCTCTTACAAATCTAGCTCCAGGAGCTGTGACACCCACTTCTGGCCTCTGAAGGCATCTGTCCATATCTCTGCTACAGCCACTCAGATATATAATTATAAATTTTTTAAATTTAAGAATAAGTCTTTAAAAATACAAAAGAAAGTGGAGAAGAAGGCGTTAGGCTTAGAATACTTATTGTTTAGAGTTCAGGAGAACTAAGCCGTGCATGGGTAAAGGTATCTCATTAACAGTGAGGCCCAGTCAAGAACAAATTGCTGGAAGTGTGTCTAATTTTTACCCCCATGACATTTCTGCACCATTTCTTTGTAAGTTTTGCTTTTGTAACAACAAAAAAGGGCTGGCTGGAGGGCGTGGCTGGTAAAGCACTTGCTGCCTCGCCTCTCAGCCTGAACTGACTTCAGTATCTGCGACCTGCTTGGGAGGAGAAAACTGACTCCAGAATTGTTTCCTGACTTCCACACTGCACGCACACGCATGCACACATGCAGATAGACATAATAGTTAAAAAACAGATCATAGGTCTACTTATGTCTTTATATTTCCAGAGGAAAATGTAAAAGATCAACTCCATTTTCCCACGTGACACATCCAAACTCAGGCCTCAGGCCTCTCCACACTCAGCTCTTCTTATTTCTCTGACCTTTGAAAATTGATTTTATTCCTTGTTGCTTTATAATGATATATTTCACTTTTATTGACAAAAATCATACATGCCTACATGTGATATATAACATTATGTTTGAGATACGAATATATTATAAAATGCCAAATTGACTACTGTGCTGCTTTAACTAGTATTTTATTTTCTTTGTGTGAAAAGAACACTTAGAAATCTATGCTCATTCTGGGTGAAGTAACGCATGCCTGTGTCCCAGAGCTTCAGAAGCTGAGACAGGAAGACTGCTCTGACTGTGGGTTACACAGTGAGCTCCAGGCTACAGACTGAGATCCAGTCTGTAAATAAATAAGTAAAATGTCAACAATTTTCAAGTATTTTATACATTGATTAGAACTATATAGTCACCACACTGTATCAAAAAATCTCTTGAACTTCAAAAAGAACCTAAGAGTTCCTTCACATATTTGTGTTGAACTCTACTTGTTTATAGTGCTGGAAGGGGATTTACTCACTGTAAGGTGAGTGTATTCCTCATCCTGCAAACCGCTCTGGTCTTGAAGAGGAGGTTGGGGCTGCTGTTGAGGTCCCTTGGCTCAGCTTCCTTAGTGGACCAGGCTTGGCTGGATGAGCTCATTGAGAATTCTCTGACTTGTCTTATCTTCTCAGACTCACCCCACCCAGACAGCCTTTCTGTCCAGTGTGGATCTACACACCCACTGCTCCTATCAAATGATGTTACCGGAGTCCATAGCCATTGTCTGCTCCCCTAAGTTCCAGGAGTAAGTACCTGGGATGTGGTTCTGGGTGTTATAAGGAACAAAAGTCTCTATTGTTAAAACCAGCCTTTTCTCTGTGTGTGTACGTGTGTGTGTGTGTGTGTGTAGGCCAGAGGCTGACACAGGTGTCTTTCTCTTGCTTCTCTATATTTTTGAGATCTGGAGCTCTTTGATTTGGCCATTTCTGCCTTACTAATTTGGTGATTATAGATGTATGCCACCACACCAGGCTTTTTCTTTTTTTTTTTTTTTTTTTGTAGATGCTAGAGATACAAACTCAAATCCTTATACTTACATAGACAGAGCCTTCTCTCAGTCTGCAAGACCTTTTAAAAAATATAAATGCAATCCATAAATTGTAATATTACTTGGCTATTCTAAAAGACATCCTTTAATTTTTAAGTTCCATATTCTGTTAAACCCAATTTACTCTTTTAAAAGATGCCCTAATAGCAATTTTTATGCTTTTCTAAAGAAAAGCCTTCAGGAAATTTGAACTATTTGGTTTGAAGCTATAGAAATCTCAAGAGATTAAAGAATTAACTTTGTAGACCAGGCTGGCCTTGATCTCACAGAGATCCACAGAGATCCGCCTGCCTCTGCTGGGATATGTACCACCATGCTGGGAGAAGTTAAAGAATTTCTAAAGCGAACACTATCACAAAGTGTTACTTCTTTTTTGTTCCAGTTCCTATAATTACTCTGAATTCTTGCAACATATATCATGTGGAGACAGTAATGAATCAGCCATTTTCTTTCATTTTCATCAACCATGAATTTTTACATTTTTATTTTTGTGTACCTAATGTTATCCCATAGAGCTTTGTTGACTCATTTTCCTCAGATTGAGTAATTTCAGTTGACCTAAGTAATTGTTCGTTGGTTCTTTTTTCCTTTCTACTTAAATCTGTCATTGAGAGAGGAATTTTTCAGTTTAGCTTTATTTAAACTCAAGAATTCCTGCTCGATTTCTATTTATAATCACCAGAGAAGAGAGCTGTAAGCCGGCATCCTGCAGAAGCTGCCTCAAAGTCACCCGTGCCCTGCCTGCTTTGTGTGTATGTGTGTGAGAGAGAGACAGAGACAGAGAGAGACAGAGACAGAGAGAGACAGAGAGACAGACGAGTGAGAAGGGATGAGTGAATACTTTGCTTGACTTTTCAGCCTCCCTTTTCTTTTTTCAGAACTGGATTCTTTAAGTTAACTGACTATGGCCTTCAAGAGATTTCATCCTGCCGTCAGAAAGGCTTTCATCCTCATGGCAGAGACCCACCTCTGTTCTGTGTATGTATCTATGTAGAAAAAAAACAAGGCCATGTTTCTAGCAGATTGTCAGAGCTGATGAGGCACATGGTCCTTTCTGACCTGCCTAGAAGTCCAACCTTGTCATTCGTCTTTCCAAACTCCATAATCAACATGTCTCTCAGCTCTGTCACCCAGTGACTTTGTGTCTTTGAGGCTGCTTGCCTTTCTCGGGTCTTTTACCTGTTATGTGGGGTAATAATAATAATAATACTTCCTAAGGTGTTGAGAGGTTTAATGAGGTAGGGACTGGAGTGGAGTTCAGTGACAGAACCTGTACTTTAACATGCATGAGGCCCTGGGTTCAATTCCCAGCACTTCAGGAACAAAGGAGAAATATACAGGAAGTACCTAATGTATTAGCTGGATTACTAAATGTTAGTTCTTCATCAGTGTCAGAGGCTAAGTAAGAGATTTGAATGTAAAAAAAAAGCACATAGAAGATGCATAAATTAAGCATATTTTATTCTGCATTTTTGCCTAAAAAATAGGGTTTTTATGACCTAGGGAGGAAGTTGTATTTTCCTCTAGGCTGTGTTCTTTGAAAACAAGTTCAGTTGCTAAGATCAGTGCACTCCAACTCACCCTCAGATCAAATGGGCTTTTGCAGCTTTTCTCCAGATTAGCTTGGATGTTTCTATTTCTTCTGAGTTCAGAGAACAGTGAGCAATGTAGACAGTGGACTCGGAACCCTGTCCCATGAAGCATAAAAGAGCTGGGGACAGAGCCAGAGAAATGGCCCTTTCTGCTTAGCCCACAACCTCTTTGTAATTCCAGTTCCAGAGAACCTAACACCCTCTTTTGGCCTCTGGCGGCTCCTGTATGCATGTGGAACACAGAAACTTACAAAGGCACACATATATACACATAAATAAAGATAATTTTTTTTAAGATTTTATTTTAATTATGGGGTCGGGGAGTATGTGTGCTTGAGTGCAATGCCCTTAGAGGCTAGAGGTGATGAATCCCTCTGGAGCTGGAGTTACAGAGTAAGCCACCAAGTATGAGTGCTGGGAACTGAACTCAAGTCCTCTGCAAGAGCAGTACATGCGTTTATTTACTGAGCCATCTCTCTAGCCCCTAAATATATATTGACAATGTCTCCCTAGTCCCAATCTGTCTGGAAGTCACTAAGTAGAGAAACTGGCCTCAATCTAACAGAGATTCACCTGCCTCTGCCTCCCGAGGGCTAGGATTAAAGGCACACACCACCATGCCTGGCCTTCCTAAATGTTTTTTTTTAAAGATTTAGGGATGTGTAGAAGATAGAACCAAGGAAGGATAGGATCTGAGAGTTGGTTTCAAGGGGTAGAACAGTGGGGGGGTGTGTGTGTGTGACATGCTTCACACTCCACTCAGCACTGAAACTAAGACCTCATGGAATAGTGACTTTTGAAAAAATATATTATTTGTCTGTTATTTTTTTGTGTTTAGTTATTTATTTAAATACATTTTGTGGTCCTGGGGACTAAACCTAGATAATAATTTTCAGCTGTGCATGAGGATCTGAGCAGATGCATCAGTCTCTATTGGAATATAATAAATAGTTAGATAGCAGAATGTTGAAATAGAGACTGTACCATAAAAAAACAAACAAACCCTGATACACCAATGACCAGGTTTCCATTTATAAAGACCCTTCCTGAAGCTGGGCTTGGTACAACATACCAGTAAAGCCAGCTGCAGCAGTAGATTTACCTGGTTCAGGCTATCCTGAGTTATGTAACCAGATCCTGTCTCCAGTAAATCATTAAGACTTTGCATGTCAGAAGTGAGCATCCCCTGAGGAGATGGTAGGGACTCTTATTATCTGACTGACATAATGACTCTGGAAGTGGCAATGAATCCTACTGATCTTAATAAAAGAATATTTAGCAAGTGACTCTGAAAAATATGTGCATTTGAAAATTGAAAAAGATAGAGGGACTGAAGAAATGGCTCAGCGGTTAAGAGTACTGGCTGCTCTTGCAGAAGACTTGGGTTCAAATCCCAGCACCCACGTGGTGGCTCACAGCCCCCCGTAATTCCAGTTCCAGGGGATCCAATATTCTATTCTGACTTCTGTGGGCATTGCATAACACGGGTGCACTTCATTCATGCAGACAAATACACTGATAACATAAAACAAAAAGAAATAAATCAGAAAATTATCAAAGATACATAGAAAGACAGTGATTTCTCCTCTGGGTTGAGCTGGGTGCACATGGCAATTCCCAGACCAGTTACCATATCTGCCACTTCCATCACAGTCTGGCCTCCGGACTGGGACTCACTAGCCTAGAGTGAACATTTTAAGTAAGGGATTTGGAGATGGGGATGGAGCACAGTTGGTAGAGAGCTTGCTTGCAAGCACCAGGCTCTGGGTTCAGTCCCTAGCACCAGTGAACATGGTAGTGCATTTCTGTATTCCCAGCATTGGGGGACAGAAGCAGGATCAGGCATTCAAGGTCATCTTTGGCTACCTAGGGAATTCAAAGTCAGCCTGGGTTACATAAGACTGGCTCCAAAAACAAATAAGTAAATAAATGTTTTTTTAATGGCTTTCTAGGGTTCTCCACAACCTGCTCCTTCTTCTCTCTGTTGCAGGACTGCAGCCACGTAACTGTCAAGGACAGAATTGTAACCATCACGGACCTTCGGTAGAAACTCCGGGTCCAGCAAGATGGCTCACTGGGCAAAGGAACTTGCCACCAAGCCTGACAGCCCAAATCTGATCCCTGAGACCCAGGACCCATGTGGTGAAAGGAGAGAACCAACTCCTTCAAGTTGTGCTCTGACCTCTACTTGTGTGCTGTAGTATGTGTGCATACACACACATACACACACATACACACTACACACACACACATACATATATATATATATATATATATAATTAAAAAAAATAATCTCTCCCCCTCTCCTGAGCTATATACCCTAATCAGTTTACTATTCCCCATGAATCGAGACTTCTTAAGACAAAATAGGCAGGGGTCAATACCAAGGGAGACTGTCTTTTTGTTTTTATCTTTTGAAATTTCAGATAGGAAAATAAATCACTGTATTTTTAAAGAAAAATCTGAAAAAGTATATCACACACAGCAACTAACTCAAAACTTAGGGTATAAAAGAGAGCAGCTCTCCGCCCTCTCTAGATTGAACTGTTAGCCTTTTATCCATCTTATAAGTTATCTACCATCTTCATGGCCACCTTTGAACTAAATAGGGTCATCTATACAAGACTGTGAAAGCTCTTTTGAAACAACTGGGTTTTTCTTGTTTGTTTGGTACTATTGCAGGGCTTACTGTGAGGAGGAAGCATTCAGGGAGCTTACAACCCTGCCAGTCCTTTTTGTTATAGCATTATTTAATAAGTTAGGATGTTATTTTCTTCTGTAATAAAACAGTTAACTTCCATTGCTGTGCTGTAGAATGACCTGTTTGATTAGGGGTCCCATAAACATGTCAAATGAAAGGTCTGATCACAGCAGGATGGGATGGAGGGATGCTAACACTGAACTGTCGCTGTCCCCCTTTAATTAGTCAGTGTGTTTCTGTCTGCTGTCCTGTTCATGGGCACAGAGTCATCTCTTGTTTTGCTTCTTTCTCAAGTATCTCATCCCATTCATTTCCTCCTTAAGCCTTGAAGTCTTCAGCCGGAAGTAGGAGCCTTTTGGCATCTCAGGTTACATTACGTATCAGTAGTTCAGTTGCCAAGCACCCGACCCTGCTAAGTTCACTGTGCTGGCTCTTTCTTGAATGAAAGTGCCAGCTGACAGTGCACATAAAGATGAACTGAGCTAGTGTTCTGAGGTAGGCTAGAAGACAGCAGAGGACTAAATTCCTTGGATAGAGAAATTATTTCTCTTCTTTTTTAAAAGACAAGTTCTCTTGTAGCCCAGGCTGGCCTCAAATTCACTATGTGGCTAAAGATAACCTGGAACTCCTTTCTGCCCTCCTGACTCCACCTCCCGAGTGAGTGCTGGGATTACAGAAATGTACCATCACACCTGGCCCAAGAGTATGATTCTTTCTTATCAGAAGTCACTGGGATGGGGGTGGGGGAAGAAATGGGATCTAGGTATATGAAAGTTTTCTTTATTGAACTCACCCCACAGAGGTCAGAAGAGGGTGTCAGATCTGCTAGAACTGTAGTTAGGACAGTTGCTAGGTGCATGTGGGTACTGGATGGAATCTGAACCCAGCTCCTCTTCAAGAGCAGCCAGTGCTCTTAACCACTGAGTCCTCTCTCCAACCCCTGGGATGAGTGGTTCTTGAACAATTTCCCCGAAAGACTCCATGCTCTGTATTCTCTTTCTTCATGATTTATTTTTATTTTATGTATATGAATGTCTTGCTTGCATGTATGTATGTGCACCACATGCATGCCTGGTGCTTGAGGAAGCCAGAAACGAGTGTTGGATCCCCTAGAACTTGAGTTACAAGGCAATTGAGAGCTGCTCTACAGGTTCTGGGAACTGAAGCCAGGTTCTCTGCAAGAGCAGCCAGCACTCTTGACTCCGCCATCTCTCCAGTCCCTCTCTTGGGTTCTTAACTCTCAAATATTGGAAATTCTTTATTCTGCAGTTTTTTAGGGGCCAAAGGGGAGCCGCCCCGTCCCTCCTGTGTTAGTCACTTTCTGTTGCTGTGATAGAAACACTGACCAAGGAACTTATAAAAGAAAGAGTTATTTAGATTTATGGTTTTAGGGGAATCAGTATCATGGCAGGAAGGTGTGGTGACAGGAGGTTGGCTAAAGCAGAAGCAGAAAGCAGAGACTTGCATCTTCAGGCAGGAACAGGAAGCTGAGATCTACTGGAGATCTAGCAAGGCTTAAGAACTCTCTAAGCCTGCCCCCAGTAACATGCTTCCTCCAACATGGCCTTTCATATGGGCTGCCATCAGAAGGTAACACCCACATTAGGGTGGGTCTTCTGGCTTCAGATGAATCTCTCTCACTTGACTTAACCCCAGATCCAGTCAAGTTGACACACAGAATTAGCCATCACACCTCCTGTGGCACAGAGGCAGCCTGGCTATTCCTTCCCATGCCAAGGACTCCTGAAAATGGCAGGAAATCTGTCCTCTTCCCCCACTCTCCAGGCTAATAGTTTAGAACTGCCTTAGCTTTTATAAGAACACTGCAATAGCCTTTTATCAGGTCTTTGTTTCCTTACTCTAGACTGGTCTTCACATGAGGATCACCCTCAGAGTTTCTGTCTTGCTCAGACCTGCAATAGCTTTTTGCTGCCTAAAGTTATAATTAGGTTTCATTCAGAAATATCCACCTACCCCACATTTCTTTTTGTTTGCCTTGTTTTATTTTGGGGGTCCCATTCTATAACCCAGGCTGGCCTGGAACTCACGATATAGCCAAGGACAACCTCAAATATACTATGATCCTCCAGTGCTGAGATTACAGGTGTTAAGCAGCTTCCCCATACGTTTCTTTCCCCTGACTACATGCACATACCTGCAGGAGCTTTAAAGAGATCCTGATGCTTGGGCCCACCCAACACTTATTAAACTGAATCTCTCAGATGGGACCCAGACATTGCTGTCCTGCTTTTCTTTACTGCTGAAGCTGCTGGGGTCCTCAAGTGCAGCCAGGGTTGGGAAGCACTGCGTCCCTCATCCCTGCCTCAGAATGATGAGCTCACCAGGCTCCACACGTCAACTCTCAGTATGTGGAACTTATATGGCAGCCATATCGACCACCAGCTGGTCAGCACACAGCTATGTTTTCTTCCCTCTGCCCCATCCACAAGATACATCAGAGGTCTGGTGTGTGCAGGAATTCAGTCTGCCAGCGCCCTTTCTACATGCTTCTGTTGCCCCCAGAGGCTCTGCGCAGGAGTGTTCCCATGTCTCCCATTCCACCTTCCTCTGTTCCCCTCTCTCCAGCTGTTGGTGGTCTGGGCTGAAGGGAGACAGACACAATGTCTGCTTACATCATATCTGGCCTTAGAAGCACAGACCTTACCATGTGCTGCAGGCCGGAACACAGAGTCTGCAGAGACGCTATCTCGCTGCGGACTGGGCTGGACTAAGCTTCCAGGGCATCACTTGCAGAAATACCTACTTAAATGCAACCAACAAAGGAGAAAAGTACCCTTCTGCCTTCTAGTACTCTCCAGAGCACCAAACGCCTTAAAAGGCAGTGTGGGAGAAGCATTCTTCAGTGGGGTCAATGTCAAGGGGGGTGTTTCATGCTTGAGAGAAAAGGGATCCAGCTTTCCTTTAGGAAACAGAATTTAATATTGGAAGCATCTTCCCACTCTTGCTCTTAATGGCTCCTTCTGGGGTTCAGTTCTTTGGTAGAAGGAGAGGTTTCCAGGGGGTTTGGGGAGGAGATTAGAGACCTCTGAAGGCAGAGCTAGAAAGAGTCAAAGTCCAGTGGATTTTGCAACTTTGGTCTGTTTCCAGTGGATTTTGAGAATGCAGTTTTAAGGACCAGACCAGAGGTGGCTCCCTTCGATATAGTATAAACGAACCATTGACGTGTCTCCCACTGCCTCAGTGTTTTAGTCCCATCTGGGTGTGGAGGGCAGGTTGTCTAAGGCTCTGTGAAGCAGGTGAGTCCACAGCAGAGTCAAGGCTCATTTCTTCCTGTGAAGTCAGTCACATTCCCCTTCATCTCAAGCAGTGGTTATAACAAAAGTGGGAGGTTCCAACAAGAGTGAGGGGGAGCCAAGAAGAAGGGGTCATCTTGTTAAAATGTGTGTGTGTGCAGGTCAGAGGGCAGCTTGTAGGAGTTGGTGCTGAGATGACAGGTCTACATCCTTGATTGCTAGCTGGGCTCAGCTCTAGATCTCCATGCTTCCCTGATGTTTTGAGCTGGAAAACATGGTTTCCAGAAGCACAAGAATGGTTCCGAACTTCTACACAGTTTCCCTTAGGCCCAGAGAGCAGAACCTGGATCTAAAGAAATGGTACCACGCTGGCAAGATGGCTCAGCAGATAAAGGCACTTGCCACCAAGCCTGATGACCTGGGTTAAATCCCAGGAACCCACATGATGGAAAGAGAGAACCCACTTCCCCAAGTTGTCCTCTGACCTACACATACACAAAATGACTCAGCAGTTAGGAACACTTGCTACTCTTTCAGAAGACCTGAGCTTGGTTCCCAGCACCCACATCATATGGCTCACAACTGGCTATAACTCCAGCTTCAGGGGATCAGATGCCTTCCAAGACCTTACACAGACCTCGAATCACCTTTCAAAGGACCCCCCATATGCCGCAATCAGCTTGAAGTTTTCACACTCTGTTTTAAAACCTTTTAAAAATGTTATCAGTGTTTTGTATGTATGAAGTGCTCCCATGTCACACAGTGCCCTTAGAGACCACCAGAAGAGGGCTCAGATCTCCTGAAACTGGAGTTCAGGTTGGTTGTTAGCCATCATGTGGTAGCTGGGAACTGAACTCACGTCCTCTGGAAGAGCAGCAAGTGCTTTTAACCACTGCTGGTTATCTCTCTAGCCCTGAAGTTTTCACTTTATTTTTTTATTTTAATTTTAATTTTTAGTGTATGGGTATTATGCTTGCAGGTATGTAAATGTACCCATGTCATGCAATGCCCATGGACAGAAGGGGGCTTCAGAGTCCCTGGAGTTAGAGATGATTGTTAGCTACCATGTGGGTGCTGGGATTCGAACCCAAGTCTTCTGCAAGAACAGCCAGTGCTCCTAACTGCTGAGCCATCATCTCTCCAGCCCCAGTTTTCACTTTTAGTAGTTCACAGTGAGGATTACATTTCAATACAAGAACTCTTAAGGAAAACATTCAAAACAACCAAACTAAGTACCAACAGAATCATCCCTAAGTGTACTGCATGGTGGTGGTCAGGATATTCACATTGTTGTGAAACATCTCTGAAAAGCTTGTAAGATTCAAATAGAAGTTCTAGGAGATCTAACGGCACCTCCCCTTCTCTACTCTTCCGCTCCCGACAACAGCCATTCTGCATTTTGACTCTATGACTTCTGTAGATACTTTCTAGAAATAATTGAGTACTTTTTGTGTGTGCTTGTGAGTGCAGTGCCCCAAGGAGGCCAGAAGAGGGCATCAGGTCCCCTGGAGCTGGAGTTAACAGGCCCATATTAGCTATCTAATGTGGGTGCTAGGAACCAAACATGGGTCCTCTGGAAGAACAGCAAGCATTGTTAATTAATGAGCCATCTCTCCAGCCCTGGTGTGTGCGTGTGTGTGTGTGTGTGTGTGTGTGTGTATTTTTTATGTGTATGAGTGTTTTGCCTGCATGTAAGTACACCTATGTGTGCAATGCCCATGGAGGCCAGAAGAGGGCATGGGCTCTCATGGTACTGGAGTTATAGACAGTTGTCAGTGGTCGCGTGGGTGCTGGGAACTGAACCCAGGACCTCTGCAAGAGCAGCGAGTGCTCTTAACTGCTGTGTCACCTCCCCAGACTGTATGTATATAAACATATATGCCACATTTGTGGGTGCCTGTGGTCAGAAGAGGATGTGGAATCCTGATCTAAGGTGGAGTTACAGGCAGTTAGAACCCATTGTAAGTTCTGGAATCCAAACTCTGGTTTTCTGGAAGAGTAACAAGTGCTCTTAACCACTGAGCTATCTCTCAAGCTCCAGGTACTGATCTTTTTGAGACTGGCTCATTCACTTAGCATAAGATCCTCAAGATGCATTTGTTTGTAGCATGACACAGGACTTCTTCCTTTGCTAAGGCAAAATATCCCACTGCATATGTGTACTACAATGTATTCATTCATTCATCTGTGAGTAGACACTCGAACTGGTTCCAGCTGATGGCTAGTGTAACACTGCTGTGGAGACGTGTGTGCCAATATGCCACACTGTTTAAACTCTTTTTTTTTTTTTTGAGACAGGTCTCCCTCTAGCCCCAGCTGGCCTGGAACTTACAATGTAGACCAGGCTGGCCTTGAGCTCACAGAGATCTACCTGCCTCTGCTACCCAAGTGAGTGCTGGGATTAAAAGTATGCATCACTACACCTAGCTTGGAACATAAGAAAACCAACATGGAGCTGGACATGTAGCTCAGCAGTTAACTGTGCTGGCTGCTCTTGCAGGGGACCTGAGTTCAGTTCCCAGCACCCACATCAGGTGGCTTACAACTACCTATAACCCCAGATCCAGAGGGATTTAATGCCCTCCTCTGGCCTCCAAGGACACCCACACACTTGTGAACATGAACACACACATACACACACACAAATAAAATAAATTTTAAAAAGAACCCAACATAATGCATTTTTGTGAATAAATTCTAGTAAATTACACATACACATACAAATGTCACAGCAGTCTCAATCATACAGATACAAAAATCCTAAATAAAATTCATTAATATAGTACTGAGCTTTGTAGTGGGATAAAGAAAAACAGTGAAAAGAGAGGTGCACTGTGTTCCATGAAGGGAAGACTGTGTTCTTTAAAGATGCTGAGATCTGGGGCTGGAGAGGTAGCTCAGCAGTTAAGAACACTTGCTGTTCTCTCAGAGGACCTGGGTTCAATTCCCAGCACCCACACAGTAGCTAACAACTATCCATAACCCAGTTCCAGGGGATCTGACACCCTCTTCTGGCCTCTGTGGGGCATTGCACACACATGGTGCACTTACATACATGCAAGCAAAACAATCACACACATAAATAATAAAATTTTTAAAAAGATGTTAAGGTTTGAACAGGAAATGTCCCCCGAATGCTATGTGTTGGATGCGTGGTCTTCAGTCGGTGCTATGTGTCGGATGCGTGGTCTTCAGTCGGTGCTATGAGTCGGGTGCGTGGTCTTCAGTCGGTGCTATGTGTCGGGTGCGTGGTCTTCAGTCGGTGCTATGTGTCGGGTGCGTGGTCTTCAGTCGGTGCTATGTGTCGGGTGCGTGGTCTTCAGTCGGTGCTATGTGTGGGGTGCGTGGTCTTCAGTCGGTGCTATGTGTGGGGTGCGTGGTCTTCAGTCGGTGCTATGTGTGGGGTGCGTGGTCTTCAGTCGGTGCTATGTGTGGGATGCGTGGTCTTCAGTCGGTGCTATGTGTCGGGTGCGTGGTCTTCAGTCGGTGCTATGTGTGGGGTGCGTGGTCTTCAGTCGGTGCTATGTGTCGGGTGCGTGGTCTTCAGTCGGTGCTATGTGTGGGGTGCGTGGTCTTCAGTCGGTGCTATGTGTGGGATGCGTGGTCTTCAGTCGGTGCTATGTGTCGGGTGCGTGGTCTTCAGTCGGTGCTATGTGTGGGGTGCGTGGTCTTCAGTCGGTGCTATGTGTGGGGTGCGTGGTCTTCAGTCGGTGCTATGTGTGGGGTGCGTGGTCTTCAGTCGGTGCTATGTGTCGGGTGCGTGGTCTTCAGTCGGTGCTATGTGTGGGGTGCGTGGTCTTCAGTCGGTGCTATGTGTGGGGTGCGTGGTCTTCAGTCGGTGCTATGTGTGGGGTGCGTGGTCTTCAGTCGGTGCTATGTGTGGGGTGCGTGGTCTTCAGTCGGTGCTATGTGTGGGGTGCGTGGTCTTCAGTCGGTGCTATGTGTCGGGTGCGTGGTCTTCAGTCGGTGCTATGTGTCGGGTGCGTGGTCTTCAGTCGGTAGCACTGCTTGGGAAGGAGCTCAAAACTCTAAGAAGTTCTGCCTGCCTAGAGGAAGTAAGTCATGGGGCACGTCCGTGGAGGGTAACTTGTCTGTCTCTCTCCTTGTCTGTCATGAAATAAGAAGCCTCCACCGTATGCTTTTGCCACTACAATACTCACCCTCACGTGACTCAGACTCAAGCAATGGGTCCAACCAAAATTGAACTAAAATCTCTCTGAAGTCATGATTCAAAATAACGTTTTTTCTCTTTTAAATTGTTTTCCCTCCCTTAGATATTTTTCACAATAACGAAAGACTAATGCAGGTGTTCATTCTTCTGATCCTCCTGAGTGGTGGGATGCCAGGTATGGCCCACCATGCCTGGTTTATGGAGTGCTAGCTATATGTAGCTAGAAAAGCACTCAACTACACAACTAAATCCCCAACCCATTCTTCTAAATCCTGAAATTTAAATGCAACTCTATTGAAAAAAACAACCCCATGAGTATGAGTGTATTGTCTGCAAGTGTGTAAGTGGCACCTGTGTCATGCAGTGCCCTCAGAGGTCAGAAGAAGGTGTCAGATTCCTCTGGAACTGAAGTTATGGACAGTTGTAAGCTACCATGAGGGTGCTGGGACTCAAACCGTGGTTCTCTGCAAGAGCAGTGAGTCCTCGTAACCACTGAGCATCTCTCCAGCCCCTCATTTTTAACTTAAGAAAATTATTATATAATTTATCTAAACTATATGAAATAAGAATAAAGCCAAGGAAGTTTTATTCCTAGATGATTCTTATTTGTAAACCCTTAAGTTTAAACAATGTGATGCTGGCCAAAGACTATATTAAAAATTAACAGGTTTTATTGTTAAAGAAAAGACTTAAAGTGTCTAAATTTCCTAAGGTCAAGAGACTACAAATGATTGGTATCAACTTCCAAACTGACACTTTTATTTAAAAGCTTTATTATTTTCATCTTATATGTATGTGTATGAGTGTTTGTATGTATGTATGTATGTATGTATGTGCTCCATGTCCATATTCAGTGCCTTCAGAGACTAGAAGAGGGTGTTAGACCCCCTGGGACTGGAGTTACAAATGACCGGGAGCCACCTAGTGGGTGCTTGGAACCAATTCAGGGACCTTTGCAAGATCAGCAGGTGCTCTTAACCCTTGATCCATCTTTCCAGCCCCCAAACTGACACTTTTTTTTTAGATAGAGTCTTACTATGTAGCCCTGACTGGCCCAGAACTTGCTTATAGGCCAGCCTGGCCTTGAACTCACAGAGATCTATCTGTGTCAGCTGGGATTAAAGGTGTGAGTCACTGTGCTCAGCTAAATTGACTCTCAATGACACCACAATGCTGCCTTCCTAAAATATACGTGGACACATATTTTCAGAAAAGGGCAAGAAAGGATGATGTTAGGAGCAATAACTTATTAGTTATGGGTGGATAGGATTCTGAAATGATAGTCTTTATTTTCTTTATCTTTTTAAAAAATTTTACTAGAGAAAGAAAATATTACATTTATAATTGAACAAAAGAATAATACCTCCTATTTTCAGAAACCAAACTCCACTGCCCCTTTAATGAGGGAACCAAGCCCAGACCTTCCTGGACAGCCTCAGTGAAAGGGCCTTGGTAAGGCTGGGCAGCAGACCCATGTCATATATGGAAACCTTCCATGAGGCTGACCTCACTGCTGGAAACTGTTCAACATAAACCTTGCCTGGACAGAGCCTGGTGGGTAGAAAGCTGAGGAAGAACAGCATAAAGAGACAGTCATGGGTCTCATGGGAAGTTCTAAGGAAGTCCTGGCTGGGCACTGGGGCTCAGCAGTGCTCTGTGATCATCAGCTCCTCACCCTGCTGCAAAGACGAACTGCAGTAGTCTCTTTGCCTGGATGTGAACACAGGATGCTGCTTATATTGAACAAACTTTAATAGTTATTGGTGGGAGACACAGGTGGAAACGTCTTCTACATGAAAGAAAAGGAACCTATTCTTAGACACTCCTCTGCCTTCCCTGTGGTCAGCTCTGCCCCGAAGCCTTCTGTCTTCATCTCACTTTGTCTTAAAAAAGGGAAGTTAATGATTGTTCTGGGCTTGGTGGCACACGCCTGTAATCCCAGCGCGGTGGAGGCTGAGGCAGAAGGCTCAGCCTAGCCTGCTTAGCAAGTTGGAGGACAACCAGTGTTGCACCACATCAAAGCACAATTCTATCCCAATGTGTCATCCGTGCCATCTAGAGTACTGGCTTTGTCGCCACCTTGAACAGCTCTTACTAGTGCCCTGTTTGCCACACTAAACATCTATATCTAGAACTCTCCCAGCCTAATGTTCTGCCCCTTTCCCACAACTAAGCTTTAAAATATTTTTAATTGATCCATGATTGAACCCAAGATATAGGCACACAAATATTTTCATTCCCAATGCCAGTATGACTTTGAAAGTGCACAGCTTCTGACCATGTCACTTGAGGCTTCAGGTGGCCCAAGAAGAGACCACAGTGGGGAAAAATAATCCTGTATTAGTTGAAATTCTTTTCATTGTACCAACAGAAATTACAATTAATGTTCAGACACAATGGGACCCAGTGTCCACTGTGATCATGACTCATTTGGTGTTCAGCCCTTGGCCCTATGCTCAGTGTTGGCTCATGTAAGTAGATTATTCCATAAAATAGTTTGAGAACTGTTATAGCCTCTTGTCTTGTGTTGAGGGCTGGAGAGATAGCTCAGCAGTTAGCAGCATTGACTTGCAGAGGCCCTGGGTTCAATTCCCAGCAACCACATAGTGCCTATCATCTCTTCATAACCCCAGTTCCAAGGATCCAATGTCTTCTGACCTCCACAGGCACTGCGTGACACAGGTGTACTTACACACATGGAAGCAATACACTCATACAAATAAGAAAAAAATAGCCTATTGTCTTGGCAAATCCATGACTCATCCTTGGACCAGTCACTGTGGCCAGAAGGGTGAAATGCTCTGATTGGCCAGGCCTGGGTCACATGCCTTTATCCCATCTGAGCTGCGTGCTCTGAGATCAGGGAGCATTGTTTTCCAAAGAAAATCATGATGGCATTTGTGGCAGAAGAGGAAGTAGATGCTAGCAGAAAGGAACAGCAGATGTCCACCACTGAGGCCTGAGAGGAAAAGCTAGGGCTCATCATCATCGCTGTGGGCAGTGTGAACCAGTGTGTGAATTAAGACCGAATAGGAAGACCAAGTGTGGCCAGCTTTAGGGAACAGCAGGTGGACTAGGGGCTGCTGATTTTTTCACACACCAAAACAGGTCATACATCCAGACCATGCTTCATTCATTTAATTTACTGAGTACCTACCTACTGGGTGCAGAGCACTGTTTGAGATATGAAAAAACTAGATGCTGTGCCCTTTGACTTCCAGAAGCAGACAGTGGATAAACGAGCCACACTCTCATGGCAGAACTCAGAGTAATTTCCTCATGATTGACAAGTACACACAAAACAGTAACTGTTAGCTTTCCCCATCAGTGTTGAAGGATCCAAGAGAGGGAGACGTGTTCCCATTGTAGTTACTTAAAATCCACTTTCCATTCATTCAGCGAATATTTACCATATACCTACTAAATTGCCAAGTCCCACAGGACTTGACGGAGACACAGGGACAGGCTCTAGGGACCTTGTAGGAAGGATTTTAGACAGATTTCCAGAATACATAAATAATCACAAAGAAAAAGTCAACTGAATGAGTGGTGAGAAAAATAATGAAATCAAGCACACAACCAAGTGGATTCCATAATAGCTTTTAAAAGGTGTGACCCACAGTCACATGTCCACTATGCAGGAGCCAAATGAGATACAATGTCATAATCTGTACAATAAACCCAAGATCATCAGGTAGACAGGATCTGTCTTCCC
This sequence comes from Eospalax fontanierii, assembly GCA_035773235.1. Classification (NCBI taxonomy): domain Eukaryota; kingdom Metazoa; phylum Chordata; class Mammalia; order Rodentia; family Spalacidae; genus Eospalax; species Eospalax fontanierii. The sequence goes on along the minus strand of CM069547.1, from coordinate 50,417,890 downwards.
ATATAGATTATAGCATCTTCATCACAATAGAGAATGAAAATACTTTTGCTGGCACTCAGATAGGCGCCATAGGTTCTAGCTGAGACACCTAGCTCTTCGCTGATCTGGCTTCATTTAAGGATGAACTTTGTCAAAACTGCAAGCTCTGATCTATGGCGCGGAATTTCTTTGGTGGAAGTGGGTAAGTGGGGTTATTACTATTATTATTATTATTTTATATTGTCATTGTTTGGCTTCTTGAAAAAGGTTCAGGTGACATAGATTGGCCTCAAATTCACTATGCAGTCAGGGGTGGCATTTAGAACCTGATCCTCCTGCCTCCACCTCCTGAACTCTGAATTACAGGTGTGTGCTAGCATACTCCACATTTACTCTATGGGGTTTTTACTAGACTTCTTATTTATTTATTTATTTATTATTTTGGTGTGTGTGTATGTGTGTGTGTGCCTGCATTAGTTTATGTGTTCCACATGTATGCAAGTGCCCTTGGAGGTCACAGGGTGTCAGCTCCCCTGGAGCTTAAGTTACAGGAGGCTGTAGGCCACCTGATGTGGATGCCAAGAAACAAGTTCAGGTCCTCTGAAAGAGCTGTAAGTGCTCTTAACTACTGAGCCATCTCTCCAACCCCACTGTATGGGTTTAAAATTGTAAGTCATTGCTTATTTATGTGTATGTGTGTGTGTGTGTGTGTGTGTGTGTGTGAGATATGGTGTGAGGGGCACCTGTACCATGGCATGCGTGTGGAGGTCAAGGACAACCTTGGAGTCATTTCTTTCCTTCCACTTTACATAGGTTCTTGTACTAGTTATTTTTCTGGGCTTATGGTATAGAGGGTTAACGTCCATAATGCCAGGGAAGGCATGGTGGCAGAGGTCGCTGGAGCAAAAAGCCAAGTATCCAGCTCTTCAAGCACACACAGGAAGCAGAGCACCACTGGAAATCTGGCAAGACCTAAGAACTCTCAAAGCCCTCCCCAGTGACATGCTTCCTCCAGCAAGTCACGCCTCCAAAAGAGTTTTATGACCCTCCCACTAACAGGGCCACAAACTGGGGACCAAGTGTCCAAATACTTGGAGCCTATGGGGGACATTCTCATTCAAACCACCACAGTTCTGGAGCTCAAACGGGTCACCAGCCTCACTCACAAGCACCCTTCCCCACTGAGCCGTCTCACCAGACCACTACATGGATTTTAAACACCTTCAATTTTACCTTTGCTAACAGTTTAATAAATATTTAGTGACACTGAGCTTAGACTTGTAATTCTGCCAAGTGACTTGGGATACAACTGCCATTCTTTATTGGTGGCTAGGTAAGATCCTAGGCTCTGACTTGCAACAGATTTTGTCCCATTCTAACAAATCTAGCCAAGGTCGAGTGGCAGAATCCATGCCAACTGACCACATTGAGTCCTACTTGACAGTAAGAAAGCCTCCCCACCCCCTACTTTGCTGTGCAACCAACTGATCCAAAAGCAGTAACAGTTTCGTGTGTGTGTGTGTGTGTGTACATGTGTGTATAGTGCACAAACATGAGTGTGCGGCTATGCACGCCCAATGCACATACATAAAGAAACCAGAGCCTTGGGTGCCTTCCTCTATTGCTTTTCATCTTATCCCCTTGAGACAGGCTGTCTTGCTCACCATCTGGCTGAGTTGGCTGTCAGCTCTTAGGAGCCACTTGTCTCTACCTCACAACGCTAGGGTTAAAGACTCAGCAGTCGTTCCTAGCTATCTCCATGAGTGCTGGAGATTCAGACTCAGGTCCTCTGCTTACAGAACAATCATTCTTACCCACTGAGCCACTGTCCCAGCTCTGTTTTTGTTCTTGTTTTCTTTCCTAATGAATGGAAAGTGTCTGGCTTCAAGCATTCAGCCAGGAGGAGCCCTCAGGAGAGCTGTTCCCCCTGCTCTGACCCACAAAGCACAGCAGCAGTGCCCGTTCACCCATGGCCGACCCAGATCTGGCCAAAGAAGTTACAAATGATTTGATACTTTTCTTGTCACCCAAAGCCTGATCTGCACACTTTGTAAAGGAGCCGACATATGATGTGGACAGAAGGGCCAGTAAATAAATAGACCTTTGATTTGAGTTAGGGGAGGCACAGAAAGTCCTTCAAAGCAAGACAGACTGGACTCTGGGCCTAGGCAAAGACAGCCAAGTTCATGGAGTAAAAAAATAAATAATAGTAAGCTAAATATTGGAGCATGCAATTCAAGAGGTGCATTAACAATTCCAGAGGCAGAAATTCCTCACCTGTGGGTAGAAACTTGATGTGGCTCAAGTTTAAGACTGCTGGCTGAATAAACGCATAGGTGGACTCTCCTGAGAGAAGGCCTAGGTTATCAAGTTTTGGGCAGTTGACCTCGATTGGTGAGAGTTGGAAGGAGTGACTTTCCTGCCTGTTATGCAGACTAAGGCATCTGGCAGGGTAAGTGGAGAAATTCTTCCTGAGTCTGTCCTTGTGGCATATCAATCTACTAGATTCAGTTCAGATTCTCAATCAATCCTTCTTCCTGCCCCTCTGAGAGTCTCTAGCCCAGGCTAGCTTCCAACTCCTTACACAGCTGAGGAAGCCCAGAGCATCAGGGAAGTAGTCTCAAGATTTTTCCAGTACCTGAAAAAAAAGGGGGGAAGGGGGAGAGGAAAAGCAGACAGAGCCTCGCTGTCCTCGTGACCATAAGAGGAGCTAGGTTACGGGAGCCTGGACCATGGGGCGCCTTCCGGGCCAGCCCAACGCTCCGAACTATTGGAAAGCGCAAAGGGGTGCAATCTGTTTCTAGCTCTTCTGGGGCCCCACCTCTACGGGATGGCAGGAAAGGATCTGGCTTCTTAGCTGCTGGGCAGGCTCCAAACGCGTCCCCTGGACTTGCCTTGTCGGGCCTCCCCTATTACTGAGGCTCAAATGGTGGTTCGGCAGCACGGTGTGGAAGAGAAGTCTGTGAAGTCCTGGCTGCACATTTCTTTGACAGGGGAAATCTGGTTTACTCCAAAGGCTTTCATCTCTTATCTGCGTCTTCCAGGGTTACCACAGGCCATTCTTGGTTCTCCTGACAAGCCAGAGGACCTCTCTCCAGCTTTCTCCATGGCCTCAGGATCAGCAGGAAGTGGCAGTTGGAAAGGTGGAGAGCTTCAACCAGAGCGAGTGGCCCATCTTCTAGAATCTGCTATTTACAGCCGAGGCCAGAGTGACAATTTCAGGGAAACAAGGATGCTCATTTGAAGTTATGATAAGTAAGATTTTATCCTATTTTTTTCTCTTGTTCTATTACTTAGAAACCTGATAAAATCTCCTCCCATGAAGTGGGAGATGGTGGCACACATAATCTCAGCACTCAGAAGACCAGCCTCAGCTGCATAGCAAGACCCTGTCTCAAAGAAAGGAGGGTGAGGGTGGGCCAGAGGTTCAGCTCAGTGATAGAGTATTTGCCTAGCAAAAAGAGATAAAAATTCTTCTCAATTTCTTCTTTTTATTTAGTCATTTTTTTGGTATTATTGCTATTCAAATTAGTATATGTATAAATCATATATTGAGCATTTATATGACATGTTATTAAGTGCATACAAATATGGGATATTTAATCCTCTTAATACTTTGGAGAGATGACTCCATGGTTAAAAACACTGATTGCTCTTGCAGAGGGTCCAGGTTAAATTCCCAGCACCCACATGGCAGCCAACGACCATGTATAACCCCAGTTCCAGGGAATCAACACATCTTCTGACCTCCTGCGGCATTGCATGACACTAGTGTACCTACTTACATGCAGCTAATACACTCACACACATAAAATAAAAAAATAATAAAATACATTTAAAAATCTATAACCTTATGTCTGCTTCTTGCCTTACAATCTGTTCAATGTAGATATACATTTTTTTTTTTTTTGGTCTTTTTGAGACAGAGTCTCTCTGTAGCCCCAGCTGGCCTTGAACTCACCGAGTTCTGTCTGCCTCTACCTCCGGAGAGCTGGAATTAAAGGTGTGAGCCATCATGTCTGGCAGTAGATAATATACTTTTGAGTTTTGTTTCTTGTTTTCAATTTTACTGTATCTATGATGTGAAATATATAATTTTTGGTTCCAACTATGGTTCCTAGCTAATAACTCCTTCACCAATGCAGGTCATGAAAACTTCAATCTATCTTTAAATAGTCAAAAGAAATTCTCTGACCTGTTTGTCTGACATTAGGTCATAAGTCCTCTTCCTTCTAGGAAGGGCCTGCCTTATACCCTAGACAGAGAAAAGCTATACAGTGAATCTGTACAGAATCTGAACAGACAGGCCTTGCTGGGTTCCCCACTCAGCAATGAAACCTCTATAAAAACTCAGTAGGGCAGATGAAGAGGGCTTCCAGCAGTGCACATGGAAGTTTCGCGTAGAACATTTGGAGAGGGCACGGGAGGTCCACGTTCCTGCTCCCAGACCCTGCCCTATGTTACACAGCTCTTCACTTGGTCCCTTGTAACATCCTTTATAGTGAACTGCTAAACATGTTTCTGTGAGTTCTTTAAAGATTTATTTGTGAATGTGAGTTGTGTGTGTGAGTTGTGTGTGTGAGTGAGAGTGTGTGTGAGAGTGTATGTGTGTGTGTGTGAGTGTGTGTGTGTAGATATGAGCTTGTACAGAGGCCAGAAGGGGATGTCCGGTGTCCTCCTCTACCATTCTGCCTATGCCTTTGAGGCAGGGTCTTTCCCTAAATCTGAGGTTCGCTAGGTTGGAGACCAGCAAGCCCCAGTGATCCTCTTGATTTTGCCCCTCTCAAAGCTGAAGTTAGTGGATAAAAAATACTTTTTAAGGTTTTTAATAAATGTTTGATTTTAAATGTAAGGAAATTGCTAATGTAAGTAGTAAACTTACTACCTTACAATTTGCTGTTTCCCCAACCTGCTTTATCCCTTTTCTTAATGTTTTTGTGATTAATGGTGGGATTTGTTGTTGTTAAGATTTATTTTAATTTTTTGTGTACTGTGTATGAGTGTTTTGCCTGCATGTATGTACGTATACCATGTGTGTGCCTGGTGCCATGAGACCAGAAGAGGTTGTCAGATCCCCTGAAACTGGAGTTGCAGGTGGCTGTGAGCCACCATGTAGGTGCTGGGAACCTAACCTGAGTTGTCTGTAAAAGCAGCCAGTGCTCTTTACTTCCAGTCCCAAGTTAGTTTTCAGGTTTTCTTATCTTTTTCTTTTTTAAATTCCTCCCAACATCCTCTGGTTCAACCATGGTATTGCTAGAATTATTTCCCTTGTGTTTAAACTATGACTACTTGGGACTCAGAGCATGTCTTTAATCTGTGACTTCATGTCTTTCACTGATTTACAGTTTTTTCTAGGTCATTATCTTTCAAATATTCTTTCTATCTCGGTCTCTTTCTTTCTCTTCTGACTTGCAATTACATATGAGTTGGACATTTTCACCATGTTCCAAATACTTCTTTTTTGTTTTTACGTGTTTGTTTTCTTTTGTGCCTCGGTCTGGGTCTGTTCTGTTGACTACTTTCCATCTTGTCACTCTTCACTTCAGCTGTGTCTAACATTCCTACTAAACTTATATATTATGCTCTTAATTTCAGAATTTTTAATAAAATTGTTCTCATTTGTTTTTTGTTTGTTTTTTCAATTCTTTGCTCAAAATTTTAATTTTCTCATCTATTTTCTTGATATTAATCATGATTATTTGAATGTCTGTTTCTGATTATTCTAAAACATTGACCACCTGTTGTCTACCTGCTTTCTCTCTCTCTGTCCTACTTCCTGTAGTTTGTTATAACTTTTTCTTGAATGCCAGATACTATAGATGAAAATTTGTGGAGCACTTGATAGATTTAACCTTTCCTGCAGGAGATTTGTTCTAAGTTTCGGCAGGCAGAGATTATCTTATTCCAATGTGTAATTGAAATTCTTCGAAGCTAGGCTCAGCCTTTTAAGGTCTTGTTTCTTTCTGATTTGTCCTTTCTCCTAAAGCACAATATTTGGAAGGATCCTATATTAGTTAAGGTTGTCCAGAGAAACAGAGTCAAAAGATGGTGTGTGTGTGCGTGTGTGTAAGTAGAAAGGGGCTGTCAGAAGGGAGGAAAAGATCTTAGTGCAAGGGAAAAGAGGAGCAAGAGAAAGGAATGGAATAAATGTGATGACATTGAAACCAAGGAATAAGGCCAGGTGTGGTGGCATACACCTTAATCCCAATGCTCAGGAGGCAGACGCAGGCGGATTTCTGTGAGTTTGAGGCCAACCTGGTCTAATATCAAGTTCTAGGCCAGCTGTGGCTACAGGGAGACCCTGTCTCAAAAAGACAAAAAACAAAAACAAAAAAACCCAAGGAATAAAAAGCAAAAGGAATTGGACTGACAAGATGGCTCAGCAGATAAAAGTGTTTGCTGCCAACCCTGAGGGCCCAAGTTCAATCCCCAGGGCCCATGTGGTAGAAGGGAGAGAACCAACCTCTGTACACTGTTCACTAAACTCTACAAGCATACCCACACATATACACACTCACTCCTGTGCATACATGCATACATGTACACAATAAATAAATGTAAAAAGGAAGATGGAGGAGAAGAAAGTATAAGGAGTGACTATTTGGATGGAGGAAGGGAATTTGCAAGAACTTGGGGGCGAGGGGACTGGAGCAATGGCTCAGTTGTTAAGAGCACTGGCTGCTCTTGCAGAGGACTCAGTTTCAATTCCCAGCGCCTACATGGCAGCGAACACCCCACTGTAACTTCAGTTCCAGGGGACCCGACATCCTCTTGCGACCTGTGTGAGCATGACACATAGTATACTCATGCATATAAGATAATAAATAATTTTTTTTTAAAAAGTGGAGAGGTTGGTGGTGGAGGGTACTGGGGGTGAATAAATTAAAATAATTATATATAAACTGGATATAACAGGCATGTATTTAATCCCATCACTCAGGAAGCAGAGAAAGGCAAATCTCTGTGAGATCAAGACCAGCCTGAGCTCCCTAACAAGTTTCAAGACAGTTGGGGCTACAAGGAGACCCTGTCTCAACAAAAAAGGGGGGAATGGCTCAGAGATCAAGAGCACTGGCTGCTCTTGCATAGGACTGGTGTTTGATTCCCAGCACCCACATGATGACTAACAACTGTCTGTAATTCCAGTTCCTGGGGATCTGACGCCATCTTCTGGCCTCCGTGACATTGCATGACATAGATGCACTTAACATACAGGCAAGCAAACACTCATATACATAAAATAAAATTTAAATTTAAAATTTCTTTAAAAACAGGATATATATATATATTTGGTCTTTTTGAAACACGGTCTCTCTGCAGCCCCTGCTGACCTGGAACTTGCTATGTAGACCAGGCTGGCCTTGAACTCAAAAAATTCTGCTGGCCGGCCTCTACCTCTCAAGTGCTGGGATTAAATTGTGTGCCATCATGCCCAGTAAAAAAACAGAATATATATATTCTGGGCTGGAGAGATGGTTCAGGGATTAAGAGCACTTCTTGCTCTCTCAGAGGACCTATATTTAGTTCCCAGCACCCACAAGGTAACTTACAACCGCTTGTAACTCCAGTTCTACCGGTCCTGACGCCTCTTGCCTCCACAGGCACCAGGCACACATATGGTACACATACATGCATGCAAGACGGTTATATGCATAAAATGAAAATAAATATTTTAAAAATATACAGATAGGAAAATGTTGCAGTGAAACTCATTACTCTGAATGCTAAAAATAATATTTTTGCAAGTGATATTGGGAGATGCTAGACTATATGTAGAAAATAAAAAAAGAAAGGTAATTGAGCCAGCCAGGAGAGGCAAGACAGCCGGTAGTGTTCCTCTGTGGTCTCTGCATCAGTGCCTGCCTCCAGGTTCCTGCCTTGAGTCTTGCCTCGGCTTCCATTGATGATAACAAGTTCAACAAGCTGCTTGAACATGGAGTTCAGGCCTTCAAACTATCCCTGGGTCAGCACAGTGTTTCTCAGCAAGCCTCAGATGGACACGAGAGAAAGATGCAAGCATCTTTTCATTCACTGTCATCCTCCAGGCCAAGCACAGAAAAAATTTGGCTCTTGCTCCACCATCTTCCTAGGCATCCTGCAGCCAAACCCGAGGTGCAGCAGCAAGCGCAGCTCTTGCGACATATTTACCGCTTCAAAACAAGAGGCCCGAATGGAAGAATGCTCCTAAGATTAATAAAAAACCTCTACGCTCCTTTGCAATCCAGAGTCTTTGTGCCACCAGATTATGACAAACACAACCCAAAAAAGCTTAACCAGTTCATTTGGACACTGCTTAATGTTGTTCAGCTGATGGCCGGATGTGCCATTGTCATTCTGATACACCTTGAAAAGCTCTTGACACAGGGAGAGATTGGCTCTGTCCTGCCAACCGGTCGCACATTGTTCTAGGAGTGACCCTTCTAGCCTCCAAGGAGAGGAATTACCAGGCTGCGTGGAACGTGATTTCTGCCAGGTCCTGAAAGACCTCACGGTGGAGGACATGAATGAGCTAGGGCAACAGTTTCTTGAATTCAGTGTTCCTTCCAGAGTGATTACTTTGATTTGGTGGAAGCAAACAACCCGAGCTTCTCCTTGGAGCCTCTGAGCCAGGGGCTCAAGAGCAAGGCGACACAAGCTGGAGGCCATCTCTCATCTCTATGAGGGTTAGTACAAGGTCCTGCGCACGGAAGCAGTCAGCAAGCACTGACAACCTGACTCCACCGTCACCACTTGCTAGGGCACCCACTGGCAGCCATGCCGCCCCTCAGCCTCTTCTGTTTGAGAAAAGGTGAACTTGTTTCAAAACAGGGTGGCTTCTTTTGCTTTTGTCCTTTCTGTTTTTTAAAAAGTATTTTTATTGGTCCTAGAGAGATGGCTCAGTGGTTAAGAGCATTTGCTGTTCTTGTAGAGGACCCAGGTTCAATTCCCAGCACCTACATGGTAGCCAGCAACTGTCCATAATGCCAGTTCCAAGGGATCCTACGCCCTTCCTCTGTGGGCATTGCATGACATGGGTGCACTTACACACATGCAGGCAATATACTCATACACATAAGAAATAAAAATAAAATATAAGAGCTGTTTTATTGATCTGAGGTTTTTATACAATGTATTTAGGTCACATCAGACTCCCCCTCCTCACCCCCCGCCACCCACCCACCCTCCTGACTCCATGTCCTCTACCATTACTTTTTTCTTTTTAAAAGCCCTATGGAGTCTAGCTTGTGTTTCCAAAGGGCTTCTGAGTGTGGTTCTATCCCTTGGAGTCTCATCAACATACCAGGCATCACACCAGTGAGAGAAAAGCTGCCTCTGCCTCTCCTGGCACCTATCAATTGCCAATAAAACCTCAGTTAGGCTTCCTGCCCACCTCCTCCATTCGGGCTGCTTTGGCTTTGCACAGGTCTTGTGCATGATGTCGTAAGCACTGTGGATTCATATGTGGTGTCCAGACAACGTGGTTTCCTTGTATTCATCTATGACTTCTGGCTTTTACAGTCTTTCTGTTCCCTCTTCTGAAATGAATCTTGAGCCCTAGGAGGAGAGGGTGTGATACAGGTGTCCCATTTAGGGTTGGTTACACCAAAGTCTCCTTATTTACTTTTTTTTTTTTTTTAATTATGTTATGTGTATGAGCGTATTGCCTTTTTGTATGTAAGTGCATCTGTGTTGTCAGGAGAGGGCATTGGATTCCTTGACACTGGAGTTATGGATGGTTGTTTGCCATCATGTGGGTGCTGGAAATCGAACTCAGGTCCTCTACAATAACAGCTACTGCTCTTAACCACTGAGCCATCTCCCCAGCTCCAAAGTCTCTTATTCTCTGCACATTGAACATTGGGTCTCTGTGCTAATTGTCATCTGCTGCAAGAAGTTGTCTCTCTGATGAGAGTTGAGAGATGCACTAATCTATGGTGTAACAATTAGCTATGATCATTGTTCTGGAAACCAGGGGCAGGCCTCCCAGTCCACAAGAAACAGCACTTCCTTCATGGAGGAAACAGACTCAAATCCACCTTTCTTGCTATTGGTTGTTTCTGCTTTCCTTTTGTTTTTGTTGGCCCCGCCCCCCGCCCTGACACCCTTTCCCTGCTGGCACGAAGGTGTGATTACAAAACTCAGTCAGACTCTGTGGCTGAAGGCAATGATTCTCAGCACAGGTGTGCAAGATGGAGTGGTCTCTGGAGAGCTGGGTTTGCGAGTTCCTGTGCTCCCCACCCGTCATTCTTTACTTCCGTGCCCCGTTATTGCAACCAGTATTCACCTCAACTTTTATATGTTTACCTAAATCAAAGTTAGTCTATTTGTATTTTTTAAATCTAAAAACCTTTAACGGGGCTGGTGAGTAATCTATTGGGAAGATCACTGAAGGAAAAATGTTACTATTTCCTGAAGTATTTTTCACAGACTGAATTTTAAAAACTTTTTTTAAAGTATCAAGGCTTATTAGAGTATCACACTATTTCATCATCTTCAAATTCACTGATACAGATTATCAAGAACTGTTTACACTGGGATTGTGCCCGGCTCAGTTCCCAGCACCCTGTTTCCATTGAGGGTGCTTAGAGAAGCTGTGCGGGCTGGGAAGGTTCGAGCAGGCTTTGCCTTTTTCTGACTGTCCCTCATTTCCTTTTGGGTTAGATCAGAATCTTTTATCAGGTGAAATCAAAGGGTTAAAGATATTCCAGCAAGGAGAAGCTCTGATGTGAAGTCTGACTCTGAGCCCCTGAGAGCAGTGCTCCTGGCTTTGCCTGTTTTCCTAGGGTGCAGTGACCAGGACTTCTAAGTTTTCCATTTTTTGAAACATAGACAAATACCAGCACATGGTCTATGTTTCACCCTCCTTCGATGTGAGCTTGGAAAAGTTTAGAGTCCCATGTTAATTAGTGTTAAATGCCCTGACATCACACACCTGGCCCCATGAAGCATGCTTCTGAAAGAGAGGGGATACAAAATGCCAAAAATCCCAAGAGCGTGGAACCAAAAGTGTTAGGATATAGCAGAACGTGTTTTGTGTGATCTTCAGTGTTTCTGTCAGAATTATGGTCAAGTTCTAGCCTAAACTTCTGAAGCAGGCAGGAAGTAAAAATTTAACTAGCTTCCCACAAAACTGTGTTGATTTTCTCTGAATGGGAACCTAAATCAGCCTCTCTCCTCAAGAATCTCAAATAGAGGTCTAAAAATTCAGAAGGTACCATTTTATATTTCCTAATTGACATAACTTTAAAAGAGACATATTTTCTTAGTCAAATATGAATGCCTCTTAGACATAAATTACTCCCTCTAATGTAAAAAAAAAATCTTATTTTATTAACCCATTTCAGGAAAGAACTTCTGATGACTTAATAGCAGAAACTTATCTCTTTTACTTGAATGGGAGATTTGGAAATTATGTAAAGATTTCAATGTATCTGATACTACTTTGTGGAGTTTATAAAAGTACTTTAAAAGATAGTATAGTCTATTTCTTATATGTATACAGTCGAACACCTCACATCCATGGTGATTTCTTATAGCCTGGATTAGCCTTGTACAGATTATTGACATTGTTTTGAAGCCTTGTGCACTCCATATAGTCAACTTTTCCATACTCATTAATTAGTTGTTTATGTTTATCCATGTAATGCTGTTTGTGGTGATACACACCTTTAATCCCAGCACTTGGGAGGCAGAAGCAGATGGATCTCTGTGAGTTCGAGGCCATCTTAGTCTACTGTAGTTTTCAGTTTAATTTACTGGGCCTATAGGCAGATACCATAGGTTCATTACATTTTTCAACACAGTGATGAAAACTTACTTTCCCCCTCTGTTTTGTTTTAAATTAGCCAAGAGAGAAGAGACCCAAATGGGGAGGGGGGACAATTACACTCCAATAGTGTGTCGATAAATCATTGTGACTATAACTTGTTTGCAGGGTGGTTTGGTGGCTGACAGGTAACACCAGAGTGTTCAGAAGCGTTGTCTCAGTGCAGCTTTGAGTAGAGAGTGTATTGTCACTGGTGAATGATGAAGAAAACCAGTGTGCTGACTTTATTAGAGTGGGGGCCGGGGGAGGATTGAAAGCAGCCTCGGCGATACTGTTTCATGAGACGGCCGTAATACAGTGGGACTTTTCAGTGACGTGGTAGTGTCTGGGGGCCATTCATGCTCTGTAAGAAAGCCAGGTAAATTCATGGAGGTCACTAAACAAATCAATACAAAAATTAAGTTAAAACATTTTAAAAGTCTATTGATTTAAATGCTAATCTCATCTACAAATTAACAGAAACATCTAAATTAGTGTTTGACCAAATTTTTGAGTATCATGGCCTAGTCAAATTGACAAATGAAAGTAACCATCATGGCTCCCAAATGGAGACCCTGAGGTGTTCAACGGCGTCTTTCCTCCACAGTGGGCTCTGAGCCCAAATATTTTCTCCAACTCCATGTCTCTGTTTAGCTTCTCAGTCTTAGTTATGGCTTCTTGTTCAACACCTTTAAAAAGTTGAGCATTGAAAGATATTTCAAGAGGAAAATGAATGGCAAAGAACATGACTCAAGGACTCAAGGCTTGGTTTGTTTCCTCTCTTCCTTTCTTTCTTTTTTTCTTTTTTCATTTCCTTTTTTTTGAGACAGTGTCTCCCTGTAGCCCCAGCTGGCCTGGAACACATTATGTAAACCTGGCTGGCCTTGAACTCACAGATATTCGCCTGCCTCTGCCTCTCAAGTGCTGGGATTAAAGGCATGACCACCATACCCAGTGGATTTTCTTTCTTTCTAAAAACCTCAGCTCTCAACCCTGTGTGTTTAGTAGTTCTCTGGTACCTTTAAACAGATACATTTTGTTTTGTTTTTTTACAGGACTGAGGATTGAACCCAGGGCCTTATACCTGTTAGACAAGCACTCAACCACAGAGCATTATTCCCAGGTCTTAATGTTTTAATATTTTATCCTAGTAGGAGGATCATTGAGATAACAAATATCATATTAAAACCATCTCTTTTCATTTCTGCAGGAAAAGGTCCAACAGAGCAGTGCAGTCAACATATGCGACCTCACTGGGGATCGGACCGCGGAATTCAAGGAGGCCTTCCAGCTGTTTGACCAAACAGGTAATGACAAAATTCTGTACAGCCAGTGTAGAGATGTGATGAAGGCTCTGGGCCAGAGCCCTACGGATGCTGAGGTGCTCAGGGTCCCAGGGAACCCCAAGAGTGATGAGATGAGTGGAAGGTGCTGGACTCTGCACACTTCCTGCCCAGGGACAGACTGGCCAAGAACAAGGGCCAGGGGTCCTATGAGGGTATGTGGAAGGCCTTCAGGTGATTGAGAGGAAGGAAGCGGCACCATCATGTTCCTGTTACACTGGGTGAGAAAATGACAGGGAGAAGTGCCAATGCTGCTGAGGGCCATGAGGACAAGGGTTCTATCAGCTATGAAGAGCTTGTTGGATGGCGAATCTCTAAACAGAGATTTCAGGTGCTGAATGGCTGAGGCATCCCCATATCCTGAGCCTGTGCCTTGCCTGTATGAGATTTCTCTGTGGCCCAGAGGCGTTCTAGGCTCCCTTATCACCACACCTTTCCTGGTCTCTTCTGGATGATGTTTGCTGTTCCTTTTGCTCCCCAAAACCCCAAACATCTCTTTTCAATACTTCCTTAATATGAAAAATGATGTTACTGTATTGAATCATATTTAATATTGCAATAGAATCCTTTGTGGTTTATTTGGAGAGAACATGTTTTAAAATTATCCATATAATGCTGTGTGTAGTGATGCACACCCTTAATCCCAGCACCTGGGAGGCAGGAACAGATGGGTCTCTGTGAGTTCTAGGCCATCTTATTCTACATAGAGTGTTCCAGGCCAGCCAGGGCTAAACAGTAAGACCCTGTCTCAGAAAAACAAAACAAAACAAACTTATCCATGTAACTATAGGAATATAGGTGTCAAGGCCCACCTCAGATTTAATAACTTTGAACTTGCTAGGGTTATGGGGTAGGTTAATATTGAAGTACAGTTAGACATGATGGCTCATTTCTGTAATCTCAGACCGAGGCAATGTGTGCATCCTGAATTTCAGGCTATTTTTTAATTTACAAATTTTTAATTATGGGGCTGGAGAGCTGTTTCAGTGGTTAAGAGCACCGGCTGTTCTTGCAGAAGACCTGGGATTCCCAGAACCCACGTGGTGGCTTACAACTACCCGTAACTTCAGTTCCAGGGAAATTCAACGCCTTCTTCTGACTCCATGGGCATTGCACGACACGGGTGCACTTACACACATGCAGGCACTGCAGTCATGTACATAAAGCAAAAATAATAAACTATTTTTAAATTATAATTTTATTTATTTACTGTAGGGAGCATCATAGCATGTTGCAATGTCAGAGGACAACCTGTAGAAATCCTTCCACCATGTGGTCTTCAGAACAAACTCAGGTCATCAGGCTAGGTAGCAAGTGCCTTTACTCACTGAGCCATCTCACTGGCCCCACAAGTAAATGTTTTGCTTTAAAAATTTCTAAAAGAAGTGCTCAGCCTTCTGTAAAGGTGTTATGGAAGATGGCAGCAAGAAAAGACATTTGATTAAACCTGGGTGAGGAGAGTGCCACTAAACAGCATCGAAAGGCCCCTGTGAAGCAGGGCGGCACACACTAGCAATGCTTGCCAAAGGCAAAAGGCTAGTCACATACTTAAAACAACACACAAAGAGACCTCACACCTCAAAAAAGGTGGTGCCCCAATAGGAAAGCAGACAAAATGCAAACCAACCATTACCACAGTTAAAGGATTTTTTAAAATGAAAAGTCAAATAAGTCATTCACTTAAATTAGTAACAGATTTTTTAAGTTTAATATTTAAACAAAAATGCTATATTTATAGACTGGAGAGATGGCTCAACTTCACAGAGCTCTCCTAAAGGTGATGGAACAATCTGTGGTTGTCGGTGCTCTCCCTTCATCATGTGAGACCCTGGGATTGAACTCAGGTCATCAGGCTTGGCTGCAAGTGCCTTTACCTGCTGAGCCATCTTGCCAGCCCCAAACACAAAATATTTTTTAAAACCCATGGGCTGGATGTGACCCAGAGCTTTGTTGTGATGAATAAATATCTCACCTTCTTTTTTAAAGATTTATTTTATACATGTGTATGTGTGTCTGTCTGTATGAATATAAATGCACATGTGTACAGGTACCCTCAAAAGTCAGAAGCGAGTGTCAGATACCTTGGACTTAAGTTACAAGCAGTCGTGAGCCACCTGGCATGGGTGCCAGGATGGAACTCTGACCCTCATGCTTGAGCAGCCCTCTCGACCATCTCTCCAGCCCTGAGCTTTCTAAATATCAGAAAATATTTGTTGCTTGAAATTTTTATGAGATGATTTGCAATACAAAAAGGAAACCAAAATTTATTCATTTTTGAAAAACAGGTAATTGCCAGTGCTTTTCACGGTCTCTCTGGGACCATCAGTTGAACAGAGCTGCTGCTCACTGGAGGGACCAGCTTCGGCTGGGAACACTTGTTTCTCGTGTTTCCTTTGATCTCTTGAACCATGGCACATACGGTTTCATAATTAAGATAAGAAACCTCGCCAGGAGTGGTGGCACAAGCCTTTAGTCCCAGACTTGAGAGGCAGAGGCAGACAGATCTCTGAGCTTGAGACCAGCCTGGTCTATACAGCCTGCCTCTAAACTGCAATAAGCAAATAAAATAGACAAAATCCTCACTGATTTAACAAACTTTAATTACATTTTATTTACTTTGTGTGTGGGGGCATGTGAGCCATGGCATACATGTGGAAGTCAGAAGACAACTCTCTTCTTCTACCAGGTAGGTCCTGTGACAGTGAACTCAGATAGGCCGGTGCCTCTATTCACTGAGTCATCTCATGACTGCCCCCCAACTGCTACTGAGCATCTGAAAGAGTATGAAGGACAGAGTCCAACGCTGCTGGCGGGAGTTCAATCTGGCACAAGCTTTGGAAGAGAATTTGCCAGTTTCTGTTGGCATTTCACATGTTCTTGCTTGATCAGACAATTCTAGTTCACCATGAGGCTGGGCATGGTGGCATGTACCTATAGTCTCTGCTACACAGGAAGCTGAGGGCTGAGGATTTCCTGAGCCCAGGAGGTCTAAACCAACCTAAACAAGAGAACAAGCAATACTTGTCTTTATTAGTCAGGATTTTCTAAAGGAACAGAACTAATATATGTATTTAAAAGGGATTTATCAGATTGACTTACACAATATGGTCTAGGTAGCTCGACAATGACTCTCACACTGGAGAGGCCAAGAATCTGGTAGTCACTCAGTCCACGAGGCCGGATGTCTCAGCAGTCCCAATCTGGCACTGAAGACCTGGAGGGTTCCTGGAGAGCTGCTGGTCTTCAGTCTAAGTGATAACCCAAAGCCGTTGGTTCTAATAACAGCAAAGGAGCGCCATATCAACAGGATAGATCAACTTGCCAAAAGGAGGCAAAAAGCCGTTTCCTTCTTCTGTGTCCCTTTTTCTGGCTGCCACTAGAAGGTACTACTCACAGTAAGATGGGTCTTCCCACTTCAAATAGCCTGATCAAGAAAGAATGCTTGTGTTTTAGTTAATTCCAAATCTAGTCAAGTTGACAATCAAGATTAGTCATCACATCATCTAAAAAATAATAAAAAATCTTGACCAGGTAGAAGTCCTCACAAAGCACAAAAGCATTTCAGTTTTATGAACTGCAAAGTTTATATAAGTAAAAAGATGGAAATGGCTCAAGACCTCACAATTAATGTCTAAATACAATTAATAGTATATCCTGCTATGGAAAACTGTGTTAAGAGTTTTTAAAACTATATAAACTGAGTTTGAAAGGCATTCAAGAGTGTTAACCTGAGGGACCAAAACTTCAAGTCCATTGATAGAGTCGTTGACCAGTGTGTAGAAGGCCCTACAACAATCTCTAGCTGGATACAGCCAGGCAGTGAGGTGCATACCTGAAACTTAGCACTAGGGTAGAAGGTCATCCTCCATTACATAGTGAGTTCAAGGCCAGCCTGGGCAACATAAGACCCTGTCTCAAAAAGAGGGAGGGGGCAACAAGATGACTCGGTGGGTAAAGGTACTTGCTGCCAAGCATGAGGACTAAGTTCAATCCCTGGAACCCACATGCTGGACGGAGAGAACCAACTCCCATGCGTTGTCCCTAGTCTCCACATCCGCACCATGGCGCATGCATACCCACACCTACACACAAAGGATGGAAGGAAGGGAGGGAGGAAAGGAGGGAAGAGAGAGGGAAAAAAGAAAGGAAGGAAGGCAAATTCAGAACAGTCAGAATAGTGGTTAGGACAATATGGTTTCTATAAATAATATAAAATTTTGTAAAAACTTTTGAAAGAATAAACTTCCTAATGTAAAGAATGGCCATCTCCAATTTGGTTCTGTGAGGAAGCATGTGGAACATTTGCTTTCTGAATTATGTATTTGGGGCTGAAGACAAGGCTCAGTGGTTGAGGATGAAGTTCAGTTTTTGGGCAGCTCACAACCACCAGTAACTTCAGCACAGTGGATCTGACACCCTCCTCTGGCCTCCTTGGGCACTCACACACACATAAATACACATAAATAAAAATAAAAATAAATCTTTAAAATACAGTATTGCTTCTTTGAGTTTTTACAGTATTGCTTCTTTGAGTTTTTTTGCATTGAATTATTGAAACTAGAAAAAAGAAAAATGTTAACAGTGAGGATCTTTAATACTGGAAAACCAACACCTCTGGCACCTGGCTGCCCCTCCCCCTCCCCCATCTCCTCTCTGCCAAGGCCTAGGCACATGGCACCCCCATAAGGCATCTTAAGAGCTTCTGTTTGTCCCTCTTCCTTTCTACAGCCTACCTGGATCCTGAGCTGCCTTTTATTATGGGTTTTCCTTGATAATGCGCAGATTTCACCTACTTAGGTGTAAACTTCCAAAGGCGAGTGTGACAAAGGCTGCAAAGAGCAGGTGACTGAGCCTCCAGTTCTGATTCAGTGGTCTGGGAAACCTGAGACGCTGCATTTGGACACATGCCTATATCATGCTGGTGCTGATGCTGCTCTCCACACTTGGAGAACATCTGGATTTAAAGATGGATTGGGGTTGGGAAGGTCCATTGGGAGGCGATGCCGCACTCCAGGACAGGTGGGGTCAGGTCTGAGTTAGGAATATGGAAACACATTGGTGGACAAATCACAACAACCTGATAGTGTACCCAGACAGCTAGGATTGAGGGACAGAGGCTTCTAGACTGGCTTCTTGCGTGAAGGGTTGAGTGAGAGAGGGGTCTCCAAAGGAGGACACGAGGAGGTGCATGTGAGGTAGGGGAGACAGCTGTAGACAGCTGAGCATGAAGAGCCAGCAGTCGCCTGGATGGCGCTCTCCAGTCAGCAACTGATCAGGTGTGAAGTGTTGTACAGCTGAACTGCCACAGAGCTGGTAACTGACATTGTGGGACCCGGAACAGCTCCCCAGGGAGAGAGTGAGTTACACAAGAAAAACCAGAAGCACAGGATTCTGGAAACTTCTTCAAGCTTATGAGCCTGTCTAGAACTGAGGGACTGGTGGAGGAATGCAGTAAGAAAGGAGACAGGAGAGAGTGAAGTTCCTGAGGAAGCTTAAGGTGACTGCAGACCCCAGGGCAACAAGACAGTAGCATAACATGAGACTTGGTGCCAGGGAGAGATGTAATTTCCCCAGGCCTCCCGCTGTCCTGGCCTTGCACCAGACAACGCACAGTGACGCTCATTTGGGGGGCACTGCATGACTGTCCCAGGCAGACCCTGGGCAGTGGGTCCCAGGCCTGAGGAAGGAGGTGGGGACAGAGGAGGCCACTGCCTTTCTTGGTGTGCTTCTCTCTCCCAGAGCTCAGCCCTATCTGGCTCCACTCTGGCAGCATATAAGGCCTGGTGTAAGCTTTGTTTATGCAAGTACAGCCTAAAAGGAACAAATCCACAGCCCTGAGACTATTACCACTTGAATCGTTTTTGCATACATTTTTCAGATGATAATTCACTCTACCCACTCTTTATCCACGCCCCCAAAGCCAGTTTATTGGAAAAAAAAAAACACCTTATATGGTAATATTGCTACCACACCGTCAGCTGGCCTTTTTAGGGACTCTGTTTAAAGAAGATCCGCCTCTGGGGTTTTATATTGCCCTGGTATTTCTGCCAAAGATACCTCAGCCCTCAGTCCCTTGGAGAAAGACTTCTCACATCCTTGGTGAGTACTGTTTGGCTTCTGTGGCCTCTTCCTTTCTGGGGCGACCTGGCCTCCTTTATGCCAAGGTACCTAGGATTGGCCTGGTTTCTGTAACGCTGGTCCAGATCACATATCAAGGCCCTTGGTTGCAGTGGTCCTTAGAAGCACATTGCTGCCTGCCGGGAAAAGGCATTTCTAGTCTTGGAGCATCATGGGGACTGAGCAGATTGGGGACTGTTGAGGTGTGGTGCCAGAAGTCTCTACCTGTCTTGCTCTCTTTGTTATGGGTCAGTTATCAGGGAGGGTATTTTAGGGGATATTTTGCAGAGAAGCAGTTCCTCTTGGGTATTTGGGTCAAAGCCAGTGGTGGTCCTGGTATCCAGCAGATACCTGTGCTGGGAACAGGCAGGTATCTTCTTCAGTCTGCCTTGATTGGGGCTCTTTTTTCTCAGATTGTTCTTGGCTGAGGTGAATGGAGAATTTTCCCAGTGTTTGAAGACCTTAAGGTCATTGAGGAATGAGGAAAGTCAGGGGTAAGGAAGGAACAGATGTCCTGTGGCTTCCTGATGTTTTAGGGATAGAAGGTCCTAATGTGTTCTCTGATGAGGCTATTGAAGCCGAGGGCAATTTGGTTACTCATCCAAAAGATACATGCTTGCTAGTCACGGTGGCTTGTGCCTGTAAACAGAGCACTTGGGAGGCCAGGGCTGGCAGATTGTTAAAAGTTCCAGGCCAGCCTGGGCTACATTATGAGACCTCGTCTCAAAACAAAACAAAAAACAACTCCCCCAGCTGTAAAATAACCTGCCAAGACACACACATACACACACACACACACACACACACACACACACACACACACACACACACAGACTTGCAGACCCACATACAGAGCAGGTACCAAGAATCAAGAGGGGACTGCTACCTTTGCAGGGCACCATCCATTAACATCTCTTCACAGCTGGAGCAGGTGGGGTGGATGTGAGTCTCTGAGACAGACAGCCCACCTCCCATCGTTACTGAGCGACCTCCATTTTCTCAATATAGCCAAGCTCTGGACTTCATTTTTCTTTTTTTTTTTTTTTTACTTTTAAAAAACTTTATTGATTTTCCACCTGATTAAAAATCATGGGGTATTTTAACAGTATTAAACATATTTTTATATAGAAACTTTACATAGCATTTCATGTTGTATAATTCTGCTTTATTCTTTAAAAAATGTTTACATCCATTGGGCAAGGAATGCTTTTCATTAAATTACCAATATTAAATGAACTTAATCATTGTGTATAGATTAAATCAAAGTAGGTAGTAATTACCTTTTAGGCATCTAAGAGGTAAGACATACATTTTGCAGATATGGTCTTCACTTTTCAAACTTAAGAACCACTTTGGTGGCACAGGCCTATTATCCCAGCACTTGGGAAGATCAGGGTCATCTTTGGCTGTATAGCAAGTTCAAGGTCAGCCTGGGTACATGAGCTAGTGTCTTAAAATGAAATAAGATAAAATAAAGAATCACAATACAAGAGCTGGAGAGATGGCTCAGCAGTTAAAGAGTGCTGACTGCTCTTGCAGGCGACATGGGTTCAGTTCCCAGCACCCTTATGGCAGACAACAACTTCAGTATGGCAGCCATAACTCCACTTCCCAGGGGATCCAATGCCCTCTTCAAGCCTTTGGGAGCATAGTACACATGGGTGTACTTACATACATGCATGCAAAACACTCATACACCTAAAATTAATTAATTAATTAGGATTTTAAAAAGAACCACAGTGCAGTAGTTAAGTGTACGAAAGGATGAGGACTGAGAGGAGAGAGACGTCTCATTTAAGTTGTAATAAGGAAAGACTTCCTGGGAGAAGGGTGTCCCAGGGAAAGGTGCATGGGCTGAGTCCTAGAAAAGGAAAGTCCTGGCAAAAAGGAGGCTGTTTTTGGAACTCCAAGTGACTCAGCTCCACTCAGTGTAAGCAGCAGGACAGGTAACTTTAGAGGGATTGATAGTCAGTCCTTTGGCTTCTAGATGCTAAATTAAAGGACTGAAAATGGGCAGCATGAAAAGGGTTAAACTTAAAGGGTGACAGCAAGATTTGCTCTGTGGAGGAGCTGCTCCAGAGGGTGAAGGAAACAGGGAACGGGGCAGGAGTGCTACCACAGTACACAGTGGTTGACAGTGGTGGAGAGGAAGAATCGAGAAGGGCCAGAAAGAGAGATGGAGACTCAAGCTCGACAGTCTCCTGTAAGGGCACATCGTCAGTGAACCAAGGACCTTCCACTAGCTCCCACCTTCTAAACATGCCACCCTGGGAACCGAGCCTTAACACAGGTCTTTGGGGACATACAAAATCCCAACTCTAGCAGGAAGTTTCTGTGTTGGGTCAGGGACAGGGTAATACCAGGCAGACCAGCAGGTGTTTTCCTGTCACCTGAAGCCCTCAGCCAAACTATGACTCCAAACTGTTATTTGAAATCCCACTACCCAAAGCCCTTCTTTTTAGGGGCAAGAAAATGTTTGAGGAACTGGTGCACATTCAAAATTTGTCATTGATTTGTGAAATTCTTTTACTGGGACCTGCACCATCTTGGGCATAAGTTTTGATTTTTAAAAAAGGCTAAGGGATTAATAAGAATTTTCATATTTGTGGCCCCTTTCAGTGGGGTTGGCACATTTTTTTTCTGAAGTGAGTCAGAGAACACATATTTTAGACTCTTGAAATTGACAGTCTGTCATAACTACTTTCCAATCTGCTACTGCAATAAAAGCAATCATAAATAATATAGAAATAAGCAGTTATACCTGTGTTCCATTAAAATTTATTTGTAGGGTCCAAGTGAAGTGGTATACACTTATAATCTTAGCAATGGGAGGAGGAGGCGGAGGGATCAGGAGTTCAAGGTCATCCTTGGCTACATAGCAAGTTCAAGGGTAGCCTGGGTTATATATAACCAATAATTTGTTATTATTTATTAACAAATAAATAATAAATAAAAAGGGAAATTATTTACAGACTAAAATGAATTTCATATAATTTTACAGGTCATGAACTATGAGCCTTCTGTTGCTTTTCCTTCAACCAATTTTTAGAAAATATGCATGCCTCTTTTATTTTTTAATTTTTATTTCCTGTGTTTGTGTGTGGTATATGCATGTGTATATGCAGATGTACTTGCCCATGTGTGTGCATGTGGAGGCCACAGGATGGCACTGAATGTCTTCCTCTATCGTTCTCCACTGTGCTTTTTGGGACCGAGTCTCTGGCTGAGCGGGAAGCTCACGATTCAGTTGGCCTGGCTGGCCAGGGACTTGTGATCCTCCTCTCTCCACCCACCCAGTACCAGGACTGCAGACCAGCCAGCTGCCACCTGCAGCTCTCATGTGAAGCTTCCGTGAAAGCTGGGGATCTTCACTCAGGTCCTCCTATCTGTGCAGTGAGGGCTTTTATCTAGTGGGCCATCTCCCCAGCCCATCTTCAACCATTTAAAAATGTGAAATCACACTTAACTTGTGTGCTGCACAGAGGCAGACCTGAGTCTGCTGTCCTGATCTCACTGCCACATCCCTGTCTTTGTTTAATCCATCCTTTCCAGAGACAGATGTTCCTCTTTCTGTTTTGTAGTGGAGGAAACTGGGGGACAAGGGAGGAAAACTGGGCAGAGCCGTGGGTCCCAGGAGAGGACAGGGGCTGGCAAAGAAGAGGTGAGTGACACCAGAGCCAAGCCAGTCCCTGTGGTGGCAAGGGTGGGTTTTCACACCTCTGTCCTCATTGAGTTGGGGTGCCTAGGAAGATCGGTGAGGGAACCACTTATTTACATTCATTATGTCTGGTTTTTGGCTGCTTTGGGGGGAGAAAAAAACCCTCAAATCTGTGTTTCTGACTGTGAGAGATTCTCAATGAATCCCAGATGTGGTATGTGTTGAAAGAGCCAAACAATTGGCTTGGCTTGCCACAGCATCAAGCAGTTGTGACTCCAGGAAACCACAGTGACTTTGGCTCTGGTTCAGCTGACATGCTCGAGATGAAACACAAATTACCAGAAAGTTTCGAATTTCTCCTGACAGCAGTGCAGCAGGAATCCGCCCAGTGCCGTTCTCCAGGCTTCCAGCTCTCTCAGCTGCCTTCTGCACCGTACATCATCTCTGGCTCTGCCTTAGAAAGGCAGATCTAAGTCTCGGAAGTGCTTCACAGGGCACTCTGATGGCTTGAAGCAGCTTTGTGGATGCCTTGGTGGCCACACCACCTGGGAAACAAAATCCAAGTCCTTGATTCTTTCATGGGTGGGAAAGCAGGCGCAGGAGCAGGATGGAGGGGTCACTGCAAAGTCAGAGCAGAGTAGCTGAGGACTTGGTAGAGCGCCTGCCAAACACACACAAAGTCCTGGGTTTCAGCCTCAGCACTGCATAAACTGGGTGTGGTGGTGCAAGCCTGTGATTCCAGCTCTCTGGAGGTGAAGACGGGAGGATCAAAAGTTCAAGGTCATTGTTTATTACATAGGTAGTTGGAGACAGCCTAGGCTACAAGAGAAGGGAAACCCAGCTGATGATACATCT
Organism: Eospalax fontanierii; assembly: GCA_035773235.1. Classification (NCBI taxonomy): domain Eukaryota; kingdom Metazoa; phylum Chordata; class Mammalia; order Rodentia; family Spalacidae; genus Eospalax; species Eospalax fontanierii. The sequence goes on along the minus strand of CM069547.1, from coordinate 50,394,153 downwards.
GTAATTCCAGCATTTGAGAAGGTAAGGCTAGCCTGGAGTAGATAGTAAGACTGATTAAAAAAAAAAAAAAAAAAAACTAACTAAAACTAAAACTAATTACAAAGGGGGAAAAAACTAGAGGCACGTGAAATATAAATCATACTGTACTGAGGGGACCCTATATAAGACAGTCATAAAGTGTGGTTTTAAAGGCTGCTTTCCCCTCAAGATCAGAACAGCTCAACTATTCACTGGCCAGCCTGGGAAGAGAATGCCAAGTACACGAGGGTCTCAGGGGGGAAGCAGATCAGGTCTGGGAGGGGTTGAGTGAGCATCTAAGAGTTAGTGAGCATCTACTGTGTGCCAGACACTAAGTTAGGTGTTGGGATAAACCCTGCCCTGGCATAGGAAGAACCTAGAGGGTCACCAAAAGAGAAAAGACCCTTTTGTTCAGGCTTAAGCTGCCAGTAGCTCTGGGGAAGCATACAGGAGGAAAATCACCAAACAAGGAGAAGTTATGGCTGTCCACTGCCTGGGGAAGGATGGCACAGGCTCTGGCTTGGACCTGTCCTGAATCATTGCCCAGCCTTCTCCTCACCCTTTCCTGTCTCGGTCTCTGGCTGAGTTCCCTAACATTTCTAAGTTTTTGTCTCCAAGTTCATAGAATGAGATTTAAAATGTATCCCAGGGCTATTTTGAAGTTTAAATAGACATACTATACATGTAAAGGGCCTCCAATTTTAAATTAAAGATACACTTTGCCAGGCGTGGTGACCCATGCCTGTAACCTCAGCACTTGAGAAGCTAAGGCAGAATTGTTCCCAAGTTTGAGGCCAGCCTGGATAGGATAAAGCTACATGTATATAATAAAAAAAATTACATTTCAACTGAACCTGGGATTACTGAACATACTGTGATTCTTTGTCTATAAAGCAACTTGCACTTTTTTCATCACATTAAATATTTTGCTTTCTCCATCGTATGTCAGTTTCCAGCAATTCATTTACAAACCAACTAAATTATTCAATAACTTCTTTACTTTTTTTCTTTTTTGGTCTTTTTGAGACAGGGTCTCCCATAGCCCCAGCGGACCTGGATTTGCTATGTAGACCAAGCTGACCTCAAACTCACAGAGATTCACCTGCCTCTGCCTCCCAAGTGCTGGGATTAAAGGCGCGCAGTACCACTCCTGGCTCAATAACTTCTTCTCATCTCTGATTCTCAGTTCTGATCATGTATAGAGCCATGCCCGACTTTTTATGTGGGTGCTGGGATCGGAGTTCAGGTCCTAACGCTGGTGGAGCCATCATTCTTACCTACTGAGCCATATTTCCAGGTTTCCAATGACTAGTCTGTCAGAACTTTGTATTATATATATATATATATATATACACATATATGAAAATATATCCACAAGTAGAAAATCATGGAAAATATGTGGTACTGTTATGTGTACATACATGTTCTCCTATATAACTTGTAGGTATCACTTGGAAGAATGGCATCTAAATCTACTCTGATGAGTTCACACTACTTTGTTCTTCCCAACTGTAATACAGTAGCCCACAATCTGGACATCTGGGTAGTTCTAAATTGTGCATCCAAATTGTGTGTTTCCTTAACAGTACTTGTTCCCCACATCTTTGTCAACACTTTGAGTCTTAAAAATATCCTTGGTAGGTGTTGGGGGACATAGATTATTCAGCAAATTGTTTGCTGTAAAGCATGAGGACCCTGGAGCTCATTGGCTAGTCAGAATAGCCTACTTGATGAATTCCACCCTGTTTAAAAAAAAGGTGGAATGCACCTAGGGAATGACACCCAAGGTGTCTGTGAGTGTGAACACGTAACAGACAACTACCAGACTACAAGGCCAGGCCCATGCCTGTTTCTCCTAGAATAAAACCCTAGTTGTGGGTAGAGTCAAACTGCAGAGCCACAAAGACTGTCTCCAGCATGACTTGACAAGTGGCTGAATTCTTTTCTCCTTCAACCCAAAGGTGCTCCAGCCCCCAGCTCACTCAGCCACACCCACCATGTGTGAAGAAGAGACCACTGCGCTCGTGTGTGACAATGGCTCTGGTTTGTGCAAGGCAGGCTTTGCAGGAGATGATGCCCCCAGAGCTGTCTTCCCCTCCATCGTGGGCCGTCCTCGCCATCAGGTGTGTTTTCTGGATCCAAGGCTCTCTCTCTCCCTTCCTCCCCAGAGGGCTATAAAGTAAGGTAAGGGGCAAGTATATGGATGGCTTTGCTCTTGATCAGAAAACTACATGGTCCTAGGAGGAAGACTGGCCCACGGGAAGTCCTTTATCCCCGCTTCCTGTTTGCCCACACTTGTTTCCTGTTGTCCCGTTTCCAAAGAAGGGCCTTTCCTCGTCATGTCGCGTCTTCAGCGACATTTCAATGACTGAACCTGTGTGTGGAACCACAACCAATTTGCTTCTCTCACCTTTTCTTATTGCAGGGTGTGATGGTAGGAATGGGCCAGAAAGACAGCTACGTGGGGGACGAGGCACAGAGCAAGCGGGGGATCCTAACTCTCAAATACCCCATTGAACACGGCATCATCACTAACTGGGATGACATGGAGAAGGTATGTGGACCCCTATGTGCTTGCTTTAATAACATGTTATTTTGCTCCCATACCCTACAGCTCTCTGTGCCTATCAACTCTTACTCTGAAACATTTCTCATATCCCTGTCTTCCTTTCCTTTTCATCCCTAGATCATTTCCAGTCTAGGCCACCAACCTCTCCCCCTGGACCACTGCAATGGCTTCCTGCAGGTTTCTTTGTCCCCTGTCTTTACTTACCCAGTCAATTCTCTATGCTCCTGTAAAGCTTCTCTTTCTAAACATCTACTTCTGGAAGGTAGAGCCTTATGAATGGCAGGCTCCTAGTCCCTGCCTGGTCTATCCTAAGGTCCTGACCCTGCCTCATATCCAGTCCCCTCCTATCCTGCAGCAGCTTCCTCTGCTGCAGCACTTGCTCTGGTCAAGGCTTAGCCCTTGTTTGAATCGCTGGGGCTGGGGCTGAAGAGATGGTACAGTGGTTAAGAGCATTTACTGTTCTTGAAGAATACTAAAGGTCAGTTCCTAGCAACAACCATCTGTAACTCCAGCTCCAGGGGATCTGATGCCCTCTTTTGGCTTCTGAAGGCACCTGCACTCACTGCACATGCACCCCCCTCCAAACATACACATATATATTTTTTAATGTTTTCCAGAGATTCTATGATTCTCTAAAAAGAACATTAAGTACTATAGAGGTTTCTAGAAACTATTTTTAAAAAGCAGGAGACAGGGCAAGGATAGTCATGTGTGTGAAATGCTAGCAGAGCCTTTCTGAGATTCTGATCGATTGCTAACAGCTGTCTGAATTCTGCTTCTGCTATGACCGTCTTCTGAAATGCAATGGAGTACGCTGAACAGACCATGCTGATCTGAAATCTGTAATCCACTGACAGCTCCTCTACATCCTCAGCTCAGTCACTCTGGATGCCGGCTAGTGCGTATTATGATAGCTTTCTCATTACAGAGAGGAGCAGGGAAGATGCTGGGGTGCACAGCAAAGAGACCCGAGTGTAAATCCTCCCAACCTTAGTTGCTTCTTATGAAGATTAAAACCCTTTCATAGATACAAACTTAGTGTAACCCCAAGAACATGGATCAGTACTGAAGAAGTGACACGTTATTCAGGTATCTCCCAATATCTAATTTGAAAACTTAAGAAACAAAATATTTTCTCACAGTACTGACAGCATATGAACTCTTTAAAGAAACCCCTAAATATTTATTATGTGCTTCAAATGAAAACCTAAATAGTAATAAGGTGTCAAATCTCCTCAAAATAATTGATACATTCATTGCCATTCCAATAAAATTATGCAAAAATAATGATGAAGATAAATAAGTAGGCAAAAATTATGAGCACAAAACGAGCAAGACAAATTAAGGGGAGATGTCATATCCAAGTGCTAAAATAAAACATGGGTTCAAAGTTAAAACAACAGGGCTGGTGAGATGGCTCAGCAGGTAAAGTCACTTCCCACCAAGCCTGACGACTCAAGCTCAATTTACAGGACCCACATGCTGGAAGGAAAGAATTGGCTCCAACAAGTTGTCCTCTGACAGGGAACCCTCTCGCCCCATTTAAGTAAATAAATGTAGCTTTAAAATCCAAACAAATAAATCTGGAAAGCTACCTGCCTCTGCCTTCTGAGTGCTAGAATTAAAGGCATGTGCCACCATACCCTGCCCTTTTCTGTATTTTTGAATTATCAACAACTGTAACTTTGAAGCTACAGTGCTTTGTAAAAATAAAAGGGAGTGCAGTGCCTAGGCCCACTCCTAAGGGTTCTGATTGGTAGGTCTGGGATGGAACCTAGTCATCTAACCCACACTCATGGTTCCAAGTGAAACTGAGACGGGGTGTCAGGGCCACGCATTTCAAACCTCACTTTCTTCCACTGAGGCCAGTCATTTTCCTTCACATCCCTGTGAAATTTGGCAGTCCCAGGCCTCTGCCCATGCCATTTCCTGTCCTTAGAGGCCCACTGAGGCCCCCGTGATCTTCGCTTTAGACCCATTCCAGTTTCCGGGTAACAGCTGCTCTTGCCGTTTGTGCCATTTCACTTGCATTTTGGTATTTTTGTCTTTCAAATTCTTTCTTCTCTCTGAACTTTGAGACTAGGAAGCAGGTGCCATGTCTGATCCAGAGGGCTCTTGTCACACGTAGTACCATTTCAGCAAAGTCTATAAATATGTGGGTCTTCTAAGACCAAGTGACTCAAAGCCCCATAGTTAAAGAAACCAAAGCTAGGGTTGGAGAGATGGCTCAGCAGTTAAGAGCACTGAGTGCTCTTGCAGAAGATCCAGGTTCGATTCTCAGTACCACATGGTGGCTAACTCCAATTCCAGGGAAATCCAACACCCTCTTCTTACTTCCATGGGCATTGTATGACATGGGTGCACTTACGTACATGCAGGCAATACACTCATACACACAAAATAAAAATAATAAAGTATTTTTAAAAAATAAACCAAGGTTCCATGTCCCTGACAGTATTTGCCAAACCCCTTTAAAGTAAAAACCCCCATCTGGTTATCTTGGAGCACTGAAGAAGGACATAGGGTAGGGGACTTTCCCTAAAGCTGAGGTTCTGATCTAGGATGGGTTTGGCCCACCTCCAGGGGGACGAATGATAATGTCTTGAGACACAACCAAATGTTGGTCACAACTAGAACCTGGTAGACAGAGAGAAGGAATGGTGTTAAACTTGCCTTGGTGCAAACCACCACCTGAGCCAACCTAACATGTCACAGTGCTGAGATGGAGAAACACTGCTCAGAGCAGCCTGAGTGGGAATTGTGCCTAGGCGTGTGTGTCAGGGTACCAGCAGGGTACAGTATGCATCAAAAGGCAGCCAGAAGGGGGTAAGCACCAGCCACCGTGGGAGTTCCTGTGCCCTGAAAACCGAGGGGCTACGGTGGGAAGAGTGCCTCTGGAGCCCAGTGAGACCTGGCATCTAGAAAAGGGGTCACTGACAGGAAGGTGTGTTTATGGAGGGCCATACCATGGCCAGGAGAAATGTCCTGGCTTTTCTTCCAACTCATTGTCTAATCTGCGAGTGTCATCCATCAAACAAACACAGCCAGAAAGCAACAAGCACCAGCACTGGCTCCCTTAAGTCACAAAACAGTGAGGAGAAGGGTGCAAATGGTCAAACGGAAAAAGACCAGCAGAATATATTAGCTCCGCTTCTGGCTTGCCTGAAGTCCTACTGAAAGGGAACAGACTCTCTCCATGTCCATCAGCAATCCCCAGGGTGACCACTCTCTCCAGATCTACCCCACCTCGTGTGGCACTTGGCACCCATGCCCAGTATGGGTGTGCCAGCCAGACTTTTCAAACTTCCTGGGGAGTCTGCTGGGCTTATCTGGCTTTTGTCTAACCAGATCTGGCACCACTCCTTCTACAATGAGCTTCGGGTGGCACCCGAAGAACACCCCACCCTGCTCACAGAGGCCCCGCTCAACCCCAAGGCCAACAGGGAGAAGATGACCCAGGTAAGAGCCAGGAAGATTTTAGTACAAGAAAGCAGCTGGGCTGGGTACCTCCTTCCTTTCATACACCAATGCAGCCAAATGTTTTGAAGACCTGCTGTATGTGTGGCCCACCAAGGCAGGCCCTGCTGTATGCGTGGGGGTGGGATAAAGGACCATGAACTGGCATAGCTCTTACCCTTAAATTACAAACCATTCCGGAGGCCAGAAGACGGTGATTTTTGCTAGTACTTTCCTCTTCACTGTCCTTTCAGATCATGTTCGAAACCTTCAATGTCCCTGCCATGTATGTCGCCATTCAGGCTGTGCTCTCCCTCTATGCATCAGGCCGCACCACAGGTTGGTAGAATGGAAATTCATTCCTTTTCTGACTGTGGTATTCTTCAGGACTGTTCTTTCCTCACTGTCACAGGGTTGGGGGGGAGCCAATCCACGGACAAGTGGTCTCGGAGGACACTGAGACTAACATACCTGAGTCTGAAATGAGGGTGAAGAGGCAACCACTTTGAGACAGCTTCTCAGTGAGCTCAAACCACCCATGACAACCTACCGATACAATGTACCAGGGGAAGTAGAGACAAGGTGGGCTCCTGCAGACTCCTTCTCAAAAGCACAAAAGGGACATTCAGTGCCCAGGGAGAAATGTGTAGAAATGACCATGGGAATGTCCACAGAGAACGCTGGGTGTGAGCCTGCTTGTATCTCAGTCAGAAAGGATTTACATAAACCATAACTGACATGCAGCAAGGGCTGCTTCCTGAGAGTGGTCATTCCAAGGGCTTAGACACATACCCTCGGAGCAGTGCTTTTACCTCATGAACAGTAGAACCCACAATGATGGATGTGGAAGCATGTGGCCATGCTAGAGAAGGATGCTCAGGAAACAGAGAAGCTGCAATCCTCAACAGGGACTTGAGTGTGTCCATATATCCTGTTCAAAATTCATTCATTCAGATGGTCACTGCTTTACCACGCATCCATCCACCAGAGGTTTGCCACTGCTACCACAGACCCTGTATCAAACTGTAGCCACACCAGGAAATAAGGCAGATCCTGTCACTGTGGGGATTGCTTACTTTCAGTGAGTTCTCAGAAGAAAACACACACATGCACATGCATGTGTACAACTAAAGATTCTCAAGATGGGTGAATTTTCTTAACTACTAAGAGATTCTTTTCTAAAAGATACCAGCAATAGATGAAAGGAGATTTGCTCTTTATCCCACAGGTATTGTCTTGGATTCAGGGGATGGTGTCACCCACAATGTCCCCATCTATGAGGGCTATGCACTGCCTCATGCCATCATGCGTCTTGACCTGGCTGGCCGGGACCTCACGGACTACCTCATGAAGATCCTCACAGAGAGAGGCTATTCCTTTGTGACCACAGGTATCTGCCCCTTTCCTGATTCCGACTTGAGCCCAAAACCAAATCTGATCTGGGACTAGAAAGTCTCAAGAGCAATGAGAATTCTGTGGTTCTATGTCTTCAAGCTGTCATAAAGATGCTCCAGGAAGGCCAGGGCCTAGGACTAGCTCCCTTATGCAGTGCTCTGTCCAGCCTTCCTTAAGCCCTTTTCAGCATTCTCCTTCCCCAGCATCTGTTGTCTCTGCTCAGAACCAGTAGTTTCAACAAGGCTGCACTGAACTGAAGACCTAGTGATATATTTTGCTACCTAGGGGTATCTGTGCTGTCAGTAGGGACAAATGTTATGAGAGATCTAAAAGGAGAGGGTGTCATGAGACCCACCTGGGTAAAAGTTGCTTTTAGGTAGGGGTCACCAGGGGTAAGTCCAAATTTACCATGGGAACATCCCCTGTAAGGGCCTCATGACTACTGTAGCCTTATCATGACAGTGACAAGGGAATAGCCCACATGGTCCTGCTTGAGATTCAGGCCTTTGAACTCCTGCTTTAGAAAGATGAGTGAAATGCTTAACCCAGGGTGGAGAGAGCCTCGTCTTTTCAGGTCAATTCTGCCCTTGTTCTGAGACTGAATTCAAAGTAGACTAAGAAGGTTTCAAGATTGTGTGGCTCAACCAAGTTTTCAAAGTCAAGAATTCACTTTTACCATTTCTGTTCCTTCCAGCCGAGAGAGAAATTGTGCGAGATATCAAGGAGAAGTTGTGTTATGTGGCCCTGGATTTTGAGAATGAGATGGCCACAGCAGCTTCATCTTCCTCCCTGGAGAAGAGCTATGAGCTGCCCGATGGGCAGGTCATCACTATTGGCAACGAGCGCTTCCGCTGCCCGGAAACCCTTTTCCAGCCTTCCTTCATTGGTGAGATCCCAGCTCACTGACTCAGAGGGCAGGGTGAGCAGAGTACAGGGTGCAGGGTCAGGGTAGAGGGCTACAAGATGGAAGTGTGCAGGTCAGAGGTCTGCAGGATGGAGGGCAGAGTGGCAGGGAGGCAGGGCAGAGGAGTGGGGGAGGCTTAGAAAGAGAAATAACTTGGAATCACAAACACTTTATTACTTAGAAGTATTCTACATTTTTCCAAGAAGGGACAGTTCAACATAAACAAGTAGATATAAATCTAACTTTGAATACAGAGGTAAGGAAATCAAGATAATGGAATATCAGGACAGAGGCTGGATATATGGCTCAGCAGTTAAGAGTGTCTACTGCTTTTGCAGAGGACCTAGGTTTGGTTTCCAGTACCCAAATGGCAGCTCACAATCATCAGTAACCTCAGTTCCTTGGGATCCAGTGCCCTCATCTGACCTCCTTAGGCACTGCATACATGTGGAACATATAAATTCACACAAGCACACACAACACATACACAAAAATAAAAATAAACAAATCTTGTAAAAATGAAAAGCAGAACAGGGAATATAGTCTGAAAGGATGAGGTTAATTCAGAACTTCTGTATCACTTAGCATCTAAGTCATGGGGCTAGTCTAGATAGTGACAGAGAGGTCTCGGGCCAGACTCAGCTTTCAGTGCTAATTGTGACCCTCCATGACTGTCACCTTCTTCAAGCTTCAGTTTTCTCATCTATAAAACTTGATATAATGGTAGTACTTGCCAGAAAGTACCATAACAATAAATAAAAGATAGTACTTAATGAAGGACAACTACTTTCCTGAGGAGCATTTAAGGTTAAAATATGGGGTACTTAAAATATTCTAGTGCTGGATGTGGTCATGCACTTCTATAATCCCAGCACTTAGGCGGTGGAAGCAGGTAGATCAGGACCTCAAGGTCCTCCTTAGATACATGGTGAATTTGAAGCCAGCTTGTGCTTCATACAACCATAAAACTTTGTCTCAAAAAAATTAGATTGTGGTAACAGTTGCCTCACTCTGTGGATCAGCTACTGAATTGTATACTTTAAATGGGTAAATTTTAGTGTGTGAATTATATCTCTTTAAAGCTATGTAAAAAAGACAGTGTGTTCCTTCTGAAATATGCTTTGAGCATCAGTGAAAAATGTTAGCCAGGACATGAAGAAACTAAAGGCAGGGCCATGACTACTGAGGGATGTGAGTTTGTAATCTAGTTGGAACATTAGTCAAGGGTCTGAACTTGGGCAGCTGCAATGGAGGAAGAAGGATCTTTGGAGAAGTGGAGCAGCTCTTCTGGTAGTAATTTTTCTTTGACACAGAGTCTCATTCTGCACTCCAGCCAGGCCTTGGGGTGATCCTCCTACCTCAGCCTCCTAAGTGCTGGAATTACAGGGCTGGGTGCTGACTAAACACTGTAACCTCCCCAAGGTATGGAGTCTGCTGGAATTCATGAGACAACCTACAATTCCATCATGAAATGTGACATTGACATTCGTAAGGATTTGTATGCCAACAATGTCCTCTCTGGAGGCACAACCATGTACCCTGGCATTGCTGACAGGATGCAGAAGGAGATTACAGCCCTGGCCCCCAGCACTATGAAGATCAAGGTGGGTTGGGTCTTGCTCTACTTCCCTATGCTGGTTTTTAAAGAAAGACCTGCCTATCTAGGAGATGCTGCAGGGCCTGGAGCTTGGCAGTCTCTGGGCTTGAAGTATCCTGGTCTGCAGCCAACTCATCTTGGGAGGGGTGATGTTCTTTGGGTAATGATTGGCTAAAGATACATTAGCATGGCTAAGCCAATAACCGCACACATATCATATGAGAAGGGATGGAAAGAATTGGAGATAAAGACAATATTAAAGAGGAATATCAGGAGAGAAATAGAAGGAAAGGAAAGAGCAACTGGGGTTAAAGATGGCTTACCAGTTATGAGTGCTTGCTGCTTGCTCTTCAGGAGGATACAAGTTCAGTTCCCAGCACCTACATAGGGTGGCTCACAACCATGCATAACTCCAGTTATGGGGATCTGATGCCCTCGTCTGGCCTCCACAGACACGCATGTGCAAATACACAGATGCATAGACACAAAACAGAGTGGTGATACTACAGCCTCGTTAAGCTTTAAAAATGGCTTGAAAAGGGGTTAGGAAATGGCTCAGGCTCAGAGGAGAGTGCTTGCCATGTGAAGGAGGACCTGAGTACACATCTCCAGCATCCACATAAAAAAGTGGTTAGAAGCTGGGGGTGGTGGTACATGTCTTTAGTTACAGCGCTGAGGAGGCAGAGGCAGACAGATCTCTGTGAGATCAAGGCCAGTCTAATCTACATATTTAGTTCCAGGACAACTGAGTCTATAGAGAGACCTTATCTCAAAAAAAAAAAAAAAAAAAAAGAAAGAAAGAAAGAAAGAAAGTGGAGTGAATCTGTAATTCAAGCCCTAAGGAGGCAGAAAGATGGATCCCTGGAGCTCAATGGCTAGCCCAGCTTAATACATGAGCTCTAGTGAGAGACTTTGTCTCAGAGAATAAGGAAGAGAGAGGTTGAGGAAGATACCAGATGTTGACCTTTGGTCACATGTGTATATATGCACACATACACATGAACATACACACATGTATGCACAACACACATAAGACAATGGAGGTGGAAAGTTCTAAAGAGGAATGTGTGGCCACAGAGCTGGCAGTCACTTTAAACTCCCAAGGATGTTCCCTGTCCCTTGGCTAGGCAGCTCTAATGTACTGACCATTGTGGCTGCAGCCTTCCCCACACTGGTTCTCACCAGGGCACATTACCTCAGCAGCCTTGATAGAAAGGATTTCCATCTGTTCACCACTTTTGCTTGTCTTCTGGTATCTAATCAATCATAGAGATATCTTTTTTAAAGGCTTCTGGGAACTTTCCTGTTAGAAGATTTTTTTAAAGATTTGAGGGCTGGAGAGATAGCTCAGCAAGTAAAGGTGACTACTGGCTAAGCCTGAGGACCTGAGTTTGATTCCCAGGACCCATATGGTGGAAGGAGAGAACGTACTACTACATGTTTTCCTCTGATGACCACATATACCATAGCATTGTGTATCATACCCACACCCAAGGCTAAATAAATAGAATGAAGAGACAGATGCGGTGGTGTATACCTGTAATCTCAGCACTAGAGAGGTTGAGGCAGGAGGATCCATGAGTCTGAGCTTACCCTTAACTACACAGTGAGTTTGAGGACAGCCTGGGCTACATAACACCCCATCTCAAAAAACAAACAAAAACCTAGACCTTTCAAAAACTGGGAACTTAGGCTGGGCATGGTGGCACACACCTTTAGTCCCAGCACTCAGGAGAAGAGGCAGGTAGATTCTGTGGGTTCAAGGCCAGCCTGGTCTACATAGTAAGTTCTAGGCCAGCTGGGGTTACAAGAAGACCCTGTCTCGAAAAGATCAAAACAAACAAACAAACAAAAAACTGGGAAATTAGTTGAAAAGCCATTCTTTCTGAATTCATTTATAGTATGAGTTCAAAGTTGTTTGTCATAATAAGCAATCTCTAAAGGTCAAACTCAGGGCTCCCATAGAAAGATAAACACTGTATGCAGAAATTTGACAACTTCTCAGATATAAGTGGCCATTAGCAAATGAAGCTCAAAACAGGGTCTGAGCAGACTGGCTTAGAGTTGAAAATGGAATCAGCTCAGCCCAAAGTGTGCACATCCAAACCCTAGGCAAGGATAGAACAACATTTCCTGTATTTGATGTTGGGGATTGATCGGCTATTGCTGAATAACAAACACATATGAAATCTCAGAGGCACATAAGAATGAGCACAGTTGCTTATATATCTGCACATCAGCAGAAAGTCAGCTGATCAAGGTCAGACAGCTACAGTGGTCTGCTCAGCTCAGCTCAGCTCAGGTTAGACTCTACACCTCTAATTATGGGGCTGAGGATGAAGGGCCAGCAGCCCTTCAAGGGAAGCCCTTCTTATGAAAAACGGAGAGGCATTAAAGTATAGATAATTTTTCAAGCACATTTTTCAAGCACAAGAAGCTCCTGTTTGTGTGTTGGTTACTGACATCCCACTGAACAAGGTGGACAAATGGGCCGCAGCCTAAGTTGAAGGAGACTGGGAGCAAAAATTCTGAGCGACAATCTAAAGTGTACCATGTTTCTCCTGTTTATTTATGACCACGGAGGATGTCCTTTTCTGGAGCAGGCTGAGATAGTTTCTGACTTCTGGGTCTCCCCGCTTATTTTTTTTTAATTAATGTATTTTTATTTTATGGGTATAGGTATTGTGCACAAATATTTAAGTGTACCAGAGTCATGCAATGCCTGAAGAGGCCAAAGAGGGTGTCAGATCCTCTAGAACTGGAGTCACAGAGTTAGTTGCCACATGGGTGCTGGGAACTGAATCCAGATAATCTGGAAGACCAGCCAGTGTTCTTAACTGCTGAACCATCTCTCCAGTCCCCCTATTTTTATTTTTAAATCTTGAGATGGGGCCTTGAGTTGCCCGGCTCACTTGGAACTCCTGGGCTCATGTGAACACCTAGGACACCAATATGCACCCTACTGCTTTGCCTATCGGTTTGGTGACTGGTGTTGGTGCCTTAGCTATTCATATTTGTTTTTGCAGATCATTGCTCCACCTGAACGGAAATACTCAGTCTGGATTGGAGGCTCCATCCTGGCCTCCCTCTCCACCTTCCAGCAGATGTGGATCAGCAAGCCGGAGTATGATGAGGCCGGGCCCTCCATTGTCCACAGGAAGTGTTTCTAAAGTCAGAGGGGGTCCTCTGGAAATCCTTTCAAGACTGCTGTTACCAGCCATGAAACATTAAAATCTGCAAGCCTTACTTCTCTGTGCTGCGCTGCTCCTTGGGTCCTGTGTGTACCTCATACAAAATGCCAAGGGCTTTAAAAGCATACTATTATTTAGTAATTATGTATGTGTATGTCTGTGTGGGGTGTGTGCCCATGCATGCTGGTGCCTGTGTGAGTCAGGAGAGACTATCACAGCCCCTGACGCTGGAGTTTGGGAAGTTGTAAGCTATCTGACATGGATGCTGGGAACCCAACTTGGGTCCTCTTCAAGAGCAACAATCATTCTTAGCCACTGAGCATTTCTCCAGAAACTCCAATTATTTCTCATCCTCACAATGCACCTCAGAGGTGGGTGCTATTATTCCTGCATTACTGACGAGGGAATGGAGGCTCAGAGAAGTTATGGTCTTGGTGAGGATTACATAGAAGTACAATAGAAATTCAGGTCTATTAGACACCAAAGCCAATATTCCTCCCACCGTGCATTTTACCTTCTTTCCTTGAACATGAGTAAAAACTAGAGCCATTTACCTAGGACAGAGAGATGGTTCAATGGTTAGGAGCACTGCTTTTGCAAAGGACCCAGGTTTGGTTCCCAGTACCCACATGGCAGATAACTAAATCAAACTCCAGTCCCAGGGGATCCAGTGCTCTCTTCTGACCTCCAGACACTGCATGACATAGGTATACTTACATGCAGGCAAAACACTCATACACATAAAATAAAAATTTTAAAAACTCATATATCTGAGAGGTAAGAAACACGCTTTCAGAAATGAGTCCTTGTACTCCAGGGTACATTAGAGGAACATGAACCCAAGCTTGTGAGGTGTTACATGAGTGGTCCAAACATGATGCTGTTTAAATTTAGATGAAGAGAAGCCATGATGGACTTGGATCTCTAAAGAGACTCCGTGCCCAAGGATTACATTGTATTGGGCCCCATAATTAATCAAGAAGAGAGTAACACTCTTCGGAATTATATTCTTTTTTTTTCCTCTCTTTTTATTTTATGTGTATGAGTGTACTGGCTGCAAGTATGCACACACGTCATTTGGTGCCCACAGAGATCAGAAGAGGGTCTCAGATCCCCTGGAACTGGAATTACTGATGGTTGTTAGCCACCATGTGGGTGCCAGGAATCGAACCCAGATCCTCTAAAAGAGCAGTCAGTGCTCTTAACCACTGAGCCATCTCTCCAGCCCCAGGAATTGCATCTCTGCCTCCCTCTATCCCTTCTCAGTCCTCCCTCCCATCTCTCTCTCCTACTCCCGCCCCCTTTCCTTACTTTCTTCTCCCCTCCCCCTGCATTTAATTGTTCACTGAATTTTTGGCATGCCAAAATTTTGGTAAAAGCATGTGGGACTTGTTTCTCACAGCGATTATCCCTGCCCATCAGGATCTTAATGCATAAAAAGAGGGAAGATTCTCACTGTATGTAAGATCATGGTATGGGGAAACAGATACTCCCATAATGTATTAGAAGAAAACAAGAGATAATCATGATACAGTGTCAAGTGATGACAGTATACTAGGCACTAAGTTAAGAATTTATATAGGTTTTCTCATTTAACCCTCACCTCAACCCTAGGAAGCAGGTACCAGGATCATCCCCGTCTCAAAGCTACCTTACTAGTTACCAGGACAGCCTGCTGTTTAGTGGCAAAACTAGGTCCTCTTTTCTGCCTGGTGTTCCTTCCTTTATTTGCCTAACCTAGTCCTGGCTCCATATTCCTGATCACATCCACCTGATCCCCAGTCATCACAAACATACACACTTAGATCCCCTTTCACATCCCCATACTTGAACTCTGGTAGCGGGTGGGTTGGAGACTTCAATCTTAGGACATAATTCCCAGAGGTAGACCCTGAAATCAGGATTCAGTGTAAGTGACTCACTAAGGAACTGCTCTCAGGAAAACCCAATAAGCAGCTTGGAAGAAGCAGAGAGGAAAGGGGAGGGAAGTCTTGAAGGCAAAGGCCCTTGGAGAGCATCCTGGACCTGATTTCCACACACTGCTCTGTGAGTTCCAGGTTACATAGAGAGACCCTGTCTCAAAAAAAAAAAAAAAGAAGTCAAAAGGATCATTACTAATGATGGCATTAGGAAACTGACAATTAGGCAAAGACAATTTATTAATTCACACTATTAGTAAAAAAAGGCCAGGCATGATGACACACCTGTAATCCCGGCATCGGTGGAGGGGGCTCAGTCCAAGGCCAGCAAGGACTAAACTGTGAAATTCCATTTATATTAATTAAATTTCTATTGCTGTGATAAAACATTCTGACCAAAAGCAACTCAGGGAAAAAAAGACAAGCATGCAGGCCTGAGTACTTTCAGCTGTCCTTAGCACATTTTTTTTTAATACAAATTACTAAGAACAACTCAGGCATTTTAATTTTTAGTTTTTAAGGGTGTCGCAGGACCAAGCTAGTCAGGCCTCCCTGGTGGAGCAGCTAAGACATCTTCCTCCCGCTCCACGGGTGAAAGTTCTCCAGCAAAGTCTTTCCTGAGCCTCCTCTCTTCACATATCGAATCCTTTGCACCCCATCCCCTATGGTTCATTCCCGCAGAGCCAATCTATCAGGTCTAACTGAGTTACAATACCATCCCTGATCCAACATAAGATTTTTTAATTATGCCAGTCGACTGAGTGAACATTTACTTATCAAAAAGTCAGAGATGGGGGTGCAGTTAGTAAACTGATTTGTTCATATACAATGTAATGATCCAACATTGTGCTGAAAATTCCAGGGAACAAGAAAAAATAATTTGAGTAAGTTATCAGATTGTGTCGTTTTCCTACTTATAATCACCCCATTTCTTCCTGTATTAGAATAAAAGCCGGCAACGAACTCCTGGGGGAAGAACCTGTTTTAAAACCGCCACTTATTTCAGGCCAGTGAGATGGTTCGGCAGGTAAAGGCACTTGCCTCCAAGTCTGAATACCTGAATTTATCCCCACACGGAAAGAGGGAATCAACTCACCCAAGCTGTCCTCTGACTTGCACACACAGTAAGTAACAGATAAATAAATAACTTAAAAAACAAACAAACACCAAGAAGGTACAATCAACCGTAACTCGGGTAGTTAGCCGCCCTTCCCTCCCTCACGTCCCCTGCTCCACAATCCTCCCGAGAAACGAACGGTTCCCGCGCCAAGGCGCCCCCCCCCCCCCCGGCGAATTTAGACGAGCCACTTCCTGCCTGACGCTTTCGTGACGACAAAGGCGCGCCTGCGGCCGCGACAGCGAGGGCGGAAGTGCCCACCTCTCCGGGCGTGGGTGGCATGGCCGCAGGGCGGCTCCTTCTGGGCTGGCTCCGAGCGCCCCGCAGTTCCATGGCTGTGGACGCCCTCGCGGGCGCGCCGGGCTCCCGGGGCCTGCACGAGAGGCGCGGCCCCCGAAGGCTCTCCATCGAAGGCAACATCGGTAAGGGCCGGAAATGGTTACCGAGCCTTGGCCTCTGCCCAGTAGGTGACCAGGAAGCGGGGGCCCAAGCTGGCACCAGCCCACCTCACCCCGGGGGGCGACCTACGGGCCTGCTGGTTCCGACTCAGCAGGGCAGGACTTTTCTCCCAAGTGCACTTTGGGTCTTGCCTTTTTGATTTTGAGTCATTGGGCCTCAAACCTTGCCCGCGCACCCAGGGGACGTGACAGCTACGCAGGTTGTAGATAGCAAAAGCACCAGAATTGTGCTCGTTTACTAGCTTGTTCGGTTAGCCAGAAATAGAAGCGACAGTTTGTTTTCCTAAGATAGATTACTAGATATAGCAAAAATAAAAATAAAGGCCCAGTCTACGTAGACTTTTAGGATAATTTTAGCGTGTGTCACATGCAATATTGGGGACATATACTTAGAAAGGACCCATTGTTTATTTAAAACTTACACTTTAAACAGGATGTCCTATATTTATGTGGTCACCCTACTTTGAGTTCCTAAAGTTTAGTAATTCCGATACCATTTTTGCCTTGTTCTCATATTAGATGCCCTATCAATTCTTGAGGATTTTCTTAACTCTCACGTTTTAAACTTAGAAATATGCTATTACAATTTTTTTTTTTTGTATGAAGTGACCCAGTATCTTAATGAAAAAGCAACATGAAAGCAAACATTCAACTTACTGTTGCTGAATTCTGGACTTGCTGCTTAGTTCTGTAAAGGCACTGAGCAGTAATGTGATCAGTTACGTTTTAAGTACTGAAACATTCTAGCAGCAGAGTTTCTGATTTTATCCATTCAACAAATAACCCTTTAAACCACTTCCCTAGGCCAGTGCTGTTCTTGGCCCAGAAGATGACAATAGGGCCAATAAAACTCAACTCTCATGGAACTCCTAATAACGAAACACAATGAAACTACAGAAATTAAGCAAAGTAAATAATATATTAGATAGTAATCAGTATTATGGAGAGAAATCATGGATGAGGGGTTAAAGATAATACCATTGTTTTAAATAGGGCACTCAGCAGATGCCTCACTGATGAGGTGTCTTGAAGAATGTGAGGGAATAAACTATGTGGGTAGCTGGAGAAGAACTTTCCAGTCACAAAAGCTCTGAGGTGGGATGGTGTGTTCAAAGAATAGGAGAGAACCCATTTCAGCTGAGGTACTGTGACCAAAGAAGGGAATGGAGTGAAGTAAGGTCAGAGGATGAAGGACACCCAGATTGTGTAGACTGTCATGGGATTTTAATCAGAGACAGGAAGCCATGGAATGTTTGAAGAGTTGAGGACAAAAGCATCACCTGCCTCATACACTGAGAGTAGAAGATGCTTAGTGAGCCATTGCAACAATGAGTTATAAAGTTGGGCCAGGATGAAAGGTACCTTTTAAGGTTAGGCCAGCTGAATTTGGTGAAGGATGGACTTGTAATACAAGATAAAGGCATCAGTGGTGACCTCACTCATTTTGACTTGAATAGCTTGAAAGGTATAGTTTGAATTTTTTAATTATTACTTGTTAATTCTTTTCTTATGCTGGGGTCTTATGCATGTGAGGCAAGTGTTCTCCTAATGAGGTTCATTTGCAGCCCTTGGTTTTTTTGAGACAGTCTTGCTTATGTAGTTCAGGCTGACCTAGAACAGCTTATGTAACCCCAACAGGCCTTATTCATACATCCTTCTGCCCCTGCCCTGGGTGCTGGGCTTACAGGCATGTGCTATCACAGGTTGGATTTTCTTAAATGGAGAAGTCGGGGAAGAACAAGTTGGATTAATGGTTTCAAGAGTTTGGTTTTAAGCTGGCCCAGTGGTTAAGAGCACTGGGTGCTCTTCCACTGGACCCAGGTTTGGTTTCCAGCACCAGTGTGGCAGCTAGCAAGTAGATGTAACTCCAGTTCCTGGGGATCCAATGTCCTCTTCTGGCCTTGCATGCATGGGTACGCTTGCATACACGCAGGTAATATATTCATGCACATAAAAATACTAGAATTTTTTAAATGGTCTAATTAAAAAGAGAAATTGGTGACCCAGGAGAAAATTAACTGGAGTACATATTTTTAATTTTTTAAAAATTATATTACCTTGTGGGGGAGGGGGAAGGTGTGGGAATCAGCACTCACGTTTATCTCTCTCTGCTTCCTGACTGAATGCATAGCACTCGCTACCTCTCCCTCCCGCTGCTATGACTTCCCTACCACAATGGATTCAAATGTGAACCCAATAAACGCTTCTTTCTGTAAGTTGCTTTTTTCAGGTAGTTTGTCACAGTAACAAGAAAAAGAATCAAGACAGTGACAGAACAAGAGGTTGGCAGAGTAGGCTTTGCCGGATGCTGGTGAGCGTTGGATGAGGCTAGCAGTTGGTCCTGTTGACTGTAGCAGGCTAGGAGGCTGCAGCAGGATTGAAATCAGTATGTGCCATAATCAGATTAACTTCTAGAAGGAAATGGGCTATCGTAAGTGAATAAAAGAAAACTTCATAAAGCAGGTACTGGTCTTTCTATGTTTCCAGCTTGTCAGATGAATGAATAAATAAATTGGATTGGTCTGGAGTAGATAGACTAGATTCGAGGCTGATGTATTTGAAGGAGGAAAGTTGCCAACATGGATGGAGGGAGAGAGAAGTGACATTTCAGAACGCCATTTGGAATTGAAATTACCAGGACTTGGTGACCACTTGGAAATAAGTAGAGGAGGATAACACTGGGTTTACAGTTTTGGATTCTGGCTCGCAAAGCAGAGGATAGAATGAAGGAAGGTGATCTGGGGAAGTAAGTGTGATACATTTTGTCTGAGTTATCTGTGAAGCACACAGGGATGGAGACCTTGAGGGTGACTGGAATATGTAAACAAAGTACAGCGAGACTGGAGATGAGACTGTGATTTCAGTCATGGAAGCTGGTGACTGATGGGGGTAATTAAAACCTCAGAGGTGATGCATTCAACAAGCAAGGGTGATGCAGAGTAGCCTGGGAGACATCATCTGACTCTGCTTTAATCACCTATTTCTCCCCATCACCACTCACCCAGATGACATGTCCCAGGCAGAATTACTCATCTTCTGTGGGCTGTGCAACTTTGTACTCATAACTGTTTGTACTTGAGTTCTATTGAGATTGTTTGCACGTTCAACACTTTGCCTTAGTTGGAACCGCCAGTGTCCTGCTCATCTTTGTGCTGCCCTACCATTGTACTTAAGCAGTGATTCCCAGAGTCCTGTCCTAGAATAGCCATATGGAAGTTAGTCTGTACATAGAGGAAATATATACATTGCTTTTTTTAGATGCAAGCCCTTTTCTTTTTTTGAAGGGTCTCACTATGTAGCCCTGGCTGGCCTAGAATTTACTATGTAGACCAGGCTGGCCTCGAACTCAGAAATTTGTCTGCCTCTGCCTCCCAAGTACTAGGATTAAAGATGTGTGCCACTATGGCTGGCCCCACAAGACCTTTAAAAAAATTTATTGTTACTTTTATTTATTCATTTTGTGTGTGTGCATGCATGCCAAAGTGCATGCGTAGTCAGAAGACAACTTGCAGGAGTTGGTTCTCTCCTTCCACTATGTGGGTCCTGGGGATCAAACTCTAATCATCAAGCTTGATGAGAAGAGCCTTTTACCTTCTGAGCCATCTCACTGGCCCGGCTTTGTTTTTGAATCAGAGTCTCTCTATTACCCTGGCTGATCTTGAACCTTGGAACTCAGATGATCATCCTGCCTCAAGAGTTTTTCTGGCTAGGGTGAGAGAGTACTTGCTTAGCATATACAAGGCCTTGGGTTCAGTACCTAGGATTGTAAGAAAGTTCTGTTTTTCTCTAATCACAAGAGGTATCCCGGAATGACTACCTGTTTGGGAAACCTGAACAAGGAAGGTGAACTCTGGTCCTAAATGAAGCTAGATACGTTTAAGATGCCTAATCTGATCCCAAAGTTACAGAGAGCAGTGCATAAGGAAAGTATCTAGCAACTAAGGGGTCTGGTGTGGTTATGAAGTCCTGTGCATTGTGTGATTGCAAGTCAAAAGCTTGGTACCCAGAAGTGAAAATTATCTATGCGTGGTGATGCAGGCCTTTTGTCTCAGCACTTGGGAGGCAGAGGCACAGTGAACTCTGAGTTCCAGTCTAGCCAGAGCTAATGTAGTGAGATCCTGTCTTTAGAAACAAAAAAAGCAGTTGGAAAGAATGCCTGACAAAACTGAGCTTTTAGTGGTGTTCATCGTTGAAGTCTGTTGTCCTCCAAAGGCAGCTATTTGTGAGTAGAAGCCCAAGAAACGAAGATTGTTGTATGAACTGTGTCAGTGAGTCACTGGAGCCCATTCTGATTTTTACTTTCAAAGACCCATTATGAAAGAGGAAACCATCTTACTCCTTTCAGTCCGGAGACTTGTACATAAAGTAACAGAGGGCTTCCCTAATGACATGTTTCCTCCAACATTCAGAATTGGGTGTCTGATGCACACTAATAATGTCTTTTATTTGTATTGATTTTAAAGGAACAAAACCCGAGCAAACAATCTTGGGAGAAAAATAATTTCTTTCAAATACAGGATCTTGGATTCTCTTGTTGCTGAGATTCACTTCATTCTATCCACCCATCTCTATTCTTAGTACCTGGCCAGGCACTGGGATGGAAAAGAAGGAAGGTGTAATCTGTCTTCAAAAAGTGAGCTCCCAGTCTGCCTGTCGAGAGGGAACAGTGAAGCAGTAATTGCAGTCTAATACCTTGGTAAGCTGGAACAGGCAGTAATTAGCCTTGCCTGAAGATGAAGTGGAACTGGAGAGTATTCAAGGAGTTTCCAGAGAGAAAGTGACACTGTAAGGATGAATCACCGGCAGGTAGAGTAGCGGAGGAGGGCATGTCCAATCAGCCAGGCACTTTCCTGCAGGACGCCTGAACTTGCATTATGCTCTGAGCTATGAGGGACACCCCCCCGCAGCCTCCCTTAGTAAATAGTTTACTACGGAAAGAAATAAAAGGCATCAAGCTAAAAACCTGTATTAGTTTCTTTTAAGCTTACTGACTGATTTATTATGTTTTCCCAGAATGCTTTTAGGTTTAGAAACTTTATAACCCTGGACTTAGTTTCAAGATTGGAAGAGTAAATTTCTTGAGGGCATAGCTCAATCCTGGGAGATTTTAGTTACAATACTGCTTTAGTTTAGTTTACTCTATTTTAGTTACAGTACTACTTAGTAGCTGCTACAAAAGCATCTACTATAGCTCCTAACAAAGATTTATGTTTTCTTTAGAATAATTTTTTTTGAGACAAGGTCTCCCTGTAGCCCCAGCTAGCCTAGAACTCACTCTGGAGACTACGTTGGCTTCCAATTCAAAGATATCCTCCTGCCTCTTCCTCCTAAGTTCTGGAATCAAAGGCATGTATCATCATTCCCGGCTAAGAATTTTTTTTTTAATATGTCAGTCTGGGACTGGAGAGGTAGCAATTAAGAGCATGTACTGTACTTACAGAAGACCCAAGTTCAGTTCTCAGCATCCACGTCCAGAAGCTGATAACCAGCTGTAACTCACTTTCAGGGCATTGAACTCCCTCTTCTGGCCTCCACAGGCACCAGTGCACATCATTCACATGCATACAGTCAGAGACACACATTAAATAAATGAATTCTTAAACCATAAATAAATATGTTAGACCAGTTTATATTTACTGGCATTGATTGACTTTGGCACAGGCTTTTAGAATTGGGTTTCCCCGCCCCCCTCGTGTTTTGTACTTTACTCAAGAAAAGAAAATGCCCAGAGGTGATAGTATATTTAAAAGGTTCCCATGAAATGCGGTATGTTAAACTGAGGGCAATAGAGTTTGGGGTGTTAAGTCAGTTACTGTCACCACCACGTTGTAGCATAGTTAGCTATCACAGGCATTGCAGTTTATAGAAAAGCTTGTGAGATGAAAACCCATGTTGAAGCAATATACTCTTAAGAAATGCCTCCCATATAATAAACATGCAACAAAGTACACCAGCGTTCAAGGCTCTAAGGGAAAATTTGATGCTGCTTGAGAGGCAGGGTACCTCCCAAGGAAGTTACCCTGGGATCTAACTAAATTGTGCTAAGTCTAAGATGATATCCTAAGAGACCAGTGTTGCCTGAGGAAGCAAGGCCAACTGGAGACGTGTGTAATCTTGCTATTAGGAGGCCTCTGTGATGGTGAAGAACTTATGAGGCCCCCAGGAACACTTTAAGATATGTCTGAAGAAGCACAAATACCCAAGCAAGAAGACAGAAACAGCCCTGGAACGTTTATGCTGTTTCTGGTTTTGATTGAAATACCTAGCTCCGCATTATTTTGTAATTGACTAGTCCATATCTGAGGGTGGTGCGTGGCACAGGTGGTTCCAGTGGAATTAGTCCAGGATATACTGCCCCACAGTGAATTCCCTAGGTTCTTCCAACCCTAGTAACATGTATGGTATGGCTCTCAGTGCTGCCCATCACTGTTGACTGTCACTGTGCTGACACTGGCTTCTGATCACTAAACCGGCCTTCCAAACGCCTTGGAAGGAGGGGGGCAGTTACAGGGTGGATGTCAGATTGTTCCGGTAACTGGAGCTGGAGCTATATGTTTCCATTACATTTGTTGGCATTCCAGATTTAGAGTGTTTAAGTGTCATGAGTCAGATTCTGAGAACTCTCCTAGCCCTGAGATGAACTAATAATGTCTGATCTCAGAGGCAAGGTTGGCACTCTGTAGCCCTGAGAGCTCCCCATCTATTTGTTTGTTTGTTTGTTTTGAGATAGAGTCTCACTCTGTAGCCAGTGTTGCTTTGGATCTCACTATATTGCCCAAGTTGACCTAGCAGTCCTCCTCTCTTGGCCTCCCCAGTGCAAGGCTTACATGTGTGAGCCACTAACTACCTGCTTGTTTATACCATTTAAAATAGCTTTTTCAGTGAGATGTCTCAAGTTGTAAAGGTACTTCCCACCAAACCTGACAACCTGAGTTTGATCTCTACAACTCATGTGATAGAAGCAGTCAGAGAAACAACTCCTGAAAGTTGTTTCCTGACCATAATATGGATGTTGTGGCACTCAACATGTAGGCATGCAAGCACACTCAGAATAAATAAATCAATATAGTTTTATATAACTTTTCAGCTTGTAGCCAAGAACCATCTTCAGACTTACTGAACAACCTGCCACCTAAATATTAGCTATCTGGGCTACATTTTGAAGCTGAGGTCTACTCATCACAGGCAGGTTTTGAAAATGCACCTCAACTAATTGGTAACTTACCAGTATAGTAGGAATTGGGAACCAGCTAGAGAAGTTCCAATTCTTAGAATTTAAAAGGCAAAGAATTAAGACACTAGCCTGGAGCTGCAAGGGAAGGCTTTTAGTCACCTTTGTGGGGGAAGAACAGAGGCTGAACAGAATGAAAAGGCACACAAGTTGGGTGGAGGAGGGACCAGGAAGAGCGTGACTGTACAGAACCACACACTCATGTTTGCTGTCATCCTGGCTGTTCAGAGGAGTGGGTGCTGTGTGGTAAATGCCACAATTGACTGTGTGGGCTCTTGTACTGAGACATTGCACTCCTTCCTGCTCAGTCTCCTTGAGTGGCCAATATAATTGACTAGAAGGGTGCCCCTCTTCTTTGTTGGTTCCATTTGAATTCCCCCAGAAGGTAGAACTCATTTGAGTTGAGAAAGACTACTTCTGGTAGAGAACATTGAGCATCAGATCTACTCTGAAGGTTCTTGTTTTTTGTTAAGATTTTTAATAAACAGGTTTTAGAGAGACCTGAGTGTGTTGTTCTTTTAGGCAGGATATGAAGCTAGGTATGACTTTCTGTCTTGAAGGAGTCCCATATCCTCTTCCTAAAGAAACTGCTGTAATTGCAGTGATGGAGTTGCATGGAGAACACCACAGGCCATCCACAAAGGATGAGCGAGCTCAGTTTAGAGGCAGCAGGTTCAGCACAGGTGTCCCACAGGAGGACCATTAGAGCAGATCCTTGAAGTAAGAGTTGACCAGGCATGGAGAAGACAGGCCGTAGCAAACAGGAGAGCAGTGCATTTACATTCAAGGAGAGGTCACAGTATGGTGGGGGATATAAGCAGCTTGGGCCAACAGGAAAACTGAGGTGTAAGAGGTGTAGGCAGGATTCGGGTCCTATTGTATCTAGACCATGCTTACAGGCAGGAATTTTATCATGAGAGTCATAGGTGGGGCCAGAGAGATGGCTCAGCAGGTAAATGCACCTGCCGATGAGCCTGGCAACCTGAGTTTGATTCCTGAGACCCACGTGGTAGAGGAAAGGACCTACTCTTAAAAGTTGGACTCTGACCTTCACATGCCCACCATGCACACACAAATGAATAAATACAATAATAAAAAAATACTGTGCCAGTCAAGATGGCTCAGGAGGTTAAGCAGCCTGCCACCAAGCTCGATGACCTGAGTTTGATCTCTAGGATCCATATGGTGGAAGAAGAAAGCAAACTCCTACAAGTTGTCCTCTGGCCTATACATACATGCCATGGCATACATCCACCAGAAAAATAAATATTTTTTTTAATCCTGTCAAAAGGATTTTTGGTTTGGTTTGATTTGATTTGATTTTGAGACAGGGTTTCACTATGTATTTAGGCTCGATCAAAGTCACTATATAGCCTCAGGTGACCTCAAATTTATGATCATCCTGCCCCAGCATCCCTAGTGCTGTGATTGCAGGGATGCACCACATACCCACTTCCTCCCAAAGGACTTTAAGCAGCGCCTCACAGGCAGCACAGCTGCAGGGTAGAGGTTCAGTTGCAGAGAGCCAGACGAGTCAGAAGCCAGGAAAGGTGAGGACCAGGTCCTTAGTATAGAAGTACAAATAGAAAAAATGGCAGACAAGGAAAAGTTTGAAGCACGTCCTGAAGTACTTAGGACCGGAGGTTTGGACGAGTGGGTGTTGCTGTACCCTGGGGTCTAGGAGATAGGGTGTAGGCAGTGGATAGGATGATAGATATATTTGGGGAATATATAGACATATATACATGGAATGTCCAAAATGGAGATGTCTGAAGGTTCTGCCTGTCTGGAGTACAGGACAGCATGGCCAGATGTTGGGGTCAATGGGAATAAGTAATACGAGTGTGAATGTACTAGGTTGGTTCCATCTTGCCATCACCCCATTCAAGCACTGCTCTGCCTACTTTTGCACCAGCCCATTCTTCTATAGCTGCCATGCTCTTTAAAAACTGAGGAGTAATCTTATAATTTTCCTGCTGAAACCCATTGCTACCGACTTCACCTTGCCCTGAGAAGTCAGACTTCTTACCAGGCCTGTGAGGCCCTGTGTGACCTGTGCTGGATTGCCTGTCTGTCTGGCCACCCCGTCCTGAGCCACTCTTCTCTCTCACCCAAGCTGCAGCCCTGCCAGCTGCTTCTGGAGCCTTAGCCTTCTATTGCTTGCTACTCCCAGGCCTTGGTTCATGCTGCTCCCCATGTGAGTTATCCTTCACCCACCCCCACCCTGACTGTTCGTCTTTCAGGTCTTCTTCTGAGGGCTTTCCCTCCTGAGCTGCATTTGTACCATTACACATTTTCCCTTCCTTCTCAGCACTGAGACTCTCTCAGTGACTTCTTGTGTGTTTGTGTTTGTCTATCACCCATGTCCTCTAGAAGATAAAGTCCACTCGGC
Organism: Eospalax fontanierii; assembly: GCA_035773235.1. Taxonomy (NCBI): domain Eukaryota; kingdom Metazoa; phylum Chordata; class Mammalia; order Rodentia; family Spalacidae; genus Eospalax; species Eospalax fontanierii. Next base: position 50,367,906 of record CM069547.1, on the reverse strand, counting down.
ATTTTGTTAGCACTGTACCTGACAGTCTCGAGCACGTAGTTAGTCCTCCATGAATATTTGTTAAATTTGTTGAATGAATGAGGATCATAATTGTTTTCCCTTCGACTTGTGATTTTTATAGTCACAGGACAAATATGACAAATAGAACTGTGACTCAAGCTTTGCAGTTGTGTCACCAATTTCACCTGCTTTTGAAGGTTTTATTATATTCTCAGCTGCTTACTAAATACTAAATGCAACCTCTGGAAGTTTTGACCAGTAAAATTGCAGCTCTGCCCCTAAGGTGACTTCTCTCTGTTGTCTCCTCTGTTCCCACTGTGGTGACTGGCTAGCTGCCTGACCCTCACCAGCCTGACAGTAGTACAGCTGTGGAGTTTGGAAGTTGGAAAATCTGGTACTTGGCTCCCATGAGATGAACACTTGTGGCAAGGATAGTGGTAGCCTCCTACAGCCTGACTGGGGAAGCATCCCAACTGTGCTGTTTGCATTGCAGCTGTGGGAAAGTCCACCTTTGTGAAGTTACTCGAGAAAACTTACCCAGAGTGGCACGTGGCTACAGAACCTGTAGCAACTTGGCAGGATATCCAGGCTGCTGGCACCCAAAAAGTAAGTTTTCATCCATGGTGGGTACTGGCAGGCGTGGCGGGTGATCTCATTGGAGTAATTTAATTTGCTCTGAGGAGATGAAGTAGCCCTGCTTGTCTCCTTTTTAAAATAGCTTCATTCCAGAAAGCAGACCACAGAGCGTATGCCTTATCTGAGTATGTTTAGTTTGATTTTTGTGACTTTCATATGTCTATAGACATGCCTACCTCTTTTTATTTATTTATTTTTTATTTTTTTGTGGTTTCCCAAAAGCATATCCAGCTGTCTTGGTTTGACACTGAATGTTATCTTTCCTACCCTTAAGTATCTATGTTGTTATTGAAGCTGACTGTCAGGATTATAGTCAGTGATAAATTCTTAGACTTGGAAGCCACTTTACTGAGCATTATGTCATCCCTTGAGTCAACAAAGACACAACAAGTAGCTTTTTTTATTTTTTAAAAAAATATTGTATTATTTTTATTTTATGTATATGAACAACCCCTGTTGTGCAATGCCCTTGAAGATCAGAAGAGGGCGTCAGATCCCCTGGAACTGGTTATAGGTGGTTGTCATCCATCAGGTGGGTGCTCTTAACCACTGAGCCATCTCTCCATCCCTACAACTGGCATTTTTAAAGCACAGACTGTGTGCCAGACTAGGCCACATGTTTGACTCACACCTCATAAATGAACTCCCCTACAACTGTCAGGTCTGCTACTCATCCAAGGCCATTGGGTTGCTTTCAACATCAGCCATAGTATGAAGAGAGAAGGATCATTTTGAACCAGAAGCTCAGAGGAACTTCAAGGAGTGGCAGTACTTGCCCTCACAGGCTCTATGAACTCCTCTTGCAGGCAACCAGGAATCTTCACTCAGTAGCTCAAACTGGTTTTACCAACTCTAATAGCTGCACAATTCCTCCCTGTGTTGAGCCACATTGAAACCCTATGGCCCTGAGTCATTGGTTCAGGTTCTGCCTCTTAAGTAAGACTTGGCTTTTTTGCCCTGCGGCAACCCCTATATACAGTTGAAGGCGAGGTGACCTACTCTTGCTCTTGAGATCAAATTTCTTCAAGCCAAACATCTCTAGGTTTCTTCCAGGCTATTTTTCATTCTGAAGTAACTTTGCCTAAGTGATACACTCCAGTTTGTTCCTTTTCCACTCAGTATTTACTAAGTGTGGTACCCAGAGAGCCGAACAGGACATTCAGATGTGCTCTAAATGGTACCATGCCTTAGAACTTGTTTTGGGGTGCCTTTTTTATTCTAATCTAGAATTGTGTAACCTTTGTAGCAGGTATGTTATGCTGGTTGAAAAATTTTGTTCCTCAAGTTGTCTCTTTCTATGTCTTTACATATGCAGGTATGTGTATTTGTGAAATTTCCATTTAGTAACAAATTATAATATATATTTTTCTGAGTATACCATAGCTAACTGTCAAGATTTTTAAGTATGTCCACACATGGTTTGAAACTCCACCCTTCTAGACATGGAGCTCAGTTCTGACTTGCTCACTTGTTTTTAAAGAATAGAATATAGCAGAATTAGTGCGACTTCTGGGTCAGTCATAGAAACACAGTCTTTTGGGGTATGGTGAGAACCATCATGACACAGCCTCCTCCCAACAAGCATAGCAGTAGGTCTTCTCAGAGTCATGTCCTACATTCTAGTCCAACCTGAGGTGATGGTATCCTCAGTCAGTATCTCGACTGAAATTTCATTAGAAACCCTGAGGCAGAACCACTCTACTTAAGCTTCCCAGATTCCTGCCCCACAGAAACTGAGATAGTGAATGTTTTTGTTTAAGTTGAATTTTGGCATCTGAAGGTTAAACAGCAGTGGGTAACTAATTCTCTTATAACCTGTTATCCAGAGGCAGCATGGCTAAGACCTTCTTCCTTTCATACATCTCTTTGCAGAGGAGAAATGTTTACCTATATAAATGTGAAGTCATTGATAGACATGTGATGATTGCAATACTGAATAATATGGAGTTATTCGATCTCTAATTTGAATTTTTCTCATTTTTCTTCATTGTAATGATGAAAATTGTGTTGATAAACCCCATTTTTTCATTTTTGTTTTACTTTAAGGGTTATTTTTAATTGTGTGCGTGCGTGTGTGCGTGTGTGCATGCATGTGTGTGTGTGTGTGTGTGTGTGTGTGAATGTGAATGTGAATGTGAATGTTTGTAAGAGCAGTGCCTGAGGAGGCAAGAGGAAGGTGTTGGATCCCCTGGAGGTGGAGTCACAGGCAGTTGTGAGCCCCACAGTTTAGGAGCTGGGAACTGAACTTGGGTCCTCTAGAAGAGCAACAAGTGCTCTTAGCTATTGAGCCCTCTCAATTTTTTTTTTTTTTGAGCCAGGGTCTTAGGTAGCATAGGCTACCTTGAACTCCTGATCTTCTAGCCTCCATTTCCCAGGTATCAGGATTGCGGCATGCACCACCATGCCCTGCTTAAACCTTTTCTTTTTTCATAATCAAATTTTATATACTTATCTATTAGGATAATCTAGGAATGTTGCTATATTGTATAAAATTCCCCTTCAGATAAGTTATACTAATTTGCTAAGATAAGTTATACTAATTTACTCTTAACAACACTGGGCAACATCACGCCTTTTCATCCTTGCTAATGTTAGATCTAAGAAAATGTTATTTTTCCTTTTCGTGGCTCTGGGAATCAAACACCAAGACTTTGGATATGCTAGGCAAATACTCTACCACTGATCTATGTCCCTAGCCAAATAGCCTTCTTTCTCTTTTTTTCTTTCTTTTGTTGTGTGTGTGCTTATGTGTATGCTCATGTGTGTGGAGGTAGCTACATGTGTGTCAGGTGTGCATGCACATGTGTGCACATGCATGTAAAGGCCAGAGGGCAACCTCAGATATTGTTCCTCCTTTCCCTTGAGACAGGGTCTCTCTCTGGTCTGGAGCTCACCAAATAGCTGGCTGGTCAGGGAGCCCCTGGGATCTGCCTGTCTCCACCTCCCCAGTACTGGGTTTACAAGTATTTACCATCATGTCCTGCTTTTTCATCTGGGTTCTAAAGATCAAATTCAAGTCCTCATGTAGGCAAAGCAAATACTTTACCAACTGAGCAATTTCCCAGCCCTCTTTAATAAAGGTAATTTAATACAGACTTAAACATGATGGTTAAGAGAGAAAGAAGTGCTCAGAAGAAAGTAAGGTAGACCCGAAAGCATGGGTATGGGCTTCTCCAGTCCTCTCCCTCTTCTTTCCCTTTTCCTTTTGTTTGTTTGTTTTTGGTGCCTGCAGATTGCCAGGAAAGCACTCTACTCTACTTCTGAGCTACATCTTCCATCCCTAAATATACTTTTTTATTCTGTTGAAATTTTTGTCTTTGTGTGTGCACACGTAAGCACTCACACACATGTGTTCATGTGTATGAGTGCAGGCACGTGCGTGACAAGGCACATATGGATGTCAGGGGACAGCCTCCAGTGTCCGTCTTCACCTTGCACCTTGTTTCTGAGACAGAGTCTCTTTGTTTTTTCCCACTGCACACTCCAGGCATCCAGGGACTCCACTTCCCATCTGGCCTTAGGAGTACTAGGATTACTGTGCCTGGCTTTACATGGGTTCTAGATTTTCTACTTGGGTTCTCACAGTTGAGCTGTGAATGCACAAGTGCTTTGAATTCTCATTTTTAAGAGATCTACTTTTTCCATTAATTATGTTAAAATTTGTGGTTTTATTTTTATTCCATTTGTCTTGTTTTTTTCCTTGTGTTTTCATTGGCTTTGTTCTGTGTTTATGTGTTACAGTGCTACTTTATTCCCTGTAAAACAAAGTTCATAGTTTCTTTTAAAAACTATTATTTGGGGGCCTGGAAAGATGGCTTGGGGTTAAGAGCAGAGGACCTGGGTTTGATTCCCAGCACCCACATGGCAGCTAACAACAGTTTGTAAATTCAGTTCTAGGGGATCCAGCGCTCTCTTCTGACCTGTGTGGACAAGTGTATAACATGGGTGTACTACCTTCATGCAGGCAGTAAACTCATACACCAAAAACAAAATAAAATATTTTAAAGACATGTGCAATCATGCCTGGCTATTTATTAGTATTACAAAAAAAAAACCAAAACCCTCTGTAGCAGTTAATGCTTTTCTTGACATAGTGTGACCATGTCTGTTCTTTTTTTCTTTCTTCATTTGTTCTTTTATTTTAAAGATCTTTTTATTTTTAAAAATATTTAATTTATTATTTTCTATTTATGTGTATGAGTGTATCACCTGCATGTATGTAAGTGCACCTGTGTCATACAGTGTCCTCAGAGGTCAGAAGAGGGTATTGAATCCCCTGGAACTGGAGTTACAGGTGGTTGTTAGTTGCTATGTGGATGGTGGGAATTGAATTCAGGACCTCTGCAAGAGCAGCCAAGTGCTCTTAACCACTGAGCCATCTCTCCAGCCTTTTAAAAAAATTCTTAATTATGTAGATGTGTGAGGTGGGGAAATGTGCTTGTGAGTACAGGTGCCAGTAGAGGGCAGATCTACTGGAAGCGGAGTTATAGGCAGTTGTGAGCTGCTTGCCATGGGTGCTGGGAACTGAACTTGGTTCCCGTGCAGCAGCAATACACACTCCTAACCACTGAGCTATCTCTCCAGTCACCCCTTCTCCTCTTCCTTTCTTCTTTAACACAGGTACCATGTAACCCAGGCTGGCCTTACTAAGGAGCTGAGTTTGGTCTTGAATTCCTGACCCTCCTGCTTTTCCCTCCCAGGTGGTTGGGATTCCAGACATGGGCGCCATGCCCGGCGTCCGCTTTCTCTCTGTCCGTATTCTCTTCCTGAGTTTTCTTTTCCATTTGTCTTCATCCAACCTATTTTGCTTAGGTTTTCTCTAATGAACACAAGTTTTTAAGTTTTTTCCCAGTCTGGCACTTTGCCAGTTGTTAGAGATTTTTTTTTTCTCCTTTATTAAGATTATGATTGTCACCTGTTTTGTGCTTTCATCTTTTTTTTGTTTTATCATTTAGATTTTTTCTTTCATTCTCTCTTTAATTTTATTTTCATTTGTGTTATACCAGTGGTGAAACTTGAATTGAAATGTACATGTCTGAATCTGTTTATCAGTGTTTATACATGTCTGAATCTGTTTATCAGTGTTTGTTTATACATGTCTGAATCTGTTTATCAGTGTTTATACATGTCTGAATCTGTTTATCAGTGTTTATACATGTCTGAATCTGTTTATCAGTGTTTATACATGTCTGAATCTGTTTATCAGTGTTTATACATGTCTGAATCTGTTTATCAGTGTTTATACATGTCTGAATCTGTTTATCAGTGTTTATACACGTCTGAATCTGTTTATCAGTGTTTATACACGTCTGAATCTGTTTATCAGTGTTTATACATGTCTGAATCTGTTTATCAGTGTTTATACATGTCTGAATCTGTTTATCAGTGTTTATACACGTCTGAATCTGTTTATCAGTGTTTATACATGTCTGAATCTGTTTATCAGTGTTTATACACGTCTGAATCTGTTTATCAGTGTTTATACATGTCTGAATCTGTTTATCAGTGTTTATACATGTCTGAATCTGTTTATCAGTGTTTATACATGTCTGAATCTGTTTATCAGTGTTTATACATGTCTGAATCTGTTTATCAGTGTTTATACATGTCTGAATCTGTTTATCAGTGTTTATACATGTCTGAATCTGTTTATCAGTGTTTATACATGTCTGAATCTGTTTATCAGTGTTTATACACGTCTGAATCTGTTTATCAGTGTTTATACACGTCTGAATCTGTTTATCAGTGTTTATACACGTCTGAATCTGTTTATCAGTGTTTATACATGTCTGAATCTGTTTATCAGTGTTTATACATGTCTGAATCTGTTTATCAGTGTTTATACACGTCTGAATCTGTTTATCAGTGTTTATACATGTCTGAATCTGTTTATCAGTGTTTATACATGTCTGAATCTGTTTATCAGTGTTTATACATGTCTGAATCTGTTTATCAGTGTTTATACATGTCTGAATCTGTTTATCAGTGTTTATACATGTCTGAATCTGTTTATCAGTGTTTATACATGTCTGAATCTGTTTATCAGTGTTTATACATGTCTGAATCTGTTTATCAGTGTTTATACATGTCTGAATCTGTTTATCAGTGTTAAAATGTACATGTCTGAATCTGTTTATCAGTGTTAAGTCTGTTAAAGAAAAAAAGTTCTTTTTCATTCTTTCTTTTTTCAGACTACCCTCTTAGGTATGAAGCCATAAAGTTTTATAGGTTTGGATTGTTTGTGGAGTATGAAAATTATTTTTGCCATAGCTTCTTAAATTGGCATTAAACTGCACAACCATATCAGTAATGACTACTTTAAATCTAACTCTGTCCTGCTGTTTTCTCATCTTTAGCACATCTTTCTGTTTCTTGCCTTGTTTTTTTTCTTTTTAGATAGGGTTTCATTTAGCTGAAGATGACCTTGATCTCTTGACCCTGCTACCTCTGCCTTCCCAAGTGCAGGATCATCTTCCTGTTCTTAATTCTTTATTTTGGTTTTGAGTCATTTTCCAATTGGTTGGGATGTTTTCTTGTTTGTTTACTTATTTTTACATTTTAAATTTATTTTTGGGCAGCGAATGTGCCTCATTTCCATGAGTGTGGAGGTAAAAGGACCACTTGTGGGAGTCAGTTCTTTTACAGTATGAGTTCCAGGACTAGAACTCAGCTCATTAACTTTGGCAGCAAGTGCCTTAACCTGATGAATCATCTGCCAGTCCTGTGATACGTTCTTAAAAGGTCAGAAATGGCCAGACATAGTGGTACACATCCTTAGTCTGAGCACTCTGGAAGTAAAGGCAGGCAGATCTCTGTGAGATTAAGGCCAGCCTAGTCTACATAGCAAGTTACAGGCCAGCTGGGAGTACAGGGAGACTCTGTTTCCAAAAAAAAAAAAATTTAGAAAAGGTTGTAGGTGGTATAATTTTTGAGCGGTTTATTGTATGAAACCGTCTTTCCTTTACCCTACAGTATAAAAGATAGTGTCTGATATAGGAAACTATTATATGCTTCAGATCTTTCTGTGCACTCACATGTGTATGGGTATGTACACACATGTTCATATATGTCTGAATGCATGCATGTGTGTACAGAGGTCAGAGTTCAACCTCAGGTATCATTCCTCCACTTCCCCCAGAGCTGGGATTACAGACATGTGCTTCCAAACTCAGCTTTTTATGTGGGTGCTGGGGATCAAACTCTGGTTCTCTGGCTTACTGGGCAAGTGCTTTGTCCACTGAGCTGTCTCATACCCAGTTCTTTTTTTTAATTAAAAAAAAAAAATGTATATGAGTGTTTTTCCTTCTTGTGTGTAAGTGCACCACATGTGTGCAGTGCTTGTGGAGACCAGAAGAGGGCAATGGATCCCCTGGAACTGGAATATGGATGGTTGTTAACTGCCATGTGAATGCTAGGAACTTAACCCAGATCTTCAGCAAGAGCAACCTGCTCTTAACCACTGAGCCATCAATCCAGCTCCTTCTTTGGGTATTTTGATCCACTTTTGGTGCATCAGCAGGCACAGAACCCACAGAGATAGAGGGCTAACCTTCTTTCAGGTTGCAGGGCTTCATTTTGGCCCATGTTTGGAAAGTCGTTAGATAAAAAAACCTTGTCTTAGTTGTTGGAAGGTAGAACACAAGTTATTTTTGTATGTTGATGTACTTCTCCAGAGGAAAGAACAACAAAATATCTATCAGCCTCATTAGCTGGGATCCAGACATTTTCTTTCTTTCTTTTTTCGTAATTCTCTGTTGTCTTTTTTACCATCACTTAGGAGGAGTTCCCAGTTCACTTTGCCGGCTCCTGCCCTGTGCTGTGTGGGCTCCTGCCCTGCGCTGTGTGGGCTCCTGCCCTGTGCTGTGTGGGCTCCTCTGGGGTCACGTTTTCCCTCATGTTCTTTTTTGTGGTGCTTCTTTTCTTATGACACCTGTTCTTATTCTATTAATGAGACAGTCTCCAGAGTCTCATGGAGGTATTTCTGCTTTCCCTATTTGGGACAACAGGTCTCTATACCCAGCTTTACCTGGATTTGAAAAGACCTGCCCTCAGTCTTTTCATTCTGACATGGCAGTCTGTTTGCCCACTGAGTATTTCCCGACCCAAATGCTCTTTCCTTAATCCCATTTCCATCTGTCAAGATTTGACTCATCATTTACCTCCTAGCTTAATACTATTTTTTGCCAGAAACTTCTTTCATTTCTTTACCCCCTAAATGATTGAACGTTTGTCACATGTCCAGCTTTATAGCCTAGATCTTTATATACCAGTCATTCTCTTACTCATATTGTAAGCTCCTTGAACTCAGTTACCATATCTTGTTCGCCTTCGTGGGAGAGGTGTTAGAATGAAGAGCTTACAGGAAGCCGGATCTGAGCCCCATTCCTCACCTAATTCCCCATGAGAACTTAAATTACTTAGCCTCTGAGTGGACCTTCCTGTCTGTAAAATGGTTGCCCTACCCACCCCATGGAGCTGCTCTGAAGACAGATGAACTAGCAGTGAAGTGAAGGCTGAAATGTGTATCTCTTCCTTCCCCTACGCCCTTTACAGAACCTTGCTCCCATAGAGCCTCATCCACACAGATCTTTACTTAACAGTGATTGCATGAGTAAACGCAGGTCCACTTTGCCCCAAACTCATTTTTGCATTAAGTCAGTGACAGAGCCTAGAAAATAATGCAAGGCTTCTGAGTAGCCCATGTTCATACCAGTGCATTTGGAGTCAGTGAAACTGTTCAAATTGCCTTTAATAGTATAGTGCCTGGAATAGAGAAGAATCAGTGTTTGTCTGAACAGAGTATCGCCCTTCTATGAAAGACCAGAACTCTGTTTGATCCATTGATAGTTTAGATTTTCAAATAAGCAATTATGTCATCTGCCTTGAAGTTTCAGGAAGAAATAACCATAAATGAAATCTGAAAAGTCAACATGATGTTTAAGTTTGAAGGATTTAATTCAAAGTAGGATTTTAAGTGACTGTTGGTTGTTAGCTCACTCTAGACAGACTCCATAAGTCCGACAGTCAGTGCATATGTGAATTTTATATATATATATATGGGTTTTGCTCTGCTCTTCTCTGTTATATTGAATGTGGCATGTCATCTCCCTCTGTCAGATTCTTGTCACACAAGGTAGGGTAGTCTCCTCTCTGATAACACGGTTTCCACTGAGCTGGAGGGATCTCACTATATTCTTTTAGTGGAAGGAAACATCTGTGATTATTTCTCATTAACTATTGAACTTCCTTGGGAAGCACAGAGGGTAGGTTGTATATGAATTCATACTCCTTGGAAATTCTCCTTTTTTGTGCTTGCTGTAGGTTGGCACTACCCAGAGTCTTGGAAACTTGTTGGACATGATGTACCAGGAGCCAGCGAGGTGGTCCTACACATTCCAGACGTTTTCCTTTCTGAGCCGCCTGAAAGTACAGCTGGAGCCCTTTCCTGAGAGACTCTTATGGGCCCAGAAGCCTGTACAGATCCTTGAGAGGTCTGTGTATAGTGACAGGTAAGACACCAAACACTCTGCCAGCCACAAACCCCATGCTCACTTTGGCATCATCTTTCCTTGTATAGGCCCCACACTAGGTGCACTAGTCATTGAAAACTCTACTCTGAAAAATTGTGTCAGCTGTGGTGTCCCACACCTTTAATCCAAGCACTCAGGAAGCAGAGGCAGGCAGATTTCTGTGAGTTCAAGGTCAGTCTAGTCTACGTAGTAAGTTCCAGGCCAGACAGTGCTACATAGTGAGACCGTGTCTCAAAAACAAAACAAAGAAGTGTCTTATTTTGTGTGTATGTGTATATACATACGCACACGTGCACACATGCATGTGGAAGCAGGTCAACCTTGGTCATCACTCCTTAGGCACCATGACCTTTCTTTTTTTTTTTTATTTTTTATTTTTTTGAGACAGTGTCTCTAGTGTGGAACTTGCTAAATAGACTAGGCTGACGGGCCAGTGAGCCCCAGGGATCCACCTGTCTCTGCCCCCTGGGTGTTGGGATTACAAACCTGGCTTTTTAATGTAATTTTGAGTGTCAAATTCAGGTCCTTATACTTGCAAAGCAAGCACTTTACCAATAAGCCTTCTCCCCAACCCTGAAACTATGTATTTTTTTAAAGGTAACTTTATACAAATGTGTCCAGAGTTGTAACTCTGCTGAATTATCATATGTGTCAAGAAAGGAGATTGTGATTTTCCTATGTTGACTACACTGAGTTTCCCACAGTGCCACTAACTACACCTTCCTTCTTTATTTTCTAGTAGAGAGGCAAGGTGGCTGCTGCTCTACCCATTACTTGTTGGAGAGCACAGAATAGACACTTGCGTAGCTCTAAGAAGCCAAGTGAATTGGTGATTGGTCATCACCTCTAGAAGAATTAGCAGGTGGAGTTAAAATTTGAATTCTTAAAACAGAGCAAGCAATCTATTCATCCTTTTTCATTCTTCAAGAAGGGACACTTGAGATTCACTTCTGTCTCCAGTTCAGCCTTTTCTGACCATCTTATATGACAGGGCTTATTGCTGGCCAGTGTTTGCATGCTTTGTACCCATGTGACTTGACAGGAAAGAGCGTCATCCACCTAAGAGAGTACACCATGAAATGCTTTTAAGAAGGTCTAGCAGCCAGCCTGGGACGTGAGTCCATCTGTTCCAGGAAAGCTAGCTCATCCAGGCCCTGGATTCTTGACTATGTTCCCCCTCAGAGACCAGACTACGGGATTAGGTCATCTACAGGAAGGACACAGGGTGACTTGATCTGGACACTATTGAGACAGTTTGAATTTGAAGGTGGCAAATGACATTTGTGGAAAAGATTGTGCTTTCAAGTAAAATAATCTGTCTTGAGCCCCACTGATTTATCAGTATGGAAAATGCTGCATTTTCATTGCCTCCCACCACTGGAGACAGCTAGTTACCTATTTAATCCCAAATTAAGTAAACTAGTTCTAGCTTTTACTGATTCCATAAAGCCTAGAATTTAAAAATAAAGGTTTGCATATTACATGTGATTGTTCAGACTCCACCTCAGATTCCCACTGGAAATGTGGAAGAAACTGCAGACCATGGGTTACTTCCTTTCAGGCCTGAAGAGGAGTCTGCTCTTCAGAAAAGCTCCATGTATGTCATACTGGGCTGGGCTGGGCTGGGCTCTGGGTTCTAGTTCATTTCCACTGTAGGTGTGCCTCTGCCTGTCTTCCTCTCCCTAGCCTCCTTATGGCTAGGCACATGAGAAACCTCTCAGAGAAAAACAGACATGGAAGTACTTATTGGTTACAGATACTTTGATTTCATTGTTTGTTTGTTTTTGAACAGTGTGGCCTTTTAGCCCTGGCTGGCCCAGAACTCATTTTGTAAACCAGACTGGCCTCAAACTCATGAGTGAGCCTTCTAAGTGCTGGTATTATAGGTATGCACCACCATGTCTGGCAGAAGTGCTTTGATAAGGAGATGCCTAGTATTTGACATTTCCTTGTAAAGGAATAGAGAGTTGATTATACTGTGGGCAGTTACAGTATTACAGATGTTTTCACTAAAGTGAACATTTTGAGACAGAAAGGATACCCTGTTATAAATTCTAATCTTAAGAGTAGTGAGACTCTCCCATTCTTGTGATGGGTGTTCTGAAAGAAAGTAGATTACAGGGAGGAGGAAGAAGTCCAACACTTTTCTGGTTTAGTTAAAGGAAATACTAATGTGTTTTTAGAACAGAGCTCTGGACTGCTAGGTCCTCAGCCCATTTACAGCTCTTACACTCCTCCACCCTATCCCTCCCTCCTCTGCATCCAGCCTTTCCCATTCTACCCTTCTTCCTGCCCATTACCACCAGCTTTGGAGAAATATGGGAAGTGCTCACCTATAGGAGAGGCAAAGGCCCTTTTGTAGGGCTACTAACTTTCTTTTTTGAGACATCATCTCATTATGTAGCCCCAGCCGGCCTAGAACTTGCCATGTAGACCAGGTTAGCCATTTAGCCTTGAACTCAGAGAGATCCACCTGCCTCTGCTTTTGCTTTCCAAGTGCTGGGATTAAAGACATGCTCTACCACTTCTGGCAGGTTATTAACTTGCGTTTGTAAAATGCTACCTTCATCTTCTAGTTGTCTATGGAGGGGCTGGCAGCAGTTTTCAGAATTTCAGTAACAAAAGTCACCTTCTTGCTTCCTTCAGCTAGCCAAAATGTTCTAGACTGGGCATGTTTACTTTTGGAGTTTGCAAATTAGCTTCTCTGTGGCCTAAGAAAAGCAGTCATAACTGAGATATGTTGGATACCGTGTGGCAGTCATCTTTCTGAGCACTTCATGGGTTTGTGATTTGTAGTCATCACAACAGTGGGTGGAGAGGTACTTGTCTTATGAAAGCGGCAACTGGAATCAGGACCCCCAGAGTTCCTCTGAAAGCTCCTCTCTCAAGGGTGACAGACATTCAACCTTGCAGTCTGCCCTTCCCTAAGTCATTCACACACAGGATTCTGAATTTCATCTTCCCAGAAATGGTCAGTTGCTGAGTGTTGCCTTAGAAACTGGAGTTCACTGTTGAGGATGTAAATTGGGTTTTGTGTCAGATGCCTGAGCCTTGAACACAAAATTTACCCTTCTGAAGCCATGGTTTCTATTCAGCTCTGATTTCCTAATTTTCCAGATTCTCCTTTTGTTGTGGAAGTAAGCAAAGAGGGAAACTAGTTTGATTTTCAGCTTTAGCTGTATTTTATCTGACTTGGTAGCTCAGCAGAGGAAGCAAGACTCCTATATGCTCTAGAGGAGAGACTGCTTTGTTGTTAATACTGAAGTCAGTCAGAAATAGATTTCCTGCTCCATAGCTGACACCACAGAAAGGTTTCCTCTGCTTCTCAGCTAGACAAGACAGCTCAGCATCTGGACACTCAGAAGTTCTTAGTCCTGAATGAGATGCAGAGCATGGATATATCATGCACTCAACTGAGTGTGTTTGTTTATAGTAATAAAGTCTCAAAGGTTCAGGTTTCTGCACACACAACTGCTGTGTGTTCTGACTGGCTTCCTTTCTACAGTCCCTTTCCTTGTAGTGAGTTACTCTATCTGGGAGCTGTAGTGTAGGCTTCTTGTGTCCAGGTGCTGTTTGTCATCACAGTACTGAGCAGGACAAGAGATGTAGACTGAGAATTCAGATGTCTGGGGCTGAAGAAATGGCTCAGTGCTTAGAGTGCTTGCTGTCTTGTAGAGGATCCAAGTTTGGTTTGTAGCACCCACATCAGATGGCCTCCACAAGTGACTATAACTCTAGTTCAGGGGATTCAACACTCACCTCTATGGGCACCTACATGCATGTATACAAGCCTCTACACTCCCCCCCCCACAAACACACACGCACACACAAAATAATAATAATAATAATAATAATAATAGTAATAATAAATCTTAGAATGAAAATTACCTAAGGGCTAATAAGGAACCACAATAATTACGTGGTTTGGATGGACATTGAATAAAATTGGCTATTGATATAATTTTCTCTCTCTCTTTTTCTCTCTCTTTTTTTTTCTCTCTCTCTCTGTTGACTTTCATTCCATTCCCATTCTTACCTCCACCCCCCACTCAACATTTCCAACCAGGTATATCTTTGCAAAGAATCTCTTTGAAAATGGTTCCCTCAGTGACATCGAGTGGCACATCTATCAGGACTGGCACTCTTTTTTCCTGCAGGAATTTGCCAGCCGGCTTTCATTACACGGTTTCATCTACCTCCAGGCTTCTCCCCAGGTAATGCTGAATCTAAAGCTTTAGATGATAGAGCTGCATGAAACCTAAGCGATTTTCTGGTTGGAGAAGTTATGCTGTGAATATCACCCAACAGATAGTGGTGGGTGGACACTGCTACTCTAGCACTGAGCACCACATTTCCCACAGGCAGCAGTATGCAAAAGCAGTTGGCTTTGCATAGAAGGTGCCCTCATGGTGGAGCAATAAGCCAGAGTAAATTGGGCATTGTCTCTAGAGCTCCAGGTTTGCAAATCGGACACTTAGACTTGCAAGGATCTGCCTCAGCAGATCCTTTCCTTGTCAGGTTGTCTGAGGCTGACGTGCTCACTCTGTTTTCTGACTAGGATGTAGGGAAGGATAGAAGGGTTTCTTCACCTCCTCCTGGTACTACCTTAATTTATAGTTCCCTTTAGACCTTGAAGAGGCCTGGATAAGGCTGATGGAACTGCAGAAGTGTGTGTTCTGGCTCCCCAACTTGAACTTTGGAACCAGCCTGGCACACGGGATGATATGACAGGAGACCTCTGGAGACAGCTTTGGCCCTTGACTTCTTATAATAGACTGTGACCTTGGTTAGCACCTAGAAACCTTTCCACTGAAGGGGTCTTTGTCTGAAAGTAGATCTCTCTAAAGACTCTTTTGGGGTGGATTCCAAATCAAGACAAAGGCTTTTTTTGAGAGATACACTGCTGTCAGCTTTTGAGCAATATTTCACAGGTATAGTCAGATGCCAGGGATACCTGTCGTTGCAGAAAGCAGGCTAGTTGTCCTCAGGCTGGAACCCATGCTTTTCAGAGGTGATGCAGAGCTCATGGACAGAGTATGCCTTAGGGCAGACTGAGCAGAGTTAGAGAACAGGTAGGACAGCTCCTGTCACGTCACTTTGCACAGGCCCCAGGAGAAGACAGAAGGAAGGACCTCACCTCAGGAAGAGGCAGCCAGGAGAGAGGCTTCTGAGTGCAACTTGGGCAGGGTTCAGGGTATTTTATTTTTTAAGTGACTTTCTTTTATCACAGCACATGCCATGGTGCATGTATGAAGCTCAGAGGACAACTTGATGGAATCATTTCTCTTCCTTCCACCTTTACATGGATTCCAGGGATCAAACCCAGGTTACCAGGCTTACACAGCATCTTTACCCACTGAGCTATCTCACTGGTCACGGTGAGATATCTTAGTATCTGGAGTTTCTAGATTGTGATTTAGAAGCTAGATTGTAGAAGGGAGTAAGAGATTCTAAATGGAGTCTCAAGTTTGGAATAAAATTGAACTAGAGGTTCAGTGAGGGCTGAGGGCTGAGAAGAATCTTCTGTGACGAGAACCAAGCTGAAGTCAAGTGGTTGACAAGCTGGGTCACATTCACATCACTGCTTCAGTGGATTTCCTTGCTTGGGAGAAGTAGAGAATAGATTCAGAGTGTGGGGAAAGAGGATGGTATGAAGTGGTTGAGGCAGGATCCCAGGGGCCAGACAGGGGCTCTCTAGGGCTCAGGTGAGGAGTTGGACAGAGTGAAGATATAGAAGAGGTGACAGGTTTCCCATAACAGTCTTGAGGTGGCTGGGCTGAAAGAAGCAGCAGGTTGAAGGCTGAGTACTGGGAGAAGGGAGAATATTGACTCAGCCTGTTCCAAGAGAAACAGAGGAGCCCAGGGCTGACCCATTCCTGGGACCCATGAAGAAAACCAGCAAGTCTCCTCACCTTCCTTCATACTGTACTCTGAGGGACCTGTGTGAAGGTGATGGTAGTGATTATCAGTGAGCTGGTTTGTCCTTTTAGAGAGACTAAGCCAAGTATTTTGTTTCATATAGAAAAAGGAGTCTTGAATAATTACTACAACTTAATGGCAGAAAAAAGAAAAAGAGTATATTTATTTTGAATTTACATTGAAATTTTAGTGTTGTTTCAGTGGATTGGTTACAGGAACCTAGGAATACCCCTGACGTTCTTTGGCCTCTTCTGTGGGATTCAATGATGAACACCCAAAAGAAGAACAGGACACGTGTTAAAATACCTCTTTACAAGAGGGTTCCAGTGCCCGATATGCCAGCCCAGAGTCCTGGGAAGTCCTGGCATTAGAGCAAAATGGGCCTCGGCAGGGTCTTTGGCTCCTGTCCATCTTTTGTTCCCTAAACTCTAGAAAGTCAGAAAGCTGGCAATTAAAAAAAAAAAAATCAGAGAAGTGGCTGGGTCTTTCTTCTTCACCCTCAAGTTAGGAAAAGAGAGTACATACAGTTCGCTGTTTGCCTCAGGGAACCTAGCTGTGCCTAGGACTTCATGGCAACAAGTACCACCTGGGCTTGGGGCTTGAGTGGCACAGTATGCAGACCCCAGAAGTCACATTCCAGCAGGCTCAGGAATTATGCCAGAATAGGATTTTACCTAGACTTCAGGGGGAAGAAACGTTTTCTGTATTTAGAAAATTAATAATAAAAGGGGAAATGTTAGCTGATTTTAATAGTCCATGCTGGCATCAATATTGATCTGCATTCAGTGCATGAATAATTATAAATACCTTTTATAAGAATTGTTCTGTCCTTGTATGTACTTGAAAACATGGTTAAATTTTTTAAACTATTCATTTGCTCTGATTCTCTCAAAGAGGACAATCAAGTAGCTTTACTGCATTTAAAAGTCCTAAAACTGGGGCTGGAGAGATGACTGAGCAGTTAAGAGCACTGGCTGTTCTTATAGAAGACCTGGGTTTGTATTCCAGCTAATAACCATGCATAACTCCAGTTCCAGGGGACCTGACACCCTCTTCTGACCCCCACAGGCACTGCATAACATGAGTGCACATATATACATTTTAAAAAAAAATTAAAAACAAGTCCTAAAGCTGCCTGCTTGTTGGAGTGTAAGCTAGTTACCAAGAGCTAAGAGCTCTGTTAATCCTGGTGCTTGGAACTGAGTCCACAGATACACGTGCACACAGGTAGACTGCACTGGTACAACACAGCACTCTTTGTGGTAGCCAAGTAGTGAAGAGAGCCCGACTGCTCCTCAGAGGGGGCTTGTTGAATATATTGTATATTCCAGCCATAAAACTGAAATTATAAAAAGAATGAGAAACATCTTTTTGTACTGGTTGGTTTTTGGTTTTTTGTTACTGCTGTTGTTTTGTGACAAGGTCTTAGGCTGTAGCCCAGCCTGACCTAAAACTCACAATGTAGCCCAGGGTGGACTCAAATTAGCAGCATTCTTCCTATCTCCTAGATGGAGTGTGCATGAAGCACACCCAGCTATCCAAAAAATAATGTTAAATGAATAAAAAAAAGTACAGCCAGGCATGGTGGTGTACACCTTTAATTCCAGCACCTGGGAGGCAGAGACAGGCGGATCTCTGTGAGTTCAAGGTCAGCTTAGACTACGTAGTGAGTTCCAGGCCAGATAGGGCTACAGGGAAACCCTGTCTCCAAATGATAACAAACAAACAAACAAAAAACCAAGTACAGAGTATAGAATGGGAATCTTTTACATACCTTTTCAAAAGATGGGTTAAAGAATGTATGTGTGCATAAGCTATTACTGAAGGTATAGCTATTAACATTGGTTGTGAGTGCGGAGAACTGGGTAGCTGAAGTCAGGAGTATACCAAAAAAACTGGGTTATAGACTTGCGGGTCATCTGGATTACAGCAAGACCCTGCAAAAAAGGAAAGAAAAAGAATTTTTAAAAGGGGGCTTGCATGGTTAATTTCCTTAAGGGAAAAGTAAGACAAAAGGGAGAGCCCTAAGTCAGTAGGTTGATCCATCTGTACGTCCAAGGCAGGTGACATTGAATAATGGAATGTTTGGCCAGGCAGAAAGAGGACCAAGGGCAATTTGGGCAAAACAAACATTTGGAGCAGAGGTTTTAAGGTATGAAGGAGCTTGGCGTGTCCCACAGGAAAGGCGTCGATACGGCTAAGGCAGTGAACAAGGGAGTGGGTAAGAACGTTGAAAACAAGCAAGAGGGGTGGCCTTGTGTGTCCAGTGAAAGAAGAGACCCAGAGCTTCAGACCAGCAGATGGAAGCCGACTAGAGTTCTGCAGAAGAGCAGGGGGAGGGAGCTAGTTCTAGGACTCAGGTTTTGTTTTGTTTTTAACACGTTTTACCTTTGACCAATGCAGATGTTGCAGTCTACTCCGAGTGAGTGCTTGGTACAATATGAAAGCGGTATTTCAGTTTACTTGCCATTTTGTAAATAGAACGGCACTTCAGGAATATGCAAGCCTGTACTCTCAGTACCTGGGAGGCCGAGTAGGAGAATGGGAAGGTGGTACTTTCTTGAAGCCTATGGTTACAACTATAGCCAGTAAAGAGCCTGTGAAGTAAAGTATTTTAAGCAGGGACACAAATGTCATTAAATGGAGGGCCAATGAAGGCTAGAGTAAGGGACAAACTGGAAGGAGAGAATAGCTAGCTCTTACCAGGATCTAACCCGATGTGCCTTACCACAGAGCATCCTCACAGCTACCTGTAGGGAAGTGGAAGACGAGGAATGGACAGCACGCTGAGATTTCACAGCTAGGACGTGACGCTGACCGGTTGATTCCTGCACTTCTCCCTCTAAGGCCTCTGCCCTCTCCTTGTACTTCTTCACCTCTAGGAGGCAAAGGGGCAGAGGGCTTTGCACTTGTCTAGATGAAAGACCATGAGCACCAAGGCAAAGGTGAGAGAAGCAAGGACAGGAGAGAGACAAGCAAAGAGCTTCCTAATTCCTTGATGTGGTTGGGTGGAGGAGAAAGAGGGTAGTCCCAGGTTCCTGGCTCAGCTGGCTGGGAGGATGGGATTTACCACTGATAGCTCAAGATACTCAAAAGAAGAGCAGTTCTAAGGTCAAGGTGGAGAAAATGGTACCAACACCATGAATAAGAGAACAAGGTCACAAGAGGTAGATGCACTGAATCCCATGGCCCTGTAGGATTGCAGCGTAACAGCAAGGTGGTATCTTTTAGGTTTGTTTGAAGAGACTGCACCAGAGGGCCAGAGAGGAAGAGAAAGGCATTGAGTTGGCCTATCTCCAACAGCTACATGATCAGCACGAAGACTGGTTTATTCACAAGACAACTAAGTGAGTACAGAAGAGCAAGACGGAGGCCTGCTTCCTACAGCCATGCTGAGGCAGAAGTTCATAAAGAAGCAGCTGCAAGTGCCAGCATCTTCCACCCTAGAAACCTCATACTGAATAGAATCTGCATATCCCAGGGGCTCCTGTGAGATTCTCTGTCTTCTCACTTGCTCCCTCCCTCCCTCCTTTCCCTTCCTTTCTCTAGATTGAACCTTGTGATTGATGCTGGCCATAGTTGCCTCAGAATGAAAGGCTAAAATGAATTAGAAAAATGTCTATTTTAATTGACATTCCTGGTTCCTACCTGCCTTCCTTCAGGCTTGGTGTGTTGTTCACTTAAAATGTTTGGAGTGCTGACGTCACTGGCAATCGCAAGACTAGAGAAAATTCTCAGCTTTGCACTTTGAATTCTTTTTTTAAATGTTACTTGCAGGCAGTGTTGTCAGGAGCCGCCTGAATTGAGAGTGAGGGGTGACGCCGGGCTCAGGTTTCCTTCTTGTCTACAGGCTCCACTGTGACGCTCTGCAGCACACACCGGTGCTGGTGCTGGATGTCGCCGACGATTTCTCTGAAGAAGCTACCAAACAAGAGGAGCTCATGAGAAAGGTAAGCAGGAGTCTGGCTCTCCAGGTGTTCAGACGCTCTACCTGGGTCTTCAGAGCTCACTGTGTTGGGTATTTGACTTTGTACTTCAGTGCATTTCACATTCCAGAGCTTGTAGGATCTCACACAAGTTGCAAATAAAATGCCCACAATGTGGAGTATCTGGGTTAACACTTATCAACTAATTGACTTGTAACATATGCTGGCCAGCCAGCTTCCTCCTGTAAGTTGTACAGCCGGGGAGAGTCCTGTAGATTGTGTTCCCAAACCTGCCACATGGTACTGTCCAGCCAACCCTGGGAGCTTGCATTTCTTCTCCAGACTGGTTTTCTCACCTCATAAACACTCATGGGACTGGGTACACATGAATTGAGGATAGACTATTGAAAATGTGAAATTTGACATTTGGTCTTCTCTCTCATGCAGGTTAACACCTTTGTAAGGAACTTGTAACCGTGTAACCGGTAATTAAGCCACTCAGACTGTGGTCTGGGTGCTCTCACTTTCTGAAGCTAGAAAACATTGACCTTCCACCTACCTTTGACACCCAATACTCCCCACCCATCAAGCACCCTGATACTCAGGGTGTGCTGTCTTCCGACTATAGTGATTTGGGGGGAGGGTTTTTGTTTGTTTGTTTTATCTCAAGCACCTTGAAAATAAAACTTGACTTAATTTTCTTATTATTTTTCCAATCTAGTTGCTCATTTATCTGTTGAAGTCTGCTCTCGACTCTAATAGACACTAGTTTTCACTTGAGAAAAGTTTTAGCCTTTCTTTGCTGACCAGACTCTTCTATGCTGTCCTGTCCTGATGTGCCAAGGGAACTTGCCCAGAGCTCTCAGCCAAGCAAATCCCCACCCCCACTGCTTGATGAGGAGAAAGAAAGCAGTGGGTAGGTGCCCACTGTGCACCCCAGAATAAGGAATTGGAATCCAAGCTCCAGGCAGCTCCTTCGGCTCTTCTTCCCTGCTGCTCCTGGTACTAAGGAGTAGGGTGAGGGAGTTAGGCCCCAGTCCTAGAGCTGAAGAACTCACCCAGGAGAGGGAGAGCACAAAGAGCTTCAAAGCACATCTGACTGAGCATTTGGCCGTGTGGGTACTCTTCTTACCTGAATACCTTACCAGTGAGTCTCAGACAATACTAAATGAAGCTCACAGCAGGAAAGGAGCAGGCAACTTTGTGGTACTGCCTCAGGCTTCGAGGATAACTTGTTAAGGGAAAGAAAATCCATAGCTGGGTAGAACTGAAGTGATCCAGTGCAAGAAGCCAAACACCATGATTGACCAGAAGTGGATTTTCTACACCAAACCTTTGGCGATTTTACAAGTTCACAGGGCACTGAATGAGTCAGAAATACTTCTTTATCATGCTTTTTAAAGATGTAACAGCTTTACTGATACTTAACTTACACACCATACTAATCCATTCATTTAAATTGAATATTTCAGTAGTTTTTAGTAGTTAGTAGTTTTAGTAGTTAGTAGTAGTTTTTAGTGTAATCATAAGGTTGTGCATCCAACACCAAATTCTAGAACATTTTATCATCCCAAGAAGAAAGGCTGTATCCTATTTTCCCCTGAACTGTCTCCTGCCTCCAGCCATCGGCTACCACCGGTCTACTTTTGCCTCTGTTGACAGACAGTCTGGATGTTTTGTGTGAGTGGAATAATGCTCCATGGTGTCCTCTGGGACATCGTCTGTTATTAGCATAGTGTTTGCAGAGTTCCTCCAGAAGGTAGCATGTAGCCATGCTTCCATTTTGTGACTAAATAACATTCCATTTTATGGCTGTGACACTCACTGTTTACCCGGTCATCAATATCAGTCATTTTCATTATGGCCCCTTGCCCATGGAGTGCTGTCGTATCATGCTTTTGATAGGCATTTCTCTGAGGGCTAATCATGCTGAAAATCCTTTTTTTGTAGTTCATAGCCATTTGTGTATGCTATTTGGAAAAATGTCTATTCATAACCTTTGCCCTTTTTTTAATTGAATTATTTAGCTTCTTATTGTGGACTTAGGAATTCTTATGTGGGGTAAAGTTTCTTATCAAAGAAATATATAACTTACAGCTATTTCTTCAATTTTGTTGTTTCTCTCTTTAAAAATATTTTATTTTTTTTATGTGTATGAGTGTTTTGCCTGCATTTATGTAAATGCACCATGTTATGCCATGCTCTCAGAGGCCAGAAAAGGGCATCAGATCCCCTGGAACTGGAGTGATAGATAGTTGTTAGCCATTATGTACATGCTGGGAGTTGAACCCAGGTCCTCCTTAAGAACAGCCTGCTCTTAACTGCTGAGCCATCTCTCCAGTCCCCTGATTTTTTTATTTTTAATTGTGTATGTATATAGGTATGTTCATGTGAGTGCAGTGCTCTCTGAGGCCAGAAGAGAGCATTGGATCCCCTGGAGTTATAGGTACTTGTGAGCCACCTGATGTGGGTGCTGGGAACCAAACTTGGATCCTCTGGAAGAACAGCAAGTGTTCTTAACTGCTGAAATCATCTCTCTCGCTCTGCTCCCCTTTTTCAGTAAGGTTTTGCTGTGGCCCAGGCTAACCTTGAGCTCAGTGGTGAGTGGCACAAAGCAGATATTGTCTTCCCAGCATGTCATCTGCTGAACAAAGAAATGGAACCAAACAAAAAAATTGCTCATGTGGTTGTCACTCAAAAGAATTAGAGGTGTGCTGTGAGGGCTTATGACAGAAGGAGCCAGGACACCCCCACTGGGAAAGTGACAGCCACACTGAAATCTGAATGTGGTAGAAAGTTCAGGTGGAGAAAAGTCTTGCACAGCCCGTGTGAGAGAACAAAGCTTGAGGCCAGGTGCAGAGTCTGTAGTTTAAGAATATACTCCACTCTGGCTTTTTCAGCCTGATGTCTTTTTTTCCATTTGTAAACATCGCCTTTTTAGAATGTGTTAAATAATAAGTTGACCATGGTGGTATATGCCTGTAATTCTAGCACTTGCGGGTAGAGACTGGAGAATCAGGAGTTTGAGGGCAGCCTGGACTGTTTGAGATCATGTCTTTTTTAGATGCATACATATATACACACACGTATATGCATAGTGTTGGGGACCCATATATAATGTAAATATCTTCTAGGATCCACCAACAGTCTAACCTAAGTAAAATAATTAGGCATCTTCCGAATTGGTAGCTGAGGTCATCTGTGGAGCTAAGCACTTTACTGAGGAACAATAATTGTGGGGAGGTCAGGATAGAGCCTTTAAATGCAGGGATTAGGACCACAAGGAGGTCCTAAAATACTGGGGTGCCTTAGAGATCAGAAGAGGATTCTGGAGGTAGCAGGGTCAACCTCCTATGATCCCAGCACTTGGGAGGTAGAGGCAGGAGGATCTAGAGTTAAAGTCCTCCTCAGCTTCATAGTGAGTTTGAGGCCACCCTGGGGTATATGAGATCTGTCTCAAAACAAAGAGTGTTTTTAATAATAAGGGGGGACTCTGGGAAATGGGAGATGCACTGGGACTGAGCATCAACTAAGCATTTTGCCTAAAGTGGTCCCTACCCAGCACTCTGGTAGCCCTGACATCTTCTCACTCTGGGTTTGGGTGGTCTCCCAGAGTGAAATGACAGATTAGTACATAAGAATAGCCGCATTTCTTTGCAGCCCACAATGTAGTAAAACCTGCTCTTCTGGAACCTGGGTTTACAACATGGATTAAGCTCAGAAGCCAGCTTTTAATGCTGGAAGGGAGAAGGAAGTAGTTCCAGGGGAGATAGGCTGTTTGCTATATGCAAATAGTATAGTGGCACTTGAAGATGTAATGACTGTTCTGCTCCCTCCTTTCTAACCAGTGAGCTTTTCAGTTCTCTGGCTTATTTCTCCTTAGGTCTTCCCTTTCCTTGTGGACTTGGCTCTCCTGCCGCTTCTCTCCCCCTTTCTGCCTCCTGGACTGACTCCTGTTAGTAACCCTTGGTCTTTTCCCTCTGGGTGACCTTGTATTTGTTTCTGTTGTCACTGTATCAAGTTCCCTTAGCTACAGTGGCATGAAGCGGCCAAGTTCTCACCTTCCAGCTCTGTAGGTCAGAACTCTGACACATCTCACCACCTTAAACTGACATTAATCGGATACTTCCCAAAGGCTGTGGAGAAGTTTGTTTCCTTGCCTTCTTTGTTCTCTAAGTATTGCCCGCATTCCTTGGCTTGTGGCCTCTTCTACATTTTCAAAGTCAGTAATGTTTCATGTCTATCACAGCAGGAAGGTTTCTCTACTTCTAAGAATTCATATAATTACTCTGAGCCCACCTGATTGTTCCAGTCTCACCACCCTGATTCAAGGTCTGAAGTCTTATAACATCTGTAAAGTCCCTTTTGCTATGTAAGGTAATATATCCACAGGTTCCAGGGCTGTTGATATGACATCTTGGGAGGGATATTTGGCCTTCTCCGGATCTGAAACACTGTTATGAGAACTGAGACTATGGCTCAGTTGGTAGTGTTCACCTCTCTAGCACTGCATAAACCAGGTGTGTTAGTGCACACCTGTATGGCCATACACCTATAATCCAGGCACTTGGGAGATGGAGGCAGGAGGATCAGAAGTTCAAGGTCATCCTCAGCTACATAATGAGTTCCCAAGTCAGCCTAGGCTGCATGAGACCCTGTCTCAAAACAAAAAAAAAATACAATCCCGACCATCGTCATGGCTCCTACTTGGTAGATTGGGTTAAAGGCCTTTTTAAAAACTTGAGAATGAAGGCTGGAGAGATGGCTTAGTGGTTAAGAGCACAGGCTGCTCTTTTAGAGGACCTGGGTTCAATTCCCAGTGGCTAAGAACCATCTGTAACTCCAGTTCCAAGGAATCTGATGCCCTCTTTTGACCTCCAAGGACACTGCACAACATGGATGCACTTACATACAAGTAGGCAAAACATACACAAAAAAATAAAAATAATTTTCTTTTAAAACCATGGAAATGGGCTGGGGATATGGTTTTGTTGATGAAGTGCTTGCTCTACAAGTATGAGGGCCTGAGCTGAGACCCCCCAGCACCGACTGAAAAGCTGAGCGCAGAGGTGTGTGTCTGTAACCTCAGTGATGAGGGCATAGAAAAAGGTGGATCCCCAGAACTCAGTGGCCAGCCAGTCTATCCAAAGCAGTGAATTCTGGGTTTAAGTAAGAGATCTATCTCAAAAAAAAAAAGTGAAAGACACTATTGTTGACCTCTAGCCTAAACACACACACATACATGCATGCCTATCTACCTGTGCACGCACACACACAATGTTGGAAATACTGTGGAACATGTAAATCATGCAACAGGGATTAGTTTAAAGCATTCCTGTGTCTATTCCTCATGCTCCAAGCTAGTCAGCTGAAGAGTACCAGGAAGAAGTTGAGGTCTGAGAAAGATTTACTAACATTGCAACAAAGGAGATCATCTAACAGGAACTGTGGAGTTATCACCAACTAGAGAAGATGGGAGATGTCATATTATGGGAAGGAGTCAATAAGCTGGGTTGGCGGCTCATGCCTGTAATCCCAGCACTGGGCAGAGGCTGGAATTTAAGGATAGCCTGGACTACATAGTAAACTGCAGGCCATCCAGAGCTACATAGTGTGAAGCTCTCTGATTTTTTTTTTTTTTTTTTTTAATTCATAGACTGAGGAAATAGCTCAGGGTTCGGGTTACTGCAGAAGCATGAGGACAGGCACGTGTAACCCCAGCCCTACAGAGGGCTGTGAGGCAGGCCAGCCAGACTAGCCTGCTAGGCAAGTTGCAGGTCAGCAAGAGACCCTGTGGTGGGAGAGAAAAAGATGGACAGCTCTTGAGCAGTCGCACAAGCCTTTCCCCTGGCCTACACATGGACATGCACACACCTGCATGTTCACACAGTTTTGTTTCCCCTAGAAAGTCCAAAGGTGAAGCTAACAGCATTGTGGCAGAAGTACCTTTTCCTGAGGCTCTGCACCTCACCTGGAAGTCAGGTCCATTCTCGTCTGTCAAAGTGACTTAGCTCCTGTGAGGATTCATTTCTTCTGCTAAAATCCAAACAGCCAAGTGTTCCATCATCCATCATTCTAGAGAACAAGGCTCCAAATGAATCAGAAAGCAAGAGTCACATAAAGAAGAGGGTTGCTGCGCCCCTTCACAGCCACTGCTTCCCTTAGGAGAAAGTTCCAGACCAGCATGCTAGCTGCTTCCCCATACCCACGTTGCCCCACAGCAGGACAGACTGTTACTTCCTCAGAGTGAGCTAATAATTGCTCACTTCAGCTCTCCACTCAACCAATCCTGATCCACCCATAGCTTACCTCCCTCTGATTCTTTTGGGACAAATCCCAGACAGGATGATGACTCTTAAAAAACTCTGGATATCATCACCTGATCCTTATGCTCAATGGGTACAAAGTAGTTCTCATCCCTACCCACATGCCACCATCCTCAGCCCACTCCAGCCAAAGCTAACTTACCAAAAGCTGCTTCCCAGCCCAGAAGCCCATCTTTGCCTCCCTGCATCCCTGTCTTCTTATACTCCTCACCAAATTCTGTTTGTCTCAGAAATCCCTCAGATCATTGGCCTAGCTAGGAACCTTGGAGCCCCTCTGCTCTCACTCATCCCCACCCCCAAGGCAGCTGATTATCTGGTCCTTCCTGCTGTTCTCAGATCCCTCTGCTCACCTGCCTTCCCTCCAGAACTGGGATCTCACTCAGGCTCCTCCCCTTTCCTTGATTTGCAAATCTTGACTGCATATAGCAGCCATACAGATCTCAAACACTGACCTCTCAAGGCCTCCTGGTCCTCCTAGAACATGACTTTGGGCCTGGGATGTCTGAGCATGTATATATCCTTCAGCTTTTCTCTTACTTGTACCAAGCCCTCGCAGTCCTCCTGTGCTCCTTGCTGCTCAGGTTGGTTGGGTTTGCTGGTCCCTTCTTCCCTTGCAATGCCTTTCCTCCCCTAAGCCTACTTTCATCAGAAGCCTTGGCCTGCTCCCACCCCAGCTGGCTCAGGCACTCTGCTTCATGTTCCTGCTGAGTGCATTGTTTTCTCCTGTTGCATCAAAATCTCTTTATGTCTCTTTAGAGCACAGAATACATCTTAGCCCTGTTTGTAGCTCCAGTACCTGGTACACAGGAGTGACTAATTCAGGAAACACTGGACAAATGGAAAGAAGGAAGAAAAGAAGGAAAAGTAGGCTGAGCTTGAGAAAGGCCCCTTGTACTAAACAATCTAGGGTCCCACAGGTCTTACCCTTTTATGCTAGGGCCCTTCGGAGTCCCAGGCCAGCTACCCAAGGCTGTGAGAAGACTTGAGGTCAAACCCTGTGAAGTAGATGACAAATGGAAGTGAGCCCTTTGGGGCTGAGGATGGAACTCAGTTGGTAGAGTACTTGCCTAGCATGCACAAGACCCTGGGTTCGATCCCCAGCACAGAATAATGCCAGGCATAGTAGGTACACCTGTAATCCCAGCACTCAGGACTTGGAGGCCCAAGGATCAGTTTAAGATCACCCTTAGCTGCCTAGTAAGTTGGAGGCCATCCTGAGCTACTCAAAAAAAGAGAGAAGAGAAAAGAGAAAATGAAAAAGAAATGAAACTTTTGATTCTATTCCCAGACACTCCCACCCACAAATGACCCTGGGACAACTCTGGAGCATGAAGTACTTCCTTGGGATTTCCAGGTGGGGGTTCTGCATAAGACAGAAGCAGCCTGGGCGCTGACTTGGTAGAACCACAGCATTAGCCTCTGCTGCTCTCCCTAAATTCTTTAATATGAGAAAATCTAAACTTGTCAGTCACTGTTGTTTAGGGTTTTAGTGTTGTGCCCAGCTAAGTTAAGTTATCCTGTGGCTCAGGGCTTGTAATATTCTCTCGTCTGCATGGGGACCCTGCTTGCTGACTATTTGGGTATCACGTAGCCTACAACCAAGGACCCCAGGCAAATGTTACCCAGTAGTGGGGAACCTCTGCAGATGATGGTAGCCTAGGCCACCAGGACTGGATGTTAGAACAATCTTGGACAAGTTCTTGGGCTTCTATCTTAAGTTCCTTGCTTTAAAAGCAAAGAGCATCCTCAAGGTCTTTGTCATCTCATGCTCAAAATAATTTGCTTTCTGAATAAGTACCTAGCATGGAGTAGATGGAGGGCTTGGGTTTAGGCCGCACAAACCAAACCCAAGTGCAAATCCTGGCCACCAGCAGTGCAACTTGTATAGGTTCCTTAACCTTTCTAAGCTTCTGTTTCCTTAAATTTTCAAAAAAAACTAACTTTGCACCTATTTTGGAAGGTGGCCCCAAAGATAAAAAAAAAAAATACAGACTGAAGAGAGAGCTCAGCAGTTAAGGACTCCAGTTCAGTTGCCAGCACATATATGGGACATCTTACAACCACATTTAACTCCAGCTCCAGAGGATCTGATGCCCTCTTCTGGCCTCTGCAGAACCCATACACATGTGCACTCACTTACAGGCACACAAACACACACATCAATAAAAATAAATCTTAAAAAGAGAAAACTCTGGACATAGAGTAGCCTTTCAATAAATGGAGTTGGTAAAGGATGGGTAGAAAGTCAGAGAGAGTTAAACAGTCCGTAGAGATCTCTGTGTAAACCTTGGAGAAAGGTGAGGAGCATCTTGACAGGCAGTGGGCACACCATTCCATGGTGAGTGGCATGAGCAAAAGAGGAGTACATCTAACGAGATAGTAAACAGAAAGACATTGTGGTCCTGGTGGGGAGACCTGCACCCCTAAAGTGATACACAGCAGACCAGAGTAAGTGCTACTTCCTGGGTCACACAGCATTTGAACCAGGCAACTCTCAATAGCAGGACTTTCGGTGCAAGAGTTGGCAAGATGGCTCAGTGGGTAAAGACACTTGCAACCAAACCTGACAACCTGAGTTCAATCCCCAGGACCCACATGATGGAAAGAACTGCCTCCTGCAAGTTGTCTTTTGATTTCCACACTTGCACATACACATGTATGTACACACAGAACATGAATACATAAATAAGAAATGTAATTTTAATTTTAAAAGAATTGGGGTACAAGTTTGCAGTGTCCACTCTCAGAAGGACAGGAATCTAAGGAAGGCCTTGGTGTCCTAGGCAGGGAAGACCATGAAGCTGGCAAATGGCAATTCTGATGTTTTAGTGCTGCAGAAAGGAGACAGCTCCGGCCAGGCCTCCACTGCTCCCTTACTTTCGGTTCCCAGTAGTTTGTCCAGGGTGTCTGAGGCCAGGTCAGCCTGCCTGGGTCTGGAAGGAGCCTGTGAGGTCCTGTGGATCACAGGCAAAGGGGCGGGTGTTAGACTTATTCAGAAGGTGGAGGGCTGGGCAAGAGGGCCAGCATTTACTGCAGCTTCCTTCCCGCCTGATGTCTGGCTGTGTGCCCTGAACGTGCCCTCAGATGACCTGTGTGCTGGAGCCGGTTCCATGGCCAAGGTTTTTGTTTTTTTTTTTTTCCCTTCTTCTTTTCTTTTAAAGCTGAGATTCTGCTCTTCCAAAGACTTTCTGTCCCATCTGTAGGACATTTCTTTCCCTGATGCTTGCCAGTGGGGTATCTACCCCTAGCAACTGGCTCTGTGCCTCTTCCCAGTTTAGAATGCAGAAATTTAAGGGCACACATAAAGAAGCAAACACCAAAGGGGAAGACTCAGAAGGTTTTCCCCAAGGTCGGACAACTAGTTAACAGAACTGCTGGGGGTTCTACCACTCAGGTTGGGGTCCTGCTTCCGGTGAGCCACGAGAAGGGGCGCGCATGCGGCTCAGCTCATTTGCAAGTCTGGCTAACACCAAAGTCTTGCAGTTATTTCTGCACAGTCTTTACTAACAATTCCATGTTTGAATGATTTGTGGGTTGGGTTGACATGAAGAATCAGTCCCTCAAATGTCTATATTTGTTCAGTCACTGTAAGTGTGAGTCTCTGGAGACTAAATATAGGCTTAACTTCAATAATAGAAAGAATCACTACATTTTTTTCTCCTTGGTCACATGTGTAAAGTATTGAAATAGCATGTTTCTAACAGGCATGTAGACTAGGATTTATCAGTCCCACAGAGGCTGCTGCTGCTCAGAGTCGCTTCAGATTGTGTGCCCCTGTAGAGCCAGGCTATGCTTACCATTCTACAAGACGTGTCAAGTGGCTGTGTGGTGGGCACTGGGGGTTGATGGGTAGCACAACATATGGATGTCACAGGGACATCTTCTCTTTGAAGAATAAAATGTCTTATCTTCTCCCAAATCTCTCAAAGATATTTTTAACTGCTTTCTAAAATTAAACTCTTCTTCAAAGGCTAAAGGATAAAATGACTGATTGGGAATCTTCAGAAAGATGTAGCTTAGACAAAAACATTCTCAAAAGAGGAATTCCCAACACATCTTAAACCACGGTAAGATAGCCTCCCAAGGACATGATTTAGATAAAAATATTTATTTGAGGGCTTGTTTAAAATGCAAAGGAACATTTTCATGAGAACCAGTTTCAGTTCCTGGAAGCCAGCCACCTTTCAACGCAGAGTGACCAAATGGCCTGAACCAGCCCAGATCTGTTGGCTTTTGTCCACAGCTATGAGCCAGGACTGCCTTAGGCACCCATGTGTGCCGGCACCTGCCTAAGGAACTCCAAGTCAAATCAAGGTACAAGACTGACAGAGCTTAGGAAGAAATCCACTTGTTTGCCTGAGTTCCCATGTTGCCAAGGATAGTCCATGGATTAAAGAGAACTGCTGTGACCTGAACTTGTAGGCTCTAACAAGAGTTCGACATGCTTCTACTACATGGAACTCTGTCTCGTTTATGCGCTCTTTGAGAATCTCAGGTTCCGTAAGGCAGATCATCTGAATACATAACCAGAGAAGACCACCTGTGGAGCTGGAAATCAATAGACCACAGGGACCTAGATGCCCACTCCAGGGTGTGTGTGTGTGTGTGTGTGTGTATGTGTGTGTGTGATTTTTATTTGATTATACATGTTAAATATTTTTCAGTTATGTAATGTATTTCAAAATATTTTAATGTTCAAACCAGGCATGGTGGTGCACGCCTTTAAGCCCAGCACTCTGGAGGCAGAGGCAGGCAGATCTATGATTCAAGGCCAGCCTGGTCTACATAGCAAGTTCCAGGAACTCTCAAAAATATCCAAAAGAAAAAATTTAATGTTCAAACATGAACATTTTAATATGTGATCCACAGAAAGAATGATCATCAATGGACTACATATTCTTTTTAGATTTTTCATTGTTCTTTAATATTGAACACAGGTTTTTAGAGGTTTTCATTATAAACAAATCTTCCATGAGGAATCATGTACCTACATTTTCATGCAACACTCTCTTAGCAATATAAGCAGTTGGAGTGCACAAAGCATTTTAAGGTAATTGCTAAACACTATTAACTCACTTCCCAGAAGTGAGTTTATGAACTTATAGTCTCCTCAGTGAATAATATACCTAGGAAGGAAAAAATGTTAGTGGGCTGGAGAGATGGCTCAGCAGTTAAAAATGTGTACTGCTCTTGAAAAGGACCCAAGTTTGGTTCCAAGCACCCATGTTGGGGGGTTCTTGGGTGCCTCACAACTGCCTATATCTTCATCTCCAGGGGCATCAGTACTCACATGCACATACACATATAAGGACATACATATAACTTTAAAAATAATAAAAATAGAGGCTGGAGAGATGGCTCAGCAGTTAAGAGCACTGGGTGCTCTTGCAGAAGACCCAGCTTCAGTTCCCAGCACCCACATAGTGACTAACAACCATCAATTAGACACCCTCTTCTGATCTCTTTGGGGCACTGCACAATATGGATGCACTTACATACATGTAGGCAATACACTAACACATAAAATAAAAATAATAAAATATTTTTAAAATAAAAAAACTTTAAAAAAGAAAGATGTTCGTGTTTGAAGCACTTTGTTTTCCATTTTGTGAACTCTCCTTTTTCTGTAATTATTGAAGTTGGGTCTTCTTCTTCATGGGTCCTTGGTGTTTCTTTGGTGAACATTCTTCTGCCTTTGTTCCTCTTGGCTCTTCATTTTCCTTCTTACTTGTTAGGTATACAGTATGCTTCCTGTTCATTTGTTTTGAAAATAATCTTTTATCTTTTAATTTAAGCTGTTGACATAAAGAAGGATTTGATTGTATACCTGGAAATACTATGAGCTCAGGTTGATAGTCACCCCATTTTCTTCAGTATGTCTCAGCCAATCAGTGCCTGTTTATCTAGAAGCAATTTATCTGGTTAAGTAGGATTGTATTTCTTTGAATGAAAAAACTGTGTTTGTTTCCTTCAGGAACCCTGGAATTATCAAAACAGCATTGCTTTTACAGTGTACATTCCCTGAATAACCACACCCTACACACACTAACGTAGAAACCACACTGGTGGTTCCCACCGCTATAGGGCAAAACATCTGACAAAGCAAACACTACACCACAGCCTCTCACAAAAGCTCGCCCCACCCCAACACTAACATCACCAACTCTGTTTCTTTCCTTTAAAAATATTTTTTATTTGTTATTTTTATTTTGTGTATGAGTATACTACCTGCATATATGTAATTGTACCCATGTTATGCAGTGCCTATAGAGGTCAGAAGAGGGTATCAGATCCCCTGAAACTGGAGTTACAGATGGTTTTTAGCCTCCATATGAGTGCTGGGAATTGAACACAGTCCTCTATAAGAGCAACCAGTGTTCTTAACTGCTGAGCCATCTCTCCAGCACCAATTTTGTTTCTATTCTAAATTTAAAAATAAGATGAGAGGTGGGGTAGATGATTCAGGAGGTAAAGTGTTTGCCACGTAAGCATGAAGACCTAAGTTGAGATCCCAAGAATTGGTGTAAAAGGCCAAAGGGGAATGAACCTGTAGGCCCAGTGCTGGAAGGCAAAGATAAGAGGATTCCCTGGACTTGCCTGGCCAGCTACTCTAGCCAACCAGTGAGATCCAGGTTTGGCCAGAGTCTCTGCCTCAAAGTATAAGGTAGAGAGGAAGACATTTGCAGATCTAGCCCCAGCTGCCCTGGAACTCACTATGTAGACCAGACCTCGCCTCAGTCTCACAGAGATCCGAGATCTGTCTGCCTCTGCCTCCCAAGTGCTAGAATAACAGCTACAGATGTGTAGCACCACACCTAGGTGAATGTCTTATATTTTTACTTGCTAACTCTGGCAACCCTAATCATGAGGTTTTTCTCTCCATGTTGATATCACTGCTCACATTATTCCAGGAGCACCAAGAGGAAACAGACTTCTGGCACCCCACATAGAGCAATTATCAAAGGAGGTTCTAGGCCAACAGCAGCCTCCTTCTTTGCCCCAGAAACACCTGTAAACCCCACTGCATTGTCTGCTACGGAAGTAAGCAGGTACTCATACACCAAGCTCTCCAGCCAGGCCTCAGGCCACTTCCAGGCTCTCCTCCTTTTCCTAGCAGCCTTGAGGCTCCTCAAGGCCTGTGGATCTCTGGCCATCACTGACTGAGGTGCCCTTGGCCCATTGCACAGTCCCTCTTGAGTGGCAACTTGTTTGTTCTCCTCTGGCCTCTTTCTGCCTTTAGTACTCTGTTTCATGTCTTACAGATTTTGATTTATTACTAATTCTGTTCTTTTCTACAAGGTGACTTCAAAATTTACATTGTATTGTAGTCTGGAATGGTGATGGGTCTTAGCCTATCCTGTCAGCATTAGTACAGACCTACAGAATGGCAAGGGTAAGTATGGAGACATGGGCTACTGATTTCCCTACCTGGCTCAGCGCATAAACAGTACAGTGTGGGAACACAGTGTCTCTCCCAGGAACAACGGTAGAGTAACTGTGTATTGCTGGATCCCTTGGCACAAGTTCTTCCAGAAGTGCTCTTCCTGGTTCAGTGAGGAAGGTCTGGGTCCTCTTGGGGTCTACCCTGACTAGCTTCTTCATCTCCAGGGGGCCTACAAATTCTTGGAAGTCTTCTGGGGCCTGCTGAGACACTTCAAGCTCCTGGTGGAACCCCTGCTTCAAACCCATGGCCCATACTTTGAGAAGGAAGAGTCTGAAACTAATTCCTGATTGGCTCTATAGCCTCCAGGGCTTTTCCAGGGAGGTGCTCATACCCAGGAGGTCAAAATCAGAGGCAATGTAATTAGTCCTTGTCTGTGAGATAGGAGACAGAGTAAAAGGAACAGAGCCGGGCTGCAGTGAATAGAGCAGGAAGCCTAAGAGCAGGAACAGGTTCAGAACAGCTCAGAGTGGGGCTGACAGAGCCTAGTTTTGATTGAATAAGAAGGGGAAGCATTTGGAGAACTGCTGTCCCCAACTGGGAAGACACTGACAAGCCTCATGCTGGGCACTTGACTACCAGCTTATCCCATTACTGTGTGAAACATAGAATGTCTTTATTGATTATTGTATATGTGAATGGTGGTTGTCATAGTTACATGTGACTAAACTATTATAAAACCATTTTTCTGTGAAGTGGGAAGGGAAATCAAGGGAGTATGGTAGACCAGTTTGAGTGCCTACTGTATACCAAGATATGAGAATAGGGCTTCCCCATAAGTGGCTCATTTGATCAGTCTGCAAAGCATGTATCATTAGAACCATCCATGTAGATGGGAGGTGGAATGTGATTTGTCTTACCCAGTTACACAGTAATAGAGAGGAGCTGGGACTGGAACTTGGACACCCAGGGGACACATCTCAGTGCACCAGAGAAGGGGAGATGCCACAGGTGGAAACAATGAGTGGGAAGAATGGGGATTATGAGGGCTCTGAAGACTGGCATCCCTGCACAGAAAGCCCTGTATGTGGGCTCTGAAGACTGGCATCCCTGCACAGCAAAGCCCTGAATATGGGGCTAAAGGGAGCCTCAAACATGAAAAGGTTATGTTCAGGTCTCAGACGGACAGTATCTTGCTTGAAGGAGATGGGACAGGTGAGAGGGACAAGCTAAGCGAGATTGAACTAGTATTTTAGGGATGCTCAGTTCTCTGGAAAGACCGTTTACATGTAGGCCAGTGAGAAGGCTCAGTGGGGAAAAGCGCTTGAGTGATGACCTGAGTTTGATCCCCAGAACCCACAGTAGAGACAGAAAACTGACTCCTGAAAGTCATTCTCTGACATCAACACATGCTGTGTCTCATGTGCACCTACATTTACACACACAGTAATAATAAGTAAAAATGAAAGTCCTGTCAGCGTACTGACAGAATTCCTAGACCTACTTCAGGAACTCCACCGTTTTTATACTGTACATATTTTCTGTGCCGTTCCCTGTGCACACACACTTTTCTTTTTTATATGTTTCCTGTTTGTTTTGAGATGGTCTCTCTGCAGCTCCAGCTGTCCTGGAACTCACTATGTAGACAAGGTTAGCTGGGATCTCACAGAGATCCACCTGCCTCTGCCTCCCAAGTGCTGGGATTAAAGGCATGTGCTACCCTGTCTGGACACTTCTCTTTTTTTGTAAGTTTCTTTTAAAATTTACCCTGGAGGTAGAGGCAGGAGTATCAAAAAGTTCAAGATGGATCTGGAGAAATGACTTAGCAGTTAAGTACACTGACTTCAGTCAGTGTACAAAAGACCCAGGTTCAGTTCCCAGCACCCTCATGGCAGCTAATAGCTGTCTATAACTCCAGTTCCAGGGGATACAATGCTGTCTTCTGATCTCCACAAGTATTGCATGCATAGGTGCCCTACTTACATACATGTAGATAAAACATTTATACACATAAAATAAAAATAAATTTTTTAAAATTGTAGAGTTCAAGGTGGACTGGAGAGATGACTTAGTGATTAACAGTGTGTCCCGCTCTTAAGGAGGACCTGAGTTCAGTTCCCAGGACACATTTCAGTTGGTTCACAAAAACTTGTAAGTGCAGATCCAGGGGATCTGATGCCTCCAGCCTCTGTGAGCACCTGCACTCCCATGCACATACCCACACATAGACACATACATATACATAATTAAAAAATAAATGTTAAAAATCTTCAAATTTATCAGAAGTTATATAGCAAATTCAAGGTCAGCTTGGGGTACAAAAGACCCTTTCTCAGAAACAAAAACAAAAAAAAGCAATAAACTGCCCCAAGAACCAAAAACAAAACCATTGACCTTGGAGGGTTCAGTGTTGAAATTTAACCAAAAAACATCTCATAACATCTGGTCCTAGCCAATTTGCCCTTAATAGGTATGACCTTCCTCACAGATGTTACTTCCTGGTCTGTCTGTGGGCATGCTTCATAGGTACCTCAAACAGGACACGTCCTGCCTGGCCTCATTTATCAATGTGTTCCTCCTCTGGGCCCCTTGGTTCTACCATCTGCTCAGAAACTTCCCTCCTCCCCTCTAGCACAGTCAGTCTCTATGCTACGACTTTCTCCATCCCTAAGCCTTTCCCCACACTCCTCTCCATCCTGACCTCCATGACTCCATTTTTTTTCTTACCTAGATTTCTGCAATAGCCTCTTTGCTTCCATTTTGATATCCTACCCTAATACAGCCTCAATCCAGCAGCCAGGAGCTGGTTAAGATATGGCCCTGTCCGCAGCCCAGGGGGCAGAAGAGAGCCAGGCACTCTTGTGATTGGTGTGCCTCCTCCTCCAGTTTCAGGATTCATCAAAGGCTTCCTGAAGTGTCACTGGAGGTTAACCAGGAAGGATGAATGGGAGGTGACAGCAGAGGCAGGAAACGCTTCAACCAAGTGCCATGCTGCTTTAGACGTTTCCGCAGGCCTGTCCCTGGCGTCACATACACCCTGAGCGCTTTCTCTGCTGCATTTCTACCTCTGTTTACAGGCTGACTTCTCCGAACTTGCCCTGTGGCCACTCGCCTCTTCCACTGTGCTTCCTTTAACCCGCATTTCTTTGACTGCATTAGAATCACTGGACCCATTCTACTCTATTAGAAGGGGAATGTCAATTACCCAGAAGGGAGTAATGCCCTGGAAATGGGTAGGATGAACTGCACGTACCGTTCCTCAAACATCCAACCACACACATATTCCCTGTGTATGGGTTCTTAATGCTGTTAACCAAATACATTCCCTGCTCCTTCCAGACATATAGCAAGTGTGCGCGTTTCTGCCTCCCGTGACTTGCTTTGGCCAGTGAGATGAAAGCAGACTTGATGGGCAGACTTGATGGGTGTCACTTCATTTGCCCCATCCCTGCCCTCCAGACCGGAGAGCCTCAAGTCCATTTGTAGTAGTCAGGGTTGCTGGTAACTATGGAAACAGAGTTCCTACTGACCCACAATGGACAGGTTTTGTGATTGATATATTTTCAAAAAACCTTTTGAAATTTACATTTTTTGGGCTGAAGAGATGGCTCACTGATTAAGACCACTGGTTGCTCTTGCAGAGGGCCTGGATTTGATTCCTAGCACCTACATGGAAGCTAACAACCATCTGTAGCTCCAGCTCCAGGGAAATCTGACACCCTCTTCTGACCTTTGTGGGCACTCCATGACATGGGTGCACTTACACACATGTAGGAAATACACTCATACACAAAAAATTTTAAAAAAAAAATTTTTTTTTTGGTCTTTTTAAGACAGGATCTCCTTGTAGCCCCAGCTGGAATTAGCTATGCAAACCAGGCTGGCCTTGAACTCACAGAGATCCATCTGCTTCTGCTGGGATTAAAGGCATGAACACC
The DNA here is from genome assembly GCA_035773235.1 of Eospalax fontanierii. Classification (NCBI taxonomy): domain Eukaryota; kingdom Metazoa; phylum Chordata; class Mammalia; order Rodentia; family Spalacidae; genus Eospalax; species Eospalax fontanierii. Next base: position 50,330,250 of record CM069547.1, on the reverse strand, counting down.
ACACCCAGCAAATAAAATATTTTTTAAAAACTTACACTTATGGGAGCTGGAGAAATGGCTTAGTGTTTAACAACACTGGCTGCTTTGCAGAGAACCCAAGTTTGATTCCCAGCACTCACAAAGCAGCTAACAATCATCCATAACTCCAGTTCCAAAGGAATCTGATGCCCTCTTCTGACCTGCATGGGCACAGCCCAACACAAGTGCATTTACACACATGCAAGCAATACACTCATACATATAAAATTTTTTAAAAATTAAATATTATTTTAAATTTACACTTATTCATTATATCTGTGCACTCATATGGAGGTCAGAGGATAACTTTCAGGAGTCAGCTTTCTCCTCCATCATGTGAGACCCTGGAATTTAACTCAGGTCATCAGATTTGGCAGGAACACCTTTATCTCCTGAGTGTGTGTGTTTCTGTGTCTGTCTTCAGGTGGAGGATAGGGGTCAGCAGCAGCTTTTTTCCTCTATTGCTTTCCACCTTATTTTTTAAGAGATTTCTTTTTATTTTTAATTATGTGTATTGTATGGGTGTGTGTGTGTGATATAGGTGGAGACCCATTCAGGCTAGAAGAGGTTTTAGGCTCCCCTGGAGTTGGAGTTAAAGGTAATCGGAAGTCACCCAAAATGGGTGCTAGGGATCCAAACTCAGGTCTTCATGCTGAACAGGAAGCACTTTACTACAGAGCCATCTTTCCAGCCTCAGCAATATAATTTTGTCATGTTAAAACACCAGTCTTGCAGCCATATAACTGATCCTGTAAATGAAGGTTTGGGGCTCTGGGCAACTTGGGGCTCTGAGTCAAGCAAGCGCTTATCTTTTGGCCCCTTACCTTGAAAGATTTTCAGGTAATTTCACCTCTTTGCCTTTCTGATAGGTACCCATACATTCATTCCCCTAGCAATCCAAGTTCAAAACACAGTCACAAAACTTGTTTATGAAACACAAAAGTAGGGGCTGATGGGAATGCTCAATAGTTAACACTTGCTGCTCTTGCAGAATACCTTGGTTCAGTTTCCAGCACCTACATGGCACCTCACAACTGCCTGTAACTCCAGTTCCGCAGGATCTGACACCCTTCTCTGGCCTCCAAGGGCACAAGGCACATGCATACATACAAACAAACATGCATAAACATAAAATAAACATAAATATTTTTAAATGATTCAGAAAAGTAAGTTTAAAGAACCCACAAAAGTATTTGCTTAGCTATTCAAAAGCATAGCCAATCTAGATAGCTCACATATGTCCCACCAATCCATACAAGTCACTAGTGAATTTCTCCTTTCTTTAAGAGCCATCCTCAGTGTCATGCCAAACCTAGTGAGACTAGTAGAACCTGGATTGCAGATCAGTTTTGGCTGCTCAGTAGTCAGACGACTTTGGACCTGATACTTCTCTAAGTCCCTTTCTCTCTCACACAAAAAGAAAAGTAAGATTTTCACATTTTCTGTTTGAGGCACTCTGTGCGCATATAGAACAATGTGTGTGAAGTATTTTGAGATGAGAAAACAATGTGAAAATACCAGTTGACTATAGTTTTTAACAAATATATGACCAAAGTAACACTTCCAAAATGAAATAACCCTCCTAATATCTTCAGTCTTTAAAATCAAGCCCAGGTTCCATATCACAAATCTCATTTTCGTATTAGATACATCACTTCTTAGCTCAACACAAGGAGTGGGTTCCTCTACTGAGGTAGCCACAATCATCTGCAGGCTCAGCGAGCACCCAGTTGTACTGGTTGATGACCACTTCCTAATTACTTATTTTTTATAGGTTTAAAATTTTTTGTTTTATTATTGGGGGGGAGGTCACTGGTTTCTGGCACCACAGCATATATGTGGAAGTCAGAGGACAACTTTGTGGAGTAGGTTCTCTCCTTTTACTTTTATGTGGATTCTGAGGATTGAACTCAGGTTGCCAGACTTTCAGAGCAAGTGCCTTTTCCCGTTGAACCATCCATAGACCCCACACACACAATCATTTCTTGATCAAGACACCAAGCATACACATCCAATTATGCTGCCTATCTCTTCCTCTGCTGCATGCTGAATCAACTTCAGTTCATCAATGGAGTTATAACTCTTACTGTTGAGCCACATCTCTGTTCTTATCCAATCCAGAAGCCCCCTTGCTTACCCCTGCCATCCTTGTAGTCCCAAAGCTTCCTTGCTTGGCAAAGGGAGTTTCCTCCAGCCCCTAGGTCAGTAGCTCAGTCAGGTCCTGACCTCTCCAGAGCACAGCTAGCACTTTCCTACAAGAGTCTGCCCTAGGACACTGGGGGTGGGCCAGCCAAGCCAGCTTACAAACAGCAGATCTGATTGTCTCTGCTCTAGGCGCCTCGGGCATGACATTGTCCTCCCAGGTGCTGGGCTTGCTTCCTTGCCCCATGCTTTAGTCCACATGCTCTAGTCCAGTGCTTCTTAGACTTAACATTAGTGAGGCGGAGTGATGGCTCAATCAATAAAGGTGTTTGCCATATGGCCTTGATGACCTGAGTTCCATCCATGGGACCCACGTAGTGGAAGGGGGGTAGAACTCCTCTAATTTGTCCTTTGATCTCTGGGTGTGCCTGAACAATAAATAATTAAAAAAAAACTTGAGAAGTGAAAGGGCTTGTTAAAAGATTGCTGAGCCATACTGATAGTGTTTTTGATTGAGTAAGTTAGGGTGGAGCTGGAATGTAACTTCTCACTTCCTAGGTGAAAGTGATGCTGGTGTCCTGGACAAGAAGAGGCACTTGCTCCCTGCTTCTCTCCCTCCCCAGCTGCTCACCGGCCCTGAGCAGCTTGTGAATAAGGAGTAACCAGCAGCACACTGAGGCTGGACACCAAGAACTTTATTTGAGGCACTCCTGAAGGATGTGTATGCAGGGCCAACACTAGGCAGGAAAGAAGCCAGAAAGCTATGAGTCCTTGGTGTTTCTGGGATATTTAATTGGTTGGAGATACTAACCAGCTTCTTCAGCACAGGCTGATCTGGTGTTAGGTCTAGGATGATAGAGCAGGAAGCAGCCTAGTTCTGGAGCACTAGAAAGGAAATATGCAAACAGTTACAACTCTAATAGCTGTTCTCTGGAGGACACATGGGAGCAGGGGAGGAGTTCTGCAATGTAGTGCTGGAACCTTCATGGAAGAATCAGTATTTATGCCCAGACCTGCAGGATTTGTGGGCATTAGAGGGGGTATGTTGTAGAACTCAGTCCTCAGAGCAAACACCCACCATCTTTATCAGTTGATCTGTGCCTACTTACAAGAGTCATCCATATTGATTAGGCTTAACTGTTGACACGCCCTCCTAAAAAGAGGGGATGGGGCTACTGGACCCTCACCTGAAAGTCGAGCAGTTCCTTCAAGCCATTTGTATACAATTCTGCTCTAATCGCACATGGGAGATACTAGAGTATATAGGCTGGGGAAGGTTAATGGAAGAGGCTCCATCATCCATGCTGGGAGACTTTCCAGCGTGGCTGCTTTGATCTCCCACGTTCCTGCCAGTAATCCCTCATCTGTCCCTCTGTAAGTAAGCCCAGTAAACTCATTGGTTCTCCAGGGTGATTCAGTGCAATAGTACTTTAGTTTACCATTGTGCCTTATGAGGCGTTAGATTCTATTTACTTTTCCCCAGGAAGGAGCTCTTGAAACAGTTTAGTAGGAATGAAGCAACAGAACAGGTGACCCTTAAGGTTCCAGAGAGAAAAGTGACTATGAAGGCTTGAGAGCCAGGCTAGTTCCCCCCTCTGGTGGCTCTGTCTATGTCACCTGGGTTGGCTGTTCTGCCTCATGAGCTAATGATCCCAAGGTTTTGTCCTGGCATCCCTTTCCTCTCACTCTGCATGTCATCTCCCAGTGAACTCCACATTGGAGGCCTACTTACTAACAGGGCCCATGCCTGTCTCCAATCCAGGCTTTATCTGCTCACTCCACATGACTGGCCACAATCATCCTTCTTTCTGTATTCTGTGCTGGGGAAACAACACATCCACAAGCGGCCTAAGCCAGAGGGTTTTATGAAAGGACCCTCTGCTAAGTAGCTGGTGTAGAATAAATTAGTATGATAAATTGCTGCAGGCAGTTAACAAGACAAAGCAGAAGATGTTGGTCTCTGGTTCTGAATCCACAACTTAGTGGCTCAGTGACTGCTCATCTATAAAATGGGTTTGATAGTACCTTCCTCATAAGGAGGGTCTGTGGATAAACAATAGTGATCATTGCTACTTACTGAACCTGATATAAAGTACTTTATTTGATTTTCTAAGAGATTGTGAGTACCCAGTTCAAGGTCACATCATTGGCCAGTGGTAGAGCCAGGTCTGGAAGCCACAGTTCTCTGAAGTCCAGGCCATTTTCTTCACCTCACTTCTAGACTTATCAAATAGGAACACACTTGTGTTATAATGGCCAGTGAAAAAAGCAGAGGGCAAATCGTGTGATCAGTGTAAGTGTAACCTTTTAAAACAGTATTTACATTTATTATTTTTGTTTGTTTCTGTGCATGAAGGTCGGAGAACAACTATTAGGAGTAGATTCTCTCTTTCTACCATGTGGGTATTTGGGATCCAACTTTGGTCTCAGTCTTAGCAGCAAGGTCAGCCGGCAAGTGTCTTTGCTGCTGACCCATCTTACTGGATGTAATTGTTTTTTAAAGGATAACATTCACAAATAGAAAAGGCTAGTAGGATATAAAGCAAATGTAAATACGGTCGATTTTGAATTTTTTTCGAATTATGCTTTCTCCATCTTTATTTAAGGCATTAAATTTATTACAGTGAAAATAATCACAAGCCTACAACTTCTTATTCTTGCTTCCGGTCTTAACTTCCCTGAGCAGAAACCCTTTGGGTACTTCCAAAGACCCTGGTAGGAAGGAGGTATCGCAGCGGTGTTCCCCACCCACCCTGACAGCTGACAGCTGGCCAGTGGAACAGGTTGTCAAAATAAGTCCCAGACAGAACCCGGGCTGCTTACCGCCTAGGGCTTTCTGGACAGCGTTCTTGAGATCAGTTACTTTTTCGCCCCCTCCTTCTAAATAGCCGACCGAATGCTCTTTTTCCAGTTCTGGCTGAGTTGTTAGCTTCAGCCGGTGGGGACGCCTGCCAGGTACCTGGCTCAGTGAGCACCGCCCAAACTGGTCAGGCTAGTCTGCCCCGTGGCTGTTTCTGCCAGGACTTGCCGGTGTGTGGGGTACAGACCCACCCTTCTCCACAGCAACCCAGGTAGGTCGAAGGCAGCTGCAGGTACTAGTCTAGCAGTCAGGCCAGATGGGTGGAGCTGAATTAATCTAACCTGGAATTTCGACTTGGCCAGTAACAACAGGTGAGGTGTTTTTTTTTTTTTTAAAGCAGCACAGAGAAATGGGCAGTTTGGCAACTTGGAAATACTCTAGCGCTTCGTCTCTTACCCCTTGTATGGAACACAACCCAGAGTGACTTTTCAAAGTGTCTGCAGGGTTTAGGCCTCTGTCACGCCAAGGGCCCTCAGAGACAGTTCATCCCGAACGCGGTCCGCCTTGGTTACCCTCCGCGACGCGCCCGGTCCCCCTCCTCTGGGAGGCTAGGCTGGGGTATCGGATTAGTCTTTGTTTTCGTCGCGAAAGAACCCGAGCACCGCGCGGGGGAGGCTGGTGATGGCAGGGCCCTGGGGTCGGCCCTGGCAGGGCGCTCGGCGGTGACCCCATGAGGGTGCCAGGCAGCGGGCGCGCCGCCTGCGCTTTAGGCACTCCTTCTTGCCGGTCGGGCTGACTCGGTACGCAGACGCGCGATGTCCCCTATTGTCCTGCCTCGGCCTGAGAGAGCGGCAGCCGGGGATGGGGACCGGGGTCAGTCGGGTCCCGGAGCTCAGGACTGTCCGGGCCCTCGGGGCGGTCCCGAGCCCGCAGGGAGTGGCAGGAAGCCCGGACACCCAGGCCGGCTCGGCTCGGGGCCTAGGTGGCTAGGTCCGCGTACCCCGCGTGCCCCACCCGCCTCGCCAGCCCCGGCCCCGCCGGAGGGCAGGGACGGATAGCGGGGTCTCAGGAGGTCCCGGCGCGAGGCCCGGGCGGCGCTGCAGGTGCAAAGCCCCCGCCCCGGCCGGTCCCCGCGCAGCCCTCCGCGCCGCGGGAGCTCCCCTCCCGCGCGGCCCCGGGCCCGGCGGCGGGGCTCGGCGGGGCCGCACGTGCGCGCCCTCCCGGGCGGGGGAGTCCCCGGGCGAGCACGTGCCGCGGCGCGCGGGGGGCGGGGAGTCCCGCGGCCGCCTTCATTGCTGCTGCCGCCGCCGCGGCCGCCGCTGCCTCTTCCTTCCTCCTGCGCCGTCCCCTCCTCGGCCCGGGCGGGGGGACTCGGTGCGCGCCGCGAGCTCAGCCGGGCCGGGCGCTCCGGGAGGCGAACGCCTCGGGCGGCGGCGGCGGGGGCGGCGGCGGCGGCGCGGGCCGGGGAAACTTTGCCCCTTTGTGCGCTCCGCCCCGGAGGCGGCGGGCAGGTCGGTGCAGTCGGTGCCTTTCCGGCTCTGCGGTGGGGGAGGGGAAGGCGGGGGTCCGGGGGGAGGGGAGGCTCGGGGACCGCGGCGGGGCCGGTGGTGGACGCTCCTTGGTGGCCCGGGACGGGCGGTGTGCCCCGGGTCGCCATGCAGCACAGCCAGGCGGGGGCGGCGGGGCGGGGGCTGCGGTGCCGCCGGAGCCGGGCGGCCGAGGCCCCAGAACAAAGGAGCCGGAGCGACGGCGGCGCGCGCGCAGCCCTGCCCGCGCCCCAGCGCGCCCCCTCCCCGCGCCCCTCGGTGGCGCGGGCCCCCCTCTCCCCTCCCCCAAGAGTGGCCGGCGGGGCTCAGGCTCCCCGGCGCTGAGAGGCGTCGGGCGTGGACTCCCCGCGGGCGCGCCCCCACCTCCAGGCCGCTTCCGTGCTGTGGGTGCCGCGGCTCGGGCGAGGGAGGCTCTCTGCAAACTTTATTTTGCGAGCTCTGCTCCCTGGGAGAGGGCCCTGCGGTCCCCCGTGCGTGCCTCCCGGGGTGAGGGGCCGCTGGTGGATTTTAGAGGAACTCCCAAGTCGGTGGAGTGTGGAGAGACATGGGGCAACTTTCTCAGAATCTCTTCTTGAGTGCACACCCCCTTTGAAAGCGTTGTCCAAACTCCTCAGCACTTAGCCCTCAGCCCTCTGTGGCACGTCCTGCCTGAGGCTCTATAGAGGACTTAATTTGAGTCAGACCTCTTTTTCCCAGAAGCAGGGAGAGGTAACACGTGAAAGTTGTCCCTGGGCCTCGAGTGATGAGCTTCCCCTTTTTGTGTCTTTTTTTTTCCCCCTTCAGGCAGCGCTGTCTTCTCCATCATCCTGACCCGAAAGGAGAAGTGCTGGGAGGAAACTCCTCACCCTGATCTTCCCACCACACACGCACCAGCTCACCTCATGCCTGGGCCCCGGGTGGGTGAGGGTGAAGAACCCACCCAGCCAAGATGATCACTTCCCTGGGGGCTACTGCTGCTGTCCTTCCCCAGATCCTGGGCTCCTGCAGGTGGGAGATTGGCCCCAGAAGGAACCCTGTCAGAAGGAGCCCCGACAGACGGCTGCAGAGAAGGTGAAGAGGGCTTAAGAAGAGGCGCCCATCTCAGAAACGGAAGCTCCTTGCCTTCAGTTCTGTAGACTTGTTTTAGGAGAGAAGGACCGCTTGGTCCTTGCTGACCTTTGCGGGCAGCAAGAAACTGGACAGTGGTTCTGCCCCACCACCTATGCCCCCTCTGGCAACAGCAGCGTCATGAGTCAGTTTCAGGTGCCCCTGGCAGTCCAACCGGACCTGCCAGGCCTCTATGATTTCCCGCAGGGCCAGATGGTGGTAGGGGGCTTCCAGGGATCAGGGCTTCCAGTGGCTGGGAATGAGGCCCAACTTCGAGCGGGTGGAGATGGGCGAAAGAAAAGAAAACGGTGTGGGGCATGTGAACCCTGCCGGCGTCTGGAGAACTGTGGGGCGTGCACCAGCTGCACCAACCGCCGCACACACCAGATCTGCAAACTTCGCAAGTGTGAGGTGCTGAAGAAAAAAGTGGGGCTTCTTAAAGAGGTAAGCCGGCCTCTGCTAGGGCTCCCTGTCCCTTGCCTGAGGGTATTCTCATCTTGATGGACATGTTAAAGATCATCCAGTTAAGTCCATCCTCCCCTTCCGGGGCTCTTGGTCCATATTTGAGCACTGCTGAGGTTGGAAGCCCAGTGGACCCTTTTGCAGGGCTAACGATGCTACTGACAGTGACTGGGTCCCACGTTGAGGCTGCTGAACCAGCACCTCCATCTTAGATGTTTACATTTGATGCAGGACAGGCGTGTTTGGCTTGAGCTTTAGCGGTTTCTTGTCCAGGTTGAAGCCTCAGACTTATTTCAAGGTCACTGTAAGGTATGGGTGATGTGGGTAGCTGTGGTGACAGGTGAGGGACAGAATGATGGATTGTGGGAGGGGAAGCTCAAATGACAGCTTGGGTTTTATGCCGCCCTGATCGAGCTGGGGGTATTTCCCTAAATCTTTTCTTGGGTGCCATCATTTTCCTCAGATGGCAAGCCTTCAGACTGGGAATTTAATGAGAAACAGGTGACTTGGCTCTCTAATGAGTACTTTGGCGCAGTAGTATTTTGCTGGTTAATAAGCACTGGATACTAATTCATGAATGAATGTTGTGCTTTTGAGATGCCATCACCTTAAGGAGGACTCCCTTTATTCAGGGCAGAAGAGGAAAGGCAGACTTGGATGAGAGCAGCCTGGGTAGGTGTGAAGGAAGACATGGAGGGACAGCGATCCTGTATTTGCCTTTTTCCCTTTCCACGTGATGGTGAACATTCCCGTGAGGTTAGATTGGTACAGTTGGGACAGCAGAGAGTTGGCAGAAGTAGGAACCCGTGAGTGGAGCAGCTTTTAGGCGGAGCGTGTAGCCGCTGAGGTCGCTCCAGGCAGCGGAACTGGCGCTGGACAGAGACAGAGGCCTGCCCGGCCTGCAGGGCTCCCCCTGCTCTGCCACGGTTTGTCCTAGAGTCTAAACAACACGCACCCTCTACTCCCTCTCCCCACTCTCCGCCTGTCTTCTTCTTGGGGAAATGGAGCTGTACTTGATGGCCATCTAAGTCCCTTCAGCTGGACCGGAGCTGCTGTGTTCTGAATGCCAGGACACCTGTGGCTGGTCTGGGCATGCGGCGTGTACTCAGGGTTTCCCTGACCGCTGAGCTCAGAGCTGTGCCGCAAGCTGGTGGGGCTGTGGCTAGGAAGAAAAGCATGCTGTGAGTGTGGAAGTGGGTGTTGCTGGGATGTTTCTGTCCCTCTTCACCTCCCTTTGTCCTCTTGTTACAGACTGTATGTCATGGGTCGCAGAGTTGGTTCCCTGTTTATCCTGACTGGTTCAAGCAGACATCTGGGTTACACCTACAGCCCCCCATCCCACCCTGGAGGATAGTGTCCAGCTAACCTGTGTTGCTGGCATTGGGGGTAGTTAGTGTGCACTGTAGGTCATTTCTCAAAGAGGGTGAGATTAGGTACAAGACTCTCTTCTGGGCATGAGAGCTGGTATAAGAGGGTGAGCACTGCTCAGTATACAGTGTGCATGTAGATTCTTTCATTTCCTTCCCCACTTGTCTGTTAGCCAGACCTGAGAGTGAAGAGGCTGAACTCTGGGCTAGATGTTTTTGGAACTGGTGGCCCTTGTGGATAATGTTATGTGCTGCTTTTGGCAACCACAGGGCCTACCTGAGTGAAAGAGACCAGGAGTGAGGCCAGACTCTCCTGTAACTGCTGGCTCATGCTGTTGGGTGGTTTTGGTAAAGATAATGTCTGTGTTGGCTGAGGTTTAGAGACACCCTGTTGATAAATCTGCACCCTGCAGACCTTGCCATAGCTGGTTGCCCCTCTGCGACCCTATGATCATGTCAAATGTAGCTGGACAACTTTTGACATCCTAGGACAGGGTTCATGTTCAGGTCTGTAGACCAGTGGTGGTTCATAGTTTCTGGAGAAATAGTGTGCTAGGGACATTGGAGTGTTCTTTTTTTTCTCAATTGTGAGAAAGAAAAAAATTGTTCTTTTCTTAGAGCTAACTTTTTAGTTTATTACATTGTGTGTTATGTATATGTGTGTACGTGCATATGTGTGTATGTATGTGTGTACGTGTGTGTGTATGTGTGTACGTGTGTGTGTGTGTGTGTGCACTTGTGCTTCTGTACCGTGGTGCATATGTGGAGGTCAGAGGATGACTTGAGGGACCCTCTTCTTCCACCACAGTCCTAAGGATCAAACTCATCAGACTTGGCAGCTAGTGCTTTTACCCACTAGTACCAGATGTCTTGAGGGCCATAATTTGTTTTTCAAAGAGCAGTGAGTGCTTTGTTCTAAGAATGGATCTCTTTTCTCCTTGATATTTAAACTTTGATGAAAAAATTTTAAGTTTTTGTTTGGTAAAAGATGCAAAATGGTAAACTAGGGGTACTCTCCACATTTTATGGGCCCATGAAGGCCAAAAGCCTGGGAATCACTGTCCAGGCTTGTGTCTGGCACAGTTGCAAGACTGAGACCCGCCTGAGAGACTCCACTGAAGGAGTGTTTAGCAGCCCCAGGGGACCACTGTGACCTTAATCATTAGATATCGCATAGCAGAAAGAATGTGTTCTTTTTGGCCGGGATGGATGCTTCAGGTGGGGCAGGACACTAATCTCCAGAGCCTCAGAAGTTAGACCATCTGCTTGCATCTGTGTCTTTTGGTGTTTCTGCTCTTCTGGGCACCCTTTTCTTCCATCCTGACTCCAAGTCTCCCAGCTGCCTTTGGGGTTTCTCTTGAGCTGTCTGCTGACAGCTGTTTGGTATTACCTTGTAAGTGGCTTATCTTGGGATTTCTGTCTTCTCTTTTCTGAATTCTTTTTCTCCCAGTGGGCATTGGGCAGGGTGCTCCAGAATCCCTGCATTCAGAAAAACAGTTCAACATTTGAAGCATCCCAAGGGCAGGTGGACACTTCTCTGGGTTGGCCGTAGCTGTAACACATCTGAAGGAGTTTGTTCCTCTATAGAGTCTTTCTTCCCAATTGCAGGAGGATTCAGATCCTAGCTGAGGTCGGTGTCTGTTTGACTTGTATTCTTTTCACCTGAAGGGTGGCTCAGTGACCACAAAGGCAGGCTTAGAAAGGTAGGGTTTGGTGGGTCTGTGGTACAACAGGGCTCGTGTTAGGGGCAACGTAGTAAATTTCTCTAACATTGGTTTTCTCAGTTGTGAGAAAGAGGTAATCCTCCTCTTTGGGGTGTTCTGAGGATGTGATGCAAGAACAATATACATAATGTCTGGCACATAGTAGGTAGCACACAGTGACAGATTATTCCTAGAATATGTAGAAATGAATTAAACTTGATACATAAACAACTGTGCATTAGTCTGAGTTGTAAGCATGCAACACAGATTCAAGTGTTTATCGTAAGACATCCCCTGGCTTGCTGGAACAACTCTGGGACAAAACTCTGGAGCCAGCATAAAATGGGCAGAGTCTGCACACCCACACCAGGAACAAGATGACACCATGGTCCCAAGAATGGGCAAGGGAAGTTAAGAACTGATTTAAGCAGGAGAATGACACTTTATGGAAAAGCAAATCTATATGGGAAAAACAATGCATCAGGTTGGAAACCTGAGTAAGAATAGTATGGGTTGAGCGTCAGAGAAATGAAAAGACACATTTGACAACATTTGCTATCCTTTAGCCAAGCTCATCAAATTATCTTTCTGCCAGATGAGACCAGATACACTGGAACTCTGGGGGCTATCAGGGAGGGTCTTTCAACACTGTCAGAAACCTGATGAGTTCTTGCCCAGGCTGCTGGTTGCTCTGTCTTCCTAAGAAGGGATGTTCCAGCAGCAAAAGAAGTTGCTGATGTAGAGATAATGAGAATCTTTAAAGGAGCTCTCCCTAGATGTTTGTGAGGCCTGAGAGAAGGCTGGCCAAAGACCAGAAAATTGTCTTTAAGATGCTGCTTTTTTAATATATTTAATGTGTATAAGTGTATTGCCTGCATGTATATAAGTGCAGCCATGTCATGCAGTGCCAGAGGAGCTCAGAAAAGGGTGTCGGATCCCCGTGGAACTGGAGTTAGGATGGTTGTTAGCTGCCATGTGAGTGCTGGGAATCAGATCTGCAAGAGCAGCCAGTGCTCATAACTGCTGAGCCATCTCTCCAGCCATAAGGTGCTTCTGATAAGAGGTATGCTGTATATTCCCAGCAAGAAGCAGGAAGTAGGCTTATGATTTAGGGAGTATAACTAGGCACAGAGAAAGCAGCCATTGGTTCCCTGTGTGCTAGAAGGTATGCGCTGAGGAAGGAGAGCTGGTCACCCCTGGCCGTTTGCTCCTGACTGACTGCTTTCCCACATGCTCTCTAGAATCAGTTTTTATAGAACTATGGCGGTAAATGGAATCCAAAAGACCAAAGATGGCAAGAAGCCCAATTTTTTCAGAGATTTTGGAAGTTATAAATCATTAGCTTGATTTAATTTTTGATAGTTCTAGAACAGATTGTTGAAAGGGTGGTTTGTGAGATTTTAGAAGGGCTAGTAGTGGACTATGGGAATGTCTGTAGTTCCTCATGAAGTAGCCTTCCAGACAGGCTAAGATGTGGATTTCTGCAGAGATAAGGGGATCTCTAGCAGCTTCTTGGACAGGTTTGAACTTCACTATCCTGTTCAATCAACTAGTGTAGATGGTGTAGGGAGTGGAGTCGGGGTCCACATAAGGAACACCTGTTAAAACTTTCAGGACCTAGTGTATGACTCTCACCTGTCCAAGAATTGGTTGACTGACCTGGAGTGGACTTGACTGGACTCGTGTTTTGGGAGTGGAGAGCCTGGAGAGACTCTGAGGCAGCTGAGGTTAGGGTTCCCACCTGTACGTTGCTGACCTGAACTTTGGGGTGTTGAGTGATCTACAGCTGCACTTCTGCCTTGCTGCTCAGTGGCCAACAGTGTCTCCTGGAGCTTGTTAGAAATGCAGAATCTCTGGCTGTATCCCAGACCTTTTGAGTCCAAATCTACTTCAGCAAGATTCCCCAGGTGATTTATCTGTCCAATTGAATTTGAAGAGTTAATGTCCAACTCTTCTGTGACTAGAAGTAGGGGGATAGGGTGTGTGTGTGGGGGCATGGAGAAGGCTGAAGTAACAAACAAGTCCAGAATTCTAGTTGCCAAGCAGTATACAGAAGACCCAACTCATTTCTTTGCACTCTAAGCAAATGAGCCTTTTGGGATTGACTCCTTGCTTATTCTTATTCCTCTGGAGTGCTTCAGTCCTGTGATTTATCAGTAAAACCATTCAAGGAGTTGCGTGTGCTCTGAGAAAGTCAGGACAGCTCTCAGAAGATACTTGGCTGCTTGGAAGCCTGATGTGATACACTAGCACCCCACAAGTTGCAAATGTTGGTTATTAAAGGGGTATATCTGGAATCTTTGGTCTCCTGGAAGGATATTCAGGGCTGTGCCTTTTTTTTTTTTTTTTTTTTACAAGATATAGTCAGATTCATGAGTGGGTGCAGCAGGTTAGGATGAAGCTTTTAAGTTGAAGGATGGGACAGGGGCTAAGGATTTGGTGCTGCCTAAGCAGTAAGCCTCAGCCAGATTTGATGGGATTTAATCAAGATGAGCAGAAAGTCCTTGACTTCTTTTTAAAGAGAAGACATGCATGAGTAAGGAACCTTGGCTTCCTGGCAGATAGAAAGAGCTGAAACTCTATAAGGAATGCTGTCAGCCTATCTTGATCTGTCAGTGGTTGCATACAGGACAGTCAAAGGAAACAGAGCTACACAACTTGCAAATGAGAAACAAGCTTGTGTAGAAGAGGAATCAATTTCTTCTGTGGAGGAACCTGCAGAACTTCTGTTAGGTGAACGTTATATATGAGCAGGCCCTCTGAAGCTGTGCTAGAAAAAGGGAATGTGTGATGTGTCCTACTCTGGCGTGCTAACCCAGGAGGTGCCCCATTTCCGGTGTCTGGATAAAGGCTGGTGCTGACCAGCTGGCACATTATAAGGACATCCTCTGGGGAAGGAAGAGGCCCTTTCCAGGACTGTGTAAAGTATAATATCAGGTGTAGTTTCAAAATCCCGTAGACAACTACATTGCAAAAGAAATGGCTATCCTAGGCCATAGCATTTTTGGTCAGGTTTTATATATATATATATTTTTTTCTACATGTTTGTGCAGTGTATGGTGACCAGAGGCCACTGTTGAGTGTCTTCCTCAATCCCCATCCACCTTAGTTTTTGAGACAAGGTCTCATTGACTTTGAAGGTTCTTCCAGACAGGCTGACCAGCAAGCCCCAGGTACCCTTCTGTATCCTTCTGCTCTGTCTCCCCAGAACTGGGCTTATAGGTATGTACTGCTGCCCGGGCCTTTTACACAGCTGCTGAGGATCCAAATTCAGGTCCTCATGATGGTGCATCAAGCATTTTACGGAGCCACTTCCCCAGACCCTTAATTTTTTCTCCCAGTGCTGGAGATTAGACCAGAGGCATAACCAGCAAGTGCTTTATGACTGAGCTATACCGTCAGCCCTAGACTCAATCTTATAGCTAAACCTAAGCTCAACCCTGGGTTGGGGTGATGTTTGTGAGCTTTATGAAAGTTTCAGCTGAATGTTAGGTGAATGTGCAAAAGTGTCCTCTCTGGGGAGAAGGTATATGGTTTCTAGCATATTCTCAAGAGTATTTATGACCTGCCCAGATTGAAAAGTATGACTCTCCCCCAAGATGTCAAGTGAGAGCTATAAGCCACAGGTGACTATTAAACATAGTAACTGTTAAAATAGCTACCTTCCAAGTACTCAGCTGCATGTGCCTAATGTTGGGCAGTACAGACAAAGAATGTTCTTAAGCCAGGTGTGGTGACCTAAGCCTTTAATTCCAGCACCAGGAGGCATAGGCAGGTAGATCTGAGTTTGAGGTCAGCCTGGTCTACATAGTACCAAGTCAGCCAGGGTTACGTGGTACCCTGAGACCTTGTCTCAACAAATCAACCTTCCCCCAAACAAAAAAGCATCCAAACAAAACAAAGGAATGTTCTTAGGTGTGTAATCCCAACACTTGGGAGATGGAGGCAGAAAGGATTCATGAGTTAGGGGCTGGCCTAGAACTCTCAGTATAGTCCAGCCTCTTATATCATGAATTCCAGGTCAGTCTTGGCTATGTAGTATGACCCTGTTTCAGCATTATTACTGCAGGAAGATCTATTGGGCAGGGCTATGAGCTGAACACAGGATGTCCCTGTGTGGTCTCCAGAGCCTCACCATAGCCTGTCTTAGACTGGGAAAACAACTGTCTGGCCTGGGGATTGTGGCCTATGAAAGGGAACAATGCTGTACTCAATTCTAGCCTTCCACAGAGCTCATTGCTTCTTGAAGGCACAGGTCTGTTTTACATTGGAATTGTAGTTGGTGTAAGGTGTGACTGCCCACTGAGAGGCACTTTCCACAGCTCCCTACTGGAAACCCTCCCATTCGTGGTCCTGATTACAGCCTCAGTGAACCTTGTTTATGTTGACTTGTAGTCCCACAAGTAGGTACTTGTTCACAAACCCTGCCCAGAGTTGTCCTTCTGTCTTGGGCTGTACCATGGAGAAGGCAGTGTGGTTACTGGGCAGGCAGACTGGGCATACTAGGGCCTCGGATTTCAGGGCTCCATCTCTTCACAGCTTTTTATGGAAGGAGGGTGGGATGCTCGGAAAGAGATGATGTTAACGGAGGAGACCCCGTCATCTTCCTTGTGCATTCTGTTGTGGTCCAGCCAGATGCTTTGTAAGAGTTTCTTGGGTTGCTACAAGCCTCAGCCTGGTATTCTATGCAGGGCCAAGGTTACTGCCATTCCTGGACTGTATATACTTGGGCCTTGCCTGTCATTTGCATAAGATATCGATAGCCTGAGGTTTGTTTTTTTGTCTTTTTGAGACACAGTCTCCCTGTAGCCTCAGCTGGCCTGGAATTTTCTATGTAGACCAGGCTGCCTGCCTCTGCCTTCCAAGTGCTGGCTGGGATTAAAGGTATTTGCCACCATACCTTGATAGTCTGAGTTTTTATTAGTCACCGAGGCAGGGTGTGGGACATGGGGGGCCAAGAAGCAGCTTAGTGGGGATCATCAGCTGTCTTTCAGGTGAATACAGGTCTGGGAGGTGCTTGGTTGCTTCCAAAAGTGCAAGTGCAGGCTAGGTTCTCTCAGATGGCTCTGTTCTGTTCCACACTGCTACTGTACTGACTTGTGTAAGTTCTGGCTCTGTCATGCCTCACCTCCCCCACACCTGCTCTGGGCATTAGTGGACAAATACACGCCTCTTACTGCTGTTAGAGTAGTAACTCCAGATTCTCAGAATGCGATGGGAGTTTCCTTGGCAGCCATTTGGGGGTACTGGTAAGATTATGAGTGTCCCCATAGTCCTCTTCCTTATCTTGATTGCCAGGAGGAGCCTCAGGAAGGAGGCATGGAGAAGCTGGAGCAAAACAAGCCACTGAGTGCTGGACTAGAGGCGCTGCTTCTGAGCCATTCCTGTGGGGAGGACATTGGGTTACTCTCTGCTTCCTTTGTTCTCTTAACCCCTTTGGGGGGTAGCCCAATTCACCCAAAAATGCTGGCAATGGTTCTGGGACTTTAGAAGAGAGATGGTAGGCTCTTGCTGGAGGCCTGGATCCTTTCTGTAGTGTTACTGTGGGGTCAGATGTAGTGAGGTGTCAGAAGGACAGGATGAGAAAGCCAGTGCTAAAATCCCGGATTCCAGGACCTGCACTGTCTGTCCCTTGTCCTGGAGAGGTACAGTTCCTTGCCAGTATTACTTCAGTTTCCAGAGGCAAAGCAGTTTGTACTCTGACCTATAGAGAGTTCAGCAGACATCACCTGGGACTGGTGTGGCCAGGTGAGGTGCTCAGCCTTAGCCGGGAGTTAAGGAGTCACAGTGTTAACTTTCTCCTTAAATAGACTAGCAGAAACATTTCCTTGCAGCAGGTTCTGATAAAGCTGGAAGGGAGGGGTGCCTTAGGGCAGAGATCAGGCCTAGTCACCTTGGGCCTCTTGTAGCTCCACTGGGAAGCAAAGGAATAGGTCATGAGTTTGAGCATTGTGACTGGTGAAAGATTTGAGAAAGGCTGTGTCTCTCCTGACCCTGCTGCTCCTGGAGAGCTCTGGCTGGCTGGGGTGTGGGAGGGTGCAGGTAAACTGTGGGGCATACCCAAGAGTTTTCACAGGTTCTTAAGGTGGAAGTTTAGATGTACGGTGTTAATTCCTCCTGGAAGCCTTCCCTCTGGCCTCAGGGTTTCTGAAGGACAGCCTGCTGTTTCTGTAGCATCATAGTCTTGTTATTTGGTGGGGTCCAGGAATATTCAGCAGCCCAAGGCTGTTGAATTTGACCTTAATGAGACTGAGAGTATAACACCTTCTCCTGGCATCTTGGAGGGTGTGTGGGGTGTAGACAGAGCGACTCAGAGGCTCAGGTGTGGGCATCTTTTAAGAGTGGAAGCTAGGGTGGGGTTACATCTTCAGTTGTTGGACGGGACACTCGTGGGTGCCTTTGCACAGACTGGTTTTGTTGCATCTCCAAGGAGGAGCACCCTTTTTCTTCTGTTGGTGTTCCTTTTCCCCTGATTCCTTCTTCCTGCGATAGCTGTTGATACCAACTTCCGCTGCCAAAGCTAATTGTAAGGTCTGATCAGTGAGTGAAGGCAAAGGTAGTTCCCATGACAACTGCAAGGCGTTTCAAATATAGGGGATGATGTGTGTGTGATGGGCTGCAATTACTTGGGTGGAAATTGATGCGTGGACACAGGGGACTTCAAATGTAGGCTCTGAAGGTGGAGGGGGTATTAGGTTTCTTTGGCAGGATCTTTTGTGTGATGGCGAGGGAAGGAGGTCACAGGCTTCCCTCACAGATTCCAAGTGTTAGGAGCTTTGGAGTAACAAGCCTTCCACTGTTCTGGTTGGGGAGACAGGACATACAGAAAGACAAACTCCAGGTGTTAAATGAGAAATGTTAGAAGTACCAAGGACTGGCAGCAAGCTGGGCTAAGTAGAGGATGCTTGCCAGAGGAAGAGGGCTTCAGCTGAGGTTGGAAGGAAGGCCTGTGGAGAGTGGCCTCGAAAGGACACAGGTAAGGCAAAGGAAGAGAAGAAACTTGTCTGTCTGTGGTACCCTGCTGACTCTGAGAGAGGGAGGTGGACTTGAACATTGTAGAGAGATTTATACATTGTAGAGAGTGGCTTACAAGTGAGAGGAGAGCAGGAACCCTGGGGGATCATTTTCTAGCTGTGTGGCCTTAGGCAAGGTGCTCTCTCTTCAGTTTTCTCCATCTGTAGAGTGGGCGTGGATAATTCCTGTCTTGTTAGTTTGGTTTGAGGTTTAAATAAGATACTTTGTATCATGTCTTCATGTGTGGGGCCCCACAGGGGCTGGATGCTTGACTCTTTGCAAGTCTCCTTCCCTCCTCAGTGTGTCGTGCATTTCTCTTTATCTGTATAGGGTCTGGTCTGTGGATACCCATGTTCCTGAGATTCTCTGTGTGTTCTGCAAGCAAGTGAATCTATTCACCTCGCCCCAGTGCAGGGGACTGTGTCTCCAGTCCTCCTGCTGCCAGTACAGAGGGGGCTAGGAGTCCAAGATGGAAGGTGGGGGAAGGTCCTTGGTCTTTAGGCAGAGGAGCTGGTCACTGGGAAGTCCTAATGTAGAAAGAGTGGCATAGAGAGGTAAGAGGAGGGTTGGGTATGAAGTATTGTGCCTCAATGGCCCTAGCATGAGGTGACTCCAAAAAGGGAGGGAGGCCAGAGTAGGATAAGGATGGGAACAGGTAAGCTGCCTTGGTGGCCAAAGGCTCCTTCGGTGTAGCCTGAGCTGCTGGAGGGCTAGGTGGGGCCTGAAGTGGGAGTGGCACTGGTTTAGCACAGGGAGAGATGGGTCAAACAGGGCATCGAGGTGGGAACTTGACTCATAGCTCCTGCAAGGTGAGGAAGGTGCTGGCTGAACAAGCCTGGGACTGCAGTTCTGTATGGCAGGTCCTACCCTCCCGGAAAAGCAGGTGCTGTCCCCTTTCCCTCAGGCCTTCAGGACCTCACCTAAAAGGCTCAGCCCCACACTCCTGCAGTAGAACTCAGCTCAGCATATTCCAGTTCTGTGGGGAGCCTTGGAAAGTGGGAAAGACAGGGCCTCATCCTTGTAGAAAGACCTGTAAATAACTGCATCTGTATATGGCTGATGCTCTAGAAGAGGCAGTATGCTACTCCCTGAGGCCCTGGAGGAGCCCACTGCTACTCAGAGAGGCTTGATGACTGAGGACCTGGCAACAGGGAGGCACTGTTTGGATTCAGACTAACCCCACACTATTTTGCTGTCCAGGCAAAAGCAGCAGCTTCGGAAGTCTATTTCCAAGGGTGAAAACATTAGTATTCTCAGATCTGTTCTTTGATAGGAAGTGGTCACTTCAAATGAGCCCAGCTGTCTATTATCTTACTGGGATCGGCAGAGAGAGGGGGCAGTCAGAGAGTGAGAAAAGTCTGGGTTTGAATTCCAGCCTGCCACTCACCAGTTGTGTTGATGGGCAAGTCATCCAGCATCCCTAAGACTCTTCCTTCTTGACAAGGTTGTATGTGGAGTAGGTCAGATGAACTGATCCTACAAGCGCCTCATGTGTAGCAGGGGTTTGATAAACTGTGTCTGCCGTAGCAGCAGCAGTATTGATACTGTCCAAGCTGTGCCCGACAGCATTCTCTGTGTGGTGCACCGGCTTATGACGGGGTCTGGACACCAAGATAAAGAGAAGATTCCATTTAGATGGTAAACAGTATGAGTAAGAGGCACAGAAGCTCAGTTTACCACTTAGAGCTTTAGCTTAGGACATTGTCCCTGTCTTGTCATCTCCCTCCCTCCCTGCCTGGGGAGGGGCCCAGTAGAACTGCCCTTTGTCCCCAGGGGAGGCAGGTGTGGGCCCTGGAGCCTCCTCACCAGAGGCAGGCTTACCCCTCTCCTAAGGCAGCTTATCCAGTTCTGAGCACCCCCTGGGGGCCCTGGGGAAGGGAGCAATTAGGCATCTGTGGTGGAGTGGGTAATAGAGCGAGTCACTGGAGTAGGTAGGGCAGGCATCTGTGAGTCACTTCTCTCAGGCCTCAGCTTATTCATCTGTGAGAATGAGAAGCAGCACCCTGAACTCTGGCAGAAATGTACAGTGCTGAATGCCAGCAGCACCCACAGCACAGCAGGCAGTGGGCTCTGTGCCTTGTCAGGGTCTCATAGCTCTGTGAAATGGCTGCGCGGTCCATTCTACAGATGAACAAAGGGAGGCTAAGAGAGGTAAGCTCCTACCAGCTAGGAACAGAGCCGGCATATGTAGGTACTAGTGTATGTGAGGTGGAGGCTTTGGATGTTCCACCTCAGAGGGGATGGGGCAGAGGAAGGAAGTGTCCAGTGATGCCTGGGAGTTGATTCTGGGAGTATAGATCAGTAAGGTCCTCAGCCTCTTTAGACCCCTGACTTTTACAGCGTTTACAAATGTAGTCTGGGAACTAGAAGTCTGGAGCTCTGGGTCTGGGTCACCTTCTCTCCTCTGTGTCTCTTGAAGGTCTGGAAGCCCATGGAGGGTTTTTATGTGTGTGTGTGGGTGTGGGGAGGGGGTCACCTTGAGCCTCTCCAGGAGTAGAGAAACGGGTGGTGTATATTTTAGCACCCGGTGGCAGCTGTCCTGGGAGTGTCGGAGAGGGCACAGCTGACTTGGGGTGGCACAGCCTGTGTTCTGCAGCCTGTTTTTCGAGCCAGGTGGAGGAGGGCAGGGCAATAAAACTGCAGGATGGCCAAGGGTATGGTCCTCAGAGCCGACAGACCTGGCTTGGGGCTTCAGCTCCGCTACGTTCTAGCCGCGTCACCTTGGGTAAGTTATTCCAGTCATCTGCAAAACGGGATAAAGGCTCCTGCTGTCCTGGATTCTCCTTGGAGGACTGGAGCTCCGGGAGCTCTGAGCTGGCTAGAGCCGCAGGGGTGGGAGACCCTGGCTCCGCCTTACCCCTGGCTGCCAGCCGGAGGTGCAGGGGATGCCTTCTGCATGTCGCCTTCGGGGTGCCACGGGATCCCCGGCCTGCCTGGGAGTGGCAGCGGGCCTGGGAAGCAGCCCCGGCGGCTCGGGCGCCCTCGGCCGAGGGCGTCCCCCTCCCCCTGCTGGGCTGGGCAGGGCCGGGCGCGGGATTGGCTGGCGTGTGTGCGCCGCCCCCTCGCACAGCAGCCCGGTGGGGCGGGAGCAGCCGGCAGCTGGCGGCCGCCGCCTCTGCAGTGCCTCCCTTGGTGCGCTCCCTCGGCGGGGATAATGGGAGGCCCGGCGGCGGCCGATGCGGCAGAGGAGGCCGGCCGAGGTAGAGCTCAGGGCCGGGGAGGAAGGGCAGGCCCGAGCAGGCCGGGGCGTTGGGGGCCTCCTTGGATCCCGGGACAGCTCCAGAAAGAAATGAAAACAAAAACACTGGAAAGGCCCGGGAGCCCGTCCGCGCGGGCGGGGCGGCCGCTGGAGGCAGGAAGACGGTCCCTGGGTCCCTGCCGGCCTTTCTTTCCAGGCCCCTTCCCCTTCGGTGTGCCCGGGCGTGCGCAGAACCTTCTGCTTTCCTGCCGCCAGCCTGGCTAACCAGCGTCTCTGGCTTCTTTTGCAGGTGGAAATAAAGGCTGGTGAAGGAACGGGGCCCTGGGCACAAGGGCCGACTGTCAAGGTACCCCGTGTGTGTGTGTGTGTGTGTGTGTGTGTGTGTGTGTGTGTGTGTGTACACGGGCGCGCGCGGGGGGGTGTGTGTGAAGTGTTTGACTGGATTGGATAAAAATAAAGGGTCTCCTCTGGTGATCCCTTAATCTCCCACTGTGTGTGTAGCAGCAGCTGAGGGGGAGGGGCGGCGAGAGTGTGGGCGGCCAATGAATTCTCAGGCCTGTGTGGGTTTTGTTTGGATTCTTTTTGCTTTCTCAGCTGGATGGTTTGGGTGCAGTTGGGATTTGGTTTGTTGAACTGTTTTTTTTTTTTTTTTAAAAGACATGCAACCCACTCCCCACCCCTGCCTCTGGAAATCTCTGGAGAATGTCCCTGGTACTGTTGGTTTGCATCCAATCTGCAGAAATCCCGGGGGTGTGTATGTGTGTGTGTGCGGGGGGTGACAGTAAGAGGAAGAGAGAATTGCACTCCTGAGTCTGAAGCTGATAGGGTGTCATACTGCTGTCACCATGGAGATGGCTGGAGAGAGGAGAGGTGGTGGTGGGGGTGAGGATATTTTGGGCCCGGTGGGGGCTGATGCAACATCATGGCTGGGAAGTCAGCAAGTGTCTGCTGTTACCGTGTGGCTTGGTTTCTGGGGGGACTGGGAAGGCAGTGTTTCCAGGTTCAAGGGAAGCAGAGAAAGTGGCTTTGAGCTATTCCAGGTGGGTTTTCTGACGACTGAGGGTGTTGGGGGTGGGGTTGGTGTTATTTGAGGTAGAGGGATGGAGACTCTGGCATGCAATCTCTGATTACTAGGAAGCCGTGGCTAATGCTTATAAGTTGGTAAGAACCAGTTCAGTTGATTTCCTTGGAGTTTTGCCCCTGTGTGGAGGCTGGGAACCCACCTTAAGTTTGGAATTACTCAGCAGTATCTTTTGGCCCAGGAGAAAACAGTAGGCGGCAGCTCAGTGTGGCATTCTTAAGAACAGAGACTGGGAGGGAGTGTGCGAAGGTGGACAGGCCAGGCTCAGTGGGACTCTCCCTAGCATACAGGAAGCCCGGGTGCCTGAATGCTAAGGAAGCAGGTGGGTGAAGCTGCAAGTGTCCCTGCATGCTCTTAGTTTTTCCTCTCTGCAAATCCACCCCCTGCTTCCTGGGAAAGCTGTGGGAAGATCCCCGGAGGTAGGTGCTGGAAATGGCATCTTGCCACCTCAGTGTCTGAGTGGTGACTCTGGCGGAGAGGGCTCTGCTTCCTCACAGGTGGGTTGGGGGCTCCTGAGTTGCAGTTGCATGGTAGAACTGGAGGGCAGGGTTGCTTCCCAGCCTCTTTCTATGGAACTTGAGGTGAGGAACTGTGGTGGGGAAGGAATGGATTTTGCTTCTGAAACAGCTCCTCAGGGACGACAAACCAGATGGCCCCAACTCCCCTGGGGAGCTGGCATACCTTGGTGAGGCGAGAATTGTGGGATGGGCTATGGGAGACCCCCAGGCAAGCTTGCATTAGTGATATTCTCATTCATTTTCTCTCTCTCTCTCTGACTGTGAGCTCACCTTAGTTCATGCTGACTCTTTCTGCCTCTTCTTGGGAACCAGGATTCCTTGTCCCAACTTTACTTCATGCCTTGGTCACCCTCTGCTGACTGGGGGAGTTGTACTTACTGAGGCTTTTTCAGGGCTATGGGCACTGAAGATGTAAAGATCATGAGGTTGACCTCTTCTGTCCCCCAGCCCTAGGGAAAGCAGGACAGAGGGATGGGCACAGATGGGCTCCGGGAGGAGGCAGCGCCCTCTCTGTGTCCCTACTGCCTTGTCTGTGTACTCCCCCAAGTACCCTGCCTGCCCTGGTGACGGCTCCAGTTCTCCTGCTGTGTTAGCTTAGGATGAGGCTGGTTCAGCAGAACTTCTGGAAGTTTCCAGCTTAGTACCCTCGCCCCCATGTTATAGGCATGTGGCAGGGGCTACTTGAAAATCCAGAGGAAGCCCTCCATGTAGATCTTCCCTGACCCTGTTCGTGGGAGCTGCATTCCTACTGCTAAACTGTATCTGTGCATATTTACATTGAGTTGCCTGAGAAACAAAGCTTCCCCTCAGCCTGGGCCCTGCCAGCACTCTAGTCTTAGCTCCCTGTTTTCTGGGTCTATGTTTTCCTAACATAGCATTTCCTCAGATAGCCAATTGTGAGTGAGACAGTTTTGCTCAAGCTTCTTCTATTCATCAGGTCATGGTATAAGAATAAAAATCTGGTGTGTGAGCTCCTTCTATGTGTGTG
Organism: Eospalax fontanierii; assembly: GCA_035773235.1. Lineage (NCBI taxonomy): Eukaryota > Metazoa > Chordata > Mammalia > Rodentia > Spalacidae > Eospalax > Eospalax fontanierii. The sequence goes on along the minus strand of CM069547.1, from coordinate 50,306,325 downwards.
CGCTCTCTCTCTCTCTCTCTTTCTCTTTCTCTTTCTCTTTCTCTTTCTCTTTCTCTCTCTCTCTCTCTTTCACACACACACACACACACACACACACACACATATATGTATGTGTTCCCATGGGATGGGTACAGGAGGAGTAAGCCCCAAGGGTGAATGGTGTCCAGCTGCCAGAGGAAATAATAGATGTCTCCTTGTGTGCTAAGTGCTGCCAGTAATATCCTGATGTGTGGGTGTGCACAGTGCCAGGCACAGCCACAAAGCTGAGCTTGATGAATACAAGTTGTTGGTTTACTGTCTACTGTGCTCCATGTCTACCCATGATATCCCAGGGAACATGCTATAGTACACACTGTTGCCACCTCCTCCCCTTTGGTTGCCTGGATAGAAGAGAGTGCCCAGTGCCTAGAGCATCAGGCTGCCCTGCTTTTGGACTCCCACGCTCTGCCCCATGGGAACATTCTACTGGCTAAGGATGTCTGGAAACTATTTTGGTGCTGTGCCCAGGATCTCTGCCTTCTCCTTCTCCTTTTGACCACCGCAGAAATGCCCTTTTTCAGGAACCTGCAATCCTCAACTTCCCACATACTGTTGCTCACTCCCTCCTGTTCTTTCTTGCCTGCTCTTCTAGCTCTTTGCAGAGGTCCAGGGGATCCTCTTCTCTCTGAGGAGATTCACAAGTAGCAGTGAAGTTGGAAGCAGACGAGCCTGTCAGGCTACAGCAGGAAAGGAACCAGCCAAGAGGATGCCAGAATTGAGTTTGAGAATGGAGAAAGGGCTTCCCCTTGCTTGGTAGGAGCTGGAATTAATTCCAGAGCTCAGCTCCACCTCCTTGGTGACCCCAGCCCTTTCAGAATGTCAGGGGAAAGCAGTGAGTTTGGCAAACTAGGCCAAAAAGCTGAAAAGGGAACCCTCCTGTCCCCCACAGTGCAGGAGCCTTGGGCTGCATTTATGGACCATCATGATGGCTCTGCAACCCTCTTGCTGGGCCTACAAGGAGGGGAATGGGTGCTCCACTGCCTCCAGCTGCAGATGGCCGTTTCTGCTAGAAATGGACTTTGTGGTCTTGCCAAGTCCTCACCCATACCCTGGAGGTGGTAGCAAGTGGTTTGGTTGGCTGAGGGAGGGGGCTGGGAGGGACTTTGTTTTGGCTGGCTCAGCTTTTGGGTCTTCCAATCCTCTTAAGTCCTCTTTCCCACTCCTGACCTCTTGGGCTTTTGGCCTCATTTCCTCTCACACCCAGACATCTGGCAGTCAGCTGAGGACTCCCCCCTGTTCCCAGCATTGGAGCAGCTTCTGAGGAGGAGGCGATAACTTTCCCTCCCATTAGTTAAGAAGTCTGGGCAAACAGGACAGGGATGGCTTGGATGACTGAAACCTGTACTCTGTAATGCTAATCAGGACTCCATCTCCATCCTCACCCACTTGATCTCCTTCTCTTTGTCTTTTCAGCATTTGCTGAGCAGTTATATGTTTCAGTATTAGGTACAGAAAAATAGAAGAAATCATTATTTGAACCTTACCAAAACTACTAGATATAAGAATCATGGACTAAATGACCTACAGTTATAAGTGGGAAAACCAGCATTGCCAGTTACTGCTTTCATACAGGCATTCCTTTGATCTTCGCTGTGTGTGTGGGGGCTGTGAGCTTGCATACCACAGGCAGACCCCCTCACCTCATGTACATCATACCTGATGCTTTCTCTTTAGTTCATTGAAAATCATGGGATTTTGAAGAATCAACATGCCAGCCTTGTTTTCAAGGTTAGTGTTTCCAGGATCCAGTAGTGGTGGGTTAGAGTGTTCGGAAATGGATCAGATGAAATAGTTTGTATTTTATTTTATGTATATGAATGTATTGCCTGCATATATGTAGTGCACTTGTATCATGCAGTGCCTGAGGAGGTCAGAAGGAGGCATTGGATCCCCTGGAATTGGAGTTATGGATGATTGTTAGCCATCTTGTGGGTGCTGGGAACTGAACCTGGGTCCTCTGCAAGAGCAGCCAGTGCTCTTAACTACTGAGCGATCTCTCAGCCTTAGTTTTGAAAAGGAAGTGTTGGGTTTGAGATCCAGAGAAGACTGGATAAAAATATTGTGTCCAAGCTGTTTTCCTGAACCTGAAACTGTCTTTAGCTCAGTAAGAGTACAGGTCCACTGGGTGTAGTGGCACACATCTGTAATCCAAGTACTCAGAAGGCAGAAGCAGACAGACCTCTTGAGTTTGTGGCCAACCTAGTCTACATAGTGAATTCCAGACTAGACAGGGATACACAGTGAGACCCTGTCTCCAGAATAAAAAACAAAACCAAAATGTGGGTCTTGGAGCTGAGGATATAACTCAGGTGAAGAGCCCTTGCTTTATGTGTCAAAGCCCTGGGACCAATTCCCGGCATTGCCTAGAAAAGGAAAAAAGAGCTTTGTAAACATTCAATTGAACATGCCTGAATCCCATACCCCGGAAGACAATCAGGAGTTCAAGGTCATCCTAGCTAGTAGCTAATTTTGAGACTAAACTGGACTATATCAGATCCTGTCTCCAAAAAAAGGAAAAATACAGGTCTTACAGCCTTTCCTGCTTCATGGACCCAGTTGTCCAGTTTCTTTCCCACCCTGCTCCAATTTGTGAGCTCTGTCATTAGCCTTGGGACAGTCCCTGAGTCCGTTAGCATTATGTTTCCAAGGGCTTGCCTTCCAAACTTAGATTTTCCCAAACTAAATCTAGAAAAGGTTCAGATTGGTGGGGGTTTTTTTTTTTTTGTTATTGTTTTTTTCCCCCTAAGACACAGTTCTTCTTTGTAGAGCTAGCTCACATCTTGTTGGTTACCTCCAATGCTCAGTACTGTCGAAGGTGGCCTGCATTTCAGTCTGGAGTTGGTTCCACAATGGTGCTCATGGAAGTTTTGGTGACTGAAGGCTCCTGTGTTTGTGGTGCTGGATTGGCTCAGACTCTGGACAGCACTGCTTTTGACTCTCCCTTTCTGGCCTGGATGGGCCCTCAGTTTGGGTGCTTCCCCACTTTTCCTCACTTTTTTTGGGGGGGACAGAGTAGTTCACTTGTAAGATCTGAGATTTTTGTGTTCCACGGATTCTGTTAGAGCAACCAAAAAGCTTACTTGTTCCTCAGCATCTGTAGAGAAGGATGCCTCCTGCAAGTTCAGGAGTCTGATGTGAGATCTGAACTGCGTGAGCCCCTGAAGAGCAGGACTATGAGAGAGAGAGAGCTGATGATTTGTTTGTAGAAAGAGAACAATTCAGCATGAGGCCAGGTCTCCTGTAGATGCTGGTGTGTACTTGGGCCATGCAAGAAACTAAAGCTGCTTTGCTAGAGCAAGGCACCTTGACTTCTGAGCCTTTCCCATTTTCTGATTGTGTGTGTTTCCTGGAGATTGGACTCAGGACTTCACCCATGCTAGGCAAATGGTCCACCACTGTAATATCCTTGACTCTCTTCTTACCTATTTTTGTGTGTATGAGACAAGATCGCACAAAGTTTCCCAGGAGGCCATGAACTGGGGTCTTTCTGCTTTAGTTTCTCTAGTAGCCAGGATTTCAGCCCCTGAGTTACCAAACCCAACTTAATTTATGATTAAAAACATTTTTTTTTAGCCTGGTATGGTGGTGCACACCTCTAATCCCAGCACTTAAGAGGCAGAGGTGGGAGGATCTCTGAGATCGAGGCCAGCCTGGTCTCCATAGCAAGTTCCAGGCCAGCTGGGGCTACAAGGAGACACTGTCTCAAAACAAAACAAAACAAAGCAAAAACAAACTTTTAAAATCATTTTTGTGTGTGTGTGTGTGTTGCTGCTGAGAATTGAACCTAGGGCTTTATGCATGCTAGTGTTCTACCGTTAACCTTCCCCTTCAGTCCTTCGTTTGTCAAATTCTCACTGACATAGAGGTGCAGGTGGCCCTTCCCTCCCGGGGGCTAATCTTAGCTTGATTCCTATATGGATGGACTCCCAGTCATCCTGACTACTGTTTAAGTGTCTTTCTTACTTCTTCCAGCTGAAGGTGTAAAGACAAAAGTAAGAGTTTCCTTTCATCTCTGTTTACTCACCCTAGAGGAAGGGGCTAATATGTAGCCTACACTGTCTTACCCAGAAATATTAAAGGGCAAAATACCAAGTGTAGGAGGATTAGGAGCTAAGCAAATCCGAGTTGTGTCTATGGCCAGGAACTCCTGTGTCCTTGGCACTTAAGTAATTGGATTTCTGAGCCCCGCCTCCAGTCACCCTCATGTGTAATCCTAACCTCACGGGCTTCACAAAGAAACAAAGGCATTGAAAGGGTTTGCAACTTGTCCCTGACAGTCAGCTCTGAGCTCTCTGCCCTGTCCACTGACTTCTGCTTTTCCACCTCTGGGGTATCCACTGCCTTCCCCCCAAAGCTTGTCCCCAAGAGACCTTTTTTCTGTCCTGTAGGCTTTGTTTCCAGCCCTGTAACGCAGATGGAGTTTACAAAAGGAGCTGTTGCCTGCCAGCCGCCTACCTTTCTGTAACTCAGGGAGGTTCTGTCTCTGACTCTACTGGCTACTCTGCAAAAGAGGAAGGGTAGGGAGGCCAGAAAACCTGTCAGAGACGGAGTCCCTGAGAAGGGTTCTGAGCTGAGAACCACACCAGTTCCTTTGGGAGTGCCCCTCAGGCCAAGTCATTTCTCTGCCGCCTTGAACATGTTCAACCTGTGGTACAGAGAGTTTTCTCTAACCCTGCTGGACCCAGAGAAGGAAGACTGGATCTTTACAGTGTGGATCATTATTGCCCTGCATCCTAAGCTCTAGGGGATTTTTGGTGAAGCCAGGGATGGTTCCTGTTAATGTAAAAAACAGAGCTCTCACCTTAAAAGGCCTAAGACATAGTTTATTCTGAAGCCAAATGTGAGTGACCATGCCTCAGGACAGAAGCCGCTCTACATTCCAGAGCGGAGTAAGAACTGTTTGGTCAAATTTTTATTTTGACCAAAGTAACCAAGTCATGAAACACTTTTCAAATACATTGGTAGGAACATCAGATGGGTTACAGTAATATGGGGAAATCTCTGCTACGGCATCTCCAGATCTCAAAAGGTATCTGATTACATTCCTAAGTTGTGGAAGCTCGGGGTCTGTGAGCATATTCCAAAAGAATTTACCTAGTAGTCACAAGAATGTTAAATCACACACTAAGGTACGCAATACATGGCTATTTAGGGGCCAAGATAGCTCAAGATAATTTGGTTCTAGACCTACAACATTCCAACTCTCCATAGTCTTTGAAGTTCTAATCAGTCAACCTTGTAGACTGTTCAGTATAGGTGTGGTTTCTTTCTGGGAACTTCAGTTAACATGCCCAAGATCTGTCCACCTGCTTTTCCCAGCCCCCACCTTTCCATACCAGGGCATTCTTCAGGGCCTCAGTCTGTCCTTTTTCCTACCGTTGATGCTTTGAACATAGCTCTAACCCTAGACCTGAAAATGGTTTGTAAGGTATGGGACAGGACTCATTGGGTCAGAATCACCTAGGAATCTTGCCATGGAGCTGTCTGGCCAAAATAACCATGTGTTGGGTCAAACTTAGATTTCTGTTCTAGAGTTAAGTAGATTGGACAGAAGGTGAGGGTGGCATGGGACCCAGGTAATAGTGCTGGAAGGTCTGGACTGGCAGACCATGTGGGGTTTCCCTCTACACTGGTTCTGATCCTGGTCTTATCCAGCAGGTGAGCTCTGTGCTGACCTCTGCTCTATGGCCTTTCTTTCTATTATTATTATTGTTGGTTTTCTGTTTTCTAGCTGTGGACTCCCAAAGGCATCAGTTGGCCCTTGGGTAGTAGTTATGGCTTAGCTCTGGGGTTGTGTGGTTGCAGTGGTGTGTGTTTTGGGGCTGTCCTGGCAAGTGGTCCAGCACAGTCCTGAACTCTTTGGCTAGGAACCGGAACCCAGGAGTCCCTGTTCAACCTCAGGGCCATAGAGCTATTTAGGAGACGTGTGGTCCTCATAGCTGTGTGGCCAGGAGCAATACACACACACACAGTATTAGAATGATACCAGCGTGATACCTTTGTTCCTCATTAGATCTCTGCCTGAGGTTTGGGAAATGGGATGTGGAGGAAGAGCCGGGTGGGTGCCAGAACAGGTCAGTCCTGGATACTTCCACCAGGACAAGCAGGGGCCCTGTTGCAGCTTGCTTAGAGAGTTTACAGTGGCTAGTCCCTCTGGTTCAACTAGTTTAGTGGCTCTCAGCCACTAATGCATATTAGAATTATCTAAACAACTTTTCAGAAAGGAAATGTTTGTGTCTGGGCCTCAACTCCAGAGACTCTAATGTTGGTATGGAGAGGAACAGATCCCAGCAATATTTTCTTTAAGATTTATTTTTATTTATGTATATGAGTGCTTTGTCTGTATGTACACCATGTAGTACATGCCTGGTGCCTGCAGAGACCAGAAAGAAGATGTTGGATCTCCTGAGAATGGAGTTTTGTGGATCGTGATGAGCCTCTATGTAGGTGCGGGAACCCAAGTGGGGTCCTTTGGAAGAGCAGCAAATGATTCTAATCACTGAGCCGTCTCTGCAGCGCCCTTCCCCGGCCGGCACCTTTTGAGATTCTCTGGGTGATTAGAATGCCTGGTCGGCGTTGAGAGCAGTTGCCTTATCAGTTCTACTCTGTGTCTCCTGTGTCTGGGGTTTTCTCAGAATAATTGACTGGCAAAATTCAGATAATTCAATCCAGTATGACCTGTTTGACTATCCTGTCCCATGAGCTCATAGTAATTAAAACCCTAAGTTCAGAAGGAAGCTTTGGAGCAGATCATAGAAACTGAATTTTCTTCTCTCAGCTTGTAATTAAGACTTTTTTGATTTATTTATGTCTGTTTTACGTGTATGAATGTTTTGCCTCCATGTATGTAGGTGCACCACCTGCTTGCAGTGCCCACAGGGCCAGAAGAAGTTGTCAGATTTCCTGTAACTGGAGTTAGAGATAGCTGTTAGTGGCTGAGTGGATGCTGGGAACTGAACCCCAGTCCTCTGCAAGAGCAGCCAGTGCTCTTAACCACTGAGCCATCTCTTTAGCTCCCCGCTTTTAATTTTTAGAAATGTTTTCTTTTGCATATGTGTGGGTGCATGTACACAAGTAGCCATGTGTGTGTGAAACCTGGAGGCTGACTGAGTGTCTTCTTCAATCTCTGTACTTTATTTATTGAGGCAGAGATCTCCCACTTGAATCTTGAGCTTCCTGATTTGACTAGTCAGCTAGCTGCTTCCATGGTTCCCTATTTTCCCATCTCTGCCTCCAGAGCACTGGCTTTACAGGCAGGCTGCCACACCTGCCTGGCATTTTAATTTTTAAACTTTTAACTGAAGTATAGCTCACACACAGGGAGAAAGGCACATTTATGTACAGCCTTGTAAGTCTTCACAAATGCACCTACATAACCAGCACCTGGGTCAGGAAATGAGTACACTTGCCCTGTTCTCAGTGCTTAGAATGGAGTTATGGGTGGTTCTGAGCCTCCATATGGGTGCTGGGAACCCAAGCGGGGGTCTCTGGAAGAGCAGCAAGTGATTCTAGTCACTGAGCCAAAGTCAGAGCACTCCATAGCATAGCAGTGAGCATTGGCTTTCAGCCTGAAGGATTTTAATTTGGCCTCTACCAGGAATATCTTTAACCCTTTTCACAGACCTGTGTGGTTACTCTGGCACAGGTAGGTGTGACTGTGAAAGGGCCTAGGGCAGGGGACCTTGTAAGCTTCTACCCTGTGAGACCCTCTAACCCCTTTAGTTCCTTTCCTATCTATTACTGTAAGGCAGTGTCAGCCCTTAATCTTGAGTTAATAAAAGCTTTTCCTTTTTGGCTGTTTATTTTAATTATATGAATAACATTTATTTGGAAAAAGTAGAAACAGAAGAATAGGAAGAATTTTCCCATAATTTCCCAGTGCAGTCATTCACAAGTCAGTGGAGTACTTGTGTAGACTTCATCCTCTGACCACAGTTGTTGTACTTAAAAATGGAGCCATGCTATGTTACTACCACGTTACTCTGGATGGCAGCTATTCACCTGTCACTTACGGGTACTCCACACATTCAGAGTGAACAGGAGGACCACTGGTTCATAGTTCTCTCCATTAGTTCTTATGGCAACACTGGTGCAAGTGGGCATATGGGGTGATCAGGATAAATCAGGCCAGCAGCTTAAGGGCTGATGCTTCATGGTGGTGGGAACATGTCCTCTGTATTAAATGCATTTGCCAGGTATTTATTGGATTGAGAACTTCTGTCTCCTTGGTTATTCCCCGCTCCCTTCTCATTTTAAGGGAAATGACTACTGTTTTGCCTTTAAGAATAGTGTTATAGATTATTGAAGTCTTAGGGCTGTTTTGTTTCTTGTATATCATATGAAAGAAATGATCTTATTCCATTTTGTTAAATTTTTCCCATTAGAAATGGTTAATTTTGCTGAGGTGGGTGGTGGTGACATGAGCTTTTAATCCTAACCCTCAGGAGGCAGAAGCAGGGGGATCTGTGAGATTGAGGCCAGCCTGGTCTACATAATGACTTCCAGACAGGGTGGAGCTAGGGAGACCCTGCCCCCCAGCCCCGCAAAAAAGTGGTTAATTTAGTCTTGCCTATTTAGTGTGGTCTGAAGAGCAAATAGTATTCATCCTCTGCTTTTTAAAAAATAAGATGATTCAGGGGCTGGAGAGATGACTCAGGAGTTAAGAGCACAGACTATTCTTGTAGAGGATCTGGGTTTGATTCTCGGCAGCCATGTGGTAACTAACAACCGGCTATAACTCCAGTTCCAGGGGAATCCAGTGCCCTCTTCTGACCCCTGCAGGCATTGCACGACTTGGGTGCACTTACATACATGTAGGCAATATACTCATAAACAAAAAATAAAAATAAGTACTTTAAAAAATAAGATGAATTGCTGGCCATGGTCCTGCATACCTTTAATCCCAGCACTCAGGAGGCAGAGGCAGGTGGATCTCTGTGATTTCAAGGTCAAGCCTAAAGTTCCAGGCTAGCTGGGGCTACATGGAGACCCTGTCTCAAACAGACCAAAAATAAATAAATAAAACAAGATAAATTATGTTAATATGTCACTGTTGAATTAATTTGCATTCCCTGAATATACTGTACTTGATGTAATGGAATATTTTAATTTATTTGTGTACCTATTTACAAGCATATGAAGAGGCCAGAAGAGGGCATTGGTTTAGTACTTTTTTTTAAATGTGTATGCCTGCTTGTATGTAAGTGCACCTTTGTCATGCAGTGCTATTGCATGACAGGTCAGAAGAGGGTGTTGGATCTCCTGGAACTGGAGTTATGGATGGTTGTTACCCTCCATGTGGGTGCTAGGAACCTAACCTGGGTCCTCTGCAAAAGCAGTTAGTGCTCTTAACCACTGAGCCATCTCTCCAGCCTTGGTATAGAACTTAATTATTCTCTGCCTATTCCTTTGAGGCAGGATCCTTCCCTCAACCTAGGGCTAAAGTTTTCTTGGCTAGGCTGCAAGCCAGTGGGCCCCAGCAATCCTCCTGTGGCCACCTCCTTTACATCCTCTTCAGAGCTAGGGCTACATATATTCACTGGATACCTTGTTAGGTGTGTGCTGGGATCTGAACTCCTGTCCTCATGATTGTGCAGCAAGTGTTCTTAACCTTTGAGTCATCTGTCCAGCCTCAGTATGGGGCATTTTTAACACCCTGTTTGATATACTAACATAGGAATTGTCTATCTGTATTTATGAGATTAACTATACATTTCCTTTTGTGTTTTCATTGTTAGATGTTGATATTAGAATGACAACAATTTCATATATTGAATTGTGATGCTGTTATTATTTTTATGCATTGGTACTGTTTAACTAACACAGTATAAATAATTCCATTCCTTTAAGATTTGAAAAGATGTTATGAAACCATCTAGGATTGGTATCCTTTTTTTCAATTATTTATTTATTTTTATTTTATATATTTTGCCTGCATGTATATAAGCGCATCCATGTGTGCAGTGTCTGGGGAAGCCAGAAGAATGGGTCAGATTCTTTGGTAATGGAGTTTCAGATGGTTGTTAGCTGCCAGGTGACTACTGGGAACTTAACCTGGGTCCTCCAGAAAAGCAGTCAGTGCTCTTAACTGCTAAGCCATCTCTCCATTCCCCTATTTTGATATTCCTGCCCTGGAGCTCAGGATGCTGTACAACAGTGAGATCCAGTCTGCATGTTCTGGCCTCAGCAAGGCCTGTTTCCATAATGAACTCATCCAGGCCACCACAGAAATGGCTTGACCCAGAAGGGAAGGTATTGTTTTAGAGGGTAGGTTTTTCTCCTCTTCCATCTTCATTCCATAGAGGGCTGTAAAGGGTATGAGGAGGTTAGTGGGCTGGGAACTGAAGAAGGAATGGGCTGAGAGTTCCACCTCAAAATCAGTGGTAGTGTTTATTTTTTTCAAGATGGAAATAATTTTGAACTTAAATTTATTTTTTGTTTCAAATTAAGTGGGTGTGTACATGTGAATGCACTTGCCCACAGAGGCTAGAAGAGGGCATTGGATTCTCTAGGCCCTACCTGATGTGAACTGAGAATGGAACTCAGGTCCTCTTCGAGAGCAGTACATGTGCTTAACTGTGGAGCCATCTTTTACAGTCCCATTTTTGATCTTTAAATGGTACATGCCAATTTGAGAAGTCAAATAATTTAAAACTATATAATTCTCCATTTTGTTATAACTAAGCATCTATCTTTCTAGAATGTATTTCCTTTCCTGTAGTGGTTTCTGTGCCATACCTCTGTTGTTGATGTGCTTTTTATTCTGTTTTCTGAGACAGGGTTTCCCTTTAGCCCTGGCTGGCTTGGAACTCACTATGTAGACTAGGTTGGCTTTTATCTCTAAGAGCTCTGCCTGCCTCTGTCTCTCGAGTCTTTGGCTTAAAGGCGTACACAACTACATCTGGCCCATTATACATGTTTTTGAATAATCTTTTGTTCACTAAATATGCTGAAGGCACTTCTCTATGTCAGTATATCTGTCATAGCTTTTTCAATGATTGCAGAAAGCTGGACATGGTGATGAACAAGAGTTCAAAGCCAGTTTTGGCTACACAGTAGGACACTCCCTCAAAAGCAATAAAAATGGCCACTGAGTTTTAAAAATGACAGATTTACTTTGATTTAGTTGTTTCCCATTGAACATTCATAACTCCAATTTTTTATGGTTATAAATGAAGTAATGAATGTATTTGTACATAGACTTTGTTATCTGTTCAACATTGTGATTTTTTACCATATTAGTCTCATGAAAGGTAATTTGTGGGTCAGTGCGATGGCTCAGGGGGCCAAGGCGCTTACTGTTCAGGTCTGACCGGCTTGAGTTCAGTCTTGGTAACTCAGGATGGAACCAGCTCTCAGAAGCTGTTCTTGGACCTCCATATGTATATTGTGGCATGCATGTGTCTGCACTCAACACACCATATATACAATAATTTTTAAGAAAAATATGTAAAGTAGTGGCCTCTTGCCCATTTTTCCAGTTCTGTGCAAAGTGCATGAAGTCCTGTAGGCGGGCTGTGGGGTGCGGGGAGGGAATGGGCTGTGGGGTGTGGGGAGGGAAGAGGGGTTAAATGTAAGTAAGATGTGATGTATGAAAGCTAAAAAATATAATAAAATATATTTTTTAAAACAATAAAAGATAATCTGTCTAGAAGGTAAATTTACTCAGACCAACACTGCACAAGCAAGTATCAGTCTTTAACTTTTGCCAATTTAATAGTTTAAAAAATTTTTTTGTGAAGATAATATTTAATACTAGTATGGTGGTGCACATGTTTAATCCCAGCACTAGGGAGGCAGAGGCAGGTGGATTCTGTGAGATGGAGGGTAGCCTGGTCTTCATAGCTGTCATAGGTCAGCTGGGGCGACAGGGATATCTTGTCTCAAAAAGACACGCATACACATACATATGCCATTTTGCATTTATTCTCTGTGTTACCTTTTGTGGATCCATTACTTGCTCTTAATTAGATTTCTGTTGCTCCACAAAATTAATATATCATTGATATTTCTGACATTTAGTTTTACAAATACATGTTTTGTGTTTTTGGTAGAGGGGGTTGAGCCTGTGGCCCTGCACATGCTAAGCATATGCTGTAACAATGAGCTCTTCCCACTGCCAAGCCAGATCCTGGCTTTTTTTTTTTAAAGGGGGAGGGGGCTTCTGAGTTGTCCTTCACTGTGTCTGTCAAATGGAAATGTAATTTTTGTGTAACCAGAGCTTATTTCTCTATTGAATTTTTATAGTTTTTAGCTATTCAGATTTCTAAGGTAAGATTTACTTTTGTAAATGCTACAAGACAAGGGTTGAACTCAGAAAGCATGTTATCCTTTGTATTTAAGTTTTGTGGTTTCTTCAGTGGTTTAGAGTTCAGTGAAATGTCTCCACTATTCGGTGGTGTTCTAGAGCCTCTGCAGTTCAGAGTTCTGTGAAGGGTTCCTCTTTGGTGTTCTAGAGCTTCTACAGTTCTTGAATCATTCTTCTGATTTGGTTTATTTCATTGTCTTAATATCTAGCTTGTTTTATTATTTTATGTGTATGTTATGCCTGCATGTATGTAAATGTACTATGTGCATGTAATGTCTGTACATGTCAAAAGAAGACCTTAGATTCTTAGGAATTGGGTTTGTAGATGGTTGTTAGCTGCCATGTAGGTTCTGGAAACTAAACTCGTATCCTCTGCTAGAGCAGCCAGTGCTCCTAACCACTGAGCTATCTCTCTGGCCCCTAATTACCAATTTTTATACAAAGAGTTTAGTTCTAAAATTTCTTTTCAATGACTAGGGAGATGGCCTAGTGGTTACGAGTGCTTATGGCCCTTCCAGAGAGCCTGAGTTCAGTTCCCATCACCCACAATGGCAGCTCAAAATCCCCTTAGACTCCAGTTCTAGAAGATCTGACTCCTTGTTCTCTGTGGGCATCTGTTTGTACGTGGCTTATCGACACACATATACACACAGATTCTTAAAATTTTTTATTTAAGCTGGGCGTTGTGGCGTACGTCTTTAATCCCAGCACTGGGAGGCAGAGGGAGGCGAACCTCTGAGATTGGTGCTAGCTAGCCTGGTCTCCACAGTAAGTTCCAGGACAGCTGGATCTACAGGGAAGCCTATCCCAACCGTTCTCACCCCGCAAAAGGAAAATTTATTGAACTCTTTTCCCATATTTGTCTGATTTTTTTTGTTATTTTTGTTTTTATTTGTCTAAATAAGTTTATGAAGAACTTGTCAAGTTCTGTGAGAAATATTTCCAATTGGAATCTTGTAGGTCTTCTTAGAGATGTGGCATCTCAGTGATACTGATTCTTCTCCTGGGAAAGGGGAGGCCTATCTGTTTATTTTAGTTCTTTTGGGTTTTCATCGAAGTTTTAAAATATTTTTTATGGTTGTTACACATTCTTGGCCATTATTGCTGTTGTGAATTTTTATTGCCTCTCACCATCCTGCAGTGCTAGAGATTGAACTTGGGACCTCACCTATGCCAAGCAGGCTCTGTTCCATTGAGCTACACCCTCAGCCAATATTGGGCTTTGTTGCTTTGAGTGTGTGGTACATGTACACATGTATGGGGTTTATATGCCTGTGACAGCCAGAGGATGATGTCTGGTGTCCTGCTCTCTGTTTGCTTTATTCCTGTGAGACAGCGTCTTATTGAACCTGGGGTGAGGCCTGCTTCTGCTCTCCACAGCACTGGGGTTACAGGCATGCTTGGCCACACTTGAGGCTTTTTTTATGTGAGTGCTGGGGAGTTGAACTCAGGTCCTCATATCAAGCATTCTTCTCCTCTGAGCCATCTCCCCACCTCTTTGATCTCTGCTTGTGTGCTTTTTATCAATCCATTGTTGAAGGTACTTTGGAAATGATTCTGTTTTTTATTTTATTTGTATGAGTGTTATACTTGCATCTCTGTAAGTGTACCCATGCTGTGCAGTGCCCGAGGAAGACAGAAGAGGGCTTCAGATTCCCTGGAACTAGAGTTACAGATGCTTGTTAGCTACTGTGGGTGCTGGGATTTAAATCTAGGTCTTCTGCAAGAACAGCCAGTGCTCTTACCAACTGAGCCATCTCTTCAGCCCCCAAAGACTCTGTTTTTATCAGTCACTCTGTTGCCATCTGACGCTTCCCTATCGTCTCTCAGGTCTCCAGAGTGCACTGTCTCTGTCTCTGTGGCAATACTATAGTGTTTGGGTTTCCTGCGGGGTGCTCATCTTGCCAATTTCTCATCCCAGTACCTGGCACAAAGCCTAGCATGCAGTAAATCCTTTTAATCAGTGCTTGTGGAATTAAATTGGTGAGAGCAACAGTGAGCTTCACCTTTTCAAAGTGTGTCTGTGCCAGGGTAAGGAGCAGAGCCTCAGTCAGCTTAGTTACAAGCCTAGGGGTTATGATCTGGATCACAGATGGGGCCCCCTCCCTGTCTCTGCAAGCAAAAGGGCGTCCTGGGTCACTTTTTCACATGAGACATCAGGGAGGAGTCTATACCTCATAATTACCCATAACAACCTACAATGCACTTGTCACCCTCCTAACTCAGGGAGACACTCATTCTCTGTTCCCAGATGTTCCCCCAATCTCTAAGAAGACCTACATGATTCCAATTGAAAACATTTCTCACTGAACTTGACAAGTTGTTCATAAACTTATTTAGACAAAAACAAAAACAAAAATAACAAAAGATATCAGACAAATATGGGGAAAGATTTCAACAATTTTTCCTTTTAGGGGATGAGAAGGGTTGAAATAGGGTTTCCCTGCAGACCCAGCTGTCCTGGAACTTGCTATGGAGACCAGGCTAGCTAGCCTCAATCTCAGAGATTTGCCTCCCTCTGCCTCTCAGTGCTGGGATTAAAGGCATGTGCCACCATGCCCAGCACAGAACAGACACAGCTGCCACCTCTCCTCAGAAGATCAGGGCAGGAAGTAGAGCTCGTAAGGCTGCTGAAGCACTCCACAGCTGCATGCCCTTGAGGCTCGCTCAGGTTACCCTTGCGTCCTGCTGCTCTGTTCTGGAATTCATCTCTCCAAGTAGTTGTTAGGCCAAATTCAGGCCAGTCTTTCCCATGGCCTTTGTATTTTAAGTTTTTATTCGGAATTGGGGAAATGAAAAGCACTTTTTTCTTTGATTGCATTTTTATTTGTGTGTGTGTGTTTATGCATGTGGGTGTATCTGTGGAGGTAGAGGACAACTTGACAAGAGTTGGCTTTCTCCACTGTGTGGGTCCTGGGGATTAAACTCAGGTGTCAGGCTTTGCAGGCTTGGAAAGGCACTATTTCTTGATGGCATACTGGTACAGCACCAATCTGTTCCACCCCTTTGCTGGTCAGTCGAAGTTCTGTCCCAAGAGCCAAGGTGGTGATGGACATGTCTACCCAGGCTTCCTGGGGCACATTTGCAAGGGGACCCTTTATCCCTAAGAGAAAGCATGGAGGCTGCAGACTTGGACAGGCAGGGGGTCCCTATTGTTGTAAAGCAAGGGTCAGTATTTCTGCCTGTTGATGAGCATAAGTTGAAATGGGGACGGAGGATATGAATGGTCCTCATCCCTCTACCAGGACTGTGCTTCATGTTGCCATGCATTGGCAGCAGCAAAGGAATGGAAAGGCTTCTCTGACTTCTTTTGCCCCTTTCTTTAAATCTTTGGGAGCAGTGGAAGCAGGGATACACTAAGGAAATGTTGAGGGTGGGGGAGCAGGAGTGCTGCTCTGGCCCCTACTCCTTAACATGAGCATCCTGTTCCATCTCCTGGGCAGCTGAGGTACTGTGTGCTGTGTCCTAGGGCTGACAGAGGAGCCCCTCTTGGCAGCAACAACTGTGTCTCTTCCAGCACTAGAAGAGCTGCCTCTTCAGGGTGCTCTGACACATGGACCTCTGTGTACCTGTGGAGTTCTTCCAAATGTCTCCTCCCAGAGCAGAGAGCGTTCCAACAGAGAGGCTTGGGTGCTGGGGCCGCTCAGGATGAAGCACACCTCCTGTGTGCTTGCTGCCCTCTTCAAAGAGCAGAGGCATGGGCTGCTGATGGGTCAAGTCTGCCTGAACACATGGGACTGCTGTTCCATGCCAGCCTGGAAGGGCCTTGTTGACCCGGCTCCTGATTCAGCTGGGCCTTCTTGTCACCCTCACAGGAATATAGAGGGGTTGTTTCTGAGGGTATATGTAGTTCAAGGGCCTCTTGAATCAGAATCCTTTCCCTGGTCAGATGGAGTTAGGCTGGGATCTGGGAAAGGGCATCTGTAGCCAGTAGGAAGCCGGAGACTACTATGCTCCCAGTCTGGGAGGTAACAAAAGGGGCTCTGCTTATATGGGGCTCCCAAATCAAAAGCAGTCTTCAAGTGCTCTGGTGGCTTGTGAAAAGGTCAGGCTTTGTGTAAACACTTGTGAAAATGCAGGGAGATTCGGTGTGATATCTGTTACATTTCAGATACTGCCAGACTCTGGAAGTAGTTTGTAGATTGTCACTGTTTTCTGTTACAAAGAGCATAAATTCGTTGCAGAAAAATCAGAAAGATAAGCAAAGGATCAAAAATTTTTTTTTTCATTTAGAATGCCTATTAATATTTTGGCCCTTCTAGAACAATTCTTTTTTTTTTAATTATTAAACAAAATTTAGGTTTGTTTTTTTTTTTTTTTTTTTTTTTTAAGAAGTAACATGATTAGACTTAAAGACATTGTATCGTATAGGTGGAGAAGTTAGAAATGGAGTGGCAAACTCCGAGCATCGGGACTGTGGCACATTTCACATTGTTGTTGAAACTTGATAGTACAGTTCTGTCAATAAACAATATTCAAAAATTAGGGGTGTTGGAGAGATAGCTCCACAGGTAAAAGCACTTTCTGCTCTTGCAGAGGACCCAGGTTCAGTTCCCAGCACTCACATGATAGCTAACAACCTTCTGTAACTCCAGTTCCTTTTTTATCTCTAGAAATTCAGTTATGGCACAGGTGAAGGCATACTGCTGTAGAAGAGTAATATAATAGAAAAGTAGTGGAAAACCTTAGTGCCTGGTATTGCAGAGGTCCAGCATCAAGGCCTGGATGGCTACTCAGGACTATGTGTGGAGTGAGGACCACAGCTGGCCCTCAGAACCATTCTGGGTGGTTTTTTTTTTTTTTTTTTTTTTGTCTTTTCTGAGACAGTGTTTCCCTGGCCTGGAACTTATCCTTGATCTCACAGAGATCCACCTGCCTTTATTGGGATTAGAGGCGTGCACCACCGTTCCCAGCAGAACAATTCTTTTAATTTTATTTTAGTGTCTTTATTTTTACTCCATTATCAAAATAATACATGCTTATCATATGCACTATTCTTTAATTGGGTTAAAAATCTTGATTTACAGATCTTTTATTTATTTGGGATATACAGTTTTTTTCTTTGTAAATATATGTTGTTTCTTTGCCTGTTTTTCTTTCGTGTGGGTTTTAATTCATAAGAGATCTTAATATAACGGTGGTACTAGCTCTTTATTATGCCTTGGAAAATATTAAAGCGCTCTCAGTTTTTTAGAGTTTAGTTTTGTTTATTCTGCAAAGCTTTTAAAAACTATTTGTGTATGTGTAGGCTTGTGTGCCACAACACACATATGGAGGTCAGAGGACAGCTTGTGGGAGTTAGTTCTATCCCTCCACCATGTGGGTCCCAGGGATTGAACTCAGTTTGTCTGACTTGGCAGCAAACAGCTTTAAACACTGATCCATCTTGTCAGCCCCCGTTCTGCCAAACTTAAAAAAAAAAAAAAAAAAAGGGTCAAAAAAGAAACAGGTCAAATCAAGTTCTATCAGTTAATTTTTCTCTTTTGGATTGTACTAAGCAGCTTTGACATAACGTTTAATAGTTACAGGGAAGCTAAGCAAGTAGAGGAAGGACCAGAGCTGCTGACATTTTAGTGTCTGTCCAGGTCATCTGGGCTCTTAAGTGCATTTTCTCGCTCAGCCTGGACTCAGCTTTGCACGTCTCACTTGCTTCAGGTAAGGTGATGTTGGCTTTTGGATTACACTTTGAGGAGCAAGAGGCCAAAGTGTCCACATCTGGCTAGTCATCAGAGCTGCCCTCAGGACATGTTGCAACTCATTTCTAAGCTGTTTGTTCCTGGGGACGTCAGGCTGTTGGAGGAAGTCTCACGCTGGCTGAGTGACTGACAGTGTCTAGCTGATAATAGCTAAACCCTCTGAGCCCCTGGATTCCTTGTATACACTGTGGAAAAGTCAGTGCTTACCTCACAGAGGCCTGGGAGAAACATAAGGAAGGACAGAAAAATGGGTTAACTCTTGGGCCTTGGGTGTTGATGCCTAAAAGTTTCCTAGAAAATTCCTGTTCATAATTTCAAAATTTTTGGTAAAGCAGTTTATTTTTTGATAGTGATTCCTTCTAACTTTTTTTTTTTTCTTCCCATTCACTGAGACAGGTTATTATGTGGTCCAGACCAGCCTTAAATTCACTGTGTAGCACAGGCAGGCCTCAAACTCCTGGTGATACTCCTGCTTCAGCCTCCCAAGTGCTGGGATTATAGGTGTGTGTCACCTTTAACATCTCTAATATTTGCCTTTTTAAAATAACTTGTCAGAGTTGTATTGATAGGTCTTTTAGAGAACCATCTCTTAGACTCATTTATAAACACTATTTTGTTTTCTGATCTATTTCTATTTTCAGCACTGGCTCATTTTCCTTCCTTCCTTGAGTTTTTTCCCCTACCTTCTTAGATTGAAACTTTAATTTCCTCTTTATTTAACAATTGTGGAATAAGGAGTTCTTCTGTTAGTAGATTATTCTCATTGATATTAATTTCTTTGACTCAACAGTTACTTTTTAAAATCCTACCCCCATCAAACTCTAGAGCTAATTAGGAGACTAGGCACTTTAAAGCTGTGAGTCGTTCTACATGGGCTTGGACCTTCCTGGTTAGAGGCTTTTTGTTGATAAAGCTTGAGGTGCTCAGGAGAGGAGTGGCTGCTGCCCTGTGTGTGGAAGGAAGGGGTCTTGGAACAGGAGAGAGGCTCTGTTCCCTGGCTCTCAGTTTCTGATGGCTTTGTTCCTGCATAGCCTAGAGAATACACAGGAGACCCCCTGCCCTGTCTGTACTTATCAGTTCCAGACTGGGTAGCTCAAGGGCCCTCAGTGTGAGGAAGACTTGGGGCCTAGTGGAGGGAGGCTTTAGTTAGAAAAATGGAGATTTAAGCTCTCTAGTCACTGACAACCTTGGGCTTTGTCCAATGGTTTGGTCTTGTTTCTTTGTTTTTGTCTGTCACACTTTCACAGACTAGAAGGCCTTTAGAGAATCTTCTGGTAACTTCTGTTTGTGTAAAAAAAAAAAGAAAAGTATAATTTTGGCATAGTTTCCATAAAGTAACAGGAAGACTATAAAGAATTCTTTCCAGTCACCTTCCCAAATGTTAGTGTTTTACTGTTTGCTTTCCTCTTTCCCTTCCTCCCTCACTAATGTGGGGACTTGAACCCAGGATCTTAGCTGTTAGGCATGTGTTGTCCACACTCCTAGAAAATGTTCATCTGCTGACCGGCAGACCGCATGTGAAGGTTGCCAGTTGTCACCACCTGGTTTGAGGAAAACATCCCACCAGATCACACCCTGCATTTGGTGCTCAGGGTTTGTTGTTGTTGCTCTTTGTTTTTTGTTGCTTTTGTTTTAACGTGGTCTCACTATTTGCCCAGGCTCAGATTCACTCTGCGGCCTGGATCCCCAAGCCTACCAGGTGGCTGGAATTACAGACTTGTACCACTTAACCTGGCTTTTGTGTTTCGTTTGTTCAGCTTTGTTTTTAAGTGTCTTTTAATCTAGAACCTCAGTTTTCTAGGGTTTGTTTTTTAAGAAATTCTTTTTAACTTAAGGCCATGGTGCCCTGATCTTAGCTCAGCTCCAAAGCTAAACTGGGTTGGTCTTTGGGTAGGAAGAATTCTTTTTAAGCTGATAAGGAATTTGAGTAAATTGACTGGCTCTGGGGCTTACTACAAGACAGTCTAAGAGGAGCTGGGGTGAGAATCTGAGCTCCACAAAGCTGACACTGTCCGCACAGCCTGGAGACTGTCATTGGCTACACAGGCAGAGGAGTGGGGCAGGGCAGGGCCAGTTCCCAGGAGCTGCCTTTCCTTGCCTTCTGCCCCAGTGTCTTTGCAGTGCTGGGCCACAGTTCATGCCCAACCCCCTTCATCCCCACAATTTTGGGTCCCTGGTTGGACTTGTTTATCCCTATCCTGAGTGCATGTTCACAGCACCTAGCCCTGAGTCTGGGCCTGAGGGAACAGGTTGCTCTCCTGCTCCTGTCTTAACTCTGGGTGTGGGACATCTGGAGCAATTCATTTGAATTACAAGGGGAACACTTTACCCGGAATTGACCTGAAGATTATCTTGTTGCCACAGTCATAGCAGGTGCAAACGGTTTGCCTTGCTTTCTAGCATGCATGCCCTGCTGAGAGGGCTTCCTCCTTAGGAGCCCAGCAGGGAAGTGTGAAAAGGCCAATCAGGGCATATCTTCAGTTGAAAAGGAACCACCCTCACAGCCCAGAGTAGGGCGCTTCTGTTTTCACTTTTGCTGATAACCTAATAGGGAAATAAGGTGAAAGGAGCACTTTCCCTGGTGCTTGCCTGTCTTTCTGCTAGCCCTCCCCCCACACGTTTGAGGGTGAGCTCACCTCACTGCCAAGACTTAGGGTAGATGAGCAGCAGGGGCCACGCTTGTTTGTTTGCTTTATAGCCTGTTACAGAGTTGGAGGTTTTCTTGACTTTTTCTTAAATTTATTTACATAAATATTCTATGTGTGTGTACGTACATATGTAATGCAATGGTCTGCAGGTGGGAGTCAAAGAACAACTTTCATGAGTTGGTAATCTCTTTCTACCATGTACAGGGTCCAGGGGATGAAACTAAAGTTGTCAGGCTTGGCGGTCGGTGCCGTCTCATTATTGATCTGGCCCTTACTTTTTAAAATGTTGGGTCTTTTGAAGCAGAGTCTCCTTATCACTTCCGCTGGCCTGGAACTCCCCATGTGGACCCGCGGGTTCCATCTCCCAGAGGCCCGCTGCTGCCAGGCCCGCTCCACTTGCACTTTATTAGATTGCACTTCCATCTTATGTGTATGAATGCATTGCCTGCATGTATGTAAGTGCACTTATGTTGTGCAGTCCCCAAGGAGGTCAGCACAGGGCATCGGATCCCCTGGGATTGGAGTCATAGACAGGTGTTAGCCGCCATGTGAGTGCTGGGAATTGAACTTAAGTCCTCTGTAAGAGCAGCCAGTATTCCTAACCACTGAGCCATCTCCAGTCCCTTTTCTTTTCTGCACTTAATTATTTTTTGTGTGTAAAGGTGTTCAAGGGCAACAGTACATGTCTGGATTTCAAAGACCAGCTTGCCCAGATTGGCTTTTTCCTTCAGACATGTGTCAGGGGGGTTGAATTTAAGTGAACAGGCTTGGTGGTAGGCAGTCCTGTCTGATGAGCCATCTGGCTGGTACCTTTGCAGCTTTTTGAGATTTTTATACCAAATGAGATGGGTAGATTGATTGATAAAACTTTTAAAAATTCTTTGCATGAATTGGTTAGGATTAACTTTTACATGATATCAGTCAGTAATCTTATTTTCTTAATTAAAAAATTTTCAATCAGTAATCTTCAAACATTAAAAAATTTGTTTTGAAATGTGTCTCATTATATAGCACTGGCTGGCCTGGGACTCACTGAGATCGCCTCTGCCTCCCAATTGCTGAGATTAAAGGTGTGAGTCACCAGGTCCCAGCTATAAAGAAAAATTTGTAAGATTTATTTTTATTTTTAATGGTATGTGCTCATGGCTGGAGCTGTAGTTACAGGCAGTTGTGAGCCACCTGTAAGTGCTGAGAACCTAATCCAGGTTCTCTGTAAGAGCAGTAAGTGCTCTTAACCGCTGAGCAATCTCCTCAGTAGAATATTAGAAATTTTTAATTGGTGCATAATTGTGCATATTTGTAAGATACAATGTAACATTTCAATTCATTTATATTCTGCTTAACGATCAGATCAAGGTAATCGGCATATTCATTATTTCAAACATTTGATCATTTCTTTTTGTTGGAAATATTCAGGATCCCTTCTACTAGCTCTTTGAGTTCACAGGTAATTGTTAACCATAGTTATCTTACTGCGCTGTGGAATATTAGAAGTTGTTTCTCCTATCCACCTGTACTCATTGGTTTTCTGAGTTCTTTTTTTCCCTAATCCATCATAGGTTATGTTGCGAAATGAAATGAAAAGGAATTATTAGGGAAGTGTGTACTCATACTGCATGACAGTGTCAGATTTTGCTGCAAGTTCTGAAGTTAACACTCTTGGCTTTTGTATGCACCTTTCCGTGGATGGATGGAGACTGCAGAGCAGAGGACTTGGCCATGGGCCTACTGGCTGTGCTCAGTCTGCATCTCTCTTGCTGGACATGCCTAGACCAGAGTTTTCTCATAGCACATTGCCTTCTTGTTAGTGTCTGGGGCAGGGTCAGAAGCTGCTGGTACAGCCTTTACCTCTAGTCTGGGAAGGGCATTTGTCACCAAGGCTTGCTAAAGATACAGCTTCTAAACTGTCACCCTACTAAGATCAGCCCGTGTGCTAATCTGGGTGAGACGACACGCCTGTTATTTTCAAGGTGGCTTTGTACCAAGTTAGTGGCCTGTGGAGTCCATTCAGACTGGTGATAAGGCCAAACAATATGGGAAGAGGCTTAAAGAAATTTATCTGGACAGGTACCATGTGCCCCAGGAATGTATCGAACTCAGAATCTAGAGATGGGACCTCGGGTTCTGTGTGTGCTGTGAGTGTTACCAGGAAGAGAATGCAGTTCAGGGGTGAAATTCTTGAATAGTTAAAAATATGGGCAAAGGTTTAAGACATACTGAGGGGAAAAACCTAGCATTATAAAACCCCACTGAATGTCTTCAGTGATCCCCATTTTGTAAATTAAGTGCATGCTACACAGTTTATAACAACAACAAAAAAAAATCAAAGGTACCAAGTAAAAGCTATGGTCACCCTTGGTCATGTTGTTTTCACCACTTTATTTTCCTCTTGATACCAACAAGAGCTTCCTGTTTGATCTCCCTAACAACTTCCATTGAACCTGTTCTTTTTCTTATCCTTTTAAGGCCTTTCTTTTTTATTCCCTTGAGTTGTGCAGGTTTTCTCCTAGCTCTGTAATGAGTTTAGAGTATGCCTTTGATATCCTACCAGTCGTTATGCAAAAGGCACAGTTAGTGTCCTTTTCATTACATAGTCAAAGCCAAGTACATGACATAAGGTTAGGCTGTCTTGCACATTTTAGTAATAGTGATACAGTCAGTGATAGTGATAGTGATAAAGTCAGCTAACAAGTGCGGGTCTGTGAGCCAGGATTCTGCTCCTTCACTGTGTCCCCTGATTTCTAAAAGTGAAGTGACTGAATTTGGAGAGAGAAATGGCATAAGGGTGGGTGGAAGTTGAAAGTTTTAATGTGCTGATCAGACCAGCACATTATTTTATTTTGTGGTGCATTAACAGCTTTTTTTTTTTTTTTTTAAAAAAGCCCAGGGTTCAGCCATTTGTATGCATCATGGCAGTCAGGATAATCATCTCACTGTGTTTTCAGTTTTCACTAATACATAGGTTTATAAATCTACATAGGTTTTTTTTTTAAGTTTCTCAGATCAGCACTCCTACATGGAAGGGTCTTTCTTCTTGTGGATATACTCACTCATTTACATACATGCTCATCTGTCTTTTACTATTTGAACCCACAGAGAAAACTGAAGTTACCGTGGCTTGAGAGCATTGAACTGGAAGCATCATAGTGTCATGCTGGGTGAAGATGGAGGTTCAGTGACTGGTCAAAGCTTAAAGATTGCTTATTCCTCTGTGTGTGTGTATGTGTGTGTGTGTTCAGGTATGTGAAGGCCAGAGGATATGTATCATTTCTCAAAATTTATCCACTTTGTTTTTTTTGACATATCTTTAAATATATATACTTGTGTGTTCTGCCCATAGAGGCCAGAAGAAGACATCAAATCCCCTGGAACTAGAGTTGTGAGAAATTATTAGCTGCCAGGTTGGGTGCTGGGAACCCAACCCAGGTCCTCTGCAAGAGCAGCCAATGCTCTTAACCATTAGCCATCTTTTCAGTCCTTACTTTGATTTGAGACAGGCTCTTTCACTAACTGAAGATAGCTATATCAGCTAGGATGGTTGGCCAGGGAGCACCAGAGATCTGCCTTTCTCCACCTCCCCAGCACCTCATACCCAACTTTTACGTGGGTTCAGGGACTTGAACTCAGATGTCATGCCAGCACTTTACCACCTGAGCTCTCTCTCCAGTCTCCCCGCCCTCAAGGAGAAACATGCCCCTCTTGAATCCTTGAGAAAGGAACACGCAGGGGACCAGCTCTTCACAAGTTTGAGAGAGGTGAAATTCATTAATAACTTGGAGTCCCTTCTGCAATCAAAGAATTAGATGTCAGTGGCAAGGAGTCACTGCTGTTGATGTTGGATTTGTCTCTTACTGCTTGCCAGTTTTGAGCTTGGTTAGTGTTGTGCCTTCTTTGACTTGTCCACTGAAATCAATGTGGAGTCGTTGGAAGGATTGGGTGATTGATTACATTTAAGGGCAGAGTTGCCTGCTTTTCCTCCTCCCCAATCCTAGTCCCTTTGACACACCTGAATCCCCACCTCAGTTTTGGGGGATTTTCGGGCTCTTTAGGAAACATTTTTGGAGCCATTCACCAAGGGCTGGCTCTGGTTCAGGGGAGCCGTGCTAGCACTGTTTGCTGGTTTCCTGAGCCTTTTAAAAAGGCTTTTAGGATGGGAGGTAGTGGTGAGTCTGGGTATGAGCAGTGTTGGGCAGGCCCTGGCTGAGCTGCAGGGCGACCCTAGCCGAGGACATGCCCTGTGGGGCTGCACGTTTGCATGGCTGTGCATGCTGTGTGCTGGAGAGTGGGGCTGCCTGGGCCGACTGACCTGGTTCTTGTGTGCTGGTGACTTTGCCGCCTGCCAGGCTTCAGATGTGGTCAGCTCAGTTTCCTCTCTGTGGGCCACAGGCTGCTGGAGATAGGTCCTGGGCTGTAGAGCCAGAAGCAGGATGGATCCTGTGCAGGGCTGTTCTGTGTGGGGCTGCAGACTCCTTCCAGGGAGCTCTTTGTCTAGACACTGCCTCTGTTTTCTTCCTAGAGTTCCTTGGGCATCCTGTCAGTGTGAGCTGTAGAGTAGACCACTCTAGAGCAACAGAAATAGCAGGGGAAGAACCCACAAATCTCTGTCAGTGAAGTTCCTTCACATGTGCGCAAGTTTGCACACCTTTTGTAGATGCGTTATTTTTAAGCCTTGCCCCCCGCCCAAGAAAAATGAAGTACAGTAAACCACGATGAATAGGAAAAATTCCCAGAAGCCAGGTGTGGTAACACATACCTTTAATCCCAGCACTTGAGAGGCAGAGGCAGGTGGATCTCTGTGAGATCCATAGTGAATTTCAGTCCAGCTGTAGCTACAGGGAGACCTTATCTCAAAAAGACCAAAAGAAAAATTTCTAGGTGTGCTGGGACACACATACCTGCACAAACACACATCATACACAATAATAAAACTGTTAAAACTTACCCATTTGCCTTCTCTGTGCCACCCAGAAATAAGGACTGTTCATGTACCTGTGTGTTCCCACAGTATTGTCTGTGTTGTAGGTGCACATTGTTAATGGAGTGAACTGTTAAATTGGGTTACATTTTGAATCCTGGGTTTCTTTTTTTCCCTTCAAATAGTAATCACTTCCCCATCATAAATTTTTCTGTAAGGACTAAGGGTGTATGTAGCTCAGTTGGTAGAGTGCTTGCCTAGTATGTAGGATGCCGTGAGTTTGATCTCTAGTTCTCCATAAAACTGGGTGTGGTAACACATGTTTTATAATCACAGCATTCAGGATGTGGAGGCAGGAGGATCAGAAGTTCAACATCACCCTTCCTACGTAGCAAGTTCAAGGCCAGTCTGATCTCTCTGAGACTTTGTCTGAATTCTTTTTTCAGTAAACACCCATGTGCACACATACATTCCTAAGGGCCAGTTTTTTACTGAACATGTTTCTGAACATGTTTACTGAACAGTGGTTTTATTTTGTATGTTCCTATTTATAATTTTAACCAATATATCTATTACTGTCTCATGAAATAAGAAATTACAAGACAATATATTTTTAAATTTTTCTCTTGTATGCACAAGTATATACATGTTTTATATCTGTTAAACAGATAAAACCTAATAATAATAAAAAATACTACCTACCTGTATGTTCCCTATCTTCACCCCCAGTAACCAGTTTACTGCCTCGAATCTTATGTCTATCTTTCTTTTGTTGAAGATTTCATTATACATTTGTATTTCTTTGCGTTTAATTTTGCTTATTAAAGCTTTTTAGAATCTTCAGAATACGTGTACTCTTTTGAGAGTCAGTTTTACATTTGTTTTGTGTATATACACACACAGGGCATGTGTGAAGGTCAGAGGATAACTTGTAGAAGTTGACTCTCTCCTTCTACCACATGGGTCCCAGGAGCGGAACTCAGGTTGTCAGACTTGGTGGCAGGTGCCTTCACCTGATGAGCCATCCTACCTCCTTTTTAAACTCATCATGGTTGTAAGGTCATCCTGTGGTTTGCCATTCCCACTGTGGCATAGGACTTATCCGTTCTGTGATTGGTGAGCTCTTAGGTATCTGCACACACTGGCGCTGATGGTCAGTGCTGCTCCTGCTGTGTATGGAGTTTCTCCAGGGGCCTACAAGGCCAAAGAATATGTGTAGCTGACATTAAACATAGTCTGTAAACCCTTCCAAGGTGATTATCCTCTTTTACCTGTGATCTTTAAGGAGGGGCTGCTGCTAAGCCCCGTGGGCTCTTAGTGTTAAGCTAAAATACCCTCTTGTGGTGCTTGCTGTTTACCTCTGCTGCTGAGTGCATGTCATGTGCTTATTTAATCCTAATAATGACTGCGGGAAAAACTATTAGGCCAGAGCCCAACATGATGGCCCACATCTTTAGTCCCAGCACTTGGGAGGCAGAGGCAGGTGGATCTCTGAGTTCAAGGCCAGCCTAATCTACATAGTGAGTTCCAAGTCAGCTGGGGCTACAGGGAGATCCTGTCTCAAAAAGACCAAAATAATAATAATAATAATAATAGTAATAATAATAATAGGCCCAATTTACAGATGAGGAAATAGAGGCATAGAAATTGCTTAAAGTTGCACACCTAGTAACTGGTAGGGGCCAGAGTTTCACTGTGCTGTTCTGAGACATTCTCACCATGTAGCTCAAGTTAGCCTCAAACTCCAAACCTTCCTGCTTCAGCCTCTAGAAGTGTATATCACCATGTGGGCATCACTCTTTCATATTTAACTCCCATTTTCTTTCCATGAAGAAAAATATAACACTTAACAGCCAAAATTGGGGGGCACTTGTAATTTTTAAAATTTTTATTGTCCATCGGGTGCTAGAGAGATGGCTCAGTGGTTAAGAGCACTGGCTGCTCTTGGAGAGGACCTGGGTTCAGCTCCCAGCAACCACATGGTGGCTAACAACCATCTGCAACTCCACTTACAGGGGATCATTGCCCCTCTGGCATCTGCTGGTACTATATGCATATGATGCACTTATATACATGCACGCAAAATTCATACACATAAAATTCTGTTGTCTTAGTGTTTTTTATATTTGGTGAAATGAGATCAAGAATACTTGGTAGTTAAAGGTGGCAGTGCTGGGGCAGGAGCTGCTTCACTCCGGGTTGCCCAGGGTAAGAGCAAGGTGAGGTCCTGGGGCGGGGGGGTGGGGAGGTATAGGCAGGCTGTCTTCAGGCACAGCATGCCCCTGCCAGGGCCAGTCCAGTGGTGCCTGCAAAGTTTGCTTTGACTTCCTTGCAGCCTGGTCTACGAGCTACAAGCCACTGCCCTGGGCACTCAGACCCCATCTAGGCTTCCTGGGACCAGAAGACAGGCTGCATACCAGCGGGCCTGAAGAGGGACCAGAGCTCCACAGTGTCCGGCAGGGACCCGGAGCGACCTCTTCCCTCAGCCAGCAGTACCCCTTCCCCTCCCTCAGGGAGTAGACATGAGCTTGGACTCTGCCAGTGCTATTTCTACAGCTGACTGCTGGGAGGATTTCTACTGTTCCATGGTGCCCAGAGAGGACATCTGGAAGAAATCCATGCTGGTGCCATTGCCCCCTATGTTGCCGCCCTGGTGCTTGGGTCCTGGAGCCAGGGATCTAGCCTCTGGCCCAGACAGGGTGCCAGGGACGAGGCAGAATCTCAGGGTCACTCAAGTTTGGAGCAGGAATTAGCTTCCGACCTCTGCAGTGACACATATGATGTTTGGGGAGAGCTACCGGCCTGACCCTGGTGCGATCCCAGCAAACCTGCCCAGAGCACCGACCACCCAGGACTGCACAAGAGTCTGGAATCTTTACTTGCTACCCCATCAGCTGTGCCATCCCAGGACCTAGGCCTGCACCAGGTCCAGCCCCAGATACTCAGAAGGTAAAGAAACCGCTGTCCTAATGGTGGAGAAGAGACAATCTCTGGGTCTGTGAAAGCCAGTCACCATCATGGTGCAAATAGACCCCCAGGACTCCTGCTCGAAGCACTTCCATGTCTCTGTCAGCAACAGCATAACTATGCCTCTGTTTTCCTCCAGAACGTTGCTCTCTAGAAGAGGCTCTGGAGAAGAGTCCCCAGAAGGAGACTGTGGAGAAAGCTCCCAAGGAGGCAGAGGAAGAAGAGACTGAGTCCCCTACCTATAGAAAGTGAAACTCCCCAATTCTGCCACCCCAAACCTGACAGTTCCGATACTGAGGATGTGACCAAGGGGAGGAACCATAACTTCTTGGAATGAAATAGGCAAAACCATCTCTACTCAAGATTCTTTACTCTAAGGAAGCAGGTACCCACCCTGTCTAGCTGCTCCAAAGCTCCCAAAGCAGTGATTCTAAGCAAGGCCTTAGAGTACTTGCAAGCCCTGGTGGGGGCTGAAAAGACGGCTACAGAGAAAAGCCAGTTCCAGTGTCCACAGCAGCAGCTTCTGAAAAGAATTGCATACCTCGCAGCTACTAACGACCAGAAAGCCTAGTTTTGCTGCCTTAGAGTAGCAAGTTTATTTTTCAATCTACCTCTCCCTTTTAGTAATTTGCACTTTTGGATTACAGCAAGAAGCCTGAACAGATCTCAGAATACATTACAGCAAGGGGCTTGCATTCTTGCAAACCTTGAAACTTCTCTCTCTTCCTGACTCCTGTGTCCTCTCTGGAAGCTTTGACTTCTCAGCAGGCAGCTGACTGAGGAGCCTTGGGGTCTGTCTAGCTCACTAGCTCCAAAAAAAAGTCTGTCTGATGTTGTGCAACAGGTGGTAGATGATGTCGGGGGCTGCAGTCTGTATGAAATCTCACACTGTGCTAGGGCCTTAAGCTCCCACTAGTGTCTCTGGGGGTGATGCAAGGACAGCTGGCCCAGGATGCAGTCCCTGAGGCTCCTTTTTCCAGTTGAAGACAAGCTTGCAGATTTGGTCAACTTGAACTGTACTTCACTGTCAGATGCTTTACAGTAGTTGAGGGGTGGAACCCTTTAAGATGTATTAGGATGTTGGGCCAACCCCTCCCCAATTCTGAATACTAAGACTGAGAACTTTTAAAGAGCTTGGCCCTTGGATTGTTTGTCTCAGAGCCCTCTGGGCCTTCTCAGAGAGGGGACCTTTTTGTCCTCACAGGGGACTTTGTTTCTTTCTGCCTTTGTTATGCAATGGGCCCTGTAGCACCCTTTCCCACAGATCAGAAATATTTCTTCTAGACATAGGGAAATGGGTCCTAGCCTGAGGCCTGAGGAAGGTTTGGAGTCCTGGTTTGTGAACTTGTTTCCAGGTGTTTTCTGCAGGCCATTTGAGAGCCATTTTGGAATTTTTTCCCAAGGTAGATATAAGGCACCTCAGAAGAAGTGTTCTGTGTCCTCTTTTACATCAGTCTCTTATCTCAGTTCTTGAGTTTTTTAACTCAGTTTTTGAGTTTTGCTGGAACCCTGCAGACCACTCCTTCCAAAGGGACTTGAAGGAGCTGGATCTGCAGCCACCAACCTGGTTCCCTTCTACCTCACAAGTCAGATCCTTTTCCCCGAATCTGGGCCTTACTGAGACCCGGAGGAGAGCTACTTGGATTCATCCAGTGCGCCAGAAATTGGACTGACTTCCCGAGGGGTTGTAAGGGTGTCTCTAGGAGCTCTGCTTAGCCAGTCATGACAGATTTTGTCCCAGCTGGACTCTACAGTTCCAGGTGGACTCTAGATATAGCCCTCAATCTGGAAAGCCACCCAACCTGGCAGCAGTCATGTGGGCAACCTCAAGAACTCCTAAGCCTTGCCTGAAAGAAGAACCAGCCCTTCCAGAACTCTACCCAGGAAGGCAGGCTCCTGATGACCTTGGGTTTGGAAGTAGGTGTATATGTCAGGGAGGGTGACAGTAAGTACTATCCGTGATAATCTCTAGAGTTGCCTCTGGTTGGAAATAACTGCTCTACCTCTGGAGCAGGATTTTCAGGTACCAAAAGATCTGTAGAACTGTCTGGGGGTAGGGGGCAGGTTCTGAACAGGCTACCGAGTTCTCACATGAATAGTTTGTGTTGTACAAGCTACTGCTGGATGATATTCTGAGGGGAATCTTTTTTTTTTAATACTGTTTGTGTGTGTGTGTGTGTGCTTTTGCAAAGAGGTGTTTACTGTTTTTGTACAAGGAAAAAGAAACCCCCTGTTGCAAAGATCTCATTTGGAAAGGCAAGTTTACCCAAGATTTTGTATTTAGTTGTGATTATTGGTTGCTTGAATTTAAACTGTTGCCTTCTGGGACATCTAATTTTATTTCTCAAATAGGTTTTGTTGTTTTTTTTTTAAATTGACAGTATTGTTCTGGATTGCTGTGTGATCCAAAAATGTTAACTTAACTTTTCTGTGCTCAGGGTTCTTATGTCTGGTGCCTGTAGAGCTAGTGTTGATTAAATGAGAGGAGGGTAAGGTGATTAGCATGATGCTCAGCCCATCTCAGTGTACTCTGAAGAGTTCTATGGGGCATCCTGGTGTCACCTCTTTTCCTTTCTTCCTTGAAGCCACACGGATTGTTAGGTCAGAAGGAAGGAATTCTTAGTCTTATGGTTTTGGCAGATGTGACAATCTCAAAATTTCAGCATCTTTCTGAGTATCACCCCAGTCACTCAAAGACCTGCTTTTCTGTTCATTTTGTAGAAGAAAAGCCATCAGGTTTCAAAATGTTTTACTGATACCTCCACAGTAACCATGAGAACCACTTCCACCCCCTACCCCACAAGAATCAGGTCTGCCAACATGTAAGGGGTTAGGAAATTAGATGACTTTTTTGGGTTTGCAGTCTGTTGAGGGACCATCCCTGTGGCTCAGTAGCCAGTGTGCACATGTACACACATAACCCTTTTGACAAAGTGGACAGCTGTGTGCATCCTCTGCAATGGTCCCCTAAAAGTCTCTCCATTGGAGATCAGCTTTGTCAGGAAGCCCCAGGAGGGGAGGATCCTCTTAAGAGATGAATAATTGATCAGTTCCAGATAGAATGTGCCATAGCCAGGATCCTTGCACTATTAGAGAAGTGAGGCTGGTTTCCATTTGGGGAGGAGGAAGGATTGTGCCTCCTACAGTGGACTGAATTCTAGGACTGAGGTTAAGGGTAAGGCTGAGAAGTTCAAGCCCTTGAACAGCTGCTGGCTTGGCTGAGTGGAGGAGCTGAGCTGGGGTGGCAGCCCTTAGTGCCTTGAAGTCTGGGAGAATTCGCCCCTGGAGATTTCACTGTGGAGATGGGCCACTGGCCTCCGTGGAGACTGACGGTAGCTTACTCATCGTGGTCGCAAAGACCTTAGATAGTGTTGTGGTAACTGCTGACAGCAGCAGACCGGGCCTGTGACTTGTTCCTGTTCTAACTCCATCTCCCTCAAAGGCCCCAAAAAAGGATGGGCAGCAGAGACTTGGCCCTTTCCCGATGCTGCCCTTCCCTAGCTGCCTCCCTTCTCTCTCCCTTCAGTAGAGCATCATAGAGCTGGTTTGCATGTGCTGTAGTGTCTGTGTGAAGTCAGGAACAGCATGGGAAGCTGGTATTGCATCTGCAGTTCTCTCTGGTGTCAGTGACTGAATGATTTATTTGAGGAATAGAGTTCATCCTTTCTACCTCTTGCCCAACATCTGAGGCTCTGGAAGAAATTGATTTTTGTCTCACCATTAATGTTACTAATTTGCCCCTATGACCATTGCCTTAGTTCAGGACTTGCTGTCACAGATCTGACCAGTGACAATAGTCTGGTCCTGAACCTTGCAGTCTGTGCCTTGCAGGAATGTCCGAATGCCCCTCTTGGAACATAAGTCTCTCTACTGTGTCCATGCTGCAGCCCCCATAACCTGCTTCTTCCACTGTGGGAGCCTGTGTTTGGTGTTGGGGAATTGAACCTGGGGCCTTGGGTATGTAAGGCAAGTACTGTACCAACAAAACCACATACCAAGCCATTTACTTTAGGACCAAAATACGTTTAACAGCTTAGCACTCCTCTCCAAGCCTGTCAGGCCTCCTCATGGTGCTCTTTTGTAAACACTTGTTTTTCTGATCTGTAATTCCTCTTCCTCCTCTCTTCCAAAATACCTGCCTATCTTTCCAGCCTCATCTCAAAAAACACTGTGTAGCTCTCCTCTCCCTACCAACCCAAGTGGACCGTGTTCACAGTGCTGTGTGCTTTCACAGTATTCACAGATCCATTTCTCCCTTTACATGTAGAAATGCAGTGTGGGGAGCTTATATTAACTCCTTGATGTTCATGTAGGGACTGTCTGGGTGGAGCAGTGCTCTCATTGTGTCCTGTTTAAGATATGTCACAGGTGTGTGTGTCAAACTATGGGATACGTTAGTAGACTATGAAATCAACTTAAAAAGATAGCCTAGATTTTAAAAGAGAAGAACAGAAGAAAGCAGTGAAAAAGAATGAGTTAGCTCAGCTAGTAAAGGGGAGATACTATTTTGCATATATTCTCGGTAAATATTTCTTACTGTGGATTGTGGTCAGAAAGTTTGAGAAAACCAAGGGGTAAGACCCTTGGAAGCTGCTGCACTACAGCATGGTGAGTGTAACTCATTAATTAGCAGTCTTTCATCCTCTTGATTCCTGAGACATTTGAGTGCTCGTTGCTGTGTCTCCCATGTGTAATTTACCTAGCCATGGCTTGCAGCTTAACTACAGGACCTTTTTTACTCTGTTCAGTTTTTTCCTCTCGAGCCTCTTGAGCTTTGGGCACCTGGTCTAGCCTGTTTGTTCTTCTGGCAGGTGGGAACTATTGCCAGTGTATTAAGATTTTATTTCTCTTGTTTTTAGTATCTATGTCTTCTCTGTCTTTATTGATAAATGTGCTAAGCAGGGCAGTTCTGAGAACAGCCCTGTTGCTGGTGGTGGTCAGGGTCTACGCAGGGTATTTCTGGGTGCTTGGCCTCTTACTCAAGGGATTGAAATAGACACTCACACAAATTACAGAGAACTTTATTCAAAGAAAAGTGATAGAACAGTCGGATTCACTGTTAAGAGTGACCGCAGGCCACATGAGCGAGGGTGCTGAAGGGCTCATCATTGTGCGCAGCTTCCTTTCAAGAGGAGGAGGAGTTTGATCACTAGGGGCGTAATTTGGGTAGTTCTTTATGTTGATTGCTGGTTTTCAAGTTATATAACCCTTTATCTAACACACTTGTCTCTTCCCATAATACATCTGATTTTAATAATATACACAGCCAATATGCTTTAGATGGTAATAAAGGGGATTCTTCCTAAAAGTTCACTCTGAAGACAGTTTGCCTTATTTGTGCATGTCCCCCAAACCAGTTTAGACTGGAACTGTGTACTTTCTGCACCTAGATACAACTGGAATGTGACTATGATCTAAGTTTCATGGTCTTTAAAGGGAAGAGAAACTTCTTCATTGTTCAAAGGGGTTTGTGTGCAGCTTGGTACAGATAGGTTGCTAGTGGGCTGCTAGAGTCAGAGGCATGAATGTGCAGATAAAGGGGAGTGTCCAGGTGCCAAGTAAATTAGAAGAGGGGGTGTGTGCATAGTCAACCCAAGCGGAGTCCCAGGTTGCTCGGCTCTTCCCTCTGCTTGCCTGCCTCACTGTGGTAGACCTCTAGACAGCACCCTGTCAGTTACTTGCCACTTGTACTCTTTGAATCAGTGGTGACTGCCCTTACAGCCTACCCAGCGCTCTTTATATAGCTGGCCTCAGAGGGGTGACAGCAGACCTTGTGAAACTTGAACATCTTCAGATACAGTTGCAAAGTGAAAGCGTGCAGGGGCTTCACAGATAGCTTAGGTAAATGGTTCAGGCAGTTAGTAATTAGTCTCTGACCTTTGGCCTTGGTTTTAGATGGTGTGCTGGTAGTGAGATGAGGGTGCTCTGTGTAAGGTGAGAGCTCTACGCTGCCGAAGACAAATTTGATAGGTACAAACATGGACCTTCAAGAAAAGTCAGGTTTCATGTGCATTTGATCTTTGAAATCTGTCAAAAAGATAAGCAAAAGCTAAAATGTGGGGCAGATGTGGTTCCTTGTGGCCCGTCCACCTGTTCAGGAATCCCATCTGCTTCCAAACTTGGTCGACTGAAAGATGGAAACACAGTTGCCCTCAGTGCCTGTTGACATTTTCTGCAGGTGAGTTTGCTCCGGGCTCACTGGCAAGTCTTGAGAAATGTGTCAGCGAGGTCCTTTAGCCAGGAAACTGAAATTTGGGTCTCAGCCAGGCTGCTTCCCTGTGTGTCCCCCGTCCACTTTCTGCTTCTTCTGGTTTTGCTCTGAAAGGCATTTTTCCTTCTCAAGGATTTGAGAGGCACACAGCTAACCTTGTTCTATTCATACACCAAAAATAACTTTTTAATTCCCTCTTCATTGTCTTGACCGTTCTGGGGAACTCTAGGTCATGCAGCACTAGTCTTCCTGGTGTTGTTTCACAAGTCTGGCTCTTCTCTGTGTTTCTTGGTTATGAGTGCTCCTCCTACTGTCTTTTTTCACATAAACATGTAAAATTTGAGTGCTCCAGATTTTGAATCCTCTGTTTCACTTGTGTCAGTTTCTAAAGAAGCAAGTACTAAGCCATTAGACACATTCCTAGGTATCTGAAAGGTAGTTTTCTACCAGACTGTTGCATGGCCAGTGGAGGACAGGAGGCCTTTCCTTGTCCTTGGAGTATGCTGCTTCACCAGCTATGAGCAGGAGGCACAGGGGTCCTTAGGTTTTGCACATTGCCTTACAGTAACTACCACGTTAGGGGAGGCAGCTGTCTGAACATGTAATCATTGCAGCTTGTGACAAGTGGGGGTCTGGGGAAAGGAGCCACAGTGTACAAGGTACCTTGAGAACCCAGGAGAAAGAGCCACAGATAATTCTGCAAATTGGGTGAGAAAGGAGGAGATGGTAAGGTGGTACTCGAAGATTCAACTGGAATGACCATCTCTGGGAACTCAGAGAACTGTGTTCTCTAGGCATTGGAGAAGCATCTAAGAAGCATCTGGGTCTTTTATGGCTAGAACAGGAGCAGTAATGAGGATGAGGAAGGACCTGTAGGATGGTACCTCACTTCTCAAAGGACTGAGTTGCAGGCCCAGCACTTTCACTACTTTGGAGCCTGCGATGGCCATGTCTGATGGTCTTTGTTATGTTTTTTTTTAAGACAGGATCTTTCACTGTGTAGCACTGGCTTATCTAAAACTTTCTTTGTAGATCAGGCTGGCCTCCAACTCACAGAGATCTCCCTGCCTCTGCCTCTACCTACTGGTATGAAAGGTGTGTACCACCGTGCCCAGCCTTAGCCATCTTTTTAAAGCATTTTGTGTTCTACACAAGGGACTAATTTGTTTTTTACCTTTCTAGTTTGTTAGAATTCTAAAACATATTCAAAAGTTTTGAGAGTAGTACCTGGGAGTCCTACATTACCAAAATGTTTACATTGGTCTCATTTGCTTTAGCATTTTCTCTGTTTTTATATATTCAGAAGAATGTTTTGTAACCACCTGAGACTTAGGAATACTGTGTCTCCTTTCTCCTAACTACTTGGCTGTATGTCCTAAAAACAAGGACATTCTCTCTTTTAAAAGTGCGTGTGCGCACATGTGTGTGACCACAGAACTTCAGGTACTTGTGAGTCATCCAATATGGTTGCCAACTTCAACTGCTGAGCCATCTGTCCATGAAAATTAGATTCTTTAGTTCTAATTATTACCTTTTTGGGGGTGGGGGTCAATAATGAGCATTGAATCCAGGACCTCACACAGCTCTCACACTGAGCAACATTCTCATACCCACTTTTAGTCTAATGATCCAAGTCAAGGTTCTGATGCACATGACATTTTACCCATGTTGATAACTCAAGTTGCGTTAGTTTTGGCAATTGTGTACTTTAATGCAATATTTTCCTCGTTCAAGATCTAACCTACAAATCTGTATTTTGTCTCATTTAAATTGGTAAAAGATCTTTCTTGACTAAAGATTTTGAAGAGAGCATTCCAGTTATGTAGAGAACACTGCAGTTTCTGTTTGGCTGGCATTGCCTCATGAAAACTCATGTTCTACGTTTTTTTTTGAGACAAGATCTCCCAGTAGCCTCAGCTGACCTGGAACTCATTATGTAGACCAGGCTGGCCTCAATCTCACAGAGATCCGCCTGCCTCTGCCTCCTGAGTACTCAGATTAAAGGCTTATGCCACCATGCCCATCAAATTCCTTGGAAGTAGAGTTATGGATGGCTGCTAGCCAAGATGTGGGTGCTGAGAACTGAACCCCGGTCCTCTGCAATAGCAGTCAGTGCTTTTAACCACCAAGCCATCTCTCCAGCACCTTAGTTGCTTTTTGTCAGGCATTTGGTCACAGTGATGAGACAAATGTTATAACTAATGTAATAGTTTTGATCATTTGGTTAAGGTGGTGTCTACTTAAATTCCCCATTGTTGAATCAGCTTTCCATTGCTGTGAACCAAACAACAACCTAGCCATAACAAGCAAACCTAACTTAAGTTTCCAAGGTTTCAGAAGATAGCGACTTGACTTCATCACAGTGTGCCTGCAGTGAGGCAGAATGTCATGGTGGAGAGTAATGGGCAGAGCCGAAGCTGCCCACCTCATAGAGGCCAGGAAGCAAAGAGGATGGTACTAGGATCCCATTAAGGCACACTCCCACTGACCTACTTCCTCCAGCTGCGTCCCACTTCTTCAAGTTTCCCCAGCTTCCCAGTAGTACCAACCAACTGGGGATCAGGCCTTGAAGACCTAAGCCTTTGGAGAACGTTCCAGATCTAGACCATCGTAACTATACAGTAGTGTATTCATCTTTGAGGAGAGGTTCTCAATGAGTGTGTTTTCCTTGGCCTTGCACAGAAAGGAAGAACTTTCTTTCCCAAGGGAATGAATCTTGCAAACTCAATTTCATGTCTTGGTGTTAGTTTGTACCTTTCTGGGCCAGGTCCTCCTGGCCTCACTCTTGTTATACCTTCCCTTTTGTGCTCTTTGTGGGTATCATGTATGTAATGGTTGCTTCTGTGTGAGAGGCTTGAATCTTTTTCCAAGAAGGAGCTCACATATCAGCATGACTCACTCAACATGGTGATAAATGTGCAGTGTGTAGGGTATCACTGTTGCCCTCAGGCTTGGGGCTGTGTGTGGAAATGTGATCTGTCATTAGCTCTGCCAGCTCAGCCTGGGCTTAAGTGGGACTTAACATGGATAGAAAGGAACTGTGGATTTTGTTCCCAATCGTTCCTAAAGTGACTTTGGTCATTGAGAACTAGGGGCCCTTTTGGGTGCCCTTAGTTTCTGTGTGATTGATCTGAGCTCTCACAGGGCCCAAGCAACACAGAGAACTCTACACAGGACATGTGTGGGGTGTGTGTGTGTGTGTGTGTGTGTGTGTGTGTGCATGCATGCCCACAAAAGCCAGATAGCCTTGGCTATTGCCCATGAGCAACTTTTTTGTACTTTTTTTGTAATGTCTCTCACTGGACTGCAGCTCACTGAGTAGGCTAGGTTAGCCAACCATTGAGCCCCAGCACTGAGATTATAAGTACATGCTACTACTCCTCAATTTTTTTTTTCTCTCACGTGTACATTGGGAGTTCTGCATGTATGTGTGTTTCCCTCCTGTGCCTGGTGCCATGGAGGCCAGAAGGTGGCATTGGATCTCTTGCAACTAGAGTTATAGGCAGTTATTTGTCACCGTGTAGGCTGGGAACTGAATGTGGGTCCTCTGCAAAGAGCAGCAAGTGCTCTTAACTTCTGAGCCATCACTTCAGTTCCATCACTCCTTTCTAATGTGGGTTCTGGGTCCAGAGTCAGGTCTTCAGGCTTGTAAGGCTAGCATCTTACCAACTGAACTGTCTTTTCCACCTCACATTAGTGTCCTTCAAGACCCTCTCTTCTGCTGTTGGAGGAGCCATCTAAGGAGTGGAAGTGCAGGATGATGGGCTGAGGCTTAAGTACCACTAGGGAGAGGATATGCAAGAAAACTAGGGTTTGAGGTATACCTGAGTGGTGTGAAGCTGGCAATGATTTCCAAATAGCGTGGTTCATATTTTCCTTTTTTTCCTCTCTCCTTTCTCTCCAGACAGGCTCAGAGCTCAGCCCAGTTGATGGACCTGTTCCAGGTCAGATGGACTCAGGGCCAGTATACCATGGGGACTCAAGGCAGCTAAGCACCTCAGGGGCACCCATCAATGGTGCTAGAGAACCCGCTGGACCCAGTCTTCTGGGAGCTGCGGGTCCTTGGCCGGTAGACCAGAAGCCTGATTGGGACGCTGCCTCAGGCCCAGCCCACACTGCTCGCCTGGAAGATGCTCACGATCTGGTGGCCTTTTCGGCTGTGGCCGAAGCTGTGTCCTCTTACGGGGCCCTTAGCACTCGGCTCTATGAAACCTTCAACCGTGAGATGAGTCGTGAGGCTGGGAGCAACGGTAGGGGCCCCCATCCAGGGCCTGAGGGCTGCTCTGAGGGCAGTGAAGACCTTGACACGCTACAGACAGCCCTGGCGCTTGCACGGCATGGCATGAAACCACCCAATTGCAACTGCGATGGCCCAGAGTGCCCCGACTACCTCGAGTGGCTGGAGGGGAAGATCAAGTCTGTGGCCATGGAAGGAGGACAGGAGCGGCCCAGGCTGTCAGGGACTCTGCCTCCTGGTGAGGCTGGCCTCCCGGCTCCAAGCACCAGACCACTCCTTAGCTCTGAGGTCTCCCAGGTACCTCCTCTGGAGGGCCTTCCTCTGTCCCAGAGTGCCCTAAGCATCGCCAAGGAAAAAAACATCAGTCTGCAGACGGCCATTGCCATCGAGGCCCTCACACAGCTCTCCTCTGCCCTCCCCCAGCCTTCTCGTTCCACATCCCAGGCTTCTTGTCCACTTCCTGAGGCCTTGTCCCCTTCTGCTCCTTTCAGGTCTCCCCAGTCCTACCTCCGGGCCCCCTCGTGGCCTGTTGTTCCCACCGAGGAACACCCATCCTTTGCTCCTGATAGCCCAGCCTTCCCTCCAACAACTCCAAGAACTGAGTTTCCTGAAGCCTGGGGCACTGATACCCCTCCAGCAACAGCCCGGAATTCCTGGCCTGTGCCGCGCCCAAGCCCTGACCCCATGGCTGAACTGGAGCAGCTTTTGGGCAGCGCCAGTGATTACATCCAGTCAGTATTCAAGAGGCCTGAAGCCCTCGCCACCAAGCCCAAGGTCAAGGTCGAGGCTTCCTCCTCCCCCCCAGCTCCAGCCCCGTCCTCCATCCCCCAGAGGGAAGCTCCCCCGCCACCATCAGAGCCCGGCACCCACCAGAAGGCCCAGACCGCACTACAGCAGCACCTCCACCACAAGCGCAGCCTCTTCTTGGAACAGGCCCACGATGCCTCCTTTCCTGCTTCAGCAGAGCCTCTGGCTCCTGGCTGGTGGGCCCCACCAGGCTCACCTGCCCCACGGCCTCCTGACAAACCACCCAAGGAAAAGAAGAAGAAGCCCCCAGGCCCAGCTGGAGGTCTTGTGGGAGCAGAGAAAACCGCCCCTGGGATCAAACCCGGTGTCCGAAAACCTGTTCAGATCAAAAAGTCCAGGTCCCGGGACATGCAGCCCCTCTTCCTTCCTGTCAGGCAGATAGTTCTGGAAGGGCTAAAGTCCCCAGCCTTGGTGGAAATACAGGCACCTCCCCCTGCCCGGCTCCCTGCTCCACCCTCTGCCCCCCAGGGCTCTGCCATCCCTCTACCCCCAGAACCCTCTCTTGCGCTATTTGCACCTAGTCCCTCTGGGGACAGCCTGCTGCCCCCTACTCAGGAAATGAGGTCCCCTAGTCCTATGGTAGCCCTGCCGCCAGGCTCTACCGGCCCCCTTCCCCCTGCCGATGACAAGCTAGAGGAGCTCATCCGGCAGTTTGAGGCTGAGTTTGGGGATAGCTTTGGGCTTCCTGGCCCCCCTTCAGTGCCCATTCAAGACGCTGAGAACCAGCCAACGTGTCTCCCAGCCCCTGAGAGCCCTTTTGCCACCCGATCCCCAAAAAAGATTAAGATTGAGTCATCAGGGGCCGTGACTGTGCTCTCTACCACCTGCTTCCACTCAGAGGAGGGAGGCCAGGAGGCCACCCCCACCAAGGTGGAGAACCCACTCACACCCACCCTTAGTGGCTTCCTAGAGTCACCTCTTAAGTACCTGGACACACCCACCAAGAGTCTACTGGACACGCCTGCCAAGAGGGCCCAGGCCGAGTTTCCCACCTGTGATTGTGTTGGTAAGTCTACTTGGATGTTGAGGAAGGGCAGAGGGCAGCCTGGCAGTCTTGGATTTCAAGACTCTCTTCATTTGGCAGATGGTTTGCTATATGCCTTCTACCATACCGGGTCCTATAAACACAGAAATGAATTGTCAAGCTAGTAGAAAAGACCCCAGAGAAAGCTGCTAATGATACAGCGTGGTACTGAACCAGCTGAAGCCGTCATAGAAGCTTAGTTTCTTTTCCTGTTGCTATGATAAGATATTCTGATAAAAGCAGCTTAAGGGAGAAAGGGTTTATTCTGGTGCACAGTTCAAGAGTGTAGTCTGTCATAGCAGGGAAGTCAAGGACACAAGAGTCTGAGCCAGCTGGTCCCATCACATCCACAGTCAGGAAGCAAAGAATGATGAATGCATCTTTTTCAGCTCCATTTCCCCGTTTATGTACCTAGAATCTCAGCAGGGAAATGGTGGCACCCACAGTGGGCAGGTCTTCCTTCCTCAACTAACATCAAGATAACCAACCCCCCACAGGTATGCCTAGAGAACCATCTCCCAAGTCATCCTGGATTCTGTGAAGTTGACAGTTAACACTAACTTTCACAGAGGCCTTCCTGCAGGAGGCAATGCTGGAAGGCCTGCTAGAAAGGAGTTGGGAACAGCTCTGACTCAGAGGAAGACTTGTTTGGACTCTTCTTGGCTTAGCAAGAACAAAATGGGATGAAGGAAAGGTGGCTTGAGGGCTGGGCAGGATGATCAGGACTTGATGTGAGGGGTAGGGGCATAGGGAATTTGTCCTAAGGGTTTGAAAGTGAGTGATGCCCTTGTTACCTTATGCATTTGAAGGACTATTCTCCCCTGTGGGGTGGGAGAAGAGTCAGGCTGGGAACGCTAAGGAAAGGTGCTGTGAGCCAGGTGACACATCACAGGCGTGTGCCTGAGGGAGGGAGGTAGAGGGCACAGATGGCTGATCTTAGAGGAAGAGGTAAGGCCCACTTGCGTTGTGGTCATGGTGGTGGTATTCACCGAGAACAGATGTGGAGTGTCCTCTGGTTGTCTCAAGTGATTGTGCAGCTGGAGGTTGAGTCTGAGTCAAGTTTTAATAGGCTCAGGTCTGGGTAGTGTGTGTCCCTGTGCTGCAGGCTAAGGCTGAGGAGCCCAATCAACTTGTAGGTCTTGCTATTGTGGATGTGGTAGCAGAAGTGGTCCCTGGTGTGGTGGCAGCTGTAGGTCTGCTCTGGCTCCCATGGTCTGCTGTTTACAGTGTTCTGTGAATTGCATGTGCATTGCAGGTGTTGACAGAACAGACACACTGATGCTGATAATAGGCATGTTGAATTTTTGCCTCTCATGATGATCTTTATGATTTTGGGAAAAGGATTTGTCTTATTTGTTAAAATGTGCAAATAAGTAAAATGATTTGTGGGAATGCCAGCAAGGAGGGACGGGGCTCTGCTCCCTTCCAACTACTCCAGAGGCCAGCATACAAGGAACTGGTGATAGTATTTACTTGGGGAACAAAGAGTTGGGCCCTGTGTTTCTGTCTGGGTGCATGAATGTTCCATTATGCC
Organism: Eospalax fontanierii; assembly: GCA_035773235.1. NCBI lineage: Eukaryota > Metazoa > Chordata > Mammalia > Rodentia > Spalacidae > Eospalax > Eospalax fontanierii. The sequence continues at coordinate 50,263,940 of CM069547.1, read as the reverse complement.
TTCTTGTGTTAGATATAACTGATAAAGGGGCGTTCAAAGCCATTTCCTTATCCCCCAGTGTTCAGGGGAAGCTTGCTCAGATCACAGGAATTGCCCCCCTCTTCCCATTTTTAAAAAATCATTTTTATGTTATCTGTATGAGTGTTTTGCCTGCATGTAGTAGGTGTACCATGTGCATGCAATGCCCACAGAGGCCAGAAGAGGAAGTCGGATTCCCTGGAACTGGAGTTATGGACAGTTGTTAGCCACCATGTGGATGCTGAAAACCAAACTCGAGTCCTCTGCAAGAGTAGCTAGTGCTCTTAACCACTGAGTCATTTCTCCAGCCCATCTCTTACCCTTCTTCATATGTTTGTGTGTCTGTCCCACACACTTCTTAGTTGGTCCTTAGGAAATGTTTTAGTTGCAGAATCCCATATTATGGCTATTAGGGTTGGTCAAGGCTTTTTAATTTGAATTCCAATCCCATAGCTTACTAACTTGAGCCCTTGAGCCCTTCCTCTGGCCTCTCAGGCCTCCACTTTTCCCCAGCACACAGGGAAAATGATAAGAGTGCTCACAGTGCTTCAGGTCAGCTAATCCATGAAAGCCTAGAAAGGTTCCATCAACAAGAAGAGTAGAAGCATGTGTGTGGCAGAATGGGCGCTGCTGTATATTTATCCATCGTCCGCTGATCACTGAGCTCACTGTAGCTGCCACTGAGGGTAAAAGTGCAGAGACGGCTCATCACTGAAACATCTTGTGGCTTCCTTGAGAAGACAAAATAGGTGATCGAACACCTAATGGTTCATTCAGTAAGGTCTACCCTGGGCCTCCTTCCTCCAGTGACTGTCCATGAAAGTGGCTGCCACATGGAGAGAGCTCTCGGTGAGAGCTGACCTGGAACTTGCCATATAGACCAGGCTGGTGTTGAACTCACAGAGGTTCACCTGTTTCTGTCTCTCAATCATGTGTTTTTTAAAGTGCAACCTAGCAGTAATACTACTAAGATAGAGAGTGAGGACCTGAACAGGAGACTGACTGGTCAGGAAGCTCTTGAGAGCAACAGACAAGAGTAACTACGAAACACATGCTCAGCTCCAGGCACTGGGCCAAACACTACAGTCAGCACCTCATTCAATCCATGGCACAGTTATGTGATGTGAGGACTGTTGGTGGCTCCATGTTAACCAAGAGGAAACAGAAGTCAGGTTAAATACCCATCCCAGGTTGTAGAAGCGATGAAGGTGGTATTTGGACTTAGGCCCTTGGACTCCAAACCACCATGCCATATGTACTTTTTAACTTTGTTATTTTGTGTGTATGATGGGGAGGGTATGTATGAAGGTCAAAAGAATTCTGTGGAGCTGTTTCTCTCCTTCCACATCTGTGTGGGTTCTGGGGATCAAACCCAGGTCATTAAGGTGTTTTGTATAAGCCTTTACCCACTCATCAATCTTCCTGGCCCCGCATCACACTTACATTGTAATTGAAACTAGTTAGTTGAGAAACCAGCCCTAACTGATACTAACAGCACAACGGAAGAAGGATCTGCCCTTGGATTCTGCATGTTATGTGGCTCCTGTTAAGAGCAGTATTCTAGAAACATTCAGAGCTCTGTGTCAGGAATGGTGCTTCATCACTTGCTCTGGGTCACATCTCATTGTGAATTCATGCTCAGGAAAAGGTTTTCCACCAAAGGTACTTGCTCTGAGATCCATGACAGATGGGGATCATCCCACCTTTCAAAAACTTCTCCCCACTTGTGGTCGGCAGAATTTGCATGTTTTGTATAAGAAGTTTGCAGATCAGTGGAGGGCAACTTGAAGACGCCACTAGGCATTCATGATAAATGTCTAATAATTTGCATATTTTATATAAGAAGTTTGCAGATCCGTGGAGGGCAATTTGAAGACGCCACTAGGCATTCATGATAAATGTCTAATACTAAGCTTGTATAAATACAGCTCCTGGGACTGGAGAAATGGCTCAGCAGTTAAGAGCACTAGCTACTCTTGCAGAGGACCTGGCTTTAATTCTCAGCACCCAGTTGGCAGCTCACAGCCATCTGTAACCCTAGTTCCAGAGGATCTGATGTCTGGCCTCTGTCGGCATTGCACATACAAAAAGGCAGAACTTTCAAACACATAAATAAAAATAAATAAATCAAAAAAATTTTAAAGAAAACTTGTTTGGTTCCCAATACCCACATGGTTTTTACAACCATCCATAACTCCAGTTCCATGTGCATATGCGGTGCACATACATGCAGCTAATACTCATACATAGAAAATTAAAAATGACTCCTGTAGCATAGCCCAAGAAACTTACTCATGTTTCTTATTAAGTCTTGACAAATATGCAGTTTGGGCCAGTATGGGCATCACTAGGTAACCAAAACCCTCGTTACCAAGATTTACTTCACTTATATGTGATAATTATGAAGCAAACTATGGTCGCACACATCTGTAATCCTAGCATTTAGGAAGCTGAAGCAGTAAAATGAAGAGTTTGAGGCCAACCTGGGCTCTATAACAAGTTCTATACTGGTCAGTGCAATGTAGAAAGACTGTCCTAGAAAAAAACAAAAATAAAAATCATTAAAGGTGTCTGAGTGGGTTGCATGTAAGTTTCTTCTCTGTATCTTAGATACAAAGAGTTAAAGGTAGCCATGAAACTTCAGAATAGATTTAGACATTATGAAAGGAATTGACTCCCTCTGAGAGACAGTATAATATTTTTGTGTTAACTATTGTTGGTGGTGTGGGGGTGTTGAAATATTTCTACTATTTTGAAGAATGCATTGGTGATTCCTGTGGTCCTTAACTATCCTGTGACCTTTGGCAGAGGTGGGCAGGGCACTGGGCTTCAAGGACTGAATTGTGTCACTGCTTAGTAATGGAGAAATGCCCAGAGGAGCTAGGATATGACAATGACTATGTAGTGGGAAAAGCATCCTTTGAAATCTAGTCAATATTTGGAGATGAGAAAAGGGTCTTGGGCTAGCTTTTAAGAGTCATGATATCTCTGGGGACCGGCCAACAGGAAACTGCAGAAACTAGGCCAGAGCCCAGGCAAGATGTTAGGGATTCGTGTGTGTGATATTTGGTATAATGGTTGCATTTTAAGCCCGTTATCCTGCTATAAAGTGGCCACAAGAAAAACGTCTCCTTTGCCTGGAGTACAGTGAAAGTCTAGGCAAGGGACTGACATCGTTCAGCGCCTATGGTTGGTTGCATATCTCTCAGGTGACTTAGGTAGGGCAGTCCAGGGGCAGGGGGAGGCAGGTACTAAGTCATGCACCTTGGTTTGTGGTCATGCTGTCTGTTTCATGCAGTTTTTATTTTTATGAAGCTGTATCCCCTTTTCCTGGCATTTTGTTTGATATGAAGAATCACCCATCCTTTAAATATTTTTTTAAAAATAGATTATTTGTATATCAGTGTAAAAGTCGAGGATCTGGCTCTGAGTTGGAGGGTGTGGGGGAACGTCCTGGAAGAGTTGGTGTCTGAGTGAGTTTTAGAGGACCAGTAGAAGTCTTAACTATCAGGGAGAAGGTAGTGTGTGCTAGGGAGAGGGAGGTGCAGGGGCACGCAGAATCATGTGGAATGTGGTGATGAAAGACAGAAAGACAAGCCATTCCGGTGCCTCTGGTGTGTTATGAAGGATTGGAAGGGGCAGGAGAGCAGTTTCCGGGAAGAGGACAAAACTAAAAGCAGAGAAGCCAGTTTCCAAGCTCAGGTGTCAGTCAGGCAAGAAGTGATGGATGCCTAGGTTAAGTGAATGACCGAGTAGGGAGAAGAGGGGAACAGCAGCCGCTGGCTGTAGGAAGGAGCGAGAGCCGTTGCAGCAGCCTCCTGAGATTCCGGTTTGGAAGGCGGGGTGAGTGGTAGAGGTGGGCAGCAGGCCAGCCTTGCAGACGTGTGTGCAGGTTGGATCTGTAAATTAGAGATTCTACAGAGCTGACCTCCAAGTGAGAAGGCTCACACAGGCGGCTCTGAAAGGCAGATGGCAAGAAGTGGAGGAGGAGCAGGCTACAGCACACAGCCACAGCATCAGTGCAGGAAGTCCGGGTCTGCTGCTGGAGTTTCTGTGGCTGACCATGTTCCTTCATGGTCTGTCATTAGCCTTTGAGGTTAAATTCTAGACTTGTTGGTAAGAAGGTTCTCTCTCACAGTTCTGAAGCACTTAGACTGGCAAGTATACTACATGTTTTTTAGTTAATCGATCAAACTTTTTTCTAGCTCTGTATTTCTCCTTGCAGAGATGTCAGATAAGCTTAGGCACAACTCTTCACCTTTCATCTTTGTAGTCAACAAATGGGCCCATTATTATAAAGGTACTTAGATCTGCTGCCAGTTAGGGAGGTAAGTGAACTGATATTTTAATAGAAATCACCCTCTGTTGCATGAGGAAGCTTCACTGGTAAGAATTGAGAGATGCATTAGTATTCTGTCTACCCCTGTTCCACTGTGTTCCGTGAGCTATAGAAGGGCTGGGCATTTCAGACACTTATTCTCTGTGTGTAACCAGTTGTGGAACTCTGTCTCCATCTATTGCAAAAAGAAGCTTCTTTGAGTGGTGTAGAGGTATATTTGTCTGTAAATATAAGTATATATAGTAAGCATACAATAAGAAATTACATTTTTTCTAGAGATTTGACAGGATGCAGGGAGGGACAATGAAGGACATCTGGGGACATAAAACTTGACTCAATAGGCCTTAACACATATAATAGAATGCATGAAATCCAATGTGGGGGGGACTATGGGAGGGATGTAGCTGGGAGAAGGGGTCTAAATATGATTAAGATGTATGAAATGTAAAAAATTCAATAAAAATATGTATTGAAAAAAATTTCATCCAACACTCCTTCCTAATCCAGGGCAGGTCCTATCTGTTTAGGCCCTGCTGTGAACTCGGAATGTAATTAGCTGTGTACCCAAGCTGCCCACGAACAAGATTTTAAAAACTGAGCCTTAGGAGGATAGTTTGGAAAGAGAAGATTGGTGCAGATGAAACACAGTGTGGTCTGGGTCTCTGCTGTGTACAGTCCCTCGGTACCTGTTCTCATCCAAGGGCCTCACTGTGCTTCCACATGCTTTTTACACTCGGGTTTCCCCACGGGGATCATGGAGGCCCTAGGTGGGTGAGAATGGGTGTTACATTTAAAATTTTTATTTAAATTTTATTTTTTCAGTATATATTTTAATTGAGTTTTCATCCCTTTCCTACAATATATTTACTCTCTCCCTTATCTGCACACCACACATAGCCTCCCCCACAGAATTTCATTCTGTCATACATGTTAAGACCTGTCAAGTCAAGTTTGTGTCCCCAGATGTCTCTTGCTATGACTTCATCCATTGGCACTTGGTTAGCCTATCCAGTGTCACTTCCTTAAAGAAAACCAAGTTTCCCTCACCCAGGAGTGATCAGCTGCCAGTAGTTACTCAGCTAAGGTTGGGACTTCTTAGCCATTTCCTCAGTTCTGTTCTGGTTGGAGTTTGCATGGGTCTTGTGCACGCTGCCACCCTCACTGTAAGTCCACATGAGCAAGTTCCCAGAAGCCTGGAGATCTGTTTCCTTGTGGTCGTCATTCATCACCCCTGGTTCTTACAGTCTTTCCACCCCCTCTTCCACATGGTTCCTGAGCCTCTGGGTGACTGCAGTTTAATATAGGAGTCCTATCCAGGGACACATACTCCGTAGTTTCTTATTCTCTACATTTTGACTAGTTGTGGCTTCCTGTGATAATCACCATCTTTTGTATGAGGAAGCTTTGCTGTTGAGAGTTGAGAGATTCATTAATATTCTCTCTACCCCCTGTTTTCTCTGTGTTCTGTGAGCATTAGGTACAGAGGTTCCATTGTAGATGTGTCATTTAGTGCTGGGCATCTCACAGGCCCTCTCTTCTGGCCAGTTGTGGAACTCTGTAATAGTCTCCATCAGTTGCAGAAAAGCTTCTTTGACGAGTGGTAAGAAATATATACTTGTCTACAAATTTCATGATTTTTGTCTTTTTCTTTTTTTTTTTTTAAATGAGTGTTTTTCCTGCATGTATATAAGTGCTCCTGTGTATGCAGTACCCCCAGAAGCCTAAGAGGGTGTTGGATTCTCTAAAGCTGGAGTTATGGATGGTTGTTAGCTACCATGTAAGTGTTGGGAACCCAACCTAGGTCCTCTGCAAGAGCAGCCAGTGCTCTTAACTGCTAAGCCGTCTCTCCAGTCCCTACATTCTTATTTATGCGTGTGGGGGTGCATTTGTGCATGGAGTACATGAGGACAGCTTTCAGGAGTTGGTTCTCTCCTCCTACCATGTAGGTCTTGGAGATAGAACTCAGGTATTCAGGCTTCAGCCAGGTGCCTTACCCACTGAGCCATCTTGCCTGCCCCTTTAGTGTATGTGTGTAGAGGGAAGATAATTGGCTGCCGGGGGCGGGTCATTCAGAAACTGAGGGCTCCTCTTTTCAGTCTTCATAAGTAGAGTTGCATTTGTGTCTGTTGCTAATGGAAGAAAAGACATTTCGTTTTTCTCCCCAGCCTAGTGCAGAAATAGAACAGAACTTTTTTTTTTTTTTTTTTTTAATTTTAATGAGTATAAGATTAAGTGCCACCAGGTTAAGGAAAATACCTCCAATTATGTATTCTTTAAAAAATAGTATATTGCTTTCCCAAGCTCTCCTTAGAGCTGTTGAGAGAGAGAGAGAGCATGTGTGCGAGAGCCTTTACTCCTTGTCTCACTGCCTAGAGACAGACAGAAAGCAGGAGACAGACGGAAAGCAGGAGTTGAGCCACTTCTGTCACTTTACCTTCTTGGAAAAGGAAGAAATTTCACTCTTGGGACTAAAAGGGGAAAGCTGTAGCCTATATCCAAATAGCAAAGTCCTCCTTTTCTGAAACCTGAAGAAGGGAGCTGAAGGGAACAGAATAGGAGAAAACATCATTGCCTGAAGTTTGGGAAGAGCCATGGTCTTAAGCCCTGAGCACTAAGGACTTGTCTGCCAGCACAGGAACATGTTCAAAATAGGCAGTAAGTTTTGCCCAATGTTGAGGAAACATCCTGGGGACTCAGAGGAACCCCATAACTTAGAAACTGGAGACTGCCTGTGCAGAAGGCATGCCCTGGATGCTAGGGACTTCTGCCTCTCCTTCAGCATCTGATAGGGTGAGGTCCAGGATCTGTGGTTGGCTGGCACCAAGAGAAATCAGATACTTGGCTCTGTAGTTGAGAACCAGCAGTGCAAAGCAAGGGCCATTATGCAGAGAAAAGCATTTGCTGAACCACCAGATAAAACTACACGTTGCTGAGCTTTTTAAAACCTAATGGAGTAAACCAAAATCCCTAGATTCTGTCCTGTCCAGGACAGAACTTCCAGTTCAGCCACCCCTACACAAAGGTAGACACAGATTTAGAGGTGTTAGCTTATAGCCTGGAGCTGAAACTCTTTTATTATACACCAGCTCAGCCTCTCACATCCCCTCCTAGCTTACCAAACTGTCAGAGTAATCATTGAAACCTCTACAGCTCCAGTTCTCCAGCTTAATTTCTAAAGGAAGACTTTGAGTAGTGGTCACACAAACAAGCATAAGATTTCCTATTTTGGGCAAATGAGCCTAGAACTTTAAGGAAGGGAGGGACCTCTGATTGATGGGCCTCAGGCAGAGTTTGAGGACAGTTTTGGTTATCGAAGCAGGTAAAATACTGCTGACATCCAAAGGCTGTGGATGTTCCTAAGCCTCCTACTATACAAAACCACCACAACCAAGAATTACCCTCACCAGCATGAGAACCTGAGGGTGGGAAGCTTTAGAGATAAGCTTCCGGGGTCAAAGGACAGGCTCAAAAGACAAGAGGTGTGGCAGGCCTGTAATCCCAGCTTTGTAGCCTGAGGCAGGAAGGTTACAAATTCAAGGCCTGCTTGGGCTACAGGGTGCTGTCAAGACCAGCCCCAGCAACCTAGCCTGACCAGCAAGATAGCTAAATGGTTAAGTGCACTGGCTGCTCTTGCAGAGGACCTGGGTTTGGTTCCCAGCACCCATATGATGGCTGACAACTGTCCACAACTCCATTTCTAGGAGATCTGATGCCTGCTTTGTCTCTGTGGGTACTGCACAACACAGGTGCACTTACATACTTGTGGGTATAGCATTCATTCGCATAAAAGTAGAATAAAATTTTTAAATTAAAGTTTTTAAGGAAGTGGAGAGGTGGCTCAGTGGTTAAGAACACTTGCTGCTCTTCCAGAGGACCCTGGTTCTAATCCCAGCACCCACAACTACCTGTGACTTCGGCTCCTGGAGATCCAACACCCTCTTCTGAACTTTGTGGGCTTCTACACATACATGCCCAGACAGATACATAAATATAATTAAGGTTTGTTGTTTTTTTTTCCCTTTTTGGGGGGACAGAAATACTACATATTTCTGGCTGACCTAGAACTCATTATGTAGATCAGGCTGGCCTTGAACTCAGATATCCACCTGCCTCTGAATTGCTGAGATTAGGATGTGCATCATCATGCCTTGCTTTCTAAAATCCTTTTTTTTTTTAAGTTAGTAAAGTGTGTGTATATATGTGTGTGTGCGTGTGCATGTGTGCATGTGACCTCTATTGGATATATCTATTGCAGTCTTTTCAAGATTCTTGAGTAACTGAGATCAGTGCTCAATTAAATCACCATTCATGCATGTAAGTACTTCATTAAAACATCTCCAATACCCAGGAGCTCAGATAGATGGGAAAGCTGTGTTATGAAGGGGTCAGCACTGAATGATAAATAACTGATAGTTCTTCTAAAACAAAAGTTACACTAGGTATGGTAACATACACTTGTAGTCCCAGCACTCGGGAAGTAGAGGCAGGAATATGGCGTTCAGGGTCATTTTTGGCTATGTAATGATTTGAGACCAATTTAGTCCATGAAATCCTACCTCAAAAACCAAAACAAAAATATGAAAATAAATATACAAAGGGTACTTATAGTTGAAGTTAATTATTTTTATTTTAAGCATCCTATAATTGATAGAGGGAAATATACTAGACAGAAAAGTAAAGGAATAACTTCTTCCTCTCTAAAAGTCCTATTAGTAGTATCAAAAACTTAATGAAAAATTTCCAAGTTATTAGGGGCAGTGCTGTTGGAAGAATACAAAAGTCGATAGCAAAAATAGGAAAAGAAAACAATACATAGAAAACCAAATGGCAGAAGACCAAATACATTATCATAAATGCAAACAAAATCAGTTCACCTAAGGAACTGAAGATTTATAGCATTAGACAGTCCCCCAGCTGTTAAACTTTTTGTACCATGTGTTGCTTACTGATTCAGAGCACACACTGTGTATAGCATAGCGTGTTGCTTCAGCCTTGCACTGGAACGACAAGACCACTGGCGTATTTTGTTAGTTGTACAGTGAGTTCCAACTGTAGTTCTTTACAGGGCACCGTCATGCTGGCTGCAGGGTTGTGTATCCACATGTGGTAGCGTGGCTGGGCAGGGCAGTCTGTGCCCACAGTGTATTACTGAAGGAAGCAGGGCTAGTGGCCCTCTTTGTTGCTGGAGCCACATTCTGGATTTTCGATACTGATGTTCTCCTGGATTCCTTGTGTTTCCTGTGGACTGAAAGTTAGATTAAGGACCTGTCTAGGTTCTAGTGAGACCTTTTCCCCCAGGGTTCTTGTTGTCACCTCTGTTGGTGAGGCCACATTGGTCACCAGGTTAAGGTGGTGAGAGTCAGATCTTGCTTGCCATTGTAAGATGGCATTCAGGAATCAGTGTTCAGATTGCCAGCATGTAGTTGACCAGATCCTCATGAACTCAGAGATCCACCTGCCTCTGAATTGCTGAGATTAGGATGTGCATCATCATGCCTTGCTTTCTAAAATCCTTTTTTTTTTTTTAAGTTAGTAAAGTGTGTGTATATATGTGTGTGTGCATGTGCATGTGTGCGTGTGACCTCTATTGGATATATCTATTGCAGTCTTTTCAAGATTCTTGAGTAACTGAGATCACTAACTAAGTAGATGAATCTTCATTAGGGATTACAGGGTAATGATTTGTAATTTTCTTCATTCATTCTTATATTTAATACCTGACATTATTCTAAAATGAGCAGATCTAGAAAGCACTAAGCTCAGAGAAATAGGTCAATCACAAAGATATATACTGCATGGTCCCACTTAGGGAGGTATTTTTAGCAGTCAGTCTTGCAAGATTAGAAGATAGGACAGTGCTTGTCAGGGGATTGGGGTAGGGGATATGAGAAGTTGTCCAGTAGGTGGTATAAAGTTAGTTATCCAACATAAATAAGTTTAGGGAGATAGCACATATGGTCACAACATCATATTGTGTGCTTGCAAATGTAAGAGGTGTTACAAGTGCTTTTATTCCTCATTTAGTTATATGAGGTGTTACAAGTGCTTTTATTTCTCATTTAGTTTCTTCTACCAGAAATTCAAGTCAACCCGTAATTCTCCTTTAATGCCATTGTTAGAATAGAAGTGGTGGCCTAATGCATGTTTCATCAGTTGGAAGATGTGTATACATGTATGTAGATATACTGTAAGCAAAATCCTTATCTCTGAAGTCAGGACATAGCTAATCAGCAGGTTTGTCAGTCAAGCAGCTGTTAAGATACCTGTACTCACTTGAATTTGATCTTAGCTTTTCATTCTGTCTTCATATTGTCTCTTTAATTGAGCAAGGAGTAATCCATATGCTTTAAGTGCTGTTTAAAATGACCTTGAGAAGTATGTGCTGTGACTCCATATTGAAACAAGAAGTTATATTGTGTAAGGGGTTGGAGAAATCGCTCAGTGGTTAAGAGCATTGACTGCTTTTGCAGAGGACAGGAGTTCAATTCCCAGCACCCACAACTATCTATAACTCCAACCCCAGGAGATCTGATGCCTTCTTGTCTCCATGGGCGTTGCATGACATGGGTACATTTACATACATGCAAGCAAAGCATTCATACACATTTTTGAAAAGTTACTATGTATGCAAAAAAGACATGTAAGGACCAGAAAGATGGCTCAGGGATTAAGAGCACAGGATGGTCTTTCAGAGGATCCTGGTTTGGCTCTCAGCACCCACATCAGGTGGCTCATAACCACCTGTGACTGGTTCCAGGGGATCCAATACCCCCTTCTGGCCTCTCTAGGGCCTGCACATACGCACCACACACATAATTTTAAAATCTTTTTAAAACGTTACAGACTCAGTTTCAGGACATAAATTTGATGTTTCCCGTATAGCAGTTTTGTTGTTGGTCAAATGGACAGACAGTACATGTGTTCTTAAAAGTGACAACTTCGTTTTTAGCTCGTGTTCTTCTCTGTATATGTATGTATTACTCTGTAAGATGGGTCTGTTTGAGCAAGTCTAAAAGCTTTTTTTAATATGATGAATTTCAAGTGATAAAGTTTACAAAAGTCATTTCCAACAGGAAGTGAAGGTGTCTGTTTCCTTTATTTTTTCTCATGAAGTATACATACACTAACATTTATGTTTAATGTATTTTTGCTGCAGTTACCTTTTTTTTGGCCAGCTCAGCCCAAATTTGGCAGTGGGAAACCCTTCAGGCCAGCTGCAGTACTGGCACCTTTGTACACACTCCCCTCTCCCAGTCATTCTTTGAGCACTTATTTGCTTTTTCTACAAGATGTTCAGAGCACACATTGTACTTTTCTGACCTTAACCTTGAATCGGTCATTTCTCTGAGCCCGCCTCATCCTTTGGTGGCCAATGATATTTAGAAGTTGGAATCAAAGAGCTAGGAGTGTTGACAGTTCCTAGAGGATTGTTGCTTTTTATCAGTGATATAGAATTCATAGTATTGCTGTAATTCAGATTTTGAATGTCCCTCAAAGGCCCGTGTGTTGAAGGCTGGGTCCCCAGCCAGTGGCACTGTCAGGAGGAAGTGGAGCCTAATGAAAGAGAGGTCATTGGAGATGTTCCCTTCAGAGGGCTATTAGGACCCTGGGTCCTCCTCCTCTCTCTCTCTCTCTCTGTTTCCCATCTGCCATGAAGTAAACAGGCTTCCTCTGCCATGCACCCCCACTCCCCATGATGTCCCTAAGCAACAGGGCCTAGTGACTGTGGGCTGAAATCCTCTGAAACTGGGATCTAAAGTAAACCTTTTCTTCTAAGTTGATTTTTCTCAGGTGTGTGTGTTACAGTGATGAAAAGCTGAATAAACATACAGTATTTACAATTCAAATTTAATAGCCCAGGATTTTCCCATAATTTTCTGATTTTTATTCTTTTCTCTCTTACACTTACACCGTTAGCTCCTAACTCAAGCACCTATGGTACTGTATGTAATGTTATATATATAAAGCAAAACTGTGGCTGCTTGGTGGAAAAAGGAACTTAACTATGCAAGCCTGGCAGCTTGAGTTTGATTCCTGAGCCCAGAAAAAGGTAGACAGAGAACAAATTCTATAAAGTTATCCTCTGACTCATCGTGGCTCAGGCATACACGTGCACACAATTTATGCACATGCACACACACACCCACACACAATTTTTTTTTAAAGTAAAAACCATGAAAATAAGGAAATGTTTACATAACCAAAGCTGAACAGTGTTGGTTGTGTGTACATGAAGTTCCATAATTAAACATAGCTCTTGATCAGGTTTTCCCCCTATAGAATGTGCATCCCATGGGAGAACAGACTCAAGGAAAGAGATGCGACAGAAGGCGTGCCCTTTAGACGTGACTGATCTGCCATCAACTACTTAAAAGTGGCTTTGGCTTTTCTTGGCTCTTGGCGTGTCTTTCCTGTGTTTCAGCAGCCATCCCAGAGAAACCTGACCAGCCAGTTTCCAGGCTGACCTTGGTTTAGGTCTTCATTTCTTCCCAGCTGCAGGACAGAACTGTCAAGCTTCAGCTTGCAGCTTCACCTTGAAAGTCTCCGTTCTGTTATTAATGCTGTGGGTTGGAGTTTTTCCTGATTTGGGGCAGAAAGTAGCCATCAGATCTACACTGTGTTCCAGTTGCTGTGTGGGCCCACTTTGAGTTTTCTCTACATAATAGAAACTGGAGCAAAGCCCAGAAGTTCTGGCATATTCTTTTTTCCATGCCATGATATTGCCGTCTCCTAGCACCTGAGAGCGTTCAGACCAGCGGCTTACTCCCCGCCACCCCCACTGGTCTCTCCCGGCCTCCTGTACACTTCATTCTTCACTTGCGCCCTTTTGTAATCCTCTGGTTTTGTGTGTTTCACATAGGGTGTTTTTGGAGTAGGTGTTTTTTATGATTGAAACCATTCATGAAATGTTTAGGCCTTGGCATCATACAGCTCATCTGATCCTTCACTGTTCTGTAATGTATAAATATCATTTAATTGCTTTGAGGCTTATGAAGGTTGTGTAATTTACTCAGTCACATAGTGGTTGACAGAGCCTGAACAATGGCAGCCTGTTGAGTTCAGGTTATTTGTCAAACACTGGACTAAGCCCTTTATTTTATACGCAGAAGCATGGGGATTAGAGAGGTTGGAAACATAAGCTTAATGGTTGCCGAGGTTTCTGTCCACAAGGTTCATATTTGCTCTGTGTGCCATTAACACGATAGAACAACACCTCTTCCTTGATACTGCTGGCATTTACAGGGTGCTCTGAGAGAGTCCAGCAAGGCCTCACAGAACAGGTAAAATAGGAACTAGGTCTTAAAAGATGACTTTTGCTGGGCCTGGTGATGCACACCTTTAGTCCCAGCACTGAGGAGGCCAGGGCGGGCAGATCTCTGAGTTTGAGGGCAGCCTGGTCTACTTACAAGTTCCAGGCCATCCAGGGCTGCATGGTGAGACCCTGTCTCTGTCTCTAAAAAAAAGAAAGTGTGTTTTGAGCTGAAGAGATGGCTTAGTGGGTAAAATGTTTATGTGTAAGCATAAGGATCTCAATTTGGATGCCCGGGACTAGTATAAAAAGCAAGGCTGGGTGGTGCATGTCTGTAACTCCAGCACTGTGGGGTCTGAGACAGATGGATCCAGGGGGCTCACCAGCCCCTCACCTAGCCAAAATGGCAAACTCCAAGTTCAATGAGAGATCCTGTCTCAAAAATAAGGTGGAAGAACTAGAGAGATGGCTCTTCAGTTAAGATCACTTACTGCTCTTGCAGCTCATAACCACCAATATCTCCAGCTCCAGAATTCTGACACCATCATCTAGCCTCTGGGGGCATTGCACTCATGCACATACACAGTATTAAAAATAAAATAATAAGGGGGAAGGTTGAGTTGGTGGCTCAGTGGTTAAAAAGCTTGCCATGCATGAGGACTGGAGTTTGGATCTCCAGAAGCCATGTACATGCCAGATAGACCTGGCACCCTTCCTGCAATTCTAGTTCTCAGAAGGCAGAGACAGGATCCCTGGAGCAAGCTAGACTAGCTGTATTGGCCGGATCTGGGTCCACTTGAGAACCTGCCTTAATAAAGTGGAGATCAACTGAGGAGACTTCTCGCATCAACCCCAGGCATCTGAATATATGCACACCTAGACACATGAGCATACATACACAAAACCACACAGATAAGGTGGAAAGCAGGAAGACACTGTGTTGACCTCTGCCCTGCACACACACACACATGTGCATGCTCATGCGATGAGTTTCCAGACAGAAATAAAGGAAGATACTGTTGTCCGTAAGAAAACATGTAAAGATGTGGAGGCCTGTGCATTTGTGTGGCAGGAAGCTGTGGTGATGATGCCACATTGAGATGGTGTGCAGGAGCTTTGGACAGTGTGCTGAATCTGTGTTCTGTCTAATGTAGAGTCCTCAGTGGAAAGAGGTATGAGTGGGTTTCTGTTTGGGAACATAACTGGTGGTATTGGAGGGATGCCTTAGGGTAGGGGAAACCATACTTTAAAATGACTCTTTTCCTTTCCTAGGGTGGGAGAGGGGCTGGGGAGCGTTCAAGAGCAGAAGATGATTGCTTGGTGGCACACAGCATAGCTAACAATTTTTCTTTTTAAGTCTTTTTAAACACAACTGAGTTTAGCTTAACCTTGCTCTGATTGTTATTCTTAATGTTGGTAATGATCTGTACATACCTCTATGCTGACTGTGTACAAGTCACTTGTGTGCTTGAGACACTAACTCTAGCATATTACATAAGCATGACAAAAATCTGTCCAGTACAAGTAATTTTCTGTCAAGAAATCTAATTCCAGCTGCCTAATATGCCAATATATGTCTAGGCCATAATGTATTAACCAGTTTAGTGGTGGAAAAGGATTGTCTCTGATATTTTGCCATTATAAACAGTAATGCCATGAATGTGCTCCCCCGCCCCCATTGAGTTGGGATGTCACTATGTAGCCCAGGATGGCCTGGAACTTCCTATGTAGCCCATGCTGGCTTTAAACTCGACACTTTTTCCTCAGCCTGAGTGTTGAGATTATAGGTATGTGCCACCGTTCCTACTTGTGCATACGTATTTTTATACATGGGCAAATACAACCAAATCCTAGAAACTGCTGCGACAAATTGTGCATTTGTTTCAATGTATGTCTAAGCTGTTCTCCACTAGTTTCCTGTATTCACCGACCCCATAACTGAGAGGTTTTGATAGTGACCCATCTGAAAGGAGGAACAAAATGGTTTTATGCATGTTTGAACCATACATTAATTGATCTTTCTTAGCTGTTATAGCTCTTGATATTGTACAGAAATTGTTCTGTTCCAGATAGTTCTTCCCAGCTAGATGTTTGATTTCAGCTTAACTTTTTACAGTTATTACCATGAAGTTTGCTTTCGTTAAACCTGTTGGGGTTTTCTTTTGTTTTACATCAGTGACTTAGGAATTTTATGTCATACTTTGAGATCTCCCCTACTCTGTGGGTATTTGGAAAACCTTCAATTTGTTTTTCTTTCACATTCCTCTGTGTGTGTTTGTGTGTGTGTGTATTTTAAGACAAAGTCTCATTGTGTAGTCTTGGCTGGCCTGGAACTCACAAAGATCCATATGCCTCTGCCTCCTGAGTTCTGGGATTAAAGGCATGTGCCACTGTGCCCAGCCTAAACTTTTTAATTTATAAGTTTTTGTGTAAGTCTGTGTGAGAGTCTGCCACCTGTGTGCAGGTGCTCACAGAGGCCAGAAAAGGGTGTTGGATCCTCTGGAGCTGGAGTTACAGGCAAGTTATGAGCCACCAGATGTGGGTGCTGGGAACCGAACTCAAGTCCTCTGGAAGAGCAGCAAACTCTTAACCTCTGAGTCATCTCTCCAACTCTGTTATTTTTTTCTTTCTTTAAATTTTTAATCATGGATCAAATTATGCATCCTTTGTTTTAATGTGAAAAGCCATGAGATAGCTTGTGTGCTTCTATGTATTCAGCAAGATCATGCACTTGCTCCTTAAAGGGAGTCATTATATATATCCTGTCTAATATCCTCTATAAACCTAAGCATAATGGTCTACACAAAAATGGGTATAGGCTTAACATTTTACAGTTACAAAGTTTTGAATTGTTTACATGGGACAGTACTGCCTTTGGAGTCTTAGGGCCTATGTCTTGAAGTAGACGGTGGTGACATGGGTGATCATTTTATAAATTTTCACTAAACTGTAAATGGATGCTTTGTGTACTGTCCCATGTCTGCTTTCTGACTGAGGGATGTATCCTCATTCGGTCTAGTGCAGGGAGTGAGTAGAGGAAAGAAGCTTTCTGTGTCTCTCGTTTATAGGGATAGAATGGGGCTGTTATGTGGGTGTGTGCATGTGGACATTTGGAGACATCACATCTGGTGTCTTCTTTGATTACTCTTCTCAATTTCTTCCCTCCCTACCTCCCTCCTTCCTGTTGGTCTTTTTGAGGCAGACGTTCCTTTGTAGCTCTGGAACTCACCATGTAGACCAGGCTGGCCTCAAACTCACAGAGATCCACCTAGGATTAAAAGTATGTGCCATTGGGCCCCACCCAGCTTTCCTCTCCAGGGGTCCAACTGCCTCCCTTCCACATCCACACCCATGCTGGGGTTGCAGACACACATTGCCCAGTCCTGGCTTTTTTATGGGTGCTGAGGCCCTGAACCCAGGTCCTCATGCTTGCTGCGCAGCAAACACTGTACCCTCTGAGCTATCTCCCCAGCTCTAGTGCTGGTGAGGTCTCCACTTTTGTCTTCTAGGTTCTGTGCGTTTGTGTCAGAGGCAGGCGGGTATGTGTGTGGATACCTGCAGAGACCAGAAGATGGAGTTGGGTTCCCTGGAGCTAGAGTTATGGGCAGTTAAAGCTGCCCAGTATGGGTGCTGGGAACCATCTCTGGTCCTCCGAAAGAGCAGCAAGAGCTCTTCATTGATGAGCATCTCCAACACCAGGGCTCCATTTCATGGCCAATCACTCAGAAACTTCATCTCCTAGTGCCATTACATCGAGGGTTAGGCTTCAGCTTATGACTTTGGGGGAAGATAAACACTCTACCCTTAGCATATTTCCAGTTTTGACAGTTGATATCAAGACTATAAAATTTTTTTCACATGTTTTTGATGTGTGGGACCAGAATTTTTTAAGCTACGAGATCACAAATTACAGATTGCTGCATGGTTTTACTTTCAAATTTTTTATACATTTATTTATTGTTTGTGTGTGTGTGTGTGTGTGTATGTGTACATAGGGTGTTCATGCCACTGCATGTGTGTAAAAGGTCAGAGGACAACTTACAGAAATCTGTTCTCTCCTCCTGTGTGGGTCCCCCAGGTCATCAGGCTGGGTGACAAGTATCTTTAGCCCCCAAGCCTCCCTGCCCCTCCCCTTTTGCTGAAAACCCACGGTTTATAATTCTATGTTTGTAGGAAGGTTGTAACACTG
This sequence comes from Eospalax fontanierii, assembly GCA_035773235.1. Taxonomy (NCBI): domain Eukaryota; kingdom Metazoa; phylum Chordata; class Mammalia; order Rodentia; family Spalacidae; genus Eospalax; species Eospalax fontanierii. The sequence continues at coordinate 50,246,144 of CM069547.1, read as the reverse complement.
GTACGTAAAGTTCCTGTGCATCTCAGCACACCTTCTATGTAATTGCCTTACATAAGATGGTACAATTAAAAGTGAGATGTTAATGTAACTACAGTCTACTCATGAGACTTGCAAACCCCTCTTAATGGGTTTCCATTAGTTTCCTTTTCTCTTGCATGTAGTTGTCATGTCTCCTTTGACATGAGCCAGACTTCCCAACCTATAATACATGTGGCTTATGTGTATAGCCTTAGTTTTAGTTTCATGGTATCCTGTCAAAACACTTCCCAAAGTAACTATTGCCTTTGAAGTCTTAATTTCTTTCACTCAGAAAAATTTAGTTAAAATTCATTTATAAAGTTATAGGAGTTAACCGTTCTTTTTGTTTTAGTTTGGCTTGGTGTTATGTTTGTTTGTTTTGAGACAGGGTCTCCCTGTAGCCCCACCTGGCCTGGAGCTCACTGTGTAGACCAGGTTGACCTTCATCTCACAGAAATCCTCCTGCCTCCGCTTCCTGAGTACTAGAAATAAAGATGTGTGCCCATGCCCAGCTTGTTTTTTTGAGACAGAGTCTTACTATGTAGCCCTGGCTAACCTGGAATTCACTATGTAAACCAGGCTGATCTCAACTCACAGAAATCCACCTGCCTCTGTCTCCTAAATGCTAGAATTAAAGGTGTGTATCACCATACTCTACCTAATAGTTCTTTTTAAGTGAGGTGAACCTCACTTACATGAAATTAGCCTTTATAAAGCAAGCAGTTCAGTGGCATTGACTATATTTACAACATTGTACAGCCATGTCTTATCTAGTCTCACTACTCCTAGATTAAACCCTGTACTGATGAAGCAGTCATACTGCCTCTTGCTCGCCCTTAGCTACCCACTGTGGCAGCCACTCATCTGCTTTCTGTTCCTATAGATTTGTCTACGCAGGATGCTTTGTATGAATGGAGTCATGGAAGGTACTTTATTTTACTTAATGTCTTCAGGTCTCTGGCATGACATAGTATGTGTCAGTATTTCATTTTCAGTATTAATTTTAAAAATATTGCTTATATTTAATTGGAAGGGAAGGCATGCATGCGTCAGAGTGAGTGTGGAGGTCAGAGAACATCTTGGTGGAAAGAGAATTGACTCCCATTTGTGGGGCCTGGGCATCAAACTCAGGTCTCCAAGCTTGCTGGACAAACACCTTTACCCATCAGCCCCATTTCTATTAAAATGTTTTGGATATATTTTTATTTTATGTGTACGAATGTTTTGCATGTATAATCACCCTAAACAGAAGCTCTGTCCCTATTAAGCAGCGATTTCCCATTCTTCAGTCCTCCAGCCCTTGATAATCTCTAGTCTGCTTTCTTTCTGTCAAGAATCCACCTCTTCTAGATAATTCATGTAAGTGAAGTCCTACAGTATTATATTGTTTTGTTTTGAGACAGGGTCTCATGTAGCCGAGGTTGGCCTTGAACTTGCTATGTGGCTGAGGCTGGCTCTGACTCCTGATCTTTCCAGATGCTGGGATTATAGGCATGCAACACCATATCTGGCTCAGTATTTGTCCTTTTGTGTCTGATATAGTTCACTCAGCTTTGTCTATGTACTAGCATGTAGAACTTCATTCCTGCTAGTCCTGGTGGCACAAGCCTGTAATGTTGTCTACTCTGCAGCCTGAGGCAGGAGGATTTCAAGTGCAAATCCAACAGGGCAACTTACTGATACCCTATCTTAACTTTTTTGTAAGGGACTGCTGATAGCTCATTGGTAGAGTGTTTATATATTACGCATAAGGCCTTGGATTCAGACCCCAATACTGCACCAAAGAATTTCACTCCTCCTTGGGCCTAAACGATGCTCTGTTGAATGCTTGTGAACGTACCACATTTAATTTATCCTTTCCCCTGTTGTTTCTGAGTGCTGGCGCTGGCTGTTGTAAGCATTGGCATTTGATGCTTTTCTGTGATATCTAGAGTAGCTTTCTGACTCCTGGCTTAGAGTATATACAGAAGTGGAATGACTGGCCCTGCAGTTCATGAGTCTCTAGCTTTTTTGACTGATGGTAAGCTGAATTCTAAAGTGATTATGCCACAGTCTTGACAATTCTTAACAGATTTCTAAATTTTGGCTCATTTGGTGGTTGTGCTTTATTGTGAACTTAATTTTATTATGTGTTTCTTCATTTCAAAAGGAATTGAACATGTTTTACACGTTTAAAAGCCATTTGTGACATGCTTATTAATTTTCCTATTAGTGGTTTGCCTTTCTAAATTAGTGTTGACTAAGTGACGTCTCCAAATGATTGCTGTTGGTGTTTCTGCAGAACAAATAGTGGAGAAAGATGAAGGTCCATATTACACACACCTGGGATCTGGCCCCACAGTAGCCTCTATCCGGGAACTCATGGAGGAGCGGTGAGTAATGCACAGATATCCAAGGAGGTGTGAGCGTGTTGGTGGTATGTGGATGTTGAGTCCTTGTGTCCATTGCTTTGCACTAGATAGAATTCAGAGGAACCTCCTATATCCAGATGATGGCCGGTTGAATGTAGTAATCTCACTTGCAGCCCTGGTTTCCTTCTGTCTCTAGGTCTGCCCTCCATATGCCTCTGCCCCTGATCTTGTTCATGAAATATTTTTCTTGAAGAAGCAGCTGTATGGTTATGTCCTGTAGAGTTAGTTTCTCATAGTCTAATTTTCGCAGGTAGCTTTCCTACAGTGTGCTCACTCTTCTCCCTTGGCACCCTACAAGTAGGATGAGTCATTCAAGCTCAAGCTCTTATTGGAGTTAGGTGGGTTTTCTTGTTGGTCCCCCCTCCTCTTCTCCCTCAAAACACTTTATAGGTGGCATCTATCTTGATTTCCTCTATATAACACATGTTCTGGCTTCAAATTGTGCTTTAATGCAAGAAATCCTGAAAGATTTTGGCTACTGAGGGTCAGGGTGCACATTGCTCCAATGGTGGTTCATCGGTTTAGGCATTTGCTGAGATTGCTCAGTGGTTAAGAAAGTAAGTGTACTGCTCTGGTAGAGGACAGAGCTTGGTTCCCAGCACCCATGTCAACAGATCCAGCTCCAGGGATCCTTATGCCCTCTTCTGGCCTCTCAGGTGCATTCACACATGCACCTACTCCACCTAAAACACCCACACACATATATTTTTTTTAATCTTTTTTTAAAAACACACCTAATGACTGAGTTGTTGAATCTGTGAGTTTTTAACTTTGAATATTTTTTAATGGTTTAATAAACCATGAGTTTATATCCATATTCCCAATTATCTACAAAACTGAGAGGACAAAAGTACACACACTATGGGAGTATGTGTTGTGAGGGTAGACTGAACTCTAGTAAAAACCATGAAGTGTTTGCTACAAGTGCTCCAGAAAGGGTGTGCAGCCTCTGTCATCTGCATGTATACTGATGGCACTTTTTAAAAATAAGCATTGGAATTTTAAAAAGAAGGCAAAGGTGATCTGGACATGTTGCTTGTTTGCTTGTGCATATGGATACTGCTCTGTGAATGGCTGGGTGACTGAGCATCTCCGCAGACACGCTAACCAGTACTGACAGTGTGGCAGGGAGCAGGGTGGAGAGCTGATGATAATGCTGTAAGCTGAGATGGATGGAAGTTCTTGATCTGGGGCGAAGCCTCTTCACTACCTGTGCCGTTTGGAAATACTTCTAAAAGTTGCCCATCAGAAAAGCCCATTTGATAAAAGACCCTCTCTAAATCCAATCTTGATTTAAGGGCCTTGCCTGAGCCCAGGACAACAGACTTAAAGCCATGTGTGCAGTGCTATGTGTGTTTATCATAGGTCCCTACACACATGCTTGCTGCAGCATGAAGACTGGACTAGCTGCATTTGGGCAGTGACATTTTGTTTTAGTGGAGTAATTGGAGGCGGTATTGTTTATTTTAAATTTTTATTTTATGTGTACGAGTGTGTTGCATGCTTGTATGTAAGTATACCTGTGTCGTGCAGTGCCCGCAGAGGCCAGGAGTGGGTGTCAGGTCCTCTGGAACTGTAGTTAAGAATGGTTGTTAGCTGCATGTGGATGCTGGAACCAAACCCAGGTCCTCTGCAGGAGCAGCCAGTGCTCTTAACTGCTGAGTCATCTCCCTAACCCTTTGTTTTAAGAGTTTTCTATAGCCCAGGCTTGCCTTGCTGTGTATCTGAGGCTGACCTTTAACTCTTGACCCTCCTGTTTTTACCTTGCAAGTTCTGGGATTACAGGTATGAGCCACCGTATCAGGCTTGGCCAGTGATTTTGGCAAGGAATTCCAATATCATCGTTTGCCTCAGAAGAGTCACATGTACAAGATATTTAAAATTTTTTATTTGTATTTTATGTGTATGAGTATTTTGCCTGCATGTAAGTACACCATGTACATGCAGAAGCCGGAAGAGGGCGAAGGATTTCCTGGAACTGGGTTAACAAACAGTTGTTAGCTGCCATGTAGGTGCTAACAAACTAGGTCCTCCACAAGAACAGCAAGTGCTCTTAACTACTGAGCAGTTTTTCCAGGCCCACACATTCTAAGTTTTATCTGGGAGCAGTGTTTGATTTTAGTTCTAGTTTGATTTGTTTTGTTCTTTTAGGGGAAAAGGGTAATAGTTTTATAAGACTTCCACTCAGTTCTCTAAATCACTTGTAATTGTAGCAGAATACATTCTGAAACAAGGATTGGGAGGGAGCAGTAGAGTTGAGATTGTATTTTTTTTCCCCTCATTGCTTTAAAAAGAACAGTCAACTACAGATTCTTCAGAAACTGATCCAAAGAAGGAATCCCTCACAGGACTGGGAATACTTTCCCTCAGCAACTAGCTTATTTTCATCATAAGGACCTTCGGAATCATGGAACAGGTTCCACCTCCATCTTCATGTCAGTTGCCGGTGGGTGGTGGGTTGAGAGCCAGGTCCACATACCCACCCGAAGAGGCATGTGAGGTCTTGCCTTTGGAGGTGAGAGTCTGTTCAGGCCACTCCTGATTTTTTTTTTTTTTTTTTTAGTCATAGCCTTTTGTCATGAATCTTGATTACTTTTTCTGATTTCTTATGTGACGGGATATTCCAGGTTCATAGTGTTTTATTTATATAACAGTGTATCTGTCCCTTTCTTCTCTGATTTTATTTTAATACACACTAAGATCTTTTCTGGAACCAAAGAGAGGAGTGAAAGATAAATGGGATTGAGTTTGTGAATGGTCCCACCCAACTTCCTCTAGACCTTTCTCTCTACTTTTTACATGAGCACTAAACTCTCAGGAGTTGGCTAATGTCAAAGAGAGGACACATCCTGAAATCAAGGAGAGGCTGGTGCTTAGCTTTTTTGAGTACAGATCTAGAGAAGAAGACAGAATTGAGAGCAAATTCTAAAGAATCTCAATATATTTAGAGGTTTCACACCTCCTGGGCACTGGGACCTGGTGTTCATAGAATGTTAGTCAATTATCAAGCTCCAGTCTGAAAACGGCACACTGCTCAGAGCCTGGAGCTTTGTCTGGGAAAGGGATCCTCTGTAGCCTAGCACTATGGAGAACTCACACTTGACTCACAGATCTTCTGAGCTTTGAGAGAACCGATTTCATTAGTGTGCTAGAGCTAACCTTGAGGAAACCCAACTTTAGTGCGTCTTAAAGTTGACCAGGTGACAGAAACCACTGAGGGTTCATGAAAGCACAAGATGCTGGGCCCCATCATGGGTCTGGCCTAGGATCTGAGAGCTTACCTCCAAACCATACCGGCCCAGCTCCCAGTGAGGCCTATACTGCTGATCCTGGAGCCATCCCTCAGAAACCATGAGCTAAGTTGTTGTCCTCAGAGTGAGGCATCAGCTTGTCTTTTGCCAACTCAGACCTGGGAGTTTATATCACCTGCCTCTTCACAAGGGGCTAGGAAGTAAGACATTAAGGAGAAAGAAGTAAGGTAGGAGTGGTTGGTTATCTTTGTTTCATTTTTTGTTTATGTGTATGAGTGTTTTGCATGCATGTATATAAGTGCATCCATGTCTACACTGCTTTCAGAGGTCAGAAGAAGGTGCTGGCTCCCCTGGAACTAGAGTTACAAGTGGTTGTCTGGCTACTCTGTGGGTCCTGGGAACCAACCCTGGGTCCTCTGCAAGAGCAGTGAGTGCTCTTAGCTCCTGAGCCCCATGATTGGTTATCTTTAAATACAGAGACGACCAGTTTTAAGAGGAAAAAGAGGGCCTGCAAGATAGCTCAGTGGGCAGAGGTGCCTTCTGTCAAGCCCAGTGACCCGAACACAGTGAAAGGAGAGAACCAGCTCCTGCAAGTTGTCCTCTGACTTCTACACAGACACCATGGCATGTTCTTCCTGCTCTCCCCACTTCGCCCTCCCACCCGGAGAGATGGCTCAGTGGCTGCTCTTGCAGAGGACTCGGGTTCGATTCTCATTGCCCACATGGCTGCTAACAACCATTTGTAACTCCAATTCCAGGAGCTCTGATAGCCTTTTCTGACCTCCATGGGCATTGCATAACACAGGTGCACTTACATACATGCAGGCAGTAGACCCATACACATAAAATGAAAACAATAAAATTATTAAGAAAGAAGGAAAAGGACGTAGCTGATGAGGAGCCCTCAGCCTTCCTCTCACCTCCAGTGTGAAGCTCACTGCAGCATGTTTCTCGCTAGCACACAATAGAAGGGAAAGAGCTGGCTGGAAAGCCAGTGACAGTGTCCTCAGCTCACCCTGTGTGGAATGTGATAGTCTGGCTCACTGAGAATGCTGTGGCCACCTCGGGCCAGTCTCCCAACAGGGATCCCTACACAAACCCAGGTCCTAAGCCTGACCTTGTGGGTCACGTCCTGATAAAGTCTGTTGTACCGAGAGCTGTCCAGGCTCCAAACAGAAACATTAGTGTGCAGTTATGCTACAGAGATGCTGCATTGCAGCTCCAGGTTCCTACGGAGGACGACTCACAGCCTTCCCCCACTGATGTGGCAGTGATTGGAAGCACTTCTCACCTCTCCTAAAACCTGCAGGGAAATAAGACAACTTGGCTCAGCTGGGAAGGAAACTGCACCCTTTTTCAATGTCAAAAATGGAACAAGGAGCATTTTTTAAAAAGATGTCTAAGTATTAGCAGAGCATGGTGGTGGCACATGCCTGTAATCCTAGACCTGAAGAGGCTGAAGTCATGAAGATTGTGAGTTCCAGGCCAGCCAGGGCTACTTAGTGAGACCCTGCCTCTAAAGACAACCAGCTCAGGCTGCAGAGATAGCGTAGGTTAAGAGCATTGGCATCAGCCCTGGGTTTTCCCAGCACGCACGTGGTAGCTAACAGCTGTCCCTAATTCCAGTTCCAGGCGAACCGACGCCTTCTCTTGGCCTCTGTGGGCATTGCACATATGGCTGCATTTACATACATACACAAAATACTTATACACATAAAAATAAGTAGATGAAAAAAATTGGCCAAGTAAAAATCTAGGTACAGCGTGGGTAAAACTCCTCAGCTGCAATCCTTCCCACAGGCCCTTGGTTAAAATATTGTTTAACCTTTTTGTTTATCTAAGCGTTTACAAATATATACTTAGCTATCCAGAGAAATTTTGGACCCAGTGGGTTTAGCAATGCCTACTGCTGTACCACTGAGCAACTACCAGACCTGGTGCCTGTGTCCAGCTGTGTTGGAAGTAGTGGTTCCTAGATGTGGTGCCAATGAAATAACAGAGAGGGTACTTTAAGACTAAAAGCTGTAGTAGTATTATGCTTTATTAAATAGTATATTAAATTCTGTTCCAGTAAGCTTTCTATTGCTATGACAATACAACTTGGGAAGGAGAAGGTTTATTTTATCTTAGATTTCCCAGGTCACAGTTCCTCACTGAGGGAGGTCAGGGCAGGAACCTTGAGACAGGAGCCGAAGCACAGATCATGGAGGAACACTGCTTCCTGGCTTGCCCCCCTGGCCTGTGCTCAGGCTGCTTGCTTAGATAACCTAGGGCCACCTGTCCAGTGGACTGGGCCCTCCTCTGTCACTCAACAATCAAGAAAATGCCTCAGGCCTGGCCACAGGCCAACCTAATGAGGAAATTCCCCAACTGACATTCCCTCGACCCAGGTGTATCTAGCTGACAAGTTATCCAGCACAAATGCTAGGATCAAACTGAATTCATTAGAGAAATACATTTTTTTTTTTTTTTTGAGACAATCTGTTAGAAAGCACGCCTTTAGTCTTAGCCCTCATGAGGCAGAGGCAGGCAGATGTCTGTGAGATCAAGGCCAGCCTTATCTACATATGAGTTCTAGGCAATCTGCGGCTACAGGGAGACTGTCTCAAAAAAATAAAAAAGCAAACCATGTTAGAACTGACATGTTAAGAGTACTTGCTACACAGTCATAAGGACCAGAGTTTCAATTCCAGCACCCACATAACAAGCCAGGTATCCCACAAATGCCTGGAACACCAACTCCAAGGAGCCAGTACCCTCTTCTGTCCTCCTTGTGCTCACAGGCATGCACACTCACACATATGTGCACACATTCATGGAGACACACAATTTTTTAAATACCATGTTAGTTGCGAAAAGGAAAGCTCTTCAGTTGTCTGCCTCCTCAGATGCTAAAAACGCAGTTGTAAGTTAGTTAATGTCTGGCTAAAGGCTCTTAGAACAGGAGATCCTCAATAGCACCCTTCAGACCATAAGGAAGGCTGTCTCCCAGTGCCAGCCAGCTTCATGCTCATAGAGAGATTGCTGAGAATTCTTTCAGTGATGTCCAGAGTGAGCAAAGATTCTTGTAACATATCAGGCCAGTTTAGAGAGACAGGCAAGAGACTGGAATAGACTGTACAAGTATGCAGAGGTTAGGGTAGCAAGTGACATTTGTCTGCAAAAGATACTAAAAATTATTAAAAGGACATTGACTTTTATGTTATTACAGAGAGATTTCTTGTCTGCCCCTCATGCTAGGAACGTTACAGCACTTTATGTGATCGTAGTGCGCCTCCAAGCCTAGGGGATAGCTCGTTCTTTTAAAGATTTTTTTTAATCTGTTTTGCTAGCATGTGTGTAAATGCTTCACACATGTGCCTGGTGCCTCTCAACCACTGAGCCATCTCTCCAGACCCTGTAGGAACTGTTTTTATCTCCATTTTACAAGTGATAAAATCTAGGCCCAGAGAAGCTCAGTAATTGCCTAAAATTATATATCCAGAAAGTGGCTGGCCTGCCTCAAACCCAGCCTGTCTGACTGCCCAGGCTGTATTTGAACCACCCTTGTCCTATGTAGTTGTGTAGGTTTAGTGGTCAGGGACTATTCTGCCTAATTCCCCTCTTCCTGGTGATAGAGATGGGCCAGGAGGACAGGAACAGAGGAAGGGCAGGTAAGCTGAGGCCTGGGAATGCAGATGTAGCCATTGTACCTTCAGAGCCTCTGAACCTTTTCTCTGTTGTCCCCACAGTAGCCAGAAACCAGAGCTGCAGTACCCTAGGGCCTGCCTTGTACTGTTCTGTTTTCTGCTCTGGGTCTTCACTGTGCTGATGGTGGCTTCTGTTTCCCTGTCCAGGTCTGGAGAAAAGGGGAAAGCCATCCGAATTGAGAAGGTCATCTACACAGGGAAGGAGGGAAAGAGCTCCCGAGGCTGTCCCATTGCCAAGTGGGTGAGTATTGATTCCCTACGGCTAAGCTGCGTCCAGCCCTCTTCTTCTGCTGGGCTCACATGTCAGAGCAGGTTGTGGGCCAGTGAAGGGCAGGTGTGTAAAGACAGACCCGCTTTCCTTCAGGAGTCTGAAGCCAGCGCTTGGTGCCTGGTTAGGGTCATTGTCCCTTAGTGGCAACTGCTTGTATTTATTCTGATGACATGCAGTACCCAGCACCCTAGGCTGTCTGTGTTTAATTGTTATACTTAGTGTGTGTGACCCCTGGGTCAGTGCTGTAGGTCGCAGGAAGAGGGCACTGGAGGTGCTGGCATGACTCCTTGCTGGGTTCCTGCCCCGTGGACTCTGGCTTCACTCTTTTCTCTGTGTGCCTGAGTGGCCAGTGCTCCTGTTCCCTACATGGACCTGGGGCAGACACTGAAGACTGACCTGCTGTGAGCCAACCTGCAGGATGAGATGAGGCCTCTGGACACCATGACCAGGCTTGCTTCTTCTCAGCCTCTGAGCCACTGTTCCTGCCAGGAAACCTGAGTAGCTCAACAGCGACAATGTCACTGAAACAGACCTCAATTTACCTGGTCTTGCCCTTCTGACCCACACCGAACTCTGGAAATAGTGAGGCTTCTGTTATTGCAGAACTGACTTAGCATAATTTGGACTCTCAGTAGCAGGTACATGTGGCAAACAGTCTTCACGTGCAGTACCTTAGAGACCAAGGTCATGGAGGGCAGAGTATGTGAGGTTTAACTGAGGGAAAGGTGTGGTGCTGTAGGAGCTGAGGGATAGACTGAGTCTGGCTGGACAGTAGACATGCAAAGGACCAGGGGTATTAAGTGGCCCACGAAGTGATTAGAAGCATAGCTGGTGAGCTCTTATGGGTAAAGGCAGAAAGGCTAGAGGAATGTCCCTGAGGCTGACTGAGCTCCCTCAGTGCAGGATGTGGTCTGCACCTGTTCATCTGTATAGTTCTCTTTCATTTGGTATAGGGGCCTCTGCATCCTTGTATTTAGTGAAGATCAAAGATGTCTGAACTTCAACTACCACATGTTTGTTCTTAGCAATTTTCAGCCATTATTATAGGATTATACAAAACAATAGAACCTGCTGCTGCTTCATAGTACATTCACAGGTGTGAAGAAGTATGTTCTCCACCCTCGTGGGAGGTGGGCCTAATGTGGTAAGGTGGTACCTTTCCAGTGAACCCATCCAGAAAATGACATCAGCCATAGAGAGACAGTGAGCAGAGTTTGACCATAGTGCCTAGAGAACACTGGTTCAGGGGCCATCAGTATCTGTCCATGAAAGGCTTTCCATAGTCTGCAGGGAGCCAGGCAACCATACACAGTCCTGACACAGCATTTGATTCGATACCTTGTTCCTATGTTGCTGATTTCCAAAAGACTTTCAGAGATTAAAGAACTGAGGTTTGGAAGGGAGGTGTTATTAACCTCGCCTCACAGCCCTATTTGTGCCCTCCCGCCCAATTCAGAACGAGAACTCCTGACCAGAGGTGTAGTTTGTTTAACATGCAAAATATCTTTTAAAGTTTGCAAGAAATTCTGACACATGCTATAATATCGCTGGGCCACCTTGAGAACAATACCAGTCACAGAAGGGTAGTTCTGTGATTCGACTTTCATGAGGTGCTTAGTGGAGTCAAATCACAGAGACAGTTGAGAGGTGAAGGATTGGGAAGATAGCTAGATGTATGTCCCAGTCCATCAAAAAAGAAAAGAAGTTGGAGGGAGCAGGGACTGGTGGGCGCTTACTCACAGTCCTGACCAGAATTCAATCCCCAGATCCTACCAGTTGGCAGAAGAGAACCAGACCCTGAAGAGTTATCCTTTGATCTGCATGTAGGCCCACATACATGTCTTTACAGGTGTGTGCACTCACACGCAAATGTGAAAAAAAGTTGTAATTTAAGAAATGTAGAATGTTGGTCATGGTGATTAGCACCTTTATTTTCAGCAATTAGGAGGAAGAGGCAGGCAGACCTCTGTGAAACTGAGGCCAGCCTGATCTATGTAGTGAGTTACAGGCCAACTAGGGCTACAGGAAGACCCTGTCTCAAAAAAAAAAAAAAAAAAAAGATAGTAGAAAAAGTAGGACGGTAGTTGCCGGGGGCATCAGAGGGAAGAATAGAGAGTTACTATTTCATGAATGAAGTTTCAGTTTTAGAATAAAAGCTTTAGAGGCGGTGGTTGCACAACAAATACAAATTTTATGTTGTGCATGTTTTCTAACAAATAGTACTCCTGACCTTACAGAGGGAATTTGTGGGCAGGACAGATGGCCCAAGAGGTTAAGAGCACTTATTGCTCTTGCAGAAGACCCAGGTTTGGTTCCCAGCACCCACATCAGGCAGCTTACAACTGGCTGTACCTCCAGTTCCAAGAGCTCCGATGCCCTCTTTGGGCACTGTGGGGCCCTTGTATGTACGTGGTGCACACTAAACTTGTGCAGGTACATACATATAAATTTAGAACTTTTTTTAAGTTTTCAGTTGGATGTGGATCTGAGTTCAGTGCCAACCTGCTATGTAGATGGCAAGTTCCTGGCTAGCCAGGGTTACAAAATGAGACCTTGTCTCAAAAGAAGAGAGCAGGGCATTTTTATGTAAACCTGTGCATTTCCACTTTGTCTTGCAAACCGGAAGAGCTAGCTGCACTGGACTGGGATTCTGTGGCCGAGGAGCAGCCACACCTCCCACTTTAGTTGAACAAATGTCCCCACCATGCCCTGGCCATGCCTCAGGCCCATTTTCCTTGTTGGTACTACCTGTCCGGTTACCTGTACAGGTTACCCACCTGTACAGGCTGAGTGGCACATGCAACCATATCTCTGCAGCCCTGGTGCTTCCTGACCTCCACACCTGCAGAATTGCCGGATGGCACATTAGTTTTGTGCATAGCTTTTAGAGGGAACACAAACTATTCTCCTGCTCATTTGCTAGATGCACACAGATGTGCTGAGCTTTCTCTGCAGATGCTTCATGAAGCTCCTATTTTTGGCTTAGAGTTCTATTTATGACTTTTCACTTAAGTCTGGATCAGTCACCAATGTCTCAGATTTTGTAGTAAATTTTATTGTGCTCTTAAAATTTTGTGTTCTTTGTGTCCTAATTGCATTATGCTAAAGCCCCACACCCTAGGTCTGTGGGGCAGCGATGCAGGGGAGGGCATGTGTTGTGTAGAGCTGTGTGGTTTCTGTAGGTAATGGCTCTCTGGCCCATGTCTGTGCAGGTGATCCGCAGGCACACACTGGAGGAGAAGCTGTTGTGCCTGGTGCGGCACCGGGCAGGCCACCATTGCCAGAATGCTGTGATTGTCATCTTGATCCTGGCCTGGGAGGGTATCCCTCGAAGCCTTGGAGACACCCTGTACCAAGAACTCACTGATACCCTCCGGAAGTATGGGAACCCCACCAGCCGGAGATGTGGCCTCAACGATGAGTATGTGACAGAGTGGGAGGGTGATGGGGTCCAAGTCTCCACAGGCCCCTGGGCAGTAGGCACGGGACTTTTTGGGTTCTGATCCTGGCTCAGCTTTGCTGTTAAGCTCCAGGTCAATATTAACAAGAGTGCAAAAACTATATACCTCACAGATATTGTTATTGGTACTTACAATTTCTCATTCTTTCATTAGGATGTATTCATTTTCAATCAAGTTATCTTTTAGGTGTATAATTTGGAGAATTTTAATGGATATCTATAGTTATGTAGCCACCAGGATCCCAGTCAAGCCAGAGAAGAGGAGCCAGTGAGATGGCTCAGTGCTTAAAGGCTCTTGGTCAAGCCTTGATGACCTGAGTTCAATCCCTGGGACCTGCACAGTGAGAGAGGAGAACTACAAGTTGTCCTCTGATGCCCACACATCATTCACTCATTTGTTCATTCATTCCTCTCTCCCCCCTCTCTCTCTCTCTTTCTCATACTCTAATAAACAAATGTAATTTTAAAAATTAAAAAACATGCAGAATGGTTCCATTACACATGCTCCCCTGTGCCCCTTACCTGCAGTCCTTCCCCTGCTGTGTCCCTCTACAAGAATGATCAGATGGTGTGTGGCCTTCCCAATAGGCACATTCTACCAAGTATGAGCATTCAGAGACCACCTGCATTGATATGTGTCAGTCACTCACTACTGATCACTGAGTGGGATTCTACTATGTAGGTTGTCATAATGTTTATCCAGTCCCAACTGAGGAGCCTTTGAGTTGTTTGCAGATTTTATTGAGTGTTGAATTTTAATGTGAGTGTTGACTTCAAGGCCCATCACCATCTGAGCTCTAAAGAGCAGGCATGTTCAAACTCCGGGCTCTGACCCAGTGTTTCCTGCACGGGAGTCTGTGTTGGAGCTGGGAGACAATATTAGAGTTAAAGTAAAGCATGAACCTTACTGAAGTTTTACTAACTTCTATTCGTTTCTTAAACCATGTGCTTCTCCCAGTAGCAGACTCTGAGCTGATCAGCCCAGGGCTGGGACTCTTAAACCATGTGCTTCTCCCGGTAGCAGACTCTGAGCTGATCCGCCCAGGGCTGGGACCCAAGCAGGCTGCTGAGAACTGGCTTTCTGCTCCAGGAAACTTGAAGGAGTTGGGTCTGGGAAGGATGAGTCCTGGTCACTGGGAGCCTGATGGATACCAGACCCCTGCAGGGCCTCTCATGATGGGGAGGAAAAAATATCAGAACAAAAAGAGATCACATCCTTATGCCTGACCTGTGACGTACATTGCAGCCGGACCTGCGCTTGCCAAGGCAAAGACCCCAACACTTGTGGTGCCTCCTTCTCCTTTGGATGTTCTTGGAGCATGTACTTCAATGGCTGCAAATATGCTCGGAGCAAGACACCGCGCAAGTTCCGCCTCGCAGGGGACAATCCCAAGGAGGTGAGCGGAACGTACAGGGCCCTTCTCACCCTTTCCCACCTCGGTCCTTACAATTCAAACAGCGGTTAGATCTGTACACCAGAACAGAGTCAGAAATGCCTCTTGCTTGACTTTGGTTTTTCTCAGTGGCTTTACTGTGTGTTTTGGTGGGAGGTGTAGAAAATTAGATGCAGCTAGAGGTCCCTCAGACTTTTACCATTCGAACAGCCACATTAAAAGTAATTATTCTGAATACTTAAGATGCATATTCAGATTCCTCATCTGAATTTGATCCTCTTGAAGCATCTTTCTTCCTGGGACATCTTTTAGGGTGTAGCCATATAGCAGGAAGAAAGTCTTTTTGTCTGTGGGTGACCCTCTGAACTGGATTTGGTGAGGCATCCTGTGTCCCACCTGGCTGCTAGACAGACATTCTGAGCATTTGTACACAGGGCAGGCTCTCATCACCATGCAGGAAGCTATCCTTGGGCACTGAGTAGTGGTCTGCACGTAGAGCAATAGGCTGTGATTTCTCTGTAGCTCTTCACTGTGGCTTCCATCCACAGGCCTCTCATGCCTGTAAAGGCAGGACAAGGGCTTCTGTCTCTCTCTACTGGCCACACCAAGGATGTAGGAGTCAGAAGCATCAGCTCAGGCCACTTCCATACTGCCGTACTTTTAGTGAGCCATATTGAGAGGTGATCTCAGAATGCCAAACACAGAGCAGGCTGAGCTCTCTGTGACGGAAACAGAGATGGATACTGTAGGAATTAAGCCAATGTCTTTTAAATTAGAATTTAAAATTAGGTGTTCTTCACCTCCAGACCTCTTATACTCCTTGCCTGTGCTCCTGAGAGAAGAATTAGCAGACTGTTCCCTCTGCTGGCATGCAGGCAGGCATCTTGATGCCAGTCTCAAACTTCTAGAGCTTGAAGATCCTAATTCCAGAGGGCTTCCCAAAGCTTTAATAAGAGCAAGGACATTTGCTGGGTACCACTTCTCTACTCTATTGCCCGTGTGTACATCTTCCAGGCTTTGTTCTTTATAAGTAAAATGAACCACTTTGGGTGGGCGAGATATATGACTCAGCAGTTAAGAGTGCTTGCTGCTCTTTCCGAGGACCAGAGTGTATGTCCCAGCACCATGTTGGGCAGCTCACAATTGTCTGTAATTCTAGCTCCAAGGCAATTTCATGCCTTCTGATCTCCATATGCACCCACACATCATTCACTGACATATAAATAAAAGGAAGTCTTTAAAAAAAGAACCATTTTCAAAATCAGAATTCTCCCCCACCTCCAAAAAATCCTAGCTTTTAGAAAATGTGAACTTAAAGTAGAGTGATTTTATAGGCTGGTAACCCACGCCTTTAATCCTCAGGTGGATCTCTTGAGTTCAAGGCCAGCCTGGTCTACATAATGAGATCCAGGCCAGCTGGGGCTACAGGGGGATCCTGTCTCAAAAAGAAAATTAAATTCTAATTTAAAAGACATTGGCTTAATTTCTATAGCATCCATTCCTGCTTCCGTCAGTCACGGCGTCTGGTGCACTGCTGTGTGCTAGGTATGTGGTGGGTACCACAGACATCTCAGTTCACTTAGGGCTGGCTGAGCCTCGACACTGTTGCCTTTTACTTCACAGATAAGTGGCTTGCTCACGGCCTGTAGATAGTTCATGGTGAAGGAAAGGTCCCAGCCCAGAACTGTGCTTCCCCAGAGCTCATGCATCTCACCTGGGTGCTGTGGTGTCCAGGCTCTGACTCCCCACTGGTAAATGACTGAGCCGTACTCCATCTCCATCTCTAGCCTGTGTGCCTGCCGCTGCTTTCACCCTGCTTCCTTCATGAACACTTCTGCCTGTGCCTCCCTCGAGCTGCTGCAAGCCCTGCTGGCCACTGTCAGGCCACAGAGGCCACAGAAGTTCCGCTGCATGTAACAGAGTAGCCTCCACTTGGTGTAGAGTTTTCTTGGGTCCAGTGGGGCTTTCTTGATACTGGGGACATTCTCTGTTGTATGGTATGTAAACCACACGGAGCCACTGGGGGGACCCACTTTGTTAACCAGCTTGCATTTGTGTAGACTCTTGCAGTCTGAGCTTTGGTGTTTGATTGACACCTGGCTAGTAATGGACTCTGGGCTGTGCTGGCTGTGAATTTCCAGCAAAGTCCTGTCAACCTCTGCCTTCCTTTCTCCAACATGGGAAAGAAGATTCACACCTGTTGCTCAGGGGGTTTTCCCACCTGCCATACTACACCCGTGACAGTGTTCATCTCTGAAGGCAAGAGCCTGCTGTATTACCCCAGACCGAATGGGGCTGTATGCTCCCTGGCAGAGCAGAAGCTTAGTCAAGATGACTAAGCCACCTTCTTGCAGTGGCTTTTTCTTGTGAGCCGCAGTATTCCCAACTTGAAAATGGACACACTGTGAAACTCTGATGGCACCTGCTTCCTGTCTTCCTAGAGGCACCTGGCAGTAGTCCTTGGAGGGCCTCATTTCTAGCATGAAATTTGCTAAGCAGGGCCCTTCTGAATGTGCATGACTGTTCTCTTTACAGGAAGAAGTGCTCCGGAATAGTTTCCAGGACCTGGCCACTGAAGTAGCTCCCCTGTATAAGCAGCTGGCTCCTCAGGCCTATCAGAACCAGGTACTGGAACCAGCACTTTCTCTGCCAAGTGCCGTCTGTGCCCTCACAGGAAGCTCAACCTCGGAGTGGGTCACTAGTGTGGTGCTTTGATTAGGACATTGATTATACCACTTGACTGCACCCCTGATGCCATCTGCCCCAAACTCTCTGTCTTCTCCCCCCAGTGGGCCTCCCATACCTCTGGCCCATTTTCCCCTGCAGAAGATTAAACTCCCTTCCCACCCAGAATCTCCCAGAAAAGCTTGGGCTATCCAGAAGCCTTGAAGTGACTCCTGGAGGGCTTGACAGATATCCTTTTGGCTCTGGGACCTCTTTGACCAGAAAACCTTCCTCCTGTGGTCCAGCCTCACAAAGCAGCTATGATCCTTAACCTCCTTCCCTCTGAGACCTGGCTCCCAGGTACAGTCACTGCACATCTCCTGAACAGCTTTTTTGGCCATTTACACAGGTAACCAATGAGGAAGTAGCGATCGACTGCCGCCTGGGGCTCAAGGAAGGGCGACCCTTCTCTGGTGTCACAGCCTGCATGGACTTCTGTGCTCATGCCCACAAGGACCAGCATAACCTCTACAATGGGTGCACTGTGGTAAGGAAGACTAAGTCCTATCATAGCTCCACCTGTAGGGCCATTCTGGGAAGGAGCTCACTGTGATTTGCTCATTGTAGGGAAGAACAGAGACTAGATTCTCGGAGCCCTAGGTGCTACTGGCCAGAAGGCCTGGGCTAAGCTGGGCTCTGACATAGGTGTGTGCTTCAGGATACAGCCCTTGAGCACCTGGAGTCCCTGATTATCTAAAGTGTGATTCCAGGTCTCAGTATGCAATGAATTTAATCCAAACAAACCCTTGATGCATTCATTAAACTAATGCATCTTGAGTGCAGCTGTGCCAGGCCCATCTAGATGCTGGGAATAAAGGGCATAAACTCTGACCAAGCAGACAGTCTGTCCAGTCAGTTATAAAGGTTATGAGGGGGGAAAGAAATGTAAGGGATGACAGGTAGGAGGTGTTAAGCAACCAGAACCTGCTTGTTTGCTGAGCAGAAGAATAACAGGAAGACAACGCTTGAGAGTGCGAAATGCAGGCTTCTGCCTTGGGATGCTCGAGATAGAGCAGGCAGGTGAGAGGGTCTGGAGCACACGAATCGATCTCCAGAGGAGTGAGTGTGCTGGGGAAGGGGAGGGTGGCATGGGAATTCCCCTGGGGGGTGTGCTGGTGCTACAGGTGTCTCTCAGCTCCATCCAGTGAGGCAGGGCTGCAGGGGACTATGGGAGGGAAGAGGGCTCCCATACCTGAAATACTAGAAAAGACAGGTCCTCCGGGATAGACATTGCTTGGATCTCAGAGCTCCTAGGGTTTGGGGTGTACACAAATAATACTTTGTTCCAAAATGACAAATACTTTTACTACTTTAAACATTGACTATCATAAAAACGTTTTAAACTTCTTATTTTTTAAAAAATGTGTGTGGTATTTGAGTCAAGCTCAAGTCCTATTTGTATGACAAGCATTTCACCCACTGAGCCACCCAGTCCTTCATTTTAAAAACTTTAAAGCTGGGGCCGGAGAGATGGCTCAGTGGTCATGACTATAGAAGACCCAGTTGTGTCCCCAGGCTCATAGCTCCCTCTCACTCCAGCTCCAGGGGGTCTGATGCTCTCCTCTCGCCCCAGGCACATGTGTGGCATGCACTCACACACACACACACAATAAAAATCTTTTTAACATAACTTCAGTAATATAAAAAAGACTAGTTTGAAATCTTGTGAGCAGCTCCCTACACACACATGGGCAGTTGGTGATTTCAGACCTTTCTCATCCATATGGCAGGAAGAGGTCCCACAGCTCTGTGCAGAAGTCCCAGGATAGTTTAGTGAGTCCCGGGGTACGCGCAATGATAGTTGTAAGCTTGCGTGGCCAGGTCCCTTCCCATAAACCTGAATCCTGTGGTCTCATCAGTCTCTGCCTGCCTCGATGAGGTGTCCTGCTTTTATATTGAAGAAGTTGAACATAGTTCCCTGTTTTTCTTGTCAGTTTTGATTTCACCTTTGTGGGGATCTCATTTATGTCCTTTGCTGCTTTTTAATCAAGATTGCTCTGTCTTGACATTCATACTTTTTTTTCGTTTGTTTGGTTTTGGTTTTGGTTTTTGGTTGTTTTTTTTTTTTTTTGGGGGGGGGGTTCTTTTGAGATAGGGTCACAGGGTTTCCTGGCATGGAACTCGCTGTGTAAATCAGGCTGGCCTTGAACTCAAGAGATCTGCCTGCCTCATTTTTGAGGTTTCTTGTGTGTTAGGGATAGAAGCAGTTTCTGTTACAGCTCATCCTTTATGTTTGACCTTTGCTCTGTTGTTTATCACTTGGGGTAGTAGAGAAGGCAAGCAGTAAGGCTGAGGAGAGGTATAACCCAGAGAGTTGGAAGACCTATGTGTGCTCTGGGAAGAACAAAGCTGGAGAGAGTTGACCCCATGGAAGTGTTAAGTGTCTGTTAGGTAATAAAACAACACAATCCAAATGGAAAGGCCAGTACAATGTGGATAACTTGAGCTGTCTTCAAGTTAAAGCAGGTCCTAGACAGCATGGTACATGAGCAGCCTCACATGTATGGAGGCCTGTTTACATGCCACAGGTCAGGCATTGGGATGGTCTTTGAATTGCTCACTGTGGCTAATGGTGCACAGCAAACCAACTGAGGCAGAATCTATGACCAAGGATGCACAGAGCCAGAATATACAAAAACAGAACAGTGAGCACAAGACACAAAGCTCACAAAAGGAAGACAGAATTCGTTAAAGTCTACCAGAGCATTGTTTTAATCAAGTGTCATAAGACGCACAGGGGAAGAAATGAGATTCATCAAAGAATGACCCCTAGAGTCCCCAAGAAGAGGACGCAGGGCCTGATTCAGGAGGCCACCAGGCTGGATCAGGAAATCCAGAGAGCTGAGAGAAACTGGAGCCTTCATAGTGATTTCAACAGGAAGGGGAGGGCACCACTGAGTTCAGGACTGCAGGTTTGGGTAGTTTCCACAGGCTCTGGGCGGTGAAGGGTGGTCTGAGGAGGGTGGTCTCCAGAAGCCCAGGACTTGACCCTGGAGTGATTTTAGACCAAGGAGAGATTTGGTTTGTTGCGTGAACTTGATAAAGTTGGAGGACAAGTCTGAATCCATTGGGCTCACTCACGGACCAAAGGTGCATTCTGAGTACCCTTTGCCACCTGTAGGAGCTGTGGAAGGGGCAGTCTCTTGGGGGAATCACAGGGCTAAATGCTGTGGTCAGAACACAGAAAATAAGTATGTAAGAATAGACAGTAAACTTGAAGGAAACAAGCCTTGTTGAGGAAAAGAAGCCAACAACAAGATAACGACTTAATAATGAGCAGAGTGTTTAAGAATGGCTGAGCCAGGAATGGCATGTCTTTAATTCCCAGCCCTTGGGAAGCAGAGGCACGTGGATTTCTGAGAGTTTGAGACCAGACTGACTTACATAGTAAGTTCCAGGCCAGCCAAAGCTACATAGTTAGGCCCTATCTAATAGTGAGACCTTATCTGGGAGAGAGAAGGGGGAAGAGAGAAAGAAAGAGGGAGAAAAATTACATGAATGGAAAAAATCTCAAAAGAGTGACCACAGACTGGTGATTTAAGGACATCTCAGAGGGCAGATCTGGCAGCATGTGGCAGAGCTGCCTCATAGCATCTATTCTAAGAAAGTACTTTGGAAGCTAAGCATGTATTATATACCTGTAATGTCAGCACTTAAGAGGCAGAGGAAGAAGGAACAAAGCCAGCTGCAGCTATAGTGTAAAACCTTGTCTCAAAAAAATAAAAGGATCAGAAAATGTAATTCAGCCTGGCATGGTGTTGTACACCTTTAATCTCAGCACTCCGAAGGCAGAGGCAGGCAGATCTGAGCTACTTAGCTAGTTCCAGGCTGGTTGGGGCTATAGGGAGACCCTATCTCAAAACACAAAAAGAAAAAGAAAATGTAATTCAAAGGACATTTTTAAAAAGTATAGTGGGAAAGTATTGGAAACAAGTTGAAATGTTCGCTAATGGATTAGCTAAGTAAGCTGACACAGAGTAACACTGTGTACCTCTTAAATCATATTGGAAAGATTAATGCATGAGAAAATATTCCTGTTATGATAAGAAAAATAGTTTTAAAAAGCAATGCATAATAATTATGCATAATATTTAGTTACCCAAAAGTACTGTATACATGTATATGCACGTAGGACCAATGTTTACAATTATCCTGAGGTCATTTTTAATAGCACTTACATTAAAAACAAAGCTGTGTATTCAGGATGTAGGCAAGAAGGTTACGAAGCTTGGCTAGATGGTGGTGTGGTACAGTGGTAATGAGGTGGGCTGGTCCTGGCTCAGCCACTTGTCAGCATTGTGGCCAAATGCCCATCCTCTCTCCCAGCATATTGAGAAATATGAGATAATGATAACTGAGGGACCCATTTTGAAAGCTGCCTTATAGACTCTGTTGCTAGTTTTTATAATTTCTAGGAATCAAGAGAGTGTGATGGGAGCTGGGCATAGTAGCACACGCCTTTAAACCCAGCACTCAGGAGGCAGAGGGATCTCTCTGAGTTCAAGGCCAGCCTGGTCATAGTGAGTTCTAGGCCAGGTGGGCTACAGGGAGACCCCGTCTCAGAAAGACCAAAAGAAAAATAGGAGAGAGAACGTGTAGGTAGATGGCTAATGGCTCATGTTTGGGGGTTCCCTCTCATTATGAGCCCTAACCTTGTGTCTCTATCCCTGTGTGAGGCAGGTCTGCACTCTGACTAAGGAAGACAATCGCTGTGTGGGCCAGATCCCCGAGGACGAGCAGCTGCACGTGCTTCCCCTCTACAAGATGGCCAGCACGGACGAGTTCGGCAGTGAGGAGAACCAAAATGCCAAGGTGGGCAGTGGGGCCATCCAGGTGCTCACAGCCTTTCCTCGTGAGGTCCGGCGTCTGCCTGAGCCTGCCAAGTCTTGCCGCCAGCGTCAGCTGGAAGCCAGGAAGGCAGCAGCTGAGAAGAAAAAGATGCAGAAGGAGAAGCTGAGCACCCCCGAGAAGATCAAGCAGGAGGCCCTAGAGCTGGCCGGAGTCACCACTGACCCGGGTGAGTGAGCAAGTCCCCACACCACATCACCCTGGCCACTTAGGACGGAAGGTCCTGGGCGCTTCACGCTCTACATCAGAAAAACATGGTGGAGCCTCTGAGCAAGTATGCAAAGCAGACTGTTTATGCAGAAACGAGTTCTCTGGACAGAGCGACTGACTTCGCACTCAGTCTTGGGAGATGAGCGTGGCTGCCAGCCCATGGGTAGGCCATGGGTTGTCAGCACCTGAAGTTTTCCCTGTTTGCAGTCCCTGCCATGACCCCAAGCCAGCTCTTGGGAAGGTTGAAACTTAGGTACTGCTAGGGTCAGACAAGTAGGAGCGATGGTAGAGAGGAAGCAGGTTCTGAGAGCTGCCCGCTTCCCCATCTGGTGGTATCAGGACCTGTGTTTAAGGTACCCAGGCCTGGCTTGGGCTGTCCTCAAGACCTCACCCATATTGCCTCTCCTGAGAGAGAACACATCTCAGACAAGGAGGGGCTCCATTCCCAGTCCTCTGCACAGAGGCCTTCCTTGCTAGGCTGTGGTCTCACTCCCTTTTCCACCTTGCCTTCTGCCTTCCCCAGGTGTGTCTCTGAAGGGTGGATTATCCCAGCAAAGCCTAAAGCCCTCCCTCAAGGTGGAGCCACAGAACCACTTCAGTTCCTTCAAGTACAGTGGCAACGCGGTGGTGGAGAGCTACTCTGTGCTGGGCAGCTGCCGGCCCTCCGACCCCTACAGCGTGAGCAGCGTGTACTCGTATCACTCCCGCTACACGCAGCCCGGCCTGGCCTCCGTCAATGGTTTCCACTCCAAGTACCCACTTCCTTCCTTCGGCTACTATGGCTTTCCTTCCAGCAGCTCTGTCTTCCCCTCCCAGTTTCTGGGTCCCAGTGCCTGGGGACATGGGAGCAGCAGTGGTAGTTTTGAGAAGAAGCCAGATCTCCACAGTCTGCACAACAGCCTGAACCCAGCCTACGGTGGTGCTGAGTTTGCCGAGCTGCCGGGCCAGGCTGTTAATACAGACACCCACCACCCCGCCCCTCACCACCAGCAGCCTGCTTACCCAGGCCCCAAGGATTACCTGCTACCCAAGGTCCCCCAGCTCCACCCAGCATCCAGGGACCCCTCTCCCTTTGCTCAAAGCTCCAACTGCTATAACAGATCCATCAAGCAAGAACCAGTAGACCCTCTGACCCAGGCTGAATCTATGCCCAGAGACCCTGGTAAACTGAACAGAGCACCCTTGCCTGAGCCATCTCAGAACGGAGGGCCCAGTCACCTATGGGGACAGTACTCAGGAGGCCCAAGCATGTCCCCCAAGAGGACTAACAGTGTGAGTGGCAGCTGGGGCATGTATGCTTCTGGAGAGAGCCCTTCCGTTGTTCCTGACAAGCTCAGTTCTTTTGGGGCCAGCTGTCTGACCCCTTCACACTTTCCAGACAGCCAGTGGGGACTGTTCACTGGTGAAGGTCAACAGTCAGCCTCCCACCCCGGGGGACGACTGCAAGGCAAACCATGGAGTCCCTGCAAGTTTGGGAACAGCACCTCGGCCTTGGCTGGCCCCAGCCTGACTGAGAAGCCATGGGGCGTGGGAACAGGGGATTTCAACTCTTCCCTGAAAGGTGGTTCTGGGTTCCAAGACAAGTTGTGGAATCCCATGAAAGGAGAGGAGGGAAGGATTCCCACGCCAGGGGCCAGTCAGCTGGACAAGGCCTGGCAGGCCTTCAGCATGCCCCTGGGCTCCGGCGAGAAGCTGTTCGGGTCCCTGAAGTCAGAGGAGAAGCTGTGGGACCCTTTCAGTCTGGAGGAGGGGACAGCCGCCGAGGAGCCTTCCAGCAAGGGGGCTGTGAAGGACGAGAAGGGCGGCCCTGCAGCGGAAGAGGAGGAGGAGGAGCTGTGGTCTGACAGCGAACACAACTTCCTGGACGAGAACATCGGCGGCGTGGCCGTCGCCCCGGCCCACGGCTCCATCCTGATCGAGTGTGCCCGGCGAGAGCTGCACGCCACCACCCCGCTCAAGAAGCCCAACCGCTGCCACCCCACCCGCATCTCGCTGGTCTTCTACCAGCACAAGAATCTCAACCAGCCCAACCACGGGCTGGCGCTCTGGGAAGCCAAGATGAAGCAGCTGGCCGAGCGCGCGCGGCAGCGGCAGGAGGAGGCGGCGCGCCTGGGCCTGGGCCAGCAGGAGGCCAAGCTCTACGGGAAGAAGCGCAAGTGGGGGGGCGCCGTGGCGGCCGAGCCCCAGCACAAGGAGAAGAGGGGCGCCGTGCCCACACGGCAGGCGCTGGCCGTGCCCACGGACTCGGCGGTCACCGTGTCCTCGTACGCCTACACGAAGGTCACTGGCCCCTACAGCCGCTGGATCTAGGTGCCAAGAGCCAGCGTACCTCAGCGTCGGGCCCGGCCCGAGCTGCTCTGTGGTGCTTTTCCTCATGCCCGGGGCGGGTTGGGGGTGCAGAAGTCTTTCTATATCTACATATATGGATATGCCTATCATATATATGTATTTATGGTCCAAACCTCAGAACTGACCCGCCCCTCCCTCCCCCTTGTCCCCAGCACTTTGAAGAAGAAACTACGGCTGTCGGGTGTTTTTTTTTTTGTTGTTGTTGTTTTGGGTTTTTTTTTTTTTTGTGATCTAAATATTTATATCTCCACATTGTTTTATTTTTTTTCCCTTGTTTTGAGGGGCTTTTTTTTTCCTCTGTTTTTAAAACTTTATCCTTGTATATCACAATAATGGAAAGAAAGTTTATAGTGTCCTTTCACAAAGGAGAGTAGTTTTAAATTCCATTTAAAATGTGTATTTATTGGATTTTTTAAAAAGCGACAATAGTAATGGTTACCAGTGGGTTAGGAAAGGCGGGCAGGGCCGCTCCTGCCTGGTGAGCCTGGCCTTCCGGGAGCTACTTGGTTCTCCCATCTGCCCTCCTCCTTGAGCCAAGGGTAGCATGTAACCCCAGTCCATCCCTCCTTCCCACAGGCAGGGGAGCTTTTAGGGAGGCCCCTTTCTTCTCCGTGGGATGGGAGAAGCTGTAGACATCTGGGGGCCCGGCCTGGAGACGCCAGTGTCCGTGTCCCCAGAAACCAGGTTGGAAGTAGACAGCTTCAAGCTTGCTAGTCTCCACACTGAATCTTCTGTCCGTTATTTTTCAAGTCATATGATGTCCTGGTTCGCTAGGCAGCACCTCACGCTGGAGCAGGAGCCGAGAGGCCCCTAGGGGCCCTTTCCACCACCTTGATCAGCCAGTGAGTACTGGGCCGAAGGAAGCTTAGTGGCAGTTTTTTAAAAAATTGCCCCAAAGTTTAAGTTGATACTGAAAAAGGGCTACTGTATCTTTAAAAACAAGAAGTTGAACCCAAGCTGTGAAGAGCCAGCATGGCTCTGTGTGTGGTGCTGTGCGGTGCTGTGCGGTGCTGAAGCCTGGTGCTGTAGTATTGTGCTGGGACTTTCCTGACTTTCAGGCAGGTGGCATCCTGCAGGAGCTCAGCAAGCCAGTGTAACGGCAGGTCACGCATCGTCCTCATTCCTGGATCTCCACGTCGGACAATGGTGCGTGCCTCCCAACCCGCCCCGTGCTCGTGCGTGTGCAGAGCACAGGCGACACTTCATTTTAAGTGCAAGAGTCAAACGTTTTCAACAGGTTGCTATGCTTTTCCTCCGTCTCGGGAGGCCAGTTCTCCATTGGATCTTTCTCTTTCCCTGCTCCCTTCATCCCCTGTAACACACCCATTCTAAAATCCTGGTGCATTCATTTAGTTCTTTGAAAGGAGAATGTCGGTGCTTTAATTTTTGTGACATTGTGGAGAGAGATTGGGCCTGACGGTGGAAATGACGCTTGGCTTAAGCAAGTCAGACTTCTTGGGGTGTTTGTTCGTTCTCCCGATGTTTATTTGTGTGGATGAGTTTGGTGAGTTGGGGGCTTCATCAGGCCACACAGTGGGGAAACCGCCACATAGTGAGTTGCAGCCAAAGGCTGAGATGTCAGGAATTTATTAAGCAGTTCTAGCCAGATGTGGTCTTCATAACTGAGCGTAGCAATCCTGTGACAATGCTGAAGGCAAGTTCAAGTTCCCGAGCTTCCCGGTGCCTTGTGCCAGAGCTGAGAGCCGAGCGGCTGGGTGTTGACTATAGCCTTTCGGAAGCACTGGCAGAGAGTGGCTGTGAGGTGTCCTGAGCAGGTTTGTGGTCTGGTTTTAACTGTAAATAGTGAAAGACTTTTTTAAAGCACTTTTGCCTAGATTTAAACAGCAACTTGAAAAGAATAAAAAATACATTTTAACATAATTGTGGGAGAAAGTGTAAATAGTAGCTTCATATTTAACGTGCTTTGTCTATCCACTTTTACCATATTCTGTAAAGTTGCATTTATTTTACAGGACAAAAAAATGAAATATTATTGCTTTTGAAATAAATACCCAAGAGCTTATCAGGATTTAGAATTATTCAGAATTCAGATTTATAGGAAACCTTCTGACCTTCCATTTAACAAGCCTAAAGGAGGCAGAGTCTTTAAGGAGCATGCTAATTTTCTAGTTTTGAGGAAAAGTTGGGTCCTTTAAATGCTATTTTGCTTAATTGCATCAGTACTTTTACGCAGGTCTCATTTGACTCCGTGCTTAGGTAGATGCAGGGGTGCCTTGAAATGAAAAACTTCATTTTAAATGATCTTTAAGCAAGAAATATGATATTTTACAAAGCATTTGGAGAATGTGACTGTCTGTATGGCCCATGGAAGCCCCAGGTTGGCTGCTGGCTTGGAAGGTGCCTAGTGTGGCCCAGATGATTCTATGTTGGCAGTGTGTGGATCTCTCTGACGTGTATTCAATATGCTCTTACCCTTGTCAGTCTTTGGTAGCAAAGCCATTAGCTGAAAGGAGAAACCAGTACAAGCTAAAAATATGTGCCGTCTATCCCCCAGTCTGTATGGCCTTGGTACATAAGCTCTAGGCCAGGAATCGGGCTGCTGTGAGGTGAGGCAAGAGCAGGCCACACTGACCTTCCCGGTCTGAGCAGGCACTGTTCCAGGGCTCAGCATGCTGTGGCTGTGCTTGAGCCTGTGCTGATTTTCACACACTACATATATAACCTACCTCAAATCTCAGTCATTGAAACAAGCATGCTTTAGATGTGTGTTTAAGAAGTAACTATGCACAGCTTTTACCCCCTGCCCTTGCTGCTGAAGGCTTCTTTAAAAGAAAAAAATCAAAATTTTTATTTTTTACTGGCACTATCATTTTTTAAGTCCTAAAGATGATTGACAAGACATTTTAAAATGAGAAGAAAAATAAAGCCATTGCAAGTAAGAACCTGACAGCATGACCAAGTTTTAAGAGTACTGTTAGAGCAAGGGAAAGCTACGGCATCTGCGAGTCGTCTCCCCCGTGCGCGTCTGTAGGCAGTGCACACGTTTGCTTCCCGTTTCTGTCTTGTTTTTGCTTTGTTTTGTTCTGTTTTCCCTGCCTGGTGGGTGCTTGCAAAGTTCTATGGCAAGAGGTTTTTTTTAGGATAAAAAGCACTTTGCAGCAGGTTCTCACAAAATAACTGGTGCTAGCTCAAGAAATCATCTTACTGTCGAAAGCTCCACTGGGGGTGTTGCATGGATGGGGTGTCAGTTTGGGGTCTTCATTGTGGCTTAAGGCCCCACCCTCACCCCTCCTGGGTGCCATTTTACCTTCTCACTGAGATGACAGTGCTGTGAGTAGTCAGGGATCCTGCTTGCCCCTCTGGTCCTTCCACCTGCCTCATAGGGAAACAGTAGGTTGTCAACGTACTAAAGCTAGCAAAGACAGAACAAAGCTTTGTATCTGACAGCAGCAGATGTGTGCGGATGGTTGACAGCCAGTAGCTGAAAACCCAGTGTCACAGAGAGAGGACAGACTTTCTTCTTGAAGTTGAACTGCCTCGAGATCTCAAACCAAGACCAAGCTGGTGGAAAATTCTGATATATCCCTGATGTGCCTCAACCCAGTCTCTTTCCTTTTGTTACTGAAGTGTGTTTTCTGGACTAGGAAGCATTTTTATGAATTGAAATAATCTAATAAAATGGTGCTATGGTGTTTCAATGTGACTGTCCCTGAACCTGTCTCCCTGAGGTGCTATCAACGTTTGAAACCACAACCAACCAAAAACAAGGTGGGCTCCAGTCTCCCAGCTTCCTTCCCCCATTTTTGGTGCTGTCTTAGACCTCTGTTTACCACGCCCTTGTCTGCTCTGAGCAGTGTTGTAGGTTTGTCTTGTTCTTCCCCTAGTGGCTAAAGCTAGGCAAGTGGAGGGCAGCTCACTCCTTGCTGAGGTCAGCAGTGGCTGGCCTGACTGGGCGGGCACTGTGGACTTGTGCCATCTTCTCAGGCCAGACTGGATGGAAAGGGAAGGGGCAGTGGCTTCTGGGAAGGGGAGTTGGAGGCCTGCCTCTTCTAGCATGGCAGGTGTCCTCCTGTGTGACCCAGGGTGCTAACCCCAGTGGGGTTGGGCCAAGGTCCAGGGAAGCTCCTTTCTCACCTGGCCCCTGCAGGGACAGGGGTGGGCAAGGGCTTGTGCTAGCCTTTGGTTCTTGCCACTCACTGGTAGCTCCTGGTGCTCAGACTAAAGGCAGGTGCTTTCTTTGTCCCTCAGTACCACCAAGGCGGCTTTTAGTCGGTGCTAGACTTCTTGTGTCCACATAAGCTGATGTTTTAAGAACTCTATAAGAAACTCCATTTTAGCATCATCCACTGTCACAATTTTTTTTTAAATACCTCAAAAACAGGACATTGTGACAACTTCAGTAGATTCCCTGAGGGTGTGATACCTGCAGATTGTTCATTGGACAACCTCCTTGACCTTCACATCTGAGGTCATTCTTTTTTTTTTCATTCTTAAACTATTACAATGGCAGAAAAGTGTAAGCAAGAGAGCGTGGTTGGACTTTTCCATTCTTTATTTTTCGAGACAGGGTGTCCCTTTAGCCACAGCTGGCTTGGAACTTGCTACGTAGACCAAGCTAGCCTCGATCTCACAGAGATACACCTGCCTCTGCCTCTCGAGTGCTGGGATTAAAGGCATGCACCACCATGTGCTTACTTTTCCATTAAGTTTTGCTTTTGAATAAAATGTGAATCTCCTGCCCATCTCATTGAGCCTTCTCAAAAGTCATTGTTGCTATCATTTGAAAACTCTCTCCACACCTGGTTTTATCTGCTGTCCTATCAGGCCAATTTCATCATGTACCCTGGACCAAAATGATATATTGGAGGTGCATACCCCTGCCCAGGCTTAAGTCCCACACCCACCCGTGCATAGTAGTTTCTGGGAGCATAGCCTGTGCCTCACCCAGCCTTCCTGGCAGAGGTGGCCTGACAGGGCAGAACAATAGGCTTCTCCAAACAGAATAGGCTTCTCCTGGCATCTCTTAGCACAGATGCCAGGTCCCAAACCGGTCTGTGCCTAGGAATTGCCAAGCTGTGTGGTCTGCTTTCCTTTGCTTCTCTTCTGATATCAGGGATGCTTCCTGTAGGATGTCATGTGTGCTGTCCCGCTGATTCCCTGTCGTTCAGGGGGACCCCTCTTCATATGGGAACTTCAGTGCATACGAATTGGTTCATTCGGACATGCCAAATTTTCTTAGTTCAAACACTTTTCCTTTTTTTTCTCTTGAGGGGGGAAGACAAGCAGGAGTGATGTCATTTCTTTTTTGTGTACTTAAAAAGCAAGGACCGGCTGTCTCGCGGCATACTGATGTAGTAGATTTAGTCTAGTGGCTTTGGGTATGTTTTATTTCTTATCTCTTTAATTCCTGTTTCGTTACCTGGCTTCCAATGGAGGTGAACTTAACAACCATACTTGAATATTCCGTCTTGACTTTGTAAACTGTGGCTACTTGAAATGAAGTTTATCTGGGGTTGGTGGATGAATGGTAGGTTTTTGCAATGTCTCAAGGCAATAGGATGTGTATTATTAAACTGTAGATATTCTTAGTACAGTAAATTTATGCTGATAATTTTATTTTGTATAATTTTTACCTTTTTTGTTAATAATTTTTCTTCCACTTTATTGGTTTGCCTCCTGAGCGGCCCTCCGTACCCTCTCTTCTCCCCCAGTGTTTCAGTAAATTTAATTTAGGGTGCCTAGAAATTCCAAGTATATATCCTTTTTTGATTTGTATTTTATTATAATTTCCACAAACAACTGGGTTTGTGAGCTGTATTACTCCTGGTATCCTTAAAATATTGTGGGTGTTTTAATAAATTTTATATTTATTTTTTGCACTCAAATTCAGTCAGTTCTTTCTTTTTTAACCTCCACTTTGAACCAGGACGACGTGACATTGAAGGTATCCCAGAGTCTCTCCCTTCTAGATACCTTCATAGATACCAAAATGAAGCCCACCTCAGAGCAGCAAGGGAGCCTGCCATCGGAGTGGAGGGGGTTCAGTGGCTGTAGCTGGTAAATCTAGATGGAGAGATGCTAAAGCGAGATGCAAGCACGGCCTTTGTTACCATCTCTTGGTCCTTTTTGCTCTCCTTTTCCATTTCATTTCAAATCTGTCTACACTTCCCACCTCACTTCTGCTAAGGCCTGCTGCATCCAGCCTGATCCTGATGGCTCCGGTACGATCACGTGGTGAAGCACAAAGGCGGAGCTCGCTGAGTTGCTGCTGTGCTGGGTGTTTTTGAAGGGAGAATTCTGAACTGAGAAAGATTAAAGGACAGGAAGCTACTTCCTCCACCTGGAACACCACCGAGCAGATCCAGCGTCAGGGACCAGCCGCACCGACACTCAGCATTCTGCATCCTGCCCAGGGCAGCTCATCTGAGGGTGTCTGTGAACCCCATGTCCCTGACAGTTGACCAGTGGCCAATTCAGTGCTTTGTAACTCCATTTTGGATGGGTTTAGTTTTTGTTTTCAGAGGAACTTTCTAGAAATGCCTTGACACATGCACTGTCCAAGACCTTGGGTACCTTTTCGTATTCACAAAAGTGTGGTCACTTTTTTTTTTAACTAGCTTCTTTCCTCATTGCATTGAAGGAGATCCAAGTCTGTCCCCTTGTCAGGTCTACATCGTGTTCACCTCTCAAAGGGACTGCCATCAGAGTCCTGCTTTTTTTCAGCATGGGCCAATTTCAGTACTGGGTCACTAGACATACATGTTCATTCTTGTCCTAACAAGCCAACTTCACCATACCCTGGACCAAAAGAACATATTTGATGTGTTCCCCAGTCCTGAACCACAGAGGAAGTAATTAGACAAACATGTTTATCTTTGGCAAAGTCCATGTCATGTGGGAGAATTCCAAGACAATTTTTGAAGGCAATTTGAGGGCTGGGTGTGGTGGCACATGCCCTTAATCCCAGTATTCAGGGGGCGAAAGCAAGGCCAGCCTGATCTACATAGTTCCAGGCCAACTGGGGCTATAGCGGAGATCCTGTCTCTAAAAGACCAAAACCCCGCTATTTGAAGTCCCAGTTAAGAACCACATGATGATTGCAAACACTTTCTGTGTATGGGTGTATGCACATACACATGTGCGTATGCTGGCAGTGTAGAGGCAAGAAGTCAGCCTCAGGCGGTGTTCCTCAGGTACCATCCACCTTGGTTTTGGAGACAGTCTCCCACTTAACCTGGAGTTCACCAGTTCAGCTAGACTGGCTAGGAAGCCCAGGGATCTTCCTTTCTCTACTTCCCTAGTGCTGGAATTATAGGCACATGCCACCAGACCTAGAATATTTTTATGTGGGTTCTGAAGATCAAACTCGGGTCCTTGTGCTTTCACAGCAAGCACTTTACCCACTGAACCTCCAGTCCTATGCATATGCATTTTTAATTTTTTTCATTTTACTTTTATATTGCCACTTGCATGCAGTGCCCAAGGAGGCCAGAAGAAGGCATCAGATCCCCTGGAACTGGTGTTAGGGACAACTGCCACTTGAGCGCTGGTCTGAATCCAGGTCCTCTGTAAGGACACCCAGTGCAGAGCCATCTCTCTGTCCTGTGTGTGCATTGTAAAAAGCAATACACTTCTATTGCCCTTGTTTCTTTGTAACATATCTTTGAATATCAGTAATACAGAGCTACATCTTTTTAATAGTTGCCTAGTGTTTCCCAGAGAGGATAGGGAAGCACCTCATGAGTCGACAGACAAAGCTGGCAGTCACTGGAGTGTCTGAGACCACATAGTGACCCTCTAGATGAACTCTGCCCATCAGTCCCCAACACCAGTCTATGCAATTCATTTCTGTTTGGGGGACAGGATGTCATATAACCCAAGCTGGCCTTAAACTCACTATGTGACCAAGGATGACTTTGAACTTCCCATGGCTGGGGATACAGGCATGTCCCGCACACTCAGCTTTTCACTCGCCACAGCACTTGAAGTTTGGATAAATTCATGTTTAACCCATCTTCCCTCAGCCTTTGGGCTTTGTTTTGTTTTGGTTTTGTTTGAGACAGGGTCTCCCTGTAGCCCCAGCTGACCAGGAACTCACTATGTAGAGCAGGCTGGCCTCAATCTCAGAGATCCACATGTGTCTGCCTCTGAATTGCTGGGATTAAAGGCGTGCACCAGGTCCGACTTTCTGGCCTAGCTTGACCTTCATTTTGTCATCATCCCCACCCAGCTACACTACTTGGTCAACAACCTCCTTAAAAGTTCTGCTGGTGAGGGGTCTGGAAAGATGGCTCAGCAGTAAGGAGTACTTGCTGCTCTTTCAGAGGACCTGAGTTCAGTTTCCAGCACTCATGTCAGATGGCTCACAACCGTCTTTAACTACAGATCTAGCACATCCAGCATCCTTTGTGGCTTCTGCGGGCTCCTACGTGCATGTGCACAATAATAATTTTCTTTTAAAATTCTGCTACTGAATTCTGCTACAGGCTGCTTAATCTAGGAGAGCTGCTGCCCCTTGGGCTCACACTGTCCTTTCGCAGGGCTGTAGATGGAGATGACTTCACGGCTTCGGTTTACACATCACACATTCATCTGTGCTCTTGTTTCTCCGAAGAACTGTCTTCAGGGTGGGCCAGGGAGTGTCCCTGACCTCTGACCTTGGGACTCCCCCAAACCCTCTGCTTCTGGGCTCCATGGCTGGTAGCATTCCATGTCCCAGTGTGGGTGGGTTAGGGTGTTTTGTAATTCTTCTATTACAGTGTGTGTTACAGTGCATGGATAGAAGTTACATGACAACCTGCAGGAGTTAGTTCTCACCTTCCACCATGTGGGTCCCAGGGATGGAGGCCAGGTCTTAGGTCAGTCAGGCTTGGCAGCAAGCACCTACACCTGCTGAACCATCTCACTGGCCCAGCAGTTCTTTTCTTGTAACTCATTTGCACAGTTTTCAAGTGTGAACTCTAAACACTGTCCCATTGTCCCAAAAGGCTTTCCCTCCAAGGCCCTTGTTTAGCCATGTGGCCTCAACTATGACTCCATCACCAAGGTTGTCCAAAGCCACATGTCGCCCTGGCTGCCCTCGTAAGTGTGGGCACTGCACGGCTCTCTGTGGCTATTTATAGAGCTAAAGTCATAAGTACAACACAGTCAAAATTGACTTCTCCACTCTGCCAAACCGCATGTTCCCAGTCACATGATGACACCCACCAAATCTGTGTTGGACCCCAATGTCCTCAAGCCCACCCTTCCTGCCAGTTAGCAGCTCACAGTACAGGCCAGCAAGGCTGTGCACTGCACAGTTCGACAAGAGTGTGCTGTCAGCAGCAGTGTGGACAGCGTTCACACACACATCTGGCAGGAGTGTGCAGGCAGCAGAGCCTTCTTATACTTCACTCTGAATTTGGAAAGAGTCAATGACTTGCTCGGGCTCATCGAGCGATGAAGTGGCAAGGCTCAGACTCAACCCCAGTTGCCAAAATCTACACACTGTCACCATAACCACACAGGACGAACATTGACCTTGCTGGCAGAGTCCACACACAAGCAGAAATGGCTTGGGCACAGATTACACCAAGGTGGCTCTGTAGGGTGTTGTACACAGGTAAGGCTATTCGAACAGCTCCCATTCTAGCACCATGTAATGTCTCTCCCAGCTCACCCAAACCAGGCTGCTTATCCAATCAACTTCCATACAGGCCAAACTGCTCACTAACCCCCAT
The DNA here is from genome assembly GCA_035773235.1 of Eospalax fontanierii. Classification (NCBI taxonomy): domain Eukaryota; kingdom Metazoa; phylum Chordata; class Mammalia; order Rodentia; family Spalacidae; genus Eospalax; species Eospalax fontanierii. The sequence goes on along the minus strand of CM069547.1, from coordinate 50,211,839 downwards.
TTGATAGAGTTCTCGGGACAAGGCACATCACTTTGTCCCAGGGCCCCGCAGGACCTGGGCCCGGCTTGTATCTCTTCTACCCTACCAGCCACTCTGCATTCTGTCACGTTATCTCTCTGCTACACACTCCCAAGTGGCCTCTAGGCTGGCAGCAGTGCTGGCAGTATCTTGAGAAACTCACTCTTTTAAGTTCCATTAAGATATTTACAGACACTATAAAGCCACTCCAAAAAAGAATACTATCGAGAGGAACAAAAAGATTAGCGAGAGTCTGCTCAAGCAAGTAGCAATCAACAGGAAACTAAATGATCTGAAAAACCACGTAGAGTTTATGGCATTAAGAACAGCACACATTAAGAACACGAGGCTTGGGTCTAGAGAGATGGCTCAGTGGTTAAGAGCACTGGCTGCTCTTACAGAGAACCAGGTTCAGTTCCCAGCACCCACATGATCACATGATGGCTAACCGTCCAAAACTCCAGTTCCAAGATAATCTGATGCCCTCTTCTGAGCTCAGGCATTGACAAACATGCAGGCAATACACTCATACACTGAGTCCTTTGTAAAAAATATGAAGTTAGGTGTGGTGGCCCACACCTGTAACCCCAGCACCTGGAAAGTAGAGGCAGAAGGATCAGGAGTTCAAGGTCACCTTCTACTACTTAGCAACTTTGAGTCCAGCCTACATGACACTGTCTCAAAAGAAACAAAAAAGAGGGTGCGGAGGGAGACATGGCCGCATGGCTGCGAGCACGTGCTCTTACAGAGGACTCAAATTTGGTTCCAAGCACTCACATGGGTAGGGTTCACACCTGCCCATAACTCTAGCTCCAGGGGATCTGTCACCCTTTTCTGGCCTCCACAGGCCCAAACCTACACATAGACTCATAGAAGTACACATAAATAAGAATAAATCTGCTAAAAAGAGGGACAGAGCAGCGGGATGGCTCAGCAGGTGTGGTAGCATGAGCACTTGGTCCACAGCTGTTCGCACTGTTTCAGGAGGTCATCCTTTAGGAGGGGGAGCCTTGCTGGAGGAAGTACGTTTGAGAGCATATAGCCAATCCACCCTTCCAGTTCACTCTCTGTTTTCTATGTGCGATTGAGATGTGACCTCTCAGCTTCCTGTCCCACTCCCGGCCACCCACTCTGCCCCTCCATTGTTGGCTCTAACCTTCTGGAACTATAAGCCCAAATCACCCCTGCTCTAATTTGTTGGTCATGGTATTTTATCACAGCAGAAAAGTCATTAATACAGTAGATAAAGACACTTCCCATCAAGCCTGAAGACCTGAGTTCCATCCCAAGACCCACACGGTAGAAGCAGAGGACTGGCTCTCATGAGTTCTATCCTGATTTCCATGGGTGCACTGTGGAATGCACCCCTGTGTATTCACAATAATTAATGATTAGTTATAATTTGAAAAAGGAGATATGAAAGTTTAGGCAGTCCCTGTGAGAGCATCTCACCTATTCCACCAGAGCAAAATCACCAGGTTAAATACCAAGTTGTGCCTAATTAGCCAAAAGCAGAGCTGGGGCTGCTGAGACCAGAATAGTCAAAGCAGAAGGCTAGGACAGAGTCATAGAACATGAGAAGATGTGCAGCGAGGGGCTGGAGGCACGGCTCACCAGTGCTCATCTGATGTGTGAGGCCCTGGTGCCCATCTTCAGTACCATAAGTAATAATTTTAAAAGAACACAGAATGAAAAGCTAGCAGTCATTAATATCTAGAGCTAAAATACTCTTAGGAATGCTGAGTTCTCACAAGAGACAAGAATGCAAAGTCAGAATTCATAAGCAAAGATCTACAGGAAGAAAAATGTTCCACATGAAACCCAATGAGAGCAGAAGCCTCCATGGCACTATAGACTGGCACCCTCAGCTTTATCAAGAAGGGCAAAAAATCCTAGGAGCAGAAGAGACGGTTCAGTGAGTAACACACTTGCCATGCAAGCATGGGGACCTGAGTTCAAATCCCCAAAACCCACATAAACTCATCTAGGGAGATGGCTCAGTGGGTAGAGCACTTGGCATACAATCATGAAGACCTGAATTCAGAACCCATGTGAAGTCATACATGGCAGCACACATCTATATCCCAGTGAGATGGGAGGCAGAGACAGAAAATCCCTAGCTAGGCTGGCATATGCAGTGGTGAACAAGAGGTCCTGCTCAGGGGGCTGGAAAGACGGCTCAGCAGCAAAGAGCACTGATTGCTCTTGCAGAGGATCTGGGTTCGATTCCCAGCACCCATATGGTAGCTAACAATCATCCCTAACTCCAGATCCAGGGGATCTAACACCTTCTTCTGACCTCCTCAGGCATGCAGGACACATATAGAGGCAATACACTCATAGATATAAAAAAATTATGGTAATATATACAAAAAAGAGATTCTGCCCAAAAATAAGGTAGAAGACAAGGACCAAAGCCAGAGGGTGTCCTCTCATCATAGCTCACACATGCCTGTGCTCACACAAACAGGCACACAGGTGTGTACACTCACAAAGAAGAAGAAAAGGAAGAGAAGTCCTGGAGATGAAGTTCTCCCTCCTTAGCCGCCGTCAGAACACTGCCACCAAGGACCTGTCAACTCCGGAGCTATACTCTAATTTGGAACCTGGAACCAAAGTACTTGGTGTAGCACACATGTTACAGTGCTCAAAATAGTCACTATCATTAAATACTGCTTCTTCAGCTAGGGAGGTGGCTCAGCTGGTAAAGTTCTTCTTGGGAAGCAGGAGGACCGGAGTCACATCCCCAGAAACCACACTGAAAGGTCGGGTGTGGTTGCACTTGCCTCCCGGAGCAGAGACAAGCGGGTCCCCGGGACTCACTGGTCAGCCTCACCTGCTTGTCGGGTTCCAGGTCAGTGAGAAACCCTGTCTCAAGAAAACAAGATGGATGACACAAGTGATGACACGTTTTTTTCTGGCCTCCACAGACACACACACACACACACTCACACACAAATGACATACATATACATAAAACATAAATAAAACAAGTAAACAGACACTGTTTCGTTGTCATGACCTACTGTGTGTAGTGAAAGGAGAATGCAGACAACACAAGAAAAAAAAAGAAAACAAAACAAACAAACAAACAAAACCCAGCTGTATGCTAGAGAAAAGGATGCCAGGCAGAAAGAGACCAGACAGATAGGCAGGGCCAGAGCACGGCTTGTGAGCCATGCTGAGGATGCTTCCACTATGAGGACATCAGAGAAGGACAGACGGGTCAGCTTTGGCAAGTGAGATGAATGGATTGATGAGACTATGTGGGAGGTCACAAGACAGAGGCAGCAACTTGGAGGGAGATGTTTGTGGTCTCCACTGAGCTGGAGGGTAGGGACAGCATGCGGAGAGAGCCTGTGCAGGGCGGGAGCGCGGCTCCATGATCACACACAAAGGGCTGGGAGGGTGAGGGCGAGCTCAGGCTCCGCTTAGATACCAGAGTAAACACCCGAGGCCACGCTCCTTACCCAAAACACGGGAGGAGGGAGGGACGTGAGCTCAGTATCCAGAGAAAGGTGCTGTGATCGTTGACACTGTCAATTTGATGAGATCTGGGCTCACCTAAGAGACAAACCCTTGCACAAGTTCGTGAGGGAGGTTAAACTGCAGAGGTAAGAACACACTTGAATGTGGCCAGCACCGTGGACCAGCATCCTAAATGAGGCAAAAGCAAGATGAGCACAGCATTCATCTTTCTCCTTCCTGATCGGATGGACGCCGCCAGCTGACTCAAACTTCTGCTCCGTGCCTTCCTCCACTACAATGGGCCAACCTCAAATTGTAATTATACAAAAGAAACTTTCCCTTCCTTAAGTTGATTCTTATCAAGTGTTTTTTGTCGCAACAACGAGAAACATAACTAATCCCAGAAGTCCATGGTAATCAAAATTCTATGTGAACTGAAATGTTCCAGGAAGAGCATAGAGAGGTGGCTCCTCAGTTAAGGGCACTGGCTGCTTTTGCAAAAGACCTGGGTTCAGTTCCCAGCACCTACATGGCGGCTCATAACCACCCGTCACTCCAGTTCCAGGAGCTCTGATGGCCTCCATCGTACTGCATATACTATGGTGCACTCACAAAATGTAGGCAAACTATTCAGACACGTAAAATTAATGAAATCTTTTTTAAATGTTCCAGCGAGAGAAGGGAGCTGGTGATAGATATCCCAAGAGTTCAGATCAAACAGGGAAGAGAATCCAGGAAGGATCTGGCCTGCCAGAGAGTTAGGAGGAGCAGTTCACACAGGAAAGACCAGCAAGGAGCCCAGTGGTGCCTGGGGTTGGACAGGATGGTCAGATCCTGTGTGTATTCAGTCCAGGTACTTTGTAACATTTTATTCTGTGTGCATGCATGTGTGTGTGTGTGTGTGTGTGTACACATGTGAGTGCCGGTGGTGCTGCTGATGTGGGTGCTGGGAACCCTGAGCAACAAGTACTCAATGAGGCACCTTTCCAGCCTCTGTGTGTTTACAGCCTCTGTCTGTGTGTACAGCTTCTGAGTGTGCACAGCCTCTGTGTATACAGTCTGTATGTGTACAGCCTCTATGTATGTACAGCCTTTGAGTGTGTGTACAGCCTCTGAGTGTGTACAGCCTCCATGTGTATAGTCTGTGAATTTACAGCCTGTGAGTGTGTACAGTCTCTGTGTGTGTGTACAGCCTCAGAGTGTGTATACAGCCTGTATCATGAATTCTTTCCTGGTGAGGCCAGGCATTCAGCCTCACCCCACCCCCAGGTTTGAACCGACTAAACAGATAGAGAATGTTCTTTAGGGAGATTAGTTTATTCCGTGTTACTTACAAGGAGTTCATCCCCAGATAGAGATTTCCCATGGCGGAGCCTACATTTTGATCACGGGTCCCTCCTGGAACTCTGGAAAGTGCGCCCAAGATGGAGACCTGGCCCCGCACCCGCCCCTCTCCTTCCCAGCCTTCCCTGCATTTCCATTAAGTCTCCCCCCTTAAGTCATTGGTTAGTTGGTTGTCAATCACACTTGAAGTCCATCCCTCATAGCAGACAGAGAGAAAACTGCTTTTCTATGCAACATCCCACCCCTTTTTCTCTCTAGCTCTCACATACTTTCCGCCACCTCTTCCGCGATAATCCCTGAGCCATAAGAGGAAGGGGTTTGGGGAGGAAGAATAACAGGTACAGGATGATGTTCTTTCCACTGTGGCATGGAATATCATCTTGCTCCAGTGATGCTCCCTCTACTGTAAAAACACAATAATTGTAAAACAGCAACAACACCAATAACAACAACAACAAAAGTAATATCCACACAAATACTGAATGACCTAACCTACAAGTGCTGAAGTGGGCACATCATATTCATCTGGTACCTTCTTTATGGGGGCTTGTAATTCTCCCCCTCACCACTGAGGGTCAACATTCTTTTCCTAGTATCAGATGTGTGTGCCCTCCCTGAAGAGTGGGCCCTGAATCCAATTTTAAATATGCTGGGGATGTACATACCAGATGAGCCTCTGTCACACCTGTGGAACATCTGACAGTGAAGCACGCAAGATCTGTCCTTAGAGCATTTCAGGACCGTTCTCCCATAGCAGTCTGAATAGTGCCCTCTAGCACTCTGAAAGCCATTTGTGGGGAGTTCTCAGCTCAGTCCCAGCTAGATCTCTTTCCATGTTGGAACCATGTCACATCTTCAGTAATAGGGCCTTACCGTCCATTTCCAGTGTGCAACCAGCATTATATTGTGGCAATTGCCTTTTGTTTGATAGACAGGGGCTTCCAAGGCTCCCTTGGCCAACAGCTCACAGGGGGAGCAACACACATCTGGTACCAGAATTGCTAGTTAACAATCACATAAAGTATCCTTTTACTCTGTGGCATCTAAAGGCCTAGGCCCATAGAGCTCCCAGAATTCCACAGCTATACTTCACTCTTGTGCCCTGTATGAGTTACATTCCATTCTTGTTCCTTCAGGTGTACTTGACATCTCTCAACTGGGTCTCATATCTTTAAAACACTCAGAAGTTAACATTATATACACATACAAGGTCTAACATAGCAAGGAAAATCCCTTTTCAATTGCATCAGCTGTTTCAACAGATCCATGTTGGGTACAGTGGCATGTAATCCATTTAGTGTCCTGGATTTCTCACATGGAGCCTCCACGCATCCCTTTATCCTTGCCAACCTCGTTGATGCTGGCCCAAACTGCCTGGTCCTACATAGGGCTGAGGAGGAATAAGGCTTCTCTTGCCCCTGTTGCCAACTCCTAGGGCCAGGGAGACCCTGGATCTGATTCCTGACCCTAGCCACACCTGTGGTCTCTCCATTGACCACACCTGGCTGTTGGGAGAGGCTCAGGCTGAGCAAACTGTCTCCACCCCTCGAATACCCAGTCACAGGGGAGAAATGTACCCTGTTTACTCTGAGCCGGGGAGGATTAGTATCCACCCCTGGGATAAGCGCCATCCTCTGTACGTTTTGTGAACTGTTTCTCAGGGCTTAAACCCTCCCAGGGCTGCTTTAGCACAGAATTTGGCTTTTTATCAGTCTTTTCTTTAGGAACTTGGGCTAAACACAAGTCTCTCCACATTTGTCTATGAATTACCCAAGCAGACCTCCTTTTCTGTTTTGCCTCCCTTACATATCTTTTAGGTTCTTCTATTTTTCTACAGACATACCTTACATGCTGGTCCAGGTTGTTTAAATCTGTCAAAGCCTCTCCGGCCTCGTAAAGTTCTTGTCCCACTAGGGGATCTAGCAGGGACATTAAACCGCCATACCAATGTCAAGGTCCTTGTTCAATGAAGTCCCTCATTAGATCTCTAGTAAACACAGTCCTATCAAGGCCAGTGAAAGGGCTACTGTATATTGCTTTCCTCATGCCCAGTTCTCTTAACAACACCTGTTAAGTTGTAATTAATGTATTTATTTTTATTTATACATATGAGTGTTTTGTCTGCATGCCTTTAAGTGTACCTATGTCATGCAATGCCCACAGAGGCCAGAAAAAGGAGCCCCTGAAACTGGAGTTAAGGATGGCTGTTCACCTCCATGTGGGTGCTGGGAACTGAACCCAGGTCCTCTGCAAGAGCAACCACTGCTCTTAACCACTGAGCCATCTCTCCAGTCCTTATTTATTTATTTCTGAGGCAGGGTCTCACTATGTAGCACTGGCTGGTCTGGAACTCACTATGTATGTCTGGTTTTCAACTCAGAGATCCGCCTACCTTTGCCTCCTGACTGCTGAGAATAAAGGTATGTACCACCACACACCGCCAGCCCTAACTTATTTTCTTTTAATTTTACATTGTAAATTAGGTTGCTTTTCTTTTTTTTTTATTATTTGTTTGTTGAGACAGGATCTCATGTAGCCCACACTGGCGTCAACACTTACTGTGTGTCTGAGACTGGTTTTGAACTCCTGATCCTCCTGCTTCCACCTCCCAAATGCTGGGATTACAGGTGTATCATTACACTTGGCTGAACTTTTCTGTTGTATGTTCTGATGACTGTTTTTAAAAAGATTGATTTGGAGGTTAATTTTACAACTTAAATAAATACATCAAGAAAAATGTATAGGTTGATCCTCAGCACCACATAAATGGGTGAGTGGCACATATCTATAATCCTGTACTCTACCAGCAGAGGCAGAAAAATCGGAAATTTTACTTGAGCCCACCCTAAAAAGATGCGCACACTGAATTGAGCGCATGGCCAAACTGGCTCACTAGCATGGGTGTGTCAAGTCTGTCTGAGTTAACATGTAAATTTAATGTGATTCAAGTAAAATAGTAACTTTTTCTGGCATCAGATAAGCTTTTCTAAAGGTCATACATATAGAAAACTGATGGGTCAGGGCTAGGGAGATGACTCAGTGCCTAACAAGTGTCAAATGCCCAGAACCCTCATTTTAAAAAAAGCCAGATTTACAGTACAAGTGTTTATAATCCCACCGTTCCTACACTAACACCTGTAATCCTGATGTTCCTATAGGGAGATGAGAAGCAAAGACAGTTTGTCAGCCAGCTAGCTTGGAGTACTCAGTAGAAAACAGAGACCCTGTCTCAAGACGGAAGGTGAGGACTGACATCCATGATGTTCTCTGATGCGTACACACACACACACACACGCACACATTCAAGGGCGTCGTGGGGTACAGAATAAGTTTAGAGGTCAGCCTTATTATGAGACCTAGTCCAGTTGAATGAACAGCTAGTCATAATAAAGTCATATCTCAAAAAACAAGCCAAGTGACACACAGTAAGGGCAAAGGGTTTCATCGGAGGCAGAGGACACAGCAGATTCTCACCAAGAAGCTGGCCAATGAGCTTCGGGAATATTGCTTACTCTCGAATCCGTGGTCTCGCGGATGATGTAGGAGGAAGACAGCGGCATAGAGACCCAGTCACCAGGATACTGTGGACGCGAACTTCTGGGGGGTGGGGGAAGGCAAAGCTCAGACGCATCTGCGCTGGTGAAAGCAATAGCAGAGTCAGAGTCTCCTGAAGATGCAGATGGATGCCAAACACGTATGTAGAGCCGGCTTCCACATCAGAGGGGGATGCAGACCAGAGGTCAGAGCTGGGGGCAGATTCGCTGGTTTTAGAAGCGAGCCTCCCAAGCAGGAAAAAATATCTTTCTTGAAGTGAAATCATAATCTTTGAGCTCCAAACCTACTGTTTCAAAAGTCTAAAGCTTAAGAGTTCAGAAGTCTCAACATTTCAGGGACTGCCATGGAACTTGGAACACAATGATTGGGCGAGACTGACCAGCCAGCAAGCCCTAAGGATACTCTGGTTTCCACTGCTCTAGTGGCAGATCACAGATATGCACCAATGCATCTGGCTTTATTTTTTTACATTTTTATTTATGTATTTATTTTGTGTATGTGTGCATGCACAGTAAGTGTGTGGAGGTCAGAGGTCAACTTGTGGGAGTCAATTCTCTCCTCCTATCATGTGGGTCCCAGAGATTGAACTCGGGTTGTCAGGCTTGGCAACAAGCACCCTTTCCCACTGTGGAGGTTTGAATGAGAAATGTTCCCTATGGCCAAGGCAACTTACAGAAGGAAGAGTTTAACTGGCTTACAGTTCTGGAGGGTTGAGAGTTCATCATGGCGGGGTGGCGTGGCAGAAGGCAGCCAGAGCAGAGAGCTGAGCACTCACATCTTCAAGCAGGCACAAGAAGTAGAGGGAGAGACCGGAAGAAGACCCCAGTGACTACTTCCTCCTGCAACAGTCGCATCTCCTGATGGTTCATGACCTTTCCCCAGACAGCACAATGAACTGGGGACCATGTGTCCAAATACGTGGAGGCCATGGAGGTCATTCTCATTCAAACCACCATGCATGGGTGTTGTGGATCCAAACTCAGGTTCTCACGCTTTACTAAGCCATCTCCCTAGCTTTTCTGCAGTTCTTAATTTGGACTCGTCACAGCCCTTTATTCATGTTATCTCCCTTCAGCTTTTCGTATTTCCCAGTTTAGATTCCTCAGTTCACTTGCCCCGAACCTCCTGCCAGCCATTAGCCTATGGACTGGCTATTCGTGATTTGTTTACAGTCCCCCCTCCCCGACTCCCAGTTTGGATTCTCTGGACAAGGAGCTGGGACTATAGGCTCCTTGGTGCCTGTGTCTGCGTGGGACTTGGTGGTCTCAGATCTTCTCCCTTTTTGCCAATCAGACCTGCACAATGCTAGCTGGGTGGTTAAAAGAGGATGACCCCTCCCCCAAGGGCAATGTGCTGACCAGTCAGCAAGTGTCTGCTAGCTGTCACGTCCTCACTGTATGCTGGATACCACTCTAGTTTGCGACAGGAATGCGGAACTACAAAGAGAAACATGGCTCCTGACATGCAGCTGTGCACCTGTCCTGGCTATGTCTCAGCCCTTAAAACCTTCTGTCAATATGTGAGACATCTCTCTTCCAATAACACTGCATAAAGTTTTCATAAAGTTTTATCCCAACACACAGTAGCTTGAAACAAAAAACACCAGGGTTGGGATGTAGTTCAGTTAATAAGAGTACTTGCCTAGCATGCATGAAGACCTGGGTTCCATCCCCAGCACTGTATAAACTGGGTCTGGTGGCCCATACTTGTAATCCTAACATTCAAAAGATAGAGGCAGGAAGATCAGAAGTTCAAGGCTAGGCTCAGCTACATAGCAAGTTTGAGACCAGCCTGGGATATATGAGACTCTGTCTCAAAACAAAAGTAACAACAAAAACAAACAAACCAACAAAAACCCCACGTGCATCTTGGTTTCTGCTGCTTGGGAATTGGTGCTGGCCCAGCTGGGCAGTCCTGGCTGTAGTCTTCTAAAGCCTTGAGTGGCCAAAGGCTCCACCTCTAAGATGGATCACCCATGTGGCTCTGATCATGGCAGAAGGCTTCAGTTCCTGGTGGCTACTGGCAGGCCTGTTTGATTGGTTGTTGGTGAGAGGTTTCAGCTTATTGCCACACAGTCCTCCCCACAGGCTGCTTAGGTATTCTCATAACATGGCAGTTACCTCTCCATGGAGCCAGCAGCCCCAGGGTGCGGGCAGGAGGAAGCCACAGGGCCTTATAGGACTTCATCTCCCAAACGGCCCACCTCACTTCCCCCTCATCCCACTCCCCAGAAGCAGACCCGTTAAGAGGGATGCAATTAGGTTCCACATGAAAAACTGATACAGATCTAATGTGGGAGGTCTCTCCATGTTCTCTGCCTCTGGGGCTCAGGTTCTCGGTGTTCATCACCTGGAAGCTGTCCTCTCTGGTTCAGCCTCCAAACAGATGCAGAAGAGGTGGGGCCTTCAAACCCGGGTCTAGACACACACGTCCTCAGATCCTTTTCATGGTATCAGAAACTGAGAGTTCCTTGTCATTCTTGGAAGAAGTTTGGAAGGGAAGAGCTCTTTAAACTTCTTCATAGGGGCGGAAGAGATGGTTCAGTGGTTAAGAACGCTGACTGCTCTTGCAGAGGACAAGGGTTCAGTTCCTAGCACCCGTATGGCAACTAACAACCATCGATAACTCCAGTTCCAGGGGATCTGACACCATCTTCTGACCTCCATAGGTACTGCATATACATGGTGCACTAACAGACATGCAGGCAAAATACTCATATACTTAAAATAAACATAATTTTTTTTAAAGTTTTTAAAATACTGAAAAAAAAATCTTCTTCATAAGATCAAAACTCTGGCCTTTGTTCTGTGTCCAGTACTGGTATAGACCTGTCCACAGACGGGAGTGCTATGGACAAAGGGATATCACTTCTGAAATAAGGAACCTGAAGCATCACTCCTGACCCACTGTAGGTATCTGTGGTCTTTAATTAACGTCTTAATAGATAACATCTCTTATTATTGTAATATAGAAATGTCTATGAACAAAAATAGATAACATTTTTACAAGAATTGTCCACAATATCATTGTCAACCAAGTGCTCTCAAAGGTTCAGGCAGCAGCATCTACACAGGCACATCTGGTCAGCATTTAGGGACAGAGGTAAATATCCGTAGGCCATGCATCCCTTTGATTTCTTCTTTTAGTGCCTGAGGAAGAGAGGACTGTCATTTCTTACACATCTTACACTGATTACAGAATATGTGACATAGCTCTATATCTGAAAGAGATTTTATACATTTTGTTTAAGCAATTTTTTTCTTTACAATTTTTTGCATATGTACACATGATGCATATGCATGTGTGTATATCCACATGCATGAAGGTGCATATGTGTGCACAAGCGTGTGGAGACCCAAGGTTGACACTGGGTATCTTCCTGGATCCCTTTCCACCTTATATATTAAGGGCAAATCCATCACTGAACTGAGCCTGCTGCTCTGCTTGCTCCCTGCCTCTGCCTTCCCTGTGCAGATCACAGGTGAGCCACTATCCCCACTCAGCACTGACATAAAAGCCAGGTGTGGTCATACAAGTCTAGCCCTAGCATCTGGCTTTGTGTGGCTTCTGGGGATCCAAACTCAGGTCCTCATACTTCTGCAGCAAGCACTTTATCCTCTAAGCCATCTCCCAAACCCCTTTATAAATCTCTAGGCTGCTACCCCAGGGGAGTCATCAGGGGCTGTTTGAGAAGCTGGGGAGGGGATCCATTTGAGCCTTGCATGGGCAGGTGCCCTTTTGAGCCACAACTGACTTTTTTTTTTTTGAGACAGGGTCACAGGGTATTACTATATAGTCTTAGCTGGCCTGAACTCTCTATGTAGACCAGGCTGGCCTCAAACTCACAGTCATCCACCTGCCTCCACCTACTGAGTGCTGAGATTAAAGGTATATGCCACCATGGCTGGCTCCAAGTCCAAGTCCATGGTGCCAAGGGTGACCAGGCAGGACAGCAGGGAAAGCTTCACCCTTGTCGCAAACCCCTCTGATGGCTAGGCATCCCATGGGCTGCATGGAACTCCAGCCTCACTCCCAACTTGCTCCTAATAGACCTCAGAGGTGGTCAGCAGATCTTGGGCACTGGATTTTGGTCACTCCCAGGCCTGCCTCCTCCCAGGTCAGTGCCTGTCCAAACCTTCATTCCCAATACCTCCCTTTAAAAGGGCAACTCCAGGTCTCAGCTCTGAGTGCCATAAACTGGCAGACCTGCTCCTAGTGCTCATTACTGTTCCTCCCACATGACTCTAAGGCAGTATTCCCAAACTTCATCAGGGAAAAATGACCATGAACACACCATATAATAAGACACCTGTGTCAGCACCTACACACATGCTATGGCTGTCAGGTCTCTACACAGTTTAGGTCAGGCTCAGGAGCTTCTCTTCTTCCTCCTCCCTCATTTGCTCCCTGTTACAGGCTAGTGCTAGGTCGGTGGGAAAACAGGAATGGCCTCAAAGAGTAAGCAAGGCTTGAGCCATAAGGGTTTCCTCAGTGAACTTCTTTACTTGGGGTTTGCCCATCCTGCACTGTCACTGAAGGATTCCCTCTCCCTCTGAATTTACCCCCCCAGCTGGCTGCTCTCTAATCTCACCACTGTCAAACAGTGATTTTGAGACACAGGCCCAGCATTAAGCTGGTATAGGGTCCAATGAAGGGATGTATCCATCCCTGGAAGATGGGTAAATGGACTTTCATCTAATTCAGTATGATGCTCCAGTACTAATTGTACTGTCCTGGGGTCTGGGGCTTCCATGGCCATTCTCAGTCATGCTACTGGTCCATCTACCAATCTGAGAGCAGTTGTAAAGATAGGCTTTAAAATTCTCCAAATGAGGTCATCAGGTGGCTCAGTGGTTAAGAGTGCTTGCCATGCAAGCCTGATGACCTGAGTTCGATCTCCAGAACCCAGGTAAAAAAGCAAGATGTGACAGCACATAACTGTAATCCCAGTACTCCTATGGTGTGATGGAAGGGAGAGACAGGAGTCTCACCAGAAGCTCATGGGCCGGTGGACTAGGAGTACGCAACATGGGAAAAACGACAACAAAGAGAGCAGGTGGAAAACAAGAACTGACTCTCAAAAGTTGTCCTCTGACCTCTACATACAGAGAGGAAGGGAAGAAGGGAGGGACAGAGAGAGAGAGAGAGAGAGAGAAAAAGAGCTACAAAAAATTTATCTTTTGGCACTGAAAAATGCTTACAAATACTATTCAGTATGTAACAGCAATAATCATTAACTGGACTGGGCATGGTGAACACGCCTGCAACCCTTGCTGTAAGAAGGCTGAGGCTGGAGATGATGAACTCTAGGCAAGCCTGGGTTTCAAATCAGAGAGTCTGTCTCAAAAACACTAGCAAGCCAGGTATGGTATGCCTTTAATCCCAGCACCCAGGAAGCAGAGGCAGGTGGACTTCTGTGAGATCAAGGCCAGCCAGGTCTACATAGTGAATTCAAGGCCAGCTGGGATTATAGGGAGATCCTGTCTCAAACAGGCTAAATAAAAAGGTTGTAGCTGTAGCTTAGTTGGTAGAGTGCTTACACGGCATGCAGGGAGCCCTGGGTTCCATCCCTTGCACCATGCACACCAGTCTTGTGGCACACACCTAGAAACCCAGCGCTTGGAAGGTGGAAGCAGGAGAATCAGAAGTTCAAAGTCATCCTCAGCTATATAGTAAGTTCAAGGCCAGTCTGGACTACATGAGACCTGGTCTTAAAAAATACCCAAACAAGGGGCTGGAGAGATGGCTCAGCGGTTAAAAACATTGGCTGCTCTTGCAGAAGACCTGAGTTCCAATCTCAGCACCCACATGATGGCTAAAAAACATCCAAAACTCCAGTTACAGGGGATCCTATGTCCTCTTCTGTCCTCTGTGGGCACTGTACGACATAGGTATACTAATATACATGCAGGCAATACACTCATACACACAAAATAATAAAATAATAAATTTTTAAAATATCCAATCAAGGATGGAGACATAGTTTATATATTAGAATGCCTCCCTAGCATACTCAAAGCCCTGGGATTGATCCCAGAATCACATAAACCAGGTGGATACACGTAGAATCCCAGCATTTGGGTAGTGGAGGTGAAAGGAAAGAAGTTCAGTCCTCAAGTTCAGCTACATAGTGATTTTGAGGTCAGCCTGGGCTATCTGAGACCCTGTCTTTAAAACAAAACAGAAACTCATGCAACAACAATAGTAAATTAGTAGCGTTATACAAGAAATTATAAAATATCTACTAGGTAGCTTATTTTCGGTTTTGAAGGATGGCTACATTTGCTCCCAACCTCAGTTTCAGTGAGTTTCAGATTTTGTTTCTTGGGTCTTGCATCCTGTTCTTGTGATAATATAAGAATGACTGCATTATTCTCCCTTGGACTGACAATGATGACCACTGCCCACTGGTGTTCCCGCAGTGCTCAAGACCAGCAGTAAAGGGCCGTCAGCGCCACTGACCTGGTTGACCATCTGGTGCTGTTGGACTGTCTTCTTCTCCTTAAATTCTTCTGATTCAATTTTAATTTCATACATCGCCCCACAGCCTCCTACAACAAACATGAGACAAAGGTATTTCAGTAATGTCTCATGGAACCACAGACCCATGTGTCCTTGGAGTACAGGACAATCCTAAGCCTGGATGTTGGGGCTCAGCACAAAGAGAGCTACTAGGATATGTGGATTAGAATCATGGTTTCCGATCTGAGTACTCACTCCTGGCCCTTCTTTTCTCAGGACCTCTGTGTTACCCAGGACTGTCACTTATGGGCAGAAAGGTAGGGTACAAGGCCTGAGAAACAGGAGAGATAGAACATTCCCTTTTAGTAGCTGCAGGAGGGTAGAAGAACTGCATTCCAGTCTTCTGCCTTCCAAGGGACCTTGTTAAACACAAAAATACTCTAAAATTCCATTTAAAGATCGTCTGGAATCCTATGTTTCGTGGTTGATACTGTCAACTTGAAAGAATCTAGAATAACCTGAGCAACAAACATCTGGGTATGTCTGTGGGGGAGTTTCTAGACAGCGGTACTGATGTGGGAAGACTCACCCTGATCCACCTAACTCCCCTTTGTGCTGGGGTCCTGAACTGAATGAAAACAGAAAGTGAGCTGAACACTGCATCCATCCTCTCTGCTTCCTAGCTGTGGATACAATGTGACCAGCCCCCTCCCGCTCCTGCCGCCCTGACTTCCCACCACGATGGACTGTACCCTCAAATTGTGAACCACAATAAAATCTTCCTTTTTTTTTTTGAGACAGCATTTTACTATGTATCCCTGGCTGGCCTAGAACTCATTAAGCAGACCAGGCTGGCCTCGGACTCAAAGAGACAGGCCTGCCTCTGGCTCCAGAGTGCCAGGAATAAAGGCCTGCGCCACCACATCTGGCAAAGCCTTCCTTTCTTAAATGGCTTTTGTCAGGTGTTTTGTAACAAGAAAAGTAACTAATATAACATCCAAAAGAAAAGAAAAAGGAGACACCAGAGAGCCAGGGACACAATAAACATGTCAGTGCAGCATGGCCTGGATCTTCTGACCAGGCTTTGGTGGGAAGAATCTCACAGAGCTGCTGCCACCAGATGATACACATACACTGCCAGCATGAAACAAAAGCAAGAGAGGCTCCCCTTGTGCTGGGAGAAGCATCATCGGCTCAACAGGTACTTTGCTTCTTTTGGGATGCCTTCTCAGGCAGTTCCAATTATACCCAGATTCCTGGTTTCAGTGACCAAAGACACAGAAGAAAAGTTCTCAAACTTGGTTGTACCTGCAGATTCCCAATACTGACCCTTGTGTGGCCACAAATTCCTTGCTCCAGCAAGCTATCAACAGACCCCAACTGAATGTCCTTTGGTTCTGACACTCTACCTGGCCTACCAGAACTGGCCTCTTATCTAGTTCTGCTGATTTCAGATACAGGCACCAAGCCCCAGGTTGTTTGACCAGTGCTTCTGATCCATCTGCAATATCAGGATTGCCATAACCTTCCTTCATGCCCAATTCATCTGCTTAGGTGGCCCAGAGAACCCACGGAAATGCCTAAGTACATTTACTGGCTTATTGTAAAGAACAACACAAAGGGTGCAGATAAGAAGAGGTGCCCAGTGGGGCTTGGGGGAGGGGCACAGGGCTACCAAACCCCCTCCAGGAACCATCTTACATGTCCAGCCACCCATAGGCTCTCTGAACCCTGGGTTTCTTTTCTTTTTCATATGAATATAAAGAATTTTTACACTTATTTGTGTGTATATGTGTGTGCTACAGAGGTGAGGACAACTTTGTGTAGTCAGTTCTCTCAGTCCCCCTTTTAAATGCAGCTTCTTGTTTATTTATTTGCATTTTATGTGCATGGGTATAAGAGCACCCATGCATACAATGCCTGTAAAGCCGGAAAAGGGAATCAGATCCCCCGAAACTAGAGTTATAGATGGGTGTTAGCCAACATGTGGGTGCTGGGACTCGAACCCCCGTCTTCTGCAAGAGCAGCTAGTGCTCTCAACCTCTGAGACATCTTTCCAGCCCATCTCCTTTCACTTAAAAAAATTATTATTTTTCATTTTATGTAGATGAGTGTATTGCCTGCTTGTGTGTAAGTGGAAGGCACTCATGTCATGCAGTGCCTGTGGAGGTCAGAAAAAGGCATCAGATCCCTGGAACTGGAGCTATGATGGTTGCTACCCACCATGTCGGTGCTGGGAATTGAACCTGGGTCCTCTGCAAGTGCAGACAGTGCTCTTAACTGCCATCTCTCCAACCCCTCCTCCCACTTTTATGTGGGTTCCAGGGAACCAGCTAACTCAGGTGGTCAGACTTGGCAGCAAGCACCTTTACCAGGGTGAGCCATCTCACCAGCCTTGAACCTGGGTTCCCATGGTGTCTTTGTTGCATGGGCATGATTGCCAACAGATGAGGGGGACCCAGCAAGGCCTATCTGTCCAGAGTCTCCTTGGCTGCTCTGTGCAGCACCCCTCTCTGCAGGGTATGGGGTCATATCAGACAATGTTTCTATAGTTAGCTCCAAGACAGAAAAGAAGGAGATTAGTTCTATAGCTCAACTTGGGCTTGTTTCTTTTGACTGCACTGGGGAGCTATAAGCTAGGAATCATGTTTAAATCCAACATATTTATCAATCATCATCAACTTTCTGCAGTTTGTCTAGAACAGAGCAAAGCCTAACTGAGAGTTTCAGTTCTGCCAGAGCTGGTGACAGCAAGGCCTCAGCATTGCCTGGGGACACCGGCAGAGCCCTCACTTGACACAAAATAAAATACACTTGTTTTGTTTTGTTGAGACATGTTCTCACATAGCCCATGCTGGCCTCAAACTCTCCATGTAGTCAAGAATTACCTTGAACTACTACACTTCCTGAGCATTGGGATTACAAATGTGCAATAGCACCCTTGCTTAGTTTTACATAGTTCTAGGAATCAACCCCAGAGCTCCCTGCATGCTAGGCAAGCACCCTATGAACTGAGCAACATCTCAGCCCAATAAAAGGTTTCTTTTCTTGTTGTGTCTTTTTGAGACAGGGTCTCCCTGTATCCCAGCAGGCCTAGAACTTGCTATGTAGACCAAGTTGGCCTCAGAAAAATCAACCTGCCTCTGCTTCCCTAATGCTGGATTAAAGACATGCACCACCACACTCAGCTAAAAAATATTTCTTAACCGTCTCCCGACCCTTGTAAATGTGCTCTCTGGGGAAGCCAGTGAGCCTCTGTCCAGATCCTCTGGACATAGAGATGTGTGCTGGCTCCTATCTAGCTGCTTGTATCTGTGTTGCTCCCTGGGTGTGTCTAGATAGATGGCTTACTCCTTCTTTGGGTGCAGAAGCTGTGTCCCGAGTCTGGCCCTGACATAAAGCCAGCTAGAAAGTTGAAAGTGAGGACAACCAAGCCAGGCTGGGCTGGTGGTAGGCATGTAGTCTGCAAGGGTCCTGGTTCTGCCTTTGGTTCTCCTGCCTCCTTCCTCTCTAGAGTGTCTGTGAAGGTCCTTTGGTCTCTCTGGGCTTGTCTCTTTCAAGACAAACTAGTTGGCAAAACCTACCTTGGAATCATTCTAGCCCTGCCATTGGAGGGTGTTAAAAGAACATAGTGAAATTAGAGCAAGGCCCATCCTGCAATGAGAGACTTTGGTCCTGAGCTCTGGGTGGCTGAGAGGTGTTAAGGAAACCTGGCTGGAGTTCTGGTTCTACAAAGTCAGGCACTGAGACATATTTCAGGAAATCAGGGACTTTAATAATACCAGCCACTCACAGCAGGGAAAGTTCGAATATGGTGGAGATTGAATTGAAACAAAGGAAACCATAATTATATGTAAATATGTACTAATATTTATATATTCTGTATTAACATATTATATATTAATATATATTTATCTATCTATATACTATTTATAGACTTTAGAAGGAAGAGGCCTCTGAGCTTAAAGAGACAGGATCTCTGAATTTAGGAGATTAGTGAAGGTTATGAATAGGATATAAGGTGTGACTGGTTCCCTCTACAGGGGCAGTATCAGTATCTAACAAGCCAAGCAGGGCCAGGCTGGCAACCCAGAGTTCTCTGAGCTAGGCTTTGTCTCCAAGGTCTCCTTCTGATGTTTCCCACCTCTATCTGGCCCAAAACAACACATACTGAACAGCCACTGTGGCAAGTCTCTTCCCAGCCCCTTGACTTCAGCCTCTCCCCAGGAAAAATTCAAAACCTCACCAAAGCTCTGTGGGAAGGGTGGGAGAAAGTTTTACCTGAAATGTCTGTGACTTTGATAGCCGTGGCTCGAGGAAACTTTTCTTTGAGAACCTGGGTGACTTTGAGCTCCCCCTCAGTCTGGGAGGCAAACATTCGATGTACACAGTGTAGAAGAGGGAGCTGTGACAACAAAGAGGAGGTCTGTGGTACTGCCAAATGACACAGCGCTGGTCTCTGCTGGGGTGGAGGGCAGGTGGAAGAACATCAGGTCTGTTAGTGTGTGCTGGTGCTGAAGGTACCCAATGTAGTCACTCCTCAGTCTTGCCTGTCTCAGTCTTTCCTGAGGGGCCAGAGCAGGGTGCTCTCTTTTTTAAATTTTTATTTATTTTTATTATTTTATGTGTATGAGTGTTTTCCTGCATGTATGTATACTATGTATGCGCATTGTCCACAGAGGCCCAAAAGTGGTGTCAGATAACCTGGAACCGGAGTTACAGATGGTTGTGAGGCACCATGTGGTTGCCAGGTCTTCTGCAAGAGCAGCAAGTGCCTTTTACCACTAAGCCGTCTCTCTAGCAGTGAGCAGGGTGTTCTTACAGATTATTAATACTGCATTGGCTCCTTGTGGTGTTTGTAGACCTTAGAAGGAAGAGGCAACATACACATTAAAATAATAAAAATAATAAAAATTTTAAAAAGAGAGCACCCTGCTCTGGGCCTTCAGGAAGGACTGAGACAAGGCAAGACTGAGGAGTGACTACACTGGGTACCTTATGTGAGTACAAGTACACATTTGTGCATGTGCATGTACATGTGTGGGCCAGAGGGCACGCTCTGCTGTTGTTCCTTAGGGAAGGACTTTTGAGAGAGTTTCTTACTGAACCGGTGCTTACCAAGTAGGCTAGGCTGGCTGGCTGGTGATCCACCCAGGGATCCATCAGTCTCCACCTCCCCAACAGTGGGATCACAAGTGTGTACCCCTCCTGTCTTTATCTTTTTTTATTTTTGCCTGGCCTGGTGAAGCATGCCTTTAATCCCAGCATGACAAAGGATCCCTGCGAGTCCAAGGCCAACAGGGTTTACACAGTGAGTTCCAGGCCAGCTAGGGCTACATAGAAAGACCTTGGCTCAAAAGAGTATTTTATTTTTAATGATGCATGTACATGGGTGCCTGAGTTTGGGTTTGTGCATGTGAGGGCAGTGTCCTCAGAGTACAGAAAAGATGTCAGATTCCCTGGAGTTGGAGTTACAAGAGGTTGTGAGATTCCCCACATGGGTGCTGGGAACTGAACTTGAGTCCTCTGCAGGAGCAATAAGTGCTTTTAGCTGCCGAGTCATCTCTCCATCCCCACCCCTGGCCTTTTTATTACATTACATGGGTTCTGGAGATTGAACTCAGATCCACCTTGCAAGCATTTTACCAACTGAGACATCTCCGCAGCCCTCTCACCAACTGGTCTTGAAGGCCAAGATGGAATCTGTCCCTCTAAAGCAGCAGCCCAGAGCTGATCCCAAGGCAGGCCCTCTGAAGCAATGAGTGAGCAGATCAGGGGCTCTGCCCACTGGACACAGGCAAAGGAGACAGAGATTGCTGAAGCACAGGCAAGGCAAAGTCTGTGTGCTGTACCACGGGACAGAACCATGAGGCTGTGAGCCTGGGAGGGACTGCAGGGTTAGGGCTGTGAGCCTGCGTGGGACTGCAGAGGCAGAGGGGTAACCAGGTGGCAGGCAGACCGGGGCATAGGCTAGCACCAGCAGAACTCTCAAGAGAAGACGGTGCATGCTGTCAACAGACTGACAAAATGCCAGATGACCACTGCCCACGCTTACGGTCCCTGGAGCAGAACTCCTCACTTCGTAGGGGTAGGCAGAGATTCAAGACCAGCAGGCAAGTGAGAAGAAAAAAAGGAAGAAAAGCATGCGTGAATGAGGCAAGAGAAGAAGAGTCCGGCATGGTGACTCGCGCCTGTCATCCCAAGACACAGGGGTTGAAGTAGGTCTGTCATGAATCCCAGGCCAGCCTGAGCTATAGAGACCAGTCTCAAAGGCCAAAAGGGGCTGGGAGAGCCCGCGATGAGGGAGCGGGGGCGTGTGAGTCTTGCGCTGCAGGCTTTGGAGGTTCAAGGTCAGAGGCCCGGCGCTTAGGGCGCCCTGGACCGACGCCTGGCCTCCGGGCGGCCTTTCCTTCCCGTGCTCGCCGTGCTGGGCCTGCTTCTGTGACGGTCCCCCATCCTCCGCCTCCGCTTCCCAGCCCGGGCCCAGGCTGCCCCCGAGGAAACCGGCGCTGGGAAGGGGCCGCCTGACCCCGCCCGCCCTCCCGCGGCCCCCCGCTGCTCCGCCCCGCCCCTCCGGCTCACCCCGCGGCTCCCGCGGAGCAGAGGCGCTGCGGCCACCGGGCCCCAGGCCGCCATACCGGGCCGACGCGGCCCACAGTCCGAGGTCACTGAGCGGCCGGAAAGACGCGGGGCGGGACCCAAAGCCGCCGCCAGGGGCGAGGCCGCCCCCTGCCGCCCGGAGGCCGCGGCCGCCCCGCCCGCGTCGCCAGCCCCGGGCTGGCTTCCGCCGCAGGGTCCCGTGCCCGCCCCCGGAAGCCGGGGCATGGGCCGGGCAGGACTCCCTCACCCCGCCCGCAGCAGCTCAGGCCTCCCCTTAGCAATAGAGGCCTCTCTGGTTTGTGCTCGGAAAGCTCGCTCTGGCTTTTGAGGCAGCGGGAAGGGTGTGGGGACTGCAATCCGGGGACGCCCGGCGGTTGGACTGGTGAGAAGACAGGCCCAGTGTCAGCAGGGGTGTGGAGGCCAAACCGCCACTGCGTACCTGAGCGGGGCAGGAGGAGAGCTCCATAGCAGGTGAATTTGAGGAGACGCTGGACGCGGCTGGGCCTCGGATGAAGCGGGTAAACTTAAGACTCAGGAGGCAGAGGGAGAAATAGTGTCATGAGTTCGAGGCCAACCTGGTCTACAAAGCAAGTTCCAGGTCAGCTAGGGCTACGATGATACCTTAACTCAACCCTCCCCGCGCCCCAAACCCAACCCAGCAGAGCGTGCAAATGCACGTTTTTAATCGCGTCTGAGTTTGAGGCTAGCGCCGGGGCTGTATTCTGAGAACCTGTCTAAAAAACAAACAAAAAACAACAACAAAGTAACAACAAAAATAACCAGCAAAGGGGTAGAAATATTCGGATAGCTCCTTAGGGAGCCCTGAACATGTCACAGACGCTGATGCCATGAGACAAACCTGTGTTTGGTATACTGTAGGTAAAGACAAGGTGGAAATTTGGGCACGTCCTTTCTTCCTTCAGCTGTTATTTGTGGCCTGCAGGATTTACCAGCTTCTGTCTTTGCGCGTGGGTTTATGCAACCAGTATCGCCTGCATGGATTGGACCCACATTTATTCTTTAAAGTGTCTAGCTAAAACATGCTCAATCATTCCAATATTGACTCCTGTGTTCCAGCTTTCACCCGATATCTCTTTTGGATTGCTTGACAGGCACAGTTTCTGCTTAATTTCTTTAAAATTGTGGTTAGGGACTGGAGACATGCTCTCAGCGGTTGAGAGCACTGACTGCTCTTTCAGAGGACCTGGGTTCAATTCTGTGTACCCACATGGCAGCTAACAACCCTCAGTAATTCACAGTTCCAGGGAATGTGATGCCT
Source organism: Eospalax fontanierii (assembly GCA_035773235.1). Taxonomy (NCBI): domain Eukaryota; kingdom Metazoa; phylum Chordata; class Mammalia; order Rodentia; family Spalacidae; genus Eospalax; species Eospalax fontanierii. Next base: position 50,189,113 of record CM069547.1, on the reverse strand, counting down.
TCTGACCTCCTTGGACACTACACCACACAGGTACACTTACATAACATGCAGGCAATACACTCACACATATAAAATAACAATAAAATATTTAAAAAATTTTAGTGTAATTAGGGAAAATTTGCTAACTTTTCAGTTTCCTTCATTTATGTCAAGAATACAAGTAAAACTATCAAAAGATGTTTTCTAAGCTAGGCGTGGCAATGCATGTCTTTAGTCCCAGCACTCAGGAGGCAGAGGCAGGCAGATCTTTGTGCATTCAGCCTGGTCTACATAGTGAGTTCCAGGCCAGCTGGAGTTACAGGGAGATCCTGTTTCAGAAAGATCAAAAATCAAACAAAAATCCAGCCTGTTCTCTATTGGTAAACCAGTCTTTGCTATTCAAACCACATGTTCAAATGAGGCAGGCCTGACTTACTAGATGGTGACTGGTTTAGGATTGATCACATAATCTAAACCAGCCAACTGAGAGTTGATCCAGGGATTGGTGTGTTATTAAGGCTTGCAGAAAACCTGGAGTCTTGGCGACCAGCTTTGCAACCAAGTTGGCACAGCTGCTTTATAATGAAGCAGACACAGAAGAAAGCAGAGAGACAGATATTGGACTATGCCTATGCTGCTGGGAGCCAGCGCCCCTGGAATTGAGTATTCAGTTCAGTTCAGGAGTTTGTCACTTAAAGCTACATGATCCAGGTTCACAGATTTTTATTTGTAGACCTTTCCTTTATTCAAAGTGGTGCCTTTGCTGGTTCTCCAATCCTCTTCCACTTGATTACATACTTCTGGGACTTTGAACTACTGGTTCTCTGCCCTGCATCTTCAGTTTCCACCAGACTGTCCAAACTCTCTGAAAGAACACATTTACTACCTAAAGTCCTCCAGACTTCCCACCACCCTCAGAAATAGCCTGACTTCTTCCATACGACTTCACCCCATCTACCCTGAAGGAAGACTGTACCCGAACCTTCCTGCACAAGCTTTATCATGAGCTTGGTTGTGCAACTGCTCATCTTCTAAGCCACTTCGGCTTTCTTTTCTGGGGCTTACCACTGACCACTCCACAGATGAAGTAATGCCTGTAACTGTGCATAACTTTGCAGCACTTACAGTCCTTCAGAGTGATCACTGAGTCCATGTTCACTTGTCTATGAGCTTTATGAAGACAGGACCCTGCTGTAGGTACTCCATTAGTTACTTTTCTCACCATTGGGACCAAATATCCAACAGGAATCCTAAGGAAGAAAAGGTTTTGGCTCAGTATAAAGGGATACAATCCATCATCACAGAAAAGACATCTTGGCAGCAAGAGCAGCTCACTACAGGAGCAATGGGCGCTTGCTCACAGCAGGGCAGATGCAGAAACAAGACAGGGCAGGAAGCATGGGGCAAGGATATAGACCTCAAGGCCTACTCCTCAGCAAACTACTTCTAGCTGAGCCCCACCTCCCCAAGGTTTTACCACCTCCAAGACAGTGGCCCAGCTGGGAACCAAGTGTTTAGACAGAGGAGGCAGTGGGTGACTGCACATCCAAACGCAAGTCATGTCAGCAGTCCAGCAGGACATGGGACAAAACATTCATGCACTGACTGCTGAGCAAGAACTGACAGAAACCTAGCAATCTGAGTTTCAACACTGTGATTTTCAGAGAAAAGGTTCCAATATATCCTAACTTCATTTTTTAATGACAAAAGTAAAAGTTTTACTTTGTTTTGACCCAAAGTGCCATTAAACCCAGGAAATAGGCCAACCCCTTCTGCTATGAACTTGAGGGTTTTTTTTTACTTAAAAAAAATGTGTTTTTATGTGTATGAGTGTTTTGCCTGCATGTATGTGCACCACCATGTGCATGCAACACCCACAGAAGCCAGAAGAGGGAGTAGGATCTAATGGAAAGTTACAGATGGTTAGCTGTCATGTGGATGCTGGAAATTGAACCTGGGTCCTCTGCAACAGTAGCCAGTGCTCGTAACTGTTGAGTCGTCCCTCCAGCCCCAGCTTGAGGTTCTTTTATCTTCATTTATAATGGTCTATAATCACTCCCAGGTTTTGTGGTTGGACAGATCTCATTTAGTCCAGACTGGCCTCACATTTGATAGGTAGGCATGGATGGCCTTGGACTTCTGATCCTCTCAGTTTCTGGGATGAAAAGCATGCCCAGCTACTTCCAGCTTTTATAAAGATACTGACATCTGAGCTACTGCAGAAAATCCCTTAGTTGGGTCCATTTGGACTGACCTCCTTTTTGTACCTCCCTGAGATCTTATATATATAAAAGGCTTTTTGAGGGGACAGGTGGTGGGCTCAGGGCTCAGTTCTTTTTGACTGCAGCTTTCCTCAAGGCCATCAGCACACTGCTCAGCTCCTCCTGCTTCTTTGCATGGAGGTGTATCCCTGGAATTCTAGAGGAATCCCCATCCTCTAGAACTTGAGTGAGTGCCCACTTGTCTTGGACACCTTGAATAGCTCCATGGCTCACTGCTCACAGAATATGAAGCTGCAAACCTCCCTGATCACATCCTATATGAACTTTTTGTATGCAGTGAGGCACCTGTGTGGCTCTTTGTGTGGCCCACAGTGATGGGTAGTGCAGAACCATGGCTGCTGCTCTCCAATGCCAGCTACAAGGGTATTGGGGATTTTTTTTTTGTCATTTTTTAATGATTTGCTTTTTTGCAACTAGGTCTCCCTGTAGCCCCTGCTGGCCTGGATCTCATAGATCTGCCTTCCTCTGTCTCCCAAGTACTAGGGTTAAAGATATATATCACCACACCCCACCTTTATTTTATTTAAAGTTATGTGTTTGTGTGGGAGTTTGTACACTTGAGTGCAGGTGCCTATGGTGGACCTGGAGTATAGGCAGTTGTAAGCTGTCTGATGTGGATGTTGGGAAACTTGGGCCCTCTACAAGGAATAAGTGCTCTTAACCACTGGGACATCTCTCCACACTGGGATTTTTTATTGCAATCATTTTATATAGCCTCCTAACACCCTCAAGCATTAGTTTTTGAAAATTCAATACAAAGAAGTAGTTTACCAGCTCTCTGAACATGTCTGAGCTTTGTAAAAGACTGAGAATTTCTTACGGTACTTCTCAAACTTCTCAACTGTCACACTTCCCCAGACTTCTGTAAGGAGTGTGGGAAGCTACTAAGCTTTTCCTGTGAGCTCCACAGTCCCAAATAAGACCTAGAGACTTTCCTGGCCTCCCCTGAAGCCAGGACTGAGCTGTAGGACCTAGAATCTACCAAATAAGAGGCACCTTTGTAATATTTTTCAAGACAAAAAAAAAAAAAAAAAAAAAAAACAACAACAACAAAAAAGAACAGTTCTAGGGAAAAGCCTTTATACTCTGGAAAGAATAGAGGCATTTAGTGATTAAGGAGGCAAAGTGTCACCACCTAGGGAAAAACATCACTGGGGTACCTGCTGGAGAAGGTCCAAGGCATGGCTTATACATGGTTTCTGGCTATGATGCTTCAAAGCCTAACTCTGGCCTTCCCAAATCTTGTTGAGCTACCTACCTACTATTATGAAGTTTGAAACGATTTTCAAAGACTCAACCACTAGACACCCTTACAAACATTTTGGTGGTTGAGCAAAAAAAAAAAAAAAAAAAAAAAGGTTCTCTGCTTCGAACATGAGGATTCTAGGGATCATACTCGGGTTGTCAGACTTGGCAGCAAACACTATCCTCTGATCCATCTTGTCAGCCCTTTTAAGACCTGTGATCACTTTTAAGCTTACTGAAACTTAAAAAACAAAACAAGATAGTCATAGAGGCACAAAACTGTCATCATAGCTCTTGGGAGGCTGAGGTGGAAAATTGAGTTTGAGGCCACCCTGGGCTCTATGGCAAGGCTACATCAAAAAATAAAAAATAAAGCTAATTGCTAGTTTATCCATGCCTTATATAAAAGGGGAGCTGAACACGTATTAATCACACTCACTAAATTTTTAACTCTATTCAAAACAGATCAGAACCAATTCCAGCAGTCCTATTTTAAAAAAAACCTACAATGTGCCTTTGTCTAAGTTTGCTTACTAATTCTGCAGTAAAGAAAAGTAGCTGTTTGCTGTGGGGAATGCTTTAAGGAAACCTGAGTACTTGACTTCAACGTAAGAAAATTAGTGAATCGAGCCCTCCTCCCATTTCCCAGGAATGCACATGGTAAGACCTGGAGCTTGCTTAGCATGCCTGGAATGAAACTACTTATTTCTCTATCACTATAATTAAGAGGAATAAAGTTTTATATTTGCTTTTATTTAGGAACTTTCCCTTCTTAAGGGTTATGAAAATACCGACAAATGACCTTCCATTCAAAGCTGTAATCAAAATCCAAAGATCTTACAAAAATCTCATTCCCACATTTAAGTTCCACATTTAAGCATGTTGACACATTCCAATCAGCCATTTTTGTTTTTAATATATTTTATTTTGATGAAGTTACAAAAGTAGATACAAAATGCTTTCTTAAAAAAGTATAGTTAACAACTTAGAAAAATAGATAAAGCCCTAAAATTTAAAAAATACAACATAAATTTTTATGTGAGGGACATTTTAAGTTATTTTAGATGACAATCAAAACTAACTTATGCAAACTACCTTTGCTGCAGACTAAACAAAGTTGTTCTGCAGCACACTGGTTATCCATCTGGATTTACAGAATATTTGTTTGAATACAATCTGATCACAAACCCCATGTGAACTTCAATACAGTTGCTTCAATAAAATTACTGCTGTCACATATAATACCCCAAAGCCTTTTAGAGCCCAGTATCAAAACTGAATGCAAAATAGGAAGACTAAAAGACTACTATTCCCCTCTATGACAGAAAACACACTCACTGATCTTGGGAGGAAAGTACGTGCCGGCCAAAGGAGCTCAGTCACCAGAGTGGAGGATGGCACTACTTGGCCATAATTATGGTGTGGCTCCCACAGGGAGGCAAGAGAGGCCCAGCACTGTGACTGGGGCTGCTTGGAAACACACTTCTAGGACTTATACTCTTTGGGCCTGATTTGTTTTGTTTCTGAGGTAATGACGTCATGTCTAAGAAGTTCTACTTCTGGTACAATCTCACTGCTAGGATAAAGGCCAAGGGTATAATCAGGAAACCTCAACACCACCAGGACTGTTCCTCCTGCCTTTGTTATCAGTCTCACATCTCCAGTGAGCACTGTGTGAACTAGAAATGCAAGCTTAAAGGGAAAGGATCACCTAACTGGCCAAGGTAAGTCAGAATAATGGATGCATTTGGCTGTCAATATAAAAACTGTATTACAAAGAAGTATGACTATTTGTAAAAAACTATGTTATTGTCCACATTTTTTAAAAAGACTTGAAAATTAAAGCACCACAGAATTAACTGGGGAATGTAGTAGACACTTTCCACTCAATGACTATAATCAAGTCTGGGGAACAGAGATCAGAAAGACTTAACTTCTGAGGGGAAGGGAAGAAGAGCTGTGAAGTAGGCAGACCTGGGAATGGGCAGATAAAAACCTCAGTGATAAGCAGTGCAATGTTTAGGTTAAACCAGATTGGCTTGGGAACCTGGCAAAGATTTTTCATGTGGGGAAAAAAAAAAAGAGAGAGGGGAAGAAAATCAGAAAAGGGACATTACAAGTTTCAAATTACCATAAGCTTTTTTGTTAAGTCCCATTAATAAGTCGTCTTTATTATCTTAGCTTATTCCCATCTTTTGGAGCTTAGTCATGGAGAGGGGATTTGTAACATTGAAAATACTCGGAGAGAAGAAAGAAAACTTTTATCTAAGAGTACTGGAAATAACAGAAATGAAAGTATAGACCCAGCTGAGAAACAGCATTTCATTCCTCAGGGAATTCAATGAATTTGCAGATGAGGGGCAATTGTGTTCTTGGCGGCATCTAGAAACTGCTTCCTGTTTGTAAAGGACTGACATGTGGACCTCTGTGGCAGTGACGGCATGAATTGTGGAATGTTCAGAGAACAGTTCTTTTTCTACCCTACCCAGAATTCCTCAGTGTTGTGTAGTTTCAATCTAAATTAGACAATTTAATTCCTTTAAAATTCTGAGCATACTTAAGAACATACTGAAAGTGAGTTATTAAGATGGGAATTTCGAACAGTTCTTTGCTGTATAGCTCAGTGGAATAATAAATAACAAAGACCTCATCAAATCTAACCTTTATAAAATCATCTAAGAGACTGGTGCGTCCTTTGTAAAAGCAGAGCTCTGACACAATGCTGATAACTAAAGCACTGTTCCAGGTACTTATGCCACGATATACCTGAAAAGTTGGCCAAGGCTTACTAGATTTGAAAAGCCAAATGAAAAGCAGGAACCTTCTTCAATAAAGGAGAAGATTCTTTTATCCCAATAGAATGTTTCAAGTTTGATACAAAAAGTTAAAGCAAGACAAAACCCCTATAGTTCAATCCATTGTTAATGTACTGATAGAATAAAGATTGTTTTAAACTTGTTTCTGCTGTTGTGTCTCTTTAAGAACAGGTAGGAGAACAGATTTGTAGCTATGTTACATTTACACCCTTAAGCTCTTTCATTGTGGCTTAAGTTGTCTTTGTGGTCAAAGTCAGTGCATCTCTATATATAAACTAAGTTTAGAGTCACAAAGACAATAGAACTGTTTAGGAAACAAAACAATCAAGTACTCCAAATACTCCTTTCTACTGTCTTAGCCAGAATTGCAAGGCCTCTGAAAGACAACTCAAATGATAATAGTGCCTTTGAGACTAGTTTGCCAGTTTTTTGAAACTTTTCTTCTCAAAAACCACATATTAAATTAACTTGAATGAAACATTTCAAAATAAAAAAAACCTACACCACCCTCAGAAGACGTAATAACTATTTCTGACATACACTCTCCTAGTAATTTAGATAGACATGAATACAATCCGAAATAAAGTTTAAAAAATAAAAGTCACTTTAAAAAATAACTTTGGTTAATACCATTCCACATATTTGTATGACTTAAACTGCAATCAAGGGCTCTTTTTTTCAGGGACGGCGTCTCATTATACAGCCCAGGCCAGCCTCAAACTTCAGATCTTCTTGTCTCTGCCTCCACAGTGCTGGGGTATCAGGCATGTACCACCATTAACCATGTCTGGCGCGCGCTCTCTCTCTCTCTCTCTCTCTCTCTCTCTCTCTCTCTCTCTCTCTATATATATATATATATTCTTATCTCTAAGGACCCCAGCATATAAACTTGAACTAAAAAAGTTATCCAAAGTGATACAGAAGTTCTAAATGTTAAGGAAACTTAAAAATACCATTTCTATTTGTAAAACAAAGCAGAATAAATTTGGTCTGATAATTGTTAAGAAATTTGTTCTAGAAACTTATTAATAAATTATTGCTGAAAATTCTTAATGTCCATTATGTTGTTACCTGAAAACTCTTGAACAAAAGAACAGCAACAAATTATAGGTTAGTCATCATGTTAAAACCAAGGACTCTTTACAGTAACAGGTGTGGCCACATAGTCCCTCTTATTTGGTTGTGTCCTTAAGGTCTTGCTCTGAAGCTCTTGGGCCAACCTACCTTTGGGACGGTTTTATGTGCAGACACACAAAGGGTGTCTTTTGATCCCATTTTCTTTAAGCCAATATCACTAGTCTATACCAGAGAGCAAGAGAATGCTAGTAGATAAAGCAAGAAGATAACTGCATTCTAGAAGCATTTATCTGTCTTTAGATCCAAGCTTCTCAATTAATTCCTGAAGAGGTGCCAACTCACGCCTATCAATCAGATTAAACTCCTAGAAAGAAAGGAAGAAAAATAAAATGTAATAATGGACCTAAACTGAAACTCTTCTTACATGCTGTTTATAAGAGATTCCTAAACCTAGTTTTCTGAAATCCAAAAGAAGAAAAACAAAACAAAACAAACAAAAACAAACCTCTATGAACACTAAAAATATTTTTTTTCACTTTTTTAATTTTAAAAACACAGGTATGGGTTGGGAAGATGGTGTAGTGGTACAGTGCTTGCCATGTAAGCATGAGGACCTGATTCCAGATACCCAGCACTTACATTAAAAAGCTAAGCACAGTGGTATGTGTCTACAACCACAATGCCAGGGAGGTGGAAGCAAGAGAATTCCTAAAGCTTGCTGGCCAGCCAGTCTATAGGAACTGGTGTGTCCCAGGTCCAATGAGAGACCTTATCTCAAAAAACAGGGTGAAAACTGAGGAAGACACCTGATGTCTACCTCTGGCCTCCAGATGCATGTGCACGTACCACACACACATTTAAAAAAAATAAAACACAGGTATAGTACTATGACACATGCTCACCTTCCTTTTTTCCTGACATACAGCTCCTAAAATCCTTGGACCCTCCAGACTGACAACAGTGTCTCCTGTTTGCTAAAAAGATTGTTGGTGATCATGGGACGTGTCACCAGAAAGACCACGCCATGAAAATTACAGTGTTGGGACATACAGGATCCCTCCCTGACCAATCTCTTGGGTGAGAGTGAGGAGGTCTAAAGGACGAGCTAGTCACCAATGGCAATGATATAATCAATCATGGTCAAGTAGTGAAGTAGCCCCTAATCCAAAGAACAGGGGTCAGAGAGCTTCTGGAGGGCTGAGCACATTGAGGTTCCCGTGCATGTCTCATTTGGAAGGGCCCAGAAGCTCCACATCCCTTCTTCCATCCCTCACCCTGTAACTGTCAACCAGCTGGCTCTTCACCCCAGTAATGCCCCTTTAATAAACCAGCAAATGTGTTCCTCTGAGCTCTGTGCTCACTCTAGCAACATTAGTCAAAGGATTGACTATACCTTATATAACCTATCTGTCACAAGTAGAGGTGATAGCCCATTACTTTTGACTGGCATCTGAAATGGATGGAAGACTTATGGGATTGAACTCTTAACTTGTGGGATCTGATGCGACCTTCCTCCAGAAAGACTGAACTAAATTAGGGACACCAACTGGTATGTGCAGAAGAACCAACTCTTTACTTGGTCTGTGAGGACAATCCCATATATTTGGCTATAACATGCTGTTATGAACGTACATAGCAGAAAAGGCTGAGTTTTTTCCATGTCCTTCTAATGGAAAACTGGTTTAGTAAGGATACAACTGTAGCTATGAGTATGATCCTCACTGTTAAACATTAAAATCAAACTTGAATATACGAGTTTATACTGAAATGACCTGAAAATTATGAATTGAACCTTTCACAGTGGTCACTTCTAAGAGTAGACTTTTTACTTTTATGCATACAAATGTGAACAATCTCAAAAAGAAAACATCATTAAGTGTGGTGTACTTCCTTTGCACTATATAGAGTCATAATACACAATAACTGCTAAAAAACTATCAGAATTTTCTACTATAAAATGATACTTCCCATAGAGTTACATAGCTCTTTTTTAAAAAAAGTTTTTTCTTTGTATTTTTTTAAGATTTATTTTATTTTTACTTACATGTATGTGTGCATTTGGGTACATGCCATATGTACGTTGAGGGCCTGCACAAGCTAGAAGAGGACATTAAATCCTCTGGAGTTGAAGTTATAGAGCTGTGAGCCACCTGACCCAGGTGCTGAGAACAGAACTCTGAAAGAGCAGTGAATGCTCTTAACCATCCAGCGCTCTTTTCTGTTTTTCTTTTTGAAAAAAAGACGACATGCTGGATTACAGACATGTGACATCATGTCCAGGTAAGTCTTTGATACCTTTTTCAAATAATGTTACTCTGATTTTTAAGACTTCTAATTCCAAATAAGCACTCTTAAAACAACAGGCCGCATCTCTAGATGACAAGAACCAGAGACCAAGGGAAGCCAAAAGTAGCCAGCCCCGAATAGGGATGCTATCTTTCTTTCTTTCCTTCTTTTAAAAAAAAAGATTTGTTTATTTATGTGTATGTGCACATGCCTGCATGAGTTGATGTGCATGTGGGTGGTATCTAAGGAAGCCAGAAGAAGGTATCAGATTCCCTCAAATTGGAGTTGTAGGCGGTTTTGAGATGCCTGATGTGGGTACTGGGAATCAAATCTAGGCCCTCTGCAAGGGCAGTATCCTCTTAACTGCTGAGCCATCTCTCCAGTCCAGGAATGTTGCCTTTCTACTCTGCATAGATCAATGAAAGCAGATGGAAAAGAAAATAAATCTGAAGACAGAATACTTGTTCTATGTCTCTAAATAAGACATACTATTCATATTAAGTTACCAGTGCAAGTTGAAGTCACCTACCTGAACAAAGAAAATAAAGTGCTTAAAGGAAGTGTTGAGGTGAGCCTCCTCTTGCAACTGCATCACAGAATCAAAGTGCTGGTGATAAATATGGGCATATACCCTGAACAGACGCTTCAGAATAGTCTTTGCCACAGACATAAAATTTTTGGGAAATGGGACACCTGAAATTAGATATACATATCTATAAGTCTTTTATCTAATTAGTGGCAAGTCTTGATATTATTCAAGCAACTGCAGTACATAAACTCACATACTCACAAGCCTATTTCAGCACATTTTAAAAGCAAGAAAAAACCCTCAAACCTAAGTACTGTTCACACATCCTACTCTCCTGATTGCCTTAAAATAGTAGGCACAAGAAATAAACAATGTTAGTTGTTTAATATGAGAATTTCTTTCTAAGATTAAATGTAACAAGCGTAAGTACTTTAGTGGGCATGGAACTGCACCTTTAATCTTAGCACTCAGGAGGCAGAGGAGGCAGATGGACCTCTCTTGACTCCTACTCAGTCTGCTCTACAAAGCAAGTTTCAGGCCACCTAGATAGAGCCACACAGTAAGACCCTACCTCAGATAAACAAAAACAACCCACAGCAACTTTGATTATAAACAACACCTTTTAAATTAGTAACAGGAAAAATGACAACTAGGAATGGAAAGCACTCTAAACAGAGTAAAGACAGACATCCTTGAGTCATTGCCATCACCTACAGTAAAGTCTTTTTTATCATCTAAATTACTCTGCAAAGTCGGTCTTTGTTTCCCTATAGTCTAAAAAGGGGATTACTTCCTGAAATGGGGGAAGGGGCCTCACTATTTTCAGAGAAAATAAACACCTCGTAAGAGAACTAGGGAAGGTCTAGTGATCCTCTCCAAGCAGTGGAGACTGGGTGTGGTGACTGTTATATTCCTGACAAGTTTGGATGACAATATCAAACAAAATATTTTAGAAAACGGCCAGGAAGATGCCAGAACCAGCACTGGCTACATACCAAAACTAAGAAGTATCTGCTTCAGGATAAGTGGAAGTCAGCCTCAAGAGCTAGTTCTACAGAACTGTTTCCAGAGAAACAGTTGAAGGAGCTTTCTTAAAAACGCTTCCCACTGCTGGGCATGGTAGCACATGTCTTTAATCCCAGGACTGAGGAGGGAGGCAGTTGGATCTCTATGAGTTCCAGGCCAGCATAGTCTACATAGCAAGATCTAGGCCAGCCGGGGCTACAAGGAGACCATCTCAGAAAGTCCAAAAACAAAAACACCTACTTCTCATGGAGTTTGCTTTCTGATTCCTGTAGATTGTCTTTAAGAACCTACTATTTAGCATATTTTGCTCATTTATGTAGTTATCATCCATCCTCTGGTCCTAACTAAATGACTTTTAAAAAAATTTATTTATTTTTATGAGTGTACTGCCTGCATGTATGTAAGTGTACCTGTGTCCTGCAAGGCCCGTGGAAGTCAGAAAAAGGCACTAGATACCCTGGAACTGGAGTCACAGATGGTTGTAGGGCACCATGTGGGGATTAGGATTTGAACCCATGTCTTCTGCAAGAACAGCCAGTGCTCTTAACTGCTAAGCCATCTCTCCACCCAATGAAATGACTTTAAAAAAATTTTTATTTATTATTATTTTTATTTTATGGGTTTGCATGTACTGCCTGCATGTATGCAAGTGCACCTGTGTTGTACAATGCCCTTGGAGGTCAGAAGAGGATGTTGGATTCCCGTAGAAGTGGAGATATGGACAGTGAATCAAACCCGGATCCTCTCCAAAAACAACCAGTGCTCTTAATCACTGAGCCATCTCTCTAGGCCCCGAAATGATTTTTCAAATATACACTGGGGCTTATCAGCCATTTCTCCATGCAGAATGTTATATCCACGTTTCAAAAGTGAAGGCCCTTTTTTTTCAAAATGTGTATCTTGCCAGTGACTTATAGGTTTAATAAAGAAGAAAAATAGTTCTATCCAAATAAAAAGTTATAGTTATTAAGATTTAAAAAACTAGCAAAAGGTAAGATATAGATAATAGTTGAGGAGGAGGCAGTATATCAATGTACTATACTAGGAGGAGCTGAGAGAAAAGGAGAAGGGCGTTGAACATAACATAATGAGGAGCACATTTATAATACCAGCACTTAGGTGATGGAGGCAGAAGGATCAGGAGTTTAAGGTCATCCTCAGCTGCATTAGTGAATTTAAGGACAAACTGAGCTACATGAGATCTTGCCTCAAAAAAAAGGAAAAAAAAAAGAAAAATCAAAATTTGAGTAAACAAGTAATCTATAATCTAAGTAGCTTCCAAACTGAATTTAATGACATATTAAAGTGGAGCCAATATGTAATAAGGTATCTAAGGAAGGAAATAAAAGGTCTAATAACAGAGTGAAAAAGGAAGGCAATAGCCCAAGAATAACAACTTTTTTGTTTTGTTTTAGATAAGGTTTCATTCTTAAGCTTATGCTAGCCTTCAACTCCCAATTCTCCTGTGTCAGCCTCTGGAGTGCTGGGATAACAGGTAAGCTCCACTACGTTCTGCACCCCTTCCCAAGTGTAACAACTTGATACAAATGTTTCTCCCGAAAAAGCCTCTGCTTAGATAACAAAAGGAATGTGAGGCTAGGCTGGTAGCCCAAGCCTTTAACACTACTGGGCAGAGGCAGGTGGATCTTTGTGAATTCAAGGCCATCCTGGTCTACACAGCATCTTCCACACCAGCCAGGGCTAGACAGTGAGACCTGATCTTAAAAAAAAAAAAGACAAAAATAAACAGCAGCATGCCAGCAAGGGGGCTCAGCAGGTAAAGGAACTTGTCACCAAGTCTGATGGATGACCTGAATTCAATCCTCAGAATCACCTTGGGAAAAGAGGAGAAACGACTCCTTCAAGTTATCCTTACTTCCACAGGATGATACATACACACACACACACACACACACACACACACACACACACACACACACACACAAATGTAAAAAGGAAAAAAAGATTAATTTTAATTCGTGTGTGTGCATTTGTATGGACTATGTGTATGCGGAAGTAAGCCAGAAGAAAGGAGGGTGTCAGATCCTCTGGAGCTAGAGTTATAGGTAATTGTAAGCCATACCACATGAATGCTAGGAACCAAACTCTCTCTTAACCACTGATTCATGTTCCCAGCTCCCCACCCCTCACAAACAAATTCTTTAAAACAAAACAAAACAAAACTACTAAACCAGATATCAACAAAAACTATAAGATACCTAAGAATAAACTGCAGAAGTTTGAAGGAATAACAAAGAAAAATAATAGAATTTAATAAAAGGAAAGAAAACTTAAAAAAAAAACCAGGAGACATTTTATATATTTTTGAGACAGGATCTCACTTAACCCAAGTTGGCCTTGAATCCTATGTACATATACAGACTACAGCAAACGATAACCCTGAATTTCTGATCCTCTGCCTCTACTACTAAATGCTGAGCTAACAGGTATATGCCAGCATGACCTGTTTATATAGAACCCAGGGCTCTGTGCATACTAAGCAAGCATACTACCAATGGAGCTACATCCCTACTATCCTAAAAGACAAAAGTAAATGAAGCATGGTACCTTGTTCGTGGGTAGGGAGGTGAAATAGTGTAGAAATTCCTATACTTACCTATAAAAACTGGATACAATCATAATTAAAACTGAAGGGTTTTGTTTATTTAGGGTTTGGTTTATTTTTTGAGACATGGTCTTGCTGTATAGCTCAGGCTATAGAACTCACCATGTAGCTTAGTCTGGCTTTGAGCTCACAGAAGTCCTCCTGCATCAGCTTCCCCAAGTGTTGGATTACAGGAATAAAGCACCACATCTGGTCTAACTTTTGTGTTTGCTTGTTTTTGAGACAGGACTCATAGTCCAAGCTTCCCTTGAGCTCCTGATGCAGCTGAGGATAACCTCAGACTCCTGATCCTCCTGCCTCCAGCTCCAAATACTGGGATTACAGGCAAGCATCACCAGGCCAGGTTCTAAGATTTATTTTTACCTTGAGAAAATGATTAGTGGAGGAATGAATACTAACCTTGCAAGATCAAATGAATAGAATTTCTACAGAAAAGATAAAGAAATTTTAAAGATCCAAAAATATATAGCAACCTTTTGTGCACATGAGATAACTGGGGAAGAAAAACATGTATTTAGTAAGCCATATTGGAACAAACTCTCTAACTTCTTTTTGGAAAAAAATTAAAGCATTCAGAATTTTAAAATTCCTGAACAACTAAAGCTTTGAAAAACAAACCACAATCCCTAGTACAAAAAGTAAAAACAAAATCCTGCACTTTTTTTTTAAAAACGTGGACAAAATAAGAAAAAAATGTATAAAGCAAAATACTCCATGAATAAAACCAAAGACAACCTGGGGAAAAATACGTACAGCTGACACGACAAAGAGCTAATATCCACAAGGAGACAAGGGACATAAACAGAATACAGGCAATGATCAATAAACCAAAAAATGCTGAGTCTCATCAATATTTGTGTGCTTGTGTGTACCTGTACACACAGAGGTCAGAGGACAACTTTAGGGAGTCACTTCTCTCCTTTCACACTGTGTGTCTTAGGGATCACTCTCAGGTTTGTCAGGATTGGTGATAAGCATTTTTAACTGCTGAGTCATCTCACAGGCCCCCTCATCAATATTTTTAAATAGACACTACACAAAAATCTAAAGCTGGTAAGATTGCTCAGTGGGTGAGGTGCTTACCATACAAACCTGATGACCTGAGTTTGATCCCGAAACCCATGTAAAGATGGAAGAAGGGTACCAAATGCAAATCCAAAGTTGCCTGACTCACATATGTATGCTGTGGCATACACATCCTACATACAAAAACAACAGTAACAAAAAAATAGAAGCAGCAGAGCATTTAAAGATCACATTCATCGGGGGCTGAAGAGATGGCTAAATGGTTAAGAACATGGCTCTTATAGAGAGGATCCAAGTTTGGTTCACAGCACTCAATGGTGGCTAACAACCTTTGGTAGCTCAAATTCCAAGGGTTCCAATGCCCTCTTCTGGCTTCTGAGGGTATTGTATGTGTGTGGGTACACTTAAATGCAAGCAAAACACTTGTACACATAAAATAAAAATAATTACATTTATCTTTCAGAAAACCAGCATTAACTTACCAATCTTAGAAGGAAAAAGTGTTTCATCATCAAGCTGATCCTGAACCCAAGTCATCAAATAGTCAATGTATTTTGGTGCAGAACACTTGATCGGCTTTTTAATATTAGTGCCATCTGCCCAATGATATTCATACCTGGAGAGAACAACAATGTGTTATCTTAAAAATGCACAACCTGTAATTGAAGTAGGTTCACTTTTTTTTTTGTCAATAGAAGCTATATATAACTTTAATAAACTCCAGGAAGTTCTCACAAAGATCACTCGAATTTCTCTATGGAATCATTCTGAAATGTGCCAATTAGAACTGGAAGAGAAAAGGGAAAGAAGCTGGCAGGAGCAGAATGGATGCTTTAGAAGACAGCCCTGGGATGGAGAAAGGAACTTCATTCCTGTCTACACAGCAAACGATGCTGAGGACTGGATGAGGAGGGGATGGCTCCACTATACTTTATATTATCATCATCAGCAGAGCCAACAGAAATCCTGTTCCCTGGAAAAAGTGGTAAGAGAAATCATTTTAGGCATGTTCACTTTCTTCCTTTACCTTTGCTGAGCTAGAACAATCAGCAAGATTTGTGTGAAAGTTCATAGGGTAAAACATTTAATAAACTATAGACAAATTTAAATTTTCTATATTATTTATTTATTTAAATTACATTTAATGGGGTATAGCAGTGGCTGAGCAGTTAAGAGAACTTATTGCTCTAAAAGACCTACATCAGATGGCTCACAATGTCTGCAATTCCAGCTTCAATGGACACAGTGCTTCCTTCTGGCCTCCATGGACAACTACATGCACATGTGCACATACACACATAATAAATAAAACTTTAAAAAGAAAAAAAATACATCTACTTATTGTGAGAAAGAGAGGGAGGGAGGAAAGGGGGAAGAGAGGGGGAGAGGGGGGGAAAGAGAGAGAGAGAGAATGAATGAATGAATGAATGAATATGAATGTTTATGGGCACACACATGCTGTGGAATGTGTACAGATCAGAGGACAACTTTCCTGAGTTGGTTTTCTCCTTTTGTCTGCCATGTGGGCTCAGGGAATCAAAATCATCACCAGGCTTGCAGGCAAGTGCCCTTATTCACTAGCCATCTCACCAGCCAAAATTTTCAATTTTATTTTAATTTCCTTTAACATTTAAGGAAAAACTTACCTCAAAAAATAACAACAAGCGGGGAGCACAAACCTCTAACCCCAGCACTCAAGAGACAAAGGTAGGCAGATCTCTGAGGCCAACCGGGACTGGCCTGTCTCAAAAAACAAAAAACCCAAAATAACAACAGCCCTGCTAAAGTATTGCAATAAAAGGAAGAACACACATTCACTAGAGGTCTTCCTTTATACCTGGAGCAAAGTCAGAATGGACACCCTTTTCCAAGGGCGAGCACCTTGATACTATCTATCACCACATGAAATCAGTTACTAAAGGAGAAAAGACTAGAAGAAAGCAGAACAAAATAGTTCCATCACGGATTGACTGAACATTTTAGGGAAGAATTTTATCCTTTTTTGTAAATATTCCCTGAAATGTATCATAGTTTAAAACTTTTAATTTTTTTACAATTATGTATGTATGTGTGTATGGGTACAGGTGTGGAGGTCAGAGGACAACTTGTAGGAATTGATTCTCTCCTTTCACTACATAGGTCCTAAGGACTGAGCTCAGATCTTCATCAGGCTGTGGCAGCAAATACCTTTATCTGCTGAGTCATTTTTCCAGCCCTGAATGTTTTATATTATTTAGTGTGTATATATGCATGTGTGTGGGTATGCATGCTATGAAATACATGTGGAGACCAGAGGACAATTTGTGGTATTCAGTGTCTCTCTTTTCACTATGTGGGTTCTGGAGTATGAATTCAGATGGTCAAACTTGGCAGCATGCACCTTACTCAATGAACCATCTTGCCACTACCCTCTCCTTTTATTTATTTATTTGTTTGTTTGTTTGTTTTATTTTTGGTAGTACTGGAGAGTCAATCTAGGGCCTCATGCATGCTAGGAAACACTTGACCATTCATTACCATATCCTCAGACCTCAAAACAGTCTAAGCTAGCATCATTAAACCAGACAACATTTCTGAATTGTGCTCCTTTCATTAATACTTTATAGGTGCCAGGAAAAAACAAAAACAAAAACAAAAACAACAACACTAAAAGGTCTACTAAACGCTCCTGTCAGAAATTAAACTAAAAATACAGGAATCATAAATGTTGAGCAAATTTTAAAAACAGATCTTTTGGGATACACGGTAAGTCTAATTCAGATTTACATACTTTTACTCCTGTAACAGAACAACACAATATAAAGACCAAACACTGAATACTAAGGACTTAACAATAACAGTTGTAAGTATTCAAGAACTCATTAAATTGAACTATCTTTCCATGAATAGCTAGTAATTATTATTTATTATATTTACTTATTTAATTTATATCAGTTGTAAAGCAAAGGTAATCCTAATGCTTATATAACAAGCTAGACATGTACCTGGGACCTGCAGACATCACTGGGCAGCTTGTCTCAGTGCAGAATTCTGTAATAGTTCCATACAACATATTGATCTGATTGAAGAAATCCACTGCTGCAGAGATATCAGAACTGTGTTAAATATCCATGTAAACCACAACAAATCAAACAGAACTTGCAGTTGAAGGAACACTGGACAATATTTTCTTTTTGAAACAGGGTTTTTTTCCATTGCCCAGACTATCCTTAAAGTCCTGAAGTCAAAGTGATCCTCCTGCCTCAGCCTCCTATTCAGCTGGGATTACAGGAGCATACACTATGCCTAACTAAGTTAAGCAAAATAAAATAGTAGAGATAATTTTAACTTAATGGTGACTAACAAATCACTAGAGTATATAATTTGATTAGACCGAGGAAACTGAAAGATCCCTAGCTTTCTTATCAATCCAAACCCTATATCATTTGTTAGGAAAGAGAACAAAAGTGTTACAGAACATATTCAAAGAGTTATTAGCTGTATTAGCATGCATTTCAAGTGTCTGGTTCAGCATAAGCATCTGAAGCCCCTGGCATATTGAAGAAATACAAAGAATATGAGATCAAATCCCTTGATCTAGGGTCTATGCTAACTAAAGGGGAGAAAAATCTTAACAGATGACTAGTACAAAATAGAAGATGAGACCCACACACTAACAGTAAGAGGAAGTTCAGAGAAGATGTAATGTCAGGAAGAGCCAAGGCAATCAGGGAGGACATCTCAAAAAAGGAGCTTCCGCTGGTTCTGTAGGACAACGGAGGAAGGAATGAGTAATAAACTGAAGGGAAACTATTCTGTGTAAAGAGAACCACTAAGACTTGGAAAGTTCTAAAAATGTTGTGGTTCTCTGTCTGAGAAGTGCCTAAAAGTCCAGAAGGGCTTTTCCAAGTTTCTTCAAAAAAGGACTAAAAAAAAAAAAATTCTACCTTGTCAAAAAGATTTCATAAAAACCTCCTCACTTGTACCATTTAGTCAAACCTCAATATTCTCACAAAATAAGGGTTCACCTCAGATGGTGGTGGGTTCGGTTGAAAGTAGTTGTTCTCAAAAGGTGACGCAGGCATCCCTTACAGCTAGCTGCTCCTTCCAGTCTAATCAAGAGGGTGGGGTTTTCCAGGAGCCCCATGACAACACAACAATGAATGCAGAAGCAGATATGAGAACCTGCTACCTAGTAAGTCCACAGTAAAAAAGACTTGCAAAAATATAAAGCAAAGCCATGTTTCTCACCAAAATGTGTTTCAGAAGTCTTTTAATAAAAAAAGAGCTATTTATTAACATGTGATGGGTTTCTTTTAAATGCATTTAAAAGTATTTAAATTTTTCTTAGTTTGGCAGCAAGCACTTTTACCAGTTTAGCCAAATCACTGGCCAAAGACCAAAAAGTCTGAATAGTTGATTTAGAATACTTAAGTCTGAATGAAAAATCTAAAGTTGCAGGAGGCCAACAGATGCCTTCAAAATAACGTAACTTTTTTATTTTAAAATTTTAAATTGTGTGTGTCTGTGGGTATGGTATGTAAACATGAATCCAAGTGCCCATAGAAACCAGAAGAGATTGTTGTAGTTGCAGATGGTTGTGAGTCACCCTATATGGATGCTGGAAACCTAACTCCAGTCTTCTTCAGTATGTGCTCTTAACCACTGAGCCATCTTTCCAGCCCAGAATGATAATCTGAATAAAATTAAAGATAGGTGGTTTTCCTGAATAAGTAATACTTCACATAGCTCAAACCTTATTCAACTCATCACAATGTCTCAAGAAGGACCTAAAGCACTCATTCTTTATCCTCAGGTCTCTCTACTCAACCTCACAAGCAAGTACTCTCAAGTTTTAGATATATTTGTATTTATGTTTTTTTTTTTTAAAAAAAGGTATTTTATTACAATATTATTAACATTACAATAACTACAATAGTTATACCTATAAAAATTCATTAAATAAGATTTTAGCAAACTTTATAAACCAAGTTAAATGTTAAAAACTTACTATTAACAGCAATCCATTCATTGAGGTCTTCGCCCTCTGGCAACATAACTGCCTGTCTGAGATTGCCACTTCCTAGAGTTGCTTCTGCGTGTTTTAAGAGTTCATACTGATGGGACCCTTCAGGAATATTCTTCTTTGGCTTGAATGTTTTAGAAGAACGGCTGCTGCTGTTGGGTTAAAAATAACAGTGTATAGATTTTTAGGGCCTGAAGGCAGATTGGCCTAATCAAGTATTCATTGAAAATTGTCAAGATGGAGTAAGGATGATGACAATAAAAGAATGCAGCTCAGTGTCAAACAGTTGCTCAACACACAGGACGCCCTGGGTTCCATCTCCAGTATCAGACACAAGAGACAGACAGACAGGCAGGCAGTAGGCAGGCAGGTACACACACACAAACTCACTCATAAAGTTGGTTTTTTTTTTCTCCACCTACAAAATCAAGAGCATAGGCTGAGGAGGTAGTTCAGTGGTTAAGAGCACTTGCTGGACAACCATGAGGTCCAGAGTTCAGATTGTAGCACTCCCAGGCCAGGCATCCCATGCACACCTACAACTCCAGGATAATGGGAAGAAAAACAGATCTCCAGGGCTTGCCGACTTCCAACCTACTAGAGGAAACAAGAGCCCTAAGTTCAAGGGGAGACCCAGACTCAAAAGGAATAGATGGAGGGTTGGAGAGATGGCTCAGTGGTTTAGAGCACTGGCTACTCTTACTTTAGAGGACCTGGGTTTATATCCCAACAACCACATGGTGACTAACAACCACCTGTAACTCCAGTTCCAAGAAGTCTGATGCCTTCTTCTGACCTCCATGGGTATTGCATGACACAGTTGCATTTACATATATGCAGGCAAAACATTCATACACATAAAGTGTTTTTAGAAAAAAATAAGTAGAGTGACAGGAGACCAAAAAAACACAAGGCTTCACACACACACACACACACACACACACACACACACGTTTGTGTATACCACATTCACATCTTAAAGCAAGAGTAGCAGCACATTTCATACATAAGGTAATTTGGCTATTCCCCATCTAAAAGAATATTTTAACCAAGGGGGTAGAAGAAAGAAATCTAGATATAGTCCTTGTTACAGCAACATCTTTTAACACTGCAAAGTTTCTCACTTCATTCATTCCACCCGTAGATCTCTCTCAGCTATGGAGGATTTGTTTGCCAAAACTGTTCTTCATAGTGAAAAACCCAGACAAGACCTATATTTACAAGTACAGGAATAAATAAATCATGATATAGCTGTATCATAGAAGGTTGTATAATAGTAAAGAAGGATATAAGACCACATATATTCACAACGAAAGACTCAAAACACAGCTGAACATATTAACCAAATTAGAGCAGAGCCTGTTCTGTTAACCTATACAAAGCATAAAAAAACAGAAAAAGAAAACAACAAAAGAATACACATCAAAATTGGTGATTATTTCTAAGAGGGGATGGGAAGAGACCTGTGGACTGTATCTGAGTAATGTAAATTTTTAGTAGAGTAAGAAGTAAAAAAGAATTGTAAAAGCACTACACTAAAAGTCAAACATAATAAAGAATTCTATTTTTCCAGGAAGTTAGAAGGACCAGCCCTTTTGACATGGAGTAAGGAACTGAATGACAGGAGACTAAAAATGGAAAATTAACATAAAATTATTTTTCAAGATTCAATATGATCTTCATATTCTAAATTATGATTTGGGCTTCAAATGACACCACCAAGACAGTTAAAATAAGATCATCAAGACAAGATGGAAGAAAATAAGTCATTAATGTGAAAAGGGAGTTACATTTAAAATATGTGAACAAGTCATGTATAACTCAAAACCAAAAAGGCAGAAGAGTGGACATAACCAATGTTAACACACACACATGTACAGAAATGCTACAGCATCAATTTGCTACAGTGAAACTTAGTAATCTGAAAAATTAATAGGTGTTACAAAATAAAATGAAAACAATTCAATTTAAAAACCACAAAAGGATCTAAACAGACTTTACTCCAAGAATAACTACAAATAGCCTGTAAGCACATAAAATGATGATCAATGTTAGCTGTCATTAGAAAAATGCAAATCTAAATCAAGAAATTCCACTTCACATTCAGGTGGCTATAAAACAAAAAAGACGCCTATGAGCTAGCCATTTACAGGTTAGGGAATTCTGAACCCTCATACAGTGAAGTGGGGATGTAAAGAGTGTAGTGTTTTGAAAAGTTTGGCAGTGCCCTAAAAGACTAACATGTAACCAGCAAGTCACTAAGTACATACCCAAGAGATATGAACATAGACATCCACATAAAAACCTGTATGCACATGTTCATCCATGCCTAAGTCAATAGTAAAGATGAGCATTTACCCACCCCAGTTGAAGACCTACAGGCAGTGACAGCTGCTGAGAGCCTGCCCATGCCCAAAAGGTCAGTGCTATACTCAAATAAACATGGGCAACACTAACTGGACTCGGGTAGGTATAAAAAACAAGAATTATGGAGGAAGAGGATGAATGTGAGAAGGGGATGTGAGTGGGGAACCGGAAGAGTAGGAGGGCAAGGGTGAATGATGAAAATACATCTTACTCGTGTGTGGAGTTCGCAAAATTTTTTTTAAAAATTGACATTTAAACCAGGCGTGGTGGCTTCGTGCGAGGGTGAGGTAGGAGGATCCCAAGTTCAAGGCCTGCCTGGAATACGGCACGATCGCTCGAGAGTGGGTGCCAAAGCAATTCTGTTCCGGAGAGGGGGCACCGGCCAGAATTCGCACGTTCCCTCAAGCCTCGGTGGGGCCAAGCCTTCTCTCAATGGATTCCCACCGCGGCCAAGCGCGGTTCCAGCACCGTCGGCTGGGAAGAGGAACCGCGCGGCAGACCCGCCGCCAGGCCGCACCTGAGTCCACGCCCTCTCGCCACCGCACGTTCTCTGGGGGCGACAGCCGGACCGAGAGCTGAGGCGCCTGGGCGGCCGCAGGTCTGCACGGGGCCTCCAGGAGTACCTCCCGCCCTGACCCCGCTCTGCCGGCCTCCACCGCCCCGAGCCGCCGCCCGCTGGCCTGATCCAGCCCGGTCCACTCACAAGAGGAAGCTCATCCTCGGTGCTCCGACAGCGGGCGAGGAGCCGCCGTCCCGCCCTGGTCAGGACTCGGCACGGCCGCGGGAATCGAAAGCAGAGGGCCGTGGGCGTCTCTGCAGAGCTGCCGGGCCTTACGGCAGCCGGGACAGGAGCCGGGGACCAACCGCTGGGAGACAGCAGCGAAAGCCTCAACCGCCGGCCTCCCCCACCTCGCAGACCTGAAATGCGGAACCAACAAAATCTCGCGAGACTACGTTCTGTTTCCCTATCTCCCTCCCCCCGCCCACTCCCGCGCCCCCCCCCCCCCCCCCCCCCCGCCTCTCTCGCGTTCGACCGGAATACTGGACTTGACGCCCGCCCCTTTCAGAACTCAGCCAATCAGCGTCCGGCAAGCCGCAGAAGGTGGAGAGGCGAGCTCTGCACTTAATCTCCTGGCCAAGGCGCTTGCTTCCGTGGGCACTGCCTACCTCGGCGGTTCTTAAAAACAAGTCTTTTTTTTTTTTTTTTTTAATAGCGATTTATTTACATAGTGACAAGATGGGCCTAGCGAGACCACCCACTTCTCGGAATCCTGCCCAGGACACGGATCGGTGCAGCTGCAAAAACACCTGCCAGTTAACCAACAACCCCTGTTCCCGTTACCCGCCGTCGGATAACCACCAAAGCAATGCCCAGCAGCTCAAAATGTTCCATAGATAAGCTTCACAACGCCCCTAAGGCGTGTCTCACTTCCCGCCAAAACCACACTTTTTTTTTTTTACCTCCTTCCGCATTCCCGCGCCCCTCCCCTCTAAGGACCTTCCCGGCCTCGCTGCTGGTTGTCCTCACTCCAGAGCTGAGCGCCAGCCCCTGCGCCCCTCCAATAAAGCTTGCTTTTACCGGAGTCCTCCCGGTTTCTGCTTGCGTTCCGTCCCAGGAGGACGCCAGACCGGCCTACGGCGGTCAGCACTTGACACCTCCGGCCCCAGGTACTAACCTCCCAGTCTTTTTTTCTTTCCCCTACCATGTCCGCGCTCACTCCGCTGCTGGTCCCATTGTCTTCTCCTTTTTCACTTTGTGGCCTCTTCACAGCTCTTCGTCCTCTTCTCTGCTTGTGTCCTCCGCCCACTTCAGCGCCACACTCCTGGATCTCCCGATTACTCGCGCCACACTCCTCTGGATCTCGCGATTATTCTTCCGGAGATCCCGCTGATTCTCCCATGTGGTCACTTGGACGCTGCCACCTTGGATCTGGACCACTCCCTCTGGACTCCTAAGCCTTGAGGGAGCCTTATCGCTTGGCAGTCCCACGTCTCTTGGTGCTCCCTTGATGTCTCTTTCTGCCCCTTGTCTTCTTAGACGGTCTTTTCCTCCCTGACATTCTAAACAGCCTTCCACCCTCCTCTCTCCCACTGCTCCAATCTCTATAGCCCTCTTCTATGTCCTCATTCGGACCTCCTTTTTCTTCTCTTCCTCACTCTTATCAAACAATGCTGGGCACTTCAGCCTCTGAGCCTGCTGAACTCTCCCGCCTTGAGTATCCTCCTCAAGTCTCTGAAACCTTTAGGCCTCACGGACACTGCTAAACCCAGGCACCTTAGATTCTTTTGTACTACAGCCCGGCCCCAGTATAAACTTAACAATGACTCAATGTGGCCAGAGACTGGAACCCTACATTTTAACATTATTAGAGATCTAGACAGCTTCTGCCAATGTAAGGACAGCCTTTTTTGCCCTCCACGCTAGACCCTTTCTTTGTGCTTCTGAGAAATAAAATGGAGTCTAAAATGCTATGGAAATTCACTGTGTACCCCCTTAAGGAAGTGAAACTGCTTGAGACATGAAACTGCCTAAGACAATGGAAATTTTCTAAAACCACAGAATGTACAAAGCATGTTTGAGAAATCTTGTGATAAGATCACCCGTGACCTATTGCTGTAAGCTGTGAACTGTCACCACCCCACCCGCTTTGCTTTGTTTCCCCCGAAACTTTGTAAGTTCTCAGAAAGTAACAATGTTCCTGGAATTTCCCGCCTGCGGTTTTTAGCTTTAAAAGTAGATAGGCCACTGCAAGCAGGCACGCTTCTGTGTCCCGAGGGAGGGCTCCCACTTGTACAAGTGCTTTTAATAAAACCTCTTGTCTTTGCATCTGGCATTGGTTCTTTTGACCGGCTGCCATTGGGTTCAAGTCCCAGGGCAAGGCGTCGGGTTGCGTGGTTGCGTGACGGGGGTTCAAGTCCCACGGAACTCAACATTTTGGGGGCTCGTCCGGGATTCCCACCTGCCTTGCCCAGCACCAGGAGGCGCCAGGAGGTAAGAATTTGCCGGCTGTTTTTCCAGTTTTCTTTTTTGTTTTATCCTGCTCTTTCTTGGTGGCCACCTCATAGGTACTATAGGGACGAGCGGAAGGGGCTGACGAGTCCGCCCGCCATCCCGTAATCCTGGGGGACGCCCCATGGATTGGTTGGAAGAAGGAGGGCGAAGATTCTGTCGTCCTCCTCCCGGAACTTTGGGATCCTTCTTGGTCGCGCCCCTCCCGCTCTGTTTTGTGTCTCGTCTGACCGCTTGGGGCTAAAGTTTTTGTCTGTGCTTTGTTTCTGTTTACTGTTCTTTTTATAGCCTTAAGAATGGGACAGTCCCCGTCTACCCTCTGTCCCTAACCTTGGATCACTGGAGGGAAGTCCGCCATCGAGCGGGCAACCGCTCCTTAGAAATTAAAAAAGGCAAGTGGCAGATATTCTGCCGCTCAGAGTGGCCCACGTTCCAGGTAGGATGGCCGCCGGAGGGCTCTTTTAACCTGTCAGTCATCTCTCAGGTAAAGTCCAAAATTTTTGGCCAGGGGATGGCGGTCCACCCCGACCAAGTGCCATACATTGTCATCTGGGAGGACCTGGCGGAGGACCCTCCCTCTTGGATGCCGGCTGCCTGGGTGGCCCGGAACCCCATTTACGCCCCCCTGCAACCCTCCCCTGCTCCCCAGAGTTCCCTATACCCCGTCCTTGTCAGGGAAGACGAGCCCAAGAAACCAAAGCCAGTCCTGGATGAGGCACAACCTTTAATTGATTTTCTGACCGAGCCTCCCCCTTACCGACCTCCCGGGCCCCCGCCCCAGGCAGCCGCTCCCTCCGCCCCTACTCCACCCCCAGCTGCTTCTCCGGATTCTACCGTGGCGGATTCAGAGCTCCCAGCATCCAGCCCCGTAGCCAGCCGCCTGCTCGGAAGCCGCCCTGAGGTTTCCGCCCTCTTCCCTTTGCAAGCGATTGAAGGTCCCGATCATGTGACTATGCAGTACTGGCCCTTTTCCACCTCGGATTTGTACAATTGGAAAACTCATAACCCTCCATTTTCACAGGACCCAGTGGCCCTCACCGGGCTAATAGAATCTATTTTGCTAACCCATCAACCCACTTGGGATGATTGTCAGCAACTTTTACAGATCCTCCTGACTTCTGAGGAAAGACAGCGGGTCCTCACAGAAGCTAGGCGGAATGTCCCTGGAGCCGTCGGGTCCCAGACTGTCCTGCCCAATGAAATAGACACTGCCTTCCCCCTGGAACGCCCCGATTGGGACTACAACGCCCATGCTGGTAGGGAGCGACTCCGCCTCTATCGCCAGATATTCCTAGCAGGTCTCAAAGCTGCGGGCCGACGCCCGACCAATTTGGCCCAGGTAAGAGCAATAATTCAGGGTAAGGAGTGCAGGGAGCCGGTCAACGCCATTACAAGATGGCGCCGACTTCCTGAGCCGTCTGTAATGAATAACTCCATATAAGGCAATGCCTTCGCGCTAGCCACCCCGAAGGCTGCGCATGCGTCAGTTCATAATGTCCCTAGCCAATCCCGTGGCTCTGCTTGTGGCGGGCTGCCTACATCCAATCCCGAGTAGACACATTGCCCTCCATGCTATATAAGCCACTGCACAGGCCTGCCCTCGCCTCTTTGCCTTCATCGCCCATCTGTCAACCAAGAGGCTCTCCAATAAAGTGTGATCCGGGAAGAATCCTCGTAGTGGTGGTCTTTCTTCCTCTGCTGGTCAGAGGGTGTCCGCCGCAAAGGAGGAAAGTCCTGTAAGCTTTCTTGAGAGACTTATGGAAGCCTATCGCCGGTACACCCCATTTGACTCTGAGAGTCCCGAACACCAGGGCAATGTGGCAATGGCATTCATTGGACAGTCTGCCCCTGACATCCGCAGCAAGCTCCAGAGGCTGGAGGGGTTGCAGAACCTTGATGTACAAGACCTCCTTAAAGAGGCAGAGAAAGTATTTAATAAAAGAGAGACAAGGGAAGAAAGAGAAGATAGAATCCGAAAGGAGCAGGAGGACAGGGAATCAGCACGAGACAAAAGAAGAAGTAGAGAAATTAGCAAGATCCTGGCCGCTGTAACTGTAGGTAGAGAGCCACAGGGAGATAGAAAGGGAACGGGAGGCAATGGAAGACCCCGTCCAAGCTGGAACAGGATCAGTGCGCCTATTGCAAGGAAAAAGGACACTGGGTCCGAGACTGTCCCAAGAGACCGAAGGGACCACGCAGAGAGAGAAAACCCCCCAACCTTTTGCAATTGGAAGAAGAAGATTAGGGGCGTCAGGGCCAGGCGCTCCCCCCTGAGCCTAGGATAACCCTGAAAGTAGGGGAGCAACCTGTGACATTTATGGTGGACACTGGGGCTCAGCATTCCGTACTTACCCAGGCAAAAGGGCCCTTAAGTAAAAAGAAAATTTGGGTACAAGGGGCAACAGGCGTAAAACCATACCACTGGACCTCCGAGCGAAAGGTCCAGCTGGCCACCGGCACTGTAACCCACACTTTCCTCCACGTGCCTGACTGCCCACATCCCCTTCTGAGAAGAGATTTATTAACCAAGATGGGGGCCTGAATTCAATTTCACAAAAGAGGGGCGAAAGTAACAGACAGCCAGGATCGGCCCCTCCAAGTCCTCACCCTAAAGCTAGAAGATGAACACCGCCTACATAAACATCAGCAAAAGACCCACGGGGCGGGGGATGAATGGTTGCAAGCAGTTCCCAAGGCCTGGGCAGAGACAGGAGGAATGGGGATGGCCGAGGGACAACCCCCCATCCTAGTGACTCTAAAACCTGGAGCAGTCCCTGTCTCCATCAAACAATACCCCATGCCTAAGGAAGCAAGGGAGGGGATAAAGTCCCATATCCAGAGACTATTACAACAGGGAATACTTACGCCTTGTAAGTCTCCATGGAACACCCCCCTACTCCCCATCCGGAAGCCTGGGACTGGAGACTATCGCCCAGTGCAGGATCTCAGAGAAGTGAACAAAAGGGTAGAGGACTTGCACCCCACGGTTCCCAACCCATATAATTTGCTAAGTACCCTGCCCCCAAACCATGTTTGGTACACAGTACTAGATTTAAAGGATGCTTTCTTCAGCCTCCGGCTAGCACCAAAGAGCCAGCCGTTT
This sequence comes from Eospalax fontanierii, assembly GCA_035773235.1. Taxonomy (NCBI): domain Eukaryota; kingdom Metazoa; phylum Chordata; class Mammalia; order Rodentia; family Spalacidae; genus Eospalax; species Eospalax fontanierii. The sequence continues at coordinate 50,160,736 of CM069547.1, read as the reverse complement.
TTTGCTTTCGAGTGGAAGGATCCTGAAAGTGGGACGTCAGGCCAGCTTACTTGGACAAGACTGCCACAAGGATTCAAGAACAGCCCCACCCTCTTTGATGAAGCCTTACACCGAGATCTGGCCCCCTTCCGGATGAACAATCCTCAGGTAAGCTTGTTGCAGTATGTTGATAATTTACTGTTAGCTGCCCCTACACAGGAGGATTGTGCGGAGGTGACACTTCAATTACTCCATACACTGGGGGACCTGGGATATCGAGCATCGGCATGAAAAGCCCAGATCTGTTTGCAGGAGGTTACCTATCTGGGGTACATTCTAAGAGAAGGAAAAAGATGGCTGTCGGAAGCACGTAAGGAAACTGTCGCTTCCATCCCAACACCCCAGAACGCCAAACAGGTGAGAAAATTCCTGGGCACTGCTGGTTTTTGCCGACTCTGGATTCCTGGTTTTGCAGAGTTAGCTGCCCCCCTATACCCATTGACTAAGAATGGGGTTCCATTCACTTGGGGGAAAGAACAAGACAAGGCTTTCGATCAAATAAAAACTGCTCTTCTCTCGGCCCCGGCATTGGGTCTCCCTGACATGGCTAAACCTTTCGAACTGTTCGTAGATGAAAAAGGAGGAATATCCAAGGGAGTATTAACACAGAAAAGTGGGCCTTGGAAAAGACCAGTGGCATATTTGTCAAAGAAATTAGACCCAGTAGTGGCCGGCTGGCCCCCTTGTCTTAAAATGGTTGCAGCTATTGCTCTGTTACTCAAAGATTCTAAGAAGTTAACCCTAGGACAGCCCACCGTCATTATAGTGCCCCATGCCGTTGAGACCATAGTCCGGCAGCCTCCAGATCGATGGATATCAAATGCGCGCCTCACCCACTACCAATCCCTCCTCCTGGATGCCGAGAAGGTACGGTTCAGGGCCCCTCATCAGCTTAACCCCGCCACACTTCTTCCTGAGGCTAAGATGGACTGTCACCATGACTGTCAACAGATTCTGGTAGAGACTCAAGGAACCCGACCAGACCTGCTAGACTGGCCCTTGCCTAGAGCTGAGGTCAATTGGTTTACTGATGGTAGCAGTATGGTGGCAAATGGCCAGCGAATAGCTGGGGCGGCTGTGGTGGATCAAGAAGGAGAGACTGTTTGGGCCGAGTCGCTGACTCCCGGAACTTCCGCCCAGAAGGCAGAGCTGATAGCTATGATTCAGGCTCTCAAGTTGGCGGCTGGAAAGACGGCCAACATATACACTGACAGCCGGTATGCCTTTGCCACAGCCCATATCCATGGTGAGATCTATAGGAGGCGAGGACTTTTAACCTCTGAAGGAAAAGACATTAAAAACAAACCTGAGATCTTGCAGCTACTGGAGGCCCTTTTCCTGCCCAAGAAACTTAGTATCATTCATTGTCCTGGACACCAGAGGGGAGACTCCCCAGTTGCCAAGGGAAACAGGAAGGTGGATGAAGTGGCCAAAGAAATGGCCCTAAGAGGTACAGGCCTCATCCCCACACTGGTAGTCCAGGAACAGACCCAGCCCCAATATGTCTACAGCCAGAAGGACAAAGAAATAGCCAAGGGACTGGGGGCTAATTATAACCAAGGCATCTGGGAACTGGAAGGGAAGCCCTTACTCCCCTTAGACAAAGCAGAAGAGTTACTCAGGACTGTTCATCGACTGACCCACCTGGGCCCCCGAAAAATGCATCAATTGTTTGATATTCACAAACTCGACTATGTAATTCCCCCAAAATCGGAACTTATTCGGAAAATCACCAGCAACTGCTCCCCCTGCGCCCAAGTAAATGCCTCTCGACCCCCTGACTTCTCTGGAGTACGCGCTAGGGGGCACCGCCCTGGGGCCCACTGGGAAGTGAACTTTACAGAAGTAAAACCAGGCCTCTATGGGTACAAATACCTCCTAGTATTTGTAGACACCTTTTCAGGATGGACAGAAGCATATCCAACCAAGAAGGAGATGGCTCAGGTGGTTGCTAAGAAACTCCTGGAAGAAATTCTTCCCCGTTTTGGGCTGCCCCAAGTAATTGGGTCGGACAATGGACCTGCGTTTGCCTCCCAGGTAAGTCAGGCTGCGGCCAGGGCATTGGGGATCAATTGGAAGTTACATTGTGCATATCGTCCCCAGAGCTCAGGTCAGGTAGAAAGAATGAATAGAACGATTAAAGAGACCTTAACCAAATTAAAATTGGAGACTGGCAGTAGAGACTGGGTCCTCCTACTTCCCCTCGCTTTGTATAGAGCCCAAAACACTCCTGGGCCCCATGGATTAACACCTTTTGAAATTTTATTTGGGGGACCCCCGCCTCTTATCGCACCTCCCAATATTGAAGTTCCTATCCAGCTGGGATTATATTACTGTAAAAGCTAACTACACCAAGCCAGATTGGAGTACAGCCAAGCCAGACAGATATACCCGAGCACAATGTGGAAATGATACTCACGGGGCCTGGTGTAACCCTCTTAATATTAGCTTTACTGCCCAGGGAAGAGCAAAAACTGACTGGGTAGGAGGGTATCAGTGGGGATTACGAATATACAAGCCCAGTTATGATGTAGGCCTTATTTTTAAAATTAAGTTAAAAATACAGCCCCTACCAACGGAGGCCGTGGGACCCAACCTGGTGTATGCCCAGAGCAATTCCTCTGAGGAAGACCGGCTCCTACAATTAGTACAGGGGGCCTTTTTGGCCCTCAATGACTCCCAGCCAGATAAGACCCAGTCCTGCTGGCTCTGCCTCACCGCACGTCCTCCATTCTATGAGACCATCGCTCTCTTAGGAAACTTTACCAACACCACTGCTCCTCCCCCCGCCTGTGCCTCCACGGCCCCCCATAAAATAACCCTCCCTCAGGTAGGAGGCTCGGGCTTTTGCATGGGAAATATTCCCCCTACCCATAAGCCCCTTTGTAACCAAACCCAAAACATTACCAAAGGAAATTATTATTTGATTCCCCCTAACAATACTTGGTGGGTGTGCAATACCGGTCTAACCCCATGCATACATGCCACTGACTTTAAGCAAGATGAGGACTATTGTGTCCTCATTCAGTTGGTGCCCCGGATTAGATACTATGGTGATAATAACATGATGGCCAAACTGGGCCCCCGGGTCCGGGAAGTAAGAGAGCCTATCACTGCCCTGACTGTAGGAATATTACTGGCCACTGGTATTGGAATCTCGGGGCTAGCCGTTGGATCTTCTAGCTATATCCAAACGCAGGGCATGTATCAGCTACAGGTTGCTATGAATGAAGACCTACAGGTACTGGAAAAATCCATCTCCCTGCTTGAGCAGTCCTTAACCTCCCTTTCTGAAGTTGTCTTACAGAATCGGCGAGGACTAGATCTCATTCTCCTGAAACAAGGTGGACTTTGTGCCGCCTTGGGAGAGGATTGCTGTTTCTACACAGACCACTCTGGGGTTATAAGGGACTCCATGCCCAAGCTTAGAGAGCGTCTTCATAAGAGACAAAAGGAGTTTGAAAACCAACAGGGTTGGTTTCAAAGCTGGTTCAGTAAATCCCCATGGCTGACAACCTTAATCTCTACTCTAATAGGGCCCCTCCTTATTATTCTTCTATTGATAACTATCGGGCAGTGCATAATCAATCGGCTCTTGCAGTTTTTAAGGGAAAGGCTTTCAGTCATCCAAGCGCTGGTCTTAACGCAGAGTTATAGACCCCTCAGTCAGGAAGATAACACTCAATGCTAAGTATTAAGATTAATACTAGGACAATAAAAACAGGGGGGAACGAGAAATAAAATGGAGTCTAAAATGCTATGGAAATTCACTGTGTACCCCCTTAAGGAAGTGAAACTGCTTGAGACATGAAACTGCCTAAGACAATGGAAATTTTCTAAAACCACAGAATGTACAAAGCATGTTTGAGAAATCTTGTGATAAGATCACCCGTGACCTATTGCTGTAAGCTGTGAACTGTCACCACCCCACCCGCTTTGCTTTGTTTCCCCCGAAACTTTGTAAGCTCTCAGAAAGTAACAATGTTCCTGGAATTTCCCGCCTGCGGTTTTTAGCTTTAAAAGTAGACAGGCCACTGCAAGCAGGCACGCTTCTGTGTCCCGAGGCAGGGCGCCCACTTGTACAAGTGCTTTTAATAAAACCTCTTGTCTTTGCATCTGGCGTTGGTTCTTTTGACCGGCTGCCATCGGGTTCAAGTCCCAGGGCAAAGCGTCGGGTTGCGTGACGGGGGTTCAAGTCCCACGGAACTCAACACTTCCTGTCACATCCACCAGGTACTTCTCATCAAATCTCATTCAAACTCCAACTCATCCGCGACACCTCCCTATTATCCCAAGTCCGCCTTTGATCTAGATCTGGCCGATGACCACCAGCTTGTGGGCCCTCCTGGTCCTCCCCTTCGCCCAGAGTCCCCATCCCCCTCTTCCTTCTCTTTCCCCTATCTCCCATCACACCCGATCTGACCTGGAACTCCAAGATGGCCTCTCTACCCTCTTCTGAAGGTGTTTGTTTGTGGTGCAGGTTCATGTCCCCTTCTCTCTTTCAGACATATCCCAAATTGAAAAGTACTTAGGCTCCTTCTCTGCAGATCCTACCCATTATATAAAAGAATGTAGATACCTGACCCAGAGTTATGACCTTACATGGCAGGATCTCTGTGATTCTCTCATCCACCCTCACTCCTGATGAGCAGGAGAGAGTCTGGACTATGGCCCAGGCATATGGGGACCAGTTACACCTAACGGACCAGGCCCACCCACTTGGCAATAGCAGTTCCCCTTGAGGATCCTGGTTGGGACTACCAACAAACAGGTCATCCCTGGGGCAGAGCAGCTAGAAATCATATGATTACCTGCATTATCACAGACCTCCAAAAGATTGTTAATTTTGGCAAACTTCGCCTTATCACACAAGAGACAAATGAAAACCCCCACTCCATTTCTAGACAAGTTAGCTCAGGCCCTAATCCAACACACAAGGTGTAACAGGAAAGAAACCAGAGTAATTTCATTTTGTGATATACCTCCATCTCACTAGTTGCTGTTCTCTGTTGGGTCCACGTGAAATGGCACCAAAAAGTGGCTACTAGAAAATGGCCACATTTACAAGAAATACCAGCGCCTCCAAGAAAAGGAAACCTAAGGAGAATTAAGCATTGTTAAGTGAAAGATTCTATTGGTGTGTCTGCTTGCCCTCTGTAACCACCCATGTAACCGCCCACATATGCTAATACAGAGCTTGAAAGTAACGTGACATGATAGGCTGCTAAGAAATAAGAAAGTATGTCCGATTGGGAGCAAAACTGTATATAAGAGCACCCTTGAGCACCATAAAGCAACCTTTCCCGCTGTACCACTGAAGGAGCTGTAACATTGAAGAGCTGTAACACCAACTAACAAGGAGCTGCTGGCTGTACACTGCTTTGGTCTGATGGGAGTCCCGGTTTTGCCTTCAGGATCCCCGCCGTGTTGCTCCAGGGATCTAGGGTGGGGCAAGCTGTGCACCCAATCTCTCCCGAGCTCCCCTCCCCAGGGATAGGGGCAACAATAAGGAGTAAGAAGGACATCAACCAGTACTGCCATGCCCGCCACAATAACCATGACAAAGAGGAAGACAGTTCTCCTAGTAATTCTCACCAGAATTACCCTGTAAATTCCCGGAACTGACTGATCACATAAACCCGCAGAATGTCCTAATCTTGAGCAAACAGACTGCTAATGGTTGCTGACAACTGCTTCTGTGAAAAACGCTTGCCTGCTTAAGCTGAGCTGGTCCCAACCCCCCATCCCCCGACCCCAGAATACGAATCCTCTCTGAACTCAAGTGGCCAGCTTCTTCTGAAGCTGAGTGACCTTCCATGGAATCTTTTGACCTTAATCTTGCTTATCCTATTCTCAATGTTGTCTATGGTCTTCATCCGGACCAAATTCCATACATCGTCATGTGGGTGGACCTTCTAGAGGACCCACTCTCTTGCCTCATAAATGCCAGAAAGAGTGTCAGACCCCCTCTGCTCAACAGTCCCTCCTAAGCCAGTGCTCCCTGTCACCAAGCCCCTGAAGAAGATTTATCCTCTCCTTCAAGATCCTAACCCTAAAGACGAACTTTCTAGTCCACTCCCTTAATGCTTAGCTGCAGCCAGGACAGAACCCATTAGTCAGTCCACCTCACCTCTAGTCAGGAACCTCTTACGCTGGAGAATCTTCCCCTCTCTTAGTCCCTCCAAGCCTGGCACCTGTTCTGCCCCTTCAGGAGGTGGCACCACCACCTGGCCTAGAGCACAGGTGCTCAGTTTTGGTCTACACCCTTTTCTCATCTGTACAACTGGAAGGGCCAGAATCCTTCTTCTGGAAATCTGCAGGTATTTATTGATCTCCTCAGCTCATCTTCACTACTCACCTGCCCATGTGGGAGGATTGCCACCAGCTTTGCAGATACTGCTGATCTCAGAAGAGTGGACCTGAGTCCTTAGGGAAGCAGCCCCATCTATCTTGGAACCTGACGGTCTGCTCACCCAAAATATGAATCGGATTAAAGACATGTTCCTCTCCACCACACCATGCTGGGACACCAACACCACTCACAGTAGGGAACATTTACTCCAGTATTGCCAGACTCTGTTGTAGGGGTTACAGGCAGCTGCAAGAAAGCCCACTAACCTTACAAAGGTGAGTGACACCTTACAGAGGCCTGATGAGTCACCTGCCACTTTCCTAGAAAGGTTGCATCAGGCTTATCATCTCTACTCGCCCATTGACTCAGAGGCCCCTGAGAACAAGAAGACCATCAATATGGGCTTCGTTTCTCAGTCAACCTCAGAAATACGAAGGAAGCTCCAAAACTTAGAAGGGTTTGAGGGAAAGCTGATCTCTGAACTATTGGAAATTTCTCAGAAGGTCTACTATGATCAAGATAGCCCTACAAAAGAACAAAGGAAAGAAACTGGGAAAATTTTGGTGGCAGCCTGGGGAAAGCTGCCAGGTGCTTGGCCTCAACCCCAACAGAGTGATATCAGACAGGTGCTTGGCCTCAACCCCAACAGAGTGATATCAGACAGCCTAAAGGGGTGAGTGAGAGGCACAAGTGAGAGAAGGACCCATGTGCCTACTGTAAAGAGAAAGGCCACTGGAAAAATGAGTGCCCTCATTTTTCTCAAACAAAAGAAGCCAGCTTCCGTTTTGCCTGCTACTGAGCAATGATGAAGCCAAGGCTTTTCCCCGAATCCCCTGAAGTCTATGGTGACTCCTCAAGTAGAAGGGAAGGGTACCAAATTCCTGGTAGACACAGAAGCTGCATACTCAGTTTTGAAAATAAAAACCCTACTGGACCTATGATCAAGGACAAGATCTATATTCAGGGAGCAACAGGGAAGACCCAGGGTATACCTAAACTCAGACAAGGATTACTGATTTGGCACAAGAAACTAACTCATTCGTTCCTCCTTATACCTGATTGCCCATACCCTCTCCTTGGACGAGACCTGTTACATAAGCTAAAGGCCCACATTTCCTTCACTGGAGATGGTATTAATCTGGATCTCCAGCTGTCCACCATCTTGGTGACTTGCCCTATGTCTGAAGAATATGAGCTATACGAAAATCCTGGTGAACAAGACTCCCCACTTCTAGCTAAGTGGAAAAAGGACGTTCCCACTGTTTGGGCCAAGACCAACCTGCCAGGACTGCAAAGGATCAGGTGCCAATAATTATCCAGTTAACCAGCACGGCCACCCCAGTCAGAGTCAGACAGTATCCCATCAGCCAATCTAGGGATTGCCAAGCACATCAATTGATTAAGAGAGGCAGGGATTCTAGTGCCTTACCATTCCTCATGGAACACTCCTCTGCTTCCTGTCCCAAAACCCAGAACCTCTGAATTCAGGCCTGTCCGAGAACTTAGGGAAGTCAATAAAAGGGTTGAGACTATACCTCTAACTGTCCCTAACCCTTATACGCTCCTTAGTGAACCTGCACCAGACTGTCGGGTCTACACAGTCCTAGACCTGAAGGATGCCTTCTTTGCCTTGCCGGTAGCCAAGCAAAGTCAACCTATTTTTGCCTTCGAATAGGTTGATCCAGATGGTTCCTATCATGGACAATTGATGTGGAGTAGATTGCTCCAGGGGTTTAAAAATTCCCTTTCTCTGTTCGATGAAGCCCTGAGGAGAGACTCAGGGAAGCCAATCCTGAGATTTCCTTGCTTCATTGGGTAGATGATTTGTTTCTGGCTTCAGACTCAGAGGAAACATGCTCACATGCCACTAAAAATCTCTTGAAAGAATTGGATGCCTTAGGTTACAGAGCATCTGCTAAAAAGGCTCAGGTTGCCAAAGCTCTGTGACCTACTTGGGCTACCAATTCATGATGGGGAACACTCCGTGGGGCCCGACAGGATTCAGGCCATATTGAACATACCCAAGCCTGAGAACAGGAGGCAAAGCAGAGAGTTCCTGGGTGCCTCTAACTACTGCTGCCTGTGGCTACTGGGTTTTGCTGAAATTGTCAAGCCTCTGTATGCAGCTGCCTGGAGTCAGGGAGCTGATCCAATGTGGGGAGAACCACAAAATAAGGCATTTGACCAGCTTAAGCTGGCCTTAACTCAAGCCTTAGCATTACCAGATGTAACTAAGCCCTTCCAATTGTTTGAGCATGGGGCCTGGGGCACAGCCAAGGGGTTCTCACCCAAACCTTAGGCCCTTGGAAGAGGCCCATAGCATGGGTGTCAAAGAGATTGGACCCAGTAACCACAGGGAGGTGGAGCTGCCTCAGCCACAGCTGCTACAGTCTTACTGGTAAAAGAAGCCTCTAAACTAACACTTGGACAAGACACCTAGATCATCGGGCCGCATGCTGTGGAGTTCCTCCTCCAGGCCCCACCAGATATGCCCGCATAATGCAGTACCAGGCGCTGTTGTTGAACCTGCCTCGTGTCACCTTCCTAAGGACAGAGGCCTGAAGTCCTGCCACTCTGCTACCCGATGATAACCCTGAAACACTGCTCCATGACTGTGTGGAAATCGTGAGCACCCCCTCAGGACTGAGAGAAGATCGGCAGGACCATCCCCTACCTAATGTGGACCTTGAGTTATATACAGATGGTGGCAGTTTCCTTAAGGACAGTGTTTGGAGAGCAGGGGCAGCAGTGGTAACTCAGAACCATGTGGTCTGGGCTCAGGCACTCGGGCAAGGGGCAAGGCACGTTTGCTCAAAAGGCTGAAATAATAGTTCTAACCTAAGCCTCTGATGGAGCAAGGGAAAGACTGCCAATATTTACACTGATAGTTGCTATATATTTGTCAGGACCCATGTTCATGGAGCTTTGTATAAGGAAAGAGGATTGCTGACATCTGGAGGAAAGGAAATCAAAAATAAAGAGGAAATCTTAGCCTTGCTAGAGGCCCAAGTCTGGCTACCCAAGACTGTGGCTATCATCCATCATAAAGGCCATCAAAAAGCAAACATGCTGCAAGCAAAAGGAAACACCTTTGCAGACCATGCAGCCAGAAGGTGGCAGGGGGGAGGTGAAGCCAATTGAGATTCTGCCCTTATAGCCCCCAATCCTGGAAGAATCATTTTATACAAAGGAAATCGTTCAATTGGCTGAGAACCTTAGGGCAAAACAAGGGCCTCAGAAATGGTTCTGGCTAGAGGATGGGAGACCAGTATTGCCAAAGACATTAGGAAGGGACTGGCTGCAAAAAAACCTCACAATTCCCTGCATTTGGGTTCCACAAAACTGAACTAGCACAGAGGGACTTCTTCATTGCAGGGCTAAATAGAATTGTTGCCCTCTACAACCTAGTCAAGGAAACATGTGCTGAGACTGTAAAGCTACAGGAACCAGCCTCGCTGGAGTTGGGGCCCAGAGATTGAGTCTGGGTATGCCGCCATTCTGCTCCAGACTTTGCAGTGTGTTGGGAAGTCTATCCTGTCATCCTGACCATGCCCTCCACTGTAAAGGTGGCCAGATGCAGTCACTGGACTCACTGCTCCCACATCAAGGAGGTTCATCCTGATCACATTCCCCAGTCGTGGAGCATCAGAGCTACAGCAAACCCCCTGAAGGTCAAGCTAGTAAGAGACCCCACTGGTGTGCCACCCAAGTTATTCTTGTTTTGTTCGTTCTTGCTCTCCCTCCTATTCAAGCAGTCGGAGATAAACATGCATCGATCTTATACCATTGGATCGTAAGTTGTACCTCCGATGAAAAAATTATAAAAAATGTTACTTCCTTTGGGTTCCTAGATCTCATTCAACCTTTGTGAACTACTCCTTGGAGGACTGCCTCAAACAGAAAAGGAAAAGAGCTCTTGAAATGGAAGAGATGGGTCAAGCCTTTCCAAGCAGGAGGACTTGGGGCTGTGGGTCACCCTAGGGAAGAGACTTAAGGTACTATGACTTTTATGCATGTCTTGAGAATAAGGGCCCACACTGTAATGTACCTTGTGAATGGCACTGTGGGAAGTGGGGTTGTGAAACCGTGGGATCCTCGCTTGGAAATCAGCAAAAGGATACCCTGATTTCTCTGGGAAAGAGAAGCTGGGATGGGAACATTGACCCAAGTCATAAAAACCACATTAAGCTGATAATAAAAAATGGGTTTGATCAGAGATGGAACTCAGGAAAAACATGGTCTACAATTCTATGTTATGGAAAAGGACCCAGGAGGGGAATTTACTATTCAGAGAGTTAAAATTCCCCCATCCCTGCTCATCCCATAGGTCCAATAGGATTCTAAATCTACTCCCAGAGAAAACAAAAACATCGTCCTTAGGGTCTGGTCTACTAACACCTGCTCCCCACCCACCTCCGCAGACACTTCTGTACCACCCCTGAACTTCCCACATGATCCAGAGCTGTTTAAGTCATTATATTATACCTATAAATTCTTTAATCTTACTAACCCTGAGCTAACCCAGGGCTGCTGGCTTTGCTTGGACCCAAGGCATCCTTTCTTCATAGGCATTGCAATTTCCACCTCTATGGGGGCAAATGACACTGAAATTAGAAACTTAAATGCTGTGACAATAACCTCACAGCCTGATCTCTGCCCTTGGGGCTCTCAGCCTGCGCTTACCCTGGGTAGACTCTAGACTCAAGGGACAAGGACTGTGACTCTACACAGGAAGCTAGAGAACTGACCAGTCTCTTTACCTCACCTATTGTAACCAATCCTAGTATCTAAGGACCTCAACAGCAGGAACAACCCCCTATTACCTTGTTCCCCCAAAAGGCACTTGGTTTGCATGTGAGTCTGGGCTTACTCCTTGCATTAACCCCTTCATTTTGGCTGAGACCTCGGATCTCTACACACTTGTCCATCTTTTACCTCAGGGTTAGTATTATTCAGGTGATGAAGGAAGGGAGCATTCAGGGTTATTGACTGGGGCGAGGCACCCTAGAGTCGTGGCAGCAGCAATGGTCTTTGTACCTCTTTTAGTAGAAGCTGGCATTGCTGGATCAGCAAGAATAGGAATGGCAGCCCTTGTGGTGCAAGACCAGAATTTTAAGCTTTTGAGTAAACAGATAGGTCAGGACTTAGCCAAGTTAGAGAAATCAGTTAGCTAGCCATCTAGCAATGTCCCTTGATTCCCGAGCAGAGGTAGTCCTACAAAATAGAAGAGGTCTGGACTTGCTTTTCATACAAAAAGGAGGTCTTTGTATGGCTCGAGGTGAACAGTGTCATTTCTATGCAAACCATACAGGTATAATAGGAGAAAGCTTAAGTTGAGAGAAAGGGAAAAATTAAGAACTGAAACTCAAAACTGGATGAATCTCTATTTTCTTGGTCATCATGGCTTACTACCTTACTCAGAGGCTTGGCTGGACCTCTAATTCTACTTTTACTTGCTCTCATCTGTGTCCCATTTTGTAAATGCAATAGTTATGTTTGTAAACCAAAGAATCAAGAACTTAGGAGCCAATATGATCAGCTAAGATCTAAAGATGAGGACGAGTCTTCAAGGGTTTGAATACCTCAAACAGGATTAGGGAATGTAACATGCAAGGAACCAAAGTAACTCCATTTTGGGATATGCCTCCATCTCACTTCATGAAACTTGACTCCTATATGAACTTTGTAGTTGCTGTTCTCTTGCACCAGAACTACCCCATGAATTCCAGGAACTGACTGACCACATAAACCTGCAGAATGTAAAAAGCGCTTGCTTGCTTGCTTAAGCTGAGCTGGTGACTCGTGATTGGCTATTTTGAAACTAACCTAGAGTCACTCCATGCCTGCTTATAAAAGTTAAACTCTATGGGGCTGTTTTATCTCTGAGTACTCACCCAGAGTCCAGAGACAGCCCGGCCATAATATTGCCTTGTTTTACATCTGCATGTGGTGACCTCTGTTTTATGACTGACAACAAGGTTTGGCCAGGACTCCCAGGAAGGTACCTTTTTACTTCATCATTTTATTTCCCAGGCAGCTGCTGACATCAGAAAAAAATTTAAACAGCTTGAGAGGGGGCCCCACAACCCCCAGACGGAACTGCTGGAAACGGCATTTAAGGTTAAAAACATAGAGGATCAGGAAAAAGAAAACAGTGTCACCCATGACAAACAGAAACACCAGCGACTGGCCACGGCCCTAGGGCTTCTCCAAAGAAAAACCCCATCCTAACCAGGGACCGACAACTGCTACCAGGGCCTTGCTTCAGATGTGAAACCACCACATCTAGACTTGGTTTTCATACAAAAAGGAGGTCTTTGTATGGCGCTGGTCCCCAGTGTGGGCTGAGAGATCACTGGGAGGTCTACTGTCCTTCCCTGCCACACCATGGTGGGCCAGTGCCTCCTTGACCCCACCGCTCTATGGACCTCTGGCACCAATCTTCTGCGCCTGGCTGCTGAAGACTGAAGGGGTCTTGGCCCCTCAGCCCCCACTTCTTTGCTAATCACCACTATAGAGGAGCCCAGGGTAATGGCTACAGTAGCAGCTAAGACCATATCCTTTGTCGTTGATGGGGGGTGGGGAACTTGTTCTTCCTTCCTACTTGGATAGGACCCATCCCTCACAGGTCTCTGGTGGGGACTGATGGGAAACCCCATCCCCAAAGACAACTGGGCATCCTGTGTTTTTTACAACATCTGTTAACATACTCCTTCCTGGTTGTGCCTTCTTGCCCAGTGCCTTTACTTGGCTCATGCAAAAACTTCATCTCTTTCTCCCCTTCTCTCCCTGGTCTTCCTACTGCCACTCATACCCCCACACCCCAACGGACCTTGGCCCTTGCTGGCCTCTGAGGTCAACCCCAGGGTCTCTGACCCCAGACTCTCATCTCCTCACTGCCCCCTATACAAATTGCCGGGAACGAAGTGACCTTTGTCTTGCCCTTCTGCAAATGTAACATCCTGACACTTGTTGACACCAATTGTGTTAACCTGGAGTCTCTTAAGTGCCTTTTAGAGTTACTTATTGTCTAAACAGACAAGTTCCCCTACCCGTAGCTGCCCTTGGCTACACATGCCCTTGGCTCCTGGATCTTCCAGTGATTTGTCTCCTAGCAACCCTAGTCCACCATGCCCCACCTAGCCCCTTGCAGCTGCAGTATATAGAGCTCTGTAAGAAATAAAGATTTGCCAGTCTGATCAGAAAACGCTGTCTTGCTGGCCCTCCGTGTTCCCTTTGTTCCCATTCATTCCAGGTTTCTGAGGACTCGTGCTCTGTTGATGCCCTGCTGGCCGGGGCAACAAATCACTCTAAAAGATCCCACTGTACACCCATCCCACCCTCAGTGTCCTACACCACTGAGACATCAACAGGTTGACAGGGCCTCATACCCACAATCCAGTGTTTCCTCAAGGCCAAACTCCTGAAGCCCACCCACTCTCCTTCCAACACTCCCATTCTTTCAAGTCATCAAACCAGATAGCTCTTACCACTTAGTTCAAGATCTCTGCCTCATAAGTTCATCAATGGTCCCTAAGCACCCTCTTGTTCCTAACTGGTCTACCCTGGTCTCTCAGATCCCCTCCTCTACCTCTCATTTTACCTTCCTTGACCTTAAGTACACATTTTTCTCAATCCCCTTACATCCTACTCTCACAGCCTCTTTTCCTTTACATGACAGGATCCTGGTTCTGGCACGGCATCCCAGCTGACCTGGACAGTCCTCCCCCAGGGATTCTGAGATAGCCCTCACTTGTTCTGCCAGGTTCTGATCAGAGATCTGACCACTTGAACCTCAGCCCATCCACTCTTCTATAGTATATGGATAACCTTCTTTGCGCTCTCTCTCTCTCTCTCTCTCTCTCTCTCTCTCTCTCTCTCTCTCTCTCTCCCACACACAAAAATCCTTCTCAACTTTCTCAACTTCCTGGTCGACAAAGGCTAAGGTTCTCCTTGTCTAAGGCCCAACTCTCCCTAACCCAGGTTAAACACTGGGCTTCCTTCTCACCACCACCTACCATTCACCATAGACAGGACCAATCGCCAATGATCCTTAAAACACCACCACCAAGGAAGAGGTCCTCTCTTTTTTAGGCATAGTTGGATACCTACATACCTGGATACCTAACTTGGCCCTGTTGGCTAAACCTTTATACGAGGCCTCTAAGGGGGACCCATTAGTGCCCTCGGACCCCCTAGGGGCCTATAATGGCAGGCTTCAATAAAATCAGAGGTACCTGTTGGAGGCCCACTGGCTCTTCCAGACCTTAGGTCTTGCTCTGTGTGACAGAAAACAAGAGGATGGAACTGAGGATCTTGGGACAAATAAAGGGACCAATCTTTGCACCTGTGGCCTATCTTTCAAAGCAACTGGCCTCTACTGTCTGTGGGTGGTAGCCTTGCCTTCAGGCACTAGCGGCCATGGCTCTTCTGGCTCAGGAGGGACTCAAGTTTACCTTAGGTCAGAACATCACGGTCCTCTCTCCACACCACCTTAAAGACTTACCCATTCTTCTCTCACCATCCTTGCCCCTCCAAACTACAATTTTCCCATACCACTTTCTTATAGAAACCCTCGCTTACTCTGGACTCCTGTCCTCCTCTGAACCTTGCCTCTCTCCTCCCCAAAACTACACCCCTCTCCTACTCGTGTATAGAGACCCTTCAAGAGCTGTCCTACCAAGACCCTTTAATTTCTCTACAACCCCTACTGGACTCTAATTTAACATGGTTTGTAGATAGAAGCTCAACGCTCACAGCAACTGGGTCCCAAAGAGCAGGATATGTGGTCTCACTCTCCAAAACCATTGAGGCCGGATCACTCCCACCAGGGACCACTCACAAAAGGCAGAACTCACAGCTCTTACCAGGGCTCTCACTTTGACCAAGGGACAAAAGGTTAACATTTTTACAGATTCTAAATACACTTTCTACATCTTACATCACCACACTCTAATATGGAAAGAGAAGGGTCTCCTGATCACCAAAGGAACTCCCATTACCAATGGTCCACCAATCCTTAAACTTCTAGAAGCTTCTTATCAGCAAAGGCAGCTGTATTTCACTGTAAGGGCCAGTCACCAAAGGAAATAACTTGGCCAATCTGGCAGCTAAGCAGACCAGCACTCAACTGATCACCTATTTTCTCCAGCCCTGATGGGACCCACCCTTTTTATACTTCCATGCAGGCTCAGCACATGCCATGCCTGGGAGCCATACAGGGATCAAGGGATGGATGCTCCTTGGAGACGATTATTGCTTACCAGACCGTTAGATCACCACGGTTCCATCTCATCTACATAACATCTTTCATATAGGAGCCAAGCTTCTGTATAAATTCCTTCAACCTCTCGTCTTCCATCAAAAACTTTTCTCCTCTTTGGTCAAGGTGACTCAGTCCTGCACCTTCTGTGCTAGAGTCTCCCCACAGTGGGGAACTCACCCGCCTCCCGCCTTCAAACCCCACCAACACAGAGGAGCTCTCCCAGGAACCAACTGGCAACTTGATTTCACTCATATGCCCACCTGCAAGAAGTTCAAATACCTCATTGTATGGGTAGATACTTTTTCAGGATGGATTGAAGTTTTCCCCACCACAGGTGAAACAGTTAATAATAGTGTCAATCTGCCTAATACAAAATATTCTCCCCAGACTTGGCCTCCCTTTAATTCTACAGTCAGACAATGGGCCTGCCTTTGTATCCAAGGGAGTCCAATCTGCCTCGCAATCCCTGGGTATTCTAGGGAAACTACAGGTTCCCTATCCCCCACCAGTCACTAGGAGAGGTCGGACAGGCTGACATCCTCTTCAAGGACCGGCTCACTCTTGCTGGAACTTCATCAGCCCTGGGTCAGTTCACTACCCCTAGCTCTAACAAAATTGAGGGTAATCCCAAGGGCTCCCTCCTTCCTCAGCCCCTTGAGCTCATGTGTGGGAAACCTACCACCCCAAGACCTGTCCCCTCTCCATGACTATATTCCTGCTTTCTCCCTTCTAAGAAATTTCCAAAAACAGGCTGACCATGTCCTCCCACAGGCATCCCAGGAACAGATCTCACACCTCCTCCAGCCAGATTCCGTTGTCCTCTGGTCACACTCTCATAAAGAAGCCCGCAGGCAGTGCTGGACCAAAACCCATCTGGTAATCTTATCAACCCCGATGGCAGCAGAGCTCCTCAGACAGCCTTGCTGGATTCACCAATCCAGGCTCAAACTTGCCTGGGAACGTAGCAAGTATAGGGTGACTGTTACCTCTGAAACTCAAAATCTTCTGAAACCTTCTACTTCCTCCCATATAATAAGAATGACTCCACTCCTCCTCTCTCTTCTGCTCATCCTAACAAACCCTGGTATTAGAGCCAAGTCTCATTCAACATGCTTGGCCCCTCCCTGCACCTATACATTTGACGTATGGAGCCTTACAGATCAAAATAAGGAGTCCCAACTTCTCAACTTCACTGAATGCCCGTTCTCTTCTTGTCCTTCCACCTCCCTCTCCTTTAACATACTTGTTCCCTCCACCCACTGTTGTCCAGGAAAACAGTCTGGGTCTGAAAATAACCCAAAATACCTTTGCTTTATAGAAGATCCTAAAATACCTTTGCTTTATAGAAGATCGGGATGGCAAAGACTGCAGAGATCCAGGAGAGTGGGGGGTTGTCCCTCGTGGAATTGTAGATTCCACTACTCCAGAAACAGATGGGGATACAATCCAAATAGCTCTTCTCTGGTTCAGGCCCAAACTTTCACAATCACTAAGCCACAGACTTGGGAGTCAGCGGCAGCAGTCCACTGCCCCAGGGCTTTTACCCCTCACAGTGAAGAAGAAAAATTTAAGAAGGCATTTGAACCTCCCCAGCACAAAAAGCCATGGAAACCCTTAACAGTACCAGACATCAGACTCTCCAACATCTCTGGCACCTCTGGGTTTTTCTTAGGATAGTGTCCTCATCTTTTCCTTGACCCTCTTACAAAACTTCTCTACCCTAAATGTCTCCTCTTGTTTCCTTTGTGCCCCCCTTCAGGGACCAATTGTCCTTCCGCTCCCAGTGCTAAATGCCTCTGCCCAAAATATTTCCTGGTGCCAACGCGTCCACTGTTTCCCCCTCCACCAGCCTTTGTTATCCAAACTGAACGCTGGACAACAAACATCTCCAATTGTCCCCAGTCATCTATTCATAATGTAACCATTCAAAACAATATTATCCTTGATTTTGGCCTATTATTTTTATGCTCATCTCTGCCATACTCCTGTATCTCCACCAAGACGCAGGGTATATGTACCCCCATTGATCCCGTGCCTAGCCTCACCCTTTAAACCCCGGGGGAGGTACAGGAACAATTGGTCATAACAGGAACACTCGACCATATTCATCTAGAGTGAGCCCTTAGAGAAAAAAGAGAAGCCACGCTGGCAGTTCTAGATGCTATCAGCCTAGTGTCTGCTGTAGCTGCTATGGGATTGTCAGCAGGGAGCCTGGCTCACATTCTGGTCTCAGCCCGAGTTTTCAGTCCAGATCCAAGACATCAAGGTACAACTAACTGCAGCTGTAGGAGCCCGATCCCTCCAAGGTTTATAACGACTATCCTCACTGGCCGAGGTCACTCTCCAGAACAGGAGGGCCACAGATTTACTTACAGCAGAAAAGGGAGGAACATGTGTTTTTCTAGGGGAGGAATGCTGTTATTATGTCAATGAATCAGGCAAGGTAGAACATAACATACAACTCCTTCAAAAGGTGGCTCCCATGGACTTGACAGTCCTCTGAGTGGAATCTACTGGAGGGACTAACACCATGGCTTCTCCCTTTACTTACCACTCCTTACCATTGACCTCTTTTCAGTGGCATAATCTGTATAATCTCATGCCTCCAGGACTGGTCCGTCAGACACCTAACACCAGTTTTAATCAACTTTTACTCACTTTCCCAGAAATGGTACCAACGAGTGCCGAGTACTTAAACGTGATCTAGTCTACTTCAGACCTTGAGGGGTAAGGCATCTGAGGCCTGTCCACAATTCCAGCCAGATAAACCCCTCTCTGCCCCTAGCCAGCAGGAAGTAGCCACACCAGATGGTGTTCCATTACCCAGGCCCAATAACCACCAAAACAATGCCCTACAGCTCAAGATGTTCTGGTTGATAAGCTTCACAAAGCCGCCAAGGTGTGTCTCACTTCCCACCCAAACCATACATTTTTACCACTTTCTCTGTCCCTCCCCTCTGAGGAACCTCCTCACAGCCTCCATCGATGCTGGTGGTCCTCACTCTGGAGCTGAGCACCAGCCCCTGCACCCCTCCAATAAAGCTTACTCTTACCGGAGTCCTCCAGTTTTCTGCTTGTGTTCTGTCTTCACAACTTAACACATAGTGTATAATTTGCCTCTTTAAAAAAATAAAATAAAATGTATGCTTCATGGGCTGGAATATAACTCAATGGTAAAGTATTTGCCTAATGTGTGGGGCCTTAATCTCAATTCACAGTACCACCCTTCAAAAGTAAAACAAAATGCTTCAGTATTTTGGTGTGTGGGCATGTAGAGCTGTGCCACAATTATCAGCATTATCTAATTCTAGAACCCTTTCAGTCTTTGCTCATTGGCTGCCATTTCCTGCCTCCCCTCAACTCCTGGCAACCATTACTCTACCTTATTATTTAAATTTTATTTTAGATTTATTTTTATTTTATGTGTATGAGTGTTTTGCCTGTATGTATGTAAGTGCACCATTTGAATACTTGGTGCCTGCAGAGGCCTGAAGACAGTGCTAGATCTCTTCTTGGAGAGGATTAAGGTTTGGTTCCCAGCACCCACATGACATCTCAGGACTATCTGTCACTCCATTTTACAGGGATTCCCAAGCCCTCTACTGGCCTCCTTGGGCACCAAGCAAGCCCATGGAGTACATACATGCATGTATGTATGTAAAACACTCATACACATAAATTTTTTTTAAAAGACAAGAAAGTAAAGGGACTCAAAGGATTTTTTTTTACCTTTTAGTAGAATTGTTCTTAAAGTTGGAGAATTATTAAATCTATGAAAAACCAGGTACTTATCAGAGAAATCTTTCAGTATGAGCAGGTTTAGGAAGGAAGCCCTAGGGATTAAGGAGAAATCCCTGGTCAATATTTAAAGAGGATATCAATGTATTCCACTTAAGGATCAAAGATAAACTTTCCTAGTGAGTTGAGGGGAGGGGGGAAAGAGAACGAGCTCCCTGCTATTACTACAAGGTGATTGGGTGTCCACCAGATGTGCCATACAAAGACTGGTGGGGCTGTATTCCCTCTGGCTCAGCAGGACAGAGATAGCTGCACACCATCTGGTTACAACAGATGCAAAAAAGAAGCTAACAGTAGATGACAAAGCTGCCCTGCCTCACCGCTTCAGAACCTCTCCCCTCCCCCACCCACCATATTCATTACTCAGTTCCCCTTTTGGGTATCCTTGGGAAAAATTTGCAACCTTGCATTTTCATTCTGCGTAAGCAGCCTACATCACCATTTGCAGAACTCCAGCTTTACCCTAACCTCAGCCTCTTCCGTACTCTGGTCACTTCAGGATCCTCCCTCTCTCAGGCAGGTGGTTCTGTCCAGGGCTCACATTTCGGTGTCCCTCACAGGCTATAAAGCCACTAAGCTGCACCTACTCAGTATCTCAGGTTACTGCTGTGAAAGAGAAACCTCAGTTTATCAGAAAGCAAAAACCTAATCAAGCCATATGGGAGTCTCTCAAAGTGACTAAAGTCCAAGGCCAGACTTCTGTGTTCACCATATATGCTGGTGAACACAATACATAGCCTTTGCCCTACTGGAGTGTGCACTGAGTTACAGAAGGTAGTTATTTTCATTTGTTTGTTTTTCTTTTCTTTTAGATCTCCTGTAGCCCAGGCTGACCTCAGATTCACTATGTAGCTGAAGAAATCCTTGAAATTCTGATTCCCTTGCCTCCGCCTTCTGAGTGCTCAGATCACCAGCATGGAACACCGTGACGGTGACTGGTTTATGGATGGCTGGGAACGGAACCCAGAGCTTCATGCATGCTAGGTAAGCACTCTACCAACTGAGCCACACCCCAGCCCTGAGAGGTATATAGTAATCTGTAAATCACACCAGTGGATGGTATGTCATTACAAATGCCATAAGGAAAAGCATAAAATTTATGAAGATTATTGGGAGATTGACAGGAGAGATGAAAGAGACTGGATGCTGGCTTTGACAGTGTCAGCAGCTTGTACACTAAAATTGGAACAACACAGAGATTAGCATGGCCTCTGCACAAGGATGACATGCAAGTTCCTGAAACATCACACATTTTTAAAGGCTCAGCAGGTAAATGAGCTTAGTTCCAGGCTGGACATACATGATAGAAGAAGACAACTGAGTCTGACAAGTTGTGACCGTCACATGCTCTTTCTGTCTCTCTGTCTCTTTGTCTCTGTCTCTCTCTGTCTCTGTCTCTGTCTCTCTCTCTTACACACACACACACACACACACACACACACAGAGACACATAAATGGAGGAAGTCAAGGGAGGAGGACAATAACCATAAGGACCACAATGATGATTGAGTCCACCTCCCCACTCCACCCTCTCCCCGCCCCCGGGGAAAGACTTTGAAGCAGCAAGAGCTTGCTAAGATCGATGAACTGAAAGAAGTCAGAGTAACAGGAATGTGACAAACCAGGGGAAAAGGGAAGGAGAGGAAATGAAACCAGCTACCAAAAAGCTCGGCTTTTTTACAGGAAGGTCGCCAGTCATTAAATGATTTCCTGAAACCTGACTTGTGTGTGTGTGTGTGTGTGTGTGTGTGTGTGTGTGTGTGTTTGTGTGTGTGCTGTGCAAATGCATTTGTATGGGTATATGCATGTGTGACTGCAGGTGCCTGTGGAGAGCCAAGGTTGATGTCAGGTGTCCTTCTCGTTTGTTTGTTTGAGACAAGGTCTCCATGTAGCCCTGCCTGGACTAGAACTCCCCACTCAGAACAGACTGGCTTCAAACTCTCAGAGATCTGCGTGCTTCTGCCTCCCGAGTGCTGGGATTAAAGGCGTTACATCACCATGCCCAGCTCACATTTATGAGACATGATCTCTCACTAAACCTAGAGTTCTCTGATCTCCACATGAATGCATTTTCTCCTGAGCATGTGTACACACACACACACACACACACACACACCAAATAAATGTAATTAAAAAAAAAATGTTGAAGCAGTTAAGAAGTTAAAGTAGGGACTGGACAGATGGCTCAGTAGTTAAGGGCACTAGCTCCACTTACAGAGGACCTGGGTTCAATTCCCAGCACCCACAGGGGCAGCTGTAACTCCAGCTCCAGGGGAATCCAAAGCTCTCTTCTGACCTCTGTGGGCATTGCACAACACAGGTGTACTTACCATACTTACATGCAGGCAATATACACATACACACAAAATAAAAATAATAATAAATATTTTTTAAAAAATAAGTAAAGTAAGCAAGCTCGGCATGGAGGTGCAGGCCTGTGATCCCTGCACTCCAGAGGTGGAAGCAGAAGGTCGGGAGCTCACGGTCATTCTCCTTACATAGCAAGTTCAAGGCCTGCGTTACCTGAAACCCTATCTTTAAAAAAAAAAAAGTGGGGAAAATAAGAAAAACAAAACAAAAACTACAGTGGGGAGATGGCTCAGCGGATAAAGGTGTTTGCTGCCAAGCCTGATGACCTGAGTTCACTCCCCAGGACCTGCATTGTAGAAGGACAAAACCTGTGAGTCCTTTGACCTCCACACACACACAATGGCATTCATGTACTTGTACACACACACACACACACACACACACACACACACATACATACACACAACAAATAGAAATGTAAATTGAAAAGTTGAAAAAAAAGTTGTTGGAGATAGAGTTGATCAGGACTTAGGTCCATAAGGACAAAAGGTAGATGAATAAATTGACATCTACCTGTGGAAGAAATAATTCAAGTTCTCAGACAGGACAAAAAGAAGAAAAATTGTGAGGACATGGGAAGGGAAAGGAAGCCCTCACCTCAGCCTTCCCCTGATTGAAGCCTTGTGCCAGCTGAGATTAAAGAATTTCAACACAATTGATAATATTTGCAGTTTTCCTTTCCCAGCCATAAACCTGCAGTTTCTTCGGAATGCCCCCAGAAGGCCTATTTATAGAAAACGGCATGCCCTAACCCTCTTGTGCAACCCCACTGCCTCCTGGCTTTACTTTATCAGATTAGAATTCCACCCAAAGCAACTCTGGAGTCACCCTATAAAAGAGAGAGGCTGCGGAGCTCAGTGGTCAAAGCCCTTGCTGTGCAAGTGTGAAGATCTCCAGCTCCCATGTAAATGTCAGGCAGTTCACCAGTAATCCCAGAGCTCAGGAGTGAAGATGGGATTCCCAGAGCAAGCTGGCTACCTAGATTAGCCAGTCAACAATCTCTGGATTCAATGAGAGACTTTGCCTCAATAAATAAGGTAAAGAGAGATCAAGAAGATGCCTGGTGTCAACCTCTGTATGTGCCTCCACATGCACACCACACATGCTGGTAGAGGCGGGGAAGAAGGAAAGGGAAGGGAGGAGGAGAAAAGGTCTTAGCAACACTGAGATGAGATGAGAGAACACTGTGATGGTTACTACCACTGTCTGGATCTACCATCACCCCGGAGATGGGCCTCTGGGCATGCTGTTTGGAGATTATCGTGGTTATGTTAATCGATATAGAAAGAACCCACTAAGTGTGGGCTGGATCCCTTTCTGGGCAGGGGATCCTGGACTACATCAGATGGAGAGAGTGAGCTGACCACTGGCATTCCTCCCTCTTGGTTTTGTTGTTTGGATGCCTTGCGACCAGTGGCTTCAAGCTCCTGCTGCGTTCACTTCTTCACTGTGATGGGCTATCTTTGAACAGAATAAGCCCCCTCTTCCTCATTGCCTTTGCCAGGGTACTTTATCACAGCAACTCAGATAGCCACCAAAATGATGTACACGGCCAATGCTAAGCTACTTCACTGAACCCTTGGATGTCTTGCTCTTTTTTGTTATTCTTTTGTTTTGTTCTTTTTTGTTTTGAGACTGGGTATCACTGAGAAACTCTGGCCTAGAACTTACTATGTAGATCAGGCTGGCCTCAAACTCACAGAGATCCATCTGCCTCCGTCTCCTGAGAGCTGGGTACCACTGTGACGAGTGGATATGTCTTATTCTTTCTCTGAGTATCCCTCTTACTCTCCACCCTGCCCTGTGCTTAAAATTTATGTTAAAAATGTCTTCTAATAAATTGTAAATATCTCTTAGATAAGCTCACCCCCATATTCTGGGGTGTGCTTTTTTCCAGAGTGCCTCTCTTTTACTCTGGTGCTTAAAATCAACTTTTTAAATGTCTTCAATAGGCCTTAACTCTACTTCATACTGGCTAGTTCTGAAAGTTTTCCTTCACTGAAGCCAAGAAAATAGTTTTACTTAAGTCAAGTTCCCAAAAAGATTAAGGGACTCCTCAGGCTGCAGTGGGTGACAGCACGGAGCTGTGTCTCTGCCTTTGACAGTTCCAGTGAAGAACTCCTCATGGAGGCCTGGAAGCCAGACCTTAAGCCAGGAAGTGTCAGGGTGCAACCTTGAGGTATAAACAGCAGGGTTCTGGGGAACAGATAAGGACTGCAATCAAACAATTTGAAAGGACAGGATGTGCTCTGTGGTATGCAGAGCAGCGAAGGCAACAGAAAGACTGATAGGTTGTATAAGGTGTAAGCATTCACCTTGGCACAGAGGGGGTTGTAGGACTATGGCTCAATGTCCTGCACAATGGGCCAGAGCACTTCGAGTGCAAGCAAGGTTTAAAACCCAGCACCTATGTAAAAGACATTCTTGGATATGCACATGCAAGTAACCCCAGGGCTGTGGGAGGCAAATTCAGGAGCAACCAGTGCTCTTAACCACTGAGCAATGTCTCCAGATCCTCTTATTACTTCTAATTATATGTTTGTGTGTAGGTATATTCACATAAGTGCAGATGCTGACAGAAGCACCTGGAGCTGGAGTTATGGGCCGTTGTGAGTCACCTAACGTAGGTACTGGAAATCAAACTCTGGTCCTCTGGAAAAGAGGTATGTGCTCTTAATCACTGAACCATCTCTCTAGACCCTTGTTTAATTTTTAAAATCTGTTTTTCTTCATATATGTACATTGCCATCAAAATTGTATCTCCCCCACTTTCAAGTTCAACGTGTTTGTTGTTTGGTTTTCTTTTCTTGTTCATTTGTGTTTGAGGTTGGGTTTCACTCTGTAGAGTAGGTCGGCATAAAACTATGTTCCTCCTGGCTGGCCTTGAATTTGATCTTTGAGTTTCTGCCTCCCAAGTACTGGGATTGCATGTATCTACCACCACGTCTGGCTTTTCTGAATTCAGTGCTAAAACCCTAATCTTAGAGGAGTATGACTCTATTTCAAGATAGGACTGTAAAACTATAATGAAGTTAAAATGAGGTCATTAGGGTGACTTTATACAACCTGACTGTCCTCCTTATAAGAAGAGACAATTAAAATCTGCCTTTGTCTCTGTCTCTGTCTCCCATTCCCTGAGGTGAAGGTTATTGTATTTGTCTAGGCAGGAGAGGAATTTGAAGACCAAAGCTAGGTCAATGGGGAGGGAGACATATAATCAGAGAGAGAGAGAGAGAGAGAGAGAGAGAGAGAGAAGACAGAGAGAAAGAAATAGAGATACAGATAGACATGCACAAGGCAAGTGTGCGTGCGCTCGTGTGCACCACCCCCCCCCCCCCACTCCAGGATGCAGGTACACAGAGAAAAGGACACAAAACAGCAATCATGTAGTCAATAGCAAGCCAACAGAAACTAATCTGGCAGATTCCTTGACCTTGTACTTCTAACCTGTAGAGCTGTGAAAAAATACATTTCTGTTTTAGCTGCTCAGTGTGTGGAATTACCTGAAGGAGCTCTAGCAAGCTAATAAATACAGACCATTGTTTTTCTGAACCACCTGAAAGTAAGTTGCAGACATGGCAGGTCTGTATCTCTTAAAGCAAGTAATGTGTGTGTTCTCTTCTGTTCTACAATAGATTTAGCTAAATAAGGAAATGAACTTTGCTCTAATGCCAGTAGCTAATTAAAGACTTACTTTATACCTATTTTGCCTGTGGTTCTATGTCTTTTATAGCAAGAAAGAAAGAGAAAAAAAAGAAAAACAACTAAAAATCCCAGTGTATATGTGTGTCCAAAATCCAATCAGAAGTATAGGCTGCACTTGGCTGTCATAAACACCAATCTAGGACAGTTCCTCATTCTACCACAGTCTTGGCACCTTTGAAGACTGTAAATGGTATACCTAGCACCACAAGTTGCCTGATATTTCCTCATGAGTAGATTAGGATCTTCTAGCCCTTTCCAAACATTCGAGAACACGTTTGCTCTTTTCCTGGACTGTTTTCACTCCAGGGCTGTGATATCCTTTCTGCATCTGGAAATGAGAAATGTGTAGCACTTTTTAGGAGATGTATCAGTTACTTTCCCCTCTAAGGTGTGGTTACATGACAAGACAAAACTTCAGGGAGGAAGGGTTTATTTTGTATTGTCTCATGGTTTGGGGGCACACAGCCCATTGTGGTGGGGAAGGCATGGTAGCGAGCAGCTGTCAGCTGTGGTGGTAGAGTCTGAGGCTGCTTGCTCACAGCTCAGTGGAGCAGAGAGTGGGGAATGCAGGCAGTCAACCGACTTTCTCCTTTCCCCCTCTTTACTCAGACCCAGACCCCAGCCCACAGGATGGTGCAGCCCACATTCAGGGTGGGACTTCCCTCCTCATTTAAACCTCTCTGAAAACACCCTCACGGACACAGATGTGTGTCTCCTTGGTGACTCTAAATCCAGTAAAGTTGGTAATGAAGATTTACCATCACAAGAGATTAAAAACAAAAACAAAACAAAACAAAACAAAACAAAACAAAAAAACAACACTAAAAAAGCCAGGCATAGTGGTGCATGCCTTTAATCCCAGCACTCAGGAGGCAGAGACAGGTGGATCTCTGAGAGTATGAAGCCAGTCTGGTGTACATAGAGAATCCCAGGCCAGTTTGGGCTGCATAGGGAAACCCTGACTAAAAAAAAAAAAGAGAGTGGAAAGAGAGAGGGGGGAGAAGGAAGGAAGGAAGGAAGGAAGGAAGGAAGGAAGGAAGGAAGGAAGGAAGGAAGGAAGGAAGGAAGAAAACTACATTAAAAATTTAGGTTTGTTTAAAACTATGAAGTGATGTGGTTTCATCAGTGCCTCATATGGTGGGGGAGCAGAGAATGCATTTTCTCCATGAATGGTAATGTTAACTTTGATCTCCCAAGTAAGAAAATTTCTTACAGGTATACCCACAGGCCAACCTACTCTAGACAATTCCCAGGTAATTCTAAGTTGTGTCAAGTCAACGTTAAAAACGACCATTATGCAGCCCATCTGAACTTGAATCCATTTGAATTCTGGATAATTTTATAATTATGAACTCCCAAAACCATTAGTCTAAAATTCTAACTTAATTGGGTATCTCATGTTTTTATTTGGTAGATCTGGAAAATTCACATGTATATATTTTGTAGGCACAAGATATTCATCTTTCACCTGGTTATTTTGACATCCATTGATGATTCTGGATCCATCTTCACTGATTTTGCCAAGTGGTGATTTTCTGACTCTTGTCTACATTTTTTTTTTCAAAAAGATTTTATAATTTGTATTTTATGTGTATGAGTGTATTGCCTGCATGTACCAGGTAGGCGCACCCGTATCATGCAATGCCCGTGGAGGTCAGAAGGAGAAATTGGATTCCCTGGAACAGGAGTTACAGACGGTTGTTAGCTGCCATTTGAGTTCTGGGAACTGAACCCCGGTCCTCTGCGAGAACAGCCAGTGCTCTTAACCTCTGAAATCTCTCCAGCCTTCGCATCTATACTTCTTTTTTTCCCCTCAGTGTGCCTTTAAGGTGCCCCGCACACAGTAGACAGTTCAGACGTTTTTGTTCGATGATTAAATGAGTTCCATCTCCCATTAGGGGCTTGGGTGACGCCAGCTGCGACGCGCAGAGGCTTGAGTTTTTCGGCCAATCAGGACATGCTCCCCAGGCCTCCGCACCTTCTGGAGCCGCCGCCCGCCGGTCCTGGATAAGGATAAATGACGGTTGCTGATTGGCTCCGGCGGGCCGGTGCCCGGACCAATGGGCGCGCTTGGAGGGCGGAGCCTGCGGCGGGCTCAGTATAGCTTCGCGGCCCGCGCCCGCGGTTCTCTCCCAGCGCGGGCCATGGCTGCGGCTTCCCGCTTATCCGCGCTGGCCGCGCGCCTCTTGCATCCCGCGCGCGGCTACCACCTCCGCCGGCGGCCCTTCCATCTCGCCGCTGTCCGGTGAGTGTGTCGAGGGCACGGTCTGCTGGGGACGCGGAGGACGGGGCCGCGCGGGCTGCGGGCGGCGTGGAGGGGCGTCCTCCCAGCATCGTCCCCGCGCGGCCGCAGAGGGGTGTGGCGGGCCGACGTGGCGACGCGCGTGGCCGGGCCGAGCGGAGCCCGCTGGCGGTGATGCGGACCCGGCTGGGGCGCCCCGGGACGCCGTTCAGCCGCCGCAGGAAGGGTTCCGAGAAGCTGGTCTCACCGAGGCCCTAGCGGCTGCCGGGGTTGCTGCAGTCTGATGAAATCCCGGAGCCGGCTTGCTGCAGGGGTACCAGACTTCCCTCCTCCTGGGGTGGGTGTGGCTCGCTAGCTGCCCCGGCCGGCGGAGAAGGGATCGCGGGAGGTCCCAGGGCTCCGACCGCAGCCTAGTTTGTGCAGTCAGGGCCACCCGAGGTGGTAAATACCCCAGACATTGCCAGGGGCTGGTGGGAGTGGGAGTTTCTTGTTTTGTGAAGTTACGGTGTTGCAACCAGAGCTCTGCAGATGGACCATTCCTAGTGTGTCTGACACCACGTAAACTGTACACTAGAAAGTCGCCACATACGGAGGTGATGGATTTACACTGGAGGGGAGATTACTGCTAGTTCAAGGCCAGCTTGAACTCCACATAGTGAGTTGAAGGCCAGCCTGAGCTACAGTGTGAGACTCCCACCTCAAAAAAGTTAAGCGAAAGAAAAGGCACGATGGTAAATTTCATGTGTGTTTTAACACAGTTTTAAACAATTGAAGTTAGTGCCGGGGAAGACAGAGAAGGTTTGGCCTGCATTTCCTTCAGGAAATTATTAATTTGTCCAAATTTTCCTGGGCCTCAAACACTCCTTCCTGTGTCTGAGCAGTCTTCGGAGGAGACTGACTTCTTCCCCCATCTGTGCTCCCTCCTTGCCATCCATCTTTTTTTTTTTTAAGATTTTTAAAATTTATTTATGTGGTGTGGTGGTGGGGGTACCTAAAGAGGGCATTAGATCCCCTGGAGCTGGAGTTAACGGGGATTTGAACTGCCCAGTGTGGGTGCTGGGAATTCAACTCCTGTCCTCTGAAAGAGCAGAAGAGCAATGCCTGCTTTTAACCACTGAGCCCTCCATCTCAGTAGCCTTTAAAAAAATTTTCCAGCAGACATTTCACAAAGTTCCAGAGACTGCACATTAGAGAAGTTAAGTATGTTCTTTCCAGTGAGGTGCATGTTCCTGTTAAGGGGGAAAACAAATGTATTTTCCATTTAATGAAAAAAATGATATTAAAGACATTTCCAGGGCCAGACCCTCGGAGGTGAGGGTGCTGGCACAGAATGTAGACTAATGACTTTTCCGGGGAAGACTTGGATGGGACATTATTCAAGGTTTTCCTTGGTGTGACCCCAACCTGCCTTTTTTAGCACCATATTTCATTTCTGTCTGTTCCCCCTTCCGCTTCCTGAGTTCAGGCCGCATGTACCTGTGGACCAGATGGTTCAGAGACTTCTGATTGAAAAGATGAGATCCTGTAATTTATTAACTAACGAATTAGACCAGTTTGGATTTCTCTCCCTTTTTATCTGCTGTCTCTGAAGGCAATCTGTGTTAACTGTATTGTACATTTGCTGATTACAGTGCCTTCCGAGCTGTCCCATGGTTTCAGGAACATAAACTTCCATGGGTGAAGGGAGAGAACTGCAGCCTAGGAGAGAGTGGGCAGAGGAGTAAGTGAAATGTAGTGATAGAAGTTCACACTTAGATCTGGTTTCTTACACTTGTCAGTTTTCTCTTCTGAATAGAACAGGTTTTTATAATAGACCCAGGATAGCCAGAAGTAAATTATACTATGTTTAGCAAAAGACCTCATGTTTAATAAATGTCACTTCCATCCTTTTGTCTTTCTTCACTCTATTGATCCTGTAATTAGTAAATAACAGCTTTCCCCTCAAGTAATTTGATGAGCTGTAAAATGCCCCAATGTTAATTTTTAATGGAAAGTTGAGAAAAATGAAAATATACTGACTTGGATTTTAGTTTTCATTTTATTCAAACAGACCTTTTGTCTTCTAGTCTATTGATTCATTATTTAATGGAAAATTTTCTAAGCACATCTGTGAAAGTATTTAATTCCTAAATTAGTGTTAGCTGAGAGTCAGAATTTTTATTTCTTATTTTGGGACAGCACTAGCCTCCCCTTTCTCTGTTTATTTTAGGGTAGCAATGACTTCATTTGTGCTTTGTCAGAAGATGGTGGGAAGTATGAGATTCATACCTTGCAGCGTTGTGCAAAGCAAAGGGAGGGTTAAAATGCAGTCACGTTAAGAAAGGTCTTCATCACATTGCGGCTTTGCTTTCAGTTTGTGTAGCTCTTTGACTTTTTTTTTTTTAAACAAATTGGCATAACATCCAGAACCTGCCTTTGGAAGCAAAGATTGAGACTTGGAACACTGACTTCTCTCAGAACCCTGTGTCCTAACACCAATATATCATTTTTAGTCCAAGTGAGCTGCTACTGGTTTTTCTTACATTTATTGAAGTGCAAACTAAGTCCTTCACACAGTATATATGCATATGTGTGTACATGTACATATCATTCCTTATTAGCATGTATAAATAAATCTCTTTCTTCTTCTCCCTTGATTTCTCTCCCCCTCTCTTTTTTTGAGTCTCAAATATTCCATGCTTGCCTTGAACTAACTATGTAGTCAAGGTTGACCTTGAACTTCTGATCATTCCTATCTCTAGCTTCAAAGTGCTAACACCATGCTTAGTTTATGCAGTACTGGGCATCAAACCCAGGGCCTCATGCATGCTAAGCAGGCATTCTACTAACTGAGCTACATTGTCAACCCTGAGTATGTAGAAATATATCCATTTTGTATTAAGGATATATGCATACCTAGGACCAAGAGAAGTAAGATACTAGCTTTCTTGAACATAATGTCCCTGGCAGTTATTTCACTGAGTACAAGCCCATCATGTTCTGGGATTGGGAATGTACTTGTGGCTGACAGTGGATAGTCTAGGTATTGAAATAGATAAAAATTACTGCTTAGGGTATTTGTATCAGCAAAAGCTTTTTAATGAAGTCCTTTTCAAATCTACTGCTGAAATGCATTTGCAAATGTTACTTGTTTTTAGTTCCTTGATGTGCTGTAGGTGTAAATTCAATGCTATTGTAGTTCTGCCATTACTTTGCAGTGCACTAAATAAACTCACTTCTTATAATAGTTGAGTAAACGAATGTGATTGTATAGCTTGTCTCATGCTAGTATTATAAAATCTTGGTAAAAGCATTTGACTTGCTAAAAATGATGAGCTCTTCTCAGTACCTCTTAAGACAGTGCAGATTAATGTAGATTGCTGTTGCTGGTTGAGGTGTGACTTGGTTCTGTATCCTAGGCTGGCTGAGGTGTGACTCGGCTCTGCATCCTAGTCCAGGCTGGCTCACTCTAGTCCAGGCTGGCTCACTCTAGTCCAGGCAGGTCTTGAATTCATGACAGCCCTTCTGCTTCACTGTCTTTTTTTTTTTTTCCTTTTAAATATTTTATTTATTATTTTTATTTTGTGTGTATGGGTGTGTTGCCTGCATGTATGTAAGTGCACCAGTGTCATGCAGTGACCAAGGAGGTCGGAAAATGGCATCGGATCCCCTGGAACTGGAGTTACAGATGGTTGTTAGTTATCAGGTGGGTGCTGGGAATCAAACCTGGGTCCTCTGCAAGAGGAGTCAGTACTCTTAACTACTGAGCCATCTCTCCAACCCCCTAATAACAACTTTTTATAATTTGAGATTTTCCTCTTTTTGCAAAATTGCAACCTACATTTTTGTGACTCTGTTGCCTTCTGTAGAAACGAAGCTGTCGTCATTTCTGGAAGGAAATTGGCCCAGCAGATCAAGAAGGAAGTAAGACAGGAGGTGGAAGAGTGGGTGACTTTGGGCAATAAGCGGCCACACCTCAGCGTCATTCTTGTTGGTGAGAATCCTGCCAGTCACTCCTATGTCCTCAACAAAACCAGGGCAGCTGCAGATGTGGGTAAGTGTCACTGAGAGATCCACTGCTGTTTCCTGGAAGTTTATCTAGAAGGAAATGCCATTGTAAAATATCTGATTAGAAAACTCAAGCAGAACCCAGAGTTGTGGTACATACCTATAATCCTAACATTATGGGAGGCTGAGGCAGGAAGATCAGGCCAGCCTTGGCTACATAGCAGGTTCAAGGTCAGCCTGCATTACAATGAGATCCTGTCTCAAAAATCTAAAAAAGCAAAAAACTGGATGTGGTAATGATGCACACCCTTAATCCCAGCTAAGACAGGTGAATATCTGTGAATTTGAGGTCAGCCTGGTCCACATAGCAAGTTCCAGGCCAGCTGGGGCTATAAGGAGACCCTGTCTCAAAAACAAAACAAATAAAACCCCAAAACAACCATAAGAAAACTCAAGCAGAAGAAGATAGCATCATGAAGCTGATTCACAACCAAGGAAAACATTGGCTCTGCCTATTGGAGGACTTTAAGAGTAGGCCAGGTTCCAAGTTGGCCTGTTCAGTCTCTGCTGGGCTATAATGGAAATTCTGTCCTTACCCTTAATATTTCACAGGTGACCTTGAACACATTTTACATTTGCTTTCACTGAACTATAAAGTCACTGTCTTGGGTGTTTAAGGCCATAGGGGATTAGGGGAAAGATTGAGCAATATGAGGAGGCCTCTTGCTGTGGTTGAACAGTCATAGGTGCACAGGAAATGACTGACTTCTAGAAGTGGCTTTCGAGTTCTTCCCTGATTGGCTCTATAATTGTGCAGCTATAAGCAGCTCGGCGCTAGGTGATGATGGGAGTTTGTGTCCTTGGTTTTGGGGGACCACAGAGAACCATGTGATATCAGATTAGAGGCAGTTGGCTCACATGGCCTGCTCATCTGAGGGCCAGTGGCTTGAGCACCCAGTACCCTTCCCATCTGATGTGACTGGGCTGAGTGATCAGCTGTGAGCTTTTGATTTTCATTCTTACTTCATCCCTGAGGACTGAAGCCTTCTGCTCTTTTAGTTGAAAACCTTTAGAAGACCCTGAAAAGCATCAGGCCATAGTGCTGTAAGATCACAGGAGACTTCATGAGTGTAGTGGGAAGAGCATGGGTTTGGGATGGGAAAGATGGGCCGTGTGACTAGCTGGTGTGTGTCTGTGTCTGCAGAGGCCAGAAATTGCTGTCAGGTTTCCTTTGTCAGCTTATCTTTGGAATCAGATCTCTCTCTGAACCTGGAGCTTACTGATTCAGCTCTGACGGTCTTCCTGTCCCCATGCTCAAGCAGTGGGACTGTAGATGTGTGCTGCTGCACCCCACTTTTACATGGCTGCTGGGGATAGAATTCAGGTTCTCAGCAAGCACTTTATCCACTGAGCCATCTACCTGGCTGGCATTTATCTGTGCCTCAGGCTCCTTGTCTCAAAATGAGGTTATTGAGCACAGAACCAGGGGCACAGAGCAGGTGGTCTGTAGTGTGCACTGTACCTATTTGTGAGGCTCATTTTATTTTATTTTGTATTTATTTGTGTGTGTGTTTTATGTGTTTATGGGTGTCCCTGGAGGCAAGAAGAGGGTGTCAGATCTCCTGAGGCTGGAGTTACAGCTGCTTGTAACTCCACCCAGCCTGGGTATTGGGAAGTGAATCTAGGTCCTCTGCAAGTATTCTTGTGCTCTTAACTCCTGAGCTGTTTGCCCAGCCCCTATGAAGCTCATTTTTGAGCCAGTTTAGCTTGTCAGCTCCTTGGGTGGTCATAAAGCATGAAGTGCTCATTAAGGGTCTCAGTGTTCATTTTAACCTTGACCTTTTCTTTTCGTAGGAATCAACAGTGAGACGATTGTAAAACCAGCCTCAATTTCAGAGGAGGAATTGTTGAGTTTAATCAATAAACTAAACAACGATGACAATGTAGATGGCCTCCTTGTTCAGCTGCCACTCCCAGGTGAGTTTTCATCCCTGAAATGCATGATCATTTCCAGGAGGAGAGGGCTTGACTGCTGCCCAACCCTGACCCCTCATGTGCATCTGACTTAAAGACCAGGCAAACTCAAAACCTTTATTTTGTGAGAAATGGCACATTCCTACTCAGAAT
Organism: Eospalax fontanierii; assembly: GCA_035773235.1. Classification (NCBI taxonomy): domain Eukaryota; kingdom Metazoa; phylum Chordata; class Mammalia; order Rodentia; family Spalacidae; genus Eospalax; species Eospalax fontanierii. The sequence goes on along the minus strand of CM069547.1, from coordinate 50,126,851 downwards.
AACAATTGCCCTTTAGTTTGATATTGAAGTGGGTTTCTGTTGTTTTGTGGGGCTGGGATTGAACCTAGCATTAGCATGCTAGGCAAATGCTCTACCGCTAAGCTGTATCCCTAGACCCCTTACGTCGTTTTTTTTGTTGTTTTTGTAGTACTCAAAGATATCCATTATTTCACTTGAACTTTTGGCAGTCCTGCCTCAGCCTTCCATGCTCTTGATACAAAGGACAGTGGAGGGGAGCAGTGAGGGTGGGATGTTGGCTGGGGTATTCGGCACTTGACATGCGCTTTGCTTTAATGTGTGCTTCTTCTGTGCATTGTGGAGTCAAGTCATAGAAGGGAGTGGATTTGCATCACCAGCCAGATACACTGCAGCTGGCTGCCCTCCTCCATAGTTGGGGCTCAAGGCCATTGCCCTACTCTTTTTCAGAGCACATCGATGAGAGAAAGATCTGTAATGCTGTTTCTCCAGACAAGGATGTTGATGGCTTTCATGTCATTAATGTGGGGCGAATGTGCTTGGACCAGTATTCCATGCTGCCTGCTACTCCATGGGGTGTGTGGGAAATAATTAAGCGAACTGGTAGGTGTCTGCCTGAATTGCATATCTGCATTAGTATTATAAAAGAAATCTAGGCTGGGCATTCCGAGTCCAAAAATCTGAAACTTTTTGGGCACTGCCAATTTTTGCATTAGGAATGCTAATCCAGTAAAAGCTGTACAGATTTTTCCAAATCAGAATAACTCCAAACATTGAAACATTTCTGGCCCTGTGCATTTCAGATAAGAGATTCTGTGCTTGTGAAGGGCAAAAACTCCAGCAGCTGTGAACAGCAGCCCCGCCCACATCCTGTATTCGCTCCACAAAGCTCACATTTTAGCCATCGCCTCGGTGGCTTTTGCTTTTTAATCTATAAGCCTTGGGGAAAGAAGTGTAATATTTAACAGTGGTGTCACAACGTTTTGTAGTTTACGGAGAGCTTTCTCCTGTGTCCACTGAGCCTTCTTTGTGACAAGCCATGGTTGCCTGATGAACTTAGTCATTGGATTTGTGACCTAGGTCATCTGCTTTCCTCTGACGCACATTCTAAGACAGACTTGAACTACTTTTAATGAAGATATCTATATTCAAATTATTCATTTATTGTAGAACTACCTTCAAACAGATTCAAGTTCTGGGTAAAGCATGGTTATAGGGAATTAGGAAATTTCAGTTGTGGCGTTGATTAGAGCAAAGAAGCTGTTCTTATTCAAAATTGATATCTGTCCTGTGTCATTTGGTGTTTGTGTGTCTTTTGTTTCTGGGGAATAGGCATTCCAACCTTAGGGAAGAATGTGGTTGTAGCTGGAAGATCGAAAAACGTTGGAATGCCTATTGCAATGTTGCTACACACAGACGGGGCGCACGAACGTCCTGGAGGTAAGAAACTGCTTTCAGAACCTTGTCATCCTTTCCCTGTGTGAGACTCTCAAAAGGCATCCTGTGAATATTTGGAAGTATTAACTTTGCTCTATTTTATGCAAGTTGTAATTCTGTAGACACTCAGAAAATAACCTTTTGTATAGACACCTTTGCTCAATGTCACCAAGGAGTTTCTTTGTTTATCATGGAACTGGCCTGGAAGGAGTTTTGAGTAAAGCAATTGGAAGTTTTCAGTTGTCTTTGATAGAGCTGAGACGTTGTTTAAATTTTGTGTCCTACTCTATGCCATGTGGTAGTAAAAGAACTCTTAGAGCGCTGCATAACATTGCAGGGACACAACTGAAGTGTGTCTTGTCTCATTCTGTTAATTCATCTAAGCAAAGACCTCCTCTAAGCCAAATGTTGCTTGTAATTATTGCAATAGTGACCTTACATGATCAAAGCAAAACTGTCTGTCCAGATATCTTTTGGCATTGTTTGTTTGTATTAAAAACAACCTGTAGTAATTCTGGTCATCTGCTTAAAAAATGAAGTTCTTAGAAGCCTATGAAACAGGCTAAGGACTACGTTCAATTATATATGACTCCAAAGAGTAAAGCTAAGAGAAGGGGCCAGAAGCTACATTGATTATCAGTTTTATTTATATATTATTGCTGTGTATATGAGTGCAGGTGCACATGTGCCATGGTTCTGAATGGAGGTCATAGGACAACTTGCAGAAGTCAGGTCACTCCTTGCTACGTGTTCTGAGAATCAAACTCAGGTCATTAGACCTGCTTGGCCATGCGTTTACCCACTGAGCTATCATGCAGGCCCTAGGAATTAAGAGATGAATGAGGAGGCTGGAGAGATGGCTCAGTGGTTAAGAGCACTGACTGCTCGTGCAAAGGACCCAGGTTTGGTTTCCAGCACCCACATGATAGCTAACAGCCATTGGGAACTCCAGTTCCAGGGCATCTGATGCCCTCTTCTTCCTCCTCATGCATGGCACGACATGGGTGCATTTACATATGCAGGCAGTACACTCATACACATAAAATAAAAATCATAAATTTTTTCTGAAGAGGTAAATGATAATTTGTTCTTTAGATATTGTGGCACAAGGATTAAATCCACTGGTTTTTCAGAGATGTTGAGTTTCTACAGTAATTTAATAGCTAAAACCTAACCTAATCCCAGCCTTGATTTGGAAATCCAGAAATCTATTTTTGCCTCATAGGTGATGCCACTGTTACAATATCTCACCGATACACTCCCAAAGAGCAGCTGAAGAAGCACACAATTCTTGCAGACATTGTAGTGTCTGCTGCTGGTAAGAGCCTAAGGCAGGCGTGTGGGGGGCTTTGCTTTATCAAGAGTTGGAGTGTGCAGCTGAGCTTGCCTACCTGACTGCCATCCCCCTGTCTTTCCCTTCGTTCTCCTTGCAGTAATGCTTGGAGCTCCCTGCTAGATGAGGATGCAGTTGTGATTGGAATATTGCTCTCTACCACTCCACTGTAGACTGGGAGGGTATTCCCAAACACTTCAAATATTTCTACATGAAGTTTAAATGATTCCGTAGTTAATGGTGTTTTTTTTTTTTTTTTTTTTTTTGAACATGCTAAGTTCTTTCAGGTCTCTAGAAATTGATAGACAAGAAGCCAACAGATGGGATGTCCCCTTCACTACTGCTCTGAGCTTTGCTCTCTATCTCCAGGCATTCCAAATCTGATCACAGCAGACATGATCAAGGAAGGAGCAGCAGTCATTGATGTGGGAATAAACAGAGTTCAGGATCCTGTCACTGCAAAGCCCAAGTTGGTTGGAGATGTGGATTTTGAAGGTAAATAGTTTAATTTTTTTAAAACATAAAATGTCGAAGTGCTACCTATAAGGGACATCTACAACTGATCATTTACCTTTTTATATAACTTTTAAACTTGTTGATTATCCTTTTAATACTGTGTGATGTGCATGTGTGTGCAGTTACACATGTGTGTGTCTGTGGATGCCCAAGTTTGATGCTGGGAGTCTTCCTTGATTGCTTTACCATCTTCATTGAGGGAGGGCTTCTCAGTTGGACTTAAGGCTCATCGTTACTGCTAGTCTTGGTATCCAGCTTGCTCGGAGAATTCTTGTTTCTGTTTTCAGTGTGCTGTACTTAGAGGTGGCTGTTGTGCCTACCTGGCTTTTAATGTGAGTCCTAGGAATCTGAACTCCAGTTCTCAGTTCTCACACTTGTACAGTAAGTATTTTAATCAGTGAACCATGTCCCTAGCTCTAAAATGTTTTTTATAAGATAAATCTTTTTAAAATGACAGCCATTCCAGAATTATTTTAGGTGGTTTGTATCATAAAATTAATGGTGGGCAGATACAAACTTTTCATGGCATTTTAAAATACATTTATTGTATGTACATGAGTGTTTTGCCTGCATGCATGTATGTGTGCCACATGAAACCAGAAGGTATTAGATCTCCTGGAATTGGAATTATGGATGAACTGCCATATTGGTGCTAGGAATTGAACTCAGGTCCTATGCTACAAATGCTTTTAACCAATGGGCCGTCTTTGTGAGCTTTAAGAAGTCTAAAACTGTGATAGAATGTTTTTTCTAGTTGAGAAGAGACCACAGACCTGGATGGGATGTGCGGCTCTCCTTTCAGTTTTAAGGTAGTGATCTGAGTTTTATGTAATATAATGGTTTTCTAGTTGAGAAGAGACCACAGACCTGGATGGGATGTGCGGCTCTCCTTTCAGTTTTAAGATATTGATCTGAGTTTTATGCTGAGAATCTTATTTCCAGCTTGTCTTTCTGTTAGACTGGAGTCTAGGTATCCATGTATTTTCCTGTTAAAATTGGTGTGTCTGTATGGAGGGGTGTGTATATGTTTCATGTGGATGTGTGTGTGCATGTGTTTGTATGTATAAATGAAAGCCAGAGATCAGTATCAAGTGTCTTCCTTGATAACATTCCACCTTTTTTTTTTTTAATTTTAAACTATTTTTAAAAAGAAATATTTTATTAATTTTATTTTATGTGTGTGAATGTTTTGTGTGATGTAAGTACACCATATATGTGCAGTGACAGTGGAGGCCAGAAGAGGGTGCTGGATCCCCTGGAACCAGAGTTACGGATGGTTGTTAGTCACCATGAGGATGCTGAACCTGGGTCCTCTGCGAGAGCAACAAGTATTCTCTTAACTGCTGGGCCATCTTTCCAGCCCTGCTACACCTTATTTTTGAACAAGGTCTTTTACTGAACCTGGGGCTCATCGATTTAGCTAGGCTGGCTGGCCGGTGAACTTCCAGGAAATCATATCTATAATACCCTCCCTGTTGGTGCTGAGGTCACAAATACAGGCCACTGTGCCCAGCTTGTACATTGCATAGTTACTGGGGGTCTGAACTCAAGTCCTCATATTCGCCTGGAAGGCAGTTTACCAACTGAGCTATCTCCCCACCCCCTAAGACTGGGTTTTAGAAAATATTACTTTTTACTTTCTAGGAAATGACTTGCATTGGACAAATGATACTTAAATTTTTTAAATATTATAGGTAGGTACCAGAACGGTGTTTAGCCTCAGTTCATGATGAACATTCTGTCCACTTAGCATACTAAGAATTTTTTTTCTTTCTTCCTTCCTTCCTTCTTATTATTTTAATATTTATTATTTTTATTTTATGTGTATGAGTGTATTGCCTGCATGTGTAAGTGGACCCATGTCATGCAATGCCCTTGGAGGTCAGAAGAATTTATCAGATTACCTGAAACTGGAGATATGGATGGTTGTTAGCCACCATGTGGGTGGTGGGAATCAAACGCGGCCCCTCTGAAGAGCAGTCAGTGCTCTTAACTGCTGAGTCATCTCTCCAGCCCCAAGGTGTTTCTTTTTAAACTGTTTCAATGTGGGGAAAAGTATGGCCCATAAACTATAGGTTAAATATTCATTGCCTAAATATTCATTGAAAAACTAAAGTGGTTATGTTATTACATTAGTGGGTTTAAAATCTTTACTCTTGGAGCTGGAGAGATGACTCAGTGGTTAAGAACACTCACTGTTCTTGCAGAGGACTTTGTTCAGTTCCCAGCACCCACACGGTAGCTAACAACTGTCGGTAACACCAGTTCCAGGAGATCTCTGACCCCTGTGGGTATTGTATGACATGGGTGAAATTATATACATGCAAGCAGTACATCCATATACATTAAAAAAATAATACATAAAAATTTTTTTGAAAAACCTTTACTCTTGAGTAATAAAGATATGGGTTGTTTTGTTTTGAGTTTTTTGAGACAGAGCCTTGCTGTGTAACTCTAGCTGGACTTGACCTTGTTATGACCCTCCTTCCTCTGTTCTCTGAGTGCTGGGACTATAGGCATGTGCCACCATGCCTGGCTATAGATTCAACTTTTAATTAATTTATTTTTATTTATTATTTAAAAAATATTTTTTATATGTGTGTATTGCTTACATGTATGTAGGTGCACCTGTGTCGTGCAATGCCCATGAAGAACAGAAGAGGACTTTGGATCCCCTGGAACTGGAATTAGGATGGTTGTTAGCTCCCCTGTGGGTACTGGGAACAAAACCTGGGTCCTCTGCAAGAGCAGCCAGTGCTTCTGAGCCATTTCTCCTGATGTAGATGTGACTTTTAAAATTATTTTCATTTTTATTTTATGTGTATGAATGTTTTGCCTGCATGTTTGTAAGTGTACTATATGTGTGCCTGGTGCCCACAGGGGCCAGAAGAGTGCGTTTGATCCCTGGAACTAGAGTGGAACTAGGGTGAGTATTAACTGTCATGTGCTGGGAATCAAACATGGGTTCTCTGCAAAAGTAGTAAGTGCTTGTGACCTTGAGCCATCCTCCAGCCTCCCAGATGCTACTTTAAAAATTTTTTATTTATTTATTTATTTATTTATTTGTGTGTGTGTGTGTGTGTGTGCGCGCGCGCCTGTGCCTGCCTCTTCAGGTGTCTGTCTTCTTCAGTCTTCTTGCTTTTTGAGACAAGGTCTCACTTTTACCTGGAACTTAAAATTATATATGACTTATAATTTGACTAGGTTGGCTGGCCAGCAAGCCTCAGGGATCTACTTGTTTGCCTCCGAGACACACTCCATCACATCTGATGGGTTCCAAGGTTCAAACTCAAGTCCTCATATTTGTGCAGCCAATATCTTATAACTGAGCTGTCTCCCCAGCCCCAGGCATTATTATTCTGAATGCATTTGAGACCAGTGAAAGTGCTTATGTTTATTACTGTTCCTTCTGTTCATGCTTCTTTTGTAGCATCTAAAGTATACACATGACTTTGCCATACATATCTGAAGCAGCCTTCCTTTCCTGTTTCTATACAGGAGTCAGCAAAAAAGCTGGTTACATCACTCCAGTCCCTGGAGGTGTCGGTCCCATGACAGTGGCCATGCTAATGAAGAACACCATTATTGCAGCAAAGAAAGTGCTGAGGCCTGAGGAGCTCGAAGTGCTAAAGTCAAAGGAGCGTGGAGTCGCCACTAGCTAACTGCATTCTATACCAATCCAAGAAGCAAAGCAGGCCAAGAGAAACATAGTATTTTTAATTTATTCTATTGAATGGTTTAAAACAATATGTTGTATTTATTGAAAGCTTAAGTGGGTGTGTGTATGCACGCATGGCTCTGCAGAACCTCACCAGGGAACCCACTAGTGACCTGCCATTGACCTGGTGCTACGTGGGAGACATTGGTCAAACCAAGAGTGGATACTGAACTTCATCAAAACCTGCCTTTTTTAGGATCACGTACCCCAAGTGCTATTCCAGTGAGAGTTGGTACTCATCTTGGGTTCAAAGCCTTTTGAGTTCAACTTGTCAAACCAAAGGAAAAACGTGACTAGAGGAAATTAGGGACAAGGTGAAAAGGAAGAAATGTCAATAAGGGGTGGAGAAAGACATTTCCTTACTGTGTTTCTGCACAGTCGTGACCAGTTTCCCTGAGGAGAACTGAATTGGTTTGAAAAAGGAAAGCCCTGAGTTACTGGCCATCCTGTGGCTGAGTCCCTGGAGAGACTTTAGGGTTACTCCACTCGCTATTGCCCTTGTTGGATCGTTTACCTTCCAAAACTATCCCCATTTAGTTTTCTAGGACTGAAAGTTTATTATCATTTTTGTGATCATCAAGTTGGGCTTTCAAGACACCAATGAACTTTGAGTTTTGGGTTGACGGAGGGCGTCTCCATGGCTTCTTGGCTATACCTTGAGTCCTGTTTTTGAGAAAGAAAACTTGGGCGTGATAATCATTAGGGCAGCCTGTGTGCAACTTTCTTCCACCAAAGAACTTTGGGCAGCTGCTTGCTTGTCTTTCATGTGCCCTGTTTCCTTTCCTGAAGGATTGTTAAGAGCTTGAATTAATATTAAATTTAATCAGATTTTCTTATTAAAGGGTTTTGTTGCTGTTTTCTAAAATTAATTAATTAAAAAAAAACATCTAGAGACTGGAGAAATGGCTCAGCAAGTTAAGGGCACTTGCTGTTTTCCAGAAGACGCAAGTTTGGTTCCCAGCACCCACATGGCAGCTAACTATCTATAACTTCAGTTCCAGGGAATCTGATGCCCTCTTCTGGCCTCTGTGGGCATTGTACTCATGGGTGTGCTTATATGCCAGTAAGATCCTCATATACATAAAATTTAAAAATTAAAACATATCTGTCTGGTGTGGAATGGGTTTCTGAAATGCTGTCTTCTACTGTCTCATTTGGACTTAACCTGTTAATATTTCTCATTGAATGCATCCACCCCTTGTAAGGATCTGTGGAGAAATCAGCCCAGTATTCTTTTTATTCTAATAGGCGGTTCCAAGCCAAGAATTTATTGATCTATAAGATTCACATAACTTGTTCTGGGTGTTCTCTAAGCCACATGCTTCATTCATACGGGACCACAAAGGCCCATCTTGCTTGTGAAATCCTTAACACACATGCACCCATGGGCTCAATGGAAGAAGTTCTGATACTGGGCAGCCTGAGGCAGAATAAGAAAGGAAAGACAGCCAGTGCTGACAGACTTTCTATTCCTCTGCCTGTGGCTTCACTCTTCACGGCTTTCTGGGGATGTTTTTATAATCAAGGTACAGCATACACTAAAGGGCATGGCTGCTTATTTCAATTATTCAACATACAGGAAGATAAGCAGACACAATTAAGCTTTATTGAAGCACAGTTTACATTAGAAGTGGAAAAATTTTCTTAGGGAATAGAGTAGTAATATACCAACCTGCTAAGGGCTACCGAAGTTCAAATGTTCTTGTATATACAAAATATAATGATGTTTAAGGTAAAAGTTACATGGATCATTTACAACAACAAAAAACTAACCATGGTTTTCCAGCTTGTTTGATTAATCAAGCATGTTTACTCTGAATCCATAATACTGCTACAGCTTAATTTGGACATTGTGCCATTATAGATCAGTGAAGCTTTGGAACTTGCATGACACAAGATAAAGAACTGAAACTTGGAATGGTTTTGGATTGCTGAAGAGCTAAACAGCTCTGCCTGAGTTAGGAACGATGCCTTTTTCGACCATTTCTGCAAAGTACTAGCTTGATTAATGTAGCAAAGTTAGAATCTTACAAAATGCAATGTTCATGAGAGTACAAATTTGTACCTTGGCTATTGAAAAATTGTGGGGAGGACCTACCCAAATGTTCCAACTAATCCACCCCAGGTTATGAAGCCAGTGACAAATTTAAAGGGTCATTTTGTTGATTTGATGTGGCTTAAGAGTTCAGTTGAATGAGAACTATTGCATTTTAAAATTATGTAGCAAGGCATGGAGGTGTGCATCTAATCCCAGAGGCAGGTGGTTCCTGTGAGTTTGAGGCCAGCCTGGTCTACATAGTGAGTTCTGGCATATCCAGGGCTGCACAGTGAGACCCTATTCCCAGTCTTCCAAGTCCACTCATGCACTAGTCTTCATTAATAGACTTGGAACTGGCTTTTCAGTTTGAAGAGGGCCCAGCCACACTCAGAGTCAGGCCCATAGTGCAGAAGACTCCGAGGAAGAACGAGGTGGAGAGAAGAGTTTCCTTAAACGCACAGACCTGCAAAGTACTCAGACCTTCAAGTTATTTAAATTTCAATCTAATCTTTAAAAGAAATTTAATTGGGACATATTTTAAATATGAATTCACTACAGCCATTATCTTAAGCCTTTGGGAAACATTTTTGCTTATTTCAAAAGAAATGTTATCCTTTCTACGCTGGATGGTATTTTAAGATACATGGTTCTGTTTTAGCTATTTTAATTGCAAAGTAAAGGGAGAGCTTTGTGTCTGTGGGACTTCTGTGAAAGGCAGGCCTCCAGTTTAAATCTGGTTGGTGAATAAGGAGCCAAGAGAAGGGCTTGACCCACATGTAAGATGAAGACTGGACCAGTCCCCAGCTTGAAAAAGTTAGAGGGTGGTCTCACCATCCACCTCTCTCCCATAGTCCTCGGTGTCTGTGAAGTCGAGGTCCGATTCCATCTCTATCTTCACCTGCGGCACCATGAAGACAGGGCTCCGTGAGTAGCTGAAAGCAGGTGAAGCTGGACAGGAGATTTTGAAGTGCAGGGTGATGCTGAGCAAGACAAAGTTGGGAGAGAGCGTGAGCATCTGTCCTGTTCTTGGTGTGTTTAACACTGTCCTGCAGAGCAGGGCTCCAAATGCAAAGAATTCTCGTGTTTCACACTTATTTTCATTTATATGTGTGTACATATGACATGTGTACAGAGGCCAGAAGAGGGTGTTGGAGCACCTGGAACTAGATTTATAGGTGGTTGTGAGCTGCCTGACGTGAATGCTGGGAATTGAACTTGAGTCCTTTGGAAGAACAGTAAGTGCTCTTAACTGCTGAGCCGTCTATCCAGCCGCCTGAACTCTATTTATTTTTAAGTTTATTATCTTTAAGTGTTTGAGTGTATTTCCTACATGTATATAAGTGTAACCATGTTGTGCAATGCCCAAGAAGGTCAGAAGAGGGTGTTGGATCCACTGGAATTGGAATTAGGGATGATTGTTAATTGCCATGTGGGTGCTGGGAATCAAACCTAGGTCCTCTAAGAGCAGCTCTTAACCACCGAGCCATCTCTCTAGCTCCTGAACTCTATAAAAATATTTTTATTACATACATTTATGTTTGTGTACAGTTACACTTAAACTGTAACATACACACCACAGAAGATGTCAGAGGACAGGATAACTTCTAGAAGTCAGTTCTCTCTTTCACCTTGTGAGTCTTGGGGATTTAATTCAGGTCATCAGGTTTGGTGGCAACTGCCTTTACCCACTGAGCCATCTTGCTGGCACTTTTTTGTTGTTTTTTTATACGAGGTCTCCAGTAGCCTAGAACTCTCTATGTAGCTAAGAATGACCTCGAACTCCTGATCCTCCTGCCTCCCCTCCCGAGTGCTGGGATGACAGTCATGTACCACCATGCCTGGCTTACTTTGAACTCTATCCAGGGAACAAAGTGTCCTCTCTCTGTAGGCTTTCACCCATAATTACTGAACTGGTTTCACCCAGTACTGACAAAACCATCTTTCTAAAGCATAAACCTGGCTTTCTGTTGTTCAGAGGACAGCATCTGAGCTCTGGACAGCACAGAGCCTGCCAGTCTGGAGCTGCCTTCCTGGTTTGACAGCCCATTCATTCCTGTGTGTGTGCTTTCAAATGTTGCTTTAGGCCTGCTTTCCCAGCCTGCACTGGCCCAGTCTGTGTATCAGGCAGGTCCCACCTGTCCTGGATAAAGCAAATCCTGAGTTCAGCTTTTTTCACAATTCCCACACAGCATTGTGTGCCTTTATCTGCATGTCCAGCTGTACTCGGGATCACACATCGTGCCTGGCAGAGCTTTGATGCTTCATCTTTGTTAAGCTAGGTCCTGTCGCAGACTTTTTCTTCACTGACATGAGACTGTGATGTCCAGTTGTCTCTTCAAGAAGCCCAGATTGAGGATGTGGGAGGAGAAAGAATATAACATACATACACCTGTCTACCTCCTGTGTGCTAGGATTAAAGGCATGTGCCACCATACCCGGCCTCTTGTTTTCTTCTGAGATAGTGTCTGGGGCCTGCAGCTCAGGGAGAGTTGAGCTGGTGATGAGCCTACCTCTGAAGCTGTGATAAGCACTTAACTCATAACCCAGAAGGTCCCATGTGTCTGTTTTGAAGCCCTCTTGGGTGCGTGTCCTCTGGAAATGTGCCGGACTCCAGACTTCTGGGACCCTCTGCTCTTACCATTAGATCCAGGACTGAGTGAATCCTATTTTGTCCGTTTTAGGGCACACAGTAGGGATAGGACTGTGGTTACTACCTTCCTTAGTAATAACAGGCAAAGACTGCCTTGCCCCTAGCTTCCACTTCTGAGCCCCTCTTTGTAATCGAGTAGTAATCAAGTGGCCCTGATCTCTTTGTGCGTGGTGTCTCACTAAGAACACCAGGGAGTTACGTCGCATCAAGGATCCGGCCCTGACTACTTTCCTGAAATTTTATTTTATTTTTTTCCGAGACATGGACTCATGTATTCCAGGCTTGCCCTGAACTCTGTGTGGCAGAGAGTACCCTTGAATTCCTGTTCCTCCTGTCTCCCCCTCCCCAGTGCTGGGTTACAGGTGCACACCTCCATGTGTACTTTATGCAGCTCTAGCCTAGGACTTTCTTTCATTCTAGGGGAGTACTCTACCCACTGAGTTCCCGCTCCCCCAAGTCCTTTTTCTGAATGTTCCTATATTTCTTTGTTGTGTTCTGGTTGGTTAATCCTGACTCCACTGTTTTATACCTTAGAGTATCATGTGTTTGGCCCTTTGTGTATATTTATTTTCGCTTTCAGTAACAGATACTTAAAAGAACACACATTTGTTACTTGATCTCCAGTAACCAGATTACTTAGTCCCTGTCACCTAGTGGTGGGCCAGCAAAGGTCGGCCTTGTCCCTCAAACCTTTAGCCATTGCTCAGTCTCTTGTCTGATACTCAGAAGTCTACCTAACATGAGGCTCCACCCCTAGCAGTTAATGGCTGCTAGAGGAGGAGGGTCATTTTCTTCAGGGTTGTAGTCACTGGCAAGTTGCCCATGATCCAGTAATAACTCCACGGCCATGCATATGAAAAAAAGTCTACCTAATGGTCTTTACCTTCGATCCAGTTCTGAGCCGCCGAAGGAAGAATCAGAGTGAGTAACTCCAACTGGAAGATCTTTTTCCTGGGAGAGAAATGGAAATGTGAAGCAGGTATGGTAGGATACTGGGGAACATTCTAGTTCTCCAGTGCTGCCCCCATTTCTGTTTATTGTTCTCTAACCCTATTGCCAATACTCCACAAGAGGAATACTAGGGGCTCACAGGGATGGGTGGCTTCTGACTCAGTCCTTCAGACCGAGTTCTTAGCTGGTTAAGAGGGAGTGAGGCATTGAGAGCCAGGGCCAGAGAGAGCGATGGAAGAGAGTGGGTTGGACAGCAAGGAGCCTGAAGTGACCTTCTACCATGACAGAGCTGTCAAGGGTCCGTGAGGGTACCGGCAGGCTCTGCTGGCCACCCACAACTGCCCTGTCTTTGAGGAGAATGGCAAGCCCTATCTACTAAGAGCCCCATGGTCAAGACTCCATTGGACCTTTTGGAAGACTTTTGGGTCAGATTGGACTGTCTGCTTCTGGGGAAAGATGAGTGGCAGAGAAGAGTCATCTGGAAGGGTCTTCGCGAGCAGTGCCTGATCCCTTCCAGGCAGCCTCCCCTCCTACAGAAGCAGGGGCCTGGGACCCTCACGGACTCACAATAATTCATATTACTCAGGGCTGATGTCATCCAGATGGCGGTTTCTCTAAAGAGGAAAGCTCAGCCCTGACTGGAGTTCTCAAACATCTTAACAATCCCAGGAAAACATGGGAGGCTCATGTTTGGACAGATGTGGTCTGAAACAATGAAGGGGAAGACCAGTAGAGCCCCGAGTTCAAAGGAACTCTGGGAGTGGGACTTTTGTCTAAAGAGAAGATGGAAGAGTGTGCACTGAGGGTCCCTATCTGGTTAGAGTGCTAGCGATCTTGTCTAACTGTCTGATCTCTGCCTAGCACAGGAGTCCTCTAGCATCTAAAATGGCTGGATTACCGAATTTCAGGGGGGAAGTTTCTTGGGAAATAGATGGAGAACTGATAGAGAGGAGAAGGGGAGAGACAGCGGAGATTTCACTTACTGGCAGCACAGCGGATAGCATTTTGGGGACCGGGTCGGACACTTTCCATGGGAATCTTTATAACTGAGGGAGGAAGGAACTGGGGCTGGAGAAAAACAGTGGGAAAAGCTGATGAACACCAACACGACCACTCTACTTCCTCGCCAAGACAGGAGTCATTCATCCACAGTGTGCAAGCCACCATCCTCTTCCCACACAGACTAAGTAGTGGCAAACACTCTGGAGCCCACTAAGGGGACATGGCACAGTTACACACTACTCTAGAGACCCAGGAGGCAGAAAGGACCCCATCCAAGCCTGTCACTCAGAACAGTTTCATCTGGTGCGTGTGCTGCTTAGATCTTGTCAACCTGACACAAACCAGAGACACCTGGGAAGAGAAACCTTGACAGGAATTCCTTCCATCAGACGGACCCATGGGCATGTCTGTGAGGCATTTTCTTGATATTAAGTGATGGAGTGTCCAGCCCAGCACACTTCGGGCAGTGCTATCACTGGGCATGTGGGTCTGGGTTCTATAAGAGGTGTGGCTGAGCAAGCCAGAGGGAGCAAGCTAGTAGGTAGGATTCCTCCACGATCTCTGCTTCAGATCCTGCCTCCAGATTCCTGCCCTGCCCTCCCCTCCCTCAGTGATGACGTGTGACCCGGGAGTTGCAAGATGAAGTAAAGCCTCTCCTCTCTAAGCTGCTTTTGGTTGTGGTGTTTATTACAGCAACAGAAAGTAAACCAGGTCAGAAATTGACACCAAAGAGTGGCATCTTGCTGTGGTCAACCTGACCGTGTTGTCTAGGGGGAAGATTGTGAAAGTGTTTGAAACTTTGAACTGGAAAAACTGTCGAGTGCTCGGGGCTTCATGCACTGGTCAGTGGGAACCTGGAAGACAATGCTGAGAGCAGTGCCGATGATGGAGGCTTGTGAGGGTTCAGGGCCGGTGATGGAGGCCTGGCTTGTGAGGGTTCAGGGGACGTTTGAGACTCCAAAGACTGTGTGATATTTTGAACTAAGAAACTATGGAAGTGAAAACTGTGCTTTGCTGGGATAATCAATTTTGGCTGGTTAGCAGAAGCTGTAAAACCAGCTGTGACTAATAAGTTCATTGAGGCAGTCTTCTGGGGAATATTTCCTCAGGGTCAGCACACGTGTGCAAGGCCTGTGGCGTCAGAAATGGTGTTAGATACCTTAGAACTGGGGTTATGGTTGTTAGCTGCCATGTGAGTGCTGGGAATCAAACCTGAGTCCTCTTCAAGAACAGCCAGTACTATTAACTACTGGAGCCATCTCTGCACCCCATAATAGCTTTTGGGACTTTTTAAGTCAGTGTCTCACTGCGTAGCTCTGGCTGGCCTGGAACTTGCTATGTAGACCAGGCTAGCCTGGAACTCACAGAGATCTACCTGCCTCTGCCTCCCTAGTGCTGGGATTAAAGATGTGTGCCACTATGCTTAGAATGACTTTGAACTTTTGGAGTGTCTGAATTTTTTAAAGACTGTGGGATTTTTAAAGTTGTACTGTGTTTTATACCGTGATAGTAACATGAGGTCTTGGGATAAACAGAATGAAAGGTTGATAGTGACTGTCTCCTTCCCTTCTCTCCCTCCCCTTCCGTTTCCCAGGGTCTCATATATCCCAGCTGACCTCCAACTCACTACCTAACTGAGGATGCACTTGAACTTCTGGTTCTCTTCCTTCTGCTTCCCAGATGCTAGGATTAAAGGTGTGCACGACCATGTCTATGTTGTGAGGCATTAAGAGACTGAACCCAGGGCTTCCTGGGTGCTAGGAAAGTATGCCTCCAACTGAGTTATATCCCCAACCCCTACACTTTGCTTCTTTGTTTTTAGAAATTTATCTTTGCAAGTTATCTGCAAAAAACACACGAATGAAATATGGGTCTCTCTCCTCCTGGAAGAGGACAGCAATTAAGGATGTGGAAGTTGAAGCCAATCATTGCAGGCAGGGGATAGTTTAATTACTGTCCACCAGTCAGCAAGGATTAGCCTGTGAACAGCTTTTATTTACAAAAGGTGAGATCCCTAGAACAGGATAAATAAGGATTGTGGGTTCTAGTCAAATGAGGAGACTGGGAAAGGCATAAAGAGAGGGCCTGGTCAAAGCAGGAATGTTTTTTCTTAATCCTCTCTTAGATATTTAGCTATATGTTAGTCTTGGAAAGTCACTTTCCTTTTGGGGGTCAGTGCTTTTTGTAATGGATGCCTAATATTTTGAGATTTACTATGCTTTCTGGGTTGGCTCCTTGACTGTTGACTCCCTGAGTGTTTTGGGGATAGGATGGGAAGGAAGAATAGGAGAAAAGAGTAGATTGGGCATCTAGGTCGTCCTAAGCATCTAGCAAATGTAGTCATTTTCCTTTCAGTGTGGACACTTCTATCCCTAATACACTGTAGACAGGCCCAAGCTTGTCCCCAGTGCTACCTGCCTCTCCTGGGGTTCAGGCTGCTGGTAAGTTCCTGTGGGATCCCCCGACCCCAGCTCTGCTCCATCCTCTGGAGACCCTTATAACCACCCTCCCTGTTGGAGTTTCTTCTGCCCAGATCCTCCTAGGACCTGCACTTCTGTGGATAATGACCCTGAGGACCCAGAGTAACAGGAGAGTGGGTGGCCATCACCTGCTCCTGAGCAGAGAGACTCACCAGCTCTGAATACCAGGAGGATATTCCCAGGAAGAGGTGGGGCCTTAGCACAGCAGACTAACACAGATGCTCCTCCTGGGGACCAGGTGTGCTGCAGGCCACCCGGGAAGCCCCAGTGGAAGGAGAGGGAAGATCTCTCATTCTCTGACCTCTTCCCAGGTCCCTCACCCTCCCCACCTCCTCAGGAATGCCATCATGGGTCCCTTTTCTTCTCTTCTTCTTCTTCTTGTCTGCCTCCTTTTTCTCCTTCTCTGGGAGGATGTTGTCAATCCAGGCCAGGTCATGTTGGGAGAAGATGAAGTCCAAGAGCCTTCGAACGATGATGAGGCCCAGGATCTGGAGTCGGGAGACAGGCAGAGACTGAAGTTTCATTCTCACTCAAAACCATGAGCTCATTTTTTTTCTCTCTCAGTTGGCTGAATTCAGGGACTTTTTGTGGATAGTATCTTTGTAGCCATTTTAGTGTCCTTCAAACTAGCTAGCTGTAAGGACCCCCCAGAAATGGAAAGTGAAGGCTACAGCAAACCTGACTCCATTTTGTTAGAGAAAAACCTCTGCTATGTAAGCCTGATTTCCCAGCTCCAGGAAAGGCCACAAACAGTCTTTCCCACACTCATAGGAAAATACCTGCAAGGATGTAGCCTTCAAATACCAGACGGTTTTGTAAAAACACCCCACTTAGGACTACATGAGATCTGGTCAGGTTGACCAAGGCTAACATCAGAGACAGAAACAAGACCTTGTAACATCCTTTGGTCAGCACATTCCACGGGCCCTGTAACCTGAATATGAGTAAGATGCTTTTTCGCGCCAGTGGGCTTCCTTAACCAATCCCAACCCTTGTCCCACCTCTCTTTGTTTTAACTTATAAAAGATCACCTCACCCTCCACTCGGGGCCACTGTCTTATCACCTGCTGCGTCAGTGTGTCAGACTGTGGACCGAGCTCGAGCTTGTAAATAAAGACCCTTTGTTCTTGCATCAGATTTGACCTTCCTGGTGGTCTTTTGAGAGGATTCTATAACCTGGCACCACATAGCCAGCAAGGCCCAGGAATCTTCCTGTCTCAGCCCCAACGCTGGATTACCAGCCAGTTCCACCATAGCCAATGCACATTCGAAAATTCTTGATTCTATGATCTTAGTCCCCATTGCCTTCTGCTCCTCGTTATTTATCTTTTCAAATACTGTGATTTTACATGGTGAAAGGTTTGTACTTAATATTATGAGACCAGCTTGAAGTTCAGCAGTGGGGAACTCGGCTTTCTGGTTTGATCTGCTTCTCCAATCCCAGCCATTCCCACTTCCCCACTGGGAGGTTGGGTGGCTTTTGCCCTAGCTTCAGCATGTGGGTTGACCCTGCAGGGTCCTGCCACAGTGCCATTCTTACCTCTCACCTCCACTGAACCTCCTGGCCACACTGTGTTGAGCAGCAGGGGAGCCTTTGCCCACCTTACCATGACGGGGAAGATGATGGCGGCCATGGTAGACTTGAGGATCCAGAGCACTGCTAGGCAGAGGATCTGCACCAGGGTGAAGAGGTGAATCCGGCGGAGGGGCACGTGGCGCAGGAAAGCATGGTCGGGCTGGTGCTTGGCTGGCATCAGGAAAAGCTTGCAGCGTTCCCAGAACTGGCCAGGATACAGTACAGGGCTTAACTAGGCAGCCAGGCCTTTGAGGAAACCTTCTGGGGCCTGGGACTAGGGGGATGCGTCGGTGGGGTCTCAGAGAAGAGACCTCTAATCAGGCCTTATGACATGGTAGTGATGTCTAGGCATGTGTAATGTAGGGAAGGGGCTTCAAGTCCTGGGTGTGGGGAACAGCCCTGGATATGGTTATAAAATGGACATGGTCCACATTCAAGGAAAAAAAATCAACTAAGATAATTGTAGCACAGGCTTCCAGGGCAACTTGAGGTTTTGTGGTAAGTAAGAACAAAACAAAAATCTTTTCTTTTGTGGAGTAGTTTTAGGGAAGAGAAATGGAGCAGTATTGTGGGAGGTCATCAGAGCTAGCCTGACCTGGTTTTAAAATTCTGAGCCTCAGTTTTCTCCACCTGTAAAACAGGGATCTGAGGACCTAATCACAATGATTAGATAATATGTATAAAGAACCTAATATAACCATTTTCTTGGCACGGTCAGTGGAAGTGGCATTATTATCATTATACTCTAATTGAATCAGGACATTAACCATTTAATGTCTTGGTAGCATTCAACTAGGTCACATAAGCCTAGGAAGAGTACAGCTTTACCTGGATGCCGTTGAGAGAGGCCACGCCCATGTAGAGGAAGACTCCATAGAGCACAGGCATGGGGATATACTGCAACAAGAGAGCAGAAGTTCGGACAGCTGAGGGTCCCTGGCCATCCTGTGCTGAGCAGGGGCGTGTTAGCTAACCACAGAGGCAACTGGGGGGCTGGCATTTAGAGTCTAAGTGTGTGAAGGGTAGCCAGCCCAGCATGTGGTCGCTCTCCAGACCTGGCTGCTCTCCCAGACAAGCAGAACCTACACAGTGTGGGTTAAGACATCCTTCCAGAAAGAGGCTAGCTACACAGACTGAGTCCTGCTCACGGCCACCAGATGCCACCCACTTCCACCTCAGCTCCAGAGCTGCTGAGGAGCAGCAGGAGTGCCGAGAGCAAGGGTCAAAGCCACGCATCATGCGCATGCGCAAAGCCCACTGAGATCAAAGCCACACATCATGCGCATGTGCAAAGCCCACCACGATCAGAAAAGGGTGTTAGATCCCCTGGAACTGGAGTTACGAACAATTGTTAGCCACCTCGTGGGTGATGGGAATTGAACCTGGGTCCTCTGGGAGAACAGCAAGTGCTCTTAATCACTGAGTCATCTCTCCAACTCCCACAAAAAATTTTAAAACTTAAAAAAATTGTCAAGACATCCAACCCAGTAAAGCAATCACTTTTTAAAGTTAGACTGTGTTCACTACTTAAACATGGAGCAAGATTTAGACCTCAATGTTGTAAAGTTCAATCTCAGGCCATTTGGCTAAATATTTAAAAAGGAGGTAGATGGCCCTTGCATTGTCTAACTAGCATATGACTTAGGAAATTTTTCCTAGTTACAAAACAATGTAAAAAATTTTAAGATATTACTCTGTCTTAATTACCAAAGTGTGGGAGCAATTGAGAGAAAAGGGAAATCTTAAAATAAAATTTAATAACAAGGGACTGGAGAGATGACTCAGCAGTTAAGAACACTTGCTGCTCTTCCAAAGGGCCCAAGTTTAGTCCTCAGCACCCAAATGTGGCAGCTTACAAGTGCCTGTAACTGCAGCTCCAGGTGATCTGATGCCCTCTTCTGGCCTCTGCGAGAAATTGAACATATGTGGCATATACTCTCACACACACATACATACATAAATAAAAGAATTTAAAAATCTTAAACAAAAACCTTAATAACAAGATAGACATGGTAGCTCATGCTTATAATCCCAGCACCTAGGAGGCCAAGGCAGAGAACTGTGGCAAGTTTGAGTCCAATCTGGTCTACATCCCTTTTTAGACAAGTCAGGGTTACATAGTGAGATACACTCTAAAGAAACAAAAAACAAGGGCTGGTGGGATGGCTTAGTCAGTAAAGGCATTTGCTGCTCAAGGCTGCTGACCTGAGTTTGATACGCAGAACCCACTGTAGAAGGAGAAAACGAACTCCCAAGAGTTGTCCTTTGATCTCCATATGAGTACTATGGCATATATGACCTGCACCCTCCAGCACACAACCCCAAACCTAAACCAGAAAACTATAACCTATAAGGGCACATGTGCGTGGAAGCCAGGGGTCAACTGTGGGTGTCATTCCAGGCACTTTTTTTTTTTTTGGAGACATGATCTTTCATTGACCTGGAATTTGCCAAGTAGTCTAAATTGGTTTGAGATTATAGGCACAGACCACTACACCCAACTTTTTATTGTGGGTGCTGGGGATCGAACTCAGGTCCTCATGTTTACACAGCAAGCCCTTTACTGGCTGAGCCATCTCTCCTATCCACATCTGTTTTCTAAGCTGCATCACTTAATATAGGGATATAGTTCATAGTTTGGAAAAGTTATAACACTTGGGCCAAAAACTTCAACAGAAAGAGAATTCGATTATTGGTCAAAAACATTGAACTATTACATATCAATAAGAATAAACAATGTGACTATACATCATTTAAAGGCCAACCCCCAAAGGCTTCAGCAAAGTCAAATCTTAGCACAGAACTCATTTTTCCCCTACTGCTGGGGATGGAATCCAGTTCTTCACCCATGTTAGGTAAGCACACTGCCCTGAGCTACACCCCCAGCTCTCATTTAGGTTATTTTTTTAATTATTGCAGGCACGGTGTCTTATAGTAGGAACACAGACAATATTAGTGTAAAAACAAACATGTAAAATCAGATGTCAAAAGTATGTGTGTAAAGCCTGGAAACTACACACAGAATGTAATCGTGTTGATCAATGAAATGATCATGTTGTGAGTGGAACAGAAGGAGAGAGACTGTAGTGGAACTTTCTGTTTTGTGCTCAGTTCAAACATACAGAAAAGCTTGTGTGGAGTGTCTGAGCTGCTGAACACGCTCTGGGCACCGCGGTCTGACTCATTGCAGGGAGACAGCAGCTGCCACCTGCAAAGTGCAGGTGGAAACCTTTGGCCACAAAACAACAACCTTCTTACTAGAGTATTTTTGTTTGGTTGTTTTTTGGTCTTTTTTGAGACAGGGTCTCCCTGTGGCCCCAGCTGTCCTGAAACTCGCTATGTAGATCAGACTGGCCTTGAACTCACAGAGATTTAGTTGCCTCTGCTTCCCCAGTGCTGGGATTAAAACTAAAAGTGTATGCCAGCTGTTTCTTTGTGTTTTTTTTTTTTTTTTGAGACAGGGTTTCCCTTTAGCCCCAGCTGGCTTGGAACTTGCTTTATACAACAGGCTGGCCTCAATCTCACAGAGATCTGAGTGCTGGGATTAGGTGTCTGATAAGGACTAGAGGTTTTTGATACAAACACTTGCCAGAGTGACATACATGATGGTTCTTTGGAGACCTTTCTACAAAAGTGAATAGTCCCTGGACATTTAAAATACACTTTCATATGGGTATGCGTATGGTGGTGCATGCTTTTAAACCTAGCACTCAGGAGGCAGAGGCAGGTGGATCTCAGTGAGTTTGAGGCCAATTAGGACTACACAGTGCATTCTAGGCTAGCCAGGGCTATGTAGGAAGACCGTGTCTCAAATCTCAATCTTTCTCTTTCTCTCTCTCTCTGTCTCTCTCCTCCCATCCTTGTACACACACACACACACACACACACACACACACCCCTGAAGACCTGAATTCAGTCCCTGGGAGCCACATGATGGAAAGAGAGAACCAACCCCCAAATGTTGTCCTCTGATTTCTACACCCTACACACACACTCACATAAAATAAAAAATAAAAATGTAAAAAACAACAAAGTGACTCTTTGGGCTCAGGATATAGTTTAGTGTTATAGAGTGTTACAGAGGGTTACAGAGTGTTTTAGAGTGTTACAGTGTTATAGAGTGTTACAGAGTGTTATAGAGGATTATAGCACTGTCTAGTATTCATGAGACCTTGAGTTCAATCTCTAGTACCACAAAAGTGGTTCTCTGTGGTACTAGAGATTGAATCCAGGCCTTGCATATGCTAAACAAGCACTCTACCACTGTGCCACAGGCACAGCTTTCATTTTACTTTCTGTTGAAAGGGTCTTACTAAGCTGCCAGCCTTGAACTCACTCTATACCTCATGTTGGCCTTGAACTTGTGATCCTGGACCTGACTCTTAAAAGTTCATTTTATTTATTATTTATTTAATTTGTATGTGCATGTATACAGGCCAAGGCACATGTGTGGAGGTCAGAGCACACCTCTGCAGCCATTTCTCTCCTTCCTCCATGTGGGTCCCGGGGATCACACGCGGGTCCCGGGGATCACACGCAGGCCAGCAGGCTCGCCATCAAGTGCCTCCTTCACTTGCTGAGTGCTCGCTGCCCTGCCAGGAGGCACTTTCAAGAAACAAAATATCTGTCCACCTGTGTATGATCCTCTTTTTCTATAAGGAGATACACTTCCACTTTAAAACACACCTTTGAGGGACCAACCTCACACTCACACTTGCATTTGGGTGTGCCCAGTACCCATTCTCAGTCAGTGTTTTTGCAAGGTAACTCCTGAATCAGTTATTTTAAGACTCTTAAAGGGGGAAAATGGCTGCAAAAGGTAACTTCAATTCAAGAAAGAAAGGCCTTGGGCTTCAGAGCTGGCTCGGTAGGCAAAGTGCTTGATGTACAAACACAAGGACCAGAGTTGAACCCCAGGGCCCAAGTAAAAAGGCAGGGAGAGCCAGGAGGATCCCTGGGGCTTGCTGGTCAGCCTAGTCACATTGTAGCCTCCAGGCTCAGTGAGAGATCTTCCCAAAATATAAGGCGGAAGGACCAGAGAAATGGCTTAGTGGTCAAGAGCACGTATAGCTCTTGAGGAGGACCAGGGTTCAGTTCCTGGCACCCATGATGAACAGTTCACAACCACCAGTAGATCCAGTTCCAGGAGATCCAACCAGCACATGCACTCACATGCACAGATACTCCCCAATACACACAATTAAAAATAATAAAAATGGGGACTGGAGAGATGGCTCAGTGGTTAAGGATACTGGCTGCTCTGTCAGAGGACCTGGGTTTGGTTCCCAGCACTCACAGCGCAGCTAACAATCATCTGTAACTCCAGTTCCAGGGGTTCTGATGCCCTCTTCTGGCCTCTACGGGCACTGCATGCATGTGGTATGCAGGCAAAACGCTCAAACACAGCAACTGGGTCTAAAGAAGAGCTCAAGGGTCTCCCCATAAAATAAAGCAAAAAGGCCTGGAGTGAGTCCCAAAGCACAGCAGCATGGACACAGCAGCTCTGGAAGCTCTTGATCTAAGTAGGAACAGAGATCCTCAGAACTACCTAGGGAGTCGTGTTCTTCAGAAAGGCTGACGTGGCCCCTGGAGAGGTGAGCAGTAGACATGCTGGCAGTGACAAGGTGAAACATCACAGGAAATGAAGAAACAGCACGTGGGCCTATTCACATCTTGGCTTTTGATGACCCATAGGCTGGTGGTGCCTGGGCCACCCTCCCCGCTCCTGTGCTTTCTCAGGTGATGGGGTCCTGGGGGACAGAATCACCTTCAGGATAGGAGCCAAGAAGACAGAGATTCCCGTCAGGATGAACACCATGATGCCAGTCACTCTCTGCTCCCTGGCGGAGATGAGGACACAGTCAGGGATAACCTGGAAAATTCCCCATGGCCATTCCCAATCTCTCCCTTTCTAGAGACGTGAAGTTTATTCTGTCCAACACAGTAGACTGGAGGAGCTTCTGCTCTGGGTTCTGCCTTGGGGAGAGAGGGAACACCTGACCCGGGTCAGGCATTCTGTAGTGTTGGGAGGTTGTCCAGTCTGTGCCTAAGGTTGGATTTAGGTTGAACCTTGGCTTTGCTACTTGGAGCATCAGGCAAGACCATGATCACCTAGCTGAGTGTAACAGAGGTAACCGTGGCACCGCCATCAGGAGGCTGTTACAACAAGACGCTCTTAGGACCCTGCCCTTTGGTGGCATGTTCCCGCCCTTTGGAGTCACAGCTGTTGAAGATCCGCAGAAGGGCCTAACTACCGCAGAGGGCAGTGGGGCTAGCATGGTAGTGAGTGCCCAGGCCCTGGCCGTGGGCTGATTGCTTAGGTCCAGGGATAGAGTGGGCTGTCTTGAGCACTTCAGCCAGGCAAAGGGACCTTCCTCGGGGTAGGTCAGGTAGCTCAGGTATCCCTCCCAAGGCCGCAGGGAGAAGCTCCCCGGGCAGCTATTTTGGAGAGCATCAGGGTCTGGTGGAGATCTCAGCAGCCTAAGGGGCAGAAGATACGGCTCCCTGCCTGAGACAGCATGTGGCCCGATGGGACAGCACGGCAGAGGCAAGGGGGAGGGCGGAGGTGACAGGCCAGGCTCGAGCATGGTTCTGGGAGCGATTCCTGGAGGTACGGGGGACCAAGCAGGTTGTGAACTCATGGGGAGCCTTGGGGCTGCAGAGGCCTGGAGGGTCTTGAGGAAAGACAAAGAGAGGGCAGGACGGGGGCCTGTGGTAGCCCAATAGGTGACATAGGTGAGATTACAGAGCTTGTGGGGTGTGTGGTGCGTGTGTGTGTGTGTGTGTGTGTGTGTGAGCACGCGCTGTTGGAGACTACTAAGACAAAAGTACTGCTTAAAATTTAATTTTCATCTCTCCCCCTCTCCCCTTCCTTTAGAATACCCTCCTATCCCTATGACTTCTGGGCTGTGGCATGGAGGGCACTTTTCACCCAGATACCTTAAGGAAAAGCCAGTTCCTCTCCCCCCAGCTGGCCACTCCTGTTCAGGTGACCCCATGCCCTGCCCCCTCTTACCTGACCCCCAGGAACTGGGGCTGCTCCCCAGGGGCGCTGGTCTCTGTCTCCATCTTGAGGCTGTCGATGTGGGCAATGGAGATGACTGTGGCAGCCACGTACCAGGGGAGCCCCATGAAGGAGCACAGGGCCATGAGGACGCCCACCCAGAACAGGTCCAGATGGTAGCCAGCAGCCTTCTGCAGGGCGGTGGGACAGGAGAAGCTTCTAGAAACCTGTTCCTCCTCAAAGCATCCATTTGTGGAATATGGTTCAAGGGTTCCCCCTGCCTTCTAGAGTGTATTCTGAGGGGGTCTGTCACACTGAGAGTCTTACCCTGAGGACATTAGAAATGTCCTCACCACTCCCAGTGTGAAAGAGTAAGCCAGGTAAGGGTTATAGTTCTGGAGGAGAGGGCTGCTCTGGCTTGGGAAAGCCTTGGGTTCGGGTCCCCGAGAAGAAGAGCTCCTGCCCAGTGACTGTAGCATCTCTGTTGTGGATGAAGTATCCCAGCCTACAATGGACCACACTGGGCTGCAGCAGGGGGTGGTCTGAGTCTTCTCAGACCCAAAAGCAGGAAGCAGGGGGCTCAGGAAGGTTCTCTGTCTCCTGATTCAGGCCTACCACCATCAGCATGTGTGGAGATGCCCAAGCCCACTGGCAAGAGGCACAGAACTCCAGAGACAGTTTAAGGGCTACAAGAGCCTGTACCCTGGACCCAGCCTGGACTTGGACCTGTCCTGTTCGAGTCACCCTGGCACAACCTTACCCTCAGCTTGTTTTCCTTCCGGTTGACAATCACCGCTGTGATCTGCTGGTCCATGAAGATCAGGATGGTCACCAGCAGCGCGGGCAGGAAGCTGGCAGGGTACACCCACCATGGGTTCTTCCCGAAGGGGGCCACGAGCCAGCCTCGGTCCGGCCGCGTGGGCTGCGCGGAGCGAGCAGAGAGGACCTTTCTTCCCCCTCTTGTCCTGGGCACTTGGCTGCCCGCCCTGTCTCCCATGGCCTCGCCTTCCCCCCCAGGAGGTACTTTCCAAGTACAATATTTTTCATACAAACATTAGGCACCTGCACCTTTAAGGTGATCCACAAAGGCAGACAAGCATGGGAAGCGGCAGACAGGGGCTACAGAGCTGAAAAGTAAAGGGTGGCAACACGGTGGGCTGGTGGGAAAGCAGGAGGTGAGCGGGCAGCCAGGACGCAGATGCAGTCCCCAGTCACAAACAGATGGAAAGCAGAACACGGCCCCATGAAAAGGAGCGTTTGATGGGCCTGGTGACGGCTGCTGAGCCTGACTGAGGAGCTCTGAGAGCAGTCTGCAAAATATGCCAAGGAGTCAATGCAGAGGAGGGCGCTTAAGAGAAAGAGGCACCATGTGCACAGGTGTGTGTGTGTGTGAGTGGGTGTTGTGTGTGCAGTGCATGTGAGTGTGTTTACATGTGGTGCATGTACTGTGTGTGTGGTGAATGTGCATGCATGTGTTGTATGTATGGTATATGTGAGTATGGTGTATGTGTGCAGTCTATATGATTTATGTATGTGTTATGTGTGTGGTGTTTTTGTGTGTGCTGTGTGGGATATACCTGGTGTATGTGTGCATTATATGTGTTTTTAGTGCATCTGTGTGTATCTGTGTGTTATATGTTTGTTTAGTGTAGGTGTGTGTAATATATGTATGTGTGGTATATGAACAGTATGTTTGTGTGGCATGTGAGCTACGTGTTTGTATGCCATGTGTGATATATGCATGTGTCATATATGTGTGATGTGTGTTTGTGTGGGATGAATGTGTGGTGTGTTTGTGTGTTATATGTGTGTTTAGTGTACATGCATGTGGTGTGTCATATGCATGTGCAGCATATGAATGGTATGTTTGTGTGGTATGTGTGAGTGATGTATATGTTGTATGTATGGTACGTGTGTGTGGTATGTGTGTATGTGTGTAGGGTGTGCATGGTGTAGGTATGTGCTGTATGTGTGTCAACTGTGTGTGTGGTGTAGGTGTGGGGAGTGTTTGGTGTATGTACGTATTGTATTTGTGTGTGTGGTCGATATGTGTGGTGTGTATGTTTATGCGATGTGTGTGTGGGTAACTGTGTGTGGTGTGAGTGTGTGATATATTTGTGTTTGTGTATAGTGAGTGTTCTGCATATGTGTATGTTCTATATATTATTTGTGTATGTGTGGTGTATGTGTGTGGTTTATGCATGTGTTTGTAATATAGTGTGTGGTATGTGGTACTTGTGGGTATGTTTAGTGTATGTATGTGTATTATATTTGTGTATATGATGTATGTGTGTATGGTGTGTGTTTTTATTGTGCAACATTTGTTATATGTGTGTTGTGTGTAATATATTGTGTGGTGTATGTATGTGTTTATAGTGTGTTTGGTTTGTATATGATGTTTATGTTTGTGTGGTGTGAGTTGTCTGTATGTGTGGAGTATGTGTGTATGTCTTATGTGTGTTATATGTGTATGGTGTGTGGTGTGTGTGTGGTATATATGTGTTGTAGTGTATGTGTGTGGTGTGTTTGGTATGTGTTTCTGTAGTATATGTGTGTGTGTCTGGGTGTAGTATGTGTGTGTGGTTTATGTGTGTATGTGCTGTATGTGATTTATGTGTGTGTGTTGTTTGTGTATTGCATGCAGGTGGGAGTGCAGGGGCCAGAGCAGGATATCAGGTGTCTTCCTCTGTCTTTTTCCTTTCTATTTCCTTGACACAGGGTCACTCACTGAACTGGAAGCTCACAGTTTTGGCTAGGCTGACTGGTCAGTGAGCTCTTAGAATCTCCCTGTCTCTGACCCCCAATGCTGGGGTTATAGGCATGTGCATCCATGTCTGGCTTTTCATGTGGATGCTAGAAATTCAAACTCAGGTCCTCAAGTTTGCAGAGTCAGGGCTCTTACTCACTGAACCATCTCTCCAGTTCCTAGAAAGAACTACTTTTATTTTAAGTCCAACATGAGTTGTATGAGATGTGTCTAAGCTACTCAGGAAAATTTTTAAATAATACATTTAATATCAAAGACAGGGAGGGTAAGTTCTAGATCCTGAACTCCCTACTTTAATTAGATGGTTGGTGGACGTAGGAGGGCCTGAATTCAGACTTAAGCAAACCACAAACTCTGGATTAATAGGTAATTTCTTTTTTAAAAAAAACACCTATATTTTGTGTGTAACATGTGTATTGTATGTACACTTGAGTGCCACGGTGCACATGTGAGGTCAGAGGACAACCTGGGTGAGTCAGTTCTTTCCATGTGGGTCCTAGGGATTGAACTCAGGTTGTCAGGCTTGATGGCAAGTGCCATCTTATGGACCTCAACTGGAAAGCTCTTAATGGTGGATGTGTTTTAGGTTCCCTGGGTCTGAGAGGAGTCTGAGAATTTGTACTTCTAAGTTCTGAGGTAACAAATATGATGCTAGTGGGGGGGCACACTTTTGGGAATGACTATTCTAAGGGATCACTTTGAACAGATCCCAGTGGGATCATTTTGAACAGATCCCAGTGGGCCCAGCTTGTAGACTGCCATAGGTCAGGGAATTGGAAACTCTCAAATAGAACCTAGGGGTTTCAGCTGGGCCAAAGGGAAGATTAGAGTTTTTCCAAGTCTGAAGCTGCACAGCAGAGTTTCATGAGCATGACAACCCCTAGGGCTGGAGAACCAACAGGGGCTCTTGGCTAAGAAAGCTGTCTGAGTGCAGAAGAGAAAGAGATTATAAATGCAGGCAGAGAGTGTCCAGAGTGGGGCAAGTGGCAAACCTTGATGACACTGGGCACGTGCAACTTGGGGGTTTCTAGGCCGAAACACGCATCGATTCCACAGAACAGCAGGATGGAGAAAACAATGGAGAAGTCAGCGACCAGTGCCCGAACCTGCAGAAAGGAGAGGAGGAAGTGGGCTTAGCACCCGCCCTGCTGAGAGATCTGGTCCTTATGCCAAAGGTGCAACGCCTGGTTCAGCAAGCTTAGGGCAGTCTGCATCTCTCCTAGACTGCTTCCTGTTCTTCAAGATGGAGGTAGTGATAAACCTACCTTGGAGGTACAGGTGAGTGATGGTGGTTTCAAGTGCTTGGGATGCAGTGGTCAGAATGAAGTTATGATCCATATGACTGTCACAGCCCTTGAAGAAGGCATGCTCTGCTACGCAGACTGAACTTGGCCACCCAGCAAGTGTGATGAGTTCAGAAGGAAACCCCAAACACGGGATAGGTTTTGCATCCTACTGGGTTGGGAGGTAGGCCCCCTGATTTCATGGAGGACCTCTGAATACTCGCAGACCTTCTGTTTGCTAGGGTCCTCTGCCAGGATCTGAACCTGACCTCTTGCCCTTTCTCAACCAGCTGTCTACACACCCTCTTCTTTAAAATAATTTTTGATTTATTTTTATTTTTATTAGAAAAAAATCACCCTATCATTCATATGGAATCATAAGAGACCCTGGAGAGTCGAAGCAATCCTGAGCGAAAGGAGCAGTGCTGGAAGCGTCGCCTTACCAGGTCTCAGAGCATTACAGAGCCGCAGTCCTAACGGCGGCTTGGAATCGGCACAAAAGCTAATAGAACACAATAGACCCAAACATGAGTGCTTGCAACATCAGCCACCTGATATTCGACGGAGGTGCCAAGAGCACACACTGGAGGAAATGTGCTGGCAATAATTTCTTGTCTTCAACAAATGGTGCTGGCAAAACTGGATCTCCAAATATAGAAAAAGGAAATTACGCCCGTATCTCTCACTCTGCATAAAAGTCAACCCCAATTGATCCTTAATGTGAAGATCTTAGTGTGAAACCTGAAACACTGAAACTGCTAGAAGAAAACATACTCAGTACCCTATGCGGTGTAGCTGCAGAGTAGGACTTTCTAATTGGACATCAGTTGCTCAGGAATTAAAGCCAACAATGGATAAGTTTGACCACATTAAAAGAAAAAGACCTTTGTACAGCAAAGGAAACAACCAGCCAGATAAAGAGAAGCCCACAGAGTGAGGGGAAATTCTCACCAGCTACACATCTGACAGGGGATTAATACCTAAAATATACAAAGAACTAAAAAACAGCAACAACAAAGAATCAAGAAAACAAATGTCCCAGTTGAAAGATGGGGCGTGGATCTGAACAAAAGTTCTCAAAAGAAGAAAGAACAAAGGCATAAGAAACACCTTAAAAAGTGTTCAATGTCCATAGTAATCAGAGAAGTGCAAATCAAGACCACTTTAAGAGTTCATCTTACCCCAGTGAGAATAGCTAAGATCAAGAGAACAAATAACACCAAATGCTGGTGAGGATGTGGGGAAGGGAGGGCTCATTCACTGCTGGTGGGACTACACACTGTGGAAAGCAGTGTGGAGAACTCTTTAAACCTAAAAATAAATCTATACAATCTGGTTATATGACTCCTAGACATATACTCAAAGGGCTTATCCTACTGCAAAGATACTTGTACAGCCATGTTTGTTGCTGCTGTTTTCACGATAGCTAAGAAATGGAAATAACCTAAATGTCCTCAAGTGATGAGTGGTTAATGAAAATGTGGTACATTTACACACTGGAGCTTTACTCAGCAGTGATCATGAACTCTGCAGGTAAATGGATAAGAGCAGAGAAATAACATATGTTCTCCTTCATGTGTGAATCTCAGCTCCACATCTTTGGATGTAACTGCAGGAGCCAGGAACATAGAAAGGACCCGTGGGAGTGAAGGGGAAGGTCGGGGGGTTATACTAGGAGACAGGTGTTCTCAAGGGGGAAATGGGGAAAATGTGGATGTTTAGGAAGAGAGGAGGAAGGTCACACGGGGAGCAGGAAAGGAGAGAGAAGTAATTCTCAGATGGTGTGTAAGACCAGACGGAAATACATCAGAGGACACTGTGCAAGCAGCTAAGGGAGAAAATCAATCGATGGCCCAACCCAGCTGTAAAGCCTAATAACCACAGCTTGTAATGAATGACGGGTGTAGTGAACTATCTCTATTGGTGCAACAGTGGCACTTCTATCTCGGGGTAATCACACACATCTAACTGGACTTAAGGCCCACTCAGTGGGAGTGACGTGATGTGTGGTACTGTATCATAGCCAAATACGCATGGAGAAGTCATGAATCCTAGAGAAAACCCGTGTCTGTTATGTCCCTAGACAAACGTAATTTCTTACTGTTGCTACGACACATCTGCGATGGAATCTCTACACCTCTCAGCTCTCCAGTGAGGCGTCAGCGTGCAGCAGAGGGCGATGCACACAGAAGGCCACAACCGGCCAAAACGTAGAGAATAGAGACTGCAGAGCGTGTGTCCCTGGACAGGACTCGTATTAAACCTCTGCCACTCAGGGCTCAGGGACCATTACAGAAGAGGGGATGCAGAGACTGTAAGACCCATGGGTGGCGGGCAGATGGCCACAAGGAAATGGAGTTTTCCAGGCCTCTGGGAACTTGCTCATATGAACTTACAGCAGTGGTGACAGCACGCACGAGACCCGCACAAACTCCAACCAGCAGAGAACTGGGGAAATGGCTAAGAGGCCTCAGCCTTAGCTGAGGAACTATTGGCAGCTGATCGCTGCTGGGTAAGGGAGAGTTGGTCTGTAAGGGAGTGACGCTAGATGGGCTGAGCAGGCTCCATATAAGCAGACTTATACCAAGGGACATCTGGGGACAAAACACTGACTTTGATAGGCCTTACGACAGAAACCTGGTGGGGGGCATTGTAGGGGGCAGACAGGGGAGGACACCTAAATATGATTAAGAAGTACTGAATGAAAGGCACAACAATTCAGTAAATGGAAAAAACCCCCAAAACTTTATTTTTGAGAACGTCATTGTGAATCCCCTCTTTACGGCTTGTATCTGCATTACATGCAGCCTCCCCATCCCGCTCCAACTCCCTCCACTTCCCCCCGCAACTTCTTGTCCTGATTTATTTTTATTTTACGTATATGAGTGTTTGTCTACATGGATATAAGTGCACTCATGTGTGCAAGGCCGGAAGAAGGATCGAATCCCCTGGGAAACGGAGTTACAGAAGGTTGTGAGCCACCATGTGGGTGCTGGGAGCTGACCCCAGGTCCTCTTAACTGCTGAGCACCTCTCCGGCCTCCTACTGTCTTAGGTCTTTTCAAGGAAAGTTAGAGGGGACAGGAAAAACAGACTATAAAGACACTTGCACCCCGAATTGCAGAAAGGAAGCAGTAGGCGTATGTTGTCATGAGCTTAGCATACATGCTAATTGGCCTGAGGTAAAGCATTTCCCACCTGCCCAGATGCCCCTGAGGAAGTACAAGTTTGGTACCAACAGAAACTAATGACTCGATGTTTCAAGTTGTGCCTGAATCTAATTATCGAAGAACGAGGGAGAGTACAAAGGGTGCTAGGAGACATGGCGGGCTTCAGAAACGTGCTGACACCTGAGCAGATGGCAGGACTGAGCCCAGAACTGGCCGCCTCACCCCAACCCTGACATCCCTATATGACTAGCTGACTGGAGATGGGGCAGAAGGCAGTTCAGGAGGCTAATTCACAGCCTTCTCAGATTGCTGGCTCTCAGTTTTAAGATTCAGTTTCTCCTGTCTCTGCTCACTGGCTTCTGAAGTGACAGGCAGCACAGGCTCCTGAATTGTGGTTACAAAAACCACTTGCAGGCCAGGGGTGGGGCATCCACTGACCGTATCTGATGCATCCTATTCCTTTCCAGTTTGTTATTAAAATAGCATGTAACTGGTTAAAAATTCACTTAGTATAAAAAGACAGAAAAAGTACAAACCCCACTCACCTTCCCTCATCAAACCCCACTTCCAGCTATGCCCAGGATTGGCTCTAGTGTCAGGTAACACACTTGAGGCTTTATAGCTTTAAAAAACCATTTACTCATTTATTATTATTGTTTTGGTGTGTGCACGTGCATGATGTGGGGGTGTGGTGCACACACCAGCAGTGTGCACGTGGAGGTCGGAGAACAACTTTATGGAATCAGCCCTCTCCTTCCACCTTTATGTGGGTTTCGAAGGACTGAACTCCGTTGTCAGGCTTGGGTGGCAAGCACCTTTCCCTGCTGAGCCGGCTAGTCAGCCCTTTATGTGTTGAAGTATTATTTGTGGATGAAGGTTTAGATTTATTTACACTACCCCACCTTCTCCTTCTTCATTCCAGATCTTTAATAGCTATTTTAAACCCAGTACAAAGACAGAATCAATATACAGCTGTGGGCTCTCCTCCACCTTAAAAAACAAAAATTCCACTGGGTGTGGTGTGCACACCTTTAATCCCTGCACACGGGAGGCAGAGGCCAGCGGATCCCTGTGAGTTCTAGGCCAGCCAGGGCTACATAGTGATACTACATAGTAATACTACATAGTGATACTCTGTCTCAAAAATATAATAAATAAATAAACAAATAAATAAATAAAGAATCCCCTGGTGCTGACTTTCCCTCAGCGGCTGAAGTGCAGTGTTTACATGCATATTTGCATGTATGTGTGTGCATGTGCGGGTGAAGAGACACCAACCCAAAGATAAGGCAGGAGGGCAACTGAGGCTGATTCTTGACATCAGCCTCTGTCCTGCTTTTACTCTCCAGTATCTGGTGTCTCAGACAACTATTTGATCACCAGCCTCAAGGATGTGAAATACTGTGTGTGGCCTCATTCCTCCCTGGAACATCAAATTCCAGAAAGCAATAAAAAGTTCTTTTCTTTAAAAAAATTTTAAATTACATTTTTTTCTTTGGTGTGTGTGTGTGTGTGTGTGTGTGTGTGTGCACGCGCGCGCGCACACGGCCCTGTGTATTTGTGTAGAGGTCAGAGGACAACTTTCAGGAGTCAGTTCTCTCCTACAATGTGGGTCCTAGGGATTGAACTCAGGTTATCAGCCTTGGTGGCAAGCACCTTTATCCACCGAGTCATCTGGCTCACCCCTAATTTTCATGAAATTTAAAATGACTCTAAACTTTGGTCTATAAGATAGAATGCTTGTTATAAGTTACAGAATGAAGACTGTGGTACTGGTGTATAAAGAAGTCAGTGAAATGGAATAAAGAACCCAAAAGAGACCTCGTCGTGTAGGAGCATTTGAGACATGTCAGAGAAACAATGGTCTTTTAAAAAAGCACTGGAACAATCAGATATTTGTACAAACCACAAAGAAACAGCCTCTCACTTTGCACATCACAATTGGTTCTGATGGATTACAGACCTAACATGAAAAAAAGTGGTGAAGTTTTCAGATGGTGACTCAGAAAAACATCACTGTCCAATATTTTCCTTTAAAAAATGCTACTGTATTTGATTACATTAAAATGGAGAATTTTTTTTAATCAACAGATCCCATTAAGAAAATCAAGGTGGGGGCAGTCAGAAGGCTCAGTGGATAAAGGAGCTTGCTGCCAAGCCTGACAACCTGAGTTCAATCCCCAGGACCCCCATGGTAGAAGCAGAGAAACTGACTCCTGCAAACAAACTGTCCTCTGACCTTCATACCTGTATCACGGCACACGTACTCCGTTCCAAATTAATTAATTAATTTAAAATGTTATAAAAATTTTTAAAGATGCCAAAAGGCTGACTAACAGATTGGGAAAAGATATTTGTAAAACGAAACTCACACAAAAGAGAATATATATCACACCGGAAAAAGATGGATCAATAA
This sequence comes from Eospalax fontanierii, assembly GCA_035773235.1. Taxonomy (NCBI): domain Eukaryota; kingdom Metazoa; phylum Chordata; class Mammalia; order Rodentia; family Spalacidae; genus Eospalax; species Eospalax fontanierii. Next base: position 50,092,536 of record CM069547.1, on the reverse strand, counting down.
TGTGAAAACGTGTGTCAGATTTAAATAGAACATTTCTACTGTAAGATTTTCAGTTTATCAGTCATCAAGGGAATGAAAACTCTAGAAACACAAAGAGTTACTACTGCATACAAAGGCTAAAGATAAGTCTGAAAACATCAGTGTTATCAAGGGAATCCACTCGTTCCTGACTTTAAGTCTGGTTGTTTGTGGAGTTTTTTGTTTGTTGTTTGTTTTTCAACTGAGGGCCTTCTGCATGCTAGACAAGGACTCAGACACGAAGCTAGCTCTAGCCCCCTCTTTTATTTTATTTTTACAGATTTAGGTTGGGTGTGATGGCACACACTTTTAAACCCAACTCTCAGGAGGCAGAGGCAGGCCCATCTCTGTGAGTTCAAGGCCAGCCTGGTCTACATATGGAGTTCTAGGCTAGACAGCTTTATAGTGAGAACCTGTTTCAAAAATTATTTTAAAAATATATATGTCTGGGCGTCTGTGTGAATTAAAGTCAAGTATGGAGGTCAGAAGAGGGTGCTGGAGTCCCTGGAGCTGGAGTTACAGGTGGTTGTAGGCCCCTGGATGTGGGTCTTCTGGAAGAGCAGTAAGTGCTCTTAACTGCTGAGCCACCTAGCCAGCCCCTTTATTTTCTTTTGAGACAGAACATATGTTTCCCACGCTGCCTTTGAATTTGTGATCATCCTGTCTCAGTTTCTAAGAACATAGGCCAGTGCCTCCTTGGTGTATACCTTGTGGGATGACTCAGAGGGAGTTTTCCTTTTTTTTTTCCTAAATTATAGTGTGTGTATGTGCATGTGCGTGTGCATGTGCATGTGCATGTGTGTCTGTGTGCATTCAGTGGCTGTCAGGGCACACACACATAAAGACCTGTGGTTTTCAGGACACACACACATAAAGATCTGTGGTTGTCAGGTCTGGCAGCAAGTGCCCTTACACATGAGCCAGCCTGAAGGCCTGAGCCTTCCTTGACAGCACTCTGAATGTATCTCTGGCCTATCTGCAGGGGCACTTACCTTGGTAGGAAAATAGCGGCTGAATTTGAATTTCTTCAGAGTCAAAGTCATGGAGTATGTCCCAAAGAATAGGATGAATGACATGAGAGCCAGGTCTGGGACGAACTGGCAGGAGTTCCCCAGCAGGCGCCCGCCGTAGTTCAGACACTCCTTCTTGCTCAGCAGGGACCAGTCCAGCACTGTGAGATTAAGGGGATCGGACTTGGAGTCCAAGCACAGGAGAAAAGGGTCAGGACCCTCCTGGCAGACTGTGTCCTCCTTTCTGTAGTCCTGCACCCCACACACCCATCGGCCCTCTGACGTTCCCGGTCTGCCTGTCATCGTGGTGCCCTCAGTGACAGGTGCTGTTCCTGGAGGCAGGATGCTTCAGGGGACAGCAAGCAGGTAGTTGCTTGCTGAGAGATTAGGAGATGACACGGGTTTCTTCAGCATGTTCTAGGTGTGTGGCTTTGCCAGCAGGGAGGAAGACCACAGGGAGGAGATGCTCTCTCCTTCAGCAGGCCTGGCTCCCGCCCAGACCACCCACCCTGGTCCTGGCCTTCCTGGTCCCACAGAAGGCTCTGCTCCTTCCCCAAGCACACCTCATCAGTCTCCTCTGGGGTAATTTCAGCCATTTCCTCCATTACTGTTTCAGATCCTAAAATTCAGGGACTATGGAACACTTTAATATAGAAATATGAAATTCACAATCTTTGTAGCCATGGGTGTCACATGTATGAATTTAATCAATTGCAGATTTAAAAGTTTTATTTATTTTTATTTTATGTGTATGAGTGTTATGCCTGCATGTATGTAAGTGTACTCATGTGCCTGTGGAGAGCATTGGGTCCCTTGGAACTGGAGTTTTGGATGGTTGTTGGCCACCATGTGGATGTTGGGAATCGAATCTCAGTTTTCTGCAAGAGCAGTCAGTGCTCTTAACCACTGAGAGTGGTTTTCATCTGGGATTCCAGTCCCCCAGATTAAAAAAGAAATTGCATTAATACTAAACATGTAGATCCCCCTCATTAATATTCCCTGAACAACTGTCTATAACAAGTATTAATATATGGTAAGAAGACTCTTTAAGAGTACAGGAAGAAGCTAGGCATAGTGGTGCATGCCATTAATCCCAGCACTCAGGAGGCAGAGGTAGGTAGATCTGTGAGTTTGAGGCTAGCCTGGTCTACATAGCAAGTTCCAGGCCAGCTAGGACTACATAGTGAGTGAAAGCCTGTCTCAAAATAAATAAATAAATAAATAAAATATAGGATGATGCAAACAGGTTAGATTCAAATACATCATTTTATATATACCATTTTAGGGGGTCCTGGAGCCACTTCCCTGTGGATACTAAAGGATTTACATTTATATATTCCCCAGAGTAATAAAAGGAGGGAGAGGGCTGGAGAGATGCTCAGTGGTTAAGGTCACTGGCTGCTCTTGCGGAGGAGCCGGGTTTGATTCCCAGCACCCACATGGTGGCTAACAATTGTCTGTAACTCCAGTTCCAGGGGAATCCAGAACCTTCTTCTGACCTCGACGGGCATTGCATGACATGAGTGCACTTACATATGTGCAAACAGTACACTCATACACATAAAATAAAAATAATTCATTTTTTATAAAAGGAGGAAGAAAAGATTACTGTATAATAAATTTTAATGGTTACTTTTGAAGAATTGGGTGTTCAGTTACAGGTGGCTGTGAGCAGCCTGATGTGGGTGCTGGGAACCAAACCTGGGTTCTCTGCAAGAGCAGCAAGTGTCCATTGAGCCACTTCTCCAATCTTGCAAATTAATATGCAAGTATTTAGAAATAGCTATCTAGTGAAGTACACAGACCCTTGGAAGTAACAACTCTGAATGTTTGGATTAAGTGTGATGGTTTGCCATAATAACAGTCCTCAGTGACCCTTCTCCCAATGTGACATTGATATACCTCCCCAGCAATGCTGGTCTGTTTTCTCACTCCCCTGAAGCTGGGCTAAGTGTGTGTGTGTGTGTGTGTGTGTGTGTGTGTGTGTGTGTGTGTGTATGTGTGTGATGGCTAGTTTTAATTGCCAACTTGGCACAATCTAGAATCATGTGAATTATCTAGATCAGGTTGGTCTGTAGGCAGACTGTCTATATGAAATTAATTGGTGTGGGAAGACCCAGCCCACTTGTGGGGGCACCATTCCCTAGGTGGGGATCCTGGACTGTGAAGGTAAGAGAGAGCCAACTAAGCACAAAAGCCACACAAGCATTCATCCTCTGTCCACATTGTGGATGTGATCAGCTGGTTCACATTTCCGTCGTCTTGACTTCCTACAGTGATCGACTGTAGGAATTAGGAGCTGAGCAAACCCTTTCCCTTCCAGTTGTTCTGTCAGGTGTTTGATCATCACAACCAGAAAGGAGACTAGGATGGGGAATTATTTTGAGCCAGATCAGGAGGCCTTGCAACCTCTGTCCACAGACTCTTAGAACCCGAGACTGCTCTGCTGTGAATCACTCGGAATGGAGAAAGGAAGACATAGTCCAAACCATTTCAGCCAGTCCATCTGAGGCCAGCTCCCAGCAGAGCAGTCAGCTCCGTTGGCCACGTAAAACCAGCAGACCAGTCGGCAGAATCATGGGAGTTAAAATTGTTGCTGCCACAGCCCACAGGTACGAGGGAGTTGCTTAGAAACCATTCTTTCATAAGTGCAGCTGTCCCATGCCAAATACCTGCGCTCTGAGCCCTGCCAGCTACTGAGCGTTTCACATAGTCCGCACATGCCATTCTCCTACCACCCACCAGGCTGGCCGAACGTCTTTCCCAGCGTCTCTCCTGATTCCCGTTTAGTCTCCTGCCGTCCCCCTCTTCCCGCACTCACTGTCATCTGAGCAGGTTTTGAGCATCTCCTCTGTGAACTTTAGCCTATGATGTGCTGTTGGCCTGGAATGTGCCTTTCTCTATGAACCACCTTTCTCTAGGCCTTGAGCATTCTACTCTGGCCTCTGCAGCCAGCCTCCCTTCCTGCCTCAATGACACGCTCTGTCTGCGCATTCCATAGCTTTCAAGTCTATCTCTATAAGTTTATCAAAAGCAAATTTGAAGACAAGGGCCATGTTAGTTTTTTCTTTTTCTTTTTTGCAGTGCTAGCGATTGAACCCAGAGTCTCATGTGTGCTAGACAAGTGCTCTATATCTCTGAATTGCTCCCAGCCCTGTGTTGTTTTTCTTTCCTTTTTTTTTTAGGATGGAGGGAATGAGACAAGATCTGGAGGAGTCCAGCCTGGCCTTGAACTCAGTATGTAACTGAGGATGACTTGAATTCTAGATGCTCATGCCTCCACCTCTCAGGTGCTGGGATGACAGGTGTGCACCACTCAGCTGACACACCGATTTCTTAGATGTCTTCTTAGCCCTTGGTGAACATGGCATTCTAGCACATAATAGGTATTGAGAGGTAGGCACTCTGTTCTGTTTTTCTCAAAGTCTTATATTTGAAGATTTAAAAAAAAAATACATTGCCAACTGAGATAGGTGGAGGCCGAGCTATCCTCTGCCTATGCAAGGGCAACTTAAGCAACCTTAGGGACGGACACTCAAGGTCTCCCAAGTGCTGCCTTCATCAGGATTTTAATTTCTTATCCTTAGACCGACTTGGGCTGGGACACAGCCTGATGGCCACCATTTATCATTATTGGGAAAGGCAGACCAGTGGGATCCTTGGAGACTAGGAATTACAAAGGACAGGTAGAATTCATTGGGATGGGGCTTCTAATGAGCAGAATTCTAGGGCTGGGAGTTGGGTGGAAATTAGGGGGTTCTAGACAGTGAGACTAAAGTGCCTGAAAGGCCTACAGCCTTGTGTGTGTTGCTGTTCGTCGTTTCCTTCCCTGAGCATGTGTGAATCATAGATCTACACAAGAACTTCACAGACGGATGCTTACAGGCACAAACTTAAAGCATCATTCACAGAGCCCAAATGCTCCTGGGGTTGATCTTTGGGAGTCAAGAATTCTACAAGTGAGTCTTTCCTCACTTCCCTCCACAAGCAAACACGCATGAACAGCTTGCTCTAATGGGAAAGGACTTACCAGAGAAGCATTGGTGTTTGGCATCAGCGGGGCTGAAGCATTGACCATAGTTGCATTCACTGTAGTGGGACATAGAAAATGGGGCAATGTCAGCTTCCGGATGGGCTAGTCCCCAAGGCCCCCACCGTTTCCCATCACCCTCTGGTTCTCTCTTCCTCGCTTCCCCTTCCCTATATTCCTCATGAAGGAGAGGGCGATAGAGCCAGTACAGAACAACCTCATCCCGAGGCCCTGCAGCTACTTCTAAGAACTCAGATAAGGAATCTGGTGCCAAGACAAGAGGGCGACGAATGTGTCTTGTGAGTCTCTTCTGGATACTGGACTCACCTCTGTGCTGTCAGACTTTTTCCAAAGAGTTATCATGTTACACACTATGCCAAATCCTTACACACATTTATTCTATCGGTCTCATAGCTCATGCTTGGAGCCATGATCCCATGCCAGGCTGACTGGCAGAAAAACTGACTCTCCGGTCTCAGCCCAGTGAGTTTCCCTGTCTGCTCTCTCCTCCCAGCCCTCCCCGTGTATGCTTGTCTGTCTGTCTGTCTGTCTGTTTTTTGGTTGTTGAGACAGGATCTCCCTACAACTCCAGCTGGCCCAGAACTTGCTAGGTAGATAGACCAGGCTGGTCTGGATCTTACAGATATCCACCTGCCCCTGCCTCCTGAGAGCAGGGATTAAAGGCGTGTGCCACCGTGCCAGGCTCCTGAGTGCTCTTTACAGGTCACCTGGATCTGTAAGCACGAGTTTGCTTTGATGTTATCCTCTCTAACATTCTCCTTCCATGCCAGCCAAGGAAGCTGTGACTTGAATCTAGGACCTGAAGGAGAACCAGGAACCCAGAAGCTGTTCACTCTTTCCCATGCTCAGCACTCCCCTTCCCTGGCCCCCTGGGTCTGGGGGAAAAGGTGGAGGGAGCTGCCTTCCACTTTCCACTCTCCCCTCCTATCTATCTGACCTCCCCTCCCCTCCCTTGTTCCTTTGGCTGGAATGGCTCACCATCCATAGGCAGGCTCTACAGAGCACACATCATAAAGGCAGGCATTGGGGGATCATTGCTTGCCTGTTCTCTTTCTCTGGACTATGAAGGGAGAGGGGAAGACTAGGTTCTTCTTCCCCTCCTCCTCTAAGCAGGTCCTCTGTGGCAGGTTTGGGGCCAGCAGTCCCTGGCAGTAGTCTGAAGTGTCATGTGGCTCCTGCTGGCTGCTTACCTTTGGTTAGACACACAGAGGAAAAAAGCCTAATCTCAAGCCTTCCCCAAGCCTTTAGCAAACTGTTCACAGGGTTGGATATGATCACAGAAGTTGGTCACTTCTGGACAAGCTGAACTAGGTGACCAAAGAAATTCAATGTTGGCCCAGGGCAGAACAGTCACAGGCTTGCTACAGAACCTAACAAAGATGGAAGAAATACAGTATAGAAGGTTCTCAAAAGGGTTCAAGTATCAAATATTGTACAATTCTAGTGTTTAGAAAGTGATACTCACTTAAGTTTGAGAGCAGCCAAATCAGCATTTGCAGCATCCATAAATAGAATACAAATCAGTTACCATGGAAACAAAATTAAACAGGAAGACTGTCCCCAACAAGCTTGTATGAAGAATGAGAGAGAATGATGGTGGGCCATAGTTAGACTGGGCTTCCCCGTAAAACGAGGGAGATGGAGTAGTCAGCCAGCAGGCGGCCCATGAACTAGGAAGAAAACACCCTTAGCTCCCCTGCTACCCCAGGCTGCTAAACGTCTAGAGTTTTCCATTTTAAATTCTCTAATCAAAACTAATGTGGGCTCCTTTCTTCTCTGTAGAGTAACCTTGCTAGGGTCAAGAGCTAACTATGGCTCAGTGTTACTAATAAGTAGGTCAATAAAGCTCAAGTTCTCAAACTTGAGAGGCAATCAGAAGCCCTGAAAGGTGTATTCATACCCAGTTGGTTGGACTCTACCCTAAAAGTCTCTAGATTCCTCAGGTCTGGGGTAGAGCCCAAGATTTTGCATTTCTGGTAAGTTCCCAGTTGGTACTGATGGCTGCTAGGCTTGGGACTACACTCTGAGAATCATGAAGATCCATGATCCTGGATGATCAGGGGCTTGACAAGGCAAGCGTGGAAGAATCAGAAATATATGCTGTTGTTATGCCCTTTGAGGCCACTGTGTGCTTTGACGTCCCCTATCCCCTTAAGTGGACAGACAGTTCACAGAGTAGACAGAGCTCCTCATAAGACCCATGATTTGGGTTCTTTTCTAAAAACATATGCTTCTAAAAGTTAGGTTTGTGGCAGGGTTGGGCTCAGTGCAATGGACTGGGAACAAAGTCCCAGTCTGGGAGGTGCCCACAGCAAAGACAGGCTTGGCTCCTGAGGTAAGATCTCTCTTGGGCAAGGACCCTGACAAAAGGTAACTCCGCCTATTGCAAATTTTAATGGAGTAATTCAAAGCTAATGGTACAAGAGAGAGAAAGATGAGACAGATTAGAGAGATAAATTAAGTTTAGGCTTCTTTACAAACAGTGAACGTGCAAGCAGCACTAACCTCCTTATAGGTAGGACGTCTTTATCATTCTCACAGGCTAAAGAAGGACTCTCAAACTTGCACAATAAATATTTTCAGCTGACATGGTCAATTACCAACTTTTTAAACCAGTAAACAATGCAATAAGAGATCGAACAGCCAACATCTATTTACTTCTTCTAACCCAGTTTGGGCATAGATTTGAAAACCTTGCAAGAATTTCATATCAACACTGAGAATAGTCTTTGAAAGTTAGGAAAACTAAGGTTTAGCATGATCTTAGGTGGCCCGGACCTCGATTTGCTTTCTGTTGAGGTTGCCCGCTGGTAGTGTTTGGGGATGTGTGGGCTAATCTCCTGCCCCTGCTCTGCATTCCCTGAGGACCTCCAGCTACCTCCCCTGACAGGTCTCAGGGGTAGGTTATGGTTGTGAGCGAGTTGAAGAAATCAGACTCCAGAGAGGCCTTACTTTCCAGGTGAGAGTTTCTTTGATCAGAAAATAACACTACATGATCCGCACTGAGAATTTATAATCAGGCTGGCTAGTCATCTGCTTAAGCCTCCCATTTAGTGTTGGGGTCCTTTCAACACCTTTGGCACATGAGTACCCAGTAAGTTGAAGCAAGTGGTTACCAACCAAGAAGGCTGGCACCTCCCCACATGGCAACTCTCTCCACTGTAAATTCTTTCCTAAACTCAGCAGCATCTGGCTTCCCGGAACGTACTCTGCCCCACATCCTGTGGGTACAGAGGGTGGCTCAGGAGACGATGGTCTTTTTATCTCTCATTCTTTTAGGAGGCTGAATGACCCTAGCTCCTCCAACTGTTCTTTCAATACCGTGACTGATAAACCACCCTGTTTGTAGGGATGTGTGTCCCTCTGGAGTAGTTTTAGGTCAGATACCTTCTAAAGTTTGTGACCACGATGGCGTTGATGTGTTGAGGAGGGCTGTCATGCACTGGGGCACTGGGAGGGGTTTAGGTACCATCAGATCTACCCTGGCATGAGTGACCTCCACACCATACCATACTGTGGCAAATCATGCCTTGTTCCTTCTTGGGGTTTCCCCGAAGCTTCCTGATTATAACCCTGGGTGATGAGGTAGCTTTTATTAGGGTTACTGTTCCATCAATTTACTTCTAAAACCTAGGTTCAAGGCACTGCACTTAGAAGCACTGTGAATTTTAAGGCCAGCCTAGGTAACACGGTGAAGTTGAGGCCAGTCTGGGCTATGCAGAGAAACCCTATCTCAACAAACAGAAATCTAGCGCTTGCTCCTTTGGAGTGGTGATCACTTAACTAAACAACCCCCTAAGCAGGCTTACCTCCTGCATCTGACAGAGCTGTGGTGGGAGGAGTGGGAGGAATGGGAGGGTGGGAAGGGGCCACGGCTCACCTGTGTCAGGAGCAACACACTCGCATTTGTAGGTGGTGATGGAGTCGGACTTGAAATCTGTGTTGATGGGGTAGTATTTGAAGGCACCGATCATCTTCTTGATAGCATCGTAGATGAAGATGAAGCTGATGAGGGTGGAGAAGCCCTCCTCGGTGAAGCGGGTGATATACTTAATGATAAAGCTGGCATCTGTGGCCACCAGGATAAGGCACTGGATAGCTGAGTGCAGGCCAATCCAGAGACGGAACTCCATGTAGTCCAGGCCATTGGCTCTGGAAGGCAGAGGGAAGCAAGAGGCCTCCAGCTCAAACAACCCCTTGCGTGGCTCAGCCCTCCTTCCTGTAGCACAAGTGTCCTTCTAAGGACGGGGGACAGGGACAGTTCTGGGGGGCTGCCTAGTCTGACTCTCCATACGTACATGTACGTGCAGGTTTGACTCTCCGTACGTACATGTACGTGCAGGTTTTCTGTGTGCACAAGCACATGTAGAGACCAGTGTTGTCCCTCAGGTGCTGTCCCCCTGACTTTGGAGACAGTTTCTTACTAGTCTGGAACTAAGTGGGTGAGTGAGCCTCAAGAATCCACCCCTCTATAGTCACCTCCCAGCCCTGGGACTACCAGCACTTGCCACCACAACCTGCTTTTGGATGTGGGTTCTGGAGGTTGAACTCAGGTCCTTATACGTACAAGGCAAGCACTTTACTGACTGAGCCATCTCCCCAGTTCCTGGTTGCCTGATCTTTGAGAATTCTAGGAAAGGTTCTTACTGAATGGCAGGAAGGTACTAAGACCTCGGTGCTCAGTAAGAAGGTAGAGATGACTGGGGCTGCAGGGGTCTCGTTCAAACCCTTCCATCATACATGAGGCAGCTGAGCCTGCAACACTGGCGGCAAACTGGGCCAGCAGCCTTTTGAATTCCAGTCCAAGGCTACTCATTCACCACACTGACTTCCCAGTCACAACTGGTATGGCCTGGTTTGCTCTTATAGGCTGTGCTAATTTAGCATTAGATTGCTTCAGGGCAGGCAGCTGGCAGTAGTCTGGAAAAACCACCCAACATCCCGTCCATAGCTCAGGATGCCTCTCCTCTTTGGACCTGTTCCTTGGGCCTAGCCTCAGCTAACAGTCTCAAGTGTAAAAGTTGGCATAGGGTCCACCGAGGGGCACCTACTTGCTGAAATCAAAGAGGAGCTTCTCAAAGATGAGGATGGGCCCCGTGCTGCTAAGGATGATGAGAGGCTGTCCCGAGAAGAGGCAGAACAAGGAGCCGGCCATGGCAGTGCCCAGGAAGCTCTCCATCACTCCCTGGGGTGTGAGAAGTGGGAGGGTCAGGGAGGCAGAAGGGGCCTTATCACACAGGCCACAACTTAACTGCCTCTCCGAGGGCCCTGGTCAGTGTCCACCTTGTTCTAGTCCCTCCTCCCAGTTCTGCTCCTAATCCTATTCCCCAACTTCCACCATGGCCAACATCACTCTCTAGTTCCATTTGGATAAAGATGCCGTATGACTTCTTTTTGTTATACCAGGGCCTAGGAAACAGTGGACAGACTTGTCCCCGTGTCCATTCTGTTCCCAGACAACAGTCTATTTATTCATGTAATTATCTATTCATTCAGACATCTGTGAGGTACCAAGACCTCAGACCATTCGTTAATGGGTTTGACTGAGAGACCCTGCCTCAGTGGTGAAAGATCAATGGAGAACGGTTCCCGACATGCACCTCCACATGCATGTACACTCTCGCACACTGTGCTCATACTCATGCACACTGCATAGAGGAAAAATGGAAAAAGAAAAACAAAACAAAATCCATTTATTCGCTGCTAGGGGCCAGGCACTGTGCCGGGCACTGGAGACCACTGAGCAACATAACATATCTTCAGACATAGAGATAAGTAGCCAATTTCTACCACAGCAGGAGGTTTCAACCAGGCACCATTAATGTTTCAGGTAAATGACCTTCAGTTGGGATCCTGTGTGCTGTGGAAAGTTTGTCAGCATCCCTGACCTGTACCCACTAGCTGCCAAAGGTCACGTTCCCCTCTCAGTTACAGAAACCAAACCAATCTGAGAATATGGCCAAATGTCTCCTGGGTCAGAACTACCCCTGGTTGAGCATCCCCACTTCTAAGGAGTGTAATGCTAGGATGGGCTCAGGGCAGGAGAGAAGTATGACGAAGCTGAGACCCAAATGGTAACCAAGGACTGGCCAAGAGGACAGTTAAGTGAAGTAAAGGGCAACTGCCCCCAAAGTGCACACAACGTGTACTCAGCGCCCAGGATCGGAAAGGAAGCATGCCCAGTGTGCTGGACAGCTTTAGTGTCAATGTGACACACCTGGATGAGAGCCTCCCCTGGGGAATTGCCTCCATTGGGCTGGTCCGTGGCCATGTCTGTGGGGTGTTTTATGATTGTTGAGTGCTGCAGGAGACCCCAGCCTACTGTGGGTGGTGCCATTCGTGGGCAGGTTGTTCTGTATTGTATAAAAGCAGGTTGAGCCCGGACCAGGGAGCAAGTCAGTAAGCAGCGTTCCTCCATAGCCTGTGCTTCAGCTCTGCCTCCAGGTTCCTGCCCTCAGTTCCTTCCTTGGGCTTCCCAGTGATGAACCTGGGAGATGTGAACCAAATAAACCCTTTCCTCCCCAAGTTGTTACTCGTCAGAGTGTTTTCTCACAGCCATTGAATGCAAACTAGAACATCCAGAAAACTTATGGATGATCAGAATCGACGGAAAACAGATTGTAGAATGGGTAGGCTGGGGAAGAAAATTCAGATGAAGCTTGACAGACAAAGAGGCCCACACTGTGAAGCCATGGGGAAGGACCAGCACTTAGCAGTTGAGAAGATGCCTAGCTTCCAGCAGGGACAGTAGGCTGGAATCTGTGCCACTTGTGGGCTGGAAAAGGCCTGATAAGCAGCAGGTCAGAAGAAAAGATGACAGGACACAATGTCACCCATGCAGCTGAGAGGCAGTCATGCCCAGGAGGTCACTGGGCATGGAACTGACACTTGGGAGACAGATGCAGGTGGCAGCAGACATTCATCTCCACATGGCTGGAGACAGGCCTTTCCCATGGGCTTTGGGCCTCTCTCTCTTGCTTCATTGCAGTGTTGGGGGCTGAACGCCTTGTCAAGACCGGGAAGCCCTAGCTGTAGCCTCAGCTTTTTCTAGTTTTTATTCCATAAAAAATGTATTTATTAATAGTTGTGGGGGGGTGTGAGAGTACATATATTTTCCACGGTATACATGTGGAAGTCAGAGAATAACTTCTGAAGTCAGTTCTTGCCTTCCACTGTGGGTGCCAGAAAACAAACTCAGGTCATCAGGTTTGTACAGCAAGTGCTTTCACCCACTGAGCTGGCCCTTTATTTTTATTTTTTGTGGGAACAGAGTCTCAAACTAGCTTCCAGCCTAATATGTAGGAGAGGCTGGCCTTAAACTCCTGATCCTTCTGCCTAGGTATTTTAAGTGCTGAGATTACAAGCATGTGCTGCTACACGTGACTGCTATTTTTATTTTGACGTAGGATTATGCTAAATTACCCAAGGTGGCCTTGAACTCAATCTGTAGCTCAGGTAGGTCTTGAACTTATGATCATCTTGCCCTAGCCTTCCAAGAAGCTGAGATCTCAGGCCTGTGTCACAAGGCCTGACATTGCTCTGTGCTGCATAATGGTTCTGTCCAAAGGTATCAATGGGAGAAGACCCTTGGGAGAATACCTGCAGCTGAAGGGTTCCCTATAGAAGCCTGTGTTGTTGTCATGGTAACAACATCAATGTCTTAACATTAAGCTAAGAGATCAAAGTTGGTTTTAAAAAATGCAGGGAGAAGACTCCAATTAGCAACTGCTGATTAAGTTCATTCAAGTATCACTGGGAAAAGTATCAAGTAGCAGTAGAGGTGATTTCCCTGCGAAGTTCAGCTTATTTATATCATCCTCAAATTTGGTCTAATTTTATTTTGATATCCTGGAAGGATTATATAAGTGACAGGCAGACTCTAGGTAATAAGACCCACTCTTGGTGTTGTGATTATAGGTTGAAACTCCTTACTTCCACCAGGTGGCAGCAGATTTCACTAATGTTCACCCTGGTGGTCCCAGTGAACACTTACCTGATAATTGTCAGTGGCATCCCCCAGAAGCCCACCAAAGGTGATGGCGTTGGTGATACAGCCGAGGTAGATGAATAGGATGGCAGAGATGGACTGGATGTGGAAGCCATCATAGAAGTCACTTAGGAACCAAGGCAGCTTTCTCTTGACATCCAGACGCAGTCCTCCAAAGAACCTGCTCGAGACAGGAAGGCCACTGCTTTCCTCCATAAACACCAGGAGGGTCAGGGCTGCCTACAAGGTTCTACAGAGTCTGAGGTTAAGAGGGAGTATGACAGGTGCAGATAGAATTAGGCTTTCTACTGGAACATTTAGGACCAGAGATGAATTCTTATGAGCCTAAAAGTTTATAGTCAGCACCATCTACCCTGGGGAGAGCAGACATAGATTGAAGGGAGTAGAAGGTTCTGATGGGAATATTTCATAGAGAATGAGCATCCTGCAGTCCACTGTGGTGGTCTTCCTCATGAACCTGACCATACGCCATCCATATAACATGTGATGGCCAATATCGTCAACTTGACAGAATCCAGAATCATTTGGGAGAGGGGTCTCTGGGCATGCCTGTGGGGGTTCTCCTTATTATGTTAATTGACATGGGACTGTTTCCTGGACAGGGCCTTCTGGACTGAGTAAAATGGAGAAAATGAGCTGAGCACAAGTCAGCTTGCATTTATCACTCTCTGCTCCTTGACTGTGGATGCAGTGTGACCTCAAGCTTCAGCCACTGTTCACAAACTCTTTGTCCCTCAAGTTACTTTTGTCAGTGTACTTTATCTCATCAAGAAACTTAGACATAATGCATGACTTCATTCCAAGTCATCACCTGCACGTGGCCTTGTACTTCCAGGCACTTTCCTAAACCTAGACCACACAAGTGACTCCAGGAGTCGTCAAAGAACCCAGACCAGAAGAATTTTCTTTCTCTCTTAAAAGAAAAGGAAAAATGAAACTTTTAAATAACATCAAGATTTTAAAATGTGCTATAATGTACTGAATTATGCCTCCCCCAACAGGTATATTAAATTTGCAACTCCTGGTATCTATGAATATGATTTTAATTAAAAAATCTTTGGGTCAGGGATGTAGCTAAGTTGACAGAGTGCTTGCATTCATGAATGAAGCCCTGGTTTATAAACTAGGCATGGTGGTGCATGCCTGTGTTCTGAGCACTGGGGAGAAAGGGACAGGAGCATCAAAAACTCTAGGTCATCCTCAGCTACATAGCAGTGTGAGGTCAGCCTGGGCTACACAAGCCCTTGTCTAAAGAAAAATAAAGAGTTTGTAGATGTAATCAAGTTAGAATAAAGTATTTAGGTGAATTCCGATCTGGTCTGACTACCACCCTTACAACAATAGGGCAACATGAGCTGGAGAGATGGCTCAGAGGTTAAGAGCACTGCCAGGCCAGGTTCGATTCCCATTACCCACGTGATGGCTAACAACCATTCACAATTCCAGTTCCAGGGGAATTCAACGACATCCAGGCAATATACTCATACACATAAGATAAAAATAATAAAAATTAAAAAAAAAATATATGTAGGGCAATGTTATGTGAAGATAGATACACAGAAATAAGGCCATGTGACAACACAGACAAAATCTGGACTGTCACACCTGCCAAGTCAAGGATTCCCAGACTCTCGGCTGCCATTAGGAGCTAGGAGGCAGAGGAGGACTCTACCCAGAAGCTCAGGGTCAGTGAGGCCTTACTGCCAACGTTTCGAAGAGGGCACGTTTGAGACAGGGTTTCATACTACAGCCCGGGCTGGTCTGGAGCGTGCAGCAAGCTTCCTGCATCAACCTCCCCGGTGTTGGGATTACACGCAGGAACCACCACAGCCACGCTCCCCGGCGACATCTCCCTTTGGACCTTCTGACCTCAGAATTGTGAGACCCGCTCTCTGCGGTCTACACTACCTCGTCCGTGGTACACTGTTTCTGACACTTTAGGAAGCCAATACAGACACCAAAGAAGCTCTAGAGAAAAGTCTGGGTCCCTTCACCCTGGGCCCTCCTGCTTCTCCGTCCCCACAGGATCCGGAAGGGGTTTCAAAGGGGTCATCGGGAAGACCGCTGGGGCCAGGCCCCGCCCCAGGCTGCGCTATCGGCGGAAAGGAGGCCCTCCAGGGCCGGGGTGGGCACCTTCCGGTCCAGATCAGCTCCTCCCCGACCTCATGCACGGCCGGCATCTCAGCCTCATCGCTGCCGCCCACAGGCCCGCTGCCGCCGGTCCCGCCGCCGCCGCTGCCTCCCCCGGCCGAGGCGCCGCCTCCGCCCGCAGAGCCGTTCATCTGGCCCGGCTCCGCCAGGGAGAAGACCGATTTCCTGGAAGAGGAAGGGGGACGAGGGAGAGAAGGGCTCTGGTTCTGGGAAGGGCCCAAGTCATCCAGAACGGTTCCGAGAGCACCCCTCGCCCCTCCAACAAAGACGGGAAGGTCCCGGCATTCAGCGGCTCTTCCGCAGCAGCCCCCACTTTGGCTTCTGGTTTCTTCAGAGAGAAACTGATGCTGGCGATGTGGAGGCCCCTCTGATACTCCGGTCGTCCCCCACCACGCCACACACCTCTTGTCAGCCGAGGGTACTTTCTTGGGCGGTTCAATTCGGATGTTCGGATCCCACTCTCCAGGGGGAAGGACAATGACCTCATCTAGAAATTCATCAATTCCTGCGATCAGATCTTCCCGGTTCCTGGCTTTATAAGCCACATCACTGAAAAGCTGGTGAGGATGAGGAAGGGAAAGAGAAAGGTCAGCTCTCCTTCCATGGAGCAC
Source organism: Eospalax fontanierii (assembly GCA_035773235.1). NCBI lineage: Eukaryota > Metazoa > Chordata > Mammalia > Rodentia > Spalacidae > Eospalax > Eospalax fontanierii. Next base: position 50,076,687 of record CM069547.1, on the reverse strand, counting down.
AGCACAGCGACTTTCAAAGGAAGCTTTTCTCAGGGTGCTGACATGGTTTCAGTTGGGTGTACGAGAACGTAGTAGAGTAGAGGAAATAAGGCACGATGGGAAAGAGCCAGTGCCGGTCCCGCAGTCGTCTTGGATCTGAAGCCTAGGTCTCCATAATACTTTTGCGGCGGGCAAGCATAAGGAACAGCTTAGCAACCTGGGCCTCCACTTGGTTTGGGCGAAGTACACACCCTCTTCTAATAAGGCACTTTACCTGCATGTGCTGTGCACAAACACACCCCTCTTTGAACAATGCACTTAGTATCCTACTAGCAACCTAGGGCATTGAACTATACACTCTGAGCAATGGAGTAAGTTTCTCCTCCCTTTACCAAACATCAGACTTCGATTCTATTCAAGGGTACTCTCCTGTGTCTGGGTAGGAAAGTAGGGAGACCTATCTGGCGTAAACTGGTTTTGGGTGCCCATACAATAAAGTAAACGATGTCCCCTAAGTGAACTTGTAGAGAGAATCCTCTAGGTGCCATCTTATGCCTGTGCAAATCTGGGAGTGTATATGATTTAAATCAGTTGCATTATGGGAAGGGACATGCACAGTACAGAAATGATTATATAACTTAATCTGTCAATCAATGTAGAGACCCACTTGAACTACACCCTTTATAACCAAACTCCTCCTCCTCTTGGCCACCATAAAAAGAAGCCCCAAACAATAATCAGGGCCCCTGAGTATCCTCACTCCTATCGCGTGAATGTATCTGGACTGTTCTGTTTCTTGGCTTTGACTAAAGTTCTCTAGCTACTTTTACAAATCTGTGTGTGCCTTTATTTCAAATCTTTGAGTAAGGGACAAAGAACCTAGAAACACTGGGCCTAGACTCTGCATAATTTTGTTTGAGTTCCTTGACCTTCTTCGTTTCTGTTTTCCACAGAACAAGCACATTAAGAAGCCTCTGAAAAATGGAGTCTGGGAAGTTCAGATATTCCAGAAACACTCATTGCTTCCTAGTCCTTTGCCCTGGAAGTGTCAGGTTGCAAAAACACTTAGAGATTTGATGGGGTTGTGTCTGTGTTTAAAACCCTCCAAACTTCCAATCACTCCACGGACAAAGCATGAATTTCAGGCTTTAGTAGTATTCTCTCTCTCTCTCTCTCTCTCTCTCTCTCTCTCAGATTGAGTCCCACTATGTAACTCATAGACATCCTCTTGCCTCTGCCTCCGAAGTGCTGGGATCAAAGGTGCACATCACTGCACCCATCCCAAACTTTAGGCTCTTTCTCCAAGCTCCGTGTAGTCTCTGGCTCACCCGCTTCTGGTGCTGCCCACATTGCTGCACTTTCACCCAGCTTCTCTGAGCCTTGATCCCTAATGTCCTGCTCATGCTGCTCTACTTCATAGCTTTTTATCTGCAGAACCTACCTTGGCTCCCCAGGAAGCTGGAACATAGTTAATTTTACTATGAAAGCTCTGTCTGCTCACTGGATTGTAGTTCTATAGGAGAGAGTCTAGTCCCTAAATCTCATATACCCGAGGTCCTTGGTACACAGCAGGGGCTCAAAGGTCCTTGTTAGATAACTGGTGACTAAAGGGCTATGCTTAGTATATTCATACTTCTTGGTCCCACTTACATCATCTACCATTAAGGTTGCAATGGCTCGGCCAATTTCATTATAGGACTTTGCTCTCCCAGAAGGTCCTAGAAGTATGAACAGAAATCTGCAAAGATGGAGAAGGGAATAAAGAAGAAAAAACAGAAGTAGGTGAAGAATTCGTTGGCACTCAATATGCCCATTATTAACTTTATAACTTTCTCTTGAATCTTTATTTTATCATTATTATTATTATTTAATTATGTGTATGTGTGTCTCTTTGTGGGGGTATGTGCATGTGAGTTCAGTGCCAAGAGAGGCCAGAAGAGGGCGATAGATTCCCTGAGTGGGGCTCACAGGAGGTTGTGAGCTGCCCAATGTGGACCCTGAGAACCAAACTTAGGTCCTTTGCAAGAGCAGCAAATGCTCTGAGTGATGAGCCATCTCTCCAGCCCTATTATTGTTCTATTGTTCTTGCTGTTTGTTTTTGAGACTTGATGTCACTGTGTACCTCTGGCTGGTTTGGAACTCACTACATAGACCAGGCTAGCCCTGAACTCACAGAGATCCACTTGCCTCTGCCTTCTGGTCCTAAGGTAAAGGCCTGTGATGCTGTGCCTGGCTATTACTGGATTTAGAACCATTTTTAATATTAATTTTTACTTTACGAGTGTGAGTGTTTTGCATGCATGCAGGTACACTGATGGTGTGCGATGCCCAGGGAGGCCAGAAGGAGGACCCGGATCCCCTGAAACTGCAGTTATAGATGATTTTTAGGGGCAATGTGGGTACTGAGAACTGAATCCAGGTCCTCTGCAAGGACAGCAAGTGTTCTTAGCCACTGAGCCATCTCTCTCCAGTCAACTACTATTGGATTTATGAGACATAATCTCATATTGCCCAGGCTCACACTGTCTACACAGCCAAGGACAACTCTGAACTCCTGATTTTCCTGCCTCTGCCTCCCAAGTGCTGGGATTACAAACATGAATCACAATACCTGACCCTTCCTCCTTCCCTCCTTCCTTCCTTCCCTCCTTCCTTCCTCCCTCCCTCCATGTGTGCACATGTACCTGCATGCATGTGTGTACAAACACGCACATGCCATAGCACGCACGTGGAGGTCAGTTCTCTCCTTTCACTGTGTGGGTCTAGGGACTAAACTCATTCCCAGCAGATCCCTACCTTAGGAGATGTCCCTAATAGCACTGCTTGCTGATTACATGTCCTCAGCAGCTCACGGAGGATGTGTGGTGACACGTTTCACTGACTCACCTGGTGGGGACAGGCACCTCTGTCACCCCTCCCAGCATAGCAGACTGGACGAGACGTACAAATGCAATGAACGGCTGGTCCAGGAAGTCCACCTCACCCACGAGCACATTGGAGGCTTCCGAGTCTTTGGGGATCTTCTTCATGAATTTGTTTTTCCGCTGCTCAGGGAGAGGAACATGACACACCCAAGAAAGCCTGACTTTAAAAGATTCCCGAGCCGCTGGAGAGATGGCATTTGAGCTCTTGCAGAGGACTGAGGTTCAGTTTCTGGCACCCACGTCCAGTGGCTTACAACCACCTCTAACTTCAGCTCCAGAAGATCAGACACCCTCTTCAGACATCCTAACAGTCATGCCCATCTGCCAACACACACACACACACACACACACACACACACACTTTTCCCTGAAACTCTTAAAGAGACTGAAAGAAATAGCCAAATATTCTTCCCAGTTCTAGGGATGTTCTATGGTTAACAACCCCAGAGACCAACTAAGCCTCTGTAAACGGATTCTGTAATGAATTTGACCTAACACATCAACTGCTGTGTGAGCTGAGAGGACAGAGAAGAGGCGGCTTGCTGGACCTGGCCCTCACCCACAGCCTCCTTTGCTGGAGCAGATGTAATCTGAGCGCTCACGGGTGAAGCTGCACAGACCTTCCTCTCAGCCTTCACCTTTGGTGGCAGAGGAGGTCTGTTCTGATGATCTGTTTGCCTTTTGCCCAGCTCTCTGGCTCAGAGGAAGCCCTGGACCAAGGGTGCAGGAAACTTCCATGATTCCAGGTCACTCCCTAGGAGGCTTCCTTCAAAACTCATACTTCTGAGACCTTTGGCTGAGACTAGAAAGGCGGTCCTCTCCATAACCAGCTGTCCAGGGCCAGAAGTCAAGCAGTGACAGGGTCTAATGTAACAGGTATCGGACAAGTCCTCTCTTCAAACTATTTTCACTGTCTGTATTTATGACTTTACCTCTCCCAGGTCATCAGTGATGATGAAAATATCCCAGAGAAGGTTACTTATAAGTTCTTGGTCCTGGAGACTTCTGGTTCCTTGCAGGAATAAGGTTCTTAAGGGCCCTCTGCCTTTGAAACCCAAGACTTCTTCCTGCCTTATGTTCTACTACAGGTAAGTATGAAGCTCTCCTACCTGGTCTGTGTTTGGGGTATGAGAGATGTCATTCATGCTTTTACTCTGGGCATGACCTAGCAGAGAAAAGAAAAGAAGGTCTGTCGGGAAAACCAGGCAGTCACCAGTCCTTTGCCCTTGGGCCTGACCCATGAATCTCTATGTTTATAACCAGAGCAAGTCACTCTTCCCGTAATCCTGAGTCTTCTTCAACTACTATCCTCCTCTCCTTCTCTCTAGCGGTAGCTTTCTTGAATGAGGAGCTAGATTCACATTTAATTCTTCCTTCTCCATTCTCAGTTGACTGCACACTGGCCTCTAGCCTTTGGCCCCCACCTTCTTAGACCTCACCAAGATGCCTACTCCAGGCACAGCTCCATGCCAGGCCCAGATGGGTGGTAGAGAGATAGATTTTTCTGACAAGGTACCAGGCATCACTAACTTGGAGACTGGTGAGCAAAACCAATTTCACCTCTGTCCTCCTGGATCTGTGAGTCTTTAGAGACAGGCTGGGGTGCTGGTTGGCAGATCCCATGGGGACATAGTGCATGAGCTGAGGTGCCAATAGTCCGTTTCTCTAGAAGCCACTCTCATTGTCCACTAGCATGCAGTCTAGTGGACATGCTCAGCTTTACAATTCTTTGGCTTTGGGCCTATAGCCACCCACTGATTCCCAAACACCACCTCCTCCCCTCACTCTATCCCAGAATTCTCCCTTGCTTGGCTTTCCTCAGGGTCTTGTCTTTGACCTCATCCCCCCAGAGGCCTCCTTCTCCCTCCCTGACAATCACAGCTGCTCCACTGCTCCCACTGCACATGTGAGTAATGACACACAGGGTGCATCTCAAGTTCTGTCTCTCCTCTAAGCTCCAGTCGGCCCCCTGGAGCAACCTCATCTGCTGCCTCCAACTCATTATCTGTCGCTGAGTTGGTTCCCACAGACCTCCTTCCACTCAGCATTTCTTCTTTCCCCTCCATTGGCCACCCCCAGAGAGCACCCTGGGGAGCAGCCTTGGCTCCTCCCTCTTCCTCACCTTCCACTTCCCACCAGTTGTTTCATCTCACCTCCAGTCTTCCCACTACACCTGAACACATGCCCAGCCTCTTTATCCTCTCTCAGACAAAAATCTGGTCATGGCATGCGCTCGTCTCCAACTTCCCAGAGTCCTCATTACCTTCACAGTGATGTCTTGGGTTCTTTTTACTTTTTTCTTTTTTGAAACAGGGTCTCACTGTGTAGCCCCAACTGGAACTCACTATGTAGACCAGGCTGGCCTCAAGCTTATAGAGATCTGACCACCTCTGCCTTCAAGTGTTGGCATCAAAGGCATGAGTCACCAAACGTTTTTTTTCTTCTTATGTTTGTGTTTTTCTGATGCTGGGAGTCAGACTTGGGGCCTTGAACATGCTAGGAATGCTCTCTACACTGACTTGCATGTCCAGACCCAAGTACCTGTCTTTAATTCCATTACCAGGGTTTCTCACCAGAAAATGGTAAATGACTGCTTTAGTGAGAACAACTGAGGTCAGCACACCTAGGAGGCAAGATCAGCTCTGAGGTCACCGGAACTGGTTAAGCTTCCTACTTGGTAAGGGCACTAGGGCAAGCCCAGGTTTAGGACAGGTTAGAGTTCTCCTGGTGGTGTCCCACAAAGGCAAGCTAGATCCTGAGCCCTACCTTCTCCATCTATGAAAATATGGACATTCTGCAACAGCCAGAAGCAGCGTGCTGCTGACCCTGATCGACAGAGAACACTCACACAGATGTCCGTAACTGGGGCTTTGCTGCATCCTCAGGTCTTCGGTGGAGCGGTGCAGACCTGGGCCTGCCAAGGGTCTCCGAGCAGAGCTGCGACCTGGAGGGGAAAGAAGGCTGTGGTTACAGCAGCCTGGCTGGTGCAGCCTAAAGGTTAACGTGGTACCCATGTGCGTTAATAAAATAAATAAATAAATAAAACCACTGTACGACGTGTCTCCCCTTGCAGTCATCCAGAGAAGGAGGCCAAGGGATCCTCAGAACCTCAGAATTTCTCCAGGATTGTGAAGACACTTGTGTTTACCAACGTGGGCTCACTTGGTCACATGCCCAGTGCCCACCAGTGAACAGCCCAACTCACTTGTCGTAGAGACTGACTTCCCAATATCTGCAAGGGAGCGGTGGATGGGCTTCTTGGTCTGGTGACGATGCTTCCTCAGGAGTACATAGCTGACCCTTTCCCGGAGTTCTGGTCGCAGAAGCCCATCCTCTATCTGCCTCTTAATGACATCATCTGGGTGGGAAACAAACAAGCCCAATCCATGTGGGTCAGAAAGAACCCAAGGCATCATGGCCTTGATTGTGCCCTGCTGTTAGTGGGATTTAAAGGTGGGCTAAAGGGGCCAGGGATATGAAAATAGTTCTGTGGCTTTGCCACTGACCAAGGGAACTGCAAACTCCAGTCTCTTCATGTAGGAGGCACAGGAAATAAGATCTGTGAAGTGTGCCAAGAAGTCCAAAGGTACTGTGTTAAATGACTGTTCATAATTCTTTTTAGAAAAGAAATACTTCTGGCAAAAAAAAATGACCTAGACAGGACAAAACTCAGGAACACTTAGGGTACATGAGGAAAGCCACCTTCTCTGCTTGATACTCCATTATATGGGGGCTAATTTGTTAAAGATGAATGATGGTACATTTTCCTACAAAAAGACATAGGTTGCCATGGCAACAGGTGTCTCTGATGATGCCAAGAGTCCCTCTCCCTATCTGTTGCTCTGCTGGACCACATTTCAAAGGATGCTCTTTTCCTGGCTGTTGGAGGTCTACATGGCATGGAAACTTGGAGTGGCTAGGACACTGCATGAACAGTGCCAGAGATAAAATTGGTTTCTGCGAAGTTGGTGAGTGTTGAACTGGACAGTTATATGGACATGAGGCTGAAGAGTTGCCCTGGTTTATGGGAACCACAGCAGAGATGTCCTGGACTTACCTATGATCTGTGGTAAAGAGCCACTGTCCAGATCCAGCAGCACCGTCCCCGTCTGCAGGCAGGTGCGGAGCTCGAAGAGGCTGTGTAGCGACAGAGTGGACACGTGGGGCTTGCTCCAGCGTTCACCTCCTTCTTCTACTTTTTCTTCAAATTTTATCCACCTAGAAGGGGTAAGGATGGAGCTCAGCATGGCCAGTACCCTCAGGAGGAGGCCTGTCACCCCAGCAGACACAGGCCTGTTGGGCACATTGGTCTTGGGCTCACAAAGAGAGTATCTTTGGGGCTGTCTTCACTCTGTCCCGACACTGTCTGACGCTCATGCTGAGGACAGAATGGCCACAGGTGGGGATAGGGATCTTTCTGGGATGATGGCAGTACTTTAACATTGGGATGTGGTGAATAGCTCCGTACACTGACTCAAAATCATTTAACACTTAAATGAGACAATTCCAGACTATTCTGTAACAATAAAGTTGAGGGGATTTTTGTTTGTTTTTTTAAGTCTCAACTGGAAGCAAATCACTGAAGGTTGATCACCTGTATGTGCTTAGTGTGGTTTGTTAGGAACAGGTAAAACATTTCCTGACAAAAAGTATCTCCTCCAGAGGGCTGGGAGATGGCTCAGTGGATAAAGTATTTGATGTGCAAGAGAGTCACTCTCTTTTCTGACATTCTATGGTTGAGCCGTCTTCTTGGAGAAACAACTCCGCCTGGAAGAAGTGACTGAGAGCACAGCTCCCCTTGGAAGCATCCGACTGACTCCAGAGAACAAAGGCAAGCTGTCCTTTCTATCTCCCAAGAATTTCATTATTGGTACTGTGTTAGGCACACACCACACACTAACTCATCTCCATACCAACAAGCTGAGCCAGCTTGCAGCAAAACCAAGTTTCTTGTCCCTGCACTTAGAGAAACTGCAGAACTGGACTCTCCTATCAGAACCTGAAAAATGAATTTAGAATTGCAAAATGTTTGACAAGTTGTCTAGAGCCATAGGAAAGCTGGGTTTATACATTTCTAAACCAAATAAAGGAATAGGCTTTCTAAAGACTCTAGTCAAAGTCAGGCTTACAAGCTTGAAGAAGTCTGATGAAATGGTTTATGTAATCCCAAATAACTCACTGCAAAGCAACCTTTATACCATAGTTGGCTTCAAAAAGCATGGAATTAGAGTTAGAGAAATAGGTCAAGTGGAAAGAAAAATCTCTGAGTTGGAAAAAGACTTTTAGCTATTTTGCCCAGACCTGGCTAGTGCCAGAAGTGGGAGCCAGGTACACCTTACTCGACCGGGTTGGAGCTAAAGAGAACCTAGAAATCACATGTTACAGAAAGCAGCTGTGTCACAAACAGGGAGGTCCAGAACTGAGGCCTTTTCTGCACCTAGGAACTTGGTCACAGATGTGATCAGAGGTCGCTGCTGTTCCACGAATAACAAGATCAAGAGAGTGTCACGGGGTTAGCTGCCAGGTACAGCCCAGCCTTCTAACACAAACCACTGGGCTTGGGAGAGGCTGTCTGTCTTATGAGGTAGGTCCAGAAAAGGATGAAAACCAAGACGGGGCTGGTGATGTAGCTCAGCTGGCAGAGTGTCTGCCTAAGATGCAGGGTTTGAACCCCAGCATAGCATAAAAACCCCAGCATAGGTTAGACATGTCACACACACCTTTAATCCTAGCACTTGGGAGGCAGAGGCAGGTGGATCTGTGAGATATAGGCCAGCCTGCTAATTCAGGGAGTTCTAGGCTGGTGCTTCAGGGATACCCTGTCTCAAAAACTCAAAAATCAAAACAAAGAAACCCAGCATTTGGAAAGTGGGAAATGGAGGCAAAAATCAGAAGTTCAAGGTTGGCCAGTGACATGGCTCAGTGGAAAAAGGTGCTTGTCACACCTGCCTGGAGACCTGGGTTCGATGCCTGGAACCCACATAAGGATGGAAGGAGAGAACCAGCTCCACAAAGCTGTCCTCTGACCTCTGTATGTACGCCCCTCCCTCATATACACACCATAGTAATAAACAAATAAAACTTTAAAGTCTTAATTTATTTATTAAATATTTTATTACTTTATTGTGTGTATGAGTGTATTGCCTGCATGTAGGTAGGTACACTTGGGTTGTGCAGTGCCTGACAAAGTAGAAGAGGGTGTTGGAGTCCCTGGATCTGGAGTTACAGATGGTGGTTAGCCTCCATGTGGGTGCTGAAAACCAAACTCAGGTCCTCTGCAAGAGCAGACAGTGTTCTTCACTGCTGAGCCACATCTCCAGCTCCATAAATAAAATTTTAAAGAAGCTCAAGGTCATCCTCAGCTGACTTCTAACAACTGAGTTAGAAGTTAGCATGAGTTATAAAATCCAAGTTGAACCTCAGACTGATCACATCTAAATTTCAGAGCACTGGGAATCAGATGCCAGGGTTTCTTAAAAGAAAGCACAGAGGCAGGAAAGAAGAGGGGTCATGTGTAGTTAGACAGGAGAACACCTGGGCATAATCACGGAATTGCCATTAGAAGTCAGGTCTTTTCTTTCTGTTTGTTTTGCACATTATTAGATTGTGACCTTGTTAGTTAGCTTTTTTTTTTTTAATCCCAGTAGGGCATCCTAAATTTATAGAACTTTTTGCTTTATTTTTCCTGAGATGTGTATCTCAGGCTGGCCTAGAACTCGATATAGGATGAACTTGAACTTCTGATCCATCTATCTCTGCCTCCCAAGTCCTGGAATAACAGGTATTTGGCATCATAGCTGGCTAATTTAGTGCTGGAGATCAAGCCCAGGGCTTTCTGTATGCCAAGCAAGCACTCTACAACTGAGCTACATCTCCAGCATCATTCTCTGCTTGTCTGTTTCGTTTCTAATACAAGGTCTCCCTGTGTAACCCAAGCTTGCCTTGAACATGAACTGAAATCCAGGTTGGCCTTGAACATGTGACCCTTCTACCTCCTCTTCCCGAGTGCTGGGATTACAGGTATGCATCACCACGATTATCCATTTTAAAGTATTTTTTAATGCAATGCAATCTCCTGTGAAATGCTGCTTCTAAACATTTGCTTTGTATTTGGTGAACTTGTTTTTTTTTTTCTTCTTTGAGACAGAATGTCAGGTGTGTGCCAACATCACATGGCTGTTTTATGTGATATGCAGTATCCTGTCACATAAATGTATGATGCCCGTAATCTCACTGTGTTCACTCTGCGTGGCCTGACTTTATTCTGCAACTTTCCCCTCCTTCACCCATCACCCCAAGGCTTCATGTCCAAAGATGACTTACAAACATCAAGACATGCTTTTGTTGCCTTTCTGCCTTCAGCCTGTTTGCAATCCATTTAAACAATTTTCACTAAATTTTTATTTATTGTGTGGGCATGTACATGCCTCAGTGAGCATGTGGAGGCCAAGAGTTGGTTCTCTCCTTTACCTGGGGATGGAACTCAGCAGTCAAGTCTGGACAGACACTTTTACTCACTGAATCATCTTGCCAGCTCTGTAATCTATTTTTATAACTGTAACAGATTCATTTCTTAAATGTGAACTTGTCTCTGTCATCCAGCAAAGATATTTCTAGGCCTATGGAATTGGTCTATGGAAATACATTTTTTTCAAGAATAGAACACTTAAGCGCATTCTCTCCCAATGTTACAATTTGTGTGAAAAGTTTACAATGTATAAAAAGTTTACAAGTTTACAATGTATAAAAGCACATAAGCTTGGTGCCACAGCTCAGCAGGTTAAGACACTTGCTACTAAGCAGGACCCAACACAACTGTTTTTAGAATGAAAGAAAAAAGGTAGATTTTCCAAAATTCTTCCAGAACCCCAAGTTCTGGAAGCTCCCACTTCTCTACTGCTCTGGGGATTGTCATGCTGCTGTGGAGACATCAGATCTCCGTGTCCAAAGACAGTGGGATCTCTGGCATAGAAGGATGTGTTAGCAAACTTTCCCTAGCTCTGCTCTCACAGGTTACTTGAAGCATTCTGATGAGAGGACTGATTCCATTAACTTCTGTCTCCACTCTTGCGTGCTGAAGGCCTATCTGAGGTGTCTTCTCTGCCCCTGCCCTATGGGATAGTCTTTCCAAGACATGGACAACCTACAGCTTTCCACAACTTAGAACTGGATCACAGTGAGGGGACAACCCACAGGTGGATCAGAGTCTTTGTGGAGAAGCTGAAATTGGGAACCAGGTATGGTGGCACATGCCTATAATCCCAGGACAGGAGGCTGAGGCAGGAGGATCATGAGTTTGAGGTTGGCCTGAGGGGGAGAAAGAAAGGAGGGAGGGAGAGAGAGAGAGAAAGAGAGGTATATGTGTATATGTATAGAGAGAGACTAAATAATTTTAAAATACCCCAGCAGAAGGCAACAGATTGAAATCCCTAAAAACAAACAAAACACTGATATCAATATTAATTATTGATGAAGCAGAGATTGGTACATAAGGACTCATTATAGTATTCCCTCTATATTTTGAGTCTGAAAATCTCCACAATAAAAAGTTTATATATAGATATGTCTATATACTGATAGCTATAGATATGCAAATTAAGTGGAGGTCTTGTCGTGAAAGTGATCCGATGACAGCTGCATTAAAGAAGCTATCCCAAGATGCCTGTGGTTAGGGCAGGTACCCACCCCTACTAAGGCTGTTGAAGAACTGCTGGCAGTCCTACCCCATCTGGAAGGTACTCTGCAGCACTCCAGTCCTCCATCTCTCCTCACTTACCAGACCCACTGGCCAATTAGTCCAATTCTGAGTTAGTTCTGTGACAGCCTTGAATCCCTGCTTGGCTTCTTGGCTGTCCTCAGGATGTGGCCTACAGGATCTTTGAGGGTCTCTCCCTAGACTTTGCTCTATGGAGATTGCTAAGCCATTGACAGAGCAAGAGTCCCAGCATAACTGTGTTCACCCAGCTAGCAATGAGGCTGCAGGAACCTTACTATGCTTTACCTGGAATTTGATGTATGTTCAGTCATTTTCAAAATTCCCGTTTGGGAGATAGCTCAGATGGTAAAGTGTTAGCTATGTAAGCGTGAGGACTTGAGTTTGAGTCCCAGAATGCATGTTAAAAAAAAAAAAAAAAAAAAAAAGAGCCCAATAGCATGTACTGTCCAGAGAGTCTAACGGAATCAGCAAGACCCAGGCCAGCCAAAGAGCCTGTCTCAAAAGGTGGAGGGAGAGCTGCCTGGACACTCAGTGGTTAAGAGCACTTGCTGCTCTTGCAAAGGACCCCAGGCTGGTTTCTAGAACCCACACGAGATAATTTGCAACTACCTACAACTCCAGGATTTCTGATGGCCTCTTCTAGCTTCCTCATGTACATGCGGAGCACACGCAGACAAGCAGGCACAACACATAAATAAAAATAAATTTTAAAAAATTAAAGGCAGGTGAGATGACTCAGTGAGTAAAAGTGCTGCCTGCCCAGCTCATGACCTGAGTTTGATCCCCAGGACCCTCGTGGTAGAAGACAGGAACTGATTACTGAAAGTTGCCCTCTGATCTCCACATGTGTGCCAAGGCATGAATGCAGTCTCAGAGAGAGAGATAGAGATAGAGATAGAGATAGAGATAGAGATATATATATATATATATAGAGAGAGAGAGAGAGAGATGTAAAAGGAAAAAGGCAGATAGCAACTGAAAACAACACAGGAGATTGACCTCTGACCTTTACACACATGCGCACACGCACACACCCTTCCCTGCTTGTCCACCATAAGCCTCAGCTCTATCTAGCAAACCCTTTTCAGCTCTGTACTCCTGAAAGCCATTTTGTTTCTTCCAGTCTATTTCTATCAGTATTCAACAGGCTCACACCTCTCATCTTCAAAATTAAAAACTAAAGCTGGGGATATAGCTCAGTGGTAGAGCTCTTGAGTAGCACAAGCAAAGCCCTGGGTTCAAACCCCCAGTAGTACATAAACAATAGTATTTGGTTGGAGATGTGGCTTAGTTAGTAGAGTGTTTGCCTAGTATGGAAGAAAGCCTGGGTTTGGTCCATGGCACCACATAAAGGCCTGGGTGTGGGGGGCTGGAAAGGTGGATCCGTCAGTAAAGAGTTTGCTGCACACGTTTGGATCTCCTTGTAAAAAGCCTGCTGCTGGCATGATCTGCCAGTGTTGGGTGAGGGCAGGAGACCCTGGAGCTCGCCGGCCAGCCAACTTAGCCAATCGGTGAGCCCCAGCTTAGTGAGAAGTCCCTTAAGAAAATCAGGCGACAGCCAGGTGTGGTGGCACACACCAGTAATCCCAGCACTCCGGAGGTAGGAGGTAGGAGGATTTAGAAGTTCAAGGTCATCCACTACTACGCAGTGAGTCTGAGGTCAGGCTGGATTACATGAGACCTTGTCTTAAAAAAAAAAAAAAAAGAAAAGAAAAGGAAAAGGAGCCAAGGACGTCCTGAGAGCCTATGTGCTCCCCAGAGACTTCAGCTCACGGGCCTCACTGCAGCTCAGCAGAACTGATTCTCTTCTCAGAAGCCTTCTCTTCTGCTCTCTACCTCAGGCTGCTCAGGACGCCCTGCAGATATGCTAGCTCAGCTCTTCCCACAAGGGCCTCCCCTCCATTCGCCATCAGTTTCTTGTCTCCTCCAATCTTTCCTGACTCTACTCTTTCTCAGTCCAGCCCTGAAACTTCGAAGCTCTGTCCTCCTCCTCCTCCTCCTCCTCCTCCTCCATCTCTTCACAGACTCTGAGCATCCCATTCTTCTCTGTGGTGCAGTTTCCATGGTGATGCTTCTCAGTTCCCTGCCTCCCTCCTCCTCCTCCTCCTCCTCAGTTCCCTGCCTCCCTCCTCCCTCCTCCCTCCTCCTCCTCCTCCTCCTCCATCTCTTCACAGACTCTGAGCATCCCATTCTTCTCTGTGGTGCAGTTTCCATGGTGATGCTTCTCAGTTCCCTGCCTCCCTACTGAACTCCAGACTTTGATGTCCATGCTATGACCTCCTAAACAGCACAGTGTCTCCAGTCCACCCCTTTTGCGTTTCCTAAACTGCTTCCATGACGTACTCGCCAGGTTGGGAACACGAACATCTCCCTGACTGCCCTGTAAGTGCCTCTTGCCATCAATGTTATCTTTAAAAATATTCCATTTATTATTTTTATTTTACGTGTATGAGTGTATGGCTGCATGTGTGTAAGGGCACTGGTATCATGCAGTGCCCACAGAGGTCAGAAGAGGGCATCAGATCCCCTAGAACTGGAGTTACAGACAGTTGTTAGCCACCATGTGGGTATTGGGAATCGAACTCCGGTCCTTTGCAAGAGCAGTCAGTGGTCTTAACCACCAAGCCATCTCTTCAGCCTTAAGCAAACTTTCATAGTATGTTGTACCTAAACTGGCCCTTCTCTTGGCATTCACTGCTGACACTGATGGTTCATTGTCTCTTGCCTGGAACAGCCAGCCTCCCAACTGACCAAGCTTTGCTTACACTTTTTTCTGTATATATGTGTGGTGTCCGTGGGACAGGCAGGTTCACATGTGTCCGCGAGCATGAGGAAACCTGAGGTTGATGTGGAGTGTCTTATTTATTGAGACAGGGTCTCTCACTGAATCCAGAGCTCACCAATTCTGGCTTGTCTATCTAGACAACTTATCCAGATCCCATCTCTGTCTCCTGAGTGCTGGAATTACAGGCAGCTGCCACCTTGCCTGCTTTTATGTGGTTCTGCGAATCTGAATGCTGATCCTCACACATGCTTAGCAAGTGATTTATCCACTGGGCCGTCTCTCAGCCCAAGTCTTTTCCTTTGTCTCTTCTTAGTAGTAAAGCATACAGAATTCTTTCCCTTCCCATAAAACCCTGAAGGGGGTCCCCAAAGTTCTCAGTATCGGGCACAGTCTCTATAGCACGGGACCTGCATGGCAGCCCTTCCCTGCTGTCTAGCTATAGGGAACGTCTGCCTGGGCCTCTGTCGCCGAACACCCCAGTATCACCCACGGTGTAGCTGCTACAAACCCATCAGGTCACGTGTCCAGCCTCAGTCCCACTCTTCCCCTTCCCTGCGAACTCCGACACTCCGGGTCTCGGCTTGAACACCCGTCTCCTGCAATGCGTCCCTGATCCCTCCTGCACCTATGTTGTACACTGTTTACCGCCACCCATTACAAAGTGCCCATGGATTTATCCTGTGCCTCATTAACCAGAAACCAAGTGAGCAAGGGTGGCATCTGCTGTGGTCTGTCTTTAAATGTCTGGCACCTAGTTCAGGGCTTGTAGTCAGTACACACCGAACAAATGAAGTTTGACTTCCACACTGGGAGATCTTTGCTCCCCATCAGTTTCTTTAGAGTGTAGTACTACAAGGCTGATCCCAGAGGGCTGGGGAAGCCTTCTGCCCACACCCTGAAAATTATCCTATACTTATTATACAAGATCTTAAATGAAACTAGGTTTGAGGCTGAAATGGAAAGTTCAAGCTTTCTACCTCCATCCTGCCTAAACATTTGGGACTTTAGAAAATGCCCTCCTAAGGCACTGCGCAGGTGGCTCAGTTGGTAGAGTGCTCTCCCTGCACGCACATGGTCCATCCCCAGGATCACATAAACCACATAACGAGGCATATCGGGGCACCACCCTATCATATAGGAGGTGAGGACAGAAGGATCAGGAATTCAAAGGGCCTAGAGAGATGGCTTAGCAGTTAATAGTAGTGGCTGCTCTTGCAGAGTACCCAGGTTCAGTTCCCAATACCCACACGGTGGCTCACAATTGCCTGTAACTCCAGTTCCAAGGGATCTGATTCCCTCTTCTGGCCTCCCTGGGCACCTGCATGCATGTGGTACACATACATAAACTCAAGCACATGCACATACACATAAAAGAAAATTTAAAAATCTTTTTAAAAAACAGTTCAAAGTCAGCCTTAGTTACATAGCAAGTTTGAGGCCAGTGTAGGCTACATGAACCCTTGAAAGAAGACAGAGAGAGGAAGAAAGAAAGAAAGAAAGAAAGAAAGAAAGAAAGAAAGAAAGAAAGAAAGAAAGAAAACGCACTGACCCAAATAACCTGACCCACTTCTTGCTCACCTTTCCGCCCTCTGCTGTCATGAAGGAATGTACTCAGAGCATATGTCCCATAAGAACCTCCTGGCAAGTTCTTATTCTCAGGCTACTGAGTGGAGAGCAGAGCAGCTTGGATTTGGAGCTTGCACTCAGAGCTCCTGGGTGCTAAGCTCCAGTTGTTTCTGAGTAACCCCACAGGGCCTTCATACTTGGGTGAGCTCCAACCTGAGCCTTTCTCCTTCCTGTCCCTTCCCTAGAAGCCAGACAGGGATGGGCTTAAGGAAGGCTGGGACTTGCTCACAGTAAGGGGTCCCCCCTACCTTGCTCTATCCAGCCCTCCCTTCAGGCCAGGCCATTACCAGCCAACAGCTGGCAGGACCGTGCATGTGAGAAAGCTGAAGAGGGAGTTACTAGCAGTCTATCTTCTTAGCAGCCTGACCTGCCACGATGGATCACATCAGAGAAGTCACCCCACACACCGTCCCCATTATGTACACGGGACAAGGCTCAACAGAACTCAGAAAGCCACTTAAATCTACGCAGCAGTGACTCTTTCAAGAGCCTAAAACATCCCCCAAACTAATAACTCTTACAAAGCACCGCCACGGAAAATTCCTTGTGGATTTGAGATTTTCACTCTCTTAATCTCCCACCTCAATAAAGCACACACTCCCTGCCACAAATTAAATACTTTTATGAAAGCGTCCCCTCCCCCACACTCTTTGGCGTGGGTGGTGAGACCTTTCCTAATTCTAGGGCCTCTGTATACCAGGCCATATTTCACATCCTTCAGTGTTTTCTCTTACTCCAAGGAGACCCAGAATCCATTGGGATTTGCTGATTCTTAGATTTTGGAACCTTCTGAGACTTCTGGTTTCACTGGGCTGGGTCCCACAGCCCTTTAGTTAGGGGAAGTGCTTTTCGTTCTTTTGTGACAAGTCCTGAGCAGGTTGGACCAAGCACCTCTACTTTTGCAGTTTACTGGAGGACCCAGCCAAGCTGTTTTGACCACAGTGGGTGTCTTGGCCAGTGGCTTTGGGGACTTTGAAAGATTAACTAGAAATCAGTCGGAGTTAGCAGGGCAGAAAATTACCAGAGAATAGGCAGGGGAAAAGGGAGCCGAAGTGGGGAGCCCTTCACTGCCCTCTCCCACGGCCTCCGCCCCGGTTGGCCTTTGGTGGCTTCCCTCTGGCATCGGTCTGCTTTCTGGTCACTACTTTCTTTACTAGAGTGTGAGTCAGTTGTCTTGAGGCCTACCAGATGCTGTCTTCAGAAAACCTGCCTTGCTGACAGCAAATGCCAGAGCCCTGTGACTTAAGACATTTAGAGACATCTTGTGTTCAGTGAAGGTTTCAGGGCTGGGTCTGTCGTGCAGAGGGTCATACACAAGGAGAACAGACGCAGCAAGTTTGGTCTGTGTTGGCAACCAGGTTTCTAAGGGCATGAGGCCTTCTCAACTGGGCCCCACATGGTGAGTCGCCTCCTGGAAATTATTTGCAGGGTTCTGGGTACATACCCTACCCAGAGGAGGGAGAAGGCCTTTTCCTGCCCTGCGAAGGCCTTTGTTAGCTCTTCTCTTCTCTATTCGCCCACCTTGGGCAGAAGAGACCTGCTTATGCCCAGAGCAGACAGTGGCTTCAGTTCCCATCTACTCAGAGGTGTTACATCACAGTTGCCCAGGCTGGGCCTTGGTCATTTGAACTATCCTTCCCCAACCTGTAAGCCCTGGAGGTCCTGGGGTCTGCAGCAGTCCACATTTAGCTCCAACTCCAACAGAATTGCCTCCACTCCTAGTGGAAGCACTACAAGTCCAAACAGAATCCGTAGAAGTTGAAGAGAACCCAGGAAAAATATGCACCCCAAGCTGGTGTGTCAGAAAGGCCTGCATGGGAATCTAGCCTTGGCTCCCAGCATCTCCCACCCTTGGCAAGCTACATGTCCTTCTACATATCTATGAAACCAGATTCTAATTCTACTCCCCCTAGGGTCATCGTGCAGCTTGAAAGGAGTGACCATGCGGTATGTTAGCATGTTAGGGTTCAGAGAATCGGGGATGAGAAGAGGTAGTTACAATCTACCTTATTAGCAGCCATTGGCCAAGACACCCACTGTGGCCAGTACATCCTGGCTGGGTCCCTAGGTAAACTGCAAATGCAGAGTTGCTTGGTCAGACTCGCTCAGGACTTGTCACCCCAACAAAAGAACAGTAAACATTTCCTTCCTGTGGGAACTGGGCACAGCTGTGGGGCTGGGTGTCCATTCCCCACTTAGGCCAGTAGAACCTTTCTTTCCCTATAAGGGGCCCTGCAGAGAGAGGCAAGGAGATCTGAGGAAGTGTGTAAATCTGTTTCCGCCTCTGCCCAGCAACTTCCCAGGTCAGGGAGGGAGTTGCCATGGTCCAGGTGTTAGTGTGATGACCCAGGAAGGCATTCCGTGCACAGGAGCTAGTCTATATGTTTTCAGCTGGGAACCGTTGCCTCTAAGGAGACAAAGCATAATTTTTAGGGAAGTTTAGCTGGCACTAACTTTCTGATTTTGCCATACTCAAAGCTCAGTCTACCTGACAAATCTTATTACCTAGTATTTAATTTCCCTCAATAAAAATAAGCTGCGGTAAATTTTAATTTAATCAGTGGAATTGGAGCGATGGCTCAACGGTTAAGAGTACTGACAGCTCTTGAAGAAAACTAGGGCTAACACCCTTTCCGGCTTCCATAGGTATTATATTCGCGGGTACACTTACATATATGCAGGCAAAATACTAATAACATAAAATAAAAATAAATAAATCAGGGACTGGAGAGATGGCTCAGCCATTAAGAACAGTTGATGTTCTTCCAGAGGACCCCAGTTTGAGTCCCAGCACCACATGGTGGCTAACAACCACTTGTAACTCTAGCTCCAAGGGATCCAACACCCTCTTCTGGACTCTGTAGGACATTGACATACATGGTGCACTTACATACATGCAGATAAAACACTCATAAACATAAAAATAATAAATAAAATATAAAAATAAATAATTTAATTAATTTAACTAGGTTGCTTTGTTTTGTTTTTGAGACCAGGTGTCAGGTATCCCAGGCTGGCTTCAAACATGCTTGTAGCTAAGGATGCCCTTGAACTTCTGATATTCCTGCCTTTACCTCCAGAGTGCTGGGATTACAGGTGAGGGCTACCATGCTTGGTTTCTGTGGCACTGAGGATCAAACCCAGGACCTTGTGTATGCCAGGGAAATAATCTACAAGCTCAGCTGCATCTCCAGCCTGGATTCTAATTTAATAATGTTAATTAAAACTATTTCTCTGGACTGGAGAGATGGCTCAGCAGGTAAAGTGATTTTGGAGCAAGTGTGAGAACTTGAGTTTGGATCTCTAGCATCTACACAAAAGTCATGTTGGTGCGATGTCTCACTTGAAATCCTAGGGTAGGTGAAATGGAGTCAGGGAATCCTTGGAGCAAGCTGGTTAGCTAGACTAACCAGACTAGCCAAATGGTCAAGTTCTGGGTACAAGTGAGAGATGGAAGGATTGCTCAGTAGTTAAGAGCACTGGCTGCTTTCACAGAGGACCCCGGTTTGGTTCTCAGCACCCACATGGCAGCTAACAACCATCCTTAACTCCAGTTAAAGGCCAACCAATGCTCTCTTCTGGCTTCCATGGGCACTGCACACATGTGATACAGTCATATACACATAGGCAAAACACGTGTGCCCCCATACATGTAAACATGCATATATACACAAACCACCCATACATATGCAAAAAGAAAATTATTCTTCTTCCAGGGGAGAATGGGCATATTAAAAACCACAGAAAGGCTGAGACACAGCATGTAGCCTGTCTCCCAGGCTCTTGGCGCCTCTCTAGAGCACTGATGTTACTCAGACCCAACTCTGGTTCCTATGACTTCACTGTACAGTTCCCCACCAGCTCCTAAATCTACCTTCCTCTCTCTCTGTCCACACAGCCACTGTGTTCTTCATGATTTCTTTCTTTATTTCTTTCTTTCTGACTGTCTTTCTTTGCTTCTCTCTCTTCCTTTCTTTTTACGTGCAGGTATGTGTTCACCTGTGTGTGTACATGTGTGTGCATGCACATGTGTGTAGAGGCCCAAAGTTGACATCTGATGTCTTCTTCAATGGTTCCCCACTCTGTTATTGAGGCAAGGTCTTCACTGAACCCAGAACTCAGCTTACAGATTCTGGCTAGTCTAGGTAGCCAACTTACACTGGGGATCCCCTGACTCTGCTTCCTGAATGCTGGGAATACAGTAGACTACCACTCCTGTCTCCCTTTTATGGGTTCTTGGAATCCAAACTCTGGTCTTCATGTTAGCTTGGGAAGCACTTTATCTACTAAGCCATCTCCCAGCAACCCACCCTCTTCTCCACCTTTGCAGCCCACCCTGCTTGTCCACTCCTGGCCTCCAGGAGCCCCCCTCCACCTGGGGTTCCCTCTCACCTGGCTGATTCCTTCCATTCCATCTGGTCCCCATCATGCTGCAGAGTGTCCATCTCCGTGAAGAGGGTGGGGTTGGGAGCCTCATCTTCCTCCCCCAGGATGTCCTGGAGCTGCTCAGCAGCTGGAGACCCTGAAAAATAAAGGGGGCAGGATCTGCTCAATGTCTGCAGAGGCCAGAAGGTTCTAGAAGGTTCCAGAAGGCTGGCAGGGATGCAGCAGGCACCAAGAGCAAAGGAAAAGTATTTCCTGATTCACTGAAGCTAAGTCCATCCTCTGGAGCAGGCTGCACTCATGTCCCTTTGGACTGGATCTGGCTGATCCTTGGGATGCATTTGGACTTCAGGGCCTTAAAGGTGACTGTGCTGGGCTCTGGCAGTCAACTTGACACATCTGGGAAGAGGGAATCTCAACTGAGGAGTTTCTTCTACTGGACTGGCCTTGTGGACATGTCTGTGGGGCATTTTCTTGATTGCTAAGTGACTGGGAGGGCCCAGCCCCTGTGGGAAGTGCCATCCCTGGGCAGGTGGTTCCGTGTTGTACAAGAAAGCAGGCTGAGCATGGGCCAAAGGAGCAAGCCAGTAAGCAGTGTTCCTCCATGGTCCATGCTCCAGGCTTCTGCCCTGAGTTCCTGCCTTGGCTTCCCTGGATGACAAACTGTGCTGTAAGCCAAATAAACCCTTTCCTCCCCAAGTTGATTCTCGTTAATGTTTTTATCACAGCAATAGAAAGTAACTAGGACCGTGACAGTGAAGGCTGGGAAATGGCCAAAGTCATGACAGAAGCATAACAAGGAGCACGCTCACCCAACTGCAACACCAGAGGCCGGGAGGTGACCTTTCCCCACTGGGTCCCAAGGAGTCAATACCCAAAGGTGACCCAAGGAGGCAACTGGTCCCGAAAAGGGATGTGCTTGAACCAGAATGTCCTTACTGGCAAGGTGAGTCTGATTCCTGACTTCCCTGCTTGCTCGCCAGGGGCACCTGTAAGTCACCTCCTGGCTGTCGCAGGCACCTCAGAGCTCAGCACCCTCACACAGGCTTCTCCTTCCTCTCCCTCTCTCTCCTTCCCTCCTCTCTCCCTCCTTCCCTCCTCTCTCTCTCCTTCCCTCCTCTCTCCCTCCTTCCCTCCTCTCTCCCTCCTTCCCTCCCTCTCTCCTTCCTCCCCCCCTCCTTCCCTTTTCTTCCCCCCTCTCTCCTTCCTCCCCCCTCCTTCCCTTTTCTTCCCCCCTCTCTCCTTCCCTCTCTCCCTCCTTCCCTCCCTCTCTCCTTCCTCCCCCCCTCCTTCCCTTTTCTTCCCCCCTCTCTCCTTCCTCCCCCCTCCTTCCCTTTTCTTTCTCCCCCCTCCTTCCCTCTCTCCCTCCTTCCCTCCCTCTCTCCTTCCTCCCCTCCTCCTTCCCTTTTCTTCCCTCCCTCTCTCCTTCCCTCCCTCTCTCCTTCCCTCCCTCTGTCCTTTCTCTCCCTTCCTCCTCCAGTTATCTAGCGACTGGCCATTCTGTGCTAGTAGTTGGGCTAGGTATTGACAAATAATGCCGTAAGGAAGATCATCTGCCCGCACTCTTTTTATGTTCTAGTGGCAGAGACAAATGAGCAAACAAACCCATAAATGGCACCTACAGAAAGCTGAATAAGGCAGCCTGGTCAGAAAAGGCCCTTCTGAGACAGGTATTTGAATTGTGACTTGAGAGAGAAAAATGAGCCACTGTGGCACATCTATCTGGGAAGAAGAGTGCTCGCGTATCGTAGAAGCCCTAGGTTGAGCATTGTGGCTACAATATGGTGAGTCAGGAAAGGGGTAGCACGGCACCAAAAATGCCCAGCGCCTTAGCGAGAGGCACCCTGTGCTCCTTTGTCACCCCCATGTTAGAATCGTCAAGAATGCTTCTGTCCTCGCCAGCTCCAGATTCAGTCTCCCACCAGTTGTCCCAGCCTCACCAAGCCTTCCCCTTCTCCCAGTCTCTTCTGTCCTCAGTTCTCAGCTTTCTGTCCTCACTTGCTTCCCAGTGGGCCCCTAACTCTAAATACTTTCAACTACTTCCTTCCAAACCTCCCAACCTCTGCCTTGTAACTCCCATAGAGTCAGCTATTTTGCTCCCAAACAAGAATCCACTAGCCGGGTCTTCATTCCTGCCAGGTATCCAGGGGTCCCAGAGGGAGGCAGCGCACACAGTGGACCTCAAATCCATCTCGAGATGAATCTCACAGTTGCCAATAATTTAGGAGGAAAGTGGGCAGCAGTGAACAGGGTCAGAGAAGGAACAGAATCAGGAGAGAATAAAACACCTGCCACAGGACTTAGAACACAACAGCTCCTTAACGCCCCTCACCACTATCCCCAGCTTTCAGGCTCTTGTCCAGGCTCTCGAGCCTGCTCAAGGAAGCCTCTCTGGGGTGCAAGTGGAGGCTGTCTGCTCACCCAGTCCTCAAGTGCAGCACCCTTCCACTCACCACTATCCCCAGCGCCGTTCCTGATCTTTGCTCCTCTTTTCAAGCTGCTTCATCAGCTCCTATTCTGTCTCCGCCAGAAAATGAAGGCGTGCAGGGGTGAGCTCCATCAGACTCGCCTCCTCCAGGCCTCATCCTGCTGCCATCTACCTTTAAGCCCAAAGTCCTTCCCCTGCCTAATTCAGGGTTCCTTCCATCCTCCTCTGCTCCCACCACTTGACAGCCCCGACAGCTCTCACTGCCTCAGGGTGGTCCCATGCAGCCCTCGGCCTATTTTGAAGCATTTCTAATGTACTCCTGCGGTGAACTGCTGGGCATCACAATGCTCTTTGGGCAGCACACAGTCTACACAAGTAAGAAACAATTTTATTAGCAGGAAAGACTATTAACCTATCTGTATGTAGATCAACTGACTTCACTGATTTAAATGCATTTGGTTTTGAAATTTTTCTTAACTTTTGTCCTTTTTGTTGGTTTATTGAGTTCAAGGAAATTTTATAGAAGAAAACTGATAACTGAGGAAACTCATTGTTCCTGCTTGATTCCCAGGAGGCATTTCAACTCCCGATGGGATAGAGTACAGTGACTACTGTTCTGTGGTTTTCTTGCTTTTGGGGGAATGGGACCCAGTGCATAGCAAGCACTCTACCTCTGTGTGAGCTACATTTCCAGCCTCTGTTTAAGTGTAGATTTGATCTTGTGAGAGTCCAGGTGAAAAACTGGCCAATGACTCTCCTAAGCCTAAAGTCTGGGGCTGGTGATGTGGCTCAAAGTTTCTGTCATCTGTAATCTGGACATCACCCAGCTCACTCTGCTGCCCTGGGTCCCAGAGACCCTGGATTTAAGCTACCCCGAGCCACAACAGATTGCACTGGGTTTTCTGACGAGGAAGATGTTGCCATCCTCTGGGCCTCTGATTCTGTCAATCTGGAATCCTCCCCGCTTCAAGACCAGAAAGAACCCCAGTAAATGGACATATCCTGGAGAGTTGACAGGTTGGAGAGCGTGAACAGGGCAGAAGTCCATGCCGTAACCAAACTGTCTAGGCAGTACCTGCTCCCTGGAACAGCCTAGTGCCGGACTCTCCGACGGTCGGCGCTGCCTCCGGCCCCAGTCTGTCTCTGTGGTTGCCACCCTGGCTGCTGCCTCCTCCGCACGGCCTCCTCCTCACACAACAGACTCACTTTTGTTTCCAGTTAAGCAAAGGAGGAGTGGAAGAAGTAGACTATAAGAGAGAGAAGGAGGAGGAGGAGGAGGAGGAGGAGGAGGAGGAGGAGGAGGAGGAGGAGGAGGAGGAGGAGGAGGAAGAGGAAGAGGAGGAGGAAGGAGGGAAGCTGGACGATAGGGAGAAATATGTGCAAAGAGAATAAAGGTGTTATGTGAGATTGTGTGGAATCATTTGAGAGAAGAACTAGTAATTGAATGAAAGAAAGATACTGTAAGAGGGAGAGAGAGAGAAAGAGAGAGAGAGAGAGAGAGAGAGAGAGAGAGAGATCTGAAATGTGTGGGAGAGTGGAGGTTCCGCAGTGAAGCTCAAGCTTCAAGGCTCCTCAGCAGCAGGGGTGGCCGGGCAGGACCTGTGAGAGAGCTGGCAGAACGCCCCCTTCCTCCCCTCCCCCATGAGCCCTTCTGCACAGACCTGGAGGCTCCAGGAGAGCCAGGCACCCGCCTCCGGCTCCTTTTATAAAGACTGAGGTGGGGAGGTAGGATTTGTGTGGGACACCTCCCCCACCCCAGGACTCCCTGAGAGCCTGGTCAGCAGACCAGCTGGCTCTAGCAGCCTGCAGGCCTGATCTCAGGGCTGGGAGGTGGGGTGGGGGGTCGGGCTGCTGTAGGGAGGGGTTGCTGGTGTGGGTTGTTGCAATGGATTCTTTCCTTCCCCAACTTCAAACCCAACTCCCGGTCTTCCTGTTCATACCCGCCTCCAAGACAAAGTGGGTGTTTTCTGAGACGCCATGGATGATGGGAACTGGTCACTCGGGCATGTGTGAACCCCACTGGGGAATTATTTTGCTTCGCTGAGAAACTCCTAATCTGCTGGGTTTGGTGCAACAAGTTCTTACTGGGTACTTACCATGTGCAAGGTTGAGCAGAGGTCACTGAGCCTTGGCTCAAGGAGTTGGGAGGGCCTTAGTCATGGTGGAGTCCAAACCCTTCAGTTCACAAGTGAAAAACTGAGACCCAGTGGACACCACCCAGAGTGCCCAGGCCCTGGATAGGAGTTGACTCTGGGGAGAGCCAAACTCTCATACCCACATTGCCCTGTGGCTGGACCCTTTGACCATATTTTCATACTCAAGGCTAGAGGATCAAGCAGGCTCTTTTGTTCTTGTTTGAGATGGGCTGAAATGTAGCCCAGATAGGCCTTGAGCTGGCAGAGGCAGCAGATGAACTTGATATCTGGTATGTTTGAGGTTACAGGCCCATGTGCATTGCCTTTACTCCACTTTAGGGGGCGCTGAGGATCGAACCCAGGGCCTCTGACACGTTAGGCCAGCTCTAGCCACTGAGCTGTTTCTCCCGCTGTTGTCTTTTGAGACAGGGTTAGCTATTTACTTAGACTGGTTTCCAGCTTGTGACCATCCTCCTGCGCCACTCTCCCAAAGGCAAGAAGTAAAGGCACGCACCACCATGCCTGTTCTTAGCATGCCTATTTTAAAGTTGAAGACACAGAAGCAAATGGTCAGGCGCAGGTGTTGAGTGTGATGCTGCAAATAAGGCCACCATCATGTAGACTCCCTGCAGCACATGACTCAGGAGGTTAGTCTTCAGGTCCTGAGGCTCCTGGCTCACAGTTGCACTGCACTGGGCAGAGGCTGCCTAGCCCTCCTGAGTGCAAGAGAGCAGCCTCTACAGGATGCACTGAGCCAGGGACAGGGGACACCTCAATACCCGAAGAAAGATTGCCAAGGATACTGGGAAGACTCAGCCAACATGTAGGAGAATCCAGACCTGGATTCAATGCCCAATGCTGCAATTATTAGCAGTAGCATCTTGGCAAGGCATTAAGCACTCTGAGACTCAGTTTCCCCACCTATAGATCGAGAACTATCACACCCATTTCTCTGAACTGTGGTGGAGAGTCATGTGGCCAGCAAAGTGAATGGCACACATCCATCACTCAGATGATATTGCTACCATTGCTGCCTGCAGCTGTGACTCCCCGCCCCTTCCCAGTCACCAGCCTGCCCTCTCTGAACATGCCAGGGGCCCAGTCCTTCCAACTTCCAACGCACCCTTCTGCCCTGGGCCCTCCCCTCTCTGCACACCCACCTCCTGCCCACACTACATGTTGGGCCACTGCATCAGGCTTTCTCTGAGGCACTGTAGGCCCCACATACATGCAGCATGCCACAAACTAGCCCTCATTATAGAATATGCCACAGGTAACAGCCTCTCTGGTCTGTAACTGCAAGAGGTGCATACTGTGGGCCCCTGTAAGACTCAGACATGCAGGGTGTGGCAGCACATACCTGTAATCCTAGCACCTTGGAAATGGAGGGAACAGAATCAAGAGCTCAAGGCCAGCTTCAACTATATGGTGAATTTGAGGCCAGCCTGGGCTACATGGGACTACTTTAAAAACAAAACAAAACAGAAGAGATCAACAGGAAAAAGAGAAGGAGGAAAAAACAGAAGGAAGGAGGAAGAGGAGGAGGAGGAAGAGGAGAAAGAGGAGGAGGAGGAGGAAGAGGGGAAAGAGGAGGAGGAGGAGGAAGGGGAGGAAGAGGAGGAGAAGGAGGAGGAAGAGGAGGAAGGGGAAGAGGATAAGGAAGAGGAGGAGGAGGGGGGAGGAAGAAGAGGAGGAGGAGGAAGAGGAGGAGGAGGAAGAGGAGGAAGAGGAGGAGGAGAAGGAAGGGGAAGAGGAGGAGGAAGAGGAGGAGGAGGAGGAAGAGGAGGAAGGGGAAGAGGAGGAGGAGGAGGAAGAGGAGGAGGAAGAGGAGGAGGAGGAGGAGGAGGAGAAGGAGGAGGAGGAAGGGGAAGAGGAGGAGGAAGAGGAGGAGGAGGAAGAGGAGGAAGGGGAAGAGGAGGAGAAGGAGGAGGAGGAAGAGGAGGAAGAGGAGGAGGAGGAAGGGGAAGAGGAGGAGGAAGAGGAGGAAGGGGAAGAGGAGGAGGAAGAGGAGGAGGCGGAGAAGGAGGAGGAGGAAGGGGAAGAGGAGGAGGAAGAGGAGGAGGAGGAAGAGGAGGAAGGGAAAGAGGAGGAGGAGGAGGAGGAAGAGGAGGAGGAGGAAGAGGAGGAGGAGGAGGAAGAGAAGGAGGAGGAAGAGGAAGAGGAGGAGGAAGAGAAGGAGGAGGAAGAGGAGGAGGAGGAAGAAGAGGAAGAGGAGAAGGACAAATGGAGGGCTTGAAAGGACCTTTCAGTTGGTGGGGAAACATGCTTGTCAGGGCAGAGCTTCGAGTGAGGCTGCTTGGTCATAGGTTGAGCAGAACACAGGATGCTCTAGTGACTGCAAACTCCTTCAAGTATGGTGGACTTCACCCTAGGAAAGTCTCCAGAGGCAGTTAGTGCCATCGGGAAGTCCAGGTCTGCTCTGAGCTGGCCTTTCTGACTGAGATCCTCTCCCTCCATCTTTGTAAGATCAGCTTCTGTCCCACTTTATCACTGCTGGCCCCTGACCCAGGGTCACACAGCACAGGCACTTGGTAAATATTTGCTGGGTGAATGAATTTGACTGATTAACACTCATGAGCCCATCAGAGGGGGATTAGCTGCAGCAAGAAAGACTAAATACCTAAGAACCAGGAAACAGAGCCTGGAGGGGCGGGTGCTGCTGAGTGGGGCAAGAGCACAGAATACTGGGGAGTGAGAGACAGATCCTGAGACTGCGGAGTGTGGGGGTCATCCCTGCTGTCTGTATGAATTAAGTCTTTGAGAGAGGACCTGGAAGCCCCGGGTCCAAGTTTCATGGCTGATAAAGCTCCTTTTCTCTGGAGCTAAGCATGTTCTCTGAGGAAGGAAGAGAGAATTTGCCCCTGATGCTCACAGTATTTCGTCCTGTGGAAGGCAGCTTTGGAGATGTCTGCCCAACCTCTGTCTCCCACCCCTGAAGATGGACTTGGGGTTACACATGACCTCTGTCCCTGGCCACAGCCAATTGGATCAAGAGCAAGTAACTGGACACCTCGACCCATACAGGGAAAAAGTGAATTGGATATCTGAGTAAACTGTTCTTTCCCGGTGGTTCCTGAGACAGTGAGCTAGTAAACTGGAATCTGACAGGAAAGAAGAATGAAGAAACCCCAGAGGAGACCCAAGGCCACTGCAACCCCCAACCCTGCCTGTTCCTTCTGCAATAGCCAAAACTCCTGCCTTGGTCATATCAACGGCCCATACAAGCACCCTTGACCGAGACCCAATTCCGAGAAGTCTTACCCCTGCTGGCTCTCTCTCTTAAGGCTTAGCTGCTCACTGAAGTTGCTCTCGTGTACACAAATTGTACACTAAAGTAAACTAGTCATGTACAGACCCTCTCTTCCCAAGCACACTGTAGTCCCAGGTTACAGAAGGTCATGCGTAGAAGGGCATTTGTCAGAAACACTGACCACAACAAAAGCTGCCACAAATTACCTTTATCAACATAGAAACTGAACATTTCAGTCTTCTTTGAATTCACTGGACTGCAACCCTCACTGGCCCTGGTGAATGAAATAAGCTCATAACCCATGTTCCAGAAGAGATTTTTTTTTTTTTTCAAAACACTAGACAACTGAGACATACCTTCTTCCAAATGTCATATAGGGGGTGGAGAGATGGTTCAGTGGTTAAGAGTACTTGCTCTCAAAGAGGACCCAGATTCAATTCCCACCACCCACATGGTGGCTCACAACCTCTGTAATTCCAGTTCCAGGGTATCTGGTGCCCTCTTCTGGTCTCTTCAGGTATGACTGCATGTATGTGGTATATACACATATACTCAGGCACACACAAACACACATAAAATAATACATAAATCTTAAAGAAAAGTCATATGGCCTGTTGTGGTGGTTCGTGTCTATAATCCCATCACTTGGAAAGCTGAGGCAGAAGGATTATCATGAGTCAAGGCCAGCCTGATTTACATGGAATCTCTGTTAGTTCAAGGGAAAAAGATAGTTATTTCAGAAGAAAGCTACCTACCTTCCAGCATAGCCAGCTGTTGTTAATACTTTTTTCTCTGTCATTCCCCCCTCACCTCTGGGTGGCCCTATCAAGTAGATGTGAACTGATTCTGTAACACAGTTACAATAGAAACAATCTCTGTGTTTCTCTGTCTCTTCATCCCCAATCCATCTCAGGAGATTTCTGATACTCTGATAAGATCACCTTCTGGACCATAAGTCCTCAGATATGAAACTCTAGGGTGAGAACCTTCTTTGAAACTCTAAGATTGACTGGGTGAAGTGGTGCACACTTTTAATCCCGGCACATGGAAGGCAAAGGCAGGCGAATGAATTCTAGGTCAGCCTGATCTACCTAGAGAGTTTCAGGTCATCCAGGGCTACACAGTGAGACCTTGTCTCAAAAAAAAAGAAGAATGGTAGAAAAACAGGTCAAAGTCCTGGAGAACAGAGGAAGCCCTGAACAGGGCTTGTGGATGGCACCAGGCAGATATTGGTGTGTTTGGGAATGAGGACAATGTCAGCCAAAGCTTATTAATGAAATCAAGTAAGGGATTCCTAAGTCTTTTCTTTCTGAGTTTCCCACGTCACTCTGCTCCTCATGGCCTGGGAAGAGCCTCGATTTCAGGGTGAGAGCAGGGAGGCCCCGAGCAAGCACAGAGGAAATGGCAGGGGGAGGCCGCTGCCTTCATCAGCGTCACCCTTTCCCACAGAGACAAATGGAAAAAGGAAATTCACTGTCACAGCGTCATTCACAGCTCAATGTACGTAAAACGACACAGGCTATCTTTAGAGTTTGCTTTAGCGAATATCAAGTGCAGTCAAGTGAAGAAATTAACATTTAAAACTGGACAGTTGCAGCCAAGCCAAAGGGGCGTGCAGAACTGAGCAGCGAGGAAGCCTGAGGGGGTCTGCAGAGGGCAGTGAGGTGCGCTAGAGGTGCTGGAACTGCAAGGAAAATAGCTATGGAGAAGCTTCCAGAAACCATTAGGCAAGAGAATGTTGCAGAAAGGGATGCCTGGAAAATCTCATATGGAGGTGGGGAGATTATCATATGCAGGAAGCCAATGTGCAAAACCTTCCCGACCCACGAGTAACTGAGGATGATGCAAATGAGACAGAAAGGCGGGAACTATGCAAATGATCCACTAAAGGTCACAGCTGTCTTGGTCCAGAAGACTGGGCCTAGAACTCAAAGGGATTCTTCTGCCTGTGTCTCCTGAGTGCTGGGATTAAAGGCTGTACCACCATGCCTGCTGATGCTTCTCTTCTTAATAAACCATCTGCTCCTGTTTCTACCCACAGGTCTCTGTCCAAGTTTTTGTTCAGGGACACAAGAACCTGGAACTTGAAGGGCATGGCAACACACTCCTTTAATGCCAGCACTTGGGTGGCAGAGGCAGTCAGAGCTTTAAGAGCTGTAGTCTACATAAAGCAATCCAGTCCAGCGGGGATTATGAGAAGACCTCAACACAACGCAAAGAAAACAACAACAACAAACAAACAAAGAAAAGAACCTAGAACTCCCATCAAGTAATTAGCAGATTTTTAACAATGGGGTCTCTAGTATCTCATTTTTCAGAAATACTTTATTATTTTCATTTTGTGCTGCCTGCATGTGTGTAAATGCACCTGCGCCATGCAGTGCCCTCAGAGGCGAGAGGAGGCATCAGATCCCCTGGAACTGGAGTAACAGACAATTGTGAGCTGCCAAGGGGGTGCTGGGAATTGAACCCAGGTCCTCTGCAAGAGCAGCCAGTGCTCTTAATCTTTAAGCCGTCTCTCCAGCCCCTCTAGTGTCTCATTTTTACAACTGGGTGTCTCAGGGACCGGAGAGATGAATCAGTGGTTAAAAACACTGGCTGTTCTTGCAAAGGATCCGATTTCAGTTCCCAGTACCCACATGGTAGCTCACAACAGTTTGTAACTCCAGTTCCAGAGGACCAGATGCCCTCTTCTGGCCTCCTTGGGCATTACATGTAAATGGTGCATTTAACATACATGTAAGCAGAACACTCAAACACAAAGAATAAAAGTAAGTAAATATTTTTAAAAATTGAATATCCTCACAATGTCAAACACCCCATGGTTCCTCAACAAAGCCTACTGCTCACCAATATGCGTTCATTTCTTTAAAGATTTATTTTAATTATGTATATGAAGTGTGAGGTATATACACAAGAGTGCAGGTGCCCCCAGAGTTGAGAAAAGGCTCTGGAATTGCAGTTAAAATAGATGTGAGCTGCCCAACACGGGTGCTTGCCACTTTTGATACATACTAACTGATGTATGTGGGTTTCAATTCTAGACTTCATTCTGTTTCCTCTGTTCCACTGTGTTAGGTATTGTTTCTGTTTTGTTGTTTTTTATTAGTGCTGTGTCGTTGTGATGTTTATAGCTCTGTAATATAGTTTGAAACAGACAATATACATCTTCTTAGTTAATCTTCACATCACACTGAGAGAGAGGAATTGTTATCCCATATTTGGGTTAGGAAACCAAAGTTCAAAGAACTAGAAGATAATACCGCTGATCATTAGCAAAACTGGAAAATTAATACTCATCTCTAAAGCCTGTGTGAATCCTTACACCAAGGCTGTTTTCTTTTGTAAGCTCTTCAGTCAGTCATCATGATGGATGTGGGGTAAGAATCACAGCCTTCCAAGTAGCCAGATTGTCTTATATTGAAAGAAATAGGTTGGTGGGGAAAATGTATCTTCTCTCTCTCCCTTCCCCCTTTTTTATCTGCACTGTCACTCTGGGCAACCTCACCACAGCCACCTTTAATGCCATCGCAAGACCTATAGCTACCCAACCCCTGACCTCTGGAAGGAGAACCTGTTCACCAAGCCTCCCTATCAGGAATTCACTGACCATCTTGTGAAAACCCACACCAAAATCTGTGCAGAGGATCCAGGCTCCATTTATGAGTCTTTACATGAGAAAAATGAAGTGAACTTTCTGTTAAAATAATGATAAACTTTTCAAAAATGTTTAGAAGAATCCAGACAGTAGTGTATTCCTTTAATCCCAGCACTCAGGAGGCAGAGACAAGCAGATAGCTGAGAGACAGAGTCCAGCCTGGTCTACATAGCAAGTTCCAGGCCATCTGGGGCCACAGGAAAACACGGTCTCAAACAAACATAAAAATAAATGAAGCAAGAAAAATGTGCAAAAGACATTAATAGATTTTTTTTTCCAAAGAAGACATAGAGGGCTGGAGAGATGTTTCATCAGTTGAGAGCACTGGCTGCTCTTGCAGGGGACCTAGTTTCAATTCCCAGCATACACATGGTGACCAACAACTGTTTGTAGCCAGTCCCAGAGGAATCCAATGCCTTCTTCTGACTCCACAGATATTGCACGACACAGGATCACTTACATACACGCAGGCAACATACTCATACACACAAACAAAACAAAACAAGAAGACATACAAATGGCCAACAGAATGTGAAAGACTACTGAACATCACTGACCATCAATGATAGGCAAATCCAAGACCCAAAAAGAGATCACTCTTATCTCTGTCTATCCCCTGCCCTTTCCTGTTGTTTTGAGACAGTTTCATTGGAGTCCAAGCTAACTTCAAACTTACTATATAGTCAAGGATGACCTTGAACTTCTGATCCTCCTGCCTCTACCTCCTTAGTGTTGGATTACAAGCATGTTCTCTACCATGTCTGGTCTATGTGGTGTTGGGGGCTGAACCCAGAGCTACATGCATGCTAGGCAGCTGCACTCCTGAACGAGCCACAACCCAGATCCTTCAGGCTGAATGTAAGTATCCGTAACAGGGAGGGAGCAGTGGAGCCCTAAGACTAATGCTGAGAAGCAGCCCCAACCATCCGTACCCAGGCCCATCTGGAACCCAGGCCTGCTGGCTCCCAGAATGTGCCCGTGAATGAACTCACGAGTCCTGTTGGTAAGATCCACACTGCCTGGGCTGGACAGCTCCTGCTGTGGCTGGTCTGGCTGCAGGGCCCAGTGGACTTTTTGCAGGCCTGAAAGATGTCCCTTCGAGTTGCTTTTTCTTTGAGAGTAACCGGGGACTGGAAACCCAATGTGTATTGAGGGGAAATCTGTGGAGACAGCATGAAAGCATGGGCAGAGTTACTGAAGAGTTTCCCCATTCTACCTGCCAGTTACAGAGACAGCCTCAGACACAGAATGGAGGACAGGGTGGAAGGACGGGGCCCAGGATGGGGTGGAGTTGGCAGAATTCCACCTGTGAACAGGCTGGGACGCTGCTGGGAAGGACCTCTCAGTTCTACGTGCTCTAGAGTTCTACTAGAATGATGAAGCTCCTGTCTCGACATTCTTGCCTCTCCACAGCAGTGATGACTAGATATGATGAGTCAGGGGGGAAAATCAAAATAAAAAAATTGAAGTGTTGAGCTGGAGAGACAGCTCAGTGGTTAAGAGCATTTCCTGCTTCTACAGAGGACTGGGGTTCAGTTCCCAGCACCCACGTGGCAACTGACAACTGGCTATAACTCCAGTTCCAGGGGATCTGATACCTTCTTCTGGGCTTCCTGGGCACTACATGCATGTGGTGCACTTACATGCAGGCAACACACATATACATATAAAATAGAAATAAATAAATCTCTATCACAACCACCCAGTCATGTGGTCTCATACAGGCATATCCAACCCTTCAACATTGTCAAACTACACTGTGACACATCTACAAAGTTCACACTCGAAAACTGCACAATCAGATTGACAAAAAAGTAACTTAATTTTTTTGTGGTGCGTAGTATGCATATGCACAGTCATGTTACATGTGTATATATGAGTAAACACTGTGTACATGTGAGGCCCAAGATTGATGTCAGATGTCTTCCTCAATCACTTCCACCTCACTCGTTGAGGTAGGGCTGCTCACTTGAACCCAGAGCTTGTCTAGCTAGCCAGCTTGCTTTGGGGATCCCTGTCTGTGCCTTCTAAGCACTGCAACTATAAGTGGCCATCACGCCCACCTCACATTAACATGAGTTCTCACACTTATACAGCAAATGCTTTACCCGCTGGGTCATCTCCCCAGTCCATTTAGTATTTTGATTTTGTGTTTATGATTTTGTGTTGAACCACTTTGAGAGCTTTCCTCGTCACATGCAGCCTTCAGGTCATGGGTTGGACATGCCTGCTAGGACTTGGTAAAGGCTTCAAGGACACTTGGCTAGGAGTCAAGAAAAGGGACAGCTTCCTGGAATCTCCAGCTGGAAGCATTGTTGTAAGGGATTCTCAGATCTTCCTGGGATTCACATCAAGTTTTCAATGTCTCTACCTTGGCCTGGTCTCCTCCTGTAGCTTGTGGGGTCCAGCCTGACTCCAGACTTCTCTTCTTCAACCTTCATCACTGCAGGGGAAAAGATGACTACAACGTCAAAACACACGTGATAAAAAGGGCAATGACCCAGGCAGCAAGGTTATGCCTTGCAAACACGAGGACCTGAGTTTGATCCCCAGACCAGTTTTTAAAAAGCCAAGCATGGTGGTGCACACTTGAAATTCCAGGGATGGACGGGTGGAGACAGTTGTATCCGTGGGGCTCACTGGCTGCTGGCCTAGCCAATCCAAGAGTTTCAGGAAAAGGTGAAAAACCTTGTTTCAATAAACAACCTGAGGGATGGCTCAGTGATTAAGTGCACTGGGTGCTGTTGCAGAGGATTCCCAGCACCCACATGACAGCTAACAACCATCTGTAACTCTACCTCCAGGGGATACAACGCCCTGATGCACAGGACACACTTACACATATGCAGACAAAGAATCCATACACATAGAAATGAAATGGCATGACAGACTACATGTAAAAGCACTTGTTGCATGAGTCCTGAGTTCAATTCCTGGAACGCACAGAAAAGTGAAAGGGGAAAAGCAACTCCACAAAGTTCTCCTCTGACCTCCACACTGTGCTGTGATATTCACCCTCCACTCATAAGAAGAAATGATATTTAAAAGTCAGGCACTACTGGAATGCAGTTCCTCCCTTCCCCTCCCTTCTCCAGGAACACAGATGCTGAGGTGGAGCAGCTATCTTGCAGTACTCCGGGCGTAGGTGCGAAGACCGAAGACAAACAGCACCCCTCCTCCCTGAGGTGCTCCAGGCTCCTGCTTTCTGGACTGCTTATTTCTGAGTTCTATATCATGAGGGGAATACCAACCCTATATTTAAACTAGCAGCCATGTTTTATGTTCCTTTTAAGAATGAATGAACTAGATCTCTACATATCAGACTGTGTAAATCTCAAGAAACATAACGAAATCTTAAAAAAAGAAGCAATTTGCAGAAAGTCACAAAAGCAGGGCTGAGGTGACTCACTGGGGAAAGGTGCTCACCGTGCATGTCTGACGGCCTGAGGTCAAACCCTGGAACCCATACAGAGGTGAAAGGAAAGAACTGACTCCTGTAAGTTGTGTGCTGTGGCAAGCATACATATCCACACATCATATATACTCACACATGCATGACAATAATAAGTTTTTAGAAATTACTTAAAGTTACAATCAAAATACTGCTTACGCAAAACTTAAAAAACATAAAACGCTACCAATATTGCTTATTACTACCATTATGAATCATGAAAGCATAGCATTAGGCAGAGGAATATTATACAAATTTCAGCTTTCCCATAAGGAACAATGTTATTTTACATAAATAGGAAAACTATCGTCACCATCCCATCAAAGGGACAGGCAACCAACAAAAAAGCCTGAAGAATTCCTGGTAAAACTATGGGAGGGGCAGGGTGGAGTCCCACTGCTTTTGATCATGAGTTCTCACATGTGTTAGGACTGGGGATGTAGCTCAGCTGGTAAAGCAGTCATCTAGCATGCAGAAAGCCCTGGCTTCCACACACAGGCACTGCCTGAGCCAGGAGTGGAGGTGTGTTAGAGGCAGGAAGATCAGAAGTTCAAGGTCATCCTTAGGTATTAGCAAGCTGGAGGCCAACCTGAGCTACAAGACAGACTGTCTCAAAAACAAAAAATCTTCAAATGTTTGTTAATTTTTAAGTTGAAATTACATATTACTTTTATTGTAAGCATTAAAAGACAATTTAATATGACACATTTAATAATTTGATTTAACTTAATTTTCTTACAGAAATATACCTCCAAGTTCTAGATTTGTTTAGTAATTTAATAATGATAATTATATGCTTAACATTTATGGTTAGGGACTGGAGACATGGTTCAGAGGTTAAGAGGACTGGCTGTTCTCTCAGAGGACCTAGGTTCAATTCCTAGCACCCACATGGTGGCTAACAACTGGCCATAACTCCAGTTCCAGGGGATTCCAATGCCTTCTTCTGACTCCTTGAGCATTGCATGACACAGGTGCACTTACACGCATGCAGGCATTATGTAGGCATACACATAAAATAAAAATAATTTTAAAAATTCATGGTTAAATCTATTTGTTCAAAATGAGTCATGTTTAAAGGGTTAACACAAGGCTGAGAGATGGCTCCATAGTTAAGAGCACTGACTGCTCTGACAGAGGACCTGAGTTTGGTTCCCAGCATCCACATGGCAGCTAACAACTGTCTGTAACTTCAGCTCTAGGGGATCCAACACCTCTAGCCTCTAAGGGACACATTTGTCTAATTAAAATAAATCTTTTAAGAAAGACAGCAGAAAATCACAACAAAGAATTCTGTAAGGCAAAGGTTCTCTCATGAGTTTGAGTTGGGGTCATGCAAGTGCTTTCAAAATTAAGGTTTCCTGGGCTCATGCCCCGAGTTTTGGATTCTGTGGAGTTTTGGGGTGGCTCCTGGGAATTAGCACTTCTAGCAAGTTCCTGGTTGATGTTGTTATAGGAACGGATTTGGTCTGCAGGGCAAGCTGGAGTTTTCCCATTCTTGGCCCTCTTTATAATGAGCTGTACAAAGGAGATTGTTTATTAAGGAGAGATACAGAGGGCCTGGGGTTGTGCCAGATCTCGCTTGTGGCCTGGTTCTAAGGCCCGAAAAGGGCTGAGGTCACCAGTGAGGACAGGCGACCTTTTATGGATCATTTACACAGTGCCCACCTCTACTGAGTGAAATGCGGGCTTTTCTGAACATGCTCCCTTGGCTGAATGAAGCTCAGGTGCACGGAGGGCGGCAGCCTTTCCGGTGCTCGTCTCCGGGCCCTCCACCCGATTTCCTCTTCTGCCTCACTGTGCCTGCTGAGCAGGAACCTCCAACTATGTTTAAAGGAAATAAGTCCAGTCTATATTTTCTATTCAATTGCTCTAAAAAGTTTTTACCTTCTTGTTTTGGGACGGGGGCGGGGGGGGGGGGCAAGGTCATAGCGCACGCGGGGAGGTCGGAGGACAACTTACAGGATTAGGTTCTCTCCTTCCACCACATAGGTCCGAGGGATCAAACTCATGTTGACCAGTTTAGTGGCAAGAACCTTTGCCTGCTGAGCCACCTCGCCAGTCCCAAGTTGATGGTTATTTGAACGTTGAACTTTCTCCTCCATCTTGGTGTGATGAGTACCGAGAAGCCAAGTAACAGACCGCATTCCCATGCAGAAGCACTGTAACACCGCAGAAGGGCCAATGCTACCTCTCCACGAGGGAGCCCGCATGGGAAATACCACGTGACCCAGAGAGGCCAATCAAACACTTCCCATCCCCAGCCACACAGAATGGTTTCAAGATGATCCGGTATTCAATGCTAGGCCAATTAGAATTCTTCCAAGGACGTTTTGGATTATCCCTTCCAAACTGTGAACTGTGGTGCTGGTACTGTCATCAGCTGCTTGGGCTCTTCAGTGTGTCCTCCTGTTAAATGTATTTTCCCTCATGTTTGAGTTGGGTTTATGTTTGCTCCTAAGAGTTCTTATATCCCCAGGCTGGGGAGCTGGCTCAGTCGGAAAAGGATTTGTGAAGCAAGCATGAGGACCTGAGTTCAACCCCCAAAACCCACATTTTAAAAGCCAAGCAGGAGTGCCAGGTGTGGTGGCACACATCTTTAGTCTCAGAACTCAGGGAGCAGAGGGAGGCAGATCTCTGTGAAGTTGCCGCCAGAGTTCCAGATTAACTAGGGCTACAAGGAGACCCTGTCTCAAAAGAAAGAAAAAAGGCAGAGCAGCACGTATCTGTAATGCCAAGGAAGAAGCAGAGACAGGAGGATCTGTGGAGCTTGCCGGCAAACTGCCCATCAGAAACCCTACCTTAAAAACAAGTCAGGAGGCTAGAGAGATGGCTTAGAAGTCAAGAGAACTTGCTATTCTTGCAAACGACCAGAGTTCAGTTTGTAGCACCCACTTAGCAGCTAACAACCATCAGTAACTGCAGTTACAGAGGATCTGACGCCCTCTTCTGACCCCTGTGGGCATTGCACAACACAGGGGCTCCTACATACCTGCCGGCAAAACACTAATGCTGATAGACTACACCTGAGGTTGGCCCCTGGCACATACACACACACACACACACACACACACAGAGAGAGAGAGAGAGAGAGAGAGAGAGAGAGAGAGAGAGAGAGAGAGAGAGAGAGTTCTTATATTTCTGATACAAATGAAATAGGGTTCCCAACACATTTAATATGTATTCTTTCATATTTGAAGTACTGTGGATTCCAGGATCAGAAAAAAAAGCGTCGGTAAATATAAAAGCGGATGAAGAGGGAAGGGCACACACTGCTGAAGTGCTCAGATCTGTCAAAGCAATATCCAGACAGACGCATTCCTCCAGCTCTGGGCTGGTTAAGGCTGTCAACCCTGGCCCTTCTGTGTGGCCTCCTGCCTTCTCACTGCTGGAGAGAAGTCCTTTTCCAGGAATACGCAGAAACAAAAGACTCAGGCTGCCCCCAACCGTCTTAAAGGAAGTCCCCCATCTGAACCGGAGTGCTCTGGCCCTCTGGTTATGTTCGCCTCGGCCTGTGCTCTGACTGGCAGCTGGGCAGTCCATCATAAAACCCTAGCCTGACAGGACACTATGTGTACCTCCAGCGTCATATCTGTACATTGACTGACTATCATAATGTCATTTTGTCCTAATTAGAACTCACTGAGGTACATAATTTTAACACACATTCCACACACAGAGAGACCGTTTAAATGTAAGAAATAGGCTCTGGGAGACAGCTTGCTATGCAAGTGTGAGACTCGGAATTTGGATCCTAGAATTTGCATAAATGCAGAGTAGGTGTGGCAGTTGCCCGTGATCCAGGATGGTGGGGGGATGGGAATCCCTGGGGCAAGCTGGCTAGCTAGGGTCAGTGAGCTCTGGGCTTAGTGAGAGATGCTGCCTCAATGTAAAAAGTGAAGAGTAATTGAGGAAGACACCAGACATCAGCGCTGGGCCTCCATGTGCATCTATACACAATGTAGCCACACACATTCAAATATGCATATACATACATACCATACCTACATTAAAAAAAAAAAAAAAAAGATGAAGAAATGGAGGGTCTTGGAAAATGGCTAAATCAGTAAAATCCTTCCACGCAGGAGGACCTGAGTTTGACTCTCAGAAACCACGTGGCAGCATGCACCTGTAATCCCAGCTCTGGGGAGTGAAGTTTGCTGGCCAGCCAGCCTAAAGTAGTTGGTGAGCCTCAGGTCAGTGAGCCACTCTGTCCCAAGTGAGATAAACAGTGTTCCTGAGGATGACACCCAAGGCTGTCCTGTGGCCTCCACATGTACATGTACTCCACACTCATGAACACATGCTCACATACTCACACATTTTTTAAAAAGATGAAGAAATAGAGGCAAGGAGAATTAAGTTGCTTATCCTGAATCACAGAGCCAGCTATGGTGAAACCAGGATTCAAACTAGATTATTTCTGAGTCTCAAACCCTAGGAATTAAGGGAGAGAAAGGAAGAAAGAGAAAGGGAGGAAGGGAAAAGGCAGAGACGTGAACCTGTGAGCAGCAGTCTGGGACAGGTCTCTGACAATTTTCTACAGCTGGGTTCTAGGTCCTTCCTGATTCTGGCTGAATTCCTATACTCACACACCCCAAAGGCCCTATAAAAACCCTCACTTCTCTTCAACTGCCTTCAGTTGATGTGAATTACTTGCATCCAAAGAGCACTAACCATTACCACCATCCACTACAATATGCTCCCAAAGGAATTATGGCAATGGCTCTAGCATGTGATAGATGGGATAAGCTTGCAAGGATAGTTTTTCCTAGCCCAAGGCTCTCCATTCCCCAACTAGAGCACTGCTGTCCTCCCGTCCACCTTAGATTCTGGATCACTTTGGCCAAAGTATGCTTCATGATTCAGAGAAATCTGTCCTGAGATATTGGCACCCATGTCACTGTCCCTGCCACTACTCTGAAATCTAGGATACTAGAGAATAGCTAAAACCCTCCTGACAAGATCAACACCCTAACACTGAAAGGCTGAGGACCAGAGTGGTACCCTGGCACACAGACACTCAGAGCTCTCCACCCAAGCCTGTCCAGTGTAGCAAATGACAGCATTAAAGATGTACAGAGCAGGGGCTGGAGAGATCACTCAGCAGTTAAGAGCACTGGCTGCTCTTGCAGAGGAACCAGGCTCAATTCTTAATACCCACAGGGCTGCTAACAACCATCTGAACAACAGTTCCAGGGGATCTGACTCCCTCTTCTGACCTCCATGGACACTGCACATCAATGCATGTAAGTACATGCAGGTAGTACATTCATGTACATAAAAACTTTAAAAATATTGTAAAAGATGTATAGCACATTGGGTCCATCAAAACCCTGGTGGTAGAATCATCTGCCAGCTAAGCACAGGTTTCCTTCCCATCCACAGGCACATCAGTTCAGGAGAAACCATCCTTACCAAGTAAGCACTTTGTTCCAGAAAGATGAACAGGATGTTTGGAAGCAAACAGGACAGAACAGTCTAATTATTAGGGAAGAAGGGCAAAGGGTAAAAATAAATCCTCAGAACCTGACAGCCGAGTCTCCGGAAGTGAACTGGTTAGGGAAGGATCAAATCGTGCCCGCTCCTCAGCCCTCTGGGAAGCTTTCCTAGCACCTGTCTTTTAAACCACTTGACCTTTAAATCTAAGAATGCTGGGCCAGACAGCATGGTGTTTGAGATCCTAGAGGATCTCAGGAAAGAGCTTCCCCACTGGAGTCCTGGAAATGTTTTGTCAAGTGAATTTTAAAAATGACCATTCTGGCCTTTAACAAACTGAACTAGAATCCAGAGAGAAAAAGCTGGGCAGAAGAATCTGGAGTTCAAGACCATCTTGTATCACATGAGGCTAGTTCCAGGCCAGCCTGAGATACATGAGGTCATGCCTCAAAAAAAGCAAAGGAAAAAGAGAAACCACCTTCCAACTGGAGGCTCATCCGTTGCCTCTAGGCATGCTGAGCCAACTCCTACACTCCAGGAAAGAAAGGATAAGACAATAAAATAGAATATTCCCAATAACACCAACACGGCATATCCATAGCCTGGAAATGAAAGCAATTTAGTCATTATTTGGACCCCATCACGAGGCATTCATTACACTTACAGGTGCAAACTATTTCTTCATAGTTGTCAGGAAGGGAAGAGGCAGCCTCAGGCTTTCTGGGGTGCTTTGTAAATGTTCCCAGTCTCAAAAGCATTACAAAAACAAACAAATTTGTGAGCCTAGAAGACCAAGACTCCCTCTTCTACTCACCGGGGTGCTGGGGCATACAAGCACAATCTTTCTTCATTGGGAGGATTCGTACCCCGAACCGGTGAACTCAGGTGCCAGACTGACTAACACAGTATAATTCTTTTTTAAGAAAAGGAAATGTTTTAAGGAACACTCAGTGCTCAGCTGAGGTATTTCTCCAGCTTTCCTAGTCCATAAATGCTAGGGTCACATGTCCCCTTTTCTTTGTGTTCTTGTCTACTCTATCTGAACTTCAAGCTGCAGACTTACCTTGATGTTCTTAGAGATGGACACCAGGCTCCAGATTCCAGGAAGGCCAGAGTTACTGGCTCAGCTCCTGGAGGCTGACAGCAAGGTTTTCTGCGGCTTCTAGGCTGAGCAGTATTTGGAACATTGGAAATTGACTACTGGTGGTCAGCCATGTGACCGGGGTGGTGGGGGAGGGGAGGGTTGCTTCTGCAGGGTCAAGATGGATGCCTGGCTGGCTGACAGACCAGAGTAAAGCAGGGTCTGGCTAGAAGTGACTACAGTTATAGGTAAAGGACTTTATTTCAAATTTCTTCTTGCATTTTATGGTGATTTTAACTTAGTGAGCTTTTATGATTGTATATTCCAGCCTTGAGTTTGAAATGCTGATTCACCTTCTGTGGAGTGTGTGTGTGTGTGTGTGTGTGTGTGTGTGTGCACACGCGCGCGTGTGTACACATGCTTGTAGAGGTCAAAGGACAACTTCTGGTAGTGAATGGTCTCCTTCCATGTGGGTTCCAGGAGTCAAACACAGACTGGAAGGGATGTTAGAGCTGGAAGAAAACTGAGAGATGATTTACACCTACCCCAAAGTATCCACTTTTAAACTGGAGGAACTGAGGCCCAGAGAGATATGGCACCATTTACAGGAGCCTGCAGCAGTCCAGGACTGTTGTCAAATGCCACAGCGACCACAATTGGCTAAAATTTACAATTTGTTTGAATTTCTTGGTGTGGTTAGACCTTTAAGAATGGCTAAGCTACTGGTCAGGGATCTTATCACAGCACAGGTGCCTGAAGTGCAGCTGTCAGAGTCAGAGGTGCCTTAGGAAGTGGACGCTCCTGTCTCTCTGGTTGTAAGAAAATCACCTGTCTACCTCCTCGTTCATCCTTGGTGGGTGGGATGAGCAGCTGTGTGCTTACAGAACTTGATGGAATTCAGAACAGCAGCACCCGGCCCCCATACACACACATATTTCCCCCCTCCCCTCCCCTCCCTTCCCCTCCCCTCCCCTCCCTTCCTCTCCCCTCCCTTCCCCTCTCCTCCCCTCTCCTCTCCTCTCGTTCCCTCCCCTCCTTTCCTCTCACCACTGTAAGCCTCAGAAGGAAGGCTCCTGCCACGGAGAACAGAGGACTCTTCCATCTCTGGGTAGATAAGTTCGATTCTGTTGAGAAGGTGTTTGGAGAAGTGATTGCATTCCACGTAGCCTTCTC
Organism: Eospalax fontanierii; assembly: GCA_035773235.1. Taxonomy (NCBI): domain Eukaryota; kingdom Metazoa; phylum Chordata; class Mammalia; order Rodentia; family Spalacidae; genus Eospalax; species Eospalax fontanierii. The sequence goes on along the minus strand of CM069547.1, from coordinate 50,033,659 downwards.
CAATCTCTCTGTTGTAAATTTATCTTAACTTTTAGCCACTCAGCTTCTGTATATGATTTCTCATTTGTTCCCAAGCACAGACAGAACCTGAAGAAGTCCAGTAGTGATGAATTGGAGAGAGAGACACCCAGCGTAGACCCTCACTTTAAACTTCCCTGGAGCCTGTGATTCTCCCAGTCTCCATGGCCTTGGCTCTGGAGCACGGCACACTGAGGAGCTGCATGAAATGTTGAGACTGGTCAGTACCTTCCTAATCCCAGACTCCCTTCTTTCCTGCTTTTCAACCCAGTGAAGACCTCTAATCCTCGAATATCTTCCTTCTCTCCTCATCAGCCCCTTCTGGCCTAATTTACTTCCCCTCTGGTCTGGACTGCTCCGGTGTTCCCTCACAGATACCCGGAGCCGTACTCCTGCCTCGCCAAACTCATGGTCCGATTCATCCCTTTCGTTAATCTCTTCTACTGCCAGCCTTCAGTGGGAGCGAACACACACACAGCATGACAGACTAGGGTCACGGGCTAAGGAGTGAGTGTGTGTGTGCATGTGTGAGAGAGTGGATAGGGACAGGGGAATCCAGTCCCATACAGTCAACGCCGTGACCACGCCATTCCTCCCTTCTCACAGCTTAGTTCTGTGATCTTCCCCAAATGCTGAGAGCGCCTGGTCTCCTCCCCTCCCCTTCTGCGCGCCAGCTCCTGCCAGCTCTGTGTCACTACCCAGAAGACCAGGCCATGCTGGCCTTGGCTGTGCAGTAAATACTTGGGGAGGCTGTGGATCCTTCCTCATCATCAGTGTGATAACAGCTGAGGCTCGTGCATTGGCTCATGTAAGGCAAAAATTGGCCCCCGTGGCCCCAGCAGGTGCTGGTCCCTTTCCGGGGACATCTGGTAGTGTCTGGGGACACTTGTCTACACTGAGGAGAGAGCCCCTACTGGAGGCAGGGTCTCTGACTCAGGCAAGGAAGCAGGAGACTTGGGTCCAGATCACTTGCCTCAGCTCTACCAGGAGAGGGAGCCAAAGGTGCTCAGTAACTTGAAACATTTGAGCCCCACCCCCCCCCCCCCCCCCCCGTTTCCTTTGGAGGGTAGAAAGATCCTGTCCAAGGAGACAGATTCCCTCCCATGTCTGACTCCCACCGGGGTGTGACATGAGCAAGATTTGAGCAAGTTTTGTAAGCACCAGCCATAAGGGCAAAGTCTCCTGAAGACGGAAACAGTGGCCTTGGGAATTGATTCATCAAGCAAGAGCAATTTATACACAAGCACGAGGACCTGAGTCTGGATCCCCAGCACCCCAGGACTGCAGAGGCCCATGGAAAGCTGGGGCTCACTGGCCGATCAGCCTCCCTGAAAATGGCAAGCTCTGGGTTCAGTGAGAGACCCTATCTTAAGGAAATAAGGCAGAAAATAAAACAAGACACCCAACATCCTCTTGAGTGCTCAGGCACGTAAATCACATACACACGTGAACATACCCTCGCCCCAAACACACACACACACAAGAATGAGCTTTCTACTAGAAAGGCCTGCAGGCATATGTCCTTGTCAGTGGGGCTGAGAAATCATTTGGAGGCCTGTCAGGCTCTTCTAGAACCTTTCTCTATGAGAAGGTCTCCTAAGCCGGACTCTGCTCACTCCAGTATGCACAGTTTCTGGCTTTCAGACTGTTTGCCTGGCTCCAGCAGGTGCTATAATAATTGATTGTTCCAGATTCTTATCAGCGTTTGCTACTTTCAAAAATTATTTTTATTTTATGTGTATGAATGTTTTGCCTGCGTGTATGTATGTGCACTGCATGGAAGTCTAAAGCCAACAGAAGCCAGAAGTGGGTGTTGAATCTCCTGGAGCTGGACTCACAGACTGTGTGCCATCGTGTGGGTGTTGGAAGCAGAGCTGGGTCCTCGGTAGGAGCAGCTAGTGCTATTAGCCGCTGAGCCGTCTCTCCACCCCTATTCACTGTATTTTTGTTTTTGCTTGGTTTTCTTGGAGATAGGGTCTCACTATGTAACCAGCTGGCCTGGAACTCACAGAGATCCTCCTGCCTCTGCCTCCCAAGTTAAAGGTGTGAATCACCAAGCCTGGTTTTGCTTCTTTTGAAGCAGGTTCAAGGTGGAAGGAGGTTTGAGGAGGAAGCATACTGCAGTAGTGTCAAAAGTCCCCATGAAGGCAGCCGAGGGCAGATTTAAAGAGGAGCTGAGAAGCAGGCCATCTGAGCATTTCTAAGCAAATCCACATTAGGTGTTTATTTGCTCATTTACATATTGTCTGATCTTCTAATATGCAGAAGACTTGATTTAACTCACTAACACTGGAATAAAACCTGACCCCTAAATGGTTGGATTCAAATCTCAAATCCCAGTTCAAGCAAGAGCTGGGGAAGCTAAGAGACATCTATGCTGATAGGTGCTGGATCTGAGAGCTGAGAGGACCTGTGTCTTGTTTTCCAGGGAGAAAGTGGATGGCAGCTAGGTGTGCCTGGACTGAGAGGGCTCTACCAAGCTTACTGAGGTGGCACAAACATGTGGAGAGAGACCAAGCCCTGCCACAACTTATAGGCAGCAACAACCAAGAACCACGTGACACTAGTAGAGAGTCTGGTGTAGACTCCTACACTCCACCACCCCAGCAGCAAACTAGAAATCCAAAGGAAACCCCCAAACAGGTGGAATTTTTAAAATATGGGCTCAAAATATAAAGAGAGCTTTAGAAATAAACTAATGTTTCTGCCTACTTGAGTTGCAGGTCAGAAACTGGGATTCTAAATAAATTTTTTCAAAGATTAATGTTAGGGAAATTCAATGTTATAAAAAAAAGTCTAGAAGGCTGGCAAGATGGCTCAAAGGGTCAAGGTGCTTGCCACCAAGCCTGCTGACCTGGGTTCTATCCCCAAGGCCCACATAGTGGAAGGAAAGCACTGATTCCTAGAGTTGTCCTCTGGTGAACCACACGTCTGCAATGGCACATGTGCAGGGCAGGCCTACACAGGCCCAAACGTGTACACACACACACTAAATACATACGTAAATAAATAAATAAATGTACTTAGAAAAGGGGAGAATCAGCAGCTTGGACAATGGGCATATCTGTGATGCATCAGGCTCTCCAGGCTGTGTGGTAGCAGGAAATGGAGATCCAGAAGGACCCAGAGTGCCCCTGGGTGGGAACAGGAGGCAGGCAAGGGACAGAAAGAAAGTGGGACCAGAGAGGAGTCAGCATAAGGTTGACCAGCAGATGCTGGGTGGGTTTGAGAGGACATTGGTAGAGTCAGAATGAGATATTGGAATTTAATATTTCAGAAATCGAGTATGGCACCAGATTACAATGTGAGCATGTGAGAGGGGAAGATGACCCGTTTCCACCATAGAACAGAAACTGTGTCAGATGTGAGGTGACCTACCTCTACCTCTTACTCCTTGTGAAATTTGGGTCCTATGACTATTATGTAGCCAAATCTATAAATAAAACTAAAATGTAAGGGGCTGAAGAGGTGGCTCAGTGGTTAAAAGCATTGACTACTCTTGCAGAGGACCTGGGTTCAATTCCCAGCACCTACATGGCACAAGACTGGGACTCCAGAACTTGGGAAGTAGAGGCAGAAGAACCATTTATTTACTTGTATAAATAAGCAAGTAAATAAGTAAACCTGTACTTTGAAAAAGCAGCCAAGTAGCTCGAATGTACATGGCAGGCACTGGCTGCATTGCTAATCGAGAGAGGTCTGCCCGCAGCTGATTAGCAGTACCATGCCATTTCTGGGCTTATATGGCTCCCTGCTCACAATCAGGTGGGTAGCAAGCCCTGGTTGACTTGAGCTGGCTCTTTCTAAGAGGGCGTGTGGCAGAAAGTCTGACTGCTATGATGCGGGTTGCCTCGATTTAGGACAAGAGGAACAGAAGGGGCCATCGGCCCCTTCTGTTCCTCTAATCAGGCCTGCTCCTATTATGGAGGCCACAGAGAACCTCAGAAGAGGGAGGGATCTACCCATCCCAGCTGATATTCTACAGAACCAGATGTGAGGTCACCATAATGACCTACTATACCTCCAACCAGGTTGAGTCCATTTTTTAGTAAAAGAAACTTAAAGGGGGTTAGGGAGAAGGCTCAGTTGGTAAAGTGCTTGCCATGCAACCATGAGGACCTAAATTTAATTATCAGAAACCATTTTCAGTTTTAGTTTTGTTTTGTTTTGAGACAAGGTTTCCCTGTAGCCCCAGCTAGACTGGAAGTCACTATGTAGACCAGGCTGGCCTCGATCTCACAGAGATCCACCTGCCTCTGCCTCCTGAGTGCTAGGATTAAAAGCATGTACCCACTACACAGAACTAGAACCCACTTTAAAAAGCTGAGCACGACGGTGAACACTTGTAATCCCAGCACTGGGGAGATGGAGACAGGCCGATCTGCCGTAGAGCTCAGGGGCCGGTCAGCCTCGCCTGCTTGATGAGCTCTAGGCCCGTGAGAGACTCTGTCTCAATAAATAAGGTGAATGGTGCCTGAGGAATAACACCTAATGCTGTCCTCTGCCTCTGCACATGTATGCATGCACCACACACACACACACACACACACACATACACACACACACAGAGAAAGAGAGAGAGAGAGAGAGGCATACACACAGAGACTCTTAAAATGTCTTTGTCCTCAAAATTCTATAAAATCATCCAAAATTATGTACCTGGTATAAAAATTTGTCAGAAGTAACACAGAACCAAGCACTAAGGGACACCCCTCAAGTAGCTCAAGAACTAATTTTTACAGATGAGGGCCGAGAAACAGACATTCAAGATCACTTGATTTGGCTGGAGGAAGGGGAGGACACATTCAACCATTCATTGTCACAGTGTAATTGCTGACAATTATGTCCCCTTTGTTGACATGGCCACCACCCCTAGTCACAGTGCAGAGGAGGTAATAGATCCTGCTTGCTTATAGCTGCCTTTACTGGGAAGATAAACTTGGCTGGAGGAAGAGTGGGCAGGCATTCAGTAAAGGCAGAAGCCCCTTACTGAGTACTCAGGATCGGGGAAGATGACTTTTCTTAGATGGTTCACCCAAAGTAAATGTGTAGGGATGGTGGAGGCACCTAGCTGGCTGGTCTCCAGGGCTCTGGTGGGAAGACACGTCTCTCATGAGCTCATAGCTGAATTCGAAATCCCAGGATGTCTGCTTGGAGAAAAAGTAGAGTGCCCCCTTTCAGACGCAGAAGCCATGAAGCCAAAGGCATTGGGCTTCAGCAAAGCCTTTGGAAAGTCATCAGAGTAGTGCTGCCTGTTATGTCTAGGGAGAGCAAAGGGGACGAGCTCCTGGACTGGCATGCATTCCCTCCCAAGGGGAGGGTGTGGCATTGGTTGCATAGTGGGGAAGATGATCCTTAGAAGAGGATCTTTGATAAAAAGGATGTCTTGTTTGGGCCTTGATTCTTGTTTCATCTTTTCTGTATCCCTACATGACTCAGACACGATTCTACAAATAACCCTTGCTGAAATGGTAGAGCTGGGAGCGTTGGCAAAACCAACCACTGCCACTTCCATGGCTCACAAGCCTGAGGTTTAATAGGGGTAGTCAGACCTCTAGGAAGAGAACATACAACTACAGACCCTCGCTGTTCGTCTGTCCTTGCACATATGTGCACACACTGGCTTCTCTCTCTAAAGGAGAGAGAACCAGAGAAGGGAGAAGGGAGAATGGCAACGATATGAGTCAGCATCACTGCTCAGGCATCCTGGAATAGCAAAGAACACAGACAGCGAGACCTGGAGCAGAAAGTAACAAAAACTCACCTGACCTTCCTTGGGCTGGTGTTTCCTGCCAAGCCAGAGCCTACACCTGAATAGAACTCCATACATGTAATATCTCCTCTACTCACCTGCCATGTGGTGGCCTGTAGCTCCTGGGCCCTTGGATTGAGTTCCTTCAGAGTGGACCTTGACTTGGTGCCCACCTGCTCTCCTGTGTCTTCTGCTAACACAACCCTCTCTATTACCTCACCAACCAGCTATAGTGGAACCAAAAGGTCTTTTGTCTATTCAGATACTGCAAAAATAACATTTATGCTTTTGAATCTGTGTCTTCTACAGTCCTCTTCAGCTTATCTAATCAGCATGTCCTAGGGAGGGTCATTACTGCCTGCTTAGCTTGTCCAACAGAATCAGCTCCTTAGAAATGGAGAATCCTTGGGAAGATGTTAAACCCTTCTCCTCCTTACTCCTTGGACCTGAGATAAAGAACATTCTATATTCCACTGCCACCTCAGTTCCACAAACCTAAATCTTGACTCCTCAAAGGAGAGATAGGAAAGGGGAAGAAACAGAGGCCCTGGAGGGATCTGGGGAAAGAGCTCAGTGGGTGGACTGCACAGGGCCCTGGGTTTGATCCCCAACATGCCAAATCCTACAAGAAAAGCTGTGATATTTTATGAACTTTCTAGGTTTTATACTGGGGTGGGTGGGTTTTTTTTGCCTTTTTAAAAATTAATTTAGGGGGCTGGAGAGATGGCTCAGCAGTTAAGAGCACTTGCTGCTCTTGCAGGGGACCATGGCTCGGTTCCCAGCACCCACATAATGGCTAACAACTATGTGTAATTCCAGTTCCAGGAAATTTGATACCTCCTTCTTGCCTCTGTGGCCATTGCATCCATGGGTGCACCTGTACACATGCAGGCAAAACACTCATACACATAAAATTAAAAAATTACAAATCTAAACCTTCTTTTTTTTCTGTTGGGGGGGCACAGTCTTGCACAAAGCAGTCAGAGGACGACTTTTGGGAATAGCTTCTCATCCTCCCCCTGTTGATGCTGGGTCTCTATTTCTTTTCTTTTTCTTTTTCTTTTGTGTGTATGAAAGTATTGCCTGTGTGTATGTAGTGCAGTCATGTTGTGCGATGCCTGCGGGGTCAGAAGAGGGCGTCGGATGCCCTGGAGCTGGAGTTACAGACAGTTGTTACTCCAGCTGGCCACTCTCGCAGAGGACCTGGGTCTGATCCCACGCATCAGTCCTCTTAACCACTGGGCCATCTCCCCAGCCACTCTCTTGTGGTCTCTGCTGCTCTGTGTACTTCAGGCTAGGTGGCCTGCACACCTCCAGGCAATTCTGTCTCCACCAGCCATCTCACTGTAGGAATGCTGGGTTACAGGTGTGTACCATGGCATCTGGCATTTTTATGTGGATTCCAGAAATCGAACTTGGGTTGTCAGGGCTTGAGTGACTCGTGCTTTTACTTGCTGAGCCATCTCTCGTGCCACCTCCCCACCATAAGTAACTCCCTTTCTGCTAGAACAATATAAGGGAGATAAAAGTGGAAAATAAGTTCGGGGGGAAGAAGAGAGCTAGCGAGTCAGATGTGAAGGAAAAAGAAAAAAAAATTAAGTGGAGGAGATGGAGGCCTGAAAGAGGAGGATAATGGGAGCCATGGCCTCTCCAGGCCCCAGACACTGGGGTTCTGGGCATGCACAGACCTTTCCTTGTGGGATTCTTTCCATGGTCCTGTAAAGAGATCATCCCTATTCCTAACCTTTCAGATTTGGAAACTGAGGCTCAGAGAGTAATGTTTAACTCAAAAACAGGAGGAAGAGCAGAGGTTGGAAGCCCCATTAAAAGCTGATCTTGGGCCAGGTCTATAGCTTAGGAGTAGTGTTTGTCTAGCGAGCGTGAGGCCTTGGGTTCTATCTCCAGCAGCACACACCTGAATGTGAACACACATACGCACACGCACTAAGGAGAGAAGAGTCGAGAACTCTGCCCCTTTCGTCCCCTCTGGTCCTCAGTGTCCTCTCTTCCTTCAGACACGAAATTTATCTTCACATTTAAAGTCCTCACTTTAGGACTGGCAAGTTGGCTCAGCACTTGCCACCAAGCCGCAACATGTGAGTTTGATCCCCAGGAACCACATGGTAGAAGAGAAACAACACCCACAGGTTGTCTCCTGACCTCCACATGTGTGCCATGGCATGTATGTACCTACCTACCTACATACATACATAAATGTCACACATAAATAAATATCAGGAAGGAAGGAAGAGAGGGAGGGAAGGAGGGAGGGAGGGAGGAGTCTCTCAATGGAAAGGCCTAACTTCAACAACTTCGTGTAAGAACTGTTTGGAGGCCATGGCAGGGCTAAAACACAAGCCCAGTATCCTAGTTTCTCTAATACTCCATGGGAGCAAAGGTGGGGGATCAACACTGTGGGTGCCTGAGACCTTCCTGGCTCAAGCACTGAAGGTCTGTGACCCAGGAAAACCCTCAGTCCTGGGCAGGTCAGGACAGCTGCAGCCAAAGGCAGGTTTTTTTTGGCAGTTTCAAGCCTTTGGGAATTGCTAGCTGGTAAGATTAGGCAGATTCACATGCGGAAGATTGGCAGCCCCTCGGCCCCAGAGCAACCACAGGGAGAGGTGCAGAGAAAACAGAAAGCCCCACGGGTTGGGAGGGCATGTTCACTCCAGAAATGCTCAGTGCTGGCTTTCCGAGGACCTGGCCCTAGCCTAGGCCTCCTGGGTTACAAAATAGCTGCAGAGATGCAGGACGAGGGGATAGAATGGGGTAGGATGGGAACAGTGGAGTATGTGAGGCAGAGAAGGGGAACGATTCCAGTGAAGGCCTGAGGTGGGAGATCACAGCACTGCGGAGCTGAGTCCCAGGGTAACACAGCAGGTTTGGTGGCCAGTGGTGATGGTAAAGGTCTGAGCCCATACCAGCAGACTGGAACATTCTGTGGCTGGCTGTGACCATGTGCAAGGGAGTTTCAAATTCAAAGGCATGTGAACTGAACAGTAGAAGTGCCCTCGCGGCAGACTGACTGTAGCACAGGCGAAAAACGCTCCTAGCCACCAGCCGGCATCCACGCAAAACCCTCCGGCGTGGCTCTACTTCGGTTTTATTCAGATCTTGTGGGTATTTATCCACTTCAGATATTTTCTTTTTCTCTTCTTCCCCTGTGGTATGCAGAAATTTGGGGGAAGGGGCTGGGCTCAGGAGAGGATAGGAGGATACCAGGTGGGAGCTTTCTTCACAGGATGCACAAAGTAGCGGGGCTGCCTGCTGAAGAGGTTCCCTGGTGGAGGAAATGGGGCGGGGCAGGGAGCTGCCTTGGGGAGTCATTTGTGTTCTTCCTCGTGTCCGGTGTTCTCTGGGAGTTAGCTGATACTCCGCCCGCTCCTCTGTCCAGCCCTAATGCCACTAATGTCAGCTGTTAACCAACCAGGTTTACTTTGAGAGCCTTCTACCTTGCAATACTAGGACAGCCGGGTTGTCGGAGAGAGGCAGGTGGAGGGCTTGGAAGACAACCAGAAGACCATCACCTGCTTTACCAACTGCCACCACCCTGTCCTGCCGCTTGATGCCCCTGGCTCTCCTGGCTCTGCCCACCTCTCAGACAAGGCTTGTTTTCCTACGTAAGAGAAACTTCTCAGACGACATGATGTGTGTATCTAATTGGTGGGATTCAGGACGCATCTAGAATTCTGGGAGCAAGGGATTCTGGGAAATAAAGCATTGACCTTCCTAAAGCTTTGAAGAAAGTGATGTAACAGTTCAGCGTATCATCTTTTTAAAAATTTTTATTCCCTAATTTTTTTAATGTGTATGAATATTATGCCTGCATGTATGTAAGTGCACCCATGTTGTTCATTGCCAATGCCAGCCAGAAGAGGGTATTGGATCCCCTGGATCTGGAGTTACAGATGATCGTTAGTCACCATGTGGGTGCTGGGAATCGAACCCAGGTGTCTTAGCTGCTGAGTTATCTCTCTAGCCCCTAGTGTACCATCTTGAATTAGTTTTTTATTTCAAATTTTTTTCATTTGGTACTGAACATTCTGGAACATGCTGTTCACACCCATATTTTTATTGGTTTGTTTCTTTTTGCTATTTATAAAATACCTTATTTTTGTTCATTTTTGAGACATCACCTCATTACATAGTCCAAGCTGGCCTCAAACTCTGTCTTCCTGCCTCAGTCTCCCAATGCTGGGATCAGAGGCTGCACTACTATGCCTGTCTCTGTGAGTTAACGTCTACAGTTGTCCCTTGGTATTCATGAGAGATTGGCTTCAAGCCCTCCTAGCAGTACCAAAGTCCTTTGATGTTCCAGTCCCTTGTATGAAAGGGTGTGGCATTTGTATAGATCCTACACATACCCACCTGCACACTTTAATTTTTTTTTCATTTTTATGACTTTTTTGAGTGTAGGAGCATGGACATATCAGCACATGTGTGGAAGTCAGAAGACAACTTGCTGGAGTCAGCTTTCTTCTTCCACCATGGGAGTCCCAGGGAGGGAACTCAGGTCATAGCCTTGATGGCAAGCACCTTTACCTGCTGAGTGATCCAGTCAACCCCACCTGTATACTTCAATCATCTCTACATTACTTACACCAAATACAGTGTAGATGCTATGCAAATGGTCTCTATGCTTCCCTTAGGGAATGACATGCATGTTCAGTCCAGATGCAGTTTTTTTCTGAATATTGTTTTTCTAGGTTGGGTGAATCCAAGAATGCAGAACCTGCAGGCACAGAGGATAATTGTATTGTAAATATTTTTCTCTTTCTCATTTTGTTTATGGTCTTTTCTTTGTCTTCATTTCCTTACAGAAAGGTGTGCGTGCATGTGTGTGTGTGCGTGTGTGTGTGCATGCATGTATGTGGTTTGTTTTATTTGAGGGGAGGTCTTGCTATGTTGCCCAGCTTGGTCTTAGACTCCTGAGCACAAATAGATTTGCATCACCTTCCTGAGTGAAGATCCTACGGTGTTTTTATAAACAGTCTAGGTCTTTTACTTCTTTTTGTATATTAAGCCATGAATTCCATCAGTTCTCACGAAGTGCTTCTCCAGGTGGAGAGGGACAGGCCTTCAGGTGAACCCAGGTACCTTTCTCTCTGGCTTCCTTTCTTTCTGGACATTTCCCTCACCTGCCTTAGGAAACTGCCTCAGCTGTTAGCATTCTTAATATGTTCAATATACACATCAGTTATCTTGGCAAGAATCTTGCCCTTAACTTGTTTACCACAATGCGAACAGCATGCTGAGTGACGGTGTGGACTCTTCCGGTTTTGCCCCAGTAACACTGAGGTGCTCCTTTCTGAGCAGCATGATTCTCAGCCGGCCTCCCGAGACCATCAAAGCCAGAGCTCCTGGGGCTGACTGCTTTTCTTCACTTTATCATCGTACCTTCTTCTCCTTCACCTCCTTCTCCTAAGGAGCAGACTCAAATTCCCCCAAGGGAAATCATCCTGCTGGAAAGGCTACAACTGATATAGCCACTCTTATCAAAGGCAATATTCAGTAAAAATGAAAGCACACATACCAAATGAACAACTAACTTCACTTCTCAAAGATGCTTCTGCACACGTGTACCAGGGCACATGAACAAGAAGGTGATTTATGTACATAGCATGTTTCATAGATACTCACACTTGGAAGCAACCCAAGTGTCCATCAAGAGTGGAATGAATCTAGTGGGTGTGTTACTTTTTCAGGCAACATATCCTTATTTTTAAAAAATTCATTTACTATTTTTATTTAATGTGTGTGAATGTATTGCTTGCATGTATCCTGCAATGCCCATGGAGGTCAGAAGAGGGCATTGGATCCCCTGGAACTAGAGTTACTGTTAACCACAATCTGGGTGCTGGGAATTAAACCTGGGTCCTCTGCAAGAACAGCCAGTACCCTTAACTGCTGAGCCATCTCTCCAGCCCCAACATATCCTCATTTAAAAGAGGAGTCTGCCAGTACATGGTGGTGCATGCTATTAATCCCAGGCAGATGCTTCTGTGTGCCTGATTCTCAGTCTAATTAACATGGCCGAGAAAATGGATTTTTGGAAAAAGACAACAGAGGCTGAGGAATGGATCAGTGGGTGAAGTGCTTGCTGCACAAACATCCACAGCTAAGTTCAGACCCTCAGCTTCACCATAAAAGTCAGGCCTGGCAACGTGTGTCTATAACCCCAGTGCTGGGGCAAAGGCAGGTAGATTCCAGGGGCCTGCTGGCCAGTCAGTCTGTGAGAGACCCTGTCTCAAAAATAAGTTGGATAGGCAACTGAGGAAAATGCCCCAACATTAGCCATGGGACTCCATATGCATCTACCAAGTGCCATAAAGCCAAGTGCATTCACACATATGTGTACACACAGGCATATCTCTCTCTCTGTGTTTCTCTCTCTCTCTCTCTCTCTCTCTCTCTCTCTCTCTCTCTCACACACACACACACACACACACACACACACACACACATTTAATTCCCACCCTCTAATTCCTGTTTTCTGGACTGGAATAAAGGCTGGATATCCCTGGCTGCTTCTCTGTGGATCTCTGACCTCCACACATACAATTTGGCAGGTGTGCATACACACACTAAATAATAAATCAATTAATTAATGGAATTTTTTGAGGCAGGGTCTTACTGTGGAACCCTAGATGGTCTGGAACTCTGTTTGCTAGCTTCAAACTCATAGAGATCTGCCTGCCTCTGTCTCCCAACTGCTAGAATTAAATTTGTACACCTGGCCCCAAATTTTAATTTAAAAGAGAGAACCTGAGCAAATAATAGCACTCAAGGAAAGTGGGACTGCCTCATATTACAAACAGAAACTGAGGTCATGAGTTAGGCACCCTCCTCATCCCCAAGGCGGAGCTGGGATAGCAGCCCTAATCATAAAACTATTTTCATTGGGGCAGGTCACATTGGTCCTAGGAATCTTCCAAAAAAGAGGGGACTCCTAGGAGACCCAGCTGAGACTACTCACACCTGCCCCCGCTAACTGCCAGCCAGTCTGCTCAGTTGTCATGGCTGCCTCTGTGGGTCTCGATCAAAGTGGCCATTACCATGCTACGCACCATCCATGGTGCTCACTGCCAGCCTCCTGCTCCACCATCTATGTCTATGTCTTCATTCCATTCCCACTGTCATCTGCTTGGTCATCCTCTGGCCACCAAACACCCACAATCCCTACAACATTCTCCAGTGAGCAGATGCTGCTGGGATGCCAGAGTGAGTGAGCGCCTCACTCCCCGCAGCAGCTTGGATTTTGCTCTCTCCCTCCACCCCAAGGCACCTGTCTACCAGTGCACCAAGCACTTGCAAACTAGAGGATGCTTCCCAGAGCTCACTTGCCCTTTGAGCTTGTGTCTCTCCTCCCTTTGAAGGGAGGAAGGGCGGAGAGGGACAGTTACATTTCTATTGTACTTGTGCTCTCTACTGCAGAAAGGCATCAGCAGGTGGGTGCATGTTACTAGCTTAGCAGCTGGTAATGGTCTGTTTGTTCTGAGTTAGCCCTCCTGCCCAGCTGAAGTGCCATTGGAGGAGGAGTACAAGGTTGATACCAGAAGAAACTAAAGTTTCAAGTGCCAGAGGGAAGAGCAGAAGGGACGATAACAAGAAACATAGATACCACACAGGTTTCAGAAATGTGGCTGACCATCTGACCAGAGGGGTGAGACTGAGCTTTGAAATGACTGGCTGCCTCTACCTGCTCCCATCCTCATCCTCATTCTCCCTAGATAATCTGCTGGCTGAATATGAGACAGAAGAGAGAGTTTCTGGGGGTTAATTCACTGCCTTCGTAGATTGCCAGCTCTCTAGAGCTCAGTCTTGGTTCAGTTTCTGTCTCTATTCACTGTCTTTTGCAATGACAGGCAACATGGTGATCTGGTTACACATTTGCCCTGGACCCTTTTCCTGAGGGTCCTAACCCTCAGTGGCTGGTCCCCTGGGGTCTGCTGGGGGAAGGAGACTACCCAGTCTCTGTCTTCCTTGCCTCTGTGCTCTCTCCTTGGTGACTTGCTGTACCTACTATCTTCCAGCCGTTTCTGTTCTGGCCAACTTCTGAAGCCCAGTGCCTACTGATCCTTGCAATTTGGAATCTGGATAATACGTCAGGCTAAATACAAGTCCAGCAAGTGGGAGAGAGAGCTATTATCCTCCAGGGAGAGCAAGCGAGCTTCTCACCATCCCTCCACCAAGTCCAGGCATGGTGTTCCTATGTAAGTCTATTCAGGGAGAGCTCAGGAGGAAAAGTGACCAGCTGTCTTGTCAGTGGCTGGCTCTACTCAAGCCTTTCATTTTCTCCTCCTTCCCCTCACTATCACTGCTCTGGAACTGCATCTTTCAAGAAAGCACTGGCAATTAAGCTTTGCATCCAGCAGTGTTTTCTAAGTAACCAGAATTAAGACCGTGAACTCTGTCAAACCATTCCTTCAACCACCACCAACACTCTCAGCTCATCCCCCAAAATTGTCTGCAACGCAGACTTCTCTGATGAGCTCCAGATCTGATGGACCCAACTGTTAAAGGGACATTATCACCAACACCTCAATTTCACATCCAGAAAGAACTCATCTTCCTCCTCAAACATGGATCTTTCTCTTGTTTTGGGGGGATGCTGAAATGGAAGGTACTCTAAAGGAGCTCTCAATCTGTCTGAAGGGGAAGGCAGGCAAGTTAACAGACACAACAATGAAAATATGCTTACAGACATAAAGCAGCATAGTAGAAGCTTGTACTAAAGAAGTATGCCTCCTATGCCAAGCACAGCACTATCAGCTTGTTTGGTCTTCACAACCCTGTACAGCAGGATTGTTCTATTTATGCAAATGAGAAAACAGATTAGAAACCTGGGTCATAAGCAACACAACCGAAACATGCCTGGAACAAAGGGCTTCATTTTTTGCTGATTTCAGAAAGGTAGTACCTAAGAAGATAGAGGGAGTGGAGTTGCCCCAAGTGGCAATGCTGGAGTCATCTCCAAAGATGAACAGGACTTCGGACAGGGATGAGGCAGAGGTAAAACAAGGGGAGGAGACAGATGGCTTCTCCCACTTCGTGAGAAGAGACCCAAAAGTACAAGAGAGCACAGATGCCCCAGGGATTCACTAGAGCTGGCCCACTGGGCACATGAGGAACAGATCCATGAGAGGCTGGAGAGATGGGCAGGAGTCTAATAGCCTTGTGACTCCTAGTTAATTTACCTTTAAATTTTACACCCTTGAAGGAATCATTTCAAGATTTTAAGTTTCAAAATCTAGTTGGGAGGAATCATTTCAGGACTTGAAAGTCCAACTAGTTTTTGTTTTAGAATGGTGCCTTTGGCACTGGTGTGCAAACTGGATGGAGAGGCGATGGAGGGCAGGCAACTGGCTTAAATATCACTTCTGTTCCCAAGCAAGAAGTTGCATGTATTGTTAGAAGTAGGCATTAAGACATATGTGGTCAGATTTAGGGGTTGGGAAAGACTGCTCAGCTGGTAAAGTGCTTGGTAATGAGGACCTGAGTCTGATTTCCAGCATCCATGTAAAAAGCTGGATGTGGCAGCATAAGTTTGTAATCCAGAGCTTGGGAGGAAACAGGAGGATCCCTGAGGTTTTCTGGCTGGCTAGCCAATCTTAATCAGAAATTCCTAAGGCCCCAGTGAAAGATCCTACCTCAAAAACAAGATGAGTAGAGTGCAGTGGAGCACTCCATCAACTCTTGCTGAGGCAGGTGGATCTCTGTGAAATCAAGGCCAGCTTGGTAGTCTGCATAGCTCCAGGCTGGCTGGGGCTATAGAAAGATCCTGTCTCAAATACAAACAAACAAACAAACAAACAAACCCCAAATCCAAAAACAAAGTGGATGGATCTGATATCACTTCTAGTCTCCGCAGACACTAGGCATGTAGGTGATGCACTTATATCTAAGGTTATCCTCTGCCCTACAGACACACACACAATGGACAGATGTGAGAGATGGTCATGAAGAAAACCTGCACAGCGTTTGGGTAACAAAAACTAGCTAAGGAGGGTGAAAAGTAAGTCACGCAGGTTTGTGACGTGCCAGATCCAGGACACAGGAGAATGATCTTGCCAGATCCAGAACACAGGAGAATGATCTTGGTTTTGGACACAATGGTGTGAATAAAAAAATGTCCCCCCATAGACTCAGCTATTTGAATACTCCATCCCCAGGCAGCAGCGCCTTTTGCAACACTTAGGAGGTACAGTCTTGCGGGGTGAAGCGTGTCGCTGGGGTGGACCCCCAGAGCTCAGAGTCCTGCCCCACTTGTAGTTTGTTCTCCCTGTTTCCTGTTTGCCATTGGAGATGTGAGCTCTTGCTTCCAACTCCTGTTGCCATGCCTCCATGCCATAACAGACTCAGCCGTTTGGAACTATAAACCCAGATAAACCCATTCTTCTGTAAGTTCTTTGGTCATGTTTACCATAGCAAGAGAGAATCAAGACATGTTGACTTTGACTGAGGTCCTATAGAACATTCACAGGGAAGTAGAAAGCAAGTCACTGAATGGGTAAGTCTGAGATTCAGGACAGTAGTTCAAGTATGAACAGCTACCACCAAGGTGAAAGGATGAGTTAAAAGCCCTGGTCTTGTCTCAAAGTACCGCCAGAAGTTGCTAAGTTTTGATCCTCTCTCTTAACTACCAGTCAGACAGCTCAGCCACCTGAGAGGAGAGGAATGCTGCACTGCCCGGGGAGGGACAGTGTGGTCTGCAACTTCCTTAGCACCAAAGAAGCCAAAGTGGGAGAGGTATGGTAAAGATTAATTACTACCGAGACAGCAACCCTCCCAGGCTACAGACATAGTTCAAAGGTAGAGCATTTACCCAGCATTCACAAGGCCCTGGGTTCAATTCCCAGTAAAACACACACACACAAAATCAGAAACCTCTGCCATCAGTTCTTGGGAATCAAGCCCTAGGCTCCCAAGATGAGTATGCAGGGCATTATGTCTTAGCTTCTAGAATGGTATCAGAGTGGAGTATTAAGCAAAGTCACCCAAATCACTCTGTCCCAGAATCTCTGTCCCTGAGAAAGGAAAGAGACAGAGTTTTTAAAATCTCCCAACCCACTGACCTTCCCAGCATACTCCAATTGCAAATGAACTACTCTCTGCTGTCTGCTCCTTCCCGAACCAAGGGCAGAAAACTAAAAGCAGGGCCTGGCCCAGTCAGACTGCTCCAAACTCCAAGAGCTTCTCCACCTGGATCAGAGCTTTCAAGAACATTTTTTTTCTCTGTGTGGGCGATGAGAGAACACAAAGATTTCACCAGTTAAACCACCTGGGCTAAGATCTGAAATTCTAGAGTGTGGTTCATGGGCCCAATGAGTCCCATCCCCAGAGATGCTTCAGTAGGTCTATATCAAAACCAGGAATCTAGAAAATTCTTAACAGCATCTTCCTACTGATACTGATCTAGAGTGAACTCTGACAGCAGATTTTGCAATTTCCATCCTTTTTTTACTGCTCTCCCTCAGTTTCCCTGGTTTAGCAGGTGTTACATCTGAGCCCCAGCATCACACAGAGAACAGTGAAGCAGAAGTTGTTTTAATCAAGGGGTGAAGTCCTCTGCCAGGGAGACCTCACTCAACCTTCAGTGGTGGGGTATCAGCCAACCCCCCACAATGCCCTGAGGCCCCTCAGGAAAGAGAGAGCAGCTAAGTAGCAAATTAGGAAGAGGCCAGGGTAGAGATGGGCAAACCCCTGTGAGGTGAGCAGCAGGACACTGACAAGACTGTGAAGCCGCGTGGAGCGGCTGGGGAAGCTGAGGTGGCTGTGCCCTGGCAGAGTGGCACCCGGGGAGCTGCAGGTCAAAGGGGAGCAGGAAGGAGGGCTTAGGAGATGAGGCGACTGTGAAGCTGGTGCAGCTGCTCCTGGGTCAGCACCAGCCGGTGTCGCTGTCCGAGGCCTGCTGCACATGAGAAGGTCACCTTGCCCATGTAGACTGTGTCATCTTGCTGTTCTTCCTTAGCCTTGGGTTTGTGAAAGAAAGAAGACCCCAGGTCAGGGACCCACCTGATTACCAGCCACTGAAGAAGACTAATTTCTGGGAAATTAGTCTTCTGAGTTCTGATGTCACAGTGACATTTTTCAAATCAGAACAGAGTACAGTATCTAACAGGGGAGTCTGAGTCCCTCCTGGTGTAAAAGTCAGGGGAGGTGTAATTTCTGTGCTGAAATATTGGAATTTCTGAACAATGAAAGCACTTTTGAGGTATACACAAGTAAAGACTTGACCCTGTCAAGTAAAGCAGAGTGTGAGACGCTGGTCTGAGGCTCTAGAGGTCTCTTCAAATCCTACGGGGAGGGGGAAGGCCCACCCAAGCACTCCACACTGTGTGTTGCCTCCACCCATGCGCCCCTTACCCTGAGGAAGGCTGAGGAAGGGAAGGTGGCAAAGTCAGTGGGGACTGTGGCTCCAGGACGCTGAGCGACTGTCTCCTTGAGAACTTCATCCTGGGAGGGATGACAAGGCTCGTTTAGGAGACCCTAATACCAGGAGGCAGGATTCAGTCCTTTCCATCACTAACTTTAGCTCCCACCTCTAATCTAACCCTCATCTAGCACCTGTGTTTCTTTATACATCCTCATTCTTTAAGACCTAGTGCAGCTTCTACTGCCTCTAGGAAGTCATTCACAACTCCAGCAATCTCAGCGGACAGAGGTTGAAGCCCAAGCGCGCACCCTAAAGGAGACTCAGACAGCACTGGAGGAGCAGCAGTTAGAACTCCGGCCCGCCTAACGATGATCCCAGTCATGCATTTTGTTGATGTGAAGTTATCATCTGCCTTCCTTCGGTCCTCACCTCATTGTGCCATCTAGCATGCAACGGCAAAGCCTAACTCCACCAGAGTGATCTGAAGGGAGATGGGCAGTGTGGGAAAGGGCAGGATGTGAACTGACCTTGAGCTTCTCAATGGTGTCACTCAGGGACTTGAGCTGGGCCACTTGCTCCATGAGCTGGGTTGCTGGGCTCTTGGCAGCTGTGAAGGAAAGCTGGTGAGGCCACAAAGGTCCAGTGAAGCAGCTGAACCACATTAAGGGTCAGGAGTGTCGATACTAGACCCTCTCATGAAAGAGACACTGCAGAGGGTAAAGCTGGGTCTGGTGAGAAGGCCTATAATCCCAGGTACTAGGAGGCTGAGATAGGATGATTCTAAGTTCAAGCCCTGCCTGGGCTACAGCCTGGGAAACTTAATGAGTCCCAGTCTCAAAATTAAAAAAAAAGAAAAGGCTGGGAATATAGAGCACTAACCTAGGGAGTTTGATGTCCTAGGTTTAATCCTCAGTACGGGGGCGTACAGGGGAGAGAACACGGGAATGAATGATCCTCAACAGTATAGGGATGGGCTGAGCAGAGGCAAGGGTGAGTCTGTCATCTCAGACAGGAGAATACACACCTGGGCTGGTACGCGTTATATCCACTACATGAGTATGTGTGCTGAGCTGATTTAATGTCTCCAGCAGTTGGCTGGTCTTGCGATACAGTGCCCCAGCCACTAGCTCACCGCCAGGGCCCTCATGGGGTGGAAGGGAAAGCTTTGCAACATGAAGAGGGGGCAGAGCTGCCAGACACGCCTTCATCTGGGCTCCCTGTGGGGTAAACAGAGTCATGTTAAGAGGTGCTAGATGGCCTCTGCCACCCATCCACAGGGCAGTCATGCTCTAAGCTCCAGTTCCATTCCTCCCCAGAGCACCTTACCTTGAGGGTGCTGTTCTCATGCTGGAGCTGAGAGATGTGCAGCCTCATAGCAGAGATCTGCTGAAGTAGCAGTGGGGAGTCCTTTACCAGCCCTGGGCCTGGCAAGGAGCCCGGAGCCTGCCCAGGAGTGCCCCCTGTGAACACCATACCAAACATGCTCAGTCCCTGCTGCAGAGAGTTGAAACTGGGTCCCATTTCTGACCTTCGCCCTTCCTTATCCCCTCCCACCTTCATGCATGGAGGCTCCTGAGGGTGAAGCCTCATCCTATTGCCCAGCCCCAGTTCCCAGTAGCCCTGGCAAATCCCAGACAGGGTGGGTCTCTACCTCGCTGCTGTTCTTCTGTGCTCGAGATAGCCCATAGGGGAGCAAGAAAAGAGGAGAGAGGAGTTAGATAATATAGGGCAAAGGGACAAAGCAGAGGAACCCTGGATACAACCTGCAAGAACCCCTTTTCTAATCACCAAACTTCCTCTCTGAGACCCTGCCTCAGTCTTTGCCTTTGGGGTGAGAGCAGACATGTGTGAAAGAGAGAGCAAAGGTGGGTGAGGTCATGAATCAGGGTGCACTGTCAGGAGAGCGGCAAAGTGAGTGGAATGCAAGAAGCCCTGGGGTGGCTATTCTTGATTCCTGCTTCATCTCCAAGAAAGGCACTGGGAATGCTCTGGAGGTCCTGAGCCTCGTTCCTCTCAGTGCTCACCAGCAGCAGGGCTTAGGGTAAAGATATAAGCACACTCCTGTGCTCCTTAGGTTGCCCCCTTGGCAAAAGACCCTCTTTTTTTGATGGGACATTGCGTTAACTCAGAACCAGAGTTGGGTTAATCTGTACTAAGGTCAGGCGTGGCAGCACCACGTTTAGTCCCCACTCAGGAAGCAGAGGCAGGCAGAGTTCTATGAGTTCAAGGTCAGCCTGGTCTATATAGTGAGTTCCTGGCCAGCTGGGGTTACAGGGAGACCCTGTCTCAGAAAGACAGGGGGAAAAAAAAAAAACACAAGAGTTTGTACTAAAACAATACAAGGTGGCTCAGGCCTTTTAATCCCAGTACTTGGGAGGCAGAGGGAGATAGATTTCTGTGAGATCAAAGCCAGCTAGGTCTCCATAGCAAGTCCTGGCTAGTTGGGACTACAGGGAGACCATGTCTCAGAAAACAAGCAAACAAACAAACAACAACAACAAAAATACAAGGTGCTAGTTCTAAAGACTCCCTCCCAAAGAACATGGAGCTGTATGTGCCATGGGAGCATAATGTCACAAAGGTATTTGGTCACTTCCTCAAATCAGGATGCACTCATGACAGGGACTTTAATGAGAACAAGACCCTAGGTGATGTGAGCTGTAGGAAAATGCCAGAGGCCCTGGTAGTCTAATTGTGGGCTAGAAGACTGTCCTCTGGGGGTAAGTGCAAAACTGAAAGGGGAACAGAAACAACAAGGCAGTAAGAACCAAGGTAGCAGCAGCCCCTTCCTTACCCAGGAAACTGGGCCTGCAAGCCAGAAAAACACCAAGTTATGAACCCTGACCGTACTACGAGGCTAGGTCAAGCCTAGCAAAACACAAGCCGTGAGCAAAACTGTGAGAATTCTGCTTTGGCAGACAGGATGAAGCCACGGAACTCTAAAGAAAATTCAGGGGCCAAGCTGGGGGACATGTGTGGGCCATGGGCCCAGCCTGCCACAGGCTAACAAGTCTCTGGGGATATAAGGCTGAGACAGAAAGGTCAGATCACAGATCCAGAAGGGACAGGTATAGAGTCCAACTGTAGTCATTTTTCTGAACCCCTCTGACAATTTTGATAGTGCTCTACTCAGTGGGACTCAGGGAAAATGAAAACTGGCCGAAAGCAGGCAGAGAGACACAGGGCAAGCATACCCTAGATGAACATCCGGGGTGAAGGGGTCTAAAATCAAACTGAAGCCAGTGAGTCTCCTCTGGGCCAGTACCAACCACCTAGCCCACTCTACTCACCACCAGCAATGCCAGAGACCAGGGTGGCAATGCCCGAGGGAGGGGGGCCCCGGAGCCCTTCAATTGTCCGCTTGGACTGGGCATTCAGTCGCTGCTTTAGTTCTGCCTTCTCTGCCTCCAGCTGGTCAATGTCAGCCTGGAGGGCATCCATTGTCTCCTCAAACTCTCTGTGAAAGAGAACCTGGGCTCAGGCAGTGTTCGTCCCCACAGTTCTACCTGCCTAATCTGTCAGTCCTGAGAGGCCTCTAAAAGGTTGCCCTGCTGGTGAGGAGCTCGGGGCAAAGCAGCCCAGCTGGTGTTCGGGGGGTACAGTGGGAAGAAGCTGGAAAGGAGAAATGAGGGGAGTCAGACCACATGGGAAAAGGAGTCCGTAGGGAGAGAAAGCAGACAAGAGGGCGGGGTGGGGGAGGGTGCAGAGCTCTAGGGATGGTGCCTGACTTCTCCTTCTTCCGCAGCAGGGCCTGGGTCTCTTCCAGCCGTGTCTGGACCTTCTCGATGCGCTCATCTGCATCCTTGGCAGCACTGTCGAGTTTCTTCTCCAAGAGGCTCAGCCGCACATTGGCCTCACTCAGTTCCTCTCCCTGGACAATGGAAGCGAGAGTTTCTATTTGCCCAACATCCTCCCCACAGCCCCAGGACCTGGGTTAGGCCATCAGCTTCCTGATGACTCCATGATTGCAGGCCCCACCTCTTCCCTCAACCCCAAGCCATCTCCATCCCTCCTCCTGGCACTTGCTTCTACCCCAATCCCACCACATCCCCAGCCAGTACCTTAATCTTGAGTGACTTCTTCAACTCCTTGATAACTGTCTCTCGATCTTCAAGCTTCAAACCCAGACCTTCTGCGTCTGTGATCTCCGCTCGCAAGGCTGCAGCCCGCAGTTCAACTGGGGGAGGCTAAAGATGGGGTGAGGCAGAGGCGGTGGGAGAGGAGATCACCAGAGTTCTCCTTTCAGAGAGAGCCAACTACAGGGAAAACCTTCTTCTAAGCAGGAAATGTTCTCCGTGGGCCTTTCTCCCGTCTCCCCACCCTCCCACAACTGGCTGCAGATCTACAAATCCCACCCCTTCAAGCCACTGGACGCCCTAGCAGCCTCTACCCACCTTGCTTGGGGGTCGCTCTGCATCGTACTCGCCCTCCTGCATGGCTGTGGCCAACTTGTTCATGGTACTTATCAGGATGGCGCACGACTGGCGCAGACACTCATAGGGGCTGCTGGAAGGACTCCCATAGATCTGCAAGAGCCGAGACAGGAATGAAAGGCCCTCACTGGCCACTGCCTGGCCCTCACTGGCCTCCCCAAGCCCCTCTGCCCAGGGTTCCAGGCCAACCTGCTCACTGGCTTTGAAAGCCAGCTCCTCCAGTGCAGCCACAGGCAAGCCCTCATTCTCTGCCAATGGGGCAATGAGTTGGGCAGCAGCAGCTGCCACCTCCTGCAGCACAGCCACCACCCATGTCAAGTGTTTCCTGCAGTCTAGGAGTGTGTCAGATACCTGTACGACAAACTAGAGTCAAGAGCACACCCTGGTCCAGCATCATGGCTCCCAGCTTCCCCAGACATTTCAGCCCCCTGACCAGACTCAATCTAACATGCTAGAGCCCCACTTGTTTCTACCTAGCTTCCTTCCCTCACAATCTTAGTCTTAAACCTGTGATCCAAAGGCCAGTGCTGCTGGGATCCCAGGAGCATCTGTCCCTGGCATTCGCCTTCGAATCTTCTTGCAGAACTGGCGGATGTCACTGCATGATGTTTCTAGGTCACGGAGAAGAAGGGCAATATCTGTAGCCTCCTGTCCACCCTACATTGGAAATAGCAAGTGGATAAGGAGCCAAGTCAGTATTAAGGCTGGAGTGAGGAAGTAGAGGCTAATAAAGAAGAACCACTCTGATCTAGATGTGACCTTACCTGCAAGAAGGCACGCAGCCGCCCCACCTCCACACTCATACAGTCCAGGGCACTCTGAGTAAACTGTAACGACAGAAACATGTGGTCTTAGCCCCCAATATGAGTTCTTTTGCTCCATCATCATCTTTAAGAAGTCTCTACCCTCAGATGACTCCACATACACACATAGGTCATCTGCCTTCCTTGACCTTCTGACCTGATTTCCTTCCCTTGGTCCCTACAACAAACTCAATCACTGCTTCAGAAACCTACCTTAATGTGGTCAGCCAGCTGCATGGTGGAGTCTTCTGGCTGTTCAGCAAGGTGGATGCTGTACAGATGCTGAGGAGTAACAGAGAGACAGACAGTCTTTATCCTGTGGAAGGGGAAGGGGAGTCCTTCCCAAACTAGACTTTGAGCCCTAGTTTCTACAATCTCCAGTGGTACAAGCTTTTCCAGAACCCTGAGGCAGCGACATCGTAAGTTCAGTTCACGTAAGAGCAAACTAGAATCAAGTATGACGGCATAAGCGTGAAGTTCCAGCACTTGGGAGGCTAAGACAAGATAAGACAAGAGGAATTCAAGGCCAGACTGGGCTACAGTAACACTCATCTTTTTCTTTCTTTTAAAAAAAAAGAAGGCCAGCAAGATAACTCTCAGTGAGTAAAGACACTTGCTGTCAAGGCTGACAACCTCAGTTCAATCCCTAGGGCACATGGTGGAAGGAAAACTAACTCCTTCATGTCATCCTTTGACCTTCACACAAGTACTGTGGTATGTGTGTGTGCCCACACACACACAGAAATCTGGACCTGATGGTACATATCTATTATCCCAGGCCTTGGAAGTGGAGACAGGATGATCAGGAGTTCAAGATCATCCTTGGCTACATAGCAAGTTTGAGGCCAGCCTGGGCTATGAGACTCTGCCTCAAAAAAAAAAAAAAAAACAAATTAAAAAAACTATCTCTCTCACAACAACAAAAAAACTCCACCTGCAAAAAGAGCAAAAGAAACAAAATGGAGCAAATTGGGCCTCAAGTGGCCAATCTGGGACATAGAACCCTGAATACATTAGCAGTAACTCCCATCAGACAGAAGTCCCTCCTCCTTCTCCAAGCTGGAGTTCTTGCCCCAGACCTGGTAGTACTTGATGGCCTTGGTGAGGGGTTCTACGTTGACTGTCTCATCCAGCTGATCCTTGTGCAGCAGTTCAATGAGAAAATCTAAGGAGCGTTCGTGAGCACTCATCTCGGGGTAGAGGCTTCCCACCTTCTTATACACGTCCACATTGCACTGAGAGAGGGCACTAAAGGTCAGAGAAGGGCTCTGTGAGGCCAAGTCTTTAAGGCAATCTCAGTTCCAGCCAATCCTGGACCCGAGACCCTAGGGGAAGAAATGGAAGGTGTCTCTTACTGCTCATAGCGGTGCAGTGTGGCCTGCAGCAGACTCAACGAATATACTAGCCCAGCAGCAAAGCTCAGCTGCTCCCCGGCAGCACCTCGCAGCCCAGGCCGCTCCGAACAGTTTTCACTTAGTTCAAACTTCTCCTGGGCCTGTTTGCGAATCAGCTCTGCCTGTAGGAAGAAGACCAGGGTCCTGGAACTCAAAGCAAAAGATAAGGAACAGAGACTCAAGAACATATGACACACCTTAACAAGTATGTGGGTACAGGGAGAGAAAGCAGAAATAGCTCTTAGATGAGCCTCACCTAGGAGCAGAGTAACCAGAGGAGTTTGTGAGGTCTTAGGACACAGGATGAAAGGGCTGTGGGACTATGGTGCTGCTCTTGCTAACTCTTTACTTAGGATGCTATACTGCCATTAATCTCCCTAGCTAACTCCTGGCCAATATCTGCCTCTCCGCTTAAATATTACTACCTCAGAAACCTCTGCCCTCATCAAAATCAGATCTCCAACTGCCTCACAAAGGAGGCTGTTTCTCCTTGAACAGTTTGTAGAGTGGTCCTTTCTGGTGTTTGGAGGTGACTGCTTTCAGAACTGCCATGGATACATTAACACATGGATGTTCAAGTGCCTCGTATAAAATATCTTCCATTTGCACATATCCTACGTACATCCTCCCATACACATTAAGCTATCTCTAGATTACCTGTAACACCCTGCACAATGCAAGTACAAGTAGTACAACTGTTATATTGTCTTATTTAGGGAATAACAAGAAAAAAAATCTGTACACATGCAAGATTTTTCTTCCAAATATTTTGACCTGCGGTTGGTGAAATACAGATGCAGAATCAACAGATATGGAGGGTGACTGTATGAATTCACTGTGGTTTTAACTGGGTGTACCTCCACTACCTCACAAACTCCTGCAGGCAGACAGTGGCTGCTGCCTTCTTTCCACATCCTCAACGCTGGCTCACAGTAAGTTTACTAGGTTTTTACTGCACATGTGACTGACTGGCCATACCTTGCAAATGAGACGAGGCATGAGCAGAAGCACCAGGACACAGTCATGGTCTCCACCTGGCCGAAGGAAGCTGTCGGGCATGAAGGCCGTCAGCAGGAACATGTGCCGGTTAGCCTGGGCTACCTCCATCTGTCTCAGCTCCATCTCAATTGCCTGTGAGGGAGACAGGCAGGAGGACTCTCAGCCAGAATGAAAAGCTGCAGAACACACCACCCTTGCTCAGCAGGCCCCTTGTTCCTAGGCTAAGCCCAGGTCAAGATTCGTTCACACTACCACACAAAGCACCTGAGTCCAGAGCCTTTCCAACAGCCCTGACTTTAGGTCACCCACTTTCCTGACCTTGGCATGAGCCTTAGTCTCAGCAAACTTGATTTTGAAGTCAAAGGTCTCCGGAGGTGGCTGCTGCTGTCTTTCCACAGACGCTTCCTGCTGGTTTGTCAGTTCTCGGTTCACATCCTAGAAGCAAGAGATTGTGAAGCACAGTCATGAAGGAGTTCTGGCATGTCATGAGCAGAGAACAGGGGCTAAGCTGGCACCTGTAGGTGGGCGGTTAGCTGACGGTACTTCTTGATGGTTTGCTGATAGTCTGCAACTGTCTCCTGAGCTGCCTCTACACGCTTCTGGGCCTCCCGCACGCGGGCACCGGCCATGTCCAGCTGTTCACGCAGCTCCAGTTCCGTTTCCCGTGCATTTTCCTGCAGCTCATCATTCATCTCATTCATTGCTTCCTGGATGCCACAAAGTTGGGAGAGAACACAGGCAGGGTCAGGATGGTTCCCTTACACCCCCTGCTCAAAGGTCAAGAGTCTGATGTCAGCCCTTCTCAGAAGACCCTTTCCAAATACTCTACCAGAGTCAGAGGCCGGGCTCTGCTCCTCTCTTACCAGGTCCCCCACAGTCTCCCTCAGCTCCCGCACTTTTTCTTCCAGATTCAGGTTCCGGTCAGTCAGCATCTCCACCATCTCCTCAGCACCCAAAGCAGCGTCTACCTGTATCAAAGGGAAAGGACAAGGAGAGATGCTGCTGAAAGGGGTCTAGAGAGGAAAGATGGCAGCAGGAGAGTCAGTGCCAGTGCTGTGGGCGAGGACTGGCCTCCCACCTGCTCCTTGAGCTCGTCAATGGTGCTCTCCGCCTGCCTCAGCTCCTCCTGCACGCGCTCACGCTGCTGCCTCGCCACCTCCAGCTCCTGGTTCTTCTTCTCCATCAGCTTCTGGAGCTTCACATGTTCCTGTTTTTCTGAGGAAGAAAGATCTCGCATCCTGTGAGGAAGTGGGGAGGAGAGAAGGGAGAAGGCAGGGAGCACGTGTCAGTCACCAGGCCAAGGCAGGTGAGGGAGCACCGGAGTCACGCAGTGAGAACAGCCTACCTCACCAGGGCATCCTTCAGGCGGGCATTCTGCTCCTCGAGCTGCTTGAGCTGATAACTTGATGCAGCCCCATCTGAGCCTGGTGAAGACAAGCGACACATTCAGCCCAGTCCTCCTCCACCACTCGGTCCCCACTGCTCCCAGGCCTTTACCTTTCTCTTCGATCTCAGCCTTGAGGATCTCTAAGTCTGTGGTGAGCTCGTCTACGCGCTCCTTCAGTGCCTCCACCTCTTGCTGCAGAGACTCGGCACGCTCTTCTGCCATCTCCTTGTCTAGAGTGGCCATCTCAATGGCATCGGCTGTATCAGCCATCTCCTCCATATAGCGCTCCTTAGCCTCCAGCGCCTCCTTGGCTTCCTGGAGGTGGGAGGGGAGGGAGGGGAGCGGCAACAGAGAGTCCTGTACTACCCTTTCTCTGGGGGAACGCCAGCCTCCAGCCTAGTTCCTAGCTCCCACCTCCTCAGGTCCCTTCGCCTCTCCAGCCACCAGCTTCACCCTGAGGCCCACCTTCCGTGCCTCCTTGAGGCGCCGCTGCAGGTCTGCCTGCTGCTCCTGCATTTTGCTCTTCCATTCCTGCACCTGCTCCAGTTGGATCTTATGCTTCTCCAGTTCTTTCAGCTTTGCCTTATCTTCTGCCCGTTTCAGCCGTAGAGTCTCCAGTTTCTCCTCCAGGTCCCGCACCTGGGCTCTCAGTCCTTCCTCCTCCTGCCAGGAAGAGGCCCTGTGGTTTGTGTGCTGCTCACCCCCAACCCACTAAGACTGAGCTAGAGTAAGGACAGGAACGAATACAAACATCTCCCCAGTCTGAGAGTCCAAAGCCAGTGGCACACAGACATCTGAAAGGAAACCGCAGCACAGCGCATATGGGAAAGTGTCAAAGGGGGAAAGGCTAGTTCAGCTAGCAATGAGACAGCCTCATGCCACATCCCTACTCTTTCTGTTTCAAGTTCTAGTTCTTCCCCAACCCTGAGAAATTTCCAGCACCCAGCCTGGGGTCACAGGTGCCTTGATTCTGCTTTACCCCAGCCACAGTCCTTACCTTAGAGGGAGAAGGAAGAGGGGGTGCTGCTCCAGGGGAGGTGAGGGCCGGTGTGGGGATGATGGGTGCTGCCAATGGAGTCTGAGCTGGAGTGCTGGGCTCACTGCTGCTCAGTTCACCTGCTGATGCTGAGCCAGAGGGTCCCAGAGAGCTACTGGCTCCAGCCACTCCAGTACTGGCTGGGCGAGTAGGCTATTCAGAAGACAAGAGCAGGGCAGAAAAACAACAGAAGACGGGGGGTATGAAAGAAGAGACCGGGAAGGGAAAAGACAGAGACGCAAATGAAAGCAGAATGAAACCGAGGAGGCAGAGGGAAGGGAGAGGAGAGGAAGATGACAGTTCAAAAGTAGCACAGACAAAAGACAGGGAGGAAGGGAGGAAGGGATGGGAGAGACATAAGATTACAAAGTTCCTCCCTTGGCGCTGACTCCACATTCCTCCCAGCTCTGGCACTACCTTCAGAGCAAAATCTTCCTTTCCAGAACCTTGCTATGTGACCCATTTATGACCATCCAGTAATTTCTCAATACTCCCATTCCCATCCTTGCTCTGGGTCTGTACTCAACTCCCCCAGTGGGGGTGGGGGGAGTGCCTCCATGTCATTCTCGGAGAGAAAGAACAGATTAGAGTTTGTTCTCAATTTTCATGTTCCCACAGAGGGCTGGGCCGAAAGTGGGGTGACAGGCTTGCCCCCTGGTAAGCCTTCCTTAGTCTTTGGAGTCAAAGTGAATCATGTTCCATTGGTCTACATCAAGAGATCCTCAGGTCATACCATAGAGCCAAGTTAGAGCTATAGCTGGACTCTCCCTTGGAATACGGTAAGTACAGCCAACCCTCCTGTACTTACTACCCCAAGACAAAAGAGCTCTAATTAAGCAACACTATCCAGGCCCCTGTGAAACAGGGGTGGGATAGGATGGGGAGCTGACCAGAAGTCAAGAGGCCCCAGCTAAACCTCAAAGGTCTCCTGGTGAGCAGATATATGGGAACCACATACTACCCACAGACTCCTCACCCAAGCAAGGCTTTCAGACACACTCCCTCATCTGGACATTATACACTGCCACATTCTTTACTTCTTTTAACCGTGCCCTTCAAAGCTAGTCAAAACCTTCAGAAAGTCTGTCTTGATTAGCCACAATCCCGCTCATTTCTCTTTTGTACTCAAGCTACTGGTTGAGAGGGCCTTACTTAAGATTGAAAGTTGGGGAGATGCAGGGTAGAGAGATGGCTCAGTGGTTAGGAGCACTGGTTGTTCTTGCACAGTACCCAGGTTCAGTTCCCAGCACCCACATGGCAACTAACAACCATTCCGAACTCCAGTTCCAGGAGAGCCATTGCCTTTGTCTGGCCTCCACAGACACTGCACGCATGTAGTGCACTTACATGCATCCAGGCAAAACACTCATACACATAAAATAAATCAAAAACATTTTAAAACCAAAATGTTTTTAATTAATGAAAAAAAGATTGGGAATTGAGGCTGAAGAGATGGCTCTATAATTATGAGCACTTGCTATTCTTGCAGAGGACTGAGGTTCAGTTCCCAGGACCCATGTGGTGACTCAACTGCCTGTATATAACTCTAGTTCCAGGGATCTGAGGCCCTCTTCTGGCCTCTGAGGGCAGCAGGCACACAGTGGTATACAGCCAAACATGAAGGAAAACATTCACATACATAAAATAAAATAAATCTTAAAAAAAAAAAAAAAAAAAGAACTGGGCCACTTTTGCAGGAGGGTCTGGTCAGCAACCTCAAGCCCCTGCAAGGGGGCTTCCTGCTGTGACTTGCTAGTATGCAGCCCACATGCATGTACATGCCTGAAACCTGTGTCTGGCTTACAGAGAGACCTGCTTGTTCTCACCTTGGGCCGTCGAGCTGTAGTCTGGACAGGCAACAGGAGCCAGAAGAGAAGTAGTCAGGAAAGGAAGAGCAGTGGCAGGAAGACAGAGAGCAAAGGACAGCAGTGAGAGCAGAAGGAGCCCAGGTGTGGGCTGCGCTTACCCGCCATTCCATCCCCTCCTCCCTTGGGGAATTAACAACTCCTGTTCTAGGGCCCTGATCCCATTTTCACCCAACCCTTGCAGAACTCACCGCTTCGGATCCCCTACAGATCCCAGAGTTCCCTTCACCTAGGCTGAGGCTGAGCCACAGGAGACCAAAAGCAGCAGCTGACAAGGTCTCCAGAGACCAATTTTTCAGTGAACAGCCTTTCCTACTGCTGACCAGAGGCCCCACCCAGTCACCACTCCCAAGGACTTTGCCAGGTCAACCTCTCTCTTTAAGTGTTCAACTCTGGAGAGGCCTCCCTAGGACCCTGTCTCAAGACAGAAGTGATATGCACTCAAGAGTGAGAAATCAGATCCCTAAGACAGAGCAGGCCACTTTCCTCCTCCTCTTCCCTCAGGCCCGGATCCTGCAGCAGTCCCCATCCCTAAGGCGAAGGCTCAGGTGTCAGGACTATGAGTACTGCATAAGCAAAAGCCCAGAGCTCAGCAAAGTAACCCTTCCCAGATGGAGGAAAGAGGTGGGGGTGAGCAGCAGCACAGAGAAACCACTGCCTTAAACCAAACCCAGGAGGCCTTTAAGCACTCAAAGTGGCAATTAGCTCCAAATCCCAGAGTGTGCTAGCGGCCTATGCCTAATGCTCTAGCAAAGAAGAGATTCGGCTTTAACCCTGTTTTTAGGAGACACTAGACCCATGGAGAAACCTCCACTCACTCTATCTAGGACTAATTTACCATAGCTGAGGATCAATAACTTTTCTAGGGTCCTCATCCTACCCTGGCAAACTCCCTGGCACAAACTCTGAGGAGGCAGGATGCTGGGAGAACAAGGAGGAATCATTCCAGCAAAGGCTAGATGAGGCAAATAGGCCTGCCTCAAGCACTGACACACCTGGGCCTGTTGCCTCAGATTTGACCCCAGGATATCCTCCCAAGCCTGTCTGCAGCAGATACTGCCTGCAGTCCAAGCCTGTGAGGCCACTAGGTACAAGGCCGAGAACAGAATCAGTCAGAGCTGAAAGCAGGCAGGGCCTACAAGAAACACATGCCCAGGGGTGGGGCACAGTAGTGACACACACCTCTCTCTCTCCCTGCCCCCTTGCATCCTCCCCCTCCCCCCTCATCAGGTAGACAGATGAAGTCAATCAGCCCCCACCCCCACCCCAGCAGCCTGCTGCCACCATTGCCCTGGCAACCCAGCAGCAGGACCAGAGCAAGCAAGAGTACCTTTCGGGCTGTCGGTGCCTGTCTCATCATTGCAGAAAACCAAAGAAAGCAAGGAGAGGAAAGAGAAGGAGGGATACAGGAGTACGGACAAACACAGGGAAGGACAGACGGAGGGAGGGAGGGAAAGAGACCGAACAGAGGGAAAGGCGGCGGAGACAGGAGATTAGTGCATCAAATCCAAAAATGCAGCCTGGGCTTCCTGGCCTGGCAGCTTCCCAGCCTGCAAAGGCTGCTGCTCCGACCCTGAAGCCTGGGGATGTTCGTAGCACGACAGCTAGCTTCAGCAGGCTCCCGCAGGCTCCGCAGCCCTGCCGGGCCGGGTCGCCAGCTTAGGCTGATGGCAGCTTCGGTGGCCGCAGCACCAGATCTACCTGACGTCATGCACCCACCCTCCTCTGCTCCATGGGGGTGGAGCTACCAGTTCTTGGTCACCTAGCAACCACCCAGAGCCTGGGTGACTCCTCCTCCTCCTCATGACTGGACAAAGTCCTACGCAGAGCCCGCCCTTCTTCCTCCCCCAAAGAACAATTTGTGGGTCCACCCTCCCCAAATCCCCACCCTTCCCCAAGAGCTTGCTCCAAAAATCTGGGCCAGGAGACACTAAAGAAATGGCACTTTATGGAGCCAGGGAATCAGAGAGCAGGGACACAAGGCCTGCCTGCTCCATCAACCTCTCATTACATTCTGCTCGCCTGACATCCACTTCTCTTATACACACTGGCAACAATCTTATGTCTCTCATGAGGAACACACAGCCAGAGTGCCCCTCCAGCACCCAGCTTCAGCTCTGAGCACATAGTGATTAAGAATCCCTGGGGGAACATTCCCCAGGACAATAGCAGTTCTAATGCTATGTTAGGCTTCTCTTCCAGTGGTCACCCAACTATAGGGAGGTTAAAGTCTTTGGCTAAAGGGCTTTCTCAAAAGGAGGAGCTTTGGGTAAGTGAACTACTTTGAATGAACCATTAGGGTACAAGTCTGGAGGCAGCATGCGACAGACTCCTGGTGACATTCTGTATCATGAGCAATTGAGGCTGTGCCCTGATACATTTTATTGGACATGGACAGTGCTCAGGCTCGACTAGGATCATGTCAGGCTGTAGCCAGAACTCTTCCATAGATCTCACACTGCAGTTTCATGCTTTCTATTCAGGGACCTGAAGTCAAACCAGAGCCCCAACCACAGGACAATAATCAAGGGATGAAGCCAAGTTTCTTTGGGTAAGGAGTGGACTCAGCATCCTTTAAAGCATCATTTGCCTTACAGTCCCATTCCCACCTAAAGTCAGCACCCAGGACACAAAAAAGTACCAGCATGTGGTCTCTACCATAGTAAGACTTCAAAGTAAAGACCCATTGCCCATCAGAGTTGAAAAGATGCTTTCTCCTACCTTCCCTTTGCCCCAGTCTAGCAGTTCCCCAAGCAACATAAGGAAGGCCTGTGACAGGCTGGTGACAAGGAAATCACAGTACTGCACACATGGCTCAGACAGGCACATGCAGGTCAGAACAACTTGGGCAAAGGTCCAAGGCAGGGTCTGGTGTGAGGAAGTGGTCATGGCAGCAATTTAAGTGTTTAAAACCCTATGGAGAGAAGCTGCATACATATAATCGCAGCATCCAGGAGGCTGAGGCAAGAGAACTGCCACAAGTTCCAGGCCAGGCTGGTCTACATAGTGTGTTCTAGACTAGCCTGAGCTACAGAGTGATAGACTATCTAAAAAGACCGAAGGAAAAGTCTGTGGAAGGGAATGATGGCATAGTCAAGCCTCTGTGAAGGAGGAAAGGTTGGCCTCAGCACACACTAAATGAAGGAGGCAGCAAAACGCCAGCAAACACAGAGGGTGGGCATTCGTGGCAGCACTGACCCACAAGCAGGTACACAAAGATGCTTTGACTTCCCAACTGCTCTTCAGTGGCCTGAGCATCTACCTCCTTGCACAACCATCCTACCTGATACTTTCCACAGACCCTTCCTCCAATCGCACCTCTACCACTCCCAAGCCTGGCTAAGTGAGAACTCACTGTAAGCCAGTTGCTGTGATTTGCCATTAAGCACCTGGAGTCTCTAACTCAGGATCTGGAGCAGGGAGAAGCTGACTCTAACGAGTGCTGCTTCAGCCTGGTCCCCAAACCTGATGTCCTTATTCTCCTCAAATGTACTCTGGAAGCCAAACTGCCATTTCCTCTGGCCATCCCAGCCGCAAGGCTATACACACTTGCATGCAGCAGCACAGAGCATGCAGGACAGCAGGAGGGGCTCATAACCCCACCCACCCAGGCACAAACAGTAAACACACCACCTTCTTAGGCTTCAGTCCCCGCTGCATAAGAAGTAGGAAAGGGCAGAGTTAGAGAACAAATGTTATATCGTGCAGGTTAGATAGATATCCTGCATGAAGGTATTAATGTCAACTCAGATGTACACAGGCAAAGGGTAAGGGGTCAGGTAAGTGTCAAGCCCTAGACAAGATGAGAAGATTCCTCAAGGGATCAACTTCTACAATATTCACACCCTGGTCCACAGAAGCTGAAGACCCACTTCCCAATACTCTGCAGACGTAAGGCAGTGGGAGCTAGAATGGACCCTCTGTATATAGCCTACAACAGGCAAAGAGTCTGGCTCCCTGCCATCACTTGTGAACAGGAGAACTACTTTTCCCTCTAACTTCTACCTTCTATCCTAAAACCCTTTATTTAGTCTTGGTATCTTTTTGTCCTAAAAGTAGTAAGTTAGCTAGACTACTGGGGTTAGACCTGTTCTTCCTATCCGCTCAATCCCATTTGACCCTGAACTTCCGGGACCTAACAGTTTCTCCTACCACCTTTACTCTAGCCCTAATGTAGCACCTTATACCTAGAAAGCTTCCTTCTCAGGGGGTTAGGGAGACTTCAACTCTGACTCGGTTCAGATTCACCTACTGCGTCCGTCTGCCGACCTCGGGGGTCCTCTCCCCCTCATGCTACTCCCTCCCATCCCCAAACCACTCACCAGTTTGCTGGTCTTTGCAGCTGCATCAGTTCCCTCTGTAGAAAGCAAACAGAATCAAAGTCCATTTACACAGAGGGACAGGGGAACAAGGAAACATGGTGGTGATGAACAAAATTTCAGATCTACTGCAACACCATTATGGGGAAATGCAGGGAACCTTTGGATGTGAAGACACAATTTCAGTGGGTGGCTATTACCTCTCTTGAGGACCTTTGAAGCAGAAGAATCAGGTGTCTCTGGGGAAGTAGTATCCGCTCCATCTTCAAATACCTGGATCTAAAGCCACAGAATAGACTCAATACACTCAGATCAAGAATGGCTACAATGTGAGTACTCCCTAGTTCCCAAGCAAGGGTGACTTCCCTTAGATCAGATCTTCCCTTCTTCCCAAGCACAGCCTTGTGCCTCACCCATAAAAAAGGAGTACTAATGCATCAGGTACATGGGCAACAGATATGTACACACACACACACACACACACACACACACGGTGAGTTACCTGGGACTGGCGCACAAAGATGCCATGCCCTTCATCACACGTGAAATACTTCCTGCCTTGAACAGTGCCATCATTCTTGCCCTTTGCTTCATCCAGGATCACGCCTACCCATTTACCAGTGGCAAAGAGGGTGGCTCCAACATAGGCTACAGTGCCTCGGTGGCCTTTTCCAATCACCTCTACACGGGAGCCTACCCGTAGAGGCCGGGCGCTTGCCTCCGCACTCATCCTGCTGCCACTTGGCGTCTGCAAGAAACACATGCAAATATACACAGCTAGAGGCCCCAATCAAGAGTTGCATAGCAGTACTTTAAAAAAATGCCCTAGACAGAAGCCTGGACCTAAAACAGATATCATCTCCTTAATCTCCACCCTAAAAGTGAGATCAGTCCACAAATTCCCCTTTGAAAAATGTTGTTGATATGTCTAAGACTTCTCCAAAGCAAGGTGTGGCGGTTCACATCTAAGAATCCCAGCACTCAGGAGGATCATCATGAATCTGAGGCCAACCTAGGCTACATATAGTTAGTTAACAGTCAACCTGGGCTATATAATAAGGCTCTGTCTTAAGAAATCTTTAAAAAGCTGGTTTTAGTAGCTCATACCTGTAACCCCAGCACTTGGGCAGATGAGATAAGAGGGTTACCATGAGTTTGAGGTCAATCTGGCCTCTAGAGTGTGTTCTAGGCCAGCCTGGCCTAGAATGAGACCCTGCCTCAAAAAGACAAAAACAAGCAACAACAAAAACTACCTTTAAGAAGATACATTCCAGAATTCTCTAGAATCTACTAGAATTTTCAGCACTTATATTTCAACTGTGTAACAAATCAGAGCCCACAAATAGATCTGTGAATGTCACCACACAGCTACTTTCTCAGAAGCACTGCCCCCAAGGACAGCAATTAAGCACAAGCACATAACAGTTCAGACTAGGCTCCCACAGGCCTATCTCAGGAGCCAGAGCTGAGAAGACTGGTTGCTTCAGAGGGTGACCCTTCCGAATCTTTTCCCCTTCACCGTTATCAGTCTTCCTTGGGATTCAAATAGCTTTCTCCGACTTTTCCATTCCCCCATTTTCTCTCTCTTCCTCTTCTTTTGTTTTTACTTTCTGTTGTTATTGGTTTTTGAGACATTATCTCAGTATGTACTCTAGGCTGGCCTAGAACTTGCAATCTTCCTTCCTCAGCCTCCGGAGTGCTAGGATTACAGGAATACACCAGCATGCCCAGCTAGCCTCTCCCTTTCAGAGGCATATAGTTGCACCTCTTTCTAGGCCCTCAACTACCAGCACTCCTTGATGTGACTCCTGTCACTCCATTTCCTTGCCTACCATGTCACTCTTCTATGTCTGCTCACTCAACATCCAGCTCCCTTTTCCTGGTCTTGGCCTGTTCTGTCTGCTCTCTACCTCAAGCTCTGAAGAGCCTTCCCTCGTGCTGTGCTGTCATAAAAAGAAAAACACAGACCAAGTAAACCAAGTACCTTGGATTTATCCCTTACTCGGTCCTCAGGTTCTGCCTAGTGGATCAACTGAGCAGGCATAGGAACAAGCTAAAACATTGTCCTTGGGAAGCTCCTAGATTATGATATATCCATGATGACAGGACACATGAAATTGGGTCCTAACCAGACCTCAATCTAGAAGAAAATCACACCTAAGCCATTTTTAGCTACAACAGATCCATGAACCAGAGACCTTACAGCAAACAAGTGAGGCAAGAAAACGTGACACCAAGGTTTTAAAGACTCATGGGGGTCCTTTCTGGTATTCATGGTACCGCATATACAGACACAGTTAGCTTCTGAAAGGAGCCCCACCAGACCCAGGACACAGTCAGGACTCTTCCCAGCCTGTCACTCCCTAACTCCCTTTCCCAAAAGAGCTCATCCCATTAAGGTAAGGACGTTGCTCCTAGGGACCTTGAGACCCAAATTCGTACCCAGGACAGGGTAGCTCTCAAAGGTCTGACAATAAAGCAAACTGCCAGAGACATCAAGGCTGGACCCAAACTCAAAAAAGACCCTCCCACACTTCCCAACACGTCTCTCAGAACCAGGTGGCTGCAACAGTGGGTGCAGATCCAATCTCTGATAGAAGAGAGCAAGGGATAAACAAAGCAGCTGGAAAGAAGGGCCTCACTGTAAGATCCTTTGGCACAGAGGCCCCATTTTGAGTCCCTGAGATAGTGTCAGGACCACTCAGAAACCCCTAGCCTCAGGGCCAGTTGGAGTCAGAGGTCAAGCCTGGCTGGTTCCACATAGGGTCCAACTCTGGGAAGGGAAGCCTGTCCAGCCTACCAGCATCAGACTCTGAAGGTCCCTCAGAAGCTCAGTGTATGAGTACCAAGCTAGGGCCAGCCCGTCTCCCCAGCCCCCACACTGGTGATGTCCACAGGCACCGGAGCCTGCTCGAGCAGCCCTCCCAGAGCCGTCCCACATTGGGGATACTTACCCGGTTGTACATGTGCCTCTTGCTCTGGGCCATGTTGCTCACTCAGCCTCTACCCCCTCCCCCAGCTGGCCAAAGACAGAGAAAAGGCAGAAACCTAGTCAGGAGGGGTCAGGGTACCAGGCCCTCATGGACGAACTCAGAAGCCGGCAGGCAGGGCCCTACCCCATCCTTGGGCCTCACTTGGTGGTCTACCAGGGTAGGGATGGGGGCAGTGATAGGGACAGAGGAACGAGTCCCCTGTACTGCCCAAGGATTCCTGAACCCAGAGACACTGAATCCTGCTTGCCAGCTGATGAGTCTCACTCTGCGCTAGTGCTGCTCTAGACTTGTCAGGAACCGTGCTAGCCTCTGGGTCCTAGTGCCTCCCTGCTTCACTTGGCCCAGACAAGAGGAGCAGGGAGCAAAGGGTGGGCTCACCAACACATCCTCAACTCTAGAGTAACTGTTCTGGGGTTGGCAACAGTCCTGAAAATTCCTCCTTGCCTATATCCCCTCGCCATCACTGCATCCTCCAACCCCAGGATGTGAGGCCTTTCAGCATGTCCCCAAGCAACAATCGCCACTTCAGAATGATCAGCTGCCTACAGCTTTCACATAGGCCCCCTTCTGCCACTTTTCTGTGCCTCCCTCCCAAACTCTGAATAAACAGCAAAGGAGAAGCAGGAATGGAGGCATCTTTACATGGAGAAAGCGAAACGAGTATCCCAGCTCCCCATCCTGCGCCGGCAAAGGTGTCCACAATCAGCCTTTCTCTCTTCTGCTTGCTGTAACTGGTCAGGCTCTGATCCCCTAGCTATCAGATTCAACTGGATTATTAAAGGCAGTGTTCAAAAGAAAAGAGCTTCACTTTCCCCCTGGGGCCCAAGACCCAATCTACCTCTGTCCCTTTTCTTCTTAGCCTTGTCTCCTAACATCCTAGACCCAACAAGCCGATTTTTCATATTTCTGTACTTCACAAAAAATCCTTAATTATACTAGACTATCTGTACAATTTAAAAACAAGTGCTTTCAATGTAATGAGACTATGCATCTTAGTGAGGTCTCTATACATAACCCCATTCATTTAGCCATCTATTAAGGGCTAGGAACCAACAGACTAGGTTCCTTACCCCTTAAGCAGTCATCAGAGTGGGCCTGGGGTTCAGCCTCTGTGGCTCCCCTGGCTGTGTAGTGTCACTGACTAAACTGCAGCTTCCTTCACTCTATACTTTAGCCTAACAGCAGAATGAAAGCCACAACAGTTCTCTAAGAAGGGGAATAAGAAAAAAAAAAAAGTATAATGGCATATATGTATGAAAATGTAATAAAGCCCATCACTCTGTATGTTAACTTAAAACTTTAATTTAAAATTCTCTATGTTCATTTCTGTCCAGAACTGCCAGAAACCACGGCTCTGCTTCCCTGAAAAATCTCCAGGCTGCCTCTTCTTTCCTTGTTTACCACTGCACAGGCAGACAGGGCTACGCAGGCCCCTGAAGTTTGTACTGAACTCACTCAGAGTATTTACAGTCTGCAGAACACTTTTTAAACACCATTTTAGAGCTGGGGAAATGTCTCAGTGAGTAAACCACTTACTGTACAAGCATGAGGACCTGAGTTCGAATCTTCAGAACCTATATAAAAGCTGGCTGTAGTAGCACACATCTACAATCCCAGTGCTCCTAAACAAGACAGGAGGCAGAGAGGAGAATTCCAGAAGCTTGGGGACCCACCCAGCCTGGTACACGCAGCGGCGAACAACCAGAAGCACTGCCTTATACAATGTGTAAGGTCAGGAACCACACCTGTGATTTTTCTGTCTTCCATACGTGTGTCTCAACACAAACATGCACAAATATATACACAAATACACACAAAGATTTAATTTTTGTATTTAAAAACATTATTTTAGATAGCTTCACTCAGAGGACCCAGGCTCAGCTGCCAGCACCCACATGGCAGCCAACAGTCTACAGCTCTAGTCCCAGGAGATCCAATACCATCTTCTGGCCTCCATAGGTACTATATGCACATGGTACACTGACATACAAGCTGGCACATTTATACACATAAAATAAAAATAGATTTAAAAAAGCCTAACATCATTTTAGCTGGAAGTGGCAGTACACGGTAATCCCAGCACTTAAAGAGGTAGGCACAGGAGGATCAGAAGTTCAAGGTCATCCTTAGCTACAAAGTGAATTTGAGGTCATCCTGGGAGACATGGGACCCTATATCCAACAAAGCATTTTTTTCTTTGTGTGTTTGTGTGCATGTGTGATGTGCTTGTATGTATGTGTTCACATGTGTGGGAGGAAGTGTGTGTGTGTGCACATGTGTGGTGTGTGCTTATGGAGGTCAGGGGTTGATATTGGGGGTTTCCTTCCATCTCTTTCCACCTCATGTTGAGGCAAGATTTCTCACTTGAACTCACTAATTAGGCTAGTCGATCTCGCCAGCTTGCTCTCTGGATCTAGTCTCTGTCTCCTGAGTTGCTGGGATAACAGACTGACCCCCACACCCAGCCAGTATTTATATGATTGTGGGGATCTGAACTCCAGTTCTCATACAGGAAATATCTATTTTCTGATCCATCTCCCTAGCCTTAAAGCCATCATTTTATAGCAACATGGTTCAGAGTAGAAGTCCTTGACATGGGCTGCTTTCCTAGCTTTATCATTTGGTCACTATACAAACTTAGGCTAGTTATTTAATATCTGTCTCAATTTCATTTGCACTTGAAATGATCAAAGAATATATCTTGGAAAAGTGTTCTGAGTATGATCTGAGAAAATATGTGTAAAACACTTAGGACAATGGAAGCTGGCTCAGTGGTTAAGAGCACTGGCTGCTCTTGCAGAGGAGCCAGGTCGGATTCCCAGTACCCACATGGCAGCTAACAGCCATCCTAACTCCAGTTTCAGGGAATCCAATGCCCTCTTCTGACCTGTACAAGTATTGCACAACATGAGTGCACTTACATGCATGAAGGCAATACACTCATACACAGAAAAAATAAAAATAAAAAATTCAAAATCCTTTAGGACAGGAGCTGAAGAGATGACTCGGTGGTTAAGAGTATTACTCCCACATCTGGCTGCACCTGTAACTCCAGCTTCAGGAGGTCTAACTTGTTCTTCTGGCCTCCAGACGCATCCACAAATATGTGGCACACAGACACATAGACACACAAATTTAAAAATCAACCTTAAAAATAAAAATATTTCAGATGTTCATCTGGCTTTAAGTGCTCACTAACAGGTAGCTAAGAATACCAGCACCATCATATTTCAGTACTACAATAACCTGGAAACAGGCCACGGATGATACAATACAGACAGAGAAAACTGAAGTTTAGCCACTATCCAAACAGCATCTCTGAAGTTCCACAGGAGTAGAGCCCAAACCTGCCCTGGAACTCGGGGCGCTTCCTGCTACCCCTACTCATTGTTCCCAGACACCTGTAGGCTTTCCACACCATACTTTCTCTAAACCACGCCGCCTTCAAAACATCAAAAATAGGTTGGGAATGGTGGCTCACATCTTTAATCCCAGCACTTGGGAGGTACAGATGGGTGGATCCCTGTGAGATGGAAGCCAGCTATACTAATATTGAATTATAGGCCAGCTGGAGCTACAGGTAGACCCTATCTCAAATAAACAAACTAACTAACTAAATAAATAACCAAAACAAATTTAAAAAGCATAAACCTGTAATCCCAACACTCAGAGGGCAGGAGGAGGATCAGGAGTTCTAGGCCAGCCTGGTTTACACAGCAGAGATCTCAAATGTGAGAACAGCCTTATAATACTCCAGTAACACATGAATACAGTTACTACTTCTACAGAGCTGTTTATTCTCTTACAAAATAGAAATAATCTCTACCAAGTCTGTATTAGTGTTCCAACACTCAACAAAGAGAAAACATGCATATAAGTATTTTTCGAAAAGCACCAAACCGTAGAAGTCCAAAGAATTACTATCAGACAGGATACTAGATGGTATATACATTTTAAAATGTATGTACAATAAATGTTGCATGAAAGCACAGACAGGAGAAAAGTGAACTGAAAAGAAAGCATCTGCCATGAATTATAAAACTGTTTTGTTTTGGTTTTGGCTATGCAGAGAGGAAAGGCCTACAAAGCTCTATGAGTTGTGACTACAGTATATAGAGAGATATAAGTTATCTGCTTATCTTCTATCAAACTATAAAGCCTTCTGCAGCAGAGCCCACAACTTCTCTTTATGACCTAACTGCCCTTAGTGCCTGGAGTCAAGCACTTAATGAATAAATAAACAGAGATGCACTATGAAGAATGAAGAGGCAGGAATTTCACATCAGACAGGGATAGGTGGAATGGATCTGGATTCAGCGACAACAGAAAACCAGCCTGGCTCCTGAGCAGTGGAGGGACATAGTGAAGATCATAGCTGAGCAGTGGAGGGACATAGTGAAGACATGGGAAGATCAAACATGCAGGACACAGTGGAAACAGGAGCAGCTTGGCAAGGGCAGGATTACAGCAAAGAGACTGCTGACAAGAGAAAGGTCTGAACCAGAGAAGAGAAGGGAGTGGAAGAGAGAGAGAAGGGGAGAGGGGAGGGAGGGAGAGAGGAGGAGCGGAGGAGGAGGAGGAAGAAGAGAGAGAGAGAGAGAGAGAGAGAGAGAGAGAGAGAGAGAGAATGAGAATCAGCCTAAGACCAATAGTATCAAAGGAGATAGTAATCAAAGGAGTTTGGGGAGATCTGTGATAGGACATATGAAGGATGACATGGGCTCCAGACACAGGCCTGGATACAACATTGGTTCTTCTATTTCCTTACTCATATGACTCTGGGCAAGATAGTTAAACTTCTGAGCCACAGTAACTGGATCCATAAAAAGATGGAAAATATGCTATCTCATATGAATGTCGCAAGAAATAAGGAAGACTTAAGCCAGGGGTGGGGAGGCATACCTGTGACCCTCACATTCATACACGGCAAGACTCTACCTCACAGTATCAACTCCTGCCAAAAAGAAGTTAAGATTTAAGTGAAGCATTTGTCACAATACGTGACAAAATATGTGCTCAGTAAGTTGTGCATGTCTTCATTGTTATTGCAACAGTACATCAACCATTACCTGCTCACAGAAACTCAAATGGTGAAAAGATAAACAGATAGATGAGTCAACTAATACAAAAATTAGCAAACGAAGAGGGCTGGAGAGAGGGCTTAGTAATTAAGAGCACTTGCACCTCTTAGAGAGGACCCAGCCTACAAATGTCTGTAACTACAGCTCCAGATCTGACTCCCTCTTCTGATCTCCACAGGTACTTGCACACATACACACACACACACACACACACACACACTCTTTTTTTAAAAAAAAAACACAAAAAAAATTAGTAAATGAATAATCTGGGAGGCTTTCAGGCATGAATAATGAGAAGGAAGATCAGGGGCTGGAGAGGTAGGTAAGCATAAGGACTTGGATTTGAATGCCCAGAATCCATGTAAAAGTGAGACATGTGACTGTAATCCCTGTGCCCCTATGGAGATTTGGGAGGCAGAGACGGGAAAATCCTCAAGAGATTCAGACTCAAACAAAGTAGAAGGTAAGGACCAAGAACCAAGATTTCCCTCTAACCTCCACACACACACTATGGCAGGTATGTGTCCAAACTGATACATGTGAATGCATACACACATTGTATACACACATGCACAAGCATACACACACAGACACACACACACACACACACACATCTTTTAAAAAAGATTTTTAAAAAACAGAAAAATAAGAATAGAGATCAGAACATTAACAGAATAGGGAGAAGGGAGAGAAGTGAAGGATGTCAGGAGAGAATATACACCCTATTCTCAGGGCCATCTCTGGGACAAATTTAACTGTGCACACTAAAATCTGCATTTTATCAACTGCTTCAGATGGAAACCTGGAGTCTGGCATTTGCCAGTTGTTAAGGACTAAGGGCAATGGAATGAGGGAAAGGACTATTAAAAAAAAAAAAAAAAGAGGAGGCTATAAAAGGGATCTTTGGAGTAAAGAAACCATTCAGAATTTTCACAGAATCAATGTCAATGTCCTAGTTGTGATACTACACCATAGTTTTACAAGATGTTAAGCATGAGAGAGGGGGTTAACTGGAGGTATGTGTAATCTCTGTATTCTTTCTTTCTTTGGTGTGTGTGGAAATTGAACTACCAGCCTCATGTGCATGTTAGGTAAGCACTGCACCACTGAGCTATATAAGAAGCCATTTTTACACTTTTTATTTTTCTGTATGTCATACATATTTACGTATACATGTGCCCAGGAGTCTGGGAATACCAGATGTCTCCCTTAATCACTCTCCATCTTAATTTTTGAGACAGGATCTGTCACTAAACCTGGAGCCAACAGAGATCTGACTAGACAAATTGGCCAGCAAGGATCCCTTTCCAGCACTGGGATTACAAGTTCGCACCAACGTGTCTAGCACTTTCACATGGGTTCCAGGGATCAAACTCAGGTACTCAATG
Source organism: Eospalax fontanierii (assembly GCA_035773235.1). NCBI lineage: Eukaryota > Metazoa > Chordata > Mammalia > Rodentia > Spalacidae > Eospalax > Eospalax fontanierii. The sequence goes on along the minus strand of CM069547.1, from coordinate 49,989,815 downwards.
CATATACTGCAAACATAAGAGGCATCTCCCCAGCCCCTTCCTTTTTAATTTAAGACAGCTGCCCAGTAGGCCTTGAACTTGTAATCTTCTTGCCCTAGCCTCCCAAGTAGGTAGGATCACAAGCCTGAGCCACCAGGCTCGTGAGGATGAAAAGCCCCTCTACCGCTTCTGCCATTTCTAGCAGGCCGGCACCACTTCTAGCTTGCTTTTACCAGAACTCCAGCACCCCTTAATACTCTGGTTCTCTTCCTGTCTCACTCTTCCAAACTTTGATGCTGGGCTAACCCAATGATCTGCTTTCCCTCACCATACTTCTGGAGGAGCTAGTTTAGAACTCAGGCAGACTGACAACATGGAAAATTACATCTCTGAAAACACTGTAAAGATACCTCCCAAGAGTCAAAAGGGGAAAGGTCTCCCTACTCAGAGGGGACTGGAGGCTAGGGGACTGAAACTGGAACCCAGGAAGATAGCATACACAGAGCCTTTGCTTCTAGGTCCTACTCCAGTATCTGCCTTGCAGATCTCACACAGATGGGTTAGAACCAAAATGGACTTCCTTCACCAATCCAGCTCATTATTCCAGAAATGTCGGCATCCCACTCCCAATTTGAATGTAGCTCTACCCATCCCAAGTCTCCCTCTTCCCAACAAATCCTCAGGGATTTCCAAGTCTACTTTCAAAGTCAATAAGGAAAGCTACACAATAAATCTCACTTATCTTCTATAAAGGAACTTCTGCAGGAGGGCAAGAGGCACTCAGCCCTGTTCTCAAGAGCAATTCTCTCAGTGGTAGCAGGAGTCCCACTTTGCAGTTTCCAAGTAGCAGCCAGTTCTTTCCCCTGAATCTACCAGTAAGTTCCTGGCACTAGGACCCAGCAGGCAGGGAACACTGAGCCTGCGCTCTAAAGAGAGAGATGCACCATTTCACAACTTCAGCAAAAGCCAAGGCAGCCAACAAAGCCACAGCCATCTCGGCTGTGCTGGGCTCTGCATTTTGAGCAGCTCACCGCCACTCACCAGAAGAGCTCATTCCACCCTTTCTCGTTTTAAACCCACGTCATCACCTGATCATAATGGAAATCAATCTCCTCAAACCACCATGCAAAGGCGTATCCATAGCAACCTCAAGAGGCAGGACATAGAGATGATGCTCCAGTGACTGCAGCAAAAATGGTAAGTCTGTTTCTTCTCTGTTCATGTCATCCCACCATCTTCCCTTTACTTGTCAGGCGTGGAGCCCGTCTGCAGATCCTACCTACAGTACCAACCAGGAAAGCTCATAAGGTGAGCTAATAGCATACTGTTACATAAGGGTCAGAGGTCTGCCCAGTCCCAAAACTGAGTGGCAAGAAACATTCTCTTCTCTGGAGGAATGGAATGAGAGAAAGGGCTCTCCTCTTCTTCACTATCTCAGGTGACAAGTGAGAGCCTTGGTCTGTGACATTTGACAAATGGCCATCAGTCATTTGTCTCTTTTAGTCAAGATGCTGGGAAATTACTCAAAGATTTCAGAATTCCTGTGGCAGCAATGGACCCCACCACCTTGTCCATCTGTGCCATCATCCTGCTCAAATACTGGCATAGGGAGATGCCTCTGAGCAGCCTCAAAGTCCTGACATTGGAAACTGAGATTAAATTTCTCCTTTCTCTGATGCCTTGGGAGATATTTATTAAATATAAATACTACTAAACCTAAGTAATCCTGCATGCCTCAGTTTCCCCTTTTGTAAAATACTCTTCAGACAGGATTGCTGTAAAAACCACAGGAGGGCTGAGGCAGGAAGCCTGCTTTAAGTTCAAAGCCAGTAGAGACTACATAGTGAGTTCCAGGATATACTGGGCTATAGAGTGACACCCTGTCTTTCAACACACCACACACACACACACACACACACACACACAGAGAGAGAGAGAGAGAGAGAGAGAGAGAGAGAGAGAGAGAGAGAGAGACAGAGATAGAAAATACCTGAAAACTATGTCTCTTGTAAAGTGCTCAATAAATGTCAACTGGTATTATTACAGGGAAGATAAAGAGGCCTCTGAGTATGGGATTCAGCTCAGAGGTTACTCCACATTCTTGGGATTTGTCTCAGGCTCTTTCTCTTTCTCCGACATACAAGCCTGTACTGATAAGAGTTCACACTGGCATCCTCACCCCTCAGCAAACAGCTTTGCTGAGAAAGAAAACTGAGCCCATTAGGAAGAATTCCTTTGCAAAAACAGATCTGCAGCCATCACTGCCTCTTCCTAAATTCATTCCTTTCATCACTCCCAACTTTTTTACCCTCTTCTGAAGACCTGATTTAGCAATCAACTTTTCAAAGTACCTTCAGTTTCACCCTCTACTGGTCTTTACACATCATCAGAAAACCATGCTCTAGATGCTACAATTCTAGGAAAAAGTTATCTCTAGTTCGGCTATGTCCTCTGCCAGCTACCACCATCTCTAGTCTTCTCTTCCCTGCCAAACTAAGCAAGTCTACATCCCTCAGTTTCCTAATTTCCTGAATCTAGCTCTGTCCCTACTGATCCATGGAAGGTGTTCACACTTTCAAACAGAAAGAGTCCTGGTTACCATGGCATCCTGACTTCAGGTGCACTGACCAAGCTCATCCTGCTTGGCTGCCCTACAGCAAATAAAATTGGGAGCTCTCATCCCTGGGAATTTTCTCCTTTCCTAGGTTCTCTGTCTCCAGTCATCTCTGACCTTCTGTAAGTGTGCTGGGAGAGCTCATTCATTCCCACAACTTCATCTACCACCTGCTTCTACCAATCCTATATAGAGATGCTCTTCTGGACTATATCTCCACCAATCTGTTAGCATCACAGAGTACTCAAGTCCATCATACCCCAAAACACCCATATTAGGTAAGTGAGTCACCTTCAACAGCTCTCTTATTCTCAACAACTGATTAGTTACTCAGGTTAATTCTGTTGCTGCAGCCTCTCAGATTTGTCCACTCCTCTCCATCCCCCTTCACCTAATCCTTACTTCAGCCTTAAAGCCTCTCTATATTATTTCAAGGGTCTCTCGATTACATCTACTGTGAAAGTCTCCTAACATTTCTAATCCAGATTGTTCCCGCTTCAGTCTACTTTCACAGTTAGTTTCCCAAAATAGTTATCCTGTCTAAAAATATCCAGTGGGGTTCTTGCCACAAAACTGAATTTTCCTAGCCTAGCTCTTAAAACCATTAAGTTGGTTCAGGAGCAAAGGAGATGGTTCAGTGGTTAAGAGCACTTATTGCTTCTCTCTTTCAGAGGATCTGAATCTGATTCCCATCACCTCACATCAGGTAGTTCAAAACCATCCGTAACTCTAGCTCCAACGAATCTGACACCCTCTTCTGGCCACCACAGGCATCCACACAAGTGGTATATATTCACACAGATACATACACACACAAAGAAAACAATAAAAATATTTTTTTAAAAAGAAGCTGAAGACTGGTGTGGTGGCACATGTCTTTAATCCCAGCACTTGGGAGGCAGAAGTAGGGTGGATCTCTGTGAATTCAAGGCCAGCCTGGTCTACAGAGCGAGTTCCAGGACAGATGGGGCTACAGGGAAACCCTGTCTCAAAAAGACCAAAAAATGAATGAATTAGCTAACTAATTAAGCTGGTTTCGATGTCACAAGCAATGGCTGATACATGTTATCTAAGCACTTGGAAGACTGAGGCTGGAGGGGCAAGAATTCCAGGCAGGCCTGAGCTATAAGACCTTGCCTTTAAAAAACAAAAAACATTAATCACCTCTCCTTTGTCCCCCAAATTCTAACATTCCAGCCTCTTGAATCTATTTACCTTTCCCCTTAGACCTTTACAAATATTAAAAGTGTCACCAAGACCATTTTCTCTTCATCTATCACTACTCAGCTCAGTAATCATGTCTTTCCTGAAAATTCTCCCAATTGCCCATGTAGAGCTAGGCATTCCCCCCCCCCCCCGGCCTCCGCCACCTTGGACACATTTTCATTACAATACTATATTTTCTTTAAAATACTGTCTACTATGCCCTATAAAGAATTACTCTAGGACAAGAACTTTACCCATCTTGGTATCTAAGCACCGGGCACAGTTCTTTGCATGGAGAAGCACTTCATGTTCAAAAATTACAGTACAGTACAAACACCAGGTTCTAGGCATATGGGCCAGACTTCAAATCGAGTAGCTCCACCTTTGAAGACCACAAGAATGGGGCTAGAGAGTTGGTTCAGGGGTTAAGAGTGCAACCATGGGGACCTGGGTTCGATCCTAGCTCCCATGTAACAAGCCAGGAATGCTGTAAAACAGCACTGGTAGGAAGTAGAGACAGAATTGCTGGGGCTTGCTGGCTGCCAGCTTAATGGGATGAGGGTGGGGAGGAAGTTCCAGGTTCAAGGAGAGACTCTCCTCAAAAAGAATAAGGCAGAAACCTGACACCCTCCTTTGGCCTTCAGACATGTGCACAGGTGCAGGCACCATACCCATGTACACATACACCACACACACACACATAATCCACTGCACACATATACATGATGCTCATATACACACACAAAGACAACAGAAATGGGTCAGGGCAAGTTAAGTACACAGGTACACAAGTACACACACTGAGCAATAGACATGGCTCATTCCTCTTTAGAAATGAGCCTAATAAACTGTAAGTACAGGAACAGCTCTAGGTCCTAGGGAAGTGGAAGTGACACAGAATCTCAAGCTTATATGCTTCCAGGATAAAGGAGCCACAGACTGGGCTCAAGAAAACACAGACGTTCTCAGGAGAAATGTTCACAAGGCTTGGAGGGCAGCAAGGCCCCCTGCTCTATGGCAGTGAAGCATCTTGGAGGTACGAAGGCATATGGAAAGGTCAGAATGCAGGTAAAGTCTATCTATCAGTCAAACTCACCTGGTACCACCTCCAACTTCAAAAACAAAATGAGTTAGCCAAAGTAGGAATCGACAAGATAACAAGGACCCTAAGATACATTTGAATCAGGCAGTCTCTCACCTCTTACCCTAAAGTTGGTCCACAGACATACACTCTGAATAGCAAAGGTATAAATCACTGGATTGAAAGTTCAGATACAATCTCCCAGAACAAACTGCTGCCCTGGCTGGCAGGGGACAATGGGCATTTGGTTTCCATTTCCTTAATATGCATACCTCAAGTCGCCTCCAGAGCTACTGAGTAATAAGTATAAACAGGCCAAGCAATGTGGGAATCATCAGCTATAATCTCTTCTACCATGGAGCCACACTACCAGTGATGGAGCTGGATAAGAAAAGCCCAGAGTGCAGCTGTCAAAGGTCTTAAGATCCTTCCAATTACTTTGGTTCCTCCCTATCAGCAGCTTCTCCTTCAAAACCTCACGTCCAATGGGGTTTAAATTATTACTGCACCCTTCCTTTCTCCTCCATTATCACTGTCATCGCTTTGATCTGCCATTCAACAGCTCTGAAATTAATTATTAAGGCAAATCATTTCCCCCTTTTGGTGCTTGATCTGCTCTGCTAACTTCACAGGAAAGTAAACCATATGAGATCATGAGAAAGTTGTATAATCTGTAGTGCTGTATATAAAAGCAAAGCATTACTGCTATCATCAGTCTAAGTCCTCTATTGCTAGTATGTAAAGCCTCTTCCTCTGTCCTCCCTCACTTCCAACCACCTTTCACTCCACAGTAAGACAAATAGATTCCCCAAACTGCCATCTTTCTCTGCCATCTCATTTCTTGCCATCATCAAACAATCCTGGAGCCGGCATACAGTCTCATCTCAGCACCACGGCAGATGCTTCTCATGCTTTTGCTAGTCATGCAAGTCACACCCATCCTCCAAAGTCCAGCTAAAGCTCCAATACATGCAAAACAAAAACAAAGATAAAGGTAAGAAAGAGCCTTCTCAAACATGATAGAAGAAATATGGAAGAAACCAATTCGGTTTGGAAAGAAAAGCCAGGCACAGCTGTTATCTAATTAGCTGTCATCTCATCTAATTAGCTGTCATCTAAGGCCTATTTTATTTTTTAAAGACAGGATCTCCCTGTAGCCTCAGCTGTCCTGGAACTTGCTATGTAGTCTAGGCTGGTATCAAACTCACAAAGATCGGCCAGCTTCTGCTTCTGAGTGCTGGGATTAAAGATGTGAGCCACCACAAAACATCTGGCACCTAATGCTTCAAGAGGGGTTTCTTTTCTGAGTGCCCCCCCTGCCCCCAGCTTTCTTCGTTTTTCAAGGCAGGGCTTCATCTGTAACTAAGCTTGGCTTAGAACTCACTATGTTGCCCAGATCAGCCTCAAGCTCAAAGACATTTTCCTGGTTTTGCCTCCAAGTGTTGGGATTACAAACATGTATCACACACATGGCTTAAGAGTCAACTTTTAAAAGAGAGATGACTTTTCAATTTAATTCTTAGAGACGACCTAGGATAACTAGGATGTAAGTTGCAGGGCTGTATTTCACTAACCTAAACAGCATCCTTAGTGTGCTATCCCAGGAATAAAATGGGATGACTTATGTCTGGAATCCCAAGTAGGAGAAGCAGATGCTCAAGGCCAGCCTGAGCCACATCGTGAGTTTGAGTCCAGCCTGTACTACATAATACCCTATCTCAAAAAACAAAGAGAAGGAAGGAGGGAGGGAGGAAGAAGGGAGATTATATCTAGTTAATTCTCCACTTTTAGAAATGTTCAAGTCAAATTACAAACTCTGTCAAAGTGACTCAAGTATTTTATATAGAATACAATACTACAGAAAAAGCAACTGGACTGGGACCCCAACATCTTAGATTCAAAGAAGCCTGACAGTCCAGACTCCTAAAGATCTACACAAAGTGACTCCCCAGGGCAGAAGTTTGTTCCAGAAAACAGGGAGCAGAAGGTATCTGACTTTCAATCCAATGCTCTAAGACTAAGAATCTGGTCCCTGGACCAGTAGTAGCATTAGCATCACCTGGGAACTTGGTACAAATGCTGAACACTGGGGCTAAAGAAATGGCATAGTGGTTAAGAGCACTGGGAAGACCTGGGTTTGATTCCCAGTACCCCATTTTGGCTAACAACTGTCAATAACTCCAGTTCCAGGGGATTCAGTGCCCTCTTGTGAACTTCATGGGCACTGAACAACACAGGCACACTTACATACAGGCAGGCTCATAAAATACACTCATAAACATAAAATAGTAGAAAAACAAAAATGCAGAACACATAAGATCTGTATTTTCACAAGACTCGGTTAAATGTATGCACCATTAAAGTTCAAAAGCACTGACTTACACTGCTCCTTTTACATGGTGCATTTCTGCATTTCCCAAACTGTTCCAGATGTTAAACAGAGGCACCACACAAGAAAAACAGTATTTCCCAGTAAATTCTCCATATATACCCCATTGGAGACCCATGATAAATACCAAGAACAGATTGACGGTTCTGAAATGTCTGTAGTTGAGGAAAACTTGAATCATGATTTTCGAACATATGTGAACACAAAATGCCACTTAAACATAAAGTTATCGGGGCTGAAGTGATGACTGAACCAAGCATTCGACTTAGCAGAGCTTGCTGCCCTTCCTGGGGACCCGAGTTGGGTTCCCAGTACACACATTAGGTGGCTCACAACAACCTTCAGCGCCCGGGGATCCCATTTCTTCTGGTCGTCAAGAGCACCTGTTCACACACAGCCAAGCATACATAATATAATTTTTTTAAGTTATCATTATCTCTTTTAATATAGTGCAGTTCCGGCTTTGGCAACACACCAGGCTAAGAATGTCAATCTCTGTCAAAGCTCTTCGACTTCCTGTACCCTAAGCACACCAGGGAAGCAAGACGTCAGCAGGGGCTTGCTCTCCTCACTGCCATAAATTGAAGTTCAGTTCTAAAGGTCTGCCCTCCTAAAAACATCAGAGTACGCATCTGTGTGCTTTAGGTGTGGTCCAGCCTGCAGTGAAGCATGTGAAAGGGGTCACCTAGCCAGACAAGTCGGACCCCAGGTTAGGGAGTACCCCAAGCCCATCTCCAGACACGCCACCACCCCGCTCCGCGCTGGAGCCCACGAGGAATTAGTTTTTTTCTTCGTTTAGCACAAATTCTCAACACCTGGGGCTCAGTACAGGTCAGGGCGAGCAGGGCCTGGGTAGCGGTGGGGCCGGGGCGGCCTCTGCCGGGCCGAGGAGCTGGGCGGGCGGGTCACCGGAGTAGCAGCTCAGGAGCCCTGGGCCCAGTAGGAGCGCCGCCCGCCGCGGCCCACCCTCCGACCCCTCCCGGCCCGCGCCGCGCCCAGGCCCGAGTCCCCGGCCCCAGCAGGCCTCCGCGCGAGCTTCGGGCCGGTGGAGTCGACAGTCGGCAGGGTCACCGCCTCCGTACCTGCTGTCAGGCTCCGCGCCCGGCTGGGCCCCACTGGCGACCGCCGCCCCAGACTGGCGGGCCGCCGGGCCAGACCTGCAGCCCCGCCCCGTCCTGCCCCGCCCCGCCCCACACGGCGGGCTGCCCTACGCGCCGCCCGACCCCGCCGCCGTCCCCGGAACCCCTCAAGCCCGGGAGCGATAGCGTCCTAGGGACGCACTCCTCATTCCTGCAGCCCCGCCCTGCCCGATAAGTTCGCGCGGAGCGCGGCAGAAAAATCATCCATCAGGCACCGAGCTGGACACCCACGGCAGGGCCTGCGCACGCGCACCGAGCTCGGCCGCCGCTTAGGACCGTGGAGACGCGCGTGCACCCTCTGCGGGCTGGAGAAGGCCGCGCTGGGCATCTGTGGGGAGCCTTGCGAACTTTTTCTTAATGCTAATCGGCTAGTTAAACAAGCTCATAGGGCGATAAGCCAACACTTGATAGGATGAGGCTGGAGGATCGCCGCTAGTTCTAAGGTAGCCTGGGCTATGTAAAAGACCACATAGTAAGACCAAGGAGAAGAATCGAACAAGTGTGCACAGGAGATACCAACACAGGAGGGAATCGGGATTTCACAGATGAATTCAAATTCTACCCTCAGTTTAGCTGAAATCTTGGACAGGTTACTTACCTCTCAGTGCCATTTGTAAAATGAGGATGTTAGAGATAGGACGCAGAAAGCACGAATTGGACAGCTCCTCTACTACTGTGCCCTCCCCCGTTTCATCTTCTAAATATTTGCAATTTATTCTGCGCACCCGATACATTCCTCCAGTTCAAAAACCAAACTAGGGCCTACGAGATGGCTCGTCAGGTTAAAGACTTGCTGCACAAGCCTGACTATTTGAGTTCAATTCCCAAAACCCATGTAAAGGCAGAAAGGAGAACGGACTCCAAAAAGTTGTCCTCTGACCTTCACATACAAACACACCCTATACATAATAATGAATAATCAAATTAATAGTCTGCATTGAGAAATCTCCTTTTAATCCTTCTTCCAATCTGCTCCATCCCTCTTGCCTGATACAGGTCATTTGCTTCCAGTTCGTCTTCTAGATGATTCCTTCAAATTACCAGCACACAAGAGGAGTCTTATTCTTTCCATTTCTTTTATGTTTATCAGTGTATTTCCTGCATGTATGTAAGTGCACCCATGTCTTGCAATGCCCACAGAGGTCAGAAGAAGACATCAGATCCCCTGGAGCTGGAGTTGTGGACAGTTGTTAACTGCCTTGTGGGTGCTGGGGTTCAAATCTGGGTCTTCTGCAAGAATAGCCAGTGTGCTTAACTGCTGAGCCATCTCTCCAGCCCCACTCTTAATTTTTTATGCAAAGGTAGAAAATTATAGACACGTACAACCTTGGTTTTTTTTTTCCTTAATAATATGTCCTAAAGCACTTTCCAAATCAATACATTAGAGAATGAGAGATCAGAATCTTGGGCTGGGGATGTAGCTTAGTTGTAGAGCATTTGCCTAGTATATGCAAGGGTTCAAACCCCACTACCACAAAGGGGAAAGGATTTTTCAAATGTATAGTATTATATTACATGGATATCATTTGTTAATGAGTCCTCTAATTGGATAGTTTGTTTCTAATCTTCATGTGGGTGCACATATTTGGGTGTGTGCACTTATGTGCATGCACTTGGAGACCAGAGGTCAACCTCAGATATCCCTCAATTGTTCTCTATTTTTTCAGTTTCTGTATATGAGTGCTTTGCCTGCACCCATGTAAGTGCACCATGCAGACGCAGTGTCCATGGAGGCCAGAAGAGAGTTTTGAATCCCCTGGAGCTGGAGTCTCAGATGGCTGCTAACCATCATATATGTACTAGGAACTGAACCTGGCTCCTTTGCAAGAGCAGCCAGTGCTCCTAACCAGAGCAAGTTCTCTGGGCCTCCACCTTATTTTGTGAGTCAAGATCTCTCACTGAACATGGAATTCACCTATTCTAGCTAGACTGGCTGGCCAGAAAGCTCCTGGGATCCTGCTGTCTCCACCTTCCCTATGCTGGGATTATAAGCACTTGATGCCACACTTGGTTTTCACACCAGGAATTGAACTCAAGTCTTCATTTTGTATAGCAAATGCTTAACTGACAACCATTTTCACAGCCCTGGTCCTAATAATTTACTGTACATGTTATACAACCACAGTATACATATGGCATTTCATACATGAGCAGATATGTGTATAGGCTACATCTTGGTCAAATAATAAATGTGTCTATAATTTTAGTGGAAATAGCCTCTATTCTTTTCAATGAAAGGGAAATGTTATGAAAAGATTCTTTTTTTTAGAAAAAAAAGTCTAGCTTTGAGGTGATACAGACCTGGAACTCCCCTATGTGGCCAATGCTGACCTTGAACTCAGGATCTTCCTTCCTCTAATTCCAGAGTGTGGGATTACAGTGTGTGACACCATGCTTGGCCAAAATACCTGTGTGTGTGTATGTGCATGTGCATATGTATGTATGTATGTGTGTGTGCATGTGATGTGTGTGTTACTGGGGATTGGTAAAGGTATTAAAATTGTCACTTCATACTGGAAAATAAACCTCATGTTTTAAGTAAATTTATGCTTTTGTGTTGAGCTGCCTTCATAGATATCCTGGGGTGCATTGTTGGGCCTGGCCTCCCAACATGCCTTTTTCCCTGTTAGATTCCCGGCCAGGAACTAGCTTCAGTTTGTCAGCTGCAGAGGACAACTTGACCTTTAGAGGCCTAACCGCAACTGTTAACCAGGTGTGGTCTGAACCAGGTGTGGTCACATACTAGAATGCTCCCTGGGAGCCTGAACCTTTGTCCCCTCCCAAACCCTCCATGGAGTTTCCTGCAGTACATCACTGGCATCTACTGGGTGTATATATATTGAGCATCTTGCTGGAATAAAGCGGAAGCTTCCCCACCATTTTTGGTGTCTGTGTTGTGTGTGTCTTGTGTGTTTGTATGTCTTGTATGTCTTGTGTGTCTTTCATTCCTCAGCCCTCGCCGGATAGACTCGGGCACAGTTGTAGCGCCATACCGCTACAGTGCATGTAGCCCAGTGGCTGCAGGTTGGACATGACACACCTGATAGGCCCTCCAGAGTAACTGTATCGGGGTAACTATTCCCAGGAAATGAGAACAGAGATAGTAACATGATGGACTACCTCCAAGGAAGCAACGTGTAGAGAGGATACATTGAGATTCTGAAGAAATGCAACAGATGTAAAAAGATGAGGGCAATGAAGTTTGAGGCTGCAACTCACGGCAGGAATTTTAGAGATGTGGATTAGAAGGGTCAGGTTTTGGGGATGGATATTTTTGGGTTCCTGGGCTAGAAAAGAGACTCCTGAAATGTGTTTGAAGAAGCAAGAAACACACCCCTGATTTTAGCATTGTTTACCAGCATGTTTATATCAGGCCCCTCCTGCAGAAGCCACCGGACAAAGATGCAGATGGAGGTCACAGAACTGAGGTCTACCTCACCAAGCTGGAGGCAGTCACTGTTTGAGACAGCCTGGATCTAGGCCAAGCTCAGTCTCTGCACTCTCAGCTCTTGGAAGTAAGGGTTTCACGGGTCCTGTGACAGCCCAGCTCCCAGGATGAAACCTTCCCAATATATGAGGACAGACAGCTTTAGCGTCCTCATCTTGGCTGTATCTAGAGGACAGTGGAACACGGAGAAAACGGGGCACTGATCCTCCTTCATGCCCTCCCTGTTGAGGCTGTTGTACTTAATAAGGTGACAGAATGGGAGAAACCCTTGTCATTGTTGGGCCAGGAACATCTGTGTAGCAGCTCTGAAGGTCCCAGGGGCAAAGCTTCTCCCCAAATTGCACACACTGTCCAAATAGCAGAACCAGAATAAAAGAGTGAAGAGCCAGAATGCCAGACCAGGGTGATGAGTGGCACCCACGGCAACACAGCAGACTACCAGCTTGCCATAGTGAAGTGGGAGGAGGGGGCAGGCCAAAGCAGAGTGGGGACTAGCAGTGAGGGGCAGAGCCCAAGACAAGCCAAGAAGGTGCTCCCAGGCTTAAGTTTCCAGAAGCTGAGAATAAATTCCTCCACAAATTTGGCATCCTGGGCATATGATTGCCCCACCCTAATGCTTGCCACAGGAGAGTCAGGTCTTTTGTGAGGCCTACATAAGCTAAATCTAACTCCAAAAGTAACACTTCAGACCGGGACTGTAGCTCAATCAGTGCTATAATGCTTGCCTGGCTTGTGCATGGCTCCAGATTCTATTCCCAGAACTCCAGAACAAAAAATAAATAGAAAAAATGAATTTTCAATCTACATTGACTAGCTCCAGGAGTCAGGAAAGCTAATAGACTTCTTCATTCCTCGTGTAGCTGTGCTTACAAGCAAAGCCATTCCCTTCTTCCCCTACTAAGAGGAAAAAATTTCCCTGTGAGCCAGATCCCTATTACAGTCCTTCTATCTTCTTCTTTGGAGGGCTGTCTAGAAATCTTGGACTGTTTCTGCTAGTCAACAGCCTGACCCCATCACCCCTGATGATGCAGCTAGCCACTGTTGCCCGTTATATCCAGGTTCGCCGGACAACTGCGCCCCCTGAGGTCCGATAAGAGAATGGCCAGCCTTGAATGAAATCTGTCACACCAATTCCTGCGGCAACTCATTTATTTCTGGCAAGGTCCGGGTCCCAAAGTGGAGGTTCAGGATCCAGAGTGGGGCACAGGCTTTGCAGGGAGAAGCCACGCTTTGGGGGTCTCCTTCTTTATTAGCTGTGTCATGATCACCTGGGGCTTGGATACACCTGTCTGGATGGGTTGCTGCTCAGCTGCCTGGGAGGTGTCTCCTTCAGCGTCCTCCTGGGTGGCAGCAGAGCTGAGCAGCTCCTGGGTGCCCCGGTTCCACATACTCACACCAGGAGCCAGCTTCATGGTTTCTGAAGGAACCATGGGCTTCCACAGCACCTGGGACGTCGCCTCGAGGATCTGGGGCTCTGTTAGAGGCCATTCGGAGTCCTCAATGCCTTCATCCTCAGCAGCCTCTAGGCCTTGTGGAGGCACGCGAGTACGACCCGCCCACAGCTCGCCCAGCTGCTCCGCCTCCCGCTCCCAACCACTGGGCCACTTAGCACGTGGCCAGAGTTTGGGACTGGGGCTGCCGACCATTTCGGAGTGTTTGGGATGCGTGGCAAGGAAGCGGAACCCAGGGCTGAGGAATGGCAGCTTTGACCCAAAGGTTGGCGAGGACTGGGCCAGGTTTAAAGTGGGGTCTGGGCCCAAAGCACGGAACGGGGCACAAGACTGGGACAGATACTCCGGGGCAGGGACGTGGAGCTTGAGGTCCGCGCGGGAGCGGCGGGCTGGGGATCCGGGACCTGGGGTTCGGACACCGGCTTGGGTCTTCTCGCCCCGCGGGCGCCCGCGATACGTTTCCAAGCGGCGCGTCTGGGAATCTGGGATCAGAACCTCGGCCGCCGGTCGCACCCAGTGGCGGGGCAGCCGCGCGGGGTCCAGGCGCACCACGGCCGACTTGCGGCCCGGCGGCACGTCCTGTCCGTCGGGCGGCTGGGGCGGCACGGGCTCCTCCGGCCCCAGCACTGAGGAGACGGTCGCAGACCCGGACGAGGCGGCGCGGGGCATCTCGGGGGTCCTGCGCTTCAGCCGGTCCCCAGCCGCGTCTGGCTGCGGCGTGCAGTGGTAGAGGTCCTCCAGCGACAAGTGCGTGCTGAGGGGCTGGCCCTTCTCGGCCGAATCCTGGGTGCTGGCGACCTGGGGCCGCTCCAGGGCGGGCTGGGGACTCGCAGCCGGCGTCCCTCCTGGCGAAGGGTGCAGAGCTGCCTTCGGAGACCCAGCCGAGACGTGACCTTCCTCCTGGCGGTCCGGTTCTTCCAGAGCATCCCCGGGCTCGGCTTCCTGAAACACCTCCAGGACGGGCGCGGGGTCCGGGTTGGCTCTCGGCTCCACCGAAGGCTGTGAAGAGTCGGTCGGCTCCCGGGAGTCTCCGTCCGGCCACGGTGAACCTAAAAGGAACTGGTCCGCGTTCCCAGGGTCCTGGGAAAACACAGGATAGAGAGGTCGGAAGCGGGGAAAAGGGCTTCAAGCGAGTCCTGAGCGGCTCCGAGGAGGCCCGGTCGTAAGGAGGCTCACGGCTGGGCTTACTTCGCCTTGGAAGTGCTCCTCCACGCCGTCCCGGGCGGGCGCGTGCAGCACAGGCACGGAGCCCTGGGCCCAGGCGTCCGTGATGCACGCCAGGGGCTCCTCGTCCTCGCCCCACGCAGGGTCCTCCGCCACTGCAGACTCTCCCTCGTCCCTGGCCAGGAAGCGCCACTCAGTGATCTGCAGCATGGCCTCCCGGGCCTGGCTAATGGTGAATGGGATGCACTGCGGAAGTGAGGGAGGGTCTCAGCCCGACCCGGAGAGGTGGGAGAGGTGGGAGCAGGTCGGAAGACCCGGATCTAGGCCCACCTGCTGGGTCAGGTAGACTTTGAAGGCGCACTCCATGACTCGAGCCAGAAGGTCGGCCAAGATGTCCCCCACCACGTCCTCGCCCTCCTCCAGGGCCATAAACGCAATCCACTCTGCTTCATTGAGCCGCCCGGGCACGATGTCCACCTGCGGCACTGGCTGGGTGGGCGGCCGGGCCTTTTCCGCCTTGGATCGGGTTACCCCGCGGTCTCGGGCCTGCCTGCTCTGTGGGAACGAAACAGGGCACTCAGGGCAAGAAACCGAAGGGAGGCACTGAAGAGAGAAGGCTTAGAAGCCAGCTTTTTCAAGGTGTTTATTAAGAAGAAAAGGAACAGGGGCACGTCTATCATGTGATGGATGCTTTCGAGATAGGTGACACAATGTAACAGTCACAGCAACCCCCGAGGTCCACTTTACTGTCAAACTGAACTTAACAGTTAGCCCTCACCCACTTGGGTGGAAACAGTTACGTAGAGATGAAGTCATGCTCTAGCTCACAGCCCTTGTCATTTGCACTACTGTAATGTTCCAGAGGGTTCAAAGAACTTGAATGTAAGTCAATAAGGCCACCAAAATTACACACGCTAGTCAATCTCTTTTTAAAAAGCAAAGCAGTCTTGTTATTATAGCTCCAACTGCCTGTAACTTGCCATGTAGACCTGGCTGGGCTTGAACTTGCAGCAATTCTCCTGCCTCTGCCTCTCAAGTACTGGGATTACAGGAGAATACCACCACACCAGGCTCTCTACATTTTTTTACCCTTGTGTGTGTGTTGTGCCTATGTAGTCCTGGGACTATACCCAGGGCATCATGCATGTTAGGTGAGCACTCTATCACTGAACTATATCCCTGGCCTTTTTACTTTTTATTTGAAATAGAGTCTCGCTAGGTTGCTAAGGCCAGCCTTGAATTCACTCTGTAGTCCAAGCTAGCTTTGATTTGTAGTCCTTTTGCCTCAACCTCCCAAGTAGCTGGTATGACAGTTTTGCCCATTATTTTTATTCCCATTTTATGTAGTCTGCCCAAGACCACACACCTAGGAAGTCAGAATTCATTTACAGATATGTCTAAACTGCAAAGCTTATGCAACAGATATGAAAAAGGAAAAATATGACAGGCTATATAAAAGCTAATTTTTTAAAAAGAAAAGAAAATCAGAGCCATTAAGGTGACTCACTGGGTAAACGCACTTGCTGCCAAGCCTAGACTTAACTTTGATCCCATGGTAGAGGGAGAGTATCAACTGCTGAAAGTTGTCCTCTGACCACCACATGTGCCCCATGGTGTGCCCCCCATACACAAATAAATGTGATGCAAAATTTAAAAAGAAAATCTTTTAAGATCCCAAAGATAAGAAAAGAACATAATATTTTGCAAAAGAGAAACTGTATATAAGTAATAAAAATTGTAAAGATGGGGTGGAGAAGGCTCAGAGGTTTAGAGCTCTGGCTGCCCTTCCAGAGGACCCAGGTTCAGTTCCCAGCACCTACACAGCAGCTGAGTTCCAGGGCATCTGACACCCTCTTACGGCCTCCACAAGCATGCACATGGTACATTTATGTACATACAAGCAAAAACAATCAAACACACAAAAAATAAATAAAAGTCTTTAAAAATGTTTGTAAAAATGACCAAAGCCAGATGTTGTGTGGCTCTTTGAGACCAGCCCAGAGGAGAGAGAGGGAGGGAGGGAAAAAGAGAAGGAAGGGAAGAGAGGGAGGGAAAAGGAAAGATAAAAGAGGGCAGGAAGGCAGCTAGAGAGGAAGAAGGAAAGACAGAAGACAGAAAGCCAGCAAGACTTTCCTGAACATAGTTCCTTCCATGATTTACCTCCAAACCTAATCTTTCCAAACCTCCAATTACATCCATCCCACCACCCTTCATAGTTTATATTCCCTAACATTCATTTTCCTATGCATTTCAGTGTCTCCTACTCCCGGCACTGAGCTAAAACCTCTTATGCCTCATTTCTCTTTTCTACTAGCCAGGCCTGGCATGTGGAGAAGAGAGTAGAGAACACTGTGATAATAGCTGGTTCCTCCTTTGCACACTACTGGTAGGAAGGTAAATCAGTCCAGCCTCTATAGAAGTCAGCATGGAAACTTCTCAAAGAAAACTAAAAATAGATCTACCATGACCCACCTATATCACTCTTGGGTATCTGCCCAAAGGACTCCAAGTCAACACATCACAGAGATACTTGTACATCAATGTTTACTGCAGTACTGTTCACAATAGCAAAATTATGAAACCAACCTAGACATTCAACAGTGGTAGAATAGATAAGAAACATGTGGCATATGGGCACAATGGAATCTTTTTACATTTATTTCTATTTGTGTATGAGAAGGTAGCATGTGCCACGATGCATATGTGGAAGAGGAAAAAAATTTTAAGAGTAGGGTCTCTTCTTCCATCAGGTGAGCTTCAGGGATACAACTTTAGGTTGTCAATCATGGATACAGTTGTCCTTACCAGATGAATATCCTGCCAAACCCATTTCCTTCATAGAAAGAATTTTGTTTGAACAAAGTCATGGTGCTGGAGAGATGGCCCAGTGGTTAAGAGCACTGGCTGCTCTTGCAGAGGACCCAGGTTCGATTCCCAGTGCCCTCATGGTGGTTAAGAGCCATTTGTAACTCCAGTTCCAGGGGACCTGCTGCCCTCTTCTGACCTCGGGGGGCCTTGCACAAACACAGGTGCACTTACCTACATGCAAGCAATACACATAAAATATTTTTAAAAATGAAGTTATGTGGTTTGTAGGGCAATGGATGCAACTGGAGATAATCATGTTAAGCCATTTAGGTCAGTCTCAAAAAGACAAATCTATTTTCTCTCATTTGTGGTTCTAAATTTTATATAGTCACATTAAATCAGGTCTGTGTGTATTAAATGAAAGGCATGTACAGGGGAACGAAGAGGACAAATGGGAGGGAGGAACAGGAGCAGTGAAGGGAGCAGCAAGGGAACAAATGATCAATACACAATATATTCGTGTATGGTTTTTGTTTTTGTTTTTTTTGAGACAGAGTCTCACTATGTAGCCCAGACTGGCCTGGAATTTGATATGTAAACCAGGCTGGCCATGAACTCACAGATTCATTTGCCTCTGCCTCCAGAGTGCTGGGATTAAAGGCCTCCACCACTCAGTCCCAGCATCCTATAATGAATTTCTATAGTTGTATTTATTTGTTTATGTATTTATTTATATTTTTAAAAGATTTATTTTTATTTTACCTGTATGAGTGTTTTGCATGCATGTATGTATGTGAACCATGTGGATGCCTGGTACCCACAGAGGCCATAAGAAAGTGCTGGATCACCTGGCCTCTGTGGGTACCTGGAGTTATAGACAGATGTGAGCCTCCATATGGGTGCTAGGAATGAAACTCAGGTCCTCTGTAAGAGTAGTAAGCACTCTAAACTCCTGAGCAATCCCTTCATCTCCCTGCATGAATTTTTAAAAAATAATCTTGGAAAGGGTACACAAAATGGCTCAGCCAGCAAAGGCACCTATCACCAAGCGTGACACCCTGAATTCCATCCCTGGGATCTATATCTGGCAAGTTGGCCTCTGACATCCACATGAGCACCACAGCACACATCCCTTTCCCCTCCCAAGCATACACACAAATAAGTGTAATTTTTAAACTTTATTTTTATTTTATGGGTATGACTGTTTTGCTTGTATGTGTGTAAGTACACCATGTTAGGCAGTTGTGAGCCATGTGAGTGCTAGAAGCCAACTGGGTCTTCTAAGAGAGCAGCCAATCCTCTTAATCACTAGGCCATCTATCTCTCCAGCCCCCAATAAGTATAATTAAAGTTTTTTATTAAAAAAAGAGAGAGAGAGAGAGAGAAACAAGCTGAGTGTGGTGGCCCTACAGCTTAGCCCAGCATTAGGGAGGCTGAGGCAGGAGGAATGCTCTGTGTGGCCAGCCTGGGCTATACTGTAAAACCCGATCTCAAAAAAAATTTTTTTAACGCTAGGTGTCGTGCACACCTTTAATACCAGACCTTTGGAGGCAGAGGCAGGCGAGTCTCTGAAATTGAAGCCAGCCTGGTCCACATTGTGATTTCCAGGAGGGCTGGAACTCAGGAGACCCTGTCAAAAAAATTGTTTTAACCCAAAACAAAGCAAAAAATAACGTATTCTTTAGGGTTCTCCTACGACCCTCTCCTCTAACACCTGTGATGCAGATGGGGCCCTCTCTTAGTCAAAGGGAATAGAGAGATTTTTGCTCCTCCAACCTTCCAAGGCTCCTCCAATCTGTTTTACTTTAAAATTATCTTGGCTTTTAAACTATTTGATTTTCAAGTGTAGCCTCAGAGTTGTGCCTTAATCTCCTTCTTCCTCCTGAAATTGTCAAAATAGATATTTATCTATCAACCCCCTCCCCAAATGCCTGACAGATTCTGTTTTATCCAACGAAACGGGTACTTCAATGTAAAGGTATTACTCCGTGGACGAGCAGAACAGCTGTGTCCAAATTAGCTTCTTGATCATTGCCTCTGCAGCAGGCACTGACCCTTTCCCCTGGGAACTGAGTGTAACAATGCACACGAGTGAGCCGAATGCTGACCAAGGCTCTCCGCTCAAATACGGACGTGGCTTCCACGCCCGTCTTGACCGCTCTAGGGACCCGGAACTGGGCTAAACGACACGACCACATTGGCTAACCCCAGTTCTCGCGCACCCCCAAGTCTTGCTGAAAAGCTCACCGAGCCTTCGTGTGACATTGTCGCGACGGTCGCTCCAAGGCGGTGTTTCAGCAGCCTCCAGGACCTGCCATCGCTGCCGCCGCCGCAGCCAAGCCCCAACCGACGCCTCGGCGACCCAGCAGCGTGGAGTCGCCCCCTGGGTCCACGGTTGCCTTGGCAACCGGGCCACGCTCGGCGAGCTCCAGCCTCTGGTCCCGCCCAGCGGCCGTGCGTGTGTGCGTCGTCTCTATGGTGGCGGTGGATTCGGAGGGACCTGCGGATCCCGGAGTCAGGCAAGGGGGATTTGGGGCTGCGGGTATGCCTGTGACCCTGGAGGGGGTCCTTCAGGTATCCAGGCTGAGGGAGGAAGGGCCTGGGGGCTTCATTCTGCCTTTTTATCCCGAATATCTGATACTGCCGGTCTTTCCCATCACATTCTTCCTGTGGGATTCCTGGCGCCTGGGGACTGTCCTGCTCCGCGGGATCCTCCCTCCACGAACGTGACTCTTCCCCCAACAGGTTCCTCGGGGGCCCGCATACATCCGAGCTCTTTCTTGCTCGGTGTCTTACGATTGCTTATCCTACCCCTTTCCGCTCAGTGAATCTCCTCTGTGACCTTCTCCCTGCTTGCCGGGTTGATTCTGGTACCTCCCGGCCTCAGGATGTTCCGCCGCGAGAGCTCCATCCCGCTTTCGGGCTCGGCTGCCGCCCTATCTAACAATCTCAGTGTGCTGCAGCTTCCAGCCCGCAATCTCACGCATTTTGGGGTGGTTCATGGACCGAGCGCCCAGCTTCTCAGCGCTGCCCCTGAAGGTGTGCCCTTGGCCCAGCGCCAGCTCCAGGTTAAAGAGGGCGCTGGAGTGAGCGCCCCCCTTATCACCCAGGTGAGGCAAGTTGGAGCAGTGTTGCTCTACCCGCTGTTCTTTGTTTGCCAGTCTCAGAGGCCTTCCCTAACGCCCAACTCCGCCCTCATGACTCTTCGTGTCCTCTGTTGTGATCCATCGCCCTCCAGGTCCACTGGTGTGTCCTCCCCTTCCGAGTACTGCTGGTCCTCACCTCACATCGAGGAATACACGTGAGCAGAGAACCCTCCTGCACACCACCTCCAGCTCCCCAGACCCTCCCCACCACTTCCCTGTAAACACACACTTCCAAATTTTTGCATGCATACCCCACTCTTCCTCTATCACTCATCTCCATGCCCTCCATTTTTGCCCTCTTAAGTGTTCACCTCCAGCATCTGTCTCCTTTACTGTGTGACCTTGGGTGCATGTAGCCTCAGTGTCTTCCTCTGAAAAATAAGGATTAAAAATAGTGCCTGCTTTCCAGAACGATTTTGAGGGTTGCATGGACTCAGGCTAACCTGGCTGTGTGAAGTGCTTAGCACAGAGCTTAGCAAGGATCATCTCAATCGTTCTCCTATCTTTGCCCCCATCCTCCAGATGTACGAATCTGATGGTTCAGTCATGGTCTATTGGCATGCCTTGGCCTCCAGAGATGCCTCTTCAGGTACCTGCAGGACCGAGTGGAGCAGGTGTAGGGTAGGGAGTGGCTGGAGGAAAGGCTGTTTCTGAGAGCTGCTTCTTTTCATCCCTCAGTACAGGCTGTGTTTGCCAGAGGCATCGCTGCCAGTGGACACTTCATCTGTGTGGGTGAGGGAGCTAAGGGCAGAGCATTAGAGTTTATCGGGTACAGAGATGTGAGTTTTCAGCCAGAAGGATGATGAGGGGTTGAAGAAATAAAGAAGGGAAGATTGAGAGAGAAGAGGGGCTGGGGAGAGCTGGTGCCAGGATTTGGAAATAAAGGCAGGCAGATCTCTGTGAGTTCAAGGCTAGCCTGATCTACATACGAAGTTCTAGACCAGCCATGACTTCATAGCTAGACATCCTGATTTAGAAAGAGAGAGGGGGGGGTGGGGAGAAAGAGAGGTGTAGGATAACAGCAGTGAATGGGAAGGCAGGACTTCTGGAGTAATGAGTTTGTTACTAAGACTTCTAGGGTGGAGGGGACAGAAGACCAGGAAGATCAAGAAACCATAAGTGAGACACTGGTTCTGGCCACAGGAACATGGTCTGGTCGGGTGCTAGTGTTTGACATCCCTGCTAAGGGTCCCAACATTGTACTGAACGAGGAGCTGGCTGGTCACCAGATGCCAATCACAGATATTGCCACTGAGCCTGCCCAGGGACAGGTAAGTTCACTTCTTCCCATTCTAGTGATCCTCATCCTGGGAGGCAGCAGGCCTGGGTTTGAGTCTTGACTCTGTTACTAAGCAGTGGAGTGATTTGGGGCACATCTGCACTTCCCTAGATGTGCAACTGCAGATCTGGAGAATGCATACTTTACATTTAAGTGATATTTTATCAAAAATCACTAAGGCTTTCCAGGGCTGGTATGGATTCAGGAGTTGGAGCCAACAGTTTGATGCTCTCCAAGCCTAATAGATGTAGCTTCTATCAGTTCTCTGGACTTTAGCAAGTGTTACTGGTTCCAGCCCAACTCTAGCATTAGCCCTACAGAGTGCTGCCTCCCTCTTCCAGTTCCCCTGACCTGTCTCAGAGCTTAACCGTGCCTGGGCGCTGCCCTCACAGAAACTCTTCTCTTACTTGGATTCTTTTTTTAAAAATATTTTATTATTTTTATTTCATGTGTATGAGTATATTGCATGCATGTATATAAGTGCACCTGTGCCCTTGGAGGTCAGAAAAGGGTATCAAATTACCCTGCAACTGGAGTTAAGCATAGTTGTCAGCCACCATTTGGGTGCTGGGAATCAGACCCGGGTCCTCTACAAGAGCAGCCAGTGCTCTTAACTGCTGAGCTGTCTCTTCAGCCCCCTCACTTGGATTTTTGAGATCAGAGTGTGTATTTTATTTGTATCCTCTGTGGCTCATCATCTGGCTATCTGGTACAAGGACAGGAGGCCCAGAGCCTAGTCATGATTGTGATTGGTTCACTGCAAAACCCCCTAAACTCATGACATGGTAGCCTCAATTTTGTCACCTATCCAGTAGGGACAGTTATGTATCCCTTTCTACACCATAGTTGCCACTGGGGAGGTGGTGGTGTGAGACTCTCTAAGGACATACAGGGAGTCCATGTTTCTTAAGGGAATCCCTGGAGGAGGTATCTGGTGGCTTCAGCTGGTGAAGGAACCACCTCTTGCCATTTCCTTGTAGAGGCAAAAACACATGACTCCCCCTGCCTCCCAGCATATGCTCTATTCGGTAGTAGAATGGTAAAGGGGAGAGCTGACCTTGCCTTTCTCCTCAGGATGGTGTTGCTGACATGTTGACAGCAGATGACTCAGGTGTGCTGTGTGTCTGGCGGTCAGGACCCGAATTCACATTACTAACCCGCATCCCAGGATTCGGGTAGGAGAGGCAGAAGCTGGCTGTGGCCTTTCTGAGGTAACTGCAGGGTGGGGAGCAGTCTGGGGTCTGGAGAAACCAAAGTCAAACATCACCCTTGCAGGGTCTCATGCCCCTCTGTGCAGCTGTGGCAGGGGATTGTGGCAGCAGGCTATGGGAATGGGCAAGTGCGACTGTATGATGCCGCTACAGGAGCTCTCCATGTCCAGATCAGTGCCCACGCCCGAACCATCTGTGCTCTGGACCTAGCTCCAGAAGTGGGCAAGGTCAGTCTCGCACTTTTCTAAGTACCTTTCTTGGTGCTTGTCTTTGTGCTCAGGGTAGCCCCATCCCCAGGGTTCTCATACTGACACTCTATCCCACACCTGCCCCATCAGGGCATTCTGACTCTTGCTCATCTCACAGGGGTTTTTCCTCTGACAGCTACTCTCTGCAGCTGAAGACACCTTTGTGCATATCTGGAAGCTGAACAGAAACCCAGACAGTGGGTCCATTGAGGTGTGTATCATGGAAGGTGGAAATGGGGACCCAGGCAGAAGGCGGGCAGTAGGGTCTGACCAGCCCTCTTGCCTCCCAGGTGGAACACTGTCACGGCGAATGTGTATCTGACACCCAGGTGTGTGGTGCTCGGTTTTGTGATCCATCAGGTGGCTCCTTTGCTGTGACGGGTTATGACCTTGCTGAGATCCTGAGATTCAGCAGTGTTTGAGACAACAGCTTTCTCTTCTCCCTTTGTATTTATAAAGTATTCCCTCCACCTAGCCCTCGTCTGGTCACTCACTATCACAACCACACTTCTAAACATGAAGCCAAAAGTCCCAAAAGGGAGGGGCAGCTTCAGAGCACGCAGAGGATACCCATCCTCAGAGACCAGGTGAGAGGGGCTGTCAAATAGCTTTAATGGTCAACGTAGGAGTCCCAGGGCGGCACACTATCCTGCTGTCCAGTGCTGTACTCGGGACTGTTAGTGCAGGGAGGGAGGGGAGCGCGGTTCCAGTTTTCTCCCAGGAAGGATTTAGGGGATCCCAGCTAGCTCCAAGGATGGTCCCCTCAGTACCATGGCAAACACAACTTACAGGGGGCTTCTGTTCCCCCTTCCCAGCTTCCCCCTAGTCCAGTGGAGGAAGAGAATGCCTGGCTGGCCAGCTGACTCCCAGCAGCCCTGGACCCAGAGTTCAGCTGCCCATGTGTCATTTTCTTTTCTGGCCGATCATGTTTCCAGGGCTTCTCTCTCACACTGGGGACTGGAGCCATGCACGGAGCTGGCTTTTGCTGTAGAGGCCTCTGGATCGAGGAGATCGCTGTGGGGGGAGAGGTGCTACCAAGCGAGAAGCCCCAGGGGAATGGTCTGGGGGAACAGCATCGAGGGAAAAGGTTCGGGGCCGCCCCCAGGGCAGGGGTTGTGTCCAGACTGGGGCTGGGGCAGGGGCCACTGAGACAGGTGAGCAGGGACTAGGCAGGGCAGGCTGGTCTGTGAACACAGCTAGCCAGGGTGGGGTTGTCTCCAGCCTTGTGACCTCCCGCTGAGCCAGGATGTCTGTCACTGCTGCGATGTCATCTAGCGGTTCAATCGCTGTGGCACCGGGGAAGGGTAAGGGAAGGGGGCAAGTCAGAGCTCAGGCCTGCACACTGCTGACCAACCTGCGCATCCCTGATGGTCACCTGTCACTGTAATAGGAAGAAAGCAAAGCCCGGATCTCGGCCGAGACAGCGCTGTTCTGCAGGAGCAGCCCCTCACCTGGGCCCCCTGAGGCCACAGGCTCAGATAAGACTGCGGGACATGGGGCAGGTTGGGGGAAGGGATCAGGGAGCAGCAATGAGTAAAGAAACCAAGAAAGAGAAAAATGAGAGCAGTGCCAGGCGAGTGAGGGTCAGAAGACAGCAAGCAGTCCACATGCAGAGAGAGAGACAGAAAAGAAGAAATTAGATGTCCATGAAATGAATCTGGTTCTCTGAGGCTTATTTTGAACTTGGGTAGAGGCATTCTAAGAACTGAAGAGGAGAAAGGTAGTTCTAAGAATTGAAGAGGAATACAGAGGGGCTGAGTGGAACTTGGGCCCCCAAGTGTGCTTTCTCTCTCTGTTTCTATTACCTGGGTTCCCTTGAAGCCCCCAGTAGTCCCAGTTCCCATCAGCTCCCCCAGAGACCCTCCCTCTCACTCACCCATCTCATGGTACAAGGACCCCTGCTTGGCCAGTGCTTGGGGAGGTTTCCGGGGAGCAGGAGTTTCGATTTTCATGACTTCATCACAGCATTGCTTCCACTGGCCTGCAGGGAAGAGCGCCAGCTGTGAGGGAGGCCGGGCCGCCAGCGTCCCTGCCACATTTCCTCCCACACGCTCCATTCCGTAAAAATTAAGACCCCAGAGGCTCCCAGATATCTCTTACTCATGTCAAAGAAAAGCTGCCACAGGGCCTCCATCCAGTTCTGTAGGGTTTCTCGGCTCTCCACCTGGAGTGTGTGCGTCACCTCCTCATCACCATACCGGTTGCTGATACTGAGCGTAAAAGGCCGCCCTGGGGCCTGCTCCAGCTCCCCTGCCCTGACCCTAGACTCCTGCAGGAGAAAGCAGAGTGCTGCCTCCACCTCTTGCTTCAAGCAGCCTATCACCCCAGCTTTGAGAGAAGTGCCACTGGGGCTTTGGTTGAGCCCTTATTTGCCTCCTGCTAACTATACAAGAGTACAGAGGGCTAGCAAGGGAGGGCTGGGTGAGCATCGCTGCTGAGTCAGGGTAAAGGAGTAGGCTGAGACCAAGAGAGAGGGACCAAGCAAGGCAGGGAAGGACAGAGGTGGCAAAGGCACCAAGGTCCAGGGTGGCTCCCCCAGTACTGCAAAAACTTAGGCAGGGCCTGAAGGGCAGAGAAGCTCTAGGTCTGATGCCAGCGCTACACAAAGAAAAACAAAAAGCAGAAAAAAGCCAACAAAATGGCCAGCGGGTACAGCAGCCCAACTGGACCTAGGTAGGGAGAGAAACAGAAAGGGATAAGGCAGGTACAAACTGGAAGTTCAGAGAACTGGAGGAGGAGAACAAAAAGCTGCCTAGCCAGGCATTAGAGCCCTCACAGACTTGGCAGGGCTGGGGTGCTGACTGAGCAGGATGACCTTTTAACGGTGCTTGGGGCCGAGAGATGTGGTCCCTCTGCAACCAGGCCCTCGAGCAGCCCATGGTGCTCTTAGGAACAGGAGGCCACCTTTTCTGTGTCTGAAGTCTGAGCCCACCCTCCTGGGGTCTGGAGCAGAGCTGTCTGACTCCAGGCACCAGGTGGCCTCACCCCAGGGCACCCTTCACCTTGTTGATGGCAATAGTAAACAGTGGCTCCTGCCCAGTGTCTGCGTCCTCAGGCCGCCGGTAGCAGAAGAGGTTTGTGCCTTTCAGGACTCCATGCACACATGTCCCATGCTGTGGTTCCCCAGCTTGCTGCAGAAATGATCCAGTGTTTGGTAGGAGCCTCACCCACAGCACCGTCTACCTGATCCCCCACGGACACCTTGCCCTGTGTGCTCCCTCTTGTCTTCCCATACCCATCTCATTGCCCCCATCCTCGTTTTCCAGTCATCCTATTCCTAGGTGGTTCCAGCTCAGCCTCCTCCCTGACCCCTTCCATACAGGGCCCCCTCACCTGTACCCTGAGGGTACCACTTGCAGTGGGCTGAATCATGCAGAGAGGCTGAGCTGCCAGGCGGCAACACACACTACCATAGAGGGGCAGCGAGGCAGGATTCTCCTCTGGGGGAGGAAGAAGTGCAGGGTGAGGGCTGGGAAGAAAAAGGCAACTACCCCACAGTCCCTCAGAGCCTCCAGTGCCCCTGTCACATACCATGACTGGAGACAGTGAGGTCGTGTGTCCGGAACCCATCTTGCACTGCTGCTAGAGTGAGGGTGGTGTGAGCCAAGAGGTGGTACCGAGGACCACTAAAGGGTGAGAGGGGGTGGCAGTGGAGTGGGTGTATGCCAAGCAGGAACTGCAAGAGCTAAGCAGGTCTGTTCCCCTGCTAGGCTGCTCCCCAGAAAACTAGCTTGCCTCCCCACAAGGGGTTAGGAAGGAATGTATCCTGACCTCCTGCCAAGCACCTGGACCTGGGCATACACGTTATCCCAGGGGCATTCCTTGACGGCCCTGTGAGGGGTGCTCTCCAGTCAATAGTTGAGGCAGCCTCATCCGAGTCCCTGCGACTCCAGGTGACTAGGGTCGACTGCAACTACAGAGCACATCTATGTTTTGTTTGTTTGTTGCATGGGTATGTCAGGGGGTGTGCATTTGTGCATGCGTGTGGAGGTCAAAGGCGTCTTCCTCAGTTGCTCTCTACTTTATGTACAGAGGCAGGGTCTCTTGCTGAATCTGGAATTTCCCAATTTCATAGTCTAATTAGCCAGCTTGTCCTGGAGCTCTTCTATCTCCACCTCCCAAGTGAGCCCTGGGATTACAGGGGGCCACTCCATCTGCCTGGCTTTTATATGAGAGCTGGGGATCCAAACTCTTGTCCTCATGCTTGCATAGCAAGTGTTTTACCCACAGAATCATTTGCTTAGTCCCTGTTTTTGGTGTTTTGAGGCAGAATCTCATGTAGCACAAGCTGACCACAAACTAAGTAGCTGAGGATCACTCTGAACTTCTGAGTCTCCTGCCTGCACTTCCTACGGGCTGCTGTGCATCACCCCACCCTTTATGCAGTGCAGGGTGTTGAACCCAAGTCTTCATGAATGCTAGGCAGACACTTTGCTGCCTGGGTTCCATTCCTAGCCCTCCCTATAAGATTGTTTTTGTGGAAGGGCTGGAGAGATGGCTCAGCAGTTAAAAGCACTGGTTGCTCTTGCAGAGGACTGGAGTTCACTTCCTGGCACCCATATGGGGACTAACAACCATCCAGTTAGTTAGAACTCCAGTTTCAATGCTGTCTTCTGGCCTCTGCAGGCATTGCACACACCAGTGTATTTACATACATGCAAGCAAAACATTCATATGCATTAAAAAATTTAAATTAAAAAAAAAAAAAAGACTTTTGTGGCTGCAAAACAGTTAAGACTCCAAAGCCTGGTCTCTGCCTCCCTACTGAGAAGGGCTCGGGCTCAGCTCTAGGGTTGGCGAGAGTGCCTGCTCAGTCAGTGTGAAGTGGAGGATGGAACCGCTGAGGACAGTGGGTGACACAGGATCTTACCCCACAGACGGGGTGGGCAGTAGGATGGGGCTGCTCCCAGAGCCCCCAGCACTGTCCAGCGATGCCCTGACACGTCTTCCTGCGGAGCGGCCTAGGGAACTGCTGAGTTTGGTTGCAAGCCTCTTGGGGCCGCCAGCCAGGGCCCCCTCTTCTTCCACACAGGCTCCATACAGCTCCAGCCGCAGCTCGAAGTCTGGCCCTGCCTCATTGCTATAGGAGCCAGAAGAGGAGGGTGGTCAGAGGGTGGGGGTGAGGAGGTGGGGGCTGGAAGGGTGGGGGTGGGGTGAGGATGAGGTAGGTATCCAGGAAGGTGTTGAGTGAAGACCCGGGTAAACAGCACAGCTCCACAGGGAGACCCAGGAGCCAGTCCGACTCCCTCCACCTCTATCCCCCAACCCCTGTGGAGGACTAGAGCAGAGTGGAGGAAGGGGGAACCACAGGGCCAGACACTTACAAGAGCACATTGCTCTGAAAGGAGATGTCTGTGAGGGTTCTGTCCACCAGGATCATCTCTGTGTCCTGAATCTGTTCCCCAAGCTGCATCAGTAAGAACACAGCCCAGCGGTGCAGGTCTGGGGATAAAGGGCAAAAAGTAAAATAATACTAAATATTTTTTTAAGTTCCCCCCAAGAGTCTCCACCCTGAATCTGTCCCAGGGTATGGAACTCACCACCTTTGTTCTTGAAATATTCTGTGTCCTTCCACATGAGTGGGATCCGGAGGTCTGCGGGGCAAAGGGTAGGAAGACAGGTTGGGAACAAGTAGGAGACGGTGTGGCTGGGCGAGGGGAGTCAGCATCTAGGAAAGGTGTGCCTCTTACCAGAGATGCAGACCCGGCCTCGGCACGGGGAGCGCTCAGCAGGTGGCCCACTGTCAGAAGGCCTGTAGGGAGATCACACAGTCCTGGCCTGGTCTCCACACTCTTCCCCTTGCTCTGACTCCCGAGGGCTCTAAAAGCCCCCTGGTTCCTAGCCAGGCTGCACCGCCGAGGGACTGGTGGAGAGCTGGAGACAGAACTCAGAGGTTTGCTGGTCTTGAGAACACTTGAGCTACATTAAACTCATAAGCATAGTACTGAAGCTCTGCTCTCCCCTCCAAGCATTCTTCTTGACCATCTCCAGACCCCTGCCAGGGACAAGGGGTGGGGGCTTGAGGGAACAGGTGCACCAGAGACTCCCTTTCAAGGGCTTCTTTTCCCCTGAACCATGCCGATGATAGTGAACCTCAGGTGCAAGCTATTGTCAGTCTGTGGTAAACTGGCCATTCAACAAATTGGCAATTTGGTAAATTGGTTTTTAGAAAATTACTTTTCCAGAGCCACCAGTCAGACTTATCAGATCATGAGCAGACCTCAGCAAATTAATATTTTTGCATACGTGTTATTGTTTCAACTGCCAGCTTCCTTCAGACACAGTGCCAGCCCCAGCCACTCTGGGTGCCCCACCACAGTGGTAAACACCAACGGGTCTTTTGCACCAGGACAAGCCTTTCTGAGAGCGCCACCTAGAGGCGGATGGTCAGAGCTCCAGACACTTCCTTTGCAGTTGTATCCCGCTAATAAAACCTCCAGCCCCAGACACCACACCTCCCATGCTCACCGCCGGCCTGTCTTCCCCAGCACCTGGGCCTCCTTGCGCCGCTGCAGCTCGCCCATGTAGCTGAGAATACGACTGTTGCACACCAACAGGCTCTTGGTGGCCTCGAGAGCCTGCTCTCGCTGGGAGCAGGCTGCCAGCAGTTTGCAGGCCCCTTCCCTCATCCGGATCTCATGGTCTAGCTTCCTCTGCAATTCCGTGTCCTAGCCAGAGTCAGAGGAAAAGGGAAAAGGAAATGGCAGTCAGAGAGCAGGCTGGGGCATCCCCCACCCTAACCCCAGTC
This sequence comes from Eospalax fontanierii, assembly GCA_035773235.1. Lineage (NCBI taxonomy): Eukaryota > Metazoa > Chordata > Mammalia > Rodentia > Spalacidae > Eospalax > Eospalax fontanierii. The sequence goes on along the minus strand of CM069547.1, from coordinate 49,959,904 downwards.
ACAAGTAGGCTATGGCCCTGGAAAAATCAAGATGCTAATGTTTTAGACAGGCCAAGAGCAAGCCTGTTGTCTCACACTCAGCTGCCCAAGATTAGCTTAGACGGGCTTGGCAAAAATGTAGACATTCGAGTTTATTAGATGGTTAGGAGTATGAATTCTTCTTTTGATCACAAGTTGGAGACATCTATGGAAACTACAAATTCAAATATTCTTTGACCTCACTATCCAATACCTAAGAGTTACGGTTATATACATAACCATAAAAAAGCCGAATGTACAAAAAAGTCATTAAGCATGTTTTTTTTTAAAATATTTTATTTGTTAATTTTATTTCATGTATATGGATGAATTGCCTGCATGTGTGTTAAGTACACCCAGGTCGTGCAGAGTCAGAAGAGGACATTAGATTCCCCTGGAAATGGAGTTAGGATAGTTGTTAGCTGCCATGTGGGCACTGGGAATCAAACCCAGGTCCTCTGCAAGAGCAGCTGGTTCTCCTAACTGCTGAGCCATCTCTCCAGCCCCCATATTTTGATTGACTGTATGTGATATGTGGATGTCCAAAGAGGCCAGAAGATGGTGTCAGATTCCCTGAAACTGGAGTTCTAGGTGGTTGTGAGCCACCTGATATAGATACTGGGAACTGAACTTAGGTCCTCTGGAAGAACAGCAAGTACTCTTAAACACTGAGCCATCTCCCCAGCCCCCAGCATTGCTTTATACGCTCAAACTAAGGCACTGGTTAAATAAGTTGTAACTGTACCAACAAAGAGTACAGACACTAAAGAGTAAGGTAGACATGTGTATATAGATGAGAGTCTACAGAAAATACAACCCCCAAAAAAGACAGCAGACCAATATTATACATGCAAGTCAGGCATGGTGGTGTACATCTGTAATCCTCCACTTGGGAGCTATCAGCAGGAAGATCAGGATAAGCTACATAGTGAGTTCAAGGCCAGCCTGGAATATGTGAGACTCTGTCTCAAAAAAATATATACAAACAAGGAATAAGCAAACTAACATTTATGCATGATATATACATATGTATATATTTCTATATGCATACATGAATATATAGATATTTGCACATATAAGTGATTGTGGGAACAGAAATGGAAACAAATTCGTGAGATCAGCAGAGAAACACATCACTTGCAGAGTTCACAGATGCTGCACAGAATACTATACATACCCCAAAATAAGACATCTATCCCCTCGGTCTCTTTGAGCTTGGGAAAGGAGGTCAGGGGTAAGTAGAGCAGTCAGTCAGGTGTGAGGGGTAGACAAACTGTGTGGAAGGGCCAGAGAAGAAGACGTGGGAGAAGATTCCAGGAATATTTGCTCAGAAAAGAATAATCCCGGAGCTTAAAAGGCACTGGACTGTGGGGTGGGGGTGTAGCTTGGTTGGTAGAGTGCTTGTCTGGCAAGCATGGGACCCTGAGTTTGATTCCCCAAAACTGCATAAACCAGACATGATGGTAAAGCACTCAGGAGATGGAGGCAGGAAGCTCAAGAAGTTCAAGATTACCCTCTGATAGTATAGTTCGAAGACCGCCTGGCCTGCATAGGGAGACCTTATCTAACTTGCTTGCAGATTCTTCCTTTAATGTCTGTTTTTCTGAGTCACAGTGCAAGGTCAGTTTTTGCCAAAACCATCCACTTTACTCTCTTCAAAATAACCAACTCACTCCCCAAAACCTCTTCACCAGGAAGCCTTCCCAACTGCAGTGGCCAGGTGCACTAGGCAATTTACTCAATCTCTCAAGAGTCTTAATTTTCGAACTTTTTAAAATGGGGTGAAGAGCTGGGCCGATGAGTAAAGTGCCTGCTGCAAAAGCAAAAGGACCTGAGGTCAGTACTACCAGGGAAGCGCTGGCCAGTTACCCTGGTGCAGAGTAGAGACAGGCAGATCCCTGTTGGCCAGCATGCCCAGCCAGCATGCCCAGCCACCATGCCTAGCCAGGTTTAGTGCTCCTGGTTCAGTGAGAGACTTGTCTCTCAAGACTATGGTGGAGTACCAGGGAGACGGCTCAGCACATGAAGGTACCAGATACCAAGTCTGAGAAACTGAATTCAATTTCCAGTTCCCACGTGGTAGAAAGACTCCATCAAGTTGTCCTCTGACTTGCACACGTAAGCTGTGGCACGTGCACATCCCCCCACATCACTCACACACATATGAAAATAAGCACATGTAATTAAAAAACAAGATGGAGACTGGTGGGATGGTGGCACACACCTTTAATCCCAGCACTGGGGAGGCAGAGGCAGGCCGATCTCCGTGAGATGGAGGACATCCTGGTCCACATAGCAAGCACCAGGCCAGCTGGGGCTACAGGGAGACACTATCTCAGAAAACAAACAAGGTGGAGAGTGATAGAGGAAGACACCCAATGTGGACTTCTAACCCGCCCACACATATGGAGGTAAAAGTAGTCCCCACATTCTAGTGCCAAGAGGCTTCAGGGAGATCAGCTCAGTGCCTGGAGTCAGGGACCCATGCATGGCAGGAATGCCAGCTGTAACAATGAGGCTGCTCTGGCAGCACCCCTGTTCAGTGAACACTGAAGCATCCCTGTGCTGTCCAAAAATCCACATTCAAGCCGCAGCCGGGTTAATGGCTGCTCCATAAGTGCCTTGTCATGGCATCCACACAGGAAACAGAGCCTGCTTGCTGCGATCACTGGAGGCTTCAGAGAGGAGGTGGATGACATCTGTTCAGGAAGCTAGGCAAGTGGAGGCATGCAGTTGGGAGGAATGACTTGACTACCCAAACCTGTCTTCGCCCTCACATCAGCTCTCCTCTATACACTGTGCTCTACCTTCTGTCCTTGCTGGCTCGTCTTAGTAACTGAGGCCCAAACGTCTTAAATTCCTTCTAGCCAAAGCCGTGTTAGCCTGCAGGCTCTCTCCTTCCCTGTCTATTGGGGGTGGAGGGGCAGCTACGCGAGGAGACACCTGTTCCCCTGCTCCCCTTCCAAAATATGCCAACCCAGTCCCAAAGCCCTCTCCACCAGGAAGCCCTCCCCAACTACTTCGCTGTTCCCAGCAGGCTTTGCACCAGCGGTTTACCTCTGCTTAGCTTCTGCTTGCCTACCACTACTCTATTCTGCACCCAGTTCCTGCCACGAAAACCCCCAAATGAGTGGAATCAAGGATGCACCCTCAAGCCTCCGGCGTATCCCAACACTCACCGATCCCTGCCCAGCCCTGTCCATTGCGCGGCGGCGGATGCCGGGTCTTGAGACACAGCAGCCCAGGGATGGCCCAAGGGCTGCGGGGAATTGAAGGAGCCCTGGTGCTGCCATGCAGCCCGGTCTCCGCCCGCAGCGCCTGGGGCGCCGGTGACATCAGCTCCCAGTTGCCGCGAGAGCTGCCGAGGGACGCCGGGGTGCCGGCTGCCCTGGAGGAGTCTGACCCAGTGGGGCTCCACCCGCATCTCCATCACCCGCATCTTCACCACCAAGACCCAGATGCCAAGGGACAGGACGCTGGGAGCGCCCGGCCCCCCTAAAAAGAACTCCGCCTGTAGCTTGCCTGGAGCGGAGTGTATGAAGTGACAAAACCCAGGCTCTAGAGAGATGGAGAGATTGTTCGGACTCACGGAACCGGACAGGAGACCCAGACACCTTCCAAACCCACTCTCCCTCGGCCCACTACCAAGAGTGCCCTGGAACCCTCTCTCACTTCTCAGAGGCCTTGTGCTTCACACCTGCCCACTCATCAGCCCAGGAATAAGTCCCATCTGCCTCTCCACACACCCCACCCTCCCCACATGGGAATCTTTCCCCCCAGCATGGGAAAGATCCCACAGCTGACTGTCCTCCACCTGGAGGTCAGATCCCAAAGGGCCAAGGGAGATGAGTCACTAGCAGAAACCCCACTGGAAATAGGCCTTCTATGGCCATCCACCCCCTCCTTCTGCCCCTGACTTCCTGCTCTGTTTCCCATCAAAATTCTGCTCTCTCCAAAATTCCTACCAGGCTAAACTCAGATCCCGATCTGGGGACTCGACAAGCTGGGGACTTCCACCTTCTGGAGCCTGAGTCTGTGGACCTAGAAATGGTCACGCTTTCACAGCATTACCTGAGGATTTAATTAGAAAACCTAAACTCTACCTAGGCCTGGCACATGTTCAAGTTTTGGGCTGAAAATGTAGTTCAGTTAGTAGAGTACTTGCCTGGCACGCATGAGGCCCTGGGTTCAGTTCCCAGCAATGCAAACACCAGATGTAATGCTTGCCTCTAGTAATCCTAGCATTTGGAAGGTAGGGGCAAGAAGATCAGAAATTCAGAAATTCAAGGTCATCTTCAACAACATAGCCTGACCTTGTCATTTAAAAAAAAAAAAAAAAAAGAAAGAGCTGGCAAGATGGCTCACTGGGTTAGGGTGCTTGCTGCCAGATTTGACAGCCTGAATCCAATCTCCTGGATCCCACCATGGAAGAAGAGAACCGACTTCCAAAAGTTGTCCTCTGGCCTCCACACTGGCACACACAGTACAGTTTTAAAAAAACTAAATAAAATTAAAATTGAATGAAGTTTTCTTTCAGCCTCATCTTTCCTGTGCTTGCAGCTTAGGTCACCTTCTCCAGTCTTTCTGGGTTTATCTTTCTTGTCATTCCCTGGATCATCAGTGTGCTGCTGAACTTAGAAAAAACAGCAAAGAATTCTGTCTATGGCTAAAGGAAAGTTGATCAAAGTAAAAATCAAACCCTTCTGTCCCAAAAGCCAGACAGGCCTCCCATGGAGAAAACTTACACTGTGTGATGGGGGGAAAGGGACCCAGGATGTAAAACTTAAATATTTACATACCCAGACTAACTCCATTGATGGAGGCGTTCAGTACAGATTTGAATGTGGCTTGATAAACCAAGGGACTGGTGTACGCAGACATATGGATTGTGAAAAGACCTGGGGATGCTTGCTTTGGCTTGCTTGTATTTTATTTTTGGTCTGTTTGCTCATAACGGAGCCCCCCTCTACCAAAGGCTGGCCTCAAACTCACAATACTCTTGCCTCAGCCTCCTGAGTACTGGAATTATAGGCATGTGCTACCATGCCTAGCCAGGTAAATGGGTTTTACCTCTTACGCCAACCCAGGAAGATTAGATAATGTCAGAAACCCAACAGGTTCATTTGGAAACTTTCTGCAAAATAGAGAAAAGGGACTGTCACCAGGCAAGCAAACTGAAGTGTCCTCTCTTGATGTAGTTGAAGCCAGACCAGGCCTTCTTTCTCTAGCTGGTCCATAAAAGGTGCACCTGCAAAGCATAGCAAGGCTGTACTGGGAAGGATTCCAAGAACACATGTGTGCTGGGCCATGACTAGCTAGAGACACCCACTGAGCCAGGGACAGGGGCAGGGCCTTGGCCGGCAGCACATGTGCAGGAAGGTATCTTTCTGATCTGGACTCTGCACTCCTGCTACTGACCTCCCTCAGCTGCAGCCTCCTGTAGGTGCAGACAGTCACTTCCTCCATCTCAGCAAAGGACCACGCCATCTCAATTACTTAGGCACACGTGAAGACCCATTCATTCTGGAGCTCTCTCTGCCTCATGTCCAGTCTACCAACCAGCCCTGTCAGATCCACTGCCTATAATTTGGACTCTCTCCTTCCCTACCATGAACTCTGTAATCTATACTCCAGGTTTCTTCCCCTAAGGCAATGGCTTGGAGGACTGGCCACCTCTCCTTATCAACACTTCTCTAGCCCTCACCACCACCCAAGCTGATCCTCCACAGCAATCATCTTAAAACTTGAGATGAAAGCCAGGAACACACATTTAATTCCAGAACTCAGTGGAACAGGCAGGGGCTCTGAGTTTGAGGCCTGATTCATCTGTATAGCCAGTTCTAGGCCAGCTAGAGCTACATAGTGAGACCCTTTCTAAAAAATAAACCCACTGAAGAGTTGGCTCAGCAGTTAAGAGCACTGGGTACTCTACCAGAGGACCAGGGTTCAATTCCCAGCACCTGCATTGTGGCTAACAATGGTCCCTAATTCCAGTTCCAGGGGATTCGATGTCATCTTCTGACCTCTATAGGCACTGCATACCCACAGAACACTTACATACATGCAGGCAAAACACTCATACACATAACACAACAACACAGCCCACTTGAGATGTGGGCTGGAGATGTAGCTTAGTTGGTAGAGCACTTGCCTAGCATCCTGGAAAGCCCAGGTTCAATTCCCAGCACCTAGGATAAACTAGGCATGGTGGTGCACACCTGTAATCCCGGCACTCAGGAGCTGGAGGCGAGGGGGTGAGGTTTAATGTCATATTTAGCTACATATCAAGTTTGAGGTGGTCCTAGGATTAAAAACTTTTCTATGGTCCAGCATCATACTCAGAACGCAATCTAATGACTTCTTTTGATTGTTCCGACCTGGCATGATCCAGCTCTGTCCATCTACGTGGCACTAGCTACTATTTCAGTATTCCAGTCACACTGAACCTCCTTTTCTTCCACAAATGTACCACTCTCACCTTTATCCATGGCTCTTTACCCTTACTATGCCCTCTATCTGGAAAGCCTTACTGCAATCTTCCACAACTTCAGACCCTCTCAGGCTCCCACACATAATGCTGCCTTCCCAGCTGATCCTGATTATGTTTTGTTTTCATTGTGTTGTTACCATGTGATATCATTCATACATGCTCATTATCTATTTTAGCACAAGAAAGGCTTTCCTGTCTTCTCTAGCAGAATTTCCATGGCCTAGAAAGAAGGTTGTGGCAGAACTGGGAGTTCAAGGTCATCCTCAACTACATAGTGAGTTTAAAAAAAAAGTAAGAGGTCAGTGAGATGGCTCAGCAAGTAAAAGGTGCTTATCTGTCACCAAGTCTGAGGACCTGGGTTCAATCCTCAGAGCCCACAAGGTGAAAAGAGAGACCAACAACTCCGTTATCCTCTGACCACCACACACACGCAGTGACATGCACACATGTTATGACATGCACAAATACAAATAAATGTAAAAAAAGCTGTAAAAAAGCAACAAGAACAACAAAAAGAATAAATGAGCCTGATGTGGTAGTACACACCTTAAATTCTAGCACTTCTGAGGCAGAGGCAGGCAGAGCTGTGAGTTCTACCTCAATCTGGTCTACATAGTGAAATCCTGTCTCAAAACACAAAAACAGGGCTGGAGAGATGGCTCAGTGGTTAAGAGTACTGGCTGCTCTTACAGAGGATCTGGGTTCAGTTCACAGCACCCACATAGTGGTTAACAACCTTTTGTAACTCCAGTTCCAGGAGATCTGACACCCTCTTCTGACCTCTTCACACAATGAATGACACAGGCTTGTGTCATTGTAAGCAATATACTCATAAACATAAAATTAAAACAATAAATAAAATATTTTAAAAGCAACAACAACAACAACAAACAAATAAGCTTGGCATGATGGCTCACATGTGGAATCCCAGCACTTAGAGAGCTGAGGCAGGAGGACCACTGAGAGCTCCTTACTAGCCTAGGCTACAGAGCGACTTCAGTGACTAGCTGGGGTACCAAGTGAGATCCTGACTCAAAAATGAAAAAGAGGGAAGGAGGCAGGAAGGGAGGGAGGGAGAGAGAATGAAAAGAAGAGAAACTGAAAGAGAATAAATGAGTGAATATCTCTCTGTCCTCCGGGGCAGGCACAACTCCTGGTCCACCATCTCCGTTCACTTCTGCCAGGCTGCAGCTTTCCCACAAACCTCCTTCATATCCAACTTTCTTCATTCCATAACTAAAAGGAACCCTTGTCCCCAGAACAAGCATCCACACCCACCCAGAGAAATATTCGAAGACCCTGCTGTCAACATAATGTCGCTTTTTAGACCAGGCTGAACTGAAACTCTTTTTGAACCTATGATCCTCCTGCTTCTACCTCCCAAATGCTGGGATGAGACGCATGTACCATCACACTCATTTACAGAGTGGCCAGGGGAACCAATGATCGCACCCAGGACTTTGTGCATGCTGAGTGGGAATTCTATCAACTGAGCCACATCCTCAGCCCCTCAGCATACTGTAATTCAGGTCAGCAAAAGGGGGCCTACGTCCACACACAGCACGAACCATCTGTCCCTCTTCCCCACTTTGGGGCAGGCCCTGCCCTCCCCCATTAACCCCATTAGGGCTAAGACATCAGAGAACGAATGTGTGGTCCAGGGTCGGGGGATTACCTCCAGGCTGAGTGCCATCTGCCGGATGTAGAGCATATTGAGGTCCTCCAGGATGTGCAATCTGTCCTGCATCTCTGTGCCCCCCAGCACCCCTTCCCTTCTTGCCCTCCTGAGAAGGGCCAGGCAGGCAGCACGCTGTCCCACAGCTCCTCCTCCCACTGTGCCCCAGGCTTGAGAGATGTGGCCAGCTCTTGGGCAGAACGTGGACGCTGTCCCCTGTCCCTCTGCACTCCTGTCAGACCCCTCTGGCTTCTGGGACAAAATTTCCTCTCCTAGTGCTGTTCCAAGGTCTTGGTAGGAGTCAGGGAGGGGAGGAAAGAAAATAAGGAGAGAATGAGCGGGGGTCCTGGAAAGAGAAGCCAGCTAGAGAGGGGCTCTGGCACGGTGTCCAGTCTTATTTTGGTGGCAGCTGTTCTCCCAGCTGTGGAAGAAAAAGGCCCTTTCATTCCCACTCTGGCCCCTCCCCAGCCCCCGCCCACAGCCCAGGCCAAGCGGACAGAGAATGTGTGTGCTGGGAGAGCTGTGAGGGGCAGGCACAGCTGGAAGGGGGCAGGGAAGGGGGACGCCTCTTGCAGACTCCACCGAGTCCTGGGGCTTGTCGGGAGATCGTAGCGTTCCGGCTGGGCTCGAGGAAGTTAGCAGGAAGAGCGACAGAAGTGGGGACTTGAGAGATGAGCCCAGGGAATAGGAAAGGGGTGAGTCGGTAATGTGGCACGGCCCCCAGGACCTCCCCTTCCAACTCGGGCCCCCATCCAGCCCGCTCCACCCTGAACTCACAATTACCTTGCTTTTCCAGCAGAAGGAAGGAGAGAGAGGGAGAAAGGCAGGGGTGTGCCTGGCTGCTGGCCCCCACACCCCTCGGCGGGCCCCTTCCCTTCCAGACAGGAAACCAGTCCCGAGTCCCCGCCAGTGCTGTCCACACCGCCCCCCAGGCCCACGGAGTCACAGCTCCACCGGACGGCCTGCGGGGCCCTGCGGCTCCGCCCAGACTCAGCGCTGCCCCCCTCCAGGGCCTAGCAGATCTCCCGGGCTGCTCTGGCTCCCAGGCCCCTCCTCCAGGTCCCGGGCCTCGCCTCCTCCCCCCCCCCCCCCCCCCCCGCCGACACACACTGGCCCTGTGCATGTTCCCTGTGACAAAGCTGCTGGGGCGGGAGGAACAACAAAAGCTCTCTCCTGCAATCCACTAACTTCTGACTCAGAGAACGCCTGGGACAGCGGGACACGGGTGTAAAAGGGCCTTTGTTCTGGGCAGCCTGGAGAAAAAGGGCAGAAGCCACCCTTGGAATCCCAGGCGGGGGAAAGGGGGCCTCCTGGAAGGGCTAGCTCGCTTAACCCTTCCCAGGCCCAGGAGGGAGGGAGACGTCGGGGCTGGGACCTCCTTGGGCAAGTGGGAGGCTGACACTGGGGTCTTGAATTGGGGTGGCTCAGTCACACCCCTCTAGCAACCCCCGCAGCTTAGCAGGTAGGGCTCACCAGAGGCAGCTTGTCGATTGGCAGAACTGGGGAGCAAAGTCAAGCTAGAGACTGGACTCCTCTTAGGCCCGGGAAAGGAGACAGAAGGTTTGAGTACGGGAACTCTCTCTCTCTCTCTCTCTCTCTCTCTCTCTCTCTCTCTCTCTCTCTCTCTCTCTCTCACACACACACACACACACACACACAACGCGCGCGCGCGCGCACTTTCTACTCTTCAGGAGTAACATAGGAGCTTTGGGAAGGGCTTTGGACAAACCACGGAGCTGTGGGAACGTCGGGGACTGGCCTAGAAGGTCCACCCTGGGTGTGGGATGCGACAGGCAGCCGGGAACCAACGAGCACCCACGCCAAGAATCCAGTATTGGGAACCGCCTGGCCGCCCAGTGCCCTTGGCCCAGAGATGCCCGGGAGGGACTAGGACTCAGGCACAGTTCGGGATTCGAGCTTAGGGCCCCTCGCATTGAGCAACCCGGATTTTTCCAGGCAGAGGCAATTACCCCAGCAGCGCCAGGCACCGAGTGGGCTTGTGCAGAGCGGATGACCGCGCACCCTGCCCGCACCGGACTTTCCGAGTCAACAAGTCCGGCTGGAGGGGACCCAGATCGCGGCGCCCCCGCCTCCCGGTGTGCGCGGCAGTCGGGCGCCCGGGGGCCTGGGAGGACAGGGCGGGGACGCGGCCTCTCACCTCGGGCGGGTCGCTGAAGACACTAAGCCGAAAGCGGCCGCGTTTGAACTCCATCTCCAGGGCGGAGCCCCTGGCCACCGTGACCCGGCTCCGGTGGTGGCGTGAGAACATGCTGGCGGCCTCCGGCCCAGGGCTCTCCCAGCACCCCGGGATCGCTCTCTCGCGGGCTTCGGTTTTCAACGTCCGCCCTCCCACCAGTGCAGCTGGGAATCTCCCCAGCGGCCGGGTTCCCAAACCCCGCCCCCGAGACGGCACCTGGACTGGGCAGGGCGCGGCCACCTCCTCTTCCAGCCCGGACGAGGGCCGGGCCCAACCTCCAGAACCCAGGAGCCAAGCCAACCTGGCTTGGCAGTTTCAGAGCCAGGGGCACCCTAAACCTTGTCAGCACCGTCTGTCTTAAGAGCATTCTCCCTTCCGGCCCGGGTGGCAGGCTCCTCACCTGGGGGGCGGGGGGAGGACTCTTAACTCGACGCCACGCCCCCCTAGCCATCTCCACCTGTTAAACTGGAGTACGGGAAATCTGAAGGAAAAAAAAAAAATCCATGGTCATGTGATGGGTCACCGCATTCTCTGGTTCTAGCCTGGCGTGAAAACGACCCAGTCTCACCCACCTGAAATAACCATTTTAACTTCCTACAGTCCCAAAATTCTTTTTTCCTCCTTTAGGCAATCCTCTATGCTGCCTGCACGGGGGGGGGGGGGGGGGGGGGGTACGATTCATGAAGGCTCATTCAGGTCTTGAAAGTCCTCCTCCTTCACTAATGGACCATAGCACCTTGGTTTAGCCATTGAACTTTCTGGTCTATTCTATGGGGATACTGTAATCTCTATCCAGTTGCTATGAAGATTGTTTATGAGAATGAATGTGAGGCCAGGCACAGAACAGATGCCCCAGAAGCAGAGCTATAAGGCCAATGACAGGGTCCCAGCACTTTGAACTCCTGGATGCCAGCAGCCTCAGCTCCCCGGACCCAGACCTGAAGTGCCTTAAGAGGTGAGGACTTTGACCTCCTCAGAACTGGGCATCTCTTAGCTGCTTTGCTGGGTAATTGGGCCTGCCTTCTCACTGCCTGCTCCTCCGTCCAAGAGAGCTCAGTGAAACCAAGGAAACGGCAGAGGGTTGGTCCACTGGTCAACTACACACCCGTGGTCTTCTGGATGCTTCAGAACTTGATGATAGAATTTGAGACAGGGTGGGGCTCCTACAAAGCAGATGGGCAGGAGCCAGACATGTCAGCTGTAAGGAGTCCAAGTCAGAAGTGCTATAGCAAATCACTTGATGTCCTTTTGGGAGAGGACTTAAAATCACTCCAGAAGAGGCTTGTCTACCTTACACGGCCAGAGGTCGGCCTTTAAGTGTAGCCTGACCCAGACATCTAGGGTCACAAGGATTTAGTTTTTTCCCCATTTGGCTCTTTTTTCCTTCGTAATGGCCTTGCTCTCCACAGCATAATAAGATTGCTGCCAAAATTCTGAGTCTACATCTTTTCAGACTTAAATTTAGCTTAAAAACATTTACTGCTTGAGGCTTTTGCACATGTCTGGGATTCACACTGAGCCATTTGGGATCATTCATGTAACCCAAACGAATTGCTGTAACCAGAGGGTTGACCACCCCTGAACTGACCACTATAGCTAAGAGTGCAGGCCTGAGTCATTGGTATGGTCCCAGAGTGCAAATAGAACCCAGAGAACCGAGAGGGGGAGAGGCTGGGAGCGAGAGATTCCCCTAGAAACGTTTCAGGTACTGTCACCAGGTGAGGGAATGACTTGAGGATCACAAGTCCAAGGTCAGCCTGGGCCACCCTGTCAAAAAAACAAAAAACAAAACCAAAAAACACCTGGGGTTGTAGCTCTGTGGCTCAGTGGTAGAGCGCTTATGTAGCATATGCAAAAAGCCCTGCAATCAGTCTCCAGTAACACACACACACACACACACACACACACACACACACACACACACAGAGAGAGAGAGAGAGAGAGAGAGAGAGAGAGAGAGAGAGAGAGAGAGAGAGAGATTGTAAAGTTCATGGTCGGCTGGGATGGGAACATAGCTCAGTGATACGGTGCACTCTTAGCAAGAACTAGGCCCTGGATTTTATTCCCAATATTGAATAAAAATATTAGCTAGACATGGTGCATCACCCATCACTACAATCCCAGCATTCAAGAGGCTGAGGCAGGAGGACTGGGCCACTCTAGGTACAGAACAAAAATCTATCAACACACAAACAAACAAGCAAACAAGGGGCTGGAGAGGGATCAGTGGTTAAGCGCACTGGCTGCTCTTACAGGGGACTGGGATTCCATTCCCAGCACCCACATAGTGGCCCTCAACTGTCTATAATTCCAGTTCTAGGAGATGCAACACCCTCTTCTGGCCTACAGTCATTGAACACACATGGTGTGCTTACATACATGCAGGTAAAACACTCATACACATAAAATAAGATTAATAAATCCAAAAGATATTTTTAATTTTAAAAAAGGGTTGGAGAGCTGGGCATCATGGCAAACTCCTTTAATCCCAGCAAGACCAGCCTGGTCTACATAGTGAGGTCCAGGCCAAGTGGGACTACAGTAAGACCCTGTCTCAAAAAAAAAAAAAAAAAAAAAGAGGCTGGAACAATAGCTCTGGTGGTGAGCACTGGCTGCTCTTATGGAGGACCTGACCTGGGTTCAGAACTCACATGCCCACATGGAGATTAGCCATCCATAAGTCCAGTTCTTGAAGATCCCTCTTCTGGCCTCCTCAGGCATTGCATGACATAGATGCACTTACATACATGCAGGCAAACACATTTCTGCACATAAAATAAAAAATAAGTAAGTTTTAAACATTAAAAAACAAGGGTTGGCTAGGTGGTTCAGCTGGTAAAGTACTTGCTGCAGAAGCATGACCTGAGTTGAGATCCAATTTTTGCACCAATGTAAAAAACTGAGCATAGTGACAAGCATTTGAGATCACAGCACTGGACATGAAAATTGCTGGTCAGCAAGCAATCTAGCAAATGGGTAATCCGGTATGGTGGCACAGTCTTTAATCTCAGCACTTGGTGGGAAGAGGAAGGTGGTCTATATAGAGTTCTAGGTCAGCCAGAGCTACATAGTGAGACCCTGTCTCAAAAAAGGGGAGGTAGGACTAGGGAGATGGCTCAGCATTTAAGAGTGTGTACTGCTTTTTCAAAGAACCTGAGTGTGGTTCCCAACACTCATATCAGGAAGCTTACAACCACCTGTAATGACTCTAGTTCCAAGGGGGATCCAATGCCTTTGGACTCTGAAGGCACCTACACTCGTGTGCACATGCATACACTGATATGACTGAAAAACAAACAAAAAAAGACAAGACATGGAGGCCTGCATCTTTAATCCTAGCACTTGGGAGGCATAGGCAGGTGTGGCCAGCCTCTGTGATCTCTTCGAGTGTGTGAAACCGATTTGAATCAGAGGGCTGTGATAGAAGAAGGTGCTGGAGCCTCACAGCAGGTTCTCAGCACCCCTGCCCCTCAGGACTCAAGGGTTCTATGCAGGGGTTTGAGAACACCACCTCCGAGACTCAAGCGACACAGAGAGACAGATGCTTGGAAAGAAAGTTGAGCTCAGATGCTACCTAACATCTTGCATTCCTTGCAGCTGAAGATTTTGATAAGAAACGATACAATCAGAGTAATATTTTAGAAGTCATAATTTGGCAGCCTTCTGTGCAAAGCAGATGGAGCAGCTGGGGCCAGTGGAGCCAGGCACACAGCTGAACCCAGGGAGGAGAAATAGGGCCAAGACATCTGTGGATTTATTTTCAAACTAAATTTTATTTGAAAGATATTTGAGACCGGTAAGGTGGAACCGCTGATAAAGGCACATGCTGCTGTGATGTGATTTATGATGTGAATTCAATCTTCAAGGCTCACATGGTGGAAGGAGAGAATAAATGCACTTCTAAAAGTTGTCTTCTGAGCTCCGTGCTCCAACACCCCCCTAAATAATTTTTTAATAGAAAAGTATTTTAAAACACACTTTTAAAAACCTACCAGTACACCCGGCATAATGGTGCATGCCTTTAGTCCCAGCACTCAGGAGGCAGAGGCAAGTGGATCTCTGTGAGTTCAAGGCCAGTCTGGTCTACATAGGGTGTTCCAGAGCAGCTGGTGTTACAGGGAGACCCTGTCTCAAAAAGACCAAAACACAAAAAACAACAATAACAGCAAAACCACCGGTAATGTAGCCAAACATAGCAGCTCACATATGTACTGTAACTAACCCCAGTACTTGAGAGATTAAGGAAAAAGGATTACAGGAAACGGAAGGTCAGCCTGGGCTACATAATGAGGTATTCTCTCAAAACAAAACAAGGCAAGGGATGTAGCTGAGTGGGTAACATGCTTGCCTAGCATTCAAAAAGCCCTGAGTTCCATCCCAGCATGGCATAAACCAGACACGGTGACACACACCTCTGATTCCGGTATTGTAATTATTGGCAGGAGGAAAAGAAGCTCAAGGTTACTCTTGACTGCATAGTGAGTTTGAGGTCAGCTACATGTGCTACAAAAAATAAAATATATATCTCTTATATATCTTTATATATAAATATATATCTTTAAAATATATATGTAAAGGGGCTGGAGAGATGGCTCAGAGATTAAGAGCACTAGCTGTTATTGCAGAAGACCGGGGTTCAAATCCCAGCATCCACATGGCAACTAAAAACTCTGTAACTCCAGTTACAGGGGATCCAACACCCTCTCCTGTCCTCCTCAGGCACTGCATGACACTGATGCACTTACACATATGCAGGCACAACACTCTTACACATAAAATAAAAATAAATAAATAAATATATATATATATATGAAGAAAAAAAAACCAAAAAAGGCATGCATGGTAGTGCACACCTTTAATCTCAGCTACATGAGATCTTGTCTTAAAACAACAACAACCTCACCTCTAATCGCTAAAATAATATAAAATAGGGGCTAGAAAGATGGCTCAGCAGTTAAGAGAGTTTGCTGGTCTTCCAGGGTACCTGAGTTCAGTTCCCAACATTTACATCAGGCAGCTAACAACCTTCTACTTCAGTTCCAGGGGATATATAAAATATATCTTTAAAATATCTACAGTTAAAAAAATAAAACATCAAGAAGGTAGGCATGGTAGCACACACCTTTAATCCCAGCACTCAGGAGGCAGACAGGTGGATCTCTGTGAGTTAGAGACCAGCCTGGTCTACAAACTTGTCTCAAAAAACCTCCAAAATCTATGTCTTCATCATTCCCAACTCCAAAGCTGGAGGAAAACCCAGACAGTTTGGTGCAGATGTGTGTTGAAGCCTCACAACAGCTTATGAGAGATGACTGCTGAATTTTTCAGAATTTAGTGCATGCACTTTTAAACATTGTTTTAATAAAAAATTAAGTGACTTAAACTTATTACTAATTATGTCATCTTAAAGCAAAGGTGTAGGCTGGAGAGATGGCTTAAATGGTAAAGGTCCTTGTTGCCAAGCCTGATGAGCTGAGTTCAATCCTCAAGACTCACAAAGTGGAAGGAAGGAGCCACTCCCACAAGTTGTCCTCTGACTTCCATATGTATATTGTAGCATGGGTACACACACACACACACACACACACACACACACACACACACACACATGCGCGCGCGCGGAAGCGCAAATAAAAAGATAAATGTAAAAAAAATTAAAACGGGCTGCAGAGATGGCTAAATGGTTAAGAGTGTTTGCTCTTATAGAGCTTGCTTCTGTGTCTGATTCCCAGCACCCATATGGAGGCTCACAACTGTAATTCCGCTTCCAGGGGATCTAATGCCTTTTTCTGGCCTTCTCAGGCACCAGGGACATATGTTGTATACATAGATACATGTAAGCAGGGGCTAGAGAGATGACTCAGTGGTTAAGGACATAGGCTGTTCTTGCAGAAGATCCAAGGTTGATTCCCAGCACCCACATGGCAACTAACAACCATTCATAACTCCAGTTCCAGGGGGTCCAACACCCTCTTCTGACCTCTACAAGCATTGCAGAATATCAATACACTTACATGCATTCAGCAACACATAAAATTAAAATAATAAAATAATAAAAGAAAAAATAAACACACGCAGGAACATACTTAGATACATGAGATAACAGCGAAGCAAAGGTGATAAATACAGAGCCCTCGCTGTTTCCTGGTCATTTTACTACGTTTTACAACCATCCCTTCGGGTTATCTACTTCTCTGGATCTGTGGAGCAGAAATGTCACGTATTGGTATGTTATTTGCCCAGCTCCTTCCAATTGTGTGTTCAGTGAGTTCACTTTTTGAATGGATTACAGTGAGAGTATTTATATAACACAATAAGTGGACATTTCACATCAGGGTTGCTTTTTTTCTGGAGAGCTGGTGTTAAACACCTTCATGTCCCTGTTTGGTGCACCAGATTTTCCAAGTGTTTCTCCTGGTTTGGGTCTCCATCTACATCTCCCTTGGTACTGAAGTAGGTATCTGGAGAAGAGGTGTGAGTCATGCAAGATTCAAATACTCTTCCTATTTCTGCAGTTTCCCCTGGCACACGCTGGTAGGAGGAGCTCTAGTTCCTTTGTGGCAACTGAAGAACACTCATCTTTCCTCATGCTTCTTCAAGGCTCTGAAGCAGGCCCTTCGCCTAAGCCAAGCATTTGGCATGCTCCCAACTGGACTTTGGCTCTCAGAGTGCAGACAAGCCCGAGGCAGAGTTCATGATGTCCTCACAGCACCTGTAGACCCTGGGAAGTGAGCTGAGGTATGTAGCAAATCCTTACCAGCCAGTTCCTGCGACATGGCTTCCTTCCATGTGACCTTGGCACAACCTTGCCTCGTGTCCCCACTTCCTGGCCTCAGGGAACTCATTCCTTATTTGTTTGTGGGTGTTTTGTTTTGTTTGCTTTTTGTCTTTTTGAGACAGGGTCTCCTGAAGCCCCAGCTGACCTGGAACACACTATGCAGACCAAGCTGGATTTAATTTCACAGAGATTTGCCTGCCTCTGCCTCCCAAGTGCTGGGATTAAAGGTCTGTGCCACCACACCCAGCGTTCTCATTCCTTATTCAGAGAGAGTACAAGCCAAGCCTAGAATATCTGGTAGTGATAGTAAGTAGAAAGGTACTCAAGGGCCAGGAAGATGGGTGGCTGCACAGCACCTGACAATTTAAGTGTAATCCCAAGGACCCACATGGTGGAAGGACAGAACCAACTCCCATAAACTGCCCTCTCACCTCCAAATGTATGTCAGGTCACCCCACTCCAAATAAATAAATACATAAATAAAATAAAACTGTAAACCAATTTCTTGAGCTGGGAATCCATGATGATCTACATAAAATATATGCAAATGAATAGAAGAGAAGCCAGGTATGGTAGCACGCACCTGTGAACACAGCACCTGGGAGGTGGAGGCAGAAGGTCCAGAATCAAGATCATCCTTTACACTGTGCTACATAGTGAGCTTGAGATCAGTCTAGACAACGTGAGACACTGTCTCAAAAAACAAACAAACAAACAAACAAAAACCCTGGGGCAGGAGAGATGGCTCAGCAGTTAAGAGCTCTGGCTGCTCTTGCAGAGGACCTGGATTCTATTCCCAGCACCCACATGGTGGCTAATAATCATCCATTACTCCAGTTCCAGGGAGTCTGACTCCCTCTTCTGAATTCCACAGGCATTGTAGGATAGGTGCATTCAGGCAATACATTCATACACATAAAAAAAATTAAAATATTAAACCCAACCTCCCCAAACAAAAAACAGAGAAAGCTCTTCTTTACAGTAGTATGCCAACTAATACATAATGTAAACACAATAATAAATTATCCTCATCTATGTTACCTCCCTCCCCAAGACTCAGGGACCATTGAGGAAGAGGGGGAGTTAAGACTGTAAGAATTCAGAGGTCGGGAAGGACTGGAGCAAAGCAGCGTCTTCTGGACATAACAGGGTCACTGCACTCATAAACTCATAGCAACTGTGGTTGCCTGCACAAGACATGCATAAGATCATAAGAGCTAGTCAACATGCTAACACACAACAGGAAGGGGTTCGTGAGCCCCTATTACTAACTGAGGAGCTATGGACAATTGATGGCTTCTGGAGAAGGTAAAATATGTTTGAAGTTGATCCTGGTAGATCGACTATACTCCTGCACATAGCTCCACACCCAGTATATAGGCAGCACAAAATACAATCAGTCCATGGATTATTTTTAAAAAGATGACATAAAGTTTCTGGGTTGGGGAGGTGGGGCGGGTCTAGGAGAAGTTAGGGAGAAGAGTTGGAGGTGAATACGATCAAAACACATTGTATGAATTTCTCAAACCTAATAAAAATAATTTTTAAAATAGATCACCATTTGACAGTCATCCTGGCTAATCACACAGTATTCATCAATGGATACTAAATTTGGTGGGTAGAGATTAAATGGAAAGCAGACTGGTAAGTATTTCTTCCCCAGATATTTATTACTTACCAGAACAAAAGTTGTGACTTTGAGATTCACGCACTCATGGCAGAAGCCAGGAAGACGCCATCTTCCAGATGAACAGAGTTAACGGCAGCAGCGGCCGGGATGGGCAGATATTGTGTCTCTTGATATAATACACTAAGAACACAGCAAACTCGGTGCGTTCATGCATGTGTACGTGTGCGTGTGCGTGTGCTACTAAGAGTTAATGAGTCTAGATCCCAGGAAACACCATATAAAAACAGGTTGAGGGACAGCCTACAGAATCAAAGAGCATACTACTGACAAATCACACCATAAATAAGAGTGAGGGGACCCTGAAGGACCTGTCTCTTCCTTAGGGCCCGCATCGTGCTGCACATGGCAGCTATCTCTGCCACTTTCCTACTCAAGCTGTCTCTCCTAATGCAGCTCCTCTCTGGTTTGAAGGGAAGGCTCTCTTTCCTTCACAGCCCCATCATCATGTAGCCTATGGTAGGATGTTCTGTCTCCTAATTGCTTTCCCACTTCAAGTCCCCATCATGGCCCCTGTGGTCACAAGGTTCTCTCCTAATAAATCTCATTTTAAGGGGGGAAATAGAAAGTAGTGAAGAAATATCATATTTAAGAAGATTGAAAATACTTGATAAATTAATGTAATATGCTATCCTGGGTTTAGACCTTGGGCTAGAAGGAAAAGAAGGCATTCATTGTACATTGGTGAAACTTGAATGGGGACTCTGGATTGGATGATAGCATTATATCAAGGTTAATTTCTGATGGGCTACAGTGGCATAAAGCTTACAGAAGAACATAATTATTTGGGAGAAATACAAACTGAAATATTTAGAGGTAAACAGTATCATGTCTTCAATTTGCTTTCAAATTAATCAGAAAAAAAGGAATAATAATGGCTATAAATTCAAGTAAATGTTAACCTTTTTGTCTTTATTTATTTATTTTTGTTTTATGTGTATGAGTGTTTGGCTTGCATATAAGTGCACTTTCCCATGCAATGTGTGCACAGGCCAGAACAGGGCATCAGTTCTCTTGGAACTGGAGCTATGGACAGTTGTTAGCACCATGTGAGTGCTGTGAAACAAACCTCGATCCTTTACAAGAACAGCTGGTGCTCTTAACCACTGAACTGTCTCATCAGTCCCTTGTTAGTTAGTTCGTTGGTTAGCTAGTTTGTTTTGAGACAGGGTCTTGATAAGTAGTTCTGGCTGGCATGGAGCATGCTATGTATCAGGCTAGAATGGCAGAGAGCCCCTTGAATGCTGGGTTTAGAGGCATGTGCAACCATGTCTGGTCTGGTTTTTGTTCTTTTGTTTTATTTTGAAGTTTTTTGTTTGTTTGTTTGTTTGTTTGTGACAGGGTTTCCATGTAGCCACAGCTGGCCTGAAACTCACTATGTAGACCAGGCTGGCATTGAACTCACAGAGATCCACCTGCCTCTGTCTCTGCTGTGCTGGGATTAAAGGCGTGCACTGCCATGCCCTGCGGTTTTGTTTGGTTTTTGTTTATGTGTGTACTGTTGTTTTGAGTCAGTTTCACTATATAACTCAGACTGGTCTCTAACTGATCCTCTTGCCTGAGCCTTCTAAGTGCTGCGATTATAGGCACCCACCACTATGGCTGGTTGGAATATGGGTAAATACTGAAAATTGCAGAATTGAGTCTAAGTAAATAAGAGAATTCTTTTTACTGTTCTTAAACTTTTTGTCTATAAATTTAAATATATTTCAAATGAAATTTCAAAACAAGGCTAAGAATTCTTTCGGAAAGAAAAGTTTTATTCAGCCTATAAACATGATCAAATTTCTCCCACACTAAACAAAGTGAAGTTAAAAAACAAATAATGTAGCCATTTCCTCTGTGCTGGACATCAGGATGTAGAGGAAGCACTGCCAGACCAGTACCAGGAAGCCTGTTTACGGCTTTCTCTGCCACTGTCAAAGCACTTCATCTCTTTGAGCCTCAGTTTCTTTATTTATTTATCTAATGTGTTCTACAACTGCTCCTTGAAATGATCCTTCAACTCTTGAGGATGAAGAGGAATTGCTATCTTAATCTTCTGTAATGGGTCCTCTTGCAGGTGTTCCTCTTGTGACTGCCCAGCCTGCTGCCCCTTCTGTACTCAATAAACAAAATAAAATAAAAAGTAACTTGGCATGGTGGTACACACCTCTGATCCTAGCACTCTGGAGGCAGGGGTTGGTGGATCAAAGCCAGCCTTGCACACACAGCAAGTTCCAGGCCAGCTGGGACTACAGGGAGACTCCATCTCAACAAAAAAACACAAACAAACAATGAAAAACTCCACAACAACTACAAAATAAAGTAAAGTAAAAAATGGACTAGTATGGGTGTGATGGCACAATGCCAGCACTCGGGAAGAAGAGGGGAACTAGGCCAATCTGGGTTGTATAGAGAGTTCCACGCTAGCGGGAGCTACAAGTAGACCCTGTCTCAGAGATTCTTTAAAAACATGGATGCTGGTAATACAATTCCGTAGAGTCCTTATCTAGTGTCCGTGAAAGCCTGGGTCCCATACCTGGAATAAAACCAGGTGTGCAAACTGGGTGTGAGTGTGGTCCGCATGCCTGTAATCCCAGTACTAGGGAGGTACAGGCAAGAGGATCAGGAGTTCAAGGTCATCTTCAGGTATATAGTAAGTTTCCAGCCTGGGATACATAAGGCCCTATCAAGTAAGTCAGTGGTAGAGTACTTGCATAACGAGCATGAAGCTCTAACTTTAATCCCCAGTCCTGAAGAAAAAAGAAAAGTCCTAGGACGTAGGCCTTCTTTTATTCCACTTCATCTTATCTTACAAACTTGGAATCTGACTCCAAAGTTCATTTTTAAATTTTAATCATATTACTTTAACTTCTCACTGAATTTCTACACATAACTACTTATTGTTCATCACTTTTATCACTGAAATGTCTCTTGAATATGTTCTTTCCTCTCTTAGTTCACTGATGGCACCTTGTTCACCTCAGTGATTTCAGTATATGTACATAGGTGTTTTTCACTAATTACAGATGTGATATAGACTGCTGACAAGAAAGTTCATTACAAATTTAGATACTGAAAGTTCCTCAACTCTAACTTCTAAAGATAATTAACATTAACAGTACATTATATATTCCTCAATTTTTTCTATGAATATACTAGTATGTTATACTTTTAAAAATAAAATCACAAAAAATTTTATGTGTATGAGTATTTGCCTGCATGTATGTATGTGTACCATGTGCATGCCTAGTTTCCACAGAGACCAAAAAAAGGTATCAGATCACCTGGAACTCTTATTATAGAAGGTTGTGAGCCGCCATGTAAGTACTGGGAACCAAACCCAGATCCTCTGCTAGAGCAGCAAGTACTTTAAGCACTGAGCCAGCCCCTACTTTTACTATTATTATTAGTAGTAGTAGTATTATTTGTGTATAAGTATATTGGCTGCATGTTTTTAAGTGCATCTGTGCTGTGTGGGGAAATCAGAAGAGGGTATCATATTCCCCTGGAGTTATGGATAGTTGTTAGCCACCATGTGGGTGCTGGGAATTGAACCCGGGTCCTCTGTAAGAATAGCCAGAGCTCTTAACTGCTGAGCTACCTCTCCAGTTCTGCCCCTACCTCTTTTTTCAATTATGTAAAAATCCATGGTTAGAAGAGAAGAAAACAGGCACATATTTTATACAAAATTTATAGGAGAAAAAAGGATATGTTTATGACAATTGTCTGCAAGCCTTGCCTGATAATGCCTGTAATTCCAGCACTTGAAAGGCTGAGAGAGAAGGATCATGGATTTGACACCCATCTGCATTACATAGGGAGTACCAGGCCAACCCTATGTGTAGTGAGACCCTGTCTAAAAATAATCTCCAAGGGCTGGAGAGATGGCTCAGTTTCAAAGGATGTGTTCCCCCTCTTCTGGTCTCTGAAGGCACCCACGTACATGTGGTACACATGTAGAGAAACACATACATGCACATATAGTAAAAATAAAATTTAAAAGTGTAAAAACTGTCTACTCATTACGCTCTCACTAGTTTCTGAGGAAATCTTCTGCGCCCCATTTCTTTCACTAGCTTGGTGGCTCCACTCTGTAGGGATGAACCAAATTTACTCCGATGTTTCAGTAGAGGGATGGCTAGATTGCTTCTAGCACTACTATTCACTGGAATCTAAGTTGTGTCAATATTATAATTTCACATATTTCTTTTGGATTTTTATTGCTCATTTGTTTTGCGACAGGAGCTCACTCTGTAGTCCTGTCTGGCTTGAACTCACTATATAGACCAGGCTAGCTTGGATCTCATGAAATCTGCCTTCCTTTGCCCCCCCAGAGCTGAAAAAAAAGGGGTGAACCAGAACTGGCTCTAAGCTTTTCTTAACAACATAGTGTTTCCACTTGTACAGATGCCCCAGAGTTCATTCGTCTACCAATGGGAAATTTGGGTTTGAATACCATTTACCCTGCTCTTGTGGCACTTGTGCTGCTGAATATTTCTACCATTTTGCTGGCAGTGTAGCTTCTTAGGAGTTCCTCCACCAGACTGTGAGCTTCTCTAGAACCAAGGCAATGTTTTCATTCTCTTAACCTAGCCTTGTACTTGCTCTAGGGGAATATGATTATTAATAGCTTGTGTGTAATAACTAAATCCCTCCTTACAACTCTGGAATGTAATGTAGGAGTTTGAGTGAGGGAACTCACTATGTAGACCAGGCTGGCCTCAATCTCATACAGATTTACCTACCTTTGCCTCCCCGGTGCTGGGATTAAAGGTGTGCGCTACCACACCTGGCTGTCTTTGTCATTAACAATTTTTTAAAATTTATTATTCTTATTTTATGTATATGAGTGTATTGCCTGCATTATGTAAGTGCACCATGTCGTGCAATGGCAGGGGAGGTCAGAAGATGGTGTTGGTTTCCCTGGAACTGGACTTAGAGGGGGTTGTTAGCCACCATGTGGGTGCTGGAAATTGAACCCCAGTCTTCTGAAAGAGCAGCCAGTGCTGTTAGCCTCTAAGCTCTCTTCAGTGCCAAGTCTTGTCCGTTTTGTGGTTTCCACCTTTTGGGTTTTTTTGCATTTTTTGTTTTTGTGCATTTCATACATCTCCTTCATATTAGATCCCCTCCCCTACCTGCAACACTCCCACCCCGAACGAATTTCATGCATTCTTTCACATATGTTAATACTTATGGGATCAAGTTTGTGTCCCCAAATATCTCTCAGTGCGAGTTCATCCACTGGAGCCTGGTCAACCTATGTAGCATCACTCCATTAAAAACTCTTCCCTCGCCCAGCAGTGATTTTTTTTTTTTAGTGCTGGTATCACAGGAATATGCCACCACACGCGGCAAGCCCGGAACTTTTATGTGGAAATGTCCTTGTTTCTCAGGGAAGCTTTTGGCAGTAAAGCGTACCACGCACAAATATGGTTGCCAAGCACCGGAAGTAGCCCGTTATTTTGCTAGAGTCCGTTCTTCCGCGGGGCGGAAAAGGCATGTCTGCTTGTGTCCCGACCACTTCCAGTCCTCTTTCCTTGCAGGAACCCATGAGTAAGCTGTGGCGGCGCGGGAGCACCTCTGGGGCTATGGAGGCCCCCGAGCCGGGTAAGCGCGGGTCGCGCAAACTTGGGTCTTCTTGGAAAAGAGTCCCTTTCGCTGCCCGGAGCTTCTGCGGCACCTCACTACAGGTGGGAAGGAGGCGGTGCTGTTGTTATGGTAACAGCTCTTAACGTGGGAAGAGTGGGACTCCAGAGGGTTGTTAAGACTATTCATATCTTCCCCAGCCACTGTTTGACCGAACACAGTTGACAGGCTCTCCTTCCGCAGGGGAAGCACTCGAGTTGAGCGTGGTAGGTGCCCACGGCCACGGAGTACACAAGAAAAAGCACAAGAAACACAAGAAGAAACACAAAAAGAAGCATCATCAGGAAGAGGAGACCGGGTCAACACAGCAGGCTCCTGCTAAGCCCCAGCTTAAACTCAAAATCAAGCTGGGTGGGCAGGTTCTGGGCACCAAGAGGTGAGGCCAAGAGAGTATATTACTTGGAAAAATTTAGCAAATGGGCTTGAAATTGGACGTTAGCCAAGCTTTCTATAAAACAAAGGATGAACACTGACTTCAGGGCTCAGGTTAAGGCAGCAAAAACCGAAGGTGGTAGGGAAGGCCATACGGAGCTCTGCAGGACAGAGCCATTTTACAGAGTAGTGTTGCCTCTCTGCAGTGTGCCTACCTTCACTGTGATCCCGGAGGGTCCGCGCTCACCCTCCCCTCTGATGGTTGTGGATAATGAAGAGGAGCCGATGGAAGGAGTCCCCCTGGAGCAGTACAGAGCCTGGCTGGGTGAGAAGACTCTGGAGGTGGGGAAACTGGGTTTCTCATTTATCCTTGGCAAAAGGAAGAGAGTTGGTTCTGAAGCGGGTGAGAATTTTGAATATTCCAGTACCTACTTTGCCAATTAAGGCTCCCCATCTCAATAATTTCTCTCTCCAACTTTCCTACCCAGATGAAGACAGTAACCTGTCTCCCTCCCCACTTCGGGAGCTGCCAGGTGATTTGGGGGGCCAGGAGGAAGAGGAGGAACAAAGGTGGCTAGAAGCCCTAGAGAAGGGGGAGCTGGATGACAATGGAGACCTCAAGAAGGAGATCAATGAGCGGCTGCTTACTGCTAGACAGGTCAGTTCATCCTTATTCATTCATCACATACATATCTCCAGCACTTTGATGGACAGTGGAAAAGAAAACATTTCTATTCTCATTGTTCAGACTAGGGGATGGTAAACAAGTAATTTCAAAAAACTACAGAGAATAGGAATGATGATAGGGTAGTTGGGGAGTGCCTCTTTGAAGAGGTAACATTTCCAATACCAGAGGAGCTTCTCAGTCAAAGAGGCCAGCAGACATGAAGCCCACAGGTACAAAGACTGGAAGACTGGAATATGCCAAGCAGGATAAAAGAGAAAAAAAGACTTGGCTAAGTTATATGCAGAGGCAACATAGCTGACTTACATTTTAGTCATACCCAGGGTAAAGAACAGAACTGGGGTGCTGGGTGGAGAAATGGCTCAGTGGTTAAGCGCACTTGCTGCTCTTGCAGAAGACCCAGGTTTGGTTCCCAGCACCCACATGGCAGCTAGCAACTGCCTATAACTCCAGTTTCAGGGGATCCAATGCTGTCTTCTGGTCTCTGTGGGCACTGCAGGATATGCATGTGCTTATATACATGCAGGCAAAGCACTCAACACATAAAAAAATTTAAAAAAAAAAAGGGGGGTAATCATGGAGAGATGATGATTCAGCAGTTAAGAGCAATGGCTACTCCCTCAAAGAACCCAGGTTCAGTTCCAGCACCCGTATGGTGGCTAAGAGCTGCCTGTAACTCCAGTTCTAGGGGATCCAATGCCCTCCTCTGGCCTCTCTGGGCATTACAGGACATGCATGAAATTACATACATGCAGGCAAAACACTCACACATAAATTTTTAAAAATTTACAAAAACAAAAAACAAAACCCCCAAAACCCAAACCAGAACAAAAAAAAACCCCCAAACAACTAGGAAGTTGTTGATGAACCAAGTGTAGTAGTGCATATCTGTAATGCCAACACTTGAGAGGAAGGAGGGTGGCTGTGAGTTCCAGACCAGCCAGGATTAATTAACGAGGTCTTACGTCAAACTAATTAATTAAATTAAGAAAAAATAAAGTGAGGAGGTGGTTTGAACCAGGAAGAAATAATGGAAATGGTGAAAATCACAGGAATGTGGGGTTTATTTTGGAAGTCGTTACTTGATGGGAGATGGCTGGGGATTCGGGGGAGGAATCCAGGGTAACTCAGTTTGGTGCTTGAGCCAAATCCAACTGGATGCTGTCTACTGAGATAAGATTTTTAAATGTAAAGCTACGGAAGGGTGGTACACTTAGGATGCAGGGCAGGCAGGTGACAATACTGATCACCCTTGAAGGTCAAGGACCTTTAGCCGAGGGTCCCAGGAGTCCTGGGAAGACACGATGTTAAGGACCCCAAAAATGTGTGCTGCTTAATCCCCCTTCTGCCGAAGTCTGTGATTCTCAAGACCCTGTTTCTTCCCGGCTTCCTCTTCTCTGGACTTGGAGACCTCGCCTCTCGGGTCTCTGATACCGCCCTTCTCTCTCTTTCCCCAGCGCGCTCTGCTTCAGAAGGCTCGCAGTCAGCCCTCCCCGATCCTGCCTCTGCCGGTGGCCGGAGGTTGCCCGGCCCCCGCCCTCACCGAGGAGATGCTGCTGAAACGTGAGGAGCGGGCGCGCAAGCGGCGGCTGCAGGCGGCGCGGCGGGCGGAGGAGCACAAGAACCAGACTATCGAACGCCTCACCAAGACTGCCGCGCCCAGTGGGCGCGGAGGGCGCGGGGCCGCGCGGGGCGAGCGGCGCGGAGGGCGGGCGGCGGCCCCCGCCCCCGCCCCGATGGTGCGCTACAGCAGCGGAGCGCAGGGTTCCACCTTGTCCTTCCCGCCCGGCGTGCCCGCGCCCTCCGCGGTGTCGCAGCGGTCCGCCCCGTCGGGCCCTCCTCAGCGCTGCTCGGTGCCCGGCTGCCCCCACCCGCGCCGCTACGCCTGCTCCCGCACCGGCCAGGCACTCTGCAGCCTCCAGTGCTACCGCATCAATCTTCAGATGCGGCTGGGGGGACCCGAGGGCCCGGGGTCTCCGCTCCTGGCTACCTAAGCCCTTAGCCGGCCGGGATCCTGCGTCTTCTCCCAGGCCGGGTTTTCAGTGTCTTCCTCGCCCTATTAAATTTCATCCGGTGCCTCGCGGCTTGTGCAGAATTGGGGTGGAATATGGGCAGGCCGGTGCCCGGTGCACAAAGCTCGCCCAGCCTAGGGCTTGGAGTACACCTGCCCAACATCGCGACGGGTCTGCAGTAACTGGTGCTTTCCGGAACCGCGCCTCCACCTGCCTGATTATCTGCGGCGCTCGGGCGTCTGGATCCAAATATGGATCGAGCCAATCAACGGAAACTTTGCTCTTTTCTGGTCAGCCGCTCATTGGCTGATAGTCAAAGCCTGTTCTGTGGCCCATACTGGCTATTGTCGCTGTCAGTCAAGATCTGGGTCGAACCTTCCCTCACTCTTTGTCTGTGCAAGTCCTTGTTGTCTGGGGGAGCTGCGCAGCCGCTGCTGTGGATTGGTCAGAGGGCAAAACCTACGGCACACTGCTATTGGGCTGTCTGTCCATGGACGATACTGATAGGTTGGCTTGAGCAACCAGGTCCTAGTTGGCGGATGTCTCCCCGGATGGAAGCTCCGGCAGCAGAGTGGTGGTGGAAGCTGTGAAGATGGGCCGGGCAGGGACCATGGCGGTGGCCGTAGAGGTGGCAGGGGCGGGGCAGCTGGTGGTGGAGAAGGCTCTGGTCTTCAGGGGGCTGTAGGTGGAGGCATGGCTCGGGCCAGCAGCGGGAACGGCAGCGAAGAGGCCTGGGGGGCACTTCGGGCGCCACAGCAGGTATACCATCAGCTCCAAAAGCCTATCATGACAGCCATTTCTCTTTCCCCTTTCCTGTCCCTTCTCCCTGTCGGGACGTGGGGGAGGAATTCACGGACTCAGATGTACTATGAAGTTCCTAAAGATCTCCCTTCTACTCTTTGTCTAAACTTTGTTACCTAGACGCAGTTGACTTCACCTGCAGCCTGTTAGACCCTATCCCATGGCTGCAGTGCAAGTTTGCAGAGCCTCCAGTGACCAGAGGCATAGTGAGACCCCAGGGTCTCTGTCTTGTAGTAGTTATTTGTGATGTTTTTCTATGTGCCTATTGTCACAACAGAGTCCGGCAGCGTCTTCTCTTGAGGGAGCAATTTGGAAAAGAGCTGGAACCCAGACTCGCGCCCTGGATGCCATCCTTTATCATCCACAGCAATCCCATCTGGTTGGGAGCACTGCTCTGGGTCTCACACTGCCCCTTCTCTACCTTAGGGAGCCTGAGACACAGGGGTGTTAAGATTCATCTTCAGGGTGTGGGAGGCAGACCTCCGGAGGCTGGGGAGATGATGAAAGCACTTTATCTTTGAAAGTGGCTTTAAATCCCTACCAATTCATTGTCTGAGCTCTGGTGGTGGTGTTTCTTCCAAAACACTTCCTTAAGGAAGTCTATCCTGGGGGCTAGGCTTAAGTGAAAGAGGTCTTGGGTTTAAAGAGCTGAACTTGCCCTCTTTCTATGTCCACATTTCTGTTTTTTTTTTCTACACTTGCTATTCCAAATCTTCCATACTGGCAGCCCTACACATCTATTTAAACATGACTCTCAGTATCTCCTATCCCATCTTTCCAAGCAGAGCTGGCTCATAGGGTCGGATTATATATGTGTATTCAGAAGTGGGGGTGGGTAGGGCCTTGGGCTAGAATCCTTACTACCAAGTGCCTCCTTGCCCCCAGCTTCGAGAGCTGTGCCCAGGAGTGAACAACCAGCCCTACCTCTGTGAGAGTGGTCACTGCTGTGGAGAGACTGGCTGCTGCACTTACTACTATGAGCTCTGGTGTGAGTCTCCAGAAGGGATCAATCTCATTTCCTCTGCCACCCTCCCTTTTACCTCATAATTCATCTGAAATATGCTCTCCATGCCTTTCAGGGTTCTGGCTGCTCTGGACTGTCCTCATCCTCTTTAGCTGCTGTTGTGCCTTCCGCCACCGAAGAGCTAAACTGCGGCTGCAACAACAGCAGCGGCAGCGTGAGATCAACTTGTTGGCTTACCATGGGGCATGCCATGGGGCTGGCCCTGTTCCTACCGGCTCACTGCTTGACCTTCGTGAGTGACTTGAGGCTCTGGGTGCAGTACGAATGACCCTTCCCAAACCAGGATTCCGAATAACCTCACATTACCATTGGCTGACATTTCAAAGCCCCTTCTCCTGGTAGATCACTCCTCCATCCCTGTTGCCTTTCTCTCCTCTGCAGGCCTCCTCAACGCCTTCAAACCTCCAGCATATGAGGATGTGGTTCACCGCCCTGGCACTCCACCACCTCCTTACACTATGGCCCCAGGTCACCCCCTGACTGCTTCCAGTGAATGCACCTGCTGTTCCTCTGCATCTGGCTGCCCTGCCCACTGTGAGGGGATAAGTGTGGAAGGTGTTTCCTCCAACCAGAGTAGCCCCCGTCACCAGGAGGGTGGACCTAGGGCAGAGCTGAGCCCAGCCCACACCCCACCCTCCTGCCGCTATCGTCGCCTGACTGGTGACTCAGGTATTGAGCTCTGCCCTTGTCCTGACTCCAGCGAAGGTGAACCAGTCAAAGAGATGAGGGCCAGTGACACCCAACCAGATGTGGAGGACCATTCCCCTTATACACTGCCCCCAGATCCCATGTCCCACGTCTCTCCCCAGGGGCTGGCTTCCAGTTCCAGGGATATCCCATGAGTAGTTTTAGGAGGAAGACTAGGTTACTTGGCCACCAGGAACAGCCCTGGTCCCAACTCCAGTCCTCCATTTGGGCCCCTTCCTACTCTCCTAGAATCTATCTGAAAAGGCTGGGGCCCTGAAGAGAGGGGCAGTACCAGGAAACTGTGCTAGCTTTACTCACCCCCAAGACATACACAGGAGCCTTTAATCTCATTAAAGAGATGTGAACCAGCTGCTTGTGATTTTGGGTGGATTTGGGTAGACTAGACCTCAATTCACTGCATGGTCTTAACCACACTGGATTTGAAGACGACACACAGTAGCTGTTTACATCACCTTTCCTGAGGACAGCAAGGAACCTGAGGCCAACACTGAAGTGACACTTCTGGGAAGGCAAAACTGCCAGAAGGGTTTGTATTTTTCCCATTTTATTTAAAAAAATAGACTCTTTTGAGTTCACATTCACGCCAAGGCTGTATGGGATGACCATAAGGAGACACCTGAGATGACCTTAGCAAGACTGGAGGGAATGGAACCAGAAATCAAAGACCTTATCTCTCTAGATCCGAAGTCACACCAATAACCTGGCTTTCCTCCTGTCTCTTTAGTAGTCTTCAGCCATAATCAGCAAGACAAGGCTGGTCCAGCCATGGAAGGGACGGCAACCCATGCCCCGCCCATCCTGGTCACTGTACTGTTCCCACAGAAACCCTGTAGCCTGATACTGCCGTAATACATTGCTCACTACGTTGGCACGGAGCTCAGGGTAGAGCTTAGTGGCCTGTGCCTGGTGGGGACCCTTTAAGCGCCCATAGTGGTGGAGCGCCCCCAAAGCCAGATAGTTGATATTCAGCCACACTGCACCCCTCCAGTAGGGAGGATCGTGCTCGGAATTACGCTGTCTATAAAAGGGGCTGGAGGCTGCAAGGGAGCGCAATCCAAAGGGACTCCAGAGATGGCGGCTGTCAGCTAGAATGTCCAGCAGGGGCCCCAGGCGGGGTGAGCTGGGGTCCAGTAATCGCAGCAGCAAGGGAAAAAGAGTAACATAGCCCAGAGCATCCACATATTGCAGTCGAGGCTGAGGCTGTCCCACCACCCGAACAAGCCCCTGAGGGGGCCTGGGTTTCAGCTGTACTGCTTTTGTGTGGTTCCCAAAGTCAGCAAAGACTCCCAGCTCTGGAGCCCAGTGTAGCTCATCCAGGCTTTCTGGTTCCTCCAGAGAGGCAGCCAGTGGACCGAGCTCTGCAGCAGCTTCAGCCTCCCCCAGCCGCTCTGCAAGCTGTGACAGGACCCGGGCACCTAGTGCCACCCAGCATCGCAGATCTAGGTGCCGCTCTGTTGTAGAAGGGTGTGAGGCCCTAGGGTAGTCATCCAGCCCTGAGGGTAGTGTCTTGGGGTTAAGTAGGGTGGGCAAAGCCGGGTCCCTGCCTCGCCAGCGGTAAGATAGTGGCACTGGCCCTGCCTGGCTCTGATAGAGCCAAGAGAACCAAGCATGCAGTCTGGGGAAGGCCCTGTGGAGGAAGGTCAAGTCATCAGCGTCACCACCTTCTAGCATGTGTGATACTGGCAAGAGCAGGGTTGGGGGGTTGGCATGGGCTGCCCGTTGCACCAGGAATTCTGGGGGCACTCGGGCTCGAGCCTCATCCCCCAGGATCTGCTCCCGCCCAATCCAGCCATCAGCATTGAGCAGCCCCAGCCAGTGGCCTAGGGCTTCCCGGGTGAGATGAGGATCCCACCGTTGGACCACCAGCTGGTGAAAACCTTCATCCCAAAGGAAACCTCGTGGGAAGAACGACCGGGAAGGCACTCCAGAGAAGAGAGGGACAGGTGGAAAGAGGGCGGGATCCACCTTCTGCTCAGACCCCTCCACCCCAGTATCTGGCAACACTAAACCTTGTCCGTAGAAGTAACCAATCCCACCAAGGAGGCCACTGAGGGCGACCTGACCCAAAACTTGCTCCCCAGGACTTAGACCCTTCTCCTTTAGCTGGAAGGTCTTCTCAAAACGCTCTCGAAAGGCTGTGGCATGGCTCTTCAGGGCCTGGGTCAGTTGGCTGCCTGCTAGCTGACCAGAGACTTGACTTCTTCCTGCCTGGGCACTGCCAGACTCAAACACAAACTCCACAGAGAAGGGGACTTTCAGTGTCACCTGCTGTATCAAGAACTGCCCTTGCCCACCTGGACCTTTCTCCTCCCACTTCAGAGATCCTGGCAAGCCAAGGTAGCGTTCAGGAGGGTCCCCCGGGGGCCGGTGCTGAAACCAGCTGTCTAGACGGCTCTTTACCATCTCTGTGAGCAGCGGCAGTCCTGGGTTGGAGGACCAGAGGACATTGTAGCTTGAAGGCAAGAAGACAAATGGGAAATATTATTCAGGAAGGCAAGAGGAGATTCCAAAGGGAAAGAGAAGTCGAGAGTCAGAGGGAGGTTTTTGACAGTGCAGGGAACTTGGGAGACTTGGGGAGGCAAAATAACCAGCGGGAAGAAAATAGAATCAGCCTACTCAACATCCACACCATGCTGCCACTGCCCTGTTCCCTCCTCCTTACCTGCCACGCTTGGGGGCAGCATCTCCTGGACTGGTTGGTGGCAAAAGTGTAAAGCGAAAGTCACCAAGGTCACTGGTGTGCCCACTGATGAACTTCAACTGTCCTTTGGCTCCAACCTCTGGTAGTAGAACTTCCTGGCCATCTGTCACCACATAGAAGAACAGGGAGACCAAAGGGAGCGAAGAAGTACCTGTGGCCTGAATGACCAAAGAGAACGAGGCATTAGACTGGCACTGTTGAGAATCAGCCATAGTAGGAATTACAAGAGAGAAATTTAACAAATACATCTGTCAGTGCTGAGGGTCACTGAAGATAAGTAGGGAGGCTCAGCGGGATAAGCCTTGCACAGGCTTTTTCTAGGATATGATAGGGCAGTTTGGTGTTAAGTCCTACATTTAGAACTCCATGTGGATTTCATCTAATCTTGTGAGTTAGGTGCTATTATAATCTCTGCTTTACAAACAAGGAAATCAAGACTTGGAGGTGGTAGGCAGAAATACAGTCTATTAAGGCAGGAGGCAGTCAGGCCAGTTCCTGGCTCTTAACCCCTGTATCATACTGCATTCGCTGGTTTCAAGAGAAGCATGGGAGAGCCTAGACTGAGGAAACGGGATCCTGAGGCCCTGACCTGAGGCTCTACGGTCACTCTCCAGCTCCATTCCCCTCCATGTTGACCCCCAGGCCTCTTGACGAACTCAGTGGTGAGCCTTAAAGTCCCATCTTGGATGTGCTGCCGCCCGAAGGAGAGGCCGTCGTGGAACTCCCAGCCATAGGGACCCACGCCGTCCCCCTGCTCACACGTGTGCCTGAGCTTGGGAAGGGTCCCTGGGATGGCGCCCTGCTGCGCCCACATCAATCCTGGGGGGAGGGGTAGAATGGCCACGTAAGTTGACGAGATCGCTGTCCCTCTGGGTCTCCGAGGGCTTTAGGGTCTATCCACTCCTTCCCTCCCTCGCTCAGGTGAGAAGCTGGAGCACCCTATTGGGTCGCTCTGCCTACCGCCCGCCCGGGGCCAGTTACCAGTTAGGAGCGGCTTCGGGCTGCGAGTCTTCATGCCGAAGTAGACGTGGGGGCGGTATGTGCCCCAGAAGAGCTCGGGGGATACAGCAGGGCTGGAGGAGTCGGAGGGTAGCGCGGGGGGCGCGGGGTGCAGCGTGAACGCGCGGCGCGCACTGAGCCATGCCAGCACCCAGCGCCCCGACAGGCCCAGGGCCAGGGCCAGGGCCACGACGGCCAGCGCCGCGCCACCCGCAGAGCCGCGGGTCCCGCCGCCCCTGCCTTCACGCCGCCCGGAGCCGCGAGCCCGCTCTACCGGCCGCGTCCCCTCTGCGGGCGCCGGGCGCCGCCGCCGCTCTCCTCGGGCCATCTCAGCCCGGGGCACCGGTCCCGGCACCCAGGCCGCGGCGCGGAAAGGCAGCGGAGCCCCGGCCTGCCCTGGCGCTGGGATCACGCCCGGCTACCGCTGTCCTGTCAATTCAGCCTGCGGCCCGCGCCTCGCTCGGCGCCCGCCTCCCGCCGGAAGTCCCGCCCCGCCACGTCAGGTCAAGTCCCAGAACCCGGAAGCAGGCACTGGCCTTGGGCCCTGGGCTCAGCCTGGCGAGGTGAGTTGGATGTCAGTTCTCCAGACCCGATGAACGGTCTCTTTGAACTTACTCTGTTTTGTTGTTTTCTTTAAATAATGACCATGGGCCCGAGAGATGGCTCAGCGGGTAAAATCCCTAACCACCATGGACTGACGACATGAATTCTATCCCAGGACCCACACGGTAGAAGAAAAAAATTCTGAAAGCTGTCCTCTGACCTTCACATGCGTTACATGACACCCCCCCCCCCGCATTCTCTGACCTCCTGCGTGCCGTGACACGAGCATACACCCACAAACACAAAATGTTAAATTCCTGGGCATGGTGACGCACTCCTTTAATCCCAGCTAAGGCATATATAGATCTCTGTAAGTTCCAGGCTTGCCTGGTCTACACAGCA
This sequence comes from Eospalax fontanierii, assembly GCA_035773235.1. Classification (NCBI taxonomy): domain Eukaryota; kingdom Metazoa; phylum Chordata; class Mammalia; order Rodentia; family Spalacidae; genus Eospalax; species Eospalax fontanierii. The sequence goes on along the minus strand of CM069547.1, from coordinate 49,925,181 downwards.
AGTTCCATGCCAATCAGGGCTACATAGTGAGACTTCTCTCAAAAAGCAAAATCATCATACTAAGGCCATGAGGCTGAGTCTGTCTAGGTTGTCCTGACCTGGAACTTGCTTTATAAAGCCAGGTTGGTTATTTGGGGACAAGGCCTGTATATACCTATATAGATCAAGCTGTCCTTGATCTCAGTATCCTCCTACCTCAGCCTCCAGAGTGTCTGGAGCCTGGCTCTAATGTGCTACTTTTACTGCCCAGTTCCAATCTGATAACAGAATAACATGGCCTAGGAATTACAAGTAACTGGGTCCAGGCCGGTGGTGGGGGGTGGGGGTAGAATGGCTATGTAAGTTGACGAAATCGCTGTCCCTCTGGGTCTCCAAGGGTTTTAGGATCTATCCACTCCTCCCCTCCCTCGCTCAGGTGGGAAGCTGGAGCACCCTATTGGGTCCGCTCTACCTACCGCCCGGGGTTACCAGTTAGGAGCGGCTTTGGGCTGCTGGAAAGATCGGGAATGTGACTGGCTTAGAACCCAAGGGCACCTGAATTAAACTAAATCATTACTCAGCCCCCGAACCTTCTTTTCTCATGGAGAGTGGACCCATGAGGATAAGTGGGATTTTTTTAAAGCAACTCTGCGATTTCAGACAAATCTTATCTCTAACTCAGCCTGAAATACTATTTTTGGAGACAAGGTCTGTATCCTAGGCTGGCCTCAAACTTGTTATGCAGCCAAAGATGACCTTGAACTCCAGATCTTGCTGCCTCTGCCTCCTCAGTGTTGGGATCACAGGTGTGTGCTCTTAAAAGTGTATTTGGTGCTGAGAGGCCAATTCAGAGCTTCAAGAATGCTAGCCAAGCCCTCTACTAAGAGGGCTCTATATTCATTCACTCTCAGTACCAAGGATGGAACCGGGGACTCTTACGTGCTTTACCACTGAAGGACACTTCAGCCCTTCCCACCTACCATTCTTACCTAGATGAGCTCTAGAATACTTATAATGGCCACGCTTACAAAATGCATTTTCTTCCTTATGATTCAGGATGCAGAAGAGCTTAGGGAAACGTTGGCTTAAGTCTTTCTGGAGGCTATACAGTGACAGCATATGAACCTCAAGTTGTCTCGAAACAATTTTTTTTCCTCCTCTTTGAACATGATCTCCTTAAGCAACTTTGAAAAGATGAGGACCTGGCTTGGAATCCCATACACCTACATAAAAAGCCAGGTAGGGCATTGGGGTAATGGAGAAAGGGGATCCGGTGACCCCAATGGCTAGTCGCTAAAAAGATGACACAGTTTCAGTGAGAGGCCCAGTCTCAAAAAATAAAAGTGGAGGGGCTAGAGAGATGGCTTGATGGTTAGGACCACTAGTTGGGTTTGGTTCCCAGTACCCACATGCCTACTGATAACCTTCTATAACTCCAGTTCCAGGGGATCTGACGCCCTCTTCTGACCTCCAAGGGCACTGCACAACATGGGTGCAGTTATATATGTGTAGGCAATACACTCATACACATAAAAACAAAAAAATATATTGGAAAATAAGAGTGAAGAGTGACAGAGGAAGACCTTTGGCTTCCACACACTGAGACACAGGCAGACACACTTACACACACATATGGATACACTATACAATGTATACAGCAACCCAGGACCAGCAAACATATACATATGTATGTTATAGAATACACATGATTATTTGCATAAAATTTCCTAAAAGAATATTCATATAACATGCATGGATAACTTTTTATACCATTTAATCCCCTGATTTCAGGATTCACACTAATGGGTGTTAACCCAGTATGAGAAACTGTATCAGTATCAGGTGCTATTTTCTGAAACAGGTCGTGGTTGAGACGCAAGCAGTCATGTGCCTAGAGGTTAAGATTAAGTAGCATCAAAAATGAGTAAGGAAAATGACAATAGGCAGGAGAATACAAGTGATAACAGGAAAGTGCATGAGAAGGGAAAGGTAGTAAGCAGACCAGGCCAGCCTCCACCCAGCTCTGTGGCCTAGGTAAGCCTTGACTTTCGATAGATTGACTCAGGTGCCAGGGGAGCTGGGATTACAGGCCTGGCTCTCCCTTCCTTCCTCCAGGCTTCTTTCCTTCCTTTTTCTTTCTTTCAATGTAAACGGACTGGTTAGAGATACAGGGAAGAGGAGGGGGAAGAAGGGAGAGAGAACACTGCATATTCCAGCTCAGCAGCTTAAGCAGATGAAGCACCTTTGGAAGGAATAGGAAAGTCAAGAAAGAAGCAAGTGTTAAGAGTCTTAATTCTACTTTAGGCAAAGAATGTTGTTAGTATATGAGGGAAGCTGGTAATCTGACTATACCATATAAATTGGGATTAAAACAAACAGAGCCAGGCGTATAGCACACACCTTTAATCTCAGCTCTGAGAGGCAAAGGCAGGTGGATCTGTGTGAGTTCAAGGCCAAGCCTAGCCTACATAGCAAGTTCAGGGCAGCTGGGGCTATAGGGAGACCCTGTCTCAAAAATACAAAAAATAGAAACAAAAAAAAGGGAAATACAGGGTTTAATTCAAGAGAAGGTAATTTAAATTATGACAGAGGAAGGGGTTGCCTCAGGAAAGGTCTTTCTAAAGGATGAAGGTATATGACTTTATAGCTAAGAAAAAAGGGTGAGTGGTTCTATATGAAGCTAAATGAAGTTAGTGACTAAGAAAGATGAGGATGGAAGTCTGGTGTAGGAGTGCATATCTATACTTCCGGAACTTTGCAGCCAAAAGCAGAAAGAAGAATCCATTTAATTTCTAGGCCAGCCAAGTCTACACATTCCAAGTTTCAAATTAGCCAGAGCTACATGACGAAACTCTCAAAAAACGAAAAACTGAGAAAAATAGTATTTTTTTGGTAAATATAATGAACGGGAGCTGTGCGATGGATGAAGCCAAACTCAAAAGTGGTAAAGGATGGGGGATCCTAAGAAAGTTTTTTAAAAATTCAATTTTGTCCTTCACCACCCCATACCTTGCCCCGGAAGCACTGTAAATGGCTCCTGCATCTCCAGGTAGTGACTTGAATGACTAAGCCAGCTCTTCTGAGGCAACTATTGTAGTCCCAAACTAACACTGGGTTCTTGGTGTCTTCCACTGTCAGCGCCGGGTACCAGTACCCTGGCCAGGCTTGCCCGCGCTGGATGCAGATGCTGCTGCGGCTGCTGCTGCGGCGGCGGCTGCGGCGTTCCTGGTCTGGATGTGGGATTCGAAGGCAGTTAACATTTCCTGGGCGGTGAGGTGGGTGCTGCGCATAATCAGCCGATGTCCATCTCCTGGGGAAGATGCAAAGCAGTAAATCAGGGACTGGGAGTCTGGGGGGTTGGGGCCATGCGCCGCCCTCCCCCGATCGTCTTCCCGGCCAGGCCCACCGAACAGCACGTCCACGCAGGGCTCAGATCCGTCGTGCCTCACGTCCGCGATCACGGAGCAGTTGAGGTTGGTGGCTCGAACCTTCTCGCTGCTCACCGCCTGGAGGAAGGTCCTGCGGGGTGGGGGGGGTGGAAGTTGCGGGAGTGAGACCAGGGACCTCCGCCAAGGGCTCGAGGACGGTGGGGGTCGGGGGAGGGTGCTGCAGCTCGAGGTCGGGAGCCGAGGGGACACGCGAGGTCCGAAGGTCACGCGCAAGTGTCCATAGCGCCGGCGCCTCCCACCTCCCGCGGCTTAGTACCTCGTGGACTCCACGTTTTTTTCAAACGGGCAGAACTGAACTCGAATGTGCTTAACAGAACGGAGCCCGAGCCGAGCCAAGGAGGCAGCCATGGTAACTTCCGCCCCGGAAGGAGAAGCGCTGGGGGAGGTGTGTACCGACGGACCGCGCCGGCGCGGACTTTCCGCCCCGCGCGGTCCTCCTCGCGGACTCCTGGCAGCTGCCCGCGCAGCTTGCCTTCGAGCCCCGCACCGCACGGAGGGACCCAGAATAAGCAGTCAACAAACATTTCCTTCGTTAACAGTCCTCTGCCACGGTGTTGGACACGAACATGCCGTTTCCTGTAGCTTTCTGTATCTTGCCTTCTAGGTCTAGGGTAACACCATCCTAAATTCTGGCGCTTTCAAAGGAGAGGACACTACTACAGCAGAGATTAGCTACCTACCAGGAAGCAAACCCCACTCTGGTTACCGAACAAACAACCAAAGCATAAAAGTCAAGGTTCTATAGTCTAATGAATAAAAAGTAGAAACGGGGGGTATATAGGGTAAGAAAACCTTCCTGTCAGAGTCCATGCTACAGTTTTCCGGCTACTCTGGATTGCAAATGCAGGAGTAATCTTGGATTCTTAGCTCATAATTCCAGGCTCTGTGTAGTTTATGTATGTGTTGTACCAAGCCTCCAGTTCTAAGCCTTTAATAAACCTCACCATCACAGTAATTGCCCTCATTTGAGGGGAGTTTCAACAGTTAATGCTTTGGAACTCCTGGTCCTAGGCAATTTAGGGTTCAGGACTTGTACCCAGGCAGGAAATAAAAGGCAGGTGCCAACGAGGTTGCTGATGCAACCTCAGGGCAAGCCAGGCCTGCTGATTCCCCACCAGGTAAGCCTCGGGACAAGGTCCTCCTCCTAGCGTTCTTAGGTGAGTTGACGGAGCTGGAGAAGCTTCAGGTTGTAGAGGGACTGCCAAGATTTCCAGGCTGTTGAGGCTGCTGGTGGGCAATTCCATGGTCTGGACCTCAGTACAAACACCTGGTAAAGCAGGAGTGCAAGGCAGGTGGCTGGTAGGTGATACTAAAACCAAATCAATGGTGAGACTGAAAGCTGAAGGACTTAGGAGAACCTGGGGTTAGGAAGGGGGAGTAACTCACAGCAACAGGGAGGCCTTCTTTGGGTTGTATTCTTGGGCAGGGGCTGTTGTAGTAGACATAGCAGGGCCCCATCTATCTGCTGGAAGACGCTGAGCATGAACAAAGTCTGGCGAAGCTCTGGGGACAAGCCCCACTGATCCTCTTCCAGCAACTCCCTGACCACTCCAAAGTCTTGTTTGAGTTGCAACGCCCCCTGCAGGCTGAATGGCCAGGTTCAATGTTGCCACCTAACCCTTCTGCCTCCCCAGTCGACTCAGTCCCACTGACCTCCATTTTTCCCAGCTGAATTCATCCCCATACCATACCCCCTCTTCTTCCCACCTGAACCGGATCCCATGGGTGAGAATGTGGTCAAGCCAGGCACCCAGTATGGCTGTCAGAGCCTGGCGAAGGGCAGGGGCCTGGGCTTCGGGTGGCAGTCCCTGCAATCCTTGCAACACAGGCTCCAATACGGTGCGGACCACGGTCCCTGCATACTCACTAGGAGCACTGGGATTTTCTAGCATGAGAGAAGAGAAAGGACAGGCTGTGATGCTGTGGAAACTCAATGGGCCCCTAAATGAAATTTCTTCTGAGAAGAGATGAGGCGGGCACAAAAAGGTGAAGACAAGGATGGAGACAGTGCATTCACCCACTGGGATCCCTGGAAGGAGAAGGTGGAATGAGAGGTTACCAAGACAGCAGGCTGAAGGGTGGGGGTAGTGTGGTGATAGAGGTTGCCTAGCATGAATGAAGTCCTGGGTTCCAACCCTAGCACCACAAAGAAAGAAGAGAAAATTACCGGGACATAGGCGAAGCCTCCAGTACCGTCCTTGTGGCATGTGGAGCTGGAAGCCCTGTGTGGCTTGTTTATGACATTCTTGGAAAAACAGACTCAGTGACTCTTCAGGTAAAAACTGTGCAGGTAGGAAGAAAGAAGGACTTACGTGTTAGACTAATCTGAGGTCTTCAGTGATAAAATCCTGAACTGTATGCATAGCTGTGTGAGCCTGGGCATTCTCTAATAAAAAGTTTACCTTTCACTATTTTCCAAAAAGTCTGAATAGAAATTATGAACAATACCTAGGATTACCAGTTCTAAGTATTCAAAAACACATACCAGGTCTGGCATGGTGAGCACATGCTGTAACCCCAGCATCTAGACGGTGGAAGAAGGAGGATCAGGAGTTCGTGGCCTGCCTTGGCTGCACAAGTTTAAAGCCAACTTGGGACACATAAACCCTGTCTCAAAAAACAAAGTCAGGGGTGGTGGCACACACCTTTAATCTCAGCACTTGGGAGGGAGAGGCAAGCAGATCTCCATGAGACTGAGGCCAGCCTAGTCTATAGAGTGAGTTCCGAGTCAGCTGGGGCTACAGGAGACCCTGTCTCAAACGACACACAACAAAGTCAACCCAAACCAACAAAACAAAACAAACAACAACAACAATAAAACTCGGTTTATAACCCACCAAAATCACACAGCAGACAGATGGACCTGTATGCGCTAGGGTAAGCAGGGGCTGAGGGAAGAGGGAGGCGTTAAGATGACCTAGTTATTATCCAAAAAGGAAGTAAATGTATACAGACCACAAACAGCTACTATTTTACCACTCTGGCATTCAGGAACTTTTAGAATTCCTTACATTAAATATTCTTTACAGCCTACTACCATTTCTGCAAAATTCATAATCCGTAAAACAAGAAAAAGAAGACTTGTTTGACAGGTTGTGTTTTGAGAAGGGTAGAAAACAGCAATAAAAGCTGTCTCCAGGGGCTGGAGAGATGCTCAGTGGCTAAAAGCATTTGCTGCTCTTGCAGAGGACCCAGGTGTGGTTCCCAGAACCCACATGGTGGCTCACAACCCCCTGTAACCACACCTCCAGGGGTTCCACTGCCCCCTTCTGGCCTCTGTGGGTACTGAATGCAGGTGGTACACATACATGCAAGCAAAACACGCATTCTTTTAAAAAAATCTCTTTTTAATAAGTGTTTCTGCTCTGCTGCCTATCTTAGGAGATAAAAATCTAAAGAATGGAATGTGGGGAGCATATGGCAGTGGCTCTGTAAAGAAAATGTGAGCTGGGCACAGTGGCACATGCCTATAATGGGGAAGCTGAAGTGGGGAAACCGTGAGTTCCATGAGGCCAATTTGGGCAGACTCTGTCTCATAAACAAGGGAGGGAGGGAGGGTAGAGAGGGAGAGGGAGAGGGAGGAGAGGGAGAGGGAGAGGGAGAGGGAGAGGGAGAGAGAGAGAGAGAGAGAGAGAGAGAGAGAGAGAGAGACCAAGGGATACCAGGGAACCCACAGAAAGGAAAGCTCTGGAGGCAGAGTGAGAGGGGGAGCCCACTTGGTACCTGGCACATCTGACCTAAGTGTAAATTCTTCTCTTCCTCTCAACATACAAGATTCTCCTCCCTCCGGTCCTTACGTATGTAGCCCAGCTGGCCTTGAAATTGCTACGCAGCCCAGGCTGACCTCAAACTCACCATAGTCCCGCCCCAACCTTCTGAGTACTGGGATTACAGGTATGCATCGTACCTCACCCTGACCTCAATGTCTTAATGCTAATTTCCTTAATTCACCAACTGCCATACTCTTTTCCTAATGAGAAAGAGACAGAGACAGAGACAGGGAGCCCTTGGCTCTGGTCAGCAGTCTCTCTGTAACTCCCCTAAAAGGATTGTAAAACTGCCAACCATGGATGAAAGGTGGGGTTATTTTTCCTGATAGGGATTGGCCTGGAACTCCATGTAGATCAGGCTGGCCTGGATCTCACAGAGATCTGCCTTTACCTCACAAGTGCTGGGATTAAAGGTGTGTGACACCTGGCCATTATTTTACTTGTTTAAAAAAATTTTTCTGTTTTGTCTTTTTGAGACAGGGTCTCCCTGTAGCCACAGCTGGCCTGGAACTCACTATGTAGACAAGATTGGCTTTAATCTCATAGAGATCCCAAGTGCTGGGATTAAAGACATGGTGTGTACCACCACGTCCAGCTAAAAAAAAATTTAACTTTATTTAGGATATGTGCATTTGTGGAGGTCAAAGGACAACTTTCAAGAGTCAGTTCTCTCTCCTGGAGATTGAACATGGATTGTCAAGCTTGGTGGCAAGCACCTTTCCTGACAGACCATCTTGCTGATCCTTTTATTTTTTTGTTTTGCTTTGTTTTGTCAGGAATGGACTCAAAGCTAAGGTGTGGTATGCGGTAGGCAAATGCTCTACTACTTCGCTATAGCCCCAGCTGCATTTCTCTCTTAAACTGTGAACATGTACTATTTTAATGAAAATACAAATTATACTTTCAAAGAGAGGAGAAATGTATTGAATGCTAGTAGGAAAAATGAAAGATGTAACTATTTATCCTGATTTCTCTCTATCAAATATATTCAGAGCCTGGCTTGTTAGTCCTTGACTTTAATCCCAGCACAAAGGCAGGCAGATCTCTGTGAGATTGAGGCCAGCCTGGTCTACATAGTGAGTTCCAAGCCAGCTGGGAACACTTTTTAAAAAGCAGGGCGGGGGGCGATTGGAAAGATGGCTTAGCGGTTAAAGGGCACACTGGCTGTTCTTTCAGGTTCGGTTCCAGCACCCATATGGTGGCTAACAACTATCTACAACTCATTTCAGGGGATCCCACACTCCTTTCTGACCTCCTCCAGCACTGAACATGGGTACATCTACCTACATGAATATGCTCATACAAATAAAATAATAACAATTTTTTAAATAAGTAAAATAAAAAATATATATCTCAGGTTCAAATCATGAATAAAGGCAGGTTTGCTTTTATAGCATCGACCCAACTAACAGTGAACTGAAGGCAGAATTCAATCTGTTTGCAATCTCTAATGAAGAAGGTCTAAGCTGTGACTATCACTGGCTACTAACATCATTTGGAAGTGGGAAGGGGATATAACATGAAAGAAAACTGTAGATGAGTTGATTGTTATTAATGCCATAAAGTGAGGATGTAAGACCCATCACACTTTCCTCTATTTGTGCATGGTTGCAATCTGTCCTCAGTAAAGTCTAAGACAGAACAAGAAACTCACAAAGCAAGAAAAGATAAATTGAGTGAGACACCAGGGACAGTCCCAGTTGCCATGCCATGCTGACCCCCTCCACTCCATACGCAAGTTGGCACAGGGCAGGGTCTTAAATGGCTGGTGTCAGGGGCTTGGTTCTCACCTGCATTTGTCTAGTCAGCTTCTGGATCTCCAGGCCTAACTGCTGCTCCATCTCCAGAGCTGAGCATCCCTCTGAAGCCAGTTTGGACAGAGCTTCCACCTCATGCAATAGAGACTTAGGGTGGAGACAAGAGAGGTGAAGACTCAGTTCAAGGCAGGCTGCTCCCTTCCCTGCTCCCCAGCCACTCACAGGTAAGTCCTTCTGGATCAGGAACAGGAAGGGACCTGGGGCCCATGAGGCCAGGTGCTGCTGAACTCTTCCCAAGAACCACAGCAAAGTGGTTTGCAGGGTACAGAGCCCCAGAGCAACAGGTGCAGGACCTGGGAGGGGAAGAGCAGTGTCTTAGGGGTCATGGAGCACCTTCAGGAAGAGGCTGACCATGAACAGAAGGGGAAAAGGGAATATCAACTCTTTCCTCCCTCCCGCTCTATGCCCCTGTCTCACCTGGATGACACAGGATAAGTCCTGACCTAGGTTGCCGGAGGTCAACCAAGAGAGGAGGAAAGAGGCGCTGCAACAGCTCAGTAGTTCGAGAGGGTGAGGCAGGGCTGTTTTGATCCCCAAGGGCTGATCCCAAGGCCTGGCAGAAACCTGGAATAACAGGGTATAGATGAGGGGGGAAGGGCAAGCTAGCACTTGGGTCACCACCCCCATTGTCCCTTTCTTCTCACCCTGATCCCAGTTCCAGACAAGAGACTGGTGAAGTAGGGTGTGACACAAAGAAGCGAGCGCCTTCTCACACTCCGGAGGCAGTGACACTGAATGAGAGGGATGACTGGAGTCTGAAAACAAAGCTCTAGGTTCACAGCCCCTGCCCATGGCACCTCAGGCCCTCCACCACTCAAGCCTGGGGTGGAGAGCCAGTATGGTGCCTCTCAGCATTTGGGAGGCTGAGACAGAAGAACTACCTTGAGTTTGAAGTCAGTAAACAAAATGGAAAGCAAGAAGGCTTTAAGATCCTAAAAGGTAGATGAAGCCCCTGGGATTGATTCATTCTAAAGAACTTGCTCCTGTTTGACAGGCCAGAGGTGAGTGAGTTGATCAGGCTAAAGAGAGACACTCCCCAGGATCATCACTTACCTTGACATAGTGCCTGGCTCAGGTGTTGTGCCACTGCCCCGGGGTCGCTCCAGGGTCCGAGTCTTAGGTCCAGACTCTGAGTACAGGCTGCCCACAGCTGGGTCCAATATTGGCTCCACAGGGCTCCAGCTCCTCCAAGCCTCAGACCACTGCTGTCAGTGCTATACAAATCCCCTATTAGGCCCAGCAGCCCGGGTAGCAGCTCCCGCTCCTCGATGCACCGCAGGCGGAGCTGGTCTTGAAAGCCGGAACCCCCGAGTGCCTCAGCCAGCCTATCTGCCACAAGGCAACCCCGCTCCGCGGCCAGGAGGTGGAGCACACGGGCCGGAGGGAAGGGGCGCGCTGTCCTTGGGACGTGGCTCAAGGCTTGTCTCTGGAGAGTGTGGTAGACGGGAAGGACCTGCAGCAGTTCGGTTAGCTGGGCTGTCAGGCCTAGGCTGGCGGGTGCCCGGCCCAGGGCTCGAAGCTGCATCGCGATGGCACCCTCCAGGCGCTGGGCAGCTAGTCCGATGGGGCGGGCAAGAAGTAGCGGCTCGGGAGTGCTCCGCCGACCGAGGCGCATGGCCCCCCCTCGGGAAGGGCACGGTGGCAGGGCCCTGCACAGCTGGGGCAGGGCGTCCTCCGCGCCCGCAAGCGTGCCGGGCCCGAGGAGGCGCAGGACCGCCTGCAGGTGGCGGGCGCAGTCCCGGGCCTGTAAGAGCTGCTCTCTTTCCCTGTGCAGCCTCAGCAACACCGCCCGGAGACGCTGCAGCTTGGCGGGCAGCGGGCCTCCGGCCGACAGCTCCCGCCTCGGGTCCGCCGTGCCAGCCTCCGGGTCCTCGCCCGCGCCGGACGCTGGGCCCCACGGCTGCCTTCCCGGACCTCCGCCCAGCCGAAGGTCCAGGCCCGGGGTGCTCCCCGCAGCGGGCGTCCCCGGCGGGCGCGCCTCCCGAGGAAGAGCGCCTGCCCGCTTTCCCTCGCCGGCCTCCTCCCCAGCGCCCTCGGGGTGCGCCAACGGCGAGGGCAAGTTAGCTAATAGAGGGAGAAGGCCACCTGACCAGGACGCTTGGGCCATGGGAACCTAACGACCTCCACCCTCCCGCACCCCACACCACTCAACGCCGGCGGGCAGCGGAGCTACCCGCTCCATCCCGAGAGTCCGCTCTCACCGGTGCTCTAGAAGCTTCTTGGCCTCTCTAGCGCTCCGTAGCCATTAGCATCTTCCCGTAACAAAGATGGCAGGTTCCCCTACCACCAGCACCCCTGCTTTGGGAAGTACGGGAGGTGGCGCTGTTACCAAGCTCCGAGGGATGAATTATGAACAAAATGCGATAAAGCGGTTGGAGTTCCCGGAGAGGTCCTCTGAGTCTACCAGGGTCGGGATGTTCTCACTATGATTTTAGGTTTCAGGAAAAGGATGGGAGCTCTGATCCATCCATTCAATTCTCAAATTGAATGTCCCACAGGCTAGGTATGTAGATAGCATAGCAAATTATCCCCAACCTGAGATACATAAGATATATAAGACCTTGTCTCAAAAAAAGGGGAATGGGGCTAGAGAGATGGCTCAGCCATTAAGAGCACTGACCTCTCTCTGGGCATTGCACGATATGGGTGCACTAACATATATGCAGGTAATACACTCATACACATAAAATAAATTTAAAAGAATATTATCTTTAAAAAGTCAACAGGGGCCTGGAGAGATGGCTCAGTGGTTAAGAGCACTGGGGCTGGAGTTTGAATCCCAGCACCCACATGATGGCTAACATCCATAACTCTGGTTCCAGGGTATCCTGCCACCCTCTTCTGACCTCTCTGGCATTGCACAACATGGTGCATTTACATACATGTGGGCAGTACATTCATACACATAAAATTTTAAAAATGTAAAAAATTTAAAGACAGCAGGTCTTTTATTTATTTTTGCAAGTTTATTTTTGATTTATAACATACACACACAAAAAAAACCCACCTTGAGAATCTTTTTATAATTCTCTCTTTATCTCACATGTGTAATCACTCACTAAAATCTTTTTTTGAGGGGGCTGGTGAGATGGCTTAACTGCTAGAGCACTTGTCACAAAGACTGACAACTTGACTTTGATCCCCAGAACCCATATGGATGGTAGAAGGAGAGAATCAACTTCACAAAATTTCTCCTCTGATCTCTAGAGGTGCCCACACCAGTGCCCATGTCTGTCTCTCTGTCTGTCTGTCTCTCTCTTTCACACACACACAATGAATAAAGTAAAATATAAAACTCTTCTAGTTGATGAATTAGGTTTTGATTCGGTTCAGTTTTTAAAACAGGGCCTCACTGGGCAGCCCTGGCTGGCCTGGAATTTACTATGTAAACCAGGCTGGCCGAAACTCTGCCTCTGTCACCTGCCAAGTGCTGGAATCAAAGGCCTGTATCGCCACATCAGCAAGAGCCCCTCCCCCTGTCCTGCCCCCCTCCTGCACCCCCCTTTCTTTCTCTCTTTCAACATTCAACCAAGTGTTATTGAAAACAGAAGCACACACAGCAAAGTACAAAGAGACTCCTCCAAGGGGGATGGCCCCAGATGGTAGCCCAGGTGACCTTTCTTTTTAGGGAGTGGTTAGAGAAGGGTTGTCTGAGAAAGTGACATTTAAATAGAGATCCAAAAGGGCAGAAAGAAGGGCTGGAGAGATGGCTCAGTAGTTAAGAGCACTGGCTGCTCTTGTAGAGGACCTGAGTTCAGTTTCCAGCACCCACATGGTAGCTAACAACATCCCTAACTCCAGTTCCAGGGGAATCCAATGCCTTCTTCTGACCTCCGTGAGCACTTCGTGACACAGGTGCACTTACATACATGCAGGCAATATATTCATACACTTAAAATAAAAATAATAAAATATTAAAAATAATAAAAATTTTAAAGAGTTGAAAGAGTGAGCCATTTGTGAGGAAAGAGCATTCCAAGCTGAGGACTTAACAAGTGCCAAGTCACAGTTGGCGTTTTGTAGTAACTTCAGAGGACTCTGCTGTGCCTGGAGGAGGGTGAACAGAAGGTAGAAGATTCATGAAGCTACAAGGGGTGGGAGACACAGACCAAGTGTTCTTTAGGTTCTACTTGCTAAGGAAATGACTTTCATCAGAATCACAATTTGGGACTGCCATAGCTCAGTGGTAGGGCAGCAAAGCCCTGGATTTAACCCCCAGCACTAATAAGGGTAAAAAGTAATCACGGCTTGTGAGGCATGTCTTGTTCTGTCAATAGGGAAGTCCAGTGAGATTAAATGACTTCTGATTGAACTACTCAGGCAGCAGCAGTGTCAGAACTAGAAGCAAATGACTCCACTCTAGTTCATCAGCACTCTTGGCCAGTTCCAGCATGACTTACCAGTTAATAGAGCCATGAAAAGGGGAGGGGCTGAAAAGAAGGGTTAGGAGTTAAGAGCACCTGAATTTAGTTCCCAGCATCCAAGTCTGGTAGCTTACAACCACCTGCAATTCCAGCTCCAGGATATCCAGTACCCTTTTCTGGCCTCTGCAGGCAGCCACACACATATGATATGTACACATAAATAAGAAATAAAATTTTTTAAAGGGTATGGGGATCTAGTTATGTTGGTATACAGTGCTTGCCTGGCATGCCTGAAGGCCTGGGTTCTATGCCAGGAAATGGAATATAATCCCAGAACTTGGGAGGTGAAATTGGAGGCTCAGAAGTTCAAGGATCAGAAATTCAAGGTTGTCCTTGGCTATCTATTGAAGACCAACCTAGAGGAGAAGAAGGAAACAGAAAGACAAAAAAAAAAAAAAAAAAAAGAAAAGAAAAGAAAGTTATTTGAATTGCATCCTGGAGACTATAAAGGTACAAGTAGATTGAGAGAGGGCAGAGATCACTGGAGACGAAAGATCTGAGAAGATTTTAAGGGGAGATAGAATTTGATCTGGACACTCAAGGTGAGAAAAGACATGGTAAGAAGGAAGCTCAAAGCCAGAAAGGATTGGAGAACTGCTCAGAGAAGGCCCCAAGGCTACAGAGAGCCTGATGGCAGAGGGAGGGTGTAGTTATACAGGGGAGGATCGTAAGCGAGGGGAGGAGGGGAGGAGGGGAGGAAAGGGCAGTCAGGCAACTTTTTGGAAGGCTCTGAATTCCCACTTGAGGCATTAGATTCAGTCCTGCCTATAGGCCTGGCGAAGAACTGGGGTTCCATTCCCAGCACCCACATCTCTACCCTATAACTCCAGTTTCAGGAGATACGCGCCCTCTTCTGGCCTTTGTGGGCATTGCTTGTGCCTAGTGCACATACATACATGCAGGCAAAACACTTACACATGATAAAATAAATATATCTTAAGAAAAAATAATGACATAAGAAGAAGGTGGCCAGAGGACTGGGCTTAGAAGAGGGGACTCAGAGGGACTTGGGGGAGAGGAGAACACTTTGCTAGTGGTGAGTGCTCAGTGTGGCCTGTAGTAGGTTCCCTCACCAGGTGGGCCAAGGGGCCTAGGGACTGGACAGTCTTCTGGTGGCCATTGTGCACTGGCTAGAATCCCACTATATGCTCATGTTGGACCTGCTTCTTTCTTACTGTGAGGACTTTCGCTAGTGGCTCTTTGTCTACTTTTTCACCTATTAAATGAGGATCATAAGGCTAGAGAGGTGGCTTAGCAGTTAGGAGTTCTTCCTACTCAATCATGAGGGCAGAGTTCAGATCCCAGTACACACATAACAGTCCAGTGCATGAAAAAATGCCTATAACTCCATCTCTGAGGGGCCTGAAACCCTCTTCTGATCTTGGTACTCCAAAATGCACACATACATGCACACACACACACACACACACACACACACACCATAAATCTTTTTTTTGAAAATGTGGATAGTCAGGGCTAGAGAGATGGATCAGTGGTTAAGAGCACTAGCTGCTCTTTCAGAGAACCCATATGGGTTCAACCATATGTAACTAGTTCTGTAAAAACCATCTGTAATTGTAGTTTCAGGGGACCAATGCCCTCTTTTGGTCTCCAAGAGTACTGCATGACATGGATGCACTTACATACATGCAAGCAACACACTCACACACAAAATAAAAATAATAAAATATTTTAAAATGTGGGTAGTCACAAACCCTTCCTCAGTCCTAGACATGAAGACAAGGAGGACCAGGAAGCCCAGCAGCCCCAGCAGGAACCATAACCTCTCCCACTGGTGCATGGCCGACAGCAGTATTTGTCATGGTTCAAAATCTCCACAGAGACCTGCTATCTCAGTCATCATCCCATGTCATACATCTTGCTTGGGGCGTGAGTCAGGGACTTGGTATTGTGCATGTGGATGAGTGTGTGCCTCTTGGGCCTTGTTGGAGAAAGGAGTAGGTAGGGATGACTCTAGAAGGCTAGAGTAGCATAAGTCTGTGTATCTCCTGCCTGGGGGACCAGTCAGAGAAGTCTGAGGGTCACTCATTCATTAGAGGGAGGCCCAGTCCTGCTCAGCCCAGTTGACTGTGGCTAGTTTTTCTCTCAGTACAGAGGCCATAGGGCAGCCAGGGTGGCTCGTGGGAGGGAGATGGGGCCTTTGCACCTGGGCTCTGGTAGCCTGAGATGATGTGTTTTGGAATAGCTGAGTGGCATGTTCCACTGGTGCATGTCCACTAAAAAGATCATAGCAGATAAGATGGGTTGTCTTCTGCTGGCTGGGGCTGTTGTGCACAGGGTTGTAGTCACTATCTTGGAGCCACTGCAAGTACGACTGCATTATGTGCTTGGTTTGATTGGCCACCAGGCAGTGCTCAGAGACTTTAACTCAGTCTTTGAAGCAGAACAAGTTTGTCACCTTCCTCTTGGGACATTTGCAAAATTCCATGACCCACCTGAATCTCAGAGAGCATGAACATGGCTTAAGGAGCACCGCCAAAGGCCAGGGACTGCACTCACCTGCTCCCAGAACTCTGACACTGCTCTCATTAGTAGGTCTGGATGGATATATGTATATGTATATGTATGTGTATGTATATGTATATGTATGTATATGTATATGTATATGTCATCAGTGACTCATACAGTCCTGTTCCCTAGGAGAATCACGACGCTTTCTCTTCTATAATCACATCTACAACTCTCCCAAGTCCAGCCCTGAATTTTTTGCTATTACCCTCTGCAGTGGCCAGAGATACAGTTCCTTCTTGAAGGCTTGCCAGTCACACACACTGCCATATTGGCCTGCCCTGAACTTGTCTCACCTCTCTGAAGCCCGAGGGACAATGCTTTAGCTACAGTTTATACCCAAACTCCTTCCCTGGCCCTGTCTCCTCTTTCTGTAAATCTGCATCTTCAGTCACCTCTGTAGGTGACCTACAGTCACCAAAATATGTTTTTGTGTCAGAGAAAAGCATGTGTTGGGGCTGGAGAGATGGCTCAGCAGTTAACAGCACTGGCTGCTCTTGCAGAGAACCCAGGTTTGTTCCCAGTACCCACATGGCAACTAACAACCATCCTAACTCCAGTTCCAGGGGATCCGACGACACCCTCTTCTGACCTCCACGGGCATTGCACACATGGGTGTGCTTGCATACATGCAGGCAATACACTCATACACATAAAATCAAAATAATGAATAAAAAATAAAAAGGCATATGTCAGAAAAACATGAAAATAAACATGAACCTCACCGACTACTTACAAGGGGCATGTCTTCTGCCTTCTGTAACTCAGTCTCCTTATCCTTGATGTGAGAATAAACATCTGTCCTGTTGGGTCATTCTGATGATTAATTCTCCCAAAGCACTTGGTTACTGTGTGAAAACACCAGGATCACTCTGGTATCCCATCCCTATTCACCCACCCTGGAATACCCTTCCCTGACCTGCAGCTGAAGCCCTAACTGCTTTATGATCTAAAGACTGACAGAATGGGGCTAAGGGTGTGGCTTCACAGTAGAGTGTTTGTCTAGCATGCATGAGGCCTGAGTTCAAATCATCAGCAGCAACAAGACTGGCAGGTGACCTGCAGCTACGAAGTGCCCCCTCCCTCCCTTCACAGGAGGTGATTGATGGCCAGTAGAATAACTGAATGCCAGCAATATCAGCAGTGGAGCCAGGCTAGGAAGCCATCCTAGCACTCATAGCTACTCTGAGCACCCCTCATCAGCCAGACATTCTCTCCTTCCTGTTGCTTGGTCCTGGCAGGACATCTGCCCCAGAAGCCAGAGGTCCCAAAGGGTCTGCCTCTTTCCAGACACCAGCATATCGCTGTGTCCCATCACAGGGTTCTTTTGTTGGGGGCGGGGCACGATAATGACAGGGTCTCATGTAGCTCAGGCTAGCCTGGAACTCCTGATCCTCGTGCCTCCACTTCTCAAGTGCTGGGATTCCAGGTGTACCCCTGCATCAGGTTTGGCCAGGGTTACGCAGGTGAGAGCAAAGGCCAGAGAACCTATTAGAACTCGCCTAAGGGTAGAGAAAGGAAAGAATCAAGTTATCACATGACCTAAAGGTTAGTATTGAGGTCTCCAAGGTAGACTCCTGGGAAAAAAAGATGGCCAGTAGGATCACAGTGGCCAGAAGCCACCGCTAGAGTCCTGCCCGCTTTCTGTCCACACTAAGCCTCCAAGCAGGACAAGTGGGGTTTCTGGAGGGTGGCTGATGCCTGCAATCAAATTCTGAGCTGCGGGTTTTTTTGAAAAATGGGCATAGCTAGTGACCTGCCTTCTAGGGTAGGAGGGCTAAAGACAGCACCCACCGTATGACAGCAGCACCGACTTTCCCAATAGGCAGAAGATTTTGTTGGTTTCAGTTGTGGGCATCCAGGATTGAGGCAGCAGAGCTTCGGCTTTATTCTCAACAAGTAAGCAAGATAGGCGTGTGAACTAGGGACAAAACAGGCTTGCGTAGACCTATCCCCTCTACCCAGGAACCCGGACAACGAGTTAAGCGGAGGTGACGAGTCCCGAGAGTCCAGGGCTGGCCGCCTCTTGGCCGTCAATCATCCACCTGTATCTCTTCTTCTGATAGATGGGGCTGGGAATCCGGAGCTGTAGGGCTGGGGCCAGAGCCTGAAGCGCTGTCCGGCAGTGCTAGGTGACACAGGACTCCCGGGGACAAAGCGCATAGGGAGGCCACGTCGGCACGCATCTCCTCCACATCCCGTTTGAGCTTGGCGCGGCGGTTCTGGAACCAAGTGACCACTTGCGCGTTGGCTAGGCCAAGTCGCGCAGCCAGTCCATCGCGCTCTGACGGTGCCAGATACTTCTGGAAGACGAAACGCCGCTCCAGTTCCAGCACCTGCTGCGCGGTGAACGCGGTGCGAGACTTGCGGCGTCTCCGACCACCAGCGTCGGGAGCTGGCTGCGCCCCCCGGGCGGCTCTGCCTGCAGGGATCGGGCGGAAATAAGTTAGTCTCAGTCTCCAGCTTTGGAGACGCAGGCTGTGGTCTGGAAGGAGAAGCAAGGGGCGATAGGGTCAGGCAGATGGGGGACTATCCTCACCATCCCTTAGACGGGGTCAGGCCCAGGTGTGTGGGTAGGATCCAAAGGGCAGCAGATCTCTGGGGTACTGGAGACTGGAAGGTGAGGGCGCATTTCCCTGGCAAGGGCGTGGGTGAGGGTGGGTGCGACCCGAGGAGGATAGGTGCCGGGGCCAGGCGGTTTGTAAAAAAGCCTCTGAAGCCTTTTGGAGCTCCGCGTTGCGCGTGGTAGTAGGTTAGAAACGGCCAGAGCGGAGTCGGGCGACCTACCGGGCCTGGTGGCCACATCGCCACCTGGATGCGCTCGTCCTTCCCCTCCCGAGTTGAGGGAGGCACTCTGCTTTACTTCCTTAGAAACACCAGCGCCCTCTCGGGACCCCCAAGGGCACATAGTGGGAACTTGGGGAGAGAAGGGAGGCAGAGCGGTGGTTCCCGTGCCCAGCGCAGTGCGGGAGGGGAGAGCGGCTGGGACCCGGGCTGGGTCCTCGGGAGGTCGCTGGAGCTTTCTGCCTTGTCCTAGCCCGGCTCAGTCGTCAATGGCCTGCGACTCGAGCCTTTTGTCTCCTCCGCGGCCTTTCTCGGTCGCGAGTGCCCCGCGTACAGCGAACGCACCGGCGGATCGTTCTCTTTTCCGCAGCTCGGCGGGACCCGGCGGCGCTGGCGACTCCCGGGAGCCGCTGCAGTGTGGGTAAGGCTCGCACCTGCGGACCGAGATGCGGACTCCTGACACCTGTGCGGAGCCCAGGGGTGGGCAAGGGTGACCCCGGTAGAGTGGGGGGAAAAGCTGGAGGAGAGAGAGAGAGAGAGAGAGAGAGAGAGAGAGAGAGAGAGAGAGAGAGAGAGAAACGGAGGCAAGCTGGAGCCTGTACCTTGGGAAGGCTGCGGAGCGCTTGGGTCCTGTCTCAGGAAGGTTTTACTAGCCAGCTCCTCCAGCGCGCACAGCGGCGACGCGGGATCAGGGCTGGTCGCGGGAAGCTGTGGCATCAAGGGTGCTCCGGGGACCATGCTCTGGCCTAGAATGTCTGCGATGCTGAAGGGTGTCCGGGGTTGGCGTCCCGAGTTCATGGCAAGCTGGAAAGTGGCGATCACGCCTCCCGCTGCGCTTGGCTTCACAGCTGCCTGGGCCCCCAGCACTCGGCTCCCCATCAGGGCCTCCTGCCTCGGACCCGCCCCCTAAAATTGGGCTGGAGCCCCATGTCCCCTCCTTCTGCACCCCCACCTTCTTTCAAACGCGGTGAGTCTGAGCTGAGCTCGTAGATGTCCCAGCAGCCTTACTTCCTCTATAGGGTGGAGAGGCTTTGAGAGAGGCCCATTGCTCCTGGCTGTGTGGCACTGCCCTGAGCTCATTCAAACTGGGCTCATTTCTCTTGACTCTGCACGCCGCTGGCTCCCTGTGAGCCAGCTCTCCAGCTCATAAATTCGTGAGCAATAAAATTGCTTTCTCTGACCCCAATGACTGGAGATTTGCAGCTTCAAGAAAAAGGATGAGGGCTGTTTATGCTAGGATCCTGGAACTCACTATTCTAACCTGCTCTTATCGTCACCAAATCGTGGGAAGACTCTTAAAGAGATCATGGTGGCTGAAAATGATCAGTTCGAGCCCAGAGAGCCTGGCTTAGTTGATTGACTTCAATAAAGAGATGCCACAAGGATCACGGGTTAGGTGAACCCTTCAAGCTTGATCTCAGTTCCAACTGAGCCGAAATACAAGACGCTTCCAGAGGCCAGCTGACACAGACTCTGGAAGGCAGAGGCAGGTAGAGCTCTGTGTGTTTGCTGCCAGCCTGGTCTACACAGTGAGTTCCAGGCCAGTCAGTAGTAGTGAGACCCTGTTTCAAAGCAAACAAACAAAGTAGCTTCCAGCTATATGAGCTGGCACTCCTTCTCAAGAGGAGTCTTCATCAGTGAGAACTGGTCTCTACAGATGGCTGCTCTATTGGTTTATCAGTGGATCTCTCTTTGTCTTTTTATTAAGCTCTCATAGTCAGATATAGTTTCCCTATAGGATCACTTTCCATGGAAGACCGAATTGAAGGGCAGATCTCACAGACCGAAGCCAGATCACAGGACAGACACTCAGGCACAAACTGCAGGGCCTGGTCTGTTCATGCTTTCGGATCTCTGTTTCCCTTCTCTCCCATTTATTCTGGTCCTGGGTTCATATCTGGGTTGAAACCAACAGCTCTGGGACAATGGAACCGGGGCAGTGGAGGTCAAAGAAGGCCTTGGTTTTCTTCATGTAGCCCACCCCAAACAGTTGAAGGCTTCACAGTTTCTAGGCAGGGCCCCAGCTTGACTCAAACTCCTGGTAACTCTTTTGCCTCAGTCCTGTGGAGTAACTGTGCCCAGTCGAAAAGAATATTCTTGTTGTTTTTGGTTGTTTTTGTTGACAGTGTGATGAAGAGCCAGCCAGTCCTTCCTGGGCTGCCCTCATGGCATCTCCCTGTAGGCTTCTGCATCTCCCAGGATGTAATCAATGTCCACTTGTCTACTCTCTGGGCCAAGTGGTACAGCTGGGGTACTCCAAAGGAGGGCTTAGGAAGTCCTGGGCCCTGGGCCAAAGGCTCCTTGACAACAATGGGACCCTTCCCTTGACAGTGGGAGAGTCTTCTTGCTAACGCGCCCTTCTGATACCCACCAGCCTCCATCCGGACATCTAGATCCTCAGATGGCACAGATCCTTCTTGCAGCTGGGGGGACACTCCTGAAGCTCAATGTGCCACTGCAGGGTCAGAGAGCAGAGACAGGCCACGGTGGAAAGCTGAGCTGCTTCAGAACCTTGTTAATTGGTTAATGGGGGGAGGGGGGAGAGGGCAGTAGAGAGAGCCTCCTGCTGCAGGCCTCAGCCCTCAGTGCAATCCTTGTGGTTTCACTTAATCTGCAATTAAAGCAGATCCCAGGAGACAGCAGGAACAGCCCTACTGCATCCCAGGCATGTCACCCAACAGACACTGCAACCTTCCCTCACGCATCCATTACGGGGTTTTTATGTCTTCTTTACCTCTGCTCTCAATTACTCGTGTGTATGTGAGGAGTGTGGGGCTGAGGAGGGGCTCTGCCTCCCTCGCCCCCCTACCTTCCTTCTGCAGATGGGCTCAGGCAACAGGACTGAATGGTCCTCAGACAGGAGTTTGGGGGAGGACAGGGAAGTGGAGACTGGTAAAGGCAAGATGCCCCTAGTAGAAGAGACTTAACCAAGGTCATCCCAATGCCCAGGGGCAGTCCAGACTATCCCGGGGCCACTGAGGGGGAAAAGCGTCTGGAACTGGAGCTAGGGAGAAACCGGATCCATGGAGGGGTGGGAGGAGGTGAGTGATTAATGAGGGAGGTTAAGAGATTAAACTGCAGCTCTGGGCTTGAGGGGCCCTCAGCTGTCTCCTGGACACCCCCCCCCCCCCGCTGGGGAGCACGGACGCTCCTGACGCGCAGTTGTTCCCTTGTAGGTCTGGTGCTCTCAGCTCTCAGCTCGGCTGTCATCCTCAGGCAATTTCTCTGGTCCCCAACCTTCTCAGACTCCCTGCACTGTCCCTTCAGACATTCTGGGGGTCGCTTGCTCCCTCACAGAGATGCTCTCGTGCTCATATTCGACCCGTTGGGACACCCCACCACCACCACCAGGCTCCTCCGGCCATCCCGTTTGGTACATAGCTCTGCCCAACACATGACTGAGTTCTGAATGTAGGAGCCCCTCAGAGTAACTCTGGGCAGTGGACAAGGAACTGTGTCAGAGACCTTGTGACCTGCACCTCCGTGAACCACAGGGAGAGGGATATGGGTAGGGAGAAAATTTCAGGCTCATGCCTATAACCTCTACACTGGGAGGTTGAAGCAGGAGAATCACCATGAGTTTGAGGCCAGCCTGGGTTTTAGAGTGAGTTCCAGGCTGGCCTAGACTACAAAGTATGATCTTTGTCTCAAAACCCAAAAAGGAAGAAAAGAAAATCCTGGCAAGGAATGTTAGAGGTCAGTCCATCTCCTGCACGTCTCCATGGTTTTCTTTAGGGGACTGGACGAGTATCTCCTTATGTAGCCCAGGCTGGCCTAGAATTCATGGCAATCCTCTTGCTTCAGTCTCAGACTGTTGGGCTTGCAGGCATGAATCACCCCGCTGGGGCTAGGGTGACTGACCTCCCCATTAAACTTCACTTCCCTTACTTTTGGAGTGGAGGGTCAGTGCAATTTGTCCATCCCTATTGGCTTGGTAGTTTGCTGTGAACTCCACTGTCCTGTATGGGGCCTGCGAGCAGAGGCTACACACTCAGACCTTCCCTGCTCACTGTTCTAGAAAATCCTTCCCCCTCGCCTGACCTGGGAGAGATGAGGCAAGCTGAGAGACTTGTTCTCTGAGCCAAAGATGGATGGTCGTCCTCTCGTAGAGGTAGAGCAGAGGAGGGAGAAACTAGAAAGGCCAAAAAGATAGGAACATAACGCAGGAAGAGGTGTCCCCAGCCAGGCCGGCTGCACATTAGGACTCCTAAGAGCACTGTGCTCCCTTGTACTCATGGGCCTGGTTTGATAACAGATCTAGACACAAATGACCTCGGGGTCACGGTGGGAAAAAGAAAGGGAGTCCACAGCTGGGCAGCATCAGCGGCCACTGGAGACGTGCCAGCAGCCACTACCACTGCACTGAAGCAGGAAGGCCACAGTGGCAGCTGCAGAACAGGGCTGGGTGAAGCACCACAACTGCTCTAGCCAGACCCAAGCCTGGGCAAAGCCTCGGGGCTCCTGGATGCCCTAGTCTCCTGGCCTGACTTTTAAAAAAATGTATGGGGTGGGGGAGCTCAAGTTATGCTCTTTTTTTAAACCACCAAGTTGCTGCCCAGCCCAAACCTGAGCTCCTTGGCAGAATTCACTGGCAGACCTGCCCAACTCTAGCTGCAGCACCTCCCCTCCCTGGGGAGGGTCTGCACACAGCCTCTGGAGAACACCCTGGGTGCCCAAGCCCACAGAGTTTAGATTCAGAAGAGTGGGGAGCACTAGGATGGATACACATAACACAATGTGTGCTGGTCTCAAAGGTGCTGGGAGCCGCTCTGGTCTGCACAGGGGAGGGATTACTGAGGTTAGACCTTCATTCCCCAAAATGGGAGCATTACAGGCCCAGAATCAGGAAGCTTTAGGGATCCTGCCCACTGTGTGGAGGAACTGTAGTAGGTCCTCTCCCTACCCAGCCTCCCTGTCACCTGCCCCAGATAATCAAGCACTTTTGTTGTTGAGGCAGGGTCTCACTATGTAGCACTGACTGACCTGGCTCCTGCTATACAGTCCAAGTTAGCCTGAACTCAGAGATCAGTCTGCTTCTGCCTCCCAACTGCTGGCATTACAGGTATGTGCCATGCCTAGCCCAAGCATGTCTATTGTTGGAGACAAGGTCTCACTTTGTGATCCAGGATGACCTTGAATTGCAGCAATCTTGTAGCCTCCTGAATGCTGGAATTACAGGCAGGAGCTGTCATATGGACCTAGCTTTAATTTTTTGGAGACAGGGTCTCCCTGTAGCCCCAGCTGGTCTGGAGCTCACTATGTAAACCAGGCAGGCCTCAGTCTCAGAGGTCTGCTTGACTTTGCCTCTGAATTCTGGGATTACAGGCATGCAATACCACACCTCTGGCAACCCAGTTCTTCTTTAACATCTGCACCACTCTCCGCCTGATCCTAACCCTCCATGCACTAAATGGGCGTGGTGGGGTTTACAGGCAGTATAACAGAAGCTGGAAAAGCTCCAGGTACAGCTTGGGTTTTTCTTTCAAAGGCTCAGGTTTTCTTAGTCCGCTCAGGTGGCATTCACCTGTCTTCTGCCATCCGGCCTCCATCCATGGAATGAGTCAATCTCACCAGCTTTGTACTAGAACACCCTTGAACTCTAGGAGTCATGGTGACTGGCCATGGTGATTTAGGCTTTACACCCAGGTCTGCCCAACACTTATAGTGATTGCTCCACGTAGCTTGTCCCAGATGGGGCAAGAGCCTGTCGTCTCCTGTTGGCTGTGGCCTCTGCCTCTTACGGCCCCAATTAGGTGACTTCCTGGCTCTTCCACACAGATACCCATAGAACCAGGAGATGGCTAGGTTTATGGTCAAAGGCCAGCATGCATGGTGGGGCTTACACAGACAAGGAATGCTTAGGAATCCATCAGCAGAGCCCGCCCCTGGCCACTTCCCTCTTCTCTTTGAAGCTCCTTTTCTTCCTTCAAGTGCCTCTTCTCCACATCAGCTCCTTCTCAACCACCCTTTCTCCATTCTGGCTTCACCTACTCCCCATACTCAAAGCTAGTGGGATCCTGTGTGGATGGTCTTGGATCTGCCCCACCAGATCCCACTTGTCAGATCCTTCTTGTTTCTATTTCCCAGATTCCAGAACCAGCTGCAATTCAATTCTCTGGACTTTTCCTAAACATCACTCCTCTTCTGCCCTGGCAAGGTCATGCTCCCTCCTCTCCTGACATCATTTCCACCGAGGCAGGTGCCATAAGCTGCCGTACACAAGGATGGTGAGAGCTTGTCTAGAAAGCCTGCCTTCACCAACAGTGCTGGCGAGGGGCCAGGTTTCGTCAGTTCACTGCGCGCCCTACTCCTTTCCAGCCCTCTCCCAGCCAGCCACTGGGGACGCGTGACAGAGCAGCCCTTCTTCCTAGTGAGAGCTGAGAGTTCTGAGGGAAGCAGGACAAAGTCTGTGTGTTGGAGGAAGGAAAAAAGAGAGATGCTTTTTAAAAGCTTTTATTTCAAAAAATAAAGCCACAGTTAATTTCACATAAATATCTGGGGGAGGGACTGGGAAGGGGATGGAAGGAGGCTTGGCCTCTACCTCCTCTTCTCTTTCACACTGTATTGTAAAAGCAAAGGAGATGGCTAAGGAGACAACATGGGAAAGAATTAGTTAGTGGGCTGTTACGATCTGCAGGGCCCCTCAGTCCACAGAGGCCCAGGGTTTTACCTTGCCGAACCAGCGGGACAGCCATATCTGCTTCATTGTCATGTGATCAGGGAGAACTTCATTGTCAAAAAGGAGCTGCACCTAGGAGGAAGTGAAACAAGTTTATTTTCTTCTTGGTGGTTTTAGGCCAAGTCTTTGTTCCTCCCTTGTGTGGGTATTAATGACTCTTTGCCCATGTCTGTGGAGGCCACAAGACAACGACAGGTGTTGTTTCTCAGGCTCCACTCATCTTTTTTTTTTCTTCTTTTTCAAGAAGGCCAGGCTAGGCTAGCTAGCCAGCAAGTCCCAGGGATCTGCTTGTCTCTACCTCCTCAGTGCTACACAAGCCTGCACCATCACACTTGGCTACTTTTTTTCTCTTTTTACATGGATTGTGGGGATTGAACTCAGGTCCTTGTAAATCAATAAACTTACAGACTAGGCTATCTTCCTAGACCCTCCCCCCTTTCCTTTTTTGTAGACAAAACTGGCTGAAAATTCAGTATGTAGCCGAGGTTGGCTTTGAACTTGCATTATTGATAATCTTTCTGTCTTAGCTGCCTGGGTGCTGGGATTACAGGCCCAAGCCACCATGGCCAGCATGTCCCTCCTCTCTCAGCCTCTTATCCTTTAAAAAAACCTAGTGAGGAATTACTTACATGTTGTGGATTTAGCATCAAGCGGTGACAAAGAACCCTCCGGAGATGGCGTACTTCAGCTCTAACAGAGCATCGGACATACTTGTTCTGGGATCCAGGAGAGGAGGAAGAGTACAGGGATGTGAGGGAAGGGTCACTGGGAAGTTTCCTCAGAGAGGCCCTCCCTTCAGCCCCTCTTACCTGAAGGACATTTTTATTCTTGTCTTTTCCAGAACTGAAGGGAAATAAACAAACACAGGTGAGGAAGCGCCCTCCCCCCCCCCCCCCCCCCCCCCCCGCCATTGCCATGGTGTGCTCTCTTCAAGGGACTCCCCTGGCCTCTCCTCAAGTCCTTTTTCTGACTCTGGGTCACCAGTATCTAAGAAGTGCCACCTCATACAACCCCTGACCTGCCCCTCACCTTAGCCGCTCCAGGCATAGGCTCAGCTGCTCATCATAGCGATAGTAGTGGGCTTTCGAGTGGTCAAAGCTGCTGAAGGGGAGGCCAAGGTTGCTCAGAGCTGGCTCTGAGGGAAAAAGAAGGTACTGAGGTACAGGATCCGTAGATCAAAATTCGGCAGGAGGAATGCTCTGGGGGACATACCTTCCCCACTGGGTTGGGTGACTCTGTCCAAGCCTCGAGACTGATAGAATTCCCGAATGCGTTTTTCTTCACCTAGGAAGGGGTGAAATATTGGAATATGAATCCTGTCTTTGTTCCTTTTGCTGACCTATTTAACAAGATAACTCCTACCAAAACCTTTGTCACTTCAAGCTGCCACCCAGCATTAGAGTCAAGGAGCCCCATAAAGCCAAGGTGGTCACTCACTGTCTTGCAAGCCAGGTACTAGTTTGTACACTATGTCCTGCATGACCCGGTCCAGTTTGAGGTTGAGCAGCGGCTGTGTCTCATGGATCTTGATGTTGCACATGGGGCAGTACTTACTTGTCTGCAGGTACTTCACAATACAACTCTTGCAGACTGCAGGAAAAGAAAAGCAGGCTCTTTAGGCCCACTCATGCCATGAGCGGATAGGCAGCATAGAGGTTAGCAGGCAGCTTGGTGAGGACTGGTGTTTGGAAGAAGCGGGCAGGATTTGGGGCACTCACAGGTATGAAGACACTCTGTGATAGTGGTGGCGTCCACGAAGTAGCCAGCGCACAGGCAGCAAACGATGTGTTCATTCAGGTCTTTGATCTTCACTCGGACCTCCTCCTGTAGACACACCTTCGGTCACTGATCCCCCATCTCTCAGGCCCACCCCACCTCACC
Organism: Eospalax fontanierii; assembly: GCA_035773235.1. NCBI lineage: Eukaryota > Metazoa > Chordata > Mammalia > Rodentia > Spalacidae > Eospalax > Eospalax fontanierii. Next base: position 49,897,869 of record CM069547.1, on the reverse strand, counting down.
TCTGCACGTCCCAGCTTGGGAACAGTTCCTTGAACTGGACTCCACCGCCTGTCCTGCACCCCGCCCGGTCCACTGGGGATGAAGTCCTGGGAGCTGGCACTCCCCCTCCGCCCAGCAGAGGGCTCCGCGCACAGCGGGGGGCTGCCTTCACGTGGACAAGCCTGACCCTCCTTTCCCAAGGGAGACTAGACAACCTCGGAAACACAATGCGCAGGCGTTCTGGTGCAGAGTGCGGCAACTCAATCGCGATCGCGCATGCGTACCGCGCACCATGTCTCTGCGCCTGCGCACTGGGCGCCCGGCCAGCCGCCACCCGTCCTCTAGCCCGCCGCACTTCGCGCCGCTAGCGGACCCCAGCAGTATCCCCGCCGCCCCTGCACCTCGTTCCGTAGCGGGTCCATTTTGTACACTGACTGCAGCTGGTTCCGAAGCCTCATCGCGATCGCAATCTGGCCCCCCTGAGGAGACGCCATCTTAAAGGCTGATCCCGGCCTGCCACTTCCGGTGCCGCCTGCGGAGGCGGGACTCGTCTCCTAGCAACGAGGGCCTAGGTCTCTTCTGATTGGTGTGTTTCCGTCAAGCCACGCCCACGCCCCCGTGCGCTCACCTGAGCCTGTTCGCCCCTCCTTCCCCTCCCCCCTCCCTGGTGGCAATTAGGGAGGGGGCCGCGGCGCTGCCCTTTGCGCTCTCTTTGGCGTGCTCCGGCAGTCCGCCTCAGACCTTGGGACCAACTTTTGGGTCCTGCAAAAGACTGCGTCCCCGGCCACCTAGGCAGTCGGTCGCGCCCGCTCCTGCTCCGGAGCCTAGGTGTCCAGGGACGCGACCCCGCCGCCGACCCTTCCCGGGTCCTCCCCCGCAGGGCGGTCCGGCTGGGTGCGGCGTCCGCGCTGCGGAGCCGCGTAGGGACGGCTGGCCTTCTTCCCGCTCCGTCGAGTCTCGGGGGGCCGGAGGCCGGGCGGGCAGGGAGAGAATCCCCGGGACTTAGTGATCTAACCCCCCCAGTCTCCCCGACTGCCAGGGTTGGGGGGGTAGGTCCTGGTTAATGATGGTGATTTAATCATCGGCGCCTGCGGAGGCCTGGGACGGACTAATGCAGAGCAGATGCCAAAGGAGGAGGGGAGGACGGACCGCTAGGACACTGCGGCTCACACAGGCTGCGGTGCCTGCAGTAGCATAGGCCCAAACCGACCTGGGGGCGGGCGCAGCGGTCCCCGGAACTGGTACACAGGCATCTCTGGGTGCTTACAGTGAAATTCCAGAATAAATTTATATGAAGTATTATTAACACTAAGTGCAGTTGGAGATTAGAGACCTTGTCAGGCTTTCTGGAAAAAGTGGAACTTAGTTTGGCGTGATTGAGACGTGGATGAGGGGCTTTGCGTGTGGTGGAAAAACGAGGCAGTGTGGAGGGGAACAACCGAAGGAGGGCAGAAGAATCAGGTGTGGGCTGGGAGTGGTTAGGAGTGGGGACTAGGGCTTGGAATCTTTAGCCTGAGGGTAGTAGGGAGCTGGCAGAAAGGTGTGTGTGTGTGTGTGAGAGAGAGAGAGACCCGAGTGAAACAAAATGTCCATTCAGAATGCAGTGCATAAGCAGCAAAAAATTATCAGTTATTTATCAATCAACTAATTAGAGCCATAGTTTACCGTAACCCTGGGCCAAGCCGCCTCACCATCATCTCTTCAGTCATTGCAGGTCTTCCCCTCTCTCTTTTAGACTGACTTCGATTATTTTTAATTATGGGTACTTGCCTGTGTGTGTGTGTGTGTGTGTGTGTGTGTGTGTGTGTGTGTGTGTGTGTGTGTACCTGACTGCAGGTGCCTTGGGAGGCCAGAGACATTGGCTCCCCCTGGAGCTGGAGTTACAGGGTCCTCTAGCAAGAGCAGAAAGTACTCTGAGCTGCTGAGCCATCTCTCCAGATCCACTGCAGGTCTTGACTGGTTTCCCTGTGTCCACTTTTGCCCCTCTTTAGCCTGTTCACAGCAGCACAGAGAGATTCTGATCAACCATAAGCCAGAAATGACACAAGGAAGTTTTTGATCAATATATTTATATTTGGATGGTGGTGATAGTTTAATGGTATATACATATGTACATCTATATACAGATGTACATTTCAGATACTTGCAGCTTACTTCATTGTATGTCAAAAAATATTGGATCTCAAAAAATAAAGGCAGTCGGGTGTGGTGGGATATGCCTTTAATCCAAGCACTCAGGAGGCAGAGGCAGATGGATCTCTGAGTTTGAGGTCAGCCTGGTCTATATAGTGAATTGCAGGCCAACCAGGGCTATATAGTGAGACCCTGTCTCAATAAAATAAAATAAATAAATAAATAAATAAAGGCAGAGACCTGTAGTTTCAGCACTGGGGAGGTAGTCAGAGGCAGGGGGATCCAGGAGTGTGTGTATATGTGTGTGTGTGTGTTTGTATGTGTGTGTATCTATGTACCTATGCTGTTTTGAGACAGGGTCTCCCTGTAATTTCAGCTGGCTTGGAACTTGCTATGTAGACCAGGTTGACCTGGCTCTCACAGAGATCTACCTGCCTCTGTCTCCCCAGTGCTGGGTGTGTGCCACCAAGCTGGGCTTATTTAAGATATTTTTATAGGGACAACTGGTGGTGTAGCTCAGTAGTAGAGTGCTTGCTACAGGCCCTGTTAGCACCACAAAACACACACACACACACACACACACACACACACACACACACACACAAAACCCCACTTCTTGTTAGCTTCCTTTTTCAGTCAGAATAAAAGCTAAAGGCCCTTCATGTTCTCTCCAACCAAGCTGGACCCCCACTGTTCCACAGACAGTATGATAGGTTCCTCCTATGACATGCAGGTCTGGATGAGGATTCTGTGTTCTCTCTTGATAAATAACTATTCATCTGCCTTTTTTACTTCCTTGCTTTATTTTTCTTGTTAGCATGTTTTAGCACTGTTAGCATTTATTATTTTGTCTTGTTTTTTGACAGTCTCATGAAACCCCAGCCAGCCTCTAAGTGCTATCTGAGGATGACCTTGATACTGATCTTGCTTCCATCTCCCAAATGTTTAAACAATACAGTGGGACTCTAAAAAAATCTAGGATAGAATCAAAATATACTGTATGGGGCTGCTGAGATGGCTTAGCAGTTAAGAACACTGGCTGCTCTTGCAGAGAACTCAGGTTCAGTTCCCAGCACCCACGAGGTGGCTCTAATTTTTAATCCCAGCAGTAGGGAAGCAGAGCAGGTGGTTATCTGTGAGGTGGAAGCCAGCCTGGTCTACATAGTGAGTTCCAGGCTAGCCAGGGCTACATAGTGAGACTCTGTCTCAATAAATAGATAAAGGCATAGGTCTATAACTTCAGCACTTGGGAGGCATTAGCAGGAGGACCCAGGAGTTCAAGATCACCCCCAACTGCATGTTGAGTTTGAGGCCACCTTGGGCTGCATGAGACTCAGTCTCTGAAAACCATTAGAAATCAGTTATATACTTATTTATTGGTCTTTTTGAGACAGGATCTCCCTGTAGCCCAGCTGACCTGGAATTCACTGTGTAGACTATGTACTTTTAAATACATATGTTCTTTTGAGACCAGGTCTCCCTGTGACTCCAGCTAGCCTGAAATTCTATGCAACTGTAAAAGATTATTCACATGGGGGCTGGAGAGATGACTCAGAAGTTAAGAGTACTGGCTATTCTTGCAGTGGACTTGGGTTCTGTTCCTAGCATCTACATAGTCGCTAACACCAGTACATAACTCCGGTTCCAGTAATCTGACACCCTCTTCTGGCCTCCCTGGGCATTGCTCACACATGGTGTACTTACATGCAACAAAACATTCAAACACAAAAAATTAAAAAAAAAATTAATTTAAAAGTTATTAACTAGTTTGGCATGGTGCCTGCCTTTAATCCCAGCTCTTGGAAGGCAGAGGCAGGAAGATCTCTGTGAGTTCAAGGCCAGCCTCATCTACATGTGAATTCCAGGCCAGCCAGGGCTATATAGTGAGAGTCTGTCTTAAAAAACAATATGTGTGTTTGTGCATATGCACATGGATGTATATGCATTTGTGTCCACATAAGTGTGGAGGCCAGAGTCAGCCCTGAGAGGCTCCTTGATGATAAATCTAAGCTGCTAGCAAGCACTGGTGATCCTTCTGTCTCCTTAGTGCTGCGATTGCAAGTGTTGCCACTGAACCTAGCCTTCCAGGCACCAGGGATTTAAGCCAGATCATCATGCTCAGAGAGCAAGCAATCACCAACTAAGCTTTCGAGCCCCTTTGTGTGTGTGTGTGTGTGTGTGTGTGTGTGTGTGTGTGTGTGTGTGTGTTTGAACTTGTTTTCCTATATTTTTATTAATTCTTTGAGAACTTCATACAATGTATTTTTAAATTTATTTTTATGTGTGTGTCTGGGTGCATGTATGTGCACCATGTGCATGCAATGTCCACACAGGTCAGAAGAAGGCATTGGATCTCCTGGAATTGGATTTACAGATGGTTGTTTGCTACCATGCGGGTGGTGGGAATCAACACAGGTCCTCTGCAAGAGCAGTCAGTGCTCTTAACTGCCGAGCCATCTCTTTAGTCCCATACAATGTATTTTGATAATACTGTAGCTTTTTTTATTTTATTAAAGTCTGACCATGTTCTTCAGACTCACCTTGAACTTGTGATCCTCCTGCTTCAGCTTCTTAAGTACCTAAGATGATTATAGGCTGTACCACCATGTCTAGATTTATTATTTTATTAAGACAGGTTTCACTATGTAGCCCGGGCTGGTCTGGAATTCCTCATGTAGACCATGCTGGCCTTGAATGCACAGGATCTGTCTGCCTCTGTCTTCCAGGTGCTGGAATTAAAGGTATGTGCCACCACGCTTGGCACAAACACACACACACACACAAACACACATTTGTTTCTAGTAATTTTCTGGGTTTTCATCTGCCTTTCCCACTAGAATGAAATTTCTCTGAAGCAGGTATCTTCCTTTCCCCTCTGTTCAGCTCTATCTCCAGATCTCTCATGCCAGGTACATAGTGGGTGTTAAATATGCTGGATGGAAAATGAACGAATGCAGGTGGTGGTGACAGATTGGGGAGTTAGCAGTGGAAATGAAGGGGTGTGGCTGGCTTCATGTCACAGACTTGTAATCCAAGTGTTCGGAGGTAGAAGCTGGAGGATCAGAGTTCACAGGCAGCCTTGGCTACAAAATGAATTCAAGGCCTGCTTTACAGAGACCCTGTCCCACACAAACAAAAGGAAGGCTGCATCTGAAACTTCAAAGGAGAGCATATAAAAGGAAGTAGCCAGGAAGTGGCTGGGAAGGCCTGGGTGAGGGTGAGTTAGGGTCCTGAGAATGAGCGCAGCCCCCAAGAGCTGAAAATGAGGCAGCTGCAAGAGACACAGGTGGAAGCAGACAAGGCTAGACCAGTGCTGAGACTGGAGTGATGCAGCTGAAGTATGCAGTGTTGGCATTGTCTGGTGGATGTGAGAATTGAGACTGTTGGAATGGATACAGCAGGAAGAGATGGAGAAATAAAGCTCAAGTCAGTGCTCTGAAGAATGCTCACCCTCTTCAATAGAAGAGAAAGGTGGTAGAGAAAAGACAGAAGCAGAGGCAACGGAAGTCCAAGATGTGACGAATTCAAAAGAAAGAACACAGAAGAGGGCTGGGGATATAGCTTAGTGGTAGAGCACTTGCCTAGCATGCATGAGGCCCTAGGTTCATTCCCCAGAGCCCCAAACCAAACAAGACAAAAAATAATAAGCAAACCTAACAAAACCAGAAGGCCAAAGAAAGGACAGTTTGGGGCTGGAGATGGCTCAGCAGTTAAGAACACTTGTTGTTATTCCAGAGGACCTGATTTAAGTTCCAGCACCCACATAACCTAACAACCGTCTGTAACTCTAAGTCCAAGGGATCCGACACCCTCTTCTGGCCTCTGCAGGGCATTGTGTGTACTTGGTGCAGTTACATGCATCCAGGCAAAACAATCATAAACATAACAATAATAAAGTATTTTTTTAAAAAAGAAAGGACAATTCAAGGGCTGGTGAGATGATTCAGCAGGTAAAGGTAATTGCTGGCAAGTCTGATGAGCTGAGCTCAATCACCCGGACCCACACAGGAGGGAAAACTGACTCCCACAAAGATGCCCTCTATTCTTGTATGGAGACACAAGAATTTTTTTTTCCCATTAACTCCCAGCTTTGCATGTATAACTGCTTGTGGCCATTTTCTAAAGGTGGTCCATAGGTGAGAGTGCCACCTCTGCCGATGGCAAAGGACAGGCACACAACAGGCCTCTGCCAGGTTTTTGTTTTCTTATTTACAGATACACTCTTTGGTGAATACAGAAAAGGGCTTGTTCCGTTTATTCCGATCCCTCTCCCTCACCACCCTCCCAAGTAGCTAGCAAACTCATTCGCAGGCCAGTCCGGTGAATGGGGTGCCTCTCTTTGCCAGCTCCCAAGGCCCCCTCCTGGGAAGCCTACCTGGTGCTTGACTAGCAGAAGCCTTGGAGTTCCCGGTTCCGGTAGCCTTCCCCTGCTGCTCAGAGCCGGGAGTGGGGTGAGGGGGTAAGAGAGGCGGTATAAAAAAGCACAGCTGCCAAACTGGCGGGGCCTTCACGATGCTTCAGAAGGGGCTGTGGCCAAGGAGGACGGAAGAAACGATGGAGGTGGCCAAGGCTGGAGAGGTTGTCACTTATTGTTAACGTCCACCTGGGTCCCTAACCATTACCCACCCCTCCAGACCCAGGCTTCGGAGAACCCCGGGGGCCTGGGGACTTTGGGTGAGGAGGGCTCACTCTCATCTTCTTTTATGTTCCTGCCCAGATGCCCAAATATCTTTCCTGGTTCCCAAGAGAGAAAAGACCCCTTCACCCTGCCCCAGGCGCCAGGCTGCCAGCCCATCTGCCGGGGAAAGGAGGGGCACCTTTCCCAGGGGATTGTGGAGAATCAGATGGAAGATCAGTAGTACCAGGGAGGTCCATACACTATACTTAAAAAGGCACGTTGCTTCACACAGGAAACCGACAGGGGGGACCTGAACCCTCAGGTGGGCCGGGTTGAGGGTCCAGGGTTGGCACAGTGGGGCGGAGTCTTTTGATCACCATGTGTCCAAAGGCTGGCTGAACAGCTCCTCCGTGCCCACTCGCTGCCTCCCCTCCCCGGGCCCAGTCTCACCGGCTCGGAGGCGCCAGGGCCCCCCCAAGGGCCGGGGCGGGCTGGGGAAGGTAATGTAATTCTGACCCAGCTAACCCGATTATGGCGGCCTGCACCGGGCAGGGTGGCGGCGGGGGCGGGTCTACAGCTCAGGGGCCCGCCCGGCTGGGGTCCCATCTCGGGGAAGGACGCAGGGTTCACACACTAGCAGCTCCTGGGTCCGCAGTCAAAGGTCACAAGGGCAACGACAGTTTCAGCCTTTCCCCACCTCCCTCCGCTGGCACCCTCGGGGAGCGTTCTCTGAGGCTTGGGTGGGGTGAAGTGTCTGTAGGAAATGGTGCCGGATCCTTCCAAGGCCTCAGCGAGTCCCAAGTGTCGCCCTTTTGCCTTGGAGAGGGAAGGAGAGTATGTGCGGACAGCTTTCCCAGATGCACAGTAAAAGGTAGAATTCCGGGTTGGGGACCCGAGTTGGGCCCTTCGAGACGCTGGTCCCATTTACAGCGATTTCAGAAAATCGAAAATCTAAGAAACGGGACAATTCCTGATAGGGTTGGGTCGCGCTACAGAAAAAGGCAGGAGGTGCACCAAGACCCGGGTCGAGATACATGTTCCCTGCCCGGGTCTCCCCCTCCCACGCGCCCTGCCACCCCCTGCCCACACCTGTCCTCTTCCTGACTCCAGGTCGCGATCGCCGTTCCCCAGCCGCTTCTTACGCAGCCAGGAAGCCACAACGAGATTTGGTCTTAGAGGGCACTTGGGTAGGGACCACAACGAATCCAGGGGTTGGCCAGCAGGACCCATCGGGAGGCGAAGAGTGGGCACTAGGGACGAGGCACCTGCTGAGAAGCCGGCTAGGCGGAGGCAGAGGCCGGCAAAGATGCAGGCGCGGCTAGCATCTCCTGACTCAGCTGCCCGCGCTCCCGCCCCTCCGGCGCACAGCCAGTTCCTAACACCCTCGCCTTCTTCTGCCAGAGCGTGGCACATCCCGCCCCGCGCTCCGAGCAAACAGACGTCCCTTCCCCTTTAACAGCGGGGCCACGCCCCTGCCCTACCCTCAGCCCCCTCTGCCCACCGGGCCGATCTGTCAGTCACTGCCCCTGCCCGAGCCAACCTCTCCACACCCGACTGGGCAGCGGCCTGGGCTGCCTAAGGTGCCTCTGAGCCTCAGAGCTTGCAAGGGGGGCTCTCGGGGCCCCGCCGGCCACGCTCCTCCGGGATGCAAGTCCCTGCGCGGACGCCCGGGAGGGGCGGGCACCCGTGCGGCTGCGCCCGGTGCACAAGAACGCTGCTGATCCCGGGGCCCCGGCGCCCGGCCCTGGCCAGCCCCGCGGGCCCCTAGAGCCGCTGCGTGAATCGCGCCGCCGCTGGGCTCCCATAGCTGTCCGAGATACCCTGCCCCACCACCGAACCGCCTGCCGTCCTCTCTGGCTCGGACCCATGGAGCCGGCGGTGCTGTCTCCGCACAACCTTCCGCATCACGAGCCAATCAGCTTCGGCATCGATCAGATCCTGAGCGGTCCCGAACCCCCGGGGGGCGGCCTAGGCCCGGGGCGAGTGGGCCAGGGTCACGGAGAGAGTGCGGCGTTCTCGGGTGGGTTCCACAGTGCCTCGGGCTACGGAACCTCAGGCTCGCTGGCCTCGCTGCCCAGTGGTTCCGGAGTGGGTCCAGGAGGCGTGATCCGTGTGCCCGCGCACCGCCCGCTACCCGTGCCGCCGCCCTCGGGTGCGGCCCCGGCGGTACCCGGGCCCTCGGGTTTGGGCGGCGCCGGGGGCCTAGCCGGACTTACCTTCCCCTGGATGGACGGCGGCCGCCGCTTTGCCAAGGACAGACTCACGGGTGAGGTTGCCCAGTCCCTCCATCGTCCTGCCCTCCCTCACCCGGTTTCTTCACTTCTTACCTTCTGCTCCAACTCAGCGCCCCTCTTACGCCTCCCCTCGCCTCGTCCCTGGGGGCGGGGTGGCTCGTGGGCCCCAGCACCTCGCTCCGCAGAGAAGAGACGGTGGGGAGCGAGCTGCCGTCGGGGCCCGCACCCTCCTCTGCTACCCCACTGCCCCCGCTGCAGGGAGGGGAGGGTGAGGTTAGGGGACATCTTGTGCACCCGACTTTGTGGGGCCCCGTTCTGAATGAAGGCCTCTGCGGATAAGGGGCTGAGCTTGGGGCCAGGGTGAGCACTAGGGGCTCTCTTTCCCGTGAATCCAGATCGCCCCCAAACCTTGCCCTGCTCTTCCGCTCCCGTAGCCGCGCTCTCGCCCTTCTCCGGGACGCGCCGCATAGGTCACCCCTACCAAAACCGGACGCCCCCGAAGCGGAAGAAGCCGCGCACGTCCTTTTCCCGCTCGCAGGTGCTGGAGCTGGAGCGGCGCTTCCTGCGCCAGAAGTACCTGGCGTCGGCGGAGAGGGCGGCGCTGGCCAAAGCCTTGCGCATGACGGACGCGCAGGTCAAGACCTGGTTCCAGAACCGACGCACCAAGTGGCGGTGAGGCGCGCGCGGGCGCGGGCGGGCCGGGGCCCCGCGGGGAGGGCCGGGGCGCCCCGCTCACCGCGCATCTCCGCCCGCGCAGGCGCCAGACGGCGGAGGAGCGCGAGGCCGAGCGGCACCGTGCGGGCCGGCTGCTGCTGCACCTGCAGCAGGACGCTCTGCCCCGGCCGCTGCGGCCGCCGCTGCCCCCGGACCCGCTCTGCCTGCACAACTCGTCGCTCTTCGCGCTGCAGAACCTGCAGCCCTGGGCAGAGGACAACAAAGTGGCTTCCGTGTCTGGGCTCGCCTCGGTGGTGTGAGCCGCCCCAGCCTCCGCCCGGCGTCCTTTCCCGACGGAGCGAGGCGCCCGGTGGAGCGCCATCGGGCAGGCTCTCCAGGCGGCCGAGCGCACCGCGAGCAGAAGCCTCGAGACGGCTGGCCGGAGCTCCTGGGCAGGTGTGCTCCCAGCCTGGGCCGAGCCGCGCCTCGCCGAGCCGGAGGATGCGGCGGCGCTTCCACGCTGCCCTTCCCGCAGCCCTTCCCAGACTGGATAAGCAGCGGCGGGAACCCGGGACGCGGGAGCGAGCCCCGCAGGGCCGTAGTCCCTGAGGCGCAGGGACCCTGCATTGTGCGGTGAGGAGGCGCGGGCCTGGGGTCCTGGCAGCGCCAGCAGCTCGGCACCGTGTGGGGAAGCGGCCGTTGCGCTGACGTGAAGGACAGCCGGTAATACCGGGACGGGCGAAGGCGGCTGACTGAGACGGGAACCGGGTTGTCCTCGCTGGGCACCTCATCCCACAATGTAAAACAATTTCTAAGGAGGCCTTCTGGATTCAGTCTATCGTTGTTACGTGTACAGCCTGAGGGCCACATCCTCCCTCTTGGGAGTCACAATGTGACCGAGGGTTAGACAGATAACACCCGAAGAAAGATAAAATCTAGGAAGAAAATTTGGTGTCCTGCAGGAGCAGAGAAGAGAGAGGGAGGAGGAAGGCCAAGTTATTAGGTCCAATGGAGCTAGGGTGAGAAGAATGAGATGTTTTGGGATCAACAAAACTTAAAAGAATCAAAGGTAATATCAAGACTGGAAAGATGGAGGGTCAGGAAGTCAGTGGTGCTGTGGACGGAGAAAACTGGAAAGATGGTGGTAAGAATAACTGTAGGCAAAACTAAACGTTAGATATGGAGAAAATAAATTCTGGAAAAGAGCTTCTGAGTGGGCACAGAGGGAATGATAAAACCAGAGGGGAGCTCAGGAGTTCTAAGGTTACACTTTCTGTTCCACCATAGTCTAAAATACATTTACGGTGTGCAAGATGCTGGAGGGCACCAACATTAATAGTCTAAAGCCAAAAACAACAACAAAAGATATGACCCCCTAATCAAGACTTCAGGGCTGGTAAAATGGCTCAGTGGATGAAGGTCTGGCTGCCAGGCCTCACATGGGGGAAGGAGAGAGCCAGCTTCTGCAGGTTGTCCTCTGACCTTCACACATGTGCTGTGGCACACAGATTCAAGTGCTCCGAAACACACACACAAAATAAATAAATGTGATAAAAAACTAGGAAGATTTCAAACTGTGAGTGGGCCAGAGGCTGCAGGGAGCTAACCGATGGTGAGTCAGAGGGTAGTGCGGTAGCTCTCGGATTTAAAGGGAAGACTTTGTCTCATTCGCTCCCATCCTTCCGGATGGAACATTGTGACAGGGAAGAGAAGCAGGATCGAGACCAGTGGTAAGCCAGGTCACCCATGGTCTGTGCTAGTGACCGCTATGTCAGTGAACACAAAGGCTTGACCAGAGGTGAGAGCCAGGCAAGAGCCTGTATCTGTAGGCACTGGCTGCAGGTCTTTGCTGAAGTGTCATCTCTGTGTCATGGATGCTGCAGAACCAAAACCACACTTGGCATAATAGAAGCATCTTTTATATTCTATAGGCCAAAGGAGGGAAGGCTGCACCAGGTGTAAGTTGGCAGCATGAGGGGCACTTCGTTCCTCGCCAACAGACAGTGAGGGAAAGTCCGACTCCATCTGGACGTGGTTTACCTGTCCCCCATCCCAGCCCATTTCTTAGCTCTTGGCTTCCAGGATGTAAGTCCGACCCTTCACTTTGGGTTTCTAGCCTGGCTGATCACCTTGGAACTAGCCCGAGGGCAGACCCAGTTCCCTGGGCAGCTCACTGCAGAACACAGGCATATCTGTGCTCCTGGGGAAAGGAAGGCTCAGTCTCTGCTGCTGGCTCTGCTGCTGCTTCCCTTAGCTGGTTCAGGATGTCTCTGCTCTCACCAGGGGGCAAGTTACTCAGGAAGTATGGAGGGGCCAACTCCACCAGCCTAGCAAAGAAAGCCATGATTAGATGACCTGTGTCTCCCTACAGACTCCGGCACCCCTCCCATACACCTGTCTTCTCAGGACATGTTTCCACAAGCCTCTTCCTAAGTTGAATGCCCAGGCTGTAGTTGTGGCCCCTGGGTAGTGTAGGAATGGCAGGTCAGGAAACTCACATCTGAGGTTGAATCTCGGAGACAATGGACAGGCAGTTGTCTTTGGATACGGAGAAGCTGTGGTACAGCACCCAAGGCGGTGGTCTGCCTGGAGTCCTGCGGTTCCGGTAGCAGCTGTATGAAGAGAGCTGGGCCACGTGATTGTGGGTGAGGAGCAGGTAGTTTCCAGTCCCATCTGTGTCTCGGGCCACCTCATTGAAAGATGAACACATTGATGGGATAAGTAAAAGACGAGGCAGAGTAGAATAAAGAAAAGGGACCCGAGGTGTGGTGGCACACGCCTGAACTCCCAGCATGGGGGAGACGGAGGCAAGTTAATCAGGAAGATCAGCCTGGATAACACGAGACCCTGCCTCACCTCTCCCTTCAAGAAGAGGAAAGGGTGAGTTCATGAAAGAATTAGTGAGGGTCATGAGACCTAAAGCACTACTCCCATTGTATTGTGGTCGCTCCTTTACTATGGTATTTTTCCATAGTCCCTTGTTCTCCAAACACTCAGAGGAAGTGAGTGTTGAAAAGTCACTCTTGCTTCTAAAAACTCTTGTGTGTGTGTGTTTATGGGTACATGTGTGTCCACCCTGGGTATTGTCCCCTACATGCCTCCTACCTATTTTTGTTTGTTTGTTTTGTTTTTGAGACAAGGTCTCCCACTGCTTGGGAACTTGCCAAGTAGGCTAGCGCAGCTGGCTTTGGACAGGGTCCACCCGTCTCTGCTTCCCCAGGCCTAGTGTACACTGCCACTTCTCTGTCTTTTTACATGGGTTCTGGAGCTCACTCAGGTCCTTTACTTGTAAGAAAAGTGTTTTCCCTACTGAACCATCCCCTCAACCCACCCTCTCCTTCCCTCCTTCTGCCTTAATTTCTTTCTTTTTTAGACTTGGTTGGTCTTATCATATCAGCCCTGGATGTCATGGAACTTGCTATGTAGATAAGGCTGGCCTCAAATCCATAGAGATCCGCCTACCTCAGACTCCCAAGTGCTGAGATTAAAAGTAAAGACTATCATGCCCTACAACATGCCTTTTGATTTAAAAAATTTTAATTTTCATTATTTTTAATTATATTTATGTGTGTGTGTGTGTGTGTGTGTGTGTGCCCATGGGTGCGTACATGTGAGTGCAGGTACCCGTGCAGGCCAGAGGCATTGACTTTCCCTGGAGCTGGAGTTACAGGTAGTTGTGAGCTGTGTGATGTGGTGCTAGAAACTGAACTGGGGTCTTCTGCAGAGCAATGCTCACTCTTGACTGCTGAGCCATCTCCCAGCCTTTTGATTGTCACTACTCCCGCCCCAGTGCTCTCCTCTAACCTTGAGGAAGTACCCTGATACCAGTGCTTTCTGAAGGTTTCTGCGATTCTGCTCAGAGCCAAAGGCTGGCTGGGACAAGGGAAGTTCAGTTCGTTGCATTAGTTCTAGGAGCTCTTCTCGGAGTTTACGGGCTTGGCATAATGCTGCCCAGTTTAGACCCCGAGCCTGGCACCAAGCCTCATCTGCTCCACCTAGGAGAGGAAAGGAACCAGCTATAACTCACATCCTTACAACCCCTGAAAGAGTGACACTTGGCCAAAGGCCTCCTCTCCCTGCATGCCCACAGGCCTGCCTGCTGACGATACGAATTTCCTGGGAATCACTGAGGGGGCAGAAAACAGCCACTTACTTTGCACAAAGGCTTCATAAACCTGGATCAGAGAGCTGTGGTCACCATCCGCATGTTCCAAGGCCCGGCGCAAGGCAACTTCTTCTGCACACTGTGGAGGACGAGTAAACCCAGGGGCAGCTGGAGGCAAGACAAAAAGGGAGCTTGGGAGGAAAGGAAGGGCCGTAGCACAGATGGAATAATGAAGGATAGGAGCACTCCTTTTGGGATTTTATTCAAAAGACAATAGATTCTAGGTGCTCATCACTTTATTAGACATTGGAGACAAACGTAGCCAGCTCTGTTTATCCATGGGTTCTGCCTCTGTGGACCCAACCCATTGCCAATTGAAAATATTCAGAAAAACCTGCATCTGTAGCAGTTGTTCCTTAAATAATATAGGATCCATTTATGTAGTGTTTACATGTAGTATTGGATAGTACAATCTGGAGATTAGGCAAAGAAAAAGTAAGGAAGAATATGCATAGGTTTGATGTGAGTACTATACCCCTTTATGCTAAGAGACCTAAAAGCACTGGATTTTGGTATCCACAGAGAGCCCTGGAACCTACTATCTTCTACGGATACTGATAGCTGCAGATGAAAGACAGTCTTTGCCCCTGAGCAGATTAGAGTGTGGTGGAGAGGCTGGGGAGATGGGGTGGGAGCACTTGCTGTGCCAGCATAGGACCTATCTGAGCTTGAGTTCCCAGCACCCAGGTTAAAGGCTGAACATTTCTACAAAGGCCTATATCTCAGCATTGGGGGCAGGAGAAGGGCAGAGACAGGCAGATCCTGGGAACTGGCCAGCTAGCCTAACTGGAATAATAGCTTCTGGTTCAGTGACAAACCCTGTCTCAAGGCAGTAAGGTGGAGAGCCATAGTGGAAGGTACCCCATGTCTTTCTCTGGCCTTTGCATGAAAGCAAATGGAGGCACACATCTGTACATCCAAGTTCATTCATCTCTCTTACACACACACTCTCTCTCTCTCTCTCTCTCTCTCTCTCTCTCTCTCATAGAGATGGGGGAGGAATTGATTGCTTGGCACCCTGAAAGCAAAGTAATCTGATTTAGGTTTTGGTGATGGGTACAGGCTGAAGTGAGACATGAGCAGAGGATCTGTGGGTCTGTGAACTGTGTGTAGGAGTTGGCTCAGTGGAGCAGGGGAACAGGGCCATTTGACACTGTGGGAACAGCATGCATACAAGTAAATGGCATGACTTATTTGGGGAATTATAAGCCACATGTTTGGGGTGAGAACAATGGGCACAGTGGCAGGAGATAGAACTGGAGAGGCAGGGGTAGCCCAGGCTAAGAGGCTGGCTGTGTCATGAAAAGGGGTTTGCAATTGCTTGGAAGGTGAGAACAGCTGCTGAGGAAGAGATTTTCAGGGGGTCCAGGCACTTGGAAATGTCCACATACTGGTCAGGAGACATGGAAGGGAGCCAGATGAGCAGGGAGGCTAACATTGGCACTGGTAGTGAGTGTGCCCAAAGAGCAGATCACTAAAAAAAGACACTTCAGAGTTAACAGACAGATTAATCTGGAATTAGAACAGAAGAGGTGATGGAATTATCTGAAATAATTTAAAGGGGGGAAAAGATTTTGTGGCAGTGTGGTAAGGGGTCAACAGAGTGCTTGAGTTCAGTTCTGACCTGAGGCACTATGGACTAGTTTGGTAGAGATATTTTTCAGGAAGGCCAGTCATGATTGACTGTGCCTATAATCCTACCACTTGGGAGTCTTAGGTAGGATGATTGCTGCAAGTTTGAGATTTGTCTGGGGCATATACTAGAATCCAGGTCAGCCCAGACTAGAGTAATGCTGATTTAAAACAAAAACAAAAGCCTGGGGGATGGCTCAACAGCACAGCCTCTGAGTTTGATCCCAAGAACCCATGTAGAAGTGGAGAAGGCCAGATCCAGTTCTGCAAATTTGCCCTTTGACCTCCACATGTGTGCTGTGGCATGCCTCTCTCCATCCACACACATGCACACACTCAACAATAAAAAAAATCTTTAAGGGGCTGGAGAGATGGCTCAGCAGTTAAGAGCACTGGCTGCTCTTGCAGAGGACCTGGGTTTGCTGTCCTCTTCTGTCCTCCATGGGTACAGCACACATGTGGTACACTTTACATACATGTAGGCAAAACACTTATACATATTAAAAAAAAAAAAAGCCAGGTCTGGTGACTCACACTTAATCCCAGTACTCAGGAAGCAGAGGCTGTTGAATCTCTGAGTTTGAGGCCAACTTAGTCTACATAGTGAGTTTCAGGCCAGCCACCACGGTTACAGAGTGAACCCCTGTCTCAAGTGGGCAGAACAGAGTAGAGCAGGACAGAAAAGACACAACAAACTAAAAATTAGAACCCTGAGGAACAACGTGCAGTGGAAAAGCATAGGAAAGGAAATGTCTGTGGAGTGGAACAAAAACTATGAGGATGCCGATTCGGTGGTGCACACCTATAATCCCAGCATCGGGGAGGATGAAGCTCAGGATCTCAAGTTCAATGCTGAACGTGAGCTATATAGTGTGGGTGGGGGCGGGAGGGGGTCAGTGCTGGAGAATTGGTTCAGTGGATGAGCGTTTGCTACAGAAGCCTGAGGACCTGAGTTCACATTCCAAGCACCTATCTAACAAAGTCTGATGTGGCTTTGTGTACCTGTAACCCCAGTTCTGAGGAAAGGAGACAGGAAGACTGTTGGGGCCTTCTGGTTGCCAGCTCAGCTCCAAGTTCAGTGAGAATAATAGAGCAGGGCACCTGACGTCCTCTTCTTACTGTGGCGTGCACATACTCCCACATATGCACACACAAGCCCACTAGCTCCTCTTAAGACAGACACGGTATCACAGAGGCACAGGGAGGAGATAGTCTGAAGTAAAAGTGTTGAGCATTCTCATGTCAAGTCAGGAATAAAGGCTCTAAAGTGTCTACCAGGTTAGGTATTTGTAACCTCACTGGTGAGCTGATTTGTTTGGGAGGACATGGACTTGTGGCTGGAATGCAGTGGGTGAACAACATAGGAGAAGGCATAGAGCTGTACAGCTGAGGTGGAGGAGGGCAGAGGAGGAGCGGGTAGGTTTGGTCAGTGACATCTATGCAAGCTGAGGAGTAAAAAGTAGAAGAGAAGACATCTAGTCTACTTCTAGTAGAAGACTTCGAGGAAAAGGGTGGTACAGACACCTGGCTCTCTGAGCACTCCTGGGGTGAGAACTGGAAGACGGCTACCTCAGAGGCACAGCGCACAGGAAAGGGCTGAAGTGGCTCCAAGATTGGCAGCAGGGATTCAGGCCTTACCTACTGATGGGCTGAACATTGGTCTAACAAGCAGGAGAGCCCGGGTAAGTTTCAACAGCGCAAAAACCCAAATTCCCAACTAGCAAGTGATGTATTTCCCAAACCTCTGGATTAAAGCTGTCAATATACCAGTGAGCATGGCAGCGAGGGTGAGCATTTCATCCACACAGTCAAACTCGCATGAGGCCAGCAGGGCTTTGGCCAGCTCAGGGGGCAGGGGAAACTCTGACAGGATGACTCCCAGGTCTGACAGGTCCCCGTCATCATCCAGGGCAGCCAGATAGTCTAAGTCTTCTAGGGCCTGCATCAGTGCTTCTGGCGCTGGCGAGAAACAGGGCTTAGAGGTCATGAGGAAGGAGCCTGAGGTCAAGGGCAGCACTTGGGCAGGGTGGGAGCTCACCCGGGGGGTCTAGGAAGTGCCACTGCCCTGGCTCTGCAATCTGTTTCCTCATTAGTAGTAACACCAAAGAGCTCAGATTCTCCTCACACACTCTGGAGCGGGGCAGTGGGGGAGCCTCCAATTCCAGGACGGACTTAGGATACAGGCAGAGGCAGGACCCTGAGGGGAGAAAGGCCTGAGAACAGGATTTCTCAGGGCTTGTGTGAGATGACCCCAAACTGGATCTAAGGCAAAGGTTCTTACCTGGTTCTAACCCTCTTGCCCGAAGTCTTCTTGCCTCTGCCTGACACTTGCTAATTGGTCTTAACACCTGGGATTCTGCTCGGATCCGAGGATTGTAAACCTGCCATCCATCCCCCAACCAAAGCCAAGAAAAATCAGAGTGGTCCATTTCTCTCCCAGGCTCCGCTCCCCCTCATCTCTCTCACTCACACTTCGAAGTTCCAGTCCTGAGTCAATGACGTGTCGGATGGAAGGGAGGGAAAAGGAGAAGTCTGCCAGCCAATGAGTGACCACGATCTTCCGGGCACCCGAGTCTGTGTCCTCATACACAGTCTGAGTGGCTGGGCCGCAGCCTGGGTGAAGGGGGAGCACCCGCGGTGGAGGCCCTGGGACAGGCAGTGTCCCCATCTCCCTGGACAAGGACTCACAGCACAGGGAAATTTCCTGGAGAAGGGTGGGGCATTAGGGCAAGTCTCACCTTTTCGAGAGACCACAGACCTTTTTGTGAGAGGGTCTCCCCTGTAGTCCCAGCTGTCCTGGAACTCACTATGTAGCCCAGGCTGGCCTTGAACTCACAGAAGTCTGCCTGCCTCTGCCTCCAGAGTGTTGGGATTAAAGGTGTGCACAATCATGCCTGGGTCACAGAGCTTTTTTTGACCAACTTATGATAACCATAGCCCTTTACTCTGAGGAAACACACACTCAGAAAGCAGGGCATTCTGTTTTAGTTGAGTCACAAAGCTCTTCATTATAAGTAATCAAAGAGGGTGGCAGACTTTATTCTAAAATCCTTGATTTTTCTCCCCAGACTCCCACAGAGTAAATATAACCATTCTACTGTTCCTAATGTGCTGCCCAATTCCTGGTATAGAAAGGCATTAGAGGAGTCCTCCTGCCATCCTTTCTTTGTTTTACCTCCTCGCTGGGTAGGTATACTAGCACATCGCCTGGTGCCTCCTTCCGACAACAGAGCTCAAGCACAGCCTGGCAGGCAGCTTCCACCAAATGAGTAGGGATGGTGTCCCTGTAGACAGGGGTGGGATTGTCACCAGGCTCTCTAGGTACATGCACAACAGGAGGATTGCCCCAGAAGGCTTGGAGCTTGGGTTCAAGACCTGGGTCAGTAACCACAACCACCCTGGGGTCGCCTGGACAGTTTCCCAGTCTGGCATCTCGCAGCAGCCCCTGCAGTAAATCTGAGGCCACTGACCGCTCCTGAGCCTCATCCAGTACCAGCACACTCCAGGCTCCAGGGCCCCGGGTTGAGGCTACCTCTTGTAGAAGCAGCCTGTCCCAGCAGAACCTGTTGACATTGGTAGTAGGCAGGGAAGTCAGTGGGGTCACTGACCAGCTCTGCAAATCCAGGCACTTTTTCCCAAGGCAACAAGACTTTGATACTGAAGGTCTGGAAAAGATGCTGATAGGCTTCCCAAACTCGTGGACCTCTAAATCCCCACTGACAACACTTGGTTCACAAACTCTACTTCGCCAGAAGTGAGGTTTCTGTGGTAAGGGCAAGGTCTACACTGCACAACTCAAAGGGCAGGATGAAGAAATGTGGAGGTGCTAGGCAACTGAGCTTGTCTCCGCTCAGAGGAATGACTCAGATAAGGCCTGTAGATGGCCCACCTGAGCATGGTGCTGGGCCCAGTGCAGTCTTCCTGAGGAATGCTGTATCCAACCTCATGACCCAGGATCAGGTCCATCTCATCAGCCACCCGTGAAGCAAGGCTCAGGGCTGCCAGAGGGTAGGGCTGAGTGACAGTAACCTGGCCTGTCTGGAATCCCCTGGCCAGCGCAAACTCTGCACACCACTGAGGAATCTGGGGTAAGGAGAAGGAAGGACCACCAGGTCAGGGAGTTGGAGAACTTCATCCATAAGTACTGCAGAAACCAGGGCTAGTTCAACCTGGTGAGTCCCTGGTCCTTTACCACCCCTCGGGTCTGCTAACCGCCCACCCTCATATCCCCACCATTAGTCAGCTCTGCCCTCTGCTAACTCCCAGAATCTCCTTCCACCTGGGTGCTCTTGCCAGAGCCAGGCTCCCCAGACACCAGCACCACTCCAGTTGGACTACTCTCCAAATGCTCCAAGAACAAGAAGCGAGCAGCCCAGATGGGCAAGGATCTGCGCTGCTCAAGCAGCTCATAGTAGCGGGAAGAGAAGGGGAGCCCATCAAAGGGGTTCACAGCCAGTTCAGACTCCCCAGGACTTGGGTAAGACTCTTCTGCCAGCCCAGAGGCCATGGTAGCTGTCCATAGAACCTACAGAAAGCAGGGTACCCAGTAAGGCCTAAGATCTGGTAAGCAACACCATCTCCCCATGTCAGCTTGATCCCCAACCTCTGCCCGCAGGGATAACACTCTGGGGTCTGTCCTTCTTGCTTGGCAGGAAACAATGCTGTTTCAAAGGGACCACTCAAAATGGATTTTACCCTGCTTGTAGTCAGAGCAGGATCTATGTGAAGCATAGTGTTCCGCAGGAAGGACCCAGGGGGAAAGAGGAAGGAATGTGGGGAAAAGGTTGGACGGATGGACCGTAAGGATCCTAGATTCAAACCTGCTAGCAGCTTGCAGACGTGTCAGGATGGCGGTCAGTTCTGGGCACACCCAGCCAGGCAACACCAACCCTGACCAGTCAGGAGTACAAAGGTAAACTCTCCGGCTCCACCCTGAGGCCTGGCTCAAATTCCAATCCTGGAGCTTGATTTTGGGGTGGGGCCATTTGTTCCACCTTAGGAAACATAGCTAAGAACCTATGGAAAACAGGCTCCTACTACAGCACTGAGCATGTGTGAACTTGACAGGCCTGTCTTAAGAAAGGCATTCTGGGACTTGTAGTTTTGCCGTGGCTGCTTCATAAAACACTCAACCTGGGATCCAGTTGATGCTTTCTTCAGTCAGTTTAGCATGAGACAACTTCAGACAGGCCCATTTTGCCCATGCTAACAACTTTACAATGAGACTTTACCCACATATTCGTCAACCACGAAAAGGAACCTACTCCAGGGGCTTTTGAAAGCAGAGAGGCCACAGAGACCTTGAGAGGAAACCCTGAATTTAATGTGAGATTGGGGGCGCCCCGTCCCTCCCTTTTTACCACCCACTCATCCGGCCTGTTGAGCTGGGTGAGGGCTGCCCCTGTCTCCGTCCTGCAGCTCTGGGTACCATCTTGTTCCTTTGGGCTCAGTCAGTCTCCTGGGCCTGCCTCTCTCTGAATCTCCTGTGGGATACAGGGAGAGACAATGTACAGGCTTTGTCATGTTAGCTTCATCCAACTTGCCCCTTCCTACTCACCGTCCTCTAACAGCCTCACCTTCTTGCATATTTATACAGTGCCTGCTTGCGCTCCTGAAGGCTTTCCTGACGGGCCCAGGAAGACTTGGCAAATGTTAGAGCTGTGGGCTGAGGGGTCACCAGGCCAGAGCTGGGGAACTGAGGTGATCACAATGTCAGAAGGCTTGCGAAGTCATCATCATTAAACACGCATCGAATGCCTACTTTGCAAGAGAGGCACTGTGCTAGGGTCTCGACATCAGAAAGAGAAGTCAGGGAGAGGGAGCATGTAGACTGCCCTGACCTACCCTAAATCCTGGGCTTGACTATTCCTGGGTCTCACCTTTGGGGGAGGGGTTCTGGACAGAGGCTGTGTTCCCTCAGTGAGGTCTTCAGGCATGAAAGCCACAGCCCCCTCAAGCAGATTAGTGATAGTCAAGTCTATACAACCAGTCCTGGCTGGGAAGAGAGGAAAGTGTTGATTCCCTCTGCACCGTCCTTCACAACCCACTTTTCCTCTGTCTGTCACTCTGTGTGAAGCCACACTTTCTCATACCCAGGTCTCTCTGGATGACATTCAATGGCACATGGGGCAAAACCTCCTTGACTCGTTGAGCCAGAGCTGTCAGCTGCACATCAGATGAAGGGCTGGGAGAAGGGAGAGAAGACTGTGCTGCTGGAAAAAAAAAAAAAAATCATTAAGTGAGTGGAGAGCTAAGAAGAGGCTGACTGCACAGGAAGAAGAAACAAAACCACCTGTAAAACAAACACCCTTGCAGAGAGCTCACACACCTGACTGGGGGCGCGATCTGGGGTGTCTCTGTCGCTTCATGTGTTCTGCTTTGTCTGCAGGAGTAAGCCGTGTCCCTGTCTGGCCCAATTCCTTGGCCACCAGCTAGGGGGAATCGGAAGGCTATTAGTATCATCTCCTCAAGCCTTCTTCCTCCCCTCCCTAAAAAGGGGCTCCACATCCGCCATGCCAGTGTGCACCATCACCTGTTGCACACGGAGTGCAAACTCCTCATTCCCCTCCCCTAACTGGCGATGAACAGGATGAAGCCACCTGCAAAAAACAAACCAATGCCCTATTAAAACACGGAGGGAAAGGCTGTCGTCCTTTCCTGACTTTTCCCTGGAACAGTGGTAACAGTGGGGAGATGGTAAACAATACTGCCTCTGTGATGGAGCCCTGACATTAACAAATCTACAAAGGGACAGGGCAGAGGTCCCTATTTCCTGGACCTGAGGTGAGCCTCTTCCCAGTCACCAAAAAGTGAGGACAGTTAGTACCTTACTTGATACACCGTGAAAGGGACGAAAAGTGACCACAGCAGTTCTGAGACCCAGGAGGCATCTGACACCGTCTGAGGGGAGGGCATGAAGTGAGGCCTAAGCCAGGGCCGGGGGTGGGAAACTTCCCCTCCAAATCCCAGAGAATCCCTGGCCAACACAGACTCACCACAGAGACCAGGGGTCTCTGAACTTGCAGAGTAAGAGGTTGTACCACATCCTGGATAGAAAATGGCCATGAACTAGGAAAAAGAGAGTAGGATGGGAGGACAGTAGATTTCAGCAAGCAGCTCACACCTCAAATCAAGAAATTGTCAAAATACATAAACGTAATTGGAGAATTATGGAGTTTCAGGGAGAAAGAACAAAAAGTGGTCAGATAGGAAATGAACTAGGCCCGTTGTGGGCAGGTTCACCCAGGAACCCACAGCCCTGACATGCCACCCAACCGGTGCCAGATACCCGTGCTTACCCACCTGAAGCGCAGGAGCCCCTCCCGGCCATTGGTGGCCTCTTCCTCGGGGAAGAGCAGCAAAGGTGTGGGGGGCAGCCGCGTGGAAGCACAGAATCTCTTGAGCGACTCCACCAGCTCCACCCGCCTATCCATCTCCATGAAGCCCCGAGACCAACACACAAAGCTGGGGGGACTATTGAGTAGAGGCTGAGAGGAGGGAGGAGAGAAAGCAAGAAGAGAAGAACAAAGGGGGACCATGAACAAAAAGGTGGCACGTGGGGCGGTGGGTGAGGCTTGGTATCCCCTTGAGCAGGGGCCCAGGAAGCCACCCGGCGGCGCGCTCGGCCTCACCCCCCACTCACGGTGCTACAGGTGGTGAGCAGGTTGACTATGTTGTGGTCAAAAGGCGTGACGTGGTTGGAAATGAGAACCCTGACGCGGTGATCGCGGAGTCCGGAGTCCTCCTGCCGGGCCACGAGCCCCAGCACCGCAGACATGGTCCGCACCACGAACCTGGGGACACAGGCGGCGGTGACTGTACGGTCCAGGGCCAGGCCCCGCACAGGCCCTCTCCAAGCGCTGCAGTAGGCACCTGCGGAGGACGCTGTCCGGCAGCGCGCAGCTGACCAGGAAGACGTGGATCCCGAGGAAGAGGCGCAGGACCAGGAGGCAGAGGCCGACTGGCGCGTACAGCAGCAGCGCCAGCAGCAGGAAGCCGTCGCTCGGGAGCCTGCGGCGAGAAGCGACGCGATCAGGCACCAAGGCCGAGAGGACGCGGGGTTCGGCCTCTTCCGTCTGGAGCTTACCGGTGCGAGTCAAAGAGCCGCTCCGGCCCCGGAGCCGGGGGAGGTTCCATCTCTGCCGCCTCAGGAAAGCTGGGCCGCCGCCGCCGCCATCTTCGCAGGGCCGCGGAGGATCTCGGGAAGGCGGAGTCTTAGGGCATCCTTGAGGTCCCTGAACCTGAGGTCCGGAGGCGCCCCGGAAGGGCTGGAGCTCCCAGCATGCCCTGCGGGCCCAGACCCACCAAGCCTGAGGACGTGGGTCCTGCGAGGACTACAATTCCCGACACGCACCGGGAGGGCGGGGGACGGAGTCGGCCTCCGGAAATCTGCGGACCTGGGGTGCACTTTTGGAGGACTTCAGGTACCGGCGTGCCTCGCGTCTTCCTGTCCGCCGGTTCGGCTCTTGGGCACCGCCTCAGAGTAGGGAGGGCGTGGAGGGAACCTAGGCGGAGTTGATGGCTGCGCTGAAGGCGGGGCGGGGTGCTGGCTGGAGTCTTTGGGGATGGCGGGCTTTGGGGGGAGTCTTCTGGGGGAAGGGCCCTCGGCTAACCCCTGACCTCCGGGCTCTGCTGACGTCAGGGGCTCCTGACCCCTGGGCCCAGGTGACTTGTGGGACCTCCAGTCCCCGGGCTCGGGTACCTGTGGGGGTCCCTGCATCCCGGGCATGTCTGACATTTGGGACCCCGGATCGCTGGGCACGACTGACTACCCAAGACCCCCAGCCCCAGGAGGCCTGCGGTACGCCGGGAGCTCGTCCACGCCTGTGGCTGGCCGGGGCCCTGGGCGCTGGAGGTGCAGTGCTGCTGCTGTGGTGGGGTCGGGGTCGGGGTCCTCCCGCGGTGCTGGCCGCTGTCCCCGCTCCACCGCCCCCCTCTCCCCGGAGCCAGTACAACTTCATCGCAGACGTGGTGGAGAAGACAGCCCCTGCTGTGGTCTATATCGAGATCCTGGACCGGTAATGGAGTTGGCTGGGAGCATTGTAAACCATCTGCCGGAAGGCAAGTGAGCCCGAGGGTTGGGTGCTTCCTCGTAATCGGTGCTTCTCCCGCACCCCAGACATCCGTTTTCGGGCCATGAAGTGCCTATCTCTAACGGCTCTGGATTCGTGGTCGCTGCCGACGGGCTCATCGTTACCAACGCTCACGTGGTGGCTGATCGCCGCCGAGTCCGAGTGAGGCTGTCTAGCGGAGACACTTATGAAGCCATGGTCACAGCTGTGGATCCCGTGGCAGACATTGCCACACTGAGGATTCAGACCAAGGTGGGGTTGGAGTAGCATCTGGTGGCAGTTGCTTACCCACTCCCTTAAGATGTCAGGTCTCTGATATTCATTTCCTCTTAGGAGCCTCTCCCCACACTCCCCCTTGGTCGCTCAGCCGAAGTCCGACAAGGGGAGTTTGTTGTTGCCATGGGAAGTCCCTTTGCACTGCAGAACACGATCACATCTGGCATTGTCAGCTCTGCTCAGCGTCCAGCCAGGGACCTGGGACTCACTCAAACCAATGTGGAATACATTCAGACCGATGCAGCTATTGATGTGAGTCCTAACAGAGTTTGGCATAGGGGAGAGTGACTATGTGGTGCTGGCACCACGGCCGTGGATCAGATATTGGGCTGCAAAATGTGGCCACTCTACTTCATGGGCTGGGCAAATAATTTGATAAATGTTCCTACATCCTGATTATGCCCAGTCAATTTCCAGAGGCATAGATTTCCCAGATCTCATTCTTTTTTTTTTTTTTTTTCCTGCAGTTTGGAAACTCTGGAGGCCCCCTGGTTAACCTGGTGAGTTTGATGTCCTTTCTTCCAAGAATCCATACCCCAGAGCAGTGGGGGTTTTTCTCAGATTCAAGGGTTTGTGGTCAAGTTTCTGCAGTCTCTTATCTGCTGATATCCAACCAGACGACCCCCCTTCCCCCGCCCCAAGTCTGTGCTACTTTTGTTCAGGTGCCCCCATTCCCTGCCATCTGTGTGGGCTAGGGGACAGGGGGGCTGTGTCCCTGCAGGATGGGGAGGTGATTGGAGTGAACACCATGAAGGTGACAGCTGGAATCTCCTTTGCCATCCCTTCTGATCGCCTTAGGGATTTTCTGCGTCGTGGAGAAAAGAAAAGTAAGCCTGTTTTACTTTCTCCTTTAAAGTGGAGGGTGGGACATAGTGGAGGGATATTCTTTGGGACTTGCTGGAGAGGAGTCTCCTGGTAGGAATAGGGGAAGAAGGCTGTAGCTAGGTGGGGCTCATCTGTCCCCTTTTCACAGGCTCCTCACTTGGAGTCAGCGGGTCCCAGCGCCGGTACATCGGAGTGATGATGCTGACTCTGACTCCCAGGTATCTCAGGGTCACAATGTATGGGATCACCAGTGTGCTCAGTGGTGCACGACTCTGGGCTTTGGTCTGAAGTCTTATTTCTATCTAAGATGAACTGCTATCCATTGTCACAACAGCTGTTCCCTCTTATCAGAACTTTCTCAGCCTACTGTATCTTGTGCCCATGTCATTAGATTGATTCTATCCTACTACTGCTGTGATTTAAAGCCTTCAATCCATTAATCTAGCATTAAAGGGCCATCTCCATCTGTCTGTAAATCAGTCATACAGACTTAGCTTATTGCTTCTATAGGAGTTCTTTGATTTCCCACTCCCATGAGACCTGTCCCTTTAAACTCAGCTTAACTTCTGCCCCTCCTTAAAAGAGAATTCTGGAATGACATTAGTCCAATTGACCTAACACTGTGCAACATTTGGAATTAGGTATGCTTTATGTATATATTCTACTTTGTAAGTGCTAGAAGGCAGAAAGCTAGCTGCCTTTGTGTCTGTGGTATTTGGTATATGTCCTGACCATACATTTGTCAGTGTGTTGATGAGAGACTTGAAATTACCCAGGATGGGAGAGGGCCTGGGTGTGGCCAATAGGACGATCTGTGTTCTTTCAGTATCCTTGCTGAACTACAGCTCCGAGAACCAAGCTTTCCTGACGTTCAGCATGGTGTCCTTATCCACAAAGTCATCCTGGGTTCCCCTGCACATAGGTAAATGAGAGCCTCTCTCGGAAGGGTGGGGGCAGTGTGCATGTGTCCTTGAACTCGGCTGTCTACTCCTTCCTTGACTTCTCTCCATCCTCCACAGGGCTGGTCTGCGGCCTGGTGATGTGATCTTGGCCATTGGGGAGCAGATGGTACAAAATGCTGAAGATGTTTATGAGGCTGTTCGAACCCAATCCCAGCTGGCAGTGCGGATCCGGCGGGGATCAGAAACACTGACCTTATATGTGACCCCTGAGGTCACAGAATGATTGGATTAGCAAGAGTGCTAGGCTCCTGCTCCGATTTCCTCCTTGCCACCCTAGCCTAGGTTCTGAGGGCACCTGGGCATAGGAATCAATGAACCAGAAGGGGGCAGGTCCCTCTAACTACCAGCAGCAATCCTGAACTCTGAAGAACACTTTTTATATAAAATAAAATTATACTGAACAACATGGTAGAGTCAAAAATGGGGGGCTGGATCCCCCCCCAAAGGCTAGAGGTAAAGCTGTATCCCCCATGAACTTAGAACTCTGGGAGATGACCTTCCTGTTCAAGATAATGAGCTGCTGCCATTCCAGTTGGAGCAGTTCTTTATGGTGCGCCCTGCGTGGTGTAGGGCTGCTTGCTAATTCTCCATGCTTGGCCACAGATACTGACAGCAGGCCCAAGGAAGGGAGGGCTAACTGTAAAGCACTAACTTCTGCTTGACAGTTCCTCATTCATAGTGCACAGGTGGATGAGTTTGGTGGGCTGCTGATATCAGGGGTTCCATGTAAGCTTCTGAGGTAATGGCAGCCTCAGACCCTTGCTGCTGGGGGCCAGTGGTGGTTTGCAGAGGAGGGTGGTGGCACTTTAGACGATCAGGTTGCTGGTCTGCCCAGGGTAGCGCTCAAACCTCCTATTGGCCTCTTCGCCGAAGGCATCACCTGCAGGGTGGACAGGCCCTGTGAGGGGTTCCCTGCACAGAGGCAGGAGCACATTCGGTGGAAGGAGGGATGGGGAGAAACCACTTAGGGAGTGAGAGCCTTTCTCTCCACCCCCTTGTTCCCCAGCACCTTCCCACCAAATACCAATGTGACAGTTGTGCACCCAGATGCGATGTCCATCGTATTTGCAATTACACTTCATTGCATTGTTTGTGAAGTCACTCTCTGCTACCTCAAAGTTTGGGTTGATGACCACCTGCAAGTTGGAGAGGAAGCCAACCTGACCCAGCTGCACTCTTCCAGTCAAACGGTGTTTTGAGCAGTCCTCCCACCGACTAACTGAAGTCCCAGGCAGATGTCGGGCACCTGAAGAATGTAGTTTCCTGGCTTCACATCTGTGATATCAATCCACTGACAGTCGATGTCGTGCCTGTAGAGATCCCAGCAGCCCACAGTGATGCCTTGCTCTCCAAAGTTTGCACACTCATACCTTTTGGCCACATCTAAAGGGAATGGCATATGTCAGTGAAAGGCAGGGATGTGCTTTGGCTTCAGTCCACTCTCTGCCCAACTCACCCTCCTGACACTCGGTGTCCTCTAGACAGAAACTAGCTTTGTGGCCCTCAGCTACCTTGGTGCCGTTGGGGGTCAGGATGTCATAGTGAGTGAAGATGTCCATGCTGTGGTAATGCCTGTGGGGACAAGGGGACTCCGGTCTCTGACCCCAGCAGACCTGCCCCCCGCTTGTCTTGCCTTTCTGATTGATCCCTTCTGCTCTCTCACCCATGGCACTCGTGCCACACCCAGGAATGGCGTCCAGCCTTGGGCCTGAAGTCAGCTCTTCCCAAGTTGTGGATCTGGGAAGAGAATCTGAGTAGACGACGGTGGCCATAAGGCCAGTTGGCCGAGCGGGCAGAGCTAGCCAGGCAGTTCTCCTCAGCAGCACAGTACAACATGTGCAGGGGCCGGTCCTCGATGTAGGCTGTCTCCTGTACCAACGCTGAGTGCAGCAGCAGGTCTGAAGCAGCTGCATGAGAAGAGAGTGATGGGAGTCGCAGCTGAGGTGCTTCCATCCCCAGCAGGGAGACTGGCTTCTCATGGCCAAGGAGTCCCCCTCGAGACCACAGTCTCATCTCTCTCCAAAGGGGTGGCCCAGAGCCTCACTTCCCTGGCTTGCTTCACCCACCCGTCACTCACTCTCAGAACAGATGACTCCAGCAGTGAAGCGGGTCCCTGTCTTCTTGCAGGTGATGTGTGTGCTGTGATAGGCACATTGGTCCAGGGACAGCTCAGCCCCTGTGCAACGCACTCCACTCATCACCACCTCGGTTACATTCCCTGAGTCCCAGTACCAGGTCTCCTGGGGACATATGTAGGCGTTTCTTTGAGGCCACAGGCTCCAGCCTCCTGCGATGAGGGACTTCCTTCCACAGTCCTTTGCCCCAAACATAGGCTTTGGCCTCAACATCTCTGGTTTCCGTTTTTTCCTTTGCACTTACCTGCAGGCCGTGGTTGGCATAGCCCAGACCGAGCTGCCTGCAGGCCACCATGGCCTCCAGTGTCCCCCAGTCTTCTCCACAGATAAGGCCCCAGCGAAGATGCCCAGGTCCCCCTGTTTGCACCTCGACTCGACCCTCATATCGGCTGCGGCCCCCACTGAGTCGGATCTGTGATGGTACAGTGTGGAAGCACAGAGGAAGGCTTTCGGGATGGCAGCCAATATCAAGGAGCAGAGATAAGGGGCTAGCAAGGGGTAGGGATGTGTGGGGACTGCAGGTGCTCGGATCCTGGGGTGATGGCCGGAGTAGAGGCCAGGCCTGGATGGAATGACCCAAAGTAGAATGTATGACTGACCTTGGTCTCCACGCCAGTGTAGGGTAGGTTGCATCGGACCCCAGCATCCTGGCTGTGGGAACAGTCCTCAGCTGTGATATTCTTGTAGGGGCACTTCCAGAGGGAGGGTTCCTGACCAGAGCACCGAACTTCACTCAAGTGGATGGCCCCCATACCTAGGGCCAGAAGTTAAGGCTCAGAAGATTGTAACCAGACTTTCATTGCCCAGAGGACTCCATACCTTCCCAAGAAATGTGCCCCAGGTGTGTGAGCTTCCTTCCCCTCACCCTGCCCCATGCGGGCACCACTCAGGGCCTCTCGAGCAGTGCCAAAGCCCAGCTCCCGACACACCACACTGGCTGCCTGCAGGTCCCACTTGCGGTCACAGACTGTGCCCCATGTGCCAGCCTTCAGGACTTCCACCCGGCCCTCTCCAGGATGGGCACCACCCTTTAGACGTACACGGGCCTGTAGGAGAAACATACCCAACATAAGTGAACCGAAACACTGGCTGCGGTTGGGGGGAGTTAAGTAGCTCAAGGAGCTGAGTCAGGTCTGTGGCACACCGCCTCCCCCAGGTTCCTTTGTCTTCTAAAGGTCAGGGCTGTGCTTTGTGAGGGGTGGCTGAACTCCGGGGTTCACACCTGGGATGGGAAAAGGTCACAGTCGCTCTCTCGGCCTGGGAGCATAGCTGAATGGCAGGTTTGCTTAGCACGCGTGAGGCCCTGACTTCACTCACAGCAGAACCAAAAAGTGAACACTGTCTCACACACCTCCCCGTGAGGCTTTGACTGCTGGTGCTTCTTCAGACCAGTGGTGTAGAGGGGGCCCAGCACACAGCTCACCACTGCAGGACTCCCCCCAGGGCACCTGGTGGTGTCATTGGCACGATAGAACTCCAGGGAGCAGAGGGAGAGATGGGCCTCTGTGCCCACACACGCCACCCCATGCAGACCAAAGGAGTGTTGCTGCCTCTGAGCCAGTAGCCTGTGGAGACAGGAGTGAGGTGCAGTAAGATGACAGTTTGTGCCTCCCTGCCTCCCAGCTGTCAAGCACCTGGCATCTCGCCCACCCCGAAGCCTCTCCTGTCTCTGGTCCCTCTTCTTCCCTTTGCTGTGTTTTCTTAGGGAGAGACAGGGACTAAGTCAGAGCTTTGACTAATCGCATATAAAGGATTCTTGGGGGATCTTCTGCAGCAGCAGAACTCTCTAGGGAACAATGGCCAGGCTTGCCTTGCCTGACAGAAACCTTGCTCCCAGTGGTTTTAGGCTGCTGTGTAAATTGAACCGGAAGCTGGACGAGATGGCCAGGAGGCAGTAGGTGACATAAACAGGAAGTCTGACTAACCAATGAGCAAACCCTTTTATTACTCTGTGACTGAACCAGTCAAATGACCAAATGAGCCAGGATGCAGAGGACTGAGGAACTCTGGATCTGAATGGCTTCTCAGAAGTCAGAGTGGCTGTCAGAGTATTGGACTAGGGGCAGTGGGAAGGGCGGGCACTAACATGCTGGAATGAAGCCAAAGCAAGACACAAAAATTGGGGCTGGAGAGACGGCTCAGTAGTTAAGAGCACTGGCTGCTCTTGCAGAGGACCCGGGTTTGGTTCCCAGCACCCACATGGTGGCTGACAACCATTCCTAACTCCAGTTTCAGGGAACCTGAAGCTTTCTTCTGGCCTCCATAGGCACTGCATACATGTGGTGCACTTACATACATGCAGGCAAAACATACACATTAAATAAAAAAAAATGATCACAAAAGTTGGAGGAACTAACTACATGGCCAAAGAGGGAAGTTGCCGATGGATAAGAAAACGACAGAGATGACCTGAGACCTGAGCCCGGCTGTGGACGTCTCAAACGAGGTCGTCCAGATTTCTTCAGTTTCAACCAAGCATTGCCTCACAGCCATCTGAGCAGGAAAAGAGGACAAAACTGGAGATGGTAAAACGGGGAGATGCCTGAGAGAAGGGGTCTCACAGATATCAAGAGCTTGCAGTGAGGTGTGTGTGGGAGATGACCACCTTCCCAGAACAGCTGGGTGTAGCTGAGGCCTGATTTGGATGGTGGAGAAGTGAAGTGTTCGACAGCTGTGGGGCAGGGAGGCGTGAGCTCAGGGAGTAGGCCCTTGAGGCTGATTTGATGTGAATTATTGCCATAAGGTGCCTCAACCCTGACATCAGAGGAAAGAAGGAATATAACCAGGGAGACCCAGGGAGAGGACAAATCTGTAAACAGGCAAAAGAAGCCAGGAGGCTGTACAGAATGCCTTTGTAAGCTCAGGATAAACGGATTCTGAAGATTAAAGAGATCAGGTACTCTCTCAATGTCCTGTTGAGCTAAAATAAAAGTCAGAAAAGCCATAACAGGAAAAGACATGTAATTTCTAAACTGGCTCCTTCCTACAACCAATAAAAACAGCAGTGCATACTTTAATGGGAGGGGGTCAGGAAGGGACCAAACGATGTTTATGTTGCACAAAGATGACCCCAAGCTAAAGGGATTGCAAGAAGACTCCCCAAGTTCTGAACTTTTTTGCAACCACCAGAGGGAGAAGCCCAGGGCTAAGGTATACCACAGGGTTATACTGAGCTGAGAGGAGGAGCAGAGCGAAAGAGCAGATTCTCTGGAGCTCAGTCACTGCCCATGAAGTTTTCAGGAAGATTTTCATGTGTAGACTGCCTTTTAGAGACAAGTTGGATGGAAGGGTTGGAAGTTTCCAACCTTCTAGGGAGTCCAGGAAGAAACTAGAGAACTGGAAGCCAGCCAGGTAAGGGCTATGAATCTCAGTCCATATCTGGAAAGGTTCCAAAGGTGACCCCGAGACTCATGCCACACCAGGTAAATTGGTAATATTTATGAAGAAAAAGAACCATCCAAATAAAGCAATGGGAACACCTGTTCCATGAGTGCACGTAATCCTGTAGGAAGAAGCAGGTGCAGTATCTTAAAGAGGAAAATGCGGGATTATCTTCTAGAACTCACCAGGGGAAGATGATCACAGGGGTCAAGAAACAAAAGTTCTATGACAAGCTCAATCCCCAGAGACCCACATCAGGCCTCTTTACATTTCCGAAAGGACCTGAAAGGTGGTTGTCAGAGCTGTTGTTCCTCCACCTCCATCAGCTCCAATAGTCCAACAGGCCTGTCTTAAAACCCTCCCTGGTCACAGGCTGCTCCCCCCACTGCTCCCGCTCCTCTGCTTCTAGCCCCAACTTTGTTTACCTCTTGCTTGGCCCTCTGCCCACTCGGGACTTGTGTTTGACTTTAAACTTGGTGACTGGTCTGCAAAAGGAGAAACATTGGCGGAGGCAGTGGTTAAGGATGTGGCCCAGGAAAGGTGGAGGATTTGTTTTCTGCTACAAAATCCAGGTGAAGAAGAGGTTAGCTGAAGGTCAAGGAAAGAGAATATGGGGATGTTCCTGGACTAAGGGAGCTGGGGAGCTGGGGAGCTGGGTGTGGAGAGAAGTAGAAGATGATGTCTCTCCTCATTCACTTCTACATTATTTCCTCCCTGTGTTGCTCCCATGCCTGCCTCCCCTCCCTTCCCCGGAGACAGCCATTTCCAGTCACATTCTTAATTTCAACAGCTTGGGTTCTGGGATGGACATGGATAGCTGCTATCCATCCATCCACCTCCTGAGGCCTCAGGGGCAGACAGGAGGTCCCAAGGCTCTTGACCCATTACCTTCCAAGAGGCTTGGGGCCTCGGGTTGAGGCTCTGGCCATTCTCTTCCTCAACTTTCTGTGAGGGTAAGACAACACCAAGTCAGGATCAGTGTAGAACCAGGTAGGAAAGGTCAATGCAGCCAGAACCAGGGGCAAAATTCCTTTCCCAGGAGCCAGGGAGCTCCTGATAGTAGGATATGACATCATCAGATATTCCCAAGGCCCTCCCCTTCCAGCACATGAGCAGCAATGCAGGCTTGGACTCAGAAAGTGTCCCATACCCAGACCTTCCCTGATCAGGCCAAGGCATCTAGGGTCGAGAGTTCCTGGCTCCCGAGTCTGGTGTAAACCTCAGGGGAGGACACAGGAGAAGGCCACTGGGGTTTCAGGAGAGAGAACTGGCCTGAGCCAGGCCAAGGGAGGCTGATCTCTGTCTTCTACTTCTCTCATGCTCTCTTGCTCCCCCCCCCCCCTTTGGAGGCTCTTTCCAGAGTCAAGGCTCAAAGCTAGATAAATGAGGATATTAGCTGGGTCTGGCTAGGGAGTCTCCTTCTTCAAGTTCTGATCCTATACGCCTGTTCACTCACAAGCTGAGCTCATCTCCTAAACTTCCTTTTAGGGAAGTAAGTCTTTTTAAAAGGTTTTATTTTACTTATTTTTGAGACAGGGTCTCCTTGTAGACTCAGCTGGCCTGAACTTACTATGTAGACTAAACAGATCACAGAGATCCACTTGCCTCTGCCTCCTGAGTGCTGGGACTAAAGGCGTCTACCTCTACACCTGGCCTAAGTAAGTTTAATTGTCCTTAAGAATTAAGTTATACAATTCCCTGGGAACTTTCCTTAACTCTGGTGTCTTAAAATTTTATTTATTTATTTATTTTTAGTTTATGTGTACGACTGTTATGCCTGCATGTGTGTAAGTGCACCTGTGTCATGAAATGCCCACTAAGGTCAGAAGAAGGTATCAGATCCTTGGAGCTGGAGTTACTGTTATTAGCTGCCATGTGGGTGCTGGGATTCAAATCTTGGTCTTCTGCAGGAACAGTCAGTGCTCTGAACTACTGAGCCATCTCTCCAGCCCCCGAGTCTGATGGCTTAACTGAAACATCAACCGGGTCTGTTTTCACTCTCATTCTCCCTTTAATTTTGAGGATCTTTAAATTAAATTACATTTTATATGTATGAATGTTTTGCCCTGTATGTGTGTGCAGTGGTGGAGGAAGTCAGAAGAGGACACTGGATCCCCTGGAACTGGAGTTTTGGATGGTTCATAGCCACCATGTGGGTTCTGGGAGCTAACCCCAAGAGCAAGCAGTGCTCGTAACCACAGAGCCATCTCTCCAGTCCCTGATTTTGAAGACTTTAATGATTATGGCTACTCTTTGTTCTACCCAACTGTGTAGGTTTGTTTTCCCATTTTTGGGTTGGAGAAGACTGGGTCTTGATACCAGCTATTGCATTTTTTGAGATAGGGTCTCATTATGTAGCCCTGACAGGCCTCGAACTCAACGAACTCAATATACACTCAAGGAAGTAGGCACATGCCATGAATGCTAGCTTCATTAAAACACTTTAATGTCTTCCTGTTACTTTATTACAAGACTCAAATTCTCAGCACGGCAGTAAGCTCTGTAGCCTGGCGCCCAGTTTCCTCTTATCATTTAGCCACCTTTGTACTCTGGGAACCTTCTATGGTGCTTAGGAAAAATTAGTTCAGTAAGTACCTGCCATGGTGAAATGAACCAAAGAGTGACCTCTTAAACCAAGCATGGTGGAAAATGCCTGTAGTCCCAGCACTGAAAGAGGCTGAGGCAGGAAGACCAGTGTGGGCTACATAGAGAGAATGTCTTTTAAAACATATGTTTCATATGTTGCAGGATAAAACTACCAAAGCAAGTTTTAAAACGACAAATACAAAGCAAGGCATGATAATGCATACATGTAATCCCAGGATTTGGGGGGCAGAGGCAGGAGGATCAGGAGTTCAAGGTTATCCTTAACTACAATAGCCAGTTTGAGGCCAACGTGGGCTACATGAGACCCTGTCTTAAAATGACATACTAACAACAAAAAGCTAAATATATTAAGCGTGGATTTCCTTATTCTCTAAATCTTACTGGTGCCCGTTAAAGGCCGTAGATCAACACTTTCCCCTCTAGGGAAAGCGGAGTTGGTGACTCTTGACTCTCCTGCATATTCACCGCTGAGAATGCTCACTGTCTGTCTTGACCCATCCCCAGCACATTGTTCCTGCTTTGTGAACAATACTTGGGTCTGTGCATCCCTAGCATGACCCATGTATAAAACTATTCATATTAAACTGAAGCCCAGCGGCGCCCAGTTCACTCAAAGCAATCTCGAAGTCATCTTAGGTCCCCTTCCATCGCACCTTCCCTCTTCCTCTTTTTTATCTCTCCCTGTCCTTTGTCCTTCCCACCTCACCTCTATTTTAGAATGTTAGGGATCAAACTCAGGACCTTGCATGTGCTAGACAAAGGTTCTACCGGTAAGCTACATCCTCTCCTTGCATTTTTCACATTTATTATTTAGTTGTGAGTGGAGGTCAGAGGTCAGAGGACAACTTGCAGGTTTCTGGTTTTCTCCTTCCACCCAGGGATTGTATTCAGGTTGTCAGGCTTGGTGCAAATGCCTTTACCCTCTGAGTTATCTTGCCGCCCCCTTCCCCTTTGTTTTACACAGGGTCTCACTCTAGGCAAGCTCAGGATTGCCTTGAATGCACTGTTTGTCCCCAGGGTAGCCTCAAACTCATGATATTCCCACCTCCGCATCCCAAGTGTTGGGATTACAAGTGCACACTACCACGCCCAGGTCTTCTCTCATTTCTTTACCCTATCAGTCTTCCTACAGCCATCCATTCCCTTCCATCTTAGTGATAGCTTCCAAATAAGCTTCAATTTTATAGCAAACTCCAAGCTACATTAGATCTTCTCTCCCCAGTCATTGCTACCAACAAATTCATATATCCTGTTCACCACCATCTCTGTGAGGGTCAGCTGTGACCTCCACATTGCCAAATTCAATGCTTGTTTTTCAATCCTTGGGGTCTTTTTTTAGTTATAAAAAGATCAGGAGTTCAAGGCTATCTTTGCCAGAGGGAGAGTTTGAGGCTAGCCTGGGCTACAAGAGATCCTATATTAATGGGCTACAAGAGATTCTATCTCAACAACAATAATAATTACCTCACATACAAACAACAATAGCAAAAAGTAAAATAACAACAACAAAATCACCAGGTCGCAAACTAACTTCCTAACCTCCACCCCTGTTCTCCACACAAAACGTGCTCCACCCTTTGTTCAGTGAAACCAAGTCTATCTTTAGCAGACGACAGAATATCTGGAGTGACTCTTAACTCCTCTCTTCGCATACCACATTGAATGGTGTCAGCCATCTCACCCTTCCCTTGGTCATCACCACCTTTTACTTTCTGTGGTTGGCTTTCAGGAGACAATAATCTCCTACCCAGCTTCTGTGTCTTTCTGTTCTATCACCTTTCTTGCTTTGTTTAGTTCATTTTTATGCTTTTGAGACAGGGTTTCTATGTAGCCCTGGCTGGCCTGGAATTAGTGAATTCACTATTCTACTGCCTTGGCCTCCCCAAAGCTGAGAATGCAAGTGCTACCATGCTTTGCCCCTACAGTCTGTGATATGAAAGCGAAGCCAGGGCTGGAGAGCAGACTCAGCAGTTAAGGGTGCTTGCTGCTCTTGCAGCACTCAGAAGAGGCAGCTTACAACTACCTGCAATTCCAGCTCCAGGGAATACAACACCCTCTTCTGGCTTCTGCACACATCTGTTCTCACATGTGGCATACACACACAGGCCATAAAAGAAATAAAAATAAATCTTAAACAGAGCAGTCAACATAATAATTAAGGGCCAAAAGGATGACTCAGTAGGTAAAAGCTCTTGTCATTCAAGCCTGACAATCTGAGATAATCCCAGGAATCTACAGTGGGAAGAGACAACTAACTCCTAAAAGCTGTCCTTTGAGTTCTACACATGCACTGAAGCATATACTCACCATGCACAAATCACATACACTAATAATAATACGATTGAATTAATAGGAATCAGCTGGGCATGGTGTTGCAGGCCTATATTCCTGGTACTTGGGAGGCAGAGGTCAGAGGATCAGGAGTTCAAGGATAGACAGGGATATGTGAGACCTGGTTTCAAACAAAACAACAAGCAAAAAGCACCTATGGGGGCTGTTGATATGGCTTATCACATGAAGGAGCTGGTTGTCAAGTCTGACAACATGAGTTCAATCCCTGGGACCCACATGAGAGACAGCCTACTTTGGCAAGCTGTCCTCTGGACCTCCAGCTGTGCGCGGTTGCACTCGCTTGACTACACACACTCATGTGCACACAAAACAAAATGTAATAAGAAATTAAAGTAACAACTAGACAAACCCCAAACAAAAATTTACCCCAAACCCTCCAACAGGTCCTTATCTCACAGTAGAAGCCCAGATCTCCCAAAATGGCCTGTCCTGATGGGGCGACCACTTCTCCCCTACCAGCGCCACGCGGCCGCTATTTCCCACTTTGTTCTCTTAGCTCCAGCTACACTGATGTGAAGAAAATAGGATGTCTTCTCTCCTGCCCCAGCTCTGCTCTTCTAACTTTTCTTCCTCATCTCTGTCTGCATAGGTTGTGCCCTTGGCTCTTTGAAATCCTCTCATGTGAGGCCTTCCCTCACCAGTCTATCAAAACTGTGCCCTCACTTCTACTTCTTTTCCTCTCGCCCCCTGCCCACTACAGAGGCAGGCAAGCAGACGGACAGCTTAGCAACCTGGGGTTCCATTTGGCTTGAGCTACATTTACACTCCTTTCCCAACAAAGAGCTTGGCAACTCGGGACCCCACTCACACCCTGGCATCTCATGCATGCACACTCCTTTCCAAACAAAGGGGCCAGAGCACTCTGACCTCCTGCTCCCCCAAAACCTGTAGTAACTCCCTCTTTGGAGCCAGGAACATCCTGATATATATCCAGGAACTAGGGGCCCTGGGTCAATCCAGCCTGGACAGGTTCTAGGTTTCTAGGTGGAGGTACAGTTAAGCAATCTGTTCTCTGAGTGCACCTTTAGGGGAAAAAAAACTTATTTACCATGTTAAGGCTCTACATGACTGAATGTATATATGATTAAAACCATGAACCATGGGAAAAGATCCAGGCTTATATAATCCAAGCCTGCTAATCAAAACAGGAAACCATCTAGGTTTTACACTCAGCAACCTGCTCCTCTCTTAGACAAAAGGAAGACCTGGGCAGACGCTCTCTAGTACTGCAGCTCAGGCTGCCTGCTGCTATCTTGCTCCATATCTGGGAACACCTGGTTCTGATAGAGACCACCAGTAACACTAACATCCTTCTATTTTATAAGTTCACTGATGGATTCTCCCCTAGTTTATCAGATTGAGGATTTTTGTGTTTTGTTCACTGTTGAATCCCTGACATCTGGAATAGAACCTGACACAATAGGTCTCAAGTAAGTGTTCGATGAATGAGTCTCTAGGTCTCGGTCCATCCCATCCTCTTCTCTTGCAATAACTACTATTTAAATCCTACTACTTTTTTTTAGAACCGGTATTTAGATTCTGAAAGGTAAAGAACAAATGCAGAGGAAGAAACAGCCCAAGATGGGTGGTGATCAGGGGATACTGAAGAATTTATTAGTTAGGGTGGTTTTTTTTTTTTTTCTTTTTGAGACAGGGTCTCCCTGCAGCCCCAGCTGGCTTGCAACTCGCTATGTAGACCAGGCTAGCCTTGAACTTAAAAACAACACACAGCTGTTTTAAAATGGTGCCAGTCTCTAGACAGCCAAAGTATTTCCTTAGGGTTGAAAGAACTTTCAGATGTGTCTCCACACCATGGTAAAGAAAATTCCAGAAATTATGGAAATGAGTGGTGGTTAGATATATATTGACTTTCAAAAGAAAGAAAAAAAGAAAGATTCTTCAATCTACACATTAAGTTCTAGTCAAGAACAAGTTACTAAATAGTGTGTGGGCATTTAGGAAAAGAGCATGGTGGTTTCTACAGTTCTAAAGTAATTTCAATAAAATTACATTCAAAGAACCATGATGACCTTTTGTGGGAGGATTATTACTGAATTGGAAGAATGGAGACGGCTGTGAACGCAGTGTAATACTAACAGAAGCTCCCATGATTTCACTACAGACAAGAAAATGAAATACTGGTTATATCCTTGTGTTCTGCCCAGCATATATTTAGGTTCAAAACACCACTTTATCAGTATTAAGTGCAAGATTAGACCCGAAAAGTCTTTCCGTCCCAAGAGAACGCAATGCAGACGTCCTTCAAAGAAGTTTTTCTACTGTACTCTCCCTTCTCAGACCACACCTGAGGCACTGTGCTCAGTGTTAAGTCATGTAGGCGTCAAGAAGCCCATCACCAAGTGAAACAAGGAAGGGCTGAAGAAAACAGGCATTCTTGACTGCGAAACAGGTCACACACTGACACCGGAAAGATCCCCTAGTATCTGCATGGCTCGCGCCATGTTACCCAAACTACTAAATTGGATGCTCCGTTATGGAAGCCGCTGTAAGCACAAAACCATTCACTGGGGAGACCCCGCCCCGAGGCCGGCGCGGACGGCCAGGTTCCAGGGCAGATGGAGCGGGCCAGCGCGGGCCCACGGATGACTAGACGGCCCTGGCGGGCGGGCTGGGCTGAGATGAGGCCTTGGCGCTCGCTCGCTCAGGCTCTGGCTGGCAGTCCCGACCCCTGAGTCCTCCGGAGCCGGCCCTCTCGGAACTCCGGAGACAGGACACGCCTGACCCCGAGAATCTGCCTGCCGACGGTGACGTCACACGCGCGCATGCGCAGCCCGGGGCGGGAGCGGGAATTTAGCGGCGCCTGCTTCCTAACCTCGCTGGGAGAGCCGTCGTGGTCTCCCACGGTTTCCTCGTGGCCGGAGTCACTGCAGCCTCCTTGCGTTCCTTCTCCCAGGCCCCGGCTTCCCCGAGGTCTCCGATTCCTCCGAGCCCCTCACCTGTAGAAGGCGGTGTTGACTCTCTTTTCTCCAGGGAAGCCCAGCATACCGCAGACCACGTGGCTGTTGTGGGCGCTCCAGCCTTTGTCACACACTTGCGACCAGCCATCAAGAAGCTTGACTTCAACCAGCCCTTCGGTCACGGGCAGGGGTCGCCTGCCCCACCCCACGGCTGGTCGAAGTCGCACCTCCTCCACTTGAAGGTGCCGCTCCACCTGAGGTAAGAACAGAGGGAGGGAAAGAATTCAGCAGCACCTGCTATATGCCCTGCCGTCCTGCAGGAGTCCTGACGGTGTCCGCTGCAAAACGCAGCGGCAGGATGACCGGCGCAAGCTAACAAAGATGCCAGGCCCTCTGCCAGTCTGGCATGTGTGGCCTCCCCCGCCTGCCTGGGAGTGGCTGAAGAGGCTAAGCCTGGGAAATAAATAATAAATAATAAATAAATAAATAAATAAATAAATAAATAAATAAATAAATGGAGGAAGGCGCTGGAGAAGGGAGCCTGTTCTAACTGCACGGAGCAGGAGAGAAAGTTCGCAATTGAAATGTCTCCGGAGGAGGAAGTAAGAAGGGAGATGTTAGAGGAGAGAGGAAGATCTGGGGAGAGGGAGAGGGTGAGAGGAAATGAAGCTGGAAAGGCTCACTGGAGTCAGCTTTAGTAATTTCAATGTGAATACTTCAAAAAATTTGGATTTTACAGCATCTTATTTGCCCTCTTATAAGCCTTAAGCCTCCCAGAAATCCAAATTAGCCCACGAAGGCTATAGATCCCTGCCTTACCTTCTAACCACATATGACCACCCTACAGCCTTCTCTGGACACTCTATCTATCATCTGTCTATCTATCTATCTATCTATCTATCTATCTATCTATCTATCATCTATCTATCTAATATAGTGTGTGTGTGTACTTCAGACCTCAATGACATTGGAATCGGAGAAGCCAGGAAGGCGCTGATCCTTGCAGATGACCCCAGCATCCTCATCGTGGGTGCAGTCACTATTCCCCCAGCCCCGGGACGCACACTCGGTCACACTTCCCTCAGTCCCACTGCAGCTCAGGTTGTCCAGCCAGATTCGGCCTGAGAAAGGAAAAGGAAGAGACAAAGAAATTCTTAGGGAAGAAGGATGAAAGCGTGCAGGGGGATGCTGGGGAGAGGGAGCATGGTGACATCATGTGGCCTTGAGGATAATTCTGCTTTTCTGATGAGAAAAGGGTGGAGAAGGGATGGGGGATCTGGAGGGGATGAGGAAAGCGCCTAAGATAGATTAAAAAGTTGGTGGTGATCAGGGGATACTGAAGAATTTATTAGTTAGGGTGAATTTTTTTTTTCTTATTGAGACAGGGTCTCCCTGTAGCCCCAGCTGGCCTGAAACTTGCTATGTAGACCAGGCTAGCCTTGAACTTATAGAGATCCACCTGCCTCTGCCTCTGGAGTGCTGGGATTAAAGGTGTATGCCACCATGCCTGGTTTGATAGGGTGAATTTTTTATAAAAAGCAAACCAAAACTCAAGACTTGACACTGAAGTTCTGATCAGTCTTTATCCATTCAATGTCAGCTTTACTTAAGAACCTACTGTATGCCAGATGTTATACATCTTCTTAGAAATGAGCTGCCAGAAGACCATCTTATGTAAAGACTGGGGATCCAACAAGCTTTGTAGCTTGCCTAGGAGTTTGAGTGAAACTTGGAAATTTTAGGTCTTTTCACCTCACCCTGACATTCTCCTATGGGATATTCTCCCATATGTCTGTCCTGCCTGCTGCCATGGCACCCTTTGTTTTGCTATTTGAAAGTCACTGAGTATCAGTGACTTTCTCTCAGAACTGAGAAGAACTTCAAAGGTCCCAGTCAGTGTTCTGGGCTCCCTCACTCATGGTCTAATAGGGCTTACCCTTCTGCCCCACCAGGCCACACAGCCACTAGAAAGTCCTTGTGAGTGTTTACAACATTATTCCACCAGGCCTGGTGCAGTCCTTTGAAGCCATCCAGAAAACCCAAGAGTCACATGACCATCCCTCCCAACTTTGAACATCCCGTGATATAACTGCTATCCAAGACCCTTTTATTTATGTGCCAAATGGTTGGTTTCCTTAGCTATTCCTCCTGAAACGTGGCTTCTAAATCTTTCACGCTGGGCAGCTCTCCCTTGAAAGCATGCCCCTCCCCCAGGAATGAAGCCAAGGCTGTGCAAGCGCTCTACCTCTTGACTAGATCCCTAGTCCGGCCTTTCCATTTTCTGTTGTCCCTCTTAAACTGTGGTATCTACAAGTGGCACTCAGAGGTGGTATAGGTATCAGTGGGACCTGGGAATCAGTGGGACCGGAGAATTGGCAGCAGGTTGCAACTATGACTGTCCATCGCGCCCACTATGAGTCTGAGAACACCCAGCCTCAGAACACTGTGCCCCACCCCCACACTCATACAACCACATCAATTCCGGCTTCTTAGTTTCAGCTCTAGTAGGGAACCTAATTTTGTCAGTTGTAGTATGTGTCTCCTTCCAGTTGTGGGACATCCAGACATCATTCATTTGCTCTCAGAGTCCCCTGAAGCCAACTATATTTTGAGCATTCAGGGTTCACCTGTACTGGGCTGTCCTTGGACATGGCTTTGGAGAATCCTACTTTGCAGAATGAAACTTCAAGATCTTTTCCTCATTGTGCACAAGGAACACTGGAGGCTCATGGGAAGCATGGCCTAGCCTCAGGTCACATGGCTCTGGAAGTAACTTTGTTGAATGGTTTTTCACCCATGGATTTACTTAATTCTTGATGTCCTATCCTGGTGGCTGTGCCATGCTGGTGTTCCTTTCTCTGTATTTGAGCTGCACTTAAGTCTGGGCTGTACCCGGAGCATTGCTTACCTGTTCCTGGGCCATATTTGGCACTATGGGTCCAGCCTGTGGCCTCTGTGAAGCCCAGCTCCCGGCAAAGGACATGTGCAGCTTGCAGTGTGAAGTCATCATCGCAGATGGTGCCCCATTCACCTGCTCGCTGTATCTCCACTCGGCCCTCATAGGGCTTTCTAGGGAAGCCAGCTAGCCGGAATCGAAGC
Organism: Eospalax fontanierii; assembly: GCA_035773235.1. Lineage (NCBI taxonomy): Eukaryota > Metazoa > Chordata > Mammalia > Rodentia > Spalacidae > Eospalax > Eospalax fontanierii. The sequence goes on along the minus strand of CM069547.1, from coordinate 49,854,828 downwards.
CCCTGGCTTCCTGCCTTCTCTGGGCCCATGGAAGGGGATGGAGACTCCAAACTGGAGCTGCTCAGCAAGCCCAGCAGCAACAGTCCCCATGGGTACCAGTGCCACACATTAACAAGTCGCATGGCAGGGAAGGCCTGAGAAGGAGCAAAGGAGGGAGGGAGGGAGGGAGGGAGAGAGAGAGATGCAGGCACCAAGGGACAGAGAGACAGAGACACAGTAAATGAGGGCATGGATACAAAGCAAACAGGCACAGCCTTAGGGACCTAGATTGGGGGTGAGGGAGGGAGGCTCTCTCTCCTTCCCTTTTGTAAAAAATGAAATGTTCATAATTAGTTTTTAGTTCCACAGTGACCTTTCTTAGTTCTGCTATCATTATCCCCTTCATCCTCCAATCGATGGAGATTACACTCATCCATAAGAGAATGAGACCAGGAGAGATCAGAGACCAAGAGTCTGAGAATGGTCCAGATATAAAGAGAGAGAGGTTGAGAAGAGACACACAGAGGGAAGACCCAGAGAGACAGGATGTGAGAGGAAGGAAGCCTGTGGGAAAGCAGAGAGACACATTGACTATGGATAGATGAGCAGAGGACACAGGACCGGGAGTGATGCAGAGGCAGAACAATGAAGAGAGGGAATAAGAGCCAAGGAGCAGACATGGGAAGAATGACAGGATCGCCCATTTAGCCAGGCAGACTCAGATAGCAGAACTGATTGTGGCAGGCACGGGGGACCTGAGAGGCCTCCAGATTTCAGAACTCTGAATGGGAGGTCTAGTTCCATGGGGACAAATGCCCAGGCAGTAAGGGCGGAGGCTAAAGGATACGTGGAGAACGCACTGTACACCCGACCTAGCACATGGGCTCGCAGATACCGGGCAGAGTCAAGGGGTTCAGGAGGGCTAGGCTTCATGCAGGGCAGGGTTTGGGGTGGGGTTGTCCAAGTTCCCTGTCAACAGCACTGTGGCTGTCACTGGGAAACCAGAGGTTAGGCTGTCTGTCTGCTCCATGGCTCAGGCCTTCTCTATCCAAGGCTGAAAACAGCTCTCTGCAGCAAGGGGGCCTCCCTGCATTGCATCCCCCAACTCAGACAAACAAGACAGCTTTGTTCTAGGGATATTTTGGCTTGGAGGCCCAGGGGGAAGAATGAGGGCCCTCCAAGCTGCACCCTGCAGTCTCTATCCCCAATATCAACTCTCATCTTGTGTCTCACTCCCCTTTAGCAATAATAAAACTGTCAGTTGGTTGGCTTCCCCCACTCCATCCCACACCACCCTTTTGTCTGGTCCTTCCACCATCCTCTCCATCCCCAGCTCCCCTTCGCCCTGGCTCTGCAGCGTGACTCCCCTACCTTTGGTTACGCGCAGCTCTAGAGGCTGGAAGCAAAGTTCTGGTCCTGGAGATCAGTCTTAGGACTTCCAAAAAAAAAAAAAAAAAAAAAAGTGCTCGGCCAGGGGAGACTGGACCCCCCCTTTCTCCCCCCTCTGCGCTGGTCCCACCCCCGTCCCCTAGAGCCCTCCCACATTCCTCTTTCTCCCTCCATTCCTGCGAGGCTAATTCCCTTCTCTAGGTCCTCCCCTCCCCCGTGGAGCTGGCGGCTGCCGCGCCACCTCCCCCCTTCCTCTGACCCTCGGATCTCAATGAAGCTTTCTTTTCCCGCAGGTTTGAGGCCGGGCAGCCGCGGTCAGGGAGCTGGACTTGCAAGCGCCTCGGGATGGCAGGGTGGTCCGGGCGGCGGCCACTGTGGCAGCGGGAAACCTTCCAGCCCCCGGCCTTTCCTCCACATCCCCAGCTAGACAGAGTACAAACAGTCCAGTCCAACCCCGGCTGGTCTATGGGCAGGTCCACAAGGGGAACTGAAGTCCCGAGGGTCCAGTTCGTCTGTATGGTGCCCCGGAGTGCCTGCGGGTGATGTCACGTTAAGCATATGATGTTACACGCAGCCCCCAATTCTCAGGTGTCAGGACCCTTTGGCCGAAATCACCGTTTCCCTAGGTAAAGCCACTGTGTACGCCCCAGGCTAATGCTCCACTCTGCTAGTCTAAGGACCCGGTCTTCTTCCTCCTAACTCCTCTACCTCCCTCCCCCACCGAGGCCAAAGGGCGGGAGAGGGATGGGAACGCCTTCGGCACCCTGCAGCCCCGCCCCTGCCCCGCCCTCCGCCCTCGGGGCCAGGAAGCGGGGAAGGAACCGCCCGGGCCATGGACGGGGCTGTGATGGAGGGGCCGCTGTTTCTGCAGAGTCAGCGCTTCGGGACCAAGGTAGTAGGGGGCCAGGCGATGCTGAACCCCATCAGAACTAGAAGTGGGATTAGGTCCAGAAAGAGGAAAGGGGTTGGGAGGCAGACTGGAGAGCCCCGTGACGTTCCCTCGAAGTTCCTTTGCGCACTTGGGAGAAGCGTGGGCAGTCCCGCTCTGTGTCCTTTTTGGTACGGATGAGGTAGAGTGGCGTCCTCCTTGGGAAATAGGAAGCCCCAGACCCAAATCGGCCTGTCTGAGCCTCTGCTTCCCTGTATGTTGGTGGGGGTGTGCAGCTCTCGCTCTCTCGCAGAGGTGGAGGAAAACCTGGGCTGTGCTCTATCCGGCCAGCCCCCATGGCGTAGCGCGGCTTGAGTTCTTTGACCACAAGGGGTCGAACTCTGGAGGTGGCCGAGGTGGCTCACGCCGCCTGGACTGCAAGGTCATCCGTCTGGCTGAGTGTGTGAGCGTGGCCCCTGTGGTTGTGGAGAGCCCCCCGGAGCCCGGCGCCGCTGCTTTCCGCCTGGACACCGCACAGCGCTCACACCTGTTGGCGGCAGACGCACCATCCAGTGCAGCCTGGGTGCGGACCTTGTGCCGAAATGCCTTTCCGGTAAGGGGCTAGTGGTGAGCTGCACTGGGCCTTCGGGGGCACCATGAGGCTGGGAAAGTTACAGCGGCAGTGGTACCTAATGGTCTAATTTCCCCTACCCCCAGCCCAAGAGCCGAGGGAATTTTACGGGCCATCCATGTTCCTTTTTCTGCAGAAAGGTGGCTGGGCTCAGAAGCAGGCGGAGAACCCACCCAAATTTTCTGCCCTGGAGATGCTGGAGAACTCGCTGTACAGCCCCACCTGGGAAGGTAGATGTTCCATAAGCCCAAGCAGGGATGGACCAGGGAGAACAGGTGCTCTTGGGAAGCCGGTGATAGGAGCACACTGGGTCCCTTCTTGTTCCTGAACTCCTCCAGGTGCCTTAGTAATTGTATATTGCTTCTAGGGTCCCAGTTCTGGGTAACCGTGCAGAGGACTGAGGCTGCTGAGCGCTGCGGTCTGCAAGGCTCCTACATGCTGAGGGTTGAGGCTGAGAAGCTGACTCTGCTGACTTTGGGGGCCCAGAGTGAGATCCTGGAGCCACTCCTTTCCTGGCCCTACACTCTGTTGCGACGCTATGGCCGGGATAAGGTGCAGGGGCTGTGGGGGAGGACTGTTAGGGAGGGCTTCTGGGGCTGGGTAGTTGTAGGTGACCAATTCCATTCCTAGGTGGTCTTTTCTCTGCAGGTGTCCTAACTTACCAGTCCTGTGACTCATCTCTTGTGACATCCTAGTAATATGTTTCCCTCCACACCCTTAGGTCATGTTCTCTTTTGAGGCCGGTCGACGCTGCCCCTCTGGCCCTGGAACTTTCACCTTCCAGACCACACAGGGAAATGACATCTTTCAGGCAGTTGAGACTGCCATCCAGCAGCAGAAGGCTCAAGGAAAGGTGGGACAGGGACATGATGTCCTTCGAACTGACTCTCATGAAGGGGAGGTGCCAGAGGGGAAGGTGGCTTCCCCTTCCGGTCCCCAGGAGCTCCTGGGTAGCTCTCTAGTCCTGTATGCTGAGCCTTTAGACTCCCTGCGCATTCCTTCAGGCCCTTCTCAGGACTCTTTATACTCAGACCCCCTGGACAGCACCCCTGCTAGGTCAGGGGAGGGAGTACATGCCAGGAAACCTCTGTATTGGGACTTGTATGGGCATGTGCAGCAGCAGTTGCAGAAAGCCAAGCTGACGGACTCCAAAGAGGACCCAATTTATGACGAACCGGAGGGCTTGGCCCGAGCTCCTTCCCGGGGCCTTTATGATCTGCCTCAGGAACCCAAGGATGCATGGTGGTGCCAGGCTCGGATGAAGGAGGAGGGTTATGAGCTCCCTTACAACCCTGCCACGGATGACTATGCTGTGCCACCCCCTCGCAGCACAAAGCCTGCCCCTGCTCCCAAACCACAGGGCCTGGTCTTCCCCGAATCTGGTACTGCAAGTGGCAATGGCAGCAAAGGCCATAGTTCAGACACGGCTCTGTACAGCCAGGTCCAGAAGAGTGGGGCCTCGGGAGGCTGGGACTGTGGGCTCTCTAGAGTAGGGAATGACAGGACTGGGGTCAAGTCAGAAGGCTCCACCTGAGGCAGTTGTTAATAGGAGGCTGCTTGGGAAAGTGGCACTGGGATCAAAGGAACCTGTTAGACCCATAGGTTGGGAAGGGCCCATGTGAGACCAGAGAAGTCAACGGAATTTCAGTCCCAAGAAATTCTAGGAAGTAGAATTGATGTCAGGACTGAGGGATGGGTTTTGTGGAGGGTCAGCAATGTGAAGATACTGCTTTACCAAAGGAATGGATAACCGATAGACTGGGTCTATGGGAAGGGGTCCATTGGTCAGAATGGGTACATTTGGGGGTGGGAGATTCTTCCTCCTGTATTGTTCTTTGACAGAGGTATATTTTTAATTTATAAAAATTCTCATTAAAGTCAGTTTGAGTTGAAGAGGTCTCTGTGTGACTAGATAGTGGTAGCATTTGCTGGGTGGTTGTGAAGGGACTTGAGAGAAAAAACAGGCATGTGCTGGGCACCATGTAAGGAGAAAAGGGCCCAGGGAAAGAAGCCGATAGGTGTGGCTCAGATCCTGGGCCGCCACAGGCTCACCTGGGTCGGCCCCTAGCTCAGTGACCCTGGTGAGTTGTATGATATCTGCAGCCCTCACTCTGCCCTGTGGCTCTTCTTCCAAGTGTGAGAACTTGTATTTGGCTCTACTTCATAAGGTTGTTTGCATGAAATTGATACATTTCCCCAGTATTTAATGTAATCTCAAACCCGTTTTACAAACAGCAGCTATTCTGTAGTCGGAGGAAGTTAGCAGGTGTGGCTAGAGATGAGAAGGGAGTGCGCCTTTTCCACACCACCCATTCCCCTCCGCTTGGCTATGCAACAGCACCCTCCCCTTCAGATACTCATAGACCTTGCTCACAGGTGCCAAGTACCAAGCACTTGGAGCTGAAGGGAGCTGCTGTGTGCCGTGTGCCGTGGTGGTCTCAGAAGGGTGCCTCTCTCCACTGGGGCTCCGGTTTGAATGTCTCGGTTTTTCTTGACCTTTGAAAACTTCATCCTTGTTCCTAAGTTGCAGTTTCCCCCAGGGTGACCTGATCTCTTTCACTTGCTTACACAGCAAGGGCTAGGAAATGCTCCTCACAATGATGAAGGCCTACTGGGTATTTAATCATCTGTATCAACAATATCTGATGGTCCAAAAGAAAAGAGTCTTTGCTGGACAAAAGACAGGCCCTAGTGTGCTACTTCCAGACCTGAGTAGGGCTGTGGTGGTGCAGGGGACAGGAGAGGAAGGTTCTTCTTAGCCTGAGTTCATAGGCTCAGGTCCTTAGCAGGCGGCAGATCTGACCTCAGGTAGCCGTCATGTGAGTTGTAGCATGGATGTAGTGAGGCAGAAGAGTTGTGCTGTGGCCTGGGCACTTAGGGCTGAGAGGGATACTCTTCTTCCAAATCAGAAGACAGGAAGGCTTCTGAGGAAGATTTGTTGGATGCTGGCATCTTGGGGGCTCTGCCTACAACTGGAGCCACTGGCAGGGGGATCATTGAGGCTCTCACTCGGTTGGTCAGCAACTGCCCAGCCTGCAAAGAGCAACCAGAGACTTCTCTAAAAACCAGACAGTTCCTGACCTCTTATCCTGTCCCTGCTGAACTCTAATCTTAATTCCTTCCCAGATACCATCCCTGAAGTGACACCCCGAAGGCCTAGGGCAGTGACTGAAGTCTCCTGGCCTGCAGCCTCTGTAGTGTCATTTTCTTGCCTAGTGACCCTTGTCTGTCAGCTTACCCATCAAGCCCTTGTGTTGGGCTCAGCTCCCGTGTGTAAAAGCTAAGGAGCAAAAGAAACCCCCTTTTGAGTCAAGGTCTCATTCGGTAAACCTGGTTGATCTTAAATTTACAGGAAAGCTCCTGCCTTAGCCTACTGAGTCCTGGGATTATGGTATGAGCCACCACACTTAACTTTCAACCCTTGTCTCCAAGGTACTAATCCAGGTCAATTTCCCTTAACTGTATAAGAGTGACACTTCCCTTGCTGGGATTCTGTGAGGATTAAGTGAGACTCTGTGAAACACTTATTAGAAAGCCTGGCAAGTGACTGGTGCTCTATAAATGTTCTTTCCCTTCCCTTGGGCAGTTCTTTCCCTACCTTCCCTTCAGCCTTTTCTTTCAAGGACAGGGCTGTGGTTGTAGTTCCATTGTAGCCAGTTTGCTTAATGTGATAGCAGATTGTTAAATGACTAAAGAGTTACAAACACTACAATTAAAATACCTAAGCAGCAGGGTGTGGATGATAGCCTGTATTCCCTCTCACTTAGGAGGCTGAGGCAGGTGGATGGCCAGATCAAGATTAGTCTGGGCTGCATTTCTACATCATGAGACCCTGCCTCAGAAAAACAACAAAAAACCCCACAAAGCTGGATGTGGTGGCACATATCTTTAATTCCAGCTGACAAAGGCCAACATGGTCTACATAGGGAGTTCCTGACCAGCTGGGACTACTTGGAGACCCAGTCTCAAAAACCAAAAACCCCACCCAAACCAAAAAACAGAACCAAAACCAACTGACCAACTCCGTCTACACATCAACACTACTGCATCGCATTGCTTAAGCAAATTCTTTGTCCTTTTGCCTGTTTTTTTTTTCCCTACCAGTAGTAGGGAAGGGAGTGGAGCTGTTCCTTTGGGTCTGGGCGCTGTTGAGGATGGGGATGGAGGGCTCCCTTTATCTCTGGGCATAAAGGGGATATGAGGAAGGAGGGAAGCATGCGGGAAGAAGAGAACTGTACCTTTCTAGGTCCCTGGCTTTCCCAGCTTGTGTGGAACCGTCCCTGAGGCTTGGTGCAGGAGCTGCTCAGGTATGAGTACAGGTGGCTCCCAACTTGCAAGGGGTTGTAGGTGGGCTCCAGCTCCAGGCTGTTCAGTGTGCTCTGAGAAGAGGAGGTGTTCTATTCAGGGAACTCAAGTCATAGAACACAAGATGTCACACAGAGACCAGAGTATGAGAGAGGCTAAAGGAGTGTGAAGACTTCAGGCTGCTGTAGATTGAGGCTGAGACAGGTGAGGCTTACTGGTGTTCTGCCCGGCAAAGGAACTGAAGTAGATGTAACCCCTAATGGTTAGGAATTATGAAGTCCCTAACATTGGCCTCAGAAAGTGTACCATTGGGTTCTGAGAGGAACCAGAACAATTGTAAGGCGTACAAGGGATCCAGTATGCACAGCTGAGGGAGGGTGTGCCCCCAGGTTATGTGGTGGGGTAGGGGTGCTCCAGTCTTCAAGGTAAGTACAGAAAGTACCCCTCCCCGCCCCACACCCGCCCTCAAGTAAGTGGAGCACAGGAGGGCATTCGTGCATATCATTCCTGAGCAATCTGGCTTTCCGGCCACAACATCCTGTGCCAGGAACCACTGGCCCTGAAGTGAGACGCCAAGGGAGCCATGGCACTCATGCTCACCTCTCCTTGCATCCCTATAACTGCCAGTCCTTGAGCACAATCCTGCTCTGTCCTTTCTGTGTCAGCCAGCCATCCAGCAGTGATATGGCTGCCATTCTCCCAGTCCAGAGTCTCCTTTCCCACCCCAGCCTGGGGAGCCCAGCAGAGGAAAGACAGAATCTAGACACAGACAGAGAGCAGGAAGACAGGGACACGGAGTTGGGGGCGTTGGAGAGAAGGCAATGCTGAAGAAGGCTGCCTCCCAATCTACTGGCCTCTTTGCATCTGAGTCTAAGGCTTCCTTTTACTGCCATTCCTCAGCAAAGCCCAGGAACACAAAGCGTATGCATATTACAGAGAACATAGCATCACAGGGAGTGCACATGTGGAGTCCCACACTAAGCACAGGCATGCTTCCTCCCAACCCCCCATCTAGAGGCTTAGCACATATACACTTGAACACCATAATAAACACCCAAAGGCGTGAAACCCCACTCCAAGCTTCCTTTGGGGCATCTCCTATTGTCCCTCCTTCTTTGGTCTTCTGCTTTTTGCCTGACTTGCCCTGTCCCTTCCTCTCTATACTGCTTCTCTCTCCTTTCTAACCTCAGCTTCCTCTCCAAGGTGGAAGTGCAGATGAGAGGAGGGGGAAGCATGGCTGGCTGGTGTGAAGAATGCACCACACAAATCCAGTTCACCACTGGACCTAGACTGCCTGTCCAGACTTTCTCCTCTGCCCAGACCAACTTGTCCTTCTGGAGCACTTGCCCTTTTCTTCTTTGCAGCTACCTTTTGGCATTCACTTAAATCAGGTAGCAGAGGTATATGTATACATGTGAGTGCATGTGTGTATTTAAATCAGCTGTCAGGGGTACATGTGTCTGCATGTGTGTCTATGTGCATGCCCATGTGTGTGGTGGGTGCATGTGTGCCCATGGATGTGTACTCTCCACGCATGTGTATTGTGTGCACATATGTACATACATCATTTATGTGTTGTGTGCATGTGTTTGCACATACATATTTGTGTCCATGTGTGTGCATATGTGTGTTGTGCATACATGTGTGTCTGTGTGTGTGCTGCAGGTACATATATGTGTGTGATCTCCAGGATGGCCCTGATTCCCAGTCATTTGCATATACCGGTGACCCTTTTCTTTTTCAGCTCTCTTCTCAAACCTCAGTTCCCTCAGGACAGTCTGCCTTCTCACTTCATTCTCACCCTGCTGCCTTAATCAGAGCATTGACTTCCTCCCACCTCATGTCCTCTCCTTGCTTTCATCCCCTTGGGACCCCTGTCCTCTGCTCTTCCGTCCATTCCTCTCCCTCAGCCTGTTCAGCTCCATTCTATCTGTCCCGGAGGCTCCACTTGCCTCCATGATCTTCAGGCTGTCTTCAGGTGGGTCCTCAGATAGCAGGGGAAAGAGGCTGGGCAGCATGAGTTCCCTTGTGGCCACTGCCTTCACCAGCAGTGTGAGAGAGCGAGAAGGTGTGATCACATAGAAGGTGCTGGTAGGGACACTCTGGTTGTGTCCGGGGCTCAGGGGCTCCCCTTTGGCCAACAGCAGCCATTCTCTTTTCTGCAACAAGGACACACATCTTCAATCTTTGATGCATTTTGAGGGTAACTGTAATTGAAGATTGCTCAAGTTCCTTTTGGGGTTAGGGAGGGCAGAGCTGTTTCACTTCGGCTTTAGGAGGAGGAGCTTCTTGGATGACTAATACCACAGTTACTACTCTTTCTCTCTGGTCCAGGATGTGCTGGAGAGAGTAGGCAAAAAGCTTAGTGTGGAGATCTAAACTAAGTGATGCCCTTTAACTTGAGGTGGGTTCATCTCAATAGAACATTCAATGGTAAATGTGGAGTTTGAAAAATTATAACTCTGTGTATGCATGTATTTTATTTATGTGTGTGTTGTGTAGGCATATATGTGCCACAGTGTGTGTGTTTGTCAGAGGACAACATTTGGAAGTCTGGTCTCACCTTCTGCCTTGTTGAGGCAGGCTCTCTTTTGTTTCTGCTGTTGCACTACATACTCCAGGCTGGCAGGCCCAGCTTTTCCAAGACAGGATTATGCTATAGACCCCAGGCTGTTCTGGAACTCACTATTATAGCCTAGACTAGCCAGTTGCTTTAGCTTCCCATGTTGGATTTCAAGCATGAGCTACCACACCTGGTTCCAAAAATTACACACACACACACACACACACACACACACACCACAAAACTCCAAGAAACATGGAGTCAGAATGGTTATTTATCTGTCTCCCAGCATTGGGATCAGAAACTTACATCACCATCCTGACTTTTTAAAAAATGTGGGTTCTGGGGATCAAACTCAGGACCAAGTAAGCCATCTCCCTAGCTGCCCCCCCTTGGTAATGCTAGGAATTGAACTTAGGGACACATGCTAGGCAAGTGCTCTACCACTGAGCTATTTTTCCAGCCCTAATTCTTAAAATCAGTCTTGAGATGGAATGTTGTAGCGGGTGGTGCAAAACGTCAGGCCTTAATTTGAATGATAACGTTGAGTGGTGTGGATATCGACTGCAGTTAGAATGGAGTGATTGGGGTGTATCCCTGGGATGCCCAGTGAAGGGTTAAGACGGTGGTCAAGCAGCCTTCAGAGCAAGAGGAGAAAGATCTTAGAGAAAATCTTTGGAACAAGAAGGCAGTGGGTGGAGCCAGGGCCCTTGAGATCAACTCAGCTGGTCCACAAAGTGAAAGGTCAAGACTGTGGGGGCAGTGGATCTGTGAGTGAAGAAGGGCAGCTCTTTGCCACATACTATGAAGATGACAGGCTAGTGCATGGATAGGAGAAGAGGCAGACTCAAAAGCAGACTTGTAGGCACACCCTTTGTTGATGAGACATGGAAATGAGGCAATTTCCTATGGTCCTTGTCCAAGGGAAACCGCATGACTCCAGGAAACATGGAATCAGAATGGTTATACTAGTCCTCTTGCTGGAGGTGATCACCAGACACAGCTGGCACAAATATAACAATTTCCCAGCTACACAAGATGAAAAAAATCTACACTACTTCCATCCATTCTAACATGAAAATTTGAAAGAAATAATAAAAAAGGACATAGGGGAAAGACAGTATCCTGTGGAAGACAGGAGGAAAGTGAGCAAAGAGGCACCAGAGTTACACTCAGAGATGCACTGCACTGGGAGGGGGAAGGCGCTGACACATTTTTTAAAAAAAGGGTTTATTTATTTTATGTGCATGTGTGAGTGTCTGCAGAAGCCAGAAGAGAGCATTGGATCTCCTGGAACTGGAGTTACAGGTGGTTGTGAGCTGCCTGATATGGGTGATAGGAACTGAATTCTGGTCCTTTGCAAGAGTAGCAAGAGCTCCTAAATACTGAGTCATCTCTACAGCCCCAGCTGTGATATCTTAAAGCAGTGCCATCAAACCAAGAAGCACAGGATTCTTGAGAGTCTGTAAGGGGTAAGGAACCTGCTCATGCTTATAGAGAAAAGCTGTGACTGTTCCTGTGCTTGGTGACCATTAGTGGTAACTGGTTGAAAATTCTGGAGGCATGGTTCCTCCTTAATAAAAGACTTTTTAAATCTTCTCCCCCTGCCCAAATAAAGTGATTTGGGCATCGTACCTGAGGTCTAGTGCCCAAGCTTGAGGATGTTAAAAAATAGATGATTTAGCCATGGGAAAGCTAATCACAACTATAATCACAAATATTAGTGGAATGTTTACCAGGCAACAAGCACTGTATAAAGAGAACTATGGGACCTTTAGAAGTTCTTATGTTGTTAGTATTTTGCTTATATCTGGAGGTTTTCCTGAAGAACAAAAATCGAAATGTAATAGAATGTCTGCCTGAGGCCTACTAAAGCCATCAAATTGGGAATGAGTGATACAGAAATTATGGTGTACGTGTGTGTCAGGGCATTTACTTACCCTGGGGACATAATAGATGACCTTATTAAGTCTGAAGGGACAAGCACGAAGTGGCCTGCCTTCTTTTGACCAAAGTAACTTCTGACAGGGCTCAGGATTTCAATCATTTTTCAATCTTCTATTTTATACCAGTTCTTGCATCTGCTTTTAAATGTGTTAAGAAGTTTATTGAATGCCTATGTGGAAACAGGCATAAACTCCTGTCTTGTTAGTATTTATAATTGAGTGAGGGGAAAGCTTGTAAACTGTCTAAGACTTTAGACGACCAACTCTTCTGTCTTGCCTATTTTTAGTACTGATAGTCCTGTGTCCCAGAAAACCCCTTAGTCCTAGACAAACTGGTAAGGTCATTTACCCATCTAAGAATAGTCATCTGGCTACACTGTAGATTTATTAGAAATCTTTGATTTCTGCATGCAGAACACTCTTGACCACTAGATGTAGAGATGATTGCAATCTCAAAAGTCACAGCTGATGTGGAACTGTCAAGAAGACTAAGAAGATTTCTGTTTCTGAAAGAACTTTATAGAATGTTTTAAAACTTCTGGGCTGATATACAAAGAGACTGTCAGAAAACCCTGACAATGTATTTGTTTGTTCATTTTGTTTTGAGACAGGGTTTCCCTGTAGCTCCAGCTGACCTGGAACTTACTATAGAGATCAGGCTGGACTCAGTCTCACAGAGATCCACCTGCTTTGGCCTCCTGAATGCTGGGATTAAAGGCGTATGTGCCACCAACCTTATTAAATGAAGATATTCATTTATCTTTAATTCGTAGGAGCATTTGGTGAAATAAGTGAGAAGGAAGTAAGTTGAACTTTAAGGCTCTTATTTAAGACTTTGAATTTCTAGTCTCTTCCCTGGGCAGTGGTTCTTGAGGTCTAGGACCCAAGCCAAGCTGTGGGTTGACCTGTAAGGACAAGCAATTGTACTTAGGTGTGGTTAACTGCCATAGCAGGTACCTGAGACTGAGAACAAATGCTGCCTGGAGGGCTGAAGAGATGGCTCAGAGGTTAAGAGCACTGGCTGCTCTTACAGAGGATCTGGGTTTAGTTCCTATAGCATCCACATGGCAGCTAACAACTGTCCAGAAGTCTAGTTCCAGGGGATCTGACACTCTCTTCTGGCCTCTGCAGGCATTACAGGTGTACTTACATAATTCAGGTAAAACATTTATGGACATAAAATAAAAATAAATAAATGTAAAAAATTTAAAAATGCTGCCTGAGGATGTCTCAAGAAGACTAGCCTTTAGGATTTTCAAATAAAATGGTGTTTAATGACAATAAATGGCTACTGAGTTCTTTCTACTATACTTAAGCTAGTTCTAAGGAAAAGAACACAAGCTAAGCTTATCAGAAGGCAGGTATTATGGTGTGGATGTAAATGTTTCCCATAGGCTCATGTATTTGAATTGGCCCCAGCTAGTGGAGTTGTTTTGGGAGACTGTGGAATCTGTAGGAGATAGGGCCTAGCTGAAGGAAGTATATCAGTGGAAGTTTATAATCTGGCGTGCTTCCTATCCTGGCTTCTAAGATGTAAGCAAGTAGCCTGTGCTTCTGCCCCTGCGAGCTGCCCCTGCTAAGTACGTTTTCTAATATCTTCTCAACCTGTGAGCCAAAAGCTTTCTTCCCTAAAGTTGTTCCTTGTCAGGTATTTGGTCACATCAACAAGAAAAGTTGTGAAAAGACATCTATGCTTATGCTGTGATTGGTGATTTTGCCTTAGAAAGTGCCAGCCCAGGAGGTTTAGGCTTTACAAAGTAGGACTTACTCTCTTTAGAGAAGGGGTGGGCAGGCACAGGGTTGAACAATATACTGTACTGCAGGCTCAGCCTCCCCTTCTTCTGGTGGCTTTTCAGCCTTTGGTCATTATTGGTTTAAGGGTGATCATGTAACCTAGATTTAAATAATAAAACTGAACCTGCTGAACAAGTCTTCTGGAATATGCTGGCAGGCCTTTTGCCTCTGCATCGTGCAGTGCCCCTCCTTTCTCTTGAGGATAAGATTTAGTATTGAGGTATAATGATCATCTTATAACCATGAGGCAACAGGCATAAGGATGTCTACTTATGGATGCTGGAGCACAAAAATGGAAAGACATGGGTGCTTGATTGGCCAACTGCATCAGCCTCAAAACAGTCTCTCCCCAGACTTCTTGTCACAAGAGAAAAATGTACCATTTCACAGTAAAAACATTCAACAAACCATGAATCAGGTATAACTTCTTATCTTGACAAAATATTGATTAAAAACAAGAAACAAGGGGCTGGAGAGATGGCTCAATGGTTAAGAGCACTGGCTGCTCTTGCAGAGGACCTAGGCTTGGATCCCAGCACCCACATGGCAGCTAACAACTGACTGTAACTCCAGTTCCAGAGGATCTAACACCCTTTTCTGGCCTCTGCAGGCATTGCATACACAGGTGCACTTACATATGTGCAGGTAAAACACCCCTACCACCTGCAAAACCCCAAACTCCAAACCCCACCTCACAGCAAATCCCATGTGCAGTGATAAAAGGCTGCACACTTTGAGGCCAAGAGCAGGGACAAAGATATCACTCTTACCATTTGTATACAACGCTGTACTGAAAAAATGCTGAAGACTAGAGGCCCATTTCTGGCAGATGTTTAGATTGTTAAGAGACTGGGATTCTGAGTATGACCTTGGAGGAGAGGTGCCCATGAAGATATCAAGTGTATCAACAACTTGTCACCAGAGAACTAATATTTTCTGAATTTGACTTAAGCAAACAGCAAGATGAGGAAAGGTGTGGAGATGAGAAGGAGGTTAGTGTATCTGAGGAACATTTAGGAATTTATTAGTGTGTTTGGAATGGAGACTAGAACAGGCATGGTGAAAAGATGAATCAAGAAAAAGCGGCAAGGCTGGGTCACAGGAGTCCAGTGACACCATCCATGCTAGCCTGCCTTCCTCGTACCTTCCCAACCCCTAGATTCTAGCCTCAACCTTCATTCTGCTCTTTACAAAAGATGGCTCTTGACCTGCCATCACCCCATTCTCATTTGGAATCTTGGTCTTGACTCCTCCCCTGTATAGCCAAAGACTTTCCGCTTCCCCACCCAGTTACAGCCCAACCAGCTCATCCCCGTAGACTCAGATTCCCCACTGGACACATATATCCTGGCTGGAATGTTGTCACTTCTGTGGCCAATTAGAGCAGACATGGCCTGGAAAGCTCTGGAATGTGTCTCTGGAGAGGTTGACATTTTAAGTAGGAAACTGAAAGATCTAGGTGGTATTTTCATTTCTTTTTCTAGTTCACACAGACCTGACTTTGTAAGAGCAATGAGGATGTGGAAAGTGACTCACTGCTACATAACTGGGACTACACAGTAGGCTTTGGTAACTGAAATGATATTTTCCTGGCAATAGATGTGATTAATCTTATAAAGTCTTGGAAAAAATTAATTTTGTTTACTTATATATTTATTCCCTACCAAATTTCATGACAAAGTTATGTCAATTTAGAAAAATGCAACAGCACATAAAGACAAAGTAATTAAGGAGACTGGGGAAAACTCAAGGTAGGACAGTGACAGCCAGGGTTAGAGAAGCTATCAGAAACACAAACCACCACTTTTGCTAGAAGAGATCCCTAGAGCTTTCCCTGACCCACAGTCTGGGAGAAGTTTCCTTGTGGATCTTACTGAGCAGTGACTAAGTTTCAGAGACCTCCTGCAAACAAAGTTCATGTAGCTTTAGAGTAGTTTAAAATCTGAGATCTGGAGCGAGCTTTCTGGGTTCAGACCTGGCTCTACAATCTAAACTGTACCTTAGTTTCCTCATCTGTTACCTATCAACAGATAATTCTTACTTTATAGGATGATTATGGCAATAAAATAAGTTAATAGCTGTAAAGTGCTTAGAAGTATATCAGGCACAAAGTAAGCACCATTATTAGATTTCTAAAAGTTAAAATATATTTATTGGTTGATTACTATTTTTCTAAGTTAGAAATAATTGGGCATATTTTAGATATAGGTCTATAAAGGCATCAAAAGATGCTGCAGAACACTTACTTTTCTTATAATCTGGATTAATGTAAGAGTGAAATTTATGAGGATGACTGAATAACCCATATCGTTCAGAAAGATTGGGTAAAGCTCATCTGACACACAAATAAAACAATCTTAGAGAAAGACAGAAACAGCATTTTTTATAAAAAAAATCAGGGAATGGAAAAATCAGGGGTGAAGAGGAGGCAATCGTGAATAAACTGAGCTACGTTTTCATTTGAGGGGAACTCCAAGAACCTGAAGTGAACACATGGGGCCAACCAACTGACTGGGGTGAATTACAAAAAATGCTATGTATCTAGTGAGATGGCAAAGGGTGAATAATGAGCATTTAATAAGAGCTATCTGTGCATCAGAAAAGCTGGGTACTTTTATGGAGACCATTTGCTTGAAGGGAGTGAGTGGTGGCTGTGGTAGCCCAATCTCTGGAGAGGGAAGAATCCAAATAGAAGCAGATTCCCTTACCCTGAGGGCATATGTTGATTCTGTGTGTGTGTGTGTGTGTGTGTGTGTGTGTGTGTGTGTGTGTGTGTGTGTGTCAGGGAGGGGAGGGGATAGGGGGTGAGGGTGGAGAGTGGGGGGAGGGGGGTTGTTGGTGGAGGTAGCAGGGTTCAGAATCTAGGATTCCTACCTGCTCAGACATTTGTAAGGAAACAGAGGGACCAGCAGATCTTAGTGGAGACCTGGTGGTACAGTGGGGTGGGACTAAAGTCAATTTTCCACTCAGAACATTTGTCAAATGCTAGAATGATATGGGTCAGGGGAGCAAAACACTTGATAAAATCTCAAAGAGTAATTCAGTAGACTTGGGCATCTGTGATTAGAGTTGAGACTTTCCAAGATGAAGGGAAAGACACAGTACACCAGTTTTCAGTTAAGAGCTCTGAAAGGGAGATGGAGCCTTAGGGGATAGCAGCCCATGACTCAGCATAGTACCCAAGTACTCTATCTTCCCAGCTCAGGGCAGGGTGAGACTTCTCTACAGGATGCCAACACTGACTGGAGGTCTATGATACATGTATACATTATGTTCAATTTTCATTAAAATATTGCAAGGTATTCTAAAAGTTGGGACCACATGTGAAAACTAGAAGAGATGAAACAAATCCACCTGACTTAGGAATTAAGGTTAATTAAGGCTAGCTGAGAAGAATCTTAAACCGTTAAAACTACATTTATTTGTGTGTGTGTGTGTGTGTGTGTGTGTACATGCAAGAGCATACCATGGTGTGTGTGTAGGTTACAGGTCAGTTTGCAGGAGTCAATTCTGTCTACTGTATGGTTTCCAGGGATCAAACTCAGGCGCAGCCAGCGCCTTTACTAGCTGAGCTATTTTACTGGCTAATTGAAAAGAGTCTTAAATAACAATATGTTTAAGGAAATACATGAAAATATGAAGAAATTATTTAGAGAATTAGTATCTATCCTCCCCCAAGACATTAAAAATAAAAAGAAAGGAGGAAGAGGCCAGAGAGATAGCTCGGCAAGTAAAGATTTTGAATTTGATCTGTAGGACTCACATGGTGGAAGAAAAGGAGAGAATTGACTCCTGCAAATTGTCCTCTAACCTCTACTCATGCATACATACACACTTGCACACACAAATATACATACACACATGCACACACAAATACACACACACACACACATAAATGTAATACATTTAAAAAAGAAAGCAGGGGCTGAAGAGATGGCCAGGCTCTTAAGAGCACTAACTGCTCTTGAAGAAAACCTGGGTTTGGTTCCCAGCACTTATATGGCAGCTAACAACTATCTAAAACTCTAGTACAAGGGGAATTCAACATCTTCTGCTAACCTCCTTGGACACTGCATGACACGGGTGCACTTACATACATGCCGTCAATACACTCATACACATAAAAAGTAATAAAATATATAAAAATAAAACAGGAGGAAACAAGTAGAAATTGTAAAACTACTAACCAACAACTATGTGCAAGTCATGTGCTAGATATGTGATGAATGCTTTACACACACATATTTTTACGTATTCATTTAAAAAATATACAAGTGACAGATGTGACAGAGACAAGAGTTGCTAGTATGTGTCTGGTACATGACTCTTTCTCCTTTCCTTCTCCTCTGCATTTCTCACAAAAGAAGGAGACTTGCTGGCACTGTTCTTGGGTGTTTTAAGTACGTAGAAAGAGACAGGATCTGAGAGCAAGGGGAATTATGTCAGAGAGGCAGAGTCAGTATCTAACAGTGGGGTGAGGCAGACAGAGAGAAACAGGGGCCAGAGGATATGGTGAGAGTTGTGTGTGTGTGTGTGTGTGTGTGTGTGTGTGTGTGTGTGTGTTGCTGTGGTTCAAACCCAGGGCATCAGGCACACTAGGTAAGTCCTTTGCTACTGAACTACACTACCAACTAGGTAAGTCCTTTGCCACTGAACTACACTACCAACCTGAAGTCACAAAATGCTTTTAAGCTGAGGATGACAGACTCCATGCTATATTTCAAGATTAGTCTATGGGCAGTAATGTAAAATGGATCGAGAAGGGGAAGCACTGAAGGCACTGAGACATGTGGAGAAATTGCTGCAATATTAGAGAACAAAGAAAAGATGGTTTGAGCAGGACAGTGATGATAACAATGGAGAGGTGATCAATGTACAGGTGCAGTAGGGACAGGCCAAGGACAAATAAGGCTTATTAAGAGAGTAAGCACAGACATGAGAAAACATGATGGAGAAATGCTTCAAGAAGATGGTGTTAATGCACAGGAAAGTTAGCAGACAGGGTTCAGAGGTCAGGAGTTTACAGAAGTCTTCATGAAAAGAGCAGTGGAGGAAGAAACAAGGCAGCCTCAATCTAGGACCGGAAAACGGAAGTGACCTGGTAATGGGGGAGGTCCAACATCAAGGCCTGGATACCCAGCACCACATGTGGAATGAAGAACACAGCTGACCCTCAGGGGTGGGAAATTCATTCTAGAGAATCAGTGCTCCCAATGCCAGACTCTGCAAATGACAGACACCATCCCTGTCCCCAGCAGAGGAAGCAA
The DNA here is from genome assembly GCA_035773235.1 of Eospalax fontanierii. NCBI lineage: Eukaryota > Metazoa > Chordata > Mammalia > Rodentia > Spalacidae > Eospalax > Eospalax fontanierii. Next base: position 49,836,086 of record CM069547.1, on the reverse strand, counting down.
AGTCATCACCATACACAACCTGGGACCTCAGGAGAGGGGACTGGGAAAATGCAGCAACCCAGAGGAGGCTGAAACTCATGTAATGTGAATTTGCCATTCATCCCCTTTCCAGATTCCACAACCTACACAAAGTTCTTCAATGTAACAATTCTATTTCTTAAGGAAAGCAATGCTAATAAAATATTAACAAAACAAAACAACAAAAACAACCCTGATGTGACCTAGTGGTGCCCTGAGTATGAAGGATGTAATGGCTCAAAGTGGCTGAGGTTTCAAGCCTGAGCAACTTAGACAATGCGGGGGCTGCTATTAACAGAAAGACAGAAGTTAGAAGGAGAAGCTGGCTACAGAGAAACATCACAGTGAGAAAGAGAAGGCAAGAGCTACTCTGGGAGCTGACTTGACACCAGATTTGCAAAGAACAAACGAAAAAGATACAAGAATATAAAACCAAAGATGGAGGCAGAGTTTGGCAAACTTTAGAAACAGGGGTAGGGAAATTCCAAATAAACAAAAGTCTTGTCACATAGTAAGTATCAAAAGTGTTTGTTGTGGAATGAATGAATGGGAGATTGTGAAAAGTCTTTCCCTCTGCTACACTGCCATTGAGGATTTATGCTGCATGGAAAAGATGTCATGCAAAAGATCATGGGTGCAGTGCTATTCAGACACTATTTGGCCTCTCTCTTTTCCTGACGAGGAGAATGGTCTTTAATGTGGTGGTGGAACAGACAGAGTTGAGAAAACAGTAGCAAAAGATGGGCAAGGATGGTTCAGCAGGGTCTAATGACCCAAGTTCAATCCTTGTGACTCACATAGTAGAAGGAGAGAAGTGACTCCAGCATGCACCCTCCATCCCACTAGAGTAAATAAATAAATAAAGGAAAAAGGTTGGCAAGGAGCAGTTAGGATGTCGAGACACTAAGTGAGTTTTAGTTCAGTGAAATACAGAGCCTAGGATGTGGGTGAGTGAAGAGAGGATTTGCCTCAGTCTTTTAAAAAAAAATTATATTATTTTCATTTTATTTTATGTGCACGAGTGTTTTGCCTGCCTGTATGTAAGCATACCTGTGTCATATAATGCCCACAGAGATCAGAAGTGGGTGTTGGATCCTCTAGAACTGGAGTCTTGGATGGTTGTTAGCTGCCATGTGGGTGCTGAGAACTAAACCCGGGTTCTCTGCAAGAGCAGCCAGTGCTCTTAACTGCTGAGCCATCTCTCCAGCCCCTTGTCTCAGTCTCATAGTCTGTTGATCAGCATACATCCAAAATAGGGACTTTAACAAAGAAGGTGAAGAGATAGGCTTTGTAGTCAACTGAACTGGGTTCAAATTCTGACCATAGGCCACTTACCTATGATAAGTAACTTGGCCTTTTCAGGCCTTGGCTTTCTTCAGTTGCAAAATAGGGACACCAGTCCCTTACCTGATGGCACTGAAGACTGCAAAGCACTTGGCTAAGTGCCTACTTGCTAAGGTAAGTCCTCCAGAAACAATAAGACAAAAAGGAGTAGCAATTAGTGATTGCTATGCCAACATACTTATGAGCTCCCATGAGAGGGGAGTGATAAAGATGAGTTGTCTATATCCTTAGAATAACGAGCACACAGTGAGCCGCAAATTTTCACCAAATACACAAATAAATACAAATTTCTTAAACCTCAAGTTCAGTGGCAGGGAGACTCTGATTTTTAAAATTTTATTTATTCTGTGTGTATATGATGTGCATGTAAAGGTCAGAGGACAACTCTGTGGAGGTGATAATCTCCTTCCACCTTTATGTGGAGTCTAAGGATGGAATTCAGGTAGTCAAGCTTACTTGGCAAGAGCTTTACCCATCTGAGTCACCTTGCAAGCCAGAGACTGATTTTTGTGTTTGTAAGCCAGGATTGAAGGAAATACTCTTTCCTATCCTAACTTTTAATATATATGATATTTCATTGCTTGGAAGGATTATAGCTCCTCTAACTTTTCTCCTATTTAGGTTTACCCATTCATCTATTTAGGACATTTAAATTTTACCACTGTAAATAACACTGAGACAAACATTCTGTACACATATATTTGCCTCCTTTTCTTGGGCTGCATTCTTAGCAAAAGTGTTTAAGAGTATAAATTTTTAGAGAAACTATACTCTCTTAGACAGTGTGTTAAAATGCCAATGTGTATTTAAAATGTCATGTACCCTAAGAACGCATTGAACCGGCATGGTTGTGGCCCCTTATAATCCCAGAACTTGGAAGGTAGAGGCAGAAGGATCAGGACTTAAAGGGTTATCCTTTTCTCCATATCACATTTGAGGCCAGCCTAGCCTACATGGGATTCTATTTTTAAAATAAAAGCATTGCACTGAAAGCTGGGCCTGATGTTTCAGGCCCGTAATTCTAACTCTTCAGGGAGGCTATGAGAGGAGAATCTTAAGTTCAAGGCCTGCTTGGGCTTCAAGAGTGAGTTCAGTGGCCCAGGAAATTTTATGAGACTTGTTTCAGAACAAAAAGTAAACAGAAGACTGGGGATATAGATCAGTGGCAGAGTGCTTGCCTCGTAAGTGTGAGGCCCTAGGTTCAATCTCTAGTACTACAAAAGAAAGGAAAAAAAAAAAGAAAAAACACTGAAGAGAGTCAGGAGAAATTCTCCTGAGGAGATCCAGCATCTTGGAGATTCTAGGAGCTGTGGGGAGTAAGCTGGGCTGTTGGGCACCCAAAGGACTGATCTGTTGTCTCTACTGTGCAAAGACAGGAGGGAGATGTTTTTTAGATAGGAAACAGGAACTCAGTGGGTGGACCCTGCAAGTCAGTGTGGGCTTGAAACAGGAAAGAAGCCTGTGTCTGATAGTGAAAGACACAATGCTGTGCTGCCTGTCACTCATATCCAACAGGCCAAGCCTTTATTTGGTATTTGTCCTTGGATTCTATTTGCAATTATTTTATTTAAGCATTGCATACCTTTTCTTTGCTAAAAGTTTTATTATTATTGGGTGTGTGGATACATGTAACATGGCCCGAGTGTAGAGGTCAGTTCTCTCCTTCCACCTTCATGTGAGTCCCAGGGACTGAACTCAGGCTGCTATAGAGCCTTCTCTTGCTGAGCCATCTCACAGGGCTACATTTGTGTGTGGCCTTTTTGTTTCTGTTCCAAGGAACATCTTGTTTAAGTCAGACACCAGCTATTTGGTTATTAGATGCTTCTACCTTACTCCCTACTTCCAAACCTTCACCAAATCCTACTGATTATGTCTAAAAATGATTTTAAAAATTAAAAAATATATTTAATAGTTACATAAAATTTTATGTTAATAAAAATTAACAAATAAGATGTATTATGTATTAATAAAATAATTAAAATAAAGATTAATAAAATTATTTTTCTTAAAAAATAAAATAAAAAATAATTGCTGTGTTTCTCTTACCTTGACTTCTCACACTTCAGCCTAAGCTACCATTGTCTCCAGCATAGATCACTGCAACATTCTCCAACCTCTACTTAGTTCTATTCTTGCTTTTGTTAGTTCATTTCAAAGTGGTACTCAAGTAAGAGTTTAAAATTTTAAGTAGATGACGTAATTTCTCATGACTCTTTCCCTACATCAAGCCTGAAGTCCTTAGTCCAGCCTTCAAAGCCTCCTATGATTTGACTCCTGCTCATTTCTCAAGGTTTTGCTTTTGTCCCTCTTACTCCATTCAGTCCCAGTGAGTTCTTGGTTCTTCTCTCAGTTCTTCTAGGCCTTAGGGACTTTGCATATACTGTTCCCTGTCCCCAGAGTGTAGTTCCTTTGACCTTTCATTTGGCTAATTCCTCACTCCTTTTAAAGGTCTCAATTTAAATGACCTATTTGCAGATAGTCTTACAGCAGCCTCTGCTTTGATAATCTCTCTCTTTCTCTCTCTAGTGTGTATGCGTGTATGCATGTGTGCACGTGTGTGTGCGTGTGTGTGTGAGGTCCAGAGATCTTCCTTGATCAGTGTGGCTGGGTCTCTCACAGAAACTAAAGCTCACCAATTTGGCTAATAGTAGCTTTTAAAACATCATTGTTTATGGAACATTCTTTGTTGCTGCTTAAATGTTAAGCTTATAACAAGGATTTTTAAGTTTAGTCTTTATGACTGATCTCAGGAACTATTTCTGGGTACATGCTGAGTAGCCTCACTTTACTTTTTCATGCCATGCTTGTAACTGTTACCTGGAAATTGACTTTTACTCGATGCTTAGCTATATTTTGCTAAGTCCAAGTCTAAATTCTGGACTTTGTAAATAGACTTAATGAAAATAGCATCTGAGGCCAGCAAGATGGCTCACTGTGTTAAAGTGCTTGCTGTCAAGCATGATGACCTGAGTTTGATTCCCAGTACCTACATGGTAGAAGGAGAGAACCAATTTCTGCAAGTTGTCCTCTGATCTCCTCACGCATGCTGTGGCATGTCCATGCACATGCAATGCATATATAATTAATAAAAAAATGTAGAAAAGCACATTTTTGTGGAGGGGGAGGTTCCCTTAGATCATACTTGATCACTTTTAATAGGAGGCTGATGGCTGGTAAGCTATCTTGTAGAATATGCTAATATCTCCTCTGGTGTGGTATAACTAAGGCAAGTCACATTTACTGTAGATGTTAGAGTGTTCTCAGTGTTTTCCATCCAGGGTTGAAACAGGTCTGGGATTAGGAGTTAGATGCTGCTTTTCTCTAGTTGTTACTTGAGCACTCTTGCTTGGGGACAGGGACACTTACCAGCAAGCTGTGACACAGAGCATGAAAATGTTGCTGATTTGTCTCTAGCTCATCCCAGTCCAGCTGCCAACAGCTTGTAGGTCTGAGGATGAAGGGGAGCCCATATGTCAATGATTCGCAGAGCCCACTAGAGTTTAGAGCCCTAGAAATGAAAGGCAGTGAAAGTGATACCTGGAGCCTCTCACCACATCCATCTAAATTTATGTACTTTGGTCTTAAATAGGACCTAACTGTGAAAGCTGGAATCAGAGTGTATAAATTATCTAGCATGTGGCCAGTATCAAGCATGAAATCTGGAACACAGAAAGTTCTCCAAAGCTCAGCATTCTGTGCATGGGGCCCTAAGCTAGGAACTAGGAAGCAGCAAAAGTGGACTCTGTCATCATTGCTCTACCTGAGACATGGTTCCCCTGGAAGCAGGAGTTCCAGCGCTTAGAGAAATGGTAGGGTTGGGGTGGATCCCTGTGCTATTGCTCTTTGAAAACTGCATCTCTGTACTGATACCTACCACACATTAAATAAACATCCACTGCTGGCTGGACACCTTTCTGTTAGCCTTGTATTTCTCTGCGTCAGACTTTCTGTGAGGGTCAAGAAAGAGCCCTTACTCCTCATCAAAGAAGCCTCTTTTTGCAACAGATGGAGACTATTACAGAGTTCTAGAACTGGTAAAATGCAGAGAATGCCTGTGAGGTGCTTAACCCTAAGTGACACATCTTCAATGCAACCTCAGCACTTTTACTATTGACTCCTTTGGCATTCACTTGCTGAGTAGCCCAACCTTGCTTTTTCCATGACATACTTGTAACTGCTCCCTGGGCACTGCCTTTTGCCTGACTAGTAGAGATATAATCTAAATCTCTGGACTACCTCACTGCAGGGGTCAGTAAGAACATCATAAAGTGGGGAGGTTGCCTCAGAGCATACTTGATCACTTGCAGCTTGTAACGTGAGGTTGATGACTGGGAAGCCATCTGGTAGAGTGTGCTGATGTCTCCTTTGGGGTCATCTATTCTCAATGTGCCATCAGCTGTGCCAGGAAGCAGGGATGGGCTCAGAAATCGCTCTTGGAGATCACATTTCAGGCACACTACAATACAAACAGCATTGGAGAAGAAACTGTGGGTCACAAGTTACCTCAGGCTATGCTATTAAGAAACAACATCTGCTATCCAATTCTTAACTACCAGGTAAGTAAGGGAGGAGGAGAGGCAGGGGACTGGGAAAAGAGAAGTCTGGTTGTGGTTGAGAAGGGACAGCAGGGTTATCACCTGTAGTCCATCTGTGGCTCTATACAATTATCTGATATTCTGGGTTTGACAGGATTTTTAGCTGCTTTACTGCTAGGCTGGCTGAGCAGTTGTGTCATAATGTGAGATCTGATTTGTAATCTTGTCCTAGGGGAACATGTGTCTTCTATGGAGCAGGGAGCTAAGGAATGCTAAAATCGTCGAAGGCCCTTGAGCAATCACAGAAGAAAATCTTGCTTATTGCTTCCCTGTGGCTTTGGCAAGACTGTAGGTCAGATGAAGGAAGAGCCAGAAAGCAGAAGTCAGTCAGTCAGCTGACTGCTACTGTTTTTCTGTGAGTTTTTCTAGGGACATTCAGAGCTATGGGAGGAATAAGTTCCTTAAATAGCTTAGTTTTAATTCCCCAAAGAAACCTGAGTATAGGATCTTCAAGGCCTTGGAACACAACTGTGGCAATGGTTTTATTTTTCTAAGATTTATTTATTTAATTTAGTGTGTGTATGTCTGTGTCTGTGTGTGTGTGTCTGTGTGTAGGTATGCACACACGTGGAGGTCAGAGGAAACCTGCAGGAGTCTGTTCTTTCCTTTTACAATGTGACCCAGGATTGAACTCAGATTATCAGGCTCAGTGGCAAGTGCCTTTATCTGATGAGTCATTTTGCTGGCCCCCAGGCCATAGGTTTAAATGGAGAGGTCAGGAGAGATCTGATGGCTGTCCCTAGAAAGAAGGGACATAAATCTATTTGATTATGTCTTCAAAGGACTTTTCAGCTACCATGGTTGTAGCTGAGTTCTACTACAAATGGAGCAAGGAGACCTCAAATATACTGCTAATGGTCAAGAAAGAGCCCTTACTCCTCATCAAAGAAGCCTCTTTTTGCAACAGATAGAGACTATTACAGAGTCCTAGAACTGGTAAAATGCAGAGAATGTCTGTGAGATGCTTAACCCTAAGTGACACATCTTCAATGCAACCTCTACACATAGGATTAATTCATCCCTCAGTTCTCACCAGAGAAGCTTCCTTATGCAGTAGATGGTGATTAACACAGAAACCCACAACCGGCCAATGTGCAAAGAACAAGAGGTTTCAGAGTGTTTATCCCTAAAAGAACACCTATATCAAACTTCTGCCCTCCAAGGCTCAGGGATCATTGCAGAAGAGAAAGACTGTAAGAGCCAGAGGGAGTGGATGATGACAAGGAAACAGAGTCTTCCAGACAGCAGATCAGTTAGTCATGAACTCACAGCAATGATAGCAGCATGCACAAGTCCTATGTAAGGTAAAACCAGACAAAAATCCCAGCATAGATAGGAAGAAATAGGTGAGAAATCCCAGCTCAACCTAAGGAACTTTGGCAATTGATGGCTGCTGGGAGGGGGAGAGATAGTGTCTTACAGGGAAGGGACTCTTGGTGGGCCTAGTGAATAGACCCACACTGAAGCACATTTGGGGACACAAATCAGACTCTCTCTCTCTCTCTCTCTCTCTCTCTCTCTTTATATATATATATATATATATATATATATATATATATATATATATATATATATGAAAGCACATTAAATTGAAGGGGAACAGTAGGGGGAAGTTCAGAGAGGGAGAGGATCTGAATGCCATCAAACTATATTGTATGGAAATCACAAAAATTCAATAAAAATTGGTTTAATAAAACAGTCTTGAACTTTCTTATCACTAATTGCTCAACTATTTTATGGATATAGACCTACAGCTTTTGAAGAGTCTGATGCTAATAAATACTAAGTGCATTTCTTCTTCCCACCCCCTCAAAAAAAAAAAGAAAGAGACTTATAGGTGCTATAAACCATGTGTCATGTCAGGGATCAGGGAAAGGACTTTTGAAAACATCATACACAGTTCAATATTCAACCCTCCATGAACTGCTAATGGTCAAGAAAGATCCCTTACTCCTCATCAAAGAAGCCTCTTTTTGCAACAGATGGCGAAAGCCTAAAGGAGAATACACACTTTTCTCTTTTCCTCTGAGGAGGTAGGGTCTACGGAGTTGCCTTTCCCAAGCTCAGTGTGGCTGACTATAGTAGTAAGTACATCTGGCCCCAGCCAGAATAATATTGGGGCCTTGTTAGCATGTCTGGAACAATGGATGGATATTTTGGTTTCATCAGCTACCTGAATTGCATTGTGAACATGATCTTGGGTTACTAGTTGTCCATTCTAGAGCTTTCCTCTGAGTTGTTTCAGTTTTCCTCAATTTGATACCTAGTTAATAATAAGATGTTTATTTGATATTATCAGTCTTCTTGCTACAAGCAGAGTTATTATTATCAGAGTCTTTTAAATGATCGTATCAATACTACCTATCATCACGAATGAAAATATGAGAAAATGGCTTTCTAGTCTTATATGGTATAGCTGATGTTCCATCATTGGGGTATCTAGGACTTTGCCTCTTTAATCAGGCCTTGTTGGCTGAGCTGTCACTTTTTAGAATCTCTCTCTTTATACCTTATGCTATTACTGGACAGCCTCCTCAGTCCTCATCCAACCCCTAGGCCTTAAATACTTTGTATTCTGATGATTCTCCAGGCTAGAGTCCTAATCCTGGACAAGAATATTCTTAGTCTACATAATATATCTTTTCAGGGCTGTACTTAGATTATCCATAGCTCTGGAGGAAGGAAAAAAGCTCTGTGGAGGAAGAAGAAGATGAATATGTTCTTGGTCTGTTTCACTGTTATGTAGCCAGGCTTTGAAGAAAATCTCCATGCTGATAACATCATTGTCTAGAGTCTGAAGATCAATGTCAGTTCCCAGGATAGAGGTCTCTGCAGAAGAAGGGGAAATGGCAGTTAAAGTGTTGGCTTTTTTTTAGATTTACTTTTTATTTTTAATTATGTGTGTTGGGGGCATGTGCACATGGGTGCAGGTGCCCATGGAGGCTAACAGAGGGCATTGGCTCTCCTAGAACTTGAGTTACAGGGGGTTATGGGCAGCCCAGAGTAGGTGCTGGGAACTGAACTCAGGTCTGCAAGAACAACAAGCACTCTTAACCACTGAGCCATCTCTCCAGCCCAACTGTTTAATTTTTAACTACAAAGTGTTTTTAAGCTATGAGTGGTGGCACACATCTTTAATCCCAACACTCAGAAGGTGGAGGCAGGTAGAGCTCTGTGAATTTGAGACCAGCCTGGTCTATGTAATGAGTTTTTGGATTAAAGGCATGCACCACTATGCCAGACTTTTTTGTTTGTTTGTTTGTTTGAGACAGGATCTTAGTATGTAGCCCTGGCTACATTGGCATTCACTATGTAGACCACGTCTTGGAACTTGTGATGAGCCTTCTACCTTGCCCTCCCAAGTACTGGGATCACAAACATGGACAAACATACCTAATTTTTTTCAACTGTAAATTGAAAAGTACATTTTTTTAATTTTAATTTTTTTATGTGTATGAATGTATTACCTACACATATGTAAGTGCACCCATATCATGCAAAGCCCATGGAGGTGAGAGGAAGGTGTCAGATCCCTTGGAATTGGAGTTATGGATGGTTGTTACCCGCCATGTGGTGCTGGGAATTGAACCCTGGTCACTTGTAAGAGCAGTCAGTGCTTTTAAGCACTGAGCCATCTCTCCAGTCCTGAAAAGTACAAATTTTAAAGATACCTATCATTTGACCTATCAATTGTCTGTCTCAGTATCTCTTCTAGAGATATTCTTGGAGAGTACACAAACAAAATATACAAAGATGCTCAGCACAGTATTCTCATACTAACAAATAATCAAAACTCCAAACAGGAAACAGTTCTAATATCCACCAATAAAGGAATGTTTAAGTAAATTATGGCACATTCAAACTAGGGTGTATTTTGCAGTGGTTAACAAAGTAAAACTAAATGTTCTGACATGGAAAGCTAAGAGACAATTTGATTCTATTTACAAGAACATAAAACTAGCATTAGAGCACACATATGTATGTAAATGTACTTTATAAAGGTCTGAAAGGCTATCATGAAACTACTAACAGTGGATGGAAAGCAGAAATGGGGTAGAGTTTTGAGATATGTTTCCTTTTATTCATTTCCTATAATGCTTGAATTATGCTTTAAATATTTTATTTTTATTTTATGTGTGTGAATGCATAATGTGCATGTATGCAAGTGCACGTGTCATACATTGCCCAAGGAGGTCAAAAGAAGGTGTCAGATCCCCTGGAACTGGAGTTACATATGGTTGTTAGCTGCCTTGTGGGTGCTGGGAATCAAACCTGGGTCCTCTGCATGAGTAGTCAGTGCTCTTAACTGCTGAGCCCTCTCTTTCCAGCCTCTGAATTTTGTTTTAGTTGTGTATTTCTGCTTAAAAATATTGTAGACTATAAAAAAAATCACCCAAATTATGTTGTAACACAGGTTAAATACTCAGTTAACAAGGGAGATTTCAGCTTTGTGCTATCATTTGCAGTAAAAAATGCTTTAAACTATTACTTCTGTTGAAAATGAATCTGAACATTTGAAAGAAAAAAAAATTGCTATAAGATCACAGAGTTAGTCATTGGCACACTGTCTCACAAGTGTGCTTGGCATCAAAAGGGCAGGGGTGGTCTGGTGCAGCGTGATTCAATTCCAAATTCAATGAGTGGTGCTGGGTATGTGGGTTAACAGGTTTTCTAGGGTAGTTCTGAATTTAGGATGCTGTGACTTTGGTGCTGCAGGTAATGGCTGTCAGGGAAAGTCAAATAGAAGGTGGTGGAGAAAGCATGGTGGAGGAAATGAGGCAAGAGCTGAGAAGGAACATGAGGATCCCAACTTTTCACACTTCACTATTAGGAGCTCTCTGAAATACATTTACAAAGGGCCTAAGAAAAGCCAGTGGCTCGAATGAATTAACTTCTGTGTATGACTCATGAACCCCAGGCAGTTTATTTCTAGAACGACATTCCTGAGGACCAGTTGGTAGAAGTGGCAGACTGTCCACAACCACAAAGACGGTTCAGTCCAACGAGCTGGCTTCAACACAGGAGGTGCAGGGAGAGTTAGATGCCTTCACATCTCATTCAACGACTTATCCTGCAACTGACAGGGGACAGCAAGTGCTTTTTCTCTAGTCAGCATGATCAAAACTCTGCTATCTTCTCTAAACAATTATAACACTAGCTCTTTCATTTATTCCATCAGACACACATAACACTGTGTCCCCACAGAATTAAAAAAAAAATTGTTTTTCTAGACAGGATCTCACTAGGTAGCCCTGGCTGGCTGGGAACTTATTATGTAGACCAGGCTGGCCTTAAATTCATAGAGATCTGCCCACCTCTGCCTTCTGAGTGCTGGGACTAAAGCTGTGTACCACCATGCCTGGCCCAAACAGCATTTAAATTCTCAAATTCTCATCTGCTCCATTACATTTTATGGCATTATGATGATAAATACAAAGTTATCGCTAAAGAAACATTCTTTGTAAGTCAAGAGAAATACCATTTTTAAAAATTATGTGAATCTTGTGATGACACAGGCAAACAGGAATCATTTAATTTTTTTTTTGAAGCCTGTGGCTTGGCCTTTGACTTGAGTAACAAGTATAGGAGGAATGGAGCAGCTTCTCTTTAGTGATGAGTCATTAAAGCAAAGTGGGCAAGTAAGAGCTAAGGAAATGGAACTAAGCAAAGGGGCTCAAGAAATTAGAGAGAGTAAAATGGCTTAGAGTTCAAATGGCAGAAGCTTGGAGGAGCCTGGGCTGTATGAGACTAAAAACAGGAAAAACACAAAGAAAGGGCTGTTGAGACAGCTCAGCCGTTAAGAGCACTGGCTGCTCTTGCAAGGACTCAGCTTTGGTTCCAGGCATTCCCATGGCTGCTCACAACCTTCTATAATTCCAGTTCCAGGAGACCCAACATCGTCTTCTGGTCTCCACAGGCACCAGGCACACATGTGGTACATATATATACATGCAAGCAAACCCTCACACACATAAAATAAGCAACAGAAGGGGGCAAAATAGTTACCCTTATTAAGAATCTAGAAATAAAGCCTGGGTGTGTTGGTACACATCTTTAATCCCAGCACTGGGGAGGCAGAGTCAGGTAGATCTCTGTGTTTAAGGCTAGCCTGGTCTACAAAGTAAATTCCAGACCAACCATATGGGGTTACACAAAGAAACCCTGTCTCAAAACAAAACACATACAAAAGATGATGAAGGCAAAGAAAAATAGTTTTCTTAAGGAGGACTATTTCCTTCAGCAACAAACATGCTAAAACTAGAACAAAAAGAGAAGATTAACATGATGCCTGCACAAGGCTGACATGCAAATTCATGAAACATCCCATATTAAAAAAGAATAAGGAGGATGGATTATTGACCAGAGCAAGATTTGGCAGTAGCTTTATTGATGGTAAAATAAAGAGGATAAACGTATATATCAGCTTGGGAGAGGGCTTGCTAGAAATGGAACACAGAGAGGGAAAGTGGCAAGCCCAGGGCCTTCTCCAAGTGTGGCTCTTAGAAGATATGTCTCAGGGCTGACAAGACGGTTCAGTGATTAAGACTCACTGCTCTTGCAGAGGACCTGGGTTTAGTTCCCAGCACCCACGTGGAAGCTCACATCTAACGCCCTCTTCTGGCCTTTGGGGACACTGCAAACACATGGTCTACATATGTGTAGGCAAACACATACAATCTTAGGTGCTATGTCCTAGGGGCAGAGATGTATGTGTCATCGCTGTGTGTCTCACCTCTGTTCCTCATTTAAAAAGTACTTTATCATTTCTTTATTATTTTATTTTCTGTGTATGAGTGTACTGCCTGCACATAGGTGTACCCATGTTGTGCAATGTCCACGGAGGTCAGAAGAAGATGTCAGGTCCTCTAGAATTGAAGTTAAGGACAGTTTTTAGTCATCATGTGGGTGCTGGGAACTGAACCTGGGTCCTCTGCAAGAGCAAGCCAGTGCTCTTAACTGCTGAATCAGCTCCCCAGCTCCTCACCTCTGTTCTTCTTGATGATGATGGCTGTTACAGTTCTTTTCTAGACTATCCTGGCTTGTTCATTAATTTTGAGCTTGGGAAGCTATGTATTTGAGAGGGTGCTCACTTAACCTACTGGTTTTGGCAAGAGTCACAGAACAAAATGGAGTTTCTTCCTTTGAAGAAATCCTTTTACAGTCTCCATAGAGGTGTTGCACTTCAGGTTTGAGCCTTTGTTTTTCGGTCTCAGAGCAGAAACAAGCTCATATTACTCATGCTAAAGACCAACATAGAAAGCAGAACATGGTAGAGGGAGAAGTTCTGATCCATCTTCTCTGTCACTGATATGGGTATTTCTTCATGTGCCCTCTCTCTCTTCCTTTGTAGTACTACTTGGGTTTGACTCCCAGTTTGCTTTTTGGAAACCTGGTTTCCTCACGCCCCTCCTTTGCTGTCTTCCTAATATTACCTGCTCATCTAGGATCACAGAACAGACTTATCATTCTTTAGAGATCCCACCCTTTTCTTCCTCTGTGATGGCCCAAGCTAATTCTCCTCATTGTGACCTGTTGAGGTCCTATTTCCCATTCTCCAAGGCCAGGTTCAAGTGTCAGCTGCTATACGTCCTGACCCACTCTCCAACTGGGTTTCCTCAGTTTGGTATTCTACTTTACATTTTATGTTGGCACTGCTGTTATTTTGAAACACAGTTGATCATCCTTATTTAAATGCAGACTCTTCAAGGGTAGGTACTGCTTCTTTTTACTTAGGGCATCCCCATCCCCCAGCTCAGGGTGCTGCCCAGAGCTCCTCTTTTTGAAGGCCTGTTAAGTAGAACAATTGCTCCCATTACTTTTCCTGTAACTCTTCTGCTTCAGCTAAGTTAGTCTCCTTGTCACATGACTTCCTTCCTTAGGGCTTTTATTACTCTGTCAATCCATGGCCTGCACCTCCTCCAACATTCGACTCCGAACTTTGTCCAGGAGTAATACTTAAATTAATCTTCTCTTAAATGGTTTAAATTAGAACCTACTGGGAATTTATGGACTTCATATTTGTTCTTCTGGAAGGTTTTCTTCTCTTTTCCTGAGTTTATGAAAAGCAGTGATATTTAGTAGAAAGGTCAAGACTTGAACTGTGCCTTGAATATTGTTAGCTGTGTGGTTTTGGGTGGGGTGGGGACACTGTAACCTATTTCCTAATTATTATGAGGCAGTAGTGTGAGATGCTTAGGAATGATGTGCAATAGGTCCAATCACTGTCTCCTTCTTCCTTCTCCCATTCCTTTTTCTTATCTTCCTCCTTCCTCTCACCCCATCCTCCTTCTCCCTTTCTTCCTTCCTCTGGTCCTGGCTCTCACTCTGAGATGACAGGGTCTCTTATTTCCCAAGCCGAAAACTCTTTATGCAGATAAGGTTGAATCTGAAATTCTGGTCTTCCTGTCTCCACCTCCCAAGTGCTGAGATGAAAGGCATTCACCACCATCTCCAGTTTATGCAGTGCTGGGGGTTGAATGCAGGGCTTCATACATGCAAGGCAAGCACTGTACTACTGAGCTACCTTCCCAGTCCTTTTCCTCCTCTCTCATGAACACAATGATTATCTCTCATAGGCTTTTCCTTTTTTAGCTTTTTTTTTTTGAGGGGAGCGCGGAAATGCTTGGTCATTTTCCTTGGCTCTGTTTTCTTCCTACCATTTACCATAGGGGAGAACTCTAGTACCTATTACAGCATTACTCACAAACAACGGAATGTACCAAACCTGGGGGATGGGAAGGAGACATTGCCCTTCTTAGATGCTAAGAGCAACTCTCACATTGACTAGAAGGCTGGGCACTATGCGTCACAAAGAGACAGGTACTCCTGACAGCATGAACCAGCTGGGTGACCTGAACTGTAGCTCTGAGGGTCTGGGTGTTCCTAGATGCAGAGGCAGCCCACATTCACATTCTGTGTGTGGACTCATGCTGCCCTCCAGCGGTCACCAGTAGTCATCGCCTTCATTGGGTTCTTATGCTTTTCTGGAAGGGCAAAGTAAAAAGAATAAGAAAGCCAATGATTGAAAACAGGTAAGCCTACAGAAGACCCTCGAAAAAAGATTCCTTAAAAAAGTCTACTTTTTAATGGGATTATATACATGTGTATTAGATGGATCTATTTTTCTTGATATAAAATGTCTAAGGTAGAGGAGCTTAGACAGTTTCAGGGAAATGGAACTCTTGCACACTCCTGCAGCTTATCCTCAATCCCACAAAGGCCAGAGGTCAGATCCATTCCTCTCCAAATGTTCGTAATATGGCCCATCCTTGGGACTCATGACTAAAAACCCTCTGACAATTTCATCTACATGTGTACAGATATATTTTGGTTGGATAGGGAAAGAGGACAGGCACTAAGCTTTGATTAGATATTCAAAAGGTCTATGTGATCTTTAAAAAGTCAAGGATCATGACAGAGATAGTGGAGTTATATCTTAGTTTGTCAGCATCAACATATAGTACTGTCTACTCAGAATATGAGTACTTTCAAGATGTAATCAGAGCAGATAAAGCTTGCTCAAGAAGTGTGCAGAGGCATTCAACCATTGCCAGCACAACAGCTTGCAGCAAAGGGACATTGTGGCTTGTCTTTCTGAGCATATTTGTTTTTATTTGTGATGCATGGACCTTGGGAAAAAGGAGAAGCCCTTTGATAGGAGGTGGCAGGGGTGGTGGTGAACTGTAGACTCAATGTGAAGAGGTGAGTTCAGAAACGGATCAGATGGTGACAGGGGAGGCCCATGGACAGAGCGTAGGAAGAGTTTCTCTCCACCTGTAACAGGTACACCCTTTTCCCAGCCCTAGTCAATACCTCAGATATATGAGAGACTGCCTACACATCTGCCACTCATGAAGTTAGGACAACCAAAGATGAGCTGAAAAAAGACAACTGTTAATTAACAATGAAATGTTAATGGCTTACAGTGGCTGATTTACACTGTCACTGACAAATCAGGGGACTGTTTCATTCCATTTGGGCTGCTATAACAAAATACCATAGACTAGATAGCTTGTAAACAACAGAAATTTATCTCATAGTTTTGGAAGTTTGGGAGTCCAAAAACAAGATACCAGCAGATTCAGTGTTTGGCGAATGCCCATTTGTTGGTTCCTTAATGGCCATATTATTTTTTTTTGGGGGGGTGCCTTTTTGAGACAGGGTCTTCCTGTAGCCCCAGCTGGCCTGGAACTCTCTATGTAGACCAGGCTGGCCTCACAGAGATTTACCTGCCTCTGCCTCTTGAGTGCTGGGATTAAAGGTATGCACCACCTCGCCCAGCTTAATGGCCATATTTTTACAGGGTCCTTTCCTGGCGGAAAGGACAAATAAGCTTCCCCAGAATATCTGTAAAAGTACTAATTCCATTTATGAGGGTTCTACCCTCACTCATTACCCTTAAACACATCATATTGGTGACTAGGTTTCAACATATTACATATTAACTTTGGGAAGACATAAACATCCAGATCCTAGTGGCTCCCTAGCTCTGGGACAGTTATCAATCTAATTTCAAATGTAATATTTCTGCTCCTAGTAAGCAACAAAAGAAAAAGTTTAAGAGGAATTTTTTTGCTAGACTGGGTTTATATGACCCTCTTGAAAATTTTTGCTATATTTATTTATTTGAGGGGGATCATACTCAGGTGATCAGGCTTGGTGTCAAGAACCTTCAGCCACTGCACCTTCTTCCTAGTCCTTGAATTTCTTTTTCTTTTGTTTGTGTGGTCTGAGGAGTCAAATGAGGGCTTTCCTATGGGAGGAGCTGCTTTTGGTTACATGACTGGTCTTTCCATGGGCAGCTCAGAGAAGACAACTGCAGGTGCAGTACAGAGGGGTCCAGGCTTGGCTAGAGTGTGTAGTGTGTATACCCTTGTATACCCTTGTATGCATCAAGCATGGAACCTATTCACTTCTGTCCCCCAGTGCTAACGCAGAATAGCAGGAGCACAGCAACTACTTCACTGAACAGAAGAAGTAAGCTGTAGCCTGTCTGATAATTACTTTCTCTGTGAATCAGACCAGTCTCTTCATCTCTCTAAGTCCAATTCCTCAGTCTCTAAGGTGGAAATGATAGAGATACCTAAGCAAAGAGTTCATCCGAGTATGAAATGAGGACGCTGGACACCTGAAAGCATTGTGGATTTTAAAGCACCACACAACTCTCTGGAATAAAGAGTATAAAGCTGTCTGTTTGCTGTCTAGGCAGATGTGAACTCATTAGACACTAAAAGCATGCCATTTCTTTTTCTTTATGTGCTAAAAACTTCTTTTTAAAAGGTTTTAATATTATTGTTAACATTTTATATGTATGAGTACATTTCATGTATGTAAGCACACTCATGTCATGCAATGCCCTCAGAGGTCAGAAGAGGGCGTTGGATCCTCTGGAAGTAGAGTTAAAGACACTTGCTAGCCAACAGGTGAGTGCTGGGAATCGAACCCCAGTCTTCTGTAAGAGCAATCAAGCAGTGCTCTTAACCACCGAGTCATCTCTACAGCCCCTATTTATTATTTTTATTTTATGTGTATGAGTGTATTGCCTGTGTGTAGTGCACCCATGTCATGCAATGCCCAAGGAGATCAGAAGACAGCATCAGATTCCCCTGGAACTGGTGTTATAGGTGGTTGTTAGCTGCTATATGGTGGTGGGAACTGAACTCAAGTCTTCTGCAGGAGCAGTCAGTGCTCTTAACCACTGAGCCATTTCTCCAGCCCCTGAAAATTTCTTTTCAATAAAGTGTGTGATCTAAATTGTAAGAAAATATATTTTAACTATAGTTCTCAATAGTTGTTTTTTCATTTTATTGAAAAAATACAGTCCATATGTAAAAGAGGTTGCCTACTCATCATTGAGATATGCCAACGTCTAAAGCATTTGTGGTGGGGGAATGGCTTAGTTGGTAGTGTTTGCCTCACAAGCATGAGGATCTGAGTTCAAGTCCCACGATCCACATGAAAATGCTCTTGTCTGGTGGTGCATGAGGACCTTAGTCAACCCTCAGAATCCATGTAAAAATGCTGGGGCATGGTGGTGTATGCTTGTGATCCCAGCACTGAGGAGGAAGAGAGAGGAGGATCGCTTGGGTTCACTGGCCAGCCAGTTTAGCTTAATTACAGGACTCTGGGTCTACCAGAAACCTTCTCTCAAAGAAGGTTGGTGGCATTCTTCAGGATGACACCTGAGACTGGTCTCTGGTCTCCACATGCACATGCATGCACATGCACCCCTCCCATGCATAAAAATAAAAGAGTTAACAATAAAGTATTATTTGGATTGGTAAACACTAGACTTAGGAGATATTTAAAATTCTTCATGTTGGCACAATCTCAGCACTAAGGAGACTGAGGCAGAATTGCCATGGGTTTGGCTATGGGCTATGTAGCTAGTACCAAGCCATACAGGGCCACATAATAAGACCCTGTCTTATAAACAAAAATCTTATCCTTCAGATATTAATTTACATATGCAAATCCAAAAAGTGTTCAATGTAAAGTGTAATTCAAAATCTAAAAGCTGCCATGGAAGTAGAATTTGCATAGGTACTACGATAGGAGAGGAAGAAAGGCAAACGGAGCATCTTCTGGAGAGTGAAATGAAGAAGGAAATGGGGCTAGGAGGCATTAAATCTTTTGGCATGGCTCACACAAGTACACAAGGAGTTTTGCATCTTTAAAATTTTTAAAAATCTTATTATCCTGTATATGTGTGATGTATGCATCAATAAGTAGTGTGTGTGTGTGTGTGTGTGTGTGTGTGTGTGTGTATGAGCACATATGTCATGGCATACATAAAGAGGCCAGAGGGCAACTTTTGAGAGTGGTTCTCTCCTTTGACTGTGGAAGCCAGTTACTGAATTCAGGTCATTAGGCTTGTGTAGTGCCTTTACCCACTGAACCATCTCACTGGCCAGAGTTTTGCCTCCTTAGTGCCCAAGAGAACCAAAAATCTGCCCTAAGGTGAAAATATAAAAAGAACCATTAAAGAAAAGACTTCCTGGGAAGCTAGGTTGAGAAAAAAACGCTTAAAAAAACCCTGTAACTCCCCAAAGTTCCAATACACACACACACACACACACACACACACACACACACACTGTCACACTCATCCCTACACACCTAGACTGTACAATGAATGACCTTGTGATTCTGCAAATATATATGTGCCTTTGAATTGCTGGAGGAGTATCTTCAGTACACTGGATTCACAAAAGAGGAACTGAAAAGCAAACCCATATAAAAAATTTTAAGATATTACCAAATTCTTCTCCGAAAGGAATTGTAACATTGTGTATATACATGAGCGATGTTAGTCTTTGCTCTCTTGTGATATAAATTTCAGTACTTTCTTTTAGTTTTTAAATTGTCCTTTGACATTATGGTGCATTTTACCTTGCTGAAGATTTAAATTTAAAAATATTAAAAACTTACATTTATTGATCTAGGTCTGGTGGTGCACACTTTTAATCCTATCACTCAGGAGGCAGAGGTAGGTGGATCTCTGTGACACGGAGGCCAGCCTGGTCTACATAGTGAGTTTCATCCTAGCTGGTACTACAGGGAGACCTTGTCTCAACAACAAACACAACAAAATTACATGTATGTATGTATGTATGTAAACACATGTCTGTGTCACAGAGTGCATGATGAGGTCAGAGGACACTTGTAGGAGTTGGTTCTCTCCTACCATGTGGGCCCCAGGCACTGACCTCAGGTATTGAGCTCAGGTGGTCAGGCTTGGTGCAAAAGCCTTTACTCACTCAGCCATCTCTCCAGTCTAAATTTTAATACTTAACCCCCAAATATTTATTTATTTGTTTGTTTTTGTTGAGAAGTGTATATGCACATGTATGTGTGCACAGATACATGTGTATCTGTGTGCACATGTACTTGTGTGCACATGCGTGCCTGTTTGTGCATGTGGAGGCTGGAGGTTAATGTCAAGTGTCTTCTTCTATTGCTCTCTACCTTGGTTTTGAGACAGGGTGTCTCCCTTAACCTGGATCTCACTGTGTTAGTTAGAGTGGCTGTCCACTGAGCCACTGGAATCCTTCTCTCTCCATTCCCCCAGATCTGGAACTAGGTGTTGTGTGCCTGGCTTTTTTACATAAGTGCTAGAGATTGCATAGCAATCTCATGCTTGCATAGGAAGCACTTTATCTCTCTAGTGTAAAAGTTCGACAGAAAAGTCTTTCACTGGCTTCACCAGGGAAGGAAGACAGGTGAAACACGGTCTCCAGAAAGTGAGCAAAGAAATCAATTAAAAAAGAATTACAGCCAGAAATAATTGAAATGCTTAAGCTCAGTCCCACACCTAAATGGCTCTTGGAGTACAAATGTATAGGACAAACTGAAGATATTTTAGAGTTTAGGTCTAAAGACTGGCCCTAAGATCTAGGTTCTTGCTCACTGCAGACCAAACAAGTGGCAGTTTGAGGCTAACAAAAAGTTAATTGTCTGAACACAAAACCCAACCAAAAACTACTCTTCAGAGCAACAAAATGGAATACAGAGTCTCTATAACTTAACATTCACAAACTAAAACCCAAATGTTTTTGGCATGGAGAAGAAGAAAAGTATGATCCAGTCTCAAAGGAAAACACAAATAATAGAGGCAAACTCTAACATGATAAAGATGCTGTATATCTATGATAAGGACTTTATATCAGCATAACTAAAATTATGCTTCATTAGGAATTAAAAGTATGTTCCTAATGGATTGAAATAAATAAATGGAAAATTTAGATTAAACAATATTGTATCTAAGCACAAGTACTCATCACAGTGGGCTTAAAAGCAGAATGAAAATGAGAGGAAAAAGTCAATGGCTTAAAGACAGATTGGAAGAGCGAGATAAAAGTATACCAAATAAACAAACAGGGACTAGGGATGCAGCTCAGTTAGTACAGTGTTTGCTTAGTATGCACAAGGCCCTGAGTTCTATCCTCAGCACCATATAAACCAAATACCAATATATGCCTATAATTTCAGCACTTGGGAGGTGAAAGCAGGAGGATCAGAAGTTCAAGGTCATTCTTTGCCACATAGAGAGTTTAAGGCCAACCTGGGTTACAAGAGATCCTGTCTCAAAACACCACCACCACCACCTAAACAACCAAACAAGCAAAAGTAAGAAGCCACAGAGCTTAGAGCTCTGAGGAACAAATTTATTTATTAATTTTGTTCTTGCTGTCATTATTATTTGAGACAGTGATCTCTGTGTAATAATTTAAAAAGCGTTAACATATGGCTAACTGGAGTTCTAGGTGAAGAGAAAGGATATGGCAGAAAAATACTTGAAGAAATAATTGCAGAAAAATTTTCAATTTGGATTAAGGATAACGTATATTGATTTGACCAGACGTGGTGGTGCACACCTTTCTCTACTAGTTTGAAGCCAGCCTGGTCTATGTAGAAAGACTCTGACTCAAAAAAAAAAGTGTATAGATTCAAGAGGCTCAGTGAACTCCAGACAGGATAAAATAGAAGAAATTTATAGTTAGTTATGTCATTATCAGGCTGCTGAAAACAAAAATAACTCTAGAACTCAGAGACTGAGATGTAGAGGTCATCCTCAGCTATACATGGAGTTCAAGGCCAGTCTGGGCTTTATGAGACCCTGCTCAAAAAGCAGTCAAGCTGAAGACAGTGTATGTGCATGAGGGGATAAATGAACCTGCAGAGTTGCAAGTTTTCAGTTTGACATGAAATAATACTATATTAATTTTAAGTAGGCCATAAAACTTTAAAGATAGGTTTTAATCTCTATAAGACTTCTGAATTTTATATTATGCAGTACTATGTTGATGTTACATTATGAAAACTTAAGAAGATAACCTCCAGAGAAGCCACTAGGAATAATACAAAGATGAATAGCAAAATAACAATAGATAAAATAGAATGTAAAACATTTATTTTTTAGTTTTTATTTTGTATATGTGTGTGTGCCACATGTGTTCAGGTATACATGGAGGCCAGAAGAGGACACTGGATCCTCTGGAGCTGGAGTTACAGGTGTTTGTGAATCTGCCGATATGTGCTGAGAACCAAACTTGGTCCTCTGGAAGAGCAGGAAGAGCTCTTAACTGCTGAGCCATTTCTCCAGCCCCAAATTTTAAAAATATTTAAACACCCTCCAATGGCAGGAAAATAGGAAAAAAGGATGAACCACAACAAAAACAGAGTCAACAAACAAAAAAGAAAAATGGCAGACCTAAATTCAACCATTTCAATATGCAAGGTAATTATTAATGGGCTATACATTATAAATTAAACCCAGAGGCGATCAAAATGGATAAAAATATATAAAAGATAAATGATATATAAAAATATATATAAAAGATAAATATAAAACATATAAAAGATAAATATATTTGTTTTAAGCATAAACACACAAATGATTAAAAGTAGATGTATTAGAAAAGATGAATGTTAAGAACCCAGGAGAAACCTATGGAAGCATATGCCGAGATTTGTGCATAGACATTTATACCAGCTTTATTCAGAACAGCCAAAAACTGGAAAGCAGAAAGGTTCACAAACTGTAACATTTGTATAAAATAGCACTACTCAACAATAAAAAAATAGGTAGAAACAACATAGATGAAATCTCAAAATCTGAAAGAAAATGGTCAGATACAAAAGTACATATGGTATAATTATAGTAAATGTAAACTCATTTAGGGTAGAAAGCAGATCATTGGTCATACACTAGGGATGGAGAGTGGGACTGAGTGTAGGGAGACAAGAGGGATCTTTTGAGGCTGATGGAAATGTTTTGTATCTTGACTGGGGTGATGATTTGTGAGCATACAGTACTACCAAATCTCATCGAGTGTGTACTTTGGATGCAGATTATGGTCTGTAGCATTCTTCAAATTGTGAGGACAAAGTTTTTGAAATTCTAGTTTTCAAATAACTTCAGATTTTTGCTGAATTCTAAATTATTATTTAGTTTAACTATAAAAAGAAGGTTGCTGTTTTTCTGAGACCATAGCTTCTACTACTGGAACACACAAATATATGTCTTTGTTTAGGCAATAAACGCAACAGAGATTCTAATTTCATTCTAATGCCTTAGGGAAATGACCTTAATGCAGTTATCAAAGACAATCAACGCACAACTGTTTTCTGAACTACCTTCTAAGACATGGGAGTCTGACAATTGCATTGAAACACAGAAGGTCTCTCTAATCCCATATTCCTGGTCCTCTCTGAAATCCTTTAAGAAGCAATAAAGTTCTTTTTTTTGTTGTTGTTTTGGATTGTTAACATTTGGTGTTTCATGAGAACACACACGGATAAAATACCTTTCCAAGGCAGCATGGCATCAATCTCTGGAAACCTCCAGGAGGAAATATTAAACAGATGTTTTGTGAGCACTTAGAAAAGGAACCTGATATCCTTGTGTACATGGCTGAGAAATGTAGGCAAGTTGACAGCCTCGTTAAGTTGATTTGTAACTGGTTTGAAACTTACATACCCAATCAGTGCAGACTGTTGTCAACTTGGTCAGATACCCTTGAGATGCCAAAGTATATTGATCACCATGGCCCTTTTAGTTTTAGCATATTTATTACTTAGCCATTCTTTAAGAAGCTATTATAAAAATTTTATCATATGCAGGTGAGGACACTGTGTGTGGAACCTATGGAAGCACAATAAGCAGTAGCCATAAAATGCTCAACTTAAATTGTAGAATACCATCAATACCACTGATCTCTCTGCATTCTGTTCCTTATTCCCTGATCACCTTCAGAGGGAAACTTGCCACACTGATTTCCTTCCTATCATCTTTTTCTTTTAAAAGCAATCTTATATATTTATATAAGACAGGTTTACTTCTAGCTGATTGGCCTGGAGCTCACTGTGTAGACGAGATTAGCCTTGAAATCACAGAGATCTGCTTGTCTCTGCCTCCCCAGTGCTGGAACTAAAGGCATACACCATCATACCCAACCCTTAAAAACAGTTAATAAAAGTATTTAAAATAACAGACTTGAAATAATACTTTGTTACTTTAACTTTGCTTAAGCTTTATAAACAAGTGTCATCTAGTATATGTCTTCCTTCCCTCCACCAGTCCTGAAGATTCATCTACATCATTTGATGTAGCTGTGGCTCAACTGCTTTCATAACTATGATATTCCACTTCATGATGATGTCTCATAATTTTTAGTGCAAATAGTAACTCTTTACTGGTCATACGAGTTAGGACTGTAGTTATGATTTGTCTTGCCATTTTTTCATGGTGTCTTTTGATGAACAGAAATTTAAAATATTTTTTTGAGACAGGGTCTCAGTATGTAGCAATGACTGGCCTGGAACTTGCTATGTAGAGCACGTTAGTCTGCCTCTATCTCCTGAATGCTGGAATTAAAGGTGTACACCACCACTTGTGGCCCAGAAATTCATAAATTGAATACAGTGACACTTAATCATTCTTTTATCTTATAGTTACCAACTTTGTGCCTCATTTAGGAAATTCTTCATTCATTCTTCTCACCTACAGTCAGAAAATTTTTCTTATATATTTTCTTCTAAAAGTATTACCTTTCATATTAGTTTAATTTAAAAAATTTATTATGTTTATTTTGTGTGTGTGACTGTGTATTGTCTGCATGCAAGTGCACTTGTGTGGTGCAATGCCAGAGGAGGTCAGAAGAAGGTATCAGAGTTCCCTGGAAATGGAGTTATGGACAGTTATTAGCCACCATATGGGTGCTGGGAATCGAACCTAGGTCCTCTGCAAGAGTAGCCAGTGCTCTTAACTCTCTCCAGCCCAATATTTAGGCTTTCAATCCATTAAAATATTATAAAATTTAAGAAGTAGAGATACAATTTCCTTTTTTCTATAAGGAATACTGATAGCTCAGGTATAATTTAGTGACTACATTAATCCTTTTCTTGTTTTTCCCTGACAGCCAAGTCACATATCAAGATTTCACGTGGCTTTCTGCTTCTGGGATCACTACTCTGTTCTAAACTGGACAGTCTGTCTTTTTCTGTGTCAGTATACCATATCATTTTTTTGCAGTGTCAAATTAGGGCATCATGTATGCTAGGCAAAGGCTGTTATTAATCTATATCCTCATTCTCAATACAGTCTTAATCAGAATAACTATAAATCACCTTAGCATCTGGCAAGGCACATCCTTTACTTTTATATGTATCTCAAATCACACACACACACACACACACACACACACACACACACACACACACACCCCTTCCACAGGATCAGCTTCTCAGATTCATTAAAAAAAAAGGGAGATGGTTGTGGTGGTACACAACTGTAATCTTAGGATTTGGGAAGTTGAAACAGGAGGATCTTATTTCCTAGGGCAGTCTAGGTAACATAGCAAGGCAAGACTCCATTTCAAAGCAAAGCAAAGCAAAATAACAACAAAAAAGCTGGACATGGCAGTGTACTTTTGTAATCCCAGCACTCAGGAGGCTGAAGCAGGAGGACTGCCATAAACTTAAACTGAATCATGGCTACTTAGCAATGCTCTGTTTCAGAAAACCAAACCAAACCAAATCAAAACAAAATCAACAAAAATTTTTGACAGGATTTCAAGTAGAATCACATTGGTAGATCAATTTTGGGAGAAGTGAATTCTAATGATATCAACTGTTTTATTCATTAACAAATTCTATTTGATTATAACTTCTTTAAAGTATAACAATTACATTTTAAAAGCATTCTTGATAAGCATCATATATATCTCTGTTGAGACTTATTTTTAAGGAGTTAGGGATTTAGCTCAGTAGTAGAATGCGAAGTCCTGGGTTTGATATTCAGGACTCCAACAGACAGGAAAACAACAAGAAAAAAATGTTAAAAACAGACTTCCAGGGTTGGCAAGATAGCTCAGTGGGTAAAAGCACTTGCCACAAAAATCTGACAACCTGAGTTTGAGCCCTGGAACCTAGAGAAAGCTAGATGTAGTGGCGTGCAGCTGTAATTCCAGCACTTCTGTGGAAAGAGGCAAGGTGGGAGATGGAGGGAAATTGCCTGGAAGCTTGTGTGCTAGTTAGCCTAGAGTACACAGAGCAGCAGAAACAAGAGACATCCTGCTTCAAAACAAAGTAGAGGGGGAGAACAGACTTCTGAAAATTGCCCTCTGACCTCCATGTTTAGCCTGGCATTCTCATACCCATGCTCACAAACATATATGCACAAGCACACTTTAATAACAAAACAATAATAACACAACAAAAACCTAAAAGAAGCTGGCAGCATTATCTCCATGATATACGACTCTTCTACGAAGTTCACCTGGGCTGCTAGAATTAGCAGCATTTACTAGATCTTAAATATATCAAGAGCTTTAGGAATTTGCTTTAGATGTAGGCTTGGCTTATATGTAAGGAGAGAAAATAGGGATAAAGAAAGCATATCGGTTCCCCTGTAAGAGTTTGTATGTATTTCTTGGGCCAACACTTCCTTGTCCCCTCTTAAAAGAGGAACAAAATAGGTAAAGAACAGAAAAGAAAGGCCAAGAATGACATAAAAGAGTTTTATACTATGTTACATAAAAACCAAAAAAAACACACACCTGAATCACAGCCATGCAACATAATCATGACCTGGGAGCATGAGAAGCAAGGTATAAAAATGAAAGTAGGGAAACAGAATAGTGGAATTATAAATTTTTTAAACTGAAAAGCATTTTGATAAACATATATTTATGAAATAACAAATTACTATAACTTGAAATTTTCTCAGCAAAAGGCATATATAAAATCACCACAAATACTTCTGCTACTAATATCTGCACATGACATTAAGGCACTATTCTAAGCGCTTTGCATACAAGGTCACAAAAATTTGGAATTTTGGGCCATTCTGAGCACCTTTTTGGGAGACAGGGTCTCATATAGGCCAGGTTGGTCTCAAACTTGCTATGTAGCTGGCCTTGAACTCCCGATCCTCCTGTCCCATCTCCCAAGTTCTGGGATTACACGCTTGTATCATTACACCAGGTTTTATGTAGCTCTGGAGATTGAGCACAGGGTTTTATGCCTGCTAAGCAAACATCAATTGAATTACATCACCAGCCCCTTGGTCTTTCTCCTTTATACTTTTGTAATGTTTATATTTGCATAGATTTTTTAAAAATAAGAAGACAAAAGTTAATATAATTTAGCATTCTTTCAGCTAAATTTTAAAATAAATAATACACAAGGTTGACCAAATGGGAAATATGAAAATATCATTTTTACTTTTGAAAGAAAAGAAAATATAATAGGTGCTAAAGGTAAAAGCTTACCAAAAGCCTTAACCAATATGAAGACAATATAAAACTGACATTTTTGCTTTAGATTCTAAGGAGCTTTCTAAAATGTGGGTCTACATTTTTTTTTTTGTAGCCTAGGCTGGCTTCACACTTGCTATATAGCTGACCTTGAACTTCTGATTCTGCCTGCCTTTGCCTCTCAAGCACTGGGATGACAGGTATGTGGCACCATACCCTACCTACTTTCTTATTTATTTATTTAAAATTTTATTTATTTTTATTTAATGTGTATGAGTGTATTGCCTGCATGTAAGTAGGTGTACCATGTCATGCAGTGCCCAAAGAGATCATTAGAGGTTGTTGGAGCCCCTCAAACTGGAGTTATGGACAGGTGTTAGCCACTGCTGGAATAGAACCTAGGTCCTCTGCAAGAGCAGCCAGTGCTCTTAACTGCTGAACCATCTTACTAGCCCATCAGCTACTTTCTTAATTTCTAAATTCTTTCTTTGGCAACCACAGAGTCTTCTCTGTGATGACTGGCTCTCACTGAGCAGCAGTACTAAAGGAGACAGGAAGCTGACTGATTTAGGCTGACTGGAGACCAGTCTTATGATTACTTGTGAAACTACTCTGAAATATCAACATTTTTCTTTATTTTGGGGGAGGTCTTTTTGAAACAAGGTCTCCCTGTAGCCCCAGCTGGTCTGAAACTTAATATGTAGAGCAGGCAGGCCTCAACCTCCTGGAGATCTGACTGCCTCTTCCTCCTAAGCACAGGGATTAAAGATGTGCACCACTACACCTGGCTTAACATTTTCTTTTGATTGTCTTCTGTCTGTAAGGGTTAGAATACTGCACAGGTGTGTTTGTGCACACCTCCAGCACTCAGAAGGCTGAGGCTGGTGGATCTCTTTAAGTTTGTAGCCAACCTGGTCTATATAGTAAGTCTCTGTCTGAGTATAGGGCTGAGGATGGTGGTGTATGCTTATGACCCCAGCACTCTGGAAGCTGAGACAGAAAGACCACTACAGGTTCATGGCCAGTTTAGGCTGCATAAATCCTGTCTCAGACAAAACAAAATGAAATGGAACAGAATAAAATGAGATCAAACAGGTGATTTTTATTTAGTTAGTGATAATATTTATCAGAGTTAAAAATTCTACTAAGAAGTATGTTGGGACTAGAGAGATGCCTCAGCAGTTAAGAACACTGGCTACTCTTTCAGAAGACCCAGGTTCTATTTCCAGTACCCACATGGCAGCTAAAACTGTCTGTAACTTCAGTTCCGGGGGAATTTGATACCCTCTTCTGATCTCTGAGGGCAATGCACAACATGGGTGCATTTACATGTGTGAAGGTAATATACTCATACACATAAAAATAATAAATTATTAAAAAGGAAGTGTATGAATCAATTCATACATACCCATAATTACAAAGGGAAATTATGAGTATTTGGATTATGTCCCCAGGCATCTGAGCTGCTTTCATAGAGGGTGGTACTAACACTGAGTGAGCTGTCAAATAAAAGCCCACTCTAGGTAAACAAGAGGGAGATAGGATGCAGGGCATGTGTGAGCCAACACTATAAGACCTTGGAGCATGCTTCACTCTTTC
This sequence comes from Eospalax fontanierii, assembly GCA_035773235.1. Taxonomy (NCBI): domain Eukaryota; kingdom Metazoa; phylum Chordata; class Mammalia; order Rodentia; family Spalacidae; genus Eospalax; species Eospalax fontanierii. Next base: position 49,807,270 of record CM069547.1, on the reverse strand, counting down.
TCCAGACTCTACAAATTCAAAGATAAAATACTAAGATTTTTGTTTTTTTGTTTGTTTTTGTTTTGAGACAGGGTCTTCCTAGCTACCCTGGAACTGGAAATGTAGATCCGGCTGGCCTAGATCTCACAGACCTACCTGTGTCTGCCTCCCAAGTGCTGGGAATAAAGGCCTGTGCCACTACACCTGGACCAAATACCAAGAATTTTAAGACAGCAGCCAAAGACCATTAAACTCTAAGCATGGGACCTTTCTGTACACAGGACTCTGGATGACCTCACTGGTCATTAGCTAGTGAAACCATCCCTACATAAAACACCTGTTCATAGATCATTGATTATAATAGAAAAATTAATAACCACACTGTTTCTTAGTAATTAAGTCATAGCAGTAGATACATTTACACTGACAGTATCTAATAGACATGAATAGAGAATGTAACAATATTAGGTATGGAATGGTCTCACTCACATTAAGCATGAGTGTGTAAGAGAGTGTGTGTATATAGAAGGGAACATTTGTAGGCATATCCTAATATCCTAAAAGCAAGGATTAGAAGATGTGATTTTTACTTTAAAATATTTATTTTGATTCTTATTTATGTGTGTCTGAGTGTCTGTATTTGTGTGTGTGTTTATGTGTGTGTCTGTGTGTGTACACACAGTGTAGGTGCCCTCTCAGACCAGAAGAAAGTGTTGGATCTCCTGGAGGTGGAGCTTTAGGTGGTTGTGAGATGCCCAATGTGGGTGCTGGGAACCAAACTGAAGTCTTATACAAGAGCAGTAAGTGCTCTTAACCACTGAGACATCTATCCAGCCCCCAATTTAATTTTTTTGTTTTATTTTTGAAATAATGTCTCACTGTGTAGTACTGGCTGGTCTAGAAGTCACTATGTAGACAAGGCTGGCCTCAGACTGAGAGAGATTTACATGCCTCTGCTTCCTGAGTCCTGGGATTAAAGATATGTACCACCATGCCCAGCCCAAGTTTTACTCTTTATACATATGACATTAAATTTTTACTGTTAGAATATATTAATTCCTTTTGTTTTTTGATCTGAGACAGGGTCTCCCTGTAGCCACAGTTGTCCTGAAACTTGCTATGTAGACCAGGCTGGCCCTGAACTCACAGAGATCCACCTGCCTCAGCCTCCCAATTGCTGGGATTAAAGGCATGCACCACCACACTAGGCAGACTATATTAATTCTGAGATTAAAAAATATTACAGAATTCAGAGCTAGAGAGATAGCTCAGCAGTTAAGAACATTGGCTGTTCTTAAATAGTACCTGGGTTGAGTTCCCAGGACATAAATGGCAGTTAACAACAGTCCATAATTCCAGTTTCAGGGGAGCCAATATCCTCTTCTGGCTTCTGAGGGCATTGTACAACACTGGTACATTTACATATATGTAGACAGAACACTCATATACATAAAAAAAATAATATTACAGAATTCAGTTGTAATACCTAGAATCATCTGTCTGAATAACAGTGAAATATGTTGACTTAACATCACTCAAGACCACAAAAGCAGAAATGAAGAGTTAGCTTAGCAGGTAAAAGGTGCATATTGCCAAACTATTTAAATTTGATATCTGGGATTCACATTGTGGAAGAAGTGAATTGACTCTTGCAAGTTGTCCTCTGATTTCCACATGCATACTGTGGCATGTATGTGATTCTCATCCCACACACAAAACAAATAGAAAGTGTAAAAAAAAAACCATAAAAAGACTGTGGAAAATAATCCTCTAGACCTGTGAAAAACTGCATAAAAAACTCCTGAAGCGGGAGGATTGTGAAGTCAAGACCTGTGTGGACAACATGGCAGAAGTAAAATTCTTACCATCAATGCTGGGCTCTTCAACAGGAGATGATGAGTCTGTATGCTCCAGGTTACTTTTTGTGATCTCAACAACCTGCAGCCTCCTGACCCTGAGTAGGTCTATATCTTTCAACCCTTCCTCCAATTGTTTGACCACTTCTTTCCCAGGCTGGGAAGTTAGGACAGTAATCTGAAAATAAATCCAATAATCAATGTGTCTATGAGGAACATATAGCTTATTCAGGAAGATAAACTCAGAAGTCTGTGGTGGCAGCTATTGCATTTTGTATAAAGAGAGATTTTTGTGTGTGTCTTTCTGAGACAGTGTCTTCCTGAAGCCCCAGCTGGCCTGGAATTCACTATGGAGACTAGGCTGGCCTTGATTTCAGAGATCCTCTTGCCTCTGCTGGGATTAAAGGTGTGTGCCACCACACCTGGCCAAAAGAGAAAGATTTAAATATAATTTACAAATCAAATTTTACTTGATATTAGCCAAATGGTTAAGAAGTGAGACAAATTAAATTTCATTTCACAGATTCTGGTATAATAGATATCACAGATCCTTTCTACCTACTCTGAGCTGACCCAGATGGTGACCAGTGAAAAGCCATACATGTATTCAGTCAGCCTCCCCTCTCCTCTCCTTCTCTCTCTCTCTCTCTCTCTCTCTCTCTCTCTCTCTCTTTCCCTCCTTCCCTCCCTCCCTCCCTCCTGCTAGAGTTCAAACCAGGGCCTTGTACATGCTAGGAAAACACTTTACCCTGAGCCACATCACAGCCCCTCTTAGGGTTTTTAAAAAAGACAAATGATTCACTTATTTTTATTTGTACAAGTGTTTTGATTGTTGGTATGTTTACTAGTACATGTATAGTACCCTTGAAGGCACAATGGAGCTGCTATGTGAGTGCTAGGAACCAAACCTGGGTCCTCTGGAAGAACAGCAAGTGCTCTTATCTCCTGTCACTTCCCCAGCCTCCCTTATGGTTTTAATTAAGCATCTCCTATGATTTTACTTTCTTTTCTTTTTTTAAAGTATACTAATTATACTTTTTTCTTACTTTTTAAAGTAGTTGTCCCATGGTTTGCAATATATATTTATGATTAATCCAAATCTACTTTCAAATAACACCATACCACATTACAGGTAGAATAAATACTTTGTAAAATAATTTTGAGCCAGGACTGATGTCTTAAGCATATTATCCCAGCACTTGGAAGGTGGGGACAGAAGGACCAGGTGTTCAAGGCCATCCCCAGCTACATAGTACGTCTGAGGCCACCACAGGCTGAAACACTGTCTCAAATAAAGCAATCTTTTTAAAAATGCATTTTTATTTTATGTGTATGAATATTTTGTCTGCATGTATGTAAGTGTACCATGTGCCTGTGGAGGCCAGAAGAGAGTGTCAGATTTCTGGTACTGGTTACCATTGGTTGTTAGCCACCATGTGGGTGCTGGGAATTGAACCCCAGTCCTGTAAGTACTCTTAGCCATCGAACTATCTCTCCAGCTGCCAACAACAATAACAACAACAACAACAGTTTCTTTCTTCTTCTATTGTTGCTACTGCCCATTTCACTTATCTGTAACATGTGTGTACACAGAACCTATTTGCTGTTGCTATGATTTTAAATAAACTGTTATCCGTTTCATAAATTAAAACTAAGAAAAATTTTGCATTCATCTTCATTTATTCCTTCTTTGATCTCCTTGCTTTTTTCAGGTAGATGTGAATTTTTAATTTATATTATTTTCCTTCTTTTTAAAGAACTTCTTTTAACATTTTTTTTTGCAAGGTGATGGCCTATTAGTGAAAATTTTTCTCTATTTAAAAAAGGTTTGTCTTGTTTATTTATGTGTGTCATATGCATGACGATGCTCTTGGAGGCCAAAAGAGGGCGTTATATCCTCCCAGAACTGGAGTTACAGGTGGTTATGAGCCAATATGGGTGCTGGAAACCAAACCTAGATCCTCTACAAAAGCAATAAATGCTTTTAACTTCTGAACCACCTCTCCAGCTCCAAATTCCCTCCATTTTTGTCTGAGAAAGTTTTTACTTTTTTGTCATTTTTGTTTTGTTGAGATGAGAGCTTATGTAGCTCAATCTGGCCTTGAAGTCACAGTGTAGCCAAGGCTGGCCTTACATTCATGCTTCTCTTGTCTTAGCCTCTACCAAATGCTGGGATAGCCTGGAACTCACTGCAGTTTTGCCTTAGCTCCTCAAGGGTTGGGGCTACATGCCAAGTTCTTCTTCACTTTTCAAGACTAATTTCACAGGGCACAAAGTTGTAGATTGGTGAATTCTTTTCTCTCAGCACTAAATATTTTATTCTATTCTCTTTTTGCTTGAATGGCTTTGGGGAAGTTGGATGTAACTCTTGTCTTGTTCCTCTGTAGTTACATTGCTTTTCCCATTCTTCCTTTTTTAAGCCTTTTCTCTTTCTCTTTGATTTTCTGTAGTTTGAAAATTATATGCTTCAGGGCTGGAGAAATGGCTGTGATTAAGAGGACTGATTACTCTTGAAGAGGACCTGGGTTCGAATCCTAGCGCCCACATAGCAGCTAACAACCATCTGTAACTCCAGTTCCAGGGGATCCAATGCTCTCTTCTGTCCTCGGCCGTCACTGCATGACACAGGTACATTTACATATATGCAGGCAATATACTCATACACATAAAAATAAATAAATAATAAAAAATTACATGCTTCAGTGTAGTTTTTATTTTGGTTTTTCTTCCCGTTACTTTTACTACATGTATTTGTACCCTGTAGTTCTCACAATTACGAATATTTTGTTCTGTTATTTTTTTTATAGTAGTCATTCTGTTTAGCTTTCAGTTTTGGAAGATTTTTATTAAGCCTCTAGTTCAGGGGCTGGAGAGATGGCTCAGTGGTGAAGAGTGATTTCCTCTTCCAGAGGATCTGAGCTCTGTTCCAAGCATCCATGTTGAGTTGCTCACAATTGCCTATACCTCCAGTTCCAGGGATCAGACAACCACTTCTGCATCCAAGGGCACCCGCACATGAGTGGCATGCACACTCACAAACATATACACATTGAAAAAACCCTCTAGCTCAGAGATTCTTCCATCAACCATGATGAGTCTACTAATAAGGCCATGAAAAGCATTCTGCATTTCTGTTACAGTGTTTCTGTTGCTGCTATTTCCTTTAGGTTCTTTCTTAGTTCTATCCCTATGGTTATATTGCCCATCTGGTATCTATTAGAGCTCAGCATATTGTCATCTATATGCATCTATCTATTATTTATCAATCATCTATCATCTATTATCTATTCTCTAACAATTATCTATCTATCTATTTATCTATCATCAATCATCCAGTCATAGTCATTGTACAAAGTAAAGGGTTTCATAAGGATTTTTCTTTCTAAAAACAGTACACACTTGTTTTATGATAGTAAATTCAGGCAATGATAAGATAAAAAGACTGTTTATGGAATACTGTGCTAAGCTTTATTTACAGGATGTTAAGTCTGTAGAACTAAGGTCTACCCCAGAAAGACCAACAGGAGCATTACTTTTCAACTTGATACTTGCTGTTTCAATAGGTGTTTTTACACAAATAGTAAATTCATAAAACAGCAGTTGAGGAACACAATGAATTGCCTTTATTTCAGCATTTAGAGACCCTGAACAAAAAGTGAGAAATGGAATGATGTGTGAGGAAGCCAGGCCCACTGGTCTGAAAAACACTGTGACACTGAGCTCTAGGTTCCTGCCAAGGGTCTGAAGAGCAGCAGCAGATTGGAAACTAGAGTCTGCCTGGGTCCAGGACTATTATTCTGGACCTTGTGTGGTCAGGGTAACTTCAAGAGCCCTGTTCAGATCTTCTTCAATGTTTAAAAGCAAAACAACTGTGGGTCTCTCATGGCCTTTCTCCAGGTCTAACCATCTGACTCTGAGTGTTGGCAGGACTGGGTTACCCTGACACCTGAGCTCAAAGTGCACCAGCTGATGGTGATAATAGGATGGTAAGGTCTAGGACCCAACACTCACTTCCCAGGCTGGTGGAGTGAATGAAGGAGGTTACAGAGCTAAGTGAGGGAGGCCAGACTCTTCCAACCACATCTCATGGCTCTTGGCTTGTGGATGTGTCAGGTGGGAATGGGCAACAGAGAGTGGATGGCGGCCAGGAAGAGATGTCACTTAAGACTTAAGAAAGCAGAGGTACAGGCAAATCACCTCATCAAGGCCAGCAGTAGTTCCAGGGGCTGCTATCTGAAGCCTTCCAATCTACGCTAAGGGCCACCATATAGGAGCTATGGTGAGGAAAAGGCAGACCCAGGCCATGTGTCAGTAGCAGGTGATTGTATGATGTGTCTGCTCACAATTTTCATGTTAGCTGAACCCCATTGCTCTTTATGTGAATCGATTTAAACATACCTTCTTTTTTTTTTTTTGGACAGGGTCTTTCTAGACCCAGCCCACCTAGAAGTCACTGTGTGGACCAGACTGGTCTCAATCTCACAGAGATCTTCCTGCCTCTGCCTCTAGAAGGGCTGGGACTAGAGATGTACACTACCACGCCTGGCATTTAAATATAACTTCTTGATCTCAGAAATTCAAGTGCATGGGCAGAGGTTGTACTTGACAGGATGTTCTATTGTATAACACAGTTATTACATTTCAAATGGATAAACACTTAGTATTATATACAGTATCTTAAGATAAATTATCTTTGTAAGAGTGGGAGCTTCCTCTTCAGTGCTTTAAAGTCTGAGACATAGCTAGAAAGTTTTCTGCTGTGGAAAATAAAGACTGCTTAGATTGGATGGAGAAGGGGAGACCATGGGGCTCTTGGTGATTAATTGCTGTCAGCTGAGGGAGCTTCATATTCTTTTTCAACATCATCAAGCACCAAAGTTCTTGCAGTATGATCTTGATGCTCTGCAGATTCTGTTACCTTGCTACCATGGATGTGGCTCTTTGGGGATACCACTCCATCAGAACTATTAACTCTATTAACATTCATTTTTGTTATAAATCCTACAAGGGGGGTACTTCTGGATATTTATGTCCACATTCTCTGCCTCCTTCACTCTTTCTGTGTGTTCTGCAGCATTTTATTTTTCTTTACCCAGGAAAAGTAAATAAGGGCCCAATGTTCTCACTTAACAATAGAAAACCAAAGTTCGTTGTCATCTCTTAAAGAAGGTATAGGTATATGTAAAGGTATAAAAAAACCTTACATAAATTAAAAGGATGGACTAATTTATAGGAGTAATTTAACAAATATAAATCAAGTAACAACCTTTGCTGATCTGGAGGAAAAACACCAGAACAGAAACTAAATCCTAAGGCTCAGCTCTTCCCATCCTGTTAGACCAGCAAGACAGAAATGACAACTGGTTTAAGTACTTTTCCAGCCTCAAGAACTCCTGAACATTCTGTAGCTAATACCCTGCACAGTTCACTACACTGTCCTCACACAGACCCACCAGACTGCAAATATCTCTTTCATAAAGTATTCTTCTCAGCCACCAAATGACTAAGTCATATGGACTAAGGGCATAAATCAAGATATGCACAGGGTATCAAAAACATACAAAAGGAACAGTTAACATGAATACAAGGTCAAAAATCAGCAACAAGTTCTAGGCTGTGGTGCTGATACCAGATAGAAGGTTCAATGACAAATTTCTTTTCAAAGGACTATTCCAGCTTGTGAGACTAACATGAGATATGAACATTTGCCAAGGCAAAGTGATATTTTGGAATCAGCACATGCAGCAGATACATGATATCATCTCTGACCATCTAGAAGCATTTGCAGTGGATGATGGAGAGGTCAGACTTGTTATATTCCTGCTTGCTGATCTACAGCTGCTGGAATGAGGCCAGGATGGTGCCATCAGTCAAGACTGAATATATGCACTCAGGGAGAGCGATGATCTTGATCATTGCACTGGGTGTTAAGGCTGTGATCTGCATCCTGTCAGCAATGCCTGGTACATGGTACCACCACCAGTTTGCACTGGTGTTGGCATACAAGTCCTTGAGGATGTCCATATTGCACTTCATGATAGAACTGAAGGTGGTCTCATGGATGCCACTAGACTCCATATGCTGGAAGAGTGCCTCTGGACACTGGAATCGCTCATTGCCAGTGGTGATCATCTGCCCATCAGGTAGTTCATAGCTCTTCTCCAAGGGGGAGGATGCAGCAGTGGCCATTTCTTGCTTTAAGTCCAGGGTATAGCACAGCTTCTTGATGCCACACATCCATATTCTATTTTAAGGCTGTATATCCAATTTTCATAAATTGTTCTTAGTGGCCCAATATATTGTCCCTGTCCATCTTGTGTCATGTCTTCATCATCTTCTAGACCCCCGAAAACAGTACTACCTCCTATTCCCTTCTGTCTGCCTTCTACTTCTAGTTCTTCCAACAGTCAGAAATTGTGAGGCATCTTTATTCTGGAACCCGTGGTGGCTGCCATCTTGTGTCTCTGTTTTTCTTTTTTATATTTTCTTTTTAAAAAGGTAGGTCTCATGTATCCAAGCCTGGCCTCAAACTTATTTATTAGTTTTTAAAGGCATATCTGTAGTCATGGTCTCAGATTTTCTATGTAGCTGAGCATGACCTTGAATTTCTAATCCTCCTGCCTAGCAACTACTCTAGTACTCACATACTCTAGCAACTAAGCCACACATGTGAGTACTCTAGTACTCACATACTCTAACAACTAAGCCAACATTTCATAAAAGTATGACTGTATCTCTCCATAATCCTTTCTTTCTTCTCCCCTGTTAATTCTCTTAATTCCACTAGACAGTTTTGTTTCTACTTTCAAGTCATATATACATGCATGATTGTATGTATATATAAAATCCAGGATCTACAAATGAGAAAACCCAGTTTTTGTCCTTCTGAATCTCAGAATTTTGTCCTATGTGCATCTCCTGCAAATGATGTGATTTCATTCTTCTTTATGGTTGAATGAGTAAAATTCCATTGAGTACATTTCTTTTTCTTTATCTATTCTTCTGCTGACAGACATCTAGGCTTGCTCTATAATTTCACCACTGTAAATAATTCCACAATAAACACTGATATGTAAGCATCTCTGTGGTATATTGTTTATTTGTATGCTGTTTGATTTCACTTGGGAACTTATTTGTTCTCTCTTTGCTTTTGTTATATATTCTTATAAGTATTCTTTTGAATTATTTGTTGGGATTTTATCTGATTCACTTTCACTGGAATCATTACTGTGGAATTAGCATTTTTCAGAAGAGTAAAACTGCCTTGATTTTTTTCATGTTTCTTGAACTTATGCATTGGGACTTGCATATCTAACATTATTTCATTGATTGGATTTTTAAAAATCAGCTGTTTTTTTAGTTGAAGTATTTGCACTGTTCAAGTAGGACTGAGGTGTCACTTCCTCCCCAGTAGATTGGGGGTGGTGTAATTCTGCAGCAAAACCGTCAATCCATGTACTCAGGGTGCTGGGCACTAACCCTAACACAACTCAAAAAGCAATCATAAATGTTGGATAGACCCACTGTGCAACATACCTACCAGTGGGTCTATCCAACATTTATGATTGCTTTTACAGTTAATATTCAACTCTTTTGAGTTGAGCTATGCCCTGCTGTCTGCTATCATATTAATAATTGTTCTTTTAAATTATACAGTCAGGTGCCAGGTGTGATGGTGCCCACCTGTCATCTCAGCACTTGGGACACAGAGGCAAGACGATCACTACAAGTTTTATATGGTTATTACTTTCCAGACTTCAAGAGAAGCTGCTTCTGGACTATAAACCTCACAAGTGTTTCTCTCAGTTGTTTTCTCCATTTAGGTGAAACAGTGGCTAGAGGAGGCTGGAGTTGGTACTTCTCTTCTATGTGGATTGAGTCTGCTACGTCTTGTCCCCCAGGTCAGTCAAGTCTAATCAAACCCTAGGAGGTTGGGCTCTGTTTAGGTCCTCCTGAGGGTAGAACTTATGGAGAGAACAGAACTGTGGGGTGTATTTCTGATGGTTGCATTTCCCCACCTCTATCTGAGGCATGAGGGAATTTTTCCTTGGTATACTATGAGAGTCTGGTTGAACTCTTAGAGGTGGGCCTCCCAGGGCTGGGTCCTGTGGCATTTTTAACTTTCAGACTAAACTTAGCCTTTAGTAATTAAAGCTTACATTTTCCTCCCTTATTCCTGGTTCCCATGGATGTTTCTACTTCAGTATGTTGTGATTCTCTGGATCAGTCCATCTATTTAATTGAAAGCAGTGATTTTTACCCTGTGACCTTGTTTCCCTTGGGAATCTAAATAAAGTTGTTGACTTTGACTTTGCAAAACATGTTCATGGTTGTTCGGATAAAGTAGTAACTTCTACCCTCCTTATATGTGCAACTGGAAAGTAGAAGTCCTGTACCATAATTTTCCAACTCATATCTGCTGCCTGAGGTTACTAAAATGGAAAAGTGTTTTAACTCATATTCACTCATGTGCCATGGAGTGTCAGCCCATAACTTATCTTACTTGTATTAAGATTGTCTCAGTCTGGCACCAGAGAAGCATCTGTTTTTACATTTGCTAATTCTTCAGTTTTTGATTATAGTTCACTTCAGTCGATGTGTTCTAGTTCTTCTTGACGCCAGTTAAGAACTGAATGGTGAGGTTGGAGAGATGGCTCAGCAGTTAAGAGCACTTGCTGCTCTTCCAGAGAACCTGAGTTCTGTTCCCAACACCTATTTAGGGCAACTCACAACCACCTATAATTCCAGTTCCAGGGAATCCAACAATCTCTTCTGGCCTCTATGGGTACTCATGCACGTGTGTGTATACGTACACAGATACACAAATATATACATAAATAAAAGTAAATCTTATAAAAAAAGAAACTCAAAGTTATTTCCAAGTTATCTATGTTGCCATTCCCCTTCCATTAGGCTAGTAATTGAAAACTGTGTGGTACAAGAAAAATAAAGACATGAGGTATTGAGAAAACAAAAACTGAATAGGTTGTTGAGCTAAAACCTAGCCTTGAAAATTACATTCAATGTGCATGAAACACAGCATAAAGATAGTAAGCAACAAAATACCTATATATACGGAAATAGAAAAATGGCTTCATGCCGAAAATCAGCATCTCTTACCTCCAGAGAAGTGCAGGGAAAGGCAGCACTTGTACACATATGTCTACTGAATTGTTTGAACTGCTGGAGCCCATCCTCTACTGCCAGGGGCAGACAAGTGTCTTGTGGTCTGTAACAGCCTTCTCTCTGTAAAGCACAGAGCTCTGAGATGCAGGCCTGTAGCCTAACCAAGTTCCCTTTCACTTGCTGCAGAGAAAAATAAAAAAAGACACAAATCCCTGGTAATCCAGGCTTTGATTAATTGGCATCTAACTTCAACATCAATTATTTCTTAAGAGTTCCTTCTCTCCTGGAAACTCTGTATATTTGACCAACATGTACCAAATGTCAGTCATGTTCTAAGCACAGAACTAAAATTTCCCCTATACCCGAAGAACAAAAATTTACATCCTTTTAAAAAGGTTTAGATTATTGGATTTGTCAGAAATAGGAAAGGAAATGTTTTAATTTATTCACTCACCCAATGGAAGGTCCAGTTGTGACTACTTAGCTTTATTTTGTGTGCTCTCCCAATTGGAGGTCTAAGAGGGTTAATCTTAGATATTATTTTGATTTCTCAGTGGGTCACTAAGAGCATTTTTATTTAAGCGTGATGTTTTGCTGACATGGTAATATAGCATTCGAGAGGCTGGGGCAGGAGGACTGAGAGTTCAAGGACAGTGATGCCTATAATTTGAGTTCAAGGTCACTCTTTCTAGGCCAGTGATATATCTCCCAAGGATACATGAAATTTGAAAAAAATATGTACTGAAGATTTGAAGTAATTCCATGCATCAACCGTAGGTGAGGAATAGGGAAGAATTTTCTTTTAGAGTGGAGAAAAATTCCTTACTAAGAAGCAGAACTGAGTGATATCTACGCTGTATATAATCCCCCAGTGTGAGCTGGAGTACTGTCATGGTACATGACTGCTGAAGTAGGATCAGGTTCATGCTGCTTATTTTGCTTACATGTTTCATTCTCTGAGACTCCAGGGCAACAAGAGACTGTGCATTATCCTTATGCAAAGAAAATGTGTAATTGAGACAGAAAGAAAACTATTCAAGAAAAAACAAGATCTGACCATAAGTAGAGCCTAGTAAGATAGACTTATTTATTCATTCATTTGTGTGTGTGTGCTCAGTGTATGCCATTTGTTGGTCCTTGCCGTCCACATTATTTTGAGCCAGGATCTCTTTGTTGTTTGGTGCTGGGCTGTGTGGGGCCAGTGAATTTCCATCTCTGCCTCCCACCTCCAGATAGGAGCATTGGGATTATAGGTTTGTTACTATGTTTGACTTTATGTGGGTTCTGGAGATTCCAACTCAAGTCCTCATGCTTGTGCAGCAAGCCTACTGAGCCAGTTCCCCCAACCCAGCTTAATATGATTTGAGCCCTTTTTCTCACATATACCTTTTTTTTTTTCCTGGTCTTTTTGAGACAGGATCTCCCTTTAGCCACAGCTGGCCCGGAAATCACTCTGTGGACCTGATTGGCCTCGATATCACAGAGATCTGCCTGCTTCTGCCTCCCGAGTGCTAGGATTAAGGTGTGCCATTAGGCCCAGTCTCATACATGCCTTTGTAATACTCCTTTATATATCTTAAATCAATGTCTAGGAATGGTGGTGCATATATGTGATTCCAGCACAGTCTGAGCAGGAGGATGTCTATGCTGATTTTCTTCTGTAGGCCTTTTGATTACTGTGTTTTGTCCCCTATCATTAAAGTGCCATTCTTGGTTTCATTGAATGTTTTTTGTCTCAAATTCAACCTTGTCTGAGATCGATCATGGTCCTCTTTTGGGAGATAGTGAGTTTACATTTCCTAGCACACCTTTGCCTATTCTTTTATTTATTTATTTGTTTATTTTAAAGTTTTATTTGGTTTTACATTTATTTACTTGGGGTGGTCTGGGTACACCTGTGCAGGTCAGAAGACAATTTGTGGCAGTTTGTTCTTTCCTTCTACCATGTGGGTTCTGGGGATTGAACTCAGGTTGTTAGGCCTGGTAGCAGGCAACCTTGCCGGTTGAGCTATCTGGATGGCTTATATCCTACCTGAATCACTTTGCTGGAGCTGAGCCTCTTGAATACAATAGAATTTGCTCATGATAAAAAATATCAATTTAAAAATAATTTTAAAGATGAGCTTATCATTTATTAGTGTCAGATATTTGTGTGAAGTTGTATTATTTTACAGTATTTTGATCTGTAGCTTTTATTTTGTTTTTTATTTGTTTTGGTCTTTTTGGGATGGGTCTCCCTGTAGTTCCAGCTGAACTGGAACTCACTATGTAGATCAGGCTGGTCTCAGTGTCACAAAGATCCATCTGCCTCTGCCTTCTGAATTGTGAGATTAAAGGCATGTGCCACCCCACTTCGCTGCATTAAAAAATATTTATAAAAAATTTTGTGTATCAGTGTATTGCCTGTATGTGTGTAAGTGCACCCATGTTGTGCAGTGCTGTGGAGGTCAGAAGAGGGCTTCGGATCCCCTGGACCTGGAGTTACACATGGGTTTTCTTAGCTGCCATGTGGGTGCTGGGAATTGAACCCAGGTCCTCTGCAAGAGCTGTTAACTACTGAGCCATCTCTTCAGTCCTCATTTTTTAAAAAATATTTTTATTTTAAGAGTGTTTTGCCTGCATGTACGTAAGTGCACTATGTGTGTGCCTAGTGCCCGAAAGAGCATCAGATCCCCTCAAACCTGAGTTAAGGATGGGTGTCAGCCACCATGTGAGTGCTGGGAACTGAATCCGAGTTCTCTGGAAGAGCAGTAGGTGCTCTTAACTACTGAGTCCTTAAAGAGAACCTAGCCCTAGGCCTCAGATAAAAAGACCTAGAAATGAAGGTGTTAAGAGCTAGAGATGCAAATATCTTGACAACATGGCACGCTTTGGTCATATCCTTCAGAGACTGCAGCTAATTTGCTGTGGAGTCATCTCTCCAGCCTGTTTTATAGCTGATTACGTATTTCTTTTTTATCTGTATGCTTTTCTTGTCGCAACCAGGAAGATTTGAGTCTGTTTTGTGTTTATCTTTATGACTCCATGTTTAGATGATTCCTTTAAATGATCTCTTTAGCAGTATTTAATTCACCACATGACAAAATTAATATATTTCCTTGTCTTATTCTTCTTCTCCCTCTCCTGCTACACTCAATTATAGTCTATTACATTATCTTTCTTGGAATTTACCTTTATGCTGCTGATATATAAATACCTGTATTATTTGTTACTTTGAAGTGATTCCTTTTGAATGTTAGCTACTAAGGACGAGGAAATACATGTTATAACTTAACTAGAACATTTTGAATCTGAATACTTCATTTTAGATAATATGCAATTTAAATAAATTCTTTACAATGACAAATTAAAAGAACCAGGAAGATCTTCACAGTAAGGATGTTTTGGAATCCTGTTTTGAGTGGAAATGAATCATTTGGGTTAGAATTATTTATACTGTCACAATGGATATAAAAAGAATTCTAATATTTTAATTATGAGTTTTCTGTCATTATTCCTTATAAAAGGTTCAGAATTATTTGATTATACTAAAAATTTTAAATGTAAGGGATATATTGAGTTCATCATGCATAAGATCTCCCATGTGCTGTCTTTCTCTATTTGTATTTTGAGCTGTCTCTGCAGATAGAAAATGTCAGTTATCTATGCAGTTTAGTGAACATGGAATTCAGGTCATGTTTTCCTTAAAGACTGGATTGTTTGTATACATAAAGCAATAGCTTTATTCCCGCAGTTTTCTTGAGATTTTAACTAGGGTTGAATTTACTATTCTATAAGAAGGAAATTTTGACTTGTAATTTTTCCTGAGTTTCCAGACTCCAAAAAGGAGTCTGATTCCTGGTTAAAAAACCTACATGTGCATAAAAATTCAACAACAACAACAACAACAATAATAATATCACCCTATATGTGACTTTTCAGGTCTGACCATAGGCAGTTAAAAGGCTTTGCCTGGCAGCCTTCATGGGACGGTCATGGAGTGCATTGGCCCTCCCCATGTTGGATTTGGTACACAGCAAATTAGCTGCAGTCTCTGAAGGATATGACCAAGGACTCATGCCTCCTGGCATACCATGTTGTCAAGATATTTGCATCTCTATCTCTTAATACCTTCATTTCTAGGTCTTTTTATCTGAGGCCTAGGGCTAGGTTCTCTTTACGGACTTCTACCAAAAGACTTCTGGGAGAAACGGGAAAACTTGAATCCACATTTCCCTATTCTGACTCCTAGCCTTCCCTCTTTGTTTTCCCTAACCTCAAGTTGATATTTGGGGTTTACTCAACAGTGAGATTATCCCTGTTTCTGTGTCAATGCATTTGACCTGCAATGATAGTGAGAAAAAATGGAAGCTGGGTGTGGTAATTTATACCTGTAATCCTAGCACTCAGAGGCTGAAGCAGGAGAATTGCCACAAGTTTGAGATCTGTCTGGGCTACATAGTGAATTCCAGGCCAGTCTGAACTCTCGAGTGATATTGCTTCAGATAAACAAAGTAAAACAAATTAAAAACAAGATCACTACCACTGACAATAACAAAATGGAATGGGGGAGTAGACACTTTCCCTAGGTTAGAGTGTTGATTATACTATCTCAGTAAGTAATTAAAAGGTTGTTGATTTTCTATGACACCTGGTAGCTCAGGTTTCTTTTTCATACTAAGTTCCTGATAAGTCAGTGGTTTCTAGTATAAAACTGTATGCCTTTCTTAAGGGAGTGATTAAGGAACCATGTTCAAAAGATCAAATATACTTGGGGAGTCAAAGGGAGATAAAGTCACTTGAAGAGAAAAAAAAAACTTTCTTGTTTGGGAGATGGGCTCATCTCCCAATAACGGTCTGTACTGGATAGCTTTCATTTGCCCTTTAAGATCACTCTACTTTTCTCTCCCTCTGCCCTTGGAGGCTGATCTATAGGCACAATTCAGTGACTTTCTTCACTCTCCTGCTTTTAGAAAGGTATGGCTTAATGGGAGATGCCAGTGAGAAATCTAGATGTGGGAGTCCAACTTGCCCATGTTATATTCAGAGCTGTATTTGGGCTCCCTTCCTCACTGCAAAATCCCATTGTCAGGGTCCTGACATTTATCCTGAGTAAAATCTACAGTGCTTTAATAAAGCTCACCAAAGTTTTCTTTAATAAAGGTCATATGTCCTCTTTGGCCCTGGATGGCCTGACTATTGCACCATCTTTTCTTGACTGTTCCTAAACTCTGCCTTCTCCTCGGCAAATATTGTTTTTTCCATCTCTCTCTCTCTGAAAATCAGATCCTAGCATGCCATCTGTGTCTTGCTGGCAACTTGTCTGACTTATGCAGCTTCTTTTAGTATCCTGTTTTCAAAAGGAAAATTGAATGACAGGTGTGATGGTCCATGGCTTTAATCCCAGCCTAGTGGATCTCTGTGGATTTGAGACTACCTAGTGAGTTCTAGGCTAGCCAGGGCTATACAGTGAGACCCTGTCTCAAACAAACAAACAAACAAAAAAGGAAAAAGGAAAATGGAAGCCAAAACAATTAAAAAATTTACAAACTAAAATACAGTGAATTTTTAAATTTTAAAATACTTTATTTATCATTTTATTTTATGTGTATGAGTGTATTTTCTGCATGTAAGTGCATCCATGTCATACAATGCCCATGGATGTCAGAGGAGAGTGTTAGATCCCCTGGAACTGGAGTTATGGACAATTGTTAGCCACCATATGCATGGGACTCGAACCTGGGCTCTTGGCAAGAGCAGCGAGTGTCTTAACCTCTGAACCATCTCTCCAGCCCCAACATAGTGAATTTTTAAAAAATGCTTTGAGGGGCCTGAAATATGGCTAGCACTCACTGGCTGTTCTTGCAGAGGATCTGGGTTCAGTTCTCAGCACCCACAAGGTGACTAACAACTGTCCGTAACTCCAGTTCTAGAGGAATTTGATGTCCTCTTCTGACCTCCTTGGGCATTGCACAACACAGATGCACTTATATTCATGCAGGCAATATACTCATACACATAAAATAAAACTAATAAAGTATTAAAATGCTTTGAGTATATATATATATAAATATATAGTTTACATATCACATACAGTTAATGATGAAATGCATATATAGTGGTCCCATAAGATTACAACAGGGCTGAAAAATTCCTAATGCTTAGTGAAACCACAGCCATTGAGACATACAGCACGTTATTCACATTTGTGGTGATGGTGGTATAAACAATCTATTGTGCTTGTCAGTCTTATAAAAATATAGGACATACAATTATGTACAGTACATAGTGCTTGACAATAGTAAACTACTATATTACGAGTTTATGTGTTTACTATAGTTATTTTAGAGTACACTTCTACTTACATAAAATATTTACTATAAAACAGTATGCAAGGTAGGATAGCAGTAGCCTTATATATCTTGGGTTTACTGTAGCTCTTGCTTGTATCTAGAGGTTGAACCAGCTAGGGTGTATAAATGCATTCTATGATGTTTGTCTGATAATGCATTTATTAGCATGCACTCTTGTCATTAAGCATGGTATGACTGTATCACAAGTGAAAGTCATGGAAATATTTAGCATGATACCTTCATGTGCAGTAAGCATTCCATATTATCTGTTTAATGTCATTAACATATTGTAATGATAATTTGTGTGAACTGTGTTTCTGAAAATGACCAACAAATGTTTTGTGTATTTTTTATAAGAGGGTTGGTAACTACTATAGAGAGATTAGGTTTCTAGGAGCAAAACTGCTAGTGAGAAGGACTCAAGATTTGAGCCCTTTTATCTGAGGATATAGGCTTTCATTATCTGACTCAAAGTTTTGGTATATTTCTAAAAGGGAACTGTGGTGGTTTCAAAATATGTATACAGCTGGGTGCTCCCTGCTGTTATGGAGACTGAGGTGAGATGAACTCAAATTCAAGGCCAACCTGGATTACTGGCTGTTTTTCTCATTGCTATGACAAAAAATTATGACAAAAACTACTTAAGAAAGGGTTTATGTAGCTTACAGTTTGAAGGGATACAGCTCATCATGGAGGGGTGGGGAAGACATGGCAGTAGGAGCACAAGGTATCTGGTCACATTTCATCAGCAATCATGAAGCAGATAGCAAATGCACAGTGGAACCAGGTTATCAAAACACAAAGCTTCCCCTAGAAACGTGTCCCACAACCCTCTAAAACATTGCCCCTTGGGACCAAGTATTCAAATATATGCACCTATAAGGGGCATTTTAAATTCAAACCACAATAGTGGGAAACAGCTAGACTCCATTTCAAAACACAAAATTAAATATGCACACAAATTCTGTCCTAAAATGTTAGTACAGAGTTCTGAAATTTTCATCATGCCATTTTCAGATGGAAACTCTCAGGGAGAGTTTTATTTCTTCTCTTCCAAACTCTAAGCTTTTTATTTCCTTTTCCTCTGTACTGTGCTGGCCAGCACTTCCAGTACTACACAGAATAAAAGTGGCCAGAGCAGACACCTTTGTATTGTTTCCCAACTTAGGAGAGAAGTATTCAATCTTTTACCATTAAACAGCATATTATCTGTTGGTTTAATAATGAATGTTGTTTAAGATGATATAATCATTCAATTTTCTTAATTTTCTCTTTTTGATTTTCTGAGATAGAGTCTTCCTGTAGTCCCACCTAGCCTGGACCTCCCTGTATAGATGAAGATGTCCACATCTCATAGAGATCTACCTGCCTCTGCCTCCTTAGTGCTGGGATTAAAAACATATGCCACCACACCTGGCTTTCTTCTTTAAACTTTTCTAAAAGTAAATTTTAAGACAAGCATGGTGTATAATTCTTTTATATGCTATTAAATTCTATTTTAAATTTTCTCGTATATATTTACAAGGAGTATTGTTTTGTAGTTTTCTTCATTGTATGTTTTCTGGTTTTGGTATCAGGGTAATAACTAGACTTAAGCTGAAGTTGGGTTGAAGCTGGATGTGATGGCTCATGCTTGTAAAAGAAAAAAGTTGGAAAGTGTTGACTTTCCTTGATTTTTATGGAAAAGATAGAATGATATTCTCTTAGTCTCCATTAAAATGACTGTCTTTTTATTCATTTCTTACATAAATATAACTTTATGTCAGGCTTGCTGTCAAACGAAGGGAAGTCCTGACTGTCCTCTAAGACCAAGTACTAAGCCTGAAGTGAGAGATATCTACCATTGTGCCATAAGTAACTCACAACTTGGCCTTTCTTTTTAAAATATTTTTTATTTTATGTGTATAAGTGCACTGCCTACATGTATGTAAGTGCGCCTGTGTTGTGTAGTGCCCAGGGCGGTCAAAAGAGGGCGTCAAATCCCCTGGAACTGGAGTTACAGACAGTTGTTAGTTGCCATGCGGGTGCTAGGAATTGAACCCCAGTCCTCTGCAAAAGCAGCCAGTCCTCTTAACCACTGAGCCATCTCTCCAGCCCTATTTGGCCTTTCTGATAGAGGTAGAATTTCAGGGTTTTTTCCCATGATAACTGGATGAGTAGGGGAGTCTTTTGACAATAGCAGACCCTTTAGGGCGTTATTTACCTGTACTGCAGTTTCCAAGTCAAAGACTTTTCCAAAATCCAGTCTAGGCTAATGTAGAAAACTCACTGTGGTGCCAATCCTCAGGTCTGGGGTCTCTAGTGGGTCTACTTTTCCTCTCACTTTTTCAGAATCGTTCTATGTTTGAATTTCAATACTCTCCATGGATTTTATGTATATTTAATGCAATAAGGTCTTTTCAGGTCTTCAGAGTTCTCTTTTCTTACCTATCTTAGCTTCTTCTCTGATAGCTATCTTGGTCTCCCTGAAGTCCCAGGTCCATCCCCTAAACACAGGAAGATGATGGGCACCTGCCTAGATTTCCCTCCTGCCCTGTGGCTTAGAAACTTACTCAGGGCAATCCTAGGTTTCCCCTCATTGTATTACCTGATGTGTACCGTGCCCTGAAAACTCTGACTCTTGTTTTTCTCTCTATCTGTCTGTCTGTCTCTCTCTCTAGGCCTAAGGTGAACCTCAGGAGCTGTGTATCTTATTTTTTTGTCAGGTCTCTCACTGGGACCTAGGGCATGCTGGTTTGCCTAGGCTGGTGCCCCAGGGATTTTCCCGTTTCCTCCTCCATAGCACTGGGGTAACAGGCACACACTACCACACCCAGCTTTTTCCTGAGTGCTTGTGGTTAAACTCAGGTTCTTGAACTTAGGTCTTCATGTTTGTGCAACAAGTACTTCATCGACTGAGCAATCTCTGCAGCCCCTTCTCAGGCTTATTTTGGATTTTTTTAGGCAAGAAGGTAAATCTGGACCCTGTCCTTTGCCTAGGAAACAATGACTTGCTTGTGATGAATGGAATGTGGATGAAGTGACAATGTATTACTTTTGAGACTAGGACATAAAGCACATTTTCTTTTTTCTCTCTCTGTCTTTTCTTTTTTCTTATCAGGTGGAGAGGAAATATGAACTCCTACCACTAATCTCCTGATATTCCATCTAGGAACAAAACCCCCAAGATTCTATCAAGCCTCCATATAACTATGATCTTGGCTGATATCTTTATTGCAGTCTCATGAGGAACCTCAAGCCTGATACACATACTTTAACTGCTTATGAATTTATAATTCATAATAACCATGAGATAGTGAACCTTTATTGTTTAAGGTCACTATGTTTTGATATAATCTGGTACACAGAAATAGGCAATGATCAGAGGAACCCAGTGCTACTTAAGATTAATTAAGGAATTCAAGAAGTTATCAATTTCCTATCACTAATCCAGCTGAAATAACAATGTATAGACAAAATCATTAGATTAAGTACCTGGAGCATTTAAACAAACAAAAAACCCATTCCTTTGTATGATTCAGTTTTTCAAAAATATTTTTATTTTATGTGTATGAGTACATTGCTTGCATATATGTAAGCGCACTGCTGTCATACAATGCCCAAGGAGGTCAGAAGAAGGCATTGGATTCCCTGGAACTAGAGTTACAGACAGTTGTTAGCCACCATGTGGGTGCTGGGAACTGAACCTGTGTTTTCTTCAAGAGAAGCCACTCTAACTGCTGAGTCATCTCTCTAGTCCCTGTATGATTAATTTTGAGAGGTAAACTCTGGCTCTGATGAGCCTAGAGTACAGTCAATGTAATCCAAGTATGTTTTATTTTATAATGTTGTAACTCAGGAAGCATAAAGCAATGCATATTATTTTCATCTTGAACAGTACCAAGAGAGATATTACCTTTCCATTTTCAATGAAGAAAGTAAGACAGTAATTTAAAAAAATTGAATGAATTCTAGTTAGATAGTACACAAACAATTCACAGTGGATCTGTGGAATTACCTCTTTTGGTCATCTTAAAGATATGAGCTATATTTTTACAATTAGGGCTTTCTGAGCAAAGAAAAATGGTACCTTGAGTTTTACCTCGGGACAAATTTAGGAAGAAATGGACAAGTTTCAGACAAAAGAGAGTGAGTGAATAGTCAAAGACCTCTGCAGAGATTTAGAGACTTAATGTGTTTACATTTTAAAGAGCTCTAAGTGCCAAGGTTTCTCTTTTCTATGGAGTGTGGAGGGATGGCATGCAGCCTATTCAACTCCTGGATTAATAATTCAGGGACTTCCTCTTTGCAGTGTGAGCCCCATATACACAGGATGATTTCTGTCTCATGTGGGCTAATTGGATATGAGGAAACTGTGGTGTTTACTGTAAGTAATAACTAAGCTCTGCTGTAGAAATCTCACCTTTGCTTTCAGAATACAGAGAGGAAGTATAGATAGACTTACCACAAAAGGGAGGATGCACTCATGTTGATTTTGTACCAAGTATAAGCTGAACAGTGACATGCGGCTGGGGCCCATCAAACTGCAGGCTATTGAGAAAAAATTCTGCAAAGCCTCACAGAGGTTAGAGCAAATGTCAGTCCAGGAAGGTAAAGCAACATGCACAATGAGAAGCCTTGGAGGTTGCTGATTAATCTTCATGGTAGAAGAAGGCCCTTTTCTAATAGCTTTCCTGTGATGCACCGCAGCCAAACCGGTGTGAACTGTAGCCATTATTTAAATAATGGATATTTTCTATACCTACAAGAAAGGAAAGAGAAACCACTGGCTTTCATAAAACTGAATTATGCACTTTGCTGAAACAATACAAATTGAGGGGACCAAGTCAAAAAAGGATTCAGACTGGGTACTAAATCAAACTTGTCAAGTCCATTCCATATTAATAGCACCAAAGGGATCTAGAAGTTCGAGTATAGTGAAAACCTGAAAATAGTTAGAGATGCTGAGAGGAACAAATAAAGGATAAAGTAGTTACACCAAAGTCAAACTCTAGCTTTGTTTTGTTTTCAGGGTCTCATATAACCTAGGCTGGCTAGAACTCACTATGTTGAGAGTGACCTTGAACTAACTGCCTCTACCTCCCAAGTGCTGGGATTCAGATGTCCATCATCATGCCTCATAGTTCATGGAAGTTATTTGCTTTCATGAACATTGTTTCTTTATTAGCAATTGTTATGCTGCATTATAATCTGTTTATATGACTGTCTCTCCCACCATATTATAAGGCTTCCTTCCTACAGTGCCAAGTGTGGGGTCCCTCTGTAGGAGTTATTAGTTAGGGAGGCTCTAGAGGCCCCCCAAACAATACAAATTCTTCCAGTTCTTCTTGGTTCCCCCATCAGACAGGTGATAAGACTCTGTCGGTGAAGATACTGCATACTTTGGATGAAGGACTTAGAGAAATCATAAAAAAAACGAAACTGGAAGTTTTCTTCTTGCTGGCTAGCTCTCACAGTTCTGGACAATGATAAATAGGATGTTGGGGGTTGGGGTGGTGGTGCAAAGATACCAATAGTCTTATTCAGCCGCGAACTCTATGAACTATAAGGCCAATCTGCCAGGCGAGATGTGCCCATTGGTACAGTTCTAGCATGACTGTTACTTAACCATTTTCTGATTGGATTTGAGGCCTGCTCTACAAGAAAGAACCCATCGCAGTACTGTAAAACTGGTCCAAAACTCACACCTGTAGAGTCTTGGGCTCTAGGGGGGAATCTAAGGTTGCTTCTTAGCTGAACTGACATATCATCAAACCACCTTCTAAATAACTACATTCATACCCACAGACGAAGGCTATTCTCAGCCTTAAACAGAGGTGCTTCTCCTTGCAGAGAACAGAAGTGAATGTGAAGACCTATGGTTGCATAAGATGCCAAGAACAAAGGATGGTTAAGGGCTCAGCCCTAAACAAGACATTTATAACACCCTCTTAAGGCTTAGGGAATGGTGTGGAAGAGGAGTAAGAAAGAATTATTAAAAGCTGGAAGATACAGAGATGGCAAAATGCCATCTCAACTATACCAGGGCCGTGGAAAGCATGAACTCACAGCACCTATGCCTACTGGCCTGGAGCCCACACAAGTTAGGCTCTCCTAATAGTCAGCTGTGGACCCAGGAGGGCTCACAGAGTCTATTATTTATTGTTGATTAATTGTTAACTGATAGATTCCAGGAGGGGAGAGGCATAGTATCCAGTTATATAGCTACTGGCAAGCCCATCCAGGCTCTGATGGCTAGTTCCAAACTCAGGGCTATACAGGTGGCCCTAGTTAAACTCTGTGGAACACAGAACAAAAAAAAACTAGTAAATATGGGAGAGAAATATGTAAGGGAGAAGCTGGGCTGGTGGGGTAGAAGGGAAGTAAGAGAAGGCATAGGAAGAAAAGTAACCAGAATGCAAATATGCATGAACATGTCAAAGAACAAAATTAATTAAGAAAAAAAAAGAAAAGAGGAGCTGGAGAGATGGCTCAGCAGTTAAGAGCACCAGCTGTTGCTGTAGAGGACATGGGTTTGGTACCCAGAACCCATGGCTAACTCAAGTTCTGGGGGATTTGACACCCTTTTTCTGGCTGGGATGGGCATTGCATGACAAGGGTGCACTTAAATACATGCAGGCAAAACACACACACATAAAATAAAAATATTTTTTCTCCCTTTGGTCTTTTTTGAGACAGGGTCTCCCTGTAACTCCAGCTGTCCTGGAACTCACTATGTAGACCAGGCTGGCCTTGAACTCACAGAGATCTGCCTGCTTCTGCCTCCCGAGTGCTGGGATTAAAGGCAGTACTACCATACCAGGTTAGAAGTCATTGCTATCATTATCCCTCAGTCATGTGGTAGCACGGGGCATTTTAAAAAGAGAAAAATTAAGATTTTTTAAAATTCATGAACTTGAGTGTAAAAGTCTGAAAAGACAAGAAGATTAAGATTAGGAACATGTGAAAAAAATAACACATCATGACCAACTTGGGTTTATGAGTGTAAGATTAGCTAAGTGTGGTAGCTCACACTTCTAAGTACTCAGTTCCAAGCCAGTCTGGGCTGTCTCAAAAAACAAAATAAATCCCCAAAGCCTCAAAACCAAACAAATCCCTAAAACAAATAAAAAAGCCAAACAGAAGAGAAAAAACAAGTAGCGAGCACAAGCTTATATAACATTACAGTTATCAATCACTATAATAACATTACAGTTATCAATCACTATAATTTATCACATTAAAAGATTAAATGAGAAAATTATATGATCTTCTATAGATGCACCAAAAAACCTTTGTTAAAATTCAGTGTTTAGGGTTGGAGAGATGGTTCAGCAGTTAAGAGTACTGGCTGCTCTTTCAGAGGACCCTGGTTCAGTTCCCAGCACCCATTTGGTGGCAACTAAATGTTCCAGGGGCTACAACACCCTCTTCCTGCCTCCTCTGGCACCAGGTATGCATGTGATGCACTTATATACATGTACTTATATACATACAGGGAAAATATTCATACACATAAAATAAAATCTTAAAAAAATAATAAAAACTAAATTTTATTTAAAAATTCAATGTTTATACATGATGAAGACTCTTAGTAACTTGGAATAGATAATAAAACTTGATAGAATATGTCAATAAAAACTTAGGCCAGTGTGGTGGTTCACTTGGGGGGCAGAGGCAAGCAGATTTCTGTGAGACTGAAGCTAGCCTGGTCTAAATAGGGAGTTCCAGACCAGCTGGGGCTACAGGGAGAGTCTGTCTTAAAGAAATCCAAACCAAACCCAAACCAAAATAAAATAAAAATCATAAATTGGTGCATGGGCCAATTTCTAAATGGAATGCTGTATTTGAGGCTGACACATAGACATTCACACAGAAATATAGGCACCCAGAAATCTTATCCACTATGCTTATCTGCCTATTTCCTTCATAGATATGAAAACATCATTCTGCATATCTGTCTATTATTCTGTAGCCCAGTTTGTCCTGTAACTCACTGTGTATTCAAGACTGGCCTTGAGCTCACACCATTTCTCCTACCTCCGTCTCTCAAATGCTGCTATTACAGATGTGAGCCACCATTCCTAGCCTGAAAACATCACTTTAGATACAGGTAGTTTTCACTTCAAATAGTTCTAATATAGACCAATTTCAGCGTAGAACAGTGTAGGTAATTAACATCAGTCCATCAAAGACAATTCACATTTCATGTTGCTGTGGAGTAAATATATAAAGCAGAAATTGCATCTAGCTCTTCAGTCCACAAATTATTATGTAAATTACAGACGTGCATCATGATGATCAATGAACATTATGTAGAAGTCTCTCAGTCACTCACGGCAGAGTCCAAACAACAAAGTGGGTAATTGTGTTACTTCCTTGTGTCCTTATGACAGGTGTACATGACATTCTAGAGGAATAAATGATCGAAAGAAGGAACTGGTTATCAAAAATAAATGCTAAGAAACCCAAGTGATAATGCTGAAAGTGAATTGGAATCAAACACAAATGCAGTCAGAGAAGGAGCAGTTGTGAGCTGGGGCTGTAGCTCAGTTGGTACGGTGCTTGCTTAGCATGCACAGAGCCCTGGGTTCAAGTCCTAGCAGTGCATAAATCAGGCATGATAGCTCATGCCTGTAATTCCAGCACTTAGGAGGTGGAGGAGAAGGATGGGAAGTTTTAGGTTATTCCTGGCTACACACGGACCCTGCATCAAAGGAAAAAAAAAGTAGCAGCTGTACAAATGTTGACATTGCCATTTGATAGATTTTAGATAAGTAGTAGGTGGCACTTAGTGAAGGACCTTATAAGATAAATGAGGAAATTGGAGCGCAGGAGAGATGGCTCAGCGGTTAAAAGCACATGCACTTAGATGCAAGCCAAAAAACCCACTCAAACACATAAAATTAAAAAAAAAAAAAAGAACGTCTGCTTGATTTTTTTTTTTGTCTGTAAATTGGTCAAACCTGGAACTGGAACCATCGCAAATCATGTTAGCCCCATTCTAAAATCTCCTCAAGTGTTCTGCTACACTTGGAACAAAATCCAAAATTCCTGTCCTGACCTCACGATTCTGCTTTTGTGTTCTGCCCAGTCTGTCCTCAGGCCAGGCTGCCCCCTCGCACCCGCCCACTTCCTATCCATCTCTCATCTCCACAAACCTTCGGGTTCTAGTTGGGCCCAGCATTCTCTCACACCCTCATTAAAGCACCCATAGCATACGTTTATCCCTTACCACCCGCAATAAACGCGCCAACGGCCCTCCTTCTAGAAGGCTTCATTAAATATTCCTGTGAGTGGGCCACTGTCTGGTGCAGGGGGTGGTGCCGCTCAGGGGCAGAAGGCTGGCCTGGCGGAGCGAGGCCTGGAGCCCGGACCCGCTGGACCTTCACTACTTTCTTCTTCCCACAGAAATTAAGCTTGGCGGCCCACACCTGCAACCTCAGCACGCTAGAGGCGAAGTCAGGAGGATCACCGGGAGTTTGAGACCAGCTGGATTTGCATAGTGGAACCTTGTCTTAAAAAACCACAGACCTTCAATCCCAGTGTTCCGGAGGCAGAGTTAGGCAGACCTCTGAGAGCAAGGTCAGCCCGGGCTACACTGTGAGACCCTCCCAAGCAAACCCAAAGCCACAGGCTAAACTCGGAACAAAACCCAGCACCACCCCACCTACCCGCGTGCCAGTGAGCCTGGGGCTCCGGGCTGCAGGCAGGATGGCTCCGCAGCCAGGCCTTAGGCCTCAGCCAGCTAGCCAGCTCTAGGGCAGGAGCTAGGGAGAGCAGAGACGCCGTCCTGCCGGCTGCGTCTCCCGCCAACTCCAGCTGAGGGTGGATCTGGCTGCAAACCAGCCCACAACCCCAGGCCTTCGGTCCTTTCCCGGGCTTGAGGTGGCACCTCTGTACCTGTCAGTGGGCCCACCCGCTCAAGGAGGGCACGTACTGGTCACGCCCGTCAGGCTCCGCCTCCGTCAGACACCACCCCCTCAGGTCCCGCCCTCAGGCCTCACCCTTCAGACTCCGCCCACCAGGTAATCCCCTCTCAGGCCCCGCCCCATGCCACGCCCCTCAGGCATCACCCCCTCAGGCTCTGGCCCTCAGACTCTGGCAGCTCAGGCTCCGCCCCCATGCAGCTCCCCCTCCCCCATGCCCCACCTCTCAGATGCGCCAGCTCAGGCTCCGCCCCCATGCCAGATCCCCTCAGGCTCTGCCCCTCAGACTCCCCAGCTCGGGATCCGCCCCCATGTTCCCCATGCCCCGCCCCTCAGACTCTCGCAGCTCAGGCTCCGCCCCCATGCAGCTCCCCCATACCCCACCTCTCAGGCACTGGCTCAGTCAGGCACCAATCCCTCAGCCCCACCCCTTCAGGCTCCCCCCTCTGGGACAAGGCTGCCTCACGTGTCAGCCTCAGGGGATTCAGCTGGGCAAGTCCCACCAGCCCTCCCACTCCCACACCCTCAGTCCTTCCTGGGGCAACAGACACCCTTAGTACTTCCTCTTTTGCCCTTCCTGCAAACAAATGCACAGTGCTCTGCCTCTCTTTCTTGCCTTTTAATTGGCCAGGTGATTTCAGTTTTTAATTTTTATTTTATGTGTGTGTTGTGTGTATGTGTATGTGAGTGTCCCACATGTATTGTATGGAATTTACAAAAATTCAGTAAGAGTACTGGCTGCTCTTGCAGAGGACCTGAGCTTTGTTTCCAGCAACCACAAGTGGGCTCACAAGTGTCTGTAAGTCAAGTTCCAGGGGATCCGGTGCCCTCTTCTGGTCTCCAGGAGCACTGCACGCACTGGTGCACTTACAGGCATGCGGGCAAAACACACAATTAAATAAATAAATAAAGTAATTAGTTACAATTTTATTTTATTTTACGTATGAGTGTATTGACTGCATGTAAGTACACCAGTGTTGTGCAGTGCTCCAGCAGGTCAGAAGAGGGCGTCGGATCTCCTAGAACTGTAGTTACAGACAATTGTTAGCTGCCATGTGGGTGGTGGAAATCCTCTTCAAGAGCAGCCAGTGCTCTTAACCACTGAGCCATCTCTCCAGCCCCATCTCTCCAGCCCCAAATAAATGCTTTTTAAAAAAACTCCAGGACCAGATATGTGATGGATCTGTGGGCTCAATCCTCAGCATTATCCCCTGCCCCCCAACAAAAAATATTCTAGCTAGTAGGCTGAAGTAGGAAGATTATGATGAATTAAAAACCAGTCAGTGCTACCAAATGAGAGCTTATTTTTTTTTAATTCCTTTTAAAACTGGGGGACAAAAAAGATGGTTTCGCAGTTTTGTTTTTGAGACAGCATCTTTCTATGTACTCAAGGCTGACCTTGAACTCAGTATGTTGCCCAGGTTGGCTGCAAACTCATAGCAATCTTCTTGCCTCAGCCTTCTGAATGTTGTGATTACAAGTTTGAGCCACAATGTCTGGCTTAAAACACTGATTACCTCTCTTCCTCCTCCTCCTCTCCTTCTTATCCCCCCCCCCCGGCCCCCCAAGGATTGACTCAAGGTAAACATTACACCACTAGGTAGATTCCCAGCTCCTAACCTGGGTCTTTAAGCTTTTAGAAATGAATTCCATGGAAATCAGAACTCTTTCCATAGCAAGTGAAGCCCCTTTCTAAAGCCACTGGTGAGCTTCAAAAAGATAGTGGAATGTTGGATGGAATGGTTGAGGGGTGCTGCAGGGCAAAGTGGAAGCATTAACTCTTCAAGAAAACTAAAAGCGAAGGGAAGTCACACACAAGTCTGGTTAAAGCCGGAGAAGGAATATGTGATCTGAATATTTTTGTGAGGAGGTAAGACTCAAGAAGTTAATGTCAGAGCAGATCAACAAAGCAAAATCTTGTTTTCCCAAATGACTTCCCAAATTTTCCAAGTTTTAACTTCCTTTTGATGATTACAAATTTTAAGTAACAGCATGAAAGGAAAAAATAGCTAAGTAAATGATCAAGGGAGTAAAGACATATAGCCCGGATTTTGAAAGATATGGGTGTTCACATGGATAACAAGACCAGAGTAGGAAGGAAAAGATTAGTAAAGAAAACCTGAAGAGGTGGTACAGGGCAAGCTGCTAAAAGGGCAGGAGAAAACTTCTAGTGTTAAACAAGAACTCCCTCCCAGTCTGTGTAAACTTACAGGCAGGCATATACTTCCCATTGTCAGAAGCAGCCCTAGTCATAAATCTGGAATGGTGATTCTGAAGTGCTTGTATAGGTAAAGAATTCATGATGATGGATGTTTTAATCCTAGGATGATTTTTATTCTCATCTCTGGGAGAGAGAAATAAACACAGAAGTATTATTACTTAACTATGAATCTTTGCCGATATTTTCAGAACTGGGTTGGCTGAAAAGTTTTAATTACTGAAAAGAAGAGAGCATTCCAGAAAAAGGCCATAATATACCACAATTGCCTATCAGTGTGAAATGTGTTCTTACTAGAAACAAAAACTGAAAGCTGATGAGGAGTTGCTCAGGAACTCTTCCTAAAGAGCCAAATGCTTATTAACATAGAGGGCTTCCTTAAGAGACAAATGACAGTGTATGACTTCTCAAAATGTGAAGTGAAGGAGTCTACAGCCTGATTTACTAAACATAAGAAGCAAAGATTTATTGCTCCCAAACAAAATGAGATGCCATTTCAGACTTCCATTCTACATGATGACTATGGCCATCTTACTGTAATCCCACCCAGTTGTTACAGGTATTAATACTAACACTCAAATAAATCAATGCATTTCTGGATGTCTAGAGGTTCTAGTTTGCTTTCTTGTGCTGTGACAAAACACTGACCAAAACCAACTTGGGGAGGAAAGGGTTACTTTCAGTTTACAGGTTATAGTCCACCAAAGAGGGAGGCCAAGGTAGGAACACAAGGCAGGAACCTGAAGGTGGGAATTGAAGCAGACACCATGGAGGAATGCTGCTTACCTGTTCGTGTCTTTGGCTTGCTTAGCTACCTTTACTATGTAGCCTAGAGGTGGCAACACCCACAGTTGGCTGGGCCCTTCCACATCAACTATCAATCAAAAAAATTGCCATATAGACATGCCCACAGGCCTATCTGATGGAAGAAATTTCTTAATTGAGGATCCCTCTTTCCAGGAGTGTCAAGCTGACATCCAAGATTAGCCATCACAAGTACACTGCTTGTCAGCTTGACACACAAATACATCACTATTAAACCACAATCACAGCTGATGTTTCAGCCTCAGCTAACCAGCATCCATGGTCCCAGTAAAGCAAAGGTTTCACACGCACAAATTCTTATTTCAAATATATCACACAAATGGCCCTGATAGTCTTTCCTTCCCTCTTCACAAGTCAGGCCTCCATCACCTGCATTTTTTTTCTTAAAATATATGAGTGTATTGCCTGCATGTATGTGAGTGTGCTAGTATCATGCAATGCCCACAGAGGTCAGAAGAGGATGTCAGATTTCCTGGAACTGGAGTTCCAGACAGTTGTTAGCTGCCATAATGTGGGTCCTGGGAACCAAACTTGGGTTCTCTGCAAGAGCCAGTGCTCTAAACCACGGAGCCATCTCTCCAGCCCCATCATCATCTGCAGTTTCTCAGCATTTTTATCCTCCAAGCTCCTAGAGGATAGCCCATTAAGCTCTGAACATTCAATGGCTTTTCCACCCCAAAGTTCCAAATACTCCACAATCTTCCCCTAAACAACGTGGTCAGGTCTGTGATAGCAATACCACACTCTGTACCAAGTTTTGTTCTAGTTTGTTTTCCTGTTGCTAAAACAATAACCAAAACCAGCTTGTGGAAGAAAGGGTTTGTTTCAGCTTACAGTATGGCACGTTGAGGAAAGTTAGGGCAGGAGCTCAAGGGAGGAACCTGGGGGCGGGAATCTGGAAAGCAGAGACCATGGAGGAACACTGCCTATTGGCTTGCTCACTCTGGCTTGCCTACCTTTCTTATATTGCCCAGGTCCCCCTGCCCAGGGGTGGCATCACTCATAATGGACAGCTTGGGCCCTCCTACATCAATCAAGAAATTGCTCTGGGCATAGTGGCACATGCCTTAAGTCCCAGTACTTGGGAAGCAGAGGCAGCCTGTGAGATCAAACCCAGCTTGGTCTAGATAGCAAGTTCTAGATCAGCTGGGGCTCAGAGAGACCCTGTCTCAAAAAAAGACCCCCTACAAAACAGACAACAAGAAAAAATTGTCACACAGACATGTCCACAGGTCACTGCAATGGAGAAAATTCCACAATTGAAGTTCTGTCTTCCCAGGTGTGTCAAGTTGACAACCAAGACTGGTTATCACAGCTATCCAGGCACTACTGAGATGTACTGTCTGTATGGAAAGTTCCTGTTTTGTGCATATAGTAAGTAGAAGGGAATCCTTGAGATTTTAAAATGGAGTGGTGATGCTTTAGCTGGTCTTTGTCTTCAGTTATTAGTTTTTGTTTATAATTAGGTAACTTTTGCATTTTTACAAATTCTTAATGACCGATAATTATATAATTATGCCTTTTGTTTAATTTGGTTAATCTTTAGTAAATTGATAGATGTTTACATCTATATTATTCAAAACCTAATCTCTCTTAACTAGATCACTTTTTTTTTTTTTTTTTTTTTTTTTTGAGAAAGGCTCTTTCTGAGTCCCAACTGGCCTGGAGCTTGCTATTATAGACCATGCTGGCCTTGATCTCACAGAAATCCACCTGCCTCTGCCTCCAGAGTGCTGGGATTAAAGGCCTATACCACCATGTCTGGCTAGGAATTCTTTTTTTTTTTTTTGTTTTAAGTAGTAAATTTTATACCTTTATTGTCAAAATAGATGCAACCATTACCCATCCAAAGTACCCACACAGTGGCATTTAATCTTGTTCTGTTGATAACTAAATTAAATTGTTGGCTGGCACTGGCTGATCCTTCTGAGGAGGGGGCGAGGAGACACGGGGTCAACAACGCAGACCCCGGGAGAAAGTGGAATCACGATCTCATTTAATTTTATAGGGAAACGGGATTTATACTTTTGTCAGGCTTAGGGGAAGTCCTTATCTAGTCATCCGACCTGCTTCATTCTGGTAGGTCCTGAACACCTGACGATCTGAAGTTCATCACTCCCATTGGTCCTGGATGGCTGCCAGCCTGAGAAATGGCCCAGGTTAGATCTCAGGAAGTGTTCACTGCGCATGCATGCTCAATATCAGTTCTAGCCCGCTTAGGCCAGCAGGCTGGGGAGTCTGCCTGACCTGACATGAATCATCCTACATTAAATTAACTCACAACACTACATCAAGTTAAATTTAATAAAATTGCTGAACTTAAATAGATAATAATGTACAATTTGGTAACATATAAATTGCATACATAATTCATACTATGTTGACCTTTACTTTTAATTTTTCTCCATTTTTTTGTTCTTACCACAAAGTTCTTTCAATGTGAAAGTGAGGGTTGGTAAAGTAAGAGGTCTGGACGTTCCAGCAGGAGTTTTAAAAAGCTAAAAAGTGCCAATGTGTAAAAGATGATCAATCCTGTATCTGAGCCATCAAATCCCCAATACAGTATTTCAATATAGACTAACCCTGGGGATTTTTTTTTTTTGGTCAGGATCTTGAGGCAATTAAATGAGACTATGTTTGTAAAGCAGCTGGTAAGCGGAAATTCCTTCTGAGGCAGGAGGAAGTTATTCGTTCTTTTGTTGTTGGTTTTGTTTTGGTCTTTTTGAGACAGGATCTCCCTATAGCTTCAGCTGATCTGGAACTCACTATTTGGCCAAGCTGGCCTTGAACTCCCAGAGATCCACCTGCCTCTGCCTCCTGAGTGCTGGGATTAAAGGTGGTGTCACCACACCTCGCTGGGAGTTATCATTTCATATCCTACAGTCTTGTCCTCAAACCATGGCTGCTCTAGAAAACCTGGGGACATTTGGCTACCTAAATGCTGCCTAGAAAACAGGTAGCATTGCCTACAAAGCAGGCTGTGGCTCCACCCCAGACCGCCTCCATTGGGTGCATCTCTGTGGGTTTTCAGCTCCACATCACAGAGATCATTCTTGACCTGGTCAATACACTTCCCAGACACCTTAGTGTTTACTTAAGGGTTGTTTTAGTATTTTTTGTAGTATTGTTGTGATGGTTAATACTGTCTATTTGACAGAATCTAGAATCACCTAGGAGACCAATCTCTGGGCATGACTGTGAGGGAATCTCTAGATACTGTTAATAGATGGGAGAAGATCCACCATAATTGTGTGTTGCACCCTTCCCTGGGCTGGTGTCAGGGACTGAATGAAAAGGAGAAAGCAAGGTAAGCACCAGAATTCATTTTCTCTGCTTCCTACTGCAGATGCAATGTGACAGCCACCTCATGCACCTGCCACCATGCCGTTCCTGCCACCGTTGAACTGTGACTCAAAATCTCTTCCTTCCTTAAATCGCTTTTGTCAGTTATTGGATCAGAGCACTGAGAAAAGTAATTCAACTGTATTTTTAAATTTAAAAAGTGTGTGCGTATGTGTGCAAGTGCCCTGGCGTGCATGTGGAGGGCAGAGGACAACCTGCGGGAGTCAGTTCTCTCCCTTCCACCAGGAGGGTGCATGGTGTGTGGGGAGGGGATCAAACTTAGGTTTTGAAGTTTAGCGGCAGGTGCCCCTACTCACAGAGCCATCGCTCATGCCTTACAATCATGTTTTTGTGTGTGCAGAGGAACAAACAAATAATTACGACAAATTTGGTGCGTGTACCCATTTACCTGCATATTTTCTCTATTATTATACATACCATGTGTCCCTATTCGTACGGATATGAACATTTGGGGTTTTGGAGCGACTGAAACAAACTCCAGGTTTGACATCCTTCTATCGAGGAAGAAACTCACACCTACACCTGGCCCAGCTCGATCAGGGCCTGGACCTCTTCTTCCCGTCGCGCCTGCAGTCCATCCTGACTGGCTAGAGGAAGAAAGTGGTTTTCCATTGGCCCCTTTGTGAGGGGCGGAGTCAGGTTGTATTTCATCTCGCCTCTGAGGCCGAGCCCAGCCGAGGGAACCCGAGTGGGGCCGAGGCTCACGCCGCGGGCTACCGAGCAGAGGAGCGCAGACGTGCCCCACCCGGCACCAGGCGGAGCCAGAGATGCTGGCCCGGGCCGCGCCGCCCCGCCCGGGCTCCGGGCCACCTCCGGCCTGGCCCTTCCCGCCGCCGCTGCCGCCGCCGCCGCTGCTGCTGCTGCTGGCGATGCTGAGCACCCCCGCGTGCGGCCGCGTACCCCGCTCGGTGCCCAGAACCTCGCTGCCCATCTCCGGTAAGGCGCAGGTGCGCTGCGCGCGGTCCTCGCGGGCAGGTGCGGGTTCCCACCTACCCTCCTAACCTGGGCCGTAGCATCTGTGCCCTTCCGTGCGGTGCACACCCCCTGGGTCCCGGTCAAGACTGAGAACCCTGCCCTGCCCTGCGAGGTTCCTTTCCACCGCAGCCTCCCTCACCCACTCCCATCCCCAGCCTGGCCTTGCACCTCAGCTCCCAAGACACACCCAAGCCGCCCCCGAAACCCCTTATTTTAGGGGAGTTCAGCCTCACCTTGCAGATGTGCATACTGATAGGCCCAGGAAGGGCCTGGGGGTTACCTGCGGTTGTCTGCTTCGATCCTTTATTCTTTAGTTCCCCTACATCGTACATCCTCCCTTCGTTTGGAAGCCCATGACCGACCCTAACCTTTCTTTCGTTCTAATACAGCCTCCCTCCTTGACTCCTAGTCCAGGAATTCAGTCTTTTTAGCTTCATTTTCCCATCTTCATTTCGGCGCTTCTTCCCCCGCACCCCCAAGCCTTTGCTTGCCTCAAATTTTATGTTAATTTTTCCAGTGTACTTCCCATACCCCTGCCATCTCTGGCATCAGCTCCCACTCTTCCACAGTAACCCCCTCACTTCCCGAATGGTTCCCTAGTCTTTGCCCCATTCCCCACGATGAATGCTAGAAAACACTTCAAGGAGTTGATCTAGAGTTCTGCTTGGAGGAGGAGGAGGAGGAGGAGGCTGGTCTTTCATGAAGACCCGGAAGAAGTCAGGGCATGCTACAATGTTTAAAATATTCACATTTTAAGAGACTTTGCTGAGGTGGGCATGAGTGTGGCATAGACCTTAGTGGGTACCAGTGAAGCCCAAACTCACACCGGAGTCGTAGAACCTTAGAAAGCTTAGGCCAAATGACAGCTAAGCATTTGTGAGTCCAGAAGGCACAGCTGGAATTAGAGCCTGGGCTTTCAGTTTGTGCTGGACCCCATAGCCCACAAAGGGAGTTGAGGATGACAGGCTGTGTTGATACTCAGGCATCTGGAGAGGCCTAGATGGCATGGTAAAGCAGAGTTGGGGAGACAGAAAAGGAGTTTGGGTTCAGGGCTTATGTTAAGCGTGAGGTAGAAAAGGTGTAACTGAAGTGAGTGTGGATGGGAAGGATAGGGCTGATGTGGCTCACACCAGCACATTTAGGAATGAATATACTGCTGGCCAATCTCCTCTCTTGAGGAGGAGCCAACAAGGCAACCAGAATACAGCTGTACTGGTACCGGGCTGGGGTCCCTGGAACCAGAGGCTGAGCCAAGGTAAATTCACGCAGAATTCTTATGAGCCTTAAATAGGTAAGAGTTTTGGATGCTGAAAATGAGGTTAAGATTTGGTCTAAACAGAACATGTGCCTAAGGAGGAAGGACAAGGAAGGACACAAGACAAGGACCATCTGTGAAATGGGTGTGTTGGGTGCTAGATGCCATATGTTATGGCACTTAATTCTCCCGGCACCCCTGCATGGTGGTACTCACAGATGAGGAAGGTGAGGCTTGGAGAAGGCAAGTAACCTACTCAAGATCTCCAAGGTGGTAAGTGGAAGAGCCACATTTAAACCCAGGTGGATGTATTTGCAGGGCACGCACTCTTCCTGCTATGTATTTTAGCTCTTTGGGTGGAATGGAGTAGGGGTGGTCAAGGATACAAGGTAAGAGAAGAAGTAAAGTCCTGATGTGTTGGTAAGTGTGATTAAAAAAAGAATGGAGGCGATAAGGAATGTACCTGTACTTCTACAGGTGTTTTAAAGTTCTGTATCACACTGTTATGGATAGAAATGACAGATTTCATATTTATGCTATTATTGTGAAAAAATATTCTATTTTTGTAGAAAAAGCATACTTGCCTGGACTGTGTACTGTTGACTGGATTGAGGCTATTCAGGCCTCTTCAGTTGTCTATTTCTGGGGTCAACCAGAAGGTTGGTTTGTTAAGGCTTTATTTTTTGTGTTGTTTTTACTCTGGTAGCTGTTAAATAAATGGTACTTGGAAGACAACAAAACTCAGCCCCTATGGCTTTGCCCTCGGGGACCCAGCATTTGTGACTAGATAGTTAATGTCACTCTCTCCTTTCCCCCCTCTCTTCCTGCCAGAAGCTGACTCCTATCTCACCCGGTTTGCTGCCCCTCATACATACAATTACTCTGTTCTCCTCGTGGATCCTGTTTCCCACACACTTTACGTTGGTGCCCGGGACAGAATCTTCGCTTTAACCCTGCCCTTCTCAGGGGAAAGACCCCGCAGGGTGAGATGACAGTGGGGATGGTCTCAGGCCTAGCAGGCAGTTAAGTCCATCATTTCATGGGCTGTGGGTGGGAGAGTTTCATGGTAACTAAAGATGGAACAGGGCAGAGGGAACATGGGGCCATGAGAGTTTCTTGGGAGATGGGTAAGAAGGGGAGGAAGGGATCTCTGTGAGTGACCATGCTGGGCGTGGTTAAGAGAACCACTGTGTAGGATAATCATTAGGGTAGAGAATGCCCTCACAGGTGGAGCCTTTGTCTTTCCGTGAGGGAGAGGAAGATGAGAAGGGGGGCTTGCCCCCAGGTTATCCCAGCAGAGTGTGATTGGGAGGTGTGGTGACATAGTGGTGGGTAAAAGGCCCCAGTGGAGGTGGCAGTGGACAGTGAGATCACTAGAATTATGATATCCCAGGGAGACAACCTTTCCTCACAAGTCATTAATGAGGATTCTCACGAAGTGACCCTGCACAGGTGTGTAACTGTGTACCGACAGAAGCTTTCTCTTTGGAATGATATTGACCTTCCAATGTGTAACAAACTCTGATATATTCTATTTCATTAAAAAATGTGGTTTTGGGTTGGGGAGTAGGTAGAGTGCTTTCCCAGTAGGCCCAAAGCCCTGGGTTTGATCTCTAGTACCACATGAAACTGGGTGTGCTGGTACATGTTAGTAATCCCACTGGGTAGGTGCAGACTGGAGAATCAGGGGCATCTTCAGCTACATAGAGAGTTAGAAGAAAACGTGTGCTGCCTGAGACCCTGTCTTTAAAAAAAAAATGTGATTTTGATTTCATAGTTGATTTTACTATTACGAGTGGGGGACTTCCAGTTTGAAAAGTAGGGAGATTTTAGAAGTTCCCAGATTGATGGGGGTTGTGGAACTGTCTCATCTCCCTTCACCTAGGAGGAGATGGCAGGCAAAATAGTTCTCCTTCTTCCTCAGATCGACTGGATGGTGCCCGAGGCTCACAGACAGAACTGTAGGAAGAAAGGCAAGAAAGAGGTAGATGTAAACCTCAACCCTGTCCTGAGTGTCCCTGGAGACGTTGGCCCAGCCTGACTTGTGTCCAGCCCCTTGTCGTGCTCCTACCCTAAAGGGTCCAGGCAGGGACTCTGACACCACACATCATGCATCATCCCCCATGCCAGAGCTGCCTTTAATGATTCCCACCCTCTCTTCCTCATTCCCACTGCTCCTGATTCTCTCTAATCATCTCTGACCCCTCCAGGATGAATGTCACAATTTTATCCAGATTCTCGCCATTGCCAATGCCTCTCACCTCCTCACTTGTGGCACCTTCGCTTTTGATCCGAAGTGCGGGGTTATTGTGAGTGACAGGGGCAGAAGGAGAGGGAGAGGGAGCCTGCAGCAGCGTGAGTTACTTGGGGGTGGAGGGGGGAGGGTGGGAAGGGTTTTTCTGTGAGTGATCATGGTTAAGATAAGCACTGTGCAGGATAAGCCTTGGAGTGGAAGATGCCCTCTCAGAGTGAAGCCTTTGTCTGCCAGTGACGGAGGGGGCGTGAAAAGAGGTTGTTTGTACAGGGTGAAGTATGCAAAGTGGAGAGAGACACGCTGGGACTGTGAAGAAAGTTAGAGATGCTGGTTGGGCTGGGGAGTCGGCAAATGCAAGAGGCACTTCAGAAACCAGCCACTTCTGTTTCTTTGCTCTGTGAGTGATTGAGCCTGTAGGTAGCGGGACCTGTTTCTGCATCAGAACAACCCATGCTTTCTTTTTCCATATCATGTCTCATCTTCTGGCACCTCCCCTGCCAACCCCATTCAGTACTCATTGGTCCTGATGTCACCACCCAGTAATCTGGTACCAACTGGCACTGTGTTCTGGATCTTGCTTTCAGAGTGGGCACTCTGTCCACTGCATTTCCTTCTAGATCCTGTTCATTGGTACTGAAGGCCTGGGCTTTCCCACCCTCAAATCCTCATAGTCTTGGGGTACATATACTCCTTATGATGTCTAGTCTAGTCAGAGCTACATGTTTTGAACTTTGGCCTTTCCCCATTAATTGTACAATAATTAGTTCTTGTCCTCTGGCAGCACAGATTTGTGACTAAGCCCCGGGGTGAGTGAAAAACCTCACATACCCTTTGCATACAGTAGAGTGCAACGTGTTCTTTTCTTGACCTTGATTGTTATCTATAGATTGTGACTTGACTCTTCTGCAATCTTCAATAATCTAGCAATCTACCTGGGTGTGATTAGTATGTATCTCCAAACCCCTTGGTTCTAGACCATCCTCATGTCTCTGACTTAGGATGGATCCAGTTAGTCCCCAGGATTAGCTGACTTTGCTGAATCTTTTCTATATGCTCTTTACAAAGATCTGAATGATTCTCTTAGTTCAGAAAGGTTTCTTAGTTCACAGTGATATTCAAAGTCTCCATATCCCATCAATCAGTGAGGAAGGTCTAGTTTTCCTATAGTTCTTACCAGTCCCGTAAGGTAGAGGTGATATTCTTTTAGTCTGCTCAGGTATAGGGATCCCAGAGTAATGAATATCAGAGTCCTGGCTTATCCACAATATGATCATCCCAGTTCATGTCCTTGGGCTTTCTTTTATTCCCTGACTTTTTTGCATTGGGACACTAGTGATTCTTAGCCAAAGTATCTGAATGGAAAATGCTCTGGACATGCCTGCTCTCATGGGTGTGTCTTGGACTCCTATCCGTTCTTGAAGGACATCAGCAATGAAGAGTGGAGCCAGGCTTCTGCATTGTGCCTCTGCCAGTTCAGCTCTTTCTTTGAACCCTCCTATCTGTCAAGCTTGAACTGCTGGGTTGGCTAAAGCTTGCTTGTAGGAAAAAGAGTCTCTCTGTTAGCCCTTCAGCCCACATCCTGAGCCTGCTCTGTAGACCTTTGAATGTTCTCGTCTGCTTTTACTTATCTTGTTCTGCTTGACCAAGTCTTGATTTATCTTTAGTGCTGAGTCTTCATGTCCTAGACTGATGGTATTGAGGCTGTGTATAACAATAGTTATTCTGAGAGCTTTGATCCAGACACAATAACTTCCTCAGAGATGATTGGGAGAAGTCAAAGTTCTTGTGAAGCACTGGGTCTATTAGTTCCAACAACGAAGTGCTGTCCTTCAGTGTCAGTTCATTTATCAGTCACTGGAGGAAAATATTTTAAAATGTCTTACCGAGGGAACTCCTTCCGTCAACAGGGGAAAATGTTGTGCTTCAATAATGACCAACATGAAAGCAACCGTTTATTCTGCTGCAGAGTTGGTACTAGATACCTTACATTCACAATTAAGTTTAATTTTATCACCATATCATGATATCCAGGTATTATTCATTTCCATTTTATAAGCAAGAAACTGACATTTAGGAAGTTAGGTATCATGTCTAAGATGCAGAGGTAGAGCTAAAATTTAAATGCAGGTTTTTCTGGTTATGCTTCACAACCCTGTCTGCTTGGCCAGCCTGCAACCCAAAAGACCTCATCTGCCTTCAGTTTCTTGTGGCATCTGACATGTTTCATGCATATGGGACCATCTTTCTTTTCTTTTTTCCTATACCACCTGGCAGAGATCCTTCATTTACCTTCTGTCTTTCTTGGCTAAGGCCAGAGGGCCAGTTCTAATCTCACTGCTTGGGCAGAGCCTCTCGATCCATCCAGATTTTGGTTTCAGGGACTTGCCTTTACCACAGTGGTATGGAGAGACTTCCCACTGACATGATGATGACGTCATGAGTATTTCAGCATATAGATAGTATAGTGGGAAGGTCACCCTTTTCATATTCCAGTTCAAAGTCATTTTAAGCACAGGATAATCACTATCTAGTTAGTGGGTGGGTCACTTTCTTGAAGGTTGAGGGATAACCAATATGATGATGCCATTGGGGAAAATTTGGGGGATGTGTGTGGCTAGTCTTGACATGTTGAGATTTTGTTTTATTTATTTATTTACTTTTTGAGACAGAGTCTCCCTGTAGCCCTACCTGGTCTTAAACTTGCTATGTAGACTAAGCTGGCCTCAGTTTTACCTGTTTCCATTTCCTGAGTTCTGGGATTAAAGACATGTCTTGACATGTTAAGTTTTAAGGGGCTGACAGGAGAGCTCTGTGAGAAAGTCTGGCAGTCAAATAAAAACATGGACTTAGGTTCGGAGATGTCAGACTCAGAGAACTCGGTGGTGACTTACACAGAAGGGCTGGAGGTAGAGGAACGAATGAGATCTTTGAATGATATATGAAAAGAGACTACAGACAGAGTCTTAGGTTACATATGTTGGGGTAGGAAAAAGAAGCTAGAGGAACTGGAAAGCTGGCTCAGCAGTTAAGAGCACTGGCTGCTCTTGCAGAAGACCCGGGTTTAGTTCCCAGCACCCACATAGTGGCTAACAACCATCTGTAATTCCAGTTCCAGGGGATCTGACAACTCTCTTCTGACCTCCATGGGTAGTGTATAACATAGGTGCACTTACATACATGCAGTCATACACATAAAATAAAAAGAAAAAAAGGGACTAGAGAGATAGTAATTAGGAAGAAGACAGAGTTTCAAGAACCAAGGAATGGAATATTTCAAGGGAATGACTTGAACATGTCAAATGATACTTAGAGATTGAAGAGAATGAAGACCAAGGAAAGCCTTATCTTTTTAGTTTTTGGTGAAATGTAAGGGAGCAAGTTTTAGGCACAGAGATGGGCAAACATAATTTGTTTTCTAGGAATAGAAGGTGATTTGTTTGGACGGAACAAAAATCAGTTTGAGAAGTTGTAGAAAATAAGCAGCTTGGGCTAGAGTTTGTACTGCAAGCAATGGTGGCCCATTTTTGTGATTCTTTTGCTCAGAATTCTGTTATCCAGTCAGTGTCTCATGCTTTAGAAGATTGATCTGAGGTAGGTACATGGGGGTGAAGGGATCTAGCACAAGGAGAGGAGCAGTTCGGGTGCCAGGGAAGAAGGGCATCCACGGCAGATGCTGCCCGTACTTGTCTATGGCCTAAGCACTTTGGCAATTACCAACCACTGTCTTTCTCAGACAAGGCTCCTCTCATCACCGTGTACTTGGGGTGTTGTGCTTCTGTGGCACCTTCTGTTCTCAAAGACTCTTTTGACCCAATGTCTCCCTTTTTTGGAAGCTAATTCTAATACTGGACTATTCTGATTGTTCACCTCTTTATTATCGACGGCAAACAAGGCTGCTTATTATTATTTTTTTTACTGAGAAACTCTTAAAGAAGGCCTGTTAAAAATGAAATGAGATCTGATAGCTTGATGTTCTCTTAGTGCTGCACATTGTGCCAACGTTACTTCTGATTGGCCCTGGTAGGGCTCTTACTGTCTCTCATCTCCCAGTCAGGTCAGCCCCTCTGGAGCCCCTGGAAGAGAAAGATCCTTACCTATTAAACCTTTCAGGTCAAGATCTGAGAGTCAAGTCCTGCTTCCCTGACTTGCAGTCTGCCTTCTCTGCTTGGGCTTCAGCTGGTTCCCATGGGCTCACACCTATCTTCGCCTTTTCTAGGGGCTACTTGCGTCCCAAGATCTCTTTGGCCTGTAGCACATCTTCTAGGCAGTTGCAAATACTACAGTTCAGCAACATTTGAGAGGAAAGATCTTTGTACAGCCTTGGAGTGTTTGCTGAGGTTGTTCCTGTGCTTCCATTAGGTAGTGAGATAGGTCTGAGGGGAGAGAGGGATAAAGCAGAGAAGGGAGATGGGTGGATGAGGGAGCCAGGAGTGTGGTGACTGATACAGGATGCTTGGGGGTGGGGGACGATGGAAATGTTGGGCTTTTCTTTTATTTGTTCTTATTTGCAATTCTTACCATGAACCTTCTGCATAAACCCTAAACCAACTGCCCCTTCTGGTCTATAGGATGTGTCCAGTTTCCAGCAGGTTGAAAGACTTGAGAGTGGCCGGGGGAAATGTCCTTTTGAGCCAGCTCAGCGGTCAGCAGCTGTAATGGCTGGTGAGTGGGAGAGTTAAGAACCTGTGATTTCTTGCTCTAATGCCCTCCTTCCCCATCCTTGCTGTTCGGATTTTCTGTGTCTTTTCTTTCCTGAGAGTGTCTACTATACCCATGTCTGCTCTTAGCCTCCCCAGCCTCCCCGAGAGCCTGTGACCACCCGCTTCCTCCACAGGGTAGTATTTTCCTGGGCTTCTCTAGAGAGTATGGCTTCTGCACCTGTGGTGTGTGTTTCTTTTGTGAACCTCATTTTTTTTCTCATAGTATTTGTTTTTCTGTTTGTAAGAGGAATTGATTACAATGCATGTTATAATACATTTGGAGAAATTATAAAAAGGAATGTAAATCTAGATTAGCACTGTCTAAAATACCTTTATGTGAGTAATGGAAATGTTCTAGATCTTCATTGTCTAGTTTGGAAGCTGCTTGCTACTGGGGCCACTAAGCCCTTGAAATGCAACTACTGCAAGTGAGTGAAGGAATTTTAAATCAAGTTAAATTTAATTTAATGTAAGTAGCCTCATGTGTCTCCTGGCTACTGTTTAATGTACTTCTAGAATATCTCTACTTAGAAAACCATTACCAGTGTTTTAGGATATTTCTTTCTAGCTTTTATAATTGAGGGTACACAGCCATATACACTTACATTTTTTGTTGGCTGGTCTTTTGTTGCTCCAGGAAATGGTGTTCATTCAGTTCCTTTAGTTGTGTTTGCTGAACCACCTACAATTGCTCTAGTGTAGATCCCACCAAACTACTTTTGACAAATGACTAATTAACTGGCAGCTAGAGAGCAGATTGTTTTTGTACCACATAGCCTGTATTTTAGGTGAGATCACCCCACATAAACTCTCCAAATTCAGGGAAAAACCAGCTGTGTTGCCAGACAGGTAAATGGGAATTTTATGTATAGCACATTTGAAGTGTTCAATTTAACATATGTATATAATTTTGAATTTTGTCATGAACTTTTATGTCATAGGAATATCTATATGATTTTTAAATACTTTTATTTTGTCGTTATTTTGACATAGGGTCTTATGTAGTCCAGGTTAGCTTTGAACTCCTGATCTTCTTGCATCCTCCTCCTGGGTGCTGGGATTGCAGACATGAACCCAGGCTTCGTGGGTGCTAGACAAGCACTCTACCAACTGAGCTACATCCCTACCCCTAAAATACTTCATAAAGAGAATTTCTAATGAAATCATGTTATTTTTCCTCTGAGCATACCATAAATTAATTAAACAGGGCCAAATTGTTTATAGTATATTATGTTTCCTTCAAAATTTTTGCTTTTTTTTACATTGCTGTAGTCTTTTTGATCATTTTCTTAGGATTCCTAGAAATGGATTGCCACATCAAATGGTGTGAACATTTTATGGTTCAGTAGCTGATACTAATTGAGTTTTAGACACTGTGTTCCAGTTACACCCTGAGTGAGCAGTGTAGGAGAGTGTGTGTTTTCTCACACAAATTTTACCATACTATATTGTTGTCATTAAAAAAAAATCTCGCTAATTTGAAACTAAAAATGTCACCTTGCTTTAACGTGTATTTCTTTGAATGTTAATGAATTGGAACTTTTTTTTCATGTTTTGGCACTTATTTTTGTTTCTTGGAGAAGTTCTCTGTTCAGGTTTCAGGTTCCTAGGCCAGTTAGCAGTTAGGATATTAGTGTTCTAATCTGCATATCTTTTCCTCTGTAATTGTAGTTTTTAGTCTTCTTTTAGGAAACAAACATTTTTTCCTTTTTAAAAAAATTTCCCTCAGATTTAATTCTTTGATGTATTTGGAGCATATTTGAATGAATTGTGTGAGATGGGCTTAGAGTCTCCTCTCTTCACTAGCTAATCA
This sequence comes from Eospalax fontanierii, assembly GCA_035773235.1. Classification (NCBI taxonomy): domain Eukaryota; kingdom Metazoa; phylum Chordata; class Mammalia; order Rodentia; family Spalacidae; genus Eospalax; species Eospalax fontanierii. The sequence continues at coordinate 49,762,666 of CM069547.1, read as the reverse complement.
GATATGGGTCATTGATTGTTCTTTCTTTTTTCACTGACTCTTGTTGCAACTTTTATCGTAATACTTATGTGTTGGGGCAGTACTTTATATAAAACAAAAATTGAGACATAGGATATAAAAATGAAAATTTTTTTCTTATGTATGACTTTATTTTTAGGGAAAGTCTTAAAAACTATATAGATTAAATCACTATTTGGTCATACAGTTAACAACTTTCCTTTTGAAAGTGAGTATAAAGTATATGTTGAGTAAATATAACACCGAGTCATTATGATTATCTTTACTATTAAAACTCTAAAGTTATGGTAGCCTGTTGGATGTATGTGAGTGAGACTCTATGAATGTGAGTGTGTGTGTGTGTGTGTGTGTGTGTCTTTGTGTCTTCCTGGTTCTTTGAAAGACATTGACTGTGGAAGTTGTGACTTGGGCAAAGATTGTAGTCATGTCACAATCATGTCACAGTTCAGAAACTGATGGCAAACTCAGGTTCACTGATATTAAAAAATATTTCAGTTCTTACCCTCTAATGGGTAAAATGAAGTGTATATTGGCGGCATAGGGAGGCATGGTTTTGCTGGTCTTCTACTTCAAGTTAAGGTCTAAAAAAGCTCTAGTAGCAATGTAAGTGGGTTCCAAAATGTCTGACCTCATCTGTTAAGTGCCATGGTTGGAGAAGCAAATGCCAACTCATCATGTTATACTCAACTTACACAATAAATTATGAATATGGGGGGTTGACAAGACCTTTTTTATACTAATCCATGTTTGAATACAACAGTTTAGTCAATATTTTTCTTGACTTTTTACTAACAACTTTGGCAAAACTCTGAGGCAGTCACTGGGGTCACTAAGAAGGATTTCTAAGTTGTAACTGTTGTGAATGTTGCTGCACTCACAACATTGTTTATCAACACAAATGACTTATCAGTTACAATAATGTAAAAGTGATCCTTGGCATACTTCTGCACAATAACCTTTTTAAGCTTTTGTGACTCTCTGGATAATTTCTCTGCTCAGTTAGGATGTAAGTTTATATTGGAATATAAACTAAGGAGAAAAGTTCTTTTAAAATTTACTTTATTTTAAAAATTTTGTATTTATTTATTATTTACTATTACTATGTGTGTGCATGTGTGTGTGAGATATGTGTGTGAGAACACGTGCACATTTCATGGTGCACGTGTAAGGTCACAGGACAACTTCTTCCTTAGGATCTGGGGATCGAACTCAGGTCCTCAGGCTTGTGTGGCAAGCACTTTTTCCTGCTGAGCCTGCCATCACACCAGCCCAGGAAGACAAATTTTATAGATAAAATCCCTGTATGGCAAAGTGGGAAGAACATTTCAAAAGGATTCCAATTCTTTTTTCTCTTCTGATGACAACATTTAGGGTTGCTCAAAGAAAAAGAAGAAAATCTGGGCTCCTTTCAGTTGATAATTAATGGTGATCAGAGTTCACATTCTGGTCTGGAGTAGCTGCTCTCTCCAGTTAGCGCAGAACCTCTGTCTTCAGCTGCCATCTAAATTACAGTTAATATCAATTTTGTAAATTTTCGCCTGTAGTTCTTACTTTACATTTACTGGTTCCTTGGTCTACATAAGTGCCAGTATTGACTTGGTGCTTTTATTATAATCACCCAAACTCTAATGCTCTTCTGCTTGAAAATAGAAGTATAAGAACCAAAATTTCCATTGTTGCTATGAAAAAGTTCTTAATAGTAATAGACATGTTTTGAAATACAAAAAAGAACATTTTTATTTCCTTTTTCTTTCTTTTTTATTTCATTATTTTGAATTATAAATATTACAATTTGTGTTGTAGACAATTAGAAAATATAGCAATGCATAAAGAAGGAAGTGAAAATTTATTTGTAATTTTATGATCACTACACAATCACTGTTGTTATTTTGGAGTAAACTGAGGATTCTTCTAATCTGTTTGCCTACATATATGCATTTATAACAAGTTGGAACTATCATGCATTGTATAATTACTCAAAACATGATTTTTAGTCATTACATACTCTTCTATATGATTATACATTCAATTTTATTTTTTATTTTTTATTTTTTTGGTCTTTTTGAGACAGGGTCTCCCTGCAGCCTCCACTGGTCTGGAACTCTCTATGTAGACTAGTCTGACCTTGAACTCACAGATCCACCTGCCTCTGCCTCGTGAGTGCTGGGATTTAAGGCATGTACCACCATGCCTGGGTTATACATTCAATTTTAAACAACTGTTGCTTGTGTAAATACTTTAGTAGAAAGCCAGGTGTGGATGATATATACTTGCAACTCCAGCATTTGAGGCTGAGACAGGAGAATTATGACTCTGAAGGTAGTTTAGTCTACATAGTGAAACCCCATGTCAAAAATAATAACAACAAAACCAAACCCACCAACCAAACAGAAATAATTCCATGTAAATTTTATTTAAGCCTTTTATATGAATTTAATGAATTGCATGTAAGTAATTCCAAAAATGAAGTTTTTTGGTTGATGGTGTAAAGATTTTGATGGCATGTGATAGATTTGGATGTGTTTTTTTTTTCTAGTTGTACTAATAGCAATGGTGAGAGCCTGTTTTCTCTACCCTCGTTAGTTCTAAGTAATAGTTAACAAGTATGCAAATAGCACCTTTTCCCAAAAGTCCAGTTTAATTTGTATTTTGACTGGCATTTTTACTGGTGAGGTCAAATGACTTTCTATGTGTTTATTGGTACTTTATTTCTTTTGGGAAAAGCCTAAAAAATTGAGGAGTTTGTCTTTTTTTTTTTTTTAAGACAGGGTCTCACTGTAGCCCAGGCTGTCTTCGAACTTGTATGAGTCCTCTTGCCTCAGTTCCTAAGTACTGTGATGACAGACATGAGTTATCATGCCTGGCTATAATTTTAATTTTGAAATCTGACATTTATCTATACTGTAGTTAGCAAAATCATCTCAGTGTCTTTATTTGTGCTATTTAAATTTGGAAAAATGTGAATATTTTGACAAGAAATCCATTAGTCTGACACTACTGGTGAATACTTCCCAGTTTCCTTGGTAGGTTCCCTGTCTTCTGCCTGTTCTCTTAAAGTTGGCTTCCAACCCAGAGCCCTTCTCCTCTGCACAGTTGCAATCTCAGCCCCCAAAGCTTCTTTCTCTACCACATTTTGATGACTCCCCATTCTGTAGTACCCGCCTCCTAGACATTATTTGGAGGTAGAGCACATACACATCCAACTGCCTTTCAGACGGCTCAGCTTGGTTGTCCCACAGGAACCCCCTCCAAATGTCCCAAGCTAGGCTCATCATCCCCACCCTCTTTCCTGAACCTGCTACTCCAACAGCCTTCTCTCTGAGCTCGAAGTGCCGTTTCTTTCCCAGGTATCCAAACTAGAGACAGCAGCCAGCCGCTTTTAGTCTTCGATACCACAGACTGCAGTAAATGGGATTTCTATGAAAATAAGCAGAAGCTCTTGCTGCTTCTTTTTGGGAACCCATCCTGTATCTTTTAAATCTATGGCTTCCCGATCATTACATCTGTGGTAATGCCAAGGAGTAGCACAAGTGCTCCAGGTACACTGGCTGCTGCCAGCATCTTATAGGTCAAGTCTACCTCTTAAATCTACACCTGTCCCAGGATTAACATTCACACACTGAAACATGACAGGTCTAGAAATCCTACAGGGCCAATAGAAATAAATAGAGTATTTCTAATTATGTCTATATCTAATTATATCCTTCTAGTACACTGATTAAAAAGGTACCTTGCAGACCCAATCCTTAGATAAGGAAAGGGAAAATGTTTGGTAGAATTTGAAAAAAAATGTCTGAATAGCATGTTGTAGGAGCACATGCCTGTAATCCCAGCACTGGGGAGGTGGAGCTAGGAAGATCAAGAGTTCAAGACCAGTTTTAGCTACCCAGTGCTTTCCAAGGTTTTCTGGGCTAGAGAGAGCCTGTCAATAAACAAACAGACAAAGAAACTGAAAGGAAAATAAGAAAAACATGAGAGCACAAGAAGAACAAGTCAGAGCATGTTCACAATCTTTTAAAATATTTTATTTATTATTTTTATTTTATGTGTATGAATGTTTTGCCTGCATGTATGTAAGTGTACCATGTGTGTGCAATGCCTTGAAGAGGCTAGAAGAGGGTGTCAGATCCCCTGGAACTGGAGTTAAAGGAGGATTGGTAACTGCCACATGAGTGCTGGGAATGGAACCTGAATCCTCCAGAAGAACAGCAAGTGTTCTTAACTACTGAGCCATCTCTCTAGTCCTACAATATTGTTTTTAAAAACCAGATAATCTCTATTGTTAATACTCTTTAAAAGGTAGCATTTTGTGACTGTAGCACTCCAGAAACTGAGGCAGGAGGATCTGGAATTCAAGGATAGACTGCCCTACATAGTGAGACCTTGTCTCAAAACAGAAAAGAGGGGTTGGAGAGATGGCTCAATGGTTGAGAATACTGGCTGCTCTTGCAGAGGACCTGGGGTTCACTTCTCAGCACCCACATGGTGGCTAACAACCACCTTATCTCCAGTTCCAGGGGAACCAACACCCTCTTCTGACCTCCGTGGGCATTGCATGACACAGGTGCAACTTACATACATAGAGGCAATGCACTTGTACACATAAAATAAAATAAAATAATAAAATATTTTTAAAAGGGGACTGGAGAGATGGCCCAGTAGTTAAGAGCACTGGCTGTTCTTGCAAAAGACTTGGATTCGATTCCCAGCACTCACATGGTGACTGACAATCATCAATAACTCCAATTCCAGGGGAATCCAATGCCCTCTTCTGACCTCTTAGGGCATTGCACGACACAGGTACACTTATATACATGCAGGCAATACACCCTCACATGCATAAAATAAAAATGATAAAATATAAAAAAATTTAAAATATGAGCATTTTCTGATCCAAATTTTTGATTTTTTAAAAGATTTATTTCCTATTGTGTGTGTGTCTATGAATGTATGACACATCTGTGCAGGTACCTAAGGAGGCCAGAAGAGGGTGTTGGATACCCTGAAGGTGGAGTTACAGATAGTTGTGAGCTATGTGATATGGTGCTGGGAACTGAACTTTGTCCTATGCAAGAGCAGCAACCAATCTTAACCACTGAGCCATCTTTCTAGTCCTCGGAATGAAAGTTTGAAACTCCCATGATGTAGTGAATATTTGCTGCTGGATGCTCATCCTAGCCTGTTACTTCTTGGTTGCTAACGCTTTTGGGACCTGTGCATATAAATATGTGTGTATATACGTGTATGTAATGTGTGTTTGTGTGTGAGTTGCATGTGGTGGAGGCCAGAAGAGGATGTTGGGTGTCTTGCTCCATCATTCTCTGCCTAATTTTTTGAGACTAGGGGTCCTCCTGTTTCTGCCTTCCACGGTGCTGGGGTTATAGACTTGTACACCAGTCATGCTTAACTTTTTATGTAGGTCGTAGGGATCTGAATGCAGGTCCTCAGGCTTGTGCTCTTTCCCACTAGCAGCTGTCCTCACCCTGTACATGCATATATTTATATGTACGCATAAGCTAAAAGCAGGGCTGAGTTATCCCTGGGTTTTTCTCTAAGTAGCTTTCTCACTGAACTCTAACCACACTGTTGTTTTTTGCATTTTTTTTTTTTTTGGTGGCACTGATGACGACTCCCAGGGCCTGTGCAAGTACTCTATCACTGAGCTACACCCCCGAGCTTTTGGCTCTTGAGACAGGGTCTCACAGTATAGCCCAGGGTGACCTGGAATACCTGATGCCCCTGCCTCACAGCAGTAACTAGCTAGTGTTGAGGTTCCTGGCATGCACTGTCATAACCAGATTATGTATTTAAGTATTTACTGACTGATCCTTTTTAACAGTAATTGACCAGACAGTTGCACATTGATGGGTATTTTACTAACGGGACATTGCAACTCTGTTGCATCGGAATTGGGAAGGCTTGGAGAATCTAGGTGCGCAGTGGTCCTGTGTGCACTGTGCTCTTCATTCCTGTGATGAGTACTGCCCCTTCTGTGTGTGTGTGTTAAAGCTGTGGTGAGTCTTTGGTGTTCCTGAAACACCTAGAGCTCTGCTACTTCCATCCCAGGGTGCCTGTCCCCTCCTGCCGTCTCCGGGGTCAGTGACCCCCTTCTACGCCCACCTTGAAGGACTGTCTTCTCTTCTGCATTTCCAGGTTCCAGTGTTTCTAGCTCCCCGGGGAGTTCATTGGTCTCCTAGAACATTTTGGGACCTTTAAGCTGCAACAACTGCTAGGCCTTTGCATGTTAGTCTGTGCTTCCTCACCCCTAGTGATTCTATTACCTCGGTCTCCAAAGACATACTCCTAAAATGTTCATAACTGTCTCCTTCTCCCACATCTCCTGTTCTCAGTATAGCCACGACACACCTTCTTCCAGAACTTTGGTATTAGAATGTTCTGTGCATGACATTGTTAGGGAGCATTTTCTTTTCCTTTACACTTATTTTATTTTTATTTTATGTGTATGAGTGTTTTGCCTTTAAGTATGTCAGCGCATCATGTGTGTGCAGTGTCTGTGAAGGCCGGAAGAGGGTGTTGGATTCCCTGGAACTGGAGTCACCGACAGTTGTGAGCCACCACGTGGGTGCTGGGAACTGAACCCCAGTCTTCTTCGAGAGGAGTAAGTGCTTTTAACCATTGTGCCATCTCTCCAGTCCCTTGGGGACCATTTCTAACTGGCTTTTCTGTATCAGCAAAAAACAACCTTTTTCTTTCTTGCAAGTACAGAGGGTTGGGTCATGTATGATCCCATTTGCTGCTGGGACCTATGACTAATATTTGGGATTTCTATCCTAAAATTCTCTGGAAGGGCTTGGCGTGGCATTTGACAGCTGCCCATCCTCTTCTAGTAGCATGTACCATGCCCTCACTGGCTCCATAATTGTAATCTAGCAGTCAGCACTTACTCTGAGTAGAAGGCAGCCTTCTCTCTATTTTACATTTGAGAAACTAGAGGTCTGGGAAAGTCAGTTTGCCTAAGATCCTATTACCTAGCAAGTAGGGTTCAAACGTGTCTTCTGATGCCAAAGCTCTTTCCAGAATCTCAAATGATGGAACCATCTCCCCCTTTAACTCGCCCTCTCTAGGTCTACAGACCCTTTTTCAGTCTGCATGGAGTATTTATTAAGGTTGATATCTGCCATGCAGACAGCACACAGCTCCTTTGGATCATCTGTTATCCCAGAACGTGTGTGCTTCTCCTTGTGTGGTCCAGCTAGCACAAGCCTCCAGAACCCTTGAAGGTGTCTGCCTTACTTCCCCAGGCTTTTTGGCCTGACCTCTCAGCTGTCTGCAGAACATTCCTTTTTCTTTTTTAAGATTTAAAAAAATTTTTATTTATGTGTGTATCTGTATGAGTGTATGCTGTATATATTTAGATGTCCTTAGAGGTCAGGAGAGGGCGTCAGATTTCCTGGCACTGGAGTTACAGCTGTGTCAACTGTGCAACATGGGTGCTAGGAATCAAACTCAGGTCCTCTAGAAGAACAGCAGATGCTCTGAACTGCTGAGCTATCTCCATCCCAGACACTTCTGTTTAAATAGTGGTGTTTCCCAGAGCAGTCTTCTCTCTTACCTTTCTCTCTGCCTGGTACTTTCCATTGTTCTTGCATGATGACTCACAGGTTGCTGACTCTGGCCATTTCCCAGATCCTTCTTAATTGCCTTCAGCCTTAGGTGAACACATTTCCTCGCCAACTGCCTGCTTTCTGGGCTTTCCCTGTCTCTTCCTGTCTTGGTTACTTATGGGCTGTAAACTTTAAAGAGAAATTTTACTACATTCTTTTCATCTTTCTCACCTCAGTTAATCTTCACATCTTACTAATGTATTCTACCCTTCTAAGCCCATTTTCTCTGCCTTGCCTTAGTTCAGGCCTTCCACTCTTGCCTGGACTGAGTCTACATTTCCTGGCATGGCAGGACAGACTATGAATGAGCGCCCATCTCCACATTTCTAGCCTTGTCTCTGCTCAGCTGCTCCGCCTGGAAGCCCCTGCCTCTCTGGCTTCTGTCTCCAGTGTCTTCATGCCTGAACTTGGCTTCTCTCTTTGCAGCTTGCCCGTTTTCCTCCCTGAATTCCTCCTTCTAACTGGAAAATGTCTCATTCTTCAGAGATGCCACAGGGCTGGGCTATAGCTGGCTCTAGCCTTGCCTGGTAAGCCCTGGATTCAATCCCCAGCTCTTCCCCCAGATGCTGCACTACTAGGTAGATACAGCTGGATTCTCACCCACCCACTTCTATCTGCTAATTCAAGCTTCCTGGTATCTCACTACATTCTTGTCTTCCTGACCCCAGTGAGAGTTCTTGAGGGCAGTGATATGCTCAGCATATTCACAGTGCTCTGTACACAGCAGGTGATGGAGTCCTGCTGCCTTGCTTTCTTCAGAGTACTTAAGACTTCTCCAGGTGGCCATGACCTAATGTCCTAGTTTCTTACTATCTGTCTGAGTCCTTGGTAGTGTTCCTCAGGGTGACCCCTCATTTCTGTCCCAGGTGTCTGTGATTTCTTTGTTCTCTGATCTCTGTTATTCCCGCCTTGGTACAGGGGGGAGGACCCTGTTTCTCTGTGGTTGCCCTCACTGTCTGTGAAATCTCTTGTCCCAGGCTGCTGTATCCCAAGTGAGACTTGAATCACTTGCACCAGAATAAATCCTAAGGCTTGCTTGAAATGCAGATTGTTGGCACATCCCCAATTCTATAGAGGCGGTGAAGGGCCCAGGGGCCTGGTTTTGGTCAAGTTTCCATACTATTCCAGTATACTCTGGAGCTGTGAATTGTTTCAGAGAAGTGTACCCAGCGATGTTCAGAAAGCACACAGGTTCTCTGATTGTTCCATAGTGGAAAACTTGAGTGGGATTGGGATTGCCACAAGGACAATAGTTAGAGCTTCACCAGGTTGCACAGCAACGCTGATCACCCTGCTTTCCTCTGGAGGGACCTGTGTTCCTTTCATGTACCGTGGTCGTTCTGGCATTCCTCCTCATGTGCTGTTTGCTTCTGCTCCAGCACTTTGTTCCCCATTTCTGTAAGTCAGGCAGTACCCTGTGGTGTGCTTAGTGGAGTCTGGTGTTTGGTGGGTGCTCAGTCCCGTGTGTTGCTGTTCTGCTTTGCCCTCTGCCTAATACTTCTGCTTGCCTGTGTTTCTCTGACAACTCATCTCCCCCCTGCAGGAGGGGTCCTCTACACTGCCACGGTGAAAAACTACCTGGGCACGGAGCCAATTATCTCCCGGGCTGTGGGTCGCAGTGAAGACTGGATTCGCACAGAGACCTTGTCGTCCTGGCTTAATGGTGGGGAGAGAGACAGTATTCTCTGGGACACAGGCTGGGTGGAAGTTGAGTGACCCCAGGCTGTGTCTGTGATCTCTGGTTACTGGTTTCTCCAGCCCCAGCATTTGTCGCAGCCATGGTCTTGAGCCCAGCCGAGTGGGGGGATGAAGATGGAGATGATGAAATCTACTTCTTCTTTACGGAGACTTCCCGAGTGTTGGACTCGTATGAGCGCATCAAGGTCCCACGAGTGGCCCGTGTCTGTGCGGTGAGACCCTATCCCAGTTGTCTGTCGTCTCCCACTGTCTAGACTTCTGTTTTGTCCTGGGTCTGTCTTTGCTTCTCTCCTCTGTCTGCTTTGTTCTCTGCTTAGGCTGCTTTCCTGGGAACTTGAGGGTGGCGTGGGGGAGGGCGCTCTGGCTCCACAGTTACCCTTGTGACACATTGTTCATAACAAGTGAGCGGGTTAGTATAGAGGTTCAAGACAGGAATTGTGACAGACCTGGGTTCAAGTCCTGTTCCATTATCTGCCTCTGTGACTTTGAGTAGTTTTTTGGACATCTTTGAAATGCATTTGTAGCATTTATAAAATAATCATGCCAACCTGTAAATGTTGTTTTGAGGGCTGACTGAGGTAACTCATGTAGAACACATCCACATCCTTGATGGTACTTTCTAAGTATACAGTTGCCTTGGTCAGTGTCCTTGTTATCATGGGCCTCTCCACCTCTGTATCCCATTATCATCACAGTTTCCCAGTCTGTATGTCTGTCCTTCCATCTCAGTATGTCCCTCTCCCCGTCTGTCTCTGGGTGCTGTGGCGTCAGGGAGGAAACTCATGTTGGACTCTACACTCCTTGCCTGATATTGATCTTCTAAAGTGTGTTTCTCATGTGTTTGTCACCCCAGGGCGACCTGGGGGGCCGGAAGACCCTCCAGCAGAGGTGGACAACCTTTCTGAAGGCTGATCTGCTGTGTCCAGGGCCTGAACATGGCCGGGCTTCTGGTGTCCTGCAGGATATGGCCGAACTTCAACCTCGGCCCGGAGCGGGGACCCCCATCTTTTATGGCATCTTTTCCTCCCGGTGGTGAGAGGTCCCGGTTGATGGTCACAGGATGGGAGGTCTATGAGGCTGTGCTGTGTCTGTTAGCTCCTTCACAGTGGGCAGACTCTCTTTCCCTCAGCTGCATGCTCCCCACGTGTTCCTTAGGAGTCATCTCATTTGATAGGGGATGGGTTGAAGTCACCTACTCTCTCCAGATACTTGGCTCTGATCTGTGACTCTTTCAGGGAAGGAGCCGCCATCTCTGCTGTGTGTGCCTTCCGACCACAGGACATTCGGACAGTGCTGAATGGACCGTTTAGAGAGCTAAAACATGACTGCAACAGGGGACTGCCTGTCATGGACAATGAGGTGCCACAGCCCAGACCTGGAGAGGTGAGGGGGCAGGGCAGGGCTTTGGGGCAGGCCTGGTTTAAAGAGCTGCCACGAGGGCAAGAGTTGAGCTAAATGCCATATACTTCCTGTCCCCTGGGAAACATTGTCACCCGGCCCTGTTGGTTCTAGTGCATCACCAACAACATGAAGCTCCAGCAGTTCGGATCCTCACTCTCCCTACCTGACCGTGTGCTCACCTTCATCCGAGACCACCCACTCATGGACAAGCCCGTGCTCCCGGCTGATGGCCACGCCCTGCTGGTCACTACGGGTACAGCCTATCTCAGAGTTGTGGCCCACAGGGTGACCAGCCTCTCTGGGAAAGCCTATGATGTGCTGTACCTGGGGACAGGTATATTTATGTGTCAAAGCAAGTTGTCCTCGTAGTGCCCACTCTCACCACAGAGAGGCCCCTGTTATATGCAGGCACCAGAGTCCCGGGTATGGGACGATCGTGCCATTATTCTTGCCCCTTGCCTGCCTCCCAGAGGACGGACACCTCCACAGAGCTGTGCGCATCGGAGCCCAACTCAGTGTCCTCGAGGATCTGGCCCTGTTCCCAGAGCCGCAGCCTGTTGAGAGCATGAAATTATATGATGTGAGTTGTGGATCCAGGGGGCAAGGAGAAGCTCGTCTAGAGCTGGTCTGGGAGCCCTCGCTCATTTCCCCTCCCTTCTCTGTCTCTGCAGACTTGGCTCCTGGTGGGCTCCCATACTGAGGTGACTCAAGTGAACACCAGCAACTGTGGCCGTCTCCAGAGCTGCTCAGAGTGCATCCTGGCCCAGGACCCTGTCTGTGCCTGGAGCTTCCGGCTAGATGCTTGTGTGGCCCATGCAGGGGAGCACCGAGGGTAAGTGGGGCTTGCTTTGGAATCTTGCCCGCAGTCCTGGGCTCCACCGTCCATATGTCTGCTCATCCTCCGAGGCCACGGTGTCTGTGATTTCTTCATGTGGTAGTGTCTGCAGCGCTTACCTATCCATCTGTCAGCCTGTATTAACTCATCTGTCTGTCTGGTTGCCTGATTGATTTCTTGCCTGTCTGCTGGACCTGCTTTGAATGGGACTGAGTCCATGTCAGACAGTGACGGACAGTGGGACCCACATGATCCCTGGCAGACGTGCTCCCCCTTTCATCTCTCTCCTTGAGTCCTCCTCCCTCTCGCCTTCTGTGACCCTCCATTCACCTCTCATGATTTCATTCTCCTCACTGAGTGCTGGTGTTCGCAGGGTTCAGAACTGGACCCTTCCTTTGCATTCTGTTTGGTGGGTTCATTTCTGTTATTTCTGATACTGTCTGAGTTGCTGATGACAACATAGGGGTATCTCTAGCAGAGCTGCAGAATTCCCCGCCCAGCCCGGAACTTCGGATGCTTCATAAGCAACCCAAACACAGCCTGTCTAAGCATGCACTGTGCTTTCCTCTTTCCCTCACATGTGCCTCGGCTCAGGAAAGGGGCTGCGGTTCCTTCCAGGTGCTCCTGCCAGACATTGTCCATATTGTGTTATAATTTATATTGAGTCCAGACCCAAATCATATCCTTGATCCACTGGCTTCCCTCCACCTCTGCTGCCACCAAGCTAACTTCATGTGTATTTGTATATGCGTGTGTGTATGTGATGTGGGTGTTTGTGTATGATGTGTGTGTATGCATGATATATGTATGTATATGTTTGTATGTGAATGTGGGCACACACTTGGCATGGCATGTGTGTGGTCAGAGGACAACCTCAGATACTGGTCCTCACCTTCCACCTTATTTGAGACAGAGTCTGTCTTGTTTACTTCCATACATGCCAGGCTACCTGGCCTGCTAGCTTCCAGCATTTCTTCTGTATCTCCTTCTCATCTCTCAGTTGGGACACATTGAGATTGCTGGGATTACAGACAGCTATCCTGCTGTGGCCAGCTTTTATGTGGGTTCTGGGAAACCAAGCTCAGATCATCAGGCTTGCACAGAATGTACTTTACACATTGATCCATCTCCCCACCCATCCACTTTTTAACTGGGTTGCTCCACTGACACTGATCTCCTCTTGCTTGTTGGGTTCCTACCATCCATTTGCCTTTTAGAAGTTACCTTAAAAATATGTCACATAAGCCGGGCATGGTGGTGCATATGCCTTTGCTTCCAGCACTTGGGAGACAGAGGCAGGTGGATCTCTATGAGATAGAGGCCAGCCTGGTTCTAGGCCAGCTAGGAAGACCCTGTTTGAAAAAGCAAAAAGAAAAGTCCTATGGAAGCAAATACCTGACCTTGTATTCATCCTAAGTATTTCAGTATCACTCTAGCATATAAGTTCTCTTGTAAGAATGTTTTGCTGTTGGAAATTTCAAATGTATTCAGAAGCAGAGAGACTGGTGTGGTGAATACATCTACATGTATCTACCTCTTCCACAGCCACTGACATGTGGCTGATCCTGCTTCATTAATATCTTTACTCCAAATCTTATCAAGCAAATCTTAGATATCATATTACTGTATCCATGGCACTTAAGGATGTCCTCTGGTGTCCATGTAGGCATGCACATACACAAGCATGTACCCCCTGACATACACACACACTGTATTTAAGTAATGACTATATTATTGTGGTCATACTCAAACTTTGCTTTCTTAGTGTTCCAGTTTCCTCATTTGCATATACTTAATAGCAGCCCATTTAAGTCAAGATTCAAATAATTCCCTCAATTTTGATTGGTTTATATGTTTCATAAGTGTCTCTTAATTAAAAAACTTTTTTAGAAAAATAAGATCTTACTCTGTAGTCCAGGCTAGCCTCAAATTCAGTGATCTTCCTGTGTCATCCTCCCACATCCTGGGATTAAAGTCATGATCTACCATGTCTGGCTTAAACCTAGGGTCTGTTCACGATAGACATTGTATCCTGACTACATCCTCAGCTGTTGGTTGATCTTTAATTGTAATTTCCTCAGTGGACTATTTTTGGTCAGCTTTTTGCAAAGTACTTTTTCAAACTAACATAGAGAGTTCCTATTTTGAAGACAGGAGTCAGAGAGCTCACCTTTAAGCAGTCCATCTCCTACCATAGCCTCTTCCTCATTCTAGAGATATCAGAAGTATATTACTTGAAACAGATATGTTAGAGGCCAAGCAAGAACTGCTGAGCAACAGTTCTTCTGTAGATGAGCCACTTTGTGATGTTTCAGCCCAAAGCCATCTCCCCCTCTGTGTGCTTGGAAACCAGATAAGGTGTTGGGTCCTGCTCTGTCACTTGGCGCATTGTTCCCTTAGGCAGATCCTCTCACTGAACCTGGGGCTAGACTGATGGCCTACAATCCCAAGCCATCCTTTTGTCTCTTCCCACAACACTGGGGTTATGGGCACGTGCACAACCACGCTCAGATTTTTACGTAGGTGTTGGAGATTTGAACTCAGGTCTTCATTGTGTGTAGCCAGCATTTTTCCATGCTGAACCATCTCCCATCTCTCTCTCTCTCTCTCTCTCTCTCTCTCTCTCTATATATATATATATATATATATATATATATCCCAGAGAAATCTTGTAATGGGGAACAGCCAGGTACAGATTTTAGAAGAGCACTCTTTGTCTTAAGCATACCCACTAAAGTCTCCACCAGCAGACCCTTGTCTGCTAGAAATAGGTTTAGAATTTGACATGTTGACTAATTATCGGGGGAGATTTGTAAGATGACAGGATGTGTAGTGTGTGAGTACTATGGTACTGAGTACTGAATACCAGGGTACTTTGAGGTCTGAGGAGGTACTGAGAAGGGTGCAAGAGGATGCTGACATTGGATTTACTAAATGTTGTCTGTTTTGTAGGATGGTCCAAGACATAGAGTCAGCGGATGTCTCTTCTTTGTGTCCCAAAGAACCCGGAGGTCTGTATGTTTCAGGGAAATGTGGGTGGAATAGGTAGAAAGTTTTTTTTTTAACCTATTTAAAAAACTTGGCTCTAGGAAGAAATGGCAGCTAGAGACCCAGGGCCTTCCCCACTTGGAAATCCTCTTTTTTTGAAAGAAATTTTATTTAGTTTTATTTTATGTATATGGGTGTTTTTCTATATGTATGTAAGTGCACCACATGCATGTAATATGTGTGTGTGTTGTGTGTGTGTGTGTGTGTGTGTGTGTGTGTGTGTGTAGACTGGCAGAGGACATCTGATCCCCTGGAACTGGAGTTATAGACAGTTGTTAGCTGCCGTGTTGCTGGGAAGCAAGGCAGGGTCCTCTGCAAAAGCAGCAAGTGCCTTTAACACTGAGCCATCTCTCCAGCCCCTCTTGGGAATCCTCTTTTTGGGTCTGTCCCCACAGCTCTGTCTCACATCTGACCTCCCTCCACACTTCGGGCTTCCTCATTCCTCCTTGCCCCCAGCCTCACTGTCTTTTTGCCTATGCTCTTTCCACAGAACACCCGGTAGTGTTTGAAGTCCCAGTGGCTACTGCAGGGCATGTGGTCCTGCCATGTTCCCCCAGCTCAGCATGGGCATCCTGTGTGTGGCATCAGCCCAGTGGAGTAACTACACTCACCCCCCGGCGGGATGGGCTAGAGGTGGTGGTGACCCCAGGGGCCATGGGTGCTTATGCTTGTGAGTGTCAGGAGGGTGGGGCAGCCCGTGTGGTGGCAGCTTACAGCCTGGTGTGGGGCAGCCGGCAGGGCTCCTCCAACCCGGCCCACACAATGGTAGGGGCTGGACTGGTTGGCTTTTTCCTGGGGATTCTTGCAGCATCCCTCACTCTCCTCCTGATTGGTCGGCACCAGCAGAGACTGCGACAGAGGGAACTTCTGGCTAGAGACAAGGTGGGCTTAGACCTGGGGGCCCCACCATCTGGGACCACAAGCTATAGCCAAGACCCTCCCTCCCCGTCTCCTGAAGATGAGCGGCTGCCCCTGGCCCTGGCCAAGAGGGGCAGCGGCTTTGGCGGCTTCCCTCCACCCTTCCTGTTGGATCCTTGCCCCAGCCCAGCCCACATCCGGCTCACTGGGGCTCCTCTAGCCACGTGTGATGAGACATCAATCTAGATCCAGGTCAGTGACTGCTAGCCCATGAACAGTCACTAGAACACCCCGCACCAAGACCAGTATCACCGATCCTGGAAGATGATCAGCGCTGTTTGGTTCTCTTGGAGTCTGAGTGATCACCTGGACTTCAGTGTATGCTCTCTGTGGTCTTGGACCCATTTAGGGCCAGGCCTTTGCTGATTCCTGATTCCTGTGAGAGATCAGAAACTGCTGTCTTCAGTGAATGGTGGTTTCCCTCCACCTCTGAGCTCCTGTGACCCTTCCACCCTGGCATCCTATTTTGGGTCCATCAGTCTGTGGGATGGAGCAAGGACATAGCTCTAACTTTGCTTTTTGATGGGCCCTGGTCAGAGGGAAGGGCCACAAAGTAGTTGGGGCTATTGTGCACTGAGTCCTTGGGGTGGTTGTACTGATTTTCCTGTTTAGCTGACTCTGGGGAACGCATGATCCCCAAGCTGCTCTGAGGCCTCTCCCATCCCGGTTTCCCTTTGTTTGTGGAAGAGTGCCTGTCAAGACACTGTTTGCCTGGAAGACAGCCACATGGGCATGAATGACAGGCCTGGTGCCTAGGTGCTTTTGGGAGATGGGGAGTGGAAGGTTAGAACCGGAGCATTGCCCACAGAACTTTGCACTCTGTAATCAGTGAGGGACCATGTTGCCTCTCTCCTCATCACCCCACAGTGCTTCTCTAAATTTGAGTAAAGTTCCCAAAGTGACCTTCTGGGTGGGAAGGGCAGCGGGATGTGTGACCCCTCCCCTTCCCCTGGTTACCCTCTGGCCGCCACCACTGCCATGCCACAGCCGCGCTTTCCCTGGCCGAGTAGAGGCTGAGCCCCCCTTGCCTGGCTCCCATTAAAAATGAGCTTCACAACACTAACGATCGAGGGATGACAGAGGGGCCCAGTCCTAGCAAATACAAGCAGGTTAAAGACAGGTTTGCCTCAGTGACTTTCCTCAGGGTGACACCTTTGCCCTAAAGCAGGAGCCAGCTGGGGCCTGCGAACTCTCGGAAATTGTGTACAAAATGTCTGTACGTGTGTGTCTGTGTTTTGGAAGGAGGGGAATTATGGCTTTCAATCAGATGCTCAAGGCCTTAACAAAGTTAAAGCACCACTGCCTAAAGCTGCTTTACTTGGGCCAAAGGGAGGTGGAACCACTCCTGTCCTTGTCCTGCTGCCTGGCCAGGCCCTGCACTGGTAGCTGTGGAGGCCTTTGTTCCCCAGGCTGTGGAAGCTGGCCCCGTGTGTGTCTGAAGACACCATCAACTCTCTTCCTGCTTCACAGTTTCCATGTGCTCTCTGCTTCTGCTCAGTCCTGGTCTTGGCCTGTGAATGTGCCTCGTTGCTCCCTGGTCAGGGACCCCCTCCAGCTCCACGAATGACTCAGCCCTTTCCAGCTGAAGCTTTCTGCTCTACTTACCTTGGCAGCAGCCTGTGAACTACTCAGACGTCCCCGTGGGTTTGGAGTTATCAGTGGGTTTGCCACTAGTAAGTGTGGGATCTTTGTCATGTCGTCTAACCTAGGGACATTGGTTTAGGTTTATTCATCTGTAAAGTGGGGATAATACCTACCTCAGGGTTGCTACAAGGATTAAATGAGGAAACCTGTATACAATAAAGCATTATCTATACCAGTAGATGTAAACATTGGTTTATTATGCCTTCATAGCTTAACTGTATGGTGACCATCACACATACTACCTCCGTAAGCCCCATGCAGTGAAAGGTGGGACATTATCTCAGACATCTGATCTGAGGGTCTTAACTACTCATTTGTGGGTTTTAGTCAGATTTGTGATTTCTCATACCTTTTTGTTTGTTTGTTTATTTTTATTTTATGTGTATGTGTTTTGCCTGCATGTATGTAAGGGTACCTACCACATGTGTGCAGTGCCTGCAGAGATCAGAAGAGGACATCAGAGCTCCTTGAACTGGAGTTACAAATGTTGTTAGCTGCCATGTGGGTGCTGGGAACGAAACCCAAGTCCTCTGTAAAAGCAGCCAGTGCTCTTAACCACTGAGCCATCTCTTCATAAAAAGTTTTCAGTTTACTTATTTTTATTTTATGTGTATGAGTGTTTTGTCTACAAGTATGTAAGTGTACTATGTGTATGCACATGTCCCAGTGTACTGTGATCTACCTCTTCCCAAAGGACTCCGGTCCCCTTGGCTAGCTTCCTACCCTCCCATAACCTTGAGTAGGGCTGCAGTGAGGATAACACAAAGCACAGAGTTGTCCTTCACTCGTGTATGTAAAGACTGGGGGCGGGGAGGGGTCACAAAGATCAGATAACTCTGAGCTCATAGAAATCATAGATCTCAGGAACTAGAGAAATGACTGAGCAGTCAAGAGTGTGTACTGCTCTTGCAGAGGAACCATGTTCAGTTCCCTCACCCACATCAGGCAGCTCACAACCACCTGTAAATCCAGCTCCATGGGATCCAATGCCCTCTTTTGGACTTCTGGGACACCTTCACTCATATGTGTACAACCCCTCCCCAACTCAAATATATATAATTTAAAAATAAAAATAGGGTCTGGAGAGATGGCTCAATGGTTAAGAGCTTTGGCTGATCTTCCAGAGGACCTGGGTTTGGTTCTCAGCACCCACATGGAAGCTAGCCATTCAGTATTCTGGGCTCCATGGGCATTGCACAGATGTGGTACCGTTACATACATGCAGGCAAAACACATACACATAAAATAAAAATAAACATGTGGTCCTTGGACTGTGGCTCTAGTTAGAAATATATTGGGTTGGGAATGTAGGAATAAACAAGAAAAGTGACTGTAAGGGAGAGTGCTGTCTTATTTGGTGGAGAATTGAAGACTGAAAGATCACATAAGAATGGGGAACCCAGACGATTGTCCATACCACTGACTCAAACTCCAACAGCTGGTATATTCCCTTTCTTCTGAGTTTCCAGATCCTCCTGTGTCCATAGTTAATCAAAGAGCTCCTTTCAGTATATGCTAGACCCTCACCCTTCTTGTTATTCTGTCCTGCCAGAGGGTGCCAGTCATGATTTTTGGTCACTTGACCACAAATCTCTTTAAGGGATGGAGATATTGACTTTTTAAATTTTGACAGAGGCAAAATTGGAATTTTATTTATATATTATTTATTTTATCACTTTCTGAGATAAGGCTTCATGTAGCCTAGGCTAGTCTCAAGCTCACCAGGTAGCCAAGATACTGATACTGAACACCTGATCCCCTTGTCTCTACCTTTAAATGCTAGAATTCCAGATCTGGGCCAGAGGCCTGGTAATAAAATTGGAATTTTTAGAGATGATTTTCCCTGGCTAGCAATAAAAGCAACAAAGAAGAAATCATTCTGCAGTTTTTGACTGTCCTTGGTGGGCCCAGCAATGGGCCTCTACACTACTCAGATTTTTTACTGTGACTGAAGGAAGGAAGGCCGAGAGAAACGATGTAAAGGAGAGACTATTTAAGGGCTCATGGTTTCATAGGTTATAACCCCCGGTCAGCTGGAGGAAGTTGGCCAGAGCCAAGACATACCCTTGAAAGTCATGTGCCCAGAAACCCACTTCCTTCAACGAGGAATCCGATGTCCATGGTTCTGCCGCCTCCTATAATCTATTGAGATTTAAAATCCGTCAGTGGATTAAAGCATTGTTTAAGTCAGGGCCCTCATGGTGAAACTGTTTCTAGAGACTCCCTCAGGGACACACTAGTCTGGGTATCTTTCAATCCAATTGAACTAACAATAAAGTTTAACCCATCAGCCTCTGTGCCTAGTAGACAGATGTCTACTAGGTCCAAATAGATTGATGTAAAATACAGGGCACAACGAGTTAAGGAGAAAAAGCAACAAAGAGAATGATCCAGGTCTCTAGAGATGTTTTTTGGGGGTAATAGTGACTGGAAGAGCCAAGAAAAGGAGTCAAGTTTAACAGGACTTGCCCATGCTCTATACAGAAGTAAGTGCAAACCATGGAGTTTGTTTCCGAGGGCTCCTAGTCCATGATGCAAGGGTTTTTTTCCCTAGAGGCCAGGGCTACATAGTTGAATCTCAGACCTGCCCCCAGTGGGAATTGTGCTGCTCACGTCCCAGCTGACATCCATCTTGTGCATTCTGGGACATCGCAGAACTGGGCTAAAGGCTTCTACCACTTGTGACTAGAGGAATGGTCAAAGCAGGAGCAACTGACAACTGACCCTGGATAAAAGGGCCAACATTTCTCCAGTTTCCAGCAAATTCTTCGGGATTGAGCTATTTAAGAATAAAATCTCCTGAACAAAGATTCACTCCAGAAGTATTGCTTTTTGTTTTCTATTTCTGATGTTGGACATCTGTGACCTTGGAGAAACTACCCCTCTTAGGGCTTGCCAGCTCTCAGAGTTAGTGAATGACACACTGACAGATGAATTTTTGTATGTGAACCAGTGAAACCACATCCTGAACTTTTCTACTGAAGTCTTCAGGGCTCTTACCCTCAGAGATAGTATCTTTATCCTAATTATGTGAAGACCAGATAACTAGAGACTTTACTCCAAAGCTCTCTGAACCTTGTAGTCAAACTGCTAACCCTGCCTCACCCGTTCCTTCCAGTGGAAACCAGAAGAAAGACTCTCGGCCATGTTTTTCCTGCCTCTCCCTGTTCCTGACTCCTCCTGGTGCCCCCTTGATTGCCTGCACTGTGTGCCACGTCTCCTGTTTCTAGCAATTTGGGATGACAGTCGTTTTCATGTCTGCATGCCTTCTCATACCTGACTGTGACTTCAGCCAGGGAGGCTGAAGCAGAGACTTCATGGTGAAAGTTCAGGCTGCAGGCTTTCATAGGCATGTTGCTTGTCTGCCAAAGATGGGATTCCACTTGTGCCAAGTGAACTCTGAGCTGAATTCTTATGGGTTCGTCTCATGCCCAAGAACATGAGCACTTGGTGCTCATTTTCAGCACTTCAAGACACACGTAAGTGTATCTGATGGATGTGACAGTTAATATTATCAGTTTGACAGGATCTAGAATCTCCTAGAGACAAGCCTTTGGATCTATCTGTCAATGAGGGAGTTTCTAATTGTGTTAATTGAGGTGGAAGACCCACCCTAAATGTGGGTGGCAACATTCCATGGGTTGGAATCCTGGACTGAGTAAAAAGGAGAAAGCGAGCTGAGCATTAATATGCCTCTCTCTGATTGTGGGTACAATACAGTCAGTCGCCCTATGCTCCTGCTGTTAGAAATATGTTCAGGGTCACAAGGGAAGAGACCACTACCACTCCAATTAAAGTGTCTCAACAAGGCAAACCTTTACTTCTGATCAGAAGAGTGCACTGCTCACAACAAAGAGATGGAGAAGCAAGCTCAGGGAGTAGGGGATAAGATATGTTTTTACCCTAGCTCCTAATGCAATAGTTCTGTGTCTTTTCCCCATTGGCTAGGGTCTGACCTTACAGCCTTTCCCGGTGGCTAAGTAAAAGAAGAAAAGAGAAATCGGTGTGTGGCCAAAGAGGGTTCAACCCTGTCCCCACTCCCAGGCCATCAATTCCTGGAATGCACCAATCAGAAAATTAGTTCCTTGTCAAATGTCTTATAGAGTTTGAAGGAAAAGACTGATATTTGATTTTATTACACTGTTGCTATGCTGTCCTTCCAGCTGTGAGCCAAAGCGAACTCTTCCTTAGATTGCTTCTGTCACGGGAGGAGAGAGGTAACTATCCTCATGGGCACTCTAGTTCCCTCCTAGAGGAAGGGACAAAACTTGGACCAGCAGCTTCTCAGACGCAGGCATAGAACTGGTGGCTCTTGGGGTCTGGAAAGAGAGCTCATTGCTTACCTAAATTCAATCCTCAGACCCCAAAAGCAAAGCAAAAATCTGGGTGTGGTGATGCATGCCTGCAGTCCCAGAGCTGGGGAGGTGGGGACGGGTGTGTCCTAGCTTACTTGGTAACCCTGTCTCAAAAAGATAAGGTGGACAGATTCTTAATAACAGTACCTGAGGTTGCCTTCTGGTCTTCATAAAGTAATGTATACATATAGACCCGGACCCGGACCCGGACCCAGACCCCTCCCCACCATGAACTAGAGGCTGTTTTGCCTTTTGCTAGGAGTCACATGAGCCCCCTGGGTCTTTGTGCAATAATTCTAGAGGGAAGGATGATCATCCTTGGGACGGCTGAGAATGAGTATCTCACGGCCCTGGGTGACTGGTTGCTCTGGAAACCTGGTTGATTTTATTGATAGAAATAGAAAAAATTTGGTACCAATGAGTTTAGGAAGGAACAAATACTCTTGCTCACTACAAAATTATCTGAGTCTGGTGCACACACACACACACACACACACACACACACACACACACTGAGCCTACAGACTGAACTCAGAATAGCTGTCAATAGGGTGGAGTTGCAGGAATGAGAGGCACCTGAAATAAAGCCTCTCTCCAACCCTTTGCAGAAACCATTTTCCCGTGCAACAGCTTTTCTCTGCACATTTCCACCACATTAGTCTCCTGTCAGACTATAAAATTCATCACCTTCCAGATTTCCTGGATTTATGCAACATGCCTGTGGTTTTATCACAAGGCATCATAGCTCATCGTAGATTGTGATCACCGTGTAATTCTTAGATAAAGCTTCTCAGAGAGAATGGAACATAAGCCTACAGGGTCCTAGTGCTCACACCACCTCTTCAGGACTAAGGGAAGCGTGTTGTGCAGGATACCTGGAAGGCCAGGGACTTGGGTGGGTAAAAAGAATTCACCAAGACCAGAATAGCAAAGAGAAGATTTGTTGGCACACATTTCAAAGACATGATGGGTGAGCTCCTTGGAGAAGGGAGCATGCCCTTGGGAGGAAGGGAGAGTGTGCGTCCTGTGGGAAACCTGTATGAGGCTCACATCTGGATGGCTGCATGGACATGTCCTCATTTCTCTTTTCCTTTTGTTTTTGATACTGGGACTAATATATCCCATACTGGCCTCGAATTCTCAAAGAATGATCTTGGACTCCTGTGTGTTAGGTTTATAGGCACTTCACCTGGTCTGTAGGATGCTGGAGATAGAACATAGGGATTCATTCATACTGGGCTAGCACTTTGTCAGCTGAGCAACATCTCAACTCACTGAGGAAGAAGTTTTTGTGTGAGTTGCTTCTTCTTATGACTGGCTGTCTGTGTAAATATTCTGGGTCTGCTCCTCAAATTCTGAGATTCTGTACAGTCCAAGTCACAATGTCCTAAACCAGGTTGCCTCTAGAGTTTGTTATGGTTAACTCTTCCGGATTGGATAATGGTTCTGTTCAGAGGCATCAGTGGCCTTACTCTGAGATCCTGCCTTGAGGCGATAGCAGCCTTGTTCTGAGGTCAGAATGACTGACCATCTCAGTACTGCATTCACAAAGCTGTCTCTGGGACCCTCGCTAGATAAGTTCTTATTCTTTTGGGCATTTATTGCTATACTAGTCATTACAGGCTTTGTTATCATGCAACAACACCAATACCCCAAACTCCTCAAGGCTTAAAACAACATGTTGATGTCTTTCTTATGTTATATGTGTATCATAGGTTAGCCGCTCGGAAGCTGAATCTCCAGAAGGCTCCATTTTCATGTGAGTTTTCAGTAATTGCAGAAACAAGGAATTTTAATCTAGAAGCAACACCTCTTTTCTGATCACATTTCAATGATCAAAGAAAGTCATGTGACTTTGCGTCAGACTGATGGAGGTTGCTGCAGCCTTGTGCCCAGACTGCTGGGTCATCTTCCCAGCTCCCTTAACATTAAACATTTTTGAGCAATTTTAATGTTTGCTATAGGATCTGCTGATATCTTTTTCCTTTCTTTCTCTTTTGGTCTTTTTGAGATAGGGTCTTCCTGTAGCCACAGCTGGCCTGGAATTTGCTGTGGAAATGAGACTGACTTTGACCTCACAACAGAGATCTGCCTGCCTCTGCCTCTGCCTCTGAATGCTGGGATTAAAGGCATGTGCCACTATGCCAAGCTTTCTTTATTTCTTTTCTTTTTATTTAATTTTATTTTGTGTATACGAGTGTATTTGCCTGCATGTGTGTAAGTGCACCATGCCGTGCAATACCTGTGGAGGTCAGAAGAGGGTGCTGGACCCCCTGGTACTGGAGGTTGTAACTGCTATGTGGGTGCTGGGAATCAAACCCAGGTCCTCTGTAAGAGCAGCTGGTACTCTTAACAGCTGAAGCCATCTCTCCAGCCACCTCTTCTTTATGTCTTTATGGCAGGGAAACATGTGCTAAATCTTTGTGCCCCTGGCTCATGTGCCTTTCTTATCAGGTACCTGGAAATTCCTCTCCTCTCTTCACTTTCCTTACTCCCATCGATTCTTTTAGAGAAATGGAGATTAGAGGGTTGAAAAGTATTTAGGTAAGAAAGAGATGTTGGAAAAGGAGGACTTTTTTCTTTTTGAGACACTTATTGCATATCTTAGGCTGGGTTTGAACTCACCATGTAGGCCAGACTGGCCTGGAACTTATATGCTCCTTTTGCCTCAGTTTCCCAAATGTTGAGATTACAGGTATGCACCATCATTCCTGACTTTAAAAAGGATTCATTAGTGATAAGGTTAGGTAAAAAGACGAATTCATGGTACGTGCCTTTAATCTAGCACTCGGGAGGCAGAGGCAGGTGGATCTTTGTGAGTCTGAGGCCAGCCTGGTTTACATAGTGAATTTTGAGACCCTGTCTCAAAAAAAAATAAGAGGGAGAGAGAGAGAGAGAGAGAGAGAGAGAGAGAGAGAGATTCATGACTCGTGTCTCACTTAGTAGAGAAGAAAGGAATAGAAGCTGTCAGGATTGCAGAGGACTTGACTGCGGTTCTAGCTCCTGGAATCCTGATTCAGTGCAGCAAGGAATCTTTCTGTTCTGTTATCTGTGATCTCTGTTTGCTCTGCCTGATTTCTTTCTCTGCCATCTGTAAACAGTATGTTTCCTAGAGGTAGAAGAGATAGTTGATCTAAGATGGACCAGTGGGTAAAGGCACTTGCTGCCAAGCCTGACCTGCTAAGTTTGATCCCTGGTGGAAGGAGAGACATGACTTCCCCAAGTGTCCTTTAACCTCCACATGCACATACACGCACACACACACACACACACACACACACACACACACACACACACAAGCAAATGTTAGCAAAAAAAAGTAAAAGAAGAGATGGCTGCCTTTACATTCTTTCAACAGAGAACCCTGGAGGCCAAAGCTACTTCTTCAGTTTCAAGCCAAGAATTACAGGGAAGGACTTCTCTTGGCTCCATTTAATCACATGCCTGCATTGAACCAGTGACTATGCCCAAAGAACTGGGATGCCACAATTGGCCAAGCCTCAGCCATATGCATGCCCAGGAAGGGAAAGATTACACTTTCAGAAGAATGAGCATAACAGAGTAGGAAATGCAAAAGCAAAAGTTACTGTAGTTTACTAAAGACATCTCAGACAGTGATTTTAGGAAAATATAAACTGATCATGTTCCTCCCAAATTAAAACCTTCCAGTGATGTCTTAGGGTACGTAGAAGAAGATCCAAATCCTTCCTTCTAATTTAGAGTCCAGTGGGCTAGGGTACTTGTGCCCTTGTCGAAACTTTTCTCTTGCTCCTCACTCACGGTAACCATCATACCAGTCTTCATTCAATTTTGTGGACACCTTAAGCTTTTTTCAATCTTAAGGCAGCTAAACTAGTTATTCCTCCTGATCTTCAGCCTTCATCTTAAATGTCACCTGCACAACGAGGCCACTTTGATCACTCAGGATAAACGAGCTGCCAACTCCCTGAGCTAGCTGCTTTCCTGATGCTGTAATACAGCGTCATGGCAGAAAACACGTAGAGGAGAGAGGGCTTACTTTGACTTACAATTCCAGAGGAAATACTGTCTGTCACGGTGGAGGAAGACATAGTGTGAGGCCAGCCCGGCAGTCAAGAAGCACACATCACATTTCATCAGCACATAGGAAGCAGTGTAAGAGGAGTGGGGTCAGATTATAAAATCTGAAAGCATGCCCCCAGTGATATGCTTCCTCCACCAAGGCCCCACTTCCTAAAATTCTATCACCTTCCCAGCAGCTCCACCAGCTGGGGACCAGTTGTTCAAACACATGAGCCAGAGGGACATGTCGTGTTCAAGCCACAACCTTCCCTGTCACATCATCCTTTTCTCAGTGTAGCATCTGCCATTAACGTTTATTTTCTTACTTGCTTCGTTACTCTTAATTATTTCCTTCTTACTGTGGTCCAAGCTTCAGAAGGGCCTGCATCACGGGCCTTGTGTATAATCCTAGATCTACAGTGCTCAGAGCCACAGCCTACAGATGCTCAGTAAATATTGAATGAACCAGTATGGCCATTGCTGAGCTGGGTTACTTCGTGCGAGTCCACCCTGAAGAGTGGTCAGCACTCCCTCAGGGGCCCACAAAGCCCTAGCTTTTGGTTCCACAGTGCTGAGTCACAGTCTCTGGGATGCTCTGTCTCTCAGGATGGTACTCTACAGCAGGTGGTTTGGGGGTGCTTCCCTCTTAGAACTCAAACAGCGTCTCTCTGTCTCATGTTCTGAACGCTAACTTGGACTTTTATGTGGGAGGGGTCCTATTAGGGATTTTTGTTTGGTTGTTCGCTACTGGCCCTTCCCCATTCTTACCACTAAAGTGAAGAAGTTAAATCATCCCACCCAGACACAATATTCCTCTTCAAGTATGAATATCATAAATTATAAGAGTTGCTAATAATAAAAACAATGCCTTAAATATAATAATTTGTAGCTATGGTATAGTAAACATTTTATATACCAAACTCAGTCCAAGAAAGACAGGTGATTAGTCATACTTTTTAGTCAGAGAAACTGAGGCTCAGAGATGGAAACTTCTCAAGATCATAAAGTTAGCTCCTAGTTGAGTTGGGACCGAGTTCAGGTTTTCTGGATTCTGAAGTTTGTGCAGAGATGTATTGCTAAAATTTTTCTTCTTAGTATTAATTATAAGTCCAATATGTTAGAAAAATGCAATTGTTCAATAAGAATTTTAAATATTTTATTTTATTCTGTGTGATATGAGTGTATTGCCTACTTGTATGTAAATGCACCTACGTTGTGCAATGCCTGCAGAGGTCAGAAGCAGGTGTTAGATCCCCTGGAACTGGAGTTAGGAATGGTTGTTAACTGCCATGTGGGTGCCAGGAATTGAACCTGGTTCCTTTGCAAGAGCAGCCAGTGCTCTTAATCTCTGAGCCATCTCTCCAGCACCAAGAAAATTTTGATGAACCAAGATTCAATATTGGTTGGTATGAAAACATATCTGTAACATGTTAATGAAAAAAAAAAGGAAAGAAAAGAAAAGAAACAATGGCAAGGGAGAAAATCCATCCCAGAATACTGGAACGGCATTCAAAGCCTAGTCCGTGTGTTTTCCTGTTGAATTTGGAATGGTTTCACAAAATACCAACATCAGATAAGGGCACTTAGAGCTGATGACAGATCAGGATGAAAACACAAGCACTCCACAACCACATCTGAGCCCAGACACAGGCAATAACAGTAACACTGTGCAAACCACAAAAACTACCACACAGCCACCTGTTGTAATTGAGGTAAGGTCATTGTTGCTTGACCCTTTCGTTTCTGGCTTTGGCCTTTTACTAATCTTCCTTCTAGGTGAGGTTAATTAAGATACCCAGTCACAGAATGACTCTGTGCAGTATGCTGACAGTATGCTGACAGCAATGCCCAGTTTCCTTAAACCTTTCTTCAAATCACCTGGCAGAAGCCCAAGTCCGACAATAAGTCCCTTAGTGAAATGGCTCATGATCCCTATGGTGCATGTTTTCCCTAACCACAAACCCACAAACCCATAAACCCATAAACCCAGTTTACTGGACTACCAGTATGTTCCTGGTGGTTTATGGCTGGAGAGCAAAGACAAGCAGTTATTTCACTATTGTGACAATAATGAATTTGAGTATTATCACAAAATCTTGTGGGACAACATATGCCAAACCATTAGTGATGGCCGGATCAGGTGGGAATTTTATTTTTAACCTGTGTGTGTGTGTGTACATGCTCACATATGTGCATGTTGCATGAGGAAGCTGAGGCTGATGTTAGGTTTCTTCCGCAATCATTTTCCACTTTATTTTCTGAGTCAGGGCCTCTCCCCGAACTTGGAGCTTGTTGGCTAGACGGGCTGGATGGTGAGCTCAGGGATCCTCGGTGTCCACCTCCCCAGTCCTGGGATTACAAGAACATGCCACTGAGCCCAGCTTTTTTCTAGGAGGGCTAGGGATTTGAACTTAAGTTTTCATGCTTGTTCCATAATCACTTTTCTAAATTAGACATCTCTCCATCATCAACCTAAACTTTTAAGAAATTGCATTTATTATTTTGTGAGTGTTTCGGGACATGCATGTATCAGAGGATGGCCATCTCCTACCATGTGAGCCCCAAGGACCGAACTCAGGTCATGAGCCTTTGTGGTAATACCTTTGCCCTCTGCGCCCTCTTCCCAGGCCAACTTTTTCGAAAATAATTTTTATTATTTCAAAAGTTAGGTATAACTTAAAAAAAAACTTGTGCATGGAAAGAGAGGGAGGGAGAAGGAGGAAGAGGAAGGGAGATGGGGAGGGAAAGATGAAGAAGAACGAAGAGAACGGTGGTACTGGTGGAGGCTGCAGTCCAGAGCTGACCGTGATGTTACTGGAGTGTGCACGCACACATGCAGGCACTTGCAGGGCTCAGGTTGGTGTTGAGAGTGTGCGCACACACATGCAGGCACGTGCGGAGCTCAGGTTGGTGTTGGGAGTGTGCGCTCACACATGCAGGCACTTGCGGGGCTCAGGGGTTGGTGTTGGGAGTGTGCGCTCACACATGCAGGCACCTGCGGGGCTCAGGGGTTGGTGTTGGGACATCCTCCTCTGTGGCTTCTCCACTTTATTTTTGAGGCAGCATCTCCCTCTGAACTTGAAGCTTAGTGATTGGCTGGGCTGGCTGGCAAGCAAGCTCCCAAGACCTGCCTGTCTCCACCAGCCCATCGTGTCAGAGTTACAGACTTGCACCATCATGCTCAGCTCTTTTGCAGGTACTGGAGATCCGAACCCAGATCCCTCATGCTTGCAAAGCAAGCTCTTTATCCACTGAGTCATCTCCCTAGCCTTAATGCACTTTATGTTGGAATATGAAAAAATAACAGAAAAATGAAAAAATATTGTGATTTTTCTAGAGAAAGTGCTATTTGCCATTTAAAAATTTCAGTTTTACAGTGGTAAAGTAAGAGTCTTGTGTCTAACTGAAACTGTAAACACTTGACTGAAGCTCGATGGCTTCTGGTTTGCAGGGTGACTGCAGTACAGTTAGATGCAGTAGATGTTGCTCTTTCCCAGCCAATGGCCCATGTCTAAACTGGCAGCAAGTCCTTGTTGAGGTAAACTGTGTCCAATTCCAAAGCAATTATTTCTGCCTGCAGGACTTGCCTAACCTCTAAGCTTTGGGTCATAGGTACTTGCAATTTTTTCTTTGTCCTGCATTATCATTGACCCATTCTAGATCGGGGAA
Source organism: Eospalax fontanierii (assembly GCA_035773235.1). NCBI lineage: Eukaryota > Metazoa > Chordata > Mammalia > Rodentia > Spalacidae > Eospalax > Eospalax fontanierii. The sequence goes on along the minus strand of CM069547.1, from coordinate 49,733,414 downwards.
TTACGACAGCAAAACACTACTTTGTTCTTTCTGTGGAACTTTCACCTAGCCATCTCACTACATCTGCATGAGAGTCTTTTAAGTGTTTTAGAAAGATATTATCAGCTCCATCTTACAGAAGAGGAAGGAGATGTTAATCAGAAAGTTCAAGTCATTACGGTTAATTGATCCAACTTCCTTTCCCTTCCATTAGTTCTAGAAATAAGCATGAATTCAGAAAAAAAATGTAGTTTAAATATATTAATATCTAGATGTATTGACAATAGGAATATATTTAGACAATATTCTGAGAATTGCAATCCCGACTATGAGAACGGAGCCATGCTGTGAGATGATGGAATTGTTCAGTGGAGGAGTCCTCTCAACTTTGAGCAAGGTGGCCAGTCTTACAGAGTTCTGAGAGTTCTTTGGAATACCTGGGGTCCCTAGGAACCATGTAAAAGGATGCTAGTGTTCCCATTATTAACAGTAATTGCTATAGTGTGGAAATGTCAGGAGCATAGGGTAGTTTGCTTCTTCTCAAGTTGTTCTAGTTTCATTCTGTTGCTATGACAAACACCTCGTCCAAAAGCAATTTAGGGGAGGAAAGGGTTTATTTCATCTTACATTTCCAGGTCACAGTCCATCATTGAGGTCAGGAACCTGAAGGCATGGCTGTTTACTATTCTACACAGTATTACTCTTGACCAGCTTTCACTCTCAGCCATTAAAGCACAGCAGAAGCCACAGAGGAATGCTGCTTGCCAGCTCATTCTCAGGACCAGGTGTACCAGCTTTCTTTTACAGCCCAGGCCTACTTGTTCAAGGAATGATGTTGCCCACCCTAGTCTGGACCCTCCCATATCAATTAACACTCAAGACAGTCCGCTACAGATATGCATACAAGCCAGTCTATCTGATCCAGGCAATCTCTCCGTTGAAACTTCCTTCTGAGGTGGCTTGGGCTGTCAAGCTGACAGTTAAAGCTAATGAGTTCCCAACTTTCGGTGGGTTGTCATTGATAGGCTGTCGCTTCTGATATCTGCCTTGAAACTGCTGCCGCACCTCCCCTTTCTAGTTCGCTTTTCCTAAAATGCTATTGGAAACCCAACCACAAAGCTAGGTAGAAGTGTGCTTAAAGCAAAGTGCAGAGGGTTGAAGCAACTCTATCAGAAGGCTTTGTGTTTGTGTAGCACTTCCTGGTTCATGACTAAGTTACAGAAAGGGGAGACTGATAGGCAGATGGTTCCAAATAGATGAGGAATGGAATGCTGACAATAATATATCCAAGAGTCTCAAGTTGACCGAGGTCAGACTTTATCTCAGTGCACTGCGTCACCCTGGGACATCTGTGTGGCTTGATCACTTTTTTAAGACTAGATTGAAGAGTGAAGCAAATGCTCCTGGCGAGGAATGTCCATCCTGATCACTCTCTAAAAGTGTGCTGAGTTCAGGGAAGAAGGAAGACGGAGGGGTGTGGGGCAAGGATGAATGAAGCAGGGGCGGCTGCAGGGGCGGCTGCTGGGTGAGGCTAGGTGTATTAGGTACTTTTCTCGTTGCTGTGACAAAATACCTGACAAAAGAAGTTTAAGGAAGGGAGGGTTTATTTTGGCTCACAGTTTGAGGAAACATCATGGCAAGGGAGCCATGGTGGCAAGAGAGGCTCTCAGTGTGGCTGTGGGTGTGGCAGCCGGTCACACTGTATCCCTAGTTGGGAATCAGAGAGAGATGAAGGCGCTCTGGACCCCAGCACATGGCATGTGCTGCCCACATTCAGAGTCGGTCTTCCCTCCTCAGTTAAAACTCTCTGGAAATACTCTCAGTGTGCTCAGAAGTGTGTCTTCCAGGTGATTCCCAGTTTGGTTCAAGTTGACAATGAAAATTAGCCATCACAACGACTTAATATAGGGAAATAAGCCACCTAATCTTCTGAGAGGAGCTGAGATCCAGTAGGGGCTATCTCACAACTTTCAGGGACTGACCAGGTGTAGATATAGCTCAGGGGTGAGCCCTTGTCTAGTATGTGGAAAGCATTCAGTTGATTTCCAGACCCGATGCAGCATACATAGCAGCCACCTGTGTACTTGTGCTAGGTGTCTAAGGTGAGGTGGGCACTGGCAGGGTTAGGGTTCAGGAAAAGGGCCTTCGTAGTAAGGTACCAGAATAGACCCACTCTCTGAGGTACTGGACTGGAGCCCAAGGGAAAGGGCCCAGGTAAGATATATTTAAATGTTGGTATTTGGGAACTAGAGGGACTGCTTAGAGGTTAAGAGCACTGACTGCTCTTGCAGAGGACCCGAGTTAGGTTCCCAGCACCTACATGGTAACTCACAACTGTCTCTAACTCCAGTTCCAGGGGATATGAGCCCTCTTCTGGCATGTGTGGGCATTTCATGACACAAGTACACTTACATAATTCAGGCAAAACACTCATACACATAAAATTAATTTTAAAAAACTATTATAAATTTAAAAAGTATTGGTGTGTTAAACCATTATGTTTTAAAGATAACATTTGTGATTTTTATATGTAGATGTGAATGCCTGTATGTATGTATGTACACCACACAGCGCCCTTGGAGGTCAGAAGAGGGTACTGGAACTGGTGTTATAGGCAGTTGTGAGCCACCATGTTGGTGCTGGGAACTGGATCTGGGTCCTCCGCCTGAGCAGCAAATGTTCTTAACCTCTCTGAGCCATTCTCTCAGTCCCTAGGTGAGAGATAGTTATGATCCTCAAGAACCAGCGCAAGAGGTGGCTGTAGTTGGCATGCTCTATCCATGACCTTCGGCCCAGTAATGGGACTGAGAAGCTTAACCTTTGGAGGCTTGAGGCTTCCAGAGTGATTTCCAAACTCAGTCACTGGGGAGGCAGAGGCATCTGGGAGATGTATTGTAAGGTGGAGCCTTCTCAATGTTGGGTAAGGCAGACAGCTCTTGGAGGAACTGGAGCTTTATTGCAAGTGGTTAGGTGGTTGTAAGACTGGGTATAGAACCTGACACCAAAGTCAGAGGCAGGTGGATCTCTATGAGTTCAAGGCCAGCCTGGTCTACATAGTGAGTTAACGGCTAGTTGGGGCTAAAGAAAAACCCTGTCTCAAAAAGATCAAAATAATTTTTGTTGTTAGGTAAATATATGCTACAATAAGCATTCAGGAATTGCTCTTCTGCTTTTTCTTTCTGATTTTTGTTTGTTTTTGTTGTTGTTGCTTTGAGACGGGGTCTCCTTATGAAGACCAAGCTGGTCTCAAACGCACAGAGTTTTGCAGATATGTGTCACCATGCCCAGTCCAGGAAATACGTAAAAGGCTAGAAAAATAGCTCCATAGCTAGGGGTATAATCTCAAATACGTTTTACTGAACTTCTTTTTAGGCTTTTCTTTATGTATATATTCAACATAAGTGTATAAACACATTTTGTCTATGTGTTCCTGAGTATGTGAGTGTGTGTGCACCTGTGTGCATGTGTATATGAAAGCTAGAGGACAACCTTGAATATTGGTGTTCAGGATGCTATTCACTTTGTTAATTAATTAATTATTAAATTTGTCTTTTTGAGACAGGGTCTCAATGTAGCCCTGACTGGCTTGGAACTTGCTATGTAGATCCACCTGCCTCTGTGTCCGGAGTGCTAGGATTAACAGTGTGTGCCACTATGCCAGGCTCACCTTGTTTTCTGAGAGAGAATCTTTCATTGACCTGGAGCTCACTGAGTAGGCTAGGCAGGCTAGTCAGCAAACCTCAAGGATCTTCCTGTTTCTGCCTCCCTAGTGTTGGGATTACAAGTGTTAACTCACGTGGTATTTTGATGTGAGTTTTAGGAACTGAACTCGGATTCTCATGCTTGTGCAGCAAGCACTTTACTGGTAGAGCCATCTCCCCAACCCTAGATCTATTTTAAATGAGACGCGGTAGGAAATGGATTTGAGGTCTGCTCCTTCCATGGGACTTGACAGTTCATGTACTGCTCTGGAGCAGTACATCACCATGGTTCTGCACCATCAGCTTTGGGAGCTGTCTGGCGTTCTGCTGCCGGTTTCTCAGTTTGCCTACTTCTCTGTTGTTTATATCACATCATTTGAAAATAAGAACAAATTTGTTTCTGTCTTATTTCAGCAAGATGGCTGAACTTCAGAAGAAGCCCAGGTAGAATTCATTGTGATTATGTTCCCCCAGCACCATTCCTATTTCTTATTGATTTCCAGTAGGTTCATAGTATTCTTAAAAATATTTTATAATTTTTATTTTTATGTTTATGAGTGTATTGCCTGTGTGTATGTTAAGTGCACCTGTATGTTAAGTGTTGTGCAATGTACACTGAGGTCAGAAGATGGCACCAGATTCCCTGGAACTAGAGTTAAGGATGGTCTTTAGCTGCCACGTGGGTGCTGGGAATCTAACCAGGATCCTCTGCAAGAGCAAACAGTGCTCTTAACTGCTGAACCATATCTCCAGCCCAGTTTACAGTAGTTTTAAATTTATTTATATCTATGGGTATATGTGGTGGTAGGGGTATTTGCACATGTGAGTGTAGGTGCCCACACAGGCCAGAAGAGGGCATTAGATCCACTGGACCTGAAGGTAGAGGAGGTCGTGAACCATCCAACATGGGTGGTAGGAACCAAACTATAGTCCTCTGGAAGAGCAGGAAGTGTTCTTAACCACTGAGTCTCAGCTCCCAAGTTTATAGTATTAAGGAAGTCTTTTTGTATTTTTTTTTCTGACACCAACAGGGTTTTATATTTTTCTTTTAAGAGAATCAGGAGCTGGGTGTGGTGGCAAATGTCTATAATCCTCAAACTTAGGGGGTGAAGACAGGAAGATCATCCTTAGCTACATACTGAGTTCCAGGAAGATGTTGAGTTATACAAAACAACTAACTTCCTAGTAGCCACTAATATGGTGTACTTTTCTCCTTGGCTCTGTTAATGTATTGCTGTGGTGCCTGCTTTGGTTTCCTGGGATGACCCCTGGGTTAATGATTTTGTGATCTCGGAAGAGGAAGCTTAGAGAAGAGATAGCATGTTTTATAACCCGTGTGATACCTGCTCCTTTTCACTTTGCCATAAATGCAGGGAATTGTCTCCTATCAGTCCACGGAACATTTCCAGATGCTCTTTTTGTAGTCACAGAGTGTTCCTTTGTGTAGCTGCGTCATAGTTTATTGAGTCAGTTTCCCAGCGATAGAGATTTAAGGTGTTTCCAGACTTTGGCCGCAGCAGTGCACCCATACATGCATTATTTTATGGGTCTATTCTTCCGTGGAAATTATGAGGAACTGAGCTACTGTGTTTATTGAAATGAACTGAGAAGACTTCAGTCTTTTAGAGATGAACAACTAAACAGATCAAGTCTGGGAGACTCAGATAAACAGTGTTCAGATAACTTGGCCGTGTATGACTCTGTTATAAAATATCCTCAGCAAAGATAGTTGGGCTCGGAGACTGACTCTCTCTCTCTCTCTCTCTCTCTCTCTCTCTCTCTCTCTCTCTCTCTTTGTAAAAAAATAGTTTTTCTCACACAGTGAGTATGTTCACAGAGCCAGGTGCTCTGAGTGTGCCAGGTGCTCTGAGCTCTGAGTGTGTCCGGTGCTCTGAGTGTGCCAGGTGCTCTGAGTGTGTCAGCTGCTCTGAGTGTGTCAGCTGCTCTGAGTGTTCCAGGTGCTCTGAGTGTGCCAGGTGCTCTGAGTGTGTCAGCTGCTCTGAGTGTTCCAGGTGCTCTGAGTGTGTCAGCTGCTCTGAGTGTTCCAGGTACTCTGAGTGTGTTGTTTTTCCTTTTCTTTTTTGTAAACAACTTGAGCCTGTAGGTGCATGTGTGTGTTTATGATGTTGTGGTGCATGCATGTGTGCAGTTGTGCATGCCTAACCATGCACACGAAGAAACTGGAACAAGACACTGGATATCTTCCTCCATCACTGCCTACCTGATTGCCTTAAGACAGGATCTTTCAGTGAACCAGGAGCTCAGTGTTTTGCCTACATTTGCTGACAGTGAGCCGTTTAAGATCCGCCTCCCTCTGTCCCTCAGCGCTAGGGCGCAGCCATTCTCAGCCGCGTGTAGTCACCCACACGCGTGCTGGAGGTGCAGACTCAGGTGTTCGTATTTCAGAGCAAGCACTCCTACCTGCCAAGCCATCTGCCCAGCCCCTCTTTTCGTTTGTTCCTTCCTTTCCTTTCTCCTTCCTTCGCTCCTCCTGCCCTTCTTTCCTTCTTCTCTTTCTATTTTTTTGAGACAGGGTCTATCTATATAGCCCAGGCTTGCCTTAAACTGTCCATCTTCCTGCCACAGCCTCCTGAGTGCTGGACCGCACGTGCTAGGCATCACACTCATCTTGAGTGTATTACTTCTTTCATTTTGGTAACAACAGAGAACACTTTGGGGTTCTTTTTATAGTACAAGGGTCTCAGAGCCAAGTTGTTTAAGACTTTCAGCTAGGAAGTGGTAGATGCTGCATTAGAAGCCACCTGTCTGCTCCACATGATGCCCCATTTATTAGCCTTGTCCAACCCCAGCTCTGCCAGCATTCCCATTCTACAGTGAACAGTGTGCTGGCATACGTCCTGATGGTTAAGAGCAATACGCTTCTGGATTATTCTTCCAAATAGCAGCTCATTTTTGAAGTCAAATTATGTCAAATCAGTGGATACTGAACATCTGCCACGTGGCCGGCATAGGGCTGGTTGCTGTAGAAAGCACAGAAGTTTAGGTCAAGACTCGTAGCCAGACAAACTGAAGCCCAGTTTTGAAGATCTTCCATGCAAAAGTTGACTGGATAACATATAAGTCATTATTTGCACTGGATAACTAACCTTGCCCAACTAACATCTCTGGGGAGGGACTTTTTATATTGTAAAATAATCACAATCAGTCAAGACTAATTCTATTCTTTCCTCGTGTCCCTCTCTGTACAGCCAAAGTAAACAGACATATTAACATCTAGGTCAAGACACAGAAAGACCACCAAAGATTAGTGTTTCCTTTTCCCACCTCCCTCCCTCCGTGCCTCCTCATCCCTCCCTCCCTCTATCCCTCCACCCTCTCTCTCTTCCCTCTCTCTCCTCTCTCTTTTTCCTTTTATTTTATTTATTATTTTTATTCTATGTATGAGTGTATTGCCTGCATGTGTGTAAGTGCATCCATGTTGTGCAATGCCTGCAGAGGTCAGAAGAGGGCATTGGATCCTCTGGAACTGGAGTTACAGATGGATGCTAGCTGCCATGTGGATATTGGGAATTGAACCCGGGTCCTCTGTGAGAAGAGTCAGTGCTCTTAACCACTGAGCCATCTCTCCAGTGCCTCAGTGCCTTTTTTTTTTTTTTTTTTTTTTTGCCGAGACAGGATCTCATGAAGCTCAAGTTGGCTTCATATTCAGTAAGTAGCCAAGGGTGCCTTGAACTCCTAATTCTCCTGCCACCACTTCCTGAGTGCTTGGATTACAGGCATGTCATTTTCAAGTGTTTGTAACACAGTGTATCCACTCACTTGAAGGAGATCTTGGCTGCGAATTGGCAGTTTGGCAATTCTGAATGAGGCTGTTATAAACATTCAAAGGGACATGGTTATTGAATTGAAGAACTTTTTAGTTAAAAAAAAAATTCAAGTGACCATGATGAAGTGATTTAACTGTTGGGAAACGACGACAACAAAAGAAAACAGACCTGCTGGGATCATCGCGTTTCTCAGGGGATTATACCAACACTGTCCACACTGGCACTGGGCACTCAAACAGATATGACACCATAGTAGCCTCCTCTGGAGCTGGAACCAGGCACAACCGTGGAGCTAGCTGGTCCCTAACATCTGCAAGGCTCCTTTGCCCTCCTCATCCTCCTTTGTCATTATTTTTTTTATTTGAGATAAAGTCTCTCTGTGTAACCTTGGCTGACCTGGAACTTGCTGTATAGACCAGACTGGCCTTAAACTCATTTCAATCCTCCTGCCTCCATTTCCTAAGTGCTGGTGTTGCAGGTATGTGCCACCGTGTTAAAGAAGCCTCCATTCTCCTTTAGCCTTTAGTTCAGTACCTGCCTCTTATGCAGTGTATCTCTTTCACAACCCTGAGCACAGCAGTTTTTCTGTGCAGCACAGAGCACTGACAAGCCCCCGGGTGCAGCACACAGCCCTGTCTGGTTCCACTTCAGCTTTGCCTTTTTCCCCTGAGACACAGCAGAGCGATCTGACTTCCCTCACTTTCCACATCCTACACACGCGGCTTTCTATGACGCTGCTCCCTTATCCCTGAAACCTTTAACTGAAGGTGATCCCAAATGAGTGGACAAAAGAGAACCGGGCTTTGTCGTATGGAGGGCAGCTACCTAAGAAGAGGAGTGCTTCACTGAACTCTTTCCCTGTTACCTTTTATATGATCAAATGCTTTCTAAAAAGATCAACCCAAGTCAGAGTACAAATACAAAGCTTCTAAATTAAGCCTAAGAGAGAAGCAGATGAACACGGACAATGGACACTCACAGTCCAAGAGAAGGAAGTAGCCAGGTATGAATTGTGTGACACTCAGAATTCTCCAGAAAGTGGTGCCGGTCCCGCTTGGTCAGTTTGCATTTGTGTGCACAAATAAAAGGACACAGAGAATAGCAATGACACGAGACACAGCATGATCCAGGAAAGCATAGTATGTGTAGAAGAGGAGGGACCCCCCCACCCCAACCCCCACCCTCCTAGCCTCCAGGTGAGGAAACGCACAGTGCCCAGGGCTGAGCCAGGATCAAGGCAGACTCTCTGGCAACCGGCAGCCCTCTGTTCTGGAAAACCATCTGCCTCTGGTCTCCCTTAGTCTTGTCTTGCTTTTTCTTTTTTCCCTTGTCATTTCACTTGCTGTCTGTTGCCTCCCCTCCCTTGTCTTGTCTTTCTGTCCCTTCCCTCCCCTCTCGCCCCCTCTGCTCCCCTCCCCTCCCTTTTTTCCTTCCTTCCTGCCTGCCTTCTTTTTTGAGACAGGGTCTCATGTCTATCAAGCTGGTCTTAAATTGGCTATGTAGCTGAGGATGACTTTGAACTTTCAGGGTTTGGGTTGTGTAACTTTTTAAGGCATAGTACTATAATGATGTATCATAGTATACCTAACTACTCTCTATTTATGGACCTGTGGGTTGGTTCTAATCTTGCTATTGTAACTCATTCTTCTATAAAACTAGGTTGTACTAATTGTAGGATTTGCTTGTGGAATTGCAGGTGTGTCCACAGGATAAACTCCCTGAAGTGGATCTGAGAGTCAAAAAGTGATGGCATATACAGAGTATTTGTGTTTAATTGTGTGTATGTGTGATGTATGCATGTGTGTAAATGTGCATCATGTGGAGGCCCATAGATCGACACTGGATGACTTCCTCAATTGTTTTTCACCTTTAAAACTTTGTTATTTTTTATTTACATCTGTGTCTGTATGCACATGTACATGTGGGTGTCTGTGGAGGGTAGAAGAGGGCATCAGCTATCCCAAAGCTGGAGTCACAGGAAGTTGTGAGCTGCCCAACATGGTGCTGGGAACTGAACTTGGGTCCTCTGGAAAAGCAGCAAGCATTCTTAACTGCTGAGCCATTTCTCCAGTCCTCCACCTTATTTTTTGAGGCAGGATTTCTCACTTAACCTGGAACTCATCAATTCAGCTAGGCCAGCTGGTCAATGAGCTCCAGGGATCTGGATACACTGCCCAGCATTAGGGTTACATATGCATGCTATTGCATCTGACTTTTTGTCAGTGCTGGAGATCCAAACACAGGTCTTCTTGTTTATGCAGCAAGCACTTTACTGACTGAGCTATCTCCCTAGCCCTGTGGATGTAGTTTTGGTAGATATTACCCACCTACCTCCCACAAGGCCTGTACCACTTTGTATACACACTGGCAGAAAAGATGTGTGCCTGATTCTGTAGACCTTCCCAAGCTATATTCTGCTTGGACATTAAATTTTTTTCCATCTCTTGAGCACATACCAATTGGCATGAATGAGCCATTAGTCTTGAGGCATGCTGGATGACATGAGGAACCAGATTAGACTCATAAACTTGGAGCAGCTGGTACACGTTATAAAGTCCAGAGTATCCATGTCTCTCACCCCAGATCACCCCTTCCTTACATTTCTTTTTGAGTGATCATTGCTTAGAATAGCTTTGGTTGTTGAGCAATGAGCAATTCTAATTTTATTCTTAAAGTGATCCAGTGACTGCAAGGGGTAATTCTTACACATTTTATCTGACCATGAAGACCCCGAGGCAGAGAGAAGTGGGACACTCTTTTGAAACAGGGATAAGATTAAGCAAGAGAGCGTTTTGAGAGGGCAGTACTTTGAGCTGCAGACACCTCCTGCCAGAAAAGAGCAGGCCACTGGAAGGAAGCAAACAGTAGCATGTTGAAGGCTGCTGGCTGTCGACTGACCAACCTCCAGACTGAAGACATAAAAAAAAATAATCTTCAGTTCAAATAGAGCCTTGACACCTGGATTGCTTGTGTTGTTTATGTTCCTTGGGGTTAGAGACTATTCCTCATTCACCTTTGTATTTGCAACATCCAGGATTTACATGGCTCTAGGCAAGACTATACTCCAGTGATCCCAGCCTCTAGTCTGTCCGTTTCTCTTCCTGGTCACAGATGCATTTCAAGGAGTCTTGTGTACTAGGCACATTACCCACTCAGGTCTAGAAATCTACTTACAGGTAGCAAAGCCTACTTTCTAGATGTATGAAAGAGGACTGTCCAGGCTCTGGAAGTAGATTCAGAGCTGTTTGGATGGGGAGGGGGGATTCCAGGGTTGTAGGTATCTGGAGGATGACCAAGAAATAAGTTTAATCTCTTTATGGGGGTGGTGGTGTCCACACCCATTTAGGCCCATAGATTTATCATAAGCTTCCCAGATGCTGAGCCCAGGTCTCAGGGTGGCGCTGTTAGGCAATCAGTTAGACATGAGCAGGTGTGCAGGTCACCCTCCTCATAACCATGTGCATGTAAAACCAAAAGCTGAATGCTCAGGACTCTGATCCCTGGTCATAAGAATGGAATCTGAGTTGTATTGGTGGCCCTGGCACTCAGAACTGCTTGTAAGGTCATGAGGCTATTATGTAGTTGGAGGCTTTCCGGTAAAGAATAAAGACATAGCATTGTCCCCTCTATAAGAGCTAATCCCAGTCCCATAAAACCTGCTGCTATTGCTGCTGTCTGGGCATTGGTTTGCTGATCGTTAAAGCCCTGAGGTGGAAATCATAGGGACATTTCAGGTACCAGAGGAAACAGAAGAAATCAAATAATCTCTGAAGTGGGAGAAGCTAATTGTCAAAGAAAACCTCACCGTGGTGGGAAGAGTTGCTTTTTAGAATATCTGTGCTCAGCTTTATGTATGGAATCTCACATATGGATTTGTATCACCTATATTACAGTTAAAGCTCTTTGTCAACAGACCTAACCAAGGGCAATCACCTGGAAAGCACCGGGAAAATGTCCTTCAGGAAGCTGAATGTCTTAGAGACCTGAGAAATAGTATAAAACCCATCTAAAATGTCATTTGACAGAATGGTCCCTTTGGCTGGCCATTCTCCCTCTTGAGATTGCCCCACTTTACTCTGTAATAAACCCCACCTACCTTCTACACTATGCTCTGAGTCTCCTCTGAATTCCTTCAATAGAGGTGATGAGGAGAGCCAAGGAGAGTCCAGAGTGAGATTCCAGGGACAGTAGTTGTGAAAGAATTGAGTCAGATCATCAGCGTGAAGATGGCAAGTAAGGTGGGAGAACACAGGAAAGGAGAACCTGGATGGAAGCCAAAAAATCTGTTCAGTAAAAACATTTAAATGGGAGAAAGTGAGCAGAGGTTATAGGTTGAAAACAAGAAAACACAAGTCTAATAAATAGTATGGAGTCGGATGAGTAGGGACGGGCTCCTTGGTGTTGGGTTCGTCACATAGCTATGCCTGAAGCAGTAGGAGTTTCTTTTTCTGACAGTGGCTTCTACCTTCTGTTCTCCGAGAAGCAGACCTACCTGTAAGCATAAATGCCCAGCAGGCCATTATAATCCCCCCAGATTCAGAAGCCCCTATCTGTCCCTGGTTAGATTTTTGACACAGAGCCTTATCATGGGTAATGTAAAATCCATATGTGGTAATTCCATACGCATAAAACTGAGTACATATACTTTGAGAAATCAATTCTCATGGCATGGTTTTCTTTTGATGACTAATACCCTCCACTTCAGAAATTATTTAGTTTCTTCTAGTCCTTCAGGTGCCCTGAAATGCCTTTGTTGCTTCCACCTTGGGGTTTAGAGGTTGTGTCTGTCTAGCAGGCCAACGCTCAGGCAGCAGCAGTACGTTTCAGTACATTTTCTCAATTCTGTTCAAACTTAGTTTTGCTTTCTTAGACAGTGATAGACTCCTGAAGTTTGAAGGAGTTGACAGTCTGGGTTCTTTTCATGGGAAGGGGTTCTGAGAATTGAATCTGGGACTTCAGACATACCAGGGAAGTTCTTTACCACTGACTGAACTATCTTCTAGTCCTAGGTCTTGAATGTGCCTAGTGACTGAGTTCTCACAATATTGTAAAGTAGCCAAACAACCTTTCAGTCAATCTGACTTCCAGAGGATCCTTTTTAAATTCAATTGAAATCTGTCTTTTCCAATTTTGCAATTATTGGTCTTTCTCTGACCTTTTGGGACATGTGATAATTAATCTCCATTGTCAATTTGGATGGATTTGAAATCACCTAGGAGACACACCTCTAGGCATGTCCAGGAGGGTGTTTCCAGAGTTGGGGAAAGAGCTGCCTTGAACGTACGTGGTAGCATCCCATAGGTTGGAGTCCTGGACTGAGTGACAAGGAAAAAAAGAAACCCAGCTGTCATCATTCATCTGCCTCTGCTTCCTGACTGAGGTGCAGCGTGACCTGATACGTCACGTTCCTGCCACCACAGTCAGAGCCACTGGTCCTCCATGCCGTCCCCGCCACGGTGGACTGTACCCTCAAACCAGCACTCCAAATAAGCCCTTCTTCAAGTTGCTTTTGCCGAGTATTTTCTCACAGCAATAAGAATCGAACAGGGCACATCCAGAATATCTTCAGTTCCTGTTCTGGTTGACCACTGTGGTCCAGTTTACCACTAAATACCACTGCTCACCACCAAACACGTATTGTATCTTCGGCTACATGGCCTCCTTAAACCCACATACTGGGTTTACAAAGTCTTTGGGAGACGTTCAAGTGAAGATGCCACTTGGGCTGTCAGATAATCTGATACTCAGAGGGAGAGCTCAACATTTGGATATAGATTTGGGAATCATTTGAAAATAGGTTAACAGAGTTGTCTACGTGGCAGAACCTCAGACAACTGGCAGTTGTGGGGAGGTATCAGTTTCTTAAAAGTGAGAGTGAGAACAGAACAGAGGGTAGAGGAGAGTGGGGAGGAGGAAGTGTTCAGTGAGTGGGAAAACTTTCTGAGGTGCCTGTTGAGGTCAACGCAGACTGCTTATCTTTAGGAAAGATCTGAGCAGCTTCTTATTATTCTTCCTCTTCCTCTTCCTCATCCTCCTCATCCTTCTCCTTTTCCTCCTTGTCCTTGTCTTCATCTTCTTCCATCTCCTCTTCCTTCTCTTCCTCCTCCTCCTCCTCCTCCTCTTCTTCTTTCTTCCTTTCTCTTCCTCTTCCTCCTCTCCTTCTTCTTTCTCCTCTCCCTCCTCCTTTTCCTCCTCTTTCCCTTCTTCCTTTTCTTCCTCCTCCTCTTCATCAACTTCCACAGGGTCTCATATACCCAGGGGGGCCTTGAACTCACTGTGTTGTTATGTAGTCCAGGTTGACCTTGAACTTCTGATTCTCTGCCTCCTGAGTGCTGGGATTAATTATGGGCATGTCACCATGTCCAGTTTATGTGGTGCTGGGGATGGAACCCGTGGTTTGGTTTTGTGCCTGTTAGACAAGCACTCTATCAACAGCCTCAGTCCCGCTGAGATCTGAGCTTCTTTTTTAACTTTTGAATTATTCATTTTTTGATTGAATCACCGTGTATTTCACACAGACCATCTCAATCAATCTTAATCATCTTTATTTCCTCCCCACCAGCACTCCTCAGAGCCTCCCAGCTGGAATCTATACATTCTTTCATGTGTTTTAAGGTCTATTATGTCAAGTTAGGAGTCATCATGCTCAAGACCCATTCAAATTCAGACAAAACCCCAGCATGGAACTGGGGAAAGGTGCAGCAGACCCCGATCTTTACTGAAGAAGTATTGGCATCTGATTCCTGTTGGGTGAAGATGAGCTAATCTTAAAGTGAGGGGCTCTGGATGGGCTGACTAGATCTCAGCAGATGAGATCTAAGCTTCTTTCAGTGAAAACGGAAAGGGTCCAGGAGATAAGAAAGGAGGAAGATATGTGAGAGAGTGGGCAAAAAGGGATGGCTGATGGCATCACAGTCTTGAGGATGAATGTGAAGGCCTTAAAGGACACAGAAGAATTAATTTAAATTTATTTATTTATTTTAAGAAATATTTACTTATTATTTTCATTTTATGTGTACAAATGTATTGTCTGCATGTAAGTGTAGCCATCTTGTGTTGTGTCAAATCCCCCGGAACTGGAGTTACAGAAGGTTGTTAGCTGCCATGTGGATGCTGGAATTGAACCTGCATCCTCTGCAAGGGCAGCCAGGGCTTTTAACCACTGAGCCATTTCTTTAGCACCTTTAAATTTATTATTGTTTTTGAGACAGGATCTCAAGTGGCCTAGACCAACTTTAAACTCACTATATAGCTGGTCTTGAACTCATGATCCTCCTGCCTTAGCCTTCCAAGTAGCTGGCATTACAGCACATGCCACTGCCCCTGACCAGTTTCCCCTTTTACTAGGATGACAGTGAATATCTCACTGCATCAAAGGAGTAGCTATAAAACTACCTCTCAAGAAAGCAGAACCAGGAAAGCTCTAGGCACCTCAAAGCCTAGATGCTGGGACTCAGCACCAGCAGAGCCAGCATTCTGTTTCTACCTGCCTTCTCCTTTTGGCTTTGCAAGTCACTTCCACTCTCTTACTGAAGAAAAGGAAAAAACTGGCATTCTGGAACCAGCTGCCTGAGATTCTAATCTATCTCTGTTCTTCTGTTTACCACCCAGACAACACTGAGCAAGTCCCTACATGTCTGCACTTGTTTCTTCATGGAGACAATAACACCCTTCTCTTAGGGGTGCTTGAAGAATAAATGACAATATTTCAAAAACACTTAGGGCCTGGAGAGATGGCTCAGCAGCTAAGAGCACTTACTGCTCTTCCAGAGGACCAGAATTCAGTTACCAGCACTCACACTGGGTGGCTTATAACCACCTATAACTCCAGCTACAGGGGATCTGATGCCATCTTCTGGGCTTTGCAGGCACTCACATACAGGGCGTACACTTACACAGACACACATAAATAAAAATAAAACAAATCTTAAAAAAAAAAAAAAAAAGAGTTGCTTTCCATCTCTCTGCCTCACTTAGAATTTGAACATCGAGGATACTAAAAAGCTCACTAAGGGGGCTGGAAAGATGACTTAGTAACGTGCTTGCTATTCAAGCATGCACACCTGAGTTCGGATCCCCTGTACTCATGTGAAAAGCTGGACATAGCAATGCACCCCTGTAGCCTCAGTTCTGGGGCGGTGCTGACAGGAGGATCCCTGAGACTTGCTAGGCAATTAGTGAGCGCCAGGTTCAATGAAAGACCTTGTCTCAAACAAATTGAAGTGGCCAAGGAAGACATCCACATATACATGTATGAGCATGCACACATAAACACACACACACACACACACGTTATCACAGGACGTGGGAGGTAGAGACAGGAGAATTAGGAAGAACAGAGATAGATTAGAACCTCAGGCAGGTTCTAGAATGCCAGTTTTTTTCCTTTTCTTCAGTAAGAGAGTGGAAGTGACTTGCAGAGCCAAGAGGAGAAGGTGGGTAGAGTGCTGGCTCTGCTGGTGCTGAGTCCAGCGTCTAGGCTTTGAGGTGCCTAGAGCTTTCCTGGTTCTGCTTTCTTGAGAGGTAGCTTTTAAAGCTATTTCTCTGAGATATTCATTGTCATCCAGGTAAAAGGGGAAACTGGTCAGGGGCAGCGGTGTGTGCTGTAATGCCAGCTACTTGGGAGGCTAAGGCAGGAGGATCATGAGTTTGAGGACAGTGTGGGTTACACAACAAGACCATGTCTGAGAACTAAAGGAGAAGAAGGGCACCTGGGCATGTTGATGCGTGCCTGCAAGCCCACCATCAGGTAGCATTGCGACAAGTTCAAGGCCAGCCCGGGCTATGTGGTGAGATCCTGACTCAAAACAAAAGAATTAAGACAAAATAAAACAAGACAACAGCAACAGCAACAACAAAAAGTGGCCACACTGAATCATTCCTGGGTTTGCCTGGACGTCTGGAGATCTCTAGTCAGTGTGCTGTGCCTTGGCTGGAGGAGACTGTTACTGTCTGGCTCAGGGGAGAGGAAGGGTGGTTCAGGGCACTGAACTCAAAAACTGCATTAGTGTCCTTCATCCTGGACCTGGCTTTGCTGCACGCCCCCCAGGCTTGCTCCTCTCCAGGTCCTGGCTGGCTCACTTACAGCCTGACTGCGGAGGGACCCTGCGTCTGCCCCCTCTGACTCTCCTCTGTTCCTTACCCAGCCTTGGACCCACTGGCCTTGTTTCGGCCTCACTCTTGTCAGTGACCCATAACTTGCTCTCCCTGTCCACCTGGGTCAGGTAGTCCCTAACCCAAAGCCATTCCTACCATTTGTTTTCTCTGTGCCAGTTGGGCTGGAGAAATTTCCACAGTCATGCTGGCTGACTCAGGGACAGATTTATGATTTCCTCCCTCAGCTGCTTCTCAGTGCTGCTAAAAGATCTTTCCATTCTACCCTCAAGCAGTCCTTTCAGATACCCCATATCACCTGGTCATGCCTTGAGATACCTGTAAGGACCCCCCAGAAATGGAAAATGAAGGCTACAGCAAATCTGACTCCATCTTGTTAGAAAAAGCCTCAG
The DNA here is from genome assembly GCA_035773235.1 of Eospalax fontanierii. Lineage (NCBI taxonomy): Eukaryota > Metazoa > Chordata > Mammalia > Rodentia > Spalacidae > Eospalax > Eospalax fontanierii. The sequence continues at coordinate 49,716,440 of CM069547.1, read as the reverse complement.
CCACATAAGCTTGGCTTCTGGCTTCAGAAACTCTTTCCCACCCCCCTAGTTAAACATTTACAAGGACATAGCCTTCAAATATCAGACGGTTTTGTAAAAACACCCTACTTAGGACTACATGAGATCTGGTCAGGTTGACCAAGGCTAAAATCAGAGACATAAACAAGACCTTGAAGTATACTCTGGTAAGCACATTCCATGGGCCCTGTTACCTTAATATGAGTAAGATGCTTTTTCGCACCAAGTGGGCTTCCTTAACCAATCCCAACCCTTGTCCCTCCTCTCTTTGTTTTAACCCTATAAAACATCACCTCACCCTCCACTCGGGGCCACTGTCTTATCACCCACTGCGGCGGTGTGTCAGACTGTGGACCGAGCTCGAGCTTGTAAATAAAGACCCTTTGTTCTTGCATCAGATTTGACCTCCATGGTGGTCTTTTGAGAGGATTCTATAACCTGGGCACAACATTTTGGGGGCTCGTGCGGGATCCTCCCAGGGACCCCATGGACACCAAATCTGGAGGGTCTCCACCCGGCCGGTAAGTTCTGTCTTTGGTGTTACTTGTTCCTGTTACTTGTTCTGTCCCTTTCCACTTTCACTCTGAGAGCGCTCAGGTATTTGGGTTTGTGGTTGTGAACGGTTAGAGCGGACGCGCTGGACAACTGTAACCACAGGGGGCTGGAAGACGTTCCAGGCCCCCAGAGGTGAGGACGTGGAATCCCTCACACTGGACTTTGAAATTGAAAGAGCTCCTTGAAGAAGCAAGGGGCCTCAGCATTTTTGGTGAAAGAAATTGCAGGTCGCGCCTGCAGCACAGCTGGTTGCTGTCAGCTTATCAGCTTACTTTCATTTTCTTCTTGAAACTTTCCGGGACGCGTCCTAATAGGAGTTTTTGTGTTTGTGTCTGCTCTGTTGATATTTCTGTCTGTATTTACGACTGAGACTGACGATATGGGACAGACTCCTTCCACTCCCTTAGACTTGGTTCTTTCTCATTTTGGAGATGTGAATTCTAGGGCACATGATCTTTCTGTTTTAGTTTAAAAAAGTAAATTCTTTGTGTTCTGCAGGAATGAATGGCCCACTTTTGAGGTGGGATGGCCAAGAGAGGGAACTTTTGATCTGGACATCATCCGGGCAGTTGAGAGAGTCGTGTTTCAACCTCGCAGTGGCCACCCTGATCAGATTCCCTATATAGTAGTCTGGAGGAATTTAGTAGAAAACCCCCCTCAATGGATTAAAGCTTTTCTTCCCAGACAGGTGGAGGTTTTGGCAGCAGCTGTGCCTGAGAAGACTGATAACCCTAAGGAGCTGATTAACCTTCTTGAAACTGTCCTTTTCACCCACCAGCCTACGTGGGAGGATTGCCAGCAGCTGCTGCGGATCCTGTTCACTACTGAGGAGAGGGAAAGGGTGCTCGTGGAGTCCAGGAAGCTGGTTCCTGGACCTACTGGGGACCCTACTATTGACCCTGTTCTAATAGAGACATCCTTTCCCCTCACTAGACCAGAATGGGATTACAACACGGAAGCAGGTAGAAAGAGCCTCCTGGTTTATCGCCAGACTCTGCTGGCAGGTCTCAGAGCGGCTGCAAGACAGCCCACAAATTTGGCTAAAGTTTATGATGTTAGACAGGGAAAAGAGGAAAGCCCAGCAGCCTTTTTAGAAAGGTTACAAGATGCATTCAGGAGATATACACATTATGATCCAGAAGCACCTAATAGTGCAGCAGCAGTTACTTTGGCCTTTATCAATCAGTCAGCCCCAGACATAAAAAGGAAGTTACAAAAGTTGGAAAGATTAGGTGAGAAGAGCATCAGGGACTTAATTGAGGTGGCAGAGAAAGTGTATAATGGAAGAGAAAGTGTAGAGGAGAGACGGGAGAAAGCGGAGTGGCGGAAGACACAGCACCTTGCTAGTGTTCTACTGGCTGCCACTGCGGAACCAGAGGAAAGACGTAGGAGGTTGCAGCACCTAGCAAATGGAAAGGAAGACACCGCAGAACTGAAGGTAAGAGAGAGCGACCTCGCTTAAGAAAGAATCAGTGTGCGTACTGCAAAGAAGAAGGACATTGGGCTAGAGAGTGCCCTCAAAAGAGGGCCAAGCCAAAGGTACTGGCTTTGGATAGTGAATAGAGGGGACGGGTTTCGGTGCCCCTCCCCAAACCTAGGGTAACCCTGAAAGTGGGGGGGAAACCAGTAGAATTTATGGTTGATACTGGAGCTCAAATCCATTTTTCAAATGAGGGAGCAGAAGTCTCATATGGCAAGGAGGAGGAAGCCATCCACAGTACTTGCTTTGGATAGTGATTAGGGGAGTAAAACAAAGCAAGTCCGTTCCTCTGCAGGAAAAGGTTTTTCCTTTAACCTAGCTTCTCATTCCTTCTGCCTTCTTTTTGAGTAATTTCTCCCAGCCATAAATTACATCTAGGAATGAAGAGATCCAGAGGACATTGCTTCACATTCTCCTTTGAACTGGGGTTCTTGATGGGATCAAAGAAAAGCAAGAAATTCTCCCATGGTCTTTTGTAACAAGGTTAATATGTTTCTGTGTCGAATTAGGAAAACAGTATCAGCATTTTAGTATCATTCTGCTCTGTTTTTAATGACAGTTATTTTAAATTCTAACTTTTAACATGGTATTTACTGGTTTTTAGAGTGACATTGTCTTATGCATTTACTGGTTTTTACAGGGAACTATTTTAAGTTCTGATATTTGTTTTTATAAAATCTTTATCTATTTTTAAAGGAAATTATTTTGGATTTTAACATCTCTATAAGGTAAATTTGCTGATTTCTAAAAGTAACTATTTAAAATCTTACATTGTTTTCCATAATGCATTTGTTAGTTTCTAAAGGTGCTTAAAATGGTTTTCATGCATTTGGGGAATGCTAAAAGAAAGAATTTGACCCATAAGTTTGTAAAAAAGTCAACATCCATGCTAGGTAAAGACTTTACAGTGCATCTATTCTCAGGTCACCTGTATACCTCACCCGTCTGTATGAGTAAAGTCATTCATTCCCCAGGGTGAACTTTAATATGATCAAACATTGGTTTGATACTAGAGCCTTAGAAATGGAATAAACATTGCTTAGTACACCCAGGAAGAAAATTTTTAATGTTATTACATCTCATGGTACTAAGAAAGAAAATGAAAAGATGAACGGAGGTATTAGAAAGATATGAGAATGGAAATATTTTATTAAGGATCTATGTAGGAAGATTATGATGACTGGATAGTTCCAGATTAGGAAGGGAAAAATGAGAAAGTCTATGGAAGTGATTGAAGGTCTGAGACAATGTGTTGTAATGTATAAAAGATGAGAGACTTATGTATGTGAATCTTGGAATTTATGGGGTGATGGTTCGGATGGTCTGAAGAACAAATATATGTTTGGTTTTTGCCCAAGCTTTAGCTACATAACATATAGTTATTAAAAGTATTGATTGGTGGAACTACTCTTGGGTATTTAACAACCATATTTAGAGGCCAAGGCTAATCTGGTCAGAGGGATTTAAAGGGACACTTTTTTTGTCTCTTGCCCTCCAAGGTCAACTAAGTTCCAGGGGACTGGGCATCTCTCAAAATGTCCTGTAACTATGATGAGTCACCTGTCCTCCTGTTCAGGGAGGTCATGGAGGCCTCACTAGAAGGACTTGAACCAGTATCCAGTCTGCAAAGAGGAGGGTCAGCACAGGAAAACATTTCCTTGATGCTTCTAAGTGAAGCCATGGTCTAGCAAGACTTTCTGACTTATCTTCACACAGGTGGAACTGGTAAAAGAAAGGCCTAAGGAGCCAGGTGCTCCTCTGAAGCCCATGTGAACTCCCCTTGAGGAACAGATGCTCAACTGACCTTAAGAGTAAAGCTAAATTGGTTTGTAAGGGCCAATTGTATGATCTTAAATACCCAAAAGGAAAGTATAACCAAGAATTAAAATGATTAATGTACTTGTGAAGAAAAGAATTATACTTCCCAAATATTGGGTTTAAATGAAACAAGCACTAATGATTTTGTTCTAAGCAAAAAATGTTATTTAGATGTAAGACTTCAAATCCTGGCCTACTCCAACACTGCAGTGCATAGTGGCCAAGAAAGGCAAGCTCACCATTGTTCTGACCCTGAAATTAAATGACTAATTTCTTTTCTCTCCCTGTCCAGAAACCATTTGGGAGAGAACTTATCTTACACTCCAGCAAACTATCAAGGTGCCTGAAAACAAATCCTGACTTCAAGACTCTCAAGTTCAACCTTGACAGCCAAAAAGAGAAACAAGGGGGAATGCAACTGAACAAAAATTCTAATGGACTTTGAATTGGACATTTGAAATGTTCCCTGTCCTGACTATTTTTGCTCCATTTTCCAGGCATCAGTTATGCTATTCAGGGGTCTTTTAGATAGACTTACTGAGGACGTACCCCAAAACTGCCACAACCTACGACCCTGTCCAGCTATGAAGCAGTCAGAGCGGTCAGCGCCCCAATTCCCCATTGGCAGTTGGGGTGAGCTCTTCAGAGGATAAAGATAGGAGATAGAAATTAACTAGGCAGTTGAGGGTAAAAAGACCCCCTAAATACCTGGATGGTTTTAAGGTCTCAATATCAGCCCATGAACATTAAAACTAATGAGTCTCATAGAGGCCCATGATTGGGCCTCAGGTACCTATGAGAGGGGGGAGTGTAAGGACCCCCCAGAAATGGAAAATGAAGGCTACAGCAAATCTGACTCCATCTTGTTAGAAAAAGCCTCAGCCACATAAGCTTGGCTTCTGGCTTCAGAAACTCTTTCCCACCCCCCTAGTTAAACATTTGCAAGGACATAGCCTTCAAATATCAGACGGTTTTGTAAAAACACCCTACTTAGGACTACATGAGATCTGGTCAGGTTGACCAAGGCTAAAATCAGAGACATAAACAAGACCTTGAAGTATACTCTGGTAAGCACATTCCATGGGCCCTGTTACCTTAATATGAGTAAGATGCTTTTTCGCACCAAGTGGGCTTCCTTAACCAATCCCAACCCTTGTCCCTCCTCTCTTTGTTTTAACCCTATAAAACATCACCTCACCCTCCACTCGGGGCCACTGTCTTATCACCCACTGCGGCGGTGTGTCAGACTGTGGACCGAGCTCGAGCTTGTAAATAAAGACCCTTTGTTCTTGCATCAGATTTGACCTCCATGGTGGTCTTTTGAGAGGATTCTATAACCTGGGCATAACAATACCCTCTCCCTGTCTTCAGTGTGCTCATTCTCTGTAATCTCCAGATTCCTTTGCAGTTGAGGGTGAGGAGTAGCTGCGGACTGACTGAGTCATGAGTGACGGGGGCACGTTGTGTGTCCAGAACATGAAGAGAAAGGACACTGGAGAGTCCTTGCTATGAGACTGAGGTCATTTGCTGCAAATCAGAGGAAGTTGTCCTCAAGTTAGAAGATGGAATGTCACTGAAAGGAAGCAAGTTAGATTCCAGGACTAGAGTTTTAACCTCTAAAAAGAGCACACCCATTCACAGGGGCCATAGAATCCCGGGAGAAAGGAATTTCAGAGATAATCTCTAAGGTTAACCACACCAGCTGTTAAACAGTGGTGACTGGCCGTACATGCTCATAGAATTCCAACCGAACCAGTGAGATGGGGAATGTGGGAAGTTTAAGATTCCTAGTGTAGTGGCTGAAGCATCTAAGGTATTTTGGAAACTTCTACAAGGCAAGTTATTTCTTTAAAAAGTATTTTTGTTGTTATATTTTAAAATTATGTCTAATCATGAGTGTCTGTGTGGGTATGTGCATGAGTACAGGCACTTGTGGGGGCCAGAGGAGGGCCTCAGATCTCTTAGAGCTGAGAGAAAAGCAGTTGTAAGTTACCCAGTGTGGGTGCTGGGAACTGCAAGAGCAGTATGTGCTTTTATCAGCCCCTGCCAAGGAGTTCTATCTCCTGCCCTCTTGCTTGAACTTCAGGATTGTATAGCTGTTGATGGACTGAACTGATCTCAACAACCTGTCAAAACATTTATGATGGTTAATTTTGATTATTCAACTTGACTGGATCAAGAAACAACCAGAGCCAGGTATGAGGAGCTCTGTGGTCCTTTTCCAACAGGCTCATCTGAGGGATGGAAACCCAGCTTGAATGTGTGTATCCTGTCTTCCTGGAACAAAACTAATGAAGTCAGATATAGTAAACAATACTTACAGTTCAGGTTGGAGAGAAGAAAATGACTCATTTGGAGTTTTTTTTTTTTATGTTAATATGTTTGTTTTGAGATATAAGGTCTCACTATGTAGCCCTGGCTGGCCTGGAACTCACAGAGATCCACCTGCCTCTGTCCCCTGAGTGCTAGGATTAAAGGTGTGGGCCACCAGGCCTGGTTCATTTGCAGTTTTAAATCTGGTGATGGGGAAGGCATGTAATACTCTGTTCTGGGCCTCATGAGGGGAGATGCAAAAAAAGTTTTTCTTTTTCAAGACAGGGTCTCATGTAGCCCCATCTGGCCTTGAACTCACTATGTAACCAAGGATAATCTTGAATTCCTAGTCCTTCTACCTCCACCTTTTGTGTGCTGGGATTATAATCATGTACCATTATGCCTGCTTTGTACGGTGCTGGGAATGAAACCAAATCTTTGTGTGTGCTAGGCAAGCAAGCAGTCTACCCAACTGAGTCACAGCCCCAGTCCCCCAGAATATCTTCAAATACAGTCTGAGCCCTCCAGAAGTGCTCAAGCTGGTTAAGGGAGCAAAGCAGCTTTCACATGTTAGATGGTCATAGAACAAACAAGGCATTATGTGCGTGACTGGTGGAGTGTTCTAGAAGGCTAGAGAAACTGAAGAGCAAGGAAGGGATGTTGACAGCAGTGGTCTGGAAAAGTGTCTGCAGGCAGTGGGCCTCAGCTGGGGTATGGTGAAGCAAGCTTCCCTGCCTCCCACCGTGCCCACCAGCTTCTGGGAAGCTGTTTGTGTTACAGCAACCAGAATGAAACGCTAACTTTGACTTTTCCTTAGTGTGTCATGAGGACACACTAAGAACAGCAAACCATCCCAGTGACTTCAGTGGGTCCTTTATGGTCTGATCAGCATTGTCTGGAGAGGGTACTGGTCTTCAAAAAGCTTTGACTCCATTAAGAACCAAAGTCCCAGAGTCTCAATACAGCCTTTGCCTCCAGGTCTTTTGTAGCATGAGAACTGAGGAGGACACAGACTGCCTTGGGTTGGCTCCATAGAAACTGCTGATGGGAAGGGAAGGGCCTTCATGATGCTCTGCTGAGGTCTTGGCTTTGCACTCGCGGTTTAAAAAAGCTTTTATTTTTATGATTTTTAATTTGTGCACATGTGTTTGTCAGAGTGTGTGTTTGTGCGTGTGAGTGCAGTGCCTCTGGAGGCCAGAAGACAGCGTTGCGTATCTTGGAGCTGGAGTTAGAGGATGTTGTGAACCACTAAATGTGGGTGCTGGGAATAGAACTTAGATCCTCTAGAATAGCAGCACCTGCTTTTAACCACTGAGTCACCTCGACGGCTCTGCCACATATGTTTTTTTTTTGTTTTTTTTTGTTTTTTTACATCAAAATGATATTAAAAAAAAGAAATCCTTCAACAACAGAAAAGCTGGATGTGGGGATGCATACGTTTTAATTTCAGTACTTGGGATCTCCATGAGATTGAGGACAACCTGGCCTACATTGTGAGTTTCAGGACAGCTGGGGCTACAGGGAGACCTGTCTCAAAAATGCAGCAAACAAACTAACACAATAACAAAAGCCACAACAAAAAATGATGTGCAAACACATCCTTCCAGTGATTCTGTTTTTATTTTCAATATGGTACTCAATATCAATTACTTAAATACTAAGTGCTATTATAAAATAAGCTTTTGTTTAACTGTAGGTTAATGCAAATGTTCTGACTCTGCTTAAGATAGCCTAGGTTAAGCTATGATGTTCAACCAGGCAGATGAATTAAATGCATTTTGGACTTAATATTTTCAATTTAAGATGGGCTTATGGAGATTTAATTTCACTGTAAGTTCAGAAGTATCTGTATGATTAAAGTATTGGAAGACACACTGGTTTATGTATTGATATCCTTGGGTTGAGGCTAGAGAGATGACTCAGGGGTTAAGAGTACTTGCTACTCAGAGAGAGGACCTGGGTTTGTGTCCCAGTATGCACCTGGTTGCTCATAACCGCCTGTAACTCCAGTTCCAGGGGTTCTAATGCCCTCTTCTGACTTCTGAGGGCACAAGGCATGCATGCAGCACACATGCATACATTTGAGTAAAACTCTCATACATATAAAAAATAAAAATAAATTATAAAATATCTTTAGGTTTACAAATTACAAATAGATTCTGGGAACGGCAGTGGCAAACCTGTAACCCCAGAATTTGGGAAGTGGAGGTAGAGAGGAGGATCAGTGTTCAGAGTTATCCCCTGCTACATAGTGAAACCTTGTCTCAACAAAACAAACGAATGAAAAAAACAAGACCAAGCTCTTACTCATACACAGTTTTTAAATGTTCACTGATGTCGCAGGGCAGTTTAGAAGCTGCTCAGAACATAGACATACAAAGACACCGGGCCCAGGTGGACCCCGTCAGCGGCGCCAGGGTGGGGGGCTGTGGAGCTGCGGCAAGAGGAGCCTTCTGTCGTAATCAGGGAGGGGTTCTGGTATGGACTTGAAGTCAGATTTCAGGAGCCAGCAGTCACCTTTGGGGCTTTTCCAGAAGACCAAAGCCTGTGGTGTCTTGGGGAGCAGAACAGTGTGAACAGAGGGGGAGTGTGGGAAACAGAGCTACATGATGCTTGCTGCTCAGATTTCATGGTGGATCCCTTCAAGCTTTGTTTCTTTTCTAATAGGCTGGCTTTTGTTTCTTTGATTCTCATTGTTTGAAATCTCCTTGTTTTCTCTCCATTAGCCTTTGGGCTCCATTTGTGAACTTCCACTTCACATTCATAAAAAAACTAAATGAAGAGGAGAGGCATCCTATGTGCAGGGACGAGGTAGAAGGTCCCAAAGGCAGGACCAGGAAGGACGCCTGGGTGCCGTTCCTCTTCCCTACTCCTTGAAGCTTCCAGAACACCAGGGCTGTTGAAGATTAAGATGCATGGAGGAGCAGAGGACAGAGGTGGAGAGGGCAGAAATGGATAAACTAGGAATGAGGCTGGACTAGCGGAGCAGAACCCTAGACTAAGCCTAGCAGAGCAGGCTGGCGTCTCCTCTCTACCACTGCATATCTGTGAGTGCATCTCCTCCTCCACTGCTTCCGCCGCCGCCGCCTTCCTTCCCTGACTTGGGAACCAGCCACTTCAGCCTCCCACCACAGACTGAAGGCCTGTGGCTCTCCAGGAATCCCGAGGCCTCCATTACCAGAGTGGGACTGCTGAGCAGCTGCTGGGGTCTCACCTTTCCAGCACATAGATGGGTTGTTGTTGAACTATCCTGCTTGAAATGTGTAAGCCAACCTAAAAAAAAAATCCCCTTTGAATTATGTATTCATTCTATCTGTCCTGTTCCTCTCGAGAGTCCTGCCTAATACATCATATGAGTCATTTCAACTGGCACCTCTTGATGACTTTCCTCATTTAAGTTGAGACTTCCCTGGGTCTTGACACCATGAGAGCTTTTCTGTTCTATCTGGGACACAGAGACTTACAGGATTCCGGATACTGTTTTAAGTCTCTCTTTTAGCGGGGCACTTCTGGCACCGTGTTACTAGGAGGGGCTGGCACTTCATCACTGCCAGTAGGGGTGGACATCCTGTTGCTTATGTGGCCTCCATGGACACCCAGTGAGAAAGGGGACTCTCCACAGCTGGGTGAGTTCCAGCCCCATGTGGCCTTCACTGACATTATAGAGGACACTGTAGGAATACCACCCAGAAACAAGGCTGAGGGCACCCTATTGCCAACTTAGTAAGGGGAGAATCTAAGCTACCTACCTGGCCTTTGATGTCATTGTGATAAGGATAAGGCCACCATTTTAAAAATATGGGCCATCATTTTCTGTTAGCCTTGAGCTCACAATGTAGTCAAGGATGACCTTGAACTTTTGATGCTCCTGCCTCCACCTTCCATTACAGCTAGGAGCCAGCACGCCTGGCTTATGTGTTGCTGGGCATCAAATCCAGAGCTTCATGCAGACAAGGCATACACTCTACCAACTAAGCTATATGCTCAGCCCTGGTGGGGTTTGTTGTGGTTTTGGTTTGGTTTCATTTTTTTTTTTTAAGACAGAGTCTCACTATGTACCCAGGCTAGTCTGGAGCTTACTATATAACCCATAGTAACCCCAGTGGTCCCCCAAGCTCACGTCCAAAATGTTGGGGTCACAGGTATGTACCACCATGCCCAGCTAAGATGATGGCTCCCAACCTGTTACTCCATGTTGGCCAGAAGCACATGTCTCTTAAGTTAACTTTTCTTTAAAAATAAAGAAATGAAACTTGCATAAGAGTTGCAAGAACAGTACCAAGCACAGCACGATGAACACCCTTACAGCACTGACAAACTATTATATAATTTTTGGTCTACATTCATATTTTGTCCATGTACTTCACAACAACTTTTTCCAATCCAGAATGAAAGCATTCATTTGTCAAACACACACTTTAACAATGACAGTCAGTGAAGGCCACATGGGGCTGGAACTCACCCAGCTGTGGAGAGTCCCCTTTCTCACTGGGTGTCCATGGAGGCCACATAAGCAACAGGATGTCCACCCCTACTGGCAGTGATGAAGTGCCAGCTCCTCCTAGTAACACGGTGCCAGAAGTGCCCCGCTAAAAGAGACTTAAAACAGTATCCGGAATCCTGTAAGTCTCTGTGTCCCAGATAGAACAGAAAAGCTCTCATGGTGTCAAGACCCAGGGAAGTCTCAACTTAAATGAGGAAAGTCATCAAGAGGTGCCGGTTGAAATGACTCATATGATGTATTAGGCAGGACTCTTGAGAGGAACAGGACAGATAGAATGAATACATAATTCAAAGGGGATTTTTTTTTTTTAGGTTGGCTTACACATTTCAAGCAGGATAGTTCAACAATGACCCATCTATGTGCTGGAAAGGTAAGAACCCAGCAGCTGCTCAGCAGTCCCACTCTGGTAATGGAGGCCTCGGGATTCCTGGAGAGCCACAGGCCTTCAGTCTGTGGTGGGAGGCTGAAGTGGCTGGTTTCCACGTAGGGGAAGGAAGGCGGAGGTGGCGGAAGCAGCAGAGGAGGAGATGCACTCACTAGCAGGCGGAGAAGGCATGCAGGCAAAAATAACAGCTTTTTTCTAGGACCTCCTTAAGGTTCCTCAAACTTTTTCACTCAGTTAATCCTTCTAGGAAATACCTTTACAGACATGTCCTCACACACATATAATTAAAAACAATAAAAATAATTTTTAAAAAAACACAGAGGAGGGATTAGCAGATGACTCAGTAGGTAAATGTGCCTGCCGCCAAACCTGACAACTTGAGTTTGATCCCTGGGACACACATGGTAGAAGAAGAGAACTGAGTCCTACAGGTTGTTTTATGAACCCCACAAATACCATGGCATGCATGTGTGTGTGCACACAGACGTATGCAAAATACATAAATGTAAATTCAAAAAAGAGGTAAACTATAGTGTCTATAAGGGAACACCATGGCATTTTAAAAAATTAATTAATTTTTGTGTATTTTTTGTGTGTGTCTGCATGATTTTATGTGTACCTGAGAGGCCAGAAAAAATTGTTGGATCCTTTGAATCTAGAGTTACAGGCTGTTGTGAACAGCTTGTTATGGGTTCTGGGAACCAAACCCAAATCTTCTGCAAATGCAGTAAGTGTTCTTAATGGAGTCATCCAACTCCCACCAGGACATTTAAGTGTTGAAAGAAAGAACTGCTAGCTCAGAATCCTTTGTTTGGAGGAAGCATCATTCAGGAATCAAGGGGAAATTGACATTCCTAGATGAAGAACCTAGGGAAATTGCCATACCTACCCACCCCGAGGAAAGGCTGGAGGAGTGCTGGAGGCATAGCTCAGTGCTGTAGAGTGCTTACCTAGCGTGCAGGCCCTGGATTCTATCCTCAGTATCTGAAAAAAAATAACTGAAAGAAATCCTTGTAACAGAAGTTTAGATAAAAGAGTCTTGGGACATCAGAAATGAAGAAGAAGAACGGGAAAGTGAAACTAGGGCACAGGTGTTCGCTGCAGGGAGAGGTGATCACAATGCTCAGAGGTAAGTCAAAAACCTCTGAATGACAGGAGCTGAAGGGCCAGAGAGATGGTTCCATGAATAAAGAGCTTGCTGTGCAAGCAGGAGAGCCTGAGTTTGAATCTCCATAACTGACATGAAAGCCAGCAGACACAGACATACATACACACAGACACACATCACATACACACATATACCACATACATACACACATATCATACACACTTATACAAAATAAAAGTTTTTAAATGACAAGAGCCAGATGTGGAGTTTCATGTTTGTAATCCTAGGTTGTGGCAGGATGAGGCAGGAAGAATACTGTGAATTCTAGGCCAGCCTAGGCTACAGAATAAGACCCTGTCTCAGCTCAACCCCCACTCCACCGAAAAGAATAGCATTCGTTCTTTTAAAAAGTCTAAGGAGGGACTGGAGAGTTGGCTCAGTCATTAAGAGTGCTTATTGGTCTTCTAGTTCACAAGTGATTTTTCCTCTAGCTCCAGGGCATTTGCCGTTCTCTTCTGGCCTCTATGGGCACTCACACTCACATGTGCATATACCCACAAATAGGCACACACACATAATTAAAAATAACATACATCTTTAAAGAAGTGATCCTGGCCTGGAAGGACTTCAGAGTATGACAGAGCTCAGACAGGAACCCAACTGGATCTCAACTGAGCACACACGGGGTAGGGAGATGCGGATCTTAATCTTTTATGCAAACTTTTTTTTTTTTTTTTTGAGATAGGCTCTCTCTGTAGCCCCAGCTAGCCTGGAATTCACTCTGTAGACCAGATTGGCCTTGATATTACAGAGACCTGCTTTAACCCTAGCACTCGGGAAAAAGAGGCAGAGATTTATGTGTACGTGTGTGTGGGGGGGTGCACATGTATGCAAGTACCCACGGAGGTCAGAAGAAGGCATCAGACCCTTTGGAGCTGGAGTGGTTATGCGCTGCATGATTTGGGTGTTGGGAATCAAATTTAGACCATTGGCATGAGAGGCAAGTGTTCTTAACTCCTCAGCCATCTCTTCAGCACTGGATCATGTACTGTAAACATGGAGAGACTATTACGTGTCAATTAGACTTCAGTATGCTTGTCTAATAAATGCTATCTCTTGGAAGATTATAAGGAGTAAGTCAGTCATACATTAATTATTGTTAACTAGTTTTCAAAACTTGTTACCTGCTCAGTGTGGTGGTGCATGCCTTTAATCCCAGTACTTGGGATGCAGAGACAGGTGGCTCTCTGTGATATTGAGGTCAACCTGGTCTACATAGCAAGTACCAGGTCAGCTGGAGCCTTCCAAAATAACATGCCAGCTGGGGAGTAAGCCCCAGCACACATGTGGGGGAGGGGAGAGAATTTCATATTTAAACTGTGAGATTGTTCTCTCTTCATACCCTTCTTCCTGCTCTTGGGTCACCTCCCAGGTGGTTTTGCCCCTGTGAGCAGCCTCTGTCTTAATGCCATCTCTGGGTTTCTTGTTCTGTGAGGAGTCTAGCTGACATTGTAGGTTCAGTGCTCCACTTTCCACTTCAGACCCAAGAAATCAGAATCTTGGGGCAGGGGAGAGGGGAACTTGGAATCTACATTTTCATACATTCTCTGGAATATTCCTGTATTAATTCCTTTACTTACTGCTGAAAGTATCCAGTAAAAGTGACTTAGAGAAGTGTATTAGTTACTTTTCCTGTTACTGTGAGAAAACACCATGACCAAGGTAACTTATAGAAGGAGGAGCTTATTTGAACTATGGTTCCAGGGGTAAAGGTGATGGCGAGGGAGCGGAGCATGGCAACAGAGGTGGCTGGAGCAGAAAGTCAAGTGAGCACATGTTCAAGTAGGCACAGGAAGTAGAGGCAGACTGGAAATCCAGCAAGACTTAAGAACTCTCAAAGCCTTCCCCAGTGACGAGCTTCCTTCAGCAGGGCCATACCTCCTAAAACTTCCCAAAACACTGCCACCAACTGGGGGCAAAATGTCCAAATAATTGGAACCTCTGGGAGACAATCTCATTCAAGCCACCACATTCTACTCACTGGCCTCCATAGGCTGGTGACCATATAAAATGCAAAATGCACTTAGACCACCTTCAAAAGTCTCTATAGTCTTTACCAGTCTCAATACTCAAGGCAGTAGCTTAACTCTTAAGCCCCTGTAAAATCAAAAACAAACTAAATACTTCTAATATGCAATGGAATGCATAACATTCCCATCCCAAAAGGGAGGAATGAGGGAATAGTGAGGAAATACTGACAAAAAAATGCTGAAACCCAGCAGGGCAAACACTAAATCCAGTAGCTCCATGTGCAGCTTCTGGGACTTCACTTCCAAAGGGCTCAATTCCTCCAGCTTTTCTGCATGCTCTCTCTTGGGCTGCTACCACCTATATGCAGCTCTCCTGGGCAGATGTCTCATGGCTCTGGGGTTTCCCGCCTCTTGGACTCCCCACTGCCAACCAGCTTGCATCTTCATAGCTTCATGCAATGGCTGGTTAGGACCTTCTTTATGCAAGCATGCCCCTGCTGCATGCTGCCTGGCCTTGGGGGCTCTCTGAAACCGAGGAGAAAGAGCCAATGACTGCCTCACTCTTGCACATTTCATGCCTTTAAAGCCAGCACCAGGTGAAGGACACTGCCAAGTTCGACTGCTAATTTGGGATGGACCTGGACTTGCTTCATCCACATTAGCAGCTTTTCCATGCTGAGGTTTTCTAGGAGTAGAAAACCTCTCTGGCATTTTCCTTTCATAAGCTGGAAATTTAGTTGGGTATGGTCTTGGCTTGAGTGTACTCTTCCATTGTCAAAGTGTAAAGCTCTAGGCCTCTTCTTAGTAGCTCTAATCTCCTTATCAAAGAGAGCCTCTCCTTCAGCAAAGGCCTTGGCTCCAACATTAATCTTCCTACTGCTCTTTTTCAGTCTGAACAGTACCTTTCGCAGTTCTTTCTGCCCCACTTACTCTTTTTATTGTATATCTGCATAATATTCTCCATTAATAGCCATACCACCATTTCTACATTGGAATGTCTTGAAATTTCCTCTGCCAAAGAAATTAGTTCATTACTTTTCAAATTTGCCTCAGGCAAGCTCTTAGGCTATGGGCAGATGACAGCCAGATGCTTTGCCAAAATGTCCCAGATAGAGTTTAAGTCCTTATTTCCCTCTGGAACTACTTTGCTCTCAGCACTACTTTCTTCCAGGTTCCTACTAGAACTGCCTGTTAAGTTCTACTTATAGCATTCAATTGCTTTTCTAGTTCAAACCTCCAAAGTCTTCCACATTCCTCCAAAACCCCACATGGTCAGGTTCTTTATAGCAATACCCACTCTCTTAAATAAGAGAGCTAGCTAAGCATGAGCCTGTGAGAACGAGAGAGAAAGCCAGCAAGCAGTGTCCCTCCATGGTTACTGTCTCTAGCTTCTTTCCCTGACTCTGCTTGATGATGGGTTGTGACCTGGAGTTATAAATCCTTTGTTCCCCTAAGATGTTTTGGGTCAGAATATTTTATCAAGGCAACAGAAAGGAAACTAGAATACTTTTAAAGTCTTTCAAAAATTCTTAAACAAGTAGGTCACTGAAAATTCTAGAGCTGCCTGTATAGTTACTACCAAAATGACTGGAGCTGCTGAGTGTTTGGAAATCAACCCCAGAGAAAAATTGGCTCTGGCTCTGGCAGGCTTGCTGGGAAGGGACAAACGGGGACATGGGTAAGGGAACGGGAGTCTTTAGGACAGCATGAACCAAATGGAAACACTTGGCCTTTGGGCCCAGACACGCAAGGAGCAGCTGCTCTGTGACCTCGGCATCATAACCAGCTGAGGAGAGCCGTAGCTTGGCTGACTACCACTGAATCCACTCACTGGAGATGTGACTGCCATGTGCTAGGAAGACAAGCGCCGTCTGTGGTGTGCTCATGGATGTCTTTGCTGATCTCTGACACTCGATAGCCTTCTTTGCCTGAATGCCAGGGACACAGAGTAAGATGGACTTGAGTTAGGGCCAGAATTTCCAGTACTGGGAGGATCAGTCACTGAGGCAGAAGGTAAAGAGAAGGAACCAAGATGGCTCATGTAGGAAGAATGCCAGCATTCCCCGTGCTGTTCCTCCACGTGGGAGTAGGGGTGGAGGTGGAGGGTTCCCCTGAACTGGCTGCCACTTCTACAGCTGTTTCAGAACTTCCTGTCAATACTGAAATCTATGAATGCTCAAGTCCCTTATAGAAAATGGTATGATATTTGCACATTCTTCTGTGTATCCCAGGCTGTTTTCAGAGTCAGTGTATAGCAGAACTTCTGATCCTTCTTCGTACTGGGATTATAGAAGCCTGTGCCATCAGATGTGAACAGGCCGCTATGCTGAGATCTAACACTGTGCTTCATGCCTGCTAGGAACTCTGTCAACTGAGCTACATCCTCAGCTTAGGAAAATTTTTCCAATGTGGTCTTGGCACGTAGCCCAGACTGGTCTCAAACTCTTGGTGATTCTATTACCTTAAGCTCCAAGGTGCTTGAATTATAGATGCTTACCATCATGCCTGGCTCAGAGACAAAACTGACAGAGGGACATGCACTTTTAGAGAACTGATGTGTCAGACACTACCTTGAGTTTCCTAGAGCTCACAGTCTGTCAAAGAAAAAGCAGGAAAACTAGGAATTTCACAGCAGTGGGAACATTCTGGAGTCAGGTGCTGGGACAGTGGAAGGAGAACTGTGCTTAGAGCACTGTGACTTTGATTTGCTAGGACTCCCCGCATCACACCTGCTGTCTGCCTCCCCTTTGAAAGAATCAGCAAATGGGCCATTGGCAAGTTAGGAAGATGCAATAACAGGATGTAAAGGCTTTGAAGTATATTTCCTCAAGTTTCCTTGAAATTTTGAGATCTGCTTAGGAGAGTGCTGTAACTTGAAGAATGTTAAGACTGCATCATAGGCATCTGGAAAAGGGTCTCATAACAAGATGCGTACTAGGGCTGGGAAGCTGGCTCAGTCAGAAAGTGCTGGCTGCCCAAACATAAGGATCTGAGTTTGACCTACAGAACTTATTAAAAATGTTGACCATCGTAGCACAAATTTATGATACTGTTCAGGTCGATCCCTGGGGCTCACTGGCCGGTTAGTCTAGCGTACTTGGCAAACACCGGGCCAACGAGAGAGCCTGTCTTAAAACTTAAGGTGGACAGTGTCCTGAAGACTGATACCTGAGGTTGACTTCTTGCCTACACACACACACACACACACACACACACACACACACACACACACACACACTCGATTCAAAAGTTTTGTAAAGGAAGCTGTGCTATGGCAAATGTAAACATAAACATGGCCCTGGAGAAAGCTGTGTTCTAACTCCTCTTGCTGTCTATATCTGGCAAGTAAGTAAACTACTTTGAGCCTATAAATCTTCGTTCATAAACTGTGGATGAGGACACCTACCCACTAAGGTGTTGTCACATGATTCACAAGAGAGAAATGTGAAACAGTGAACAAACAGATGAAGACCATTGATCTGGGAGTCTAAAACTCAGCATAAAACAAATCTGCCTTCTAAACAACAGAATGTTAAAAAAGAGCCAACACTAGTAAATGTTTAAAAGACTAACACCGCTGAGTTTGTGGCATGCACATCTGTAATCCCAACACTTGGAAAGCAGAGGCAGAAAGATCAAGAACTCAAGGCCAGCTTCAGCTGCAGTGTGTGTTTGAAGCTAGCCTGGGCTACATGAAAACTTGTCTCTAACAAAAACACAGAAAAAGGACGACTATTTATTGTGTCTTCACTGTGCTTAGCATGATAGGTATATCTCATTTAATTCTCATAGATACTTGGAGAGATGCTCTTATTCGAATTTTATTTTATGATTTCACTTTTTTTTTTTTTTTTTAATGAGACAAGTCTCACTCTGTAGCTCAAGCTGGTCTGGAACTCACTATGTAGCCCAAGTTGTCCTTGAACTCATGGCAGTCTTCTTGCCTCAGCCTTCTAAGTGCCAGAATTACAAGAATGAGCCATCATGCTCGGCCTTTAGCCCCATTTAGAGATGAAGCTCTGGAGGCACAGAGAAGGCAAATAACTCACTTCAGATCCCCAAGGCAGCAAGTGCGAAAGCCCAGGTTCACACCCAGATGCTTATGCTTAGGATGCATCTTCTGTCTCAGTTATGTGCTTCACGGGCTCATTTAAAGCGTACAACAAGAGTCGGGACTGTAACCCAGTTGAGAGAGTACTTGTCTAGCATGGACTGAGCTCTGGTTTTGTATCTTTAGCACTACATAAATTGGGTGTGGTGGCAAATGCCTGTAGCATCTCCAGGAAATGGAGAGTGGAGGGTCAGTTCAGTGTCATCCTCCGTTACACAGTGAGTTTGAGGCTAGCCTGGGATATATGAAACCTTGTCTTTAAAAAGGTACAGCAGTTCTTACAGGGCTATGTTATTCCATGAATTCCCACATGAAGAACTAACCCCAAGATCACAAGGTGTCAGGATTCAAACTTAGAGCCCTACTCTGAACTATTGTTCTAATGTAACCCTAAAACTACTTTTACAATATTTGTTAATTTCAGAATTATGATATTGGAAGGCCTGAAGAAAGTTGCTTGGCTCACAGTTAAGGATGCTGGGCTAACCAGCTGTGCTGTGAGTGACCCAGATGGTGACCACTGGTGAGGTCACTCAGGTCACTGTGAGTAATGCACACAGGGCTGAGCAATCTGTGACCGAAGTTCTTGCCACATCGCTCAGGGTAGAAAACCAGTTCTCACTGAGGTGTTCCAATTACATGCTTTGGTGGTGAACATTTGTCTTACAGCACTGAATAGCATTTAGGTAAATGTTTATTAACAAAAAAGGGGCTAGGCATGGTGGTGCAAGCCTGTAATCCCAGCACTTGGTAAGTGGAGGCAGGAAAATCACTGGGAGTTCAAGGCCAGACTGGGCTACATAGACTGATTCAAAAGACAGAGGGTAAAGGGAGGAGGGACGGAAAAGGAAAGGACAGGAAAAGGAGAAAGAAGGACGGACAGGGCTAAACCAAGCCTTTGCTCAACTATTGTGCTCTTTGGAATTCACATATCTAAACCGTCGGAGTTCCAGTAGTTTTACTCTCCCGGACTGCTCTGAAATTCCCCTCCAGTCACCCGCCGCCCTGCCAGTCAACTTCTCCTTCCACCCGGTGCGCACCGCGGCCACGCGAGGGCGCTCGGGGCTGTAACTCCTGCTTCACCGGATGAGAAATGGGTCAAACGCGGAAACGTGATCGCTCCAGCTCAGAATTCCCATAGAAGAGGTCATTTATGTAAAGCCCCCCGGCCTAGCTCAACTTGAAACGCCGCCAGAGCAGGCTTAGTGGGCCTTGCAAACCGAAGCGCAGGGTGGGCCCCTGAGCAGGGTGGGCGCAGCGTTCTTTGCCCCGCACGTGGGATGCCTTTGCGAGGGCCCCTTCGAGCAGAGGGCTGAGTGAGCAATAGCTTGCATGGCTGAGTCCCTTCGCGGTCCTTCCACAGGTCCAGGGCTGACCTTGTATGTTTCATAAGATCTTGTGTAAATGCACCCACTGCACTGAGATCGAGCAGTCAGTCTGCTGCCCTCATGGGGGCTGCAAAACCTGCTGCCTGTCTAGGCACTTCCAAGGGGTGAACTATCTGTGGGGTCCCCAGGCTGGCTGGTAACTTACTACAGGGCCCTGCAGGTGAAGAGGAGCTGGTTTTGGCTTCCTGTCTTTTATTTTATGTGTATAAGGTATTGCCTGCCTGTATGTAAGTGCACCTGTGTCATGCAATGTCTGAGGAGGTCAGAAGACGTCGCCGGATGACCCGGAACTGGAGTTACAGATGGGTGCCACTATACGGGTGGCTGGGAATCGAATCCAGGTCCTCTGCAAATCCAACCCAGGTTCCCTGAGCCATTTCTCCATCACAGCCCCCCTCTTGCTATGGGAGTTTTTTTTTATTCCAGGCAAGGTGCTGGCTATTTTGCCCCGCCCCCACCCCCGACTTTTTCTCCAAAGAACCTGTCCTTCTCCCCTTAAAGGTATTCCAGTTACATTCAAATGAAAAGATAATGAACTTGGGCTGGAGAGAGACAGTTCTATGGTTAAGAGTGCTTGCTGCTCTTGTCAGAGCCTGAGTTTTGTTCCTAACACTCAGGTAAGGTGACTCATGCCTCACAACCACCTCTAACTCTAGTTCAAGGGATTCTTTTTGGCCTCCGTGGGTCCACAATTCACATACACATGAACAGGAATAAATGTTTCCTCCTCCTCCTCCTCCTCCTCCTCCTCCTCCTCCTCCTCCTCCTCCTCCTCCTCCTCCTCCTCCTCCTCCTCCTCCTCCTCCTCCTCCTCCTCCTCCTCCTCCTCCTCCTCCTCCTCCTCCTCCTCCTCCTCCTCCTCCTCCTCCTCCTCCTCCTCCTCCTCCTCCTCCTCCTCCTCCTCCTCCTCCTCCTCCTCCTCCTCCTCCTCCTCCTCCTCCTCCTCCTCCTCCTCCTCCTCCCTTTTTCCTCTTCCTCTTCTTCTTAAGATAACAGACTTTAATATATCTTGTATAGGAATGCTCACATTTGTAAGACAGGAAGGGGTACCCTTGAAGGTGCATGTCAGTTGCAGGAAGTGGAAAAGATTTAGGGCTGTAGATTTCTTTCTTAGCTGCCTTAATTACATTTAACTCACATTGTCTTGTGCTGCACTTTAGGTCATCCTGGCTGAAGCCAGCCTGGCTCCAGGCAAGTCCTCTTTGCTTAGGTGAAGAACGAAGATGTGACCTTTTTCATCCAAACAGCTACTTGGACACTCAAAATGAAGAAAACCCAAAGCTTCATGAATCACAGCTGAGTGTGCAGGAACAGCAGTTGCATTTCCTCAGCCACAGGTTTGGGAGATATCTCTCAGCCCAGGTATATAGTACTCCCTGGTATTTATAATTACGGTAATGGCCCCATGTGAACCATGGAGCTGGCACCCAGTGTCACCTACTAGCACTCCACCACAAAGAATCATAAACTCAGTGGGTTGTGGACTCACCTGGGCTTGTCCCCAGACCCCTCCCGCCCTCCATAAGAGCTGGTGTACTCACTCTTCTGTGAAATTATTCCTGGCTCTCCGTCCCTTACCTGCATTGACTTCCTGTCTGCCAGCTCCACCCTCACGTGACGCGACGCGACCACTGCTGCCTCCACCCTGCCCCGCCTCACCTGCTCACTCCTCCCCTGCTCCCCACCTGACCACCCAGGAAACCATCATCTAAATTACACCCTGTGGAATGATTACAGTTGATTAAGCACATTGTTACAGATTGCCCTGACTTGTTCTTGGTTGTCTTTCTGAAATAGGCTATAAGCTTTGAGAGGGCAAGGACTGTATTGACTGAACCCGGCGTAGGTTAATGACATACTTAACAAACTTTTAACAGATGAGTATCAGAATGGGACTTCAAAGTGGGTGTGAGAGTAACCATAACGAATACATGAAATTATCACAGAGAGAAATCGATGTTTTATAAAAATGGTACTTCACCGGTCAGAAACCAAAAAGGATTATCTACAGGAGGGAGAGATGGCTCAGCAGTTCAGAGTACTGCTCAGTTCCCAGCCTCTGGGTCCAGGGGCTGCACCTCCAGTCCTGGGGGTTAGCTCTCATCCCTCTGAGGGCACTTGCATTCACATCCACATCCACATCCACATCCACATCCACATCCACATACACACACATACATACACACATACACATACACACATACACATGCACACATACACACATATACACTCATACACATGCACACATACACATATACCCCCCCACATATACCCATACACACACACATACACACATATACATACACACACATACATAAACATATACACACATACACATACACACATAGACACATACACATACACACACATACACATACACACATACACACACATACACATACACACATACACACATATACACTCATACACATATACATACACACACATACACACATACACTCATACACATACACACATATACACTCATACACATGCACACATATACACTCATACACATGCATACATACACATACACATACACATATACCCATACACACACATACACACACACATACACACACATACATAAACATATACACACATACACATACGCACACATAGACACATACACATACACACATACACATACACACATACACACACATACACATACACACATACACATACACACATACACACACATACACACATACACTCATACACATATACATACACACATACACACATACACACATACACTCATACACATACATGTACACATACATACACACATACATACACACGTACACACATACACATAATTAAAGATCAATAAATAAATCTTTAAAAGAAGAAAGGATTACATAGAATATTTCACAATGGAAAACTTGTAAGCATATAACAATGAAATGAGCTTTATTCACATATCACTTAGCCTCAGCAGTCATTAGTACACAGTCAATCTGTGCCACCTACCTCACACACCCCGCCCCTTTTAGTCTGCACACAAATATTGCTACAGGTATCTCAAAAAGGAATGCTTCTGGATCTCTGAGAGGGTTCAGTGGGGAAAGGTGCTTGCCTCCAAGCCTGATGCCCTGAGTTGGATCTCTGGAATCTACATGGTGGAAGGAGAGAATCGACTCCTGAAAACTGTCCTCTGATCTCTACACATGGGCTATGGCACATGCACATCCTCTCCAAATAATAAGCAAACACATATAATAAAATTAAAATGAATGTTTCTTGCATAAATGATCTACATGCCTAAAAACTAATAATAGTTCTTTCCATGTTAACAAGTAAATATAGTTCACAGATTGTAGATTGTCTTAGTGTTTTATGGTCTACTTAAACTGAGATGCAGAGTTCACACATTGCAATTGGTTTCTCTGTCTCACAGATCCCTTAAAACACAGGTTCCCCTTCTCATGTCTTTTACTGTCCCTTGATTTTTTTTTCCTGAAGAAATTCAGGCTAGATTTTGCCAATAATATGCTGTGGTTGTATTATCAGGCATCTCTGTTCATTTTGTGCTCTGAAAACTAGCAGTTTCATCTTTGGTCAGAAGGTGGGTGGTTTCCATTTTCTTTTTATATATCTTGCTAGTTTCTAAAGTTCTTCACTTGTTATTTCTTCTGTTTGTGTTCAGAACTTCAGAAGCTTTTAAAGAAAGATAGCTTTGGAAATTATACAATGGTGGGACAATTGTCAACATTATAATGAATTCTATAACTAATAGCATGATCTCTATTTCCTCGTTGTGACAAATGTACTCTGATTATATAACATTTGAGGAAGCTGGTGAATGCCTGTAATCTCAGTATTTGGGAAGTAGAGGCAGGAAGATCAGGAGTTCAAGCTCAAGGTGAAGTGGCTGTCTTATACTCTGTATCAAAGTACAAAACCAAAACAAACAAAAAAAGAAGCTGATAAAAGGTAATTGATTTTTTTTCCCCATAAAGTTTCTGCAACTTATTTTTAAAAGTCTGAACTTATTTCAGAACAACAAAGTGGAAAAAAGGATTCTCCGCTGTGGTAGGGAGTGCAGTCAGGTGCCGAGAACTCAGAGAAAGAGAAGAGTGACTACCTGGAAACATTTTCTTGCTTAAAAATGGAAAAAACATGCTGGATATGGAGGCAGGGACAGGCAGAGCTCGGTGAGATCCAGGCCAGCCTGGTCTAGGTAGTGTGTTCTAGGCCAGCTGGGGCTACAGGAGGCCCTGTCTCAAAAAAACAAAACAAAACAAAAACACAAACAAAGGCTGTGTGTGGAAATAACTCAGAGTAGTAACAGTGAAAATGCTTTTTAATTTAAAAAATATTTTTATTTTATGTGTATGAGTGGTTGCTTGTTTGCTTGTTTATTTTTGAGACAAGATTTCCCTGTCCCACAGCTGGCCTGGAACTTGATATATAGAACAGGCTGGGCTCATTCTCACAGAGATCTCCCTGCCTTTGCCTCCCGGGTGCTGAGACTAAAGGTATGTGCTTCCACTGCCAGTGTGTGCTCGTGTTAGGCCTGCATGTAAGTGCACCTATGTCATGCAGTGCCTGAGGAGGCCAGAAGAGGGTATCAGATCCCCTGGAACTGGAGTTATGGACAGTTGTTAGCCACTATGTGGGTGCTGGGAAG
The DNA here is from genome assembly GCA_035773235.1 of Eospalax fontanierii. Classification (NCBI taxonomy): domain Eukaryota; kingdom Metazoa; phylum Chordata; class Mammalia; order Rodentia; family Spalacidae; genus Eospalax; species Eospalax fontanierii. The sequence goes on along the minus strand of CM069547.1, from coordinate 49,692,094 downwards.
TAAACCCTTGTCCTCTGCAAGAGCAGCTGCTACTCTTAACAGCTGAGCCGTCTCTCCAGCCCCTACTTAAAAAATGTGATTTTGAGGCCAGGTCTTGCTATGTAGTTCAGGCTGGCCACAAACCCAGCCTCTTTGTGATTCACCCTCCCAAGTGCTGAGTTTGTAGGTATGCGTCAGCAATCTGGATAAAAACATTGTTTTAAAGGCTGGCAGAGACCTGAATTTGCTGAATTTCAAAAAAGGCACGAAAGTTTGAAGATATACCTGACTTAGTGGGTTCAAAAAACAGAAAGGAAAAAAGAAAGAAAGAAAAAAGAAAGAAAGAAAGAAAGAAAGAAAGAAAGAAAGAAAGAAAGAAAGGAAAAAAGGAAGAGTCCTGTTACTTCCCTTTCAGTCCCTACAAAGAATTTTCAAGGCTCCTCAAGTTTCCATCTCCACCTCTCTGACTTTGAGCTAAGGAGGTCACTGTGATTTCCCTATGAGATGGAACATGTCCAGCATGTGAGGCCCAGCCTTCCTCTGTCCGTACTATTCTCTCCCTGGATTTCTCTTCCTTCAGGGTTAGAGAGGACATTTTCATTTCCTTGTCCAGGCAAATCTATTTCATTCTGTATCCTGTCCCTAGACATGAAACTAGAAGGGAGTGTGGTGGGCTGGGGTGATGGGTGGGGAGGATCGAGTGGGGCGAATATGATTAAGATGCACTGTGTACATCTATGAAATCTTCAAAGAAATAATTAAAATAAAAATCATTTGTATGTATTAAAATAGTCTCTAATAAACTCCTGTGTTTTTTGAATATTTATTTTGATTTTTGTGTGTCTGCTACCTGTGTCCAGTGCCCAAGAAGGCCGGAAGAGGACTTCAGATCCCCGGGGGCTGGAGTTACAGGTGATTGTGGGGCACGAGACATGGGTGCTGGGAACTGAATTCCAATCCTGTGGAAGAGCGGCAAGTGTTCTTAACTGCTGAGTTATTCGCTTGTTTGAAATAAACAACATTGATGCTGTGCTAATGAGGAACAGGCTGGGCCTCACATGCTGGACACTTTCCATCTCACAGGGAAATTACAGTGACCTCCTTAGCTCAAAGTCAGAGAGGTGGAGGTGGAAACTTGAGGAGCCTCGAAAATTCTTTGTAGGGGCTGAAAGGGAAGCAACAGAAAGCCAGCTACCGGTAGATAACCATGGAAACAGGGAAGGCCTAGTTGTGGTTGTGGAGGAGGGTACTTAGCCCCGGTGGCTTCACAGTTGTGGGACTTTACACGTGTGTGGGTGCATGGGAGTGTGTGGAGGCCAGAAGTCAACCTTGAGTGTTGTTCCTCAGCAGTTGTCCACTCTTTCTTTGAGTCAGGGTCCTTCATGGTACCTAGAACTCACTGACTAGGCGAGGGGTGCTCCTGTCCCCACCTTCCCATCGTTAGAGTTACAAGCAGAGCTGCCAGGTCCAACTTTTTACATGAATGCTGAGGACTGAAGTCAGGCCATCATGCTTACATGACAGGCTCATCGACTGGACTATCTCCCTAGCTCCAGCTGTGACACCTTTTCTAACAGAGCGAGCAAGAGTGAGGGTTGGTATTGGCAGCACTGGCAGATAAAAGGGCCAAGGGGGCCAAGGAGGTCAGCAGGGATAACACTGAGTAGCTGAGCATGCGTCTATGTTGGGAGGGAAAGTGAAGAGGCCAAGAATGAGCTCTGGGACAGGCTCGTTGTACCCTGTCCCATGTCAGCTGGCATGCCATTGACCTTGATATATTGAGTTCTTGGAAATTCTTTGATTAGCCAAGGAGGGTGGCTATTTATTTCAGCATAGATGGACCACTAAATGACAGTTTGCTTTACCTTTAATTAATTAATTAATTAAGTAGATAATTAATTAATTATAATTTGTAGGTTGTTTCTAGGGTCCTACCCTCTCTGAATGAAGCATCAGTAAAATAGAAATAGCTCCAAAGAAATATTACAAATAAAGATGTTCTGTATGGAATGTGAATGGAGTGTTGTATTATAGATTGGGCCCTGGAACGCAAATAAAGATATTACAAATAAAGATGTTCTGTATGCAATGTGAAATTTCTCCCTTAGGCTCGCATGTTTGAATACTTAGTCTCCAGCTGGTGGTGATGTTTTCGAAAATTGTGGAACCTTAAGGAGCTGGAGCCTTGATGAAGGCTCAGATAGAGCTTGAGTTGTTGCAGCCTGATCGTTTCCTGTTCACTCTCTACTTCCTGATCTGTGGAGATGTGACCAGTGACACACTCCTCCCACCGCTGGGCTGCCTGCTGCCATACCTTCCCCACCATGATGGACTGTGTCCCTCAGACTGCGAGCTACGAGCCCTTCCTCCCTTACGTTGGTTGTTTCTAGTCTGGTGTTCGGTCACAGTAAGAAGAAAAGCACCTAAAACAGTCTCCCTTCTCCTTGGGGAATCTCAGTCTGAGGTGTCCGTCTCTCGGAGGGAGAATGGACACTGCTGCCTGCACAAAAACATCACTTTTTTCAGCCATAAACACATGTGCCATTTATAAAAATAAATTTTATACTTAAAACCTACAAATCAGGGGCTGAGGAGAAGGCTTAGTGGGTAAAAACTCTTGCTCTGTAAGCATGACAACCCAAGTTTGCATCCCCAGTAACCATGTAAAAACTAAGCATGGCTGCGCATGCTATCACTCCAGCATTAGTGAGGGAGAAGCCAGTGGAGCCCAAGAGCTCGAGGACCAGCCAGTCTAGCTAAAACAGCCAGCTTCTGGTCCAGAGAGAGATCCTGGCTCAAGGAAATAAGGTGGTGGAAAGCGATGGAGGATGCTTGGCATCCTGCCCTGGCCTCTGCCTGAGCATTCGAAGTCCTGCTCGCTACACACCACGTATACCCACCCATCCCCACACCCAACAGATACACACAAAATTGTAAGTTACAAAATGGAGTGTTGTATTCTAGATTGGACACTGGAACACAAATAAGGATATTACTGAAAAAGGTGGTGAAATCTGAACAGAGTCTCATTAATTACATAATGCACTAATATTGTTTCCTTAATTTTATTGTTAGGGGAAATTGGGTGTATTAGAATTGCAACTCTTCTATAAAGTCTAAAACTACTGCAGCATAAAAAGTTTATTAAAATGCTCTGCAACAAATACAAATGGGTCAGGTGTTAGAAGCTAACTTCTTCCCCCAGTTCCTCGTCCTGCACTTTCTAGGGTTTGATCAGTTGTCACTAACTGGTGGTGGAGGTGGGGAAGGTGATTTATGTGTGGTTGGACTGATCCCCAGAAGGGAGGAAAAGGCCAACAGGAGCAGCAGGAGGCTTTCTATAGAATACCTCTAGGAGCATACAGCTCTCACATCCGTGGTGGGTGACATCAGGAAGTGAGAAGCAGAAACCTGGACGGAGGCCCTGAAAACATACACTTGCAGTCCCTGAAGTTTTGCTTTTAGAGTACCAAAAATATCTTCGTAGGACTTTACATCTTGCTTAATCTCTGTCTCCAGTGCCCTGTAAGGTTAAGGAATAGAAATAATTCAAGATCCTTGAGTCAGTGGCTTTTTCCTCTCTAAAGCTTCCCAGATCTTCTTGGTGTGTGGGGGGCGTTAGGGGAAGTCCTATTGGGTGGGGCTTCTGTTGTTTTATTTTTATTTTATTTTATTCTGTTGCTATATTTCCTTACATTAATGGTTCCATGTACACTTTTTCATTATCCAGTGTATGAATTACAAGACAGTTGTTTAAATTTTTTAATTAATTTATTTTTTATTGTATGTGTATGAGTGTTATGCCTGCATATCTTGCACTGCCTGAGGAGGACAAAAGAGGGTGTCGATTCCCTGGAACTGGAAGTTTTGGATTATTGCTAGCTGCCATGCAGGTGCTGGGAACTGAACCTGGCTGGGTTTTCTGTGAGAACAGCCAGTGCTCTTAACTGTGAGCTGTCTGTCCAGTCCTGACAACAGTTGTTTACATTTTTATATAATTAGTAACCAATCATCAACAACAAAAAGCAATAAGGAAAAGAAATAGAAGCCAGGTGTGGTGGCACACACCTGTGACTGCAGCACGGGGAGGTGGGAGCAAAAGGATGAAGAGTTCAAGGTCATCCTTGGCTACATGACAAGTTTGAGGCCAGCCTGGGCTACAGGAGACCCTGTCTCAAACAAACAATCAAAAATATAGTAAAAAAAAAATTAAAAATCAATCAAAGTCCGGTAAGACTTCTTCAAAAATGATTAATTTCTGCCTTGTAGATCTTCAGCTGATCTTCCTAAACATTCAGTGTTCCTCCCTCCCTCCTGCCTTCTGTGGTGTATAGACTGTCATTACAGGGAGTTCTTGAGATCAGTGCCTAGCTGTTGGCAGAAGAGTGGAACAAGACTGAACAGGATTGGACAGAGAAGGACTTTGGCTGTGATATTGTCATAATACTCTCAATTGGTCCCCCAGACAGGGATTAAGCTGAGTTTGATGTTCAGAGTTTTCTAGAGTCGGGGAAAGGGACCAGGCTTTAGTGTACTGCCCCTTACCCTGCACCCCCGTGACGGGACTTGGCTGTGATGTTCCAGGGAGTTTTGTGAAATAGGTTTGAAAGACATCTGGGCCACTGCATAGTGTTGTCTGCAGAGTCAAAGCAATGTTGCCTCAATCAGAACTTGGAATGAGCTAGATGTGGCAAGTAACCATGCACACATGGGTGTGTCCTGGACAGACAGTTTCACCAAGTCCTGGGTTCTGGTGGTGTCAGCACAAGGCAATTCCTCCTCTTCCCTAGGTCTGCAGCCCAGGGAAGGCCATCCAGTGAACAATGGTCTCTGTGCTCTGAACTTTCTGTGCTCTGAAGCCGTGGTCCAAGCAGATCGGTCTTTCCACAGTAGGGTTAGCTGCATTGCACAGTGCACACTTCCCCACCACATACAACCATTTGTGGTTTTAGTTTTCTACCAAAATTAAACTCTTCATTAGAACTGAACAGCAATTAGACCATTCCCAATCTTTACCCTACTAAAAATAACCAACCTACAAGATTTAAGAAGATAGACACATCTCAGCCACCCCACTCCCCACCACGCCCGCCCCGGTCCCCATATGTTTCAATAGCTGGGAATCTTTGTTTAATCTGACTCCAAGGTCCTTCTTTGTACTTGAGAAAAATCCTCCCCTGCTTCTGGGACTCCTCTGTGTTCCACTTGGAACTTCAGCTCTGATAGGTGCCAGCAAAGTTGGAATTCAAAGCTTTTGGGAGGCCCAGACTTTCTCTGTTAGACAGGTATCAGTCCTCATTATCAAAACCACTCACCCCTTTGTTGCTTGCATAATAAAGGAGTAGCCTCCTGCTCCTGCTGACTCCACAAAAGATGAAGAAGGGCAGGGAAGGGAGGGGAAGACAGAGGAGAGGAGGGGAGGGGGAGAGAGAGAGAATATTGCCATAGCAGGTATGTAGAAGTGCTTTTTCCCCATCCCCATCCTCTGAGGTTGTCAGCAGATGGAATTTGTTGTTTGTTTGTTTGAGACGGGGTCTTCCTCTAGTCACAGCTGGCCTGGAATTTGCACTTGGAGGTCCACCAACTGGGAGATCAGGGATTAAAGGCATGTGCACCTCTAGAAGCTTCAGATGGAATTCTTTTCTCTCTCCTCCTGTCTCCTCCTCTCCCTCCATCTCTCCCTCCTTTCTTTCCTCTCTTCCTTTCTTCCTTCCTCTCCTTGACAGGGTTTCAACTCAGGCTGGGCTCAGGCTTGATAAGTAGCTAAGGATGACCTTGAACTTCTGTTCTTCCTGCCTCTACCTTCTGAGTGCTGGCATTTTAGGTGTTCAGCACAGCCAGTTTGGTGGTTTATGTGGTCCTGTTATGGAAAAATTCCTTGAACAGCTAAGAGATCAAGCATTCACCCAAGAGAGAGGTCAAAAAGCTCATTTGTGTTTATTCCTTACTCGTGCATGAGGGTCCCAGAAACAGCAAAGACTTTTCAGATTCTCTGGGGCCCCGAACCAAAGCATAGGTGAAAATTATATATTATATATATAAATATATATTTTTTTATGTCATCATTTTATGGTTAGCACTTGGACCCTATGTTTCTTTCCATAATGGGCCATGTTATCTCAGGAAATTCCCGAGTTCACCTGGCCTGCATAACTTACAAAGTTGATATCCCAGGCATGGTCAGGATATCTGCTGTCCTTTCTTTAAAAAAATTTTATTTATTTATTTATTTTAGGGTTTTTTTTTTTTTTTTTTACTGACCTTAACACAGATAAAGGAATATCTGCTGACTTTTGATCTATAGCTAGGCCAGGCTAATTGGGCTAGGATCCAGTCATTACAATTTACAAAAACAGATACCACTGGCAGAAGTTTAGATTTCTAACATGCTTGATCTATACTTTCTTGTACTAATTGGAGCAGGTGCCTCATTAAACCATTTGGTGAACTTGGCTTTCTTTTAGCTTTACATCTTTGTCAACAGTCAGACAGTCAGTGGAAAACATCACAGAGCTACGAGAACTTACAGAGCCACAAAACTATCAGAATAGTGAAAACAACGTATCTCTGAGCATTCCAGGGTTACATTTCAAGGTATCTACTCAGTAAGTGAAACACTTCAAGTGGTCTAAGCTTACCAAGACATTCTGTAAGAATACAGTTAGCGATAAGACTGTAACTTTTTCCTCATCAGTGCTGGGGTGGAACCCTGGGCTTCTGTGCACGCTAGGGCACATTCTACCAACTGAGCTACTTCCCAGCCTTGGGTTCCCTTTCAGAAGAGCTGGTCTACATTGCTTCATCACTCTGCAAAGAGACAATCACTGATTTCATTCACCATAAGGATGAACAGCTCTTTCTGCTCTTGGAAGTTTCTAGACCACTTTTATCAGAGCCAGTAATCTCTTGAAATTAAATTTTAGTTTTTCCTAAGAAGTACATTCTAAGCTCACATAGTTAAATGATATCAAAGGACTCATGAGGAAAACCAGCTGATCTTGTCCCATCTACTCCTCAATCCTTTTCTCTCAGCAATAATTACTTTAGCATTCATATAAGTTTGATGGACATTTGCCAGCTTTTTATATTTGGGATGTTTGGATGCATGGGTTCGCTGTGTCATGATCAGATCAGAGCAGCTAACATATCTATAACCACACACATTTATCATTTCCTTGTGACGAGAGCATGAAAAAGCCTCTAATTTAAAATTTTAGGTGCTGGCAATATGGCTCAGTAGTTAAAGCACTTTTGGAGTAAGCCTAATTGTTAGAGCATGGTAAAATGCTATCTATAGCCCCTGGACAAAGCCCAAGTTTCAAAAACAACAGGAAGCCGGCCGCCAGCGCCGGGCCAGACATTGTGCAACATGGCACGCCGGACACTCTTCCCTTTTCAGACCCCTTCCGTCTACTTCTGTCCTGCAGTCCTAGCCTGCAAGTCTCCCAGCCAAGGCCCTTTTAGACCTGCTGCCAACTCCATTTTGCTGCTGGCTTCTCTTTCTCGTCTGGAGCTCCCAGCCCCAGCTGACCCCAATAAAAGCTTTGGGAGTGCCTCTCCTGCCTGGTTCTATCTGGGTCAGGACCTCATGACATTAACCTAACACTAATGACCCAAGTTCAAACCCCAAGACCCACAGGAGAGAAGCAAGTCCCAAAAATTGTCCTCTGATCTCCACAGGGGTGCCATGGCATGTGCACACATTATACACAGATATACACTAATAATAATAAATTAAATTAAAAATTTTAAAAATAAAGGAACTTCATAAAAATTCACAATATATTATTGTTAGCCACTCTACTATACAGTAAGGCACCAGAACTTATTCCTTCTATCTATTGGTTACTTTGTACACATTAGGTAACTGTGTTAGTTACTCCTCTGTTGCTGTGATAAAACACCATGACCAAGGCAACTTAATTACAAGGAAAAGTTTATTGGGCTTATGATTCCAGAGGGATTAGAGTCCATAAAGCAGGGGACACATGGGGCAGAGGTGGCCAGAGCAGACAGTCAAGGATCCAAGCAGAGAGAGAGACAGGAGATCTGGCAGAGCTTAAGAATTCTCAAAGCTGGCCCCTGAGACCTGCTTCCTCTAGCACGGCCACACCTCCTAAGAGTTCCATGACCCTCTCCAAACAATGCCACCAACTGGGGGACCACGTGTTCAAATACATGGAGTCTGTGGAGGACATTCTCATTCAAACTACCACAATGTCTCCATACCCTCTGTCCTCCACCCGGGCCCCCCACAGACTTTGGTAACCACTAGCCTATTCTGTACAAGTATCTATTACATCGGCTTCTTAGGCTCCACACATGAATGAGATCGATAGTATTTGTTTTCTTTGGCTTTTGTTGCTTAACATGTCTTCCAGGTCTGCTGGTATTATCAGAAATGACAGATTTTATCCTTATTTATGACTGAATAGTATTCCATTGTATAAACATACCACATTTTCTTAGCCCATTCATCTTCTATTAGACATTTAGGTTGGTTCTATTTCTTGGCTTTAAAAAATTCATCTACTATTTTTATTTTTTATGTGTATGAGCATATTGCCTGCATGCGTGTAAGTGTACCCTGTGTCATGCAGTGCCCTCAGAGGGTAGAAAAGGGCAGGGATTTCCCTGGAACTGGAGTTATGGATCGTTGTTAGCTGCCATATCGGTGCTGAAAATCAAACCTCCATCCTCTGCGAGAGCAGTCAGTGCCACTGAACCATCTCTCCAGCCCCTATTTCTTAGTTTATTTTTTTTTAAATGGAGAGTGATGCACTGGAGGAAGATTTGGTTGTGTCTCCAGTAGTGGAATTGCTGGATCTTAAATTACTTTTCAGTTCTGTTTGTCTTTATACTTATGTCTGTTTTTTTCCTGTGTGATATGTATATATCCATTTGTTGTCTTTGTCATAGATTCAATGAAACAACTTTCTTACCTCTCTCTCTATTTCCTGCCCCTCTTTCTGCTAATATAACTACATTATAACTGCCAGTTAATCCAATTGCAGGGTTTATATTTTATAGCCATTTAAATATTGTTTAGTGCAGAGCCAAAGAATGCATGATAATTACATACATATGTGGATAAACTTTTGGGTATCCCTAGAGTTAATAACTGTATTATTCAGCTTTAAATTAAAAAAAAAATTATTTTCCTTTATGTATGTGTGTGTCTGTGCCTGTATGTGCCTCTGTGAGTGTATGCCATGTATGTTCAGGTGCTTGTGGAAGCCAGAAGAGGATGGTGGATCCTCTGCAGCTCAAGTCATAAGCAGTTATGAGCCACCCAACATTAGTGCTGGGAACCAAACTCATGTCCTCTGGAAGCACAGCAGCAAGTGCTCTTAATTGCTGAGTCATCTCCCAGCTACTGAGAACATTATTCAGCCTTTTGTTGTGACAAAATACTTGAGAAAACAACTTAAAAGAGAAAAGATTTATTCTATGACAGTTTCATAGAATTTTAGTCACATATACCTCCCATTACCCTTTCTCAGCCTCCTCACATTCCTGCTGAACCCCTTCTTTCCAACAAGCCCCCTGACTTTCATGTCTTGGTTTTCCTGATCCACTGGGTTTAATCAGGGTTGTTTACAGAGCACTGGTGTGCGGCTGTTTATAATGATTTGACACATAATATCAACTCTGCTTTATATATAAATAAAAATAACTTTTTTTGAGACAGGGTCTCTCTGTGGTCCTGGCTGACACTGAAGTTGCTGTGTAGACCCGCCTGGCCTCACTCAGTCTCATGGGGATCCTGCCTGTGATAACTTTTTTTGGTCTCTCTGTGGTCCTGGCTGACCCTGAACTTGCTGTGTAGACCCGCCTGGCCTCAGTCTCACGGGGATCCTGCCTCTGCCTCCTGAGCACTGTGCTAGAGGCATGCTCCCATACTTGCCTCCCTGTGATTTTTAAAATTTGATTTACTTATTTTTATTTCGTGTGTATGAGTGTTTTGCCTGCATGAATGTAAGTGTACAACTCGCGGAGGTCAGGAAACCATTTCTTCAGCCCCAATCATATGATTTTTTCAAAAGAATGCAACCACTGTGTGAACTGAGAGGAGACTGGGCTTTTATTTATAACTTAATCAAAAGCTATCACCATTTAGAAAAACACATCAACGGCAGTGCTTGTGGGTAAATGTCCTGATACCTGTGTGCAAATGTCCCCCTTCCTCATGAGGATTCAAACATGAATTTAGACCTTTATACAAGATGGGAAGTGCAGTATAAGAAACATGACAAAATATAATGAGGAAAGTACAGATGACAATACTCAGTTGAATACTGCTTTCCACTGTATTTTTTAAAAATATTTTATTATTTTATGTTTATGAATGCATTGCCTGCATGTACGTAAGTGCACCCATGTTGTGCAATAACCGAGGAGGTTAGAAGAGGGCATCGAATTCCCTTGGAACTGGAGTTACTAACAATTTGCTGTGAGTGCTGAGACTTGAACCCAGGTCCTCTGCAAGACCAGTTAGTGCTCTTAGCTGCTGAGTCATCTCTAGCCCCTCCATTCTTTTGAGGCACAGTCTTTCACTGAACCTGGAGCTTTCTCCTTCAGCTAGCCTGGCTGACTAGTGAGTCCAGGGAAACTGCCAGTCCCTGTCCCCCACCCCCATTGCTGTGATTAGCTTTTATGTGGGTCCTGGGGATCTGAACTCAGGTTCTAATGCCTTTGCAACATGCACTTTACTGACTGATCAGTCTCACTATCAACCTACTAGTTATGACTTAATTTTTATTTTAAGACAGGGTTTCCTTATAGCCCAAGCTGACCCTGGAACCTGCTATGGAGTCCAAGCTGGCCTCGATCTCATAGAACTCTGCCTGCCTCTGCCTCCCAAGAGCTGGGATTAAAGGTGAGTGCCACCATACCCAGTCATAGTATAACTAAAAAAAAATTTTTATTTATTATTTTTATGTGTATTGCCTGCATGTGTGTAAGCGGATCCATGTTGTGCAATGCCCATGGAGGTCAGAAGAGGTTATTGGATTCCCCTGGAACTGGAAATGGTTAAGGATGGTTGGGTTGTTAGCTACCATGTGGGTGCTGGGAACTAAACCCAGATCCTGTGCAAGAGCAGCCAGTGCTTTTAACTTCTGAGCAATAGTACAATTTTTTAACAAAAATTAGTGGTAGGTTATTCTAACTATGAATTTCATTTCAGAGAGTAAAAGATTTTCTAAACTGTTTAATTTTTTTTTTTTTTAGATAAAGTCTTGCTATATAGCCCAGACTAGCCTTAAACTAACTCACTTTTTAGCCCAGGTTGGCTTCAAATTTGCAGAGATCCTCCTGTCTCAGCCTCTTGAGTGACTGGGATTATAGGTGTGCATTACCATGCCAGTCTCAATACTTCTTTTTTAAAAAAAGAAGGTTGCAGGACTAAGACATGGCTCAGCGATTAAGAGCGCATATGCTGCTGTAGAGGGCCTGAGTTCGGTTTCTAGGATCCATGTTGGACAACTCAGCACCACCTGTGACTCCAGCTTCAGGGGATCTGACGTCCTCTTCTGGACTCCTCAAGCACCTGAAGTTGAAAAGTGCTCCCACAATGGTCAGGTGAGCAAATAATCATGCTGAGGAGAGAATTCAGAGTAAAAGAGCTCATCCAGAACAACTACATTTTATAAAATTCTCAAAAATGCAAGGTAACCTAGAGAGGCATCAAGAAGGTCTGGGACTGCTCGGGACTGGGAAGCGGAACAAGTGAAGTACTGTAAAGGAACAGAAGGTGCTGTGATGTCAGCTTTAATCGCCAACTTGACCCAACCTCGAATCACCTGGGAAGAGTCTCAATCAGCTACATCTGTGTGGAGCTGTTTAAGGTAACAGACGTGGGAAGATTCAGCCCAGCGTGGGCAGCACCATTCCCCGGGCAGGGCTCCTAAACCGTGTAAGAGTGGAGAGAGTGAGCTGGGCACCAGCCGGGGCACACGCTCTCATCTCTCTGCCCTAGGCTGGGGACGGGATGTGACCAGCTGCTGCAAGCTCCTGCCGCGGTGACTTTCCTGCTTCGATGGACAGTAATCTGGAACTGTAAACCAAATCAACCCTTTCTCCCCCAAGTTGCTTTTTGTCAGGGTATTTTATCACAGCAACAGAAACGAAACTAGAACAGGCACTTTGGGGATGGCTTTCTCTCTTGGTTGTAGCAGTGATTTCATGAGTGTATTAGTTATTTTTGTTGTTATTGTTGCTGTGACCAAATACCTGACAAGAATCGACTTAAGGAAGGAAGTGTTTACTTTGGCTCTCAGTTGGTGTGGACACAGTGTTACAGAGAGGACGGCATGGCAGCAGGTAGTCCATGATGACAGGCGTGTGTGGTGGGGACCCCTTACCTCCTCAAATCTTAATGGGACAGAAAGCAGGTAGTGGACACGAAGGTTATAAAGCCTCAAGGACCACCCCAATGACTTACTTCCTCCAGTGGGGCTCTACTTCCCAAAGGCTTCACACCCTTGTAAAGCATTGCCACCAGCTGAGGAGTTGGTGTTCAAACACAGGAGGCTATGCGGGACATTTCACCCTCAAACCATAGCAGTGAGTGTACAGGTATGTCCTAAATCTCCAAATTATATACTTGAGATGTGAGAAGCATATTTGGTGCCAGTGATTCCTGGATAAAGCTGACAGGAAACTCGAGGGGTGGGAGGAGGGAGAGGGAAGTTTTAGAGTCTTGTTGATACCAAGAGCTAGAAGACATTGGAGCGTTGGCAGTGAGGTGCTTCCAAATAGTAGCTGTAGAATATGTAGCTGATTCCCCTGTTGTGAGTTAATTCTGCAGACCAAGCTATTCTCATTCACCTCTTGGGAGATTTGAACCGGGTTGCTAGCACTTTTGGAGCCAAGCACGACAGGGATACATCAGTCTCACTGTTCAATGTCCAGATTTAATTCTCTGTTTTCAAGCCACCTCCTTATTCCAGCTTCCCTCTGCCTGCTGGCCTCATTCAATATTCAGTGCTTCTCTTATTATTATTAATATTTACACACCTCTCCCCTTAGAATATAGGCTTTACGCGTGTTCAAATAGAAGAGAGCTCTGGTAGCGCAAGCCTGTAATCTCAGGACTCGGGAAGTTGAGGCAAGGATATTGCCATGAATTTGAGGCCAGATTGAACTACATAGTGACTTCAAGGTCAACTTGGCCTTGGAGTGAGCCCCAAGCAAAAACCATAAAAAACAAAAACTTCAAATAGAACAGTTATACAAATAAAAGAGTTTTTTCTTCTTCTTATAATCATTCGTTTAGATAAACCCTTGATGAAGGTAGGCACGATGCCACATGCCTATAATTCCAGCACTCAGTAGGCAGAGGCAGGAAGATTGAGGCAAGCCTAATCTAATAGTTCCAGGCCAATCTGGACTACAGAGTGAGACTCCATCCCAAAAAGTTCTAAAGAAAGAAACAAAAATGGCTACTACCTTTTAAAACCTCAAATTCTTGGATGACAGAATTAGTTGATTATTAAAGAGCACCAGGACAAGTGCTCGGGAGAGGGTTCAGCTGGTAAAGCGCTTGCCATGAGGATGTGAATTTCATCCCTAGAACCCAGGTTTACAGAATGCCAGGCTGGTGACGCACACCTGTGATCCCGAAGCTGGGGAGGTGAATGTGGAAGGATCCTTGGGACTTGCTGGTCAGTTAGCTTAGCCAATCCGAGAGTTCAGGGCAAGTGAAAGATCCGGTCTCAAAAAACAAGGTGGGCATAGCAGTAAAAGGGCTTGCTGCAGAAGATGAAGATCTGAGTTTACATCCCCAGTGCCAAGTAGCGTCCACGCCTGTCACCCGTACCGTGGGAAGTGGAGATGGAATTGCTGGGGCTTGCTGCTCTCTGGCCTGGCTCCAGGTTCAGGGAGAGACCTGTCTCAAGGAGTAAGGTGGAGAGCAGGACACCCAGCACCCTCCTCGGCTTCTGCAAGTGTATTCACAGGTACACACACACACACACACACACACACACTCCATACCATATGACACACACTCCATACCATATGACACACACATATACCATACCATATGACACATATACACACACAGCAGACCATACCATATGGCATGTGTGGGCGCGCGCACGCACGCGCGTGCACACACACGCACACACAGAGTGGACAGCACCTGAATAATGACACCTGAAGTTGACCTCAAGTATATACATACATGCACTCGTGCCTGTGCCCCCTCCCCCACATATAATAAACTAGGACAGACATTTGGGGTAGTCAGAGGGCCTTTTCAGTCTTTTGTGGAGGGTGCTGATGAGGTGATCCTCCCTTTCATCAAGCCTCTGCCTCCGGTCACTGCCAGAGATAGCTCCATTGCAGGATGTAGCAATTCGGTGTTCTCATACAGCCTGGAAAGAATTCTGGTCACATGGTGTTTGACTTGGTTGGTGGCACTTTGAGGTCTTAATAGAAATGCTCTGGACTTGAGATGATCACAAAGATGAGACTGTGTGGGCAAGCCTGAAGGTGGCCTTCCTGGGCTCTTTCCTGAAGGCACATCCCACACTTGCTGGGAAACAACAGTAACTTTCACTACTGAGTGCTTACTCTGCACCAAACGCTGTACTCAGCACTTTTACAAATTACCCTAGCAATTTCACAACTGTCTTATGGCTTTTAGCTCATTGTACATGTGAGGTGATGCAGACTCAAATAACTTAGATAGCATGCCCAGTGTCACGGAGCTGGGGCGTGTCTGTGACAGAGCCACATCCATGCAGACAGGCTTGGGATCTGACCTGAAGCCGTACACCACCCCATAAAGGCCATGAAATCTAAGTGGAACTAGGGGACGACGGGAGAACTGTTTGTGGGTCACTCAGGTAGGAAAAGTGAGGCCCTGAGGACTGTCCCATGAATGTGAAGGGCCCGGAATTGGCAGCTGGATCAACAACCCCATGATGCTTCTGGGAGGTAGGGACCCACTCTTGGATCCTCTGTCAGGTAGTGTACATCAGCCTCTCAGCATCCTAGGAGCTGAGATTTTGGCTCTCTCCCAGGTCAAAGTCTTTTCTACCTCTAAGCGTATCAGTCTCTGCAGGCTTTCTCTAGTAGGGCTGTGTGACTTCCAGCGAGGTGGGAACCTCTGGCTTTCAGTCGGACACACAGACATCAGTGTTCTAAAGAGGCCACCCTCTGCCACCGGCTGTCAGGAGTCCCGGTTTCCAGCCCCCACTTTGTTTCTGTCTCACTGTGTGACCCACACTGGCCGCTCTCTGGACGCCGGGCCTCAGGATCCCCATCTGTTTGTGCCCTCCCCTTCGGTTTTGGTTTTATTGAGACAGGGTCTCATGCTATATCCCAGGCTGGCCTGAAACTCAGTATGTAGCTAGGCTGGCAGTCTCACTGCCTTAACCTCGCTCCCAAATGCTAAGATCACAAGCATGAGCCACCACACCCTGCTGCTGTCTATCCAAGCAGAGCTCTGAAGAACTCTAAATGTCTCAGCTTTGAAATGCTGGAATCCTCTCCTGTGAGTAACCCTAGTTAAACACAGACACACACAGACACACAGACACACACAGACACACACAGACACACACACACACATCAAAGTAGGGGGAGGGGTGACAGCCTGATTACCTAGTTCAGCCTTAGGGATCCATGTGATGAAAGGAGAGAACTGACTCCTGAAAAACTTCCCTTTGATGTTCATGTGCAAACACACACACACACAGACACACAGACACACACACATACACACACAGACACACACACATACACACATACACACACACATACACACATAAACACACACAGACACATGCACACACATACAGACACACATACACACACACATACACACAGACACACACATACACACATACACATATACACATACACACACGTATACACACACACACGAGTAAATAAATGTAATTTTTAAAAAAGTCGGAGAGGGCTTGTTGAGAAGCAGAAGGGTTTCAGGGGGAGAGAAAAGGGGATGAGAGACAGTAATGGGGTGAAAATGACCAAAATTCAATATATATGTGTTAAATTGTCAAATAATAGTAATAAAGAACAGCTGGGACTCCGTGTCAGCACTCCCAAGCACACTTGCACTGTGGACTGCCTCTGCTGCTGTCTCTGAGGTCAGGGGTCAGTTTCCCTGATGCTCTGAGTTTACCAGGAGGCAGCTGTCTTGTACCAGGCCGCGGCAGCAGAGGGCTGCTTGTGCTCCTTGCGCGCTGCGGGCAGAGGGCTCTGAGGACCTCATCACATTCCAGCTCTCCCGCGGTGACTCACTGCAGCCCTTGTGATTATATAAGCCTGTGAAGACAGGGGCAGCTACAGGCCTCTCCCATTCCACGTGCTGTGACTTTTAAAGCCTTCTCTTGGATATGAGCTTCTTTTGAGTTCATCTTTGGAAACGTGGTGGACCAGTGATCGACAAACAGGTGGAACAGGAATTGTTCATCAATGGGAGGGAGCCCAGTTCTTAAAGAGAAGCTGGAGGCAGAATGTGGAAGGCCTAGGCTTGGAGCCTGCATCACCAAGCCCTGGCTTGCCTCTGCCCTCCTCTCTGTCCCTCCCTCCAAGATGCCCCACCTCCACTGGGAACCCCAGGCAGGAAAAGTGAGGCTCTAAGCCGGGATTGTTCCAGAGACACAGAGGGGAATAAAGTGCCAGAACTCCGACTGTGTCAGTGACCTCAGTGGTATTTGGGGGGAAGGAAAGGATATAAATGGACTTCTCCAATTCTCAGATCAGGTTTCACACTCCTGGTTCTCCAGCATTCCCAAGAGAAGTCCAGAGCTTAGACCTTTGCTTTCTCCCCATCTCCAAAGCCAAAGTCTACCTCTGCGTGCTCCATGGTAGGGAGTTCATCTTCCTATCCATGTTCACAGTCTCTTCCTAAACATTGTAACACAAACCAGTGCTTGGGAGTGGAGGCCGGAGGATCAGGAGTTTGAAGCCAGCCTTGGCTACAAAAGATCATAATACATATTCAGGACTTGGTGGCCCTTTCCAGCACTTGGGAGGATCAGAAGATCAAGGACATCCTTGACTATAGTGAGTTTGGGGCCAGCCTGGGCTATAAGGGACAGTTTCAAAACAAAAACAAAAGACAATCAAAAGACTATAACACAAGTCAGCAGTCAAGGCCTGGTCCCTTCACTTCCCATCCTCCTCCCCTTTGCTGGACTGTGCGTCTGTCTTTCTGCCTGCACTTCTTTATCTGCTACTTACGTGGTCCTGAGTGACCTTCTCATCACTCAATCCCTGAGTCTTTTTTTAGTCCTCATCCAATTTAACTTCCTGGGGACATGTGACAGGCTGGACCAGCTGCTCCCTCTTCTGACTCTCCCCTGGGCTGCAGTGACCTGCGTGCTTGCTCTGCCTGCTCCTGGGGCACCTGCCCCTCCTCATTTCTCGTGCCCCATTCTCTCTCCTAGCTGACCCTCCCCTAAGTGTGTGTACGTGTGGGTCGGCAGATTCCCCGTGTCCTTCTAAGCTTTTGATCCCCTGCTACACTGGAGCACTAAAAGGAGCACTGAGATGGGGGTGGTAGAGGACAGAGTGGGGAGCACTGAGATGGGGGTGATAGAGGACAGAGTGGGGAGCACTGAGATGGGGGTGGTAGAGGACAGAGTGGGGAGCACTGAGATGGGGGTGGTAGAGGACAGAGTGGGGAGCACTGAGATGGGGGTGGTAGAGGACAGAGTGGGGAGCACTGAGATGGGGGTGGTAGAGGACAGAGTGGGGAGCACTGAGATGGGGGTGGTAGAGGACAGAGTGGGGACCACTGAGATGGGGGTGGTAGAGGACAGAGTGGGGAGCACTGAGATGGGGGTGGTAGAGGACAGAGTGGGGAGCACTGAGATGGGGGTGATAGAGGACAGAGTGGGGACTGCATCCATAACTAGTAACGCAAAACTTTACTCAAGAAGACACGATGAAATCATTAGTTTTCGGAACAGGTCCTGTCATGTGACTCTCCTCCAAGTCCTCAATGACTCATCTCCAGTTCCTTAACTCTGACTCTCACAGTCTAATCTCACTGAGCTCTCCAGCTCATTTCCTGTTTCTGGGCTTTAAGTTGATCTCTGTTCACAGTCTACTCCTGCTTTCTCTGGTTCACTTCATTTTAAAAGCTACTTGCTTTTAAAAAGATGTTTCCAGCATTACCCTGAAGCCTTTCTCAGTGCTCCCTCCTATGATGATCTCTCTCTCTCTCTCTCTCTCTCTCTCTCTCTCTCTCTCTCTCTCTCTCATTCTCCTCTCTCTGTTGGTAGCAGATAAACACCTACAGTCCTCAACTTCTGTATTTGGACAATGAACACAATGATCAGATCCGCTTCACTGTGAGGACTGAGGAGCATGTCCAAAGTGCTTCCCACAGAACCCAGTACACCCGAAGTGCTTGCTAGCTGGATCTAGACTTCTGATTTACTTTTTGTTGTTGTTTGAATGAGAAATGTCCTCTGGGTCCTTGGCTACTTTGTCCTCAGTTGATGTTAACGTTTTCAAAGATTATAGAACCTTTGAGAGGCAGAACCTTTGAGAGGTGGAACCTTTGAGAGGCGGAACCTTTGAGAAGTGGAATCTTGCTGGAGGAAAAGGCAACAGGGTGAGGACTTGAGGTTTTACAGCCCAAGTTCTGGTCTTCTCTCTGCCTGTATCCCTCCCTGTATAACCTTGTAGATACAGGGTGACTGCACTCCTGTGCCGTGACTTTCCCATGCTGATGGACTGTATTCCCTTGAACTTTGAGCCAAAATAAACGCTTCCTCCCTTACGTTGTTTTAGGTATTTTGTTACAGCAATGAGAAAAGTAACTAATAATACCCCCTTATCATGGTGGAGGAAATTGCCTAGAAAGCAAAGGTATTTTCTCAAGTTAACTATCCCAGTGATAATGTATAGAACGCACTCCCGACCCTCTAGCTGAGGCCACGGGCTGTTCTGTCCCATTTCCCATGCTGCTCTTCATCAGTCCCTCCCCTCTGGAAATTGTTTTCTACCCTGAATGCCAAGCCTCTCAGGTTGAGGCACTATGGAGCTTGTGCGACTTGTTCAGTGTGCATGTGAGAGGCAGGTGTTGCTCTCCACTGCCCTCTGCTCTAATCCTGTTGCCCCAGTCTTGCTGAGGTCATTGTCTTTGTAATTCACTGCTATAACAGTCTGGTCTCAGCGTATACTGAGACTGACAAATGAATTCAGAAATCAAGGAGAGGGTGACACAATGCCAGCAGCCGGCCAGGCGCAGGGGCCACCAGGCCTGGCCAAAGCACTTTCTGGATCTCGATGCCAGGAAATCCTGGGTGGCCTGAAAGTCTGGTTTGCAGGGGTGGAAGACTGTGGCAGTGGTCAGAGGTGGGTCCCTCACAGCCACCTACTCAGCCGCCTTCTGCATAATGGCTCTCGGTACTGTGTGTACATGTGCAAGTACCTATGTGTGCTTCGCTTTTGCTGGGTTTATTGCTTGTTTCTTAGGATGACTTGGGCTGGGAATATATAGCTCAGTGGCATGGAGATGCTTAGCACGCTCTGGATTCGATCTCCAGTACTGAGAAGGAAAAGAAACTTGTTAAATTGGGCCAGGTGAACTCGCAAGAAGGCTCAGCTGCTAAAAATTGGCCATGGAAGCCTGACAACCCGAGTTCTACCCTGAAATCACAGTGGAAGGAAACAAATGACTCCTAAAAGTGGCCTCTAACTTTCTACACGAGCACTGTGCTATGTGTGCATTCATACTCAAAAGGTCACACACACACACACGCACACGCACACACGCACGCACGCACACACACGCACACACGCACGCACACGCACACGCACACATGCGCACATGGGAAATTAAATAAAAAATTCAAAACCAAGCCAGGTGTGGTGTGCATACCTGTAATCCTAGTCCCTGGGAATTGAAGGCAGGAGGATCCGAAGTTCAAGGCCGTCCTTAAACTTGAGGCCAGGCTGGGCAACATAAGACCTTTTCTCAAAAAACAAACCAAGCTTGATATGGTGGTACATGCCTTTAACTCCAGTACTGAGGAAGCAGAGGTAGGGAAATTTCTGTAAGTCTGAGGCCAGCCTGGTCTACATAGTGAATTTCAGGCCAGTCAGCAATACACAGTGAGACCCTGTCTCAGAAAAAAAACCCAAACAAAAACTTGTCAAACCAAACAGCTTAACTGGTGTTATCTAGAGCAAGAAAAAAGAAGACTTAAAAACACCAAGTATATCTCTCATGGTGTCTTACAGTTTGTGAGGAACTATGTTGTTTATGTCATGGTGTCTTACAGTTTGTGAGGAATTATGTTGTTTATGTCATGGTGTCTTACAGTTTGTGAGGAACTATGTTGTTTATGTCATGGTGTCTTACAGTTTGTGAGGAACTATGTTGTTTATGTGAGGATCCAACAGGGTTGTTGCACATATGAACCCTCAGCAACTGGGACAGCATGCACAAGACCTGACCAAGCTCACGCCAGACAAAATCCCAGCATGCAGGGCAGGATGTGGGTACAAAGCCCCACCTTGAGCTGAGGAGCTATTGACCATCGATAGCTGCTGGGAGAGGGAGTTGGGTTCCTTTAAGAATGAACCTGAGTTTGTTGACTGGGCTCCAGGGGATGAATCCACACCCAAGAGTGTTTGGGGAAACACAATTGGACTCGTGGCATGAAGTTGGGAGGGGACAGGAAGTGGAGGTGAACCTGAGGGAAGATGGGAGGGGTTGGATACGCAAAATACATTGTATGAAATTCTCAAGGATTATTAAAAACATTAAACATTTTTTTAAATTCCCCGTGCTGTGGGTGACACATCTGTGGACAAACCTCAAGGAGGAAATCTGAGCTCCTTCAAGGCACAATCGCATGCTGAAGTCGGAAAAGTGGGCTTTGCAGATGTGTAGAACCCGGTCCTGGGTTCCAGCTGTGGGGTCTCAGGCAGGCTCTCTGCTTCTCCATACAGCAGGTTGGGGAGATGAACTCAAGTTCTCGTTCACTTTTGTTTTTTATGATATTAGGAACTGAATCCAGCATAACTGCTCTACCTCTGAGCTATATACATAGCCCTGTTCTTGGTTTCTATTTTGAAACAGAGTCTTTCTAACTTACCTAGGCTGTCCTTGAACTTACACTGTAGCATGCACAGGGCTTGAACTTGTGATCTTATTGCCTTAGCTTCCTAAGTAGCTGGGATTGCAGATGTGTACCACTGGGTTTGACAGTTCCTCCTTGTTAATAAGGAGTTTTTATCTGTCAAGACAAGCATTAAAAAGTTAAAACCAGCACTCAGGAGGTAGAAAGAGGAGGATCAGTAGTTCAAGAACAACTTGGGCTACACGAGACCTCAACCTGGAACTTGAGGAGCAGAACAAACAGGTGGTGTCCATGTGGAGACAGGCAAGGCCACATCTGGAGAGGTGGGTGCAGTCAGCTGGCACCACAGGCTTCCAGGTTGGTGGTCAGAGAAGGTAGCTCAGAGAGGTGGAGTTAAACTGGTTCTTGCAGTTGTGTCTGGTCTGGCCTATACAGTGCTTTAAAGAATAGTTGTTACAATTGAAGATCAGTATTTGAGAGTGTCTATTGGAAACTGGGAAGATGGGATTGCATTGGATCTGTAACCCCATGTGGTCCCCTTCAGCCAGTTGCTTCTCCACCGCCCAGTCCAGTCTGAAGTACCTGTTCTCTCATCCAGGTCACCTGTGTCTCCAGTCACATTCTCTAATTACTTAGCCATCGTGGGACTAAGTCACACTGAGTGCTTAAGCATACCAGTGATTACATGTTCAAGGTGGGGTGCTATGATGTCACCCATTGTATCTGTTCACACATGGGCTGCTGCAAGATCTGAAATGTTAGTTGGATATGGTAGTGCACACCTATAATCTCTATACTTAGAAAACCAAGGCAGGAGGAGCCCTGAGAGTTTTAGAACAGCCAGGGCTACATATTATGTGCCAGATTAGCCTGGTATACACAGGAGATCCTGTTTCAAAAAAGCCAAACGAGCCTGGTATGATGGCACATGCCTTAATTCCAGTACTTTGGAGGCAGAGGCAGGATCTCTGTGCGACTGAGACCAGGCTGGTCTACAAAGCAGGTTCCAGGCCAGCAGGGGCTACCAAAAGACTTTGTATTTAAAAAACAAAACAAAACAAAGCAAACAAAGGCCAAGTGAAAGGCTAGGGAGACAGCTCAGTTAGTAAAGTCCTTGGCGCAGCTTATAAACATGAGGCCTGAGAACTCATGTAAAAAAAGGTGAGTGTGGTGACTCGTGGGGAAGCAGAGACAAATATATTCCTCACGGACAAGCCAGATTAGCTTCCTGAGAGAACAGCGGGACAATGACTCCATCTGAGAATTGACACTCAAGGCTGACTTCTGCCCTATGCACCCCCTCACATATCTCCATATGAGCACACATCTGTGTATATGTACACACCATACACACAAACCAAAAACCAAAAAATGGCTAGCGATGTGACTCAGTAGTTAAGTAAATGTGAAGCCCCGAGTTCCACTATCAGCACTGCAAGAATAAGTAAATAAAATTCATAAGTAGATAAAAATTTTTAAAATAAATTAAGTGAAAAGATGTGAGATGCTTACCCAGATTAGTGGCTCTGGTTCCAGATAAGGCTGTGACAATCGATCCTCCACTAAAAGGCCCAGTCCATGCTAAGAGCTGTTTCACATGTTCCCATGTTTCAATCACTGCCTGCAGGCAGAGCTGTTAACATCTCCATTTCATGTACAGAGACACTGAAGGCAGAGACAACTTGCTCTGTATCATGCAGGCAGGAACTATGTAGGACTGTGATGGGAACTCGGACAGTAAGGCTCACTGCTCCGTGCACCACTATGTGTCTTCTCATTTACGAAGGGCCTGCTGGAGATGAAATCAACCAGAACTCGGACGTATGCCTCTGTGTATGTGTGTGTGTGTGTGTGTGTGTGTGTGTCCTGCACATGGTGGGGAGAGCGGGGGCAAAGAGTAGATGGACACAGTCAAGTAGGATGTGGAGAAGGGTCAGGATATGATCTTGCCTCAAAGGGAAAGTGCTTGTTAGTTGTCACTGGTAATTAGTCTAACCTGTGGTTCAGGACTCTGGCTGCCAGCTGTAGCTGAGCTACCTAGCTTAGCAGCCTTCCTCCAGCCCTGGTCTTGGGTTTGCAAGGTGGGGAGGGGATTTTATTAGCTTCCATTCTTGAGATTCCAACCCAGCGTGAACAAGGAATCAATTATGAAGACCCTCTCCACCCCCACAGGCGTCACAGGGGACGGCTTTTTAAGCACACGGACTAATTCCTCTTCGTATTGCTTCCTCTGTGAGAGCTAAGCCCACTCACAGTCGCTGCTCTTCCCTGGGAGGCCTGGACTTGCCCACAGCCAGGGAGAACAGGTGTCCCCATAGATCTTCTTCCTGAGTGGTTCCCAGGGTGTCCATGTAT
Organism: Eospalax fontanierii; assembly: GCA_035773235.1. Taxonomy (NCBI): domain Eukaryota; kingdom Metazoa; phylum Chordata; class Mammalia; order Rodentia; family Spalacidae; genus Eospalax; species Eospalax fontanierii. The sequence goes on along the minus strand of CM069547.1, from coordinate 49,668,677 downwards.
AGGTGTGTGCTTTGTGGAGGGTACACAGAGGCTGACCTAGCGGGTGCTGAAATCCTATATGCTCTGGCTCTGTCCATCAGCTGTGCCCTGATGTGGGCTGTACCTATAGGAGGGCCTCTCTGTTCATACAGAGGTGCTGTGTGTGTGCCTCTACTGCCCAGTGGGACACCATTTCCAATCCATGTGCAGTCTCTGGGTGCTCTAGTAGCTCAAGGTGTGTCCTTGACAGTTCAGATAATAGACTCTTCACCACTCTAGAGAATTCAACCCCTTCCCCCAGCTCAGGCCACTGAGAACCCCCTGCCCCCTTTAAGGTATCTAATCCATATTTCTGTGACTCGGTGACACATAATTTCTTTCCCTCTAACCCACCCATCTAACAGAGTGACTTAGGGTCATCTTCCAAGATCCAGGGCCCTAACCTCAGTGTTTCCCTTGAGTCTGTGCTCCTTTTCTGGTAGCCTTCTGGGGTCCCTTGTTGTGTGTACCTGCCACTTTCCCAGCTACAGACTTGAGAATCTTCCTAAGTCCCAGAACAAGGTTACAGATGCCCATAATGAATTCACTGCCTGGCTGGGCTTCTGGGTGCCACTCCGGATGCTGTTTCACTCATCTCTGCTGGCTCTGGCCCTGACTTTACCCAACTCTCCTATGACAGATACCTCCTGGTTCTGGGATCAGGCTGGGCTAGTGGGTCATTTTGCTTAGAGTCCCTCCCAGCCTAAGGGTGAAGTTGAGCTGCTCTGACCCTCCTGTGTTGTGACTGGACTCATGAGTAAACAGCTGTCATGCTCAGACAAGCCCAGAGTGATGATTCCATAGAGCATGGTTCTCCACCTAATACCCTTCGGGATATATCCCAGAGCACCAGCATGCAAAAGGGGCTTGGCAGAAAGTCACTGTACCTTCTGGTCATCGCTAGTGTAGACATTGTTTTTGCATGTGTATGTTGCATGTGGTGTGAGTATGTGTGTGGTGTACTTATATATGTGTGAGTGTTTGCATGTATGTGGGTACATATATGTGTGAGGGTACCTGTGTGTGTGGTGTGTAGGCCTGAAGTTGTTGTTTTCCTTGAATGCTCTTCACTGCATTATTGAGGCAGGGTCTCTTAGTGAACTTGGAACTTGCCACTTCTAGCTAGTTCAGTTAGCTGGCTTGTCCCAGGGATCAGCTCTATCTAGAGTGCTGGTATTACAGGTGGCCACTATGCCTGCCTGGCCTTTATGTAGGTGGGTGCTGGGGCTCTGCACTTGTAGGGCAAGTGTTTTCCAGTTCCTATTTTAGGCATTTTTATCTCAAGGATGATTCTCAGCTTCTTCAGGTGTTGGTGGTAGTGGCTGTGGGGAGTTTAAAACTCCCTCAGCTGGGCATGATGGAGCATGCCTGCAATCCCAGCATTCTACACACAGAGTCAGGAGGATCATGAGTTCAAGGCCCGCCCGGGATACATAGGCAGATCCTGTCTCAAAAAATAAAACTCAACCCAAAATCCTCCCTCTAAAGATGCTTGTCTTCTTTAGTTTTTAAATTTCAAATTCATTTTATTGTACTTTATTTGAGATATGGTCTCATGAAGCCCAGGTTGGCCTCAAACTCACTGTGCGACCAAAGATGACCTTGAACTCCTGACCCTCCTACCTCTGCACCACATCTGGCCTGTGCATTGATGGGAATGGAGTCCTTGTGCGTGCTGGGCCAGCTCTCTGCCAACTGAATTACACCCAGCGTGTCCTCTCTAATTCAGCCTGTAAGCTTCCTCGTTGAGTTCAGCTCAAATGTGACAACCACAGCTATGAGCAGCCCGGGGCTCTTCTAGTTCGTTTCCTGCTTTCTGTACCACCTCTAAGGATGCCTTTATTCTCCAGGCAGTCTCTGAGACTGTCACCCCAAACTTTCCAAAAGCCTGGGTTGGCTCATCTGTCCCCACCCACAGACTGGATTGGAGACTGAGCATTTCTTACTGTCCCTCAAACCCTTGATGACCACAAGATGAATGTTACTCCAGAGGAAGATCCTTTCCTCTCTGACCCAGCTCAGGGAGGTTCCCCGGGATACACAGAAGCCAGGGGCAAGACTAGGCACTAAAGGTCAAGCTTGGAGCTGTCCCGGGGTGTTGGTCTAATCCTCCCGGACCCTCCTTCCTTTGCCCACAGAGGCAGACAGGAAGGAGACTATTATGTTAATGCGTGGGCCCAGGAGGTGACAGGGAATATCAGAAGGCCAACCCAGAGGGGACCCAGCCATCCTGCCTCAGGGAGTTCTGGTCTGAGGCAGGGCCACTCCCAGGCTTCTGGGGCAGCTGCATTGGGTCAGATGACCTCAGCACTCCAGGCTTGTGTAAGTCTGCTGGGCTCTGGCCCACACCCACGCCCCATGCAGCCTGGTGGGGCCCTGACTCATTCCACGTGGTTGGGTAACCAGCTTTGGGAGATCAGTCTTGGGAAGAAGAGCCAACCGGCTCACAAGCACAGTGATCATGCTGGCCGCAGCGAGACGGTGTGCATGTGAAGTAGGAGACTCTGGATGCCACGTCTTTTCTCTCCCTGCCTCGTACCCCAGTCTGGTATCCTCTGAGGCCCACAGCCAGATTCCCCAGCTGTGAGTGGAGGGAAGCAACCATCCACTGCCTTTCTCCTCAGTGCCACACAGTACCCCATTCCTCCGCATGTGCCTTCTGGGGCCCGGCATCTTCTAGCGCCGTACCCCCTAATGGGGCACCCTCACTTTTATTTTGTTTTGAGACAGGTTCTCACTTCATATCCGAAGCTGGCCTCAGTTTCTCTATGTAGCCCAGGCTGACCTGGAATTCAGGATCATCCTCCTGCATCAGCTTCTGGAAGTTTTTGAGTGTTGGGATTACAGGTGTGAGATGTCATACCAGGATGGTCCCCTTACTCTGGTATATACATGCCCTACCTCTCTACTGCTTCTGCTCTTCATGCTTCCGGCCCCTCCACATGCACACCCCTTTGTTTGGGATCCTGATTAACTTCTCTGAGGATAACTGCTAGGTTGGAAGGCACTAGGTCACTTTCCTTGCAGAGCAAAATCGCTGTCTATTCTCTTGCTTAGCAACGTTGGTAGGAAGAATAGCAGAGGCGCACAGTGAAGGATTTCAGAGTTAGCTGCAGGAGTCGGAGAAATTTCAAAGTTGCAGGAAACTTCCTGTTCACCATCCACTCATGCTTTGAAGAGAGGGGGTCATTCACACAGAATTTGTAAGACTGACTCTTTCCTTGGTTGCTGTTTGCCCAGGCTAAGTCATGGCAGTTTGTGTTTTAAAACTGTGCCCTGAGCTGATTGTAAGGACACAGGCTTGTAATTGCAGTGTGGGGAGGTGGAAGCAGGACAATCTAGAGTTCAAGGTCATCTTTAGCTACCTTGTGAGTTTGAGACCAGCCTCCCCTACCTAAAACTTTGTCTCAAAAGAGGACCTGAATTCAAAATCCCCAATATTCACATAAAAGCCAGGTGTGATGGCACATACCTGAAACTCTACCAAGAGTCAGGAAAGAAGAAGTAAACATAAGGAGCTCACTGGCCAGCTCTAGGTGGAGAGTAATAGTGGGAGACACCTGCTCTGCACTTCTGACCTGCACATGCACGTGGCATGGGCACCACACAAACATACTGTCACAGTATTGATTAATATGTTTTGGGGTCTGGAAATTTTTAACTCAGATGCTCTCAATGTTTTTTATATAACATATATTCTTACTGAGTTTTGGTGCCTTTCATACAATATATCTTAATCGTATTTAGACCTCCTCACTTATCTGCACCCTCCCACCAGATTTCATGCATTCTGTCATATATGTTAAGGCCTGCTGAGTCAAGTTTGTGTACCCGGATGTGGTGTGAATCCCTTGGTGTGAATTCATCCACTGGAGCCTGGTCAGCCTATCTAAAGTTACTTCCTTAAAAAAGACCAGCTCATTGGGTGTTGAAGTATGCCTCTAATCCCAGCCCTCGGGAGGCAGAGGCAGGTGAATCTCTGTGAGTTCAAGGTCAGCCTGGTCTACATAGCAAGTTCCATGCCAGCTGGGGCCACAGGGAGACCTTGTCTAAAAAAAAAAAAAAAAAAATTAAAAAGACCAACACTCTCTCTCACCCAGCAGTGATCAGCTGCCAGTAGTTCCTCAGCTATGTTTGGGGCTTCTTACCCATTCCCCCAGTTCTATGCTGAGTTTTTGTCTGGTTTGAGTTTGCACGGGTTTTGTGTCTGCTGTTACCATTGCTGTAAATTCATATGAGTAAGTTTAATATAGGAGTCCTATCTAGGGACATGCTCAATATTTTTTTTAAAGACTGTGGGTAAGAAAGAAAAGGAGAAAGGGAACAACTTTCTGTAATCATATGCTTTAACTTGAAATCGACCAAGAAAGGGCCAGCAGGCACCTGATGTGAAGCATACAGAGCAGTTGTCTGAGTGCGTGCCAAGAATGCATGAGGTCGTGCATGATCCCCAGCACCATTTAAAGCAGGACTGTAACACACACCTGGAATCCCGGCATTCTAGAGGTGGAAGCAGGGGGTCAGGAGTTCAAGGTCATCCTTAGACTCAGCCACTTCCTGGCCAGTCTGGGTTAAATGAGACCCTGTCTGAAATTATATGTAAATGATCTAAGAAACTGAAATATTTTTTTTCTGGTACTGCGATTGCACCTAGAGCATCCTGTATGCCATGCAAACATTCTATCACTGAGCTGTATCCCCAGCCCTGGAAACATTCTTATAAATGCATTTGGTTACTCTGTGATGAGCGGTGACTGCAACACAACTGCAGGGGGACTAGGGCTGCTGCTCTGGGCTGGCTGATTGACATATGCTAACGACGTGAATCTGTATACTTACCTATACTGCAATAGAAAAGTCAAAGGTTCATAAGTATTTAATTTTAAAAAATCTTGCATTATTTTTTGTTTTGTGTGTATGGGTGTATTGCCTACATGTATGTAAGTGCACCTGTGTCATGCAATGCCCTTGGAGATCAGAAGAGGGCCTCAGATTCCCCTGGAACTGCAGTTACAGCCAGTTGTCAACTGCCATGTGGGTGCTGGGAATCGAACCCTGGTTCTCTGCAAGAGCAGTCAGTGCTCTTAACTGTTGAGCCATCTCTCCAGCCCCATAAATATTTAATTTTTATAACAGTTCTGCTTTTCTTTTATTTGGGGAAATAAGCTGGGATTTTGCCAAAGGAATGACTACACTATGAGATTCCCACTGGGGACTCACTCCAGCTGGGATGTCCGAGGCCGGAGGAGATCCAGCACCTGCTTGCAGCAGCACTCGACTCTCTGCCAAGATCCCTGCTCAGCATCTGTGTCTGGCAGGCTGTCATTTTGGATTTTTGTCAGTATCTGTGACCTGATGCTTTCAGAGTCAGAGAACAGCACAAAAGGTGCTGGGAGCCCGAAGATTGCGAAGATGAAACGGCCGGTGATGGGCTTGTCTTGTTGCATTGCCTGTTTTCCCGGACTGCTTGTTTTTAAGTTTGGGGGATTTATTTTATTTTAAATTGTATGTGTGTGGGGTGTGTGTGTGTGTGTGTGGTATGTGTGTGTGGGGTGTGTGTGTGTGTGTATGTGTGTGTGGGGGGTGTGTGTGTGGGGTGTGTGTGTGTGTGTATGTGTGTGGGTGTGGGGTATGTGTGTGTGGGGGGTGTAGGGGTATGTGTATGTAAGTGCAGATACCCTCGGAGGCCAGAGGCATTGGACCCCTGGAGCTGGAATTGCAGGTGGTTGTGAGTCACCATGTGGGTGCGAGTGCTCTTAACTTCCAGTCCTACTTTTTTTTTTTTTTAATTTACTTTAAAATTTTTAAAAATTTAATCTGTATTAGTGTATTGCTTGCGTGTAGGTGGGTGCACCTGTGTCGTACAATGCCTATGGAGGTCAGAAGAGGGTGTTGGATCCCCTGTAACAGACAATTGTTAGGGTGCTGGGAATTGAACCTGTGTCCTCTGCAAGAGCAGTCAGTGCTCTTAACCACTGAGCCATCTCTCCAGCCTTTGTTTTGTTTTTATAGATAAAGTCTCATCTAGTCCAGGCTGGCCTTGAATTCACTATATAGCCGTAGACAACCTTGAACTTCTGGTCTTCCTGCTTCCACTGCCCAAGTGCTGGGATGGTAGGCCTGAACTACCATGACCAGTTTACTTGAGGTTTATGGAGACTTTGTCAGGTAAGCATGATTGATTAACTCAGTTTCCAAGCCCTCACCTCTTCTCTAAAGATGGAGGGGTGGGGCTAAAAGTTCTGCACTTCGGACTATGACTTGGTCTTTCTGATGACAAGACCCCATGCTGAAAGTGCTCAAGAGCCCATGGAAAGTTCATTCACAACACCACACACACACACACACACACACACACACACCTATCACCTAAGAAGTTCCCAAAGAAGTGGGGCTTCTGTGCTAGGTTGCTCAGGGCCTAAGAGACCTGCTGAATGTCCAGCCGTAACATCCTCACTCCAGGTAGGAAGCAGGAATTGAGGGAGGTAAAAGGACTTACCTTCTGCATCTGCCTGTTTAAGGAGGTTTTCTTTTTCTTTCTGTCATTTTCCCCTTAGCCATCCTCCACAACATGAATTCACATTCCCTTAGCTAAAATAATGTCACATAGCTATGGAATTTAATAGGAAGCTGGAGCTAAGCGTGGTGTCACATACCTGTAATCCCAGTACTTGTGTAGTGGAGGCAGGAGAACAGGAAGTTGAAAGGTTATGTATAGTGAGTTCAAGGCCAGCATGAGCTATCGGAGGCTCTGTTTTAAAAATAAGAGAAAGGAAAAAGACTGGAAAATGTAGTCACTTGTACTAAAATGGTGTAGGAGAGACAGCTAGTGCCAGTTATGACTGATTCAGAAAGACCATTTCAGAGTCTGGGTTTTTGTCTGCTGAGGATTTGGAAGGTGTTGAGCTGAAGAGTATCGATATGCACAAAGGCCACTGATGAAATTACTCAGACTTAGAAAGTAGTGTTCAATACATTTCTTTTTTGACAGGGTCTTCTTAGTCCTAGCCCACCTGGAAGTCACTATGTAAACCAGGCTGATCTCAATCTCACACCTGCCTCTAACTCCCGAGGACAAATATTCAATACATTTAAGATTGCCTTTGATTGTTGATTTGTTCTAATCTATATGGTAAGCATTCAAAATGACTAATAGGACTTCCGGTTTAAAATGCATCTGATGGACAGTCTCTCTCTCTCTCTCTCTCTCTCTCTCTCTCTCTCTCTCTCTCTCTCTCTCTCTCTCTCTCTTTCTCTGACAGGGTTTTACCATGTAACCCAGACTTCCTTGAACTCAAATTTTTCTTTCTTTAGCCTCTCCAGTGCTTGGACCATAAGATCACTGGTACCACTGTACTTGGCTATATTTGTGTTTTGTTTTGGTTGGATTTTGTCTTATTTTTGAGAAGGGTCTCCCTGTAGCCTGGACTGTCCTGGAACTCCCCATGGAGACCAGGCTGACTTCACTCTTACAGAGATCCCCCTGCCTCTGCCTTCTGAGTGCTAAAGGCATGGGGCACCCCATCTGGCTTTGGCTGTATTTCTTGATTTTTTAGAAAAGTGTCTGGGAAGCCAAGGCAAGGAGGTAGCCTGGGGAGGGGAGAGAGAGACAGAGGCAATAACCACCCTGAAAATTAAATTCAACAAAGAGCACAAACCCAGGACTTCAGAGGCGTCTGTAACAGACGTAGGTTAAGACAAACCTTCCCACATTTGACTCACAAAATAGAACATGACAGGAAAACCCAAGACCCTCATTCTTCCTCACTATTTACCTGGTATGTATGTGTTAAATGTACACATTCATGTGGTTTGTATGTGTTCATGTGGGTATGTATATAGAGGCCAAGGGTGGACATCAGTGTTTTTCTTTGTTGCTCTCAATGTTGTTGTTATTACTATTATTTTGAGACAGGGTCTCACTATGTATCTCTGGCTGGTCTGGAACTTGATATGTCCACTAAGCTGGCCACAAACTCACAGAGATTCACCTGGTTCTGTCTGCCAGGTGCCACCATGCCCAGTATGAAATGGATTATAATTTTAAAAAGATATTTATTTTTGCGGGTATGAGTGACCACATGCATGCCTGGTGCCCACAGAAGCCAGACGAGATGTTAGGTCACCTGGAAATAGAGTTACAGATGGTTGTGAGCTGCCATGTAGGTGCTGGGAACTGAACCTGGGTCATCTGCAAAAGCAGCAAGTACTCTACCTGCTGAACCACGTCACCAGCCCCTCTACCTTATTTTTTGAGGCAGATTCTCTCATTGAGCCTAGAGCTTACCGATTTGGCTTTGCTGGCTGGCCGATGAGCTCTTCCCCCTAACATTAGAATTACGCACCAGGGCGGCTGTGCCTCGCTTTTACTGAGTGCTGGAGGTCTGAGCTCAGGGCCTCCTGCATGTGGGGCAGCACTTTACTGACTGAGAATCTCCCTAGCCTCATTATTTGTCTTTTGATTGAAAGTTGGCTTTCCTCTCACTGGGAGTCTTTCTGGGACAGTGAAGATGGAAGAGCTTCCTTCTTTGTCATATTTTGTATCTACTTAAATTTATCAACAATTCCTCAGTGAAGAAGGTGGTGTGAAGTGGTGTGGTGTGGTGTGTGTGTGTGGTGTTTGGAGATTCCAGGGTGAGCGACTGGGGAGTAGATTCCCCCATTCTGGCTCGTATAATCCATAATTTAAGAGCTTCCGGAATGAACTCTGAGAGGAAGAACTGTTTTTGGACCAGTCAGAACTGTCACTTCAAGAGTCACACTGGGGCAGGGGAGAGGGCCATGGTAAGGACACTTGCTATGAAGCCTGAAGATCTGAGCTCAATCCCTGGCATCCAAGTGGTGGAAGGAGAAAACGGACTCCCACAATCATCTTCTGGCCCCTATACACACCCCCTGCTCATTTGCGTGCTCACGCTCACACATTAAATTATGAACATTTTATATTTAAAAAGAATCATATTGGTTCTGAGTATCAAGTGCAGAATGTGACTGAAGTCAGAGCCAGGCTGGGTATTGAGTGTCCAACCTGTTCTTCAGCTGTGGGACCGAGAGTGTCCTTTCCTCTTCACACTGGAAATGGATTTAGGTGAGAGTCATTCACAGGAACTGCCATAAATACCTAGTTAGAAAGCATTTATCTTTAAAAACTGACTTATGAGTGACAGAGAGGCACAATAATACCCTTGGGATGCTGGAGCCCAGTTGTCTGGGTTCAAATCCTGACTCCACCATTTACAGCTATATGACTGTGGGCAAGTTACCCAACCTCCCTGGCTCAGCATTCACACCTGTAAAACAAGGTTAACAATGCTCCGTAATTACTTCATAGGATTTCGAGGACTGTGTGAGTCAGCACACAAACAGTGCTCAGGACAATACAAAGCACAACAAACACAAGCTGTATTATGATGAGGAAGATTTGACTACAGAGAAAAGCAGTTCAGTAAGGAACTTGTAAATAAATCACAGAAACAGAAAGGAAGCAGAACATTTTTTAATGTTTTAAAATTTTATTTGTATTTATTTTGTGGAGGTGGGGGCAGTATATGCCACAGTGAGCCTGTGGAAATCAGAGAACAACTTACAGGAATCATCTCTCCTTCCTCTAGGCGGGTCCTAGGAATCCAAGTCAGGTCATCAGGCTTGGTGGTCCATGCCTTTACCAGCTGAGCCATCTCACCAGCCCCAAGCACATCATTTGGATAACACATAAAACTATTTTTGAAAATATTCTTCTGTTCTACACCTAGGTATTATTCTATGCCACCTACTCAGCACGGGGCAAATGTATCACCAAAAATAAGGTAGAGCAATCTCCAAAAGAAAGTTTCAGGGGCTGGAGAGATGGTTTCAGTGGTTAAGAGCACTGGCTGGTCTTGCAGAGGACCCGGGTTTGATTCCCAGGACCCACATGATGGCTAACAACCTTAACTCCAGTTCCAGGGGAATCTGGCATCTTCTTCTGAATTCGAGGGCATTACATGACATGGGTGCACTTACACACATGCAGTCAATATGCTCATACACATAAAATAAATAATAATAATAACGATAGGGCTAGGTGTTTCGGCGCGCACCTTTAATCCCAGCACTGGGGAAGCAGAGGCAGGCCGATCTCTGCGAGTTCAAGGCCAAACTGGAATACATAGTGAATTCCAAGCCAGCTGAGTAGAGTACTTGCTGCTCTTGCAGATGACCCAGGTTCAGTTCCCTACAGGGAGATCCTTTCTTAAAAAAAACCAAAATAATAATAATGACATAATAATAAAGTTTCAGGAAGCCATTTGGTGTCCTAGGTAGAATTAAAAAAAAAAAAGTATTTGCAAAGCAGGACAAAAAACACAAAGAAATAAAAGAATAAGAGAACAAAATTGAAAAATAACTGAGTAGGTGGCATAGAATAATACCTAGGTGTAGAACGGAAGAATATTTTCAAAAAGAATTTTATGTGTTATCAAAATGATGTGCTTGGGGCTGGTGAGATGGGTCAGCTGGTAAAAGCATGGACCACCAAGCCTGATGACCTGACTTTGATTCCTAGGACCCGCCTAGAGGAAGGAGAGATGATTTCTATAAGTTGTTCTCTGATTTCAACAGACTCACTGTGGCACATACTGCCCCCACCTCCATGAAATAAATATAAATAAAATTTTAAAACATTAAAAAAATGGTGTGCTTCCTGGTATGCTTACTCACACCTAAAATACCGTCACTCAAGAGGCTGAGTCAGGAAGATTGCCTGTTACACAGAGTGAGTTCAAGGCCAGTCTGGGCGATGTAATGAGACCATTTGAGGAGGGCTGGGAATGTAGCTCAGGAGTAGAGTGTTTGCCTAGCAGGTGCAAGACCCTACGTTCAATCTATAGAACTGCAAAGAGTTCTATGTAATATGTATTATATTAGCATATCATGTTACATTACATATATATAGCAAATATGTAACACCAATTCTCTCTCTATTCTCCCTCCCTCCCACCTCCCTTGCATCACAAAAGGCCACATGCGCTCACAGCAAGGTGGTTATCTCCAAGCCATATATTTTTTTGCCTTTCCTGTTTCTTATAGATACTGTCATACATTCTGATCAGTAATTTAAAATACTGTAAGATATTGGAGCTGGAGAGATGGCTCAGTGGTTAAAAGCACTGACTACTTTTGTAGAAGATCTGAGTTCAATTCCCAGCATGCACATGGCAGCTAATAGTGTCCGTAATTCCAGTTCCAGAAGATCTGATGCCCTCTTCTGACCTCTGTAGGCACTGCATGACAAAGTGCACTTACATGCAGGCGTAACACTCATACACATAAAATAAAGTAAAGATAATAAATAAAATATTTAAAAATACTGTAAGATGATAAAAAGTAGCTGGAATGTAAGGGGAAGGGACCTTAAACAGGAGAGCTGGAGGGGGAACCTTGAACAGGAGACGTGGAAGAAACACAGACATCATTTACTCCTTATGCTGTCACTCTTTAGTCTTGGCTTTCCTAGCTCCTAGAAACATAAGAAATAAACACCTCTGGATTAAGTCAATATATGATATAAATACATGGAAATTCACATGTACATAAACGAAATTAATAGAGGAGCATTTACTCCCTATAACGTTATTGAGATTTATTACAAAACTTTAAGGCTTTATGGTATTGTCTCAAAAATGAACAATTTATCGATGGGTTAGAATTGTAAAACAGGTACCTGAACCCTTGATTATGTCAAAGGTGACACTATAGAGACAAGAAAGTCTTTCAATAATTTTTTTGGCCTGGGCAAAGTGGCTTTATTAGAGAAAGCCAGGGTTACCTAGGACTTAGCAGTCAGCACTGCGTTCTTCTTGCCAAACGTGGTCACAGCATTGACAAGTGTAGGCTGTGCTTCATCCACTGTTAGCTCAGCCTGTCTCCTCCCCCCTTCTCCTCTTCCTCCTCCTCTTCCTCCTCCTCTCCCTCCTCCTCTCCCTTCTCTTCTTCCTCCTTCTCTTCCTTCTCCTCTTCCTCCTCCTCCTCTTCATCCTCTTCTTCCTCCTCTTCCTCTTCCTCCTTCCCTGTTTAGCCACCTTAGGAGTTGAAGTCCTCACTTTCCCAGCACAAGCCAGGAAGCCACTAGTTGTACTTCCTAGCATGTGACCAGCTACTTCAGAGTGGGCAGGGCCTCCACCCCATCGTGGCCTAGGTGACCAGCTACTTCAGAGTGGGCAGGGCCTCCACCCCATGGTGGCCTAGGTGGCCTCACCCTTTAGTTGTGTGCCTGCCAGAAGCAAGACTTGGTCTTCCAGGGCTGTGCCCTCCAGGGAGGCCACATGAACCTTGATCTGAGTGATTACCTCCTGGCTAGTCACTTTGAGGACAACTTCTGGTCTCTTGACAAAGGGCTGCATGTTTGCAACTAAATCTTGGGTGCAGCAGCCGCTACTCAGGAAGATAAAGTAAGGAAAGAGGTGGGGGGGGTGCCCCATCCTCTGCCTGCTGTGAATCACATCACTGTAAGAAGGAAAGTTTGTCAGTGAATATGCTGTAATATTTAAATACTCATTTTGAAAATGATGGCACTTTATTATTCTTCTGTTATATGACATTTGAATTCCAGTGTGGTGTGCACATATGTAATCTCAGCACTTAGGAGGCTAAGGTGGGTGAGCTGCTTTGAGTTTGAGGCCAACATGGGCTCAAAAAATTTTTATATACATAGAAAAAATGTATGTAAAATATTGGTACATTAAAATCATGATGACTGTGATAAAAACTTGAGCTTTTGAAGAGGAAACTTTATCTTGGCTGTTTAGAGGGTTCATCTCCTACTCACTTGGCTCTGTGGCAGTACAGTGCATTGTGGGGTAACACGTGATAGAAAGGGCCTGCTGACCTCATAGTGACCTGGAAGCAAAGAGAGGCAGGAGTTGGGAGGCCCCAGCATCTCCATCCAGGCATGTCCCTGGTGACCTAACTTCCTTCCACTAGGCCTGCCTCCAGCAGGTGCCACAGCTCTCCATACCCTCAAGCTTTTACTCACAGGCCTTTGGGGAAATCACTTCAGACCTGTAGGATAGTGGTGACGGAGATCAACCTAGCATACAAGTTAGAACACAGTGTAATTTGCTGAAGACAAAGGGATGCTCCTCTCTTTCTATAAATTGCTTCATCCTAAGAAGGAAACTGAACATTGATTCATCTCTTAAAGACCGTGGGGTATTTGTTTAGGTGAAGATGAAATCCAGTCATTGTCAATTTTTATCCTATGATTAGTAAAGCATAAGAAGAAAAACATGATTTGAAAACTATCTATATTACATTTTGAATTATTTTAAACGTTTTAAGATTTTATTCATTTATTTATTTTGTGTGTTTGTGTGTGTGTACATGGGTGCAGGTGCCCAAGGAGGCCAGAAGAGGGCATTGGATCCAAAGAGCTGGAGTTACAGGAAGTAGGGAGCGTCTGATGTAGGCACTGCAACCAATTCTGGTCCTCTGGGACAACAGTAAGCCTTTTAATCATTGAAACACCTCTCCAATCCCTAACTTACTTTTAAAACAATAACTATTATTACTGTCATCATTGTTTTTGAGACAGGGCCTCACATAGCTCAGGCTGAACTCCAGCTCACCATGTCGCTAAGAATGACTTTGGCCCTTTTGCTTCTGTTTATGGAGTGCTGGCATTATAAGCATGCACCAACTGCCCAGCTGAGTTTTTAGACATTAAAACTATTTTTATACATTTGAAATTCATGTGTTGACAAATACGGAAACTCACCTTTATGTAACTTTCACCTGATGGTAGAATTAAAATTAACCAAAAGGGGGCTGGGAGATGGCTCGGATGTAAAAGTGTCAGCTGTGCAATCCCTAGAAACTACAGTAGAAGGAAAAGACCTATTTCTGAAAGCTGTCCTCTGACTTCCACATGTACACCATGCCACAACATGTACCTGTGCGTGCACACACATGCACACACACACACACAGACACTAATAATAATAAAAATAATAATAAATTTTAAAAGAATGAAATAAAATTATCTAAAAGAGGTCATTAAAATGTAAACTAACTAACACAGGTTAGAGTTAAGGTAGAGGGCAAAGAAACAAGTATAAGAAGACACTTTGCTCTAGAATAATATCTGGTATATGGGTCTCAGTAAATTGAATGCATGAAGCTGGACAGCACCATGGTTTGGGATATAATTATCCAGGTAAAAATTGATTTTTAAAATGGCAATTGTAGGTTCCAATGACAGGAGCAGTGAGATAAACTATGCTCTAGGATTAACAAATAAGACAGTTCTCTAATCCCATTGTTCTATAATCAAGAATGTCAAACACATGGGATACATATGGCCACTTTTCCATTCTGCTTTCAAGACAGACATGACTAATCTATTACTGCCTCCCTGATGACTGAATTCTTAGTACAGATGGAAAAATGAGGTTTTTTTCATGAAAAGGTTTGGGAGAACTTATCCCTTTGGAAGGCTAAGCTTCTTCTATAAGGTTGTTTGACAATCAACTCTAGAGAATGAATGTAAAAAAAAGATCAGTTACACAGCGTTGTGTGACTCTTCGTGGAGAGAAAGTGAGCAGATGTCTATTCACCCTAAACAGGGCGCAATGACGGACCAAAGAAATCATTCCTCTCAAGTCTAGCTTGGTGAACCAGCAAGTTGAATTGGAATTACTTAAAGAAGCATGGGCAACTCTAAGCAGATGCACTATGGAATAGCCCATAGAGCTGTATTCCTGTAGCTCCCCAGACAATTTTCAGGAAGTTCCACCTACAGAGTCCCTTCCTGACACCTCCTTGCAATTGTTTACTGTTTATATAACCTCCAGGAGAAGCCTATGAGTCTTGTAACTTTCTGAGCTTCATAGCCTTACAAGTTTGTTTGTTTATTTTTATGTGTGTGAGTGTATTTCATGTGTATGCAGTGCACCTGTGTCATGCAGCACCTGTGGAGGTCAGAAGATGGCATCAGGTTTCCCTGGAACTGAAGCTACAGATGATTGTCAGCTGCCATGTGGGGTGTTGAGAACTGAACCTGGGTCCTCTGCAGCCAGTGCTCTTAACTACAGAGCCATCTCTCCAGCCCCAGCCTTGCAAATTTTGTTAGCTTCCTGAGTCTTCTGAGCCTCCCTTCTCTCTCCAGGAGGGAGTGCTCCAATTCCAAGGAAATAGTTACTCAACACATGGTCTTAGCTTTTCTTTTCTTAACAAACCAAAATGGCACTGGCTCTTAATCATCCCATTTGCCCCGGTCAAGGGGGCCAACCAGAGAGTTCAGCATTTAGACAAGGAAAGATGCCAAACCCAGCCAAGAGAATGTTCCTGGTGACATCTAATGCACAGGACAAACTTGCCATGGTGGTTCATGCCTGTAATCCCAACACTTGGGAAACTGAGGCAGAAAGATTTCCGTAAGTTTGAGGCTAGCTCGGGCTACATAGTGAGTTCCAGGCTAGTCTGGACTACATAGTGAGACTATCTCAAAAGGACAAAACCAAGCAAACAAAAATGAAAGGAAGGAAGCACAGGTGAAGTGGGAGGCTGAAGGGCAGGGCAGCTCCTGCCCGGCTGGGGAGGAGAGAGGCTGCGAGCAGCATTGGGTGGTGCCTTTCATCAACTCGTGGAGCCGAGATGTGACTCTCGAGGCTGCAGCTTCCTATGAATAGCAGAAAAGTCAACAATGCGGGAGAGCCAGCAAATACTGACAAAGCTTACGGTGGCCTACATGGGAGTGAGAACCGTAAAGTCCTTTTGGTGCTTCTGCCTCTTCCTGACCACACTCTCATAATGCATTACTGCATAGGAATTGCTTCTAGAGCATGAGAACCCTGCTAATGGTTGGTCCCCACTTTGGTCAAGAGACAGACTTCTGCCATTAAGAGTGGCCTGAAGTAATTTTGTAGAATTTTTGTCAAAAGTGTTAACATGACCAACACACAAAACCACAGAGGGCAGAAACAAACCAGATGGCTTTCCTTCTCTTGCCTGTCTTGTTCTTGCCTCTGCTCCTGACTTTTTGAGACAGTGTGGATCCTGAGGTGACCTGAAAAGAGAAGCCAAAGGTGTAGTCCAATCTTGGCTGGACACTGATCTCTTCTTCCAGAAAACGGAGATCATTTGAAACAGGAGTTCATGAGGCCAAGAGGACGGGCTTGGATGTGTCCTCTGGGGGTGGCACTAGACTCACAGAGACCAAAAGGCAGAGCCGGGGGAATGTAGGAGGCATGTGGTTGCTCGGGGGAATCTGTAGGAAATGAGTCACCTCTTTCTTAGACTGCAAAAGAAAGGACAGCACCTTCAAGGTGTGTCTTCCGCCTGGGCGGGGCCCCAGTTCCCCCTCTTCCTACTCCTCTCTGATCTCAAGTGTCCTTTTTTTTTAAAGAAGTCATTCCTTGTCCTGAATTCCTTCTCCACTCCTCACACCATTTGTTCTCTATACCCCACCTGTTGGGGCCACATTGTCTGGAATGGTCATCCCTTCTTAGCATCTAGGTTGCTGGATCAATACAGACATGGATAGGCATTCTTGCCATTAGTCCTTCCAATAGTATGACCAACACCTCACTAGTATTTGCTTCATGTTAGTAAGCTCAAATACATTACGTTTCTCAAGGCCAAAATTTGTAGCAGGAGAATTGGCCAACCCAGGCTGGCCTCAAACTTGTTATGTACATTCAAGAATGGCCTTGAACTCCTAATTCTCCCGCTTCTACAATTTAAGTGATAACGTTGACATCCAGATCTAGTAGTGTCTGCTCTTGCCCTCCAGTCTACTCTTTTCCAGTGTGTCATTTTGAAGAATTGTTTGATCTTTAAGTAGAAATATTACAGTAGAACTTTGAAATTTTATACTTCACAACATTATGTATTAGTCTTGCTATAATGAAAAAGAAAATCTGCCTCTAAAAATGGCCATCCATACCTTGCACTGCCAGCATTTCCCAGAGGGACGGCTATTGGCTTGTTGTCAGAGTCTGTGCTCTAGAGTGTTTAAGCTCCCTTGTCTCAGCTGGTTAAAGGAGGCCTCAGTCAATGTGCAATTAAAAGTGCCCTTCACATCGGTGCCTGAGGATTTCACTGTCACTCCCTCAGCTGATAATTCTAGAGTGAAGTTACCATGAAACTGTCTTTCTTACTGTAGGCCCAGCACCTGGCTCATGGAAGACCTATAGTAGATGCCAGGACTCAACCCAGCCCAGGAATGGGAGATGCTGGACAGACGGACGGTATGTCCCCATCACTTTGGATGCTATCTAGTCTGATCTCATTGTGCATCCTGTCTGTATTATCTCAACATGCCTATGGGGTTATTTAATGTCGTTAATGTATTAAGTTCCTCAATCAAACTTTGATCATTTCTTGTGGCGATTAAATACATTGTTTTAAGATCAGCAGGATGCTTTCCAGCTCTTGGCCCCTGTGGCTGCCCCATCTGTACATCCTAAATTGCAATAATGTCTTATTTATGAATGTTTGGGTCAAGGCACATTATGAATACATGTTCCAGTCAACAGAACTGCCCACCTCTTGCCCTGTGCTGCTTTGGGTTCTCCTTTGTAAGCACTGCAGAGACTCTTTGGTTGCTAATGGTGAGGCTTCCTCCATTTGCTTCCTGAAGGTCCCTTGTCATGCGCGCGCTCTTCCTTCAGGAGGGTTCTTTGCTGCTCTTTTCCTCTTCCCTTCAGGCCCCTCTTCCTCCTTCTTGCCTTTTTTCTCCTCCTTCTCTTTCTCCTCTCCTTTCTCTTCCTCCTTCTGCTGATTTTTTGAAACAGGATCTCCCTGTAGACACTCAGCTGGCCTAGAACTTGCTATGTATACCAGGCTGGACTTGATCTTACAGAGATCTGCCCTCTGAGTGCTGGGATTAAAGGTGGCTGCCACCACACCCAGCCTCCTCCATCCATTTTGAAGCCGGGTCTCATATAGCCCAGGCTGGCTATAACTTGCTCTGTAGTCAAGGGTGACTTTGGACTGCCGGTTCCTCTGCCTTCATTCACCTCCTGAGTGCTGGGATTGCAGGCAGTGCACTCTCCTCTCACCATTTCTATGTGACTCCCAGGAGTCTGTTCTTACTTGCCTGTTCTCACCCTCTCCCTGCTTTCAGTATCTGGGACAGACGCATGAACTGACAATTATAGAAGATGGTGGTAGGGATAGGGAGTTCAAGTCCCAGAGCTACATAGTGTGGAGCAACAGGTCACAGGGACCTGGTCCAGCCAGAGAGGCTACAGTAGGACCCAAGGCTTCAGGAAAACGTAGGCTGCAGCAGCAAGGTCCTGCAAGCTGACTGCTAAAGGGGACTGGGATGGGAGAGAAGGTTCAGAGAATAAGGAGTTGGGATCAAGGGACTTGGACACTGGGGCAGAGATCAATCCCAGAGGCTTCCTTGGTTGGTAAGCCTTGTCTACACAGCCCGTGTAGTCTCAGAAGGCTTTTAGAAGATGCAGGGACCTGGTCTGGGGATTGAAGAGAGGGTGGGATGTAGGCGTGATGAGGAGTGTGGCTTACCACTCCCGGTGAGGTTGCACATCTTTCAAAGACTTAAATGGGGCATTTCGAAGGTCACCTAACTGGCCCAGCCCTCAGGCTAAGATGGTGGCTCACAAAGGGCAGCTGAGGTAACTTCTCGCAGAGATGTCACCTGGTGCTGAGCTAATACCTCACAGGGTGCACAATGGCTTCCGTTTGTTCTGAACAAATTGACCAAATCCAATTCAGCCAATGTGATGACTCCAAACACAGTTTCTGTTAAGAGGAACTGAGCAGAATGTGGTGGTTTATGTCTGTAATCCCAGCTCTTCAGGGCTGAGACAGAAGGATTCTGAGTTTGAGGTCAGCCTAGACTACACAGCAAGACCCTATACCATGCCAAAACAAACTAACCAACCAACCAGCCAAGCAAACAAACAAACAAAAAGCTATGACAGCAACAAAAGCAAACAAAACTAAGAAGCTGGGTATGGTACGCATGTTTGTAATCTTGGTATTGGGAAGTGGAGGCAGGCTGATAAAAAATTCAGGACAGGTTTAAGCTACATGAGACCCTATTTTAGAAAAACTTGGTTGGCTAGATGGCTCAGTGAGTAAAGGCAGTTGTTGCTAAGCTTGATGATTTGAGTTTGATCCCTGGGACCCACACGGTGGAGGGAGAACTGATTCTTTCAAGTTGCCCTCTGAGTTCCATATGGGTGTAGTGTGTGTGCAAGTGTGTGTGTGCATGTGTGTGTGTGCATGTGTGCACACACAAAATAAATGCAATAAAAAATGAAACAACATCAACCCCATAAAAAGCTTCGTTGCCCACTCAGCATTTGATGTGTCAACCTTAAGGAGTTGCTTTGAACTGCAAGTTTTAATAATAAAAATTTGTGAAGTCAGTTTCCTGGTATTTGATCCATTCCTGATTTGCCTGGTACTGGAATAGCAATCGTATGAACTGTCAGTCTGTCAGAGGGCAACAGTTCATACCCAGTGCAAGGAGATCTTCAAGAGTTAAAGACAAAGTGAAACAAAATCTGAGCTTGTCAAAGTCCTGCCTTTGAGTCTCCTTGGAGATGAAGTACTGCAGGACAGGGCAGGCATTTAACTACTCGTGACCAAACAGGGCTCAAAATGGCTCCAACTACAGATCAGGTGAGGTCAGGTTTGGAGATACACACCTACAATCCCAGGCTGAGACAGGAAGACAAAATTCAAGGCCAACCTGGGATATATAGCAAGAGGTAGGGGAAAAAAAAAAAGAAGAAGCAGCTAGGCCTGGTCATGTCACATGCCTGTAATCCCAGCATTAGGGGTCAGGAGGACCAGAAAAAAAGAGAAAGAGAAAGGTCTGAGGGGCTAGGGAAATGGCTTAGGAAGAGCACTTGCTGCCTAGATCTCCAGAACCCAGGTCAAAAAAGGCCAGGTATGGCTTTGAGCCTCTAACTGAAACATTCTGGGAGAGCCGGGAGGGTCACTGGGACTTCCTGACCTCCAGCCTAGCCCGTGTTCAGAGAGAGACCCTGCTTCTATGGCAGACAGAGGTAAAGTACCATACCTGATAGCCTCCTCTGGCTTCCAGGAGTAAGCACAGCTTCTGCACCTGCACACAGGTGTATACATACAACATGCATATACACCATGTTCACACACATGCACACACCCACACACACACGAGACTGATAATGAAGTTCAGTTGTTCTGTTGGAGACAGTATCTTAAAAAAGTAACTTGAATTATGATTTGCAGTGTTACAATCTAATTATCAGAACTTTATGAATTTTATAGACCATGAAACACATAAAAATAAGATACAACATTACAGATGTGGACATGGTGGTACAGACCTGTAATCACAGCACTCAGGAGGCTGAGGCAGGAGATCAAGGCCAGTCTAGATATAGCATGAGACCCTACCTCAAAAACACACAAACAGGAACTGAGAGGATGGTTCTATTGGTCAAGTATGAGGACCCGAGTTTGATCCTCAGAACCTACATAAAAAGCTGGGTGTGGTAATCCCAGCCACGGTAATAGGGAAGCTATAGAGGCAGGTAAATCTCTAGAAGCTGGCTGGCCAGGGAGTCTAAACTACTTGACCAAATTCCAGGCTAATCAGGAACCCTAAACAAAGGAGGGGTCCTGATGGATGATGTACCAGGTTGTCTTCCAAACTCCACAGGCATGTGTACACATGTACCCACCAACACGTGTGTATCCCCTCGCATACAAAACAACAACAACAAAATTAGAAGTTAAAAAAAATCAAAATTTTATTTGGGGAAATTAGCTATATAAATCAAGGATTAAACTGGGCGTGCAGTCAGGAGGCAAAGGCAGGTAGATCTCTGTTAGATTGAGGCCAGCCTGATCTACATAGCAAGTTCCAGGTCATCTGGGGCTACAGAGATACCCTGTCTCTAAAAGAAAAGAAAGAAACAAATAAAAAACCCCTGGAATAGTGGCACATGTCTGTAATCTCGGCAACTGGGGCACTGAGGCAGGACTGCAGGAATTCAAGGTAAATCAAGTGAGACCCTATCTCAAAAAACAATAGAAAAAAAAGGAAGAAATAATTATGTTCAAACTCTTAACCAAAGAATATTACAGGTGAAAATAATTGTTCACTTAAGAAAAATGAGAAAATATTTCCAAAGCAAATCTAGGAGGCTACATACTGGTGGAAAAAAATCCCAGCTCTTTGCTTCTATTTTTCTGAGTGTATGTATGTGGTATGTGTACATGACTGTGGTGTATGTGTGTTACATTCCAGGTCTTTAATAGAAAGCGAGCTCTCTCTCTCTCTCTCTCTCTCTCTCTCTCTCTCTCTCTCTCTCTCTGTCTTTCTCTCTCTCTCAAGACAAGGCTCAAATAGCCCTGGCTGACCTGCACTTTGTTATGTAGACCAGGCTGACCTTGAACTCATGGAGGTCCACCTGCTTCTGCCTCCCAAGTCTGGGACTAAAGGTACATGCTACCATGACCAAATGGACTGTTTTCTTAGTCAATCAAAAGACCTAATAAAATAGTTCTGCTGAGCATGGTATAGAGGCTGAAGCGGAGAATCATTACAAGGTTGAGGCCAGCCTGTGCTACAAGTGAATTCGAGGTCAGTCTGGGCTACCTGCGGAGACCCTGACAGAAATAAATAAATATGTGAATAAATGAATACATACATAGATAAACAAATCTCAGATATTTCACAAATACCTGCCACTTTATTCAGCAGAACCTGACTTTAAGACCTTATGCATATTTATGAATATTCATTCCTACTTACATTAGCTAATTCACTCAATCTTTCTTGGTTCTTTGAGACAGAGTATCATGTAGTCAAGCCTTGAACTGTTCCTCTTGCTAGGATTACAGACTTCCTAAGTGCTAGGTTTACAGATTTGTGCCACCACACCCAGCTTGTCCATTCTTAAATTCAGTATTACGATGTCAGCATTATATTCACCTGAACCAAAGCCTGATTCTTAAATTTAGTTTTTATGAGTGGGCTTGAACTCAGAGGATACTTGTTCCCCAGGATATCTCTTGGAACCATCTGTCTCCTGAAACTGTGCTGATGGAACTGTCTTTGGAACTCTGTTTCTGGAAGTGTGCCCTCAAGTCAGGCCCCAGTCATAATTTTATTCAAAATGTTTTCTTCAGCTTCAACTGGGGAAGTACAAGTTTGGCTCCACCCTAATCTTAACAGACAATCAGCCTTTTCATCCCTAGTTCTAGAATATCTCATTCAACCAAAGTCACGTGTCCTTCCCAATCTTTACTGTATGCCTTGGAGATGGGGTACTGACTTTCAGCACTTTGATATGCTAATTCTCCAGCATACCCACAATTGTTCATTATCTTTTTGAGTAGAGAACCAAATTGAGGTTGTCTGGGAAACTAGATCAGGTGCCCAGGTCACAAAACACAAGAATACATGGTTTTCCTGGTGTTAATTAAAAGTCATTAATCTAGATTATGTCTATTTATAAAAGTTATTCCTACACTTAAATATGCTTTCATTGCTCATTCAGAAAAGTGAGCCATCGAAGAAGTTCAGGAAACAACCTAAAAATATTCAGCTTTAAAATATTGGTTACCGTGAGTGGAAGGCACATAGGTGAGAGGCAGCAAATGGACAGTTTCCTAAGCTCCTTTCTATTTACACAGATGGCCTCCGGAGACCCAGCTGTCACAGTCCACCGAAGATGAACTCATCACTGGAGACAATTCCACACCCATCCGTACAGGCCTGTTTCCAACCATCACCATTCTTCCAAGAGCCCATTCATCTTTCTCAAGTGGCCATTCACAATGAGAATATTTTTACCACTGTGACATTTCACTCAGGTCAGCAAAGGGGTCAAGGACACTTGTCCTTTTCTTGACTGACCTGCCTGATTCTTAGCTAGGCTGCTCAGTGTAATCCGATTTCAGGCCTAAGTATCATAATCTTCAGAGAGGAAGGAGCAGCATAAATAAGAACCTGGCTTAAGACAATGTGTCAAGGTGCAGCAGTCCCTTAACTAACCTGAGTCTTTTTCTTCATCGTGGAGTCATTCAGAATTCAATCTGCCCCCTCCTCCAGGCTCAAAGAGGGAGGCATACATACCAATAAAGATTTCCAGCTCGGTGGGGTAGCCCAGGCCTGCAATTGCAGCACTCTGGAGTACAGAGATAGGAGAATTGCTCCAAGTTGGACACCAGCTTGATCAACATAGTGAGTTCTAGGATAGTCAGGCCTATACAGAGAGACTTTGTCTCAAAAACAAAGGAACAAACAGAGCAATGAATAAGATAATTAAGTAAAAATTTCAGTCAGGCATAGTGGTATACACGGAATCAGTTCAAAGTCATTGTTAGTTACATAGCAAGTTTGAAGCCCAGCCAGAACTACAAAGAGACCTTGTCTCAAAAATAAATAAATGACTGAGTTCAAGGCCAACCTGGTCTCTGTAGTAAGTTCTAGGCCAGCTGGGGCTATAGGGAGACTCTGTTTCAAAAAGACAAATTAATTAATTAAGTAAGTAAGCAAAGATTTCCTCTACAGAATAACTTGGAATTATATGCTATTTCTGTTAAGATTCATTCAGTAAATCTCACCTCACTAAAAATAGGTCTCAAAATTATAAAAACAATCCCAATCCACTCTGTGTTCAAATTACTGAGTTCAGTACAGAGACCATTAATGAAGAGAGTGGACAACGCATCTTGTTTGTACTATTGGTCTGAGCTTGAGATTTTCTTGGGGGAGGTTAGTACTGGAAACTGAACCTAAGGCCTTGCATACTGTAGGCAAGTCTCTACCACTGAGCTACATCCCCAGCCCTCTGCTTTTGAGACAGTATCACCCTGTATAGCTCAGGCAGCCTGACAGCCTTGAACTCTCTAAGTAGCTCATGTAAGGTTTAAACTTGTGATTCTACAGGCCTAGCCTCCTGAGTGCTAGGATTACAGGTAAGTACCACCATTCTCGATGGTTTAGACCTTCTACAATTTCTGGTTGCTCATTACAGAAAATCTTTAAAAAATATTTTTCTTTTCTTTTTTTTTTTTTTTTTTCTTTCTTTCTGTTTTAGTTTTTGAGGCAGCGTCTTGCCATCACAACCCTGGATAACCTTGCTATGAAGCACAGGCTAGTCCTGAACTCTTGGCAATCTCTTCTCTCTGCCTCCTAAGTCCTCTGATTATAAGCACATCCATTTTGATTCTTCCTTTTTCTAATCTGTCTTACAAATAAATAACTTTTCCTTAAAGAAAGGAGTAAACCTCATCCAAAACAAAAATAGAATTAAAGTGGTCACAATGAGGGAGTTTTTAATTTGGGAAAAGTTCTGGTTATATCCATGTGGCAGGCTTTGGATCCAGACTCAGAACTCAACTTGGCCTCTGTTGGATGCAGTTACCACAAAGTCCCTGTGTGTATGTCCACTCATACAAACTGACCCTTGGTGCACTCCAAGGTCTCTCACAGTATAAACTAACCCTGGATTGCTGGGCATAGTGGCACATGCCAATAACCCCAACATCTGGGAGGTGGAGGCAGAAGGATCAGGAGTTCAAGGTCATCCTCACTACACACGGAGTTTGAGACCAGAATGATCCATTGTGAGACCCTGTCTCAAAAGCCAGTCATATTAACAGCAACTCAAATCAGCCCTCTCAGAAAGAGGAGTTCCCAGATCCAATGAGCCCATTGTTCCCTTCATCCTCGGAACCTTACCCAAATACCAGATCCATCTAGTTTTTAGGAAAGATTTTTATTTTATTTATTTTTATTTTATGTGTATGAGTGTTCTGCCTGAATGTATGTAAGTGGACCTGTGTGTGCAATGTCCACAGAGACCAGAATAGGGTGTTGGATATCCTGGAAGTGGAGTTAATGATGGCTGTTAGCTGCCATGTGGGTTCTGGGAACTGAAACCAGATCCTCTGAATGAAGCAGCTATTATTCTTAACCACTGAGCCATCTCTTCAGTACCTAGTAAAGATTTCTTATTTTTATTTATTATTATGACAGGGGTGTGCCACAACTCAGATGTAGAGATCAGAGAACAACGGCGTGAAGTCAGTGGTTTCCTTCCGTCTTTACCTGAGTTCCAAGGAGCCAACTCAGGTCATCACTTTCATGGCACTTTACCCACTGAGCCATCCTGCTGGCCCTATTTTTAAATTTTTACCAGACACCTGAGCTCTCTCTACACCACCCTTGTCCTGTTCCTCTTGAACTCAGCTCACCTCCTGAGCCAACAAGCAATTTGAAACCTCCCTATAAGACCCAGTGTTGCATCTGTCACCACTTCTAAATCTTGTTCGTGCCAAAATTTTGCTCAAATTCAGCTCAGAAAATATGTTCTATTTCTTCAAATGGAAATACTCTCTCCTGGAGAGAGGAGGGAGGTTCATGAAACCCAGGAAACTAACAAAATTTACAAGGTTTAGGAAGCTCATGAAGCTTACAGTCTTGGGAAACTCAGAAAGCCGAGTCACAGGCCCCTCCCCAAGGTGCGAGAGCAGTGACGACTTCCTGGAGAGACTTAGCAGAGTCGCCTGTGGTTGAGCAGGGAGCTCCAGTCATGCAGCTGTTGTGAGAAGCCACTCATATTGGGCACTTCCATGTTGGGTACACTCACGTTGGGCACTTCCGTGTTGGGTACACTCAAGTTGGGCACTTCCGTGTTGGGTACACTCAAGTTGGGCACTTCCATGTTGGGTACACTCATGTTGGGTCCATCATGCAGTTGCCTTTGACTTATGGTCATATGAGCAACCCCAATAAACTCATTAGCTCATCAAGCTAGATTTGGATGGGATTGTTCCTTTGGTCTACTGGTGTGCTCTCTGCTGTGAGTAGACAATTATTCATGTCTCCCCTGGAAAATTTACACAGTAGCTCCATATGGTCCATGGAGCTTTGAGCCAAAGAGAAAACCCACCCATGATTCTAGACAGACCAAAAGGACAGCAAGCCTGATGAGCCCAATGGGTTCCTGAGCTTCCTGGTTGCTTAAGTGTGTGTGTGTGTGTGTGTGTGTAGCCAGAAAAGCTGGTCTAGAAAAAAGGGGCTGGAGATATGTGGTTAAGAGCACCTGCTGCTCTTCCAGAGGACCTGAGTTTGGTCCCCAGTACCTACACTAGATGGCTCACAGCTGTCTGTAACTGCAGTTCTGTCTGTAACTCCAGCTCCAGGAGATTGGATGCCCTCTTCTGGACACATACACACAAATCTTAAAAACAAAACAACAACAACAACAAAAAACCCAACAAGCATTAAAAGGTAATTCTTTTTTTGTAAAGATTTATTTTTATTTGTGTGTCTGGGTCTGTGTTGGGTATGTGCACATGAGTGCAGGTGCCTGGGGAGGCCAGAAGAGGGCACTGGATTCCCTGGAGCTGGAGTTATAGATGGTCATGAGCTGCGTGGGAGTTGAACTTGGGCCCCACATGATGGCTGACGATGGTCTGTAACTCCAGTTCCAGGGGATCTGATACCTCTTCTCGCCTCTGTGGGACATTGCACACACATGGTGAAAAACACCCATACACATAAAAAAACAAATAAATAAAATATTTTTTAAAAAAGAGAGAAACCAGAAGTCTGGGTGTTGTTAAACCTTTCTGAAAACACCCTCAAAGACATACTCAGAGGTGTGGTCCGGTGATTACAAATCCAGTCAAGTTAGCAATTAAGAATAAGCATTGCACTGGACAGCTCCCTGCTGCGCGGTGTACACTGCGGGGGGAGCGGCACAGGCTGGTTTCGCTGACCTCATCTGTACCGAAGCCCTCGCGGGGCACCCAGTCAGCCTGAGCCCTTGGGTCAGACATTCACTCACCCAGTCAGTGGCCCTACCTCAGGTCACGTGCTTAGGGGCTCATGAGCTTGGCTCTTTCAGTGTGAAGGGGATGTTGAGGTGGCAGGTGTGCGGTGGAACCGATTGCTAACTGTGCCTTCCTATTTCCAGGCTTGTGTTCTGTGATTTATTTATTTGTTTGTTTGTATTTATTTATGCATTTATGCATTTATTTATTTATTGTGTGTGTGTGTGTGTGTTTATGTCAGGGTCTTCTGTAGCCCAGGCTGAACTCTAAATTAATAAGTAGCTGAAGATGACCTTGAGTCCCTGATCCTCTCACCTCTATCTCCATGTGCTGGTGCTGGGATTACAGGCGTGTGTCACCATGCCCTTCGATATATGGTTTAGAATAGTCTCCACGCCATACATGTACTCATTAAAAATAATACACACACATACATACACACACACACACATACACACACATACACATACATACACACATACACACATACACACACACCACACACACACATACACACACATACACACACACATACACATACATACACACACATACACACACGTACACACACACACCACACACACATACACACACATACACACACACCACACACACATACATACACACACACATACACACATACACACACACCACACACACATACACACACATACACACACACATACACACACATACACACATACACACACATACACACACACCACACACATACACACACACATACACACACATACACACACACACACATACACACACACACACCACACACACACACACACACAGAGAGGGCAGGAGGGACAGGGTCTTGGTCTCCCAGGCATGGCATGGACTTAGCCAGGCTGACCTCAACTTGGAATTCTCCTGCCTCAGCCTCCTGAGCGCTGGGATCACAAGTGTGCACCACCACACCCATCTGGGAGTCATCTTTCAGTCTCAACCCAGCCTTATCTTCCTCAGGAAGCAAGGCCACTCCAGCTCTCGCTACACACCAGTCGCACTAACGAGGGCTGGAGGGGCTTCAGAAGGCATGGCTCAGAGTTGATTCTTCCCAGGCTCCCCAGGGCCGACAGTGCTGCTGGCTCATAGCAACAACCGGATAAATCACTGACAGAACCTGAACAGACATGTTTAGTTGAAGGAGGAGAGAGGCGGTCCCGACGCCAGCTGCGTGCGCTGGGAATGCTTTTGATGTCTGAATCAAGTGGCTGGCTCCTGTTCCACTGGCTCTGGTAGCAGTTTGATGGGACTCACTGATTATGCCATTACAGAACCTGCAATACGAACAGCACGTGTTCCAGAAGCGAGTGTGGCCTGGACCTCCATACACACCCATTCCCCATGGAAAAAGGATGCAAACAGAAACAGAAACAACCAGAAGGAATCATTCCAGGAGCTCATTTCCTGCTTTTCCCCCATCGTCCCTCCCCTCCACATTCCTGTAGCAAACCCCATGAGCACTCCTGAGGCTCAGATTTATGATGGACGGCATGGATGGTGCTGGGAAATGAGAGCTAGGTCCTTCCACAACCTGGGAAGCCCAGAGGACAACTAAGAGAACGAATTTGGGCCACTGCTCATGGAAACAGGGTTGTCCCTAATTCTTCCTTACAAGGAGTGAACTCAGCCAGGAGGAATAATAAAATAAATTTCTTTGGCCTGTAAGATGGCTCAGTGGGTAAAGACACTTGCCACCACACCTGACTACCTGCGTTCGATCCCTGGGGACCCACATGGTAGAAGGCGAGAGCTGACTCCCTCAAATTATCCTCTGACTTCACATGAGCTGTGGCCCACAGGTACCCTTATGTAGACAAAATAAATAGAATGTAACAAACTTCAAATTCCACACATTTTGAGCTTGTTTTAAGGACATTCATTTTGTTTCTTACAACTATGAAATCAGAGTTTGTTTGTTAATACTTTTGTTGTGATAGGATCTTGATCTATAGTTCTGGCTGGCCTTGAACTTGCTATAACAGCCCCAGTTGGCCTCAAACTCATCCTCCTGCCTCTGCTTCCTGAGTGCTGGTTTACAGGTATGGGCCACTATACTGGGCACTCATTTAGGTTTCTGCAACAGGCTCTTACTGTACCTCAATCTGACTAGCCCAAACTGGTCTCCAACTCTTGGTCCTCCTGTCTCAGCCTCTGTACTTCTGGGATTACAAGGCAGTGTGCAAACATGCCTGGATATCTTGGGGTTATTTTAATCTCTGTTCTTCACATGAGGATACTGGGCTGGAGAGGGAAGAGGTGTGCAGGGTCACGCAGGCTGCAAGCAACAAGGCTAAGATTCAGACCCAGGCTCATCAGACATCAAAGCTCACATTTTTTGCCACCACACTGTGGGACTAGGTCATTCACAGAAAGGCTGGGTAGAAATAAATTTCCTATTTTTATACCACCTTATCACAGGGTCGGCCGCCTGATTCCAGAATCAGACACTCTATCACAGGGTCAAACGTCCATCCCAAGGTCAACTCCATCTCAGGACTGGACACCCCATTGCAGGGCTATATAATCTACCACAGGGTCAGATACCCCATCATAGAGCCAGGCAACCTACCACAGGGCCAGTTACATGAAAGAGGGATTGTGGTAGAAAAGCTGTCGACTCTTGATGCCCTTTAGTTAGAGTGCCTCCCTGGCGAGAGGCTGGTGGTACACAGTGCCCAAGGGTAGTAGACCCGAGGTCTGAGCACATATTTAATGAAAATTCTTTTTTTCAGGTGGTTTTTGTTTTGTTTGGTTTTGGTTTTTTGAGACAGAGTCTCCCTATAGCCCTAGCTGGCCAGGAACTTGCTACCAGGCTGGCCTCACTCGCATAGAGATTCCAGAGTGCTGGGCATGCACCACTGTGTCTGACCTCGATTCTTCCTTTTTTGAATTCTTTTTTCTTTTGTGTTGTTGTTGTTCTTTGCGATAAGGTCTCCTGTTGCCCCCTTCATCCACATAATAAAAATAAATCTAAATGAAACAAAACAGTATTCTGAGTTTAAAAGGGAAATTTACAGTAATGATAAAGCAGGTTCCATGAAACTTTTGTGTATTACTGTAATATAGCCCTTTAACTTCAAAATTACCATTCATAGGAAATGTTTTTTAAAAAAACATCATGGGCTGAACATGGCAGCACACACCTTTAATCCTAGCACTTCCAAGGCGAAGGGACAGAGACAGGTGGATCTCTGTGGGATCAAGGACAGCCTGGTCTACATGGTGAGTTCCGGGCCAGCTGAAGCTACAGGGAGACCCTGTTTTAAAAACACCAAAAACAAAACAAAAAGCTCCTCAGTTTCCTTTGCTCAGATGTCAGCAGTCAGCTCTGCTTATCACCTCACACTTCATTGTAAGTCCATTTCCTCCCATCCCCCTTGGCACACTTTTAGGTCCAGGAGTTTAAACAAAAACAGCAATAGCAAACAAACAAACAAACAAACAGACTCTCCTATCCCTGCAAAATAAACCAACTACAAGGAAATCAAAACAACAAAACTACCTTTGAAGGGAGGGCCTGGCTCCAGATGGCTCCCTGGGCTTTAGCTTAGTGAGCTATGTGGCAGCCTTGGGGCAGCCTGGGAACAGGAATGTGCCTGAGTGCTTGTGGATTCCAGTCCACATTCTGTGAAAGGAGCTTTCTCTCCTTTCTGGTAACACCCAGAGCAGAGCAGACAGTAACAGGCTTGAGACAGCAGAAAGCCATTGCCTTCTTTCACCCTTGCCACACATCTGTAGTTCAGTCCTGCTCTCCAGCTGCTCAGAGGCTGCCACACACTGGACGCGCACTGCTCTTGGCCCAGACAGTCCCAGTCTTGGCCACAGTCAGTTCTATTTCTGTCTTTTTTTGTCTTCCCACACTGTCTCTGACCATGTTGCTGAGATTTACCCCAGAGGCCGGGCCTGGCTTTGGAAGTGAGAAGCTGTCTCAAATCTCAGCCCCATCACTTCAGCCATGTGATGGGAGTGGATCCCCTTTTCTTTTTTTTCTTTATTTGGAGACAGGGTCTTCTTATAGCTACAGCCAGCCTGGAACTTGCTATGCAGATCCGACTGGCCTCGATCTCACAGAGATCCGTCTACCTCTGCTTTCCTGAGTGCTAGGCTTAAAGGCATGTGCCACCATGGTTGGCTGGACCCTCTTTTGGATACACTTTCTCTTCTTATGAAAAGAGGAAACTGACAATCTTCCCTCGAAGTGGTGGGAATTAAAGATAACCTCACTGAGTGCTTACTGGATCCAGCTGGTGATTACCTGGAGGGCTCAGATTTATCAGCGGCCCTCAGGCAATGGCTGTCCAGAGGCATTTATGTAGAGAATGCTGGAGAAAAATACTAGTTGAGGACCATGGCCAGCCACGAGAGGAAGGCCAGCAATTCCAAGCTGCATGCTGACACAAAGTCCTCCGTCCGGAGTCTGCCATTTCCATCTTTCAGTCATTTGCTAAATGCAGGTGGTGATGACAGCAGCAATGGCCAAGAGAAAACCACCTCCTCATGCTGGCGAGGTGAGATGAGCTGACGCCAGGGGAGCACCAGAGAAGAGTTCTCCACAGATGTCACGTGGGATTGCCAGGCTTCCTCCCTTTGCCACCTCTGTAGCCTTTGGCAGGTGTGCCTAACTTATTTCTATTCCCTTTTTTTTAAAACACATTTGTGTACTTGATGCTTTTGGTACTGTTCTCATTGCTGTGATGGAAATATCTGACAAGAAACTTCTTCATAGAGGAGGATGTATTTCGACTCGCCCTTTGACCAGGTTCAGTCCACTGTGTTGGGGAAGGATGGCGGCTGGACAGTGAGGCAGCTGGTCACACTGTATTCACCTTCAGGAAGCAGAGAGGCGAGGAGTGGGGCTCAGCACCCACGGGATGCGCTGCCTCCATTTGAAGTCGGTCTTCCCGCCTCAGTTAACGCAGTCTAGAAAATCCTTCAGGCATTGAGGTTGTCTCCTGTGTGATTCTAGATCATGCCAGTGTGATGAGCACATAAGTATGGAGCTGGAGCACAACTTGGGGGTCATCCTCAGGAACATCATCCACTTCCTTTGAGACAGGGGCTCTCATTGGCTTGGAATTCATCAGTTATGGCCTCTGAATCCTAGAGATGTTCTTGCTTCTGCCTCTCTAGTGCTGGGATTATTAGCACGTACCAGGCATCTTACATGGGTTCTGGAGATCTAACTCAGGTCCTCATGCTTTCAAGGTAAGCACCTAACTGACTGAGGACCACCCAACCCCAGGCCCTTTTTCTTTCTTTGCTTTTCAAATTTAAGTTTCATTCATTCATTCGTTGTGTGCATGAGCATATGTTAAAGTGGCAAATAGCCCAACAAAATTAGCTGAGAGAGACTAAACCATCTCCAGTGTATGTTGAGAAAATCCACCTCTCCAGTCTCACTAGTCAGTCATTTGCTCCCAGGACCACCCCTAGGGAGGCAGTTCACCTTAAGTTATGCTAAATAGATGGGTGCAATACTTAGTCTGTTAATGAGGTAGTGAGTTTTTCTTCCCTGCAGGCTCATCTTCCAGTGCTGTACTCTCTAAATCTTGGCCCAAAGAATCTAGTCGCTGGCCCAGTTATATAAATTTGACTGAATTGGAACATCCGGAGTCTGAGTGATCCTTCCTGGAGGCCTGAACACCATAACGCACACACATGCTATGCTTGTGGGGGTCAGAGGACAACATTTAGGAGTCTGTTCTCTTCTATTATGTGAGCCTTGGGGACTGAACTCAGGTAGTCAGGCTTGGCAGCAAGCACCTTTACCTACTGAGCCACCACACTAGGCCCTACTTTTTAAAAAAGATAGTCTTCCTTGTTTATCTCAAGCTGACTTTCTACTTGTGACAGTCTTCCTGCCTCTGCCTCCCAAGAGCTGAGACTCCAGGCATACATCATCACATGGACTCCTTTCTCCCTTCTTCCCTTCCTGTTTCTCTCCCTCCTTTCCTTCTCTTTTCCAGGTGATCACTATATGTTCTAGGCCATCCTGGGCTATGTAGTGAGACCTACCACTCAGAGACATTGTAAACATTTTGATCCTTCCAGAATATCGGTATCTAGAGTCCTTGGTGTCATATGTAAAAGCAACGGCCCATTAAAATGTATAGAAGTGACCTTGGTTCTTGGATCTAGAATGTTCCTCAAAGGGCCATGGTTAAAGGCTCAGTTTCCAGCCTTCTGTAGCCCTATTGTGAGATAGAACCTTTAAGAGGTGGGACCCAAACAGTTTGCCTCTGTAATACCAGCGTTTGAGGGGAGAGGTAGGAAGATCAAGAGTTCAAAGTCATCCGCAGCTGCACAGTGACTTTGAGGTTAATCAGAACTAGCCCAATCCCCGACTCAAACAACAGTAACAACAACAAAAAATGGGGCCTAAGAGGAGGAGTTAGGTCACTGGGGTGTGGCTGAAGGAATGTGAAGATTCCAGACCTTTCCTTTCTTTCTCTACTTCACAGTCACCATGAAGTGAGTGGCTTCCTCTACTATATGACCCCTGTGTGATAAACTATCTTGCCACGGACTCAGAAGTAACTAGCCACGCACCCACAGACTAAAACTTCCCAAGCAGTGAGTCAGAGCAAACCTTTCCTATTTTTTCATCAACTATCTCAAGTTATTTGTTACAGCAATGCAAAGCTGACTCACGCATACTGGTAGAAACCAGAGAGCCCATCTTTAGGAATGTGCGTGCTGTCCATCCAATTCAGGTCGTCAAATTTGGTAACAAGTACCTTTGCCTGCTGAGTCATTTATCTGACCACTATTAAAAAATATTTTATGTTTATTATGTTTTAATTGTGTGTGTGTGTGTGTGTGTGTTTGTGTGTGCACCCAGGACTGCAATGCCCTTGGAGGCAGAGGTGTCATGGCCCCTGGAGCTGGAGTTTCTGGCAGTTGAGAACCACTGACATGATTCCTGGGAACCAAGTTCTGGTCCTCTGCATTCACAGAAAGTGCTCTTAATCTCAGAGCCATCTCTCCAGCCCCTGCCCACCTCTTTTTCCTGGACCCTGAACTCCTGAGCCTTCTAACCCCACCTCCTAAGTAAGGGATTATAGAGAAGCAGTGAACTCAGGTCATCAAGCTTTCAAGGCAAACACTTAGCCATCTTGCTAGCCTCAGATTGTATTAAAAAAATTTTTTTTCATTAGTATTTGGAAGTTTACACTTAAAAAGAATTTGAATGTTGTAAAAGAAACTTTCTCTAGGATATTTCTCTAGATCTGGAGTCTTCTTGACTATCTCTTATACTGTTACCACAGTTAATAAGGAGTTTCCAGGATCCTGCTTATTTCCTTGAGGACTAGCCTCGAACTGCAAAGAGGATATCCCAGTTATTGGAAGGCTCTCGGTATGTTTTTGAGACATTTTGGGACAATCACAGATGTCTCAGAAGAAGAGATTGAAATAAGATTTGGATGCCCACCATGAGAAGAACACACCTTGCTCAAAATGCCACCGTTTTGGCTACAGTCCCAGACAGGATTCTAGAGTATACTATTTTAAATATCCATCATAATGAAGTTTGGAGAACTTTGGAATAGCATCAATCATTAGCACTCAACCTGGGATTTTAAAGTATGTCAGCCTGACCTTTTTCTATCCTTGATATTGTTTCCAGGCTCATTCATTAGGGAAATATGATCCGCCCCAGGCCTGGAGCATAAGAATCAATAGTGTTGACTGACTGAATGGAGGCTTTTGCAAGGATTTTCATAACCTATTTGATAAAGCTGGAGTGTAATGCAGGCTGAAAGCAAGGAAGGTGACCTGGCTTAGAAATGACATGGGAATGTCATTCACGGTGGCCAGGAGGCAAAGCCCTAGCGCTGGGACATCACCCCCTGGAAAGTTGCCCACTACATAGATGCAACATAGAGATTAGGCTCTTCAAGCAGCATGTGAACCTCGGCAGAATCCAGACCCATTATCCTGCCTGGCAGTTTTCAAAACTCCCCAGAACACAATCAACGCATGCTTATCACAGGCAACTTGAAAAATACAGAAAAGATTTGGAAAGAATGAATGCAACCAGGGCTGACATTTCAGGTGGCCCTTCGCAGTCTTTGTTGAACACTTACATATTTTATCCAGGGCTGACATTTCAGGTGGCTCTTTGCAGCCTTTGTTGAACACTTACAGATTTTATCCAGATGAGTTTGTTTTCTATCCATCTTTTTCTACTCAAACAAAAGTCTTGTTTTAGATTTATTTTTAAGTATATGTGTATGTATCTACCTGTGCATGTGGGCACAGGCCTGTGGGTGCCCTCCACGTCCAGAGGAGGGTATGGGATTGCCAGTAGTTGGAGTAACAGGCAGTTGAGCTGTCCGACTTGGGTGAATTTGGGTTCTCTGTAAGAACAGTATGAACTTTTAACCACCGAGCCATCTCTCTAGCCCCGATGTTGATTTTGAGACAGTGTCTCATACAGCCCAGGCTGGCCTCAAACTCAGACTCAACTATGCAGCTGAGGATGACCTTGAACTCCTTATTTCCTCCTTCCTAAATGCTAAGCTTACAGGTGTGCACCATCACCTTTGGCACATAAAAGTCTTTTCAAAAAACAATCTCACTATGTAGCCCTGGCTGGCTAGCAGCTCACTATATAGACCAGGTTGTCCTCATATTCATGGGGATCTACCTGCCTCTGCCTCCCAAGTGCTGGGATTAAAGTCATGAATTACCATGCTTTACATAAAAGTCTGTTAAAGCCTAATTTGTGATGACTAAAAATAGTTGAATACGTGTGTGTTGGTTTGAACATGTTACTGAAACAAGTAGTGGGAGAGAGAGTAAGAGCTAGAGAGAGAAATGGTCAGCCAAGCAGTTCACCAATCCGAGAAGAGCACTGGCGTATGGATTCTTATTTTTTAAATCCAGTGACTCACGATTCCAAGAGAATTATTTTTCTTTTAAATAAAATGTCAGTAGAGAAATGGGTCAGAGAGTCACTAGTGTGTTGCTGTAGCACTGGCTTGTTTGTAAACAGCAGGGGAAGTTCGAAGTGTGTCCTTTTCTATGATTAGAGTTAAACATCAGCAAAAAGGAAAGGCTGCTGTGGCTCTTTCTGGGGAGAAGGAAGGGATGAAGACAGGCAAGGAAGTGAGGCCTGTGCTCTGGGCTGCTTGAGCTACCAGAAGGATGTATTCCCTAGAGAGAGGAAGTGGGGGTGGGGGACGTGCTCCCAGAGTGCCTGCTTCCAGACCTCTATTCCTTTGAAAACCGTCAGATAAATGTTTTGTAGTAAGGTGGGGAGGACGTGGTTCAGGAGCCTGAAGACAGTGTTAGGGCTCAAGAAGCTTCTGTGTGAAAGCCAGTGAAAGCCAGTGAGTCTTGATGCACAGGGGGTGAGAGGGCAGGGACCCCTCCCCCTCCAAGCCTGCTTGATGGGACACTGAGCTGAGGGCCAGAAAGAAGTGACAGATAGCTGGGGCTATCCTGCAGACAAGGTCTTCAGCTGCCCGATCATCTCCTTAGTAGATTGGGACCCCCGACTCCAGGGTAGGGATTCCTGTCCCACCCAGGGCCCACTGCTCAGCATCTCTGAGGGTATGTTCCAAAAGAGTTCTTTAAGTTTTTTATTTATTTATTTGGTTAGTTAGTTCTTTTTAAACAGGGTCTCATTGTGTAGCTCTGGATGGCCCAGAGCTTCCTAAGAAATTTTAAATTTTAAATTGCATGTATGCGGGGTGCACATGTGTACAGGTGCCCGTGGAGGCCAAAAGAGGGTGTCAGATCCCTTGGAACTAGAGTTACAGATGGTTATGAGTTGTCCAGTTTGGGTGTTGGGAAGTGAATTTGGTTTCTCTTCAAGAGCAGTATGTGCTCTTAACCACTAAGCCACATCTCCAGCTACAAGAAAGAGTTCTGCAACCACTTAATTGCCTCTGCAACACAAAAACAGAGACCAAAACAAACAAGTAAAACCCAAGTCTCACCCTTTATCAATGCTGGCTCTCAGGAGGGTCCTACCTCACAGGGCATTCGCTGGTTTATTTACCTGTTCATTTCCAGGAGGTGTTTCTCAGATCCCCTCACAGGAGGATGCTGTTGAGGATATGTTTTTCTTTCCTTTGCTGAGGATCTCAAACCAAGGGCCTTGTGTGTCAGTGCTAGACAGTCTCTCTACCTCTGAGATAGATCTCCAGGCCCAAGGATATATGTTTTAAAAATATGTTCCAGGATGTGATCAGATGCCACGTAGCCTCTTTCCTTCCTCAATCACTTTCAGTAGGCTTGAAATTCCATTCTTTGTGAACCAGTGCTGCAGACTTCTCTCTTGTACATGCATGTATGCACTTGTGTAAATGTGTGTTTATGCATGTGTCTGTAGGCATGCATGTGTGTATGCATTCATGTATGTGCATATATGCATCTCTGCATGTATGCATGCATATGTGTATAATGTGTGCATTCATGTGGGTGCATGTGTATCTGCGCATGCATATGTATTTCTGTGAGTGTGCATGCATGTGTGTGTAGGTGAGGGGTGTGAGGTGCAGAGGCAGGGAGAACAGGATCTAGGAGATCGTACTTTCATAATAACATCCGAGTGGGGTGCTTTGCAGCCTGTGGGCCAGTGGACCAGTGGACACTGGGCATACGAGGAATGAAGAAGGGAGCTCTCCGAGCATCTGAAGATAAAGGACTGTTCCTAGGAAATGGGAAAACCCTGGCTTTCTTTCCCTCCAGGTCCTGCTCTCCTTTCAGTTCCCTGCACAGAATTGCTTACAGAGTCTGGGCGAGACCCCCCTGCCTTCGGCAACTCTTGTGATGGCATCCAAATCCGTACTGCAAGCCTAGCCCCAAAGTAGGAGAAGAAGAAGGCCCCAGGCACCCAGGGACAGGAGCTTTCTGTCCCAGCTGGTCCTAGGTCCTGTGATTGTCTTTGGATATTACTGCTTGAGTCCCTGGATTAACCTTTCACTTCTGAATCCTGAGCAAATGAGAGACAGTAGTGTCCTCCAGGGACCTGTAGCAGTACACGTGTCAGGCAGCACGTAGAGATGGGACCGCGATGAAGGTGTTGCCACAACAACTATCAGGGCAACCAGTCTACTCACAATTTCTAAGTTCCTTTGTTTACATTATAGGTTTCAAAGGAATACGAGCAGAGCAGTCTCTCTCACCCCTGGAAAGAGCTTAGGAAGAGTTTGCAGGGTGGGAGAAAATGAGCAATACGGTGGAGGAAAATAGCCTTTGGGTGCGGGACTCCTGGAGCTGGGCGGAGCAGGGCTTCACAGCTGGGCGGCCCTGCCGGGTGCCTTTCTCTTCTGCTCTCAGGCTGCAGTCCTTCTCCCTTCTCGCCCAACCCTGCAGCCACAGACTGCGTAGGGTGTAGGGACAGTCAGGTGGAGCAGAATTCCCTGTTGCTAGGCCTCTCCCACGGGTCAGGTGGAAGGGTCTGTGAACTCTGGTCAGTGCGGTACCCTTGAGGAAGTGCTGGGATCGGAGTCAGGGGTTCTAGAGCTTGGCTTTCATCCTGGTGTAGGGTTACCGTAGGCAGTTTGCTTCTATGCTCTTGGCTCCTTTTGCTCTTCTGGAAAGTGGGCTAGAACACTGGCTCCAAGTGCTACATGAGAACCATCTGAGGGGGCCTGGGATGGAGCTCAGTTGCTACAGGCTGGCCTAGCATGCAGGAAGCCCTAATACTACACATCTGTAATCCTACCACTGTGGAGGTGAAGGCAGGAACATCAGGAGTTAAAGATCTTCCTGGGTCACAAGTGAGTTCAAGGCCAGCCTAGAATACACGAGACTCTGTCTTAAAAAGGAGTCATTGGAGGATCTTTATTAAAAGATGCAGATTTATAGGCCCAACTCCAGAGATTTCTATTAAACACATCTCAGTGGGCCATAGGAATCTGCATTAAGGTGGATGCAAATGCATTTCATGAAGAGAGTCTGGTGATACACTTGAGCTGACTAGAGGCACTTGGAGAGCTGTCGCTCCAGAGCTACAAACGAGATAAATGTTGCCTGCCCTTAGAGAAATGAACAGACTCTACCAAGCATGACGTCTGGTGACTCCCAGGCCTGGATGGCAGCAATGACCTCATTGTGGAGCACCTTTTATCTCTGGGGCTTGAGAGATGGCCCAATGGCTCACTGGTCCTCTTCCAGAGGACCCAGGCTTGGTTCCCAGCACCTACATGGCAACTCATAAGCATCTGTAACTCTAGTTCCAGAAGCCCCAATGCCCTCTTCTGGCCTTCATGGGCAGAGGTATGCATGAATGTACTTACATACATACAGGCAAAACACTCATGCACATGAGGAATGAACATCTGATAGATAGGTAGAGCTATATAAGGAGGTATATTCAGGTATAGCTTAATAGTAGAGTGCTTAATAAGTGTGCATAAGGCCCTGTACAGAAAAATAAAGAAAAAGAAAAAAGATGTATCAGTTAGCTTTGTGCTCCTATAATGAAATACTGAAGACTGAGTAACTTTATGAAGAAAAGAAATTTTTGGCTCATGGTTCTGGAGATCAGAGGCTGACAGTCTCACGTGGTAATGGCTTTCTTTCTGGTAGAGTCCTGATGTGGAAGAGACCAGGAAAGCCTGTGTGAATCTACATCCTTTGGTTTCTCTCCCTCTATGTAGTCACAGCTATGTAATCACAGGTGGCTGCGGGGGCTTTACATCCTCATCACTTCCGAGGTCTCACCTCTAAGTACTGTTGACAGATTGTTTCTACCCTCACAAGGGATTAGAATGAAACACACAAGGCACATCCAACCCACAGCAGAAGCTGTTCCATAAACTACAGCTGTGGTCCGATGGATTCTGGGGCAGGATGAAGGTGGTGTCTTGTTCAGAGAAACTGGGAGACCAGCAGGGCCTCCAGGGGTAGACATGGGCATGCAGCACGATGAGGAGAGTGGTGACCCCGAGGTGTTTCCTAGGAAGAAGTGTTTGAGCTGAAACCTGAAGGATGGCTTAGAATTGGCTAGATAAACTGGTTGTCTTCCAAGAACAGGATGCAGAATGTGGGGAACCTGGACACAAGGCCATCCACCTTGAAGAATCAGTGGATTGGTTTTCTTTCTGTGGAGGGTGAAGAAGAGCTCAGAGACCTTGGGTTGCAGAGAGCTCAGCTGCTAAAGTGCTTACCATGGAGGTGTGAGAACCTGGTCCCAGATCCTGAACCCACGTGAAAAAGCTGAGTACAAGTGCATGCCTGTGATCCTGGGCTGGGGATACTGGAGACAGGTGGATCCCTGGGACCCACTGGCTGGCCTAGTCTACTCAGCGAGCTCCACGCTAGCCAGAGATCTGATCTCAAAAAACCAAGATGAACAGTGGCTGGAGAGATGGCTCAACAGTTAAGAGCACTAACTGCTCTTGCAGAGTGCCCAGGTTCAGTTCCCAGTACCCACATGGCAGCTAACATTTGTCTGTAACTCCAGTTCCAGGGGATCTGACGCCCTCTTCTGACCTCCGTGGGCATTGCCTGACATGGGTGCACCTACATGCAAGCAATATACTTATACACATAAAATAAAAATAAATAAAATATATTTAAAAAACCAAGATGGACAGTACTCAAGGAATGAAACTCAAGCTTGCCTCCACACATACCCACATTTACATACACAAGCACACACATGAACACACACACACACACACACATGAAAACACACACAGCTTGGAAACTTTATATACCTAAAAAGATTGGCTAGATGTCTACAAAGCCCTGGTTAAGGCTCAGGGAACATCACAGAGGAGTGGGCAGAAAGGCAGGCACTAGAAGATAGGGGAAAGGCTTGGACCACACACAGCCGTTGCAGTTCCCTGCACAAGAAATGCCCTGCCAGCAATCCGTCATGGGGTTGGGGGGCTCCTGGGGCCTCAGCTTTCCCAGCTACCGAAGTCTCTGCACCCTCTGCTGAGCCCTCCAGGCTCCAATGGACAGTTCCAATCTCAGGGTCACACGGACAGCCTTAGTTCAACTCAGTGGGTAACAAAAGACAACAAAAAGACAGGAATGTGGGAATCAGGGGACCGTGTGGGTGGGAGGTGGGAGTCTTGGTATCCATTTTATACATGCATGAAAATGCCAAAGAACAAGTTTATTTATTCGTTTTCGGGATTTTAGTTTTTGAGACGGGGTCTTCCTGTAGCCCCAGCTGGCCTGGAACTTGTATGGATTCCAGGCTGGTCTCAGTTTCAGAGATCTGCTCGTCTCTGTCTTCTGAGCGCAGGAATTAAAGGTGTACACTTACCATGCCTGGACCTATTTATTTACTTTTAAACTAAAAATTTTTCAATTTTTTTATGTGTATAGTTTGCCTGGGTGGATGTATGTGTACCACATACACACATGGTACCTGGAGAGGGCGCAGGTCCTCTGGAACTGGGGTTACAGATGATTGTGAGCCATCGTGTGGGTGCTGTGTCCTCTGGAAGAGAAGTGCTCTTTACTGCTGAGACATCTGTCTAGCTCCTCAAAGAACAAATTTAATAAGAGGGAAAAAAAACGGATATATAATTCGGGGCTAGGCTGGGATGTATGTCTCAAAGCCACCACTAACAAAACAAGACAGAAGAGCCAGCTACAGTGTGTCTAGAGATCTGCCACCACCGGGCTCAGCACTAGAGACTGTGGAATCCACAGATGTTGGCAAAAGGCAGGTGGGAGTGGGTCCAGGTGTGCATTCAGGGTCCATGGTATAGAAGACGAGGTATCCAACAGCCCAAGCACTCTGGAGGTGGGCCACGTGGACCTAAGGGGACCAACCAGGCCTCCTCCACATTTTGCACAGAAAACGACCTGCCTGGCTGGGTGAGATGGCTAACTGGTCTTGGATCCGCAGGTTCTGGCTTATCTGTGTAACCAGGAATGTTATCAGCCTCCTAGACGGATTTCGCTCATTCCAGAGCAACTTGTCTTTATCACTGCAAACCCAGCAATATCGGCTATACCATGGATGCTCTTCAGTCTTGTTTGTAGTCCCTTGGGGTGCAAATAACTGTGATGCTGACCTGGGGCACTGATGGTTCTTTATCAGCCAAGAAACCCATGGCATCCTAGCCAGTCCTACACTGTTGAGACCTGTCCTTTGTCTTCTAGACAAAGGACAAAGCAACAGATTGCTCCTTGTCTGTTCAGATTTTATGGGTCTTCTAAAGGAGAGGAAGAGGAGGAGAAGGAGGAGGATGAGGAAGGAGAAGAAAAAGACTAAGACATCTGCTGTAAAAGAGACAGATCTGGGAATGATGCTCCTTTACAGGAAGAATAAATGATCTTTGTGCTGTTGATCTGAAGAACCTGAGGTGGCCATCATGAAGATCCTTCTTTATCTCTTAGGGATGGCTAGGTCACTGATGAGAAAACAGGAAATTTGAAATATATATATATATATATTATATAGTTATATATATAATTTTTCCCATAAAGACTTACAGCCTGTAATGGATTGCTATTTAGTTATAGTCAGTTCCCCATGTGTTTGCCTTTTTGCTTGTTTTCTTTTTAAAAGATTTATTTTTATTTTCTGTGTATGAATGTAATGCCTGCTTGAATATGTGTCCTATTTTATAGGGCGCTGGATGCCCTGGACTTGCGGTTATCGACAGTTATGAGCTGGGAGCTGATCCCTGGTCCTCCCTAAGAGCGATCAATGCTTTTTACCCACTGAGTCATCTCTATGGATCCTTGTTTTCTTTTTGGTTTTTTTTTTTTTTTTGGAGACAGGGTCTCTTGTAGGCCAGGTTGGCCCCAAACTCCAAATGTAGCCAGAGATGACCTAGAAACCCTGACTCTATGCTTTTACTTCACAAATGCTGGGATTACAGGTATGCACCACACCTAGCAATTTTTTTAAGAGTCTTATGTAGACAGGCTGACCTCAAACTCGCTGTGTAGCTGAGGGTGACCTGAGTTCCTAGTCCTCCTGCCTCCATCTCCTGAGTGATGGGATCACAAGTGTGCGTCACCACACCTGGCTATGGCTCCTCAATTTTGATCTTGGATATGTAACTATAGAACACTAGATGGTGCAATGAACTGTCCAAAATGTAAATGTGACATGGAAAGGAATGAAATTTGCATGCTTCGTTGGTTTAAGATTCTAAAAAATGTATTAGAAGGTGGAAGATGCAACTGAGGGAGGCAGGACACTGGGCTGTCACCGGCAGGGACGGCAGCGCCTGTGGATGGCTCACCTTCCAGAGACAGCGCTGGGGTCCGTGAGGATGGGGACCAAGTTCGTGTCTGCACAAATCCTTGGTGGAGGATGGTATTTGGAAGATGGAAGAACTTTGGAGAACCTACGCAGAGGAGAGATTGGAGAGGTGAGAGGGGCCCTTCGGGAGTGTCTGTTAAGAAGGGACACTCAGGAATGCAAGGCCTTAGGCTGGGTGTGGTGGCACAGGTCTTTAATCCCAGCACTCAGGAGGCAGAGACGGGGAGAGCTCTGTGCCTTCCAGGTCAGCCAGGGCTGCACAGGGAGACCTGCCCCAAAGCACAAACAAACCAACAGAATAGAGGGCTTGAGTGGTTAAATATTTTTTTGCTTTTTTGACTTGAGCTAGGATCGAATGTAGTCCGGGCTGGCCTTAAACTCACTATGTAACTGAAGATGATCTTGAACTTCTGATTCTCCTGCCTCCATCTTCTGATGGAGGGGCATGCACCCCCATGTCTGAATGTTGGTAGAATGTTTTTCTTGTAATTGAGGAGCGGGGAGAAGACACCGTGGCACACTGGCAGAGGCTAGATGACTTTTTGGAGCAGTTCTCTCCTGTCTTGTTGAGGCAGGGTCTCTGTGTCGGACTCCAGTGCACTCAACTAGCGGGTCCACGAGCTTCCGGCTTATTCTCCGGCCTCTTCTCCCATCCTGCGTGGAAGTGCTGCGGTTACAGATGTGCAGCATCCAGCTTTTTACATGAGTTCCAGGATCAGACTCAAATCCTCGGGCTTGTGTGGTGAGTACTCTACCTGTGGAACTGTCTTCCCAGACTAGCAATAGACGTCTTAAGACCTCAAGATTGAGGGCTAGCGATTCCTAGGACCAAAGCAAGTGGATAAGAGAGCTGACTCCACAGAGTTGTCCTCTGACCTCCCGTAGTACGCACACACATGCATGCATACACCACACATACACGCACCACACATGTATGCACACGCATGCATGCATGCATACACCAAACACACGCACCACGTATGTATGTACACACACCACACATACACGCACCACATGTATGTACTCGTGTGCGCACACATGCACACACAGACATGCACACATAGGTGCGCACACACATAAACCACACACACGTGGCACTCATACCCACACAGATCATACACATCAACATACAAACACTACTACTAATAAATATAATTTTTAATGTTGAAAAGAGAGCTTAAATTAAGAGTGCAAGGGAAGGAGGCGAGGAGCGGTGGTTTGGTCAGGTTTTTTAACAGTTGTAGGGAAAAAGTGTCCACAAAAGAGAAAGAAGTGGGGGCAGCTAAAAATCATTTCCTGACTTTGTTTTTTGGGGGGACAGAGTTTGAAACAGGGTGTCCCTGTAGCCCCAGCTGGCCTGGAACTTGCTATGTAGACCAGGCTGGCCCCAGTCTCACAGAGATCTACCTCCTGAGTGCTGGGATTAAAGGCATGTG
Source organism: Eospalax fontanierii (assembly GCA_035773235.1). NCBI lineage: Eukaryota > Metazoa > Chordata > Mammalia > Rodentia > Spalacidae > Eospalax > Eospalax fontanierii. The sequence continues at coordinate 49,624,211 of CM069547.1, read as the reverse complement.
CCACCACATCTGACTCGTTCATTTTTTTTTAAGGACAGGGTCTCACACCAGGCTCAGGCGGTCTTCCTGGGTTAGCCCCAGAGTAGCTGAGATGGCAGGGGCCCACCACCACTGTGCCATCCTTGTCTTCCGCCTCCATCTCCACTGAACTCCCACCTGGTTCTTGGCTGTCATCTTTCCAGGGACTGGCAGTGGCTGGGAAGTGGTTTCACAAGTGGTTTATACAGGGAAAGTTCCAGAGTTTCCCCAGAGGGGGAGGCAAGTGCTTCTCACCTCAGAATTTTCACTGGAACTTCCTGGCCTTTCTGGCATCCCAAACATTTAGCTAAGATAACGGACAAGACCTAGTTGTACACTTGTCTTTCTCAAAGCATTTTGAATGAGCTTCTGGGCTCCAGGCTGGCGGGAGACAAGCAGAAGGATCATTCCTTGAGCACTGTTTTCACTCTTACAGTCTGAAGATCACTGGGGCTCAGAGAGAGCTACTTTAGAGTTGGACAGAGCAGGCTGGCTGTTGATTGGGCGCCCCTCCCTAGCTGACTGTAGGAGACAGAAGGTAAGGGCATTTCCCAGGATCCAGTCTGATGGATGGAAAAGTTGCTGCCCACATGGAGAAGACAGGGGAGGTAACATGCTTGGGGAGGGAGATCGTGACTGTTCCTGCACTGCTTGGTTTTAATTTCTTTTTTAGTTGCTGTAATAAAAGACCCTGGCAGAAGCAACTTGAGGGGAATGGTTTAAGGGTCCAGGTCCTCACAGTCGGGAAATCAAAATGGCAGCAGCTTGAACCTGCTGGTTCCACTGCATCTGCAGTTAGAGAGCAGAGAGCCGGAGGCATGCTGCTGCTCGGTCCAGGATCCCCGCCAGGAAATGGTGCCAGCCACACTGGGTGGGGCTTCCTACCTCAAAGAAAGTAATCCCCATAGGAATGCCCAGGGGTTCCTCTCCCGGGTGGCTCTAGACTCTGTCTAGGGCTGGCGTGATGCTTCAGTAGGTGAAAGGCATTTGCTGCGGAGCCTGACAGCCTGAGTCGATCCCCAGAATCTACATGGTGGAAGGAGAGAACTGATTCCCTCAAGTTGTCCTCTGACCTCCACAAGGACACCAAGGCACACACGCTCCCTCACACACAAATAAGTAAATGTAATTTTAAACCTAAAATAAATAGATTTGTCAAGTTGACAACGAACATCGCAGGAAGGCTGTGAGACAAGTAGTATTCTAGAAGGCTGGGCCTCAGAAAGCCCAAGGGTGAGAATGGACTCATGAGTGACTTAACTGGTCCTTGGGCACTGTGCCCATGTGAAACAGGGAGAAAGAGCATCTCCTAGAGGATTCTTAGTCTCATTTATAAAAGAATTTAAGAATAGACCCAAACAGAAGCTTTAGGACAAATTTATTAGAATTTAAAGAAAAATCCTCAAGGCAGGCAAGCTGGAGATCTCAGCAGCTGTCTGGAGGAGGAGAATGGAGGAGAGAAATGAAACAAGCCACGAAGTCATGCAGGCGTAGAGCCTGCACAGAGGTCAGACGCGTGGCCAACCGGCAGCCGCATGCAGGGGAGAAGGAAGCATTAGAGAAAAAGCAAAGAAATACAAAGAGCTGGGCCACTGAAGAGTTAAAGAAAGCATGTTTAGAAAAGGACGTGAAGAAGAACAGGGCTCACAGAGCCGCGTGTCTGTGGCCAGGTCCAGAGCACTGCACTTGGAGGTGGGATTCTGGGCAGAAAAAGTTTATGGCAGTAACACACTGGGTGGGTATTCTGCCCATCTATTTAGCATAACTTAAGGTGAACCCACCTTCCGAGGGGTGGTCCTATGATCAGGTGATTAGCAAGTGAAACTGGAAATGTGGGTCTTTCAACAGATAGACTAGAGAGTTTATAATCTACTCCAGTTAATCTTCTAGAGGTATTTGCTACTCCAACACATAGACACTTGTGGATTTTTGTGGACTTATGCCAGTCTTTCTTAAAGGCCTTTCTGTGGACTGAAGAACACTGCCCTAAACCATTCAAGTGACAGGAAGGGCCTGAGCAGCGGAGAGCCGGTGGGCGTAACAGGCTAGTGGGGCAACACAGCGAAAAGCAAGCCTGGAACAACAAGAAAACAGAAGCAACTTTCTCGTACTTTAATTTTGCAAACTTTTTTGGGGGGCGGCTGGAGATCAAATCTCAGCCTTATATATGGTAAACAAATCTTTGTCCTCAGTCCTAATAAGTTTCTTTGATATGTAAGCAAGCAGTGGGGTTGGGGGGGGGGAATATGAATGAATGAATATTTGAGGCAGTATCTCCTATAACCCAGGTAGCTTTGAATTCCCTAAGAGGCCAAGAATGACCTTGAACTTCTTATTTTCCTGTGTCAACCCTCAAGCACTGGTCACCATGCTTGGATTTTTGTTGTTGTGATACAGGGTCTTGCCATGAAACTCAGGTTGGTCTTGAACCTGAGGCAATCCTCCAGGCCCAGCCTTCTTTCTGCTAGGATTTCAGGCATGGGCCGCCAGGCCTGGAAGAATTCTTTTTGTTTCTTTCCTATAATGCTTTGCTTGAACCTAGGGCAGTTCATATGCTAGGCAAGTGCTTTACCACTGAGCTGTATCTCTAGTCTAAACTCCTAGAAAGTCTCTTCACAGAGGCACTCAGTAAGTACCTAAAATCCTTCTTGGCTGGGTGTGGTGAGTCACACCTGTACAGAGGCAGCTGGATCTCTGTGAGTTTGAGGCCAGCCTGGTCTACATAGTGAGTTCTGGGCCAGTGTGGTTGCATAATGAGACCCTCTGATGGACTGTGTAAACTGCAGAAAAGCTGCGAGCTCCACAGAGGAGGCCAAAAATCACAAGTTCTTTAAAGTAACCAAGTAGCCCTAAATTGGCAAGTCTGGCCTCACTCAAGGTCTACTGGTCACTCCCTGAACTAAGGGAACTGTTTGTGAAGTTCACCTTGGGCCTTGAGATACCAGCCTGCTCCCCTGGAAAGGGGATCTTGAAAGAGGCTTCAATCATTCAAGGACACCAAATCTTGGCACCAAACACATTCCATCTGGGCCCAAAAGAATAAAAATTGTTACTTTTCCTCACTAGGGTACAGAGAGACTTCTATTGGAGAAGTGTCTCTGTCCTCACTGCATAGGAATATGCATTCCTTGTCTGTCTGTTTTTTTTTTTTAATTTCTTAACTCTAAAGTCTAAAAACCTCTCTCAAAAACAAAAAACCAAACCAAACCAAACACCTTCCTCACTAGGGTACAGAGAGACTTCTATTGGAGAAGTGTCTCTGTCCTCACTGCATAGGAATATGCATTCCTTGTCTGTCTGTTTTTTTTTAAATTTCTTAACTCTAAAGTCTAAAAACCTCTCTCAAAAACAAAAAACCAAACCAAACCAAACACCTTCTTAAAAAAGAATGCAGGCCAGGCGTGGCTGCCTATGCCTATATTCCCAGTATTTGGGCAGAAGAAACGGGAAGCAGGACTTCAAGGACAACCTTGGCCACATAGAGTTTGAATTTGAGAGTAGCATGGGCTACGTACGACCCTGTCTCAACACCCTCCACCCCCGACAAAATCCAGTCTCTTTCAGATTAAAGAAAATATTACCCAAACCAAATTTAGTTTGTAGAATCAAAAGCAGTCCTTCCCCTCCAGACTGAGTGCAGAAATTAGGGTGGTTCTGAGCTGACTGTGGGAAAGAAGGTGGTTAAAGGGCTCCACTGGTCAGCTGTGGAGGCCTCAATGAGGCCTTTTTTGTTTGTTTTATTTTTGTTGTTGTTGGTTGAGACAGGGTCTCCCTGTAGCCCCAGTTGACCTGGAACTTGCTATGAAGACCAGGCTGGCCTCTGTCTCCTGAGTGCTGGAACTAAAGGTGTGTGCCCACCTGGCTCACACTGTTATTTTTCTTTTTAATTTTCTTTATTATTTTAATTTTATGTGTATGAGTACATTGCCTGCATGTGTGTAAGTGCTCCCATGCCATGCAGTGCCCAGGGAGGTCAGAAGAGGTTGTTGGGTCCCCTGGAACTGGAGTTACAGACGGGTGTTAGCCATGTGGGTGCTGAGACTTGAACCCAGTTCCTCTACAAGAGAAGCTGCTATGTAGCTGAGGATGACTTTGAACCCCTCATTCTCCTATCTATGTTTTGGAATTATAGGCATGAACTACCGTGTTCCTTTATCGATATCTTTTGAAATGTCCCAAATCACTTAACTCAAATCCCAATTCTTCAAGCCAGGAATTAGGGAAATTGAATGAAAGGTAATTCTTGGTCCCAAGAAGCTGGAAAAATTCCTAACTTCTGCTTCCTAGAGAGGAGACGCCTGGGGATGAGCACACCAAATGGATTGTACAGAGCGGGGGAGAGAGAGGTGCTCGGACGCAGCCTCTAGCTTCCTACTGACCCGAAGACGAGACACTTCACAGCACTGAAAAGCTGTGTAACTAAAAAGACTTTCTCTGCAGCTGAAATCTAGAAATGAAGACATTTTAATTTAGTGATTCAGTCAGTACCATAATTTAGGAATCAAGGGAGAGACGTGCCTTTGACCCTTAATCCTGCATATGATAAAATATATTACATCACTGTGTCAGTCTGGGTCAGTCAGGGAAGCTGACCTGCTGTGAGTATTGTGGAATCCACACTGTGTTAAAGGAATTGGATCTTGTACAGTTGTGGGGACTGGGGAAAAGCACAGGTCTGAAGGGGAGTCGACAGGTCAGAGAGGAGTCTGGTGAGCCCTGGGCTGGAAAATGACCTGAAATTTGCAGGGAAATCTGCAAGCCAGGCATGGCAGCCACTGGCGTTACTCAGGGAAGTGCTGCTGGAAATGTCTTGTATGTTTGTATGTATTTTGAGACAGGAAGTTGTGTTTGAATGTGAAATGCCCTCCCTAGGTGCATGTGTTTGAGCACTTGATCCCCAGCTGGGAGGAAGTGGTCACTGGGGATGGACCCTGAGGCTACCTACCTGCTTTCTGCTTCACTGTGGTCCCAGTGTGACCAGCTGCCTCGAGCTCCTGCTGGTGCGCCTTCTCCTTCTGTGTGGGCTGTATACCCTCCTAGACCGGGAGCCATAGGCTGGTTTTGTCTGGTATTTTGTCACAGTGTTGAGAAAAGTAGGGTCTCTCTATAGTGCAGCCTGACCAGAAATGTCAGACAATCCTCCTGCCTCAGACTTCTAAGTTTTGAGATTGTGGGTAAGAGACATCAACCTGGCTAGAAGTCTGTGGAAGGTGGTGGGCTTAGAGTGACCTCTGGGGACTTAAGCAAAATGTCTGCTGGTGGGGTTTGGGCTCGTTACTGGTCAGCAGTGATTGGAAGGGACAGGAAGGAAAGCTAGTCCCAGAGAAGGAAAACTCGCCCGTACCACTTTGGGTGTCCCCTCCCTTTTCTAACACATGAGGACTTGTAGAGCTTGATGGCTGCAGCTTCTGCCCCGACATCTCACTCCTCTTCACCCCATACCAGGTCCATACTGGCAAGAGATTAGTGAGACGGTGTTCCCAGCATATCCAAGTTGATGATGGACATGATTATAATGAGGTAGCATAATGAATGGCTGCCTCTATTTATTAGTTTGAATTTTGCCTCAGATGAAAAAGAATTTCCGATGTGGCTTAGAGGAACATTTGTAATTATGTTAGTCAGTTTTCCATTACTATAAAAAATACACCTGAGATCATCAACTTATGAAGAGAAAAGGTTTGCTTTGGCTCTCAGTTTTAGAGGTTCCAGTCCATGATTGTGTGGCTCCACCACTTTCTATGGAGAAACAGAATATCATGGTGGTTGTGCTTGACAGAGCAAAAGTCCTCACCTCATGGCCAGGAAGTAAAAGAGAAAAAGAGGAAATGGCTGAGGTCTCACAAGACTTGGAGACCTCTCTCTGGGCTCTGTGTGAGAACCAAACCTTTAACACAAAATCACAGCAACAATTGAATGGAATTTTTTTGAGGTGGGGGTTTCACGATATTTCCCTGTCTAATCTCGAACTGACAGGCTCAAGTGATCCTCCCATCTCACCCTCTTTAGTGGCTGGGACTGCTGCTTGAGTGAAATTTTATATTTTATTTACTTATGTTGTATGTATGTATGTATATATAAATGCAGGTATTCAGGTTCTGTGCCAGAGGCCAGAAGACACCTGTTCTATTTTTTAAAAGCTCTTTAATAAAAAAAAAAGATTAATTTAAAAATTGTGTATGTGTGTTTGTACATAAGAGTGTGGGTACCCATGGAGGCCAGAGTTGTTGGCTCCCCTGGAGCTGGAGTTACAGGTGGTTGTGGGTCACTCAATGTGGGTGTTGAAAACTGAACTTGGAGTATGCTCTTAACCCTGGACCATCTCTCCAGCCCCCCAAAGGATAATTCTTGAGAGTCAGTTGTCTCCTGCCACTTTGTGGAATCTGGGATTGAACTTCTACGTCAGCCTGTTCACCTCTCTACCCACTGAGCCATCTTGCTGGCCCTCTAGTGGAATCTTGAAAGGAAATGATGAGGGAAAGAAAATACGTTAGACGACAAACTATTTCCAAAGGAAAATTAATGAAGTTCCTTTAGGAGCCTGCAGATCCAGCCATGGATTGACTTCAGGTGTCTTCAGAGCCAAAAAAATCGTTTTGTGACAAGGATCATCACCAAGGAAGTGATTCGATCTTCCTAGTCCTGTTCCCTATGAGAAATCTCTCTTGGGGTCTTCAAAAATAAGCTTTTGATAAAGTGTCCTGGAACCACTCAGTGAGAATTGTCCTCTGAATGTCTGAAACAAGGTAGGGGTCTGTGCTCCAGGCTTTCTGTGCCTGAGGACAGGAGACGATTTCCAGATATTATCTCCACAGGAATGGGTGATCTGCACACCCCTTCAAGCTAGAGCTTGACAAACTTTTCAAGATACAAAGTGTTTTGACCTTGACAAGTATGCCACACTGTTGCAGTATAAAAGGAGCCACAGGAACCCATAAACCAAAGGATATAGCTGACTTTCAGATTTCTTATAATGTTCACTTATCCCAAAATATGAACTTTTCCAGTCACTTAAAAGTAGAAAACCCAGTTCTGGCATGGAGGTACATCCCCTTAGTCTCAGCACTTGGGAGGCAGAGGCAGAGGCAGGTGGATCTCTGAGAGTTCCAGGTCAGCCTGGTTTACATAACTAATTCCAAGCTAGTCAGGGCTACATAGTGAGACACTGTCTCAAAAAAAAAAAGTTATCATGGGCTGAAGAGATGGCTCAGCAGTTAAGAACACTAACTGCTCTTGCAGAGGACCCAGATTCAGTTCCCAGCATCCACATCTTGTCTAACAACTGTCTGTAACTCCAGTTTCAGGGAATCCAACGCTCTCTTCTGGTCTCTGCAGACATTGCATGCACATGGTGTGTGCACATGCAGGCAAACACTCATAAACATAAAATAAAACAAATAAATTATTAAAAATTATTTTGGGACTGAAGAGATGGTTCATCTGTTAAGAGCATTTGTTGCTTTTCCAGAGAAACCGAGTTCAACTCCCAACAAACATGTCTACAACTCTGGCCTTGAGAGCATCTGCTCTCCTGCACACATACCTACACACACACACACACACACACACACACACATACACACACACACACACATAAATAAAAATAAAACATTAAAACATTTATTTCCTCCGTTTCATGCGAATGTATAATGTACGCTGCTCACGCCCCTCCCCTTTCTTAGCCCCTCCTCCCTCCAGATCTCCTCTTCTCCCCAACCTCCCCTCCCCATTTCTGTCTCTGTGTGAGTGTCCCACTGTGCTTAATTAGAGTTGCTTGCATGAGGAGTTCCTTACTGGAGCAAGTCAACTTCCTAGTGGCTACACCACTGAAGCACATGACTCCCGTCCCCTGGCAACTCTTTCCTGTCTGCAGGTCCCCGGGAGAGGCAGGCCTCAGGAGCCCTTCCCCTTTCCATGGCGGAATGTTGCTGTGAGGCCACGGATGTAGAACCTATGCCGTGCCAGGGCTGTTCTACAGAGCTCTTTCCCACCCTCCAGCTCTTACATTCTTTCTACCTCCACTTCTGAGATACTCTCTGACCGTTGGTGAGGGTGATGCGATGTCCTGTTCAGGACCGTGAACTTTGGAATCACTGATCCTCAGCTCTTTCACCAGTTATGAGTCTATACATCAACTATCACCCACTGCAAACAGAAACCTCTCTGATTAAGGCTAGGAACAACACTGGTGTGTGGATATAAACATAAATATTTAGAAGGCAGTTTAATTTCATTCCATTTGGTAAAGAAACAATAGTAGGCCTCCCCCACACTTAGGGACTATTAGCTCCTCAGCCATGGGATTTTGACCAGCTTTATAGCACCAGGCATGATTTTCATGCAGTAGTAGGGGTCTCAGATCCAATCAGAAACTGATTGGTCAGCCCCACAACAGTCACACCTTCATTGCACCAATGGGCATACTTACCTGGAAGACTAGTTTTATAGCTCGCAGGGGTCACTACCAGAGGTGACTTTTCTTCTCTAGCAGCATGCATAACACCTTCTAGTACTATGAACCTACCTTGTCAGTGGGAAGGAAGCATCCAGGTTGGTTCCAGCTTGATCTCTCTATGTCTTGCAACCAATGTGTGTAGTGTCTTCAGAAACAGAGTCTTGTATTCTAATTCTGCTGGGCAACCCAAAGCAATGGCCATAGCCTTTACTGTTTTGGAGGTCTCTGGGGGCCTCCCTGACCAACAACTCATAGGGAGCTATATCAGATTTGGGATTGGCAGGACAGTAACCCACAGCTTCTGGAGCGACATTATTCACCCATCGGGTGTACTACCATTAAAACTCTTTAAAAAATCATGTGTTTTTATGAGCTTACAAAATAATAGGCTTCCATGTGGTTTTTTCATGGGCCTCTTTTATAATGTCATAAATCCCATTCATGAAAGCAGATTCCTCATGAGCAAAAAATGTCTCTAGAAATTGCCAAATAACCCCCCCAGAGGAAGCAAAATTGCCTGAGTTGGAACTACTAAATAACTAAGATTAGAGTCCATGTGACCTAATCGCTTTCCAGAGTCTTCACTTCCTAATGTTACCTGGAGTTAGGGTTTCATACAAAGTTGGGATAATGACAGAACACAAATATTTAGAGCATAACAAAAGGTTCTGAGGTTAGTTTGAGTAACACAAGCCATTGTAATGGACAAAACTCAAAATGACTCAGCATAAGTATCTCTCTGCTTGTTGGCGTTCCTTCTGGGTAGATACTTCTCCGAAAGATGACCTGCGTTCTGCCATCTGTGGTTCCATTTCTATCAGCAGATGAGGGAAGACATGGCCACAATAGCCTGCTTCTCAAGCGGATTCATTGCTGTTCTCATCGCTGTGACAAGATACCCTGACAAAAGCCATGAAGGGAGAAAGGCTTATTCTGACTCACAGTCGAAGTAATACTCCATCAGGAAGGGAAGGCATGACGGTGGGAACTGAAACGACTGGTTATGCTGTGACTACAGTCAGGAAGCAGAGTGGGATAGATGCTGGTGCTCGACTCACTTTTTCCTTTTATTCAGTCTGGGATCCCGGTCCATGAAACAGTAATACCTCACATTCAGGGAAGACATTCCCCCATCTCTCAGTTAAATTCCTCTGGAAATACCCCCATAACACACCCAGAAATATGTTTCTATCACCATGACCTTTCATTTCCCATCAAGTTGACTTTGGAAATTAGCCATCACATCAGCTAGCATCAGGACCACATTTAGGTGCATGGGGACGATGGGAAGCATCTGAGAAAGATGTCACCTAGCTGCCCAGGTTCTCATGAAGGGAGCTCAAATCTATGCTGGGGTGCTGGCTCTCCCTGCCAGGCCGACATTCTTTAGGAAGAACTTGTGTATAGATAATAATGCTGATTAAGGGTGTGTCTGTGAGCCAAGGTTAATGGAGGGAAGGCATCCCTTCATGAAAATTAAAGCTACTAATTAAGAACACATACTTGCATTACACAGAGAGCTTACATTTCCCTCTGAATGTCTGATATTGGATGTGCCCTGACACATGCTCTGACATGTGAGGGATGCAAACTTCAGCTCAAAGCATGACTATCATATTGTGTTTGGAAAAGCCTCAAAGAGTTGTGACCAGTTGCCCAATGTCACTATGAATAGTCATTGACAAAAAAAAAAAAAAAAAAAATCCAGGGAACTTAGAGCATTAAGCAATAAGACCTTCTGCTGAACTTCGAAGTAGTCTGCTTGAAATGTATTCAGAGAATGTGAGCCTGGGCATTCTTCATAGTGTGGGCTGGATAATTCTGTATTGTGGAAGTCTGTCTTGTATATTATGGGATGTTAGTAGCTTCCCTGGATTCAACATATAGACAACAATAGCATCCTCTTCTGCTCTGTTTGAGACAACCTAAAATATTTCTGTGTTGCAAAATTGGAGGACAAATTTGCCATTCCTTTGACTTTTTGAAGTTCCCTGACCTCTGGAGATTTTTCTTTAGGAGGTCTGAGGTCGGTTCAAGTAGCAGTGTTATTTTTTTAGAGATCCCCACAGTTTTGATAAGCTGGTGGGTTTGCAAGTTGTGGCCCTGACCAATTCTCCAAGGCCAGACAGATGCTTAAGAGAGGTGAAGCAGGTGCTCAGTCAGGGCTGCCCACTGCCCGGATGGGTGGGTGTGTGGTTTTGTGGTAGGTGGCTTTGTGGTCATGATGTGGGCAGAGGCCTGGACTTGCTGGGCGTGAGGAGCAGAGGTGTGAGCTCTAGGAGGTCGGGCTCCAGCAGCATGTGAGTGAAGGCGTTCTGACTTCAGTTCTTTCTCTAAGGGTGAGGGGTGAGCTCCAGACTTGGCTCCGAGCGAGATGCTTGGCGGTCGAGCAGTCTTATGGTGGGGAGGTGACTGCATGTCAGCACTGAAAGTAAACATTTCCTTTTGTCAAAATGCCTTTCAAAGCAAGGCAGGGGGTGTGGTTCAGTTGATAGGGTGCTTGCCTAGCATGCACGCACAAAGCCCTGGGTTCAAAGCCCTGCACCCGGGCACCGCAGGACATACCTTTAATCCCACCTTTTGGGAGTGGAGGCAGGAGAATCAGAAATTCAAGGTCATCTTTGGCTACAGAGGGAGTTTGAAGATAACCTGGGCTACATGAGCATGAGGCCAGTTAGGGCTATATACTTAGACCCTGCCTCAAGCAGAGAGTGAGAGTAAGAGAGATCCAAAGATTTCTTGCTTGTCCGCAGGATCCATTATATTTCGGCTTTTCTTTTTGAACTTTTTATTATAGAATCTGAAAACATGCTTAAATAATGAAAACCCTGAATCCAGGATCCAGATTCAACAACCATTTTTGCTGCTACAATTTCCTTCTAATTCATTTGTTTATTTGTTTGGGGGCTGTGTCTGGACTTGTAGCCCAGGCTGACCTTGAATTTGTAGCAATCCTTCTGCCTCTGCCACCCAAGTGCTGAAATTCTAAGCATGTGCTATCATGCCCATACAGCTTACAAAATAAAACCCTCGAAACTAAACTAAACTAAACAGGGAAGCCCAAACCTGTGTCCAAGCCTGTGGTAGATGAATTGGATTCTGCAGGGAAATGGATGGAAAACGGCTGAGCGGGACGCAGGTAGTCACTGGGCAGTGAGATTCGGGACCCTGCTGTCGAGCTGCCCACTTTCCCAGTCTAAAGTGAAGTCTTGAGGTTGACAGCATCCCCCTCGTTAGTGAGGCATCCTGGCCTATAGCTTTAGAGGAGGCCAGTTGGTCCCACAATTCTCCACTACCATGAGTACTGAATAAACTACTTCTGAATATTCCCTGTGCCCACCTCTCAATGAGGAGAATTGAGTGGGGGCAGTGACTGGTGTCAGGCAACAGGAAAGACCAGGAGAATGGCTGGGGATGAAGATTTTGAGACCCCTGGTTTCTGCCCCAGTGTTTGGCAGGGGAGAGTGGGGACAGAGCAGGAATAAGTACATAGCTATAGGACAAAGAGGCTCTTAGATGATAAACAGCATGATCGTTATTGCCGTGTGTGTGTGTGTGTGTGTGTGTGTGTATGTGTGTATGTGTGTGTGTGTGTGATTGTTTTGTTTCAGGCTGACTAGGAACTCACTATGTGACCCCAAACTGGCCTTGAACTCACAGTCATCTTCCTGCTTCAGTCTCTCGAGTGCTGGGATTACAGGCATATGCTGCCATGCCTGGCTTTGATTGTTACTGCTGCAAGCTGTACAGAATTTTACCAAGTGGGAAGATTCTTGTCAGGAGCCAGAAGGCTTAAGTTCTATCCTAATTTCAGGTCGGTAGTCTTTGAGCAAGTAGGCACGGTCTCAGGCAATACCTACCCAGCGTGTTTTTGATGTGCCACACAAGTAGAGGTATTGTCACGGAAGCTGGCAAACCTTCATTAGCAAGGCCAGCCCTGGGATGGAAGAGGATGGCTTGCAGGCCTTTCCTCGGGCAAGGGTTCCTGCTGTAGTTCACTGAGGCATTCCTTTCTAAATGCTGATTCAGGGTGACTGGAAGCAACTCCTGAGGTAGTTTCTTTTACTTAGTTTTCTCCCCAGCTACACTGGAAGGAGTTAGCAGTCTACCATCGGCTGCAGGTGATAGCTGATGCTTCTTTGTTATGTTTCTGCAGTTTATTTATATCTATTTATTTGGCATGCTGGGGATTTCAGGCCTCCCACATGCTAGGTTGAGTACTCTACCACTGAGCTCCACGCCTAACTTTGGTTCTGAATTTTATGAAACAGATGCATAGAAACAACATCTAGCTGGGTGAGTTTGGGGGATCGTTAGAGAAAAGTGTAGCTGGAATACACATTAGCGTAGGAGATGGAGGGGGACCTGGTAATAGCCACTCAGGACAGATGGGAACTTGGGACTCTTTAGGTGTTTAAGGAATCCTTTTGGCAAAGATCCTTAGGGCTGGGGAGATGGCTCAGAGAGTAAAGCGCTTGCTACACAAACATGAGGACATGAGTTGGATCCCTAGCACCCACATAAAACCTGGGTGTGGTGGGGCATGCCTGTGATTCTAGTGATGGGGAGGCAGAGACAGGAAGATTACCAGAGCTCACTGGCCAGTTAGTTTAGCCAAATCAGTGAGTTCCAGTTCCAGGTTTTGTCTCAAAAAATAATATAGGAGCTGAAGAGATGGCTCAGCAGTTAAGAACTTGACTGCTCTTGCAGAGGACCTGGGTTTGGTTCCCAGCACTCACACGGTGGCTAACAACCACCTGTAATTCTAGTTTCATGGGATCCAATGTCCTCTTCTGGCCTTCACAGGCATTGCACACATGGGTGCACTTAACATATGTGTAGGCAAAATACTGGTACACATAAAATAAACATAAATAAATAAAAAACATTTAAAAATAAGACTATAGAGGGGACGGGGAGCTGGGTCAGTAGTTAAGAGCATGTACTGCTCTTGCAGAGGACCTGAGTTCAGTTCCCAACACCGATATTAGGTGACTCACAACCACCTGTAACTCTAGCTCCAGAGAGACCTCTGAAGTCATGCACTCCCGCACCTATCCACCCACATATCCATGACTGGCCCTGGTGGTGCACACTTTTAATCCCAGCACTCAGGAGGCAGAGGCGGGAGACCTCTGTGAGTTCAAGGCCAGCCTGGTCTACATAAGGAGTTCTAGGTCAGCTGAGGCTACAGCAGGGACACTGCCTCAAGAAAAAGGATAAAAATATGGAGACAGGTAGAGGAAAACCTCTGGCTACTGCACACAAGCATGTACACCTGCATATACATGTGCACACACAAAACGGACACGTGTACGTACTGTAACACACAGGCATGTACGCACATTCATACATATTTTTAAAAAAAGAAAAGAGAGGAGGATGGAAAGATGGCTTGGTGGTTAAGAGCTCTAGCTGTTCTTGCAAAGGACCCAGTTTCAAATCCCAGCACCCACATGACGGCTAGCAACTGTCTGTAACTCCAGTTTCAGGGGATATGGCACCTTCTTCTGTCCTCTGAGGGTATTGCATGACATGCATGCACTTACACACATGCAGGCAATACATTCATACACATAAAATAAACATAAATCAACAAATTAAATAAATAAATACAAATTTTTAAAAAAAGAAAAAAAAATACTCTTAAAACCACTCACTTTGTTTAGGTTCAGAGTGGTTCACCCTGGTTCAGAGTAGTGGGTCCCAAAGCATAAAACCCAGACTGGCAGCCTCATTCTGCCTGGGAACTTGTTAGAAATGCAAATTCTTGATCCCAGCGCAGACACTGTGTGTCCGAACTGCGAATTCTAACACAGTCAACATTTGTTGTGTAGGTGGCCGATGTAGAGACAATATTCCTTTTATATAAAGATATTCCAGGGGCTGGGGAGCTGGCTCAGTAGTTAAGCACACTTGCTATTCCTGCAGAGGACCAGAATTTGGCGCCCAGCTCCCACACAGCAGCAGCTCACGACTAACTGTAACGCACTTACACATACAGGCAGGAAAACATTCATATGCATAAAATACAAATGAATGACTTTTTAAAAAATTACTCTAAATGTATGTTAAAAACATAGTGATTTAACTTCAGGCCACACTGATGTTCTACTGCCTTTCTCCTTTCTCAGCCCTACACCTGGGATTTTCTGGGAATCTCACCCCAGACCTCCTCTACTGTAGAAGATGCGTCCTAACCCCTGTGCAGTCTTTATAACCCATCCTTTCATCTTACCAGATACAGTTCTCCCCACACCCCAGGGCCTCTCACCTCACTTACGGAAAGAGGACATACGGGGCTGGGGACAAGGCTCCGTTGGTAGAGGACCTGTGTAGCATGCACGGAGCCCTGGGTTTGACTTCAGCACTACATAGAACTGGGCGTGGTGGCACTCTCCTGTAATCCCAGGCAAAAGGAGCAGAAGTTTGAGGTCATCCTTGGCTACCTAGTGAGTTCGAATTCAGTTTGGGCTACATGAGACCCTGTCTCAAAATGGGGGGATTGGGGAGTTGGAGGGGTCGTTCTCTAGAAGTCTGTCGAGCTGTACAGAAGCCTTTAGTTTCATGTGTCACATCTGTCAATTGTCTTTTTGTAAAAGTTATTTTTATTTTATGTGTATGAGTGCTTTGTCTGCATGGGTATCACATGCATGCAATGCCCCCAGAGGCCAGAAGAGAACCTTGAACTCTCCCCTTAAACTGGGGTTTTGGTAGGTTGTTTGCCTTCAAGTGAGTCCTGGGAACTGAACCTGGATCCTCTGGAAGAACAGCCAATGCTCTTAACCATCTCAGCCGTCTCTCAGGCACCTCGGTTGTTGGTCTTAATGCCTGTGCTATCAGGGTCCTGTTCAAAGCTCCTGCCTGTACCTGTGAGTTCAGTTCATTCCTTACTTTATCCTCTATCAGAGTCAAGTATCCCGTCCTTGAGCCATTTGAAATTCATGCGAGGTGAGAGATAAGGATCTGGTTTTTGCTCTTCTGCACATGGCTGTCCAGTTTGACCAGCACCGTTTGTTAGAGATGCTATCTTTTCTCCACTGTGTTTTGGCCTCTTCATCAAAGATCAGGTGGCTGTAGGTACACGAACCTACATCTGGGTCCTCAATTCTGCTCCATTGTTCAATGTCTCTGTTTTTATGTCAGTGCCATGCTGTTTTTATTATTATAGCTCTGTAGCTTAAAATCAGGGATGGTGATACCTCCAACAGTTCTTTCATTGTTCAGGATTGTTTGGGGTCTCTCTCTGTGTGTGTGTGTGTGTGTGTGTGTGTTTGCATTTGAAGTTTAAGTTTTTTTTTCCAGTTTCTGTGAGGAATCACATTAGAGTTTTGATGGGGATTACATTAAATCTGTAGGTTGCTTTTAGTAGGATGCCCATTTTCACAATATTAATCCACGAGCGTGGGAGATCATTTCCAGTTTCTCTTTCAGTGTCTTAAAGTTGTTATTATACAAGACTTTCACTCCCTTCGTTAGACTTATTCCAAGATTTTTTTTTTTGAGGCTATTGTGAATGAGATTGTTTCCCAGATTTCTTTCTCAGTATGTTTGTTGTGGTGTACAGGAAGGCTACTGATTTTTGTGTCTTAATTTTATATCCTGCTACATTGCTGAATGTGTTTATCAGCTCTAGGAGTTTTCTGACGGAGTCTCTAGGGTTCATTATGGGTAGAATCCTATCACCTACAAATAAGGACACTCTGACTTCTTTCTGCCTCGCATCCCTTTATCTCCTCCACCTGTCTTACTGCTCTAGCTGAGACTGTTGGGAGAGAGTGTCAGTCAGTTTTCTTAAAGGTTTGGCCCCTGGTAGGTCCACCACACTCCAGGAGATGGATTAACACCAAGAGTATTTGTGCAACATGATTGGACTCAATAGGCTTAAAAAGGGGATGCGAAGTTGTGGGAGGGTAGGGAGGTGGGGTAGGGAGGTAGGGGAGGAGTAAATATGATCAAAATACACTTATGAAATTCTTAAAGGATTAATTAAAATGTTAAAAAATAAGTTTTTTGAGCAAAAGTTCTAAAAGTTTCCAAAATCTTATATACAGACATCACTAGGACACTTAGTGTAACTCTCCTTTGAGAAGCCCATACTCAGGCTTTTCGGGTGTACTTTATTCTTTAAATTTTTATTATTTTTTTTTTTACTTTTTGTATATGTGTGTGGGCATATGTATGTCATGGCACATGTGTGGAGGTTGGTGGACAATTTGTGGGAGCGGGTTCTCTCCTTCCATCTCGTGGGTCCCAGGAACCCACCAAATTCAGGTCCTCAGACTTGGCAGTAAGCATATTTACCTACTAACCATCTCCCTGGACCTGACCCATTTTCCTAAGCACCTTTCTTTCTATTTAAAAATGATGTATTTTTAAATTTTATTTTATGTGTTTGATTGTTTTGCCTGCATGTATGTAAGCGCATTCATACATGCAACACCTGAAGAGGTCAGAAGAGGGATCTGGTGAAACTGGAGTTACAGCTGGTTGTTAGCTGCTATGTGAATGCTGGAAACCGAACCAGGTCCTCTGCAAAAGCTGCCAGTATGCTTAATGGCTGAGCCGTCTCTCCAGCCTCCATGGAAGGCTGATGTTGTTTGTTTGAGACAGGGTCTACCTGTAGCCCCAGCTGGCCTGGAACTCGATGTGTAGACCAGGCTGGCCTTGAACTCGATATGTAGACCAGGCTGGCCTTGATTTCAGAGGGATCCTCCTGCCTCTGCCTTCCAGGACCTCTCCCTGCTTCTTTCTATTTTCAATAAACTCCAGCTCTGCTTTATGTTAGTCCATCATGAAATTCTTTTTAGTGGTGAAGTCAAGGTCCTGGCTTACCTGAGTGGAGGCCCCTTTCAGATTAAGGGAAGTCCCCAGGTTGCTGGTGGCAGTTCTGGGCTGTGTAATTACTATCAAACACTATGGTACACTTAAAATGCAATGAATACACTACTTAAATCTTTTTCTACAAGCATCCTTCGTTATTTTCCTGTGAATAGTGAAGCTGTTGGAGCGGGCTGCTGGGCAGACCCTTCCCTTAGGCCTGGCAGCCTGAGCACAGGGCTGTCCAGAGAGACCTTCACTTCAGTGTAAAGGGTGCTGCCTTTGAAGGCCTGACTCTTGCTTCAGGAGGCCTTGTTCTAATCACAGCCCTCACCAACACCTGAAACCTTCACACAGGAAAGACAGGGCCTGATGAACTTTAGATGACCTCACGGGCTCTCCCTGTTGTCCCGTCCTCCCAACACCTCTGTCCATGTTGTTCCCAGTTCCCTCTGAGGAAGAACATGCTCCCTCATAAGTCACCAAAATCTTGGATTGACAGGTGGGAAGGCTACACTTTTGGCCTCCATGAAACTGGACGCTCAACCGTGATTGGTGTGCATTAAACCACCACATCTGCCTAAGACCTGGCTACATAAGCAGGCTGTGGTGCTCGCGTTCTGAGTCAGCTGGGAGGTGTCTCCTGGAGCTGGCCTGCCTTTGCAACACCAGGCCCTATGTTAGTGAGTTTTCAGGTTGTGGTGACAAACTATCTGGCAAAAGCTAGCTGGCAACATTTAGGTCCAGCTCTGTGTTTTAATAAGCCCAGCAGTGTATTTTTGTTGTTCTTTTAGGATTTTAATTTATTTTGAGACAGAGTCTCATGTAGCTCAAAGTAGCCTCAAATTCCTTATATAGCTGAGAATGACCTTGGACTTCTGATTCTCCTGCCTCCGTCCTGCATGCTAGGATTACAGGTGTGCACCACCATTCGGTGCTAGGGTGAACACAAGGCCTTGTATATGAAAGGCAAGTCCTGTCCTGTTTTGTTTTACTTTAAATTTTTTAATTAAAAATTTCACAGTTTTAGGTTTAATCCCATTGTTTTGTTTTTTTGAGACAGATTCTCACTCAATAGCCCAGGATGGCCTAGAATTCATTATATAGCCCAGCTTGCTCTGGAACTTGCTGCTGTCCTCCTGCCTCTACCTCCCTTAAGTGCTCGGATTACAGTTGTGTGTCACGATCCCCTTGAGTGCTGAGGAGGAGTCTATCAACTGAACTACATTCCCAGCACCCCGTTTTTGAGACCCCTTCTTAAGGTATAATCCAGGCTGGCTTCCATATCATGGCAGTCTACTGCCTCAGTCTCTTGAGTGCAGGATTGAGACACACTGAAGCCTGGAAAGCACTAAAGTATTTCAGAGTTGGGATAATTCTCCCTCCACCCTATGAGCTATCAAAAAAGCTGGCTACCTTGATGTTCTGTTGGCCCATCCTTCTGTGTGAGGCCTTAGAGAAGAGCCTTGCTCAGTCACTATGGCGGTCGTGGAAGCACCTGACTTTGGAAGAGTTTTTACAGAAGGAGGAGCTTGGGGAGAGACAGTATTTGTTTGAAGTCTAGGTTCTTCTCTTTTGGGGTTAAAAAGACCTGGAATTAACCCAAGAGGTACTCAGAAGGCACCGGGTCGCCCAGTGCTCGGGTGTTGCAGTGTGTTCTTTGCTGTTTCTCCAACTCAGTGGCTCCAACTCCCCTGCTCGTTCCCATTATGCAAGGACAGAGCCTCCCTCGCTCCCTCACTCAAAGAAAGAACAGAGAGTCCTTAGGAGCTTTGGTTGCTGGGCACTGAGGGCCACAGCTCCTCCTGCTTTGACTTTAGCCCCTTTACTCCAGTGCCATCCTGCTGCGGTACTGAGCCAGCATTATAACTACCTGAACAAACTGACACCTGGAACTCTAGCTTTGAAGTGTCAGCCTGAACTTGGAGGACACTCATCCCCACCAGACGCTCCCGGGACTGTCTGTCTCCTGGAACTGTGCTGATGATGGAACTGTCTTGGAACTCCGTCTCTGGTACTGTGTCCCGAATCTGACCCCACCTATAATTTTACTCAAAATGGTTTCTCCAGCTTCAA
Organism: Eospalax fontanierii; assembly: GCA_035773235.1. Taxonomy (NCBI): domain Eukaryota; kingdom Metazoa; phylum Chordata; class Mammalia; order Rodentia; family Spalacidae; genus Eospalax; species Eospalax fontanierii. The sequence goes on along the minus strand of CM069547.1, from coordinate 49,604,842 downwards.
TTGGGGGACTACAAGCTTGACTTTATCCTAATATTAACAGTCAGGCCTTTTTTTATCCCTAGTTCTAGACTATCTCATTCATCTGAGGTCACGAGTCCTTCCCAGTCTCCACTGTGTGCCATTTCAGCATTTTAATCCGTTAACTCTCAAGCATACCCACATTCATTCACTAATTCATTCATTATCTAGGAAATTAGATCAGGTACTAAGGTCACAAGACACAAGAGCACATGGTTTGCTGGGATTAATTAAAAGTCATCAATCCAGATTATGTCCATTAATAAAAGTCATTCCACACCATCTCTGCTTCAGCTAAACTGTCTCTGCTCCCAAACTTGGCCTGGATTACAACCAGAACTCTGTGTCTTACCTTCCTCATAGTCTGGAGTACTTAGCCTGTGGGCAAGAGCCCAGGGAATGACAGTTGCTGTCATTGCTGGTATTGTACTAAATGCATGAGAAGAGAGGAGAGATCCTGCAGAGAGGCGATATCAGGGCTGGCCTTGTGCCTGGTGGGTTCCTGTGAAAAATGGAAACGTGGGCCTGACGGGTGGGGAGGGAGCGCCATGGTTGCTCTTCTCTGTCAACCTGATTGGATGTAGAATCACCATAGACGTACACAGCTGGGTATGTTTATGAGGGCTGTCTCCTAAAAATTTAACTAAGGAAGAAAGACTCACCATGCATGTAGGTGGCACAGTTCTCGGCCTGGGGTCCGGCCTGAACAGAGAAGAGAAAGCCAGCTCAACACCATCCTCCATTTTTCTCCACTTCCCGACTGAGGGTGCTGTATGACCAGCTGCTCCTATGCCTTTCCTGCCATGATGAACTGTCAGCTTCAAACTGTGAGCCAAAACAAGCCCCTCATTTCTTAAAACAGTTTGTATCAAGAATTTTGTCACAGCAATGAGAAAAGTAACTACCACAGGAGGACTTCTGGGAAATCATCTCCTCGTCTATAGGTCCATGTACCCAGACTGCGTCTGGGAGGTGATTCCCAAGAGATTTCCTCTTCTGTGTGGGGACTGGCTGGAAAGCTGGCAAGGGGTCCTCACTGAATCACCATCATGGGACACTTGGGCAGTGCTGGCTGTCACCTTACCCTGCAGGAAACAAGCCAACTCTGACCCGCCTTCTCATGTACTCTGGCCCTGGCTGGGACTAGAAGTCAATGGATAAATGACTGGCTGTCTCTCAGGCAGAGTGTCAGCTGTCATAGGCTGGAAAGGGGATACTGAGTTCCTGATTCTGGGAGCGGGGCCCAAGAACTCATCCGAGGCAGGTGGTGACAGATGGGACCATACTTGAGCAAACTGACTACAATGTTTTGTCTCATCAGGGACATTTATGGCCTTCCAACCAGGACCAGCTTCATAGGCGTGTGTGTGTGTATGTGTGTTTGTGTGTGTGTGTGTCCCCTCCCTTTCTGTGTGTGTGTGTCTCTCTCCCCCCGCCCTTTCTGTGTGTGTGTGTGTCTCTCTCCCCCCTCTTTCTCTGTGTGTGTGTGTCTGTGTGTGTGTGTGTGTCTCCCCTCCCTTTCTGTGTGTGTGTCTCTCTCCCCCTGCCCTTTCTGTGTGTGTGTGTGTGTGTGTAGGCAGGCTAGAGAGATCAATGATGCCTTTGGTATCATTCCTTAGTAACCATTTACCTTGTTTTTTGAGACAGACTCTCTCATTGGCCTGGAGCTTCTTCCCAGGCTAGGCTGACTGGCTAGCAAGCGCCAGGGATCTGCCTGTCTCCTCTTCCCAGAGCTGGGATTCCAGGAGCATGTGGCACACCCAGTGCTAGGGATCAAGCTCAGGTCCTCATATGTGGCAAGCACTTCACCAGCTGAGCTACTGCTCAGCCTTCCCCACCCACTTCCTCCCCCATGTCCCCTTCCCCTCCCCCTCCTCTTCCTCCTCCTCTTCCTCCTCTCCTCTTCTTCTTCCTCCTCCACTTCTTCTTTTAGCAGAGTGAATATAGTTTTTTTAAGGAAAAGTGAGACAAGCTCCCAAGAGTAGAAGGGTTCCAAGGGAGGAAATCCACCACCTTACAATTCTTGATAATTTATATCTTTCTATTTTCCTTCTGGCTTTTTTAAAGACAGGGTCTCATGTAGCCCAGACCTTAAACTTTACATGTAGTAAAGGTTAACTTTTGTCTTCCTGACCCTCTGCCTCTACGTCCCAAATGCTGGGATTACAGACATGTGCTGCCACGTCCAGCTAATAGTGTGTATCTGCAGCTTGGGTTTAGTTGATGAACTCTGGGTGCTTGTTGAACATGAGCAAAGGAGCGGGTGGTCTGCGTGCTTGCAGTTCTCAGCCATGCCATCTGCTGAGAACTGCACTCGTGATGCCCGTGAGCTGGACTTTGGCAGACCTGTGGCACTCAGGAGTTTGGGAGCACAGACGAGCATTTGAAGCTGGCACAGTGGTGCCTGCCTGTAATCCTGGCACTCGAGGTAGAGGCTGGAGAATCAGTAATGCAAGACTGTCCTCCACTAGATAGTGAGTAAAGGCCAGCCTAAGTTATGTGAGGAGAACCGAAGAGGAGGAAGAGGAGGAGGAGGAGATTTGGGTGCAAAATATATCTGCAAAGTGTATGTTATGGCTACTGTTGGGACAGTGGGGTCTTCAGCAACCCGAGTCCACTTTACATCCCAGAGAGGAAGTTCTTCAAATGTAGAAAGTATTTATTTATGCGTGCTTTTGTGAGTTTGTGTATACAGGTGTGTGTGTGTGTGAGAGAGAGAGAGAGAGAATGTGTGTGTGAGTGTGTGTGAGCATGTGTGTGAGTGTGTGTGGTGGCACGTGTTTATTCCTGTACTTGGGAGGTAGAGGGAGGAGGGTCAGAGGTTCAAGGCCAGCCTTGATCACATATAGATAGTTTGAGACCAGTCTGGGCTACATGAGACCCTGTCTTAACTTTCCCTCTTTCCTGTGATGGTTAATCTTGGTTGTCAATTTGACTGAATAGGGACTCAACTAAGAGACAAGTCACTGGGCTAATGTGTAAGGGATTTTCTTGATCAGGTTAAGTGGGAAGACTCACCCTAAACACGGTGGCACCTTCGAGTGGCTCCTCAGGTAAAAGGTGGTCAGAAGGAAAGGCTTTTGCCTTTTGCCTGCTTGCCTTTCTGTCTCACGGGTGAGTGCATGTGCCTTGCTGCTGCTGCTGTTGCTATCCTTTTGCTGATGTTAGAACCCGGCTTCCTCAGGCTTCTAACATGGACTGAGAACTAGTGGAGCTGCAGAAATCCTCCAGGCCTTCAGGGCCAGATTAGGACAGCTGAAGCACTGAGTCTCATCGGCTGAGTGGACATAGGGTTCTCAGCCTCTCCAGTGGGAGACAGTCATTGTTGGCGTATTTGGACCATACTGTGTAAACTAATCTAATAAATCCCTATTTAGATTTGTTGTATTGGTTCTGTTCCTCTAGAAAACTTTGACCAGCACACATTCTTGAGAAGGAATTTTAACTGTTCTTTGCCTAGGATGGTACAAGGTGGCAAAGGAGCAGCTCCATCAGACAAGAGAGAAAAGAAAAGAAGTCTCACATAATAATGTCTTTGATGACACATATTTTGAACAAGGAGCTGCACATTTTCTTTTTAAAAATTTAATTCTTTATTTTTATTTCACGTGTATGACTGTGTTACCTGAAAATATATAAGTATATTCACATGTGCAATGCTTGTGGAGGCCAGAAGAGGGTGTGTCAGATCCCCTGGAATTGGAGTTAGGGGCAGTTGTTAGCCGCTATGTGAGTGCTGGGAACTGCGCCCAGGTCCTCTGTAAGATCAGCCACTGATCAGGAGCCACATCTCTGTGCTGGAATTGCCCATTTCACTCTGCATTAAGACCTGTAAATGACGTAGCTGGCCCTTCCTGACAGTCTAGGACCTGCCCTGATAGCCTGCAGTCTTCTCCAGCCTAAGACACAGTATGGATCAACTACCTTGTTAGACACAAAGGTGCCAATTGAACTGCATCTTACATACTAAGTTAGAGTTTGATAAGCCGCGAAGGGAGAAGAGGACAGGGCATGCCAGGTGGCAGAGTGGGGAGCTAGGGTAGCACACAGCTTGAGTCGGGAGTCAGAGATGAGGGCTGAAGATAACGTTCAGTTGTAGACTGCAGCAGGCATGGAGTTCTGGGTTTAGTCTCCTTCATCACGTAAACTGGGCAAAGCGGGCACAGCTATAATTCCAGCACTGATTGGAGAGGTGGAGACGGAAGATCAAGAGCTCAGAGTTATTCTTGGTTATATAGTGACTTTGAGGCCAGCCTGGACTACATGAGAAAGGTAGAGGAAATGGCAGGAAAGACTTGAGGTCCAAGAAGCAACCTATGTTTACTGGGAGTCTGCCACTGCCAGGTGCTGAACGCGCGTGCTGAGTACTGGGGCAAAGGGTGCACACCATGCCTGACACTCTCCCAGACCGCAGGGGTCTGAGGTGGCTTTGTCCGCTGCAGTTACGCAGGTAAGTTTGGGGCAGAGAACAAGGGGAGACCAGGGTGTGTGGAGGACGGATAAGGAGGAGCACTTAAAACACAGGTTCAGAGAAAGCTCAGGGGAGCCCCGTTTCCAGTACACTGGGAAGAGGCCAAACCTGCTGGGAGTTCATGTGGGAAGGAGGCGAGGCAGGGTGGGACAAGACGCGTAGGGACAATCCGTCTCGTCTCGGCAGCTTGGGTTTGACCCTGTGGGTGCTGAGGCTTGATCAAAGCAGGGGTGTGGTGAACATTTTATGTGTGTAGGATGGAGATAAGCCCTTAGGAAGGATGCCTGAAGTGTGGGACTCCCGAGAGTGGGAGGAGGACTGCAGTGTGGCGGGACCATCATGGAGCCCTCCCTCCGCGGAACAAGTTAAAAGGTTTGATGCTTATCTTTTAGGCTACTGTTTCTCTTTTTCCTTCTTTTTGATTCTTACTTTTAATTTTGAGAAGGATTTCCTGTAGCCCACACTGTGAATTTCTGATCCTCCTGCCTCTGCCTCCTGAGTGCTGGGATTACAGGTGTATGCCACCAACCTGCTTTTATGTAGCTCTGGGGACCCAATCCAGGACTTCCTGGATGCTAGGCCAGCACTCTACCAATGGAGTCATCCCCAGCCAGCCCTATCTAGTGTTTTTGTAAAAAGAATTTGAAAGCAGTGAATCCTTATTTGTCAAAACAATCTTAGCAGAAACCCACTATACCGAACAGGTTCAAGCAACCATCAGATTTGCCTGGTGTGAAATCCTTTGCTGAAAGTGATTGGGGCATCAAGGAAACTGCAAATTTTGTTGGCTATACATGATCTAATCAAAAGGAGAGAAGGTGTCTTAGTAGGGTAGCTCATGCTTTTGAAGGTAGAGGCAAGAGGATTGCTGTGAGTTGCAGATCAGCCTGGGCTACATTGTGAAACACTATCTCAAGACACCAAAAGATAACCAAACAAATGGAATGGATGGGAGGGAGGGAAGGATGCTGTGCTGCGGATGGTGGAATAGAGAGAATACAGTGGATCTTAAATCGCAAGGTTCTGAGAGGAGAAGCAGCAGGCTAGAGAGAAAGGCTTGAACTCAGTGAGGAGAGAGGCACAGAGCTGTCAGTGGTGGCTGTGGAGAGTTCTTGGCTGTCATGGGGAGAACTTGACAACATACAGCCTAGCTGAGTGTGGCCACTGTTAGAGACGGTCATTACTGCTGCTTCTCCAAACTTTGTTCAGTGTTGAGACTTTTTAAAAGAACTTCTGGAAGATTGGAATGTACAGTCTCAACAATGATGTTGAGCCCATGTTGGCACAGGCCACATCATATTCCCCGCACGTGGGAGGTGGAGAAAGAAGATCAAGAGTTTGAGGTTGTCTTTAGGTACAGCCTGGGCAACATGAGACCCTGTCTCAAAAAAAGGCAACAAACAGAGGCTGGAGAGATGGCTCAGTGGTTAAAATCACTGACTGTTCTTGCAGAGGACTTGGGTTCAAATCCCAGCACCCACATGGTGGCTAACAACCATCTATAACTCCAGTTCCAGGAGATCTGACACCCTCTTCTGACCTCCAAAGACACTGCATGACATGGGTACACTTATACACATGCAGGTAAAACAGTCATACACATAAAATGAAAAATAATAAGATATTTTTAAAAGCCACGAAACAAAACAAAACCAACTTGCTACATGGATGCTGACAGAAGACATAAGATTCCTGGATCAGAGACTGAAAACAGTCTTGGATGGTTGTGGAACCTTTAGGATGTGGGCCCTATGGTGGAAGTGAACCAGGGGGCTTACCTTGAGGTTTGAGAGTCTGGCCCACTTCTTGTTCATTCTCTGCTTCTCTGTTTAGATGGATGTGGCCAGCAGCTTCATGCTCCAGCTACTAGGCTTTCCTGCCGTGGTGGCTATATTCTCTGGGATTTCAAGGCAAAATAAGCTGCTCTTATTAAGTTGCATTTTTTTCCTAATTTTATTTATTATGATTTACTTATTTTTAATTTTGTTTATTTATTTTTATTTTATACGTATGAGAATTTGCCTGCACGTGTGTGAGGGCACCTGTGTAATACCCATGTAAGCCAGAGAAGGGTGTTAGATCCCTAGGACTGGAGTTATGGACAGCCGTTAGCCACCTTGTGGGTGCAGGAAAAAGAACATAGGTTCTCTGTAAGAGCAGCCAGTGCTATTAAACCTTTGAGCATCTCTCCAGCCCCTATTTATTCTTGTTTTTTTGTTTGTGTGTGTGTGTGAGAGAGAGAGAGAGAGAGAGAGAATGTGGGTTTGCATTTGCAACAGCACCCCTATGGCAGAGGACAGTTCTCCTGCCATGGATTCAAGGGATAGATGAAGGTCATTAAGGTTTTCCACCGGTGATTTCACCCTCTGAACCACCTTGCTGGCTCCTAGTGACAGTGTTCAGAGGTGATGGTGTGACGGTGATGACTGTGTTTTATTTCATGTTTGAGTGTTTTGTCTACATGTATGTGACGCCAGGAGACCATGTTGGATCCTCCAGAACTGGAGTTAAGGATGGCCGTTAGCTGCCACATGGGTGCTGGAAGTTGGACTTAGATTTTCTGCAAGGGCAGCCGAAGATCTTAACTGCTGAGCCGTTTTTTCAGCCCCCTCAAAACGTTTATAATATGCAAAAAGCCTATCTTAGCTTTGGCCTGAAGGGAGACAGGACCATACACAAGACATTAAACACGCCTGCTCTCCTCTCTAAAGGAAAATACCATCTGTATTTTCCACAGCAGTTTCCCATGTAGACATCCTTGAAAAAGTGACCTATAATAGAGGAAGATGGTTCTCTGAACCCAAGATATGAAAAAACAAAACACAGAGAGAGAAAGAGAGGGGGTAAAGAACCACCTCCCACCGTGACACTTTGACCAGAGGCCAGAGGGATGGTAATTTCCTCGGCTCTCGGCTCTTGTCTTATTCTTCTTGACCCATTATTCATTTGTGGCTTTTCCAATTGATCTGAAAGGTCAAGTCCTCTATCACACAGGCATTCTCTGAAGTGTCTCGCATATCTGATCACTAGGACCTGAAGTTCTGCCCTAAAGGGAAGAGCTGCTTGTCTGTACAAATCCTGTTCACTGAGCCTTCACTGAGCAGGTCTTCAAGCTGTTTTGGTTCTTCCTACCTCAGAGCTCTCAGATGCCTCAATAGGTCGACTTCTGGGAAAACTAGGTCAGAGCCAAGTATGGTGGCTCATGCTCATAATCCCCGAGCACTAGGGAGGTGGAGGCAGGAAGATAGAGAGCTCAAGGTCATCCTTGACTATGTAAGCAAGTTCAAGGTCAGCCTGGGCTACGTGAGAACATATCTCAAAAATTTTTTTGTTTTTTAAAAGGGAGCTGCTGAGATGGTTCATCAGGGAAAGGCACTTGTAGATGAATTGAGACCTGAGTGCCATCCTTGGATCCCACATGGTGAAAGACAAGAACCGACTCCACCAGGAGTATCTGCTGACTATGGCACATGTGCCTCCCCTCAAACACACAAACAAATAAATACATAAATGTAAAATTTTAAAACAAATAAAAATTTAAAAGTGGATTTGTTCTACTTGCCTGGACACAGATCCTAAGTTCAGAGTAAAGAGCTATGTAAGGCATGTATGGAAACTGTCCTAAAGATTTTCTCAGGTTTGAGGAAAATAAAATGTGTTTGGAACTTTCCAGAATGAACTTGTAAGGTTGAAAAGCCTACATACCTCCGTGCAAGATTCTATGAGGTATTCAAAGACAGTAAACTTTTATATCTTTTTATTTATTTTTATATTTGTGTATGTGTCTTTGTATATACAGGTGAGTATAGAGCCCGAGGAGACCAGAAGAGGGTGTTGGATCCCTTGGAGCTGGAGTTACAGGCACTTGTGAGCTACCAGATATGGGGAACTGAACTCAGGTCCTCTGCAGGAGTAGCAAGCACCCTTAATTGCTAAGCCAACTCTCCAGCCCTTAAACTTCTACATCTTGAGGGTTTTTCTAAAACCGTGAGCCCCGTTACTCTATATCTCAATGCACTAAGTATTCACACTCTGAAGCCTTCAAGTGATGATCAGCTGTAACAAAAACCTTGAATATGTGGCCAGGAATTATATTTCCTTTAAGACAAAACCCTAAAGAAGGACTCGCTCTTAGCTAGAGGCCTCAAGTAGAGGTTGCATCTTGCTGCAGTGGAAATGTGTGCTGAGTGAAAACAATGGTCTCATTACAGTGACTGGCTGAGCCAGGAACCATCGCCACACCAAAGACGACTTGGCACCAACTGCACACCATGGAGCACAGTCCACTGTGAAGTGGTGTTTGAAAAATCTTAGCTCAGTACCCGGGACCTACATTGGATAAGCACAACCAAGTCAGGGAGCAGGGTAAAGTCAGCTCCACAGGATATGCTGACCAACCTTTAGTAAAGTGTGTCTCTCCTTGAGGCCTGCTGGTCATCTAAGTCCAAGACCATTGAAACTATGAGAAAGAATAAATAAAGAGCTAAGAATAAATAGATTCTGCCTTCCGGCACATCCCCCACTCTCCTCATCTCTGTTTCCAACCTCCCCCCGCACTCTGTATTAGCCATGGTTCACTAAAGGAGCAGAACCAGTAGCTTACTCGATATGGCCTGGGTAGTCTAACTGTCACACACTGGAGAGGCTGAGAGTCTGGTAGTTACTCAGTCCACGAGGCTGGATGTCTCAGCAGGGCCAATCTGGTGCCGAAGTCCGGAGGATTCATGGACAACTGCTGGTCTTCAGTGTACATGAGATACCAAAGAAGTTGGTTCTAACATCAGTGAAAGAGTACAGCAGCAACAGCATGGATGAACTTGCCAGCAAGAGTGAAGGCAAGCAGGCAAAAGCAGTTTCCTTCTTCAGTGTCCTTTTGTCTGGGAAGCCACCAAAAGGACATTTAGGGTGAGTCTTCCTACTTCAAATCTTCTGATCAAAGTAGTATTTCACAGAGCAACCATCAGCTTGCCTTTGGGGTGATTCCAGATCCGTCAAGTTGACAAGCAAAATTAGCCATCACAGAATCTTATACAGTGATATTATTATGTCCTGGAACAATTAAAAAGTGTTTAAATTAACATGTAAATAGACCTTGAATTTAAGGTAAATCAGTGGAGAGAATATATCCCACATTCAGGAGAGCTAAGACCCAGGGAAAAGAGGTACTATGCTCTAGCTGAGGACTTCACAAACACCAACTTGGTCAAACATCTGCTGATAAGGGGAGAAAGTTAGAGTTACTATCTATATTGCCGTTTATTTATTTATTTACTATTTATATTTTTTAGACAGGGTCCCAGGTATCCCAGGCTGGCTTCAAACTAGCTATGCAGCTAAGGATGCCCCTGAATTTATGATCTTCCTGCGTCCACATTCCCAGTGTTGGATTATGGGCATGAGCTACCAGTTTATGTGGTACTGGGATCAAATTGAAGACTTTGTGGATGCTAGACAAGTACTTTACCAATAAACCACATCCCCAGGCCCCGCCATCTGTTCTCACCTAGATGGAGATGAGGACTTGCTCCCAGCTGCTGCTGAAACGGAGTAGATGGTGTGGTCCACAACGTAGGAGAGACTGCAAAACTTCATCTAAATATAGTGACTTTGGGAGTTTTTTGTGGGGAAAGGAGGGGCAGAGTCTTACTATGTAACCCTGGCTGGCTTTGGTAGACCAGCCTGGCTTCAGATTTTTAAAAGTATTTTGTTATTTTTATTTTATTTTATTTTGTGAGTGCACTGCCTGCTATGTGTAAGGCACCCATGTGGTGCAGTGCCCGAGAAGGTCAGGAGAGGGCGTTGGATCCCCTGGAACTGAAGTTACGGACAGTTGGTGTGGGTGCTGGGAATCGAACCCTGGTCCTCTGTAAGAGCAGTCAGTGCTCTTAACCACTGAGCCATTTCTCCAGTGCCCTGGACTCAAATTTTTGGCAGTCTTCCTGCCTTTGCCTTGCAGGGATTACAGGCATGCATCTCCATAGCCTCTTCCCCAGTCTTATCTCTAGCCAGATTTCTGATATGAACAAGATCTCGTCTTTCTGTCTACTTGTCACCTACACACAGACATTTCAGCTTCGCATGTCCCAAGTGAAACTCTGGATCTGGCCACTAAATGCATCCTCCCCCGTATTTCCTACCTCACCAAATGCCACTCCGCATCCACCGAAGCCGGGGTTCTGGAGTAATCACCACCTCCTGCCTGCAGCCAACCAGTACGTGATGTCAGCTGTCTTTTCAAAACATGTCTTGACTCCGCCGACTTTTCTGTTTCTAAAGACATGGACCTCTGTCGTCTTTTGTCTCATTGACCCAGCGGCCTCATAACCAGTTGGCAATCTTCCTTTCTGCTTACTTCTAATCTGTGATCTAGACAGAGGCCAAAGTGCTTAGACACACACACACACACACACACACCACACATAAACATGCCATCATTATACACACATACACACATGCACACACCACACACATACATTCATAAATACACACACCCACACCCACATACCACACACATCACACATACACACACATGTACATACACACCTCCCCACACACACCACACACACAGACATACTACACACCACATACACCCAGACACACCACACATATATACCACCTCACACACGCGTGTTTATGTGTTTGTGGTTATTCATATACACATAAACTTGTGCACGTGCAGGGCAGAGAGCAACCTCTGGGGCCAGTCCTCAGGTGTTGTCCACACTGATTCCTTTTTCTAGACAAGGTCTCACTATGTAATTTTGGCTGGCTGAACTGAAACTTGCTATGTAGGCCAGACTGGCCTCAAAATCAGAGATCTGCCTTCCTCTGCTTCCTGTGTGCTGGAATTAAAGATGTGTGGCAGCACGCCCTGCCTACCTGTTTCCTGAGACGGTCTCTCACTGGTTTGGAACTCACCAGGTAGGCTGGCTGGCTGGCCAGGGAGGTCCAGGGTTCCTCTCGTTTCCAGCATGGAGATCACAAGTGCACACCGCCATGGTCAGCTTTTTCCCTGGGTTCTGTGGCTTGACCCTAAGTCCTCATGCTTGCAAGGCAAGCACTTTACCATCTCCTCCCACCCCAGGCTCCCACTCTACTGTTTACTGTGGCTTGTCCTTGCCAAGGTCTTACACGGTTTAGTGACTTTTATCATGCTGTTCCCTCTCTTGGAAGGCTTTATGGTCCTCACATTGCCTTGCTAGCGTCGGGGTCTCATGCACCTCAGGTTTTCCATACAGTGTCCTCTAGAGGTGTGCATCCAGGAAGCCCCTTTTCCTGATCATTCACTCTGAAATGTGCTGCCGACTTCCAGTTCCCAGGACACCCACCACATTTTCCTCTTAGAGCACGTGTTATATTTGGTAGTGTATATTTATTTGGGTTTTTCTTTTTTCAACGCCTGTCTTCTCCTTTGTGTGTGAATTCCACGAAGGTAAGGATGGTACTTGACCTGTCCATGTCTGTATCTTGGAACTGGGTGCGGTGCTTGGCTGCACTAAGTATATTCTTGATGTATGAATGAATACCTACCGGGTCCACAGGGCTGGGTGGGGATGTTAAGCTGGAAGCTTAGAGAACTTAGAGAACTTGTTAAGCTTAGAAGTTAGAGAACTCTGGGCTTGGCCCTCTGTTAGAGCCCTCAGAACTGTGTGCTGATGGTTCAGGTGGAAATCAACATTAATTACCACAGTTGCGCTGAAGGTAAACTTGATCTTTGCATACTAGCTGAAAGCCTTGTCTGTTGGTATAATCACCAGACACACGAAAGAGAACTTGGCGGTCGTCCTTCCCGCACACTCCCTCCCATTCTGTACCCTTGTGTTCTTTGTCCTCTCAAAGGACGTCTTCTCCCTTCTGCATGCCCACAAGGACACTCTTTCTTTTTTTGTCCCCTGTGTTCCATAAGGCTCTCAGGATTCTGGCCCTTGACTTGGACCATGCAAGCTCTTTGTTCTCTTCACCTTCCGAGCACTGCCCAGCTCCCAGGGATCAGCCTGTTCCCTCTGCAGCCAGAATCCTCTTCCTGCACACTTTTTTCAGCTTATTCTCAGGAGTTAGGGCAAACCATTTCTCAGGGCTCTGTGGTCTGGAAGCATTACTTCATTACCAAGTGCTCAGAAAGCACTCTCCGTGGGAGGGCAGCCCCCTTTCTCTGTGAGTTCTTTCTACTTCCTCTTAAAACTTCCTTTTTTAGACTGTCCCATTGCAACCCCAGCTGGTCTGGAACTTGCTATACAAACAAGGCTGGTCTTGATCAAAACTTCCCTTTCTTTAAATGCTTTTTTTGATTCCTATATGCAGTCAACATAAATTAAAACCTTATTTCAGGGTGATTGCTAAAAAAGTACTGGTAATATTTTGTGTGTGTGTATTAATTGTTATTATCCAAAATTCTATTATCTTACATGTATACATACTATAAAATTCAATGAGTATGAAAGGTAAACAGGAAGTGTTAAGCATACTTGCCCCATGTCCCTTTTGCTTCTTGCCTAGCCTTTCGGAGGCCATCTCCACCTTCACAGGCGTGGGGGCCTACCTCCCTCTCTCACCTCCACTTTCTGTTGTTTTGTATCTTGTTCTGGTCCTCTGAAGAACATATTCTTTATCCTCAAGCCAAAAGCACGCTAACTTCTTTTTTTAACTATTATTTTTTTATTTTATGTGTATGAGTGGATTACCTGCATGTGTGTAAGTGCACCTGTGTTGTGCAGTGCCTACAGAGGTCAGAAGAAGCCATTTGGGTCCCCTGGAACTGGAGTTATGGATGGTTGTTAGCCGCCATGTGAGTGCCGAGAATGGAACCTGGGTTCTCTGCAAGAGCAGCCAGTGCTCTTGACCACCGAGCCGTCTCTCCAGCCCCAGAACTCTGACTTCTTATTGCTGTGTAATGTTCTATTAATCGGACAAATCATAATTGACACCAAGAAAGCAGAATATTTTAATATAATATCTTTTATATATTCCTTGATAATTTCATACCAGTAGACAATGTACCTTGATCATACCCACCCCTAACTCCTTCCTCCTGCTCCTACCAACATGTCTCCCTCCCATCTTCCTGACCTCCCTTGATCTTGGGTAGGTAACCGTAGTCACAAAACTCCTGAGTGCACTTTGTGTCTTGTCCTAAATACAGCATTTCACAGCTCTCCTCCCCATCCGCTGGCTCTTGCATTCTTTCCGCCCCTTCTTAAAAATGCTCCCTGAGCCTTAGGGGAAGGTGTTGGTACAGATGTCCCATTTAGGACTGAGCACTAATAATCACTTCTTCTCAGTCATTTGACCAGTTATGTCTCTGCATTAACTACTAACCATTTCAGAGAGAAGCTTCTTAGGCCAAGGTTGAGAGCTGCAGTAATCTATGGGTTTAAGTATAAATATTTACAGGGAAGTTTGACAATGTGTCCATTTAGCAAGACACTAGTAGTATGATCCCTTCTGGGGCCCGTGACCTCCCCAGCCATAGACTTTTGACCAAGTTTCGGTATCATAGAATATGTTTTTGTTTGGTTTTTCACTATGTAGATCAGGCTAGATTTCAACTTAAGGGCCATCCTTCTGTTTCAACCTCCTGATTGTTGGGATTACAAGTGTGTACCACCTTGAGGTCAACCTGAGCTACATAATGAGTTCCAGGCTGGCCTGAATTACAGTATGAAACCCTGTCTCAAAAATAAATAAATAAACTGGGCATGGTGGCACATACCTTTAATCTAGCACTTGGGGGGAAGAGGCAAGCAGAGCATTATAAGATCAAGACCAGGCTGTTTTACATAGTGAGTTCCAGGCCAACCGGTGCTACAGGAAGACCCTGTCTCAATACATAAATAACCAAAAACAAGGCAAAAAAAGAAAATGCAAGTTATTTATGTGTGCACACATGTTTATGGGTGCATGTGTGGAGGCCAGAGAAGAAGAAACTTCAGTGTCATTTCTCAATGCCTGGAACTCTCCAAGTAGGTTGAATTGGCTGGCCCACAAGCTCCAGAGATCAACCTGTGTCCATGTGAAGATTACAGGCATATCACCTGTGCCGGGCAGCTTCAGCTGTCAACCTGACATTCCTGGGTAGAGGGAACCTCGACTAAGGAATTACCTCCACTGGACTGGCCTATGGCTATGTCTGTGGGACATTCTCTTAACTGAGAGATGTGGGACAGTCCAGCCAACCGTGTGTGGTGCCACCCTGGGTTATATATACAGGTTGTTTCTTATGGCACAGGCCATGGGAGCAAGCCAGTAAGCACCATTCCTCCATGGTCTGTGCTTTAGCTCCTGTATTCAGCTTCCTGCCTCCAGGTTCCTGCCCTGAGCTCATGGATTGTGAACTGCAAGCCAAATAAACCTTTTCTTCCCCAAATTGGTTTGGTCACTGTTTTGTCAGCAACTGAAAGCAAATGAGGACACCATCATATCTGGCTTTTTTTTTTTTAATGTTTATGAGTATGTTGACTGCATGTGTATAAGTGCGCCCATGCTGGGGAGGTCAGAAGAGGGCATCGGATCCCCTGGAACTGGAATTATGAATGGTTGTTAGTCACCACATGGGTGCTGGAAATCCAATCCTGGTCCTCTGCAAGAGCAGTCAGTGTACTTAACTGCTGAGCTCTCTCCAACCCAAATCTGAGCTTTTAAAATATGGGTTCTGGTGATCAAACTCAGGTTCTCATATTTGCAAGGCAAGCTCTTTACTGACTGAACCTACAGCCCCCAAGTCATTCTTCCTAGATCCTTGATGATCTAACACTACCTCTTTGTTAATCCACCCTGCCCTCCCCCCCCCACTGATTTGAACAAACAAAACTTGATCAATACACTAAGTCCGTAGATATCTCTGGTCTGTTTCTGAGCCCTTCACTCTGCTCTCCCGGCTGTCTGAGAAGACATTCCCTGTTAGAGATCTGGGAGCTTCTATTGTCATTTCTAAAGGATCACAACAAAATTTAGGCCAGTAGGGAGCATGCTGCCCTCTGGCAAAGCTAACTGTAGCATGTGGAGAGATGGAGTCAAACTCTGGCCTGAATAACTCTGTTCATCCTGGGATCAACTGCTTCAAAACAGGTTCTGACACTTTTCAGGAGTACTGGGCTATGGGTGTCTAGAAACCACAGCCTGCCTTCATTGGGGCCTCTCAAACACCCTGTGAGGTTGTATGTTCTTTGAGTTATTTTGGTTGCAAGAAGTGGAGATTCACTGGGACTGGTGCAAATAATCGGGAATTGTGAGTATGTTTATATTTGGAGCCGTGAACCCAAGCCGCTGCATCAGGAGGGACACAGCACGGCCAGACCTCACAGGATGGCCTCAAAAGCTTGTTTCTGTAAGTTATACATCATTTATGTAATTTAAAAACATAAGCATATAAAACTCCTTTTATGAGCTTGAATGCATGTATATTTAAGGACCTACAGCAAAAAGAATGCTGGCCTTCAACCAGTGCTGGGAAAGAAAGAAAGTATAGTTATGAGGGGCCAAGTGCAGAAAAGAAAGAAATGAAATCAGTAATAATCTGGGCATGGTGGCACATGCCTGTCTTCTCAGCACTCAGGAGGTAGAGGCATTGAGGTCATCCTCAGCTATAGCCAGCCTGGGCTACATGAAGCCTGTCTCTGAAAGAAAGAAAAAAAAAGAGACAGAGGACAGAGGGAGAGAGAGAGGAAGGAAGAAATGGAGAGAGGAAGAAAGAGAAGGAGAGAGAGAAAGAACAGAGGGTCTTATGTTGATGGGTGAGAGGGTACTATGTATTGAAGACTAGGGAGTCACTTGTGTTGGGGGTGTTTTTAAAATTAAACAAGACTGGAAGGCCCGCAAGATGTCTCAGTGGTAAAAGTGCTTGCTGAGCAAGCCTGACGACTTGAAGTTGATCCCTGGATCCTGTGAGGGAAGAAAAGAGATGACTCTGAAAGTTGTCCTTTGACTTCCACATACATATGATGTAGTAGTAACAATAATAAAACAAGAAAGATGGAGGAAGGGACGTAGCTGTCATCTTACCGTGGACTCTGAAGAAGAGGAAAATCTTTTGTAAATAGAATTAATGATTATCATAGTCTAGAGGAATATGAGCCACAGATTGTGTTAACTCAACTCTGAATTTTAGAACAGGGGCTGAGGCTGTAGGTTAGTTGTAGAGTGTTGCCTAGCATGTACGACGAAGCCCCAGGGTCCATCCCCAGCACAGTATAAAACTGGATGTGTGTACCCCTAGCATTAGGGGTATAGAGACCTGAGTACCAGAATTTCAAGGTCATTTTCAGCTATATAGCAAGTCTGAAACTAGTCTGAGCTATATGAGACCTTTTCTGAAAAGAAAAAAAAGAGCAGAACTTGCAGACAGGAACATTGGCTCATAAATGGGCTGATGTCCCCTGGGGAATGGCTGCATTCTGATGATGCCAGTCATCCATACCTGCACTGTAGGTCTGAGTGACTCTTCAAGTCTTTTGCAAAGGCTTCGCAATCACAGTTCCTAGAGAGACATGTCAACCCTGATCTTTGCCCAAAAAATATGGCCCCTGTAATTAATGTTTTGCTTTTCTTTATTTTTTTTCCTAATCCAAAGATTTATGGTATAAACAGCTGTCTCAGTAAAACAAAGAATAGGGCAGTACTGTGCTTCTGGTTTTTTAGTTAATACTTTAATCTTGACTCCATGAACTCCTACGTATCTTTGAGATGCCAACCAATCCTGCAAATGGGAGCAGCCAAGTCCACGTTTTCCCACCCAACTCAAAGCCTACCAGTGTGGTGCGGTGTGCTCTCCCTGAAAAGTTCAGAAAGTGATTTCTTAAGATTTCCAACAAGTAGCTGTCCTATGGCCATTTTGAAGTGATAGCCTTCTACTCTCCCAGAAATAAAATTTAAAGATTATTAACCTTACAGGCTTCCAGAACATTTTCATATGATACACTGTGATTAGACCAAAAATTTCTTATCTTTCTTTTCTTTTTTTGTTTGAGGTTGGATCTCATTTTGTAGCCCAGGTTGGTCTATGACCATCAAGCCCAGGCTGACTTGAGTCCATGCAATCCTACTGACTCACACCTTCCAAAGCATGAGCCATTGCATTGTGCTAGATAACAATTTCCAAACTGCCCACCTGGGTCACCTTGCAAGTGGCAGACGCCTCCGTGTGTCATGAGGGAGAGAGTGGGCATGGCTGTGCCTCCCACACTCCTCCTCCAAAACCGGATACTGTTTGCCATCCATCCAGTGACATAAAGGAGGGTGACCTCACCCTCAGTGCTGGAGAGGGGCTCTGATTAGCATAAGCCAATGTGTCTTAGTCTTGACACTACTGAGAGGCAGGGCTGACTAGCTCCTTGTTATGGGGCCTTGTGTGTATATTTCAGGCTGTTTAACATCCCGCGCTCCACTTGTAACAACCCAAAATGTCTCTAGATGTTGCCAGTGTCCTCTGGGAGGCAAACTCTCACTCAGTTGATGTGAGTCAACCGTAGTGATCCTCTTCCTCTTTCTAGGGAACTGGTTTAAGATTGGCTTTTCCGCCTCTTGGTTAATGAGATTAAGGAGAAAGAAAGCTGCTGAGGGGTCTCAGGAAATGTCTTTTCTTTTTAATTTCAGAAGAATAAGACCCAGGCTGCTGTGAACTAATCCCAGCACTTGGGAGGTAAAAGGAGCAATATCTAGAAATTTGCAAGGAGTCTAAGCTGTGTCTTGTCTCAGAAGAACAAGGACTGAGGATGTCATTTAGTGGTAGAGTGCTTGCCTGGGGTATGTAAGGACACAGCTGTGATGTCCTAGCGCCTGCAAACCAACAAGAAACAAAACAAACAGCCCTAGGGCTGGAGAGAGAGCAGTGTTGGTAAAATGCTTGACATGCAAATATGTGGGCCTGAGTCCAGTCTCCTGGAGCCACTTAGAAATGCTGGTGGTGGTTGGAGAGATGGGTCAGCAGTTTAGAGTACTTTTTGCTCTTTCAGAGCATCTGAGTTCAGTTCCCGGCACCCACAGCCACTTGTAACTCCAGTTACAGAGAATGTGACACCCTTTCCTGGCCTCCTCAGGCACATGCACACACTTGGCACACACACACACAATAAGAATAAATCTTTATAAGAAGAAAAGGTAAGTGTGGTGGTGTGCACTCCCAGCACAAGGGAGGTAGAGACAGGTGATCCCGGGGTCGACGGCTAACTAACCTACTGTGCAAGTTCCATGCCAGTGACAGACCCTGTCTCGAACCAAACTGAACCAAACAAAACCACTAAATCAAACAAAACCAACCAAATCTAACCAAACCATTCAACCAAACAGTCAAACAAAGCGGACAGTGTCTGAGAACCAACATCCGAAGGCTGAGCTCCGGCCTCTACATCGCTCCCACCCCCCCAAACACACACATGCTCAGGTGCACACACACACCCCTAAAATGAGAGACATCTCTTTTCTGTGTATCTGAATCTCATTTGCAGCATAGTCAGTGCACCACCAGTCTGAAGACGACCCCAGCTCAGGGATGAAGCTGAGCCAAGAGGACCTCAGAGAAGCTGAACCACAGCCCTGACACACAGGGCCTGGAGCCAGGCCCACCACTGGGGAGCTTTGAGTTGAAACAACAAATCTCCCTATTGTTGGAGGCCGGTGTTCTGTTACTTGCACCTGAAAACCACTCTGACTGAAGTCGTGGGTAGAGTGGGCACCCCATGAGACCTCAGTCTGCCGGTCCTGGCTCTCTCTGGCTGGGTCAATCACCCCCTTAATTATAGGAGACACAGTCCCCTCCATTGAAGTGACAGGCGGCTTTCTAGGCTGCTTGGGTTTGGCAACTTATTAAGAACCTGGAGCTCCTGCTGTCAGAAGGTAGGAACCTGGCGGAACCTGGCAGGATAGAGATAAGGACCAAGTGTGCTGCTGGGGCAGGAAGAGACACAAAGATCAGACTGGTGAAGGGTCAAATGGATGCTGGAGGCCACAGGAGTTAGATTTAGTTAGTTAGTTTTTACTTTTACTTTTTTTTTGAGACAGGTCTTACCACATAGCCTTGGCTATCTTGGAACTCACTTTGTAGACCAGGCTGGCTTCAAACTTACAGAGAGATCTGCCTGTCTCTATCTCTTGAGTGCTGGGATTAAAGGCATGTACCACCATACCTGGACATTTTACTTAAATAAAAAAAATTTTTTATGTGTATTTTTATAGTGTTTTGCCTGTAAGTACTTGAAATGCCTAAGGAGGCCAGAAGAGGGTATCGGATCCCCTGGAACTGGAGTTAAGGATGGTCGTCACCCACCACCAGGGTGCTAGGAACTGAATATGGGTCCTCTATAAGAGCAACCAATACTCTGAGTACAACTGAGTACTGTACTGTACAACAGAGTACAACAGTACTCAGTACAACTGTACTGTACTGTACGACAGAGTACAACAGTACTCAGTACAACTGTACTGTACTGTACAACTGTATTGTACTGTACGACAGAGTACAACAGTACTCAGTACAACTGTACTGTACGACAGAGTACAACAGTACTCTTAACAACTGAGCCATCTCTCCAGCCCCTAATTTTACTTTTTTTGAGACAGAGCCTCATGTACTCTAGGTTGTCTTTGAATTCTGTGTGTCCAAGGATGATCTTGAACTGGTACCACTTCTTGAGTGCTTGAAGTGCACTCATGCTCGAGTACGGTTCATGCAGTGCTGAGGATCCAGCCCAGAGCTTCGTGCACACTAGGCAGGCACTCTATCACCCAAGACACCTCTGCAGCCCTCGAGTCAGATTTAGATGCTAAGGGTGGCACAGACTTGGCTGAGTTCCCAAGCACAAGCTCTCAAGCACCCAGAGTCATGCTCACCAGGTCCCCGTCTTCACCTCTGGTTGCACGCTGAGACCCCTTGCACTCCCACCCATGGATTCTGATGAAGCTGGACTGGAGTGTTTTCTGGGAGCCATTTTTTTTTTTAAAAGAAAACATGTTAAATTCAGTGTCATTGCTCCCAACCTGAGTCCATTCTACTTGATGTGGACCTTCATACAGAAAGCGTTTTTCTCAGTTCAGTTCCAGTTTTTGCTGAGTAGATATACTTGTACTTGGTACACAAATGTCTGAGCCAAGTTTGAAGATGCATGCCTGTACCTCAGCACCTGGGGGTACAGGCAAGAAGGGTCAGTTCTCTCTCTCTCTCTCTCTCTCTCTCTCTCTCTCTCTCTCTCTCTCTCTGTCTCTCTCTCGATATGTATGTAGCCCCAGCTCTCCTATGTAGCCTAGCCTGCCCTCAAACAAATGGTAATCCTCCTGCCTCAGCCTCTGTGCCCGGTTCTCACCGGCAGGTAGGGCGGTGGAGAAGCCGGTCCAGCCGGCTTCCTCCAGGGGCTGAGCGGGATGGTGAGTGTCAGCAGCCCGGACCCCTCTCCACTCCGGAGAAACACCACACCGAGCCAGGAGAACTGTCGAAGCAGGAACTCATTTTATTGAGTCAGGCACAGTCTTATATAGGGTAGGGGTTGGGGAAGTGAAGGATCACTCACTTTTCACCATGTGGCTGAGATAAGCTTTCCCCCGGAGATAAGTCAGATCTTCCTACAAGGATCTACAGGATCTTCAGCCTTGGGCCTAACTAAGATAATCTCTCCCTCAGGTGAATAAATTATTTACATAGTGAAACACCCTAATCCCACAGCACTTCTGGGAACAGACTGATCCCTGCTTGATCCTAAACTAGGGCAAAGTTCAAGGCGGGCAAATGGCTCCCAACACTCTGTAGTACTGAGATTACAGGCTAGTACCACCACCATGCCTGGCTTCCCAGTGGTAACATTCTATGCACACTGTTCTGTGTCTTCCTTTTTGACATGACTACATATCCCAGGTCATTCCATCTAAACGCTTAGGAACCATCTTGTGTTTTCAAATAGTAACCTATAAATTCCATTGGGTGGATGTGCTCTGAACTCCAAAACTAGTTCCCCAAGGTTGGTCCTTGTCTTCCTATGGCAAATGATTCTCCAGTGTAGACCCTTATACTGAATACCGACATGAATAATGGTATGGCTGGAGCATGGGGCTGGTGCATTTCCTTAGCTGGAGAGTGCTGGTCTCATAGAGACTGTGCTGTCCCACCAACAACGTGTCTTGCTATTACAGCACTGAACAAAGAGACAAAATGCCTAGGAATGTCCACTGTGCATGGAGCTCAGAGGCCAGAGCAAAAACAGGAGCTTTGCAGTGTTTTGTACTGGGAGATCTGCTCACTTTGAAGAGGGCCTCTTAGCTCAAGGTAAGGTGTGTTTCTATTTGATTTTACCCAGTGAATGATGAGGGAAAACCAGGGGTATCAACATAGTTTGATTTGCATTTGTACTTGCTTTTTTTTTTTTTTTTTTTGAGACAGATTCTCACTCTAACCTAGGCAAGCCTTGAACTTATGACCATCTTTTTGCCTCAGCCTCCCACTGGGATGACAGGATGACCTGTCTCTAACAACATTTTCCATTTTGTGGGTGATGTCAGTCCTCTTCTTGGGGCCAATCGCTTATTTGTTCTTCGCCTGTGAACTCTGTGTCCTTCACCCAAGGTTGGTACATTTTTCTTCATAACTTGAAGAAGTTCTATATGTAGGAAATGGAACTTTTAAAAAAGATTTGTACAACCATGTTTAGCAATTTATTTATGTGCGTGTGTGTATCAGCATGAGTTTATGTGCACTATGTGTATGTAGTACCTGCTGAGGCCAGAAGAGGGTGTCAGGTTCCTTGGAACTGAAGTTACAGGTGTCTGTGAGAGGTCTGACATGGGTACTGGGAACCAAACTCAAGTCCTCTGCAAGAGCATTGCATGTCCTTAACTGCTGAGCCATCTCTCCAGCCCTAGGAAATGATACTTTGTATCTTGTGTGTATTTTTGTTAGGCTGTTTTTTGACTTGGTATAGTAGGGATTCTTCTACAGGTCATTTCTTTTATGGCTTTAAAATTTTTAGTCTTTCTTGGAAAGGGCTTTCTCACTCTTACTTTAACAAGCAAATAAAGGGCCCGTGAAATGGCTCAGTGAGTAAAGGTAGTTGCCATTCAGCCAGACAACTTGAATTTGATCCCCAGGACTCACACAATGAAAGGAGAGCACAGCCTCCTTAAAGTTGTTCTCTGACTTCTGCTTATATGCGGTGGCATGCTCTCTCTCGAATAAATTTTATTGATTGATTGATTGAGACAGAGTCTCCCTGTAGCCCCAGCTAGCCTGGAACTTGCTATGTATACCAGACTGTTTTTGATCTCATAGAAATCCACCTGTCTCTGCCTCCTAAGTGCTAGTCTTACAGGCATATGCTGCAATAAAAACTTGACAAAAACAACTTAAAGTGGGAAAGGGTTTACTTTGGCTCACAGTTCAAGATCACAGTCCATCATTGTGGGAAGGTATGGCAGTGGGAACATGAGGCAGCTGGTCACAGTCAGGATGCTGGTGCTCCAACTGGGACACCAGCCCATGGGATGGTCCTGGCTACAGTCAAGATGGATCATCCCACATCATAACTCAATCAAGAGACTCTTTTACAGGTATGCTCAGAGGTTTGTCTCCTGTGTGGTTCTAGATCCCGTCAAGTCAAGTTGAAAATCTGTATTGGCCACTGCGTACTGTTAGAGGTTGCTAATGGAATTCTGTTCCCTTCCTTTCACTTCCTCCCAGTCTTCCTCCTGCTGTTTCTCTGCAATCATCCATCTAGACCAAACTGTTGTCTTTCCATTTGGAACAAATCAGTTTTCCCACACCTCTGTGACACTGTGTTTGTTGCTCCATTCATCTAGTCTGTATATTTTTAGCCCAGAAGTTCTTATTCCAAGGAGGACTTGATCTTGTAAATGATGCACTTAGGGGTGATGCTCAGTCAGGATCTATTAGGCACGAGCTATAGGCTTTGCATGTTCCAGCTCAGGATCTCCACTACAGAGGAAGAAACTGGGGCTCAGAAAGGCCCAAGACCACACACTGTCACATATTAGCCTTGCATGAAAACATGTCCCTCTCAGGCTTTGTGCTTATGAGAGGGACAGACATAAGCCCTCAAGTGTGGACCCTTTGGGGGCCACAGGTCTACCATTTTCACATCTGGTATGGCACCACGTGCATTTGTGGACAGGTGACAGTTTGTGTGTGGAGAGGCCAAAACATCCAGCTCAATATCAACCCATTTAGTCTGTTTCCCCGATGTTAACTGGGCTACCATTGTCTTTCTAATTTAACTCCTGTTGAACACCAATGTCCTATTTTATGTATTTTAGAAAGCCAACTTGTCCAAGGGCATTTGCAATTTTACAATATATCATGTTCAGTGATTTTTGTGTGTGGGAAACTATCAATTTGGGGACTTCCAAGGCCATCTGAACACCAAGTTTCTGTTTTGGGACTTCCCTATATGACCCCTGACTCCTGGCCTGCTTTCCTAGATTCCCTTGCAGCTAGGGCATGGCATGTGACTCAGAATCCACTAATGTACTGCAAGATGTCAGTTTGGAAGTAAATACCAGAAAGGAGGTACTTTACAGAAATCCTCCTCTCAAAGCTGCTAAGAGACAGACATCCAGCAGCCAAGGTGGCAGTAGCACCTTCTTGTTACAACCCATGGCCAGCCTCAGGAGGATGAACAGAAACAGCACCATGGCCACAGCAGCAACATCTCTACTGACAGAGCTAGATGATATAACTCAGGCATCACTCTTGCCTGATTAGCCTCCAAGACCAATTCTGTGGCTTTAGTATTCTTTGATAAACTATTTCAACTACCTAAATGGGTTCAATTTCTATGTAATATAAAATGAGGTGGTTATGAAGCCTCATGGCTTCCATTTTTATATTTTAACTATTTTCCTTCCTTTCTTCCCTCCCTCCTTCCTCTCTTTCCTTATGTTCAGTTTTTCTTTTTTTTTTTTTTTCTGTCTTTCTCTGTTTTGTTTTTTTTGAGGCAGGGTCATGTGTATCCCAGGAAGTCCTCAAACTCTGTGAGTATCAGAAGATGACTTTGAACTTGTCATCCTCCTGCCTCCACTTCCCCAAGTAAGGAGATTATAGGTATGTATCACTACATCTAGACATTTCAATTTCTTTAAATGCTTCTTGTTCCCAATTCCTTACGTTCATACATTAAAATTGAACTATGTAATACAAGAGATTTTCCAGATCATTAAGGCTTAATATTAAAAATAACAGACAAAAGGGCTGGGTGTGATGACTCCCAGCACTTGGGAGGCAGAAACAGGAAGGTCTCTGCGGTTCAAGGTCACCCTGGTGTACGTAGTGAGTTTCGGGACAGTCAGGGATTATAGTGAGAACCCTGCTTAACAACAACTGCAACAGAAGACTGCAGCCAGATATGGTAGCTGATACTTGCAGTCCCAGCATTAGAAAGGCTGAGGCAGGAGGATCTCCATGAATTCAAGATCAATCTGGGTTACATAGCGAGTTCTAGGCCAGTCTGGGTTGCAGAATGAGACCCTGTTTTGTTTGTTTTTCAGACAGGGTCTCCCCCAGTTCCAGCTGGCCTGGAACTTGTTACCTGACTAGCCTCACATTTACAGAGATCTGCCTGCCTCTGCCACTTGAGTGCTGGAGTAAAGGCCTGTGCCATAACATCCAGCTCAAGACCCTGTTTTGCAGCTGTCCCCTTAACCCACAGAGAGTAACAGAGCACAAGGATTTGTGAGTGATTGGTTTTAAAAAAGTATTTGCATAATCTCACCACTTATGCCTCAAGATTGATAAATCTTAATTTGTAATATTTTCAGATTTAGGACTTTTGTCAAAGTAGATCTCTGCAGGACAGTGTTCTGAGGCCCAAAGGCAGGCTCAGACCCATCCTGTGTAGGACCAAGGCCAGGGATAGGACCAGCTGGGTGTGAAGGCAGAAAGCTGGTGCTCAGATCCATTAGATCACTTGTGGTTGACATTGACATGTGGTTCCAACTCTCCCTCCTCCCAAAGTCCACTGGACCTAAAGACACAGACACATTTGGCTCTTAATGATAAATTTTCTATTCTGCAATATTTGTTCTACGTGGTTAGTTTTATATCTTTAAATAAACAGTAATCCCATGGGGGCAAGAACCATATGTTTCCTATTGCATTTCTCATAGCACTGAAAAGAGAGTCCTGGTGGTTATAAGGGCTTAATAAATATTTGCTGATTGATTTCTGTCTTGGATTTTGGGGTGTAAATTGTATGATTGTTCCATTACTCTTCAACATCTGTGTCTGTGTGTGCTCATGCAACGGGAGAGGGGGTTTGAAGTCTGGGGTCAAAAAAGTCAAAGTTACAATCCCAGCCTTGTGCAGGTGGTAGCTGCCCCTTAATTTGTCACGTATGAATTACAACCTACTCCAGCTGCCGCCAAGGGTAACAGGGAACTTTGTAAGAGGTAAAGGGCCTTGTGACTATGATTTAGTTCACGTGAAACAAAGCAAGAGGAGAAGAGAAGAAGCACTAACATTAGTATGCGGGGCCAAGAATGTAGCTTAGTTGGTAGAGTGGGTGCCTAGCATGCGTGAAGCACTGAGTTCTATCTCAGCACTGCACGAACTGGGTGTGGTGATGCATACCAACACTCTAGAAGTAGAGACGGGAGGGTTGGAAGTTTAAGATCATTCTTGGCTACATATTTAGTTCAAGGACAGCCTGAACTATAAGAGAGAGGTCTCTTTCTCTCTCTCTCTCTCTCACACACACATGAAATTAGTGTGTAGAGAGGGGGGCCATAGCTCACCTGATCCTACTCGCTTTGAGCCCAGCTGCCTGGAAAGATGGATTTTATAGCACTTGGCTATTTATCATCTTTCCAAATATTTCTAAAAAATCTTTTTAAGATTTTATTTGTAATTATGTGTGTATTTGTGTGTCCGACTGTGGGCTTGTACTTATGTGTGCAGGTGCCTGTGGAGGCCAGAAGAGGGTGTCAGATCCTCTAGAGCCAGATTTAGAGGCAGTTGTGAGCCACTTGACATGGGTGCTGGGATCCAAACTCAGATCTTCTGCAAGGGCAGTATATTCTCTTAACAACTTTCCAGCCCCTAAAATTTTCATTTATTTGATTTTTGAGACAGGGTCTCACTATGTGGTCCTGGCTGGCCTCTAACTTAGAGATCTGCTTGCCTCTGCCTCCCAAGTGCTGGGATTTATGCACACCTCGACTCTGTTTCCTAAATTTAAAAAAAGATGTATTTAGTTGTGTGTGAGTGTGTGTGTGTACGCCCATGCCATGGCATGAGTGGAGGTCAGAAGGCAACTTGCGGGAATTAGTTTTTTTACCATGTATGTTCCAGGACTTGAACTCAGGTAGCCAGGCTTGACAGCAAGCGCCTTTACCCACTGAACCATTTCACCAGCCCCCCAAGTGTTTTCCAGAAGCAGATATTTTTCTCTGCCACCCATCTTTAACCAATGTCATAAATTCTGTGTCAGACTTCTGAGCATGTAGATCCCTAGTCAGTCAGACTCCCTGCCCCACCCTCATCTTGGCCAGGACTTTATCTTATCTTAGAGTTTCTGCCTCTTCTTGCTTTGGCCTCACTCTGATCCTTTCCCCCATCCACGTGGAAGGAAAAAACAAATCTGACCATTGTTCTGCTTCAAGTGTCTCCAGTTGGGTATCTGAGTCTGTCAATGCCCCTGGCTTATCTGTATCTAAAGAGAGAAGCCTAGTTTTGAGGCTATAGGAATCAAGTGAAAGACGCTGGTGGACGGGTGGATAGACTGGTGGAAAGGATTTGACAACTAATATAGAAAATGAAACTCTCTTTAGCGTGTATAATTGTACAGAATGTGAGTAATGGTTATTGCTACAATTTCCTCTACTAACTTGTGTAGTAAATACCTATGGCATGCCTACCAAGTAATGGGCACCATTCTAAACACTGTAAATATGAGGAAAAAGACAGACTCAGACCCTTATTTCTTTGACTAGAGAGGACAGAAAGAATATAGCACTTAGAAAATAAGCTGGGTGTGGTGGTGCGTACCTCAGATCTCACCATTTGGTGGGGCAGGAGGATTGAGGATTCAAGGCCAGCCTGGGCTACATAGTAAAGACATTGTCTCCAAAAGACAAAAATGACTTGGAAACTTCTTAATATTAACTGGCCACAAGAAAGCCTTCTGAGCTGAGTTTTAATGAGGAGCCAGACAGAACAGGAAGGAGAAAGGCCTAGAGAAGAAGATTCTGGACAGAAGAAAGAGGAGCACTGGGCATTTTTAAGATCAGCCAGTGTGAGGCCCAGTGTATAACTGGGAAAGTGTTCTGGAGCGAGTGCAGAGAAAGGCAGGGACCCATTCATGACTGAAAAAAAATAGGGTTGGAGAGATGGCTCAGTGGTTAAGAGCATTTACTGCTCTTGTGGAGGACCTGGGTTCAGGTCCTGGCATCCACATGGCAGCTAACAACTGGATGGAATGGAGGGCTCTCAGTCCCTCTTCTGTTTTCTGAGGGCATCAGCAAGCACATGGAGTACATAAACTCATGTAGGCACAGATATGTATACATAAAATAACAAATAAACCCTACCAACTCTCAACACACTAGGACTGGAAAGAGGTATTTCCAACCCGATAAAGCACGTCTACAGAAAAGTAAATAAACCTCCAATAACAGCAGCTAAACCCACTAAAGCTGGGTTGGAGAGGTGGCTCAGAGTTAAGATGCGTGGTGATTCTCAGAGGGTTCAATTCCCAGCAGTCATGTCAGGCTGGGTGGTCCACAACTGCCTGTAACTCCAACTCCTGGGGATTCAGCACCTCTGGCTTCTATGAGCACCTGGACTCATGTGCACATACTCCTCCCATACACATAATTAAATAAAAAAAAAATCACTAGAGCTGCAATCATACTTGAAATGGTGGAGAAAAGGAAGGCAGGCTGGCTTTTCACTTAAGATCTGGAGCAAGCCAATGATACCTGCTCTTATCAGTCCTATTCAAATGGCACTAGCAGTCTCAGCTAGTGCAATAAGGCAAGAAAAGGATATAAAAAGCACAGAGATTGTAAGGGAAGAAGCAAAAATTTTTTTTTTTCTGGAGACAGGGTCTGACTATGTAATCTTGGCTGGCCTGGAATTTACTATGTAAATGAGGCTGGCCTTGAACTCACAGAGCTCTGCCTGCGTCTGCTTCCTTAGTGTCAGGATTAAAGGAGTGTGTCACTACATCCAGCTTAGAAGTAAAACTTCTTTTAAAAAAGAAAATTAAAAAAAATTTTTTATTTTCTATGTATGACGGTTTTACCTGAATGTATATAAGTACACCACATGAATGCAACCCACAGAGGCCAGGAAGGGCACTGGATTCCCTGGAACTGAAGTTATGGATAGCTGTGAGTCACCATACGGATGCTGGAAAGTGAACTCAGGTTCACTTAACTGCTGAGCCATCTCTCCAGCCTAGAAGTAAAACTTCTTCTTCCCAGTGGTCATTGGCAGGGGTTTTAATTTTATTTTAAGATTGGAAGCCATCAATGGTTTTGAGCCAGAGAAAGACAACATTGGTAATATTTATCTCCATCCATCCATCCATCCATCCATCCATCCATCCATCCATCCATCCATCCATCCAGAGTCTCTTGTAGTCCAAGCTGGCCTTGAACTCCTGATCCTTCTGCCTCCACTTCTGCAGTGCTGGGAATACAGGTTTAGCTCCACCATGCCCAGTTCTGGTTTGTATTCTAAATAAGTTGCTTTGGCTCCTGAGTGAGGAGAGATTGTAGGGGTCAAGGTGGAGGTAGGCAAAAATGGAAGATGTAGAAGGTGATATAGTGTGTACTCTGGCAGAATCATTGGTGACCTGGACAGGAAGTATCAAAGAACATGGAGAGAAGTGGTCAGAGCCAGGGTCTGGCATCTTTGAGAAGTCAGATTGACTGCTGGCTGATAGCAGACTAGATGTGAAGGTGAGTGGCAGGAAGGAATCATGGATGACTTGAGGTGGATGGTGCTGCCGTTTACTGAGAAAAATGGTTTTAAAAAAAAAAACATTGGGAAGAAAAGTTGAGTTCAGCCTCACAAATGTTAAGTGTGAGATGCTAAGCATGTCAGCAGGGGTAACAGATGGCAGTTGGTGAGGAAAGTCGGGACTCTGGGGAGAGGTCCTTGCTTGTAGATTTATCTTTGTGAGTTCCCTGTGTGTAGATGATGTGACAGGCAGGGAAGGGACTGGGCTAGGAAGAAAATGTAACCACTTCAGAGAAAGAAGTGGAGGGCAGCTCTGGAATACAGTAACATTTGCTAGCAGAAAACCCTGGTTGAGCTCAGCTGGTAAGAGTGCTTAGCTAGTACGCACCCAGCCCTGGGGTTCATCCTCAGCAGGACATAAACCAGGTGTGGTGGCTCTCACCACTTGGGAGGTAGGGGGGGAGCCTGAGGGAGTCAGGTTAGTTGGAAACCAACACAACAAAACATCTGGCTCTGACTGGGCATGGGAGATGTAACCAAGCGGAGGGTGTGATCAATTGCTCCCAGCATCCCTGAGAAGCAGAGCAGGTTGAGGGGAGGGAAGAGAAGAGAACAGAAGATTTGCCTCGTGGAGTTTGGGCCCAGTCTAGAGTGGATGCACAAAAGGACACAGCTTTACAGATCTGCTAAAACAACCAACTTATGGATGTCTTTGTTTATCCATATTTTTGTTTGGTTTTGTTTTTTTTTTTTTGAGAAGGCTCTCACTGGCCTTGACTGGCCCGGAACTTCTGTAGACCAAGCCTGAGATCCACCTGCCTCTGCCTTCGGAGTGCTGGATTAAAAGCACCCACGCCCATGCCTGGCCTGGGGTTTGTTTGTTTTCCCCCAGGCAAGGTCTTAATATGTAGCCCAGCTGGCCAGGACTTTGTGGTTCTTCTGTTTCCATATCCTGAGTGCTGGGATTACAGGTGTGCACCACCACACCCAGATGGTGTATACATCCTAATTTTACAACAGAGTTTTCACTCTTTGTGTAAAAATGTCTGTATGTATTTCAGACAACATCCCACTTGAGAGAAACGCCCCCATGGAACCTGACAGACCTTCCCTTCCCCAAGGTCCCTTTCCAACTCTAGGCTTGATGTTCTCCACCAGCATGAACCTCCTGTCAGTTGAGGTGGGTAGGGTACTTCATCGTACACGTGTGGCTTCTATCCACACTTGTAAACTTGGAGTCTGGTGTCAGGCATGAGTTGAGGCTGGCGCTCCTCTCCGCATCCATAAACCACTCCCTCTTCTCCTCAGCCCACCAGCAAGCAGTTGCACACTTGTCATCCACCAACTTTCTCCTCCCATGTTTCGGTCCTACAGACATGTTTCTCTCTAGTCTTCTTTCTTGATTCCTAGAGAAACTGGATAGGATAATGGGAAAGAGAATGGCGTCTCAAAGTGAGACATGACCCTGTCTCCATCGGCCACTTGTTAGCGAGGTAACCTGGACAAATTTCTTTAACAGTAGGATGCCTCAGTTTCCTAACCTGTAAAACGGGGTTAGTAAAACCCACATGCCATCAGTGTGAAGGTTAAGATGAGTGACTTTTGTAATGGCTAGTTCACTTTGCATCAGTGACACAGCGATGCTCTGACCCGTTGAGCTACAACTGGATGAGAATCAAGATGCCTCAAACGTGTAACAGGGCCGTGGCAACCCCTTCACATGATCCTCAGATACCAGACTGGGTCCCTGTCCGCCCAGGGCGTGTGCTGCTGCAGTCACTTGTCTTTCCAGTCGCCCCACATCTCTTGGGTTCGCGGTCACGCGCCCCCCACCCGAAGCCGAGCCTGACGCGGCGGTGGCTCATGCGCCCTGGAGTCCCAGGCTCTAGCCACGGAACACACGTCCCATCTCGGGCGCCCCGCCCCGCCTCCGGCCCCAGGCGCGCCTCTCCCGCCGCCCGCTTGGGTGTCGAAGCGGCCGCGCCCGCGGGCCGTGAGCCCTGATTGGCTGTGCCGCGCCCGGAGGCGGTCCGAAGGCGCACACACCCTCTCCGCGCAGCCAATGAGCGCGCGCACGTCACCGGCCGGGGCGGCCCTACAGCCGGCAGCCCCTCAATAAGCCACATTGTTGCTCGAAACTCTAGCGCTAGAGTCCTAGGACGCCACCGGCGTCGCGCGTTACCCAGCTGAGGATATCCGCGGGCGGGAGTATCACGCGAGTCCTTAGCGGCGCGACCGTCCCAGGGAGCCGGCCTGTCATTCCTTCCAAGTTGAGCCTTAGTGACCCTGTGGCTGAAGTTAGCTCCTGGACGCTGGGCAGCCAGACACGTCGCCCGCAGGGAGACTTAGGAACCTCCTAGCAGTTGTGACTCCGAAGAACCCGTTTCTGGAGACCGGGGGGATCCCTGGCCGGAGTGCCATCGTCGTCAACCTTATTTGTGCAGCTCCTGGAGTCTTCGATCTCAGCCGAACACCCGGGCCTGGGTGCAAAGCACTGTTCCCGCGCCGCCCGCTGCCCCACCAGAGCTCGAGCCTCCGTTGCCCAACTCCGCCCGTCTCGCTGCGGCAGGATGATCGCCTCGCACATGATCGCCTGCTTATTCACAGAGCTCAACCAAAACCAAGTGCAGAAGGCAAGTCCGCAGCGGCGGGGGTGGCTGGCGCTCCCGACAACGCTGCAAGGTCTCCGGGAGCCTGGGTTTTGCTGGGGACCCGCTTTTCCCTTTGGGGCTGGGGACTTGAACAAGTCTGAGTGGCCGGGAAGGTCCTGGCTCCGGGAGCCACGTCCGCTGAGCACCCGCGGGGCTGGAGCGCGCATGCGAGGCCCGGGCGCGCGCGCCGCCGGGTTTCCCACCTCCTGAGATTTGCACGCGCTCCCCCCTGCGGCCCCCATCTCCCTGGCTTCTGGACGGGCGGGTAGCCTGGCACGTAGTCAGAGACCGCTGGGGCCACGTGGGAGGGGGCCCTCTTCTGCAGCCGGAGTTCCGGCTGGAGCACGTGGGGAGAACCCAGTTTGGGGGAGGCGGCGCGGTGACCTCGTGGGGCGGTCGGGCCCTCCGGCGCTTACGGACACGTTTGGGAGGCAATTGTTTCCTCGTGGCTTCCCCAGGAGGTAGATCAGAGGTAAAGGCGACCCAGGAAGGAGCAGGAAAGGGCGCCGAAAGACTAGCCCGTCGCACCCCCTCCCCGGAACTGAGCTGCCCGGAACTGAGGCTCGGAGAGGGGCGCTCCCCTCCACCCCCGCAGATGCGCCTGGAGACCGCCCCGCCTGCGTCCCGGGCCCGCCTCCGAGCTGGGGGCGGATTTTGGATAGTACTTTCTGGTTTGCCATTGAAGTTACTTGGAGTGGACCCGCACGCCCAAACTTCGTACTCCGTGATTCCCAGAGATTTTTTTTTTCCAGTGTAAACGAACTTTTCACTGACCTGCCTGTGCCCACCTCACTATCCGTAGCTTCCGGCAAATGCGAGTTCTCACTGCCTCTCGGCGGGTCATTTACATAAGAAAGAGCCTCGGGCCCTGCCTGGAGCCTCACTCTCCCTGCCTCGGGTAGGAGGTGGGGGTGGACCAGAGCCAGGCTCAGGGCTCTCTCCGGGAGAACTGAGTTTCTGAAATGCCCAGTATTACGGCACTGGCTCCTGTCCTGGGCCCTTGTCCAGGATATGGGGTTGTGGGGTGGTCTGGGAGGATGGTATAGAGCAGGGAGCCGGGAGGTCCTGAGGGTTGTGTTGAGTTGTGAGCGTTGTTCAGTTACAGATTAGAAATTTCAGTGTCTCCTGGGAACATATTTATGGAAAAAAGCCTTGACTTCGATCTGGGGTGCAGCCGCTTCCAACCCCGCCCTCCCATCCTAGTGCTTCTGAGTGCCTAGCTGAGGATGACGGGTTGCCACCCTGAGGTTTCCTGAGCTCCGGCAGATGAACCTCAGAATGGACGAGGTAGCAGAGGCTCCTGGCTTAGCTGAGTTTTACAGGTGGCAAATGGCTGCCCTCTAGTCTCTTGATGTGGCCCAGCACTTTAACTCAGTTTATTTACTTTTTTTTTTTTTTTTGAGACAGGGTCTCCCTGTAGCTCCAGCAGACCTGGTTCTCGCTGTGTAGACGAAAGATCCTCCTGCCTCTGCAGGGATTACCGGCGTGGCACCGCTAATTCAGTTTATTTAGAAACGAGTGTTTGAGCAGATAGAATCTTGGCAACTTCCTAGGTTTCTCTGCCCAAGCTAGGAGTTAACTCTTGGTGGGAGACTGCCGTTTCTTGGCAATTCCTAAAATACAAAGTGGAGGCTTCTTAATCCCAGGGAGACCTTGGTTGAATGACTTTCCCTTCTGGACACCACCATTGTTTACGAACTTCAACGTGGTGGAACTGGAAGTGCCAAGAACACTCCTGGGGGCTTTCCATGGAGTCACCTCTGATCACAGGGTGGAAAGAGAATTAGCAGGGTACTATCTGGAAGGGCGTTTTAACCCCTGCCTTGTGGTTGATTCACAAAGGACCTTGAGCCTCTTGGGACGAACCAGCAGTTTCTTCCTGTAAGATGAAGGTGACTGTGCCCATCCCGGCTTGTGGTGGCCTGTCACTGGTCACCACAGTGTGGTGCCGCAGGTTTCCGGAGCCGGCCACCTTTCGGCTTGTGAAGTGTCCCCAGGACACTTGCGTGTATTTCCCCTAAATTACCAATGGGGGCAGAATTGAGTCAGGCCTGTAGCTTTAGCCTCCCAGTTTAGGTCCCCAGATCTGGCTTAGCTGTTTGATCCCCTTGCAATTTTCTAGGAAGTAAGAAGAGAGTCAGAATAACTAGGAGCATCTGTGAGCTGCTGCTGAGGAAGAATTAGAGAAGGATGAAGCTCACATTTAATTTTGGGGTCTTCTGAAAAGGACTCGATTGGACTTTTCTCTGATAACATCATCTCTTATTTCTAGTCTCCGGGCTTGCTTGGATCACTTGTCCACAGCTGGCCCCATGGTGATCACTTGTCATAGTGCACAGACCAGTGGTTCCCACCATTAGGTTGAGAGCCTTTGCAGCACACCCAGTACTGTCTGGACATGGATTAACTCATCGATACTCAACTCTGAGAGATAAACGCAGTTATTATCCTTGTTGTGCTGATGAGGAGCCGAGGCCAAGGGTAACTTGTCCAGGGTCACTTTGGTGTTCTTATTCCTCCACAGGAACACCGGAACTTTTTTGCTTTTTTTTCATAAGAACATGGTATTCTTGGCTATGAACTCCTGCCTCTGGGGTACATTACCGAGCTCCTGGTCCGTGCTGTGCTCACTCATGGGTGCTGGCAGCACTTTCACCCAGTCGTGTAGGCATAGAGCTCCCCCATCGGGTTGAGCAATGGCGTTCCATGACTCTTCTCTCTGGGAGCTCTGGATTAATTTTGACTGACTTTCCTTTCTGACAGCTACAACCTTGTCAGCTGGTCTGTGGGAGTTTTTTCAATTCTCGTCTCTTCCCAGAGTTCGGTTTCAAACACCTTCTACAACTCTGTATTGATTCCTGCCAGCTCAGTTTCGTTTTATTTTGCATCTTTGACTTTCCAAAGATACAGGCCACCCTTCTTCCTTGATCATGCCTGTTCGCGATAGGTCCCTGCCCTTGCCTTTCCCATGGCCCTGCACACTCAGCCTGCTTCCCTCTGCTTACCTTCCATCTCAAATGCTGCCTCTTTCACACTGCCTTCTGCCTCTCACCTGTTCCTGTTCTGCATGCCCTCATCTCTGCTCATGAATTTGCATGGTGTTGCTTTCATTCTGCACACATTAGGGTTGGGGTTCCTTCCTTATGAAGGGAGAATCCCACGTGCTCATTTGGTCACTGAGGTTTCTGAGGAGCACTTTGTAGAGGAAGAAGCTGAGCGAGAGGTGGTGGGGTGGACGAATCCCTCACCTGATGTGAACCCTGAGGCTGATCCTGGGTGGGATGGAGGGACAAGGGGCTGCAGCTCCAGTCATCCCTATCAGGCTTTATGTCCTGTTTAAGGAGTGAGAATCATTAGTTAGCTAGATAATTGAGGTGAGATATGTACCCGGTGCTTGAGCCATTGACCAAATTTTTTCACTACATCAGCTGGTGACGTTTAACTCCATCCTGTACAGCTTACTTAAATTCTTTGTATGAAGAAGAGGTGAACTTCAGCTTTGGACTTGGGATATCTTGAAAGCAGAAAGGAGGCGAAAGTCTTGGCCCAGGCTGGCCCAGAACTTGCCATGCAACCGAGGATGGCCTTGAACTCCCATCTCCCAAGTGCTGGAGTCAACAGCTGTGTGTCACCTTGCTTGGCTGCATACATTGCTTTTCAAAGCATCTTGAGTTTGTGGGCCCATTTAGCTGTTTTCCAGGGAGAATCAGAGCCATCACAAACCACAAAGTTAAAACTGTGGCAGCTGGAGTAAGGAGATCTGATATCTATCCACAAAGCAAAACAAAAACCCCCAACCACTCCAGAAAGCAGGTTTCCTTTGTTGAGTTACTTCTGATTAAATGGGCAGTTCTTGATAAGAGTGTCTAACTTGTCCTGGAGTTGTAAAGTCAGCAAGTTTAGTTTGTTTTCTGACACTGTGTGTTGTCTGTCTCTACCATTTCAAAGCAGCAGGGACGGCCCGGCAAGTCATCCCAGACATCAATGGCTGTGTCTCATGCGCACACTCTAAGGGTTGCACTGGGTTTGCTTGTGTTGGAGGTGGTGTTTCGTATTTCTAAAGTAGTTTTCTCAACAGTGGTGCAGTAGACATTTTGGCCTAGAAAATTTTGTTTGTGAGGTGCTATCCCATGCTATCGTTTTAATTAATTAGGGTAGACTTACAAGACAGGACTGGTTGGTGTGTCTCTATTCTCAATTAGAAAATTGTGAGTGGTGCTTTTGCTCCTAGAAGTGTGGAAGGAGTGTGTCCTTGGGAGAATCTCCTCCTGGTCATGTGGGAATTTCTTGCCTGGTTTCCAGACAAGGCTGAGCTGTGAAGAAGAGAGCCCGGTGACCCCTGCCCTGGGGCGGAAACAGCCCAGCAGTTCTTAGGAGAGGCTGAAAGGTGGAGTCTGAACAACCATTGGAAGCTTGGGCCAGCTAGGAAATTTCCTCTAAATTACTTTCCTTCTGGTTTTCTGGGGGAACTGGCACCCCCACTCAGAGATTTTGGGTGCCAGCTATGCACCCTAAGTTGAAGTGTCTTCCTTAGCTGTATTGAATTATCATGAATTTGGATTCTTTCTCCTTGGAAACCCCTACACACCCCCATGCAGTGTTGGCATTCAGTAACTTCTTCCCCGAAGAGCAGAAGGGCAGAAGGTCCCCAGAGCAGGTGCTAAGACTGCTCCCCTGGGAACTAGCTTGCCAGAGGGAGATGGCTTATGCTTTCATCAGTTGCCCACACTGGCTTCTCACTGGAGAAAAGCATTCAGGTGACCTGTGCTTAAGTCACAGCACCAGGCCATGGGGAGGCAAGGATCCCCTTGACTCCTGGAAGTTCTTAAGGGAACAAGACCCCAGGGCCAGCAGAGGATAGTCATGCCTTCATTCTTTAGGTTCATTGGGTGTGGGCTCCTTGGTCACCTTTGGTCATTGCATGAGCTTTTTTTTTTTGCCTCTCATGAGCTTCAGACCTGGGCTGCTGTGTGTGCTTGTTGACAATGGACTGTCCCAGTTCTTGACAATGTACTAGTTATTCCCTGTGGGGAGCCCATAGTCTTCACATTCACATGTTTTATTCTTGAGCTACTAAGGGTTAAACTCAGGGTCTTTTGCTACTAGGCAAGTGCTGGACCAGCCCTCCATTCTTTATCTTTAGTGTGTATTGGGGTGGTAGAGTGGCAGTTTCAAACTGCAGCTCATGCTGGGTCGGAACTCACTATATAGCTCAGGCTGGCCCCAAACTCACCAGTTCTGCCTCAGACCTGAGTGTTGGCCTTACAGATGTGAGCCCCCCATGCCCAGCTCTGCCCCTTGCATATCTGGAATAGCTTTTGTCTTCTCCTGTTTGGAGTCCAGAGACTCACCCTGGGAGTGAAGAATCTCATTTTGTAGGTTGCTGGGACTTCAGGTACTCCTGTCTGTTGATCACGGCACATTCCTTCCCTGGAGGGACACGGTGAAGCCTTATCTCAGAGCCAAGCTGGAGAGTGAGTCTGAATGCCAGAACCTGGCCCTGGAGCCCATCGGGGTGGGGGCCTCATCCACCTACCCAGTTTTCCCTCACAGTCCGTACCCCGGGGGCCTGGGAACAGTCCATAATATTAAAGGATCTTACTCCCAATCAAGGCAGATAAAGGACCTTATCAGGCTTTATTTGGTGTTATATGCGGCGTTTGAGGCTCCTTTGTTTCTTTCCCAGCTGAGAAGCTTCCTTCTCCTGCCTCCTCCAGATTTTCCTGCCTCAGCACCTTACATGAAGTGTTCTATCTATGACCCATTAATTCCTTCTCCCCAGAAAGGTCTTTATTTGGGGTGGAGAGATTGAGACAGGGTCTAAAACTAAAGCCCAGGCTGACCCTGAACTCATTATATGATTTGGGCTGGTCTTGAACTTGTGGCAGTCCTGCCCCAGCCTTCCTCCCAAGTGCTGGGATCGTTTGTGAGTCACAGCCTCACCCATGAAGATCTTAAAGAAACTTAGCTGTATTTGCCAAGGACTGGCCCCTCAGACACTTCCCTGTAGCTACTTTTATTATGTCA
This sequence comes from Eospalax fontanierii, assembly GCA_035773235.1. Taxonomy (NCBI): domain Eukaryota; kingdom Metazoa; phylum Chordata; class Mammalia; order Rodentia; family Spalacidae; genus Eospalax; species Eospalax fontanierii. Next base: position 49,566,786 of record CM069547.1, on the reverse strand, counting down.
TTTGGATAAGACACCAGGACAGTACTTTGCTTAAGAATAAGGCAGAATTCAAACCCAAATGGTTTAACTCCAGAACCCATTCGGTTAACCTCCAGTTCAGAGCAACCTGGGACCACTGGAGATGGTCAATTGAGTTTTATAGAATTATGAGTCCGGTCAATTAGAAAGGAACTTTGGGATCGTGTCATCCAAGTCCTTTTTTTTTTAATAGAAGAAACCAACTGCTGTGTACTAGGGACTGGCCCAAGCTCTCCTAGGAGAAGCTCCAGATCTGGAACCCAGTTTCCAGATGCCTGTTCTGTTTCTTTTCAGCACCATCTGTGGTAGTGTGAACTGTTGTCTTTGGGTATGGGTTCTTCCCAAGCAAAGTCTTGATTTTCTTTGTGGTCTGTCTGCCCCTGTGGGACTCTATAATTTATTGTTCAAGCTGGGCCTCCTTTAAGAGCAAAGGCAGCCACTCTTCACAGTCTTGCCCCTCCACAGGTGTATGTTGGGGTGGTCTTGGGCACCTGGGAGTGTAAGGATATCTTGCCTGTGGTCTTGGGTTGGGTGGGAGTTCAAGGCCAGACACGGAGCATAGCGACAGACCTAGAGAGATTTGGTCCAGCCGATGAGACCGTGGCAGCAGACAGGAGTCTGGAAAGAAGAGTTTCTGTGGAGCAGGAGCCTCCACAGAGGCCTGGGGCTGTACAAGGAAGGTACAGTCTCCTGCTTAGGAACCTGGCATTGCAGTCAGGGATGGCACATGAACGGGGGAAATGTCGGCCTCTCATGGCGACAGCGCTCACTTGAAGAGCAAGGTCAGACCCCAGCACCTGCTCTTGGCTCTACATTGCCCCTTGAGGGAACTATAGCCAAGACTTAAAGAAATTCTTTATTATTATTATTAATTTTTTAGAAATTTATTTTATGTGTGTGAGTGTATTGCCTGTGTGTATGTAAGTGCACCCGTGTCATGCAATGCCCGTGAAGGTCAGAAGAGGGCGCTGGATCCCCTGGAACTGGAGTTACGAATGACTGTTAGCTGCCATGTAGGTACTGGGAATTGAATCTGGATCCCCTGCAGGAGCAGCTAGTGCCCTTAATCGCTGAGTGTCTCTCTAGCCTCCAGCCAAGACTTCTTGAGTACCTACTTTGTCCTGAGTATTGAAAGCAGCTGGCACAGCAAATATGCCATAGATTTAGTTGGTGCCTTTGGTCTACGACCAGTGAGGATGAAAGGAACAAGGTTCTAGTCAGTCTACATTCAAGATCCCTGTACATCCACGTTTATTGAAGCACTGCTCATAACAGCCAAGTTACAACCTAGATGTGCATCTGCAGGTGAATGGATAAAAAGTGTGTCATAGACACATGAAATGTTATTGCATCGTTAAGAAGAATGAAATTATGTCTTGTAGGAAAATGGATGGAACTGGAGATCATGCTGATCGAAAGAAGAAAATAATCATGTTTTTGTTCGTGTGTAGAATCTAGATTTTAAAAAATCACATATATGACATGAAAGTGGGAGGAAGGCTATGTAGGAGCAGGAAGAGCACCAGCAGGAGTGGTGGGCAAGAGGCCATGGGGTGATGCGAGCGAAGCACACAGTGTACATGGGGACACGTCCTCAGGGGACCCATCATTTCTTACAGTGAATGAGCATACACTAAACAGAGAGAGAAGAAGTTGGGTGTGGTACCATACCTAAAACCATAGCACTTGGGTGGCTGGGGCAGGAGGATATCCTGGGCAATAGCCTCAAAAGCACAAGCCAACAAAAAAAGTGACTGCAAGTTCGTATTTTACTACAGCAAAACAAACCACCATTGTGCCCATTGCTCTGTAAGGATTGTTCACATGTCTGCCTCTTGCCACAGCCTGGGTCTTTTATTGGCAGAAGCTGCCATCTTCTGGGATCTCCTGTGCCCAGCCCTGGCACACTTGATCTTGTGCTCATTGTTCAAAAGCCAGGATGAGGTGCATCTGGGACCTGTTGTTCCTTGCAGTTGTCTTCCAGCTAGGTTGGAGTGCCTGGGGACTGGAGGGTGTGGGCTGTGTGTCCCCAGTGCCCATCTCCTGGCCCCTGATAGGTGCTCCTGCCTAGGTCTGTCTGTTTCATTCCATGAGGAATGAGACACTGTGAGACACACTCCATGTGAGAGTGAGAACTGGCCAAGCAGGAAGGCCTATGACTCACCACGGGCCTACAGGATCCTGGAGGAGTGGCCTGCATGCACCGCTCCATACTCCAATGCTGCCTCTGGTTTATGAGTGTGCCATGTGTCAGAGCTGGAGTCCCTCCAAGGTGGCACGGCCTCTGGTGAGGGGCCTCCTGTTCCTGGTTGAAGAAGGTGCTCAGTAGATCTGTTACTTTCTGGCAGTTGGATTTAGAGGACCCCTGTCCTTATGGACCCATGCTTGATTGCCATCTCTTGCCCAACTCTTCCTCCTAAATCAGAGACAGACTCCCTTGTCTTGGCAACTTGACATAGCTTTGCTGCTCTCAAGCCTTGGTCTTGCCAGGAGGAGCCTGAGGAGCACTAGTGTTAATGAGGTCATGGATAGCCGTCTACTGGCTTTCCCTGTGCCCTAGGTTGGGGCATCTGGTGACCACCTGGTGTGTGAGTCCTGCCAGGGACCGGGCTTGTGGTTTAGGGAAGCTTCTTCCTGAAGCCTCAGTTTCCTGTCAAAGGTTGCCAAAGAAATAATAGAAAAAAAAAGATTCTCTTGAAACTACGCTGCAAGCTTGCGTCAGCACACACTGGAAGGCTGAGTGTGGCCGGGTTTAAAGCAGGACATTGTCCTCTCTTGACCTCTTTCATCTCCTTGGTGCTTGACTGCGTAGTAGGTAGGGTAGGGAAAAGTTGGTGCTCTCTCTCTTTTTTTTAATGCAAGATCTTGCTGTATAATACAGGTTGGCCTTGACCTCAAAATCATCCCATCTTAGCCCCTTGAGTATTGGGATTACAGAAGTGTGCCACCATGCCTGGCCTCTTTCTCGTGTGGTGTGTGTGTGTGTGTGTGTGTGTGTGTGTGTGTGTGTGTGGTTACACATGCCATGGTAGATGTCAGAGCACAGTTTTCAGAAGTCAGCTCTCACCTTCTACCATATGGGTTCTAGGAATTATAGTCGGGCTTGGTGACAAGCTCCTTTTACCTGCTGAGCCAGTTCAGAGGCCCTGATGTATTTTTAACTAATTTTGCAGTACCCAAGATCAAACTTAGGGCCTCTCACTGCTAAGCAGGTGTTTTCCACTGAGTTATAGCCTCAATTTCTTTTTTCAGACCACCAGGTCTCACGAGTCATTGCTGGCCCAGACTCGCTGTGTAGCAAGCTGGCTTTGAACTCCTGACCCCCCAGTTCCCTTCACTTTGCTCTGCTGTGCTGAAGCCAGTGCTATCACCTTCTTACCCTATTTGATCACCTCAAGTCATCCTTCTGCCAGGAGGGCGTGTCCTATACTGCTGAACATTTGGTCATTCATGTATTATTTATTTTCTGCCTACTTCCCGAAAGGATTTGGTGATTCAGATCAGCTTTCAGTAAAAGGATTTCTAGGACAAGTAATTGAAAGGGCAGGGATGATCACTAAAACCTTATAGTGTAGGGAAAGTGTTCTGAAGTTGAGGGCAGAGCTTTGAGCTTCCTGACAGTAAAGGTAAAAAGGATATAGCTTTTCTGGAACCGGGATTTTCATTTCATTTCATTAGCAGGAGGTACCTGTGTATCTAGGCAGCCAAACTGTCCTGACACTAAATCCTGCAGCAGATTCACTGATTAGTCAAGAACACAGTAGGTTTACATGGTGGAATGGTCTTGCTATGTAGCCCAGACTGACTTTGAACTTGTGATCCTCCTGCCCTAGCCTTCTCAGTGTTGGGATTCTAAATGTGGGCCATCTGACTTGCTTGTACATTGTTTCTGTGACATGGAGTATGTCACTTATGGGCGCTTAAAGGGTTGAGTGTTAACGGCTCCCTCTTTGGGCTGTTATTTCATAAAGAACACAGATGGGTTTAGTTTCTCTTTAGAGATCTGCCTCGACCCTAAACTCTGGGAAAGAAGAGCCCTTTCAGGCTGATGTGCTGTGGGAAAAATGAAATTGACCCAAATTGCCCAATGAGGAAGTGCTAATCTCAACCAGACTGAGTAGCTATCAGCTAGAAGTGCTATCTCTCTGTAACACATGCCCCTGCCTAGGGCAGCCAGGCAGATTTCCCAGATCCTAGTCAGCTTTGCTCTCCTCAGCTCCCCAGATCGGAAGGAAGCGCCTCCACTTTTCCTCCTCCCATCACATAGAGACTTAAAATTCCCGTCCCCTCCGGCCCCAGACCACTTGCCCACCTTGGAAAGAGACAGTAGATGGGAGCGAGAAACAGGTTCTGCTGTTAAGCCCCTAGTGTGATTCAGTAGGGTTGAGAAATGTTCTTGGCTCTCTGAGGGTGCCTATTGGCAGAGAGAATTCTGAAAAAGGCAGGGGTGGAGAGCAAGGGAGCAGTGCACAATTTCATGCTTGACCAAGGGAGCCCTTGGCCCTTTCCTTCTAGTGAAGACACTGACTCAAAAAAACTTCTGTCAGGTGTGATGGCACACGCCTTTAGTCCCAGCACTCGGGAGGCAGAAGCAAGTGAATCTCTGTGAGTTCAAGGCCAGCCTGGCCTACATAGTGAGTTGCAAGCCAGCTGGGGCTACAGGGAGACCCTGTCTCAAAGAGACCCTCCCCTCCAAAAAGAGTACTTCTAGACTTTTTTTGTCATGGTACTCACCTTTAATTCCATCACTCAGGAGGTAGATTCAGGAGGATATCTGAGTAAGAGGCCAGCCAAGGTTGCCTAGTGAGATTCTGCCTCAGGGCAGAAAAGCGGGTAGAGGCTGAAGAGATAGCTCAGTGGTTAAGCGCGCTGGCTGCTCTTGGTGAGGACCCAGGTTTGGTTCCCTGTACCCACATGGCAGTTTATGCCCCTCCATTTACTCCAGTTCCAGGAGATCTGACACCCTCTTCTGGCCTCTGCTGGAACTAGATGCATGCTGTGCACTTATATACATGTAGACAAAACTCATACACATAGGATTAAAAAGAATTAAAAGGTAGCCCTCCAGTAATGCACACCTGTGTGAATGCTACAGCTCGGGTTTGCATACTGACTTTTCTGGTGCCGAGGCCCTTGCTTTAGTGAGAAGTGACCCGAATGCTCCTGCTTTGATAGTTCCAACAACTTAAAACTCTTTCCGGCAAGTGCAAACTTTGTCTTTCCAAGTCCCAGAAACTCAGGTCAATACGGGGTTATTTCACAGGGACGCAATGGCCTAATGTGCTAGCTTTTTTTCTTTTCTTCTATGTGTGTGTGGGGGTGGGGGCACAGGCCATCTTGGGTATTCTTTCTCAATTGTAGTTCATAGTTTACCAACCCCCTCAGTTCCTTGGTGGCCCAGAACTTGCTAATTAGGCTAGGCTGGCTGGCCAGTAAGCCCCAGCAATCCTGCCTGCATCTCTACAAGTGAATGCCACCAGCCTGGCTTTTCGTAACATGAGTTCTGGGGATGGAACTCAGGTCCTCACTCTTGCCCACTAGGTTATCTTTTCAGCCCATCCCCCCCACCCCACCCCCTTTTTTTCATGGACACAGGGTCTCTAGCTCAGGCTGGCCTGGAACTTGCTCTGTAGCTGGGTCTTTCTTCTACCTCACAGCAATCTTCCTACCTCAGGTTCCTGAGTGCTGGGATTTCAGGCTTGAGCCACAATGCCTGTAACTTGCTACTAGCTTTCAAAGACCTGTGGCAGAATAGAAAAGGGACCTTAAGCAGTGTTAGCTAGAACCTGGCCAATCATTATCACATACAGACACTATGAAAACCTGCCCCAGACAAGGGTGAAGATACTGGAAACTCCCACCCCGAAGATACCCATTTGGTCAGCCTGGAGTACATGTTTGGAGCCCAGGCTATCCTCAGACTTGATATGTGGCCAAGGATAACCTTGAACTCCTATTCCTCCTGCCAAGTATGTGATCACAGGTATGCACCACCAGGCTCTTGGGGCTTCTTAATGCTTTAGAAAATCTCCTCATGTGATTCTGAATTGCAGCCAAGTTTGGGAACTCTTATCACAAGAATGGAGATACAGCAGAAGTTATCAGAAAGCTGATTTAGCTGTGACTGAAGACAAGCTTGCTAAACTCTGAGCAAGAGTGGAGCTGGGAGAAATAGTCCAGCTTGAAGCGCCCAGACTGAGACTAGAGGACTTACAGGGGTGAGAAAGGCTCAGTGCACCAACTAGTGCCCTGTCCACTAGGCACTCACTAGTTCCTCCGTGACTTTCCCCTTTTAAGTGAGGTGTTCCTCTGCAGTATGTGCGTATGGAATCTGGATCCTCTGGGACTTAGTCCATGACAGTGCGGCGTTCGTTCCGTCTGGCTGTGCTCTGGGGGCAGCTGGCTGGATTCCGCTGCCTTTGCTTGTGGAGGCTTCGTGCTTCTACTTCCATTGGTCAGTATTCACCCAGTGACCCCAGTGCTTCGGTATTCACCAAGGCTTAGTGGACACCAATGGTGCATTAGGAAGCCGTGGCCCTAATAAATCGGGTAGACACATCATGCCCAAGCACTAGAGATTCATGAGAGTTGAGAGTTTAAAGAGCTCCAAGATGAAAGAAGGGAAGTTTGGGCCAAGATGTTGGGCATGTGTGTGTGCCCACACACAGGGTTGTATCTATGGGCACATGTGTGTGGTGCATGTGGGGGCCCAAAGTTGATGCCAGGAATCAGTCTCAGTCATTCTTTTACCTTATTCAAAGTCTCTCAATCAAACCCAGAACTCACTCTGGGGAGATCAGAGTCTCCCTAGCCAGCTCACTCTAGGGATTTTCTGTCTCTGCCTTCCCCAAACTAGACTTACAGGTAGGTGTCTACCACAACTACTCAGCAATTATGTGGGTTCTGGGGATCAGAACTCCCTGTCCTTAGGCTTGTACTGCAAGGGTTTTAACTACTGAGCCATTTCCCCTGCCCCACATTTGTTTTATTTATTTTACTAAAAAATTATTTTTGTGTGTGTTTTGCCTGCATGTATGCAAGTGCACTACTCATGTGCAGTGCCTGCAGAGGCCAGAAGTGGGCATTGGATTCCCTGGAAGCAGAGTTACAGACAATTGTTAGCTACTATGTGGGCGCCAGGAACCAAACCTGGCTCCTCTGTAAGAGCAGCCAGTGCTCTTAACTCTTGAGCCATCTCTCCAGCACCCACTCGCCCGTTTGTTTCAAACACCCATTCCATATCCTTCCTCTTCATCTTCCCACGTGATGCAGAGGTCCTGGAAACATCCAAGAAACCACAAGGCAGGCAGAGTCCCAACCCACACTAGGAAGGCACACACTAGGAAGGCACGCAGAATGGGGTGGGGGTGTAGTTCTGAGGACTGGCTCAATAGCCATACTTCTGTTTGGCCCGACTCTGCCCCTCACCCGCTGAAGGCATCTGTGAAACAGAGCTGTAGAAGTTCTACCAAAAGACAATGGTGATAAGAGCGGCCTGGGAAATGTTTAGCTGCCTTTGATGGTCAATATTATCATTATGATTTTTCTGCTACGTAAAGGTGGTTGCTTATGCTCCCTGTGCTTGCAGCCTTTCAACTTCATTCTTCAAAAGTTAAGAATGAGAAGTATCAGCAATTAAAACTCAAAGATGGGGTTAGGTGAATAGCTGGACTTCCCCTAAAGATGCCTTGTGTGGTATATACTTATCATCCCAGTGCTGCTGGGAAGACAGACAGGATCCTGGGGCTCACTTGGCCAGCCAGTCTAGCCTAATCGATGAGCTCCAAGTCAATAAGAAACTCTGCCTCAAAGGAGGTAGATAAAGGAAGTCGTCCTTCATCTCACACACACACACACACACACACACACACACACACACACAGACCAACAAAAAACAACAAAAACTTCTCCTCTCTCTGGGGAATACTAAGGTGGGAACTTCAATTCTGCCACATGTCACATTTGTGACAATGTCCAGAGAAGGGTCTGCTGCCCCTGACCTGTCAGGCCAGCTTTGTGTGGGTTAGAGGGTTCCTGGGCTATCTACTCGGATACTCTCTTCCTTCTGGGAAGTGGCTGAGAGTCATAACTCCTAAACAGCCTCAAGTCACAAGGGTGAATGACTAACGCTCCTGTGTAATGACTGGTAGCTTAGGGTAAGTACCTTTTGGGTGGGTTAATCAGGATCTAACCAGGAGCATTTGTAAATATTAACTTCAAATTGTGGATTAGGTACTGGGCAAGGAAAAAGCTCAAGTCCCCAGCATAGCAGGGAGGCCTGGCAGTTTTCTGAGGGCCCATGCTCTCTGTGGAGAGGAGCCCGCAGGGCTGGCTGAAGATGATGGTCTGAGCTTGCAGCTTTAGGAACCTCAAGGCAGGGAAAGGCAGTTTGGACTTGAACCAAGAAGACAGTCTGCACAGAGGGCTGGGACATGCCCTGCACTTAGGAGATGGGCAGAGGCCAGCTCATGTGGGGCCCTAGAATGGCAACTGTTTTTTGTTGTTGCTGCTTTTAGACAGGGGCTCACTATGTAGCCCTGGCTGGCCTGGATCCATGTTAGATCAGGCTGTTCTCAAACTTACAGAGATCCACCTGCCTTTGCCTCCCAAGTTCTGGGACCAATGGTGTGAGCCATACTACACCCAGTGAGATTTCTTTTTATCTTTTTTTTTTTCTCCTGTGGAAGCTTCTGATAGATTTCAAGTAAGGAAACAGAGAGTCTGGTTTGGGGTTGGAAAGCTGGTAGAAAAGCTAAAAATAGAACTGAGTCTTGGTGGCAGTCCAGGGAGGAGGTGGTGGCTTGCTGGTCCTGGGGCGAAGGGAGATAGGACTGTCCTGACTGTACCTGTACTGACTGTGGGAGTCGCAGGCTTGGATGGACAGCCAGACAAGAAAGTGGGCAATGAACCTCTGTTCCGGGCTGCGCATGGTGTTTTAACTCACTTGAAAAGAACTCTCCTCACCCCAGCTGCCTTTTATCCAGTTCGATATTCTCTGGAAGTAAAATTAGACCTGTTTTTTATTCATTGTTTTTGTTCATATGAGGTAGAGTCATGTAGCCCAAGTTGGCCTCAAGTTTGTGTCAGAGGATGACCTTGAACTCCATTTTCTTTTTTACCTCCAGTGTTAGAATTGCAGATAAGCACACTAGGCAGCAGTTGTGAGATATTGTTTTGTTGTTGTTTTTGTTTGTTTGTGTTTGTTGTGCTGGGGGATTCAGCCAGAGGCAAAGCACTTTATAGATATATCAGGCAAGCACTTTCTCACTGAGCTGCTTCCCAAGTGCTGGGATTACAGGTGTGTTCTGTTTATACCTTTTTTTGGATCCTTTTGAGACTGGGTCTTCATATAGTTCCTAATGGCCTGGAACTGACTCTGTAGCCCAGGCTGGCCTGGATCTCACAAGGGGGTCTGTCTGTCTCTGCCTTGAGTGCTGGTATTAAAGGAATGCACCGCCGCGCCTTGTGGAAGACCTCCCTGAGTTCCAGGCCAGCCTGGTCTTTAGAGTGAGACCTTTCCTCAAGAGCAAACAGCTCCCCTCAAACTCCCAAGCAAAAAAAAAAAAAAAAAAAAAAACCCTTATTTTTAAATATTTTATTTATTTATTTTTTGAGACAGGGTCTCCATGTAGCCGCAGATGGCCTGGAACTCTCTATGTAGACGAGGCTAACCTTGATCTCACAGAGATCTACCTGCCTCTACCTTTTGAGTCCTAAGATTAATGGTCTGAGCCATTATGCCTGACTTTTAAAAAAAATTATGTATTAATGGTATATGTATATGATGGGTATGTTATAGCACCTGTGTGGAGATTCTCTCCGCCTTGGCTTCTGGAGATTGAACTTAGGTTGTCTGAGTCATCTTGCTGGCCCCCAACCCACCTTCTATTCACAGGTTTTGTTTTTCTTTTTTAAAATAGGGATCAACACCAAGAGAGAGAAGATGGGAGAAAGAGGAGGGTGGAGGTGGGTGTGGGGGGCGGATGACAGAAAGATAGGCTCTAAATATATAGTTAGGGCTATCCTAGAACTTGAGGTCCTCTTGCCTCTGCCTCCTGAGTGCTGGGGTTGCATGCCAGGCTAGAGTTTTTCTTTTGAAAGGCTGAGTGATATTTCATGACATATATCTATACTCTAATTTATTTAACCCATTGATCTCAATTCTTGTTGTCTCCTCCCTTTCAGGTTGACCAGTATCTCTACCACATGCGTCTCTCTGATGAGACCCTTCTAGAGATTTCTAGGCGGTTCCGGAAGGAGATGGAGAAAGGGCTTGGAGCCACCACACACCCTACTGCAACTGTGAAGATGCTGCCCACGTTTGTGAGGTCTACTCCAGATGGGACAGGTATTGTGCTGGGGTCGGGGTAGGGGTGACCCCTGGACTGGAAGGCCCTTTAGGTGGCTTTGCTTAGTGACACAGAGAACTCTTTCAGTCATACATTTTTTTCGTTTCACCATTAGAAGCCAACACAGGTTGATGCAAACACAGGTAGCTGAATGGGAAGCTGTGGGATAGGATCGCCATCCGGCCGCCTAGGCAGCCAGGGCCAAAACTCCTCTTTGTCAGCCCTCTTAGGACACTGCTCACAGCCAGGTGTTTTCTGCTCATGTGCTAGGCAAGGCTTCTTAGCTCAGTTTGGATTTCCAGTCCTTCATAGATGGCTCACAGCGGTGGGGGTAAACTGTGCCTTGATGGTCATAGCTAGAGGCTGTGGCAGCCACTCTCTGGCCTACCTGTACCTAACTGGCACATTCTGTGTATATGCTGGAGAAACTACGTTGTTCAGATTGTTCTAGATTATTTCATGAGCTCCATAAAAAAATCTTAGAAATTCAAATAAATGTGGGAAAGACTTGGGAGCAAGAACCTGTTGAGTTTTGTTTAATCTCCTGTCTGGATACAGAGTCTCTCCTTCATGATACCACTAAGCACAAAATTTTTTTTTATACTAATGGAGATTCAAGTTGAAAAGGAGATGTGAACAAGTATCTATTCACCCCCATTGGGGGTAAAGGCTAGGTCCCAGAAGGCCTCGCATGCAGGCCTGAAATGCAGACTTGCCCTTCTGTACCCGTGGAAGAGATGATGGAAGTTTCTGAGGCGTGTGAGCAGATCTTCATGTCTCAGTGTAGGCTGGGATGGGTGGGAGAGCACAGTCATGACCCGGGGGTGTGGTGGGCAGGAGAGAGGGGAGTCAAAGAAGACCCCAGGGGGTTAGGCCGTACAGCAGCTTGGATGGCGGCATCCCTAGAGAGGGAGATGGAACTGAGCTTCAGCCGGACTTTCACATGCTTGTTCCCCGCTGTGCTCTAGGAGAAGCACCTGTGAGGTCCATGAGGGTGGGTGTGGGGACACTGAATGGGGAGTTCTTCATTTCAGGAAGGAGAGAAAACACAGGGCAGGGCAGAGACCGGGAAGCAGACTCTTGAGAACCCGAGGGAGGAGGCAACGCCAAGACAGGTGTGCGGGAGGCCTCTGCGTGGATATCTGGGGCCGGGGCTGCAGAAGGCAGGTTGGTTCCTGACTTTCCATCACATGTGTATCCTTAAAGCTCACTGCCTAAGAGTTTCTAGAAACCTGGTTTGTCTCATAAGAGTGATGGTTCCTAAAATAAGTACATGTTTGCTGAAGCCTTGACCCAGCCTGGCTCCTGTTCTGAGTGTCTGACCTTGTTCAGGGCCTTTCTCTGAGTGTATTCTCAGCCCTTCAGAGTCCCTTGAGCTGGGGGAGGGAGGCTGGAAGTTCTCCCTGTTCTGCCCTCTAGATTGGCACATTTTTGTTCTTCTCCTTCTGACTGCAGCCATACCCACTTCTATGTTTCTATCTGACATTCTGATAATATTTTACTGGCTTTGAAGGACAGCTTATATTTCACTAAGCTGAAGAAACAGTATAGGCAGAAATAGGACGGGCCAGAGACTTATCCTGAGTACCTACATGTGGTAATTCATTTACTTTTTGCAAAACCGTATAAAGCATATTTTTAATTTTTTTTTACATTTATTTGTTTAGTGTGTTTATAAGTGTGCATCTGTGGAGGTCAGAGGATAAATCTCAGGAGCTGGTTCTCTCCTTCCACCATGTGGGTCCTGGGACTTGAACTCAGGTCATCAGGCTTGGCAGTAAATGCCTTTACCCAGCCCCCAAAATAGATGTTTATCATCTTTTTAGGATGAGACTTAAATGGCCAAACAGTTTGCCCAAGGTCACACAGATAATGACAGGCTGAGCCAGGTGTCACACATATGCCAAAGTTATGGGATGTGTGAGTGTGTTCCTGCTCGTGTTTAGGCCTGTGTTCAGCCCTGGGGCCTGGAGCAAGTACTCAGCTAAAATGGTTTTGAAATAAGGTTGGAGCTGGTGGTTTAGGCTGTATCACAGGCCGGTGACAAGTGGCATATTTGACAGTTCAGCAATTCCTTTTCTGAGTCTATATCCTGAATAAAGCATTCATGTGAATCCAAGGACACCATGTCCAATGTTTCTAGTGGTGTGGCCTAGAATGATATTGGAAGCTGATGTGTTCACATGAAGGAATACTACATGTTACAGAAATAAAGAGTTTCCAGGAGACACGTACCTCCTAATAGCTGGAAATAAATAAAAAGCAAATTTCTCAAAGCATTCTTACATTGTTTATGGACACATGCATCCTAAAACTATTGAGACAGAAAGTGGACCATGTATATCAGCTCACACACACAGGGGCTGTTTCTGGGTAGAGAAAGGAAAATAGAACTGGGGAGGGAACTGGAGGAAATACGAGGCTGTTAACACGGAGGCTTCAGCTTCATGTTTTGCTTATGCAGGCATGTGTTATGGGATGTGCAGGGTGAGTTGGAGACTCCTCAGGCAGATCAGTAAAGGCCACAGAAATGAAGTTTCCTTTTGTTGGAACCCAGTAAAGTGCCGAGAGGAAAGACTGTTGTGGGGAGAGGGTCTCCCCTAGGTGTGGCCGTAGATGGCCATGGGCCTCACTGGTGCGGCCGCACCTGGCCAGGCTGCTGTGGCCACAGCTCTTCTCTCTCAGAGAAGGCTCGGGCCCTTTGTTGCAGCACTGCCCACTCTCAGCCTGGTTCAGAGCTCCATTTCTCAACCTGCTGTTTCAGTGTTACTTTTCAAATCTGAGGAATTTAACCTTGGATCTAAAGCTCTATCTGGAAGCATGTAATCCTCAAAGCAGTAGTTTTCTCTCTTTTCTGGACTTGTGTCCTTTTGAGGTCCATATGCAGATATCTTCACATATGATGACACAGACTCAAGGACCCTCCTGTCCCCTCTCTTCTTTCTACTCTTGAGCTTAGCTAAAAGGCTGAGAAGTGATTTCTTTGTTTCTTTGAGACAGTGTATCACTATGTAGCTGAGGCTGGCCTGAAACTTGCTACATAGCTGTTGATAACCTTGAACTTCTGATCCTCCTGTCTCCACTTTCTGACTGGGATTACACATGAGCCATGCCTGGTTTTGCAGACAGCCCTAATCTATACTATGGACTGTGCAGGTGGTTGCAGTACCAGTCCTAACTGTGCGACTATCAGGGGGCCACCACACACACAAGGCAGGGCTCTGACTTTTCTGTCTTACAAAATGCAGAGATAACTGACCCAATGCGGTGTGTACACATACGGTCTATATTAGGCTGTTTGGATAAATTCATAAAAGCTATATAAGAAAGACCAAAAATAAGGTGACTTGGGGCTGGAGAGATGGCTCAGTGGTTAAGAGAACTTGCTACTCTTCCAGAGGACTCAGATTTGGTTCCCAGCACCCATGGAGGGTGACTTACTTGTAACTCCAGCTCCAGGGGGTCTGAAGCCCACTTCTGACCTGCAAGGGCACCCCCCCACCACACACACACACAATTAATTTTTTTTTTTAAATTAAGGCAGCTGAGACTAAAAGAATATTGATGATTGCCAAGGTTACCTGAAACAAATTGGTGAGAGTTGGGACTCAGTATAGATAACTGAATGAAAGTTGCTAAGGAAAAATCCAGATCATCTTTTTGAATAGATCATAAACATGAACTGACTATTAAAATAAGACACTCAAGGAAAACTTAATTGAAAACCCACAAATGCTCTGGAAGCACGTTCTAATTCAGAAACGATGTTTCTTAAACTGCTTGTGGTGGTGCATGCCTGCAATCCCAGCACTTGGGAGGTGGGCGCAGGAGGATCAGGAGTTCAAGGCCAGCTTGGACTACACATAGGGAGTTTAAGGCCAACTTAGGGTACATAAGACTCTGTCTCAAAAAAGAAAAGAAAGAGGAGTGTGAGGAGGAGGGGAAATAGAGGAAAATGAACATAGACAGTCTTACTATACAGCCCCAACTGGCCTGAAACTTGCTATGTAGACCAGGCTGGCCTCAGACTCATAGAGATCTGCCTGCCTCTGCCTGCCGAGTGCTGGGATTAAAAGTGTGCGACATACCAGGTCTAAAGTCTTTCTGATATGTTTCTTGTCCCCTTGCCTTGGCCAGAGTGCTTGACATTACTGTGGCTTAGAAGGCTGTGCAAACCCTTATCCAGCACTTTCTACTTCCTTGAATTGTGATTTGCTTTCATAAGTGAGTATTCTCTCCATGATTTAAACAAACTTAACTCCCTGGACAGGGAATGATGGTGACGGTGATGGTGGAGGTGGTGTAACGGTGGACATGGGTGCCAGGGCCCATGCCAAAAGTGCCCACTCACAGTCTCAATGGTAGGTAGTCTATAGAAAAAATAAATCACATTTAGAGAGAATAGGCCACTTGCCCAAAGTCCCAGAGCAAGCAGGTGGCAGCCCTGGGGTTTCAACTCAGACAGCTGCCTGCCAGCACCCTGAAGCACATCGCCGTGGCACGCTTTATGCCTCATGTGCCTCCTGCAGGGTTAGTTAGTACAATGCATTCATTCTTCTTTTGGGAACTCAGGTCTAACTCTTCAGTTTGACCCACAAAGTCCTCTTTGAGGCTCAGCGCTCTATGAGTCAGTGGTGTGCCCAGCAACTTGTGCCCTGTTTTTGAAGAGTGAAAATTGTCCTCAGGGAGACAAAGCTTACGCAGATGAGACAATTAGAAAGTGATAGTGGGCAGTATAATTTAAGCACACAGTATGATAAAGGGAAATTGGCAGGGATAGGTTGCTGTGGAAGCTGAAATCCTTGTCATAGTTGCTGTGTATTATACTAACTTCTATGCAATACTGCTTAAGTCAACAGCCAGCACATGAGCAAGTTAATAAGTGGGATCATGTGGTACTGACAGGCCAAACAAAGATTGTGCTGATGGCCTCCACACAGTGAGTGGGCCTCATGTATGGTGGGCATTGGGCCAGACACCTGAACCTTTTCTAAAAAGACTGTGTCCTGTAGCCCAGGCTAGACTCAAAGTCACTTTGTAGACAAGATGATTGTGAACTTTTGATCCTCTTACCTCTACCTTCTACCTTCTCAGTGTTGGAATTACAAGTGTGCCCCACCAAACATGATTTATGTGGTGCTGGGATTTTCCCGCCAGGCTTTACGCAAACTAAGCAAGCACTCTGCCAAGGGAGTCACATCCCAGACAAATCCTAGAGCCAGGTAAGGTAATGACTGTGGTAGTTCCAAGTACACAGGAAGATTGTGCTTTGAAACTCAGGTCTTGCTGGGTTACCTCCGCAGGACTAGGTGGCACATCTTCTAAATTCCCTTTTCAGTTGGAATATACTAGCCATTCTAAATCTTTTCAATTAGAATGGTGACTCATATAGCTTTAGTCCCAATACTTGGGAGGCAGAGGCAGGCAGATCTGTGTGAGATGGAGACCAGTCTAGTCTCTATATATCAAGTTCCTAGTCAGCTGGGGCTACAGGGAGAGCCTTTCTCAAAAAACAGACAAAAAAAACCAAACCAACTGGAATGCATGCTATACATTAAGTCATGGGTGGGTGAAATAAGGTCCCTCCATAAAGTAAAGCATAAAGTCCATAAAGTTGCAGGCCCCATGGGTCCGTAGGCCAGGGAGGGGCAGGTTTCTTTCAGGGCATGGACCAGTTCAGGAACTGAATGTGGAAGTCTGCCTGTATGTCTTTGAGTGACTCGGAAGTACATGGCCGCATGTGTCGGGTGCTGGGTTTGTCCGGAAGGGCTGGGAGCCTTGTGTATGAATCTGTTGCCGTCCTTTCATCCACATTTGTCTAGAACTAGATCAGCATCACCACTGAAGGTCCAAAGTCATAGGCAGCTTCCACACTGTGCAATCAGATCCAGAATGTCTAACTAGTCAGCCGCCTCGGCTTTACATTATCCCCGGCAACACTACTCCAGCCCTTTGAAGACACAGATTCAGCCTGCTTGGGAGCCAGTCTTTGTCAGGGGCATTTGCTGGGTGCTTGTATCATGCTCTGTTAGTGCTTGTGGCTGTGTTATATCAGCTCTGTGTTGTAGCAACTTCCCGTATGCCATAGACTGGCAGCTATAAATTGGTGCCGGTTCATAAGGCGAGACCGGGCCTGTGTCTTGGCGTGTCAAGCACCAAAGCATACCGTGAACTTGCACATACCCTGTCTCCGTCTGGCAGCTTCCTGGCTCTCATACTGCTCCTGAGAAACTGTCCTTGCTTGAGCAGAAATACCATGGCGTCCACACATTCCTCCTTTCTTTCTCCCTGAAGAGTCAGGCTGGGCTGTAAGAAGCAGCAGCTGTGAAGCTTTAGCAACAACTATTTGGTTGCAGGACTTAGAATGGATTCAGTTTTTGACTCTTTTTATAAACAATATATTTTACTATTTTTAGTTTTTTACGTGTATGAGTGTATTGCCTGCATGTATGTAGGTGCACCTGTGTTGTGCAATGCCCACGGAGGTCAGAAGAGAGCATCGAATTCCCTGGAACTGGAGTTAAGGACAATTGTTAGTTGCCGTGTGGGTGCTGGGAATCGAACCCTGGTCCTCTGCAAGAGCAGCCAGCACTCTTAACCACTGAGCCATCTCTCCAGCTCCAGGTTTTGTCTCTTAAAGTAGTGATTTTCAGCCAGATGTGGTAGTTCATATATACTCCCAGAACTTGGGAGGGTGAGACAGGAGGATTGCCATGATTTTGAGGACAATCTGGGTTACGGAGTGAGTCCTTGTCTTAAATGAGTCCCAAATTTAGCCAAATGAAATCTTATGGTGCAGAGGAGACGGAGAGAGAAGTAAAACTGAAAGCAGGTCTGCAGGTGAGCACTCCGTCTGCTGGTGAGCTGCTCCTCAGCTGGCCTCTCTTCACCTAGCCTCAGACATATCCTGCCACCTTCAAGGGTGCCCAGAGCCTGGAACACTGGACCACCCCTGTTTCCAGGTAGCCTGCTTAATCACCTGATGGGACTCAGGAGCTGTCTTCCAGCTCCAGCCCCAAACAGGACACTGCTACTTTGAAATACAAGACCTAACTAAAACCTTTGCAAGGCACTCGTTAAAGCACTGTGCTGAACTTGTGATGAGAGGAGCAGGTGGCAATCTATGTTAGTCTCAAGTACCTAATAGATCATGTTGGAAAATCCAACTGGCCCTTGACCTTCAACCAAAAAAACCCAAACCCCAGATGTTGTCAGGTACCGGGTCACCTTGGCACAAATCTTTAATAACACTGGAGCGATGGGTTGCCCAGATAAATTACTGATGCCACGCTGCCCCTGGTAACACTGACTGCCATGTTCGATTGCTTGCCAAGTGCACTTCATAGTCGCCTTTCCACTTCATAGTCGCCTTTCCCGTGACAGGTGAGTTCCCAGGAGAAGCTGGAACCCCTTTATCTCGATGACCTTATGTATCTGATAAAACTGAGGCTTAAAGTGGGCTGCTCGCTCCTCATCTGGGTTGAGAAATGAGTCAGCAAGCAGACGGCTGCAGGGAGCAACTTTGCCCTCCTCTGCTGGGCAGTTTGACGAAGGGGGGCACCACCCAGTCCATCTGTCACCAGCACCTGGGCCTGTGGACCCACGCCATTTATTTTTGAATCTTTTTTCAAAGAAAATTGATGTCCCTTGTTGGAGGGTAGAGACTTTATTCTTTCACAATTTAGTATCTGTAATTAATATACTTCGATCATGTTCCTCCCTCTGTTATCCTCTCTGATCCCCTCCCACCAACTCCTTTCTTCCCAATAAGTCCCCTCCTTTTATTTCTTTTTTCGTGGGTGCCCCACTGTATTTAGAGCTTCCTATATGATGTGGGTGGGGGGTAATTTACTTGAGCAAGAGCAGCTTACCAGTTGCTACACCACTGAGAAATGTGATCCCCGCTTCCCAGCAACCATTAACTGCCTATAGCTCCTCAAGAGGGGGTGGGTCCTCATGAGGCAGGGGCGTCTTCTATAGAGTGGCTTTGAGTGTCCTGCAACATGGATGCAGAGGTTTGATAAATCATACTAGATACACCCAGCACACCCGAGAGCACACACTGCTTTAGAATGACCCGTCGCCTCTAAACGGCTGTGTGCCACGCCACCTTACTCGCCCCCATCCCTCCACTCAGTATAGAAAATCTAGTGGGGGAGGACAAGCTGTTTCCTAAGCCCAAGGGATGGGCTTGGCCCCGGATAAAGACAGTCGTGTGGGTCGTGTCGTTGTTTCCCTTTTTTCACTACTTTATGGTTTCCAGGAATGAGAGCCGTGAAGATGAAGGTGTGGTCCTGAGAGACAGGCACAGGCTTGGAGTCAGAAGCCTTGGCTTGAAACCAGAGTCTCATGCACCCGACCTCGACCTTAACCAAATGACTCAATTTCAGGAATGTGGCCTCGCTCCCCTGCTGCCGACCCAAGCTCAGGGGCTGCTGTTGCTTCCAGGTCTTGCGCTCTTGGCCTTGTGAATGAATAATTTCTTATTTGAGGGTTTACAGCTTTCCAACAAGCAGCCTGGTTGCTCACCATAGAAAACTCCTTTGCTAGCAAGCCAGCCCTGGATCTGAATCTTGGCTGAATCACTGAGCCTTGGTGTTCTCTTTCATAAATGGGAGTTATGATGCCTTACTGGGTTCTTGGGATTCAATGAGATAATGTCTATTGACAAAAGACCTTGGTTTCTACATGTTGGAGTCTACTAATGTCTTATAGCTACCTCTGTCTTTTCTCTGTGTCATTACCATAGTAATCTAGAAGAGATGAGAGAAGAATCCGAACTCTCTATTGGGGACAGACAGGAAGGAGGTTTTTGATTTCATTTTACAAAAGGGTCATATAAGAACATAGAAAAATTGGGGGCTGGTAAGATGGCTCAGTCAGTAAGTGTATTTGCTGCCAAGCCTGATCACCTGAGAGAACTTACTCCAGAAAGTTGTCTTCTGACCTCCACATATGTACCATGTCATGCACATTTCCCCCACCCCCATGATGAAAGGAAGGAAGAAAAAAGGAAGGAAAGAAAATAGAAGAATTTGGTTTATTTTCCTCTACTCCAGTACTGGGAATTGAACATGGGTCTGTCATATTCTAGACAAGTGTTCTACCACTTAGCTATATCCCTGACCTTTTTATTTTATACCAAATCTGGTATGGTGGCCCACACCTTTGATCTCAGCTCTTGGGAGGCAGAGGCAGGCAGATCTTTGTAAGATTGAGGCCAGCCTGGTCTACATAGTGAGTTCCAGGCCAGCCAGGGCTACAAGGGAGATCCTGCTTCAAAAAGACCACCCAAATCAGTCATATTTCATTTTAATTTTTGTGAGTTTAAATTGCATTTATTGTGTGTGTATTCATGTTCGTGCATGCTTGCATACCACAGCCCATGTGTTCTCTTGTACTATGTAGGTTCTGGGGATCAAACTCAGGTTGTCACTCTTGGTGGCAAGCATCTGTCTCCTCAGTCATCTTGCTAATCCTTATTTCTAGTTTTTTAAAAAATTAAAGTTGTGATCCAGTTATAACAGTGTACTTAACAATATGAAATATCATTTCTGACCTGATGCTCTCCTATAAAAACTTCACAGTTGACAAGCAAACATTTTATTAAGTGAACTATCATGGAACAAACTTAATATAAGGCAATGTTGCCTCAAACAGCAACTGTAATTACTTAGAGGAGCATCCTCTCTAGAGCTTACTCGGTTCTTTGCCATGTTTCATAATTTTATAAACAATATTTATTATTTTTATTTTATGTGTATGAATGTATTGTCAGCATGTGTGTTAAGTATACCCGTGTTGTACAATGCCCACACGGTCAGACCCCCTGGAACTGGAGTTTACAAATGGTTGTTAGCTTCCATGTGGGTGCTGGGAACTGAACCCAGGTCCTCTGCAAGAGCAACCAGTGCTCTTGACTGCTGAGCCATCTTCCAGTCCCTGTTTTGTAATTTATAAAAATTCTTTTCAAGTGTGGATATGTGTATATGAGTGCCATACTCAGGGAGGCCAGAAGAGGGTGCTCAATCCCCTGGACCTGGAGTCACAGGCAGTTGTGAGCTGCTTGACATGAGTGCTGGGAACTGAACTCGTGTTCTCTGGACATGCAGTATGTTCTGCTAAGTCTCTCTAGCCCTGGTTTTATGATCTTTTAAGAAATCTCAGTCTCTTACTTTCTCTTTCCCTAGATAGGACTCAAACTCAGTATGTAGAAGTATTAGTTTCCTTTTCTGTTGCTGGGATAAAAATACCATGACCAAGATAACTTATAGAAGGAAGAGTTTATCAGGCTTACAGTTCCAGAGGGACAAATGTCCATCATGGCAGGAGGCAGCTGGGAACTCACATCTTCAAGCCGGTAGAGGAAACAAAGAATGACAGACTGGAAATAGGATGTGGCTATCTACTTGCAAAGCCTGCCTCCAATAACGTGCTTCCTCCAGCATACCTCCAAAACAGTGCCCTCAAATGGGGGCCAAGTGCTCCAATACTTGGAGTCTACAGGGAGACATTCTCATTCAAACTATCATAGTAGCTGAGACTAACTTTAAACTTCTGATTCTCTACGCAGCCTCCTGAGTCCTGGAATTGTAGGTGTGCAGCACCATGCTAGGCCTAGCAACCTGCTATTGGCATGTTTACCAGCGTCAGAGCCTTTTTCTTGCCCTGCTTCAGCCTCATAGATGACTTTGTCCTTCACATCACAGTCCATTACATGCTCCCACAAGTGTATTCCGGACTTCTGCTATGTCTTGGAAGGTCCCAGTGCAGATAGAATTCGAGCTGTAACTAGCAGTACGTTGATTTGGAGTGGCCCAGAAGAGTTAGGAGAGGAGCCCGATCAGATGGCAATGACGGGCAATGACGCGGACTGTGGCGGTTTACTGGTGGCTTACTGTGTCTATATATCCACATGTATCCTTGTCTGTATTTCATGTAAACCTCACAAGTACTGGGGGAAGTCACATTGTAAGCTGTGAGGTAACATACCCAAAGAACCCTGTGAGGTTGGCCACTACTGAGCCAGAATTTAGGAGTTCTGCCCACCATCTGTAAAGTCCATCACTTACCTGTGCTTTGTGGGGGACAGTCATACATGATATAGAGATTGGACCCTAGAAAATGGTATCCTCCATTCCCCTGTGGGATCACCTTAGGATTTCTGGAGTCATGGGCTAGAGTCACCTGCCTTAGATTCCAAACCCAGAGTACCCAATCCTGAAGAGAGTGACAGGTGCATTCTGAAGGAGCCCACAAGAACACAAGGGATGAGCACCCCCGAATCTTCAGCATTCCTTTATTATTTGTGATTCCCCTTTAGTTCACCCAAACGCCTGGCAGAATCACATTCCTGATGGAGCCATGCTGGGTTGAATTCAGCTGGGCTGGCCTTGGATGAAAACCAACCAGAGGCAGCCCGGGTCGCCTCCATCCCTCACGTTCACGGATTCAGCGGATCGTGTGGGTCCCAGGCCTCAGAGTGCTGATGAAGCAGTTCACCCTTGATGTTCTCTTTAATCACCCCTGACAACCACGACCCCACATAGCGATTCCTAGAATGTGGCTGAGGTCCCACCTCCAGGGGAGATTCAGAACTGGAGTGTCTAGAAAAGTTGTCCGTGGCCATGAGGGGAGCGAAGTCACTCCAGACAAGATTGGGGTTGCTGTGATGGGCTTTTAGTGAGCTGGCGAGAGGAGTGGGTGGAAGGGATGCCTTCAGATGCCAGGCAGAGAATGGAAACTTAGTGCCCACAGAGGAATGCTGGATTCACTGGGGCTGGCTTTTCCTGGAAAGATTTCTATTGTCTTCTTTGCCATTATGGGCCTGGGAGCCTTTTCTGAGTGGATGTGAGACAGTGTTTGCCAGGAGTCTGGGTGGAAAGTAGCTGGTGCTTAGTGACCGTGTCTAAAGTTATTGTGCTGGAAGCATAGCTCTTTCCCAAAAATCATGTAAAATATGACGTTCCCATTCCACATGCTTGGGATGAAAGAGGTGTTATGCCCAGGACTTTGTTTTGGCTAAAGTAACCAGTAAAAAGTAACCAGTAACTCTCACATAGGCAGTATGGGCTTCAGGTTGGCATCAGAAAAGCCCTGAGCCTGACTGAGTGTGTGTGAGTGAGTCCCGAGGAACCACTGGTGGGTGCTGTCTGCACTCAGTATCTACTTTGCGCTTTAGAGACAGGGTGCTACAGCCAGGAAGCTGGTGAGCTGCTTCCTTCCAGGCACCAAGGAGCTAAGAGAGCCACGGAGACCTGGGCACAAATTAAAGCTGTAGTCCATATAGCAGAACCTATCCCTGACCCTCCCGACCACACAAGAGGCTCGGTTCTGACCAGCCAGCAAGTGATGAAATTCTCCCCGCTCCTCCCGCCGAGAAATTAACCGTACCCTTTTAGAGAAGCTAAGGCATAGGAGTGGGCTGCTGGTTCAGCCTTTACCAGTGCAGGAGGCCACGGGGTGAGAACCTCCTGTCCAGGCCTTCACTGCCCGCCACCCCGGCCCTGCTGTGGGCTCCCTGCCTCTTCAGCACTTTCATTCTGTGCCTACAATGAGGTGCTTCCCTGCAGCCGGCTGTATCATTGCCCAGAATCTAGACCTTTCTTGTCCGAGATGCCTGTTTTCTGGTGGGAAGAATCTCTGCCATCCATGTGGCACATGAAGGTGGGCCCCATTTGTGTCTAGGGAGCATTTTTATAGAGTCCACTGGAACCCTCTGTACTCCCTCACAGCTCTGGCCGAGCGGCCCACACGCAGCATCGTGAGAAGCCTAGCATTCTTGGTCCTTGGTGGTGGTGGCGGTGAACATCTATTTGGTGTCTTTGTTAGGCCTCTGATTATATAGCATTGATCTGCCAATTTACTCCATCATGTGACCACCTCATCCGGTCACAGGCCGTCACCATCATAGTATGTGCACATTAAAAGACAGTTTTGTACAGTGGTCACAATTTGACAGCAGGCTTGGGGCTTGTACACCTGCAGCAGTATGGTGGAGAGATGAATAAAACCCAGGAAGAGACCCTTGGCACAGGCCTTCTTGGGATTTGGAAGATGCCTGGAGACTAGCTGAAGTTATTTAGGAAATAGTCTTTTGAAGGGGTGAGAGCCCGTGGCTGGATTTGAAATGATCTCATTGTTGATGTGAATTACAAAATAATAAAAAACTGCTTATCATTAAGAAAGTAAAACATAAAGCTAGGCATGGTGGCCATGCCTTACTCCCAGCACTCATGAGATAGAACCAAGCCTGGGCTACATGGTGAGACTCTGTCTCAAAAAAAAGGGAGAGGGAGGGAGGGAGGGGATAAACAAACGCATGTAGAAAAAGTAAAACCCACTGGCCACGCAATCACTTACAGGTGTTCATGGAGCAGACCCAGGCTTTGCAGCCTTGACAGGTTTCCATGGAGCAGTTTGATATTGTCTTTGCCCAAATTGACGGAGGCCCCTCCTTTGTTTACAGAACACGGAGAGTTCCTGGCTCTGGACCTTGGAGGGACCAACTTCCGTGTGCTCCGAGTAAGAGTGACAGACAATGGCCTCCAGAGGGTGGAGATGGAGAACCAGATCTATGCCATCCCTGAGGACATCATGCGTGGCAGTGGCACCCAGGTATAGCCCTCCTGTCGGGTGGCAGCTGATCTAAGAACACACCTCCGCAATGCTCTGTGACTTCTCCCTCCACGGGAGTCTGGTCTCCAGGATGGGGTTCCCTATGGACTAGTGGTGGGGTTCCCTATGGCAGGAATCCTGACTGTTCCAGCTGCATTTTATACCTAGAAGATACTTGGTGATAAAAGCAGCAGCAGACTGGATGGCAGGGAGAGGTGGAGCCCTCTAGATGCGTCCTTTCCACCAACCAGGCTGCTTCTGGAAAACAGAGTTGTGATTGTGAGCAGAACAAGGGAGAGATATTTTCAGATCCTTTGTCTTTTGGCGTGACCCTGAGAGTGAGCCTTTTCTTGTCTTAATGCTGGGACTGGAGGAAGAGGCTGGGTACTCAGGACTGTGGATGTTTTTGTCTTACAGCTGCGATGTGGTGGAAGGGAGCACACAGGGAGGGTCTTTCTGCACCCGCACAGTGCCCCAGGTGTTTATTTAAACTTTAGATCCTGTACAGGGACAACATGGCTATAATTCTGAGCAGACAGAAAACCTCCCGGAGCCTCAGTTTGTCTGTCTATAAAGAGACATGATAGAATAATAGCTAGATCTGGGGCCAGTCTGCAAGGCGTGTTTAGTGTTTTGCGCTACACCTGGCTTGAACATCGCTCTTCCTTTCCCCATGGGAGCTTTGCCGGCTCTTCAGACTGTTTCTTCTGTTCAGTCCTCGTCTCAGTGGCCAGTGATGGCATTGTTCGCCTTTTGACGAATGTCACCTTTTCTTTCCCTTGCCTCTGGATTATTCTGGGCCCCACTCCCAGATGACAGATGTTTGAGAACAAGACAAAACCAAGAAGAGCACCTAAAATTTGTTTATGATTGTGAAAAAGACTTGCAGTGTCTTAACAACATGTCGGGTGGATTTTTCTCCCATCTCCAGAGACAGTTGCTTATCCCCCAACCAAATACAGGACCCAAACATGGTCCTTACAGCTTCCTCTCCCGAGCCTGGGCAGGACTCAGGACTCCCACTGACAGTATAGCATGTCTGCCAACCCAGAAAGTGAATCCGTTTTGAACATTCAGGATCTGAGTAGTTGAAACTTTATCTTGAAATCCCTAGACCATCAGGACATGCTACACACCTGCAATCCCAGCATTTGAGAGACTGAGGCAGGAGGATTGGGAGTTCAGGTCAGCCTAGGATACATAACATGACCTTATCTCCAAATGAAAAACAAACAAAAGTAGCTAAAATAATATGACTTGATTAATAGTAAAGAAAAAAAACTACCTATGTAGAATGTATAAAGAAAATTATTTCTTTTCTATTTTTAAAATTTCATTTATTTTTTGTGTGTGCATGTGTGTATGTGTACATGTGAAGGTCAGAGGACAACTTGTGACATTCAGTTCTTGATTTCCACTGTGTGGGCTCCAGGAATCGAACTCATCAGGCTTGCAGCAAGCCTTTTTACTTACTGAACCATATTCTTTCTGTCAATCAATCAATCAATTAATTAATTTTCATTTTATGTACATGAGTATTCCAGCATGTATGTGAGTGTACCTGCAGTGACTCTGGAGGCCAGAAGAGGGGGTTGGATCCCTTGGAATCAGAATTTCAGCCAGTTCTTAGCCTCTGTGTGAGTGCTGAGAACTGAACCCAAGCACTCTGGAAGAATAGCCAGTGCTCTTAAGTGCTAAACCATCTCTCCAACCCCCAACCACATTCTTGTTTTGTTTGTTTTTTTAAACTATCTCCCTATAGCACCAACTGGCCTTGAACTCACTATGTAGATGTTGATTAGGCTGCCTCTGCTTCCCAAGTGCTGGGATTAAAGACACAACTGGTCTAGAAAGTTTTATTTTTTTAATTAAAAATTATTTGACACCCTCTTCTGACCTCCTTGGGCATTGTATACATGGGTGTACTTACATGCAGGCAAAGCATATACACATAAAATGAAAATAAATTAAAAAATTTTTGATCACTTTTTGTTTTTGAAAGTTTTATTTTTTTATTTATGTGTGTAAGTATGTACGAATCTGTATGTGGGAGTACCATTGGAAGCTAGAGAGGGCACTGGATCTCCTGGAGTTATAGCGTGGCTGAGCTGCCCATCATGGGCAGTGAGGACCTCCACTTGGGTCCTCTGGAAGATCACAAGCTCTTAGCTGGTAAACTGTCTCTCCAGCCGCTATGTTTTTTATTTTGTTTTGTTTCATTTCCCCAGTGCGTGCGTGCGTGTGTGTGTATGTGTGTGTTTTGAGACAGAGTCTCATGTAGTCCTGGACCTGAAGCTTGCTATGTAGCGACAGTTTATGCTGAACTTCTGATCCTTCAGCCTCTTAAAATACTGTGATTACAGGTGAGTATTACCATATTCAGCTTTAGATAGGTTTTGGGCAAATTTTTTAAAAGCTATATAGTAATGAAACAAAACAAACTAGAAGAAAGTTCAAGTGTCTGTTTTGCCGTAAGGAAGAGGGACACTGTTTTTAAGACAGCAAAAAATATTTGGAAAACAGACTGTAAAACACAGAGGGACTATTTTAGGTGGTGTAATGGTTTTTCCTGTGTTTCTGCCCTCCCCTTCGAAGTGTTAGGTGTAAGTACTTTTGTTATTTATCTATCTGTGTGTATGTGTGTGAGTGCAGGTGGCTGTCAGAGAGACAACCTTAAAGAGTCCTTTCTCTCCTGCCATGTATATCCTGGAGATAGAACTTGCTTCATCAGGCATTGTGGCAAGTGCCATCTTACCAGCCCAGTATAAATGTTTTAATTAAAGAAAACAATGGGTTTAAAAAATACAGTTCAATTAAAACAAAGACCAAA
Source organism: Eospalax fontanierii (assembly GCA_035773235.1). Taxonomy (NCBI): domain Eukaryota; kingdom Metazoa; phylum Chordata; class Mammalia; order Rodentia; family Spalacidae; genus Eospalax; species Eospalax fontanierii. The sequence continues at coordinate 49,539,972 of CM069547.1, read as the reverse complement.
TTGTCAGTCCCCAAACTTGCAAAGATCCTTGAGGAAGTGTGAACTTGGGCAGGGTGGGGTCTTGGGGTAGAATCTGTCTTCTGGTCACTGACTTTTGTTTCGGAGCATTGGATGGCAAACCAGAATAGTAACCTCTAAAGTGTTTCACTTGAAGATAGGCCTTAACATGTAGCCCAGGGTGGCCCAGAATTCACTGTGTAGTAGAAGATTGCCCCAGACTCACCATCCTCCTCTCAGTCTCCTGAGTGCTGGGATCACAGACACACACCACACCCCACTCAGGTTTTTAAGACTATTATCTTATAGGAAGAGGAGTGGGCAGATCCTCAGCTCAATAAGGAAAAGGAAACATTTGGAGTTTTAAAGCTGATGGCCTTTGAGCCTTTTTTATGACAGGAAGGTGTTGACTCCAACATCTTATCCTTAGATCCTCAGCTAACAGAAGCGGAGGCAATCTTCCAGTTCAAGGAAGCAGTTGTTCCTCTACGTAGGTTTTCTAGCCCCGCTCCAGCTGAGGACATTTCTGTAATGGGTGAACCATTCTTTATCAGCCCTATGCAAAGCACGGCTTAACCAAAGCAGTGAAGATGTTAAACATGACTGACCAGTGGAATTTAGTTTCATTTCACTTTATGACAGGCTCTCAGTAAGTAGCCCAGGTAGCCCAGGCTGGCCTCACATTCTCCATCTCAGCCTCCCAAGTGTAGGGATTACAGGCATGCACTGCCATACCCAGCACAGGTGAATTTATAACTTTAAATTTGTAATTAATTGAAATAGCTACAGATGGCTCAAGGCGACTGTCTGGGGTCAAGGAGTATATGAAGCTTCCTTCTGCTTTCTTTCTCTGCCATCCTCTGTGGGGATGGAGCAGTGGGCAGAGCTGGGGTAGCAGCCATCTTCCTCCTTCCTCCTGATAAAGAACCCTCTGTTTCTCTTCATTTTCCATGAATGCTTGATGTCTGCATACCTTCTTTTCTTTGGATAAAACTATTTGCCCTAAGAGGTGTGGATATAGCTCAGTGGTAGAGCACTGTGTGTACTTAGGTTCAATCCCCAGCACCACCAAAAAAATAAGCATTTGTATTAAAGACCAATCTGCTGCTGCTCAGGAACAAGGTGCTATGAATTTGTTTAGTATACCCTATATTTATTTCAGCCTCGCAGCACAGAGCAGGACTTGCTGCACGTCTCTAGAAACCCTGTTGGGGCAGGTGTGGTGCTCCAGGACTTCAAGGCCAGCACTCAGGAGGAGGTGGGGCCGGAGGGCCTCTTGAGTGTTGAGGGCAGTCTGGTCTGCATATTGAGTTCCAGACCAGCCAGGCCTGCAGAGTGACCCTGTCTCAAAACAAGACAAACTCCATAGCAAACAAAAAAACAAAACTAACCAACCAACCTCCCACCTTTATTTATATATGAAAGTTAAATATATATATTATAATATATATATAATATAATAATATATATAAAATAATATAATAATATATATATAAATATATATATTAAAATTGCTTGAGGGAAGCCGGCCAGTCTGCACTGATGATCCTCCTGGTGACAGTCCTGTTCCTGGCTGTGTTTCTCACCTTGAATTGGAAGTTGAGAGTTCAGCATCAGCTGTGGTTACCTTGCAAAGGGTGAGACAATAGGGCCGGGTCAGGTGGAGAGCTGGCTCCTTCCAGATCTGACTGGCCTCTCCTTCCTGGCTCCCTACCTGCTGCTGACCCTAGACATCCCGGAGCCAGGAGCTTGTCAGCCCCATCCCTCAGCTCTCAGATCTTATGTACAAGCAAACAATGCTCTGTAGTTGTTTCACAATCACAGGGAAGGCTTGTTAATAGATGGCTGGGACTCCGAAGTTCCTTTGTGTGAGTGTGTGTGTGTGTGTGTGTGTGTGTGTGTAGAAATTTCATTTCCACATGTTCTCAGGTGATGGGCCAGGATTATACATTGGAAATTTTTTAAAATTACATTTATTGTGTGGGTGTGAATATAAGCATAGGTGTGCCATGGCACTCCTGTGGAGGTCAGAGGATAATTCCTTCCACCGTGTGGATCCCGGGGATGGAAGTCAGGTCATTAGGCCTGCTGTAAGTGCTTACCTGCTAAGCTACCACTAGCCCACACTTCGGGGTCTTTAGTAGAATTCTCTTTTTTTTACATTTTCTTGATTATTTGTGTACCCACAAGCTACAGCATTATGTGAAGACGAAGGCCCGGGGACAACTTCAAGAGTCATCTCTCTTCCTCCACCATGTCAGTGGGTCCTAGGCTTGGCATCAAGTGCCTTAACCCGCCGAGTCATCTGCCCCTTCTAGAAAGGAAAAGATAGTTGTTCTCTTCCACCGCCTACATAACCCCACTTCTTTGGCTTTTAGGTTTTACCTCCTGATTCTCCTGGCCCTGGGGCTCTGTTCAGCCTCTTTGGCCTCTCTTTACTTTTTGTTTTGGATGGCCCCTGGCTGAAAGCCTCTCAGCATCTGGAGAGTCACCAGCTTCGGACTGAGGGTGCTGGGAGAGCCGGAAGGGAACTGCTAATTATGGACTCTGATCTGGCTGAAAGCTGGACCCATTGCTGCGCACAGCTCTTTCCAAGCCAGAGGGGCTGTGAGTCCTGCCCAGTGTGGTCACAGTTGTGACAGTGCCCATCTGAAAAACTGTCTCTCGTTTTGAAATTAGAAAACAGGAATAGGGACCTGGTAGCTGGCTCAGCACTTAAGAACCCTTCTGTGCTATCAGAGGACCCAGCACCCACATCAGGCAGCTCATAGATGCTGTAATACCAGCTCCAGGGATCTTACTCCCTTTTCTGGCCTCTGGGTATCAGTATATACATGCTAGGACACATATACACACACTCACACACATAAATAAAAAAGAAAAACAAACAAAAACCCCAAAATAAAAACCAAAAATAATTTCTTTGAATTGCCCACAGATCAGTTTTCTAGAATGGAGGGAAAATATCAAAGTTGCTTATCTTGGTTAAGTTAGTTCATAGAGTGCTAAAATACTTCTTGGCAACAAGTCCAGCTTTCTGTTCCAGAAAAATAATCAGTTGGACTTCCACGATGGACATCAGAGGATGCACTGATCTCAGTGGACTTTCTGATAACTTGGACTGTGACTTTCCCTGACTCATGGGGTTCTTTTGACAGAGATTCATATAGATGGCTTAAGTGTAAGACTCTGTCTAACGAGGACTAACTAGAACCGGATCTTTGTATTCACCGACCAGTTGACGCCAGTTGGTGACTCTGAGGGTGGATATAATGTCATTGCCTTTTAATAGAAGAGTGAATGACAGGTGCAAATTTAGTGGTTCCTTTTTGTACTATTTTTCTTGTGGCTGTGACAGAATTCCTAACAAGCAACATCAGAAAGAGGAGCGAGTTTTGGCTCCTAGTTTGAGGGTGTAGTCCGTCACTGCAGGGAAGGTGCGTGGCAGGAGCCTGGAGAAGAGATGAGAGTCGGAGCTCAGCTTGCTTTGTCCTTTTTACTCAGCCTGGGACACCAGCTCAGGGGATGGATCTTGCCACCTCAGTTTCCCCAGTCTAGACACTCCCTCCCAGGCATGTCCAGAGGTCTGTGTCCTGGGTGAGTCTAGGTCCTGCCACGCTGACAGCATCACTCTCCCGCTGTGAGGCCCTGTCTCTCTCTGCTCCCCTGCTCCTCTTCCTGTTTTGTGTCTCCTCAGTTGTTTGACCACATTGCCGAATGCCTGGCCAACTTCATGGACAAGCTACAGATCAAAGAAAAGAAACTCCCACTGGGCTTTACCTTCTCATTCCCCTGCCACCAGACAAAGCTCGATGAGGTACGATGGGCTTCTTGGATGGAGGACTCCTGAGCCATCTACGGCTTGTGGTGGTAGCACTGAGGGGTTTTGTATGCGACCTCTCTGTGTGTGGGTGTGGGAGGACGGCGAAAAGGTTCAGAGGCGGGGTGCTCGGCCACCTTCCTGCCCACACATGCAAGGTGTCCTTACCTTGTGCAGCGCAGCAGGAAAGAGGAATTGTAAACTCTTTTGATCTAAATGCTCTTGAGAAAGACTCTTGAATGGAAGAAAGATGCCTGCGAGAGCTGAGGATGCCGTTTGCTTCGCAGAGCCTGGCATGCACAAAGCCTCGGACATCTGTAATCCCAGCATTCAGGAAGTGGAAGCAGGAGGATCAGAAACACGAGATATGTTTCCTATTTGATAGCTCTTTCCATTTCTTGGAGAAGGTGAATCATGATAAGATTCACTCCTGCGCGCTCCTGTTCTGGTCTTTGGAGGAGCGAAGTGTCTCCTTCCGGGGCTAGTTAGGAGCCAGTGTACGAATTCAAACACGACTCGAGCCCAGCGGTAGAGGGCTCTCCTGGGATTGCTGTTGGAGTGTGCTTGCTGTTTTAGTTGTAGGAAATTGATATTCATTCTTTGGTCTTTTTCTAGAGTTTCTTGGTCTCGTGGACCAAAGGGTTCAAGTCCAGTGGTGTTGAAGGCAGAGATGTGGTGGATCTGATCCGGAAGGCCATCCAGCGTAGAGGGGTGAGTAGGGGGTGGAGCTTGCGGTCTACAGGCTCTGTTGGGTCCACTCTGAAATCTTTCTCTGTGCTCTGACTCAGCAGGAGATGGTTTTGTAGAGCTCAAGAAGTTTTCTTCCTTGCCATGTTACCCTGTGATTCTGTATGTGACAGATGGGTTTGGGGGTTTTGAGATTTACTCGATGGAAAGTAACCTGGACCTGGTGTAAGAAAACCTTTCAGTCCTTAACCTGAAGGCTGTCATTGTCAAGTCAGAGCATGATTGACACGAGGGAGGAAGGGAGCACGGAGACGACAAGCTAAAGATCTGTTGGTTATGGGGAGGTTTAGAGAGAGGGGGACGAAGGGAGAGGCGGAGGGGGCATGAGGAAGAAGTCAGCAAGGTGGGCTCTTAGTGCTACGGGACAGATGTCAGGGTCGACGGTGAAGATGGGCAGGGCACTGACGCAGGCCTGGGCTCCACTGGCTTTGGATTCTTTGGGTGTGAGTTGGGTTAGTAATAGTCAATGCTGTGTAGTGAGTGCGCCTTGCTCTTTATCTTCACATCTGCCTCCCCTTTGTGATGGTGAGGTCAGAGACTCCCTTTGATGCCCCACAGGATTTTGATATTGATATTGTGGCTGTGGTGAATGACACAGTTGGGACCATGATGACCTGTGGTTACGATGACCAGAACTGTGAGATCGGTCTCATTGTGGGTGAGTGAGCCTGGGTATGAGGTCCTGTGCTGTCCAGTGTGTGAGTGGGAAGGGGGCGGGGCTGGGAGCTGGGAGGGAAGAGGGGATCCCCCACTTGGGTGTTTCCTTCTACTCCTAATTTGAAGATAATAATGCTAATTTGAAGATAATAATGCAGCCAGGACCTGTGGAGTTGGGGTGGGTAACAGAGGCCTGGCCCTTGTGTTGGGTTTTCCCAGGCAGACTTAGGACAGCAGTGTAGGGAGTTGGGTGGGAGAGGACAGTGCAGGTGGGTACTGAGCAGACCCTTGCTTTGGCCAGGCACGGGCAGCAATGCCTGCTACATGGAGGAGATGCGCCATATTGACACGGTGGAGGGTGATGAGGGCCGGATGTGCATCAACATGGAGTGGGGGGCCTTTGGGGATGACGGCACACTCAATGACATCCGCACCGAGTTTGACCGAGAGATTGACATGGGCTCACTGAATCCTGGGAAGCAACTGTAAGTTGGGCCTTCCTGTGCGGGGGCTGAAGTGGGAACTGGCAGGTGGGGCATGTTTCGGTGTTTTCTTACCATTGTCCCCAAGGTTGCCATTGCTATGGGTGTGTCTGCGACCATAAATCATAGAGAGGGCTTGAAAACAGATAGACCAGATCACCCTTCGAAACAGTTACTTGTTTTGTTATGTTGAGTTTATCTTGCTAGAATTAGTTTAGTACTGACTATATAGCACAGGCAGGCCTCAAACTCAACAGCAGTTTTCGGATCTCAATCTCCCAAGTGCTGAGATTAAAGGCCTGTGCAGAACATTCACTTTGGAATCTCATATTCTAAGAGTATGGTTGATTTGTTTCTATCTCTATAGAAAGTGTGAGCCACATGAAAAAGGTCACATTGAGATGGTTAAGCTGAGAGTCTCTAAAAGTCTCCTTGAAGAGGCATAGAGGACGAGGCCCAGCATTTTGCCTACTCTCCAGCCTGACCAGACTTAGTTTTCTGTTACTTTTGATTCTTACACAACTTTATTTTGTTCACGACATTTGCCAAATGTCCCTGCGGAAGATCTTGAAACAGGATTGCTGCAATGACAGTTGCAAAACCTCTCTGAGCAATTTGCCACCTGTGGTCTTGGTGACTGTTTTAGGGAAATTTTGAATTCTGGTCTGTGTTTGAGAGGAAATCCAGCTCTAAAAACTAGGGCAGAGGTGGGTAACCTTTTTCTCTACTGGAAACATCCTTGCTCCTTAGAGCCCGGGTTAAGTCTCAGGCTTCTCTCCAGGTTGAAATCCTAGTCCTTGTTCTTGAACTTTCTTAGGAACATCCTGGTTGTGTCTGCTGCGGGTGGTGAGAGGTTGATGAGCTGAAAAGTCACTCAATGCCTGCCTCTGTGAGTGAGGCACACCCGTATCATTTTGATGAGCTTTGTGCCCTTGGAAGTATCCAAAGACAAAATAACCACTCAGGCCCTGGCAACATAACCTTAGCTTATCCACACAAGATGGACAAAGATTGGGAGGGCATCTTCCAAATGATCAACTGGGTGACCCTGAAGTCATGCTAGGCAATGTCACGTTGCAGAGACCCACTGGCCGCAGAAGGCATCTTTCTGCTGCAACTTTGTAGAAACAATGCTAGTTTCAGAGTGTGGAGGTTGGGGTGGTTCTCAGACTGGGGCCTGTACAGGGGCTTTGTTTTGTTCTTTATTTTTGTTTTGAGATAGGGTCTCTTGTTATCCAAACTGGCTTTGAACTCACTGTGTGGCTAAGAATAACCTTGAAACTTGGATTCTCCTCTTCTATGCCCTGATTGCTTGTGGAGCTGTGGATAAAATCCAAGGCTTTGTACTAAACAAGCACATTATACTGACTGAGTCACTTTCCAAGCCCTGATTTTTTTTTTTAATTAAAAATTTTTTTTAAATTTATTTTTAATTTTATGTGTATGTGTTTTATACATGTATGTAAGCCACGCCTGGCTTTGTTTTGATATTTTCAGAGCACCCTGTGCTGAACCTTGCTGCCAGCTTAGCTTCAGCCCTGCCCTATGTGGCTTTGTGTTTGAACAAGTTACATCCTGAGTGCGGTGACCAGCCCAACTACTATCTTTTAGACCCAAGTCCTAAGACATCAAGTGGCCTTCTTACCAAACCTGCCTTGTGTTCTGTCACCATGTGGTCCCAGGCGAAAAGATCATTTCTAGAGAAAGCAGTGCCATCTAATGGTTGAAAACTAAATTCTGGCCTGTGGGAGCCAGTTTTCTTCCTCACAGGCCTCTTTTTCTCTTGTCTGCCTATAACTTTCAGTGTGTTCGTTCCCGGATTCTTCCGATCTCTCCCAGCCTGCCCTGGAGCTTTGTCCCATTGCCCCTCCTGCCCAGCTCATTTTCCTCTTACTTTCTCAGAAATCCACAAACAGGGGAGGCAATGTGGGTGGAGGTACGCCTGTGCCTGGATCTAATTAGATTCCTATTGCTTCCTGTGAGGACTCTGCATAAAGACTTTTAATTTATTGTTATTATTATTATTTATTTTGTTTTTGAGACAGAGTCTTATACCACTGCCCAGGCTAGCTTGAAACTGGCTATGTAGCCTAGACTAATCTTGCACTTACTGTGGCCCTCTGGTCGTAGACTCCCAAATGCTAAGATTACAGGCATTTGCCACCATGTCTGGCCTTAAGATTTTATTTTAAAAGAGCATTTTCTTTCTGTGGTGGAGAGCATCAGACAGGAGGATTGCCTTGAGTTGGACACCAGCCTAGCTTACTGTGTGAGGCCCTGTGCCAAAGAGGCAAACCAACAGAAACCCATCTCCCACAAATGAACTCACTCAACATAGGAGCATTTTTGGGGGTTTGAGACAGGATCTTACGAAGCTTAGCTAGATCCCTCTGCCTCCACCCTCCAAGTGCTGAGATAATAGGCATGGACCACCACGCCTGAGTGGAATTTTATTTATTATTTTTTTATTTTATGTGTCTGAGTGTATTGCCTGCCTGTAGGTAGATGCACCCACGTCGTGCAGTATTGCAGAGGTCAGAAGCGGGTGCTGAGTTCCCTGGAACTGATGTTTCATGTGGCTGTTAGCTGCCATGTGGGTGCCAGGACCTCTGCAGCCAGCCCCCCTGAGTAGAATTTTAAATATTCTCCCTCCAACGTGAAACTCAAGTTACCTCAAGTTCAGACTGTTCCCTGTGTCTCATGGGGCTGCTTAAGGCCCGTTCATTCATTTCCACAATTTAGGGTTGGCCAGCCTGAGGGTCAGCCCTAACCCCACAGCTGCTATGGCCCCCTGAACTGCTGCTCCTGCATCCCTGTGATCGTTAAACCCAAGTGGATCCTTAGTTGTACCCTGACCTCTGCAGTACCCTGAAGTCTGTGTGTGTTCACCTCTAAAGGAAGACTGATGTACATCTGTTGACAGGAGGGCGTCACTGTGGTTGTCTGTTGATGGGAGGGGCGTCACTGTGGTTGTCTGTTGACGGGGGAGGGGGACGTCACTATGGTCCACCTCCCTGCAGGTTTGAGAAGATGATCAGCGGGATGTACATGGGTGAGCTGGTCAGGCTCATCCTGGTGAAGATGGCCAAGGAGGAGCTGCTCTTCCAGGGAAAGCTCAGCCCGGAACTCCTCACCACTGGCTCCTTTGAGACCAAAGACGTCTCAGACATCGAAGAGTAAGCTCCTGACCCTACTTCCCCTCTGCTCACCAAGTCTCCATAAGTTGGGTGGGAACTGGGGAATGAGATGAGAGGGAGATGACTCTGAGACTGGTGTCTGTGTGTGTGCGGGGAGTGCGGAATTTCACCTGTTGAATGCATATGGAGGTCAGAGGTCAGTGTTGGGTATTGTTCCTCAGATGTTGTTTACCTTGTTTTTTGAGTCAGAATCTCTGGCTGGCCAGTGAACCCCAGGGATTCACCTGTCCCTGCCTCCCCAGTGCTGGGATTAGTACAAGTGGGCATCACCACGGCCTGCTTTTCTACATGAGTAGCACTTAACTCACTGATCTATCTCTCCAGCCCTGCTTTTGGACCTGAAGCACCTCAAAGAGTACCTTAATAGCTGTGTGCAGCTTTCTCTTTTCTTTCTCCCAAGCTTTGACGTCCAAGGTTGTGATCCTGAGCCTTTTACTGCTGAGCCATCTTTTGACCCCAGCTCTGATACCTCATTCTCCATAGGTAGTTCTCAAAGAAGATTCTATGCTGGCTTCAGCTTCACAACAGAGAAATCTGTCCTGGGATGCTATTCTGGTCTTTCTGTTGTAGTGATAAAGCACTTTGACCAAAAGCAAGTTGGGGAACAGGTTGTTTGGCTTACATTCCCACAGTCCATCATTCAGGGAGGTTAGTGTGGGAACTCGAAGCAGAAACGATGGAGCAAGGCTGCCTGCTGGCTCACTCTCTCGCTCTCTCGTTCTCTGGCTCATGATCAGCTTGCTTTCTTATATAGCCCATAACTACCTGCCTAGGGATGGTGCTGCCTACAGTGAGCATCAATTAGTAATCAAGACAGGTCCACAGGCCAGTCTGATCTAGGAAATTGCTCGGTTGAGGCCTCTCCTCTGGGCTAACCAGGACAGATGCCCACAGATACACTTACCCTTTCAGCCTGGACGGGATGGAGGCAAAGACATCCTGATTTTTCTTTTTCATTCATTAAACAGTTTCCCAGGAGCTGGGTTTCCTGTTCTGTACTTGAGATTTCCACTTGGTTGAGGGGGTCTTGTTATTTCAGGGATGAGTAAGTGGCATTGCCAGAGAGGAGTGGTAAAATAGTTCAAAAGACTTTGTTCTGAAGAAAACATTTGGAGGAACTCTGCCTACTCTTCATTACATCCTGGGGATGAGCGTTTACTTTACTGAGGCGCGTGGCTCCCTCCGGAGAGGCCTCAGCCTAGCCCAAGCCCTTTCCTACCATCTTTAAGGCAGATTGGGTCTTGCTGTTCTAGAGAGCAACAGATGGGCTCCATGCTGAATTTGCATGCTCAGAGGTAGCTGGTGGTTGAGACACGCCCTGCAGCTACTTTGAGGTGAACAGACAGCACAGATACACACACTCACTCACTCAGCGTGTGTGTCTTTTCCTTATGTAGTACACAGAGGATTACCGGTTTTTCTCAAGGAAGAGCTAATGTTGCCTGGAGAGGGGAAGTTAGACAGCACTCTGTGTGTGTGTGTGTGTGTGTGTGTGTCTGTCTGTCTGTCTGTAGAGCCTGGGAGAGGAGCCTCAGAGTGGCTGTGTTGTGCCGTCCCCACCGCCTCCAGAGTCCTCTCCCTAGGCAAAGCGCTGCTGAGGGACTCTGCCCGCCCATGGAGGGGAGTTCACTGGAGCTGAGGATTTCCTTGCCTGTCCATACCCTCTCCCACTGGCCACAGTGAGCCAGACTTGAACTCACACACTGTCTTTGTTTCCCAGGGAGAAAGACGGCATCCGGAAGGCCCACCAGGTCCTCCTGAGGCTGGGCATGAATCCCTTGGAGGAGGATTGTGTGGCCACACACCGCATATGCCAGATCGTGTCCACACGCTCGGCCAGCCTGTGTGCAGCCACCCTGGCTGCCGTGCTGTGGCGCATCAAGGAGAACAAGGGCGAGGAGCGCCTGCGTTCCACAGTTGGCGTTGACGGCTCTGTCTACAAGAAACACCCCCAGTGAGTAAAGGGCCTGGGCCTGGGAGTGATGGAGCCCCTGGTGACTCCATGAGTGACTCTGTTGCTTTCCATAGAGAATAAATGCTCCCAGCTAGGCGCTGGAGGCCTGTGGGAGGGTGATGCCTGAAGGCAGCTGGTGACTTGTGCTCTGCTCAGAGCCCCTGGCTGCTGGCTGCCCTTCTTGCTGCCACCTCCTCTTCCTCCCTGCCCTCCTGTTGTCTTTTGTTTTGAGACTGGCTCTCTTGGCCTTGGGCTCAATAGGTAGTTGAGGATGCCCTTGAACTTCTGATTCTCCTGGCTCTACCTCCAGTAGGGATTGCAGGTGTTTGTTACTGTGCCTAGCCTGTGCAGTGCTGGGGGTGGTACCCGGGGCTTTGTGCATGCTAGGCAAGCACTTTACGAGCTGCGCTTCAGCACCAGCCCACTTCCCTCTTCTTTATGACTCAGTATTTCATTCTTTGCTCTTGTCCTGTTCTTACCTTCTGTGGGCACCTGGTCCTGCCAGTAAGCACCCCAACCCTGAGGGCAGCAGCCTCTCTGGCTGCTTTTGCTGTTGCTCCTGCCCTGTCCATGTCCCTTGGGTCATGTATACTGAAGTGTTCAGATCTCAGTTGGGCCCTGAGATGTCACTCTGTTGCTCTCACTTATTTTTTCTTATCATTTTCCTTCCTATGAGTGACTTCCTTAAATACTTTAATGTGCATGTGACTAACCTGGGAATGTTTTGAAGAGGCTAATTCTGGCCCAGAGGTTCTGGGTGAGCCTGAATCTTGCAACTAATAGTCTCCAGTGAGGCTACTGGCTATAGACCGTGGTCTAGTGGCTACCACCCCAAGAGCTTCTTGCTGAATATACTCGTGTCTAGACCTTTGGGATCATTTGGAATTGGAAAATAATGAAAGGCCAAACAAGAGTTCTCCTCTTTCCTTTGGGTGCTTTCCCAGAGGCATCAAATGACATCAGAAGCACCTGCTCCCATTGGATTGCCTTAGCAAAGTTCACTGCATTCACCAAGTAAAGGGTCTGTGGCCAACTTCATAAGAAAGAAGGGGTGTCAGGTGACTGCGTGTAAGGAACAGTAGCTTGCTGGAAGACCTAGCTAGGGTGGTCACACTTGAATATATGGACTTCTGTACAGTGGCCCTGAGATGGGAAAGAGTGGAGTGAGGAGCGTCTCGCTTCTGCAGAGGCCTCCTGGCTGGAGCCGAGGGGATGTACTGTGCAGTTGTTAGTACCACTGAGCATAACCATGGACACCTGTCTCTTACTCCACCTGCATCGTTGCAGTTTTGCCAAGCGTCTTCACAAGGCAGTGAGGAGGCTGGTGCCCGACTGTGATGTTCGCTTCCTCCGCTCTGAGGATGGTAGTGGCAAAGGGGCAGCCATGGTGACTGCAGTGGCCTACCGGCTGGCTGACCAACACCGAGCCCGTCAGAAGACCCTGGAGCCTCTGAAGTTGAGCGGTGAGCAGCTGCTGGAGGTTAAGAGGAGAATGAAGGAGGAAATGGAGCGCGGTCTGAGCAAGGAGACGCACGCCGTCGCCCCCGTGAAGATGCTCCCCACCTACGTGTGCGCCACCCCTGACGGTACAGGTATGCAGCACGATGGGCGTGCCCCGGCTCGCCGGGGGCTTTTGTCCTGCTGCTGGCAGCCGGGCCATTGAGCTGGAACACATTTACGTGTATGTGTATGTATCTGTGTGTGAGGATGTGCGTGTGAGTGCAGGTGCGTCTGAGTCCACAGGTGTCAGGTCCCCCTGGAGCTGGAGTTACAGGCAGTTTTGAGCCCCCTTAGGTCCTCTGCATGAGCAGTATATGCTCTTAACCACTGAGCCATCTCCTACCCTGTTTGTTTTGCCTTATGAGACAGGGGCAAGGTAGCCCAGGCTTGCCTCAAATTTGGTATGCAGTCCAGGATTACCCTGAATGCATGTGCTGGAATAATAGGTGTATACCAACATACCTGGCCCAATTTTGCTTACTCACAAATCACTATTTGGCAGAAAACTGAGACAGAGAGAAATTAAGAAACGTACCAAAGGTCATACAGTCATACAATGCCAAAGCTGGGATTCAAACCCAGGAACCTGGATTCCAGAGCCAGCTCTCTGAACTAACTACACTGGTCTGGGTCCATTCCATGGGCTGGATTTGACCCATGCTTTTTTTTTTTTTTTGTCTTGTTGAGACAGGGTCTCCCCATACCCCCAGTTGGCCTAGAACTCACTATATAGATCAAGCTGACCTTGAATTCACAGAGATCAGTCTGCCTCTGCCTCCCAAGTGCTGGGATTAAAGGCATGCCTCACCACACCTGGCTTCTTTTCTTTTTAAATGAGGCAAGGTGCCATGTAGCCCAGATTGACCTTAACCCCCGCAGTGCTGGGCTTCCCGGCGTCTGCCGGTCTCCTGGCTTCCACTTTTCTTTGAAGAGTTGCTCTGCTGATCTTCCTGCCTTCCCTACCTGAACAACTGGTGGCATTTGACTCGGCCCAGACAGTACTTAGACGTTTAAGTATTGTCACTCCCCGTGTTCTGCAGAGCTTTTTGATTGCTGAGGCCCCACCGGATAGATGGATTTATTTGAGAACGGGCGAGAGCTAGCAGGGTGTGACTGCTGATCCTTTCTTAACTGTGAGGTGGGAATCACACTCCACCTTCCTCAGACACCATTGAGCCTGACAGAGGGACCTCCACCACGAAGGGAAGGTATATAAACTCTGTTACGCTCTGTCACCCAACTCATTGTCTCCTTGCCTTGGTTGTCCAGAGAAAGGGGACTTCCTGGCTTTGGACCTCGGAGGAACGAATTTTCGAGTCCTGCTGGTGCGCGTGCGCAATGGGAAGCGGCGGGGTGTGGAGATGCACAATAAGATTTACTCTATCCCTCAGGAGGTCATGCACGGCACCGGGGAGGAGGTGAGGAGCAGGGGAGGGGGATGACGGACGCACAGGGGAAGGGGAGAGGTGGTCAGGCAAGGTGGGCTTCTGGGAAGATCTTCCCAACGTCAAGGGTGGGGATCGTCCTCTGCTCACTCCTGGCCCCGGGGTGGGGGTTGGGGTGCAGCTTAGGGTTCCGGCCAGGCAGGTGGGTGATACATACATTTCTTCTGGATGGAAACTCTGAACTCATGCTCAGTGTCTGCTCTGGGGGAGGGCTGCTCTGGCCGGGGACCCTCCCTCAGTGACCGCACTTCTTCCTGCAGCTCTTTGACCACATTGTCCAGTGCATCGCCGACTTCCTGGAATACATGGGCATGAAGGGTGTGTCCTTGCCTCTGGGCTTCACTTTCTCCTTCCCTTGCCAGCAGAACAGCCTGGACCAGGTAACACTGTCCTCCTGGGGGACTCTTCTTGTGGGCCTTATCAGCTCTAGACTCATTTGGGTCTGGAGCAAGAGAAAAGTTGAGCTTAGACAGGGAAAGAGGCCCTGAGCAACCTTGGAGAAGAAGGGCCTTTTAGTGGGACTGGGTCATACATAGCAGATGGAGGTTAGTTTGGCTGCAACAGTTTTAGGGATGATGATGATGGTGATGATGATAAAATATTAACTGACAGTTTTAGAAAATAGTTTATGAGGGCTGGAGAGATGGGTCAGTGGTTAAGAGCACTGGTTGTTCTTGCAGAGGACCCAGATTCAATCCCAGCACCCATATGGTGGCTAACAACCATTTATAACTGCAGTTGGAGGGGAATCTGACACCCTCTTCTGAAGGCATTGCGCAACACGGGTGCACTTACATACATGCAGGCCACACACCCGTCATATACATGAAATAAGAATAATAAATACAATTTAAAAAAATTAATTTATGGAGACTGGAGAGATGACCCAGTGGTTAAGAGCACTGACTACTCTTGGAGAAAACCCAGGTTTGGTTCCCAGCACCCACATGGCAGCTAACAATTCCAGTTCCAGGGGATCTGATGCTCTGTTTTGGCCTCCATGAGCATTGCACAACATGGGCGCACCCACATACAAGTGGGCAATATATAATGCACATTTAAAATTTTTTTAATGAGTTTATTTGTGTGTGTAGGGATGTCCTTGTTCTTGAGGCAAGGTCTCATTGGTTCGAAACTCACCAATTAGTATAGACTGGCCAGCCAGCTAAGCCCAGGGATCTTCCTGCCTTCTCCTCCAGCTCTCTGATTTTTACATGGGTGCTAGATATCAAACTCATGTTCTTATGCTTTCACAGCAAGTACTTTACCAACCAAATCATCTCCCCAGTCTAGATAGACACTATCATTTCCAGCATGCTGGCACATATCTATCTTTATGCGGTTACCAGAGAAACCAGGAGCTGTTAACTGTTCCTGTTGGAATTATAAGATTCTAAATCATTATGCTGGATTTTATTCTGTATGCCCCACTGTTCTGTAACAAGTATATGTTAAGTCTAGAATTGGAAAATGTAAGAGCAAACAAAGTGCTCTAGTTGCTGGCTCTGGTGAGATCATCTATTTGGTGAGGCTATAGCAGGTGCTGAGGAGACCCGGAGTCTCCAGCCACAATTATTCACCTCTGGCTTTAGGCAAGTCTCCCCAGCTGTTGAGGCCTGGTGTTGTTTTATCATAATGATTACCTGAAATGAGGTTATGAACAAATGCAGACTTTGGCCAGAGGCTCGAAGCTGACTAGTAGATGAGAGATGGATTGAGACAAGCATGCCCTTGTCTGAGTGTGTGTAGGCCAGGGCTCCACAGGCCTGTGCTTTGTTCTTCTGAATCTCCTGAGATCTGATCACAGGTGACAGGTTGATGGAAATGCCAAGGTGGTGGGCACATAGCACGAACAAAGCCTGGAGACACCGTGCAAGTGGGTGGTGACGAGCACCCAGCCCCCTGGGGGTTCCGGCCTCTTGGGAAAGGGATCGGAGTTGTTGATGCTGGTAACTGCTGGCTACCACAGCACTGAGGGCTCTAGGGAACAGACCTTTCTCCCATGTGCAAAGCCAATGGGTGTCTGCTCCCAGATGGCTCTGCGACATGATGAAGTGAAGTACATAGTGAAGCGGGGGCTTTACTGTCAGAGCCTCGGGGCTGAGGAGATGGCTCAGTTGGTAAAGTGCTTGCCTTGTAAGCACAAAGGCCTTTGTTCAGATCTTTAGCACTCACATAAAGGCCAGGTGCAATGGTGTGTGTCTAACACCGATGCTAAGGAGGCAGAGAGAGGTGGATCTGGCAACCGCTGGCTCTCCAGCCTGTCTGAATCAGTAATAGACCGATCCTGTCTCCAAAAATAAGGGAGAGCACCTGAGGAAGACAATTGATCTAAAGCTCAGGCTGCCACAATCTGTGTGCATACATGCAAAAACCACATTCACCTTCCCTTCCCCCGAGGGGCCTTCAGAAGAATAAGGGCCTTTGGGGACCTTCCCCCACTAGGTTTGTCCCCAAACTGTGGTCAGGGTGCTTGTTCACTGTACACTGAAAATTAAGAAACATGCTGGCCTCTGTAAATGAAGTAGGAACAAGGCAGACTGCTTTGCCCGCGAAGGGCACAGGTGCGGGGGCGTCTGTGTGGTGCTCATGAGACACTTAACAAGTCAGTGGACCTGGACCTGAGTCATGCTTCTCTCTTCAAACTCTAGATCTTGAACAAATCCTTCCTGGTGCCTTAGTCACCTCACAAGTTGCTGAGATCACAATAAAGCTCCCACATGTGGCAGGTGTCGATTCAGTGACACAACCCATGGGTCGATTAGCCTCTGGGGCACATTGGGGACTCAGTAAATCCAAGTCAGTACCGGAGACACAGGCTGAAGATCATTTGTGGGTGAGATGTTTAGTTACTCTGGGGAATCTGGCGGCCTTGTGAGACAGAGCTAGAAACAGCACGGGACTCTAGGAATGACCAGGACCCCTTCTCTGACCCCTTTGTGTACTTGTGTGGTTTTCAGAGCATCCTTCTCAAGTGGACAAAAGGCTTCAAGGCATCTGGCTGCGAGGGTGAGGATGTGGTCACCCTGCTGAAGGAAGCAATTCACCGGCGAGAGGTAGGAGTCGTGGTGTGAGGTGCACAGTCTCCCGGTGCCCGGACAGCCTTTGTGTTCAGGGACACGAGACTACATAATGTTTTGGTTGGAAGGAAATTAGCTTCACTCAGCAGTGGTTGAGTGACCACTGGGCATGTAGTCCTGCTCCGGGCAGGGGGTCTTGGGGGTGACCACAACGAAGTCTTGTTATGGAAACAGAAAACTCATTATCCAGTGACAAGTGTTGCTGTTAAGGGCAAAGAAAAAAAGTGAAACTGGATGGGGAGAGCAGAGGAGTGGCAGTCTGTGTGTGTGTGCATGTGCACACACGTGTGTATAAGCATGTATATGCGTGTGCATGTGAAGGACATCCTTAGGTGTCATTCCTCAGGCACCATCAATCTAGTTTTTTTGAGACAGGGTCTTTTTAGCACACCAATTAGGCTAGACTGGGGGGCCAGCAAAGCCCTGCGATTGCCTGCCTCTCCCCAGTGCTGGGTTTGCAAGTGTGTGCCACCATGCCTAGCCTTTTATATGGGTTCTGAGGATCAAACTCAGGTCCTCGTGCTTACATGCACTGGGCTTTACTGACAGAACTGTCTTCCCTGCCCAGTGGAATGACCAGCCCAGCATATGGGATATAATGTGCACATCAGTCTCTCTTGCAACTGTTTGAACACAGAATACTGAAGCTTGTTTGTGGACTAGATACCTGTTTTTTCCCTCTCAGGAGTTTGACCTGGATGTGGTTGCTGTGGTGAATGACACAGTTGGAACAATGATGACTTGTGGCTATGAAGACCCACACTGTGAAGTTGGCCTCATTGTTGGTAAAAACACCTACTGACCTTCCTGTGGGTATGCTCAGACCTTGGGTGGGTGTAAGGCTGGTGTTGATGAGACCTGGCACCCTCTGATTGACAGGCACAGGCAGCAATGCTTGCTACATGGAGGAGATGCGCAACGTGGAGCTGGTGGATGGAGAGGAGGGGAGGATGTGCGTCAACATGGAGTGGGGAGCCTTCGGGGACAACGGGTGCCTGGACGACTTCCGCACTGAGTTTGATGCAGCTGTGGATGAGCTCTCTCTCAACCCTGGCAGACAGAGGTGGGCACTCAGCTGTGTTTGGTATTTATATCCCTGAGTCAGACTTCAGCAGTTGGGTCTCCACATGGCATTTCCCAGGGTACCTGTTCTCTTGAGGACGCTGACGGGTTTCCTTCAAAGAATTTCTTGCCACGAGGTCTGGGAGAGGATTAGAAACTAGGGCTGAACTGATGAAACTGGAAGCATCTTCAGCTCCCGGGGTGAACTGGGCAAAGCCTTTCTCCAGCCACCCAGCATCCAGTAACCCCGTATTGTCAAAAGTGGAGCAGGCAGACCTGGTGTCGCCGAGCCTCATGTTGTGTAGGAGCTGAGACCTAAGATCTGACAGGAAGAGGCTGTCTCCAGTGGTGAGAGCCAGGACCCTAGTCCTTTAGAATACTTTATCAAATTATTGGTCTAAAATAGAGTTCCTAGACTAAAATTCCTCTAGGAGTCAGGCAGATACCATTAATTAAGAAGGCAGACTGCAAATAAGGTAGGGCAGTGATGGGATCTTTTTAAAAAGACACTGTGCATAGTCAAAAGACCCTCAAGCCATGTCGTCGTCATGGCTGCCTCCAGTGGTGAGGATTGGGGTCTGGAAGTGTTGCTGGCTTGGTGCATGTGTCCTTCTGGAGGAATTGTGAATAAACCTCGGAAAGGCAAGGAGCCCAGGTGGTGGGGCCAGGCCAGTGTCAGGGAACCCTCAACATCAGGTGGTGAGTTTTGCTGAAGGCGGTAGATCAGCATGAGAAGATGCTCGGACAATGTCCATGTGACTCGAGGCATATTCCTTTCCCACTAAGGAGAGTCTGCCGCCCTCCACTTTCTGTTCTGCCTGGACACACCCGCAGCTTTCCTGCCTGACTTCCTTGGACATTATCGCATTGCAGGTTTGAGAAGATGATCAGCGGCATGTACCTGGGTGAGATTGTGCGCAACATTCTTATCGACTTCACCAAGCGCGGCCTGCTCTTCCGAGGCCGCATCTCAGAGCGCCTTAAGACAAGGGGAATCTTTGAAACTAAGTTCCTGTCTCAGATTGAGAGGTAAAGATGGAGGGCTTGGTGCGGGGTGGACTGAAGGGTTTCCATGGCTTATGTGAGATCAGGGCATGGTTCACACAGAGGCCCATTTAGAGTGACTTACCCATTCCTTAATGATGATCTTCAGAAAGACCATAATGAACACAGAAAGAGGCCATGAAAAGTGGCATTATTGACTTCTAGACCGAATATCAGAGCTACAAAAGATACCGTCTTGTAGGATATGAATTCAAGTGCATAGAGAAAGTTAACCTAACGTATCCATGCAAGGCATGGAGGTCCTTCCCAATGGCTGGTTGCTCTGATTGGCAGCAAGGATTGAGCAGAGGTGAGAAAGTAAGGCAGTGTGGAAACGTGTCCTGGGCAGTTTGTTAGAGCAAAGCCTCCTTCAGTCTAATGGCGGAAACATTTGCTCCAGATATTTCAGAGAGCTTTAAAGATTAATGCTGGCATTACTGTCCCGGCACTGCCAGGAGCCAGGGGTTGATGTTGGTCCTGTAGGGACTCCTCACCAGAAAATAGGGACGATATATTCTAGTTTGAATGTCTGTTGATGTGCGAGGAGGTGGCTCCAGGCTTCTAAATCAGTTCCCTTTATGCCACAGGGTTTATTTTCTCCCTGAAGTTTTATTTACATCCATTTAATAAAGAACACATCAGCTGAATTCAGTCCACCAACACGGTGCATAGACACAGGATAGGAGTTCAGTGGACGGCAGGAGTTAGTGCTCCTAAGCACCTGGTCAGGAGAGAGGAAAGGTCTGACAGCTTTGCGGTCGAAGTGTCACCCGGGCACTGCCAGTTTCCAAATGAGTGGAAACTACAGATGGTGAATTTCTTTTGTCGCACTCTGTAGTTCTGTCTGTGCTTTTAATTTGGTTTTCTTGAACCAGGTCTCTCAGGGTAGCCCAGGCTGATCTTGAACTCTTAGCACATTCCTTCTGCCTTAGCCTCTGGAGAGCGCCTTGGAGCATCAGTTTTGTGGCAGTGTTGCCCCACCTTGGGTATGGGATCCAGTGATGAGTGGCCATTTGTTCATAGTCTGTCACTTCGGGATGAGTCAGAAGATGAGTACTGCTCCAAGCCAGACCCCCTCCAGACCTTCCCCGTAGGCGCAGGGGAAGTGGACCTCACTGCGTGACTGAGTACCTGCTGTCTTCCTCCCGCACAGTGACTGCCTGGCTCTGCTACAGGTCCGAGCCATCCTGCGCCACCTGGGTCTGGAGAGCACATGTGACGACAGCATCATCGTCAAGGAGGTGTGCACCGTGGTAGCACGGCGTGCTGCTCAGCTCTGTGGCGCGGGCATGGCTGCCGTGGTGGACAAGATACGAGAAAATCGTGGGCTGGACACCCTCAAAGTGACCGTGGGTGTGGATGGGACCCTCTACAAGCTCCATCCCCAGTGAGTGCCTGACCGATGTTTCCATTCTTGACCCTCTGTCTCTTCATTGTGTAGCAGATGATCAGCTATTTCCAAAGAGCGTGTTTAATATTTATTTTGAAGGTAATGGTCAGAAGTGAGCTGTGTTTCATCTTCAGCATTGGAAGCCCCACCCACCCCGTGACCCTTCATAACCACCCCACCCACCACACACCTGCCCTGCCAGGGACAAGAGCTGTGTTCCTCTATGTCCCTTACTTTGCCTTTCCCCCTGTGTCTGCATCATGTCATATCTAATCTTTGATTTTGACTGTTATGAAGTGTGCTATGATATTCTAAGTAGACTTGCTACAACTCAAGCAAGATTTTTTTTCCACTTAAGGCTTTTGTCAATCAAAGTTTTATTAGAACACAGTTATGCCTACATTTATGGATTGTCAAAGGTCATATTCATGCTAAGATGGCAGAGTAGTGAGAAGAGGCCATGTGACCCACAACACTGAAAGTATTTAGTGCTCAGCCTGTGTAGGAAATGTTTGGCATTTCTCAGGAATGGGAAGAGTTTCCCATTATTTTCACCACATTCTTTTCCTCCATATCCTCTCCTTTCCCCATCTTTCCTCTATCTTGTTCCTCTCTTACTTTATCTGCAAATGTTTGGGGTAATCTATGTATTTATTTAAGACTTTATTTTTATTCTTAATTATACGTATATGTGTGTGTACATGTGAATGCAATGCCCACAGAGGCCACAAGAAGGAGCTGGAGTTGCAGGTCGTTTGAGCTGGTGTCTCATGTGCCCCAGACTGGCCTCCAATTTGCTTTTGCAGCCAAGGATGACCTTGAACTTATGATCCTCTGTTTCTCCTTCCTAACTGCTGAGATTATAGGCATGGTCCACCATGTTTGGTTTATATGATGCTGAGTTGGGAACTCAGGACCTCACCTGTGTGTTTTGGTAAACGCTGCCAAGTAAGCTGTATCCCTAGCCCAAATGATTTATTTGAGAGCACTGTTTAGAATCTCAAGACATATGTGCCAAACTTCAGTCTTTGACAATCTCGATTGCCTGCTGTGTTGTAGAACTTAGATGTGTTAGTAGCCCCTCCGAGCCCCAGTTTCCTGGTACTCAGTACATAGGAAGTGTTCTCCACCATGTAGGCGCCAGGCGTCTCATCCTTATTTCTGGGTTTCCAATCTGACTTTGTACAGCCACACCTCTGAGGACACACGTAGTCATGACCAAGACTCATCTGCCCTTTCTCCCCATTTCCAGCTTTGCAAAAGTCATGCACGAGACAGTGAAGGATCTGGCTCCGAGATGCGACGTGTCCTTCCTGGAATCCGAAGACGGCAGCGGGAAGGGAGCGGCTCTCATTACTGCGGTAGCCTGCCGCATCCGGGAGGCTGGACAGCGGTAGAGCCAAACCCTGAAGGGACTGCTGCTTCCCCTCCTCCGTGTTCTACGTTACAAGGTGTCGTCCCCTCGTGTTGGAGACAGGCCCCTTAGCATTTTGTTGGCAGGGAGGACCTGTGGGCTTGTCTCTGAGTATATTTACTGTAGAATTTGCTACCTGATCCTGGCCCTCCTAAGACTCAGAAACAAGAAATTGTTCACACCAGCCACTACTTTCCATGGGTTCTCTGAAACCGAAAAAAAGTTTTGATCCAGAGTCACACCCACCCCAGACAAATTCTACGTCCCTTTACAGTCCTTCAGGATGGGGACGGTCTTGAAGAACTGACTGCCTCATCTTGGAGCGAAGTGTGACACTTGTCGGCAGGCAGGGAACATCCCCTGCACGGATGTTGACACGTTCTCTCCTCAGAGGCAGACATGAGAGGAAAGATGGGTAGAGGAACATTCACCCCCTGGACGGCCCTGTAGCCGGCCCCCCTTCAGCCCAGCCATGAGTGCCACTCTGCCTGTTCTGACTTTTTTCCTGGAATTGAGGAATCCCGTGATGGGACAAACCAAAGCTCAGAGTTAATACCTGCAAGTGTGTCTGTGGCCGCATCTCAACAAGGCGGACCTCCTTGTGTCTACACGCCACTACGACCGCACCTCACGTAGCTGCACACGTCACCTGCAAGCCGTGAACCTTTGGGGGAGGGGAGCCTTTTGGCGTGTTTTTAAATTTTTCTCCTGCAAAAGCAGATACACTGTATTTTTTTTTTCATTTTAATTTATGTTTGAAATTTATTTAGTTCATGAAGTAGGACTGCTCCACTGTGTAATGATCACTTGTATGAAATGTATTTATATGTTACTTTGTTCTGTATATAGATGGCAGGGGTCTCCTCAGGCTCACCCTCATTAATAGATCACTGTAGTTCAGGATGTGAGGTGGAGATACTGACCAGCTCCTAGAAATAAATACCTCATTCACCCGTGGGAAGAGAGAAGCAAAGTCTCCGGGTGAGTGGACGGCAGGAACAGGCTCCCGGCTCCTCCTTCCTCTGAAGTTTTTGCAAAGAAGCGACAGGCCGACTGAAGAAACTACAGCAGCTGGCCGCTCTGTCCGCACGCTTTCCTGAGTAATATCACCTGCGACACTAACCAAAGGAATCATTTCAAATACTCTGTGGGGCAGTCAGTATTTTAAATCAGCTTGATAAGATAAAGGAATGCCACCCCAAATTTTTTGAAAAATTTGTATCCGATTGTCTATCAACCAAAGTGAAGCAAGGAAGCCAGCGAAACCTCAGGGACGCTCTGGAGCGTCTGCGCCTGCGTCTCCCGGCAAACTCCACCTCGGGTTTGTGTTTTCTAAGAAGTGCTCTCTGTCTGCTTCCGTGGATGAGCTGCTGACCCATTTTATTTTTTATACATGGTATTTATTTCAGACTCTTGGCAATACGGAGGATGTGGAGGCTTCATTCTGCTCCCAAGTGCTCAGTTCACTTTGAATCCAAAAGCCTACTTCTGTCCTAAAATGGAACAGCAGATGTTAAACCTGGATACAAAGTGATGGAGTGTAAGGACCTTGTAACATTATTAAATAGGATGCGGGGTCAAAACAGAAAGACTGCAAGAAACTCACGACTCAACGGACCCAAGTTTGGCCTATTTTTCAAACGTACTGAGAGCAATGCCCGGTTACAGTGGAAAGTGGGGTGTAAAGAGGGAGCGCCGCCTGGGTCCCCCGGGAGACCCCGAGGAGAGAGCACAGGTCCCGGTTTGTTCCAGGCTTGCATTTCCTGTTTGTCGTGGCTCTTCCACGGTCTCCAGCTGCAGCTACTGATTTGGAACACAAGCGTGTTCAACTATACTCATCACCTCTAGATCTATGCAGCACTAGAGAATACCCACAAAATACAGAAGAATTTTGACTTAATTTTTGAATCTTAATTTTTAAACTTTAAAACCAGGTATTGTCTGTGAAATGATACATTATTTTAAAATATGGGGGGACTGGCTATAAAAGAAGTGTTGGTTTCCAACCCAGAACACTGGGCAGTATGCCGTGTTCCCAGCACCAGGCTGTGTTACCAGCACTAGGCTTACTACGTTCCCAGCACGAGGCTAACTGTGTTCCCAGTACTAGGCTTACTATGTTCCCAGCACCAGGCTGACTGTGTTCCCAGTTACTAGGCCGATAGCCCTCAGTTGATGCTGCTTTGTGTGATATGGTAGATGTGAAACTTTGGCCCATCTCATCCTTGAGCACTCAGTCTAGCGGACTCATTATCACCGTGTTCAGTAGTGAGCTAGTTGAATTAACTATGTGATGTTAATTATTAATAAATTTTAACATTTTCCAAAAATATTTAGTGTATGATCTGAACAAAGATACTGGTATGAGGGAGGGGTGTGGTCATCTTGGGTGGGTTAGCACTTCCTGGTCAGTCTGGTATAACAGAGAAGCGTAAGTTGTTGTCTCTTGGTATCCATGGAGCTGGGACATGGGATCCCCAAAGGTATCAAAGATGGTCAAGTCCCTTATAAAGCATAAAATGATGCAGGTTTTCCCTCTAACCTTTGCACATCCTCTGTAGACTAAATTGTCTCTAGTTCCTTACGGTGCTGAGTATAATACGCTCTGGGTTGTTAATGCTGTTCAGAGAATAACAAGGTGAAACTTTACACATTTGATACAGATTTTTTTTCTCAAATATTTAAAATTTTAAGTGCTGGGGATTGAACCCAGGGCCTTGCAAGTATTCTGAGCTACATCCCTAGCCCTCTTTATTTAAAGAGTCTCATGTAACCTAGCTGATGCTGACCTTGAATTCCTGATCTTCTTGGTTTAGCCTCCCAAGTGCCGGAATTACTGGCAGTGCGACTCTTTCTGGCCCCAACACACTTTTCACTTTTCTTCTTAAGGGGTTTTTATTTTTATGTGTGTGAGTGTTTTGCCTGCATAAGTTCACCCATGTGTGCGGTGCCTTTGGAGGCCAGATGAGGGCATTGCATCCCTGGAACTGTAGTAACAGGTGACTGCTAGACACCAGGTAGGTGCTGCAAGTTAAATTCAGGTCCTGCGTAAGAGCAGCCAGTTCTCTCAGACTACTGAGCCATCTCCAACCCCTAATTTTCCTTTTCTCACTCAGTCTGGCCTTGAACTTACTTTGTGGCCCATACGTCCTTGCTCCAGTTGCTCCTTCCTCAGCCTCCTGAGAAGCTAAGTTTTCGGGCCTGCACTACCAGACCTGGCTTTTCCTGAATAGTTTTGGAGCCAGTCATCTGTGCTTGGCATACGTGTAAGCTAAAATAGCCTGGTCTCAGGTGTTGCCCTTCGGGGCACCTCCGTCTTGGTGACCTTTTCTGGACCAGGCATGAGTCCTAGACACCTGGTGTCCCCCATTCAGGCAGCCAGGCAGGGATGTGCATACCCCACCCAACTCTGCCCATGCCCCAGCTGGCCTTAGTCAGGTATGGGCCATCCACTTCCAGGATATGCAGCCCTCCTTCAGATGGCTGTTCCCGAGCCCTCCCCACCTCCTCATCTTCCCAGTAAACAAAATACAAAACTACCTGGAGCTCTCCAGTGACGCGTCTTGATGTTAATGGTGTTGCTTGACAGTAACTGAGAGAGAAAGATAGTCAAGGCTAAGAGGACAATAGAGCCAATAACAAATCATGGGCTGGTGAGATGGCTCAGTTGGTAAAGGTACTTGCTCTCAAGACCGATGATGAACTAAGTTTGAACCCTGGGACAGAAATAGTGAAAGGAGAGAACAGACTCCGAATCATCCTCTGAATTCCACTCGTGCTCTGACACGTGTGTACAAATAAACTCATGGCCTTTCTGCCTCAGACTTCCGAGTGCTGGGACTACAGGTATGAGCCATCACAAGCAACTTGATTGGAGGTGACAAGATTGCTGAGAAGCCACACAGTTCAGAGACCAGATCCAGAACACACATGGAGACCACTGCTTCTGGGGCTAGCGTGACAGCTCAGTGGGTAAAGTGCTCATCTTGCAAACCGGAGGGTCTGAGTTCAATCCCCTTAGAACACATGTTAGAAAAACAACAAAAACCACGGCCTTGGTGACATACCATTAGTCCCAGCACTCAGAAGGCAGAGGCAGGTGGAGCCGATCTACACAGCAAGTTCCAGGCAGCTGGGGCTACAGGGAGACTGTCAAAAAAACAACAAAAAGCTGGTGCGTAGTATACACTTGTAGTCCCAGCTCTGGGGAGGCAGAGGTAGGTGGGTCCCTGGGTTAGTCAGGCTATGGGTTCTGCAGATCTGAGCTCTTTTTATTAGAAAATTCCTAGCACATGCAAAAGTAGATAAATGCTCTGTGTTTTAATGTTTATGAACTCACAGTCAAGGCATCACTCACAGCCCTGCTTACAAAATCCCACCCAGCACCTGGAAGAAAACCTCAGGCTTTTGTGCCAACACCTGAAGAGGTTTTCAAAAGACTTTAAAAGACCTTGGGACTGGAAAGATGGCTCAGGGGCTAAGAACACATACTGCCCCTGCAGAAGATGTGAGTTTGGATCCTAGTACTCACACCAGATGCTCTTAACCAGTCATCTATCCAGCCTTCAGACAAGCTTTTTAAGAGACATTTGTGTGGTAGCTGGAAACAGACTAGCACCCACATGGAGGCTAACACCGTTCAAAGTCCAGTTCCAAGAAAATTCAGCGCCCTCTTCTGACCTCTGTTGGCATTGCATGATATTAGGTGAACTTATGCAGATGCAGGTGATGCATTAGTACACATAAAATAAAAATAATAAAATATTTTAGAAAAAAACATTTTTTAGAAAGCTGCGTGCTCGGATCAGTGTCTGCAGAGCTCAGCTGGCATGTCTCCTGTAACCTCTGGTACCCTCAGCACGGTTTTCCTGCCTCTGAAGAAATCGGGTCACTTGTCCAAGGTGGTGTCTGTGCTGTGGCATCTTCTGCCCCTGTTTTTCCTCAGATTGGTCCGCACGTCTGAACGCTTCATCTATCTGGTGTCTGAACAGAGCTACTTGCGGGCTGCTCTGCTGTGCGCCCTGACCCGTTCGGTCTGTGGCTGGCTCTCTCCCTGGTTCGCTATGTATCGCATCTGCTTCCCCAGGTTCTTGCTAACTTTTCTGGATCAGTCTTTTCAGAAAATTAACCTTTTAACTTTGACTGCCATATTTTTTTTTCTGTTTCTTCTTTCTCTATATAGATTTTTGTCCTTATTATTTGTTTTTAATTTTTATTTGTTTTTCGGAGCCAGAGAGATGGTGGCTAACAGCCATTTGTAACTCCATTTCCAGAGCTCCTCGGGCACTGCGGGACACAGGTATTCTTACACACGTGCAGACAACGCACTCATACACATAAAATAATAAGTAACTAGTTTTCACAAAAGTATTTATTCTTCCTTCTTGTTTACTGACTTTGCTCTTGCCCTAGTCTCGGGTCTGGAGGAGCAGTGTTGTCTGGAGTGACGAATGCCCCACTCTCTAGTGCTCTGAGTCCCAGCAATGTTGGGATAGGGCTGTTTCATAACCATTCAAGCACTTAGTGATCTGCCATACATTTTCTTCATTTTTAAACACATTTTCAAATTTAGTTTCTCATTTAGTTCCCAACAATGAATTTGTTAACTACCCCTTTTTCATGAATTTCTCAATCTCTGGCATTACGGTTTGAGGAAACAATCTTTTGTAGCTTTGTACATGGAAAGTGTAACCCTTTTATTTTTTTAAGACAGGGTCTTACTATGTAGCCTGCTTGGCCCAGAACTCGCTATGTAGACTAGGCTTGCCTCAAATTCATAGAGCTCCACCTGCCTGTGCATCCTGAATGCTGGTGCAGCCCTTCTTTTTGTTTAATGATTTGTGTGTGTGTGTGTGCCTGCTACACGTGCACAGTGCCTGCAGAATCCAGAAAGGGTGTCAGATTCTCAGGAGCTAGAGTTATAGGTGGTTGCGAGCCACCCAGTGTGGGTGCTGGAAACTGAGCTCAGGTCCTTTGAAAGAGTAGCTAGCACTCTTAAGCACTGTTGTAGCCCTCCGAGGGGTGCTTGAAAACCATGTTGGGCACAAAGTTTGAGAAACAGAGAGGGAAAGAGAGAAGCCACGGTGCAGTGACCGGGTCTGTTCCAGAATATTAAGTTTCTGAGTTTCTTGATGATGGAATTCCAGGCGGCTTTAATTCTATTCTTTTTTTGATAGTGGTGGTCTTTTTTCTCTGTGTGTATGTATGTGTGGTATGT
Organism: Eospalax fontanierii; assembly: GCA_035773235.1. Taxonomy (NCBI): domain Eukaryota; kingdom Metazoa; phylum Chordata; class Mammalia; order Rodentia; family Spalacidae; genus Eospalax; species Eospalax fontanierii. The sequence continues at coordinate 49,511,966 of CM069547.1, read as the reverse complement.
ATGTGAACATGTTTGCATGTTTACATGTGTGGGTGCAGGTGTGTGTACATGTGTGTGTGCTGGTGAGTTTGCCCACGTGGGCACTTGTGGAGGCCTGCAGTTGCTGTTGGAATGGATTTCTTCAGTGTCTTCTCCACCTTATTTTATTAGGCTTTCTCAATGAACCCAGAGCTCACCATTTCAGCTAGCTGGCCATTGAGTCCCAGGGGTCTCTGTCTCCAGTCCTTAATGCTGGGGTTACAGGTACCAGCTGCAGTACACAGCTTTTACATAGGTGATTACTGGGTATTTGAACTCAGGTCCTCATGTTTGCACAGCAAGCACTTTACTCACTGAGCCATCTTCCCACTGGATAGCAGTAGTCTTTGTGTTTTTGTTTCCAAACATTCTTGAAAAGAACCTTAGAGAGTTACAGGTCACCCACGTCACTAAATGACCAACAGCAATGGTTTGGAGAAGGCCTGATGTTCAATTGCAGATCACCTGTGGGCTCAGTGTCGAGTGAGAGGCTTCCCCACTGACAGTGGGTGGCTCTGAGTCTTAGTCCATTTCTGTTGCTGTAATGAAATATCATAGTCTGGATACTTTATAGAGAAAAAGAGGCTTATATTACACACAGTTCTGGCAACTAAGCTGACATAGGGTGATGAGACCACACATCACACCGAGTACAAAAGATCAGATGAAAAATGTAAAGCAAGGGCAGGGGGAGGGGCCAAGCTGCTCCTTTCTGACAGTCTGCTCTACAAGAGCTACTCCACTATTAGTGTCTCAGAGGACACTAATCCCTTCAGAGAATGTTTCCCCAATGGCCTAATCTTCCTCCATTGGGTCTCACTCTTAAGTTCCATCACCTCTCTATGTTCTTTTACATTGGGAACCAAGTTTTCTGTCCATGATCACTGGGCAATAAACCAGCTCAAATGCACAGCTGACCCTGCCACTCTGCTCTATGAAAAGCTTGAACATGCATATTCTTTTCTAATTTTTAATTTATTATATATATATATTTATTGAATTTTTGTGGATTTCATATAGTACACTGTGGGTGGGTCTCCAGCACGGCTGCTGTGCTCCAGCAGTCCCAAAGGATGGAGAATGATTGAACAGGTCCTCAGGTGGCTCAGAGTGCGGCAGGAGAGATTTTCGGGAGACTGCATCAGTGGGCAGTTCAGTTATTGAAACCAAGGCAGAGGTTTATATAGGGAGGCCTTTCTGGCCGTTACAGAAGGCGGGAAAGTTAAAGGTTGGGTCTTTAGGTAAAGGCAGGAATCTTGTAGGGTTGATGTGGAAATTAGGAACTAGGAAACAAAACCCAAAAACCTGGTTCTCGTCTCGGGTGATCTTTGTCGGGGGGGGAAAGATGAAGCAACTGCTGAGGCCTGCAGTGGTTTCCTGGGACCTAGGTTATCGCATCAGGCAGAGCAGGCCAGACTCCTACAGTCCCTTCAGGGTATCTGGGTATCTGGCTTGCTTAGTACCTTTAACAATAGACCCAGACCCCACTGTGCACTTTAATCATATTTAGCCCCTGTTCCTCATCCACAGCCCCCCACAGCCAACTCACAGGACTTCATGCATTTTGTCATATATGTTGAGGCCTGTTGAGTTAAGTTTGTGTCCCCAGATGTCTCCGGCTGTGAGCTCATGCACTGGAGGCTGGTCAGCCTGTCTAGCGTCACTCCTTTAAAGATCAACTCTCCCTCACCCAGCAGTAGTCTGCTGCCAATACTTCCTCGTGAAAGTTATGGCCTTCTGTCCTCAGTTTTCATTTACTTATTTTTAATTTTATATGAGTGTTTTGCTTGCATAGATGTTAGTGCACCACATGTACGCTGTGTCTGCAGAGACCAGCAGAGGGTGTCGGATCCCCTGGAACTGGAGTTACAGATGGTTGATTGCCCAGTACTCTTAACCACCAAGCCATCTCTCCAGCCCCATGAACATCCATTTTCTGCTATTTGTAACATTCACCTACTGCTAGAGGGGGTACCTGAAAATCCCTGAATTCTGAAATGTGGTCCGACTGCCCGGGCAGGCAGGGGCCCCCAGAGGAAGTCCGAAGTGTGCCCCAAAGAACAGACTGGTAATGACTCACCCCACTGCATGTGGCCTTCCCCTTTCATTTAGCAATAAACACAGTTCTCCCTCCAGGCTCCCCCATTCCCAGAGAAAGCGGGCAAGCGCTTTGAAATCCACAGAAATTAGAACCGCTGGCGGCTCCTGGTCCTTGGAGGAACAACATGTGCTGTGCTTTATTAAATATTTGCATCTTAATAAGCAGGGGAAGCACTGGAAGCCCCTGCGGCCTGCTGCGGACCCTGGGGACGGGGGAGGGAGGCGCACCTGCTTCTGCACAGCTGTTTTTCCCAGGCTCAGTGCTAAGGAACGGCCTCGCTCTGAGGCTCCAGAATCACCCAGGACATCGGTTCTGCTTTCTACCATGCAGAGTTGTGCTCTGGTGGGACCAAGTTACTCCTTCCTTGGCAAAGTTCTACTCATTTCTAAGCCGGATGCTACCCTGAGGCCATTTTCCCATGATCCATAGAATAAAAATATCGGGAAAAGTGTTTGTGAATGTGATTTATTCCGTTTGTATACATTATACATGAGGTGAGTACGCCATTTCTGCACAAACGCTTGGATGCAAGAAATGTCACAGTGAAGAATTAAACCTAGTTATAAGCCCTTCCTCACCAGGGGGTAAAAGTTGTGAATACATTCCGCTCAGTGGTACAGGTACCCAGGAGAGATGACATGGGCCAAAAGCACTCAAGAGAGGGTCTCCAGCCCTCAAGCACAGTCTGGCCCCACCACTTTCTGGGCCCAGATGGCCATTTGGAAAGCTCCCCATATATGCCAGTCTGCGTTCTCTGGCCTCTGTTGTTCTTTAGTAATTGCTACCACCCCGGGGATCTGCCAACAAAAGCTGGCCCAGACATGTGGACAGACAGCGTCCCAGGAGGCAGCCCTGGGGACTGCATGTGACAAATACCTATCCTTGCGACCATCGGCAGCTGTGTTTCTGACGCGCCCTCCGGTGGCTGCTTGTGGTCACTGCATTTTCTGCCAGAGCAGGGCAGTGTTTACATCACTGTCTTTGTGATAACATCTAAATTGTCCCTGGTTTAGAAACATCTGTCTGGTCCGAGTCACTTAGAGGACAGGTAGGTGGCTGTTCTATCCTTAGACCCTGGTTGGATCGTTTTCATTGAGATTCCAGAAACAAGTGAATTAGCTTAAAACTATGTATATTACCTAAAGTATAGACAATATAGACTGGAAGGAGGAAGGGAACAGGGCTTATCTTCTAGAGGAAAGGGGCAGGGAGCAGAGTGTTGAAGGTGTGTTCGGTACACATCTGCCACCTTCTGCATAGATTACCCTCAAAAGCTCCAATCTAGGGCTGTGGAGATGGCTCAGTCAGTAAAGTGCTTGCCACACACACATGAGGACCTGATTTCAGACCCCCAGCACCCATGTAAAAAGCCAGGTGATGCATACCAGCTATCTCAGTACTGGAGATGTGGACACAGTAGGTCTCTAGTGCTTGCAGGTCAACCAGTCTAGCCAATTAAGTGAGCTTTAGGTTCAGTGGAAGACCTTGTCTCAAAAACTAAGATGGAGAAAAATTGAGAATACCTGATGTGAATCTCTGGCCTAAACACACACTTATACACACACACACACACACACACACACACACACACACACACACACACACGGTAGGGGGTGAGGGTGTGGCGCAGGGGGTATTTGATCTATCTGTAGTAAGAGCTTATTTTAAATAGATGGCCAGACTTCCTTAGGCAAGTGGTCTGTCTGAAGGAAAAGCTGCAGTTGTGTAGACCTATAAAGTGGTAGTTGATAGTCTTTGTCTGAGCCCCAAGGTGGGCCCAGATGCCAAGCTAACAGAGAGGACCCTCTCTGAAGCACTGTGCACCTCGGTGGATGCTTCCTGGTGCCTTCTTGGCCTGGCATCTTGCCAGGTGCAGAGGCTGCTGCACTCTGTTGTTTTCCGGTGTGGCTGTTTCTCTTGCTCATATTGGTCTTGATGTCATATTCCTCAGGCTCTCTGGAACAGGCATTCTTTCTTGTCTGTTGTTCAGGGCTGAATCCTGACTTGGCTGTAAACCGGATGAGGCAGGCTTTGCAGGAGATGAGTAGGGAGCACTCATCACACAGTGTGGGACAGCATCTCCCATGGCCACATCTCTCCAGATGAGTGCAGAGGTCAATATCATTTCTTAAAAGCTAAATAGGAGATCTTTAGGCCCCTCACTGTCCTGGGCAATGCCCAAAGTTCATAGTTGTTGGGTAGAGGCTACTTGAAACAGTTGAGCCCAGTCCTCAGACCACTGGGCCCAGCGTCTGCCCTACTTGGCATCAGCGGGAAGCCTGCCTCACCCCGTAGCTAATGTCAGTATTCAGTGCCGAGATGGCCCTTCCTGGGGACCTCTGCTCTCCTAGGGAACCAGCATCTTCAGATTGTGCTGTGTGCTTTTCCTCTGTTCTCCTCCTCCTCCTCCTCCTCCTCCTCCTCCTCCTCCTCCTCCTCCTCCTCCTCCTCCTCCTCCTCCTCCTCCTCCTCCTCCTTCCTCTTCTCTCTCTCTTTCTCTCTCTCTCTCCCTTCCTTTCTGCCATTGACAAGGTCTCATATAGCTCGGCTGGCCTCACACCTATAGCCAAGGATAATCTTGAACTCATGATCCTCCTGCCTGTATTTTTTGGTTTCTGTTTTATATTTATTTCTGGCCGGGGGGTTGGTGGTGGTGGTGCTGGTGAGACAGCTCTCTGGTCAAGAGCACTGACTGGTCCAGAGGACTTGATCTCAGTTCCCAGCACCCATATGGTGGCTAAGAACTATCCCAACTTCAGTTCCAGGAGACCTGGTGCCCTCTTCTGGTGTCCACAGGCACTGCATGACACAGGTACACTTATAGATATGCAGGCAAAACACTCATACATGTAAAATCAAATTAAATTTAAAAAATTAAAAAATTTTGAGACAGGATCTCCCTGTAGCCCCAGCTAGCCTAGAACCTGCTAGCTAGACCAAGTGCCTCGATTTCACAGAACTTCATCGGCCTCTGCCTCCTAAGTGTTGGGATTAAAGGTATGTGCCACCAAGACCAGCATGCCTCCAATTCTTGAGAGTTGGGATTACAGGTATGTACCGTCATGCCTGCTTTATACAGTGCTGGGTATTGAACCCAGGGCTTCACACATGCCAGGCAAGCACTCTACCCACGGAGTCACACCCAGCCTGTGCTGCACTTCTTCCCTGATTTCCTCCCGTACATCTTTCCTCCTCTTGGCCTTCCTGTGGAATGCCACAACAACAAATTACTCCATGTGTCCAAACCTGCTGTGGTATGAATCTAGAACAACCCTTCCACCTTATAAAGTAAAGAAACAGCACCTAGCTCACAGGGAATTATGGGTGGTTTATTCTTGAGCCAAATAAGAGTGACCATGACCTGAAGAATACAGGTTCAGATTGCCCCAAATAGCACTTTCCAATGTAGAAGTCGCTTCCCAAAGCTGTTATAGTCACAGGACAAAAGAAAGTCTGAAGTAAAGGCATTTATCAAATATATTGGTGGACTATCAGATAGGCAAGTGCGTTTTTATCTTTATCTTGTTGCTGTGATCCAATATCTGTCAAGAAGCATCTTCACGGGGGGAGGAAGGGGGTGTTTATTTCAGCTCATCATTTGAGGGTTGTTCTAGTTTCACTCTGTTGTTGTGATAAAACACTGACTAAAGTGCCTTAGGGAGAATGGGTAGATTTCAGCTTGAATGTTACAGTCCACGAGGGAAGTCAGGGAGGAATTCCAGCAGGACCTGGAAAGCAGACATGGAGGAACACTGCAGGCCAGCTCACTCACAAGCTCATGTCTGCTTAATTTTCTTATATAGCCCAGGACCACCTGCCCAGGGAATGGAGCCACCCACAGTGGACTGGTTAATTAATACTCAAGGCAATTTCCCCAATTTGATCTAGGCAATCCCTTAATTGAGACTTTCTTCTCAAATAACAGACTGTGTCAGTTTGGCAACTGAAGCTAACTAGGAGAAGGGTCCAGCCCATTACAGAAGGAAGGCATGGCACCAGGTACCATGGTGGTAGGACTGTGTAGCTGGCACTGCTCAGTTCATATCTTGGTTGACAGAAGGAGAGGCCAAGCTGCACGACCTCTCGTGCTCCCAGGTATTCACCTCTTTCAGCAGGCTCCACCGCTCCACCCCTTACTTTCAGCAGGCTCCACCCCTTAAAGACTCCACAACTTTCCAGCGCTGTGCCACTAGCTGGGGACTGAGTTTAAAAACATGATCCAATGGGAAACATCACACATTCAAACCGCAGCTGTGGGTCACAGCATAGTGAAGAGATCTCTGCCATAGACTGCTCAGGCTATCTAATGGCACTCTTATGTTTGGGGTTGGCAGAAGTTAGTAGCTTGTTAACACATTCCAAAAATTGTTACCCGCCAGCCACAGGATGTTAGGCCAGATACAGAAGTGGGCAGCGAATGGTTATCAAAGGACTGAAGATGGTCCCTGATAATTTGGCTCTAGATTAGCAACATTCCTTCTTCGTAATTATGGAGTTCTAATCAGTCAGCCTTGTAAAATCTTTAACATAGGTGTACCTTTCTTCTGGAATCTTTACTCCACAGTCTCATGTGTTGTAGGCTTTGTTGTTCTAAGAAAACATGAGCTGAAATAAACCCTTTTCCTGTGAAATTGATTTTCTCAGGTATCCTGTCACCGGGATGGAAAGCTGACAACCTCCTCCCCAGGTAATCCTTTTCCTTTTTGTCTTGGTTCATTCATTCAATCAGCAAACATCAGTTGAGCAACTATATTGAGGACTTCTGGGATACAGCGGTCACTCAGATGGGCACATTCCTGCCGGCGTCCGGCTGGTTAGTAGTCATGGAAACGAAGGCAATTAAATAACACAATGATGGCTGCCATTGTATTTTTCCTTTCTGCTGTTGTGATAAAACACTCTGACCACAAGTAGGAAAGATTTGTTACAACTTACAGATTACAGTCCTTCACTGGAGGAAAGGAAGCAAAGAGCAGACGTGGGGTGTTTGTGCTGATGAACAGAGGGAGGATGGACTGGCCTGTCACCACCATTTGGTGATCCATCTGTGGTAATGGGATCAGGTGGCGAGCAGAAAGTGCTCTGAACATGACAGGAAGAGAAACAAACATGCTTCACTTCCCTACCGACAGGAGGCTCCACCACCACCTCCAGAGTCCACAGACCAATTTGTAGGTAACTTAGAGGGTGGTTGGATGTGCGACATGATGCCACAGGGTGCGTGCTACCAAGGGCAAAGCTAGGAAACGTTGAGATAAATGAATGTGTTTCAACAAATAGAAAAGGGAGCGGGAAGAGAAGTCTATTAGCTCAGAGACTTAGGAGGCCCAGCCATCACACTACACAGCTCGTACTCCATTTCTGACACCGTCTACAAAAATGATAAGGCAATTGGAATTTTCTGTTAGATGATATTAATTATTTTTTTTGAAACAGGGTCTTACTATATAGCTCTAGCCGGTCTAGAACCTGGTATGTAGCCCAGCTGGCCTTGGACTCACAGAGATCCTCTTGCTCTGCCTCCCGAGTGCTGGGATTAGAGGCCTGTGCCACTGTGCCTGGCCAGCCAATTTTTAAATTGCATTTATCTATCTTTCTATCTATCTATTTAGACTTACCACAGCACACATGTGAAAACTTTTCCTTTTACCATGTGGGCTCTGGGGATCAAACTCAGGTGAGAGTTACCTGCTAAACTATCTCACCAGCTCAAATTCTAAATTTTTAGGAGTATAATAAGACTATGATGGTGTTTAAAATTGAGGACTTATTTTTTAGAGGTGTAGACTGAAATAGATGCAGAATGTCTGTGTGTTTCTGGGGTTGGCTTCAAAGTAGGGATTAAAGACAACACTGGCCAAGTTAGACTCCTCAATTCTGCATGATGGGGTACAGGGAGTCCATGTGCTGGACTCTTTACCTAATTTTACAGATATCTGAAATTCTTGAGGTGGGGGCAGGCCAGGCTTTGTGTCACTGGCCTGTGATTCCAACTACGTGGGAGGCTGAGAAAGGAGAATTAGAAGTTCAAGTCCTACTTGGGCTAACAGAGTGAATTCATGGTCATAAGACTTTGTCTCAAAATAAAAAGTGTAAGAAGAGGGCTGGGGGAGCACTTGCTCAGCACACACGCAGCCCCAGGTTCAGTCCTCTGTACTGGAAAGAAAAAAGAAAGAACAAATGACAGCAGAAAAGAAAGTGAGGGGGGAGGGAAGGAGAGGAAGGGGGGAGGGAGGGGGGAGGAAGGGGGAGGGAGGGGGAGGGAGGGGGAGGGTACCTTATCTCCACCGGCTGCCATGAGATGAGGCGGAGGCAGCTGGGGGACAGAGCTCATTTTGGCTCATGGTTTAAGGGGAGTCAAAGCAGTAGGACCTTGAAGCAAATCAGTAAGCGGAGAGTTGCTCAGCGGATCCCACCCAGGGAAAGGTGTCATCCACAGAGGGTGGTTCTTCCCAGTCAATTGACCTAATTGAGGTAATTCCCACAGACATGCCTAGAGGCCTTGACAATCCAGATTACCTGTCACAGAAACAGAGAAGAGAGAGGGATGGGGGCAGAAAGCAGAGAAAGAAGAAAAATTTTGTTTGGGTTATGTTTGTTTGAGATACTAATTTGATACCCATGGGGAGGTATTTCCTAGATCGTTGATTCTGTAGGACTGAAGTTCAGGAGACTATTAAGACTTGAGACAAAATTTAAGTAGGTCTACATTTATAAATTTTATAAATGTATTACAATCACAATGTTGGATGAGATCATCTTAAGAGTGAGCACAAGCAGAGCCATTCCAGAGCTGGGCCATGGCGCTGCGTGCTTCTGCTCCCAGCACGCGGGAGTAAGGTGGGAGGACCAGGAGTTGGTCATTCTTCACTACACATCGAGTTTGAAGTCGCTAGGCTACGTGAGACCCTGTCTCAACAACAAAACGTAACCAAGACTGGACTGGTCAGCCACGGAGGGGGAGAGGCTCATCCCCTCTTGAGGATCTGTAGGCAGCTAATGGTTTCTGGGATGGGGAGAGATATTTCCCCAGTGGTCTCTCCACTGGAGTTGCCCCTGTTCCTATAGATGACCACACATCCATGCTCCTGTGAGCAACCTCAGTTAAACTCACGGGGATAAAGAAAGATGGGAAGGTCAAAAGAGGAGAGAAAGGAGGTCGGGGAGCGGGAAGGGGACAAGGGTGGCAATGACAGGTGAATATGATCAAATACATGAGATACATCTTAAATACATCATGGTGAAACCGTTAGCATGTCTAATTTATGTATGCTATAAAAAATACAAAAACACTGAGACACATTTTAGACTAAATCTTGTTATTCTCCAAAACTGAGGAGGCAGAAAGGAAGTTGTGCAGCAGGGAGAAGGAGGAGAGAGGCCGTCCCGGGCACTGTCAGGGTGGGCACGCGTCACCTGGATGGCGTCTGCTCGCTTGTGCTGAAGGCTGCACAGGGTCAAATGGACTCAAGCTGAGAGCTGTTGGTTCCTTTGACAGAAGTAGAAGTCACCGAAGAGTTTGGGGCAGATCAGGGGACACAGCCAAGTGGGATGGATTCTGGAAGGCAGAGGAGAGAGGTGTACTGGCCTAGAAAAATGGGAAAAAAGCTTTCATTTTGCTGTTTGTCCAGGCTTACAGTCTGCCTGTGCTTAACTCTAGCTCAGCCCCTCGTAGCAACAAACCCACAAAGAAGTAAACTCACAAATCCTGAGAACTGGCCTGACCACAAACCCCAGGGCTCCCTAATCTGAGAGGAAGGCTGTAAATAGTTAACTGCTTGACCTGCTTCTGTGCATTAGTAACAAGAACGCAATGGGGATACTCTAAGCCCGGGAAAATGCTCAATTCTTATTGGATGTTTCAAATTGTAAATGGTCGCCACTGCAGAGACCTAGGAAAGCTTCTTTCCGAGCATGACTGATGCACTTTCTCCAAAGTCACGCAGCCTGGTCGGCAGAAATAAAATGCCTTGCTACCTCATCCACATGGTGATGGATATTTTATTGATATTTTATTCTGACCGTAACAAGAGGCAGTGAGCACAGGTGGGTCTAGAGGGGAGTTTGGCAATAGAGCAGGAATGAGAGAGGCGGGAGCGTGAGTGTGACGGGAGAACACAGAGCTTCCTATTTCAGATGGATGGGACTCTGGGCGAGCACCCCGCACCAGGCAGCACTCACCGATCATCATCCTGATGAAACCGATGGAAAGGAGGGAGGGAGGAGCGAGGAATTAGTCAGTATAACTAATTCTTGAAGAGGACTGATAATGACTGGAGACATGGCTGAGTGGTTAAGACCACTGGCTGCTCTTGCTGAGGACCCAGGTTTGGCTCCCAGCACCCACAGGATGGCTAACAACCATCCTAACTCCAGTTCCAGGGGATCTGACACCCTCTTCTGACCTCCCTGGGCATTGCACGACATGTGTGCTCTTACGTACATGCAGGCAATACACTTGTACATGTAAAAGAAAAATAAGTAAGTAAAAATAGAAGAATGATGAGGATGAGACAGAATGATGAGAGGGAAGAGCGGGTGAGGGAGATTGTTTATGCACGTGTGTGTGTGCAGATACCCGTGCACATGTGTGTGTGCAGATACCCGTGCACGTGTGTGTGTGCAGATACCCGTGCACATGTGTGTGTGCAGATACCCGTGCACGTGTGTGTGCAGATACCCGTGCATGCACGTGTGTGTGCAGATACCCGTGCACGTGTGTGTGTGCAGATACCCGTGCACGCACGCGTATGTGCAGATACCCGTGCACGCACGCGTGTGTGCAGATACCCGTGCACGTGTGTGTGTGCAGATACCTGTGCATGTGTGTGTGTGTACAGATACCCGTGCACGTGTGTGTGTGTGCAGATACCCGTGCATGTGTGTGTGTGTGTGCAGATACCCGTGCACGTGTGTGTGTGTGCAGATACCCGTGCACATGTGTGTGCAGATACCCGTGCACGTGTGTGTGTGTGTGCAGATACCCGTGCACGTGTGTGTGCAGATACCTGTGCATGTGTGTGTGTGTGCAGATACCCGTGCACATGTGTGTGTGTGTGCAGATACCCGTGCACGTGTGTGTGCGTGCAGATACCCATGCACGTGTGTGTGTGTGCAGATACCCGTGCACATGTGTGTGTGTTTGCAGATACCCGTGCACGTGTGTGTGTGTGTGTGCAGATACCCGTGCACGTGTGTGTGTGTTTGCAGATACCCATGCATGTGTGTGTGTGTGCAGATACCCGTGCACATGTGTGTGTGTGCAGATACCCGTGCATGTGTGTGTGTGTGTGTGCAGATACCCGTGCACATGTGTGTGTGTTTGCAGATACCCATGCATGTGTGTGTGTGCAGATACCCGTGCACGTGTGTGTGTGCAGATACCCGTGCACGTGTGTGTGCAGATACCCGTGCACATGTGTGTGTGTGCAGATACCCGTGCACGTGTGTGTGTGCAGATACCCGTGCACGCACGTGTGTGTGCAGATACCCGTGCACGTGTGTGTGTGCAGATACCCGTGCACGCACGCGTGTGTGCAGATACCCATGCACGTGTGTGTGTGTGCAGATACCCGTGCATGTGTGTGGGCACGTGCATGCAAGAAGCCAATGCTGAGTGTCTTCTTCAATCCCCACCTTATCTCTTGAACTGGAGTTGGTGATTCAGCTAGGCTTGCTGGTCAGTGAGCCCTGGGAATCCTCCTGCCTCTGCTTCCCCAGTGCTGGGAGTACAAGTGTTACTAAGCCTGGCTTTCTGTGCAGGTGCTAGGGACCGGAACTCAAGTCCTTATACTTACATGGCAAGTACTTTGCCACCTGAACCATCTCCCCAGCCTGGTTTTTCTTTGTGAAGGTAGCAAAGTTGTACTGCCCAGGTGTTTATGCGGATGACTGAGTATAAAAAAATGCTCATGCATATGACAGTGTGACAGGTCATTTTGACTGTCAGCCCGACTGGATTTGGAGTCAGGAGGCACGGGTCTGGATGTGCCTAGGAGGGCATTTCCAGAGAAGATTAACTCAGGAGGGAAGACCCACCTTGACTGTGGGCAGCACCACTGCTGCGCTGGGCCCAGACTGAGTACAAAGGAGCAAGCTAGCCCGGCACCAGCGTTCATCTCTCCCTGCTTCCTGCCTGTGGGTGCTGCCTGTGGGTGCCGCGGGCGGGTTGACCCGCCTGCACCCCTGCCACCATCCTTCTCCCACCGTGATGGACATTATCCTGGAACTATGAGCAAAGCAAACTCTTCTGCCATCGAGTTGCTTTCTTCAGGTACTTTGTCATGGCAAAGAGAAAAGTAATTGATTCGGAGAGGGACCAGTTGAGGAGGTGGTGTCCTGGAGTGGGCCCTGGTCAGGGTGCAGGGCACAGGGGCAGGCTTCACCAGGAGCACACCACGCTTCTTTCCAGCGGGGCAGAGTTATGAGAACAAATGCCCATGAGCTAATGTGATCTTGGCAGGATGTATACAATAGAAGATTGATAAAAGGTGCAGATTTTTCTCAGACCAGAAAATATGTGAATTAAATAAAAAACATGTCAACCTGGACCTAGGGACCCAGACCCATAACCCCAGTTACCTGGTAGGCTGAGGCAGCAGGATTGGTTCAAAGCTAGCCTGGATCTGGTGGGAACTTGATGACCACCTACTCAGGAACTGGTCAGTGAGTGACTTAGGCTGCTTTTCCCTTAGTAAAATTTGGATAATAATTTGGACCACTTAGAAGACTGAAATCATAGTGAGCGCTGCCTGGTGTCGGGATGCACGCCCAGAATCCCAGTCCCAGGGAGGACCAGGAATTAAAGCAAGGTTTGGCTGACTACATGCTGAGTTCAAGAGCAATTTGCCTAATGAGATTTTGTTTTAAAGAATGGAGAAAAAAAATAGTGGATGTCAAGTACCCAGCACTCCAAGGGTCTCAGGTCTCTTCTTTAGATCCACCAATGCTCCCTGACCTCATGAACAAGCTCAAACTTTTAAAAATTACATTTATGTATTTGTGAGTATGTTTCGGAGTGGGGTGCGGGTGTGCCACGATGCGCATGTGGAGGTTAGAGGACAACTTTAAGGAGCTGCTTCTCTGCCTCCCGTATGTAGATACTGAGGATCCAACACAGATTGCCAGGCTTGGTGGCAAGTGGTTTTAGCCACCGAGCCATTTCATCAGCCCCAACAAGGTCAAAGTTGTTCACTTGTCAGTCAAGCCCTTCCTTGTCTGGCCCCAAACTCCTTCCCTGCCCTCGGTTCCAGTCCTTCTGTGATCCCACACTGCACACAAAGGGCTCTGACTCTCACAGGACACTGTTCCTTCCTGTTACCACACTGTGATGGGAGGCACTCCTCCTCACACCCTGAGCGGCCGGAGTCTGTGTATTCACTAATGTTCCATTTTCTGCAATGCTTCCCAGGCCTCCCTTTCAAGGTCTCTGTTTCATGCTTGGCTTCTTCTTACTCTGCCTTTAAAAAAAATATGTATGTGTGTGTAGTGTGCATGTGTGTGTTCACACATACGTGCCTGTATGTGCACGTGCATGTAGAAGCCTGGAATTGACATCGGGAGACTTCCTTGATTGCTCTCCTTTTAATATATTGAGGCAGGGTCTCTTGCTGAACCTCATACCTGCTGCTTAGGCTAGTGGGGCTAGTCAGCTTGCTCTGGGGATGGGTCTCCACCTCTAGGTTGCTAGGATTACAGGCAGGAAGCCATGCCCATCTGGCATCTATGTGGGTGCCGGAATCCAAACTCAGGTCCTCATGTTTGCCCAGCACTTTCCCTAACTGAGCCTTCCCCTGTATTGTTTTCTGAGAAGGTCTTTCACTGGCCTGAAGCACACCAAGGGTCTCCTGTAGTCCAGGATGGGCTCAAACTCATTATGTAGCCAAAGGCTAGCTTTGCACTCCTGATCCTCCTGACCTCACCAGTGCCAAGATTACCACACCACATCTCTCGCTTTCTGGTTCTTAAATGCCTGTGGCCTCCCGTAGGTATCAGGGTGACCACCAGGTGGCTCCCGTTACTTGGAGACGCCGAGATCTGGCGCAAACGCTCTGGTGAGCCGGAGATGGAGCTGGCACCTGGACTCCACCTCCTCGAGGTGCGGTCTTCAGCCTCTCTGCAGATGTGTTGGGAGTATTCGTTAGAGAGGGCGTGGTGCTGCTTACCGACCCTCAGCTTTTCTGTGTCCCTGTGCTGTAAGTCTCCGAGGCTCTGCTTTCTCCACATTTCGCCTAAGATGCACAGGGAGGCTGCAGGAATTCACAGTTGGCAGGTTGGTGCCGGAGAGGACAGGCTATGTGACCTGTAGGCATCCATTGTGAACATTTTGGGCCCTTAGTTAAAGCTTTAAAGAATTTGATGCTGGAGAGATGCTCAGTGGTTAAGAGCACTGGCTGCTCTTGCAGAGGACCTGGGTTCAGTTCTCAGCATCCACATTGCGACTAACAACCGTCTTAACTTCAGTCCCAGGGGATCTGGCTGTCACCCTCACTTCTGGCCTCTCCAGGCATGCATGTGATGCGCTTACATACAGGACAGGCAAAACACTCATACACATACAGTAAATAAGATCTGTTTAAAAGGAGTTTTTAAGCTGAGAGTGGTCGCCCATGCTGGTAGTCTGGAGGCTGGGGAGGTAGAGCTGGGGGAATCCGTGTCAGTCGCTCCCAGCCAGTCTAGCCTAGGCTAGCCCTACTTGGTGTGTTCCAGGACAGTGAGAGACTGTCTTAAAAGACAAGGTGGGGCCTGTGAGATTGCTGGGCTCATAAAGGAGCTTGTCAAAGTCAACTTAGGTTCTGTTCCCAGTACCCATATAATGGAAGGGGGAACCGACTTCTGCAAGTTGTCCTCTGACCTTGCACACTGGCACATGCCCCACATACACAATGTAAAAAGAATTTACAAAATACCCAAGGTGCATGATACCTGAGGAAAAACACCAGAGGTTGACCTCTGGGGCACTCTCGTGAACACACACAAATGCATGCACACTTGCACACGCATGAGTCAACACATATATACAGAGAGAGAACATTTAAAGACTTTCAGAATGTGAGAGCCTGTGTGACAGTTCGGGCCACATACCCAGGAAGTCCTTGTACCTGGTCATAACATGACCTCCTATCTTCACACAGCATCCAGGCTGTCTGGTCACCTGCTGGCTCCTTCGTCCTCCCCATGGCCTGTCACCATTGCTGTCCTCAACTCTCCTAGCCTCCCCTTCAGCCTTGCTTGCATTCTCATAGGCTCTGTTAGTATTGCTGTCTTAGCAGTCAGGTGTAGTAAGTATCTAAATGCTGCGGGGCACAGTCACACAGCAGCAATGCATCTGCGGATGTATTCTTTGAAAGCCTTTTGTTTTCACCAGGATACAATGTTAGACATGAGGGAAGGGCTCACAAAGGTCACACAGTTTGCTTAAAGAGCTCTGGTCTATGAGAGTGGGGTGGGCGGAGCAGAGCGGGGCTGAGGCTCCAGACCACCAGGAAGGTGAAGGGGCAGCACTATTCTGCTTGTCTCCACTGTGAGTTCACCCTGTAGTGACGGTTCCTCCACTAACCAAGGCTCCAGGTTCCAGTTTTTTCAGCGCTTTGTGCCAGCTTCAGAGCTTTCAGACAGTCACCCCTCTCGGAAGTCTGGGCGTCGGCTCTGTAGGGCTTTTACTCGAGCTTCCTGGTCTTTACATGCCAGTCCTCCAGACAAGAAAGGGAACTGCCTCCTCTAGTTACCGTCTCTGCGTTTGTCTTTCTGTGGATATTTGTGTGTGCGTGTTCATTTGTGTATGTGTGTATGTTCATGTGTGTGTTGGGGGCATGTGTGTGGAGGTCAGAGGACAACCTCAGGTGTCATTTCTCAGGAGCCAACCACCTTGTTTATTGGTCTGGTGCTCATCAAGTGGGCTAGTCTGGCTGCCCAGCGAGTCCAGGAATCTGCGGCTCAAACCTCCCCAGTGCTGGGACCATAAGCACACGGCAGCATACTCAGCTTTTCTATATGGGTTCTTGTGCTTGTAAGGTTCAGACCTTACCAACTAAGCCATCTCCCTGAGCATCTGTGTTTAGCTTAATTTTCCCTTTTATCTTTCCGTACCTGCTTAACGAGCTGTCTAGGTTAGATTATCTCTGTTGGGATAACCAATGTGGTCATTGTTTGCCTGGCTAGTCCGAGTGGTACAAAACTCCTGCAGGCAGCACATGAGAACCACCTCAGAATACAGCCTGGCCTTAGTGGATCATTTCAAGGAGCACAGGCTCAGAAATCTTGCCTAAGGCCCCAACATGTCGACTTCCGTGGTAAAAAAACTCCCTCAACCCAGGATAGCTTCCTAATCTAAAGCAATGTTTATAAGCATGGAGGGAATGTTTAATTTGAGAAAGCCAGTAGAGACCTTAAATCTCTTTATCCCAATCAAAGCTGTCAGACCTAGTTAGCATCAGAGCCAGTCAAGTGTCTCCAAAAAGCTGCTGTGCTCACAGCAGTCATCCCATCACCAAGGAAACCACGTATCAGTGAAAAGGGCCCCCAGGAACCAGCCAGAAACTCAGTTTGCTTGACATGTTTGTTATTATCAACTGGACCCAAGTGTAGAAGGAACAGTTCTCTGAAACTTCTGCCCAAACCCCTGCTGTTTTGTGCTTCCAGACTAAGAATCTGTTCACCTCCGAAAAAGACATGCTCTGGCAGGCATGACCCACAGTAATAGAAGACGCTTGCTCACTGTATAGCTAATAAGGTAGGCTGTCTGAAGTGCTGAGGCACCCAACTTACCTTCCTGACCTTCAAAGGCCCCAGTGTCTTCTGCCTGTCTGGGCCTTTAATCAGCAGTCACTAATCTGTTCGACCTGCCTGGGTGGCAATAACCAGGAGGTGGCTTGCTCTGTAACTGCCCTTCTTTCTCTCTCTCTCTCCCTCTCTGTCTCTCTCTCTCTCTCCCTCCTTCTCTGTGTGTTTCATTGTTTCTTTTTTAAATATTTTACTTATTATTTTTATTTTATGTGTATGACTGTATTGTCCACATGTATGTAATTGCACCCATGTTATGCAGTGCTTGCAGAAGTCAGAAGAGGGCGTTGGATCCCCTGGAACTGGAGTTACAGGCAGTTCTTAGCTGCCATGTGGGTGGTGGGAATCGAACCTGGGTCTTCTTCAAGAGCAGCTAGTGCTCTTCACTGCTAAACCATCTCTCCAATCTCTCTATTTTGTTCTTTGAGATAAGGTCTCATGTAGCCCAGGCTGACCTCAAACTTGCTATATAACCAAGGATAATCTTGGAACTCTTGATCCTCTTGTCTCCATCTCTCAAGTGCTGGGATCACAGGCATGTGCTGCCATAGCCAGCTTGAACTGGTGTTTCCGTGCATCACTGTGCAAATGATTAAACACATCCCCAGCCTGTTAATGACTGATAACTCTAATGTGACAAAAGATTGATTTATTCAGACACTCCACAAATATTCATTAGGTACTTCCTATTTTCTAGGCAGGCTGAGCACTGAGGTTGATAATGACAATGATGATGATGATGATAATAATAATAATTCATCGGGCCTAGATGGAGCCAAAGAGTACTTAGATAGGGTGACCAGGGAGGGCAGCTCCGAGGAAGGGACATATCACTTGTGTTCCAGTTATTAAATCACCCCAAAACTTAATAGCTTAAGATGCCAATAGTGTTGATTTTGCCCAGGGGTGAATGGGGACAGAGCGTCTCTGGTCCACCTGGACTTAGCCGCAGGAAAACCAAGAAACATCCTAGGGCCTCACATGCCTAGTGGCTGATGGTGGCACACTGCTTACTGGCTTGCTCCCTGGCCTGTGCTCAGTCTGCTTTCTTATACAACCTAGGACCACCTGCCCAGGGGTGGCACCTTTCACACTGGGCTGGGCTCTCCTAAATGACTCAACAATCAAGACAATGCCTCACAGACATGGTTATCAGCCAGTCCAATGGAGGAAATTCCTCAGTCATGGTTCCCTCCACCCAGGTGTGTCAAATTGACTCCGGAAGCTATCCAGCGCCTTCTTGTTCATATGGCCTTCTTCCTGTCTGTGTGTCTGGCTCCCTTGTTCTCTTATTATTGAGAACTAATTATCTGACAATCACCTTAATTACTCCATTTTAACTTAATCTCCTCTTTAAATATTCCATATACAAACGTTGTGTTTTGAGGTGCTTGAAGTTGATTTTTTCAGGAGGGGGCCCCAATTTAGTCCATGACCATTCGGATTAATATTCTTGAGACATGAAGAGATAGGAGAGGGTGTTCTCCAATGTTTAGGATGGGGGAAATCTTCTGAATAACTAAAGAACTCTCTTAGAGTAGAAAGGAGTTGGCATTCTTCCCATCCAGGCCCTGAGAGAGTTTATTCTGAGGTTCCCCAAACAGGGAAGAAGAGAAAATAGAAACAAAACAGAGTTCTTACAGAAAGAGCAATACCTTGCTGATTTCCGGCAGCAGCAAAAGTGACAGGTGCACATGCTCCAGCAGCCAAAGTGGCCCTGGTCACTTTGTAGGGGCAGCTGGGACATAGCAGAGCCCTGTGGGTTCTGAAATTCGAAGTTCATGGGTTCCTCCTGAGGGTGGGTGCTCAGGCTGCAGGAACAGCTGTGATCAGTGTTTACACCCGCAGGGAAGGCTGCTTGCAGGTTCAGCTGGGAATTGAGTTCCTGGGAAAGAATAGAAAGTTCAGAAGAACAAATTAAGTAAGCTGGTGAAAGACTGTTCTGCTTGTCTCCTGTGCTTTGGGCCATCAAAGAACTGGAGTGAGCAAAGAACCAGGCAGGGAGTCCCATTCACTCCTCCCCGGAGCACTTTCTTAACTTCTTGTCCTTTGCAGACCTGACTGCCTTGTAATGCACTAATGAATCACTTGCCATCATCGATGCTTGTGTGTGCGCTTTTCTTCAAATTCATATATGGAAACTCCAGCCCCCAAGGTGACAACACCTGGTGATAGGGTCTAAGCTGAAGCAATTAAGGTGAGGTGACATCATAGGGTAGGGCCCTGAACCCATCCATCTAGTGCCCTTATAAAAGAGTCACCAGAGAGCTCTCTCTTATTTCTGTATCGCTCCGTTTATCTGAGCATGACAAAGAATAGATCCCGTGAAGACAGTTAGAAGACAGCCATTGCAAGCCGAAAAGGGCTACTCACCTAGAAGCAAATCAGAGAGCATCTTGACTCTGGACTCACTAGACTCTCAGAAGTGTTTTTGAAGTTTCCATCTGTGATATTCTATCATAGTAGACAAAATGCACTAATTGTAATTGACTGGGCCTGGCATGGTGGCTCGCACATGGCGGGTTTTCAATCATTATCTGCTAATGAAATGAATGATTAGAAAACGAATAATTACTGCGTGACATGACATTCATCTTAAAGTATGGAAAAATGGACAACTAGGAACAGATATTTAATACAATCTAGGGACACAACTGGAACATCCTGGACCAAAGTTAGCTGAAAGTTGACCATGATCAAATACTGTATTCAGGTATAGACTATACTAACCCTATACTAAGGGTTGTTTGATCTTGTCAATGAGGGGTTGTTTTCTTTGATGTAAGGCTCTCTAACTAGGATCAGAGATTTGCCAATCCAAACTGTGTTCTACCTTTATTATTTAATATTCTCAGCCAGCAGAAAGATGTAAAACTTAGAGGAATCTCATTGCCAAAAGCAAGATGGGGTATCAGAGGACAGACCTCACAGGACAACATTGCCTCTGCTCAGAGTTCAGGTCTTGTCATGACCTAGGCTTAGGGATCAGTCTGTTACCACGATGAGTGCAGATCTATCTCCACCTTTAACTTTAATCAGGTCCAAGAGCACATTCATGATACCAGAATGTCAATTTATTGATTCATAAGAAGACTGGGATTAGTTGTGTCTGGAATACTTGTCTTGGCCTGCACATTCTTCTACTGAGGACAGACCTCCCAGGAAGGCAAGTGGAGAATCGCTCAGAGAATGTGGAGCCAGTCTAAAGGAAGAGAGTTACAGCAGCAAAATGCCTAATGGCGCTGAACTGGAACAGCCTGACAGGGCCATCTTTACTGTTAGAAGAGTCTTTATGGCACGTGTAGTTATGTGCATCTATAATCCTAGCACTTGGGAGGTGGAGTCAGGAGGATCTTGAGTTCATGGTTAGCCTGGGCTACGTCGTAATGAGACCTTAATTCAAACACCAAGCTAAACCATCCTCAATACCTGGAGGGCAGTCCTTCATGCCATTAGACATTGTCTTCCCCATGTTTCTGCTCTTGTTTACATGCCTATGTTTCAACCCTATGTTGAATGACTGGGGTTTTTTTTATGTGTATGAGTGTTTTGCCTGCATGTGCACCATGTGATATGTGTATTTGCCTGCAGAGGCCAGAGAGAGGGTTAGATCTCCTGGAACCAGAGTGACTGATGGTAGTAAGCTGCCAAGGTGGGTGCCGGGTACCAAGCCTGGGTCCACTGCAAAGGCAGCCAGTGCTCTCCACCACTGAGCCTTCTGTCCAGCCACAATGGACTGTTTTTATCTTTGTACTTCCTAGGCCCCCAAATCATTCTGTTTCCTTGAGATGGATTTGTGATTGCTCTGATCTACTAGGGTAGTTGTTGAGTTGAATTCTCAGAGTTTAACCTGGTTTTAAAAGTTTGTATTGGCTCACCAAACCCTACCCAGTAGATAGGAGACTGGTCTCTGTTTTTTCTAGGCAACTCAACTGGTTCTATAAAGTGAGTTTCTATTTTACTTTATTCAAAAGAGACTTTTGAGGACATACACCAAGGACCTTCAGTTCCATCTTTGCACTGTGCTCAAATGTCTTATTTTCTCTGTTTGTGGATAATTTTCAACATGATTACCATGTATTGATTTTTAAATTGCTTCTTTGGGAAGCCTAAGACTACACTGAGGGTGGTCAGGGGCACAGTGATTTCCTGAGAGTGGTCAGGGGCACAGTGCTTTCCTGAGGGTGGTCAGGGGCACAGTGCTTTCCTGAGGGTGGTCAGGGGCACAGTGCTTTCCTGAGGGTGGTCAGGGGGCACAGTGATTTCCTGAGAGTGGTCAGGGGCACAGTGCTTTCCTGAGAGTGGTCAGGGGCACAGTGCTTTCCTGAGGGTGGTCAGGGGGCGCAGTGCTTTCCTGAGGGTGGTCAGGGGGCATCGATCTCCTGGAAGGTTCGACCCCAGGCTGCAGGGGAGGGAAAGCTTCAGCCGTATCTATTGCTATTTTATGGACTAGGAACCTGGGGTGCAGAGAGGCAAATTGTCAGCTCCCTGGAAACTATAGGCTGGCTTTCTGGCTTCCTAGGCCAGAGCTTCTCAATTCCATCCATCTTAAGGTTTTTGCTTTTTTATTTTTTTTATCGACTCTCTCGGCATTTCATATAATACGTCTTGTCATATTTAGACCGCCCCTGCCCCATCTTCACCCTCCCATAGCTGTCCCCTGCCACATTTCATGCATTCTGTCATATATGTTAAGGCCTATTGATCAAATTATTCGTATGTCCAAATGTCCCTTTTTTACATGCAGGCAGACACTCATACACATACAGATAAATACGTTTTTAAAAGAATGCTTGCTGCTTTTTCAGAGAACTAGAGTTTGATTCCCGGAACCTAAGTTCAGAAGCTTACAACCACCTGTAACTGTAGCTCCAGCAAGGCCACTTGACCTCAGCAAGTACCTGCACCCGCCGGAGCCTGGTCAACCATCACTCCCTTAAAGAAGACCAAGTCTCCTTCACTCAGCACTGATCAGTTACCAATAATTCTTCAGCTAAGGTTAGAGCTTCTTACCCATTTCTCCAGTTCTATGCTGGTTTTTTGTCAGTTTCAGCTTGCATGGGTCTTGTACATGCTGTCACCATTGCTGGAAGTTCACATGAGTCCCTCTTCTGCCATGATCGCTGAGCCCTGGGTGGCAGAGGTTTAGCACAGTTCTTTCCAGAGACATTCACTCTTCAGTCTCTTATTCTCTACTTTTGGCCAGTTGTGGCTTTTTTTTTTTTTTTTTAAAGACTGGGTCTCTTGTAGCTCAGGCTGGCCCCAAACTTACTATGTAACCAAGAGAGATTTTGAATTTCTGCTCTTCCTCCCTCAACCTTCCTAGTGCCTGCATTATAAGTATGCACTACCACACATGGTCTGTGTGAGGGTTTTGGCTTCATGCATCTAGGTAAATACTCTGTTCACATAGCCACATCCCAAGCTCTCTACCCCAGTCATTTTATGTGTGACCTTAAGCGCCTTCAGCCTATTCAGTAGATGGCTGAATTTTATTCTTTTTTAATTTTGTTCTTGCTTGAACCTTTATATCATTTTTTAAAATCTTCCATCTGAATCTTTAGTTTTAGCAATGTGTATGCTATATATTTGAAATGCTTAGAATAATTTATTTCTGCATGGCTGCTAATGAAGTTTTGCCCAGAGAAACAGTCAAGCCAGTAATTAATTAGGAGAACTTGATTTCATGAATTCAAGAAACCAAATTGTTCTGTCTCACAGAAAAGTCACAAGAAGTGATTTTCTGCCACCTTGGGGGGTGGACTCTGTCCTTTCAGGTGGTGGTCTGTAGCTGGTAGCAGAGACCACTGCGGATGTCTCTACTCCTTTGCTTCCTCAGTCTTCTTCCAATTGAGGGCTTCGGTCTCAGGCACATGTGGTGGTTTAAGAGTTTCTGTCGGTAGCCCCAATCTCTCTTCCAAATTCCTGAAGTTTTATTAACATCTATCTATCCGACTTCTGGGAACTTCAGGTTTTACCCCGTTCCTCTATCTCTCCTGAGATGGAATAGAGGGATGAGTGGATGTTTAGCGGGAAAAGTGCTTGTCACCCAAGCAAGGGAACCTGAGTTTGGATGCCCAGAACCCACATAAAAGCCCGGGAGCACCTGTAACTCCAGTGCTGGAGGCAGAGATTCGAGGAGCTTGTAGGTTAGCTGGCCCAGCAGAAAGCAGTGGCTTCAGGCTCAGTAAGAGGCTCTGTCTCAAAAAATTAGGTGGAAAGTGATTGAGGAAGACATTCTACATTGACCTCTGGCCTCCAGATGTACACATAGAGGCAAGTGTGCCTGCACACATGTCTACAAGCATGCATAATATACACAAGTTTAAGAAGAAAAATAGATGTGGGGATATAGCTATGTATTTTCTTGTATCCAGATACTGAGGGTTTGGGGGATGCTTTTCTTCTGTCCCTCCCCACAGCTAACCATAGTCCCAGAGACCCTGACAGTTCTGTGTACCTTTCTCCAATCCTGCTTCTACCTAGACTGAGGTCTTCACTACCTCCTCATTTGACTCAGTTTCTTTGTTCTCTTCTTGTTTGCCAGAGACTTCTTCCTGGATTATAGTTCTGAGTATGCCTTTGCCATAAAGTCACTCAGCCACTCTCTACAGCTTTCATAGTGAAGCAGCTACTCTGGTGTCAGGCTCCAGGCCAGCCTTGACTTCTTAGAGGACTAAGCTTCTTATTCCAGAAGCAAAGACAAGGATTCTTTAGATGGAGGTGGGGACAGAGACAGAAAAGGCAGGAACTACAAATGATTAAAACACAGTGTGTCCCCCCAGTGAGCTATTATACCATTTATATAAAATCAAAACTAGGCAAAACTAACCTGGAAAGTTAGGGTCAGGGCAGAGGTCATGTGGAAGAAGGGGAGGAAGTAAAAAACTCTTCCAGAGGCTTCTTGAAGTATGTGTTGGTTAGGCAGGTTGAGAAAATTTACTGAGGTATTCAATAAATAAGTGCACAGTTATATGCTTTGCCACATGCACACTATCCTTCAATTAAACTTTTTAAATAGTAAGAATAATTGTCAAGAATATTTTTGGATTTATTTCATTTATATGTATGTGTATGTGTCTGTCTGTCTGTCTGTCTGTATGTCTGTGTATGTATGTGTACACACATGCATGTGGGTGTCTGCTGAGGCCAAAAGAGGGTGTCAGATACCTTGGAGCTGTAGTTACAGGTGGTTGTGAGCTGCTGTACTTAGGTGCTGGGAATCAAACTGCAATTCTCTGGAAGTGCAGCAAGCACTCTTTAAAAAGTGTATATATTTTTATGTGTATGAGTGTTTGCATGCATGTATGTAAGTGCACCGTGTATGTGTCAGATCCGATGGAACCGGAGTTACAGATGGTTGCGAGCTGCGATCTGGGTGCGGGAACCAAACCCAGGTTTTCTGTAAGAACAGCCAGTGCTCTTAAACACTGAGCCATCTCCCCACCTGCACAGCAAGCACTCTTGATCACTGAGCCACCTCTCTAGCCTGCAGAATAGCTTTTATACAAGTGCAAAATTATGCTGGTTGTGGGGCATTCTCCAAGATACCTCAGCCATGACCAAAAGCCCCATCAGCTTAACAAATAATCCTCTGATAACACTGTGTTCCTGCGTCTCCCCATTGATATTTAAATGCTATGCTCAAGTGCTTAGTGACTATAAAATAATTGAATTCTAAATTAACCAACCATTCATCCAGCCAAACAAACAGTATTTATTAAGCAAGGTTGATACCATCTGTTAGATGCTTAAAAGCACACACCAGACCAGGATGACATCCCTGCCTCAGGGGACTTCACGTATTGGGGAAGATTCAAATGGAATGTGCCAAGCAACTAAGAAACAGTCTATGATCCTGTGGTCTGCTCTGATTTCTGAAAATAGAAAAAAAATCAAAGCTGTGGGGTGATGGATGTGAACAAAGCAACTTACTCTGTTCTTGTCTGCCAGTATTGGGTTTAAGCATTTATTATAATGAATTATAATTTGTTTGGTTTCTTTTATTAAACTCTGGATATATTTATAAAGCCGGAGAGAGGCTGGGGAGGTGACTCACTCAGTAAAGTGCTCACTGCACAAACATAAGGACCTGAGTTTGATGCCCAGCACCTGTGTGAAAAGCTGAGTATGGTGGTGGCTGTTCTTGTAACCCCAGCACTGGGGAGGCAGGGCAGTGGAGTCCTGGGGCTCACCTAATTGGCCAGGAGTAGGTCCCAGTGGGAAATCCCATCTCCAAAAACGGTGAGCCAAACATGATGATGGCACATGCCTTTAAGCCTAGCACTTGGGAGGCAGAGGCAGGCAGATCACTGTGAATAAAGGCCAGCCTCGTCTACATAGTGAGTTCCAGGCCAAGTGGAGCTACAGGGAGATTTTCTCAAAAAATCAAAACCAACCAACCAAACAACAGCAGCAACAACAAATCAACAAGAAGCAAAACCCAAGGTTAACGGCTCCTGAAGAATGGGACCCGAGTTCAGTCTGAGCTGCACATTCATATTTGCACCTGTGCATCCATATATGGGCACATGTGCATTCCCACACCCGCCCACACAGTGCAGGACAGTGGGACAGGTCATCAGAGGATGCCATCTGGGAGGGAAATCAGGGCCGGGGTCTTGGCAGGTGACATGACGGTGGGTAGGTGAAGTCCAGATGTAATGGGGTGGCCAGCAGTGATGAGCCCCTGGCGGGAGCCATGGCTAGAATGTTCAAAGCAGCTGTTAAGAAGGCATTCTAGAGGCCAGTGAGATGGCTCAGCAAGCAGAGGATCTTGCTGTCAGGCTGATGACCTGAGTTCCGTCCCTGGGACCACATGGTGGCAGGAGAAAACCAACCTGCAGGTTATTCCCTGACCGCCCGCAGGGCCTTTTCTCTCCAGCTCTACGCACTGGCCTTGTCTCTGAGCAGCGCGTGGACTTCTGATGGTTCCAATCTTCAGTTCTAGTGTTCTTTTCTCCATAAGACACCAGGACCCTCAGAATCTTCCTGTTCATACAAACTTGCATTTGTTCTGGGTCTCTGGACTTGACTTTGATACTCGAAGAGTAGACTGTTTTGGTAAAGATGATGATTATGACGTGAGATAACTGGGGACATATTTTGTGTGTATGTATGTGTTTGTGTGGGCTGGTATGAGCAGGTATAGGTACATGTGTATGTACAAGTATGCATGTGGGGCACATGTGTGTGGAGGCCAGAGGACAGCTTCAGGTGTCATTCCTCAGGAACTGTCTACCTTGGGTTTTTTGTTTGTTTAAAGATTTTTCTTTTTATGTGCATGAGTGTTCTGCCTGTATGTACCATGTATGTGCAATGCCCTCGGAGGTCAGACAGGAGCATCAGATTTCCTGGGACTGGAGCTATAAGCCTTCATGTGGGTGCACGAAATCTAAGCCAAGTCCTTTGCAAGAGCAGCAAGGGCTCTTGCCCACTGAGCCATCTTTCTAGCCCCTATCTTGATTTTTGAGACAGAGGATCTCTGTTATCTGGAGCTCACTGATTAGGCTGGCTGGACAGGGAGCCCCAGAGAGCCACCTGTTTCTGCCCCCTAATGCCAGGATTACAAGCACACACCACCATGCTTATCTTTCATATGTAAATATGTTCCAGGGGTGGATCTCAGGCCCTCATGCTTACACAGCAAGCACATTACTGACTGACCATCCCCCCCAGACCTGGGGCCAATTTACTTTAGAGCTTTAGTCATTTTGATTAATTTGTTCCCATGTGTCTATGGGACATCTTTAAAAGGATTTTTCTAAAGGCAAATATGAGCTTCTTAAGAAGTATGAGAGTTGTTAATGAGAAAACTTGAGGGAGATTACAATAAGATTAATGTCCATGGCATTCCCATTTCAGTATCCAGGTTAATCATAATGTTTCTGCCACACGCACACACGTGTCTCTCCCCCATCCCCCAAAGGCGTTCACAGTCAGCAACACATTCAGTACTGCTGCCTCTGACTTAGAGAACCAAGAGATGACGCTTTCAAAGGGAATTGAGATCAATTGCCTCTAAAATATATTGTTCTTGGAGCTGGAGAGATGGCTCAGAGTTTAAGAGCACTGGCTGCTCTTGCAGAGGGCCCAGGTTCAATTCCCAGTACCCACATGACAGCTAGCAACTGTCCATAACTCCAGTTCCAGAGGAATCCGACGCCTTCTTCTGACCCTGAGGGCACGCATGACATGGGTGCACTTAGCATACATACACAGGCAATACACTCATACACAGGAAATAAAAAAATAATAAATAAAATTAAAAAAAAAATTCTGTTCTCAGGGCCCAAAAGTCAATGGAGTTTGTACAGACTGTTGCCTGCTGAGGTAATTATCACCTCATCCGCTTGGGGCAAGGCAGCTGTTTACTGGAGACTGTTGTGACATATCAACACTCCCCAGGGCATGGAGTGTTCTAGAAGGAAAGGGGATGTGTTTGTCTGTGGCATCATTACTCCAGGGGTGTATCTTCAGGTACACAAATGCAGATTGATCCCCTGCCACTCTTTTTTAAGATTCATTTATTTTTATTTTATATGTGTTAGGTGTGACTGGAACCTCCAACCCTTCCTCCCCAGTTCCAACCCAGACTCTTAGGTGCCTCTGAGATCTGAGAGATCTGAGAAAAGAACTGACTTTTTGAATAGAAAGGTCCCCAACCCAGGATTCACAAACAGCTGTAAAAAGGACTACTTCCTGGCCAGAAACCTTAAACATCAATCAGATGCCATGGCAATCCCAACCCCCCTCCCCTAAAAGCCAGGAGGGGGCTGAGGGATTTTTAAGGCTTTGAGGCTTTGAGGAACTGGGACTGAGGAAATGGGACTTGAGCTTTGGGGCTGAGCTCGCTCTCTCCCCGCTCTCTCCCCGGGAGTTAGCCTCTCACACTCTCTCTGAGGGAACTCCTCCATCCCCATCTGGAGCCAGGTTCCCTGGAGCCGCGGCCCCCAGCCCCAAGATGAGGGGGCTAGCCTCCCCCATCTCTTCAGGGAGGCTGTAAGGTCAGGGTTTGATAGATGCAGCAGACAAGAAGGGACCAGAGACTCCACTGGGAGCTAACAGGATCCGGTTTTATTAAGAGAAAGCCAAGTGGGACTAGCTTCTCCGCACCCACAAGTGAAGAAATGCTGGCTCCCCACCCCATCTTGGGGCCAGAGCTCCGGGGGAACTGGGCAGGTGTGCCAGGCCCCAGATCGGGATGGAGGAACTCCCTTAGGGAGAGTGCGAGAGGCTAACTCCCTGGAAGAGCAAGCTCAGTCCCAAAGCCCAAGTCCCAGTTCCTCAGTCCCAGTTCCTCAAAGCCGAGATGAGCATGTCCAGACTACAGGTTCATTCTGACTGTCCTCACCCCCGCCAGGGCATCTTCTGAAGTGCAGAGTGAAACCCCTTTGTGGAAAGGGGTTGAGGAGTGGTCCTCAGCCAGCTGCAGGGGCAGCCGGCACCTGCTGCTAGTCTCCGAGTGCCTGTGAGGTTGGAGAGGAAGCTGAAGGACAACCCAGATGTAGCTTGGAGCCTGGGACAGACGCCTGGGTTTCTGCAGAAGGCCCCCAGAGTTCTGCAGGTCGATGCTGTTGCTGTCCCCGCCAAGCCCCCCAGGCCTTAGTAACGTACAACACAAATTTTGTGGTTTTGCTTTGAAGATTACTTTAAGGAAATTAAAATGTTCAACTATATGTCATGGCCTCAGGCTGAGTTTGGTGCCGATTGAGGACAAACTCCACCACCGGGGCAGCCATGCTTCAGGAAGACACGTTTTGCAGTAAGTTTGAAACAGGTGTGGGGAAATTGATTAGCTTCTTGGCCTAACTGTGGTATTGTATCCACACTTCAAATGATTGCTTGTCATGGATAGCATACCATGTTGCGGGCAGAGTTATTGGGGGACAGAGCAACTTGAGCAGTTGTTCAGTATCAGGAAAGAAACAATAAAGAAAAAAAAAATTAATAGGTTTTCTGTCTTCTATAGCCTGGGCTGACCTCAAACTACATATGTAGCTGAAGTGATCCTCCTGCCTCTTCCTCTCAAGGGCTGAGATTGCAGGCTATAGCACTGTGCTGTTTATCCAGTGCTGGGAACTGAACGCAGGGCTTTGTGCATGCTAGGCCAGAACTTTCACAACTGAGCTACATCCCCAAATGAATTTTTTGTTATTGATGGTACTGGCAGTTAGGCTCAGAGCCTTGTGCCCTACACCCCAGCAATATTTAATAATGTTCTAAATAAGCTTCAATTTTATTTTTCATTATTATGAACTTGCTGTGTTTTGGACATGGTTTAGATGTGTCTTCTCAAAGTCCCCTTGCATTGGAGACTTTATGTGTATGAGTGTTTTGCCTGCATGTATGTAAGTACACCATATGTGTGCAATGCCTGTGGAGGCCAGAAGAGGGCACTGGATCCTCTGGAATTGGAATTATGGATGGTTGTTAGCCATCATGTGGGTGCTAGGAACAGAACTAGGGTCCTCTGAAAGAACAGCCAGAGATCTTAACCACTGAGGCATCTCTCTAGCTCCAGGGAGGAGATTGTTCCTTGGTATCAGGAGATGGTGTGGCCCTTCAAGAAGCAAACCTTGTCTGAAGTCCTTGGGCTGGAGGAACTGTGCTTGTAGGGCCCTGGCCTCCCTGCATGCCTTTTCTCAGCTAGGTTCCCAACCAGGAACTAGCTTTAGCTTGTCAGCTGCAGTTTCTATGAGAACAACTTCTGCAGTTTCTATGTGAATAACTTGACCTTTAGAGGCCTAACCGCAACTCCATTGTTCTGAACCAGGTACATGTCATGCACTCAGATGTTCCCTGGGAACCTGAACTGTTGCCCCCTACCAAGATCCCCATGAAATTCCCTGCAATTCTTTACTGTCATCTGCTGGGTGAATATATATGATCACCCTGCTTGAATAAATCAGAGGAAGCTGTTTCTTCTCCACCGGTGTGTCTGTGTCTTGTGTGTCTATGTTTGTGTGTCTTGTGTGTCTTCAGTTCCTCAGCCCCTTGCCGGATACTCAGATACAGTTGTAGTGTAGGCGTTACACGTGCTCTCTAAAGGGACTGAGTTATTTCTATGAGAGCATCGTTTGCTCTCTTTACAGGGGTGTTATAAACTCTTGGATCTTCCCACCCAGCTTCTCCAGCTCTCTCTTCGCCTGTGTGATTCTCTCTCTTGCACAGATTCTATCAGCCACAAGTGGCACAGCCCAGGGATTCCCTCACTAGAACCTGCGTTGTGCTGTTTGAACTTTCAACATGTAAAACTGTGAAGCTAAATGAACCTCTTTTTATATAAGGATAACCCGACTCAGTATTTCACTATAGTAATGAATAACCGACAAATGTAGTACTTACTGATAATTTTTAAAAATTTTATTTTATTTTAGCCAATGTGGTGGCTCACACATTTAATCCCAGCACTCAGAAGGCAGAGACAAGTGGATCTTTGTGAGTTCGAGGCCCAAGGCCACCCTGGTCTACATAGCAAGTTCCAGGCCAGCTGGGGCTACAGGGAAACCCTGTCTCAAAAAGATTAAAAAAGAAAAAAAAAAAGAAAGAAAGAAAGAAAAGGAAAACTAAGAGTTTGGATTCATGGAGATGAGATGAAGCTTGTGTATTTGGAGCAGCAAGTGTGTGGTGAGGAGGGCCTCGACTTTGCACACTGGTGTTTGTGATCTGTGGATGGGTATCTGCTGAAAGCATTACCTATATCACAGCTTCCTTTTTCAGAGGGGTTGGCAGAGGACCAGCTCCTATGCCTGATTGCTGTTTCTCTCCATCACTCTTAGGTGTTGGTCTGACTGCAGTGTCAGTGGGAAACCAAGCATGCTTCCTCCCACAGTCCTCTGCTATTTCTGTTCTGGGTCTTGTGTGTACATTATGAAGAAGTGGTCTTAGAGTATGTCTGGGAAGAATGAAGGACCAAGCGAGTCTACACAGTCAGATGTCAGAGGGGATGGAAAAGCAGCCGACAGTGGCATTTGTGACTTTATGGGGTGCCCCGGCCCGCAGGACACTATCAACGTGGGTAATCCTGGAGGGGGAGGCAAATAGGGGACAAGAGACACAAAGAACGAGAGCAAGTCTAGGAAGATGATCAAGCTCTAACTTTATTGACCAAAGGCGGGTTTTTATAGTAATGGGAAAGGGGCTTTCCGGGGTGGGAATGGTAGTTAGCTAGGCAGGAATGTGGCAGTTAGTCGGGCAGGAACTATTGCTAGGAGACATGTTATCTCTGGTCTTTTAGGGCTGACCGCAGATAGTTGCGTGTTTATCAGGAAATGGCTCTAGGAAGAGAAACAGAGGCTTGAACCAGGTCGGGGTGTTAAAAGTGGTACTGCTCAGGCCTTTTCTCCGTTAGCTCCGCTCTGGCAATGGGGCCTCAGATAGCCACTCTCATCTTTTATTTTTTTACAGGGTCTCCCTAGTCCCAGCCTGCCTGGAACTTACTATGCAGACCAGGCTGGCCCTGATCTTACAGAGATCTGCCTCGCTGGGATCAAAGGCATGCACCACCACATCGTCCATCCCACTGTCAAATCTTGTACATGGGTAGATATTATTTTTAGCTAGAGGGATGCTTGCTCTCTCCAGTGCCTAGCACTGACTGGTGTGAGACTGAGTGTGCCAGAGGTGACCCACTGCTGCTGTAAGCTTCGTAGAGTTCTGTCACACACTGGTCACCTGCTAGGTTGTAGTTCCCAGACATACAGACACAAATCACAGAAACTAAGTCAAATATAGTAGCACAAATTTGAGGCGACAGAAACAAGAAAAACAGGAATTCAAGACTGGCCTTGGCTTCATAGTAAGTTTGAGCCCAACCTGGGGTCTGTGGGATCCAGTCTCAAGAAACCACAAAACAACCAGGCATGGTGGCACATACCTTTAATCCCATACACAGGAGGTTGAGGCAGGTGGATTTTATGAATTCAAGGTCAGCCTGGTCTACATAGTGAGGTCAAGGCTAGCCAAAGCTACATACTGAGACCCTGTTTAAAATAAAAAAAAGAGAAAGAAGAAGGAAAAAAAACTAAACAAAACCACAAAATGAACAAACACAACAAATCATAGAAAGTGTGTGTGGACTCTTCCAGTTGCAACAGAGGTGAACCAGTTTAAAGAGCAACAGCAGTGGACCTGGCCTAAGACCTATTTGGTGGCTTCTCTCTGGTCCAATATGTGGGTGGTGAGTGGAAAATAACTGAGCAGGGAAATGAGGAGGCTTTGAACCACACCTCCCAGAGTAAGTACAAATGGAAATCGGGGCTGTCGTAGTTCATTCTCTGTTCTTAGGACAACCCATAGTTTTAGACTGTTATATGTAATAGTTGGTAATAACATATTTGTGCATTGATTTGATTAATAGCTGTTCCATGTCTTATGCTTTAAGCCATACAAAGGCAGGGGCTGTCCCTATTTTTACTTAATAGTTGATCCCAGTGCTCAGCACTGTGCCTGAGAGAGTAGGTTTCAATGAATTCTTTAAGTGAAAAGTATTATAACAAACCAACAGTCTATACTAACCAACATTTCTCATTATTTTACTTATTTTTATTTTATGTGCCTGCATGTGTGTCAGTTCACCTGTGTTGAGCAATGCGCTATGGGGGTCAGAATGGGAGTCAGATCCCCCAGAACTGGAGTTACAGATGGTCATTAACCACCATGTGGGTTCTGGGAACAGAACCCGGGTCCTCTGAAAGACCAGCCGGTGCTCTGAACCACTGAGCCATCTCTGCAGCCCAACAAGCAACACTTCTATCTTATAGTTTCTATGGATTAATAATTAGGGCATGATTTAGGTGGGTGGGTCTAGCTCTTGAGAGTTCAGTGACAGCCTTAGCCACAAAGCAGCCACTGCAAAGCTTGACCAGGGTTACAGACACACTCCTATGGCAGCCATTCACTCGGCAGTTAGCAGGTTTCAGTCCCTTTGCTGGCTATCTGTAGGAGGCTTCAAATTTTTACCATGTGTGCCTGCATGGGTAATCTGAATGGCCTTGTGACATGTAAGCTAGTGACTTCTACAGTGAATGACAGGAGAGGGGGAGAGAGCAGGAAAGAGGGGAGGAAAAGAAGGAGGGGACAGAGGAAACGACGGAGGACAGAGGGACGGAGGCGGGTGGAGAACTGCCTTTTTAAGACTTAGACTTTTTAAAAATTGAGATGAAGGGCTGGCTAGACAGTCAGTGGGCAAAGGTTTTTATTGCCAAATCTGTAGACCTGAGTTCTAGTCCCCAGAACCCACGTGGTGGAAGGAGAAATGTAGACATAAGCTTATAATCTGGGCCCTTTTAGATCTGGCATCATCACGTTTCAGAGTTGATCCATCCTACAGCTTATCAGCACTTTGTCCCCTTTGTTTGGTCAAGCAGAATTACGGAACACAAAGAGACCATGTCTTGTTCATTTGGAAGCTGAGGGACACGAGCTGCTTTAAAATTTCAGTTTCCGTTTCTTAGTGTTGCTGGTAGTTTCTATGGACTGTCTTCATTTTAGCTATCTTCATAGAAAGTTGGATTCCACTGTGGTTTTGACTGCATTTTTATTTTCCTAACAAATAGCAATGTTCAATATTTTCAAATGTGTTGAGTGGCCATTTGTAGATCTAGTTTTTTTTTTCCTCAGAAATATCTATACAGAGTTTATGCCCATATTAAAATTAGGTCATTTGTCTTTTAATTAATGTAACAGTTCTTTACTCTAGAAATAAGTCCTATATTGCATATATAATTTGAAAATATTTTGTCTTTTCCCTTTTGAAAACACAAATCAATCCCAGCACTTGGGAGGCAGAGACAGGAGGATCTCTGTGAGATCAAGGCCAGCTCTCTGGTCTACATAGTGAGTTCCAGGCCAGCAGTGGTTACATGTACAGAGAGACCCTATCTCAAAAAGACCAAAAAAAAAAAAAAAACAACCCAGAAATTAAAATTTTTTGATAAAGTCTAATTTCTCTCTCTCTCTCTCTTTCTCTTTCTATTTTTGACAGGATCTCCCTAGTCCCAGCCCACCTAGAAGCCCATAGTGTGGACCAGGTTGGTCTCAGTCTCACAGAGATCCACCTGACTCTGCCTCCTGTGGACTGGGATTAAAGGCACATATCACATATCACATGCTTGGCTTATTGTTTATGTTTTTGATGTCATATATGTTGGGGTCCCTCTGCTTGGTGCCGGCCCAAGTGGGATGCAGGGTCTCCACCATGAGGGCGTGAGAGGCGCAGAGTCAGCACACAGACCCCGGGAGCTGGGTGAAAGCATGCAGAGGGCAAGCCACAGCAAACTCATTTATTCAAGGAACTGCAGGGGGTTTTATGAGTTTGGTTAGCCAACCCGCTATGGGGTGGTTCCCAACTGTGGCCAATAGCATTCTGTCTCCTGATGGATCATGTCAGTGCAGGTTCTCTCCAGATACAGGACGAAAGCTGGTGTCACACCTCGCTGGAGCAGAGCACCAAGACCACAGGAGCCACTCCCTTAATCCTCATAGCAGGTGACCTGGCTAAGGCTCACACTGCATTATGTCTACATATATATAAGATTTTATTGTTAAATTCAAAGTTATGAATATTTGTCCTTATGTTTTCTTCTGAGAGTTTTATGGCTTTGCTCTTTGATTCATTTTAAATTAATTTTTATTATGTGATGCAAGATAGCGATTACCTGCATTTTCCCTTTTGGAAACGGTCTCGCTGTGCTGCCCTGGCTGGCCTAGACTTGTGGCTACCCTCCTGCCTTTGCCTTCCAAGTGCTGAGATTACAGGTGTATAGTAATGTACCTGGCTCCTTAATTTCACTTAAAATGTATTCGTTTATTTCTGTTGTGTATGTTAGTGCACGTAGTGCCCAAAGAGGCCAGAAGAGGGTGACAGATCCCCTGGAACTGGAGTTACAGGTATGTGGGTGCTGGGAACTGAACCCGAGTCCTCTACAAGAGCAGCCAGTGCCCAGGTAGCCCAAGCTAACCCTGAGCTCTCTGTAGCTGAGAACTGTTGTAAACTGTAGAGCCTCTTGTTTCATTCGCCTTCTGAGTGCTGGCCTCCAGGCTTGAGCTGCCATGCCAGGCTAAATAAGCTTTAAAACTTCATTGTATATTTCCTATAAATTTGTTCATCCTTTAAAAATTGTGTGGCTTTTTCAAGTCCTTTGCATTTCCATAAGAACTTTAGAACCAGATTATCAATTTTTGCAAAGAAAGCAAGATGGATTTTGAATCTTATTTAGTCCAATTTGTGGAGCATTATTACTTTAAAGATACTGTTTTCCAATTCATGGATTTAGGATTTTTTTCCACTTATTCAGGTGTTAGTTAATTTCCTTAAATGACTTTTAGTGTACACATTTTGTATCTTTTTATAAAATTCACTTCTAAGAAATGATTTATTTATTGTATGTTCATGTGTGTGCACATGAGTCCCAGTGTTCACCTATGTGCATGGGAGTTCCTGTGTTCATGAGGAGGTCAGAGGGCAACTTGCTGGTGTCAGTTCTTTCCTTCTGCTGTGTGGGTGCCAGGACTGAGTTCGGGTCGTTGGGCAGAAGCACCTTTACCCACTCAGCCATTTCACTAGCCCGAGAATCTGATTTGTTTTTTAACTTACATGTTTGGTGCTGCTGTGGAAGGCCCTGTGCAAGTCTTCCCTGTACTTGTAGGTACTTGTACCACTGATCCTTACACCCAGGTTAGAATTTGATTCTTTTTCATGTGATCATAGAATCATTTTCTTAATTTAAGTTTTGGACCATTCACTGCTAATGTATAAGAAGTGCAGTTGACTTTTATCTAGTACTTTTTTATCCTCCAAGTCAGCTCAAGTCATGTGTTATCTCTTGTAGTCTTTTTGTGTGATGCTTGTATGATCTAATCTTTAGAGTCATCCAGTACCACATCTGCCCTTGTTCTGTCCGCGGGAAACCAGTCATTCAATCTAGCCTGTCCTCAAGCAAAGGACCTTTAGGCTTCACTAATGTGTCTTGAAGACTTTTTATTTGTAAATATCTTTTATTCACTGACAATTTTGTGCATGTAAACAGTGAATCTTGATCAAGTCCACTGCAAGTCCTCCCTCCCAATACCCCAACACCCCCAACATACCCCCTCCATCTCCTATATGTCCTCCCTCCCTCCCCCTTCTCTCTTGTGCAGGTCTGACTGCAGGTAAGCAAGCACAGCTGCTATGAGTTCATGCGTGTGATGGTTGTGTCCTGTTCAGATGTTCATGGCACCCCTCCCCATCCTCGGCCCTTGTGTTCTTGCCATCCCCTTTTCCTCAATGTTCCTGGAGCCTTGGCAGACATGTAGGCATTGATCCAGATGTCCCAGTTAGGACTGAACACTCAGTAGTCACTTTTTCTCAGTACTTTGACCAGTGATGAGTCTCTGCATTAACTGCTGCCCACTGCAGAAAGATTTCACTTCTTGAAGATGTGTCGAAGAATTTACGGCTATCTTTTAAAGCAATTACAGTCTGGTGTGGTTTATTCATTGTCTGACAGCTTTCACTCCTAATTCCTGCTAGAGTTCCATGTGAATCCTAATCCTCCATTCTAGAGATGTAGGAGACAGTTGAGGCATGAACCTCAGGAACATTGTATTCTCATGTAAGGAAGACGGTGTTATTGCTGGTGGTCTTGTCTGACCAGTGTTTCCAGGTTCTCGGCATCTTATTTAAAGAATTGTACACACAAAAGCAAAGAGGCAAGATTTTTTTTTTTAAGTACAAGATAGACTGTAAAGGAGTAGCAGGCTACCTAAGCTAGAGTGCCCCAGAGCCCTGGGTTACCGTCTGGGGCCTCCTTTGATGACCAGGAGGAGGGTTAGCTGCTAGGGGTGGCATAGGAGTGGTTTCCTGTTTTGATTGGCAGACTTGAGTTAATAAGCCTTTCTTGAGTATGCATGTCTTTTCTCATGATGCATCTGATTTTAACCTTATGCTTGCCCAGTCATGCACAGACATAAGATAACAGAGGATTTTCCATAAAAGTTCTCTCAAAGGACACAGTTTGTCTTACTACACATGTACCCCAAACTGGTTCAGGATGGATCAGCCACTTGCCTCTTGTTACTGAATATGTTCAGGGATATGTTTGAATGGAAACTAACTTCAAAAGGGGAGTTCCCACAGGGCTGTTGGGGGTGACTTATTCCAGTGTGGAAAGTGGGATGTATGCTTATATGCTTCACGGAAGATCTGTATGATGCTCACAGCCAGGCCGAAGTTCTAGCTCTTCTTCAAGTGAAATTAAGTTAAGTGAAATTTCTTACTGTTGTCCCTCAAGTGAGCACAGGGACACCTGTGAAAACGGATCTTATTGATGGTGCTTGCTACCAGCTTTATTTCAGCCTATCTGGGGGCTTTCAGTGCTGACTGAGGTGGTCATGGATGAGCTCACATGACCTTGAACGTCATAGCCTGTTTAGTCTAGATGGCAAGCTCACTATGTGTGAAAGACCTTGTGCATATGTTCTGTGAGAACAGTTTCAGCTGGGTGTTATGTCCCATGCCTGTGATGCCACTCAGGGGCCTTTGCTTGGGTCTGTTCTTCTCTAGGTAAAGAATTAGAAGAGGAGAAGTTTGTAATCACAGCACACAGCCAAGGTTCATCAAAGCAAAAGTACCACTCCACACAACAAAAAAGAGACAGGCTCCTTGAAAGAGGATGGGTCCAGACCCGGGACACCCTTGGAGAGCCTGGGATTTTATATTCTGTAGGTTAGGAGGACTGGACAATGCAGGATGCTTGTTGCTGGTTGGTTCAAGCAAGTGTGGGAAGTTTGAGATTCCTGCCAGAGTGAGCCCCTCACGGGAGTCAAAGGGGAAACCCACCAAAAGAGCCACCTTAGGACAAGGACCCAGAAGTAGGCCATCTGGGATGAAAGTGAAAGTAACTGGAACTCAGCTGAATATAGTCTGGGGCTTTCTTCCCTGACTATCTGCCCAATTTAGAACCTATTCTTTTTCACCTGTAATCCCAACACTATGGAGGCTGAAGCAGGAAGATTGCTCCTAGTTTGAAGCCAGCCTGGGCCACATAGTGAGTTCCAGGCCAGCCTGAGCTATGGTGTGAAACTCTGTCTCAAAAAAATAAAACAAACAAAAAAAGAACAATGGCAAAATTAGCCTTAGGGAAAAATAATCATAGCAACTTAAATATTCCCTGGGAATTAAGCTTAATATTAAAAATGCTTCTAATTACAAGTAGTAATGGGCTAATAAATGATGTAAGTATATTTGAATATATATAATTGTTGTTTTGGTCTTTTTGAGACAGGATCTTCCTGTAGCCAGCCTGGAACTTGCTTTGTAGGCTGGGCTGGGCTTGATCTCACAGAGATCTGTCTGCCTCTGCCTTATGAGTGCTGG
The DNA here is from genome assembly GCA_035773235.1 of Eospalax fontanierii. Taxonomy (NCBI): domain Eukaryota; kingdom Metazoa; phylum Chordata; class Mammalia; order Rodentia; family Spalacidae; genus Eospalax; species Eospalax fontanierii. The sequence continues at coordinate 49,473,705 of CM069547.1, read as the reverse complement.
GATTAAAGACATGCCACTATGCCTGGCTTTTTGTTGTTGTTTTTGTTTTGATGAGTAATTCCATACACCAGCTTGTGTGTGTCTATGTTTTATTTTGTACTGTTAAGGGCGAGGTCTTACTATGTAGTTCTGGCTGCCCTGGCACTCACTATACAGACCAAGCTGGCCTCAGAGTTGTGGTGAGCCTCAGTGCTGTGCCTCCTAGGTGGGCACCGCCATACTCAGCTCTCCTCACATGTCAATTTAATTTATTCTCAGGTGTCATGGTAGCTCACATTTCTCAGATATAAGGTCTTACTTCTCAGGCTCCTCTCTCTTTTGAGCTCTTATTACAGACCATTCTTAGCCCATAATTGCGCTATTATTTCTTGAGAATGCGAAAATCCAATATTCTAGACCACTGAACTAAAAAGGAATCTGCTAGGAATGATTTAGAATAGCCTTTGGCCCTTCATGATTGCTACTCAGAGGGGCTCATAAACCATCCCAAGGACAACCGGACCCACAGATGAGAGTCTGGGATGAACTGAGTGCTGCCTTCCTGAGAACTGTTATGACGTCTGGTGTTCCTGTGGAGAAGAGACTAAAAGGAAGGAAATTATCCGAAGGGTTATTACAAGTATCTGCCTTATTTGGAGGTTTTTAAAGTTATGAAATGTGGGGCTGAAGAGATGACTCAGCAGTTAAAAGCCCTGGCTGCTCTTCCAGAAGACCTGGGTTCAGTTCCCAGCACCCACATGGCAGCTAACAGCAGTCCTTAACTCCAGTTCCAGGGGATCTGATGCCCTCTTCTGGCCTCCATGGGCATTGCATGACACAGGTGCACTTACATGTATGCAGGCAAAATAAAATACACATAAAATAAAAGTAAATAAATAAAAAAAACTAAAGTTATTAAATGTATTTGCCATCCTCTCCCCGACACATTTAACTCTCCTTTTCATCAAGAAAACAAAATGGACGTGGAGAAGATGGAAGGAACCCAGTTGCAAGAGCCTTGTAGGTTGCATTGAGTTTATATCATTTCAAAATTGGTTTGAAAAGATCAGAAACCACTGCCTGATTGATCCTTTTCTGTAAATACTGAATGGACTGAGAGTAAAGTTCCTTGGTATGTTTTTGTTTGCCCCTTTTTTTCTCAAACATAAACTGAATGGGCCTCAAGACCAAGGTCCTAAGGAGACTGGTTAAGTGTGATTCATCCCTCCTCCTCTGACGCTTTTAATTCTGGCCAAGATTCATTGTGCTGTAGTGGGGCTGTGTGTGTGGATCCAGTCAGGGTTTATTGCATACATTTGGGACTGAGTGACTTCAGATGGCATCTGTTCAACATCACCTTGGCTTCACATTCTTCTGAGGTGCATTACTGAGCACTCTGTGTCTCCATCTTAATTGCAGTTATCTGCTTCACTAGTTACCTTAACGTGGTTTATGTAAATGTGAAGCATTCAACTAGGCATACAATAAGTGCTTAAAAGCTGGTTTTTAAAAAATATTTTTTTGTGCTTGCTAGTATAGATATCTGCTTCTGCATTTGGAGGCCCATGGTCTCCACCTTCATTTTTAAAAAATGTTTTATTGATTATTTTGATTTTTTTGTGCATATGAGTGTACTGCCTGAACGTATATGTAAGTTCACCAGTCTAGTGCAGTGCCCCAGGTCAGAAGAGGGTTCCCCTGGAACTGGAATTGTTGGTTGTCACATGGGTGCTGGAAATGGACCCAGGTCTTCTGCAAGAGCAGCCAGTGCTCTTACCCACGGAGCCACCTCTCCAGCCCACGCATTTATTTTTTGAGAAGGGTCTGACAGAAACTCGTTGACTTAGTTAGGCTGGCCGGCCTATAAACTTCAAGTGTTCTTCCTCCAAACTGGGATTACAGGAGCTAGCTGCCTCCCCAACCCCCACTTCAAATGTGTTCTGGAGATCTGAATTCAGAGCCCGGATGCTGTATGGCAGGCACTTTACTGAGCTATCTCCCTAGCCCTAGATTAAAAGTTCAATAGCAGCTCAACATGGGTGCAACTTGCATACATGCAGGCACTTACACACATAAAATAAAGCAACAACTAAAAACAATATATTCCTGTTGCAAACATTAACTGATCCTATATGCCAGTTGATCTAGAAAAATGTGCTTTCCCAAAGGTCTGTGTCAAAATTGATTTTTTTTTCCTTTTTGAGACAGGGTCTCCCTGTAGCCACAGGCTGGTCTGGAACTCACTGTGTAGACCAGGCTGGCCTCAATATCCCAGCGATCCTCCTGCCTCTGCCTCCTAAGTGCTGAGATTAATGGTATGTGCCACCGCGTCCGGCTCAAAACTGAATTACTCATACTCAGAGATTTTTCCATTTTCACTCCCTCAAGAAGATGCAGTGTTTTTCAGAAATATGCAAAAAAGGGACATTGATATACAAAAGCCAATCTAGTTGTCTTCTAAGCGACATTTAGGGACGTTTCTCTCTCAATTTTGGTTTTTGTTTGTTTGACACTGGGTCGCCCTGGACCCCTACGTGGTCTGAAGTCGCCATGAAGACCAAGCTGGCTACAGTTTCATAGAGATCCACCTGCCTCTGCCTCCCTAGTGCTGGCATTAAAGGCCACGCCAGCCCTCTCGCTCAATTATTTTTATTTATTTTTAAAATTATTTTATTGTTGGGCGCACTTGGGAGGCAGAGGTGGGCGGAGCTCTAGAGATGGAAGTCTACCAGATCTACACAGTGAGCTCCAGGCCAGCTCTAGGGCGCTCGCGAGGTGCAAGGCCAGCGGAAGTCAGAAGCTGGCCCAGGATCCCCTGGGACTGGCTGAGGGTTGTTAGTCACCACGGGGGTGCTGGGATTCAAACCCGGGTCCTCTGCAAGGGCAGCCAGTGCTCTTAACCGCTGAGCCATCTCTCCAGCCCCTCAACTTTTAATGTAAGCTTTTGAAATGTTATGCTGAGTTGGGGACCTCTATATTTAACTTTAGTGCAACTAATGCTGACATAACCTACGTCAACACGTGCTCCAGGTCAGGTTCCAGGAGTGTACAGGGGCCCGGTGTGTGTGAACTGGGGGTCACCACTTCATGCTTTCCAAGTCTACACGCTTGTTCCTGAGGTTCCCTCACTTCCGCTCCTCACGTCAGAGGCCGCTCCATCTGACTCAGGTTCTCTTTGCGCTGGCCGAGGTTCGGCGCTCCTAGGCCTCGGGTAGCGTGCGCACCTTCCGGGCTAGCTCCCAGGAGGCTGAGGCTCGGGAGAGACGCCCGGACTTCCGGCCCCGCCAGGCCGGGGCAATAGCTCCACCGGCGCCCAGAGGGCGAGGCCGAGCCCCAGAGGTGGGGCCGCGTTTCCGGCGCCGTGCAGGGGCGGAGCCAGGCCCACGCAGAGGGGCGTGGCCCAGCGGGCGCGGGAAAGGGTGGCGCGCACAGCCGGCGTTCGTGCGCTGCACGCTCAGGCCGGGGATGGCGGCGCCTGCGGCTGCTGGGAGCGGGACGCCCGGAGACGAGGAGATTTCCGGAGGGGAGGCAACGGCTTCGCAGCCCCAAGCCCCGACGAGTGCGGCCGGGGCTCGCCTCTCGAGGCTGCCTCTGGCGAGAGTGAAGGCCTTGGTGAAAGCGGACCCTGACGTGACGCTGGCGGGACAGGAAGCCATCTTTATTCTGGCGCGTGCCGCGGTGCGCGGGGTAGCCGGGCGCTGGGGCTGGGGGCGTGGCCTCTTGGGGGCGTGGTATCGGGCGGGGCGGGGCGGGGGACCTGGGAAGGCTCAGGTGTGCGGAGTCCCAGGAGAAGGGGAGCCCGTTCCGCTTTTGAGGCGCGGGAGGCCGGGGAAGAAGGCTGGGACCTCCCGAGGCTGATCGTCCGCCTGTGGACTAGAGCCTAGTAATCTTTCCTTCCCTTGTTTCTTGCCCAGGAACTGTTCGTGGAGACCATCGCAAAGGATGCTTACTGCTGTGCTCAGCAAGGAAAGAGGAAGACCCTCCAGAGGAGAGATTTGGGTAGTGTTGAGGGTACACAAGGGAGGCTGACCTAGGCTTTCTGATTGTGGTTGATTTATTTTGTTGACTCATTTGTCTGGCTTGCACATGTGTGAGTTTTAAATACCATGTATCTTCTCCCTCCGTGTTGCCACACACTTCTGGTCACTTTCAGAGCAAAGAGAAAACGAATTTATGAACAAGATTGTATAAACCGAATTTTCAAGGTTTTCATACTTTCTTACTGAGTAGTATTTTCCTGGACTTTTCTTTTGTAGAGAGACAGTTATTAATGAAGAACTAATGGTGTAAAAATGAATCTCGGGACTTTGGGATGTATTTTACGTCATTTGCGTAAACCTGATGTCTTCACTGTAGATTGTGTTGTTTGGGGCCGAAGACCAGGTGACAAGAGTTAGGTTCCCTTTACCTTGTGTTTCAGATAATGCAATAGAAGCCGTGGATGAATTTGCTTTTCTGGAAGGTGAGTTCTCTGTCACTGCAGATTTTCACCTGATGTTTTCCTGCTAAAGATGTGAGTTCAAACCTCATTAAAAAAAAAAAAGAACCTATCTGGTTCGTTGTTTGCATTGAACAGTTTTCCTACTTCCTATTTTGATGGAAAGAAAGGAAACTCACTAAATCTAGTGAGATTTTTTTTTTTCCATCTTTGGGAATTAGAACTAATGAAAAATTCCTAGCCACAAAGAAGGGGGGGGGTTTAAAAAAATACAAAAGTATTTTTAAAAATACTTTAAAAATCCAACAATTAGTTGGATTCAGAAGTTTGAGTACTCCGTAATCTATCTATAAGTATAAATCTTGCCCCATAATTATAACGTTAGAAATTAGTAGCAGTTCTTAACTTTTAAAGACAGGGTCTCATGTAGCTCAGGTTGGCCTTGAACTCTCACTGTATAGCTGAAGATGATTCTGAATTCCTGTTCTTCCTGTATTCACCTCTCAGGCACCGTGCCTGGCTTCAGAAATCTCTTCCTGACTTACCTCGTTCTTTTCACCCTGTTCTGGGTCTCCTTGTCATCCTATGCCCCTGATGCCTTTTTTAAGCTTTTTTCTTATTTTAATTTTTTATGTATAAAAATTGTCATGTAGTACCTGCGGAGGTCCGAAGAGGGTGTCGGATCCTCTGGAACTGGGGTCACCGATGGTTGTTAGCTGCAATGTGGATGCTGGGACCCGAACCTGGGTCCTTTGCAGGAGCAGCTAGTGCTATTAACCACTGATCCATCTCTCCAGCCCCCCCATGCTTTTTATATATTCTTATCAATTGCCTTTTTAGGCATTTGATAAGGTCAGCTTGAAGTCTAGAGTTTTTAGTATTCTTTTTAAGTTGTAGATCTTTGTTGAGCCTTTCTTCCATGTATTTTTCTTAAGAATAACTTCTGTTAGTTGCCTGCCTTGCTCTGTACCCTTGGCAGTGTACTGTGTACATTTGGAGAGGGGTATTCTGGCTGCCAGGTGCAGTGTCAGTGTGGGATGTTGTGCAGGTTTGTTTCCATGTTGAATTGCTCTTGTCTGCTCGTTTTACCAATTACTGAGGTGGCCTGTTAAGGTCTGCCATGAGTGCAAATTATTCCTATTTCAGTTTCTGGGTCTGTTCTTTATCTTATAAGACTGTGTGGTTAGATATGTAAAAGTTTAATACTCCTATAAAATTGTTTATGACTGAGCCTTTATAAACTGAGCCTTTATAAACTTCTTATTTCTACTAGTGATTTTGGGATTCTCCCTTAAAAGGGAGTTCTGAGACCTCCCTAGCCAGGCAGACTCCGGGGTTTGGTTAAGCCTGCCAGAGTCACAGCTCTCTCTCAGACTGGCAGGTAGCTTTGGCAGTTGGACTAACTTTGTGTCCTTGCTCTCTCTAGATAGTAGATTTGCTTCTCTTTGACCCCTTTTCAATTGTTAAGAAATTTTCATTTTATCAGTAGGTCTCAACAGAGACTTGCCATTATCAGAAGCAAAGTTGCAAGGCTGGTAGCTCATGCCTGTAAATTTGGAGGCTGAGGCAGAATTACAAGTTTAAGGTCAGCCTGTGCTACAAAGAGAATTCCAGACTAGTTTGGCTAATAAGATGCCATCTCAAAACAACAACAGAAACTCAAAAGAGGTGGTGTGGTGGTGGTTGTTGTTATTTAGACAGGGTCTTCCTGTAACTCCAGCTGGCCTGAAATTTGCTGTGGAGATCAGACTGGCCTCAAGCCCACAGAGATCCACCTGCCTCTGCTTCTCAGATACTGGGACTATGCCCGGCGTCCAAAGTGTGACTTTTTAAAAAAGAGGTATTTCTGGTTTGATTTTTCTCATGTTTGTTCCCCTGAATCTTTATTTTCTTTCTATAAATTCATCCCTCAGTTCTTCAGCTCTCATTCTGTATAAGAATGAGAAGTGAATGAGGCTCAAGCTGTGTGTGGAGAGCAATGTTGCAGCTTTACTTTAGGTGAATAGCGGTGGGATCAGATGTCCTGCTGAGGCCCCACAGGCCAGAGTACAGAGTGCTTTGTGCCAGACACACCGTTTAGCTCTTTTAAAGGCCTGTGTTTTTGTTTTCTCTTCAGTTTAGCTTTAAATCCCTGCCCTCTGCACACAGGAAGGATTGTAGGGCTTGGTGGGAGGCAGAGGTGTGCCATGTAGACATACGGGTCATTAGTTCATTTCACATCTCTTTCTGTCATTCCTGGTGACTGAACCTGCAGTGTCCTCATGGTTCTAGGCAAATGGCTCCTCCCTTAGAGCCCCTCTGTTCCTTCTGGCTCATGTCTCCTGTGCTCTGTTTATAAATAGGCTCCTGTGAGATGTTGGTAACTTAGTTGTTTTTTTTTTTTCTTTGTTGGAATCCTCTAATTGCTAGTGGGTCTTGGTTCTTTATTCCAGATTTATATCTTTTCAAAGCTTTTTCCCTTTTGAGTGGCATTTTAGATGGGAGGGTATACAAACTTGTGGGCTCAGTTGCCCAACTTAAACTAGGATTTTCTATAAAAAGATTATAGGGGCTAGAGAGATGGCTCAGCAGTTGGAGCTCACACTGCAGTGTTCCTGGCACCTGTGTTGGGCATCTCATAACTGCCTGTAACTTCAGCTCCAGGGGATTGAGCACCCTCCTGTGGACGCCGAGGGCTCTGCATTCACATGTGCAGTTGCACACCCACAGATATGTACACATACACATAATTAAAAGTAAAGTCTTAACAGAAACAAGTAACAATCATTAAAAATTTCTTTGAGTATTCATTAAGTAATGCAGCAGTTCCTTAGCCCTCTTCCCCCCTCTAGTTCTCATTGTGTATGTTGGTAGGCTTACTTACCAAATGACTACCTTCTCGGATGACAGGTGCTCCCCCCTCCACTGCCATCTTTTGTGTAGATAATTCCTCAAACTGGAACTGCTGCCGCCACCAACACCCCTGTGTTTTGACTTTGCCTAGTTAGTTCCGCTATCCCAGCTCATGAGACAGCGTGCTGACACGTTCCCTTTGTGTTTTTAGGCACTTTGGATTGATTGTGAGCTCGGCAGTTTTGTGAGCCTTTGCTGCTTCCTTCAGCTCACCCTTCTGCAGGCCTCGGCGTTGAAGAGGAGTCTGCGTGTGCACACGATCTTCCTGTTCTTTCACTCAGCTGGTAGAAGCAGAGGTCTCTGGTGATGGCTTTTTCTACAAGGTCTTCCATGGAGTCTGTCTTCCACTTCAGGCCTGGTTGTAGCTGCTGCTGCTTGGGGCAGAGATGAAGAAACTGTTCTGCATAGGTGGTTTAGTGAGTGAGGAAGACCAGAATAAAGGTCTTTGGTCATCTTCATTCTAGTGTGTTTGATATCTCTCCTTTGTTCTTGCCGTGACTGGAGAACCACCACGGCCAGGTGAAGGCCTCTCTGATCTTTCCTACTAGCCGTGCTAGATCATAGCTTTTCAATTTATTTTGTCCTTTATTTTCCTAGCATGTCACCTTCAAATCAGTGTGGTCCTAGGTGGAAAGCCAGTTATAGTTTTTCCCTAACCATTTTGTTTAAGTATAATTCATGTGTTGTGTACAGTTCATTTTTTTTGTGTTTATTCACAGCTCTGTGCACCTATCAACATAGTCAAAATTTTTGAACATTTCTGTTTGAATGATTTCACATAGGATGAGTCCTTTGTATGCAACTTTTAAAATTTGGATAATGTTACTTAAATTTTATCTTTGTTATACCATGTTTTTGTTGTCCGCCTTTAAGTTGTGGTGAAGCATACATAATATAAAATTTACTGTTTTAACCATTTTCAAGTGTGTAACTCAGTGGTGTTAAATATATTCAGGATGTTGCGTGTCGTCATCTGTCTCAGAACACTAATGTTCTCAGCTTGGACCAAGATGTGCATCAAACAGTACTTTTGCTCCTCTTCCCTGCCTGGCTGAATGTTTTGGTGTAGGTGACATAGGAAGGATGCAGGGTGCTTGGAACACTTGGTTCAGGAAGGCAGCAGGGAGCCTTTGGCAGGGGTTCATAGGTGTTTTTGGATTATAGAGCTCACCTAAAATATAGAATCTGCAAGATTGCCCTAAAGTTATGCACACATGCTTAGTCCTGTACATTAAACTTTGAGAAGAATACTAGATTACAGAAAAGTTGGGAGTTCTTGGCACTTCTTGTTTTGTCCCCCATTGCCAACATCTCTGTTACCAGTTACATTCATCAAGACTTGGAAATCACCCATTATAGGTCACTATTGAGTCCCAGTTTTTATTTGGATTTCACTAATTTTTGCATTGCTGTCTTTTTGAGATTCTGTCCAGGATACTGAATTGTGTTTTCTGTCATGTCCTCCTAGTCTCCTTCTGTTTCTTAAAGTTTGTTAGTTTTTTCTCTTTTAAATTTGTGTGTGTATGCCTTATGTGCATGTGTATATGCCATGGCATGTGCGGTGGTCAGAGGACAGCTTTCTGGAGCCAGTTCCCTCCTTCCACCTTTCTGGGAGTGCAGTGAGGTTACCGGGTTTGCATTGTTGAGTGACAGCTTTGCTTGCTGATGTTTTCCCAGCTCCTTTCCCTGTTGTAGCCCCGTAGTGGGAGATCAATCAAGATATGTTATCAGCATATTGCTATTTTTTTTTTTTTTTCATTTGTGTGTGGTGTGTATGTATGTGTGTTCCCATGTGTGTGTGCTTGAGTGCAGAGGCCAGAGTTTGATGTCAGGTGTCTTCCTTAATTGCTCTACCTTATTCATTGAGACAGGGTCTCTGGAGCTCGGAGCTTCCTAATTTGGCTGGTCTAGCCGCTAGTTTCTGAGTTTCCCGTCTGCCTCCTTCCCACTGAGATTAGGGCCAGGGCTGCCTTTCCCACCCAGCATTTACATGCGGCCAGGGATCCAAGCTCTGCTCCTCATATTTGCCCTGCAAGTAATTTTACCCACTGAGCCATCTAATGTTGGAATATTCTTGAAAAATATAAACAGAAAGGCTATTAGATGTTCTCAGTTAAAAAAAAAAAAGAATTAGTGCATTCTGTATTGTATATATGCTTTAAAATATTGTGCATTATTAAAACATGTAATTTGTCAATTTGAAAAGGTAATAGTGAATTCACTAAGGGCATTTTGTTTCATTTCTATTTTGTGTACTAGGCCACTGTATAAAGGGCATGCAGCAGACAGTCTCGGCCTTCATGATCCTTGGTTTCATGCCTGTGACCTTACAGGGGGAAAAAGATGCCAAAGATGTAACTAGTCAGTTAACTTTAAAATTGGCTGTCCTGGGCTGTCTCTGCAGGCCTCAAGTAAGGGCATGACCGTGTAAAAGCAGAACTTTCTCCTGAGGGCAGAAGAAGATGCTCAGTTCAAAGCAAGAATGTGAAAAGGCCTTTCTTCACTGTTGCTGGCTTTGAAGATTTAGGGGACCAAGATCAAGAAGCTCAGGCAGTCTTCAGAAGCCAAGAAAGTGGTGTCCAGCTTTCACTTCCTCGCTGTACGCTTTTTATCATCATGACAAATCCTTGAGTTCTCTAAGAAAATGAGGCTGGTCATCAGAGCTCCACCAGCATCTCCTGGGTTTGGCTGCCTGGCTGTCTCTGCTGATCTATTTCCCTCAGCCCCTTTCCTCTTTTTTCTATCCGGTGTAGTGATGTGGTGAGAGGAGTTGTTGCCTTGTCTCCATCCACATAGGACTTTTAAGTTTTATTATTGAAGTAAAAGCACTTTATGCTGACTAATGGCAATGGCATCTCACTGCGGTTGTAATTTTCATTTGTCAGACATGTGCTATGCAAATACTTTCTCAGCCCCACCACATGCATATTTCAGTCTGTTGAGTAATTCAGTTCTGTTGGCAGGATGACTTATGTTAGGCACTTAGGCTTCCAGGGGACTCCTTGCATTTTCAAATGTCCTTTTAAGGCTGTGGAGAAACAGGACTTTCCTTGAGCAGAGCGTCTCCTGTGTGCTCCTGCCTCAGTGTCTGTCACTCATGGGGTGAAGAGCCAGCAGGGAGGTCTGCCCTTCAGTGTACCTGATTAGGAGTGCTAGGATGGAGCTTCCTGGCAGAGTAGGTCATGCTTAGGGTAGGAGAAGAGGGAAACTGCTGAAATCTGATGCTGACCTATAAAGGACCAATGGTTTAATGATTTAAAAAAATTAAAAGTATGCATATGTGTCAATATGTGGATATGTGCATATGAGTGCAGATGTTCCTAGAGATCAGAGGCATGGAATCCACCTAGAGCTGGAGTTACCGGCCATTGTAAGCCTTATGACATGGGTTACTGGGAACCAAACTTAGGTCTTCTGCAGTAACCTATGTGCCTTAACCACTGCGCTATCTCTCCAGCACCGGTATTCTTTGGTTTTTGAGAGAGGGACTCCTATATCCCAGGTTGGACCCTGGGGCTCCCTGCCGAATCTCTCATAGAGAGGTACCCCACATCTGGCACTGGGATTTTTGTTTAAAGACATGGTTTCTGAGAGCAGCATACAGAGGCGAGCAGCATACAGAGGCCTCCATTCAAACTTTCCTCTTCTTTTTTTCTTGAGACAGGGTCTCCTTGTAGCCCCAGCTGGCCTGGAACTCGCTATGTAGACCAGTCTAGTCTTGATCTCACAAAGATCTGTCTACCTCTGCCTCCCAAGTGCTGGGATTAAAGGCCTATGCCAACATGCCCCAATTCAAACTTTTAAAAAGATCTTAAAGTTTATTTTATATGTATTAGTGCTTTACATGCATATATAAGAGCACACCGCATGGATACATATCCCACAGAGGCCAGGAGAGGGGACTGAGTCTCCTGGAACTGAAGCTAGGGATCGCTGTGGGTACTGGGTGCCAAACCCAGCTCTCCAGCACCCACTTTTAAACTTTAGAAAAAGAATTCTGTTTTCACTTAGCTACGAGGATCCTCAAAAAACAGTGCATGCTAGTGCTGGATATGTTGTCTCAGCAACAGAGTGGTAGGAGTTGGAGAATTAAGAATTCTAGGCTAACCTAGGCTCCATGGTGGGTTTGGGGCCATCCTGGGCTACATGAAACCCTGTCTCAAAACAAAAATAAAGTAATGCATGCTAGTCTGTGGGAATGAATACTGTATGTGGTTGAGGAGAGTGTGACATGAAATATTCTTTCTCTAATGCCTAATTTAAAAAATGAACAGTTCCCAGCCTCCAAGTTCATGTTAATTAGCAAAGCACTCTGCTTCAGTGATGGAACAGGGCCTAGTGGCAGACAGCAGCAGTTGAGTGCCACAAGCTTCAAAGGCAATGGAAAGCTGGGGATGTAGCTGGTTGGTAGAGTGCTTGCCTAGATGCAGGCCCTGGGCTTAACTCCTGGCATTGTGGAGATGTGGAGTAAGCCTGTAATGCCAACACTCAAGAGGTGGAAACAGGAAGGTCGGGAGTTCAAGATTACCCTCAGCTACATAGCAAGTTGGAGGTCAGCCTGGGCTACGTGAGACCCTGGTTTCAAACAAACAGATGAATCAACCAGCCAACCAACCAACAAATGCTGTGACTACGGAAAAGCATCCTATGTTCTGGAACCAAGAAGAAATGCTTTGTTGCCGAGGCCAGAAACCTGGGATGAAAGAGACAAGAGGAACACAAGGAGGGCCGACAAGACAGTCTCCTGATCAAATCGGCAAATCTTTACTCTTCTAGGGGGTATTTATAATCTTGGGGAGTCAGGCACCCATACAGGAATGTGGTGATTAACAGAGACAAAAGCCCACCATCAGGTTATGTAAATACTAAAAGGGCAGGCAGGGGCTAGATGGGGTGTGGTGGCCAAGGTTGCTAGGAGACAAATCCCTGGAAGATCCAGGAGCCAAGGCCATGCATAGCCAAGGGCAGCTACGGGTGGGGGACCTTGTTTGCTAAACAATAAGAAGCTCTAAGAGGCACTTAAGAAACTGATTAACATAATTGGTATCAACAAATGTCAGGATGTTACATTTGCCAAAGGGCAACACAGAGGTCACTTGGTCCCCGGCATCTCCACCCTTTTACTAGAATTAAAAAGATCCAAGCTTGGTCCCTGAGAGGTGGTAATGGCTGCAGATGGAGAGAAAGACAGAGACCTAACCCCCATGGCCTGTTGTAGGCAATCATGTCTTTTGCTGGGGAGAGGTTTTGAGTTATTTTTTTGACATGAACCTCCTTGCAGTTAGGCATGTCTTTAAGAGACCCCGACATATCCAGTTATGGATATTCTCTTTGCAGTATTTTGTCTGACACTCTCAAGTAATGGCAGCCTTTTGCTCATGAGGTGCGGGGAAGCCCCTGAGCTTTTTTATATGCACGTATATATAGGGCAATCCAAGATCTTGGTCTATAATTATATAATTAAATGGGTTTTGATGCCATGGAGTCAAGTTGCTGTCATACAAAGGTCATGACTGTTAAATATCAAGAGTCCAAAGCTGACAAACAATAAAAATCCAATAGAAGGGCCTTGATAAACCCCATAAGTTTGTTAGACATAACTAATTGTTGGTTTTTGTACAGTACTATTATTAACACATAGGAATCATTTTTTCCCTGAAAAAGGTCTGCAATAATACATGGTGTTAGGCCTGTATTTATACATTGTCTTAGCTTCCCGGGGGTTTAGGCATTTTGTCCCCCCACAATTGTCCCAGTCACCAATGTCCCAGTTCCCTCTGGCCAAGTAGGTCAGGCCACCAAGTGTCCAGTGCTGAAGGCAGTAGTCTGGCTGGCTATTCGAGGTGATGCCAGACTTGACTCTCCATTGGACTGCAGCCTGTTGGTGGATGTTGGAGGCCTGTCTTGTCCAATTCCAAGTTGAACCTCATGATTGTTCACAGTAGGTCTTTGGCAGTTATGGCAACCTGTGAAAGGAGACATAAGCCTCAGGAGTTTCTACCTCCTGGGCTAAGGGGTTAAATTTCTTCCTTTCCTTTTTCTAGTTTTCTTTGGTCTCTGGTCTTGTAATATTTTAAACTTTTTGGCCAGGATCCAAAAAAGGCTGTGGCTCATCTATAGGAAACATAGAGCCATATACTTCTGGTCACTGTTTTTGTTTAATCCAATGTCTAACAAATTTAGGTTCCATTTTGAATTTTTGAAAATTTTAAACAATGCTAGTTGGAGCTGAACATGGGGTCACAGGCTCTCTATTCCCCCTTTTTGTTTTTATAATTGTGCTCCAATGCATTGGAAAAGGTAGGATTATCATTAATTAATACTATTAATATGAAAAGCAAACATATATTTGTTCTTTAGACCATTAAAACCATTAATACCATAATATGTAATAACATTAGAAATTGTCTTACTGGGAGTACTATGTAATGTATTACTCCCTTTTTTAAGGCTTTAGTATTAAACCAATGTTTAACCATATTTAAGTTTACAGGTATAAGGTGATCTGTAGTTAATTTTTTCCCTAAATGTAGGAGATCATTTATGATTAGGGCAAAATTACATATAGTTGATGAACTTTTGTAAGTAAACACAGTAGAAGTCATGAGGATGGCAGTTGTTCAAATCAGGAATGCTATGTAACATTATTTTAATAACATTTTATCTTATAAAATACTTTTTTACTTTTAAAAGGCACCCAGTTAAATATTTTATATTGTATGGTATATGACTTTTTTGTTTACAAAAACTTATCATGTTTAGCTCTAGTTAGACAAGTAGTTGTCTTGGGACTACTCGGCTGGCCTCAGCATTTTTTCCCTGAAAAAGGTCTGCAATAATACATGGTGTTAGGCCTGTATTTATACATTGTCTTAGCTTCCCGGGGGTTTAGGCATTTTGTCCCCCCACAATTGTCCCAGTCACCAATGTCCCAGTTCCCTCTGGCCAAGTAGGTCAGGCCACCAAGTGTCCAGTGCTCTGAAGGCAGTTGTCTGGCTGGCTATTCGAGGTGATGCCGGACTTGACTCTCCATTGGGCTGCAGCCTGTTGGTGGATGTTGGATATTTGTCCTGTCCAATTCCAGGTTGAACACCATCATTCATAGCAGGATTTTGGCAGCTGTGGCAACCTGTGAAAGGAAAACATAGGCCTCAGGGGGTTCTTGCCTCCTGGGCTAAGGGGTTAGATTTTTTCTTTTTCTTTTAATAGATTTATTTGGTCTTTGGTCTTGTAATATTTAAAAATTTTTTTTGCCAGAATCCAAAAGGTTGTGGCTCATCATAGGGAGCACAGAGGCATGTACTTCTGGTTGCTGTTCTTATTTACTCCAACATTTGACAAATTTAGGTTCTTTGAAAAGTTTAAACAATGCCAGTTGGAGCTGAACGTGGGGTCACAGGCTCTCTATTCCCCCTTTTTGTTTTTATAATTGTGCTCCAATGTCTTGGTAATTGTGCTCCATGATAGCTTGTCCCTGTGGATTGTGAGGTTTTTACTCCTTGGGAAAGTCTAACATAGCAAAGCATTGGAAAAGGTAGAATTATCATTAATTAATACTTTTAATATAAAAACCAAACATATATTTGTTCTTTAGACCATTTAAACCACTAATACCATAATATGTAATAACATTAGAATTATCTTACTGGGAGTACTATGTAATGTTTTACTCCCTTTTTTAAGGCTTTAGTATTAAACCAATGTTTGATTATATTAAAGTTTACAGGTATAAGGTGATCTGTAGCTATTTTTTTTTTTAATGTAGGAGATCACTTATGATTAGGGCAAAATTACATACAGTTGATGAATCCTTTTAAATAGACACAGCTGAAGTCATGAGGATGGCAGTTATTTGACTCAGGAATGCTGTGTAACATTATTTTAATAACATTTTATTTTATAAAATACTTTTTTACTTTATTTAATTTAGTAGAATGGCTTTACTCTGAGGCTGTTTTGTTCCTTTTTTTTGTTAAACAGTACATAATGATCTATCAATATTATTTACTTAAAAAAGGCATTGGTTTGTTTTTAGGATGTAACTCCATAAACCTTTTACTTAGCTAAACAAGAGGCAAGACTGCTGGTAACAGGGTACTTTCTTTTAAAAAAAAGTTTTTAATTTGTCTGAATTAGAAAAACCATATTACAATCTACCATGTAAACCTGAACTAAACACCCAATAAAGAACACAGAAAACAATGACACCTAAAGGAACCTGGAAAGAGTTGATTAAAAAAAATTTCTTTTAGTCCGTGTAGGACATTGTAACTAAAAGGTGAAAAGCAGTGATGCTCAAGGACATGGAAAAGCAAGCTTGAAGTAACTAAACATTAGAGAGGGAAGTACTCTATTTTAGAAGAATAGACTTTGAATCACAATGTAAAAAGGCAGGAAATAAAACCAGTGAAGGCTGTATCATATCTTTTACCCAAGTTATTATTTTTTTTTTCTTTCCAAAGATGTAGTTGTTTCCTGGTATCGTGTAAAGTTTGGTGTAGTGATAAAGGTTCAGGCCCCCAGGGAGTATCCGAGTGTGTGACCACACCTGGTTCAGACCACACCTGGTTAGCAATTGCAGCTAGGCATTTAAAGGTCAAGTTGTCCTCTGAGCAACTGAAGTTGACAAACTGAAGCTAGTTTCTGGCCGGGAATTTAACAGGGAAAAAGGCATGTAAGGGAGGCCAGGGCTCCATAGTTTGGTACTGGAGTATTGTAAATTCACATGAGCTGTCTAGGTTTAGTCATTACAATACATCAGCTCACTTTGCACCCAGCTAGTCCTGGAGGCCCATGGCCAGAAAAACCTTTTTAAATTTTCTTTAAAACCATGTAAACTTTTAAACAGTTATATTTAGAAATCAGTAAATATACCAGATAAAGATGTTAAAATCCAAATTAATTTCCTTTAAAAATTGATAAAGATGTTATATATCAGAATTTAAAATAGTTTCTTGTAAAAACCAGTAACTGTATATACAAGCTCATGTAAGAAGCCTTTGCTTTTTTATGATTTTATCAAGAATTTAAAATGAAGACCAAAACAAAAACAAATTACAATAGGATTAGGACATGTGATTAACTGCCTGTGGTTTAGGAGACTTTTAGATTAACATGATCTCCTGGAGTTCTACAGAACCAATAAATTCCTGGGTGTGGCCATTTTGAATTATGCCATGTGGCTGGATTAAGATGGCGGCAAGGTCAAGTAGGTCAACGCCATTTTGAAAAGTTTTGTCCAGGGTGGCAGTCAGGCCATGTGACTGTCGCCATATTCGTGAAATTACATACTTAAGATATGGAGACCTGACCACATGGTTTCCTTTCTCCTAGTAAGGGCATTGGCCACAATTATGGACAAGCACATAGTATATAATAGAAATTACTTTTTTACTTTTAAAAGGCACCCAGTTAAATATTTTATATTGTATGGTATATGACTTTTTTGTTTACAAAAACTTATCATGTTTAGCTCTAGTTAGACAAGTAGTTGTCTTGGGACTATGAGATGTAATAACATTTAAAGTATAGGAGGAAGATGAATAATAATCTGTTAAAATTAATTTATCCCTCAGTTATCATCAACAGCACAATGTCCTTTGCACCGAGGTTGTACTGTTTTCTCTTTTCACTTGTTATAGGGTAAGGTGGCCAGCCTTATCCCATAACGAGTAGAATTGAATCTAAGGCTGGGGGGCCAATCCAGCTTGAGTCAATCTCTCCATGTTATTAAAAACTTACATACAAAGATTTATTACTATTAAACTCAGTGGTTCGCATGGGACAGAAGAGCTGTTGAGTTTAGTAATTACTAGCAGGGATAGAAATATACATTTTAATTTTGTTGTATTTACTTTTGCTGTGTAGCAAAATACCATAGCACAAAAATCATTAGGTGCACAACAGTTTGGAAAAAGATCAGTTGTGCTTGTATTGTTTAAGTGCAAGCATAGAGTTTTTGGGCAAGAATGCGTCCCATAACCTTGAATATGCTAAGTAAGCATGTTATTATTGAGCCATTTCTTCAGGGCAGAAACTACAAGCTACAAAGGGGCAGAATTGTTTCTGAAAGCAAGGGCAAGATGTGGAGCTGGTGAAATTTACATGATTTAACCCAGAGTAATCAACAAAAGAAAAGGCCTGCTCAACCTTGAGCTGTTGTAGGACAGAGATTTAACTACACCCTGTAAATGCCACATTTTTAAAGTATCTTATCTTTAGCTCAGCCTAGGGCCCTGCTGGACAATAAATGGTGGAAAAATCCTCCTCTATCAGAGATTTAACAGCTTCCATTCAACCACACCCTGTAAATCCTCCTCTCTCTCCTCTTTTTCTTTGGGATCAAGACTCTTGAATAACTGCTTGATTTTACATTTAAAGTAGTGGCAATTTGACATTTTTTCACTCACTCTGGCCATAAGACAGTCACAACATTTAAGACAAAACTGACACAGACAAATGACAAAATCTGGATGTTGTCAAATCACAAGAGACAGGAACAAAAGACAGACATGAAAACTCTAAGGCTAGCCATCTTTACAACTAGGGAAATGCTAGAGGCGAGAAGCCGAAAGAATAGAATGCCTTTTGAACGTTTTTTAACTCTAGAGGCAAGGTATTTACAACTTAAACTTGCCCTGAAGCAACAAGCTCTGACAGAGCTCACTCCCTCACCTCCAACCTTCTAGGCAGGTTGGAATGTTTTACCTCAGAACATAAACCAAAAAATACTTCCTGACAACCCACAACATAAGGAAATTGAAACAATAATACAATAACCTTCCAAATGATAAAAACTGAGACCCAAATGAATTCCCAGCAAAATTTTACCAGACATTTAAGTTCCATTAGCCAGTTTAACTGGAAAGGGAATAAACAGAGAGACATCTTAATTAAAGAATACTGTCTATTGAATGAACATCTACTGAATATCTCATCCAAATACCAAAGAATACACATTCTATTTCGTACCTGTTGGAACTTTCCCCAAAATGACCACATACTGGGGCACAAAATAAACCTCAACAAATCCAAAAACACTGAAACAACTCTGTGCATTTTCTTAGACCTCAATGCAATAAAACTTTAAATCAACACTGAAAGAAGCCTTATTAATCCACGAACTCACAAAGACTAAACAACACACTCCTGAATGATGCCTTTTTTTTTTTTTTTAATTTTTACTCCTTGTACCTTGAGGGCCTCTTTGAGGCCCATAACAAGCAAGTCATGCTTACTTGTTTTTTGTCCCATGCCAAAACTCACCATTCACCGTCCGTAACAAACCGGGAAGTTACCTTGAAGAGAAGAATCTCTGTAGCAAAGCTCGGGAGGGCACCTTGAAGAGAAGAATCTCTGTAGCAATGCTCGGGAGGGCACCTTGAAGAGAAGAATCTCTGTAGCAAAGCTTGGGAGGGCACCTTGAAGAGAAGAAATCTCTGTAGCAAAGCTCGGGAGGGCACCTTGAAGAGAAAAATCTCTGTAGCAATGCTTGGGAGGGCACCTTGAAGAGAAGAATCTCTGTAGCAAAGCTTGGGAGGGCACCTTGAAGAGAAGAATCTCTGTAGCAAAGCTCGGGAGGGCACCTTGCAGAGAAGAATCTCTGTAGCAAAGCTCGGGAGGGCACCTTGAAGAGAAAAATCTCTGTAGCAATGCTTGGGAGGGCACCTTGAAGAAAGTGTTGGACGGTGTTCACAGGAGTTGAAGGGTGGTCGAGCCCGACGTTGTGGCGCCAGTTGCCGCGGCCGGCTGGCCTCAGCAGAGCACGAGTCCTCAGAGACCTGGGATGAAAGAGACAAGAGGAACACAAGGAGGGCCGACAAGACAGTCTCCTGATCAAATCGGCAAATCTTTATTCTTCTAGGGGGTATTTATAATCTTGGGGAGTCAGGCACCCATACAGGAATGTGGTGATTAACAGAGACAAAAGCCCACCATCAGGTTATGTAAATACTAAAAGGGCAGGCAGGGGCTAGATGGGGTGTGGTGGCCAAGGTTGCTAGGAGACAAATCCCTGGAAGATCCAGGAGCCAAGGCCATGCATAGCCAAGGGCAGCTACGGGTGGGGGACCTTGTTTGCTAAACAATAAGAAGCTCTAAGAGGCACTTAAGAAACTGATTAACATAATTGGTATCAACAAATGTCAGGATGTTACATTTGCCAAAGGGCAACACAGAGGTCACTTGGTCCCCGGCACTTTGTTTTGTGTCTGTTGTGTATAAATGTATTTGTTACAACAGAAAGTGAACGCAGCACAGTTACTGTGATTTTTGTTAGCTCTTAGCCTTGGTCTCTACTTACTGAGCACCCCAGACTCCTATTTGGAATGTGGATCCTGATGGTAACAAACCTCTAAATAAGAAATGAGGATGATTTCAGATTCTCAAAAGGGAAATATGGCCAAGGAAGACACTTTGGCATATTAGACACCAAGCTCAGTTAATGAGTGCTGGTTTCTGAGAAAAAGGTTAGTTTTGGTGTGCTGATAATACCAGGTTTCCTAGCCCAAGGCACACTCACAGAGATTCTTAGTGTTACCCTGAAAGTCTCTGGAGACAGCTGGAGCTTTTATCTAAGACAGACAGCATGTCCTTTGCATTCCCTGCCCCCTCATAGAGTCCAGTGTCAGAGAGAGAGAGAGAGAGAGAGAGAGAGTTTTAAAAAGGTATCTATGTTGGTTGGCTTGTGGTTTGTTGCTGGCAAGTGGCTAATGAACACATTGCTACCTTATTAGAGAAGATAAATTGAAGCTAACCAGGGAGCTGCAGGGCTCACCATCCTCATTGGAGGGATGCCTTCCACATGTCAGGAAGCAGAGATCAACATCCGGCCTTTCAGATTGCACAAGTGAAGATAATGAATTCTCTAAAGACTCAAGGCGGCTTCCAGGAGCATGCACCACTGCAGAATAAACAACTGTGAAATGATCTCAGAACAAGAGGCCGTGGAATTGCTTACTTACTGCTCTGAGAAGCTGTGCCCTTTGTGCTTTGAAATACCAGAGGGGTGCTGAACAGGTGGTACCAGTGGTGTCTGGATTCTTCCTCTTTGCACTGTCATCACATGGTTGCATACTAAAAAGCAAGACATTAAATTAGCTTTTTCCCTGATGGCACTCTTAATGACTGTTGATAGGAAACAGGTAATTTCATGGAGCAGTTTGTAAAAGTATAAAAGTCCTGAGAATAAGTGGGAGGGAGCGAGGGAGGGAGAGATGGAGAGAGCCTGTAGCATACAGCATAAAAGCCGAGACACCTGGGCACATGACAAAAGTTGACTCCACTGAGGTGACACTCGGGACATTGTGACAAGAAGGCAAATGTATCAGCAGGTGCCAGAAAATCCATACTTGTGTGGAACAAGGCCTAGCAGGGTTCTGATGGCCATGTGCACTCATGTCTTAATACAGCCAGGGCTCTGCAGGGGCTGGAATAGGGTACTAGGCCAGTCCTGGTAGGATCTGACAAGGGGATTGTACTGCACTAAACTTTGCGTGTATGAGTGCGTGTGTATGTGTGCATATGGAGGCCAGAGGACAATCTCTGGTGTCGTTCCTTAGGAGGCATCCACCTTGTTTTCTTTTTTTGTTTTGAAACAGTTTCAGCTGGCCTGGAACTTGATATATAGATTAGGCTGGCCTGGAACTCACAGATATTTGCTCTGCCTCTGCCGCTGGAGTTCTGGGATTAAAGGCCTGTACCACCACACCTAGCTGATTCTCGTAGTTTTATGTAGAAATTTAGAATAATGGTATTGTCTGCCGCAGGGATGAAGGTAGGCATCTATTAAAGTTGGCCCTGAGTGACAGGAGTCAAAAGCTGGGGATAGACGAGTGGATGGCCTTACTTCAGTGAAGGCCTGGAAACTGCTTAATTAGACTTTCCTGGTGTTGGGAGGGACCTGGCCCACTTCTCTATGCCATTTTCCCCTCTCTTCTAGCCACTCTGGCATCTTTGAGGGCACTGTGGTTTGGACAGAGTGCACCTTGTGCCTGGTGTGCTTCCTACACCTCGCCCCACTTGCCGGCTTTACCTCTGCTGAGGC
Organism: Eospalax fontanierii; assembly: GCA_035773235.1. Lineage (NCBI taxonomy): Eukaryota > Metazoa > Chordata > Mammalia > Rodentia > Spalacidae > Eospalax > Eospalax fontanierii. The sequence goes on along the minus strand of CM069547.1, from coordinate 49,452,352 downwards.
TTCATCTGTGTCTCAGAAACACTCTGTCCTCTCTCCAGAGGAGGGTGGTTGTGCCATGGTCCTTTGTTCCTGTGTCTCCCCATCACAGAGTTCCTCCCACTGCTGAAAATCTTTTAAAAATATTTTTATTGATTTGAGAATTTCATAGAATGTATTTTGATCCTATTCAGACCCCGCCAACCCCCCCCCCCATTTGCCTCTCTAGTATAAGTTGTCTATTTTTTTCAAGGCCTATGGAGTCTAACCTGTTTCCAAAATGCTCTTGGGTGTGGGTCTATCCCTTAGAATCCCCTCAACCTACAACTTGACACATTTTTTTTTTTGTGTGTGTGCACTGATCTGAGTCTCTCTTTAGACTGCTTCTTCCTGAAGACAGTAATAGATTTGTCTGATTTCTTATTCTAGCCTTGGGGTTCAACGTGGTCTGAGGTGAGGCAAGTTAAAAGTTTCTTTGAAAATTGTAATAAAATATTTTTTTTAGGAGCTGAGAAGATAGCTCAGTCAGTAAAGTGCTTGCTTTGAAAAAAAGGAGGACTTGAGTTTGATCCCCAGAACTCATGTGAAAAAAGCAAGATGTGGTGGCACTCACTTGCAACTCCAGAGCTAGGGAGGTAGAGATAAATTCCTGGGCTGGCTTGCTGGCCAGCCAGGCTAGTCTCTGTGGCTAGTTCCAAGCCAGTGAGTGACCCTGTCTCAAAACGGGGATGGCAGTGGAGAGAGATGGCTCAGTGGTTAAGGTCCACATACTGCTCTCGCAGAGGACTGGAATTGGGTTCTGAGCACCCAGGTGGTTCACAGTGGCCTCCACCTTCAAGGGATCTGCTGCCCTCTTCTGGCCTCCATGGGTATTCTCCATGGGCACTTGTACTCACCCACACACAGACACATATGCACACACATAATTAAAAAGAATAAAAATAAATCCTGAAAAGTAAAAGTGCCTGAGGAATGACCACAGGGTTGTACTCTGGCCTCTACATACACATAGATGTACACAAATACACAAAGAAATTTTAGTTTAAAAAGTAGTATGTGAGTCTGTGATTATTCTGTAATAACTTTTATTTTCAAGCAGTCTATCTAATGTAGCTCAGGCAGGCCTTGAACTCACTGTGTAGCTGAGGATAATCTTCAACTTCTGATCCTTTTCCTACCTTCAGAGTGCTGGAATTACAAGTGTGTGCCTCTATACCTGTTTTTAGGCAGTTCTGGAGGTCCAATCCAGGGTGTCAACAGAGCCACATTCCCAGCCCACTCGGAAACTTTAAGTACCACTGCAAATATATGAAAAGGTGTGAGTTCTCCTGGGTTGGGCTCTTCAGTGAACCCTTACCCCCGAAGTAATGACTGTTATCTGCTTGCTGTTTTAGCCATCCAACCTTTTGTGTGCATTGTCATCTCCATACAGATTTTTTTTGTAAAAATTTTAATTGGGTCATACATAGATATTTTAAAGGCAAATAAAAGGGGGAAAAAACTCAAGGCATTTAAGGGTGCACAGAATTTTATATATGTTCCGTTATGTTAGAATGTGTGTGTCTGCACAAGGAAAGAACTATAGGCGAGACTCCAGCATATGCCACCACAGCCTCCATCGATGCCGACTGGGGCCGGCCTGCAGCTGCTGCTGTGGGTATTGCTATGAAGTCATCCCCGAAACTTGCTAGCCTTTGTGCCATTAATTCCTGTGTGTATGTGTGTGTGTGTATGAGTGTGTGCATGTGTGTCCAGGTACACATGCACATATATGTGAATGGGTGTGTCTTCTTCAGTCACTCTCCACCTTATTCTTTAAAGATTTATTTACTTACTATTTATGTATTTGTATGTGTGCCTTTGTGACTTTATATGCACCATGTATGTGCCGGTCCCCATGGAGGTCACAAGGGGTCATCAGATCTGCCTGAACCAGATACAGGTGGTTGTGAGCCACCTGATGTAAGTGCTGAGAATGAAATCCAGGATACAAGGCACTTAACGGAGCCATCTCTCTAGCCCGCCCCTTCACCTTGTGTTCTGAGACAGGATCTCTCACTCAGCCTGCTCGGTGATACAGCGAGGCTGGCTGGCCAGTGAGTTGGAGGGATTTGCCTGTCTCTGCCTCCATAGCATAGTGGAATTACAGATGGTCTTATGTGAGTTCTGGGGGTCCAAATTCAGGTCCTCATGCTTGGATAACAAGCGCTTTGCCCACTGAGCCATCTCCTTAGCCCCTGGCCTTTGTGTCGTAAATTCTTGGTTCAAAGGACCAAGAGGAGGACTAGTTAGGGTCAGGAGATTGTAGACAGTTAGGAAGGGCTGGCACCACAGGTCCCTGGGAACAGAAGGCTTTATTTCCTACTAAATCTTTCTTTAAAATTATTTTTTATTTTATGTGTATGAGTGTATTGTCTGTATGTATGTAAGTACACCCATGCTGTACAGTGCCTGAGGAAGCCAAAGAGGGCGTCAGATCCCCTGGAACTGGAGTTACAGACAGTTGTTAGCTGCCATGTGAGTGCTGGCAACTGAACCTGGGTCTTCTGCAAGAGTAGCTGGTGCTCTTAGCCGCTGAGCATCTCTCTAGCCCCTAAATCTTTCTTTTATGATTTCCATCTTTAACTTCATTTTGTTGTTGATGCTTGTTTCCTTTTAATGTGTAAATTTTGAATCCATCTGGGATTTATTTGGACTTGTAGAGTGACTCAGTGATATGTATGGACTTCTTTTCTATTTTGTCAGCTGTACACATATCATTTAAAAAAAATCTACCTTCAGCCATACCCTCAGCACATGAAAGGCTGCCCTTGGGGTAACAAGAAAGCTCAGCAGGTAAAGGAGCTTACCATCAAGCCGATGACCTGAGTTTGGGCCCCTAGACCCACATGATGGACAGGGAGAGCTAACTCCCACGAGGTTTCCTGCACACACCATTTTGCCATGTGTGTGACCCCCCGTACAGACACATACACACATCACACAGGCAAATGTGTAAAACAAAAGTTCCCTCCCTCCGTTTCCTCTCTTCTTCCCTCCCTCCCTCCTTCCCTCTCTCCATTTCTCCCTTCTTTTATTTTCTTTTTTAGTTTTTTGAGATAGCAAGTTCAGGCTGGCCTTGAACTCCTAACCCTCTTATTGCTGAGATTCTAGTTGTTCATCATCATACCTGGTCCCTGAAATACCACCCTTTTAATTTCTAAATCCCATGTGTACTTGGATATATTCATGCCTGGATTCTCTTTTCTGTTTCACTGGTCTGTCTATTCATGTGCTAATACCAAACTGTTTTCTTGTCAAAATAACCTGTTCATTTTAAAAAAACTTTACATACTGAAGTAATTTCAAACTTCAGGTATAAGACCAGTACATGTGGATTCACCTTTGCTTAGCTGACCATGCTCTGAACTTCTTTTGTATCTACAGGATCTTTGTTCACAACATTTATGACAGTTGCAGAGAGGCAGCCTCTATATTCCCACTGTTTCCTAAGGACAAGTGTGCTCACCTACTATAGTGCGATGGGAGAAACCAGCAAATCTAGCTTTGTTACAGTGCTTTTATCTAACCCGTGGGCTTTATTCAAATTCTGCCAGTGTCCTTCACAGTAATTTTCAAAATAAATTTTCTAGTGTAGATACATCTCCGGTTCCCTCCCTTTAGTTAGCTTCCTGTCCTTTTTTGTGTTCCTTACTCTAGACCAGATCATCAGACTCTTTTTTACCCATGATTGTGACATTGGAAAAAGGACAGGCTAGTATATTTTAGAATATAACCTGGGTTTGTGTCATGGTTAGTGTTCATTGTCAACTTGACAGAACCCAGGACCTCTTGGGCATGCCTGTGAGGATTATCTTGATTATGTTAATAGATGTGGGAAGATCCATCTCAGCTGTGGGTGGGACCATTCCCTGGGCAGAGGATATCCCACTGTACAAAATGGAGAAAACAGCTGATCGTAAGTTTGCATTCCTCTCTCCAGGCCTCCTGACTGCGGCTGCAATGTAACCGGCTCCCTGGAGTTCCTGCCATTGGACGTCCCTGCCGTGATGGGCTCTGACCTGAACTACGAGCTGAAATGAACCCTTTCCCTCAAGGTTTTGTTCAAGCGTTTTATCAGAGCAACAGGAAAAGAAATTAAGACAAGTATGCATGATGTTTTAAAAAGTCATACAATGCTTTATTTGAATCAATCTGGTCCAGGTTAGAAAACAAAAGCACTCGGGCCATTCATGAGACTTTTAGTTGAAGGGTCCGTTTTTAGAGATGTGATTAGCCCAGAGGAGAGCGCATGGATGGTGTGTCTGTTGCTAGGCATGAAGGGCACGTGCGGGACATTAGACAAGCACTGGTGCCTGCTGAAGCACCGAGGAGAAAGGTAGCTACCGGAAGCTCTATCCAGAGCTGGGCGGATGCCAGGCTCCGAGACCCTGTCCCTGAGGTCCCCTTTCGTCTCTACAGGGCTTCTCATTGGCCAAATTCAAGAAGGACTGCAGAGGCAAGGATCAGCAAGGCCAGCTGCCTGGGGCAGGTGCTGGGCGCAGAAGTGGGAAGAGGGCAGCGCAGCGGAAGTGCTGGGCGCAGAAGTGGGAAGAGGGCAGCGCAGCGGAAGTGCTGGGCAGAGCCAGAAGGCCCGGCACAGTGTTGATAGGCTATCACGAGGACCAGCCTGCTCACACCCTTGAGCCAGCCAATTTGTTACATCAGCATGAACTTAAGCACCACGTCAGTGGCTTCCCTCTCTTCTTCCCCAGAGTGTCTGTTTTCTATCTTAGCTTCCTTGAGTACATCGTCCGGGATAGCGGCAGTGTTCACAAATGTGCTGGTCTTTGGATCCTCTGTGTGGTCTTGGAAGTCTTCCTTTCCCGCTCTCTGTAGGGAGGAAGCAGACTCAGACCCTGAAGTTTTAATCATCCCTCCCTGCTACATTCTGGGCGCTAACACTTCAGTGTGTGTTCTGGTGCCAAGCCCAGACCCCAGGGACGACAAGGTCTGAGTTGTCCAATACAACACACACACACGTGTGCTCCTGTATATGGAGGCCAGAGGTTAATGTCAGGTATTCTCAGTTGCTCACCACTTTATATACTGAGACAGGACTTCTCACTTGAAACCAGAGCTCATGGATTGAGCTGGTCTAGGTAGCTGGCTTGCTCCAGAGATCCTGTCTCTACCTTGTACATGCTAAGATTACAGGTGGGGCATTGTGTCTGCCTGGAATTTATATGGGTGCTGAGGAATCTGAGCTCTGAGTCTTCACAGTTTTCACAGGAAATGCATTTACCTACTGAGCCATCTCCCCTGCACCTTTTAAAAATAAATTATATTTTAAAATCAGCTTAGAAAATAGGTTTCCATGTTTCCCTCTCTTTGCTCTGACAGCGTGTCCCTTCCACTGCCCCACCCCCATAAGGTCTTCCCCTGCACAATGGCTCCTTCCAACCACTTGGCCTCCAAAGACCCTGCAGGTTAAACACAGGAGTCTAAATATTCAAAGCTATGATCTGCATATGAGAGCGAACACGCAGTATTTGTCTCCCTGGGCCTGAGTCAACGCAGTGTAACATTTTCCAGTGGCATCCCTTTCCCTACAAATGCCATGAGTTCAGTTTTCTTTACAGCTGGATGAACTTGTATTTATTTTTGTGCCGCGTTTTTATTATCCGTTCATCAGCAGATGGTCATCTAGGCCGAACATGGATGTACAAGAACCCCGGTGTTAAGATTGGAACCAACATAAGCTCTCAGGTGTGGCCTAGCTGGGTATTTTTGCAAATCTCTTTAGGTCTGACTGACTGGAAAATAGCTAAATGCTCATGCTTGTGTCATTTTAGTTGAAGTGCATGAAGAAATCAGGTTCCATTCAGATACTAGCTGGGAATGAACGTCATTGATTCCTGAAATGTTCCTTTGAGGCCCCTCAAACTATACTTTGAAAACCACCTCCCTAGTACCTACTGCTCAAGTGTGGCCTAGGGGCAGCGTAGGACCTGTTAGAAAAGCGGGAGGGTGGGATGGGGTGGGGTGGGGGTGGGGGTGCTGTTCCATTGCACAAGCTCCTCCAGACTCTCAGCTGCTCACACACAGGAGAGGTACTTCCTTTTCCAGAAGCCTCTAGGGAAGATCTCCAGGACATACGTGCCTGAACATTGCTTTATTTCAGTTTTCTGTGACTCAGTAATTTGGCTAGATGTTAGACTGCAAATTGTTTTTACGTTTTACTTTCTGTTTCTCGAGAGGTCACATTAGTGGCCAAGGGGAGAGGCAAGGAGTTTAGGTGCCCGTGTCGCTCACTCCCGGCCTCATTCCCGGCTTCCCAGCACTCCTGGTCCCTTCCCTTCGCGCACTTCCGGCCCACTCCAATCAGTCTTTAGTCCTGTGCTTTCCCTGTTTCCCCAGGACATTCTTTCCCAGGCCTCAAAGCGCCCCCAGGGTCTGAGCATGCAAACTACTCTCCCTTGGGCCAGTCATCTGCCTATCATGGAAGACCCCTGCTTAAAGACAGTGTCCCTTCCATTCTTTTTGCATTTTGATTTACACTTTGTTCGTTATTTCACTGCTTTCTTTAACATTTATTTATTTAATTTTACATGTATGTGTGTTTTGCCTGGATGTTTGTAAGTGCACCCGTGTCATGCAGTGCCCATGGAGGCCAGAAGAGGGTTTGGATTTCTTGGAACTGGAGTTATAGATAGTTGTTAGCTGACATGTGGGTGCTGAAAGGAGCCCTCCTCCTCTGCAAGAGCAGCTGGTGCTCTTAACTGCTGAGTCACCCCTCCAGCCCCCACCTCACTGTTTTCTGAATCATTCCTCAATGGTTCCAATTGTACAGAAGCCTTCCAAATGATTTTAATTATCAGCATAGTACAAATGTGATGCTCTCTAGTGGGCTAAAAGTTTTTCCGGGGCTGGGGAAGTGGCTCAGTTGGGAAAGTGCTTGCTGTGTACGCATGAAGACCTGAGTTCGGATCTCCAGGACCCACATAATAAAACCAGGTACAGCAGCACACATTTGTATACTCAGTGAGCGGGAAATCACAGGAGGACCCCTGGAACTTGCTGGCTAGCCAGTCTAGCTGAATAGACGAGCTCCAGATTCAATGAGAGACCCTGTCTCAAAATACAAGATGGAAGGCAATCACCATCATTGTCCAAATCCAGTCACTTCAATCACTGTCCAAAGAAGACACTGCCTCTGTGCACATACCTCTCCACAGGAACACATACGTACACCACAACGCACATACATACTTTTCCATCTTTCATTTTCTTTTAAAAATGGATTATTATCTTATTACTATCATTAAAATTGCGTGTGTGTCTGTGCTGGAGAATGCAGTTACAGGCTGCTGTGTCTCCCCCAGCATGGGCACTGGGAACTGAACTCGGGTTCTCCAGAAGAGCAGTGCATGCTCCGAACCAATGGGCCGCGTCTCTGGCCGCACCGTTTCGTTGTTCATGTGGACTTTATTGACAGCCTGGCTCACCCCTCTCCTACACTGGCATTTCGATTGAGATCATAATAAACGTATAATTTATTTTAGGGAGAATTGACAAGCTTAAATTATTGCATGTATGCTTTTCCATTTATCCAGTTGTTCTTTTATGTTCCTTGCTAGAATTGTAAAGTTTACTTCTTGTAGATTTGGTTGATGTCTTGAGATTTATTCCTTTGGTTTGTTATTGTGAATAAAATCATCCCATCGTATATACTTTGGAACCTTCTGGCATTTCACTTAACTGTTATATCAGTGAAGTCTTCTTAACTTTATGTATTTAAACCTCTTTCATATCTTAACATGTATTAATTAAATTTTGGTTTACTTATAAAAGTAATGTATGACATTATAAATTAATTTAGATCCATAGAAAGTTATAAAATGGAAAGTCAATTTTCTCCTCCTCCAGGTCACTCACTTTCCTCTTAGAATATATCCCTGTGGATTGCTTATTATTCACTATTATTTAATCTTTTTGAGACAGTGTCTCATGCAGCCAGGCTGGCCTTGAATTTGCTTTGTAACTGAGAATGACCTTTGACTTGTGATCCTCCTTCCCTTACTTCCTGAATGTTGGGACCACAGGCTTGTACCAGCACACTTGGTTTCTGTAGTACTGGGGAACCCAGGGCTTCCTGTATGCTAGGCAAGTGCTCTACCAACTGAGCTACCTCCCCAGCCCTTCTATGGGTTGTTTCTTTTTGCTTTCTTCTTAAAATATTTTATTTATTATTTTTACTTTATGTGTAGGAGTGCATTGCCTGCATGTATGTAATTGCATCTGTGTCGTGCAGTGCCCATGGTGGTCAGAAGAATGCATCGGATCCCCTGGAACTGGACTTATGGATGGTTGTTAGCCACCATGTGGGTGCTAGGAAATGAACCCCAGTCCTCTGTAAGAGCAGTTAGTGCTCTGAACTGCTGAGCCATCTCTCCAGCCTCTGGATTGTTTTTTGTATAATCCTTCCAGAGTGTTTAGAGGCTTACATATGAATCTATATGGAGATGCAGTGTGATGCTGAAATGAACTGTGTTCTTTCTCCCCTTTTGGGTGAGGTCTAAAGGTCTGGAACACCTGAGTGGATGATATTTTGTGCTGCAGCTTCAGTCACCTCCATAGCCTGCGCCAAGAACTCCTATGTGGATTACTGGCAGCGGCAGCCCTCTATCTGGCCAGTAAAAGGAAGGCATAGGGGCCAAGGGCCTTCTCCAAGAGTGTTACTGCCCTCCTGGACCAGTGAGAAGGGCTTGGAGGCCGTCTCCTAGGGAGCTGAGATCCTTAGAGATAGATAAACACAGTGTCTTTTCCATCTGGACGAGGAAAGGCTGTTTGGGAGTATTCTGCCTTGGGGGTTGAGGGCAAAGAGGTGGCGACCTTGGGCTTGAGCGGCAGTTTTCAAAACTGTGTACTTTAGGGGACTGCAAGTGGATTCTATTGGATTGAGTGGAAACACCTTGGGCTGTCTTCGTCTCATAAGGATTTCTTTGCGGAGGCTATGTGATCCTATGAATCAAACTGTGCACCCAAGTAAGAGGTTATACACAACTATGAAGAGCCAACAGCTGGTGCCAACTGATCTCAGCCATTGGGTCAACTGGGAGAAGCTCCCAAAGTGGAACAACAAAACAAAAAAAGTAAAAGAAAAAAACTCTAAGCCTCTCGCAGCTCTATAAAACAAGCTTTGCCTCTATCAGCCTCAGCCACACTCAGTAACTTCTTCTGGTTATCAGTCTCAGAGGACCACCCTACTCTCTCCTCCCAGCTCCTCTCAAGGTAAAGCAGGTGTGTCATAACCCTTAGCCAGCGAGTGTTTGGAGGAGGTGAGCACTGAGGTGGGATCCAGCCCACCTCCCCCTTCCTGCTCCATCTCCATTCCCTCAAACTCCATAGCCCTAGGGATGTGGTGTCCTGCCTCGTGCCTAGAGGATAAGAGAGGAGGAGGTTTATGTTGGGTTAGGCCAGAGTGTTTGCTTTTACATTGTCTTCCTACAATAAGAGTTTTCTTTGGGCTAGAAATACTAAGCCTGATTTCGTTATCACATCATGCTGGATCAGGAATAGAAAAAATCCACAGGGTAGGGCAGGCACAGCAGGAATGAACTTATTTTTGCTTGCACTCTGTTCCAACTGGCTCTGGCTCTATCTGTTCCCTGCATTCCCTGAATGACACAAACATATATAACATAAAAAACAAGGAGCCTCCACAAACACACACTAAGTGTTCTGTATCTTGCTTTCCACCTCACAGATCTTAAAGATGCTACCTTAGCAGCATATGCACATGCCCTTTTAAGTCTGTTGCCTGGAACTTCCTTATAAGCACAAAATGATTTCTTTATCAAATACACTATTGATAAACTAGGATTTTTCCACCTTCTGATTTTCCATACAATGACCTGGGCTACAGCTTCCATCACCTTCCCAGGTCGCTGGATCCTGACGCTCTTAGAGATTAGCATCGTATCTCTTCCTTTGTGGATCGTGAAAAGCTGTTATAATGAATATCCTTTTTCATATCATATCATATTTCTGTATAATGAATTTCTGGAGGTAGGACTGCTAAGTTAACCAGGTCTATATTTTTAAAATTTATGAGCCTCCAAAGAAAGTATATTAATTTATGTCCCCACCAAGAGTTTCCCCATAATCATGCAGACACTGTTTTTAATCTTCGTCAGTATAAAAGGTCAGAAAGAATAGTACTTTGGCAGTTCATAAATTGTAAATGAGGCTGAACTCTTTTCATCTTCGCAAGATCATTTTGTATTCTTTTTCCATTACCTTCCTATTTGTGTCTTTCATGTAATAAACTCTTCTTTTAGCTTTGCTTTCAGGTGGGAAGTGGCTGGGGCATCTGTGAGGCAGAGAGAGAGAATGGAGAGAAAGAGAGAACGGAGAGGAAGGGAGAGAACGGAGAGGGAGAGAGAGAACGGAGAGGAAGAGAGAACGGAGAGGAAGAGAGAGAATGGAGAAGAAGGGAGGAATTCTACCCAGCACCTGCTATTAGTGTGACCGGAAGAATATACCTTGCTTCCCCTCATTTTTCTTTGAGACAGAGGCATCTCATCCCCTAACCCAGGATGGCCTCAAGATCTTTATGTAGCTAGCCAAAGATGAACCTGAATTCCTGATCCTCCTGCCTCCAAATCCCAAGTACTAGGTTAGAGGCTCGAAGCCCCATGCCCAGCTTCTCTAACTCCATTTTTCATCCGGTTCCTTTCCTTCCTTTTTTTGGATTTTGGTTGCATAATTGTGTTTGAAACTCTGCAGGACATAGGTTACCATGGACTTCTCTGCTCCCTCTGTGGACCGTTTGTCCGATACAGATGGATGAGTGATTCTCACTTGGGACAGGCAGGGCACCACGGTGGTTAGCATCCACATGGGCTCTGCGTCAGGATTTCCTGCACCACAGCTGCTGGGTGGGGACAGCCGGGAGACGGGAGGGAAGAGGCAGAGCGGCCCGAGTGCTCTTCTCCGTCCTTGTTGGATCACCGCAGAGCACTCTGACCGCTCCCCAAAGGGCTAGGTTCTTTGTGGGCCTCCTTAGAACTCCATGCTCTCATCTTTGGGTTTCCTTTGCCACACCCTCCCGCCGCCTTTCAGGCCAAGGGTGATGTGGAGACTGGGTTGCCGTGTCTGAGATACTGCACTGTCTCTTGTGAGCTGTACCAAACCTCTGTCACTAGCCTTGTTAGTCAGCTTCCAGGAAGTTATTCCAAATTGTGAGAGTCATCTCACTTTGGTTTCTGGGATCTTAATATGGGCACCTCGTGCCTCATTTTAACCAGAGGTCCTAAGGAGAAGGAAAGTGATCTATATCGCACCCACTGCTGGTGTTGGTGCTTTTCCGTTAAACCCCAAAGCGGTTACACACAGTAGTGCCAAGGGCAAGTCAGCCTTTGTCCCACAAAGGAGGGACCTTGAGACTTCATTCTGACTGTCATCTGTCATAGCACCCGGGCTCAGTTGAAGATGATGGGAGAGGTTGCTCATGAGTCTGATTTGGCTCAACATGACCCACAGCTGAGAAATCAGGAGTCACTCTGAGCCAGCGGGGTTGATCTGAACTTGAGGCAGGCAGTGACAGCCACTGCAGAATGCTGTAGTCTTTCCTAAGGCCTGGGCCCAAGTTTTCGTGGGTATCACAGAACTGAAGGTGGCTAGGGTTCTAGGAGGGCTGGGGTGTGTTGGGAGGCCTGGAAATGTGGGATGGAATGGGTTGGGTGACTGAAGAATGTTTCAGTTGCATGAGTGTCTAGAGCTCTCCGAAGATGCTGGGATTCGGGCTGGTAGCCAGTGGTCTAACCTTCAGTACCTGAGGCGTAGATTGTGGGTGGTGGGAAGTCTAGCCTGGGAGAGAGATGTCCTTGTAGTTTTTCCAGCGATGCCCATGTGTCTGAACACGTTTTTCATCTCCAGCCTCACTCAGTCTTTCCCTCCTTCCCAGCGGTCACAGCAGCCAGTACTTCTCATTCTGCTTTTCTAGGGCGGGGCACTGTGCTCTCTGTGGCCTCAGTCAGAGAGACCCACTATTCCCTCCCTAGGACAGGCGGACTTGTTGAGAAAATAGAAAGTAATTCAGGCTGATTGATGGCACTCTTGCGGTCTCTTCCTTCTTCCATCTCAGTCTATCGGGCCCGTTGACCGAACCACCCTGAATTAACTACAAATTGTGATGTAATAGAAATGACGTAGAAACCAGTGAGATATTTAGGAAAGTATGGATTTTAATCCTTGTTTTTTCCCTCTGTCCCTCAGCAAAGTTCAGCTGACAAGTTTGTGGTTAGAACACTAACACAGTTAGCTGGAGCCACTGGTCTTGTCCTGATGAAAGTTCCTCAGCCCTGTATGTCTTAAATGGAGACTTCTGCTGTGATTTTCAGACAGGATTTTTTAAAACATTTGTTTTCTTTATAAATTTGTACTAATTTGCTTGATTTTTAGAATGTACTAATAGCCAATTAATATGTAATTTCTTCTTACTGTAACCCAATGCCAAGTTATAAAAGATATGTGCTGCTTCCCCTTGGAGGTCCAGACTTTGAGGCTAGGCTGCAACCTAAGTAAATATCTGCTTCCTGTGCACTCCCAGTGTCCAGCCTGAGCTTTCCCGAAACAGATATAACACCCACATATGACATTTACTTATTTGAAACACTTTAGTGCTATAATGACATTTCTAATGTGTTGTCTTCTCCACTCTCCATTTCCCTTTCATTATACCAAGCAGAAATTCTGTTCCCATTAAATGGTAACCCTCCCCCTCCACTGCCCTTGGTCCATGGTATCTGTGGTTACTGTGGTCCAGGTCCAGGTCCAGGTTTTCTGGAGGATGAGAGTTCTCCAGATCACCTCAGGGCCTCTACTCTCTCCTGGCAATGGTGTGTCCCTCACAGAGACAGAGCTAGGTTATAGACAGGATACCTCAGGGCTGCTCAAGTGGGGCAGAGGGCTTTTGGGGGTTTTTCTTGGAACTGGGTGGTGCTTTTACAGTAAATAACAACATGGAAACTTTTACAAGATGGAGTCTGTTCTGTTCAGTCCCCTCATCCCCTGCTTCTAATATGTACCTGAGACCAATCATGGGGCTCTATTAAGCTCAGTGGCCTCAGTGCCTAAGGGTTGGTATTGTGACTTAAACCCATAAGCTGAATCACTCCCAAGTGTTCCCTCATGAACTGAACTAACCTGTTAAGGATACAGGACCAAAGGTGAGCAAAAGAAGGAGAATCAGTAGGGGTCCTAGCAATGTGGATACTAGGGTGGTCAGCCAGGGGGATGAGTTAAACCACGACTGAAACCATCCTTGTTGGGTTCCCGCTCCCACGTCCAGATGGCTAATCCCTCTCTAACTTTTGCCATGGACTCCCTCACGCCCCCTGAATGATCTATATAGAAACAACATTCCTCCCCTAATGCAGCACAAAGGCCGCCTTGTAAAAAGATGAGGTCTAGCCCACACCGATTCTGTAAAACAACTTCGGCTAAAGAGGTCAGGGACTCCTGCAGATAGGAAATGGAGGTTTCTAATCTTTCTATGTCTAGATCTATAGCGGCCCTTAAGCTGGAGTACAGAGAATGCTGATTATCAGTCCCTGTTCGGGCCCCTATCAGACTGATGCCCAAGAGCATACTCAGTGTCAGGGCAGTAGCAGTAGTAGGTTCCCTCTTCATTCTAGCGGGGGTCCCCTCCATTCTGGACAAAATCTCATCTTGAGTATGATAGAGAAGCAGGGGGACCAATTGGACCAAAATGCAGAAGCTGCTGGCCTTGTTAAGGACGGCTAGGTTGATGAAAGGAGTCAACCCTGAGGAGCACGCCCACCAGGTATCCTGGTGAGGGATTAAATAACTGGTTAAGTCTGAGGAGTTGAAGGATTCAGTGGTATTACACAGCTGTTGATGGGAGGAGGGGGGTACCGTCCCTAGACATAGCCCAGTACCAGCGACCTGCTGTAGAGTCCGCCGGGCTTTAGAATTCCAGCAGCACTGACTCGAGTTAGTGGTCTCTACTGAAGAGATCAAGGGGCTGATAATGAGATCTTAATACCATCCAGGCATTTAGGGGGTCGTTTTACCCTCAACTGCTTAGTTAGTTTTTACCTCCTATTTTTATTTATCCTCTGAAGAGGTCACCCCAACTGCCAATAGGGAATTGGGGTGCTGACCGCTTCTTCATAGCTGGACAGAGTCATAGGTTGTTGCAGTTTTGGGGTACCCCCTCAGTAAGTCTATCTAAAAGACCCCCAAGTTGCATAACTGTTAGCTGTAAGGAGAAAAGAAAGTCCTTGACTGATGCCTGGAAGATGGAACAATAGTAGATCAGGGAAAATTTCAAATGTCCAAGTCAAGGCCCATTAGAATTTTTGCTCAGGACTTCCAAGTTGCATTCCCCCTTGTTTGTTTGTTTGTTTTTGGCTGTCAAGGCTGAATTTGAGAGTCTTGAAATCAATTTCTTTTCAGGCACCTTGATAGCTTACTGGATTAACTAGAATCAGGGTAAGTTCCCTCCAAAGTGGCTTCTAGACTGGGAGAGAAAAGAAATTAGTTATCACTTAATTTTTAGAACAATGGTGGGCTTGCCTTTCTTGGCTGCAGGTATGCACTACAGTGTTTGAGTGGGCCAGGATTTGAAGTTTTACTTCTGAGTAGCATTTTCTGTTTAGAACAAAATCATTAGTGCTTATTTCATTTAAACCCAATATCTGGGAAGTATAATTCCTTTTATTCTTAAGAAGTATAGTAATCATTTTAATTTTTGGTTATACTTTCCTTTTGGGTATTTAAAATCATACAACTGGCCTGTATAAACCAATTTAGTTTTACTCTTAAGGTCAGTTGAACATCTATTCCTCGGGGGTGGGGGGTGTTCACATGGGCTTCAGAGGAGCACCTGGCTCCTTAGGCCTTTTTTTTTTTTTTTTAACCAGTTCCACCTGTGTGAAGATAAGTCAGAAAGTCTTGTTTGCTAGACTATGGCTTCACTTAGAAGCATCAAGAAAACGTTTTCCTATGCTGACCCTCTTCTTTGCAGACTGGACACTGGCTTGAGTCCTTCTAGTGGGATCTCCATGATCTCCCTGAACAGGAGGACAGGTGACACATCACAGTTATATGACATTTTGAGAGATGCCCCATAGTCCCCTGGAACCTAGTTGACCTTGGAGGGCAAGAGACAAAAAATTGTCCCTGTAAGTCCCTCTGACCAGATTACTATAGGCCTTTAAATATGGTTGTTAAACACCCAAGAAGGTTAGTTTCACCAATTTGGTACCTTTAATTACTGTATGTTATATAGCTAAAGCTTGGGCAAAAGCCAAACATTTTTAATAAGCCTTGACTAGACACATATTTTGTTCCTTAAAGTATTTGACTGAACTATTACTTTAGAAACTTTAAGACTAATTATACATTATTTATCTAATGTTTCCTATATTATAACATATAAACTCAGATTTTTAAAATCATGTGTATAGCTGGACATATCTACTCATTATGGTCTTATACATAAACCCTTCACCTTCTCTATAACCTCATGGATCAAGTCCTTTCTTTTAGCCTTCCCCAAACTTCCTCCCCAAATGCAGGAGGCCATTTGTAATTAGGGCAAAATTACATACAGCTGGCTGGGAGGAGTAGCTGGATACTCAGGTGAGGGTCCAGTGATCCTGCTTGTTCTTCCCTCAGTGGAAGAATATAACTGTTAACAAACCCAACTGTAATGAAATTCTGTAAGTAGGCACAGCTGAAGTCATGAGGATGGCAGTTACTCGCTCAGAAGAATGCTGTGCAGTATTATCTTGTTATAGAAGACCCTTAAAATCCTTTTTACTTTATCTATTTTAGAGAGTTGGTCCTCCAAAACCTGACTTTAGATCTTGAAAGTGTAGATACTAGAGAAAAGCAATTGGTACATAGTAATATATTATCAAATTGAAGTTTAGAATCTCCAGCATAATCACTGACTGAGGAATTTTAGACAGAAGGTGCTGTCTATCTTTTCCAAGGACTGTGAATTGTTCCCTTTGCTATGCATTTGCATTAGTCTCTGTTAGTGACCTTTTTACTGCTGTGAGAAAATAGAGAATTTCATGAGGTACTTTTGCTATAGCCATTTTATATTATAAGATGAATAATAATAACCCTTATTGAAATTAGTTTATCCCTTAATCTCAATAGCACAATGGCTTTACTCAGAGTCTGTTTTGTTCTTTTCTTCTTGTCACATGTCATTGCACAGGAGAGCTGTTAAATTTAATCACTACTAGCATAAATGAAAACACCTGTCCTTCTTATAACTTGTATACATTTATCTAGGCAGAGGAGGCTTTTTATCTGCCAGGTCCTTTTATCTAGAACAGGGTTCGATTAATTAAAACAGAAGATTTACTATTAAGAGATTATTTTATGTAATATTTTTAACTTTATAAGACAGATTTTTTCCTTAACTAAACAGGAGGCAAGATTATTAGCCCAACGGGTAGTTTCTTTTAAAGAGAGCTTTCAGTCTGTCTGGATCAGAAAAACCATATTATACCATACAAAATTTGAACTAAATACCCATAATAAGGAAAACAATGATACGTAAAGGAACCTGGAAAACCACTGGTGTCCATCCAGGGAATGAAAGGGGTAGACACAAAACCGAGCTTGGTCCTGGAGTACTACAGATTCAAATGAACTTCCTAGGTTTAGCCATCACAAAACATCATTTCACTTTGTACCCAGCTAATGTAGGAGGCCCATGCCTAGAAAAACTAAGTTCTCTTTAGAAACCGACAATTTAAAATCTTAAAAGTCACTTTCAGAAGTCAGCAAATATATAAAAAATGTTAAAATTCAAAATAATTTCCTTTAAAAACAGATAAAGATGTTATATAAACAAATACCAGTATTTAAAATAGTTTCCTAGTAAGAACCAGTAAATTCATAAGACAATGTAAAAATAATCATTTTAACAACCAGTAAATACCATGTTAAAAGTTAGAATTTAAAATAATTTTCATTAGAAACAGACCAAAATGATATTAAAATACTGATACTGTCTTTCTAATTTGACATAAAAAATATATTAACCTTATTACAAAAGACAATGTGAGAATCTCTTACTTTTTTATGATCCCATCAAGAATCCCAGTGCAAAGGTGAATGTGAAGCAGTGTCCTCTGGATCTCTTCATTCCTAGATGCAATTTATTGCTGGGGGAAATTACTCAAACAGGAGGCAGAAGGAATGAGAAACTAGCTTAAAGGAGAGACCCTTTCCTGTGGTGGAATGGCTTGCTGCAGACTTTCAAGCTGCTTTTTTTTTGCAATCACACAAAAAGGCTATGAGCCCATGGTTTGACATCTTTAAAGTGAGAGAGAACTAGGTCCAGTGGGGTGGAGGGGGTCTGTCCCATATCGTCAGTCTCAGTTGAAAACACAGACACAAATATCAACAAAACAGACACAGACACAAATACTGACAGCAGGACGTGTCCCCAAAGAGAAGTAAAAAGTTCAAGACCAGGCCAGGATACACAAAACTGTCTTTCCACAGACAGTCAACAAATAAACAAAGAAAAACCAGAGAGGTAATGTATGTAAAATTTGTACAGTTAGAATTGCTTTGTAAAAATGTAGCTCTCAGATTCTCGCTCTGTCTTAGGCAGGCCAGCAGGAACTTTTACTTGCTTTTCTCATCCTGTCTTGCTTTTTATTTCTTTTCTCTTCGGGGCTAAATAAATGCAGCAGATCAGAACATGTCTTGGATCAAATGAGCTTTCTTCTTCAGGCTTCCTTATTGCTATATCTGAATCACATTTGGAAATAATTGGCTTTCTAGTTGGTGAATTTGAACATTACTCGGGGCTCCAGTTAAGAAATTTTGGAGTAGAATCTTACAGGAATTTTAATATTAAAAAAGTCTAGAAATGTCCTTTAAAAGATAGTCAGATGCAGGGCTGGGGATGCGGCTCAGTAGAGTGCTTGTCTAACATGCACGAAGCACTGGGTTTGATTCCCAGCACTGTATAAATTAGGCATAGTGGCACATATCTATAATCCCAGTAATCAGGAGGTGGAGGAGAAGGACTAGAAGTTCATGGTCATCCTCAGCTACATAGATAATTTGGGGCCAGCCTGGGATACATGACATCCTATCTCAAAAAAAAAAAAAAAGGAAAGAACAAAGAAAAAGATAACCAGGTGTAGAGCGTGCTGGTTCAGGCCTGTAATCTCAGCATTGAGAAGGTGAGGCAGAAGCATTGTTTTAAATCCTGGGCCAGTCTGGGATATATAGTGAGTACAAAGTACAAAGTTAGTCAAAGTTAAGTAGTGAGATGCCGTCTTAAAAAAACCAAAAACTAAACACCAAAACAAAACCCTCGGAAAAAATAACCAGAAAATTTTATTTCTTCATATTTTACAGCACAGAGCAACGATTATTTTGGTGAGCAGATACTGAGGATATAGAACACGCACTGTCATTCACAACCCAGCCACCTCAGTGAACTTAGAAGGCAGCATGAGGTGTCTTATTTCCCACGGTATTTTAAATGAGGAGATGGACTTCTGTGAATGTTTACACAACAGTAATTAAGTGACAGTCAGCTTTGGATAACACAACCTTTGCTTGATTAAAATATGTTAAAAATACAAATTAGGAGCCAATGAGATGGCTCAGGGAGTAAGGGCACTGTCTCCAAACCTGATGGTCTGAGTGCTGTCACTAGAACTATCAGGGTTGGAGGAGAGAACTGACTCCCACAAACTGTCCTTACACACACACACACACACACACATACACACACACACACATGAAATTTAAAAATTTTAAAAGGGGACTGGAGAGGTGGCTCAGTGGTTACGAACACTTGCTGCTCTTGCAGAGGATGGGGGTTCAGTTCCCAGCAACCACATGGACACTCACAACTGTTTGAGCTCCAGTTCCAGGGGATCTGATGCCCTCTTCCAGCCTCCAAGGGAATGAGTATGTAGGGCATGTATACACAGACACAGAAACACATAAAATAAAATCAACAATATATTTTAAAGAATAAAAACATATAAATCGGATTTGAAAAAAACTATGTTTAGATAGTTTCTGTTTGGATCTTAAATGTCCCCTGAAGCCCAGGTGTTAAAGGCTCAGTCCTAGCTTGGTAGTATCAGGAATCGCTAAGGCCTACTGGGAGGTTTTCTGGTTCCGAGGGACATGCACTTGATGGGGATGGTGGTATCCTGAGCCCTCTTCTTTCTTTGCTTCCAGGGTGTCATGAGATGAGAAGCTGGCTCCATTGTGATTGTCCAAGCTGTGAAGTATTGTTTCAACAGAGCCCAAGAGAGCCAGAGGCCAACCAAGCATAGACTGCAACCTCCAGAAACGTTTCACAAAATACACACACAATAATGTCGTAAAGTAAATGTAAAATATTAATGTATGTAAAATATATGTATATAGTATATGTAAAAATAATGTATGTACTTTTGGATGGTCAAATCATGTAGACAGATTGATACTGTGCTTTTTATTTATTTTTTATATGTATACGTGTACCGCCTGCATGTGTGTAAGTGCATCCCTATCTTGCAATGGCTGCAGAGGTCAGAAGAGGATACCCTGGAACTGGCTGTTAACTACCATGTGGGTGCTGGGAAATGAACCTGGGTCCTGTGCAAGGGCAGCTAGTGCTCTTAACTCTTGGGCCATCTCTCCAGCCCCGAGATAGAGAGTATGTTTATGTTACTTTCTTCTCTAGAAACCGGGAATATGTAGTCTTAATTTTTAAGTTTATTCATTAATTCAAACAATTATTGTTAAATGTTTATAAGTCCATATACCATACTAAAAATGAAGACGAGGCAAGGGGCGTGGGCTGGTGAAAAAGAGAGCACTGAAATTTCAAGAAGTCTAGAATCTTTGGAAAAGATAAGCATGCAATTTCATTACATTTTATACCTGATAAAAGTTAAATGGCAAAAGAGAAGTATTGGGCTGGGGCTATGGCTCAGTTGGTAAGACACTTGCCTTGCAAGCGTGAGGACTTGATTTTGATCCCCCAGAACATATGCAAAAAAACAAATGTGGTGGTGTGTGCTTGAAATCTCAGTCCCGGGGAGGTGAGACAGGTGAAACCCTGGTTTGCTGGCTGGCCAGCCTGTCTAGTCTGCTTGGTATCCCAGGCCAGTGAGACTCTGTGTCAGAAAAACATGGCCTCAGCATGTATGTATACACATGTACCTGCATAACACATGTTCCTGCACACAGACAGACACACATACACATATACACACAGGCACATCACATACATACAGACACACTGCATGCACACAGAAACACATACACACTAAAGAAATGTAGCAGCTCTGATGAAAGACCGATCCTGTCTTTGGACTAGGGGCCACACTGCTGAGGAGGTAACCCCTGTGGAATCCTCGGGGGACGAATAGATTACACCACAAAAGTTAGGAAGATACTACGCGTTGCATTTTGGCTGCGACACAGCTACTTATCTTTGTTGTTCTTTTTCAATGACTCTTTTCCCTCACGCATTTCACTTCATTAGAGCAATAACAACAAGATGAAGCAAGAGGATATTATTATATTTTGGGTAAAATGGAGGGTTAGAGAATTTTGATGCCTTGTCTAAGGTTCCTTAATAATGGTCAAGACCAGTGCCTGCAGCACGGAGCGGAGATGTCTCAGCTTGGTGGTAGGAAGGGAGGGCACAGATGCAGATACGGACCCAGACCTTGCTGTTTTTATTTAGTCTTTTTGATATTGGGTCTCCCTGTACCCCTTGCTGGCCTGGAACTCGCTGTGCAGACCACACTGGCCTGGATCTCACAGAGATCTGCCTACTTCTGCCTCCCAAGTTCTGGGATTAAAGGCCTGTGCCACTACACCCAACTGTTTTAAAAAATGTGTCTGTGCTGGTTTGTGCACATGAGTACAGTGAATGCAGGGGACAGAAAAGGGAATCAGATCCCCTGGAGCTGGGGTCACGGTGGTTGTGAGCTGTCCAATGTAGATACTGGGAACTGAACTCAGGTCCTCTGCAAAAGCAGCAAGTGCTCTTAAACACTAAGTCACCTCTTCATGGCTCTGACCTTCCCCTGCTCTTGGCCTTGCTTTTAATGAGCTAGCCGAGGATGTACTTGAGAACATCCACAGTTCCTGAGATGAGGTCCCCAGACTAGTAGCATCGCCTGGGAACTTGTCAGAAAGCTCAGACCTCATTCCAGACCCACCGGGTCAGGAATGTTGGGGGAGGGGCCCACACCCAGGGAGTCTGATGCAGGCTCAAGTGTGACAATCCCTGTACAGATGTCTGAACGACTCTTTGTTTTCATTCTCTGGGAATTTCATACATATATACACTGATTTTGATCGTATCTACCCCTTACTCGTCCTCTTCAACTCCACCCAGGACCCCCATCTCATCTCCCTCCCAACTTCATCTTCCTTCCCTCCTTTCTCTCTTTCTCTTTCCCTTCCTGCCTCTCTTCCTCTCTTCTTTTCTTCCTTCCCTTTCCTTCCTTCTTGAGTTTCTTTCCTTTTTTCTTTTCCTTCCTTCCTTCCTTCCTTCCTTCCTTCCTTCCTTCCTTCCTTCCTTCCTTCCTTCCTTCCTTCCTTCCTCGCTTTCTTCCAATCCACTGAGTCTAGTTACTGCTCCGTACATGTTCATGGGCATGTGGTCATCCACATGGGCATGGGGAACCTTCTAGTGATCACATTCCTAAAGAAAAGTGACTTTTCCTTCTCTCAGCAGCTACCAATTACCAATAAAGCCTCAGGAGTCGCTCCCTGCTCCCTGTTGGAGTTTTTAACTGGCTTCGTCTTGCGTAGGTAATCACAGCTGTTGTGCAGTCAGGAGTGCAGCAGCTGTGTCAAGTCCAAGGGGCAGCCTTCCACAGAACTCCTCCCTTCCCATCCTTTGGATCTTACATTCTTTCTCTTTTCTCTTTCAGGATGTTTCCTGAGGCTTGGGTGTGTGTGTTTGCTATCAATGCTAAAGAGATAACTGAAAGAGAACAGGTTTTATCACCGTACCTTATTCCTTACAGTATCTGCCTGTGTGGGAATTAGTATTTTTTCATTCACAAAAGATTGGCTTTCTTTATTTGGAGTCACAGGCAGCTGCCTAAATCATGACTCAACTCCAAGTCCTTTTGCCTCCACTTCATAATTAGTGCTTTGGTCTTTTTGTCTGAGGGCTTTTATTGAACGAGGTACTGTAGCACAGGGCTGAAATAAATTTGAGATGAAAACTGCATATTGTTCTTCTTCATTGAGAAAACACAGAAATATCTATCATCACAGTGAACAGGGGACTCAGTGTGCTAAAGTCAAGTTCTCCCAGGGCTCACATACCAAGTTGTACATTGCTTCAGCATAAAGGAAGGCAGATTGCTGCCAAGGGTTACCCACAAAAGTAGGTTCAACCCTGAGAACCTTTGCCTGTTCCTCAGAATATGCAGTTTTCAAAGCAATTCAGTTGAGAGATGGAGGGAGCCTAATGGCTTGGTATTTCATTCTTATGAATAGTTTGTGAGAAGAAAAAAAACAGGGATGAGGGTATTCAGTTACCATGACAACTTGGAGAGGCTTGGAATGCCTGATGATACAGTGGAGCTGCCAGAGCTTGGCATCTTGATTGTAGATGAGAAAAGCAAGGCTGCTGAAGGCTGGGCAGTGGGTGGAAAGAAACATTCTCTTATTCCCTTACAATTCTGCCACACTGCCCGACTCAGAAAAATAATAGATTAAATCAAATGCATGTGCGGTGACTGTGACAGGTGAACACCGTTCCGGGGCCTACCCACTGCCAGGGAACCCTTTGCGGGTGTAGCCAGTCTTCCTCCTTTGCTTCAGAGCTCCAAACCCACATCCTGGGAGACTGGGGGAAAGACCCCTCACTGACTGGACTTTGGCCAGCCATAGCGTTTAAAGGTTCCACCACACACTCAGTTCTGCTCTGCAACCTTTCATTACATGCTCAGATTGTCTCCTTCCTGTAGAAAAATGACGCTAGACTTTGGTTTCCTGCCACTTTGGGGATCTAAATAGTGTAGCTGTCAACAGTCTTCTCTGGCTTCTTTTCCTTTACAACAAAATTAGCTGACAGTCACTGTGTGCTTAGTGTGTAGCGCTTTAAGAGTGTGGTTAAAGACCACACCCAGTACTAACACTACCTGAGAACTTGGGAAAAATGCAACCAGACTTGCTCAATCAGAGACTGTATGGAGTGGAGCCTGATAACTTCATATTTATATATTTGTGTGTTTATTTATGTGTATATGTGCGTGCACACAGATGTGGAGGCCAGAGGAATGTGCTTACTTTATTTGTATTTTATTTGATTAAAAAGATTTATTTTATCTTTAATTGTGTGTGTGTGTGTGTGCGTGTGTGTACAGGTGCCTGTGGAGGTCAGAGGAGGGTATCACATCCTCTGGGGCTGGTGTTATGAGCAGTTCAATGAGTGCTGGATTTGGTAGAGCAGTACATGGGTGCGCTTAACTGTCAGCAACCTCTCCAGCCCCTATGTCTGTCTGTCTGTCTATCTATCTATCTGAATTAATTAATTTTGGGGACAGTGTCACTCACTGACCTAGAACTTGCCAAGTAAGCTAGGCTGCCTGGCCAGCGAGTCCCAGGGCTCTGCCTGCCCCTGCCTCCCTGGTGCTGGGCTGAGCCCACGCCACCGTGCCTGACACTCTTCACTTGGGTTTGGGAATCAGACTCAGGTCTGGTGCTGGTAATGCACCATTTCTATCCCATTCCCAGGAGTTTCTTTCCAATAAGTTCCTCAGGTGATCTGACACACACCAGATGTGAAAGTCTGCACTAAATGCATAAAAGGGTGTCATGCTACTTTTCAGTTAATTTTTGCAACTGCAAATGGGAGACAGGCAACTGTGAATGGCAATAATAGCCTACATTAACCGAGCTTCCAGGTGTCCTTTCCTTTGTCTATAGTAAGATTTTTTTGAATAAAAGAAGTCTCTGAGAACATTCCTTGTTCTTTATTTGCACTGAGCTTGCAAAAGGGCACAGGGTACTGGCCTAGCACTGTGGCACTGTGTGGGGCTCACCATATTTAGGAGGCAAGCTAAGCATGTCTGAGAGTGTTCCCCCTGCCATTGTTATTTTACAACTAATTAATTGTGTATATGTGTGTTGGCCTGAATATGTACACTTGCAGGTGCCTACACATAACAATAATAATAGAACTTTAAAAAGTCATAGTATTGCAAATAAATTAAAATAAATGCAGCAATCACATTAACAATAAAGGAACCAGAAATAGATGAAACAATTTGATGAATGACATCGTTAATAAACGAATTAAATGAAATCTCTTTTCCTTTTGCTTATAGACCCAAGGCACTGACACGGATGCCTAACAGCTACTGAGTGTTTACTGTGTGCTACAAGGGCATTCAGCTGACACTATGAATTGACATTTTCATCTAGAGATATGCTAGGCCCTATTTGTAGCTGTCCTGGGATGCATGTGGCCTGTGGGCTGCAGGTTGGTCTCATGTTAGATGTAATCCAAAATACTGCACGTGTCATTTCCTTTGATCCTCCTAATAACTCTGTGACATACATATAATGACCCTCATGTGGGGCTGAGAAATGATTCAAGTGACATCATCTAACTGCACTATCTTGCTTGTAAGGGGTGGAGCTCTGGCAATCTGATACCAAGAGCCATGTATTTCACTATGTTCAATGCCATCTTCACATCTGAGGTTAAACAAAGAGGAAGAGTCCAAGCAGAGCGGGTTCCCTGGCTGTACATGAGCAAAGCTTCAGAGTTTTCCAAAGCCTCAGAAGTTAGTAGGCTAAGCCATATGACTATCATTTATACACGGCGGCACATGATAGACCTGCGTTTTTGATTCCCACCCACTGACACAGGTTTGGAGCATGAGGTTTTGGTCTGAGTCTCACCATTTAAAAAAATTTTTATTTATAATTTTTATTTTAGGTGTCCAAGTATATTGCTTGTGCGTAGGTACGTGCATCCGTGTCATGCAGTGGCCACGGAGGTTCGAAGAGGGTGTCAGATCCCGTGGAACTGGAGTTATGGACAGTTATTAGCCACCATGTGGGTGCTGGGAATTCAACCTGGGTTCTCTGCAAGATCAGTCAGTGCCTTTAACAGCTGAGTCATTTCTCCAAACCCATTAAAATATTTTACTTATTATTTGTATTGAGTCTTTGCATTTTTAAGAAACTCCATTACTGAGAGGAGGGTCGCTAGAGCGCGCATGCTCTGTGCTTGCTGCTGGGTGGGGACACTGAGCGCAGAGGCTTTATCTTCAAGTAAGCCCCGAGTGCTTCCTGTCTTCCACGTACACATTCCGTGCTCTGCATTCACTGCTGTGGTTAGTGTTCATTTTTCAACCTGACAGAACCTAGACTCATCTGAGAGATGGGCGTCTGGGCATGCCTGGGGGTTATCTCCATTGTTAGCTGACGTGGGAAGAGATCATCTTAAAGTGGGACCCATCCTTGTGGGAAGGACTGACCTTTCCCTGGTTGGGACTCTTGAATCTACAAAAGGAGAAAGCGAGCCAGTAGCAGCAGCATGCATTGATGTGCTTTGCTTTCTGATTGTGGATGTGATGTAATCCGCTGCTTCAAGCTCCTGCTGCCAGGCTTCTCTACTGCGAAGCCCATGAACTGTGAGCCGAAATAAAGCTTTTTTCCCTTAAGTTGCCTTTACCATAGTATTGTACCACAGCAACAAGTAAAGGAACTAAGACAACTCTTTATTTTACCGCTTCATGTGCTTAGTACACAAACATTTCCCAGTTGTCCTTGGAGCTAAGGGTGTTCATGTGATAGTTCTGACCAGTGAGCTGGAGGCAGAAGGTGGTGAGTACTTTTGAAAATTTTGTTTTTTCCTTCCGGTGCCTGTGAGTATTGGGGCCAGACGGTGACACTGGGTGTCTTCCTTAGTCACACTCCACCTTTAAACAAAGATTTATCTATTTTATACACGTACATGTGTTTGTGTCTGTGTGAGTGTATGCGCATATGTGTGTGTAAGTGAGCATGCCTGTGCATGTGTGGAGACCAGAAGATGGACCCCTTACAGCTAGAGTTACAGGCATTTGTGGTAGACATCTGGCTTGTTCTGTGGGTACTGGGATCTGAACTCAGGTAATCATAATTACACAATAAGTACTCTTAACTACTAAGCCATTTCCTAGCCCCCCTACCTTATTTTTTTGATAGTGAAAATATATTTATTGTTTTGATACAATAGCTGCCAGCAATTTACTAGTGCTGATGTTCCAGAGATAAGAAAACAAACATTCTATAATGAACTTTTGGCCCTATCCAAGAAATTCTATTAAAAAAAAAAACCTCTAATTCTGTTCAACATTATGACTTGGGACTTTAATTTTTTCCATGATAAAATTATAATTTCGGTTGCCCCAACCTTGATAATTGTAAAGGATGAAATTTTAGAAGGTTACTAAAAGTTTCAATAACACCCACCTCCCTCCCTCACTTTGAACTTTGGTTATTACTAATATAAGAAACTGGTGAATTAATTACCTTGTTAAGATGTATATCAAAATCTCCATGAAAAAAAACCCTACTTTTCCTTCTTTATACTTTGTAGACATTTCCTAAGTGGGTGTTTTGAACACACAGAAATAAATGCTATCTTACATGCAACTCTGAAGAGATTCCTAACTCAGCAGAAGTATGAATGCCTAAATTCTGGAGCTGATCCACCTAGCTTAAAACTCAGTGTCACAGTCTCTTAATTGTATGCAAATTGCTCAAGGGTTTAGAGCTGTGAAAGCTAATGTTACTGAGAAATAAAGTCTTATCTGCATTTCTTTGAAAATCTGTTATCTACATAAAAAGCAAGTTATATTAACTAGAACAGCAAGAACTTTCCTACTATTTAACAGTTTCTCAGTATCCTTGGAAAACAGTGAAACTCTCCATTTAGAATCTAATCTTCAAAATGAAATGTAACAAAATGAGGTTGAATACAGGAAGAATGATTCACTAGTGTAGACATGAGATCAGATGATTATTTCCGGATGTCATCTCATACATTACTTCAACTGCTTGGGAATTTTTAAATTATAAGACTCTAGATTTTAAGCCATGATCTTTCCACAAACAGAGGGAGTAGGAGCTTGCTGTAGGAACTTCCTTTTCAAAGCTTCGGTCCATTTGCCAATTTCAAACTCATTTGATTAACTTCTTTGATAGAAAACTAAAATGGGTCTTTCTACAGAGAAAAACCACTCTGCCTTTGTCAAAACCTTAAGAGGCTTGCCTTCCTCGGACATCCAGAGACAGCCAAGCACAACCCTAGGCAAAGAAGACATAGAGAATGGACACCTTAAGGTGGGCACCTCAGAGAGTGGCTCTTGGTCACTCTGCACATGTCCTCTGGTGTGTGGAGCACAGCCCTTCCAGGAGCCCTCCACTCTCTGTGTCTCAGCTGCTTGCCAAAAGAACAGGCAAGCTGGCTCTGGAATCTTCCTCATGCTTTTAGCTATGAGGCAGGAAAAGCTGTTACTATTTAAGCGTGGGACACTTCTGCTCATTGAAGCCATGAGGGTCATTTCTCGATGGAGATGGAATAGTGTTTCTTTCTGGAACCAGATGCATCAGTCAGTATTCAGTGTTTGCATAGTGATGGCTGTCACATCTCTGACCAGCAATAAGGTCTGACGAAAGCTGGGGCCACGGATACACAATGGAGCTCTTCTTACCCTTCCCTACTAAGCTAATTATGGGTAAGTGTAAAAAGGCAAACTGTTTCCATAAAGCCAGTGCTTATTAAATGTTAGCATATCAAAGAGGGGAAACATTGCCATCTTAAAGTAATATACTTTTGGGGGGGTTTCTATGAGAAACAGCATTTCTTGAACAAGTTATTACAAAAGTTACCAAAAAAATGTGGTATAGTCACACCCAGTCTTTGGAACACTACTTCGAATGTCCATTTTGTTTAAGGGGTGGAGGGATAAATGCATAGTAAACTTCTACTTTCATCAGGTTCATTCTCCTTTGTTCGAACAAGTAATAATTTTCAGGGTAGGACTTTGATTTAAAAAATGAGAAAACAAACCAGATATGGTGGCACAGACTAGCAGTTCCAGCACTGAGGAGGCAGGTGCGGGAGATCACCACAAGTTCGGGGCCAGTCTGGTCTACAAAGTGAGTTCCAGGCCAGCCAGGGCTACAAGGTAGCTCAAGAAAATAAAACAAAAAGCAAGAAAACATATAGAGTGCTAGTCTTCAGCGTGGCTGCAGAAAAATTAACTCAAGGAAGCATGGTGGTCAAGCTGAGTCAAATCTGTGACAGACACCCTCACTGTGACAGCTACCATGTAGTCCCAAAGAAGTGAGGGATCCCTGCAGTCTAATGCAGATGTGGGTGGAGTGAGAAGGGTGTGAACTATGCTCTTGCCTAACCCATGTGAAGCAGCCCTAGGCATGATCTGCAGCCCCCAGAAAAATTCATTGATTTAGTTCTGTCTTAAGCATTTTTCCCATTGTTATGATAAAGTACCCCGACAAAAGCCTCTTAGGGAAGAACCTGCTTATCTGGGCTCACAGTTTGAGGTACAGTCTTAGTGGGGAGTCATAGCTGCAGAAGCAGGAGACGGCTGGTCACATCACTTCTGCACTCAGGAAGCAGAGAGATGAACTGGTGCGCAGGTCCCTTTCTTCTTTCTATTCAGTTTGGGACCGCAGCCCAAGGAACGCTACTACCCAGTTCACAAGTTCTCACCTCAATTAACTAATGTAGATAATCTCTCACAGGCATGTCCAGAAACTCGTCTCTTAGGTGATTCTAGATCTTGTCAAGTTGATAATCAATATAACCATCACAATTATATCCTTATAGCTCTTGAGGTCAGAAGTTTGAAATGGGCTTTTCTGGTACTAAAGTCAGTGGGTTTCTGTAGAAGCCTATCCTTCCTAGAGGACCCTGGGGAAAATTTGTTCCTGGATCTTTATAGATTGGCCTCGTTCCTCAGTTGGAGCTGTGCCTCTGACCCATGCTTCTGTTTAACATGCTTGGTTTGGCCCTCCTGCCTCTCCCTTGCAAGGGCCCTGTTATTATACCGGGGCACATGGAGAATCCAGAAGAGTCACATCTTCTCAAAATCCTTTCTGTAATATGAGGTGACATTTCACAGGCTCTGTAGACTAAGACATGGACATTTTGGGAGACAGTATGATTCTGTCCTCACAAAAGATTCGAACCAGGCTACTCACAACTGCTTGTGACTTTAATTCCAAGGGACTGACACCCTCTTCTGGCCCCCATGGACAACTGCCATCCACATCCACATATACACATACATACATACAAATAAAATAAAGTAATATTAAAACTAATTTGGAGGCATATACTTAAAAGGAATTAATGTATTTACTGAGGGACCTTGGTTCGTTCTTGCTAGGGTTTTGTTACAGGCCTGGCCCCATGAAGCTTTCTCTGACTTCCTGTCCAGAGACGTGACTGTTAGCTCTCACATATGCTCCTCTTGTCTTCATGGTGAGATGGTTCCTTCCATGGGCTGATATAACTGCCATGGCCTTGAACCTGTGAGCTAAGTAACTCTCTACTCTTCATGAGTAGCCTGCCTCAGATATCTTGTTACAGTGGTGAAAAGCTAATATACTTCTCTTCTAATTTTGATGAGGGTTTTTGTCTCATAAAATCCAGCTTTTCCTTCATGGTGATCAGTGCAGGTTGAAATCATATGTTTATGGTTGTTTCCTGACTGTGGTTGTCACAGAAGTGTAAGGTCCATGAGGGCAGAGTTCTCCAGTTTGCATAGACTGGTCAGTGAGCCCCGGGGATCACCCTGTTTCTGCCTCCGCAGCCCTGGGATTACAAGGAGGTGCCCCTGTGCTGGCCAGTTTTCATTGTCACCTTGACACAACCTAGAGTCCTCTGGGGAGAGGAACTCCGTTGAAGAACTTCTTAGATCAGATTGGCTGGTGGTTGTCCGTGAGAGACTGTTTTGACCGACGATTGATAGGGCAGGGCCTAGTCCATTGTGGGCAGCACTTTCCTCAGGCTGGTGGGCCTGGGTTGTAAAAGAGAACTAGGTGGGCACCACTGAGAGAGCGAACCAGCCAGCAG
This sequence comes from Eospalax fontanierii, assembly GCA_035773235.1. Taxonomy (NCBI): domain Eukaryota; kingdom Metazoa; phylum Chordata; class Mammalia; order Rodentia; family Spalacidae; genus Eospalax; species Eospalax fontanierii. The sequence continues at coordinate 49,422,231 of CM069547.1, read as the reverse complement.
CACTCTTCCATAGTTTCTGATCCAGGTTCCTGCCTTGAGTTCCTGCCCTGACTCCTGTCAATGATGGATTGTGCTTTCAAAGAGTAAGATGGAATAAATCCCTTTCTGCCCAAGTTGCTTTGGATCATGGTGTTTATCACAGCAGCAGAAGGCAAACTAGCTGGCATTTTTATGTGGGCACTGAGAACTGAACTCACATCCTCATGCTTACAAGGCAGATACTTTACCAACTGAGCCATTCTTTCTGCAACTCTTGAATTTCACTTTTTTTTTTTTTTGTCTTTTTGAGACAGGGTGTCCCTGTGTCTCCAATTGGCCTGGAGACCAGGTTGGCCTTGATCTCACAGAGATCTGACTGACTGCCTTTGTCTCCCAAGTACTGGGACTAATGGCATGTGCCACAATACTACAGTGAATTTCACTTTTCACTCCTTGGATAAAATGTTCATCCCAAAGGAAAGAATCATATATGTGTAAACCAATGAGTTAATCCTATTTTCTTTTGCCAGTGGTAGATATACAAAAACAATATGCCTCTGTTCCTGCCCTTTCGTGGGAGGCTGTCTTATGAGGTTTTGTGTTTTGGGCCTACGGATACATCTCGAGTCAAGGAGAGCAGTGGAGGGGAGGATCTTGTTCCTGCTGGCACTGCTGAGCTGCAGTATCAATCCAGGACTGCCTATATCCAGGTTCTGGTTCTGCGAGATAACTAATTATCTTCATTATTTGTCCCAATTAGCTCTAATTGTCAACCTGATACAGCCCACAGTCATTGCAGAGGAAAACCTTAGTTGAGGACTTGCTTAGATTATATTGGCCCATGGGCGTGTCTGTTTTGCCTTGTCTTGATTGTTAATTGATGCCAGAGGGCCCAGTTCACCGTGGACAGCACCAGTCCCTGGGGAGTCGTACTAACACAGCTAAGTGTGAGCCGGTGAGCTAGCCAGCAAACAGCATTCCTTCATGTTCCTGCTGTAACTTCCCTCAATAATGGACCTGGAAGTGTAAGCCAAATAAATTCCCTGAGTTGCTTTGATTATGGTATTTGCCGCAGGAGCAGAGATCAAATTGGAATATCATTTAAGCTGCCATCAGTCAAGGATTTTTTTGTCCCCCTGCAGCCAAATGTGCTTGAACATATATCATAAATATCTAGGGCATGGTGGAAATATCAAAGAATAAATTCTGCCGTTGATAGATTTACTACAACCTGAGGATATCCTAAAAAAAAGGAATATCCAAGTTGCAGTTAGGCTGAGTCCTTACATTTTAGAAAGAAGTGTCCCAGGCTGGGAAGAGCTGAGGAAAGTGTCAGTTGTCCTGACTTTCACCACGAGCCCGGAATGATTGCATTACGAGTGACTTGCATAGCTCAAAGCAAATTATCCTATTTAAGTGCTAACCACTTCTTCTCAGCTGATTAGCTTTCTCTGCCCAGTTCCCACTGGAGTGCTCATCAGCTGGGGACCAGGCACCCTATGCTGAGTTTCAAGCCAGCGGAACTGAAACTACCCATTGAGAGCAATAGATAGATGTTGTACCCGGAGAAGAGACATGGAGCCTGGGGCGATGGCTCAGTCAGTAAAGTGCTTGTCTAGCAAGCATGAGAACCCGAGGTGAACCCCAGAACCCATGCAAACAAAGCCAGGTGTGGTAGAGCACACTTGTAATCCCAGCACTGGAGACGTCTGATCCTTGGGGCTTGCTGGTCAGCTACCTAGCTTATGTGGCAAGCTCCAAATCAGTGAAAGATCCTGTCCCATAAAACAAGGTGTATCTCACCTGAGGAATGACAGCTGAAGTTATCTTTTGGCCCCCTCCACATGCACACCTGCACACATGGAATCACAGACATACATGTGCACACAGAAGGAAGACATGGACAACTTGTCTCTGGGGCATTTACCAATGCCTATATTTATCAATCTCTATAGAATGGAGGACCCCAGAGGTCCCCTAAGGACCACAGAAGCAATTTAGCAAGACCCAGACTCCCAGGGAACATCAGGAGATACAGATGCCTGTGGGAGGCAGGGTCGAGGACCCCACAGGCTGGCCACCAAGACTCATACTGATACACTTAACTAGGATCCCAACAAAAGTGTGGCCCCTCAGGCTGCTGCTTCTGACAGCCAGGGTACTGCCTGCTTTGACTTCCAGCCAGGTCAAAAAAACAAAGGGATATTCTAGAATTTCCCTGGAACAACAGTTTGTCAGAGCATCAGTCATTCACTTTGTCTTCTCACAGGTATGTGGGCATATGACCACACCCTTGTTTCATTGGGAAATGTCTCTGGAAGAGGTTTCACTTCTTCATTCACATTCACACCTCACCTTACTCACTTACTCTGAATTTTCCACTGGTTTGCATCTCAGCTGGTGCCAGTCCAAGCCCTGCTTGTGTGCACTGACCTCGCTGTTTGCAGACAGAGGCAGAGGGAATGCACTGCCTGGCCACCACCTCTGTGTCTACAGCCTGAGGGTCCTTGTCCCTGACACCCCAACTCTACTTTCTCCCTCAGAGGCAGAGCCCCCCGCCCGGTGTGCTCCTCACCCACGGGAGGGATCCTCTCCCTCCCTCTACTCATGCGTCACAGCTCCTCTTCAGCTCTCTGTGTTCTCTATAACCAAACTGTCATGTGGAAACCTTCACTCTCCTCATCTCTACAGACAGGAGGACCCGGGTGAACTGTCTTTACCTGCTGAGAGCCACTTTGGAACGTGATTTCATAAATTTGTTCAATAGCTCCACGCAATAATCACAAATAAAAAGTGACCACTTTCTCTGGATTTGGCTAGGGACAAATCTACCTTTTATGGTCTTCTAGGGTAGGAACCAGGCAAAGTGGGCTTTTGGGCTCACACAGTAAAGAATCTGTTTCTGGATTCTGAGGACCCACCAGAGCTTCAAGCAGTGACGAGGGCTGGTCCGCTGCCCCTCACTGGGTACTGCCCCTGGGACTGAGCCCAACAAAACGAGTCTGAACTATGGATGACCAGAGCATCTATGAAACTGTGGTGATGTCCAAAAGTTATCACGTTCACTTGATTAACAAGACAGCCTGTGCCAGGTTATAGGGAGGATTCACAATTGGCATGGAAAGGAAGGCTGGCAGCAAAGAGCGGCAAGTAGACCGGGCATCTCTGGAGAACGAGGATCTCAGAGGTTGTCCTAGAACGCAGTGCACTGGGCTCATGCCCTTCCCTTTCAAGTCAAGCAGCCTGAGGCAGTTGGTCACTTTGGGTCTGAATTTTTTAAATAACTGAGCACCTAGACCCTCAGAGTACCAAGTGTTCTTTACAGAACGCTATGGCGCTTACTCAGGTGCCTCGCGGGGCAGCAGAGTCAACAGGAAATACTTGGGGAGGCACCTCGGCAGAGCTCACCAGCAATTTGGAAAATATTAACATTTTTGACACTGAGATTCCACTTGTGGGAATAAATCAGAGGGAATAACCGTGAATGAGAGAAAAAAGAAACAGAGTAGTCATTGCAGTACTATTCTATAAGGGGAAATGTTAGGACCAAATTCACTATTCAACAATAAGAGGATGACTGATTAAAATCCGACTGCATTCCCTTTATGGAATATTATGTACTCATGAAAATTTTAATTACAAAGATGATCGCAATAGAGGAAGATGATGTAAAGTTTTATGGGCAGCCTTGATTGTAATGTCCTAAGATTCATATACTTATGTAATCAAAGAATGTAAGGAAATACACAAAATGGGACTAGCTGTGTTAAGACAGTGGAACTACTGGTGACTTAAAACATTTCCTTCCAATTCTATGCTACCATACAATCTTTATTAGATACAAACTAAGTACATAAAATGAAAATACTGTGGGATCCCTGGAACCCCTTTTCAACCCAATAACTGCTCTCTTCGCTTCTGTAAAAATGCTTGGCTAAAGGACGTCAGAAAATGGATAAATATAACTCCATCTTATTCTTTGTTCCTTCTAAGCAGTCACAAGGCCACAAGATTAAATAAGGCTAAAACAAAAACTAGCAAAAGGTTTGAATAATAATCAACACATTCCTTTGCCCTGAAGGCAGCACCCACCAGTAAGAAACCTCCAAACCTCTATTAACCAATTTTGGCATATAGTTCATTACAACCAATTAATTTAAAATATACTTGGTGTGTGGGCTCCTATAACCAAATAGAATGTAACACTGTTATTCCCCACCTTCCTTTATCTCAAACTTATAAAAGACTCCTAACCTCTCTGCTCGGGGCTCCCAGAACAGATCCACTGTGTTGGTGAGGTCTGGGGGACCAAGCTTAAGCTTGAATAAAGGCTCTTTGTTTTTTTGCATACACTCCAGACTCCGTGGTGGTTCTTGAGAAGCCATCCTCTGGGCATAACAATACTCTTAAGAACAACCAAGAAATAGGGCAAGAATTAGCATCCATTTAAACATTCTTTTGTTTGAACCACGGGGCTAGCTCTAAATATGCTATCTAATATAATTTTGTGTCTCTTACTCTTTATGTAGTGTGGAAACTGAGATTGAGAGATGCTGACTGAAGAGAAACAGCAGATAGGAGGAGGCAGGTGAACAGATGATATGACTTGGAATTTATCCAGGAGCAGGATAAAAAAGGCCTCAAATCAGAGTCCATTCCACGCTAATGGAGTGTGCTCTCCTAGCTCACATTTCCTTGTGCAGCTGTCCTAGCACTAAATTGAGGGATGATGGATTCAGCGGCCTCCTGGGTCAATGGCCGTCTCTGCAATCCCAGAAGTCCTCCTTTGAGAGTCTTTTGGGGTAACCTTTAAGAATGGATAGATAGAATGTGGCCACAAAGTCAGCCCTAAGGCATTGAGATCAGACAGTGCGGGACCCTGAATTACTCCATATTGGTGTAAAGCATTAGATTTTCAGGCTGTGACTTACCCCAAGAGGCTCCATTTTACAAACAGCTTCTTTAGAGGATGGCTGCATGCCTGGGTGGACCCACAAACATCATCTGTGTGACACCACCCACACATAAATGGCTTATTCCTGGGAGTGGAAAGTGTATTGCCCGATAAACTTACTGGGGTGAGTTGAAATTATAGGGGCCATAGGAAGATTCAAATTACATCAAGAAAACTGGCCCAAGAAATGATTAGACATGCCAGACCAAGGAAAGGGTATAAATCCCTCACCTGGACCCCACAAAATAGTAGACACACAGCAGCATGATGACATGATCCCACCATCTGATAACTGGTGTGTGCATCAAATACCAGTAGCGGCAAAGTCCCTACTGTCCCAGGGCTTCATCTCAACCCCGTCCCTGCTGTTGGTGCAGCCTTCTTGATGGCCAACTGCCCGTTTGCCTGTCTGCCCATCTGATGATGGTCTATGGTTTCTGCTTCAGAGCTGGTACTACCTTTTGTCTCTTAGCTGACTACATCTTTCCCTTAAACCATCCAGAGACACAAGCCATCCCACACATCACAGTGACACCATTTTAGCTACATGGATCTCCTGCAGTCTGACTTATAGCCATGATCTCTTTCCTGTGTGTGGTTTGGGTTTGTTATCTTATCAATACAGACTCTATTTATATTCTTATTAGCCCACTTCTGAAGCCTCTACATATGTAGCTTTGTGTTGTGTGATATGAGAATGTGATTAAGAGTAAAATAAAAGGGCCCAATTTTGCCTCGGCCCAATTACCCAGGCAGACTGGGTTATCTGGAAAATTGCTGCCATCGAAACTGCTGCAGCTTGGGAATTTATTGTAATTCAGTCAATTCTGACATTGTGGAAAGATACAAACATGTTTGTCCACGTTTCTGACATAGTGAGTTTCTGACACGAGGATCCTCGCACACGGTTCCTGGGCGTGGCATCTGCCAGAAGTGGTGCTGGGACATCTTTAAACAACTGCACTTTGAGGAGGAACACCTGCGGGGTCTAAGATAAGAGATGAAAACTGTAAGACAATTCAAGACTAAGGAGAGGCGAGGAACTGGGGAGTCAGGATGTGACAGCAGAGAGCGTGAAGAACACGAAATTACAGCCTCCGCTAACGTTTTTGGACAACGAGGTGCTCCAGGTTGCAGCTCTGGAATAATGAACTTACTCTGCACAGAATTTGGCTGTCCCTTCAATTCAAGAAATTATTATGTTGGAATGTGACTGCATTTGGAAGCAGTCTTTAAGGAGGTAACTAAGGTTAAGTGAGGTCATAATGTTGTGGCCTTAGTAGAATAGGGTTTTCATAAGAAGATAAAATCTTCCTATGAGAGGAAGAAATACCAGAGAGCTCTCTCTTTCCATGAACGCACAGAGGAAAAGCTATACGCAGACACAGCAAGAAGGCAACTGACTGCAAGCCAGGAAGAGTGCTCTCACCACCAACCAATTTTCTGGCACTTGATCATATTTCAGACAAAACACTCATTCACATAAAACAAAAATAAATAAAAAAAAATAAAAGCTGCATCCCTTGAAGCTCACACCAGGGGTTCTTCTCTCCCTGTAGATGAGAAGCCAATGAGACTATCTTGTGTCACTCACTGGTCACCTGGGTTTACCTAACAAATCTGGCTGATCCGTCTGCCAAACACTTTCCCCCTCATCTCCTTTTGGCCTGTAGTTCCCAGTCTTCTGCACATTTCACGCAGGGGAGTTGTGCTTCCGACCCCACCTCCGACTAGCTCTGTGATCTTAGATGTTACCTCATCTCTGCACCTCACTGCCGTCACAGCTTCAATAAGATGAGGTCATAAGACTTTTATCGAGGGACTGAGAGAGGAGTAAGTGAATTAATGCACGTAATGGGAGTTCCTGCCCGTAGTACACAGTACCTTTTGCTGACCTTGTGATCCACTTTATGATTATCTTCCTGGGTAGTTTTAACCATCCATAGACATGAACTGCTCCACACATCACAGTGTCATCATTTTACCAGTCTTATCACCCCACTCCAATCAGCCTTCCATAAGAGAATAGCACAGACAGAGGGTCTTCAACAAGAGACACTTTTATGTATGGAAGAGCACCTGTGTCATGCAATGCCTGTGGAAGTTCTTATCCGTCATGTGGGTTCTGGGAACTGAACCCTCTGTAAGAGCATCCACTGCTCTTAACTACTGAGCCATCTCTCCAGCCCTGGACGCAGTATTTTTTGATGAGGTTGGAAAGGAGACATTGTGAAATCAAGAGATGGCTCAGCAGTAGAGAGGATGTGCTGTTCTTATAAGAGGACCAGAGTTCAGTCCCGGCATCCCTGTGAGGTGGTTCACAACCACAGGTAACTCTCTTCTGGTCTCTGTGGGCACTGCGCTCACGTGCACATACCCTCCCCCACATTTACACACTTCACAAAAAGAATGGGGTCCGGGCAATGTTTGAGCCACCTTGCAGGCTGCATCCACCTGAGAAGCGTGATATGGCAAAAGCTTCCTCTCAACAGTAGGTGCAGACGGGGAGGGCGCCGGGAGAGACTAATGGGAGTCCTTGTGCCCTACAGGTTTCCACTCCAGAGAAGAATGTCAGTAAAGCTCCTCTCTGCTGTAGCATTCTGAGTCAAACCAGGTGATGTAACCTACACGTGATTACCTAGGAGTTTCATACAAGAATTATTTATTATGATAAAAAAGTCTCCAGGAGATATAAGGAAGCTATAGGCATTAGGGCCGAGGAAGAACATCAAAAGAGAATGAAGTGTTCAGATGTCACTGCAGATGTGATTCAGAGCACCGCATGGTGAGAATGTTTGCTGGTTTTCCAACTCTAGGACTGGCCTGCCTCCTGTCTGAACAAGGGCCCTCTGGAAGGCAGGTGTGGGGACAGGTGTGGGGGAGGCAGGTGTGGGGGGCAGGTGTGGAGGCAGGTGTGGGGGGGCAGGTGTGGGGGAGGCAGGTGTGGGGGGGCAGGTGTGGGGGAGGCAGTTATTACCTGGTAATAAGACCCAACTCTGAATCCCCACCTACTAGATGACAGGCAAATCGGATCCCATCAATATCAGCACCTTCCTCTTCTTCAGCTCTTCTTTGCTCCAGAATGATTTATAGGTCCTGGGGTCTTCACAAAGAATTAAATATTTAAGAAGTCTAAGTTTTTAGGCTACTGTTGAGTGATGTGCTGTATTTCTTTGTTTCTTTTCCTATTTAGTAGGTAAACAGAGGGAAAGACTAAACAAATATGAAGCAGTGAACCATTTTACAACTGTTTTTGTGAAATGAAAGGTATTTCTCATAGTCTACTTTGTAGGGTAAAGCAGAGTCGAAGGCAAAAGCTGCAGTAATCAGGATCAAACTCAACAACACATCAGAAGGATCATAAGCTCCAAACACTGGGATTTATCCCTGGGATGCCAAGACGGTTCAATGTATGAAAACCAACAACTGTGATACTGTAGAGTACATGGATCCTCCGAGGGAAAAGCTTGATGAGCTGTGGACAAGCTGGGAAAGTCCTAGGCCCCTCCCACCCTGTCCATTGGCCATGGATGTGAGAAGGGGCGGGGCTAAAAGTATTTGAACTGGGGGCGCCAGGAGGCCGGCCCTTTCTCCTGCACCATGGGCCATTTGTATCTGATCACCCGGAAGTCGCAAGATCCAAGCCTCCTGGATTTACTAATGTAACTTGTGGAGGGGAGGGTGGGCGCCCGTGTTCTGTAAGTAACCCCTTACCCACTGCTTCGTGAGTAAGCCCAAGTAAAGTAGCTAGAATCTGTTCAACTGTGAGTGGAGAAATGTGTGTGTTTGTTGCAAGGCCTGGGGAGAGAGGCAGGTTAAGTTGGTCTGCCTCGTCTCATAACACAAAGCACTGTATTAGTTACTTTTCTTGCTGCTGTAATGAAGTACCTGACCTAAACAGCTGAAGGAAAGAAGGTTTTACTGTGGCTCACAGTCGGGGCGGGGTGTGTGTGTGTGTGCGTGTGTGTGTGTGTGTGTGTGTGTGTGTGTGTGTGTGAAGGCAGTCCATCATGATGGGCACGGCCAGGCAGCAGGAGCTCCACCCACTCCTGTGCTTTGCCTCCTGGCCTCTCTAAGAGGCTGCTTTGCAGGTGCGTGGGACCTCAGCCTGGAGTTGTGGGGGCAGCAGGACGGTGATAATGACCCAGGTGAGCTATTTCCTGCAGAGAACCATTTGCTAGTTTCTACTCAGATTTCCACACAGCAAGATGGAAGCCAGAATGAATGGGGAGACCTGTACTGTTATGTAACCAGTGGGTCATAAACTTCAGTGAATGAATGGATGAGAATCACAGTTATTAAAAGGACATGATATTAATAGGCCCACATCTTAATTTTCAAAATATTACTTTGGAGAGCATATTCATCCGTGTAAAAGAGCTGACTGTGGAAGTTAGATTTTATTATTCTAGGGAAATTGGCAAAGAAAGAATAGGGTCAAATCCTTTTTATTTATATTGCATTTGCACTGTGCTTTGGGCAAGAGATTGCTGCACTAACGAGGCCAGGCAAATTCTCCTGAGAGCTGCTTGCGTTTATTAGCAAGCACTTATTAATCAAAAGGCTTTCTGTCCACCTAATGAATCGTCAAAACCACTCTCTGCATGAAGCCGTTTCTACTCCAGGTCAGACCTGAATGGATGGACTCGAGGTCTTCGAGGCACAGACAGAAAGACATTTTTCTTAGCTACAGTGAGAGATATTACACTATGAAGTCTGTAGAGGAAGGAGGCAAAGATAAAGAGGATAAAATTGTCTTAAAGGTACAGTTCATGCTGCTTTTACTCCCTTTTCAACCCCTTGAAATCTCAATCCCTTTAGCAACAACCCCTGGGGCCTTCTGATGTGGCCTCTCTTTGCAGAAGTATCCTCTTCCCAGCCCCCACACAGCTTTTCCATCCCTGGCAGAGTCCACCGAGGCTTCTCCTCTGCTGAATTCCCAGACATGCTTCCCTGACCAGGAGCTAATCCTATAAGCACATCACTTTATATCCTTTAGAAAGCAAATTAGCTGTGAGCACTGTTCTCAACACTGGGTGAGATATTTATAGCCAGGCTGCCAGGGCACTTACCAGCGCTCACCTTCCACTGCTAGCACACTTCCCTTCAGCTTTGTTACTCAGTTCAGGCTCAACTTCCGACCACGGGCAAGCTGCAGGCCAGAAGCGCCCCCTACTGTCAGCAGCCCTCAACTAACCAGTAGGAATAGATGTATGCCTCAATAGCCTGCACACCTAGTGCGCAGGCTCGAGCCCCCAGAGCTCCAAGGTAGAATCAAGCTTCATGTACTTGGAGTAGAAACTTGCTTGATAATACAGTCCTTTCTCCACTTATGTCTGCACTTCAGCTCCCCTTTCACCTAGTGGTACTTTCTGGGATTGCTTTTCTCAAAAATCTTGCTGGCAATTGTTGCCAGAGGATTGGCTTCCACAGGAATTAAAATCGAAACAGCCTTTAGAATTATTAAAAAAAAAAAAAAAAAAAAAAAGAGAGGCCATTATTTTCAGTTCTGAAAGGCCCTGTCTTAGCTCTCTGTTGCTGTGATAAAACACTGACCAAAAGCAAAACTCTGGGGAGGGAAGGGTTTATTTGGCTTACAGCCCAACATCAAGGGAAGTCAAGATAGAAACTCAAGTCAGGAAGCCAGAAACAGGAACCGGAGCAGAGATCATGGTGGAAGCTGCTTACTAGTTTGCTCAGCTACATTTCCTATACAGCCCAGGTTCTCCTGCATAGGGATGGCACCACCCACAGTGGGCTGGCCATTCTACATCAGTTAGCAATTAAGACAATGCCTCAGAGACATGGCCACAGGCCAGTCTGATGGAGGAAACTCTCTAGCTGAGGTTCCCCCTTCCCAGGTGACTTTCAGGTTGTGTCAGGTTGACAGCTGACGCTATGACAGGCCCTAATGATGGAGCCTTCATTCATCCCAGTTCCTTCCATACTTGTCCTAATGGCTTAGATTTGCCCACAGCTGAAGGGATATTCGGGCCCTCTGTACTTCATTAGTGTCTCATAATTTTTTGGGAAGTCAGTACTTCTCTGCTTTGATCGGTAGTGCCCTCCCTTTTTTGGAGGCAGAAATTTAAGGAGTTAATCTTCCTTAATTTTTTTTCTAATGATGGAAGAATCTTAGCATTGTGTTAGAGCCTATACATTCTGAGATGGACTTGAATCTATGAAGATAAATGAACTAATCACCCAGCTCTCCAAACGAGGAAAGAACAATTTTTTAAAAGGCAAAAGCAAAAATTATTGAATTAAGACCCATGGAATTGATAAGTAAAAAAGCAGACTCAGTTAAACAGATTATATAAGCTTCTGGGAAGTCTATTAAAAAAAGAAACACAAATAAACACAGCTAACTATCATTACCCATTCTGGTAATGGATTGAAGGATGGCTTTTTATCACAACCATTTTTCAACATTGTCTTGGAATTTTATCTCAACTGGTCCAAACTTCAATCCATGAAAGCACCAGTGGCTGTGGAATTTCTAGGTAGGAAAGGCTAGGACATGTGCTCGTGAGTAGGATGCTTGAGATAAGACTACCATGATCTTGAGACACAATGATGGATGCTTCCCTGGGATTCTAAGCATATTGTAGTGTTAAAGAAATATATGATAAAGTAACATTGCCAGCTCTTATTGGAAACTGTGTCCTACTAGAGATAGGGAGACTTGCTGTCCCTTTCAAATCTGTGCCTTAGCTGCCCCAGAGCATGGAGTTAGGAACTACATTTCCCAAGAATCCATTCAGCAGACTCCTGCCTTGTACTTGAAGTCTAGCCAATGCAGTAAAAGTGATATAAGACAGACACTTGTCATTTCTGGGCTCCTTGAAAGACCCAGACAGACTGAGTCCTGTCAGTCAATTAACAACTCAATACTGTTATCTGAATAAGAAATGAGTTTCTTTTTTTATGCAATGAGTGTTTGCCTGCATATGTTTATAGGCATACCACCTGCGTGCCACGCTGCCCAAAGAGGCCAGAAGAGGGCGTCAGATTCCCTGGAACTGGAGCTAGGGATGATTGTGTGCTGGGAACTGAACCTGAATTCTCTCCAGGAGCATCTAGTGCTCTTAACTGCTGAGGCGTCTCTCCAGCCCCAGAAATAAATTTGTATTACATTCAACCCACCATATATTTTGGAGTCTTTGTTAACAGTAGTTAGCTTCCCAACACCAATCTCGGGTGTCTCTAGATCTTTCCAATAGAACTGTCACCTCCTTTACAGCTATTCAGCTCTGCCCTTGTAGAGTGGAAGTAGTCAAAGACAGCATGCAAATGAATGACTCAAGCTGTGTTTCAAAAAACACTTTATTTACTAATTATGCTTCTGTCAAAATTTGGCCCAGCAGACCTGCTGGGTCCCGCTTTCTCTTTGCTCTACTGCATTTTTGTACTGTAGATCTATCATATATTGAGCCCTCAGAAGCGATGTTTTCTGCCTTGCTTCTTACGTTACCTCCCATGTGCAGAATAATGGTTAGCTTATGATAGACCCTTGATACTTATTTGTTAAGTTAATGAGTAAAAGTGTTTGGTGTAGTTGGTTCACTGTCACTGTATTGCTAATTATCATTCTGTATTTCTGCAAAATACGTGGTAGAGTTTATCAAGAACCCTAATATGCTCATTCATTTAGATTTTTTTTTCTACATCTAACAAACAGAAGCACAAACAATTTATCCCTTTATTATTTATAATAATGAAAACTGGAAACATAAACTTAAATAGTGTGACAGTTAAATAAACCAGAATATGTCTAATTAGATATAAATATTTTGAAAATATAAAAATTGTTATGAAGGAACTTTAGTGATTGTTTTAATGGAAAGAAAAGACAGGAAATTAGTGTGCATACGTGTGTCTGTAGAGCCCAAAAGAAGGCATTGGTTCTCCTGAAGCTAGAGTTCCAGGCAGTTATGAGTCACCCTACATTGGTACTGGGAATTTCAGGTCCTCTGAAAGAGCAGCAAGCTCTCTTAACTCCTGAGCCATCTTTTCAGGCCTGCTAGTTGGCTTCTTGAGAGGGGGCCCCACCAGAGAGAGAAGGTGGAGCTCAGTGCTGTTCTCCTCGAGCTCTGTGAGGAAGTCTCTCCTTTTTCTTCTCCATTCTCTATCCTTGCCTGTCATTCTGTGAGCTCTCATCTTGAGGAAATTCCTTTTTGGTCTTGTTTTGTTTTCCTTTATAAGTTTCTGTGGTTTGTACTAAGAGATCTTGATTGACATGGGAAGTTAACAAGGCCTCGTTAGCATGACAGAAACAGTAAGTCAATGAAGAAGAATCAATCAGGCTTTAATCCCAGCACTTGGGAGGCAGAGATAGGTGGATCTCTGTGAGACTGAGGCCAGCGTGGTCTACTTATCGAGTTCTAGGCCTTCTGTTTCTAACTCGTGGCCTGTTTCTGCTCTGCTTTTCTATGCTGGGTTAAGCTTGGACGCTTGCTGCCTGTCCCTCTGTGCCAGAGAATGGTTTCCCAGTTGTTCTATGTGAGAAGTTGAGAAAGAGGTGCCTCTCTGGCTGCATGGAGGCATAATTCTTATTTGTAAATTATATGTAATGTGTAAAGTAGTGTTTTCTCATTAAATGCTGCCCTTTGTGTCTCATGAAAACCCAACAAAGTTTACATAAAAAAGAAAAATCAAGTCTGATTTGTTTGCCTCATTGTGTGTTATTCCAGCTCCCCAGTGATTGTAACCCCACTGCTCTCTGGGACCCTTTTACATTTTCACATGCATGTTCCTGGGTTCCCGGAGTCCTTTGTCCTGTGTCCCACTTATTAGGCACTTAACTACCCCTTGGAAAGAGCACAGTACTTCATGGACGTTCTTCACAGGCAAGTTAGGGATAATTATATAGTGTGAGGTTCTATTTCTACATTTGCATGGCTTTTAAAAAACTAACTTGCAGGGCCCTGGGCCTTTCACTGTCTCCCAGCTTTCAATATTAAGTGATTCCTTCGGTGTTTGGTTCCAGTGGTCAGAGGAACCTATCTGCCCTCGATACACCCTGCTGCAATAACAGAGAAGGTGCAAGAAAAACATGCATGGTTCACATGTGCCGAGAAAAAAATCTAAAAGCAGGTACAATTAATGCAATTAATGTAATAAAAATCTAAGCAGCCAAAATCAGATGTGTTCAGGATTTCAAGGTTGTAGACCAGGAACATTCATTATACATTAGACATTTTGAGGGTTGGGGCAGAGGAGACGGAGCAGTCAGCAGAGCATGAGGATCTTTCTGATCCCAGCACTACCGGGCAAGGGTGTGTGCACTTGTTTGCAATCCCAGCACTAGGGATGTGGGCACAGGCAGATCCCTGGGTCTCTCTGGCCAGTCAGCCTAAGCTACTTGGCGAGTTCCAAGCCACTGAGGAACCTTGTCAAAAAACAAAGATCCAAGGTGGATGGTATCCAAGAAATGACACATGAAGTGATCTTCGTCATGTACGCACAGCACGAGAAACAAACACACAACACACACTCAACAAACATAACACACATGCACACACAACACACACAGAAGCAAACACACACAGCACACATGAACACATAACACATACCCAACAAGCAGCACACACATACACATACAACACACATGAGCTCATGTACCCACGGCACAGAGACAAACATCTGTACACACGTAACACACACAGAGAATCTGAGAGTTTCTAGAAGAAAGAAAATACATCTAATCAAGGGAGAGAAGCGCCAGTCACAGAGGCTTAAGTGCACAGAAGAGCAGTAAGAACTGGTTGCACAGGGCTGTTCTTCTGCAGACAGACCATGGACAGACATCTTCTCCTCCTTTAAGACAGACCGTGGACAGATGCCTTCTTCCTGGGATCATCACATTTAGGCTTAGGGACTCTTATGCTCCATGGGGCAGGGAGAGTCATCCACAACTTCCAACCGACCAGAGCTGAGCTGCTCTCTAGAAATCTCTACAAATCCTAGGTATCGGGGGAGGAAGGGGTGTGTGTCGTGGTTGTTGTCTCTATAAACTGAATCATTAATGCAGTGAACTTGTAGCCTCTGAGCTATGGCACCTGCCGAAGCCATTAAAAAGGGCAGCTCTGTAGCTAAGATTCCTTCCTTTCCCTTCCTCCCCTGGTCCCTAGACAAACAGAGATTCGATTTCATCAAACTACAGTCTGGAAAACCAGTGAGTTTATTGAGTTTACTTACAAAGCAAGGGATGAGGGTCTGCTTACAGTCTGCCGACAGGAGCATGGGTGGGTCCCTCCTTTAGTCAAACTGGGAAGTCACCATCCACGCTTGGATGAAGACATAAAACAGCAAGAACTCTCGCCACAGTTTCCTCAATCTATATAGCGTTAGCCCCTCCCCTGTGCAGCTCAGGCCGAGGGGTTGGTTGGAAGTTGTGGATGACTCTCCCTGCCCTGCCTGCCTGTGGAGCATGAGTCCATAAGCCTAACTGTGATGATCCTGGGAAGAAGGCAAAGATAAACCAAATGCCCAGGAGAAAACAGGTAAAGATTGTTCATAGAAAAAAAAAGACACACACACACACAAAGAAAGAAGAAGAAAAAGAAAGATTTGAAACTCTTTAAGGACTCCAACAAAGTCTGAGATTCCGAGCAACCAACATTCACTTTGCAGATACCATTGCTGGGACTGGCCTGAGCCATTAGCGTGATCATGGAGTTGAGTTCTGAAGGTCTACCCAGAACTGCAGTGTGAACATCTGAGACAACTCTGCAGGATGGCCTTCCTCTCCATGCTGGAGCAGTGCAACAGGCTTCCAGTTATGTTTCCTCATTACTTTGTGTTTTTATAATTTTATCTTTGGTGAAATTTGAATGATAAATGTTTTTTGCTATTAAATTTAAAAATATTTAATTTTATGTGTATGCATGTGCCTGCGTGAATGTATGTACATATGCATACCACGTGTGTACCTGGTTCCCATAAAGGCCAGAAGAGGGCATCAGAATCCCTGGAACTGGAGTTACATGTGGTTGTGAGCTTTCATGTGGGTGCTGGGAACTGAACCTGTGTCCTCTGCAAGAGCAGAAAATGCTCCTCATTGCAGAACCGCCTTTCAGGCCCATTGTGATTAAACATTGAACTGCTCCTCTCAGGACATTCAGGAGTGCTAAAAAGGAGGAGACTGCAGTCTTACTGTGGTGCCATAGCTACTGAAACAAAGTTCCTGGCAAGTGCCTGAGGCCAGCTGATGGTACCAAATCCCTTAGCTCAAGGAATGGTTATGGTATAGATTTCTTATTCTGGATGCATTTTCAGTTTCTTCTCATGTGCTGGCCCTTTGGGAGGGTGTACTCATTTGCCAGGGAAACAGAGTAATCAGTAACACAGTTCTTTGTCATCTTGATCTTAGGCATTCAGGCGTGTCTAAATTCAAACCAGTAAATGAACAAAATGTCCTTTAAACAATATATCCATATTACAGTAAGGGGTGCATAGCAGCTGCTTCCGGCATAGTTTCTATAATAGGAGGAGAATTCCACTTCCTTTAAAGACCTCTGATGTTCTGGCCAAAAGCTATCTTTTTATAGATCTCAGGGCTTTCCCTCAAAGGCATCCCGTAACTCCATTCTTTTTAAATAGTTGAACATGGCTAGGTGTAACAGTGCATGCCTATAATCCCACATTTGGATTGGCTGAGGCAGGAGGATCACTATCACTAACTCTCGGCCAGTCTGAGAGAGATGCATAACAGGATCCTGTCTCAAAAAAAAAAAAAAAAAAAAAAGCCGAAACAAAACAGAAATGGTAAGTTTGCTTTCTGAATGGTTTCAAACTCATCCCAAATGACGGGACATTTGTTCTCTAGCACGGACCCCGTAGGAAGTGTATTCTTAGAGTAATCTCACTGTATAAGTCTATTTGTTTAATTGAATTTATTTCTTCTTTTACTCCTTCCAAAGAGTTCAATAGCAAGGATCGATGCAACACAGCAGAGGACACAGGAAGTAAGGCGAATGATTAACTAGTGGAAACCACTACATGAACAATGGGGTGCATTAGCTGAGTGTTTAAGACCCAGATTCTACTGTGCAGTTCTCAGAATCCAGTCAATATTACAGAACTCCAGATCAGGAAGGAGGAACTTGACTAGTTTTCCCCAAAGGGTCAAAAGTTTCCTGGCATTAAACTAGAGAAGGAATTCTCATGCAGAGATTATTTAAGGAAAACAGTGTGAGACACTGTGAAAAAGTGGATTAATAATAGCACCTTCCTCCTTAGCGATATGTGGAGATTAAATGAGGCAAAATGTAATAAGCCCAAAGAATGGTGATTTGCCCCTGGTAAATGGAAATTAACTATCATAACCATGATGATGATGTAGAAAACACATACTGATCACATAACATTAATGCCATAACTGCAGAAGTGGATTTCATTTAGTTCTTTCTTTAGAAAGCTGTACCATGATTGTGGTGTTAATGAAACCCAGTGGAACAGGCCAATGTGAACCATGGTGACAGGTATGGGACTGTCTGGTGTCCTTATTGGATGAAGAGAGGGAACAGAGGGGACGGAAAGAAGGAATGACTAGATTATGTCCCTTGTAGAACACCAATCACAGAGATGGTTCTTGTCATCCTGTAAGACACCAGGATCCTCCCATGAGCAAGGAACCAGTAAAACATGTTCAAGTTCTCATAGGCAAGTATTTTGCATGCTAGCAGCTATCAAGTGAATTATCAAGGGTCACCATCATCATTTCTGTCAACTTAACACAAACCTACACATATCTGGGAAGAGGGAATCTCAGCTGAGGCGTTTCCTCCGTCAGACTCGTCTGTGGGCGTGCCTGTGGGGCGTTTCCTTTATTGCTAGTTGATGTGAGAGGGCCCAGTCCACTGCGGGCAATGCCATCCCTGGGAAGGGAGGCCTGGGCTGCAGAGAAGGTAGCTGAGCAAGTCAGGGGAGCAGGCCATTGAACAGCATTTCTCCATGGTCTCTCCTTCAGTTCTTTTTCCTTTTTTTTGGTTTTAAAAAATTTATGCATATGTATGTCATGTCTGCATGTATGTAAGTGCACCCATATCATGCAGAGTCTGAGGAGGACTAAAGAGGGTGTTGGATCTCCCAGAACTGGAGTTTTGGATAGTTGTTAGCTGCCATATATGGGTGCTGGGAATCAAACTCAGGCATTCTTCAAGAACAACCAGTGCTCTTAACTGTTGAGTCATCTCTCCAGCCCCTCTGCTTCAGTTCCTGCCTCCAGTTCCTGCTTGAATTCCTGCTTTGGTTTTCCTGGATGATAGACTGTAATTTGTAAGCCAAACAAACCCTTTCTTCTACAAGTTATTTTTGGTCAGTTTTTTTATCACAGTCATAGAAAGCTAACTAAAACATTGGTACCAGCAGATGGTATGTTGCTGTGGTATGCCTGACAATGTTGTTTTGGGAGAGAATTGTGGGGCTTTGGGCTGGAAAAGTCCTGGAGTGATCAACTTGGAAGATAAAAATGCTGAGAGGACTACAGATGGTGGAGGCCCAGTTTATGAAGTTTCAGAGAGAAGTCTGAGAGTCTCTCAAAGACTTTATCAGGGCTGCTTATGTGATATATTTGAATTAAGAATCTGTGGAAGTGAAACCTTTTGTGATTTGCTGGAGCGAAAAATCATCTGCGATTAATAAGAGGCCAGCATCACTAAGGTAGAATCTTCTGGGAAGTATTTCCTGAGTCAGTGCACAGAGGCTGTGGTCCAGAGGTGGCCAAGGCTGCATCTTAAGTTGACAGCTGAATTTGGTAACATGTAAGAGTCTGGTTTTGGTGGCATGAAAGATGTAGGTTTGAAGGGGTTATGGAGAAAAGTGGAGGCTTGGCACTGTGAGGGGCCAGGGCGATGGGGGGGTGACATTGGTGATCCTCAGTTTCAGTAGGAACCCCAGGATATTCAAGATGCCAAGACTGTGGGACATCCACCAAGGAGAGCAGCAGGTGTGGAATGGAGCCAATCTAAACCTATAAGACAAGCTATGTGTGCTGCAGATGGCAGAGCCAGGGAAGTGGAGCTTCCCAAGCACTTTGGAGTCCAGAATATCATGAGTGAGTGAGTCTCAGATGTCACAGACTGAGCTACAGGTTATGTGCTACACTGCAGGACTTGGGCTTTGTTTTGATCTGATTCTAACTGTGCCCTGGTCCTTCCCTCCTGGAATAAGAAACTATATAACTTGTCTTGGACTGTATAGTCATCCACAGCTAAGATACCTTGGAGGTTTAAAGAAAACTTGGACTTTTAAGTG
This sequence comes from Eospalax fontanierii, assembly GCA_035773235.1. Classification (NCBI taxonomy): domain Eukaryota; kingdom Metazoa; phylum Chordata; class Mammalia; order Rodentia; family Spalacidae; genus Eospalax; species Eospalax fontanierii. Next base: position 49,403,039 of record CM069547.1, on the reverse strand, counting down.
TTGAAAATTTTAAAGATGGTGGGACTTTTAAAAGTTAGACTATGTTACATTGCAATATTAATGTGAGATCTTGGGGACAAAAAAGAAAGAAAAATTTATGATGGGGAGAGGGAAGAGATGACTCAGTGGTTAAGAGCACTGGCTGCTCTTGAAAAGGACCTGAGTTTGGCTTCCAGTATCCAAGTAATGATTAACAAACCGTAACTCCAGTTCCAGGAGATCTGACATCCTCTTCTGGCCTCCATGAGCATTGTACAACATGTACACAGTTACATATGTGTAGATAAAACATTCACATAAATAAAATGAAAATAAAAAATTAAAGAGAAAAGGTTATGATTTAAAGTGATGTATTTATATGTCGAAGTTGAGAGGGTAGAATGTCATAGTTTTTGTCAACTTGACACAAATGTAGGAATACTTAGGAAGAGAGACCCAAACTTTCCTTCATCAGATTGGCTTGTTGGCATGTCTAGGGGCATTTTCTTTATTGTTGATTAATGTAGGAAGGCCCAGCCCACTGTGGTCTGTGCCATCCCTAGGCAGGTAGCCTTATGTTGGGATGGGGCTGGACAGGTAGCTCAGTGGTTAAGAGCATTGGCTGCTCTTGCAGATGATCTGGGTTCGATTCTCAGTACCCACATGGTGGCTAACAACTGTCTGTCACTCCAGGTCTTGTGGATCTGACACCCTCTTCTGACCTTTGGGGACATTGCATGACATAGGTGCACTTACATACATGTAAGCATAATATTCATACACATTAGAAATAATAAATAAATATACAAAAGAAAGGTAGCTGAGCAAGCCAGGGGAGCAAGGCAGTAAGCAACATTCCTCCATGGTCTGTGCTTCAGTTCCTGCCTCCAGGTTCCTGTCTATGTCAGATTCCAACAGCCGTATACTAAGAAGTCTGGCTACTCTACTACATTCAATAATGCTATAAAGATCAGGGTGTGTGATAACCTACTATTGGTCTATCATTAGCAATATGCAAAATTCATTGAACTTTTCAATGAAAGCTTTCATTAATTGTGTGTGTGTGGTTTATGCATGTATATGTATGTGTTCATGTATGTATTCACTGGTGTATGTGTGCACATGTAGATGGCAAAGGTGAACATCAAGTATCTTCCTCTGTTGCCTTCTGCCTTGTATTTTTGAGACAGGATCTCTCATTGAACCAGAAGCATGGTAATTCAGCTAGGCTGGCCGGCCAGTAAGCCCCAGGGATCATCTTGTCTCTGCCTCCTAGTTCTGGTAGTGCAGATATACGCTGCTATACATGGTTATTTACATTGGTGCTAGGAAACAAAATTCCAGTTATCTTACAGAGAAAGCACATTACCAACTGAGCCATCTTCCCTGCCCTTGTTCTTGATTTTTAAAGTATTTTAAGTATTTTTATGACACAATTGTTTGGTTTGGTCCTCAGTAAGTTCTTACGTACATTTATGCAACAGTATTGTTAAAGTTAACATCTATGCAGGCCTGCTCGTGACACTCTGTGCTATTCTCATGGACTTCTTGTCTCATGGAGTAGTCTTTCTCTGACAATGACAGTCCTGGTGGGTGGTCCTACTTATATCTGTAAGATCCAGAAGGTTTACAGGCTGAAAGATGACTCAGTGGTTAAGAACACTTGCTGTTTTTGCAAAGGACCGTGGTTCATTTCCAGCACCCACATAATGACTCAAAACCATTCATAACTCCAGTACCAACGGATCTGATACCTGCCTTTGGCCTCTGAGGGCACCAGGCACTCATGATGCACATACATATAAAATAAAATTATAACAAGATCCAGAAGCCTTTTGAAGACTTCTTCAATGGAAAAGGACTGAGTGAGACAGTTGCTTACAGAACAGCTGTCTAGGCAGTCATTCTGTCTGGAGACAAATCTGAAAATGTTCCTTGCTGCTCCTAGATGTCACTCCTTGTGTTAGTCAGACTTTTCATTGCTGTGACAAATACTGGAGTGAAACAATCTAGGATTTAAAAAGATTTATTTTGGATCCTGGTCTCAGAGGTTTCAGTCCATGGCCATCTGGTTCCATTGCTGTGAGTCTTAGAGGAAACTGAACATCAAGGCAGAGAGCTGACCTCAAGAATCAGCACAATAACCACACTGATTCAAACAGCAAGACAGTTTAAGCATCTGATGGGGTTAGATGTGTTGATGTTTAGAAAAGGCCTGGAACCTGAGGGTGGTAGGACCTGTTTTAGCTTTATGACTGGTGGTGATATGTTCTAGGACCATAGTTTTGAAACATGGGCTAACAACGCTCTGATAAGGCTTGTTAGTGAGAATAGTGTTTTTCGACTGGTCGTGATTTATCATGCAGTCCCATTCTACTTATGATCATAAAAAATATAGAATGCATTTAGTGTGCCTTCAAAAGTCCCTAGAGTCTCTGCCAATCTCAGTATTATTCAAAGTCCCAAGTCCAAAGTCTCTTCTGAGATTCAAGGCAATCTCTTAATTGTAAGCCCTGTAAAATCAAAAGGTAAGTTATGTAATTCCAACATACAGTGGAACTGAATTTCCATTCCAAAAGGGAGGACTGAGAGTATAGAGAGAAAATACTGGACCAAGAAATGACTGAAAGCCAGCAGGGCAAACACCAACTCCGTAACTCCACGTCTGACTTCTGGGACTTTGCTTCAAAGGGCTTAGATGTCTCTCTCAGCCCCTCCAGCATGGCTGTGTGCAGCATGCATCTCTCTCTTGGGCTGGTGCCACTCCTTGTTTGCAGCTCTCCTTGGCAGATGTCTCACAGCTCTGGCATCTCCAGCCTCTTGGGATATCCACTGCCAACCCGGCTTCACCTTCACAGTTTCATGTAAGGCCTGTCGGGGCCTTCTTTATGCAGCATGCTGCATGCTGCCTGGTCTTGGTGACTCTCTGAAACCACGGAGGAAGAGTGGATGACCCCTTTTCTCTTGCACCTTTCATGCTTCTAAAGCCAGGACCACTGCCATATTTGGTTGCCAGCCTGGGATGAACCCTGTCCTGCTTCATCCACATTACCAGCAAATTTGTGGGTTGTAGTTTTCTAGGAGAAAACTCTTTAGGCTTTTTCATTACAGAAGGAAGCTTGGCTGGGTAGAGGCTTCCCTGGGGTACTCCTTCCGTTGTTTAAATGCAAATCTGTAGGCCTCTCCTTGATTGCTCCAGTCTCCTTATCTAAGAGAGCCTCTTCTTCAGCACGTCTTGGCCCCGACATTAATCTTCCCAGTGCTCTTTCTCAATCCAAACTGTAGATTTTACATTTCTTTCTACCTTTATATTCTTTTTCACTGTAGTTCTGCATAATGTTCACTATTAATAGCTATGCCACCATTTCTATGTTATACTGTCTTGAAATTTCCTCTGACAAAGAAATTAGTGCATTACTTTTTAACTTAACGTCAGGAAAACTCTTAGGAGGTTGGCAGACTCCAGCCAGACTCTGTCAAAATATCCCAGTTGTTTAAGTTCTTATTTCCCTCTGGAACTACTTTGTTCTCAGCAAATTCCTACTAGATGGGCCCATTAAGTGCTTCTTACAGCATTCAACCGCTTTTCTAGTCCAAACTTCCAAAGTCTTTCACATACAGGGAGTGGTACTAGCCCACGCAAGAGATGTGTGCTGTGTGCAGCAATGCTGGAGGCCCCGAGCCATCCATACCCTGTGGAAGTAAAGCCCCAGAAGCTGCTTCTTGTGAACTTGGCACTGTTATCCTCCTGCTGCAGCCTGATGCTCTCAGCACATGGCTTGCTGCCCTGTGGGTTAAAGACTGAAAGGACCGGGAGCCAGGTCTCTGACTCAAGGGAAGTATCCTATTTCTGGTCACAGTGACCATTGGAGAGTATTTCTAGAGACTCACCGATGTTGCCCTTCTGGTCAACAAGTCATTGCCTGTGAAGGAACATGTCTAGGGATCTGGTAAAGGTTCATTGAAAGAGTGAGTTTTGGGAAATGTCATAGTTATCGCTACTCTTGTTGTGCAGCCAAGTTCTGAAGCACAGTTCCGATATTCTCCCTGTCACCACAGAAATCAGCACTGTTATGGGAAGAGGCATCTAAGTGGGGACAGTTGAAGTTTATAGACTTTTTTATTTTCTTGTTGTAAAAAGGAGATACATCCTAGTTTGACTGCTTTTATCTTGATTAGTTTTGAACGTTCATCCGCTCCTCACTGTCCACATAAGCAACATTGCCCTAACGTATAAACTTTCCTCCTTGCTTGGATATGAATTATACGTGAAAAGTTGTAAATCTGAAATAATCTTAAAACTGGGTGAATTGTTAGGACTGTACAAAAATGAAATACTTTCCTATGAAAGGCACTGAGAACTGTTACAGAACTCAGGGAAAGCAAGCGATTCTATTCTGAGTTTGGCTACAGTTAACAGCTGTGGTGTTTGGAGATTTGGCAAGTGCACTTTTGTTCTGATTTTGCAAACTTTGAGAAAGGAAGACAAAAATAGGGCCAAGAGCAGGTGGGGGTAGTGCGGTTCTTTGCATTAGAGGGACAATGTTGAAAAGCTGAGAGAAAACACGGAATGGAACCAGAGAGAGCAGAGAAGAGGACTGGGTTGGAACTCCACCTCCCCTTGTCTCCTCCCATGGTTCCCCCTTCTCACGGTGTTGATTCTGAGACCTTACTTCTAACTAATTCACATGCTCAATTCCTAGACATTCTACTTTTACTCAGAGAGGAAACCTTCACATCGGGTCCTCACCATTCACCTGATTTTAGTACATCTTTTGCACCAGAGCCCATCCTTGTTGATTCTCCTAGCTATTTTCTGTTTTAGTTAATCCAGTCTAGTAGTCTGTGGGCCATCTGCACAAAAATACTGGTGTACTCGTTAAATACAGTTCCATCTACTTAGTCAAGTGCTCTGGGGATAAGGCCAGAAACAGAGACTGTGGAAGCCCCCTCATTGGACTGTGATCACAAGTCTTGCAAACCATTGACTTGGTGCCTCCGGTTCATTTGCTTGATTCCGTCATCATCCTTTTTACCTGACTCAAAAATTCCTGGGCAACATCTGGAGTAATGCTCCGGCGCAGTGTGGCCCCAGACACACTTCTATTGTGCTCCATTTTCAGGGACACTCAAAAAGTCCTGGCACTCCTGTCTGCTCCAGTGCCCAGCCGATCCCAGCCTGAGGGCAAGGCGTGGATTTCCTAGTTGCTAGTTGTAAGCATATGTTATCTCTCCCAGTGACTGCTCACTTTCTTTTAGAAGAGAAGCCTTTGTCCTCCAATGAAATATAATCTAGGGAATTCTATGCACCCCAGACTAAACATGCCAAGATAAGTTCAGCAGGTAATACTTGCTGAACTCTCTCCAAATCATGGTTAGGACCTAGCTGCACATCCTACCTAATGTGGGGATATCTACTGATTGTGATGCTAGTTTAGCATTTAGAGTACTTTTCTGATGATTCTATGGACATTTGCTTTTCTTTAAAACACTACTTTATGAATTAGCTTCCTAGCAGTGTGTCTGAGGAGGTCAGACCTGCTCAGGCTGTGGCAACATGGAAAGAAGCACAGCGGCACAGGAATGGGATGAATAAAGGAGACAGAGGCTCTTGCTTAAGACCTTGGGCTCTGGGATTGGGTGTCACTGGTTCTTGTGTTCTGTCAACAGGATCTCAGACAGGTTTCTTCAACTATGTCCCATTTTTCTCATGTTAAGTTAAGGACAATAATATAATATTGACTTCATGGCATGTGGAGACTGAACATAAAGGACTTGGCCCCAGAGATCCACAGAATAATATTTGTAATTACATTTAATTTGAGGTGGAGGGGCTGGAGAGATGACTCAGTGATTAAGAGCACTGGCTTCTCTTGCAGAGGATAAAGGTTCGATTCCCAGCACCCACATGGTGACTAACAACTGTCAATAATTTCAGTTCCAGGGGATCCGACACGCTATTCTGACCTCTGCAGGCACTGTATGACACGGATGCATTTATATGCAGGAAAAACACTTACACACATAAAATAAAAATAAATATAATAAAGAAAATATTCATATTTAATCTGAGGTGGAGAGAAGGAAGTAGCTTTTGGAGGCTTCAGACTTGTCTGGAGGGCACTAAAATGTGCAGTGTTTTTGCTGCCATGACCCCTTTCTCTGTCAAGAAAAGGACAAGGAGTCTCTGCAGTCTCCCTTCTCCCACTCCATTTAGTATTCAGTACAGGCAGTGGTCTTAATGATGAGGGGAACAGAGAAGGAAGTGGTGGGGCTATTCACCCACAGTGTGAGCTTTCTGGCTTGCTTCTGCTGGCATGCTCAGCTACCTTTCTTATACAGCCTGGGCCTAAATGCCTAGGGATGGTATTGCACAGTGGTCCTGGCCTTCCTCCATCATTTAACAGCCAGAAAAATGCCCAACACACATGCCTACAGGCCAACCTGATGGGGAAATCCCTCACCGAGATTTCCTCTTCTCAGCTGTGTCAAGCTGATGACCAAGATTAGCCACAATATCCTTCTCCTAATTTCATGTCTTTTTTTTTTTTTTTTTTAAATAGCCCACCATGTCCAGTTAGTGTTACCGATACATGAGTAAGTATGGGGCCATCCTCAAGAAAGAATGATTCTTTCTCTGCCAGAAACCATCAACTGCCAATAGCTTCTGAGTAAGCTGTGGGGCCTACAGATCATCCACCCCATCGATGCTGGAATTTCATCTGGCTTGATCTTGTTTGGGTCTTGTATAGGTAACCACAGCTGTTGTGAGTTCATGAATGCAATGGCTATCCATGTCCAAAAGACAGCATTTTGAAGCACTCCTCCTCATCCTCCAGACCTTACATTGTATCTTCTTCTTCTTCTGAGATGTTGCTGGTATAGGCATCCTGTTTAGGGCTGAACACTCAGTCTTTTATTCTGTGAGGAATTATCTTGATTGAGTTGTTCTGGTAGACCCACCTTAACAATGAGCAGGGTCATTTCCTGGGCTAGACCCTGGACTGAACAGAGCCGGCAAGCCAAGTACTGATATTCACTGCTCTCTGCAGTGATGACTAGCGAGCCATTCAAGCTCCTGACACTAGGACTTTCCCTCCATGGTGGACTGTACCCTTGAACCATGAATCAAAATACACTTCTTATCTCTTAAGTTGCCTTTTCAGAGTATTTGATTATAGCAGCAGAAATAGTAACTGATGTACTGGAGCACAGTCTCAATATCATCTTTGTTTCAGATGTTTTTTTTTAATGTTGGGCTAACTTTGAAGTCCTGCTCTGGAACCATCTCAATTTTGAGACATAACTGGGAATACTGTAGGGTGGGAGCAAAGACAGGGCTGGGGGTATCGGGAAGGCAGGTGAGCGGCACCATGGGTGAGTAGGAGAGGGCCTTGCTTTGTAACTCTTCCTTTGAGATTAAACATTCCCTCCTAGAGGGAGGAGAGCTAGGTGAGTTCCCATCACCATACTGGATTAGTGTGGCTGCCGTAAGAGAATATTAGGTGGCTTAAACAATAGAAATTTGTTTCTAGGGGCTGAAAATCAAAATCAGGATGCTGACAGCCAGTTTCTGCTCAGGGTGGTCTTCCTAGTTTGCAGATAGTGGTCTCCTTAGCCTGCGGAGAAAGAAGTGAGTGCTCGCATATGTCTTATTATAAGGGCATGGATTTCATCATAAAAGCACCATTCTTAAGGACAAATTACTTCCCCAAAGACTTTCTTATCTAATAGCATTGCATTAGGGGGCAGGGTTTCAGCATGTGGAATTGGTGGGACACAGATATGCAGTCTGTAACATGCGTCTGGTGCTCTGTTAATGAGTGCATTAATCAAATTTCAGCGGGGAGAAAATTAGGAAGTCTTTCAGGGAGGGGGTTGTATTGGATAAAGAACGGACAAACAGACACTGGAAATAAAAGAGAAAGAGAAAGGAGTCAGTGCAGAGAACATGTCATGGCCCTCTGGGGGCCTGATGCTAATCAGCAAGCTTTTCTCCTTGCAAGCTGCCCTGCTTGAGAGAGATGCTAGGACCAAGGCTGCAGCCCCTGTATGCTGACTCTGGTGCTCTGAGGATCTGCTCCTTGACTTCTTTCCCTTCCCCTCTGTTCTCCTGAGCTTGGTAGAAATAAATAATGGTATCTCAGAGTTTTGCCTGTGGGTTCCAGGCAAAAACAGGTTCCAGGCCTGTGGGTACCTTTGAAAATGGAGAGGAATATTCTTCCTGTGTCCCATATCATCTATCTCTGGCCATTCACTCACATTCTCTCTGTGTACCTGCGAGGTTGAGGCAGCCCAGAGGAGTGGATTACCAAGCCTGGCTGTGGCTACCAAGGGTGAGCATTTTCTCCAGGATGCGGACCACACATGGCTGGAGTAAATGAAAACATCTTTCCATTTCCAGGTCTCGTGCTGTCTATTGACTGTTATCTATTATCTGGCATCCTCCTACCCTATGTAAGGGATATACTCATCTTTCCATGGAGGAGAGCGAGCACACCTCTTCATCATGAACTCGGGGTTTTAGTCTAGAGCTTCCGCTCATCTGGGCACCTGAGGTGAATCATGATCGAATTCCACTGTTCACCGCTTCCTGGCAGCCACACCATTCTCCCAGGGCCCATCCGCCTCTCCCTGTGATGGAAGGCCTGAGGCTCTCATGCTCTTCTAGAAACAATTCAGTCTGTTCTCTTGCTGGAAAGCAGAGGGTTAATGATTGCTTTGCAGGAGATTCAGATGTAATTGTATCTTTATCACTCAAAATCACTCACATATAGAGAGAATATTTTACATGTGGCTGTGGGATCTGAAGGGGACTTGTGGATTCCTTGAAGCTTATCTCAGGACCATCATTTACTCACTCCCTCTGTCTTTGTCATTGTTATCTACAACTTTTCAAGAGGTGATGGAGCGGCTTATGCCGGGAGGAGGCTCCGGTGGGTCAGCAGTGGAGGCAGGTTGCTAGTGCTCACAGTGATTACTACAGTGCTTCCATCTGAGGGTGTCCTGATTGCAAAATCAGAGGACTGGAGCAAAGCTACAGTGCCAAGCGTGCAACTACGTGGCACTTATCTCCTTTGAGAAAGGAGAGGCGAGGGGAACAGCAAGCAGATGCTCCTCCCAGCCGCCACACTTTGGGAACCTCCAGAGCATTCAAGTAGAGACCTCTCTCCTTGGTGGCTGAGCAGGGTGGGTGCTCATACAGATGTGCAGCTTCCCTGGAGCAGCCTCCCCACGCTTTCCGGCTGCTCTTCCCACCTCTCTCCCAGTTCACACGGTTATCTGGAGTCTTTGCCTGCCGCCCCTGCCTCTTCCGGCTCTGATCTCCTTCTCCTTCTCATATGATCTGCCCCTGGACATCTCTGTACTTCTGAGTTGCTTTGGTGTCTGCTTCTTGGACAGTTTGAACTGAAACCGCTGTACTCACAAGTGTCATTGTTGGTGTGTTGCACAATCCCACCTAGTTTCTCATTTCTCAGCCTGGAAGCACTTCCTAGACCTTGCCTGCCCACCCACACCATCCCAGACTTTACTAGATATTGGGTTCCATCCTTCTGGCTGTGTACCTTGTTCATGCTGCCAGCACCATCCCACTCAGCCCCCCAATAGTGTTCCTGTTCCCTAGAGAACAGACCACGAAACAGTCAAAATCACACTTTATTTCTGTATAGAGGTTCTTTCCAGGATCCTGGGTTGAAACAAGACTCAGGAATGACCCTTCTCTATTGACATTTTCTCCCCTAAAGTCAGCTCCATGAGGCCAGTTCCTGAGATGTCCTTTCCTAGGATTCCACTCTGCCCTTTGTCTTAGCATTCTGATGAGGGGTTAGGATAAGGACTCTCGCTCTTTAGTTCCTCCATGAAGGTCCCCCTCCCCACTCTTCAGTTTCATTGAGTATGTGATATACTTTGGAGCTCCACCCCAAGGAAGAATGATGGCACGAGAAGATTGGCACAACACAGCGCACACCAATGGCAGCTAACCCCACAGTTTGGAGGTAACATAACAAAGATGGCCCCAGGATATGTCCCAGTCTATCCCTACTAGACAGTATATCAAGGTAATACACTTAGGAGATAAACATGGGGTGACACATTTCAGTAGGAATGAGGCCCATGCACAACACAAATCACAGTGTTCCTCACACACAGGAGTTGACAGCATTTCTACTAGTCAAACGGAGAGAGGAGTGATAGGAGGCTTGCTGGTCCTCCTGAGGGATGCTTTGCCGTATCCAAGCTGCCAGGACCATCTCATACTCCCTGCGTGGGCTGAAGCTGCTCATCTAAGTCCTTTCGTCCTGGCTGGTGGTTTCCCTTGGAGAACTGTCACTGCAGAGGCTCTCTGAAGGCCCTGGCATTTGACTTGATTTCCTCGAGTCAAGAGCAGCTTTTTTAAAACCCTGGGAAGAACCTGCTGCTTCTCAATGCCGCCTTGCTGAGGGGTGCCTGGTTTTGCCTGTGCTGGTGTGTTAGGAATGGCAGGCATGGGAAGCTCCTCTGGTGGAAGCAGCTGTGTGTCTGTCCTCAGCAGACACCCAAGTCCAGAGCAGGTGCTCAAGGAATCTTTGCTGAGTTCATGCTAATCAGTTCTGCAGGCCAGATGGCCCACTCTTGATGCTTTCTCCTTGGGTCTGTGTAATGAGCATGTTGCTTTAACTCCATACTTGGTACGACTCCATGCCGGAAGTTGATTAATGACTCAGACACTGACTTTGTTATCCCTACATTTGTTTTCCATTCATAGATTTTCACTGAGGGAAGATTTGCAGAGTTTGCTGAATATTTCCCAGGTTGTTTTCTTGGCTTATGCTGTTGCTGTACAACTCCAGGAGTGCTGATATCTTTGTAGGGTTAGAGTCAACAGGGTTGTCAGAAGCTGTAAACCACATGGGTGTCACTGTTCTCCCTGAATGATGACCGGAATTCATGTGTATCCAGTTATCCAAATCATAAGGACAGTCATGAATGTCACAGGACGCTTTGGCTTCTAGCCACATCTGCGCTGCCACATCTGGGCGAAGCACACACATGGGATGCAGAAGCAGTACATTCACCTGCTGGAGACCTTGCAGCTATATCAGAACATGAGGCATTCAGTCCTTGGCCCCTGGCCAACTGACTATCTTTTATGGTTGGTAGATCATTCTACCCCTTGCAGACAGGAGACCAGCAAATTAGTGGCTCAGGAGGGGGAGATTTAGAGTCTGGAGATGCGAGTCGCCCCTCTCCAGAGGTTTGGCTGTAACCTCCCCACTCTATGCTGTATGCTAGCAAAAAGTTAGGAATCTGTACTGGAGTCTCTGATGGAAGGTACTGAGCAGCCGGAGCAGGAAGTCCACGAATTTGTCTTTCCTGATGCTGTTCTCAGAGGTGGAATTCAGCCTGCTACTGTCTGCTGGAGAGCTGTATGTTTTCCCACAAAGTCCTCTGCTCTGTCAAATACCAGAACCTTCTGGGAGAAGGAACGTGCTAAGGGTATTAGGATTAATGGGAGACTATTTACACGTGTCCACTTAGGAGACAGATATTATCGCTCCTGATATTTCTGAGACAGCCATTGGTTTTTGTTTTTTTCTTTTGTGTGTGTGTAGCAAAACTTAAACAGTCATGGAACTAAGGAACACTAAGATTCAAAGAGACATTTAGCTCATCCCTATTGCTTTACACATAAAGAAAGAGGCTCAGATAGGTTATGCCTGGTATGGATTTCCTGACTCTTGGTTGGGTCTCAGTAGACAGCTCCTGTCAGGATGGTCTCTGAAGACATATTACAGAAGACTCAGAAGCTGTCAAACCCATAATGTTTAAATGAACTTCAATATTGAGATGTCACAAAGAGGCGGAGGTGTATCTTTATTTCATGTGTGCTTAAAGGCAGGGATAGAGCTTCCACTTAAAGGCAGGGATAGAAGCCTCCACTGTGAAGACTGAGCATGGTTGAGGATGACTTTACTGAAGAAACACAGACGCTCCAGAACACAGGTCTGCTGGGTCCCTCACTGCTCTGCAGATTTCCTTCTGAAATGAGCACCAGCATGTAGTTGAAGTCATTTCAGTAACTGTGGAATGAACTATAGGGGAAACTGAGTCTGGCCTTCTCAATTTAAGGAAGCTCACTCATGTGCCTTGGGTCACACAGCACAGGGGAGAGGTGACAAAGATGGAAAGGAATTCAGATTGAATTTAGCATGAAATGTTTTTCCTAAATCATCCAAACCTCTTCCAAAAGCTTCAGTGTTAGGGTATCTCTGATGGATTCCAGATCAAGCATATAGCCATGCATGATGAACCTGGGACAAAAGTGTTGGTAGCCGCGCCTGCAAAATCCACCCGGCTGTCTAGGCCAGCATGTTAGAGTAGAAGCTGAAGCTCTCTGTCGCGGTCTTCGAGTTGCTGCGAGAAGAGCCATTGGAGGCCAGGTCCAGGGATGACGGTGTAGCCTTGGGACCTTCCTCCAGCATCTCCTCATGGGCTCCAGCTACTGTGGAGACAGTGGTCTCCAGGCGGCTGACCTTGTACACGCTGCCCTGCGTCTGGAGGTACCGGGTGGATTTCATTTCGAGCCCCTCATAGTCCCCTGCACTGATGAAGGGGCAGCAACGAAAGGCGTGCTTGAAGCCCAGTCGGAACCTGAAGAGCGGAAGGAGATGGATAGGTGAGCCTGGAGGACCGCCCGTTCTCAGTTTCCCTCCGTAACATCAACCCATTCAAATTCATTTACATCTGGCAATGCTGGAGATAAAACAAAAATTCTCAAGGTCTGCTGTCAAGGTGAAATCCTGGCCTAGAACCCAGATTCATTCGATGCATGTCTTTCTCTAGGACTCTAGGGCATCCCAGAAACAGATTGCTTCTTCCGGTGTGGGAATCAGAGGACTTTGGATCAAATCAGCATTAACAAAAACCAGCCCTCACTGCAGCTGTCTATTGCATGCATCTACTGAGCTAGTTGCCAGGCTCTCAGTAAGGGCACATGTCAAGATTAAACCTTTGACTGCCAGTCATGTTTCAGTAGGGTGCCTCAGTTTTCCTACTTGTTAAACAAGGGAGAATCATTTTCCCTTAGAGTTGTGCTGGGATATTTAACCTAGAACATTTGAGATAGGTCATCAAGCTCTTGGAAGGATGGAACTGTGAGATTAATACAGACCACGGAAGTCCAGAGGGCATCTTTCCCATACATTCAGTGCTGAAATGTTTCAGCAGCAGGTGGCTCTTCCCAGATGACGAGGGCCACCCAGGAAAAGAGCAGCAGGCATCCCGTGTCTCCCCTCATCTCGGCCTCCTTCCCTCACAGAGCATGGGCACTTCTCGGGGTGAAGGCTTCGCTGCAGCCTGACGTCCCAGTCCCCTCATGGTAGCGCTCTGTCTGCCATAATGAATTTCTTATTGCTCTGACCAGTTCCCAGGGATATCCCTTTCCTGACTTGTCTGAGGCTGACTTCGGCTGGGGGAGGGTTCCCTTAGCCTGTTTGACAAGGTAAGGGCAGGAACCGGGCCCTTGGAAGCCCTGACCCCCTTTTGCTTCCCTGTGCTGCTGGAAATGTGGGTTGAGCCTGGGAAGGTGCAGTGCGATGGGAAGAGCATCCAGGATGCAGGCCTGTCTACACGTGTGAGTCACAAAACCTTTTAACTCCACAGCCTCACCCCCACCAATGTAGTCTCCAACTTTTAAAAATCAGATCAGGTGCTGGGGACCTTGATCAGCAGGTAAGAGCCCTCGATGCACAAGCATGAGGGCCTGAGTTAAAATCTCAGGGACCACATAAAAAGCCAGGTGTGGCTGTGTGGGTACCTGTAACTCCAGTGCTTTGGAGGCGGGGAAGGAGGGAGGTGGAGACAGGGGAGGCTGGGGCTTACTGGCTGTCAGTCTAGCTCTTTGTTCAATGACAGACCTTTTCATAAAGGGGTAAAGCGGAGAATGATTGAACAGGACACCGTATGTCCTCTTTTGGCCTCTACCTACATGCATGGGTCCCCCCTCCCAAACACTACAAGTTTGCACACCACACACACACACACATGCATGCACACACACTAAAAACATCAGATCACACACAAAATAAAGACTTCTGGTTCCTCTTGAAAATCGGCCCACCTTGGGCTCACACTCTTGCCTGATCAACATGGTATCTTAGTGTGTGGTTAGCTTGCTGCAGTCCACACTGCTCCTTCTTGGCTCACACCCCATTAGGTATTGGTGGCTTGTGGCATGGGTGTTTGGGTGTATGGTCCTCACCTGTCATTGAGGCAGCAATAGATGATGGGATTGTACATGGTGGAGCTCATGGCCAGCCACATGATGGCCAGGTAGACCTGCTGGATGAACTTCTTCAGGTAGAGATCTGGGTTGATGTAGGGCAGGAGGAAGAAGACATGAAAGGGCAGCCAGCAGATGGCGAAGGTGCACACCACCACGATCATCATTTTGACCACCTGGGGAAAAGATGCGGTAGGTGGTCCATCAGTACATCCTCCTGGGGGTGGTTTCTTTCTCCCTCCCTGCAGAATGTGGGCAGGCAGGGATGTGTTTATAATATTGCCTTCTAAGGAGGTAGAAAGACCTTTAATACAGGAGTTCAAGGACTTTGGTTACAGTGCTCAGTGGCCCAGGACTGGCATCGTTGCCATCCCCAGAGAACCTGTTAGAGTTAACAGATTCCTGGACCCAAGCCAGGTGTATGGAATCCCTCCAGAGGATTCTGACTTGAAGTCACATTTGGGGACCACTGTGCTATGTGACCCTGCTTTGCAAGGACTGGAGAGGCCGAGGAGATAGTGAGCAGAGGCGAGGGGCACTCAGGGGAGATGGCCCAGGGAGAGGAGCAAAGGCTGGGTCAAAGTGGGGGGCGAGTCAGTACTTGGGCTGGGGACTGGAGCAGGGAGGAGAAAGGAGAGGTTTGGAAAGTCTCTACAAGGGATATCCAGTGCTTACAGAGGATTTAAAAGAAGGTCTGTGAAGACTGGGAGCTGTGGTCTAAGCGTTTGTATCACCCCCAGGTCTCTCTGTATGTGAAATCCTAGCCTCTAGTGTGATGGTTAGGACATATAGGGCCTTTGGAAAGCAATTAGGTATTGAGTGCAAGGCCTTATGGACGAGATTAAAGGAGGCCTTACAAAGGAGGCCTGGAGGTTAGCTGGCCTCACTCCCATGTATGAGTGCTGGCCTTGCCAGGTGCTGGATCTGCTCTGATCTTGGACTCCCAGGTCTCCAGAGCTGGGGAGAGTGAATTTCTCATTTTATAAATTCCTAGGAAGGGTGCTTTGTTATAACAGTTCAACTGGACCAAGATTCTCATGCATGGAGTGTGAGTGCATAAATGTGTGTATGTGCATAAGTGTGTATATGTGTACATGTGAGTGTATGTGTGTTGATGTGTGAGCATAAGTGTGCATGTGCGAGTGTGCTTGGAATGTGGATGCATATGTGCAGGAGTGTTTAACGTGTGTGTGTATGTGTGTAAGGTATGTGTGTCTGAGTATGAACTTTATGTACTTACGAGTGTGTATATGTGCATGAACATGTGTGTATGAATGTGTGTTTGTATGTAAATGTGTGTGATGTGTATGAATGTGTGTACCTGTATGAATATGTTTGTATATATGTGCGTGAGTG
This sequence comes from Eospalax fontanierii, assembly GCA_035773235.1. Lineage (NCBI taxonomy): Eukaryota > Metazoa > Chordata > Mammalia > Rodentia > Spalacidae > Eospalax > Eospalax fontanierii. The sequence continues at coordinate 49,387,441 of CM069547.1, read as the reverse complement.
TCTGTACATGTCTATGTACATGGAGTGTTTTGTGTGTATGTGCATGACTGTGTGCATATATCAGAGTCTGTACATGAGTATGACTATATATGTGTGTATGAATGTGGGCTTGTATGTGTATGTGTGAGTGTGAAGAAAGCCCCTGTGCTTCCCCTCCTGTTTCTGAGGCTCCCACTGTCTCTGGAACCTGCAGGCCCTCTGTCTGGCTCGCCAGCCCACTGCTAGTGCCAGGGCAACCTAAGCCAGCCTGCCCTTTGCTCACCTTGCGTTTGGCAGAGACTTGCTCGTGGTAACGGTCTGAAGAGTCCCCAGGGATCTCGCTGGCCCACAGTGTGATTCCCACCACGGTGTAGGCATAGCCAATCACCAGCAGGGGGAGGAAGTAGATCAGTATGGTCACGCAGATGTGGTACCTGGTGGGAGGTAGAAAGAAGGGTCAGTGCTAGAAATAAAAGGCGGTTTCAGCCTGTGGCCACTTCTTCAGCCTTCATCAGCATGAGGCTGGGCGAAAATGCACACTGTGGGTAGCATGCCACCTGACTGGAGTGAATGGTGATAAACCAGGGAAGGCAAGTCAAGCTAATTTGCATTCTTCCTGTGAACTTCTTCCATTTTTGTTACGTGTTTCTGTGGTCACATACCTGACAAGAAGCAACCGAGTGAAGGAAGGCTTTATTGTAGCTTACAGTTGGAAGGAACACAGTCTGTCATGGAGGGAAGTCATGACTGCAGAGCATTGGGCAGCTGGCCACACTCCCGCCTTGTCTAGGATGCAGAGGCATGAGAGGAAATGGTGTTGGACTGTAAAACTGGCCCAGGCTGGTAACCCTGCTCCTCCAGGAAGCCTCCATTTCCTGATTCCACAGTCTTCCAAAATAGCACTACAGCTAGGTACTGGGTAGTAAAAACGAGCCTGTAGGACTCATTTCATGTTCAAACCACAGTAGTGGTGGAGGATGGAGGCCTTGAGATCCTGATCCTCCTGCCCCTGCCTCAGGAGTGCTGGGATTAGGGTTTTGGGTATGTATCACCATGCCTGTCTGGCCTTGAACCAACTTCTCATCATTGGGGAAGAGTTGCTCACAAACTTGTTTTCTTCCACTCTCTTACAGTCTATGCTAATTCTCACTTTTCAGTAGGGAAAACCCACTCAGGCCTCCTCCATCGGTATTCAACTTGCGTTCAGTCACTTCTTCACAAAGCTCTCAGCAACCCCACATCTCCAGACCCCGCTGAATGGCAATTTGAGAATACTGAGAGTTTTTAAGTCACGAGCACAGAATGGGCGAAGCAGAGCACTAGGGTGTTTCCTGGGCAGGCAGGCTGTTCTCGGCTCAATGAGCTGCTCCTGGCTTGATGAGCTCTCAGGGTCTCCTGGCTATCATCTTCTGTAGCCACAGCAGAATTCTCCTGCCACCACAGCAGTGACTGTGTGTTGTCCTTCAGGTCACTGAGCTGACAGAACTTGCAAGCAAAGCATTCAGGCAGCACGGGGATACCAGAACATGCTCTGAGCGTCTCCCACAGAGCCTCCCTGGAAGAACAGCTGGGTCTCATTGGACCAAACACTGGCTGTGTTCTTCCAGGTCATTGCTGTGGAGCTCTGATTGGGATCACCTGGTGAGGAACATGTGGGACGACATTGTGGTCCAATAGATGCTCATTTCCCTGGGCCAGCGCAGTCTCACAGTTGGCCTCAGAGTCCCGCAGAGGCCTTGAACAATTGCAGAGGGCTGCACATGAAAATCTACATTTACTTCTGTCGCTATCTCTCTGTGTGGTACGTGCATGTGCGTACGCTGGTGCATGTGTGTCTGTGTGTGTCCATGCATGTGCATGGGAGGCTAGAGGTCAACACTGAGTATTTTCTTCTATCACTCTCCACCTTAGTTTTGAGACAGAGTCTTTCACTCAACCTAGACCTGGCTGATTAGCTAGACTGGCCAGCAAGCCCCAGGGATTCTTCTGTCTCTGCTTCCCCATGTTGGGGTGACAGGCTTGAACCATTGTACCAGGTGAGTGCTGGGGATCCTCATGCTTGCGTAGTACTTTACCCACTGAGCCATCTCCATGAAAATTTGCATTTTTAGCAAATTCTCAGGAGATGCCGCTGCTGTTGCTGGTTCAGGCATTGGGAAGAACTGCCCAGGACCGTGGTTCTCATGCTCAAAGGAATGGAAGAGAGAGCGCTTTTAAATGCTCAGTGATCGAAGTGATCATTCAGTTGGCCTGGGTGTGCGAGCAGGAGAGCACAGTCTGGAAAATGCTGTACTTTATTGAGAAAAATAAAACTTAAGTTTCAGGCCTTGAATTTGCAAGGCCAATGAATCCCTGTTGGGACCCCATGGTTGTGTGCAATTGAATGACTTCATTCAAGTATGTATTAAACTCATTTTTGTGTGTGTCTATAACTGATGCTTCAGTTTCTGGGGCCTTGCTAATCAGGGGGCACTGCTCTTCCGGGGTGCTAACTCCCAGAGAGAACAAGAATCCCTCCTGTTGGCATGGGAATGGGTTCTGGGTCCTCTGCAAGAGCAGCAAGTACTTTTCACCACTGAGTCATCTCTCCAGCCCCGAACTATGAACTCTACAAAACTTACACTGAATTGTCATGTTCATTCATTTGCAGTGGATACTTGTTCCTGTTTATTGTGGTAAATTTAGAAATGCGTGTCAGTCACCACTAGCCAGGCTTTCAGTTGAAAAATTAAAGGGGCAAGGAAGGGGCAATTGCCTTGTTCAGGTCATTCAGGATCTAAGTGGGAACAGAAAGCAGAACTGTCAGTTTTTCATTTCTTCTCTTTGTGCTCAGATGTACCAAGAACGGCTACATGTCACTTAGATCAGAGAAACTATGGTTTTTCAAGAATGAGCAACTATATCATGGACAAATACTATCTGTAACATTAATAATAATGACAAAATTTATGAAAAAATAGCACAGTTAAAAATCAGATTCTAAATTGAATTTCATTGGGATGGGTGCTGTGGGTTTCAGTTTATGTCTGGGTTTCTTCTCAAATTTTCATAGCCCCTGCCTGTCTTGACCTCTGAGTCCCCAAAGACTGTCAGTTTCCTGCAGTATGTGGGAAAAGTAAACACACTTTTTCTGTTCCTCAGCCATAAGTGTCTCAGCATAGACAATAGACCATTATTCCATGAACCACACAGGCTGCTGGTTTTTAGTTTCCAGGAACAAATTGAGCAACACAGCTTACACGCTTCACAGAAATAATCTAGAGGATGGCATTCATCAGTTTGAAGTCTGCTGGGAGCTGCGTGTGAGAAGACAAACATTTCAAATATGCAGTGTTGACAGACGTTTTCCCCACCTTTACAAGATGTCCACAAAGAATAGAATCAATTCTGGACCATGTTTTACGGTCCCTCCCCGTCTTACAAAAAAGAGGAGCCTTAATTGCTGAATGAAAAGCCAATCTGATCCAGGCAACCGAGAATGAAAGTCTCTGTGTGCTGAATTTTAGTGGGGGAGAGTATCAAGAAAATGTGTCTATGAAAGCCTTAGGCAAGGGGCTGGAGAGAGAGGCTCAGTGGTTAGCAGTGCTTGCTGCTCTTGCAGAAGACCTGAGTTTGAGTTTGAGCATCCATGCCTGTCCACAACTGCCGGCAACTCCAGCTCCAAGGGATTCAACGTGTCTTCTGGCCTCTTCAAACATCTGCACTAACATGCACACACCTACCCAGAAGCATGCACACATACGTTAAAAATAAAAAAATGAAATAAATAAGAATAGAATAGAAAGCCTCTGTTAAGCAGAGACAGGAGCCTCGTAGAATGGTGGTAGTGTTGTAAAGGTTGTGTGTATCTGTGTAGGTTTGGGGCCAGCCCTGTGCTGAGGAGGTGGCACCTCCAGTTAGCGATGTTGGGCCCTTCCCCACAGTGCTGGGAGCCCCCAGGACCGCATGAATGCTAGCTAGCCTCTCTACCCCTGAGTGACATTCTCACCCGGACTTCCATTTGCCGTTGCCGTTGTTGCTCTGAGTGACTGTCTCCACCTCCCGGTCACCATGGACATCAGATTTGCAATTTCCTTGATCTTACAACTTGAACTCAACACAAACAAATCTCCAGAGAGCTGCCAGACTTTCAGTGTTAGCCTACAATTGCTGAACCTTTCACCTCCTTGGACTAGGCAACTACCATGTTTTCTGCCTCTCCAGCATCCAGACAGCTATCACTGAACTACTCAGTTGCTGTTATATACTATTATATAACCCAACCCAATAATCTTCATATATATGTATTATATATGTATTGAGTTTTCTGTAAATGCATATACCAGATATATATCAATTTATATATTTATGTACATAATACACACACAGGCATACACTTTCTCTTCTTCTAAAGAACTTTTTTACTAACACAAGGCCCTGTGGTTAGACTGTAGGGGTTGAGCATTGAGGGCTATCAGATGTGGCCAGGGACCATAGTTCTACAGTTCTGTAGGCCATGCTCTTGGGAATTGGGTCTTTACTTGGAGAGCCACTGAGAACCACAGAAGAGATTGAGCAGTGTAGGGCATGCTCCAGCTTTGGTTATGGGTCCAGTGAAATCTTCTTTTCATCTGGGCAAGACAAATGGAGGCTGGGGTTGGAAGGAAGTATCACTCAAGACACAGCGGAGGACAATGAACACAGAAGGTGACAACTGGCCAAAGTGTAGTGAATAAGAGACAGCAGAGTGCATGTCCCAGGGCTCAGGGACCATGCAGAAGAGGAGGTGGAAAGACTGTAAGAGCTAGGGCTGGTGCATGACCATAGCGAAATAGAAGCTCCCAGGCTTCTGGGACCTTGCTCATATGAACTTACAACAATAGTGACAGCATGCACAAGACCCATGCAAACTCAATCAGACAGAAACCCAGCATAGAACTTGGGAAATGCACAGCAGGCCCCAACCTTAACCAAGGAACTATTGGCAACTGATTACTGATGGGTGAGGGAGAGTTGATCTTCTTTAAGAGAGTGACTAAATAGGTTGAATTGGCTCCAATAGATGAACTCACCCTGAGGGACAGCTGGGTACACAAACTTGACTTGGTAGGTCTTAACATGAATGACAGAATGCATGAAATCTTGTGGATAAGCTATGAGAAGGTGCAGATGGAGAAGATACGATTAAGATGTATTATACAAAATGTACAAAAGTTCAATAAGAATATACATTGGGAAAAGATAGCCCCCCTGCAAAAACAAACAAACCAACCAGATTTTCCAGAGAAACAGAATATCATTCTCTGCCCTGTCACTTGCTCTTTCCAGGGTCTTCCTGTGAAGTTGACCATGAGCCATCTCTTGAGTCAAGAAATGCAGATCAGGATTAGGGACCAGAGGCTAGCCCCAGGGAAGAGGCAGATGGCACCATCTCAAGAGATGGGCTGAGAGGTCGCCAAATGGCTTGAATTAGTGTGACGGTATTCACAGTTTCCTGACCCTACGGGTGTACCCTGGAGACCCAAGAAGGGAGAAAGCACACGGGAAACGCCAGGGGCAGCCTCTGAAGTTGGGGCCTGGCTGTGGGAGACACATTTATCGATCTACCCTTGAGCTAGCACCAACTTCAGCTCTGAACTTACTATGTGCTGCCCTTTTTAATGTTCAGTTCTGTGAAGAGGGGTTTTTGCCACTGCAATTTGCGGTCTAATTCAAGGTTCAGAGTGGTTCCTTGATGGACGTCACAGGGACAGCATGTGGGTTGGCTGAAATTTTGCTCTAGAACTTTATTTCTTTTTCCATTCTACCAATCTGTTTATATTTCGTGGAAATAGTGGGCCAGAATACCAGAGATTAGGGGAGTACCTTAGTTTCATTTCCTGTGGCTTTGATAAACTACCCAAGACAAAAGTGACTTAAGGGAGAAAGGGTTTATTCGACTCACAATTCCAGGTTACAGTTCGTTGACAGAGGGAGGTCAAGGCAGCTGGAACCTGAAGCAGCTGGCCACATTGCATATGCAGATAAGAACAGGAGCAATGCATTAACACGTGCATGCTAGTGCTCAGCTGGCTCTCTCCACTCTTACACAATCTACGATCGCAGACCAGGGACTGGTACCGTCCACAGTGGGCAGGTCTTCCCACCTTTAGTAATTTAATTCCTCAGAACATGCCCACAGGCCAACCTAATCGAGATAATCCCTCATTGAGACTCCCTTTCCAAACGGTTCTAGATGTGTCAGGTTGACAAAACCATTACAGGGAGTCAATGCAGTGTTTGGGGGCTAGGGAGGTGGATGGCTTAGTGGTTAAAGTGTTTGCTACAGAAGTGTGACGACCCATAGAGCCTCCATAAGTGCTGGATGGGCGTGGCTCCCTGCTAGTAGTTCCAGCCTTGGAAAACAGAGATGGGGAAGCTCTAGAACAAGCTCACTTGCAAGACTAGTCATATCAATGAGCTCTGGGTTTGACTGAGAGACCCTGCCTCAGTAAACAAAGTGGAAGAGCAGTGGAGTATGATTCCTGACATCAGCCTCAGGCCTCCACATACATGCACACATATGTGCATGTGCACCCCTCACATGTGTCCGTACACATGCAAACGTGCATACGCACATGCACACCATACACACAGAACACACACACAAGAAAAAAGTGGAAAAGAAAAAAAGTAAGAGAGTTGGACTCTTTAGTATCCTCGTTTCTTTTTGTCTGTGTTCCGTGCATGTTTACGTGTGTAGGGGCGCACATGCTTGTGTATATATATGTACATGCACATATAGGTCAGGTGTGATTTATCAAGCATTGCCCACCTTATTTCTGACACAAGGTCTCTCATTGCTTGAAACTCATCAAATACACTAGGCTGGCATCTACGTGTCTCCACCTCCTCAGGGGAGACATAAATGTGCATCACCATGTCTGGCTTTTTTACATGGATTCTGGGGATCAAACCCAGATCTTTGTGCTTGTAACACAAGGACTTTACCACCTGAGTCATCCCCAAGTCCTGACACCCTCATTTGTACTAAATTCCACATGTCTCACTTGCCCCTCAGGGCCCACTCAACCGCATATATGGTGTACGTGTTCTTTTGAACTGGTCCCTGTGAAACAGAGTTCAAGGATAGCAGTCCAAGGGTACCAGTTTCCGTTTGGGGGAACAGCGTGTGGCTGGAGAAGGCCTTCTCTTCAATCGCAGAAACTCGGGAGTGTGAAGTGAGCAAACAAAGTGCCAGCGTGAAGACCCCAACCCTTCTGTTCTTCATTGACCCCACAGATGTCCCCTCATGTGGGCTGCATATTTTTCTCTTACCAAAATTAATATGCAGAAATATTTTTAAAAAGATTTATTTATATTTATTTTTCTAGTTTTTCTTTTTTAAATATCATATTTTTCTTTTTCTTTGAGAATTTCATATGGTGCATTTAAAAAACTTTCTATTTATTTAATTTTCACTTTATGTGTATGAGTGTTGTGCCTGTATGCATGTTAAGTGCACCCATGTTGTATAATGCTCGTGGAGCTCAGAAGAGGGTATTGAATCCCCTGGAACTGGAGTTACTGATGGTTGTTAGCTGCCATGTGGGTGCTGGGAATCAAACCTGGGTCTTCTGCAAGAGCAGCCAGTACTCTTAAGCACTGAGCCATCTCTCCAGCTCCAGAGAATTTCATGCAATGTATTTTAATCATATTCACCTTCACTCCTCCTCCATCTCCTCCTAGATCCATCCCTACTTCCCTCAAATTCAATTTGTGTTGCTCATATACTCCGGGTATCCACTGGCGTGTGGTTAACCTACTAGGGGCCACACCTGTAAGGAAAACTGACCTTCCCTCCCCCAGAAGCCATCAGTTGTCACCAGATCCTCAGCTAAGGGTGGGAGCTGGTGAAGTCCTTCCCCTGCTGTCATACGCTGATAACTTAACTCCCTTACCCTGTTCTGAACTAGGCTCTAGGAGGGTGGCCTTCGTGCACACGTGAGACCAACAGAGCTGTAAGCTGAACCCCACGTTCGGGTCCTGATGGCATCTGGTTTAAGACAGTCATACAAATTCTTCCTTAGAGACAGAATCACTAATGACTTTTATTGCAGTTGGAAAGAAAACCAGGTGTCTGCAGTGCCTGGAGGAACCCTCAGGGAAAGCTGGTGTCTGGCTGCCAGGACAGTCTCCTAAAGGGTATTACCCTGAGAAGTTCTCTCCAGCTGAGGGCCTGGTTCCAGGCTTTGATCCCAAAAGCCTCATTTGTAATTGTGCACAGTCCCTAAGGCACAGCCACCCTATGCTTTTAAGAATCTGATTTGGGGCCAGTGAGATGGCTCAGTGGGTAAAAGCCTTGCCATTCAGGGCTGATAACCTGAGTATGATCATTGGAACCCACAGTGGAAGGAAAGAATCGACTCCTAAAAGTTGTCGTTTGACTTCCACACTTGCACTATGGCATGCATTCACCTGCACACACACACACACACACACACACACACACACAAATAATAATAATAATAATAATAGTAATTATCACAACAACAATAGAGATAATAAAGGATTCAATTTGGGGATCCAGAGATGGTCAGTGATTAAGAGCACATGCAGCTTTTCCAGGACCCAAGTTTGGTTCCCAGCACCATGTTGGATGGCTTATAATGGTCTGTAGTTACAGGAGATCTAACATGCCCTCTTCTGGCCTCCTTGGGTATCCAACTCTTGAAGTGCACCTTACCCCACAGGGAGGATTTGTATGCCTGTCTCCTCAAGGACTTGGATGCCCTTGCTCAGCCTGGTGTTTAGAACATGGCTTCATGAGCTGAGGCTAACCTCAGGACTTTTTTTTTTCTTTTTTGAGACAAGGTCTCTCTGTAGCACCTGATGGCCTGAAACTCCCTATGTAGACCAGGCTCGTTTCAATCTCAGAGAAATCCTGCCTCTGCCTGAGTGCTGGGAGTAAAGGCGCGCAACACCACGCCCAGCTCACGTTAGGACTTTTGGTTTCATACTCAAGGATTATGGTTCCCAGACTTCATTTAAAGAAGACTTGAACAGAATTTAAACAGAATTTCAGGAATGCTGAAGGCTTTTTTAAAAGTCTCTTATTCTGCAAGTAAGGACATTAAAAAACAACAGTAACACCCCAAAGTAACTAAGCTTAGCTAAACTAACCGACTATTAGATATGCATTCAGTCTCGAGAATTTTCACATTACAAAGGAAAAACAGGATCTCAGCTTTAAAAGGACAGATCCAGGCTGGGCATGTGGTTCAGTGGGAAAATCACGTACTAAGTAAGAGTGAGGACCGTAGTTGGAATTCCCAGAAACCATGAAAAGCAGGACGCCATAGCCTGCGTCTGTAACCCAGGACTACCACGCTGCGATGGGAGGCAGAGATCGGAAGATCCTGCAAGCTCTTGTGCCGGCTTCACCTCAAGGTTGCAGAAGTAAACAACAAAGACCTTACCTGAGGCTGTCCTCTGACTTCCACATGTGCACTGTGGCACAGCACGACGACATTCGTACTCGGGCGCACCCACACACACACACACACAGACACGATTAAAAAATAAGCAGATTTTTAAATAATAAAAATCCTCACTATGTTAAAAGAGAAAAAATGCCACTCTTCACTGGTATACACCAGGAAACCCCCAAGATTCTGTAGTCCACTTACATATGAGCTGTAGGGTGGCTGATTTCATTTCCAGACCTCTAGAATCACCCTGATTGAGCTCTGGATGTTAGCAAACTCAGCAGCCTGGCTTTTGCAGACAAGTCCTGCTGACAGACTCCTCCCACATCCTGTGTGGGAATGCTCCCAGTGGAGTTCCAGAGGGCATTTTAATTTCCAAGTTTAAGCAGGCAAGAGAGGTAGAAGGTGATAAGTGGATGGTCAGGCCTCTAGGGACTGGAGGCCGTCTCTCCCGTCTGACCTCCTCCTCCATGGAGAGTCTGTGGAAGGAAGACCATGCACTATTTGCAATGACCGATGTGATGAGTGGTTTTGGTTGTCAACTTGACTGGATGGAGAGATGCATAGAAAACTGGTAAAGCACGCTTCTCGTTGTGTCTGTGCGGGTATTTCCAGGGATGACTGACACTTAGATTGGTGAACTGTGTGGGAGAGACCCACCTTGAAGGTGGGAGGTACTGTCAATAGGCTGAGGGCCTGGACGGGATGAAAAGCAGAGCGGAAGTGCTCGCACATGCACACCGGCTCAGTGCTTCTTGAGCTAAAGTGTTCTGTGCTGGGGCTCTCATCTGTGGTCATGAGACCACAGATTCTCTCTGCTCTTTGAATGGTGACTCATGATGCTCTGCAGTGCAGAACTAGACCTGCATCACTGATCTCTCTTGTCCTGAGGCTTCTACCTTCCTGGACTGAGTGGCTGTTGTTTTCCCAGTCAGCACACTGCCTCTGTGAGACTAGCCAGCATCTGATCATACAAGACAATTCAGTAAATCTCCTTTTATAAGTATATATGTATATTAGACCATAAATGTATGTATGTATCTATCTATCTATCTATCTATCTATCTATCTATCTATCTATCTATCTATCTATATATTTAATATTAATTCTGTTCCTTGAGGTTACTGACTAATACAGCTGGTAAGTTAAGGCAGCAATAGTTACTGGTTTGGCTGAGTGAGTAAAGGAGGTCATAGTGTTTGCTTATTAAGTGGGGGCACGTCACAGAGATCTCCCCACTTGGCCAGCTTTGCACTCACTGAGGCTGTTCTCGGGATGGGGAAGCTGTAGATATGGAGGAAAATGAGGCGTATGGGAGGCTCTGCTGTCTGGAGACCAGCCCCAGAAAAGGGGATCTTCCTGTCATTTTGGAGATGCTAACTCCATGAGCTATTTTTCTCATTGTTATGACCAAATACCCAACAAAAACAATTAGGGAGGAAGGGTTTATTTTGGATCACAGTTCATCCTGGTAGGGAGGGCAATGGAAACAGCTTTCAGCTGTGGTTTAAGGACTGTGAGGCTGCTTGCTTAAATCTGGGTAGATTAGAAAGCAGAGAAAGGACAAGAAATGGGGTTGGGCTATAAACTTCAAGGTACTCTCTTCTTGTGACCCATTTCCTCTATCTAGGCCCCACTTCTCAAAGGTTCTACAGCCTTCCCAAATAGCTTCAGCAGCTGGGGACCCAGAATTGAAACACATGCACCTGTTGGCACCTTTTAACACTCAAACTATAACCTAACTCACACTTTTGCCTAAAGGACCTGGGATGTTCCTTTTCTATAATTTCCCAGAGGAATGGCCCCTTCTCACCAAAGGACACACGACCAAATAGGGCCAAGCTCCCCACAACCACCCAGATGGCTGTTTCTTCAAGGATGAAGCATTTCTTTCAGGCATTTACAGAAGCTGTTCTCCTTGACTCAGTGGCAAGGTCTGTTCCAGTTTATTTTCCTACTGCCATGTTCAGCACCATGACAAAAGCAACCTGGAGAGGAAAGGGTCTAGTTCTTACAACTCCTGGGTCACAGTCCATCACTGTGAAGATCAGGGTGGTATCTCAGAACAGGAAGCTGGAGGCAGAAACTGAAGCACAGACCGCAGAGGAATAACACTCACTGGCTTGCTCCACTGGGCCTGCACTCAGCCTTCTTTCCTAATACAACCCAGGGCTACCAGCTTGGGGTGGTGCTGCCCACAGTGGGTCAGGTCCTCCCACATCACTCTACAATCAAGAAAATGCCTCACAGACTTGACCACAAACCAATCTGAAAGAGGAAAGTCCTCAGTTGAGATTCCCTCCTTCTAGGGGTGTCCAGTTGACAACTGGGACTATCCAGCACAAGGTCTTTTCCTATACTGGGGCTTGAAAACCTGAAGGGAGCTTCTCAACCCTTAAAATAAATACTAAGATATCTGTTATGCTCTCCATAAACCAAAAACATGTCTTAACATTATATGGCATGCACAGTAACAGAGATTAAGGACCAGCACCAGAATTTTACTAATAGTCACTTTTGTGGGGCTGGGTTCAGCTGGCAAAGAGATCCTGAGCTTGATGCTCAGAATCCATGTAAGAAAGTGAGACATTGTATTGTGCTCTTGTAATACGAGTTCTGGGAAGACAGACACAGGTGGATCCCTGGGCTTTGCTGGCCAGTCGGCCTAGCCTGTTTTGGTGAGCTTCAGGTCAGTTAGAGACCCTACCTCAAAAAAAGGTGGACAGTGACTGCGGAATGGATGCTGGAGGTCGTCCTCTGGCCTCCACACGCACACAGACATATGCATGCCTATCTACACATACATGTGCACACCCACACAAGTGACCTTTTATTTTTGTTTTTGCCACATCTTATATAACCAAGTGGAGGGGGAGTAGTAACGTATTTCCACAGCTGGCACATTTGCATCTTTGTGCTCCTGCGGAGCGCCTAAGGAGCACCAAGCCTGATTTGCAGGGTGAGAAACCTCCCACGCCGATGTTGACTGGTGCTGTCCTAACTTGTTGCAAAGGAGCAAATCGACACCGAGTATTTTTGTCATCTTCATTCCCTGAGACTCCAGCCTCTGGCAAGAGCCTTATTAAGTCTGCTTTTAGACATAGGCATCCATTAGAGCCACTGGGTGGGTTAGGCCTGTCAGGGAGGTGGAGCTCAGACTCTGTGTCCACACAGTGTGGCTCTGCAGCATGGAGTTGATTCTCCAGGCAGACTGGACCTGAAGTCTATTGTCACTTTTGAAATGTCTTCTTGAGATGTCACATCTCTCCAACTTGAGGAAATATGGATTTTTGGAAAAGCAGCCACTGAGGAATGTCCTGACATAAAACACAATGTGATGTGTATTTTTCTTTTGAAGCAAGAATTTTGAAAGTTTCATTCACTTTGGCCATTAAGAGATGACACTGGGGCTGGAGAGATGAGCCCTGATTGCCCTTGAAGAGGACCTGGGTTCTGTTCCCAGCACCCACATTGCAGCTAACAACCATCCATAACTCCAGTTCCAGAGGGGATATCCGACTCCCTCTTTTGGCCTCCATTGACCTCCATGGGCATTGAAAGTGTGGGTGCACCCACCTACACACAGACAATATATTCATACATGAAATAAAAATAATAAGTAAAACATTTTTTTAAAAAAGAGATAACACCCAAGAACAGTTTTTTTTTCCTTATTTGGGTGGGGGGCGTGGTTCAGCGTATAGGCTACAGGTTTCTGTGGTGGTTCATATTGATTGTCAATGTGACAAGCTCTAGAATCACCTAGGAGCCAAGCCTCTGGACCTGTCTGTGAGGTTACATCTAGAGAGTGTTAATTGGGGTGGGAAGATCCACTCTAAATGTGACCAGCACCATCCATGGGCCCTACACTAATTTAAAGAGCTATAATTTAAATTATGTGTCTGTGTGTCTCTGTGTGAATATGTGCATCTGAGCATCTGTGTGTGCAGTGTGGATGGCGACTAATCATTCTTGGGTTGCCTATGATTTTTATCTTGGTTTCAAAACTGTAAGTCTCCTGACTAAGGAAACCCTCATTCTAGGCACACCAGGATGGTCGATGGCCCCAGGTGTGGGAGCTGAGCACTTGCTCTTCTTGCCAATCTTTCTTTCTTTCCGGCAGTCAGTGGGGGGCGAGGGGAGGGGTACACTGATCATTTATTACTTAAGATTTAAGCCTGGGGCTGGAGAGATGGCTCAGTGGTTAAGGGCACTTGCTGCTCTTGAAGAGGGCCTGGTTTCAGTTCGTAGCATCCCCATGTGGGCTCACAAACATCTGCAACTTTAATTCCAGGGGATCTGATCCCCTTTTCTGGCCTCTGTGAGCACTGAATGCATGTACATATACACATACAGGCAAACACTTGTATATAAATTATTAAAAACATATTTTAAAAAGTGGGTAGCATCTGGCCCAGGAGGCTTAGTACTACTAAATAAAAAGAAAGGTCCTGTTTTCGAGTCAAGGAATTATCTCATGTTAAATGTGCAAACCCCTACTAGGCCTGTTGGAGGCTTGTGTTCTAGTTTACTTCTCCAGTTACTTTGGCAAAACACTCTGACCAATACCAACTTGGGGAGGAAAGGGTTTATTTGGTTTACATCTCCCAGGTCACAGTTCATCACGGAGGGAGCATAAGATAAGAACTCAGGGTGGGAACCTGGCGGCAGGAGCTGAAGCACAGACCAAGGAGGAACGCTGCTTACTGGCTCGCTCCTCTGGCCCATGCTCAGCCTGCTTTCATATACAATACTGAACAACCTGCCCAGGGGTGGCGGTCCCACAGTGGGCAAATACCCCACAGACAAGGCCACAGGCCAGTCCAATGGAGGCAATTCCTTAGCTGAGGCTCCCTCAACCCAGGTATGTCAAGTTGACAACTAAAGTCATCTAGCACAGCCTGTAATCTCAGATACTCAGAAGCTAACGTAAGATGATCACAAATTCAAAGTCTGCCTGGGCTTCAGGGTGAGTTCGAGGCCATTCTGGACTATTTAGTGAGCCTTTGTCTCAAAATAAATACTACAAAGAGGGTCAAGGATGTCGTTCAAGCCATAGTACTGCAAAAATGGCAGCTCTTCTGGAAAAGAATGATACGTGAAATCATGACAGCCAAGAAGCAGCACTCCACACAAGGAGCATCCCTCCATCTTCCGGGAAAGACAAATTAGGACCACAAGGGGGCACTGCACACTGATTAGCTGGGATAAAGTGAAGAAGGCTGACAGTGCGACGAGCTGACAAGGACTGACTGTAGGAGCAGTGAGTGCGTAGGTGGATTGTGCACCTATTTGGAAAATTGTTATACCTGTAAATATCATATAAAGTTTAATGTGCACAATCTCAAGTTGATCTCCCTTTATGGCATATGTCCCATGGGCTAGAGAGATGGTTCAGCGAGTAAAGACTCTTGTTGCCAAAATGGATGATCTGAGTTTGATCCCTGAAACCCCTGTGAATGAAGGACAAAACAGACTCCACAAGTTGTCCTCTGAGCTCCACACTTACGTGTACCTCCTCCCAAATAAACAGATGCAAGACAATCTAAATAGAAAGCTGTATGTCCTAGAGAAACTCTACCTGGGCTCAGAAATCTGAGGGAAGAATGTTCATGGCGGCAAAAGTTTGGAAACCCAAGTGGCAAGAAAGAGAGTAGGTAGATAAATTACAAAGTCTTTCCACATGACTAATGTAGAGCTGTTAAAACTAGTGAACCAAAGCTATATACAGCAGAAGCAAAATGTTGAGCAAAAGCAGGTATAAATGAATTATGAAAAGAATACATGTGATATGGAATTGTTTCTATAAAGATCAAGGTCAAGATCAAACAAAGGCAATGTGTTGCCTAGAAATGCAACAAGTCATCTACTGGAGGAATGTGGACAGGGTTTCTGTGGTTTAATTATGCTCTGTTCCACAAGGAAGATGCTAGGGCCACATTTTCAAAATTATTATGGACTATTGCCTGTATGTTGAATGTTTTCATTTTTGAAAAGAAAAGATTGCATAGCCACATTAGGAAGACAGGTAGAAATTAATCAAAATATGCCAACAATTATAATAAATGCAAGAGACTAAATTGACTGGTTAAAAGTTAGGGATAGCAAGATTATACTGAACTAACAACAAACCCAGTTAAATGTCATTTATAAGAGGCACATGTAAAATACAAGGACACAGAAGGATTGAAAGTAAAAATATAGAAGAAAATGTTTTAACCTCAACAAACAGGTATTAAGACCCAAATTCAGAACAAGTTTCTGCTATGTAAACACAAGGACCTGAGTTTGGATCTCCAGGACTCATGTAGAATCCTGGTGTGGTAGTGTGCACCTGTAACTCTAGTGTGGGAAGAGCAGAAATAGCTGGATGCCTGGAGCTCACCAGCCAGCCAGCCTACCGTAATTGATGAACTCAGTGAGAGACCCTGTTGCAAAAACTAAGATGGAGAATGATTGAGGAAGACACTCAGTGTCTACCCCTGTCCTTTACATGCTTCTGCCACAAAGTGCATGCATAAGTGCACTCACATGTGCACACATTCACATGAACATACACAAGTATATACATATATACAATACACACAAAATTAAGAGTACGTTATATATTAGTGTCTAGCATACTAGGATTCAGGAAAGTGCAAGAAATCCCTATGAAGGTATAACTTACTTCAATGTATATAATATGGATTTGCTGCATAAAGCAAACCCCAAAAGAATCCCTAGGAAAAACTGACAAAATTGACAGCCACAACAGGAAGTCGTCACATAGTAAGGGACTGGTAGACATAGGTTTGTGCCTTGGTGTGATTTTGCTGTCCATCTCAATTTCATATGCAACCTGGAGAATCTCTTTTTAGTTAGTTAGATGTTGAGTTCTCATACTTGGAAAAGAGAGACTGCACAAGATGAATGAGAAATCCATGTAATGCCCACACTCCTGGACCTGGCAGAGCCTTGGACAGTCCTTGTCATACACTGGATGTTTCTGCATCCAGTGGCAGCTGGTACTCTTTTCTAGCATGTCTCTGGAGACTCAATCACCTGTTGTTTTTCCTAACAAAGCCACTTTCCAACCCTTCCTTCCTCCCCTCCAGGCAGCTCTATACATGCAGATGATTGCATACCTCTCTGTCAGCAGTAGTGCTATGTTAGCTGAGTGACAACACAGCCCACAGTCCCAGCTGCCTGGAGCTGCGTGATGGGTGTACCTGCAGCAGTCAGCTCAAGATGACAGAATGAGGAAATCAGTCCAGGCAGACATGGCTGGCAGGCTGGTGTTAGTGCAGCTTGCACATTCCTGGGGATGTGGAAGGAGTACAGTTTCCTAGCTATAACCTAAAAGGGCTAACTGGCAGTGCTGGCGTGGCGATGGGCTCCAGCCAGGGGCCAGGAGCACAGGATGCTTTTCTAGTCTTGAAGGTCAGCTACAGGGCAATCTCGATCAAGCTGCTATTTGTCTCCGTGTCTCCTCCTTGTATCTGAGAAGTGACGGAACTGAGCTCTGACCTGGAGGACTTTCCCTGCTTTGGTGGAGACTGAGAGCCCCAAACCTTAATGAGACAACACTTTTGTTGACTTTTTTGTTCAGTAGGAAAAGGAAAGTGAACCAACAGTAAGTGCCTCACAAGAGATTCATAGACTTCGTACCATGCAGCCGTGCTGAGGATTTCGATTTCACTGACGAGGACAGAGGGAGCAGGTAGAATAGTGTCCACAGCATTCAAAGTCACAGCTATTGACAGTAGTTTGTGTTTCTTCTATGACAACCAACCTGTAACAGAGCTGGGACACCTCTACTAAGAAGTTAGGTGACTTTTGTCCCTGTGAGATGTAATACTCCTAGGGACCTGAAGGGAAGGAGAAGTTCTTGGCAAGTGGTTGAGAAAAGCACCCTACCATCCCCGAATATCAGGTGACTGATATGGCAACCGCACAAGATGCTAACAGACCACCCAGAGGCACAACCTGGCAGTCAATGAATCAGAGTTTGTATTCATTCATTTTTGCATCCATTTATCAAATATTTTCTGAGGCTTCTCTGTAGATGAGGCCTGAGACTCTGGGATTATAGTGATTAACCTTGTTAAGTCATTCCTTCCCTTCTCAGGTGTGCCACGAATTTGGAGGAATCACTTGCAGTATGGGGCTTGGTCTCTCCCCAGAGGAGAATGATCAGGGGAAACTCCCAGAAGCACAATCTATGAATGATCGTGTACTCTTCAATTTCTCCTCCACGCTGCCCTTTACTGGTCTCGGCTCTGTGGGGGACTCTGTGTGAGGCTGCTGTATGGCCAGCTGCCTCTTGCTCTATTGCTGTGCCTTCCTCACCATGATGAACTGTATCCCCTTAAACCCTGAGCCAAAACAAGTCCTTCCTTTATCAAGCTGCCTTTCATCAGTTTGTCAGCAATGAGAAAAAGAACTAACGTGGGTACCTTGTTCTCTTACACTTTCTCTTCCCATAATCCAGCTGGAATCAGCTAACTCAAGTGGAGAGGTTACTCACATCTGCTACATGCCCCCGTCTTGAGAATTTGATACCAGATGAACTGCCTCCCTACTGGTGTGACCACTATTACAGGACTGAAGCAATATCACAGAGCAGGGGTTGGTGGCCTCCTCAAGATCACTCAAATGTGATTTGGGTGTGAAATGTCCCCCATAGGCTCATGTGTTTTCGAACTTGGTCTCTAGCTGGAGGCGTTGTTTAAGGAGGGTGTGGAACCCTTAGGTGGTGGAGTCTTGCTGGAGGAAGCAGGTTCCTGGGTGGACCTTAAGTTTTATAGTTCAACCCCACTTCCTGTCATTTTTCTGCTTCCTGATTCACCAAGATGTGAGCAAGCAGCTTGGTGTTCCTGTCACCAGAGCTGCAGGCCATTCCCACAGCCTTGCCTTCTCTTCCTTGATGGTCCAGATTCCCCCTAAAACTCTTCCTCCCTTAAGTCACTTCTCGTCAGGAATTTCAGCAGCAAGAAAAGTTGATGTACTGATGCAGTTGAATAAGATTTGTGGCCCAACGTGGAGGGTAGAACAGTAGGTACAGAGTCTACCCGAAAAGCTTAGATACAGTATTCAGAAGCAGGATTATGAGCTTGGTGCTAAATTTGGTGTCTTTGTGCAGATTATGTTCGGTGTTTTGTGTGCTGTCTCACTGAGAATAGAGTGCTGGATTTTGTGTGAGTTTTCAAGTTTCGTAGTCTGAAACTTGATCTTCCCAAACACTCTGAATCTCATCTTACATCTCTATAAAGCAGAGGTGATGTTACACCTCTCTTCATGGAGGTTGTAAGAATCATATGAGAATATCTATTTATAATGCCTAGCACAGTACTTGACTTATGGTAAGGGGTTTATAAAAACTTGAAAAAAAAATCTTAATTTTTATCTCCATTTTATCATTTCCTCTTTCTATTAAAAAATTCTTCCCTTAGGCAAGATGTTCAATGGCATCTTGATTTGCCGCTAACCCTGTGATCTAGCTCAACTTGCTCTAATCACATGGTTCATGCCATTTCCAACATCATAGACGTAGCAGGGATGCACCCTTGGCCTGGTAGGGGGATATCCATGGGAATCAAGGATCTTGCTTGTGCATTAGAAGATAAATAGTAATTAAAGTGGTTTTCAAGCTGTAAGTGTTCTTGGTTCTATTTGTCTATCTTCTGATAATCACACTGTGTGGAAAATGCTGAGCACCATCACTTTGGATTTGATGTCCTGGGTGTTTGAGCTCTTGGCCCCTTTGGCTCTCCTTCCTTCGACCATGATTTAAGGGAAATTGTGACAAGGTAATTTTAAAGTCTAGAGGAAGTGAACAATCTCACGTCCACCAGCTCTCCAGAAACACATCATCGAAGCATCCAGATTCTGCCTGGGTTGATGGTTTCCCCATGTGAGGGAGCTTGCCACCCCCCACAAAGCAGCCTACTAGGGGGAGCCTGTCCTAAAGGTGTCCTAGTCTCATTTCTGTTGCTGTAATAAAATAGAGTGGCTAAAACAACTTCCAGGACAAATGGGTTTATTTCAGTTTACAATTCCAGGTTACAGTTCATCATTGCAGGGAATCAAAGAACTCGAGGCAGCGTGCAAGGTCACACTGAATCAAGAGCAGAGAGAAACGAATCTGTGCATGGTCACGGGCTTGCTTGCTGCTCTGTTTGATTTCTCCACTCTTTCTTACACTGTTTAGAACTCTTTGCCTAGGGACTTGGTACCACCTCCAGTGAGCTGGTCTTCCCACAACAATGAAGTTATTAAGATAACCACCCCCACAGGCCAACCCAAAGCAGACATCCCTCATTGAGATTCCCCTCTCAAGCGAGTCTAGGCTGTGTCGCATTGACAAAGTTGGTCATTGATATGTCTTTGCATGCAGGTGACACGACATACCTTCACTCCACTCCCATTCGTTTTTCTGAATTTTGTTCTTTATGAAAACTCATTGACAGCCTCACGTCTCTTCCCTCTGATAGCGTTTCCTTTTCTTCTCACATTCCTTCCTGTCTCAACACATGGCCACTGCTATGGTGCCATCGTGTTCAAAATAGGCCACCATATAAGTCTCTGCTCTCCCCGCAGTTCCCATCTAACGGTAAAAGTCCAAGCGTTAAATTTGGCAGTTGAATCAGTGCCATCCTTTACCATATTCTTCCTGCTCCCCACTGCTGGCCCTAACCTGCCCCAGTGCGCCCCTAAAGTAGCAAGTGGTCCCAAGCACTGCTTCTAACTTCTGGGATAAGAATTGTCAAAAATAGCTGGTGATTTCTGCCCTGTTGACTTCATTGGTCCCTATTTATTCTTTCTTGGGGAGATTTCCACACTTGACCTTCTGTGCTCAAATGTGATTCATCTGAGTCTCAGGAAAAGTCCAAAATACACATTTAGACCTAATGTCTTCTTGTCTTCCTCTGGGCTGAGTCATTTCCAGACAACCTCTGACAGATTATTCTTTAGGGGACTACCCAACTTTTGCAACTTTCTAGAAGACTGATTGCATGGTGGTCTTTTTCACTATCTGGAAGGAGGAAACACTCCCAGTGGAGAGCTGGTACTTCCTAAGCAGTGTGTCAACTTGGGTGGATGGGTGCATCACCAAGTACGGGGAAAGCAGGACATTGACTTGAAGCAATCAAGTTGTGCTATCTTTGAATCACAGCACTGGAGGAAGCAGGTAATCTTCAATCTTGCAAAAGGTTGATATCTGTTATAATTCAGTATATAAAGATTGGAATGAAATTCATTCTCACAGAAATTAGAAATCAAAATGCAATTATAACTTTCTAATTATGCTCATATAAGTATTTATAAGAGCACAATTCACATTTCAAATGGCTGGAATGTTTAATGTTTTTGAAATATGCAGAAGAAGTATGTACTGCTCATTCCGTCCTGTAAAACAGTGATCTCAAAAGACTGAACACACAGAGGGTATGAATGAACACACCACACGCACACAAACACACACTCACACACATGCACACACACGCACACACATGCACGCACAGACGCACACACACATACACATGCACACACACACGCACATGCACACGCACATGCATGCACAAACACACACACACACACACCGTCTCTTTCCTTTAGGACCTATCTCCATTTGTTTGAGTATCTCATCCTTTCATTCTGCCAGGCAGAGCTAATAGACACATTTCCTACTTCTCAGGGCCGTTACAAGGGACCAACAGGAGCGCACTTGTGACAGTTAAAAAAAAAGGGTACTGCATTAGTTACTTTCCTCATTGCTGTGACAAAATAACTGACAAACAACAAGAGAGGAAGGGTTTATTTGGGCTCAGAGGCTGAGGTACTGTCCGTCATGGTGGGGAGGCTGCCGGTGGAGAGGCAGTTGGTTATGTTGTGAGAGATGATGCTAGTGCTTAGCATCCCCCTTTTATTCATCCCAGGACACCAGCACATGGGCTGACACCTCCCACGTTCACACTAAGTCCTAAGTCCTCCCCTTCACAGCTGATCCTCCCCGGAATCGCCCTCACGGACACTCCCAGAGACGCGTCTTCCAAGTGGTTCTAAGTCCAGTTGTCAATGAAGGTCATGTCAAGTGTCAGTGACTGTGAACCATCACAGTATCCTACTATTTTGGTGTCTTCACCTGGAGTGAGCAATTTCCAGTCTAACTGTTACTTAACTATTACCCTATTGCAGCTAGATTGGTATGCGCAGGAAGAAAATGTACCAAACCTTGAGGTCTGGCATGAGGAATTTGGGAGTAAGGAAAGAAACCATTGGCTGGGGCCAGGTGAAGGAACAGGGGAGACTGTATGAATGGGTGAATTAGTCAGGAGGAGACAGCGAAGGATTATCTTTACAGAATCAACTGGGAAACTGCCATGCTTCCAGGCATATGACAGATTGCTTGCAAGAATAATCCCTGTCAGTGAGCGCATCACCTGCATCCTTCAACACACCACAGGTACTAGGAGACAGACAAAAGATGAGCTGGGCCTGCTGCAGGAGGACCCACAACTGAGCCAGAGACCTATCAGCGTGGTAACAGAACTAGAGCAGGCAGTCATCAATCACTCACATGAGGTGAACGCATTAGTGTGGCCAGCTCTACCTTGATTACACCAGCAATAAAATTTCTTGAGTGTATCATTTGAGCACATGGGGTCCCTGTCCTGGAGACATATTTAGTCCCTTCCACAATCAGACTCATGACCTCCTAAGGTGAGAAGTTGACGGGCCTAGAAAAGACGGGTGGCAGACCCAGGTGACACCTCCTTGACGGGCCTAGAAAACATGGGTGGCAGACCACAGGTGACACCTTCTCTCATTATGCTGTTGTATCAGGAACTCTGGAATTCCCTGGGGCCACTTCTTCATTGACTGAGCTTTCCCAAGCATGGGCAGTGCTGTTCATGTTGCCCAGTGGGCGGCCACGGATATCTGCTTCTGGGTCCCTGATGTGGGAAGGACTTGGAAACAATCTGGGGCATCATATTTGTGAAACCCTCTCTGGATCAAGCTAACGGCCTTGCAAAGCAAGGCTCCCATAAAGAACTCTAGGAATTCAGTGTTCAGACTTAGTCCTCAGGTATATTTCTCAAGGTGACAATGCAAAGAACTTTAATGAATGATGCATTAGATTGACCTGTGCATTTGAAATGTTTAGATATGCTATGGTTCTAGTTTGTGAATGTTGGTGGCAGGCCTGAATTTTACCTCCCTTTAGATAAGGGAGAAACCAGTGTTTCCTAAGTAGTCATGTTACCTGAGGCAGGTTGACACATCACAAGGAGCAGAGAAGGCTGTGCAAAGCTGGCTTTGAACTAATTAGGCAATCTGCTCAGAGAAGATAATGCTGGAGGAAGCATTTATTCTATGCCAAAGGCTGTTACATGACTGTTACACTCCGGGACATTAAGATTGGGAGGAAGTTCATTCTTACTAAAACTAACTGCAAGAAACAGGGAGGACTCCCTGTTTGACTTTTGCTGTGAACTGTCCATTGGGGGGAAAATAACCAATCAGTTCCCAATAGATGTGATGGAATAATGTCCTGGAGGCAATTACAGCAAGAGTGACCTGGCTGAAGCCAGTTTTGGTTGATTTCTTTTTTCCACCCCAGAAACTGTCTCTATTCGCTGCTGTGGCTGAATTTCTACACGTTACTAACGCTACAGGACTGTCACGGAACCTTCTCAGATTTCCTCATTCCATAGACTCCTTTCCTTTTTCTGATTACTTCTGTAATTCTTTTAAAAATATTTTATGTATTTTTTTTTACTTTTTTATGATATGGAATGTATTGCTCGTATACATGTCATAAAATGCCCGTGGAGGTCAGGAGAGGGTATCAGATTCCTTGGAACTGGAGTTACGGATGATGTTAAGCATCATGTGGGTGCTGAGAACCGAACCTGGGTCCTTTATAAGAGCAGTCAGTGCTCTTATCTGCTGGGCCATCTCTCCAGCCCCCAGCTTCTACAATTCTTTACATCATGAAATGATTCTAAGAGAATCTACTGATGCAGGTGCTAATCAGGCTAGAATTAAATTATAAAACCAATAGTTTTAGTAGTGTTAGTTTGGTTTCCTGGAGACCAACAGCCCTGTAGCTAAACACACGATAACAGTTGGCCGAGACCAGGCCTTTCTGACAGCTCTGTGTTGTTTGGGTTGAAGAGAAAGACAACAAAAGAGGAAAATCACTGCATTTAGACCCCTCCATTCAAGTTGCTTTCCACAGCAGAGAAACTGAGACTGTGTGTCCTGCAGGGAGGGTACAGGCACAGCCATAAGCTACACGTGTCAGGCTAGACACTGAGTGAAGTGTCTTGCTTTATCTTAAAAATTCACGCAGAGTTTAGATTCTGCTACATGATCCATTTTCATGTGTGTTAAAAAAGTTTTAAATTTTTTATCACTGAGTAAAGCCAACTCTCTTAAAAGATTAAAAACCTTGCTGGTTTTATGAACTGTGAATTATTTTCAGGGACCAAGCACAGCTCTTGGCACACACAGGAAGCTGGATACATACTTATGAAATGAATGAATGAATGAATGAATGAATGAATTGCATTTGGAAGCTTCACATACTTAGTTGGTTGTATTCCTCCAGAGTTTGTGTGCCTGGGTAGCTTGAGCAATGGGAGATGAGGATGCTAATTCCATGGTCTGTGTTTAAGGGAAAGGACTGTTTAGGCTGCTGGCAGTAGAGCGAAAGGATGGATCTCAGATGGATCCCTCCCTGCAGGACACACAGTCTCAGTTCCTCTGCTGTGGAAAACAACTTGAATGGAGGGGTAAGAGCAGTGATTCTTCCTCTTTTGTTGTCTTTCTCTTCAACCCAAACAACACAGAGCTGTCAGAAAGGCCTGGTCTCGGCCAACTGTTATCGTGTGTTTAGCTACAGGGCTGTTGGTCTCCAGGAAACCAAACTAACACTACTAAAACTATTAGTTTTATAATTTAATTCTAGCCTGGTTAGCACCTGCATCAGTAGATTCTCTTAGACCCTTAGAATCATTTCATGATGTAAAGAATTGTAGAAGTTGGGGGCTGGAGAGATGGCCCAGCATATAAGAGCACTGACTGCTCTTATAAAGGACCCAGGTTTGGTTCCTATTTTAACTTAAGGTAGGTTCCTAGGAAGGAAGTTCAGATGAATTAATTGCCTTATTGGAAGAGTTAGAGCATGTCAGCTTTAGGCAGCCATGATAGGGTCTTGAAGGGAAAAATAGTCTCTTGAATTCCAAAGAATAAAGGAGACTATTTTTCTCTTACGAATTTCCAGGGTAGGAAGGTAAGTTCTATGCCGTGTGATGACATCTGCATACTGGAAGTCAGGAAGGCACTGGTAAATGTCTCGCTTTATAACTCAAGGCCATTTTGGATCTGGGCAGCAGGGGCAGACCTTGCTTGCAGTTGCTTTCTTAGGAACGTCATCAAGGGAGAGCCACTGTAGGGGGATGGCCTGGTTTCTGGGAGAGAGAAGTGGCAGCTAGAGGGTGAATAACTTGGAATTTATCTTCTGTTCCTGTGATACACACCATGACGACTTGGGGAGGAGAGAGCTTATTTCAACTTTCAGCTCCCTGGTCATGATTTATCAGTGAGGAAAGTCAGGCCAGGGACTCACGGCAGGACCTGAAGTACAGACCATGAAGGGACACTGTCTGCTAGCCTGCTTGTCTGACTTGCTCAGGTACTTTTCTTGTACAACCTAGGATCACTCGCCCAGAGGTGGCACTGAGGGCTCTCTTCCACCAATAAGCAATCGAAAAAGGAACCCACATGTGTGTGTACTCACAGCTAGAGGAGCAATTCTGTACTTGGAGATAATTCTTCAATCGAGGCTCCTTCTTCCCAGGTATGTCAAGGTGACAACCAAGATTAGCCCTCACAACAATGTCAAAGGAGGAATAAATGGGACTCTTGTACTAACTGCAGATTGAGACACCACCCGCCCCCCCAAAAAAGAATGATCAGAAATAGGGATGTTCTACTACTGTGAGTATGGAGAGCTGGGATGTTACAGATCTGGAGTCAAATTATCTTGGGTCATATCTTTATCCTGGCTAGTAGCTGTTATCACTCTCTAGGTACGATTTTGTGACTCTTGGGTGAAATCCCTTTTGGATGTGTAAACAGATCCATAGTTTCACTGGCCCTAACACTAACAAGCCATCCGGTAACGTCTGAAGCCTTCGGTAACTCCCCACTCTGTTTCAACTGAACTACATGATGCTCCTACCTGTGTGTTTTAAGAACACTTTGATTTATTATAACCTTCTTTGTTTTGTTACTGTGAAACCTCATACAACTTACCCCACTGGAACATGATATTTGGAGTTCCTTGGCCATGGTCACTTATATTTGGCTCTACGGTAAACAAGCTCTTATTCCCTTTGAAAAAAAGATAAGGGGAGGGGTTAATTTCTCTTTGGCTTTTGTGTTTCTGATGACAATGTCAGCTAAAGGGACTCTTGCCCCATCTCTCTCTTAGGCCACTGAGAATCTCTGGCCATGTAACAACATCCAGAATGAAGAACCTCTGGTGCCATCACTGTCCACACTCATCATATACAGCATGGAAGTCAGAGGGAGATTTTGAAGATACTACACACGCGTGTGCGTGCACACACACACACACAAAGAAAAAATATTTCATTAATATAGTTGCATTGTGTAGTGGTTAACTTTAATGGTCCACTTGACACAACTCAAAGTCCCCCGTGAGGAGAGTCTCGGTGAGGGGCTGTCTACTTTGGGTTGGCATGTGGGGGACTGTCTTAATCAATGGATATGGGAAGACCCAGCCCACTGTGGGTGGTGCCATTCCTAGGCAGGGAGTCCTGCACTGTGAAAGAGTGGAGAAATCACACTAAGCACAGTCATGCCAGCGGCCAAACATGAGTGCACTCTTTTCTGTCTGAGCAGTGTGCTTCAAGGTCCTGCTGCTCTGACTTCCCTGGAATATTGAACTGTGTTCTGGCATTGTGAGCTAAAATAAATCCTTTCCCATCTAAGTTGCTTTTTGTTAGGGTATTTAATCACACCAATGGAAATGACACTAGTACATATGGATTGTAAGATAATACTAGGGATACATTAGGTCCAAATGTGATTATAATTAAATTTTATTTTTTGCTTAAAAAAACTACATATTCAGCCTGCATTTCTGGTTTGTATTATGTTTCCACTGGGCAGCACTGGTCTGCACTCATGAAGTGAGATGCCTTGGTCACAGATCTAGGAAAAGGTCTCAGTAGCTCCATCCCAGGGACTCCTAGGGACGAGACTTTGCTAACTTCCCTCTGAGGAATGGCACTTATCCATCTGGGTTCTTTGGAAGACACCATTAATAGATGGCTGCAAAGAATAATTATACCATTTACCAAACACATCTGACAGAGCTAACTGTTGAGAAGAGCGGTGGAAGTATAAATCCAAATCAAAACTAATTAAAATCCTCGCCTAAAGAAGCCGAGTCGGTCCTAAAGAGCTTTAAGGAGTGTCTGTGATTAAATTCTCTTTTGTGCTAGTCAACACTTTCCCAGTTGTATCTCCAGGTTGTCACCAATCCCCCCACCCCAACTTTGCTTTTAAACAGTAAATAACTGGATTTTCTGTTCACTTCTTTGAGCTCTTCATCACCTCTCTCACACCATGCTCACAGAACCAATCTATCCGGCTTGGAGGAACTAAAACATTTTTGATGCTGATGCTTCCACACCTGACAGGGCTCTGGCAGGTTGGGGATTCTAACTGCTCAGCTGCTATCCGTGGTAGCTCGCAAAGTGATGCATAAAGCTAGAAAGAGAATGCGGCCCTAAGGCTGCTGTCAAGACGGCACAGACAGGCTCGCAGGGGCTGTTTCCAAATCCTTCTAAGGGAAGCTGGAATAGACTCCCCGCATCTGCAGCCCGGGTCATGCCTGGGTCGTTGACTGTCTAGTTCACCTCTGCTTTGCCTTTATCTCAGCAGCTGGAAGCTCCAACCCACCTCCACGGTGGCAACACTGTTTTGATTGACCTGCTCCTATCCCACTCTGTAGCTACTCGGTAGACCCCACTCCCCTATACCAGGCTCCAGCTGCCCTCTCTGGCCTTGTTCTTGCCCCTGAAATTGGTCCAACCCCAATGGCCTTTCCTTGCTATTGTGTGACTTTTTTTTCCCCTTGGGAGATATGAATAAATACCTATTCACTTCAGACAGAGCCATGATAACAGACCACAGAAAGGAGTCCACTCATGTGGCTTGGTGAGTGAATGGGTTTACAGAGTTACTCAGACAGCATGGGCAAGGAGCTACTTACAGGAACCTGAGCGACTCAGGCGTCTGCATCGCTGAACCGCCCAGCCAGCATTGGTGGCGCTCAGGAAGGCTGCATCCCGGGCCTTCCTGTGCAACCTGCAGGCAGCAACATCTCCTTGTGGCAATTATCCACTGCTTTTCTAAGCTGTGGGAAGGGCCCTGTGAACTGTGTAACTTCCTGAGCTCCCTGAGCCTTGTAAGTTCCTTTCGTTTACCCAAGTCGTAGGAGCCTCCCCCTCTGGAAGGGAATCTTTCACTTCTCAAGGAGTAGCTGCAGTGGACTTAGGGAGCTCCCTGCCTAGACATGTCTCCATGGGTACCTCTTCTGCAAGGTTTACTTCCTCAGGGCACTTTCCCTGAAACTTCCATCCGAAAAAATGTTGCCTCACAGAGACCTTGGATTTCTTTCAAAGTGCTTATCCCAGCCGATGCGCTTTTCTTATTTGGTTATAAGATTATTTGGAGTCTCTGTTTGCTGTTTGATTATAGTGCCTTCTGCACTGCTTACTCTGCCCCAAAAATGTTATCACCATCTCCCCATCATGAATCTATAGAACTTCTAATTTCTATTCAAGCCTTAACCTTCATTATAGGCTCTGGTTTGTATCTGTCCCCTCCACCCCCCCATCCCTCATGGTAGAAATAGTTTCATTCCACACATTGTGGTGCTTGATAGATTATTATTATTATTATTATTATTATTATTTACTATCTTCTACTTATGTACTTTGCTGAAAGAAAGTAACCAAGGTTGCCACTGAACTTTCATTCCTCACTGCCAGAATCCATCATAATTTTGGGAAATCATTCAACCACTCTGGATCTCATTCTCTTTATTTTATAAAAGTAAGGAATTGAATACAGGTTAGCAAGCATTCTCTAGTTCAGTAAGAGATCAGACATAGTTTTTAGATTATAGATGAACAAAACTAAGCTAGACATTGTTAAAAACATCACTTGGTAACGCCTGTCTCTTACTGTCCTTTTCTCTCTGGCGCCTTCTTTCCCGTCACATCCTTGGTTCCCTTCCATTGGGAAATGGGTAAAATGAGGCTTTCTAAATGGGGGAGGGAAGGTTATACGAGGACCATGGGGCATAAAGGGGAAGAAGGAATTCAAGAGGTGGGCGTGGGAGACAGGTGTTGTCAAGGGTGAAATGGAAAAGGGGCTTTAACTGGGAAGAGAGGAGGGAGGTTACACAGGGAGAGAGGAGAGATGAACAGTGCTTACTGGGCACAAAACACCAGAGGAAACATCATAGAGAGAAATTACACATACAGCATCTCTACATGAGTCCATGTGTACAGCTGAAGCTACATAACAAGAAACGGCCTGACAGGAGATACCTTCCTTTGAGTTGCTACCAGGGTAGTCTAAGAGCCCAAAATTACACAGGCTGTTGCCACAGCCCTTGATTGCCTCCAAGAGCTTGAAGGTAAGACCCTACTGCTGAAGATAGGACATAATTTGGACATAAGACTCGGAGTAAGAGAGTGGAACTGACTTGGAAGCACCCCCCTGAAGGCTAGCTCTCATGGTTTTGGAGAGCACTATGCAATCTGGTAAAAGAGAACATCAGTCAGTGGTTCATGCCCAGCTTTAAGGCCTGATAACCACAACAATGACCCGCACAGTAAACTATATTGGCAGTAGTGGCACTTTTATCTTTGGGGTAATCAACAGCTACCTACTTGGACTTAAAGCCCACTCAATGGGAGGAAACTCATGTGTGGTACTTCCTAGCCAAATATACATGGCTGGAGAGGTCATGGATCTTACAGAAAATCCCAAGGTTGTCACATCTTTAGACAAATGTAATTTTTTACTATATGCTAAATATGGATCCTTGTATTTATAGACACATATGCCAGTCACCACTCATCAAAGAAGCTTCTTTTGCAACAGACAGAGACTTTCATCAAGTTCCACAACTGGTCACACACAGAGATTAAGTGTCTGTGAACTGCTCAACCCTAAGTGACACATCTGTGATAGAACCTTGATACCTAAGGCTCACAGAACGTAGTGGAACAAGGAATAGAAAGAAGACAAATGAATCTTTCAGCTCTCATCAACAAAGCTCCCTCATGCAACAGAGGGCAATGAACAGAAGGGCCAAAGCAGAGAGAATAAGAGTCTGCAGAGTGTGGGTCCTTGAACAGGACTCCTATATTAAACTCCACCCTCCCAGGGCTCTGGGACCATTGTGGAAGAGGGCGTAGAATGACTGTAAGAGCCCGGGAGGAGGTGCACGACCACATGGATACAGATTCTCACAGGCTCCTGGAACCTCGCGCATGTAAACATGGTAACGGTGGCAGCATGCAGAAGATCCATGAGAACACAGAAGATCCATGAGAACACAGAAGATCCATGAGAACACAGAAGATCCATGAGAACACAGAAGATCCATGAGAACACAGAAGATCCATGAGAACACAGAAGATCCATGAGAACACAGAAGATCCATGAGAACACAGGCACAGAACCTCAGCACGGGACTGTGGAAATGGGCAGCAGGCCCCAAATTTAGCAGAAGAACTAAACTGATCACTGCTGGGTGAGGAGGAGCTGATCTTCTTAAAGGGAATGATTCTAGATAGGCTGACTAGACCCCAGTGGATGAGTGTGCACTGAAGAATACCAGGGGACACTAACGTGACTTGATCTGCCTTAACATAAATGACAGGATGCATGAAATTCAGTGGTTGGGCTATGGGACGGTGCTGATGGGGAAGGGTAAGAAGCTGTGTAGGAGGTACATAAAAATTCAATAAAATTTTTTTAAAAAGTAGGATAAAAAAAATCACAACTTGTTTAAATGGCTGTTTTAGGCAGGGCTGGGGTTTTACCTTGAGCCTGTGTTCTGTTTGCCCTTTAGAGCTGTCTTGGGTCTCTTTCAATATCATTTTCAGTCATGAATGACAGACCTAGATACAGCAAATGATCTGGAATAAAGTTTCATTTACACTTCAAAACTCAACAAGAGGGACTAAGTCATACTGCTTGCCTGGCCATCAGACATGTTTCCTGTAGAACCAAAGCAAGCTCATGAACCACTCAACATTAGTTGGCATAGACTGGAGACCTGGAGACCCACTGAATTCACAGTGACTGCCTCTGTGACAGCTCCTGGGAGTGGGCGAGGAGGGCTACACTTAGAACCTACTGTATGACCCAGAAGACTAGACTCCTATGGCCTGGGATGACATGCAGGGTCCTCCACACCCCGGCTTGTGAGATTTACTCCATGACTAACCTCCCTATCCCAAAATGCTTTCCTGAACCTAGTGTGCAGTGTAATATTTTCTGGATGTTTCCTTCAGACAATTCAGTGGAAATCAAATATGTCTGGAAGAGGTGCATGGAGGCCATCTGGAGTCCCAGAGGAGTGGAGAGATGGTATTAAAGCTATCAAAACAAGAAAATTCATGGCCAAGAGTCTTCAATGCGCTTTGTCATCTACTGGCAAAGTTATTTGAAGTGTGGTAAACTAAATTAATTTCTACTGTCTTCGGGGGCTATATATCATCCCCTGACACAGGCAACACAGACCAGTATTTGAGAGTGAAAACAAAGGAGACAGACAGGAAGCCGAGACGCCATTTCACGTTCTCCAATTTACAACAGCTAAGGGTGTCTAATCCTGACTTCTCCCTCACTCACTGACCCTCCTGTTTGACTCTCCCCTGAATAAAGAAAAGGATTACCCTTAACATTAATGATTTTAATTTCCCATCTTTAGAAGACCTCACGTTCGTGCCTGACGATGGAACGAGGCCTGTCAGCGAGAGTTGTAGGCTTTGCTCTCTCTTCACTGGATTTTTTCCATCAGCAAACTTGGATCAGAAGGCATCCAATCTGTCTTAATTCCCCTGTGGAATTCCCAACCAATTTAAGACTTCGTTGGTTAGAGCCACTGTGTGTGTGTGTGTGTGTGTGTGTTTGTGTAGGGGTGGGGTGTTGTAGACCAAAGGTGTCTGTGAAATAGATCCGGGTCTGGGAGAGTCTTCAGGACTCTGGATTTGGCCACCCAGAGCATCTTCAGAATCTGCCTCTGCCTTGTATTTGATAAGCCTAAGGCTTATCAAATGTGACTGATACTGTTTTATTTTGACACTTTGGGAACCAACAATGTAGAAGGGTTAGCAGATAGCAATTATAAACAAGAACAATACTTATGTTTTTATTATTAAACCTAAAATACCATGGCCTTTTCCCTTACCTGCTGTATTTGTCTGTGGAATAGCAAGACTAGGACAGAGAATTTTTGACTTAATATCTCTGAAGATTAGAAATAGTTGTAGGTAGGGACATTTAGCTCAGTTAGTAGAATACTTGCCTAGCACTCACAAAGTTGTGTACTCTCTCCCCACGAAATAAACTGGATGTGGTGATACATACCTGTAATTCCAGCATTCAGGAGATAGAGGCAGGAGGACCAGAGTGCAAGATCATCCTTTGTTACATAGTGAGCTTGAGGCTACCCTGGGCTACATGAAAGTCTATCTTTAAACAAACAAAGAAAGAAGCAAACAAAGGCTTTGTTGAAGAGACTCTGTCACAGATGAAGAAACAGAGCTACAGAGGGGCAGAGACGTAGTTGCTTCGTGTTAGAAGCAAAACCAGGTGGAGACGCTGAGCATTCTAACTCTGTCCAGCCGTGATCTCCCTGACATGTTTCCATGGCTATTTAAAACCTAAGCCACACTGTGCATAGGAGGCACCAAATGAAAATAATTCCTAAAAACATATTTCTGATCAATAGTGACAATGACAATATTATTTCAGTTAGTTAATGGATCCCACAATGAAACAAACCTACGATTTCTAACTCAGAGCTTCTTAAAATTTTCTTACCTGTGTCCTCTTTTTGCCTAAGAAATATTTACAAAACTCTGGCTGTGTATTTATATGAAATTGGTGTCCAAATCAAACATTTACAGATAATAAGTCATGGAGAAACTTATCTTAGAACAATCCTTTGGTACAAATGTAAATTTATCACTTAATAAAGACAAAAGTAAATCTGCATACTGAGATGGATGTGCGTGCTTATTTTTACATAGAGGATTAAATGCTGACCGATTACGAGACACTGCAGAATGTAGATTGATACTTTGATTTTATAGTCACCAGCATTGAGAGCACCGCTCCACACGATATCAAATGGCAGAAGAAAGTCTGGGGTCCTGTCAGAAATTTTGAAATTCTGCCCTAACCCCAAGCCAAAATTCATTTTGACTTTTTTTTTTTTTTTTCCTGAAGCAGCAGCTCAGACAACAATTTTAAAAATAAAAACTTTCAACTCGGTACAATCCAAAGATATAGTAACTTGAAACTTTCATGTTGAGGAACTATGGTAGAAAAATATTAAAAGTCTGTTTACTGTAGCCCAACCATTAAGTTTCCGTAAGAGCGGGAAACTTCGCATGCATAGTGACACGTGCATGTCTTGCTCGGGTTGAGTTCATCTCCCAGAACCTACATCAGGAGGTTCACCACTGCCTGTAACTCCAGCTCTAGGGAAGTCTGAGGCTTCTGAGTGTGAAACTGGGTAAGTTTCTTGATCTTTCTGGGCTAGCTTCTTCGTTTAAAATTATTTTATTAATTAGTTTTAAAATCTTATGCATATAAGTGTTTTGCCTGCATGTATATAAGCTTACCATATGTGTTCAGTGCTTGTGGAGGCCAGAAGAAGGCATTACATCCCTGGAACTGGAGTTATAGATGGTTCTTGGTTAACACGTGGATGCTGGAAACCTAACCCAGGTCTTCTACAAGGGCAGCGAGATAGTCTTCTTTAAATATTTTATTAATTATTCTTTTTTATGTGTATGAATGTATTGCCTGCATTCACAAATGCACCTGTATCTTGCAATATCTGAGGAGGTCAGAAGAGGGCATAGGATCCTGTGGAACTGGAGTTAGGGATGGTTGTTAGCCACAATGTGGGTGCTGGGAACCAAATCCAGGTCTCTATAAGAAGAACCAGTGCTCTTAACTGCTGAGCTCTCTCTCCAGCTCCAGCAGTCAAATATTCTTAACCACTGAGCCATCTCTCTAGCCTTCATGCTTCTTTGTTTGTAATTAAATTTGTTTTAATTAAATTTTAGTTCTGTAAACTCTACATGATTCTGTAACATGTGGATTGTGGGTTACCACGGATGCACAGATGCAGAATTATGACAGTTGGGAACTCCTTGCTTCCTCTCACATCATCTAGGAGGTCAAGTCTAGAACTTCATGACCTCTTTCTATGGGTGATTTTGCCTCTCATTTCATTGAGAATATCAGGAACTTCAGACATGAATGTCTCAATTTCTTTCTCTTTGCATGTCCCTTCTCCCCGCCTTCTGATGAAGACAGGGCCTGGTTTTCTCCAGGAACAAATCCTATCCCCAAGTTCACAATTCATTCTACTCTGCGGCCCCAACTTTGCTCCAGTAAGCCGTGTCTCTTGTATCCTTGAGAACATCCACACTCTGAGTCAGATAACGTGTTCCAGTCTCTTGTATCTTGAAAAAAGACATATTGCACGTATTTTCCTCATAAAACGAACACCACTTCCTCTCCTGTTTACCACGTCTCTGAAAGAAATGCTCAGGTACTTCATTCCTCTTTCATTTGGAAGTGCAGAATGCATGTAGCCATTTTGTGACTACAATTAACAGTTAATTTTTCATGGGTTTAATGATTGTAGATAGAAAAACCATTAAAAGATTTTTTCAGAGCTTTTTGTTATGATTTACACAGCATTGTTAGTATTATTATTATTATTATTATTTACAACCAGAGAGTTACATGAAGCAACTCAGTAACTCTTCCTAGATTCTTCCCGCTCTGGGTTTTTAGTATTGCCTTTACTTCACTGGATCTATTTCTTCCTACTGTCAGTGCGGAAACTGTTTCTGTCCTGTGAAGTATTTGGAGACTCCACCTAAAAACAGCACATTCAGTATGAGAGGTGGTATGACTCTCTTAAAGTAAGTGATTAAAAAGATGGAAGGGGTGGAGGGGATGGCTCAGTTGGTGAAGTTCTTGCCTTGCAAGCTTGAGGATTTGAGTTTGATTTTCAGAACCCATGGGAAAGCCACAACTGAGTATAGTGGAAGACAGGGTATCACGGTACTCTGTGACCAGCCAGCTTAGCTTACTTGGCAAGTTCCAGGCCAGTGAGAGAGCCTGTCTTAAAAGCCAATGTAGATGATATCTTGAGAAACGGGGCCTGAAGTTGACCTCTGGCCTCCAAAGGTATATGTGTGCACCTGCATGCACACAAACATGCATACACATACACACAAGACACAGAGCACAATATTGTCATAGTGTCACGATATGACAGTGACATGACAGTATCACAGGTATTCAAGGCATGTGAATCAGGACTGGTCTGGCACTGAATCAGGCTGAGGAATCCTTCTACATGTCATAGGCAAGCACCTGACCACAGCGTATGCCTGGGGGTCACCTGAGACAGTGACAGACACAGCTTGCTCTTTAAATCTGAGAGGTAGGCACGGCTGTTTTCTTAGCAGGGGCATGAACAAGTTGTTTCTCTTGTCTTTAGGGATTTGTCTCAGATTAAAGAAAATCCTGTTCCTGCATGTTCCTCGTGGTGGTGCCTGTGGGATGCTGCTAACACCCAGCTCCTTGAAGAGAAAACTCCCCTAATTTGTAGAACACTGTGGTATAAGTACTCCTGCCAATTTCAGTTCCAAGTTACAAGATGACACTGAAAGTGGAGCTGGGATGAGATGCGCACAACTGGCTCTTGCAAGCAGGAGCTGGCACGGCGCAGAACACACGCACATTCTGCAGAAAGGTAATAAGCGTGCTGTAGAGTCCTTAAAACCAGAGACGCGGGGTGGAACGCAGGCAGAGGACGCACTAGGAGCATTGATACAGAGAGACAATAATTGGACGCATTTCATTTTCAAAAAGGAAAGAACATTCCAGGCTCAAACTGCACTTAGAATGCAGCACGACGCTGCTGTCAGCATTGTTCTGCAGTTCTGTCCTCACGTCTCTTTTTAACCCTAACCTGAGCATTTCCCCATGTTATTAAGAATTTACTCTAGGCATTTTAGCAGTATGTGATTTTCTAGTGAGTAATCAAACCAGACCACAAGATGGTACCTGGAGTTTCTTTCCATTTTTTAAATTATTTATTATTATTTTTTGAGGCAGAGTCTTACACTGTAATGCGGGCTGGCCTTGAGCGCCCAGCAACCTTGTCTTATCTACTACTGGTGTTATAGTTATATGAGTTACCACCTGGTTTCTATTTCCAATTCACTCTCTCTCTCTCTCTCTCTTTCTCTCTCTCTCTCTCTCTATTTTGTTTCTGTCTCTCTAGCTCTGTTGATGTGTGCATGTGGAAGACAGAAGATGACCTTGAATGTCATTCTTGCTGTCTGTCTTACTTTTGTGAGGCAGGGTGTCTTATTTTTACTTGGAATTCACGTATTATTCTAGGCCAGCTGGCCAGTGAACCCCAGAAATCTGCCTGTCTCTGCCCCGATTTCTGCGATTATAAGTGTACACCACCATGCCTGGTTCTTTATGTGGATTCTGGGGATCGAACCCAGGTCCTCACATTTGCAAGTCTAGTGCTTTATGGACAGAGCCATCTACCCAGCCCTAGTTTGATTAAAAAAAATGATCTTGTTACCGGGGGTGATGGCTCACGCCTTTAATCCCAGTAGTCTGGAGGCAGAGGCAGGTGGATCTCTGAGACTGGGGCCAGCCTGGTCTACATGGTGAGTTCCAGGCCAGCTGGGGCTACAGGGAGACTCTGTCTCAGAAGAAGATCTTTTTTTTTTTTTTTATACACTGATAAATGCCAGTAGATTTCAAGGATATATTTTTAAGGGAGCCCGGGGGAGCTGACCCAGGAGGAACATGGAGGTTCACCTCTGAGAACAGCTGTTTCACCCCTGGCCAATCCTCGGGATCTACAGAGCCAAGCTAAGTGATTCTCACCTGCTGCAAGGCCTCCAGGTGTCAGTCTCAAAACCCACATCGGCATCTTCCTTGCTCATCACCACGTCTTAGAAGTTGATTCTCATCTGCCTAGTTCTGGGTTTGTAGCATTAGCTACCCGGCCTCTCCTACTCTCTTCTCAAATCCACACGCTCCAGCCTTGTGCCGAGTAGACTCCCATCTAGGCGCAGGGTTTTAGAAAGGCTTCACTGTTGTCTTAACAGAGTGCTGCCAGCACCTTCTCTCCGTGCTGACTGTGCTTATTCCCCTCAGAGCCAGCAGGTGGGGCAAAGGCTCTCTGATAGACCTACTCCATCTGCCTGCTGAATGCCTTCCTTTTGAAGAGCACATGGCCAGGTTACATTACCTCTTCCCTGCCTCTTGTCCACTCTCTCCCCTAATTCCAAAAGACTTTATTTCTGGTGCATTTCCCCTCTCTCCATCCCAGCTTCCATCTCATTCCAGTGACTTCATCCTCTCCAAGGAAAACTGTCCAGTGTGCTGGCACCTCGGTGCTCAGACTGGAGAGCAGTGAACCTCCTTTCTCCTCTCCCCTATTTATCTGCTCCCTGGGCGCTTTTGGAGCGTGGCCTCTTTAAGATGCAGATTTCCAACCATCTGCTGTGATCTGGATATAGTTTAAGCACACCTCTGGAGGGTTCATGGTTTTCAGTGTGTTGATATTGGCAGGAGGTGAACCTTTAAGAGGTGGAGCTGTAGGAGGTACTCAGGCCCCTTCAGAAGGCATGACGGTAAGTTTTGTAGGACCTTGAGTTAGTTCTCGTGAGAACAGGTTCCTGTGAGAGCAAGCTCGACCCTGAATCATTCTCCGGCTTCCCGTCTGGTAAAGTGATTTCTTTTGCCCATATTTGCTTCTGCCATTGCTGTGCTCAGGAGATCCCTCTGAAGAGGTGAGTGGCAGTGCCTGCCACACAGTGATGCAGTCTAGGGGATGTCACGAGAGCCCAAGCCATTCCTACTGCTTGGGCTGTCAGTCTCCAGAACTGTGGGCTAAATAGACCTCTTTTGTTTTTAAGTGCCCAGTCTAGGAATTTCATTATAGCAAAAGGCAAACTACTGCACTTCTGTGATGGTTGGTTTTAATTGTCATTGTGACACAATTTAGAATCGTTAGGGAATGGACTCTGATTGTGGAGATGAGGTTGGCCTGTGCACATGTCTGTGGGGGATTATCTTGATTAGTGTGAATCCTGGCTGCTGTGGGTGGCACCATTCTTGGGCACCAGATCTTGGATAGTATAAGACTGAAAAGGGAGAGCTGAACACTAGCATGCAGGCATTAATTCACTGCTCTCTGCTCTTGACTGTGAAAGTGATATAATGAGTTGCTTCAAGTTCCTGCCTCCTTGACTTTCCCACAGTGATGGACTATAATTTGCAACTGTGAGCCAAATAGTCCCTTTCTCGCTTAAGTGGGCTTTTGTCGGGGTATTTTATCATAGAAATAGGAGACTAAATGAAAACACCCTCCATAAAGATCGTATCTATCTCCCAACCTCTGTTCAGGAACTTGTCTGTCAAAATTCCGTCTCCGAGAAGCCACATCAATAAACCGGCGACTTTCTATCCTTTAGCCTTTTCAAGTTTTACAGGTTGAGCATCCCCCATAGACAAATCTGAAATTTTCCCTGATATGAAACCTTTGATATCATAAGTGGAAAATTCTATACCATGAAACTTTGCTTCATGTATAAAATTATAAAAAATATCACATAAAATTACCTTTAGGCCACAGGTATTAGAGTTATATATGAAACATGATCTCTAGCCTGGTATTTCTATCCACAAGATACCTCATTATATATATGCAAACTGAAAGAATTCTGAAATCTGAACCATCCCTGGTTCTAAGTATTTTCAGTAAGTTATACTTAGCCTTCCTTCCTTGTTCCGATCACTAGTCCACAGACATCTCCAATTTCCTGACTTTCCTCCCTTTATTGCTTACCCAATACAAATCTCAGCTGAGATGAATCAGCCAACCCCATCTTCCCTTGTTTCTTACACACAATCTAGGCTCTCTCTTATAAGCCTTGTACATTCAGTCAGCTCCACCTGGAAGTGTTTCTTCCAGTGAACTCTGCTTGGCCTTCCTTCATCCATATGATACCTGACCCAGCTCATCACTTGTCTGTTGGCCATTGCACAACAATGCCTTCTTGGTAATCTTGGTCACTACTAACTTATTCATGGTGTGGCACCTACTGAATTTATGCCCTTGTTTACCTTCCTGCCCCATAGACATCTTGGCCATTGTTTGATGTCTAGCACAGTGTTTGCTATAGTGTAAGGGCTCATAAATATTTTCTAGGTGAGTGTATGAATTGACAGATCACACAAAGTAGCTATAGCGCTCCCATTTTAAGAAGTCAAAAGAGACAAGCTCATGGGAACTATGGAGAGACTTTCTAGTTGAGAAGGATGCAACTCCAAATTTACTAAGCATCCTTGGTGATGAGAATATGTATTCCCTGAACTAGATTAGTGAAACAGAAAAAGAATATTCTTGAAATAGCTAATTTATATTCTTAGACATGCACAACAATCTTCTGTCTTTAAGAAACAAAAGGAAATGTCCACTAAATGAATTGCAATGTCTGTACCTAGTCAACTATGAGGACCAATATAGTTGCTAAATTTAACAAAAGAATGATGAACATACTGGACGAAGAAGAAAATTGGATTAATCAGACAGAGGATAACTTGAGTCTTCTCAGAATATTTCAGAAAAAAGTAAATATAAGAAATGTAATAGAGGTAGAAATGTGAGCCTCAAGAGCTTGTGCCTACTAAGTGCTAATAAACAGCTTTTATGAATGATTTCAAGGTAGTGGAGACAGAGTAATTAATGTGCAACAGTGAGTATCTTTATTTTGTTATTTTCTGGTGTTAAGGATGATGTTCAGGGCCCTGAACATGCTAGATACACTATCTACACTGAACTACACACTGACAGGGTTTTACTGTGCAGCCTAGTTGGCTTCAAATTTGGGTCAACTCCTGCTTCAGCTTCCTGAAGAGCTGGGATTACAAGTGTGAGCCACCATGTCTGGCTTGAGTATCATTTTGTAAGTCCTTCTAACAATTGAAAGAACTTCAACAACAACGAAAAGAAATTCAAAATTAGAAGAATGATTACACCAAGCACTGTGCTATGGGCTGTATATAATATATATTTAAAAAACATACTTTATTTTATGTGTAGCAATACTGTTTCCATAGTAAATATTATAATAGAATTGTTTGATACAGAAGAAAAACGGGAAAAGTTTCAGATTATAAAACCCTTTCCCTCTAAAACAATTTTTTAAACAAAATCAGCTTTTCTAGGTGGGCCATAGTACTGTTTTATATTGAGTGACCAGTCATGTCCAATTCTTATTGCACTAATGGTCAACAAAATTAAGAAGAAAGTCCAGCTTTCACAATCACTGCATCAAAGAAATAACACTTGTCAGACTCTTGGAGTACAAAAGTGTTTCTTGCTACTTCAAAATACAATATCCACCATGAAAAAATAAAAAATTGTAATGGAGCTAAAACTAGAAAAGCATTAGCTTTCTATCCTCTTTCAAGACGTGAGACTTGTGTGTCTCTTTGTCACATCCCATCCTTTCTTATCACCTAATCTTATCCTTCCTGGCTCTCCTTCCTTAATTTTAAGTCACACCCAAACTTATATTTGCTTATATTTACATATAACATTTAATCCAATCCTCATAATAACTCATGGTATATGTAATTGTTGCCAGTTTTCAGATGAGGAGACTGAGACTCAGAGAAGTGGTAACCCTGACTCATCGGAAGTCACAGTGGTAGTGGCTCTACTCTAGATTGCTTTGAGAATGAACTCTGGACTCCTGCTGGAAAAGTAATCATTACAGTTCTGGAACTGCAGCTCCCCTTGGCAAGCGAAAGAAACGGCGTGTACATATTTGCCTGCCATCTGGTTTGGTTGGCCAGTGGTTTGGTAGCATATGTAAAACAAGCAGAGGCTTGGAAGCCTTAGTGCCTAGGGCTTTGCCTGCTGCTTTGGAGTCCTGACACCACATTCCAAAGCTGAGTGAGGCAAAATACATGGCTCAGTCACCCCTGCCGCTCTGCTTGGCAGTCCTCTCAGTACTATGTATCTGAGTGGACTTCCTGGGTTGTCCGGCAGCCAGAAAGCTCACAGATGAATGCAACTGAACTGCCACAAACTAAATCAGCTAACCATCCTGAAAAATCATGACCTAAATGAATAGTGGTTTTTTAAAAAATATTTTTGATTTTTAAAAATTAACATACAGAGTTTTAGGTATTATTATAGCATTTCTAAACAAAACATGTTTTTACTAGATTTAGTATATTGCTGAAGACCAGCCACACTTCGGACACAGGACTTGGAGCAATGGAGCTGGAACTGACCTGGAATCCTCCTCCCTGAAGACTAGCTCCAATGGTATGAGGACGCTATGCAAGTTGCCAAGGGAGAAAACCACTACTGATCCAGGCTTATTCAGCTGTAAAGCCCCATAAACAACAACGACTGGCGCAGCAAACTCTCTCTAGTCATGCAGTAGTGGCGTTTTATCTTGGGTGTGATAACAGTTGTCTAATTGGAATTGAGGCTCAGTGAGAGAGAACTTAAGTGCAGTACTGTAGAAATCACAAAGTTCAGTAAAAAATTCAGCTAAAATTAGCACACAAGGTATCAGACACTATTATAGCATTTCAAACAAAATGTGTTTCAGGGGAGTCACATCCCCCACGGTCTCTGCAGCCCTCTGCCGCTGGTAACCCCCGTTACACCCCAGCCTCTTTTCCTCTTTCACGTTCCATGTGTTCTTTTGCTCCCCTTCCTTCCTTATCACTCATTTTTACCTTTTCTTGGTCTTCGTTCTAGTTTTTAAAGATTTTGTTTGTATTTGTATCCAAATATATGTATACACACACACACACACACACACACACACACTAAAGGCTAGGAACCACATATGAGGCAGAACATGTAGTCTTTGTCTTCCTGAGTTTGGGTTACCTGGAGTGGTCTTTTTCCTAAATCACAGCGTTTCAGAGGTGTTTATCTTTCAGCAGGAGCTAAGTGCCACACCACCCAGTGTGACTTTCTATTACTGTGGCCAAAAGAACCACAAGTATAATTGAGTACAGAAGTATCCCGACAGTGTATATCTTTGACTATGGGCTTTATCTTTCAAACTTGTTTAGATTTTCTAGATTAACATGTAAATACTCTAGTATTTGGAGAGGTGGGGTAGGTTTTATATTTAGTGGAAAAAGAAATGAAATCTTTTTGACTTCCAGCAACAAAAGAGCAAGCTCTGCAGAGCTTGAAAGAAAACATGATATCCTCATAATTAGGCTACTGTTTGCATTTGTATAGAAGAGAAACAGATTCTCAAATGCACATGGAGAGTTTTTAAAAAAGAAAACACCAAAGAGGCGCTCTGGGACAAAGGAATAGGAACCAAAACTGAGAATTTAAAGGAGGCCACAGAGCTGGAAGGTAATCATTAGCAGAGATGAGTCAGCTGCTGCTTAAGCCACAATAAAAGGGAACAGGAAACACTTTTTAGGACAACAGGTCAACATCAGTTGCTCTCAGCATATTTTGTCTCGGGATCTGTTTTCTCTAATAAGAACTATTTAAGCTATCAGGAGCTGTTGTTTGTGTGGATTATGCCTGTCAATGCTTACCTCATTAGAGAGGAAATCTGAACATTTCAGAGTGTCAGTTGTTTAAAACAATAGCAATATTCTTTGAATATGTCTTGATTTCTAGTGCTAACATCCTAATACCAATTTCTAATGCCAATATTCTAGTACCAACTATTATTTTTTCATAGTGACATAAATATTGTATTTAACGCAACTAAGTCATCCATATCTTTAACATGTAAAGCTCCAGGACCAACATAGTTTTACCCAAGAGCTACAGAGAGAGATGGAGGGATAAGACACTCTTTCCTTAACAGACACTAACATACTTTGATAAATTAAAAGAAACTGCAACAGGGTCTTACATAAACTAGGTTAGCCTTGAACTTGCTATGTAGCTGAGAGAGAATGAACTGGAACGTCTGATCCTCTTGCCTCTACCTCCCAAGTGCTGGAAGCACAGACATGCACCTTCAGCCTGGGGCTTCATGCATGCTATGCAAGGATTCTACACACTATAACATTCTCAGCCCATACTTTGCTA
This sequence comes from Eospalax fontanierii, assembly GCA_035773235.1. NCBI lineage: Eukaryota > Metazoa > Chordata > Mammalia > Rodentia > Spalacidae > Eospalax > Eospalax fontanierii. Next base: position 49,344,510 of record CM069547.1, on the reverse strand, counting down.
AAAGTCTTTGTCGCCTGCGGAACAGAAGGATCCTTACAGCAATCAATATACGACTAGTGAACAGCAATCTTCTCAACAAAGCTTATCAGCCCAATAGCCACAAGTCTTCTTAGTGCTAAATACAGTCACAGAAAAGCCCTTCTTTGCAAATTCGAGGTAAGCCAGTCATGTGGCCCCCAAAGTCCCCCAACTCATCTCCAGATCTTCACTGACAGAACTTGTCTGCCTGGCCACTGAGGACTGACCATGTGCACCATGGCAATGGAGGAGCCCAGAGCTGATGCCACAGTAGACAAAAGACCTGTTTGTAGTAGAGGACCACATGGTCTGTCCTCCTCTTCCTACTTGGGTAAGACACACCCTTAGCAGCTCTCCATGGTGGGAGTCTATGGGCCTCCCACACCCCCAGGGCTACTCTACCTTTTCCCTGCATTCTTTGGGATTACCCTGATAGCCCTCACCCTTTTGGTCAGGCCATGAAATGCATCCCTCACTGGTCTCAATTACTGCCTTTCTTTATGATCTAAACTGTTTTCTCTATTTCCCTGTCCCTTCATGCCCTGGGCACCCCTATATAGTTTTCCCAATTTAGACAGATTATTATTATTCATACACTCCCTCAAGGCCTAATGCATTTATAGATCTCTCTTTCTAGACTATGATTTTTATGTTTTCTATAAGGTCACCTGGAAATTTATAAAGTGTAATATATACACAGGTAATATCAATTCATAACAGTATGTGTGTTCTTTTAGTAAGATGATACTGCACAGCACTTGTCTGAGCCAAGTAACTGCCATCTTCATGATTTCAGCTGTGTCTGCTTGCAGAGGATCATCACAGTTGGGTTTGTTAAGCAGGGTCACTGGACCCTCACCTAAGTATCCAGCTGCTCCTGCCAGCCAGCTGTATGTAATTTTGCCCTAATTACAAACAGTTCCTTAATTTTTTAAACTACTAAATTCTTCTTATCTCTCTTCTAAAGCAGCAGCTGTACATCATAAGGGCCGCCAGCCACTGAGTCATTTCTGCTCACCTTCCCACCAGGGAATATGCATGGCTGCCTATCCATGATGAGGACTCGCCAGTATAACCCATTCCAGCCTCATGGGTCGTTCCCTATCCCCCCATCGTCGACCATAATCAGCCTGAAGAAGTTAGAGGAGAACATTGCCCCTTTTCCCTTATGACACAAAAGGCTGGAATGTAAGATGTGACTGAAGGAGGAACCCTCCAGCAGTTCCAGACCCAGGAAGACTGACAGAAATCTGGGACCAGAATTTTCAAACATTCATGAGAGGAGGCTGACTTTTACAACTTTTCCTGGGCGGGACCTGCAGATTCCTGCAGAAGGGACTGACTGTTAGATATGGCCTCTAAATCCAGGTCTGCAACATTCCTGAAAAAGGGAATGACTTTTACAGCTTCTTGGTCATATAAGATTCCTGAAAGGGGGTTGCTTCCTGGCCAAGGGTCTGCAGTCTCCCCTTAGGCATCAATTGAATATCATGGGGACCCCCCTCCCTATGAAAGGGCGTGCTGACCAGCTGGGCGGGGCTTATCTCTCACTCTCCTGGGGAATTAGGCACACATGCTCTCTCTCTCCCTGAGGGAGCTTCTCCACTCCATCTGGAGATGTTAAGCCAGGCATGCCAGCCCGGCCCCTAGAGCCCGAGTCCCCAAGATGAGGGGACTAGCCTCTCCATCTGCTTGGGAAGGCTAGTCCCAGGAGCCCTTAATAAGCTGGTTCTGTTGGCTCCCACCACTTTGGTCCATTTCTGTTACGTCTCTCAAACCAAAAATACCTTACACTAATGAAGTCAGTTTAGTCAATACTGTAAACATTTATGGTCACAGCAATACAACATAAAGTGTAAATCAGAGGTATCACCACTAAAACATGGGCATTGAAACAACCATTTATAGATGATCTGATTGTATCCCTAGGAACAAATATTTTTGAACACTTAAAATCAATACATTGGCAATATAAGATAGAAGCTCATAAAATAAATTATTTTGCTATGCTATTAGTTGGAAATATAAAAATTATTTCAGAATGTATAAGTTAGTGTTCTAGGTTAAGTTCAATATAGTTAATTCCTTTGGCCTTTGAATTAGTCCCTGAAGTTACCAAAGAAATGTCAACATCCTTTCAGCTCTGGGAACAATTATAAGGTGTCACCCACTGTTTACCAGAAAAATTTCAGGGTATGAGCTGCTGGGACCTGATTGGGGGAGAGGCTGTCAGCTAGAAGAACATCACACCTGGGAGAAGTTAAAGGATTCTGCTCGGAAAACTGCAGGCTGGAGCTGGGGGTGAAGACTGCAGGGTGGAGCTGGGGGTGAAGACTGCAGGGTGGAGCTGGGAGTGAAGACTGCAGGGTGGAGCTGGGGTGACCTGAGCCAATGGGTGGATGAAGCGAAACCTCAAAAACATATCAGCTTTGGGATGGACAGTAGACATCAGGGTAGGAAGCTGACAGCGCAGAGAAGAGGTGTAGACGTCAGTGGAGAGGGCTCTGAATATCCCCCGGGAAGCAACTGTTAGGGCTGGAGTCGAAGCACAGTCAAGCTTGAGCTCTCTTCACCTGTGACTAGAGAGTCTGAGCCAGGACTCCCCACAGCTTTCATCCATTTCAATACCCTGTATGTGGACTACACTTGACCAGAATGACCAAAAAGCCCCAACTGGATGGATGTTTGGCAGAACCCAGTAGGAACAGATTTAGGGGGAAAAGTCCGTCTCTTTGTCAAAGATCTTATTTCAAGCGACAGGTGGAAATTTAAGGTAATCGCGTATTTGTTTCTAAAACAAGTTTTGGGAGGCTGTTAACACCCGTGAAAGGGCAGCAACTACTGTTTTCAAATGAAAACAGGTTTATAGAATTCCAAGTGCATGGGGACAGTAAAGGACAAATAATCTCTCAATCTTACAGTTTCACAAGAAATGGTTGAGAATTCATCGAGAACCTTGAAAAACAATGAAAGAAATTGAGAAATATTAGAAACATATTAAGGGACATCCTTGAGGGAAACTTTATTTGTACTGCTGTCTCCAAAAGATGGCAGAGGAGAGAGCAGGTGACTTCTAATTTTTTTCAGAGGGAAATTTCCCTGAACTAGAGCTCTTGACACTAGTTAGACTGGAAGTTTCAGAAATGGCAGAAAAATACAATAAAATCTTGAAACATGTTTTATGGTGTGTTTTTAAGACAATATATATAAAGAAGAGAGAAAAATATTAAATTTATGGAGATAGAAATAACAAATTATCCAAAACAGGAAAAAAACACAACATCAAATTTCTTTAGAAAACTGAATAGCAGAAAACCATGTCTTGGGAGTTCAAGAAGAAAAGGATTATGATGTGATTTTCAGGTTGGAGATGCCCATCTGATTTCATCTTTCATTCTCAGGTGGTTTTTACAGGTGATAATAGTTTCATTCTAAAGGTGAATACCTTTTACATTACTAAACTAAAAAATGCCAAGGCACGCCCACAAGTATGTTTCCATGGAGATTCTAAAGCTCAAGTTGACAATCAAGATTAACTCTTACAGGGCCTGGGAGATGGCCCAGGGGATAAAAGCGTTTGCTACAGAAGCTGACTGGATTCCTGGAACGAACAGTGGAAGGAGAGACCCGACTCCTGAAAGGTGTCCTCTGAGCTCTACGCTTGGGATGTAACACAACGTACACCTGAGAGCTCATACGTGCATATCACACACACAGTGATGATAAATAAAATAAACACCGTAAAATCCATTATCTATAGTTATCACAGGGAAACCTAAATTGTAGATAAACAAAAACAAAGATTCTGACATTGAAGTCAAAATAGTTGAGCATTGTGACTTCTCCCAAAATGACGGGTTGTCAATCTGGAACCCAAACGAAGCACTTCCTACACGGCTACTGTGTGGGTGTCTCATCACAGCAGCAGAACGAATGAAGATACCCACCTGCCCCAGTCTTTTCTCCAAAGCCCTGTTCTGAACACTACATGCATGAGACGCCAAGCCTGAAACCCAAGACAATGTGAGGGAGTATTCATATCTAAATAACACAAATAGCCGCACCTTTTCCCTAGCCTCTGGAAACCACTGATCTTTTCACTAGGATTTTGCCATTTCAAGAGTGTTCTGTTAATTTTGTTCTTTGTAGTACTGAGGCTGTGACCCAGGGACCTCATGCATACTAGGCAAGCACTGTACTACTGAGTTCTTAGTCTTTCATAGAGATTTTTGAGTTTGCATTTTTAAGCTCAACATAACCCTGGAACCCGAAGAGAAACCTGAGTCAAGTTATTACACTGTCTTGATAGTATATTTCTTAGTATGCCTGAGTAGTGTTTTATTGTGGAATGTTCCAGTTTGTTTGCCCACTAAATAACATTTGACTTAGAGATTTTGGCTATTATAAATAAAACTGGTATGAACATTTAAAAAATATTGAGCATTCAACTTCACTGCTTCTTTTCAGACTTTTCCCCCTATATCCTGTAAACACATGTGTAGACTCAGTAAGACACACGAGTGATCTCCAGCTATGCTGATTGCTTTGGAGCCTGTTTGATTTTACTAACCAGAGCACCTTGAGTGTATGTATTTTCATGCTCATGTGTTTGTATAATGCTACTTTAAGAATCAGCTTGGGTTTTCCTTGTATAGATGGCTTATTTAGACTATTATTATTGGACATTTGTTTCTAATTTTACAACCTTATTTACCATGCTGACACCAAGGTCTTGCATATATGTTTTACCCTTAAGAATTTCTGGGGGTTGGAGAGATGGCTCAGTGATTAAGAGCACCAGAAGACCCAGGTTCGAATCCCAGCACCCAGACTGTGGCTAATAATCACCTGTAACTCCAGTTCCAGGGGATGGGATGCTCTCTTCTGTCTTCAGTGGGCACTGCACGACACAGGTGCACTTACACCCATGCAGGCATAACAGTCATACATACAAAGTAAAAATAAATAAATAAACAGACATTGAAAAAGAATTTCTAAGAATGGGGATTGGAGAGATGACTCAGTGGTTAAGAACACTGGCTGCTCTTGCAGGGGACCCAGGTTTGGTTCCCAGCATCCCAATGGCAGCTAACAACTGTTTGTAACTCCAGTTCCAGGGGACCCAGTGACCTCTCTTAGCCACCATGGGCACTGCATGACGTTGGTGCACTCACATACAGGCAGACAAAACACTAATAAACATAAAAGAAAAATAAATACATCAAAAATTAAAAAATAATTTCTAATAGTATAATTCTCAACTCAAATCAAATATGCATTTAAAAACCTTGGTGGATATTGGCAAACTGTCTGTTTGCAAATAGCACTCACCTACCCCATAAACTTAATGCTTCACATTTTCATTCAATCTAATAAGGGCTGGTTGAATAAACAAATAGTCTCCTTGTTTAGAATGCAAATTTTCATATTCTTTCATGAACTGTTCAGTTTGGAGATCTTGATCCACTGTTATTAATTAGCTAAAACCTTCTATCTTCTATATATTCACTGTTTCATAGTTTGCATTTTCTCTATTGCTTGAGTATTATTATTTTAAGTTTCTGGATATACAGAACTGAAAAATTTAATAAATAGACATCTACCTATCTGTTATCTATCTGTCTGTCTACTGCCTATGTATTTGTACCCATATTTTTAGCTATAATTATATCTCTATTCAAACTGGCAGTTTCGTTCATGTTGGCTTTGGCCTTGGGTCATATGATGTGAGGGCCTACACTCCATGCCACATTATTTGGAAGCTGTGTTGGTTTTAATTTGCTAAAAGGAAATCCAGTTTTATGGTTAACCTCAATTTTTTTTTCAGACCATGTCTTAAGAGTGATATCCTTGTAGGATATGAATGGACTTAATGAAATAGTCTGTGGTGAGCTAAATTTAGAAAACACAAGATTTAGGTAAAAGGATCAGTCTCTCTGTACTGTGAAACTTATCATAGTGCAGAGTATTAACTGCAATATGATTTAAAGAGGCAAACACACCAACTGTAAAGAAACAGCATATTAGATAAGCCCGTTTTGGGCTTTCCATATGAAACATGATACAGCTGTAAAGGAGAAAGGAGAAGACCGCTACAGATAACAGGAGGAACAGGATGTGTGGCGTATTCTGTGTCAGCAAAGGACAAAAGAGTGATTCTATGCTCTCTTAGCTGTAAAGACGGCACTCCTGATGATCACAGGAGACTGAGATTAGTGGTTATGCACAGAGGAGTAGGTGTTGGGGAGGACAAGGACTGAGAGATATCTTTTTTGCTTCCTGTCTTTTAAGCCACACATGTGACCTATAAAAATAAACTTTTTATTGTTAAAGAAAAGGAGTTTAAGTATATTCACAGCTCCAATGTTCCAGTGCATAGTGTGTTTCTCCAGGTTTGAGGCAGGAGTACCTTACATAGGTAGCCACAAGTTCATTCTAGTGCATTTGGATTATCCAGGTTCCAAAAATATGCAATGGGTCTTATGATTTATCAAGTTATCCTTAGCATATATTAAACATAAACTTTAATACTCTTGGGTTTCTCTGTGTGTAGAGTGTGTTTTTGTGTGTGTATGTGGCTTGTGTGATACATACATGTGGTGTGTGTGTAGTTTGTGTGATGTGTGTGTGTGATTTGTGCATGTGTCTACATGCATGATTTCTAGTTTGTTTTCTCTGTCCTTAGCACTGATTATTTCAATACCTGGCAAAGCAAGTTCCTTCTTACTATTCTTCTACATTATTTTGTTCATACTAAAATTACTTCTTTTTGTTAAATATTTCCTATTTTTAAAAGAGAATAAGAGTTTATTGGGAATAGTTTCAAGGAGGTGTGTGTGTGTGTGTGTGTGTGTCTGCAGGTACATGTGCATGTTTACATTTGCACTTGGAGGTCAAAAGACAATAGATGTTCCTCTGGCCCTTTCCATCTTTCTTTGGGCGGGGGGAGGCTCTCTCACTGAGCAAGAGCTGGCCAAGTAGGCAAAGCTAGCTGGCCAGCAACCCCCGGGATCCACCTGTCTCTGCAAGGATTTTAAGTATGCACCAATATGCCCAGGTTATTCATAAAACTTCTGGAGATCATATTCAGTTCCTCATGTTTATAAGGGAAGTACTTTACCGACTGAGCCATTGCCCCAGGCTGCATGAAATTTTTATAGTAGTAGAACAAAGAAAGTAAAAATCAAGGGCTGGAGAGATGGCTCAGCAGTTAAAAGCACTTATTTACACTACCAGAGGACCCAAGTTCATGTCTCAACACCCATGTCCAACAATTCACAACAGCTTGTAACTCCAGCTCCAGAGATTCCAACACATGCTCTGGCCTCTACAGGTACCCCACACATGTGGCATGTACTCACACAGACACACACAAATACACATAAATAAAAACAAAATGGAATCTTTAAAAATGTTTAAGTAGCCAGGCATGGTGGTACATACCTTTAATCCCAGCACTCAGGAAGCAAAGGCAGGCGATCGCTGTGAGATGTAGGCCAGTCTGGTCCACATAGCAGGTTCCAGGCCAGCTGGAACTAAAGGGAGACACTGTCTCATTAAAAAAAAATTATATAGAAACAATTTTTAAATAAATCAAAGCACTTTTTTTTTTTTTTGACAGGGTCTCCCTAGTCCAGCCTGCCTGGAACTCATTTGGAACAGGCTGCCTTTAATCTCACAGAGATCTGGCTACCTCTGCCTCCCAAGGGAGGACTGTGATTAAAGGCGCATACCACCAAAGCACTTTTTAAACACATCGGTGGAAACATCAAATAGGTGGGTTACAGGAAAATAAGGAAATCTTTGCTGCAGGCCACAGATGCCATCCTGTGACATTTCCTAGCTTTTGGGGTGGCAGAAGTTAGGAAAAAGTTGTCCACACTTTCCTAAAAGGATTTATCTACTAGCCATAAGCATGTTAGGTCACAACCAGGAGTGGGCAATAAATGGTTATTTAGAGGACTAAGGGAGGGCCAAAAGTGTTTTTGGCTCCCAACCTGTAACAGTCGTCTAGCTCCACATAATCCCCTTGACAAGGGTGTGACTTTTAAAAAATTTAATTAAAAATATTTTCTTGAAATAGTATATCTATTTACTAATTCAAAAGATCCCTTTTGTTAATCACCTACATATACTTTTGGAGATGATGGAAAAGTGGATGTCTTTATGGAGTTATATAAATTCAGAGGGAATGTTGGTTGCCACATACTGTGATGTGTTTTCTGAATTTTCAAGCTTGCAGTACCTTTTTCTCAAATACTCTCTTGTATCATTCGGTAGAGTCTATGGGAGCCCGGTGGTTTTCATGTCAATGTTGACTGTAGTAAAGTCTATGGTGGCCCGGTGGTTTTCATGTGAATGCTGACTGCTTCTTAATTATTGCAGGTCCCCTTGTTTTGTTGGAAAGAGTTCATTTCATCTTATTTTTTTTTTTGAGAATTATTGCTGATAAAAGCAATTTTTATTTAAAAGATATTACATTTTAACAATTCTTTGAGCATTTATTGAGATGAATATATGCTGCTTCTCTTTGGCCAATTAGCTAAATGAAATATAATAATAGATTTCCTGACAATTTACTATCTTATTTGCTAGACAAAGTCATGATATGGAACCAAGCATAGCTATTCTGATCTGACTTTGGATTTTTAGTATTTTAACCCGGGTGTTTGTATCTACATTTGTAAATGGACTTGGCTTGATGGGTTGTATCTGGAGGTTTCTTTCTTAGCTTTTTGTATTAGCATATGCCAAATATCTAGAGTAAACAAGAAAAGCCCTTCATATTGTTCTGTACTCCAGAATAGGTTAGGAAATTTAAAATGAATTTCCCTACTCAAATTTTTTGATTCCAGTGATTTCTACTAATACAAACAAAATGTTTTATGAAGTGGTAGGTTTAAACATACTTTGATGTGTGTGTGTTTGTGTGTGTATGTGTGTGTGCATGTGCCCTTGCGTACACGTATGCAGAAGTCAGAGGATGATTTGGGGTGTCCTGCTCTATCACTCTCTACCTGATTCTCTTGAGATACTGTCTCTCACTGAATTGAGCTAGGCTGGTGTCCAGCAAGCCCCAGCAACTCTTCTGACTCGGACACTCACAACACCGAGGTGACAGGTGTATGTGGTCAATCTCAGCTTTTCACTTGAGTGCTAGGGATTTGAACTCATGCCTTCGTGCTTGCAAAATAAGCATCCTTATGCAATGAGCTATCTCCCCAGCCCCTAAATATGATTCTTGATGGGAATTTTCCTCCCCACCTCTCTCCAGCTGTATCAATTTGATTATTTATGGCTTTTTAGGAACTCATCCATTTTATCTTATTTGTTGGTTGGTTGGTTTGTTTGGGACAGGGTCTCCCTGTAGCCCGAGTTGGTCTGGAGCTCACTATGTAGATGAGACTGGCCTTGATCTCAGAGATCCACCTGTCTCTGCCTCCTTAGTACTGGGACTGAAGGTGTGCATCGCGCCTGGCTCAACCATTTTATTAGTGTCATTATGTTCTCTGGTCTGTTGGAACATTTTCTTTCATAGTCTGAAGGCAGCTGCACTAGAATTTGAGTGCTTCCCCTCTAAGGAATCTCAGTGTGGTCCCATCTTAAGGCTTCACACTCTGACCTCTAGTTAGAAGCTGCCAGGATGTGTCATCCACACTAGTACTCAGTGGTCATTTTCTATGTGGCTTTAATTACACATTATCCAGAAATGCAGTAAGATTTCTGGTATTTTGTATGGAAACCTTCATAATCTATGTAGCAATGTCAACTTTCCATTCTTTCATCCTTTATCCACATATGTATGTATGTATGTCCTTTATCTAGTCATCAACCGTCATCTATCATCTATCATCTAACATTATCTATCTCTATCTATCTATCATCTATCATCATCATTATCATCCATTCTTCTGTTCACTTGAATTTCTTTCTGGGAGTTAAGGTTCAGTCTTGTTTTTTTTTGATTACTTTGGAATATGTTTATTTTTAAATTGTTGCATTTACTCTTTGAGAATTTCATACATGTATATATTCCATCCTTACTTCCTCTCCTCCTCTAAGTCCTCCCAGACCCCTTCCCAGACCTCCCAACTTCATGTCCTTAAAAAAACTTAATTCACTGAGTCTAATTTATGCTGCCTATATGTACACGGGTGTAGGCATATCCACTAGACCATGGGCAACCGACCAGGATCACACCATTGGAGAAAACTGGCTCTCCCTTTTCCAGTAGCCATCAACTGTCAGTAGCGCCTCAGCTAGGGGCGGGGCCTCATGAGCTCCTTCCCCATCCATGCTGGAATTTTGATCGGCTTTATCTTGTGCCGGTCTTGTTCGGGAACCCATAGCTCTATGAGTTCATGAGTACAAAGCCCCCATCACGTCCAGAAGACGCGGTTTCATGGCCGCCTTCTGCAGTCTCTAGCTCTTTTCTGCTCCTTCTTTGGTAATGCTTCCTGAGCCACGCTGGCAGGCGTTGTAACACAGACTGAGTGCTTCACTGTCACAGAGTCTCTGCACTTTGTATGATCTCTCTATGATTGTTAAGCATTACAAAAAGAAGTTTCTTCGATGAGAGCTGAGAGCCGCTACTAATTGATAGGTATAAAGGTAAGAATTTAGAAGACACTTAGGTGCTATGCCCACTTAGCAAAATACTAGTAGGTTCTCCGTTAGAGCTCTCCAGTCAAGGGTTTTTGGCTAAGTTTATGTGATCAGGCATGAGTTCTGTCTTGAGGGGCGGGTCTTAAATCCAATCAGACAGTAGTTGATTAGCTCTCACAACATCCATGCTGCTACTGAACCGATGCTGTATCTTTCCAGACCATGCATTACTGTAGCTCACAGGGTTCACAGGTGGGTAAGTCTGTTGATGACTTTTCTCTTCTAGAAGTCTCTAGCACATTCTGGTCCTATGAAAGCTATCTATTAGGGAGGAAGCATCTAGCTTCATATCATCTTGATTTCATGTTCTGTGACCCAATTGTGTTGAGTCTTCAACAATAAGGTCTTAGCATCAAATTACTGTGGGTAACCAAGAATAGTGGCAATGATCTGCCTTGTTCTGGGGATCTATGAGACTCCTTTGACAACAGCCCAGCGCAGACACTGGGCCTTTTGGCTGATAACTTATTGTATCTGATAAGAGCATTATCCTTCCATGTACGGTAATTCAATGAAACTTTTATATGTGTATGAAGCGTAAACTAGCTTCCGTATGGCTTTGGCAAACACCCTGTGTGTGAGTTACCCGTCCGCACACCCCCTCTGCCCCACGCCCGTCCACTCTCCTTACGTTTCTTCCCTGTTAGTCCCCTTCAGACCACCTGTGCTCTACTAGCCTTGCATTTCATGTGACCATCTTCCTACAGTGTCAATAAACTCTTCACTCCTGATTTAACTGCTTCTCATCAGCTGTTCTGACATGCTAGGGGCCCTGGGCTATATTTATAAACACAGTGAGTATCAGGGGAAGAGAAGAATTGTAACAGCTAAACAAGCAATACCTGAAAAACAAATACCTGATACCTGTTTGACCAAAGCAGGTCAGCTTAGCAAAAGATTCTACCATTCATTCGCTCATTCATTCACTCTCTTTCTCTCTCTGAAATAATACAGAAGGTAAAACATTTGAGAAGTGATGTTGAATTGTATTTTCTAATATTTTCTTTTGGGCTTTCATTCCCTGACAATGTGTTGGTTTTAAACATGTGTATTAATGGTTGTAAATACTATGAACCTAAGGGCTGGAGAGATGGCTCAGTGGTTAAGAGTGCTGGCTGCTCTTGCAGAGGGCCAGGTTTGGTTCCCAATACCACATGTCAGCTAACAACCAGTCTTAACTCCGGTTCTAAGGGTTCTGAAGCCTTCTTCTGGCCTCCACAAGCATTGCATGCACATCAATACACTTACACACTCATACACATAAAAAAAAATCTAAGAAAGATAGAAACATAAACTATTAGCTGGTTTCTGGCAGTGGTTTATAGCAGAAGAGGAACTGGTATAATGTCAACAGCTCTGTCCTTTCATGGTACTCAGTCCTAGTCAGCACTGATGTAGATTAATGTCAGTTACAGATCTGCACTCACATTTCCACAGCAGCTCCAGGTATTTTGTCCAGAATGCTGCTGCTTTCTGATATAAGTTCCTCTCCAATTTCTTACTATGGGGAGTGTTTGGAATTCAGAATACTTGTCTTACTTCTTGCTAAAACTATACCACAAAGTTGTGTACATAGAAGTTTAATTAGCAGAAAATGGCATATGACCAGTACTAATAAATGATTTAGTGAAGCTAAAATCCCCCAGCTGTCTAAACCTCTTAGATAGCTTTCTCAGTTTCCTTCCTCACTACAGACTTTTTCTTGGTCTTATTAGTGGGCCCTCCAACAAAAAAACATGGACTCAGCCATGTCCTTTGTCATCAGGGGCACTGCTATGGTACCTCCTGCATTACTGCCACAATGCAGCCACTCCAGTATGGGCAAGAATAGCCAAACTCTCTTCCTTTGCAAGTTGCTGCCCGGTTCCTCTCAGGTGAAGAGAAGGGGTGGAGGGGAGATGCGTTAGGTAAAGCCATTCCTTCTTTATTCTCCTTTGTCTTCTGTTCTCTGTGCTTTTTGCTTTGGCAGGTAGGGTCACTTTTAGACCCACACAGAATCTTTAGTCTGACACAGAATCAGTCAAATTCATCCTTATGAGACTCCCTAGGTTATGTCTCCTTCTCACTAAAGCATCCAAGGGCAAGCTTCTGAGTTCCTAATTATACGTATTAATGCTGAGCCCAAACCCCTAACTTTGAAGTACTATTGCATCAGCATAATTTTCTATCACTGTGGTTTATAAACGTAAGGAGAGAACAGTAGAGAAAACACAGCCATTTCTCCCAGGCATCTAAGGATGCAGTGAGAAGCAGCCTACTTGGAAGTTTGGCTGTCTATCTATCTACCACCTGTCTATTTACTATCTATCATATAGTATCATATCATATACTATCTATATACCTGTCATTTATCTATTGATCATATCTATTTACCATCTAGCAATCATCCATCTATATCATTTCTATAACTACCCACCTATCATCTATCTATCTATCCTTATATATCATCTATGTGTTTATGATCTATCTGTCTATCCATCTATCATCTATCCAACTATCAATCATCTATCCTCTATCCATACATCTGTCTACGTATCTATCATATCTGAATATATATTCACATCCTGTTATTCACTCCAGTGGCATAGGAGATAATTTATAGTATGGTAAAGACATAACACAATTATAAAGTGTGCATACAAGTCTCTAATAAACTTTGAGAACATATTTCACCTCATTCCTACAAAAGACATATACATTTTAGCTGTAATGAGATATCATGTTTCCCCATCACATGGCCAAAATCCTAAAACTCTGACAATTTGCTTTTTCTGTGAGCAGTGGAGAAGCAGGGGCTCTCACACATCATGGGTGTATGTGTGTGTGTGTGTGTGTGTGTACAACAGTACAATTCTGTGTAGAGGGAAAATTATAAAAAGTGAATGCACATATTTCATTTTTAATATTTTATAAATAGATACCTTTATATAGTGTAAGGTTATTTGTGTCAACACAATAAAAAGTTGGAAACAATCCAATGTCTACTAATAAAGTGACTGTACATTCAAACTATGTCACTTTAACAAGGGCAGAGAAACTCTTTGTGAATTGATATAGAAAGCTCTTCAAGACACACTGTTAAAGTAAAACAGGGTGCAGAATAATCCTCATACTAAATTATGTTTGTGATACAAAGACAGAAACTGTATTTGTGTTATACACACACACAACTCCTCAAAAGGAAGTAAACACAGCATTTATCTGGAAGAATGTTCATCAACATATCAATAAAGAATGGGTTTGTGAATGATTATAGGGCCATGGGAGCGTCCATTAATACTCCACATATTCATATTCTTAGATGCAGAGTAAAGTTGTGGGAGTTGAACCAAGTACATCTACAGATTTTCATGGTCCAGAAGCACCTGCCTATGAAGAGAACATCACCAAGGGAGGTGATGTTCATCTTGGGATGAATGTTTGCTTTGTCTTCCTGTAGTCAGCTGGGAAAGCTCCAGGTGAATGGATGCAAAGGAGTCAACAAGGCAGAATGCAAGAGGCCCAGCAGACGGCAGAAGGGGTGAGGGCTGTGCACACGTGGCTTATTCAGAGGTAAGTTCCTGGGAGGAATGCTGCTGCACGCAGAGCACTACACCTCAGAAGAGAATTTCTTCTGAGTGGATTTTGTTTTGTTTTGTTTTATCCCAATGAAAGAAGTTTCTTAGGAGCTTGTGAAATAAAATTCTTTGCATTGCATTTAATTTTAAGTTGAAAAAGTATGAAGCATACAGTCTTCAAAGTCCATAAGTTAAGCAACTTTTAAGCAAATACTCATGTCACAAGAAATCTAAGGAGGCTGTCCGCTAGGCGCTCTCCACGGGCCTCTTCCCTACCACACTGCTGACCTGCTGGGAGAGGGAGAGCTGTGGTCTTCACTTCCTTGTGGAAATTAAGAGGTCTTCCCTCTAATTACACATTTCAAGAATGTCATTTTGTTGTGTTTGTTCTAGAACTTTGTAAGAGTCATCCATATTGTTTGAGGCTCCATTTTGTTGACTTTATTTTTTTATACAGGATCATAGATGTGCTTGCACAATCTTTTTTATCTGTTCTATCGATGATGGGCATATGAATTGGCTTCAGCTTGGGTCATGAAGGACAACACTGACATGAGCAGCCTGTCAGACGCATCTGGGTATGTACATGCAGGGGTATTTCTAGGGTGATTACCCTAGAGGAAAATTTCTGAGTTATGGGTATACATAGTTTCTACTTTTTAAGATACTATAAAATCATTTTACAATGTGGTTTTGCAAATTTAAACTTTTTAAAGCACTCAACACAAGTGCCCATTGTATCATATCTCTGAAAAAGTTAGAACACTTAATTGTGTCAGACTGCTTGACACTGGCTAGTCTGATGATGTGTGGTATGATTTCATTACAGTTTTCATTTCTATTTAATGGATGAAGAATTAATTTTTATATACTGATTGAACATTTGGATTTTTTGGTAAAGTACATGTTGAATACTTTGTCCATTCGCTTATTGAGCTGCCTGTCTTTCACAGCTCTTCATTTAAGTCATGTTATTAAAGATATGAATGCTGAATAATTAGTGTTGGAAGTTCACCATGTAGCCATAAGGCATTATAGCAGTCGACGATATTCTGCAAAATACTTTCCTGTAATTAGTTGGCACAAATTATCTCTTGGAGAAATTGAGCCTAAGCATCTGCCCACTGCAGTATCTTCCAGTTACCAGTAACCCTGTCAATAAACAGTGCTAACATCAGCAATTAACATTCGCCAGACCCTTACCACGTGCAGGGCCCTGGGCTGAGCGCTTTCTGTGGGTAATTTACTTGCTGTGCTAGTGACTTTCTTCTTGTTGTGATAAAATGCCTGATGACGGTAATTTAAGGATGGCAGGCTTACTTTGGCTCACAGTTTGAGGAGATACAGTCTATTGTGGTGGCAGAGGCCTGAGGCAGCTAGCGACATTATATCCACAGTCAGGAGGCAGAGAAAGATGAATGTTGGTGCCCAGCTTGCTTTATCTTTTTAATTCAGGCCAGGACCGCAGTTCAGTGAGTGGTACTGTGGTCAATCAGGGTGTGTCTTTTCTGCTCAGTTAGACCTTTCTTGGAACTCTCTCATAGATACACCTAGAGTTGTGCTACCATGGTGATTCTAAATCTTGTCAAATTGACTATTAGGATTAACTTAGTAGTTAATCCTATTTGCAATACTTCTGTGTGAAATATACTATAAGACCTAAAGGTTTAAGTGACTTGACCATTGATGATTGATCACTGAGAAGTGATCTTTCATTGAACTTGAGCCCTCAAGCTCATATTAATAATCACAGTAACTCAAAACAAAATTTCCATCTGGCATAAAATTTGGGATTATTGTGTACTGTGGAAATGACAATCATCAGTTCTAAAAGAAGGTGATATAATTATTCAAATGTAAATCCTTTAAAAATATATCTCAATACATTATGAAGGGTACTGACATACAGAAAATAGCATTTAATATGGAAAGCTGTGTTATGCATCTGAGTTATGTTTACATCACAGTCAATATAGGGATGGCAAATATAGACTCTTTAGATTTAATATTATAAGAATGAACTCTTAAGTAAGTAATATCTGATGCCCTTTAGTGACGCTGCAACCTGTGCAGACAAGCCAAGTAAATCCCCTCTTCCCTCAAGCTGCTCATCAGTGTTTTATCACAGCAACAGAATGAAACAAGATTAGTTGTTCTCATGAAGCAAACACTGATGGAACCATCCACCGGGCCATCCATGGAATCCTCAAAGCCAAGAAAGACGACAATCCCAGCTCAGTGTGTTGAGTCTCAAAGGTAATTTCTAGTCATTAATAAGCATAAACCAACAAATGTTTACAAGTCTCTAAACATCATTTTTTATTGACTAAATGTCATAGTTCTGTAGGAAAAGAAGTTTATTTCTGAGTTAAACTTTGAATATTCTGTAAGATGAAAGAAGCTGTGACTATCAGGAAACAGGTTGTAGGAAGTCTATCAGACCTTTAAAAGATCCTGAGAACTAAGGACAGAGCCCTGGTCCCTGTGGACGGAGGTTTCTATGAGGAGTTTTAATTCAGAGGTGTTTTAGTCCCCCGTGGAGGAAACTTGGCTTGGTTGTGTTCACAGGTGTACACACCTGTGGTAGCTTCACTTAATAAGATGATTTTTCAGTGTTTCCTTCTTGGCTGAGTGTCTCCATCTACCAACTGCTTGATTGGTTAGATCCCACTGTCTGGAAGGCCACATCTGAGCCTTACTTCCTGGCAAGCCTCATTTCCATGCTCTGAAGAACAGATGCACCAGTGTGACTGTGTGATGGACTCTGGAACCTCAGATCTCAGTGGCATGACAGGTACCATGTTTCATTTTAATATTTAGTGAATTTAAAGGCCATACAATCACAGTGCTGTCCAATGAAATCGTTCCATAACTCTTGTATGACATTTAATAGCTCACAAGGTGAGAAGCACTTTATGTCATTTGCTATTCATAAGAGCTGTTTACAGGGAAGTGTTTTATTTCCTTCCATTTTAGAAGAGGAGAAACTGTGATCCTCGCCTGTGGTCACACAGCTAGTAGCAATTATAATGAGAAATCCCAGATCTTCTGACGCTAATGCCAGTGTTGTTTTATGATTCAAATAATAAGCCCAAGATTGTAGGACTATAGAGGGTTTTGAAGAACAGTCCCTTTATCCACGGGCTGTCAGTCCAGAAAACTAATGATTATATACATAAAAACCACATTACCATTCACTTGAGCAGAACAAGGTGAAGAATGAGCCATTGCAATGCTGCCTCTAGGGCAAGAAGTATTAGAGGAAATTGCTAAGACATTTAGAAAACCCTGTCTGTGGCCAGCCTTCCACCTAGAAGATAAGCAGGCCTGCCCAGTAAGTGCTCGCCCTAAGTGCTCTGTAACCCCCAAGGTCTTAACACTCTGGCTCGGCATTCTTGGGTGCCTGAAATGAACTTTTCACATGGTAAGGTCTTGGACGGTATTGAGATTGCTTCCTTAAAGGAGGCAGAATTTGAGATGAAAGATTCAAGTGCAGTGACCCTATTTAGGAAGAGAAAGGACAAGGAGTGGGCTGTGGTGTACAGGAAAGGGTGGTGGTCAGAACAGTGTGTGCTTTGGAAGAAGCTGCCCCGGGTACCTGCAGCTTAGTGAGGACATCCCGGACACAGTGCAAAACATGCCACGGAGGGGAAGGAGCAAGGTCATGTTGAGAACTACTAAAGTGGACATTCCTATCTTCTAGCATGCTGTACCTGACCAAGAGTGGCATCACAGAAACATAGGTGATGGCAAGGAACCCTCAGGTAAACAGCCCACGAGACATGGCAGGGTACCCCAAAGTGTCTGTTGTAATAGGAACATGTAAAAGGAACCATTCTTGCTGGCATGGTGGCGCACGACTTTAGTCCCAGCACTCCAGAGGCAGAGGAAGGTAGATCTCTGTGTGTTCAAGGTCAGCTGTCTCAAAAAGACAAGGGAAAAGAAAGAACTAAGTCTCAACTTTTTTTTTTTTTTTTGTAGATGGGAGGGATTGCCGCCTTTCAAAGCCCAGAATGGTATTGGGGATATTATCATTCCTGATAGCTGTGGATACACCCATGCCATGTCGAGTGAATGTGAGAACTACAGGCAATATATGGAAAGAAAGAATGAATGAAGGGCAAAGCAGGCCCTACGCACCGAGTGTCTTCTGAGTGGGTGGGTGTGGGTGGCAGACCTCTACTCACACTTTTTCGTAGGTTCTGTTCGGGTGCTCTGGCCATTCGATCATGCACACGACTCTGCTGGGCATGGTCTCAGTAGTGGAGTAGTAGCCTTGTGGGAAGGCCAGTAGGAGCGCTAGGACCCAGATGACACAGATGACCACTTTGGTGGCGGTGGCCGATAGCCGGGGCTGGAGTGGGTGGATGATGGCCATGTATCTGCAGCAGAAAAGAAAGGACAGTGTTCTATCCTGGTCACCCAAGTTGATGTATCAGCCATTATGTGTTCCTGCCAACAAAAATTCCCCCAGACTCTTTGAGTTCACATGATTTGTGTCTGTGTGGGGCGGAGGATTTGCAGATATATGAGAGTATGTCTGAGTGTGGAGGTCAGAGGTTAACCTCAGTGTTGCTCTTCAGGAGCTGTCCACATTGTCTTTTGAGACAGAACTAGAATTTGGGACTTGCTAATCCCAGCTCGGCTGTCTAGCCAGCGAGCTCCAGGGGTCCACCTATTTTCTGTCTTCCCAGCGCTGAGATCAGAAGCAAGAATCACCACACCCCAACGTTTTCATGTTTGTTCTGGGGATCAAATTCAGGTCCTTGTGGGCTGGAGAGATGCTCAGTGGTTAAGAACACTTACTGCTCTTCCAGAGGACCCTGGTTTGATTCCAAGTACCCACATGGCAGCTAACAACCATCTGTAACTTAGTTCCAGGGGATCCAACACCCTTTTCTGGCTTTTCTCACACGTGGTGCACTTACATACCTGCAGGTGAAACACTCATACACATATAATAAAAATGATAAGTAAAATATTAAAAAAATAAAATAATAAGTGCTTGCTCTACAATCATTAGGGCTGGTGTTTAGAACCCTGTACGCACATAACAAGCCGGGTATTCCAACAAAAGCCTATAACCCTAGCTCTGAGGGATGTGGGCTAGGCGGATGCCTGGAGCTTACTGGTTTCCAGCCTGGCAAGGAAGAGAGCCCCCGATCAGGGAGAGACTTTGCTTGGACAGAATAGGTAGAGAGTGACAGAAGAGGATGCCTGAAGCTCTCTTTTGACTTCTGCAAATAAGCACAATAAATTCACACAGACACATAAACTATTCACATCAATCAATAAGTAATTAAATATCTTTATGAAAACTCCGGTCCTTGTGCTTATGCAGCAAGCACTTTACTAGCTGGGTTATCTCTCCAACTCCCTGATGATTTTTTTTACCACTCCTTCTGTATCCTTTTCTATAGTCTATCCTTAAGCATTTTTACTTATGACACAATAATACTAAAAATCAATAAGGGAAATCAGGCGAATTTAAAAAAATATTTGAGGATCCACCTAGCAACAGTCTAAGAGATATTTTCATTATTAACAGGTTTTTTTTTGGGTATGTGATACAGTCAGGTACAGTCAGGGGCTTGTGGCAAAATGAGAAAAATGACAATGTTCTAAGTACCTTCAACAGAAAAAGGTTTTTCTTGGGGCTAGAGTGATGGCTCAGTGGTTAAGAGTGTTTGTTGCTCTTGCACAGGATCTGCGTTTGGGGTCCAGTGCCCAAATGGGATTACTCACAATCATTTATGTAAGTGACTCCAGGGAATCTGGTGCCCTCTTCTGGCTTCCTGGGCAATTGAACTAATGTGTGCACATATCCCCACACAGACACACACATGCATACAAATAATTAAAAATAAAGGTAAATTCTATCTATTTTTAACCCTCTAGTGGCAGGAACCGAACTCAGGACCTTGAACCTGCTGGGCAAGTACTGGATTGTCCAGCTACGTCTCCAACCCTCTCTTTTATGCTTCTGCGATCAAAGGATAATTATGATAGGAATACAGCCTGGTGCTGCAGAGGACAGCTCTTGGTAAAGCCCTGCCACAATGGCGCCATGAAGTAATACAGCCTGATGACCTGGCAGCTGTCTGAGCTTGTGTAAGAACACTCTTAATATGAAATAGCCTAATGCATTTTTGACTGTGTTCTCCTCGTTAAGCAGAGTGTGACTAGCAGTTTTCAAGGACCTTATGTGGCATTATAAAAGCTTAGTAATGAGCTGGAGATGTATTAAAAGCTCGTCTGGCAGTGTAGAATCAGCTACCACCTGGCCAATTAGAGTTCCGTTTCATGAGGAAACCCCAGGCAGGGTAGAATGCAAAGCTCAGAGCCACTGCAGAAGAGGGAGCAGGGTAACCATAAGCCAGCTCCAGCAGTCACGGTTGGAGTTCCTGGTGCAGACGCTGTCCCACCTTCTACCATGATGTGCTTAGCATGTATGAGGCCCCAGGTTTAATCCCCAACACCACATAAAACTGTAAGGCAGTGCTTGCCTGTAATCTCAGCGCTCAGGAAAGAGAGGCAGGGGAGTCAGAAACCTGAGGTCATCTTCAGCCACATTTTAAATTCAAGGCCAGCCTGGGCTACATAAGAGCCGGTCTCCAAACAAAAACAACAATACGACAGGGCTGGCAGTGCTTGGTGCACAAGTCTGATAACCTGAGTTCCGATGACTGAACCTCACCAAAAGCCACACAGAGTGGCTCCTATCTGCAATCCCAGCACTCCTATGCTGAGATGGGAAGCAGAGACAGAAATTCACAAGCCAGTTGGCTTGGAGTACACAGAGCAGTAGAAATAAGAGAGACCTTGCCTCAGTAGGTAGGAGGGGAGAATGAGCTCTGGAAAGTTGTCCTCTGACCTCTGTAGTACACTGTGCACTGTGGCATGTGTATATCTTTCTCTCTCCGCCTGCCTTCTCTCTCTTTCATACATACCAATAATAAATGGGAGGGAGATGGGAGGTATTGAAGAGAGAGGAAGGAAATGATGTAAATATAGATTCATGTATGAAATTTTCAAAAATATTTAAATTAAAATTTAGAAACAAAACAACACCTCAAAGATTAGTAATCTAACATCTGTTCATACAATCTGAAGGGACATGAATATTTATGTCCAAGACAGCAGTGGTCCATAGTCTGTAAAAGCACATGGCTCCTGGGAAAATTGTCCCCACATCTTTATGCATCTAAGAGTGTGGATCCGGGTGCATGTGGCTCAGGAAGGGTGTCTGCACCTGCCGAAGCTCACTGTAGAGAACAGGAAAGGCAGGGCTGGGGAGAAAGTGAGAAGCAGTGATTGACAGCCTGGAGAGCCAGCCATTCTTGGGTCTGATCACTCCTCCAGTCTGGATTAAAAGGCATCTCTCCAGGTTCGAAGCTATGCACAGCCTCTGAAATGTCACAGAGATTTGAAGAGTGATAGCCAAGAAATGACGCTTCCTGCTATGCGCCTCCCGCCTCTTCCTTGGAAAGGACATCTTCCCAAGTATATTTTTCATGCAAACTATGGATTTATTTCTTAAAAATATGCACTGTTTTTCCTCAGAATAGGAATGATGCTTTACAGTCGTTGGACTATAAATGTTAGGTGGTCTGCAGGTACTTCTGTCTTCTACAGGAAAGAATGTTCCATACAGACTTCCGTCATGCACAAGTTGCTGCCTGGCTGTCAGCTGGCTCCACATAACTCTGCATAATTCTTTTACTGTATTCTCTAGCTTCCTAGGGTCTCTGGCAAGGCCTGGAGCCAGGGTTACAAGTAGAGCAATTTCCTTCAGTGTGAGCACAGCAATCCTTACTGGGCACCTGCTGCTCCCACAACATAGCCTTTCCTTCTGGCTAAAAGCATTTTACCTCTCCAGGGAAACAGGGTGTGTTCATAAAGAACCACAGAATGCAGCAGCAGATAAGTGATCTCAAGTGGTAATTTGATCAATATCTTAATGCCTTAGGGATGCTGCAGAGGCAATCACGTCTTTGAATGGCAGGTGGTCTTAAAGAGGTGTGCTTGGCTGGATTGGGCGGTAGGAAATGCTCAGAGTGTTCTCCCCATTCTGTGCTGGGGTTAGGTCTGACTCTAAGTCTTGATAGTTTTCTCTGGGTAGAGGCTTAAAACATGGGCTTTCTCTGTGTTTCCCTTGCAGGGCTCTGAGCTCTCCTTCTCTGGACTGTGAGAACCAGGGCACCAGATGTGCTCTGTGTAGGAAGCTAGGTCAGCCTTTATATGTAAAGCAAGAGGTAGGAGATGGCTCAGTCAGTACATACTTGTAACACAAATATTAGGACTTGATACCGCACCTCAGATCCCACATGAAAAACAGGGCATGGTGACACACAGTTGTAATCCCAGCACCGTGAGGTGAAGACCGGGATTTTGGGGCTTGTTGGTCAGTCAGCCAGTGGAACTGGTACACTCTCAGGTCCCAGTGAAAGACTGTCTCAAAGACTAGGGTAATAAGGTAGATGGATCTTGAGGAACAACATCCATGGTTGACATCTGTATCTACATGCATGTGTGAACTGCCGTATACATGTGAGCACATAACCATATACCACATATAGATGCACAAAGAAATAAAAGAAGTCATGGTAACGCCCAGAAAATACTGCATATGTCAGCAAGATTTTCCCTCACAAACCTGGTCTGGCAGGCACAATGATGGCTTATCTTTCCTCCAGCCCTGTGCAGGCATCTACCCTCTCTGGGAACTGTGCATCCTCAGGCTTTGAAAGAGAGGGATACATAGAGGAGCGTGTGGTAATTACAGGTACCCTTTAAGAATATCATTGGAAATGAAAGATTTTAATTTGCTTCTAATTCAGGACAAATGTTCAATCTTAAATAAAAGAATCCTAATGCCCATCCTCAAATTTGTGATGTAGTCCAATGTGACCATGCGTATGGGGGACGACAGCTGTGGATTGGCACCATCACTCCGAACGGGTGTCAGAAACTCATATTTCATCTTCATTGAAAAAAATTGCAATTTCGGAGCCCATTCCAGTTATCCCTGTGCCATTCTTTTAGTCCAGGGCCCGTTTCAGTGACAGATGAACGTACTACCCAGAGAAAGCCTGAACAAGCAGGAAAGATTGGCTTCAAAAATGTGTATGTTTTCATTTGTTCAAAACAACGAGTTCCAGGTCTCTCGTTTCCCCCTGCTCTTCTTCCTCCTCTGCCTTGCAGTAGTGCCCTCTGCGGCTTGTGTGGCATGCTTCCTTCTTAGTCACTCAAAGTCAGCCCCAGGTGGACACCCATGTACAGATAGGCAGCTATTTTCTTTCCTACTCTCCATCCCTAGCTTGTATCCCATTAGCATACAATGGATTTATTTGGATCTGCCATGAACTATTCTTTCTTATTTGATTATATCACAATGCAAATGCTTCAAGCCCTAGGAAAATATATTTAATAAATATTTATTGACTGTGCTGTGTTTACAGTGCAACAGAGTGACCTCATTTTCCCTGCCTCCCACCAGACCCCGTGGGAACTTAAGACCCCCCCACCCCTCCTTTTGGTATCTAGTCTTATGTAAAACATCTTAAGCAAATAACCATTGTTAGTGACCAGATCTGTGTCTGTGAAGTGAAAATGGTCTCTAACCAGACCACAGAGACTCCATCTGACAGCAGTGACACCCTGTTTTTGAGCAAGCTAAACTTAAAGGGAACTCTACCCTTGATACCTTCTCTTAGTTTTCAAGATGGATGTAATACCAGGATGTTACTAAAATGTAAACATCTGCTTCTGTGGGCTCAGGTGGGGGGTTTGGGCTGGATATTTTTGAAGTTGACCATTACATACCTTGTCCTTGCCTATAACAGCTGGATGCTACAATGAGTCCATGCTGCCTCTTGGAACTCGCCCACCTAGAGTTTGGAAGTTGCCCGGTGTAATAAAATTGACCCTGCTTTTCTTTTGCATGTGGTGACTTCTGATTGGCATCCTATAACAACAGGATTCTGAGACAGTCTGTGAAATGTCTTCCTGGTTTAAGCATTAATCACCAGGCTGCCAGCGTCAGGAGTCCAGAGGCTTTGTACTATATGGATTATGTTCTCCATTTCAGGATGTTTCTGCCCCTCAGAGGCCCATCAGATCTGATTAGAACTGTGTGTGGCCCCCTACCTGAAAACCTAAGGTGTAGTTTTCCCCTTGGAGATAAGCTTTTCTCACCGTCACATCCCCTTAACTGGGCAAAGTACAGCACACACATTGTGATATAGGCAGAGTGAAGCAATCTTACTGTGAGAGAATCATGTGGCCAGCAGTCCTGTCCTCATAGCTGTCTCTAAGTTCAGCCTTGAGTCACTGGGCAGGGGAGGAAGAGGCAGGTTCGGGGTGGGTGATGAGTATGGTGTACATCAAGCGTTAGAAAACACCTGTTAAGTTCAGAGAGCAAATATCTCAGACTTCAAGGTCCACCTAGTTTCTCTCTTAACTGGTCAACCCTGCCTTTGTGTCAAAACAACCACAGACAGGAAGGAAACCATCAGATATGACTGTGTGCCAATGAAACAGATGGTGGACTGAATCTGGGCCTTGGGCTATAGTTTCTGTTCTCTCTGTTCTAGTTTATGGGAAGTGAAGGGTAAGAGGAATTAGAAACACAGAACACATCGTCATCTCCAGAAACATTTAACACCTTTGACAGACGGAGCGTGCCCAGAGTAAAGCTCACTGGGTAGACACTTTCAGTTTGCCAGCAGTCAGTAATATGATGGTCGGCTGCCAGGCACCACTCAGCATTTGGCCTCTCATTTGAGTACAGTGGTCTCTCAGTCCAAGATGTTTCTTTGTCTTGATGTCTCCCTGACTGGCTCTTGCCTCTCTGCACAACCTGGCTCTATTATCTTTATCTTTGTGGAAGTAAATGACCATTTATACTGCTGCAAAGGTCTCTAGCCTTGTGCTGGCCTTCTGCACGTATTTATCTATTTGTCTATCCATCTCGTCTTTTAATCTTCAGCAGATTCTTGGGCTCCCTCAGTGCCTGAGATCTAGTAAATATTCAATGCAAATCTGATGAAATAAACGAATATGCAAATTTCTTGACATAGAGCAGGAACTCCATAATAGTTGTTGAATGAAATCAAGTTCAATGGAAGACATGAATGTTACGCAGTATTCTCCCGTTCAGAACAGGTGCGACGACACTACGTGAGAATGATCATTAATCATTGCTCAAAGTGTTTTCTATTACATGGATAGATAAGGTCACCTCGCAGGAGTGACTCACTGGTCCCTGGTCTTTGGATTTCCTATCCTTTGACTTTCAATCCTTCAGTGAATTTTCAGTGTTTGTTGACTAATTTCTGCATTGACGGGGTGTTTGGAAGCACTCAGGACTGTCTTTCACTAGGGCGCCTTCCAGGGGGCAGTTCCCTAGCACAGGTGTCCATCTTTCCTCATCTCTCCCTCCTGTCGTCACAGAGCGACCACACACACACTCAGTGGAGTACCCTCCCACCCCCATTGGCTGTGCTTCTAACTCAGCCCTCACCTTACATCTTACAGGAGAGTCATTTATGCTCCTGTTCCGCCCTTCACTAGACAGCCTGGCCCCTTCCCGAGGAAAGAGACTGCGTGCACCTATCTCCTAATCACTTGGGAGCTTTAGGTAATTGACAAAAGCTTGCCTGATGTCCCAGTTGATGTTTCAGCAGAGGACTCCATCTCCAGCAGCTGAAAGCTGGTACCTCCACTTGGAGTGCAAGGCCAATCTTAAAGGGCAAGATTTCCAAGGCCTGGATAAGTAAACTCTGGTATTCTTCTGCAATAGATTCTTTAAAACTATTTTAGAATGCACTATACAAAACCAGGATTGATAAAATTCTCCAGCTGGGATAATTTAGAAGATGTTTCTCAGCAGCCTGGGTAACCATATTGTTATTTTAGAGCCAAATCCAAATCAAAACAAATGTACTCTACTGAGCATTTCTGCCAACAGAGATGGTGACGCAGACATGGGGCAGCAGCAGCACAGGTCTATCAGCCCGCTAAATACAGACCTTCCTCAGTGCACAAGAGAAAGCCGGCACTTTCTATGTGCATGAGGTTGTCATAATGAAACCCATTATCTCGTATAAAACCTTAAGTTAATAAAACAGGCAAAGGGGGAGCAGAGAGGGGGCTCAGTCGGTGGAGTGCATGTTACACAAGCATGAGGAACTGTATTTCGATCCCCAGCACCCATGTAAAGGCTGGATACAGTGGTGTGCACCTGCTAGGAAGGTGGAGATAGGCATTTCCTGGCCAGCCCAGCCAAACTGGTGATCTCTGGGTACAGCTAGAGACTGTCTCAATAAATTAGGTGCAGAAAGATTGAGGAAGACGTTTATTTTTGATCTCTGACTCCACGTGCACATATACACATATGCACTCACATCTACTCGAATAGGTACACATACACACTCCATACACACACACATACAAAAACAAAAAAAATCACACCGTATGAGTGCATGAAAAATTTCATAATGACACATTCTCTTATACACTAAAAGTAAATTAAAATATGGTAAAAATGAATCCCATGCCTTAAGGTTGGCTTGAAGGTGAGAGTGAGCCGCTTGGGGAGGGCGGGAAGATTGAGCATGGCTTGCTCTTGCTTTGTTCCTACCTGAAAGGAGAAACAGAAAGGGAGCCTTATTCACTGCTCCTGGGAATGTACCAACAAATTGTTTCAGTCACTATGGAAATCATTATGGTGACTTCTCGGAAAACACAAAGTATGGCGACCATGTGACCCGGCTATGCCACTTCTGGGTGCACACACGAAGACCTCCAAGCCAGGGGTGAACCTCCTGTCAGCTCTGTGACGTACGCTGACATCTGCAGATGTGCAGGGACCCATTCCTAGCATTGCTGGGAAGCATGTGGCCCACGGGCTGCCTGACTCGGCTTATCACAGAGACACCTGCACGCCATGTTTTTTGCTGAATTGGTCACAGTAGCAAAGTTACAGGATTAGCCCAGGGCTCTCGACAGATGAATGGATGAAGGAAATGCAGCTCACGTGCACAACGGAAATCCATTCACAGAGAAGAACGAGATGAGGCACTTTAATGGAGAATGGACCCAGCAGGAGCTCGGTATATTAGGCGGAATAAGTCAGGTGCAGAAAGACAAATATTGCATGTTTTCTTTAATTTGGGGATCCTACGTTTTTGATGTTCATGTGTGTGTGCATGTGTGTGTGTATGTTTGCACTTGCTGTGTGTGCACATGTGGAGGCTAGAGGCTGACTTCTGGTATCATTTTCTATCGTCCTGTACCCTAGTTTTTGAGACAAGGTCTGTCTCTGAGCCTAGAGGTCAGCATTTTGGCTAGACTGGCTGACCTGTGAGCCCTGGGATCCACCTGCCCCTGGCCCCTGGCCCTGGGACTATAGGCATGTATAGCCATGTCATGGTTGCTAAGGCATCTGAACTAGACACATGTTATGTACATGATATGAAATATATAAATATATATATATGTGTATTTATGACATGAAAACAGAAGGGAGAAAGGGGAAGGCAAGGAACGGGTGGGGGTGGGGAGGCAGCGGTAGATACGGTCAAAGCGCACGACATACTTGGAAGCGTTTGTCCATATGAAACTAACACTATGTACGGTGAACACAGACTAATAAACACACAGTAAAAAGGCAGCAGGAGCGGAGTCAAATATCGCATGTCCTGCTCAGCCTGAAGTCTCTTGTCAAACACTCACAGAAGTGACTTTCTGGCCCATTGCATCTCTAACTGCTTTCTTCCCCGGGGATCTTTACGTTTGCATCTGGGAATCTGCTCCTACTGTGCTGGTTGTTTCAGACAGACACATGCAGCAGAGAGGACCACACCCCCTGGGCCACAGGATGATGCCATTGAGGCATACTGTGGTTTTTGGTGGCATCCCACTTTGAGCTTTGGAACTGAAGCCTGAGTAGGAGAGCTGTGGAGACCCTAAGAGGCTCTACTCCGTGTGCAGGAACCTGACTTGGGAAGTGCTCATAGGAAGCCGTCAGCCTCAAAGGCAGAAGAAGAAAGTAAAGCTTGAGATTCAATCTCTCTGAATCTTTAAGTACTGTTAGGGGAAAGAACACCCGATTTTAGCAGAAACTTGATAATGAAGGGCCGATTACATCTAGGTGTCTGTCCCCTGTTGGCACTAGGAATCCTTCTCTGGTCAGCTAGGGAAGACAATATAAATTGCTGTCGTCAATATAAATGAGGTAGGCCTGGATTTCTACATCATGCATTGTGGTTTTGATATTAATTTAATTAATGTTCCTTTCTGAGCAGTTTTTAACTTTAACAAATGTTTATTGTGTTTATCTGTGTGTGTATGTGTGTGTGTGTGTGTGTGTGTGTGTGAGAGAGAGAGAGAGAGAGAGAGAGAGAGCAGGCTTAACCCACAGACTGACTGCTTTCTTAGTACTTTTCAGTGAATCACTGGCGTCAACGATGTTCCTGACAACTTGAATGCAGAAATCCCCTGAAATGATGCCTGGCTTAGAACCAGCTGCATCGGTGTCTATTTTTTAAATGTTAGTGTACGAGTGTGTGTCCGAGTGCATGTATTTATACTTGTTGAATTCACGTGCCCAGGGAGACCAGAAGAGGACATCAGATCCCCTGAAACCTGGAGTTACAGGCAGCACCTGATGTGGGTGCTGAGCCAGGGTCTTCTACAAGAGCAGCAAGTACTCTTAACTACTGACCCATTTCTCCATCCCTCAAATTATGGTTTTTAATACAAATAAGGCAAACAGAAAGGCATGTGAAATGTGCCTGCCAGGCAAGAGAGGAGAGGAGCAGGGTCAACACCAAACTGACAGTGCACTTAGTTTAATTTTTAGGTTCCCAGGAATATTTCGACTAGTGAGAATTTTTCAGTGAATCTCTTGCATTTTAGTAAATAATTTATGCTCTTAAAAGTACAGAATGGAATGAAGTGACATAAAAAAGTTTTGGAGTATTTAAATTTGGCAAACTATTAAAAATGAACATGGGGCAGGTCATATATGAAATATTAAAGAGGAACGTGGAGACAGTGCATTATATGAGGTCAATTTAGTTTTGTCCTCTTAGTGTTTCTCTTAAAG
Organism: Eospalax fontanierii; assembly: GCA_035773235.1. NCBI lineage: Eukaryota > Metazoa > Chordata > Mammalia > Rodentia > Spalacidae > Eospalax > Eospalax fontanierii. The sequence continues at coordinate 49,315,158 of CM069547.1, read as the reverse complement.
TAAAAACTGTTATTTATCATTTTCTTTTGTGTGTGTATGAGTGCATGTATGTAAGTGCACCCATGCTGTGCAATGCCCGTGGAGGTCAGAAGAGGGCACTGGATCCCCTCAGACTGGGGATGGTTGTTAGCCATCATGTGGAAGCTGGAAGTGGACCTGGGTCCTCTGCAAGAGCCCCCAGTGTTCTTAGCATCTGAGCATCCCTCCGGCCTTCATGTCTGTGCTATATTCTAGAAGATGTTTTTTGGTTAATCTTTTAGTTCACAAATTCTCTTCAGCGTATGATGTTAATTTTGTCTACTGAATTTTTACATTTTAACTTTCATTATGTTTCCTTTTTGTAATTTTTCTTGTTTGTTCAGCATGTTTGACTAGCACTCATGTAAGAACCCCATTCCTGACTCTCAGGAGAGATTATAATTTTTCCCCTATAGAACTGAACACCAAGGTTAAAGATGGCTGACTTTCTCTGCAGCCACGAATAGGAAAATGAAGGACTTGCTCAGTCTTGTGCCTGGTGGTAGAACCGTTTGCTTCTGTCTTTAAGAGACTGTATGTTACTAGACAAGACACCTCAAGCAAGTCCTAGGCTTTGTCTCTTGTCCTTGCACCTCAACACCGAGTTATGATTAAAGCCCCTCTAGAAAAAGGCCACATCCTTGCACTAATCTCAACCACAGAAAGCATTCCTTTAAATCTCAACTTCAGTATTCTTCACTTTCTTCCAAGGTAATGAATGCATGTGAGACGATATTTTGGTGTATCTAATTTAGTATTTTTAGTTAATTTCAAGACAATCAAGATGCGTAGTGTCCCCTCCCCTCTCCATCCCTTCCCACCTTCCCTCTGTCCCTCCCTTCCTTCCTTGTCTAACTATTCCTGGTAAAAATTCAACAAACACATCAGAACCCCAGTCCTTATGAGTGTCTCTAGCTAACAGCCAAGCATGCCTGGCAAACACTGGCCTTAATTTTACATGCTTTCTTTGCATTAACTCATGTCATCAACTCTGAGGAAGGTTCATGTTATGACTTCATTCGCCAGGGAGGAAACTGAGGCTCGGGTAAGTTAATGACTCAAGTACTGGGGCTGGGGATGAACTGGGCAGGCTGGGTGCAGAGCATCTGCTTTGTCTTTAATCAGGAATGACTCAGGCTTCTCACTTTTGCTATCAGCAGTGAGTGCAACTTTTCTTTCTTCACACACACACACCCTTGAACATCCATGTACAGTATGCTCTGTAGGAGGAAACTGCAGTATAGATGAAGGTCCAGAGACATGAACAGAAAAGGTTTATTTACGATCACCTCCAACTCACTACAAGCCACTCAGGAATCAGCACAGTTAGATTGGAGGCTAAGGACTGATCAGCAACACTCCCGTCATTAGCTTCTTCCTGATAGCAGCCGGAGAGGAAAGGCAAGCCCTACAGACAGCCTGCTTGTAATTCTCTAATTCTATAACAGACTCCTCAAGTGCCCAAATTCCAGGAGAATGACAGACACTATTCACACCTACACAAGGAAGCTTGTCTGTAGACCTCCGGTTGCCAGACAGTGCAACAGGTTACCTGTGCTGACCCAGCTGCAGCTGCACATCCTCCATCTGTCCAGTGGTCCACCTTAACTAAATGTGCCCTTCTTACATCCTCAGAGTTGCACAGTGTTCCCCCAGAAATTCTCTCACTTCCTCCCAAACTCCCTCTGCCCCCCCCCCCGTTGCCCAGCAATCAGAGATAGACTGCCAACATAAAGCTCCCCCTTTCTCTGAGCCTTTTAAGAAGAGACCCATCCCCTCTGCCATGGCTGCTATCTGTACGTCCATGTGTTAGTAATTCTCAATAAACTTTTTACCCAAGGGACCATTGGCCTCATGGTCCCCGTTGATCTCCAGGCACATGGTTCTCTCCCACACTGACCACTGACAAGACAGGCCTCAGTATCTAGCAGCAGATTGAAACATAACACTGTCCTTCTACTAAGTGGGCAGAGAGGCTGCTTTGTGATTTTGCTTCCTGCTAATGGAGATGAGGACAGAAGGACGCAGGGCTAGGGCGGGAGGGCAGGGCTTGCGTGGGCGATGCACCCAGAGAGAACGCTAACTTTCAGAGGAGCATGCTGGCGCTGGGGCTGGCACTACAGAGCAAGAGAGTCTAGATGGAGGAAAGAGTCTTTCCAGAAAATAAATGCTCTATAGCCCTTTGTTGGGGGGTGTTGGGGGCTTTCCTGTCCAGGCCTCAGGTGGTGGAGCCCCGCTGCCTGGAGTGGCCGGTTCTCGTCATCTGGGTGGACCCCGGCGCGGGGCGTTCTTCTCCTTTCCTCATCGCTCTTCTTCACTTCTCTTTCAAAAACCACTTAATCTCTCTTAACGTGCTGGCTCTGAATCTCCATTTTTTTTTCTCCTGAAATGAGGGTGATGGGCAGAGTGAGATCACGTGTAAAGCTAATGGACCCGCCTGGTGCACAGCGGACACACAACACACACTCAAGTCACCTGTAATCTTCTGATTGCATCTCTCAGTGGTCACGAGGCTGAACCTCAGAGCCTCAGTGCACAGCTTAAAGCCGGGAAACCCAGGGCACCATCGACGCGACTGGCTGGATCCTGGGCCAGGCGCCCAAGGATGCTCCAAGCAGCAAAAGGCCGAGGAGGCAGTGGCGTCAGCTTAATAGCTTCTGTCAAGGATGGAAGTACTCAATTAAAGCCTAAATAGTATTGCATGGGAAAAATAAATTAAAGCAGTATTATTCATTTCCCACTGTCCAGTGAGACAAACATGATCATCACTGAAACCTGGTGTCAGAGCCGAGAAGGGGGTCCCAATGCCTGGTCAGCTGTACAACGGGATAAATGATCTTCTGGCAGGGGGACCCCAAAACCCAGCTTCCCGATAGAAGAAGAGTCTGATTCCCCCTTCTTCTGCCTCTACGCCCTCCCCTCTCCACCCAAGGCCCTTTTCCTTGCTCCTTGGCACATCTTTTTCTGCCTCCATCAGCAGTTGGGAGAGGCTCCCAGACAGTTGTCATGAGACCAGGAACCAGCGGGATGTGATCAGAGGATGAAGAACGCGGGTTGGGGATGTCAGCCTCAAGAAGAAGAGAGAACCTGCTTCTCAAGGCAGACAGACGTGTGAGAGCAGGGCTTAGATGGACCTAGGAACACACAAGGTAGGCCACAGCCCAATCTCCTGGAGTTCCAAAGCCTCTGTATAGCCCTCCTTGGACCTCCTTCCCTGGTCCCCAGGTCCTCCCTCTGGAGACTTCCAATGGCTTGGGGTTCACTGCTGTATCTTCACTGATCACAGCACAGGGCACAGTGATCAACAAACGGAACTCATCAGACAATACACCAGCATCAGCAAGAACTCAGCTCTTTCTTCACCCCCTCCACTGACGGGAACTTTGGCCCATCACCTCCTTTCTGAGTCCAGGTTTCCTAGCAGGTGAACAGCTCCTATGAGATCTTTGTGTAAGCTTTGCTACAGGATGAGGCCCTACAGGAAGAGCTGGACAAACATCTGTCCACTCCTTTAAGGCCCATCCCCTCCCTGATCTCTGCTCCAGCCAGCATCTGGAACATTCCCATCTGAAATAGTCCGATGCCAGTAAGCACTATAATTTTTTCACCTCTCTAAGTTTTTTTTATTGCTGTGACAAAATATCTGACATAACTTAAAGGAAGAATGATTTATTTCAGATCACAGATTCGGAGGCTCCAGTCTACAGTCTTCTGCTCTGTTGACCCTGGGCCCATGATGAGGAAGAACATGACAGTGGGAGTATATGGCAGAGGCTGGTTACTTGAGAGAGAGAGAGAGAGAGATCAAGGAAGGGACCAGGGACCAGGTATAACCTCCAAAGGTGCCACCCCAGTGATCTATTCCCTCCAGCTAAACCCCACCTCCAGAACCTCCTAAGATAGTGTTACTTGCTGGAAACCAACTCTTCAACACTAAGCCTGTATTAGTTACTTTTCTCGTTGCTGTCATAAAATGCCTGATAAAGGCAACTTAAGGAAGCAAAGTTTATTTTGGCTCAGAATTCAAGGACACAGTTTATGAGAGGGTAGGCATAGCCACAGAGCATGGGGCAGCTTGACAACACTGGTATCCACAATCAGGAAGCAGAGAGATGAATGCTGGTGCTCAGATCACCTTCTCCTTTATGCAGTCTAGGACCCCAGCCTGTGGGATAGTGTTACCCAAACTGAGGTGTTTGCTCCTTGCTTAGTTGAACCTTCTGAAAACACCCTTATAGACACACTTTGAAGGGTGTTTGCATGGTGACTCTAAATCTAATAACTTAGAGGAAGATATTCTAATCATTGGATTATGAAGCTGGACTTCAAGGAGAAAATGGTAACTGTACTTGGAGCAACTTGAACCAGGGATTAGGCTCATGTGTCTGTGGTCCTTGCATGCTGATGGTACCTGGGACTGTAGTGACTAGGTGGTCTGTCAGGACAGGGCGTGTGGGTTGTTTGATCCAGCTCTTCTCAAAGAGAGAACCCTAAGGGCCCCAAAAGATATACAAATACTTAAGGTTGAGGATGAAGTCGAGCTGAGCTTGAAGTCAGGTCTAGTTCCAGGATTCCTATACTAGTCGGCTAGGGAGGAAATCAGGCTGAAAACATGGAGAGAGAGGGTTATCTAAACTGCATCTGTGTGTGAGTGTGTGTGTACATGTGTGTAGACGTACGTACAAGCACATGCGTGCACATGCATGCCAGAGGACAAGCTCAGGTGTTGTTTCACAAGCACCATCCACTTTTTGTTGTTGTTTGAGACATAGTCTCTCACTGGCCTGAACCTCACTCAACAAGTAGACCAGGGATTCATCCGCCTCTGCCTCCCAAGGCTCAGACTAAAGCGTGTGTTACCACACATGGCTCTTAAAATATGGGTGATGAGGATCAAACTCAGGTTCTCGTGCATGCAAGGCAAGCACTGTACCTACTAAGCTATCTTCCCAGCCCCTGAAGCTATTTTATGTAACACTTTAAATATGGCTGACAAATGCTGAGTATCTATATCAGAAAATAGCAGGAAGAGCTGATCGGATGAGAGAGATGAAGTCCTGTGGTAGCACTGTGCCCCAGCTTGAGATCACTGGCACTCTCCTGCGCATTCTCACTAAATGTGTCCACCTGATCTTACTGTGGTATGAGGGTCTGAAGGGTTAGCTCCCCCCTCTTAAGCTCTAAGTATTTGAATATTTGGCTGCCGTTGTTGGTGCCGCTTATGGAGGGTTAGGAAGTGTAGCTTTGCTGGGGGCATCACGTCGTGGGAGGGCAGGCAGCGTCACGTTGCAGGGGGGGGGGCAGACAGCGACCAGAGTTTACAGCCTTGCCTCACTCTGAGCTTGCTCTCTGTTTCCTGTGTGTGACTGAAGATGTGAGTGCTCAGCTTTCTGCTCTGGCTGCCTCCTGCCACACCTCCTCCACAATGATGGACTTTCACCCTCTGGAACCTTAAGCCAAATAAACTCTTCTATAAGTTGCCTTTGTCATGGGAGTTTTTTAATCACAGCAACAGAAAAGTAACTAATATGCCAGGCAGAGGGAAGAGTGGGAGTCCTACTGAGCTCCCACCACATGAAGCCTCCTGTGGACCAAGCAGCCCAGCCCAGCCTCTGCCAGGGTCCCATGGAGACAGATATGAAGGTCAGAGGCAGGTCTGCTCACCTGTTCACTGCACTGAGATGCTGGTACCTCCATCTCTATCTACTCAGATTTAGGTGACTAGGAAAGCAATTTCTAGTAACAAACTCCTTAGTGCCAATCTTTATTACTGTAGAAAGCAATGTGGAAGGTCAATAACACTCATTAGAATGGGTTTTACTTAAAATAATAATTGCAGAAGCAACAATGATTTATGCCCAGCTTTAAAATGTGCTCTGAGGGGTGGCGAAAGAACTCTCTCCCAGTGTGTCTTGAAGGGCTCTGACCTGCCGTGGTTCACTTTTTATGTTTTGGTGACAGGTGTCACAAACAGATTAAAGATATTTGTTTGAACAGCTTGGCAGCTTTGTTTCTGCTTCACAGCTTCCCAGCTGACTTAGTGGCCTCTCCTCTCAAGATTTCCTTTCTTCCTTTTTTCCTCTTTGGACTGTTGACTCAGAGTGGTTACAAGTTTCCTGGGTGATAGGACCACATGACAGGGATGGCCACAGGACACTTCAGAAGCTACTCTCTTAAAAGGGTGAGGATGGTTCCCATTCCAAGGGGCCCATATAATCTGAGTGACTCTGTCACTAAGTGGGGTGCCCTACAAGAAATGAATTGATAGTTTGATTCTATAGGGTCAATGTGGCTTCTTTAATGTGACAGGATCAACAGGTAGCAAGGCTTTAATGACATCAAATAATGGTAGGAAGACACTTCTCTATCATTGAGTCTCCCCCCTGCATTCCTCTGTGTGCGTGTGTGTGTGTGTGTGTGTGTGTGTGTGTGTGTGTGTGTGTGTTCAGGTGTAAGAACACATATATGTGAAGGCCAGATGTCAACCATGGCCGTAGTTCCTTAGGCAACATCCACCTTTTTTGGGGACAGGATCTCTCACTGGCCTGGAACTCACTAAGTAGGCTAGGCTGACTGACCAGCAAGCCCCAAGGATCCATGCATGTCCACTTCCCCAGAGCTGGGATTACAAACACACACAGCAGTGCCCAGAATAACCCTTCTGATGAATGATGCTTCCCGTAGACTCTCTGGAAGCTGTTTTTATATCACCATGCTCTGAGATATGCTGTTTAATCCCCAGAGCACAGCTAGCTGGTCGTCCACTACAACCTGCATGTCTCCATTTTCTCAGTAATAAAATCCTAATTGTGGTTAGATGACTCATAACCAAAGAGATATAAATGGAAAGTTACATAAACGTTTCAGGAAAAACCTTTTCTCCCTTCTTTTGTTTTGCTGCTGGAATGTGACTGTAATGAACAGAACCCAGTGATCACTTTGGACTGTGAGGTGACCTGAGAATGGAAGCCACATGGAGAGGAACAGAAATTCAAGGGAGCCTCGGTGTTCAGTGACTTCGTAAGACATTGCTGCCTGCCTGTGTTCCCTGGTTTTCAGATGAGCCTAGCATTTTCTATACCTTTATCATACTTAGGATATTGCGCTGTTATTTTATGTGGTAGAATAAGCTCTTGTGTAGTTAAGAAAGCAGCAGTCAGGTCTCGATGACTCTTGGTATTTATCTAATGATGACACTGATTTAATGAAGCAGGGTAGACAGATGATAAAGACTCAGTTGTTGTACGATGGAAGGTAGAGACCATTACCACACAGCCATCACATGGCTCGCTGCATGCTGCAAGCCTGATCTCAAGCTACTCAAACCAGAATCATTATGACCAGTGAATTAAATTTTTTTTTATTTCCTTGCTGTCATTGTAAAGTCCTGGGAAACTGATAACTCAAGCTAGAAGCCAGAGAAGTGCAGAGATGGGGGTGAGACAGGATGAAAGAGAGAAGGGATACAGTTCTGCTAGGACAAACTGCCATTCCAAGTGTGGCTGGCTGAGAGGGCACAAAGCTTTTGTATTAAAACTTAGTAAAGGGCTCAGTTGTGAAGAATACTTGCTGCTCTTGTAGAAGACCCAGGTTTGCTTCCCAACACCTACATCAGATGGCTTCTAAGTTCTGCTAACCCCAATTTCAGGAAATCTGATGCCCTCTGACTTCCACGGGCACCTACATGCACCTGGTGTACATGAACTAACACAAGTACACATACACACACAGTTAAAAAACAAAACTCTTAAGTCATAATAAAGTGTTGGCTGTATGACTTCACACATGCAAATAGGTAAGACTGCTGTTCTGTCCTCAAAGGTTATGAGTTCCCGCCTTAGTCCAGACACCAAACCCCTTGTCCCACCCTACTGTGCTGCAGACATTGGTGCCTCTGTGGACACTGGCTTTCAGGAAATCCCAGTATTTACATGTCTCCAACATCCTTAGGCTTTCAAACAACACATTCCCCATCTTTAAAGAGCTTAATAGGAAGATCGCATTTACGAAGAGAAAGAAAAACCTATTTTAGTCCATTCCTCCAAATTATGTAAAATTAATATTTCTTCTTTTCTTTTGGTCTTTTGGAGACAGGATCTCCTTGTAGTTACAGCTGGCTTGGAACTCATTATGTAGACCAAGCTGGCCTTGATCTCACAGAGGCCTACCTATTTCTGCTTCCTGAGTGCTGGGATTAATAAAATTAGTATTTCTTAAGTAGAATTTTTATACACAGAGTCTGAACCATTTAGGTGGAGTTGTCACATATGGTATCTTTTTCAATTCCCTTCCTCTTCTGGGCTCAAAATTCCTTAGAGATTCATCTGTTCCTCTGTGTGCACAGTCTTTGACCCTCAAATCCTCCAGTACATGAGATGTTGACTTTTTCACATTCATCTACCTTCCTTCCCTTCCTGGGCCCTAAGTGTGTTCCTCCGTGATGGAAACTTTGGTGTGAGACCGTGCCAGAGAATCGAGTATCCAGTTGCAGGCTTCCCCAAGGCCACTCAGGACGTATTTTATGGTCTACAACAACTCAAAAGCTTCAATGACTAAAGTGACATGAATTCTAGAGATCAGCAGTGGGGTATACTGGGACACATTGCCACATCACCATGACTGCATTCTTGCCAGCGTGGGAGATCAAAGCAGTGGGAAACAGTAGAGGTGGGACAGCCAGTCCCTGTTTCTGCCTGATTACACAGCCCATGCATTAGAAGATGTGTGTAGTGTCCTGTTGAGTTCAGAGGCACAGCAGCAGAGGACTGGCAGTGACTGCCACAGACTTTAGCAGCTGGTCTTCATTTTAATTGCCACCTCTGACAGGTGCTGTGCAATGTGAGGCGACTCTACTTTTGGCAAATCCATAGCTGGAAATCATTGTTAAAAATCTTCACTTTCTGCCCATGACTGATGATATACTTAACATCTTGCCTTGTTCCAAAGGAAAATGTGGCTATTTGGGTAAAAAGAAACCACAAGGTTGGGATGGCCCCATGTCCTTAAAGAAGTCCTCTATTTTCTTGACACAGAGATGAGGGAACATTAGAGCAGATCCATCTCAACAAGTGGGAGCCACTGCGTTGGCACAGTGGCACTCTGATGGAGCACTGTACTACAAATGAAATTCTGCTGGGCTGCAGGCATGTAAGAGGTGGGGGCCTGCCTCTCATGAACTTCGTTCACAGGTCACTGTCACCAGAGGGCAGCCTGGAGACTGCATTCATTCGAAGGCTACTTTCCTGTCAGAGTCGGGTAATGGTAGCACAGGGACAGGGAAGGAGGGACTGTAAATTCCACCTGTACTTTCTGGAAGCTCTAGTCTTATGAGTATGACAGATGGTGTATTAGTTATTCTCTGATGCTGTGATCAAACATCAAAACCGAGGCAACTTATAGAGAGAACAGTTTACTTTGGCTCCAGAGGACTAAAAATCCATCATGGGGGGAGAGGCATGGTGCCAGAGGCCGCTGGCGCAGAACGCTGAGGACTCACATCATCAGGCATACCAGGAAGCAAAGAGAAACTCAAAATGGGGCATGGATAGGAACTCTTAAAACCCAGCCCAAGTACATGCTCCAGCAAGGTCACCCCTCTTAAACCTCCCCAAATTGTGCCACCAGCTTAGACAAAGGGCTCAAATACTCGGAACCCACAGGGGCAGGGGGCACTCCCATTCAAACCATTATAGATGGTTCTCCTAAAGCCTACAAATAAATATCCAGTTACCAATGGCAAGTGCTATGAAGCCAGAAGAGGTTGTGATGAGGGGACTGGGACAGCTGTAGGGGCGAGTGGATGATTCAGAGGGAGTGGTATCTGAGCTGAGATTTGCAGAGTCAGTTGGATCTGGTAGGTAAGAAATAACCTGGTGGAGCTGGAGAGATGGTTCAGTGGTTAGGAGTGCTCTTGCAGAGGACCCAGGTTCAATTCCCAGCACCCACATGGTAGCTAACAACTGTCTGTAACTCCAGTTCCAGGGGATCCAACACCCTCTTCTGACCTCCATGGGCACTGCACGACAAGAGTGTACTTACACAAATGCAGGCAATACACTCAAATCCATAAAATAAAAATAATAAATATTTTAAAAAGAAAAGCATTCCTTTTTTGTCTTTTATATTAGTATATGTTAGCTATACATAATGGGTTTCACCATGACACTTTCACACTTTTACATGAACACAGTACATTTCAACTGTGTTCGTTCCCCCTGGCATTCACTCCCCCTGGCATTCACTCCTCCTGGCATTCTTGTGTTCTCCTTCTCGCCCCCAACGACCTCCTTTTTTCCCAGCTACCCTTGCTTTTACTTTCATGGTTGTTTTTAAAGTTTTTCATGGCCCAGTGAGCTTCATCAGGCTTGCTTACAGAAGTGTTGGTGAGGATTGTTTACAGCAGTGTGGGCATCTTACTGGTGGCTACACCACTGAAGAAAACAGGTGTAGGACAAAGGCAACCACAGACCACACGCAAATGCATGAGTGAACTGTGGGGTTTGAATGAGAAATATCCCCGACAGCCTCATGTGTTTGGGGAGCTTATGGAACCTTTAGGTGGAGCTTTGCTAGAAGAAGCATGTCACTGGTGCCTAATCCCACTTCCTGCTCTATCTGCTTCCTGTGTGTAGATGAAGTGTGATTGGCCAGCCCCCTGCCTCTGTGCCTTCCCCACCATGAAGACTCTCCCTCTGAAACTGTTATTTAAAATGAAGTCTTTATTCCCTTAAGTGTGTTTGGTCATGGTGTTTTATCACAGCAACAGAAAGCAACTAATTAATACATGTATCAATAAATCAGGCATCCTGGCAGACTGGGCTCACTGGCCATTGTTTGCTGATCCTTGCACTAGGTGTCGGTTTAGTCTTCTGAAACTCAGCTTCTTAAGTGGTGTGGGTCACGGCTCCATAGGATCACAGAACAGAAAGTGTCATGAAAACCCCCCCAAAATTAATTAAAAAGGAAGTGTGTAACAAGTCAGGTGTTTCTGGGAGTCGTTGATGCTGCATCACACAGCTCCACTGTAGCCTTGGTTCTCCACATGCAACAAGCACGCTTTGCACAGCATATGCCGTCATGCTTCACAGTGCAACAGACACTGCTGGAAACCCTCACTCAGATTCAAGACTATCACACGTTACATACGGCAGTGTTTTTACTGCATACAAAATTTTCTGCTCTTGTAGAACTGTAACGGTTTAATCATGGAAAACAAAAACTGTATATGCTGTATTTGTGTATGGTATATATATATATATACATATATATATATATCCATATGTACGTGTGTGTGTGCATGTAGAAGACATTAGGTGTCCTTGTCTATCACTTTCCACCTAATCCCTTGACACAGGGTCTCTCACTGAACCTGAGTTTGCCATGTTTTTGCTAGACTGACTGACCAGCAAGCCTCAGCAAGTCTCTGACCGGCAAGCCTCAGCAAGTGTCTCATCTCTGTTCCTTCAGTGAACTGAAGGAGCAAACTGCCAGGCCAGGCCTTTATGAGGGGCTAAAGATCTGAACTCAAGTTCTCAAGCTTGAGCAGCAAGTGCTTGGACCTATCTCCCCAGGTCCAGAATCAAGACTTGTGTTTTTTTTCTACTGTTGTTCCTTAGCATGTAACGATCATCTTTGGTTGTTCTGTATTCACATGTTTCATTTTTAAGACTGCTGTTTGAGTTGCTAGCTTGAGTTTCAGAAAAAAATTGTTAAATGAATTTTGACTTGGGGTTAGGACAGAACGTCTAATAATTTCTGAAATTGTCTTGAATGTATGTCTTTGTTCGTTTGTTTGAGACAGGATCTCCTTGTAGTCCCAGCTGACCTGGAACTTGTCATACAGAGCAGGCTGGACTCCATCTCACAGAGATCCAACCGCCTGCCTCTCTGGAGCACTGGGATTAAAGACATTAACCACCACATCTGGCTCTGCCTTTTTTGTTTTTTTGTTTTTGTTTTTTTTTTTTTTTACTACATATTTCTGTGAAGCAACATTCGCAGCCTGGATGATTAGAAAATCAAAATATGAATGTACTCTGAAAAATGTTGAGGGTGCTCTATGTCCTGCAGAATCAAGTATTCAGCCAAGAGTTAATTATTTATGTAATACTAAACAAGCTAAACATCTCTGTAGCATGCAAACTTGCTTTCAACTTTAATAAAAGGTAAAATTATATGCATACCAAAGAATTGTTCTCAATATTTTTCATGATTTGTTATTAGTAACTAGTTGATATATATACCTATTTTGTATTATCTATATGACCTGAGTTATTTCAAAAATTTTCAGGCCAAAAGGAGTCATGAGTCTAAAAACTCTAAGAAGCTATGTTCTAAAAGGAATGGGAAAAACAAACCCACCAAAAACATTTATTTAAGCATTAAATATGGGATAGTTAACAAATAAAGTTGTTTGTATATCATGTTACATAAATAAATAGCTTTTATTTTCAATGAATCTACAATCCAGGTACTGCCATTCGTATTTTAAATGTAAAAAACACAAAGCACAAAACAATTTATCCATCTTCTCCATGTTCACACTGCTAGGAGCGAATTCGTGGACAGGCCACCTGAATGAGAAGGATCAGGGGGCCTTGTCAGGCAGGTTGCCTGACATTAGAGTCTGTAATTTCTTTACTAAAATAAGAGCAGCAAAGGAGAAGTCATGTGTCTGGCCACAAATGCACCCAGCCCAGTCTGACCTCGCCTCTTATCTCTGCAGAGGCATGGCAGCGGGTGTCGAATGCCCTTACACCACCTGGGCCCCTCATGAAGAGTCAGGAACTGCTTTACAGAAAATGGACTCTTTTAGAGTTATCTTTGCCTTGTATATAAACAAGTAAATCATTGGGGTTCAATATTCTGGTAACAAAGTAATCTTCCTGTTGAGTGGATGATAAGGGATTTGAGAAGCTCCAGTGGGGGAAAGATACAGACCTAAATTGTAAGTTTATTTGAGACACAGCCAAAATGCTAACATCTCATTCATAACGCAGAAAACCCAGTGCGGTGGAGAGGAGAGCACTAGAAAGACGACAACAGCCTTGGCCAACCCCACGGGCAGATCAAGGCACTGGAGTACCACAGCTGCACACGCGGGCTATCAACCAGGAGAGAGCACTGGGATTCCGAAATCTGCTTTTGTTCTCTTAAATTAACATCTTTCCATTAAAATGGAAATTGAAGTGCCAGCATATGGAGTATTTGTTTTCTGAGACATGTAGGACTGTCTTTGCCATTCATGTGTGGGCGCATGCATGCATGCGTGTGTGTGTGTGTGTGTGTGTATCTGTGTGTGTGTGTGTGTGTGTCTGTGTCTGTGTAAGTGCCTGTGCATGCAGCTGCGTACTTGGAGGTCAGAGGACAACCTTGGATGTCATTCTTCACCTTCTACTTAGTTTGAGACAGGCCATCTTGTTCTTTGGCTTGTAAGTTTCTAGGTATTCTCCTGTCTGCTGCCCATCATCCAGGTGTTGTAGAGCACCTAGGTTACATGCATGTGCTTCTGTCTCCAGCTTTACGTGGGTGCTGGGAATTAGAACTCAGGGCCTCGCGCTTGCTCAGCAAGCACTTTCCCTCTGAGCCATCTTCCCAGCCCACCTCTGTCATTCTTGGTTACAATGCAAACAGAAACACTCAAATTCACCATTATCCTTTGGAAGCTGCAACTATGATTTTCTCAGTGAGATTACCTGAGATTACACAGTGAGTGTGGACACTGATTTTAGGGCTGGGAAGGGGCAGGTGGCAAATGCCTGCCTCCCTCCTATATGTTAGTTCAGAAGGCAAATGGAGACAAAGGTTAGAGACTAGGAAGGGGGACAGGAACTGGTTTTGATTTCTTTCTTCTTTTTTTTTTCTTTTTCCCCCTGATTGGAAAAAAAGAACGAAGGGGAGATCAGTGTCCAGATCTACTTGGAAAAGTGACTTAACAGTCATTGTAAGGCATGAAGAAGTCAGGTGAACTTGTAGAGCTCATGACTGGATCACGCGAGGCAGCGGCTTACACATCAGCTTCTAAAACTGCTTTAAAACAAAACCTCCAAACACAAAAAATATGAATGATACCTCAGGATGACACCTGAGATTAACCTCTGGCCTCCATACACAAGTTGCCCATGCATTCTCTCTCTTTGTCTTTGTCCTTTTATCTTTCTATATCTGCCTGTCTCTGTCTCTGTCTCTGTCTCTCTCTCTCTCTCACACACACACACACAAAATAGAATCAACTCAGGGTAGTTCTTCAAGAAGACTCCCTTTAGACTTTTCTGGAATTTCCTCTAATGCCTCCAACCATCTCAGCTTAAATGAAAAAGAAAACCCCAGGCACCTGGCCAGTGGTTATTACCCCATTTGCACAGTGACAAGTACCAAGTTACATGTCAATCATGCATTCCTTGTGGTGACCAGAATATGCCAAGTTCAGAGAACTGAAACAGAACTTCCTGCTTCCCAACAAAACTCCTTCCCTAATAAAGATGCATTGTAACACTCATGACTTAACTCCCAAACAGGAAAAACACAGTTGACACTCAGGGATCATAGAGATTTCTCTTCCTGTCTGCTCCACTGCTCCAGATTAATTTGGTGCAAAACTTCCTTTTATATCTTGTTATAGTCCAGAGCATGATCCAAGATAAGTGAGGAGTCTCAGTCTTTCCCTTCAAGGTTTTCATATGAATGGTTCCTAAATGCACAGAATTTTTCCTCTTCACCATGATTAACATAGATATTTAATTTACCCTTTTATGATGTCTATAAAATGAAATCTAGTAGGAGTCAAAAATTTGAGGGTCTTAGGAGGGTGTCATTGGGCAACTGCCATTGCTTGGTTGACTCTGTTTCCTGTTCTTAGTTCTCTCTGGGATTGCACCAAATCCCAAACTCATCTATTCTAGTTAGCTTAGAACCATCTGAGAAAGGAGTCTCAGTTAAGGGATTTCCCAGATCAAATTGGTCTATAAGCATGCCTGTGGGGGGGTTGTTTTAATGATTAATGGGTGTGGGAGAGCCTGGCCTACTGTGGGTGGCACCATTCCCTGGGCCAGAGGTCCTGAGGTACATAAGAAAGCTAGCAAAGCAGGGGCTGAGTGAACCAGCAAGCAGCACTCCACGGTTTCTGCTTGAGTTCCTGCCCTAACTTCACTCAGTATGAACTGCAGCCTTTAAACTCAAAGAAACTCTTTCTTCCCCTAAATTGCTTTTGGTCAGAGTGTTTTATCACAACAGAATGAAGCGTCATCTTTTCTTTAGCACTTGTAAACTCCCAGCTCCTCATTTTGCAAATGTACAGCTATGTATTTAACATAGCAAAGTCACCTCATCACAGAGCCACCATCTGTAGGAAAACAGCACACAGAACTTGCAGAGTCCCCAACACGAGACCCTTTCTAACAAGGGTGCTTTGTAACTTAGGCCTATTTCTAAGAGCAGGAACCTCAAAGTTGCCATGTAGGAGGAGCTGTGGGGACTCTGGAAGTCCCAGAGGACAGCAGAGGAGACCAGGCTCTGGGATGGCACAACCACATCCAAGCACAGAAGCAAGAGATAAATGAATAGAATGATTCTCACTAATCACTTATTGATTTCCATCACACATAGAAGAGAAACACAAAAAACAGAGCTCAAAAGTCTGGCTGAAGGTTGTAGCTAGCAAAGCATCAGGGAGCAGGTGGACAGTCAAACTGTGCCTTTGTCCACACAAGTGTCAGTTTTCAAATACTTCTTGGTCTTCAATCAAGCCTTCCACTGGGCACTATGGCTACACAGATGAGACATGGCCCTTTTCTCCCAAAGCACTGACATCTGCTCTAAGTGTATGAGACTATGTGCATTAAGTAACCTGAAGACCAGAGGATGTTTGAGAAGGTGTCTTGCTTGGTTTATCTCAAAGTTTGGTGTTTTTAATGCTCCCTGGAACTATGTATAGTCATGTGCTCTGGCTTCCTGAGTCCAGTCCAGGCCTCAGGGTGCTTCCTGCCGTTCTACTGTAATCTCCAGGCTGTGGCCTGAGACGCAATAGAAAGGAGAGAGCGAAGAGTCATGATACCACCTCTGGTGCTTTCACATATTGGATCCTCATAACAACTCCATGACAATGGTTTTGGAAGACTGGAGTGGGTCATGACATGCTCAATGTGACCAGCAGTGGAGATGGGGTGGGGGTGAGGCACAGTCCCTGCGCCTCCAGCCACTGCTTCTAGGCTCTGTCTGCTTCCCCACTGAGTCCATTTAAGGTGCTGGTTCACGCCTCTTGAGCATTCAGCTCCCTCGTTCCTTGTGCCAATCCTCATGCCAAGTTTGAAGTTGCCAAATATTTAAGTGTTAGGGGAAGGTTGTTAAACAATAGTCCCCTGGTCTCTCGGGTTCTCTGCTTATGAAGACAGGGGGGAAAGAAGACAGAAGGTCCACAGAGCTAGGCAAACAAGTCTGGTGACTGCTGCCAAAGTAAGAACAATGGTCTCTGCCTCCCTCACAAGCTACTCAGAGCTGAAGGGGAAGGAGCGAAAGCGTTGAACAACAAAGGATAGAAACACTGAGCAGCGGGAAGGGAGGAGGCCCTTCAGCCGTTTATCGTTTATGCAACACATTCTCGAGTGCCAGGAATTACAAATGGGGCTAGGACACAAGGCAGGTAAGACTTGATGCCTGTCCTACAAGAATCCACGGCTGCCTGCGCAGAGGGGCAGGGCACTCTGGCCTGAAGTGAGAGCAAGTCACTGGACGGGACGGACAGTTATCAAGAAGAGAGAGTCTGTTGAACACCGCGATGTATTATTAGCTCAAACATGGCTCATTCTCAGAATCACCTCAGTTATTCTACGAATATCTGGATTTCCGGGTTCCACCTCCAACCTGGCGAACTGGAAACTTTCCTATGTGTACATCCATCGCCTCTACTTTTAATAAGCTCCCTTTCTGATTTCAACAATAACAGCGGTCACCATCTATCAGCTAGAAACTCTCAGCGGGTGCCATTGATCCAAAGCGGTTTTGGTTTGCACATTTCTCAGCTTCATGGAGGAGGAAATGCCTGAAGCGAGCCCCAGAGTTGAGGACAGGCAAGGTAGCTATATGGGCTGCTGAGAAGGGAGGGAGAAAGAGCTTTGTAGGTGGAAGTCCCATCTGAGCAGTTGCCACACATATACCACACACACACACACACACACACACACACACACACACACAAATGCAAATACAAAACAAGGAAAAAAATTAAAAATTGAGTGAAAATTTATCTTACAAAGTCATAAGTCTGAAGTTTAAATTTCAAAAAAAATTTAAAATTTTTATTCATTTTTATTTTATGTGTACGAGTGTTTTGCCTGCATTTCTGCAAGTGCAGCACATGTGTTCAATGCCATGGAGGCCAGAAGAGGGCGTTGACCCTTGGGACCTGGAGTTATGGACAGTTGTTAGCCACCATGTGGGTGCTAGGAACCAAACCTGGGTCTTCTACAAGAGCAATCAGTGTTTTTAACCACTGGGCCATCTCTCTAGCCCCAAATTTCAAAGTCTTTATTTGCAAATGGTAGCTGGTCAGTATAGAAATCATATCAATGATTCAAAATTTCAGTTTGAGACATTTCCCCCAAAATCTACAAGCAAAAGATAAAGATGAATGCATTATGTTAAAATCTGAAAGAAAATCAATGAGATGGTTTTGAGGGTAAAGATCCTTACTGCCAAGACTGATAGGTTTGATTCCTGGGCTCTACACAGCAGAGGAAGAGAATCCACCCATGGGTATAGTGTAAAATATGAAAAAATACTGTCACTATGTGTAGATGATGGCCCATTTTCAAACTAAAGGTAATCAACCAAGAAACTAATTAGAAACAAAATCAAACAAATTGAATTTTAGAAAACAGTTGCTTTGAAACCAAATATGCTGAGAATCAATAGGATTCAGTCTGATAATTTATAAAACATCATGGAAGCAGGATCATACCACATTGATCACAAGACAATTCAATGCCTAACATGAAACACAGGTTGAAATATGTCAGGCCTGAATGAAGAAAACTGCTATTAATTTATTAAAATAAATAATAAAATATGAACAAAATATTACATGCTGTTGAATGGCAGATCTGATATTGAAATGTTAGACTAATGAAGAAAATTCAGACTTGGATATGTGGAATTTCCAGTTCTTCCTTCTTATGTCATGTAAAGGCATCGAGATATAGACAGCATGTACATGTATGTATATGTTTACCTAACAACATATATATGTATCCAAAGCACCTACATATGTCTGTATAACATGTTAGTCATCTCTATAACTGTCTACTATCATCTATCTTTCTGTCATCTGTCATCTTTCTATAATCTGTCTGTACTGAATTCAGTGGAGAAATAGGAGTTGCTTACAGAAATCTAGATGCTATCAACATAGTGAATGACTGAAGCCACAAATAGGAATAATATTGCTACAGGAATGTATATGATACAAAGGAGAAGGGGCCAAAGACCAACATTTACGGAGGATGCAGTATGCAGGGAGCAGTATAAATATGGGGTGGTCCAAGACAGAAGAAAAACCTGGAGAGAATGGTGTATTGGACATCAAAGCAGACACCCTTAGGAAGTAGATAGTCCACATGATCATTTGTTATAGGTGCATCAGGCAGTGCATCAATGATGAAAGAGAGCCTATCATATCATACATGACTGTAAGAGTACCAGTCATGGTAGCTAGAATAAATGATGGCTGAGGGCTTCGTCCTAAACAAGGCTCAGGAAACATTTCTGAAGAGAGAGTGGAAAAAACTTAGGATCCGGAGGGTGGCAATGGGGCTGCAAAGTGCTCTTCTCGGGGCTTGACACAGCCATTACAAACACAGGATCTCTTGTGCAGCGGCCGTTACCTGCACAAGACTGAGCTGTCATGGACTGGGGAGGGGTTCGTGGGGTCCTAACCCTCCCTGCTGAACTATTGGCAACTGATGGATTCTGGTGGAGGGACAGTCATTGCCTTCAGTTGTGTACTAAATAGTCAGCCCACCAGGCTCCAGTGGATAGCTCCAGACCCATGGCCACACAGACAGTCCTGGTTAAAATCAGTGGGTCACAGAACAAAACCAAAAGGCATGAATGTGGGACAGGAACCTGTAGGCAGAAGTGGAGTGGGAACGGGTAGTAGGATCACAGAGAAGGTGGGCATGAAAGCGCAGAATGCAGCACACACAGGTGAAACTGCCAACGAACAAATTTCCCCAATCAAAACACCCAACAATGGCAAAAGGGGAAAGAAGAGTCGCTTCAGTGGGGTCGTAAGGGGACTGGGCTTGAATCAGGGTGGATGACCTTTGCATGATGCTGATGACCACGGAGGAGCCAATACACATGGAAACCACTACTTTCTATGCAAAGTAAATATGTCTTAACAAGTCTCAATTCCATCATCTATGGAGTTGCAGAAGAAATGTGGTGATGACTATGTAACTCTTTCTTTTTTAAAACCAAAATTACTTTGAAAGCAGATGCTGCCAGTTTAGGTTCTGGACATCTTCCAGGAGACACTTTAGCATGTGATATGCTCGATACATAGCACTGAGCTAACAGCTCCCCGACTTCCTCTTTGCCTCCTTCACAGTGCCAGCTTTTCATCTTAAGACGTATTCTGTAAACTTGTTAACACAGAAACACAATCTACTGTGTGTTCTTGCACTGACGCAAAGGAAGCTGCCGAGGGAGGCGACAGATCTGAAATGTTTTGCAATGTAACACTTTGTTTCAGCCGTCAAAGGAGGAGCAGAATTCCAGTTCCAGTCAAATGAGGTGGCAGAATGCTTTCCTGTTTGTCTAAATAGATGCCAGGACTTAAATACACATCATGTCCCTTCCCAGAACTTGGCTGCAAAGCACCCCCACTAGACATAACCCAGAGATGCTCAGCAAGTGGCCCAAGCCAGCTGAGGCCTTTATTGTAAGGCTCTCAAATGGCCAGTGGACTGACATTTCTCAAACACACAGTGGGAACCAGTGACAACTATCAAGCGGTTGTAATGTAATGATGGGCCTTCCCTTCCATCCCTCCCTTCCATCCCTACCTTCCATCCCTCCCTTCCATCCCTCCCTTCATTAATCATCCCTATAGGGAGTATTTGCTAAACATCCATGAAATATCAGGCACTTGGTCAGGCTAAAGTGTGCAAAGATAATATTGAGTTAGCCTTGAGGATCTTAGAGTTTAGTGAAGAAAGAAAAACAAGCTTAGCACTTAGTTATAATGTGGCAAGACAAGAACTTTAATAAACACATGCTCAAAGTTCTATGAGAACCCATTCAAGGGGGTACGGGTTCCAATGTGCTGGCTCAGCCAAAAGCAAGAGAGGCTGATATTGTCTGAGGTCTGTCTCTTTTTAATTCTGCAAACAGAAGGATTGCCAGTTATTCAGAAGTTTTACTGAAGCTTGGTAAAGGACTGGTGTCACTGAAAAAGCCTATGGAATACAGCTTTCTTAATCCTTCCAGCTGTGCCCCCTCCCATTAAAGTAACATGCTTGTGTGTGTGTGTGTGTGTGTGTGTGTGTGTGTATGTACATATATTCTATCAGTTCTGTTCTTGTATAGACCTTGACTAATATACCCACTGAGCCACCTCCTTATCCCAGGGTAATTCACTTCTAAGGGGCTCTCCATGGGAAAGTAGACTCCACAGTGTATGTCAATAGGTGGATGAAAGGATATTAAACTAAAGATGTAGTTAAGATCTCTTATAAGAGTTGTTTCAAAGAGCTCAAAGTAAAGGCAGGGAGGAGTGACATCATGGCCACTGTCACCTTTTGAGTCTTAAGGACACTGAAACTGGAGGAATCTTTTCTGGAGTCATCTTTACCTTAGTTACAAAAGGTCACTGTGCAAGGACAGTCTTGATGCCGAAGGGGGATAACTGAGGCAGGGCAAGCCCTTGTCTCTCTGAGGGTCACTGATGTCATTTGTGAACTACCAAGGCTAGGTGGCTGTGCTCTGAAGTCTCTTCCAGATGCAACAGCTTAGGATATGCTTTCAGAATCAGAAAAATAATTAAATCTCTTCATCCTTAGAAGATTCTTGACGTTGTGTACCACTTGGGGAGAAGCAACAGCAAAATCCCAGAAATTCGCCCAGCACATTCCCTATTCTCTTCCGCATGGCTGCTGACATTGAACTTGTAGAAACAGAGGATCCAGGTTGTCCAAATGAGTGGAACCAGTGGGAGGAGGTAGAATTAATACCCAAAGGCAGGAATTTGCCTTCCTGAGAGTCCCTTCTCTACTGAAGCGAACTTCAGGCTATTAGTGCTCTCCGAATCCTCTCTTCAGACTGAGTAAATGCTCTAAAGGAGTTGCCCACGGTGACCAGCATGGTTCTGCCTTATTCACGCCACTGGAGGAAGAGCTGGGCTGCCCTGCCCTTTGCCGACAGTGGCTTTCTAAGCAAGCTGGCCTTGCTGTAGGATTTCAGGGAAGACTCAGTCTGCTGGCTAACTGATTAACTCAAGAATGTGGGTTGAGGGCTTGCTGTGCAGAACAAAAGCTCCCTTGGATGTATCTCCCAGGTCTCAAAGACTGTGTGGCCCACAGGAAGGTGGGCCTGAGGACTTCCTCCAGGCTGAACACTTACAGTCAGGCTACCAATGCTGAAACACCATGTCCTGATGTCCTGTTCTTGGAAACCCCAAACGACAGCAACCCCGGGGCAGCAGCAGTCAGAGCTTCCTGACTGCGTGCTTCCTAAGGGAGGGAGACGCTTCTAAAACCTTCACCCTGCAGACTGACAGCTGAAACACTGGTCAAGGGAGATAATCACCCTGGAAGACGTCAGTACAAGGGAAACATTGAAAAGAAGTCGACATCCAAAATGGGAGTTTAGCAGCAAACCCAGCACAGCGGAGGGCGGGTATGCAAACCTGTCAGCCACGGGCCTCTGAGGGGATACCTGCTCTCCCTTCCCTTTAGCCTCACCGAGGCCAGGCCCGGCTCCATCTTGCTTGGACTGTCCTTGGCAGCTCCAAACTGTCCTGTGCTTATTGATCTTTCCATGGGTGTCTCCTTCTCCCTGTCCCTACACCCAAGAGGAGAAGTTGTATGGAGTTTCCTCCGCTCCCCAGGTCCCTGCCGCTGGCCTCCCAGGTCCTGTGGAGACCTCTGCCCTCCTCAGCCATGGCAGTCGCCTGAGCTAGGACTAGGAGTGTGTCCCAAGACTGAGCTCTTCCCACTGCTGTATCCCCCAAACTCACGCTGCAGGGACATCTCTGACTCCAACTTCCCATGTCAAAAGAAAAGAGTTTCCTAATTATAGCTTTATTTATTTTGAAAGGTTGTTACACTTTGACCTCCATTTCAAAAACAAAAAATAAACTAAACCCCAAAGCATTCAGGAACTGCCCCCAGCAGTACAATTTTTTTTGACCCTGTTTGCAAGCCTCCGGGGTAGCCCTCCTTCTTGGAATTTGGATCCTATTTTGTCCCTATTTTCTTCTGCTCTGAACCATCTCTGACTGTGCTTTCTTCTCGAGGCCTATCGAGCCTCGAACTCTCGGCATCCTCAGGACTAACTTCCTTTTGCTGCATGAACAACGTCGGTTCAGCTTTCCCTCTCTCCCTTCTCTCCCTTCCCCGGCTTCCCTCCCTCCTTTCCACGCTCCTCTCTCCGTCTCAGGTCCATCAGCTCCTCATAACTGCTCCATCCACCCCACCCCTCACTCACCTGATCCAGGCAAGTATGGAAGGTCTGTTCCTTCTAGAGACATCACCACATCCTGTATCTTTAGGGTCACAGAGCTAGAGTCCTGTCAGCAAGGTCAAGACCATCTCTTTCTCATCACCAGTTACCTTTTCTTATATTTATTTGGGGGACGAGTAAAAATATTATATTTGGTCATAGACACATGGCTAGAAGGGAGTGTTGAGAAAAAGAGCAATCAGTGTGTGTCAAGAGACCAGAGACACCCAAGAGAACGAAGACAGAGAACTGATGGCAGGACTTATGAGAAGATAGGGGCAGAAAGAGGATTTATAACACATTTTATTATTCTAACCCAATATTGTCAGATGGGGTGAATCTGGCTGTCTGGCTGCTTTTCTATGGCCTACAGGTAAAAAATAATCTTTACATGTTCAAATGTCTGGGAGAAAGATGAAAAGAACATTTTATAAGGTGTGAAAATTCTATAAAATTGAAATTTCAGTCTCCTTAAATTAAGCTCTTCCGCAACGCAGCCAGGCTTCCTTGTTTACTCATGTCTGTGGTGTTTTTGCAGCTGCAGCAGCAGAGTTCGACAGCTGTGACGGAGACCAGATGGTGTATAAAACCTGAAGCCTTTACTACCTCACCGTAATGTGCTGGTGGGAGGCGCCCCAAAAGATTCGTCCCTGCCGCACTGCCTGGCCCTGTGGACGCTACCTTATTTGGAAAAGCAGTGCTGGCAGATACAATTAGGGATCTTGAGAGAGATCATCTCGGACTGTCTGGGTGGGCTCTAACAACCAGTGATCCTTTAGGACTCTGAGGAGAAGACGGCAGACACAGCCGAGAAGCTGAGGGCGTCAGAGGCAGAGACTAGAACGATGAAGCTGCAGGCCTCGATCAAGGCCTGGAGTTGCCACAAGGCCTGCCAACACCTTAAGGATTTCTGGGCTCTCTAAATTGGACAAAACAGTTTTCTGTTGATATGTGTGATGAGTGGGGAACCCAGGGCTACAGCCAGACACAGGAGTATCTCATTCTTACATGCAGGTGGAACTGTCCCTTAAAAAACAAAAAGGAAAACCGATAGGCTTATCTTCCTGTCAGAAGTCAGTCTTAAGCAATTTGAATACAGAACAGGAGATAGACACTGGCTCTTGGAGGCTTTGTGTATGTTCCAGTTGTCTTATGAATTGGATTTTGGTAGGTTCACTAAAAGCCAGCTTCTATTAAGATGGATAAGAAGGTTAGAGGGATATCTCAGTGGTTAAGAGTACTTGGTGCTCTTGCAGAAGATCTA
This sequence comes from Eospalax fontanierii, assembly GCA_035773235.1. NCBI lineage: Eukaryota > Metazoa > Chordata > Mammalia > Rodentia > Spalacidae > Eospalax > Eospalax fontanierii. Next base: position 49,291,160 of record CM069547.1, on the reverse strand, counting down.
AGAGTTCATTTCCTAGCACACATGTCAGGTGGCTCACAACTGCCTATAACTCCAGCTCCAGAGGAATTCAACACTGTCTTCTGGCCTCTACGGGCACCCCAACAACATGGCACACACTCACAGAGATAAAAAATTAAATCTTAAAACAGAAAGATGAATAAGAAAATGAAGCTGTGTGCCATGATACACACCTGTAATGGTACACACCTGTAACTCCAGTACACAGGAAGCAGAGGCAGAGGGGGATTGAGATTTCAAACTCAGCTTGGGCAAATCAGTCAGTTTGTGGCCAGCCTGGGCTAGATCACAAGACCTTGTCTTAAAGACCTAAAGGTACTCACCAGCCACAAGTCTATGCTATTCATGTTTTATTCTGTAACTTGGGTTTATTGATTTGTGGTATGTGCATCTATTTTGATAGTCCTGAAGAGGCTTTGTTTTTAAGTAGAAGATATTTTACCCTTCTCTCCTCAACCTCAAAGCCAAAACAGAAAGAACCAAATGAGGCGAGGACCTCACACAGATGAAGGAGCCGGTGAGATAGCCTGGCCCGCACTGTGAGGCTGACACCTCCACTCGCTAGTTGGAGGTGGGAACAGGCCTAATGGCTCCATGCAGGTCTCTAGTAGATTCCAGTACATTCTAACTGTAGGGACCACTGGCCAGAAATGGGCTGGTGGGCATAGTCTACTTGGCTTTTGTCCAGCTTTGTAGTTAAGACCAGACAGGTGTACTGAGGGATCAATTAGGAGTGGGATGGAAAGGGGGTGCCAGTCTGGAGCAAACTGAAAACCCAGGCTTGTAGGAAAGCTAGACACAATACCACCAAGTCTGAACAAGCCGCCTTTTCCTTTATCTCCCTTCCTGCCATCTGCCCACCATTGTCCTCCCCACCTACCCAGGGAAGCAGGATCCATATGGTGACTTTGTAAGTCCCCACACTTCCCTTTGCCCTAATGAACAAGCCTTTGTAAGCATGGTTAGTGACTTCTAACTTAGAAGCATCTAGGCCGGTCATGCTAAGAGCTGACAAGAAAGATTATACCCACCTGTTTGTGTAGTGAGCCAAACAAAGAGGTTAGTGGCCCAGTGACCCCACCATATCCTAGGACAACTTCTTGGTGTTTTTGCTTTATTCCAGGACTGAGAACTGAACTCAGGGCCTTGCTAGGGAAGCTTCCTACCACTGAGCTATGTCCCAAACCCTCTTTGTACTTTTTATTTTGTGACAGGGTCTCTCATTGGTCGAGCTGGTCTTGAACTCACTCTCTAGCCCAGGCAGACCTTGAACTTATTATCTTCCTGGTTCAACTTCTCAAGTAACTGGGATTGCAGACCTGTATGACCAGGCCTGACTATTTCTTGAATTTCTGAAGTTAGAGTCTTAACTCATTCTTTTTGAAACTTTTTGATTAATATAAATAAGGCTGTAAATTTTCTTCTAAGTACCTTTTTAGCTATAAGTAAGCAATATTTTATTTTATACTTCTAAATATTCGATATTTTCCATTATTTCTTATTTGACCTGTAAGTTATTTAAGGAGACGGTCTTAAGTTTCTAATCATATTGTATTCTTATAATTAGCTTTGTTTTAATAATTTCCAACTAATGGTGTTGGGCCTTGCTAGGGAAGGGGAACCCCAGGGCTGTGGCTAGACAAAAGAATATCCACAAATAGGTGAAATAGCTTCCCCCAAAGAAAAACAGAAATGTGTTCATCTGGCACAGGAAGACGTCAGTCTTAAGTAATGCAAATATTTCAATCTGTCCTTTTGTTTCTAGCTCCTGGCTGATATTAGGAAAACATGGAAACATGCCTGCAAGAAAATCTGATTATTGAAAGTGAATTCTCAAAGCCAAACAATTTCCAGGTTTCTACTTAGAGACAGGGAGGTAGAAGCATTGGAGTTCAAGACTCGATAGGAATGAGGTTTAGTTTAAAGCTTACTTCGCCAAGAACTTCATGTGTAATTCCCATTATAACTCCATGGATTAGGCCTAAACATTATTTTATCAGGGAAAAATGGAAACTCAGCTATACAAAAACTGAGCTAAGATCTTAGAGATAGATGAAGGCAGCAAGAATGAGAGACCCCATTGTGATTCAGGTTGGCCTTCTAATATTCCTTTGCTACTTTGGGATCCAACTCACTCTAACTGTCCCTAAAATCTACAGTTGGGCAGAGGCCGGGCAGCTATAGGGAAAGAACTGTGTAAGGAAACTACCTGATCAGTGTCATTTCAATCAGACCAAGTGGACATGGAGGGACTCAGGGCTTATTAAGCTTGCCTCAGCTCTCTGCCTTTTTTTCTGGGCAGAATATACATGTCATGTGTTCCAGGGCCCGACTTAGTAGGAGGAAGTACTACAAAAGGCAGCAACAGGCAGCTGTTTTCCAAGATAAACGCACATTTAATTAGATAAATAAAAATAGAAATGGCCCTAAAGGGGGAGGGGTTGTCTCTATCTCAGACCTCAGTGAAGCTCTAACCTTAGAACCTCTTAGTTTTGAGCAGCAGTATTGAAAGTTGGTTTTATCAACTCTGGGTGATTGCCATGTATTTTCTGTCAATTAATTTTTGCTGCAATGCCTGCTGAGTTTGTGGTATAGCACAGAGAGACAGCTGAATGTTTGCAGCATCACTGAATTTGGATGTTGGGCCCGGAAAGCTAAATACTCCTCAGATGAACATACCCAGCATAGCAGAGGAATCAGCTGAAAAGAGGAATCTGTGGTCCCCTGAGCTGCACTCTGTGCGGCCATTCCATTAGACCACTCCTCTACACATTCTAATGATCCCATGATCCAGCCTAGGCTCTGCTACCAACCCCCTGTGCATCTGAGCACCCACCAATTCCTTCATGCATGGACAGAACTGGTCATTGCACCAGCCTCAGAAGGTTGTGCTGTCTGTCTTTCAGATGTAGTATTTCACTTAGTTCTCATACTTACTTACTGTCCTAGTTTACTTTCTATTACTGTGATGAAACACTGACATTTTATCTTGCAATTCCCAGGTCCCAGTTCATCACTGAGGGAGGTCAAGGCAGGACCCTGGAGGCAGGAGTTGAAGCACAGACCATGGAGGAATACTACTTCCTAGCCTGCTCCCCTGACCTGGGCTCAGCCTGCCCAGGGATGGCAGTGCCCACAGTGGGCCGGGCACTCCCACAAAACTCAGCAATGAAGAAAATGCCCCTCAGACATGACCACGGGTCAGTCCAATAGAAGAAATTTCTCAGTGGAGGTTCCCTCTACCCAGGTGTGTCAAGTTGAGAACTGAAGCTCCCCAGCGCAAATGCTGATAAAGCAACTGGTGTTAGTTTCTATTTTAAAGACAAGTAGTTAATTTTGTAGAAAAAGCCAAGAAACAGAAGGTTTTTTTTTGTAGTTCAGGTTGGCGATCCACTAATTCTACATCTGTAAGATTTCAGAAGCTGTGTGTCAAACATGCTTACCTCAGTTTATAAGTATTCCTCAGCAATATTTGCCAATTTCTACTGGCCAAAGTTCTGAGGAAGCTTATACACAGGAGAAAAGAGAAGTATTACTACCTTCCCATTTAAGGCCTCTACATCAACAGATATCTTCCTAACAAAGATGGAGTCATCCCAACAGAGAGGTAATCTAGCTAGTCTAGATCAATCTAAAAAATCACAGTCATTTTGTCACATCTGATTTTGCCCTAATATTGATTACTATTTTCTTGAATTGCTTGTTGGACTAAAATTACCCAGAATGCTCTATGACTGGAGGTTCTCACATCTTCGAGGCTCTGATTGGTGGCCAAAAGGAGCTAAGCATTCTGGGAATTATATTAAATAGTAGAGAGACCACTTACTGAGTACCTATTTCTGTCACGCAAAACTATGCACTGGGTTGGGCAGGAAAAGAACTTTGAAGAAGGTTCAACATCAACACCACTCATACAACGATAAGCAGGAAGTGGGAGTAGCCCTTTTCCGGCAATATGTTCGCACTACACTACAGACTTTAAAACAGTGAAAAATGGGCTGGAAATTATGAAATAGCACTAGGTATTAAGATCTGAGTGGAGAATTCTGTCTGAAATTATGTGAGTAATGACGGAAACAAGGTTCAAAAATACTGGGGTAAGTCTGTGCAGACTTCGTATGAAAGAAGAATAATGACGGCCATGAATTATAAGCTGTATAGTGTAAATAGGAGATAATGCCAAAAGGTGGAGCAAGAACAGAGTACGACAGCTGTCAGCAATGATGTTCAGATGTACATAACATATTTAAAATGAAATCAAGTTTTAATGTAAGCCAGATGTGGTGGTGTGCCTGTAATTCCAGGATTCAGGAGCCACAGAAAGGAAAATCAAGAAGTTTGAGGCCAGCAAGGATTACACAGTCCTGGACTATAAAACTGAGTCTCAAAACGATGATAGTAATAATAATAATTATTAATAATAACCTCAATAAATGAATTAGAAATTTTGGGGCTTTAAATGTGATTTAGAATGATGCTCTATGGAATGTTAATTAGCAATCAGAAGAAGAGATGAAAACAAAGAACTAGGTGGGGGAGGAAGGGCTGAAGAAAGCCAAGGTGAGAAGTGATTCCGAAAGGGGCAAATGCAGCTACAGGACACATGCAGGGGTGGATGAGGAGGCCTGTGGGGAAGCAGAGCATCCCAGGACAGTCCGCTCTAGACGCTGGTCAAGAATGGAAGGAAAAGGCAGTAAGATAAAAACAATGAGAGTCCCTGAACAAAAGAACTAAATGATTTGAACAGAAGCAATGGATTAAGACACAATAGAAGAAAATGTTCTTGATTTGAATAAAAGGCTGACTATGTGTGCTTATATTGAGAGAAATTAATCTTTGGGGAGAGATATTTTATATATTTTCTTCTTTTTTTAAGAATAAAACTAAGAATTTTACTAAATAAATTTTTCCTATAATAGAAAAAATAACACAAGGCTTCTTTTAAAGTTTTCCTATCATAATGTCAGAAAATGGAACCATATGTATAAAATTATGGCATCAGCAATCTCATAGCTTGGGATTAGCTCCCTAGATTGCTATTCTCATGTTCGGATAGCAGAAAGAACTTCTCAGGAAGCTAAGTGTTCAGAAGGTGCGCCAGCAACGCTATCCTTGAAAATAAAAATAAAAATGACAGCAACATCCAAAGAACAAGCCCAATAACAGAAACTTCTCAAAGACAAGATTCCCTTGGAGAGAGATAGCTCTGATTAGGACAAGAAAAAGAAGCTTGTTGACTGAAGAAACAGGGCAGATACTTAGACAGACAGATACAGATTTGCAATCATAATGCGGCTGTAAGACTTACTCTGAAGGTAAAAAAAGAACTTTTCAATGAGAAAATGTAACATGTAATTTTTAAATTGGCATCTACTCATGGCTCATAGTGATGAGATTTACCAAGATATTTAAAACATTTTTATTGAATGTTTGTGAGTTTCATAAAATATAATTTGACAGTATTTAGATCCCCTATCCCATCTTCTCTTACTGATTTCTGCTCAATGTAATGTACTCTATTATATATCATATAATATATACATAGTATGTATATAATATAATATAATATAAAATATAAGGCCTATAGAATCTAATTTGTGTCCCCAAATTCCTTTAGTGTGGATTCATTCACTGGAGCCTGGTTAACCTACCAAGAATCCTATTCTTGAAAGAGAACTGTCTCTCCCTCTCCCAGGAGCCATCAGTTGTCAGAATTTTCTTAGGTTGGGATTGGGGTTTCTTACCCACTTCCCCATGTCTATGCTGGGCTTTTGTCTGATTTAAGCTGCATGGGACTTGTGTATAATATCACCATTGCTGAGGGTTCATTTGAGTAACTGATCAGCTGTCTGGAAAACTCTGTTTTCTTGTGGTCACCCACTACCTCTGGCTCTTACAGTCTTTCCACCCCCTCTTCTATAATGACTCCTGAGCTGTCATCGAGACATTTTTATAAAATGTTATTGCTTTGTGACATCTACAGATTCAAAAGGAAATCATGCAATACAAAGCTTACATAACCAGCTTCATGAAGTTCAAAGGCATCCCGTTTACACATTTCTTTAAGAAACATGACAGAACCCCAAGTACATGCTTTAGACCCATGCACTACAGCACAGCCCTAAATATATGTTCTAGAGGTGGACATACAGCACATCCTGACTATGTCAGTGGCCAGTGGTCTGGATCTCCAAGTGATAACAGAAGACAGCCAGTATCGTCATAGAAGAAGCTATATTATTTAGTCATTTTATTTTTAGAAAGAGACTTGAACACTAAGATGTGTTGGTGAATTCAGCCATCAGTGAAAATCATATCACAGGGCTTGACTTATCTGTGCTCCATTTTAGCTTAGACATATTTAATTATATTTCATGACTTTCCTGATTAAGAATACATTTTCCTGTAATTGAAAGTCAGTGTGATTATATTTTCAGCATGTTGATGCACTATTTATGTCTGGGAGACAATTAAGATGTGGGCTGTTTTTTTCACTTAAAATCTCTTTGCATGAGCTGGAAAGATGGTTGGATGGTTAAGAGCACTTTTGCTTCTTTTACAGAGTGACTGAGTTTGGTTCCCAGCACTCAGTTCAGGGGGCTCACAATCGCTGCAATTCCAGATCCATCCAGGGGATGTGAAATCTTATTCTGGCCTCTGAGAGCACCTGCAAACATGTGCATGCACACGCGGATACACTCACATGCATATACACACATTCACATAAAAATAAAATACACATGAAAATATCTCTGCACATTAATTATATACTGCCACAATTTTCATTTAAAGATGAATGACTCCGAAATGTTACTGATGCATAGACGCTGTTAGAATCTGTGCTAAGATTCCATTTATGATCTGCTGTCCCGCAGTGTGCGTGGAGTACCTGGGAGAGACGGCAGGTGCGTTCACATCCAGCTATTTCCCCTGTCCTGGTACTGTGAGACATGACACTTCCCAGAGTCTTTGCAGCCAGGCAAGGCTGCCTGAATTCATCCAGGCAGTATCGTGCATGGATGTGATGGACGTCACCTTCAGAGTTTCCACCTTCACTTCCCTCTTACACAGTCATGACAACTTAGAAGTCACGTGCTCAGTCAGTAGTGTCACAAGGTAGAGGGAGACTTGATCCTTGAGTTATCAGATGGAGGAGAGCAGCCCTTGACTCCGCCAACCTTCAGGAGAGAAACAGCAACTGTTGTGCTGACATCCTGGGAGGCGAGTTCGTCAATTGTAATTTCTGCTCTCCTGTTCTATTATAGTTTTTTTTCTTTTCTTTCATATTCAGGCTTGAACTTAAAAGGGTGAATAACACATGATTCTGACAGGCACTGTTATAAGTCTTCATACCAGTCAGTGTTTCACAAGCCAGGGTTCTGTTAACTATGGTTCTACACTGATTGTGGCAAATGTTACCAGGGTTATTATTATTTTGTACTCAGAAGATAAATGGGAGGCAATTCAAAATAGGAATGCTGAACTCTAAACTTCCTCTCTGATGACTTGTTCTAGAACGTTCATACACAGGTGGATTAAGAAATGGACATTCAGCTAGGTATGGTGCTCAGGGTTTATAATCCCAGCACTCAGGAGAAGGAAGAAGCATTTCCATGAATGCAGAGCCAGCTGGTGCTACACAGTGAGTTCCAGGACAGTTTGCCTTACAGTGTGAGACCGTCTGAAGAAAGAATTGTGACCTTCACCTTTGTTCTTGTGAGAAACATTTTACTTATTTTGTAGCAGACGGCCTGGTGATATAAAATGTAAGATGAGGAGACAGGTATTGAGATCGATTCTTTCGGCAAGACTGTATCCTGGCAGCCCAGGCAGTCTAGTCAGGGAAACTTAAAACTACTTATCCAAGCTTTTCTGAGTAGGTTGACTAGTTTATATTTTGTAAAAAAAAAAAAAAACAGTGGATCTATTTTTTTAGAGTACATCACAAAAATGGTGTAAACATTGATCCTCTAGTTGAAATAAACACACATGCCTTAGCACAATAAACAAAGATCCATATAAAAGACAACCAGGCACATCCAAGCTACGGCACGCAGGAGTACTGTATTCACATTACACAGAAATAGTGGGAAGATAATTGCGACAGTGGATGATCGTGAGTGAAAGATAGTGCAACAATGGTGAAAACTGAACACAGGGAATGGAAGGGAACTCTAGGGAAAGACAAACACCCAAACTAAACGAGCCTGAGTCACGTAAGGAAAGATGCAGCGATGTTAGAATAAAATGAACAGATCATTGGTTGAATGGATTTGGACAAAGGCAATTTAAAGGGATCGAGAATCAGAGAGAGAGAGAGACCTCAATATTCTCCCCTCCCCCAAGCACCAAACAATAAGTAAAATATTTGCAGTATACACTGGTGAGGACTATGACATAGAACACATTGTATTCTACACAGAACTGTCCAGAACTGTGGTAAATACAGGCTCCTGGGTTAGCAAGAAGGCCCTTTGCCCATTAAGATCTTGACACACTGTGCTCCCTTCTAGCTGAAACTAGGGAACTAGAAACTAGCTGAAACTGTGGAATGTGACTACAGTACTCCTGCGTGCCGTAGCTTGGCCTCCAAAGATGCTTTGACAGGCTGGTTCCAGGCTCCACCAACTCTTCATAAAGCCGCCTCACTTGGCCTTGACCACATCTGCCTCTTATGGTTTTAAGAGCACTTGAGTCAAAGTGCTGAAGAGAGGACGAAGGATGTATCTTCTCACTGCAGGCTCCTTCTAGTTCAAGGGTGGTGCCCACTGTGGGTCAGAACACGGAGGCCCTGGTGTAGGGTGGAAGAGTTTACCACCGAGTGAGTTCCCAGGAAAGAGGACATGCCCCTGCCTCAGCTGACTCCTTAGTTCACCGCGGAAAATCCTTGGGCTTCGGGTCCCTGTCTTTCTCCCATTTCTGAGATAACAAGTGTCAGGTAGAGGCAGAAAGACAGCCCACATTCCACCAGGTTCCATCCTCAGCCTGTTTCTCCTTCTATTACATAGCACACACCAGGTCAAGCTTATAACTTACTCCATACTTTAATGAACTAGCTAAAACAATATCCACTTTACAAGCGTACCTTATCTTTTAAGTGTTTATCCTTTCATTTAAAAGCCATGCAAATGAATATTCCCTAAAGGCAAATCTTTCCACTCTTTTTGACTAGAGAGGAAGGAGACTGCATGGCCACAAAAACGTGGTCACACAGGCACATTACTCGGTGCAAACAAGGCCAAATGACGATGAGAACCTTCGTTAATGTCAAACATCACACCATCAGGTTACAGGAGACACACATGGCCTCTGGATAGAGACCATCTTAAATACAGGAACCAGACATCATGGGTGGCTGTAGTTCCATGATGTGAAATGTGAATGCCATCCAAAGTTACATTCTCTTTTATTCATTTCAAATTATCTGAGGGAGGCTCTCTGCTGGTTGGAACAGACATGCAATGAGGCGCAGAGCTGAGAGTCAGGGAACCACATTCTAGTTCATCCCAGTGCACAGTTGTGGCTCTGCTTTGGGGTTATAGCCTTCATGTTCTTTAATAAAATATGCCTTTTGCTTACTATAGCTAGTTACAAAATATGTATGACACTTTACATACAATAATAATGAACTAAAGCTACATGTAGTAATAAAATATTGTTCCATGAGAGCAACCAAAAGATAAACCATGGGAATAATCCATCTGAAATGTGAAGGAGGAACCAGGTGTGGTGGCACACATTTTTAATCCAAATACTTGGCAGGCAGAGGCCGGTGGATCTCTGTGAGGTGGAGGCCAGCCTGGTCTACATAGCGTGTTTCAGGCCAGCTGGAGCTACAGGTAGACCTTGTCTCAGAAAAACGTGGAGGGGCTGGAGAGATGGCTCAGCAGTAGAGCACTGGCTGCTCTTTCAGAGGACCTGGGTTCAGTTCCCAGCACCCACATGGCAGCTAACAATCACCTGTAACTCCAGTTCCAGAGGATCCGACACCCTTTTCTGGCCTCCATGAACATTGCATCCAGATAGTGCACTTACATACATGCAGGCAAAACACTCACGCACATAAATTTTTAAAAAATTCAAATGTGAAGGACATTTATCTGATGAATATATTTAATGCTTGTTAGAGGTAAAATGGAAAACTTGCAAAGAAAAAGGCTTTGGGCTGGGCAGACAGCTTGGTCAGTGAAAGGCCTTACAGACACAGGGACCTCTGAATTTAGTCTCCACAATTTGGGTAAGAAGGCCAGGCATGGTGATGTGTGTTTGTGATCCTAGTGCCGGGGAGGTGGAGACAAGCAGATCCCTGGAGCTCCCTGGACAGAGTTCTGGACCGTGAGACCCTGATTCAAAAACAAGGTGGACCATGCCTGAGGAACAACCACTGAGGTTGCACCTGCACATATATGAACATGAGCATGCACACATATGAATATGTATACATGAACGTATGTATATATATATATATATATATAGAGAGAGAGAGAGAGAGAGAGAGAGAGTGAAATAATTATAATGGCAAGGAAATTGTTTTTCACTTTGTATATTTTAATGAAATTCTAATAAAAATTACATCAAGAGTTTACTAGAATCTTAACTTTAGTGGTTCTAAGTTCAGAAAGGAAAATGAAGAGGCCAAAGGATCCAAAATATCATTAGAGATAGAAAAAAGATCATTTCCTTGTTTATTTTTACAGTTAGATCAAGAGAAGAGGCCCCTGGCAAAACTGGGCTCTTGGTGGGCTCTATTTCTATTTCTGAAAAGAGGAAAAATCTGCCAAGATATCCTTTTGTTACAATTTGGAAAAAAGCCATCTTAGGGTAATGGGCTATCTGGGGAGATGGGTCATTTGATAAAAGTGCTGCTGCACAAGTTTGAAGACCCAAGTTTGATCCTCAGCACCCACATTAAAAAAACAGTGTAGCGCAGAGGCGAGCAGCTGTAATCTCAGTACAGAAGAGGGGAAGGCAGGAGGAAGGCTGCGTGCTGGCCGGCCAGGTTAGCTAATCTGGTAAGCCCAGGTTCAGGGAGAAAAAGCAAGGAGGGGAGAAATCGAGGAATACATCTGACATAGATGTCTGGCCTCCACAGTCACACGCACGCACACACACACACACACACACACACACACACACACACATCATTATCTCATTCCAGCAAAACCCAAAGGAACTAGAGGTAAATGCTCCAAGTTGCCAAAGAACTTTATAAACTAAAAATGACAAAATTTTTTTAACAGACTCTGAACTCAAAAAATCTCAGAAAAATTTAAGAAGCAAATAAACTTGAAATATATGAAATATATTTGTGCTTTTTTATTAAATGAGTTGATACTTTTATGGCATTTAAAAAATTAGTGCACAGTAACCCTATTTCATGTGCAGTGTGATATTTCAATACATGAATTCAACACGTAAAGGTCAGATGGGGGTAACTGGCACATCCATCAGCTCAGGCATTCTTATTTGTGTTAAGAACATCCAGATTCCTCTCTGCCAGCTCTTTTGAACGATCTCAGTCTAAGAAACATCAGAGTTGCTCCTCCCGTCTGGCTACAGCCTGGCACCCGTTAGTCTGACTCTTTTCGTCCTTTCCCGGTCACATCCTCCCAGCAGCTGGAAAACACTATGTGTACTTTCTGGTTCGATGAGATCAACTTTTTAGTTTCCACACATAAGGGCCAACAAGTGGCATTCGTCTTTTGGTGCCAGATTTGTTTCAGGTAACGTGACATCCTTCTGCTCCATGCGAGAGTAAAAGTTATTACTGGCAGTAACTGCTACCAGCTGAAGGAACAGGTGGGTTAATCGCAGCATGCAAACAAGTGAAAGAATGCCATCTGCTCCAGAACGTAAGCATTGACCCGGAAAAGCACAGCGAAAGCTGCGTCGGGGTCGGATGATGGCTCAGTGAAGAAGAGCACTTCGTGTTGCTTCAGAGGACACATGTTACATGGCTCACAACTGCCTGTAACTCCAACTCCAGAGCATCCCTATTCTGATCGTCACATGTACTGTACCCGCATAACACACACACACACACACACACACACACGTAAAAGTAAATCTCTTTTTTATTATATATTTTGATTGCATTTTTGTGCATTTCATACAATATCTCTTAATCACATTTAGACTCCCTCCCCTATCTGCACTCCCCGACTGCTGCCCCGGCCAGATTTCATGCATTCTGTCATATATATTAGGGTCTATCGTCAAATTTGTGTTCCCGGATTTCCCGCAGTGTGCCGTTGTCCACTGGAGCCTGGTCAGCCCGTCTAGCGGCACTCCCTTACAGACCACCTCTCCCTCACCCAGCAGCGATCAGCTGCCCATAGTTCCGCAGCTAAGGCTGAGGCTCTTAACCATTTCCCAGTTCACTGCTGGTTGGAGTTTGCGCGGGTCTCGTTTGGGCGGCCACAGTTGCTGTAAGTGCATATGAGCAAGTTCCCAGAGGCAGGGAACACTCTGGTTTCCTACTGTCACCCACCACCCATGGCTCTTATGGTTTTCTGCCCCTTCCTCCACAATAGTCCCTGAGCCTTGGGTGGCAGAGGTTTAATATGAGTCCTGTCTGGGGACACACACTCTGCAGTCTCTATTCTCTACGTTTTGGCCAGTTGTGGCCTTCTGTGTTAATTACTCTGTTGTGTGAGGACGCTTTGCTGTTCAGAGTTGAGGGATGCATCAGTATTCTCTCTGCCCCTGTTCTGGTATGTTCCATGAGCCTTATGTGTAGAGGTTCCACTGCAGATGTGTGTAACTTAGGGTTGGGCATCTTACAGATGCTTATTCTCCGGGTTTGATTAGTTGTGAAAAAAACTATTTTTTTAATGTTCTATCTGCTGAGACATTGAAGACCATCGTCAGCAGATGGTCAATATTTCAGAAAGCCCTGTGCAGTTATTGTGAAGGGCCTAGGGGAGCATCTCAGAGGATCTTCAGTCCATCAGTGTAGAAGTCATTCTCCTTGGAGAAGAGGAGACCAGGCTGATAAAATGATGGGGAATGAGGATCTGGCCACCATTCCTACTTTCTGTCATCCTGTACAGAACACCACCAAGGCTGTCACACAGAACTTGAGGCCCAGGTGTGCACATTGCCCCATAAATGCAGTTACTCAAGAGAACCAGCTTCTTACTGAAATTTGAAAATTTTCTGGTGAAAAATATCCGAAGGGTTCACATGAGGCCAAATGTTGTTTGTTTGGGATTTCAAACCCCGAAATATGAGTTAATCCTGATAGGAACAGCATTGGACTTGGCTCAAGTTTGGCTGCTCATCAAGCCACAGCGGATACAAGCAAAGATAGGATTTTTGGATAACCTGTGTCTGTAGAGAACGATGTTGATGAATAAGATCTGGAATTGTCTGGGTTCCAGGAAAAGATCCTATATCAGAAGATGGAGTTGTCATTTAAAGATATCAGAAAGGGTTCTGTAGGTTTGGGACTTAAAAAAACATTTTATTTATTATGTGTCTGTATGAGAGGGAGATAGAGAGAGAGAGAAATATATGAATGTGTGCACGTGCATGTACATATGCGGGTCAGAGGACAACCCGTGAGAGCAAATTTGTTCCTCTATCTTGTGGGTCCCAGGTACAAACTCAGGTCAGTCAGGCTTGGTAGCAAGAGCCTTTACCCACTGAGCCATCTCTCCAGGGCTGCCTCTCTAGGCCTTGGAACTTTTTCTTTACAAACATGGTAAGAAGTTTAGGTTCATTAGTTGTCAAAGAACTAGTTTTTGAGCAATAATGTGATTTCTCTTTTTAGTTATCAAATTGTCAAATACTGTTATAAAAAATAGATACCCAGTCCCCAGTTTCCAAAATACAAAACTAGGCATTTTCATATTTTCCTGGGGAAGGGTGAGTTGAGACCTTTTGGGAAGTAAATTCAGCAACGTATCAAAAGTTTTGGCATTTTAAGAAATAGCCCTTGGCTTAGAATTCCAATTTTAGAAATTTCCCCTGAAATATTCAGTTTGCACAGAGTTATGCAGACTATTTGTTATTTATTATTTTTTAAAATAGTGAGACAGAACCAAGCAAAGAGGACCATTTAAGTAAGTTATGGCCATATAACATGTTGGCTGGTAGAGCAATTGTTCCCCAGCCTCCAAGAGGTTCACATCTTCATTCCAGAACTTTGCGGTAAATGTTGCAGCTTTCCATGGTACAAAAGACATGGAAGATGATGAGGACTTTGATACGAAGAAAGTGCCCTGATAGCAGTTGATTAATTCAGTCACAGGCTCCTTTAAAATGGTCTTTATCAGCTGTGGTCTCTGGAAGTCCAGGAGGGCAGCAGAAAAATGACCGGGGTGAAAAGGTGGTCCTGGCTTTGAAGACAGAGGAAATTAGCCTGAGCTGAGAGACAAAGGAAGCACAGAGATTCCTTCGAGCACCCGGGAAAGAGCAAGCCCTGACAAGCGAGTCTTGGGTCAGGCTTCTCCAGAACTGTCAGATAATAAATTCTCATTGTTTCAAGCCCTGAAGTCTGTGGAAGGTTGTTACATTGCCAATCAAAAATGAATACAAATGGGATAATCACACTGATTAGCAGTCTACCTCAAAGCAGGGGAGATGGCTCGGCAGGTAAAGGTGCTTGCTCTCATGTAATACAGCCCGAGTTCTCTCCCTGGGACACACGTGGTAGAACGAGAGAGCGGATACCAGCAAGCTGTTTTCTGACTTCCACATATGAGTCGTGGCATGAACAGACACATCCACTTCCCCCTGCCACACACACAAAAATAATAAATGTAATACAATTTTGAAATGAGTGCACATGGCTGTTGCACACATGAACTCACAGCAGCTGTGTTTGTCTCAACAAGACCTGCATAAGATCAAGCCAGTCAAAGCTGCCGACAGTGGATGGTTGCTGAGGGAAGGAGAGTGACTCTCCTTTGGGAACATGACCATGAGTAGGCTGCCCATGCCTCTGTGTCTGCGTGTATAGGGGCAATACTAATTGGAGTCCGAGTGTTATCAATAACGAAAAATGGAGGACATGAAGTTGAGAGGGCGATGGGTGCCGGAACAAAGAGGAGTTGCAGGATGCAGTGATGGAGGGGCAGGATCAGAATACAGTATATAAATGTATGACATTTTCAAAGAAAAAAAGAAAGGGTGATAGGGTGAATATGATCAAAGCACATTGTGGTTGTATGGAAACGTAATAATGAAATCCCTTACTCTGCACAATTAGCACAAGCTAATTTAAAGAAAGTCTATTTTAATTGCACTTAACAGGGCAGATTGCAAAGCTGCAAATGGCTAATTTCAAGGATGAAATGTAAATACAGCAGCAATGGTAACTTGAGTATCTAGTCTCCAAATTAATGTTTGTGACATATCTCTGCTTTGCAACCAGAAAAAATACAAGAAAATGTAACACAAAATCCACTATGATCTACATTTTCCTATTATTAAAGCAACAACAACTTCATCTACAATGGCTTTATTCCTTACAATAAATCAACATTTCTTTTTTCCTAATCCATATAACTCTTACTCAGTTACTCACTGAAAGTTATTATTATACCATCGTTCTTTTAAAATTAGGAATCTTTTGAAAATATTCTTGACATTTTAAGATTTTGCTTCCAACTTAATTACTATGCAACAACTGGGTAGAGATAATATTTGACAAATTATAATTTCATGGTCACTTTGCCTCAGATCTTCCTCCATTGAGTCTTCAATTTTTAATTCATTTCTTCTTTGTTATAACATGTCAGTGTTCTGATTTAATTATTCAGGAAAGAATGTAGTTGTTCTGTATTCCAAGTCCTTGCATATATAGCTAAGGCTATCCACCATACATGAAAAATAATCTAAGTATATAAGCTCGTAATTTTTTAGATAGCGTCTCGTGTAGCAGGGCTAGCCTTGAACTCACTATTTTGCTGATGATGACTTTGAACTTTTGATCCTCCAGCCTCTGCTTTCTAAGTGTTGGGACCATAAGCACGAGCCAGGATGCCCAGCCTCTATGTGGTGCAGGGGTTGCACCCAGGGCTTCTTACATGCCGGAGAAGCACTCTACCAACTGAGCTACATCCCCAGGCCAATAAGGCTATGATCTTTTCTGCTAAAAATATCATATACATTTTACTCACTTAACTCTCTGACATTATTACACTCTATTAGAAGACTTAACTGAGAGTAATTTTTGTTTCCTTTTGCGTATCTTTTACTTTTTCTACTAGAAAGAACTTTAAAATTTGAAGTTAGACTTACAGATGAATGAGTGCAGATTCCCCCTAGTTAATGCTACTTTGAGTTTAAGAGTCCGTTCTCTGTAGATTCTGGAAGGTGGGTTTACTCAGGAAACTTTTAGAGCATTGGAATTCAGTGAGAGTTGTTCAGCTTAGCTTGGTTTCTCGTCCAAATGGGAAATTGGATTTGCGGTTCATTTTTCATAACTAATAACTTTCATCTTTTGTTTGTTCTAGAACAGTTTGTCCCTTCTCCTCACCAGACAAATTGGGCTTTTCTGTGTCTCTCACCATCTTCAATGCAGTTCTAACCCTGAAACTGCACTTTTAGTTTTCCTTTGGTTTTCTTTTCTCTCAATCTGACTTTTGATTTTCCCTTTATCTGACACTACCATTTGCAAGAAGCAAATTTTTCTTATGCATTCAGAGAACTTTAATATAGGTATTTTCTGTTTTTTTTTCTTGTGCTAAATTATTTAAAGAATGCTTCTTCTTTAGAACAGTATTTGCTTTATCTTGCCCTGTAGATTTTTTTTATGTGCTCCCAACTTCTTGGGTGGAGATCCTTCCAGTCCGAGGTTTGGCACAAGCAGGGCCAGTCTGCATTTGAGAACCAAGTGAACCACTCTAAGAACTCTTTTAAAGACATACTAAACAGCCCAAGCTTTTGGACTTGGTAGTTTGTTGAACTATCTCTTTTCTGCTTCTCTGTACAACGAAAGGCCCATGGAATCCTCTGCTCCACAATCATTCTCTGGACACTTTGGGGCTGAGTCTTGTCTTGGTGATTTCCCTCCGCATCTGCCCCAAGGGGCTTGAACACGTATCTCAGGTGTTCTTTGTCTCTTAGCCACCCAGCTACAGCCTCAAATGACATCAGATTGTTGGTGGGGAAGAGGAAGAGCAAGGGAGAGGGTGCTCTTCTGTACACTCCAAAAAGGGCTTGCCTACGGTAGGCCACCACTCCTGCTTCCAAATATGAGCACAGAAAGTACTTTGGCTGGGGCTGAGGCACGTAGATCTCTGAGTTTGAGTCTAGTCTGGTCTAAATAGTGTGTTCCAGGCCAACCAGGGCTACACAGTGAGACACTGTATCAAACAAACAACCCCACCAACCCAAACAAGGAAGGAAGGAAGGAAGGAAGGAAGGAAGGAAGAAAGAAAGAAAGAAAGAAAGAAAGAAAGACAGAAAGAGGGAAAGAAAAGTCTACTTGTACTGATCTGTTAGGGTTGCAGTAACAAGTGCCCTGAACTGGGTGATTTCAACTACAAAAAGCTGTGCACAGTTCCACAGGTTAGAAGGCCAAGACTCAGATGTGTGTGGTTGGTTCCTTCAGAGGATTAAAAGGGAAGAGTCCTTACAGACTTCTTTCCCTGGTTTACAGGAGGCCATTTTCTACCAATGTTTCTTCAAATGGTCTTCCTTTCCTCTTTTGTCCAGGCTTCTTTCTTTATAAAGACACTAGTCACATTGGATGAGGGCCAATGATGACGGTGATAATGGATGTGTAATATGTGGTTCTGAGAAATATGGATTCACTCTAATTAATGCTTCGGCTATCTCTGAACTCTTGGTTCAAATGATCATCAGCGTTTAACAGCAACAGCCACAGGCATGCATCATCATGTCTGGCTTTGGGATTTAACATATGAATTTGGGGGACAGGTGTAAAATTCAACCCGCAGCATGCAAGTGTGTCAAATCTCCATCTAGATGTGGTGCCAGGTGCCACTCTGGTTAAAGGGTACAGAAGTGTCGACCTTGGTAATCGTCTTATGAGCCGGTGAACACTGCCCCCTACACTGGTGTGCATTCAGTTAGTAACCTTAACGTCCCGTGCCGCCGCAGGCTTCCTGAATTTTGTCTACGTTGCTGATGTCGAAGCAAAAACACCACTCCTACCTCAAGATAAAAGTAAGAGATAGTTTATGCAGGAGCCGTATGTGAGTAACTATGGCCTGGGAACACAGTGTCAACTTTCCCCAAATAACATGTTTCAATGTGATAACAGTTTCAACAAGATTTTACAGTTACGGAGCCAAGAAACTGATTAATCAAGGTACTTTCAAAATACATTGGTGGAAACATCTGCTATAGGTTTCAGATACTATGACATTCTTCGCCTTTGTTTTGGTGGAAGACAAGGGTCTGTTTGTACCTTCAAAAAGAATTTGATGACAAGCGGGAGTGGGCAATAAGTGGGTATCTGGGAGGCTAAAGAGATAACAAGGTGATCAGACTCTGAGTTTGCAGTATTCTAGCTCTCCATAATCACTGAAGTTCTAACCAGCCAACCACTCTTAGAGCAACTTCAAGATGGGTGCAGATTTTCTTTTCGGGAACTTCAGTTCACACTGAGCTTTTCAGTGCAAGCCCACCGCCCACAGAGGTTTGGTCAGGGATTGTTTAACTGATTGCCACATTAATCTTGAAGCTTGACTCATCAGATATTTGCTGATAAGTGAGAAATTTCAGAGTCCGTGTCACTACATCTCCTCAAATACCATCGCTGTCAGTTACACTAAGCCTCTTTGGGTAGCTTACTGAATCATGAACAACAAGAGGGCCATTTTGCACCTCGGAAGGCTTTTGATCTACTTGACAAATAAGTCTGGTTAAACTAATGAAAGAGTTTACAGAATGAAGGAGGGATGAGAATAGCTGGGGGAAATGAGCTGCCAACCTCTCCACGATCAAGCAGACAAGAAGGAAGAAAAGCAACCTAATCCTGCCCTTCATATCTGGTGCGCCTCCAGCAAAACCTAGGGTGAAGTGTTGCCTAATTATAGAACAATTATCTACTCTTTTAACTTGAAAGACTGTTCATCATGCTTTCCCCTCACCAAAAAAGAACATCCTTTGACTTGGTAATGATCAAACTACACTCTTAAGTTGATAGGAAGGCAGAAATTAGAGCCTTGGGTTCCTATGCCAAGAACAGTTCTATAATGAGCTGTCTCACCCTGTTTTTCTCCTCAGAGCCATGGGGCCTCCCTGAGGGTACACAGCGTGCTGTGCTAAACTGCCAATGTGGGGGTGCTAGTCTCTCTGATGAGGGCTAATGACAACACTGTGGCTCAGGAGGGAAACCTTCCTTGTCTTGCCTCCAGCCCTCCCCCACTCCTGGGCTGAGTTCCACAACCAGAGGCCTTTTTCTGCTTTGGGTTCCAATCCTGGAATTCTGCAGTGTAGTTTCTGGTGTTGCACCAGGAATCCCCCCTCCTGAGGCCAAAAGTGGCATCCCATCTGTGTGGTGGCATCCCATCTGTGTGGTGGCATCTACTGTAATGTTCAGAGAGCAAAGACCCTCATAAGGTCAACTAGTCAAAAATAAAATCTCTAATCTGTCTGTTGGAAGACCCACCTTTCCAGTTTCACCAATCACCTGGTCATAGGCTCACTCCTAGGAAGGCGAGTTCACCACAAGTTATGCTATAGAGATGGGTGGAATAGCCAGTGTGTTAATGAGGTGGTGAACTTTTCTCACTCAGAATCCCAGCCTCCTAGTGCAGCTCTTGTGGACCCTGCTGCGGACACTAGGTCTCTGTAACTCCTGCCCGCTTTTCTGAATTCCTCAGAAAAATGTGCTCTTTCTCCTTTTCTTCTTCGTATCCCTTTTCTGAGCATGCTTTTTCTCAACACTTTGGGATGCCCCAGCATCTTGCATTTCTTTACGTTTATTCTAAAGCTTCCATCTCCCCGTGGCTGCCAACGCGCCACATTTCTGACCTCCATGCAGGCTCTGCATCCGCATGGCCTCATGTTCTTTTTTTTCCTTCTCCCATCCATTCTCCTCTTCAAGGCAGGTGCCAAGATTCCCAGCCTGCCTGCCCTGAGGATTTTTCTTTAAAATTCTAATAAAATTGTCCTAAAGCTTCTGTTTGAGTCCACTCTCAGATTCTTTTATGAATGACACTAAGAACCCTGTTTCTTCCCTGTATCAGTAACAGTAAAACTGCTAAATATGACCCACCTTATCAGATACTAACAACCGCAGAGGGAAGAAGTGTCATATAAAGACCCCATCAGGCACCCCAGTCCACAGCAAGTGAGAATCGAAGGGAATCTCTTTTATTTAACTGCATTAATTCTCCTGCCTGTAAATTTTATAGTGAATGAGGATTTCATTAAGATGTCTCCCCAGGAAACTTAATAGCTATGAATTGCTGTGGTTTCCATTACAAGGTAGATTCTGTTCTCAGTTCTGCCATCAAGGGCAGGGAGCAGGGAAGGGCTAAATAAGTGTGGGCTTTTAAGAAATCAATTTGGAAGACTTTATTGATTGATTAGAATTGCAATAGGTTATCTGCTTTGAGGCTACTGGGTACTAAGAAAGTGTCCAGGAAATTAGATTTTCAGTTCAGAGGAGTGCTCAGATGCCCACCAATCTCCTTGCGTCTAGATAGAGGGCACTATCATCAGCAACTTAGCTATTTGTGTGTGGGAGGATGTATCTCATTATTATGATGACTCTGTGGAGATGCCATTTATGTGTGTGGGCCAGGGATGTTGGACACCCGCAATGAGCGGCCCACTCTTTTTCTAGGAAGTCTTGTACCATATAGCCCAAATATATATATTTGAGTCAGAGTCTCATGTATCTCAGGCTAGCTGGCCTCAAACTTATTGGGCAGCCAAGGATGATCTTGAACTTCTGACCCTTCTGCCTTCACCTCCTGAGTGCTAGTATTACAGGTGTTCACTCCCATACCCAATTTATGATCTAGGGTTTTCTGCTTGCTAGGCAGACTCTTTGCCTTCTAAGTCACATTCTCAGCCTTCCAAAGAATTTCTGAAATATTTCTCTAGGTATCTATATAGGTGAAAAACTTCCTACTTTATCCTGGAACCTAGATCTAATGTTATATAAATAAAGAACATAAATCTCATAAATCTCATTCTACTTGAAACAAAACACATATATTATTTTATAGGTTAAGAATCCAGAAAGCCAAATGGGCTTTGCTGGCTTAGATGCAGGCATGACTGAGTTGCGTCTGGAGAGTCCAGGGCATGCCCCTTCTGCAGCGTTTCCCGATGCTAGAGGCCCCTGTGCTCCTTGTTGCATGGGCTTTCCTCCACTGTCAAGGCCTGCAGTGAAGCATCTTCAGTCCCTCTCTGACTTTGATTTTCCTCAAGGCCTTTGTGATTATGCTGGGTCCACACAGACGGACCAGAGTCATCTTCCCTCACAAGATCCTTAATTTTGAGGGGTATGGTGATATACACCTTTAATCCCAGCACTTGGCAGGCATTCTCTGTAAGGTTGAGGCTAGCCTGGTCAACACAGGGAGTTCAAGGCCAGCTGGGGCTGTAGAGAGACCCAGTCTCAAGAAAAAAAGATTGTTAATCTCAACCTGGTCACATCTGCAAAGCCCTTTGTTTCATGCAGTCTCCTTGCTTTCCAGGGCCAACACAGTACATAACTTTGCACAGTAGTGCACCCTATGCAGATTGTTTCTTTCCTATACTAAAGAGGAAGTTCAATTACGAATTAAGCACAATAAGAAATTATGAAAAATCTACTCATAAAATAAAAAGCAATAATATCAGCATGGTGTAATGAAATTGCTGACATTGCTACTCTTATGATTTGGAGTCATTACTAAATAAAACAAGTGTGACCTGACATACACTGCAATATGGTAACCAAACAGCTGCTAAGTGGGTCAGGTGACGTGTACAACATGGGTTCTCAGGACCAGGCACTGATTCCGTGACCTGAGCAGAATGGAGCAGGATGGTGTGAATTTCATCCTGCTTTTCAGAAGAGCACACAATTTAAAATGTAAGTTGCTTATTTCCGGAATCTTTGTTTAATCTTTTTAGACCATAGCTGGCTGTGGGTGACTGAAATTACCGAAAGAAAAAGTGAGGATGAGGAGAGACTATGCATTCACAAATTCCCAGTATTCAGATGCAGACATTTTGGGGAGCCCACTGCTGTGCCTACAACACAAAGAGTAGTTTTGAATGGATTATAATGTGCCCTCAATTTTCTAGGAACCTATTACATAAATAGGGACTTTATTTTTTGTTCGTTACCAAGAACTGATCTCCATTTCAGAACATCCTGTTATCGATATTAGCATGACTTACTGTATTTGAGGTTTCAGAAAAGAAGAAGAGAGAGAGAGGACTAAGAAACCCGCTTCTTGTGTGCTGTACCTGTTGCCACCACAGCACGTTCTCCTCCTTGGGAATGAGGCTGCCAGCCTCCTGCTCTTCCTCCGCATGTCACGTGCCTGAGTGCTTCCATGTTGAAATACGCATTTGACTACAGATTGATTTTTCTCTTATTCCTCTGTTGTAATACAGTTAGTATATTATACATTATATTGATTTTTTTCCCCTGAAAATGTATGTACAACTAGACTGCAAAATCTGTACTTTTTTTTTCAGCTCAACATGGGAATACTGGAAAATATTTGTGATTTTAAAAACAGGGCACAGGCCTCTGGGTGCATCGCAGACCCTGCCGCCCACCCCGGTCGAAGGTGCCCGGCCATCTGTGTATTTGCATCTCAGCTCTCTTAACCCCTTTCAAAACTGCGCTGAGTACATATTTGCTAAGATCACCATACACTTCCCCAGGACATGCTCCCTGTAAGCCCTTTACTCTCAAGTCACGAACCTTTCCAGTCTCTGGAGGAGGCCTTTGGACTTCCAAGGGCTTGGCAAGGATGCTCTTCCCGCTGCAGGATGTCTCAGGGAGCCATGCACACCGCTGTCGGGACTTCACCCTATCTTCTGTGTCACTAGATGCCTCCATGTCGAATGCCGAGGAGGATGTTCCCGCCACGCTCATCTTCCTCTGTTCTCTGGTCTCCACTAGAATCCGGTTTCTCCATGCCATATTCATAATACCATTTTGCATCAATATTGTAATAACTTCCTATCTGAAATTCATGCCATTCATTTCTTCCTTGCATTTTTCTTATTTACATTAATTTTTTAAGCTTCAAAACCAAATATGAATTTATAGTTAGACCAAGACTGTGAGGCCATTTTGAAATACTCGCTACCAAAATGACCTTCAAAAAGACATGGAAAATAACTTTTTTAAGTGGGAAAGAAGGAAATATGACTGAGTGATACAAGGAAGAAACAACTGAAAAAACATATTGTAGACCATTGATTCTTAACTATATGTTAAAATTAATCATTTCTGATGGTTAAACTTGCTCACTAATTTGACAGGTTTGGTATCAACTAAGAAATACACTGGGTAGGTGTGTTACCTGAGAGGTGAAGCCCTACCCCAGAATGAGTGCGCCTTCCAACAGGTGGCCCAGATACCCCAGAATGAGTGCGCCTTCCAACAGGTGGCCCAGATACCCCAGAATGAGTGCGCCTTCCAACAGGTGGCCCAGATACCCCAGAATGAGTGCGCCTTCCAACAGGTGGCCCAGATACCCCAGAATGAGTGCGCCTTCCAACAGGTGGCCCAGATACCCCAGAATGAGTGCGCCTTCCAACAGGTGGTCCCGATACCCCAGAATGAGTGCGCCTTCCAACAGGTGGCCCAGATACCCCAGAATGAGTGCGCCTTCCAACAGGTGGCCCAGATACCCCAGAATGAGTGCGCCTTCCAACAGGTGGTCCCGATACCCCAGAATGAGTGCGCCTTCCAACAGGTGGCCCAGATACCCCAGAATGAGTGCGCCTTCCAACAGGTGGCCCAGATACCCCAGAATGAGTGCGCCTTCCAACAGGTGGCCCAGATACCCCAGAATGAGTGCGCCTTCCAACAGGTGGCCCAGATACCCCAGAATGAGTGCGCCTTCCAACAGGTGGCCCAGATACCCCAGAATGAGTGCGCCTTCCAACAGGTGGCCCAGATACCCCAGAATGAGTGCACCTTCCAACAGGTGGCCCAGACACCCCAGAATGAGTGCGCCTTCCAACAGGTGGTCCCGATATAGAGGCTCAGACCTGATTTTAAAAAGCAGTGCTGCTTGTCTGCCTGCCTTTGCTTCCTGCTGACGAGTGCATCTGTGCCTGTAGCTGCTGCTTCCATCCTTTGCAGACATCACAGTCCAGCTTCTTCAGCCTTCCAGTGGACTGAAGACCAGTCGAGGAAACTTCGAGGCCCTCAGCACCAGACTGGGATTGCTGAGGATCTAGCTTCGTGGCCTGACTGAGCAGCTATTGTTTGACTGCTCAGCCCCACCATGTAAGCCAATCTAGTGAGTTCCATTTTATAATATATGTACACCTATGTATAATATGCAATATGTGCATCACATTGGTCCTGCTCTTCTAGAGAACCCAGACTAACATATAATTCCTCATATAAAATACTGTAATTATTAAAGATATGTTCAAGTGGGTCTAACATTGTCCATGTGGTCCCACTGTTCTTATCATTGCTTTCCAACTGACGAAACAGTGGTTGAACCCATAGTGACAACTCCATCGATGCAGTCTATCCTGTTTCCCACTGCCTCGTAGTGAGCTTCGTTAGTGCAGCTCCACTAATAGTCCAGATGGCATTGATGGACTGCCATGCCTTGCCATAGTGCTTCTGAGATGCGGCTCTGTGTTTCATTCGTTGTTAGACTTCTCTATTGGTCACTCGCGTTTATCGGCAGTCTTGCCGTGTATATGGCTCATTCTGTCTACTCTAGGCCCACTTTCTCCTCTCTCGCCCACGCCCCTGTGTCTCTTCCATTTTCATCCTAATTTTATCCACGGATAAATTTTTAATTTGAGAGATGGGGAGTATTTAAATGAAAAGTATTTGTTTCTCCAGTGAATCTGGCTCCCTCCTGCCCAGGGTTTTCATTAATGCAACGATTCCGGTTACGACTCCTTCCCCCACATCTGACCGCACTCCTCTTAATTAGTTGGGATTATATTTGGTTGTACATAACAGAAAATCTGTTTATCTCAGGCTTAGAGGGATAGAAGTCACACCGCTTTTCATAACGAGGCCCTGAGTAAGCAGCCAGGGCAGAGCTGGTATGTGGATCCATGATACACTCCAGGGGACAATCTTTAGTGGATGGGGTGGGAACTTTCACACATTACAAATGTGCTGCTGGCTTCTAGCTTTCTTGCTTGTGTTTCAAAGTGTGTGTGGGGGGGGTGTGTGGAAGCAAAAGGTTAAAAATCACTTCTTAGCAGTTGCTTTTTTAATACGTGTGGGTACATGTGAGTACATGTTCCTGCTCATGTGTGCGCACACGTGCATGTAGAGGCCAGAGGTCATGCTGAGAGTCTTCTCTCCTTCCATCACTCTCCACCTGAACCTGGGCTCCTCCCTTTGGCTAGGATTCTGAGTGTATGCAGCCTGACTTTTGTCATTGGGTTCTAGGGACCAAACTCAGGTCCTCACACCTGTGTGGAAGGCACTTTACTAACTGATCCATCTCCCTGGCTTTTTTATTCAGAGAGAGAAGTTCAATCCACAGTGTCCACACAGTCCCCATCCCTAATTCTGACACCTCCTTTAGATCTTAACCTAAAACCATTCAAACTATGTGTGCTTTTGTAATATGGTTACAGCATTAATATTTTTGCTCACTGTTCAAATGATCATAATCATGCACTGATCTGAAAGTTCATTGAATCAATGTCACGGGTTGATCCTGCAATGTCCCCCACAATGTTCTGGACACTTGCTCCCCAGCTGGTGCTGCTGCTTAGGGAGGCTGTGGGACCTTTAGGATCCAGGCAGGACTGGGCAGGCACTAGGAGTGGGTGTCAGAAGGTTGTCTTGTCTCGCTGGGTTCCAGCTCCTCTCTATTTCCTGGTTTGGGCTGATGTGAGGAGCCATCACACATGCTCTTCCCATCATGCTGAACTGAAACCTCTTTGAAACCCGGAGGCAAAATAACCCTTTTCTCCCTTACATTGTTTTTATCTGGTACTCTGGTCACAGCAATGCAATAAGTAACTGATAAAAAATCTGACTAGCATCTTTCTCCTTCTTGACTATATGGGCTTGACTTGAGGGCAGAAATACTCTATTCTTCAGAACTTGCACTCCTATAGTCAGGGTGTATATGGTATAGTTTTATAAATATTGAGATCAAGGGTTGGGAGATTTCTTAGTGGTTAAAGTACTTGCTGAACAAACATGAGGACCCACATGTGGGTCCCTAAAAACCATGTAAATATCAGGTGGATGTGGCAGCCTACCCTGTAATTCCAGTCTCAGCCTATGAAGACAGGTGATCGATCCCTCAGAGCAAGCTGGCTAACCAGACTAGCTTACAGGTGAGCTCTAGGTTTGACTGAGGGACCTTGTCTTCATGAATAAGGATTATTCCCAAATCAACCTTGTGGCGACATGCATGCACACACTTGCAAGCAAAACCACACACATGTGTGCTCATATTCATGCAAGCACACATACATGCACATTATACATACACATGAAAAAATGGACAAAGATAAATGTGCACTGAGATCTACAGTTACACAGTGAGAATGTGTGAAGTATTAGGGGAATGTAATAATCCCTCCTTTGAAAGCAAACTGGTGACAGAAGTACAGTGTGCGACTTCATCTGTATCATTCATATGTGGGAAACCAATAACCTCTGTCTAATGATGGCATTTTTAAGCCACAGTAAGGCAATTATTTATATTTCGTCTTCAACAGTAATCACTTGTCTACATTACTCAAGCTGTTCATGGGAAAGGATAGCCTGGAAAAAATAAATCCAACAGGTTGAGGGTAAAGTTTACAACAAAGCCTGAAATGCTTATCCTCCCCACTTGATGTCATGACTGAAATCCCAAATAAGCAGTTAACATCAGTCATTGGCATGTTAACGCTCTCACAAAATGCACGCCGAAGCTGGGAAAGCCTGTGCTTCTCTAGTTCGCTCGTGGCTGCATTATCTGCTCTGTCGAAAACTGTGTCTGCTCCCGAGGAGGCATCTCTGCCTGTGTGTTCTGCATGGTGGCAGAGAGAGATGGAGCCCGACACGAAGTTCCGCTCCCTCCTTAGCTGAGGAGCAGTGGACTGAACCCCTGAACCGCTCCCTGTTCTGCCCCAGGTAGGGTGGCTTCTTCCGAAGTCCTGATTGGAAAGCGAGCGCTTGGTGCGAGGCTGGGGTGCTCTCCTTTATCTACACCATTATCTGGCCAGGCTCTTAGGCAGCGAGTGCGAGAGCCTCAGAATCAATAACTTACTGTGCTATTTCTCTTTTTCCTCTGCCTCACCTGATGGCCCAGGAAAAACGCCCGTGTTGCTGTGTAGTAAATGGATGAGAAGCATAAAGAAGTATTATTGTTGAGGAAACTGATTGGGAGAAAAGCTTCTTACTGAAGCTCATTTATTTCACTCAACACAATAAAGTTTAGAAAGAACTTATTTCACCACTGGAAACAAATTTGACAGGCTAGAATTAAAAGAGGAATGCGGTGCGTACTGTACTTTACTGCAGAGATATGTAAATGTAAACGAAACATCAACAAGCCCAGTGAGCAGAGAGCAGAGACAAACCGGGAACCAAGCAGCGTTAGTGACGGGAACTCCGAAACTGCTGAAGACCGAGAAATTAGGCACAGAAAAAAATGTTATCAATACCCCCCAAACAAATGGCAAACTAAGGATCAAGATCTGCACTCAGACAAACACACACATACACATAATTGAAAATAACAAAAATTGAAATTTAAAGGGATGAAGAGCTCGGAAGACGGCTGAGCGGTTAAGAGCAGCTACTGCTCTTCCGTGGGACCCAACATTAGTTCCCAGCAACCACATCAGACAGCTCACAACAGCCTCTAACTCCAGCTTCAGGGGATATAACACCCTCTTCCGGCCTTCACTGGAACCTGCACTTACACACACACACACTCACACACATACACACACACACACCTCTACACATAATTTAAAACAATAAAAATAAATATTTAAATATCAAGGTCTGATTAGTAAACTAGGAATTGAATGATGCAGTTTAAAAATGCCTGTCTTAAACCAGAAGGCAATATATTTAGGTAGATACTTTAAGAAAAACATCCTGATTACAGGGATAAGAAAAAGATGCCAGTAATGGCCAGTTTTTGATTAATACTGCTTTGAAAGATCTGGTCAAAAAAGATGTAAAGGACATAGAAAATAGATTCAAGTTTTAAAAATAATGATTGTAGAATATATCATTATCTCAGTAAAACCTGAGAGAAATAGCAGGAAACTAATCAGAACTCCAGATAAACACATGGCTCATTAGCAGAGCTGGCTTCCCTGGAACTATTAAAGAAATCAGCATCTTTTTAATGGACCAACAGTAATCCACTGGATAAAAAGGGAAAACGATTGCATTTTCACTGGCACCCAAACCATTAAATTTATATATATGCAGTATACACACATACACACACACACACACAGACAGAGGCAATGTGTAAGCTCTCTGTAAAGAAGCCTCGACTACACAGAAGAGGCATTATGTTGGTGCCCCGAACAGAGCCCTGTGTGCTGACAGCCTTCTCCACACGGACTTCCCACATGCGATGCGGCCACTGCACATCCAGTGAAATTCCAGTGGCACTCTTCATTAGGGGTTTTTATTTTAGTGTTTTCTTAACTTGTTCAAATTAATTTTTTAGCAAGCGTACAAAGAAAAGTGTTTCAGAGTAGCATTCTCATACACATACATCATTAATCACCCGCACTGCCTTCTCCGTGGTCCCTTTCTCCTTGCTGGTTGCCTGCCTCCTGCCAGGTTGTCTTCCCTTTCCCGGCCTTCTTGGCATATGTGTTCCATTGCCTTCTCTTGTTCCCCTCTCACCATATCAATTTGGGGATTTTAAATAATAAACCCAGAGAAGAGCAGGAAGGAAATCAATATCTACATGAGTTTAGATAGATAAACATCCCATTTGTTCTCTTCCATACATGAAAACTAAAAATATGTCCATTTGAAAGTTGAATACTGATCACTAGGGACTGGGTACAGTGCAAATGGGAGGGGAGAAAGAGGGTAGTTGTATGTATTCAATGCATACTGTATCTGTGTATAGAAATATCACAAGAATTCCATTAATATGTATAATTAATGCGTGTTACTAAAAACAATTTGCCTAATTAAAAATAGAGACTGCTTAAGAAGAAAGAATTCAGTGTAGGACAGAGATAATGTCTCAGATCAGTGGAGATTTTAGAAAAGGGATAATCTAAGTTATTCATGGATAGAAAATTTAAGAACCTCTACTCCATAAAGTAAATAAAATTATTTGTGCCCATTTATCTATTTTCGGGTTGAGGAAGACTTTTCTAAGCATAATCTAAAAGAGAGAATTTTTAAAGGGTGGATGGATGTAACTAAATAACGTAACTCAGTTTAAAGTGACCATTGAGGAGGAAAATTAAAATTTAACCGGAAACTCTAAAAACATTTGCATCATGTAAAAGTGCAAAGTTATACCCTTAATGCAAGATTTCTGCAATTCAGTATGTTATTTAAAAATTATAAGATTTATTTTAAAAAATCAGCTATGTCATTCAGGAAAATGAAAATTAAAGGAAGACTACATTTATAAAAATATACTTATTAATAGGAAATATAAACATAAATAACATTTTAAATCATTTAAACTGGAACAAAGATTTAGAAATTGTTAGGACTATATAAAGTGAGCGTCCTTTATGTTGGTGTAAAGAATCTCCTTCATGCTACCACTTTGTTGTATAGGCCAAAGACTTAGTGGGGTGAAGTATAAGCCTGAAAGTATTTCACATTCTGAGCAGACATTTTTGGGAAGAATTTATACTAACAGTCATGTGCATGTGCAATTTAGCTAAAACTTTGACACATTGCACATTGCAGCAGAAACCTAGAAACATTGTTGAACCTGCAGATTTTGGAGTTGGGATGTTTCTAACCACTCAATGTGATTTCATAGAAGAAAACATGAAATGTTTCTTACTTTATTTTGTGTCGTGGTTAATTTTCATCGTAGACTTGACTAGATTTAGAATTGCCCGTGAGACAAACCTCTGGAAACATCGGTGAGGGTGTGGGCGGAGTTGGGAAGGCTCACCCTGAGTGTGGGCATCACCACTCATGGGCCGGCATCCTAGATGGCATAAAAACTGAATAAAAAGAACACACAGAGAAAGTGCGTGGAGCAGGTGCAGTAGCGTCTTTGCTTCCTGGCTGTGGACACAGTGTGACAAGCTGCCTCACACCCCGGTGGACATGAGCATGATGAACTAACACCTTCAAACCACGAGCCAAAAGAAACCCTTCCTGTTTTTTCAGGTGTTTTGTCATAGTGTGAGAAAAGAAACTAATGCATTATGTTAAATAAAAAATAAAAATTTATAGATGAAATGGTTGCTATAGTAGAGACTGTGAATGTCTTCCAAAGCCTGTGTGTTAAAGGTTTAGTCACCAGTGTGTGGTACTTGCGGGAGGTTGTGGAATCTTGAAGACATGGGACTAATGGGAGAAAGTGAGGTCACTTGGGGTGTACCTTGAACCTGACACTCAGACAGCTCTCTCCCTCTCTCTTTCTCTCCTTGGTTGCCATGAACATTGAAGACCTCCTCTGCATTTTGCACCTACTGGGATGTTCTGTGTTACCACAAGCTCAAGGCAAAGGGGCCATGTGGCAGTGGACAGACACCTCTGAAGCCATGACCAAAACAAACCTTTTCCTTTATTAAGTTGGTTATCTCAAACATGTCACAGTAATGAAACACTGACTAAGACAAGGGTTGTAACTATGAAAAAGATCCTATGTGTAGAAAAAAATCTTTGTAGTCAATCTTGGAAGTCAGAGGTGTTGACCCTGTTCTTATAATTTTCTCTGCCCCTCCCCCAGTTGTGACAGCACGCACAAGACCTGGGCAAGTTTAAGCTAGACAAATTCCCAGCATAGAGGGTGGAGGTAGGTAGGAAACCCAGCCCTAGGTGTAGAACTACTGTCGACTGATAGCTGCTTGGAGAGGGAGAGTCCATTTTCTTTATGGGTGTGACTCTGGGTAGGCTGTACAAGTTCCAGGGCATGGACCCACACCAAAGGTCATTTGGGAAGACTAATTAGACTCAATAGGACTTAAAAATAATAATAGAGGAATTGAAATCAGGGTGGGGGCAGATAGGGGAGGCATTCTGAATAAGACCAAACAGCGTATGAAATTCTCAGAAATTCAATAAAAAGATTTTTAAAGAAAAGAAAAAAATGCAATGAAATAATTCCTAAGGACCGATCGTGGTAATGTTTGGACAGTTAGACAGGGTTGATTTGCTTTTGTTTCTCTTTATACTATATCTTTTGGTAAATTTTCAGTTCTCTTGAATAAATATGCACTATTTCTATGGCTTAAAATAGGTGCATTAAGTGTGATCAGGAAGGAATTTGAAGTTGTGCAGATAATATTAAAAAATTAGCTATTTTTCCCTAGAAAAAGTAGCTTCTGTTCAAACCTAAATAATGAACAGTCTCTAAGAGTCTTTCAGCTTCTTATGGACTCATTTGCTTAATGAGAACATGAATAATTTGACGTTTTAATATTGCTCTGTAAATGCTTTCTGCGGAACAGCTTTTGTTTCTTCACCTGTTGCATCTCTGTTTTTCAGTCGTTGACATTTATTGAATCTATGCTATTTTCACAGTGCTGGGGAAACCTGAGGACGCAGAGCGAGGAACTCTTATTCCGGAGTGGCAGGGAAGGGAGGAAAGAAAGACCCAGGCAAAGGGAACAGATGAAAATTTCCAGATGACTTGTGGGCCCAGACAGACCCTGGCAGGGAGCCTGGCTCTGGAAAAATGGACTCACCCCAGGGCTGGTGAGCAGCACGCTTCCTCTGATGAGCATGGTGGAGAGAAGAATTAACTCTGTCTCCCTCCAGGGGACTGCACTGCTGATCTTAATCCCAACCCGCCGGATCCCCAGGGCTGCCTGGAACTGTGGCCCAAAGTTTCTCTTCCCTCAAAAAAAGATTTACTTAGTTTTATTTTGTGTGTATGAGTGTTTGTCTGCATGTATGTGTCTGTGTGTATGCCTGGTTCCCAGGGAGGCTAGGGGAGGGTGCTGAATTTCCTGAACTGGAGTTATAGATGGTTATGATCTGCCATGTGGGTGATGGGAACGAAACCCAGATTCTTTACAAAAGCAGCCAGTTTCTTCTTGATGATGACATCCTTTCAAGTTATAAAAGCATGATATTCCAGGGCTATTAATGTCTTACAAAGATGTATGAAGTGGAACAGAAGAAACATTCAACGTCTCTTCCTATCTAAATTCAGAGTTTGTAGGCACTCGTGGTGGAGACAGGAAGCCTTCCGGCAGCAATCTGAGCTCCTGACAATAGGTGTGAGCATTCCCTATGGCATGAATCATGTGTAGCACTATTTTTGAAAAAGCAACTCCAGATACTTTCATATTACATTCTAGTACTTTCTATATCTCATGCTGGTCTAGCACCTGGGACTAAGTTTCTTGATTCTCTACTTGCTCAGAGAGTCTGGCCACTTTTATTAGTCAGGGTTCCCTAGCAGAACAGAACAGAGTGAATGGATAATTTATTGTCAACTTATGTGGATATAGATATAGTAACAACAGCCATCGCACACCTGAGGCTGAGAACCCAGGAGTTGTTCCATCCTTGAGGCTGGGTGGGTGGCTCAGTGTTGGAGTAGTCCCATAGCAGCTCTCTCACACTGGAGAGGCCAAAAAAAACTGTAGTTGCTCAGTCTGTGTGGCTGGGTGCCTCAGGGGTTCCAATATGGTGCCAAAGATCTGGTAGGTTCCTGGAGAGACGTTGGTCCTCATTCAGAGATAAAAGCCTAGAAATGCTGGGTCTGCTATCAGTGAAAGAGTCAGCAGCAGCAAGGTGAATCAACTCAGCAGCAAGAGGCCAAGCAGGCAAAAGGTGAGTCGTCTTTCTTCTGTCCTGTCTTACCTTTTATCAGGTAAGAAGGTGAGGCCCGCATTTGGAATGGGTCTTCTCACATCAATTAAGGCAATCAGGAAAAATTTTCAGGTGAGGTTCTCAACTCAGGTGATTCTAATTTGTGACAAGTTGACATTAAAACCAGTCCTCACATGACCTCACTGAAACCCCAGGATGATGCTAGTTCTGGCATTCCATTGAATCGTGGCCTACTGACTTCTTGACTGTCCCCAGTACACATGGGAAGAGAAAAGAATTTGGGAAACCAATTTACATGATGGGTCCAGAGAGGACTTGGCCAAGAGGTTTTGTGCATCACCTTGTGGTATCTCTTTAAAGAGCCCAATTAAGTTGTCATACTAAGAGTTTGTATTTTATACTGCTCAAAGGGTAGGTAACTAAAACGAACACATTCTTGTTTTGAAATACAGGTATGACCTTTCAAGGGTATGATCCCTACCTCAGTGTGATTTTAATCAGCTGTAATTCTCTCTGTTCAATTCAGTTTCCTAGGTTGGACTGGGGTTGTAGGGAGAATGGAGCAGTAATTTGGGATCATCCTTAGGAAGCAGAAATGGGGAGGTCTCAAAGCTGCCTTGAGCTGATTACAGCATTCATGAAGAGAAACTTCCAGAAAGGCAGAAGGCCCAGTCTCTGGGTTCTTTGCACTCTAGCAGCTGAGCCTGCTGATCGATGCCTGACTGACCCATCACTGAAATCTCATGACAACTCTGATTTTGTTGATATTTCTAATGACTCCGAGACCCTTCCATCCCAGCCTGGAAAAGAATTTTGGGAATAAATTTAAATGATAACTCCAGAAAGGATTTGACCATGAGGTTTTGTATGTCATCTTGTGGTCCCACTTTGCAGAGCCCAGTCAGGTTACAAGCTACCGAGGGTAGCTTCTTCTTTGAATTCTAGTTCCTTCCGGCTCCCGGGACTATTTAAAAGAATAGTTGTAGGTTTTTATTTTGTTTAACTGATTTCTAGGTCAGATAAATCCTCTTATGAAAACATACTAATTATTCAAGAGGACATTTCTGCACAGTATAAAAATAAAATGGATTAATTGTACAAGGCGGTTATTTAAGCTCATGCCCCTAATCACCGTACACGTTAACATGCACAGGAGGCTTTAAAAACTAGTGTCTCTGTTACCGTCTCTGATAGAGCAGCGGGCTGGCCCGATTATTTGGTGGCTTCCCTGTTCGAGCTCATACAGCCACGGAGTGAGAAAGGAGGACACTGATAGTATACCTGTGGCTCATGTACTGGGCTTGAGCTGAAACCGCAGAGCATGCTTTTAAAAAACTGTATGTGCATTGTATATGTGTATGTGGAAGGCAAAGGTCAGCTTCGGGTGTCCAGCTGCTGGACACAGTCCGCCTTGTTTTTTGAGGCAGGCTCTCTTAGTGGCCCGGAACTCACCAATTCAGCCCTGTGCAACTGGGCAGTAAAGCCCAGGGATCTGCCGACTCCGGCTCCCGGGCGCTGGGTTGCAAATGTGCGGCACCAGTCCAGGCCTTTCACTGGCTTCTGGTGAATCACACTCAGCCGTTCATGCTCGCCCAGGAAGCACTTACTGACTGAGCTCTCTCCAGCCCAGTTAAATAATATGTTTTTAATCTTCTGAAACTGATGGCAGTGAGAACGAAGAGGGGGTGTCCCACACTCCTAGAGCTATGAGAGACCCTTCAACCCTGTGGATCTGAAAAGAGAGTGACTCATGGTCTAGTGGAGGACTCTGGGCAGTTTCTAGGTTCTAGGAAGGAAGACTCTGCCATGGAAGATTTTATACCAGAGAAAAGATGGCTGCTCTGCTTTGCTGTGACGTCTGAAGCAGACACAGGGAGTACTTGTGATATGTTTGTTTGTTTGTTTACTTAATGTGTGTTCACCTGAATGCAGTTGTTTGTGCATGTGAAAGTGTGTGTGCAGGCGGGGGTGCATGTATGTGAGAGGCCTCAGATTCTGGGGTGCAGCTCTGGGCAAGGCCCCCAGGGGGAACCCTGGGATTCAGACTTCCAAATCTGCCCCTGACTTCAGAACCCTGAGTACTGTTCAGACGATGGTTTTACTGTGCTGCTTGGCATTCTTGGTAATGTTGGTGAGGTGTTTTAAACAGTGAAATAGAAGGGCTTGGTGATAGCTCAGCTTGTAAAGTGCTTGCAACACAAGTACAAGGACCTGAGTTCAGATCCCCAGTGCCCATAAGAGAAGCTATGTATGGCAGTGCATCTGTGACCTTAACTCTGGAGAGGAGGGCAGAGAGAGGTAGAGCCCTAGAGTTCATGGGCCAGCCAACCTAGATGAATCTATGAGCTCCAGGTTCAATGAGAGACCCTGTCTCAAAAGACAAGATACAGGAGACCAACTGAGGAGGACACACCTAGTGTTCACAGGAACACACACACTCCACAACCATGTACACCTCTCCCCAAATGAAACATCACAAAGAAACATTACTGCTATATAAGTAATGTGTGTATGTAGAAGTGAGTTTTGTGATGGGCACATGTTGCTTTGTGTGTGATTTTTCTTTGAATTTATTTAAAATTAGAACCTGCCCTATTGTAGCATTTGCCTTACGTGATTTGTAATTTTAACAAATTAATTTTTTACTTGATATGCAGATGCTTACCAGAAACTCATTTGCTGAATTTGTAAGTTTAATTCTTAGGAAGTTGGAATGCTTTAACAGAAGCTAACTCTAGGAGTTTTAAAGTATTGGAATTAGAGGAGCTACACTAAGTCCTGAGAGGGGCTTTTGTCATCCTGTTAGGGATTTTGATGTTTTTAAAACAACCAGATGTATTAAACTTGTGATTATAGTTTGGAATTTTTAGGGAGAACTTAATCAGGTTTATAAGTGGTGCTTGCATTTTAAAGATCAATTTTGATTTATTCAATTTATAGAGTTGTGTCTAATTGAAAATATGGAAAAACAGCTTGATTACTTTGTTTAAGAGCTCATTGAGCTTTAGTCAAAGGTCAAGAGAATGTGGATGCTTAGACTTACACACATAAACTAGATTCAGGAGGACAGTTCCATAATTTGTTCAAACACTAAATAAACACTACAACTTTGATGGGTAGGATGCCAATAAAAAAAATCAGTCATCTGCAAGAGTTTATGCAAAACAAGTTCTTCAGATGCTAAATATGCAAACTGCACTCTCCAGGAGAAAGAAGGCGGTGGCACTTGGGATACTAGCGATTGGGAAGAGGCATGTCCAGCCTCTAGCTCCTAGTGTTCATGCAGCTGAGGACAGCTGTGACTGTGGATTCTTCACAAAATTGTAAACGTCCTTAAAACATTGTGAAATTGTGTGTTTATGCATTTTGTATTGTTTTGTTTATTTATTTTCATTAAAAAAAAACTGTAACTGAATTGCATGGTTCCTGAGCATGAACTTTGCAGAAGGCAATGTCATTTTACAATGTCAAAAGGTTGAAAATGCTGGGCTAGGAGATGGTATGTAAGAAAGCACCTAGTTCTTCTCTAGCCTGAGCTATAATTATCAAAATGACAGTCTTCTAGTGGAGAGTGTGTATCCCCACAGTGGCAAGGGTACTGAAAAGCAGTTAGAGATATGCCAATCAATCAAGAGGATCTTAAACCATAGTTTCAGCAAAGACAGATATAACTCTTTCACCTCGTTGTTACTATATCTGATGTGAAAGCAAGCCAGGAGAGGCTGAGACAGAAATGGGGATGTCCAAGAGGCAGAATGGTCTGTCAGGGTTTATTATACATCACGATGCAAATTACCATTAAATGAAATCTTACTGGATGTTAAACAATGAACTGAGACTTTTGCATGGCTTTCTGTTCCTCTTTGTGGTGATATTCTACAAGGTTAAATTTTCAAATTTTTCTTTG
Source organism: Eospalax fontanierii (assembly GCA_035773235.1). Lineage (NCBI taxonomy): Eukaryota > Metazoa > Chordata > Mammalia > Rodentia > Spalacidae > Eospalax > Eospalax fontanierii. The sequence continues at coordinate 49,254,159 of CM069547.1, read as the reverse complement.
TGTGTGTGTGTGTATGTGTGCGTGCATGTGCACACGTGTGCACCCTTGGAAGCCAGAAGCCAGTACTGGATTTCATGGAGTTGGAATTATAGACACTTGTGAGCTGCCATATCTGGGTGCTGGGAACTGAACTCTGGTCCTTTTGGAGGGCAGCAAGTGATCTTACGTGCTAAGTCATCTCTGTAGTCCAGGGTTAGTCTTATTGAATCCTTTCTATCAGAAACTGAAGTCCAGGTAAGTCAAGTGTCTTGTGATGTTTGCACAGCTGGTATATTGCAGATTCTGTGCTGGAACCTAATGTCTGAGCTCTTTTCTATCAACTGCAGCTACATTTTTAAACCAACTGGGGATCAAACTCAGGTCCTGATGTTTGCAAAAAAAGCATTTTACCAACTGAGCTAGCTCCTCAGCCTAAACACATGTCTTAAAGCAGTTCATATGCTTCATTGAACTCATGCTGAAGTTTAGACATCAAGGTCAGAGTTTAAGGACTTCTTCATTCCTGGGGTTCTTTCTCCAGAGACCCTCCTGCCTCCCCTCCATCTGTAGTGCCAATACAGCTTTCCTGGGGGCATGAGGGACCGTGACACACAGTGGTAAGCACGTCCCCCAGCCTGGCTCCTAGCTATGCTTTTCTCTGTGGGAATTTGCCTGTGTTGGTGCGCTAGGCATTTAAACAAGCATTCTGTTACTGAGCCACAATATAGAGCCACATCCCCAGTATTTAGTTACTGCGGACAGGTCCTGGAGGTCTGAGTGGAGGGTAGGTTTCTGTTGGTATTGACTTAAGAAGGAGGAGCAAGGTAGGGTTTGAGAAAAATCCCAGGGTTTCATAATCACAGAGCCAGAGAAGGATTCAGAAATAAATTGTCTACAAATTCCTAGTATCCCTGGAGAGGCTGCAGTACGGCAGCAACAATCAGCACATCTCCCAACGGGAGGTCTTCTCCTGGGGCACAGCGTGCACAGGGGCAGCTGTGAGTGAGGAACCCATGAGGGTTTCCAAGCGCGGTGGGGAGGAGGCATGTGTTAACTGGAACTTGTAGGCATTCTAGAATAGGGGACTCTTGATAAAAAGTGTTCTACAATGCCACATGGCTCTGTGGAAAGCAGATACTTGGAATTTTTTCTTTTACTTCAAGATAGACCACTGTAGACATGCTTTAGGAGTTATATCCTATGTTGGGCTTGGTTTTCAGCTCTTGGGTACAGGGGGAAAGCACAGTCATCTGGTGTACAATGTACACATTTTAACAAATTCTTGTTTTGTGCTAGGTACTTTTGTAGGTGCTCAGATCAGCAACTAGATAGAGCATTCTTGTTTGCATGGAGCTTGCAGCCTAGCGAGTAGGGAGGTGTGTTGGAGCCTAATACATCATAGACAGCTATAACACCATTGGATAAAACGACATTTCATTTAGACCAGAAGTCAAAGTCAGCTTCTGAGTAGTGATGGCTCTGAGCTAGGCCAGCAGGCAGGATGCAAGTCCCAGAGCGGATGATGCTGGACAGAGCCTGGCTGCAGGGTGGATTTTCTGTTCTGGTAAACTCCTTCTAGGGATCCTACAAACAAATCAGAATAACTGCTATAGACTAAGGATGGACAGATAAAAAGCCATGGGCAGTGAACCAGGGCTGTGGAAGCCCCAGGAGGAATGTGCTGGAAAGGCTGTCCCAGGGAAGACGTCCATCTAGCAGGAGTGTCCCCAGACCAGAGAAGCAGATTTCAATCACACACAAAGAAGGGATTCTAACAGTGTGATGACCAAATGAACAAATGAGAAAAAAGTGGGAAAACACTGTGAAACAGAGTGTGAAACTCTGACACTGGCCGTGTCTGCAAGGGCTAGGGTTGAATTTGTGTTGAGGTAAAAAGTTGTTAAAAGGGCATCTCATGGTAGAGGAAGACAGCTTTCCTTAGATACCATTCGAGAGTCACCATGAGCAGGCTTGTGTGGGCATGTGTGTAGGTACACAGATGCAACATTCATGGTCGTCTTGCTGTGAGGGATTGGAGAGTTGGAGGTCAACATTAGAAGAAATTACATATAAATGTCTTTGCCAGGTAGGCAAAGAATCCACTGCATCAGCACTGGATAGGACAATGGACTAAAAAGCATACAGAAACAAGATATCAATTTTAATATTATTAACATGAAATCTCCTGTCTAGTTTCCAAGTTACAAATGTTAATAAATCATTACAAGCTTTTCTATCCCAATATCCTTGAATTTAATTAAAAGGCAAACCTGTGCGTTCCTTACACTGTAGCTTAGCTTGCTGCTCCTCTTCGGCTCCCGCTCCCCCTCCTGTCCTTTCTGTCCCTCTTTTAAACAGTAGACCTTTCTAATGTTCCCGAGAGAGTTCTTCACTTTGTCTCCAAGTCCCTTCCCCCAGCACAGCATTGGTTGCAGTGAGCTCTGTGAAGGTGGCATCTCTATTGATCCCAAAAGATGAGAGAACAAAATCAAAAGTACTAACGTCTTAGTGCCTCAATGTCTGAGGCTAATGCAGGGCCTCAGTGCCTCAAAATCTGGCACAGAGCAGATGTTCCATAATGAGTTTTTAGCTGGACCACTGACAAAGTCCTCATTGTCACCTACCTCTAACCCCCGTCTGCAGTCTGAGAACTGTCCTTTTGCAGGTTATCAATGTTCTCGCTCTCCACCACCATCTGACACAGGCAGGTTTTCTCGGCCCTTGCCGCTCCACATGTCCTGACGCCTCTTGCTATCTCCTGCTTTTCTCTCCTCTTACCTGGCAGGACATTTCTGTGACTCTCTGGTCTCTTCTCTAGAAACAGGTATCCAAGTAAGAGAGGCGATGGTTACTGATATTCTACCAGATGGAGAATCACCTCTGTTTGGAAAACTCCTAAATCTACATTTTGATCTCTGACTCATTCTCTAACTCACCTCTCAACTTGTTCATTAGGAATTTCCAGCTAATCAGCAAACATAGCTTCACATCAAATTCCTAACAGACTAGACTTCATTTTCTTCCTACTGACTCCTCTGTTCATCCCCAGCTCCCAATTAAATCCATTCATTCAGTTTCATTCAGTCAGTCCGTCATCCTTTTCCAAATGCTTCTTAACTCAGTGCTTTCATCTTGCAGTTTATTGTGTCTGGGAGGCAATCTTTATAGGCATATATGTATGTATGCATTTATATGTGTGTATGCATATAAAGCCTTTTCAGAGAAACCTTATCTAACTTTGCAGTTTTAACCCAATTGCCGTCTTCTGCTTATCACACATGGCCGCTGAACATGAACATCCTCCCGTTCCCTGCTGTGGAAGTTATCCATACAACACCTATGAGCCGCATCATTTTGTGTCTATATTGTGGTTACCCTCTAAGCTCCTCTTACATGCCCCAGTGCATAGTATAAGTCCTTTGAAAGAAAACACAAAGCCCTGACTTAGGATCTACCACCTTACCTTGGTGACATTGTCCCTCAAAGTTCTGAATACCGTTTCTAATCTGAACGAGTGTTCTCCTTTATGACCCCCAGCTTAGTATTTTCTAATTCAGCACTAACAGTAACACTATCTTATGCTTCTACGCAGGCTTTTACATAGAGAATTGATTTTTATTTTCTCCCAATGTGACCTAGATTCCTTGCCAGCTAAGAAACAAACACATGGCAGCAAAAAGAACCCAGCAATATCCTTGATTATCAAGACACTAGAGACTCCCAGGAGTAGAAGAGCACTGTGAGAAAATGTAATGGGCAGCTTCAGAAAGGAGGTGGGCACTGACCTATCAAAAGAAAGTAGTCCTAAGGCCTCAATGCCCACCTTTAGTGTAACAAACTCATGTTGGACCTATATCCACACTGAAATTAGAGGTTCCCAATTTGCAAACGCAGGGCCATGGCGGTGGATCATGGGTCTCCAGGTCCATTTCAGTTCGTTCGATGGATCCTGGAACCTGAGCGCTACCTAGGGGTGAGTAACAGAGGCAGAAGGGCTGCCCTGAGATCACACCAGCACCTGGAGGGCTGATAAGGTAAATCACAAGAGTAGACTACAGGTCTAATAGAGACCTGGAAAGTGAGTGTAGCCTGGCCACAGTGGGATGGCCATGAGGGTCAGAGGCAGAGCCTTTGTTACTGCGCATGCCTGCCTTCTTTATCTAGATTATTTTTTCTCCCATCCAGAGAGCTCATTTGCTTTTTTGCCTCCAGCACTTACCCCAATCTGGACAGTTACATTTCTGGTCTCATATTGCCTAGAGATTATCCCATTTAGATGTCTCCTGTCCCTCACACACAACAATCCAGTACCAGGCTATATAGCGGTCAATACTTGGCTCTCATCTCACTGACATTACACCTGTCCCTGGCAGGCAGAGGAGGCTGGACACAGGGCCACTGCTTCTCACAGCCTGTCACTGCTGGGCAAGGTTCTAAGTCAGCTTCCCTGTTTGGCTTCGGGCTCTGGGATCCACTGCGAGTTGGCTCATCCTCACCAGCCCCTGTAAACTTAGGTGTTATCTCTCAACCTCTCATCTTTGAAAGCCACGGTGCATCACACATACCTTGTTGCTTTTATAGAAAACAAGAATCTTTAAATTTTAAGTGAGACAGGCAAAATTCCTAGTGTTTGTTGGAATTTAACTGGAGGTGAACGGATCGTACTGAGCTACGTTTGCCTCTGAAATGTGTGCTGTAGGTGACAACTGCCTTCGAAATAGGTGATTCTTCTGAAGATCTCTTCCTTTTATCCATCTTCCTTACAGAAGGACTACAGGAAACACTTAAATCAGTGCTGTAGCCCACAACTAAAGTTGTTGTTTCTCTTTATATATTTTTGTCACGGAAGGAAGTCTGGAAAATTTAGCAAGGCAAAGCTAAGTCTTACTTCAAATAATTTATTCTGGGGAAAGAAACAAGAGATGCTCTTAAAGATTTATGTCCAGGGTATGGCAAGATGGCTCTGTAGGTAAAGTACTTGCTGCCAAGCCTGAAAACCTGAGTTTGATACTTGGATCCATGTAGTGGAAGTAGAAAACTGACTCCAGCAAATTGCCCTCTGACCTACATACACTGTGGCACACACACACACACATACACACACACACACACGCACACACTACACACAATGAATAAAAAATATTTTATATCCAGAATGCTCATTTCAAAGTTACTTGTAATAAAGGAAAATTAAACCACTTTTCATAAAAAGTTGAGGAATGGTTAGATAAATAATTATAACCATGAATATAATGTATTTATGAAATGCCCATTTTTGTGGTGCTATGGATTGAACCCAGGACTGTGTCTGCTAGGCAGTGTTCTATCACTGAGCTACAACCCCAGCATCTTATCTCATGACATGGAACATACCCAAGCTATAGTGTCAAGCAACAGGAGTAACAATAACAAAATCCTTGGAAAAGAAAATTTAAAAAGCTGAAAAGTCAACTATGGAAACTGTTTTTATTATTATCTAAAATGTACTCTGCAGGCAGTGAATGAAGCACATGATACAAACAACGCAGCTGGAAAACGTACTCTGAACAGCATCGTAGCTGCTTAACTACAAGCAATACAATCTTAAGTTAATATTCACATTTTCTTTACAATTTTGTCTTTTTCTAAATGTTCTTCTAGGAACATTTTATTTATTGATTTCTTTACATATTCAATAAAGAGAGAGGGAGCTGTTAGCTGTCAAACCCTCTGCTTTGTGCTCAGTAGATTGAAATAGACATTCTTGGCTCTGCCCAGAGTTTATAATTTTTTTTAAATAAAAAGGAACAGCTTTTTATGAAGTTATTTCATTTAATTCAGTAATAATACTTCTAAAAATCTATCACAGCTTTATAAAAGTGTAAAACAAGGGCTGGAGAGATGGCTCCAAGGTACAAGCACATATTGCTCTTTTGAAGAACTGGAGTACAGTTCCTAACACCCATGTTGGGTGACCACCAGTAACTACAGTACAGGCTATTTAACACCTTGGACTTTGGAGGGCACCTGTACTCATCTATACATACTCATATGCAAACCCTCAAACATAGGATAATTTAAAACAAAATCTTAAAAAAAAACAAATTATCATATAGGGATGTCCATGAGAACATTAATCAAAGTAACAAGAATTCTACAATCACTTAACTACACAACAGTGAGGATGGTTAAATAAGAGAACATTCATATAATGGAGCAATATGAAATCATTAAGATTGTACTTCTTACTTTACTGAATAGGGCTTAACATACATGACAGAGAATGCACAGAATCTGGTGGGGACGACTGTGGAGGGTTCGGGGGAGGGGTGCGGGAGAGGGGTTTGGGGGAGGGGTGCGGGTCTAAATTTGCTTAAGATCTATTATATGAAATGCACAAAAGATCAATAAAAATATATACAAAAATTATATTTCTGAAGACTTTAAGTTGTTATTGTTTGACAGTGTTGTCCACTTGTGTAATGGATTTTAGTCATCCTCCATTCTGGTCCCTCACCCCCCTGCCGGATGCCTCCCCGAAGTCCCCTCCCTTACTTTTGTGTCTTCTTTTTGTATGGGACCCACTGAGTTTAATTAGAATTTTTTGCCTGAATAAAATAAGTCATTAATGTTTTTTATTAATATTAATGGAAAATGTAAGCTGGAAATCATAAAAACTGACCTCGGTGGAATAGGATAATCTTCATAGATGACAATTTCCAATATTAACAGAGGTAATGGTTGATTTGAATTTTTTTGTGTCTATGTTTTTCATTATTTCCCAAAGCTTCTGCAATAAATAAGGTTTAATTTTATAGCTAGGAAAACCACATTGTCAGTTTTAAAGATTTGATTCAAATGTTATCCATTTATAATTTAAAAAACATAAAAAATGATTTAACATTATTGTAACTGTGTGTGAAGCTCTTCTAGAGGAAGGAGAGCTCATTCACAGGGAGACAGAGTATGGCCCCTGTGTTTCTACAACCTTTTGGGGAGAGAATGAATGAGTATGCAAGCAGGAGACACATTCCATCAATGGCCTGAGGGGATGAGCTCACAGAATACTCTGGAGGCTGAGCAAGCAGAGGAAGATGTCCTGGGGAGACATGGTAAGACCGCAAGTCTGGGTCCTAACTCTCATTTGAACTGTAAACTGGAATATGTTTTTATTAACCTCCATGACAAACAGGGGGGCTTTGCTGTGTTCTGACATCTGAGACCTTCAGAGCTCATTGGGCAGTTGTCACAGAAAGCAGTAGTCACGGTTTATACCAAGAGCTGAAATTTGGCTCCCTGCCCAATCCGATGGAAGTAGGACTGTGGAACAGGCTCCTGTGCAAGCCAGAGGGAAGGAGTACCTGCCCAGTGCTCAGGCTCACACTGATTGGTCTTCCTGGAGCTTAGCCAAGGACCCAGGGAAGAAAAAAAGAATCAACTCACTTTTAATTGGTGAGACTCCAGGAAAGTGTGCAGGGGAACTGAAATGTCAGGCCTCACTGTGTTGATACATCTGGCTATACAGGGTGCTGTTGTGGTTGTGTGTTGTGTTTTAGGTTTAAGGAGCTAAAGAACCAAGTAAACAGAAATATTTACAGGTATACCTCATTTTCAGCAAACTGTCTAACACAGACCAAATGATAAACTTACAAGTTGGTTTATTTCACTGTCATTTTGAATACTTGGTTTACACACTGAATTTAAAATATAAGTTAACACAGCTTATTTTGCATGACACATCAAGTAATGTAAGAGAGATATGAAACTCACCAGTGACACTTGCAAACCACTGCAAAGGATGGAAGTGGAGATTTTCTTGATTTTTAAAAATGTTCACTGACCACAGACACCAAACTGAAAGCTGTATAAATCTTTATGCAAAAATGGGGTAGCAATTTGGGATTTTTTTTTTTGCCTTGAAGTTTTCTCTTAATACTTTCTTTGGGCTTTGCACATCCATTTATCACAACAAGGACATTGAAACAATCCCTTCTCAGTCTCAGTGGCAGTTGTTTTAAATGTCCCTCTACATCGTAGGAAACACAGGTAGTTCTGTTCATATAAGTTATGCATTAAAGACCTGGGGCATGCAGGGGAAAGTCAATACCAATAAATCTGTGCTCTGGTCATTTGTTTCCCCCCATGACACCTGAAGAGCGACACCAAGAGCTGTCAATTGTTTCTGCCAAGCATGGTTCTCTATGGCTACACACAGGCAAAAGCACTGACCTTTCATAGTGAGAAAAATTTAGCCCCCTCCCCGCCCAGAAAGCTTCCTGGATCCTGCCTGGTGTGAGGGACCCAGGGGGAGGGGGGACTTCTGGAGAGTAGTTCAGCTCTCGATCCTGAATAAGCGTGTGTGTGGGGGTGGAGGGGGGCTGGCTCCAGGCAGCACAAAGGAAGCCAAATCAGAACCTGGAGTGTTTCATGATAGTGGTGAAATGCTCTTCACTCTCAAATAATATTGGAGAGTTGAAATGGAAGTGGAAAATTCCCGAATGATCAGGGAAAAAAGGAGAAAGTGTGCTGAGGTTCACTTAAAATAAAGCATTACAAGAGACAGAACAGAATCACAGATCTGAAGGAAGTCCAGAAGTCCCAAAGCCCCAAGCAAGGGCTAGCTCCTTGGCCAAGCCCTGAGCATTCTCCCCTTCCAGGCTTTAAGGTGAAAGGAGAGAAGGAATGTCTGGGAAGGGTGAAACAGGAGTGAAAGTGACCGGGACACTAGTGAATGACATGAACGCACAGAGCAAAGGTAAGTGAAGAAATGATGTTGTGAAAGGAAGTGAGGCTGGTGACGGAGGGAAAAGGAGAGGACAAGGGGGGACTGCAGAGTCCCGGGCCCTGGGGGCCAGTCAAAGCCTCAGGGCATGGGCAGGCAATCTCCTTTGGCCACAGGTGTTCCGGTCTCAGCCCCACACTGCAGCATCCTAGTGCTCCGGGCACTTCTAAGACTCACCTGTCGAAGGCCACAGCAGTCATGGAGTAGATACTGGCGAAGACAGCAGCAATTGGGAAGAAGTTGTGGAACTTGCAGTAGAACAGGCCGTAGTACCACTCGTTGTGGACTGCGTAGGTGAAGTTCACCACTGTGTTGAACGCTGCCATGGAGGCCTCTGCGAAGGCCAAGTTCACCAGAAAATAATTGGTCACGGTTCTCATTCTCTTGTGGGCCAAGATGATCCACATAACCACCACATTTCCCACCACAGAGGTCACCACGATGACCGTGTAGGCTGCTGCCCAGAGGACAATTTGCCAAGCAGGCTGCACGAACTGGTTAGGCTCCGAGGTGTTGGTAGAGATGTTGGGGAAGAGGTCTGAGTCCACAGAAAGAACGTTATCCATTTCAAGGCTAGACAGTAAAGCCCTGGCCCAGGTACACACAGCCTTTTGTAGCAGGGTGCTGTCGCAGATGCCTGAGACTTAAGGTCCTTCCACCCAGGAGGTAGGAAGTTTCCTGAGCAGAACTCAGTTCTTGCTAGCAGGAGACTAGCTCTGAGAAGTAACGCTTCTTGAGGTGTGCTCTGCCTGACCCTCGTGGCTCCAAGTTCCTCCACTTTCAAGCCTCAGGAAGCACTTGAGTTCAGCCTCCAGGAACAGGCTCTCTTCTGCGTTAAACGGAAAGGCAGAAAGCAGCTCACTCCGCACAGTTCTAGAAGGCAAGAAAACCACGCCTTTCTGCACCTGCTGTTGCAAGCAATTTCTCCTACCCCGTACTTGCGGAGGGAAAGGCAAAGCTGAGGCTGTGTGGAGGGCTTGAGGAGGAAAGAGAGCCAGTCGCACGGCTGCCTGCAAAAGTTCTAATTCTATGGCATGGTTCTGGGGGCCTCTTCGTGTCCAGCTGGAGAGTTCCCTTGTCTTGCTTTGCGGACGCTTCTGCCACCGCCGCCTGCGGCTTCGCAGCAGCCGGGCTTGGCTTGCGTCCTGCCAGGCTCCGGAGTTACCAGAATCTTGGCAGGCTGCGCACGAGGCTTTTATAACCCGCCGCAGAGACGTCACCCGCCAGGGGCAGTACCTGGGCTGCGTACTCTCTGGTCTCCGTGCGCAGCGCGGCAGCTGCGCCAGCTGTTGGCAACTGTCTCACTCACCACCGCAGCCACCACGCCTTCTGCCACTCGTGACCTGCTGTGGGCGTTCTGCCAGCCTGAGGAACCCAGCACTCCGCGAGGGGGCGACAAGGTGGCCTGGGAGGAACGCAGCCAGACTGGATCCGCAGCTGGAGCCGCTGTTGCACCAGGGATGCTCCGGGAAAGGACCGCTTGGGATACAGCTGGAGTGAACAGCCAACTTCCTGGGGCACAGCCCCAAGCCCAGCGGCAGCCTCCGCAGAGGCGCTTCCTGCGGAGTTGGGAGTGTGGCAGGTGTAGGGCCGGGTGTCCGCGCCCTGTGGGCCGTGCTTTGCCAGGAGCGCACCGCCAGCTCACTCCCCGGGCTACCACCAAGTGACAGGCGGCCACTCCTGGCTTCAGATGTCCGAGAAACAACTTTCCAGGGACCGTGTTTGGAAAACCGCGGGCATCTAGCTCTGCTCCCTGGAAGGCAGACTCCTCTTCCCTGCCCCCGAGTCCTCCACGCAGTCGTAGGCTCCAAGCGTTTGGCACACCTTCCCCACACACCGAGGTGACTTGGCCACGCGGGTTGTAGGAGCAGCTTCTGTGCTTTGCATTTCAGCCCTGCATGGTCCTCCTCCCCCTGCATTCGCTGGGGACTGCGCGGGGCTCTCTGCAAAGCTTGATGAATGCAAGAGGCACCCAGAAGCCGCCCTGTCGCTTGGGCCCGAGATTCTAGGCTTTCGGCCAGCACCCACTGCGGACTGGTGCTCGCAGCCCGCCGACGTGGCAGCCTCCTCCTCCACGCCTGTTGGGCTGGGGCCAGGCAGGGATGGAGGGGGTTTGGGAAGGACCTCCACCCTGTCCCCTACTTTAATTTTGCACTGGGATTGGAAAGCAGGTCCGCCAGCCTTCTCTCCCCACTCCAGCCCGGCCTCGTTCTTAAGGCCTCTGTGGACTCGACTTCCAGGTCTTTTCAAAAGGTCGAGCTCCTGGCTGGAGCTGGGAGCAGGTGGGCAAGGCAATCTCCATCCTTTTGAAGACTCCGAGCCTTCAAAATGGGGGTGGGGGTGGAACAGTTCCAGGCTCCCAGGGACCCAGCTGCCCCTCGGTATTACTGCGAATCTAGGACGTGTGAGATGCGGGCGGGGAAGGGAAGAGTCCCTGCGTCGCCACAGGAGAAAGCCGCCTTTACGCACTAGTCCAGCCTGAGCGCACTGTGTCGCACACGAAGTACTTTCAGGCAGGGAAATTTATTGCACTAGCTCCAGCCCGGCTAATGTCGTTTCCTCTGGCAGGGGAAGGGAATGGGCAACTAAACTCCGGTTTTGTTGCAGACTAGGATCTCAGCTTCTATAGGAAATATCCCTGAGCTCGGTAGCAAGAATTCCAGAGATGCCTGGCAATCAACGCTGCACTCCGGGATTTAGCGCTGCGGTGTAGAGGAAGGCAAGCCTTCAGTCTCACTGCCAAGCCGGGGAGACAGAGGTTGATGGTTGAGAGACGCGGGGAGAGGGATGGAGAGGGCAAGCCCTAAGCCTAGTAAAGAAAGAGGCAATCAGTTATACAAAACAGGCAGTTTTCCAGCCACCGAAAGGAGAGGCCCCTCCCCCAGACAATGAAGAATCCTAAGAATGAGCTAGGAGTGGACATCGCTGAGGTGAGAGGGAGGAGAATGTTCCAGGCTGAGGTTTTGTAAACTGACCGGACCCAAACTGTCACTTTGGTTGAAGTCCCATGTAGACCATCCAGTTCACTTCAAAGGACACCTACAGTCAGTCTCTTCCAAGACCTTCAAGGCTCCACCTGCTCAAGCCTGTTGGGTTGATGAGGCTGACCTAAGTGGTGCTTACCACTTAAATCCGGGAGTATTTACCACTTGCTAAAGTTAATATTCATAGGAAAACATGATGGATTCACAATGAGAGAGAAGAGAGAGAGAGAGAGAGAGAGAGAGAGAGAGAGAGAGAGAGAGAGAGAGAGAACCTCAGCCACATGGTGGGAGAAGTTGTATTCTGCTCACACACACTCTGAACAAGGACCTTCTCTGGGGCTCTCCCTTCTGAAAGTAGCTACTTTCGCCCCTGGAATTACTGCACACACGTCCAGGCAGGAACCAGTTTTCCAGCCAGAGCTGAATGTTTTCCTTTATTCTCTTGTTCCTTTGGCCCCCATTCCACTGTTCTTCATGAACACAACACAGTCACCATCCCCAAGTAAATCCTGTTGACAGAGTGCTCTAAACCCCTGCTTATTTGCCCTGGCGTTCTACAGACAGACAGAAACATAAACACACATTAATACCTCTGCCGGTAAATGCAAATACAGAACTTGCATTGTGCTCTGGGTTCTATTTTTTTCACTTGAAACCTTGTCTGAACACTCCCAAGTCAGCAGATCTACACTTAACTCATTATTTCCAATGGGTAAATATTACTATGCTATAGACACACCATAGCATACATTCATTTTTCTATTGATAAAAATGCACTTTGAGATTTTTCCCACTTAAAACGGTATCACAGGGGCTGGAGAGCAGCCTCAGTAGTTAAGTGTGTTTGCTGCTCCTCCAGAAGACCCAAGTTCAGTTCCTAGCAGCTACGTAGAGCAGCACACAACAGCCTGTGACTATCACTACAAGGGATCCTACACCCTCTTCTGGCCTCTGTGGGCACCTCCCCCATACATACACATAATTAAAACTAAAAATAAATCTTAAAACAAGACAGTGCTGAGCTGGGAATGATGCCATACAACTTCAACCCAGCACTCTGGAAGCAGAGGCAGAGGAGGCAAATCTCTGAGTTTGAGGTCAGCCTATCTATAGAGTGAGTTCATTCAAGGTCATCCAGGGCTAAATAGTGAGATCCTGTCTCAAAAAAGACAATGTTACAATATATATTCTTTTAACTTTAAAAAATTATTTTTATGTGTATGAGTGTTTTGCTTACATGTAAGTGCATCCCTGTCATGCAATGCCCCTGGATGCCAGAAGAGGGCATTTGGTCCCTCTGGAACTGGAGTTATGGACAGTTGTTAGCAACCATGTGGGTGCTGGCATTTGAACCCAGGTCCTCTGCAAGACCAGCCAGTGCTCTTAGCCATTGAGCCATATTTCCAGCCCACAATAAATATTTTTTATCTGTGTCTGTCTCCAGAGTTTGTTGTTGTCTCCCTCCCTCCCTCTCTCCCTCCCTTCTTCTTTCATTGTTTTCCGTAGTACTAGGGATCAACTCAGGCTCTGACACAATCTAGGCTATCGTGGATTTATACCCTCAGCCACTGATGTTTCCTCTCTATGGGATTCATTCCAGTTGGAATTGCTGGTAATTTGTAACACTGGAAATGTTTACATAATTAATTCAAGTACACTTAGGCCCATATTTCTATTATTATGATGCTTCTATTCACATGCATATATGTAGGTCTATGTACACATGCATATACGTAGGTCTATCTATATTTTAATGTTGCCAGATTGCTGCAACAGCATTACATTTCTTTCCAGTTGCATTACATTTTCACCACATCTACTCCAGTATTGGGTTTTTAAATTTTAATGAAGATATATTTTATTTTTAATTATGTTTATATGTGTGTATAAGGCTGTGTCCATGTGTGTGTAGGTGCCTAGGAAAGACGAAGAGGGCATCAGAGCTCCCTGGGGCTGAGTTACACTGGTTGCCAATTGCCTGAAGTGGGTGCTGAGACCCAGTTTAGGTCCTCTAGAAACACAGCACACACTCTTAAGCACTGAGCCAGCTCTCCATGCCCTAGTATTATGTTTTAAAAGCCATTTCAGTTTTAAAATAGTCTATCTGTAATGGAGAACACATTTTTCTAACTCCCAGAAGGACTGGTATCTGTCAAGACCTTTTGACTATTTGATTTTTCTTTCTACACATCTTTATTCACTGCCTTTGTCTCACTGGTTTGCCTTCTAGCCACTTTTTCTCGATAGTCTTTTTACTTTGCCTGTCAGAAATATTTGAAAAATTTCCAATAATATTATTTTTCTCCTGGATTTACATGCTGACCACAAAAACCTTTAACAATTTTATGTGGTTGTATTTGAGCTTCCAGATTTGAATTGAAAAAAAATCCCACTGTGGTGGTGTGAATGAAAATGTCTCTCAGAGGCTCCAAATATTTGGATATTTTGTCCCCACTTAGTAGCGCTGTTTTGGGAGGTCTTGCTGGCTGAAGTGTGTCACTTGGAGCGGGCTTAGAGAGTTCTTAAGCCTTGCAGGATTCCCAGTCACTCTCTGCTTCCTGTGCCTGCTTTAAGATGTGAGCACTTAGCTTTCTGCTCCAGCCACCATGCCTCCCGCCATGATGGAATCTAATCCCTCTGGAACTAGAACCATAAGCTAAATAAACTCTGCTTCCTATAAGTTCCCCTGGTCACAATGTTTTATCATAGCAACAGAAAAGTAACCAACACACCTTCCCAATCCTAGCTATCTCTGTTGTCTACTGGATTTTCGTTCCCATTTTAAATTTTGTTTTTACCTTAAGGTCATGAATTCATCTTTAGTTTATTATTTTATACTCTTAAAAGTAAATGACATCAATAAAATAAATCTTTTATTTTATGTGTGTGAGTGTTTTGTCTGCTGCATGTGCATTAAGTGCACCCATGTGGAGACCAGATGAGGGCACCAGATCCCCTGGAACTGGAGTTACAGTCAGCCACCACGTAGGCGCTGGAACCACACCTGGGTCCTCTACAAGAGCAGCCAGTCCTCAACCGATGAGCCATCTCTCCAGCCCCAAATCGTGTGGTTTATTGCGGGGGGCATTTTTAAAGCAAATGGCATGAAAGTAGAGGCCACATTGTCTGGAGAAACAAAGAGGGCTAATGGGGAGCGGAGGGGAGGGTGCAGTGTAAGGAGGAAAATGCCCGAAGCACTTTACACACTTGAATGAAAATGTCCTTATATAACCTAGCACCACACATAATAAAAAAAAAGAGAGCAGAAAAGTTAGAACAAAAAGCAAAGAGAAAACATTGAATAAAACAACCTTTACAAATATAAAATCATAGGACTCTGAACAGCATTGTGTCCAATTTGTGTCACTTTCAATGCAAAAGAATTTTAATGGAAAAATTGAACACAAAAGAGTAAATGGAAAAATTTTACTTTTATTTTATTTCATGCAGTTAGTGAGTTTGACAGCTTCATTCATTTCCCCAGTGAATTAGATCATTGTCCTTACTGCCTTTTAAACCTAGGTTAAAATTTCACATATCATATATGTGATATAATATTTATATTCTCCAGTCCTCCTATATCATTAAATATATGCTGCAATTGCCATTTTAAGCCCTGTCTTTTGCTTTATAGTAAGTTCTTCCAATACATTACTTAAAGCCCTTGAATGTTATTTTGATGTTATATGCAATGCTGAGAAAGGCACAACTCTCTCTCCTTTCTCTCTCTTCTCTCTCTTTCCTCTTTCTTGCTTCTCTCTCCTCTCTCTCTCTCCCTCTCTTTTATCCTTTAAAGTTACTTAATACACAAATGCTCATACAGTTTCCCAGACACAGCTTTCTACTTTGAGCAGTGTTTTTTTCTGAACGGCAATTCCCAAGTCTGTATTTCAGTAATGCCCCTGCAAATGAATTTCAAGTTTTTAAGTCTTAGCTATCAAATCTGGTGAAAGCATCCTTAAAAGGAACCTGACTTTATATCATATGGATTTTAGACAGCAGTAGGCACACTTAAATTTATATTTAAGTTCTGAACGGACATTTCACATCTCACCGTGATACCTGTTGGCACGGTGTTTTATACGACTGACTAAGTTATCAAGCACACTTGTGGGAGATGAAGATATTTGGTAAATAACAGTTGTTTGTATTAACTTTAGTTAAAACAGGCTTACCTTTGGTTCTTGAAGATAAGTTAGCTGTGGAAAATGTGCATTTTACATCATGCTTATCTTAGTAAGCTTGAAATGTCAACTTGACACAGCCTGGAGTCATCTGAGAAAGGAGTCTCATTTAAGATATTGCCTAGATCAGATCTGCCTTGGGCATGTCTGTGGAAGATTGTCTTGACTGTGTACTGATCTAGGGGTGCCCAGCATACTGTGGGCAGCACCAAACCTAGGCAGGTCCTGGACTGTATCATCGAGTAAGATAGGAATGAGCCTGAGAGCAAACCCACATGCAAAGTTCTTCCATGGTCTCTGCTTCAAGTTTCTACTTGAGTTCTTGCCCTGATTCCCCTCAGTGATGGACAGGGACCTGGAAATGTAAGCCAAATCCTTTCTGTTCCCTAAATTGCTTTTGGTTGTAATGTTTTGGGACAATGGAAACTAGAACAGCATCTAAATACATTGATGCCATCAGAAGCACCAACCCAAGCGAAGCACAAGAGTCTACACATGGAATATTTGGGTGGTGTCTTAGCTCCTTTGGTTGCTGTGATAAAATGCCTTGACAAAAATAATTTAAGGAAGAAAGATTATTTTGGATCACAGTTCCAGGCTGATACAGTCCACCATATTGGGGAAGACACAGCGGCAGGCAGGGAAAACTTGGTGGCACAGGCAGGAGGCTGACCGGTTACATTGCATCTGACTGTCGGCAGCTCTCTTGTCTGCGCATGCTTCCTGCCTCTCCAGCTTCACCTGCTTTGACTAGTAGGCGTTTTGCTTAGGCTGCTACTTTCTTTCCATTCAGCTTATTTTTATACTGTTATGAAGTATAATATGATTGTTATATGTGTGTGTGCACGCACATGTGAAAATGTGTTCACATGTGTGTGCACATGTATATGTGCCCAAGCATGAGGAGGCCAGAAGATGTCAGCCTTAGGTGTTATTTTTCAGGAGCTATCCACCTTACTTTTTGAGACAGTGTTTCTCACTGGGAGCTGAGGCTTGGCTATGAGGCTAGGCTGGCTGGCTAGCAAGCCCCAGGTTTCTAGTGCCTATCTCTGCCTCCGCAGTACCGAGGTTACAGGCATGTGTTGTTGCACCTGGTTTCTTTACATGAGTTCTTGGGATTGAACTCAGGTCCTCATGCTTGTGTGGCAAGTACTTTACTGATTAAGCCAGCTCCCCATCTCCTAGTATGTTTTTACTTACTGTGAAATTAATGACATGCAATTAGCATATTCCTCACTTGGTAATGTGGACATTAAAGAGCTGTTTTCTCAGTCATTTTCAAATACACAGAATCGGAGCTGGAGTTGTGGTCAGTAGTTAAGAGCACTGGCTGTTCTTGTACAGGACTTGCGTTTTGGTTCCCAGCACCCACATGGTGGCTACCATTCATAACTCAAGTTCCAGGTGACTCCAACACCCTCTTCTGACTCTATGGGCATTGTACAACATGGGTGCACTTACATACATATATGCAGGCAATACACTCATACACAAAATAAAAACAAATAACGTATCCAAATACACAGTCTACTACTGTAAATTACAGTCGTCATGTTGTACAACAGATCTCCAGACTGTATTTTGGCCATCTAACTCAGCTTCGTACCTTTCAGCTGAGACCTCCACCGGACCTCATCCTAGTCCCCGGTGAACGCCATTCTATCTTCTAATTCTATGAGGTGACTTTTTAAGAATTACATGTAAGTGACATCATGCAGTATTTGTCTTCTCTGCTTGGCTTATTTTACTTAAAGTTCATCAGGCTCACCCATGTTCTGATAAAGTACATAATTCCCCACTCTTGTGCTGGAACTGCATTCTACTGCGAATACACGCCCCCTTTTCTTTTCCACTCGTCCAGTGCATTGACTCCCTATGTGACAACTGGGAACCCTTGTGTGTTGTTGGCGCAAAGGCAAAGTAATGGCTGCTATGGAAGGCAGTGTGAAGATTTCTCAAAATCATTAAACAGAGAGCTGCCATATAGTCCAGCCACGTCACTGCTGGTGTAGCCAAAAATGTGAAACCTGCCCGTCTGTAACCGTGTTCATTGCTTCATTGTTGCAATGACTAAAATAGGGTTTTGTTTTCTTTATTGGATCACTAGGCTTTAGGTTACTAGTTGGAGGAACCTAGTGTTTTCTACTGATAACAATATAACACTACAGACTAGTTGCTGAGAGTGAGTCTCCTGCCCCGTACACCTGCATCGCTGAGGTGGGCAGAGTTACATGCCACTTGATGGACTCAGATTCAACACTCCTAAGAGGAAGGATGTTGGGGCAGCAGGGTATCTCCAACACAGGGCAGATGACCAACCTCACTCTCAGGCCTCAGTCCCTTTCTGTTCACATTCATCTGATGTAAGCCTCTCTCTGAGTTATTGTCCCAAGCTCCCATGAGTGCCCATCCCAACAGGAGAATCCATGCCCAAGTCTATCATGTACTCAGCCTGGTCCTCCAACAGAGTTCCATAGCTCATTTATGGCTTCCCTTAGGTTGTGAAACCGCTTGGATGAGGAGGGATAACCCGTTAGAGTTGTCAGGGAAAGGAGAGACACCTGGGCTTAGGTCCTCGTTGTCAGGAGGGTCCTGGGTTAGGAATTAAGAGTTAGAGCGCTCTCCACGTACACTGAGAACACTTTCCTGATGAAGTGTTAGGGTTAGGAGCTCAAATAGGTAGGAAAGAAAAAACAGTCAACCTCAGACAATTCATATTGATCTTTATGAGTCAGTGAGGGGTGACTACTGTCCAGCATTAGTCTGCAGGGGCCACACTGACCAAATAGCAAGGGAGCTTAAGCAAACAGTCATAGGGGTTGGATAGAGAATTCAAGGCCTCATTCTTCCCTGAAAGATAAGGGTCAGAGGAGGGCTTGTTTGCCAAGCAAGGCCTTTTTGCAGAGATTTATGGTTGGAGGGTCCTGGACAGACTTGCTTGCAAAGCAGGAATTGCTTTATGGTTTGAGGCTAATGGAGGTCTCCTTTCACTCACAAACCTAGGTCACCTCAAACGATGCAGAAATGCCCCCTTCTTTCTTCCACAGTGCTGATGGGTTTTCCACAGTGCTTCCTTGATGGTCCTTTCAGAAGGAAAACCATCTAGAATGCATTGTGTCTCTTTCAAATTAAGCTGTAGTTACTGGTGGGTGGGATCACACTCCTCAGTTATTGGCGTCCTACACTGCCTTCCATACCGTCCATTGTCAAGAGCACACAGTCAATATCAGTGTGTCAAACTGAACTGTGTCACAGAGTGGTGTCAGGCGAGAGGCAACGACAGAATAGAAGCTATCACACTATACATAGCCCATTAATTGATTAGTCCATGAACAATGACACGGATGAATTAACCCATTCATAAGGGCAGACCTCTAATTACTGCTTGAAGGTTCCACCTGGTCCCACTTTGCACAGTCTTATGAGGATTAAATTTCAGTGTGAGTTTTAGAAAAGGCAAACAATATTCAAATCACAACTAAAATCCTAATCTTTGAGCAAGGGAGACCTGTTTCTTAAACGGAGGAAGAGAGATGTCATTAGGGAGTTGATATAGTGGTTGCATTTCTGTCAGAGGAAAAAAGTTGGCCCTAAAAAACCTTCAACACATTATTTTGCTTTAGCTGACTGAGAGTTTCAATTTATATGACAATTGCTGGAAAAGTTTGGGGCAGATGTTAGGTTGTAGGGACTGTGAGTTCCTAAGCTGGAAACATATAGCATGAAAGGAGACCAACAGTGTTTTACTACATTAACATCTGTCTGTGTGGAGATTTATTAAAAGTTCATATATGGTTGTAAAGAATAGACACACAAGTGTGTCTGTATTTCACATATATAACACTCAAGAGAAAGACTTCTACCATACATACTATGTATATATACTACTAGCTTTTTCTGAAATAGAGGATATTGGATGAAATTGGCTCAATTAGAAATGGTTCTTTTAAAACTAAAATTTACTGACTCAATAATTATTCACTTCTAAAAACAGTAAGATCATTAAAATTTACCTCATGGACAGTTCTTTTTAAAAGTATAATTGAGCATATAAAGAAATCTGATTTAAAACTAAGTCAGAATTCAAATAATTTTTTATTGATCTTTGTGTGTTTCATACAGAACATCTCAATCAATCTTAATCATCTTTATGCCCCTCCCCACTGGCACTTCCCATAGTCCCCCAACTGGAATCCATATACTCTTTCATCTGTGTTAAGGTCTAGTGTGTCAAGTTAATGTCCCCAAATGACCTCAGTGCAGGTTCATCCACTAAGGTCTAGTTAGTTTACCCAGAATCTCTCACTTTAGGAAGACTAACTCATCCTCACCTGAAAGTAATTAGTTGCCAATGTTTGTTAAGCAAAGGTTGAGTTCTGCTACGCATTCCTCCAGTTCCATGCTGAGTTTTTGTCTGCTTGAGTCTGCATGGGTCTTGCTGTAGGTTCCAATGAGCAGGGTCCAGGAGCTTGTAGGATTCTATTGCCATGTGGTCATGCCCTCTTAACTGGCTGTTACAATCTCTCTGCCCATCTTCCACAATGGTCCCCGAGCCTTAGGTAGTGAAACTTAATATAAGAGTCCTGTGCAGGGACCCACACGGAAGATTCCTAATCTCCGTGATTTAGCTATTTGTGACCTTTTGTGTTACTGGCCCTCTGTTGCATGAGGGAGCGTCATTAATGAGAGTTGAGGGATTCACTAGTGAGTTCTTTAATCCCTTGTTCTGTATAGCTATATTGTGGGAGCCTTGGGTGTAGAGGTTGCATTGTAGATGCGCTGCTTAGGCATGGGCAATTCACAGACGATATCTGTGTATGATCAGCTGTAGTGCTCTGTATTGGTCTCCATCTGGTACAAAAGAAGTTTCTTTAATGAGTGGTGACTGGGATAATTGACTCTAAACATAAGGATACATATTTTATATTTAGTAAGAAGTTAAATTAGTCTAGGGATGTGACAGCCTTGGGGATTTTCTCTAAGATCTATGACCTCTTTAGCCATGTGTATTTAGCTATGATTACAGTAGCACATGAGTTTCCTCCCATTGAGTGGGCTCTAAGACCAATTAGGTAGCCATTGATTGTACCCCAAGATAAAAGTGCCACTACTGCACCAGAGTCCAATGCTGTGCCAGTCATCGATGTGATTATTCGTCATGAAGCTGGTGTTGGGCCATCAGTTGATGTTCTCCCTTGGCTGCTTGCATAGTGCTCTCCAGAGCTATGAGAGCTAGCCTTCAGGGGAAATGGTTCCAGGTCAGTTCCAGCTCCATTGCTCAAAATTTGGTCTCCGAAATATATCCTGTCTTCAGCAATAAGGTCTTACTTTCGAGTTCTGGGATGTAATCAGGGCTGTGGCGATATCTTGTGTAATTCTGGGAGTCTCTTGGACCACTGTGACCAACTCAAAGGAAGGTTTCTCCTATCTGACACTGTTTCTTGTTATATAGCCTTCAGTTATGCATATGGGCTCATATAGAGATATTGTATGTGGAATTTGTCATTAGGTTGTTAGACTAATATGATTCCCTCTGGTACCTACCTCTGATTACTCTAGGTAGGCATTGTTTATCTCTGCTCTTTCTCTCTCTCCCTGTCTAACCCTCCCTCTGTGCCTTTCCCATTTAAAGTGTCCTCATTTTCCCCATTTCTCCCTTGATAATACCAGTTTCCTAAGGCTCCACCTCTCTTAAGATCCTTCTTTTCCTTTATCAGAGATTTTTTAAGATGAGAGAAAATCTCCCACATGTAATTTATTCAGGTAGATTTAAGCATTCAAGTTGTTCTTGGCTCTTCCTATCTGGTGTCCTAATACAAAGAGATGAATGGCCAAAACCTGACATCCTCAAGTGCTGAATCAGTCACCAACTGTTTCTGATGTTACTGAATTCCAGGTGTGTGTACATGAGGGACTATAGTAGTTCTTTTTCTGTTACTGTGGTAAGACACCAGACCAAGGCCATTTAATAGAAGGATGAGCTTATTTGGCTTATGATTTCAGAGAGATTAGAATCCATAATCTAGTAGAAGTCATAGGGGCAGAGATGACCAGAGTAGAGAGCCAAGGGATCACATCTTCAAGCAGGCACAGGAAGCACTGGAAATCTGTCAGGGCTTAAGAACTCTAAAATTCTGCTCCCAGTGACATGCTTCCTCTAGCAAGGCCACACCTCCTAAAACCTCCCTAAACAGGGCTACCAACTGGGGAAAAATGTCCAAATTCTCATCTCAACTACCACAGGAACCCTAGGCAAATAGACATTTCTTATCTAGTGCTTTGGCATGAAATCTTCGTTAGTAGAGAGGTAAATATACAAACTCTCTGGAAGATAACTTGACATTACATCTTAATAGCCTTCAACAAGACTCATTCCTTTGATCCAATGACCTTATAGCTAATTTTATTCTAAAGAAAAAGAATCAGAGATGTACATAAGAATCTTTAAAAATTCACTTTTATTTATATGTGTGAGTCTACTGGTTTATGTTTACCATGACATGCAGTGCCTGCAGAGGCCAGAAGAAGGCACAGGGTCCCCTGGAAATAGAGCTACAGATGGTTTTGAGCTGTTCTGTGTGAATGTGGGGAACCAAACTTGGGTGCTTTGCAAAAGCAGCAAGTGCTTTTAACCACTGAGTCATCACTGCATCTCCATGCATAGGGATTTTTGCTGAGGAGGTCTCAACTGGAGCTTTGATGCAAAATAAGGAAGAGAAATTAGGCGTTCAGTAGTAGAAACTCAGAGATAGAGAAATTAGGGCATGGCCATAGAATGGAATGCGTTAGCCATTAAAAGTCATATTTTCTGAGCATTGGGGTCACAACTTCAATCCCAGTACTTGAGAGGCAGAGGTAGGCGAATACCTGTGAGTTCCAGGCCAGCCAGGGCTACACAGTGAGATCCTATCTCAAAAACGTCATATTTTTAACATTATTGATGGGGATAAAATAGATGTTTAAACACAGCAGGATAACAGTGTCAACAATTTGATCCTAATTCTAGAAACACACACATGCACACATACACACACACACATACACACACACATACATGAATGGGAGCCGGGGTGAACGTGAGGACCTGAGTTCAGTCTTTAAGTGCCAGAATGGTGGCACACTCTTGTAACTCCAGTGCTGGGAAGGCAGGTTCCTGGGTTTGCTGGATAGGCAGCCTAGCTAATGGATAAGCCTCAGGTCCCAGTGAGAGACTTTGTCTCAAAAAGTAATGTGGATTGCCAAGCATGGTGGCACATGCCTTCAATCCCAGCACATAGGAGGTAAAGACAGGTGCATCTCTGAGAGTTTGAAGCCAGCCTGGTCTACATAACAAGTTCCAGGCCAGCCAGGGTTAGAGAGACCCCGTCTTAAAGAGGAGTACTGAGGAATGATACTCAAGGTTGACATATAAAAATATTCACACACAAATGCTTGCACATGCATATGAATACATGTACACCCAAACAAACTCTGCATATACACCTGCATCACATACACATAGACACACACACAATGACATCTATCAAGAATTATCAGCATAGCAACTGTATAATTATTTAAGATTTTATTTTCTCCACTTTTCGGCATTTTCCAAATCTTTTATAATTAATATATTTTCCTTCCAAACAAAGAAACAAAATGCCAAAGCAAAAGTTCTGTAACAAATGAGTAACAAGACTGAATTAGCAGTAAAAGCCTCCCATTGAAGAAAACTCCAGGATGAGGATCTTCACTGTGGCATTCTGTCAGACATTCAAAGAAGTGTTACTGATTCTTGAACAAGAAAGTTCACCAAGCTCATTCCCATAAGACTGGCTTTGGCCTGATACTCAAAGCAAGCAAGGATCAAACAACAACAGCAAAAAGCCATTGTGTGTTCACTTCGACAGCACATATACTAAAATGGAATGAAACAAAAAGCCATTATCACTGATGAACATAGATGCAAAAATCCCCAACAAAATATTACAAACTAAAACCCACAACACATGAAATGTTTTCTACCATGATCAAATGATATTTTACCCTGGGACATGGAGATGGTTCAACATGTAAAATTCAATAAATGTGACTCGCAACACCAAGAGAATGTAGGACAAAACCACACGATCATCTCAATACATGGAGAAAGGTGTCTGATAAAATTCAGGATCTCACTATGATAAAAATGGAAACATCAGGCACAAACGGCAACATAACTTAGCACAGGAAGGGCCACCGATCGGAAGTCAACAGCTAGCATCATTCTACATGGAGACAAAGCGGAGATCTTCCCAGGATCCGGACAAAACAGGAATGCCAGTGTCCACAACATTTACCAAACACAGTACTGGAAGCTGAGCTGGAGAAACAGGTCCAAGAAAGGAGTTATGTACATTGAGATTAGAAAAGAAAAAGCCAAATAGTTTGCAGATGACATGATTTTTTTAAAAAACTGTGTGTGTATGTGTGTGTGTGTGTGTGTGTGTGTGTGTGTGTGTGTGTGTGAGTATGTGTAAGCGTCACTCTCCAGGAACTATGCACCTTATATTTTTAGAGAAGGTCCCCAGAAGCTCAGAATTTTAGATAAGCTGGTTGGCCATCAAGCCCTAGGATCCTTCTGTCTCTACTTTCCCTGAACTGGAATTACAGGACATGCTACCATGCCAGGATTTTTATGAGGGTGCTGAGGATTTAACTACTTGCATGAAAGCACTTTACTGGCTGAGCCATCTCCCTAGCTTTTAACCTGATCTTATGGCAAGAAAAGCATGAAGACCCCACTGACTATTTGAGGTAATAATAATAATAATAATAATTATTATTAAAGCTAGTTCAGCAGTTACAAGATAAAAATCAACATTAAAAAATCCATGGTGTTGATATATGTGAAACAAAATGATCTGTCAAGAAACAAAGGAGGCAACATCACTAGAATGACCACAAAATGCACTGCAATTAATTTAACCAGAGTAGCGAAAGCTTTCTACAGGGAAGTGTGTAAAACGCTGGAAAAATTTAAACACACACACAAATGTAAATACTCCTATGCTAATGGAGTAGAAGAATTACCATTAAAAATGTAACTATATTACCCTAAGCAACCTACAATTCAATGCAGTCTCTATCAAAATACCAATGTCATTTTTCGCAGAAGTAGAAAAAAATTCTAAAATTTGTATGGAACCACAAAACCTTGAATAGAAAAGAATTCTTGAAGAAAAAAAACCCAAAGTATTACACACCCGATTTCAAAATATACCAAGAACCTGTAGTCGTCAAAACAGCGTGATGTTCGTATAAAAACAGGCGTCTAAAGCAAACACCTCGAAGAAGATAAACCCACGTCAAATGGCTTTGACAAAGGTGCCAGGAACATGTACTGGAGAAAGGACCTTTTCAGGAAATAGTATCAGAAAAAGCGGATATTCAGAAGAATAAAACCAAGCCCCACCTCTTCTCTCATTTGCTACAAAGTGAACTCAATGTGGATTAAAGATTGAAGTGCAAGATCTTAAACTCTGAAAACACTAGGAAAAACTGTGTGAGAAATACTTCAAAATACTGGAATAATCGAGCAGTTTTTAAACACAACCCCCCAAACACAGGAAACCCAAACAAAAGTAGACAAATGGAATAATAAACAAAGAGGCCATTTAATCTGATCAACAGAATGAAGAGATAACTTAAAGAACGGGGGCAATATTTTATACTATGTCTGCTGAGGGTTATATCCATGATATAGAAAGAATTCAAGCAACTATACAGCAGTCTCCTTCCTCCCAAATAATAACCTGATTTTAAATAGGCAGTAGATGTTGATAGGAAAGAAGAAAATATGCCTCATGCATCAACCATCAATGCAAAGCAAAACCTCCATGAGCTCTGACCTCACTCTGGTAAGAATGACTGGGTCCAAAACTATAGGAAAAAAACCACCCAAGGGGCTGGAGAGATGGCTCAGCAGCTGAGAGCAGGAGTGCATGTGAGCTCTTTCAGAGGCTCTGAGTTCAGTTCCCAGTAGCCACATCAGGTGGCTCACAAATGCCTGTAACTTCAGGTCCAGGGGATCTGACACCCTCTCTGGCTGCCTTGGGTACCTCCACGTGTGTGATCATACCCCTCACCCCCACAAGGAAAGAAAGGTTTGTTTAAATCTTTAAAAAGCTACAAAGAATTCTGAAATTTTTTACCATAAAGCACGATATATATTTGAGGAGCTGTTTTTTTGACTTAAGCATTATACAATATATACATGGATCAAAACATCATATGGTACCCATATATACATAGAAAATGATAGATAGATAAATAAAACTTTAAATTTCATTGAGTTTTTACAGTTTTCCTGACCATTTTTTTATGTATCAGTTAAAAATTAAGCTTAAGTTTTAGAAAAAGCAATTGCATTATGTGTATGTAGCTTCTCTCAGTGCACATTTTAATAGTTCCATTCGTCTTCATTGTTTCTAACAGGAGTCTGTTTTCATTGTCATATAACATTCCATTGTTTGAAAATACCAAATTATTAATTTACTGTTGATGGAGGCTTGACTAGCTTTAGTTTTTGGCAGTAAGGATAATGCTATTATGTTTTTTTCAGTACTGATTTATGCATTCTGGTTGGATGCATGCCTGGGAATACAGTTGCTGGGTCATAGGATTTATATAAGCTCAATTTTAGTCAACATTTACAAATATATAATTACTAATGCTCATTACATGAATTTTAAGGCTGTTCTGTGTCCTTGACAATGAATGATATCATCACTCTTTTTAATGTCTAACATTCCAACGAGAGATCCCATTTTACAATATATATACTGAATTTTTGTGCATTTCATACAATATACCTTAATCATATTTAGAACCTATTCCTATTCCTAAAGCTCCCCTGTCATATTACATGCATTCTGTCATGTTTGTTAAGGCCTAGTGAGTTAAGTTTGTGTACACAGATGTCCCTTGGTGTGACTTCATCCACTAGAGCCTGGTCAGCCTATCTAACATCACTCCCTTAAAGAAGACCAATTCTCCCTCATCAGCAGTGATTAACTGCCAGTAGTTCCTTGTTTAAGACTGGGGCCTCCTGCCCATTCCCTAGATCTATGCTGGATTTTTGTCTGGTTTGAGTTTGCATGTGTCTTATACATGTTGTCACCACTGCTGACGTTCACATGAGCAAGTTCCCAGAAGGCTGGAAAACTCCATTTCCTTGTGCTCATCCGCCATCCCTGGCTCTTAAATGTAGAGAATAAGAGTCTGCAGAGTGTGTATCCCTGGACAGGAGCCCTATATCAAACCCATCCAGGGTTCAGGGACTATTTCAAAAGAGGAGGACAGAGCTCATTTTAGATTTAGTTTTCCTTTCCCGGATGAATGAGAGGATGTGGTTGAGGACATTTTTATCTCATTTTTGGAGATCTGTTCTAGTTGCTTGCCAGTTTTTGATTGGTTGATCCCTCTTATTGATTAAAAACATCCTGCATATGAAATGGAAATGAATCCCTTTGTGTCTTGCAAATCTCTTTTTTGTATTCTCTTTGTTTTAATTTTTCTCTTGGAATTGGGGATCAAATCCAAGGCATCAGTAAGCAGGTGCTCTTCCACCGAGCTACATTTTCAGCCTTTATCTTTTGATGGTCTGACATCCCTAATTTCACTAGGTCACAGTTTACCCCTTCTTGAGAAATCTTCACCTGCTCCCAGGTCTTGAGAATGTCTGCCAGTTTTCTTCCATTAACTTGATTGTTTTAACTTTTGTGCGTAGACCTATAATCTCTTTGGAATTGATTAATGTAAATGGTGTCAGGTAGGGTTAGGTGTTGTTAGGGTTTTCCTTGCTGTGACAAATATCTGAGAGGAAAAATTTGGAGGAAGATCATTTATTTTGGCTTATGTTTAAGGCTTTTGTCAGCGGTTGGCTGTATCTGTAGTTTTCCAGCACGCAGCAAGCAGAGACAATAGGGAAGAGCTTAGTAGAGGGAAGTCGCTCATCCCATCACAGCAAGGAAGCAAGCAAGAGTGAACAAGAAGAGGCCAGGGCGAAGATCTACCCTTCAGAGCCATTACCCCAGTACCTCTTCCTCCAAATCGGCAACACCTGCCACAGATTCACATTTGAATCTATGCGTTGATTAGAATACAGCTCATGACCTAATTGTTTTGGGAAAATCCCTCATGGACACAGGCAGAGGTGTGCTTTATTGATCTTCTGGTGTCCTCATTCTAATCAGGTTGACAGTCAAGATTAACCATCATTTAAGAGGTCTAGGTTCATCCTCATGTTTGTATGTGTTTTGTTGTCCTACAAAATGCTCTTGGATAGTGTACTTATTTGGTCTCACTGCCCTCACCCATGCCTTCCTCTGTGATGTTTCTCCCTTGTTACAGGCCTGAAAGCAAAAGACCCATCCAATCTCTGACACTCTCTGAAATCAGGAACAAAAATAAATGATCTTCCTTTAAATAATTTCTCTCAGATATTTGTCATATTGGCCATTAGGCAAGTATCTCTGCATCTGGAGGTCCTTCTCTGGATGCTGCATCAAGTCCTAGGAGTTTGTGCAATTCCCCACAGTGCCAGGACAGCTCTGTAATACTTGTGTCATAATCCAGCAGCATGAATCTTCCATATTTTTCCCTTTGAACAATTTCATAATGCTCCATTGTGAAGTCATAATCTTCATGATGTCACAATGCATGCATCACAATGGTTTGTAGATGTCATAATGCTCCATTGTGAAGTCAATAATCCTCATGATGTCACAAGGATACTTTCATAGTGTTTCCGAGATGTCATAATTCTCCATTGTGAAGTCACTAATCTTCACGATGTCACAATGATACTTCTATACTGTTTCCGAGATGTCTTAATGCTCCACTGTGAAGTCATTAATCCTCATGATGTCACAATCATACATTTATCACTGTTTCCAAGATTTTTTAATGCTCCTCTGTGAAGTCATTAATCCTCATGATGTCACAATGATACTTTTATAGTGTTTCCTAGATGTGATAAAGCTCCATTTTGAAGTCATAATTTTCATGATCTCACAATGCTTGCATCACAATGATTCGTAGATGTCATAATGCTACATTGTGAAGTAATAATCTTCATGATGTAACAATGCTTGCATCACAATGGTTTGTAGATGTCATAATGCTCCATTGTGAAGTCATAATCTTCATGATGTAACAATGCTTGCATCACAATGGTTCTTAGATGTCATAATGCTCCATTGTGAAATCATTAATTATAGGGCTCTGGTCCTCCCGCATGCCCTCCTCTCTTAGTGCTAGTCTCTTGGCCAAGAGCTACCCGGATCTTGTCAGTTGCAAAGCTCAAGTAAACAACTTGACCTTTTAGCTAGCCCATCTCAACTTCCTTTTTCCTGTGTACAGCTGTGTGTCATCAATAGAGGATGTCTCCTGAGAACCTGAACTTTTAACCTCCTGCAAAGCCCCACCTCAGGTATATAAGGCTTGGTGTCTCTCAATAAAGTCAGTGATTCATTCTCCTTTCCTCCTACCTAGTGTGTGTGTCTGTGTCTCTGTCTTGTGTGTTTCATTCAATCCGCAAATCCGCAGCCCTCCGCTGATCCGGACTCAGTCAATGAACATAGCCAGGGCACTACAATTAATCCTTATGATGTCACAATGATACTTTTATCACTGTTTCTGAGATGTCTTAATGCTCCACTGTGAAGTCATTAATCCTCATTATAAGACCCCCCTCTTTGTAATCTCCCCCCTTCCTTGTAGTCCCTATTTCCTTTTTGATTTTATTTCTTATTATCCAATATAACTGCTCTCTTTGCTTCTGTAAAAATGCTTAGCTATAGGATGTCAAAAGAATGAATAAATATAACTCCATCTTATTCTTTGTTCCCTCTAAGCAGTCACAAGGCCACAAGATTAAATAAGGTTAAAACAAAAACTAGCAAAAGGTTTGACAGCACATTCCTTTTCCCTGAAGGCAGGACCCACCAATAAGAGACCTAACACTGTTATTACCCACCTTCCTTTATCTCAAACTTATAAAAGGCTCCTAACCTCTCTGCTTGGGGCTCTTGGTACCGAGCCACTGCGTGGAAAGGTCTGAGAGTCCGGCCTTAAGCTTGAATAAAGGTTCTTTGTTCTTGCATATGCTCCGGACTCCATGGTGGTCTTGGGGACCATTCGCTGGGCACAGCATTTGGGGGCTCGTCCGGGATCCCCAAAGCCCCCACCGGACTCCAGAGCGTGGAGTCTCATCCGATCAGTGAGTGTTTCTTGTCTTTGTGTCCCTAGTTGTTGCGTGCTTCTAGTTCTTGGGCCTAGTTCTGGTTTGTGACTGCCTGTGGAAAGCCTAAGCAGATGCGCTGGAAAGCTCCAGGCCGTGGGATTTGGGAGACTTCCCGAACTCACTTGATAGGGATTGGATCCCGTTAGCAAACTTGGGAGGACAAAGCGGGTGGTGACCGTGAAACGGCGTGAGGCCGTTGTCCTATTTTTGGTTTAAGGCGCCTATTAACATTGTCATATTTCTGTGTGTGTTAATGGTTTCTATTTTGTTTGTAACCTTCATTGTTCTGGAAGAAATGGGACAAAGCCAGGTAACTCCGCTTAGTATTTTTCAGGATCATTTCTCGGAATTCAAGACCAAGGTAAACACCTGGGACTAGAAATAAAGAAAGGAAAGCTTTTTATCTTTTGCAGAAACGTATGGCCGACTTATGAAATGGGCTGGCCAGAGGAGGGAACGTTTGACCTTCCCACCATCTATAGAATAAAAGATGTAATCTATGGGCGACCTGGTCACCCTGAACAGGTCCCCTACATCACGACTTGGCAAGCTATGGTAGAGGAGCCCCCAGCATGGCTCAAGCCGTTTCTTCCTCTTTCTCCCAGCCAGGCCAACTGTTCTTGCCCTGCGCGAGGACGAGAAACAGAAGAATGAGAACAAATCAACTGCTTCTCTCTATCCCGTTTTACAGGGAAGTGCAGAAAAGGAGTTGCTGCTGCCCCCACTGCAGGTGGAGCTACAGAATGCTCCAGAGGAGGCGGAGGTAGCCCCAGTTCAGGGAGAGGGACCGCCCCTTCAGACTTGAAGGAGGGTCCAGAGAGGGCAGCCCCGGCCAGTAGCAGATTCCACTGTCCTCCCAGTGAGGGCCATAGGGCCCCTAACTGAGGCAGGAAATCAGCAGATGCAATACTGGTCGTTTGCTACTAACGATTTATATAATTGGAAGTTACAAATGGCCAAATTTTCAGAGAAACCCCAAGGCCTCATTGATTTGTTAGAATCTATCTTGTTTACTCACCAACCCACTTGGGATGATATCCAGCAGTTGTTGCAGGTCCTGTTCACCACTGAGGAGAGAGATCGAATCCTGACTGAGGCATGCAAGCTGGTTCCTGGAGTAGATGGGAGCCCCACTACTAATCAAGCCACAGTTGACGAGGCTTTCCCCTTAATCGGCCAAACTGGGATTTTAATGTGGCAGAAGGTAAGGAGAGACTCCAGATTCACGGCCAGACTCTAATGGAGGGTTTGCGGGCAGCTGCGAGGCGCCCAACAAATTTGGCGTACGTTAATGATGTGCAGCAGGGGAAAACTGAATCCCCAGCAGCATTTTTATAGAGGATTTTTGAAGCATTCCGTACCTACACTCCAATGGATCCAGAGGCACCTGAAAATAAAAATGCGGTGATACTAGCATTTGTAAACCAGTCTGCGCTTGATATTCGGCAAAAACTACAAAGGCTGGATAGATTAGCAGATAAAACCTTACCGGAGCTTCTGGCGGTGGCAGAAAAAGTTTACAACCACCGAGAAAGTCCAGAAGAGAAGCAAGTCCATGTTGCCGCTGCAGTAAGTGCTAAGCAGACCCATGACTTTGCTAAGATTCTCTTAGCAGCCTCAGCCAAGTCACTGGATGAACGAGAGTGCCGTTTGCAATGTCTATCAGCAGAATCAGGTAGGAGATACCCGAAAGGGCGACCAAAATTAGATAAAGATCAACGTGTATATTGCAAAAAAGTGGGCCATTGGAAAAGAGATTGTCCAGAGGAGCAAGCTATGCAAGAGAGAACCCGAAAGGAGGTGCAGGTCCTCGAACTGGGGGAAGTAAGTGATTAGAGAGGACGGGGTTCGCATCCCCTCCCTGAGCCCAGGGTAACCCTCAAAGTGGAGGGGACACCTGTAAATTTCCATGTAGACACGGGTGCTCAACATTCAGTATTAACTGAGACCCAAGGAAAATTATCTCACAAGAAATCTTGGGTATAGGGAGCAACTGGCATAAATCAATACTCATGGACCACCCGAAGAAAAGTGGCCCTTGGCATGGGCCGGGTGTCCCACTCTTTCCTAGTTATGTCAGATTGCCCCTACCCACTCCTGGGGAGAGACTTACTTACCAAAATTGGGGCCCACATCTACTTCTCACCTGAGGGAGCACATTTAACTGATGCGGGAGGCCGTCCTATACAAATATTAACCTTACAACTGGAAGATGGATTCCGATTGCATCAGAAACATAGTCCACAGCCAAAGAAAGAAATTTCTATCTGGCTACAAGAGTTTCCCCTAGCCTGGGCAGAGATTGGAGGAATGGGACTGGCAGCCCACTGATCCCCCATCTGGGTGGAATTAAAACCGGGAGCACTCCCAGCACGAATAAAGCAGTACCCCATGTCCCAAGAGGCTAGATTGGGAATTACCTCGCACATCAGACAACTGAAAAACCAAGGTATTTTAGCGCCTTGTCAATCAGCCTGGAACACGCCCCTCCTCCCAGTGCGAAAGCCAAATTCCAATGACTTCCGACGGGTGCAGGATTTAAGAGAAGTAAATAAACGGGTCATGGACATCCACCTTACAGTGCCAAACCCCTACACTCTTCTAAGCTCCTTGCCGCCCACTAGGAACTGGTACACAGTATTAGATTTAAAGGACGCTTTTTTTAGTCTGCCTTTAGCCAAAGAGAGTCAACTGTTCTTTGCTTTTGAATGGCAAGACCCAGATATCGGCTTTAATGGGCAGCTGACTTGGACCCGCTTGCCACAAGGATTCAAAAACTGACCCACCCTTTTTGACGAAGCCCTTCATGAAGACCTAGATGAGTACAGATTGGGGCACCCCCAACTCACATTGCTACAATATGTAGATGACATCTTAATAGCTGCGGATGATGCCCTGTCATGTCAGCAAGGAACTAAGGACCTATTAACTAAGCTAGGCAGACTAGGATATAGAGCATCTACTAAAAAGGCCCAAATATGCCAACAAAAGTGGTCTACCTAGGATATATATTAAAAGAAGGACACCGTTGACTCACTGATGCCAGAAAAGAGACAGTGCTGAGAATACCCACCCCTCATTCCCGGAGGGCAGTGAGGGAATTCCTGGGATCTGCAGGGTTTTGTCGCCTCTGGATCCCTGGCTTTGCTGAACTGGCCAAACCTCTTTACGAGGCTACAAAAGAAAACGAGACTTTCATTTGGACGGAGAGGCAAGAAAAAGCTTTCAATGAAATTAAACAGGCCCTCCTAACAGCCCTGGCTCTGGGGCTCTCGGATGTCACTAAGCCCTTCCATCTTTATATAGATGAAAGAAAAGGAATAGCTAAAGGGGTCCTGACTCAAGCTTTAGGACCTTGGAAAAGACCATTTACATATTTATCAAGAAAGTTGGACCTGGTCGCTCCTGGATGGCCACCATGTTTGCGGATTATAGCTACCATTGCCCTTATAGTCGAGGATGCAGATAAGTTAACCTTAGGGCAAGAACTACTCCCCATGCTATTGAGGGAGTTCTCAAACAGCCGCCAGATCGCTGGCTGAGTAATGCTAGAATGACTCACTATCAAAGCTTATTTCTTAATCCCCTGAGAATCCAGTTTCTCCCAAGTGCAGCCTTGAACCCAGCCACCCTGCTGCCTGACCCAGATTTAGATACACCTTTGCTTAATTGTCTGGAGATTCTGAGCTGGGTACACGGACTCAGAAAGGACTTGACTGATCGACCACTCCCCGACGCAGAAGGTACTTGGTTCACAGATGGCAGCTGCTTTATTCGGGATGGACTAAGGTATGCGGGGGCAGCTGCGGTGACAGAAACGGAAACTATTTGGGCAACCGCCTTACCGGCAGAAACTTCAGCTCAGAGAGCTGAACTGATAGCTTTAACAGAAGCACTCAAATTGGAGAAGGACAAACGCCTGAATGTGTAACAGATAGCCGATACACGTTCACCACTGCTCATGTACATGGAGCAATCTATCAAGAAAGAGGGCTACTTATGGCTAAAGGGAAAACTATTAAAAATAAACAAGAAATTTAAAATCTATTGACAGCATTATGGTTGCCTAAAAAACTGGCTATTGCTCATTGTCCCGGACAACAAAAAGCTGACACACCTATAGCCCGGGGAAACCAGAGAGCAGATCAAATTTGCCAAAGAGGCAGCCTTGGGAACTTGTCCAATCTTAACCATCCAGCTGCCAGATCCTGGCCCCCAATATTACCAGATCAGCCTAATTATTCCCAAGAAGACTTAAAATTAATACATAAACTTCCCATGACTCAAAAGATCGGTGCCTGGTGGCATACAGGAGACTGTAAAATTATTTTACCACATAAACTAGCAAAGGATCTCCTCAACCATATCCATCGGGCCACCCACCCGGGTACCAAGAAAACTGCTGACCTCTTAAGAAATGCTCGTCTTAAAATCTTAAACCTACAACCACTTGTTGACTCAATTACCTCTGCATGTCTCAGTTGCCAACTGACCAATGCAGAAAATTCCTCCAAAGAACCAGGAACCCGGATGAGAGGCTCTAAACCAGGAGCCCAGGAGCTTTGTCATATAGATGCAATTACCTAGGGTCCCTCAGTCAGACTAGGAATCATCATTTCTATGTTTGCCCCGCTGATAATAAAAATCAAAAAGAAATTTGCGGGGAATCAGAGGCATACTTTTGTGTCTCTTGGGATTGTATATCCACAGGATGTATTTACTGGGCAGCACCTGTTACCACTAATCTGATTCAGGTGACAAAAGCTCCAGGGTCATATTCCTTAGGATGGGGAAGAAAGCCTAGGGGAGGGCTCGGAGGCCCCTGTTCATCTAACTGCAACCCCATAATTCTAAGCTTCACTCCAAAAGGTAAAGAACCTGGGCAGTTACAGAAATGGCTAAATGGCATGACTTGGGGGCTAAGGTTATATGTCACAGGGACTGTCCCAGGGGTACTCTTCACTGTCTGTTTACATATAGACCCAGGCCAAGGGACTTCTGTAGGACTAGTCCTGATGGATCCTTGGTTCAGCAGGCAACCAGCTCCAGTCACATTCCAAACAGTTGTCACCTCTGCTCCCCCTACAAGAACCTCAGCACCCTAGGGACCCCCATTTTCTGGGCCCCTAAGTCTCCTAAATGCCACCTTTAACACCTTAAATGTTACTAACCCGAGTCTCATGGCCCACTGCTGGCTCTGCATGGATCCGAGACCTCCATTCTATGATGGCTTAGCCCTTCATGGGACCTATGTTAACACCTATGACCCAACCTCTTGTAGAACCCCGCCCCCCACAGGGAGAAGAGGACTCACCTTAACTCAGGTATATGGACAAGGACTATGTATAACTTCGACGGGAAAGGTGCCGCCTCCTTACCGACACCTTTGTAGCACTGCCCAAGCCATAAGCAATAAATCACACCCATACACGGTGCCCCCCAGTGCCACCTGGTGGGCCTGTACGTCAGGAATAACAACTTGTTTACATTCCTCAGTGCTCAACCAAACTAATGATTTCTGTGTCTTAGTCCAGCTGGTCCCTCATTTGTACTACCGGACTGATCAAGAAATGGAAGCTAGACTCTCAACCTGGACTAGACCCAAACGCGAGTTTGGCACAGCAGCTCTCGTTCTGACCACCCTCTTAGGAATAGGCACTGTGGCCGCTGCAGGAGTGAGTACCTCAGCACTTGTCCTACAGGATCAAAACTACTGTGCTCTCCAACGGGCTATAGACCTAGATGTTCAAACCCTTGAAAAATCCATTTGACACCTAGAAGAATCCCTGTCCTCCCTAGCTGAGGTAACCCTACAGAATAGACGAGGCCTGGACCTGCTCTTCTTAGAAAAAGGGGGGCTTTGCATCGCTCTAAATGAACAATGCTGTTGTTCATTTTTATGTTAATCACTCTGGAATCATTAGACAGTCTCTAGATGAAATAAAACAAAGATTAACGGAACGAGAAAATAATATACTCAACCATCATAACTGGTATGAGTCCTTGTTCTCGAGATCTCCCTGGTTGACCTCTCTACTCACAGCAATAGCGGGTCCACTGTTTCTTCTCCTCCTGGCTCTTACCTGTGGACCCCATATCATCAACCAGTTAATGTCTTTCGTCCGGGAAGGAGTTAGCGTTGTACAATTAATGGTCCTAAGAACTAACTACCAGCCCCTAAAACTTCCTTCCTAAAGGTCCTACACTAACCCATGATTGGGTTATTCTCACCTACTAGAGACAGGGGGGAAGTCATTAATCCTCATGATGTCACAATGATACTTTTATAGTGTTTCCGAGATGTCATAATGCTCCATTTTGAAGTCATAATCTTCATGATGTCACAATGATACTTTTATAGTGTTTCCAAGATGTCATAATGCTCCACTGTGAAGTCATTAATCCTCATGATGTCACAATGATACTTTTATAGTGTTTCCAAGATGTCATAATGCGCCACTGTGAAGTCATCAATCCTCATGATGTCACAATGATACTTTTATAGTGTTTCCGAGATGTCATAATGCTCCATTGTGAAGTCATAATCTTCATGATATCACAATGCTTGTATCACAATGGTTTGTAGATGTCATAATGCTTCATTGTGAAGTCATTAATCCTCATGATGTCACAATGATACTTTTATAGTGTTTCTGAGATGTCATAATGCTCCATTGTGAAGTCATAATCTTCATGATGTCACAATACTTCTATCACAATGGTTCGTAGATGTCATAATGCTCCGTTGTGTGACCATTCTTAACCTTTTGTATACCCACATAAATTTTAGAATTAACTAATAATTTTTTTACTGAACCAAAATTAACAAGATGCTTTGAAATCAATGCATTAATTCAGAAAGCTTGTTATGGAGGCTTTGCATATATTTTCCTACATATGTTGATAGTTATTTAATAATTTTGATGCTATTGTTAAGTAGTGATTTTCAAATTTTAATTTATAATTGCTATTCCATATCGATATACCATTGATATATTTTGATTTGTACATTGCAGACTATGTTAATCTAGTTATTACCATGCTTTTATTTTAGGTTTCTCTGTAATCTTTGCTGGAAGGAATAATGACATTATTTCTGTCATATTTTGCTTTATATGTTTTAAATTTTCAGTTATGTATACATGTGTGTCTCTGTGTGGGGTTGTGCCTGTGACTATAGTTGCCCAGAAAAGAACATCCAATGCCTTGGAGTTTTAGTTACAGATGTCTGTGAGCCCCTACATGGTGTGGATGCTAGAATCTGAACTGGAGTCCTCTGCAAGAGCAGCATGAGTTCTGACCACTAAGCTGCCCCTCCAGCTCTGCTTTGCGTATTTTGACACAAGCATATTATTAAATTCATCTGTATGTAAGTAGATAGACATTTCTGCTCATTTGATCCTTTTATATTTATGATACAGCATGAGAATAAATACTTATATTTATTTCCAGTTATGTTTTCTGCCTTCAAGTTTATTTTGTCTTATATAGGAATAACTACAACTTTCTTTTTTTTCAGTTATTATTCTATGCTTTTGGTTTCAGAATCTTGTTTTTTTTTAGTTTCCAGTTCTCTGCTGAAAGTTTTCATCTGCTTATTTAATTTATGAAGAACATGACTTGTAGCATTTTAATGTCCATACTTGATTTTTCCAGTGCTGAATAATCTATGGGCTTATTTATACTATTTTTCTTGATCTTTAGTCAGTTTATATATTTTTGTATGCTTTAGTTTTCACTGTATGGCAGAAAAGATGTATGAAAAACTACAATTATTGGAGGCACTAAGCGATGGGGAGTTATTTCTGTGCTGGAAGGGCACTAATCCAATCAGGACTTGAGCCGATTAGGAGTGACAGTTGAATGCATGTGAGGCCTGGTCTATTTTCAGTCCATCATTATTTTTCGGGTAATGTTTTTTGGAGTCTTAATGACTCCTTGGACATTTGTAATGATCATTTGTCTTTCTAAAAATGTTTTTATTATTGTGATGTCTGACTTCTCTCTTTCTCTCTTTCTTTCTTTTCTTTCTTTCCTTCCTTCCTTTCTTTCCTTCCTTCCTTTCTTTCTCTCTTTCTTTTTCTTTCTCTCTTTCTTTTTCTTTCTCTCTTTCTCCCTTTCTTTCTTTCTTTCTTTCTTTCTTTCTTTCTTTCTTTCTTTCTTTCTTTCTTTCTTTCTTTCATTAACTTGATACAAACTAGAATCACCTAGGAAGAGGGACCCTTAACTGAGGAATTCCCTTTACTAGACTCTACTAGAATTCCCTCTACATTTTCTTACTTGTTAGTTTATGTAGGAGAGCCCAGCCGGCTGTGGGTGGTGCTGTCCCTAGGCAGGTGGGCCTGGGCTGTGTAAGAAAGGCAACTGAGCAAGCCAGGGGAAGCAAGTCAATTGGCAGTGTTTCTCCATGGTCTCTGCTTCATTCCTGCCTCCAGGCTCTTGCTTTGAGTGCCTGTCCTGACTTCCCTTAGTGATGGACTGTGATGGACCAAATAAACCTTTTCATCCCATAATGTGGCTTTGGTCATGGTGTTTATTATAGCAATAGGTATCTGACTAGAACAACTACTTTATTGGTGTGTGTGTGTGCGTGAGCACGTTTGTATGGTAACAGTGGCATGTGGAGGTCAAAGGACAGCTTGTGGGAGTCAGTTCTCTTCTTCCACCATATGGGCTCCTGGGACTGAGCTCAGGTCATGAGTCTTGGCAGCAGATATGCTCAGCATCTCACCAGCCCTCACTTATTCTTCATGGTAACAGGATTCCATTTTTTTTGTGACTTAAGATCCATGAAACTACTAAATGTCTTCTTGGTTCTTCAGCTTCTTAGTCACTGCCTAAGAAAAGACAAAAGCCTTGGAGAGAGAGGGGCAAAGTGAGAGGAGGCAGCTCTTGGGTATGTGTACTCATTACTAACAAATATGGAAATGTTTGACATTTAAAATTTTTTATTGATTCTTTGAGAATTTCATGCAATATATTTTGGTAATATTCAGCCCCATTTTATCACACCCACCTTATTACCAACTCCTCCGAATTTGTGGCCTCTATTTTTATTTCTCTTTTTTATAGGCCTAATTTAATTTGTGGTCCCCAAATGATCTTGGGTATCAGTCTGTCACTGGAGTCTGGTCAACTTACCAGTAACACACTTAAGTAAAACTGACTGTCCTTCTCCCGGCAGCTATCAGTTGCCAAAAGATCCTCAGCTAGGGCTGGGGATTCTTGCCCACTTTTCCCACCCATGCTGGACTTTTGTCTGGCTTGGGGCTGCGCAGATCTTGTTCATGCTGCAACAAGCCCTGTGGATTCATATTGCAACTGCCCTGTGGTGTCCAGACATCAAGGTTTCCTTGTATTCATCTACCGCTTCTGGCTAATACAATCTTTCTGTACTCTCTTACTATGCTTCCTCAGCTTTGGGAGCAGAAGTGTGATGTAGATGTCCCATTTAGAGCTGAGCGCTCCGCAGTCTCTTATTCTCTGAATGTGGTCCAGTTGTGGGTTTCTGTGTTATCTGCTATCTTTTGCTAGAAGAATCTTCTCTGGTGTGAACTGAGAAATGCACTAATCTATGGGTATAACAATAAGCCATAAAGAACTGGCTCAATACTGTGTTTAGTTGAATAATAGTAACAGGTTCTCCTCTACAGTCTGCGGCCTGTCTAGCCACAGGGTCTCGGCCTTGCTCTCCCGTTCTCCACCCCATTTAACCCTTCCTATCCCACTATTCTCCTTTTCCTTCTCACAACACTGCGTTCTTTCTTCCCTCCCATGAATCCCCACCCTCCTGGCCCTTTACTAGTTTCCTAATTCTGTGACTTTCCCCATTATGCTTCAATATTAGTTAGTAGGCTTTCTTAAAAAGAGGAATTTAAGTTAACAGGAAAAATGAACAGGACTACATGCATGGAGTTTCTAAATACCCGAGCCAGTTTCCCCATTAGGGTTAGCCTTAGCAATGCACCTCAACTGAGTGACTGTTCTGATTTCCTGCCAGGATCCACATCTCAGAGATGTGTGAAGAGAGGCTCAAAGAGTCACAGTCCTCATCTATCTTCTTCCTGATGACTTTGCACTACCTAGGTTCCCATAGTGACAAACTACACTAGTAAGCATATGGAGAGCAAACACTTTGCCAGTAAATATCTATGAAGGGAATTGATTACCAGTGTCAGAGACAAAACAGAATCCTAATCAACTGGGTAGAGAGCTCAATCAGTGAAGTGCTTTCCACACAAGCATGAAGACCTGAGTTTGATCCGTAGAACCTAGGTAAAATATCAGACTACAGTAGTGTGTGCTTGTAATCCCAATGCCGGGTAGGCGGAGACTGGCTTACTTGCCAGTCTAGAGATCTAGGACAGTGAGAGACACTCTCTCAAAAATGTGGACAGGTCCTGAGGAATCACATCAAAGGTTGTCATCTGGCCTCCACATGCATGGCCACATATGTGCACCATGGATGTGTGCACACACAGAAATTCCATCCTTATAAAGGAAGTGTCAAGTCATTCTAGCTGATGGTTATCTGCTGGCAAAGTGACTGGCTTTTCACTCCTTCCATCTTCCTGCATCCAGTTTACCTGTAGTAGTACACAGGCACAGACACACACACAGACACACAGACAGACACACACAGACACACACAGACACACAGACACATACACACAGACACACAGACAGACACATACACAGACACACAGACACATACACACAGACACACAGACAGACACATACACAGACACACAGACACATACACACAGACACACAGACAGACACATACACAGACACACAGACACACACACACAGACACACACACAGACACACAGACACATACACACAGACACACACACAGACACACACACACACAGACACATACACACAGACACACACACAGACACAGACACACACACAGACACACACACACACAGACACACACACAGACACATACACAAACACAGAGACACACAGACACAGAGACACACACACACAGACACACACACACAGACACATATACACACACACAGACACACACACAGACACATATACACACAGACACACAAACACAGAGACACACAGACACACATACACACAAACACAGAGACACACACACACAGACACATATACACACAGACACACACACAGACACATACACAAACACAGAGACACACAGACACACATGACACACACAGGCACACATGAGGCTGAGGTAACACCCTCCCTTAAGTCTGGGCCACAAAGCTTATTAAGCGTATAAAGCCCCTTGTTTTCTCTGTGCTGCCAGTCTCCAAGAATGAAAACCCATTGCTCCTATGGGCTTAATAGTCTATCAGGTTTCAGAAGAACTTTGTTACATGGAAATATTGTGTCACAATTTTCCTCAGGCTTAAAATTCTACAAGGTTCTTTAATTTCCCCACAGATCTTACTACATGTCTTTAATTCTTTTTTTAATTTATTATTTTTATTTTATATGTGCATGTGTATTGCCTGCATGTATGTAAGTGTACCCGTGTCATGCAACAACCAGAGAGATCAGAAGAAGGCACTGGATCTCTGGAACTGGAGTTACAGGTAGTTATTAGCTGTCATGTGGATGCTGGGATTCGAACCTGGGTCTTCTGTAAGAACAGCCAGGGCCCTTAATTGCTGAGTCCTCTCTCCAACCTCAGCATGTCTTTAATTCTTAAACATTGTGCCATAACTAGAGGAAAACGGAAGTCTTTTTTGGAACAGAGTTCCTTTCTCTGCTGGAACATCATAGACCTCAGATACTTTATAAAGTCTAGACAATGCTGGCACTGTCTAACGAAACTTTCAAAGAAGTTTTAGCCAAGTGTTGTAGGACTTTTGCTCTTTAAGGTCTTTCTAGGTATGTAAGCATATTTAAGTACATTTTAAAAATCTACCCATTTCTCCATTAAGCTTAAAATTGAAAAGGGGTCTGGAAAGCTTTTGAGGCATCTTCTGAAATGGATAAGACTTTCCAGGTAATTGAAAGCTAATTTTTCCTTAATCTTCAAGAGCCACAAGCACCTGCTGTGCCTACTCTGACATGACACAACAGTTTGCTGGCTTCATATCAAATTATTTAATAAATCTTGTCCAAGGAATGCCACCCATTCATTAACATTAACGGATCAGTGGGGTATGGTGCACCACACATTCAACCATATTGGGAAAACATATGGTCTGTGGGTTTCAGTAGTGATTCAATTAGACTCGGGTTCTTGAATAAGATTCCTCAGATCACTGTCAATACATCCTTCCTTAGAAGCTGTAGGTCATTTAGCTTTCTGGTGAGCAAGCTAACACACCCTTGAACACACCCCACATCATATTCTCAAGGAGAAAATTGTCTTGCTCCAGATCCTCAGGCACTTTCTTTTAATCTTCCTTTCACAGCTCAGAAACAGAAAGGTCATCAAAGTTAAATCTGTCTCAACATAACCCACGGGCTTTAGAACGATGTTTAGGATGAAAGCGATTTGGAAAGTTATTTTATTTCCTACTTTCCTCTATGTTCTGATGGGAGAACTATTGTGATTAATCGAGAACATAATTAGATGTTTGTTATCAGCCACAACTTTCAACCTACTTGGAGTTTGTCCCTCTACTATTTCCCTGAGATAGGAACACTTACAGGAGCTGTCTCTATCTCCCTATCGTCCGTTTTGAGACTTTCAACTTCACGAAACCAAGAGCAGTACTGATCATTTGATTACTCAACAAAATATTGTACTGACAGAGTATGTACGTCAAGTCTTTATTCCCCACAGACTGATAAAAAGACAAATACAGTTCAGTGTGGTAAATGACAAATTAGAGGAAAGGTGGAGCACATACAAAGTAGATCTGACCTTAAGTTGGAGCAGTAAGGTGCCCTTCAAAATGGGGGTGACATCTGAGCTGACAAGGCCACACTGCAGTAACAAATGGCCCCCA
The DNA here is from genome assembly GCA_035773235.1 of Eospalax fontanierii. Lineage (NCBI taxonomy): Eukaryota > Metazoa > Chordata > Mammalia > Rodentia > Spalacidae > Eospalax > Eospalax fontanierii. Next base: position 49,211,038 of record CM069547.1, on the reverse strand, counting down.
TACTCAGTGACTTAGTCAATACAAGATTTTTTATACTTCTGTAAGAAGCATTCTTATTACATTTTTAAACATTGCATTTTATTTACCTATTTTGTGTGCACGAGTGTGTACGTGAGTGGGCATGTGTGTGCATGTGTGTGCCATGGCATGCTTGTGGAGATCAGAGGACAACCTGTAGAAGTCAGTTCTCTGCTTCCACCATGTGGGTCCCAGCAAGCAAACTCAGATCATTAGGCTCAGGGGCAGACACTTTCACCCAATGAGCCATTTGCTCGCCAATGTGAAAAGTATTTTGAATCACATCTACTTGTGACTCTGTCTTATGGACCTCATATAGCTAAGAATCTAGGAAGAGTTGACAACTACCTGAGAGGACAGATCATGAAAGAGAATCCCAAATGCATAGCATCACCTCTGCCATAGCCTAGCCTTCTGGTCACTAGATGTATGATCACTTCTTTATTTCTGGGAGTCAATTCAGTATCCTGGTCAAGTTGAGAACCAAAGTTCAAGCCCAGGATCTCAGGATGAATCAGATATGAACATGGATTCCCTTGACTTGGAGAAACATGACCTAGAAATAGACAGCTGGCTTTATTGCAGGTTTGCTAATTGATCTGAAATGCTAGAGTCCACATCACGGTATATCCAGGGGTAAGGGACTAACTCCCCAATGAGTACACAGGGTCACTATCACAGAGACAGTAAAGATAACTCACTTCATGCTGCTTCTTGGTCCGGTCTTAATTTTCAACTCCAAGCTGGTCTCTTCAATGGACTTGCTTAGTCACATAACCCTTGATAGTTCAGCTTACAGATGTGACCTATCAGCCTTCTCAGTTTTATGACCAATCCAAAATTAGGGGAGGGGAAGGCACCAAACCTTCCTGGGGACATTGGATGTTGGTTTCCAGTTCCTGTCTCCACCTGTGTAGAGCTTCATCTTTCAGTACAAGTGTGTACATTAGCTACTTTTCTGTTGTGATAGAAGTACTGATCAAAGTGACTTCTATAAGGAAGGGTTTATTTAGCTTATGGCTCTAGAGGGTTAGAGTCTGTCAGGGCTGGGAAGCATGGTGGCAGGAGGTGACTGGAGGAGAAAGCAGCAGTCCCATCTCCAAGCAGCACAGGAAACCGAGAGTGACTGGAAATCCAGCAAGGCTTTAGAACTATCAAAGCCTGCGCTCAGTGATGTGCTTCCTCTGGCGTGGCCACCCCTCCTAAAGCCACCCAAACAGCGCCATCAACTGGGACAAAGTATCCCAATACTCAAAGCCTACGGGGGGACATTCTCATTCAAACCACCACAATATGTATGTGTCTGGAAGTGATTCTTTTTTTTTTTTTTTTTTTTTTTTTCAGACAAGGTCTCCTGTAACCCCAGTTGGCCTAGAGCTCACTGTAGACCAGGCTGGCCTGTTTCACAGAGATCTGCCTACCTCTGGCTTTCACACACTGGAGTTAAAGGTACGCTCCACCACACCCAGCACTGGATATGATTATCTTTCAATAAAAATTTGTTCGACTGTTGCTCTCTACTGATCTAAGATTTTCCTACCTTTTAATTGCTTAATTGACTGAGAAAACTGAACTGTCCAAAGTCACTCCATCTTGTTCTGGCTGACTCAATTTTGGGTTTCATGCAGTTGCTCTCCTGTATCCCCAATAACTACATTCTGCTAGGAAGAACATTCTCATCCAGATACACCTGCATTTTAGGAAGTCCATTGTTTCTATAATATTCAGAATTTGCTTTGCCTAACTGAACCTTTTGTTGTCTAACCTTCCCTGATACAATGTAATTGCTGTTTGTGGCTTTATAAGCCCTAGCCAGCCTCTCCTCCAGGTGGAAAGTTCTTTCTGGTTCGAGCTTTCTCTTGACCATCGGAAGTAAAGAACACTTAATTCAGCCCTCACTGTGTGTCGTAAGCTCTGTTGGGCATAACAGTTTTGGGGGGCCCCATAGACCATTCAGGGGACTCAGCCTCATTCTGGGTCTCCCTAGTTTGGTGAGTTATTACAGGGGAGATGATCCCTGAGACATTCCAGGGCCCCATGACTCTTGAAACAAAGCCAGAGATACCAAAACTGACAGAATCCTTCCAGTCCTCCTAGGAGGTAAGTTCTGATATTCCTGGTCTTGTCTGATATCTGATAATAATGAGAATCTATCAGGGACTTCCACCCCCAACCTTCTTCTAAGAGTCAAGACGACTGAAAAGGTGCTGGCTTGGAATTTATTGATTTAATCCCTATTCTATAAGTATTTCTGTAGGTATGACTGCATCAAAGAGCAGTCAAGTATGCCTATATCAATCAATGGTTGGTCCTAGTCCAAAATTCTCCCCCATGAGGACACAGGTCCTCAACCATCATCATAAGACCCTGGTATCAAATTCTTGTTGACTTCAGCCCAACAAGGGTTCTGCTGGAAGGTCCCCTTGTTGCCAGCTCTGGCCCCTGATGATGCCTTCCCTCTCCCGCTCTACTGTCCCCACCGTGCAGCCCTCCTCCTCATCCAGTCACCTCGCCCCTTCCATCCCCTTCTTTCAGCTCCCACTTTTGATCCCTGGTAACCCCCTGCCTCCGTCCTCCCCTCTGGAGAGCCGCACCCCCCACCCCGGACATATGGAAAGGAATGTCCTTCCTAGTTTATGTGCCATTCTCCACCTTGGACTTCTATACTTGTAAGATCTGAATCTCCTGTTCTCTTAGAAGCCCCAGGTCCTGGCTGCTCTCACTGAGTCCATTATGTGGACCCACTGACCCATTTGACTGCCAACAATTTCTCTTGATCCTGTTCGCCTCCGAAGAAGGAAATGTATTATGGCAGAGGCTGGCCTACTTGGCCACGGCCGCTGGAATGAAGGTTGAAAAAAACTCAAGCTGGAGTAAGTACCCACAAGTACCCCCCCCCATCACCCTGAATGGGACCCTAATGCCTCCACTGGACTCCAAGCACTGAACACTTTTCACTGGTCTCATCTAGCGGGAATCAGGGGGACATCCCCAAAGCCCACAAATCCATCCAAAACCACAACCACTGTGGAAGTTGACTGGCAGACCAAGCGGCCTGGTAGGCTGCCAGGCTCCCTGCTGAGTCACTCACCATCCTGCCCATAACCTTTCTTGACCCTGCTTTCCTCTCTCAGCCACCTATGCTCAGGGTAAAGAGAACAATGCTCATTCCTAGGGTGCGCAAACGGTCTCTGGGGTATGGTAGATCCTGCTGGACTCCAGGATCATTCTTCTGCAACCCTGGATGCCTCCTTGTGGACCAGATGACCCACCTGAGTGCCATCAAACTGATTGAGCTACTCTCTTCTAAATACCAAATTCCACAGGTTTGAGAGTGAACCTCTTCCTGGCTCCCTTGTACCGAAGTCAACCCTAAACAAGGGGCCAAGGCTACACCTGCAGGCCACCTAGGAGGACTGAACCCTAGGGAAAAGTGGGAAATTGACTACACTGAAATCAAGCTCCCTCATTTGGGGGACAGCTACCTGCTGGTATTTGTGAACACGTTCTCCAGTTGGGTGGAGGCCTTTGCTAAAAAAAAAGAAACTTCCCTCACTGTGGTCAAGAGCCTCCTACATGAAATAATTCCTAGGTTTAGGCTGGCTCTGTTAACTGGCTCAGATAATTAACCTGCCTTCAGCTTATCCATAGCCCAAATGGTCAGCAAGGCTTTAAACATAACTGAAAACTTCATTGTGCCTACCAGCCCCAAAGACCTGAACAGGTTGAATGCACGGATTGGACCATTAAATCTAGCCTCTCTAAACTAATCGTAGAGACTGGTGAAAACTGGCCCAGCCTCTTACCCCTAGTCCTCCTTTGGGTTAGATATGCTCTCTATGTGGCAGGATTCACCCTCCTATGAGATTATGTTCCGGAGGTCCGCAAGGAATACATCCCAGATGGAGCTACCAAGGCCTAGGAAAGGCAGATTTTTATTTAGGCCTGGGACAGATACTGACGTCAGGTGCCCGGATGTAAATCAGTTTTTCTGTTCCTACCAGCCCTGTGTCAGCACAGCCACATATGGGAGTGGGAAACCGAACAATACCAGCCTCCGCCACATTTGAAAGGCTTCCTCAAGTTGGGACAGTGATTCTGTCTTCATCCAAATACAGCAGTCCATGAACTATGTCTGGGGAGTTGGGTCCACTTGGGGAGTCTGTTAGAACATCCCAGAGTATGATAAAGGAGCTTTGTTCACCACAGTGCATGCCACTAAGGCCAGGTACTCCCATAACCAATTTAGGAAGCCCCTTTCTCCCTCTAACCCACTACTGCCTGCCTTCGTCCCTCTCTCCCCGTCTCCACGCTGTTCCCCCAGGGAACCCAAACCTGCTTACCCACAATCCCCTAGCTTGTTCTCCATGTTAGAAGGAATACATCGATTGCTTAACCTTACTCAGCCCACAGTGGCTTTATTTAAAATCTAAGCCACCTTACTATATAGGTTCAGGGGTAAGAGTGTCGTTACAAATAACAAGTCTACCTGTTTCTTCTTTGTTCCTTTCTTAACTCTAGGAGATTTAATGGGTAATGTCTCATGCTTTTCAACCCTCTAAGCACAGCCTCTAAAAATCTACCTTCTCAGTGTCCTGTGATAACAGACTATTGGCCTCTCAAGCTTGTTTTTCACCAAATGGGACCTGGTTAGCTGCACCTCTGCTCTAACCAAACGGGACCTGGTTAGCTGCACCTCTGCTCTAACCAAACGGGACCTGGTTAGCTGCACCTCTGCCTTGGTAAGAGGTGAGCTTCGAATAAATACCCCAGGTGACCCAACAGATCAGTGCTGACATAGGACATCTACAGTCATCCATCAGTATGCTTTCCAACCAGGTTAATGCTTTTGCTGAAATGGTTCTTCAGAACTGGCGAGAGTTAGATTTATTGTTTATGTCCCAGGTTGGGTCTTTGTTTACCCCTAGAAAAGCTTGTTATTTCTATGCAATCAAATCAGGTCTTATTAAAGATACCTTACAAAAAGTCAGGGAAAATCTAGACAAATGCCAAAAGGAGAGAGAGGCCAACAGCTCCTGGTTCTGTGGAATCTTCTTTTGCCCCTCAAGCCCCTACGCTCTCTTAGTCTAACCGCTCCTTTTGGCTTCTGTAAAATGCTTGGCTTTAGAATAACAAGAGTCAAATAGCTATGATTCTGTTTTGTGATCTGTTGCCTCCATTTTGCCAGTCTCAAGCAATTCTAAGTCCCAGTCACAAAGGGGAGGATCAGGCCCAGGCGGGTCAAGGCATGTTGAGCAAGCCCATGCACAATAAGACCTTATAAAGTAAAAACAAGACCCTACAGTGAGCCTAAGTAGCAGTCAGCACATTCCTTTGCCCTGAAGGCAACAGCCACCAATAAGAAGACCCCTCACCCACCTCCATGTTTGGCATGCGCTTGCATGTGTGCTGGCTTCCTTGACCAACCACAATGTGAACCTGCAATTCTCCTCCCCTCTTTGTCTATAGTCAATAAAAAGCTCCTGGCCCCTCCCCTCGGGGCTCTCAGCATGGATCCATGGTGTTGATGAGGTCTGAGAGTCCAAGCTTAAGCTTGAATAAAGGCTTTTTGTTTTTGAGTACACTCCAGATTCCTTGGTGGTCTTCGGGGGTCCATTCTCTGGGCATTACAGTTCAGTGTCTGATTTGACTGCAGTCCATTTGACTGACAGACCTCACAGGTCCTCTTGTCCTTCTCCTCCTGGGTGTAATAATTGGGACTTGCCTAATTAATTGGTTGTTGAACTTTGTCAAACAACCAATAGTCTCTATTAAATTAATGTATCTAAGAGCCTAGTGCAACCCCTTGTCACCTGAGGATAATGAGTCAACATATTCTCCTAAGGCCAGTGGGGAATGAACTGTCCAAAGTGACTCCAGTTTACTATCCATCCAGTAGTTCCCCCCTGACCTTACTAACTACATTCTGTTGGGCAGAACATTCTTATCCAGCTACACCTGCATTTCAGAAAGTCTATTTTTTCTGAAGTACTGAGAAACTTGTTTGGCAGAACAGAAACTTCTGCTGTCTAACCTGCCCCGGATATGATGTAATTGTGGCTTTGGGCTTTATAAACCTTACCCTCGGTCCACAAGGTTCAGAGTTCTTTCAGCAGTGAGCCTGCTCTTGACTGCTGGCAATAAAGTACTCTTAATCAACCGTTACTGTGTGGTCTTCTTCTGTGATTTGGGGTGGGTATAACAAAAATGAGCCCAACAGTACCCCTAAACTGGTAACAACGACAACCCACAACATCTAGAAGTCAAGGTTTGCTTCTTGTCTTTTCAACAGTTCAACTCTTCCTAAAACATGTCTGTTTCTGATCAGTTCCTCTGTCTGCACCCATGAACATAGCTCTTTGAAAGTATGGTTCTGAAGGGACTGGACAGAACAGACTCCATCTTGCAAAAAGTTTCCATCTTGTTGTTTACTGTAAAAGCACCCAGTTCCAGGAAAAATCCCCAAAAGTCCTCTGTCCCCCTTGAGCAGCCCTGAAGTACCCTGTCTATGACGAGCTCCATCTCTGTTATCCAGTCAGCTTAGAATGAACCCTTACCACACAACCCTGCACCTTTACCACATAACTTTGCCCAATCAGAAATGCCAAGGCATGGAATTCCCCGCTTCCAGTTTCTTCCCTTAAGAGCATGCTTCCCCCTCGTGCAGAGCCATCATTGTTGGTTCTCGCTCTCAGCCCAGGGGACTCGAACCCCTTTAGGCTGCCTGAGAGCCAACCTCGGGGGGCCTCACCCCACTCCCACTCACAGCCCAGGGGACTCGAACCCCTCCCAGGGCTGCCTGAGAGCCAACGTCGGGGAGCCTCGGCCCCACTCCCACTCACAGCCCAGGGGACTCGAACCCCTTCAGGCTGTCTGAGTGTTAGTCCCAAGAATCCAGACCGTCAGATGCAAGCAGCATGAGGAGTTTATTATCACACTTGTACAAGTGGGTGACTTGGCCTCGGGATGCCAAGCCCCCCCCGGCCCTGCTCGGACCAAGCTTTTATAGCAAAAACCCACAGGATTATCATATATTGACATACAGGGTATAGATTGGCACAGACCAGGGTTACAAAAACACAATTTTTACATAGTCCAACCTTATGCCACAAGCATTGTGACACATTACAAAATGTTGACTGGACAAATGTTTTAACCAGAAGTCTATTTTTACAAGAAAGGGGCTTTTTTTGTTATTATTCCAGACATTATCTCACCTACCACAAGTTGTTGACATGGCTCTTGTGACAGGAGATGCTGACATAGCCCTTATGACTTTTGGGACTTTTTAGTTAGGGAGGGGTGAGCTGACAGTTTTAATGGCTGAAGTGAGGGTCCTGTCTTTTAAGAAAAATGAAGGTCCTACACCATCTCTCCACCTGCTGCATCAGTGTGTTGGGCAATGGCCCGAGCTCGAGCTTGCAAATAAAGATCCTTGTGTGACTGCATCGGATTTGGCCTCCCTGGTGGTCTTTTGAGAGGACCCTGTGACTTGGGCATTACATTTTCATCCCCCTCATTTCATTTTCTTTCTCTAATCATTCTCCATACTCTCTTACTGGAGCAGATCCTTAATGTCTGGGAAAAAAACATGGATCATCTGTGAAAAACTTCACACTCAATTGTGTCTCTGAGACAGGACTATATTTCAATGGACCTTTGCCACCAAGGTTTTCTTAACATATGCTATTCCTGTTTAGGGTATGAAAGAAATTGCTTTTCTAGCCTTGAAGGCCGTGCTCTATCTTTCTGCTGTCTTTCTGTTTATTTCTGTTATTCTGTTTCTATCTTCTGTTTATTTCCTTCCTGCTTTGCCTCCTCCAGTAATTCCTTGCCAATGCAATCAAATAAACACTACATTATTAAAGTTTCTTCTTTTCAGTATTTTCCATTAGAGTTGAATAACTTCATTTGAGAAGTTGTTTCCAAGTGATTATAGAAAATGTTAAGCTAAATATTCCACTACTTTATAAGGTGAAGTAGCACTTTTATGGCCTCGAATACAAATTTTCTTACATTTGTCACTGGTGCTAAGACTAAGACATGTGCACACGAAGTTTTTACTTTGGTAGTCCATATTCTTGTTCTGGAAGAATAAGGCCACGCAACGGCACTGTGTGACTCCGGTCCTGGAGAAACACAAACACAAACATCTGGACACTCATCCCAGATAGGAACTCAACAACAGACCAAAGTGCAGCCTGGTAAGCGGTGATGGTAAGCAGTGAGTTTACGGGCTTACTTGCAGAACAGACTCCAAGGCAGCTGCACCACTGAAATGCCAGCTCAGAAAGGGCACCAGCTCAAAAAAGCTCGAGCCTGGAGCTTCTACACAGCTCTGACAGCGCAACATGCTAAGAGCACGTTTCTTCCAGGAAGCTCTGCTGATCTGCTAGCTCTCAGCACTTCTTACTGTTTATATAAGCTTGGGAAGAAAGGGGTGTGAGCATCTGGTTCATTTCAGGGACTTCCTGAAGCTTCTTAGTTGTTTACTTCCTGAGTCTTAAAGAACCTCCCTTTAGAACATCCTGAATTTTCAGGAGCTTCTTTTGGGGTAGAAATTGCTATACAACAGATAGTAACAAATATTTCCAAAACTTAATCCATTAAGAAGATACTTCCTGCTTCTTTTCATACAAAGGTTGCTACTGACTTGGGTGGCCCTGTTTTCTGCTACCACTCAGAGATCTTGCTACAATCTGTGATTTTGCATTCTCCACGAGGCCTCTGAGTTTGCCACAGCTGGTGACCAGAGACAAGAAAACCACGTTAAAACTTTCACTGCCTTAGGCTTGAAATGACACACATCACTTCGGACCACACATCAATAAATGCTAAGTAATAAGGTTCTATGGGCCATTACCAGGGCTGAGAAGTGTACATCCTGAGTGCCCTGGAAGGGGCATGCGAACCCGGGTTTCATAGGCACTAAGTGCTGTCTCTAAGCTGAGAACTAACAAGTTAGTGAGATGAGGGAGACTGGCAGGGAGGAGCACGAGTGTGTGAGAGGCTGGAGCTAGAAACGACAGGGCCCACTGGAGGAGCTGACAGAAGAGTGCTGTGAACGGCAGGGTAAGCAGAGGGCGAAGGCAGAATAAAAGCTATGTTGGGCTCTGCTGTGCCTCAGTGTCTTCTGGACTGAGACTCAGGGACTCAGGAGATTCAGGACGCAAACAAACTTCAAATCTGGGAAAGCTGCAACTTACAAGATTCCTGAGGATGCTCACCCCAGCTTGAGAGAAGCTGGGAGGGACAACGGCTGGGGAGGAGCTCTGACCACCAGAGCTGCAGAGAGATGCTGAGCTGCCTGCAAGCTGTGCGTAGAGCTTTGGCATTGGAGGTCTGTGAGTCGTCACCTATGTCATGGTGGACTTTTTGGTGGTTCAGCTACTTTTGAGTCATCTATGCTTCTGTATATAATCCCTCACACTGTCAGCAATCCCAAGAAAAATGTGTTAATTCAGCAAGTTGCTTTGTGGGGCAATTGTTGCCTTGGTCTGTTGTAGATTCCCTAGAGGGGTGTGTGTGTGTGTGTGTGTGTGTGTGTGTGTGTGTGTGTTTTAGGAAGTCAATCATTGCAGCTTCTCAGGCTCCAGAATGGTTTGGAGTGAGCAAGACCGGAGACAGGGATTCCTTTTATAAGTTCTTGGCAGTGGTCTGGCTAAGAGATTGACTGTATTCAAATAGTCCCAGGCCTAGTGGAACTCTGAGGAAAAAAATTTTAAAGAAACCTACTTTCTATAACTTCTGAAATTCTCTGATATTTTTTTAAATCAGAAGGTATTGGGATTTGTTCAACCTTTTCTCTACCGGGTAGGGGGGAGAGAGAGAGAGAGAGAGAGAGAGAGAGAGAGATTGTTGTATTGTGTTGAGAGCAAGAGGTTTTGCTTTTAATAGGCATGTGGCCCTGCCTCTCCTCCCCAAAAGGATTAGCCGCCCTAACATCATCTCCAATTGCTAAGCCATATTCACTTTAACTTCTTCGAAAGCCTGCAGCGAGGCTCTGCTGTCTCATCCTTTTCCCTGGATTCACTTGCTCCTTCTGATTAACAGTGACAGCAAGGACCTAACAAGGCCTAGAGATTTTAATACAAAGTGAGCGCCCTAGTAGCATGTCATTGTTTATGGTTCCCCTTGTCACTGGTTTTTAAATAGGGTCACTTTAGCCTGTCTCTTTTTCTACCAGCTCCCTTTTACTGCCTTGCAATGACTACTTTTAATATACATCCAATGGGGGGCTTTTGTCTGTATTTTCGACAAGAGCTTTTTTAATAGTCACAACAAAGGCTCCAGTAAACTTGAAGCTGTGCATGACTCCTCAAAGAGGAAGCACTCACGGACTCTGTGATTTTTGTTCTCTTCCTTGCCTGAGAGACCTGACTGGAACCAGGGCACTGTCTTGGTCTATTCAGGTCTCTCCAACAGTCTCATTTCCCAGCTGTGAGGACTGGGAAGTCCAAGGTCAAGTTGTTGGCAGACTCCATGTCTTGTGGGCACGAAGGCCCTGGTTACTAGATGACACTGTCTTGTGGTGTCGTCACATGGTGGGAGGGACAAGACAACTCTCTGGAGCCTCTTTTACAGGGGCCCCAGTTCCATTTGTGAGGTCTCATGACCTGATCACCTCCCAAAGCCCTGGTCACCTCCTGTACCACTGCTTGTCATTTTGGTGAGTTACTGAAAGATAGAGGCTACAGAAGCTCAATAGATGAGTTCTGAGGGAACACAATCATTCAGGCCATGGATGGAACCATCTTATACTAACCCAATTTCAGAATCTTCCTCTGACTGAACTGGAAGTCGCAGAATCCCCACACAGCCCTCTGTCTTGGGGTTTCCCCTTTCCTTGCCTATCTCAAAGGGATTCTGCCCAGAGAGAAGGAACTGGAAAGGAGACTTGCATCAATTTGAACTAATTGCTAGGATAAATTTTCTTTCCATGCCCAGGAAAGTCTCTGTCAAAACAACAATAATGTCACAAATTTTGTTCTGAAGATATTAACTTCGGATATCTCTTCCTTTGATATTTCAACCAAATAAGGCTGTTCACACAGATTTGTGAAGACCCCACTCCACATTCACCACATCAAATCATCTGTCCCAGGAAGCTAACCAATGAGTTTCAACATTGTTTTGTTTCCTTAAATGGGACCAGCCCAACCCCTGGAAACTGGCACATATTTCAAGATGTGTCTACTAATGACTAGGCATGTTGGAGAGGTCCTTCTAGATCTGTTCTATGAATAGTCAATATTTTATTATGCACACGGACACATGTCAGAATTATCAGCAACCTTTGCATCTGTTGCTGTTCTCAGCACTGTGACAAAATACCTGATAAAAAGCAACTCGGGCTGGTTTTAGTGGTGCAGGCCTGGTTTAATCCCAGCACTCCGGAGGCAGAGGCAGGTGAATCTTTTGAGATCCTGGCCAGCTTGTAGCTTGGTCTATATAGTGAGTTCCAGGCCAGCTGTGGAGGACCCTTTCTCAACAAAACAAATCAAAACAGAGGCTGGAGAGATGGCTTAGTCTTTAAGAGCATGACTGCTCTTACAGAGGACCTGGGTTTGAACCCCAGCACCAACATGGCAGCTAATGATTGTCCATAACTCCAGTTCTGGGGGAATCAGACACTCTTTTGGCTTCCATGGGCACTGCACTGCAGGGACGCATTCACATACATGCAGGCGATACACTCACATACACAAAATAAGCAAATGAAAATAATAACCAAAACACTAAAAAATGAAAAAACAAAAAAGTTAAACCTCCCAAAGCAGTAAAGATTTGTTTTTCTTAACTCAGTTTGTGGGAATACAATTCGTCATTGTGGGGAAGTCATGGCAGCCGGACTTATTGCTTCCACGTGAAGAAGCAGAGAGAAATGAATGTTGGTACGCCTCAGGCTTTCTCCTCATCTCTTGCTTTTACTTCATTCTAAGGCCCTGGCCAAGGGATGGTGCCTCTCACATTTAAGGTCTGTCTTCCTCCCCACTTAACCCTCCTGCAAACACCCTCACAGTCAAACTCAGAAGTGTGTCTCCAAGGTGACTCTAAATGCAATCAAGGTGACAGTGAAGATCAACGTCATAACCTTGAACTAGTCCACAGATCCCTGTCTTTATAGAAGCTGTTCTTGACTGCAGGTTCATACCAACTCCAACAGACCCTCCTTCGCTGGTGCTAGGCCCTTCTGAACACTGGAACTTCTCCCAGTGATTCCAGGAATCCCTCTCTTGGCTCTCATTAGCCAGTCCTGTCAGCCACCTGCTCCTCATCCTCTCCACTCTCCTTGATACTGACTTCCACTGTGCCTCATCTGTGCTGCCCACTAATGACCACTCAGGAGCTGCTGACCCCAGCACACTACACTGACCGCAGACTAAGCGGAAATCAGGAGCATCATTCACGTCTTCATTTCCTGGACCCTCGTGGCACCCCAGTGTCCTGGTCTTTGCTCCATTCTGTCTACAGCTGCTGTCCCCTCTGGCTCACATGAGCTCACTCATGGAAGCAATTTCTGTTTTTCCTCAAAGTCTTCTTTTCCAACATTCATCAAAACTCCCTGAGTCCTGAAGTCAGCTCTTTGGCATAAGACTTATATTTTCTTAACAACTTTCTCTATAATATGATGCGTCTTCATGAGTAGAGGAAATTAAAAGGCAGTGGCGATAATAAAAAGTCAAGAAAGCTTTCAGAGCCAAGTAATCCTCCCCAAAGGCATGTGCTAATCTTGTCTGGCCATTTGAAATGTTTGAGTTCTTGACTGAGAACAATTCTTGGTGAATAATTTAAGAGAACTATTCAACAAAAGCTTAATGATCCATGTTTTCTTTAGAGATAAATTACTCTAACATAGAATTGTATGCTTGAGGAGAACAGGCAGGAATCCCTGGTGGTGACTGGAGGACACTGAAGGTATGTCTCTGGGGAGGGAGATCTACTACCCGCTTCCTGCTTCCTGGCTTGCATGCAGGTGATGCTCTAAATGTATGCAGCCAAAACACTCATGCACATAGCAATAAATAAGAATCTGTTAAAATAGTTCTAAAAAAGGAATGTAAAAAAGGGTAGAATGAAGTACCAGTACAATGAAAGTAGCCATTGTACTTAAGTACGTAAGTTAGCATTAGGATTTTTTTAAGATGATGGAAATTTCCAAAGAAACTAAATAAGTGAGTAGATTGAGTGATTTTAGGTAGTTAAATACTTAGTAAACTAACGTGCTTGAAAAATATTACTCAGAATGCAGTGCGGAGAGATTAAAGAAGAGGAAACCAAAGAAGAGAAGCTAAGATGGGAAGTGTCTAATGAGAAGCTTCTGTGGCTTTGAAAGCCATCAAGGGTGAACCAAAGGCTAATGGCATAGGCAGCACAGAATGTGTTTCACTAGTAGAAACCGAGTGTGAGTCTTCGGAGACAAACAGCACACAAAATCCTCAATAAGGCGAGTCAAAGAAATGTGTAGATGGTTTATAGAGAACAAAACTGCAGACACTATAGATAGTAGGAAGATCTTAAAAGCTGCCAAAGAGAGTACAAATGGGTAACAGACTAACAGATTTCTCAGCATCAACAGATGTCAGGGACAAAGGAATAATATCTTCAAAATGCTGTCAAGGAAAATGGTGCCTGGAACTCTACATCGAATTAATGATCACTCACAAAGCTCAGTGTTAGAAATCAGAGCTCAGGAAGTGAGTGGAGCTGGGAAGCAGACCAGTGCCAGACCTTCAGCTGGGCAGGACTGTTTATTCAGACCAGCAGGGCCGGCAGACAGGCGGGCGCAGCAGCTATCCCGGGAGAACAGCTCATATAGATTTGCACTACGAAACTCAAAACAGAACTGGCAACTCAACTCTCTCCTCTGGTTTCCATGGACATTGCATGCACAGGGTGCACTTAGGCACATGAAAGCAAAACAGTCATATACATAAAATAAAAATAACAAATGAAATATATGTTTTAAATAGGTTGCTATCAGTTAGGATGGTGGCGCATGCCTCTGACCCCAGCACTGGGGAGGCAGAGGCAGGTGAATCTCTGTGGGACTGAGGCCAGCCTAGTCTGCTTAGCAAGCACTGTACCGGGGGAAAGAAAAAAAAAAAAAAAAAAAGGAAGTCACTGGCTCAGAGCCAAGGTATAGAAAAATGAGTGTGTGATGGAAAAAAAAAAAAAAAACATGGCTAGGTCAGCCAGGGTTAGGCAAGATAAAAAGACAAGACAAGGAAAATATTAAGAGGACATGAAAAAGGAAAGAAGCCCCTCATCCAGGCATCTAAGGAAAGCTCTTGCCAAGTGAGAAGCAAGAATTCCAGCACAATCAACATTTGGTGCGAAGGCGGCTGGCACAGAGAGAACACTCCTTTCACGGACATTTTACGTGAAATGAAGGAAGCTTACAGCCTAAGGCACATGGCCTTGAACAGACCTTCATTCTTCTCGCAGGCATTCTCTACGAATCTCACATCTCAGCGTGAGTGTTGTTCACAGTGAAGGTACCCCAACTTCTTGTGCTCCTTAAAAACTGCCCCTCAGGAGCCACCTTGTGATCTCATTTAGGTTCCTTAGCAACCCTTTAAAGATAGTAACTTCAAAAATCACCAAACTCCTGTGGAGAATTATGCAAAGACAGTGAAGTGTCACGGTCCTTGAGATCCCACACCCATGTGCTCAGGTGCGTCTTTAATCCTGAACAGCTTCTTTCCCTTAATCCTCACGCTTAAAATCTGCATTAAAGTGTCTTGTAATAATCCAACTGCTTCAGACGGGCTCACCCTGAGACTCTCTTGTGCATCAAAGCCGAGGATTTTTTTTTTTTTTTTTTTTTTTTTGTCTTTTTGAGACAGTGTTCCTCTGTAGCCCAGGCAGGACAGGAACTCACCATGTAGACCAGGTTGGCCTTGATCTCATAGAGATCTGCCTGCCTCTGCCTTCAGAATACTGGGATTAAAGGCATGTGCCAGTCCCCGACCCTCAAAGGATTTGGATTTAACTGCATCCAGGTCTCTGGAAGGCAAAGGAAACTCCTCATGCTACTGTAGGCAACAGTGTGTGGGTGTGTTTTCATCTCTGCTACACCTGACAAAGGAACCAGAAGGTGACTGAATCTTATCATTTAGATCTATCAACTCTAAGTGAAGGAACTACCCTGTGAGCTGTGGGTAAGGTTGTGTGGACCAACAAAAAATAGGTATGCATGTAGAACTAAAGGTTCATCCATTTCACCCCTAAACTGGCAGGGTCATGTGGAAGAGGGTGGGAGCCAGGATCACGGAGGTGGGCTGCGGCTCACTGGTATCTGTCGGGGGAGCAGTGCTGCTTACCGCCAGAAATGATGCTCAAAGGGAGCCAGGGTAAAGGTTCATCCAGCGCTCTCTCTTCCTCCCTCCAGTCTCTTTACAATGTTTCCCATGACCAAATTCAATGGAAGTCAGCTGGCAAAGGACACCCACTGATGCAGACTATAGAGTCAAGCCTCCCTGTGAGTAAGGCAGAAGACAATGACACTGTGTGTGTGTGTGTGTGTGTGTGTGTGTGTGTGTGTGTGTTGCAAGGGCCCTTGGAAGACAGAAGAAGGCCTTGAATCCCCTATAGCTGGAGTTACAGGCAGTTGTGAGCTGCCTGACACAGTGGCTAGGCTCTACTTTTGACTGAGGCAGGCAAGTGGATCTCTGTGTGACTGAGGTCATCCTAGTCTACATAGTGAGTTCCAGGTCAGTTGGGACTACTTGGGTAAAACGCTTCTTTTCGAGCTTGGCTCCTCTGGAAGAGCAGCCAGTGCTCCTAGCTGCTGAGCCATCTTTCCAGCCCCTGCCAAATATTTCCTGAGCAATGGCTGTAGAACTGGCTATGCCTTAAGTAATCCCTAATTCATGTAGATAATATCTTGTGATGAGGGAGGCTCTGCAGGAAGAGCTGACAAACTGTATTTGGCATTCAAGCAGTCTGATGCCTTGTCTCTTCTTGTTGTGAACTGTATTCTCTCCAACTCCTACTCCCAGAGGACCACAGAGTCAACTGCCTCTTTCTCATCTTGTGTCATAGATGGTGAGTAAGGCAACCAATGAAGAATGGAGGTCAATTATCAGCTCACTGGGAAAAGTCGTGTGGAGCAACAGGAATATTAGACTAGTTTGTTGTAACTTATCAACTGGAAAACAGGGCCTCATCTTTCACCTAGTTACTAAAACCACTTGATTCATTTCTCGAATTCTCAGAACCAGGGTAATTTGCATCCAATGTTAACTAAGAGAAAGAGCTGTCAGTGTAAGCCTTTAAAACATTTGTCCCTCCAAAAGCAGTTGGACTGTGGTAAATATTTAACATTAGAAGTACAAAATAAACAAGTGTTCAAATGGGTGTGTTTGTCTTTTGGATTTCACCAAAGAACACAAGGAGTGAAATGTGATGTGAACACAGCAACTTTTGCTTAAGAACCCTTTAAAAATTATACTGTAGTGTCTTCACTTTTCAAAAATTCTGCATTAACAAATTTAAAGCTATCAAAATGTTAAAAATAGCACACTAAACACACATGGATTAATAGATGTTAATATATGGACATTTTCTATAATCTATCATCTATCACTTACCTAAAAATTTTCTGTCATCTATGTATCTACCATCTGTTATCTATCATTTATCTATCTATCTATCTATCTATCTATCTATCTATCTATCATCATCATCTATCAGTAAAAATACATACTTTGGGAAAAAATGAGCTTTAGGTGCAGATGCAAGGAACTTCATTCCTAAGAACTTTATCCTGTGTCTAGTAAGAACAGAAACATTCTCACTGCTGTCTATAGTGACTATTTTTCAGAACTGCTGAAAGAATAAAATGAAATAACACATAAACAAAACTTGTAACAAATATTAGGAGCTCAGTCATCATGGGTCACCGTAGACTTTAGAGCATTGTAGACTCTAGCTCACATCATATCTAAACCATTTTTAAATCTTGCTTACTTAGAATTTTCTTATATTTTGATTATTTTATTTTTAAATCTTGAACAACCTGGGATTTACCTTGGGGGACTTTTGACAAATATAATTAATAATTGCTCCAGTATATATTATTTTTCCTTTTCTTTGTTGTTTGGGGGTGGTGGTGGTGGTGGTGGTGTGTACCTGCGTATGTGCATGGGTCTGGAGGTGAGAAAGAGGTCTCGAGTTGTGTTCCTTAAGTGCTGACCCCCTTATTTTTTAAGACAGTCTCTTACTGGTTTGGACCTGGCAGATTAGGCTAGACTGACTGACCAACAATCCCCAGGCATCCACTTGTTTCTACCTTCTCAGCACTGGGATTTCAAGGACACACCACCCATGCCTGGCTTTTTTTACAGGAGTTCCTGGGATTCATCTCATATCTTTGTGCTTGGGAAGACATTACCAACGGAACCAGCCCTGTACCAGCATATCTTTTACATGATTTGGCTAAATGCTACCAGTTCATGAACATCTGGATTCAAATTTAAGGTACTCTGCTATATATTAAGTGTGGGTGATTGTATAAGGTAAAAAGAAGCTCTTCAGTTCCTAAATTACTACATTAAAAAATAGCTGGCTAGCTACAGTCCTTTTGTGTCTGCCTGATTACATCCAGTAACTGATTACAGTGTGTCTGGTATTCTGTTCGTGAGCACGCAGAAATGCAGTGATTTTTGCCTCTTTGTCTCACAATGACTGTGTGTGACATTTTACAAAAATGTACAATAGAAAGAAGAAGCTGTTAGTTAAGATAAAAAAAGCTTAGCAAAAGAACAGAGTGCTAGCCCTGGGAGAGGAGTCCGAAACGAACATGTTTGGAATTATAGAAGAAATAGATGACTGAGGAATGCTGAAACTTCTGCCACTGGGTAAGTGAAGAACTCAGCGAGCCCTTGACTGGAATCAAGGAGGAATGTGGTCATGAAGAAAGGACACATCCTGGAGGAAGTGATCTGCAGAAACAACTGGAAATGAATCCTGGAGATGGTTCACAGCATGGACAGTGCAAAGGAGAAAGTAACGGAAGCTCACCAAAACTTAGAAGTCTGATACATAAGAATTCCAGCAAGGAAAAGATGTTTGTCCAATGTCCTGAGCTACCTCGAGGTGAATGCTAACAGAGTTAAATGACTTTTCAGAGCATGGGCTGATGACTCTGCGGTTAAAGTGCTTGCCTGCTTGCCGCTCAAGGACCAGAGTTCAGATCCCCAGAAACCCCCATAAATGCCTAGTGTGCCTGCTGGCCCCACCTATGATTCTAGTCTTAGAAGGGGGAGATGGGAAATTCCCAGAGCAAGCTGGTTAGGGAGACTGGCCGCATACATGAGCTCTAGGTTTGACTGAGACACCCTGCCTCAGTGACTAAGGAGAAGAGTGAAGGAGGATGACTCCCAACATCAGCCTTGGACCTGACATGCACATCTGTAAAAATGCTTATACACCCACACATAGCCCCCAACAAACATACAGACACATGAAAAATGTGAAAAATAAAATGCCTTCTGGAGAGTCTTCAGTAAAATGCTTTACTTGTCAGTGTCTCTGCTGCTCTGAATCTGGCATGCTAAATGGACGAATTCTCACATTCTTCATTTCCTCTTTGTATATAGCTAAACAGTATGACTCAGTGTTTGGGCAAAATACTCCAGAAATCCGTGGAACAATAGCAGTTTTCCCACTGATGATTCAAGTTGTTTTGCCTGGTTTCAGCTTGTGTGGCCAGTTCAGTTTCTGTTTTATTTAATTCAGAAATCCGAACAACTGGTTTTATATTATTTTATGTCATTGTTGCCAGAAGCATAGTGCTTGAAGTATCGAACTGTAAAATTTTACCTTAATATGTGACAGAGCAAGTTCTTTCCACTGTATTTCCACTCTTATTCCTACATTTGTAGAATCTTCTATTCTCTGTAGACAAGTTCAAACACAGTCCTGTTAAATTCTACCCTCTGGAGGTGCTCTTCCTAAGTACTCATCCATTGACATTCCCCTTTGAAAAAGAATCAATGTCCAGGACATGGTGGTACACCTTTAATTCCAGTGCTCGGAAGCTCTATTTTTGATAGAGGGATGTATGCTAAATATGGGGTTCTCTCTGAGGTTTTTTTTCCTATTGGTTTATTCTGTGGCAAGTCCCACCCTCTGACCAATAAGGGGACAGGGAGGTGGGGAGAAAGGAGTGACAACATGGCCCCGAGTCCTGGGGAGGAGCACGAATTGAATCCACACGGGAAGAAAAATGCCCCGCCCCAGGCCCACGCAAAAGGCCAAAACCCAGGAGACAGCGTTCCAAGTCCCTGCAGTCCTAAGGATCATGTGAGTGGAAGCAAAATGCTGGCTGGGAATGGACAAAGAGCCCTGCACTGCGGACAAAGGGCTCTGCCCCATGGACTAAGAGCCAGACCTTACTGGTGGGCCGCCGGTAACCAGTAACTCGGTAAATTGCCCTAAATAAATCAATCCCTCTGAAAAACCTTCTCTATTCATTCAGTCGGTTCAGACCTGGAGGGTGGGGTGAGGCTGAATGCTGGGTCCTGCCATGAGAAAATTTATGCAACAGGGAGGCAAGTGGATCTCTGTGTGATTGAGGCCAGCCTAGTCTGCATAGTGAGTTCCAGACCTGTTGGAGGTACATGGAGACCCTATCTCAAAAAAACAAAATAATAATAATAATAATGGAGTCTACACACAAAAGAAATTGTGGTATTTTTCTTTCTGATTCTACCTTATTTCTTTCAGCATAAGCTTTGGTTCTATCCATTTCCTTACAAACAATGTGATCTTTTTATTGTAAAAGATAAACATTAATCTCTAAGAAACAGAGGGTGGTGAAAGGAAAAAAGCAGCAGTCTAGGAGAGAGATGAAAACTGGGGTGCAGAGACAAGAGCTGTCACACGGGATGATACCACAAAGCAGAGTCATTTTCTCTCTGAGGTCCAAACAGGCGAGACTAGGGTGTGTGCATGCTGGTCCAGCCCTCCTCCTCTCTCCAGCTTATCCTAGCCGCTGTGCACTACTGGGGTGGATTCCCACCAGGGTTCTCCGTGCACAGACCAGGCAACACGATGGCAGGAGCTGCTCCCACCAGTGGAACCCGTAGAGCGCCGTTGAGTGTCCCCTTGCGCCACAGATGCTCTGCCATTGTGTGTATGAGTGAGTGCTCATCCTAGTCACTGCATTCACACACAGCTTGCCATGCTCATCTCAGAGGCCAGGCTGCAGCTGCTCAGTGTGACAAGCCTCTGTGCGTCCCCTCCACCACCTCCATGAAGAACTGTGTCCTGCATTCATCCAATTATTTGCAGAATCCGTAGAGTTTTTCTATTGGCGTTTCTTCCTGGACTCTGGGCGACATTTCCTCGTTTTAAAAAAACATCTAGCAATGTTTTGTGTGGATGAGGTACTATGACTAATGCATTATTGAGAGTCTAGGTTAGTTATTTTCCCATGAAGAAGGTTTATCTTTGTTCTACCTGTCAGTTCAATTGACTGTGTAGACTTGGTTTTGCACTTAGAGCAAATCTATGGACTGGCTCAACTTGTTTCCTATTTTATACTACTGGATGACTATCAGTCCTCAAATTCTACTTTCCCTGTGGATCTTGTTAAGGCCTCATTTTATGAATCATTAAGGAAGGTGTAGAAATGGGTCAAGGGTCAGAAAATTATAGCATATTAATAAAATCTAACCTAAGGCATCTTTTTCTAAGTAAAAATTTGTTGGAACAATCTCTGTTTTATAATTTATGAAATTTCACACTAAAATTGCATAATTGAGTAGCTTGCAACAGGGAAAATATGACCCCCAAAATATAAAATATAAGTTATTATTTGCAGATGCGTTTGGAGAATGTTTGCTAACTGCTTTATGGGATTGCTTTGTGGTAGCTGGGTGGAACTGTTGGGTACGTCTTGTCCTGTGATCCCCCTCCCCTGTGTTCCCACTTTATCTCTTTTGCTCCATGAAGCAGTTTGCCACTCTGTTAGCTAGCTAGGGCTCAGAGCAGGGCAGAATACGCTATACCATACTAAGTCCACAGCTGGTAGGAGGCTTGTTCTCTACAGGCAACTGGACTCCCAGCCCTCTGCTGCAGAACCGGAAGAAGCTTCTGTGCTCTTGATCTTTGTGTATTCTTGAAGCCTTTAAGGCAAGAAGATCCAAACCATTCCAGTCTTCTTTGTCTTGATGGATTGGGGGTCCAGGGTGCTCAGGTGAGGAAAGGCCAAAGTTTTCTTTTAGCTGGATATCTCTGAGCTCCAAGTTCTTCCCAAGATCCTTTGCTTTCAGATTCTCATCTCTAGGAATTGATGTTCTTCCCTTGACACATGCTCTTCCCACTAAGAGAATGACTGACCCTCTAGTCCCTGGGCAGGACTCCCATATTAAGTCTCATTCACCCAGGGCTCAGGGACAATTGCAGAAGAGCAAGCGGAAAGACTGTAAGAGCCAGTGAGGAGGTGCATGACCACATGGAAGCACATGGAACCCTGCTCATATGAACCTACAGAAATAGTGTCTGTGCGCTCAAGACCCATGAAAACTCAAGCGGACAGAAATCCAGCATGGAACTAGGGGAATGGGCATCCGACCCCAGTCTTTGCTGAAGAAATACTGGCAACTGATTACTGGGTGAGGATGAACTAATCTTCTTAAAGTGAGGGACTCTGGGTTGGCAGACTAGACCTCAGTGGATGAACCTGTGCTGAAGAACATTTGTGGATGACACAATAGATGTTAACATAGATGAAAGAATGTATGGATTCCAGTTGGGGAGCTATGGGGAGTGCTGGTGGGAAGGTGTATAAAGATGATTAAGATTGATGGAGACATTCTGTATGAAATACACAATGATTCAATACAAACATTTAAACAAAAGAATGACCCCTATAGTTCTCTTTCCTGATACATCCCCCCTCCAAAGCTGACATCTTTATACTCAGCCCCCATAGGTCTGAAAAACACTTTGGTTTTAAGACTTAATGGTTTAGAATTTTAAATAGGGAAATTATTCTCACATTTCCCAGTTTGCAGAATGTTCATTTATTTGTTCAACAGATATTTTCCAGAACACAACACGTTGCAGGTACTCATCCAGTGTGCTAGATAGCTTTTGACGCACCTGGGTTGAGGGAGCTTCAACTAGGGAATTGCCTCCATTGAACTGGCCTGTGGCCATGTCTGTGGGGCATTTTCTTGATTGATGAGTGATGTGGGAGGGCCCAGCTCACTGTGGGCAGTTCGACTCCTGGGCAGATTGTTCTGTATCATATAAGAAAGCAGGCTGAGGGCTGGGTGTAATCACATACACCTCTAATAGCAGCACTCCAGAGGCAGAGGCAAGCAGATCTCTGTGAGTTCAAGACCAGACTGGTTTACATAGCAAGTTCTATGCCACCAGTTGGGGTTACAGGGAGACCCTGTCTCAGAAGGAACCCCCCCCCCAGGAAGGAAGAAAGAAGAAAGAAAGGAAAAGAAAGCAGGCTGAGCATAGGCCAGAAGAGCAAGTCAGTAAGCAGCATTCTTCTACTGCCTGTGCTCCAGCTCCTGCCTCCAGGTTCCTGCCCTGAGCTCCCTTAGTGATGAACTGTATGACTTGGGAGATGTAAGCCAAATAAACCCTTTCCTCCCCAAGTTGGTCTTGGTCAGAGCGAACTAGAACATCCAGACAATAGAAACACAATGAAATGCCTGTCACCGAGGAGGCTGGAGGGAGAGACAGACATTAAACATGTGATTCCATAAGTAGATACATAATTATGAATCATCCTAGCAAGTCTGAGAGGAGACCCAGGTGGTATGAGAGAGCACAGTGGGGCATTGACTTAGACACACACAAGTGCTCAAGAGCTGATTAATGTGGCTCTTACACAGCACTCTCCGTTTCTCCCTGAGAATATTTTTAGATTGTCTTTCAGTGGCATTTTCTCCCATGGACTTATCTTCTGTCCTGGTCACAGCCATAGCGATCATGATTTATTAATACTTACAATGAGAGGTAAATTTCATGGCCAAATATTTCAGAAACATCTAGATTTCCACGCTAAAATGCTATAGCAAAGCTATACCATCCTCTATTACCTGGCGGAACAAAGACTATTAATAGTGAAATATTTCATCCTGCATACAGAGGATTCTGAAAGGTGTTCAGAAAAGGTAGTTTGGAAGGGAGAATGATAAAGGTGGGAACTCAGCTGACATCTGAACTCATTTCATGGGGGATCGAAACTCAGAGGCAAATTAGGGTGCAAATCATCTCTCATTCCACCAAACCAGAATAAACCAGAATGAAGGTGTTTCCCCTGATTCTTAGAACGTTTGCCTTGTTAGTGCTGGAAGGATGTGTGGCATTTGTACTAGGCCATACTGTGAAAAAAAAAATAAAAGCCCCAAGGAGAAAACAGACCTGAAACAAACAGATCAATATTACCAGAAGTGAGTCTGGTAGTTCTGGGTTCCTTTCCTACTCTAGTGTCTGAATCCCAGGTGCCCATTTCTGAGGGCTTGTTGTGCTGTTGCCTTGGCTTATAGCAGACTCCAACCACCTGGGTTCCAATCCCACCAGGCATGATGTCACATGCCTTTAATCCCAGCACTCAGGAGGTAGAGGCAATCAGATTTCTGTGAGTTCCAGGCCAGCCTGTTCTACATAGTGAATTCCCGACCAGCCAAAGCTACCCTGTGAGATCCTGCCTCAGAACAAACAAACAAACCAAAACAAAGTAGACTCCAGAAACAATCAAACAAAACACCAACCAAAAATATTCAACAGTCTCATAAAATATCTGGTCATCACCAAAATGGAAGCCTATAATATCTTCAGAAAGATCAGACTTTACTTTTTAAATTTATTTACCTAAAGGAAATGGAAAATTTGTGTCAAACTTGCAAACCTAAGGTTGTCTGAAATGGATCCATTTCCTATTGAAAAAATTGTCTTGATTTCCCAATACTCTTATTTACTTGTATCAATTAAGTTCTCACTAAATATTTGACATTTTCATACCATTTTTCATAATATTTAGTAACTATATTCTACACAACAGTGTTTTTGCTTTGTGACGTGTATCCATTACAAATAAAACTTGTAAGTAAACGTGTTGAAAATGTGTGTGTAAATGTAATGTATTATAGAGTTCCATAAACACCTATAACACATAATACAAAGTAATAAGATGTGTAGCACAAGCTGCTGAGCACATAGGAGCATCAACACTACTAATTCAGAGTCAGCTTTATCTTCTTTATCATTACTTGACAGATACTCAGGCTCAGGTTGTATTTAAAATATTATTAAAATTATATATATATATATATATATATATATATATATATATATATACACATACAGACACACACACACGCTTTGGTAGTAGAGTAAACCATACACGGAGAAATTCTGGAGGAAGATGCTTTCAGATTATATTTACAAATATATAATGAGATGAGACTATACATAGAATGAGATCATATCAAAAAATAAGATTATATGTCATGAGAATATATGTACTAGTGAAAAAAAGTTTAAGATTATATGAGTTCAGAGTTTCAGGTTTCAGTTAATTTTGTATTTATTTGATTATAAGAAAACATTTCCCAGGACTGGAGATGCCACTCACCCATTAAGAGGGAGCATTGTTCTTACAAAGGACCTAAGTTAGGTCCCCAACATCCACATGGCAACTCGAAACTGCCTGCAACTTCAACTCCAGTGGATCTGTCTGATGACTCTGGCCTATGCAGGCACCTATACCCAAGTGCACATATCCACACGCAGACACACATACACATAATTTAAAATATTAAAAGTATATTTTAAAAAGAAAATACTTTGCATGTTTTAAAGAATATTTTATTATTCTTATTTTGTGTGTCTGAGTATTTTGTCTGCATGTATGTAAGTGTACCATGTGCATGAAATCCCCTGCAGAGACCAGAAGAAGGTGTTGGGTCCCCTGGAACTGGAGTTGCTGACTGCTGCCAGAAGTCATGTGGGTGGCTGGGAATTGAACCTGGGTCCTCTGGAAGAACAACCAATGTTCTTAACTGCTAAGCCATATCTGCAGCCCAGTTTTCCACATTTTAGAAGTCATTCTGGAGCAAATTGCTCATGCCACCTGATCATTTCCTACTGAAAGCTTCATGTTTTTCTTGCTTCATGTAAATTATATGGTGTGTATGTATGTATAGACAGAACTCAAGTCTATTCTATTGTCTCAGTGTCCCACTGTTCCAAAGCTCAAGCCTTCTTTACTAGTTAGTAAGAACTAGCTCATTCTGTTCCCACTGGCTCTCCTTAGGCCTTGGCCTGTCTCGCTGGGGCTGCCTGAGAGTGCCTAAAACCTGGGTAAGCTATTCAAATCTTATCGTGCCTATTCCCATGCCTTGGGACCATCTCTCGTCTCTCCTATTGATCCAGAGCTCAAGCCTTCTCTGCTAGCTAGTAAGAACCAGCTTGTCCATTCCCATCTACTCTTATTGGGTCTTGATCCTGCTGGAAAACACCTGACTGGCTGAAGAGCTAGCCAGACCCTGTCATGCAGGGTTATCATTTCCCTGCTTGGCTCCAGGGCTCACACCTGCTTTGATTAGCTACTTAGAACCGGCTCAGATGATACTCATCACTTTGACTTGGGCCTGAATTCCTTCACCATCCTGGAAAGTTCCTGAATAGTTCATCTGGATCCATCTGCTCCTTCCAATAAAAAATTAAAAGAGAGTATCTGAAGTCCAGACAACTAACTATTCATACCCAATCAGAAAGCAATCAAGTTACATCAACAATATAAACAGAATCGAATTATAACTCAACAAAAGCAGGCTTGAGTTTCATATGAGAAACATAAGGAACAAAAGAAATCTACATGCTCAGACCACAAAAAAGTACAAGTAATATGAAACACCAAAATAATATGTCCCCACCAAATCCCATCAGTCTTAGAGAAGTGTTCTGCAGTGAAAATTAACTAGAGGAACCCCAGCGTACAGAACTTAAAGGAGCAATCAGAAGCATGATCAAAGAATTCAACAAATGTTAATAAAACACAACCAATTCAAAGAACTCAAAGAGGTTAGGGATAAACTGAAACTCAAGAAACACAAATATACAGATGAATGAAATAACAAAGACAATTCAAGATTTGAAAAGTGAATTTGCAAAAGAGATAGAAATATTGAAAAAAATCCTCAGACTGAAATTGAAAAACTCAATAAGCCAATTTGAAATGTTACTTTGATTTCTGTTTGTGTTTTTGGTCCTATTTTGTGTTTCCATAGTAACACCTCATTTGTTTTCTTTCTATAGCCTCTTAGGTATGGTCATTCCTTTCTTGGGCTGGTTTTGTGGACATGAGTTCTTTGAGCCTATTCATGTTATGGAAGATTTTTCTTCATGTTAAGATAGTGTATGTGTTTTTCAGTCGGCCTTTGAACTCATGTATTTCCCTCTAGTTTTTCACACCACTTACGTATGACTTATCTCTCTTCTCTCTTTCCCCGTCTAACCTTCTGTCCTCCATCCCCAGTTAAAATACCCCCATTTTCCCTTGACAATACCTGTCTCCTCTTACCCCCCTCTCTTGAGCTCCTTCCTCCCCTTCCTCCCTCGTTCCTTGGATAACTCCCTCCTCACTTCCCAGTTAAATACCCCCATTTTACCTGTTTCAACTTTGGAAACAGCTGTTTCTGACTATCCCTCTCTCTTGAACTCATTCTTTCCCTTAGCTTCTATGGTTTCTTTCCAGTTCCTGGCTTCTGCAGTTAATCAGGATATATACTCGCATATAGCTATTAGGGTGCTAAGCTCTATAAACAAGACAGACCATACATGCTTGATTTTCTGAGTCTGTATTACTTCACTTAGTGTAGCGGTTTCTATTTTCATCCATCTTCCTGAAAGTGTCATGATTTCGTCTTTCTTTCCTGCTATCCTAAGGGTAATCCACAGCTCTCTGATAGGATTTAAAGCCTAATCAGTGGGAGGGAACTGAGGTGTGATACTGTAAACATAGCCAAATACACATCACAGACCCTAAAGAAAACCCTGTCAGTCCATACCTAGACAAATTTAATCTCTTACTGTATGCTAAATATTGATCCTTATATTTATAGACAAGTATACTTGTCATCATTCATCGAAGAAACTTCTTTTTACAACAAATGAAGACTATTACAGAGTTCCGCAACTGGTCACAAATACAAAGAAGAGTCTGTGAGATGCCCAGCCCTTAGTGATACATCTCCAATGGAACCTCTACATCTAAGGCTCATGGAACATCATGAAACAGGGAAAAGAGAACACTAATGTATCTTTCACTTCTCACCAGTGAAGCGTCCTCATGTAACAGAGGGCAAGTAACACAGAAGGTCACAACTGGCCAAAGTGTAGAGAATAAGGAGGCTGCAGAGTTTGTATCCTGGGATAGGACTCCTATATTAAACCTCACCCACCCAGGGCTCAGGGACCATAGTGGAAGAGGGAACAGAAAGATTACAAGAGTCAGGTGGCACAATCCCACAAGGAAACAGTTTTCCCAGCTCCTGGGAACTCGCTCATATGAACTCACAGCAGTGGTGACAACATGTACAAGATTCTTGCAAATTCAGACAAAAAACCCAGAATAGAATTGGGGAAATGGTCAGGAGGTCCCAACCTTAATCCTGGAACTGTTGGCAGGTGATCACTGTTGGGTGCTTCTCCAAGGGTGTGATGCTATATAGGTTGAACAGGCTCCAGTGAATGAACTCATACCACGGGACATCCGGGTACACAAAACCGACTCGATGGGCCTTATCATATATGACAGAATGCATAAAATCCAGTGAGTGGGACTATAGAGGGTGCAGAAAGGGGAGGAGGTCTAAATACTGTTAAGATGTATTGTATGAAATGCACAAAAATTCTATTAAAATATATATTAAAAATGAAATAAAACTCCATAAATGTAAAAAAAGACACATAATAGTTGAATGGATTAAGGAACAAACTCTATCTTTTTGATATCCTGAAGAAATTCATCACACTTTTAAGGCTGGGCACTATCTTAGGGTGAAAAGATGGAAAAAGATATTCTAAGCAAATGGCATTAAGAAACACAGGTGTTGCAATTCTAATATCTGACAAAATAGATCTCAAATTAAAATTAATCAGAAGAGATAAAGAAGATCACTTTATTCTGCTCAAGGGAACAACTGACCATGAAGACATTGCAATCATAAATATATGTGCACCAAACTCTGGTGCACCCAATTCCATCAAAACAATACTATAGGACTTCCAGACAAAGGTTAATCACAACTCAGTAACAGTAGGTGACTTTAATACCCACTCTCTCCAATAGACAGATCATCTGGCCAAAAAGTAAACAGAGATACATCTGAATTAAATTATATTGTACATCAAATGAGCCTAATAGACATCTACTGAATATTTCACCCAAACACTAAAGAATATACTTTCTATTCAGCAGCACATGGTAGCTTCCCTAAAACTGACCACATATTGGGGCACAAAACAAACCTCAACAAATACAAAAAACCCTGAAATAATTCCATGCATTCTATCAGACCACAACACAGTAAAGTTTATAATCAACAGCAAAAGAAGCTCTAGTAACTACACAAACTCATGGAAATTAAACATATTCTTGAATGATGAACAGGTCAAAAAAGAAATCAAGAAAGAAACAAAAATATTCCTGAAAATAAAATAATAATGCAGTACAATGAAACCTCTAGGGCACATTAAAAACAGTCCTAAAAGGAAAATTCATAGTTCTAAGTGCCTATATTAAAAAATCAGAAAATGCACACTTAAGTAACTTAGCAGTACAACTCAAGACTCTGGAAAATCAAGAACAAAACGAGATAATGCTTTGAAAAGATAAACAAGATAGACTCTTAGTCCACTTAACCAAAAGAAAGAAATAGAAAATCCAAATCAACAAAATCAAAGACAAAAAAAGAAACATCACAAAAGACACCAAAAAGATCCAAAACATTATAAGAGAATACTTTAAAAACCTATACTTTTATTAAAATTGAAAATCTAAAAGAAATGAGCAAATTCCTAATTTTGTAGAAATCACCAAAATTAAACCAAGAGTTCAGCAGCTTAAAAAGACACGTAACAAATAAGAACACCAAAATGGCCGTACAAAGCCTTTTCACCAAAATGGCCATATAAAGTCTCTCTAACAAATAGCTGTACAAAGCAGTCCTGGATGGATTCACAGCAGAATTCTACCAGACCTTAAAAGATATATAATCAATAATATTTAAGTTATTCAAAAAGATAGGAACAAAGCAAGAACTTCCAAACTCCTATGAAACCAGTATTGTTCTAATTCCAAAGCCAGGCAAAGACAAGAAAAAGACATCTCTAGGCCCATATCCTTAATGAACAGAGATGCAAAAATTCTCAAAATACTCAAAAACTGCATATACACACACATCAAAAAGGTCATCAACCATGACCGAGTCAGCTTTACTCCAGAGATGCAGGGATGATTCAATATATGTAAGTCAATAAATGTAATAAATCCTATAAATGGACTTAAAAACAAAAATCACATGATCATCTCAATAGATGCAGAAAAAGCCTTTGACAAAATCCAGCATGTGTTCATGACAAAAGTCCTAGA
Source organism: Eospalax fontanierii (assembly GCA_035773235.1). Classification (NCBI taxonomy): domain Eukaryota; kingdom Metazoa; phylum Chordata; class Mammalia; order Rodentia; family Spalacidae; genus Eospalax; species Eospalax fontanierii. The sequence continues at coordinate 49,181,385 of CM069547.1, read as the reverse complement.
GGAAGTGGAATGGATAGAACCTATTTCAACACAATTAAGGCTCTGTATATCAAACCCACAGCCAGTATCATTCTATGGAAAAAAAGCATTCCCACTGAAATCAGGAACCAGACAAGGCTATCCACTACCTCCACCTTTTTTCAATAGAGTGTTTGAAACTAACTAGAGTAATAATGCTAGAGCGGGGAATTAATGGAGCATTTACTGGAAGAAGTCAAATTATCCTTATTTGCAGATTATATGATATTTTACATAAGAGATCCCCAAATTTCCACCACAAAATCCTAGAAATGATCAATAGTTTCAGCAAAGTGACAGGTTCCAAAATCAATCTATAAAGATTATAGCCTTTCTGTATACAAATAACAAACAATTAGAGAAGAGTTCAAGGAAATGCTTCCATCTACAATAATCTCAAAAAATACCTAGGGATAAACCTAACCAAAGACATTAAAGATCTATTCAATAAAAACTTTAAATCCTTGAAGTATGAGATTGAGGAAGACACAAGAAGATGGGAAGACTTCCTATGCTCATGGATTAGAAGAATCAACAAATTCAGTAAAAATGACTTTCCTATCAAAAGCAATTTACATATTCAATGCAATCCCAATCAAAATCTCCATGATATTCTTAACAGAAACAGAAAAATCAATCCTAGAATTCATTGGTCACACAAAAGACCCCAGATAGCCAAAACAATCCTCAACACAGGGGGATTACCATACCTGACCTCATTTCATATTGCAGAGCCATAGTATAAAACAGCATGATAACGGCACAAAACAGACTTGTAGGTCAGTAGAACAAAAGAAAAGACCCAAATGTGAGTGCATGCAATTACAGACACCTGATATTTCACAAAGATGCCAAGAACACACACTGGAGGAAACACAACATCTTCAACAAATAATGCTGACGAAATTGGATCCCCATACATTTCTGAAATCAGATCCATACCTATCACTCTGCCCAAAAGTCAACACTACATGGATCAAAGACCCCAATGTGAAAACTGAAATGCTGAAACTGTTAGAAGAATACTCTATAAGGTGTACCTGAAGAAAGGGACTTTCTATGTTGGACATAAGTTCCTCAAGAATTAAGGCGAACAATTGACAAATGGAACCTCATTAAACTAAAAAGCTTCTGTACAGCAAAGGAAACAACCAATTAAGTGAAGAGGAAGCTTGCAAAGTAGGAGAAAAACCTGCACTAGCTATTCATCCAACAGAGGATTAATATACAGAATATAAAAATTTCCTTGTACATCCATGTTTGTTGCACTCTTTTCACAATAACTAAGAAATAGAAACAACCTAAATGTTCCTCAAGTGATGAATGGATAACGAAAATGTGGTACATTTACACAATGGAGTTTTCTACTCAGTGGTAAAGAAAAATGAAGTAATGAAATTTGCAGGTAAATAGATGGAATGGAAACTGTGACTACATATCCGGATATAACCACAGGAGCCAGGAAAAAGGAAAGGAACCCTGGAGCTAAAGGGGTAAAAGGGGAATAGTAGGCGACAGGTGTTATTAAGGAGGAATGGGGCATGGGGAACTTTAACTGGAGACAGACTAGGGAGGGTTACACAGAGGGAGTGAGAGGAGAGATAGGTAATGCTTAGATGGGACGAAAAAGTAGAAGGAAGAGGATTAATGCAAAATCCTAATGAAAATACACATACAATAAATATTTGTGTCGATGCACACAGCATGCCAAGCAAAGTTACCCACCCTTTGAGTGGTTAGGGTGGTCCAAGAGAGCCCCAAAATAACACAGGCTATCGCCACTTTGATTGCCTTTCAGAATTTCAGGGTAAAGATCCTATTACTGAAGGCAGGCTATACTTCAGACACATGCTTCGGTCTTGGAGCAGTGGAGTTGGAAATTACCTTGAAGTCTCCTCCCTGAAGACTGGCTTTCATGGTATCAAAGGATACTAGAGAAGTTGTCAAGGGAGAAAACTATCAGTAGTCCTACCCAGCTGTAAAGCCCAATAAACAACAATGATTGGCCCAGCGAAGCATCTCTATTGTGCAGTAGTGGCACTTTTATCTTGGGGGGTGATGAGCAGCTGTCTAATTAGAATTAGGGCCCACTTAATGGGAAGGAATTAATGCACAGTACTGTAAACCTAGCCAAATACACATGGCTGAAGATTACAGATACTAGAGAAAAGCTTACTTTTGACACATTCCCAGATCAATGTAATTCATTACTTTATTCTAAATATGCATCCTCATATTTTCAGCAAGTGTACTTTATACCCACCACCAAAGATGCTGTTTTTTTTTGCAAGAAATGGAGATTATCGCAGAGTTCTAGAACTGATCAAAAGAAGAGAATAAATGTCAGTGAGATACCTAACCCTAAGTGACACATCTTCTATGAAACCTCTACGTAAAGGATGGATAATTCTCTGAACTCTCACCAAAGAAGTTTCCTTATGCAGCAAATGGTGATTAACACAGAAACCCACAACTATCCAATGTTCAGAGAATGAAAGTCCACAGTTTATTCCTGAATAGGACACTTACTTCAAACCTCTGCCTTCTAAGGCTCAGGGGTCATTGCAGAAGAGGAGGAAGAGAGACTGTTAAGAGTCAGAGGGGTGACAGCAGATCAGTTAGTCATGAATGATAACAACATGCACAAGTCCTATGCAAGCTCAAACCAGACAAAATCCCAGAATTGACATGGGGAACTGAATAAGAAATCCCAACCCAAACTAAGGAATGTTTGACCATTGATGACTGCTGGGAAGGGGAGAGATTGTGTCTTTCAGTGATGGGACCCTTAGTGGGCCCAATGAATGGATCCACACTGAAGACCATTTAGGGAGACAAATCAGACATTATAGGCTATATTACCTATCTATCTATCTATCTATCCATCCATTCATCTATCTATGTACCTATCTATCCATCTAAGTGTCTATCTCTGTCTCTCTGTCTCTCTTTCTCTCTGTCTCTCTCTCTCTCTCTCTCTCTCTCTCTATATATATATATATATATATATGGCAGGAGTCAGTATATCCTTGGCTGTGACATTCTTAAAGTAGAAATGTAGAACTAGGGAGGTGCTGAGGGTCTTCAGGAAGAAGGCACGGTTTTACCCCACTCAGTTTTCAGCACCAGATCTTATTTCAGTCCTCTAATGTGCCAAGTGTCCTTGAGACCCCTCTGTTCAGTTTTCCCCAAGATAAACTTCAAATATTTGATGAAGTGGGTGATGATGATTGGACGTCAGTGGTAGAAACACCAAAAAGCAGGCCAGGGATATGGCTCAGTTGGCAGAGTGCTTGCTTGGCACCCTCAAAGTCCTGGATTTGATCCCCAGCACCTCATAAATAAAGTGTGTTAGCACATGCCTATAATTCCAGCACTTGGGAGTCTCCTGCCCAAAAGCAAGAGACTAAATTTTTTACATGAGAAAATTGGAGGCCAAGAAAAGATATTCTGACTGCCATTTCAAAGTTCCCAATACAAATGTCTTCTTAATAGCAATTTCAAATAGTCAACACTGATCAACTGATCTAATTTTCCCAATTATAAGGTAAAATTAGTTTCAGGATACAATTCCATACATACTGTACAATTAATACAGTATGGACAATGACAACAATTTTAGATATTTCAATTATTAAGAAATACATGTGTTCCATTTTCCTTTCTTGGGATGCTCATTGAGAATATATTTTTAATAAAACAAGGGATTGAACAAGTAAAGAAAGTAAAGTTACTCAAAAAGCAAAGAACTCCAAGCCAGAAGAACAATGAAAGAACATTCTAGAAGGTGAGATTTCCAGCAGAGTTACAGAGATTTTGAGTGTTGTTGGTTTGAGAGAATAAATGGCTCAAGGTTCTCTGAGGGGAAACTTCCTATCAGTGTATGAGATGGAGAGATATTTAGAATATTTAAAAAACTATCTACAAGAATACTAAAAAGGCAATCACTAATTACACTCTAATTCTCCAATCTTTAATTTTTTTTCATTAGTATTATTATCTATATCTCTGTACTATGAAATCTGGTGTGGTGATTCCTTCGGCATTGTTCTTTTTGCTCAAGATTACTTTGTCTGTCTGGGGTCTGTGTTTCCATAGGTCCTTTAGAATTTTTTTCCCATTTTTCAGAAGAATGCTATGGAGATTTGAATTGGGACTGCACTGAATCTGAAGACTGCTTTTCACAGGATGGCCATTTTCACAACACTAATTCTACCAATCTGTGATCACGAGAGATCTTTCTGTCTTCTCAATTTCTTTCTTCAAAGATCTGAAGTTTTCATTGTAGAAGTTTTCACCTCCTTCACTGGGTTTATTCGTAGTGCGTTTGGGGGGCTACTGTGAATAGGGTTGTTTGTTTCACATTTATCACCTCTAAGGGAGACACAGGATGGGTCTTGGTCTACTTTTGTCTGTATGGACCGGCTCCAAGCATCAAGTGCTAACTCTTCTGATATCAAGCTGTGTAACTTTGAGCTAAGTTGTTTATCTTCTGTTTTTTACTGTTTCCCACTATGCTAAAACACAGTCAAAGCTATCCTAATAAGCTGTTATGAATTGCAAATTAGATTATGTGCCAGTTTCAAAACTATAAAACACTCTAAAAAGGCACAGTATCAAAAAATTTGTTTATTCAGATATCATCTTGTCACATAAATTTTCCTAATTGACTTCTGAGGAAATTATGCAAACGTTTGCAGTAACAGTTATTTAAAATGTGCTGATGTCTAGAGAGAATCACTGTCGAGGGACACTGTTCCATTTAGAATTGAAAGAAAAACCAAGAACTAAATGGGTCAAGTCCAATCCATTCATCCCATTTTTTTTAGCATTGTGAGATAATGTGTGACTCCTAACAGTTCTGGGATTGCTAGTATGTGCTGGTCTTAGTTTTAGGGATGTTGTAATATGCACAGCTGAGTCAGTAGAGCTGAGAAACTGAACAAATAAGGAGTGTGTGTGTGTGCACATGTGTGAAAGAATACAAATACATATATTTATCTCTCTCTAAAATATCTTGTTTGTATATTGTTATGGTCAATTTTAACTGTCAACTCAACATAATCTAAAATCACCTGGAAGAGATTCTCTGAAGGGCATGTCTCTAGGGGGATTGTCTTGATTGTCTTAAATGATGTGGAAAGACATCCTAAATATGCATGGCACAATTTTGTAATGGTCTGGATAAAAGGACACAGAAGGAGGAAATCATTTTGCTTTTTTTTTTGCTGGCTTGCAAGTTTATATGTCTTGTTACAGCTGATAATAATTCCTTCCCTGATATTACATTCAAATTATTTGAGTTTCTAATGTGTATGAAAGACGAATGGCTCTCCAGGAATCCTCCAGACCTTCAGCTCCAGATTTGGACTGCTGAGACTTGCAGCTTGTGGCCTGAGCAACTACCAATTTCCTTGCCTTATCTGGTGTGTGATAGCCATTGTTGGAGTACTCTGCCCCTATTGTGTGAGCCAGTCTCATAAAGACATTCTCAGTATATATTCATTCTGTTATCTAGAGAACCTTGGGTATATATGCATGTATATATAGTTTAGAGAAAGCAAATATAGTACACACACACACGGATATTCTAGGAAGAACAAAATCAACCTTTTTATGTTTTTTCCTAACGAGGGCATTCAGTGGATTGAATGAAGCTCATTCACAGTAGGAAGGGATCTCTCCTTTGCTCAGCTCATCAATCTAAGTACTCATCTCTTCCAGAAACATTTTCTCAGATACAATCTGAAATAATGTTGAACTAGATATCTGAGGAGCCCATGACCTAGTCAAGTTCACACATATAGGAGTCATCCATTTGTGTATTCTAAAGCATGAGAGCAGGTGCAGGGAGGGCAGTGTTTACTTGTGCTCAATATTCTTGCAGTCATGAACAATTAAGAAGGAGAAATTTTGACTATAACAGGAGTGTGCTTATGCTTACCAGTGGAGGATTAAAAATCAATTTCACACCTGATAAACAAGATACAACTAATCTGATTCCATGACAGAGACTTCAAATGGCCTTCTCCTTTTAAGGCCACATCTATTTCTCAAAGGTGAGGATCGCCATGCACTTGCTTTCTTGGCAATATTTCAAATGGAAAAAGAAACACACAGAGGCCACAATCTTTAGAGCCAGGTACACCAGACACATGCTATTTAGTTTAAGCAAGTCACCTTTCCCTTGCTTTGTCAAGCTATAAAATGTAAATAGGATCAACAATCTCTTCCTCAAAGTCAGTTTGGTGTGTTAAAAGAGGTAATGCATGCCTCTATTACTGAACTAATATCGTATATGACGAAAATAGCCTCCAAATACTTGCCTATGTAAACAAATATCTCACTTTATTCTCCATTGCACATAGTATACATTCAACAAGTATCTATTGAATTAATAAAATCTAATCATCAGTTTTACCACCCTCTTCAGGTAGAAGCTCCAAACTCCCACTTCACTCTTGGTTTAGCAATCAACTCACTACGTAGCCAAAGACGTTTTTTTCTGCCTCCCACATTCTGGGATTACAGATGTACACGACCACACCTTAGGCCCGCTGAGCCGGAGATCTGCCCCAGGGCTCTGTGCATGCACGGCAGCACTCTGAGCTGCAACCCCAGCCTTCTGTTACTTCTGCCACTAACAAGCCAAGTGTGAGGTGAGCAGTGCAGCTCTGAGGTTTGTGTGAGCAACACGTGTGTACAGCTCTCCTGGGCTTGTACCGAGGAGTAGGGGTGCTGTGTCATGTAGCAGCTCTGGGTTTAACTCTTTGAAAAACAGACAAAATATTCTCCAGTATTCAGTTTTACCAGTGGGCTGGTGGCTCCAGTCTCCCCTCATTCTCGGGAATTCTTGCTATTCTCTGCTATTTTTGTTAAATTATAGCCATGATGCTGGGTGTGAAGTGGCTACTCCTTGTGTGTGATTTTTCATTGTCCTAGTAAGTGATGACACTAAGTATTTTTGATATGCTTATTAACTATTTGTATAAGCTTTTATAGAAATTTTGTCTCCTTTAAAATAGCAGCCTATCTTTCTATTCTCAGTTGTAAAATTTCTTCATATATTCTAGGATTAATTTTTATCTATTCTGGGTAGATCCTTATTAGTTAGATGGTTTTCAAGTATTTTCTCACATCCTGTGGTCATCTTTTCACTCTCTTGAGAGTGTTCTAAAGAAATCTTGAGAGATGACGGAAGTTTCTAATTGTGGTAAAGTTCAGTTGCTTTTACTTTGGTTCCTTATTCTGTAAGCACTGCAGCCAAGAATCAACTGGTGAATCCAAGTTCATGTCTAACCTGAGTAATGTTTTCTTTTAAACTTTTTAGCCTGGAGGCTTGTGCTTGATCAATTTTTAATCGGTATTTACATATTGTTTGAGGTAAGAGGTTCAAGTTTATTCTTTTACATATGGATAGTCAGTTACTCCAACAGCATTGGTTAAGAAGAAAATCTTTTCCCCACAGAAATTGGTTGGACTTTGTTGGACATCAAGTGTTATGCATATAAAATGCTTTATTTCTGCATTCTTGGTTTTAAAAATAATTTCCATTTGTGTGTGTGTGTGTGTGTGTGTGTGTGTGTGTGGTCTGAAGTTGTATGTATAGTCATGTTTTAATGTATGTGTGCGTCTGTGTGGTGGGAGCACATGCACATGTGAATGTGTGAACGTGAAGGCCCAAGGTTGATGTCAAGATTCATCTTCCATCCATCTTCCAACTTATTTGTTGAGGCAGGGTCTCTCAGTCAAATCCAGAGCTCACAATGTGGTGAGTATCCCTAGGCAACGTACTCTGGGGATTCCTTGACTCTGCCTTCTGAGGATAGCTGCACAGGTAGCGACCAGGCCCACCTGGTATTATGCAGGTTCTGAGGATCCAAAATCTGATCCTCATGCTTGTGCAGCAAACACCATAACTACTGAGCCATTTTCCAGCCCAGACTCTCAGCTTTACTCATCCCACATGTCTTCACTGCTGCGGGTTCAGGTGGGTTTTGAAGTTGAAGAGCACGATTCCTCCTCTTGATCCGGCTTGTCTGAATCCCTTGCAGTACCACACGAATTCCAGGCGCAGTTTGTCAATTTATACCCCACAAAAAGCAAAACAGCAACAAACCAAAGGAAAGAAAAGGAAGTTGCGCTTTTGGTGAGAACCACATTGTAGATCACTGTACAGACTATTGTCATCTTACCCAAACGGAGTCTTCTGATTTGATACTAGAATGTCATTTATTAAGTCTTTTTAATGTCTTCCCACAATATTTTGTAGTGATCAGAGTACATGTATTCCACTTCTTTTGTGTTTGTATATATTCATTTGTGTGCACATGCACATAGGGGTGAGGGGTCAACATCATGATATCGTATCTTTCTCCATCAATTTCCATTTTATTCTTTTTTGAGATGAGGCCTCTGGCTGAATTTGAAACTTGCTGATTCAGCTACACCAGCTGGCCAGCAAGCTCAGAGGACCCTCCTGTCTCCCCAGCACTGGAAATGTAGGTATATCCCACTATGTTCAGCCTTTTACTGGGGTGTTGAGGATCTGAACTCAAACCTTATGCTTGGACGGCACAGCAAGCACTTTACAGACCGAGCCATCTCCCCAGCCCTGCACTTCTTGTTTTATTTACATTTTATTGTTTTTACTTTTTTGATCTTACATACTGATCACCCTTGCCTCCTGAGTCCCCACCACTCCTGTCTCCTCTCCCTGCTCCCTCCAAAATTCTTTCTCTCTCCCTCTCTTTCTCCCTCTCCCTCTCTGTCTCACCTTCATGTGTTTTGTGTGTGTGTGTGTGTGTGTGTGTGTGTGAGAGAGAGAGAGAGAGAGAGAGAGAGAGACCCATCAAGATTAACCAGGGTTATCTGTGTAATCATGAGTTTAGAGCTATCCACTGGAGCCATGGTGGGCTCATCACTGGATATACAACTAAAAGATAGTGATTCCTCCTCTCCCAGAATCAAGCCATAGCCAACAGTTCAGAGGGGAAGGCTAGGGCTCCTTGAGTTCCTTCCACTTCCTTGACTGATTGTTAATATGCTGGTCTTGTGTGGGCCCAGTGCAGATAACTACAATCGATGTGAGTTCATGCTTACCACAACCTATTCAAGTCTGGGGAATGTCTGTTTGTAGCCTCTCACCCCTCCCTTCCTGCTCTTACAGTGTTCCCTGAGTCTTAGCGGGGTGTGTGTGTGTGTGTGTGTGTGTAGTGTAAGTGATTTGTTTAGGGATAAGCCCTCATCCATGGCTTTTTCTGACTCTCGGGAAGCCATGAGTCTGAATTTGTCAACACTTCTTTTACTAGAACTTTACTTAGCAATGCTCTTCTTTGGTACTATTGCAATGCAGTTCTTCCTCACGTTCAGATTGTTTGCTGCTAGTAGACTGAGTTACAATTAATTCCTTGTGTCTTGAAAACCAGGCAGTTTAGTTCTAATGATTTTGTACTACGTTTTCTGAAATGTGTCATCTGCCCAAAAAAGATCGTTTTACTTCTTCCTTTCCAATATGAGTGGTATTCACTTCTTTTCATAGCTAAGAGACTTGACTATAACCTGTGGTACAAGGGGAGGAGAAGTAGTGAGATATAACATCCTTGTCTTGTTCCTGGTGTTTGTAGAAAAGGATTCAGCCTTTCACTAGCAGGAATTCTAATAACCATATGGTTTTCAAATACACTCTAGCTGTTAAATTCTCAGTTACTATTCTTTATTGCTTTTCTTATAGGAGTAGGGGATTTTATCAAATTCCTTTTTTTTTTTAAGTCTATTGAGATGATCATATGATTTTTGTCTCTTTTTTTGGTGAGACAGGATTTCTCTTCAGCTTCAGTTCCAACTCGCTATGTAGACCTCAGTCTCACAGAGATCTGCCTGCCTCTGTCCCAGTGCGGGGATTAAAGAAGTATACCAGCACATCTTGCTTACGATTTTTTGCCTTTTATTCAGTTGATTATGATGCATTGTACTAATTATGTTTTGGGTATTATGCCAATTTGGGATTCCTGGGATAAATTCTACTTGATGTGTAATTATATTTGGTGCTTATATTTGGTTGTCTTTCCATTTATACTCATAAGAGATATAGGCTTAGTGTGTTCCTTTGAAGATTTTTGTTCAACTTTAGTGTCAGAATATTACTAGCCTTGCAAAACAAATTTGGATGTATCCCTTTACTCTCTTAAAGAAGAGTCGTGAAGAATTTATATTAATTCTTAAAAATAACTGAGAGTTCATCAGTGAAGCTATCCAAGCTTCAAAACTCTGAAATTTTGAATTGACATTTCAATTTCTCACTCATTATAGATATAATTGGGCTTTTTATTTCTTCTTGAGTCAATGATTCCTCCTCTCCCAGAATCTATTGATAGCCAATAATTCAAAAGTAAAGGATTAGAGCCCCATTTATGTCAGGGTAAGAATTTGTCCTTTTCATTGAGGTTACTTAACTATTGACATACAGTTATTTACAGTATAACTTCATGATCCATTTTATTTCTTTTTCTCTTCTTCAAATATTCATTTTATTTTTAATTATGTGTACCTGTTGTGTATGTCAGGGAGGGTTTGTTCATATATGAATAAAGATGCCCTTAGAGGTTAGAAAAGGGTATTGGAAACCCTGGAACTGGATTCACAGATGGTTTTGAGTCTTCATGTGAGTGCTGGGAACCAAACTCAAGTCTTCTGTAAGAGCAGTATATGCTCTTAACTGATGTGTCATCTTCTCTCCAGGCCCCTGGTTTATTTCTTTAATGCTGGTAGTCTCCTGTTTTCTTTTAAATCCATATTCTAGTAATTTAAGTCTTTTCTCTCTCTTTTTTAAATTCTAGATAAGGTTTGTCAATTTTGTTGGTGTTTTTAAAGAAACACCTTATGCTTCATTGAGTTTATTATTTTTTGATTTCATTTTTACTTTATTATTTCTTTGCATCTTTTTTGTTAGGTAATCTTTTCAAGTGTTTTAAGACAGTAGGTTGCTGATTTGAAATCACCCTTTGTCTCACATGTAGGCACTCATAGGTATAAATTTTCTCTTAGTGTTTTCATCCTACTGCAAGACCAAACTATCTATGAATGGGGACTACTTGTGACAAACTAATAAAGTGCAGGTTCAGGAAAGGAGCTAACATGAAATTGCCCTTCAGAAAAGCTTCATTAGGCAAGAGACTCATGACTATGGAGGCCATGATCAGATCTTGAGCCTTAGAAGAGGCAGCACATCATATCACAATGGGGCCTTGGAGGGAAAGAGAACCTTGCCTTCAAGCCTAGGGAGGACCCACATTAAGAAGATAGCACTATGTACAGAAAGACAGGGGCCTGGAAGGAAAGAGCCTTCCAGTTCTCTGAACAAAGGGAGGTTCTGACTTTTGTCTATTTCCAGTAACTGAATCAGGCCTAACCTATGTGCCAACGAGCATGGTGCCAGGGACACGCAGAACCATAGTCTTATCTTACAGTTGCAAGGGGAAGGAGCTGTGCTTGATTTTTGGACAACAGCAGAAAAGAACCTGTCAGTTCTTTGATGCAAGGGACAGACTTCAGGAGGGCGTGGTCTGATTTCTCCCAGGCCGCACCATCTGGTCTGTTAGAGTGACCGCATGCTGGAGTGGTAGCCCGTCATCTGACAGTGCGGAAAAAGGGAGCACCATTTTGCTACCACAGGAGAAAGCCTGTAGAGGAGGGTGGGTAAGGCATGTTGAGAACTCCTTTCCCCGCCACGGGAAGACAGCGGAGCCTTGGGCTGGGAACGGTAGAAGAGGCAGTCCCACGCTCTTGGCTTCACCCATCAGAGTTGACCTTTCGCTACGCTGAGCTGAAAGGCAGAGAAAGGAACAGGTTACAACCCAAATGCCCCAGACTTTCACTTTCTTTACCAAGATATTAGAGAAAATGTTCCTCCATTTTTTATATACCCCTAAAATAATTTTCAGAGACAAAATATTTTTAAATAGTTTTCAACAGTTATGGTTGTTTTGCTAAGAATCTGCAGGGCTCTTGAGGCCGTAATCTGGAAGTCTTGGGAAGATGCTGATCCCCGTTTCATGTTTCAGGTATTCACAAAGGTTGAAGAGTGGGAAGCACCTCCCAGCAAAGGCAATCACTGGCAAAGCTAATCGCATGGGGCGATTTTGGAAGACTGTGGAAACACACTTTACACTGTGTTTCTAAGAATCTGTAGCCTCATTTCCTTGGTACTTCCCTGTTATTCAAGGAACCGTGGGTTACCATGAGCCCAGATTGTTAGAGTAAAATCAATCAATGTCCATGTCCACTTAACAGTGTTAGCTTTCCATTTGCACAATCTCAGAGTGGTTAGGTTACATTCAACTTGTCCATAGCAGAGGTGCTAAGCACTAGGCCTCTTGGCCTCACCTTCTTCCTGCCTCTCCTTTGCATCAAGAATTGAGGAAAGTGAACTGAAACCCTGCTAGGGGAGCAGTCAATGCTTATGCTTTAACCCACTCCCTTTTCCCTTCACAAGGCATTTGGCATATTCACATCTATTGAGGGCTTTTAATGTGCACAGCACAATATATGAATGTATACATTACTTATTCATACTGTACTTTGTTTCAAGAAGAATATAGATTGCCTCACAAAAAAATCTGTTCAGCAAGAGAAAATAAATAAAAATAAGAAAGAGACAAAGAGGATGTCAGTGTAGAAAAATAAGATGGCGGTTTTACCACAAGAAGTTATATTTCCAGGGAAATTCTTCAGTCCTAACTAAATATCTTAATAATATTCACAAGTCATCAGTGGCTTTTTCAATATGCCACACCTTGCTCTAAATTACTGACATCCACAATCTCATTTTATTCTTAAAATCACCCTTTCAGATGATTTACTATGATTTTAAACATTGTATAAAACAAGACCAAAACACACATGCACACACACACATACACAAAACCTTAATAATTTGCCCAATGTCACTCTGTTAAGTGGACAGAGCTAGGGTTTAAATGACCTCCAGAACTGAGATTCTTTAACCTGTCATAAAACATATGTGCAGTCCCATACAGTGCTATCAATTAGACTCTAGGATGCCTAGTATCCTCAAAGGAAAATACAGCCAGTTACAGAATTCACCTTGTACATAAAGTAAGCCATTTCCTTGGGAGTATTGACTGTTCACATATTTGTCCACGCTTTGTAGGTGCTGGAGATATGGCAGCGTTTAAAACAAATGGACCTGCTGTCCTGGGGGCCTGCCATGAGGGGAGATATGCATTGACGTGAGTGTTGTAAAGACAAAGGAGGCATGGGATAAGGGGAGTTATTTGGGAACACTACAGTTGTAGATACAGCAGTGAGAATAGATCTAGTGAGAGTGAGAGCGAAAGGAAGAGCTGAGAAGGGAGAAAGGGAGAGCGCCGCGCGAGCACCTAAAGCTCAAGGAAAGACCATGCACCCGGAGAGACTCAGCGTGGTTTGACTAAGAAATGTCTCCTGCCAGGCTTGGTAGCGCATACCTTTAATGTGGGCAGAACTGAGTCTGGGGGCAGGGCCAGGGGCAGGGGCAGGCAGTTCCAGGCCATCTGGGGGCTACAGGGAGACCCTGTCTCAAAAGGACGAGAAAAAAGAGAAAAGGAATGTCTCCCCATAGGTTCGTGTATTTGAATACTTGGTGGCACCATTTGGGGAAGTGCACCATTTGGAGGTGGAGGTGGAACCTTGCTGGAGGAAAAAAGTCATTCGGTGTTGACCTTGAGAGTTTACAGCCTTTATCCACTTCCTGTTTTTTCTCTCTATCTCTCTCTTTTCTCTCTCTCTCTGCCTCTCTCTCTCACGCTCCTCCTTTCTAGAATGAGTTTGAAAACGTGATTAGCAAGCTTCCTGTTCCTGCCACCATGGCTCTGAAATCCTCCTACCACCTTTCCTTTCCTACCAGGATGGACTGTGCTAGATTGGGTTAGTTGCCAACTTAACATTCCCCGGAAGAGGGAACCTCAACTGGAAATTTCATCTATCAAATTGGCCTTTGGTCATGTCTGTGAGGCACTTGCTTGATTTTTGAGTAAGTGGGAGGGCGGAGCTTCATGTGAGCGGTACCCCCCTAGGCAGGTGGTCCTGGGTTGTATTAGAAAGCAGACTGAGCACAGGCCAAGGGAGCAAGCCACTAGTCAGTGTTTCTCTATGGTCTGTGCTTCAGTTTCTTCCTTCGATTCCTTCTTTTAAGTTCCTGCCTAGGCCTCCCTGATGCTGGGCTGTGAACTACAAGCCAAGTAAACTCCTTCCTCCCCAAGTTGCTTTTGGCCACTGTTTTATTACAGCAATAGAAAGAAAATTATGACTATATCCCCTCAAACCATGAACTAAAATAAATCTTCCCTTCCTGAAGTCACTTCTTGCCAGGAATTTGATCTCAGTGATGAGAAAAGGAATCAATATAGACCTTTGATGATGTTGGATCTTGATTTCTGGACCATGAGATGATGTCAGGCATCATACAAATGCTGATGTTTGTCATGAATGAAGCTAGGTCTTTCAAGGGAGTGGTGTGACCTGGCTTATGTTTTGGAATGATTTCTGTAGTTGGAGTGCCGAAAATTGACTGCAAGAAGGCAAGGGGAACCAGAGTGCAAGGGACTAAATCTCTGACAAGCAGACAGGATCACTGATGAATGATGGTGATAGCATACTTGCGCCTTCTACTTCATCTCTGGTAAGAAGGCCTTATTTTTAACTCTAACAGGGCCCCTTCAACTGACCAACTTAGAATCAGGTAGCTCTGGATATCTCAGCTTGAATGTGTGAGCTATCAGCATCCACTTCTTTGTTTAAGCTGACCAACCTAAAATCAGAGGAAATCACCGAAACACTTAAAAGGTCTAAATTCTCCTGGAGACTTTGGAGTTTTGGATTATGGGTCCCTTCTCCTCTTGTGGAGAGCCTCGTCTTTCTGTGTGAATGTGTGTGTGTGTGTGTGTGTGTGTATGTGTGTGTGTGTATGATTCTTTACATGTATAGATGCCATTCTTTATCGTCCAATAAAAGTCTGTTTGACTGCCACTCCTTGCTGTT
Source organism: Eospalax fontanierii (assembly GCA_035773235.1). Taxonomy (NCBI): domain Eukaryota; kingdom Metazoa; phylum Chordata; class Mammalia; order Rodentia; family Spalacidae; genus Eospalax; species Eospalax fontanierii. The sequence goes on along the minus strand of CM069547.1, from coordinate 49,166,328 downwards.
CTGAGATTTTTCTGCATTTTAAATCATTAATTGACTTAGAAAATGAACCCAACAATGATCCCTAGACTGATAAGGACGCCAGCTTATCAAGACGCAAAAAGAGAAAGGATCCCTCAGTTATCCAGGAGAGAGATGAATGCATTTAACCCTGGGAAGGAGCAGTCGATTCACGCATGAGAACACATCTTGTCGATATAGTTTGGGAGGTAAGTTCAACAGGATGAATTGATGGCGTGGGTGCAGGGTTGAGACGAGGAGTGGGAACAAGGACGACCCCAAAGCTTTGAAAAACTTAGATGACAGAGAAACCATCAAACGACAGGGTGACCAAGTGTGTAGGTAAAAAGCAGAAGTTCAGTTTGAGTTTAAGGTGTTAGATTCCAGCTGGATGCCTTTACTAAGCCATTAGAAGTATGTTTTCAGAGGTGGGAGAGCAGTTTGAGGCTGGAAATGGAAATTTGAGACTCATCAGCTTATAGATTATTTTTAAAGCCACAAAACTCAATGAACTGAAGAGAATGCACAGGAATTCAATAGAGCAGACTCGAGCTGTGAGGCTCTCATACAAGGAGTCATGGAGAGGACGAGGAATCTATTTTTAAAAACTTTCTTTGGGAGGGAAGAGTCAGAATGATAGAAAGATGTGAGTTGCACATGGTGCAGTTCAAAAGGAAGAAATTCTTTCAAGGACGAGAAAGGGCAACTCACAAATGCTGCCTGTCAAGTGCTATAGGAATGAGCCTGCCGTAGTCATGAGGAGGTTCTTGTCCGTTTGACAAGAACAGTCTCTGGACAATGGAGAGGCAAAGAGTTTGAAGACAGAATGAAAGATGACCAGTGATTCTGATCAGCGTTCAGCAACCTGAACCCACCTGCAGAGATAGATTTCATAAATGACATCTTATTGGAGCGTGACTATTTGATTATGTGTTGTCTGTGGCTGCTTTTGTGTTGCAGTGGTAGAATTAAGCAGTTGCAGCAGACCCACTACCTGCTGATTTAGATAGAAAACGTTTGCTGACCCATGAAACAGATAAGAATTATTTCCTCTTAAAAGTAGCAGAAAGTAGATTGTAATTTTGGAGAGGAAATGGAGCCAGGAGATTTAAGCTCTAGGGAGAGATTGTCATGTATTGAGGGGGATCTTCACCTGTACCAGTCCAGAAAGATCCACAGCAGGTGTTGAAGGGCTATAATTACAATATTTCCTCACACTGGCCAGAATATTATTTCAAACCACTATCAGCAGATGTATTTTAGGGGTATCTGTGTGTTGTTCAAGGTTCTGGCTTCCTATCAGATTCCTTTTTACCATAGGGGCTGATATCTATAGATCTGAGAGACAATACCAATATCCTCAGGTCATTCTTCACTTGTCTTTGCTCCTTTTAAAAAATATTTATTTTTAATTATGTGTATATGTGTATATGTGCTTGTCTTCATGTCCACCATGTACATGCAAGGCCCATGGAGGCCAGAAGAGGGCGTGAGATCCCCTGGAACTGGAGTTACAGGCAGTTGTAAGCTGCCATGTGGGTGCTGGGACTCGAACCTGGATCTTCAGTACGTGCTCTTAACCACTGAGCTGTATTTCCAGACCCTCTTTTCTCTTTATTTTTCATACAATACGGTTTACTGGTTATTTACACCCCTGCCTAGCCACACTTCCCTCTATTGCCCCCCCACCCAATTTAACGTACTTTCAAATATATTTGTATATGTATAAAACATGGCCTATAGAGTCTGACTTGTGTTCTCAAATGTCCTTCAGTGTAGGACCATCCACTGGGCCTGACTCTGGAAGACACGTCTTTTCCTCTCCTAGCAGAAGCCATCAATTGCTAAAAATTCCTTAGGTTGGGTTGGAATCAATTTATGCGTCTCTATGTGGATATGCATGTGAGTACAGGTGCCCATGGGGGCCAGAAGAGGACAGCTCCCCCTGGAGCTGGAGTTTCAGGTGGTCATGAGAATCTTCTGACACGTGACTGGCCTCCTAACTCAGGTCCTCTCCAAGAGCACCAAGCACTCTTAATTGCGGAATCATCTCTTCAGCTTTCTCTTTTTGTTTTTTAGATAATATATTGAAGGATGGATAATGGTTGCTTTGGCAGAAGTGTGGGTGGCTTGTGCCTTGAGTTTCAGTGCAGCTATCTCAGCTCGGCTGCAGAAGCACTGTAACTTGGCTTAAAGGACAAACATGATATGGTCCCTAGTCTAAGTAGTCTGCATCTGGGGATAGAGATAAGACAGGAATGTGCCTTTGTGACAGCGCAAGGTAGCATGCTGTAATAGCAGAAGTAGCTGAGATTTCGTCAGTAACTAGACTGAACTTTCGCCTTTTCTGGTGTTCAGCCGTCCCTGTCCCTGTAGACAGCAAATCCTTCTTCCCTGCTGCTCAGGCTGGAGGCCTCGACTCTCACACGCTGCATCTAGTTTCTCAGAGATGATAGCTAGCTCTGCCCTTAAGATGCACCCCAAATTCAACCTCTCCTCACTGTCCCCACAGCTACCCTCCTTCGTCCCTTACTATGTCTCTACTCGGGTTTCTATCATCCTTCTGTCGCTGGAGGCACCTGAGTGGCAGCCAAGGAGTGGGCTGGGACGCTTTTGCTCAGCTGAGATGTCACGAGTTGATGAGGGATAGCTCCTCTAGTGTCTAGGAGTTGTATTAGTCAATATTCTCTAGAGAAATGGAAGTGGCAGAATGAGTATATGTGACAAAGGGGATTTATTAGATTGGCTTACATAACTCAGGCTGGGGAGACAAGCAATGGCCATGACCATGCTGGAGAGGCAGAGAGCTTGGTAGCTGTTTGGTCCTTAGGTTGGATGTTTTAGCTGTCCCAGTCTGGAGGACTCTGGAAGAGCAACTGATCTTCAGTCCACTCTGGAAGGCCAAAGAAGGTGGGTTCTGATGTCGCTACAGGATGCCGCAGTAGGGCCGCTGGACTCATGAGCAGGGAGGGGAGGTGCGGGCAGGAGCGGCACTTCTCCTCACCCCTCCTTACATCTGGGTCCCACCGGAAGGTGCTGCCTGTGCTGAGGGACTGTCTTCCTCCTTCTGTTAATTCTTCCAGGACATGCCCTCTCAGACCTGGGGAGTTTCTTAGCTAATCCCAGACCCAACCAAGTTGACAGCCAAGACTGACCATCACAGTAATCATGGGTCCTTGAGTAGTGAAAGCTTATTTACTGGACCAACAGTCACAGAGCTTTATAGCTCCAACCCCTGAAAACTACAGTCTTATGGTTCCGGACCTTAGAAGCTAGATATCAGGCACTTAGGTTAGACATTTACTTCTCTGGGCTCTGTTTGTCAACAGCCTAATACTTAGCAGCTAATGTACACCTCAGCTTTAAGAAGAAGCCAGCAACCGTTGGGGAGCACTCAGCACCAAGTAGTTAGTGCTATCAAGATTTGGGTGCTGGGACCCTTGGCCTTCGAGGCTTGGCAGCTTCCAGGAATCCTGAGGCAGTGGCGATGGCCTGAGGTCTCTCTCTTCCCGCCTTCTGTATTCTGTAGTCTTGCCTCTGCCTCACTCACCTTCTCTGTAAATATACTGCTCTTTGCTCTCAACTCCATCTGCCCCTGGCTGCTCTCTGGAACTCTTCTGTAGCCTCTCAGCCATTGCAGCTGTTGCTGCCCCCACCAAGATGGCAGGTGCTCCACTTTGGCTGCCACACCCATCATGAGGGAGGCTAAAGTTTGCCCAGGTCTGTGTTGCTTGGGATGCTGTTTTGCTGGGATGCTGCCTTTCAAGGATGGCGCAGGTTGTCAGAGCAGTCAGAACTGAGGCAAGGCCTCCTGGACCAGGAATTGTGGCTTCAGCTGTGGTGGTTCTGGCAAATGGGGTCTTGTCAGAGTAATCTGAAAATATTCAAAATGGCCAGGCTGCTATGAAGGCAGTCTGCACACTTGCCGGAGAAAGGGCTGCTCAGCTAACAGCTTCCTGCTCTCAAGCTGCCAGGTGTCAAGAACTGCCCGTTCAAATGGCCAGTTCACAGTGGCTTCACATTCAAAACAAAACAAACAAGCAACGACAAAGACATGGCACCTGGAATAAGGACCAAAGTATAAAACTAGCATTTTCAGTAATACTTAACCATGCGTTAACAGTGCCAGTCCTGGTCCAGAGCTCTGGGGAGAGCTGGGTCCCTCTATCTGTGTCAGCAGCAGAAGACCCCCGGTCTTCACTTTCTGCCCTGCAGTCTATTCTCAATACCCAGCCAGAGGAGCTGCTTTGAGCCTTGAATGGACCTTGGGATGATTTCCCTCGCTACCTATTTGGCTCACTCCCTCAACTCCCTGGAATTTTCGCTCCAAGTTCTACCATTAGGAGACTTCTCTAATCCCCTCCAACAAGGTAGCCTTCTCCACCCCTGCTTGTCAAAATTCTCGTCTTTCATCCCTTCTCCTTGGTTTTGTATCATTCATTGATTCTTGTAGGCTACTGGTTTGCCTCCTTTCCTAAGAAGGCAGATTCATCACACTCTTGATTTGTTTTCTTGACTGCCTAGAACAATGCCTGGTACACAATAGCTTCAGGATGTCCTTGCTGAAAGCACACATAATCACTGGCCAGGTATCAAGTAAGGAACTACCTTTTTATCTTCTTTTAGATTTTTTTAAATGTATCTATGTGAGTGCCTGAGTGTATGTATGGGCACATGAGTGTCTTGTGCTTATGGATATCAGAAGAGCGTGTTATATCTCCTAGAACTGAAGTTACAAATTGTTGTCAGTTGCTATGTAGGTACTTGGAACTGAACCTGGGGCCTCTGCAAGAACAGCAATTGAGCGATTCTTTATACAGATCATTGAGTTGAATCTTCTCAAAATTTTCATGAAGAAGGGGCTTGGGGAAAAAGAGGGATGTCATGATTTTATTGTTATGGATATATATGTATATATATATATATATATATAATGTTTCTTTTGTCCAATTCATTCATTGATGGACATTTAGGCTGGATCAGTTTCCTAGATACTGAGAATAGTGCAGCAGTAAACACAAACAGGTAAGCAATTCTGTGATTGGACTTGAGAGTTCTTTGAGTGTACGCCCAGTTGCGGTGTAGCCGGGTCATGTGGTGTTTTAAAAGGAGCCTCCATGCTGATTTTCATAGGAACTGCACCAGCTTACATCCCCACCAGCGGTGAATAGGGCTCTCTTCCTTGCCTCCTTACCAGCATTTATTGTTTTATTGGTTTACATTTCCATGATGGTAAAAGATGATGAAAATTTTTTCAAGTATTTTCTGACCATTTGTATTTCTTGTTCTGAGAACTTCTTGTTCAGTTTTAATCCACTTATTGACTGGATGATTGCGTTTTGAGTGTTTAATTTTTGGAGTTTTTCACAGATTCTAGAAATTAATCCTCTGTCTGAAGTACAGCTGCCAGAATTCTTTTCCCTGTTCTGCAGGCTGTCTCTTCACAGAGACGGGACTTTGAGAACAGAGACGCAAAATGGGAGACTTATGGTAGGGACATTTCTTCTCTAAAAAAATACTTTATTATTTTATGCTATGTGTATGAGTGTATTGCCTGAATGTATGCAAGTGCACACATGTCATGCAAGGTTGTGGAGGTTAGAAAATGGCATTGATCCCTTAGAACTGAAGTTATGGATGGTTGTTAGCTACCATGTGGGTGCTGGGAACCAAACTCAGCTCCTCTGCAAGAACAGCTAATGTTCTTAACCACTGAGCCATCTCTTCAGTCCCAGACATTCCTTCTAACTCAACTTCAACTTCCAGGAATCCTGGCTGTAGGGCCTTGAGCCTTGTGAGAAAAGATAGTTAAAAAGGAAGAAAACTTGTTGAATAAGTAGGCTGAACTTCTGTGCACTGCTGATTTCCACGCTGTTATCGGCCACTTAAGAGTAACCTGTCTTCCTAGAGCGTAGTTAATGGTTTCACTGTGCTTTGCTTCAACCAGGACTGGAAAGGCAAGGACAAGAACTCAAAAGTTGGAGAGATGGCTTAGTAGTTAAGAGCACTTGCTGTTCTTGCAAAGGACCTAAGTTCAGTTCCCAGCACCCACAGGGCATCTCACAACCACCTGTAACTCCAGATCCAGGAGACCTTCTTCTGGCCTCTACAAACACTACACTCACCAACACAGGTGCCCGCCCCCCATGCTCAAACTTAAAAATAAAATTTTATCTTTAAAACAGGGGATGATTTCAGAGGGTTTTTACTCTTTGGTTTAACAGCTTGATTTTATAACGTCCTCCTCTAGGTCAGATCACCTTTATAAGACACTGACATCACATGCCATGTTTCCCCACCTGAATTCTCTAGCAGCACTCATAGAACGAGGTACAAAAAGTGTATCGGATTATGCATTTCCCTGGCAGAAATGTGACCCCCCTAAATGAAGAAGAAGAATGGGCTAGTTATATATGTGCTTGGCACACTTGTTTAATCTAAGAAATACTAAAGCTTTACTGCAATAAACTGAAGAGTTATGCATTGCTTCTGCAGAGCCAGCCCTTGGTTTCATGGAAATAATAAAAGGAAGAAGGAAAAGGCATCCTGGTGAGCACATCCTATTTCTGTCAAGTATGTTTATGACTCAACGTGGAATCAGTCTGCTAAGAGTCAGAAGACTTATTCAGCCCAAATTCCAAAGCTGAATAATACATGGCAGGGTGTTATTTACTGGAATCCGGAGGCTTGTTTTTTCCTCTGAGTTTTATATCCTTCAATAGATTGCCCAAGAAGTTCTCTTGTCCAGACATCACAAAAGAACACTGGGGAGGAAATGGAATTACAGAGATGTGTCAGATATTTTGCCATTGTTTTTTCTAGAATATCAACTGTGCTTCTGTGAATAGAAATGGTCTAATAAGTCAATCAGTTTTATCTACAATTAATTCTTCAAAGAGATTCAGTTGTCTTTCTCTCTCACTGAATAAACAATGTAAAAAGAGAAAAAAGACAATACCATTTGGAAGAGGCTCCAAGGAATTATCTTGCCCACAGGCTACTCTCGTCCCTCAGTTGGTCCCTGTGCGTAGTCCCAGAAAAACCATCACTTTCTTTAATAATGATAGCCATGGATACTTGTCTCAACAGTTCCTGTGTATCTGATTCTATTCAAAGTGTCTGCACATTGTATCTCATTTAATACTTGTGATGGTTAATATCAATTGGCAGCTTAATGAGATCTAGAATCACCTGGGAGGTGAGCCTCGAGGAATGCTGTGGGGTTATCTTGATTAGGTTGATTGACCTGAGAAGACCTGCGCACTGTGGAAGACACCGTTCCCGGGGTTGGGATTCTGCACTGTATAAAAAGAGCACACTCATTTGTGACCCTGCCTTTTGTCTGCAGTTAGTGTGTCCAGCTGCCTCCTGCCACTGTGACTTCCAGGTCATTGAGGACTATGGCCTGGAAATGTGAGCCAGAATAGACCATCTCTCCCTGAAGGTGCTTCTGTCAAGGTGTTTTTATCACAGCAGCAGGAAATGAAACTCAGCCAATCCAAAACAATCTATTATGGTTGGGCTATGAAGAATCCCCTGCAAAGACTCATGTGTTGAAGACTTGGTGTCTAGTTGGTAGGTTTAATTAATGAGAGAATCATGAAGACTTGGACTTTATTGGTGGTTTGATCCTTTGACAAATTCGTAATTTTCTGGCATTATTGGGAGGTGGTAGAAGTTAAAAGGTGGACCTTTTGAAGGAAGTAGTCTCCTGAGGATATGCTTCTGAAGGGTGTATCTTGTTCTGAGCCCTTTCCTGTCCTCTTTCTGCTTCCTGACTGCTACAAGGTGAACATCTTGCTCCACTATGCCCTCCTATCGTGATGTTCTGACTTATCATGACCCAGAAACAATGTAGCTAGCTTACCACAGACAAATTGGAAGGCCAGACAAATCTTTCCTCCTTCAAATACTTTCCAGTATTTGTCACAGTGACAAAATGGTGACCAACACACAATCCTGACTATGAGCATCAGTCAAACCTCTCTTCATGGTAATGTTGCCTGAGAAGTAATGCGAAGTCTCGGTGAATCCAACAATAGGTGTTTATTGCTCATAAGTCTGGTGTGGAGAGCAAGTGAGGGGACAGCTCTGTCCATGACCACTGGCTCACTCTCATGCCTTGAGGTTCCACCTGGAATGACCAGGAGACCCAGTTCTCCTCTAGTGTATCTGTCTTTCTCTAGGAGGCTGGTCCAGGCAGACTTTCCAGGTGATAATAGAAGTCTACAAACAAACCAATGGAATGCATGAGCCCTTGTGAGGTCAGAACTGGCTGGATGTCACCGCTCCCGTGTCCTATTGGTCAGTGTAAGAAATCTAAGCCAGATGTCAGAGTAGCAGGAGGCTGCCAGGCAGCAAGTAGCAGGGTGTGGCAAAATGTGTGGGTACAGGGAGGGCAGCATACTGAGTCCATCAACTGTGTGGAACTGTTCCTGGGGGCTTGAACAACTGTGCACTTACTCCAGTCAGGGAACCAATGGCAGACCAAGTAAGGACCAAAGTTCAACTTGGAGAATCAGTGAGTTTTACCTCGAGCTCATGTGGAGGCTCTTTGGGCTCATCTGGTTCCAGAACCCTGAGAGGTTGGTTCGTGGGCCTTCTATTAATAAGGATTATAAAATCAAGATATTGATAAACTGTGAAAAATGTTGAAGATGGTCTGTGTCCTATAGTATCAGATATTCAATTAAGCTTTAATTCTTTTATGTAAAAGTAAACAAGCACATCCATCTCATTAATATGTGAATTTGCTTTCATCTTTAAGAAACAGTAAAATTATGGGCTAGAAAGATGGCTCATCAGTTAAGAGCAACGGTTGTCCCTGCAAAAGACCTAGGTTTGAGTCTCAGCATCTGTGTGACAGCTAATAACCATTCTTAATTACAGTTTCAGGAGAGTCAATCCCCTCTTCTGGCCTCTGTGGACATTTTATACACACACACACACACACACACACACACACACACACACACAAGCAAGCAAAGCATTCATACACATAAAATAAAAATAGGTATTTTTAAAACGAAATGATAAGATTATATGCAGGCCAGACAATGTTTTAAAATAAATTTCTTTATGTTTTATTATTAGCGATTAAATGCACACCTGTTTTATATGCTTATACCCTTACATACATGTAAAATATTCTTGGGGATAAAGGGGCTAAAAGTGGAAAAAGTTTAAGAAACCTGATGAAGTAAGTACTGCCTAGCATCGGCTTTAACCCTTTGCAACCCTATCTCCGGCCTGACTCCCTAACAAACATGCTGTTCTTAGAGCTCTCCTCCGGCAGACCCGAGGCCGCCTCTCCTGCCGCGTCTCTCCCTACCTTGTGGTCCTCTTGCCTACCGCATGCTTGGCGCCCTTTCCCCTTCTATCTGCAGGATTGCTTCCCTTCGACCTCCCCTGCTCAGCCCTCCCCACACCACGAGACACACCGTCTTTCCGGGTGTCTCCCCTCCACATCCTCCGGTTCCCCTGGCTTCCGTTCCACCTCTCTGCAGTGACTCTCATCTAGCGCCTCAGAGCCCTGTGATCTCCAGCGACCTGACTCCATCACAATGGCTGGTCCTTCACAGATAATAGGCCAAGAGAATCAAAGGCCCTTTCAGCATTTTATCATTTCACATCACCTAGCAACGACCCTGATACTTGACATTCTACCACAAGAAACTCTCCATTACAGAAAAACTACTACTGGCAAGTACCAAGCCCGTATCCTTCTTCTGTGTGTTGCAACAGCATCTATAAACGTGTGAAACTGTCATTGGTTGACTGTCCTTGACCTACAAATGTGTGGATACCTTGTAGCTCACCTTATAATTTATTTATTTATTACCTTGTAATTATTCATATACTGGTGTCTCCCCATAAGGCTCAAACTCTTGGATAAGGATATCATACCTTCTTCTGTCTGGCATCAAGTTTCCTGCATTATAATGCCCTGAATGAAAAAAGTAAGCTTTCTCTGCACTGGAGAGATGCAGTGGTTAAGAGCACTGGATGCTCTTGCAGATAACTCGGGCTCAATTCCCAGCACCCACATGGCAGCTAACAACTGTCCAAAACTGCAGTTCCAGGGGAATCCGACACCTTCTTCTGACCTCCGCGAGCAATGCATGACATGCATGCACTTACACACATGTAGGCACTACACTAGTACTCATAAAATAAATTAAAAATGAAGCTTTCTCAAATCAAGGTCCTAGAGGCTGGAGACAGCACCCTTGAGGGAAAGTGGGGGAGGGTTCATGTGCCAGAGCAAAAGTAGACGCAAAGACACATTGTCAAAGCTGATTCTGTTTTTTTTTTTTTTAAAAAAAAACTCATTTATTTATTAGTTTTATTTTACATGTATGAGTGTATTGCCTGCATGTGTGTAAGTGAACATGTCATGCAATGCCCACAGAGGTCAGAAGAAGTTGTTAGATTTCCCTAGTGGGTTCTGGGAAACAAATGCACGTCCTCTGCAAGAGCAGTCACTGCTCTGAAACACCGAGCTATCTTCCCAGCCCCGTTTTTTTGTTTTATGCCAGCTGCACACTCCCCACATTCTTTTCACTCCATTTAAAGTTAATGACCATGTTTTCTAATTACAATGTGTAAAGTTCAGTATGTATCCAGAATAAAATAAAAATCTCTCCCACCCTTGTGATAATAGTCATTGACTTCAGTATCAGTCAACCTAGAAAGCTTCATATATATTCTTTTCACATATTTGAATCATGCTACTTATACAAACTTGCATTTTTTGTCTAAAATTGGTGTTATAACAATAGTATTTTGTAATGTTAGTGAAGACAGTTCTATTTATTTCATTTTTAGTTACTTTATTTTCTTTTATCCCAGTAACTTTTTGTTATAGTTTTTAAAGCATCCCCTTTCTTATTTTTAAATAATGTGTATGTGTGTGTATTTGTGTATGTGTGTGTCAGGGGGGATGCCATCAGAGGCCAAAAGAGGGCTTCAGATCCCCTGGAGCTGGGGTTACAGGCAGCTGTAAGCCACCGGATGTAGGTTCTGGGAACCAAACTTGGGTCCTCTGGAAGAACGAGAAGTGTTCTTAACCACAGAGTCAGCTTGCCAGTCCCAGCTTCCTAATTAAAATATATGCTATTACATTTATTTCTTTATGTAGTTCTGCATTTGTTTATTAGGGGCTCCATGCGCCCACCTCGCATGTCCGTGGAGAGCACTGGACAACTTGTGGGAGTTGTTTCCTTCCATCATGCAGGCCCTGAGGATTGAAGGCGGATTGTCAGGCTTGGTGGAAAGTGCCTTTAGCCAATGAGCCATCTCATCAACCGCTGCTTTCTGATTTTCTAATTTTAATTTCTAAAATGTGTATGTTTTAATTTTATATTACACTTAAACAGAATGTACTTAATCACATCCACCCACTACTCTCCCATGCTCCCCCACTCCTGCCAACCTTCTCCTTCCCAGCTGCCGACTCTGACCCTCCCCTCCTGCCCCTGTTCCAGCCCTGTGCAGGCAATCACAGCCGCTGTGAGTTCATAACATCCTTTGCTCCCCATGATCCTTCCTGCCTCTCTTCCTCAGTGTTCTCTGGGCTTGGATGAGAGCGAGCATGAATGTCTGTATGAGGCTAAGCACTCAGTCACTAATTCTCAGTACTTTTAAAATTATGGATCTGCACTTGTAGAATGGTTTGTATACATAAGACGTTCTCTGTATTTGTGTATTTGTGGTTACTTACTTAAGGCATGGTCTCAAAAGTAATATCCCAAAACCCCAAAAGTAATTTTAACTGGGTCAAAGACAATTTTTGGAAAAAAAAAATATATATGTATATATATATATATATATATATACATATATATATTTTCCAGTGGTGCCAGGGTACACATTATCCATTTCAGCAGTGGAGTATGGGCACTGTCTCATTATATAAAAGCCTGTGTTGAGCACTGTCCTAGTTAGTTTCAGCTGTCAACTTAGTCATAACCTACAGTCACCTGGAAAGAGGAAACCTCAACGGAAGAATCTCCCAGGTCAGACTGGCCTGTGCGTGTCTGTGGGGCATTCTAATTGCTAATTGATGGGAGGTGTCATCCCTGAGCAGGTGGGCATGGACTGCACAAGAAAGGTAGATGAGCAAGGCAGGGCAAGCAAGCCAGTAGGAAGTGTTCCCCACGGTCCGTGCTTCAGTTCCTGCCTCCAGGGTACTGCCTTCAGCCTCTGCCTTGGCTTTCCCTAGTGATGAACTGTAACCTATAAGATGAAAGAAACTCTTTTCTCCCAAAGGTGGTTTTGATCAGTGTTTTATCGCAGCAATAGAGAAGCAAACTAGGATAAAGATTATTTTTTACTATTCTTATAACTTTAATGACAAATTTCTGAACTATTTTAAAGTTTTCCTTCTTTGAGTTGTTGGTGAGATTAACTTTGTCTTCACATACGTTTTTGGCATTTTTGTTTTATGGTTTGTAGAAACAATGATTTATTGAGTACACTGGAAGAGGACAGATAGACTGGGCAGTAGGTTGAGTACCACCTTTATCCTAGGCTGGTGGCTGTATGGCGCTAGGGGGAGGATGTCTTTCCAGGTTCGGAGGAGTTTGTATGCAGCTTATCACGATGCCCCTTGAGGGAAGGCAGTCTAGACCGGCCAGTACTCAATTCCAGGACTTCCGCATGAGCCACCACACATTTCAGTCCCAGTTGCGCAATCTCTGCCATGCAAATCAGGGAAGTCCTGGTTGGTCTGAAATCAGTCCAGGTCCAAGGCTATAGTCATTAGACACTGAGCTATAGCTCTATAGTGTCATTCCAGTCTGGCCTGGTCTTCATCATGAGTTCCAGACCAAGCTTCGTTTTATGTTTTTGAAATTTCTTATTGAACTTTTGAACTTCATACAGTATATTCTGATCATATTGAATTGATACACCCTTCCATCTGCATGCTTCTCTTAATACCTCCTGTTTGATTTCATTGACTCTGGTTTAAAGATAGGTAGGTATAGATATAGATATATAGATATAGATATATAGATATGTAGATATAGATATAGACAGGTATAGATATAGATACGTAGGTATAGATAGATGTGGATATGAAGGCCGACTGAATCAGACTTGTGTCCTCACACGTCCTTCAGTGCGTGTCCAACCACTGGAGCCTGGCTAACCTATTTAGTGCCATGCCTTTACGTCCCTCTCTCAGCAGTTATCAATTCCCAGTAGCTACTTGGCTAAGGTTGGGGCTTCTTCCCCACTTCTAGGCTGGGATTCTTGTCTTGAGATTAAACTTGTGCGGGTCTTGAACATACTGTCACCATTGCTGTGAGTCTGTATGAGTAACTTTGCACGCTCTGGAAAACCGTTTCCTTGTGGTCCACTACCACGTCTGGTTCTTTCAGTCTTTCTGCCCCATCTTCTCAGTGATCCCAAGCTGTGGGTGGCAGAGGTTTAATATAGGTGTTCTCTTTAGGGATAAGGACTTTGCAGTCTTTTTCTCTGAACTTCAGCCAGTTGTGGTTTTCTGGGTTAATTGCCCTCTGTTGCATGACGAAGCTTCTCTGGTGAGAGTTGAGTGACGTATTAAGATTCGTTCTGCCCCATCATTCCCACTGTGTTCCCCGACACTTAGGTGTGGAGGTTGCATCGTAGATGTGTCACTCAGGGTTGGGCACGTCACAGACACTTTACATTTGATCATTGTGGAACTTTGTAATGGTTTCCATCTGTTGCAGCTTCTTTAATGGGTGGTGAGAAGTACCCTGAAAATAGAAGGGTGTGTTTCTAGAATACAGTAAGAAATTGTTGGTCAGGGATGTGGTAAAAGTAGTTTTGATACAGGGTCTTGGGGATTCTTGGGGGGCCTGGGGCCGGTCTTCGAGGGTGACAGAGCCTTTCTCAGCTCTGTTGTGCTTAGCTTGAGAAGCTAGGGTCCCGGAAACTCAATGATCACCAAAGCCACCTCAGGCCAGAGGCTTTTGAGTTCTTGCCTTGAGAATTTGAAGAATGAAATTCACAGACCAGAGAGGGTGAGTTTTAGAAAGGAGAGTTTTATTATAGAGAATTTAGGATAGAGAAAGCAAAGCTCCTGTTGCACAGCAGGAGGGTCCCTAGGACCGGGACACCGCTGAGCCTCACTCCCCTGGGTTTATAGGGGCACCGCTGAGCCTCATTCCCCCAGGTTTATAGGGGGCACCACTGAGCCTCACTCCCCCGGGTTTATAAGGAATCAGTGGAGGGAGGAGGGGAGAGGAGGATGAGCTGCTCAGTCCAGTTCTCATTCCCAGTGTTGAGGTCCCTCAAGGTCCTGGTCAGGAGGTATACATAATTTGAATGGTGTAAAATAATAGTTGATAATAATTTATTGGGTTTTGGAAGGCATCCTTCCACTATTTTCTAGATTCTGAGATATTAAATAATCTGATATGGTTCTGACAGCATATTCTTGGTTTTATGTTTTTGTTGATGTTTTGTTTTACTTTTTGACACAGAGTCTCACCGTGTAGTCCAGGCTGGCCTTGAACTTGCAGCATTCTTAGTTTCTGCCTGTGGAATATTGTGAATATAGGAATGTATCATTACTCCAGGCCTGAATTGACAGTAGATTCTTTGTGTGTGTGTGTGTGTGTGTGTGTGTGTGTGTGTGTGCAAATACATGTGGGGCCCAGAGGCTGATGTCAGGTGTCTTCTTCTGTCTCTTGCCACCTTATTTATTTATTTATTTTTATACAGGGTCTTCACTGAATGTTGATCTCATGAATTGACTAGGCTGATTGGCCAGTGAACTCCAGAGATCTGCCTGTCTCTGCCCCAGTGTTTGGGTTTTAGATTCATGCCACCACAACCAGCTGGAATCTGGGGTTTAACTTCAGCTCATCGTAATTGCATGTTGGGCACTTTATCAACAGAGCCATCTCCCCTGCCTTAATCATGGAATTTTTTGTGTACTTATTGTCCTGTTTGAAGAAAAAGTTATAATATTCTCCTTATCCCCGAGGTAATAGCTTATTACTATAATTTTGAGTAGTTTTTTAACTTTTAGTTCATTCTGCTGAGCATTTTAATGAACATAAAACCTCAAAACATGCCTTTTAGTCTAGAAACTTCTCTAATCCTCCTTTATGCTCTCTAATCTCTATGGAATTTTCACTGATTCATTCTCTTGGGTTGATGATACAAAATTCTTTTGTCTCTGGTCATAATTTGGATGTTTTTTTTTTCTCCCTTTTTTCTGAAAGATTTTCTCAATTTTATTATCAAACCCTTCCGTTACTGTAGTGAACTCTGTGTCACTGAAAAACATACTTGGCAAAAGCCACATAATGGGAGGAAATTTTCATTTTGGTTCACAGCTTCGCAGCCTGGCTCAGCTGAATCTGGGCCCATGGTGAGGAAGAACATCAGAGCAGAGGCTATTCACACTATGGACAGGAATTGGAGAGTAACAGGAAGAGGCCAGAGCAGAAGCAGAGAGTGACAGGGAGGGCCAGGGCAAGATAGGCCCTTGAAAGACCACGTTCTTCCTCCCACCAGCTACTTTTTCCACAGTTCCACCACATCCCAGCAGTCTCCTCGGTCTTCGGGTTAACTCATTTGTTAGGTCAGGCTCTCAGGACTGAATGTTTGTGGAAATGCCCTCACAGACACACCCGGGTGAACATCACCATTTCCTGGGCACCTCTCACTCCAGTCAAGTGGACAGCCAAGCTTAGCCAAGCCACTGCAGCCACTTTTAGAAAAACATGACCATTCTTTTTGATGTCAAATTGTTTGGATAGGTTTTTAAATTTTTCTATCTTGAAAGTTCTTAAAGAAGAATAATTGATGACCTCAGCCTGTCTGTTTATATTTTAAGAGAACTTTGTAAAACTCCTAATTGGGAATCAGGGACACAGCTCAGTGGGAAAGTACTTGCCTTGGACACTAGGCCCAGTTCTTATCTCTAGAACTGAAAAACAAGCAAGAAAACAAACAAAACCCCAAACTAATTAGGAAACTATTCTGAGTAACTCCAAAGCACAATAATTTAACTATGCAATTCTATTGGGTTACAAATAAAGAAAAAAAACACTCAAAATATATTTAAGCTCTTTTTAGTAATAATATTTTTAGAAATTGAAATTGTCATTCTAGGTCTGTAGGGTAGGAATTGTGATATAAAATAAGCAGTTAATTACATGAAATTCAAATTGTATCATCTTCAGTGTTGTTGAACTCCGGCTTCTCAGCGTGGGAGAAAGGATAAGAGAGATTATGTGGAAGCTGTGCTCTCAATGTGAAGTGAAGATATTATTTTAAATTCATCCTGTATTTTATAGCTTTAAAACTCCAAGTACTATCAACTATAAACCCCCAAATCATCACCAGCGTGACAGCAACAATTATCATTAGCAGCCACATACACGGTCTTGTAACGGCACTTCCCAGTGAAAGCAGGCAAGAATCCTTGACAGTATGGCTGACTCCTGGCCCATAACAAATTGTCAAAGGGAAAACCAGGAAGCCCTAAGGAAAATGTATCAGAAGGATTCAGGAGCCCACTTTAAAAAGCCATTAGAGCAAAGACCAGACAGACATCAAAATGGAAAACAAACACAATGGACTGAGACATGTTCCATGTTTTAAAAAATATTTTTTATTGAATCATTGTGTGTTTTATACAGAACATCTCAGTCAATCTTAATCATCTCTATACCTCCTTCCTCACCTGCACCTCCTATAGCTGACCAGCTGGAATCCATACATTCTTTCATCTGTGTTAAGGTCTATTGTGTCAAGTTAGTGTCCCCAAGTGACCTCAGCACAGGTTCATCCAGGGGCATCCAGTCAGCCTACCCAGAGTCCCACACTTTTGGACCATACAAACTCAAGCAGACATTAAACATTTTTAAAATAACAAGCACTTAAATAAATCAAAGAATCTGATCATTCTCAAAGAACACTGGGGCAGAACTCATTATTTTGAGAGAGTCCAATAGGTGATGGAGGGAGTTTCTCTTTATGGAAGTATTTACTTAATAAATGAAAACAGAACTGTAAGATTATGAGATGGCAGCATTGGGAAATAAAGATTTTAGGTATGGAGCTACAGCTACCAGTGTTCCAGAAAGGAAATGAGGAATCACGGCATGTCTCCTGTTGAAGGACCCGGACCCCAAATGTGAAGTCTTGCCATTGAAGTACATCTGGACCCATCAGCCTTCATTTCCAGCTCTCAGTAAAAAAAAGAATCAGAATGCAGAGGACCACATTAAACTTGTCCCAGCTGAGTACTCGAAAAGATATGTTTCAGGAAATGCTTTAGCCCCAGGCAAACCAAAAGAGTTGTCATGCCAGTGAAAAACTTTTAAAAAGTCTGAGGTTTGTGATCTCAGCACTCCATGAGGCTAAGACATGAGGTTCACAAGTTCCAGGGTGGCCTGGACTACCCAGGGCAGCCTGGACTACCTAGAGAGCCCCTGCTAAACAAAGCAAAAACAGTTTGTACACAAAACCTAGACTGTGAGAAAGTCCATTAGTGGGATGAGTGTAGAAACTTTGACTTTAATTACTTTTTTCTTCCTTCAGGCCAAGGTTAACTCTACAAGTTGTGTCCAAGTTTTTTCAGAGTTCTGTGAGACACACAGCTTGGTGATCAGGGACTCACAGAAGCCACTATTTTGTGGCCACCTCTACTTTTCTTTTGAATTTTAAAAATTGAAATAAAATGGACAGAAAACAAAATTTGACATTTTTTACCATTTTTTAATTTTTATTTGATTTATATGAGTATTTTGCCTGCGTATATGTATATATACCATGTGAGTGTGTGGTGCCTCCTGAGACCAGAAGAGGGCGTCAGATTCCCTGGAACTGGAATTAGAGTTGGCTGTGGGCCTCAGTGGGGGTGACAGGAACTGAACCCAGGTCCTTGACAAGAGCAGACAGCATTCTTACCCACCACACCAACTCTCCAGCTGTCCTGCTTTTCAGCATTTGTACATTTATGGAGAGCAGCATAGATTACTATTGTGCAAGCACTGACACCCTTCTTATCTGGAAGTCTTCACTTTCCCCCTGAAATATTAACTATCCTTTGCCAGCCTCCCTCAGCTCTTTCACCCGTCAGGGTGGTTTACTGTCCTTGTAAGTTGACGACTCTAGGTGCCTCACTGAAGTAGAATCAAGTGTATGAGAAAGAGCAAAACTGGTTGCACCATTCATTAGTCTACTGTCACCCCAAACTGACTCACGCCAGAGCTTGGAAAGAAAAAGTGTTAAACCAAGTTAAAGGGGGCTAGAGAGATGGCTCAATACTTAAGAGCACATACTGCTCTTGCAAAGAATCTGAGTTTAATTCCCAGCAACCATGTCAGGCAGCCTGTAACTCCAGCTCCAGGGGATTTGATACCTTCTTCTGGACTCTGTGGCCATTGCACTCATGAGCACATACCCACACACATAAATACACATATTTTAAAGGGCAAAGCTTTTAAACCAAGTTAAAGTTCAGAGTTTGGGTATGTGTCTTGATATTTTGGACTTTTGGATATATGGAAGTATCAACATATGGAACATATGCAAGTTCAGGAATTTTCCTATGTGGTCACGGAAGAGCATGAGATGGCCTGGTTACCAGGGGATGTGGAGAGAAAATGCAATGGCATTTTCTGTTTATCCAGTTCAGTTACATACATTGGCACTATTATTCACTTGTGGGTTTTCATATATGTCTTATTTTCTATATCTATATTCTCAGAGTACCTTGTTATATCATTCTAATGTTTTAATAATTTCTAATTTCGATATGAGGGCTAGATCAGATGTGCAGGGAGCCGGTCAACGCCATTACAAGATGGCGCCGACTTCCTGAGCCGCCTGTAATGAATAAACTCCATATAAGGCAATGCCTTGGCGCGCCAGCCATCCCGAGGCTGCGCATGCGCGTCAATTCGCGCGTCGATTCAAACTGTCCTGAGCCAATCCCGTGGCTTTGCTTGTGGCGGGCTGCCTGCATCCAATCCCGAGCTAGCACATCGCCCTCCTTACTATATAAAGCCGCTACGCAAGCCTGCCCCGTCCCTCGCCCTCATCGCTCATCTGTTAACCGAGAGGCTCTCCAATAAAGTGCGATCCAAGAAGAATCCTCGTTGTGGTGGTTTTCTTCCTCTGCTGGTCGGAGGGCGTCCGCCGCAAGTGGTGCCAAAACCCGGGACGCTGGGTGTAGTGCGGCTGCGTGGCGAGGGGCCGAAGAGGATTCAGAACTTGACACACGGAGAGGAAGGCGCCGGTAAGTCATCCCCATGTATACACTTGATCTACAGTCTGTCCTGATTAGTGCTGCCGTCCTTTTTGTGTGGGTTGTCATGATCTTCGTTTGCTGCTACTGCTTACACTGTGACGACCCAACCAGGACGTGTTGCCGCGACCGGGCTTAGTCTGTGCCGCGAAGTGAAAGTAAGTCCTTACTAGCCATGGGTCACGGTCGTAGTTCAGAGCTTCCTGGGGTGGCCTTTATTACCCCCATTAAGGAGTTACTTCAGCAGAGAGACATTAAGATCTCCAATCAGACCATTAAAAAGATCGTAAGGGACCTGGATGCGGCCGCTCCATGGTTCGCGGTCTCGGGAGACCTTTCTCTCCCTTCATAGGAAAAATTGGGTAGAGACCTAAAGAGGGTCAAAGAAGAGGGAGAATTAGGGAAAGGTACCCTCCCCTTTTGGAGATTAATCCACTCGTGTCTCAGCAAAGGAAGCCATACCAATCTTATCAAGGAAGGAAGAAGGGCACTAGTAAGGCATCAGGATAGCCTCTCAGAGTCAGATGTAAGTGGAGAAATGCAAGTAAGGCCAAAAAGAAAACAAAAACAGAAGGAAAAAAGTTTAAAAGAAGAGCTCCAAGAAGCCAGTCATAGTAAAGATCCCGTTGAAAGGGACATTAAGGATAAAAGATGACGGTCGCCACCCCCTAAACCTTTATATCCTTCCTTAGAGGATTTTACACATTTGTCAATACAAGAACAAAGTTCTAGTGAGGAAGTATCTGAAGAGGAACAGGAAGAGGAGGAAGTAGTCATCCCTCGTGCAACAGGGCCCTGGCACCCCCCTGAGAGAGGAGGGGCCTCCGTAAAGAAAAGGGCTACTGTCTCGGCGGGAAACTGGAGACAAGGGGCGGGGCCTATAGCACCCCCACCCTATGCATCCAATACGGGCCAGTGTTGCTTTATTCAACCAGGAACTTGGTCATGCATGATTCCTTTAAGCTTACAGTTAAGGCCTTGGAAAAAAGAGGACTTGTTATTGCACCAGACAAAGTCCAACAAACAAATATAGTTTCATTTTTAGGGTCTGTTGTTTCTCCAACTGCCATTAAACCACAAAAATTATGTATTTGTACCTCACATTTACACACCCTGAATAATTTTCAAAAATTGTTGGGGAATGTTAATTGACTTCGGGGATTTTTTGCATATTCCCCGGTCAGAATTGTTGAAGCCTGGGCAGCCTGGGGTAAACCAGGTCGCCTAAAAACTGATAATGGCCCAGCATATTCTTCTTCAGGTTTTAGAGCCTTTTGTGCCTTGATGCAAGTAGCCCATGCCACTGGCCTTCCATACAATCCACAGGGCCAAGGTATAGTAGAAAGGACTAATAAAACCTTGCAGGCCATTTTGATTAAGCAAAGAAAGGGCATTGCGGAAAATGCAACCCCTAAGGAACGAGTTTCCCTCGCCCTTTTTACAACAAACTTTCTTATATTAGACCCTCATGGCCAGTCTGCTGCTGACAGACATAGTCAAAGGGATGTTTCTAAGTCCCGCGAAATGGTCATGTGGAAGGACGTTATATCCAATAAATGGATGGGACCGGATCTGGTTATTAACAGATCCAGGGGAGCTGTTTGTGTTTTTCCTCAGAGTGAAGAATCGCCTCATTGGGTCCCCAGTCGCTTGGTAAAGACCATTCAACCCGCGCTGGATGATGCCTCTGCACAGGGCAAGACAGAGCCTGCCAATGTTGCTGATCCTCCTCCAACTCTGGACACCGAATGAAGGAGAACAACGCTGGGGATTTTTGTCCGTTTTTCCAATACCTGTCCCAGTTCGCCATGATTCGCCGGTCTTTCCTCGCTTCTTTACAACTGAAAAGGACTTAGGTTTGCCATTGCTTTCAGAGGACACTCTTGCTTCATTCCTACAAGGCTCTCATGGTTTTGTTGAGACCGGTGCCTTGTGCTTTACCCTTGATGCTCCCCACAATTCTTGCATCCCATTAAGGCAACAGAGTTTTGCATGGTTTAAGGACAAAAACAGTAAAACCTATGTTAGTATACCTCAGGTTACGGATGTAGAAGACAGCACAAAGCGGGTTTATAATATGACCTCCACCAACACAGCTGTCTGGTTCAATGGAACCCTGCCAGATGTTACACACTGGCACTCTAATAAGACACTTTACCAGCCTCGTCTTGCTCCACATTGTTCAGGCACGTATGAACAGGACCTTTGGCCTTGGACTGAGTGTCAGTCCACTTCTGTCAATTGGGCAGATGCAGGCCGGTTTTTCACTTTCTCACCAGACATGCGTGGCCAACGGCCATTTCAAGATACATGGACAATGGGACTTTTCCTACAAGATGCCAGATATTACCCTTTTACCAAGTGGTTGTTGTGTGGGGTTAATGGAAGCTGTACTGATATGACGCCCTTTGTTCTCTTACAGGGAGGGTCCGTAGCCTATAGCAGTATCACTATTACTAGCTTAACATGGGCAGACAAGTCAAAAACAACACCTACCCCAAATGAAGGCGCGTCATACACAGTCTTTAATACAACAGGAGGAGCGGTTGCAATTAATCGTCATATAGACCCAACAAAAAATAAGACTTATTCCATAACTCCAGTTTGTGTATATCCACCCTTTTTATTTGTGCTTAGCAATTATACCTTTAGTAATTGTACTAACAATACATGTGCTCTTGCACAATGCTGGAAGGCTAGTCAGTGGAAAAGTGCTCTGGTACTTAGAGTACCCCGCTGGGTTCCAGTCCCTGTGGAGGTCCCTGGTACCCTAATCCTTTTCCGCTCTAAAAGAGACTTTGGAATTACGGCTGCAGTAATTACAGCTATAGTTGCAGCTACCGCTGCCGCTACTGCGGCAGGAATAGCCCTAAGTCAAAATGTCCAAACTGCAGAGACACTTAATAACATGGCCTCAGAGACTGCACAGGCCTTAGACTCTCAACGATCCTTAGATTCTAGAGTAAAGGGAGGGATTATGATATTGAACCAAAGAATAGACTTGGTACAGGAACAACTTGATTCACTTTGGCAAGTAGCCCAATTGGGATGTGAGTGGAAATTTCAAGCATTATGTGTTACAAGTGTTTTGTATGATAATGCTTCTACAGCAGCAAATTTGTCTAGACAGTTGTCTAATTATTTGGTGGGTAATTGGAGTGATGCTTTTGATGCTGATTTGGAAAAACTTCGGAGAGCTGTTATTACCATTAATTCCACCCGTGTAGACCCCAGCCTGGCGAATGGGTTTGTTTCTTGGTTTTCCTCTGTATTCTCACATTTTAAAGAATGGGTGGGAGTAGGCATGTTTGCGGTCTGCTGCATTGGAGGATGCATACTGTGTCTATGGTTAATTTGCAGGATGAGAACGCAGGCAAAGAAGGACAAAGTTATTATTTCCCAGGCATTGGCCGCCTTGGAATGTGGAGTATCCCCTCAGGTATGGCTGGCAGCCCTAAAGGAATAAAAAAACTGGCTCTGCCCTGGCCCTTGCACCCTCTGGGATCAGTATGACCCATTGCACGAGGATGGGAAGTGGCAGGGATATTTTTGGCCCAGACTTTGCCTTAGCATGCCCGGGGAGTGTCCGCCCATTGCACGGGCTTAGGAAAGAGTGTTTGGCCTGCCATTCCCTTGATCGGTCGGCACATCATGAGGTGAAGACCAGATCGGGAATATTGAAATTTCCTAGGGCTCTGCTAGTATATAAGAAAAAAGGGGGAGCTGCAGGGAGCCGGTCAATGCCATTACAAGATGGCGCCGACTTCCTGAGCCGCCTGTAATGAATAAACTCCATATAAGGCAATGCCTTGGCGCGCCAGCCATCCCGAGGCTGCGCATGCGTGTCAATTCGCGCTTCGATTCAAACTGTCCCGAGCCAATCCCGTGGCTTTGCTTGTGGCAGGCTGCCTGCATCCAATCCCGAGCTAGCACATCACCCTCCTTACTATATAAAGCCGCTACGCAAGCCTGCCCCATCCCTCGCCCTCATCGCTCATCTGTTAACCGAGAGGCTCTCCAATAAAGTGCGATCCAAGAAGAATCCTCGTTGTGGTGGTTTTCTTCCTCTGCTGGTCGGAAGGCGTCCGCCGCACAGATGTTATCATTTTATTTAACCATCACAATAAATTTGCAAGATTATTATTTAAGCTACTTTTTAAAAGTTTATTACATTTACTTATTTGGGAGGAAGGGTGTGTGTCAGAGTCTGCTTGTGGAGGACAACTTGCAAGGGTTGGTTCTCTCCATCCACCATGTGGGTCCCTGGGATCAAACTCAGGTTGACAGCCTTGGTAGCAAGCAGCTTTACTCATGGAGCCATCTCTCCAGCCCATCATCTGTGAATTTATAATCAAACATAGAACAATGCTGTCATGTTTGGCTCCGATACCCAACCTCCACTGCTGATATTTGTGATGGTTAATTTGGGTTGTCAACTTGATTGAATTGAGATGCATCTCCAAAATTGTAAAGTACATTTCTGGGTGTGTTTGGGAGGCAGTCTGCAGATTAACCAAGGAAGAGAGGGGGAGAATGTGTCTTAAATTTGGGAAGTACCATCCAATACAACAAGAATCTGGATGGAAAAGAAAGCCTAATAGACTAGGCATTCTCTCTGCTTCCGGGCCAGCCTGAAGTGAGCCACTCTGCACTGCCATGCACCTCCTGCCATAGGGGGCTAGAATCTTCAGAACCATAAGCTCAACAGAAGATGGCTCAACAGTTAATAGTGGGTAGATACTGCTCTTGCAAAGGACTCAAGTTCAGTTCCCAGCACCCACATCAGATGGGTCATAACTGCCTATAACCTTAGCTCCAGGGAATCCAGCAAATATCCTCTTCTGGGCTCTTTGGGCACTTGTACTCAGACATATCCCTACACAGACACAAAAATATACGCACACATAAAAAGAAAAAAATATGCCTTTAAAATTAAATCCTAAAATGGCGTTCGAGCCAAAATAAATCTTTCCTCCTTTAAGTTTTTTGATCAAGTATTTTCTCATGGCAGTAAGGAAGCTAGCTGACCCAGTGTCGGACCAGGCCCAGCCTGACAAACCCTTCCTGTAGCTCCTCTAACAGCGCTTTAGGCATCCTTGCCTGCTCATTTCTTCCCATGGACTTAATATAATTTTACTTGTTTGTTTTTGTTGATTGAAAAATGAGCCTAGTCAAGTATATCCTTTTCCTGGGTTCTTTCTGCTGGAGGAGATATCCCTTTTATAAGAAATGTTTCTCTTTTTAAATACAGTGATCAGATGGGCATGTCAAAGTATTGCTGAAAACACCTCCTATATTTTTAAATACATTTTCAGGGGTTTCTTCATACCTGATTGTTTCCTCCCAGCATTTGCCCTCAGGTAGATCATGTTGCTTCTCGACTTCCTGTCCAGCTCATATTATCTTTCCCACATTGAACACCAGGATTAGCCCCTTCCTTCCTTTTCCACTTCCAAGTCTTCAAATATTTCTTTCGAGTTCATTCAGGTTTCAGGTGCTCCTAGTCAATGACCATCTTTCTGTCTGAAGTTACTGGACTCTGTTTTATATTGTTAATAACCTTTCTGTGGTCACCTGTAGCTGAGGAGCTATTGATAGTTAATTGCTACTGAGGAGAATAATTTTTCTTCAGGGTGAAGTCACTGGTAAATTTTCTAATATCTAGCAAATAACCACACTCATGCACATGTCAGTAACCTAATTAAACTCAATGGGTCATATAAAAAAAGGCATAAAAGTATGACGGGACATGTTTGGAAGAAGGGTTCTCGAGGTAGTGTCAGGGGAATGAGGGTGAATATAATCAAAATATATCATATATGAAATTGTCAAAGAATAAATAAAAGACATTAAAGAAAATAAAGAAAAAAACAGAACCCTGTTATGGTTCTGATTGCCATTAAAAGCCCAGACCCATCTCGAGACAGGGTCTGTTGCTGAGACTTCTTGGATTTTGGTAGACAACTAGCATGTTTTATAGAGTGATTGTAGAAGTAGGAGGGACACACAAACTTGTCTAATAGGCATGGCCAGCCTATGACTGCCCAAAGAACAATTAGGAGTGCCCCCTTCCTGAGTCTAATTCCAGCCACCATTGTCTCAACAGCTTAATTCAAAGATAGAAGTGCTGAGGTTCTCTGGTATTCAGAAGACAAGGTCAAGTGCCTGTTCTGGGTCAGGCATTGTCCTAGAAGTGAGAGAGAGAAGGCAAGCACTGAGTGCCACAGGCTCGGAAGGCCAGTGAAAGGAGAAAGAAAAGTAAGGGACAGAATTCATGACTACTGTCATGGACAGAGCACGCAAATGTCCTGGGTGCTATGTCTGGGGATATTTTTGATTGCCAAGAAGAACTAAGGAACTACTGATGGTATCTAGTGGACACCGACCAGTGCTCTGCGATGGACAGGGTAGGCTCCACAACCAAGAATTCCTTGGCCCCAAAGGTCACTCGTACTGTTTGACTAAACCCTAGTTAATGGGAGGACAAAGAGTATAAAGATAGCAGACTTCTCTTTGATTGGGCCGGGGTTCAAGGCCAAGATTAGTAAAAACAGGAACAGAAATAAACAAAACAAACAAACAAGAAATGAGAACTGAGGTCCAGTTGGGTGTGCAGGCTCCAAACATTGACAGAAAGGGTGGTTGTGTGACTGTGTTAATATCTCCCCACACATCTGTTTGGGGAACTTGACCATAGCAGGTGATTCAAAGCCCATTCAGAGAGAGGAGTGCCTGTCTTAGTCCTTGTCTTCCATGGACTCACAGTAAAACTGTGCTTCATGGCTATTGTTGGCCTGGGGTGGGTGGTGTTAATAGGACTGAAAATGGCCTTTCAATATTTCCTATATAACTAAAGATGAGGAACAGTCTTATGCATATTTATATCCTCTATGATGTGTAACCCATTGTTCTATAGCAGTTCAATTAGTGCATATTAATTGAGTAACTGATTGATGATGTCCTTAATTGGCCATGCCATTCACATCCATCTAGGACAATGTGGACATGTTCCAACTTATTGAGGAATTAAATCTCCTGGCAAGGATCCTTGCAATCACTTCAGTATAGGGCTCGGACTCAGCTCAGAATTTAGATAGAAATAAAACAAGCATACGCCAACCCTGTGTGGAGCGAGTAGTATAATCAACTTACTGATGGCTGGGCCCCACGAGAAATGAAAGTGATAGGCCATCAATCGGTGATGAATCACAGAATAACTTCGTTTGGCTCACCTCACACAGACAAAGCATCCGACCAGCCTCGGGAGAAATTAATGCACCTTAATTTGAATTAGAAACTAATTTCTAATCAGTTATTTTACATATCTATCTGATGCTTTTTCCCTCTCTTGGTTTTTTCTTTTTCTTCTGCATGCTCAGATCTGACTTGGAAACTAAATATTGAAGCTAAATACTCTGGAAGTCAGATATCGATGAATACACGGGAGGTGTGGGCTGCACGTTGACTTTTTCACTAAGTCAGGGCCTCATGCCCTGTCTACAGAGCCACAATTTCTGCTCATGTTTAAAATTATCATCAGTGGAGCAGGATGTTGTTACCTCCTCCCAGGGTGCTTATGGGATAAGCAGGGCACCCCCAGAGTCAGAAAGACTTCATACTCCAAAGTAAATTATTCTTTCATGATTGAGATAGAGAAAGTCTATGAATGCACCTTCAAAATGACACTATGGGGCTGGAGAGGTGGCCCAGTGGTCAAGAGCACTTGATGGCTTACAGAGTGCAGAGGGCTTGGTTTCGCTCCTCAGTATCCAGTTCCTGGGGGTCAGACAACCTCTTCTGGCCTTCACAGGCATTGTGTGATATAGGCCCACTTACACGCATGCAGCAAAACACCCATGTACATAATTTTTTAATGATGTTATGTCTATGAGTAAAGAGTGTGCCATTGCTCAGTCACTAACGTGAGGTGAGACCTTGGCCATGGAACAGTCTCGTTTTAAACTTCTGTTTCTCCTTCAGGGATGCTGCTTCCCTTCTCTTCTCCAGTCTGTACTGGAAAGAAGATGATTAAAGGCAGTGGACCAAGGCTGAAGGTTTTTTGTCCCGGGAAGAAGGGGAATGAATGGAGGAATAAATCCCCAGCAACACTGGGGATACTAAATTGGCCTCAGCTGATCTGGTGAGCCAAGTCTCCTAATGCTATTGTTCCTGATTGCTGTGACAAGTTCTCATAACATGTGTTAATAAAGTTTGAATGGGAAATGCCCTCAAGAGGCTCATGTGTTTGAAGGTTGGTCCACAGATGGTAGAGCTGTTTTGAAAAGTTGTGGATCCTTTAAGAGATGGAGCCTTGCTGGAGGGAATGGATCACTAGGGGTGGGCGTGGAAGTTTTACAGCCTAGTCTTCCTGCTTTTCACTGCAGATACAGTGTGACCAGAAGCCTCGCCCTCCTTTCTCTCCGCCTTTACTGCCATAGTGGACTTCATCCTCTCAAACGATGAGCCAAAGAAAGACCTTTTTCAACTTGTTTGCTGCCAGGTCACAACAATGAGGAAAGCAGCTCACATAATGTGTGTGGACAGGCATTGGCACATTTGTGATGGAAAGCAGCTAATTTAGATTTTTGAGCTGAAAGTAAGACTTTAGGTAGCCTCTGGAACCACAGTAAAACCTCAGTCTCTTTGGAAGAAAACTTACCAGGGAAGCTGTGACTGACTGAACTGGAGCTCTGTGCTATAAGGAAAAAAACAAAGCAATGAACATTTCCTCGCTGTTTTGAAGTAAATAGACAAAAGGCATCAGTTATTTTCACTTTTGGAACACTTGAATTGACCTAAAACCATCAGCTATTTAGATAGATTGGGAAAATCAACCAAAGGTGTACAGAAGAGGAAGTGGCCATCTCATTAGTGGAATCAGAGGTTTCAGAGGGACCACTTTCTCTGGACACTGAATGCTGGAAAAAATGTTTTAGATGTATCAAAAATGACAAGACACTATTGGTGTTTCTGTAATAAGTAGCCAACAAACAGGAGCTTAAAATGACAGAGGCTGATTTCGTTCATATTCTGTAGCCATTATGGGTTTGTAGGCTCACTATTGATCATGGTCATTCAGGAGTCAGCCCCCAGGGATTGCAGAAATAAAAGTAAATACTGACAGATTTTGCAGAGGACCCGAGTTTGGTTCCCAGCATCCACATGGTGACTAATGACTGTCTGTAGCTCCAGAATCAGGAGATCCAGTGCCCTCTTCTGGCCTTGGCAAGCATTGCATACACGTGGTGTACAACCTTACATGCAGGCAAAACCCTCACATACGTAAAATAAAAATTAATTCATTTTGTAAATAACTAAATACAAGACAGAGTATGGTGCTACAGGCCTCTAATCCAAGTACTTAGGAGGCTGAGGCAGGAGGATTACAAGTCCGAGGACAGTCTGGGTTAATAGTAAAACCATTATTCAGGAAAAACAAAATCAAAACAAATACAGCAAAATGATCTGGCTCTGAATGTGAACCTCTACTCAGGTTCCAAGTCACATGGCCACATCTGACTTCAAGTGGGGAGGCCAGTCATTCTTTCTGCCCCCAGAGAGTGGGAGGGCAAAGGTGCATGGCTAGGCTTATTCATGAGGCACATGGATTAAAAGGAGGAAATAAAAGGGCCTGGGATGTCAGAGACACAGAACAAAGCTCCTTAGGATGAGTGCTAAAATCATGTTGGAAACTGAGGAAGAGAAATGGTGCATGCCTCACAACTGGGAGCTTCTTCTGACGGTGTAAAAGATGTTTTAATGAAATGTTTTAAGTGTTTGCTGCTAATCAGAGATTCAAACCCAGTAAGCAGCAGGATGATCCCCGTGATGGTTCATCTTCTCAGTCAACCTGACTGGGTTAGAATCACCTTGGAGACACATGTGTGGGAGTGTCTGTGAAGATGTTCACAGAGAGGCTTAACTAGGAGGGAAGAGTCACGTGAATGTAGGTTGCACTATCCAGTGGATTAGGGCTGTAGACTGAATAAAGCAAAAAGGGAGACATCGGCAGAGCCAGCACGTCCTTTTCCCTGGGGCCTGCTCTGCACAGATGCAGGCAGTTCCTCCCTGGCACAGCTGCGAGCCTCTCCTGCAGCCTTGCCTTCCGCCATGCCAAGCTGCAGCCGCTAGACCATAGCAAAAGAAACCTTCCCCCTTAGAATGCTTCTTGCTGGATATTCGGTTACAGCGATGAACAAAGTAACCAAATGCAGTCCTCATTGTTGCCATTACTGAAAAGGCCGCAGATGGCCTTGACGGCTTCCTACTACAGCTCTTGGGAAGGAGTGGGCCAGGGTCCTGCTGGAGACACATGCTTTGCTTTCCTAGTCCTATAACCAGGAAAGCAAAGTTCCAGTCAGCCTGTAACGAGCAGCTGGCACAGTGGCACGCTCGATCCACAAACAGCCCTGCACATTGCCAGGAGTGCTAACCACATCCAGCAAACGCAAGCGATGATTCCAGACCACGGAAAACAGCCTCAGCAAATTTATTACAGTTTGCACCATTATCTCCTCACCCAGGAGCCATGTCACAATGTGAGCTTAAGAATTTGAGCCAAGAGGTGTGGGGATTTATGGCTTCATATCCCATCTCAGAGTCTTTCGCCATGAAACCACAAACTGACTGTCTTGTGTTCGTGGCAGAGCAGCCAGAAAGGGGTGAGATTTATTGGTTTCCTTTTGGCTGCAGTCACAAATTATCATAAACCAGGTAGACCGAAACAACAGAAATCTATTTTCTTGCTTTCTGGCCTCTGGAAATCTGAAATTAAGGTGTCTGCAGGGTCAGGCTCCCTCTAGAGGCACGGGGAAAATCCATTCCTTGCTTTCTAGGCTTTTCTGGTCAGGTTCCTGTATCCCAGCACTCTCCACCTTTTCAGTTATGTCCCCTGTACCGCTTCTGCACATCTGGTCCTCTGGGTGGCTGTCCCCAAACAATCCTTGCCTCTTTCAGATCAAGAAGCATATGAATGAATTTAGAGTTCACCCAGATAATTAAGAACACATTTTTCCTCCTAAGATCCCAATGCCTGTTGCCAAGCCTGGCAACCCAGTTCAATCCTCAGGACCCACATGGTTAGTGGAACTGGCTGCTAAAAATTGTCCTCTGACTTCTGCACACATATGGCAACACACCCATGCTATCCCTAATAAATAAATGCCATTTAAAATTTGTTAAAAATATTGTATTTATTTTTTTATGTGTAGGAGTTACTGCCTGCATGTGTGTAAGTGCACCCGGTCATGCATTGCCAGCAGAGGTCAGAAGGGGGTGTTGGGTCTCCTGGAACTGGAGTTACGGACCATTGTTAGTCACCATGTGAGTGCTGGGAATTGAACCTGGGTCCTCTGCAAGAGCAGCCAGTGTTCTTAATTGCTCAGCCATCTCTCCAGCCCCATAATTAAAAAAAATTTAAGACATTCAGCTTAATCACATCTTTAGTCACATAAAGGAACACTCACTGGCTCTGTCTTTTGGGAGACCATCGGTCAGTCCAATATCTAATTGCAATCCCCCAAAAAGGGCTGCTCAGAGGAACTGAGCCCCCAATATGAACTTAAAATATGCCCAGACTGTGCATGGCAGCACGTGTGAATCCCAGCACTCTGGAGGCAGAGAAAGGAGGCTCTCTATGAGTCTGAAGCCAGATTGGTCTACAAAGTGAGCCCAGGCTAGCCAGTGCCACATAGTGAGACCCAGTTTCAAAAAATAAAAATAATAACAAAGATAAAAGATGTCCAAACTGTGACTAGCTAGCAAGTTAGATACTGAAGGGTTGGATCCAGCGGAGCTTAGTCAAAATGCACTGGCCCCAAATGGAAAACTATGAGAAGAGGCTTCAAAGAAGTTCGGAGTTTGCTAGTTTAACGTCCTGTTAGAAAAAAAAAAAAAAAGAAAGAAAGAAAGAAAGAAAGAAAGAAAGAAAGAAAGAAAGAAAGAAAGAAAGAAAGGAAAAGAAAAGAAAAAAAGACACGCCTTTCTTGAGGACGTGGCTCCGGGTCAAGCCTGATCCTGTTCCCCCAGTTTGGACGTGAGGACTGGCGCTTCGAGCGCCCGTTTGAGAGTTCTTGTCCTCCTCTGCCAGGCTCGGTGGGCAGCCTGCCCATGAAGGTGTCTGAGGGGAGCTGCAGCCGAGGATCCGCAGGCCTCTCCTGGCTGTGGAAATGGAGTCTCAGGGTTTTATGGCCTGCCCCTACTTCCTGCTGGTTCTGTGATTTCTGACTGGACACAGAGCGAGCTCTCAGGGTAGCCGTGCCCCTGCGCACACCTGCATTTCCAGCCTAAGCGCCTCCATCTCCGTTCTGAGTCTCCGCGGTGGCTGGGGCAGACGGAGTCAGCTGAAACACTGTTCGGACGTCGGTGCCCTGGCCTTATCAAGGGGCCTTGGATGTTCTTCCGCAAGGCGCAGCCTTCTCTGCTCCTAGTCCATCACTCTCCTCCTCTTTCCTTGCTCCGGGCCCCAGATCCAGAAACAGGCGAAGCTTTTGTCCCCTGGCCTTCCCCAGGTGCAGATTCATGGAGGAAAGTGGAGCCTCCTGAGAGCTGACTCCACTCTCTTTCCGCTTGCAAGGCGAGAGAATGAAGGAGAGCTCCGGACTCTTGCTCTGATTGGCCACCGGGGAGCTGGCAGTTGTTCACAATGACTAGAAATAGTTAAAAATATCCAGTTTCCAAAAAAATCATGAGGCATGTGAAGAAACATGGAAATGATGGTCTTACTTAAGATAGAGGAGGAGAGAAGAAGAAGAGAAGGAGATGAGCCAGTTACAATGTGCTGCTGTCCACAGTTAGCAGTCAGAGACTTTAAAGCTGTCATTACAAAGATGTTTAAGAATTTAAAGGAAAATATGTTCACAATTTTGTAAATGAATGGAAAATTCTAGTAGACAGACACTGTATTAAAGGACCAAATATGAATTCTAATATAATAATGAAAAAGTAAAAGTACTGAAATAAAAACAATCATTGGATTGACTTAGTAATAGATTGGAGATAGTTAAATAGCCAATTTGAAATTTGATGGAAATTACCTAATTAATGGAAATAATCTAATTCAAAGAACAGAGGAAAAAAGGCTGAGGGTTGGAGAGATTGGCTCAGTGTTAAGAGCACTTGCTACTTTTCCAGAAGGCCTGAGTTCAGTTCTCAACATCCACATCAGGCAGAGTCCAACTGCGATCTCCGGGGGCCCAATGCTCTCTTCTGGCATGCTTGCGCATTGCACTCACATACACATACAGACGTGTAGAGACACACACACATACACATGAAAAGAATCTTTAAAAAATGATTGACTTCCTCAGAGGGCACTGGAACCATTTATCAAGCATTTATATGGTGTGTGTGTGTGTGTGTGTGTGTGTGCACACGTCCGTACGTGTTAAGAGTCCTACAGGAAAAAAGTGAATGGAGCACAAAACATATTTAAATAAATAATGAGTGAAATTTATGAATGGCATTGATTTGGAGATCAAATATGTGTCACATGCCAGTAGAAAATGCAAGGAAAACAGTCATATCACCACATGTTATAATCAAACTGATAAGATCTAAAGAGCCAAAGGAAAATTTGAAAGTAGGTAGAGAAAAACAACACAGTATAGCTAGAGGACAATGACACAAATCATGGCTGATTTCTTACTAGAGACAATAGGGAAGAGAAATCAGTAACCTCCTAACAGCTCGGTGACTCACATCTCAGCACAGTAAAAGCTGTAGCTAATCATTAGAAATCTGCCTTAATTATCCCAAAAACTATAATTACAGAGATTAGGAACAAGTCCCTCACTCGTTATGGAATTACTAAGGCAATCCGGTACGCTCTTAGAGATGGACATTAAAATGTTAGGCTTGGAAAGGGACATAGTAAGGTGCTTCATTTCTAGGTAGCAATCACATGATTATGTTTCTAGGAGATGTTATCAAACTGGGAAAATAAATTTAGAAATGTTCAGTGAGAGAAGAAAAGTCAGACAAAGAACGATGGTGATATAACCCTGGCGTCCTCAAGTGATCTATCCTGGTGTCATCCTTTAATATTTAACAAAAATTACTTAAGTCCCTGACACATTCCAAGGGTTCTTCCAGCCCAGGCACGAGTACACTGTTGTTCTGTGTGTGTGTGTGCGTGTGTGTGTGTGTGTGTGTGTGTGTATGGTGCTGGGATCTAACCCAAGGCTTTGACCATGCCAAATAGGCACTCTGCCACCAAACTTAATCCTCAGTCCACATTGTGATTTCTTACTCCAAACTCCTTACTCTGATTATAGGTATTTCTTCACTGTCTCGCCTCTATCAGTTGCTGTCTCCTCTCTTTTCTCTTTATTTTGGGAGTATAATCAATTACTTCCTATCATTCCCCAACGTACCATTAACTTGAAGCTATTGTAAGAAAGAGCTTTATTGGAGACAATAGAGAATGAATTCTATTCGATGTGGCAAAGCTACTTGTCAGATCGTGTTCCTTCAAAGTCATCCATCAATCTAACTGACAAAGGAATGTTTTACTGTTTTTTCATAAGCTTCTACTTCTTCTGTGTTGCTAGGATTGCACAGCTTTGAGGACTTTTCCTCTTGCTTCTCTCCTTTTCTCTAGATCCCCTCAGGGTTCCTCCTGGCTTTGTCTAGAACTGCCAGGGGCAGTCCTCAAATTCCCGGTACTATATAGCATGGAATGATCTAATTACTGGTTTCCTTTTGAGACTAATTCAGGAACTTAACCTTATATCATAACAAAAAAACCATCAGATCAGTTTCATTTTCCAAAAAGAACCCTTCCATTCCTTAGTAGTGTTGTCCAAGATGCAAATTTGAGATTACAAAGCAGTCAGGGTCTCAAACAAAACTGATGGTCAAACTAGGACATTGAGAAGTGAAGAAGCACACACTTGACAAGGTTTATTTCTTTCCTTCTTCCTGTGACTTAAAGAAGGAAGGGTTTATTTTGCCTCATTTTGAGGGCTGGTCCACCCTGGTGGGGGAAGTGATGGCTAGTCAGAAACAGAGAGATGAAGGTAAGGTACTCTTCTGGGTTTCTCCTCCTTCTGCCTAAGACACATGGAATGGAACCAGACACATTCATGGCAGGGCTTCTCCCCTCAGTCAGCCTCATCTAGATCATGCCTCACACATATACCCAGAGATTTGTTTCAAATTCTGTCCAGTTGATGATCAAGGTAAGCATCCCCCAGGGAATGCTGTGGGTAGTACAGTACAGTAAGAACTCTTGATACTCATTATTCCAAAAGTCCGGGGAGGGCACTCTGAGCAAGAACGAGAGTCACACGAGAACAGAGGAGGCTTCACAGGGGAAGAGCGGTGCGGGCATGCTGATTGATCATGTTTCCTTCTTCTTTATTTCCTGAGCCCAGAGAACAGACAGTAAAGCCTCCCCGACTCCTCAAGACAGCGGTGCATGGTGGCCCCAGAGACAAACTCAGGGAACACTCAGCACAGAAACAGAAGAGGAAATAGTTTACTTTGTAGATTCCTTTGAGGAAGGACCTGACTGTGAGAAATGTCATTGTCAATGAACTTGACAGATGGATTTTCAGGAACATGACTTGACATGCAGTTTCACCAGTTTGAAGGAATTGATTCTCTGTTATCTTAAGTAAATCGGTTTCTAACGTTTTCAATAAATGAATTTCCCGACTGCCTCTGTTTTTAACTTTTTACTTTTTAAATAAAATGACCAAGGCTGGGCCTGTTGCTCAGTGGTAGAGCACTTTTGAGATGTAAGTACAATCCCCAGCACTGTAAAAATATGTAAATTAAAAACAAGATGTCAAAGCCCATATGAAAGTCTTAAGAACGAATAATAAACATCCATAAATAACACCTCTAGATTCAATATTTGCTATTATTTTGTCTCAATTTGTTCTGTCTCACACTTTTCCCTCTCTTCTGTCTTTCTCTGTCTCTCTTACATACACACACACACACACACACACACACACACTTTTGTGAATCATATGAAAGAAAATTCCTGATTTCAGCACATTTCTTTCTAAGTATTTCAACCTATATCACTTCCAATAAGACAATTTGGTAAGCAACCATGATACCATTGTCAAAATCAGAAAATTCAGTATAGTATTTAAGATATTCTAAGCCCAGGGTAGTGGCATGTCTGTGATCTCAGCACCTGGGAGGTAGGAGGCTAGGAGCTGGTAGCCTGGTCTGCATAGTGAGGTTCAGGCCAGCTGGGCCATAGTGAGACTGTCTCAAAATAAAAAGATTGTATATCCTCCACATATTAGAGTTTTGTCTGTGATTTTAGCAAAGTCTTCTGCAGTGTTTTTCAAATCCAGGGTAAGCAGGCCTTGCGTTGCCCTTAGTTCCCGTGTCTCCTCAGTCTCCCTCCCTTTTAGGCTGCCCGTGCTTTTTGGCAGGCACGTAACATTTGTTCTGTAAACGCTCTTCCGTTTGTCTGTTTCCTTACGGTTCAGTTCAGGGTATGTGTTCCCGGCAGTCACGTGCAGCAGTATGCCCTCTCTGAGATCTTACTCACACTGGGGAACCACTGCCAACTAGCTCAAATTGCAGCTGGTTCTTAACATTTTTAAAAGTCATGCTACAAAGGCATTCATTAAATTTTCACCACAAGCAGGTGTACATTCCAAACACTTCATATATTTCCTCATTTCATCTTCATAACACAAAAAGCAGTTACTGTTATTACGGCTTCAAAAGTGAGGAAAGTAGAGGTAAGAGAAGGAAAGCTATTTTCTACCATTTATAGAGCCAATAAACAAAAAGACAAGCGTGAGTTTCAGACCAATACAACTCCCAAATCCATGTTGATGCACTACTCCACACCAAAGTCAGGCATCCCAGATGCCATCTGAAGGCAATGTGGAAGAGGACAGACAATGGTCAACGCAACACAGGGACAGGGCTAGAAGGAGAAGGTGGCCACATAGGTGCCCTTGAGATATGGTGATGTCTCCTTGGGGCATTGCCCGTGACTGATGCTATCCAAATGCACATGGGAGTATCTGACAAGGCACTGCTCACCTATATACGGGGCAAGAGCTGGCTTCACTTTGGTTTGGGGAGATCAATGGGTCAGCTGACAGAAGGCTTGATGAAACTTTGGAAAAATCTTTGAAATCAATAGCCACATGAAAGAATGGGCTGGTTTACACAATCTAGTCTATATAGGTGTCTGTCAAGTTCATCCTATCCAGAAATAAGACATTTTCTTATGGAAGGTAGACAGTATTGATCAATCTGGGCAGATATGGTCAGGCAGGACTCAGAAGGGATGGGGGAGGAAGGGGAACGTTAACTAAAGATGCCATGTCCTTAAGGCTTTTCACAAATATGTGCGGTTGGGGACCAAAGGCATAGAGAAGTGGGGTTGTGAGGGCCTTGGATGTCAGAAACCTAAAACAACTTGCTGTGTGCAACAGACCTCAAATCTACAGCAGGTCGCAGATGGCCATGTTGAACTCAGTACCTGGTTTTTAAGATGGAAATGGCCAGTACAGAACAGTAGCCTCTGGACATAGATTTTGTAGTCACCTGAACAAGAGTTACTGTACTATATTGATTCATTCCAATCATTTAATAATTAAAGATTAAATTATTCATGCAGCAAATATTTATGTTTGCCTGCTCTCTTAAGTGATTCTCTGTGCTGGGAGTTATCAGCAAGTAAATAAAGCAAATGCTGTTGCCTTGTGTGTCTTATATTCTAGTGAACAGAAAAAGGAATTACCATAAGTACATTTTATATTATAAAGTAAAAATAGTAGAAATCGAAAAAGAGAGCGAGTGAATGCTGGGGGGAAGTACAGTTTTCCATTTATTGTTTGTGTATGTATGTGTGCACGTGATGATTACACTGGGCCCACTCAGATCATCTGGGATGATTCAAGACGCTTGATTCAATCACACTTGCAAAGCCTTTTTTTGTGAGGAAAGATGTGATGGTTCTGGAGATTAGAAAGTGGATGTCTGTGGGGTGCATTATTTAAACCAGTCAGCCCAGGGGATGGAAGAAAATGGAAAAGGGAGAATCCACGTAAGAAAAGTAAAGGGAGGTAGCTGTGAAGAGTGCATCAGAGGACCCCAGTGAGAACTGCAGGCAAGCAGGTAAAACTGCTGCTCTGAGAAAACTCTGACCAACAGCAACTTGGAGAGGATAGGCTTTATTTCTTCTTACAACAACCAGCTCCCAATCAACCATTAAGGAAGTCAAGGCAGGAACTAAAGCAGAAACCATGGAAGAACCTTGCTTGCTGGTTCACTTCCCTGACTTGCTCAGCTACAGTCCTTAGACAGCCCAAGCCCACCTGTCTAGGAATGGTACCACCCACAGTGGCTGCACCACCCAGCACCACTCACAGTGGGTTTTGCCCTCCTATGCCCATTAGCAATTAAGAAAATGCCTCATAGACAACACTATGGAGGAAATTTCTCAGTTGAGGGTCCCTCTTCCCAGGTTACTCTGGTTTGTGTCAAATTGACAAAATCTAACAACATAGCATCCACAGAAGCTGTCGCATCGACAACCACTAAGACTTTTGGAGACTGGTGAAAACATCACAGAGAGGTCTGAGAATAGAAGTATCTCACTGTGGTTTTCACCAACACATGTAGGCCCTAAGAACCCTCTGTGCCTGTAGTTCTGACCCTCAGGAGACAAAGGCAGGAGAATCATGGGTTGAAAGGCATCCTAGGCTACAGAGAGAGAGAGAGAGAGAGAGAGAGAGAGAGAGAGAGAGAGATTAGTTTGCTAGAACTGCCATAGCAAATAGCACAGACTACAAAGCTTAAGCAGGAGAAATTTCTATCTCACAGGAAACCAGCCGTCTACAGCTAAGGTGTTATCAGGTTTTCTTTCTCCTAAATTCTCTCTTCTAGCCTTGTAAATGGCCCAGTGGCTTCTTTCTTGCTGTATCCTTACATGGTCAAGCTCAGCTGTTTCTTCTTTTTCTTATAAGACATCAGTCTTACTGAGTTACAGCCCTGTCATTATGGCCTCATTCAGTCCTGATCATCTCTGGGAAGGGCCTGGTTCCAAATACAGTCACATTGGAGGACAGAGTTTCAGTGTGTGAGTTTGGAGGGGACGTCACAGTTCTGTCCATATACAGTAGGTTACCAGGATGTTAAGACATTCTGGGATAGGGGGTAGAACAATATCCCAGTACTGCACCTAATATTCACAGTATATATGGTAAATTAGAGGTTGCCAG
The DNA here is from genome assembly GCA_035773235.1 of Eospalax fontanierii. NCBI lineage: Eukaryota > Metazoa > Chordata > Mammalia > Rodentia > Spalacidae > Eospalax > Eospalax fontanierii. Next base: position 49,127,859 of record CM069547.1, on the reverse strand, counting down.
AGAGGATACTCGAGAGAATACAAATAGTAAACTAAGGAGGGGTTAACTGCACTTAGCTTGGAAGTCCCCTTCCACAGTCTGACTGCTGAGCCAGTGCCCAGGTTTGACTTAGTCTGAAGATGACAAACGAGGGTAACAGCCAGGCACTTATCTTTTACAGTCCAACATGTGTATTTTATGGCCCACTGGTTTGGGCCCCAGGGTCCTATGATTTAATTGATTTGGACTCAAGTCATTCACAAAGTTTCATAGATAGTAGATCAACTTATATCCAATGCTCCCTTCCCATGGAGGAGATAGATGTCATTTTATGAAGTTTAATAGCATAAGCATATTTATGTTTCATATTTTAAAATTCCAAGTGGCATCTACATTTAAATATTACAATGGAGGCTTCTTTCACAAGCCCTTACGGCAAATGATTGAGGATTGCCAAGACCAGACAAACACAGTAGAAAACTTTAATTCTTAAAACCACATAGTTAAGGACAAAAATTCTAAAGCTTATTGAAGCCAGCAACATAGACTTGATTCCAGAGAAACCACGGGGATAGAAGCAGATGTTAATGCAGTGAGGTCTTGCAGGGAAGAAGGAATGCGGGACTCGACTCCGACTCCAGTGAGGACAGATAGGGAGTCACAACCAAGTAGGAGGAGTCACTGAGACAAATTATTAAAAGAAAACAGGAAGGGCAGGGAATTCTGCTCTAACTGAGTTGTTAGGATTATTGCTGGAGTCAGGCTAGGATACAAAGTTATGGGAATGGTGTGGGAGCGTGTGCACTAAACTGACTTCGCAGGGTCCTGACTAAATTGGATTCTACAAGGTCAGGGAGAGAAGTTGAAGGTTTAGTCTGATCGGCAAAGAGTGTGAATAAAATTTTGGTGAAGAGAGGGAATGCTTGGATAGGTAGGTAGATAGATAGATATATAGATCCATAGGTAGGTAGATAAATTGATTGATTGGTTAATGCCTCCATTTAACCGTAGTTTTACCTCCCACGGTCTAGGGGTTTGATCTTAAATACACCCCAAGTCTATTTGTGGAAGGCATGGCCCCAGTGTGAGGCATTTGGGAAGAAGATTCTGACTTCATCGAGTGGAGTGTTTCACTTATGAATTTATAGTTACTGGATTTGAGGGAGGGGCTCTGATATTAAAACTCTTCCTCTCTGCTTCTCCCATTAGGTGGGCAGCTCTGCTCCATCATGTGCTCCCCACCATGATATTCTTCCTTACCACAGGCCTGAAAACAGGGGAGCCATGGGATCAGGGACAGAAAACTCTGACGCCATGAGCCAAATAAGCCTTTTAGTTGTTTTCCTCAGGTGTTTTATCACAGCAATGGAAACTGACTACCACTAATGGTTTATGTTACTTCCTCATGGTCACCCATGGTCTGAAAAATTAGATGGAAAATTCTAAAAATAAACAGTTCATCAGCTTTGAATGATACTGTATTACAAGTAGCATTATGAAGTTTCACCTCCTCTCTGGGACGAGAATCACACTGTATCCAATGTATCCAGACCAAATATGTTGAAAGCTATTAATCATTCAGCACCCATCTTGGGTTTCAGCTTGACTTCTTTTGTGTCACAGTGGTTCAGATAAACCTTACGTTACTGGTGGCCCCAAGACACAAAAATAGTGATGTTGTCAATTTACACAAGCCTAAAAGAACCCTTGAAGTGTGTCATCTAAGTGAAAAAAAGCAACTTAAGAAAGAAATGTATATACTGAAGTTGCTATGATCTAAATAAAAATATGCCCTCTATTCATGAAATTAGGAAGTAGCAGAAAGAAATTTTGTTGTCATATCTCAGGCTGCGAAAGTTTGAACCACAGCTCAGGGTAAGTGTTTAGTTAACTTGGAAACATTCGAGTTTGTGGGCAGAAGACATGAACAGGAAATGTATTCTGAATGACAACAGTGGATTGTGTAGAAAAGCAAGAGCCTCTTAGAAGACTCAGCAAGCAATGTCCTGAGAACTGACACCAGGTCACTGCAAGTAGGCGATGGTTACACAGATGCAGGAACAGGTAAAAGTAGGCTTTGACACTCTCTGTGTCTTCAGGCCCTATCCGGAGGCCTTAGAAGGTGGCCCCCATGGGTAAGAGGGATAACTGAATTTGTAAAAGCATAAGAGCAATATCTACACCTCCCCAGGGCGGGATAGATCTAATGTGAGTTAGAAAACCAAAAGTGCCATACTGTCACCTTTCTGCTGAGAAATGTAGTGGGGTGATTATGCTTTCTAAAACTGTAACTTGGACTGGAGAAAGACAGGGGAGAGTCCAAAGCTTGACCTCCGGATAGTTAAGCTGCAACTAACTACCAAGTAGTATCTAACAAGTGATACTCGCCAAACATCTGTAAGGATGCTGTAAGCAGAAGGGACATCCTGCTCAAGGTCCTGAAAGATGCTTGGTGTGGTTGAGAAGCAGAAAGATCAAACTAGACAATGGCACCGGGAGTGATGGGAACTAATGTATGTGTGCTCACGTGCATGTGTGTATTTGCATGTGTGTGTGCACATGCATGCGTTGTGGAGGTGCTTGCGTTGTGGATGCCGGAGGTCAATCTTAGGTGGTATTCCTCGGGACATGTCCAGTCTTGTTTATTGATACAGGATTTCCCACTGGAGCTGGCTAAGCAGGTAGGCTGTCGGGCCAGCGACCACCAGGGATTCTCCTGCCTCCACTGCCCCAGCCCTGGAGTTCCAGGAGTGTGCTGCCACACCCTGCTGTTTTACGTGGATTCTGGCCATTGAACTTGGGTCCTCATGCTTTCAGGCCAAGCGCTTTACCGACTGACCTATCTCCTCAAGAGGGGAGTGGTGTCTCCACAGAGGGGGCTCTAATTTTAAAAAGTAATAAAGGAAAGATCATATGGGGCTAGGTGAGCCATGGTGAGGACTCTGGATTTTATTTTCAGCAGAGACACATTTTTTGCCTTTTTATCACCGCATGGTTCATGGAGACAAGTGGTAGGGATAAGAACAGAACTTTGCAGTTTAGCTCGGAGGTTACTGCGTGTCCTCAGGTGGGAGCGTGGACGGCTTGGATGGAGTGGCGGCTGCTAAATGCTCATATTTCTTTTTAATGTAGTTTGGAAATGACCTTGACTGAAATGACTACTAAATTACATTTGAGTTGCAAAGAAAAAAGGAGACTCTAGCTTGTAGAAAGGAACATCCAGCATCATGAGGCCTCACTGGGTAGGAGACACCTACAGGAGATGAGGAGTGTCACCTCCAATGAGGACCAGGGCTGAGGACCACATCTGCTGGGCTACTACAGAGCCACGAGGAAAATAGTTTTCTTCTTCTTCTGTATGTAATTTAAGATATTTAATGTTTTTGGGACAGGGGCTCACTATGTAGTCCTGGCTAGCCTAGAACTCACTATGTAGACCAGGCTGGCCTCAAACTCACAGAGATCCATCTGCCTCAGACTCTGGAGTGCTGGGATTAAAGGTGTGTGCTGCCATGTCCAGCTTATCTTTGATTCTTAAAGCAGGGAGGCTGCATAGTATCTTCTACAGCTAAGCAGCAGAACATTTAAGTACCAGCAAGACACACAATATTATTTCTCTTAAAACCTAGTGGGCAAAATGAAAAGAATGGGGCAAGTGATAAAGAAATTTGTAATTTACTGAGAAAATTTGCCTCAAATGGCAAAAATGTTTCACTGCAGCTTTGAGGAATGTTTCTTATAACTACAGAAACTTGTCGTAGATGGCTTGCTAATTAAATTTTCATATGACATAAAGCTCTGAAGACCCATGCTTACACAAAGGACAGTCAGGATGCAAAGTCATTCGCACTCGTATCCAACAAGTTTAGAACAGTGAAGAAAAGAACAGCTGACCAAACACAAGTGTGGAGGGTCGGGAGTGGGGAGACACATCCATACAGAAGCTTTAGAGTCTTTAGCAGTCAGAGGGATCAATACTAGCCTGCAGGGTGGCGTGACTGGCAGAGAGAGTAATGCAAGCCCAGGTGGTATTGATCACCCACTACCCAGGAAGAGAAAGCAGTCAGACCACGTTTGTCTCATCGAAGCCATAACCTAAGAATATTGACAAATGAAAATGGAAGTGTTTAGCTGAGAGAAAAGCTGAACACCGTATTTAAGATTTGGAAGACCTGGGCTGTGTTTAATTCAGTCAGTAAGAATTTGCTGTGATTGGTTTGTATCAGGGGCTGTCACAGGCACTGGCAATATGGCCAAAATGCTTAATCTTGGGAAGATGAGAAAGAAGTAATAGCTGAACAATACTATGTAGCAGAGCTGTAAGATGTTCACCGAATGGCCCAGAGGAAAGATGCCATGATGATTCGGCACCTCAGGGCAGCCACTTTCTTCAGTATTTAAGGACAGAAGCAAAACCAAGCAAAAGTCTTAACAGTCAGCTTTCTGAGATGGGTGAATCATCTTAACTTTAGCAAGTCCTCTTTTGCTAGACTTATTAAGGAAGATATGAAGTCACATACTCTTTTCATTTCCTTCAGTGCTGAGATCAAACCCAGGGATTTAAATATGCACGGCGAGTGAGTCCTCTTACACACTATCACTCTACTACTAGCTGTGGCCTCCAATTTCCTTCCTTCCTTCCTTCCTTCCTTCCTTCCTTCCTTCCTTCCTTCCTTCCTTCCTTCCTTCCTCCCTCCCTCCCTCCCTCCCTCCCTCCCTCCCTCCCTCCCTTCTTCCTTCCTTCCTTTCTTTCTTTCTTTCTCTCTTTCTTTCCTTTTTTGACAGGGTCTCCCCCCTAGCTCCAGCTGGCCTGAAACTCACTACATAAACCAGGTGACCTCTATCTCACAGAGATCCACCTGCCTCTGCCTCCTGAGTGCTGGAATTATAGGCGTGCACCAACATGCCTGGTGTTCTTTCTGATTTTTTTTGAGACACGGCCTCATATAACCCAGGCTACTCTCAACCTTACTGTATAGTCAATGACTACCTTGAACTTGTGATCCAGAGGGAGAGAGACAGAGAGAGAGAGAGAGAAAGAGAGAGAGAGAGAGAGAGAACAATCTTCTTAAATATATTATCACTAACCCTATTTTCATACTATTTATTGAAATCTTGCTTATAAGAGCTCAGTGGCTGAAGGTCTTTGCTGCTCTTACACAGGACCTGAGTTTGGTTCCCAGCACCCACATCAGTGGATCATAGTCACTTGCAACTCCAGGGGGATCTGACACCTTCTGGCCTCTGCAGACAACCACACACAACATACCCACACACACAGACATAAATAGAAACAATTAAATCATTTTTTAAAAAGAAATCTTGCTGTCATGCAGTTTGTCTCCATTTAACATTGTAAGTACTTCCAGACTATTTAAAGTTATTTGTGAATACCATTTTGCTGGTGGAGCATTATTGGTGGGTGTACTATGGGCTTTTTAACTGTCTGTTGTGGGAAATATCTGGTGTCTACATCTTTATTTGGTCATAAGCGACTCTTTAAAGTGGCATTGTAGTAGTACATTCTCACCTGACCTTTACTTGGGATAGAGTTAGAAAATACAGTGACTGTGCAGTATTTTGGAAAAATTTTAAATTGGGATTTATTGTACAAAATTAATTTCAGGAAGGTCAAACCCACTTTCACTCGTATTAGCATGAGAATACCAGTCTCATCTTACTCTTAGCTAACAATATAATTTTTAATGGTTCCCATTTCCAGGACAAAACCTGGTGTTGCAACTTTACTTCCCTTCTTTAGCCGAGGAATGAAGGTTATGGGCTATCTCCGTGCTTATTAATTTCTTGCCTATGCTCAATTTTCCAGCAGCTTTAAGAAGTTTCCTTGTTTATTTGACCATGTTCTCCTCTAGATAAAAAGCATGTTACATTTTAAACTCTCTTATGTCTTTGTGGCAAGTATCTTTCCCTTACTGTTTATGTTGTTTGATTTTGTTGATTATTTTATATAGCAAAGAAAAACTCTGATAATCATCATGATACAAAATAAAACTTCCTGTATGCTATAAAATAACATAGAAATAAAATATGCAAACCTAGGAAATGTTTGCATGAGATGTTTCCAACAGAAAATTAACATGTTTAATATTTAATACTTAAAAGAAATGAATTGAAATTTAAATGCAAAAAGGAAAAATAGTCAACAAACTCAAGAAATAGTTTGCATTAGCAAAAAAACTTAATTTAAAGGGCCTGGAGAAATGGCTCACTGCTGAACAGTGTTCTCTGCTCTTGCAGAAAACCCCAAGTTTGGCTCCCAGCACCTATGTTGGGCAGCTTATAACAGCCTGAAGCTCTAGGTTTGAAGGATCTGTTATCCTGTTCTGGCCTCTGTGGGCACTGCACTCATGTACATATAACCCCTCAGAGATACACACGCATACACGTAATTAAAAAAATAAATCTAAAATAAAAAATTTTAATGTGTATTAATGATGGAATTTTATCATATCAATATGCAACTATTAAAATAAATGATCGTGCTGTCTGTGTGATGTTGTACATACAAAATGCTAGCCAGCAGTTTGTTAATGTGTCACGTAGTAAGGACTTTATGCTGGTCATGTTCTTTGTCCCAGTAGATCCACTATGGAAAATTGCACTGAACTGGTTAAAGATGTCACAGACAAATGTACAAGCATGCTGACTGCATCGTTAGCTATGAAGAATCTGTAGGCAGCCTAAGTGTCAATTGGGATGAGATGATTTGGGGAAAGTATGTTCCAGTCATACAGTGAAAATACGTGGCTGTGAGGATATGGTCATTGTGGAAATGAAAACCTGACTGCTAAGAAAACGTTGTATATAGCTCTGGAGGTAAACATGATATTTCTAAATAATATTTTGGTTCTTTAAAAGTTTTATACATTCATATACTGTACAACAGTCATATCCACCCACCAATCCCTCCCTCTGACCCTGACCCTCACTCCTTCTCCCTCCCAATCATGTTTTCCTTTTTTTGATATATACTTTTATTGAACTTTTATGCTTTATATACACTACATCTTAATTATATACAGACTCCTCCCTATCCTTCATAGACCACCCACCGGCTTTGATGCATTGTCATAGTTGTTAAGGCCTACTGAGTCATGTTTGTGTACCCAGAGGTCTCTTGGTGTCAATTTATTTACTGGAGACTGTTTGGCCTATCAAGAGTCACACCATTAAAGGAGACCTGCTTGTCCTCACCCAGCAGTGATCAGCTGCCAACAATTCCTCATAAGGTTGGGGCCTCCTGACCGTTTTTCTAGCTCTATGCTGGCTTCTGTATGATTGCGTTTGCATGGGTCTTGTGTATGCTGTCATCACGGCTGTAAATTTGTATGAGTTCCCAGGAGCCCGGAGGACTCTGTTTCCTTATTGTCGTGCACCATCCCTGGCTTTACAGTCTCTCTGCCCTCTCTCCTCCAGTGGTCCATGAGCCCGTGGTGGGTGAGTTTTAACATAGGAGTCCATTTCCAGGGACACATACTCTGCAGTCTCTTATTCTCTACACTTTGGCCAATTCTGACCTTCTGTGTTACCCATCTTCTGATGAATGAGAAAGTTTTGTTGGTGAGAATTGAGAGATGTGTTAGTATTTGCTCTACCCCACTCCACTGTGTTCAATGACACCTAAGTGTTGACATTCCAATATAGCTGTGTCACTTAGAGCTGGGCATCTCACAGACACATGCTCTGTGTGTAACCAGTTATGGAACTCTGTAATAGTCTCCCTTGGTTGCAAAAACAAACTTCTTTGATGAGTGCTGACAGCTATACTTGTCTGTAGTATAAGAATCCATATTTAGTATGCAGTAAGAAATTATGTTTGTCTAAGGATGTGACAGATGTAGTGTTTTCTCTAATATCAATAACCTCTCGAGCCATGTATATTGGGCTATGTTTATAATACTACACAGGAATTCCCTCCCATGAGTGGATTTTAAGTCCAATTAGATGGCTGTTGATTATCCCCAAGATAAAGTACCAGTACTGCCTTGATATAGTTGGTTCTGCCAGCCACTGTGGTGGTTATTGGGCTTTACAACCAAGATTGAACCACTGACTGATTTTTTTCCTTTGCAGCTTGTGTAGTAGTCTCTAAACCTATGAGAGCTAGTCTTCAGGGAAGAGGCTTCCAGGTCAGTTCCAAATTCATTGCTTAGTGTCCTGTGTCTGAAGTATGTCCTGTCTTCAGCAATAGGGTCTTACTTCCAGATTCTGGGAGGCAATCCAGGGTTATGGCAACAGCTTGTGTTATTTTGGTAGTCTCTTGTACTACCATGACCAACAAATTGAAGGGAAATTTCTCCTGTCAGGCACTGTATTTCTTGTTATATAGCTGTACATGTGCACTCATGTACAGATATGTTCATGCTCAGTAGGCTTTTGAACTAATGCACTTCCTTGTGGTTTTTCACACCACTTAAGCATTATTTATCTTTCCTCTCTCCCTGTCTAACCTCAACTCCGTCCCCAGTTAAAGTCCCCCATTTCCAGTTGGTAATATCCATCTCTTATTATTCCCACCTCTCTTGAGATTCTTCTTCATCTTTACCCCGTGGTTCCTTGTACAACACTTCCTCCTCCCTTTCCAGTTAAATACCCCCGTTTTCCCATTTCACCAACGGGAACACCCATCTCCTACTACCCCCTCTCTAGAACACTGCTCCCTTGGCCTCCGTGTTCCTTCCATCTTCCTCACTCCTGCAGTTACATTAGAACATATATGCTCATAAAAGGATCTAGTGCTAAGATCCTCAAATGAGAGAAAACATTTGTCTCCTGTGTTACTGCACTCAGTACAAACGTTTCTAGTTCCATCATTTTACCTGAAAATTTATTATTTTGTTTTTCTTTACCACTTAGTAGAACTCCATTATGTAAATGTACCACATTTTTGTTATCTATTGGTCAGCTGAGGGACACTTAGGTTGCTTCCATCCCTTAGCTATTGTGAAAAGAGCAGTAACAAACATGGCTGTACAAGTATCTCTGCAGTAGGATGAGTCTTGTTTATATGCTGAGGAGGATCATATGGCAGAGTCATTTTCAGTTTTTAAAGAGTTCTCCACACTGCTTTCCATAGGGATGCATATGTCTACAATCCCACCGGCAGTGGATTTGTTGAAGATGCTGTCTTTCCTCCAGTGTATGATCTTAGCAACTTTGTCAAATATCAGGTGGATGAAACTGCATGCTTCCAGGAGAGTGACAATGAGAATCTAGGGATGATGACAAGAGCAGCTTGCAGCACATCTGTTCTAGTCAGTTACAAGATACCTGTTGTTAGGGGAGATATAAAGAAGTTTATGTAGGTTTACCATTTATAAATCCAAGACCATGGAGTCAACAGCTGTCCAGTTCTGTCAAGGGTCTCCTGAGTTACCTGACTTCATGGGAGATGGAGTCACAGAGAAAGTATGCAGAGATGGAGAGACCAAATGGAGGGACAGGAAATGAGAGAGAGGTGTGGAGACAATCCTGTCCTTTAATTTTTTTCATTTGTGTGTGTGTGTGTGTGTGTGTGTGTGTGCGCGCGCGCGCGCGTATATGCCAGAGGACAACCTCAGGTGTCTCCTCAGGAACACTGTCTATCCCTTTGAGACAAGGTATCTCCTTAGCTCAGAACGCACCAATTAAGGCTAGACTGGCCCCAGGGATTCTCTCTTCTCTGCCTCCCGGTACTTTGAATTGCAAACATGTGTCTGTGTTGGTAAGCATAGGTTTTTTATGTGGGCTCTGAGGACGGTACTCAGGTTCTCATGCTTGCAAAGCAACCACTTTACCCACTGAGCTATTCCCCCAGGCCATAGTCTTGTCCTTTTATAAGAAATCACTTTCTTGGAAAATAATGGGTCCCATGAAAATTATTTGATCCCTTTTGACTATTGTACCTCCAACAATCCAATGACCTCTTCACTTAGCCCCACGTTATCACAATCACCACCATCCTCTGATAAGCTCCAGTCTATACTGGCTATGTGACAAATTTGGATATGAGGGAAACTGAGTGCAGAAGAGTTTCATACAACTGTTAAAGGACTATGGAAGACCAAGGGATTCAATGTAAATGAAGCAAAGATTTTAATTAGGCCATGTGAACTCTAAGGTAATGCAAGAATTAAAAATGTAGGTATCACTCAGTCATTTATTTATATTTTATGGAACATTTCTCAATAAACAATATTCCATTTAAGTTTGAATTCCTTTTACACATGTTAGTTCATTTAATATTTACAATTTCCTTATGACTGATATCTCCATTTTATAAAAAGGGAATTTGCAGTCATACCAGAGCAGGATTCAAACAGCCTGCTGGTCTCTGAATCACCCACTTAGGAAAGGAAATGGACACACAGTCCTTGATTTGGCTCAGCAGTGAACAATAATGGAACAGTCAAAATGATGAAATCAGGAAACACGGACTGACCTCAGAGTGTCATAAAAACCTGATATTAGGAAGCTAGGGGAGTGAGAGTCAAAGTCGGCAGAGGAACAAACCCCAAAGAACTCAACCCGAAGCGGTGGAAAACCAACAAATCCCTGCTTGCCTCTGTGTGTGTGATGTGTCTGTACACATATACTGAGATATTTAACTTTCTTTTATTGCAAATGTTGTATATATACATATATACATGTGTGTGTATGTGTAGAGAGAAAGGTATATTTGGATAAATATATTTCGATATATATATGTACACATATAACTGAAATATGGAACTAAATATCTAGAATAAAGAAAAATTGGTAGCTTCTAACAGACACTAAGAAGTACTTAATTTTTAATTTAAAGCTATGCTTATGGGGCTAGTAAAATGGCTCAGTGGCACTTGCTGCCAAGCCTGACAACCTCTGTTCAATACCTAGAACCCACATGGTAGAAGGAAAGAACCAAGTTGTCCTTTGGGTCTTGTGCTCTGAGGTGCATGAAGGAAATAAATATTTTAAAAAGTAAACAGACTATGCTGCTGTATTGCAGATAGGCCTGTATATCTCTGTATGTGTAATATACTGGAGAAGTACTTTTTAAAAAAAGAAAGTCAACGAAGGGACACAAGCCTTTAATCCCAGCACTAGAGAGGAAGAGGCAGGTAGATCTCTGTGAGTTTGAGTCCAGCCTGGTCTACATGAGTGAGTTCCAGGATAGCTGGGGCTACAAGGAGACACTATCTCAAAAAATATACAAACAGAAAGAGGGAAAGTCAGAATATAAAAATGACTATATTTCAATTATTCTAGAAATAATATCATATAGAATATTACATGTTTAATTTAAAATCCTACATATTATGTATTGCCATGTGTGGTGGCACATACCTTTAATTCCAGCACTGGGCAGGAAGAGTCAGGCAGGTATTTGGGAGATCTAGGCAAGCCTGAGCAACACAGCAAGTATCTGGGCAGCTATGGCTACAGAGAGACCCGATCTGAAAAACAAACAAACAAACAACCACTTATGTATGCTAGGCTTATAGTTGCTAAAAAATAATAATGCTGAATAATAATGTTAAAAGCCACAGAGGTCAGTTCAGAAATGAAGATCATATCTCATTCCTTTCAGATGATGCAGTTTATTAGGAGAAAGGACCTCAAGGGCATGATGGGGTCTTGAAGTGGGGGAGCATTAGACAGAAACAATGCAATATCTGAAGACCTAAACATATGGAGTCTTAAAGGGAGGGAGAGGCTTCCCTTTAAAATTGGAAGAGGAGCTTAATTGAGAAAGAGAGAGAAGGAGACACGTACACACACAGATACACACAGACACACACATACACACACACACAGAGGAGAGAGAAGAGAACCACTACTAGAAGGGTAAAGGCAGAAGAGCCTCTTCCAGAGCAGCCTTCAAAGGACTTTATTGAAGAAATCCTCAAAACAAAAGAAATATCAAATTTTTATGAATTTTACAGAGTGGGAAAGCTGGCAGGAAGCTTCAAAGCATATGATTTAGTTCAACATAGCGTATGTGAAGAGCATGGAGGAGCCAGGTATTGGTTAGGATCATAAATCAAGAGATTGTTAGGTCACAACACAGATAGCTGCTTAACTCTCTGTCCCAGAGAGAGCTGTAGAGAGGTGTGGCCTGAATGCTTCAGGCTGTGGGATCTGGGCTCTTAAAAGTGACCACTGTCCATGCAGCCCTGGCCGTTGTTAGCTGGTCTCTGCAACTGCACTGTCATGGCTGGCAGACAGTTTCCCTGTAGACATCCACTCCCTCCGACTCTTACAATTTTAACCTCCTCTTCCGTGATGATGCCTGAGCACTGCGGGGAGGGGTGCGATGTAGAAGTCCCAATTAGAGCTGAGCGCGCCACAGTCTCTTATTCTCTGCATGTGGACTGGCTATGGGTCTCTGTATTAATGGAAAGATCAAGCCAGCTAAACTCTCAGGATGGATGGGGACATGGCTCATGGAGGTCGCCCTTAGCTGAGGAGCCATTGGCAATTGATGGTTACTGGTGAAAGGATCGGTGGTTTTTCAGTGATGTGACCCATGCTCTAATAGGTGGTCCTACACTCATGCACAGCACCTAAGTGTACTCAGGGCTTTTTAAAAAAAGAATATATGAAGTTGGGAGGGACAAGTGATGGGGGGAAGGGAGGAGTGAGGGGAGGGGAAGGGAGGAGTGAGGGGAGGGGAAGGGCATGGGTTTGATTTAAACACCTTGTATGCACGAGTGAATGTTAAATAAAATATTTTAAATAAAAGCCAATAAAAGGAACTACTGTTTTTTAGGGCAGGCCCCTGTTCTGACAGTGTGCTCATATATAGGACCTGGTACTCTTCTAACCAAAGCTGGGGCATTCTTCTACATCATCACTCCGTGTAGTCTGTCAGGAATGAAAATTCGTGTGAAAAGTGTTTTCTCTAATGGGAACTGCATATTTGTCTCATTTTTGTTTGGAGACAGGTTCTTGCCATATAGACCAGGCTTCCCTCAAACTCATGATCCTCCTGCCTCAGCCTTCTAAAAACTGAGATTACATGCTTGACTGAGCCAAGTATCTTTAAATAACTTCTCTGTGTCCTTAAAGCTTAACACAGTGTCAGGACATAATCAGCATTACAGTGTGGAAATACAAAGTAGTACTGTGCTTGGTCACACAGAGCATGTGACGGGAAGAAGAGGGACCAGAGGCCAGGAGATGTCAATCAGAAAATCTACTAGCATAAGAGAGAAAAACGAGACTCAAACTCAAGGTTTGAATTTTGAGTAAGACAGAAAGCATTTTTCTCAAGAAGAACCAATTTTATGATACTCTATAATCAACTCAGAGAGAGAAATAGATATGAGATAGTAATAAATGTACTCTTAGCAAATCTATCTACCTCTCCCACAGAGGGCAGGGAATACTGGCAATCAGATAGTCAACAAAATTTAGTGATTGCCCATTATGCACAGAGCCATGTTAAATACTTGGATAAAAACTTTAAAATAACAAAGGAATGAGTCATGAAAATATCTGCATGAGAAAATTTCATTTAAAATTCAGACAAAAGGAACAGCATGTGCAAGCACACAGTGTGGCTGAAGTGTGGTGAGACTGAGGAAGTCTGGTAATAGGTGAGCTAAGGAGGAGCAGGGGCCTGAACCTGCTAGTCCCAGCAGAAACCTTGATTTTTATCAGAGAAAAGGATGGAAAGTTCTGAAGAGGAGTGGTGTGGTTAGCTAAGTTTTTAACAGAATCATGTTAGCTGCTATGCTGAGAACAGATCATGAAGAGCTAAGCTTGGCAATCAGGAAAACTATTTAGGAGGCTATAGAAATAATTTAGAGAGAGCCAATGGCAGTCGTGAAAATCTTAAGTTCAAATGTTAGGCAAACAGCACTTTCTGAGGGATTGAATGTAAGGGATAAGTCTGAATGCAACAGGAAAAGGAATTGTCCTGGAGTTGAAATTGACAAGTAAACCTGCTCCTATGCTCTGTAAGCAAGTCGAATAAACTCACTGGTCTCACTAAGTTGAACTTTGGTGAAATCATATTGTGGTCTATCATGGGTGTCCATCTGAGGTGAATGGACACTTACTTGTGAGTCCCAGAAAAAGTTAAATATTTCTTAATATTATCCTTACTTATGAAATTCTGTAAAGTGAAAAAAAAATAAGACATATACTATTGTTCTGGCTTCATTCTGTTGCTGTGACCAATGCCATTACCAGAAACAACTTAGGGGAGAAAAGAGGTTATCTCAGTTTACACTGCCAGGTCATAGCCCATCAATGAGAGAGGTCAAGGTAGGAACTCAAGCCAGAACTTGAGGCAGAAACCTTGGAGGAACGCTCCTTGCTGACTTGCGGGAACTCTTAGCTAGCTTTCTCATACAGCCTGGAACCACCTGCCCAGGGAATGGGGCCACCAACGGTGGAGTGGGCCCTCTGAGATCTAGACAACCCCTCAACTGAGACTCCCTTCTCAGATGACTCTAGACTATGTCAAATTGACAGCTAAAACTAACTACGATGATTATATATCAGCAAAGTCAATAAAATGAGTTTATCTCTCTGAAAAATACTGAATTATCTCTTTATACTTGTTTTGTTTCTAACATTTCCATAAAAATACACAGGTTAATTTTTATAATGATAAGAAATGTAAGAAAATGAACAACATAAAACTCCCATGAGAGAAGTGTGGCTGTGTGGCTGTATTTCTGTATTTTAGGGAAATTCCACTTTACAACATTGGTCCCTGAAAACAACTGAAGAAAGGCAAGTACCCAGTAGTTGAAACATGAATTTGAGTTTCAGGAAGGGAATGTTGTTTCTAGAAGGCTTAAGCTGTCTTAAGAATCTGCACTTGTCATCCTTACAGGAGAAGCCACCTGAAGACAGGTGTTCAGATGACAGCTCTCGGGATTGGTGGGCAGGAGGAGGAACAGACTCCCAAGCCGGGTTAGTTGGTGGCCATCCGAGTCACTAACTCATCTGTGTTGAAGATGCAGAGCAGAGATTAGAACGGTCTGATTTGTTTAGTTTCCCCAGGTCTATAGAGACGCAGTACATCCCACACAGTTCCCTGCTGCACGTACATGGTGTGGTGGTTCGAATGAGAATGCTCCTCATAGGTTCCAAGTATATGGACATTTTGTCCCCGTTTGGTGACATTGCTTTGGGAGGTCTTAGAAGGTGTGACCATGCTGGAGGAACACATCACCAGGGGTGGGTTTAGAGACCTCTCAAGTCTTGCCAGATTTCCCAATACTTTCTGCTTCCTGTGCTTGCTTGAAGATGTGAGGGCTTAGCTTCTACATCTACTCTAGCCATCTCTGGCACTGCGCCTCCCCACCATGATGGACTCTTGCCTCTTTGGAACTGTAAGCTAAATAAACTCTTCTTTTTATAAGTTCCCTTGGTCAGTGGCAGAGAAATAACTTAACACTGTAATTGGTACCAGCAGTGGGCTGTTGTCTGTGAAGAACCTGACCATGCAGGTTTTTTGGAGAACTGTGGAATACTTAGAAGTTGGGCTAGAAAAGTGGTTGATTGCTGTAACCAGAGCTTATCAGGCTATTCAGGTAGGAGGAGCCTAGAAGAATGTAGTGCCGAGAACAATGTAGTTCCAGAGGGAAATAAGGACTTAAGCAGGAATTTGGATATTTTAGCAAAGAGCGTGGCTGGAGTCTGCGCACAGCCAAAAAGCCTTCATGAAGCTAAGTCAAAAAGCAATGGACTAATTTCTTTGATGGAGGACATTTCAGGTCAGCCTAACATAGAAATGGTGGTGTGGCTATTAATGGTGAATATTATGAGGATCTACAGTGAAAACGAACAAATGGGGCAGAAAGAAATGCTGAATGTACAGTTTGGATTAAAAAATAACACTAGAAAGCTTAATGTTGGAGCCAAGGTGTGTGCTGAAGGAGAGGATCCCTATGATAAGGAGATTAAAGCGATTAGGGAGAGGTCTAGAGATCTGCACTTAAACAATGGAGAGAGTGCCTCCAGGCAAGACCGCACCCAGCTAAGCTTCTAACTTGTGAAAGGAAATGCTACTAGAAAACTGGAAAGAAACGCTTTAAAAGTGGATGAACTAGGCTGGGGTTCGTTCCAAACTTGCAGCCAGACCTGGCAGTGTCCTTCACCTGATGCTGGCTTTAGGGCCATGAAAGATGCATGAAGTTTCAGAGAGCCACTGAGGCCAGACAGTGTGAGGCAGGGTCGTCCCTGCATGAAGAAGCCCTGACAGGCCATTGTGTGAAGCTGTGAAGGTCAAGCCTGGTTGTCAGTGGAAATCCCAAGAAGACGTTCTGTGATGCCAGAGCTGTGAGACATCTGCCAAGGAGAGCTGCATACAGTGCAATATTTAGAGGCTTACAGTTAAGAGATTGCCTTGAGTCTCAGAAGAGACTGGATTGTGAACCTTTAAATAGTATTGAGACTGGTAGAGACTATGGGGACTTTTAAGGGTGGACATGTAAACACATGCAAGTTTCTAAACTCATGCCTGTGAGTAGCTATGATGAATGGTCTCTTCAAAAGTAAGGTATATATCCCAGTTACACTAATTATGGCTCATCGTGTGATATACAAGATCCCTGGAGAATCAGAGAACTTCCCAAGCACTTCCTAGTCTGTGATTCTGATTTCTGTATCTCTCTAGATGTACAGATGACCCCAGCTTTACCCAGCCTGACCTACTAAATAAAGGACATCTCCCTCCCCATGCCCCCCTCTCTTATCCTTCCTTAGCTCTTCCTTTTTCCAGTCAGGTATGAATGTACCACTTGCTCTTTCTCTTTAGGTTTGTCCATGGCTTTAGAGTGATTACAGAAGCTCAAAGGTGTGAGTTAACTGTTTGGATATGAAACATTCTCCAAAGACACTTACTTGTGCTAAAGACTTGGTCCTTATCTGGTGGTACTGTTGAGAGATGATTAGATCAGGAGGGCGCTGACCTCATCAATGCATAATCCATTCATGAAATCATAGCTGAATTCACCATTAGGAATAGGTCAATGGATTTGGTTTTTTAAATTTATTTTTACGTATATGAGTGTATTGCCTACATGCATATAAGTGCACTCCTGTGGTACAGAGCCCATGGAGGTCAGGAGAGAGCATTGGGTCCAGTGAAACTGGAGTTACAGATGGAAGTTATTAGCCGCCATGTGAGTGCTGGGATTTGAACCCATATCTTCTGTAAGAACAGCCAGTGCTCTTAACTGCTGAGCCATCTCTCCAGCCCTGGGTTTGGGTTTTTAAAAACATTTATTGTTTGTTTGTTTATTATGTGTTCCTGTGTGCGTGCATGTGTGTGTGTGTGTTCTCATGTGTGCCATCATGTGCATGTGGAGGTCAGGGGACCACTTGCTAGAGTCAGTTCATTTCTTACCCCATGTGAGTCCCAGAGTGAATTCAGGTTGTTAGTCCTGGTGACAAGGACCTTTACCTGCAAGCCATCCTGACAGCCTAAGGGCATATTTTTGAAGGCCTTGGTTTATCTCTTTCCCTCTCAGTTTCTTGACAGCCACAAGGTGAGCGGATTTGCTCTACTAATCCCTTCTACCACAGTTTTCAGCCTTAGCCAAACAGCAATGGAACTAGATAGCCATACATTGAACCTTCTTAAACTGTGAACGAGAACAAGATTTTCTTCCTTTAAGTTGATTTTCTCAAGTCCTTTGTCACAGGAACACAAAGCCAAATAATAGAGTCAGGATCTTGCATTTTAGAAAATGCCTCTACAGAGTCAACTTTCTTGTGCTCCAGTGTGTACTTTAAGACCTAGCCTGGGCAGGCAGGGTGAAGGGGAGACTCCTTGGACAGGGCTTGCTAATGGGGAAGGCCCAGCAGCTGTTGGCATCTAACATGGGGTACATGCCAAGACTCCCAATTATATTTCAGAAGTTAATTTTCTTTTTCTGCAGATTGAAGTTGGTCTTGCAAATTAATAGGCAGGCCTTCTAGCATATCAGCGAAGGAGGAAAGCTGACTGGCCCTGAACTACAGAGAACTGGCAACTCTGAAATCCCCAAACAGCAAGAAAAGTGATGACCATCCAAGCACAGAGCTCTTCAAATGCCCTCTGAAGGCCACTCATAACCAGATCACTGAGATCTTTTAAATATAGATTCCAGTGTCCAATAGCTGTGGTTTGAGCATGCATGTTCCTCCCAGTGTTTTGATCCCACCCGGTGGCGTTGTTGTGGGAGGCCATGGAACATCTGGGAGGTGGAACCTAGATGAAAGGAGTGGGTCACTGGGGGAGGGTCATCAGAGGTCGTATCTGTGCGCCGGTTTCTATGACACGCTCTCTGTTTTTGTATGTGAACAGCCTCCACCACATGCCTCTGAGCTTCCCTGTCATGTAATTCCCCATCATGATAGACTGAAACCATGAACCCAAGTCATTAACTCCCCCGGAAGTTGTTTCTCTGAGGAATTATGTTCACAGCAATGTGAAAGTAGCTACCACACTGTGATGGTTGATACTGACTGTCAACTTGACAGGATCTAGAATCCCTTGGGAGGAAACCATCTGGCAGGTCTGTGAGGGGGTTTCCAGATTAGATTCACTGAGGTAGGAAGACCCCCCTAAACATAGGCAGCACCATCTGTCTGGAGGTGGGGATGGAGACTGACTGGAAAGAAGAAAGTGAGCTAAGCG
Source organism: Eospalax fontanierii (assembly GCA_035773235.1). Classification (NCBI taxonomy): domain Eukaryota; kingdom Metazoa; phylum Chordata; class Mammalia; order Rodentia; family Spalacidae; genus Eospalax; species Eospalax fontanierii. The sequence goes on along the minus strand of CM069547.1, from coordinate 49,109,252 downwards.
CAAGCATTTATCTCCCTCTGCTTCATGACTGTAGTTACAGTGGGTCCAGCTGCCTCAGGCTCCTGCTGTCATGACTTCCCTCCAAGATGCCTGCACCTCGAGCTTTAAGCCCAAATAAAGCCTTCCTTCTTTATGTGCTTTTGTCAACTACTTTGTCACAGCAATGAGAAAAGAAACACATACACTAACTTTCAACCCGTTGGATCAGACTCTCTAATAGGAAGTTGGGCAGCTAGACTTTAACAAGCTACCCAAGCCATTCTTAGGCACAGAAAATTATGAGAACCACCTCCAAAGAGCCTTTCTTCCTGGTTTCTAAGCAGCCACCAAGGCTTCAGAATGAGGTTGGGAAAGCAGAGAAAGGTTAGCCTTGTCTCACCCTTTGATCTGATAAAAGAACTTAATAAATATGACAAAAGAATACGAGGGAGGAGGGACCACTCTTATGAAGATTAGAAAATCACATTTGAAATGAGGGCATGTTCAAAGAGCTCGTTATGAAAGGAAACAGTCCAGCCTCTTAATGGCAAGGGCTCCTGAGAGGCAGGAAAGATTTATACTGAAAGTCCCTCGGGCCAGGGGCTTGGCCAGCAAGTCATTAAATTCTTTAGCAATATTTACTAAGTCCTTCTGATGAAAGAATTCAGGCCCAAATACACAACTAAAATACAGAGTCTTTTAGTATTGATAACATTTGCAGGTCACACAAAGGTGACAGCCATTACACATTCTATGTGAGTATCACCCTGTAGAAAGAATACCATACTGTCAGAGAAGGAGGAAAGCTGACTGGCCCTGCACTGCAGAGAACTGGCAACTCTGAAATCCCCAAACAGCAAGAAAAGTGACAACCATCCAAGCACAGAGCTCCTCAAATGCCCTCTGAAGGCCACTCATGACCAAATCACCGAGATCTTTTAAATATAGACTAATACTGCAGTGAGGACCCAGTGGTGCTCCCAGCCCCTCCTTTTTTGGGGAATGCCCACAGTCCACAGGCTCAGTCTGATGGATAGGTTCTAAGCAGGCACAGCTGATCTGATGAAGATGATATCATGGCTTACACAGACACATTTTTTTTTCCAGAAAGCAATTTGGTAATACCTACCCAATGTGTTTATTTCTTTAATTCTGAGATTTTATTCTTGGGGATTTACACTCTGGACAAAGTTGTATGTACAAAGAGTGGCTGAAGCATGTACCATGTATCCACATGTGTCCAGTACTAGTTAATCAATACTAGTTAAATAAATTAGTGTCTGCATCAGGCAGGGTTCTCCAGAGGAGCAGAACTGATAGAATTACTACATCATATCAAAGAGGATTCCGTGGATTGGCCTGAAAGATAATGACTGGGTAGTCTAACAATGGCCATCTGCACGCTGAGAACCCAGTGGCTGTTCAGGCTACAAATCCAGGAGCCTCATCAGTTCCAGTCTGGCACCAAAGACCTAGAAGATTCCTGGAGAGTCACTGGTCTTCAGTCCATGTTGGTAAGCCAAAGAAGCCTGATGTCAGAGGAGGTCAGCAGCTAGATGAAGAGATGCCCTTGCCAGCCAGAGGCAGGCAGAGCTGGTGAGCTGGCACAGCAGGTAAAAGCACCTGACCACTCAACGCACAAGCCTGATAGTCTGAGTTCAATTCCTGGAATCCATGTGAAAGTCGGGGTCAGTGTGTTAGCTCTGTGCGTAATGACACCTGCCACCAAGTCTGATGACCGGAGTTGGATGATGACCCAACTTGGTCCTCAGGTCCCTTATGGTGGTAGAAAACTGATTCCCACAAGTTGTCTTCTGACCTACATATACCTACTTACTTAGTTACTTGATTAATGTTTAAAATGTAAATTTATCAAAAAGCCAAATATAGTGGCACATATCAGTAATCCCAGCACTTCCCTGGAGAGATGAGAGGCAGAGATAGGAGAATCCCCTAGAAACGCGCCAGCCAGCTAGTTTAGAGTGCTCAGCATGGCAGAAACAAGACAAACCTTGCCTCAACAAGATGAGATGTGAGAATCAACTCCTGAAACTTGTCCTCTGACCTCCACATAAACATCATGGCACATGCATACTCTCTCTCTCTCTCTCTCTCTCTCTCACACACACACACACACACACACACACACACACACACACAAATAAGAAATAAAAACAATCTTAAAAGGAAGCAAAGGCAGGCAGATAACACTGCTTTCCTTCAGCCCTCTTATGTCTAGGTCACCTGGTGGAAGGTGTTGTCCATCGAGGGGAGAAGACTAACCTTTTCTGGATCCACCCTCACGCATCCGCCTGCAGGTGTGTCTGTTAGTGGACTCCAAATCCCATAAAGTTGGCAATCAAGATTAACTATCACAGTGTTTTGGGTATGTTTACCAAAGCAACTATTTCTCTAGATGAGATTTAAAAATACAGTTTGTGAAACTGATTGAATCGGAACAGCTTGTGCATTAGAAGAGAGGTTCTCATTTCCAGGAGGTCAAGAGAGGGAAACCGAGGCTGGCAGAAGCTCACAGTCAGCAGAGGGTTCACAGAGAACGAGGAGGAGCTGGGTGAAGCATTTTAATTGCTAATTCTTGTAGGAAGACCCAGCCCACTGTAGGTGGTGTCATCTCTAGGCAGCTAGGCCTGGCCTGAATCAGAAAGGAAGCTGAGCAAGCCAGGAAGCAGCGTCCCCCATTATCTCTGTGTCAGCTCCTGCCTGGCTTCCCTTAATGGGAGACTCTAGTCTGTAAGATGAAACAATCCCTTTCCTCTCCAGACTGCTTTTGGTCATGATATTTCATCACAGCAACAGAAATCAAATGAGGACAGCTCTAAAGGAACGCCAATACGATCCTCTACTCCCTCGAGTTAGGCAAGTCTAACATCAAAGCAAGACAACCACTCATGTAAAGGAAGACAGAAACTGACTTAAATTTGACTGATTTATCTGAAAGTGGATAGGAAAATTTAAGAATTATATTCGCTAAGAGAAAAACAGAGTAGTGAGCTGTGGGTGAGGGGACATTTAACCAGGAAGTGTACAGAGGTCTGCAATGCACTGGAGCACTGTTCATCTTGAGTTGATGGTACATATTTGCTATGTTATGTTATTTTTCAAATCTTTCTGTGTAGAAGATTCCACAATGCATTTTAAAGGCATGCATTATTCTGGGCTGAAAAGATAAGCTGTGTGGGACTGGGTCCTCTTGGGCTCAAGCGATAGATGTGAGAACTCTGAAGAGATTACTTTTTTTTTTTTTTTTCATTTAAAATGAAAACAAAAATTTAAAACTAAACCAAAGCAAAATGGGAGATGAATAATTGTGAAGCCATCTGTAAACACTGACCCAAAGCAGGCAACAGAATGTTTTCTATCTCTGGGCTGCAGAGGTGTGCTTCCACTCTAACCCGAGAACCCCATTCTCGGATGGGTGGCACATGAGGTCTCAGCTTTGTCTGCCCCAGAACCTGTGGGCAGTATGTTCTCCCATTTCACAGGCTGCCTGTGTACTGAGAACTGATGGGAGTGCAGATGAGCGTCAAGGCTCCCAAATAAGTAAATGGATGAAAGCATGATGCCAGCTTTCGCCCATGATAAAGACAATGGATCCTTTAGCGCCCCCTTGCTTCAAACTGCTGCTTTTGAGTTCTTTTCAGAGCTGCCAATGGTCAGAACCACAGTGGGGGACTGGGCACTCACTCTCTCTGCTCTGGCTAAAAGGGGAAAAAGAAGTCCTAATCCATGCTAAAAAGGGATGCCCTTTCCCCATAAGTGCATTATTACAGTTTCACAGGTGCATTTCACCCAAAGACACTGCCAAGCATCATGATGCAAGGCTGAGTGTAGAGGGGTTTGGCACACAGTAGGCGTGTTAGAGGTAGCCGCGTGCAGTACCAGCAGTAGGCACCAGGTCTCCCTCTGTGTCCAGTGCGGAATCACGAGGAGGGTGTAGAACTGTTCTTAGGGGCACTGAACCAGGTAGTGGAGGGTGACCATTGATTGTGTCCCAGAAATCACACTTTGGTGACATTCTTAAAGTATCCCAGAAAACCACAGGCGCAGGTACCCCTTTTGTCTACCTCCTCCTGTCACATGTCTGATCAACACACTCAGTTTAACGTGGTGTCAACGCTGGAAAGGAAAAAAATACTGCCTATACACGTATGTTCGCAGATACCTCTGCTAAAGTCATTGTGAGGCTAAGATTAGTTAATGCCTTTTAGACCTTTCTATATCAACTCCATGAATGAGGGAATTAAAATGGCATGGCTGAATGGTGCCAAAAGTAAGAGAAAAGGTAATTTATGCACCATTTTTACAAAACAGTGAAGACTAAACATGCTGCTTATGCTCAGTCATGAAAAGAATAAGGTTTTCAATTTCCCCATGATTGAAGGATGATTGTTTCCAAGGGCTTATTTAATATTGGTCTGACATCATTTAATACAATATAATAAACTGAATTGAAATTTCATTTATGGAAATTAATAAGGTCATGGCCTCACCATAATATTTTGCAGCCAAGATGCATGTTTGTTGAAGAAAAGCAAGAACTTTGCAGTGTGAATCACCAGCAGGAACTGAATCTCTCTTGTTGCGTCTTCAAGAAATCAGTCTTGAGACTAGGGCGATAGCTGAATCAGTAAAGCGCTTGCCCTGCAAGCACAAGGACTTGAATTCAATCTCCAGAGCCTATATTTAAACAAAAAGGCCAGGAAAGTGGAGATAGATTCTTGGGGTTCAATGGCCAGCTACCTAACCTACTTGGTGAGCTCAGGTCAATGAGAGAGACTGAGACTGTCTCAAACGAGATGTGTGTGTGTGTGTGTGAGAGAGAGAGAGAGAGAGAGAGAGAGAGAGAGAGAATATTCAATTTTTGATCATTCATGTTAAGTCCTTTCTAGAAGAACAACATTTTATGAAATTATATCAGAATACGGCTGTTTCCCAGACTTTGTGTTGAAGTAAAAACTAAACTGCTTTTGGCATTAGGTTTTGGTTGTAATTAGTTCCAACCCCAGAAACTAAGAGAAAGTGGATGGAAAGTGGAAGAAGCAGCCTCCATTTGAGACGTGCCATGAATAGGCCAGTCCTGAGCGGTTCAGGCCATCTGTGAACATGCCATCAGGCCCGAGAAGACATATGTTTACATGGGAGGAGGGCCAAGATGAATGAACAAATGGCAAACACACGGATGAGCCCTAGCTGGGCATGGAGATGGCCAAGAGAGCTGAAGGTACCTCTGGAGATAACATCACAGATGTTAATTATGTGGGGCTGTTCCTGTTTATGTATGGCCTGGGGCATCTTCCTGGCACAGCAGTTGATCTAAGAAGGGGCTTGAGTATCAGGAGCCAGTGAATGTCCACAGCTCCAGTAGATAAATAGCAGTTTATCACTCTGGCATCTCTCCACTTTTCATGGTGTATACCTTCCTCTCTACTCCAGGGCTTGGAAAGCTGGAACCTGAACACCCAAGACCTCTATAGTAAGATGATCAGATGCATTTATGCAAAACCTAATTTTAGAAACAACAGGTAACTACTCTCGGGTCAAGTCATTTCGACTCTCAGTCAGACTTGAGAGGTTCAGGATCCTGAAGCCATCATGGGGTGTAGTGTCTTCCTGACCCAACGATTTTGTAACTAAGACACAAGTTGTGTGTCTTTTAGTCAGACTGAATCCACAAGTCATTCCCAGAGACCCAGCCTAGAGTTTGCCTCTCTAATCCTTCTAAACACTTAGAATCACCTACTGTCTACATTCCAATTCCTTATGAGTTGTCCTTGTCTTTCTCATGCCTGGAAGCCCAAGCCAACACCTTTTGAAGTAGAAACGTGTATTGTAATACTAATGGACTGATTTTACCTGCCCCACTTCTCACCTCGCTTCCCTTTCAGGCTTCAGAGTCAGCTTCATTGTCTTTCTTTCTTTATGTATGTATGGATGGATGCATGTGCATGTTTGCAGGTAGGTGGGCACATGTGTATGTGCACATTCATGGCATGTGGAGGCCAGAGGTTGACGTTGAGTGCCTCCCTCTGTTGCTCTACACTTTATTTACTAAGGCAGGATCTCTCACTGAAACTGGAGTTCACGGACTGGGCTAGTCTAGCTAGCCATCCTACCCTGGTGATCCCCATCTCTGCCTCCTGGCACTGGGATTGCAAGTGAGCCGTTAGGCCCACCCAGCTTTTGACATATAGTGTATCCATTAGTCTTTTTTATCATCTTGACAAAAACCAGGGAAGAGGGAACTTCAACTGAAGAATGCTGTAGATCAGACTGAAGAATGCTCTAGATCAGACTGAAGAATGCTGTAGATCAGACCGGCCTGCGGATGTGTCTGTGGGGCACTGTCTTGATTTATGATTGATGTGGGAGGGACCAGTCCACTGTGGGTGACACCATCCCTAGGCAGACAGGCTAAGACTATATAAAAAGGCTGAGCAAGCACCAGGGAGTAAATGAGCCAGCAAGCAGGTTCCTCCATGGTCCCTTCTTTGGTCCCTGCCTTGAGTTCCTACTCTGACTTCCCTCAGTTATTGACTGTTAACTGGAAGTTCAAGATGGAATAAACACTTTCTATCCCCGGGTTGCTTTTGGTCAGACCGCCTTATCATAGCAACAGAAAGGCAAGCTAGAACGTTCTGGGGATTTGAACTCTGACCCTCACACTTGCACAGCAATCACTTAATCCTCTGAGACATCTCCAAAGCCCTGCTTCACTTTCAAACAGGAATCAGAAGAAGCAAGATCGTAGAAAATGAGCCATTCTCTTGACTTTAGGGTTATTGAGCTGACTTACAAATCTGTGGTTGGGAGCACAGTCACAGAGGCCAGTGCTGGGTCCATAGTGGAAAAATCAGTTTTATTTTTATTTCAAAAATTATATATTTGGGGACTGGAGAGATGACTGAGTGGTTAAGAGAATTGACTACTTTTGCAGAGGACTCGGGATCAGTTCCCAGCACCTACGTGTGGCTAACAACTGTCCATTAACTCCAGTTCCAAGGGATTCATCACTACCTTCTGCCCTCTGCAGGAATTGTACAACATGGGTGTACTTACAAGCATGCAGGCAATACACTCGTACACATAAAATAAAAATAATAGATAAAATACTTTTAAAAACTATATATTTGATTCAGAAAGGACAAAGATCGTATCTGAAGAACTAAAGGCATAAAGTATCCCATAAATCATTCAGACTGAAAAAAATAATACATGTCCTATGTAAAGTTTTTCTTTTCTAAATAAGGTAAGAGTTTAAATAGCAGGAAAAAGTGCTAGAGGGAGTCTAATGAGACGTGCAGGTACAGAATAGGCCTCCCCACCCAAACTCAACTTTCGGGAGCTGTATGTGTAATAAGAGCCCCAGACATATTTTTAGAGCCAAGGATGTGGTACTTTGGTTCACTTGTCAAAAGCATGGTTGGAGGATGCAAGCCTCACCTGCGTTGGTCCTGGATGGCAGAGTGGCAATGCTGCAGGTACCTGGGGCAGGTGCACTTCAGTTTAGCTCCACTCAGCAGAGAAGTTACTGTGAGGGGCAGAGCCTGTCACTTAGGAAGTGAAAGGTGGGATGGATCCAACAAGTCTTCCTAAGTCAGATCTCTTACCTGCAGTTGTTGAAATCAATCTCTCTCTCTCTCTCTCTCTCTCTCTCTCTCTCTCTCCCTCCCTTCTCCAGCAGGTACCTCTGTCATACTTTCCCTCTTATGAGGTTATAGAGGGATCACTGATGGTTTTGGATCTGTGAAAGAATGTTGCATTGAGGATTTATTTCAGTGAGGTGTTCTGGTAGTCTCTTTCTCACTGTGTGGCAACATACCTGACAGAAGCAGTGTACGGCAGTCAGGACTGTTTAGGCTCACAGTTTAAGACACAGTCCATCACGGAGGCAGGAGCTCGAGGCGACTGGTCACACTGTTTCCGCAGTTCAGAAGCGGAGCATGGTGAATGCAATGCTGCTTGCTTTCTCCTTTTCGTGCAGTCTGGGACTAACTCCACCTCACATTTAAGGTAGTTTTTCCCACCTTAAAGTGAATTCGATTGAAAAGCCCCCTCACGGACCTGCACAGAGGTTTGTCTCTTAGGTGATTTAGAAATTACGGATTTTACAATATTAACTGTCACAGGTATGTTGGGGCAGGTGAGGGCTAACCTTGGTTGACAATTTGACTGAAATGAGAGAGACTTTCTTGATTGGATCATTTAAAGATGGGAGACCCACCCTAAATGTGGGTGTTACTTTCTGACGGTGGCCATGTAAAAGGCCGTGGCGGAAGAGAGTTCTGGCTTTTTGCTGGCTGGCCTCCTCTCTCCCTGGCAGCTTCATCTTGCTGCTGTTGCACGGATTGTAGCCAACTTCTTCAGGAACCCTTCAGGCCTTCAGTACCAGATGGGGACTTCTGAGACATCCAGCCCGGTGGAGTGAGCAGCTACTGGGTTCTCAGCCTCTCTAGTGTGGTGCAGCCATTGTTGGACTGCTTGGACTCTGTCCTGTAAACAAATCTAATAAATCCAAATATATACATATTCATTTTATCAGTTCTGTTTCTTCAGAGAACCCTGACTAATAGAGATTGTGGTACTAGGAAGGTTCTAGAGAAACCAAATTGAAAGGATGAATTTCTGCAGTGGGCTTGGTGGCGTCAGTATGGCAGTGTAAGTGACTCCATCTTGTTCCCTCTTCAGTTTCATATTCTTGAACCAGGCAGGCCTAGTAAACACCTGGTCCCTGGATTTGATTCCGAGAAATAGCTAACCACAACGGCACCACCCAGACACGGTAACAGCTTATTTTGCGTTGCTCAGCAGGAACTAGCCTGGCTGTTAGAGCGACACTCTGTTCATCTAAAATACTTGAAAACTTTTCCTGTAGAGTTCTAACCAGGTACTATGAAATTGCCTGACTGCAAATACCTTGTAATGATTTATGGTTTATTGACTTGAAAAGCCCCGCTGCCCCCCAGTCAGTTGTTGCATTCCACTGGGATGTAGTCACTGCAGCTAATAAATTTTACCAATTTGAAATCTGTCTGAGCGGTCTTTTTTCCAGTGGTCCCAGCACAGTAACATCTGGAGCAGGCTCTCCACCGCAAGCAGGCTCTCCACCTTGAGGAACCCTCTACAGTTACTAGAGACTCCCCTGGTAGCGTGGAGAGCACTGAAAATTCGTGGTGTGAACTATTTAAAGAAATTATGAAGATACACCGCATTTGAGTCTTCTGACTCACCTCTTGTGATGAGTATGGAATTTGATGACTTTATATATAACATGTTTGACAATGAGGGGGTAAGGAAATTAATGATTTTGGCTTCTATAATCTCTGGATGAAATGATGTAGGAAAAGAATGAGATCAATGATAAAATTAACCAGCTCCAGAGTCAAAACAGTTTAGAGGTTTCTAAATGTACTCTGGAAGAGTCCTCTCTCCAGCAGCCATAGAGCTCAAGTTGCAGAAAATCAAGCAGCAGCCTCATTATATGCTTGGCTGACTTACAACACAAACTTAATTTCTAGCCTCAAAAAATTGTCAGCAGTAAAAGTGATGGCATTCGTGGGAAAAGGATGTGATCCTGTAAGTTGGGGTGGAGATGTGTGGGAGAACCCTGATGAGGCTGAGGACGTTGAACCCCCAGACCCTCAAGGACTTACTTCACCAGATGAATTAAGCTCTCTACCCTCAGCAGAGAAAGCATCCCCACTCCCTGCAGACCTGCCCTTCCCAGAGGGAACCAATCCCACAAGGCCAGACGCAGCTGATGCCCCTCAGGGCCCACCAATGGTTGCCTCTGGACCTTACAGATCTAGACTCAAGACTAAGCAGGTTGGAAGAGGTGAGATAGAAAGTATGGGCCCTGAGGAGGTTCGGTGCATCACTAAAGAACTTACCGAGCTTGCCGAGTCATTTAAGTAGAAGTCTGGGGAATGTGTATGGGAATGGAGGGTTAGGGTGAGACATAATGCGGAAGGAACATCACGTGGGATCAGGCTGAGTTTATCAACATGGGCCCACTGAGCAGGAATTCTAGGTTCAATATGGAATCTGCACAGCAAAAAAAAAAAGCTTATTTGATTAATTGAAGTATTTATCAAAAGATGGCCTACTGAAAAAGAACTGGAGATACTTGATATTCCTTAGCTTAGTGCTGATGTAGGGTTTTAAGTCTCAAGCAAATTGGAATCCTTGAGTGGATCCACCATGTAAAACCCCTTCACAATGAGAGGGCCCAGAGGACATGCCTTTCACTGAAATTATAAAGCGTAAGAGTGAGAGAAACACCAGCACACCGAAGAGCTTTGATTTTGCTCTTTTCCTTGTGCCAGAAATTAGGTTTGGAGATGACATTGCTCAGTTGCACGAATTAAACGTAATGGGTTTAATGGGAGTAGGGGTCAGGGCAGCACTGAATTGCCACCAGCAAAGTGGACGTAGTAAGTAGTATGTAGTAATCATAATGGGCAGCAAAGACAAAACAATGCCTTTCAGCATGACCTGAACGGACCTTTAGTACTGGCTAATCAATCACGGTATTTCCAGGGACCAAATAAACATGGAACTTACTGTTCTAGTTTGCCTTCAACTGCTGTGACAAAACACTCTGACAATACCAACTTGGGGAGGAAAAAGTTTATTTGGCTTACATTTCCCAGGTCACAGTTCATCACTGAGACAGGAACTCAGGGCAGGAACCTGGAGGGAACTGCCACTTTATGTGTACAATATCATGGGACATTTGCTAAGCAGAAAGTTACTTGCTTCATTATATTAAGATAGAAATGACTTGTGCTTTCTCTTTTGTATGTTTGTCATATTTCTCAAGTTTTGATAGCAGTTGGTAATACATTTTAAAGCAAAACCTGATGTTAATTAACCTTTACTAGACTGAGTTACTGTATATTATTGGAAGCATGCTTTCTGGGTTTCCCAGAACTATGAGTTACATAAAAAATACAGTGGAAAACCAGGTGTGTGGATGTACACCTACAATCACAGCACGTGGGAAGCAGAGGTGGGAGAATTGCAAGTTCAAGACCAGCCTAGTCTACATGGCAAGTTCCAGGATAGCCAGCCTTACAAAGCAAGACCTTGTATCACAAAGCAACAAAAAGAAGACAATGGAGACATTTGCACACTCCTTTACTAACAGGGCCCGAGCCCAGAATTTTCTGAGGCAACCCCATCCCTCATCCTGTTTCTGCTTAGTCATTTTTAGGGAGTTACCAATTATGAGAGGTTTGGTAAGATGGTGGAGGCACAGAGTGGGAGAGTCAGGGGGACAAGGGGGCTCAGCTCTATCTGTACCCACAGGTTACAAATTCTGGTTCTGAGTCTGAGGCAGATAGCAAGTCTGGTGCAGAGTCTACCGGCTTATTTTCAGGATGTGTCTGTAAAATGAAATGAAGTCCTTTGTTTTGAGTTTGTTTTAAAATTGATTTAGTGCAATTTGTACAAGTCCTTCCTGAGAGCTCTAACATTTCCAAGATTCTGGCTAGAGTCTGCCTGTTGCTTTGAATAATTTAGTATGTTATATATTTCTTTAAATTTCCTTCTGAGGTCTTTTAATGCAAAATTTGAAAGCCTTATAGAGGAACTGCTGTCCAAATGCCATTTTGAACCAGAAGTCGAGGCCACTGAATTTTTAAAATGTTTGTTTACTTATCTATCATGTGTGTGTGTATGTAGTGTGCCCATGCCATGGTGCCACATGGAGGACAACCTACAGTTATCAGTCCTCTTATACCATGTTAGTACCAGGGATCGAACTCAGGTCATGAGACACACTAAGCCATCTCATTAGCACCTACTGGAGTTTTTAACCGAATGAATTTTCCAGTATTCATCAAAGCTACTGCTTTCTGTAAGGTCTGGGTTCAAGAGATGCAGCAGACAAAGGGACCAGAGATTCTGCTGGGAACTAACAGGACCAGTTTTTTAAGAGAAGACCAGCTGGGACTAGCTTCTCAGTATTTGGGTGTGGAGAAATGCTAGCCCCCCTGGGGGAATAGCCTCCCCAAAGAGATGGGGGAGACTATCCCCCTCATCTTGGGGCCTGGCTCCGAGTAACCAGGCTGGCATGCCTGGCTCCAGATCAGGATGGAGAAACTTCCTCAGGGAGAGTGCGAGAGAGCAAGATCAGCCCAAAGCCTCTAGCCCTCTACACCCTAGCCCCCTCCTAGCTGGTCAGTAGGCCCTTTTATGGGAGGGGGTTGGGGTTCCTATGACGTCTGATTGATGTTTAAGGTAAACTTCTGTCCAGGAAGCAGTCCCTTTTTACAGCTGTTTGTGAATCCTGAGTTGGGAATCTTATCTATTCAAGAAGTTGTAAAAGTCAATTCCTTTCTCAGATCTCAGTGGGCTCTGAGAGTCTGGCTGGAGTCACTAAGGTGTCTGTCCTGGGACTGCTCTGGGCAGGGGCTTTGGGGCCTCCTCACATCTTACAATTTCATAGGGCTTAATCTTGACACTCAGAGGCTGTGCAAGGACATGAGGTGGCTGGTGATATCAGACACTGTGATTTTCCCCAAGTTTGCTTGTAGTTCTCTATAAGTTGATGAAGCCAGACCCTTCACATTTCTTCTTATTTCTGACTTGGTCAGGTTTTACGTGCTTACTTAGCTAATTAAATTGGTGTTTTCATTCCTGGCCTCCGTTATGTTTTACAGATCCTTCAAAGAATATGGTTAATATCCGAGCTGGAGATACAAGCATGTATTCAGTCAAGCAAGAGAGCCACAAAGGATCCCTTGTGGGAACCACAAAACAAATATGTGCGGTGCCTATGAAAAGAAACAAGCGTCAAGGTTCCCCCCTTACTTCCTGGAAACACCAGAACCCCTGAGAAGAGTGTCTCGTTCCAGCAGACAGTTTTCATTAGGTAAAAATAATTAGCCCAAATCCATCTCATTTGTAAAAACAAGACTTAGGGAAGATGCCAAAAGCCAGAATAATACTGGACACAATCCAGAATTTGGGGAGGCCTTGCTGCATTGGGAACCCTGGGCTCCCAGGCCTATGGGTTGTAATGGGGAGGTAAGAATGAAGATGTATTGCCTCTTGGACCTGCCTTCAGTAAGAACAGAGCAAAGCTGGTGCAGAGAAGAAAACAGCAAGGAAGCCTAAGGCGGTGGTGGCGACTGTGGTTGGCAGGGGCTGTGTCCGTGGTGAGTGTGCCACGGTGAGTGTGTCACGGTGAGTGGGTGGGATGCTGCCTTCCTCCTGTCCTCCCTGCAGCTTTCTTGCTCTGCAGCAGGGGAGATCATCCAGCACATAATCAACAGCAGCAGCCCCTTGTGGGTGGCCCTCCAGGCAGCTCACCCATGCTTGCGCTTATGCTAATGACAGCAGCCACCTGCCCTGATCTCCCCAGGCCTTATGGCCTTCCAGGACATCCCACTGAGTAGCTCATCACAGCACCTGGGCTTCTAGGTTTACCCTTTAGTCTTCCTTTTCCAAGGCTCTATTGAAAAGGCTCCTTTGACACAGTGCAGAAAGGCTTTGTAAACCTTATAAAGTAAAAGCTCTGTGGATCCACAATACACAGTCACTCCTGCTTCTTAAGTATGCTGTCCCATAGGTCAACTAGGTACCATCCCTGGTCCTTTGTGAGGTGGGATCCCTACACAGAGGGAGAAAATGGATGATGTGTGGAGCCAAGTGCACACATTTTGGAAAACACACATGGGCTTCAGACTTGACCCTCCTGGGGCTGACTGGAAACTTGATAACTAGTGGATTCCTCTGAACTTCAATTCTCCTGTTTGTACCAGATCCAAATCCTGCAGATAGTTACTGACCACGCATATGCAATGTCTGTGAACCCCTGGTGCTCAATAGGTCTTTCATAATATCACTATTATGGTAACTTGCTGATTTATTCATTTTGGGGGTTAAAATTTAGTGAGATGTGAAAGTGCCTTGGATAAACTGCTAAATCAGAGTTAACATAGTTTCCTAGTTTTTAAATATAGTAATGTTATACGCATTATTCCAGCATTGAATCTCATAGCTCTTTAAACACAATGGTGTGTTTATTTAAATAAAATATCTGGTCATAGGCCTTAAATCTCAGCACTCTGAAGGCAGAGGCTGAAGAATCTCTGTGAATTAAAGGCCAGCATGGTCTACACAGCAAGTTCTTGGCTATCGGGGCCTACATAGCGAGACCTAGTCTCCATAAATAGGTAGGTAAGTAGGTAGGTAGGTAAGGAGGTAGGTAAGTAGATAGACAGATGATAGATAGAGGTTGTACAATTTATGGACTATTTTGATGATTCTATTTCTAGCTATAGAGTTCTAGGTTATATTACATGTCCCTTTTCTGATTCCAAGTTGTGGAAGCCAAATTCTGATGATATCTATGCACACAAATTCTTATTTTGATTTTATTTTCACAAACATTTATATGCAATACATGAATATGCAGGAAGGACACATAAAATTGCATGCAAGCTTATATAGAATATATGTATATATATAATATATACAGTATGACTATAAAGGAAGGTATAGAAGTGGTACACAAAAATGATGAAAAGCTTAGAAACTGGAAGAGAAATGTTTAGAATGTCAACCCAGGGACTTGGCCCCACCAGCATTGTCAGTGGACAGGTCTTACCTCCTTATCTTCTGGCCATGGACTGGGTCCACAATCACTGGCTATGGTCACCAAGTCAACGTGAGCAATGACAGCCAAGTCTTTCCAGTGCTGGATTTGTTCATGTATTTGGGTTGTCTATAGGAATAGAACCTAGAGATTTAATGAATCACACGCACACACACACAGACACATTTCAATTTTCTTTCAAATAATAACAGCTGTTTCACACTGGAGAGGCTGAGAACCTGGTAGTTGCTAGTCCCCGAGACTCGCTAGGTGTCTCAGCAATCCCATTCTGTCTCCAAAGACCTAGAGAGCTGCCAGTCCTCAGTGCATGTTAGAAACCCGGAAACACTGGTTCTTATGTCAGCAAAGGAATCATCATCAGCAGCAGCAGCAGCAGCAATGTGGTAAATTAACTTACCAGCAGGAGGGGAAGCCAAGTGAACAAAAGGTGAAGAATCGTTCTTCTGCCACGCCCTTGTTAATCTGGGCTGCCATCAGAAGATGCTCCCACATCAATTAAGGCAATCAAGAAAATTCCTCGATTGAGGCACCCTACTCAGGAGGTTCTAAATTGTAGCAAATCATTATTTAAAACCATGATCATCCCAGAACAAAGCACCTCAGAGAGCAATGGGGATCTCAATTAGCCAGAGGCCTGGTGATGTATGTTGGGCATGGAATACCCTTGCAAGCAAGCATGGACACTTGGTCCCAGCTGGTGGTGCTGTTCTGGAAGGTTATGGAACCTTTAGGAGGTGGAGCCTTGCTGGAGGAAGTAGATGACTGATGGGGACCTTAAGGTTTAATAGCCTAGTCTGGTCCCACTTCCTCTCTGCTGTTGAATAACCTAACTCCATTTCCTGTCTGCCATTGAGTAGCCCAGCCCCTCTTCTGGTATATTCTCTGCTTCCTAACTGCAGGAGCCATGTGATCAACCTGTGCCTTCCCACCATGATACTGAATGCTTTCAAACTAGGAGACAAAGTAAAGTCTCCCTTAAGTTGCTTCCTGTCAGGAGTTTGGTCACAGCAAGAAGAAAAGTAACTAACACACTTGGTAAGAACAGAGACTGTTACTAGAAGGGAAAAGAATGTTACCAGCAAATGAGAAAAATGGTTGAAGCCACACAAACGCCATTTTTCACTCGCACCCTCCATTTTATGCTAGGCCTTAAGTTTCTATTTCCCCAACCTCTGAGTTTCCAGTTGCCAGAAGTCAGATGAGTTGGTGCCTCAACTGATGTAGACACATTTGAAAATCCCCAGGTGGGGAGAGAAGGACTTATGGCTTACTGAATAAAACATAACCAATGAAAAAGCCCCAGCAAGTCTTACAGATGCCCCGGCCAATCAAAATAAAGGTCATGCGGTCTGCGATACTGTCCTATAGAAATAGCTAGACCCTGCTCGGGCTGCTGTTCTCCATCCTGGACATGGAGCTGCGGCCACAGCTAGCTGGAATAATTACTCTTAAATAAATTTGGCTTTTCAAAAATTTATATTTGTAGTCTTTCTCAATCATTCTCAAATCATGGACCTAGCAGCAGACAGCTGTAGGTAGTTACTATATCTATTACAACCCTCTTTTTGGCTGATGAGCCTTTATTCTCATAGTCAAATTCTAGAGTTCTCAGTATAATAAACTACCCTTTATTGCTGTAATACCTAGCACAAGGCACAGTAGACTGCCACATAGTGACGGTCAAATTAAGAGTCCTTTAATAATAGCCAAGCAATCAAGAGGGGGCTCACACCCAAAAGAATTCTCAGCGACAAGGGGAGGCAGAGTGGGTTTACAAAGCCTAAAACCACAATTACATCAAGCCAGAGACATTGCCAATAACTATGGTTACATGAGATCACCATAGTTACAGCAGACCAGGGGCGGGTCAGTAAACAAAGACATTTTCAGGTGACAAAACTTTCTAAGTTTCAGTTAGGAAAAACAAATTTCTCAGAATTGTAGGAACAGTGGACGCGGGGCGTTGCGGGGAGAGGGCAGTTTGTCTGGCGGGCTCTGAGTTTCCCTGCGTTGTAGAAACAATGTACTCCCTGAAATGCGCGTTCAGCCTTCATGGAGGCAGTTCTGCCTGGCTGGCTGCAGTGGGAGCAGCTAAGCAGAAACACAGGGTGAGCAACAGTCAGAATAAAACGGAGTCAGTGTTGCCGTTTCATTCTTTGCCACCATCCCAGAAGGAGACACCAGCCGAAATCTCATCTAGCTACCTCATCTAGTTCTAAGATCAGGACTGCAGGCATAGGTAGAACGTCTTCTCATCCTTTGATGTATGGATAACTGATAAATGTAAGTCACCAACACATCAGAAAAGCACTAATGAACAGAGCATGGAAAACCACTCTGGGTCCCCATCATATCCTCTGCTTCAGTGTGGTTGAGCAGTCTGGTCTCCCTGGTTCTCCTGATGGAGGATTTCCTGAGTCCACTGACCAGCCCCAGGATCAGGACTGAGAAACAGGCGGGAGAAGAATCTTCTTCCAGGATCTGCAGCTTAGCAGTCCCCTTCTTGTTGATGTGATTTTGGATCTCGAGGATTGTTTGAGCTGAATATCATGAACTCCTTTTTTCAAACCTGAATTTTCTTTGTCAGCTTAACCTAAAGCTCGACTGCTCGGCCAGTCTCTTCAGTTCCTGGGAGAATTAAAGCTAGTGATCAAAGTGATGAATTTCATGATTGTGGAACCCTATTCCCTGGCATTTTCCGCCTCTTAGCAACTGGCCTAAGACTCTGCCTACTGGACCAAGCCTCGACCTCAAAACGCTGGGCACTGAGTATAGCAGTGACCCCTGGAGGGGAGGAAGCCGGACTCCTACTGGGCCCAACTGTGCAACTCAGTGGGGAGTCTTTAACAGGGGGAAATGAGCACCTCTGACAATTTAACATTACAATGTGGCCAAGGCTCCTGTAGAGCCCTCTGATGCTGATCTTTCATAAGGTATCAGAAAGGGAAACATCAGCAGAAGCTTGACACAGTGAGTGGGTCAGGGGAGCAGGCCTCACCCACTCCTTTGGAACCTCCTCAGACCCTCCTTTTTCCATCACTTCTTACTTTTTTGATGTGTGTGTGTGTGGTGTGTGTACATGTTCATGTACATGTGTGCATACATGTGTGTGTGTGTGTGTGTGTGAATGTGGAAGCCAGAGGTCAGCATCAGATGTCTTCTTCAATTTGCCTTGCTTTTTTGAGATAGGTTCTCTCGCTGAACCGGGAGCTCTCCATTTGGCTAGGCTTGCTTGTCAGTGTGCTTCAGAGATCTACCTAAACCCACTCCTACTGCTGTGGTTACAGACATGCCGCCTCCGTGACTTTTCTTAAGCGGGTTCCATGCTTGCTTGGCAGGCACTTACTGAGAGCTCCTTAGCCCCTCCCCTTGAATTTTACTCACATTGAGAGCTTAATTTACACTCACATGTCCTGGGTTACAGGCCACAGGAGGGAATTCAGCAGTGTTCTTCTCTTCCACTTCTATTGTTAAAGTGGCAAATAGCCCAAGAAAATAAACTGAGATAGACTAAACTATCTCCAGTGTATCTGTTGAGAAAATCCACCTTTCTAGTCTCACTAGTCAGTCATTTGCTCCTAGGACCGCCCCTAGGGAGGCAGATTTACCTTAAGTTATACTAAATAGATGGGCAGAATACTTAATACATTAATGAGGTAGTCAGTTTTTTTCTGACTTCAATCTCATCTTCCGATGCTATACTTTCTAATTCTTGGCCCAGAGAGTGCAATCACTGGCCCAGTTATATAAATTTGGCTGATTTGGAACGGTGTGAATGGTCTTCCTCAGAGGCCTGAATGCCATAACACTATCATATGGGTCAACTAAGACAAAAGCTGTTTTATCTCTAACGCAATCAGAAGTATTACTTAACTAATTCACATACACAATCAAAGCTTAACATGCTTAGTTTAACATGTTGAAAAGGCTACAACCTAAGCCTCTCTAGAGTCCCCACACCACTGTCTACTTTCCCCACTGCCCAAACCCTTCCCAGGGACCGCCTAGAGCACATCACAGGCAACAGTTAAGGTGAGGGTGTTGGGCCCAGCAGCTCTATTCTGACTGGTGGGCCCAGAACTGCACAAACTATTAAATAACTTCCTTGGAGTTCCATGTAAGGTACACAAGTGAAAGCCCAATAAACAGGTAAGAATTTAACCATTCTTTTCTGGAGTGTGCACAATAGATCTGGCCAGAAGAGAGTGAAGTTCATGCTCCCCAATCCTGAGTCAGTCAAGTCTGACAGTCAAAGACATCTCTAAAGGTTCATTACCTGAACACTTCATTTATGTAACATAAGCCTACTCTGGCTAATTTAGGCATAAAGCAGTATCTATTGGAACCATTTCAGTAAGTCTCAGACAATGAAAGAAAAAGGAAATAGCAGGCTTTAATAAACATGCAGAATATTTTTATTCAAAAGCATGTTGAATAAAGTGGGCGATTTGAATGATTTTACATGTGTTCTAACCACCTTATACTTTTCTTTGAATTATATAACTCTGATTTTCTTTCTGAGCCTACATTCTGCTTTTTTGAGTGTCTATCTAAATTATGCAAAAGTTTGGCCCTTTGAAGGTGGATTTGGCTTTCTTAGAAAATCATCTGAAATCATGTCTAGTGAATGGAATGACTTTGAGTTATACTTTCTTAGGTAATGATGTTTTCATAAGTTTCTTTGGTGGCAGAGATAAGAAAATAGGAAAAAAATTATTCTTTGTTTAAATAACCCACTGAGTACAAATAGTGCCCATATATGCATGAGTGTGGAGTCATTCACTGGGCATGGGCACCTGTCCTTGACCACATGCCAAAGAAAAGTGACTTTCCTCCCCCAGTGGCCATTAACTGCCAATAGCTCTTCAGCAGATTATTCTTTCCTTATTATTACTGGAAGTTCTGATTATCTTTGCCTGGTGAACTCCTAATAGGTAGATAATAATTAGGTAGTAATTAGCTGAAAATCTTTAGCCAATAGTGACTGGCTTCCAGAAGAGATAAAATCTATCAAAAGGAAAAATAAATTTGAGCTGATTTAAGGGTCCATTGCAATAAAGCATGTTGCTGGAGAAGTCAGCTATCAAGGAAAAATATTATAGCTCTAAGTTCTATAAGAGAACCTGATTTCTTTCTATTTTATTTTCTTATTTGAAATAAGTGCTTGATATGAATGCCATATCTCAACTCTCAGCTCTCTCAACTCAGCTTCCCAGGGGCTGGGGTCACAGATATGCTCTACCACACGAAACTGTAAGAGACCAAGTTAGCCAGAAGACAGGGAAGTTCCAGAGAAACAGACTCCAGGGATCATGGCTCTCTGAGTCTGGTGACGGCAGGTGGGACTTGGGAATGTTGAGAACATGCATTCAGGGCCTGCTTTCCAGGCCAAATTATGCAGCGCACCTCGAAGACAAGTGCCCAGCCCACAAAGTGGTGATTATTATAGCTACCTTGCAGACTGTTGTGAGAATTATATGTCTCCTTATTTTAGAGCTTAGTGAGATGCTTAGTATATAATAATGAACAGTAATACTGTATCCTCATCTTCAGAAATGTGCATGCTACTTGTCTTTGAAATCCATCCTTTAACGAAGGACAAGAAGGACTCGAGTGCTGTTGATCCTGATACAGTGTGTAAAGATCACCCACTGTAAGAAGCCGTACACAAACAATCACAGGGACTGCAAAACTCCACGGAGTCTCAGGTCAGTAGTAATAGGTCGAAAGTATGACGAGCAGGCATGAGAGGACAAGGAACGAAATTGCTTCCTTTGTTAAGCCTCTGTCGTCTCTTCAGCTTCCTTGCCCCTGGCTTCCTTCCCACAGCTGCAACTGCTGATTTCCCTGGCAGCTCTGGCTGTGCCCACCCAGTTGGCAGACCTTCGTGCTTCATCCTCCCAGGTAGACAGGCCTGATTCACATTACCCAGCAGGACCAATGCATTCCACAGTGTGTTCAAGCAGACATGATATTAAAGGACCTAGTGTTAAACCTCTGGCCACTAGGAGCTTCTGGCTCCTCAGAGCAGAAGCTCCTCAGTAAAGACTTAAAGATACATATTTTATTCTTTTTTAAAAAATACAATTTTATTGAGTTTTTGTGCATTTCATACAATAGTTCTTAACCAAATTTAGAACTCCTCCCCTGTTCATGGCCCCACATATCCCCTCAGCAGACCTCACACATTCTGCCATATATGTTAAGTCTTATCTGGTCAAGCATTTGTACCCAAATGTCCTTGGGTGCAAGTTTATTCACTGGAGTCTAGTCAGCTGGGTGAGGGAAACTTTACCTTTTATTCTTAACTCCTGTGACAACTCATTTTCAAAGTCTGCAACTGTCAAGCTATTTTCCTTGCTTGGATTTTTTCTTCGAGCCCCAGTTTGTCCACATACTGCATAAGTTTCCTTTTTCAATTGTGACCAAATACCTGATAAGAATCAACTTAAATGAGGAAGGAGTTACTTTGGCTCGCGGTTTGAGAGGATACAGTCCATCATGGCAAGGAAGGTGTGGTAACAGGAGCATAAAGTAGGCAGCCACATTGCATCTGCAGCGAGGAAGCACAGAGTGGGACCTGGTTATAAAGCTTCAAGGTATGTCCACAGTAACCTACTTGCTCTACTGAAGTTCAACTTCCTAAAACATCCATCACCTTCTAAAATAGCATCACCAGAGATCTTTCAAGTGGTCAAATATATGAGCCTTTGGGAGAATAGTTTATAGTCAAACCACAACACACACGAATTTTAATTAACTGATATTTTAGACAGGAACAATCCTGAGATCCATCCACAGAATTTTAAGGGGCATCTTTCTTTCTTACGCTTCTAGTTGCTAAACATTGCCTCGTCCTTCTTCCAACACAGATATTAGAAGCAATTAGGATGGGAACTGCCCCTGCCTTAGGGGAACCATGCTGAGCCAGAGAGAGGGCCTTCTGCTTTTCTGTCTCAGGCATTCTCTGTGATGGAAGAGAATTGCTCCTCTCTTTTACATGTGTGGTAAGTGAACATTCACAGTTCCCAGGTGTGCTGGTTAGTTTTCATTTTTTGTCAACTTGACACAACCTAGAACCACTTAGGAAGAGTGTCTCAGCTGAGGGATTGTCCTCAGGTTGACCAGTGGGCATGTCTGTGGGGGACTGTCTTGATTGCTGATTAGTGTGGGAAGCCCCACACTGTGTATGGATGGGACCATTTTGTGAGCTGCATCCTGAACTGCACAAAGTGAAGAAAACTAGGTGAGTGCAAGCAGTGAGCTGCAAGCAAGCTGCGCAGGTGCGTTCTTTTCAGCCCGTTCTTGACTGTGGCTATGGTGTAACTTGCCGTTTGAGTTCTGGCCTTGGTATCCCTGAAGAGATGGAATGTAGCTTGGAATGATAAGTGAAATAAGCCCTTTCCTTGCCTAAGTTGCGTTTGCTGAGGGTGTTTATCATAGCTACATAAATGAAAATAAGACACCAGGCTTTCCCTGGGTCTTGCATGGAGCCCTAACCCATAAGCCAATGTGTCATGGCCAGCTCTCTCTGCACTTCTTACTACAAAGGATCAGACTAGAAATAAAGAAGCAGTCGTGGGAGAGTGGAAGGAGCTGTGGGGTTGGACCAGGCAGAGTATACGCTGTGTAAAGGGTGATGGCCTCGGGGCTCCTGTCACAGGGCAAGCAATGGGCTCAGGCAGGGTGTGTGAGGGCCAGTACTGTGTTTCTCAGTCTTGTACCCCATCCTCCTGACCAAGTCCTACAGGCTTCTCCCTTCTTCAGATTCTGTACCTTTCCTAGGTTTGAGGTATTTTTTTTGTGTGTCTTCTTGGATATGACAATACCCAGAAGGCAAAGCAAAAAGTAGGTGTTTGCATCCAGGTTGTGATGCCATTGTTACTTTACAATTTGTCTGTCGTCTCCTTATATTCCACCACCTGCTGATGATGATTAGGATCTGGGCAGGGTGCTTCCAGCTTCTTGACCTTTTAGTCAAAGAATTTAAATAAAGGCATGCCTAGACTGCAAAGTGGCAAGGGCGCTTTAATTCTAAAGAAAGTGATAGACTCGGTAAATTCACTGTCAAGAGTGCCAGCAGGCCACATGACTGGGGGTGCCCGCCGCTTCCCTCGAGGGATGGCATTTCATTCCTAAGGGCTGTATCAGGGGGATTCTCTGTTTTGACTGACAGATTAAGTCATGTAACCTTTTTTCCTACTGCACACATCCCCTCCCATAATGCATATGGTTTTAATCATATGTACACCCAATTATGCATAGGCATAAGATGGTAAATAAGAGATTCTCCCTAAAGGTTCACTTTGAAGACCATTTGCCTTATTGATCATGTACCCAAAACCAGTTTAGTCTAGATCAACCCATTGCTCTTTGTTCCCAAATGTGTTCCAGGATGTCTGAGGACAAAGAGGGCATTATCAAAGAGTTCCTAAGGGGGGTAATTCATTCCCGTTGTTTGAAACAAATAAACTTGAACTCAATGCACAGGGAAGGGGGCTGAGGGGATGGGTTTCCAGGTTGCTAACTAGTTCTAGGAGCATCACTGGGAGTGAGGCGTGTGCAAAGTGTGTGCAGGTAAGGGTCTAAGGCTGCCAAGTGCATTATTGGGAGAGAGGTGTGTACTTGGTCCAAACGAAGTGGAGTCCCAGGTTGCTGAGCTAGTCTCTGTTCTTGACTGCTTTACATTTGCTGAACCTTTGCAGGAAGTCCAGATAATCCATTTTAGATATCCTTTAGAAGTATCTTTGACCTCACATAGGTTCTTATTGAAAGCGTTCTCTCTCTCTCTCTCTCTCTCGTGTTTATGTTTGTGTGTCTCCCAGTGCACACACATATGTGTACACCTCATGTTCACCAATGTAAGCCCAGCAGGCTGACCACTGGATACTGATTATTTAAGAGCATTCTTGCTTCTCTGAAACTCAATGTGCTCTAACTGAATAGCAGTTTCTTTTTTTCACATGGATGTTCTGGTGCCTGCTCTCTGCTGACCTCCCAGCCTATGCTGAGAATTAGGCAGCACATCATAAAGTCACAAATGGCCTCTGTCCTACATGCTCATCTCCAATCTGGCCCAGACTTCAGAGGTCAGAATGTTAGCTGGAAATCCCTTTTGTTTATACATTAACACATGGTTGAAAATGAAGGCATTTGCTACACAGAGGATGTTTTTCTCTAGATAATTGTAGAGCACAGGCAGACTGGATGTTTACCATCCAGGAGACTTTACAGTGGGTCTATTATGGATGGAATACATTTTGGAGAGATGATTTTTAAAAGCCACTGTCCATGAATTCATGATAAAAATCATCCACAAATTAGCTCCATTCTGTGGGTGAACGTGTTCATTTGAAAGCCATATTATCTCTGAGTTTTCTTCTTGAAAAAGCTCTCTTCGATTCTCTAGGCAAAAAGGAGCTTAGCATTCACGGATCTATTAAGTATCTTCACATCGATCCATTCAGATCCACAGGCTTTCAGGCACTGTGTGTTTCACCCAGAACGGTTTTGTGAAAAGCCTCATCAAAGTCTGGCACCGAAAGAGCCATCTGGTAAGATGGCATTGTGACTGTACTGTGCATGTCTGTAATCAGTCCTGAAAAAGCTAAAGAGAAATCAGTGAAAAATAAATAAACAAACAGACCTGGCACTAGGTTTTCTATGCCTCTCTGTGAGCTGCATACTGGCATCTCAGACTGCTTCCTTAGGCAACCCTAAGTGCAGCCAGCAGACCAGCAACAAGAGTCCACACAGGAGCTTGCCAGAGTCCCAGCCTTCCCCCAGCTACTGAATCATAATCTGTTTTAAAATATTGATGTATTGTACATAGCACTGATTTTTTGTGTATGTGTATTATTTGCAAGTGTGTGCTGTGTGCATCTGCACATGTGTGTACATGTGTGTAGAAACCAAGATATCAAGTGTTTCCCTTGATCACCCTACATCTTATTTTTTATTACATTTACTTATTATTTATTTATTTAGTATATGTGTATGTGTATGTGTATGTGTATGTGTGTGAGTGCATGTGCCACAGCATGAGTCTGGATGTCAGAGGACACTTGCTAGAATCAGTTCTCTTTTTCCATATTGTGGATTTGAACTCAGGTTGTCAGGTTACAGGCAAGTGCCTTTACTTGTGTTTCATCCAATTAAGTTAGACTGGCTGGCCAGCAATCTCCAAAGATCCTGAGCATTCCTGTGGGATTGCCTTCTTTAGGCTGATTGAGGTGGGAAGTACCATTACCTGGGTTGGGATCCTGGACTACATAAAAAGGAGAAAGCTGGCTAAGCACGAGCATTCATCACTCTCAGTTTCTTGACTGTGCATGAATGTGATCAGTCCTCTTCAGGCTCCAGCCTCTATGACTTCCCTGTCATGATGGACTGTACCCTTGACCTGTGAGCCAAAATAACCCTTCTCTCTAATGCAACAGAAAAAGTAACTAAGATACATAACTTATACACATACATGCTTTTACGTATCTTACCTCTCCTGGGTGATCACCTGATGGACTCTCAGCTAACATATTACAGAGAATCTGTCTTTTCAAATGATCCCTAGTGGTCAGTGTACAGGTTACTATGTGAGAATCACATGGGGGTTGCTGTTTCCCTAAACATACTACCCATCAGAATCCCAGGAAGAACCCACACTAACAACCCCAGATTCCCCCAAGGTAGAGCCCAGAAAAATCTCTTTAGTTTTAATTTTTTTTTCTATTCCTTCAACAAAATACCCTGATAATGCAGCTTAAGAGAGAAAATGTTTGGTCTGGAGCACTGTTTAAAAGTACAGTCCATCAGGGTAGCAGGGGCTTGAGACACCTGGTTGCATCACATCCACTGTCAGAAAGCCAAGTACAATGAATGCATGTTGCTGCTCAGCTCCTTTTCTCTAGGATCCCAGCCAGGGAATGGCACCACCCACTGCACTTAGCAGGATGGAGATAACTCCCCACAGGCACATCTAAGTACTGGTCCCCAGGTGATTCTAGAGTCTATCAAGTTGGCATTCAATATGAGACATCATACCTCCAATTTATACAAGCTTTCTGGATGTGTTATGTTCTGCCAATCACACAACATAGCCCAGGGCACTACATAAAAGAAAGTTCTTGGATTACTTTCTGGAGATTCTGTTTCCTTAAATTGGAGTGGGACATGAGAATCTACACCTTCTTTTTGACACCTTCACCCCCACCACACACATATCAGTTGTTGGAGACCAAGTGACCTTGTCTTGCCCTTCTGCAAATGTAACATCCTGACACTTGTTGATACCAATTATGTTAACCAGCCTCTTAAGTACATCTTAGAGTTTCTTATTGTCTAGCAAACAAGTTCCTCCACCCATAGCCTTCTTTGGCTACACATGCCCTTGGCTCCTGGTTCTTCCAGTGATTTGTCTCCTAGCAACCTTAGTCCACGCCCTACCTAGCCTCTGCCTCCCCTCTTAGTGCCTTCTTCCTGATATACACATAACCTTATGATGGGCCTTTGTCTCTGTTAATTACCACATTCCTGTATGGGTGCCTGACTCCCCAAAATTATAAATACTCCCTAGAACAATAAAGCACGCGGCCTGAAGAGAGACATTTTCCCAGGTCCGTCTGTCCTGCGTGTTTGTCTCTGTCCTGTGTGTTGTCTTTACTGTTCTGTGTGTCTGTTTGTCTCCACTCATTTCAGGTTTCTAGAGTCTCAAGCCCACTGCTGCCCGCCAGCCGGAACAATCAGTGAACCTTGGGACATTTAAGAAATAGAAGAGAGCTACAGCAGAGGCTGTCAAGAGCTGAACAAAGAAGGGTATGGAAATCCTGCTAAAATGATTGATTCCCGGAACCTGAAAAGATAAAGGAAGACCATCCAAATGGGAGCAAGTGGAAGCTATTGATCCCAAGCTTCCTGTAGGAAGGAAGTCAGCTATCATTGCTTGCATTGGGCAGGAACACAGAGCCTATGGGGATGTAAAAGCTTTCCAAAGAGTAAAAGGAAGGGCTCAGGGATACTTGATTGAAGCTGTTGTCATGAAGATGCTACAGATGATAAAACTGAACCCAGAGCATCGTATGTGATTGGATGGGGTGTGCAGTTGTTCTCCAGTTGGTACTAAGTTAGAAGGAGAGGACAAGAGTTAGTAATTAGGTCTAAGGCATTTTTATTTGATGGCTGTAAAAGTTGTAGGCCTGAGTGCTCTGTGTGTGTGTGTGTGTGTATGTGTGTGTGTGTGTAGGTGTGTGTGTAGGTGTGTGTGTACGTGTGTGTATGTGTGCATGTGTGTATGTATGTGTGTGTGTATGTGTGTGTATATGTGTGTGTATATGTGTGTGTATGTGTGTGTGTGTATGTGTGTGTGTGTATGTGTGTGTGTGTGTGTGTGTCCCCATGCACAGGCACAAACATGCCACAGCATGGGTCAGAAGACAACTCTCCGGAGTTAGTTCTCTTCTTCCCCCTTGTTGGAGCAGGGTCTCTGGTTTCTGCTGCTGTCCTGTGTACTCCAGGTAAGCTCATCCTCAAGTTTCTCATCCCACTGTAAGAGTGCTGGGTTTACAGATATGTACCAGGTGTCCAGATTTTCATGTGGGTTCTGAGACTCAGACTTGGGCCATCAGCTTGTGAGGTTAACACTTTTACCCGATGAATCATACCTATCCTCGACTCTTAAGTTCTATTTTTTATGTCAGACCTGGCCACTGTATGTTTTTTAGATATTCATCCCATCAGTATCCACCCAAGAATTACTAAATAAAATCATGAAACCTGAACATCAATATTTTTAAAAGCTGCCATGTTCTCAATTTTCAGAGCCACCCATCTAGAAGCATCCTGATTTCTCGCTGTCTTACCACATTGTCATGGAGGTTCAATAGCTTAGCCCAACTCTGACTCTCAAGTACCTCCTGAACCAAGAAACTAACATCAAACTCAGACTTCTTCACAGCATCATATAATGTTCTTGTATCTTCAAGTCTGTCATTAGCGAAACCAAATGCCTGTGTATTAGAAATTTTCCTTTAGGAAAAGACAAGGGAAAACAATTGAAATGAAGACATCATAATGCTATTCAATTACCTCATCTAAGGCCAGAATACTGCAGGCAGACTTTCCTAAACAACATCTGTAGTTGAATAGGGCCTACCAAGGAACAGGCATTCCAGAACTGTGCATGTGCAAGAACGTGTACATTTAAAAAGTCAGCACAATGAGCCATCTTCTGTGCCACTTTGTTTAGAGTCACTGAACTAGACAATGGTATAATTCAGGGACTGCAAACTCTGACACGTACATAGGCCTGTGAATGTAGCATAAGTTAGCAGGATGGTTGGGTACCTCAAGTTGACTTCTTTTGACAAAGACCCAAGTTGTTTACCTCATAAAACAAGTGAATGAATTTTTCATTTTCATAAATAAACGTGCTATTCTCTTGCTGTCAAGAGAAGAGCAGTGAATGATGAGGCAAAGTCAAATCAGAGTCTGGATAGGTGCTATTCAGCTCCAGTCAATTCCCAAGGTCTTACCTGAGTTTTATATTAGTTTTCCAAGAAATTTAAGAATCACTTGATCTTTAAAAAATATTATATTTACTATTTTAATTTTATGTGTATGAGTGTATTTCCTGCATGTATGTATGTGTACCCATGTCATGCAATGCTTGTGGAGGTCAGAAGAGGATGGTGAGTCCCCTGGAACTGGATTTATGGATGATTGCAAAAACACCAGGACTTGAGTTCTGATCCTAACAGCCATGTAAAAAGCTTTGTATGCCTGTAACACCAGCTCTTCGCAGGGCAGAGACAAAAGGATCACTGAGGCTTTCAGCCTAGCTTCATGTCAGTGAGATACCTGGCCTGAGGGGCTAGAGATAGAGAGTGACAGAGCAGACATCTGATGTCTTCCTCTGGCCAGAAAGACCAGTTCAAGAATCATTTCTGCAGATGGGCATTGCTTTGCCAATCAAAACCGTAGTTGTTGGAGAAATGGAAAGATTCTATGTACAATTTTAGATACTACAAGGGAACACCAGTAAAGAAGGTACCAAGTAGATGAAGATAAATGGCTTTCTAAGATGAGCACTGAAGGAGGACCAGAACTGAGAATTACCAAGTGTGGAGAAGATTACAAGAACCTGGTGTGAATAACAAGAAGTTCACAGACAAGGAAGAGCAGGGAGGTGGGGAAGAGGCGTGCGTCGTGGCAGATGTGCAGAGGGTTTCACATTTCAAAATCTGATCCCCACTGAAAGAAAGTGGTTTCTCATCTGCTTAATTTCTCCATGATCATCAAGTCATAAGGGTAGACCTCTGAAGCAGTTTGTTGAAGCCTGTAATACGCTCTCTGCTCTGGTATTTTTGTAAGAGTTGTTGCTGGCTCCCTTAAGAGTGGTTGGTTTTAGTTTTAGTTTTAGTTTTAGTTTTGAGATAAGGTCTCTTTTATTTCAGGCTAGACCCAAACTCACAGGGCAGATCCTCCTGCCCCCATTTCCCAAGTGCTGGAACGGTACCTGCCTAAATTATGAGTGTAAGGCAAGCAGTCCACAACCTGAGCTGTATATCCAGCCCACCTTCAGGGTTAGCTGAGAAAAA
This sequence comes from Eospalax fontanierii, assembly GCA_035773235.1. Lineage (NCBI taxonomy): Eukaryota > Metazoa > Chordata > Mammalia > Rodentia > Spalacidae > Eospalax > Eospalax fontanierii. Next base: position 49,080,041 of record CM069547.1, on the reverse strand, counting down.
CAAAACTGTTGAGTATTTAACAGAAGAGATGTATACAGAGACAGTGAGAGTCACAGAGCAAGTGAGAGAGAGCTGCTCATCTCCATGGGGTATCAGTTCTCCTGGGAGTGTCTGTGGATGCCCATGTGCCTTACTTGAAAAGGCATAGTATTTGCTTATAACCTAAGTACATCCCCCATTTACTTTGACTCATATCTAGATTACTCATAATACTCAGTACAATGCACATGTTGTGTAGATGTATCATATACTGTGCCATTCAGAGAATAATGGCATTCATTATATAAAAACGTTTTATATATTGAATATAGGCACAATTTCTTTGCATTTATCCCCAAATCACGTTGTACTCTGAAAGGTCCCAGGCTCTTCACCTCTCCATAACCATGGAATCATAATTTTTATAGAAATATGCATATGCTATCTTTCTTGATTCGGCCACAGCAAACTTACAGAAAGCTGTAATCCATCAAGAGACAATAAATGCTGCAACAATATGATACTGTGGATGCCTGGCCAGACTCCACATTGGAGGCTTTGCCAAAGCACTGAAAGCCATGGAAGTATCTTCCACAGCAATGTCCTTCCGGGCTCACCAGGAAATGGATGGCATTCCAGCCTCTCATGGGTGTTCTAATTTGGACCACGGGTATGGTGTCCTTACTCTAAAGGAGTTCAAGGCAAACTGAGGAGATAATTTTCTTCAACAAGACAAAGGTACCTTTCCTTGCAATTGAAATATAGTCTGGTTATACTGGTCCTTTAGCCAGGGCTCTGGCATCTACAACATGTGTAGTCTTCCAAGGCCACCTTCTGAGGCTTTAAAAAAATTCTCTCCACCAAAACCCAGTAGGACTTTTCCTTCCGTATTGAGGCGATCCTGTAGTGTTCACTAACTTACGTGCTTGCTCCCATCTTCTGAGAGTGCCCACCAGATGTCAGGGCCATGGACAGACACTAGGAATAGGAGATCAGCAGGAAGGACTCCTATCCCCAACACACTTCCCTTGTAAGCAAAGTGGATAAGGATGCAAACCAATAATCATTGCAGCAAACTAAGTATTACAATTCAGCTTGGACAAGGGCTTGATTTGCTTGGAGAGATCAGGAAAAATATTTCCTCCCTTCCTCTTTCCCTCCCTCCCTCCCTCCCTCCCTCCCTCCCTCCCTCCCTCCCTCCCTCCCTCCCTTCCTTCCCTCCTTCCTCTTTCCTTTCATTTCTTGTCTTTGTAGTTTGAGATAGCATCTCATATAGTATTCCTGGCTGGCCCCAAAGTCACCATGTAGCACAGGCTAGTCTTTAGTTTATGGAAGTACTCCTGCTTCAGCCTCCTCAGTGCTGGGACTACAGTTTGGACCACAAGACTCAGCTCCAAGAACCCCTCTATTGTGTTATTGTTCTCCAGTGTTGTCTTCTCAAGCTAAATACAAACTGTCATTTTGTCTTTATCAACCCTACTACAAGACTTCACATGCACAAGACACTCAGCAAGTGTCAATGTGCTGAATAATTATAACTAAAGATGACTTCACTCGGCTCCCCACTGATCACCACTGGAGAAATGAAACACAGTGGTGCAGAGCGCCCCCTGCAGGGCAGAGTTGAGCTACGACTTTCAACCCAGGCTTTGCTCATTTCCTGGGTTCACTTTTCAAGGCTCCCCAAGCTGTCATCCATATCCCACCCATGGTACCCACACACACTGTGTAGAGCCATCATTTGAATATGCTGGAATGCTTAATAATCTGAAAATGAGGAAACTGCATCCCAGAAACTGATGAATAAAAGCAGCTCTCATCAAGGCATCTTCCCCAAACAATCCCTCCAGGGGGTAGCTCCAGGCATTTGTCATAAACAGAATGGAGGTCATTAAGGCTTGGCAAAACCTAACAACACATCTAATTATAGGTTTGAAATCACAGAGCCAAAGCAGCAACTGTGGGGCGTGCTGAGTTTAGTTACTTCTCAACACACTTCATTGCCTTGCTTGGGTAAATCATTCCTAGTACTTAAAAAGAAGTAGACATTTTTTTTTTCCATTATCTCCAAAGGAGGGGGCAATAGGACAGCATCCTTGGGCATAAATAAGAGTTTTGAAGTTTTCTAAATGTGTTCTTTAGCACCGTCAAAAGAAAGTGCAAGTCTTACCAGCAGGCAAAACTAACCATAAGGTCATCTAGTAAGACAATCTGACAATTTATATTTATCTGATAGCTTCTTCTTTCTTCAAGCTCCTACCGGCCCCAAGGGAGTTGACAACATTACTTTAAATTAGTTGGGGAAAATGGATAATTTGGTCAGCATGAAAGAAAAAAAAAACTTGTATCTATGGCTTTAGTCTTCACTTTGTTTGGGGGAAAATATATTCTACAAATATATATTTTGTCTTATGCTTTTAAAAATAGTTCTGAATGTGAAGATTCTTATGATACTTAATGTTATTGTTTTGCAATGTAAGATGTCCTCGTTAGCTTTGACTGTGAACTTGACACAGCCTGAAGCCACCCAGGAAGGGAGTCTCAATTGAGGAACTTCCCAGATAAGGTTGTCTGTGGGGGATTGTCTTCACTGTTAATGGGCACAGGAGGGCCCAGTCCACTGTGGGTGGCGTCATCTTTTGGGAATGTTTTCCTGGGCTGCATAAGCATGACTCCGCCATCAAACCAGGGAGTGTACCAGCAAGCAGTACTCATCCATGGTCTCTGCTCTGAGATCCTGCCGGCTTCCATTACTGATGGACTGTGTTCAAGTGTAGGATGAAATAGACACTCTCCTCCTGTAGGTTGGTTTGGTCAGAGTGTTTTTATCACAGCAACAGAAAGGGAACTAGAACAAATGTAGAACTGAAAATGTAATTTTTTTAACTTATCGATAGTCTTGTCTTTTTTTCTTAGTGAAGCACAGTTTTGTTACTTAGGAGACTATATTGATATTAATCTACAGCACACAGTTTGGGAGGGAGTTAATGGGAGCAAAGGTCAATATCTTAGATGTAGGACTGCGCCTGATGCGCCTGATGAAAACTAATTGTTTTTATGTTAATCTAAAACATTAAATTTAAAAACAAAATAAGAAAAACTGCATACTTTGGTTTTTGTATGATAATAGAACATAGACTAGTGGTGAATAGCAAATCATTTAAAATGCATTTTTAAAATAAAAATGATCTCCATTGGCTGTGGTGGCACATGGTTTTAATCCCAGTACTCAGGAGGCAGAGGCAGATGGATCTCTGAGTTCAAAGCCATCTTGGTCTTCATAGTGAGTTCCAGGTCAGCTGGAGCTATAGTGAGACCCTGTCTTAAAAAGACTAAAAATTAAGTAAATAAATAACAATTAAAATAAATAAATAAAAGTGAGGTGACTTTTATTATCTTGTAAGAGACATCATTTTTTGAACCTTTCTTTTCAAAATGTTATTGGATACTTCTGTGTTTTTTTATTCTTTTGGAAAAATTTGTATATATGACAAATTCCTGAATCTCCTTTTGGGCTCTCTGTGGTCAGTGATAGCATGCTTGCCACTCTCCCTCTAGACTTGGTGCTGTAGCTCAGGGAGAGAGTGCTTACCCAAGTCTCCCTTTGGAATTCTGACTAAAAATAAGTCTTAGAAATATAAATTAATTTAGTATGCCTTGTCAAATTTATAAAGCTAAATCCTGGGCTGACAAGATGGCCCAGCAGGTAAAAGCACTTCCACACAGCCTGACAACCTGAGTTCCAACCCTGGAACCCATGATGGCAGGAGAGCACCAGCTTGCAAAAGTTGTCCTCTGGCCTCCGCCCGCCCTGGCACGCGGCACACAGTGATAATAAATGAAATGATCTTTCATTTTTATGCTGCAGTGTTTCTTTGACCCCACAGCATTTTTTCTATGTTCAGTTTTTCATAGTAGCTATGTTCTAATTCTAATTATGTTTATTTCCAGGAACTCTGACTTTCACTTTCATATATGAGTTTTGTTTCTATTTGTTGTGGTGGGGTTTCACACAGAACCCCAAGAATGCGTTGTGTATCTGGGCATGGTCTCACACAATCCTACAGCCTCAGTCTCTCAAACAGAAGCCAATGTGCCTGGCTTAAAGTATTCTTTTCTTTTTGTCTTTCCTTTTTTCATTGTCTGTGTGTATATGCGTATGTGTATGTGTGTGTGTGTTGTTGTGCATGTGCATATATGCATTTTTTGCATGTGTATGGGCGCACATGTGTGTGGGTGCACATGTGTGTGTGGAGGTGCAAGCTTGATGTCTGGAATCCTTCTAGATGGCTCTTCCCCTTACTCATTGAGGCAGGGTCTTTCACTCAAATCTAGTCTTGCTTGCCAGCCTGCTTTGGCAATCTCCTGTCTCCATCTTCTGGGACAGGCTGTCTGCCACACCCAACTGGCATTTAAACAGGCGAGGTGAGGGCAGTTTCTAGACTGTATCACCCCTAGGACAATAAACGATGTAATAGCTAATCCTGATGGTCAATTTGACAGAGCTTAGACCCACTAGGGTAACATACCTGAGACTACGCAGTATTTCCAGAGAGGTTTAACTGAGGTCGAAAGACTCACAGTGAATGTGGTGGCATCGTCGCAGGTGCTGGGGACCCAGGCAGAGCAGAACGGAGAAAGGAGCTGAGCGCCAGCCTTCATCTCTGCTTCCTGTCCCCACACGCTGCTGCCGCCCTAGCGTAGTGCCTGCGTAGCGATCATACCCTCCCCGTCCCGTGCCGAAGTAAGCCCTTCCTTCTTATGTTGTTTTGTTGTCTGGAGTGGTATTTTGTCACAGCAACAAGAAAAGTAACATACAAATAGCAACCAACTTCAGGACTTTGAGTTACCTTTGGTGATGTCTGTGTGTCTGATAAGGACACACGGAAATTGTTATGGGTAGCAGAAACTCAAACTACTTTGAGAAAATAAAAGAGGAGTTGTTTTCTTTTTTTTATTTTTTTTTATGTCGTTTAAAGGTTGAAAGGTCACAGGCGGCCAAACTGTCGTCAGGGCCGGGTCTTTTTTTCTTTAGGCTGACTTCTCACAGACTGGGTCTTTTTTTCTTCACCCTAACTTCTCACGGACCGGACCTTTTTTCCCTTAGGCTAACAACTTCTCACTATCCTGGCCTCAAACCTGCAGGCATCCTCCTGCCTCAACCTTCAGAATGCTAGGATTACAGAGCTGTGCGGCGTGTGTTTTTTTCTCCATCACTTGTCTTCTTTCTTAAGCATTGGCTCCTTAGGGTTCTCTGCCATGTCACATGACTTAGCAGCAGGTGATCTCAGGGTATAAAGCCTGCCTCCCACTTAGGGTTCAAGTTCAGACCCATGTTCCTGAGACTAGGAGACTGAGATTCCCTCAGGTTCCAGGTCTGGCTCCTGTTCATACTCATGTGGAGAGGAGAGAGACTGGGGCAGCCCGCCCGCCCCTACTACCCAGGCTAATTAATACCCAGGGAACAAAGCAGCCAAAAATGAGACACTTGTGAAATTATTTCCTTCATAATGTTTTTAAAATCTATTTTTAATTTTTTTTGGGGGGGTTAAGTTATTTTTTAATTTTTGTGTGTTTGAATGAGGGCGTGTGGGCACATGCCACAGTGTGTCTCTGTGTGGGTCAGAGGACAACTTTAAGGAGCTGATGTGCGCCTTCTGCCTTGTTAAGGCAGGGTCTCTTGCTTCTGGCTGCTGTGCTTCGGAGACTGAACTCAGGCTGTTGCAGCTACAGCTTTTACCCTTTGAGCCATATCTCTGGTCCTATTCCGTGATTTTTGGATGTTATCTAATTTCAGTTGGGATGTGGTTGCCTGTCATTGGTTCACATCTTGGAGCAGCTCCCTGGGCCTTCAACTCTGCTTGCATTTCCTTTAGCCACAAACTTTGGCTACTTTTCAGCTTAAGTCCTACAGTCTTTCTTTGTTTCTTCATGTGGGAGATCAGGGGGAAAACTCCATTGGACTCCAGATAGCTTGGGAAAAGTCAGAGCAGGAGATGGCTTTGAATGCTGTCTGATAGTCCATTTTTTTAATCAAAAGAGCAATTTTCTCCTCTCAGAGGAGGCTCTTCACATCAGGTATTTGGCTTCAAGGTGCTTGCTGATTAATTACTTACATTTACATAACATTAATCTCCTTTCTAGCCATTTAGCAGGCTTCCAGCCGGGTTTTATATTCTCCCTCCCTTTGGCAGAGCAAACTTGCTCTTAAAAGAACCCAAACTGCTTTTGCAATGCATAGATTCTGAAATCATATTCAAACAAGACAGAATCAAGTTTCCAAGCAAAGCTTTACATGAATATTTATTTCTTCTGCATATTAGGAAGATATCTGAATGTTGTGCCTGATGCACACACTGTTTTGAGTTGTATAAACTATGTAGGAACTGTGTTTCTGCCTATCTGGAACTCTCTCTTCCCCAGAACCCTGTTCGTTCGTCCCAGTTTGGCTTCAACAGTAACTTTTTTTGAAGACTTCTTGGAGCTTCCTCTTCAGCGGACATCTTAAGACATAGCTGCACATCTCTAGGTGGAACTTGGGTTTTAATTCATTCATTCAGTTGACATTTTACTGGGCTCTTCCTAGGCTAAGTCCTATATATGAGTTACTTTTCTCATGGCTGTGACCAAATGCCTGACAAGCAGCAACACAAGGAATGACAGATTTGTTTGGGCTCATGGTCACAGAGGCGTTCTAGTTTGCTTCCGGTGCTGTGACAGAGCAGCTCATTTCATCTTATACTGCTTCCAGTTCACAGTCCGTCACTGAAAGAAGGTGGGGCTGGAACCTGAAGCAGAAACATAGAGAGATGCTGTTTACTGGCTCATTCTCTGACCCGTGCTCAGCTAGCTTTCTTATGCAGCCCAGGCCCACCTGCCTACGATAGTACAAGGTGCAATAGTGGGTGGGGCCTTCCCACATCAATCATCAATCAAAACAATATCTTACAGACATGGCCACAGACCTATCTGATCTGGTCAGTCCTTTAACTGAGTCTCCCTTAGGTCCCTAAACAGTGTCAAGTTGACAGCTGAAGCTAATTAGGGCAAGGCTAGGTACAGTCCATCCTAGTGGGAAGGCGTGGTGGTGGATGGCTCCATTACCGTGGAAGCCAGCCACTGTCAGCGCACATCGCCTCAGGCATGAATGCTGGCACTTTGCTAGCTTTCTTCTTTTCTCCTTTTATTTCATCCAGGCCCTCTAGCACATGGGATGACTCACATTCAGGGTGGATTTCTCCTCCTCAGTTAATCCTTTTTGGAAGCACGCTCAGAGACATACCCAGAGGTGTACCCGATGGTCTCCTGGGATAGAATGAACATATATTAAATGAATATGTAGAACTTCCAGAGAAGTAAAGATATTACTTTTAAAAAAGAAGTGGAGGCAAAGAGGATGGTGAGTTCAACTTCAGCCTGGACTGCATGGTTTAGAATGCGGTACATTAGAGTTTTTGAACTCTTTTCTTTTCTTTTCTTTTCATTTCTCATAGGCACGAGGCAGCCAGGAAGGACGAGCTTGTTCTCTCTGCAGTCTGCCCACATCTTCTCAGGTGATTTCACCCATTGTCACAAGGGAATGTAAGTACCTCCTAACAGTTCTCAAAGATGATCAGCACTCAGCTGATCAGTCACATCAACTGACAAGGGTCCGTTCTTTTCTGTCAAAGTAAGGGACAAAGGAAGGAAAGAGAGTCAGAGGCCACGGAAAGAGCACTGTACTGAACAGGAAGCAGAGGCTCGCTTCGGTGCTCAGGACACTCTCCCTGAATGCCCAGGTCATATTTCCTTCCCTGCCTTTGGGAGCTGTTCTGAGCACACAGATCCTGACTGTACATGCAGTCTCAGCTCTGAGACTCTGACAGTGGTCTCCAGTCTCTTCCTACCAGCGAATCCTCGGCCCCTCCCAAATATCACTGCCCTCAGCCCCGCACCTTTGGACCTGGAGCTCCCTCTCTCCTTTCCCCCCACTTGCATCTTTAAACAGCTACGTCTCTCTCAGACCTCCTGTTCTGTTACAGTGCTCAGGGAGGCTACTCAGGAGTGTTTTCTCCTTGCCTGTGTTTTCCACTGACACATTAGCAAATGATAATTCACATGATAATACACATGGTCACTCATGTGTATTTTGCTCAAGACTGCTCTGTGAGAATAAGAAACCAGGTTTGCATAGCCTTGTTCATGTCCCTGCAGAGTTTTGACACCAGGCTGCAGCTCAGTGAGAGCATGCCTAGAGTGCAGAAGGCCCAGAGTTTGACCCTTAGAACTGTAAAAAAAAAATCACAATGCTTCAATTTTCTATCCATTTACCCAACACAACACTGAGTCACTGACTGAATGAAGTCCCGGCTGGCCAGCAGGCTTCTGATGAGGTGCAGAGCTTTGAATGCGGTATCTCCCTGAACTTGTATGCTGAAATCTTAATTACCAGAGTGACAGAACTAGAAGATGAGGTGTTAGGATAGGGATGAGATCATAAGATCAGAGCCCTCAAGCGTAAAGCTAATTAATAATTACTCTAGCCAAAAAAAAAGTCCAAGGGCTCTTGCTTGCCCTTCCTATCAAAGGATACAGTGAGAAGGTATCATGCATGAACTAGCCAGCAGGCCCTCAGCAGATACTGTATCTGCCATTACCTTGACCTTGAATTTCCTAGAACTCTGAGCAAGAATTTGTTGTCATTTATACGTTAGTTGTTACTGTATTTTGTTATGCCAACCTGAGAAGACTAGGACATGGAGCCCACATTTCCTGTTCATTTCCTTGAGTCAGAGCTGATCAGGAGCCTGTAGCATGACACAACCATACCTCAGACAAACACAGGGAGAGGAGGAGTGAGATACAAACGTAACTGACACAGAGTGGTTTTATTTACCCGGTAGGATATGTGATGGTTCACATCCTGGGAGAAACATATGTCTACCATGAGTACCTATTTTATAGGTACTATGCCAGTCATTTAAATGCATAGCCTCATTAAACCCTAATTCACTATCTCTGTTTTGTCCATGAGGACACTGAAGCCCAGAAAGATCAGTTAGCTCAAGGTCACATAGCCGGTGAAGTTTCAGTCCAGGACTTAAATCTGTTTGCCTCTTACCACGGTGTGTAGTGGCATTTGGTACGGAGGTGTATTAAAAGGACCGTATGTATTACTCAATACCCGGCAGCCTTTCTAGGCAGGAGATGATGACAGTCTGAGCTGAAGTACTAACCAGCACATGAGGGTGAAAAAGAAATTGTCTTCAGAGCTATCTGTGAGTTAGGAAATGGATTGGTAGATTTAATACAGTGCTCATTCATTCATGCATGTACACATATGCTCCAATATCCATTGAGTGTGTTATATGCCAGACAATGTTTTTAGATAGCACAGGGAACATAAATGTGATTAAAACGTATTCTATGAATTCAGTGGGTTCTGATTCTAAAAGAAGCAGTGAAACAAAGTAAAAAGGATCAAAAGCTCCACTATATGCTTTGATTCTGTCTTTCCCATCTCTCCGTCTGTCTCTTCTTCTCCATCTTCTGTGCTGTAGTAGTCTTGTACTGTTGCGCTTCCTGTCTTGCATGCAGCGTGAAGCAAAGTTCAGAGCCTTTCGTTGTTTCCCATGGAGTGGTTTGTCACTTTTGTGGCGACTCAAACACATCTTCAATGGCTTATCTGAGAAGGTTACGCATGAATGTACTAGCATATTGATAATTTGAAGTTTCCTTACTTAAAAACCTTAACCATTGCTTTAAACATCTACAATGTCTCAGGGCCTGCGCAGGTATGAAGATAATACCAGTGTGAATGCAATGGACAGAGCTGTCCTGGAGGTTATATCTAGAGGGAGATACAGACAAGTAGATCCAATGTTAAAAGTATAATATACAAAAAATGGGTAAGTTATCACTGCAATTTTGAATCTTAAATGTCCCCCAAAGTCCCATGTGTTAAAGGATTGGTCTCCAGGGTAGATCTATTATAAGATGATAGACCTTTTAGGAAGGATGATAGAATGTGTAAATCATAAAAGAGCTGTGAATCCCACTGGAGGGGGCCATGAAGTCCCAAATGACAGGCCTGGGACAGATCCTAGTTAGATAGTCACTTCAGGAACTAAGGGACTAAAGAAGGATGTTTGTGGGACATCTCCTGAAGCTATCTCCTTCAGGGTCTTGAGATGACAACCTGCTTCCCAGGAAAGGGAATCTTGAAAGAAGGGCTTCCGTCTGGACACAAAGGGGATAAACACTTTCTCTCTCCCTCACTAGGTTGTAAAGCCATCTTTCACAGAGAAGAATCTACTCTGACTTCTAAGTAGAGTGCACATTCCTTGCCTGTCACACGAAGGTCTGGCTCTGACTTTTATTTCCTAACTCTAACTTCCACTCCTTTTTCCTCTCCTGAAATCTAACAAAGGAACTATTAGATCTAACAAAAGTCCTATTAGAACTTTAGGTCATTTAAAGCATTCCCTCAAAGAGGACTGTGAGACTTTGATCTTTTCGCTTTCATCTTCTCCTTACGGAGAGACTGTTCTGTCATGTGCTCCGACAGTGGTAACTTCACACAGGTCCAAAACAATGGGCCTAAGTTATCATGGACTGGAACCTCCAAAACTATGAGCTGGAATGAACCTTTCTCTTTCTAAGTGAACTTTTGAGACATTTCATTGTGGTGATGGAACGCTGACTCATCAGGTAATGCAGAATAGACGAAATACATTTCACCCAGCCCAACGGTGTCCGAAGCACAAAGTGGCACCCAATCCAAAACCCAGAGAAAGGAGTAAGGTTGGAGATGCTATGCAATATAAAACCTGTGAACACTGCCAAAATAATTGTTTGGAACATACATATTTTTCTGGTGTAGGAAACTAGTACTATTAGACAAAACTTTGGGCGGTTTTTCCTTGAATACCAACAACGACACCAAAAACAAAAACAAATTGGAAGATGGAAAATGATTTCAACCCCAAACTCAGAGTCTACTTCTCAGCTTTAGCACTCCAGGGCATGTTTGAAGGATGATGCCCTAATCTGTATCTGCCCTAATCTGTATCTTTCATTTATTTATTTTTAAACACTCTGTAGTGTTAGCTGGTCTGGGTTCCATTGTGTAGCCCAGGCTAGCCTTGAACTAGTGGCAACCTTCCTGCCTCAACCTTCCAAATGCTGAGCTTGTAGGCAATACACCACTATGTTCAGACGAAATTGTCTTTCTAATTATTTTCTCAGTCATCTATCCTTCCTCTTCCTTCTGTTTAAATACCTGTCAAAGCTACATTTTCTTGTCCTGAAATTTAGTTTGGTAGATAAAGAAATTACTTCCACCGGGACTATTGATAACACTCTTGGCTTGAATCCTGGTTTTAGAAGAGGATACCACTTTACTAATGGAAATTTATGAGCATTTGGAACACCCTGGTGCACAAGTTTCAAAATCTGGGGCCAAAGGTGGCCTGTACTTGTTGGCAAGAGGCACTGGCTCAAATTAAATTAGTTATAGCTTTAAGACCAGTGGCAATCAAGAACTCTTAAAGTGGTGCCTTAGCAAAACTCCATCTACAGTGAGTGAGTTTCTGTCTGTCTCCTTCCTCATCTGAACTGAGCCGCAGACCACCAAACCTGATCACGGGTTTCTGCTTCCCTCTTGGGCCTTTTGCAAGGGCTTCACATCACTGAGTTCAGGTGTCTTGCTGGACCTCTGCGGCAGATAGTTAGATGCGATGGTTAGAGCACTTTATTATTCTGAATTTGTGTTCACAAAACTGAGTTTTCCTGAACCACCTTGGAAAGAATCGACTCCAACATGAGAAAACAAGGCATAAGTGTATGAAGAATGGCCTGGACCTGAGTCACCATCAGTGATGTCTCCAGCCAGGTGAGGCTGTAGAATGTTGATGACTGAGGGTCTTCTGTAATTTTGCTTAATCTACGAGATTGCTCAGTGTCTCAAAGCTTATGACAATGGCGTGTACTCAATTGGAGAGTTAGGCTTCCTAGCTAAGAATTGCCATGTCCTTGTTACACATCATACAGGAAGAAATGTGTAAGAATGAATATGGGTCAAGAAGACAGAGGAATGCACAGGAAACTAACTTTGTAGAGGACAAGAAACATTTTGAGAGATGCTTGATGAATGTTTAGACCTTGTTAAGTAGCATTTTGAACCATGTAGGACCAATATATGTTTTACTGTCTGGCAGGAGCAAGAATTAGAGGATTCATGAATATGATCTCCAAACTTTAACAATGTGTAATTGAACCAAAGAATTGAAAAAGGAGATAACAGGAGCACTGAGAGTTGCTGAAGACTTTTTGTTATGTATGGACTTGGGTCATCCTCCTGCATATTGAGGATAATCCTTAGAGTGTCAAGATAGCCTTGGGCAATGTTCTAGACCATGAACTTCATCACTGAGGTGCTCTTTTCTATGACATGTTTGTTTCTATTTGTTGCTAATTAATCATCTCAGCCCAAAAACACCTTATTGAAAGGATGCCAAGTTTTTTCCTCTAAGAGAACTCCTGCCAGAGTTCCTTGTGGAGAAACTATCTATAATGCAAATTTATAACACAGCATTTTGGGTTTAAACTTTTTAATTTTAATTAGGTCTTTTGAAACAGGGTTTCTCTATAGCCCTAGCTGGCCTGGAACCCCTTATGTAGACCAGGCTGGACTTGAACTCACAGAAATCCACCTGCCTCTGCCTCCTGAGTCTGGGATTAAAGGTATGTGGCACCATGTCTGGCTTACTTTTATTTTTTATGTGTATGAGTGTTTTGCCTACCTGTATGTATGCTAAGTGCACCATGTGCATGCAATGCTTGTGGTTACCAGAAGAGGGCATCAGATCCCCTGGAATTGGAGTTGCAAGTGGTTGTTAGCTGCCATGTAGGTTCTGGGAACCAAACTTGGGTTCTGTGCAAGAACAGTCAATGCTCTAAGAGTCAGAATCAGCTGAGCAAACGAATGAAGCATACTCTCCGATTAGACAAATCTGGGTTTATTGGGGTTACTTACAAAAGATTGATCACTGGGGAGGGGGACAGCAGTCTCGCATGGGGGTGCCAGCATTTTGATCAGAAAGACCCCAGTGCACACCACCAAGATGGCAACCCCCTGATGCCACCGCATGCCTCTACTCCCAGCATTCACTGCTCTTCTCCCATGTCCCCCCCCTTGAGACACTGGTTGCTTGGAATGTGATTGGTCAAGTTTATTGGCTCCATTTCCATCAAGCAAATCCTTAGAGGCGTGTCTTGCTGATGCTTGTATCCTGCTCTCCCCGCCATGGGCGTGTCCACCAATGGGCGTGTCCATCAGTGAGTGTGTCCACCAATGGGCATGTCCATCGAGCCAGAGTGAAACCCAGCTAAATGAACACCTCTGTCACACAGTAGTAAGCATGGGTACTCTGAACTTGATGGACTGCTCTCCTGGGTGGAGACTAGTGTGACCCAGGACAGGAAGCTATTGATGGACAGAGGCTCTGGAGGCCGATGGGGATAGTGAGAATGATCATCTCAACACTGGCTGCTTGGAGGACCTTGTGTGTATCTACTGTACAGGAAATATCCCTCGAGACAAACAGGACCTGGAGGTAGGAAAGGGTTCCACAACCACACAGTTTACCTGTCCATCTACAGTCAAGTCAGCCTCACCTTCACTGGGAATTCCAGTGTGCAGGTTCCTGCTTTTTCAGCACCTGTCTGACCCTTTCTTAGTAGGACTCATGGTAGGAGTCTTCTCGCTCTGCTTGCTGAAGTTACTCCAATGAAATGACCCCCCAGGGCTCTCCTTCTCTTTAGGCATCAGTGAAGTTCCTCCAGTCCTATGCCAATTTAGTCCAACCCTTCAGAACAAAAACGTGGTATTGTCTTGGGATAAGCCACTTTGAACTCTTCCTCATTAAGCACCAGAGGAAAATCTAAAATTTACAAAAGTTTTCTTTAAACAGTATTGTATTAGTTACTTTTCTTGTTGATAAGACCAAATATCTGACAAGAAGAAATTTAAGGGAGGAAAAGCCTATCCTGGCTTACAGTTCAAGGGAATCATTTCTCCATGGAGGAGAATTCATGGTAGCAGGTATAGAAAGCCGATGGTGGGAACAAGAGGCCAGGTGGTCACATCAAATCCATAGTCATGAAGCAAAAAGTGAGCAAAAAATGTGGCCAAGCTATAAAGCCTCAAGTCCTACCGTCAGTGACCCACTTCACCAGTGAGGATCCAGCTCCTACAGGCTCCACAGAGAAGCCTATGAGGGACTAGGGGACATTTCACATACAAACCACAAACACCTTCATATATATATATGTTTATATTATCTATAGTTATTTTAATTCTCTATAGTGATCAAATATATTCCATATATGATTGAAATTATTTATTTCAGGACTTATCATGGAAAGATCTAGAAAGATCACGATAAGCCTACTTCTATCTATTGCACTTTGACATGAGGCTTTTAAAACAAAATGTCAGGGTTATTGAGACAGAATTCAGAATGACAGAAGGATCAGTTTATTGAGTTCCTACTTTCATGGTTTCATGGTGTTCCCTGAGCTTTGGGGGGAGAGGGCGGGGGGAAGTACTATAGATGTTCCATTTTTGACTGAGCATTCAAAATTTATTCTCTGTACTTTGGCCAGTCTCTGCGGTCACTAAACCGTGTCACCTCTCTCTCTCTCTCTCTCTCTCTCTTTCTCACACACACACACGCACACACACACACAGCGTCTCTGACCAAAGCTGATCACAGCACTATTTTATAGACATAAACATAGTTACTTAGAATTTCATTTGGCAGGCATATCATGTCTGTTTAGTAAAAGAACAGCAGTAGTTTCCCACTAGGGCCTATTACCTCTCCAGCCATGAGCTTTTGACTAGGTTTATAGTATCAGATGTGAGCTCTCTCCTGTGGAGCAGTCAGCAAACCCAGTCAGAAAGTGCTTGGTCACTCCCATGACAGCCTTTCCATTGTTGCACCAGTGAGCTCATCTTGCCTGGCCAGTCAGTATCACTGCATAAAGGGTCCACTGCTAAAATGGTTGATGACAATTCTCCCAGCCGACTGCATAGCACCTTCTGGCCCTATTGTAGCTCCAGCAGGAAGGAAGTTTCCAGACCTGTTTCAGCTTGGTTTCTCAGTTCAAGAAGCATTGTGGGCTACTTACTTCCCTTTGAGCTTTTGGTCAAGGAGGCCCTGAGGTGCCACAAACAATATAGGCAATTATCCCTTTGTTGGTAAAGCACTGTTGCTGAAGATGCCACATGCTTGGTTTGATGCTTCTTGGACTTTAGTTTAGTAACCCGTGGCTTCTTAATAATTTCAAACTTTATCCACACACAGAATGTATCTCCATTTAAACTCTTTTATTTTATTCTTTGGTAATTTGAACACAATGTATGCAGATCAGGTTCATTCCTGCTGCCCCTCCCACTCTTCCTGGATGTACACACACACACACACACACACACACACACATATCTCCTTCCTTCTGGTCTTCTTCTTTTTATAACCCACTGAATCCAATTAGTATTGCACATGGGTATGAGACCCATCCACTGAGGTATGGTCAACCTACCATGGGACACACCCCTGAAGAAAACTGACACCATTTCCTGCAGCTCTGTTTATATGCATTTTGAATAATTACTCTGAATATTAATTACCTCAATTCCCATTCAAAAACCACAGTCAAAAGACACAACTGGATTAGAAAACATAATATTTTGTGTTGTTTATAAGTAATACCGCTAGTTACACTCATTTTTTAAAGGGGCCATGAAAAGGGGACCTTTTTTTAAGGAGATGGTAGAAAACGTGACACTGGGAATGACACTTACAATACAGACGTGCTCTGGACGTATGACTTCTACCTAACTTTGCACCAAAAGGTTAAATCTTGGGGCTGGAGAGATGGCTCAACTGTTAAGAGAACTGGCTTCTCTGGCAGAGGACTTGGGTTCAATTCCCATCACCTACGTGGTGATTAACAACCATCTGTAACTCTAGTTCCAGGGGATTCGATGTGATGCAGTCTTACCTATGTAGGTGAAACACTCATATACATAAACTATATATATAGTAAATAAAATATTTTTAAAAGTTAATCTTTTGTTTTGAGATCATTTAACACTACCTTAGCTCACTTTTACTATAAAACAAGCTTACTAGGCCTAAACTAGGCCTTTAATCCATTTAATCCTTTATGACCTTTTCCTTTTATGTTGTTTTTGGTTTATTTGTTTCATTTTGTTTTGTTTTTGTTTTCACAGGGTCTCCCTAAGCCCAGCTCACCTGGAACTCTATGTGGACCAAGCTGGCCCTGAGCTCATAGAGATCCGCCTGCCTCTGTTTACCAAGTATGAGAATTAAAGGCTTGTGCCACCACCCTTTGTTGCCCTTGACACAGAAGAATGTGTGTGTGTGTGTGTGTGTGTGTGTGTGTGTTCAGTATACCAAGCTCTGTAAGCAGCAGCTATTTCTTGGAAGAAACAGGATAATTAGCCAATTTGTGTTGCAAACAGCAAGTGGAATTATATTATATTGATGACATTTTTGGGGGCTTCTGTGTGTTGTTCTAGGCTAGTCCAGTGGGTTAAGAAGGAAAGCTTTCTTGGTAAGACAAATCTTTCTGCTTTCCCCTCCCCATTTCATGCTACATGTGTTGTTTCTGTAAAGGGTGAGCAGGGCCTTTGTTTGAGAGCACAGCTCCAAGAGCAATGTGAAGGACAGGTTCTCAAAGCAATTCCGGTCTCCTCTTGGTTAAAATGAATGCCAAGAGTCAGGCTGTGAGGATTCAGGCATCACAATGATGGTCATCGACCCAGCACAAGATATAACAGTGGAAGGGGGTGGAAAGGCTTCCGTGGGGAGGGGAGCAGCAGGGAAAGGGTTGGGAGGGGTCAGTTAAAGCAAAAGACGTGTGAAAATCCATAAGTAAATCTGAGACTTGGTAAACTAACTTTAAAAAATCCGAAGTCTCTTAATCTGTGTGCCTCCTCCTTTTCTCTTCCATTATTATTTTTGTTTTAAAATTAAGATTTTTCTGTAGAATTCCCAAAGTGTGGACTCTACTAATGCATCCTTAATGATTATTTAATAGTTCCTTCTGGATAGCCTGCAATGGGGGTTGGAGATGGAGTTTACCATATTCAGGCCGGTATCTGCCCTCAAGAATACTTACTGATGCGCTCTGCTTCTATCAGAAGTTGTCTGTCTTTTAGTAGTTAATGCTATAGTGTTAGTATTGGTGAAGAATTCCCTACACCTATCAGTTCATTAAGAGCTGGGGATAGAATAATATAGTCTTCATTTACTATCTGCAAAGAAAGATTGCCTCCTAACTTTTAGTTACATAAGGTACAATTATAGAAGACTAGCATAATAAACACTTGATTTCCTTACTTCAGTTTACTTTTACAAATAACTGATTGGTTGCTTTGCATTTTCTCAGATGGACCAACAGTGTTCACGGTTGTTTTCATTCATGGTTTAGTAATACCAAGAAGGCCTTGCTTCAATCCATTGCTGTCGTTACTGACTAAAGGTGCCAGCTTGTGCAAGTTGGAATTGGTTTACATTGTTTTATCATTTGAATGTTAAAATCTAGACTGAATCGTGGCCTACATTAAACAAACCTAAGATTCTAAGGATTTGTTCTGTAACAGTCTCTGGAATCAGCTGGGGAACTTTGAAGACTACTTATGCTTATGTCCCACTTCTATACAGTCTGGATAGAGAGGTGCAGCCTGGACACGGCTCTGCTAACACTGAAATACACAAGAGACTATAGCTGGGCGTGGTGGCACATTCTTGTGATCCCAGGACTGGGAAGGCTGTGACAGAAGGATTGGGAGTTCGAAGCCAGGCTGGCTACATAGTGAGACTTTCTAAAAGAAATATATAATAAATTAAGTAAGAGCACATACAGAGAACACACTGCAGAGAACCAGAGTTCAGTCCAAGTACTCATGTTGGGTGGTTCACAACTGTCTATAACTCCAGCTCTAGAAATCTCTTGTGGCCTCTCTTGGCACCTGAATATACATGTGCACACACACTTACACACACACACAGAAACATATAAATCATAAAAATGAATCTTTTCAAAAGACAAGAGTATAACATAAGTGCTACTCACCCACAATTAGACACATATGTGAAGAAGACCATGCCTTCTTTACGAGTGCATACAGTACTATATTGGTGAGAAAGTGGGAACATAAAAATTAAAACCTTAGTGGCTGTTTCCTTTGATGAAGACATAGGTTAGAGATGACAACATTAAAACATGACCTCATAATTTCAGTGGAGGTGATTGGATTCTGGAGTAGAAAGCTGGTGGTCCAGCCACCATGGTATTTGCCACAGATCTCTAATAGTGCCTGATTAATTGTACAATCAGACTAAGTTAGACAGACAACCTACTAGATACTGATTGGCCTATATCATCATCATCTTCATCATCATCATCATCATCATCAAAAACAATCCAGAGCTGACCAAAAGAGGTCTGACTTGAGCCATAGTAAAAACTGAAGCATGGTTTCTTAACAAGTCCTCAGACCACAGTTAATTCACACACCCAGAGTCTATTCATCAAATGGAAACAGCAAAACACATTTGTATCATAATTTCTTGTCCTTCGCTAAGGGATCGTGGCTGAATACTAAGGGGTTTTATTCTGGGAAAAGGGAAGTACAGCTATTCTGAGTTTTTTTTTTTTTTTTAAATTCTGACTTTGGGCCAATTGCTTAAGTTCTGGGCACACAATAAACCAGATAATAAATGTTAAGATTTATGCAAGACTCACACCTCTGAGCCTATTTGCCTAGCTGCTCTTTTTTATTAAGTAAGGAATTTGCTTGGTGTATTAATTTTCTGTTGCTGTGATAAAACGCCATGCATGACCCAGGCAACTTATAGAAGGAAGAGTTTATCTGGCTTATGGTTCCAGAAAATAAAAGTCCATCACAGGGAGGCATCGCAGAAGAAATTTCTGGAGCAAAAACCTGAGTACTCACAGCTTCAAGCAGTACAGGAACCAGAGCCAGTCAGACTGGAAATGGGACGTGGCTTTTCACCATCAGAACCTGTTCCCAGTGATGTGCTTCTCCCATCATGACCACACCTTGTAAGGTTCCATAAGCTTCCTAAACGGTGACACAGACTGGGGACCAAGTGTCCAAAAACCTGGAGCCTAGGGGGCACACTTATTCAAACGACCACAGTTAGTAATTGGCAGAAAGTGTATATTAGTTTCCTTGTCAATACCAAAATTGTAATGAAAGGAATGATGCACCCCTGGGAGGACAGAGAAGTGAGTGGCACTGGGTTGAGCCTGAGAGCTCTAAAGTAATGACTCCTCTCATTTCCCTACATGATCTTGGCCTACTGGATTAGGAAAGCTTGAGGTGTTTCCTAGCAGCCTGCAACTTAATAAACACTCTCTCTCTCTCTCTCTCTCTCTCTCTCTCTCTCCTCTCTCTTTCTGTGAATTCCTAGTGTATGTGTGAAATTTGAGAATAAGATATGATGGTTGAGACTGGGAGCCTCCTAGATTAGTAAAGCATACCCCTGGGTGATCAGATAATGAGGGTTCTGATCTAATGAATGTTTTAATCCATTAATAGATTCAAAATTTGGACAAACTATTGGGAGGTGGTAGAACTGTGGAGGCTGGAACCAGGCTGGAGAAGTAGGCCACTGGACACCTGTCCTGGGGTGTGTCTTACCTGGGCTCTTGCTCTTGCTGCTCTGCTTCCTGCTCGCCAGGACTTAAATGGTTCTGCTCCACCCTCCCCTCCCCACCTCGAGGAACTGAAACTGCCAGCAAAACAAATCTTTCTTGGGTTGATTTGTTTCTGTAGGCTAATTTGTTCACAATGAATACAAAGCTGCCTAATACAACAGACAAAGAGATTTATCACCCTGTTCCCCAAAGGAGAGAATACCAAGGCACATTTCCTTAGTCTGGAAGGGACAAGGGTTCCCATTCCACAAAGCCTGAAGGCTAAATCCGGTCTTCACATCTATATCTCTATTGAGTCCACAGATACCTGTGGGACGGTAATCTTCATTGTCATCTTAACTGGATTTGAATCCCCTAGGAGGCAGTCCTTGGGCACCTGTATAAGAGCATATCCAGAGAGGTGTAACTAAGGAGAGAAGACCTGTCCTGAATGTAGGTGACACCATTCCAAGGAGTGGGGTCCTAGACTGAATAGGATAGAAAGAAAAGAGAAAGCCAGTTTAACTCCTGGCTTCCTAACTGTGGACACAGTGTAATCAGCCATCCCACCCTCCAGTCACCAGGCCTTCTCTACCACTTCAGACTTTATCCTCTCAAACTTTGGCCCAAATAAACTTTTTCTTCTTAATTTAATTGTCCCAAGTATTTAGTCACAGCAATGAGAAAATAAATCTTGTTCACTTCACATTACCACAGGGCATCAACTAGTCCCTATATTAATGGCATAAGTCTTGTAGGAACTACAGCAAGATATACTGGTATAGTCATGTCACGAGACACATGTGTGTCACAGAAGATACATGTATAAGAAGACAGGAGATACCATGGCAATATATAGTTTGATCAGTCTGCTGAGGTCTGAAGCAATCAGTAGTCTGAGACATTTGGAGAAATCCTTTAGAAATTTAAAAACAGCTTACCGAACCTTTTCATGCCACCCTGCTTAAGTTCTAAGTTTAAAGACATGGTGTAAATTGATGTCTTTTTTTATAGAATATTTTATTTATTCTTTTTAGTTTATGTCTATGGGTGTACTACCTGCATGTATGAGAGTGCATCCGTGTTGTACAATACCCACAGAAGTCAGAAGAGGGTGCCCAATCCCCTGGAACTGGAGTTAGGATGGTTGTTAGATGCCACATAGGTGCTAGAATTCACTCCCAGGTTCTCTGCAAATAGTCCAGTGCTCTTAATTGCTGAACCCTCTCTCTAGACCAGACCTCTGGATTTTGAAGATGGTAACACAGTTACTTGTGTATTCTGTCCTATCCTGTGTACCAAGGAAATCAAAACTTTCATTCAGACTCTCAGGAAGAGGTCGACCTTTGACTGAGACAAATGGGCATTTGATACTCAGGACTCAGCAAGTGAAGACTAATGTGTTAAATGGAGTCTGTGAGCAAGCAGTGTATGGAAGACTAGTGTGTTTGCAAGAACACATTGCTCAGTTCAGGACAGAACACGAGAAAAAGCAAGCAATAGCATCTGAACAGGGTTCTGTCGGTGCTGTGCTTGAACACTGAGGCAGAGTGCACGAGACAGGGCTCTTAAACTGGCTGTCTGAGAATGTGGACCACAAAGCCTGTGGAAACAAGAGGGGCAGTGCCAGCTGCTACACAAGATCTCAAAGTTTCTGCACTGCCCATCGGTACTTGGCTTTCAGTGCTGGACTTTATGCCTGGTGTGTGACCTGTACATGTGCCTTGGGTTCTGCTGAGTACAGTTAGCAACAGGGGGTAGAGATGCTCACACTGCTTACAAAGGTCATTACCAGTGAAGTCCAGGCAGAGGAGTCAACAGCTCATGGTGATTCTTGGAAACATTTTTTAAATAACTTGTGGTAGATGGGAAAACTTGGTATGGGAATCAGACTTGTCCTGCTCCTTCCTAAATGGAAGTATCAAGCCAGAGTTTCCTGAAGTATTAGAGCATGCTTTCATAAATAAATACTTACATATCCTTTGATAACCTAGCTACTGGGTTGGAGATCAAATGCCCAAGTCACTTGGTGATTGTACAATCTGACCTGTCCATAAGGTTCAGTGTTGTATGTGATTTATCAAGTCATATGATAGCACGTATTTGGTAATGCATAGTCCACTGGATCCACTTCCCAATGTGCTGGCTCCCACCGCAGCCATGTTTTCTTAACCCAAATCGAGGGTCTTCCAGAGTATTTCTTATGGTTGAGACAGAAGAAAAACTTTTAGCCAGGTTTATAAACACTTGAATGATATACTGTCCTCTACAGTGAGTCATGTCAAATGATGAATAGCTTGGCTTGTGTTTCAGAGACATTAAGTGAGAAATATTAGAGATCGATGGCAGGAAGATATGAGGATGAGTTATGTGAATATTGCTCTCAGAACTGGCCCACATTAGATCCAACACTGGATGTACATCAGAGAGTCCCAACTGTGCAGGAGGTGATCAGTGGTCGGCTGGATGAAACCACTGGCTTGAAGACACCCACCAGCTTCTTTCCTCGTATCACCAGTGCCAGTTCAGTGTGCTTCCAAACACCCATGACGGCAGGGATGGAGACTGAGCATGGGTTCGATCACAAAGACTTTATCTCCTGCCATCACCACAGCTGACTTCTCAGGATGCCAGTGGCAAGGTCCAACATTCAGACTTTGACAAGTTGCAATAGCCATTGGGGAATTAGCCGGCCAGCTGGCAGGGAGTTGATTACATTGGACTCTGCTTTGTGGGTGGCAAATGACTTTTCTTCATTGGAATAAAGATTCATTCCCATTTTTTTCTGTTTTGCAGCCATCTGTCAGCAATGCCACGTGTGGATTTACCAGTCATCTTTTTTCACCATGTGAGATGATTCCATGGCACACTGTTTCTAACAAAACAATGTTCTTTTCACTGAGGAAGTCAGGATTCGCTGGTTTTACCATTTGCCTTATACCTCCAATTTACTGCCTTACCAAACGGCAGAAAGGTCCGTGGAAAATTTGGAGTGTCCACGGGACCCATGTTCAGTGAGGTTGTTAGGATGGTTATATGGTATTTATTCTCCCATAATCAGAAAACATGACTTCACGGACACAGAAGAGGAGGAGGGAGGGAAGTTGTGATAAATACCAGGGTCGAAGGGTTTGTTCAGCTTCCATGTGAGGTCACTGTCTGTTGTGTCTAGTGGAGACGTCAGGGGAGGAACTCATCCAGGAACCTGGAGGCAGGAACTGAAGTAGCGAGCTCTGAGGAACGCGGCTTACTGGCTCGCTCTCAGACTCACTTTCATGTACCTGTCTTATGCAGCCCAGGCCCACCTGCCTAGGGATGATATCGCATACAGTGGGCTGAGCCCTCCTGCATCAAGTATCAAGGAAATACCTACAGGCCCATTTGATGGAGGAAATTCTTCAAATGAGGCGCTCTCTTCTCGGGTGTGTCAAGGTGAAGGTTAGCCACCGCTACTAGCACCGAATGAGGCTCTTGATAATTTTTGTTTTACCCTTGTTATGATTCTGAGCTAAAGAGGTTGTAACAGCCAAAGAAAGAAACCCAGTCTAATGAGCCAGTATTCCTTCAGGCTTTTTTATGTCTCCAGGAAGAAAGGCAAAAGAAAGGAGTAAGTAACCGCCCCCAAATGGGTCTCAAAAGAGTATGCACAGGATTCCTAGAAGCTCCCTTTAAAATTATATTTTTAATATTTTATTTATTATTTTCACGTGTATGAGTGTATTGCTGCATGTATATAAGTGCATCCATGTCATGCAATGCCTGCAGAGGTCAGAAGAGGGCAACCAGATTCCCTGGAACTGGAATTAGGATGGTGGTTAGACGCCATGTGGGTGCTGGGAACTAAACCCAGGTCCTCTGCAAAGCAGTCAGTTCTCTTAACTCATGAGCTAATCTCTAGCCCTTAAAATTAAAATTTTAAATAGTCAAAAGATTTGAAAATACTTTATAAAAGGAGATATTTGTAAAATGACCAGTAAAAGGGTATTTTACATTTTTAGTGAAGCAAGATTTAAACTAATACTGCAAGGTGGTATCACCACATACCCAGTAAAATGGTTAGAGTTCTACATTCCATCCCTGGGACACACGTGGTAAAAGGAGAGAACTAACTCATGCAAGTTATTCTTTGACCATATTTTTCCAAACTATAGTTCTGAATCTGATTTTCTCAGAATTCTGAAGACTTCATGAGACACTAAACATCCATGAAATTAATTTTCTTCTTAAATAAGTTTTGTATACTTTTCATCAATTGCCTAAAACTCTGGCTGATCGAAGGATTTGGGGAAATGTCCAAGATAAAGTGACTTCTGAGCTTAAATTTACAAAGAAGACAGGAATACAGAGCAAAGAGCAGTGCTAGAGAGAACAGTGACAACTATGGGATGTGGATCTCACAGCAGAAAGCTGGTAAAGTTTAACCTGGAGTAGAGGGCAGGAGACAGATAGTGTAGCATCCTACACATCACATTAAGGAGTGTGAACTTTGTCCCATAGCTGATGGGATGTTATCAAATAGCTGTCGGCAGGGAATGGCATGGTCTCAATTGCATCTTAAACAGATCACACTGGGAGCTGGGTGGAGAATGAGCCTGAAGGCCGCAACTGGAAGCAGTAGAGCTCACACTTCAGATGAGAAATGAGGGTCAGAAAGGAGCCGCGTTCACCCAGAGAGGACCAAGGAGACAAACGAGAGCTCCTCAAGGAGCAAATGATGAAAAAGGAGTGTTCTAAATTTTAGAGTCAAATTTTATTCTGATCAGAATTTTCTTCAAGGTGTGGTTGAAGTCTTTTTTGAAACAACAACAAAAAACTAATTTGTCTTTCCACAGGATTTGTTGTATGGGACTGTTATGAGTGTGTAGGCTCATGGTTCCTATTGCTTAAGAATTTAAATTAATTTTAAGATATTATCACTTCTGTTCTAGGGTGCAATATATCATGCCTTTAAATATGCTTTATATAAAATAAATATTTTACCACTATGACTTCTTTAGAGCCAACAAACAGGTGTGCCAAGGTCCACGTGCTTGCCAAGCCTATGTAAAAACATCTCTAAACATTTAAAAGAAGTCAGTCATTTAAAACATGCTTCAAGGCTTGCAAAGATGTCTCAAAGTTTATAATAGTATGTTTGAGATACCTGTTCATATATAAACATATATTAAATAAATATTAATTGCTTAGTAAATTCTCACAACAAATGGTAAATTTGTTTGTAAATGTTATTATGTCTCAGGTATCAAAATATAAAGCCAAAAATGGTAAAAGGATATAAAATAAATACATTGTAATAAAGAAAAACTTATGTATAAAGATTAAGATGGCTAAATATTTCCAGAATAGAGGGGTTACTGAAAACATTTAAGGAAGTTTATCAAAGGTCGGAGTAGGTATGTTATGGTATATAAAGATGAAACAGAAATAATATATAAATAATCTTAAATTTTCTAAGGTCATAGCTCAGCCAACTAGTTTAAGAAACAAAATATATGTCTAGTCAAGGTTTATTTAGGAATGTTTAGTTTTCAGGCAAGCTTTATCTGCATACTACACAGTAATTAAAATGATTGGTATATTTCTTTAAGGGTCCAAACAATTGCATTTCCCAGACATTAGGCTTAAGTTCATCTAAGGTGTTATTTAAACAATTTCTCACTAATGATTTTGTTCTTAATAAGAAAATGCTGCTCCAGTGTAAGACTTCAAATCTTGGCCTAATCAACTCTGCAGTGCCTACTTGCAGCCAAAAGGAAAAACCCACTATTGTTCTTATCTAAAAATTAAATGATGACTAAATTTCTTCTCCCTCCCTGTGTAGAGGCTATTTGGGAGGGAACTCACACTGTGATTCCAGCCACTCCTACAGTCCAGCCATGGCAGCCAAAACAAAAATGAGGAAAAACCCGACAGATGGATGTTTTTGGAAGCCCTCATCAAGAAACTCTGATTTGAACATTTAAAATTCACCCTGTTCTGACTTCTGGTTCCCTGCCTAGAATTTGTGCTAACTGCTCCTGCCTCCGCTTCTCCTTCCCCTCAGCCCACTAATAGCCATCTTCCTCAAGTGATTATTCCATGACTTTTAATTCTTTTCAGGACAAAATCAATGAGATGACTCCGCTCAGCGAACCTGATGATCTTAACTGAATTCCTTCAGTCTTCTACCATCACCTGCCTGCCTGCCTGCACACTTCAGACTGATATTCCAGCCTTCTGAGACCAGCCCTCTTTGCTGACATCCCTGTCGGGCAGGAAGTAGGTAAAGAAAGGCCACCATCACCCCCTATTATCAACAAAAGGTTGGAATGTTAGGTTTCTGGCAGACTCCTAAAATGGCAAGAAGGCTCCCAATATTCAAAAAAGGAGGTCTGAGCTTAGCCTTGGTAAGTGCCTCTGCTTAAGAGAGACCAACCAATCCCAAGCTAAGCCACCCCAGTCTAAGTCATGGAAAGTTACCCGACCTCCTGAAATCCTCTCTAAAAGCAGCCTGACTTCTGGGGCTGGTCGCTGTCTCTCTGGCCCTGGGAGGGCAGTCCAGCGGTTTGGTTCCCCCAATAAACTACCCTCCCCCACTCCAATGGCGTTGTCTTGGTCAGTGGTCTTCACTCCTCCCCCTCTTTTTTTCATTTGTTTACTATCTAGGGAGTCAGGGATAAGGAAAAATTCTTACTTTATCTAATTTATTAATGGTAATATCAGCTAAATTAGAATATATCAGAGGAGAAGTCCACTTAGGAGCAGAGGATATAGTCCTTTCAACAGTGCTGTGGTTTAGTATCTGTGATGCCTCAAGATGTAACTGTCCAATGATTATCTGAACCGAAGCATCTGGATATAGGTTGGAAAAATGGTCCTTATTGATGGGAGCACAGTAAACTGACTGGAAGTCACTCTACACTATGGAAAATTAAATATAAGGAAGCTGGGGGAAGAACCCCATTACACATGGTCATGCGGGGTGTGTGCTGAAGCCCCACCATATGACTCTTAGAGTAAAAGACAAAACCAGACCCAGCCAAAACTTCATGAGCTGAGGACAAGATCCTCAAAGCTTCACATAACTGGTTAAAAGCCAGGGGAGGAACTCTAGGGACGGCTCAGTCAGCAAAGCACTTTCTGTACAAGGTTGGGGAGCAGTTTGATCTCTAAGACCTATGTGTAAAAAGTCAGTCATGGAGGTATGCATTTGTAATTTCAGTGCTGGGGAAGTGCAGAAAGAACTCTCTAGCTAGTCGTGGTTAGTTCTAGGCCAGTGAGAGACTCTGTCTCAAAAAACAAAGTGACACCCAAGGTTGATCTCTGGCCTCTGTTCCCACATGTGTGTGCACTCACACCCACTACTCTACTACTCCAGACACCCCCATAACACACATACACAAACACACATACACACCTAACACACACATACACACCTAACACACACATACACACCATACACACCATACACACATAACACACATACACAAACACAAAATGAAGGCAGGGAGAAAGGCCAGAAAGGCATGAGCACAATTTGTAAAAGTTGGAATGCTTTGCCCAAAGAACTGGAGACATCATGATGCTATTTGCATTTGATGGTAATCAATAGTAAAACCTGCTATGGTGATTTAACAGTGTGGGAGCCCAGTGATCTGCGCAACAAGTCTAAAGGAAGACAGTCCCAAGTTCAGAGTATCTTCCTACCCTAGGGTTCATGGAGCTTCTGTTCTTATGATCAGAGTATGTTGCTGTCTTTAAATATGCCCTCTGAGCAGGATGAGGGAAAGGTGGAAATTGAAAGGATCTGAAAATTACACACCCACTGTGGCAAACTAGGTGAAAAACTATTCCTAGTTGTTTGCTCATTCCTGAGCCCACAACCTTATCACATGACCATTACATTGAAGATCCATCCACTGAGGAGTAAAGGCTTAAACTTTATCCCACAGCTGAGGGATGTCATTAAACAGTTTTCAGCAGGGGATGGCATGCTCTCATTTGCATCTTAAATAGATCACATTAGGAACTGTGCAGAGAATAGGCTTGATGGGATATAACTGGAAGCTGCTAGAGTTGTAGCAAGGTCTTAAAGTAGTTCAGCAGAGGGATCTTGCTTTGCCTTGTAACTCTTCCTAATAGGTTTCAGCAGAATTGCCGGTTTGCCAGCTCCTATTTAAGCAAACTTAAATTGGGACTATTTCTTACATACAAATTATCTCTCCTAAGTTGTTTTATTTTAATGGTGACATAGAAAATTCATTTCCATTTTATTTGCTGCATTTTCCCAAATCCTGTTCTGTTTGCTCCTCGCTGTGTGCATTAGTTTCCTAGGACTGACAGAACTGGATGGATGGTTTACGGCAATAGGAATATACTGCCTTGCAGTTCTGGCAGCTGGAAGTCTAAGAGCAAGGCGCTGGCAGGACTGGTTCCTCCGGGAGAGTATGAGGTGAATCTGTTCAGCCTCTTTCCTGGCTACTGGCAGTTTGCTTGCGGTCTTTGGAATTCCTTAGATGTACCACCCCAGGCTCTGCCATTTGATTGTATCTTCATTTCTTCCTTGAGCTTTTATCTCTGCTTTGAGCTTTTGTTTTCGGCAGATAATATTTTCTTAATATTTTTGTTGATTTCACCTATAATTTCATTGACAACATGGGGAATTTGTCTAGTGTGAACTTCATCTACCAATGTTCCTTTCTTTTGTGTGTGTGTGTGTGTGTGTGTGTGCACGCGTGCATGTGTTTGTGGAGGCCAGAGGTCAACTTTGGACATCTTTCTCTATTGCTCTCCACCCCACTTTATGAGACCGGTCTTTCACTGGAACTGGAGCTCACTCTTTCATCTAGAGTGACTGGGAACCATCTCCCCACAGGCACGCACTGCCACACTTGGTTTTCACATGGGGATCTGAACGCAGGTCCTCATGGTTGCGCAGCGAGTGTTCTCTCTGCCCACTGAGTCACCTCTATAGCCCCTCCAGCAAAGCATACCAGCAATGTTATAGATGTCTTTCTGGGACAATTGTTGAGGGGTTCATGTAGGGGGCCACTAAGGCAGTCTTTTAATTTAATTAGTAGCCCTGCAGTGATAGATTCAGCAGAGACCAGGAGATGCTGTTGTGTTGTGGCAGTTCTCCTTTTTAAAGATGTGTTTATTGGATTGGAGAGATGGCTCAGTGGTTAAGACTACTTGCTACTCTACTGAACTTGGGTACAGATCCCAACACCTACATGGCAGCTCACAAACATCTGTAACTCTAAGTTTGGGGGTCCAATGCCCTCTTCTGGCCTCCTCAGGTAACACATACAGAATACACATACATACATGTAGGCAAAACACTCATATACATAAAATAAAAATTAATATATTAGAACAACTTTTAAAAATGTATTTTTGTGTGTGCATATGTTTGTGTAGGTGTGTATGTTCAAGTGTATGCGTGTGAGGGCAAGTATGTGTGTAGGTCAGAAGACAACCTCAGGTATCATTCCCCTATAGGCACCATCCACCTTGTTTTTTGGGGTCTCTCTCTGGGACCTGGGGTTTGCTGGTTAGTGTAGACTGACCGGCCAACAGGCTACAGGAATCTATCTGTCTCCACTTTTCAGTGCGAGGATTGCAAGCACACATGTGCCACCACACTCAGATATCTATGTGGGTTCTGGGGATCATACTTGAATCTTCATGTTTGCATGGCAAATCCTTCACTGACTGAGCTATCTGCAGCCCATGTTTCTCCTTTATGATGTTCAAATAAGAGTTTATTTCTTTAATATATGTCTATCGTTGTGGTTTAAGACATGTCCATGGAAGCTTCTGTATCTAGACCTTATAACCCGGATCCCGTGGTTTAAATTACCGTATGTTGCTGACCCCCAGCTGCGGAGAATACTGCCTCTTCCCGGTTCCTACTGAGAACTGTGGCAATTTTCTCTGTATGGTACCCATCAAACTCCAAGGTAAACAAACTTTTAACCCTGTGAAATAAAAATTCCAAATTCTGCATGACTTTGTGAGCACATGAAAGAAGCTATCATGGTTCTCGAACCGATGTTCACATGTTAACATCTCTGAAATCAAACTGCACCTGACACCGAATAGAATCGTACACCGGCTAACAGAATGGTCACGGGCTTGTCACTGGCTGCACAGGTATGAACTTGGCCTTATCACCTTGGTATAATTATGTACATACTTGGTGTTTATGAACTAAATTTAATTGACATAGGAATATCCTCAGAACAAATCCACTGAGTTGGCAGTGAAACAAAACATTATTAAGTTCTCAGAAAGTTCTGCATCTCTCCATGCGTCCACAGTGAGGAAGGAATCACTGTGAAGGGAGAACTGGACTTTTGCATTTCCTTACAAAGCAATGAGCAAATGTTTTATCCTTTACAGACTCTAAGAAAGGAGGATAGCCATGGATAGATGAAGTGTGCTATTAGTATGATCCGCACAAAAGTCAAACATGGTGGCACACACCTGAAATTCCAGCACCCCAAAGATTGTGACAGATAGATTACAAATTCATAGCCAGCCTGGGTTACAAACTAAGACCCTGTCTCAAAAACAAACAAACAAACAAAAACACCTACACAAAAGGATCGCCTATCACTGACTAAGCTGCACTTGGGAGCAGAAGGAATTGTCAGCTATTTCTTAATAGATCAGTGTCAAACAAGAGAGCGACTGCACGACCCACTCACACTATCGAGGACTATCAGGGAAGCATCCAAAACCACTCTGCTAGACACTCCCTGCTGTTACACTTGGTAGTGCAATTTTACCGTATTAGACATATAAATAGCTTCCATCCAGAACAATCTCTCTTTTTCTCGCTCCATCATAAAGGGCTCTCTGTCTTTTCTAGTCTGAACTATATACTTTGTTCTTCTCATTGGAGTCATGACCTTGTGTATCTTATGAGCACTAACTTCTAAACTCTCTTCTTAAAAATTTCCTTTTGTCTTTGTCTAAGTTACTGTTCTTTGGTTGTCTGTCCTGTCCCAACTTTCAGTTGTTATTGCTTACATGTAGTATAATTATAGAGGATGGATACTGAACTATAATGAAATACGTAGGCATAAAAATATTAGAATTCCACTCACTAATCTTCATGCTATTTCCAAAGATTTTAAGGCAGATCCATTGGAATGGAGGTTTTCCTTTCATAGTTTCTAATTTTCTGGATAACTGCACTGACATAACTCTATTAACTGCTGGTCCACTCTCTGTGAGCCTGCAAAACTCCTATCATATTGCACCTCGAGGAAAAGTGACCCACATTGTGAATCTGCAGGCGAGGGTGGCTGTCTTTATATCAGAAATGCTAGACTAGGTCCTGGAGATGCTTGTGTCAATGTAAATACAACCCACGATGAAGAATGGGAGATACACCTCAGATCTGCCGCTGCCCTTTCCCCGGGAGTGCTTGTCTTTATCATGGAAATACGTTTGCATTACTATAATCTAGCTTTGCTTTATGTTTCTCACATACACACACAGGAACTTAAAGATAATACAACTACTGTAGTAGGTCCCAAGTGTCCTTGAAGTGTTCTAATTTGGATTCTGTTGCTGTGACAAAAGATTCAAACCAAAAACAACTTGGGGCAGAGGGGTTTATTTGGCTTGGAGCTCACAGCCCATCATTAAGGGAAGCCAAGGCAAGAACTTAAGGGAGAAACTGAGGCAGAGACTAGTCCAGGGACGAATGCTGCTTGCTGGCTTGCTCCCCGCTGGTTTGCTCAGGTACTTTTCTTATACAGCTTGGGCCCACCAGCCCGGAACTGGCACACAGTGGGATGGGCCCTCCTACATCGATTAACAAGTGAGAAAATACCCCTCCCCCACCCCGCAGACACGCTCACAGGCCAGCCTGCCGGAGGAAATTCCTCAAATGTGGATCCTTCTTCCCAGGTTTTGTGTTCAGTTGACAAAAACTAACCAGTACAAGAGGTTGCTGAATCTTTTGTCACCCAGTGGGATGCTTCTCTCTGAACTTCTATTATCTCCATTTCAGCCCTACTCTGGCCTTCACAAAACACATCTCCTTTTGGTTCTTGATATCTGAGATGTCATCTTGAACTCACAATTGCCTGGAAACTGTCAAACGTGATTCAGTCTTTTGTGTGCCGTAAGCATCCTTTCAAAGGGGAGCTAAGGAGGTCAGCGGGCTCGCAGTCTCTCTTTCACTCATTTCGGCTGCTTTCATAATGCAGAAGACCCGTTCGTGTTTAAGAAGTTGAATTTGCATATCTGAGTACAGAGCAAAGGTGCTTGCCTGCCCTGATCTGCTGCTTTCTGATGGATTCATCACCACTCGCTCTTTCATCCCCAGGAAAGGTTTGCACGTGGGAGCCTTGATGTGGTCCAGTGCTCTGAGGAAGATGCACTTTGGGTGGACAGGCTCATCTCTCACCTCGGGCACAGACAAAGCCTTCCCGTGGGCCGCGCTTCACTCCTCTTCGCACTTCCCTTCGCACATTCTATTCCTCTCCCTTATCTTAAAGTTACAAGAAAGCTGCAGCTTTTAATGGCATTTAAATGTATGTAAGGAAGAACTCTCCATAAATGAACATTCTACATACTTGTAACAAAAAATTAGAAAGTTAAGAATGCTTTTGAAGGTTATTGGAGAGATCTTTCTTTTCTTAAAGCCTAAAATAGATAAAACCTGTGTGCTTTGCTGAACTTTCTAGAATTACACAGGGCTGCAGATGTGGCTCAGCGGTAGAGCACTTGCCTAGCATGCTTGACATCCTGTATCCCCAGTACCAGAAAATAATTACATACCCTCTTATTTATCAAGGAACTCCACTCTCATAGCTATGTATAATATTAAAAAATAAACTAGTGACATGAAATTGTTCAATCTTCCCAATCCTAATGGAAGGTGTCAGGTGACAAGACGTATCATAACTCACTAATGAATAACTAAACAGAAGAAAACACACAGGCCAGAGAGATAGCTCAGCACGTAAAGGAACTTACAGCCAAGTCCAATGGCCTGAGTTGATCCTCAGAATCCCCATGGTAGATGAGAACTGACTCCTGAAAGCTGTCCTCTGACCTACATACACATACACATGCTCTCTCTCTCTCTCTCTCACACACACACACACACACACACACACACCACACATTAATTATTGTACAGCAAAAGTCACAGCCAACTATAAAATAGGTTATGGTTTTTATTTATTTTAAGCTGTAAAAATTTTGTCATGTATTAATCTCTGAAAACTGATTTCAACTTCAGTATAACTGCGGCACAGTAGAAAGGCGCAGTGGAGTAAAGTAGGAGACCAACAAAAGAGGGCCAGTCCAACAAAACACCCAGTGATGGGAGTCGTGGTGTGCCCCTTCCAGCCCGGAAGAGGCAGAGGCTAGTGGATATGTGCAGGTCTACAGAGGGAGTTTGGGCCAGCCAAGGCTACATAGTGAGACTCTGTCTCAAAAAAAAAAAAAAATAAATAAAATAAATAAATAAATAAATAAAACACTAGGGAAATAACTGAAGTAGAACAACAGTCAGACCCACCGCGTTGGTTCCAGGGCTCAGTGAATGCCAAAATTAAAGTCTGTCATTTAGAAGACTGGAGGATTGCAGATAGAGGAGAGTCAGCCTACAGGGGCGGGGGGGATTTGTGTGTGGGTATGTATGTGTGCACTAGATCAAGGCCTTAGAACAACAACCAGTTTACCCCAGTAAATGGGCCCCTCCTCTCTTGTGTGTGTGTGTAATATATAGGAGATAATGATTCAAAGCAAAAAACATTGCTTTTATTTTTTTATTATTCTAAAAAGTAGGCAGAAGGCAGAAATGGTGACACATCCGTAATAGCAGCATCAGGACACAGGCAGGAGGATAAAGAGTTTACGTTCATCCTCAGTTACATAAGGGTTAGATGCCAGCCTGGGCCGCACGAGACCTTGTCTCAGACAAAACAAACCAAAACAAAAATTAGTGTAATGATTTTCTTAATCACTTATTACTCTCCAATTTTATTAGTACCATCAACAGAGCCACAAAGGTTGTGAGAATCTGCCCATTCTAAATATTAATCTGTTCAAGATTTGTTATAGCAATCCATTTGCTAAAGAAGCAGTTTCCAGTATCCTGTCTGGTATAGGGAAAAGGGCTGGCCATGAAGCACAGATATGGCATTCAGCCTTCTGGGAGCCAACAAGGGCCTCACCATGGCGTGCTAATGACTGTTAACCATGTGCTTCCAGGAGGGATTTCACTTAAGCTCTTATTTAAAGCTCCCATTCAACCTTTGCAAGGTTAATTTCTGCAGTATTCTTTCTCTTTGTGGGAGGAATGGTGTTATGGTTGCCCTTCAAGGAGAGGAGTTAGGTGGCTGAATGCTTCTTCCCTGGCTTGAGAAAAAATATCTTTCTAGTACTGCTACCCTACAGAGGCAAGGACAGGACGTCAAATCCTCTGGAGCTAGAGTTACAGACTGTTGTGTGCTGCCCAATGTAAGTGCTGGTAACGGAATTCAGGTCCTCTGGAGAAGCAGCAAGTGCTCTGCACTGTGGAGCCATCTCCAGCCCTTGCTCTTTTTCAGCTTCCTTCCATCTTTGCTGAAATCTGACACCCCCAGCCAAGCCACCATCACCCTGAAATCCGACACCCCCAGACAAGCCATCCATACCTGGCACTTGTGCTTCAACTGTCTTTGGTCTTTTTAGTAATTAACAGCTCATCTGTCTTCTCTTTACTCTCCAGACGTCCCAGTCCTATTACATACTGAATCTGCCTTTCCCCTTTCTTTTCTACAACACTGACTTATGCTTTTTAATTCTTTGTTTTCTAGGAGTTGGGAAGGGAGTGGGAATAAAAATGTGTTCAACTTACCCAGAACAGACTTTAAAAAAATCTGGATTCATGTTTTAAGGCAACATTTGCAATGAGGTTCTCATGATATAGCAGGCCCATATCATAGGTCTCACCCATTTGGTGAGAGTCTAACGAACGAGCTAGCCTGGGGTTGTAGGCTTGTCACTTTACATAGAGGAGATTTTGGGTTGAGGCTTAGGCCTAAAAGGCACCACTTGTTTCCATCTCTGCTTCTCTGGAACAGTTAGGGGTCAGCGTAGTCCACCTTCAAGTGTCTCTGATGGCTGAAAAGCTCAGCTCCACACCCTGCCCCAGACTTTAATGACTGGGGGTTAGTGACCAAGACAAAGCCCACTCCTGCAACCATGGAGAGGCTTAGTTGACACTTAGTTCTCCCTTGAATCTCCTCCTATCTGACCATTTCCTTCTCCCTGACATAAAATGACAATCCCACCCCTGCATGGAAGCTGTTAGGAACTCTCAGCTGAAGAGAGATGCAAATTAGCTCAGCCCTGCTGAAGCACTCTGCGACAAAACACTCTGTGAACAAAAGCCACCATCGTGTTGGGAGTGAACCTTGAGGCCTACTTCTAGAAGGTGAGCCTGCCATATGGAGAACCCCTTTGCAAATACCGTCCTGTACTATGAGAACCGGGGGTTGACTCAGTTGGCAGAGCACTTGTTTAACATGTGCAGGGTCTTGGGTTCAAACCCCAGCACCCCATAAACCAGGTATGGTGACACATACTTTGAATCCCAACACTTAGGAGGTGGAAGGCTGGAGAATCAAAAGCCCAAGGTCATCCTTGGCTGTCTAGTGAGTCTGCGGCCAGTCTAGTATACAACAGACCCAGTTTTTAAAAAAAAATTTCTGAGTTTTATTATGGTATTTATTAGGAATATTAGAAAATCTCCAGTTAAACAGATAAATTCAGCAAATTTTTCTCCTACTTACTTCCCAGCTCCAGAAAAAGTGGCAACTGAGCTGCTTGCTGGGGCCTCCAACAGTCCCCAGGGGCTCAGACAGGAACACCACCAAGCCGGCAGCCTTCTGTCGGGAGCCAGACCTGACGAGATGCTTCAGAGACACAATACATGTGAAAGTGTAGTTGTTGGTACTTCCAGATGCCAGGGAATACGCAGAATAGTATACACACACACACTCATGTCAGGGAGGATTAAAGAAGATTAAAGAGGGAAGGGAAGGGGAGAGAGAGGGGAGAGAGAGAGAGAGAGAGAGAGGAGAGAGAGAGAGAGAGAGAGAGAGAGAGAGAGAGAGAGAGAGAGAGACTGATTCACGGGTCTACGCCTTTGCAGAATACATGATTATTCTCCAAAGAAGTTTCTTGGGGGAGGATAGATTTATGTGTGTGTGCGTGTGTATGTGTGTATGTGTGTTTTTGCGCACACATGAGTGTGCCCAAAGAGTCTGGAAGATGGTACAGAGCCCCCAGAGCTGCAGTTCCAGGTGGTTGCAAGCTGCTCTGTGGATTCTGGGAACCAAACTCAGGTCCCCCCGGAAGGGCAGCAAGTATTCCAAGCCTGCACAGTGGGCTTAATTGGTAGGCTGAACGCAAGCAGGCACTGCTTCCAAGAGCTTGTGCTGCAGCTGAGAGATGGTGGCTTCAAGTTTGAACGGTGCATCTAAGGGAAGCAGGCAGAAAGCAGCCTGGCCTGCCAGGCCTGAGAGATGCCTGTAGGCTTTATCTCCGAGCACTAGCTGGATCCATTCGGGTGAAGCACAGTACTAGAACTGCATCAGGGATGACTGAGCCTGCTGTGGGCATGGAAAGTTACATTTGTCATTAAAAATGGATTCGCAGGCAATACACCATATGAAATTATAAGCACTAAGTACACCCTTTTTTCTCAAGAATGCCTTCCAGGGGCTGGAGAGATGGCTCAGCAGTTAAGCACACCGACTGCTCTTGCAGAAGACCTGGGTTCAGTTCTAAGCACTTATATAGCAGCTAACAGCTCTCTGAAACTCCAGCTTCAGGGGATCTGATATCCTCTTCTGGGCTCCATGGCTTTACACACATGGGTGTGCTTATGTACAGAGAAAACACATATATCAAATGAAATTTTTTAAAAGAATGCCTTCCAGAATGTTCTTTAGGATGGGTAGGCTCATGGTGAAATTTGTTCTTATTTGTCTGAAATATTCCTATTCTGCCTTGAGTTTTAAAGATTGTTTTCCCTGCACATAGATCTCCAAATTAGCAGTCCTTTACTTTCTGCAACTTGAACTATCACACGGCTGTTGGATGTCTATTGACTGTGAGAAGTTGTTAATCTAGCCCTTGGGTTTGGGGGGAATTCTAAGTGCTTCAGGATGTTTTCTTTATTATTGACCTTTCTTGAGCTGAACTGTCTATGCTATGCTGTTCTTGAAGTTTGTGGACTTTTTGTTTGTGGATTGATGAATTATGGAAATCAGTTCTAGAAATCTCTTGGCCACTAATATTTTCAAATATCTGCTCTCCTTGTGTATTTTTAAAGCCTCTCTTCTTCAGGGACTCAAGTTATGTCTTGCTAGATTCATTCAGAGTATTGCCGATGTCTCCTATTATCCTGTAATTTTCATCCTATTATTTTCCATGCCCAATTTTGTGTTTCTTAAGATAATCCATATCCCAGACTACCAACTTGCTCTTCAGCTATGTACAGTGCACTGCAAATCTCTTCTTTGAACACTTTTTAAAATTAATTATATGTATGTTCATATGTGGTGTACATGCACTAAGGGGCCTGTGCACACACGTGGAGACCAGAGGGCATCAGGTTTCCTGCTCTGTCCTTCTCCGCCTATTCCCTTTTAGATAGAAGTTGACAGTGTTGCCTATCAGACTTGCCATCTTGAGAGTGTGGGACAACAGGGGAGAACAGTTTCTTTATCACTAACATTGCCTTTTCCAGTAAATTCCTTTGGATCCTCTCTATTTCAACCAAAATGGCTTCAAGTCATTGACCTCCACTGACTTGACCTCCACTGACCTCAGAAACATGTGTATTTCCTTCACTTTTTAAACAACAATTGGACTAAAAAATGCTAGAATTGGATAAGAGATTTATCCAATATATATATATATATATATATATATATATATATATATATATATATATATATATATTTTCTGAGGATTACCTGTAACTGTTTTATAACTTCTCCTTGGCTTGTATACTGGTACAACTGGTTTAATACCTATCACACATGACACTTCATGGTCATATAAATAATGGTATGTACCACTTTACCATAAGCTATACCCTTCAGGTTTGTGGACCCACGCTTCATGATGCTCTGCTCCACCCAATGGTGAAATCACCTGACACATTTCTCAGATGCCTCTTTGGTCCCCCTGCACCCACATACTTCTAAATTTACTTTAAATTATGTAAGTCTGTGCTTGTGGATGTATACTTGAGTACAGGCACCCATGGGGGCCAGAATACAGTGTCAGAACCCCTGAAGCTGGAATTACAGGTGGTTGTGAGCTGCCCTCTATGGGTATTGGGAACTGAACTCTGATCCTCTGGAAGAGCAGTATGTACTTTTAACCACGGAGCCAACTCTGCAGCCTTGTCCTCCCATACTTGAGTAATTTGTATCTAAGATAAGTTGAATGGACATTCCCCAAAGGGCATTTCTATTTGCAGTAACTAGCAAACCTCTTTTCCCTTTTCTTTGCAGATGAAAAGCAACAAAAAGCTGTGTTGAATGTTAAATTATGAAAGGTCCTATCAGGCCAAAACAATCAGCTGATCTAACAAGATGAATTTTAATAAGGACTCATGTAAGTTCTTCCCTTGCTCTGCCCCTAGCCAACACCCCCCCCCCAAATAAATTCAATAAGGAGTACAAAGGTGGATTAAATTAGAGTGTAGTTGTAGCTCATGTAGCTCATTTGAAAGAGCTGGGAGGCCTTGGACAACAGTCAGCTCAGTTACATTCCATAGTACGATCTGGCTTCCAGAGACTGTCTGCTGAGCCTGTATGTTATCCAGCCTGAGCAAGAAAGCAGTGGCCCTCCAGTCTCTAGCAGCTTCTATTGTCTGGCTTTTGAGTCTTATAAGCAATATTAACCAGGGAGCAAGTGCCTAAAGAAATCAGAGATATTTATCCTGCTGGTATAAGATACAGGAAGCTGTGATTAATCCAGATTTAGCCCTGAACAGTCCCAAAGGTCCAACTGCCGGAAGCTGGGAGCTGGGAAGCTTTATTGATTTTGTGGTTTTAATTGGTAAACTATAATCACTCATTCCATATGCCCAGTGAATTCCTGAGGAAGACTATTCAGAATAACAACACTGGCAACACCACAAAAGTACTACTGTGCGGTTAGTTGGGCTGCCCTCCCTCACCCTGTAGACAAGTAGGAAACAACAGATGCAATTTCTTCCTAGCTTATATTCACATCCTGTGTTTTACTCTTTTATTTTTGCTCTTCTAAAAAGTTTTCTCACTTATTTCTGCTAAATTATGTAAGGACATTTTCACGCAGGTCTATAACGTACTTTGCGTCTATCCACCGTCCTCCTTCCTCTAGCCCCTCCCCCATCAGCTCCCTTGACAGTTTTATTTCTGGTTAGGACTTAGTTTTTCTTTTTCTTCCCAACACTGGGGATTGTACCCAAGGCCCTGTGAAT
Organism: Eospalax fontanierii; assembly: GCA_035773235.1. Lineage (NCBI taxonomy): Eukaryota > Metazoa > Chordata > Mammalia > Rodentia > Spalacidae > Eospalax > Eospalax fontanierii. The sequence continues at coordinate 49,040,842 of CM069547.1, read as the reverse complement.
GCTAGGCAACTGCTCTACTACTGAATTACATCCCTAGTCTCAGAAAGAAATCTTGTCATAACATCTCATAGTGAGGGACATCTGTCTGTCTGAGATGACTGAGTTCTTTTGCTATAATAGAACTTAGGCCAATGGACACTTCAGAGGGTCTAAGCCACAGACCAGGGGTGAGCTAGGTGTTCCTGAAATGCTCACAATTCTGAAGACTCTGTGATTTAGTAAAATCTGAACGATCTCAGTCAGAATGATAAAACAGGTCAAATTGGTCATCGAAGGTCTCCACTTAGTCTCCTGGTGTGATCTTACATAAGCTTTTCACCCGTCAGGCACCTAGGACCCTCTGAGCTACCCGCCCTCTACCAAGACCTTATGTTGAACTAACCATCACGATTTAAGCTTCCTCTCTGTATCTCTTGCACCTCTTTTAAGCTCTCCTTATGTCTGGTAGGATCATCTTTTTACTCCGACTTTTGATGTGGCTACTAAAATCTGGAAGTGTATTTAAAGGCTGATACCTCACGGGACATTCACCAAAGGTGGAGCGGAAGTTACTTGAGAAATTTTCTCTTCTTGAATTCCTTGAGTGGGTAATTCTCTTTTTATATAAACTCAACTGTTTATTTTTATTTTTAAAATATTTTATGTCTTATTTTTATTTTATGTGAATGAGCATATTGCCAGCATGTAGGTAGGTATGCCCATGTCTGCAATGCCCGCAGAAGTTCCAGGATCCCCTGGAACTGGAGTTATGGGTGGTTATTAGCTTCCGTGTGTGCTCTGGGAATCGAACCCAGGTCCTCTGCAAAAGCAGCCAGTGCTCTTAACCACTGAGACATTTCTTTAGCCTCCCAACTGTTTATTTAAAAAAGAAGAGCTTACAGCATAGTCAAACAATGGATAACATAATTTAAAACCCACATTTCCTAGTAAATTAACACCTCGTAGAATCACATGTGGACGCTGCCCATTTGCATTGAAAATGCAAATGTTCTATCTTGAGAGAGCATCTAAAGAACTTACCGGGTGAACTACACATAAGAACTGAGGTGAATTATAATGACTCCTCAGAGTTAAATTGCAGAACTTCCAGCATCCTCCCCCCTCCTTCTCTCTCTTTCTCTCTTGCACATACCAATCGTACAGTTGGTTCCCTAGAAAGAACTGGCAGGTCCCTTCTGTGACAGAGCACGCAGGTCTCCACAAGAAAAGCAAGTCTAACTGCTCCCCGCTGCCGACTACAAGATACCTTTACAGTCCTGCCTAGTGCCTGGCTTCATACTCCTTGGCATGTAGGCTAAGTCACGTGGTGTAGAACTTCCTGCCACCTCTTGAAAATCTATAAAATCAGAAATCCCCTTGTTCAGGGTAGTTAGCTTCAGCTGTCAAGTTGACAGTCTAGACTTAGTCTTAATTGGGAGACTGGTCAATTAGATTGGCCTGTGGGCATGTCCGCAGGGCTTTTTCTGATGTAGGAGGGGCCAGCCTACTGTGGGTGGTGCCGTCTCTGGGTTTGGGTCCTGGGCTATGTAATAAAGATGGCTAGAGAGCAAGTCAGCAGGTAATGCTCCTTCGTGGTGTCTGTCTCTGCCCCTGTGAGAATTCCTGTCCCTCAGAGATGAACTGTAACCAGAAAAATGTAGCCAAAGAAACTTTTTCCTCCCCAAGTTGCTCTTAGCCGTGATGTTTACTACCACAACAAAACACACCAGGGCAGAGGATTTAAAAGCTCTTTCCTTCAGGCCTGCTATCATGCTGTACATGGTGGCTATCTCTTCTATGTTTTAAAGATAATGCTCTCTCTCCCCTCGAGGCCCAGTCATGGCCCTCATGGTCACAAGGTTCTGTCTCCTACTAAAGCTCATTTTGAAGTAATCTCATGTCAGCTCCTTTCTTTTTTAATGTGTATTTTTATTGAATTTTTGGGCATTTCATACAGTATGTCTTAATCATTTTTATACCCCCTTCCAGCAACCCCTAACCAGATTTCATGCATTTTGTCATATATAACATATATATTTAACATGTCATATTTAACATATATAAAGCCTATTGAGCCAAGCTTTTGTACCCAGATGTCTCTCCATGCAAGTTCATCCAGGAGTCTATCTATGTAGAGTCACTTTCTTAAAGGAGACCAACTCTCCCTCTTACTGCAGTGATCATTGCCAAAAGTTCCTCCACCGAGGTTGGCACCTGCTGCCTGTTCCCCCAGTTCTTTGCTTGGTCTTTGTCTGACTGAGTCAGCGTGGGTCTTGTGCATGCTGTCACCATTGCTGCAAGTTCATATGAGCAAGTCCACAGAGACCTGAAAGATTCTGTTTCTTTATGTTCATGTACCAACCCTGGCTCTTACGATCTTTCTGTGCCCTCTTCTGTAATGGTCCCTGAGCTACGGGTGGGTAAGTTTTGATATAGCAGTCTTGTCTGGGGTTACCCACCCTGCAGTCTCTTATTCTCTACACCTTGGCCAGTTGTGGCTTTCTGTGTGCATTCCACTCTGTGGCATGAGAAAGCTTTGGTGCTGAGAGGTGAGGGATGTGTTAGTCTTCTCTCTAACCCCTGTTCTGCTGTGTTCCATGAGCCTTAGGTGTAGAGGTTCCACAGCAGATGTGTCACTTAGGGCTGGGCACCTCTCAGACACATATTCTCTATGTGTGACCAGTTGTGAAACTCTGTAATAGTCTCCATCTGTTGCAGAAAGAAACTTCTTTGATGAATGGCATATGGTATACTTGTCTGTAAACATAAGGATCCACATTTAGCATATAGTTAGAAATTTCATTTGTCTAGAGTCACGATAGAGATAGACTCTCCTTAGCATCTATGACCTCGCCAGCCATGTGTATTTGGCTGTGTTTAAGGTGCCATTCGTGAGACCCCCACCGAGAGGGCTTTAAGTCCAATTAGATAGCTGTGGCTAACCCCAAGAGAAAAGTGCCACCACGCATTACTGTAGTTTGTTGTGCTGGTCATTGTTGTGGTTATTAGACATTAAAGCTGGGATTAGACCGTTGATTGATTTTCTCCCTTAGCAGCTTGAATAGTATCCTCTAGAATTATGAGAGCTAGTCTTCGGGGAGGAGGCTGCCAGGTCAAGTCCAGCTCCATTGCTTCAAGTTCTGTGTCCAAAGTATGTCCTGTCTTCAGAAATAGGATCTTACCTTCAAGTTCAAAGACTGAGGCAATAGCCCGCATTATTTTGGGAGTGTCTTGGACTATCCTGCAACAACTCGAAAGGAGACTTCTGTCTGGCGCTGCGTTTCTTCTTATAAAGCCTTCAGGTATACACAGGCACTCATGTTCAGATATTGTATGTGTATTTTTTCAGTAGGATATGAGCTAATACATTTCTCTCTGGTTTTTCATACCACCTAAGCTTTATCCTCTCTCTCTCTCTCTCCTCTCCTTCCCCACTTAAAATATCCTCACTTTCCCCTTAAATTAGGGGACAATTAGGCACTCTCTGGCGTGCCTTCTTCCCCTTCATCCCCCATGGTTCCTTGCGCATCCCTCCTCCCTTCCAGTTGAATACCCACATTTCCCCCTTCCCCTTGGTAACATCTGTTTCTACTTCCTCCTCCTACCCCCTCTCAGGCCCTTTCTTTCCCTTTCCCTCCATGGTTCCTTTCCATTTTCCTGCTCCCTGTGGTTACATCAGGATACATACTCACATATAGGAATTTGGTGCTAAGATCCACAAGTGAGGGAGAACATGCATCCCTTGTGTTTTGAATCTGTGCTACTTAGCTTAGTAGAACAGTTTCTAGTTCCATTCATTTACGTGCAAATTTCACGACTTCATCTTTTTTCACTCTGAGTAGAGCTCCATTGTGTAAATGTACCACATTTTCATTATTTACTCATCAGGTAGGGGATATTTAGGCTGTTTCCATCCCTTAGTTATTCGGAAAAGGGCAGCAACTAACATGGATCTCTGCAATAGGATGAGTCCTTTGGGTATATGCCAAGGAGTGGTATAACTGGAAAGAACTGGTAGATTCATTTTTTAAGAGTTCTCCTCACTGCTTTCCACAGCCATTGCATGAGTCTGCAATCCCAGCAACAGTGAATGGGCGTCCCCTTCCTCCACAGCCTTGGCAACATTTGGTGTCTTTTGTTCTTTTGATCTTAGCCAGTCTGATAAGGGTAAGATGAAATCTTAAAGAGATTTTGATTTGCATTTCTCTAGTTACTAAGAATGTTGAGCACTTTTTAAGGTGTTTCTTACCCGTTTTTATTTCCTGATTTGAGGACTCTCTGTTCAGGTCCTCAGCCCATCTTTTTATTGTTTATTTGTTTTTTTGAATTCTGTCTACATTTTGGGTATTAATCTTCAGTCTGATGTGTAGCAGGTGAAGATTTTCTTCCACTCTGTGGTTTCCTCTTCACTTCCCTGGTTGTTTCTTTTTAAAAATATTTTATTATTTTCAGTTTATGTGTATGAGTGTATTACCTCCGTGTGTAAGTGCACCCATGTCATGCAGTGCTGGCGGAGGTCAGAAGAGGGTGTCAGATCCCCTGGAACTAGAATCATGGACAGTTGTTAGTAGCCATGTGGATGCTGGGAATCAAACCCAGGTCCTCCGCAAGAGCAATCAGTACTCTTAACTGCTGAGCCATCTCTCCAGGCCCTCTTGGTTGTTTTTTGCTGTACAGAAGCTTTGTAGTTTAATAAGGTGCCACTTGTCAACTGTTGACCTTGAGAAACTGATGTCTGTTTTAGAAAGCTCTTTCCGATATCTTATAGAGTACTGCTGATACGTTCTTCTAATAGTTTTACTCTTTTGGGTTTCATATTGATGTATTTGATCTGTCTGGAGTTGACTTGTGCAGGGTGAAAGGTAAGGGTCCAATCTCATTCTTCTAGGGGTGGAGATTCAGTTTTCCTGGCACCATTTGTTGAAGTCGCTGGCCTTCCTCCAGTGTGTGTTCTTGGTCCCTTTGTCAATATCAGGTGGCTGAAATTGCATGTACTCATATTTAATCTTCTGTCATGTTCCATTGATCAATGTGTTTGTTTTGCGCCATGCTGTTTTTAGTACTATAGCTCTGTAATATTTGAGATCTGGTACGGCGATCCCCCCAGCATTGCTCTTTTTGCTCAGGGTTGCTTTGGCTATCCAGGGTCTTTTGTGATTCCATATGAATTTTAGGAAGTGTTTTTTTCCAGTTCTGTGAGGAATGCCATGGAATGTATTTTGATTGGCATTGTACTGACTCTATAGATTGCTTTTGGTAGTATGGTAATTTTCACAATATTAATTCTTCTGATCCATGATCACTGGAGGTCTTTTCCATCATTTGTCTTCCCCAATTTTGTTCTTCAAAGATTTAAATTTTTTCATTCTAGAGATCTTTAATATCTTTGGTTAGGTTTATTCCTAGAAAAAAATTTGAGGCTATTGTGAATGGGAGAGCTTCCACGAATGCCTTCTCTGATTGCTTGTTACTGGCATATAAAAAGGCTGCTGATTTTTGTAAACTGATTTTGTAACTTTCCACTTTGCTGAAAGTATTGAAGATCCGGTCAATGACCTGAGATTCTTCTCCTTCTTCTCCTTCTGTGATTGTAGATTGGTCTTTTCTCGGTGTCCCTCATTTCCTGGAAATTCCATTCCTGGATTTAAGCATTTCTCCTCATGTTCTTTGTCCACTTCTTCATCGTCATCCAGTCTAGATGCTCGGTTTTCCATTTAACTCTCTCTGTTTTACCTCCTGTGGTTCTGTTTTTTCTAATTGAGTTTTTCAATTCCATCTTCATTTTTGGCTGGGTTTTCTTCAATATTTCTTTCTCTTTTCAAGTCCTGCATTGTCTTTGTCATTTCACTCAGCCATATATTTGTATTTTCGTGAGCTTCACTAAGGAGTTTATTTCTTTCCTCTCTGAGTTCTTCAAGTTGTCCGTGTATTCTTTAAGTTCTTTGGTCATGTTTATGATTGTTCTTTTAAATTCTATGTCCTGGGAGTCCTCTCGGTGGTTTTCACTGTAGCACACTTCTGTAGGACTGGTGGGATTTGTGGGGACATAATCTCTTGGGTTTTCCTATCATTTGTGTTTTTGCTTTGCCGTTTGGGCATATGGATGTCTTTTGTTGGTTGTGTGACTGATAGGAAACTCTAGTCTGCCTTTGTTTAATGAAGTTTGGTTTTGTTCTATTGGTGCTGTAGCTTGGTTGCTTTTGTTCAGGTATGAATAGTTAGTTGCTGTGTACTTCAGATTCTTGCTTTGATTTTTTTATTGGTGTTACAGGATGGTTCCAAGCTTGTTAGCAAAGTGTTCTCTGATTGGATGAAGGGAATTCAGGACTATGGGGGTCCAGTGGCTGGATTCTAGTGGGTTAGTGAGGAGGTCTCTGGCAGGAAGATCAGGAGGGTGTCCTAGAGTTAAAGCTGGAATGAGATGGGCCAGGTCTGTGTTAGGAGTGAGAAACAGCAGGAGTGGGCCTAGGTCCAAGGCAGGGTAGTTGGCAGGTCTGTGGCAGAGACACCAAGAGCAAGGCAGGGCTGAAGACAGTCTGTGGAGTGTGTCACAAATTGGGCAGAGTAGGTGTGAGTCTTGAAGCTGGAAAATGCAGCTAGTCTGGGTGCGAGGAAGCATAATGCATCATCCTTTCTGGGATTTGCATTTTATTTCTAGTACCCAGATACTCTAAGTGGCTCAAGCTTTGTTGCCTGTACTCATGAATAGCCTGATAACACGTAGTTATGACTTTGATGTGAGCTGTCTTCCATGGGCTCATGTATTTGAACACTTAGTCCCCAGCTGGTGGGTGCTGTTTAGGAAATTTATGGAACCTATGAAGCAAGCCCTAGCTGGAAAAGTGAATGCAGAAAGCAGGCCTTGAGGTTTACAGCCTAGTCCCACTTCCTGTTCCCTCTCTGTTTCCTGTTCCTGGTGATGTGTGGAGGAGAGGAGTCACAGCTGCTGGCAACACCAAGCCTTTCCTGCCCTGATGAGCGGTACTCTCAAAGCATGAGCCCCAATAAATTCTTCTCCCTTTAAATTGCTTCTTGCAGGGTATTTGGTCACAACAATGGGAAATCAATGAAGACACACCTTTTGTCTTGGTGTCTTTTTTGTTGCTGTGGTAACAACTTAAAGGAGAAAAGGTTTATCCTGGCTCACAGTTTGAGGTACAGTCCAAAGTCAAAGCAGCAGGTGCTTGAGGTAGCTGCTCAGATTGCATATATGACATAGGAGGTGAAAAGCATTGAACACTTGCAGCTGTTCAGCTCCACTTTCTCCATTTATAGCTGGGATCCCAGCCCGGGGAATGGTGCCACCCCCCAAGGGCGTATATTCTCGCCTCCTACCTCGACTTAACGTAATCGAGATAAGCATCCACAAGCATGCTCAGAGGCACATCTCCCAGGTGATCCAAGGTCTCAGCCTAGCTACATTGGGTTATTTTTTTCTTCCTGCTCTGTCTTTTAACCCTATTCCTTGTTATCATTTATTGATATAAATGATCTGCATGCAAATTATTGTCTAAGATTTGCCTATTGAAGAAACATGTTATTTCAACCTGTAAAAGACTTTACATATTTACCTGTTTTTAAAAGAAATTCCAATATTAGTGAACAGATGTGGAACATTGCATTGCAAGTACAGGTGCTTAGTCTATATGCTTATAAGACCATTCCAACCAAAGAGCTAACATTTATGGATTCACTATTAGTGTTAGATCACAGACCTTCTAGTTGCCTCTCATTCGCCCTCGCCCCCGCCCCCGACACACACCTGTGGTTTCTCTCCCTGGACAGAGCTTATAAGCGAGTGTCTCTCTCTGTACAGAACACATGCAAATCCAGCGGGGAGGGTCGGGAGGGTTGGGAGGTGTTGGGATGGAAGGGAGGTCTGAATATGATTGAGATGTGTCATACGAAATGTGTGCCACCACGAGTTAGAGAAAACAGCCAGCTTGTAGTTTGAGTTCATCTCAGAGGAAATCAGCCTTAGGGAGATACCACGCCCCTGTGACCACCTATAGGTAAACTCAGTCCTTAATCTTTGTAACTAAGTCTCACAGGAATGTCCTGGGGTCCTCCAAAAGGACTCACCTTGTTCTCACCGGAGCTGAGCTAAGAAGGAAGCTCTGATGGCGCCAGGGTTCTAGCACTTCCCTGGTTCAAAGCCCCTGCCCCCTCTTAGTGCCACTTTCCTGGTATGCAGACAACTTCCTGGTGGGCTTTGAAGATTAGAGATAGTGCCTCTCTGTTAATTACCATATTGCTGTATGGATGTATCTGCATTCCTGATTCCCCCAAACTATAAGTATCCCCTGAAACAATAAAGCAGGCGGCCTGTTTGAAGAGCTCAGGTCATCCTTGTGTGTTTGTTCGTCTCTGTCCTGTGTCTGAGCGGCCTGTCTCAAGAGCACGGGTCATCATGTGTCTGTTGTATGTCTGTGTGTCTGAGCGGCCTGTCTGAAGAGCACTGGTCGTCATGTGTCTGTTGTATGTCTGTGTGTCTGAGCGGCCTGTCTGAAGAGCACTGGTCGTCATGTGTCTGTTGTATGTCTGTGTGTCTGAGCGGCCTGTGGCCTGCAGCCTGCCTGTAGAGCCCAGGTCCGTCAATCCTCATGTCTCTGTCTTATGTGTCTGCCCTGTATGTCTGTCCTGTGTGTCTGAGCGGCCTGAAGAGAGACATTTCCCAGGTCCATCTGTCCTACGTGTTTGTCTTTGTGTGTCTGTTCTCTGTGTGTGTCTGTTTGCCCCCACTCATTCCAGGTCTCCAGAGTCTCATGTCCACGCTGCCCGCTGGACGGGACAACGAAATTCCCCCAAATCCAGTAAAAAAGCACGCATACTTAGAACATGTAGCTCTTTCAGAGCTGATCTTCTCCCACCACTTGAAGCTGCAGGCTTACCCTGACTACTACACCCAGATCCCCAAACAATCCTGAATTATAGCTAGTCTCTAGCAGTTCCTCTTTGACTTGTATTATGTGGCCTAGGTCGCATGGTATAGCACTTGCCCAGCCCCCTGAACACTCTTTGTCCTACAGAACTTAAGGATTTGCCTCCTTTACTTCAGGACATCTGTTCGTGACAGCTGTCTCTTCCGATGTTCCCTCCCTTCAGGACCCCATAGTTGCCTGTGGCCATGATGCCATCTCTCTTAATGCTCTCTACTTCTGGACCCTCTCATGGCTGCTATATCTGTGAGCTTGTAACTCTCCTGATAAAGTTCTTCCTTTTCTATGAACCTCTTTTTCTTTCGCATCTAACAGTTACTAAGAATTCTGCATTGGTCCCTTCCCTTAGCTGCACCCATCACAGGAACCATACAAATAACAGATATGTACCTGGGAACAATGGACCCCTTTTCTTAGCAGAATGTGATAGCACATGGCACATTCTTCCTTAGAAATACATGTGGCAGAGGAGAAAGTTTTTGAAAGAGTGGAGACGCTGATTTGAGGTTGAAAAGGAACAGTTCTCATCAGGGAGCTCCAGGCCACCTGAATTTTTAAAGGCAAAATCCTACTTTTTAAAAAGCCTCTCATACGTCCTAATTTCTGCAGTTATAATATTCCACATTCTAAGTGAAATTTCACAGCTTTTCATTCATTCAAAAGAAACAAGTCTTGGTATGATTTCACTCTCAGCTCCCTAAACAACATAAAATTCAGTTCACAGAATCACATTATTACTGGGAGAATCGATAATTTTTTTCCATAAATGAGTTTAACAAAAAGATTTAATTTAATCTCCAAGTTTATGAGGGTAATTCTTGCTTGTTTCCAGCAACTATTACCACACTCATTTCAGGTTAGCTGCATGAATAATATCACTAAGCAGTTCATAATGATTGATCTGTGTAATAAAAAAAATATCCTGTATATTCCTTGGAAGAAATTAAAGAACTTTACTGGCATTAGTCAAAGTCCCGCAGTTTATGCTGTGAGAGGTGCAGAAGCAGTCAACTCTGGATCCTTACAAGAACACACAGTCTGTATAAAACCCCAGCACTGCAGAACAGGCTGGATTTTTCATTAGAATCTTCTCAGCTCTCTCTTCTCTTCCCACAGGTCTCCTCATCACCCTCTGACGCCCCCTGCTGCTCTGGCCTTTCTTGCTAACATCCACTCCTGGCTTCTCTGCCCCCCCTCTTCTCTGTCCCATCCTCCAATATTACTTTCTTGTGGCAGGATGACTGCTGCAGTGGGCTGTTTCCTCTAGGCATAACAACATTGCCGTTTGGGAGCAGAGATTGCCTTGATGCGGTGGCCAGAGCAATTAATTGAACAGGACAATACAGAAATAGTACCTCCATCTATGGCAATGGTAATAGAGCTATTGACCCTCCATAGTATGGAAGGAGGGGAGGGTCACAGGACCCTCCCTTGGAATTGCAGTCATAACCTCTCTTGCCCCTCACCACCAGCTGCAAGTGATAGAAAGAGCTGCTAGAGTACATAGGCTGTGTAAGGTTAATGGAAAGTGGCATTCCATGACACAGCTTCCATGAGGTTGTCACCCTTGATGGAGTTAGATTTTGAAGTCATACAGCTGTTTGGGGGGTCTCCCAGGCTCCCCTCACCTATGTTCCATTAGAAAGCCCACTAAACTCATTGGTTCACTAAGTTGGACTTTGGTGAAATTGTTACTTTGGTGTGTTGCTGGTGCCCTATCTTGGTAAATAGATACCTGTCTTCATCTCCATCTCTTATCATGGGCTGATGTGTGGGAAGACAGTCTATTTACAGGTACTGTTTTCTCTTTGTATTAGTTAGCTTTTCATCATAGAGGCCAAAGCCCCTCACATAAACAACTTGAGTGAGGAAGAATTTGTCTTGGCTCACAGTTTCAGAAGGTTTAGTCTATGGTCCTGTGGGCCCTGTACGCTCAGACTGAAGAACATCATGGTGTGGGGCTATGTGGTGTAAGGTTCACAGAGCACAAGAAGCAGGTAGTGAGGTGGGGCCTGGGAATCAAGTATGTCCTTCAAAGGCATGGCCCTGGTGACCAACTTCCTCTAACTGGGCTATACCTAACATTTTCAGAAACTTCCAGGTGAGAGCACTCAACACAGGGAGTCTATGGAAGAATAGTTCATACTCAGACTGTAGCACTTCTGAACTGGTTAGCACTAACTGTCAATTTGAAGCAAGCTAGAATCGCCTGGGAAGAGAGTCTCAATGAGGAATTGTCTAGGTCAGACTGGCTTGTGAGCATGTCTGTGGGAGGTTATCTTGAGGTGGGAAGAGCCGTCCTGAATGGGAGCAGGACTGTTTGGTTGCCACCTAGGGAAACTTGATCAGATTTTTTTTCCTTCTGCCAAGTAAAGGCATGGAGAACCTCAGACACTGCAGGCAACAACAGGCAGAAGCGTTATTAAAAGTAAAGAAGCTCAAGCTCAGGAAAGCACACAGAGATGAGGACTCTTGAAAAGTAGAAAAGAATTCAGATACTGAACCATGAAGCTCCCTAGAAGGGCCTGGATCTTTTAAGTGTTCTCTGTGAGGGAGGGTCCCCTCACCTAATTTTGGATTGGTTAACTTAAAGAGGAGAAGCTTAGAGGCCCACAGCTCCAATGTGAGGTATATCCAGGATCAACCACAGACTTATCTGGGCTAGTCTAGAGCAGTTAGCTAGAAGGCAGAGTCCTGCCAGCAGGAGAAAAAGCCTGCCAGGCCTTTGTCTTAGGTGAGGAAAAATCGGCACGTTTGCCATCTTGTTGCCTATGAGTGGCCCTTTTGCCTACCTGTCTGCCTATTTGGGACCTGCCGACTCCTGAGCCCTCAGTTTCATGGATTGGGCCCCCAATTGTATAAGAATAAAGAAAGCTCACTGAGTCTAAGAACAAGCAAGCAAGGGCTCGCCATCTGTTTCTCTCTACTCTTGACTAGATGAGGTGTGATCAGTTGCTTGAATTCTTCCCTTGACTTCCCCAAAATGTTGAACTGTAACTTGGAATTGTAAACTAAATAGGCCCTTTTCTCCTCCAAGTTGCCTTTGGAAGGGTGAGGTGTTTTATCTCAGCAAGAGAAATAAAACTACAACTCCTAACAGAATTATTAGGGCGAAACTAAAAAGACCCTCCACCATCCCAGGCTTAGTGTTTCTGAGGCTCCTCTGGTGTTCTTTGACTTAAAACAAAACAAAGCAAACTAGTGTCAGAATTTTCTGTGAATTCTTCAACCTAAGACTTTTCTGGGTGAGTCCATGATATGCTTAGTGTAAAATATACTTGAATCTTTGGTCAGATACTCATCGTGTTAAGATATTCATCAAGCTGTTAAGAGTGCTTGGGGCCCAGGGAGAACTACAGAGCAGGAATTGGAGATAGCAGAATTGTCATCTTCTGTCATTTATTTCTTGATGTCAGCCTGTGGCTATGGAAGAAAAGTGGATGCAATTTTCAAACTCCATCTCTCTCTCTCTGTTTTGTTTTTCTCCTCTGCTAAACATTAACCAAATGAAACACTCTCAGAACAGAAATAAGACAGCAAGCTCTAGATCTCAGATATTGGAAAGACAAACATATTTAACTCATTTGACTTGAATAACTGCCCTGTATTACTAAGAGCAAACAATTATTTCTCCTCATGGCAGATATGAAGTTCTGGCATTTGTGGACCGAACTGAGTTTTGTTTTCTCTTGTTCAAACTCTCTGTTCTTGGGAATGCTTGGAAATAGTCACTGGGTTGAAAATCTCCAAATGACTTTTATTATTGTAAAAATACACCATGCCATGTTAGATTTTTGAAAAAAGAATCTTTAAAAACAAAACAAAACAAAAAAAATACACCAGCTATTTTGTTGTTGTTGTCTTGTTTCATTCATCATGAAATCCGAAGTTATGAGGCCCAGGAGACTCCAAAAGACCTAATTGCCCCTGCTTTAGCTAAGAAGACAGAGAGCCAGAAAAATCCAGTGTCTCACCAACCAAGTTCACCACGCTGAGAAAACACCTGTCTTACATAGGTCCCTGTGAACGGTGTCACTACTAAAACAGGCCTTCTTGGTGAGACTTGTCAGTGACTACCAGTCCATCAGGGAAAGCCCCTGAGATTTATGGTTTTCTCCGTTATTCTTTTCTTTGAACCATTTCTGGACTGGGGAGGTAGCTCTGTTTGTAGCGTCTACCTTGCATGAACAATGTCCTTGTCTTGATTCCAGCACTGGATAAAAATGGATTTGGCTGTGCATGCTTGTAATCCCTGCAGTGAAGAGGTGGAGGCAGGAAGATCAAAAGTCCAAGGCCATCCCTTACGTAGGTCTTGTATTTACTGAGACATTAGAATGATGAGACTTAGCTTTCAGATTTTAAGCTTCCCTTTGTTTTCTCTTTGACTTTTTCATGCAATAAATATTTAAAGTGGAGCTAGACAGATGGGTCAGTAGTTAAGAGTGCTTGCTGTTCTTACAGAGGACCAGATTTTAGTTCCCAGCACCCATGTCAGGCAACTCACAACAGCACATAACTCCATACCACCACACCTGAAATAAATCTTTTAAAAAGAATTACTTGTATTGTTCACTACACCAAGATGGAAAGACAGAGGCACATAAGCACATTAACTGTGGCACTGTCCTCCTTTAAACAAGCAGCTCTAATTCAGTGAGGCAAGTGCTACAATGAAAATGTTTGTTGGTGCCATGAGACGTCTCACTGAGAAGTTGTCTTTAACTTAGAATTACACTCAAAGTTACTGAGCAAAGTTAGCCAGACTGGCTTCTAAGGGCACAGGGTTTTTATAAAAGGTTGGAGCAGTATATTTTCAGTTAAATATTGTCTAAAGTGCTTTGAAATAAATTCATGAAGCACTTCAGCTTTGTTTATCTGGTATCTAGGTGCTGTTCTTGTCCTGTAACCAATATGATACATAGACACTGACCTTCTTTGGGCTTAAAATTGTCCTACACGTTTTTTGAAAAATCATCTTATATGTTCAATGATCAAACATACAAATTTAGTAAAATGAATAAAGTGGATCCAGAGAGATGGCTCAGTAGTGAAGAGCACCTGTCGCTCTTGCAGAGGATCTGGGATCAGCTCCCAGCAACCACACTCACCTGTTACTCCCATTTCAGGGAATTTGATGCCCTCTTCTGGCTTCTAAGGGCACTGAACTCATGTGCATATACCCACACAGACACATACATAATTTTAATTTAATACATAATTTTAAAATAATAGTAAATCTTTAAATAAATGATTAAAAGTCAGAAAATGATAGAACCAAATAATAGCCAAACTTACTTTCAATGAAATAAGAAAGTACTAACAAATGAAATTCAATTAAACTTAAGTGACCTTTAATGTATTTGACTTGACTTTTATAAACTGTTTTTCTATTAAGATATTTCAGTTTAATCCATAAAATGTACCATAAATGGATCTAATATCAGAACATAAGAAAATCTCAAGAGCTGCCGAGAAAAGCACAGGACAATTTCTAATGTGCATTTTGGAGCAGGAGAAACACATTGGAAAACTAGGAATGAAAATATGTACCTTGTCAGCGTGATTTCTAAAGTCATCTAGCTTGGTGACATGTTGGAAGTGCCTGTCAAAATTGGGATAAAGAAAATTGCGGCCATCATCACTTTTGCTAAGTTATGTAATGCTGCTGTAGACATTGTGGCTAACTCAATAAGATATGCTGCAGAAGCCCAAATATAAAATAAACTGAATGTGTGACTATGTCTGTCATTAAATAAGAAATCATGAGGCAACTCTGAAAAACAAACTCCATAAAACTAGGAATATGGTCTGTATTAGTTAGAAATACTAATGCCTAGTAAGATACCCTGTCCAAGAAAATATCAGTGAGTCGTTTATTTATGGATGAAGCAGGTGCCAGCATGTAGCTGAGTAAGGAGGTCGACAATCCTGTTCCAGATATGCAACTACTATGGGCTAAAGCAAGTATGTCCATGTTTTACCAGAATCACACTCTGAATCCTATGTAGGAATACTTGAAAAAGGAAGATTTGAGGACTAATAGAAGCTAGGCATGTTTGCTACGGAGCCATTCCTATTCTCCTTCATGCTTGTTTCATGTGGAATTCTGCCAAACTGGGGCAGACTGTGACAGCTAGCAGTTTTATTCCCATGGTCCTATTGGGTGTGTTAGTAACTTCTATTGCTGTGACAAAATACCTGAGCAAACTAATAATGAAGAAAAGATTTCTTTTATCTCATGGTTCAGACCATGGTCTTGTGTCTCCATTGCTTCCAGGCCTACAGCAAAGTAGGAATGGTAGCAGAAGGCCTGGTGGAAGAAAGCTGCTCATCTGATGGTGGCCAGGAAATGGGGAACAGAGAAAGAAGGGTCCAGGACAAGGTACAGTATTCAAATGCATGTCCTCAGTCACCTCCTTCCTCCCACTTGGTCCCACTTCCTCCTAGTCCATTCTGCTGATGAGGTTAGTGTCCCATGAACCAGTTTCTTCAACAGTGTTACACACTCCCAGCCATAATACCAGGCACACTTGATTTGGCAGGTGTCACTGCCCGTGTCACTGCCCATGCGACACAGTGGATGGAAGTGGTAATCTTAACAGGGGACCAGCAGAGAGGGTCCTTGACTCTCCTAAGTGATGCTATGGATGAAAAAGGACAGCACTGGGGACTGGTGTGATGGCTCTGCTGGTAAAGTACCTGCCCCGCAAGCACAGGAACCTGAGTTTGATTATCAGAGCCCACACAACAAAATGCTCAGTGCCGTGATATGTGCTTGTAGAAGTAGAATTAAGACAGGTGAACTGAGGCACATTGGCCAGCCAGCCTAAGGCTAATCAGCAAACTCCAGGCCAATGAGAATCTGTGTCAAAAACAGACAGCTCCTGAGGAATGATACCTGAGGTTGTTTTCTGACCTCCGTATGCACACACACACACACACACACACACACACACACACTCACTCACTCTCTCTCTCACGCACACTCTCTCACGCACACCCTCACATACACCCACACACGATCTCACACATATGCTCTCATACATATGTGTGCAAACACTAGCACTCACACGAACACATATAGATACATATAGATATGTATAGATACATGCATACATACACACAGAACAGTATCATATTAATGGGAGCAATCAGAGAGATCTCAAGCACTCCATACTCAGCTAATGCTGAGGCCACACATGCACAGGAAAGATAAGAAGAAATAAAACATGAAGAAAATAGAAAACAGCCTGAACTTTGAGTGTGGTCCCCTCCCCAAAATTGACCATCATCAGAGAACAAGAATCTTACTGATACAAGTATTTTGGATCCATCCTTTGCCCAGTTAGTGACTGACTATGAACTCAGCAGAAAGATAAGTGACTTCTAGAACGTAAGACTTATCAATAAAGCAACAATAGCTATTTTTTAAAGGGACAGAGACTTCAGCAGCCATTAGGATGGAACTAATGTAATAAATTTAGCTCAGGCTAGTTACTAAAACAACCAAAGAAACAACAACAACAAAAAAAGGTTAGAGAAGAAAATCATAGCCCAGAGTTATTATCTAAATTATCCAAAATGTCTATTTTTCTATTTTAAAACTTATATGTAAAGATAGAGAAGAGTGGGACCCACATTCGGGGGACTCAGCAGTTGGTAGAGGTATCTGTCAGAGCCTTTAGTGCATCTGTTGCCCTCCATTGCTTTTAATGGGCAAATAACAGCTAACTGTGCTAGCTTCCTTCCTAATAGACTTCTCACTGGTCCCACCAGGGACAGGCACCTGTGGGAGGCAGAGGGAGAGATGAGGCCCTTTCCGCCCTGCTTTGGCCTGGGCCTCCGGCTACATCTCTTACAGTGACCCAGGGTTATGGATCCCTTAATGACAGCACCATCTCTTTACCCTCTCATGTCCGGGGATGGTAGCGGTCGCTTCTTACTGCTTATGACTGACTTTCTTCACCATCCCCCTGAACTTCTAACTCTAACAGCTTCATGACAATGTCCCCACGCAGAATTCCTTCTCAGGCATCATCAGTGAATCACCTGCTAACGAGCATGCATGCTGTTTTGAGTCTTGCATATCCATGTTTAATGTGGCACTATTCACAATAGCCAAGTTACGGAATCAACCTCATTGTCCATCAACAGAGAAGTGGGTAATGAAGATGTGATACGTAGCATGGATGAGATTTTATTTAGCCATAAAGAAGCATGAAATTACATAATTTTTAGGAAAATAGTTGCAGCTAGGGATTAAGTGAATTGAGGCTCAGAAAGACGAGTACTGTATGTTTTCTAATATTTGTGGATCCTATGTTTAATATAGATATATTTATAATCATATATATATATGACATAAAGTTACAGTAAAACTGTCTAGAGGAACAAAGGGCGCTAGTGGAATGATGTGCAGGGAAAGGGGATTTTGGGGGAAACATGCTCAAAGTGCAATATATGTGCATGAAATTGTTCCTATGAAACCCATGCTGTGTACAATGAATATACAATTACAACAATGATATTACATGGGGAGAAGTTTTGATTTCACGGTCAGAAGAGCTCATATTAACTACTTAATATTCGGCTTCACATAAATACTATGTATTCTGTGGAACTCAATCAATTGTAATTAAACAGTGTGGGGAAATCTCTGTGAAGAATAGCATTGTGAATGTATACCTTTATAGTTTTCAAGTATATGCTTGGAATAGTCTCCTTACACAGGTTGTTGGCTCAAAGGAAAGCAGTCTAAATGATCAGTCTAAAAGCCAAAGTGCCACTTCCAAATGTTGATTCCTTTTTTAATGTATTGTGTTTATTGTTTAAAATACTTATCTACATTTTCTGTGTATGAATGTTTTACCTGCATGTAGTCCGTGTACCCATGTGTATAATGCCTGCAGAGGCCAGACAAAGGTACTGGATTCCCTGGAACTGGAGTTATGGACAGCTGTTAGCCACATTGTGGGTGCTGGGAGTTGAACCTGGGTCTTCTGGAAGAACAGTAAATGTTCTTAACTACTGAGCCATCTCTCCAGCTCTGACTTTCATGTGTCAGTGTATTTGTCTGCATGTCTGTATATCTGGGCATCACATGTGTGCATTGCCCATGGAGGCCAGAAGATAGCTGTCAGATCCCTTGGAGCTGGAGTTACAGATGGTGGTGCAGTACCTGATGTGGGGTTTGGGGAATGAAACTCAGGTCCTCTAGAAGAAGTGCCCTTCTGGGCTATTTCTCCAGGCTCACTGATTTGTTTTTCATGTAAAACAAAGTAACTAAAAAAGATCTCTAAGGGAGAGAGATGGCTTAGTGATTAAGAGTAGTGGCTGCTCTTAACAGAAGACCTGGGTTTGAGTCCTAGTCTCTATACGGAGGCTAACAGTCCGTAACTCTAGTTTCAGGGATCCGATGTCCTCCTCTGTCCTCCGTGGGCACGGCATGACGCAGGTGCACTTACATACATGCAGGCATAACATTCATACACATTAAATAAGTAAGCAAGTAAATAAATAAATAAGTCATTAAAAAGAGAGCTCTTGGTGTTTGTGGTCGCCTCTCGCTTGCTGAGCTCCAGCCAAAGGAGAAGGGGCCTAAGGAGGTTATTGTAAGGTATGACTGAAACTCCCAACAGTTTCAGACTCAGGAAGAAATCTGGAGCCAGAGTTTGCAAAAGAGGAATGAAGAAAGACGGACCTTTTACAACCTCTCAGAGATCTAAACCTTACAGTTATGTCTAAACCATGGCTTGTACAAAGCAGACTGCCCGTAAGTACACTGACAGTAAAACACCCAAGAAACATGTGGCTACAAAAGCCAGTCACAAGAGTGTGCCCTCTACTGGAGGAGTGGAGAAACCTCATCGTTTCGGGCCTGGTACTGAGGCACTGCTGAAATTAGACACTCTCACAAGTCCACTGAACTGATTGATTCTCAAACTCCTCTTCCAGCGTCTGGTGCGAGAAATTGCTCAGGACTTCAGAACAGATCTGCGCTTCCGGAGTGCAGCTATCGGTGCTGTGCAGTGGGCAGGTGAGGCCTATCTGTTCCGTCTTTTTGAAGACACGAACCTGTGTGCTTTCTATGCCAAATGTGTAATAATTATGCCCAAAGATATCCAGCCAGCACGCTGCGAAGGCGCAGAACGCGTTTAACAATCCATTGTGAAGGGAAGCATTTCATTCTAATTTTTTTCTTCTTCTTCCTGTTTTCAGTAGTTCTGAATGTTAGGTTTTTTTGTTTGTTTGTTTGTTTGTTTGTTTTTTCCCACGAGATCAAAAGGTACCAAAGTGTATGACTGCAGTGGGAAAACAGGGACAGAAATCAGGTACTGGCAGTTTTTCCACTTTCATTTGTGTGTGAATTTTTTAATATAAATGCAGAATGTAAAGCATTAATACAAGTCAAAATGTTTCAGTGAACAAGTTTCAACAGTTCAACTTTATAACAATTATAAATAAACCTGTTAAAATTTTCTGGACTACACTAGCATTTGGATTTTTTTCAATAAGTAAATTTCTTACTGACCACAGCTAAATGGTATTTGTAGCCCTTTTAACGCAGCAGATCCGTCCCTTCACTCTACTTGTCTAACTGAGTTGGTCTACATGCGGGTACATATTTTTAATGCTGTCTGTCTTTTATGCTGTTCCTGTAAGTTTGTTATTAAAATACATTAAGCTAAAAAAAAAGATAATGAAGAGAGAGCTCCCAATTATGTAGAACTTTTAAAAGTGCATCTCTTTAGAGAACATTACACATTTGCTGGGATGAGTCACACAAAGCTCTTAGCAAGCACAGAGCTATCTAAGAAAGTTCATTTTCCACACAGTTTTCTCCAAACCAGGTTTTAGAACGGAGCACATGTGTACGAATATTACTTTCACACAAACTTGAGCCCCCACCCACCAGGCCAAATGAGACAGAAGGTCAGAGGGTGAGGAAAGGGTATATTCACCCCCAGATCTGCCAGACCAGGGCAGAAGTTCCCAGGCCCAGCGCCACACAGGTTGGAAAGACAGCCAGCCAGCCATTCTGGATACTTAAGAGGAGATAAGAGAGAACAGAACTGGCTGTTCACAACTTTGGGGTACCATCCCTAGAGAACCCACCCCTGTGAAATGCCTTCAGACCTTGGTGGAGAGAACAGGAATGGGAACAGCTTATGCTGCCAGCTAGAGGTGAGAAGGGCGTCTAGGGTGTCCTTGTCGAGACAGAGACAAAGTCTGCCCTCTCCCCATGAGGTTCTAATGACAAACAGTTCCATCACAGCTCACCCAGGGAACCAATGAGTTTATTAGACTCACTTACAGAGCATGAAGGAGTTATGGGCAGGAGCCCAGGCGACCCCAAAGCAGCCTCTCTGGAAGGGCTTCTGTGTATCACATTTGGGAAAGGGAAAAAAGCCACATGGGTTCAAGGCCCTAGTGGGAGAAGGCATAGATACAGTCTTGGACCTTGTCGGCATCGGTTTTCCACACCCTGAGGATGGCTTCTGGATAAAGGGTTAATCAGGAGGCTCTTAGGATCCTAATTCTGGTAAGAGGAGCTTTTAAGGGGATCAGAGGTCTCTGTAAGGAAATGTTGGCTTGTCTTATCCATTGTCAGCCATTTTCTCAGGCTATAGAATTGTACTTCTTTTCTTTCAGCACTTAAAGTCTCCATCCCATTATTTTCTGCTTGCTTGGCAACTTCCAGGATCTTCCAGTGCATGGTTTCTGTGTTTTAAGTGGGGTTTCTCATTTCCTTGCAAGAACGATGGTCTATAGGAAGCTACTCCATCATAACTGTAATTGGAAGCCTCCACTCAGGTATTGGCAATGAGTACACTCCAATATCTAACAATACAGTGTCTCCTGTCCTAGGATTCTTTTTTAGATTTTTCAAGCTATTATTTTTTATTTTATTCTTAGAGAATTTCATACATGTTTCAATGAAGTATGATCATATCTATCCCCCTGCCTCCTCTAACTCTCCTTAGAACCCCCAACCATGTCTCCTTAATAACCAAATGCCCTCTTCTTTTTCAAAGAACGCACTGAGTCCCTTTAGTACTATCTCTACATACATGACTGCAGGGCCATCCACCAGAGCTTGGTCACAAGAAGGATCCTCCTGCTCTTAGCAGGCTTCATCTGCCAATAGCTCCTTGTTAGGGGTAGGATTTGATGTGCAAATAACCACAGCTGCTGTGAGTTCATGAGTACAATAGCCATGTCATGCCCGGGAGACAGCATCTCCCAGCGCCTGCATCAGCCTCTGGCAGTTACGTTCTTTCATTTCCACAGTGTTTCCTGAGCCTTGGCAGAAGGGCGGGGGTCTTGATAAAGATGTCGCGTGTAGGGAGGAGAACTCAGTCATGCACTCTCAGCACTCTGACCAGTTCTGAGTCTCTGCATTGACTGCTCCCCACTGCCATCTTTGTTCCATATGAGTTCCAGGATACCAGTACCATGTCTTCTAGTCACCAGCTTACTGATTTTGTCAAATGTATGAATTTATTTGGAGATAAATTTTGCAATATTGAATGTTCTTTACCCAGCAACATGGTATTTTTAGTGTGTGTGTGTGTGTGTGTGTGTGTGTGTGTGTGTGTCTGTGTCTGTGTCTGTGTTTGTGTATGTATGTGTACAGATCAGAGGACAAATTTGGGAATCAGTTCTTTCCTTCTGGTTCCTGCAGGTGTCTGAATGCATCTACACATGTTCACATTCAGGCACACACATATACACGTAAAATAAATAAAATGAGAGTTTAGATCGTCAAGTTTCTAGTCTTATTTGTACCTTTCAGTGCACGTGTCTGTGATTTGTTTTAGTTAGCATGCAGAATGATGAATTTCATTGTGGCGTTTTAATGCATATACATCACTGTTTAGTTTTTTTTTTTTTTAACATAAACTGAAGTGTGAACATGCTTTCAATTTCCCAGGCAGATGTCTTTTTTCCTTCTGGTATTCTTCTTTTTCTTAGTCAAATCCCTGTCTTGAATGTGGGAGTGGGCTGAATCTGTAGTGGCCATGAGATAAAAACCAAGAGAATCTTAGAAATCTTAGACTGAACATTACTGAATTGCTAAACCTAAACTAGTGCCGGAAATTGCCCAAGACCTTCTGTTCTCTGAGAATAAATAAACTAATTAATTTAAATGACTAGTGGAATTTTCTACTGTTCTCAGCTGAACAGATACTCAACTGATAATCTAAGTTTTCTAGGTTTTGGAAGTAGCCATTCTTTTTGAAAGATGATGAAACTTTTGTTGCTTTTGGTACTATGAGAGTTTTATAAAATGTGAGAAAGTCTGCAAGTATTAATCAATAAATCCAACTGAACTTGCCTTCCCTTTCTGGAAGATTTTTTTGCTTATTTTACATTGTGCTGTTTTATGAGCTCTTCCTGCCTCAGCCTCCCATGTGCAGGAATTACAAGCCACTGTGCCTGACTGGAAATGATTATTTTTTATTATACACTCACATGTTTGTGTGTTTTCATGTAGGTATACATGTATATACATGTGGATGCATACAAGTATGAAGGCCAGAACCCAACCTCAGGGGTCAGCCTGAGGAATGATAATCATAAGTTTGAGACAAGGTGTATAGAACACATGGTACACAGAAACTCACACATATGCAGAGACACAAAATCAATGAATAAAACATTCTTTAAAGGAACACAAAATAGAACACACCCACTGAAAAGATGCTAAAGCAAGATACATGTTTACTTAAGGAACCCCAACTGGAAAAATAATAATTAAAATACCGGAGTATATGCAAAGTATAAAATGTACACTGATTAAATTAATAAATAGGGAATAAATAAATGAATAAATTAATAAATACGGAAGAAAAGACGAATCTTTGTAGATGAACTCTGAATAATCCATGTCTACATGACAATTTTGTAGAAGGGAACATAACTCTAGCCTTGGTAGTGCAGACTGTGCCTGTTGAATTCCTTCCAGACAGCAAATCCAGAAAGACAAAGAGAAACTTCATAGCAGAGAATCCTGACAAATGCTATCACACTTAGAGATCAAGGTCAATCCCAACAGTGATGAGCCAGGTAGCCAGACACAGAAACTGTTTTGTCAACCAATTTAACGAATAAATTTGTTTGTCAAAGAAAGATGATCTAATAGATGAAGATGGATACCGGGTGGAGATAGAGACAGATGATACAAACAGAAAGAGAAAGGACAGGGAGAGGAGGAAACGATGTTCAATGGTGTGACTCCTTCGAGGTATTCTTTGCTTCAATTTTTTTTTGGTCAGTGTACACATTGCATTACATTTTCAGGTATATATATCATTGAACTTTATTCACAATCACCTTCGCTATCTTTTTTCTGTCTCCCTCCCTGATCTCCTTTCTTCCCCCTAACAATCCTCCTCCTGTTTTCATATCACCTTCTTATGTGTGCATAGTTAAAGCTAAATTCCATGACTGGAGGGAGAATGTGCGCTATTTTGTCTCTCTCCTGCCTGTTGCCAGCTCTTGCTTCCCCTCTGCCCTTCCTCTCTGGTTCTCTTTACTCATCACAGCTCCTCTTCTAGCATCCTTCCTTTGAGCCTCTTAGACCGACTCAGAATGAGTCAGTGAAGAGAGGAAGTCTCATGTAGAAGAGAGGGACTATTTGATGAAGTGAGATTGCAAAGGGATTGCAGAGGAATCATCTCAGGTTCAGAGCTTTGACAGCTGGGCTTGTCCACACAGAAGGAATGAAGGAGAGACTGTGGCTAGTGAGCCAAGAAAGTGCAAGATTGTTCGTGCACTGTGAAGGAGATCAAGTCAGAAGCTATAGACTGAAGGTCTGACAAGCCTGAAGGTTGAACTTGGCTATTCGAAGTTCAGTGTTGCCTTTAAGATGAGTCACCATGGAGTGACAATGGCCTAGAATCCAGTGAGTGAAGGAGAAACGACTGGCAGCAAGCACAGTTTTTCCCTCCTAACACCAAGACTGAAAGGGGATGGAAGGGTTAGAGCAAGGAGGGGTGGCTAGATTTCAAAAGGAAACCACGAAAACTTTAACACAATTTCCTAAATCATACCAAATTCAAGAAGCTTTGTACACTGTGTTAGTAGTTAACATGGGATGCATTTTTTTGTTTTGTTTGTTAATGAGACTACACTGTGAAGGAAGGCAGAATAGACTTACAATTACTTATCTCTCAACCAAAGGCAACAAAATTTAGCAGCGAGACTCTATGTATACGTAAGCATAAAAACCCAAGGATTTCCAAGCTTTGCATTCAACTCCAGATTTTTTTTAAGACGAGTATTCAACTCACCTCCTTGTTTTCTACAATAACCATTTTCATTTATCTCTGTTCTATAATCCACAAAATGGGCTTGACTGAAGACATGAATGTACAGGAAGAAATCAATAAAAACAAAACAGACTTTTGAAGGCGGCATCTAGGAGTTTCAAAGGAACTAGAATGTGGCTGGCAGGGCTGATGCAGCCGTTTTGAACCTTCCACTAAAAATGTCTATGAAGAATGGGAAAAGAGACAAAATTTTGATCAATCTAGCACAGAGATGATGAACAGAGCATAGAGGGACAGTCCACACAAGCTTTGTTAAGAGAAATAGTATAAACCTGATGGAGAAAAAAAAAAAAAAAATATATATATATATATATATATATATAGAGAGAGAGAGAGAGAGACAGAGACAGAGAGAGAGACAGAGAGAGAGAGACAGAGAGAGACAAAGAGACAGAGAGACACACAGAGAGAGAGGTGACCTTTCTCTCCTGTTGCTGGTATCCCTGGCTGAGAAGTCTGGAAGGGGCCTCAGAACACCCAAGCTTCCTGCTTTCTGTAAGAGTGAGGCTGCTTTTCCAGCAGCTTGGAATGCCTCGAGTCTCCCTCCACCAACACACTCCCATCCGTCCCAGAAGAATTTCTTTCTAAATGAATCTACTTACATTCCATCATTGTCTGAAGACAACAGGCCAGTGTGTGAGAAGGAGTAACATGGAGGAGAAACCCTAGAAGGTAGCACTGTAGAAGCAAACTGAAAACACAGTGGTCTCTGATGAAAGTCCACACTGAGGTGACTGAAACGCCACCCAGGGTAGTCACCCTGGTTCCTCGGAGGCCAGGTGGATTCATCACGCCAGGGACTGGCACCTCCCAGAGTTCTCTTAGAATGCTGTGCTGATGCCTTGCAGCGTGTAATTCAAGCAGACAGAAACAACTGCTGGATGTCGGGACTCTGCTATCTCCCTACATTGCAGACATGATATTGTAAAAAGGAGTGCTTTAAAGAGCCTCAACCCGGGAGGAAAGCTCTGCTGGGCTGGGCTGGGCTGGGCTGACAGAGCAGATGCATGAGGGAGAATCATTAATGAGAATGTAGAGATTGATTAGTGTCTTCTTTACTCCTTGTTCTATGTTATGTGGGTCTTAGTGTAGAGTTTCACTGTGGATGTGCCACTTTAGGTTTGGGCAATTAACAGACACTGATTCTGTGTGACTAATTGCTACAATCCATTATAGTCTCTGCCTGGTGCAAACGAAACTTCTTTCATGAGTTCCAGCTCCATTGGTCCAAACCTGTGTCTGTGGCTTGCCCTTTGAGAGTTTTGGGGGAGACATGCAAGTCGCTGGGCTGGGCTGGGCTGGGCTGGGCTGGTCTGGGCTGGTCTGGGCTGGGCTGGTCTGGGCTGGCCTGGGCTGGTCTTGAATTCTGTATAAAGAAGAATTGTGGAGATGGTTTGATTGAAGGACAAAGGTGTGTGTGGAGGAGACTGGCCGGGCTGCAGTGAACGAGCACTTTGACTGCCAAGCCCTGGACCTATATTGTAGCCAAATCCCTGCTGCAAAGGAGATGGTTCGGGCAAGATGCTGAGAAGAAAGCTTGACTTATGTCCTATTTGGGTGTTATCGCCATTCTTACAGCCCAACAACTCCTTCAGGCATCTTGACAGCATTTCTAGGTCATACTGCTGACGCTGTTGATCTTAAAAATAAAGGAGTGCAGCAGACCTGCCAGTGAGCCCAGTCAGGAATCGGGGTTCCAAGCAGTACCCACAGACAGGAGTACCCTGTGCTTGTAGACAGCAGGGAGAAGTATCCCTGTGTTTGTTGAGTCAATATGGATGTGGAAGCCAGAGATAGCGCATCTGCCCACCAGGAAGACAGCTTTGCATGCTGGTGCTATCACTGCCGCAGGTAAATGGAAACTGGATGATTGCAGTCCCAGCTCTTTGAGAGAATGTTAGATTTAATGGCAAATGCATGATATGCTAAATATCAAAGCCAGAGAAGTGTAAGGAAGCATGAAAACCTCACTCCAGTCATATTTCTGTGTCTGTGTCTCTTTATTTCTCCCCTGGTGTCTTGATTACTTTCCCTATTGTAATAGAAGTACCCCAACAAAAGCAATTTAAGGAAGAGAAGGTTTATTCTGACTCAGAGTTGCAGGGTTCAACCATCATAGCAGGAAAGACAGCACAAGAGCTCGAGACAGCTGGTCATGTTGTATCCAGGGTTAGGAAACAGAAGGGAATGAGTGCTTGTGCTCAGCTCACATTGCTCTTTTCGTATAGCCCAGGATGGAGCCCCAGGAATGGCCCCACCATGAGTGCCTGGGTCTGCCCACTTCAGTTAATCTATTCCAGATAATCCCGCCATGCCCAGAGGCCCATCTTCTACATGATTCTAGGTCTCATCAAGTTGGCAATCAAGATTAATCTTCACACAAGTTGCTCTACAAAGCTGAAAGGACTTCAAGCCAAGAGCTGCCTACAGTTTCTGCCACCTGCTTGAATCCTTCCTGAGTGGCGCTTATTTATGAGACTCTTCAAGTGGGGACTACTTCTCAAGCTTGAAATTTGTCAAGTGATCTGAGGTGTCTTTCACCCGCCTCTGCCCTAGAAGTGGTAGACAAGTCCTTGCCTGTCATGGACAGTCAGAAAGGCTTTCCTCTGTTCTCTTCTGGAAGGTGGGTGGAGAGCAGAAAAGGTAAAGAGATAACTTTTAGGCCAAAAGAATTACACAAAGACACGGAGGAATGAAAAACAGTGTCCTGGGCAATGGTTGATGAGTTGGTGTGAAGAGGCCCTGGAGAAAGCAGCAAAGAAGAAGGCAGTGAGAAAGAAGACGAGACTGACATCAGCAGGGGACAATCTGGGGGTCTATACAGTCTAGCTTCTATGGCTATTGCAACAAATTACCACAAGCATGTGACTTAAAATAACGGAAATTGGCCATTTTACAATTCTGGAGGTCAGAGTTCAGAATCCATCTCTTCTGGGTCAAACCCATGTGCCTTCAGAGCTGTGTCCTCTCCGAGACTCTGCCCGTCTGCTTTCCGGCTGCTTCTACAGCCAACCAAAACCTCCTCTTCTTTCAACCAAAAACTTCTGCAAAGTGCACTGTCCCAGCCTCTGCTCTGTCCACATCTCCTCTCTCACTCTCCTGCCTCATCTTTCAGGAACCAGGTTGATTACGGAGAGCACAGCGGGACAATCTCCGCACCTCAAGGTGCTTAGCGTCATCACCCTCCATCGTCTCCTTTGCCATGTACAGTAGTGCCTGTGGGGTCCTGAGGACTGTGGTGTGGGCATTATCGGGGGACCATTATTCAGCTTTCTCTGTCGTGTAAGGGAACATGGGCTACATTATGCCCAAGACTGGAACCCCAAATGCCTGCCGCTGCCAAGGGTGTTGGAGGCCGTCAGAAGCTTAAACAATGCGCGGTGTCAAAGTCTATCTACGTGAGTTCCAACTACCTTCACCTAAATGTCAACCAAGTAAACATAAAACACTGTTGTCAAGCACTTAAATCTTTGGAAAAGTTGGAGCCTGGGTTTTTATGCAAAATTCTGGTTTATAAACAACTTTGCTGCCTTCACCTTAAATGGATTTTCATGTTGACTGCTTCTTTCTTAATATACTAGTTTTATTAATTCTTGAGAATTTTGTGTATGCATGCAATGAATTTTGATTATGTTCACCCCTTCTCTCCCTAACTCCTTCCAGGTCTATCTCCCACGCCTTCATCCCCACTCCCAACTTTATGTCGTCTTTTTGATAACCCACTGAGTCCAATTTTTGCAGCCTGTATACGTTTGGTTATGGGGGCCACCACTGGAGCATTGCTGACCTACCAAACTGAAAGGGAGGGAGGGAGGAAGAGGAAGAGGAGGAGGAGGAGGGGAAGGGGGAGAAGGGAGGGGAGGAGGTGGAGGGGGAGGAGGACAGAGAGGGGGAAGAGGAGGAGGAGGGGGAGGAAGAGGAGGAGGAGGGGAAGGGGGAGGAAATTTAAGGTGGAGAGTGACTGAGAAAGACCCTTCTGGCCTGTACAAGCATACACCAGAACACAAAATCATGTGTGTGTGTGAATGATCAGCAGGTGACAATTAGGATATGGACTACATTCTAGAACAGTGGTTCTTAACTGGGATGATTTTTGGCCCCAGGGCAAAAGTACCAAGGGAATATTTGACAGTGTCTGGACAGGTGTTGGGAAGTCACAACTGGAGCAGAGTGTTGCTGGCATCTAGTGGGTGGAGGCCAGGCGATGCTCGTGCATTCCATTCAGCCTGCACGGAGCAGCTACGAGCTTGCCAGCCAGGATGTCTGTCCTACTGAGACTGAGGGGCACTGCTCAGTGGCCATTTGAATTCTTTTATCGTCATTTTCCAAGTCTTTGTTTTAAAATTGTATCTATTTTATTAGTTTACTTTTATCTTGTGTCTGTGTGCGTTTTGCCTGTGTGTAAATGCACCACATTCACACAATGCCTGTTGAGGCTAGAAGAGGGTGCCTGGATCCCGGAAACTAGAGTTACAGATGCTTGTTAGCCTCTGTGTGGATACCAGGAACTGAACCTGGGTCCTCTGCAAGAGCAGTCAGTACTCTTAACTGCTGAGCCAGCTCTCCAACCCCACCATGTTTATTTTTAATGATAAATATATTCTATTTAATTATTAGAACATTGCATGTGAGTGATATATAATCTTTTAAAAATTGCAAAAAGTCTCTATAGAGCTTATTCGAATGATATAAAGTGAAAATCCTGAGGTAAAGCCCCATATCCTAGTTGAATAGGCGGGTGGCCTTGTGGGTTATAGGCGTGCACCTTCCAATTGGTGGCGTGGCCGGGGAGATGCAGCCCCTAGTTGGGGAATGAGATTCTGGGCGGTTGTGTTGTTTTCTTCTTTAGCTGGTGGGGTCCTCTTTCTCCTCTGCCTCCTCTCTCCCTCCTCCCCTTCCTTCTGTCCCTCGCCTCTCTGAACCCTCTCCTCTCCCTTCCTTGACTCTCTCCTACTCCTGACCAATTGGCCAGGAAGCTTCAGCAATCCTGGAATTACAGGTGCCTGCCACGGCACTTGGCTCTTTTATGTGGCCCTGGAATCAGAACTCACTTCCCTGCACTTGTGCTGCGACCATTTACCAGCTAAGCCATCTCCCCAACCCTGTCGCCTATGTTCTCATGGAAACATAGCAGCATATTAATCCATCCCCAGTACTGGAAATTAAAGCTGTTCCCACATTTTACACCATTATGCAATGATAATGTCATGATGACCACCTTGCCCATAAATCATTTTCTGAAACTGATCATTTTCCTGGATTAGCTGTCTCTAACAGAATTAACATGCCAAACAGTGCTGAGGTGTCTGAATTGTATGAGCAAAATGTGTAGGTTTGACGACACAGGCTGGGAACACCGTGTCTAGAGTATGACTCACTGCCTTTCAAAACATGCTCCCCAGGTCAAGTGGTATTCCTGCTGCCGGTTAAAAAAATAAACCAACCTCGGCCCAATTAATCAAAAGTTGAATGGATAGAATTTCCCCATTTAAATTTTTAGCCAAATGAATATTTCTTTCTTCTGAGTATTTGTCTTTGCTTGCTAACTGACCATGAGCCAAGCGAATGTAACGTGAGGAATTAAGAAATCAGTATTTGATATATGTATGCTTAAGTATTAATAGGGCATTAAAGTGGTAATAGAAATGGGACAGTGAGAGCGATGAGGGGCTCTAAAAGGAGGGGAGGGGACAGGAGACAGCATGAAAGCAGGAGGGACTGTGCAGGGAGAAGGGACTACAAGAAAGGACAGTGGAAGAGGAGGTGAGAACAGAGTGTGGTGTATGTGAGGAGAGAGAGGTCACGCTGAAACCTGCTACTTTGTATGTTCTCTGAAATATTAATATATAAAAGCATGTTCTACACACAAATAAATTGATATTTACAGAGGGAACATAGAAAACATGTGTGCAAGTGTGCATGGACATCTGTGTATAAGCCTGTGTGCGTGGAAGCCAGAGGGGGCGTTGGGTATGTCACTCCACCTTTTCTTTTTTGAAGTGTTTTATTCATTAGTTATTTTATGTGTATGAGTGTGTTGCCTGCGTGTGTGTAAGTGCACCTGTGTCATGCAATATCTGAAGCAGTCAGAAGAGGGTGTTGGATTCCACTGGAACTGGAGTTACAGACAGTTGTTAGCCACCATGTAGGTGCTGGGAATCAAACCTGGGTCCTCTGTAAGAGCAATCAGAGCTCTTGAATGCTGAGCCATCTCTCCAGTCCCCTACCTTTTCTTTTAAAACTTCATTTATTTATTTGTGTATGTATGCACATGAGCACTTGAGCCATGACATGTTGTGGAAGTTAGAGAACACATGTAGGAGTTGTTTCTCTCCCATGTGCATCCTGGGTCTTGAACTCAGGTCATGAGCTGGGTGCTGGGGATCCAAACTCAGGTTCTCATGCTTGCACGGCCATCTCCACAGCTCCTATAAACACCTTTGATTCATCAAGGTGAACGGTAGAAGAGTCTCTTTACAATGTCTCCTTGGTTATTCTGCACATCCAGGACTGAGAGGCACTGTGCAACTCTCCTTCCGACCACTCAGCCACTTGGTACTTATTTTGTAGAAGGCACTTTGCACAGAGACCAAGGCTTTGCCATGAAGCAGTTCATTATCTGTTCTAGCACGAAGCTCCACAGGTTCATACTCAAGAGACAAAGTATTGGACATAGCAAAGGCTCAGTGTTTACATCCCTTGTTCGTTCTTCTTCACACTGTAGTTATCTGTGCTCCGTATATGGCAGCACAGTCTTTCTGATTGGGTGTCCAGTGCTACAAGCTCACGACAGGCAGAACCTTCAGGCATGGGCCAGGCCATGCTGCACACCTTCTCCTTGCCACATTTAGCTAAACGTTTTCTTAAGGGCCACACCATGGGTAATGAAGCTGAACCTCGATGACTGTGCTGTTAGCCCGAAGAACGAAGAGGATGAAAAGCCCAAAGTACCCAGGGCTCAGGGCTCAGTATCCTTATGCCATGACCTTGACCAAATCAAAAATCAACTGATGGAACTGGAGAGATGGCTCAGCAGGTAAGAGTGCATGCTGCTCTTTTAGAGGATCTGTGTTCTGTTCCCAGTTCCCAAGTTGGGTGGCTCACAACTCCCTATAACTCTAACTCCATAGGACCTGACATCTTCTTCTGGCTTCTGTAGACATGAATTTACTCACATATGTACATACTAACACACACATATGCATATAATTAAAAATTAAAAATAAATCTTTAAAAAAATCACTTGTTGGCTGTATGAGACAGCAAGCAGCAGTAGGTCAGCCTGAGGTCACGTCTCTAGGTGCGACCTGCGCCTCTGGGACCCCTGACCTGAATTCTTCAGCCTTGTGCACGTCTCATCCTCCCATCTGATCTCCAGATCCTCCTGGAATATTCACAGTGTTCTGCATTTCAACCAAGCCCAGCTCGGAGCCTCGCCTTCCTTTCTCATACAGAGATACTTTCTCTCAGGACTGGCGCAGGATCCCCCAACACGCACTCCATGGCTCTGGAGTCTATCAGTCCTGAAGAAGCATACCAGTGTGGTTTCAACTCGAATTTAGAGGGGACCATAGCTCCTTATTGGGATGCCATCTCACCTACATCAGAAATCAGCTACAGCATAATCAACCCTGTAGTAAACGGCAGCATGAGCCCCTAGCTACCTCATGCTCTGAAGAATCTGCTGAGTATTGAGGACTGAAGCCAGACAACTGGAGAAACTAAAATTTCTTATTTTCTAAGCATTTAAAGCTACAATGAAAAGGTAGGCATTGCAGGGGCAGGGAGGACACCCTAATCTGGCCGTCCTGCTTAGCTCTTGATTCATATTCATTACATTTCCTGGCATGTTCAGAATGGCCTTGGTCATCACCTGGCTCAGTAGAGGGTGCTGATTATGGTTAACAGTGCTGTCAACACAGTCTGTTGCTGTGGTTTGCTTGGTGCTGACTA
The DNA here is from genome assembly GCA_035773235.1 of Eospalax fontanierii. Taxonomy (NCBI): domain Eukaryota; kingdom Metazoa; phylum Chordata; class Mammalia; order Rodentia; family Spalacidae; genus Eospalax; species Eospalax fontanierii. The sequence goes on along the minus strand of CM069547.1, from coordinate 49,008,636 downwards.
AATAAATGCTCGGCCCACTACAAGCACTCTGTCGCATTTAGCCACTATGATCACCTTATGAAGTATTTGTATTAGTTTATTTTCAGTTGCCATAACTAAATGCCACAGACTAGAGAATTTATAGAGAGAACAAGTTTATTTAGCTCATGATCCTCAAAGTTTAAGAACATGGTGCCAGCATCTTCTTAGGGCAGGATCTTCCTGCTGGGAAAGTGGCTAGATGAGGCAGAGCAGATTTGCTAAGTTATTTCTCTCTTCATCTTCTTACAAAGTCACTAATACAAGGATAAGGTAGCCCCATCTTATGGCCTTGACTTCAATTACATCCCAAAGGGCCCACTTCAAATATCATCATTGGATCATGTTCTCATAGTCTTTTGATAGTGCCTAACAAGCAGGTTTTTTTTCTCTATCAGTTAAAGAATTAAGAGACAGACTGGGTATGGTGGTGCACACCTTTAATCCCAGCACTCATGAGGCAAAGACAGGTAGATCTCTGTGAGTTCAAGGCCAGCCTGGACTACATAGGGAGTTCGAGTCCAGACAGTGCTACATAGTGAGATGCTGTCCCCCCAAACAAAACAAAACAAATTCAAAATATGACAAGACAAGGAAAATAGCTCAGTGCATGGTGAAAGTAAAGGTTATTGGCAAACCTTCAGACCTTGAAGGCAGAGAAGGCCCCAAACTGGAGGAGGCCACTGACTTTAAGGGGGCTGGGTGAGGGTTAGGGTTAGGGTTAGGGGTAGGGTTAGGGTGTCCTATCTGGTGATCCTCCCTTTTCTCTTTCAGCTTAAAGGTGTGTTCGCCCCTTTATAGCACGCACTGGGGCTCTGTCTCTGTAACTGCTGATTGGCTGGGGTAAGAGTGGCCATTCCAACCTCCTCTGTTCTTTGTGGTATAACAGCTCCACCACATATGGAGGAAATATAGCTTATATTTCAGAAAAATAGAAGTTTGTTACTGGGGACAAGAAGTCACAAAGAAATGGACACTTGCTGCCTATTACTGGAAGGAAAAAGCTATTTTTAAAAATCGAACTGTGGTTTTTATGCTTCTTTTTCTCCCACGTTAGGTGTCTGCAGCCTTGTTTTAGTGTGTATGTATGTGTGTGTTCACAGATGTACATGCACATGCATGCATGTGTGGAAGCCAGAGCTCAGTCTTGAATATTGTTCCTTAGAAGCTGCCCATCTTGGGTATTTTGGTTTGGTTTTCTTTTATCTTGCTTTGTTTTTACTTTTTAGGCAGCGACTCTCACTGAACCTGGAGCAGACCATGCAGGCTAGACTGACTGGCCAGAAAGCCCCATGAATCCACCTGTCTTTACCTCCCCAGAGCTGAAATTACAGGTGCAGGCCACCACATTCAGCTTAAAAAGACAAGCGATAGTCATGCTTACAGCGCTAGCACATGACCGACTGTACCATTTCCCCAGCCCCGACTTCCCAGTCTTCATTCCTCACAATGCACCTCTCGATGAGGAATAGATTTCAACATGAGTTTTGGGGGGACATTCAAGTCATGGTGCCGTTGCCATCGCTGAACACACAAAATTGCTGAGGCACAAAGAGGCTGAAAGTAACGTGGTCCGAAATCACAACATTAGAAAGCACAGGTCTCTTCCCAGTGGCTGTCCATGCCTGTCTGGTTCCAGAGTCACTACTCTGTTTTAAGGAGACACTATTGAATAGAACAAAGCAGAAGTTATGATGAGACTCGACCCTATATGCCGGAGAAAATATCAAATACATAAGATACCTATAGAGGAAAACTAATATTGGAAAAACCCACAATCCCACAGTTCAGAGTGCATCAGCGTGAGGCTGTGGTTACGGGGTGTACTGCTGCTGACCCATCTTGTTACTAAGAAGGAGCCAGAGTACAGAACCTGAGACCCAGAACTGAGCCATCCTCAAAGTAAAATGGACTGCAGAGGTAAACCCAGCTGGGCTTTTTATTTTCATCAGTTTTCTTTTAAAAATTTTTCTTCTTTATTGAATCTTTGTGCATTTCGTACAGAACATCTCAATCCGTCTTAATCGTCTTTATTCTCCCTTCTGTGCTGGCAATCCCCCATTGCCCGAGCTGGAATCCATCCATCCTGTCGTCTATGTTAAGGCCTTTTGTGTCGAGTTAGTGTCCCCAGATGTTCCTCAGTGCAAATCTATCTACTGAGGTTGTCAACCTATCCAGAGTCCCTCACTTCAAGAAGATCAGCACTTCCATATCCAGCAGTAATCAGTTGCCAATATTTCTTCATCTAAGATCGGGGTCTGCTGTCTAGTCCCCCATCTATGCTATGTTTTTGTCTGCTTGAATTTGCCTGCGTCCTGCGTATGTTGTCACCGTTGCTGTGGGTTCATAACAGCAGAGCTTCAGGACTCTATTTCCATGTGGTCATTGTAAGACCTGTGAGCCTCCCTGGCTCTTCCAATTTTTCCGCCACCTCATCTGTGACGGTGCCTGAGCCTTGAGTGGGTAAAGTTTAATATAGGAATCCTTGTATGGCATAATGCAGTGTGGGCCTTAGCCAGGCCACCTACTATGAGGAATGAGGGAGTGGCTCCTGTGGATGTGGCACTCCGCTCTGGCTAGGTGTGACACCAGCTTCTGCCCAGCATCTGGAGAGAACCTGTACCGAGATGATCTACCTGGGGACAGATTACTATTGGCTGTAGTTGGGGACCACCCCATAGGGCGATTGGCTAACCAAACTCATATACCCCCTTGCATTTCCGTGAATAAACGAGTTTGCTGCGCTTGCCCTCCGAATGCTTCTCACCCAGCTCCCGGTGTCTGTGTGTTGACTTTGCACCTCTCACCCCCTCACTGTGGAGACCCTGTGTCCTGCTCTGGCGGGCCCAAGCACAGGGACCCCAATAAGTCCTGTCTAAGGACCAGCATCTTGCAGACTCTTAATCTCTATGCTTTGGCCATTTTTGACCTTTTGTGTTCCTGGCCCTCTGTTGCATGAGGGAGCATCATTAATGAGAATGTAGAGATTGATTAGTGTCTTCTTTACTCCTTGTTCTATGTTATGTAGGTCTTAGTTGTAGAAGTTGCATTGTGGATGTGCCACCTTAGGTTTGGGCAATTAACAGACACTGATTCTGTGTGACCTCACCATGACCTCCACAACCACCACATGTAGATTACTATGTAACCTCATCCTACAAAGGAGAAAATTGAGGCTCACAGATCAGAAATAACTTGCCCAGAGTCAGGTACCTAATAAGTAGTAAAAATAGAGTTTAGATAAAATATCCAATGATCTGATTATTTCTACTAAATCTTTGATTCTAAATTATTTTGGTGCTCATCCAGGGACAAGAGAGAACTTTAATCATGCTTTGGAGGAGACTAGACCCTGCTGCAGCTTCCAGAGCTCGTGACTGGTGGAAACTCACTGGCAATCCCAGTTACCCAATAACATGGCATTCTGAGTGAGAAGATCCATTTCTGTAACCTCATCTGACATGTCTAGAATATGGCCAGCTGTGCACGCTTTCCCATCTCACACATCGTTAATCTGGTCCTTCATTCCACAAGTATCTTCCAAGAATTTTTCTGTATTCTAGACCTTATAGATTCAAGGATTAATGAAACAGAAGCAGAGAAATAGGCAGATGTGTGACTTTGGAACATTGCTAAATAGTATGGCAAAGCATTAAAAGACTTGAGTGTCTGAGCAGCAGGGAGCAGGAAGGGCCCAGACTCATTTAACAGACGCGCTGGATTCTGAGCCTCTCGCCATTCACACCGCTCCATCTTCGTCTGCTCTGCCAGCCTCTCACCTCGCTCCATCTTCGTCTGCTCTGCCAGCCTCTCATCTCGCTCCATCTTTGTCTGCTCTGTCAGCCTCTGCTCTGGTTCTGTGAGCTGCACATTGACTTCCATCCAATTCTAGCTTCTGAAATTTACATTGACATTCCTCTGAGTATATAATGTTCAGATTAACTAATTGGTATTGGAAATGCGCTATGCTTCTTTTCCCAGAGTCAGGTTTTGAATAACAGCTTGAAGAAGAAGAAAAAAACAAAACCTTAAGAGGGGAAAGAGCAATGATAAGAAAAGTTTGCATCTTATGTGAATGGTACACCGATCAATATATAAAATTTCCAAGACAACAAAATCCTTCTTAATTGATCCTTAAACTATGCTAATCACGAATCATTTAGCCTGTCTCATAAGGAATGTTCGACAGATAGTTATGGTCCTGAAAGCTCATATTCTCCAAGTGCTGTAATGCTTTTAGAACCCAGTCAGTAGCAATTGCCACGGCTCCCTCTGGCAGTCAGTTTAACACTTGATGAGACTATTTTGGTAACCAAGACAAATGGCAGAGAGGAGGTTCAGGTCCACGCACAGACCTGAGATGTGCATTCGGTCTGCAATCAAAGTCGAGAGTGTGCCTTCAGTGAATTTAGAAAAGACTTCCCCTTCTGCTTAGGATGCAATGCTGAGAGAAAGCACTCCTTGATTTAAGGACCAGAGAATCTAAGCAAAGAACTTCGAGTGACTGCAGCTATGATCTTCATTAAATAAAAATAAAACCTCCAGGCTTTATCTCAGAGACTCTGATTTAGAATGTTTACTCTGCCTTACAAATATGCTAATCACTCAAGTCATTAGGCCTGCTTTGCAATGAATATATGACAGATATTTATAGTCCTAATAGCTCACATTCTCAAAGTCCTATAATGCTTTTTATAACCTAATCTGCAGCAATAGCCATCACTCCCTCTGGTGATCAATTTAACATTTGAAGAGGCTCTTTCCTGGTAACTGACACAAACGGAAGGGAGAGTGCTCACACGCACATTTGGGGTGATTTTGCAATGCCGTCTAAGACTCACTGGCCTACAGAAGAGGCATCCATAAAATAAATGTTTGCAACTTGGTGTTATAAATTCCGTAAGAGAAGTAACTATGAAGCACCACAGGGCAAGCAATTAATATCAATTGAAGAGATGACGTTGGAAATCCAACAGTGTTTAGACTGGGCCATAATGGACGAGTGGGAGTGCATTTGGTACATGATGGAGGGGAACTGAAGAGCATTTCAGGAGAGAAAAGGATATGAGTGTAGAAGCTGCAGAGATAAAAAATGTTCAGGGGTCATCCGCTGCCTGCTGCAATGTGCACATAGACAAGTGGGAGATGTGGATGTGTGGACAAAGGTGAAACAGTCGGAAAAAACAACAAAAAGCCACAGGGCAAGCAGTGAACTAAGGGGAAAGTATACTAAGCTCAGGTCTAGGTCTCCTCATGTATTTGTGCATTCAGCAAACATTTATGGAGCACTGTCCTAGCTAGCGTTGTCAATGTGTTGCAGCCTAGAGTCATCTCAGAGTAAAGCCTCTAGTGAGGAAGTTCCTAGATCAGATTGGCCTATGCACATAGCTCTGGGGGACTAAGAGAGCCCAGCCCACTGTGGGTGCCACCATTCCCTGAGCAGGTGGGTCTGGGTTATATAAGGAAGATAGCTAAGCATGGGCCTGGAAGTGAGCCCAGAAGTAGCATTCCTCCGTGATTTCTATTTCAAGTTCCTGCTCAGTGATGAACTGTGACCTGGACACATAAGCCAAACACACCCTAACCCTCGCCCAAGGTGCTCTGGCCAGTGTGTAGCCACAGAAACAGAGAGACAGAACAAGCTCTTTGCTCACCCTGTGAGGAGTGCCCCAGATAGTTAAACATCATTATACAGTGCTGGGGAGATGACTCTGGGTAAAACGTGTCTCATCAGCATGAGGACCTGAGTTCAACCCCCAGAACCTGTATGAAAAAAGCCACACGTGGTGGTTCGTGCTTATATTCCCAATGCTGGAGAAAGGGAGACAGAAGGATCCCTGAGGCTCAGGGGTCAGCCAGCCTAGCCTCCCTGGTGAGTTCCGGGTGGGTGAGAGACCCCGTCTGATAAAAAAGGTAGGCCAGGAATGGTGGCATACATCTTTAATGCCAGCACTCAGAAGGCAGAGGCAGGCAGAGGCAGGCAGATGTGTGAGTCCCTGGAACACATAGCTAAGACCCTGTCTCAAAAAGCAAACGCAAAAATAGTGTGTGGTATCCAAGAAACAATACCCAGAGATTGTTCTCTGGCCTCCACATGTTCATGTACACATGTGCACCCACAGAAACGTACACACATGTATCACAGTACAAAGTAGGAGAAGATCTTGCTTTGATAGATGGAAAACAAAGCAAAGATGCTTAAAGATGACCCACTCCATTTTATTCCAAATTATTGAAGGTGTTGAGGTGGAGGCCCCAGGACGGGAAATTTCAGAGGTGGGGTTCTTTGCATTTGAGCACAGGAACTGGACTTAGGGAAGATAATGCAAAAGAAAACAAAACCTTTTGTAACTGAAATTCTATACAACATTCTGACAGCTGCACAGGACAGTGTACAGATGCAGTGGTGTGTGAAGCGCCAGGGACTGTATTTTATTCCTGTAGGGTTGCTTAGAACCATGAACAGGCAGGATCTCACAGCGTATGCCAGAGGCAGAAGAAGCTTAAGGTCTGACTTTGAGTCCAGTAAATCTCTAAAGTCAGAAAGTCTCTGTCCCTGTATTTCCCAACCGAGGATGCTGAACCACCAATACTGAGACTGTCTAGAGAAATCTTACTCATCCCTAAGTGACAGACTTAAGCCTAGGGATTTGTGCTTGCTGACCACTTCTCGTTCTTCTTTCCTTTCTTTTTGTTTTGTTCTGTTTTCTCATTTGAACTGCTTGTGAGTCCTGTAGAAAGAGCTCCTGTTGTTTTGCTTTGGCTGTCATTGTTTCAGTTTGCCCACTTAATTGTTTGTATGTGGAGAGGTGCATTGTATATGTCAGTGATGTCACCGATGGCCAATGAACAGGGAGAGGAAGTTGACAGTGATGCTCTCCCAGGGCTGGGAAGAACCCTGCCTGAGATTATACAACCAAATCTGCTTATTCTCTCTGTGTACATACTTTAAGAATATATACATATATACTCCTAAGAGAGTATATTATATAATATATGCACACACACCTTGGGTGTGTATATACACCTTGATATATATATAGATAGATAGATAGATAGAAAGATAGATAGATGACAGATAGATAGGTAGATAGATAGATATAGACTAGATATAGATATACGGTTCAAAATAAGAAGAGTTCTGGAAATAAAAGCAAAACAAATGGAACAGCAGCAAGACTAGCTGCCAGCAAGCGAATCAGCTGGCCTCTGTCTGGGTAGGGTTGTGGGTGTCAGTCCTCTGTCTCTGGCTAGGGCCTTGGTTGTCAGGAGGGTTTTTTAAACGTTGTTTTCAGCACTGGGATTCTTTCTTCCAACACTCTCCGCGGATGCCCTGCGAATAGCAGAGATGGCAGGCTCTCTGGTGGAGGGGGAGGCCTGCGCCCCCCTGCGGTACTCGTGCCTAAGGCAACCCTCAAGTCCCCCTTTCCCAAGAACAAAGCCAATGGCTTCTGAGCGAGCTTCAAAATGCTTTCTCTTTTCCTTTTCTGCCTTCCTGGCTTTAAGGATTTGGACTGAGGCGGCTCTGTTTGATGTCTGCGATGTGTCAGTGACAGATGGGGCTGAAGAAAAGCCTGGCTTCAATCCACCGCTGTGCACTGCCCAGAAAAGAATATTTTATGAAGGCTGCAGTCCTACACTGATCAGAAAGACGCCTCAGACAGGAAAATAAAATATGTGGTGGGAAAATAAGAAAAAAAAAGGCTTTGGCTCTTAGTGGGAAAACAAAGGAGAGATGGGAAGCGAGCTGCAAGCAGAACGCGCCCAGCTTGGGCTATGGCTGAGTCTGTGACCCTCTGAGTCTCAGTCGCTGAGCGAGTCTCAGTGCTGAAGGAGCCCAGTGCCCATGGCATTCATGAGCCCTTCTTTGTGACTACTCAGACATGGAAGGGGTAGAATTACCCCCAACAAATTCAGTATGCCACCCAACAGTGAAGGTGGGTGAGTGGGGCTGAGGACTCTGGTTAGAGTCGGCAGTCCCAGGTGAGGTTGGATGAACAGGTTCCATCATCACAGTTTCCATGGCAGCTGCTCTGGGTTCACGTGACTCTCTATTTCTGGCCACAGAGTATATTCCCAAGTTAGACCTATCCTCACACCGCATCTCCACAGACAGTTGATTTCTCCAAGGATAGATTGCTACCAACTCCATATTGGGCCTCTGAATGCCTCACCAATGTTTCTGGATTGGCAGCAATGAATACGGTCTTTTTCTTACAACTAACTAGGTAAGCATTAGGGGCTGGAGAGATGGCTCAGGGGTTAGGAGAACTGGCTGCTCTTGCGGAGTTCTGGCTTTGATTCCCAGCACCCACATGGCAGCCAACAACCATCCACAACTCCAGTTCCAGAGGACCCAACACCCTCTTCTGAGCTCTGTGAGGATTACACAGCATGGGTGTACTTACGTACACATAAAATAATAATAAATAAAATGTTTTTTAAAGAGATAAGCATTAAACTTGTATTTCCACCTTCTGTAGTGAATGGATTGCCAGGCTCTGGTACAATGAAATTGTAGAGAATAGGAAGCAACTATTGATATAAATGCCAATCCACACTGATTGCAAAATCACTACCCTGATAGAGAGAAGCGAGCATCAAAAGTCCACACTCTGCATGATTCTGCATTTAGTAAAATGAACTAGTGAGACAAAGGGGATACCAGAGATAGCCAGAGGTTGGGGTGTCACAGGATAGCAGGAAGTAGCTGTCAAGCTTTCTGCATCCCAGTCATGGCAAAGGTTGCAAAATCCACAACTGCATCAAAACTCATAACAATTTTAAACGACAAACATCAATGCTACTATGTTATTTGTTACATATGAAATTTGAAGAAAATTGAGGGGCTGGAGATATGACTCGGTGGTTAAGAACACTGGTTGCTCTTGCAGAGAACCAGGGTTTGATTCCCAGTATCTACATGACAGCTGACATCCATCCACAACTCTATTTCCAGAGGGTCCAATCCCTTCTTCTGACTTATGCAGGCACTGCATGACATGAGTGTGCATATATATGCAGGTGATACTCTCATGCACATAAATTTAAAAATAATAAAAATAAAATATTAAAGTTTGAAATTTTTACTTATATAAAAGACAAACATAATTTCTTACTTATGCTAAATATGGATCCTTATATTTATAGACAAGTGTAGCTATCACCAAAGAAGTTTGTTTTGCAAGAGATAGAGACTCTTACAGAGTTCCAAAACTGGTTACATACAGAGAATAAGTGTCTGTGAGATGCCCAGCCCTAAGTGACACATCTATAATGGAACCTATAATACAACCAAGGTCCATGGAACTTAGCAAAATAAGGAGTAAAGGGAATACCAACGCATCTTTCAACTCTCACCAGGAAGCTTCCTCATGCAACAGTGGTCGATGCATACAGAAGGCAGTAACGGGCCAAAGTGTAGAGAATAAGAGACCGCTCAAGGACCACTGCAGAAGAAGGATTGGAAAGATTGTAAGACACAGGGGTAGTACATGGACATAAGGAATCAGTCTTTCAGGCTTCTGGGAATTTGCTCATATGAACTAACAGCATGCACGAGACCCATGCAAACTCAATCAGACTGAAACTCAGTAGAGAACTGGGGAAATGGGCAGGATGCCCCAGTCTTAACAGAGGAACTATTGGCAACTGATCACTGCTAAGTAAGGTAATGTGAGTTGGTCTTCTTTAAGGGCGTAATGCTACATAGGCTGACCAGGCTCCAATGGATGAACTCAGACTGAGGGAATCAGGGTACACAAACTTGACTTGATAGGCCTTAATATATATGACAGAACGAATGGAATCTGGTGGACAAGCTATGGGTGGGTGCAGATGGCCGAAGGGGTCTAAATATGGTTAATATGTATTGTATGAAATGCACAAAATTCAATTAAAACATATATTGAAAAAATATTTACTCATATATAATACACTGAGAAGTATCTGCCAGTATATGGTATTGATGAATTGATATATGGTATACAATTACAATACATATACTGGTATTGATGAATAAGCATATGTATATAAATGTAATTAAAAAGAACCAGCATAATGTTACTAAAAATAAAGCATAAAATGCTGTTGTGACAAAAAAGAAAATTTAAAAATTTAAAAACATTTTTATATTTTATTTTTATGTGTATATATGTGCATGTGTGTGTGGATTTGTAAATGTGAATACAGTGACAACAAGGGCCAGATAGGGCCATCAGATCTCCTGGAGCTGGAATTACAGGTGAACCTGAGTCTTGCTGGGTGCAGCTATTCTGGGAGTGGCTATGATCTGGTTCTGGAATTCTCTGAAATGGTGCTACACTTTGATCCTAACTTCCCTCTGCCTGTCAATAGCAACACAGAGTATTAGCTACTATATAGAATGGCTGTTCTGGAGCTGGAAGGCAACTTCTGTCTCTAGCATGATGGTAAAAGGCTAGCTTTGGCTACTATGGATCATGTTGATAAATAGCCGTAGGATAAACTGACTTCACGTCATTTGAATATATACGCGAAATGACTGCCAATTCTTAAGGTCATTCAGTGTTCAGTTTAGGGGAACTCTCTTCTGTATAGGTAACATCATCTCTACATCTACATTTTTTACCACCCAGACATTAAAATCTACATTGTCAGCCTCAGAGAAGGAAGCCTGAGCATTTGCCATGATGTTCTGAGTGTGTTAGACAAAGAGATTATTAAGTGAAGTTTATTACTATTCACAGTTTAGCAGATGATTCAAGATTGTTTCCACAGAGCATGTCAGAAAAAAGTTCAGTGTTACTAACTTGCCGGTGAACTTTTCTTCCAGGGGAGGGATGGGGTGAGGAAGGGTCGGCGACAAATAGACTCGCTGTGTGAATTTTCCTTTTCAAAACTTCTTATGTGATTGGTAATTTGTATTTAGGTACATATATGGGGAGCCATGTGATTGACAATTTGTGTTTAGATACATACATGGGGAGCTATGTGATGTTTTGATAGAGATATAAACACTGGGATGATCAAATCAAGGTAATATATCCCTCATCTAATTTACCTTTTATGATGAAGCACTTAAACTTTATTTTAAAACATTTTATGGGATTGGAGAGAGAGCTCAGTGGTGAAGAGAATGTACTGCTCTTACAGAGGACCAACGTTCAGTTTCCAGCACCCTTATCATGTGGCTCAAAGCTGCCTATAATTCCAGTTCTAGGGAATCTGACACTCCCTTCTCGCTCCATGGGCATTGCACTCACATGTGCACATCCCCCCCCAAACATAACTAAAAATAAATCTTTTAAAAAAGTTACTGCATTTATTTTATTTATTTTGTGTATGTATGTTGTGTGTGAATGTGGGCACATGTGTGCTACACAAGTTCTACACAAGTGTAGAAGTCAGAGGACAACTTGCATAAGTCAGTTCTCTCCTTCTACCATGTGGACCCCAGGAATCACATGCAGTTCATCGGGGTTAGTGGCAAGCACCTCTACTTGCTGGGCTATCTCATCAGTCCAAATTATTCTTATTTCTTTTGAAATACGTGAGAGATTATTATCGACCATAGTCAGCTTCTTATGCAGATCTCAAGGTTATTCTTCCTGATTGTCTGAGACTTTGGAGTCTTCAATCAGCAGTTGCCCATTCCCTCTTCCCAGCACTCCTAGCCTGGGAACTACCATTCTACTCTTTATTTCTATGACTCTGGCCCTTTCAAATTTCATTTTTAAGTGCCCTCATGTAGCATTCGCCTTCTGTGTCTGCCTTAACTCCCCAGATCCATCCACACTGACACTAATAGCAGGATATACCACATTTTCTTGATTCATTCATCCGTTACTGGACACTTAAGTTGACTCTACCTCTTGTCCATCGTGAACAGTGATACAGTGAATACAGAATCCCACATATGCCTTGATCCATTGGTTCATTTGGGTATTGCCCAGTGGAGTGGGATTATTGAATCATATGGCAGTTCTGTTCTGAGTTTTCTAAGCAAACTTCATACTGTTTTCCATAATGGCTCTGCTGATGAGCATTCCCACCCGCAGTGTCCTAATACAAGCATTGCCTTCTCTCCACAGCCCTCCTGAGACTTCTTCCCTTCCCTTCACTGACACTGTTTGACAGGTGTGAGGTGATGCCTTGTTGTGGCTTTAATTCTCTTTTTCTTAATGATTTGAGAAATTGAGCATTTCTCCTAGGTCATGACAAATATCTGTGATATCCAACAAGCTTAGTCTATTCTTCTTTGAGATTTATTTTATCTACAGACAAAATCTGGGAATATCTTCTCTATTCATTTTTCCCACTGGTACAAGGGATAAGAGATGGAATTATGCTAGTGCCATTCATTTATAAGAGTCATTGTTAATTTATGCCACAGTTAATAAACTTTGATGTCCTTCAATGGAGCAGAATTTGCTGAGCAAGATGAGCGAAGCTATGATAGAGGAGACCACGAACCTGTGAGAGCTGATCTTTACTGTCAATTTGATAGGATCAAGAACTGCGGAGAGCATCAGTTCTGCACACCTTCGAGAGTGTCTGCAAGGTTGTTTCCACAGAGCATTAACTGAAGGAATTCACTCTGATTAATTCTTCCTGAACATGGTCAGCAGGTTTCCAAAGGCCAGGGTCCTAGACTATACAAAGGGAGAAAGGAAGAAGTCAGCTGAGTGGCAGCATCCTTCTTTCTCTGCTTCCTAGTCTGTGGAGATGTGAGCAAGCAGCCTTCCACTCCTGCTGCCACGCCTGCCTGCCACGAGGGGACATACCTCCAAACCGAGAGCCCAAGTAAGACTTCCTCCCTTAAGCTGAGTCCTGTCAAACATTCAGTTACAATGGTAAGAAAACTAGTCAATGAATGTCTGCATAAGGGACACAGACCTTCCAATAAATGCCCGTTCAAGGAAGGCAGATCCATGTGCAGAAATGACCCCGAGAAGATGGAGACAGAGGTGGTATGAGACAATTCTTTGGAGAAAAAAGGACACATGGTTTAAAGAGAGTTCACCATGCTTCTGACTAAGGGATGACCACCTAGACTGAGAGGACATCTGAAACACCAGGGAGTACTAAATCGTGCAGTGGATTTGGGGGAAGCAAAAGGGTCTAGAATTGTACCAAGGAGACTAAAGAGGCAAGCAGTAGTGAAGTAAAAAGCTTGGTAATACTTGACGCCAGCGTAGCTGTCCCCCACCCCAAACTGCTAAGCTACTCCCTCCCCAGCCAAACCAGAAGTTTACAGCAGAACGTTACTCAGCAGCCAAGCTTGCCTGCAGGGTCATGGGCCTGGAAAGCTTTCAAATAAACAGGATATAAAACGTAGAAATGAACTCAAGCATGGTTTTTGTTGAGAAACAGTAAAAATGTTAAGTGACAGAGGGAAAGATAAGATTTCGATGACATGTAAGATTGTATCTTCCTGATTATTCAAAACGGAAAAGTCATGTGTTAGTGTTTATAAACTCAGTGTGCCTGTCATTCTCGGCTGAGGCCCAGCTTTGCAAGTCCTAGATAACCTGCTTCACTTTCACTATTTTAAGTCTCCAGTATGAAGGGAACATTCTTGTTTCTCTCAGAGGACCCTAAGAGAAAGAAAGAGCTCAACCTGGAGCCCCAGGCTGAAGGAGCAATGAGGAGGCAACTTTAAAAGGGAACACTGACTATACAGGTGACTAAACTGGATGTGGAGTTGAAAGAGGAAAGAACAGGATGAATAGAGATTTGCCTGAGCATCACAGGTGCCTTGAGGATGATGGTGTCAAAGAACGAGACAGAAGACAGACAGGGAACATGGATGGGGTGTGAACCCAGGAGGGAAAATGCTTCTTTCTCCTGTCATACATATCTTCAGCTATTGCAATACCTACATTTTCGCTTCTTTTTCTATTGCTGTGATAAAACACCCCTAACGAAAAGCAACTCAAGGCCAAAAAGGGCTTACTTATTTGGCTCATAATTTCAGGTCACAGTCTGTCATTTTGAGAAAGTCAAAATGACAGGAACTTGAAGCAACTAGTCATATCACATCCACACCCAAGAGCAGAAAGCAACGAATTAAGGCATGCATGCACGTGATCAGTTCACTTTCTCTATCTTACACAGTCCAGGACCCCCTTCCCAGGGATTGGCTGCCCCCACGGTGGGCTGGGTCTTTCCACAATTAGCATAATCAAGATAACACCCAACAGACATGTCCCCAGATCAACCTATTCTCTCATGGAGAGCCTTTCCCAGGTGAGTCTAGAGTGTGTCAAGTTGACAGTTAAAATTAACCATCCTCAAATCTGTGGCTCTAGGACAGATCGCTCTCCTAATTCAAAATCAGACTGGTTATCGACTACTTCCATTTGAAAGTACAACTAAATTCTACACTAACATCCGAAGCCATCTTTGGCATCCCCATTCCCAACCTCAAGCCTGCATTCCTTTGGACATTTACCGCCTCCTTGAGCACAGCTGTGGCCAATATAATCAGTCATGCCCTAAGGACTTTGCAGCTCTGAGTACCAGCTCTCTTCCACTGCAGCCCATCACCACTCTGCATTCCTGCAGCAAGCTCCTCATTGATCTCTCTACTTCAGTCAAGTTCCAATTCAAATAATCTTCTGATTACCAAGCGATCTTTCTTTAGGATCTGTGTGACTGTCTGACTCCCTTGCTGTTTTGAATTCCTTGTTTAAAATTCCAGGAGTTTCCTTTGCCTTGTGCTAGGATTCCAACTCTTTAATGGGGTTCACAAGGCCCTGCAAGAGCTATCTGATTATGGCCTCAGGTAGGACCACCTTCTAGCTAGAATAACCTTCTTTCCCTTCTCAGCTACACTAGGCTGGCTCTTGCCTTCTGGCTTTCAAGAACACTCATCCTTTATCCTTTGTTGTATAGCAATTTCTTCGGACTTGAAACATTCCTTCTAGGAGAGGGGAGGCTCCAGAGATTCGGGAAGTAAACAAACTTCATACTTCTGGGAAAGGAGAATTTTACAAGATTCATGAGAGCCCCTCCCCAAGGTTGTAGAAGAAGTAAACAACTGCAGATGGGGGAGTGACTCTGACCAGGCCAGCTGCCTAGAGGAGATAACTGCAAGTTATGCAGACAGTGCCAGGGCTGCAGCTTTCATTAGTCATCATCCATGCCGGCATGGGCTTCGGTGATGCAGACAGCCTGACAGACCCTGCTCCCGCAAGTAACCCCACTGAAAACTCCCTGGTTCACCAGGTTGCACTTTGGGAGCGCCGTTACTTTGGTCTGCCGTTGGTTCCCTGTCTGGGGTCCGTGCAGATGTCTGTGTCAAGTCTCCCCAGGACAAGTCCCACACAACATCCTTCTTGGTACTTCCCCTGCCCTTCTGACTCTACCACCAAAAGAAGCGCCTACGTCTAGATTCCTCCCACTCATCCCACGACGCTCAACACTGGCACAGCTTCCACAAAACACGTCCAGGAGTCCATTTTGCGAGGCTGACATAGGTGACTAGCCTTCTGCAAGTCTCCAAAATATCATGCGTCTTCCCATCCACAGCAGCTGTCACTCTGCATTGTTCTCCACTGTTGAGGACAGTGTCCTGCCCCCCTTTGCACCCCAGTGCCGCACGGAGTGCTTTCTTCCTGTGTGCGTGTTAAATGAGTGACTGGACCTCCTTTTGTCTACGGAGGTTTCTTTCTCTGGCAGTTTCTTCTTTTGTGCTTTTGGTCTAGGCACTCTCAGCCCTGCTACCAAGGTGTCCTCTGTTCCCAGGGTCCACAGCAGTTCATATCCTGCAATTTCTTCCCAGGATCCATTGTGTCCCACATAAAGCTCATTCTCAGCACCCTCTTTTGACATATAACCAGGGCAGTCCTGAGCCAACTATAATAAAACCATCTGTCACCGGCAGGATTCCATCTAATCCAAAGGACTGCTTTCTGCACGAGGGAGCGTGATGCCTTTTCATCCATTAATTAATTTGGCATGTGCAGAGTATCTACTATGTGCATCGTTGAGTCTACAGTAAGACAGAAAGAGGTCCAACATAAACTCCTGACTGATTTCTAAAGGTTAGGCGTGGCATGCTGAGGAGAAGCTGAACAGTCTTCTGTCAGACTAGAATTCATTCTGAAAATATCCCATAAAGAGAGCCAGTCAGAGATTGGGGATATGGCTCTGTCAGAAAAAAGCTTGCCTTATAAGCACAAGGACCCGAGTTCAATTCATAGAACCCATAAGGGGTCGTGTGACACGGGGGTTGAGGGGTGCTGGATGTCATGGTGCACACTTGTAATCCCAGTGCTAGAGAGGCAGAGACAGGCGGATTCCTGCTTCACTGGCCGGCCAGGCTAGTCTACTTGGCAAGTTCCAGGTCAGTGAGCGAATCTGTCTTAAAAACAAGGTGGACAGCACCTGAGGAATGATACTCCAGCCTGTCCTCTCAACCACAGCAGGCAGTGCACACACACATACATGCATACACACCATTTATACACACCTACATAATGCACATACATAAAATATTTTATTTAAAAATTTAAAACCTTAGAAGAAACTGCTTGAACTGGGGAGATAGCTCATGGGTTAAGAGCTCTTGCAGCTGACCACAATTCGGTTCCCAGCACACATGTTGAGTAACTCACAATGCTCCAGAGTATCCAACACCCTCTTCTGGCCTCCATGAGCACATGCACACATGTGCGCGCGCACACACACACACACACACACACACACACACACACACTGAAATGCTACAATTAAATAGTACTGCATTAGGAAGCCAAAGAAATGAGCATGGTCTGTGCTTAACCCCGAGTATGCTACTGAACTGAACTGGCTTGAATAAGCATCTCTATTATGGAACCGAGTGCAAAGCACAGAGTCCCTCCTGGGTTCTCCATCAGTCTTTAACACCAGGGCTGAGAGAGTTGACAATAGCCTGGTGCTGCGATGGGCAATACCAACACTCAACTGACCCCTTTGGCAAAGGATAAATTAAAGGAAAACAGAAAGGAAACCAGGACTGGAGATAACTCACCTGGGAAAAGATCATCTGTGCTATTTAGGGTGCTTTCATCGTTCATCTTTAACCAAAGACGAACGTTTTTTTCTTCTTCCATATGGAAAGTGGAATGGAGTTTTCTTTCTAAGTGTGGGCGGCAGTTGTGAGTCTGCCCCAGTAGAGGGAGGCCTCTCATCTGCTTATGAAGGAAACATTCCTTTTCTAGTCTTGAAGGCTCATGTTTATGGAGGAAAAGGTATGACAATATGACATTGAAAGTAGTTTGATGTAAAAATCGTACCACCTAGGATTGTTATTCCCAACTTGGTATCAAAAAGGGGAAATGACATAAAACAGTTCAGCTCCTGGAGCTCCTTACAAAGTCCACTGTGGTCCTGGGTTACAGAAAGACAGTAACTCACACACCAGGATGATGGCAGAATGTCTGCCAGAGGACCCAGGTTCTCCGTCCTAAGCAGCTCTAGGTAGTGAGATATAGATCTCTACCTTCAGAGACAGTACTGTAGGATACATCCTATATAAGAGAATTTTGAATGATAATATTTCAGTCAGGACTTGGGATTCTGGATCCCAGACGACCTCAGAGCCCCATGACCAACTTGAAGAAAGAGCCACACACATGTACGCCTTCTGAAGAAATGCATCTTTTTTTGTTTTTTTAAAATATTTTATTTATTACTTTTATTGTATGTATATAGGTGTATTGCCTGCACTTGTGCAATGCCCTCAGAGGTCAGAAGACGATGTCAGATACCTTGGAAGTGGAGTTAGGGACAGCTGTTAGCTGCTATATGGGTGGTGTTGGGAACTGAACCTGGTCCTCTGCAAGAGCAGCCAGTGCTGTTAACTGCTGAGCCATCTCTCCAACCCCAATAAATGCATAATTAACATCAGTATCTGAATATCTCTTCAAGTAGGAAATTGTACTCCCAGGGCCAGAAAAATGGCTCAGCAGGCAAAGACATTTGTTGCTAAAACCTGGTGACCTAAGTTTGATCCTCAGCCCTGGTGTGGTGGAGGGAAAGAACTGACTCCTGGAAATTGTTCTCTCACCTCCATGTGCACTGCATATCCATGGCGCTCTCTCTCTCTCTCTCTCTCTCTCTCTCTCTCTCTCTTTCTCTCACCAATAAATGTTTTAAATGAAATAAAATTTTTTTGTCTAAACTGAAAACGTGTTTCAAATTCAAATTTCTGGGTTAAATATAAATGGCATCGATTAGAGATGTAATACATGCTAATAATGTTTGATAGAACCTGCAAAGATGTTAAAGTAGCTCTGACCCACTCAGAGCCCCAAGAGCAGAGCAGGGGAGGGAACTTACTATCCAGACTCAATGCTCTGTGAAGGTGCCATCTCTTGTCTTGGCCCAGCACTACCCTTGCTGAGTTCCCCAGACCAAAAGCTGAGAAGCCAGAAGGACCTGCTGGGCTGTGTGTTTCACGTCATTAGAACTTAACTGTAGCTATTCAACTCTGCCACTGGAGGGCTAAAGCACCCATGTTAACTGTAGATGAAGAAATAGGTCTAAACTTTCAGTTGTAAACACTGAAATTCAAATTTCATGTAATTTTCCTGGGTTAAAAAATATTATTCTTCTATTGATTCATTTCAACCATTTAAAATTACAAAACCGTTCTCAACTCAAGGGCCATGAAGAACAGGCAGGCCGGGACTTGCCAGGCCCCATCACCAGCTCTGGAGCTCAGGAAGGATGAAGGAAGCAATCCTACAAGGGAAGGAGAAGCTTGAGCGTGACTGAGGGCCGGAAAGTCAATTTTCAGAACGGAGGGTATAGATCAACTGGTAGATTCTGTGTCTAGCAAGTAGAAAACCTTGGAAGTTCCAGCAACACATAAAGTCTATAGGACATGCCTATAACTTTGGCACTTGATTGAGGCCAGCACAGGCTAACAGACTATGTGAGACTCATCTCAAAAAAAAATTTTTAATCTACTTCTGCTATTAGGATAATGAAAAAGAACTTGTCAAGAAAAACTAATTAATACTGTATTTCCTAAACCAGGATGTAAAACAGAATATTCAGGATTTTCATTAAAAATTAAAGCATTCCAAATTTATGGCTCCTTCATGATTGACATGAGGAATCGCTTGTCTTAAAAACAAGGCTTGATGTGAACAAGATACCTTCAAAATGTTGCTTATACTTTGGGAAAGTGCATATTTGTCTACTAAATATTGTCTACTAAAGAAAACTGTGCTTTATATTATTTTTACTTAGAAAAGAAGGGAGGGAGGGAGCCTCAGCAAAAGTGATTACTGAGTTGGAGTTATAGCTCAGTAGTGGAGCACTTACTGACCTGTGTACAGGAGGCCATGAGCTCCATGAGCTCCATGGCCAGAGCCAAATACATAAAGAAATAAACGCAAGAAGATGCAGCTTTATATTTTTATAAATTTCCTCATCTGGCCAGTGTCAGAGGTTATGAATCACAAGTTACACCTGAAGTTTCCTGAGTAAGTAGCTGAACTTCCACCGTGGGGGGACTTGACAGGTTCCCACCCTCCTATGTCTACTCGGAATGTTGTCTCATAACGAAGAGGTCAAGAATGGCTGAGATAATTTTACCGAACTGACAAAAGATATTCACCTACTATATTTCAGAACTCATTATGAAGCCGTTGAATTAAGATTATGCTAATGAAGCAGGGACAAGCAAACAGGTGAATGGACAAGTGTGGAACCCAAGCTGGGTCAGGTCTAATCGACCACGCTGCGGAAAACAGCAGCTTTCAGGCTGTCTTGCCCTCAGAGACTCCACTTTACAAAGCAGCAGCTGACTGCACTGTGAGTGCAAATGAAAAGGAGGATGACTCCGCCCCTTCTTATGCATGTAGACAGCGCAAACCATGAGGCATGGCCCAATAAACAACTTATTCCTAAAAGTAAAGAGGTACCACCAAGAATTTCTCAAAGTAGATTGGGAACACATGGGTCATGGGCTTATTTAAACTATACTAGAAAAAACAGAGAACATGCTAGACTGAGGAAGGGGAACAACTCTCTTACCTGGACCCCATAAAGAAGACGATACCTGCAGCCTCCTGGCTACCATCAGCCTGGCATTTGACTACTTGGTGTTGTGTGTGTGTGTGTGTGTGTGTGTGTGTGTGTGTGTGTGTGTGTAGAAATAGATAGATGGTAGAGAACTCCTTTCCGTCCCTGGGTCTTCAACTCAGCTAGATCCCCACTGCTTGGTGTAGCCACTCAAGTTGCCATCCATCCAGACCCAGTTCTGGGCCTTGCCGTACGATCTGGGTCTCCTCGCTATGGTTCTGTACCTCTGCAATGCCACTCAACACCATGTCTCTACCAGGCCTGCTACCCTGAAGCAGCTTCATGAACCTCCAGCTCTCCAACCAGCTCAGTAGCTTCTTATCTAAACACCTGCCCTGTTTTTGAATTTCAATCTGCTTTCTGCTTCCAGGAAGGCCCCTTTTTGAGCTCTGTAGTCTCTTAACTGTTTAGGAGTCACTTTGAAATCTATGGAAGATTACAGAGAGACAGATATAATTACTATGTACTATGCAATGTGTGACCTGAGGTAATGCCAGTAATTAAAACTGGAATAAAAGAACCCTGGGCTTGCCATGGCCAGCTGTCAAGGGGAGTAAAGACTACTTGGTGATGGATGGAAAGATGACTCAGCACTTAAGAGCATTTGCTGCTTTTCCAGAGGACCTGCGTTTGGTTCCCATTAATCACAGTGGGAAGCTCAGAACTGCCTGTAACTCTAGCTCAGGGCATCCAATGCCCTCTTCTAGTCCCTGTGGAAACTCACATATAAATAAAACACACACATAAATAAAAATAAAAATTTTAAAAGGTTATTTTGCAAACTGTAGCCAATAAAATTAATGTAACTTGTGAGTTTATTGTTATTCAGGGAATAAATTCTGACACTGTGAAAAGACATAAATGCTTCCATCTATGTTTCTGGGACACCATACTCATGACAATGAACCAGAAAGTATAAGAGATATCAGAGAAATAATACAGATGGGCCTGCAAATGGAAAAAGGAGGAACTATTCAGAAATTATCCTGGGACAATGGATTATCTCTAGTGGGAAAAAGTGAACTTACTAGGATGAGTCGGGGGAAGACTAGGGAGAAAACATGACCAAAATACATCATATGCATGTATGACATTCTCAAAGAATTAATAAAAATATATTTTAATGAACTTAGATATCTAAGTAAGCTCATTGATAAGACTTAATTCTAAGAGGCTAAAGTATGAGGAACAACATATCTAAAAGAATTATCTGGATATTTCTAAATATCTAGAAGAAAATATAGGATAATATCATTTTCATATCAGAGCAGAGTAGAATTTCTTCAGACCAAAAGAGCATAAGCCATAATGGGAAAGGACTGATACATCTGACTTAGATAAAATAAAAGCTTATATTCAACAAGAGACACCATAAGCAAATTAAAGCTCAGGCCACAGACCTTTAGATTTATAAAACATCCAGTCAGCAAAGGGGTGTACACAGAATTTGTAAATAACTACCACAAATCAGTCAGAAGAAAACAGGCCGGCGGAGGAAAGAGGCACGGATTATGAATGTGGCATCTTCCGATCAGGAACTTGCGATTGTGATTGCGAAGAAACGTGAAAAGATGCTCAGGTCAGTCGTGATCAGGGAAAGGCAATTTAAAATAACAGGGCACTATTTCATGTACCAGAGTGGGGCACTTATAATAGCTAATAAAACCACATAGTTCAATATAGGAAAATGGGGAAACACTTCCTTGCTGATGCTGAGAATATAAACTGGTAAAATCATTTAAAAGAGAAATTTAATAGTATCTGGCAAGCATCAGGACTTGAACTCGATCCCAAGAACACACATTAAAAAGCCTGGCACAGTGGCATGTGTTTGCAATCATAGAACTGGGGAGGTGAGGCAGGAGGACCCCTGATACACTCTGGCCATTGAGCCTGGGTGAACCAGTGAGCTCTGGGTAAACGTGAGAGGTCATATCTCAGAAAGCAAGCTGGATGGTCAGCACCCAAGCTGACCTCTGACCTCCATGTGCATGTGCATAAACATGCATGGGCGCCTGCACACACACATTCCCCCCACATATACAAATACATATATATATATATATATATATATATATATATATATATATATGCAAACAGAAGAGGTGTAAACAAAAAAATCTTCAAATTCTAAGGACATAGCCTAGAGAAATATTTGCATGTACTCCAAAAGAAGATGTGCAGAAGAGTTCTCATAACAGTGATGTTTGGAACAGTAAAGAGTTGTATAAACATAAAAATTCATAAATAGGGAAGTATGCATGTTTGTGTGTGCGTGTGTTATGATCTCCTAGAAGACTTTATGCAGTGTTTAAGAAGAACAAACAAGCATACCATAGGCACTAATATGGATAAATTCGTAAGAATGTATCTCTAAAAACAATGTTAACGAGGAAAGGCAAATTACAGAATGCTACTAAACACATGATGTTGTGGCATAGCTGTTTACTCTTGATTAAAAAATCCCCTCTTAGAGTGAAAAAGGAATCTTATGAGGTTCATGAAATGCACAAGAAACTTTAAAAGTTCAGGAAGTTCAGGAAACTTCCAAGACTGAGGAGAACCCTCTCCAAGAGTATATAAACTGAACAGTTGCTCAGAGAAACGAGACTTCAGTACTGGAACACTGCACGCTCGGTGCTGTTCTAGTTTGCTTTCTGATGCAGTGATAATCACCATAACCTGAAGCAACTTGGAGAGAAAGGAGTTTATTTTATCTTACAGGACACAGTCCATTGATGAAGAAAGCCAGGCCAGGAGCTCAAGGCAGGAACCTAGAGGCTGGAACTGAACAGAGACCACGGTCACAGGACAATCTGATCACCACAGTTCTTCAGTTGAGGTTCCTCCTTCCCAGATGATTTTATGTTTGTGTCAGACTGACAGCTGAAGCTAGCTATGACAGCAGGAAGTGCCAGTGATGCAGCTTCCGTGAGCTGTGGCCATGCTGGGGTGGACTTTCTGGTGATGCAGCTGCCTGTGCTGTCTGTGCTCTTGTAAGCAACCCCGACACAGCCATTTGTTCTTCAAACCGGACATGGGTGGAACCATTTCTCTGGACAGTTGTTGATGTCTCTTCTTGGATGGATAGTCATTTGTTCATGTTCCCTCAGGAAAAGTCACATAACAGGTATAGACCAAGGAGAGCAATGCTAGCCATTTATGGTGTTCTTATTCATTTGGTAAAGTGTGAAAACATGTAAAGAAATGATAATCTCAGGATGATACTTCAGGGTAGTGATTCTCTAGTGAGATAAAAAAGGAAGCATGGGACCAGGGAAGGTGTACAGGAATTCCTGTCTCTATAAGAGTTCTAATATGGTTTCATTCTCTAAATTTATAGATTCATTTATTTATGCACACACATATGCATACACATACATACACACATGCATATATATATATATATATATATATATATATATATATATATATGCATGTGTGCCTGTGTGGATTTATGTGCATTGTTGTATATACAGATGCCCACAGAGGTCAAAAAAAAGCACTGAAAGCCCTGGAGCTGGAGTTACAGGAAGTTGTGAACCATTTGATGCGGGTGCTGGGAAAGAAACCCAGGTCTTCTGCAAGAACTGCAAGCATTCTTGACCACTGAGCCATCTCTCCAGCAGCACCCCGTCTGATATTGTTCATTTACTTTTTGTGTGCTTTTCAGTACAACTGTGTTATGTACAACTGTGTTGAAATAAAGCTGGCTTAAAAAACAAAAGAGGGGTCTAGAGAGATGGTTCAGTGGTTACAAGTACTGACTGCTCTTGCAGAGGACCCAGGTTTGATTCCCAGCACCCACATGGTGGCTAACAGCTGTCCTTGACTCTAGTTTCAGGTGATTGATGCCCTCTTCTGACCTCCATGGATCCTTGCACGATACAGGTGCACTCATACACATACATGCAGGCATAACACTCGTACACATAAAACAAAATAAAAATAATAAATAATTTTTTAAAAAGAAAAGAGGGGTTGGAGAGATGGCTCAGTGGTTAAGATCACTGAATGCTCTTTCAGAGACTTGAGTTCAGTTCCCAGCACTCACATGGTGGTTAGCAACTGTTGGGAACTCCAGTTCCAGAAGATCTCATGCCCTCTCTGGCCTCCTCAAATCTGCACACTCACATGGTAGACTTACATACATGCAGGCAAAACACTCATAAACATAAGATAAAATAAATAAAAAATAAAGAAAACAGAATTATGCATAAGGTCACAAACATTCAATCAAATAGGGTATACAAAGGCTTGTACAGTGGCTACAGAATTGGGAAAGGAAGTTTTAGACAAATTCTCTCACTAATCAATATGTTCAAGGCACAGGGGCTTCTTTGAAGGGGGGTTAACGCTTTGGGAGAAATAATAGGATCCACACAAATTCTGCTTTTCCTGAACAGTTTCCATTTATGCCTATTTCCTGGTGTGACCATTAACAGTTCCCCTTTCACCTCAAAAGAACCCTTGTTGGGAAGATCAATGATAAGGTTGCTGGCAAACAGCTGCTCTTGTAACTGATGAAGGAGTTCAGGGGATTGATTTTCTGGATCTGGGTCTTAACTGCTTAGATCAGGGGGCTCATTAGACGAATGAAAGTGCTAGACATGGAGATGTTCAAAGAGTAGTAGCAGTAGCCTGTCTTTAGTAGGTATTTTGTCTGGAAACCAAGGACCCCTGGGTTACTCACCTTCTCTCTAGAATCCTGTCAGTTCATACCACAGGTCTATAGTCTTTTAGTCATCCCAAAGATATACTTGTAGAGCAAAAAGACTTCAAGGCTAAATTCACAGGCACAACTATGGGCAACTATCACCCAGGGAGGTCTCTGAAAAATACAGATTCTTGGGTCACAGTGCCTTGCTATTGATTTAAGTAGATAGAGTTGTGGCCTCTGTGGAGAACAGGCTACGTCTTACTCTACATCATCAATAGTGGCTTTCTGGGTGTGCCTTGTCCTGCGTGACTCTATTCTATAAACTGGCATTTGGCTCATTGTGAGTGCAAATGCTGAGGCAGAATGACTCATTGTACACGTAGACACCACCACTCACCAACATCACTCATGAGGGACAGACTGATAACTTCTTCATGAAAATAAAAATATACCACCTATAAACCTATCTAGTAGATTGGGAAAATGGGCATAATGAAATCAAATCAGAAAAACCAGACCTGAAAACTTACGGAACATACCAGACTTGAGAAGGGTATAACACCTTCACCTGGACCTCATAAAGAGCCCTAACTGCTAAGGTGATGGCCCCTACCAACCTCCCGTCTGTCATCTGTCATGTGTGTCATGTATAACAGGCAGAGAACTCCTAACCATCCTTGGGGCTCCAGCTGCCTCACTCATCTTATTTAGCACTTTTTGACACAGCCTGTAAGAATGGTGGTCCACCAGTCCACCTGTTTATCTGCTGGACCTATTCCTATTCTTTACTTCCAGGGGCCTGCACCTCTTACAGCCATATTCGACCCTAAAGCTCAGCAGGGTCCCTGGGTCTCTGCAGCTCTGAACTGAGTTCATCAATATCTTATCAAACCACCTGCAGTGACTTATCTGTACCAGCTCCCTGCCTCTACTTTAAGACTGCTTTGAGCTTTCCTGCCTCTTTAACCCTTTGTAGTCATCCTGTAACCCACATATGCATATCATATACAAGTATATCATTACTATGTGATGTATTATGTGTACCATACATTAATATGCGATATGTGCTCTGAGAGTTAATATAATTAAGATTGGAATTTTTAAAATTGCATTTGTCAATGACCAGCTATTAAGGGAAATAAGGAACTACTTGACAGGTTATATAGCCAACTAAACATGTATAGCTTGTGAATTCCTGTTATTCAACAGATTCTGACATTATGGAACTACACAAACATGTCTGTGTTTCTGCCGTAGCATATGGCATGGTACTATATGTTCATTTTTCTTTTTTACTCTCTGACTTACTCTGGTACCTAGATCCATGGAATCAGGTAGTAAATTCCTGTGCTCTAACACTTGTGCTATTTTAGGCAGCAAGTTAGGACTGAGCACCAAGTCTTATAAATTAAATTTAAATCCTTAGATATATGACATAATGTGTCTTTATTTTTTGCCTTAATGTAATAGTTTCCAGCCTCATACACAGCTTGCAGTTATCCCTTGTCTTAGGAGACTCAAAGTATATGGACATCTGTTATTGAGATTATGATGAGTCTGGGGTCCTGGATATGGAGCACACTTGCCAAGGTTCCTTCTAGCAGCCTGACAGTGAGGTGTCATGAGCATGCAGAAGACAACTCCATATTAAGAAAAGCTGGGTTCCTAAGCTGTCCCAAAGCCTCTTGTGAAACTATAGCTCTAGTTAGTAGTTAAACTGAATGCCAACAGGATGCTGCTTTCCAGATGAGGCATCCCCATGCGAATGCCTTTCCAAGATGGGTTCTATTGGGTTCATTTCTTTATTCTCTTTTTTATTGTTTGAGAATTCCATGCAAGCATAAGATTTTTTTGATCTAATCTACCTCCCATTTCCTCCCATACAATCCTCCTATCCCCCCACCCTACTGCAACGACCTTTCCCTCCCAACTTCATGTGCTCTTTTTTAAATGCACTGAGTCCACTTAGTGCTGTCTAGGACTATCTGCTGGAGCATGAGTACTTGTTCATGCCCTCCATCCCTGAAGAAAACTGGCTCTCTTTCCCCAAGCAGTCATCAATTGCCAATAGTCCCTCAGCCAATAGCTGAGGGTGGTATTATTATGCCAGTCGGACATAGTATTGAACTGACTCTGGAAGACTTAGCTTCATACCCACACAGCAGTGCAGCTCTCAACCCTCATCAGAGAACCTTTTCCTTTTACAGTAGATGGTGATTAACACAGAGACCCACATTGATTGGTGTGCAGAGAATAAGAAACTGAGGGGTGCTCAGCCCTAAATGGGATACCTATGTCACAGCCCCTCCTCCCAAGGGTCGGGGATTATTGTGGAGGGAGGCATAAGAGCCAGAGGCAGTGGGTGAACACAACAAACCAGTGTTTGGGGCACACAATGGAAGTTGCATGTATTGAGTTTCCTTATGCTAGGGTAAGCTGGAATCTAGAGAAAGAGAGAAAAAATTGCCTCTAGTTTGCAGCAAAATGTACTGAGAAATACTGAAGGATACCTTTTTACATTTTGTGCTCTTCACTTTGAGGAGGGTTTTGTTGTTGTTTTGTTTGTTTTGAAATTTTTTTCCTTGAAAAGAATCCTCGGTTTGGAGCTGGGTTGCTTGGTTTACTTTGATTAAGTACTGAGATGTCTGACGACAATGGGGGTGGGAATTCAGAGCTCATAGTAAGTCAGGATGCACATCTCTGAGCATCAGCTGAGCCTGAGTGATGCCTTTTCAGTTCGTATTAAGCAATTGACACTGGATTCTTAAGGCACACGGTAACGTTGAGTAAGATGCACAGGCCCCAGGCTATTGTTCATATCTAATTATAAACTATTAAAATTGTTCTGGAGAATTGCCTAGGTAGGATCTTTATTTCTCTCTGTGTCGATTTTAGGCATTGGATCACACTGGAACTTCTATGCTTCTGTTTTTATCTTTTGGAGACTGTAGAGTATTAAATTATAAGTACTTTCTTTTTCCAAAAGTCCCTGAGACATTGGCAACAGACTTAAAGAAAAAAGAAAACTAGCAGAAATGTGTCTCATGCCTGCCCTAATAGAATCCTTTTGTTTCTGGTTTCTGGCCTTGTCCAACCTGATTAGCTCACGGAAGTGTGTTTTTCAACCTTCACTGAGCATTAGAACCACCTCAGGGAACTTTTACATTTATTTATTTGGGAGGTGGGTGAATATGTGCCACAGTGCACATGGGGAAGTCAGAGAACAACTTTTGAATGTTCACCCCTTCTACTGTGTGGGTTCTGGGGATTGAACTCAGGTCAACAAGCTTGGCAGCAAGCACCCTTACCCTCTGAGCCATATCATCTCACTGGCCATGGGGAGCTTTTAAATGATGCCAATGAAAAGACAATATCTGAAGGGTTCTGGAAATGTGTGATTTGTTGCTTTTATAACATCCACAGACACAAAGTGACTAATTTTCAGTAGGGAAGTCCTAAGCAAACCAGGACCACTGAGCTGGGACAACGTTCAAGGTGATGGTTTGCTGGCTGTCTGATGCCCTCAAGTTTGCCCTAGCAAACTCTAGGTTTTGTCCCCCATGTAGACCTTTCTAGTGGTCCTCACTAGCAGGATCCAGAATTACATGTATGAATGTGAGAACTGGCACCTCCACCCTCTATGCATTAATCACTTTTCTCATTGCTGTGGCAAAATACCTGACAAGAGCAACTTAATGAAAGGAGGATTTATTTTAACCCACAGTTTGAGAGTGTCGTGGGAGGGAGGTCATGGCAACTGGAGTGTGAGGCAGCTGGTCACATTCTACCAGCTGTCAGGAGGCAGAGAGCGATGAATGCTGGTGCTCAGCTGGCTCTCTCCTTCTGCAGTCCAGGACCCCAGCCCAGGGAATGGGGCTGCTCACATTTAGGGTAGGTCTTGCTAGAGGTTGATCTCTTGGGTGATTGTAGATCACACCAGGTTGACAGCCAGTATCAGCCATCCGAAGAAGCTGGTCTACAGAGGCGGGAACAAAGCAATGGGTCTCCACTGCTATGACTGGAGGGGAAACAGCGGCTAGATCTTCAAACGTGGTAAGGGGAGATTTAAAAAGCTCTTCTATTTGCCAGGTTTTCCTTTCTGCATTTCTTTTTATGAGGAGATAGGGGACTCTACAGTATCACGCACACTGGCCTCCTAGACAGTCTTTGGGAGAATGACCCTTGTTTCTTTCAGGTATTCTGCCCTGCAATCTCCTCTGTGACGCACCTGTGGGAGAATCAGCTTCTGCGCAG
The DNA here is from genome assembly GCA_035773235.1 of Eospalax fontanierii. Classification (NCBI taxonomy): domain Eukaryota; kingdom Metazoa; phylum Chordata; class Mammalia; order Rodentia; family Spalacidae; genus Eospalax; species Eospalax fontanierii. The sequence continues at coordinate 48,979,643 of CM069547.1, read as the reverse complement.
GATGCCAGAAAGTCTTCACTCTTGGACTCTACTATATCTAGAGCCAAGTCTAGATGCTCAGAACCCCAGGGGGAAGGGCTTTGAAGATATGAAGAAGATGCCTGGTTTGTTATATGAAAAGAAAGTGCATTGATGCTAGGTAGAAGTCCTTCTATACAATGCCAATGTGTTTGGGTGAAGATGAGCTAGATTAAACACCCAAACTGGAATTCAGTGGATTAGCTAGCCCATAGCGGTGTGGAGTACAGCAGTCTACCTTTTAGATTGGAGCCTTTTCTGCACACCTGCAATTCCAGAACTCAGGAGGCAGAATGGAAGACCTCAGGAGCTTGAGACCAGCCTAGGCTACGAAGAAAGCTCAAATGTCTGAAAATAAAACAAATAGAAAGGTGCCTCTGTGATAATCTGTCATATACATGATCTCTCATGACCTGAGTGCATTCTTATAATATTGGTATTTCTTGGGCATTGGAAAAGGAATGTCCTCAGTATGAAGAAATAAGAATCTCCTGGTAGAATTTCCTGTGTTCCAGAACAAGCACTGTAAGCTATAAAGTAGAAAATAAACCCACGAGGGTAAATGCATTTGTATACATACTTCCACATTTCCTAGAGATGCCTATTCCACTTGTTGAGGAGTGCGATTTATTAAAATGACAGTAAAGAATAAATTATGAGGAAAAATAGGCAATGGTGAAAGAGGTTATAATCTACACGAACTCGTATGTAAATTCCGTTCAAGCTGTTCTCACGATGTCACACTGCCTGTTTGCATGATAAACACAAACGCTGATAAAGCTTCCTGGTATTCTGTAAATCTGAGCGGTCTCTGCCCTCCTCCTTGATGGCCCTGTGCTAGGAATCCCACACTCCTGAAGACAGGAGGAGCGTGAAGGCAGTGGGCAGTGTTTCTTGTGCCTTGTGTCTCACATCAGCTTGTTTCCTTTCCTGTGGGTCAACTCACTCAACCCTTGGAGTAGCCGCATAAAATAACGTGCATTCATTTTATAGCATGAAGCTGAAGCACAGAAAAGAAAACAGAAATGCCCAGAGCTACACAGCCAAGAAGTGAAGAAGTGAAGCCGAGTTGCGGTTCAGGCAGCCCCCGACTTCTGGACCCTTGTGGTTCTTGCCGGGCTCTGAAAGTCTGTGTTGTTAGCATTGACTGTCAACTTGTCGGGGCCTAGAATCACCTAAGAGACAAGTCTCTGGGCATGGCTGTGAGGGAGTTTCTAGACCCGAGTAACTGGAGAGGGAAGACCCTCCCTAAATACCAGCAGCAACTTCTGGACTGGGATTGTGGACTGAATAAAAGAGAAAGTGAGTGACCTCGCCTCCTGACTCTGCCCTGTGACCAGCTGCTTCCTGCTCCTATTGGCACGCCTTCCCCAGCGTGAGGGCCTGCACCCTGGACCTGAGATCCAAAACGCTCCTTCGGTAAATTTCTTTTGTCAGGTACTCTGCTACAACCGGAAGAAGAGTAATTAACACCAGGCCCTTCCTCATCCTCAGACTCTTCCCTCAGCAATGAAATGAAGCAGGTTGACCCATCTGGAAAAGGCATTATGAAGGAGTACCGAGTCTGCGGACAGAAGCAGGAAAAGACCTGCCCGAGCTGGTCTGAGAGACTAGGGGGAGACACCGGACAGCAGGGTTCTGCGGCACCAGTTTGCAGACATGGGAAGTGATGGTTGGTTTTAACTGTCAACTTGTCACAGTCTAGAATCACCTGGAAACACGGTCTCAGTGAGGGATTGTCTCAGCATCGCCTGTGAAATTGTCTGTGGGGGATTATCCTGATTATATTAGCGATGCAGAAATACACAGTTTACAAGTGAGTTGCACAAGCTGGGCATGGTGGCGCAGGCCTTTAATCCCAGCACTTGGGAGGCATAGGTAGGCAGATCCTTGTGCGATGAAGACCAGCCTGGTCTATACAGTGAGTTCTAGGCCAGCTGGGGCTTCAGGGAGACTCTGTCTCAAAAAGCAAATAAACAAACAAACAAAAAGGTAGGTGTTTCACCATTTCCTGGGTGTGCCGGCTTGTGTCAAGTTGGCACAAATGAGCGTTCCCTGGGAAGACAGAACCTCAATGGAAGTTTCCCAGATGACATTGGTTGGTGGTCGAGTCTCTATGGCATTTCCTTAGTTGCTAGTCCCTGGTGAAGGCCCAGCCGACTGTGGTTCAGTGTCATCCCTGAGCAGGTGGTCCCCAACCACCAAACAAGTGGCGGCGGGGGGCAGTAGGCAGCATTCCTCCATGGTCTCTGCTTAGGTTCCTGCCTTGGCTTCCCAAGGTGATGGACTGCAGTCTGTAAGATGAAATAGACCCTTCCCTCCCCCAGTTGTTTGGGTCATGGTATTTTATCACAGTAGCAGACAGCGAGTTAGACACCAGGTTTGGCTCCTGAGCTATGTCAGGCTGGAGGGCGCACACTGAGCAGCAGGCACGCGTGCATCATTTCATTTCTTTCTTCTTGATTGTGGATGTGATATGATGAACTGTTTTACATCTGTGCCTTGACATCCCTGCTATGATGGACTGTACCATGGAATTGTGGGCTCAAACACACCCTTTCTCTCCTAAGATGCTTCTTTAAAATGTATTTTTGTTTGTATGAGTGTTTTGCCTATCTGTCTGCAAGTGCACTTTATGTACAATGTCCATGGTGGCCAAAAGAGTGTGTTGGATCCACTGGAACCGGAGTTACAGAGGTTGTTAGCTACAAGACTCAGAGATAAGAAGTAGGTCATTCCTTTCTACCTTATAATGGGACGTTGACAGGGCTCCCTCACATTCTTTCCTGGCAGTGCACACACAGCCACAAACAACCTGTGCTGTCCAGGAATCAGGACAGCCTGACTTACATGGAGCCATCTTCCTCTGAGACCTAAAAGAAGTGACCTCACTCTGCCTCATAGGCCTAAGCTCTTACCAGAGTCCTGACACACCACAGTCCACCTGTCCATGGCATTAATAGCTAGCTGCTCCTCTAATAAATCTCGTACCCAAAAGGATAATCTGCCACAGCTGTCCTCCTTGAGCCCAAACCTGAAAACTTTCAGGAGCGTAGAACCAGCCAAACACTGGGAGAAGTCTTTTTCACAAGCCCCTTAATCCCAGGGAGGAAAGAGGAGCCATGTGACCTCATCACCTCCTAGAGGCTCCACCTCTGAGTACCATTACATCATCAACACACAGGTGTGGGGAGAGCGGGGTCCAAACCACAGCATCTGGAAGTGAGAGAGGAAAGCAAGAGGGCCAGGGTTGAGAAGTACAGCCACTGAGGGCTTGTCTTACAGGCATGGGCGAGGGTGCTCACCCAACAGTTCCCCATGGCCACTGGGAGGCACAGGTTGTCTCTGACTATCCAGGCTGAGTTCAAGTGTGCTGGCATTCAGGAAGCTAGCTTGGGTCAGGGGAACTGGTCTTTTCTTGAATTCCCAATATGCATTCCCAATAAAGTCACACACCACTGGGGGTTGAGAGTGAGAGAGAAGATGTGTGGGGTAGAGGAAGCATCTGAAAGATGATGCCTTCCAGCTGCCTACCAAGGTGCCTCAAGTTCCAAAGAGTACACAGCAGACAGTCAGATTGACTCTCCCCATTGCCATAGATGTGAGAGGAAAAAGCAGAAAGTTTGAGGCACTACTAGGGACCTCAGGCCTCCGTCAAGGGTAGCGTGACCTCGTCCTCTCTGTCCTGTTACAGGGATGAGTGTGGTCCCGTGATGGTCAATCCCTCAGTGCTGAAGTTTCCATGCTGGGTTAAGGCAAAGGCAACCACAGCCTTTCACCTCTGATATAAAGCAGCCTCACTGGTTTGTACTCCATTTCATTTCATTCATTTTTTTTTTTTTAACTGTAGTACAACTCTGTGTTCTTCTCCAGGTCATTCCGCTGAACTTGAACGTGAAACTTGACCCCATTTATCAATTCTCCCAAGCTTCCCTAGGAGGAGCCCCACAAGCAAGCTGTGTTGGAAGACAGTTTCAACAAGTGTGGTGTGAGGACCACCCACAATAGCGAGACCTGTTCATGCCCCCTTATAATTTTCAAACTCCCCATAGGTTCTAGGGCACTTTCTGACTTGAGAACCAACCACTCCTGAAATGTTCCGTCCCCTTGCATTGCCTCTCAATTGGTGGTTTCCTATTTCTTCCAGGACTTTTAGTTGTGTTGCTCACGGGTCTATCCACGTTGTTAGAATCATACAATTCATCTGGTTGTCATTTAAGAAATATTGACTAAATAAATGATTGTTGAGGGTTCCTTCTATGTATGTGCCAAGCACTATGGCAAAGGGCTGGGGATGTCATAGCAAGCCAAACAGACATGGGTGACCTCACAATGTGCCTTGGTGAGGGGGAGGGTGACAGTAGAGAGGTTCAGTCATGAACAATGATGGTAAAGTGAAGAGATTATGAGAAAGTGTTGTGGGAATATCAGCAGGACTTGTGGATGCGTGCCAGATGGGACGTCTCCTAGACTGGACCACAGTATGTGGAAACTGCAGTCTCTCAGAGGACCGGAAAGGGGAGAGGCAAGAAGAGACCATGCTTGGATCCATCTTTACCATCCTAAGGGAGGCAAGGCAGTGTGTACAAGAGCCTGCAGCACAGGAAAGTAAGAATGGAAGTCTCAGCAGGAGACACAACATTCTCCCGGTTTTGTGACTTTTTCCAAAGTCACATGCAGAAAAAGCTAGAAAGTAAAATAATAATAATGATGATGATGATGAGATAAAAATTAAAAGAAACAGGAGCTGGGAATATAGCTCAGTCATTAGAGTGTGCCGGCAAGCACGAGAACCTGAGTTTGACCTCTGGTGCCCATATAAAAGAGCTGTGCATGGTGGTCTGTGCTTATAACTCCGGCACTGAGCGGCAGTGACAGGCAGATCTCTGGGCTCACTGGCCAGCCAGACTTGCCTGACAAACTCCAGGTTCACTGAGGCCCTGCCTCAGAAACAAAGGTGGAAAATGTTCCTGAGGAAGGTACCTGAGGTCCTCTGACCTCCACACACATGTGTACCTGAGCATACACACACACACACACACACACACACACACACACACCACCACCACCACCACCACCAACAGCAACAACAACAGCGAGCCTCGGGGTGGCCAGCAGCCAGGCGGTGATGAAGCGTTTCAGGAGAAAGTTGAGAAGCAAACAGCAGCACCTGGGTTCTGCCTAGGTGCTTGGCCCCTCACAGTCTCACACCATCCGTCAATGTGGGGCGCTCTTTTTTCTCATGAACATAATCAACTCTCTTCATCTTAATTTTGAAAAGTTTATCCCTGGATTGTTGTTCTGTAGTCAGGTCCCACAGTGTAGCCTAGAGTTCTCGGTAATCTTCCTATCCCATCTCTCGAGTACTAGAGTTATATATGTGAACCGCTGTGCCAGCTTGGCTTTCTTTCTTGAACGACCTGATTATCAAGTTTCCCGCTTTCTCCACCTGACTACTAGGAAATTCAGAAATAGAGGAAATGTCCAGCTGCAATAATCGGATTTTTGTAGACCCTGAGCCAATCTGTATCCTCTCCCCTCCCGTTAAAGAGCAATTATTTTTATTTTGACAGCTGTTCTATGATTGCTTTTATTCTTGGGAGCTGCAATAACTTTAGGGTAGTTTTATTCAGATATAAATCATGACTTTCAGAGTTGTAAGGATTACTCAGTGGGGAAACTGCTTGCCACAAAAGCAGAAGGACCTGAATTCTATTCCTAGAACCCACATGAAAAAGCCAGTTGAGGGTGCATGCTTGTAATCCAAACACTGGGGAGACAGAGACAAGCAAATCCCTGGGGATTACTAGCCAGTCCCTCTAGTAGACTTGGTGAGACCCAGGCCAATGAGAGACTCTGTCTCAAAAAACAAGGTGAATGCTCTTGAGTTTACCTCTAGCCTCCACACACATGCACATGCATGTACACATAATGTGCACCCATGCACCGCACAAGTACATATTAACTAGTCCTTCAACTTTCCCAGCTGCTCTGCTTGACCAAAGAGTCCTGTTTCTATGGCGTTGCCCCATCCTCATGACTGCAGACACCTGCACACTTGCCGGTCTTCCCCATGCCTTTATATCATCTTGCTATGGCCCCCATTTCAGCCCTGACCCCTGAATCTTTGTGCTTGCTGCTTCTCCCTGATTCTGAACATTCTCTTTTTCCCAGGTCTGAGCCACCACAGCCTGAATGGAATTAGTGTCACCTTTCTTTTCACAACAGATTCCCCCAGGGACGTCAACATTCGTGGAAGATGGAGGCTGCTAAGTGGAGCTGAATTCAGAGATTCTTGTACCCTCCCCCAAGCCCCAAACAATGAAATAACTTTGACCAAGGCTCTCCTTTGTGTACTTGGGCCTGTTGCTTGGTGGATTCATGCTTACTCACTGGTAGCTGAGGCTCCTTTGTTCCACTGTTTGACAGTGGTGCCTCCCAAACCCTTTGAATCTTACATTAGCATCACTACAATGTTATGATTCATGACCTCCACTTCTCTCTCTCAAGACGGTGGTGGTTTCTTTTAAGGAGCTCTTCCATGAAGGTAGAAGAGCCAGTGTAGAACACACACACACACACACACACACACACACACGCATCTGCTGTCCTGAACCTCCTGCTCTGTGGGTGGTCCCACCAATTAGTTCCAAGCACAACCTCTCAGAAAAGGAAGAGAGGAACGATTTACTGTTCTGCTCCTAAAATTTAATTTTTAGTGGTATCAGGACTACCACTCATGGATTATCAGATTCTGCTCTCCTTTTTTAACTAAAAGACTTTAAAAGAATGATTGTTATTATTATTGTTGTTGTTGTTGTTTTAAAGGAACACAACTCTTTGTATGTTATGTCTTTGAAATTTTAGTCTTACAAATAAACTTTTTCTTAGTCCACTTTGACAAATACAGACCATGAGAGCATCTATTTACTCAACAAATACTTGTTACAGAGGCTCTGTTTTGGAACTGAGACTACAGTAGTGAACTCTTTGTGAATTTTATGCGAATGCTCTCCTGAAGAGAAGACCACAAAACACAGCTGCCTCAGGGCTCCAGAGTCAGCTCAGTGGTTAAGAGCACCGGTTTCCCCTTACAGAGGCCTGGGGTTCAGTTCTCAGCACCCATGTTCAGCTAAGAACCATCCTTAACTCCAGTTCCAGGGGATCCAATGCCCTCTTCTGGCCTCTGAAGACATTGCACTTACATACATGCACAGAAAACACTCATACACACAACATAAAAGTACATCTTTTAAAAAATGAGTGCATAACATAATGAATCATGCTACATATTATGAAGAAAATCAGAAAGATAATTTTCGGTAAAATGATCAGGAAAGAACCCCAAGAACCCCTGTGAAGAACCACATGGGCAGGGATGTAAGTGAAATGAAAGATTTGTTTCCGGATTCCCTTCCCCGTCCATAGCAGTAATCAAGCAGAGCCTCCACTCAGACATTTGGCTGGTGTTAGCGTATGTGCCTGGGCCCGTTTTCTATCCTGTTTCAAAAGTGCCTTTCTTTTTCTAAAGCAAAGAAGAAAACATAAAGATCTAGGGACCAGCATTTATCCATTATTATAGAAGAGCCCAGTGGTAGTTAGGATTGGTTTTCTTCCCTGGTGGAGTCATAAATACAAAACATTTCCATAGCTTTGTGCATTCCTCTGAGTATGTGTTCATGAATGCATACTTGTTTGTATGTGTGTGAGCTCATGTACTTGTGTGTGTGAGTGTGTGTGTGTGTGTGTGTGTGTGTTCCAGAGGTCATCCTCGGGAGTCATTTCTCAGGAGCATCCACTTGCTTTTAGGTAGGATCTCTTCCTGGAATGGGACTCACCTAGTAGGCTCCAGTGGCCGCCCATGGAAACCAGGGATCAACTTGTCTCCGCCTCCGCGGTGATTCCAAGCATATGCCACCAAACACAGCTTTTGTGATTTCTGGGGATTGAACTCAGGTCCTCGTGCTCGCACGGCAAGCACTTCAGCCACTGTCCCATCTCCCTAGTGCTGCTTTTGATGTCTTTATGTGAGTTTACAACTGCCCTTGAATGGTTTGTGGCCCGTTCACAGGTACGGGCTCGGCAGCTTCCAGGTCTGATCAGTCAGCCGTGAGTGCTGCCGTGCCACGGGCACGTGCTCCCATTTCAACCTGGGTTACACTGTGAGGAGGTTTTCCTTGCTTTGTTTGTTTTTGAGACAGTTTATCACTGTGTAGTGTTGGCTGGCCTGGAACTTGTTATGTTTCTATCACACAGAGATCTACCTACCTTTGTCTCCCAAGTGCTGGGATAGAGGGCATGTGCCCCCATTCCCAGCAAGTTTGTCTTTTCTAATAGTTCCAGCAGCCCAGTTTAATTTCACTGGACAAGCTTGAGACATCAGCCTTACTGCTGTATAGCTGGAGTGTGGAAAAATACTGAGTGTTAAAGTCTAAATCCTGGAGCACCATGGACAAGTGTCAGTCATATGTACTAAGGGTGAGGAGGCTTGACTCTCTGTAGAAAAACTAAATGGAAAACTAAAGGGAAAAGTATGCACAATAAGCAAAAGCAGCAGTTTATCTCCTAAGACAGCAGCCCTTTGACTTGCTTTCCTGCTGTTAAATAAGATCAAGCGTCTAAAAATAGTATATAAACACGAGGCTGTACATGTCATTGATGTTACTACTATCATTTAATGGTATCACAAATGTAAATAATCCAGATTTCAAGCTCCAGAGCTTCAGAGGCCGTAGCCTCCTTCCCCTTGTTGCTCACTAATCAGTTGTTAGATCGTCTTGAAGCAATTATCACAGAAGTCTCTACTAAAGCCCTTCCGTCCAGACTTCACCGCTTCCAGGCCAGATAGACTTTGTTTTCAAGACGCAGAGCTCATCAAACCCAAACTGCTGTAGTTTGGATATGAAATGTCTTCCAGCGACTTGTGCTTGAGCATGAGGTTTCAGCTGCTGGTGCTCTTTTGTGAGACTGTGGAAACTTTGGGACATGGGGTCTAGCTGGTTGATATAGAGTGTCAGGTTCTGCTTAAGGGTTATATCCTGGCCCTGTTTCCACCCTGAGTTCTCTTTGTGTTTTGTCTCTCATGGAGCTCAGAAGAGCCCGAGACTCATGTTTCTATAGCTGTGAACATCACCATGCTGTCCCAGCCCCAGTGGACTAAATTTTCTGAAAGCATGAGGCAAAAGAAATTCCTTAAGTTTGTGTCAGGTCACAGCAATGAGAAAAGTAACCAATCCACTGGCCTAATGTGTTCTTCACACTGAAGTATAAATGGCCACCCTTATTAGGCAGTTCTCTAAATTCAGCCCTCCTGGGATTAGCTCCAAATGACCTTTCCAGATTTACTTACGGCACTCTGTGCTTCTAACCAGTGGTACTCACTGCCTCAAAATTGAAACAACTTTGCAGCTGGGGCTCATCCTTCCTCATCGCCATCACTGGTCTCAGCTTCTTTGGACCCAGCTCCGGAACCTCTTGCAGATATTTTATAAGAGGATAATTATGTCATCATGTAAAATTGTTTTGGATGAACTGAAAATCTGAATCTCACAGGTGTTTTCTGCTAATCTAGGGTGATAGATATCTGTTTTATAAGAATCCTTCAGGGTCTGAAGAGATGCCTCAGTTGGTAAAGTTCCTGCCACGCCAGCATGAGGACCTGTGTTTGGTCCCCCCACGCCCTGACCCCCCACACACCAGAACCCACATACAGAGAGCTGAGTGTGATGATGTGCACATACACTCCCAGTACTGGAGAGGTGCAGTCAGGCAGATCCCCAGGGCTCATTGGGCAGCCTAGCTTACTTGGCCTGTTGCAAGCCAATGAGAGACTCTGTCTCCGAATACAGAAAAACAAAACAAAAACAAAAACAAGGTAGATAGTCCCAAAGAAATGACATCTAAGGTTTTCCTCTGGCATCTACATGCATACGCACCCGTGTGTGCCTGCACACACATGAGCACACACACATGGTTCCCTCATAAATGAGAATGTATTACTCACTTTCAGAGGACTTTGATAAACAAGAAATAACCTAAGGGTGCCAGAAACTAGAAGGTATTGACTGATAAGGCTGCCCTTCTAGAAAAGGCACCTGCTGCTCCTCAGCTGGCATAGGTGGTGTTCTGCTTTGAGAGGCAATGGCCAGTGCATCTGCATTCACCTGGGAGAGGTGTTAACTTGGCCTGCTTTGTGTGATACTGAGTCTTCATTTCCCCCAAATCAAATATTTGAAGGACACAGAGGCAGCTTCCGGGCTATTTTTCCCAGCAGCAAGCTTTCTCTCTATTCTTGGAAGTTCTAGTCCTTCCAGTCTCTCAGTCTATTGTCGCTCTATTCTCTGCAAAAACAGTCACTGTAGACATTCTTACCTCCGGGGCAGACTGAGGCATCAGTCCTGTCCATTTCTTTTTTAAAATGTATTTATTTCTATTTTATGTGTACATTTCCTGCTCGTGTGCTGGTGCACCTATGTTGTGCAATGCCCATGGAGGACAGAAGAGGGCTTCTGCTCCCGTGGAGTTGGAGATAGGATGGCTGTTAGCCACCATGTGGGTGCTAGGATTCAACCCTGGGTCTTCTGCGAGAACAGCCCGTGCTCTGAGCCACTGCGCCGGCTCTTCAGCCCACTTCTCTCCTTCTCTTGACACAGTGAGCACTCAGTAAACATTTGTCAGAATGATGGCAGCAGAAATTCCAGAATCTATGCCAAGGGGCTTCAGGAGTACAAGCAATGAGTGCTTTATAAGCATTGTACATTTTCACAGTTTTTCTCAAGTTACATCACATCAGTCTCAGGTATAACCCTAAGTTATTTTATTCGTGACTTTTGCATTGTGGTTTTAAAAGGTGAGCAAGGCAACTCACAGAAGGAAGTTGATTGGGCTTGCAGTTCCAGAGGGATAGAGCACATCACGGCAGGAGGCAGAGCATAAAGCTGAGTGCTCACATCAAGAGCAAAAGGAAAGAGAGACTCAAAACAAGGTCAGGCTAAAGCCAGCTCCAGTGACGCGCTCTCCAGCAAGGCCACAGTTCCTAAATTCCCCAAACAGCACCACCGTCTAGGGACAAATTGTTCAAATACTTAGTTTATGGGGGACATTCTCATTCAAAACACCACAGTTTGGTTTATTCTCCCCAAAGAAATCATTTTTCCTCTGTTAGCAACTTCAAATGGCCCTGAAAATATTATTCCAATTACTGCCATTAGGATTATCACCTTCTTGGCCATAGCAATTATACCCAAATTGCCTTTAAGTTTCAAAAGCATCTTTTATATGCAAAACCTTAACATTGGGGCATGTAAAATACATATAAAATCATTGAATTCAAAGTTATGATAGGGAGTTCTCTCCAAACCCTTGCGTAGTCATGGCAATTCTAATTTATTTACCTTAGCAAAATTGGACTATAATGTAGGAGACAGACTATTAGACAAGATGTTATTTGCCCAAGTATCCTTTAGGTACCGAGCAAACAGGAAATGGGGAGCTCAATTAATAAATCATCTGCTCTTCATTTACAAGCTGACGAGGTTGAGTCTCAAGGGTCTGCTTTCCACTTACCCAGGGCATACCAGTAATTCTGCAATCCTTCACACTTTTGATGCAGGGAAGAGGCACCCTATATGTCAAGGAAGCCTTTAGCAATGCCTGCTACCTTCCTGGTCCCCAAAGAACACAAGTCTGTGTCCTCATAACTTAGAAGGAGCTGGTATTGGCGGCTGCAGACACCTTGGGAAAGGAACACTGAAGGACATTGATCCATATCTATTTAATTTACAATGTTTGAAAATGGCCTGAGGAGACTGCTCCTGAAGAGGACCAGGGTTCGATTCTAAGCACACATATGGCAGCTAACAACCATTCTAACCTCAGTTCCAGGGATCCAATGTCTTCTTGTGACCTCTTTGGGCATTGCACGACACAGGTGCATCCACCTACTAGTGTAGGCAATACACCCACACACATGAAATGAAAATAATAGAAACTATTTTTAAAAAACAGTGTTCAAAAACTAATCAAGAAGACTGGAGAGATGCCTCAGCTGATAAAATGCTTTCTGTGTAAATATGAGGACCTGGGTTCAGATCTCCAGCATCTATGTAAAGAACCCAACACTGTGGTGCATACCTGTAACTCCAATTCTTAGTTCTAGGGAGGCAGAAACAGGAAGGTCCCTGGGGCTTTTCGGTCAGTTTGCAGTTTGGCCAAATCATAGAGATCAGGTTCAGTGAGAGACCTGCCACAAGTGTGTGTGTGTGTGTGTGTGTGTGTATGACAGGACATGACAGGACAGGAGAGAAGAAATGACTGGGCAAAGGCATCCAGTGCTGACCTCTGTCCTCAACACATATATGTACATATATGCACATATACCTGCTTGTGCACACGCACGTGCACACACACACACACAAGTACTCCACAGTTTCTAAAGAACTTCTGAAAGTAGTTTTGGACTCCATGTTTTTATATTTATATTGTTCAGAAATAATTTGAGGTCCTGTACTGTTATGGATCAAAACTTCCTTGAAAGTCCTGGTAATTCCATGTATTAGAATCTCTTCCAAGGCCTAGAACACAAATGAGAATTCACTCCAAATTTCCATTTTAATCAGTTTAAATGGTTTGGGGAAGTAACTACAAAAGGTAGTTTTACAGGTCTTCAGTTATTTTTGCAGGCGTGGGGAGGGTGGTAGCTGGTGACCCCAAGAACATAATTTGAGAAACCTTTTCTCAGGGTGAACTGGGCTACACAATAAACAATTTCTGGGGAAGGGACATGATTTTGAATTCCAAATGCTGCATTTGTGACAGATCACTGGTTGCCAAGGATACTGCTGTGTGCAAATTTTAGAAAATGCAATGAGCAGATAGATTCTTGGTTGAAGGGAGAAAAACTTGTCTGAACTTAAGAGGCAAGAGAAGATAAGGACTCTGATTGGAAAGGAAGCAACGTGATTTATGTGGCTGACGCACAAGCACACCCTTATGATTTAAGTGTCTTCTGCTTCCTGCTCTTCCGCAAATGAGAAGGCTATTAAGCGCCACTGGATAGCTGGGTAGAGGCCTTTTAGGACACGAGGCTTTCTAATGCATCCATGTCTCAGCTTCCAAGTCCTCCAGGCATCTACCTGCTTGTCTCAATTTCTCTCTGCTGCTGTGAAAAAATATACTCCCAAGGTACAGTCCATCTGTGAGGCAAGTCAGTCAGGACCTGGAGGTAGGAACTGAGGTACTGAGAGCCTGCTGCCTGGCTGCTCCTCTGGCCTGTTGTCAGCCTGCTTTCTTACACAGTCCAGGACCAGCTGCCCAGTGGTGGTACCACCCACAGTGGGCCGGGCTCTCCCACATATCACTCAGCAGTCAAGGAGATGCCTCACAGACATGCCCACAGGCCAGTCTGATGCGGGAAACCCCCCAGCTGAGGGTCCCTCTTCCCAGCAGTGTCAAGGTGACAGCTGAAGGTAACATGACAGTCCCTTGACTTTCAGACACTTTTTTCTCTGCAGTTTTTCCTCTATATGACTCATCATGCACATGAGGTGGTTTCCTTAGTGCTCTGTCTCTCTCCCTCTCCCTAACAGGGTCCCAGGTAGCCTAGGCTGGCTTCAATCTGGGTATGTACCCAAAAATGAATTTGAACTTCTGACCTTCCTTATTCTACCTCCCAAGTGCCAGAATTACAGTTACGCATCATCCTGCCTGTGCCTGGTTTATGTGGTGCTGGGGCTAGAACTCAGGGCCTTTGGCATACAATATGAGTACTCTACCAACTGAGCTACACTCCACCCTGCTATGCCGCTTTTCTAAGAACTCTCTAAAACACCATGTGACTAGCCATAAGCGCTACACCCCAAGTTCCCTCTTATAGTCTTGGCTCCACTTTTCCCAATTTCCCCATGAAAGCTCGCTGTACTGTGTTAGACTGGAGGGTGAAGTCTATGGTTCATCTCCAGTCCTAAGCACGGAACTAATACAAATATTAGATTCATATTGCTTTTATAAAAAATTACCTTACATCCAGTGACTTAAAACAAATTGCTGTTTTACTGCTCTGGAGAGCAAGGTCTGCAATGAGTCTTGAGACTAAAATAAAGATGTCCACGGCTGCGTCATCTCCCGAGACACCAGAGGATTTCCTGTCCAGCCTTCTACAGCTGTCTGCATTTCTTCGCTAATGGCTGCTTCATTCCAACCTCTGTTTGTGCTGTCACAGACCCTTCTCTGACCCCGAGACCCCCACTACTTTCTTATAAGGACTCTTGAGACTGAACTGGAGCTACCAGGTAATCCAGGAGCATCTCCCCATCTCAAGATCCTTAATTTCATTACAACTGCAAAGGTCCTTATTGCCAAGGATACCATACTATGAAAATATTAGAAAATGTGATGAGCAAATGGCTTCTTTGTTGACTGGAGGAAAAATATACCTTAAGAGACAGAAGATCAGGACTCTGACTGGAAATGAAACCACATGGCCTAAATGACTGACAGATTCCACAGGTTTCACTGTGAACCTTGTGTGTGGAGGGTCTTCAGACACAACAGTTGTGTGTGGGGTCTGGGTGTCTGTAGGGTTCTGCTTTGGTCTGAATCTCTATCATTGTTCCTGGACAGTTAGTCTACAATGGCCATCGGCAAATTTTTTTCTTTTTTAAAAAAATTAAAATTATTGTGGTGTGTGTTCATGATGGGGTGGAGGGTGCACTTGTCTCAGCTACTGTGGAGATCAAAGGACAACTTTGTGGAGTCAGTTCTCTCCTACCTTTATGGATTCTGGGAACTGAACTCTGGTCATCAGGTCGATGCAGCAAGGCTCTTTCCACACGGAGCCATCCCACTGGCCCCCATCTTTTTCTATGTCTGTCTATGTAGTAGTTCTTTTAGGCTTGGTGGGCCAAGAGTCAAAATTTAGGTCTTTATACAATCATTTAAAATCTATTTTATTTATTTTGGTCTTTTTGAGACAGGGTCTCCCTGTAGCCCCAGCTGGCCTGGAACTCGCTATGTAGACCAGGTTGGCCTTGGGCTCACAGAGATCTGCCAGTCTCTTCCTCCTGGGTGCTAAAAATCTATTTTAATGAACTTTTATCTTTTATGTTTATGTGTGTTTTGCTTGCACGTATGTAAGTGCATGCCCATAGAGGCCAGAAGAGAGCACTGAATCCCCTAGATCTAGAGTTCGGTACTGTTAGCAGCCATGAGAACTCTGGGAACTGAACCCAGGCCCTTTACAAGAGTAGCCAGTGCTCTTAACCACGGAGTCTTCTCTCCAGACTCTCAGATGTGACTATCTTTAAAGGATAAAAAGTACTCTTGGCTTGCAAGCAGCACACAAACAGGTAGATTCAGCCTGTGTGCCACAGTTTGCTGTTCTGCTCCAGGAGCTTCTATCAAATGTGTTTTTAAAGGAGCCAGTGAGTCAGCTCACTCATTTCATCCTCTTGCCTCTGTCACCTTCCAACGCTTTCCCAGCCCAGAAGCTCATGGGGGAGAACCCACATTCTGCTCTTCGTGGATCCTGTCCTTGGTGACCAGTGTTTTGTTTGGGTTTTGAAGGCAATCATCTCCTACCTAATTATTTCTTTAAACATATTTTAATTCTTCGAAAATTTCACATACAATGTTTTGATTGTATTTACTCCCATTCCTCCCCTAATTCCTCCCCACCAGACACCCCACTGTGTCCTCTTTTCTTCTCTTTAATAACCCACGCAGTCTAATTTGTACTCCCCATATTCTCTTGGCCTTGAGGTCATCCCCTGGAGCATGTTGGACCTATCATGAGAATGGCCATCATTTTTGCTTTCTAAAACATATATCTGATTTGGTGAGTTAACGGGCTTTATGGCAACAGATGCTGTCCATGAAAACACTGGCCACAAGCACACATTGTTAAGACTCTAAAGGAAGGTTTTAGTTAATCACCTGATCCTTTTTGACTGTGGAGCTGTTATGACTTTGCGTCTGAACAGACAGCCTCATGTGTGTCATACATACTGTGTCCTGCATTTCATTTCTCTGCACCACCAGGAGGCCCAAGTATCTGTCTAGTACTGAGCACAAGATTAAAAGAAAAGTGGACAGGTGGCTAGAAAACAAGACTTCAAAACTATGGTTTCTTCAGGGGACTGAATGAGGTTTGTTTTCTGTTAAAAATTAGGTAAATATGTCTGAGGGTCAAATGTCTCAGACTAGACTGGTAAGACTGAGGTGGTCTTGAGAGCAGGAGGCCGAGGGATGTCGCACCGTTATGGAGATGCACACAGCACACTCCCAGAGGTTAAACCTGAGGAATTTCAGCCTGGAAGGACGGAAATATTGGTCACCAATGAGTTCACACAGAAACTGTTACAATTAAAGAATGGCTTCTACCTTCGGATTATGAGGCAGATAAGGTGCCCAGTGGGCTGAAGAGGAAGATGAAAACCTAAACCCCACCAAGGCCCAGGAAACTTCAAGGAAGAGTGGGCAGAGCGAATTTAAGACTGGGGAATGGGGAGGAGGTCTGTGAAATGTTGTCTTCTGGACATGAATGGCCACTGCACTCCTGAACTCAGAGCAGCTACGGTTACCTGCACGGGTCAAACCGTTTAAACTCCCAGGAGGGACGGGGACTGGCTCCTGATGCCCCACTCTCCTGCTGAGGAGCTATTGGCCATTGATGGCTGCTGAGGAAGGCAGACTCACTTTCCTTTGGGGGTGCAGCTGTTGTTAGTCTTCCCGTGCATGTCCTAGTGGATAGACTCATGTGCATCTGGGCAGCATGAATTGGACTCATGGACTACTAATTAAACCTTGAAGAATTTTTAAAGACTCTCCATGCAGAATTGAAATTAGATGTGTTCAGCTCACAGCTCCATCACGTGGGCATCTCACTTAATGTAGAGTGAGACTCTGAAATTGAAAGGCACAGACAAATGGTTAAGAGTAAGAATGAATAAAGACAGAACAGGTGTTTGTGAACCTGAGAAACCACCCTGGTCACAGTCGGGGTTGGACTCTGTAGAACAGCACCTGCAGAACTGTGTAGTTCCTATCATCGGGGACTTTGCTCATCACGTTAGTGGTCAGAATACTCAGGTGCCGTGCTATGAACCTGTGTTTCCAGCTACTGGAGAATGCAGGGCCAACCTAGGCAACATAGGGATACTGTGTTCAACACACACAGACACACTAAAAATATTGAAGGAAATACTTCTCTAAGGCACAGCCTGTGTGTACACAGAGAACACAGAGGCAAATGAAATACAGTTCATTTTTGGGAGGGAGCCCAGAGTGCAGAGTGTAAAGACAGAGTCAGAGAAAGCACACACATTCAGGATGTTCTAGAAATAAGGGGGACAGAATGAAAGCACCTGACTATTGAGGAAGGAAGGAAGGAAGGAGGGAAGGAGAAAAAAAGAAAGGAAGGAAAATATTCTCATCTGGAGTAAAGTAGAAAGCAGTTTAAACCTTTAAGCTTACAGTTGTCAAATTTCAAATCTACAATTAGTGAACAAGTAAAGCTACAACGTAGATTTTCAAAAAGACCTGGGCAGATATGTACTCCCGCAAAGGCTGATATGCTTTGTGCTGAATTTTCCAATATTAAACCCAATATTTAGAGCAGGGAAATAATATGTTCTGAACTAGAAAGGCCAAGTTAGGCTGGCGGACAGCAAGATGGGCCCTTTGTCTGGAGAGAACTTTTCAGAGTTTGTTTTTCAATTTGTGTAATCTACAGCGTGGATTGGGATGATGAAAACAAGAGAAATGAGGCTAGTTTTGCCTCACCCAAGGCAAATTAAGAAGAGCGAGTTGAGTCACTCAGCGCAGACACTGCTGAGTGCCGAGCTGAATGAGGCATCTGTGACAGACTGACAATGGGGGCAGCCAGACACACCTCACTTCAACAAAGTTGAATTCATCATACATTTGTATGCAAATGAATGACTGAATGCAAAGACAGAGGATGCCACAAATGACATACAAATAACTCAGAAAATATTTTGCACAGAGAGGACAGTCAAAAAGCAAGTTAACTTTGAACTGAACGTGAATTGTAAAGAGAGATGAATCGAGATCTCTTAAGAACATCAGGTAACTTCAACTGAAACATAAGAGGTTACAAGTTGAGGCTGGGGAGATGGCTCAGCAGGTGAAGTGCATGCCACACAAGCATGAGGACCTGAAGTCGGATCCCTACAAGCCTCATGAAGAACTGGGTCAGCTGATCTTGCCAAATTGGTGAACTCCAGGTTCAGTGAGAGACGCTGTCTCAAAAAATGAGGTGGAGAACAGTAAAGACCTCTGGCTGTCCATACTCATGTTTACACACCATGTGCATACACAAGTACATACACAAGTGCGCGCGCACACACACACACTTACACACAGTGGTAAAGAGAAATGGATACCAAAATAAGGTTAGGTTTTTTTTTCTCCCACAGTCATACCTATCCTTAGGGATCAGATCCTTCCTCTACCAGGAAGCCTTCCCAGACTTCTTAGGCCTGGCAAAGTATTATCCCTTTAGTTTACACAGTGACTGACAGGAAATAAGGTTGGGATTTAGCTCCAAGAGAAACGGAGCATGATGTGGAGAGTCTCTTTGCATTTATAGAGTGAAGGCCTTCTTGCTGCACTGCAACATGGGAGAAAGTTAAGCACTACAAAGAGAAAAATCAGGGCTGACTCGTTGGTTTTTATCAGGAATTCACTGCCTCAATAAAGGCACTAATCCATAAGGAGAGGGCAAGCAATAAGACAGTGACCCCGACACGGAGAGAGGACATTGGTAAGGAAGGTAGGCCCCAAGGAAAGAGGAGAGGAAGACCAGGCCACACTGAGCACTGGCTCACAGGTGACCAGGGGCTCCACTGCCGTATGACAGGGTTCTGGTTTTTCTAAGCCAGACATCCCTGACGCTAGATAGAACACTGCCCTTTGAGTTTTGTAAATCAATAAATTCTCTTAAGTATCTCTTTCCCTTACAAATCCAAGTAGTCTATACAGAAACTGGAACCAGAAGTAGGGTGATGAACACGAAAGGTGACCGGATGTTGGATGCAGGCGAAGCGGCGGGCTGGGTACTGCCCAGCATCTTGTCTCCACCACCCTAAGGGCAACCTCGACTTCATAAAAGGTATCAAGATGACATGGAGAGACTCGGGGCAGCCACGTGTCCTAAAGCCCTCGTAAGTACCTCCATTACTGCAGCCCTGTCTAGCAGGGCTCACAATGCTTCCCTGTAATCATCTTGGGAGTTTTCCAGAGATGAAAGTAGCTACCAACTGCTCCACTTTTCTAAGAGGCAGACCAAGACAGATGACGGCAATCTAAAGCCTGGGACAGCCGGATGGCTCCTGCGATTGGCCCCAAGGGTCTCAAATGGCAAGGGTAGGCATCTTGAATCAGAGATGCTGACTTACTGGGATGTTCAGCACTCTTATTGATCAAGATGAGGTTACTCCAGTGGTATAATCAGACCAGCGATTGAGGTCTTCAAGCAAACTATACTTGTTCATTGGCAGCTGAGATGATGGGTGTGTACTCTCAGCCCTGGAACTGGGAACAAATTTCCAAAATGCTACAGACTCCATGGTGGGAACTTCTATTTATCCTCTTAGTCATGGTAACAAAGGCTCTGGAGCATGCGAATAGGCTAAATAAGGAAAGTAGTTCGCGGCAAGTGGGGGAAGCCCACAGACAGGGCTCACGGTCCCTTTTCCCCACTAGAGGACACTGCTTCATCCTGTGACCTAGTTCTAAATGGGGCAGGCTCTCTTACTCTTCCCGCCTTTAGGGCCTTCCTACCTTTCCTCATTACCAACTTCCTTCCTCCATGGAGGGGTCACTATTTTATTTCTGGCCTTAGGTAAGTCGTCTATTCCTCTGTTCAGCCACAGCTCAACTACACAGCAATCACAACGGCCTACAGAAAATGCCAAGCCTCTCATCCTCAGAGTTATTCTAAATCCTTGTGAGGTCCTGTAGAGGATGTACTCATAAAGAAGGCAGGTCGGAGGGATGATGTGTGACCAGAGACAGACATGGAACAAAAAAAGTTTTTTATGGAATGTTTATTTTAGATTCAATTCTAATTTTAGCCTTAAACCTCAGTTCTGATTTCCATTCTTTTCTTGGAAATCCAAACTGTTTTTTTAAAACAAAATATTTAAACATTGTGATTCTCTGAAGTCATGAGAGACTGTTCTCCAAAAGGAGAGACACACAGCCTGTATTTCTATGCAGCATTTTCAAATACCCATGGTAATATATATTTTATAAACTACTAAAATTAAAAACCTTTTGTCCTTGGAGGTTATGGATCACTGACACACCTCTCAGGACACAGTAAATTCTCTTCATTTTCATGAATGAGGTGAGAACTATACTAAATCGGATTTTAATCCCTGAGGTGTCAGTTAACATGCAGTGGTTGTCACTGCAATTCGAGATTTTTAAAAAAAAAATTAGCCTTAAATAATTAGCACAGATCATGCTATCGCAATCAAAATAATCTCCACAACAGGAGTCATTTAGAAAATTGCATTTCCTGGGTTAAGTTCGCCCTGATTTCCCCAGCTCTCAAGCTACGAGGCTCTTTCCTTTTGTAAAGGAGTAACGGCCATAAATCTATGCAAACTTCTGAGACCCTCAGAAATTAAGAGGAGCCATATTTTCGGTTCTCACATTGCCATGACGTGGTTGGAGAGGAAGTTTCAGTACCATTCCAAGACCTGGAAGAGCTGGCACAGAGGTGGGTTTCAAGACCTGGAAGGGTGGATGCGCTTGCTTCAGTTTTCTACCTCTCGAGAGTACGCGTCTGAAAGCAGGGCTCCTCTGTTCTGCTGGATAATGGGCACGCCCTGCATTTCTCTGCCCCCCATGGGCAGAGCTGGGCTCAGCATCCTGTGCCCACGGACGGCGCAGGGCGTCTCTCCCTTCCAGGCCCTGGGGGCTCCCACTGCACAGCTAGTAGTAGCGATTGAGGCTCCGGGTGCCGGGCACCTCGGGTTGGCCGTTCATCCAGATCTCCCTGATGATGCGCTCGCGCTCCTCCAGCCTCTGCGCACGCTCCAGCTCCTCCGCCGAGGTGAACACGTTCTTGTTCAAAGTCCTCTCGAAGCGGCGGTGTCTCCGCACGGAGAGGTCGGACGCTGTGTCCTCGCTGCCGTCCTCGCTGTCGCTGCTGTCACTGCTGCTCTCTCGACCCTGCAGACACTTCCTCCTGGGACCCCGCCGGCAGTCTGTGCGGCACGACAGCCTCATCACCACAGCGGCCAAGGTCAGGAGCAGCCCGATGCACACGCCGGAGACGAAGTACAGAGCCGCCCGCTCGGGGTTTTCTGCGGAGGAAGCAGCGAGGAGAAGATAAGACAGGCACGCCCTCAGGCAGAGCCCAGGGATGCCACCCACCCTCTCACCAGGCCTCTCACTAGCTCGGATGGCAACCAGTACCCTCCCTACGACCAATGTCACAGCACGTCCAAAATATTGTAAAGCCGAGTATGGTGGCTCATGCCTATAATCCTGAATTTGAGAGGCTGAGGCAGGATTGCTGGGAGCTTGAGGCCAGAATGAGACTGTCTTCAGAAAGAGAAGAGGCCTGCAAGGCTGGCTCAGTGGATAAAGGCACTCGCCACTAAGACTTGAGGACCTGAATTCTGTCCCTAGAACCCTCGTGATGGAAAAAGAAAACCAACTTCTGCAAGGTGTCCCCTGATCTCCACATTCAAGAAGCATGCATGCACGCACACACGCACAAACACTAAAAAATTTAATTAAAGGAGGAAAGGAGGGAAAGAAATAAAGAAAGGGAAGAATGGAAGGAGGAAAGGAGAAAGGAAGAGGAAGAAAAGGGGAAAACAGCGCATACAACACAGCAATACAGCTGTAAGGGTCAAGGATACAGGATATATTAATACAGCTGTAAGGGTCAAGGATACAGGATATATTAATACAGCTGTAAGGGTCAAGGATACAGGATATATTAATACAGCTGTAAGGGTCAAGGATACAGGATATATTAATACAGCTGTAAGGGTCAAGGATACAGGATATATTAATACAGCTGTAAGGGGCAAGGATACAGGATATATTAATACAGCTGTAAGGGGCAAGGACACAGGATATATTAATACAGCTGTAAGGGGCAAGGATACAGGATATATTAATACAGCTGTAAGGGGCAAGGGTACAGGATATATTAATACAGCTGTAAGGGGCAAGGGTATAGGATATATTGCTCTTTTCTGAACTTCAACTTTGAAAGTACTTCCAAATGAAAAGTCAAAGAAATAAGTGAGAATTTGAAAGGCAGAAAACAGTATTTAGCATGGAAGCAACTGTGTTTAGTTTAAGACATGCTTCTCTCTAAAGATCGAATTCAGGAGTTTCAAAGGGGTTCTATGAGCGAACTTGCTCATGCAGCCCTTTGAGTCATTTTCACTCACTGTGACAGGCAGCTTGTGGGATGTCTCGGCTTCTTGGTATCCAGTTCCTTCTTCCTAAAGTCCGGACTCAGTGAATTATTTGTGGTGCATGTGTGTGTGCGAGCATATATATATATAAAATGTGTGTGTGTTCATATGGCGGGGTGCATATGCATGTGTGTGCATGTGGAGGACAGAGGTCCTTCCTCAGTGCCACACACCTGTTTTTTGAGACAGGGTCTCTCACTGGCTTGGAACTCACCAAGTTCGCTAAGCAGGCTGGCCAGCAAGTCCTAGATATCTGCCTGCCTCTGCCTCCCTATACTGGGATTATAAATGCTTGCCATTCTTTATGTTGGTTCTAAGGATCAACTCAGGTCCTCATTTTAGACAGCAAGGACTTTACCAAATGAGCTACTTCCCCAGCCCATAGCAACTCCCCTGCCCACGGTAACTTATTTCTAAACAATACTGCCAAGGTAATGGGTATTGATGAGGTTGCTGAGGCTATGAATTCAACATTCTTCATCCCCCTCTCTTTCCCTTTGTTCAAGAAGACTCAGCTTCCATGTGTAAGCTGTCCCACATAGACACAGGTCCAAGTGTCAAGGAACCAAAAGTGGCCTCCAACTAATGTCCTCCAAAGGCTTCCAACAGCCAGGCACAAGGGCTTGGAAGGGAATCACCCTCAGGGTGGAGCTTGAGGTGAGGTGGTTCAGGCCTGGCTTCACAACAGCCTTCTGAAAGGCCTTGAACCAGAGGGCCAGCTAAGCCACACCAGCTTTCTGAACCATAGAAACTGGGAGGTGAGTGTGCGTGCTGTTTTAAGCCACTAAGTTTTGCGGGGATTACTATAATACCCCCAGTTAACTCATGTGCTGGCTCAATCATTCACAAGCAGAGTAGGCATTTAGGGATGATTTCATCAAGTTCACTGAAAGAGGAGGAGGAACTGGAGCTCTTCCTTGGTGAGAGAAGGACATCATTGCTCTGTGGATATGGTATATGCTTAGTGGGGTCCATGGTGGTCCCTGTGGGATGCCCTCAACAGATGGGGAGTCTTTGGGGCAGTAGTTATCCTTTTCTAGGTGCAAATGAGAACATGAAACATACCTGGGCTAGTCACAAGGCACGGTCAAGCTACAGGACCCTCATGTACGTTAGCAAAGTCATTTTCCTTATTCTGTAGTCGCTTCGAAAATAAGTCAATATATTCTTTCATGGTATCAGATAATACAAGTGAGTTCAGAGATGACACACAGTTGCCTTTTAAATTTAAAGCTGGGCATGATGATTCATCCCTGTAATCCTAGCGCGCTGGAGGTGGAGGCAGGATAAGTAATTTAAGGTAATCCTCAGCTACATAGTGAGTTCAAGGTTAGTCTGGGCTACAGAAGACCCTGTTTGGAAAAAAATTCTTAGTGATATTTTCAGATCTCCATGTTTATGTGGACATCACAGTGTTCTGTAGTATAGATTTATAAAAGTTCATTAAATTATTTACTAATAGCCTATAAATTGTTTGACTTTCACAATTGTGATTAGTGTCAATTGCCATTGGCAACTGACAGCCACTGGGAGAGAGACAGTCTTCTTTAAGAGTCTGCCACCTAGTATATGGATGTATATGGATCAGTGCTACAGGCAGTCTTTACAATTCCTTATGGACATGAATTATTCTTAGGTGTTGGTGATCTAGACATTTAACAGGTGTTGCTGGCTGAACAAGGTATGATGACCTGAGTTTGATCACCAAGACCCACATAAAAGTAGAAGAGAGAACCAACTTCACAAACACTGTCCCCATCCTCGGCATGTGCACCATGGTATGTGCACCCACTTACACATCGTAGAAACACACACACACACACACACACACACATACACACACACACTCCAATTAGAAAATTTTTTATCCAGAAATGAAACCATACCTGGCACCATTATGGGAACCAAGGACCTTTGGGCTCCATATGTCCTAGGCCTAATGGGAAGGCGAAATGGACATAATATTAAACTGACACCTAATGACTTACGGTTACACCCATAGAGCCCTCATCAGAAAAGCTTCTTTCATGATTAACACAGAGATTCAAAATTGGTCAACCTGCAGAAAATAAGAGATCATAGCATGCTCAGCCCTAAATGGACATCTATAATCACATCCTCTCCTCCCAAGGCTCAGGGATCAGTGTGGAAGAAGGGCAGAAAGATTCCAAGAGCCAGAGGTGATGCATGACTACACAGAAACAGTTTTCCTGACACCACAGGGCAGGTGCACATAGGAACTCATAGCAGCTGTGACAGCGTGCTGTGACAGCATGTGTAAGACCTGCTCAGGCTCAGGAAAGACAGAATCGCAGCATGAGGACGGAAGGCAGGCAAGATGTCCCACTCCTAGCTGAGGAGCCATTGGCAACTGACAGCCACTGGGAGAGAGATAGTTGGTCTTCTTTAAGAGTCTGCCACCTAGGATACGGATGACCACAGATCCAAGAGTAGTAAAAAGTTGGACTTGCTTGGCTTTTTAAAAAATAAAAAGGACACAACATTCCATGGGTCAGGATGGCAGGATGGCTCTGCAAGAAGCTGGAGAGGCAGTGGATACAATCAAAATACACTATGAAATTCTCAAAATATTAATAAAAATTATTAAAGAAATTTGGCAGCTGTATCGCAGAACATATTCTTTCGGGATTTTATGCATTATAAATTGTATCCCATAAAAGACTTTATCAGTCTAAAAGTCACAACTTGAACCCATGTGTTGACATCCCTCCCTCTGAAATCCTCACTGGAATGACAGAGCAGTGAATGAAACAGACATCAGTGACAAGAACAAAGAGCAGAGTAGCAAAGAGAACAGAAGACAGAACGGGTAGGAGGTTGGCAAACGCACTCAAGCACAGGGAAGAAGCTGAGCTGGATTCTCCCCAGCAATCCCTGAGAATGCTGATGGAGCTGAGGGAAGCCTGTCAAGGCACGGAGCGCCGCAAGCACAGTCCTGCAGAAGAGGAAGGCGCTCTTGTGTCTACTTGACCCCGACACGAGTCGAGTGGAGTTCCTAAGGTCAGAGGTGGGAGTCTGTGGCGGTTCATCTTGTTAACATGATTGGTTTAAGGAACACCTATGAGATTTACAAAGCGTAGCTCTGCATGTCTGTGCGGATGCTTCCGGAGAGGACTGACCCTCTCGTTCCGGAGAGGGGACGAAAGGAATAAAAGACAGAAAGGTAAAAGCCCTGAGGACAGGTGTTAGCCCCCCTCCTTCTCCTTCCCAGCTTCCCTGGGGTGAGCTGTTCTGCTCCACATACCCTTCCCATCGTGGCACACTGAACCCCAGGAACTCTGAGCCAAAATAAAGCTTCCCATCCTTAAACTGTATTTGTATTTGGTCACAGCAATGAAAGACTGAATAACATAGGATATGAAAGGGCTTTCCAGAAAAGATCATTTCTGAGCTAGAGTTAAAGGCTGAGATGGGATCCGTACGGAGACCAGGAAGAGTATTTCAGAGAGCGGGAACAGCATGAATGAAAGTCACGGCTCTATGGGAAAGCATAAGATATTAACTTTACAGAAAGACGCTACAGCCCTCTTTTCTACAGAATTCCTTTAAATATTTGAAAATAACTACCATATAGCTAGACTTCAAAGAACACTGACTGACTTTACTGTCACTCTCTGAGTTCAGCCTGGAAAATAGGGCTAGAATTGTGGTAATCCCAGCACTGAGGACACAGAGGCAAGAAGACTTTTGCAAGGTCGAGACCAGCCAAGACTACTGCAGAG
Organism: Eospalax fontanierii; assembly: GCA_035773235.1. Lineage (NCBI taxonomy): Eukaryota > Metazoa > Chordata > Mammalia > Rodentia > Spalacidae > Eospalax > Eospalax fontanierii. The sequence continues at coordinate 48,953,413 of CM069547.1, read as the reverse complement.
CAAGGCCCTTAGGCAAAGAAAGAGAAGCAGACCATAACCTCTCCACTATAGAAACACATTTCTAATCATTCTGTCCTAAGTCATATCTTCATTGTCAATCCAAAAATGGTCTCTTTATCACCATTCAAAATATTTCCATATACTGGGGCTGGACAGATGGCTCAGCAGTTAAGAGAACTTGCTGCTCTTCCAGAGGACCAGGTTTAATTCCCAGCACCCAAATGGTTACTAACAACTGTCCTTAACTCCAGTTCCAGGGCATCCAACACCCCTCTTTTGGTCTCCATGAGCACTGCATGACACGGGTACACTTACATACATGCAGGCAAAACAATCATACATATAAAAATAAATAAACTTAAAAAATATTCCCACATACTGAACTTACTGAAAGCTGAACTATGCCTTTCACAAAGGTGATGGACAGCATTGAAGCTTATTTCTCCACTTTGTGTGTGGTGTGTGCACAAACATACTTGTGTGTGTGTGTGTGTGTGTGCACCCAGAGGCCAGAGGAGGACAGTGAACATGCGGCTTTATCGCTCTCTTCTTTATTCCCTTGCGGCAGTCTCTCGCTGACCCTGGAGCTAGACTGACAGCATTCCCCACTAATCCTACTGTTTCTGCCCCAACACAGTGCTGGGTGTCACCACACCCAGCTTTTCAGATCCTCATTGCTCTTACCCGGAACCATCCCGCCAGCCCCTTCTCCATTTTTAAAAATGTTGTCCATTGAAATGTTTAAGAACAATCTTCCATTTCCTCCTCTATTCCTGGTGTAGTTGCATCTAATGAATGAAAGGCAGAGGCAGGGATGTGGTGCGACTCTCCTAGGCCACATGCCATTTAAAGAAGACCAAACAAACAAACCTAGTCTGCCCTAGGAAGCCCAGTGTTTCACTGCTTCCCGGAGTGTCTAGTGGGTCAGGAGGGACACTGAGAATGCCTCATTACTCAGGGGTGCTCGGGGGATCACTGGAGACGATGTGTGGCAAAGCGCCTGGGAAACACTCGTTTCTGGGTGAGTAAAAGGTGGCATTCTCCGCACCCATTCTGCAGCCCTCTGCCAGGCACTGTGAGGTTCCACCTGTATCTCAGCCGTGTAGCTTCCCTGAGGCGGGAACTTCGTAGACAGCCTCACACTGCATGCCAGCATGCATTGATCCATGATTAACTTGTGTTCACCTGACAGCAACTAATCACATGTGTAATGACATGTGTAATCATGTCAGCTTGGAATAGGCCTGACTCACATGTGGAAGCTCGAACAAAATTAAAAAATCTTTAAGCTTTCTGATACATGGTTGTGTCTTGGGAAAAACTAGAGCCTTGAACCTATCCTCCTGTGACCTGTTAAATCACAAGATTAGTCTTTCCTCTATACAGTACCAGGGGGTTCTGCCATTATTAGTCAAATCAGCCTTGGTGGATCTCAGCATCATGGAAATTTCAAGTCCCATAGGAAAAAGAGCACATGATAAAACATACCTGGAGAGGGCTGGGGTCAGCTCAGTGGGTCATGTACATGTCTTTTGTGAGAGCATGAGGATCTGAGTTTGTATCCCAACAATGTTTCTAAAAAGCTGGGTGTGGTAACTTGCAGCTTTCAAGGCTCACTAGTCAGCCAGTTGAGTCAAATCAGTGAGCTCCAGGTTCAGTGAGAGACCCTGTCTCAAAAAATAAGGGAGAACATGGCAGAGAAAGATGCCTGACTTCAACCTCTGGTTTCCACGGGTGTGTGTCATGGGTGAGTACACTGCACAAATACCCATGCACACGTACACACAATAAAATAACTGAAGTAGAGAGAAATGAGGCACTCTTGGAACAGCCTCAGAGACAAACTCTTAGGAAGTCAGAGGGCTCAGGGAACAGAGTCCCACAAGGCAAGAAAGCTTCAGCCTGTGTGGCCTCTATTAGAACTCACTGCAGTGCTAAGCATGGCAGGGATAAAGCAAAATGAAAATCTATTTCCTGGAAAAATAGGTTTTGCTGTTTACCAGAATCAAACCTCTCCCAGGAGCCATGTCCTGGCTCAGCTGCTCTGTGCAGAGCTCTGCAGCAGTCCCTTCTCTCCAAAGCAGACAAGACCCAGCTTCAGAAATCCACCACCAGGTGCTACCAGAATTGATTTTCTGTCATCAGCTACACAGGGTAAAATAAGGTCACTGTACCTAAGGTGACAGCTTGTCAGGAAGCCCAGGGTCCTTCCTCTATCCGTATACCCTCAGCAGCAGGCCACTAGGCCTACCTGCATCTCTGTGAGTCTAAGAAAGTCTGGGCTCTGCCAGGCTGTTCTCCAGGTTAGGCCATCTTCATAGTGTGGACATGTGCTCAGGGGGAGCAGCAGCAGCCACCTGCTGACTGATTTATTTATTTTGTATTTTTGAGGCAGGGTCTTATACAGTCCAGTTCGGCCTCTGATTCCTGATCTTCCTGCCTTCATCTCCCAAGTGTTAAGATTATAGGCACGTTCCATCACGCCAGGCTCACAGGTGGCTTTAAAGAAACTGATTTCCATGCCTTCAACGCACATTTTCTCGGTTCTTTTCTGTATGTATTTACATGTGTGTGGATACCCGTGTGTCGTACATACATACATGTGTGTGCGTGCATGCGTGTGCACGTGTATGTGATGCGGGGGATCTGAACTCCAAACTTGGCATGTTTAAATTCCTCGCCATTCCTCATACTTGCAAGGCAAACTCTATCCACTGAACCATGTCTTCAGTCTGTTTTTGGTTTTCTACAAAACAGAGGAACTATCAAGCTATCAACTGATGGGTCACTGCAGATTATTCTTGATGACAGACCACTCTATTTTTCAGCACACAGCACAAATTTAATTCAAAGAGTTGAGTGATGTCATTACAACAAAACTCATTTTTATCCCATTTATATATTTATGAGAACAAACTTTCTCAATGCCCATACCTAGAAAAATGAAAACTAGAAATAATATATCCATTGAATCATGCCTCATTCTTGCAAAAAGTGTCCCTTTTCCCCTTTTGACATAGAATCTTATCATGTATGCCAGACTGGCCTGGAATTTGAGACCCTCTTGCCTCAGTTCCCCAGGTGCTGGAATTTTAGGCATGCATCACCATGCCCAGCTGTAATAGATGATATTTCTAAAGGAATACACAGATTAATGGAAAAGCTGACCTCTCTCCTCTCTCTTTCTTTCTCCCTCTCTGTCTCTCTTTCGCGTGTGTGTGTGTGTGTGTGTGTGTGTGTGTGTGTGTGTGTGTGAATGTGGGGGTGGAGGGTGTTTATATGTGTGTAGGCAGTATATGTGCTTCTGTGTGACAGCCAGAGGACAACCCTGACTGTCACTCCTAAGGAGCTATCCACACGGATGTTTTGAGACAGGGTCTCCCACTGACTTGCAGCTCCTCAAGTAGACTAGACTGGCTGGTCAGTGAGCCCCAGGAATTCTCTTCTCTCTGCCTGCCCAGTGCTGAGATTACAGGAGGGCACCACCATGCCCAGCATTTTATGTGGCCACTGGGAATCAAACTCAGGTCTTCATGTTTGCAAGACAATCACTTCATTGACTAGGCCATCAACCCCAGACGCATGGTCTACATCTTTAAGAGGCGGGGTTTCCTGTAAATTTCCAGTTTTATGTTTCAAACTCCCGTTGACCTTAGCCTCACGCGGTATCTCACCAAACGGGACGCTCTTACTTCAGACCATTCAGCATCCTCTTCCCTCCTCTTCCTTCCTTTCCTCGTGGCCACTTCTCTCTACTTCAAACCGGAATTACAGTGAGGCCTCACTCCTTCATTAGTGCTGCTGTAAGGGCCCTGCCTGGACCTTCACATATGTTGAATTTTCTCTTTGGGCAGTAAGAAACATTCTAGCAAGTTGTCCTAAAATTCTACTAAGGATTACTTCATTATGAACAAAGCAAATATTCTACAGGGAGTTACTGTGAAAATTTGCTCTTAGGAAAAGAAGACTTTAAGATCATCTGAACATACTTTGGTTTAAGAGATAAGGCTTTGAGTCTGTATGCCTCAGTAAGCAAAAAATATTTTTATTTCTGGGCACACTTTTTCCTCATGCTAAAAAAGATGTGCCAATTATAATTCAAATGCAGACTTTTAGGGGCTGAAGAGATGGCTCAACAGTTAAGAGTGCTTGCTGCTCTTACAGAGGACCAGAGTTCAGTTCCCAGCACCTACGTAGGATAGGTCATAACCACCTGTAACTCCAGTTTCAGGGAATCTGATGCCTTCTTTTGTCCTCCATGGACAACCACACTCATGTGCATATAATGCACACATACACATATTTTAAAATATAATAAATATTTTTGACAGATTCAGCTTTTCTAAGTTCAAATGAAATGTGCTAATGAGAGAGGGCAGCTGATTTCTGGTATGACACCTAAGGAGGAGGCGTGCCAATGGCTCTGCTCTCATGGGCAGGGAAAGGGATTCCGTAAGAGAAGTGAGTGAGATACTGGGCTGGGCATTTATTTTGTGTCCGTTTTCCTGTGGATGAGCCTTGTCGAGGTGTGATGGTTAATCTTGATTGTCAGCTTGAGGGGATTTAGACTCATCATGGAAACAAATCTCTGGGCATATCTGTGAGACATTTGCTAGGTTAGGTTAATAGAGGTAGGAAGGCCCACCCTGAATGTTGGCTGTGTTATCCACGGACTGGATAAAAAGAAGAAAGTCAGCTGAACACCAGCGTTCATTCTGCTTTCTGATTGTGGATGCAAGGTGACTAACGGACTCACTCTCCTGTGCCATGCTTTTCATCCTGATGGCCTACACCCTCAATCCGTGATCCAAAATAAGCCCTTCCTCTCTTAAGTTGTTTTCCTCAGGTTATTTTCTCACAGCAACAAGGAAGCAACTAAGACATGACCCAATTCTTGTCTTCTGCTTTTTCTACCATGAGAATTTGAAGACATTGTGAGCCATGGGTCAGAGGGAGACATCAGTCCTTCCGTTGCTGCCAGCCCCTCAACCCATAAAAGAAAACCCCCCAACCAAGAGAGAATCTGCTTGGGTTCAAGAGGAGTAGAAAGAAGATTCAAGTAGTGAATTTTTACATTAGGGTCTCATTCCTCCAATAAATCAGCCTCTGTTCTGTTAGAGTAAGTGTCTAGCATTAAAAGAACTTGATTCAGGGTAGGTGTGTGCATATCTGTAACCCCAGCAGGGGAGGCTGAGGCAGGGGAAGAGCTGCAAGATGAAGTCCAACTTGGTTTACATAAGAAGTTCCAAGCTAAGTGTGATGGTATGTTTAACCCCAGCACCAGGAAGACAGAAGCAGGAAGACTGCTGGATGTTCAAGGTTAGCCTACTATACATAGTGAGCTGCAGGGCCGTAAGGACTACATAGTGAGACCCCATCTCAAAAAATACTAATCTTTTAAAAATACATAGCAAATTCAAGATAAACTAGGGATATAGAACAAGATCCTGTTTGAAAACATTTTTTTAAAAAGAACTTGATTCAAACAATCCACACTTGTAGGTTAGAAATAAACTGGGAGTAGGCTTCCTATTAAGACCTCTAGCAAGCTTAGGCATCTACTGAAGCCGCCAATAAGGCTCTGTTTCTGCTGGACCAGAATCTGTCTTTATTTTTTGGACAACTGCCTACATTCCCTACAAGAGTTCTCAGACCATGAGAGTTCCGAGCATAATCCCATTATCACATACTGCAATGAAGAAACAGTCAAAAGAAACCTGGAAATACTTAACAGACATAGTGGAAGACCACGGACAAGTCCTCACCTTCTAATCCCATAACAAGTGGAATCATTTCATGCTCCCTTGTTAGGGTTTGATGGAAGTCTCTCCCACAGGCTCATGTGCTAGAACACTTAGTTCGGAGAGTTAGGAAGTAGTGCCTCACTGGAGGAAGTGTGTCAGTCACTGGATAGGTGGGGCTAGAGGTTTATAGCCAGGCCCTACTTTCTGGGCTGCCCTGTTTTCTGATCCACTAAAATGTGAAGAGTCACTGCCATGAATCTTTCCCCTCCATGAACTTCACCCTCTGGAACGTGAACCAAAGTAAAACCTTCCTACCTTAAGTTGTTTCTTACTTGGTCATAGCAACGAGGAAAGTACCTTCTCCATCACTAGGGCCTAAGCATGTTTACAAACATGTACAGAAATGCATATTGCATGTCCACATACATACATGGAAGAGAACACGGGGGAAGGACGGAAAGAGGGCAAGGAGACAGATGGACAGAGGGATGGATGGATGACAGTTAAACAGATGATAGGTAGGTAGGTAGATAGATGATAGATAGATAGATAGATAGATAGATAGATAGATAAAGGCTGTCACTTACTGCCAGGACTGGGACAATAGCTGTGTGCTAGTCTTCTATCTTTACCCATCGCCCCAATTTCAGATCATAGGAAATTACTGTTAACCATGATTAAGTCATGAGGCTGCAGCGACCCACGGCCTTACTTTCATCAAGGTAGAAAGCGATACTAATGAAAGATAATCATTCTGATTTTCACATCCTGCTCTTATCTGAATAGGCCTCACTTTTATTGCTGTACTATTGTTTTATTTTATAAAATGGGATTTGACTATGCAGCCAAGGCTGCCTAAGCTCTTGTTCCTCTCATGCCCAGGTCCTGAGTGCTGGAATTATAGTCACAGGCCACCAGGCCCAGCTCATGGGCCAAGTTTTGGAAACTGCAGTTCTCATTCTAGCTTAACTACTGTTTCTCATCCTGCCTCCCAGATAAGAAAACATCCTCTTTTGCCAGCACCAGCCCAGACAGAGCTTCCCAGAACCAAAGAGACCAGACTGAGCAGAGAGGGTTATTGGAACTCACTGGGCACCAACTTCGGGGCAGATTTTCACAACTGGCACCATCTGAGCTGTGCTTCCTCATTTTTCTATATACATCAGAACTACAGCACTGTGGTGATTGTTTATCTCGCCTCTAATACTTCCTGTTCCAGGTCACTTCCTCCTGGCCAATGATCTACCCAGTCTTGACTACATCCAGACAGCTGGTAATTACTCAGGAAGCAGGGTCAGGGGGCTATTGTTGGTTGTTTTTCCTTCATAAATAGAAATAAATGTATTGCTGTATCTTGTTTCCTGCAGGATCATTGTTTTCATAAGCAGGAAGAGGCCTACTATAGAGGTCCTAAGGCTAATTTCACTTGCATCCTGGGAGGTCAGATCATGCCCAGGAGACTGCAGGAAAGAACAGCCATACCAGAACAGGCCAGGTCAGCTGGCCTCTAAATAAGCGTACCATGTTCTCTGTCTAAGCTTTTGTGTTGACTTCAAAGCTCCCAGCCTTTTAAGTGGCAGAGATTGAGTGTTTTAGATCCGCTTTAAAGAGAGTAACAGAGCTGTGTGGAATCAGGCAGTGCTTAGCAGAATGTCTTCGCCGAGTTCTCCATTATTATACAGATGGCTTTTTGTGGGATTCTGCCCCATGCCATGGGAAAGGGAATGCTTCTGTCTGGCCTAACCTGTCTTGACTTGTTCTCCTTAGGAAAAAAGAATACTGCAGAATCTCTTACGTGCCAGGCCAGCTCAGAGGTATGCTTTGCTGCTCCCTCTCCCTTCGTCTCCTCCCTACCTCCTGGGCAGTAAGTACCACACAGGGAAGCCTCCATTCCTCTAGTCTACGTCCTATTGACTGCTCACTTTTCTCCCATGACTTGGGCAAGAGCTACAGCTCCACAGCTTCTCTGTGGCTCAAGAGACGTAGGAAAAGACTCCCATACAGTCTGCTCGAACTTCACCACACTGCTGCACACGGCAGTCCAGTGCTTATCTGGGTGGGTCCTTGAGTTTGAAAGGGAAGAGTGTCATTAATTAGGAAACCCCTCCCTCACCTAATCTAGGCCACACTTCACGCAGTTGTGTTATAGTTAACTATTTAGCCATTATCTTTCCCACATGGCAGTGAGAAACTTGAAGTTGTCAACTTGACCCAGTGTAGATTCCTCTGGGAAGGGCTTCTCGGTGAGAGTTTATCTAGACCAGGCTGGTCTTTGGAGCTTGATCACATTAACTGACATGGGAAGATTTTGCCCACTGTGAGCAGCAACATCCCCCGCGTTCAGGTCCTGGGCTGTGTAAGAGACGAGACACTAGGCGGAGCAGCAGCGTGCATGTGGGAGTCCTTTCTCTGCCGTGACTGTATGATGTGAGCAGCATCTTCAGCTTACTGCCTTGCCTTCCATAGTGATAGACTGTGATCTGGAATTATAAGCCAGATAAATCGTTTCTCCTTTCAAGTTGCTTTAGTTAAGGAATCTTGTCACAGCTAGAAATGAAACTAGGACACAAAGGGTTCAGTCCACCATCACCTCACCTTACGGCACACAGGAAGACAAGAAGACAAGGAGAACAGGAAGAGGCCAGAGACAATGTACTTCTTAAGCTAGGCCTAAAATTTCCAGAAACCACCAAAATAGTTCCACCAGCAGATGATAAAGCCTCCAATACATGAGCCTTTTGAGAGATACTTTACATCTTGTGTGTATGTGTGTGTTATGCCATCATATACATGTGTGTGTGGTTGTATATATATACAATAAAATATCATTGGAAGAGTAGGGAATGGGACCAGTGAGGTGGCGCAGTGGCAGAGGGGCTTGCTGTCAGGCCTGACAACCCGAGTTTGATCCCCAGGACTCATATGGTAGAAGGAAAACTAACTCCTGCAAGTTGTCCACTGACCTCCATATGCATGCCATGGCATGTGCCCACACACACACAAATTAATTAATGTAATTTTTAAAAGAGCATAAAATGGAAAAATATGTAAAAGCCACCACACTCTCACAGCTTGAACATTATTAACATCACTACACTGTACATAGTGTAGTGAAAAGGACTTTTGTCTTCTCTCCCTGTCGTAATAACATGTACACATTACTTGGTCATAGCCAAAATATTCACAGCAGTTTTAGCATATATAGTTCGTGTATAGTTCACACATAATAGTTCATACAATGCATAACATTGCTCTGTGTTGCTCCAGTTCCTTAAGCCCCACGTACGCAGTTTATACCACAGTTTACAAAAAGGGTTTCTTGGGGCAGGAGAGATGGTTCGATGGTTAAGAACATTTGCTGCTCTTGCAGAGACCCAGGATTTGGTTCCTAGCACCCACTAGACAGCTAATAACCATCTGTAACTCCAGTTCCAGGGGATCCTATACCCTCTTCTGGCTTCCACGGGCACCAGAGAAATGTGGTATACTTATATACCTGCAAGCAAACACTCATACACACTGATATTTTAAATAGTTTGAAATATAAAAATGGTTTCTTGCTTTCACTAGTTGATTGGAAAATACTACACAAATAATGACGTTAGTCCTATTTTGTGCCTAACAGTATTTCTGTTTTTGTTCATTTATTGTTTGCTGCCTTGCAGGGATTCTCAAACAAGAATCTGTGACAAATATAGTTCTTCATAGCACTGCCGAGTGGCCTTTCAAAGCTGGCTAATACATTACTTGCCATCAGCAACACACCAAAGTACAACTTTCTTCAAATTCTCTTTAATCAAATTGTCTCCAACAACAGGTAATTCCAACTCTTAGAATTTTTTGTAAGTTGCATAGTTCAAGAAGAGGTTCCTTTTTATTCCACACATCTTACTGTGAGCCTACGGTGTCTTGGACCGTTCTCTGTAGCTAAGGGGACAAAGTCCTCAGTCTTCACAAGATAAACAGTATGGATGGGAGTAACGAATACCAACAACTACAACATTTTGCAAATGTTTAAATGTGTGACTACTGTCCTTTGAGTCCTGGAAGGCTAAGCCCCTTTACTGCTGAGAGACCATCTGTGTGGTGCTTTGAATGAGAATGTCCCCTATAGGCTCTAAGTATTGGGATATTTTGGTGCACTTACATAGGAAATAGGCAACAACCAATAAAGACAGTAGTGGAAAAACCTGAGCAGCACAAAGAAGCCGTACAAATGACTCTTCAACAGGCAAAACAATGCCCCCTTAAAACGGAACAAGAGCCCCTGACTCACAAGTCACATCTGGTAAAACCCCCTGTTTTCGTCAATAGAGTGCTACCAAGACACAGAAATGTCTGTTCGGCTATGTACAGCCTGTATCTGCTTTGGGGTTGCAACAGAGTGAAACTGGTAGAACACAGACTGGACCACAAAGCTAAAAGAAAATTCTTTTTGGTGGTTTACAGTTAAAAAAAAAAAAGCTTGATGACCCCTGGCCAACAGAAATTAAATGACATTTAGGAATCATTTTTTCATCCATCAGTTTGGCAAAACTCCAAAAAAATTTAAAACATTGCTTTGGGGCTTTTCGTACATCTCTTATAAGAGGGTTGGGTAAAACTCTAAGTGAAGTTCGATGGCACTTTCCCTTCGAGTGTGTGTGTGTGTGTGTGTGTGTGTGTGTTTCTGCTGTGATCCAGCAGCCGTGCTTTTGGAAACAAATTCTGCAAATGCACTTTAACAGGCACGTCATAGCTATTTGCTGCAGCTCTGTTTGTTGCTCTGTTTGGAAGGGTCTGGGCCATTCCCATGGCTATTGGCAGAGGACTGGCTAAGCTCTGGATGGCTCATATGTGCAAGGAAGCAGTAAGCAATTGTCTGATGGCTCTAGGGTATACTGTTCACTGGGTAAAGCGAAGTGCAGACTGTGTTTGATGAGCTACCCATATACAGCACAGGAAAGGAGGCGACCAGCAGGATACACGTGCGCTTAGGGACAGCTACACTCGGGAACTGGGGGGAAGGGCAGCTCCAGGGATAAACTTCTTCCTCAGAGTCTTTTCATGCTCTTCCCTTGTTAGCCATGTCGCTACATGCATTGACTTACTGAGTATCTGGTGTCTTCTGAGCACTATTCTACATGGAGTAGGCATGTAGCAGTTAACAGACAAAAGAAATAAAACTCTCTTCCTGGGAGCTGACTTTCTAGTAGGAGAGAGAGATGACAAACAAACAAAACATAGTATATCAGAGGATAGCGGGGTGATACGAAGGAGAACATATGAGAAACGCAAGGGTGGACATGAGGTGATCAGTGTATGCTGATGGAAGCAGGTCGGCAGAGGGACCAGTGGGAGGGAGGCTCACTACAAAGACAGCTTACGGAGATCTTTAAAAGAACGGAGGGTGAGCCAGGCGTACACACTAAGGATTCAAATCATGAAATTAAAATGGGTAATTATTCCATTTATTCTTTCTAAAGAGACTATTAAAAGTTATTAATGAGACTATTATGGTTAATGAGATTGTTATCCTTACTATAAAGCATTATATTCGGGTTCCAAAAGGGTGCTTGCAATAGTTAAAACAGGAAATGTTAAGTCCCTTAAACCAAGTGCTGAGATAAAGGAACAAAACACAAATTGGGGAAACACAGATGGATAGAAGAGCTCTGCAGCCTCCTATGGGTAGGAGAGCTCCTGTGGGCTGCCACCTTAAGATTCTGTAGTACTGCAGCTGAAACATACTGCTAATAGTTAAAGTCTATAAAAATGCGCATTTCTTGCATGTGTATGTGTGTGTGTGATATGCATGTGTATATGAATGTTCACTTGTGAGTGGGCATGCACAAACACATGTATATGTGTACATACATAAATGTGGAGGCCATAGGTTGATGCTGACCCTTGACCCCTCTCAACCTTACATATTGAGGTAGGCTTTCTCACTTGAATCCCACATGCTAAGATTACAGGCAGGCTGCATGCCCACTGGGGATCCGAACTCCAGTCCTCCTGCTTGTGCAGAAAGCTCTTTACACCCTGCGTTCCCCAAGCCCAGCATTTGCATTTAATCCAGGAGATATCAGTGATGCCCTGAGGGACTCTAAAAAAGAAGAAAAGAACTGCATCCTCACACCTGCACTTTAGAAAGATCATTTTGCTACAAAATATGGATTATGGAGTAAGGCAGGAGGCAAGAGGATGTCGGGAAATGCCATTATGGCGATTCAAGCAAAAGCATGATGCAGCTTGAGCCAAGACACACAACTTAAACTGAAGGGCTAAACAGACTGACCTCAGCCAACTGGACTTGATCCGTAAGGAAAACGCATCGTTGTCCAAAATCTTATTTCTCAGTTAGGAACACAGAGGGTTCTACTCTAGACCAAGCTGAATTTTGAAATGCGAATTTTTCACCATTAAATGATTCTTTAATTAAATTTCCTCATGGTCACCTGTCTGTCTACATCTCTAATTATTCCCTTGAAAGAAATTCCTAGCAGTAGGATATCTGACTAAATAATATATGCATTTTTGATAGCTTTTGATACATGTTGCAAAATTATTCCCCAGAGAGCTGGTGTCAGTCAGTCTCATCTCCCACACTTCGTCCTGTTCTCATTTTGCATTATTTGTTCGAATTCTAAACTGTTTAGTCCATTTTTCCTTACAGAAACTACTAATTCTTGTCCTTTGTCACCTTTCCTCTCAGGACACGTCTATTAATTTGTGAAAATTTATGTTATAAATTTCAACATTTCATCATTAACAGCTACTTTTTGCTTACCAATAAAAAGACAGCCAAACATGGTTAATTATTCCCATAATCCCAGCACTTGTGAGGCTGAGGCAGGAGGATCACTGTGAGTTCAAGGCCAGCCTGGGCTATGTAGTTTATCATTTCTTTTCAGGGGGATTTGTTAAGTATATTTTTCAATTATTGGAGCAGTCAGTGTTTGAAGTAGCTATTGTGAAGAATAGAAAGTCTAATGTAGTTATGGTGTACAATTCATGTCACACACATTGACAAGATGAATCCAGAGGCAAATAAGGAAGACCAGAGTGTCATGTGAAAGGCTCATCTGGGATAGGCGCATGCGGATAGGCCAGGTTCTGCCTGCACGCTGCAGCACACTTGGTAGCTTGGTTGCAGACCACATACCAACTCCATCTCATCAATGGTTGCAGACTAAATATCAACCCTATCTAGATATCAGAACGTAAAGCAAGCCCTTTCCCAAAGGAAATCTAATCAGAACCTCAGTCCCTTCCTCTTCAAACAACACCAAGAAATGCCAGGTAAAAGGAACAAACCAAACAAAAGCCAAATCTCAAGATTAAAAATTTACATAGCAGTTTCCATAGAGCATTTCCGTGTGTTTCTAAATAGCTCCCTTTGTATAAACAGCATCAGCTCTCCAAAAATGATGTTAAGGAGAAAGTCACCCATCTTGCTGAAAAGTACAGCTTTGAGCGAAGGAAGAGGCAAATATCAGTCTTCAAGATCCACACATCCTTTTATCTCCCTCTTCCCCAGAAAGCTCTCTACCATATCAGATGGCCCAGAAACACACGCACATACACACACATGTACATACACTTTTCACACATACACCCAGACACAAAGTGAGCAGGATTCACTCAGAGCTTGAATTTCATCCATCAGTGTAATCAGAAGTCTGACAAAGGAACAAGGCAGTTGTATGCATTAGCAAGTAGTACGTGTGTTGCTAAAGGAATGAACCACATGGATAGGACAGGAGGTAACTCACGTTAGAGTTCTCCAGAGGAACGCAATCAATAGGGGAGAAAACGAACTTACTAGACAGGCTTCGCTAATCAGAGGCCATGTAGTTCCCACGGTCTCTAGGCTGGACGGCAGAGGAAACCAAGAGCTGAGAAGTCCAGGAAGCTGAAGGACCAGTGTATGCAGGCAGAAGTCCTGGACACCTCCTGGAGAACTGCTGGTGCAAGTGACTTCTAAAGGACCGCTTAACCTGGAAACCGATGCCCGTGAGCAATGGCAGCAGCCAGAAGCACAGCATCAAGGAGAGTGGAACCTGCCTGGGGTGTGGTTTAGTTACCAACTTGACACCCTCTAGAATCACCTGAAGAGACTCTCAGTGAGGGAGTGTCTCGATCAGGCTGGCCTGTGGGCATGTCTGCAGGAGGTGGTCTTGACGTTAGCTGAAGCAGGCAGTCCCAGCCTAAACGTGGGCAGCACTGACCCTTCGGCAGCGGATTCTGAACTGTGTAAGAATGAAGAAATGAGCTGATCACGCAAGCCTTCATCCACTCTCTGCTCTCACCTGGACGTGACCAGCTGCTTCAGGTCCTGCCACCTTGACTTTCTTGATTGTTGTTGGGTATTTTGTTTCGGTTTGGTTTTGACAGGGTCTCTCTAGTCCCGAGCCTGCCTGGAAGTCACTCTGTAGACCAGACTGGCCTCGATCTCAGAGAGATCTGCCTGTCCCTGCCTCCGGAGGGTTGGGGTTAAAGGTTACTATCACACCCGGCATTCGTCTTCGCTTTCCACGGTTCTGGGCTGCAGCCTGGTATTGTGACTTAAACTAAACCCTTTCCTTCTAATCTGCTTTTATTCAGGTATTTTAACACGGAAGCAGAAATAAAACTAAGGCATCACCTGCGCAGGAACTCCCTGCTTCCTTTCTGCTCCACTTAGACCCCAACCTACTACGACTTTCAAGATGAGTGCTCCCCACTTGGTAATCTCCAGAAACAGCCTCCTAGACACATCCAGATGCATTCCAACACTCCAGGTACCTCTCAGTCCGTCCGTGTTGTCCACAAAGATGAACCACTACACAGCCGATGCTGACAGCTGACATGGGTCAGACCCTAAGGAGCTGAAGGCCAGATAGAGCGGAATGACCACGACAGAGAGAAAAGATCCTGATTTTCCCCCACGAGTCTCTCCTACCACACTTCCCATCAGTACTTCCAATCCATTTGTTACATTTTCTTTAAAGAGAGTGACTGCTTTATTATATTCACCTTCATGTTTCAAACTTTCTTTATGCATTTCGTTTATAAACAGAGAGTGTTCTGAATTTCAGAATAATTTTTTAAATATGTGTGTTTTGTCTGTGCCTGGCATGTGCCTGTGTATGTAGATGCCTGTGGAGTTCATAACAGGGCATCAGATTTCCTAGAGCTAGAGTTACAGGTGGTTGAGAGTAGCCTGATACAGGTGCTGGGAACTGAGCTTGGGTCCTCTACAAGAGCAGTACATGCTCTTAACTGCCGAGCCATCCCTCCAGCCATTTGGAATCAATTTTTAACCATCATGTCTACTTACTGCATGAACAAACTTTATTTTAGAGACTCAACTGCCCTTTTTGGCATTCAGTTTAATACTTAGCCTACACTTCTTTAAATTTATGCTGTGTATGTGCATGCAAGCGTGCATGCCTCTGTGTGTGTGTGTTGGGTTTGTGCCATGGCATGCGTGTGGAGGTCAGAGCACAACTTGGGGAAGTCTGTTCTCTTTCTACCGTAGAATGTGGGTCCCTGCGATTGAATTCAGGTCATTCAGGCTTCGCAATAAGCACCTTAACCCACTGAGCCATCTCATCAACATCCCCCTCAACACACACACACACACACACACACACACACACACACACACACACACTTATTTGAAAGAAGCAATGTCTTCCTGCATCGATCAATGTTTAATTCCAGTGTAATGGGGCAGGAAGAAGGAAGGCTGGAGGAGAAAGAAGAAGAGGGCCATGGGCGTTTTCAGCCACAACAAGATGGCATGATACACAGTAAACATCAGCTGATTCAATGAGTTACCACATTCAGTGGCCACATCTCAGGGTCACGCTGACCAAAAGGGAAAACTGCCAGGTACTGCCTGTGCTGAGCAGAGCTCTAAAGTCCAGCACTCTGTTTGCTTTCACCAGAGACATTTTCTTGCAACAGGTGATTGCTGGTATCCTTGAGGCTGGAAATTTCAGACCCCCACCACCCATTACTTCACTCTGAGGATCCTTCAGGTTAGAATCAGGAGATCACCCTCCACCGGCTCCTGCAAGCAGCTGTCCCTACTCCAACTCCAGTGTTTTTTATCCCCAACACACCTTGAAGAAAGAGCGAAAATAAAAGCTCTGGGGCTGTGGATGTAGTTCACTGGTAGAGTGCTTCCTAGTATGTACCGAGCCCGAGTTCAGTCTCTAGCTCTCCATAAACTGGGTGTGGTAGCAGAAGCACATAGAAAGACAACCAGAAACACACGAGACCCTGTCTACACCTTCTCTCTCTCTCTCTCTCTCTCTCTCTCTCTCTCTCTCACACACACACACACACACACACACGGAGGAATCTATGCAGAGTTGAGAACCACACAGAAATCATCAGTTTGAGGTATTCCTCGGTCCGTTCCTCATCAGGGTTGATGCAAAAAGACAGAAACTATCAGTAGCTCAAGATTGGAAGGAAACCAAACATTTCTTCAATAAGGCAAGGCTGCTAGAAGCCTTATATGCCAAATTAGAGAATATCATACTTAAATTCCAACATGAAGGACTTTCATCTCAAGCCCAATGGAGCAGAGCCTCACTGTGATGGCACCACATTACTCCTAGTGTGACCGGCCATCCCCAGCCATCAGGAAGCAGCCCTGGACCCATCCCCAGATCCCAGCCCTGGTCAGCAGAGGCCAGCACCTACCTGAGACAAAGGAACAGGCGGCCAGGATGCTACTGAGTAAAGCCATCTCTGATGGCTCTGCAGCCACTGACTCCACGCTGGGGCTCAGAGAAAGCCTCATGGGGCATCGGAGGAGACCTGGAGACGTTTCTGCCAAATCAGCGTGGCCTCTGCTGCTTCTCCTGTTTGGAGACATAAAGTGCTTTCCTGACATGTTCCTAGCAGCCTCTGCTTGGGAACAAACACCCAGGTTCCCAAACACCAGCCACCTTCCCCAGCCAGGCTCCCAAACACCAGCCACCTTCCCCAGCCAGGCTCCCAAACACCAGCCACCTTCCCCAGCCAGGAAACTCCAGAGATCTGGGGTCCTGTCTGACTTCCAGGAGGAGCAACTGTTCACGGGCTTCTCCCAGCTTTTCTCCTTTTTGTTCTCCATCTCCTCCCAACTCCCCACTTCGGAGTCCCACAGGCTTCTCCTTGTACTCTTTAATGCACTGTCCCTGGTTCACCTTGGAAGAACAGTCCATTGGATTCAAATTATCACCTCAATTAGTGTGCTGTTCCAGTTCTGCTTTTTTCCCAGGAACCCGTACTAATGACATGTCTGGTCTGGACTTTGATCAGGTGCCTCATCCCTTGGATCAAAATATGCCACGCTCAGCAATGGGTCAGAGGCACCGATCCCAGAGCTGACAATATGTGTCCGATTCTAAAACACCCAAGAGAGCTCGGGAGCCCAAGCTGTTCCCTGAGATCAGCTCCATGAATACCTCGCCACAGTGATGTGCTGGATGGACACACATATTACACACATATATATAGATACACACACAAACATATACATATAAATGCATGCACATACACATGTACAAAACATACAAATACACATACTACATACCTATGAATACACATGCTACCCAAACACATATATACAATAAACATGTATGCACAATATATACATACATGTACATACATACACACAATAAACACATATACATATGCCCATGTATACAAACACATACAAATAAATACACAAATGAATGCACACATATACAAACGTAATACATGCACAGATACAGATGATAGATAACACTTATCACATGCATACACCATGCATACACGTACAGTACACCATATACACTCTGACACATACACATATATACTTTGTGGTGGTTTGAATGAGAATGTCCAATGTAGGCTCTAAGTATTGGAATATTTTGTCCCCAGTAGGTGGCGCTGTTTTGGGAGGCCTTACAAGGTGTGGCCATGCTGGAGGAATCGCGTCACTGGGGGCGGGCATAGAGAGTTCTTAAGCTTTGTTGGATCTCCAGCCTCTGGCTACTTCCTGTGCCTGCTTGAAGAGGTGAGTGTTTGGCTTCTGCTCCAACTCCAGCCACCTCTGCCGCCATGCCTTCCCGCCATGATGGACTCTTGCCCCTTTGGAACTGTAAGCTAAATAAGCTCTTTCTTTTATAAGTTCCCTTGGTCAGTGTTTCTACCACAGCAACAGAAAGCAAACTAACACACAAACACATACAAATAAACACAGCACATAATATACACATACACACATTGATGGTCAGGCTTGACAGCAAGCACCCTTACCCACTGAGCCATCTTGTCAGCCCAGAGAGACCCAGTCTTAGCAAGAGGCCTGGATGATGTGAACTACCTTGTAGAAATCCAGGTGAAGCCAAAAAAGAATTGGAACTAAAAAGAAAATCCTTATATAACCTGAGACACACTCAAGATATAGATTATTTTAAACAAAAAGAAAGATCAACTCAAGCAAGACAGGAACAACTTCGGACCTATTGGAACAACCAGAGCCATCAGAGAGGCCAGATGAGGCTCGGGAGCTGTGGGGCTCTGAGTAGAGGCCCCAGCTTCCGAGCTGCAGCAGGCTCCTTCAGTAGTTATTTGCATCCCTAAAAGATGACCACTGGAGGACACAGAGGAATGGTGAAAGGCCAGGCCACTGGTAGCTAGTGTCTATAGTCCTGAACTCAGCAAGTCCGGTAACCCAGGAACCCAAGGAGATAAGGAAGCTGCTAGAATCTGAATGTGGAGAAGACAGGTGGGTTCAGACCCATCCCCTCCTGCCAGTCCCCACAGCACTTGGCAGTGCATGCCTCATCCGTCATTTCTTAGAGAGCTGCAACAGTCCCCTACCTGCTCATTTTGCTGACCACTTGTTCCTCCTCACTCCGTCACACACTCACCAACAAGGGCACCTTTCTCCCGGACAAATACTGCTTCACACATCGCTCCACAGCCCAGCCTTCGACCAGTCTTCATTCACTTTCTAAGCATAATGCAGGCCCTTCTGAATCCAGACTCTGCCTTCAGCACTCATTTAATGTCTCCTGCCCGGCTCACACACGTACACACAGACAGAAGCGTGCTTAATGCTCAGTAACACCAGATTGTTTTTAATCCCTCAAGTGCACCAAGCTCTTTCATCTTTCCATATGTTATACTATGATCGTCATTTGTCCAAAACACCGCTTTCTTCCCTCATCTGTCCTGCAAATGTTTCCTTTAAGAGTGAATCCAAAAACAGTTTCAAAATTCCACTGTCTTTTCCGCCACAGACACAGAAATTTTTCACACTAGAAACACCTTCAGAATATTCTTAGAAAAAAATTAAAAACACAAATGAAATTGGAGAACTCATTCTTTCTGATTTCAAAACTTACTACTGGGTTGGAAATATAGGTCAGTGATCTAAATGTACAGCTAAAACCTTTACCAAACTCTGGGAGGAAAATGAAGTAAGCTTTACAATAGTGAATTTCAAAATGAATTTCTCAGATATGATACTGAAGCACTGGCAATAAATGCAAAAACGGATAAACCGAACACCATTAAAATTAAATATTTCTATGCATCACTCAACAAACAGAGTGAAAAAGAATCCAGAGAATGGTAAAAGATTATTTGTAAATCATAAATATGACAAGGGGTTAGTATCCAGACTGTATAGAGAACTCCAACCCACCCCAAAGACAAAATGGCAGACAAAAATACAATTAACAAAGGAAGGCAAAATTTAAAAATAATTGAAAAATGGGCAAAGGGCTTGAACAGACATTTCTCCACAAAATATTTCAGTAAGCATTTGAGATGTTCATCACCATAAATCATTAAGAAGATTCCAGTCCAAACTACAGTGAGATTTCCCCTCACAGTCTTTAGAATGGCTACCATTAGAACACCAGAAAAGGATTGGGGAGACGGCTCCCTCTGTAAATGCTCCATAAAGAGCCGGGTCCTGTGGTGTGTGCCTCTGCTTCCAATGCTATGAGGCTAAGACCTCTAGAGGCTCACTGGGGATGGCTGGCTGGCCAGTCCATCCAAACAGCAAGTCTCAGGTCCCACTGACACACCCTGTCTCAAAAATTCAAGGTGGACAGCTGCCGTGAGGAACAATACCCAAGGGTTGCTCTCTGGCCTCCAGAAGCATCTGCACACACAGCTACATGCACCTACACACATGCATCTGCAATACACATGCACATGAACGTATACCTACACACGTACAATCACCAGAAAAAAAGCCAGTGTTTGAGAAGATGAGAAATTCGAGTCCTTGGCATTACTGGTGAGAAAGTAAAATTCTGTAGCTGCTATGGAAAAATCTTGTGTCAGTTCCTTGAAAACATCAAGATGGAATTACCATATGACCCAGCATTTCTATTTCTGGGTATCTGCCCAAAAGAGATGGAGACAGGGACTTGGACAGAATCTGTAGCCCAGTGTTCACAGCCTCGTTATCACAAGAGCCAAGAGGAGGAAGCAGTCCAGATGTCCATCCACAGACCCACAGCGTTCTCTAGTCCATTCATGCAATGGAACAGCCCTAACAAGGAAGGAAACTCTCACAAATGCTACAGTAGAGAGGAACTCCCCAAACATTATGCTAAGCTATGTGAGCAATCACGAAGACATAAACAGCATGACTCCTCATTCATAAAGTTTCTACCAGGTGCAAATTCATAAGGGCAGAAAGTAGACCCGATAGTTATCAGGTGTCCGAGGAGGAGGTGCTAAGGGACTTGTTGCTGAGGGTGTACAGGGCGCAAAGTTTCAGCTTTGCAAGATGAAAAATCTGCAGCGGTGGGGATAATTGCACATGGCAAATGTGCTTCAGGGCAGTGAACTCCAGGCTTAAGTTGTATCTATATCTTTCTATGATTTAAAAACCAAATAATAGTAAAGTGCTGGTGAGGCACAGCAGTGAATTTTGAAGGACACTTCATTTACAGAATGGAACCAAGGGTTAAGTTTTTGTTAAAAGCAATGGTAATATTTCAGAGATATGAAAATTGAAGAAAAGATCTTATCTCATTTTTAAAAAACAAAATAGATTGCAAGATGTGGCTTGGTGGTAAAGCACCTGCTTAGCATGAGCAGAACCCTAAGATTATTCTGCAGTGCCAAAAGTCAAACAGAAGCTTGGACACTACATAAATGTGATCCGTGACATCTCTAGACTAACAGAAAAACACATGAATAGGTGGAAAATATACAGGGGCTGGAGAGATGCTCAGCAGACAAGAGCACTGGCTGCTCTTGAAGAAGACCCAGGTTCAGTTCCCAGCACCCATATGGTTGCTCACATCTATCTGTAACTCGATTTATGGGGAATCTGATGCCTTCCGGTCTCCACAGGAACCAGGTGCACACGTAGTACACAAATATACATGAAGGCAAACATTTATACACATAAAATTCAATAAACTTTTTAAAATAAGGGAAAATATACTGGCATAAAATGTAATAAAAGTCCATAATTTTAAAAAATGTCTAGGGCTGGAGAGATGGTTCAGCAGTTAATAGCACTTGCTGTTTTTACATAGGACCTGAATTCTATTTCCAGCACCCATGTTATATGGTTCATAATCACCTGTCTCCAGCTCCAGGGGATCCAATGCCCTCTTCTGGCCTTTTCAGGTGTTGCACTCATCTCTCTCTCTCTCTCTCTCTCTCTCTCTCTCTCTCTCTCTCACACACACACACACACACACACACACACACCACACTCATACACTGTTTTAATGTCCACCACACATGATGAAGCTCCTTCAACACTCTGGGTGCCTTTCTTTGACTATCAAATATCCAAATAGTCTAATACTGGTCCTATAATATTGCAGTTAGGATAATCAGTTTATATATTGTCTCCTAAACTGCAGAGGCATTGTATAAATATTTGTTGCCCAAGCACTTAGTACTGTACTTGCTGACAGGTTGTGCAGATAGACAGATGAATGACGAAACAACTAGGCATGAGCTATGTCTCAGTGGGAACTACTGACAGGTCTGAGGGGGCCTCTTGGAAACTAACACCAGGACTGACTGTGACTCTGAGTAGGCTACAGGCCATCAGCAACATCCCTCCTTAGAACTCTGAGGGGACCATATCATATCCAAGACAAAACCTTGCTGTGGCAAGGAGATGTTTCCCACAAGTCTCCTATGCCCAATACCAATTGAGAGGACAGCAGAAGCCAGAGGTGGAAGGAAGACAGTCAAAGAAGACAGGCTCAAGCTGAGAATAGATAAGATCAAGATGGCCCATCCCAAAGGAGAATCTCCATGGGAGTGCTTCCACGGACCACATGGTACAAGGTATATGTCTTTTCCATAAATGTAAATGTTTCAGGCTCTATTGCAACTACCCAGATTGACATGTGATTGTTTGACATTTGACATGTAAAAGTAATCACAGGCCAGGTTTGATGGTGCATGTTTTGAATTCCAGCACTCAGGAGGCAGAGGCGCCAGTGGATCTCTGTGAGACTGAGGCCAGCCTGGTCTACATACTGAGTTCCAAGCCAACTGGGACTACAAAGAGACCTTATCTCAAAAACAAAAGTAACTACAGATAATATGTCAATGAGTGAGTGGTTGTGCTCTAATAAAACTTTGCTCACAAAATACAGAGCAATCTTAGGGGTCAGAGTTCACAGATACTTGACCTAGATCCTTCCTCCCCAGAGTGTGATCCAAAGATGAACAGCACCAATATTAATTGATAGCTTGTTAGATCTGTGTAATCTCAAGTACCACTCCAGACCTAATGAATCAAAATCTCATTTTCTGTGATGCTCAGCTGAACTGGAGAAGTGCTATGCAACATGCCCCTTCTGAGGCCGTGCAGCCAGGGCATGTGATACTGTCAACCAGCATAAAGACATAGAGCCTAAGTGTTCAGCCACACTTAGGTGAGGTTTGTGCTGTGCTCCTCCAGGAAGCTCTCCATCCCTGCTCAGCTGCGGGAGCACTGATTCTCAGTCCAGGCACCTTGGCAGACATTGGACAGTGTTTAAGATCACTACTACCCTGACAAGTTGTACCATATACCACTCATCAAAGAAGTTTCTTTTTGCAACAGATGGAGACTATTACAGAGTTCTACAACTCGACAACTCGTCACACACAGAGAACATACACCTCAGAGATGCCCAGTTCTAGGTGACGCGTTGACAGTGAAGCCTCTACACCCAAGGCTCATGGAACACAGTGCAGCAGGAGGTGGAGAAAATACTAATGCATCCCTTAATGCTCAGCAGCGAAGCTTCCTCATACCACAGAGCTCGATGCACACAGAAGGCCACAACTGGCTAAGTTTAGAGAATAAGAGACTGCAGAATGGGTGTCCCTGGATAGGACTCCGTACTAAACTTCATCCACCCACGCTCAGGGACCATTGTGGAAGAGGGGGCCGAAAGACTGTAAGAGTCAAAGGTTGATCCATGAACATAGGGAAACTGAGATTTTCATTGGAAACTTGGGGCAATGATGGCTTCGACAAGGGCCCAGCATGGAGCATGAGAAATGGGCAGCAGGCCAGTCCTAGTCTGGGAAATGTTGGCAATTGATTACTGCTGGGTGGGGAGAGTAGATCTTCCTTAAGATTGCTATATAGGCTGACTAGACTCCAGTGGATAAACTTGTGCCAAAGGACTTCTGGGTACAAATATCTGATCAGGTAAGATGTAACATATATGACAGAATGCATGAGGTCTAGTTGTGGGGATTCGTGGGAGCATAGTGGGGACGGGGTCTAAATTTAATTAAGAACTATTCTATGAAATGCACAAAAATCAATTAAAATTAAAAATAAAAATAAATTCAGAGCAAACTCTGCAAGACAAAAACAATCACTAATGGCCTAAGTATGATGGAAGGTGACACTGGTAGGCAGGGTGGCCTCCTAAACCCCCTATAATGTACCGGGTAGTCTTGGGCCACAAAGAATAGGTTGGTCCAAAAGTGTTCACAACACCAACGTGAAAAGCCTGTTCTAGAGCAAACATCCGTACTCCACAGTCCAGCCTAAGCAGTCCTCGGGGTTTCTCACCAACAGTCAGGAAACTGCCAGGGCCTTTCCTAGAGCAGCATAGTTCCAAACACGGGCCCCAGACTCAATGTTCTTGGTGACCAGGTTCTTGGAGAGTAAGCTACAATAACAAAGTCCTCAAAGGAAAATATCACCAGCCAACAACGGTTTAGTATAAGCAGAGAGCCCCTGGCACAAGATCGAGATTCAGTCCTGGAGACACACTGATGCGGGGAATTATGCTGGGGTGGTCAGAATTACAAGGGAGCTGGATCTTCTCAAAGCCAGGGCTTCCTCCAAATGATAGTTCATTGGGTTAACTAAACAACTTCCTAAGAAATGTTATTTTTCTAGAGAATGCTCTGAGATAACTCAACCAGCATTTCAGCATCTACCAATTCTATCTGTGTGTGTGTGTGTGTGTGACAGAGAGACAGAGACAGAGACAGGGAGAGACAAAGAGACACAGAGAGCGAGGCAGAATATATGTGGCATATGTGTGTGGTATATGCACACATGTATATAGGTTCATGTAGCTATGAGCACATTCAAAGGCCAGAAGAAGATGCTGGATGTCCTGCTCTATCATTCTCCACCTTCTTCCCTTGAGACAGAGTCTTTCGCCGAATCTGGAGCTAGGATGGCAGCAAGTAAGACCCGGCAATCTTATCTCTGCGCCCATAGAGCAGGGGTTATAGGCATGCATACAGTTATACCTGGTTTTTTAAGTGGGTGCTCAGGATTCAAACTCAGATCCTCACACTTGCACAGCAGGTGTTCTTACACACTTGGAAGCCATCTCCCTACCTAATTCTTATCCCAACTCTACAACAGCTTTCACTTATTAGCCAGAAGTTCCTTCACCTAATTACTAACAAACTGCAAGATAACGTCTACCCCAGAACCCGGTCTTCCTGACCACACGCTGTTCTCCCGATACAGATGACCACGCATCCTGTCTTGTGCACACCATCTCCTAGACTGAATTTTCATTGGCCTCTGTTTTAAAGGCAACCTCATTTCCACAGTCACAATTCTCTTCAGCCTTAAGTCCACCCATTTAAACCAAGTGTCGTCACTGAACAGCGAAGTGTGAAATGAAATGCACCTGGTGATGGCACGCTGCCCTGTGCTTCAGCAGCGTGGCAGCCTTCCCTGGTACGGAAGCCCTGTGCGGGTGCCTCTCCTTAAGCTGGTAACCTCATTACGGCTTTAGCTACCTGGCGAGAGGTGGGCTGTCAGGAACGGAGAAGCATCTGGTAAGAACAGGTCATCCTTGGTGATGGTGGTTTCAGCACGTCAGGGCTCTGAACCTGCTCGGTCCCAGCTGACTTCTCAGATTCTGAAAGGAAAGAAGAAATGACACAAAACTCTTCACATACCTGGGAGATCGCTTCATTCTTTACTTAGACCTGGTCTCATCATGAGTCCAACAGAGAAGGCTTGGTGGTGTCTGCTGGCTCCTTGGAGAAATGGTAACACCTCCTCAGAGGACAAAGCCTTTGGGTGAGGGTGGGTATTTTTTTTTAAGAACTTACTTTTATTTTATGTGTGAGTGTTTGCTTGCAGGTATGAAAATGCACCGTGTGTGCAGTGCCTGAGGAGGCCAGAAGAGGGCGTCTGATCCTCTGGAACTGGAGTTAGAGACAGTGGGGAACTGCATGTGGATGCTGAAAATCAAACCTAAGTCTATTGTAGGAACAACAAGCCATCTTAAACCACTGAACCGTCTCTCTGGCCCCCATGGGTAGGGTTTTATCTGGAATTTGGACCAGATATTATGAGAATACAAACTCCTCAGTTCAAAGGAAGCATGAGGTAAAAGATCAAGGACACATGCTTCCTCTTCATTCTCATCAGCCAAAACTCACAACCCAGCTAGCTGGGCACTTAGTCAGTCTGGCCCCGAATTAGTGGCCCCAGCTTCCCTGGGACAGGAAGGAAGGGAATTGGGTTCCCAGTCAGTAGTGCCCAGATGGGCCATGAAATCAAAGTCTCACGCAGCTCTGTGTAGACATAAAGCTCTGTACATTCTGACGAGCCTGTTCCCACAGCTTGTTCCTGCTGCACAGGAAGCCTCTCTCTCCAGCCCAGCTAGAGAAGGTTTCCATCACCAGTTTCATTTAGGAAAGGATAGGAAGGAGTGGTCTCGGTGGTATAGGAAGGAGTGGTCTCGGTGGCATAGCTCCCAGAGCACGGGGCAGCCGGTCCCACATGCCCACACTCAGTCTTCACCACACACCCGCCAGCCCCGCAGCATTGAATCCTGCCTGTTATTGTCTTTACAGGTACTTAGCTCAGCACTTCTCTTCACAAAGGATTCACAGCACCCTCCTTGACAAGAAAGTAAGGGCAAGAAAAGGAAACTTGAAGCCTAAGCACAGGAGTTCTTACTTTATAGCCCAGGATAGCCTCAAACTCCAGCACTTCCTGTATAAGCCTCTGGAACGCCAGGACCATAGGCACTCACCTGGCTTAGATCTGCAATTCTTTTGTTGTTCTTTTCTTTTTTATGATTTTAACGTTTTGTACATATATATCCTGTATACCGAACATATTCCTACACCTCCTCCCTTTCCCATCTGTCCCCTTAGCTCCCCTCCACAGATTTGCTTCTACTTTCATGTCATATATGCATACATGATTTATATGTTCATATAAATTTAGGAAACACAAGAAGAGAAAGCATACTCTATTTGTCTAAGAGCGGCTTAATTCACAGACTCTGACGATCTCCAGTTGCATCTATTTTCCTAAAATGATGTAACTTCACTCTTTTTTATGGATGAAAAATTGCATATCCCTTATCTGTTCCTCTGTTACTGGGCGTCTAGGTCGCTGCTATACTTTAGCTACTGTAAACAGTGCCGCAATAAACATTTATGTGAGAGTATCTCTGTGATGTGTTGACTTGGAGCCCTTTCGATAAATACCCCGGGGTGGTATAATCAGTCACATGGTAGACAAATGGTTAGTTTTTTGAGAAACTTCCACACTGACTTCCTTAGTGGCTGGACTAGTTTACATTCCGACCAGTAGTGTATAACAGTTCCCTCTGGAGCTGAAGAAATGGCTCAGCAGTTAAGGGTGCCTATTGCTTATGCAGAGGACTTGAGTTTGGTTCCTGGCACCCTTATCCAGTGGCTCACAAGTGCCTGTAACTGCAACTCCAGGGGATTCAATGCCTCTGGCCTCCAAAGACACCTGAACCACAGTGCGCGTGCACACACACACACTAAAAAATTAAATTAAAAATAAAATAAATCTTTTAAAAAACAAGCTCCCTTTTGCCCACAGATCTGTAACTCTTTTCTATGATTTCTGGATCTATAATTCTTCACAGACTTGTACACCTATGTGCAAAAGAAGATTGTTGAGGCTCACTGACCTACCACACTCATCAGGGACTGACCATCATGCTTAAATATGAAAGGTCCCATAGGCTCCTGTACAAGGCCTTGATTGCCAACTGATAGACTTTTGGAAAATGACCTGAGACCTGTTTTCATGAATAGATTCATCCATTGGTGGAATCAAAATATGAGCAGCTTACTGAGAGTTGATGGAACTGTAGAAGGGGGGGGGGGTCTAGCTGGGAGTTGATGGAACTGTGGGGGGGTCTAGATGGAGGAAGTTGGGGGATGTCCTTGGGGTGATAGTTTGCCCTGACCCTTCCTATGCCTCTTTCACTGATTCCTATCCAACATGAAGTGTGCAGCCACATACTCCTGCCACCCAAGTGCACGGAGTTGCTTGCGTTTGTGGTTCAGAGGTAGAAGTTCCACCGGCCAGGCGTATGGGGTCAACCAAACTTGGACTGAAACCTCTGAATCTCTGAGAAATAAACAATTCTTCCCTTGTTTGTATCCGTTATTTTGGTCACCACGATGATAAAACCAATTGTCACAATGACTAGAATAGTCCCGAGGAGCCTGAGAGGCAAAGGCTAGAATGGACAGTATTGCACACAGGCTTCAGAGGGGACACACATGGTCTCAGAGAAATGACAGGCAGTCAGAAATCCCAATTTCCTCGGTAGGACTGATGGGCACCCACAGACAACACCTGTTTCCTGCCAGTCACTGGCCTCCCACCTGTCACGCCACAGCAGCAAGTCATTTCTAGACATACCTGGAACCCCATCAGCACCTAGAAAGGCTGCTTCACCTCTGAATCCAGTACCATGAACCACTTAAGATCCTGACTAGGGTACTGAGGAAGCATCTTATTTCTCTTCTTCATTCCCAGAGTCTCTCAGCATAACGGAGCAGAGTTGATGCTCGGCGAATGTGGAATGAGTGACTCATCTTCAAGGGAATCCCACTCTTCCATTGGGACCTGCTTCCTTTTGGCCTAGAGGCAGACTGCCTTTCTGTCTAGAGGCAGACCGCCCTCCTGTCCCAAAGTAGACAGCCTGCTTGTCTAATATCAGTAAATATTAATGAAGCCCCACTAGAAGTACTTATTTAGCAAAGAAGTCTGCTGCTACCAAGGGACTAAGAATGCTCTGAGGGAAGGTTTACATTTGTTCACCTCCCTAGGAACCCAGTGCTTCAACTCCAAGCGCTTCCTTTGAATGCATGAATGAATCTAGAAACGAATAAACAAACACAGCCAGCGGGAGAGATCTGCAGTCAAGCTACCTACAATGCAAGAGGAAGGGAACATAAAAGCAATATAAATTAAGGTCTTTAGGGGCAGTTGGGAAAGAGTAATTAATTCCAACAATGGGGTAGCAATAGGGAGACCTCATAGAGTCTCCACAGAGAGGCAACATGCAAATCGAATGTTGAACCACTCAGGGTATTAATTTAATTCCTAATTATATTCACAGCACATATTTATCCAAGTAGTTAGCTGAGTGCTTCTGACAATTATTTAATTTAAGCCTCACAAGAAGCCTGTGATGTAGATACTATTGTTGCTATTTTTTTTTCAAATAGGGAAACTGAGGTATGGAGAAGGAAAGTTCCCCTGACACCCTGTTGGAAAGTAACCGAGGCTGGAATTTATATTTAGGCAGCTCAACTACACTGCTCTGAACTTCCCGAGAGGAAAGAAAGGCAGTGGGGCCAGCTAACAGGAGCTTAAGTGTACAGCATACCTGAATCTCAGGGTGACTCAACAGAAGTTAAAGCTGGGAAGATCAAGCTGAGGCTGGATCTCGGAGGATCAGTACTGCCTCACATGAGCTGTGTGACTTTATTTCATCAACAATACTCTTAACCGGAGACTGCTACGGTCAGTTCCTTATTTATAGGAAGAAACTGCTAGAAAAGTATACAGGGCACTTTGGGGAAGTCAGAGAAACAACAGACACGACGAAAAAAAAGTGAAATTACAGGACTGAAAAATAAGATGACCCAATAAGAAGACAGAAGGGAAAAACAAACCAGCATCCTGAGAGGCAGAGCAACAGAAATTACTCAGTGGACCAACAGACTGAAAGAAGAGAGACAGACGAACTGTCTTAGAGATCCCAGCCCAGAATCCATACTAAGCAGAAATACTCTTTAATAAAGAGTGAAGGTGGCAGGCACAGGTGATCGCTCACTCCCACACAATCCCAGCACTCAGGAGGCTGAGGCAGGAGCATCATCCAGCCTTCAAGGCAGCCCTGGGCCAGATACACATAACCAGACCCTGTCTCAAAAATAAAAGCAAGAAGGCATAAAGGAGGCAGGAAGGAGCAGGAGAGAAAGAGATCAAGGCCATCTCAAAGGAGAACGAAGAGAATTTGTGACTAGTTGCACTGCCTTACACTAAAGGAAATTTTCTAAACAAAAGAGGAAGGGTTTTAAAAATCTGGAATTTCTGGAAGAAAGAAATGAAAATACAGGGAAATGCAGTAAGGTATGAATTTTTCTGATATATATATATAGATAGATAGATAGATATAGATATAGATATAGATAGATAGATATAGATATAGATATATAGAGAGATATATAGATATATATATATACTTTCTGATGTGGCTGTAAATGAAGGAAGTACCTGAGACAATTTCATCACATATGGAGAACAACAGGACACACATGAGGTGAGGTTTCTTAGACTTTACTCAAACGGGTGAAATGGCATCAGTAGACGGCCAAGTCATGCATATTTATTACCTCAAGCAGAACCTAAGGAGACAAAGAGATGCACCCAGAATACTACGGACAAGCCAAGGCACGGTGCTGCATGCCAGTAATCTGAGCACTGTAGTGTGGAGGCCGGAGGAACGGGAATTCAAGGTCATCCTTAGCTGCATAATGAGTTCAGGCTAGTGGGAGCGACATGAGGTCTTTCTCAAAAATCAAAGAAAGGAAAGAAAGAAGGAAGGAAGGAAGGAGGAAGGGAGGAAGGGAGGGAGACAGAGACATGCCCAAACAAAAGAAACAAGAATAAGAAGACAAAAACAAAATGGTCGTAAGCCCAATCTATCGCCAAAGATTCCATCACCTCCCACACTGCAGTGCTGGAGACCAGGCCTGCAAAGTGTGCTCAGGGGACATATCACATCCAAACCACAGCAGGGCTCAATAAGCACCAGTTCTTATTGCTGTGTGCCCGGGTTATGTGATAGCATTGAGAACCGCATCTTCTCACCATCTTCTATCTGAATAGCTACAGACACAAGCTACGGTTCCCACCATATGGCCTCTGCCAAGAGTGCTTCTTTATGTTTGTTTGTTTTCGAATGAGTATTCTATCCAAAAAGGATACAAAAAGCGCCCCTGTCCTGAAGTTTCACAGTGCAAAGTAAATGCTGAGTTTTCACAGCTGCTGGCTTCAGCCTTCCCGGAGGAATAGGTTTAGTGAAATATTAATCTTTAAGAAAGGCGCTCTGGGATAAAACTGCCCAGTAATTCAAGTGGCATGTGTAAAATTTATTTAGCATTTGGCTGGGAATGGTTTTAATTATGTGAAGTCTACAGAACGAGAAGAAAGTGATTGATGATGTTTGGCTAACCCCACTGTAGAGGCCCTGGATGCTCCCAGCATTATCTCCAGTTTCAGTTTATTTCTGCAGTCCCCAAGCCATAAACACACAGGCAGCTAGCAAGGCACAGATGAAGGTACTGTCAGACCCAAGATGCAACCAGTGGCAAACAGCCTATCAGGAGACACCAGAACCAGCAGTCTAGAGACCTCCAATGTGGTATGGAGACCAGATAGCTAGTCATGGGCTCCTGCAACCAGAGGTGAGAGTCTAAAGGAATGTTCAAAGCCTGTGAGGCAGGATCAAAATGCTATCAAAGGTCTCAATCGAATGCAAGGCACAGGCTGTGCTCTACACCAGCGGGACACCTCACCCTTCCCTAAGGTCTCTGGCTGGATACACACTGAACCTGAAGTAGCACCAGGACGTGTGAATAGGGTCCCTGGCCATGAGAATGACAGGGACAGTGGCCTTGTGGACAGGGACAGTGGCCTTGTGGACATAAGTGAGCTAACTGTATGGGATTGAAAAACAAT
Organism: Eospalax fontanierii; assembly: GCA_035773235.1. NCBI lineage: Eukaryota > Metazoa > Chordata > Mammalia > Rodentia > Spalacidae > Eospalax > Eospalax fontanierii. The sequence goes on along the minus strand of CM069547.1, from coordinate 48,922,195 downwards.
GATCGAGGGCTGGGGATGTAACTTAATTGGTAGACTGCTGGTTCAACATGCACAAAGCCCTGGGTTTGAGTCAAAGCACTACATAAACCCAGCTGGTGCAGTCTTCTAATCCCAGCACTTGGGAGGTAGAAGGGGATCAGAGTTCAAAGCCAAAAGAAGCTACATGGGACCCTGTCCAAAAAAAGAAAAACAAAGACCGAAGACCAGAAATGACAAGGTGAAGGTGTCCACTAGGTTAATGAACAGGTAGAAAGTCCAGGAAACTATCTCTAAGCTTTCCACCTCTGGGCTCTGTCTGTGGATATCAGAGTCCTGGAATCAGCCTGTAGCAGGAGTTTCTTCCTAGGTGGGCTGATATGAGGCAGAATGTCAGAAAGGGTAAAGTAAGACTTTTCAGAGACCATCAAAGCTAGTCCTGTGAAGTGGAGCTCACATGTTAGAAACAGGTAGCAAAATGTTCACATGAGGAAAGAGGTCAGGGTATAGCTCAGTTTGTAGGGTGTTTGCCTGGCATGAAACTCTGAGTTAGATCTCTGGGACAATACGAAATGGGCATGGTGGTGCACTCAGTCCAGGACTGGGGAGGAGGCAAGAGGATTAGAAGTTCAAAGGTTATAAGCTGCTCATTTAGAGCAGGAGGAAGAGAAAGGAGGGAAGGGGAGGAGGGAGGAGGGGGAGGGAGGAAAGGGAGGAGGAGGAGGGAGGAGTGGGAGGGGGAGGGGGAGGAAGGAGAGGAGGGAGAGGAGGGGGAGGAGGGGAACGGAGGAGGGGGAGGAGGGGGGGAGGGAGGGGGTGAGGAGGAGGGGGAGGAGAAGAAGGAGGGGGAGGGAGAAGGGGGAGGAGGGGGGCAGGGAGGGGGTGAGGAGGAGGGGGAGGAGAAGAAGGAGGGGGAGGGAGAAGGGGAAGGAGGAGGAGGAGGGGGAAGGGAGAAGGGGGAGGAGCTCTTGGCACCTAATCTCTCTAAGTCAAATGCACTGGAGCCCTCTAAAGTCCTGACTGTCTCAAGTCAGAGGAATCTTGATAACAAGAATGGAGCCAGACTGTGTTGACATGGTAAAGAAGTCAGGACATTGAGACTGGGGTTGGTGTCTCCACCTGGATCTCCCAGAGACTCCTGGAGCTCAGCATGTCCTAGGTTCATTCCTCACACCCACTCAATTCTTTTTATCTGTACTGTTCAGAATATTCTGTCTCCTAGTCACCCAGTTCAAAATCTGGGGTCACCTGGACCCTTCCTCTCCCTTGCCCTGAAAACCCTATGCCACTGCCGTCACTCCTTCCGCACTGAGCGCCTCTACCCCTGGGCCTCCTCACGCTTCTGCTCCATGGATCTCACACAGTGGTACCAGGCTGAACTCCGGGAAATCATGTAGCAAAATGTTCTCAGTCTCCCCAACCTGCCCTGCCTCGCAGCCCAGCCTCAGGCAAATGGATTTACTCTCTCCTAACAATTCCTATCATCTCTACCTCTGGGATTTGCTCTGCTTGGAGTCTACTTCTCCACATCATTGCATTTCAGTCTGACCCAGACTTCAAGTCCATATCACAGGCTGGGAAGAAGGCCCAGTTGATAAAGTGCTTGCATCAGCAGCATGAGATTCTGGGTTTGATTCCCCCAGAACCTGTATAAAAAAGCAAGAATGGCAGTGTGCACCCTTGATCCCACATTGGGGAGCCAGGGACAGGAGAATCTCTGGTGCTCACTGACCATCAAGTTTAGTTGAATCAGTGAACTCCAGTTCAGTAAGAATTCCTATCTCAAAAGATTAAGGAAGGCACTCAAGTTCAACCTCTGGTCTACACACACACACACACACACACACACACACACACACACACATACACACACACAGAGAGACTAGTAGGAAACAGTTGTATGGAGCTGAATGTAACCACCAAATGCACACCTGGATGGGAAAAGGATTCCGGCCTCACCAACATGTGCCTGAAAATTTTAAAACAAACTGTGACTGACTTGCCCCTCTAGCCCCATGGTGGACATGGCATACTCACAGGTATGTGGCTCTTAATTTGGGAGATTAAAACAAGTGATCCACCAGCAGCCATTTTATTCCTAGCTACCACTGCAGGCCTCCCATCCAGGTGAACCTGAGGCCTATGCAGGTGACCAGGTGATGAGAAGTAACAGAATGTTGCATTGAGATCATGCTCCCAAAGTGATGTGTAAAGACATTAAAGTGATTGAAAACAGAGCACAACTTAAATAAGGGCCTGCCTGTCCCTGGGGAACTACTGGCAGTTAATCCTTACTGGGGGAAGGGATGTCATTTTCTTTGGTTGTATAACAACTGGTAAGTTGTTCATCTGTCAGAGAATAACTCCTACCTATGCTCGTGCAAGAAACCATAATTAAACACAGTGGATTACAAAAGAAAACAAAACAAAAGACATATAAGTTGGAAGAGGACTTGTTGGGTAGAAGAGGAGTCTGGTGAGAATGGGAGGGGGCAGGGGACGAGAATGGTGTGTGAACAGTCAAGACCTATTACATGCGTATCTGAAACTGTCAAAGAAAAAAGAAAAAATATTTTTTAAGAAAACCAGGCCATGGGCTGGAGAGATGACTCAGTGGCTGTGAGTACATACTGCTCTTGCAGAGGACCCCAGTTCCATCTGCAGCATCCACATCAGTGAGTTCACAACTGCCTGTCATGCCAGCTCCTGGGGATCCAAAGGCTCTGGCCTCCCCAGGCATGCACTCACATGCCCATACTCACACAAAGCACACATACCCATCATTAAAAATAAAGTGTAATGGACAATAAAATGAAGGGGCTGGAGGGATGGCTAGGGGCTCAAGAGCACTGGCTGCTCTTGCAGAGGACTCAGGTTCAGTTCCCAGCACCCACATGGTGGCTCACAACTGTCTGTAACTCCAGTTCCAGGGGATATAATGCCCTCTACTGGCTTCTGCAGGCATTGCACACCTGTGGTGCACTTGCATAAATGCAAGCAAAAAGACTCATACACATAAAATAAAAATAAATAAATAAAATTTAAAAACAAATAACTCTTAAAAAAAAAAGAAAGAAAATCAGAGCATAGGTACAGGAGTCTGAAGAAGCCAACAGTGAGCTCAGAGACCCTGACTACTGGGACCCTGGTATCCCATGTAGTCCCATTAAGGATCTAGAAGGGAAGCCCAGGCTGAGTAGTTACCTTGGGGATGGAGCAAACAGGGACAGCTTCGACCTGAGACCTTCTTGATCCTTCTCACCAGAAGAAGCCAGTGTCACAGCCACACAGAACCTGCTCTGTGCAGATCCAGTTCAGTGCTAGTCAAACAACCCACTAAGCACCTGAGCGATGCGAGCTGACCTGGGGCACGTTTTTGATCCTAACACAGAGGTCCTTCCAAACCAACCCTGCTAAACAGCCATGTTCAAACCATAGCTGTCTTACACTTTTCCCTCCAACACAATGTGGCTCAGCCTATATGTTTCAGGGACTCTACAGATGTTTGATTCATATTATATTAAGAAAATATTTTCAGTACTGGAGAGATGGCTCAGTGCTTAAGAGCACAGACTGTTCTTGCAGAGGACCCAGGTTTGATTCCCAGGACCTACATGGTAGCTAACAAGCATCTGTAACACCAGTTCCAGGGGATCTGACACCCTCTTCTGACCTCCATGGCATTGCATGACATGGGTGTACTTACACACATGCAGGGCAATCACTCATACACATAAAATAAAAAATAAATAAATAAAATATTTTTTTGAAAATACTTTTAACAGACACACTCAGGTGTGTGGTATCGAATGTGAAGACTCACGGGCTCCGTGGGTTTATAAGCTCAGCCCAGGTTGCTATACTAGTGCCCACTTCAGAATGAAGGGTCTTCTGACAAAGCTAACACTGTTAGCACACATACAGATGTGTCATCAATTAGGAGATTTGGAGTTGCAAAATTGTTGTTGAATAACTCAGATTCATGCAAGTCTTTTCATGTTGTAAAACTGTATAAGCAATTACACTGTCACAACCCAGGCTTCTAAGGTCATGTTCAATTAAAATGCCAAGAGAGGCTCCGAGGCTTCTCTGGAGTGCATGTTCTTATAAAGATACAATTGTGCCAGGCATGGTGGCACATGTCTGTAATCTCAGCACTCTGGAGGCTGAGGAAGGATGATGGGGAATGAATATGACAATAGCCTGGGCTGCAAAGTAAATTCCAGCCTCAGCTGTGTAGGAGGACCCTCTCTCAAACCAGACAAAAAGGAAAAGTGCGGCGTGTCATGTAGTAGTGGGGGGGGCCACATGAGTGCGGCATATCATGTAGTAGTGGGGGGGGCACATGAGTGCGGCGTGTCATGTAGTAGTGGGGGGGGCACGTGAGTGTGGCGTATCATGTAGTAGTGGGGGGGGCACATGAGTGCGGCGTGTCATGTAGTAGTGGGGGGGGGCACATGAGTGCGGCGTGTCATGTAGTAGTGGGGGGGGCACGTGAGTGCGGCGTATCATGTAGTAGTGGGGGGGGCACATGAGTGCGGCATATCATGTAGTAGTGGGGGGGGCACGTGAGTGTGGCGTGTCATGTAGTAGTGGGGGGGGGCACGTGAGTGTGGCGTGTCATGTAGTAGTGGGGGGGCCACATGAGTGTGGCGTGTCATGTAGTAGTGGGGGGGGCACATGAGTGCGGCGTGTCATGTAGTAGTGGGGGGGGCACATGAGTGTGGCGTGTCATGTAGTAGTCGGGGGGCCACATGAGTGTGGCGTGTCATGTAGTAGTCGGGGGGCCACATGAGGGGTTGCACAGCTGTAAGAAGGATTGGTTGCTTTAGTGCTCGTTTTAATTTTCCACTATTTGGATGACCTTAAACATCTGAGCAAGACCAACTCAGTCACACAGGGGTCACTTTGCTCAGTCTCCTCCTGTGACTGACGAGGTGTCAGGGAAGACACTGACAACTGAGGTTTGGGCCCAATATGACAAATTAAGCACGTGTTGCTGTGTGAAAGGCTTTGACTACTAAAGAGAAACCAAAGTTTGGGGGGCAGCTAGTACATAATTAGCATCTCATAATGATATAAAATTAAGTAAATTAATTATTTTCTGCCAAATTAAGATATAAATTGGTAGAAATTTCAATCTCAGCTCTTGGGAAATGGAGGTAGGAAGATCAGAGGTTCAAGATCATTTTTGGCTGCATAGAATGTTAGAGGCCAGCCTGGGATACATGAGGTCTTGTTTCAATAAATGGGGAGGGGGCAAGTATTGGAATTTATCTGTCTATTCCTTTCAATTAGATTCCTTAAATATATGCAACACAAATAATTGTTACATAGTATTCATGTCAAGATTAAAACAATTTTTCCTATATTCTTTGGAGTTTCCAGGTCTTCGCAATCAGAATAGCCTGAATCCACCAGGTACTTGGTCTAAGGTGATATCAGTCCAAATGTCCTGGTGTCACAATATTCCCCATGCTGAAGAGAGGGGCGTTTAACAGTGAAGATGCTAAAGCTGTAGCTGTCAACCCAGACCTCAATCCCAAGCTTTCAGATGGAGCAGGATGCTCTGACCATGCTCACATGATGAACCGGAATTAGCAAACTGATGCCTGTTAAGAAGGTGTTCATTTCTTCTGTTTAACTCATTGATGACTCATGCAAAAATTTACTTACAGACTTTTGATACTAAGTTTTTAAAATCTTTCTACCTAATATATCAAGTAAGAAAGGGTAAAATACGGAGATGTTTTTAGCTTAAATGATAAAACCGGGGTCATGGAGATGGCTCAATGGGTAAAGTGCTGCGCAAGCATGAGGACCTGAGGGGGACCCTTGGCCCCCCAGCGCCCAGGCAGAAGTCGGGCATGACATTGCACCATAATCCCAGCGCTGGGGAGGTGGAGACGGGGACTTGCTGGCCAGTATCACTGCATCGGTGAGCTCCAGGTTCAATGAGAGGCTTTGCCTCAAAAACAAAGTGGAGATCCACTAAGAAAGACACCCAAGGTTGACCTCTTGACTTCCACATGGATATGCACACAGGTATTCACGCACACATGTGCACACATACACACTCATACACACGAGAACACAGAAAAATTAATAGGGTTAATCAAGAGGATAACAGCTGAGGGTAGGGGATGGGAACGCTTCCACTGCAGCTCATTCATGGAGACAGACAAGATATGACACACTGAAGAGCACGAGGCTGGGGACCAGGAAGCAGATCACACTGGGTGAAGCACATCTCAAGGAAAAAACAGTAAAAGGTGAAATTGCTGGGGAAGCAGGGCCAAGGTCATGGGGTGGTGCACGATTGGGGGTGCTGTGCTCGTCAGTGCTCTCAGATGCTCTACTCCAACACGAGGGAGCCCTGAAGGACGCTAAGCTGGGAGCAGCCCAAGAGTCTGCATACATAGCCCTCTATTCAACTGTCTGCTCCTGTGGCCTCCCGTAAGACCTCTCTTTTTTCATGTTTTTGCCTTTCTGTCCTTGAAGCTTAGTATAGTGCCTAGAGGGACAAAGAAACTAAACACTTACTGTCAAAGGAACCACTGTATGAATGGGCCAAGTTCAAGTCAAAAGGGAAGCAGGCTCATGAGCTGAACTGAGAAAGCGTCGGCAGGAGCTGAGAATCCGGAGAGGAAACCTCTAGAAATACAGCAGCTGAACCTTGAGCAAACACAGAAGGAGGCTCCACATCCCAGGCAGCACATAGAGGAAACGGACAGAAAACTGGACACAGACAATGAAGAGGAAAGATCCCGGGGCCCACTCAGGCACCTCGATGTGAGGACGCTCCTGCCTGCTAGGAACGGGGCTGTGTAACTGCCTGAACTGTGCCCGCTCCCAGGTAAAATGGCAAAGTCCTTGTTATAGTTTAATGTGAAATGTCCCCCACAGACTCATGTGTTTGAACACTTGGTCCCCAGCTTGTGGCACTGGTTTGCAAGGTTGAGGAACCTTTAGGAGACAAAGTCTTGCCAGAGGAAGTGTGTTGGTAGCATACAGGCCTTGAGGGTTATAACCCAGCTGAGCTTCTTGTCCCCACTTTGCTTCCTGATCTGCCGAGACACATTCCCCACCGTGATGGACTGTATCCCTTCAAACTGAGAGCCAAAGTAAACTCCTCCTCCTTATTCCATCACAACAACGAGTCTTCAAACTCAGTAACTTCAAATGTGGCTTCACTGGGAAATAAGCTTTAACTGAAGCCAGGGATGACCCCGCCTATGAAACACTACCACACTATCTTCTCCATAGCTTAAGAGGTACACATCACTAAAAGTCCACTTCTGCGTCTGCTGTGTCCTTGCAAACATCTAACAGTTCCTGCAGATAAAACATCCGTGTACCATTCTTGCTATACCAGAGGCTACTAGAGAGCCTTAGGAGGCAGGATGGGTGAAAGGGATAAAGTGACTAAGGGAGAGGAAGGAGCGGCTTGGGCTCACTGCACACCACAGCCTGAGGAAGAGGAAGAGACTGAGTAGCTCAGGAATCTTCCAGATATGGCTTAAATCTCACTCAACCCTCTACCTGCTCTGTGACTCTGAACATACCATTTTTTGAACTTCGAAGGGGAAGAAGAAAATACATTTTAATGTTCTTAAGAACTCTGCCTAGCAATGAAATGATCTGCCTTGCCGTAAGCACAGGGTCTGGTGACCAGCAGGTGACCTCCTCAGATGATGTGAGTGTGATTCTGAGTCACATGCCCACAATGTTCATGATTCTTCTTCTCTTCCTTCACAGAAACAGTCAGTCCACAGAGTCCTGGGGAAACAACCACACATTCCCATCACACTGGTCACCTCGGGGCAAACTGAAAACCATTTCTCCCTCTGTTACTTCCTTATTCGTCTCCCTGCTTCCAGTCTTTCCTGGTACTTTGCAGGGGGAAAGTCACTGGCCCTTGGTAACTTGATTTGCATCTATATCCGCGACAAAACTGTTAACTGTGTTCATTGGCTTGGCTCATCTTTTTCCACTCCAGTGAGCAGTGCAAAATCCATGCTTGCTAGTGAGAAGCCTGTCAGCACACTATGCTTCTTCAACCAAGAATACCACCACTGCTCCTTCGAGATTTTTTTCAACTTGTCTTCCTTTCAGAAGCTTCTAGAATTGCCCTGTCTAGCTTACCTAAGAGCTAGGCACTTCTTTCTTGGAGCTACCTTGGTGTCATGTATTCTGTCAGATAAAAGCACGTCACCTGTAGTGACTAGAAGTCTGTACATCTGTCTCCTTTCACAGGCACCCCCCAATCTAAACTACCCTGTTCCTATCCAGGCTAGCACTTACCAGAGTTTGCTAGCGTGTATTTACATATGTTTTTATTTTCCTCAAGTCCATCCTCCAATAACTGGGACATCCAAGAAGGATGACGTAGACGTAGTTCCAAGAACTACGACTGTTGGATTAACCACAACCTTATCTATTACCCATCCTGGAGAAAGCTTTGTGGCACTTGTTCAGAGTTTTGAAAGAGCAGTTGTGGGTGTGACAGCTAGTAGAGTGCTTGCCTAATATGCACAGAGCCCTGTGCTCACCCCAACACCACATTAAGAAAGTTCTTTAACTCAGTCATCCTAGCACTGGGGAGGTAGAGGCAGGAGGTAGATCAGAAATTCAAGGTAATCTTCAACTACATAGCAAGTGACTGATATATAAATAACACCCTATCTTGAAAAAAACTGGTTTTGAACTGCTAAATGACAAAAACTGCTTTTCCTGGTGGGTCAAGACAAGTGGAATAATCTCTGGTCCCAATGCTGTTACTTCCTGAGCTCACCAGGTACTTACTACCTCTCAGACTCTTCTGACACCCCTCAGTACTGGAGACTGCGTGGGCATACCTTAGAAGTTCCTGGTAGTTTGTGTGGAGATATCAGAAGTTCTCTATACTCACTCTTGGAATTCGGTGGAACACACCCAAGCCCTTCCCCTTGACAGAATGTTCAGACACATAGAATTGGACTAAAGCCACATAAAGAGATCACATCTGTATTGAGCCATAGTCACACCCTTCTGAGGAAGGGTGCCTGCTACTCCCTGGGTACCAAGGGCAGGCTGGGTAAGTCACCTGCAGCTCCTCTTCCACTGCTACAGTGTCTTGTTTGTGCAACCCACCAATATTTAGCCGTGTACTCTGCATATACCCACATCTCAGTAAGTCCTTGGTTCCTAAAGTGTATCAGGGGACTCCAAGTTTGAAATGTGACTTCTGAAATATTTCAAATTCACATTTCCTGACACCCAAAGGATGAAGACCAAGAAAACAATTCTGCTGAGTTGTTGCTTGATGTGGGGAAATACACACAGAGATACACACATATACATACACAGAAATACACATACACAAACCTACAAATTTACACATACATACACAGATGCATACATATACACAGGCACATAGACACACAGACACATATGGACACACAAAAATAAATACATGCATACAAACAGATATATAACCACACATAGACACATATAAACATACAAATAGACAGAGAAACACACAGAGACAGACACACATAGGCAAATATACAGACATACAGGTTCACGTACATATAGACACACACGCATACAAAAAGGCACATATATACACGAAATAGGCACATTCAGAAACACAGATCCACATACATACATACACACATGAATACTGGCTCATACAGAGACATGGACTCACACACACACAGACATAAGCTCACAAACACACACTATGAGCCTTGTGAAATTTCGGATTTAGGGCAGCGCCTCTCCAGGAGAGCCCATCCATAGAGACCCTCTGTGAAAGTGCGTACATTTCAGTGCAATGCTGAAGAGCACAGATGCCATTTCAACCACGGTGTATTTACAAGTTTGGAAGCCAAATTCAAATTCTAGCCCTGAGCCTTGGGGATGTCAACACCAGGAGCCAAGGCAAAGCTGCATTTCTTGTTATATCAGGCTTTATCCTTCCCAGGTCTTTGCCTGAGGTCTGAGGAAAAAGAATCCTAGGCACTAAAGCTTAGAATCTGTCTTTGCCCAGAGATAGATAAATCACTCCAAAGGGCTTGTTATACCTGTGATCCTTGGACCCGATAGCAAAGTATTCACAAAGACAGGACAGTCATCCTCACTGTGAAGAACGACAGAAGCCAAATCACCCAGGGTCATTCAAAGCAGAGCCGCTGAGAGGCTCCTCACAAGAAACAAGCAGCCTGGGTTCCTCCCTCGCACTGCCTTCATCTCCACAACCTCTTGACTCAGCTCCAAGGGCCAGGATTCTTGTATTCAGGTAACGTTGGTGACTTCCCCACAACGCCACTGGGCACCAAGGGCTGTTCCTTCCTCCTCAGAACTTCATGTCGGATGTCACTCCCTCCCTGTCGCCTACAGAACAGATGTTTTTCCCCACAGAGGATGTGGAGTTCTGCACTTTGCAGTGTCTGGAAGACTCTTTTGAAGGCAAATCCAGGGGATGAACTTCATGGTGTCTAGCTTTGACAAGTGATGACTCATCGCTGTGTATTGTGAAAGCAAGTTTCTGTGTTCCAGTTATGAAAGGTGGAATGTTTGGAACACCTATCCCAGACTTCTTTGTGTGCATGTACAAGTGTATGTATGCATGTATGTGAGAGGCCAGAGGTGAAAGGTTTTTCTTTTTCTTTCTTTCTGAGTCAGGGTCTCTCACCAGCGTGGAATTTGCCAAGTAGGCTAGGCCAACTGGTCAGTCCCAGGGATCCCCGTTTCTACCCATCATTGCTGGAATTGCACATAACACCACACAGGGGTCTTTTCCGTGGGTCCTAGGTTTTTAACTCAGATCCTCATGCTTATACAGCCAGCACTTTACTTACTGAGCCAGCCCCTCACCCCTCCAGAACTTCTTTAATGATATACCACTGTGTACACGGCTACAGTCCAGATTATAGGACAAGATAGCAAAGATCTTGTGGAAAGGAAAGTGAGCAAGGAGATGCTTTTTCCCAGAGCACACCGTGTTCTTGGGGTTGCTCTTCAGGGCCTCCTTGGACTAGTCCTCTGCGTGACATACGTGATCTCCTCTGGCACTAGAACTCTAGCTGGTACTTGCAGCTCCCATCTTTCCTCTCCTAGCATCTGCACAAGCTCTAGAAACAATCACCTGTTTCTGCCTACACCTCCTCATCCCCCACTTGTTCATTAACCCATTCTTCTCACTAACTGCTCTCAGCAGCTCATCAGTCAGCAGTTCCTAAAGCCCCAGTTGATGGACACTTCACCAACCTGCAGACTTGAACCTGACCCCACGTTGCTAATCTTTCCCCCCGGAAGTGTTTGTGTCCCACATTCCAGGCTCTCGTCTCCCCCTTCCTTTCTGGTGCCTTCTTGTGATGCTGTCCTCACTGGGTCTTCTCTTCCTCTCCCCCAGAGTTGGGCTACACCCCAGCAACCCCTGCTCTCAGAGTAGGCTGGCACAGGCCTGGATCCCAACAAGCTGGGTAGGTGAAAATCCCAGGCCTATCACTGAGAGCTATGTGGGCAGGTCATTCATTAACTCTGTGCCTCAGTTTACTCAGCTATAAAATCGACACATTCACAGGAGTCCTTCCTGACACTGGTTGTACTCTGAAGTCCTGACTCTTCAGCAAGACCGTTCCTGATGGTTTAGAATGTTCAGCACACACTTTAAAGCACTATCTGGGACTGGGGATGTAGCTCAGTTAGTTGGTAGAGTGCTTGCCTAGCATGTACCATATAAGCCAGGCATGGTAGTGCATTCATATAATTCCAGAAGCAGAAGACAAGAAGTCCAGGAACATCCTTGGGACTGCAGAGATGGCTCAGAAGTTAAGAGCACTGGCTGCTCTTGCAGAGAATCTAGGTTCAGTTCCCAGCACCCACACGGTGAGTAACAGCCATTGCCATCCTTAACTCCAGTTCCAGGGGATCTGATACTCTCTTTTGGCCTCCATAGGCACTGCATAAAATAAAAATAAATATAAATAATATGTTAAGGATTATCCTCAGTTGGACAGTGAATATAAGGCCACCCTGAGCTACATTATAACCTGTCTCAAAATAAATAAATAAATATTAAAAAGGAAGCATTGCCTGTTATGATCCTCTTCCCACACTCCTGACACACAGCATGACTTCACTGCCTCTTGTTAAAAACTGGCTCACGAGTCTTCTGTAAGACTTCTCACCTTGAATGTCGAACCTGTGAGATACCTGCCCACCTGTCCTTGAGGCTTCCAACTTGGCGTGTCTGAAACTGAGCTCATCTCCCTCTGGCCATGCTGCGCCTGTCCCTCTCCCACCCATCCCCTCCACCACCTCTCCCAATGAATGGCCCCAGTATCCTTCCCCTGGCTGCCCAAGCCAAAACGATCTAGTCATCAGCCGCTCCTGCCGTCCCCTACTCCCCCGTCCAGTCAGTCACCGGATCATTCTGACTTCAGTGCCCAGTGTCTCTTGAGTCTATGCCTAATTCTCCACCCCTGTTTCCAGTATCTTAGTTAGAATCTTATTAGTTCTCATCTGGATGATAGCAACAATATTAAAAATAACACTGACTACCTGTATCATCTACCCATTATAAATAAAATACAACAGTAGACACTTCATGTATTTCATCATATGAAAGTCTGACACCTACCACATCATCCATGAGTCCATGTGCTCAGAGAAGGCAGAAATTCACTGTCTAGTCCCAGCAACACAGACGTAGTGTAGGGCAGGGAAGTAAACCGAGATACATCGGATTCCAGACCCCAGGCTCTCTGTACATCCCACACTGCAGTGGCCTTCTGGCTGGTCATCTGACAGCTGCCCTGTTCTTTTCTTCTGTCTTCTCCATAGCCATACAGGTCTGCCATTACAATGCCATTACAATTGGACTCATTTTCTCCTCTGAAAATCTGCAGTAGCTCTTAGTACCTTCAAAGTGAAATTCAGATCTTCAGCAAGGCCTTCCCCAATGGAAGATCCTTCTTGATGAAGCTACTTTGCTCTTTTGCAGACTCACCACCCTTCTCTCCAACTGCACATTCTGCACCAGCCTCTCAACCTCCATCTTATATTCATCCTCCCTCCTCCCTCTCTCCCTCTCTCCCTCCCTCCATCTCTTTGGACTTCCCTGCTCCAGGCTCAGCTGACATATCCTTTCTCTGGGAGTATAGTGCTGTCATCGCCACATCTTGGGGCAATACACCTGCAACAGCTTGGGTGTGCTCCCTAGAATTCCCATGTTAGAAGCCTAATCCCCAAGTCATGTGTAAATGGTACTTGATGATGGCCTTTGGGAGTCAATTAGAATAAGATAACATCATGCTGAAGTCCTATGCCTGTACTCCTGGCTTATGAGGAGAAGCAAGACCTGAGCTAGCCTGCTTACTCTATCTGGCCATAGGATATCCTCTACCACACTGTGATCCTGCAGGAAGGCCCTCACAAGGTTCCAAGTTAGACTTTCAGAACCATGTACTAAACAGACCTTTAAAAAAAATACTATTCCCTGTCTGTGGTATTCAAGTTACAGCCACAGAAAACAAAGTAGGAAGACATTCTACTGTTGGGCACCTGCTGTATGAAGGCACTCAAGTTTATAGCAGGCAATAACAATCTAGGAATTATCAAGAATAGTTCCTGCTTCTAGAGAACTAGTGAGAAGGATAGGTGGTGAGATGCTGCATACCTGCCTCTGACCCCCTCTACCTAGATCTCTGAGTTCCTTGAACAACAAGGGCACCTTGTTTATCTGTGCCTCTAGGATGTAGAACTGAGCCTGGCGAGTATATAAGGGCATCAGCAAATGGTGACAGGTTAGCTGAGCAGACACACTAAAGTCATTAAGCCGTCTCTGTGAGCCAAAGGGTCCCACATTCATGTGAGTCTTTCCCAGAACAAATGCCCAAGTTGCTCCTTTCTGAATGTTCATGAGGTTCTTGGGATATAATACTGAAAAATGCTCTCACCAACCATACCTACCCCATGTGACTGACTCACTAAGACATGAAGGGACCAAGTCTTTACAGCAGAAAACTGGCAGTGCAGAGCCCCTTCTAGTGGTCATATGGCAGGAAAATAGAGAACAGAGAAAGCTGCATCAAGATTAACCTACACAGGTCTGAAGGGATGGCTCAGCGGTTATGGGCACTGGCTGCTCTTTCCAGAGGACCCAGGTTCAGATCCCAGGACCCACATGGCAGCTAACAACTGTCCATAACTCTAGTTCCAGGGCATCTGCGCCCTTTTCTGACCTCCTCGGACACTGTACAACATGGGTGCACTTACATACATACAGGCAATACACTCATACACATAAATGAAAAATAATAATTTTTTAAAATGAGTAACATACAGAAGAAGTCAACTGGCAGAAAAAAGACTGAAAGCCCTTCCCTGCCTGGGTTTCACACAACAAACACAGTATGCTTAAGAAAAGTTCACGGCTCATGGGTACACAAAACGAGGGAGAGGTGGGTGCTGTATAAATGTCCGACAAAGAGCATTTGAGCACGAGCCTTTCCCCCAACTTACGAAGGCACGCCCATTCTGGAGAGGGCCTTTTCCTTTCTCAACAAAGTGTCTCTAGTTTCTAATCATGTGCTCATTGTCCAGTTCTTTGCAGCAGGAAACAAGAGCCTGGATGCTTTGGCTGGTGTCCCTCAGGACTCAGATCCATGCCTGTAAGAGTCATGCCATCTACCCATGGGTCCACTGTCGTATCTCAGGACAGGGAGCTGCTGTCAAAGGTTGCTCTGCCACGGGGCACAAGGACCCGAGAGAGTAATATATGTGTCTCCCCCTAGAGTTGACACTTGCCCCTTCCAGAGAGCTGCTGTGGCCCCGCTTCATGACCAGATGAACGGGCAAGAGGACAGGCAGCTGTGTCTGTGTAGGTGCCCAGGGAGAGCCTTAGTCAGCTCTAGTGGCTACTCCTTCCTGAGAAGGAACAAGATCCCCTGAAGTTCATTCCCTTAGGCAAAACAGCCCTCTGAGTGAAAGGCAAGACAGCACTGGGCAAAGGGAAGAGGCTCTGCGCAAGCAGGTGTTCTGGGAAAAGCCTTGTTTTCCTCAGGGGTTTATGGGGGCATAAACCTTGGTTTGGAACGGTCTGCCTCCTCTCACAGTGGAGAGCAAAGTGCAGGCTGCCTCAGGGATCACACAGGGGGCAAGAGGAGCAGAACAGTAACTGAGCCCCACTCCCAGGCACCAGTGGACTGCCCAGGCAACACCCTGGAAGTCACACCTGGGAGAAAGCTGGAAAGGGGAAACGGGTGGGAGTGGCTGTTTCCAGCATGCTGCAGCAGCACACTCGCCTCTGCCTCCTGTTTTTCCCTCCTCTCCCTCCATCTCGTCCTCCTCCCCTTCCTCCTCCTCCTCCCCTTCTTCCTCCTCCCCCTCCTCCTCCTCCTCCCCTTCTTCCTCCTCCCCCTCCTCCTCCTCCTCCCCCTCTTCCTCCTCCCCCTCCTCCTCCTCCTCTTCCTCCTCCCTCTCTTTCTCCTCCCCCTCTCCCTCCTCCTCTTCTTCCTCCTCCTCTTCCTCCCCCTCTTCCTCCTCCCCTTCCTCCCCCTCTCCCTCCTCTTCTTCCTCCCAGCCCCTCCTCCTCCTTCCCCCATTCTTCACTGGCCTGAAACTATATAGCTGACAATGACCCTGAACTTTTGATTCTCCTGCCTTCACCTCCCAAAAGCCACCATGCCAAAAGTTTATGCAGTCCTGGGAAACTGAACCCAGGGTTTTGTGTCTGCTGGGCAAGCACCTACCAACTAAGATACATCCCCAGCCCCAGACATTCTATTTATCTATCTATCTATCTATTTTTTAGACAGGGTCTCACTATGGCTGGAACACACTATGTAGACCAGGTTGGCCTCAAATTCGTAGAGATCTGCCTGCCTCTGTCTCCAGAATGCTGGGATTAAAGGCGTGCAGCACCATGCCTGGCTTCTACAATCTTTTTAACAAACAGTTTTTCCAAACACTTTGATGATCATACTCTATCCTGAGGAGGTCTGGACCAGTCAATCTGTGACTGGAACCTGATCCTGGGTCTGCCTTTTAGCTGTGAACATGGCCCTCTTTCTTTCTCTGATACGTACTTCCAAAGAGTAGTTGAGACTCAATGAAAGAAAGACATCTAACTAAAGCCCCCACCCCGGCGTGGCACTCACCAGCTTTCAGGAGCCTCCATTGGGTCCCTTTTTCCAGGGTGGATCACATGGTCCTCAGAGGAGGGTACCATCTCTTGCCTCCACCCCCTGAGCCTTAGCTAGACCAAGTTACCTCTGTCCCTGTTACCAGAATTGTTGGGGTCAGAGCCTGGACCCTGCTGGCTCAACTGCTCATCCTCCTTAGGCCAGGTAAACAAACAACACTGAAGAACAGGGAAAGGAGATTTATACAGTGTGACCACATTGGGAAGGTAAACAAAGAGGCCTAATGACAACCTCCAGGTCCATCTCTGAGGTGCTAACTTGTAACACAAAGCAAGAAGTATGCATAACTAAGCAGTCCCCAAGGTGTGGGATGAGCCCATCATCCCCTCAGCTCCACTTGGCAAGTCATCAGAACTGTGTGAAGTCTCTTTCTGGGAGACAAGCTCCGGCTCTGGCTGACACCAGGACCCCAGACTTTTCTTTTTTCCAGCATGAGATTCCTGGGAAAATTCCAATTTCTTGGGAAGTTCTATCCCCGTCTGCATCTTCTCCTGACTTGTTTCCTGTGTGACTGTCTTCCTAGCTCTCCATTCAGGCTCGGAACATCTGGAAACTGAAGAACGTGTGAGTTCTATGCTAGGGTGTTCATTCACTCATCCCTCCAAAAGTGCCTACATGTGCCCTGGGGTGAGCAGAGTCCAGTTTAGGGGTGACCTGCAGTGCTGTCACCATCAGGCATCCAATCAGCATGCAGCTGTGTCTGTCATCTACCTTCAGACTCAGAGAAGGATGGCAAATTGGGATACAACTCCCAGGAAGCATGTCAGTTCTGATAATGCCTTACCTGATGGATTCAAACAGCCCTGACTATCAAAACTATCAAAACTCAGTCTCTCACGGTTCTCCCTCCCCACTGTCCATGTATCTCCACCTTGCTTGCTTTCTCTTCCCTTTTCTCCCTCTGTCCTTCTCCCCGTAAGTCTGGAGAGATTACCAAGTACTTAGCAATTCATACAGTCTTGTGTACCCAGCAAAGGAGATTGTTCCAAAGACCAGGATCCCAGAGGGGCCATCTATACAATTTGTCAGCCAGGACTTTGAAAAGAAAACAAAATAACCATGCACAGCCACTGAGCTCAGTTTTCTTCTGACTGGTTTCTTTGCTTACTGGAGACAGTGTGCCTCCTCCGCTCCCCTAGGCTTTGGTCCCATGGCTCTAGTAGGAAACAAGGTCAGCAGAGATAGAAGGCAGAGAGCCACCATTCAATGCTCTCTGCACACCCTCTGCACACCTGAACTGGAAATGCCCACTCCATTGTCTCTGCCAGTAGAGACAGACAGCTGGACTACTGATGAGTCAATTACTTCCCCAGGCTCATCTCTGGGCCTCCAAGTCCCCACAATACCCCTACAGATCTGCCAGGCCTTTTCTTGGTTTTCTGCCTTGTGCATGTGTTCCCTAATAGTAATGCCATCTGGTCACTCAGTCCCCTGGACTCCATTAAGTTTCTTCTAGGCTCTCCTTGAAGGATGAGTTTGATCCCTTGAACACCCACCAGTCTCATTCCTACTGACCATACTCTCCTGACCTAGTCACATGACCATCACATCATGGTCTATGATCTGCATGAGACAGGCCATGTCTCTTTCATCTCTGCGTCTTTGCACTGGGTTACACATTATACCTGCATTCCAAGTCCATGTAATATCTAAAGATTCCAGCAGCCCTCTATTGTTAGACTGAAATGCCTCTTCAAACACCAGATAGGATTCTCAACAAGTCCATAGCATTCTCAACAAGTCCAATGGCAAGGTGCACCTCACAGAGGCTAGAAGTCTACTCATGAAAGCTATCTATGAATGCAACCAAAAAGACGTGATCTCACAGGCACAAACACCTGGTACCAAGCTTAACATTTCCACCCACCACCGAGGTTAGACTACCAAAACCTTGTTGTAGATACAAGAGATGCCCAAGGTCTGGCTTTTCTTCCAATCTTTAATACCCTGGAGAAATTCACTTCTCAGATGAGCAGCTGGTGACCAAGAAAGACGATAATGCCAGGTAACAGCAAGAGTCTGGTGTGTGAGAGGGGAGCAGTGCTGAAGGGGGTCTGCAAGGTCTCCAAGACAGTTTATAGCACAGTTTGTACCCTGCTCCACCCCGTGAAGCAGCCCTCGTCAGAGCACTTCCCTGACCCAGAACGAAACTGAGTGCATATACCAGGTGACCTATCCCATTAAAGCTTGGTTTGGAACAGTCTGCCAAAACAAGCAAGCTCTGTGTGGGACAAGTGAGGAGGAAAGCAGAGTGCACAGATGTGCAGGTATTTGTGCAAGGCAGTCTGGCCCGACAGAGCAAATGGCCTAGGGACCACCAAGGAGGGAGCTTAGCTTTCAAAGCTAGGGCTGCTTTGAGGTAAGTACGATTCTAAGCTGGAGATGTGATGGGCTATAACCAAGTATCCAGTGTCACACAGGAAGTCAACAGCTGGTTCTAAACCTGGTTCTCCAATACCTCATAATGGTCATTGCAATCCCCTAACAAGTCTTACCTTTAATGGTAAGTGTCCCTTGTAATACTTAGAAAGCATATTCTGCCATACTTACTCACCTACCCTCACCCCACTCACTTGATAGACAAAGCTTGATAGACAAAGCTGGGGTCCAAGAGTCCCTTACTTCATGCTGAACCTCTCTCCTCCAGGTGTATTCCTCTCTCCCGTACCCAAACAACGAGTACTGTTCTAGCCCTGACTAAGCATTAAGCCACATTTAGCATCAAGGTCAGTGTCCTACACATCTGTATTTGCCAGCAAAGCAAAGAGGAAAGGAAAGGAAGAGTTGCCAAAAGAATGGCACAGTCTTAGTTTGTGAGTGTGGTATAGGTTCAAAAAGAAAAAAGGATGATATAGGCTCTCATGAAAATATTCAGCAAACCTCAGCTCACATTTACTGAGCTGGAGTTACGCTAAATCCTCTACCTGCATAGCAGAGTCCGTGTTCTGAAATCCAGATGTTTGTGCAAATGCTGGCCCCACTACTAATGAGCTACATGACTTTGGGCAAACTCTGTGCCTTCATTTCTTTGTCTAGAAAGTCGAGCAATGCCAGGACAAACTTTAAAGAGATGTCATAAGGAATAAGGGAGTAAAAAAGTTATGAAATGCTAAGCTTGAACTTCTGCATGGCACAGAGAACATGCTCAGTATTAAGAGGAACAGTTGTCCTATGAGTTAGTCTCACTAGTCTGTAAAGAAAGCAAACTGTTCTCCCTCTTTCACCAGTGAGACTTTTAGAGATTCTAAGTTCACTTGCTCAAGGTCACATAGTCTGCCAGTGCCAGAGCTGGAATTTGAATATGAACAGTGACATCTGAAGCTTAGTGCAAGTTGAGTAGGCACTGAGTGCATGGACTGTGCAAGGTTCTAGGTACGTGGACTTCAGTGGAGAAGTGAGCAAGGGCTCCGTCCAGAAGGGGATTTGAATTCTAGCCCCAAAAGAATGAAGAGGCGCTTGCCAAGCCCTGGAGAGGAAGGCCTCAGAACACAGAAGGGGCAATGAGGTGGGGTATTTCAGATCACAGAGGAAGGACTAGAGGGTCAGGCAGGCAGGCGGGGAAGTCCAGAGCTTGTGTACAGGGTCACAGCTTAGACTTCACCATCTAAAGACATATTCATGAGAAGCATTACTGTTAATCTTATCAAACATCCACAGATTCAGGCCCCTTATTTTAGCAATGGGGGATCAACAAGGGTGTGCAGCAGCAAGACCCACTGGAGACTCAGCAATGGAATTCCGGCTGGGAAATGGGAAAGGGAGCAAAATGAGGATAGGAACTGGTGTAGTCAGCTAAACTGAAGCTGATAATAGAGTCATAACTAATGGTGACTCATCACAAGCACTAGTAACGCTATGTGCCAGATAACTGCACTGTGGAAAGGAGGCTGTCCTGGGTAATAGCAGATATTTAGACTCTATCTACCAGGTGAATAGCATCCTCCCCACTTACGTGGTGATGGCCGAAAATGTCTCCAGATACTATATCAGACATCTCTTAGGGGGCAAAATTTAAACCTCAGTTGAGAACATTTGCTCTAAACTCTACTATCTCTACTTTTGTTCCTGTTTATTTGGTTTTTTAAGACAGGGTCCCACCTAACTCAGGCTGGCCTCAGATTCACTATATAGCCAAGGATGACCTTGAACTCCTCATCCTGTTTCCACCTCCCAAGTGCTGGGATCGCAGGTGTGGACTACTACACCTGGCCCACCTCTACTTTTACAACCATAGAAAGGCATCTCCCAGGATTCAAGGGCTGGTGGTCTGGCCCCACGGCCTGACTTCCCCACCCCTGGCAGAATTAGAGATTTGACTCCCCGGATGACAAGGAGAGGTTGCAAGAGTGAAGTTGAAAGGTAGACCCCCCAGGGCCCACTACGGACTTTGCACTGAGCTGGGGCTTCTGAGTAGGGCCGACAGCAGGCACTAAATAAATAGTTTGGGTTAGAAAGGAATCACGATGTGGCTATAAAAGGAAAAGGCCTGGTCTCCCCGAGTATGAGCAGGCAGGAGGTGGTGGATTCTCGCTCAGACTAGACAGAGGGCTGGACTTGGGGTGAGCGGTACAAAGCAGGAAGCTTCTGAATCCTAGCTGGGCCCTTTCTAAAGTCTGTTTCTCTTCATTTCATTTTGCCAGTTTGTAAAACAGGGACAAAAGGTCCTGCCACGGGCTTGATGTTCGAACTCTGGGGGCTGAACTAATAGCAAACGTGAAAACTACCCACCGCGCTCGTCCCCGTCTCCTTCCAAGCCTCCCTCCCTGACTCAGGACCCACATCTGTGCTTCCCTCCACCCCGGAGGCTGGGAGTCCCAGATGAGCCCTGCGAGTCCGACTGAGCCAGTCTCCACGACCAGAGCAGCCCAATTAAGGCTTTAGAGGGCGCCAGCAACCTTCTCCGTAATGAACTCTGATTTCCGGGGTCCGGGGATCGCCAAATGGCTCTGAGAGGAGCCAGGTAAGCACCTCAGTGCGCGCCAGGCAGACTTCAGGTGGGTCGATCTCGGGCAAACCCAAGGTCAAAGCCAGCCACCCGTAAGGCCAGCGGACTCAGCCAGGTTCCCAGAGGCGGAGCAGCTAGACCAGCGCCCAGACTGGAACGCGCCGACTCTGCGAAGTGAGCGGACGCAGGGAGATGAGAGCGGTCTGATCCGGCCACTGGGGCGCTAGGAGCTGGGGACTCCGAGGGGCTCCGGAGCAGGACAGGCAGGAGAAAGCAGACCCACGCTGACACCTGGACGGGGCTCTGAACAAAGCGGCGGCTCGGGTCCGAAGTGCGCCGGTGTTCCCGAAGCGGGGGCGCCCCAGGAGCGGGGTGCTCGCTGCGCGCGGCTTACCTTCGTGGGGACCGCGGACGCGCACTTCCGGGGGCCAAGCCGGGGAGACCCGGGGCGGATCCCTGAGCACCGATCGCCCCGGGACCAGGGGCGGCTCCGGGTTCGGGACTGGGCGCCCGCGTCTCGGAGGGAAACCCGGCCGGCCCTCCGGGTCGAGGCTGAGCTGGGGACGCGGGACGCCGCAGGAGCTCGAGTCCGTGGGAGGAGGAGGTTGTCTCATTTCCTACGCTCCCGCGACTCCTCCGCCCCTTGCTCCCGACCTGCCCTCCCCCTGCTCCCCGCCCCCTTCCCGGAGCCCTCCGCCCGCTTGGACGCCGCGAGACGAAACCTGAACGACTGCTGCGCTACCCGCGCCGACCTCGCTCACTCGCCGGTCCTGCCTGCCTCCCCAGCTTCCCGCGCTCCCAGGGGCCACGAGGCTCCCCATCTGCAGCCCGCACCCTATCCCGGACCTCCAGACCTTCTCCCCTGCTGCAAGGAGCCCAGATCTGGAAACAGGCCTCCAATGCACACCCCCACCCCCCATTCTGCGCTCATTCCAGCAGAACGGACTGCGTTGAGCCTGCGTTTAAACCGCGAGTCCAGACAGGAAATAACCACTTACTCTGTTAAACTTGTTCGACTTTTTTTTTCTTTCTGAGTGGACAGTTTAAAGTCTGATACATAATCTCCAAGGAGTGTTCATTTCTATCAGAAAGACAGCCATTGAAGTCTGGGTTTGAAGTTTTGTTTATTAAACTTGGTAAGTATTTACTGAGCCGCTGATGGGCGCTGAGCTAGGTGCTGCAAAAGCTGAAAAGCACCCGAAGGACATCCTATTCCTAGACAGTTAGGACAGGTGACTGGGGCAAAGAGAAAAGTGGTTCAAAGTCTTAAGACATGGTCAAGTGGAAGAGCGTTCTGTGCAGTGAGTGCAGCCTAGACAAAGGCAGGAAAGAATGATTGCCTCATCAAGAGGCCATACAGCCCTGCGCAGAGCCTGGGTGGTGAGTGACGAGGAGCGGGGGGCACAAGAATACCCTGACAGACCAAGAAAGGACAGGTGCTGCCTGCCAGTTCTGAGAGGGAGCCAGAGCAGCTGATAACTAAGGGCTCACAGAAGGCGGAGAGGAGGGAAGACTGGACGAGATACAGAGTAACCAGGGACCAAATGAGAGATCAGAATCCCAGGTCTCCTCCGGAGTTACTCCTGAAGTGTGGTCCATGAACTGTGGCAGTTCCTATTAGGCATACAGACTTTTTACCACCTCTTGACCTGCTCAACGGGGAATCTGCATTTTAACGAAATCCTCAGATTCAAATACATATTATTATTTGAAAATATTGTTTTCAAGACCATTAGTAGTATGGTAGATTGAATATATTAGACTATGGAGCCCTGGCTGTACCTTAAGAACTGCTGGTGAGCTTCAAATCCCAGGAGGGGCCCAGCTGCACCACCATAAATACTTAACTGGCATGGGAGGCGCACCCATGAGTGTTCCTGAAATGCTTGCCTGATGATTCCATGTAGAACCATCGTCCTAACATTTGTTCAAGAGGTGCTTGATTTACCCTTGAAATGCAACTCTTATTAAAGTAAAACACTAGAGACGGGAGGGAGGGGGTGAATGTAGAGCCGTTTATTCTGCTCTCATGTAGAAGCAACTGGTGAGGTAGAAAGGGCCTTTGTTTCCTCGATGTATGAAGGAGCCAGGTTCCAGCCTCAGCCACTAAATTACAATCTGAACTTGAGTAAGCCCCCTCAGACTTCATTTTTATCTGTTAAACACACAAACACACACACACACACACACACACTTGAACAATTCCAGATTCCACACCCTGACACTTAACATAACTGGCCAGCTGTATCAGCAGGCAGATGGAGAGGCAGAAGTTTCATAACCTAATGCTGAGTACACACCTACCCAGGGCAGCACACACACAGACTTCTGAGATCGCAGTTTTGATCTGGACCACACATATAACTTGTGCTCTGTAAATGTGGCGGGGATGAAGGAACCGATATAGTACAGTTGCTGGAAGGTGAGCAGAGACTTTCTCTGCGTCCATTTGGCTGTAGACTATTTTATAGGGAAGATTTGGCTCCAATCCAGAGCTTATTCATTTATCCTCCAGGCTAAATAGGACATTGAAGTTCTCTGACCCCATCTGGCTTTGTATATAAATCTACTCTGACTACTAAGAATTGCCAGTGTATGTTGAATACTTAGAACATGCTTGGTTATATTAAAGTATTGTCTCATTTCAAGAAAATGAAGCAGATCCCTTTGAACCCCTATTTTTCAGGGGTGTTTGAGAATCCTAGGTGTAGAGAGACTAAAAATATTATCTAGCATAAGCCTGTGTCTCTTGTGCAACAGGACACAGGTACACCCACTGCTGGCCAGAGCCCTCCTGGGGATCCTGTAGGTCATTCTGGAAAGCATGAGTCTTTTCCTGGGAAAGGCTTCAGGGCCCACAATCCTATAGACATTCTTCTGGGAGCTAAGTCAAAGAGTCTTTGGTCTATGATTGAATCTTAGGAAAAATTCCTCAAAAACTCCTGGCTTCCTGATTTATGTGACTGGGGGAGGGATTGTATGTGGTACACTGCACCTTCATGTATGCATGTATGAACTGCCTGTAATGAGAGCCTCCCATGTCAACTACTACGCCAGTGCTTTCACAGACATCTTTTAAGTTAAGAATTTGAGAGACAAGGTAGGGGAGGAGAGTCTGGGGTCCATAGCCAAGAGCTCTGATTCTAACCAGAGGAAGGAAGGTAGAAGTGGAAATGATTCATTCTAAGAAATCAGAATGCAGAGTCCAGGTCGAGGGCTGTTCTCTGGATCTCTCATTGAGAACGGCCTCACTGTTATAGACGGGATGCCAACAGGCTGGAGCTCCCTGCAGAAGGCTCCAAGATTCCAGTGATGAGAGCAGGGGACTGCCATCTCTCACAACAGTGTCCCAACCAACAGCACATATAAACTTCTGGAGAAAATCTCGACCCCTGAAGTCCCCTCAGGGGCAAAGGGAACATGGTAATTCAGCACTTCTTGGACAGAGGTTGCAGCATTCCCTTGAGACACAAACATTGGGATGACAAGATCTGGCAGAACGGTAGCTATGTCCGTTGCCCTCACTGAGCTCCAGTTCTGCCGCTTGCACTTCAGAAGCTCTGTTTCCCTGGCAACACTTTGTTAATTTTAGAGAAGTTCACTGTAGCAAATTTTTACTAGTTTTTGCCTCAAAATAGACAGCCTCAAAGTCAGATGTGGCGACTCAAGCTGTAATTCTAGCTTGTGGGAGGCTGAGGCAGGATTGCCATGAGTTTGAGACTGCTGGCCTGCATACAATGTGAGCTCCAGTGTGAGACCTTGTCTCAAAAAAAAAAAAAAAAAAAAAAACCTCTGGGCCTGCAAGATGGCTCAGCAAGTAAAGATTCTTGCTGCCAAGACTGGCAACTTGAGTTCAATCCCAGAACCCACTTAGTGAAAGGAGAGAACTAACTCCCTTAAGGTGTACTCTGACCTCCGTGCACACACATGGGTGCACACCACACACACACACACACACACACACACACATAAATGTTAAAAAAAAAAAAAACACTGACCTGAATTGTCTCCATTTACTGACGACCAGAGCATGACACAAATCTAAATACGGAGGACAAAACAAAACTAAAACTAAGGCAAGACCTTTATACCACTGCATTGTACTCCAAACTGATATATGGCTGAGCTTACATGATGTGTGCATCGAGATACATCCAGGGTGTCCTCACCCGAATCATCTGGTACTGTGAAGTACATTCACTTGTCTGTGCAATTCAGCTTGCCTGTCACTTCCTGGACACTGCCTGTCTGTCACAAGGAACTGTCATGGTTACCCTAGGCCACCTCACTGTACATTACACTCAAGGCTTTCCTGATCACTGTCCTCAAGTCACAAGGTGGGATCTAGACCAGGAAGCTGTGTCTCAGTCTCTAAGGGTAGACCTTTTAAACAAACAAACATACCTTTGTGGGTAAGTAATGTATGCAGCCATGATTGACAGCTACTTTTGTAGGAAATGCAGAGAAAAAAACCTAGGGCTTCTAAGATAAGGAACTTATACAACTGTGAGGAACTAGATCTTATAGCAAATGACTTGTAGGAATCATCAGAAAGAGTGCATCAAAATCAGACCCCATCCAAGGTATGTTAACACAATGCCAAGCCAGACATGGCCGTGCATGTCTGTAACCTCAGCACTCAAAAGGCTGAGGGAGAAGGATCACTGTGAGTTCCAGGCACCTGGTCTGCATGGTGAGCTTTAAACTTGCCTCGAAAATACAGTAAGACCCTATCTTAAAAACAACAACAACAAACAGAATAGGGGCTGGGGAGATGGCTCAGTGGTTAAGGGCACTGGCCACTCTTGCAGAGGACCTGGGTTCAATTCTCAGCACCCACATGGCAACTAACAACTCTCTGTAACTCCAGTTCCAAGGGATCTGACACCTACGTCTGTCCTCTGAGGGCACTGTAAAACTTGGGTCCATGCACTTACACACATGCAGGCAATACACTCATACACGTAAAATAAAAATAATAAATAAAATATTTTTAAAAACAGAACAACACCAGGCATGGTGGCACACACCTTTAATCCCAGCCCTTGGAAGGCAGAGGCAGGTGGATCTCTATGAGATCAAGGCCAGCCTGGTCCATATAGTGAGTTCCAGGTGGGCTAGGACTAGAGAGACCCTGTCAAACAACAACAACAAACCCTACAGAACCAAGTCTGCACCTTGATACTGCTTAAACAGAATGCCTGGGAAAATCGACATAAGGGAGAGGGTTTGCTGTGGCTGCACTTCAGGCCGCAGACCATGTGGCATGGAGGTCACCGTGGCAGGAACGTGGGGGAGCTGGTTGCGTCGCATCCACAGTCAAGAACAGGGAGACGTGGTGAATGCATGCCAGAGCCTAGTCACCGCCTCCACTTCATTCAGTCCAGAATGCCCTGCCAGGGAATGGTCCCACCCACAACTAAGATGAGTGTGCCCACATCAATGAATAGGTTCAAGATAATCCTCCAAAAGTAAGCCCAGAGGCCTTCTCCCTAGATTCTAACAGGTTGATAACACTGACCATCACAGACACTGTGGGAATGATTTTTACCCAGCCTTATAACCAAAGTTAATCTTATGTTTTGAGATTATTTAACACTATCTCAGATTGTTCATAATGTACATAAGCTTACTAGGGCTTGGGCTCCTCTTATCTTCTTAAACATATACCTTTAATCTCTCATGAGCCATCCTTGCTTTTACCCATAATGTATTGTGGTGTGTATGTGTGTGTATGTCTGTGTGTGTGTGTGTGTGTGTGTGTGTGTTGTGAAAATATCAAGGCTGCAAACATGGAATATTCCTTGAAAGTCAGGAATTATGCCATTTATTTTGCAAACAACAGATTAAATTGACAATATCTGTGGTTATGTTTGCTATTGTAGGACAGGGCAAATCTTTGATAAGACAGGTTCCCCATTTCTTCCCCATGTGATGCTGAATGAAACATTTCAATTAAAAGAGAACAAGGCCTTTTTCAGGAGCACTTTTCCAGGAGAGATCTGAAGGCACAAGTTCTCAGAACAGTCCAGGCCCACTCTTGGTTTTAATGGATGATAAGAGTCATGCTGTTTTTGTTCAGGCATGCTGAATTGCAGCATCACACTGTCACAAAAAAAAATCATCAAACAACTGAACAAACAAATAAATATATAGTATAGGTGCTTGAGAGATGGTTCATCTGTAAAGAGCACTTGCTGCTTTTGCAGAGGATTCAGGTTCAGCTACCCACACTGGGCAGCTCATAACTGTTTGTAACTCCAGTTCCAGCAGATCCAATAATGCCTTGGCCTCCACTGGCACTTGCATGCACATGGTGCACATATATATGCTTAGACACACTCCCACACACATAATACAAAAAATAGCCAGGCATGGTGGTACACACCTTTCACCCCAGTACTCAGGAGGCAGAGAGACAAATTTCTGTGAGATAGAAGTCAGTCTCTGTGAGATAGAAGCTAACCTGGTCTACATGGTGAGTTCCAGGCCAACTAGGGTTACAGGGAGACCTTATCTCAAAAAAAAACCTAATAAATGACAATGTCTAGTGGGGTGTTATGCACCAGCAGTCTCAGCACTCAGTGACTTAGGCAGGAGAATCACAGGATCAGGCAGCGACTGCAAACTAAGCTCAAGGCCAACCTCAGAAACACAGTGAGACCATGCCTTAAAACAAGAAAGGCAAAGCCAAACCAACAGAAATCCCCAGACTTGCCTCTCCCTTGACTGAAGTTCACCATTCAGAAGGGGAGGAAATCTGGTTCCCTCCTAAGAAAGTACAAATGATTGAAACCAGAGTCTGTACCCAGTTCTACTGTGGCATTGCTGTTTACAAGAAGCTTCAAATTTACAACTATTGTTAATCCCAGAAGTAAATAATCTCCAGGAGCACTGGATTGAGACACGTCTGTACACCAAATAACGGGAGACAAAGGAAATTGCTTCAGAGCCCGACATGCTAATGGATGGGCCGACAGATTACAAGTGTGTCACGGCCAGTGATGTCACTTGAGGAAAATCAGGTCTGGAACTTTTGTGAAAGCTCTGCCTGACAGTCATTTCAGATCTATTCATCTCAGCAAAAGGGAGTTTGAAAAGGAAATGTACACTTTTTATGATGTTAGATTGAGGGTGCTGATTTAGCACATGGGTTCATTGTCCAGCACCACATAAAACTGGGTATGGTGGTACAGATCTCTAATACCAGTGCTCAAGGAGGTGGATGTGGGAGGATCAAAAGTTCAAGGTCATCCTCAGCTACGTAATTTGAAGCCAGTTTGAGCTACATGAGGACCTTTTTTCATAAAATCAGAGTAAATAAATAAAAATAAATAAATAATAGAATGTTAGTTTGGACTGGGTATAGTAGGACATGCCTATAATATCAGCACTTGGGAGGTAGAGGCAGGAGAATGAGGAGCTCAGGGTTATCTTCCTCTATATAGTGAGTCTGAGGCTAGCCCAGGCTTCATGAGACCCTGTCTGAAATAAAAGGATTAATAATAATAATAATGAAATGTTAGTTTGGGGAAGACAAGATAACCAGCCTTCCCCCTCTTCCCTCCCTCACTATGTCTTTCTCTCTCTTTCATTTTTTAGCCCAGTGACTCATTTTTGCCATTACATTCATTCCAAGCTGAAGGGATTTCTGTTAAGGCCCATGGACTGTCATTAACCAGGTGTCATTTAAATTCTCTCATCCCTTAGCAGCCTGCTGAAGTAAAGCTGGTTGTTTGGCAATGGTGACTACTAACACCTCCTAGTCATCAATAGGAAGAATGCAAGCACCTCTTATTTACAGTTCCACCTTCTACCAAGCTCTGTAAGTTTGAGCGGACGCCACTAATCATCAGCTATGTCACCACTGACAGTTCGGAGCTCTCTGAGCTTCTCCTCTCTACATGTAGAAGGGCAAATTCTAAAGACCCACACTCCCCAAGTTTTGTCATCTTCCTTTTCCAGAAGTGAAGGTTTATCCTTCCAGAGAGATAAGAAGGGAGACTAGACACCATTAAGTTGTCTAAAAGGTTGTTTAGGGGCTGGGAAGATGGTTCAGTTGGTAAAGTGCTTGTCACTCAAGTATGAGGACCTGGGGTTCAGATCCTCAGAACTATGTGAAACTTGATTCAGGAGCTTGTATCTGTAATCCCAACATTCTTACCTCAAGATGAGAGGCAGAAACAGGAGAATCCCCAGAAGCTGGAGGCCAAAGAGCCTGGTGTAGGAAGAAGCAAACAGATTCTGTCTCAAAAAAGTTGGAAAGTGGAAACTGAAAAATGAGGTTGACCCTTGTCCCCCACACTACGCCCTTCTTTCTCTCTCACACAGAGGCACTCAATGATAATTGTTTAGGCTAAGGACATGGTTTAGTTAGTAAACTGCTTACCACAAAAGCATAGGGACCTGAATTCAACCCTCAGAACACAGGTACAAAAGCTGGGTTTCATTGTGTGTGCTTGTAGTTCCAGAGCTGAAGGTGGAGACAAGAAAAGCTTGCGCTCACTGGCCAGCTGGCTGAGCACAGCCATTGAGTTCCAGACTAAACCAGTGAAAGATCCCCTTTCTCACAAAAAAAAGGGGGGGCTGGAGGGACGGCTCAGCAGTTAGTTAGGATGGCTGCGCTTACAGAGGACCTGGGTTCAGTTTCCAGCATTTATATAGCAACTAACAACCACCCAAAACTCCAGTTCCAGGGGATCTGACACACACTTTGACTTCTGTGGGCATTTCATGACATGGGTATACCTATATACATGCGGACAATATGCTCATACACACCAAATAAAGTAAATATTTTTTTAAAAAACCAAGGTGGGTAGTGAGATGATT
Organism: Eospalax fontanierii; assembly: GCA_035773235.1. NCBI lineage: Eukaryota > Metazoa > Chordata > Mammalia > Rodentia > Spalacidae > Eospalax > Eospalax fontanierii. The sequence goes on along the minus strand of CM069547.1, from coordinate 48,892,249 downwards.
CAGTCAGTCCTCAAGAACTTGGCAACAAGTCTAATGACCACAAGTTCCATCCCTGAGACCCACATGGTGGAGGTGGGGAATCAGTTCCTGCAAGTTGTGCACCTATCAGTTCCCTGTCATGTGCGCACGCACACATGTCCACACACACACACACACACACACAATATAAAATGTAACTTTTTTTAAAGGTGGATGGCATCTGAGGAACAACACCCAGTGTTGTCCTCTGGCCTCTACGCATACAGGGAAACGTGTTCAGGGAAACTAAACCTCTAGGAAGTATAACCCGTACAGCCAAGCCCTGACAGTGTTCTAGTCACAAACCACCTTCCTTTAAAAGGAATGAACCCTAGGGCTGGAGAGAGGACTCAGTGGTTAAGAGCACTGGCTGCTCTTGCAGAGGACCCAGGTTCAAGTCCCAGCACCCACATAGCAGCTAACAGTGATCCATGACTCCAGTTCCACAGGATCCGATATACTCGTCTGACCTCTGTGAGCACTGCACATTTACACATGTGCAGGCAATACATTCATACACATAAAACAAAAAAGGAAAGAAAAGGAATGAACCTTAAAAGGATGAAATTCTGAGAAAGCTGAATCTGTTGAGTGCCATCTTGATTTGCTCCCCTGGAGTGTAGACTCACCTCATGGAGTTACGTCCCAGTCAGAGGAACAGGGAACTAGATTAACCTTTCATTCAACCACTTCATCATTCATGGGATAAAAGAGTAGAAATCACAATATCTCTCTAGCCCATTGCCGCTCCCTGTTATAACATTACTTCTGATTAATGATAAGTTTTAAATCAAAATATTCACCAGTTAAACCCCAATTTTTCTTCTCCTCTACCTGCAGCATTTTCTTCAGGGAAATTTTCATGCTGAAGTTGACACAGCCTCTCTTTTTTCTTCTTTCATCTTGGCTAACAAGGTTAAATAAGCATGAACAGAATTTTAATAAATCATCCAGTAGAAAGTAAAAAGACACTAGAAAAAGAAAAAAATCTTTCAATGCGTTTTTTAAAAATAAGACAGTGGGACTAGAAACAGGACTAGAGAAATTGCTAACGCTTATTCTTTAAGAAAATTCAAGTTAGATCCCTAATTATAATATATATCACCCAATAAAGTTGTCAAGATAGTTATGGCTATTTTTTTGCTGAAAATATCATTGATTCTCATTAGAAAACTGAGAAAAATCATTGCACTTCAGTTCCGTGGCCTGCTAAAAATAACACACCAGCTTTTTGAGTTAGTAGAGATTGAACCTAGAGCTTTCTGGTAGAGTTAATTATCAACCTGCCTGGATCTAGAATCACTAGAGATGGGCCACAGGGCTGGAGGATTAACTCCTTTAGGGTGGCTCTGGCCTTGACCACGGGGATTATCCTGATTGGGCGGCTGCTGTGAGAAGCTCCATCTTAACTGTGAACCAAACCACCAGCTGGGCCTCTGCGTGGGGAATCCAGACTGTACCAAGGGAAAAGGCTCTGAGCAGAAGCATTCGCATCTCTCTGCTTCCTGACTGTAGCACTATTGACCGAGCTCCTGCCCCACAATCATGGACAGCTTGGAGCTCCTGCCCCACAATCATGGACAGCCTGGAGCTCCTGCCCCACAATCATGGACAGCCTGGAGCTCCTGCCTCACAATGATGGACAGTTTGGAACTGAGCCAAAATAAATTCTTCCTTCCTTTTACCTTTGTCACAGAAAATGAAAAGTAACTAAGACAGACCTCTCACATGTCAGACAAGCACCTCACCGCTCAGATACATGCTCAGTCCCCTGTCACCGTGCACATTTGCATTAAAGCAGTTCAACAGTATAACTGGCCTGAACAGGAAGCTATAGTCAGAGTCCCGTCACAGGGTGGCCTGCAGTGCCCCCAGTTATTTGCCCCCAATTATTCAAAGGCTGATTTTCTGTAACTGGACCCCATATGTGTTAAAAGTCAATAGAACAATTTTGTCTGAAAGATATTGGGCAAACAAGACAGAGGAAAACTTGTACCAGACTCTTAATTTTCTTTTAAGGGTTGGAGAGATGGTTCCGCAGTTCAGAACACTTTCTGTTTCATAGGACCCAGATCACAACCACACTCTAGCTCCAGGGGATCTGATTCCCTCTTCTGAACTCAGGGCACCTCAAACACACACCTTTTTAAAGTAAATTTGTAAGATGTAAAGTGTGTCCACTGAACCAGAACAGATTATTACGGAGTTCCAAACCTTTGAGAACTTCCACAGTATATGTATTTAATTAGCTTTCTGATTTCATAACTTTTGGGGTGGCACATACTAGAATATGATATTCTTATGCAAAGATACACTAGATCTGGTCAATCTGTCTGGCAATGTTTTTATGACCTCAGTACCATGATCTAGAAATCTTTCCATTTTTAAATTGTGACCTGCCATCAGAACCTGGTCTGCCTCCATTATGGGTTCACCAGACCAAGCTTGAAATCAGTTGCAAACATGAGCAAGACATCTAAGATCCTGAGACTAAGACACATTAATAAGTAAAATGAGAATTCATTGACTGCAGCTAAGGTTCCCACTAGGAGTCCTTCAGGCTAGCAACCCGGACTGATTATGTCTTCCACAATGAGCCATTTCCTCTGTCTGTAGTGGATCCTCGGCTTCTAAGAAGCGTGGGATTTGCTCAGAATGAGATCTGCATAATGGCAGTGCTTCCACCTAGATGGGTGACTCAGACTCCCCGGCACATGGGGATCTGGGCGGGGGTCTTCTCTGAGTCTCAAGCCCCAGTTTGCCAAAACTGTCTGTTCAGATCCTCTTTCCTGTCTTTAATCATCCACTGCTTCTTTCACCTCTGCTTTGAACATGCCCAAACTTCCCTCGATATTTAAAACATGTTGTAGCCACTATGGAATACTGCACAAAACTTCCTAAAGGAACTAAAAAATAGAATCCTGATGACCTACCTACCAGTCTTCCTTTCAGATATTTACTGAGAAGATTAGAGATCAGTTTGTCAAAAGGTGTCTGCACTGTCTGTTCGTTGTAGCCCTGTGTAGAATAGTGACATGTTGGAATCCTTTTGGGAAAAAACAAAAAACATCGCATAGACATGGCAGAGTATGATTCAATGTTTAAAAAGACCAAAATTCTGTCAGGAACAACAGTGTGCATAGAACCTAGAGAGTATTATGCTAGGTGAAATAAGCCAGGCACAGAAAGACAAATACTACATATTTCCATATGTGTGGACAAATACTACATGTTGCCACATATGTGTGGAATGCAGAGTGGTCAAGCTTAGAAAGACAAGTAGCTACGGGGCTGAAAGTTGAGGGGAGGGGGAGAAAATGATCAAAGGGTACCAGATCTCAGGCAGGTGAGAAGAATATTGGGTATTTTTTTCAGCTCTATCATGCAGCATGGTGAATATACGTTTCAGAATTGCTAAGATTGTAAGTTTAAAATGTTCTTCCCATAATGAATAAGTATTTGGATTTATTTTTTATTTGTGTATATATTATGTGTCTCTCTGTGTGTATGCAGGTGCCCAAAGAAATCAGAAGAGGGAACTGGATTTCTTGGAGCTGAAAGTTATAGGTGATTAGAATCCACCCAATGTGGATGATGGGAAACAAACTCTGGTCTTCTGGAAGGGCAGCAAGCACTCTTTACTACTGAGACATCTCTCTGGCCCTGGATTAAGTATTTGAAGCCAGGCAGGTGGTTCCTTCCTATCATCCCAACACTCTAGGAGGCTGAGACAGGAGGATTTCAGTGAGTTTGAGACCAATCTGGGCTACATAGTGAGATACTGCCTCCAAAAGAAATCCAAAAGTGATTCATATGCTAACTAGTTTGATTTAATAATCTCATATTGCATTCATAAATCATAGCATTGCTTCTTCTATAAATACAGACAGTTATTGATGATTTATAATAGTGTCAAATACAAAAAATGAAAATTAAATAAATAAAATAATAAGTATTACAAAAGAGGCTTCTCGTGCTCTAGATCCATATCTTGATAATTTTCTGTATTTTTACTGTTTGGTGCTTTGCCGGAGCCCCCTGGCAGAAATCGAACCGCACCCGAATCGGGGAGTGAGGATGAGAAAATGTAGAGATAGAAAGAGAGGAAGAGAAAACAAAGGGACAGACTCAGGAGGACTGTCAGTCACACTGAAGCCGCTTGCCTTTATTAAGTCCCCCCCATTTATACTGTGAAATGAGCAAAACAAAACAATGGGTGAAAAGTTCAACACAAAACAATACTAACACAGGCAAAATAACTTAAGATGTGATTGGCTTCCTTCAAAGATCTTCAGGTGACCTCAGTCTTAGGCATAGAATAAACATCTCCTTAGGTGTAAATCATTTGCATAATGAAAACTCCTGCTTCCAACAGCACTTCTGTGCATGAGATTGACTTCTGCCTAACCCCAAACTAGGGCATAGTTCAAGGCAGACAAATGGCTCCCGACAGTGCTTCATAACCAGACTTCTCAGACTGGGTGTCTTTACTCTCGTCACCTTCTTGTTTTAATATTATGCGTACAAATGATCTGTCTCCACATGTGTAAATACACACAGTGCCTGTGGAGGTCAGAAGAGGGTGTTGGATCCACTGGAACAGAAGTTACAGTTCTTAGCTGCCGTATAGGGAGGTGCTAGGAACTGAACCCAGGTCCTCTTGCAACAAGTGCTCTTAACCTTTTAGCCATCTCTACAGCCACTCTTCTCACTTTCTAGATTCAGTCTTCAACTTCCCAGTCTGACTTCTGTGCCCAGTGCTCTCTTACAACCTCCCTCATCGCTGTCTGCCCTGCTGGCCTCTACTCTGGGTTCCCATCGGTCTGCAGTGTCTGCAGCTCCCAGGCACATCCTTGTCACATTCCCCTCCTAACTCAGAGTCCCCAGCATTCCCACCTTCTTGTTGGTTCTTAAGAAACATATCTGATCACATCTCTGAAAAGCTTCCAGGTCATTGCAGACTCCTTAGCATCATATGCAAGGTTCTTCAGAGCTGACCCTGCCCTCCTCTCCCACCCACCCAGAACCTGCTTCAGCTGTGGCAGCTTGCTTCACAAACATGTCATACTGTTGTGTCTCCATGTGCAATGTTCTCAATGCCACCCTCCCCACCCCCCCCCAAGCAGAATTCCAGCTCACCTTTGAGGACTCAGAACAAAGGCAAGCAATACTGGGAAGCCTTCTCTGCCTCCAGAGAATCGGGACCTCCTTTCCCGGTTTCTGGATCTGCCACATATCTTCACTGTAAAACTGCGTGGTGTTGCCTACCGAGGGCTAAGCTCGGTGACGGCAATTGTTGCTCGTTCATCTTTCTGTCTCCAGAGTCTGACGTTGCACCTACTTTTGACAAAGGTGCAGGAAACATCACTCTCTTGTTATTTCTCTCAAAGAATTTTGTTCTTTGCTCACCCCCTAAGGAAATGCAATTTTCATCATTCCTGGGCCCTGTCCCCCACCTGCCACCAGGGTCATGTAGAAACCCCTGGTTATGGCTGGGTGCACAACAAGCAAAGAGTCTGCTCAGGATTTGTCTATAAGGTCTTCAGACCCAGCTTGCTGCCCAGGCTTATAAGGAACCACAAAACAGGCTGAGGCTTAGGGCATGCGGGACTTTTTTTTTTTACAGGAATTCTTGATGCTCAGTCATTTCTGCCCTGCCTCCATCCTTCCTTCCCCTCAGTAGTCCCCAGGTTGGGAACCTTGGCAGAGTAGAGTCCAGGTGATCACACTTCATGGACACTCCCTCCAATTATTTCAGTCTTTCATCCCCTCCGTCAGTATATGCATCCTCGGAAATGCAAGACCCCCATTCCAACACCAGCTCAGAGCAGTTGGAAAAGAAGAAGGGCTGGGCCTGTGACACAGGCCTGTAGTCCCGGCTGCTTGGGAAGGTGAGGCAGGAGGATCATGAGTTAATGGCCAGCCTAGGCAACAGTGAGATCCTCTCAAAGACTAAGTTATTTAACTATGAATGTATGTAATGACTTTATGAAAAGCAGGAATGTCCATGAACGCCTGACTGGAATCCTCTCCCAAAGACACAACACCTCTGCCAGGAATGCCTCCTCATCCTCACCCTCTTCCTTGTTCCTTCAGAGAGGAGCCTGAAGTGCCCTGGGTCTCCTGTGACCCAGGAAAGGGCTGGCTGACAGGCCAGTTTATGTGCGGGGCTGACTTGAGCTGCGGATGCAGAGTGTTCTCAGGAGCTGCACTAACCCATTTTCTCTCATGGATGATTTTAATCTCATTCATTCTTGCCCACCCAATGAGAAAACTAAAAGCATAGTTGGGAGAGGGCGGGAGATGGAAGCCACAGGTCAGGATCCGAGTGGCAGCTAAATCCAGTGGGAGGAAGCCAGTGCCGATGTAATCCTTTCAGGAAAGTGAGTATTACTGGAGAGGAGGGCGCTGCCAAAGTAACTTTGTTTCAAGAACAAATAGCACATTTTCCCTCAATGTTTGCTTTTCTCTCTTTGATCCCCTCCAGCCCCTGTGGAAATGCCTGGCCAGCGATTTTTCTGCCCTCTGAGGCAAGGGGAAGAAGCCACAAGTGCTCAATTGAGATGCCTTCAACCAGGGCCTAGGTGGGGGCTCCCGGGTGTGCTGGAACCACGGGGCCTGTGGAAGCCTGGAATCCAGATGTTTCCATGCAGTTCAATCACCACAAATATGCCACAGTATTTGCAAACACATTGTCACGATGCCCAGGAGCTGTTTAGGAGGGAATAATGATGGCCAGGGTCTGTTTGACCAAAGCCATTGGGAGTCATGGGAGTCAGAAAATGAGAAACTAAAGGCAAAGCTGAGTGTGTTAATGTTTAACTCTAGGTCCCAGGCAAAGCACATGCTTGCACACAGCTGGGCTGACAGGCATGGCCTCCGCCAGGGGAGTTTATGGTTCAAGGGTTCTAGAAGCCACATTCCCTAACTACTCGCAGTTCCCCTTCTGTTCCCAGAGAGCTTCATTTCAAGGGAGTGATAAGCAGGGCAGTGGCAAAGAAAGATCTATATACCCTGAATTCAGACAGGCCTGCATTCAACGCTCTTTCTTCCACTTACCAGGAGGTCTAAGTAAAGCAACTTGAGAATCCAGTTTCCTCATTTATCACCTGAGAACTGTTAACACTGTTCTTGTAATATGTTCTGAAAACATCTGGGATGATGGATGATGTATCACGCTACCCTAGCTTTTCCGTAACTGTCGATTCTCATCCTTTAATTCCTATAGTATATCATCCATATCAGAATATAGTGAGCACTCATTCATTAATGGAAAAATTTATACTAGGTTTACACAGGAAATCAAATATAAAGTTCACTCAATGGAAAATGACATTCAAAATGAAGATTCAAGCTTGGAAAATGTAAAGTAACAGATACAGGTCATGTCTTAGAACTGTCCACAGACACTCATTAGTAGCAAGTCCCAACCCTCAGTAGTAGGTTCCCCCAGAGGGTAGGGATACCTAAGGAAAACCTTCCTGAGGATAGCTCGGCTTGCTCTGGGCAGAGGGGCAAGGAACAAGTATGCCTCCTACTTGCTTGGAGAAATCTAATAGACTTATCTGTCTTACATTGGAACAATTGGTAGATATCTGGAAAGGGCATGAGGAAATTGGGGTGAATATTAAAATTAATGTGGTAGCCAGTTCTTTCTTGGAACACTCACTGAGAGTCTTCTTGAATCTAGACTGACTTGGGGACCGTGTCACAAAGAATTTGAGAAGAAGCCTGATCAGTGTCTTGTTCTAACGTCTATAAATGAATCCTGCAAACTGCATGACTTATAAGGAAGATTGACAGAAGGATGAGGGGACTCTCAAGTAGGGACACAGAAGAGCTGGGCTTTATAACAAGGCTGCTCTGGAAATAACCTCCAGGGCTATGTGTTCTAAGTTTTTGTTAATTGGTTTATTTTTATTTTATGTGTATGAGTGTTTTGTCTGCATGTATGTAAGTGCACCCATGCATGCAATGTTCACAGAGGCCAGAAGAGGTCATTGGAACTGGAATAACAGACTACTCTTAATTGTAGTTTGAGTACTGGGACCAAACTTAGGTCCTCTACAAGAGCATCCAGTGCTCTTAACCACAAAGTCATCTCCCCAGCCTTAGTTATTAGGGTGATCATCCCACCTCACTAACCTACCTAGAAGAGTTCTCCCAGACACACCCAGACTGAGTGTGATCCTAGGTGATTCCAGATCCTGTCCAGTTACCAATGCTGCAGTTGCTGTTGATACCTGACAAAAAGCAACTAAAGGGAGGGAGGGCTTGTTTTAGCTCACAGTTCCAGGGAACAGTCCGTCACGGAGGGACAGACACGAGGACAGGGGTGCAAAGCAGCTGGTCTCATTGCATCTACAGCCAGAAAGCAGAGAAATGAAAACTGGTGCTCAGCTCCTCTGTTCAGTCCAGGATCCGAGCCCATGGCCTGGTGCTGTGCTGGATAGCAAGCTGACGCACCTGGGAGGAGGATCTCCATCTGATTGGCCTATGGCCACGGCTGTGAGGCGTTTTCTTGATTGTTAATCGATGTTGGAGGGCCCAGCCCATTGTGAGAGATGCCACACCTCTGGGCAAGTGGTCCTAGGTTGTAAGAGAAAGCAGCCTGCACATAGGCCAGAGACAGCAAGCCAGGAAGCGGTGTTCCTCTGTGGTCTCTACTTCAGTACTGCCTCCAGGTCCTGCCTGAATTTCCTTCAGTGAAGGATTGTGACCCGGGAGTTGTAAGCTAAAATAAACCCTCTCCCTCAAGTTGGTTTTAGTCAGTGTTCTATCACAGCACTACAGGAGCAGACGAATACACGTGCTGTGCATATTTAGGGCAGATCATCGCACCTCAGTTAACCTACCTAGAAGAGCTCTCCTAGACATACGCAGACAATTATCTCCTAGGTGATACCAGATCCTGTCCACTTCCCAATGAATACTAACCACAGCACTAATGAACTAACATATTAATCTATGAACACATTCACCAGGGCAGAGCTCTCATGAACCACTCACTTCCCCAACTCCCCATCTGAATCTTACTAAGAATTTGAAATCTAACTTTCTAACACTAAAATTTGGAGGACATGTCCCAATCCCAGCATTACACCCTCCGCCTTCCAAATTCATGTTCTTCTCACAAATAAAATACATTCTATCTTAACTTGTTCCAGCATTAATGCAAAAGTCCTAAGTCCAGAAACTCAGGAGATTGTAGTCAGATGCTGGCTGGGGGTTAAGTCATCTAAAGACATGTCAGAAACTGAAGGGCTCACCCACATGGTTGCAGATTGGTTCCAGTTGTTGGCAGGAGGCCTCGGTTCTTCAAGTGGAGCTGTTGGAGCGTCTTTCTGGCTTGAGAGCAATCTTTATTAACCACAAGCCTTTCAAAAAGGCCAAGGCAGAAGCTACAATGCCTTTTAAGACATAGCCTTCAATGCTTAATCCCAGCACTTAGGAGGCAAAGGCAGGTGGATCTCTGTGAGTTCAAGGCCAACCTGGTCTACACAGTGAGTCTAACCAGGGCTTCAGAGTGATTTCTGTCTCAAAAAACAAAACAAAAAAAAAAATCATAGCTTCAGAGGACACATGCCAGCCCTTCCACCTTGCTCTATAGATTTCATCACAGAATAATCCATGGTTCCATATGGGAAAGCATCCCACAAGAGGAAATGGTCACTGGGGGACAGCTTGAAGGCCTCTGTGTTTTCTAGTACCATAGGGTTTTAAACAGGACAAGTGAGGCTTTCATGTGTCTGTAGCACTAAAGAACAAAGACTGAAGCTGCTGATTCTAGCCTGCCTCCCTGACCTAGGGGGTGGCGAAGCGCTCGAAAGTTGTTTCACATCTCAGAAAACATCCACCACCGATCTCAGTGAGTACCTCTGAAATGACAGATTTCCCTTCCAAAGATTTTATATTTAATGTGTGTGTGTGTGTTTATGTGTGTTTGTGTGTGCACTTGCTGCTGCCTGACACGTGTGTGGAGGCCAGAGGATAACTTGTGGGAACTGGTTCTCTCCTTTTATCATGTGAGTCCCAAGAATTGAATCTGGGACATCAGGCTTGGTGGAAAGTACCTATACCCACTGACTCACCTTGACATTCCTGAAACGAGAGATTCTTGAGGCTTCCTTGGCTGTGTCAGATGCCTGCAGTGCCGAGGAGCATCATTCACAAGTGCTCTGAAGTGCTGGCCGTCTCCGACCTACCCTCTGCCTATCTGCAAGTACCTCCAGGCTGCAGCCTCTCTCACTCACTCCTCGACCTCTCTCTCACTCACTCCTCGACCTTGCACTTTCCTGAAAATGCCTCTGGTAGAATGATACTGATCACAATCATAGAGAGAAGGGGTTCTGGGCAAGGCCATTTATGGCCTCTCCTTGGTGACACAGCAAGCTCACGGAAGCAGATGCTGGTGATGCTGACCTGAGCCCAGCCAATCCGGCCCAGACTTGAAGTTCTCAGTAAAAGCCCCCTAATGGGACCGCTCCAAACATAGTAATAAACTGGAGGGAGGGTGAAATAAGGCACCGTTTCTGTGAATGAGGCAGAGCCACAAAGCTATAAATCTAGAAATGGGCAGGTAAGACCACAATCTTGCTCCTTTGGGAATCTGAGCTCTTGGAGGGATGGTGGGATTCAAAAACACTCTTTTCTGAGAAGCAGCCAGAGATGTGCTCCCTTCAAAGAGGCTACTAGAGCTTGTTCAAGTGGCATCCCTGTTCCTGATTCTAAAGGATGGGTGCCCATCCCCAGGCTGAGGAAAAGTCTTCCATATATCACCCTTCACCAAAATCCACCACTGCATACGTGTGTGTGTGTGTGTGTGTGCTTGCACGCAAGAATGCACATGCATGTCCCTGTGTGTGAGTGCAGGTGCGTATTAGCCACAGCAAGCATGTGAGAGTCGGAAGGTCAATCCTTGACTTCTTCCTTATTTGCAGTTCAGTCCCTTTGTTTTTTGCCTCTGAATACGCCATGATAACTGGCCTGGAGCGTCCAGAGATTGCCTGTCTCTAACTTCCATTTTGAGAGAGGAAAGTTGGAAATTACATATGCACTATCAACCTGACCTTGCTGTAACTTCCCGGGATTTGAAATCAGATCCTCGTGGTTGAGCCACAAGTGCTTTACCCACAGAGAAGGCCTTGCCCCAGGCCTAGTCTCATTTTTAAAACCTCTACTCAAATCATTTTATTAGATTTGTCAGCATCTTGCTAAGAGAAACCTTCTCTCATTCATCCCTTAGGAATTCACCTTCCCTCTCTGCCTCTTTTATCTTTTCCATCTGGGCTCTATCTGATCGGATGGTGTATGTATTTTAATACACCTCGCCAAAGAGCCCAGTAATGTACCTTTTAAAAGGTTACTAACTGAGATGCATTACACTAAAATGGTAGTTTATTTATTAACAAAACAAAGAAAGGAAGTGGATCTTCTCTATTCAGCCCACCAGCTCATATGAGCTCTCTGGAAGCAGTTCACAGACACACCAGAAGGAATGTCTATCCATTCTCTAAGCACTCTTTTTTATTCCAGGGAAACTGGTACCTAAAATTTATTAGAGTTTTCCATAAGATCCCTACTACGTTATAGTAAAAGTCCAACTCACAGGCTATCTCAAGAGAGTATACAACCTAAGTTTATGTCATATGCAATTTTTATTTTATTTGTTGTGGTACTGGAAGTCAGGGCTTCAATCACACTAGACAAGGGTTCTATTCCCAGTTAGAAGTTTTTGCATGTGTAAGGTGCCAGAGGTTGAACCCCATCCCTCGGGAAGGTGCCACCCGAATTCAAGACAGGTCTCCCCTTGTCTTTGGAAAGGCTCTCCCAGGCACAGGTGTGCCTCTGTCTCCTCGGTGATTCTAAGCTCAGTCCAGCTGACGAGGAAGATTAGCCATCACACTACTTCATAGTGATTTTTATGAGGATTAGCAAGAGTAGTGAATGGATGGTTGTCGGACACCATGTGGGTTCTGGGAATCAAACCTTGGTCCTCTGCAAGAGCAGACAGCGCTCTTAACCATCGAGCCATCTCTCCAACTCCTACCTTTTTGGTTTTTAAATGTTTATTTTATTTTTATTTGTGTGTATTTGGAGGTGCTGTGCACATGAGCACAGGGTCTGGCAGAAGACAGAGGAGGTGTCAGAGTCCCCAGAGCTGGAGTTACAGTCACCCAGTGTGGGTGCTGGAAACGGAACTTCAAGTATTCTCAACCATCGAGCAATCTCTCCAGCTCCAAAATCTTTTGTTATATTATACTTTTCTGCTCCAGTCGATCCAACGCTGTGTATGAGGAAGAGTCTATACTGTGTATAACCAAACCAAACCATTAACTCTGTTAAACTTCAAGGTGGGTTGGAGTTTGTGACCCGAGTGCCTTTTTGTTCAGTATGTTTATTATCTTTTTAACATTTGGATCAATTCAAAGTAAAGATATTTATACATTTAATCTTCCATAGAACTGGGTTATTTTGTTGTATCAGAACAATCTGCATTTTGTTGAAAATAATGCTGTTTAATAACTGCATAGCTTTCATTACTGCCTTCCCTAAAGAGAAATTTTTAATTAGATTTCGTTTCTCTAAGAAATTCAAACCTTTAATTAAGACTGAAATACTTAAGTTTCCTCAAGGAATACAATTTCGGTGGTTTAGTTTGGGAGAGCCACAGCTGTTACAGCATCTGAGATTTTCTTCACTGCTCTCTTATGTAAGGCATAGAGAAGGCACAGGCTGAGAAAGAATGAAGTAACGATTATTACTTAAACACTCTGAGGACTCAGTCATTTCAGTGCCTATGGTACAAGCGTGGGGACCTGAGCTCAGATAAAAATCTCAGCACTGAAGCCAGTCTAGCCAATAGGGACCCACAGGTTCAATGAGAGACCCCGTCTCAAAAATTAAGGTGGGGAAGAAGACAGAGAAAGATTCCTGATATTGGAGGCCAGAGCCTGCACACACACACACACACACACACACACACACACACACACACACACACCAGCAAGCCCACACATGTGCACACATATAGCAGCACATGGATATACAAACACACATACACACATATTCATGTGGGTGAACAGATACAGCTACTAAAGAGATACCTTAGTCATGAACCGTGTCAAAAGCCAAGCATTGAAGATGGAAGCCAGATGCTGACAAGGTGGTGAAAATTCCAACATGCTTTGTGTGGTTGGGACTTCAAGAACACAGTGCCCAGGCTACCAGGGCTGAAGTCCTGCCTCACTGCAAGTAACTGGAGTTGTGAAAGATGGCCAGACATCACACAGGAACTAAATCATATGAGGAAACAAATCCCCCAAAGAAACATCAGGGAACTCAGAATGATTGGACCAAAGGGATAGACATGTGTGCAGAATATGATCTTAGTGCTAAAGTATCTTTGAGACCAAAACTTGGAGATGAACCGTGAAGGAGGAATTCATCTACTCTAAGACTCCCGCTCATGAGAGACACACACTCAGCTATGCAAGGGCCCAACCACAGACATCAAGCCACGGGTGGTAACACATTTGGTTTTGTTTGTTTGTTTTCTTGTTTGTTTTGTTTCTGAATTATTCATTTATTTATTTATTGTGTGTGTGTGTGTGTGTGTGTGTGTGTGCGCGCACCTATCTGTGGAGGTCAGAAGAGAGCATCAGGTCTCCTAGAGCTGGAGTTATAGACCTTTGTGAGCTACCTGATGCAAGTACTGGGAGCTGAATTAGGATCCTCTGCAAGAGCAGCAAGTGCTCTTAACCGTTCGTCATCTCTCTAGCTCCTATAGCGTATATTTGTGATCCCAGAACCTAGGATGCTGAAGCAGGCTGAAGCAGGAGGACTGGAAGTTCAAACCTAGCCTGAGCTACACAGTGAAAGCCTATCTTTAAAGATAAAAGGTATTATAAAAAATGGGGAAATCTGAAATAAGTCTACACTCTATTGACATATACTACTAATATCAATTTCTTAGCTTTGATAAATGTGGTATAGTTATATATTTATTTAGCTTTGTTTCTTTTCGAATATTTGAACCTCATGTTGATTATGCTTCTGGTGATTTGATTCTAGTTCTAGCAAGCAAACTACCAGTATAGGAAAGTAATTTAAAATTCATTTAAGGGGGCTGAAGATTTGGCTCAGCAGCTGAAAGCACTGGCTGCTTTTGCAGAGGACTCAGGTTTGGTTTCTAGCACCCACATGGCAGCTAACAACCATCCTAACTCCAGTTCAATGGGATCCAACACCCTCTTCTGACCTCTGTGGGCATTGCATGACACAGATGCACTTTCATATAAGACATACTTGGAGCAGTGGAACTGGAACTGACCTGGAAACCACCTCCCTGAAGGCTAACTCTGACAGTTTTGGAGAACACTATGCAAGCTGCTAGTGGAGAACATCAATTGGTGGTCCTACCCCAATTTTAAGGCTTAGTAATCACAAAATGACCAGCACAGCAGACTATATTGGTGCAGTAGTGGCACTTTCATCTTGGAGGTAATCAACAGATACCTAATTGAACTTAAAGTCCACTCAATGGGAGGAAACTTCATGTAGTACTGTAAACATAGCCAAATACACATGGGTGGAGAGGTCATAGATCTTAGAGGAAACTCCAAGGCTGTCACATCCTTAGAGGAATGTAATTTCTTAAGATGGATCCTTATATTTACAGACAAATAGCCCAGTCACCACACATCAAAGAAGTGTCTTTTGCAGCAGACAGAGACTTTTACAGAGTTATACAACTGGTCACACACAGAGATTAAGTGTCTTTGAAATGACCAACACTACGTGACACATCTACAATGTAACCTCTACACTTGAGGCTTACAGAACCTCCTGGAACATGGGCTAGAAAAATATTAATGCACGTTTGAACTCTCATCAACGAACCTTCCTCCCTCATGCAATAGAGAACAATGAACAGAAAGGGTCAAAGGGTCACGAATGGCTAAAGCATAGAGAATAAGAGTCTGCAGAGTGTGGGTCCCTAGACAGGACTTCCATATTGATCTTCACCCACTCAGGGTTCAGGGACCACTGAGGAAGGTGCTGGGGGGAGGACTGTAAGAGCCATAGGAGGAGGTGCGTGACCACATAGATAACAGAGTCTTACAGGCTCCTGGGACCTTGTGCATATGAACTTACAGCAGTGATGTCAGCATGCACAGATCCATGCGAACACAAGCAGACAAAAACCCAGCATGAACTGTGGAAATGGCCAGCAGGCCCCAATCTTAGCTGAAGAACTATTGGGCAGCTGATCACTGTTGAGTGAGAAAGAGCTGATCTTCTTTAAGGGAGGGACTCTAGATAGCCTGACTAAACCCCAGTGAATGAACATTCACTGAAGGACTTGATTTGAAAGGCCTTAACATACATGACAGAATGTATGAAACTCAGTGGGGAGGCCATGGGACAGTGCTGATGGGAGGGGGTATAAAGGTGACTAAGATGATAGGTATGAAATATACGAAAATTCAATAAAATATTTTAAAATTTCATTTTAAAAGTCATAAATACTAAGATATTCATTATATCACTATATACCCCAATAAAAAGTTGGAAACAAAATATTGAATAATATGAGTTGCTAAATTATGGTATACATCTATTATTAAATGTCTCAAAGTTATTACTGATTTTTACCAAGTTAATATGAATGTAAAGAAATATTTATAATGTGAAATTTAACAGCTGGATATAAATTTGAGTACTGCTTTTATTTGCTGTGCTTGTTAAGGAAGTAGAAAAATGATTAGGAAAGAAACAATACTTGGGCCTGGAAACATGGCTCCGTGGTTAGTAGTGTATACTGCTTTTGCATAGGATTTGAATTCCAATCCGGCACCCATATCTGGAAGCTTACAAGTGCCGGTAACTCCAGCTCTGGGAGAGCCAGTGCCCTCTTCTGTCCTCCACAGGCACCTGCACTCATGTGCACATACTCACACACATATGAACATAATTTAAAATAAACCTTAAAAATTAATACTTGATGCTGAGATATGTTTTCCTCTCTATTTACTTTTCTCTGATAAAAAAGTCCATTAAAAGATATGAGCTAGTTTGGTTATAACTCATAAGCCTTTGTATTGTTTTAAGAGCATGGTTTATGGCTAAACCCACTAGAGCTACAAAGAAATAATCTCTGTGCTTTTTGGCAGTGGCTTGCTTAGAGGCCAGAGGATCAGAGGGAGTGGAGAGTGTGTTGAAGATAGCTCAACTAGAGGTGAGTGGCAGGTTCACAAGCAATAAAACATATCCAGGATCTGGCTCCACCCATTGCTGGGACAGTTTACCCAAATTACATTGCAGAGTAGGTAAATGTTTAAATACAAGTATGGAGATAGTTCAAGCAGAAAACCATATTAAGGATGGCGCTCATATACTGAGGGAAGATTGAAGTCTCATTACCAAAAATCTGTTATGCCACCGTCAAATACACAGTGGCAAATAATCCCAGTTCATGAGCCCTGACACTCCTGACAAAACCCAGCGGGGCCAGAACAGGGACCACACAGCCTGTGTTGGATGGGGAACCATTTCCAGATCACAAAATCTCCTTACAAAACGCCAAAGAAAACAGCGCCTTATGCTTTACACAGCAGAAGGATCACCATCCCATTCAGTGCAGGGGAAAGGAGCCTCTCGCCAAATGATAGTGCCGATGATCATCCTGAAAGACAGTGCTTGGTATTTAGAAACCAGATGGTGTTCAAAGGTCAACCACGAAAAAAACCATTGAAAGGCACCCATGCAGTAGGGCATTTTGCCTTTCTAGGGATAAGTCATACATGTGTGGATTGTATATAGAAGTTTTACTGGCTGCTAGAAGGATATATGGAATTCTTCACCTCCAATACCAAAGCAAATCAAAACACATGTTTTGGACTAGCAAGATGGCTCTGCAGGGAAAGGTGATTGACCTCAAGCCTGGTCACTTGCGTTTGATCCCCCAGACTCACATGGTGGAAGGAGAAAACTGACTCAAGCTGTCCTCTGACCTCCACACAAATGTCATGGTACACACACACATACACACACAGTAAATGAATAAATAAAATGTAAATTTTTTAATGTGTGTTTTGCCTGCATGTATGTAAGTGCACTCATGTCGTGCAGGGTCCACAGAGGACAGAAGAGGACTCTGTTTCCCCTAGAACTGGTACTGGAATTAAGAACATTTCTTAGCCACCAAGTGGGTTCTGGGAACTGAAGCCAGGTCTTCTGGAAGAGCAGCCAGTGAGTGCTCTTAACTGCTGAGCCATCTTTCCAGCCTCATAAAATGTAATTTTCAAAAACCCGCAGTTTGCTAAGTGTGGCTTCTACAATACTCAGGCCCGCTACTACTTCAGCATTGGTTAGAGAACTATATCCAAAGGGTGTGTTACCAAAATAACGCAGTCTATTCCAAGTTTAGTCTAGTATATACAGTATATATTAGACTTTACGATTCTGCTTTCTTCCTGGTGGAGCACAGCTCACTCTGAACCCAACCATCTAACTGATAGAGCTACTTGGCGGTTTCAAATATCCTGAACTTTCCATTTTAACAGTAGTAATAGAAACTTAACAGATTCTTGTACTCCAGTTCCAGGAAATCTGACACCCTCTTCTGACTTCTTTAGGCATTGCATACATGTAGTACACTTACATACATGCAGGCAAAGCACTCATATACATAAAATAAAAAAAAAAATATATATATATATATAATAAAAAGATGACTCAGGGGGTAAAGGAGCTTGTCATCCAGCCTTAGTTCTGAGTTTAGTTTCCAGAGCCTCCACAAGTTGTACACTCTCCTCCATATGCATGTTGTAACACAATAAATGCAATAAAATATTTTTTATTTTCAATTTCCACTCCACAAATCTGAGTTTTCAGTGGACCCAAGGCAGTTGTATAAAGAAAAGCATGTGCAGCTTGAAACTGCATATCTCAGGGTTAGAGAGATGTATCTTAGAACAGAGTTCAAAATTCCTCTAACGCTGAGCATGGTAATTCACACGTGTGATACCAGCACTTGGTAGAAAGAGGTAGGGTCACAAGTTCAATACTAGCCTCAGGCACACAGTGAGTTCCAGGCCAGCCTGGACTACATGAGACCTTATCTCAAGAAAAAGCAAAAACAAAAATAAAGCAAACAAACAAAACAGCAACTTCCTTTGCTAGGCATGGTGAAGCATACCTATAATCTCAGCATTTGAGAAACAGAAAAGTTTAAGGATAGCCTGCACTATATAATGAGTTTGAGGCTAGCCTGTCTAAAAAAACATCTCTGAGTCCATAAATAAAATAAGCTTCTATTTTCTGCTTCAAGTTAGTGTAGCATCCATCAAACCAGCAATGCAGAAGAAAATTAAGCCTTGCTCATTTTCTCTGGCTAACCATGAGAGGAAATCTTTACACACACTCACAGGAGAAAATTTATGAATAAAAGGTTAAAGGAAGTTGGGGTCACCCATCTTCTCTGTTGGCATAAATGTGGGTGTCAGTTCTTTTCATTGCAGTGGCTCATCTGTAGCAGGTGAACCAGGTTTTCCCAAAGCATTGTGTGTACTTCTGGGGTGGGGTACAAAACCTCCTGTTACCCAAAAATCAAATGCCATATTAACACTAACTCACTGAGATGTAAAGTTGACATTTCCAATCCTTTCTATTCTCATAGGTGGAATCAGAAAACAGAGCTGGGGCTCCTTAAAGTGCTTAAGAAAGAAAGAAGCATTAAAGGCTGCTTACCAGAGTGCCAGTCCACGAGAGGAATTCCCTGCCCAAAGTAGCTAGTCCCAGTCAGCAAGCTGCCAGGGACCGTATTTGTCATGGGTGTGAGTAACTTGCAAAAATATTGCCCCTGAGCCGCAAGTCACAATCCAAAGCTGTCCCAGGTAATTTATAGTCTGTTCATTTCCATTTAAGTAGCCATGTTTGTCAGAGGATGGCTTTGTTCTCCAGGATTTTAATTATGAGTGGTGTGTGTGTGGAAGTGTTGCAACTTGAAAATCAACTTGGGTATGAGTATGCAAATAATATTCAAACACAATTGATGCATACAGTTCATAAGCCAGGATGGGGCCTGTAGGGACATTCCAGCAGATAATATCGTCAGAGATAAAGGTGAAGATAAATCTTTTATCTTGTCTGGGTTCCTTTATTTCATTTACCCCTTTTTTACCCGAACAATGGCACAGCCATGCCTCTATAAGATTATTACCTTAATGAGGCCTCGCCTTCTAACCCTCCTCTGTTCTCTCTTCCCTAAGAGAAGCATTTAACATCTCAGAAATGTTGGGTGGAGAGTGTGAAGTAAATCAGATGAGATGACTTCTAAACTGATTCAAGATGACTGACAGAGGGCTAGGGCGGAGCTCAGTGGCAGAGAGTTTGCCTAGAGTCTATGAGAACCTAGGTTCACTCTCCACCACTGAGGAGAAAAGAGAAGACAGCTGACAGATCCCATATGGTAATCTCTCTCTTTACCCCAAATTCTCAAGGATAACTTACTTCAGAAATAAGATATACACATAGTAGAAACCAGAAATTAGGTATATTAGTTTCTTGTCTGTTGCTGCGTTAGAATGCCCTGACAGCAGCTTAGGCAAGAAAAATTTATTCTGGCTTACATTCCAGATAGGATAGAAGCCATCATGGCAGGAAAGACATGGCAGCGGGATTATGAGGCTAGACTGACAGTCAGAAAGCTGAGTGATCACATTTCACACAGGAAGCAGAGAATCAGAACAGAAAGTGGGGACAGGCTATAAAGCCTCAAAGTCAGATGCCAGTGACACACTTCCTCCAGCGAGGCTCCAACTTCTAAGCATTCCCTAACCTTCCCAAACAGCACTGCCAGCTGCAGACCAAGTGTTCAGACACAGGAACCTATAGGAGGCATTTCTTATTTAAATCACAACATCATCATTGGGAAAAATCACAAAGAAAAATGAATGCAGACAAAGTTAGATTGAAGAAAAAGACCATAAACAAAATGCACCCAGGAAGGAAGAGCAAAAAGAGGATGCAAAGAAAGCCCAGATGCCAAGGAGAGCACAGCTGCTGGCAGGACCCGGTCACCCAGGGTCACTGACTGTTATGATTTAAGGTCCTGCTGTAAGAACCACCGGACGCAGGGAATCCCACGCTTGCTCCCCTCTGGGCTCTCCACCTCTGTCCTATCTACATGACTCTGACCAGACAGCAAAAGTGCCTGTACTTAGAGATGAGTAAAGTATGTGTGTTGCACAGTGTGCAGTGTGTTTGCTTGGGCAACTCTCAGCCACCTGACAATGGGAGTAGTTCTCCTGCCTAAGAACTTAACTACTCCTGGAATGTAGCTGGCTTCAACCTCACTAACCACACTGCAGTACAGCCTCAGCAGCACAGACCGCCTCTCTGTCCTTTGCTAGTGAATGATACATGCATGCCTGTTAATGGGGGAAACCAAGTAAAACAATAATTCACAATCACAAATCATTAAGCTATGAAGGAAAATGATTTTCTTTAAAAAAAAAAAAAAGTCACTCACCAGGCTTGGTGGCACACATCTTTAATCTCAAAACTAGGGAGGCAGAGACAGGTGGAACTCTGTGAGTTCAAGGACAGCCTGGTCTATGGAGCGAGTTCCAGGCCAGCTGGGGCTACAGGGAGACCCTGCCTCAAAAAGATAAAAAAAAAAAAGCCACTCAAACTCAAGAAATGGAAGACTCCAATAGAAAACAAAGGTAATAAGGGACCAGGAAAACCAGGCACAAAACAACACAAAGAGAGGCATACTCAGAGAAAAGTTATTTGTAATTAATATGACAAAGGAATAATATGCAGAATACATAAAAACTCCAATATTAACAAAAAGGAAAAAGGTTTTCTACTGTCACCTGAGAAAACTATGAGGAAGCAACCATCTAGAAACCAGAAAGAGAGCCCTCACCAGAGTCCAACCAGCCTCCATAACTGGCAGAGAATGAATGTTACAACAAAGGAGAAGAGTGAAAGAGAAATGAGGAGGAGAAGGACGAAGGGAACAGGTTTTATTTTCATCCACTGGAGAAGTACACATGAGAGTGAAGCATTGCCTTTCAGAAAACTGTGTCTTAGGAGGAAACGATAGGAGCTGCAGGCTGGCTCAACAGTTAAGTGTTTGCTGCTCTTACAGAGGATCCACATTTGGTTCTCATCAACTCTAGAGAAGCATTTGCAGAGATGCAAAAAGTCAATGAGCAAAAGTATTTGGTTACATTATTTTTAATAGCAAAATCTTGAAAACAACCTTAGCGTTAACTATGCACATACCTGTATTACAGAAATCAAACAGAAAAAATAATGACATGGGGGTTGGCAAGACAGCTCAGCAGGTAAAGAAGTTTGCTGCCAAGCCTAACGTCCTGAATTTGATCCATATGGTAGAAGGAGAAGATTGACTCCTTCCTGCAAGTTGTCCTCTGACCTCTACACACAAACTGTGCTACATATCTGCCCTCCCACTTACATGATAATTAATTAACTAAAATAAAGATATGGAAACGTTTCAAGATATGCTACTAAATGAAGAAGTGTTCCCAGAATAATTCATACATCAAACTCATACAAGTGAAAAAATACAACAAAAAACACACAATTTCAGTGTATGAGTACATGCATACCACTGTTTATGTAAACATTTGAAAGAGCATACATATAACTGATAGTAATTCATTCTGGAGAGAGGAATATTTGCAGTATAAGCTGCAATTATGTTTGTGAAATTATTCATAAACAGAAGATATACATATTTTTATACAAAAAGTAAAAAATCTCTTAAATTCAGAAACAAATTAAACTACTGATTTCTTTTTAAATATTTCATTCATTCATTTTTGTGTGTGTGTGTGTGTCTGTGTGTGTCTCCGTGTGTGTCTCCATGTGTGTGTGTGTCTGTGTGTGTGTCTGTGTGTGTGTCTGTGTGTGTCTGTGTGTGTGTCTGTGTGTGTGTCTGTGTGTGTCTGTGTGTGTGTCTCTGTGTGTGTGTGTCTGTGTGTGTGTCTGTGTGTGTCTATGTGTGTGTGTCTGTGTGTGTCTCTGTGTGTGTGTGTCTGTGTGTGTGTGTTTGTCTCTGTGTGTGTGTCTGTGTGTGTGTGTCTGTGTGTGCGTGCATACTTGTGCGTGCAGAAGCCGGAAGAGGGCATCAGCACCCGTCCCTGTCACTCTCCACCTGTTTCAACGCAGTGTCTCTCCCTGATTCCTGGGATTCACATGTTCTCAGCTAGGCTGAAGGCCAGAAAGCCCCAGTAATCCTCCTGCTCCTGCCCCTTCCGAGCTTGGGTAGCCGTCAGGTGAAGGGCTCTCAGCTTGTTACCTGGTGCTGACTCCACTCCTCGGGATTGCACCTCAAGGCCTCTTAACCCCTCAGCCCACGCCCCATTCCCATCCACTACTGCTTTAGTGGGGATATGATTCTCTGGTAAACAAGCAAAGAAAATTCACCACCCAGGATGTCAACACAGGAAGCACTGCTGACTACCTTTGGAAAAAAGAAATTAAACAGATCAGCCGCTTGGTTTATGCTTTCCTCCCAAGAAACAAGGATTATCAAGGAGAAGATTGCAGCGATTTAGATTAAACCCAGCAGCCTGGCTCAGGAAACAGTGCAATGCCTCCTCTCCTTCCTGACCAGGACTCCCAACTTCTCTGTTAAACTATGAAGGAAACTGGGTGTGGTGCCTCACATCTGTAATCCCAGCACATGGGAGGCTGAAGCAGGAGAAACACCACACATTCACGGCCCATCTGGGATACGTGGTGAGTTTCATCCAGGCTGGTCTGGACCTCAGAATGAGACTCTGCCTCTAAAATAAATAGGTAAATAAATAGTTTTAATAGTATTAATTGGGGTTCTCTAAAGCCTCTCAGGCTAAAGATCTGGTAAATTGATCAGCCCATGAGGCTCGATGTCTCAGCAATCCCAATCTGGCACCAAAGGCCTGAGGATTCTTGGAGATCTGCTAGTCTTCAGTCTACATTGGAATCCAAAGAAATTGGAACTCAATACTGAGAGAGAAGGCAAGCAGGCAAAAAGCGAAAGCTCCCTCCTACCACGGCCTTTACACAGGCTGCCATCAGGGACGGGTCTCCCAGCATCAAATGATCCAATTAAGAAAGTCTCTCTCATTTCAGTTAATTCCAGATTCAGTAAAGTTGACAACCAAGATTAGGCATAACAAATACATAGTCATATATCACTTCATGATGGGGACACTTTCTGAGAAACAGTAGTATTAGGCAATTTCATCAACTGATATGTGTAAACTTCAGAGTGTACTTGCACAAACCCAGATAAGAATAGTCAACTATACTCCTAGACTATGTAGAATAGTCCATATTTAAATTTTTGTTTTACCTTTTAAACATTTGTGTTTAAAAAAAGACATAAATTATATTGGTTACTTTTCCTATTTGTTGTGACAAAATACCTGAGAAAAGCAGCCTAAGGAAGACGGTGTTTAGCTGGCTCACCATCTGAGGGTGCGGCTCATTGTGGCGGGGAAGACATGGCACCAGGACTAGGAGGGCTTGGTTGAATTGTGTCCCTAGTCAAGAAGTGGAGAGAGATGAATTCTGCTGCTCATTTTCTCTCTTTTATTCGGTCCAGGTCCTCAGTCCATGGAATGGTGCCACCTGCATTTAGGGTAGATTTTCCTGACTCAGTTAACCCAATCTAGAAACTTCCTCATAGACAAGCTCAGAGGTTTGTCTCCTAAATGACTCTAGATCTTGTCAAGTTGACAATCAGTGTTAACTATCGTGCAAACTTACTAAGTAGTCTAGACTTACTCAACATCATTATCATCCACCTCCACTTGTCCCCACTGAAGTTCTGCAATGACACTCATGGGCTTGTATTTTCCATGACAAGAATGCCTCCTGATGGCCCTGAGGCTGTTTCAGATTACATTTTCTAAACAAGTGAAAGTATAGTCTAAAGTAATGATGAAAAATACAGGGCCAGCAAGATGGCTCAGCAGGTAAAGATGCTTACCACCAAGCCCAAGGACCTGATTCTGAGAGTTAGGACTCACACAAGGAGAGAGTGGACTCCCTCAAGATATCCTCTGATCTCTACACATGCATCGTTATTCCGCATACAACAACCCCTTTCCAATAAATAAATAGATATTTTTAAATAAAGAATAATAAACACACAAGCCAGTAATATAGTCACTTATTACCATTATCAAGTAGTACATACCATACATAACTGCAGATCACAAGGATTGAAGCATACCTCTCAGCTCCATCACAATCACATGGGATCACAATGGTGCATGCAGTATGTTTGTCATTGGAATGTCATTATGAGGTGTGTGACTATACATCACATCTCTCTTGAATGTAGGAAAACTACACTCATTTTTCTGGCAGACATTATCTCACACCAATGGCTTTCTAGAACCTCTGAGACATGCCTTTCCTTCTGGTACTTTACAAAGATAATATTCCAAAGCGTTCTGAACAGTAGCAGTAGAATTTTCTTTGTTAGTTGATAAGGACACAGTCATAATTTTCAGAGTCCCATATGGTAGGAAAACAAAAGCCATTGTCATTCAGTTAATAACATGTTGTCTACACTGTTGTTCTGAGAATCCCGACAGGCTACTAACAAGTATACTGGTGGGAAAAACATTTGTGTAAGAACAGCAATAGAACTTTGTGTTTAGAAAGTCTTCAAAGTAAAAAAGCATTACTGTGGGCATGCTCTTAATCCAGAACACACAGAAGAGGGACGGAGATCCGGAAGGAAAGCCCGTATAGTCTGACTCAGTCAGACTACACTGGGCTACTCTACCATAACAAATATCCCCCAAACTTCTATGGCTTTAAATAACAAAAATCTTTATATTTGCTGATACTGTATACTCATTGTATGTTATCCTAGAGGCCTAGAACTCAGATC
The DNA here is from genome assembly GCA_035773235.1 of Eospalax fontanierii. Classification (NCBI taxonomy): domain Eukaryota; kingdom Metazoa; phylum Chordata; class Mammalia; order Rodentia; family Spalacidae; genus Eospalax; species Eospalax fontanierii. The sequence continues at coordinate 48,867,294 of CM069547.1, read as the reverse complement.
TTCTCAGGAACCCACAGTGATAAGAGCAACCACTCTTTAGAATACTGCCACTTGTTATAAAAAATGGAGACTTTTGCATTTGTAATAAAGTACTCTGGCCCAGAGGGAGCACACATTGCTTCTGCCCAAGAACCAGGGCTAGAAATACCATCAATCACAAGGACTCAGAAAGTTCAGTCCTAGCATATGACCAGAAGAGAAGAGAGCTGAAAATATTTGATAAGCAACATTAATAACTGCTGTGTAAGCCTGGTCCAGTGGCATCGCCAACCCTTACCCTGAAGATCTCATGCCCAGACCAAGTAAAATGAAGAGCAGGTCACGAGAGAACCTGAGTCCCCAGCCTGTCTTAACCAGGGAGTAAAAATAATTCACTGAGGCTGAATACAAATGGAACAATCCCAGTAAGCTACGGTTCAGGGTGATCTGTGCATGCTGGTGATGCTCCACAGAGCTCCTGATTGTTCAGGAATGATTCAAGCTTGTTCTTTTCTAAAGCTGGCCAAACATCTGGGAAGCTCTAAATAACAGAAATATCTGGGTTTCATTCCTAAGAACTCTAATTCAACATTTCCTTGGATAGGTTCCATGATTATAAATATTTAATTTTCTGTAGTATTTTTTAAATACCTGTTTGGTACTTACCCCAAAGTTCTTGGCAAAGAATTTCCAAAACGCTTGGGATTTTCTGAATGGTAACAGTATTTTCCATTAGTCCCTGTTGAGTATACCTGAGTTTAACTAGTAAAGTGGCTTTTAGTTGACCCTGTACAATTTCAGATAGGAGACAATTCCAGAGGAATCAGGCATGTAATTAGAAGGTTGGAACCTTCAGCCACACTCTTGGATCTCCAGGGAAAGAAGGTCAGAGAACTGAGTTTAATCATGAATGCGCCATAGTTTACTTACCCATGCCTATACAATGAAACTCCTGAAGCATGGAGTCCAGAGAGTTTCCAAGTCGTTACGCATCCACGTCTGGAGAGGACGCTGCAGCCTGATTCTAGGAATCCTGCGCTGAGTGCCTCTTTTATGTTGCTTTTATTTGCAGTCTTTACAAAAAACTTAATAGTAAGTATAGCATTTGTCACATTCTGTGAATCATTCTAGAAAACTATTGAACTTTGAATGGGAAAGGGACGATGGGAGCCCCTTTGTAGCCAAACTGGAATGCAGCACAAGGGACCTGAGGATCTCACCCTGCGAGGGACACCTAAGGCGGCTGCAGTCTACAGAACTGATCCCTCCACCCTGTGAAGTCCGGTGCTCACTCCAAGTAATGTCAGAACAGGACTGGATTGTAAGATACCTGAGGATTAGAGAATTGGTTGACTGGGAAGAAGAGGAAGATAAGTACCTGAGACATCTCCAAAGGATTCTCACAGATATTAGATTTGGTGACTTTTGATGAAAATAGTCGTCCATCAGCCCTCATGCAGAGCAATGCACGAGTCTTTCAGCTGCACAGACTGCAGGCACTGCCGAATGACTCGAGAGCCCAAAGGGAGTCCATGAGCAGCAACAAAACAACTACCAGAATAATACCTACTATGTGTTCCTTGCTCTGGTTTTCCATCACTGCACAGCAAGCAATCCCTAGACTTGGTGGATCAACAGCAATCGTTTCTGTGTTTGCTCATAAATCTGCATTTGGAGCCAGTGCTATTCTTTTTTCCAGCAGTGGAGGCTGGAATGGAACTGGAGGCTCCACTGTGTAGCCAGCTGGTAGGGACAGGAAGAGCTGCATCAAGGTCAGCATGAGAAAGAAGCCAGGAGGCTGAGGACTGGAAACCCTTCTTCACCTGGACACTTAACAGTGTGTGAGAAAAGCCCTGATACACCAGTGCACGAAGGATGCTGTGTAAATGGCCTGAGGACCACTTTTTAAGTGTATGTCTTTCCCCAGCTCACTAGTCCACACCCATCCTTGCGAATGCCTTTCCCTTTCTTAATCAACGGTCTCTGTTTCTGTTACTAAATATGTGACCCTGGTGAAATTCTTTGTCCTGGGAACCAAGAACCTTATATGTTTCAAGATTCTTACTAATACCAAAGTGCAGAGGATAATTGTGAAGTGCTAAGTGACCAATGAGATACCTACATCACCGTCCTCTCCCCAAGGCTCAGAGAACATCCAGAGAGAAAGGGGAAGAAGGATCATAGGAGCCAGAGATCTGGAAGGGTTGGAGGGAAACAGCGTCTTCTGCACATGATGGGGCCAACCCACTGAGGAACTCGGAGCGGCAGTGGTTCCCCGAACAGAACCTGCACAGATTCAAGTCAGTTAACATCCCAGCGTGGAGGGACCTGAGGCTCGAGCCCTCTTCCCCCATCGCTGAGGAGCTATTGATGGCTTCTGGGAGAGGGAAAATCAGTTATCTTTAAGGATATGGCTCATAATAAGTCAACCACACTCCACCTCATGAGTTCATGGTAGCACAGGTTGAACTCAGCATGTTATCAAACAAAACAATAAAAAAGAAGACTTGCAACTAAGTAAGGTGGGGAGTGGAGAAGTTGGAGGACTAGGGGGTGGCGAACATGATCAAAATACGTTGTATGCATGAACGAAATTCTCAAAGAACTAATAAAAATAGATTTTAATCCAAAAAGTAATTCTCACCGGTAAAATCCTAAAGTCAACTTGGATTACCTTTGAAGTTCCAGCCAGTCCTCCGGAGCTACCAATCACTGGTTCTGATGTGTATTTTTGTTTGGGGTTTCTTGCTTTTGGTATTGAGGATGGAACCCATATCACACAGGCTGGCAAGCACCCCACTCCTCCCACTGCTTCATATTCCTGGGGTCATCACCTTTACTGTCAACCTGACAGGATTTAGAATCACCATGGAAATGAAACTCAGGTTATGTCTGTGAGGGATTTTCTAGATTAAGTTAAAGGTAGGGAAACCACCCTAAATGTGAGTAGCAAATTCTACGGGCTGGAGTCCTAGACAGGGATAAAAAGGAATCCAACTGGGTGCCAGCCCCGATCCCTGCTTCCTGGCTGCGACTGTGGTGTGACCATTCACCTCCTGCTCCTGCGCCGTGCACTGAGATAGACGATGAGCCAAAGTAAGCCCTTCCTTCCTTAAGGTCTTTTGTTGGGTATTTTATCACAGCAACAAGTAACTAATACAGCTATGTTGGTTATTTTCAACAAAAAGGCCTTACTGTATAGCCCAGGCCTCCTGCTCAGTCATCCTACCTTAGCCTATGGCGTCTGGGATTACAGGCATGCACCACCACCATTTGCGGACTCACAAAGAAGCCCAGTCAGGAGTCCATGTATATGGCAGGCTGCACAGAATGGCTGCTGAACTCAGACAGACAGACACAGGGCTCAGCTGGCAGCAAGGACCTTCGCCACATAGTGGCTCCACTACATTTTCCTCTGAACTCCCTGCCGAACACAGTCTATATTCTCAGAGTCTCATTCCTGACACCTGACAGCAGCTGCCCTCTGGCCTCCCTGACCAGCTACTCCATGTTGGCCCCATTTCTTAGACTATAACTCATATGTTAAACATGCATCAAGGGCAAAAACAAAGTTAACAAGAGCCACGTGAAGCACACGAGTAAGATGAAGCGACTCAGCAGTGGCCACTCAGAGGCGGACAGTCTGGCATCCAACATTGCCATTACTGCGTTCTGATTACAAAGCCCTGGGCAGAGTGACTTCACCTCTCCACACTTCATTTTTTCTGTTTGTTTGTTTTTAAATGATGAAATAAATAGCTCCACAAAGAATTGTTGCAAGAGTCACCTGAGGTGGTGTGAAAAAATCACTGAGTGCAGGGCCTCCTCCACAGCAGGCGTTCAGCCAACACCAAGCCATTGATTTTAGGGGAACATGGTGTAGTCATCTCCTATGGTTCCCAGAGGTATACAGGATGGATGGGTCTTGCTGGAGCAAGTGGCAAGTAGTATGGGACTGCCATTGTGCAGTAGGTGTGGCCGCTGACCATGGCTCTCCTTGTCACATTACTGTAGTCAAATGCTGGAAAAGAAACAACTTAAGAGAAGAAAAGTTGAGTGTGGCTCGTTGTCGAGGCCATACAGCTCATCGTGGCAGAGGAGGCACAAGAAAAGGAGCAGTTCCTGGTGGAGGAGGACGTGTTTCAGGGATCAGGACGCAGAGAAAGGGGAATGCTAGCACTCAGCTGGATTTCTCCTTCTGTCTTTTTATTCAGTCTAAGACACCTGCCCAAGGGATGGTGCTGTTCACATTCAGAGTGTGTGTCCCCTCACTGGAAACACCCTCACAGACACACCCAAAGATATGTTTCACTCAAGCTCTAGTGATTTTGTCATCCAACCAAGCTGTCAATGAAAATTAGCAGACCAGTCAGATGGCTCAAACACTTACCATGCAATCCTGATGCTTTGAGTTCAGTCCCCAGAACCTACCATGAAAGAAGAGAAGCATCTCCCAAAAGCTGTTCTCTGACCACATGAGCTCTTTGGCACTCACATACCTGCACTTATATACACATCTCTCTCTCTCTCTCTTTCTTTCTTTCTCTCTCTTTCTCACACACACACACACACAAAATTTTTAAAAATCTTATCATATCTCCCCATAGGGGAAGAAAGACTGGGTAGATAGCTCAGCCTGTAAAGACCTTGTTTTTCAAGCACAAGAGCTAGTGTGGTGATGCATACTTGTAAGTACAAGCACCAGTATCATACCTGATAAAAACGCCCAATGAAGAGGCAGAAACGGGTGGATCTCTGGGGTTTGCTAGCTAGCCAGCCAACTAGGCTAGTTTACTTGGCAAATTCCAGCAAAGTATCCTGTCTAAAAATAAATAAATAAAAGCAAATAAAATTTTTAGAAGGTGGGCAGTACCTGAGGAACTACACTCAACTTTGACCTCTGACCTCCCAGCACACACACATGAACATGCACACTTACAGGTGTCTCATATCTTAGGCCACCTAGATCTTGAAAGTGTTTGCTGAATGTCCACAGTAGGCCGCCAAGCTTCCTGCCCACATGGATAGTGTGTACTGCTCTGCCCCAGGCAAAAGGAACATCTTTCAGAGGCTCGGATATAGAACCTCTGGAGCACCAATTCCCGTCTGCCCTTGCTTTCTAGCACATATTCTAGAACCTTCAGCTTTCTCCAGTCCCTGGTTTGTAAGCTGGCTTAGTAGCTTCTCAGGGTGAGGTGCAGTGTAGGAGAGAGACTGCAGACCCCACTGCAGACCCCACAGGCAGTGCTGTGTGGCCGTTCAGGAATATGCTAGTGACCTTTAAAGTGTAATTCCATGGTGTTAATACAAAACTGCCAGCTCGTTACTTTAGAAAGAAATATAAACAGGCTGGCCTTGTGTGCTTCGTCAACGCAGTTCTGTGGGGCTGAGTTTCAGGAGCCGCTGCATAGCATCTTGTAATCGTCCTGCTAAGTCCTTCTAAGCTCCCTATGTTGAAGACATGCATGTGAGTGTGTCTGCCACAGCAAGGAGTGGAGGTCAGAGGACATCTTTGTGGTATCAGTTCTTTCTTCCTGCCTTTCCTGAAATCAGATGCTCAGGCTTGCAGTGCATCTTTGTGTACTAAGCCACCTCACCAGCCTCATGCTTTACTTAAAAAATAAAAAACCAAACATTTATTTATTATTTTTTAATTTTTAATGTATATGAGTGTACTTCCTGCATGTATGTAAGTACACTTGTGTCGTGCAATGTGTGAGGTCAGAAGAGGGTGTCAGAACCCCTGGAACTAAAGTAATGAATGGTTGTTAGCCACCATGTGGGTACTAGGATTCGAACCGAGATCCTCTGCAAGTGCAGCCAGAGCTCTTAGCCATTCAACCATCTCACTCAAGCCTGTTTGTTTGTTTTTTTTTTTAAAGTTGGTTCTGAGGATTGAATTCGCGTCCTCATGTTTGCACAGGAAGCACTTTACCAGCCGAGCCGTCCCTGCAACCCTACCCCCATCCCAATCTTGAATCTTATGTTCAAGCAAGACAAAATCTTTCAGGGTTTTCAGACTCTTTCCTGGGGCTGCACCCTGCAGCTGGTCATTCTCTAGGAAACATCACTCTAGCCTATTATTTTGCTGGTAAATGTCTATTCATCTTCAACATTTTGATTAAATGCTTCCTGACTTGTGTATGAAACCATCCAGACTCCCCCAAGGCAGTTTTCATTAAGTTCCTTCTATCCCACAATGGTTTTGTTCTTGTATTGTAACTGGCTGTTCGCAAACCTGTCTGTCTACCACATCACTGAGGACACAGACTGTTTTCTTTACGTCTCCAGTGTTCGGCATTCATGTGTGTGTTCACGCCTATCTTCTGTTGCTGATTCATTCAACAAACGTTTGTGGTATTTTGTGCCCACAGTGATCTGGGCACGGTACTAGGAATATAGTGAGAAATGGTGCTGCCCTCCTGGAACTTCCTGCCATGAAGCAATGTAGCTCGAGTACACATCTGATCACAGGGGAGACCAGTAGGGCTGTTGAGAGGTCTGAAGTGCTAGGGGGCTAGGTGGCGAGTCCTCTGCCTAGTCTCCGACTCCGTAGACTAGGACATGAGGTGAAGGGATTCCAGGAAGGCAGCTTGAGCTCAAGCGCACTCCTTGTCTCACGCAGTCGGAAAGCAGACAGCACAGCATAGAATGTCTGGTGCTGGCTGTAGAAACGAATCCAAGGGGTCTTGACAGTCAGCCGTGGAGAGTGGACTTACTCCCCAGGGCCCAAGGAGTCAGAGTGTACTGGTTTATTTTGTAACATTGTGTGTGTGTGTCTTACATGAACACATGTATGTGGGTGTATGCACATGTTGAGACCAGCGTCGGTCATCAGGCACCTCCTCTGCTACTCTCTTATTCCCCCGAGACAGGGTCTCTCACTGAACTGGTGGCCATCAAGGCCCACTGATCCTCCTGTCTCTGCCTTTCCACTCAGCATGGAGGTATCAGTCAGTCATGGCTACGCCTGACGTTTACGTGAACCTGGCACTGTGAACTCAGGTCCTCACGTCTGCGCAACAAGCACTCTTACCTGCTACACCATCTTCGCAGCCCAAGTTGTAGGTGTTTTAATGACTCTGTCCTTCATTTTTCCTATTTAAATTCCCTTCATTCAATTGTTTTTGATTTTTAACAGAAGATCCTAGTAATGTCTGCAACAGCAAAGACATAGCTAGAAATTGGGCCTCTCATTTCCGCATCCTGAGGGTGTTGATGCTGTAAAATCCACTTCTCTGAGCTTGTATAAAAGGACAGAGATGCTGATTAGGCACATGTTTGGGGTTTTATTTTCTCTCATTCTACTTTTTTTTTTGCAAAAATGGGAAGATATTGTAACATTTTCCCCGACTACTTAATTTCTGCATTTCATATATTAGAATCTCTCTGTTAGAATATGTACCTGTTTAGAACCAACTTGTTCGTTTTCCTTTGTGATGCTCTGCCATACTCCGCAGTGAGGAGGCTCTGTGTTTATTCATTTTTCAGTGATGGATAATCATGTATCTGATATTTTGCCATGGAGACAGTATGTCTGAAGACACCCTTGTCAAGACATTCTTCAGCGTGAGGCCTTTGTATTTATTGAAATAAGTGCTCTAAGCAGGGGTGGTTGTATCGATGAGCATGCATTTTAAACTTTAATAGGCATTGATAGATTGATTATTCTTCCTTAAAGTCTTTAACAGTTCACATTCCCATCAGCACAGTATGAAAGTGCTAATTTAGCTCCACTCTGACACAAGATGTTACTGGTCTTTTTGATTCTTATCAATCCAATGAATAAGTAATTAAATTTTCTTCTCTCTGACTAATCACTACTCGATTTAAATCTTTATTTCTCCCTCTGTGTGTGTGGGGGGGTCTCCATCTCCAGCATGTCTGTTGTGCTCCAGCCATCCCAGAGAATGGAGGATGATCGAACAGGTCCTCAGGTGGCTCAGAGTGCGGCGGGAGAGATTCCCAGGAGACTGCGTCGGTGGGCAGTTCAGTTATTGAAACTAAGGCAGGGGTTTATATAGGGAGGCCCTTCTGGACATTACTGAAGGTGGGAAAATTAAAAGTGGGGTCTTTAGGTAAAGGTGGGAAGGTTGTAGGGCTGACGTGGAAATTAGGAACAAGGAAACGCAACCCCAAAACCTGGTTCTGGTCTGGGGTGATCTTTGTCGGGGGAAAAGATGAAGTAACTGCTAAGGCCTGCAGTGGCTTCCTGGTACCTAGGTTATCTCATCAGGCAGAGCAGACCAGACTCCTACCATCCCTTCAGGGTGTCCGGGGTTGCTTGGCTTGCTTAAAACTTTTTACAACAGACCCAGACCCCACATCTGTGAAATTGTCTCTGTATTTCTTTCTCGATTCCTATTATGTTTTCACCAACTTATTTGAAATTTGGATATATTGAGGGAGGTATCCCTTCATAAGTGCTGGAAAGATTAAGCCTAGAGCTTGTCCCTTTTTTCATTATAATGTGTAAAAAATGTAGAGTCAAGGCATGGTGATACATGCCTGTGATCCCAGCTTCTGGAGAAGCTAAAGCAGAAGGTTCGAAGTTTCAAATTCAAGGGCAGGAGGCAACAGTATAAGATTCTGTTCCAAAATAAAAAGGATTTGGGATGTGGCTCAGTGGTAGAGCACTTAACTTGCCTAGCATGTACAAGGTTTAGTCCCTAAAAACACAAAGAAAACTCAAGAAATACTTATTTAAAACACCTTATGGTTTGGGAGATTCTTTCCATCATTAAAAATATATCCTCTATTCTGGGCCAGCAAGATGATTCAACAGGTAAAAGTTCATACTGAGTTTGATATGTTGAGTTTGGTTCCCAGAGCCCATGTGAAAGAGAACTAACTTGCCCAAGTTGTCCTCTAATTTTCATATGTGCACCATGATACACACACACGATAAATAAATAAATAAATAAATGTAATAATTAAAAATTTTTTCTTCTATTCCAAAACCATACAATTTTTCCATTAGATTTAACTCAAATACATTATGTATGCATTTATTTATTTATATTAGATCTTTAACTCAACCCCATCTGAGATTTATTTTTGTATATGGTTTGAGACAGTGATCAGCTTCACTTTTCTCTCATGTGGAGAGCTAATTATGTCTACACCATTTTTTAGATCAACCATTTCTTACGTCAATAATAACTTTCCCAATGAGTTGAAAATAATACCTGTATCTATTAAGCATGTAAATCAGTCAGGTATCATGGAGACTGCCTTTAATCCCAGCATTCTGGAGGATTAGGCAAAAGAATTACAAGTTCAAGGCTAATACAGTAGTTACTTTTCTGTTACTGTGATAACACACCATGACCACGGCAACTTACAGAAGGAAGAGTTCATGTGGCCTGCAATTCCGGGGGGGAATAGAGTCCATAATGGTTGGGGAGGCAAGGCAGGAAGAGCTAGCCCGAGCAGAAAGCCCAGTGGTCACATCTTGAGGCAGGCAGGGGGACGGAGAGAGCAACTGGGCTGGCAGGGCTAAAGAACCCTCACCCCCTCACCCAGTGACGGGCTTCCCCCAGCAAAGCCACGCCTTCTAAAACCTCCCCAAACAGTGCCTGCAACTGGAGACAAAATGTTCAAACATTCTTTTGTTCAAACCACATTCCACTCCGTGGTTTCTATAGGCTCATGACCGTATAAAATGCAAAATGCTTTTAGTTCACCTTCAAAAGTCCTTATAGTCTTTACCAGTCTCAATATTATTCGAAGTCCAGAGTCCAAAGTCTTTTCTGAGACTCAGGGCAATCTCTTAACTCCGAGCTCCTGTAAAATCAAAAGACAAAGTACATACTTCCAACATACAATGGAACCTGATATACATTCTCATTCCAAAAGGACGGCAGAGAGAGGCACAGTGAGGACACCCTGGACCAAAACAAGACGGAAAACCAGCAGGGCAAACATCAACTCCAGTAGCTCCATGTCTGACTTCTAGGATTTTACTTCTAACGGGCTTAGATGTCTCTGCCCCTCCAGCTTGGCTGCATGCAGCACACATCTCTCTCTTGAGCTGGTGCTACTCCCTGTATGCAGCTCTCCTTGGCAAATGTCACAGCTCTAGCATCTCCAGCCATCAACCGGGCTTCACCTTACAGCTTCATACAATGGCTTGTTAGGGCCTCTTGGCCTGCCAGCACCTTTTCTGTATGCGGGGATGCTTCTACTGCACAGCGCCTGGCCTCATGGCTCCCTAGAACTGTGGAGGAAGAACTGGAGGAAAAACTGATGACCCCTTCGTTCTTGCATCGTTCATGCCTCTAAAGCCAAGTACCACATAAATGACTGCTGCCAGTTCAGCTGCCAGCCTGGGATGGACCCTGCCCTGCTCCATCCACACTAGCAGACTTTGTCCAGTTTTCTAGGAGCAAGAACCTCCTTAGGCTTTCTTCTTTCACAAGTTGGAGGCTTAGCTGGATATTGTTTTGCCCTGAGGGCACTCATTCCATTGTTCCAGTACAAATCTAGAGACCTTTCCTTAGTGACTCTAATCTCTTTATCAAAGAGAGACTCTCCTTCAGCACAGGACTTGGTTCTAACATTACTCTTCCTAGAGTTCTTTTTGAATCCAAACTGTCCATTTTGCAACTCTTTCGGCTCCACTGGCTCCTTTTCACTGTAGATATGCAGAATAGTCACCATTAATAGCTATCCCACCACTTCTACATGAGGCTAACTTGAAATTTCCTCCACCAAATAAATTAGTCCATTACTTTTTAATTTGGCTTCAGGTAAGCTCTTAGGCTGTTGGCAAAGGGCAGCCAGATGCTTTGCCAAAACATCCCAGTTGTTAATTAAGTCCTTGTTTCCCTCTGGAACTACTTTGCACGCAGCACTACTTTCTTCCAGGTCCCTCCTATAATGGTCCATTAAGTTCTGCTTACAGCATTCAACTGCTTTTCTAGTCTAAACTTCCACGGCCTCCCCGGTCCTTCATAGCAGTACCCACTCCCTGTACCCACTTCTCTCTTAATTAGTTAGGTTTCTTGCTGCTGTGATAAAACCAATTTGGGTCATAGTTCATCACTGAGGGGAAAACAAATCAGGAAACTGGAGCACAAATCATGGAAGTATGCTGCTTACTGGCTTATTCCTTCTGACCTGTGCTCAGCCTGCTTTCCTATGCGACACAGGACCACCTGCCCCATGGGTGGCACCACCCACAGTAGGCTGGCTCTCTTACCTCACTCAACAGTCAAGACAATGCCCCACAGACATAGCCACAGGCCAGTACAATGGAGGAAATTCCTCAGCTGAGGTTCACTCTTTGCAAATGTGTCAACTGAAGCAGTCCAACACAGCCAGTCAGGGCTATAAGTTCCAGGTCAACCAAGGCTATATAGCGTAAGGCTCTGTCTCAAAATAGAACATGTAAACAGACTGTGTCCATTTCCAAGTTCTAGACTGTTTCAGGGGGTTGTCTATTCATATGCCAAGACATATATTTTGATAACAATCATTTGGAGATCTTAAATCTTCATATTTACAAAGGCAAGTCCTTGACTTTCTTTTTCAGAAGTATCTGTCAAAAGTTACTATGCAACAGGATCCAACTCTAATTATGCCTTTTTAATTAAATTGATCTTGTATTTCAAAAAGGAAGCGGTTGCAAGTCTTAGCTGGACCTGGCTGACTGTCGGAATCACTGAATTCTGTCTCTCACTCAGATCCCTCTTATACTGGCTCACACTTCAATTCCTACTCACAAAGTGACCCAAAGGCTTCCAGAATTCTGGTTTACAATTGCAATTAGCTCCTTCTGCTCAGTTTCCAAGGATCACTTCACCCAGATCCTTGGGCTCCATCTGCCTCCTACTGCCCTCGGATAACATGTCCCAACCCCTGCCACACCCTCTGGAAAGGAGGTTTCCTTCTCTGCAGGACCCTGCAAGCTCTGAGCACAGAGGGCACAAAGCCAGGGCTGAGCCTCGGGCTGTTAACTGCCCCCTTTCCTCTGCAGCTGCTCCTGGGACACCCAGGAACCAGGTTGCTCTCCAGCACAGACGCTTCTGCGGAATGTTCCCTTCTTCCTGCTACCTCCAGACTCTTCTCCTTGAGACACCATTCCTGACCCTCTCTAAGTCAGGAGCAACTCTGGCCTCTTTCCTGTTGGTGCTGCTTCAGTATGAGGAGAACAAAGTCAGAGCTCAGTGTTATAGGTTGAACTGTCCTTATCCTCATCTGCTGAAGTCTAAATCCTGGAACCTTAGAGTGTGACCTTATTTGGAAATAGGGTTATTTCAGATGTGGCTAGAAAAGAAGAGGTCATTAGCATGGCTCTCTCATCCAATATGATAGGTGTCCTTGTAAGATGGGAGAGTTTGGACACAGACACACAAGAAAACCTCATAACCTGAAATCTTAACCACTCAGTAGGTGGAGTCAGGAAGGTCAGAAGTTCAGAGTCATCCTTGGCTACACAGTAGGTTCAAAGTCAGTCTAAACTACACAAAACTGTTTCAAACAAACAAAGAGAGAGCCAGAGATTGGAGGAACGCTTCTAAGAGATGATGAATGCTGTGGACTGCCCTCAATCAGCTCTACCAATGCTGTTTACCCTCCTGATTTGAGAAACAGCAAGTTCCCACTGTTTGGGCTGCCCAGGCTGTGGTACTTGGTTACAGATGCCCCAGAGGCCAGCACACAGTGCAGCTCAACACGGATGGAAGCAAGCTGCCTTGCCACCTGAGCAGGTGTCCTCTCTTGAGATAGAGGCTAGAGGTGAATAGAAAAGCATCAGCACAGACTTCTCATTGTGGACTTAGCTGCAGAACCATTGGTCTTCAGTCATGACTCTTGCCTACTGTGGAAATTTAGCAGAGAAACTTGGGCTTATCATTGCCACCTTCAGCCTGGTACCCCATGCAGAAGCCAGCTGAGGGCTCTGCCTTCCTGGTGGGCAGTGTTGTGGCTTAAGCATCAGTCACCTAGCAATTGCTCTACAACTTCCTTTTTGAGACAAACTCTCATATAGCCCATGCTGGCCTTGAACTCATTATGTAGCTTAGGATGACCTTGAACTCCTGATCCTCCTCCTCCCTTCAGTGCCAGATATCATATACTGCCCTGCCCCATTTATGTGCTTCTGAACCTCAAACTTAGGGCCTTGTGTGAGTATTCTACCAACTATGCCACATCCCTGACCTCTTCAGTAGACTTTCTTGAGGTTGCCATGACTTACCCAAGTATCTCTGTTACCACACAACCATCCTTATACCTCTGCAATGTGTGCAAATGTCCTGTGGACACTCATAAGTGTCTGCCTGATGCCCTCTACTGACTTTGGTGTCTACCTCAGGTAAACACTCCAACTGTCTATGGGAAACCTGAGTTACCACTGCCCCTGGATCTTGCCTTGTGGACCCTGCAGTCTTTGAGCCAGTCTTCCAGGCTCAGCGTTTCCTGGCACCAACCATCCCCTTCTTTTGTCATTCCTCCCCTCAGCTTTTTACAAACACTCCATTCAAAGGAGGTTTCAACAGCTTATAAAGTCTCCCCTGAATCCAGAGCCAGCCTCTTCCACCCTAAAGCACAGCAAAGCTTCAGACAAAATTCAGAAGGTAAACCCTATGCTGAGGGGCTGCGGGGGTGGGGTAGGCGTTCTTTCTCTGTTGGCACAGCTTCTTCCTTTTAGCAACCACAAATTCACTTTCTAACAGCTATTTCAGAGAAATCCTATGAAGAAGGAGATGGTTCCACCTCAGTATATTCCAGAAACTTGTACATATGGGAGCTGAACTGCAGAGAGCAGTTGGGGAGAAACTTGGAGAAACACTGGGGAATCTGAGAGCTGGAAACAGCAAGAAAATGCCCTGAACTTGGGCCCAACTTGGCTCTTAGAAAAGAACCCCGCCACTCATTAACTGGCCCTAAAATCCACTAAGTGAAAAGGAAAAATAAATGAGCTCATTAAATCCGGAAGAAGGGAAGACCTGGAGTCTTGAGCAAGGAAATTCCCAACACCCGCTTAGAAAAACAAGGGGGTGTTGGGCACTTTCACTCAGTCAGGAGCAGGGGCCAGCCCCCAAATGAGGGGCTGAGCCATTTGTGCTACTCTATGGGGCTCAGTCATCCTGAAAGAAACCCTTATTGCTTGCCCTGTGGCCAACCAGGATGGTTACTGTGGTTTTACCAGTTCAAGTGGTCCATGCCTTTGAAAATTTATGGAGCAATCAGCTGGGAAACACAATGAGAAGTCCCAGGAACAGGACAAGGTCCAGAGAGAATTTTGACTTCAACCAAATCATGGCAACTAACTGCCTGTAACAAATACAGCCTTGGGTTTGGCTTAATAAGGACCAATCATTATCCCACATCCTCCCCCACATCCACCACCTGCTTAACATCAGTGAGCTGGTCCTGTGCTAGATGTTAGGGCCTGACTTCCGATGCTGTTCCCCTGAGTCTGTCCAAGTCCCTGGCTCCCAGCTCCAGCTTTGCTGCCTGAGTCCTTTTAGGTTTGAAGGTTCGGCGGACTCCCCTTTGGAGAACCTTGTTCTTTTGTTTTACTATTTTTTATTATTACCTTTTTGTGGGGGAGGGTGTATGCGTGTGTGTATGCGTGTGTACGTGTGTGCTTGGGCACGTGGAGCTCAGGGCTAGAAGTTCAGTGCTTTCCTTCATTGCTTGCCACTTCGTTTTAAAGACAGGGTCTCCCATTGAACTTGGAGGTGGCAGTTTCAGCTAAACTGACCAGCCAGCCCCTGAGACCCTTCGGTCTTTGTCTTGCTCCCTACCACTAGTGCTGTGGTTTCAGACACACACAGCCACGTCTGGCTTTTATGTGGTGCCAGGGATCTGAACCCAGCGCCTCATGCTTGCAGAGCAAGCACTTTACCCACTGAGTCACCTCCCTACCTCCTTATTAATTTTTAAGCTTATGACATAATGAGTTTCATATCACATATGCCTTCATCAGACAGCCCCACTGGCCTCTCCTGTCTCCTATACCCTCCCCTTGACGGTCCCCTGTCTCTCCCCAAGTAGTTCATCCGTGCTTATGGCTGCACCGTTCACAATCCTAAAGATGTGGAACCCACTTAGACATCCATGAAAAGACGAATGGATAAGGAAAATGTGGTCCATACACTCTGGGGAGATGGTTCGTAGTTAACGAGCTTGCCAAGCAAGCATGAAGACAGTTCAGATCCCCAAACATGAAAAAGCCAGCCTGCCAGTAATCCTAGTGCTCAGGATGTGAAGCCAGGAGGCCCCATTGGCTAGCTAGAATGCAGGAAATCTTCCAGCTCTGGATTCAGCGAAAGATCGCCTTGCCTCGGTAGATAAAGTGAAGGCACCTAACGTCAATCTCAGGCGCCCGAAAACCAAACAAAAACTCCACTGAGCATTCTCTCCTGGGGAGGAGTGGAGGTGGGGTGGGGAGTTGGGGTGAGAGGTGAAGCATGTGTGAGCGCACGAGCGTCTGTGCCAGTAAAGAGAACGTGTGCACACGTGTGTGTAGGAACAATCCCAGGCAGGGACAGGGCAGCAAGGCAAAAAGACGACAAGCAGGAAACCCCACCCTACCAAGGCAAAGAACTGGTAGGGTCTTTGGTGGTTCTGCACCACCCACCGATTCCCCAGGAGACGCTGACGCAGAGATGCTCCTAACTGACTCCGAGGCAAAGCTATTGTGTTGTTTGCCAAATCTCCAAAGCTCACAAGGCATCCTATGCTACAGCAAGGTCCCTTCGGCTGTTTCTCTTCAGCCCACCTCTAACTCAGTCACGGTTCCCAAGAAGGGACGTTTAATTAGCGAACAGAACACATGTTTATATTCCACTGTCCTGAACCCCACCCAACTCCACCAGTGACTAGTTAGCTATGTGGCACAGGGCCGGTTACTTGACTTCTCTGGGTCACACTTTAACTTCCTCATCTCTAAAATGGGTTTAATAATATCTATTAAATAAAGCAGTCACGAGGATTAGAAATAACATATAAAGCGCCCCCCCAAAATGCATTACACATATGCGTATGCTCAGATGGCAGCTGGTAACTATGCTAAATTGTAAGCCCTGCGGTCTCCTCTTGGTAATTCTCTGGGGCCTTGGACTGCCGGCTCCTCCTCAGAGGGGCGGGTGGAAGCTGTCCCTGGCATAACAGCCAGGACTCTCTGTGACTTCAATTTAGGTCACAACACTGGGCTCCCCTTGACATCTCCATGGAGCTTACTCTCTGCTCCTGGGTGCTTTGTAACTAATTGTTACGCACCAACAAGCCAGTGGAATCCAGAGTCACTTGCTTTAGTGGGGGTCAGGTGGCTGCAGGGGTGCTCCCACAGGTCTGCTTTCAAGGTCAAGAACACGGACTGTTCTAGATCTTAAGGCGTGTTAGACACCTTTATTTAGTGTTTACTCTCTGACGCACGGTGATTTACAAGAGCGGTGCTTGCTACAGATTAAAAATTAAATTTATAGTCCCCTTCCCTGATGAGAAACGGCCGTGTAGAACAGGCCTTCCAAGGGCGCCAGTCTGGTCAGCAGTTTAGAGGCGGGGAAAGAGGCAGGGCCACCCGAAGTCCCCAGGGAGTCCCCGAGGGTAACTCAGAAGTTAGATGGATGCCACCAAGGGAGGTGATAACAGGACCCCTTTTGTTCTGACAAAGGCTCGCTGGGCTCTCGGGAGCTCCTGGGACCAGCTGGCACCTAGATGGCGGCTGTGACTCGGCTGAGCTGCAACCTCGTGAGCTTAAGTGGGGGTCACTCCTGGCTGAGGAACCGGGTCACCCTCCTGGGAGACTCAGATACAAGGCTTGTCCACGGGGACAAAAGCAGCTTTGTGGCAGGCCGTGGGACCGAGCGATGGCGCCACCCAGCGGCGGCCCGCCGAAGAGCATCCCTTTCGGCTTAGATTTTCCAGGGCAAGGGGGCAGAAAAGACTGACTCCAGGAGGTTACCTGGAGGCTCTTTGCCTTACAGTGGGCAAGAAAAAGGGCTGTGTCTGTGCCACTATTTACATCCAGTGTGGGAGGCAACTTTTAGTATGTCCACGCTCCAGCCCAGTGGCCCCACCTTAAAGCTAGTGACTTATAGGCAACCCAACTAGAATAGAGTGCTGTTACGTTAGATTCTGAGTCCTGATCCAAGAAATATGAGAAATATGAGGATTCTGAATTGGCACCTTTCACGTAGTGCTCGAATTTCCTTTTCTTTGGTACATTCATTATTACATGCCGCATACTCACACTACACACGTGACGCAGCGATTGCTTGGAGGTCAGAGGACACCTGTGGGAGTTAGTTCTCTCCTTCCATCATGTGAGTCCCAGGGAGTGAGTTCAATACACAGATTTGTGGCACATACAGCTGTTAGGATTTGAGTCTTCAGTGTATGACAAAGACTATGTATTGATGACTGGGCATCTTAGTTACTTTTCTTGTTGCTGTGATAAAATACCTTAACAAAAACAATTTAAGAAAGAGTTTCTTTTGGCCACAGTTTAAGGTCCAGTACATTAGCGGCTTGAAAGAACTGACCACATCACACTCATAATCAGAAAGCAGGGAGTGATGAAGTCCGTGCTCAGCTCAGCTCAGCTCACTTTTCCCATTTTACAGTCCAAGACCCCAAGCCAGGCAACAGTCTGATCACACTTGAGATGGGTCTTCCCATATCAGTTAACCTAATCAAGATGATACCTCCCAGACAGGACCAGAAGCTAAATTGTCTCCTAAGTGATTCCAGTTGACAGTTAATACTAACCATTACAATCAGGCACTAGCCTATGACAACATTAGGAGCTGTAGGACCTTTAAGAGGTGGAGTCATGTGAGAGGAAGTTAGGTGACTGGAGGCATACCTTTGAAGAGAATATTCAACTTTCTCCCTCTCTCCTTCTCCCTCCTTCCTGACAATCATTACTCACCATAGCCCCAAATGCAACATGGCCAAGCAACTGTTGATGGAAACTTCTGAAAGCATGGACCAAGCTAAGTCTCTCCTCCTGTCAGCTGATTGTTCCTGAGTATTTTTTTTTTCACAGCAATGCAAAGCTTTGAACAAATCTTCATCTACACACACTATTGGATTCCCCTTTGTTGAGCTCTGTGTAAATGAGGGTCCAGTCAAAATATAGGTTCATGCTTGGGAGCTCAGGAGAGGGAACTATTACAGAGGTCTAGTTCTTATGGTGTGGGAAGAGCTGAGAAGTCAGATACAAAGCAATAAAGCAACTAAGAAATAAAATCAGGAGGCTGAGCTGAGGTGGTAAAGCGCCCGCCTGCCATGCAAGCAGGAGGACCCGAGTTTAGCCACAGATCTCATGTAAAAACTAGGCCTGGTGGCACCCATTATAGTTCTGGAGTCAGGAAGGAAGATCTCTGGGGCTGGTCAGCCAGCCTGGTCTAATTGGTGAGCTCCAGGCCAGTGAGAGAAACCCTGTTTCATAAAATAAGGCAGAAAGCTCCTGAGGAATGATACCTGAGATGTTCTTCCAGCTTCCACAAACATATGAACTCATACGCACAGAAGAATAAAACAGCAGGAAATATCAAAAGAAGAACAGGAAGATATTATATTCCCCGTAGCTGGACGCAATCGTCACTGGGCAGGAACTTGAACTAGAGACACAAGGGGTTGCCAGCAGGCACTGAGCCTTGGAGGAGAAACCGTCATGGTCAATGGTGCTGTTCAAAGCAGGAAAAGGAAGACAATGTGTTCTTTACGTGCTTCCCACCACTGTCTCCCATCAGCCAGAGCAAGCAGGAAGCCAGTTGGTACATAACTCTTAGAGATGTGTCTGTGAGGGTTGGCCTCTGTGTTGCACAGAAATTGTGGGGATGAGAAGTCGAGCATGAATCTGATCAGCAATATTCCGTGTATGAACCTGGGTGGGAAGATCCAAGCAGATCATCACAAGCCCCAGTGTCCTGAGCCATGCAGACTGTGAAAGTGCAGTGTGTTGCAGAGAGCTGGACAGCCTGGGCGGATGCTGCAGAAAGCGCCGCACTCGACTGTGTGAGGCAGGTAGGCACAGACTCCTGGAAAAGGTAACAGCAAAGCTGACACTTGAAGGATGAGCGAGAGGCAAGCAGATAAAAAGCTCGGAGGGACGGGGAGATCTGGTTGGAGGCTGAGTGTGCTGGAAGGCAGAGAACTGGGAAAGATCATGACCAGTCATAGCATCTCTTCATGAAGCTCCCTTTAGTGGCTCTTCCTTGCATAAGGGGGGCATCTTGACCCCTTGCAGGCAGTGTGAGGCTGTTCTCCCCTGCCTCAGCCCCACCTCCAGTGTGTCCCAAGATTCCAGGTACCTAGACCCTCTCCCTGTTCATGTAGGGCTCAGTCTCCCCTTGGCACAAGCTTTTCCCCTCATGACTACAAGTATTTAGATTTAACACTAACAGCAGCCGATCTGCCAGTTTTTCTTACTTCTCTAGACAAAGTGGCCTTCCTCTACTATCTGATCATATGGTCCTTAAGCTTGCATTGGTGAGTTTGTTCCTATAGTTGGCTGCTCTGAGGAACCATGAGTGAGGTCCTCACCAGTACCATCTACAGGCGTTCGCTCTGTGCCCTGAGTACCTCCAAAGCACCTGGCGCAAAGCAGGCACTCAAAACACCTGGGAGGCAGCTGAGATCTGTGGCTCAGTCTGTAGAGTTCTGGCCTAGCATTCATGAAACATTCACCCCAGAACCCACATGAGGGAAGGAGAGAAACAGACTTCTACAAGTTGTCCTCTATGTGTCACAGGCATGCTATGGCATGTATGTGCTGTGGCACATGTATGCAAGCACGCACACACATACATACATACATACATAAATGAAATCTATAAAATTTTTCAAAAGCCAGACATGGTGGTACACATGCTTCATCCCAGCACTCAGGAGCAGAGGCAAGCCCATCCTAGTGATTCCAAGAACAGTCAGGGTTACATAGTGAGTCCTTGTGTTAAAAATATGGGGGATGGAGAGATGGCTCGGCAGTTCAAAGCAATGGCTGCTCTTGAAGAGGACCTGGTTTCAGTTCCCAGCACCCATATGGCAGTTAACAACCACCTGTAACTCCAGTTTCAGGGGATCAAATGCCTTCTCTGGTTTCTGTGGGCACTGTACGACACAGAGGCACTTGCATACATGCAGGCAAAAACACTTATACACATTAAATAAAAGTAAATTAATTCATTTAAAAACTTTTAAAAAAGTATTAAAGTAGTTCAATATAATCAACTATATAGTGAGTTTGAAGCCCATCTAAAATAGATGAGACCCAAACCTGGGGAATGTAAGGACAGAAGAAAGCAGCCACAGTATGCTTGTGTCAAAGTCACTGCTGAAACTCTTTTAACTACTCCTGTTTTTGTTGGAACTCAGAGAACTTTGGTAGAGTCATCCTATACGTGGGCATAAAGTTCATTTTCAAAGGAAATTATATTTTTTTCTTAAGGTCCCATTGCTTTTCAGAATCCACCACGATGTACCTATTTTCAGGAAGATGGACATTCCATTCCCTGTCTCCACTGAGCTCCCAGCAGCCACTACAGCAGGCTGTGAGACCTTACTGCACACAACCCATTTCTATTCTGTGTGGCTCCAGAAGGATGTTCTGCCTACTTGTTTTCCTCATAACATACCCAGATTCACTTTCAAGATTGCAGCTAAATCTAAGGCAAATAATCCTCAAAGTAAGGTAGGAGCAGCTCGCTGTCTAAGGACTGCCTGATTTGTCCCCAGCTGCCTCTGTATTCTCTAGCTTAGCTTGGCACAGCCTCAGAGTTGTCCAGTCAACGCCCTAAATGCTGCCCTCCCTTCTCCCAGAGCCTCAGCCAAATGAAGCGTGAGCAGCCACATCCAATGCTTGGCAACATCATCCTGGATGCTGAAGGTTCATGCTCACTGACTCGGGAGAGTGACTCTGACATCTTATTTTAGATTTACAGACACGTGTTAATGCAGAGAAAAGTGGTCTGGAAATACAAAAGCAAAATGTTTGTTTTCTCTTTCATTCTGCAGTTTTTATTCGTTTCAATAAAAAAATGAAAATTGTTTGGAAAATAAAATTTGAAAAGTTAAAGCACAAAAGATTAAATATATTAATTTTTATTGCGTGTATTTATCTCTGTGAGACAACTTTCAGGAGTCAGTTGGTTCTTTCCTTCCACTGTGTGAGACTTAGGGATCAAACTTAGGCTGTCAGCCTTGGTGGCAAACACTTTTACCTGCTGAGCTACCTCACTGGGCCTAAATACATATTTTAAAATTAAAACATTGTTCACATGCATATTTGGGTGAAGAAGACTAGAACCTTCACTTTTGTCACCCATTAAGGTGGTCACTCCCAATCCAAGGCTTGGTTCAGTCGCCTTACTTTGTTGGAGCCTTCGAAGCTTAGTTTTAAATGTCAACTTGCTATCACCTAGAATCACCTGGGAAGAGAGCCCGCGTGAGGGATTATCTAGATCAGGTTGGCCTGTGGGCTTCTTAGTGCCAGATGGCCTTGTTCGTTCATTGATTGTGGGAAGGTGCAGCCCATTGTGAGTGGCTTAGATGGGACCTGGACTATACAGAATAGGAGGGAGCTAGATGGAAAAGCAGAAGCACATGAGTGCACTCAGTTCTCTCTGCTCTTGACTGTGGACTGTGGACTGTTATGTGATAAGACGTTTGAGATCCTGCTGCTGTGACTCCCCATGTGATGGACTGTGGCCTGCAATTATAAGCCAGGTAAGCCCTTTCCTCCCACAAGCTGCTTTCGGTCAGGATGTTTTATCACAGTAACAGAAATGAAATCAGATTACCTTCTTACCCAAAGTCATGTAGAATGGCATTCCAGAGTATTCTGTCAGTCCACTGTGGCCCTCTGTACCTCCAGTAACCACAATACGATATTATAATGATTTTCTCCTAACACACTAAGTCTCTTTTTTTTGATAGGTGTGCTAGGGGTGCTGAGGGTTGAACCTGGGTCGTCTGCACGCTAAGCACACATTCTCTATCACTGAGCTGCCCCCCAAACTTGTGCTAATACTTTTGAGAAGTTTACTCAGCTCTGTGTCTTCAGATCCATTAGACATACTGAGTCACTGAGTGACCCAACACATTGAGTTGTGACCTTGTACATGGTATTGCCCCTCTATAAACTGCAGTATCCTCCTCACCAAAAAGGGGGTGAGTGCACCCATCCCTCCCACATGCTGACCCCGCCATCATGACAGATGAGGCCTGGCAGCAGGGACGTGAGGTCAGCTCGCACTGCAGCAGCAGTCAGGGAGTGGGGCGAGGACGTCCCTCCCACAGAGAACGTGGTATCACCACTGGGGCACAGCTGAAGTCCACGCTCGCCGCGGCTTTCTTTCCAGGTTCATGCTCTGGGAGGGTGGCTAATGCCACAGGAAGTTCATTTTCTTAGTGTTTTTTCTTAAGTTAGTTTGTTTGAGATGGGATCTCATGTAGTCCAGGTTGGCCTTAAACACATAGCCAAATATGGCCTTACACTTCTGATCCTCTTGCTTCCCAAGACTTCATGTATGTGAGGCAAGCACTCTGCCAACTGAGCCACATCCCAGCCTAAGAAATCCATCCTTTCAAAGGCTGCACAAACAATACAGAGAACTTGTGAGCACGTGTTTAAACAACTTTGCTGTGTCCCTTGAGAACGCAGTGGGTTGGGAGTTTGACTGACGGTGTTCCCCATGCGCTCATATGTTTGAATACTAAGTCCCCAGTTGGTGGTGGTATATGGGAGGGTTATGGAACCTTCAGAAAATGGAGGAAGTGAGTCATTATGGGTGGCTTTGAAGGTTTATAGCTTGGTCCCGCTTCCTGTGTCTCTTCTGTACTGCTGATGCATGAGCTGACCTCGTGTTCCTGCTGCCAGGCCTTATCTGTCATGAAACTGGACGCCTCTTGAACTGTAAGTCAAAATAAACCTTTATCCTTTAAGTCGTTTTGGTCAGGGCATTTTATTACAGCAACAGAAAAGAAACTAGGATAGTGGGTCATGTTCATGGGAGAGACTTCAATTGGCTTGTGGTAGAATCAGCCAAAGCTCAGTCTTCCTGAGCCCTGCCAGGTTCCAAGAAAGTGGGTGCTTGCAATTGCTGCAGAGTGCTACTTTGAGTAACAGAAATTGTTTGTTCTTTTGATTGTTTTCAGGGGAGTTTTCTAAATGGAATTGTACAGTAACATACCACTGTAAGAATTTTCAACCATCAAGATAGGCCTGCTATGTCCCATCAGTTACACAGCAGTTCTAGTTTGATTTCTTTTGCTGTAACTTGAGGAGGAAAGGGTTGGGTTGGCTTTCATTTCCAGCTCACAGTCTGTCATCCAAAGAAGTCAGGCTAGGAGCTTAAGGCAGGAACTGGAAGGCTGGCTTGCTCACAGGCTCATGTTTCTATAGCCCAGGACCACCTGCCTGGGGTGCTGCTACCCACAATGGCTTGAGTCCTCCTGCGTTACTAATATTACCTCCCACTGACATGCCCACAGGTCAATTTTATCTAGGCAGTCCTCCGATCGATACTTCCTCTCATGACTTTAGACTATATCAGGCTGACAATTAAAGCTACCTAGGACAGGTATCAGCTTAGGATACAAATAGTAGCCATAGCTTTGTAACAGTCTTTGTAACATTTATGGAAAAGGTGTTATTGTGACTCTGCTCAGTGAGGAAATTGAGGCCCAGAGAGGTTAAGTCACAAAGCACAGTTTATAAATGATAGTGCCATGGCTCTGGACGCCGTGATGTCAGCACTGCGAGGTAGCTACTCGGGCACAAGGAATAGATGAGCCAAGTGTGGGGCCAAGTGTGGACGGAGCATTCATTAGCTGGCATGGAGTTTCCATCACAGAAGCAGTAGGATGGATTATAGAACCTGCTGAAAAAGAGACAGATGCACCAGTCTCATTTGTTCACAGCATCGAGCAGCAATTACACCTATTAGCAAAGCCTTCAGGGCCTGTTTTGTGATAATAAAGTAAATGTGGCAAGAAAGTGTTGGTGGGGAAATGACTGAAGTGTTGTGATACTTGAGTCTGACTGTTAACATGATTCGATTAAGAAATGCCTAGGGAGTTAAGGAAACATGGCTTTGAGTGTTGTCTGTGACAGTGCCTTCAGAGAGGTTACCTGAGGGAAGACCATCTGCCTGCATGTGGCAGCTCGGTAACGTGGCAGCACCGTAACGTGGCAGCTCGGTAATGTGGCAGCATGGTAATGTGGCAGCTCGGTAATGTGGCAGCTCGGTAATGTGGCAGCACCGTAACGTGGCAGCTCGGTAATGTGGCAGCTCAGTAATGTGGCAGCATGGTAACGTGGCAGCTCGGTAACGTGGCAGCTCGGTAACGTGGCAGCATGGTAATGTGGCAGCTCGGTAATGTGGCAGCTCGGTAACGTGGCAGCTCGGTAATGTGGCAGCATGGTAATGTGGCAGCTCGGTAATGTGGCAGCTCGGTAATGTGGCAGCACAGTAATGTGGCAGCACCGTAACATGGCTAGGGTCCTAGACTGACTGGAAGGGGAAGGAAGACGAGTG
Source organism: Eospalax fontanierii (assembly GCA_035773235.1). Taxonomy (NCBI): domain Eukaryota; kingdom Metazoa; phylum Chordata; class Mammalia; order Rodentia; family Spalacidae; genus Eospalax; species Eospalax fontanierii. The sequence goes on along the minus strand of CM069547.1, from coordinate 48,842,815 downwards.
GGTTTGAGCATTCCTCTTTCTTTGCTTTCTAGTCCACTGAGATGTGAGAAGGCTGTGTCCCGCTGCCTCAGACCAGAGCCAGTCCTTGCACCCTGCTTCCTCTGTCACGATGGAGTACGTCCCCTCGACCAAGAGGAAGGGTTATTTTGCTATGTTTCTTGAGATTTTTAACCACTGCATGCTGACGGAGGACTGTGCACCTCACCTTCCCTCCACCCGTAGCCCAGGAGCATCTGGAGGGGTCCTGCCCCATATGCACTCTATGATGGTCTGTAAGATGCCCTAAAAGCTTCTTGGGTTCTCTCCCTAGCCTGCTGAAGATGCTTTCAGAGTCTGCATGAAGTGCTTTTCCTCCTGGGCTGGCTGCAACCCCTTCAAAATGCCTGTAAACATGAACACAAATTTGCAAGGTCACCAGGAATATTGGTGGGCCGACATACACAGAGCCTCAGTCACTCTCATCCCACACTCCAGGCTCCTCGTTGTGCCTCAGGGGCTAAGCACTGAATTCTGCTCACTCACTCATTCACTGAGTCATTTAGTGCACATTTCTTGAGCAGCTACTGCACACCAGATCCTCCACCCTCAATGACTAGAGTCTAATGGAAGGGCCAACATTAAAAAGTGATGCGCTAATGCTGTTAAGTTGACTCCGGGGGTAAAGGTATAGGTCACAAAGACTGACAACCTGTATTTAGTCCCTGGAACCCACATAATGGAAGAAACCCACAAGGTGTCCTCTGACCTCTGTACTTGCACTGTGCCATGTACATTCACGCACAAATGTGCATGCACATGCACATGTGCACACACATAATAATAATATGTTTTAAACATTTATTTTATTTTTAATCGTGTGTATGTGGGTGGGGAGTGAATGTGCACGTGAGTGTGGGTGACCTCAGAGTCAAGAAGAAAGCACTGGATTCCCTGGAGTTTGTGTTACCAGCAGTTGTGAGCCACCCTGTGGTGCTAGGAACCAAACTCAAGTCCTCTGCAAGAGCAGGCTATGCTCTTAACTGCTGAGCCATCTCTCCGAATCCAATAATTATTTTTTAAGATGAAGATTCAGTATGGTGGCTCATGCCTATAATCCTAGCCCTTGAAAAATGGAGACAGTAGGATCAGGAGTTCAAGCCCAACCTCAGCTGCATAGTGAGTTCAAAGCCATCCTGGGCTTCAGGAGACTGGATCTCAAAACAAAACAAAGAAAACCCCCAAACAAACAAAAAAGGTGATGGTATTGCAGAGATAACAGTTGTGAGTGGCACTGTGTGAGAAGCACTTAGGAGTGTGAAGACCTCCAGAATGAGGAGCAGACAGAGAAGAAGGTTTTGTGACCAGGAGGAATGACAATGGCTACAAACTGAAAATCTGAGTGCTAAGAGGAGCCTCCTCCAAAACGACAGCCAGGCAGGCACCAGGTGGGGAAGGAGCACAGGCAGAACTTGGGGTTGCCTTCTAACCATAATGAAAGGATTTGTGCCAGAAAGTAACAAGAAAAAGAAGACTCCATCTCCACCCTCAGGGAATTCCCAATCGTCTAATTCGATTAGAAGGTTCAAACATTTTAATTGGGCTTAGAAAAAATGATGCGAATGCAGAAATCACACTAATGCTTGATTGGCTTAAGAAGATATAATTGTCTTGACACTAACCACTGTAAGAATTTCACGTTCTGTTCTGACTGTTAGTCTTCCCTGTGGAGACAAAGAAAGAGGAGGTTAGGGAATATTTATGTTCTGGTGACACAGGCTGGTTCTCTCTCTCTCTCTGTGCTTCTCTCTGTCTCTGTTTCTGTCTCTCTCTGTGTGTGTGTGTGTGTGTTAGGGAACTTAATTTAAAAAAAAAGAAAAAAAATATGAGAAAACATCAATTAGTATCTGAATAGCATTCCTCAGAAGAATACTTCCTCCTTCTGATCCAGACCACTCCCTTGTATCACAGACTTATGCCAACTTGCCATCTCCATTTGGGCATCTGAGAAACACATTAAAAAAACATAATTTTGCTCTCTTGAACATGAAAATCTCAGTTGACACTGAAGTCCTGCCACAATAAGATTAATTGTTAAATTTGCGGATTTGGGGCTAGAGAAATAGCTCAGCGGTTAAGAGCACTGGTTACTCTTGCAGAGGACCCAGGTTTGGTTCCCAGCACCCGCATGGCAGCTAACAACTACCCATAACTCCAGTTCCAGGCAATCCAAAGCCCTCTTCAGGCCTCCTGCGCACACGTGGGGCCCTTACATACATGCAGGCAAAACACACATGCACATAAAATAAAAGCAAATAAATACAAAAAATTAAATTTGTGGAATGTAACTACAGTATATTTTTTAGTGCAGTAGTCATGGATGTAAGATACAGCACTCCATCAGCAAAACAGAAAAAGATTTCTTAGTTCCAACAGAGGCAAGATGCTTAAGGCTAGCCTTTGAAAGAGCTGTAGGGATCTCTGTGGGCAGGTGGTGCCCACTGTGGGACTCTCTGTGGGCAGGTGGTGCCCACTGGTGGTCGTTGTTGCTTACTACTGCTCATTTTTCCTCTTTTGGTCGATTGATTTTATTTTCAAGGGCAATTTTTAAAAATTATATTTATGTGTAGAAAACTCAGAAGTATACATTTGACCCAGTTTGGTGGCGGGTTCTTTGGCCTTTGCCTTTTCCAGCTTGGGAACGCGGAGCCACAGATTTTGGACCCAGGGCATTGCCTCCTGGGTGATGGCCTTTCTCATCATATCTGGCATGGTAGCTGGATGGCGTCCACCAGCTTAGCCAGAGCGCCTCTGTCCTCTGAGTCAACGTGTGTGAAGGCCACGGTGGTGCACATCTTCCTGTGGCCAGCCGCCCCAGCCTGGCTTTCCCGGTGATGACGCGGTGGGGTCCCCCATCTCGTGACACAGGGCAGGCAGGAGGACCACGCGTGCGATGAGCTCCGCATCACCTGCGGTCACCATAGCTGAGCCTTCTTGTTCTCCACCACAGTAGTGACGGTGTTGGCCCCTGCTCCAAAGACGGATGGTCTCTTAGTGGCGCCGTCCCCTTTGCCAGCAGCCTTCTCAGCTCCGGCGACAGCCTCTGCTTCTCCTGCTTCGTCTCTGGCCAGAGCTTGTGTGCGAGCTTGAACTGCTGGGTGGCTGTTTGGCGGTCCAGGGCCCGGGTGACTGGTTGGTCGCAGGTGCACTTACAGCCGCTTGTAGAGGACAGCCTTGTCGCTGCAGCCGGGTGTAACGGGGCCGTTTGACAAAGCTCACGAGGCCTCTTTTGGACTAGATGCCTTGTCCAATGCCAGAGCTCTTAGGTCTTTTCTCAAACAGAGGATTTGCAAAATTTTCGGCCTCCTATTTCCTCAGCACTGCAGGGGCCGGGGCCACTTCTCCCCTCTCCTCGGCATACTTTCTGTTCTGCATCCTGCTCGGCTGGAGGAGTGAGAAAGAAAAGCGGTGTGGGTCGTTGGTGGATTCTCTGAGACAAGAGCTCACTGTGTAGTCTGTGTAGTCCGGGCTGAGCAGGAACTCAGCATTCCCTTTGCCTCAGAGTGCAGTGCTCGCTGTGGGAGGGAAGGTGGACGATCCAGGGTTTGTTTCCTTTCCTTCCATTGCCTTCTTCACTCAGGATGGTCACTCCTTCGCTTCTCAGTAAAAGGATGTGGTAGCATCCTTCTTTACTTCAGTTTTCTTATATCACTGCTATGAACGTAACAAAATTCTCAAATAAACAAACTGAAGATTTACTTCTTTGTAGCTATTCTTTACCAAAAACCTTTAAATATTTTTATTGTTTTTAATTGTGTATACATGTCTGGGACGCATGTCCACGAGAGTGCAGATGCCCCCAGAGTCCAGAAGAACTCGCTGAATCCCCTGGAGCTGGAGTTACCAGAGGTTGTGAACTCCCCAATATGGGTGGTAGGTCGGAACCTAGGTCCTCTGCAAGAGCCTTATGTACTTTTAACCACGAGCATCTTCCCAGCCCTAAAACTTGCCCGTCCTGCTACATCTCCCAAGTGGTAGGATTTCAGGTGAGCACCATCATGTGTAGTACCTTAGTTCCTCTTTTTGTTGCTGTGACTTAACCCTCTGGCAAAAGCAGCTTCCGGGAGAAAGGCCTTATTATGGCTCACAGTTGAAGGGAACGTTATGGTGGGCAAGTCCTGGCGGCCCAAGCATCAGGCACCTGGTCACACTGCGACCACAGTAGAAAGCAGAGTGCTCAATGCTGCTGCTCCACTAGCTTTCTCCTTAGTTCAGGCCCCCAGCCCAGGGAATGGTGCTGGCTCCTTGCCGGTCAGTCTTCTGGTCTCAGCTTAATCAAGACAACTCTCACAGGCATTCCTAGAGACTAGTCTAAACAGTCCCTCCCACTGTGCTCCGAGGTCGTCTCCTACAAGATTCTAGATCCTTTCAAATAGATAATCATCACACCTGGCAAAGCAATTCTTTTTTTTCCCCATTTATTTCTTGTAACAATTTATGATACAGTTGGGTTTTGAACCATTATAATTCTCTCTGAATATTCATACCTGTGAATTGATACCTAATCAATCTTTTATCTGTTGCATAGGGTCTGCTTTTTTTTACTTCTTGCATTGTGTAGTACATTAATATATGAGTAAAGCACAGTGTATTTAGCTACTGATCTGCCTAGGTGAATTTAGCTATCAGGTTTCTTTCAATACTTTCTAAGAGTATTTGCAACGAATATCCTTGTAACCCCGTGTGCCTGTGTGCCGTCCTGGGGTAGTTAAGGAATGGGATTGCTAATTCTAAGAGTCTTTTGTTCTTTAAGTTCTATGTTACTTCCAAGTTTCCCTGTACTTATTTTTTTCTTTTCTTTTCTTTCTTCATTCGCCTCCTCTTTTTTTTTTTTTTTTTTTTTTTGGTGTTTTAAATTTTCTTTGTTACATTTCTTTGTGTGGGGAGCAGGTGGGGTGCATATGTGCCAGGACTCTAAAGCAGCCTAGACTAGCTGTCCAGCGAGCCCCAGGGATGCACCTGCCTGGAGCTGGGATTACAATCATGTGCCACCATGCCTGGCCTGCCACCATGACAGGTCCTCCTTGTCTCCAAATTTATGAAATCATAGAGGAATGCTGGTGAGATAGCTCGTAGGCTGATTCACATAAAGGTGGACCTGAGTTTGATTCCTAGTACCCACGTATGGCTTATAACCACTTGTAATTCCAGCTCTAGGGGAATAAACACATATACACACACACACACATACACACACATGATTTTAAATGTAAAAAAAAAATATGTCTTCAAATGCAATGCCAACCACATTCTCACTCTGAGATATCGATGAGGATGGGAACAGAGTTGTTTTGGTTGGGATAGGGAGGGATAAGTAGCTGAGTGCCACTTGCTGGTTGGGGTTTGATTTGTTTTGGTCTTTTGAGACAGGGTCTCCCTTATATAACCCTGGCTGGCCGCAAACTCACAGAGATCTGCCTGCCTCTGCCTCCCAAGTACCACACCACCTGCTGGATTTTACCTTTAGCAATCTTTCTCTATTTTTTGCTCTGAAAAGCTTGAATTTGGCAATTCCATGGTTGTGTTGTGAATTGCTAATCATGTTGAATGAGAATGACCTCCAACAGGTTACTGAGTTTCGTGTTCCTTCCTGTGAATTGGGGGAGATAAAGCTCAAAGGCACTGTGCAGCATGGCTTCGACCTGAAGACGTTCCTTGGCTAGCTGGGTGCTGAGGCCAGGCAGATGGGACCCTCTGCTTCTCTCTCCAAAGGGGACAAAGGTCAGGGAGTGGCTTCACTTGCTGCCATTTCAATAGTTTTTTGACACTTCAAAGATTATTCCACCATATAAAATCCCCTCTTGCCACCACCAGCTTTCACGTTGAGCACCCTGGGCTGTCCTGAGTGACTCTTCTCTTTCTTTTGGACAAGTGGCAGGTACAGAATATAACCTAAGGCATTGTCTTCTTATTCTTAATCTTCTTTTGTTTAGCTAGTTCAATCTGGGCTATTTTCTTTCTCTGAGACAAGGCATCCCTATTGCGTCAGCCTGGAAATTCACCATGTAGACCAGACTGGCCTAGTTTTCACAGAGATCCCCTGCCTCTGCTTCCCAAGCATGGGGATTAAAGGTATGCACCACCATAGCTCATTCCCTAGAAGTTCCCAGTCCAACTAGTACATCTAGTACGCACTCCAAACATTTGCTTCAGGAAGGGTCAATAACAAATACACAGTGCCACAATGTAATTCAGTTGAAGAGCAGGGAGTTTTCTGTTGGGCCCATGGCTTTGTTGATGGAGTACTTGTCTGGCTAGCGTGGGTGAAGCTCTAGGTTCAACCCCAGCACCAGCTTGGTTGCAGTCATGACCAGATGGCAGGATGACCAGATCAGGGTTATCCATGGCTACATAGTGCGTTTGAGGCCAGGCTGGGCTACATGACACCCTGTCTTAGAAAAAATCTAATTAGATTTGAGTTTACATGTTCTGTGGAGGTCAATCCTGATTCAAATTCATTTTTGGTTACTTGCTCAGATTAAGCAGCGTAGTCGGAAGAGGCGAGGGCTGAGAACAAGCCGCCTTCAACAGGTCTGCCAGGAACTGTGCCATAATGAGACACAACTCTCTTTAAAACACCTGAAAGAGTCCTTAGGAATTGGGGAAGGGGATGTTGGGTCACTCAGGGACCCCCAATGGGAAGGAGTGCTTCTGAGGATTCAGCTGGCTCACTCCTGGATCTGGCGCATGGGACTAAGTTAACCACTTTTCTGGGCTTTGAAAGCAGGAGGCAGGGTTTTTTTTAAAATCAGGAAACAATCTCCCATGGAGCTCCTAAGCTCCTACACGTCTTCCTGCCAAGACCAAGAACATGGCGTGTTTTTAGGTGTGGCCTGCCATGAGCAGCCATGAAGAATGGGCTGGTGCGCTTAGATGTATTTGTCACTGCTATGAAGGTTTTGCATTCCCTACGGTATGGAGAAGCAGACATTGAGTGTGGTCACTGATCGCTACTGTGGGAGGTGGGAGGGTGGGCTATGTGGGACTTGAGGAAGTGGAGTCATTGAGGAATGTTTACAGACATGCTGACACCTGTTCTGGATAATAAAATCCCAAGAGCCTTGTGCCTTCTTATATCACCTTTGAAATAAGTTGTTAATCACCACACTCTTAGCCCAAGCTGGCCTAAAACTTACTACATAGAAGAGGATGATGACCTTGAACTCCTGATCCTCCCGCCTCCACTTCTGCTTACTTATTGGCAGGCTCTACCACGCCATTTTATGAGGTGCTGGGGATCAAACCCAGAGTCCATGACCTTAGACAAGTACTCTGCCACTGGAGTCATTTTGAGACAAGGTCTTACAAGGTCTCACCACATGGTCCTGACTACCTGTAAGTCACGATGTAAGCCAAGGGGCCTTGTGAGCCTCCTGCCTCTGCTTCCCAAGCGCTGCAAACACAGGCTAGTTCCACCACACTGAATTCATTCTCTTTTGAGCAGAGTAAAATTAAACCCAGGTATGTGACAAGTTTTGTGACAGCAAACCAATGAACAGTATTACAAAACTAGAAAAGAAATTATCCTTTTCTAGCAAATCACTAGTTTCCTTCTATGATTCCCTTGATAATGTTGCTTCAAATACATCAATGTTTCTCCTAATGAACAGTTTAAAAGATAAAAATTGGGATCCTATGTCATTATATTCTGTGAATATTCCCTTTTGATTAAACAGAATATTGTCAAGCTAGCTTTCCTCGGGTCTCATAAACACAATTCCGTGTGATCTGAGGCTGGTCCCCACAGCACCCCCGTCCCCCATCTCCAGGGTTAGCATCTTGCAGTGAGTTTCTACTTTGGTGTCCTGGATTCCGGACAGTGAGCAGTAGCCTGTGCAGTCACCAGGGTGCCCCTCCTCTTCCGTAGCTGCTGACTGCCAGTCTCTCTAGTCTCTGGGGCTTCAACCCTGGATCTCTAAGCATTGACTTAGGAAGAAACCTAATTTCAGATTCTTAAATCTACAACTTGTCTAGAGTTCCCTAGGGGAAGCAGGAGTGTTCTACTCACCTAAAAAACAAAACAAAACAAAAACATTTATTATTACATTTATTTGTTTATTAGAGAGACAGAGACAGAGAGAGGTCAGAGGACAACTTTCAGGAGTTGGTTCTTACTTTCCACTGTGAGGGTGGGTCCTGTGAATCAAACTCAGGTCATCAGGCTTAGCAGAAAGTGCCCTTACCCATTGACCTTGCAGGCCTAAGTTCCGCTTCTTTAACTGCTCAAAAGAGGCTTTTCCTCTGATGGGTGGGAAAGTACTTGCTAAGCTTCCGTCTCACAAGTGACTGGGTAACATCTGTACTCAGTGTTTCCAGTTCCTCAACCCCAAAGCACTCCCTAAGAGTAAATGTGAATAATCAATAGCTATGAGACTTCAAGGCAAACAGTCCCCACACTAATGTCTGGACCTCTGCCCAGAGGGCAGCTGCGGTTCCTTCTGCCTGTCCGAGGGCCTGCTGCAATGCCTTCAGCTCCCACTGGCACTTCCTTTTCTTCTTTCTGACCACTTCCCCTCTGCATCGCTGTTGGTTCTTTGCACCTATGTGACCTTTAGAAGCTGCTGTTCTCCAGCTGTGCCCTACCGCTCCCCTCTGAGCCGCCTCTCCCTCACCATTCCAGTCCCTACTGGGTCTACAGCCTGTGCTGCAGGCATTTCCAGCTCTAGGGGACTTTGCTTGCATGTGAAGGACACTCACCCAAACTCAGTGCCCCAAAGCACACTTGACCTGCTCCCCAAATGGACTCTCCATGTCCACTCTCTGTAGGTGATGCCTCACCATCCACTGAACTCCCAAGGAAGGAAACCTGGGCTTCCCGCATCATCTGCAGGCCTTATGGAGTCGTGGTCCACAGAATGTCTGCCTTCTGTCATGTCTCATCTCCCCAGGCACCTGGCATGCCTCGTGTCAGGCCACTGTCCAGGTGTCAGCTCCCTGAACTGCCGCTCCAGTCCAGCTTCCACTTGCAGTGTCAGGGAACTTTGTGAAGAGCAAACCTAAGCAAGCCTCCCTCCCTCCCTCCCTCCCTCCTTCCCTCCCTCCCTCCCTCCCTCCCTCCCTCCCTCCCTCCCTCCCTCCCTCCCTCCCTCCCTTCCTCTCTTTTTTTGAGGCAAGATTTCTTGTAGTTCAAGCTGGCCTCACACTTACTTGATCTTAACTTTGAGTTTCTGATCCTCCAAAGTGGCAGGGATCACAGATATGTACCACCACACCAGTTTTATGATGCTCAACCCTTTGTTGTTCTTTAAGAAAAGAAAAAGAGAAATCTCTGTAATGTTTTTAAATATATATGTAGTGCTCAAAGCAGTAACGAGGAAACTTGTCTCCAGAGCTGTCAAAGGTTGTGTGCAGTATTCTGCACCTGTCTGCCAAGCGTGGTCTCCTGGGTTGGACGAGGGTTTATATTAGACATTTCTTGTTCCAGTGACAAAATACCTCACAAAGGCAACTTAAGGAAGGAAAGAAGGAAGGGTTCGTTCTGGCTCACAGTTCTGGGTTCAGTCTATCATGGCAGTGGAAGTGAGGCAGCTGGTCACTTTACATCCACAATCAAGAAGCAAAGAGGGATGAATGCTGGTACTCAGCTCACCTTCTCTTTTATATGCCATCTGGGTCCTCGGCCCGTGGAATGACGCTTCTTACATTCAGGATGGGTCTTCCCACCTCAGTTAAGCTAATCTAGACAATCCCACAGACCTGAGCCAAGGCTTGTCTCTTTCGTGATTTCAGATCCCATCAAGTTGATAATCAGTATTTACCACCACAGAAGATTACCATTCTCTGATCTCTTCTGATTAGTCTTAATCTCTCCTGACTGGCTTCATTAAACATATATTCTTGAGGTTCACTTCAATTCCCTTTTCTTCTGGGAAACTTTCTTGGCTGTGCTAGTTGGGGAAAATGCACTCCATATGCTCTTGCATAGACTACAGTCCTTAGGAGAGAGACTGGGCATCACATAGTCCCCCAGTAGACAGACAGGCAGAGAGACTCTTGTTAGATTAATGTACTTTTCTCTTAAGCATTTAAGAGGGATAGTTTCCTGCTTCACCCTCACTAAGACAAAGCCAGATGGGCTTTCTCCTATGGGAGAGAACTGTGGGTGGGACTTCCAAATCTCCCCCTGGGGAGGGGGCTCATTGGGTAGGAACCAATCAGTTTCCCTTTGCTAGTCTGGATTATCCAATCCCTTGCAATAGCTCAAACCAGCCAGTTCTGAGGGGGAAAAGGGACTCATCCCATCCCAAATGTCAGAGTTTTGTCTGTGCAAAGACCCCTTGAGTCCCCTCCCCCTAGGGGAATCTCTCTTTGTGTGCTTTGCTGTGTGTGTGTGTGTGTGTGGTGTGTGTGTGGTGTGTGTGTGTATGTCTGTGGTGTGTGTATGTGTGTATGTGATGTATGTGTATATGTGTGTGTATGTGTGTGTGTATGTGTGTGTGTGCTGTGTGTGTGTGTATGTGTGTGTGTGGTGTGTGTGTGTGTCCATCCCTCCTCCTAGGCAGAGACTGTGCTTTGCTGTGAGCTTCTGCTTTCAGTAAAATCTGGCTTCACGCTGAGACCTTGATTCTCTTGCCTTTTTATTCAAATGCCTGTAAGGAAAAATTGTTTCATGGCTGTCTGGAAAATGTTGCAAACGGCCTCTGAAAGCTCTGAATGCAGATCAACTGTATTCGCGGGCAGGCTGCCCTCTGTTGGATGTAGCCGCACACAGCAAGGCCGGGCCCTCTAGGTCCAGTCTAGATTTTTGTAGAGTCCCTTATAGTTGAATGCCTGCTAACCTCTGCAATACCCCAGAAAACACTCTGGAGAGAAACTTTAGACTTAAAAACTCATATGCCATGCAGGTTTTTTAACCTAGAATTTTCATGAGAGAAAGAGAGAGGTGGGGGAGGCTGCACATGCCACACGCACACACATGTAAAAAGCAGAGGTCCATGTCAGGCGTCTTCCTCAGTTACTCTCTACCTTGTTTGTTGAGACAGGGTCTCTCACTGAACCCGGAGCTCACAGATTCAGCTACACCGTCTGGCCAGTGAGCTCCAGGGATTTCCCCACCCCTGCCTCCCCAGCACTGAGGTTACAGGTGGGCACTGCCGCTCCTAGCTTTTTCACATGTGTCTGAGAGATCTGAACGCTGGTCTTCATGCTTCCAAGGAAAGCACTTTGACAACTTACAGGAGCTGGTTCTCTCCTGCCGTGTAGATCCTGGGTATTGAACTTAGACTTGGCAGCAAGCAGCTTTACCCACTAAGCCATCTCGCTGGCCTGTCATTTATGAATTTATAAAGAAATAGAGAAGAGTGATCCTGGCTGGAATCCCAGAATGTTTATGTCTTGGTGACGAGTGCTTTCTCCTTCTGAAGGCAGAATTTTAATGTGAAGTAGTAGCAGTTGAACACGGACTATGAGAGGAGCTCATGGTTCCAGTAGGTTTTGGGAGCACACTAAGCCTCATACCAGGGATCTTCAGGCAGGTGACAGCCACTGACTATAACCCTCTGCATCTGTTTCTACCCCACGGTAGACTCATTTATAAACTGCAAATCTTTCCCAAGCCACTTGACTCAGTCACCTTCCTTTCCTGGTGGGTCACTGGCCAAGTGTGCTGGAAAACAACTGTCAACTTGACACACCTAGGGAGAGGGAGCTTCAGCTGGGAAGTTTTCACTGTTGGATTGGCCTGTGGATCGATGAGTGGTGTGGGAAGGCACAGCCTACTGTGGGTGGTGCCACCCCTGAGCTGGTGGTCCTGAGTTGTATAAAAAAGCAAGTGAGCACAGGCCAGAGGAGCAAGCCAGGAGGCAGCATTCCTCCTTGGTCTCTGGGTCAGCTCCTGCCTCTAGGTTCCTGCCTTGAGTTCCTGCCCTGGCTACCCTCAAAGATGGCCTGTGCCTTGGAAGAGTAAGAAGAAATAAACCCTTTTCTACCCAACTTGGTTGGTCAGAGTGTTCTATTATGTCAACAGAGAGAAACTACGACCCCGAGTGTTCATGCCGTGACTCTGATTTTCTAGGCTGTCATGACGCCCATCTCTTTTGTCATGGGAGAGAGAGTCTTGGATTATTAGTACACAGATCAGTATCGAATCTTTAAGGTAGAACATAAAGATACGGTCTGGATATAAAATACAACTTCCCAAATCCGTGTGTTGAAGGCTTGATTCCCAACTGAGAGACTTTGGAAGGGTGTTTAGATCACCAGGGCTCTGACCTCACTGATGGATTAACTCCTGGGTGGTGTATGAATCAGGGCTCTCTAGAGGAACAGAACTGGTAGAATAAATATGTATTGTAAAGGGGATTTATTAGACTGGCTTACATGATATGGGTAATTCAACATTGCTGGCTGTACCCTGGAGAGGCTGAGGATCCAGTAGGTACTCAGATCCCAGGCTGGATGACTCAGCAGTCCCAACAAGGCATTGAGGGCCTGGAGAGTTCCCGGAGCGCCACAGGTCCTCAGTGTGTGTTGGAAGGGTGACGATGCTGGGTTCTGATGGCAGTAAAGGAGTGAAACCATGGGATGAATACATTCTTCAGCAAGACGGGAAGGCCAAGGGCAAGCAGCACTGTTTTCATCTCAGATCTCTTTGTATTTGGGCCAAACAGATAGTGCTGCCTACTCTGGCGGAAGGAACTCAGCTAATCCTTCCTGGAGACTGCTTCACAGCCCTACCCAGAGGTGCACGTCTCAGTTCCAACCAAGTTGACAATCAAGATAAACCACAGCAGATGGCTTATAGTTTTCCTTTAAGATGTATTTCACCTTTATTTATGTGTCTGTGCACATTCACATGTGTGCAAGTGCCCTTGAGGCCAGAAGAGGGTGCTGGACCCCATGGAGCTGGAGTTACAGGTGGTTGTGAGCCCTCTGATATGGGTGCTGGGAACCAAACTCCAGTCCTCTGCAAGAGCCGCACCTATCTTAATCCCCGAACCGTCTCTCCACTTCCAGGTTCATAATTTCATGGCTACCGTGAAGCTGTGGAAACAGATGAGACCCCATTGAAGAGAGTGGGTTCTTGGGGCCGTGTCCTTGTGGTGTCTCCCTCTGCCATAGCCTCTCTTGCCTGCCTTCCAGGCTGTCATGAGGTAAAGCATCCTCCTTCACCACAGGCTTCTGCTGCTGTGATGCCCTGTCTTGAGTCAGCAAAGCAGTGGGGCCAGCCGATGCCGGAATGAAAATCTCCAAATCTGAAAAATAAATCTTCCCTGAAGTGGGTTTTCTCAAATATTTTGTCACAGGGACAGAAAACTGACTGACTCAATAAAGCTTTATATTTTTTCAAAGGGAGGTGACGTTGATGTGATGGTTAAGTTAGCTCTAGTGTGGCAATCATTTGACAACATATAGATATACTGAATCACCATGTTTATCGCTTTAAATAAATATGTAAGATTGTTTTTGTTTCATTCTTACCTCCATAAAGCTAGAAACAAAGAATTTATTATGATTCACACATCAACCAAAGAAACTTACTAATGGATTACCTCAACTTTATTTGGAAGTTTTATTGAATTCCAGATACCACAGTGGTTGTGAAAGATGTAATCATGAGCAAGGCAGACAAAAATTCAGATGTCACAATAACCCAACATGAGGGGTTTGCCTGGAACGTTTGGTTTGACTTCCTTGGATGAACAACATGTGGGAGTCTTCATACTTTTCATGGGTTTAAATCACAGAAGCAAATCTGTTCTTGGAACTGGCCCATGGCTGCGCCAACTCCATGCTTTGACTTTTCTCTGTTAAGTTGTTTGGTGGGATAATTAAAACTACAACTTGTTCTACCTACTAAGTTGAGGGCAGAGTGGCCTGATGAGCTGGGTAAACAGAAACACAGAGGAAAATGTTTATTTTAATGTGTGTATCTCTGTCTGTATACTATGTGTGTGTGGATGCCCTCAGAGGTCAGAAGAGGGCATTGGATACCCTAGAGCTGGAGTTACAGGTGGTTGTGAGTCACCCATCATAGGTGCTGGGACCTAACTCAGGTCCTCTGCCAGAGCAGCAAGTGTTCTTAACTGCTGAGCCATCTCTCTGACCTCTGAAATAAGATCACTTAGGTACATTTTCTGAGTTCTCTAAGACTCTACAAAGCTATTCCACCTTAGCAGGGTGGGGCAACAAGGATGACTTGGAGATAGTAAATTGTCCCCCTCATGAAGGTCTGTCAACCATTGCTTGGCCTCACCTATAGGACTTGTCCTACCAAGTGTGGAGCCCAATTTGTTTTGAACGTCGTAAATACAGAAAAAGTCTCTGCACCATTAATGATAGTTATGTTTGTCTCGCCTGTCTTTTATATTTTCCTTAAGGGTTTGATGTCTCTGTTTTGGGTGAGTGGAGTAGCCAAAATTCTAACAATCTGAAACTTTGGTTGGGTGATTTCTTGATAGGATAGGCTCAGATATGTCATATTCTAATATCAACAAAATTTGGAGTTGTGCTAAACAGCTTTAGTGTCAACTTGACACACCTGGGTAGAGGGAGCCTCAGCTGGAGAATTGCCTCCATTAGACTAGCCTGTGGCCAAGTCTGTGGCGCATTTTGTGGATTTTTGAGTGGAGTGGGAGGGCCCAGCCCACTGTGGGCGGTACCACCCCTGGGGAGGTTGTTCGGTGCAGGCTAATCGTGAGCCAGGGGAGCCAGTCAGTAAGTAGCGTTTGTGTTTCGGTCCCTGCCTTCGGGTTCCTGCCCTGCATTCCTACCTAGGCTCCCTGAGTGATGAACTGTGTGACCCGTGAGATGTAAGCTGAACAAACCCTTTCTGCCCCCCACATTGTTATTGGTCAGAGTGTTTTGCACAGTGATTGAAAGCAAACTAGAAAACACCTTGGATTCCATCTTTCACACAATGAAGTGAGAGTTAGCTCCCCTTAAGCAGTGAGGCCCACGCTGGAGCTTGCCCTAGTCACATGTGACCACTCTCCTGGCTGGTCTGGTGATTAAGTATGCATAGGGCATTTGGACTCCTTACTGGCTCTGCTCACAATGAGCTAAAAAGTGACCAATCTCAATAAAGATGACCTCAGTCTCCATCAGCTTCTGCCACAAAATCCATAACAACCCACAGCGAAGGGCAGGATGGCGGGATTCCTTCCTTGAAGCCCTGCCCACCTCACTCCCAGAAGTCCTTTCTTACTTTTCTTAATAAACCTATATTCAATCTGCCTATACTCTTTCATTGTCCATGTTTTCTTGTTCTTCTTGAGCATGGGACGTGAACTTGGAAGCCACCAGCTCAGGGTGTCTTTGGAGACTATCAATCATCTAGCACCCTGGCTTCTCAAGTTAAGTTTACCAAGATCAGAGAAAGGGCCCCTTGAACTTAGAGAATCCCCATCAACATGGCCATCCTATTTATTTATTTATTTATTTATTTATTTATTTATTTATTTATTTATTTATACATCCATCTATCTTTTATTTCAGGCAGAAATAAAAGTTCACTTGTCTCCAGGATGGCAATTAAGAGTGTACAGCTAGGCTGCCAAGGTTAGCTGTGTAGTGTCATTTTTTGGTACAGGGTCTCTTGTAGTTCAGGATGTTCTTGAACTGCAGAACCTCTTGCCTCCATCTCCCAAGTTCTGGGATTATAGGAATGGACTCCCATGCCCAGCTACAGCTGATTTTTAGCCAAGATCAACAGAGGATTCAGAACACTTTAAATTGGGTGAAAGACAAGGATGAAATGTGCTTTTCTTTTCTTTTTTTTTCCTTGAATTTTGTTTTGTTTTGTTTGTTGTTGCTGTTTGACACAGGATTTTGTTTGACACAGGATTTTGCTACATGGTCCAGGCTGGTCTTGAACTTGTGGTGCTCTACCTCTATCTATTGAATACTGAAATTACAGGTGTACATCACTATGCCCTGCCAAAAACTCTTTTTTCTTCTTTTGCAGTGCTGGGCTTTGTACATGCTAGATAAGTGCTCTGCCATTGAGCCACTGAGCTGTGTCCCCAGAGTAGAATGTCTAAGCTTTCTTTTTTTCGTCTTTCTTTCTTTCTTTCTTTCTTTCTTTCTTTCTTTCTTTCTTTCTTTCTCTCTCTCTCTCTCTCTCTCTCTCTCTTTCTTTCTTTCTTTCTTTTGCTGCTGTTTGGTGTGTAAAGAACTAGAAGTCACTGGATACAGAATGACTCACAGCGGGACAGTTGTGGTAACTTGCAGTGACCCTGTGGAGAAAGGATGGTAGCCTGGATTAGAAATACAGCCGGGAAGATGAAAAAATACAAGGATTTTTGAGACATTTGATGGTCCTAGAGACTATTTTAGGAACTTTTTACCTAAAGATAGGGAAGAATCAAGAATGGCCCTGAGAGGTTTGACTAGACCTACTGTAGGATGGATGTGGAAGTTACAGAAACAGCTGATGCTGGGGATGTTGGGAGGTGCCTTTGATGCATTCATTTTTTATCACGCATGTTGAATTTAGATAGCACTGAGATGTTAATTTAGTTGAAATAACTAATAATCACTACTAGGTTAATTCCTTCCTGAGAGCTCGCCATTCCTGAGAGTACAAGTTTATTATTATTTTTTTCCTTTCTTTTTCTCTTCTTTGTCTCTTTCTGCTTTTGGTGCTGGTAATGGAACAACGCTGGAACTTTTTGCATGCAAAGTATGTGCTCTATTACTAAGCCATCCACAGCCCACACGCACCCTCAATTTCTAAACAAGATTTTACATGGCTGCCTTTTAGCTGCATACCTCTGTTACCTGCCGGAAACTCCATTTTAGTTCCTGAATGAGAATGCTCTTTTCTTTTTGATCTCAGGGATTTTTTTTTTCCCCCATGCTGTTTGTTAAGAATGATGATTTTTCTCCTTTGATTAGTTAGTGAGAGCCAGGGAGGTGCTAGGTTGAATGATAAAATGGGAGAAAAAAAGAAAGACACTCATTCTTCCCTACGGAATTGCTAACAGACAAACAATAGTAATATCACAGTTATACAGCTTCAACTAACACTCCCCAGAAGAAGCATCTAAACATTCTAAAAGGCGGATTAACTGATTAGAACTTCAGTGATGATGGAGAAGTTATGTTGTGGACCCAGAGGCAAACTATCTTGGACTTTTAACAAATTAATTCTTTTTATTTTATGTGTATGAGTGTTTTGCCTGCATGTATGTAAGTGCTCTAGTGTCTTGAAATGGCCTTGGAGGCCAGAAGTGTCATATTCTCCTAGAACTGGAGTTACAGAAGGTGATTAGCTGCCATGTGGGTGCTGGGAACTAAGTCTAAGTTCTCTGCAAGAGCACTTGAGTTAAAGAGCCAGTGCTCTTTAACTGCTGGGTCCTCTCTCCAGCCCCATCTTGGGCTATCTTAGCCCCTTACATAGCTGTTTATTACAAGCCTCTGTGTATGACCTAACATCCTGTGACTAAGGTAAATTCGTTTGCATGCCCCTTGCTTCTACCAACCCAAAGGCTAAGAATGTGAAGATAGCGTCTGAGGCCCACTTTGCTTCATCCTACCTAATTGATGCACTCAACTAATGTGTATGAGTAAGTGCATGTGAGTGCAGTGCTTGACGTCAAACATGAGTACTGATACTATGCAAACTTCATGAAATTGCTACATCGTTGGAACATGGAAATTTGGGGTGACCTAAATCTGTGTTCCTGGGTCAGGATTACTCATGTTTGACTCCAAAATTAACTATCTCTTATTCCCTTTGAGGTGGGAGTTGTGTTTTTTCATGCAGACACAAGCAAATAAAAGTTGCAAATGGGGGCGGGGGTTGGAGAGATGAAGTCTTCGAGATTAAGAAAGCTTCTGGCTCTTGCAGAGGACCTGAATTCGAATTCCAGCTCTCACATCAGGTGGCTTACAACTGCCTGTAACTCCAGCTCCAAGGAACCGGTTCTCTCGGACCTCCAGTGCACTGTACTCTTAATTACTCATACACATAATTAAATTTCTTTAAATTTGAAAATTCCAAATGTGATCACAGTAGCCAATGGAAAGTATACAGTTGTCTGGGACAGAGACTTAGAACATCCTTGTGGAGGGCCCCGTGTAACTCTGCGAATGATGGGGAAGCAGAAAGGTAGCTCGTTTTTTCCCAAGGTAACCAAAGAGGGATAGTGATGTTAGGTAGGAAGACTGGATTTGTCCCATCGGAGCCACCATCGGGTGTCGGAGCGCTAACACTTTGTCGCACTGATTTCTGGGAGTTGTAGTCCCTCTTTGTGCACGTGAACATGGCGGCCTGCATGGCAGAAGGTTCCAGGGCCTCCCTGAGCCTGACCCGGCGCTTCCTAGCGATCAGGCCGCTGCTCTCTGCGCCCGCGTCTGTCGCCTGCGGTGTCCGCACCGGCCCCAGCCGGCCTCGGAGCACCGGGCCTTCCGAGCCTCCCGCATTCCAGCCGCCGCAGAAGCCCGTCCTCGCGGACCCGCGCGGAACCCCGAGTGTGGCGAGGAGGTGAGGACCCGGCCCGTGCGCGCACACGCGGACCCTGCAGATCCCGGAGCTGGGCTGCACCAGCGGGGCCTCGGGCCCGCTCCTCCCGGGGCAGAACCCCAACGAGGCTCCCCGGGAAGCTCTTTGCTCTAGACCCTTGTCTGTGGCACGTCTTAGTTACACCAGCGGACGGACCCCAAACCCTTCATCCTGGGTAGCAGTCATTTGGCCGGAACTCACCGTAAAGTCCTGTCAGATGTTGTACAGAAGTGAACAGTGCAGTTCTTTGTACCTTGAGGTTAACGAAACTGAGTAAGAATCCTATTCACTAACATGAATGGTGTAACCTTGAAGGTATGTGTAGATTTAAATGATCTAAGTAAGATTTATAAAAAGTGTTCCTGTTCTCAAGTACACCTGTACTTTAGCACTTGAGAAACTGAAGTTATAGGAGTTTGAGACCAGCCTGGTCTACACAGGGTCCCAAGCCACCCAGAGTTACGTAGAGACATTGTCTGAAAAAACTCACAAACAAAAACAACAAAACACCAGACTTTTCACAGGAAAACTTGGCGTGATTGTAGGCTTTCCGAAAGGGTGTAGGTTGTTGAGTAGATCATCTCTGGAATTTTAATATTCTGTAGTTCTAAATGGAAATAGATTTGTACTTAGGAAACCGAATGGTTCAAGAAAAATATTTTCCTATAACCACTCTTCCACCACTGAGGTGGAAAAAGAATCTTTTAATAGCTGACAGTAGTGGCTGGAGAGATGGCTCAGTGGTTAAGAGCACTGGCTGCCCTTGCAGAGGACATACGTCAGCTCTCAGCAAACACTCATATACACAAATAAAACAATAAACCTTTAAATTGTTTTTGTTATTTTATGTATGAATGTTTTGCCTGCATGTATGTAAATGTTCCACATGCATTCAATGCCTGTAAAGGTCAGGGGAGGGAGTCAGATGCCTTGGAGCTAGAGTTAAGGATGAGTGTTACTTGGGAACTAAAACCCAGTCCTGTGCAAGAGGAACCAGTGCTTTTAACTGCTCAGCCCTCTCTTTCCAGCCCTCAGAGTAAATCTTTAAAAGCCAACAATAAGGGCTAGTGAGATGGCTCTGTGATAAAGGCACTTCAGTGCATACCTGCCAACCCAGGTCCATCCCTAGAACCCATGTGATAGATGCAGAAAACCTACTCCACAAAGCTGTCTTCTGATCCCCACATACGCACTGTGGTATGGGCATGCTCCCTCCCCATATATGCACACATTGGTACTGATTTTTTAAAAGCTAACAGTAATGTTCAGGTAAGCGTTAGTATGCGTTTTACAATCTGAAAAAATATTTTGTAAAATTTTTCAAATTTTAAGGTATATAAACCTTTCTAACAGTCCTGAAGCTTAAAGAAATCCTAACAGCTGTATACTAGGAGACAAGTACATGAATGAGCATGACATAATAAAAATGTAGAGAGGGCCCAAGATAGCCACCAGCATGTAGATGAACTCACAAATACAGTCATGTGAGAATGTTAAAGAGTAGTGGTAAATCAATGAATGGAGGCAGAGTTTTTAGATTTTATTTTTATTTTATATGTATGATTGTTTTGCCTGCATGTATGTTAAGTGGGCAGTGCCCACAGAAGCTAGAAGATAGTGTTGATCCTCTGTAATTGGAGTTAAGGATGGTTATAAGCTGCCATGTGGGTACTGGGAACTAAATACAAGTCCTCTGCTCTTAGCCTCTGAGCCATCTCTTCAGCCCTAACTAAAGCAAATGTTTAAAACATGGGGGAGGATTTTACCAACATGGATAAAAAAGAAACTTTTAGAAGAATTTATATTGGTATCCTTTTGTGACGCTGATAACCATACTGAATCAGTATATTCTGTGTAGCCATCTATGTGCATTCCAGATAGTCTCCACCTTCACCAAGTGATGAAGCCTAGTCTTACATTAGTGATACAAACTGACATTATTAGGTGCCTCCTGATGTGTGACTAGATGGTTCTCATCAGGTCCTGATAATATTCTTACAGTGTTTGAACTTAGTGTGAGCAGGTGGAAACCATAAATCCAGAATCCAGCTGTCTAACCTCCAAATCCAGTGTGTGGCTCTCAGCTGTGTCTTGAATTAGGCAACAAACATGTAAAAGACCTATGTGACAGACACAATCAAATATGAACATTACTGGATTAATGTTAATTTTCTTAGGTGCAGGAGTACTGAGATAATGTAGGAGAGAGTCCTTTATTAGCATTATTATTGGAGAGTCCTTTATTATTATTATGTGTCTATGTGTGTGTGTGTGTGTGTGTGTGTGTGTGTGTGTACACAGACATACCATGGTACCACATGGTGGTCAAAGGACAGGAATTGATTTTCTTCTTCCACCATGGGGATAGACCAGGGATCCAACTCAGGTTATCAGGCTTGTCCAACAGGTGCTCTTACCTGCTGAACCATCTTACAGGCCATCCTTGATTTTAACATAAACTTTCTTTGTTACTTGACACTTTCAAATGATTTAAGGAAAAAAAAATACATATATAAAGTAATTGTAGCAAAAATTTAGCAGTTGGTAAATGTACAGGAAGAATACAGGGTGTTCTATTACATGAACTCTGGAGGGTTGGAAAGCCTTTTGTATAAAATTGAGGGAACTGAAGAAATTCATGAGAATAATCACCAAAATTCAACAGCAGGGATTGGGGAATGAACAGAAGCATGAGTGTTCATTGTACTGTCATTAATATCGACTGCTTCATGAGTGTAAGATTATTTAATAAAGCAGAAAGTTTCCTTTTAAAGTCAGTCTGGAAATGGATGAGGACTGTGGCTGTGGGCTTTGGAGATCGAGATCGACAGGTGTGCGATGTTTAAATCATGACAAAATTATAATAATGGGTCAGTTTATCTTTTTCATGTTTTATTTTCTTTTCCTATAAAAAGGAGAGGATGACATCAGACCCACTTAATTGCTCTGAAGATTAATTTATGCTACTGCATTGGTCAGCTTCCTGTTGCTATCCCAAAACACCCAAGAGGAAAGAGTTATTTGGGCTCTTTATTTCAGCAGTTTAGCTTGGCCGGGCCCCTGTCACTTTGGACCTCTGGTGACACCTTACAGCATGGCTGTAAGCATCAGCCAGGAAGTGGGGAGGGAGGTGGCAGAAAAGGCCTGGGGGTTAGGGTTTCCCAGTCTTGCCTTTGAGGGCTGACTCCCAGTGACCTAAGTTCCCGCCACTAGGCCCCACCTCTTAAAGCTCCATTAGCTCCCAGTAGTAGTATCACAGGTTGGTAGCTAGGCCTTTGCTGTGAGCCTTCTTGGGACAATTAAGATCCAAACCACAATGGTTACTCGGATGTTTTATAAGCTTTAAAGAAAATGCCTGGCAGGTACTCAGGAATTGCTAGCTATTCTCATGAGCATTAACAATTGTTTTGGAAATAATAGTTTTAGGAATAAAACTATTTAGGATTTATTTAAAGAAGACTAAAATATATCAATGCTATACCCTTTTATTTCTTTGTAAGCCATATTATATTTCTTATATTGGCCCAAGTTGCCTTTTCATTGTTAAATTTATTTATTTACAGATTCCTGAGTCCTGAATTCATTCCTCCAAGGGGAAAAACAAACCCTCTGAAATTTCAAATGGAAAGAAAAGATATGTTAGACAGGAGAAAAATGCTCCACATTCCAGAGTTCTACGTTGGTCAGTAACAGTCGGATGCCTTTGTTAATTGTTGGGTTAGTTTTCTTTCCATAAAGATGATTCTTCCTGTATCTGAGTTTTGCCCTTTGTAATTTATTCCTGCCATATTAAAATATTTAGGAAGGCGAATTACCTAGAAACCTCATTTGTTCATTTCCACATCTAAGAGTTCACTTCTCTTTTGAATGTGTAGGAAGTATACTGCGTGTCACCACAGCTGACCGCTATGCCAGCGGAAAAACCAGCCAGTTCCTGGGAATTTGCATCCAGAGATCAGGAAAAGGACTTGGGGCTACTTTTACCCTTAGGAACATAATTGAAGGACAAGGTGAGTTTCTTCTGCTTTGAGTAGGACGTTGGAAGTGCTGGAGGAGGATTTTCAGAGTTATGTTGAGAGGTCTGCTTTCTCTTGAAGGCCTCTTGAATTACAGGGGCAACACTCATTAGGCCTAGAGTTACTAGGCTAGGCACAATGGCCCAGCCTTGTAGTCCTGTCACAGGGAGGCTGAGGCAGGAACTTGTAATCACAAGGTTCAGGTCAGCTTGTGATACATAGTGAGATCCTTTTTATAAAACAGATTTTACAATCATGGCACATGAGTGGAGACAAATGTATATAAAGCAGCGTGAAAAGATTCCCTTGTTTTCATTTAGAACTAGTATGTTTGTTGCTTTTGAGACAAGGTCTTACCATGTAGACCTTGACTGGCCTAGAAATTGCTATGTAGAACAGGCTGAAGCTTTTAGTGATCCTGCTGCCTCTGCTGGGATTATAGGCAAAAGCCATCATGTCTGATAGGATGGTCCTTTTCTGAGCAGATGACCCACAAGTCCACTCAGGCAGTCATGATGGCACTCCTGGGGGTTTTACTCCTGAGACGAAGGCCCCTGTTTTGCTTTGTGCTGTGACACACGCAGCTACTGCAGTTACCACCGTGTTATGGGAGATTCAGAAGCATTTTAAAAGGCAAAGTTGTGTTTGCATAGTGTGACTAATAGAAATGAGCCAATGGCAAGATTCTAGGAAGATGATTAAAATGGCAAGTGAAAAGTGTTTATACTTACAGGTATGTGCTCTGTAGTTCTCATCAGTGAAGTTTTATCTTTAGGGAAGGCACTGAAGTGGGAGCACTAGGTGTCTTTTGGGGCTGTGTACATGACAATTCCGTAGGACTTGATTCACAGAAAGCTGTGCACTTGAAGCCTTGTAGCAGATAATGACATGAGCTAGTGTTGAGTCAGGGGTTAAGAGCACTGGCTGCTCTTGCAGAGGACCCAGGTTCAAATCCCAGCACCACATGGCGGCTAACAGCCATCCATAACTCTAGTCCCACGGGAATCTGATGCCCTGTTCTGATCTCCTTGGGAATTGCATGACACAGGTGCACTTAGACACATGTAGGCACTATACTCATACACATAATATAGAAATAATAAAATATATCTGTAAAATGAAAATTGTGGTCTGCATTGTTTTTACCTCATGGTTCTAGTCAGTCAGCTGTGCGTCACTGTACACGCAGCACTGAATACAGAATAGTAAAGTGTGAGCTCTCATGTGTTCTCTCTAGTGTTTGACCACCGTGAACAGCCTTGAGCTTCGCTGTCAGTGTTCCTGTGTTAGTAGTTCCTTCCTGTCTAGAGGCTTTTTGTGCATCTCTGTGGTAATTCCTGGCACCTCCAGTCTGACCCTTTTCAAGTTCACGTTTACTTGTAGCTAACTACTTTCGTCATCTTTGGATGTTGGATGTTTTACATGCATAAACTGACCTGAGTCTATATATTTTTTTTTATTGTCCCTCACAGGGTGTTCCTTTTATAGTCTTCTGTTTTCCTAAGTGGTACCACTGGCCATACATTTTTGTAACCCAAAAACCTAGGAGCTATTTTTAAAAAAGATTTATTTTTATGTGTGTCAGCATGTGGGTGCAGGTGGTAGTGGAGGCCAGAAGAGGGCGTCAGATCCCTGGAGCTGCAGTCAAAGGCAGTTATGAGCTGCGTGACGTGGGTGCTGGAAGCCAAGAGCAGTGTGCACTCTTCACTACTGAGCTTTCTCTGTCCCTGGAGCTCTTCTGTTCTTGCACACACTCAGTCGTCAGTTTCTAGTCTCCTCCCCGTGCTGCTGCCTAGTCACCATTTCCTTCCTGCAGCTGAGTCTCCTGTGCACATTGCTGGCCTCTCACTCTTAACCTGCTTATGCTGCTGTCGCGTGATACACAGACTGCGGGCTGTATAAAAAAGAGATTTCTCAGAGCCGGCGGCCGGGAGGACCAAAACCAGCACACTGGCAGGTTCTGTCTGGTCGGGATTCAGTGCCTGCTCCCTGTGTCCTCATCTGGTACAGGGTAGGACAAAACGGCTTAAACCGAGTGGAGAGCCCCTGAGACTTGCCACTCTCCCAAAGGCCCTAATTTCTAATATCGCCACAGACTTTCTAGATGAACTTCTTTTATATTTATTTATTGTGTGTGTGTGCATGGTGCCACAGCACACATTTGGAGGCCAGAGGACAACCTATAGGAGTCAGTTCTTTCTACTCTATATTCCAGGGATTGAGTGCAGGTTGCCAGGCTTAATGCCAAGTGCCCTCACCTGCGGAGCCATCTTAATGGCCTTCAACGTGAATTTGGGAGTAGTCACATTCAAAATGGCATCTTGCTCACTCAATTATGGTATTCTTGCCAAAAGGGCCCTTTCCTAGTGTCCTAGTTTGAACACTACTGCTATAATAAAAAACACTGACCAACAGCAACTTGGGGAAGAATGGGTTTACTGTGGCCTGTCCTTCCAGGCTGACAGCTGTCACGGCGACAAGGTGGGGCAGGAACTGAAGCAGGAACCATGGAGGAGTGCTGCTTGCTGGCTCACTTACAGGCTCATGCTTAGCCAGCTTTTCACTCAGCCTAAAGGATCATCTGCCCAGGGATGGTACTGCTCAGAAGGGCTGGGCTCTCCTACCTTAGCAGTCAAGATTATCCTGTAGACATGTCCACAGGTGACCTTTGGTTGTGTCAGGTTAACAATTAAAAACAACCAGCACACCTGGCTTTTTCAACATGGCAAATATTTTAACTCTCCCAAGTCTTTCTAGTCATATTTTTTTATTTTCTTCTTTTGACAGGGCTTCTCACCATGTTGCCTGTGTGGATTCAGATGCTTCTGCCTCAGCCTCCAAGCAGCTAGGACTGGAGCTGCGCACTAGCATCTAGCCTTTGCTTTTCTTTCTGCCCGAGATATTTTTGGCCCTTTATAGTACCCGATCAGATGTCATATTCTCAGGGAGCTGCTCCTTGACTCTAAAGTTGCCCCTGCCTGTCCCACTGCCACCAGACTGTCTTGTGGGTTTTTTTTACTTTGTTATTTGGGCTTTTGTTTTTTATTTTGTAGCCGTGTAAGCTTTTAAAGACAAGAATCTTTAAGAATTTTGGTTTTCTGCAGGCATAGCTTCTAGATCAAAGTCTAGAACAGAAGAGGCACACAATGAATACTGAATTTTGCTATTCAGTACTAGAAACAAGTGTTGATCATATGTGATAGTATTTATATTTCTCTTACTGTTTTAGGAAATACTCAGGAAGTACTCTTGCTCTAAGGTGATGTTCAAGCTCTTCTTGGCTTCCTTTGTACAAAGGGTTCCAGTGCATGTGGAAAAGACAGAGAGAGAGAGAGAAAGATAGCTTAGCTATCCTTAACAAGACCTTCTGTGAGAGATAGGTAGCTTATACTATCCTTAACAGGACCTTTCAAATCAAAGATAGAACTCAAAATTTTTTACTTAATTTTTCTGTCATTAATTTTAATGTTACTCTTAACATGGATGATTAATTTTAAGCACGTATTTGGGAATAAATAAGAATATGATAGAGAAACATTTACTGTTTCCCTAAGCTAAGCATGTTGTCATAGTTGTTGAGATATAACACATTTATAGAAGACTTTAGATTTTATTCAAATTCTTTCCTACTTTTTAATCTAAATGAATTTTAGATTCTTTCTGTGGTAATCATCTTTTAAAATCCCATGTTTCTGTCTCACTCGATAGCTTTTCACTGTAACCTGAGGCACTGCAGGAATGTGGACTCAATTTGTAACGTTTTCTTTTTTTAGGTGTCGAGATTTGTTTTGACCTGTATAGTCCTCAAATCCACGAGATCCAAATAGTCAAGTTAGAGAAGCGGCTGGATGACAGCCTGTTGTACTTGCGAGATGCCCTCCCTGAGTACAGCACTTTTGATGTGAATATGAAGCCAGTTGCTCATGAGTCCTGCCAGGAAGTTCCTGTTAATAAGGTAGACGGTGTTCATCTGGCACCAGAGTACAAGCATAAAAATAATAATCCTCGTAGGGAAAACTCTGGAAGAACTTTTGCTTGTGTCTTACCAAGCCTGGTAATTCTTACTTTTGTATTTTCCTTAGCTGAAAGTTAAAATGAAGCCAAAGCCCTGGTCCAAACGCTGGGAGCGTCCAAACTTTAATATTAAAGGAATCAGATTTGATCTTGCTTTAACTGAAGAGCAAATGAAAGAAGCCCAGAAGTGGAGCCAGCCATGGCTTGAATTTGACATGATGAGAGAATACGACACTTCAAAGATTGAGGCTGCAATATGGGAAGAGATCAAAGTATCGGAGCGCTCCTGATCCCAGGGCCCTGCCATGGCCGCAGTAGAGGACTGCCTACAAGTCTGATGAATTGAGCTCCATTATGGGGAACCTGGGTTAGGAGGAGAGAACTGACTCCCAAAAGTTGTCCCCTGACCTGTGCATGCACACCCTGGTGTGTGCAGACCTGTATCCAATACAGACAAATGAGTAAAAATAAGGTTTTTGAGTCCTGATTCTGAGGATGCTTTTGGGTATATGCAGATGCTCCTGCTCTCAGGATTTATTTTGAAGCAAATTTAGTTTGATAAGAACATAGCCTTTGTGGGCAAACACATGTGGCACACACTCACACAGATGCACACATACATATAAATAACAAAAATCCTAAAAAAAAAAAAAAGACTTGAGTATTTAAAAAGGGAAAACTTCCCCCACTGAATTGACATGTCCCTCTGGTGGAGCTGTGGACCCACGGTCTCTCCTAGTCTCTTCTACCACTCGTGTCTCACTACTGCAGTTCTGTGCTGTCTTGGTTACTGTAAATTTACATAGTCCCAAATCAGATAGTGCAAGTCTTCCAACCTGCTACATAAAATTTAAAATCAGCTAGTCTATTTTTTTTAACTCTGAGATTTTGATAGTGATTACATTAAATTTACAAGTTAGTTTAAGGACAATAAAATCCTTAACCAAAATTACTTTTCTAATTCATGAACACGATCCATTTTTCACACTGTTTAGGCCTTTAAAGTTCTTTTTGCCGGCTGTGGTGGCACAGGCTGGAACCCCGGTACTTGGAAGACACAGGCAGGAAGATCCCAAGTTCACTGCCAACCTGTACTTCAGAATGAGACCTGATCTCCCCAAATAAACAAAAAACCTAAAATTTCAAGCAAACAGGAAAAAAGCAGAACCAAAGAACAAAAATTTCTTAGCAGTTTGTATTTTCAGTGTAGAGTCGCTGTGTGTGCCACTACTGTGTTTGTTCTAAGTACTTAAAGTTTTAAGTGTCTCCATTAACTCAAGCTGGTCTGGAACTTACTGAATATTGGAGGATGACCTTAAACTCCTGATCCTCCTGCTTCTACCCAGGACTGTAGGTTTGTACCATCATGCCCAGTGGGATGAATCTGTGAAATTCTTTTCTGTAATCACTGCACCGAAATGACTGGTTCTTCAGTCACTGAGGTGTGGTTTTTGTCTTCTACTCCCTTAACTCTTGAGTGTTGAGCCAAATTTGCCTTCCTGGAATAAACCTCTTTAGTCGTGATGTATTTTAACCTGTGTGCCTTTGAGTGTGGGCACTTGCGGACCCTGGCATGTGTATGTATGTCAGAGGATGGTCCTGGGTTTTAATCCTTGCCTTCTACCTTAGGAGACAGGTAGGATCTCTTTGTTTGCTGCTGTGCACAAGAGCCTAGCTGGCCAGTGAGCTTCCAGGATTCTACTTCTGCCTTCATCTCATTGTAGGAATGCTGGGATTACAGGCACATCTGGCTTTATATGGGTTCTGGGGATATGAATCTCAGGTCCTCATTATTGAGTGGCAAGCACTTTCCCACTTAATCGCCTCCTAAGCTCCATTTTATATTCTATTAGACTTAATTTCTAAGAACTTAAAGTGCTTTCATTCCTATGTTTATGAGAGTGTCCTTTTCAAGGTTTGTCTCGCATAGGCATCTCTTAGGCGTTGTGTATGTACGTATTACTATGCCAAGGGTCAGTAAATTCAGAACCTGGGCCAGGGGTGTCCTCAGTGGTAGGGTACTTGCCTATAAGTGAAAGGCCCAGGACCAAAATGCCATATAAACAAAAATTAATAAATGCAAACTCAATTCTGTTTTGAGACAGTTTCTCTATCATGACAAATCAAAACAACAAAAAACAGTTAAAAATTTCGTTTGATCTGTAAACATTTCAATTCTTCTTCAGTTAATAAAAACCTTAATGGAAGCACAGAAGTGAGATATGAAGTACACAGCCAAACCATGTCTGCTTGCTAGTTGTGCTCTTCTTCAGTCCCTTAGTGCACAGGCTTAGGAAGGCAAAAAAAAGAATGTTTTAATAACAATGGGTAAACATCACATCTTTTGATTAGTTACATGATAAGTAAAACTAAGGTTCAGATTCTAGGCATAATGGAATTTAAAGAGGATAGATTCATATTTTCCATCTTAGGAAAAGCAAGAGAATATTTCTGCCTAGTCTACATAAGAGAACATGTCCAACATACCTATTAAAAACCTGTAAGTCAAGATATTTCTAAATGTATAAAAATTTTACAAATATTATATGGAACACTGGCTGCATTTGCAGAGGACCTGGGTTTGATTCCCAGCACCTAAGTGGTAACTAATATAACTCAGTCCAGGAGATCTGACACTTTCTGACCCCTCAGGCACTGCATAACATGGGTGCACTTAAATATAAGCAGGCAATACACTAATATACATAAAACAAAAACAAAAATATCTTAAAAAGAAAAATAGACAAGAAAATTACTGGTTTTCAAAAATTCTGAAAAATTCTTAATTTCTTTTAAGTCTGCTTTAGACTTACTTAATCTGACAAATATTTTACCCCATTTCTATATCTGAAATACAGTGGTCTTTCTAATCTAACCACTAGTGACACATAACAGAAAGAGCATAACTTGCTACCAAATGATGGCTTACACCAAACAAACAGGAAAACCTCAAAACTTATGCAAAATTAAAAGAAAAATCATGTTTTCTTTAAAAACTACCAGAGGAAACGTAAAAAGGCAGAATTTTTAAATATAAAAGTCTTATAAATCTGTAGTAAAAGATGAACTGAAAATTCAAAACAGAATTACAAATGGCCCAAACTAACACATCTTCAATAAACAATTCCGATTCTTTCCATTTACCAAATCTGCAATGTATTAAAGTAATGATCAACCATACAGTGTACTGGCATTACTATACTGTGGGGTACAGTAGATCAGTTCTGAAAGACGATGTCATGAAATGCCTTAACCATAACTAATTCTAATTAAGAGTCCCCTAAATTAACATGTAAAGAGTAAGAATTTAAAGAAAGCTGAAACCTGAAGCTGTTTTGTAGCTCCAGATGGAAGACTTTAGCATGTTTCCCTATGCCAGAGCTGCCACGTGCAAACTTCACAGCACCTTAGACTGGAAAAGCAGCAGCAAAGTCAGAGAAATGCACTGAACTGCGGTGCATGTGACTCAGACACCACAGCACTCAGGACAGTCTTTCATGAGAGCAAACTATGGTGCACAGAGGGGGGGGAGGGAGGGAGGGAGAGAGGGAGGGAGCTCTGACACAGCTGTATACAAGCAAAGGGAACTGAGCATTATAAATAAATACATAAAATCTCATTTAATACCCTCTACAGTGTTTGCTCAAAAGTCTTCATTAAAGGTTTAAGATGTTCCATGTGATGCTCCTCTATAAGGGATTCAGCTTGATTCAAAGCTCTTATCTTCACCAGGATAAGAATTATTTCACTGACTTCATTCCTGAAAAACAAAACCAAGAAGCATTTACCTATCCCCTTAAAGACAGTATTCCAGTATCAGTGGTCAATGTGTGTTTAGCATACAGTGGGCCTTGGTTTTCATTGCTATCACAAAAATAAAGGATGGAAGGGAGGGAGGGAGGGAGGAGATAAAGTGCTCTGCAAGTGTGAAGGGAGGTACAGGAATGAACTGTACTTCTCAGTACTCTAAACGAAAGTTTGACCTTAAACCTCTAACCCCTCACACAAGCACAGTGGCACTTCAGTTAAGGAAGTGCTGGACAGCTCCCTTTGCACACTGACACTGCAGCCATCGTAATACCACACTGTAAAGTCTTGCATGTTGAGGTGATGCTGGTGTAAACAGACCTCTGTTGAGAGATCTATAAAAGTGCAGCACATACGCCTATGTGCAATACATAATATTTGACAATAATGAACAATAATGAATGATTATTACTCATTTCTCTATTTGCCATACTATATTATACTTAAGACAAGACTATGTGTATGAGGGTTTGCCTGTAGTAAATGCACCATGTGTGTGCGGTGCTAGCGGAGGCCAGGAGAGGGTGTTGGATCCTGTGGAACTGGAGTCACAGATGATTGTGAGACACCAGGTGGACACCGGGAACCCAACTCAAAGTCCTCTTCAAGAGCAGCAGGTACTCTTAACCCCAAAGCCATCTCCCTAGCCTCCCATACTGTACTTCTAGGGCACACTCTGGAAATAAGACTTAGCAGTGAAATAGTATGCTGTGCCACAGTAGCACAGCCTCCTGTCTCATGTCTGTATTTGACTGCATTATTTTCTCTGGTGTTCAATTTAATCTGGTATTGTTTTATTCACTAAGGCCCCAGAATCAACAGAAAATCACACATAGACCCAGGAACCCTACAACCTATGGGGAGGAGTCCTATTCATCTGTAAAAGAGCACTGTAATATTAGCACGGCCTAATGTGTATTTCTTACAATGATCCCAATTAAACAAATTCTGACTACAATTACAAAGTTCAAATACAGGATATTGTGGAAAACTCAAATGTGAATGACTATAAAGTGTTCACAGCACAGAATGAGCTTGTTATCAGGAGTCTGCACAGTGCTGTGCTGTGGCCATTCATCAGGGGGCAGTCACTCCAGGACTTCAGCAACAATGCAAATCTGTGCTGTTTCTTTTATTTTTTTGAGAAGTGGTTTACCAGAAATTTAATTCTCCAAACAACTGATGTTGTGAATGAGATACCTAACTACTGTTGGGCAAATAACTGGTTATCAATCTCTAGTCAAAAAGTGTCAAGTCTGTAAAAATGGCCAAGAAAATAAAAAGCACATTGTAAAACTTAATTTTTAAAAAAATTCATGTCTTCTTTTATGTGTATGAGCACTTTATCTGCATGTACGTATGTGTGCACCACATGTGTACAAGTCCTGAGAGGTCAGAGGATCCGTGGGAACTGGAGTTACGGGCATATGTTGGCTGCCTTGTGGACGCTTGGAAGCAGATGAAGGTCCTCTGGAAGAGCAGCCAGTGCTGCTTAACCACAGAGCCATCTTTCCAGTCCCCATATTTTAAAAGGTTTGAGTCCTTTAGTGTCTGTGCTGGACAGCTTCATTTGTCAACTTGACACCTGGGAAGAAGGAACCTCAATTGGGGATTTCCTCCATCAGACTGGCCTGTAGGCATGTCTGTGAGGCATTTTTTTGACTGTTAAGTGACAAGAGAGGGCCCAGACCACTATGTGTGGTGCTATCCCTGAGTAGGTGGTCCTAGGTTGTATAAGAAAGCAGGCTGGGGGCTGGAGAGATGGCTCAGAAGGTAAAAGCACTGACAGCTCTTGCAGAGGACCCCAGTTCAATTCCTAGCACTCACATGGTGGCTAACAACCATTGATACCTCCAGTTCCAGGGGAATCCAACGCCCTCTTCTGCCCTCCTTGGGCACTGAATGACATGGGTGCACTTACACACATGCAAGCAACACATTCACATACAAAAAATAAAAATAATTAAAAAACAAAAACAAAACAAAAAACAGGCTGAGCACAGACAAGAGAGAAAGCCAGTAGGCAATATTCCTCTATGGTCTCTGTGGATGATGGACTGTGAAATAAACCTTTTCTTCCCCAAGATGCTTGTGGTCATGGTGCTTATCAGAGCGATAGAAAGCTAACTAGAACAGGATTGAATCTGGGCCTCTTAAAATCTCAATTATGGAGCTACATTTCTTCACTGCCATTAAAAAGTGTTTAGGGTACCCACTGTCCTGCTTTGGGACCAGGCCCATTCACACTGTTCCAGGGCCCACATTGATGCTGTCAAAACCCACCCACTTCATCCCAGGTCCTTTAGCACTGCCAGAGTTCAGGACCAGTCTAATAAATCAGTCAGATCCTGCCCACTAGGCCCCCTCTGCTCTGCTAAGGGACCATCTCCAGTCCCTCTCACTGCTCCAGAGCTCAGACCTTCTCTGCTAGCCCATTATACTGTGATGTTTTCTCCTTGGGCACATTCTGATGTGGCTGTTGGAGAGCACCTGAGTAGCTCAGAGAGCTGGTCAGATCCCCTTTGCTGGTCAACATTCCTATGTTCTGAGAAAAGCTCCAGTTGTTTGGCTCAGGGGCTTACACATTCTTTGCTTTGTTAGTTAAAACCAGCTCAGCTAATACCCAGGACCTTGACTTGGGCCCTGGTTCCTTCGCCCTCCTGGGAGGGGATGACTAGCCTGACTGCTCCAACAACAAAAAAGAAAATCAAGAGAGAACCTGAAGCCCAGACCAACTAACTATTCAAACTGGATCAGAAAGTAACCAAGCTATATCAACAAAATAAACAGAATCAAACTTCAACTCAACAAAGGCAGGTTAGAATTTTATATTAGATGCACAACCAACAAAAGAAGTCCACATATCCCGATCACAACTCAAAAAGACAAATAATGTGAAAAACCAAGATAATATGTTCTCACTAATAAAGCAGTCATATAAAAGTGTACTATAATGAGAATTACTCAGAACACAGAATTTAAAAGAACATTCATAAACATGATCAAAGAGCTCAAGAATTTTTAAGGAACACATACTCACACACACCCCAAAGAATTCAGAGGATAGGAATAAATTCCTGAATGAAACTCAAGAAAATACAAATGTACAGCTGAATGAAATGACAAAGCAATTCAGGATTTGAAAAGTGAATTCATGAGAGAGAAATACTGAAGAAAACTCAAGTTGAAATGAAGATGGAAGTGGAAAACTCAGTAAGCTGATTTGAAAGGACAGGAGAAAGCCTCAGTGGTAGAGTGAGTCAGATGGAAAACAGAACTGTCAAGACTGGACAATAAAGTTGAAGAATGGACCATTCCAGCAAAGAATATGAAAAAATTTTTATAAAACACAGGAATTGAATATACAGGAAATGTGGGACACCATGAAAAGGCCAAATCCACACATTGCAGGCATTGAGGAAAGAGAAGACTCTCAGGTCAGTGACACTGAACAGACCTTCAGAGGACTATAAAAGAAACTTCCCTAAATTAAGGAAAGACAGACCCATACAGATACAAGAACACAGGACACCAAACAAACAGGACCAGAACAGAAACTCCCCACAGTATTTCACAGTAAAACCCTAAACATACAGAACAAAGAGCAGGTACTGAAAGCTGCAAGAGAAAAACAAGTTACATACACAGGAAAACCAATCAGAATTACAGTTGACCTTTCAATACGAACTAGAAAAACCCAAAGAGCCTGGAACAAACTCTTCCAAGTTCTAGATGATCATAGATACCAACCCATAATACTTTACCCAGCAAAACTGTCTATTACAGTTGAAGGAGAAAGAAAAACGTTCCATAATACAAATAGACTTAAAGAATTTATATCTACCAAGCCAGTCCTATAGAGAATAATACTTGAAATACTACTAAGGAGTGAAGAAAGGAATGACCATACCAAAAAGGCTACAGAAAGAAAACAAATAAAGGTATTAATTACAGAAACACAAAATAGGTCTAAGAACACAAACAGAAAATAAAAGCCTCAATTTCCCAGTCAAAGACACAGGCTAGTTTGAATGGATAAAGAAACAAAGTTCATCTTTTGTTGTCTACAAGAAACTCATTTTACGTTCAAGGAAAGGTACCCCTTTGGGTGAAAGAATGGAAAAAAATAATCCAAGCAAACGGCACTAAGACACAGCATCCACTGCTATTCTAATATCTGAAAAAAAAAACAGACAAAGTTCCAGCATAGACATGGGGAACTGGGTAAGAAGCCCCAACCTTAACTAACTACTGGCAACTGATAAATACTGGGAGAGAGAGTTGATTTTGTCTAAAAATGTGATGCTAAATAGGTTAACCAGGCTCCCATGGATGGACACATGCTGAAGGCTATTTGGAAACATAAACATGGCTTTAACATATATAACAGAGCATGAAATCTGGTAGGGAAGCTGTAAGAGGGATGCAGGTAGTGGGGGGGGGGGTGTCTATCACCAAAATATACTGTATGAAATTGATAAAAATTATGTTTAAAATGTTAAATAAGAGATTTTTTTTATTTATAGGTTTCTGTTGTTTTTTTTTTTGAGTATTTTTTCCTTCTTTTGTTTGTTGGAAACAAGTTTGAAAGTGTTCAGCAACAGCACCCACATTATGCAAACATGTGAGTACACATGCACACACATACACACAAACACACAAAATAAAATCAAGTCGGGTGTGGTGGCACATGCCTTTCCTCCCAGCACTCTGTTCTTGAATTTACTGTGTAGCCAAGGCTGTCCTTGAACTCCTGAACCTCGAGCCTCCACCTCCTGAATGCTAGGATTGCTAGGGTACATCACCAAGCCCAGCTCTGATTGACAGTTTTTGGAAGTCCTTATTTTGGAAGATACTCATCTAAAAAATATGCTTACGTATGAGATGTGTCCATAGAGAGCCATTCCAAGGCTGACCATTGGAACAAATACTAATTCTATAATATTACAAAGTCTTGACATTTTTTTTTTTTGAGGCAGGGCCTGGTACTCAGTAGATAGCTGATGATGATCCTGAACTTTGTCTCTTTCTTCCTGTACCTCATGACTGATGGGCTTGCAGGCATCTGCCACTAGGTCCCAGTTCATGTGGTGCTTGGGTTGAACCTGGCAGCCAAACACTCTACAAAAATAGAGCTACTTACCTTTAACCCCAGGGATTTTTAAAAAATTGTATGAAAGTGCAAATCTTTCCAAAATCACTGAGAACATACAATATTCTTATACTGTGCTATGGAAGTGAAAATAAATAAGGATCACCTGAATTCACTTGTAGATAATCTATGTGCAGACTGCAACAAAAACTGAATGAAGTTTTCTAGCTGGGGAATTGATGTCCTCATGGCAGAATTTTCAAACCACTTTTCTGGTAGATAAGCTGCTACCTGTTAATCAAAACATATGGCAGGTTTACAACAGAAACAGCAGCAAATTTTGAAAAGTTCCCCATTCCTGTGTCCAAGACAATGTAGCATTGCAAAAGAAAAAAAAAATTCTTCACTGCTAAAAGCTGAGGATACATAGAATATCCTCTATGCAGTACTCATAATTTCATGATCTACATAAGCATTACAGATAAAGAATCAATAGGATGAGTCTAAATACACTGAATGTAGAAAATGTATATGGTTTTGATTTTATCAGTTTATATATTGCTTTCTAATCAATACAGCACACTCAACTGTTCCTTTTTAAATTTATTTTTTATTACATGAGTGTACTGTCTGCATGTATGTAAGTGCATCCATGTCATGCAGTGCCCTCGGAGGATGGAAGAAGGTGTCAGATACCTTGGAAACTGAGTTACAGATGGTTGTTAGTTGCAATATAGATACTGGGATTCAAACCCAGGTCTACTGCAGAAGCAGCCAGGACTCTTAACCGTGAGTCATCTCTCCAGTCTCTTAACCGTTCTTTTGGAAAATCAAAACAAGAACATCTTCCTACCAAAAGTAATACATGATTTGAGCTTTGGTAAAGACAGAAATATGCTAACTACAAACAACTAACTTCCTCAGAGCAAGGAGGAAAAGAAGCCTGAACAAGCAGGTTATACTACAGCTGGTGGAATCCGTATCTGTAGAGAGAAAATGGTGAGAAAAGTTCAAATGACTAAACATATATCAATACTATAAACAGGAAAATAAAAGTCCTAGAAAGCATTTTATGAAGCAAATCTGATTGTCAGTCTTAAAAAGTTTAAAAACTAGCAGGAGAGGGTTTGACATAGGTAATTACGGCGGTAGGCACTGGATTTGGAGCTCAAGGCCAGCTACCCTAGACAAAACGAACAGATTCTGTCTTGAAAAACATAAATATGAGTTAAGTATTACTGAGAGCATAAATGGCAGACCAGGTGCTAAAAATATGTAAGGTTCTGGGTCTGACTGTCAACAACAGCAGCATCACAAAAAACAAAGCAAAATAAATTTTTTTTTGACTTTAGGTCAGGGGAAAAGATTTATAATATTATAATTACGGAGAAAAAAACACAAGACATGACTTCAGAAGGCAGAAGGTCCTACGAGGTTCATTTGGCAAACTGCGTCTTCCCCAAATTTTTAACAGTCTTCGTAGGCTTGAAACTTCCTGTCATTTGTCCTTGCTTGGCTGCTGTTTTGGTACTACAAGCATTTATGAAGTTCTCATGTAACCAGGAAGCTTGCCCATGTGGGGCATAGACTTTCATTCACATTTGTTGGTCTGCTTTTCAAACCTATGCAATAGAATTGTGTAAATACACTTCTTCTTCTCTACTTTGAAAACCATGACAATGATGGGATTATAGGTGTACCACCATGCTGGGTTTCCTAAAAACTATTCAATACCATGACTTTTACCTTATGATCAGACCAAGATGTTTTGAGGACATTTAGGTAGTTTTTGGCTATCTTCTATTAAATAATGCTATATCATTCTTTAAATATTTATTTTATGTGTATGACTGCATGTGTAAGTGTACTCGTGTTGTGTAATGCCCACAGAAGTTAGTAGAGGGCATCGGCACCCTTGGAACTGGAGTTACGGATGGTTGTTAGCTGCCATGTGCATGCCAGGAACCTAACCTGGGTCCTCTGCAAGAGCCCCAGTGCTCCTAACCACTGAGCCGTCTCTCCATCCCTGTAATATTCTTTGTGCTTAAAATCTGTGTGTGCAAGTCAGTTTTGTCCTAGGATAATTTCTCAGAAGCCAAAGGTTATAAATTTTCAAGGTTTTGAACCCACCACACTGAAATATCCTCAAAAGCCATTTTCAAGTACCAGACTTTCTCCAGAACCACTGGCCTGCACAACCCTGGAACTGCAGTGTCCCTGGCTATACCAGGGTTGGAGACCCTGGGTTAAGATAAGGAAAGCAAGAACCACACTTCTCTCCACAACTGTTAAAACAAGTATCTTTATTATACGATAATTTGAGATTCTTTGCTTACTCACAGTGCCAATCTTTCCCACATATTTGTAGGTTGCTTTACATAAGCTTTTGTGGTAATTTAACTTGCATATTTTGAGGCCATTTTCAATAAAAATACTCTGTTTACTAGTTTGTGAAGATTTTTTAAAATTTGATGTCGATCTTAATCTTATATGTTAGGAGTTACTTCCTAGTTTCTTAACTCTTTAACTTTTTTAGTATACAAAATTTCAAATACAATAAAAACTTAAAACATGAAATAGATTATAATTAGCTCAATGGACACATTCCCCACATTTAAAAAAGACCTTGGCTTATGATTTTTTTATTCAGTGAAATTTTATATTTTGTCAAATCATTTTGACAAATATAATGTTTTTCCTGATTTCTTCTGCAATGACTCTCTCATCTTTTTTTAATTTCAAAGTATATTACAAGGTCTTATTATGTAACTCTGGCTGGTCGTAAACTCATAATCACCCTGCTTCAGCCTCACAAGTACGGAGACTGTAAGCACATGCTACCACACCCAGCTCCTGACATCATTTACTAACTACTTTTCCCTACTGCTAAAGTTTCAAATCAGAATACTGATTCTTAAATACAGAGGTAGCTTCTGATTGTTAAATTGATTTGTCTATTCATATGAAAACACCATAATTCTAATTATTTTTCTGTAATAAGAGATTTTAAAAGCTAAGACTTTAAGATTTATTTTTATTTCTAGTTATGTAAATGCATGTATATATATATATATGTGCACATGAGTGCAGGTGCCCACCAAGGTCAGAAAGGGGGCACTGGATCCCACGGAGCTGGACTTACAGGTGATTGTGAGTCACCTGATGAGGGTGCTCTGAACTAAACCCTGGTCCTCTGCAAGGGCAGTATAAACTCTTAAACACTGAGCCTTCTTTCCAGTTCTAGTTAGTTAAATCTTCATGTTGTTGTTTTTGAGATAGGATCTCACTCTGTAGCCCAGGTTGGCCTGCAACTTGTAGTAATTCTCGCTCCTAGCTTCTCTAGTGTTGGAATTAGAGATGTAGGTCACCACACTGAGCATTAGCTAATTTATTTTAAATGATCAAATTAGAAATGGCTCCTATACAACCTACCTGGTGGCACTTTTGAACAGCATCTGGTCCAGGGGTGACATTAGAAAGAGCAATAATGAGATAGCGATTCAGCAGCTTCCCTAGTCCCAGATCTTGCAAGGTGTCATCAGAAAGGACTCCATTCCAGAGAAGAGTATTATGGAAAAGCTAAAAGAAAGTATCAAATGATTATAGTTCCCAAGAAACTGTAATGGCCTGTTCTAGTCTGCTTTCTGTGGCTGTGATAAAACACTGACCAAACCAATTTCGGGAGGAAAAAGTTTGTTTGGCTTACAGGTTACAATCCACCATTGAGGGAAGCCAAGGCAAGGAGCTTAAGGCAAGAACTGAAGCAGAGACCAAGGAGGAATGCTTCTTACTGGCTTGCTCAGCTACCTTTCTTACACTGCCCAGGCCCACTTGCCTAGGGATGGCCCACAGTAGTGTAGGTCCTCCCACATAAAAATGTAATCAAGAAAATGCCCACAAACATGGCCACAGGCCAGTCTGATGAAGAAAATTCCTCAGTTGAAGTTCCCTCTTTCCATGTGTCTCTAGTTTGTGTCAGCTTGACAAAACTAACCAACACATGACCAATAACAAAGAACTGGTCAAACTTTCCAATGCCTACTAGCTGGACCAATTACTCTGGAACAAAAACATCTCTGAATAAATACCAGATATTCACCGCCATGTACCTGCACAAATCGTATTCCCATTTTCTAACTTCACTAGAGCCTCGCCAGATCAATGTATCACTCGAATCCTTCCTTTCTCATGGTCTGGGATCACTAAGTATAGCACTGTAGCTTGCCAGAATAAAGCGCCGTCAAACCTGTGCCAGTTATCAAAGTGTAACCTTGAGAAGTCAGCCAAAGCTGAGAACTTTGCTGCTGTGATATGTAAATCAAGATCTCAAGAGTCTGCAGAGAACTTGGGTAAAGTACATATAACAAATTCTACAAAATAAATATTGGTTGTATTTAAAGGAACCAAATCCACATTTTCTGCGAGTTCTGTGGTGTTTCCATCTTTTCCCAGTATTCTGCTGAAAGACATGTGGCTTACTAGCATGTAATACTTGACATGTCAATGGTATTACTGCCAGTCCTGGAAGCTTCTTCCTCAGTTCAGGTAAGATACACATTTGGTTACTGCTCTCTGAGGTCATCAATCTCCCAATTCTTAAATCAAGTGAACATCTTCAGTCATCTGCTAATCTAATCTTTTTTTTTTTAAGTGGTATTTAACACTCATCTTCATTCTGGATTCCTTTGAAATGCAAAGGTTCATACTTAATTCAAAGTGCCTCTGAAGAGCTGCTTTCCCGGCCCCTTCTGAGTGTATCCTCAGTATTGTCTTTCTGCTTCACCCAGTCTCCTCAAAATTTATCATTCATGACCAAATATTGCCTTTGTATAGCTAACTCCAAATTCTTAGCTCATGCCTGGCCTCTGGAATTGAAACTCACATGTTACCTACATTCCAGACCTCTGCGTCTCTATCTGTGTTCCATCTCCATAGCTCTGCTCAAGACCAGAGCTCAATTAAGTCCAAACAGACTTCCTCATAGGTCTTTTCTTTATTCTGCAGCTTCTACAATGCTTCTGAAGAATGTCATAAGTACAAGGTGCCAAAGTCCGAGACTTGGCTATGAGCCTCATGATCTGTACATATCATTTGGGGAATCATTTTGATGATTTCACCTTAAATTTTTTTTCTCTCTCACTATGTATGTAGATCAGACTGACCAAGTACTGAGATTAAAGGCATGTGCACCTGGCCTTAAACATCTTTTGATCTCATCTCTTATCATCCCTGCCTCTACTGACTCAGCAATGGTTTTAGCTTTAGCTTTAGACCAAGGGGAGGCCAATTATGACCCGGGGAGTAAATTCAACTTGAGCCTCTTTTGTAGAGCCCATGAGACAAGAACTGATTTTACAGTTTTAAATGCTAGTTTTTTTGAGCCATCTGGCACAATGGTTAAGAGCTTTTGCAGGAGACCTGGGTTCACTTCCCAACACCCACATGAAAGCTAACAATGGTCTGTAACTCCAGTTCCAGGGGACCTCCTTGCCACTGCATGACACATGCACTTACATACATGCGGGCAATACACTTATATGCATACATTAAAAATAGTAATAGATAAAATATCTTTAAATGCTATTTTAAAAATGCTTCTAAAAAACAATAAAATAAGACTAGGTATGGTGGCCCATGTCTTTAATCCCAGAACTTGGAAGGCAGATCTCTAAATTCAAAGCAGCCTGGTCTATATGACTAGGCCAGCCAGAGTAACATAGTGAGATTCTGTCTCAAAGAAATAAAAACACAAAAGCACTCACAAACAAAACAAAAAAAGCTCCCCAAACCAAATTTGAAAAAAATTTATTCTTCCTATTTTGAGTTCTGTGTACATGGGGGAGGGTGCTCATGAAGTCCAAAAGGGGGCATCCAATCCCCGGATCTGCAGCTACGGGAAGCTGTAAGCTACCCAACATGAGTGCTGGGAACTGAACTTGGGTCCTTTGCCAGACCAATATGTGCTCTTAACTGCTGAGCCATCTCTCCAGCCACCAAACTGTAACATTTGACATAAAATTTGACATTCAAATTTTAGTGCTGATTGAAATACAAGGCTGTTTATTTATTAACATATCATCTATTACTGTTTTTGTACTTATAGTGCCAGAGTGGAATAGTCTGACACAGACTGCACGGCTGCCACACACACACACACACACACTGCCCATACACACATACATACACATACACACACACACACACACACACACATACACACATACACATTTACTATTAGTTTTTTGCTCACCTTTAGAGCTGTCCAGAATTGTCTTTCTTGGAACTTTGAATGTAGTGATGTTTTTTCTTCTACACAACTAATTTGAAAAAAAATGGGGAAGGGAACATAGAGGGAAACACAGAGAGAGAGAGAGAGAGAGAGAGAGAGAGAGAGAGAGAGAGAGAGAGAGAGAGAGGAGAAAATACAAAGGGCTATTATTCCTTCAGAATCAGACTTTAAAAATTACTTTATTCTAAATACACATCCTCATATATACAGACAAGTGTACCTTTCACTCCTCATCAAAGAAGCCTCTTTTTGCAACATTTATAGACTACTACAGAGTTCCAGAACTAACTAAATGTCTGTGAGATGTAAGTAAACATCTTCAATACAACCTCTACACATAGGTGAATGCATCCCTGAACTCTCACCAGAGAAGTTTCCTTATACAGCTTGTGGTACTTAACACAGAAACCCACAAGTGGCCAATGTGCAGAGAACAAGAGGCAGCAGAGTGCTCAGTCCTAATAGGACACCTATATCAAACCTCTGCCTCCCAAGACTCTGGGACCATTGTAGAAGAGGAGGTAGAAAGAGTGTTTAGAGCCAGAAGGGGTAGTTGACAAGGAAAACAGTCTTCCAGACAGCAGGTCAGTTACTCATATGAACTCAAGAGACATGGTGACAGCGTGCACAATCCTACACAATCTCAAATCATACAAAGTTTCCAACATAGACAGGGGGAAGTGGGTAAGAAATCCCAACTCAACCTAAGGAACTTTTGGAAACTGATGTCTGCTGGGAGAGGGAAGACAATGTCCTACAGGGATGGGACTCTTGGTGGGCCCAGTGGATGGATGCACACTGAAGGACATTTAGGGACAAAAATCGGACCCTATAGGCTGTATCACACACACACATGTACATGTGTGTACATACATGAGAAAATATATTAAACTGAGGGACTGTTAGAGGAGATGCAGATAGGGGAGGGGATCTAAATATCATCAAATCATATTAGATGAAAATCGAAAAATTCAAAAC
Organism: Eospalax fontanierii; assembly: GCA_035773235.1. Classification (NCBI taxonomy): domain Eukaryota; kingdom Metazoa; phylum Chordata; class Mammalia; order Rodentia; family Spalacidae; genus Eospalax; species Eospalax fontanierii. The sequence goes on along the minus strand of CM069547.1, from coordinate 48,800,138 downwards.
AAACAAACAAACAAAACCCAGGGTGGATTCGTTTTTTAATTAAGCAACCAAAGAGCTGAAATGGAAAATAAATGGTGATGTTCTGATGACACCAAAAATTAAAAATGTATCCAAACTCATGTAATAATGTATTTCAGAAAGTGCCTCATAGAGATGCCTGCATTTACACAGAATGATACATCTGTCAGACTGTTTCAACCTCACTGTTAGCAAAACGTTACTATTCACATGCCAGTTGCAGGATATCTACATGACATCACATTATGCAACTGAAAAAGGAATGAAACAACTTCTGTGATAACAAAGAATGACCTCAAATATGTACTAATTAAAAAGGTCCCAAACTGCTCACAACTGTTTATAGTATACTTCTTTGGTATAGGAAGGAGGGAAAAATAAGATTATAGCATATTAAATATGTGCTTCTATTTGCATAAAGAAACCTGGAGAGAGAAACAATAAAATCTTTGCAGACAGAGGTTAAGGTAGGAGTGAATAAAACTTTTCCTTTTAGGGACTGGAGAGATGACTCAGTGGTTAAGAACACTGGTTGCTCTTGCAGAGAACCTGAGTTCTGTTAAATGTTGCAAAATTACTATTAACTAGAATGCTAGACAAAATTCTATGATGATTCAAAGCTGACCTGAGTAAAGCTGTTTATCCAGGCTCCATTCTGGGGAATTGAAATCTAAACTTATCACAAATAATTCTGAAAATATAAAGCTCTGAGAACACCTGTACCTACTGACTGCCAGATCTGCTTCATTACTTTCGGCTTGGCTAGCTCTTGTACAATTTAAAATTTTAAAGGAACCCACCAACCTGGTTACATGCACCTGGTGGCCATGGTTAGATTTGCTCCCATTTTGATGACCATTGTATGAACTTGTATATGTACTTGTTGTTCCCTTGTACCTGCACTCAGCGGGCCTCCCAGGAACTAATCAACCACAAAACCCATAAAATATTCATTCTGCAATTGTTTTATAATTAATGGCCTGCCGTAACTAACTGTCAAGTCTTGCTTCTGTCCTTTTGCCTGCTTGCGTATGCAGTTGTGTTGATCTCTGATTGGCTCATTTTAAAGTCACTGAAATATATCTCCAGAGTGCTATTAAAAACTTTACTGAACTGAGCCTGTTGCTTCTCTCTGGGTACCCGAACCCAGAAGGAGCCTGGCCCTAAAATGAACTTTTCACCTTCTCTTTCATGGGTGTGGCAACTTTTACTGCAACATATAACAGGTTTGATTCCGAGCACCCACAGTGGCTCAGTATTGTCTGTAACTCCAATTCCAAAGAGTCTAACACCCTCTTCTGGCCTCTGTGGGCACTGTGTACACACAAGATATACAGGCAAACACACACATAAATAATTTTTTAAAAAAAGCTTCCCATTTTAAATGTACACTTGATCTTAGCCAAAAGGCCAAGAAGCAGTCATTTATATAAACAAAGCACACTTATGATTACTTATCCAAAATTGGAGAAAACAACTAAAGGGACACACTATGTATTTGCAGATGCCCCTTCCTCACTCAAAGTGAAGTAGAAAGCTCAGAGTCACTCCTTTCCACAGAGCTCTTTCATCCTGTGCTCCACTGGGTAGTTACAGTTCACAGACCATCACTAGCACGGAGGTCCTCTTGGCAACTCCTGTGTTTCATGAGATGAACACAGAATTCATAGCTGCCGTTTCTGCTTATTCCATGTTCTAGGCTATATTATGCTTCCTCTGCACATGACACTGCTCTGGTCAGAGCACTATCTTCACCATCCTGATGTCCTGTGCGGTAGCTACAAATTTTAGCCTCTTGTACAGATGACAGTGATGCAGATGAAGGTTCAAAGTCAAACACCCAGAAATGGTGATGGAGCTAAGAATCTGGGTTCTTCACTTCTCTATGCTACCACCTCATGATCCTAGGAATTATTAAAAAATAAGAAACAAACGTTCTAAAAATGTCAAAATATCAAGCATTATATGATTACAGAGCTGTTTGTTAAAGTCTCAATTTACATGTTGATAGAATATGGGTATTAGTTTCTTTTGTATTATAATTTGATTTTTGAGACAGGGTCTCCCTGGAGCCCTGGCTGGTCTGGAACTCACTGTAGATGCCAGACTGGCCTTGAATTCACACAGATCCACCACCTCTGTCTCCCAAATGCTGGAATAAGGCGTGCACCATTACACCTAGCTTCTTTCTTTTACATTTACTTATTTTATCTGTATGAGTGTTTTGCTTACGTTTGTTAAGTATATCCATGCTGCAAAGCCTTCAAAGGCAGAAGAAGGTATTAGAGCCCCTGGAACTGGAGTTATGGGTGGTCATTAGCCACACTATGGGTGCTGGGAACTGAACCTGGGTCCTCTACAAGAGCGCATTGTATTTATAGACAAATCTGTATTATATGAAAGGATACGTCAAAGCTGAACATCATTGTGAATGCCTGAAATCTCAACATTTGGAAGGTGGAGGCAAGAGCACAGACAAGTGAGGATCATCCTCAGCTACACAGTCTGAACTATGTCACATCTTGTTTCAAACTCCTCCCTTAAAAAGAAATGCTATTTCAAGCAGTATAAAAATTAGCAACTCTTACCTCTTTGGATATAGAGGAATAAAAACATCATCTTCTATTGCCTTCTTCATTCTTCTAATAACAGATGTAAGCAAATCCTATTATTTAAAAATTTGAAAAGCATCAGCAAGCCATAGTTAGAAATATATTTACCAAAAGTATAATTTTAACAGTATAAATTGGTCCACAGTCAAGGAATCAGCTATTGCAGTAAATTTCAACTGGGTCTAAGAAATTCATGATCTGGCCAAGGTTAGCTCATTTTTACTGTTTTATTGCATTTTGTTGCATAAATACTATTCATGAAACATTTGGTTTCCAGTTTGGGATCTGTTATGCAGAATGTTACTATAAAAGACCTTACAAGAGTATTTTAATATATATAATATTTCTAATAGGTATACACATTAGAATGGAATTACTGCTCATGACCCTGTATTCAATTTTGTACAAAATAATAAAACTGTCTTCTAAGAGAGTGGTCTGTGGCACTACAAACCCAGTCAGAACCCATAGCTAGTGCAATCTTAAACCCTAGAGGGATCTCACTACTGCGGTCTTGGATAAATGACATGGCACCACACTGCTAAATACCTACGTTAATACTCAGAGACAAATGCTACTCTAACCCGTGGTCAGAGAAACTTATCTCTGCAATGTAAGCCAGTGAATGCAGACTTGTGGTTGTTTAAGATGCTTAAAATAAATGACGCTATGCTACTTAGCCCTTAACAGGACATTTATATCAGCAACTACTGAACTGATGGATTTTGGGGAAGGGATAGTCATTGTCTTTAGTAGTGCACTTAAAGGTCAGCCCATCAGGCTCCTGAGGATAGTTCCAAACCTATGGCCATATAGACAATCCTGGTTAAAAATCAGTGGGTCACAAAACAAAACCAAAAGATATGATACGGGAAAGAGACCTGCAGGGAGAAGTGGGAAATGACAGAGGTGTGGGAGAGCAAACAGATGCATCATATATATGTTTGAAGCTGTGAAAAAACAAATCTAATCAATAAAAAAGAAAAAAAAAGATGGTGGTATTCCATTTCCATTTCTACTAGCTGTGTATAAGAAATCCTGTTTTCAGCATGGAGTAGAAAGGGGTTCACCAGCCCCACCCTGAACTCCCTAACTGAGGAGCGATGGATACTTGATAAGTGCTGGGGAATCAGTTTTCTTTAATGGTGTGGCTCTTGGTAGGTTGGCAAATGTCCCCACATCCAGGACTACCTGGATAACATAAATCAAGAGTCCACGGGTTATTCTCTTTTAAAAAGGACATGAAGTTTGTGGGTTAGGGAGGTGAAGACAGATTGGGGAGGATTTAGGAAGAGGAGTGGGGAGTGAATATGATCAAAATACAATTTATGAAAATCTCAAATAATTAAAAACTTAATTATCTATAACATATACTTCAAGAGTCCTCTATCAAAGTTATAACATTAAATACAAAAACTCTATTTTAACTTACCTGTCTTTTAAACATTTTGATTCTGGTTTAAGAAAAAAAAAAAGGGACAATTTTGGGGTAACAAATCCATATAATAGTACCTGAGCTTATATAAATTATTTAAAATATTAATTTTTTGTGTTATTGAGAATTGAACCTAGGGCCTCATGCAAGACAGGCAAATAGTCCACCATGGAGCCACATCTAATCCCCAGAAATCGTTACCTGCTTGCTTTTACTAACTTCATTTTCAGAAGTGGAATGTTCTTTAAGAACCACTCTGCAGTGCACTGTTAAACTTGTTGTCTGTGAGGTTGACAAGGGATCCCAAATGAATTCTACAAAATCTGAAAGACATTTCAGTGGTACAGTAGTTACTAGATTGTTCTGGTTTTCATGTAGAAATAGTCAAGACTTTAACACAGCCTATTCCACTCTTTATTGAGGCTAAAATCCATGACCAAACACGACCACTACCTATTTGCATACATTCTCAATTGCTTTGTCCTCCTGGGTTTTTGCTGAACCTGTCAGGTTAGTCTACAAGCCTAGTTAAATTTACCTTGTCCTTAACTCTGTGCCAACCTGTAACTAAAATGTGGCTTTAAAAAAGCAAGCAAGCAAGCAAGCAAGCCTGGTGACACATGCTGAGGCAAGTAAATCTCTGTAGGGTTCCAGGCCAGTTGGGGTTACAGAGGGGACCTTGTCTCAAAAAGCACCCACCCACCTGAAATCACAACAAACTTATCCCCACAAACCTCAAGGGATTCCTCAGCAACCAAGTCTCTAAAATTTTCTTTTCTGAGTCAGCTCACTTTTCCCTTGTTAGACAATTATTTTCTCTCTTCTCCCCCTGGGAATCTGAACTCTGGTCCTAACTGTGAGGATGTGATTTAAGGACTGGGTCATCTTCCCGGCCTTTACCATTTATATTACTGCCACTGTTCTCTTCCTTTTAAAAAAAGGAAATTCTTCAAAATATTGTCTGAATGTCTACTTCCAATTATCTCTTCCCATTTGTTCTTGAAATCCTTTCAGTTAGGCTTTATCACCCACCACAGACACTTGTTCTCAAATCACACAAGACACTCACATAGCCAAATCCAATGGCTGATTCTATTTCTCCTGTGGCTTACTGTCACAACTGCAACTGTGCCTCATCTTTCTTCCTGGAAATGCTTTCTTTACTCAGATTCTGGGACATCATCCCCCCTGGTTTCCCCTCTGGTCTTTGCTGACTACTTATCACTCTGTGACAACTGTTGATCTTTACTGCATACAATATTTCTTTACGTCCCCAAACTTCTAAAACACCTATTTGTGATAAGAGAAATTAATAACCTCATACTTGTCAAGGAATGATCTGAGCAAGATTTCAAGTCAATACCTGTAAGTCGAGGAACCACTGTTTTGTTGATAACAGTAGACAAGATTTTCCTATCAGAACTACTGTCCTCCGCTGCATCTTCCACGCTGCCGTTCATAAATTCTGTCACGGATATGAACCAGGGCATCTGTTCTAGACCTACAGAGTCCAACTGCAAGATGAAACTTTAAGTTATACATTCTTAAACACATGTATTTTAAAAGTTAACTTCTTTCTAATTCCCAGAACTTTTACAGGGATCGAGGAAAATAACTGCACATTTTAATACTATGTACATAGGACTAGGCCACCAATGTGTGGTAGGATGGCATGGTTAAGGCAGTGTATTTAAAACGATGCTTCATGCATCTATTCACACAACAAAAATGCAACAAAGGCCTACCGTGTGTCAGGACTTTTGGAGTCTAAGAGTGGCAAGAATCTGGTCAAGAGTAAAATAATACATTAGGTATGTCAAATAACCATGAAATTTGTTGATGAAAATTCATCCACCTCAAGCCAAATTTACTTCAGTCCTTTCAATTATCTTAAGAACAAATGTGTAACATGCATGTGGTTTAGCTTATTAATCAATCAGCAAACAGCAGATTGCCGATTACTACTTGCATGGATGAACAAAAAGATCTCTCTGCTCATCAAGAGTTCCCAGTTCAGCTTGAATGGCTGACCCCCAGGCTGCTGCCCAACCAGTTCTCTAGCAGACTTAAATGGTTTGGTTCCTATACTGGGAAAACTGTGTGGTCACTCACCTGAAGCACATCAGCACTAATGTTTAAGACCAAGGAAGAAAGTATGCTTAACAAAGAAAGACCAGGACATACTCTATCACTGACTCTGGAAATCCTTATCCACAGTTTTGCTTTCTTCCTAGAACTTCATTTTTTTCATTACTATCTGCATATGTGGTTGTCTACTTATCAATTCATTTCTCAGGAAGTAAAACTTCTTTCAAATCCTTTTCTTTCACCATTAACAGAATGGCTATTCTCTAATATTCCAGAATCCAAGAGTTCATTTTTGTATGTGGAGGGTTAGAGTTATTGTCTGTTTTACTAATTTTTACTTTATGACATCTCTTCTAAAATTTCATTTGTAATTTTTTATTATATGTGTATGAGTGTATTGCCTCCATGTAAGTAAGTGCACCCATGTCATGCAATGCTCAAGGAGGTCAGAAGAGGGTGTCAGATCCCCTGGAACTGGAGTTATGGATGGTTGTTAGCTGCCATGTGTATGTGAGGAATCAAACCCAGGTCCTCTGCAAGAATCAGTGTTCTTAATTGGTAAGTCATCTTTCCAGCCCCTCATGCCTCTTATGATCAGTCATTCTCTTTGCCAGAACCATCCTATCTGATGAATTTGTCACTTTTAACTTGGATTATATCAATATATTTCTCTCCCATCCAAGTTAGCCTACAACAAGGGGATTCCTGAAATACTATTTTCAGGCCAGTGAGACGGCCTAGCAGATAAAGGAACTTTCTGCCAAGCCTAGGGACCCAAGCTTGATCCCGAGAGCAGACACGATGGAGATAACCATCTCCCATGTTGTCCTCTAACCCTAGACACGTGCTGTGAACGTGCCACCACCACTCCCAAACATATACACAGATGAAGGCGACACAAAACAGTCTCTAAAACCCACATTACTGTCCATATCAAAATTCCCATTTCTTTTCAAAATAAGTTTTCACTTCTCAGTTCAGGGGTTGAATTTCAGTGTACCAGTCAGAAATGCTACTGGGCTAGCAATTCTCCTTCACTGCTCTGAAACAGCTGCCCTTCCTCTCAACTCCAGATGACGTTCTGATACACCCTTCAAGGCCCTGCTAAAATTCTCCCTTCTACTCAATATGCTCTGTTAACCACTATCTCCAACTCCATAATCCTTGCAACAGGTTTTTATGTGGCAACTTTCCTAAACTTAATACTACTCTATAATTCTGGGGAAGATTTTAAGCAATTTTAAAAATATTAAAAAATGTGCTTACAGGGTTGGAGAAATGCTTCAGTGATTAAAAGCACTAGTGGCTTTGCAGGGGACCCACGTCCGGTTCCTAGTACCCACATGGCAGCTAACTAACTCCAGTTCTAGGGCATCTGACACTCTCTTCTGGCCTTCTTAGGCACTGGGCACATACTTGAGTTACTTACATGCAGGTAAAACACTGATACGCATAAAAACAATTTAAAAAATCTATAAAAAGAATGTGTTTGCATTACTGATATTCAGTCTTGCTATGACTTAAAAATTAAGCCAAAGACTAGGGACGTCAGACTAAGACCTACGCTCAGCAGTAGGGTACTTGCCCAGCTAGACTCTGGGTTTAACTCCCAACAATGCCAAAAATAAAACAAAAAATAAAAAATCAAGTTAAGAGCCAGGATGAATGTAGCTTAGAGTATATATTTCTCAACTATGTTCCAAGGCTCTAAATTTCAGCTTTAATGTGAAGGGTTTAAAGAACCCTTTGATTTAAAAAATTTTTATTTATTTATATTAAGTATGTATACGTGGTGTGTGTATGTAGACTTGAAGATAACTTGCAGCAGTCAGTTCTCTCCTTCTACTGTGTGGGCTGCAGGGTCCTAGCTCAAGCCATCAGCCTTGGTGACAGTGCTTTTACCTGCTGAACCAGGTAAAAGAGAGCCAGTCGAAGTTTACACTTACATTTTATAGCTAGCGTGATAGCAAGGGAAGATAAGTAACTAATACAATCAGAACTGTCACACGGTAAACATGAATACCTTAAGAGGATTCCACTCAAGCAGCTGAACACGTATCAGGGGACTCAAAAGCTTTGGTAAGCAAAAACCAATGAAAGCGTCATAGTAGGAATCAGGAAACTTTTCTCGCCACTGCTGAAATTTTAATAAAATATTCTGGATGTTACAAAAGTCATCATGCACATCTTCAAAAATTTTCTTACAATCCTGAAAAATGTCACCTGCAAATAAAATAAGCCTCTTTATGCTATGCATGTTAAATCTGCCTTCTTATAAGCAATTTAATCAATTGAGCCAGACACTATCTGGGCTTTTACATATACATTCATTTTTATTTTTAAAAAAGATACTTTAGTAATAAAAGTGAAAATACTGGTACTAATAAAGCCTACCATTAATTAAGTCCCTGCTTAGATACCAAAATATCATAGATCATTTTATAAATAACCATCTTCCCTATAAAGCAAGTATAACCTGTATTTATAGATAACCAACAAATAATACTGAATTTGGGAGGGCAAAGAATTTCTCACTTGCCACGAGGACTGAAGGTCCCTGCCATCATCCATAGAATCACAAAGCCCAGAAACTTTCAACTGTATACAATGTACCTTTTCAGAACACAAAGAGTGGTTTCACCATGCTGGGTATGGTGGCACACGCCATTCACTTGGGAAGCAGAGGCAGGCAGATTTCTGTGAGATCAAGGCCAGTGTGGTCTACATAGTGGCTTCTAGGCCAGCTGTGGCTAGTGGGAGACCCTGTGTTAAAGAGACCAAAAGAAAAAGAAAAGTAGCTTCACTTATCAACAGAGCACAAGACAGCCCACAGAATGGGAGAAAATCTTTACCAGCTATGCTATCAAACACCAAGGAAATAAAACTGTCAGTCAAGAAATGGCCTAATGAATAGCTTTCAAAAGAAACGCAAACAGTCAGTAATTTTGTTGTTATTGTTGGTCTTTTTGAGACAGGGTCTCCCTATAGCCCCAGTTGGCCTAGAACGAGCTATATAGACCAGGGTCAGTAACTATTTTGCAAATTAAAACTACCTTTAGATACCACCTCACTTCAGTCAAATGCAAATGTCTATTATCAAGGAATCTAACAACAAATGGAGAGGATGTGGGGATTGTTGGTGGGAGTGTGAATTAATATAGCTATTGTGGAAATCACTTTGGAGGTTCCTCAAAAAATTAAAAAGAGAACTGCCATCTGACCCAGGTATTCCATTCCTGAACACATACCCAAAGAACTCAATATCGTACCATAGAGGTATCTGAACATCCATCTTTATCACTGCTCTATTATAGCAAGGAAACTAAAACAACTGAGATGTCCAACATATGAATGGATAATGAAAATCTGCTATATATATATGTATAAAATAGATGGACTTTTTTCACCTCTAAAGAAAAAATCATCTGAAATTTGAAAAATCTGACACTCCATGTCTTCAGAATAGGCTTCTAACAGTACAGATATCCCCTGAGCTGTATGGCGTCGGAGACTGGGAAAAAGTTTTTGTGGCTACCTTAATCAACTGTGTGATGGTTTTATTTGTGAGTACATTGCACTAAAGCAATCTTTACTTTTTAAAAAAGTGATTTCACTAAGTTCAGTTCTTTTATACTGAAAACGGTAACACAGAACATATGAAAAAACTAAAATGCTCTTTTGTAACAGAAGAAAAGCCACATGAAAGAACTATAAAGACCAGAAAATACTCACAATGTTCCTTTTCCAGAGGTAGCAAAGTGACAATGGGAAATGTTTCCATTTTTCTTGAATTTTCCCAACTTTCTTACGTTACATTTCTTATGTAAAGGCAATTACTACAAAGCAATCCCCATTATCTCAACACTTCAATATAGGTTAGAACCTTGGCAAATGACCTTGGCATTTTTGGAAGTCAGTCATTTCTGTGGAAGGCAGTTCATCATCACTTGATGTCCCTTCTTGGTGGTTACAGTTGCCAGCAAGCATCCTTGCTTGTCTTCTCCGTGTCCTGCATTGTCAAACAAAATAAAAGTAAATGAAAAGCAAACTTCTTATGGAAAATATTTTAAAGTAAAAAGAAGTAATTTTATCATTATTTATAATGACTGTATATTTTAGACACAAACACATCACCATACTGGTACAAAATTTCATGTTAATATTTTTTGATACTTTCAGGTTTGCCAGTTTCTGGGGCAGTTCTGCCTTGGTTTTCATTTAAGCTGTTCCCATCCAGATCATTCCCATGGACTTACCACTTTTTGAAGAGTGGGGCAACAATATAATTAGGAGCAATTTCTAGTTCAGAGCAACTTCCAGCCTGACACATACCATCTTACCCATCCAAGCTTATCTATAAAGCAGTGAGGCTGAACTCAGCTACCGTTTTACATTGTTCTTACTAATTAGCATGCCAGGACAGGGTTGATAATCTCATATAGTTATTTGTATTGAAGTAGTGGAAAGTACTTGTTCAATGTTGCTTTAAGTCTTCACTTTATATAGATACCTTCGAGATTCAATCTCTTCCAAAATCTGCTGATTTTTTTCATCGACAGCCAAGCCTCCCATTGCTGTTGTTTCAGCTTTGCCTGTAACACACAAAATTAGTTTTGTACTGAAGATCCTCAAAACAGTGAATCACTGAAAATATATGTAAATATCATGAAGTATGTGTGCATGTATATATATATATATAAATATATATATATATGAGAGAGAGAGAGAGTGAAAGAGAGTGCAAAAACACTTTAAATTGTATATTTTCTTTTGTAATGGGATTTAAATGTTAATTACCTATCATAGTGTTAACAGTCATCAAGTTTGCTAGACTAAAAACATGTAACTTGCTGATGTGTGCAAGATGTCATTTGAGAACAGCAACAAATTCTACTGGCAAGTTTCTTTTCTCTCAGTCTTTTACTAGCAATTTTTTACCAGTCTCCCCTGACAGTCAAATATCAGAGATAATTATGCTGCCAATATCTTATTTATCACACGATACACTTCAGTATCTACCAGTTTATGACTGACCAAAATGTGGTAAGGTTGAAAGTCACTTTACCTCTCCTCCATCAGCTATTTAGGATCTCATTCCCAAAAGCACTTTAATCAAAGGAAGATGTCACTAAAATAGCAATACTATGTGAGAACTCAAAGCATTTGCATCTTAAAAAATGAGACCTAACGGGTAACTCTTGACTGAAGCCTGCCAGTTCCTGTAAGGTCCTTACACTACAAACCTGGACTTCTGACCAAGTCTACAGATTTAAAGAAACTTATTTCAAAGCTTTCCATTCATTAAATGGCCATACACCTATTTTTTCTAATGCTAGGTAACTGGAAGTTCTAAAACTTTGGTTTTTAACTTTAAACTTAAGATATGTTAAAACTCTTGAAATGTTGGGTTTGGATGAAGGATTAGAGGAAAAATAACAAATTAAAAAACAACATGTTTTACAAAGGAATAAAAAGTTTTATTCTCCAGGTGGCAATTTAGCTTAATAACTAATAAATAGCATGGAATATAAAAAAAAAAAACACTAACATGATAACTGTTGTAAATATGCTGATTCACATTTTAACTCCTCTTGCCTGCGTTTCAAAAGTGTCGCAGCTTGTTTTAAATGCAGTTCATGCACGGACGATTCTATTTCCTCGATGCTGATAATCTGAAGTACATAAATAACATTTTGCAGGTTATCAATAATTACAAAAAGCATAACAGGTTATTATTTGCAATCATACATATATACTCAACTTGTGAATAAATAGTCCAATAATAGTACACATATTACAGATTACAAAACCAAATAGAATGGGGTTAAAAACATGGACATGAGAGACCAGTAGAGGAAGGATTCTTCCTCAAGACAGGAGGGAGAAATGAGAGGGGGAAATGGGTGGGACAGAGGGAGTTAAAAAAGATGGTAAAATCTGAAAAACTGATGAATCAGGGCTAGAATGTAGTGGATGGGTAGAGTGCTTGACTAGATGTGTGAGGCCCTGGGTTTGAGCCCTAACACTGGAAAAAAACCTCATAAAATGGAAGAGACCTAACCAGATAAGAGAGCTGTGATGCAGAAATATGAGACTAAGTGAACCTGGAATTCCTATTTTTGAGACAGCAATTACTCCCCCTCCAGTGTGCTCTACAACCGCTGCCACAGATGGAGTCATTTCAGCCCACTGTGTGAGTTGGTAAGACTTTAACAATGCAGTTCAAGGATGAAGAAAAAATTACATTGTAAAAAATACTCCATAAAGCACTAAGTAGAAGGCAACCTTCTTAAAATAAGGGACAAAACAATATTCTATTGATAAAATACATGCAGGAAGTAGAATATAATTATTTTTAGTAATCTTTTCTTTAAGTTCTAAGGATATATATTAATAATAATCTATCTTTTTAAAAGGAAAAGGCAAGTAAAGATCTCAGTATCAGGATTTGGCTTGCATAAAACAATGTATAAAATGAAAGATCATAAATCTGATAATGAAAAAATTTCAAAACATACAGATATCAAAAAACTTTTACAAATAAAACTAGAAATTTATGATCAATTGAATAAAGCATTACAAAACTTAAACCTTTAAGAGTTGTTGACATTCACTAAAAACTAAAAGACCAAAAAAAAAAACAAAACAAAAAAAATCCCCACTAAGAGCTAGATATGAACAGGACCAAAGTGGCTCACACTTATACAGCATTCCAAGAGGCTGAAGCAGAAAGATAATGAGAGTTTGAGGCCAACCTGGGTTACACAGCAAGTTCCCACTTGGCCTTGTTTCACAAAACAAAAACAATCAAAAAGTACATCTAGCTAATAAACTAAGGGCTTGTTTGAGTTCAGAATGCATTAAAAACAAACCCTTTGTTTTCTGCCGAACCATGGTGACCTGTGCCTTTCTTTAACCCCAGTAAAGATCGGCAGTTCTAAGTTCAAGACAGTCAGGTCTACATAGTGAGTTCCGATTACATGATAAGTCTCTGTCTCTCAATCTCAGTTTCTCCCCACACCCTCAAAAAAAAAAAAAAAAAATCATTTTTTTCTAACCTAACAAAGTAATAAACTTCTATAGTATAGTCATTCTGAAGAAAAATCTGACAATATATTGTCAAATAAACCTGGAAAATATAGTTAGAAATTAATTTTATTTGGTTTTATTTTCTAGTAATGTCTTAGATGAAATTTTAACACAAAACTTTACATACAAAAATGTATTACTTATAACAGCAATTTAACTGGAAAAAAAAATCCCCCTTCTCATATTAAGAGAATGCTTAATCCCATGTTAAAAAATGTGTGTGGTGGTAAACCATAACACTCAGAAGGCTGAGACAGGAGGACCCTGGGTTCAAGGCCAATTTGGGCTATACAGTAAGACTCTACTTAAAAATAAATGTAGAAAAAAAATGCTATAGTAAAGTACCTAATTGTGAGAGTCAGATGTGTGTGTGCATGTGTGTATGTGCACATGCAGGCATTGGTGTGTTCAGATATATTTTTCTTGCCCTCGTAAGCCTATGCAGGGGCTAGAGGTTGATGGCAGAATGTTTTTCCACTTTATTTTTTGAGACAAGCTCCCTCACTGAACCTCATTATTTTAAAGTGGTGGTCAGAGAGCCCCCAGAATCCACCTGTCTCCACCCTGAGAGCTGAGGTCACAGATCCACACCACTATTCCTGTCTTTTCCATGGATTCTGAGAATCACAACTCAAGTTCTCATGTATATAGAGCAAGCACTTGATCCACACTGAGCCATATCCCAGCCTGGTTTTTCTATTTATTGACTACTAAGGGGTGTACCTTTTCATTCAGGCAATCAATTACATTTTCCACATAAATTTTCATGCTTTTATAGAATTTGTAATTAAGAGCTTGATCTGAAGAACTCTCAAGGTACTGGATTGCAGTCTTTGAGCTCTTAATATCTTGTACATATTTTTCATATTCTCTTTGGTGCGAACGATGAGTATCCTGTAGCAACGTTAATCTAAATGAATAAAATAAAAGTTGTTTTATTTTTCAAACTTTTCCCTTTTTAAAAAAATTATTTTTATTTTACATTTATGAGTGTATTTGCCTGCATGTGTTTAAGTATACTTGTGTCCTGTAATGTCCATGGAGGTCAGAAGAGGGTGTCAGAATTACTGGAATTGGAGTGAAGGATAGTTGTCAGATGTCATGTAGGTGCTGGGAACTGAACCCAGGTTCTTTGCAAGAGCAGTCAGTGCTCTGACCTGCTGAGTCATCTCTCCAGACCCTCAAACTTTTCTTTTTAAAGCAGTAATCTAAGGTAATTGTTTCCAAAGACAACCAGGGAAAGGGGCTGTCATATAAACCTAGATTTATTAGACTTGTGAAACTAAGGAGATCACAAAGTTCTCAAAGACAAAGAAGGACATAGATAAGTCTTTAGAACTGGAAACTAATCATAGGATTCATTTGTTTGTTCATTCAGTCATTTAAACAGGGTTTTGTTTTTTTTTTTAAGCTCAAGCTGGCTTTGAATTTATTATATAGGCAAGGATGACACTGAACCTCTAAATCTTCCTATGCCTACCTCTGAAGTGCTGGTGTAAGAGGCATATGCTACCATACCCTACTTATAGGCTAATGACTTGACTTTAGGCCAAGACAGATGAGCATTTATAAACTGATTCCAAGTCAATAATCTTACATTCGAAACAAAGGAGTCCATCTGCTTAATGTTAGATCAATTTATAGTCTTGCTTGGAGCACAGACACATGAGCTGACATTAACACTATTTAAACATGTTACAGTTTGGTACAATTTATCTGCTCTCTGATTTATAACTGACTGATTTGCAATTAGAATTTGCTATTCCTTGGGGTACATTCCTGTTCCTCTGGTGCATCTCTGTTGCTTAACTGAAGGGAGACAGTTTACTCTGTCCAGTCCTTGTGACTCTCATATGCATCCATTCAATGACTGCTTGGCTTTTAAAGTCAATTATCTATCACAGACACACACCAATGAAGATATGAATCTTATTCTTTCACAGCATCTGGGATATGTTTCCCATTAATATTTCTGCTGTGTTAATGCCTTAGAAATAGCAACTCAACAAACAAATGAAATAAATTCAAAGTTCGTGGGCTTTAAAGGAACTAACAATTTTAATTCACCCACTGCCACTAACCTGGTTCTTACAAGAAATTCTTTAGCATTTAAATAAGCTACAATATCCTCTCTCTATGTAGAAAGACACTATTACATCTTTAAACAACGTCTTCCCTTGATTTATATAAATAACAATGAGAGTTGGACTAGAGATGAAGATGTCAGTGAAGTATTCACCTTGCAAGCATGAGGACATGAGTTAGATCTCTAGAACCCAAGTAAAAACACTGGTGTGGTGGTAAGCTTGTCATCCCAGAGCTGGAGAGGCAGGGACAGGAGGATTCCCTCTACTCCCCCAAGAACAGTAAGAGTTAAAAAATAAATGAAGAGCAGGCTGGAGAGATGGCTCAGCAGTTAAGAGCACTGGCTGCTCTTGCAGAGAACCTGGGTTCAGTTCTCAGTGCCCATATGGTGGCTAATAATCATCTGTAACTCCAGTTCCAGGGGATCCAATACCCTCTTCTTCATGGGCATTGCATGACACAGGTGCACTTGCATGCATGCTGGCTCATACACATAAAATAAATGAATAAAAATAATTTTCAAGGTAAAATAAATGAGAATAATAATGGATAGATAGCAAGCATTACTAATAAAATATTTTAATTAACTAGGTTATTCTTGGCTATAGCAATAAGTTTCTAAGCATACACTATGTAAAATGACAGATATAGAATAGGGTTCGTTTTTGCAAAAAAGTGGGACAATATTTAAATATTATGTACTTCCATAAGATATATGTATTAGACCAATTCTGGAAGGAAATACAAGAGCTGGTGGCAAGGTTTCCTCTGGAAAGGCCAACTTCCTTTTCTATGTGTATCTTTTTGTACTTTTTTCTTTTAATCACTCTGTTTTTCTTTCAAAATAAAGAACCCAGCTAAAAAGTAGAAAATAATAGAGCTAAAGCAGCATTCACCCAGAGTAACTGAAATATTAACCTGTATCAGCGATCCACTTTTTCTGTTCTGACCCTCTATGAAGACAATTACTTGAAATACAATCTCTTAAGAACAACCTTACAGATTCTGGTTTATATGCAATTCTAGATGTAATTGCTGTAATTCTAACTAAAGAATACTTAAACAGTAGGACACGGTAATGAATTTACCTCAGGAGTAATCTTTAATCTGTTCATCTTGCTTAGCATCGCTATTACAGAACACTGACTTGGAGTTTGCAGGTTTCTTCTCCAGTAGTCAGGTAAGTATTTCAAGCTTTAAGAGCTAGATAACTGCTCTATAGAGTTAAGTGTCCACAATGTGTGAACATTCTAGCATAGTTATGGTCCAGTAACTTGATTTACAAAAATGGATGGGCTGACAGCTTGTCTACTTTAGAGAATACAAAAATACTATCTAAATGTTGGTATACCTGAAGATTTCAAATATTGATTTCATAATGCTTCAACATATCTTTTCTATATATAATCCTTATTTAAATGAACTATGGTCAAGATACTTTAGTTAAAATGTGTCAAGTTACTTAAAGTTGACTCACAGATAAGATAGTGGCTAAGAAAATTTTGAATCTATTCTCAGGTAAGAGCAAAAAACATATTTTAAGCCAATGAGGTGGCTTAGCAGGTAAGGCATGACCCCGAGGACCTCAGTTCCACCCTGGATCCCAGACAAAGGTGGAAGGACAGAACTGACTTACATATGCAATCTGGCATGCACACCCATAAATGTATCATACACAAACCACACATCACACACAAAATTAAAAAATAATAATAATAAACAATATTTTCCAAAAGGCAGCAGTATCAGAACCAATTTTTTCCCTTGCAGCAAACCGTCACAAGGACTAATTGAACTTTGACCATCATACTGATTCTTTCATAAATGTGGGGACTGACACACTAAATTTTGAGCAGTACGTTACAAAACATTTAAAACAAAACAGCCTACTGACAATGAATATATATATGTATATATGTATGTATATACACACACACACACACACACACACACACATATATGTCTTTTTTTGAGACAGAATCTCCCTGTAGCACCAGCAGGCCTGGAATTCACTAAGGAGACCAGGCTAGCCTCCACCTCACAGACAGCCACAGGTGCTGCTATCTCCCGAGTGCTGGAATTAAAGGTGGGAACCAAGCCCAGTGACAGAGAATATTTTAATTGTAGCAAAATGTCACCTTCATTGGTTAGCACCATATTTTCAGACGATTATTAGTGCTGACAGAGTAAGAAATCACTACCCTTTAGAAAGCACTCTGAGGCGGGAGTGGTGATGCATGCCTTTAAGCCTAGCACTCTGGAGACAGAGGCAGCAGATCTCTGTGAGAAGGAGGCCAGCCTGGTCTGTATAAGGAATTTCAAGCCAAGGGGTGGCTACAAGTAGACCCTGTCAAAACAAGACAAAACAAAACAGAACAGAACAAAACAAAACATTATCTGGGGCTGAAGAAATGGCTCGGCAGTTCACTTACAGAGGGCCCAGGTTTGATTCCCAAACAAAATAACAAAAACAAACCTACAGTGTAGAAAAATGTCTACAGCCATATTAAGTAAAAAAATAACTTTATAATTACTGATTTCTGTTATAAAGACTGACAAGACAAAGAAATAAAACAAGCTGTGTTAATATGGTAACATGAGGTTCTTTTTTTCCCCCTATAAGTTTGTTTGAAGAAAAATGTAAATTTCAAAATAAACATTACTCACCTATTACTTAATTGCTTTCTTATAATTTCCAAATTTACTGGTGGAAATGAAATGGAAGCACCAAATTTCTTCACTGCTTGAGATTCATAGCTGTGGGAAAGGTCTATGTTTCTTTCCTAAAGATATGAAAATTTGTTTAAAAAACAAAAATAAAAAACCACTGCATTTTTCCATACAAAGCAGATTGAATACTCTTACAGTTTAGGTCAACCCAAAAATTTCACGCCTTGGGGCTGGAGAGATGACTCAGCAGAGAAAAGCACTGGCTATTCTTGCAGACCCGGGTTGGATTCCCAGCACCCACATGGTGGCTGTTTTTAACTCCAGTTTTAGGGGAATCTGATGCCCTCTCCTGACCTCCACAGGTGTTATATGACATGAAGGCACTTATAAACATTCAA
Source organism: Eospalax fontanierii (assembly GCA_035773235.1). Classification (NCBI taxonomy): domain Eukaryota; kingdom Metazoa; phylum Chordata; class Mammalia; order Rodentia; family Spalacidae; genus Eospalax; species Eospalax fontanierii. Next base: position 48,781,743 of record CM069547.1, on the reverse strand, counting down.
GCAATACACTCATACACATAAAATAATGATAATTAAAAAATTATAAACCCCATGCTTTTGTAATATCATGTTCACAATAAAATGTTTTCAAAATCTTAAGTCAATTTTATAATATTAACTTATTTTCTCCCCTTGGCAGTATTAAAGATGGATCCTAGGGCCTCATACATGCTAGGAAAATACTCTACTGAGCTATAGCTCCAGTCCTTGAACTATTAACTTCATACTCATGAGACAAATTTTAAAGTTCTAATTTTCCAGAAAAGTTTAGTTCCTGAACTTTTCAAAGCTAATTTGTTGATGGGCTGATACAAAGTCTTGGGAAGTCATGAAGTGAAGAAATACAAGTATCTAAAGCCTTTGCTATCTGGGTTTTTGTACACTTGGAGAATGCATTCTTAACTGATACACAGAATATTTCACATTAGTGTTCCTAGCTAATCACAGCATATCATTACTGCACTTGGATTGTAAAAGAGGTTCTAAAGGACTGCTATTTTAGACAAGGACATATGAAAAAGCAGATCAGATACTTGGTCAATTCACTTGCTTAACTATTTTCCATGAAGCATCATAGCTCATCTCAAGTTTCACCAAGCCTTTGCACCTCTAATCTTACATTCAAATCTCCAAATACTCCTGATACTTTCAGGTTCAAACCCCTTACATTACACGTATTTTGCAATAAGTCACTGGAAGATCATTTCCTCTGGAACTTTTCTATATCCCTCCATTTGTCCGCTCTCATAAAACTGATCACCCAATTTGTTTATGTCACCTTGGGAGCCTGAGAGACTTCTGGCACAGAACCTGTAAGAGCTCACTGTAATGATTTCCTTCTGCTGTCTCTTGTCCCGCAGACTGCACATCACTGTAACTGGCTGCTGTAGTCTAATGGAGACGCCACAAAAATGCTATCATTTATGAGAATATTAAATACAGTAAAAGATGCAACTGATAAGGATTTTTGAGTGGGAACCTATATGATTATACACAAAGGGCCTACATGCAGTTACAGAGATCCTCATAAAAGAAGATGAGCTGAGCATGGTGGTGCACACCTTTAATCCCAGCACTCAGGAGGCAGAGGTGAGATCTTTGTGTCCAAGGCCAGATTAGTCTACATAGTGAATTCCAAGCCAGTCAGGGCTACATATTGAGACCCAGTCTCAAAAAACAAACAGGCTGGAGAGATTGCTCAGTGGTAAGAGCACTGGCTGCTCTTGCTGGGTTTGATTCCAGCACCCACATGGTGCTAACAACCATCAGTAACTCTAGTTCCGGATGATCTGACACCCTCTTATGACCTCTGTAAGCATTGCATGACATGGGGGGCGGGGGGTGTGTGTGTGCAACACACTCATTCAGATAAAATAATGGAAAAAAAAGGTTAAAAATAGAGAGAGAGAGGAGGAAGAGGTGAAGTAAAGATGGAGAGAGAGAAATATGACCATAAGCAAAAAATTAGCAATAGAACCTACAAGGGTCAAGGAATGGATTCTCTAGAATTTCAGATCACACCAGATTTTGGACTTTTGGACTCCAGAACTGTGAGAGGTTGAACTGTGAGAGGCTGAACTTCTGGTAGGGCAAACTATGAGATTCAGCAGAGATTAATTATAACCATCACAGGACATGAGCACAGTGTAAATCTCCAACCAGGAATATCAAAATGCACACTTGCAATGTAATCAAAACACAGATCAGTGAGAGTCAGAGATTCCACTTCTGTCCCCTAAATCTGCATGTAAAGCAGGCAAGATTGTTGTGAAACATTTCCATAACATTGTTGACATTACAGAGAACATTTCCTTTAGGAAAAAAAAGTCAAATATAAGCACTAAGAGCCATTAAAGGGTCTCTCTCCTTTGATTAGGGTACTAGTCTCGACAATTCTAAGGAAGCAGCTCAAAACTCTACAAAAGACAGAAGGTAAGAAAAATCAAATATTTAGATTATTTGTAAATAGGAAAAAATTTCCTACTGTAATATTAGCTGAAATGCCTCACCTAAAGGAAAAATGGTTAAGAAAATTATGAATAGATTATACTATTTACAACTATTAAAATTAGTTGTTTTAACTAGGCAGAAATGGGGGAAGATATTAAACAAGGACATGGGAGTTCAAAACTACAGACAGTCTGTGGCTCCCAAAGCACGTGACGGTGTCACGCAAACTCAAAGGAGTGCCGAAAGAACTTTCTAATTTCCTAGAAAATCTGAATTTCTAAGCACAAATTAATTCACAGTTGCAACATGAGAATGCGTTACATTACTTTTGATGAAGTCACATTTGTGGAGCTGGGTTTTGGGCAGATAAGGAAAGGTACTACACGAAGACCAACAGATAAAGGAGACTGTAGTTAGAGAAGTCACACAGTGCTCAGTACATACTTCTTCTCATTAGTAATCAACTGTGGTCACTTACAAGTAAAATGAAAACTTTTATGCTTAAATTCTTTTCGATTTAAAAAAATTTAAATTATGTGTATATGTGTGTGTGTGGGTATGGGCATATGAGTCCAGGTGCCTGAGGAAGCCAGATGTGTAGGATCCCCAATATCCGGAGTTACAGGCGGTTGTGAGCTGCCTGATGTGGTTGCTGGGAATTGAACATGGGTCCTCTGGAAGAGCAGTATGAGCTTTCTACCACTGAGCCATCTCTCTTATGCTATTAAAATAACTTCTTTTTCTCTTTTTGGGTGGGGGGTATGCTGGTGTATGGTGCACATGTGGAACTTTGTTGAGTCAGTTCTCTCCTTCTACCTTTACTTAGGCTCCAGGGATCCAACTTAGATAGCTAGACTTATGTGGCAAGTACTTTTACCTGCTGAGCCATCTTTCCCACCCAAAATTTCTTCAATTTATCTGTATTCTTTTTTCCTCCTAATGTTTATTAAGCTGTCAGGGCATGAATCTCATTAAATGTTTTGGACTTAGCTATTTAATAATTGAATTATTTTGGTAATTCTCTTGGCTTAGGATTCCCATGACAAAAATTACTGAGATATTAAGTGCTTCCTGAATAAGAAGGTTCAGGAACCTCTAATATATAACAGGGTAACAATTAGTAAGGAAAACAAAGTGTATCAAATACAAAGGAATTCTACAAACATGTAGAATAAGAACTGGGCATATTTCTTCTCAAAGTAGTTTTTCTTTTTAAATTGTTACACTGATTTTACCAAAGGTGAGGGGGGAAAACTAATTCTGTCATAATTATAAAAACAGTCTGCTAAGTAAGTTCTCTAATTAGAAATTTCAAAATTATAGTCACAGGTTTACCTATGCTTTTTAGTACTGATAACAGAAATCTTATTTTCTTGTTTAAAGGAATAAATTATCTCTCAAAACATTCTTTTTGGAAAAAAAAAATCATTTGAAAGACTGTTAACAGCCAGGGGTGGTAGAAGACCACAAGGAAACAGAGTTTTCCAGATAGTTGGAAAGTTACTCATATGAACTTACAGCCTTGGAGACAGGACACACATGGGGACAAGATCCATGCAAGTTCAAACTAGACAAAAACCCAGCATAGAAGGAGGAAGTGGATAAGAAGGTCCAACCTTAGGTGAGGAACCATTGGCAATGATGAATACTGAGAAAAGGAGAGCTGACTTTCTTTAAGGGCACTAGTGACTGATGCTAGATGGGCTGACCAGGTTCATACCAAAGGACATTTGAGAGAAAAACTTGGGAGAGAAACTTGGCTCAACAGGCTAATATGACAGAGTACATGAAATCCAGCAGAAGGGTGCAAACAGGGGAGAGAGGTATGATCAAAAATATATGAAATTTGAAAAAAATCAATTACCCCCACACACAAAAATCAGGCCTAAGAGTGAAAAACCCTAAGAAAAAAAATTCATGTGTATGTGTGCATGCCTGAAGTGTATCTATGTGTACCACATTCATGCAAGTACCCTCAGAGACCAGAAGAGGGTGCTGGATCCCTGGAGGAGCTGGAGTAACCATGTGAGTGCTGGGAACCAAACCTAGGTCCTCTTCAAGGGCAGCCAGTACTCTTAGCCACCAAACCATCTTTTCAGTTCCAAGAGCGAGCAATCCTGACCTGATGGAGCTTACACTCTAGCAGCAGAGCAAGAATCTAAATCCTAAACTTTTAATCAGTATTTTTAAAAAATTTGGTTCTGAGGATAGAACTAGGCCTTTGCACACTACTAGGCAAGTGTTCTTTAACCTAAGCCCCTCCCCCTTTGGGGGGGTAGGGGAAGGATTTTAAATCTCACTATTTGTTGAACTTTAAAAAGTAGCTCCATAATAACATGAAGTGACTGTGACCATAAAAATAAAAGTAAAGAAAGATACAGTCCTCCCTAAATTGGAAGGAGTTTATAACAGAGCAGAAAGAATAATCTACACTCTACACAGAGGGTTCAGTTTTGGCCTTCCCAAAGATACACCCACAAAGCAAATGAATTTGAGTTACCCAAGTTGGTAAAGGTCTTTGTATAGTAAAGGCTCTTTGTAAAGCATCTCAAGAAGGCTTCTGAGATCATCCTGGATTATCTGAATAAGCCTCAAATGCAAACTTAAGTGTCCTAAAAAACAGAGCAGAGATGCAGAGAAGGCATATGGAGACAGAGGTGGGACTGGAGTTCTGCAGTCACAACTCCATAAATATTGGGAGCACTAGATGCTGAAAAAGGCAAGAAACAATTCTCAATTGAAGGCCTTCAGAGGAAGCACAGTCCTGACAAAACACTGGTTTCAGAGTTATGAACTTCACACTGAGAGAATGACCATATCTGGAGTTGACAAGATAGCTCAGCAGATAAGATACTTGCCACTCAAACCTTGGAGATCTGAGTTTGATCTCCAGAACCCATGTATTTGAACTAATGAACCAGCTCTACAAAGTTGTCCCCTGACCTCCACATGTACATGGTGGTACATGTATACTACATTAAAACAACACACACAGAGTCACTGGGTTTGTGGTAACTGGCTCCAACAGCCACAGGATACTGAGAGACACAGAATGGAAATAATTACCTCCACAGTCTTAACTGCTTTCCTCATTTGCTGGTGTTCCCAAATGTCTTCATTTTCATCTTCCTGACTCTCTTCACTTGTTTCTTCATTTTTATTTACTATAAAAACAAATGCCCACACATAAACATTAACATTTTGCCATTCTGACTGCAGCACTCAGAATTTGGGATTATTTCATGCTGGTTTAGCAGCACTTTACAAGCTGTTCATTCTTCACAGTAGTCTAAGGGGAGGGAGCCATTGTGACCCTCATTTTAAAAATAAGGACACATATACTGGAGGGCTAAAGAACTCAAATGCAGTAATCTGACTTCAGAGCCTGCATCCTCATCACCACTGTCCCACTTCCTCATGCAGAAAATAATGAAAGATTTGGTTTTCCTTATTAAAGATGTCCAGTTTGGGTTAGTGAGATGACTCAGCAGGTAAAGGTGCTAGTTGCCAAGTCTCATGACCTGGGTATAATCTCCTAGAATTCATATGGTAGGAGAGAACTTACTCCTAAGTTGTCCTCTGACCTACACACACACACACACACACATGCACAAATGCATAAAACAAACAAACAAGTAACAATAAAAACCCCATAACAAATAAATAAACAACATAAGATGGCCCCGTGGATAAAGGTACTTGATATCAAGCTTGAATACTCAAGTTCAATCCTAGGTATCTATATCACATGATAGAAAATGGCCAACTACCACAAGTTGTCCTCTGATCACTATGCCTACACTGCTACATGCACATACCTGCAAATCATTCATACATACATGTGCTCACACAATACAAAATAAATAGAATGCAACAGAAATTAAAAAGATGTAATTTTTAAAAAAGACGCCTAATTCATACCTGAGAATTAAAACATTTAAGAAAATCTCTAGGTGTCTGGGATGTAGCTCAGTTGTAGTATTTGCCTTACATGCATGAAGTCCTGAATTTGATCCTCAGCACCTTATAACTCTTATGGCTGCACAAAACTATAATCCCAGTGCTTAGTAGGTGACAGGAAAGGGATCAGAGAAGTTCAAGGTCATCTTCAGCTACAGAGTGAGTTTGAAGTCATCCTGAGATACAGTAGATGCTGTCTCAAAAACATAAATAATAATTTCTGGGTACAAGGTACCAGTCTTATTCTGAAAAAATGCTATCTGAATACTAGTGTGGTAAAGCAGATGTTATGAAGTGAACAGCGCCTTATGACCTCATTACAGACAGAGGACTTTTTGGCAAAATCTTTAATGTTAACAAAGTAAAAAATCTTTCTAAAAGGTAGTAATGGATAATTTCCAAATTAACAACACAAAGACATGGCACTATTTTTTTAAATCTGTCAAAAATCAAGTATGGAGGTTTCATTAGTAAACACCATGACATATACTCTTGGATAATGACATTCTGATAGAATCAATCATTTAGATGCCAAGACATTATAGACCAAATTGATCATGAAAATCATTATCAACACTCTTTAAAATGTAAGGTACTCTATCACTTTTGGGGGAAGAGGGCCTTGGCGGGGTGAAGGCAAGTTCTCACCGTGTAACCCAGGTTGACCTCAAACTTGTGATCTTCCCACTTAAACTTCCTAAATGAGACGAAAGCCATCATACCTAGCTGCAGCACATTCTTATGGATTTGTAAAAGAATTTATTATTATTATATATGTGTATGATATGTGTATCTGAGTATGGGTACATGTGTGCCACAAGTGTGTAGAAGTCAGAGAACGACTTTTAGGAGTCGGTTCTTTCCTTCTACCCTTACGTGGATTCCATGAATCAAATACTAGTAGTCAGGCTTATTTGGTATCTGGGTCATCTTGCTGGCCCCTCTTATGGAAATTTTATCATAACACCTTCTTTTACCTCTCATGGCTGGGATTAAAGGCATAGGCCACCACAGCTGGCCTATGTGATGCTGAGGGGAAAAAAAAAAAAAAATCAAGGGTTTTGTTCATACTGAAGCACTCTATGGACCGAGCTAATTCCAAACCCTGATCCCATTTTTTAAATAAATAAATAAATAAATAAATAGAAAATATTCACAGGCAAATAGAAATTTGAAAATGCCTTGATCTTCATATTCTGGTAAATAAATTAAATACATACTCATTTTTTTAGCCATTCTTTGTCTGAGTGCTGGAGGCTTTGGAGTAAATAGTATTCTCTTCTCATGGTCATCAGGCTCACACTCTGAGTCCTCCTCACTGCTTCTCTTCCTGTTAGAGGTGGTAGAGTTATGGTTTACAGCCAACGAAATATAATCACCTTGGGCCTTGGCTAACTCACGTTTTCTGCGTGCTGCCTGAATAAAAGCTGCATCGGGGATTCCGACTGGAAGAAATGAAGAGGAGAGCGATGAAAGCAACATGTGGACATGCACAGTCCTCACACTTGGGCCAAGAAAAGGTATCGTGTTCCTAGATTTGCCACTGTTTTGATATATGCATGAGACTATAATAAATGGCTAACATCTAGTCAAGTAAAGGAAGAAAATTAACTTAGTAAACATAAAGTATATCCTGGAGAAACAAACCCAATCTAGTAACAAATAGAAATACAGTGACACCATCTCATTTTGCTTTTAACTCTCTCATCAGGTGTTGCTATCTCTCACTTCTAGAAGCTCTTCTCAGCTACTGAGTGTCAGGCAGAAATGTTGACGGGGCTAAGTAGTCAGTGAGGCTGAGATAGAAAAACACTGGGGTTAGAGACAGGCTGCCCTGACTTATCGGGTAGAAGACTACACTATGACACCTGCATCCATACTCAGAACCAGTACCAAACAGACAACAGGAGCACAAAGCCAACCAGACTGTAAGGTTTGTATAGTCCCATAAGAGAAGTTAAAACATTAAGGAAATACATATTCTTTCTACCAAGTAAGTGAACCTAATTACAACTTTTAATACAACTGCATTTTATTGTCTTTATTTGTACATTCATTAACATGAATGCTTATAATTCAGAAATTCAGGTTTCTTCAAATATAAAATTCATCTTCAGATTCTACAAAGAAATGTTTCCTTAAGAAAACACTGTAGAGGCTGGAGAGCTGGCTCAGAGGTTAAGAGCACTGGCTGCTCTTACAGAGGACCCAGCACCCATATGGTGGCTAACAACCATCTGTAACTCCAGTTCTAGGGAAATCCACTACCATTTTCTGATCTCCGAGGGCACTACATGACAGGGATGCACTTACATACATGCAGGCAATACACTCATACACATAAAAATAATAAAAAGCAAAATACTGTAAACATGATAACAAGAGAAATTCTTACCATTTTAAGCATTTGAAAGCATTAGAAATGCTGGGTCTCTGAGGTACAAGTAAAATTTTCTAATTTTTTTCCCACAAACTAATGCCATGACATTAGAGCCAGTCTCATATAACCTAGGCAGCCTCCCTGAACTGGTTTATCACTAATGATGACTTTGATCTTCTGATACGCCTGCCTTCATCTCCCACGAACTAAGACAGACGTGCACCATCATGACTGGTTTACGTTAAGTTACATCCTCAGCTCTGCTCCCAATTTTTTATGCAACAAATATAGCCACATAAATATACAGACACTAAATAAATAAATGTTCTAAAAAAGGGAGAAAGGTTCGAGAAATGTCTCAACAGTTAAAAAAGTCAATTATGTTGTCAAACGACTTCCTTTAAAAAAGCATATTTTCTTATGTCTTTCTTTATGAGAATTTTTGTTACATCTGTTTATTTTATGGGAAGGGGAATGGCATGTACAGGTCAGGGTCATAACAACTGAACTCAGCTCATCAGGCTTGGTAGCAGTTATCCAATGAGCACTCTTGCCAGTTCAAGTATTTCTTTCTTTTTGAGACAATGTTTCATGTAGCTCAGGCTGGCAGGGAACTTGGGCTTCTCCTGCTTCCACATCCTAAGTGCTGCAGTTAGAGCCAGGCACCAGCACATTCAGTTGAACTAGTATTTACTTAAAGATTATGATCTGGAGAATGATAAAGGTCAGGTGCTCCTATATCTTCTTAAAGGATGTGATCACACTACAGTATATGGGTAACAGGCATACACACCTGTAATCTCTGCATTAGGGAGGTTGAGACAGGAAGATTGGTAACAGTTCAAGGTCAACCTGGACATTATATTGAATATTAGGCTGGCTGGGGCTGCACAGCCAGCACATGTCTCAGAAACAAACAAACAAGAGAAAGTATTATAAATAAAAGTTTCTGGAATTAAATGAATACTAAAAAAAAAAAATGTTGATTATGAAGGTAAAAAGGGACATGTCAGAGCTCTGAACATTTTCTAATCTGGCGTGATGAAACTTGTAATCCTTTTACCTCCACCTTCCAAGTGGTGGAAATACAAGCATGTGCCACCAAACCCAGATAAACCAGTGTAAACACAGCTTATTATCAGGAGAATGGTCAAGCAGTATGCCCACCTATTCTCTCTTAAAGGATTTAACAGATACTGTGATAAGTTAAAATGCGTGGTGTGCTAGATAGCTTTAGTGTCAACTTGGGTTGAGGGAGCCTCAACTGGGGAATTGCTTCTATTAGACTAGCCTGTGGTCATGTCTGTGGAGTATTTTCTTGATTTTTGAACAATGTGGGAAGGCCCAACCCATTGGGCAGGTTGTTTTCTATTGTCAAAGAAAGCAGGCTGAGCCTGGGCCAGGGGGAGCAAGCCAGTAAGCAGCATTCCTCCATGGCCTGTGCTTCAGCTCCTGTCTCCAGGTTCCTGCCCTGAGTTCCTACCTTGGGCTCTCTCTGTGATGAACTGTGACCTGGGAGATGTAAGCCAAATAAACTCTTTCCTCTTCAAGCTGGTATCTAGCTGTCAGTGTTTGGTTACAGCAATGAAAGGCAAACCAGGGCATATGGGAAGGTGGCACATGACTACAATCTCAGCATTAAGGAGGCTGAGGCAGGAGGACTGCCAAGAGTTCACAGCTGGGAGGGTGTGGTGGTGCAGGCCTTTAATCCCAGGACTCGACAGGTAGATACCAAGCGCATCTCTGTGAATTGGAGGCTAGGCTGGTCTACATAGTTTGAGGCCAGACCAGACAGGACTACACAGTGAGATGCTGTATCAGAAAAAAACAAAACAAACAGTAGGACAAATCAAATCAAACAGCAACGAGCTCACTGAATTCCTAACTATATGAATAACTGTCATTAGAGACCTGTCGGAAGGCTGATCTTTTCCTAGTCTAATATAATGAGTCTACTGTGATGTGAATGAAGATAAGCCAGCATGTCCTTGAAGCTGAGAATTGTAGGGCCCTAAGAAATCCCAATTGACTGGCCGGCACCACCGTGGCCTGGGCAAGATGGCGCTGAGAGGCCAGAGGAGACAGACACCTAACATGATAATTAGGTGAACTAGAGACTTAAATGCCATTGGAGGAGAATTACTTCCTCCCTCATGAACAGCACATGAACAGCTATAGCATCTATGTAAAGTGAAAGTATGATCAGAGTGACCTTTAAAGTGATTGGGGGAGGGTTTGGCGCCATATGCTAATGGCTGTGAGTTTTGCCTTTATATTATGTACACTGGCTTTAATAAATGGCTCCCTGCTGGCTTCCTGCTTGGCTCGGACCCGAGCTACATCTGGTTTACTCCTGGGGAAAGGCGGAGAGACTAGCTGCGCACCATCCCCCTCCCAGGCAGACTCCCGACCCGCTCTTCCCTTGGCTCTCCGGCCCTGCAGGACGGGAATCAGAGTAATCAGTGAGCAATGGAGCCTCTCTGCCTCGGAGCGCGCGACAGAGAACTGCAGCTATCATTATCTATAGCAAATTCAGAGTTCAAACCAGGACAGCAGCTGACATTAGCAAGTCTCTGGCTACACATTAGAAACAGGAGGCTTAGTAAACCAACATGCTGGAGTTGAACATTAGTTTTATTTGATAGCTTCCAAAGAGCCTATCATGTGAAGAGTTAAGACTACATTCTTACTCAAGTGTATGAATATGAAAACAAATGCATGATTTGATCTGCCAGCGAATAACTTGGTAGGGTTTACACAGAATGGCAGAGGCAACAGGACTCACTGGTGTGATCCTTGTGTTCCAAAAAGCCAATTCTTTCAAGCTACCAAAGAGAAGTCAAAGTTCAAGGAAGAAAATATTCTGCCCACTCTATTTCTCCACACCTCCATGGTTACCACAGAGCAGATGCTGGGTAGGTTTGGATGAGTGAACAAAACCATCTTTTTACTAATAACTCAGGTGACATCCACATACATCATCCCACCAGACACACAACCATCTATGATGCAAAGTTAGCTATCATCCCCTTTTAGTAACAAGCAACCTCTGCCACATGGAAGCTCTCAAAGCACATACTCTAAAATTCTATCATCTGAACACAAAATAAATACATTTTCCACATATAAGCTGTGTTCTGAGATGACAGGCGTGTGCCACCATACCCAGCTTCTCGAGATGGTACGTCAGTGTTTGTTTTTTGGGAGTATAGGGTTGAGACAGGGTCTTGCTGTAGCCCCAACCATCCTAGAGCTCACTATATATATATATCAAACTGGCCTGGTACTCACAGAGATCCACTTGCCTCTGCCTCTAGAGTGCTGGGAATTAAAGGCATGGGCAACTGTATCCGACTTAAGTTAGTACTGAGTTACTAGGGAAGTCCTTTGTTTTGAGAGAGTTTTACCATCTAGCCCAACCTAGCTTCAAATTTACAATCCTCCAAGGTACTGGGATTTCAGGCAGGGCACACAAGTCTAATTCCAATTCTAGAGGGCAAAGGCAGAAGGATCACCCTTATTTCAAGGCCAACCTGGGATACAGAAGAAAATCTTATCTCAAAACAATAAATAAATACATGAAAGTTAACAACTATGTCAATGTAACTTTCTTCTTTTATTTTACTCTATTACTTTTCTCAAAGGCACCCTAGGTTTCATTAGGCTGAAAAAGGAATACTTGTAGCAGAAAACAAGTTTTGAACACCTGAATCACGAGTAAAGGGCTAGATTAAAGTTTTTAACTTCATGTGTCTTAAGGTAAGATCTATGGTAACTTCTCATCTCTGCCACTGCAATGCAAAAACAGCTTCAGGTAATAACTGAAAGTGTTTTATGTAATAATTTTATATAAAATTATTTACAGAAAAAAGGATTTAGGCAGATTTGGCACAGAAGGAGCTGTATGCTGAAATATGAACTATAGTAATCTTTCTGAAAAACAAAAAGCTGAAATGTTCCCAGAACCATTATGAGTTTCCTGAACACACTCTGCTGTCCTCCTTCAAGTCCAGATATGCTGCCCTTGCTATCAGTAACATTCTCACCGACAAACTCTTACCAGTCTTCAGTTATTAAGATGAATTACCCAGAACAGCACAGAGGTTAACAACAGACCCTGGAGCAGACTCCCTGGGGTTTGAGCCCTACATAGGCTGCATATAAGTTGTCTTATCAAGGGCCTACTATGTGATAAGGAACGACCTATTTGTGCCAAACTTTTCTGGGTTTTATCAATAAGAATAATTGCTGTTACAGGAAACACTGATATTAGAACTGAGAATGGTTGCACACCATGTATCTGGGAGGCAGGTATGAATTTTTGGTCAGCCTGGACTACACAGTAAGTTCCAGGCCAGCCTGAGTTACTGAGTAAGACCCTGTCTCCAAAAAGGAAGGAACGAGGGAAGGGAAGATCTTAAGTAAAATTATAAAACTTACCAACGATGGATGAAATTTCTTTTTCTTCTACAGAGCAAGAGTTGTCAGAGGATGGACTCTGATCGTCCACAAGTTCTGAGGAGGGATGTGGTCCTTCCTCTTCATCTGTTGAAAAATCAACTGTTCTAGATAGGACACCTTTGTAATAAAGAAAAGAGAGTCAGAATATTGGCATCAATAACCAAAATAAACAAATACAACTCATAAGATTTCCTCTTAATTCAAGACTTACATCAGATTCAAAAGACTGGAGCAAATCAAAACATAATAAAAATAAAAGCAATAAAGCTGCAACTCACTTCTTTCAATAGCTATTGCTACTGATGATAACCTAACTGTTCCCAGTGAATTAGCCAAAACAGAGACTATCAAAGCATGGTTCATCAACCCTTGAAGGTCCCTAAGATGTTGTCAGAAAGTCTGTGAAATCAAACCTACTCTAATTGTAATATGTGTTGTTTGCTCTTTTCGGTGAGTAAACACTACTAAAGTGTGGTAGGTACAAGGGCTAGCCTGGGTATAAAGGTGGAGACTCCTGCTTGCAGATGGTCAATGTATTTGTTTATACCAGAAGAGGAAACAGCCAGTTTCATTTACACTCATTGAAGAAGCAATAAAAATAAATTTTCTTCTCTTGAGAACACATCTTCTTAATATTGGTGGCAACAAAAATGTAAATATGAACGAGGGACTGCTGCTGTGCACCGAATCCTAATAGCTGCCTTATACTTGTATGATTAGGTTTAACCAGCTAGGACCTTTTAAAAATCATTATTGCCTTGTGTGTGTGTGTGTGTGTGTGTGTGTGTGCGCGCGCGCGAGCAGCATGCTCATGCGAGCACACAGCAGGATGAAACACATGATTACCACAAGGCCTATGTAGAGGTCAAAAGATCGGTTAATGGGAATCCTTTCTCCTTCCTGTGGATTCTGGGGATGGAGCCCAGCTTGCCAGGCTGGCTTAGAAAGCTCCAGGCTGCCTTGAAAGAGTGAATGACAGAGAAAACCTGGCTGTTTAGAAGTTTGTATCCAATGCGCATTCTCAACAGTGCATTTAACTGTGTCTATATGTCAAGAAAAGTTTATGCTGGGCACGGTGGCACACACTCTAACCTCAGCAATCCGGGGCAGAGGCAGAGGGAGAAGGACCTTTGTGAGTTGCAGGCCAGTCTGGTCTACACAGCCAATTCCAGGCAAGCTAGGGCAGCATGGTGAGATTCTGTCTCAAAATTAAAAATTAAAAAGCAAAAATAAACAAATACACCTAAATGTTGCTGACAGAGTTTGTGATTTTATTATTTAAACTGGCTTTAAGAATTTATTACTCATTGAAGTGATTGACATTATTATAAGACTTGGACTGTTCACTTAAGAGGTTTAAGCAATTTTTGCTTTAAAGAAATGTTCTTGTAAGAAGAAAGAAAAATAAGTATCTGAATCCTGATGAACCAAGCTCACTTGTGCATGCTAACTCATGTCTCCAGTAAGCTGCTATCAGGTCAATTTTTTTCACCTTTAATAAACCAGAATATTATAAGTAAACAAACGAAATTATCACTCACTGAACTTTGCTGTGATAGTAAAGCAGACCACTTCTAAAAACTGAAGTGCTACTCTCAGCATCAGAGGTGCAAGAGGCTGTATTTTCAAGTACATTAGGAAAACAACACAGTACAACAAACTGAATGAGAAACACTTAAAGAATTCAGGTGTCTTCCTTTTAGTTGGACACTGAAGGGATGTGCAAGGAAAAACAATCATTTTCCCTTTTATTTTTTATTTTTTTGAAAATACTGATTCCTCACAAAAACATTACCTATCCCTACATGCAGGTGGTAGTTTTCAAAATGAACTAGCAAAAAGATCTCTTAATTTCTAAAATGGTTAAGTAGTGACAGACACAACCCATGGAAACAAAAGCTCTTTGTGAGTTCTACTTTTAAGAGTTCTAAAGAGAGGGGCTGAAGAGATGGCTAGGCAGTGAAGAGCACTGGCTGCTCTTGCAGAGGACCTGGGTTCCATTCCCAGCACCCACATGACAGCTAACAACTGTCTGTGGCTCTAGTTCCAGAGGATCCGATACCCTCTTCTGACCTCCACAGACACTACACAACACAAGTGCACATACTGACACGCAGGCAATACACTCATAAAATAAAAATAGTAAATAAAATAATTAAAAAAAAGAATTATGGAGAGGTCCAAGATCACAAAGTTTGAGAATCAGTACTCTAGACCGCAAGAGAAAAGATATTCTGGGCCTTAATTCTCTCTACTCAAAGTGAAGCAGATGACCGAGATATTTTCAGGTACCAATCAACCCTTTAGATATTAAAGAAATCACTAACATTCTTTAGTTGAACTAAAAACAGAAAGGAGAAAGGTTTGGATTTCAAGACTAATGCAAAACGGTATTGCATGAGCATCAAACTATACATGTTACATAACTTTATGCGCTTGAAACCCGTACTTTAAGAACTACAAGGCGTTTGCATCTTTAATGCTACAGTCCAGTATATTAAGTCATTACTTGCTGTTACATTATTTCTATTTACTTTATTCTGCAAATAACTGAAAAGCAAAAACACTGCCACTTAGATACTTTCAATGTATTGTTATCTTAGAAAACTTAATTAGGCAAGTTCCAAAAGGTACATCTAACTTTCCTGCAGGTCCTCCGGGACCATTGAGGTGCCTTAGGAACACACAAAACTGACAGCTAGGTGCACCAGATGAGGCCGGCGGACGCAGACCTACAGGATCCTTCCGGGCCGCCCGACACCGTGGCCGCAGCGGGCACCCGGCGCCCTGCCTCCCCGACCCCGCGCGGCTGGCGATGGGGACCCGGAGCCGATCCCTCCCGCCCCGCAGTCGCCTCGGGCGCAGGCGCATTCCCGTTAACCTGGCCGCCCACGCCGCGGGGCCCACCGGAAGCAGCTCCGGGCCCGCGCCGGGAGCTCGCCCAGACCGGACCCCGTCCGCGAGGGCCCCGGGCCCGCCTCGGCCGCTCCGCCGCCTCCGCGCCGCCTCCTGCAGCGGGCAGGCCTTCCCCCGGCCGCTCCTCGGCGCCGTCACTGTCGCTGGACTCAGCTTGGCGCCGCCGGAAGGCTCTCTGAGGCCTGTGAGCCATAGTCCAGGACAGAACCGGGCCGTCTGCTCCGGCCAATCCGGGTGTCGGCTTCGGCGCCTGCGCACTCGCGCTGAGCACCAGGCTGGCTCGATGCGCGCATGCGTGTTGTGTGTCTCTGGCTCTGGTTGGACACCTGTAATCGGAACCTAACTGCAGGACGCAGAGCATTGTCTTTGCCAGGCCAAGTTGTGTAGGCTGCTCCCAGAGCCTCTTCCTGCGAATCACGTCTAAGAACAAATGTGTGGGGAAAATAAACAATGAAATCTACACATAAGTGTGGAGGTAGGCAAAGCCACATGATTGTCTCAGGCCAGGGGACTTCAAGAGAATCATAATTCCTGCTGGGGAAAAGCGTCTTTCAAGAAGAATAAAATGCTGAGTTCTGAAGAAAGGATTAGTGGATCTTCCACTCTGCTTCCAAAATGTTAGACAAACTGCTAGAAGCCTGGCAGAGCATTGCGCTCCTATATTGGAGCAGTTTCTAGAGACATGAGCTTGAGTTGACTGAGTAGGGAGGATGGATTCCGGCTAATCTAGAGATAATAAAAACAGAGGACAGGTTGGACTCTCTTCACAGAACTGTGGCAAGAGTTTTCAGTTGCTGCCTTAAGCATTGGAATTCCATGTTTTTGACCTTTGGATTCAGGATTTAACACTAGCACCGGACCCCTCCGCCCACCCATATCTTCCACAGTCTAGGGTACTATTTTGGTTTTTAAAAGGTTTAGGTGATCCGTAAAAATATTATATATGACTGCATTGATAAAGCTGGATGCTTACGATTATCAAACACTATCATTGTGACTTGAATATAAATCTTCTCCACAACCTCAGCTATTTGGGAGGGTTGTGGAATTTGGGGAATGTGGCCTAGCTAGCACAAGTGGGTCCCTGGGGGAAGGCCTTGAAGATGATGTGCACTTCTCTGTCTGATCAGAGGTCTCCAGTTGATGTGAGGAGCCACTGTCTAACACATTGTAGGACCTTCATTTTTCTTAAAAGACAGGACCCTCACTTCAGCCATTAAAACCTCCTTGTCAGCTCACCCCTCCCTAACTGAAAAGTCCCAAAAGTCATAAGGGCTATGTCAGCATCTCCTGTCACAAGAGCCATGTCAACAACTCGTGGTATGTGAGATAATGTCTGGGATAATAACAGAAAAAGCCCCTTTCTTTTAAAAATAGACTTCTGGTTAAAACATTTGTCAAGTCAACATTTTGTAATATGTCACAATGCTTGTGGAATAAGGTTGGACTATGTAAAAGTTGTGTTTTTGTAACCCTGGTCTGTGCCAATCTATACCCTGTATGTCAATATATGATAATCTTGTGGTTTTTTGCTATAAGAGCTTGGTCTGAGCAGGGCGGGGGGGGGGGGCGGGGGGGGGCTTAGCTTCCTGAGGCTAAGTCACCCACTTGTACAAGTGCAATAAAATCCTCATGCTGTTTGCATCTGATGGTCTGGATTCTTGGGACTGACACTCAGACAGCCTGAAGGGGTTCGAGTCCCCTAGGCTGAGAGTGGGAGTGGGGCGAGGCTCCCCGAGGTTGGGCTCTCAGGCAGCCCTGGGAGGGGTTCGAGTCCCCTGGGCTGAGAGTGAGAACCAACAACATGTTCCAGACACCATTCACTAGGCTATTGTCCTGTCCTTCCTTGCCATAGAGGATGCACCCTCGAAATGAGGAGTCAAAGTCAACCTCTGCTTGCTTCAGTTCCTTCTGTGAGATACTTTGTCACAGTGACTGGAGAAAAATAACTAATACAATGATATATGTGTGTTTGTACATTTTTCTTTTTTAACTATTTAGTTTTAAAATTATATTTATTTTTATGTGCATGTGAAAGTGGCCTGTTGTGGGATAAACCTACAGAGTTTTCTGCCTCAAGGGACAGGCCTCCAAATGTGATTGACATCCAACTAACCAATGACTTAAGGGGGGCAGTCTAGGGGAAAGCAGGGAAAGCTGGGAAGGAGACACAGGAGCAGCACCAGCAGTCTCCATCTTGGGTGTGTGCTGTAGGTTCACAGGACTTCTGATCAAAATGCTGGCTCCCCCATACGAAATTTCTGTCCCTCTCTCCAGGGATGAATCCTTTGTAAGTAATCTGGAATAAATTAATTTCTCTAAGAGAGCATTCTCTGTCTGCTCAATCAGTTCAAATGGGAAGGAAGGGAGGAGGGACACTGGATGCTGGACCTCATTGCGAGAAGAGAATTCATAAGACATACATTTTTCTTTTTAACTTGTTTAGTTTAAAAATTATATTTATTTTTATGTGCATGTGAAAATGGCCCGGGTGTGGAGGTCAGAGGACACCATGTGGGTCCTAGAGCTCAAACTCAGGTCCTCAGGTTGTTAGCAAGTGCCTTTAACCTTCTGAGAACTCTGAATGTCCCTGACCGCTTGCTTGCTTGACTGATTTGGGGAGGCCATGACATGTTAGTGTGTGCTTGGAGAAGTCAGAGGAAAAGTGTTGGGGATTGGGTCTCCATTTCCAACATGTAGCAACCTACATGTGTCGATCTCAGGTCGTCAGGCTTCTCAGCAAACACCCTTACCTGATGAGTCATCCCAACAGCACTTCTATTTTATTATTATTTAAATATTTATATTTTATCTTTAAGTTTAAGTGCTTGTATTTGTGTGTGTGTGTGGGGGTGTATATGCACATACATGTGGGTACCAGAGGAATTAGATTCCTCTGCAGTCGGAGTTACAGGCAGTTGCGAGATGCCTGACATGGTCCTGCTATGGACCTGAACTCATGTCCTCTGGAAAAACAGTACTTGCTTGTTATGACTGAGCCATCTCTCCATCCCAGCATTTTTATTTTCTTAGTTTAAATTTTATTTTAACTTACCTATAAATCTTTATCACTTGCAACTGTTATACCTGTAAAACTTCATTTAGTGTCACTGATTTTTCTTGATTAGCATGATTTTTCTTGCGGAGATATGTGTATTATTTTTGCCTATTTAATATGGAATTAGCCTGTAAGGTGCTCTGCTACATTTATATCTCTTGTAAGGTTTGGCCCTGGAGTACTGCAAATTCCCATGAGTTTCCCTGGTCTGGCCATCACAAAGTGCCAACTCCTTTGTAGCTGTCTAGTCTTGGAGGCATATCGCTAGAAAACTTTAGAAACTGACAAACATATTATGTAAAACAATGTAAGAATCCAGTCACTTAGAAATTAGCAAATATACCACATAAAATATGTCAAAATCCAAAATAATTTCTCTTGCAACAGGTATACAAGCTGTTGGTAGGAAATAAGCTCTCAAAGGCAGTGGAAAAGGATGGGACGCTATGTCTAATGCACATGTCTGAGCTGTGGCTCTGAGACCACACATCTCACCTGAGCTGCACTGTGAATAAAATGTCAAGATGCCCTAGAGCAAGCTGGTTACAGATCACATTAATCCTAAATTAACTCTGTGGTCAAGGCTTTTGAGCAAATAGAAAATTGCAGGTGTTGCAGCTGCAGACTTCTGGAAGAGGGGAAGGGGTCAGACCTCCTTGAAACTGTTTTCCAGCCTTGAGCTGGGAATAAGTTGTGGCTGAGTTTTAAGATGGTTACTTTGCACAAAAAGGAGCCACTCTGGTCATCAGATCAGGCAAGTATGTCAAGGCCCTAAAGGAGTCAGGTTGGCTCCACAGCTTGCTTTACTCCAGCAAGTAACCAACTGATAAGGCTTATTTGTTGACTATTTTAAAGAATTTATAGCTTTTTATGGGCTTCTCTTTTGCAATTTACACATTTTATTCCAGTAAAAAAAAAAAAAAGACTGCGAGAAAGGGTCCAGGAAAGAAATGGCCTTTAAAACCTTTTCCCATTTTGTCCAATAGACAAGTGCTTTGCTGCTTCAAATACACTGAGGCAGGACAGATAAAGAAGGGAGTTTTAGGACAGTTTTATCAAAATCAGGGCAGGCAAGCTGTAGTATCCCAGAGCTCCTCCTCCGCACTCTGAGCCACCTGAGGCCCTGTTCCCTCGTCTCCATTCTCTGGCATGGCTGGAGCACAACAGCCGTGCTGGAGATGGAGACCCACCCACAAGGGTTATCTCTTGCAGGGGGGATATTAAAGTGGCAAACAGTCCTAGATAGTTAATTGAGATAGACTAAACCATCTCCAGGGTATCTGTTGAAAAAACTCCCCCTTTCCAGTTTTACTAGTCAATCATTTGGTCATAGGACCATCCCTAGGGAGGCAGGTTCATCTTAAGTTATGCTAAACAGATGGGAAGAATCCCTACTGCATTACTGAGTTAGTCAGTTTTTCCTGCCTGCAATCCTACCTCTCAGTGCTGTGCTCTGTAATTCTTGGCCCAGAGAGTGCAGTCACTGGCCCAGTTATATAGATTTAGCTGATTTGGGACATCTGTAGTCTGAGTGGTCCTTCCTAGGGGCTTTAGCCCCATAACATATATATTTTTTCTATTTATTTATTGTTATTTCATGTGCATGAATGTTATGCCTGCATGTATGTAAGTGCACTCATGTCATGCAGTACCCATGGGGGACAAAAGAGGGCATTGGATCCCCTGGAACTGGATTTACAGACATTTGTTAGCTGCCATGTGGGTGCTGGGATTCAGATCTGGGTCTTTCGCAAGAGCAGCCAATGCTCTTAAGCACTAAGCCATCTCTCCAGTTCCTAGAGTTTTGATGTTTGGAAAGCACAAACTTGGTAGGTTTTGAACTTTTGAGATTTTCAACATTGTACTTATGACATTCAAGATAGGGTCAGTCAAATTTCTACTGATGTGACAAAAAGTTGCTACAGATAAATTTATAAAGAAACAAAGTTTATTTTAGATCATGGCTTCACAGGGTCCAGCTCATAGCTGATTGGTCCTTTGTTTTGGGGTCTGGGTGAGATAGTCAGTACATCAGTACATCAGTTCATGGGCCAGTCAGATACATTTTCACCACACTTGTTTTTGGTGCCTTTGCTCTTGCTGGACTTGGCCTGGAACTGCCTGAAAGTTCTCTGAGGCTTGTGGGCCATCGTCCAGGATTGCTCTGTTCACTGAGGTTGGGGTAGTGAGGCTTTGCTCACAGGTGCAAGTGAATCCTTTACTCCTTGAGACCACCCTCTCCTCCTTTCCAGACTTTTTAAAGTCCTTCATTTATCTCTGCAAATGAGGAAAGCTGGCACGTCCAGGCAGCCCTCTCACTCCTCCCAGGCATCATCAAGCCCTTCATTTTTCTCCACAATGAGAAATACTCGAACCAAGAATTGGCAGACTGTCCTCTTTCACTTCCCAGACTTCACTAGAACTTTTGATTTTGTCTCCTGGATGTCTTTAGACTCTGTCATCTTCTCTCCTCCAGCATCTCAGTGTAGAACTTACCTGAACTATTGCAGATGAGGTCTACAGGTGTCAAATTTATCTGAATATATTTACTTCTGCTCCATCTTTCACACACAATCCTTTTATAGAGTTATTTAGAATGGAGATGCAGTTGGAATTGGAAGACAGCTCATAGACAATAAGGTAAAGCATTGCTTTACAATGGCCTCTGATAGTGTAGGATTCTCTGCTTTTCCAGCCCGGTCTCTTGCCATGTGTTCTCCCATTTTCTATGCTTCAGGTATCCTGAATGGACCCTCATTAGTTCTAATTCATTATACAGAAGAAGTCAGGCTCAGCTATTACTCTCTATGCTGACCCCTAGCTAGACTGTGAAGGTCAGGTTTTTCCACTCATATTAGAATTTGAAGCTCAGGCTTAACGATGGCTCAGCACTGGATGTCCCTACAGAGGATAAGAGTTCAGTTCTCAGCACCACACGAATGCTAACAACATCCATAACTCCTGTTACCATCATCCTATTCTGGCCTCCAAGGGAATTGCATGAACATGATATACTTACATATATGCAGGCAAAAACACATACACATAAAAATAAGTAAATTTTTTAATTAAAAAAAAGAACTTGAAGTCCTCTACTGATTGAGTTTCAAGTCAGTTATATGAAGGTTAAAAACCCCGTGAAGTGGAAGAACTTAATTCAAATTATTTCAATGTGTGCAATAATGAACTTTAATTTTTAACTAATGTTTTTAATGTACACAATAATGTGCTTCATTATGACATTTGTTACATATATATTATTCTATTTTTTCATACTTCCATCCCCTTTTATCTCTGGCTGATCTTTTTGTCACTAAATAGTTCTCCTTCTGATTTCATGCCATTATATATATACATATATGTGTGTGTGTATGTATATATGCTGTGTGCATATATAATATTATATTTTAGTCTAGATTACATATGGGAGAGGAAGTATATGATATGGTATTCCTTTCCACTTTCTGTCCCTTCCCCCCGTCCCTTTAGCCCCTTTCTTCTTCTCACATAGTCCCTCTTCTGTTTTCATTTCCTTTATGACACCTTCGTATTTGGAACCAGTCTAGGTTCTATCGGATATACAAAAGTTTTGACCATGCTGTTTTTAGATATTCCTAATTTGTGGAGATTTCTGTACTTTTTTGTTGTTGTTGTTCTCTATTTTCAAGATAGAGACACAGGAAAAAGGAAAGTGTTGGTTGTTACCAGGAAGAAATGAGTACGTTGAATGGCAAAACGCAGGGCAGAGTGAAGGGTCATGCTATGTGTGTTAGGCACCCCATTTGCAAGGAGCCTTCATTCTCTGAGAAAGGTTAACACAAGTAACAAGTGAGAAAGACTGTCTCAGTGGACAGCAGATTCCTGGGACTTGTGTCACTGCTTTTAAAGTTCTTTTGGGAAAGGTAAGCAAAAATTAATTCAGTATTTTTTCAGAAATCTAAATTCACTATGCAGAATTCTGGGTCTCAACCTTGTCACACTCCTTTTGATAGCAAACACTTTGCAATGTCAGTGTATTAACGTGAAATGAAATCCACACCTCAGTATAACCTATTTCCAATTTTAAGGAAAATACAGCCATGTAATGCTCTTGACTATAAAGAATAAATTATGGGCAGGACAGATGGCTCATCTGTTAGAATTACTTGTTTCTTTTGCAGAGGACCCCAGTTTTATTTCCAGTGCCCACATAGCGACTCACTTTATATATACAGTTTTCTTCAAGCATGGACATTGGGAGGAGAGTGTGGTGGGGAGAAGCCCTTGAACTGGACTTGGGACTCTGAACTATGTATTAAGCAAGAAAGCTCAGGAAACAAAAGGGAACACAAGACAGAGAGTAAGCATTGGCAGAACAACACAAAACACGGCAGGAACCCAGACCAGCTGGAAGGCAGGAGTGTGTGACAGGAAAGTCATTTGGCCTGGAGAGCGTGTTTTTTGTGCAAAACCAAGAAGTCTGGGCCTAATTCCACAGGAGCAAGGTGAATCCTTAAGCAGGCTTTCTAGACAGTGGTAGCAGATGTTGGAAAGGGATTGACTATTGAAGGGAAAAACTAGGAAACAAAAATCAACCTGACTGCAGAAGACTGCAAGTCAGAGATGTTTCACACATAGAAAAACCTGGTTTATTGTATGTTGGATTTTTTTCCTCAGATTTCAGAGGCTTTAAAAAACTTGGCAGCTTTACTGCTTATTTTTCTTGTTGCTGTAATGAAAGCAGCTTAGGAAAGGGAGAGTTGACTGACTTATAGATATATCTTAGAGTTTGTCACGGCAAGTAAGGCTTGGTGCCTAGAGAGTGTCTAGCTGTGGCAATAGAAGTGTGTATATCTGGTCATATGTGTGCACTCAGAAAGGAGACGGATGAATGCTAACAGCTAGCTTTCTCCTTTCTCCTTTTTTATTAGTCTGGGGCTCCAGTCTGTAGATGTCGCAACTCACATTTAGGGTACATCTTAAATGCTCAGAAATTAGTCTGCTGGGTGATTCCAATCCAGTCAAGAGAACAAAAGATTAACTGCTTGTCAGTGTGACACCTAATCACATCATGTTGAGTCAACATTTCACCCTGGTCCCTGAAGTCTCATGTTCAATCATAAGGCAACTACATTTAGTCCTCCTCTGAAAGTTCACACAGTTCTAGAAGTCTCAACAGTGTTCAAGAACTTATAGACTTCTGAGACTGAACCAATTCCCAGTAAAATCAAAATTAAGTTGCATGCTTCCAATACATTATGGCACAGAATGGGCATTCCCACTCCAAAGGGGAGGAACAGGGAATAGCAAGGAAGCATCTGGCCAAAGGGAGACTGAACCCAACAGCACGGCATCTGCAGCTCCATGTTCAGCATCTGGAGCTCCATGTTCAGCATCTGCACCTCCATGTTCAGCATCTGCAGCTCCATGTTCAGCATCTGCAGCTCCATGTTCAGCATCTGGAGCTCTGGTGGCATAAGGGCTCCGAAAGTCTTGGGTGTCTCTACCCTTCCATTTCTGTGACTTGCAGCACGTGTTATCTGTCTTGTGTCCATGCCAATCTGTTCACAGCTTTGTCCCAGCATACATTCCTTGATCTTGCCACCATCTTCAACATCCTGGGCTCTCCACTGTAACTCAGTCTTTATGAATGGCTTCATGTGGCAGCTTCTCAGGACTTCATTGCAGGGACTCTGCCACATGTTGCCTTATCACTGTGGCTTTCTAGAATCACGTTGCAAGACTCTATGTCCTGTAACTCTTACATTCTGACTTCCTGCAAAGCCATATGAACATGGCTGTCAAGTTCTACCTACCTAGAGTCTACCCTGGCTGTGAAGACTGCAGGATTACCTCCTTCAAAGTCTTCTCAGGGAGGCTGGGTCCTACACAGGACTGACCCAGGATTCTTAGCCTACCAACTTCACCTTAGGAAAAAGTCAGTTCATCCTAGGTCCCTTCCCCTTTCTTTTCCTGGTGACACGTTTTCTCATTACTTCATAACACACTGTAAATATCCTATAATTATGTTCACAACTCCACCGGAAACAGACCAGAGTTGCACAGTCTACTTCTTCAAGCTTGGTCCTCAGTGGTCTCCACTCTACTCAAGTCCTCTGACCACGTCATCTACCACCAGGCAAAAGAAAGCCTAGATGAGGCCATCAATAGTTAGAGAGGAGAAAGATCCAATTTTTTCCAAAAGGAAAGCTGGATCCCTTGTCTCTCAAGCATGAAACATTCCCCTTGACACTGACCCCACTGAAGAATGCTTGTCCCACACCGCCTTTTAAGGTTTGGTGCCCTAGAGAGCCCTGGAGCGGGTAAGAGTTTCTTCTCCCTTGGTCCTGTTTAACTAGAAGAAAGTACAAGTGATTCTGGGAAACAGCCCAGCCCTGTTCCCAGCTGAGCAGTCTGTCCATAGAGACTGGGCTGGAGCATTTTGGAAGGTCTGTGCTTCTGCTGTCAGCTGCAGGGTGAGCAGATATAGGGTCTGTCTTCCCTCAACTCAGACCACCAAGCAGCTTGAGAGAGTGGACTAGGGGAGGGTGGAATGGACAATGGGAAAACTTCCATGCAGAGGACCTCTGGGGAGCAGACACGGAACATGTGTAAGACGGTGTCTGCAGACAGATGTATTACACATATCGAGATAGAGATATGTAGTGCACAGGGTCAGAGTAAAGAAAACAGCTTTGTTCTGATCAACAGGTAACCAATATGGCTGCCATATAAGTTCCACATACAGAGGGTTGACGTGTGGAGATTGGTAAGCTCATCATTCTGAGGCAGAGATGAGGAATGCAGTACTTCCCAACCCTGGCTACATTTGAGGACCCCAGCAGCTCCAGTAGCAGAGAAGAGCAGAACAGAAAAAAATGTCCAAGTTCCACTTCAGAAATTCAGTTTAATGTTGTTTGGGGCCTGAACCCCCAAAAGCTTCTCCAGGTATGTGGATAAAATAAATGAGGAAGCCTAGCCTGGCGGTACATGCCTATAATCCTGGCACTCTGGAGATAGCTGTAAGAAAAATCAATAGTGTAGGTCATTCTTGGCTCCACAGTGCATTTGAGTTACAAGAGACCCTGTCTAAAAAAATGGTTAGGAAAAAGAAATCATTCTTCTCTTACCCAAGGTATTTACTCTCTTGGTCTCATGTTGGTGTTACAAATTACTACACTACCTTAAGACACTAGGCTCATTTCATTAAAAGTGCAGCATTGGCCATAGCTTCACACACCTTACTAGGTATTGCCCGAGAAGTTAGCAATGAGGTGAGCTAGTGTCTTATGAAATTTATTTTCCATGCCTTGGTGGGCGGGGTCTGGTTAATCTGGTTGAATAAAATGGAAACTGGTCTTCCATTTAGGGAGATTAATTTATTTAAGGTGACTCACGAAGGTATTGTTTGAATACTGCCCACAGCCAGCCGTCATACTACCACTGTGCGCAGCTCCCGTCCCATGCCCAGCCTGAGTTCCTTTTCCACTCACGCTATTCTGGGGCTGCCGGGACCTGGATTGCCACTGGTTCTCCGTGGGCCTGGGGCCATGGCACTTTCCTTCCCCATGGCTTTGGGTGTTCTCTGCCCACTATTCGCTGCAACTAGCTGACATGCCCCCCGCCCCTGCCTTCCTGCCCCCTTATTGGTCAGAGGGCGGGACTTGCCGCTTAATGAACCAATAATAAAAATTCAGAGAGAAATATGTGTCTACTATACAGCTAGGAAATGAGTCATGGATTTGTAATGTAACTGGGACTTCCATGCCTCTAACCCCCTGACTGGAAACTGTGAGGCTTAAAGAGGAAGAGAATGGGAAGACCTACTTGAGACAATT
Organism: Eospalax fontanierii; assembly: GCA_035773235.1. Taxonomy (NCBI): domain Eukaryota; kingdom Metazoa; phylum Chordata; class Mammalia; order Rodentia; family Spalacidae; genus Eospalax; species Eospalax fontanierii. The sequence continues at coordinate 48,755,201 of CM069547.1, read as the reverse complement.
CCAAGTCAAGAGATGACTCAGGGTGGATCAGGGAGGGACTAGAGATACTGATAACTGGTCAGAATGTTAAGAATAAGTGGCTAGTGGGTACTCAGCCCTAATGTGACTTCTATATCACACCACCTCCACAGTGATCCAGGAACATCATAGACGAGGTGGCATAAAGACTTGAGAACTGGAGGTTAGTGAGGAGTTCCGTGAAATACTGTCTTTTGAACATAACATAGGCATTGTATTTATAAACTCACAGTAGCTGTGGGACCTGCAAAACCCAGAGCCCATTAACCTTCCAGCGTGGATGCAGAAGGGCACATGGGGGGCTACTCTTAGCTGAGCAGCTACTGGTACTTTCTTTCTGTTGGGAGAGAAGGAATCATTTTTCTTCAGAAGTGTAGCCACTGGGAATTTTCTCATGATTCAGTAAATAACCTCCTATGCTCATGCAAACAACCCTAGTTATTAAAAGAACAAAGGCCATGAAAGTGGGAGAGGGATGTGTTGAGCAGAAGTGGGGATCCAGGAGAGACAGGTGGGAAGAAGTGATTGGGGAGATTTTGATCAAAACACATTATGTACATAAACGAAATTTGAAGGGATATAAATGATTTAACAGCCACACTGACTAATTAAAAGTTACCTCACAGACATCGTCATGCCAACAACTCTCCAATTCCATTTGCTCACAATCAGATCTTTCATTTAGCATGTTTATGTGAGGCCTGAAAAATATCATTCTAGAGCACAGCAACATAAGTTACTTGTTTTATTAAGGAATAAAATGATATCCTACCCTTTTAAATAATATTCTTTCTCACAAATCAATTTGCAGAGGTTGTGTAACATTTCCCCCTTGAAATAAGCACCATTAATAGTGCCACCAATAAGGAAACCCCAATGTCACAGATCACTGGATTGGGGTTCGAGAAAAGATCCAGGTTAAAACTTTCAGCACCAGCATGAGGACAGACATTTACATCCCAGTCCACACTAACAAGCCAGACATGTAATTCTGCACCCGCTATAACACCAGCAGGAGAGAGGACAGAGACAGGAGGTCCAACTGCTGGAATTTGCTGGCTCCAGTCCAGCTGAAAAAGACAGAGACCCAGGTTCAAGGAGAGGCTTTGCCTGTAGGAAGAAGGTGGAGATCTACTCAGGAGAATAGGAGAGCGTGCTCCCTCTTCTAGCATCTGTACAGGAGCGCAAGTGCACAAATGAACATACAAGTGAACACATCCCACATATATTCACACCACTTGCACACATAAACACATAAAATTCCTTGGTTTTTGTTTGTGTGTGTGCAACTCATGACAGGTCTGTTGAAGTCATCACTCTGTTCTTGACAGTAGCATAACTTCAGTCCTGCAGTAATGGAAAAGAAGAATGGTAAAGTCATGGAAAAATTGTAAAAAGTTATTTTAAAATCTATCATCTATCTATCTATCTACCTATCTATCGTATATTTATCTATCTATCTAATCTAGATTTGAGACAATGTCCCTTGTAACTCAGGCTGGCCTCACATTCCCTAGGTATTCAGGGTGACCTTGAACTGATTCTTCTGCTTCCACCTCCCCAAACAGGCATAATACCACCACACTAGGCTTGAGCAATGTGCTTGCTAGAAAAGCACTCTACCAACTGAGCTACATCCCCTGCCCAGAATCTTATTTAAAATGCTCACTCAAGACCAGTGATTCCTATCTGGAGGCCAGACTGATGTAAGTGGCAGTTATGTTAACAGATCTGGCAGTCACCATTCCCACCAAACTAGACTCTGAGGCAAAATTGATGTCTTCCCATGTGTCTTTGCTAATTTTTTTAGTGTGCATATATTTTTGAGTTGTTTGTAAAATATGTCATTATTTTAAAAAATCATGGCAGTTTCAGGTGTCGCTATGAAAATCAGAAAAATAAGTTCATCTATCTCCGCTTGAGGGAATGCTCACTTTTGGCATTCACAGTCTTACTGATATACGGATCTGAAACAGGGCCTGTGTATCCCAGGCTGGCCTTAAACTACCCTTCTTCTTTGAAGCCTCCTGAAATCTGGATGACCTTACAAGTGCTCTGTACCATGCCCAGCTTCAGAAAGGGTCTTTGCAGTGAGAAATGTTGACACTGACGTACAAGGCCCTTTTATGTTTATTTGTTTTGATGATACAGTGTCTATTTACATTTTGGTACCTAAACATTTTTATAGTTCGAGACACTAATATATTTTTATATTTTTTAACTTATAAGTCAGAAAGTTCTTCACATTCAGCTGAAAACTGTTATTCTGTGTTCAATGCACAAGACAGAAAAAATTAAATTTAAAAAAGCATAAAAACAAGGCAATGTATTTTTTGAAAGTTGTTCCTCCATGTAGTCTTAGTTTTAGTACTTGGAACAGCAAGGGAGCACACTGATAATCCCATCTATGTACACATGTTTATAGAATTACTATCCTGCCACTTGAAATCAGTCCTCATTTGTCATTGTTTCCACATTTTGATGGGGAATCAGGTAAACACAGCATTTGGATGAAAAAAGAAATGATACTTGAAGATAGTTTTTGATTTATAAATTATTTTAAGTCCTTGAGATCCCTTTCTTCAAATCAATCAACTTCTTCAGGGCTTTCATTATAAAAACAACCAAATTGCTATTAAGACATCTTTTTAAAAAGTTGGGTTTATCCAAATATGGGGCTTAAAGAAAGACTTTTAAAGCAGCCAACTAATGAACTATAGATTCTGATATATTTTTTAAAGGATTCAACAATAGAGATCTTTTGCTCCTGTAACACCAGAACCATGTTCCATGTACCCGCTGTTTGTACTCAGGAGTACACACAACTGCACTCTGTGAGTTTCTTTTGTTTTTGGTTCGCAAGACATACCAGAAATAGACCAGAGCACTGGGAGTTAACAGGACTGGTTTATTAAGGGCACAGGACTGGCTTCCCCAGTCAGGAAAGAGAGAAGACCAGCCAGGACTAGCTTTCTCCTGGGAGTAGAGAAAATACTAGCCTGTGCCTAGCTGGTCAGTAGGGCTTTTTAATGGGGAAGGGGTTCCCATGACATCTGACTGATGTTTGAGGTAAACTTTTGGCCAGGAAGGAATCCCTTTTTACAGCTGTTTGTGAATTCTGGGTCAGGAATCTTATCTGTTCAAGTCAGTTCCTTTTTACAGGTGTTTGTAAAGTCTTATCTGTAAAAAGTCAGTTCCTTTTGTGGGTATTTGCAGAACCTGGATTCGTGGGGAGAAGTTGTAAAAGTCGGCCTCTTCTCATGGATGTATGTAAATTCCGGTTCCAGGTTTCTGTCAGTCTTCCTGACACATCTTACACACTGATTCAGTCTACATTTGTTGGTAACAAAAATGTGTATATCAGTTCTTGATAGGACAGTTGTCTGTGTTGGTTGATTCTGAAAAGACAAGACAAGACAGAGAATTCCCAATGAGCTCTGCCAGCCATGCCTGGTCCTCCAAGGAGGCAGAGCCGAGGGGCCTTAACAGCAGCTCCAACCTCCTCTTCAAGAATAGAACTGTTTGCAGGATGAGAAATACAATTGTGATTGTGGTGCACAGTAAGTTCAGCACTGTAAAAAAAACTGTTTAACAGGTAGATATGAAGGGACTCAAGTTCTTTTGCAACTTGAGAGATTTTTAGTACAATATCGTGATTGCATAGCTCAAAAATGCTTTCTGTAATTGAAAATTGCTGGGATAGATTTCATTTTTTTAATATCAAAATTATAATTACCTAGAAGCATTGAGAATGGCAACAAAACAGCTTCATTTTTTTTTAGCAATTACAGAATGATATTCAGTTAACAGAACAGCAATTATTTTTGTATAAGCTGCACCAGAGACAATTTAAGATGAAAGAAACTACTGTCCCCATATATAGCTAATTTATGTTGTGCATCAAGCACTTGCTTTCAATTTCCATGTCAATTTCCTGTACCAGGCAAGGTTAGTGACTATTGAAAATATCAAGGATAGGCCTATCTAAAGGCACTTTGGTAGTGTGTTAACTATACAAGACGACATCGTACAGTTTAAAAATAAATCTTACACAGCCTTACATTTCTTTTTTTTTTCCTCTAAAAGGAGTTGTGTATAAGGGAGTTAAATGCTTTAAAGAGAAAAATTGTAGTAGAACTTATTCATCATCATCATCATCATCTTCCTCTTCTTCCTCATTCTTCATCTTCATCCTCCTCCTCTTCCTTCTTTTACTTGCTCCTTTCAACCTCGACAACTCCCTTTTTTGTAGCATCAGGTTTTCTTTAGCTTGGTAGGCAGCAATATCCTTTTTGTATTTCTCCTTCAGTTTCGCGGCCTTCTGCTAGGGCTGCTTGTCATCTGCAGCAGTGTTGTCCCACATCCCTCCCAGTTTCTTTGCAACATCACCAAAAGATAAGTGTCTTAAGAATTTTCCTAGCAACGAGGTGCAACATGTGGTCCTGCCCCTCTAGGTCCAGACCCACTGAGCTAGCAAAGTATGTTCTCAAGTTAGAGAAACCAGAGTTTATTTGGGGTTACATACAAAGAACTTTTTGTGAGGGAGAGAGATGGCAATCTTGTGTTGAGGTCAGGACATAAGTCATGGACCTCTGGTGTACTCCACCAAGATGGCGACCAACCACCCGAATGCCTGTCTCCTGCCCAACCTTCACTGCTTTCCCCCTAGGCCCTCCTCCTCAAGTCACTGGTTGGTTGGAAAGTAGTTGTCTCTATTGGCTTTGTCTTGTCAATCAAATTCTTCCAGGTACATCTTGCTGCTGGTGTCATCATTGCTGTCACCCGCAGCTGCATTTGGATCCAGCATGTGCATGCTCCGTAGGCATGTCCATTGAGCCAGAGGAAAACTCTATGTAAATTTACCCTACAATAAGCCAGGATGCTTTCCTTTGATTTTGGGTGTGATACTCAGGACAGAACAAGAAGAAAGCTGAAGGAGGCCTCTTGGGTGCGTTGGGATCTGTGAAAGCAACAGAAGCAGTTGAAAGCAATAGAACTGTTACAAAACAGTCTTTAAGGACAGGAGTATATTTTACTTGAATATTGTCAGAAGTGTGCAAACACTTGAAAATCATGCATATTGGTGCACTTCGGGTTTACATGAAGGTTTATGTTACCAAAGACCAAATGAAACCATCAAAATGAAATTCATTGACTATTTAAAAGGTTTTTAAGGTACACCTTTCAGGAATATCATTTATATGCAGCAGACATACGTCTCTACAGGCAATGACTACACATATTGAAGGCTATCAGGGAAACTGCAACCTTGGGTAATCATTTTTGTAGTATATAAAGTTTAGAAAAAATGCAAAAACCCTAGAAAATACCCCTGAATCAACACTGGAGGACTAGCAGTCAAGTGTGTGGGAAACATGAATGATCTGGACTGGACTCACTCTGTTCAGAGACAAGCGGGCAGTGTGTTACCTACAGGATGGGGAAGAGGAGCTGAGCCCTCAGAGAGGTCAGATTTGCTTACATGGATCCAGCCAGCATCAGAAGTCTCAGTTCCTTTTGTGTGAAGATCTCCTGCTTGTTCTGAGTTTGACAGTAGTCAGTCTGGTGGGGATGATGACACAGGTAATGTTCATTTCTCACCTATAGAGGAGAAAACAAATGGCCACAGTTCCCTGATAGGCACTCAGCATAACAGTGGACAGTGAAGACTCTCCCCTCCCAGCATGACTCTTCCTTGAATCTCTCACCTCACTGATTCACAACTTGGCTGCTCACACACATTGCTGGCAAACTCTTTAAACCCCTAATTACTGAGAGGAACCCCAAACCCCAGAACACCTTCTTTGAAGAGGCTGAGCTCTAGGGGGATTTCCTGCAGCAGTCAACTGCTCAGGTCTCTTGAGGAGCTCTGCGGAAGAGGTCCCATCCCTCTTCTCTGCACACATCCGAGGCAGCTTCCCTGTTCAGTCCTCTTCCTCTAGGGCCCAGTGAAGTCCATTCCACTCCACTCACCGCTTCCCTCCGCACTGAGGAATGGGGTCTTCCAGCCCTGTGTTCAGGGGCCTTTGCTTCTTCAGCACTAGAGCTTGTCGCGCACACATTATTCAGCATGTTCGTGTCCCTTGGTGTGTCTTCCATCTCTGCAAAGTAACTGAACACTCTGTGGACACACACCACGCCCTTCCCTACATCACATTCCCAGGCTCACCACTAGGTAGGTGCTCAGAACGGGACATACAGGGGATGAATAAGTCTTCATGCTCTATTTACAAGTCAGAAATTCCTCTTTCCTTGATTTCTCCCTCCTTGTGTTCTTTCATCCTTCGTTCCTTCCCTCTCTAACTCCCTTACTTAATTCAAGGTAAGTTTTCACTACATAGGCTAGACTAATACTCTGTAGCTCAAGCTGACCTCAAACTTGTGGGTGATTCTCCTGCCTCTGCCTCTTTAGTGCTAGGACCACAGGTGTGAGCCACTGCACCCAGCTGCCTTCTCTCTTCTGCAAGTGAGACTGGTATGGCAGTTACAGTGGCTTGCTCCCCCTCATAGGTAGCCAGTATAGAATCTTGAGACTCCAGCATTCTCTGCCTGCTTGTGTGCAGGGCCAGGCAAACATGGAGAGGTTATTTAGAAAAAGAAGACATCAGTGGAGCCCAGTGAAGTACAGGCCCAGAAAAAAGGGCTTGATTGAATTATTTTCCTCTGGGAAATGAATCCACACACCTTGCCTACTTTTCTATGTTCAAAATTGACAATTTGATGTATTTTACCTAGCCAGATAACTCAGAAACTTCTATACATCTATACATACTGAAAGGGAAATCAGAAATGGTTTCTCGTTTTTGTTTTGTGGTCGCTCTCATGTCTTCCACTGGTATGCTTGTAGTATAGTCAAATACATTTCCTACTTAGCTGTCTACAAAATCAACAAGTTCTACTTTTATAAAATTTATTTTAAAAAATTAATTTCTTATTTATTATTTTTATTTTGTATGTGTAGGAGTATATTGCCTGCATGTAGTTAGGTACATCTGTGTCTTGCAATGTCCGCAGATGTCAGAGGAGGGCTTGGGAATCCCCTGGAACTGAATTATGGGTGACTGTTAGCTGCTCGTGGGTGCTCTTAACTACGGAGCCATCTCTCCAGCCCCTAGGTTTTTATTCCTCAAAACAATCCAGTTAACTGTGTCCTTAAACATTTTTTAGGTGCTGGAGACTGAGAACAGGGTCACGAGGCAAGGGTTCTATCACTTAGCTACATTCATTTTGAGCTCAACAAATACTTCTTCATATAAAAATATATTCATTTTTAGTAGTGGTGGACAGAATTCTATAAGAGGAATGTACTGTTTTACTGAAACTCTGAAATGCCTTTATCTTTTATCTGACCAGATTTTTTCAGAGTCTAAGGCATATATCCATGAAGGCTGTTCTGTAGGTCCCATTTTCACTGCTGTGACAAAATTTCTAAGGGACTCAAAGGAGGAAAGGTTTACTCTGGCTTGTTGTAGAGGTTTCATGGCAACATTGGCTCCAACACTGGTCAGTGATGAGTCAAGAACACCCTCAGGAGTCTGGAAAAGAAAGAGAGAGACAGGGAGGAGGAATCTGGAAAAAAAAACAGAGAGCAGAGAAGGTGCAAGGACAAATATCTAAGCTTGAAAGTCAAATATTCATCGGCACACTTAGCTCAACCTGCCCCGCCTCCGAGCTTCCATCATTTCCCAAGAGCACCATCCTATTAGCACTCCACCAGTCACTTCAGAAGCCCATCAGCTTCTTTATTGATTTAAAAGCTCTGTGTTCTCTACTTATTTTTTTTCCTCATTCTTTTAGGCAAAGGAACGCAGTAAGGCATCTTATGAAGACTGTTTATTTAAGGGCAGCATGAACTAATTTGACTCTATGGATTTTATGAAAATACCTAAAGGTACTTGAGGAAGGCATTGTATAGTGAGTTACATCATGTCCCAAGCATAAGGTTAGATGTTTGCAGCCAGCCCAGCTTGCTGTGTACTGCCTCATTAGTGTAACCTCCTCATTAGTTCCTTTATGACTTCCTTTTATTTCATGTGTATGGTATGAGCCTATCACCTGCCTGTATGGAAGTGCACTCATGTCACGCAATGCCACCAGAGGTCAGAAGAGGACGTTGGATCCCCAGGAACTGGAGTTACGGACAGTTGTTAGCTGCTGTGTGGGTGTTGAGAATCGATAGGAGTCCTGTGCAAGAACAGGCTCTTAACCTCTGAGCCATCTCTCTATCCCCTTTCTCTTGTGACTTCTATGGCTTACTCTGTGAATGCTTCTCATTAGCTTCTCCTGTGTTGGTAATGAAGTGAGTCAAGGTTGAAATGCTAGTGGTTTCTATAAGGACCTAACTGGTTTAGAGTAGGAAATCTATGGATATAACTCAGTGTCTTTAATGGTAAGCTTTTAGGGATGCCTGGTTCAATCTATCTGGTGTTTTCTTTAGTGTAAGTAGTGTGTGACACAAGATTCCAAGGGTTCATAGGTAGATCAGAAGGACCTCTAATGATAAATGCATGTACAGTACTTTTATTCCATCTTTTCCAATAACACTTCCTATAGTTATTATGAAGCATGAATTATTTCAGGGATTGTACATGGAAGATTTAGTGATTGAGTTTTTTTTTTGTTTTTTTTTTTGAGACTGGCTCATGCTGTGTAGTCCAGACTATCCGAACCCAAGATTGTCCTGCTTCAGCCTCCCAACCACTAAGATTATAGGTGTGTAACACCACACCAGGCTAAAAACCGTGAATTTCATAATTCACGTTTCACTTATCAAAGAAATTTCTGTTAATTTGATTATCTAATATGCAGGTATGAATATTAATCACATAACCAGATTTCAGCATAGCACGTTGGCCCCCTAATATCCCGCAGTGGTTACTGATTAGATTTTATTTAATTAGTTTACTTTTTGAATCATAACTCTACTCCAGTTGTTTTTCTAATTGGCCGACAGGTGGAGGCCCTCTCTTTGGGGAGTTGGAGCTTCTCAATTTGCCTCCTAAAACCTGCTCATCTGTGATCACTTTGTCTACATGAAAAAATTTCCAGGCCCATGTAATCTGTTTTTTTGTGCCACTCTGACTCAGCCTTTTCTGCTTTGTTTCCTTTTAGTGGGACTGGTATTCAGAAATGTGATATGATTGCTAGACACATTCATTGCTACTAGACCCTACAGTGTTTCTAGGCTTTTCCTGTAGACAGAGCTAGAAACTCTTAAGTGCAAACATGACCTGGCTTCGTGCTGGTGTTTTTCACTTAAATCCAGAGTTGCTAAAACTTCACCTGCCTTCTTCTGTCTCTTCTGTAGCTGCATATGCCCAGCTCTTTGCTAATTCTTGCTGCTTTAACAAAGCACCGAAGTGGGAATAATTAGGCAGAATGGTTAACAGCATTTTTTACTCACAGCATCTCTTCTCTCATTCACACAGAATTAGGTGTGTTTCGTATAACCACCAACTTTCCTCTAGTTTTAATGAAGATCAAAGGACATTTCCTAGTTGAAACAGGTTTGTAAGAAATGGCTTTCCTGAAGGAATTGTTGACAGAGTAAGGTTATTATTATCTGTCAGTTTATGTTCTGGCTCCTTTAATTTTAATGATTTTCCTACAAATAAAATTTTATACTATCTTCCAGACATATTTCTTTTTAAAGATATTTTATTGATTCTTCAAGAATTTCATATGATGATGTATTGTGATTCTCTTCAGACCCCTAATCCTTCTTAGCTCTGCTCCCAGCCCCACCCCTGATTTCATGTCCTCTCTTATTTTTTTAAAGGGCCAGTGAATCTAATTTGTGTTCCTCAAATGTCATTGGATGTGGGTACAGCCTTTGAAGCCTGGTCAATCTACCTGGTTCCACACTCTTAAAGAAAACTGCCCCTCCCTCTTCTAGCAGCTTTCAATTGCCAGTAGTTCCTCAGCTAAGGCTGAGGCTTCTTGCCCAACTCTCCTCTCCAGTCCTGGGTTTCTGTCCCGCTTGGGCTTGAGCAGGTTTTGTGTATGCTGTTACATCTAGATTACATGGTTCCCTTGTATTCAACCATCACCTTTGACTCTTACAATCTTTGTGCCCCCTCATTGGCAATGATCCCTGCATCTTGGGAGGAGAGAATGAGATATATATGTCCAATTAAGGGCTGAACATTCTGCAGACCCTTACTTTCTGCACATTAACCAGTTGTAGGTTTTTGTGTTGTTATTTGTTGCAAGAGGAAACTTCTCTGGTGAGAGTTGAAAGATACAATAATCTATGGTTTTAATTAGATACATTAATCTATGGGTCATTTGGATTCAGTTTGATAGAAAATTCTTCTGGCAGGATAACAGTAGTAATTTCTCCCCTATAGCCTGTGATCTGTCTAGCTACAGGTTCTTGACCCTGATTACAGTGCCAGGAATCTTGTGATGTGGGCCTTAAAGCCAATCAGAAATTGGATATTCCCAGGAGAAATGTGCCACTATTGCATCTATGGGCATAGCTTGCCAGGCCAGTCATTGTAACTGGCAGGGTTCATAGCTGGGTAAGGTTGATTTTTTTTTTTTCTGATAGCATAGCAGCACCTTCTGGAACTATCAAGGCTAGGCAGTAGAGATGAAGCTTCAAAGTAAGTACCAGCTTGGTTTCTCCATATTTGTTCCATGACTCACAAATATAGTATGTTTTGCAATAGGGTCTTACTATCACGTTCTGGAGGGTAGCCAAGAGCAATGGCCATAGGCAGCCTTGTTTGAGGGTCTATGTGAACTTCCTGGTCAACGACTTAAAAAGGGGATGCCCATTCCTGGCATTGGGCTTCCTATTTGCTGGCCTATAGAGTATGGTAGGAGCACTATTCCCCTGTTATAGGGTAACTCCATTTAAACGCTTTTAATATATGTATATATTTTAAGCAACATCTTCAGTAGCAGGTTTCCATACGACTCTTTCTAAAGGCCCTTAATACTGGTTATCCCTCCCAAATTCCACCCTCCCCCTGTATGTGCAGTATCACTGCATTCCATTCCCCATCCCAGGAAGCCCTGCACCCCCATAGCCCCTAACTAGTTACCTGACTCTATGGATTTTTCAGATAAAACATACAAACCTAAAGATTCAAAGCTAACATATTCTTTTCATTGTCATGGCATGCCATTCTGTAATAACCATTGGATTAGAAGAACAGTATTTTTAAAAGCTTTTTCTTGGGATATATCTAAGTTAGGCAAATTATGCTGTTTCATTGGAGATCTGAATGACATTGAAAACATGAAGCTAGATGGTGCAACTGAATATAGCATGAAAGGTATCACTGTTTTGTCCTATAAAATCTAAAGCTGAGACTCCTGAACATACCCACTGCCTTTCTAATCCCCTCCCACCTTAGCAACTCCATTCTCCCTCTGCCCACATCCTAGTCTTCTTCTAGCCTTGGCCACAGGCCTGGTGTTGGTACCCCAGATCTCTAAACTACTTTTAGTCCAGACCCACCCACTGAGTCCTGAATCTTGAATCCTGTACTCAAACAAGGTCAATTTTTCAGTGTAGTTTGTTAGAGCCTTCACAGGCTGTCCCCACCCCCGACTTCCCTCTGCCTGCCCTAGACCCACCATCTACCCTGGTCTTCTCCTCTCACAACCTGCCTTTGATTTCTGTTCACAGGCTTTTTCACTGTAAGTTTGATCTGCCCACTGCCTTTCCACCTCCTCCCACCTGAGCAACTCCATCCTCCTCTGCCTCACATTCTGTTCTACTAGACTTAAGCCTTGGGCACAGGCCTGTTTTGCTCTGAGCACTCCAGATCTATGGGCTACACTCTTAGTCCAGACCTGCCCACTGTGACCCAATGCCATGTACTCACACCAGCTCAAATTTTATATCTAGTTTGTTAGAGTCTTCACAGGATGTCCCTATTCCCAACTTGCCTTTTCATTCCCCAAACCAGCCTTCTACCCTGGCAGTCCCCATCCTCAATTTGCCTTGGATTCTGGAGACCAGCCTTCTTCCCTAGTAAATCTTATACTGCCCACTGCATCTCCACTCCCCTACCACCACACCAAATCCAAACTCCCCCACCCCACACCCAGTTCTCCATCTAGCATTGGGCACAGGCACATACTTACTCTTAGCCCCCCCCCCAGACCTCTGGACTACCCTCTTACCTCTGCTGGGCTTTGAGCTCTCCAAATTGCAATGTGCCCTTCCCCCTACATTGGTACTATCTTCAGTCCCTCCCACTGCTGCAGGGCTGGGCTTCTGTGCCCTTTTGTAGGGGCCCAGACCTTTGCAAACTGCCTGAAAAAGCCTGAATTCAGTCTCTCCCTAGAAGTTTTCCCAAATTGTGCTGTGCCTGTTGGCTACAGGAGTCCAGATTTAAGAGAAAGCCTGAGAGCACCTGATCTCACCTAACCTGTGCTTCTGAGGGAACTCTTGAGCAGCTGAACTGGAGTCATATGGTCCCTCCAATATAAAAATCAAAACAGAGAACCTGAAACCTTGAGCAATCAGCTCTTCATACCCAATAAGAAAACAACCAAGTCACATTAAGTGTACAAATAGAATTAGACTTCAACTGAACAAAGGAAGGTGTGAGTCTCATATCATAATTACAAACAACAAAAGAAATCGACATGCAAAGATCACAATGAAAAAATAATATGGAAAACCAACATAATATGTCCCCACCGTACATCAAGTCCTATAGAAAAGTTCTATGAGTACACTGTAGAGATAACTCAGGATACAGAGTTTAAAAGGTTATAAACATGATCAAAGAATTCAATGTATTTAGACAACACACAAGCAAATCAAAGAACTAAAAGTAGATAGGGCTAAACTTCTGACTGGATTCACAGAAGAGGTAGAAATATTGAAGAAAACTCAGGCTGAAATGAAGAAGGAAGTGAAGAAATGCAAGCCAATTTGAAAAGAGGAAAAAGTCTCACCAATAGATACAATGAATGAAATGGACAAGATAATATCAAGACCAGATGAAAAATTTGAAGAATTGGAGCACTAAAGCAAAGACTATGAAAAATTTTAAGAAAATGTGGGACACCATGAAAAGACCAAATTTATGCTTCAGAGGCATAGAGGAAGGAGAAGAATCTCAGGATTATGGTACTGACCAGATCTTCAATCAGAGAATTTCCCAAAATTAAGGAAAGACAGTCCATACAAATATAAGAAGCATACAGAACACCAAATAGACAGAACCAGAAAAGAAACTTCCCACTGCCTATCATAGTAAAGACCTGAAGTGTATAGAACAAAGAAAGAATTCTAAAAGCTGCAAAAGAAAACAACATGTCACATAAAAAGGAAAACGCATCAGAATTACAGCTGACTTTCCAGTGCAAACTATGAAAGCCAGAAGAGCATGGACCAAAATATTCCCAGTTCTAAATGACCATAGACGTTAACCTAAAATATCTTACTCAGCAAAAATGTCAATTATAGTTGAAGGGGAAGGAAAATTCTTCCACAACATGAATAGCCTGAAAGAATTTATGTCCAGAGAACCAGCCCTTCAAAGAATACTTGAAGCAATATGAAATGCTGAAGAAAAGAATGACTATATCTAAGTGCAACAGAAAGAAACTAAATGAAGGTATAACTATAGAACCACAAAGTTAGACTAAGAATGCAAACAAAAATTAAAATGATGGTAACCAATACACAACTTTCAATAATAACTATAAATATCAATGGACTAATCTCCCCCAGTCAAAGGACACAAACAAGTTGAATGGACCAAGAAACAAAATTTATCTTTTTGTTCTCTGCAAGAAACTAATGTCACCTTTAAGGACTGGGACTACCTTATAGTGAAAGGATGGAAAAAATATTCCAAGCAAATTGCACTAAGAAACAAGCAGGAGGTGCCATTCTAATATCTGACAAAATAGACTAATCAGAAGAGATAAAGAGGGTCACTTCATTCTGATCAAAGGAATGATTAACCAAGAAGATATTATATATATGCACCAAACTCTGGTGCTCCCATGTTCATAAAGTCAGCACTATAGGATTTTAAGATACAGATTAATCTTAACTCACTAACAGTAGGGGACTTCAATACTCCACTGTCTACATTAGACAAGTCAACTGGACATAGGTCAAACAGAGGCATCTGAATTAAACAATACATACATCAAATTAACATAACAGACATCTACTGAATATTCCACCCAAGCACCAAAGAATATACATTCTACTCAGCACCCCATGGAACTTTCTCCAAAATTGACCATATACTGGGGTGCAAAACAAACCTCAACAAATATAAAAAAATGGAAATAGTCCTATGTATTCTATCAGATCACAATGCAATAAAGCTTAAATCAATACCAGAAGAAGTTCTAATAACATCACAATCTCATGGAGACTAAGCAACACAGTGCTGAATAATGAATGGGTCAAAGGGGAAATTAAGAAAGAAAAGTATTCCTGGAAATAAATGAAAAGGACAATACAATACAACAAACCCTCTGGGACACTTTAAAAGCAGTCATGAGGGAATTTTATAGTTTTAAGTGCCTATATTAAAAAACCAGAAAGAGCACAAATAAATGACAATACTACAACTCAAGAATCTTGAAAGACAATAACAAATGAAACTCAAACCCAGCATACAAGAAGAAATGACAAAAATCAGAGCAGAAATTAATGAAATACAAACAAAGAAAAGAATACAAAGAATCAATGAATCCTAGAGTTGGTTATTTGAAAGGATAAACAAGATAGACCCTTAGCTCAGTTAATCAAAAGAAAGAAAGAGCAACTTCAAATCAACAAAATCATAGATGAAATGGGAAAAATCTCAACAGACAATATAAAGATCCAGAGCAGTACAAGGGACTACTTTAAAAACCTATATACTATTAAATTTGAAAACCTTAAAGAAATAGTTGTGTATCTAAAATCATGGTAATGACCAAAACTAAATCAAGAAGAGACCAACAACTTAAACAGACCCATAACATATATATTAGTTTGCTTTCAGTTGCTGATATTTACGCTGAACAACAGAACTTATAAAAAGAAGAGTTTAGCTTATGGTTCCAAAGGGGCAAAAGTCAATCAAGGTGGGGAGGCATGGTGGCAGAGGTGCTTGAGCAGGACCAAAAGCAGAGCACTCACGTCTTCAAGCAGCACAGGAAGCAGAGAGCAACTGGAGATCTGTCCAGGCTTAAGAACTCTAAGCCCGCACCCCTGATGTGCTTCCTCCAGCATGGCCACACACACTAAGGCCTCTCAAAACAGCCACCAACTGGGAACAAAATGTCCAAATACTTAGAGCCTATGGGGGACATTCTCATTCAAACCACCACAACATAGATACAAAAATTCTCAACAAAATATTTGCACATCATATACAGACACACATCAAATGATCATCCACCATGGTCAAGTTGGTGTTATTCCAGAGCTGCAGGAGAAGGTCAATATATGTAACTCAATAAATGTCATAAAACCTATAAGTGAACTCAAAGACAAAAATCACTTGGTCATCTCAATAAATGCAGAAAAAGCCTTTAACAAAACTCAACATACATTTATATTAAAAGTCCTAGAGTGAACTGGACTGGAGGGAACATATCACAACATAATTAAAGCTATATTCAAAAAACCCACAGCCAACATTATTCTAAATGGAGAAAAATTGGAAGCATTCCCATTAAATCGGGAACCAGACAAGGCTGTCCACTATCTCTACTCCTTCTTAATATAGTGTTTGAAACTCTTGCTAGAGCAGGAGGACAAAAGAAGAAGTTAAAGGAGCACTCATTGAAAAAGAAGAGGTCGAATCGTCCCTTTTTACAGGTGACATGATATTATATTTTAGAGATGCCAAATTTTCCACCAGAAAATTCCTAGAACTGATTAACACTTTCAGTAAAGTGACCAGTTACAAAGTTAATCTACAAAAACCAGTAACGTTTCTAGATACCAATAACAAGCAATTGGAGAAAGAGTACCAGGAGACCCTCCTATTCACAATAGTCTCAAAAAAATCTCAGGATAAACCTGACCAAATACATTACAGTGAAAAGATCTCTACAATGAAAAATTTAGATCTTTAAAGAAAGAGATTAATGAGGACATCATGAAAATGAAAGGACCTCCCATGCTCATGGATTGAAAGAATTAATATTGTGAAAATGACCATTATACCAAAAGCAATATATAGATTCAATGCAGTCCCCATGACGTTCTTTACAGAATTAGAAAAAAATCCTAAAATCCATATGGAAGCAAAAAAGGAATCGGATAGCAGAATCAACCCTGAGCAAAAACAGCAACGCAGGAGGATTACTATACCAGATTTCAAACCATATTACAGAGCTATAGTCATAAAAGCGGCATGATACTGGCACAAAAGTAGACCCATAGACCAATGGACTATAATTGAAGACCCAAACATAAGCACATGCAATTTCAGCCCCCTCATATTTGACAAAGGGGCCAAGAACACTCACTGGAGGAAAAATAGCTCCTTCAGCATATGGTGCTGTAGAAGAATGAAACTAAACCCTTATCTTTCACCTTGCACAAAAGTCAATTCCAAATGGATCAAAGACTTCAATGTGAAACCTGAAACTTTGAAACTGTTAGAAAACATTGGCAGTAACCTACAAGATATAGGTGTAGGACAGGAATTTCTAAATCAGATAGCAGTTGCTATCAGGAATTAAGGTCAATAATCAGCAAGTGGGAGCTCATTAAACTAAAAAGCTTTTGTACAGCAAAAGAAACAACTAAGGAAGTGAAGAAAAACCCCACAGAATGGGAGAAAATCTTCACCAGTTAAACATCTGACAGAGGGTTAACATCCAGACTATATAAAGAACTCAAAAACAAAGGATCAAGAAAACAAGCGACCTAATTAAAAGATGGGTTAGGATCAGAGCTTAGAGTTCTCAAAAGAAGAAATAAAGCTGGCTTAGAAACATCTTAAAAAGAATTCAACATTGTTAATAATTAGGGAAATGCAAATTAAAACCACTTTAAGATTTCATCTTACACTAGTCAGACTGGCTAAGATCAAGAGAATAAATCATACCAAATGCTAGAGAGTATATGGGGAAAGAGGAACGCTCATCACTGCTGGTGGGATTGTAAACTCATGCAACCCTATGGAAAGCAGTGTGGAGAACCCTTAAAAAACTCATAAAAATGAATCTTCCATTCCACGGCTTTACCACTCCTTGGCATATACCCAAAGGACTCATCTTATTGAAGAGATATTTATTTGTGCATCCATGTTTGTTGCTGCTCTTTTCACAATAGCTAAGGGATGGAAGCAACCTAAGTGTCCCTCAACTGACTAGTAGATAATGAAAATGTGGTGCATTTACATAATGGAGTTCTACTCAGCTGTAAGGAAAGATTAAATTGTGATGTTTGCAGATAAATGAATGGAACTAGAAACAATTATGCTAAGTGAAGTAACACAGAATCAGAAAAACAAACAATACATATTCTCTCATTTGTGGATCCTGGTACTAGGTTCTCAAAAGACAGTTATGTGTCCTGATGTAAAAGCAGGAACCAGAAAAATGAAAAGGAACCAGGGGGGTAAAAAGAAAGAAGGAGCCTAAGAGAGAATAGTAGGAGACAGGTGTTAGTAAGGGAGAAAGGGGAATTTTAATGGGTGGGGGCGAGGTTTATATAGGACTATGAGGATAAAGGGAAAGAAGGCGCTCCGGAGGGGCGGGGCCATAGGAGACTGCTGTTATCAGGGGAAAAACGGGGAAAATGGGGACACTTTAAACAGGGAAGGCACAGAGGGAGGGTTAGATGGAAGGAGGGAAGGAGGGAGGGAGAGAGAGAGAGAGCAGATAAATAATGCCTAGCTAGTGTAAAACGCTAGAGGGTTTCATATTAGTTTAGCAATCTAATGACAAGTTCCACACACAATATCTCTACATGAGCCCGTGTGCATAGCTGAAGGCTACATAACAAGAAACAGTGCCTGACAGGAGAAATCTTCCTCTGAGTTATTGGCCAGGGTGGTCCAAAAGACTCCTAAAATTACACAGATATTGCCTCAGCCCTTGATTGCCTCCTAGAACCTGAAGGTAAGCTCATATTGCTGAAAACAGCACATACTTCAGCAAGTGAATTTGGAGCAATGGAGCTGGAACTGACCTGAAGCCACTTCCCCTGTGGCTAGCTCTCAAGGCTCTGAAGAACACTATGCAAGTAGCCAAGGGAGAACATCAATCAATGGTCCAACACCAGTTTCATGGCCAAATAACCACATCAATGACTGACAGAGCATTGAATACTGGTTCAGTAGTGGCACATTTATCTTGGGGCCAATCAACGGCTACCTAGTTAGCCTTAGAGCTCACTCAATGGGAGGAAACGCATGTGTGATACTATAATCATAGCCATATACACATGGCTGAATAGGTCATAATCTTAGAGAAATTTCCAAGACTGTCACATTCCTAGGCTAATGTAACTTCTTACTAAATGCAAAATATGTATCCTTGAACTTACAGTCAAGTATCCCAGTCACTACTCATCGAAGAAGTTTCTTTTGAAGATGGAGATTGCTACAGAATAACACAACTGGTTACACACAGACATTATCTGTGAATTGTCTAAGCCTTAGTGGCACATCTACAGTGCAACCTCTACATCCAAGGCTTATGCAACAAGGGTAAAGAGGAATGAATCTCTCAACTCTCATTAATGAATCTCTCTCATGCAACAGAGGGCAGGAAACAAAAGGTCACAAATAGCCAAAATGTGGAGACTAGGAGTCTGCAGAATATGGGTCCCTGAACAGGACTTCTATGTTAAGCTTCACTCACCCAGGGATCAGTGACCATTGTGGGAAAGGGGCAGAAAATTTGTAAGAGTCAGGGAGGAGGTGAAGTGCATACGGAAATAGAGTCCCACAAGCTCCTGGGACTCTGCTCCTATGAACATATAGCAATGATTTTGGCATGCTCAGGACCCTAGCAGACAAAAACCCTGTGTAGAACTGGGGAAATGGGTAGCAGATCCCAAGTTTTGCTTAAGAAATATTGGCAACTGATTACTGTTGGGTGAGGATGAGCTAGTCTTCCTAAAGCGAAGGACTCTAGCTAGGTGGACTAGACCTCAGAGAATGAGCCTGCTCTGGGGAACATTTAGGGACAGTCACTTGACACAATAGACCTTAACACAGATGAAAGAATGTATGGATTCCAGCTGGGGCATTATGGGTTGCCAGCAGGGAAGGAGTATAAAGTTTATTAAGAGTTATTGAGATATTTGTATGAAATACACCATGATTTAGTAAAAAATAAAAATGTGAAAATTTTGATAAATTTCTCAAATTTTGAACAAAAGTTTATTAATTTGTCTCAAAAAACACAAAAAAAGAAAGTAAAAGAAATAAAAATAAAAAATCCCTTTGGGACTAGACAGGTAAGAACAGATCAGTGTTAGAACCTAGGCTTAGTATATGTGGGACCCTGAATTCTGTCCGCAGTACCAAAGGCAAAGCAAGGTAACTCAGGACAAGGAAAAAAAAATAAAGAACAAGAAAGAAAGAAAGAAAGAAAGCCAGAAAGGAAGAAAGAAAGAGAGGAGGAAGAGGAGGAGAAGGGGAAAGAGGAGGAAGAACAGGAAGAAGAGGAGGAAGAGGAGGAAGATAATTTCCCAGAAGTTTAGCGCGAACACATGCGCAATTAGTTAAGGAAGAATCACCATTTTCCAGTTCTGCTCCTGAACTCCATCCCAATCCCTATTTAACCTAATCCTCTCAACAACCTTTAGAAAGATAATATTACTACCATCACACATATCAGGTAAAAGTTAAAGGAGAGGGATTCTGCCTCACTGACTTGACATCAGAACTGAGATTTAGACCTATTTCCACTGTTGATTGCTTCCCAGGTGCATGTTGATTATGGAGCTCTGAAAACGTGGTTGACAAGGCTGGACTTCTACATGGGTCAGAAAGAACCATGCCTGATCAGGTCTGACTGTCCTTGTGGGAAACACGGTCTCAGTTTCTTCTGCATAGATACATACACAACCCTCTAAGCAGGCACAACAATATTTCTCTCAGGCCATAAGTTGATAGCTGTAAAAGCCTGATTCTGGAATGAGAAGCAGGCTCATAGTTAAGCAGAGGTGTCTTTGCTTCACTCCCTTTCTGTCTCTGTGTATATTTCTCTTACACACGCACATGTACACACAAGCATGTACACAGCTGTACTCAGTAGGGCAGAGGTAACTTTGTAATAGGATACTGACTGTCAGCCATTCTATCTAGTGACTAGCCCACAACAAATGATGTATCTAGAAATTATATACAGGAATCAAACAAGAATCCTTAGGTTGAAGATTATAACTAAAACGAATACTTTCCTAGGAGAACACAACAGAAATGAGTAGGAAAAGAAAGAAGCAGTAATTAGTTAGGTGAGTCCAGTGTGAGGAATAGGGAGAAAAAAAAAAAAAGAATGATGAACAGAGTCCAAAGGCCCTGTGGGATGACATCCAGCGTACAACAAAAATAGCCAGGTTTTGAAAAAGAAGTTTCGGTCTGCACTGGATGGTTCTGAAGAAAGTTCCCTTCCACTCCAGCTGCCTGAAGGCTATTTTGGAACATAAAAATCTCCAGACAAGTGAACTCTTTCTGGACATCATCTTATTTTAATCTGTTTTGCATGGAAAATACATTTTAAGGAATTTCTAGGAGCATTTTAACTTTTACACAGCTATTTTAGAAGGAATCTGTCACTAGACTCCTGGAGGGTTAAGTAGCCCCTGGTCACAGGCATGCACTCTGTTGACAAGCGTACTCTGGCTCACCATGACTACCATAACGCAGGGCCCCTCCTCTTCCTTCTTCAAGCCACTGGAACAGCTGGAAAGCAGCCAGCATTTCTCAAGAGCTCTCTAGCTGAGGACACCGGAGGGTCAGAGGTGCTGCTGCTGAAGGTCTGCTCCTCTGGGCTCTGTCTCTAGAGACCACAGTGATTGTCAACGTGACATGACAGTCAGACTTAATATTTAAAACAACACATTACAAACTTATAAGTTTGAAGGTTTTGTTGCATCAATAAGAACACTGCTTGTGTTGTGGAGAGAGGGGCCATGCTCAGGGGGCTGCACTTTGTTCTCTGACCCTGAACACTGTGTAGTGGACAAGTGTGTCTGGACAGAGCTCTTGTGTACTAAGGAAAACAACACCAGAATGTGGCGTTTCTATTATGTCACCATTAACATACAAGAAAGAATCGGTCATGGAGGGGCATACCTGGAATCCCAGTACTCCAGAGGCTGAGGCAGGAGGATCATGAATTTGAGGTGCCTGTCTCAAAAAAACAAAGCAAGGCAGGACACACAAGTGAAAACAAAGCTGCCACCTGCACATGTCCAAACGCTCTGACCATGCTGCCAGCCCTGTGCCAACAGGACAGTCCCCTCCCTGGGGCAGGATCTGTGAACCCAAACCAGAACTCTGAGTTTTGCTAGACTCGTGTTCTAGAATGTTCCTCCTCACAAGAACCTCTCCTTTGCTGCACTTGGAAGAGGCCCTGATCTGAGTTTTCCTTCTTCATTACTTTCCAATTGTAAACTGCCAGGTGGAGGGACTTGAATTGAAACTGTGTGAAGCTCAGGTGTTTGTCAACACTGCGCCCTCCAGCTCGCAGGAGCTGACTTCCCGCACACTTCCTTTCTGACTTCCAAATTCCGGGCCTGGCTCCCAACTTCCCATTCTGGCTCCCCTGGCCTCTGTGGTTTTATCAGTGTGAAGCCTCAGTTCCCGTGATTCTCCCCTCGCTTTGTGACCCTCTCCTGCTGCTCCCTGTGCCTTCTCCTCCCAAACAACTTCCTCTTGCTAATCGCCACTTAGGACTCAGTTTGAAGGCCTTTCTCTCTTCATTTCCTAGTTCCGCTGGTGACAGATTTATTTTTTAGTTCTGTTCATGAAACAAGGTATGAACCGTCAGCAGCTCTCCCTGCCTCCATGGTGTTTCGGAACTGACCCTTCTGACACTAGTGGTGATGGTCTGAGGCCTCATGGTTTATGAAGCATAGTCACTGAATAGTCACAAAGGCCTGATCTGCCCTGTCTGATGGCCAATATGAATCTGTTGACAGGAAACAGCTGACACAAAGAGCTTCAATGGGATCTTATCCCTGAGCTCAGGGTCCTGGCACACAGGTCCCCTAGCAGATGACTAGAACTGGGTTCAAATCCCAGGCCTGACACCTCTTTGCTGTGTGGCCTTGATCTATCTACATGTTTATTTCCTCTAAATGCTGTGTAACCATGAGGACCTGAAAGCTCCTCCTCCTTTGAGCAAAGCAGATAAAGACACAGATGGATCACAGGAGAAGCAAATGGTCAGAAAAACTACAAACACAACAGGTGCATTTTTCTGGTGTGTTTATGTGTGTTACATGTTTGTATTCGGGCACTTGAAATATAGGTTTATTACATAGATTCTGGGGATCAAACTTGGGTCTTCATGCTTACACAGCATTTTACCTAAGACTGAGCCATCTCTAGAGCCCTAATTTGGTACAGTTTTTCATGTGTCATGGTAGTAACATTTTTATTTTACCATGTTCACCACCATGGAAGAAGGAACATTCCTATACTGAATAAAGGGTTCAAAATGGGTGACCTTTTGAAAAAGCCCTTAGACAACTCATATCAAAAGTCCTAAGGCTGAGCACCTCTGTGGCCCAGTAATTCCACTTCTAGCATTTGATTCTAAGGCAGTTATCAGGTGTGAACACAATTTTTTTTTTATCAGCATAAAGCTACAAACATCAGGCACACCCAGGAATAAGGGATGCAAAAAGTTGTTGACTTAAAGTATAGAGCACACAGCCACACCTGTTCTAGAGAAAGTTTTAGAGAAAAAAATTAAGAAATAGAAGATTCTAGGGCAGCCCAAAGCATTAGAGAAAGCATATTTATACAAGGGATATCATGAAGAAAAAGAGAGATTATGTGTTTCTCAATAATTCAGAAAAGCAAGCAGATTTATAGAGATATACATGTTGTGGGGGGGGGGGTGTCCAGAAACAGTGTCCTGCGGGGTGGAATTCCAGGCAGGTAAAGTTCACTAGCTCATTCATTATAGTAGGTTTTTCACTCATTTATTTAACATGACTTAATGTGATCCTTCTTTCTTTGCTTGGTCTTATGACCAGATGATTGGAAATAGAAAGGTGGATCTTTCACCAGATAGATTAGAGATTTTATATTCTTGGCCAGTTAATCTTATGAAGCTATCCGCTACTCTAACAGAATAGGCTGGGCTAAGCTTATGGACTGGGCTAATTGAACAGGCTTGGTAGGACTGGGTTAAACTAAATGGCTGGGATGGCTTCTGGGCTGGGCTGATGGTCTAGGATAAAGTGCTGGACTGGCCTACAATAGTGGATTGGACTGGCCTAAGCTAATGTTCTGTAGTGGTCTAAAGAAATGTACTCCTTTAATGAGCTAGACTGGGCTAGGCTAATGGACTGGGCTAATTGACTGGGCTGGGCAGGCCTCTGCTAAGCTAAACACCTAGACTAGTCTAGGCTTCTGGGAAGGTTAAAGGGTTGGGCTAGACTGAGTTAATGGACTGGCTAATGGTCTAGGATGGCCTAAGTTAATGAACTGTACTAGCCTAAGATAATGAGCTCTGTTAACGGACTGGGATATGCTAAGCTAATGGATTGGGATAATTTTCTGACTGAGCTTTGTGTGCTAGTTTAGTGGGTGTTTTATGGCTAAACTAATGGGCTGGGCTAATATCTGGGCAGGTATAAGGATGTAGGCTGGGCTGGGACAAACTAATGTGAGGAGCTAATTGCCGTTTGTCCATTGGACTGGGCAGGGCTAAGCTAATGTGCAGCACTGGGATCCTTTTGGGCTGGGCTAATGGACTTGGTTAACAAACTGTTTGGCAAGTGGACTGGACTGGGCTAATGTAATGGATTGTACTAATTGGCTGGGCAGGGTTATGTAAATAGTCTGAGGATGGGTTATTTGACTAGCTGGACTTTGTGAGATAAGCTAATGGACTGGTCAGTGTTAAGCTAATATGCTCATGTAATGTGCTGGGCTAAGCTAATGGGCTAGACTGGCTTAAGCTAATTGTCTGGTCTAATGATTGGACTGGGCTTATCTAATAGTTAGAGGTAAGCAAATGGAATGAGCTGAACTAAGCTAATGAAATGGGATAAAGGGCTGTGACAATGTACTGTTCTTGACTAATCTAAAGGTTGGGTTGATAAACTAAGCTAAAGAACTGAGCTGAGTGAATAGGCTAATGTTGGCTTGAGCTAGGTTAAGCTAAATGTCTAGGCTAACTTGATGTGCTGGGATATGCTAATGGCCTGGGTTAATGGGCAGGGCTAGGTGAAGTTGTGTGCCAGGCTAGTGGGCAAAGCTTGGCTAACCTTATAGGCTGGGCTAATAGGCTGGGCTGAACTAAGCTAATGGACTGATCTAATGGCTTGGCTCCTGAGCTGGGCTAGTGGGTCATGATTGGCTAAGCTAATAGTAGAGCTATTAGGTTGGAATAAACTAAGCTAGTGAGCTGGGATAATTGTCTGCTGGGGAAGTAGGGTGAGCTGGTAAGCTAATGGGCTAGGCTAATGGACCGGCTGGCCTGGCCAAATGGGAATGACTGGTCTATACTAATGGGTTAGACTGAGGTAAGCTAATTGATTTGGGTAATGGGCTTTGCTGGTCTATGCTAATGGAAGGGCTAATAACTGATCAGGCTAAGCTAATGAGCAGACCTAATAGGCTGAACTGGGTAAGCAAATGGAATGAAATGGGTTAAGATAATGAAATGGGCTAATGGACTGTGCCAATACAATGGGATTGACAACCTAAAGGACTGGGTCAATGGGCTGAACCAGCTTAATTTGATGAGTTGGGTTAATTGGCTGGACTGGGTTAAGGTAATGGGGTCAACTAATGGGCTGCTCTGGGCTATGTTTAAGGGCTAGATTAATGGGCTGAGCTAATGGACTACTGTAGAGTAGTCTGAGGGACAAGTCAGATGGACAAACTGTGGACAAACACCAACCTTTCAGGCCAGGTGGTACTTACCCAAGATGACCTTGTGTGAGAAAAATGAGGAGCAGGGAAAGTCCTACTCCCTTTCCAACCAGCCCATTGTCCTTGGATGTAAGACAGGGAGGGATTAAAGTCATATCAACTGAGGGTGCAATAAGGTGGGACCTTGTTTTTTATTTCCCCTCCTGGCCATTTGGGGTCTGACCACCTGGAAGTCATAAGATCCAAGCCTGATTTGTGAACTTACTGGTGTAACTGATGGAGCGGGGAGGGCACACATTCTTCTGTAAGTAACCCCGGACCCGTTGCTCTGTTAGTAAGCCCAAGTAAATTAGCTAGGATTTGCCTAACTTTGAGGTGGGGAATTTGTGTCTCATTTGTTGTAGGACCAGGGAGAGGAAGGGATAAACTTAGCACCTTCCAGGAGTAATCATAGCAACAACCAGGCTAGGCAAAGCCAAGGGTATGGCTAATGGATTTGTCTGGGATAATAAAAAACAAATAAAATGGGTTAGACTAATGAAATTGGCTATTTGCCTGTACCAGTGGGCTGGGATTAACTAAACTAAGCTGTGCTAGGTTTCTTGGCTGGGCTAATGGGCTAGGACTGGACAGGGCTGTTAAGCTAAAAGTCTGGGCTAATTGGATATACTGGACAGGGCTGGGCTAAGCTAATGGAATGGGTTGGGTTACGCTTTTTAAATGGGCTAATGTGCTATGACATTGCACTGGGCGGGGCTTGACTAAGATAAAAGGTTGGGCTAATGGGCTGAACTAAAGAGAATGGAACTAGCTAAGGGCCTTGGATAATGGGATGATCTGGGCAGGACCGGATAAGTTAATGGGATGGACTAGGCTAGGTTTCTGGGCTGGCCTGTGGGCTGTGCCAAAGGGCCTGGCTGGGATAAGTTAATGGACTGTACGAGTCCATGCTAATAAGCTCATTTAATGGACTTGGTTGGATTAAGCTAAGGGGTTCTGTCTGGTCTAGGATTCTGGACTGGGCTAATTGCTGGGCCAAAGAGCTTTACTGGGCTAAGCTAAAGAGAGGGGCTAGTATGTTTGGCTGGTCTAAGCTATTAACGTGGACTAGACTAGGGCAATGAGTACAGTTAATAGGCTCTGCTGGCTGTGCTAAGCTAATGGGTTGGACAAAATAGTTTTGGTGGGCTGGACTGATTTATGCTAATGAGCTGGGCTAATTGTCTAGCTGGACTGGGTGAGCTAATATAATGGGCTGGCCAGATTTAAGCTAATGGGCTTGGCTAATGGGTGATAAGCAAATGGACTATACTGGGATAAGCTGATGGACTGGGGTAATAGGCTGTCAATGTTAAGCAAATGAACTAGGCTAGACTAAACTTAGGATGGACTCCCCTGTGTTCAATAATGGACACTGCTGACTTAAATTAATGGGCTCATCTAACAGGCTAGGCTAGGCTAGGCTTATGAGCTGAGCTAATGAGCAGGGCTGAGGTAAGCCAAAGTGGGGAGCTAATGGGTTGTATTGGGCTTAGCAATGGAATGCTCTGGATTAATCTGATGAAAATGGCTAATGGGCTTGGACTGACTAAAGTCAAGGGCTGTTCTCAAGGGTTGAGCTAATGTGATAGTATGGGCTTTGCTAATACCTTTGGCTAATGGGCGGTGCAGAGCTCAGCTAGATTAAGCTTAAAGTCTGGGTTAATTAGATGGGCTTGCAAGACTGAGATAAGCTAATGGGCTAGGCTAATGTTTGTGTTGGCATAAGCTAATATCCTGAGCTAATGGACTGGGCTAGGCTAATGAGATGAGTTCATGGAGTATTAGGCAAATGGGCTAGACTGGGTAATGTGTTGACCTAATGGGCTGGAGAGGGCTGAGATAATGGGCTTGGTTGGGCTAAGCTAATGGACTGGGCTGGTGGTCAGGGCTGGACTAAGCAAATGGGCCAAGCTAATGGGTTGGTTGTGTTAAGCAAATGGACAGGGCTGAGTTAAGCTAATTGTCTGGGCTAATGAGCTGGGCTGGACTAAGCTTAGTGTGTGCTGAATTGGCATAATTTAATGGGCTGGGGTAATGGGATGGGTTGGTCGAAGATAATGATCTGGGTTAGTGGAGTGTTTGATCCATAGGCTAGGTTGGACTAAACTAATGGGTTGTGCTAATAAGCTATACAGGTCTGATTTAATGGTCCGGGCAGGGCTGAGTAAATGGGTTCTGTTGTGCTAAACCAATGGATTGGGCTAATGGGCTGGGCTAGGCTAGGCCAATGATTGGGGCCAATGGACTAGATTGTATTATGCCAATGAATAGAGCTAATAGGCTGGGCTATTGTAAGCTGGGCTACTGAGGGCTATTGACCCTCACTTCTAGGCTGACCTGGGCTAAGCTAATGGATTGGACTGGGTTAACTAATGGAGTTGTCTAATGGGATGGTTTGGGGTAAGGTAATTGGCTGGGCTAATTATCTATGATGGGCTAAGTTAATGGAACTGAAACATGGAAAGCATACCTTAGAGGGTTCTTCATCTCATTCACAAAAGAATTTAAGAATGGACTCAAACGGAGGCTTTTAGGACAATTTTATTAGAATTTTAAGGAAAATTTTTGGGCCAGGTAAGCTGGTAATTTCGACAGCTGACCTGAGGAGGAGAATGAAGGAGACAAGGGAGAGTGGCACGAGGCCATGCATATTCAGAGACTGCACTTAGGGGGACATGTGGCCAACTGACAGTCACGTGGTGGACAGAAGATTTAGAGAAAAGTAAAGAAATACGAAAAAGCAGGGAGATGCAAACCGTTAGAGAAAGGATGTTTAGCAAAGGAATGTGAAGGAGAAAGGAGAGATTTTGCTTTTCTGAAGAATTCTGCTTACTGAGGTGACCTGAGGTTATTTTCTCTGGAAAGTCTTTGTCTTAGGTTACAAAATTTAAGGTTATTTATATATTACCCCCTCCTTTTACGTCATAACAAATCGCAGGCATTCATGACTTGCATAGATGTTCTCATTTTCTCTTCTCATTTCTGGAAATTTCCAGACATCTTAATCTTTGTGAATTAAGATTTCTTCACAGTTGTTTGAGTGAGGTACATGCCAGAAAGGAGAACTTCTTCAAAATGTACAGGGTTTTCTTTGCTAGACTTGGAAAGACATGAAACTTCTGTAAAGCATTAGGATGTAGGTGAAACAGGTTCAGTGTTAGAATCCTCGACTGATTATTGTCTGAGGACAAGTTTATAGTGAAGAAAACAACCAGGATACAGAGAAAGACAATAGACATTGCCAATCAGTTTACCAACAGAGCATCTGATACAATCAAAAGTGATAACACAGCTCCATGGGTGTGTAAGGAAGTGTTTCTGATACGGATCAAGCTCAGCAGACAAACTCTGTTTGTAGGATGCATGGATATTTTCTGTATATATTGAAAATGTACACAAAATCAAGATGGAAAGTGATGATTGACTCAGAAGAGATGTTATAAGAATGGTGGTTAAGCCTTCCTTCCCATACCCCAAAGGCCATTTCATTGAATCACAGCAATTGCAAGCAGGGGAAACAGGGCCTGAGTTTTTACAAGCACCATTCCTCAAACACATACAGAACAGAGTTTGCTGCTAAACAGATGACTTGCTAACTGTGTAAATGCAAACAAATACTTATGCACACAGGTGAATGAACAGAATGAACATAGGCTACCTTACACTAGATTTGTAGTAGTAACTTACGAGAAATGCGAACATTGCATAGTCTTTTCACAGCATAAGAATACATTGAACACAGTGGTTGGAGAGACCTGAACGCAACAAACATGAACTTCTATGAAACAGAGACTTTCCCTTGTTAGATCAAGAGATGAAAAATTTGGAAATGCATTAAAATGGGTGTAGATGACACAGGTTCAATAATAGAAGCCTCAATGGATTATCGCTTGAGGACAAATTTATAGTCAAGAAGAAAATGACATGAATATGGAGAAAAGACTATAGACATTGCCAGTTAGTTTAACAACAGAGAATCTTTTACAAACAAATGTGACAACACAGCTCTGTAGGCCCATGAAGAAGTGTTTCCAATAAGGAACAAGCTTAGTAGACAAATCCCCTTGTAGGATGCATGAATATTCAAAATTCACACAAAAAATGTCCTGGACTAAGCTAATGTGCTGGAAGAATGTGATAGGCTGGCCTGTGCTTGACAGGGCTAAGCTTGATTGGGGTAATGGACTGGATTGGGATAAGCTTAATGGGCTGGGCTGAGCTGGGCTAAGCTAATGTCCTGGGCTACTTGGCCTGAATAGTAAGCTAGGCTAAGCTAAGCTAAAGGGCTGAGCTAAAGGACTGCAGGCTGCATTAAGTAATGGACTGGGCTAATTGCCTGGCAGTGCTGGCCTGGCTAAGCTACTGGCTTTTCTAATGGGTTAGACTGGGCTAAGGCAATGCCTGGGCTAATGAGCTGGGTAGGGCTACATGAATGGGCTGGGTTAATGGAATGGGAAATGGACTGGGCCTGGCTAAGCTAATGGAGCATGCTGGTGGGCTGGTCAAATGGTCTGGGCCTGGCTAAGCTAATGGACTGGGCTAATAGTCTGGGCTAATGAGCTAGGTTAGGCTAAGCTGTTGGCTGGGATAATGTGCTGGGATAGGCTATGCTAGTGGGCTGGACTAATGTGCTGGGCTTAGCTAAGCTTGGGTTCGAGTGATGGGCTATGTTAAGCTAATGAAGTGAGCTATTGGGTTGGGCCAATAGGATAAGCTTGACTAAGATAAAAGCCTGGGTTTCTGTGCTGGGCTAACTGGTCAACCTTGGCTGGGCCATATTAAGATAATGGGCTGGGCCAACTGGTTGACTGTGTTGTGTTGGGCTTAGACAATGGATTGGGCTAAGTTAACAGACTGGGATAATAGCTGTGCTGTGCTAAACTAATGGCCTGTGCTGGACTAACCTAATGGGCCCAGCTAATTGGGTAGGCTGGGCTAAGCTAATGTGCTAGGCTAATGTGCTTGGCTGGGCTAAGTTAATGTTCTGGTCTAAGGTGATTGACTGGGTTAAGCTAATGGGCTAGTCTAAAAGACCTGGGGTGGACTAAGTTAATTGGCTGAGCTAATGAGCTTGATTAATTGGCTGGGCTGGACCAAGCTAATGGGCTATGCTGGACCAAGCTAATGGACTGTGCTAATGGGCTGGACTAATGAGTTAGGCTAGGCTAAGCTAAAGGGCTGAGGTAAAGGGCTGCGCTGTGCTGGACTTCATTAAACTAATGGGTAGCTAATGGACTGTGCTGGGCTGTGCTACATTAAACTAAAGGTTGGGCTAATTGTTTAGCTAGACTGGGCTGGGCTAAGCTAATGGGTATGACTAATAGGTTGAGGTGAGCTAGGCTAATGGGCTGGACTAATGAGCTATGCTGTACTAAGCTAATGGGCTGAAATAGGCTAACCCAATGAATTTGGCTAATTGACTGTGTTGTGCTAAGCTAATGTTGAGGCTAATGTGCTGGACTTGGCAGAGTTAATGAATTGGGCTAATGGCCTGGGCTGGGTCAAGACCTTGGGCTGCACTAAAGTAACTGAATGGAATGATGGATTGCCTGGGCTAAGCTAATGTGCTGTGGTTTGAACTGGGCTGGGATAAGCCAACAGGCTGGAGTAATGGTCTGGAATGGTCTAGGGCAATAGGCTTGGCTAAGCTAACGAGCTAGGCTAATGGGCTGGCCTGGGCTAAGGTAATGTCCTAGGCTAAAGGGCTGGCCTGCAATAAGTGAATGGTCTGGGCTAATGGGCTTGACTGGGCTTGGTGCTGTATGATAATGGACTGGGCTAACTGGGTAGACTGATTTGAGCTGGGCTAAGCCAATTGGTTGGACTAATGGGCTAGAGCTAAGCTAAACTAATGTGATGGGCTGGATTAGCTAACAGGATGGGCTATTGGGTTGAGTAGCATAAGCTTGACTAATGGGCTTGGTAGGTCTACGTTAATAGGGTAAGTGAATGAACTGGGCTGGTTTAAGGTAATGGACTGGGCTAGGCTAAGCTAATAAGCTGGGTTTATGAGCTACTGGGGAAGTAGGCTAGGCTGGGCAAATGGGCTGGGCCAGCCTAAGATATGCTCAGCGGATGGGCCAGGCAGGGCTGTGTTGGACTAAGTTAATGGGCAGGACTAATGAACTGGTCTTGTCTGAGCTAATGGGCTGAGCTAATGGGCTAGACTGGGTTAAACTAAAGCCTGGGCTAATGAGTTGGGATGGGCTATGATGGGCTAAGACAATGGGCTGTGCTCTGCTAAGCTAATGGACTTGGATAATGGCCCAGTCTAATGAACTAGGCTGGGATAAGCTAATGTACTGGGTTTCATTAATCTAATGAGTTGGATTAATTGGCAAACTAGGCTGGACTGGACTAAGCTAATGGACTGAACAGGGCTAAACTAATGGATTGGGCTAATGAGCTGGGCAGAGTAAGCTAATGGGCTAGGCTATTAGGTTGGGCTGGGCATATGGACTTTTCTAATGGACTAGACTGGGCTAAGACAATGGACTAAGTTAAAGGGCTGATCTGTCCTAAGTTAATAAGCTGGGCTAATGGACTGGGCTGAGGTAAACTCGTGAGATATACAGGACTAGGGTAAGGAACTCAGTTAATGGGCTAAACTAGGCTGAATGAATGGACGTGGACTGTCTAAACTAATGAAATGGGCTAATGGCCTGAGCTTGACTAAGCTAAACGATGGGATGATGGGCTTGTCTAATAAGCTAGACTGTGCTAAGCTAATAGGATGAGCCATTGGGCTGGGCTGGGTTGGGCTAGATCAAGCTAATAGACTGGGCTGGGCAGGGCTAGGCTAAGCTAATGGGTTGGGCTATGCTAAGCTAGGCTAAATGATGGGGTAATGGACTGATCAGGGATAAGCTAATGTGTTAGGCTAATGACAAAGATAATGGGCTGGTCTATGATCTGAGTGGGGCTAAACTTATGGACTGGACTAAAGAGCTTCACAGCTAAGCTAATGGATTGAGGTAGCCTAATTTAATGGACTGTGATAATGGGCTGGGCTAAAGGCTGTGCTAGGCTAAGCTAATGTGCTGGGATAATGTGCTGGGATGGGATAAGCTAATGGGTTCAGCTAATGGGCTGGGTTGGGTT
The DNA here is from genome assembly GCA_035773235.1 of Eospalax fontanierii. Taxonomy (NCBI): domain Eukaryota; kingdom Metazoa; phylum Chordata; class Mammalia; order Rodentia; family Spalacidae; genus Eospalax; species Eospalax fontanierii. The sequence goes on along the minus strand of CM069547.1, from coordinate 48,723,027 downwards.
AAAACAAAGGTTTAGGGTAATGGACTGGGCTGGGCTAAGCTAAGGGGCTAGGTGAATGTGCTGGGTTAATGAGCTAGGCTGGGCTAAGCTAATGGGATGGGCTAATTGGCAGGACTGGGATAGAATTATTTGCTGAGCTAATGGGCTGATCTGTGCTATGCTAATGGGTTGAACTAACGGGCTTAGTGGGCTAAGCCAATAGACTGGGCTAACTGTCTTGGCTGGGGTAAGTGAATGGACTTCATTAATGGGCTATGCTAGGTTAAGTTAATGGGCGTGGCTTATGGGAAGGACTGGGATAATCTAATATGCTGGGTTAGGGAATGGGCTTGGGTAAGCTAATGTACTAAGCTAATGGGCTGGGCAAATAGGCTGAACTTGGTTAATGGTTAATGGGCTGAGATGGATTAAGTTAATGGACTGTGAAAATGGGCTTAGCCCAGCCTGGCACATTAGCTTAGCCCAGCCCAGCTCATTGGCCCAGGCCATTAATCCAGCTCTTCAGCTTAGTCAAGTCCAGCCCAGGGCACCAATTAGACCAGGCTATTAGCTTAATCAAATACAGTCCAAAAAATTAGTCCAGCTCATTAGCTTAGCCCAGCCCATTCATTAGTCTAGCCCATTAGCCTAGCCCTTTAACTTAGTCAAGCCCAACCAATTAGCCCAGCCCACTAGTCTATTTTGTTAGTTTAGCCCAGCCCAGCCCATTGACTTAGGCCCGTCTAATCCATTAGACCTGTCCATTAGTTTTTTACAACCCAACTCAATAACCCAATCCATTAACTTATCCCTCCCAGCACATTCATTACCCTACCTCATTAGCTTTGTCTAACCCATTGGCTTAGCCCAGCCTAGTGAGCCCATTAGCCCAGTCCAGTAGCTTAGTCCAGCCCAGTTCATTAGCTCAGCCCATTAACTCAGCCCATTAGCTTAGCCCAGCCTGGTCCATTAGCGTATCTCAGCCCAGCCCATTAGCTCAGCCCATTAACCCAGGTCTAATTAGTCTAGCCCAGTTCATCCCATTAGCTGAGCCCAGCCTAGCCCAGTTCAGAATTAGGGTAAGAACTCAAGGCAGAAACTGATACAGAAACTGAAATAGAGAAAAAAGAGTAATGCTTCTGACTGACTTCCTTCCCCTGGCTTGTTCAGTTCCGTTTCTTATACAGAATAGGTCCACCTGCCCAGGGATGCCATCACCCACAGAGGGTTGAGCCCACATTCATCAACCAACACTCAACACAATGGCCTGCACACATGACCGGTCAGGGCAATGAAGGAAATTCTTAATTGAGGGTCTCTCTTCTCAGGTGACAGGCATTTTCTGGAACTGCCAGTCTACCTTATTTATCTTTCTTCTTCCTTTCTAGTTCTTTCAATAATTATTATGTAAATTTTCTAGAAATTGCAATGATAATGATAATTTAAGATGCAACATATGGCTTTTCAGATTTAAAAATTTTCCAGATAGTTAATGATCAACTGTTCTATAATGTTAGTTTTGTAAAAATAGAAACAAAAAGAAAAAGTTCTCAAGAAAAGATAATTAAAAAACATTACCCTTATATTTTCAAGGGTTTTTAAATAACTATGTATTATATTTGTAGTTAGAAAAATATCATTTTGAATATCAATTCTAGTAAGCATGATCAAAAAAACACAAACAATTTTGATAAACAAGCTGCCATTCATCATTAGAATATCCCAACACTTGCTGTTATAAAAAAGTTCTGCTGTGCATAATGTATTTTCTAAATAGTGGTTGCAGAGATAGGAAAATTATATGAGTTATCACATATAATTTTAAAACTTGGTTTGCAGTGTTATTAAAAACATCGTTAAAAGTAAAGATCACATATCTTTTTTTTTTATCAGGGTGACAAATTTATCATGAGGTAAAAAGTGCATGTTGCTATAAAAATGAACATAGTTTATATATGAATTTTTAGCGAATTCAATGGCTTATGTTTTATTGTCTTGCAGTTATATTAATGAGTAGTATTTTATTAAAAGATAATTGAATATTCCAAGAGGCAGTTATCCTGCAACAGAGATACCACATCTGACGGGGGAGGCAGGTGTGCAGAAAACAACTTGCATAGTTTTTCCCCTCGGAGATGGAAAGGAAGATTGGAAACCTAGCCTTGTCACCAAGAGAACTTTGTGAAGATTCTGTCCATATTGCACTTCTTTGAACTTAATTCAGACTTTCCCTAACAGGCAAGCTGTATGGAACTGAAAAACGCAGCTGCAATTCATTAGTTCACAAAGAAAATTCTGCAGACATCTTTTAAACCCAACCCAGGAGAAGAGTGTTCTAGGCACCAACAGTGTATGACATGGCCTGTGCTCCACAGACACCCTTCTTATACATGATGGAAAACGAGCCAAACAAACCATCTGACCAACAGGAATCCTTTGTAAAATCAGAAGTTAAGTAGACAGAATTTACCACTTTAATTAATTAGCTAAATAATTAATTAAATGGTCTCTAGTCTAGGCTGGCCTCAAATTCTCTATATATGAAGATGCCAGTCCTTCTGCCTCCACTTTCCAAGTGTTTGCACGTACCAGCAGGTGTAGTTTATGAGGTGCTGGGATTCATGCAAGCTAGGCAATCACTTTGTTAACTGAACTATATCCCAGTTCCACCACTTTATTTTAAATAGAACCTTTTTTACTTTCAGAGACCTTTCAGTATTTTAGATAATAATATATATGGCAAGGCAATGCATATAAAGTATATATATATATATATATATATATATATATGTTTCTTTTGACTTAATGAAGTAATTATTCTTTATGATAAAATCAAGTCAGTTTTGTGAGTATAATTTAATGATTGTTCACAACTAAATTCAACTATGTAACAACACATATGATCATAATTCTGAGTTTAATGAGTTTCTTGGAATGAGTGCCCCTCCACCAATTCATATGTTGTAGTCCTAACTAACACCCAATGTGATATCAGACTTAGAGGGAACTTAATGGGTAAATTCAGTTTAAATGAGCTCATAAGACATAAGAAGAGAAAGACCAGACTTTTTCCTCCCTCTGCCTTGTGAGGAAGTAGTGATAAGGCAACTGCTTGGCAGTCAGGAGAAGATCCCTCCTTAGGGATCTGGATAGGCTAGAATCTTGATCTTGAACTTCTTGGCCTTCTGTGATGGCTAAGACTGCCTGTCAGCTGGATATGATCTGGACTCACCAAGGAGAAGACTCTGGTCATGTCTCTGTGTGATCATCTAGACTAGGTTAGCTGAAGTGTGACGCACACCTGAATGTTAGGTAGCATTGTGCTGTCTACTGGGACCCAGATTGGACAACAAAGTGCAAGCAAGCTGAGCCCCAGCACTCTCATCTCTGTGTTTTCTACTGCTGATGCACTGTCTTGACTGGCTGCTTCACACCAGCTGCAGTGCCCTCGCTATCACGACTGGACACTTGAACTCTGAACCAAAAGTTGTGTTTGCCTTTAGGTTCTGACTCTAGGCAGGTGAGTCTCTACCCAAGTTCCAAATGTGTGTGTCTTTAAGTTGTGTTTGTCAGGGATCTTATCACAGCAATGAGAAAAGTGATTAATACATCTCCCAAACAGTGAGAAATAGATTGCTGTTGTTTAAGCCACACACTCTGTTGTGACAGAGTTAATGAAGTTAGCTACTATTTTTCTGGTTTCATTTCCAGTTCCTAATTAATTACAGATGAAATACTCCAATGAAAGCAACTGTAACACAGAAGGGGTTCATTCAACTTATAATTTCAGATCACATCACTGAGAGGGAATTGAGGAAGGGACTTAAAGCATCTAGTCACATGCACGGTCAAAAGCATAGAAAGACATGAATGTATGCACGCTTACCTATGCTCAGTCCGCTTTCCACAGTCCAGAACCGAAACTCACAATGGGGCTGCCCACAATGGGCAGGCTTTCCACCTCAGTGAAAGCATTCAAGACAACCCCTAGCAGACGTGCCCACAGGCCAACCTGACCTAGAAAATTCCTTACGGAGGAATCTCCTCCAGGTGATTCTAGATTTTGTCTACCTGACAAATAAAACAAACATTGCACCCAGGCTTGCATTTTTCATATCAGAAATTAAAGTGAAAGACAGAACGAGAAAGAAAGGAAGAGAAGAGGAAGACTTAGAGAGCCCAATATAAACCACAATGCCGTTTTCAAGAGAGAACACAGCACTGTCAGCCTTACCTGGGAATACGCTGGAAACAGATTCGTGGGTGAATTCTTCACTTCTCAATCCCTCAACTTCCACATTTGGACAATTATATTTATAAAATATAGAACAAATAATCTATGTATATATTGTTCATAAATCCAGGTCATGGAGGCAAATCCCAGCAGGAGATGGTGGTATGCGCTTGTAATCCCAGTGTTGGGAGGCAGGGGTCAAGGATCACTGAAGCTCCCTGGCCAGTCAGTGTAAGTGTAGCTGAATCAGTGAGTCCAGGTTCAGTGAGAAGGCCAATCAGAATGCTCAGTGAGAAAAGGCACTGGTTGACAAGTTTATTTACCTGAGTTTGATGCCCAGGACCAAATGGCAGAAAGAGAATGATTCCAAACAGACCTTTACATTCATGCAACGGTATATGCACAAAAACAGACAGACACACAGATACACAGACACAATAATAAAAAAGTAAGGTGGAGAGTGATTTTAGGAAGACACCTGACATTGACATCTGGCCTCTGTTCATCCCTCCCCATGCATACACCCACAAGTACACACACACATGAACATGTATGTGCACATAAAGAGAACTCAATAATATAACTTCTTAAAGAGTAGGCAAGCCTTTCTCAAGCAAACAGGTTGACTTATTCATGTGATTGCTTAACAAGGGAAAGAACAAAATAGAGAGCCCTAAAAGTATCTGGAAAAATTCTCTGGGTGTTTTCAGCCTTGTATCAGAGTTAAATTTGGAGCTTGGGTGGAGCCTCACCTGCCTAGATTCAAAGTTAGGTGAAGTAGAAGACCATACTTGCTTTGGAATAATATGTGGACACATACTAGGGTTTTACTTACTTAATCTCTTATTTTTTTTACTTGAGATAGAGTTTCAGTGTGTTTCCCAGAATGACTTTGAATTCATAATCTTCATACCCCAGCCTCATGAATGCTGGGGTTATACACTTGAGACACCTTGCTTTAGAGTAGAGTTTTCTTCCTGGAGTGTGTATGTGTGTGTCTTTGTCTGCGTTGCATGCACTTATGGTTCAGGCATGCAGAAGCCAGAGCAAGATGCTTCATGTCTTCCTTTTACTCTACATTTGTTTTTGAGACAGAGTATCATATGGAACTAGAAGTTCACCATTTTGGCGAAGTTGTTGGGCTAGGAAGCTCCTGGAATCGCCTTACATCTGTTCCCCCAATATTGTGGCTACAGGGCATGCGCAGTCATGACCAGCTTTTTACATGGATGCCTCATGTTTACAAAGCAAGTGCTTTTACCCACTGAGTCATCATTCTAGTCCCCAGAGTAGAAGTTTTCTGCATTCTCTACACTAAATTTTTAAGGGTCTTTATTTTTCCTTCTTCCAGAGCACATGTGGCAGTGGGGCCTGAATCCCACTTATTTAACTTTGTGGTGATTTTCCATTTTTAGTTTGCTAAATTCAGTTCTCATTTCTTGGTCTTTATTTCTCATAAGAAACCATAACAATTGATTATTTTAAACCTTTGGTTTTCTTTCCCATTTGCATCTACAGAATGATAAATGTATGTTAAGCCTGTTTTGTACTGTGAGCTGACAAAATTTAATCTGAGATTAGCATTGACCTTCATTGCTCTCCAATCAACCCTCCTTTGGTCCAGAGTGTGATTATGCTCTAACATTTTTCAAGCAACTTGGCTACTTTATTTACAATTTTTCTTATTTAGGAGTCTTAATAATATTATTTTGTCAACCTTTGCATGCTAAATTAAATGTCAGAGAATCCCCCATCTTAGGGCTGAGGACATGGCTCAGTTGGTAAAGTGCTTCTGTGCAAGTGTGAGGACCTGAGTGCTGGTGGGGTGGAGATGTGTGGATCCCCAGAGCTCGATGGCCAGTCAGTCTAGTTAAATGGTGAGTTCTGAATTTAGTGACACACTACCTAAAAATCAAAAACAAAACAAGACAGACATCGTGGTGTACACCTTTAATATCAAGGCCAGCATGGTCTGCATAATGAGCTCCAGACCGGCTGGGACTATCCAGAGACTCTGTCTCAAAAGACCAATGAAACAAAATGCCAAATAAAAACAAAAACAAAAACAAGAACAAAAACGGAAACTAAAACATCCAAAATGGGGAATGGTAGGGAAGGGCATCACAGACATGCGCACACGCCATCCAACCCTAAGAAACATGAACAAACATGAACACACATATCCTGTATGCACAAAATATTACAAAACTAAAAATTAAAAATTACAAAAAGAAAAAATTCCAGTCTTTGTTCTTCGTCTTATAAAGTGACTCTTCATCTTGTAAAGGGACCTTCAGTGTTTTTACCACTTACTTAAGCTACTCCAAGGCTTTGTAAAGATTTATGATTGTCAGGGAGACTTTAATAAACTCATTTTCCTAGTTAAGTTAGTGTGCACTATACCAGGTATCTGTAGCCTGTGAACTATCTGCTAAGAAAACCATTGCCTGTGTTTTGCAATTCTGATGGCTCATTCAAATAAATTAGCAGCTAAAACAGCATTCAGTATTTAATCTGGGGATAAAGTTAAGAATTAGGTAAAAAAGCTTGCAGAACAGATTAGATTTGTAATCTGAAAGCCCACACAGTCAGCTGGGCAAAGAAATATTAATGGTGAACTGAAATGTGATTTCTGGCATTTCTTTTAGTCACAGGCAATGAAAACATGATCCTCTTTGAGCTCTGAAGGCGCTTAGAGTAAATTCTAAATATAAAAAAAGCATGTGGTCTTTTTATTACCAGTCTATCATTATCTTGCATTAACAGCCATAATTAGCCTGAGCCAGGCTATCATCCACTATTGAAATATCCAAAACTAATTACACATGAGATATGTTACTGGAATGAGACTGGGAGACTGAAAATTTACACAAATGAGGCCTCCCGAAATGATGAATGCACGTTGTAATAATATTTCTAGAATAAATCAAACCAAGAAAGAAGAAGAAAATCAGGAGGGTAGAAACCAGAATCTCAGCACTTCAGCGCTTACCACCATACGACAAAATTCAACCGTGGGAAGGGCACTACACATTCCACATGACTAGGACGCCCTGCGGTAGGACTGCTGATGATTACATGCAAACTGTAAGGAAGGTATGTCATGATGGAAACATCACTGTGACAAAAAGCTCGAAATAACATTGAAGAAGAAGATCCACTTAGCCTTAGTCTCAGTGGTTTTGGGCCAACCCTGGTTGCTTTGGAGCCTGTTGTGAAGCTGCCAGTCATGGTGGAGGGTGAGTGTGGGGAATGAAAATCATCACTCATGGCAGTTTCAATGGAAAAGAGGGTGAGGAGGGCTGGGATTCTGAGATCCTCAGCCAGGGCTCCCCCCCGCCGTCACTTACCTGCATCTTTTGACTCTACCTCCTAAAGGTTTCAGTATCTCCTTAAAGATCAATGACCAAACCCTAACAATTGGGCCACTGGGGACCATAGCAGGAGGTATCAATAACAGAAGATTGCCGTGGTCCACATTTGATTTCAGGATTCTCATAAACTTTCCAGAGAGGTTTGCAGAAATTCTTCACGGGAGGTTATGTTAAATTTGAGCTATAAAATACAATATAGGACTTAACAAATGTTTGGGGTTGTTGTGCTTTGAGGTTTGAAGAGTTCTGTCCTATAACCTCCTGTGGCCCTGAGTTCCCATTTCTCAATAGCCTCAATTGCTGAGTTGCTACTGCCTGCCCTCTGCTCTTCTTTCTCTCTCTTCTTACTCTTACTGATTTCTCACTCCTAATATACCAGTGATTAAACAAATGAACAGATAGTCATGAAATCAAAGAAGAAAAGTTAATTTGTAAAGAAACATAATTTATCAAATTTAAAGAAATGTTAGTGATGAGTTCTTAACATATGTTATTAGAAGTAATCTCATTGAAAGTGTAGAATCTACTGCTTTATGAACTTTGCATTCATTTAGACAATCTTTTGAAAAGTACAGTCATCTCTCTGAATCTCGGTTGTATGTCTGTGAGTCTTGTGAGCTCTGGATCATTTATTGTGTGTTAAGAAATATTTAAATCTTTGCTTTTCTTCTGTACTGATGAGGTAAATGATGCTGCAGGCAGAGGAAGCGGGGAAGGGAAGTGTGTTCATTACTTTTTTCATTGCTGTGACAAAATAGCTGACAAAAACAACCTAAGAAAGGGTTTATTTTATCTCGCAGTTCAAGTATACAGTTGTTCATTGCAGGAAGGTCCTGGAAGCAGGATCTGAAGGCAGCTGATCACATTATCTGTGTAATCAGGAAGCAGAGGCAGATGGAGGTTTATGCTCAGCCTACTTTCTCCTTTTATTTACTCCAGGACCCCAGTTCACAAGAATGGTGTTACCTTTTGTTGGGGGCGGGGTGATCTTCTTGCCTCAGTCAATCCTACCTAGTATCTCTCTCACAGACATGCACAGAGGTTTGTCTCATAGGTGATTCTAAATCCTGTCAAGTGTAACAATCAATATTAACCATTGCAGGGAAGGGTGCGAAAGCAGGAGCTCATACATTCAGGAAACATTGTGAGCTTTCAAAAGAGCAGTTGGCCATTGCCAACACCAGAACCCAGGAGATGGTGCTCCTATCACTATCCGTTGAGGAACAGTAACCACCAAGGTTATTGGAGGCCCAGCTAGGGCCTCAGATGACTTGATGCTCATCCAACATAACTGAAGTAATCTGTGTACCAGAACTTTTTCAGCATCCCATTAATCTGTGGGGGTATTGCGCCCCCAGCTGTTGAGTGGCATGATATATATATATATACATATATATATATATATGTATATATACACACATACATATATATAAATAAAATGCGATATATATATAATGTGATATATATAATGTGATATATATAATGTAATATATATATAATGTGATATATCTCTAGGGATTGTGTTGGGATCCTGAACACCCAAAGTCTCGGGATCGTAAAATGGTAAATTCTCTAATCTTCCCCAAATCAGATTCATTTTTTTTTTTTTTTTCAGTGAACCAAGAAAAAGATGGATTTTTCTCTATGGTAACTATGATTCTAAATTTCATAATGGCAACTTGAGCCATGTACTATGATACTTTTTTATTATTTTAATTCTGTTTTCTTTATGATGAACAAATGTCGGTTGCATAAACACCCCAGAAACAGGAAGGTAAGACTAAGGTGTTGGATCGCTTTCCCGACAGAAGAAAGCTGGAGGAACCTGAAGTTGTCATTCCATTCTTCAAGCAAGGGCAAGCATAGGGAGGACGCAAAGAGGGAGGAGCTATTTATGTTGGAAAGGAGAAAAGTCTGTGTGCACAGGGCAAAGTGAGTTACTTATAAAAGAGTGACAAATATGAGCACATAAATATTTCCACATGGCTTTAAAATGCAAAACCAAGAGAAAAGGGTTAAAATGAGGAATCTACCTGTGATAGATATGATGAACAGAGTAGATGTGCTTTCAAAAGATACAATGCATTAACAATGAAAAACTATTCTATTAAAACTGTTGGAATACACAAATTGTAATTTATAAAATGGATTTCTCAGTAAATATCTATGGGAAAATATAGTTGTTTCCATTACCGTCGTGTCTCACCACTTGGGGCCAGCCCGAGTGGACTTTGGAGGACCAGCCAAGAGGCTGGGGTGAGTAGACGCAGAGTCAAGGTGCAGACTCTGGGAGTTGGATGGGAAGCAGGCCAAACGCGTGGCAGTGCATATTCGCTGTTGAATAGGTGCACAAGCCAATGACCTTATGGGGTGGGGTTCCAAATACAGCCAATAGTAAGTTTGTCCCCAGGTAGGCAGGTACTTTCCAGCTGCTGGTCTCAGAACTAGCCAGAGCAGAATGCCACACCCACAGGAACCATTCCTCTATTCCTCCTAGCGGGTGATCTGGCTAGGCCCACCTTGCATTATGCCCAACAGGAAAATGCTCAACTTCCCTAACAAAATATTTAAGGGGAGGTTTTTCTTTTGTTGTTTATAACTGGAGAAGATTAAAAATACAGTGTCTAGGGTTGGAAAGAATGTTGTAAAATGCAACATACAAGTTGACCAACATTTCTGTAGGAAATTTTAATAATATATGTAAAAAGCAATGTGTGCACTATTTGAATTTATATTTGGAAGTGATTATTAAGGCACACAGAGCTATAGGAGCAAGATGAGTCATATTACATCATGACTTACAGTAGCAAAATGTTGGAACCAAATTTAAATCCTTAAATTACTGCAAAAAAAAAAATTCAGGTGGGCATGCTGGTATAAACAGGCAGGCAGGGTTGCTAAGTAATACTCTGTCTCAAAACAATTCATATGTGATGTACTCACATGACACAAAACACAAAACAATTTTAAGCAAATATCCAGTTGTTTTTTGAAGTAAAATGAGTTTGAAAACATTACATAAAGTGCTTATATCCCTACAGGGGAAAAGATTTACTGAGAACTTTGATGATTAAATGTTTAGACTGGTTATCATTGAGTAGTGGTATAAGATTTTTACTTTTACTTCATCTATTTTTGTTTATATTTTACAAGATTTATTTATTTATTTATTGCGATATGTGGGCGTAAACAGTACTTGAGACATAGAAATCGAAGGATCAACATCTTAAGAGCAGCCTCAGCTTCATAACTAGTTTGACGCAAGCTAGGGCTACTTGGACCCTGTCTCAAAAAGTCCAAGAGAAAAAGAATAATTTTTATGTAAAATAAGAGTACTATGATTAAGGAAAAAAAGTTAGAGTAAATAATGTTTGAAAAAGAATTAAGTGTAAAACACAAAATCAAAACAGAGCCAGAGAAAGAAGCATGCATAAATTTTTGTCCCATTTGTATCTATTGAAAAGCTTTTCAGTGCTTCGAATCAGAGAAAAAATATATATAACTTTAAAACTTGGCAATATTTGTTATTACAAAACAATACGTAGCAGTTGGATGGAGTGGGAAGTACCTGCAATTCCAGCATTTGGAAGGTGGAGGAGGGAGGCTCACTAGCTCAAGGCTTGTCTTAGCTACAGTTAAATACGAAAATTAATTAACTAATTAAATTATATATAAATAAATAATATGCAGCAAATCATTAGCTGAATAAAAGAACAAAATAATAGAACATTTGCAAATGTATCTCCCAGTAGGTGGAGACTATGTTATGCTGAAGTAGCAACCACCAAGTATCAAAGTCTTCATATTAAAGGTTATTTCTCAGTCGTGCTTCGTGCCTAAAGAGGGAGGATAGGAGACCTTCAGGAATTACAGTGTTAGAGACGCAGGCTAGCATGGCTTCCTATCTGATGAATGAAAATTTAAAACATGGGTTAAACACGGGTATAGGTAAAGAACACAGGTCTAGAAAACGCTAAGTTCTGCTATTCAAGTAGCTCATTGGGTGGCAGGACAGGCTGAAAACCTTCTGAGGGGACCCTCCAGCAGCAAAAAAAAAAAAAAAAAAAAAAAAAAGCCTAAATACACAATAGAGACTACATATTAAATGGCAGTGGTGTATATCCATGTGACTGAAAATGTTTGATGGGATTATTTGGAAATATGGAAATATAAGGCTGAGATATAGCTCAATAATAAAATGTATGCTAGTCTTCATAAGGGCTCAATTCTATCCTCACCACTATCATCATAAAATTTTAAAAGGGACTATACTCTTAATATAATGTTCAAAATAATGCAGATAGATAGATAGATAGATAGATAGATAGATAGATAGATATAGACAGGGTATGAGCCTCAAATGTCACCTGCACAGAAAATGATTAGAATAAAATACAAAATACTAGGTATTTTTGGGTTGGTAGTGTTTATTAATTATAGGTTGTTTCTATTTTCACCTTGTATATCTATCATTTCAATCAAGTCTGAAAGCACTGTACATCTGTAAGGACAGGGTTAGCAGAAACTATGCACTTATTTTCTTATTTGATGGAGGAAGGTTAAGGAAGAAATATTTTTAAAAAGTTGACCTAGTCAAATTCTCTTATAAATGTGCTAATAGTAGAACTTCTAGCAAACACAATTGTGATATTTAAAATGGAAGATTACTTATCTGTTTCATGTTTTTAGCAAGAGAGACTTGGCCCATCTAGAATTGATTATAGTAAACAAACCAGGAGTCTATGGGTTTCTGGACCATAACTTATTGTAAGTTATAAACTATGTAATTACTAAAGTATAAAATAGTGACATTTTCTTTTGAGATAAGTCACTTTTTGTAGGGCACAACGCAGCATGGACCTTAGCCAGGTCACCTGCTATGAGGATTAAGGGAGTGGCTCCTGTGGGCGTGGTGCTCAGATCCAGCCAGGTGTGACACCAGCTTCTGCCCTGTCTGGAGAAAACCTGCACCGAGATGATCCATCCAGAGACAGAACTGACCACAGTTGGGAACCACCGTATAGGGGGTTGGCTAATCAAACTCATAAAATCCCCTGCACTTCCCTGAATAAACGAGTTTTGCTGCTACTTGCCCTCAGCATGCTTCTCACCCAGCTCCCAGAGTTTGTGTGTTTTGACTTTGTGCCTCTCACCCCCTCATGCAGAGACCCTGTGTCCCACTCGGGCTGGCACCGAGCAGAGGGACCCCAACAACTTTTGCATCAGTGCTACGTGTACGACACATAAGACCTTGTAGATTGAATGTCAGCCAGGACACATGTGCTAGTGCAGAAAGACAGAACCCGAGGCACAGGGATGGCTTGGTAGCTTCAGAGATGTCATGTCATCACTTGGTGTGATGGTTAATTTTCATTGTCATTTGGACTGGATTAAGAATCACTCTGAACATAAACTTCCGGACACACCTGGAATGTGTGAGGGAGTGTCTAGACTGTGTGAACAGGAGAGGGAAGATCCACGCTAACTGGGGGTAAGCACTGTTCCATAGGCTTGGGTCTTGGACTTCATAAAAACTAGAAAACCTTTCAACTGTCTCTGCTTCCTGACTCTAGATGCAGCGTGACCATCTGCCTCCTGCTTGTCACGTACTGCTGCTGCTTGATAGACTGCACCTTCAAACTGGAGCCAAAATAAAACTTTTCTCCCTCAAGTCACTTTTGTCAGATATTTTGTCAAAGCAATCAGGAAAGCAACTAAAATTCTGAAGTCTTCAAATCTTGTGATTAAATGATCCAAACCTATGTGTTAACTCATACTTCCTTTTTTTTAAGTTTAAGAGGAATTTTATTGATTCCTGAATTTCATGCAATGAGTTTTGACCATATTCAGACACGCTCCCCACTTCCCTCACTCTACCCCACCCTGCTTCATGTCTTCTGTTAGTTAGCAAACGAAAAGCTCCGTCCATCTTATGCTCTACCTCTGAGCTGAGTGCTTGAGAAACCATGTCTCATTAGTGTCAGTGATCTGTAAGTTTTACACAGATAACTCAAATTTTCATTACCAGAAAAAATAGGAATGAAAGAATACAAAACAGCAAGAGAAAACAGAATCTACTCTCTTAGCTTCTGAATTTAGAAATGGCTTTAAGGGGTAAAAAGAAATGCAATATTCATAAGTATTTTTGACAGTTCCATGACCTGTATTACTATAATTATAAGCAAGACCATTGTTGTCTATAAAAATACCACCCTATCCTCAGACTTTTATTAAACTTCAGAACACAAATCTTCCTGTCTGTCTTAGTTTCTTGTTGCTGTGATAAAATACCGTTAAGAACATTTAAGGGATAAATGATTGATTTTTTCCTTACAATTTTGGTGGTGGGGGACATACAGCATCAGGTAGGGAAGTGGTAGAAGCAGAAGACTTGCACTCAGTTAGCTGAGTGGCTAGGAAGTGGGGCTGGGAATGAGGCTTCAAGGTCTACCCCAATGGCTCATTTCCTCCAGCAAGCTTCCACCTGGTAAAGATTCCAGAACAGCACCACCAGTTGGGCCGTGTTTAAACCCATGAGTCAATGGGGGCCATTCCACAGTCAAACCACAGCAGTGACCTTCATAAGAACAATTTCTTTCTATATTCAGCTAGAAGGCCTTACCCTACATTCCTGGTAAGTAAGCCAGCTGAATCAGAGATTAGGAGATAGTACATTGGACGTTTATTTGGGTTACATTTGCTGGGATGGAAACCTGTGTACACAACTGACTAGCTAAATGACTTTGGAAGTTCAGAGGACATTCAAGCTTCAGCTTATTAATTTGTAAATTAGAGATAATTGTAGCTTTTTCTTGTGTTGAAATTATGAGAAATAAAAGCGTATAGAGGCCATCACTGTGTCAGACCTAGTGGAGGTGCAGTGTTTAATTATTTTAATGAAGTCAGTGTTTGCTGGAAGCTTAGCTAATCACTTTCTTGCTTTCATTGAGACAGGGTCTTCATTCTTTCCACGTCTCTCTTTTGACATGGAGTCTTTCTTCTGACCTGCTGAAACTCTGTAGATTAAAGTGCAAAAGAATAGATATCAGAAATCAAACCATATGCTACAAGAGGAAGGTTCTCTGGTGAGTTGAGAGGTATACTGATCTGTGGGTATAAAGATCAGTCATTAGGTGCCAGTTTAACACTATGTCCATTTAGGAGAGTAATACTATAGGTTCTCCACCTTGGCCTGTGACCTGTCTATTGGCTCAGACAAAAGGATCAGGTAAGGCCTCTGTCTTGTGTAGTGGCCTTAAATCCAATCAGAAGGTTGTTGGCTACTCCCGTATCATTTGTGCCACTCTTTCACCAATGGGCATATCTTGCCAGGTCAATGGTTATTGTACTAGCAAGGTTCACAATTGGCTAAATTTGATGATCACCTTTCTCTGCTAGCAGCATGCATCATACCTTTTAGTACTCGAAATCTAGGCAGTAGGGCTCTAGTTGTAGGTTCTTGGCCCTGATAACAGCACAGGTATGGGCTGAGCTGCATTTTGTGAAGCAGGTCTTACTGCTATGGCTCATAACCAAGCACAACAGCAATAGCCAATAATGTTTGAGGGTCTATGGGACCTCCCTGATCAAAAACTCAAAAAGAGAGTCGGTTATTGGCATTGGACTTCATATTTGTTAGCCTTGTAGGGCTATTGAACCCCTGTAATATGAAAACTACATTTAAACGTTTTTATATTGTAAATGTGTAAGTTTTATGATGCTTCTACAATAGTAAGTTTCTATTACCTAGAGACTCACAGTTGGTCAACGTGCAGAGAATGAGACTGCAGAGTGCTAAGCCGTAAATGGGACACCTGTATCATCCCTCTCCTCTCAAAGTGCAGTGATCATTGCAGAAGAGTGGGCAGAAAGATTGTAAGAGCTAGAAGAGGTAGATGAATACAAGGAAACTGTGTTGTCTGGGCACCGCAGAATAGTTGCACATATGAAGCCACAGCACTTGTGACAGCAGGCACAAAACCTGTGAAAACCTAAGTCAGGTAAAAACTGAGTCAGAAGTCCTTATCTGACGTTCTATTGTCAATGGAGAGTTTCTGGGTAAAGGAGAGTCAGTTTTCTTTACTGGTGTGATGCCTGGTAGGTTGACCAGACTCAGCATTTGGGGGACCAGATTAGACTTGATAGGCCTTTCTAAAAAGAAAAATAATAGTAATGGTCATGTAATCATGGAGGGGTTAGTAAAGTAGGGGGAGGGGAAGGAGCTCAATGTGATTAAAATATATTACAGTAAAATCTCAAAGAATCATTAATATGTTTTGTTAAAATAAAAACATTCTCTCCTGGAATTGTGAAGAGGAGAGAGAGAGAGAGAGAGAGAGAGAGAGAGAGAGAGAGAGAGAGAGAGGAGTAAAGATATTTGTTAACTGACTGAAGTTTTTATTCTAGGAATGTCATGTGACCTCAGAAAAATTTGAAACTGAGATGTCAGGTGTAGACTTTGATTATAATTCACTTTCAACATATTTAGTCATTTTATCATTTTTCCCTGTTTTTAGAAACTTCTGTCATATCTGGAAATGTCCTGAGCTACCCAAATTTTATTCAAATAGTAGAGCAAAATCCATCCGTACCATTTGGTAGCTATTGCTTTCCAAAGAAAATCACTCTATTTCTTGGTCAGTTCAGTGTCTTTATTTAACAAAGCTGATGGATTCTATGACCTTAACACCTGTCTGCTGACTTAAGAGTGACGTTTTCCATTTCTATAAATCATTTGGAGATAATAGAAAAAGAACTCTTTATAGTTTCCACCTAAATTGTTTTTCTTCTGTCTTGCAGATGTGCATCTTTAAGAAGACCAATAAACTTAGTTCTACTGTGTGCTCTGGACAGAAGACTGTGACATTGGATTGCTGATTTTGTCCAGCTGTTTCACACATGTAAAATAGGATATTTGGTTTTGCTTTTATTAGCATATACGAATGGGCTTCATTGTGACATTCTCTTCTTTTAAAAATGATTTTATTTATTTTTATTTAGTTATGTTTATTCATGTGCGCCTGCATGTGGGTATGTGCACATGAGTGCACATCCCATGGAGGTCAGAAGAGTGTCAGATTCCCTGGAGCTGGAGTTACAGGTGATTGTGAACAGCTGGACAAGGGGGCTGGGAACTGAACTCCAGTCCTCTGGAAGAGCAGGAAGTGCTCCTAAATGCTGAGTCATCCCTCCAGCTCTTCATTATGATAGTTTCATACTTGGATACAAAGTATTTTGGTCATATTCATCTCTTCCCTTGTCC
Source organism: Eospalax fontanierii (assembly GCA_035773235.1). Taxonomy (NCBI): domain Eukaryota; kingdom Metazoa; phylum Chordata; class Mammalia; order Rodentia; family Spalacidae; genus Eospalax; species Eospalax fontanierii. Next base: position 48,706,178 of record CM069547.1, on the reverse strand, counting down.
CTCTCCAGGTTCTGCTAATCTCCTTCCTCTTCCCAATGCGTCAAGTCCCTTTTCTCTCCATTCTTTTTGTTTAGATCGCCCATAATGAGTTTCACTGGAGTTGCTTGCAGGAACATGTACATGGGATTATTTATAGGAGCATGGACATTTTACCAGTGGTTACATTACTGAATGAAATGTCTCCCCCACCCCATCTCAGAGGGGTAAGAACTACTTTTCTCACACATGAGCTTCTGCCTGGCAGTAGCTGGGCCTGCCTACATTCTGTGTGGATGTCACGAAACCCCAGGCATTCAACAGTAATGACTCTGAAGTCACATTTCTTTTCAATGGATTCATCTACTGAAATTCATCTTTCTAATTTCTGTTACTCTGAATCCCAGCAGAGTTATGATGAGCTTAAGTGTTCATCAATTAATGTCAAAACTCAATGTAACACCTTCAAAACGGCCTTTGACAACCACTAGAATACAAAATGAATCCGCTAATGATCAGTTCCTGAGCAGAAAAAGTCTCAAGGATTTGTGATGATGTGACATTTAGGCTCAATTCATAAAATATGCATCGGTTTTTAAAATGAGGACATAAAAAATATTGAGCACAGAGGGAAATGAGGGCACAGAGAACTGTCACGTGACACGGGAACGCCGAAGTGCTTATTCTTAAATTTGCAGCTTTGTTCTTCTTTTGGAGAAAAACAGTTAACTCTGGTGCTTGGAGAGAATGTTCAGAGGCCCTTCTGAGACCTTAGCTCTACTTGAAGTTCTATTTTTTTAGTATTTATTTTACTGTTTACAAAAGAAATCACAGTCCTAAAATGATCATTTCAATGGAAGGAGCTGATTTTCTATTTGGTGACAAAACAGTGGTGCTCGCATGTTGCTGTCTTGAGCGCTTGATGGCTGCTTCATTATGTCTACGCTTCCGACTGACAAGGTCTCACAACCCACTGATGGAGATCCTCCTGGTTCCAAGCAGAACTGCATGGCTCTCTGTCCTGTGTAAGGGAAGTACACAATTCTGTGTGTGTGTTCATGTTCATATGCATACACATGTGTGTACATGCATTTGGAGGCCAGAGGTCAACCTTCAGGCTTATTCTTCAGTCTCCATGCACCTTGTTTTTTTTTCTTTCAACATTTTTTTATTAGCATGTGTTATTAATTCGAATACCATTAATTATACATAATAATTGGTTTCATTATGACATTTTCATGAATATATGTAGTGTATCTTGATAATATTCATCCCCACATTCACCTTCTTTTAAAAAATTATTTATTTATTTATATTTTACATGTATAAGTGTTTTGCCTGCATGTATATAAATATGCAATACCTACAGAAGCTAAAAGTTGTCATATTCTCTAGAACTGAATGGTTGTTATTTTCCCTGTGGATTCTGGGAACTCAACCTTGGTCCTCTGCAAGAAAAGCCAGTGTTCTTAACTGCTGAGCCATCTCTCTAGCCCCATTCGCCTTGCTTTTTGAGACAGGGTCTCTTACTGGCCTGGAATTCTCCAAGTATGCTAATCTGACAGGCCAGAAAGCCCCAGGAATCTCTTCTTCACTTTCCAGTGCTAGGATGATGAGTGCCTGCAGGCATGCCTGGGTGGTATAGGGTGCTTTGGATCAAAATAATGCCTTCATGCATGCACAGCAAGTACTTTACTGATGGATCTATCTCCCCAGTGTGCTGCAGTAAGTTCACTAGGCTCTGACCTCTATCCGTCTTTGTAGTCAGTTCACCACGAACTCTGATTCCAGATGATATGATCATCGGCAGCTCTTTCTTTCACATACAATGTGCTCTCTGTCTGGAATATCTTTACTTGGCTGTCTTCCTGAAAAGACTCCCTGTGTTGGGCAAGATCTGGCTCTTTTCTTTCAGTGATTTTGTAACATTTGTTCCTCTCTTATAGCCTTTATTGCATTCTGTAGAAGTTATTTCCATATCTGACTTTATATTACTTTGTCCTCAGTACCAGAACTTAGTCTGTGCTTATTAACAAGTGAGTGGAGAAACAAATGACTGAGAGTTTCACAGATTATTTCATGTCTCCAAACACCTGTAAATTCTATTGACTATGCCAGTTACAGCCAGTTCATGTGCTACAATTGGTGGTTACTGTGCAATTTGATTTTGGATTAATTTGAAGACTTTCTGCTCTTATTGCCCCTTTATTGTTATTAACAAATGCTTTAAAATTGCCTCCACTGGGCTATTGAGACAGTTCAGCCTGAAAAGTTACTTGATGCAAAGCCTGATGATCTGAGTTCCATCCCTGGAACCCACCTGGTATTAGGAGAGACTGACTAAACGGACTGTCCTCTGGTCTCCACACAGGCTCCATGGCACACACACACACACACACACACACACACACACACACGCACACATACACACTACTACCTAAAATATAATACAAATGCCTCTACTTACAAACAAACTGAGCAACAGCTAGGTTCTCTAATTTCCCATAGCATCACAAGGACTATGGCCCCACATGTTGCCTTGCGGTAAGAGTCTTCACAGACGGCTTTGTAAGCCATGCTCTACTGTACCAGCCCATATCAGTTAAGGTCTCCCAAGAAGCAGGTGAGCAAAAGAAACACCTGGAGAATGCTGAAGAAGAAACAGGTGCAAGCGGGAAGGGAGCAGGTGGTCAGAGAAGAAAAGCACAGGAAGAATGTCAGGCTGCAAGGCTGTGCTGAGAAAGCACCATTCATAATTATAGCCTTACAGGTGAAGACATCCTTAAAAGACCCGATGTTCCAAGGCAGTGAGCTGGCACTTGTACCCACAAAATGTGTTGCTGCCGATAGCATGGTCTTAGCAGACACCCATTGGTGGGTCCAGTGGCAGCTGCTGCCAATCTGTTGTGCTTCTTGCAACAGGAGACCTGAGAGGACATGTTGATGTCTGTCACACGGACTGGAGGTGCTTTGCACGTGCCATTTCATCTATCTGTGTGTTGTACCTATGAAATGGCCGTTTTTCTTACTAACTCTGTTTTAGAAAGCCTAAAGAGGTTAAGGAAGTTGCCTAAGATCGCAGAGCTGATAAATGACAGATCTGGGATTTGAATCTCATTTTTCTACCTCCAGAGAGTGAGAGTTTAATGACGTCATAGTAGATTTCGCTGACATTGTCATGCACGTATGTCATTATGTCCTGCTTATATTCTCAACAACTTTCCCATATCCCTTCTCTCCCCGCTGGTTCCCATCTCACCCCAAATATCCCTTCTGATTTTATGTCACACACACAGCCATTAGCAAAATAGGTGTAGATTCTGCATACGAGAGAAAACGTGATATTTTATCTTTCTTCCCTCTCTCCCTCTTTTCTCCCTTTTGCTCCCTTTAAAACTCTTCCTCTGCCCTTATAACGTCCCTTCCAGTTCTATGTCTCTCTCACACACAGACACACAGACACACACATAGGAGAGACAATATGATGTTTGTCTTTCTGACTGTCTTATTTCATTTAACAAGATGATCTCCAATTGTATCCATTTTCCTACAAATGACAAAATTTCATTCTTCTTTATGTCTGAATAAATTTTCATTGTGTATATGTACTTTGCTTTAAAAGACTTCATTTTAAATTATCATATTTGTGTGGGTAAGCGCATGTGAGTGTGGGTGCTAGAAAAAGTCAGAATAGGGTATCAGATTGTGGCAACCACAGAACCCCCTGGAGCTAGAGTTACAGGTGGTTGTGAACTGCCTGACATGGGTGCTGGGAACTGAATTCAAGTCCTCTGCAAAAATAGTACACGTTTTTTAATCACCAGTCACTTTTCCTGACCCTATCTCATTTTTCTAATCCATTCATCTTCCTGGGCTTCTAGGCTGATTCTATATCTTGGCTCTTGTGGTTACTGCAACAATAAACGAGGATGTTTGAGTATTTCTGTGATAATGGGACTATGATTCATTCAGGTATCTACTCAGAAGTGAAACAGCTCTATCAGTTTCTTATTTTACAACATACATAGTTGTGGTGGTTTAAATGAGAATGTCCTTCACTCGAAGTATGTGGACGTTCTGTCCCCAGTTGTTGGCACTGTTTTGGGGAGGTCTTAGAAGGTGTGGTCATGCTGCAGGAAGCACGTCACTGGGAGCGAGCTTAGAGAGTTCTTAAGCCTTGCTGGACTTCTAGTCGTGTTTTGGTTCCTGTGCCTGCTTGAAGATGCTTAGCATCTGCATCTACTCCAGCCTCCTCTGCTGCGCCACCATGTGGACTCTTGCCATACTGGAACTCTAAGCTAAATAAACCCTTCCAAAGTTCCGTTGGTCAGTGTTTCCGCTACAGCAACAGAAAAGTGACTGATACAGTAATTGGCACTGAGAGTGGGTTATTGCTGTTACAGACCTGACCTTGGTATTTTTAGGAGGATTGTAGATGTTTCTGGAACTTTGGGCTAGAAAAGCCATTGAGTGCTTATGGTATGTTGTTGTGGAGCTTGGAACAGTAACGTGGAAAGAGCTGTGGACTATGGAGGTCTGGCTTATGTAGCTTCAAAGGGAAGTAGAGACTATCAGGACTATTGTGTGATACTATGAATTGAGAATCTGTGGGTTCTTGCTGGCTGGGACTGAAGAATCAGTTGTGATGAAGAAGAGAGCAGAACTTGAAGTGAAACCTTTGATTTACTGGGACAATTGATACTGGTTAGCTGGGGCTGAAAAATTAACTGTAAGTAACAAGAGACTAGCATCATAGAGGTGAAATCTTCTGGGAAGTAATTACTCAGGGTCAAAACATAGAGGCTGTGGTCCAGAGGGGGCCTGAGATTCCATCTAAAGCAGGAAGCAGAACTTGGTATGTGTAAGAGTCTCCTGCATGGTTCTGATTTTGAAGGCATAAAGGAGTCACAGAGAGCAGCTGAGTCTTGGCACTGTGAGAGGCCAGGAAGGGCCACTGATGAAAATGCAGCCTCAGTTGCAGAGAAGACCCCAGGATGGAAGGGATCACGGAGAAAATCTGAGGGTTTTTTTGCACCAAGAAAGGTCAGAAGAGCCTATTGGTGAAGACATAGCCCCAGTTTCCACAGAGACCCCAGATTTTTGGAGATGCCAGGACCATGGGATGACCACCAAGGACAGCAGCAGGTTTGGAATGGAATTGGGCTGGGCCTGTGAGACAAGCTGTGTGTGCCTTGAATGGAAAAGCCAGGGAAGTGGAGCTGCTGAAACTGGAGCCCAGAAGATCATGAGTGAATCCCAGATGTCCAGCCTTGAGCTATGTTGCTGGACTTAGAACTTACTTGTGTCTGACCAAGTCTTCCCTTTGAAATAAGACTGTACTTGTTTTGGATTTCACAGGAGCCTACATTTAAGAGACTGTGAATTTTTAAGTGTCTGGATTTTTTAAGGACTGTGGGACTTTTAAGGTTGTACTGTCTTATATGGTGATATTAATGTTAACATCATATCTTGGGGACAAGAAATGGAAAGGTTGTGGTTTAATAGTGATATGTTTGTGTGATAAGTTGACAAGGGATCATTTGTGCTTTAGTGTCAACTTGACACACCTGGGTTGAGGAACCTCAATTGGGGAATTTCCTCCATTGAAACGGCCTGTTGCCATGTCTGTAGGGTATTTTCTTGATTGTTGAGTGATGTGGGAGGGCCCAGTCCACTAAGGGTGGTGTCACTCCTGGCCAGGTTGTTCTGTATTATATAAGAAATCAGACTGAGCATGGGACAGGGCAGCAAGTCAGTAAACAGTCTTCCTCCGTAACCCGTGCTTCAGCTCCTGCCTCCAGGTTCCTTCCCTCAGCAACTACCTTGGGATCACTTAGTTATGAACGGTGTGACCCAGAAGATATAAACCGAATAAGCCCTTTCCTTCCCAAGTTGATATTGACCAGAGTGTTTTGTCACAGAAATTGAAGGCAAACTAGGACAGAAAACTGGTGCCAGGGGTGGGGTGTTGGCTATGAAGAAATTGACTATGTGGGTTTTTGGAGGAATGTGGAAGACTTTGGAAGTTTGGGCTAGAAAATAAGTTGATTGCTGTATGCAGAGCTTATCAGGTCATTGTAGTAGGAGTCTGGAATTAAGTAGTGCTGAGAACAATGTAGTTCCAGAGGGAAATAGGGATTTATACAGCAACTGGGATATTTTAGCAAGAGTCTGTCTGGAGTCTGCCCATAGCCAAAAAGCTGGCCTGAGCTTAAGCTGAAAAGCAACGGACTAATTTCTTTGGTGGAGAATATTTCAAGACAGCCTAATGTAAATATGGTGGCATAGTTATTAAGGGTGAATATTTTGCAGGTCTACAATGAAAAAGAGAAATGGGGCAGAGAGAAATGTAGGATGTACAGTTTATATTGAAAATGAGCACTAGGAAGATTAATGTTGGAACCAAAGGCATATGCTGAAGAAGAGGATCCCTTTGATCAGGAGATTTAAATGACTAAGGAGAGGCCTAGAGATCTGCACTTAGACAATGGAGGAGTGCTCCAAGGGCAGGACCACACCCAGCTAAGCCTCCAACTTGTGAAAGGAAAATGCTGCAAGGGTTTTCTACTAAGAACCACTGAAAAGAAAAGCTTTGAAAGTGGATGTAATAGGCTGGGTCCACCCTAAATTTGCAATTAAACTCGGAGCTGTCATTTACCTGGTGCTGACTTTAGTGGCATGAGCCGCCACAGCCAGGGCTGCTCTTCATAAAGAAGCCCCTGATAGACCAAGAAGCTCTGGTTGGCCATTTCATGAAGCTTTGAAATTGAAGTTGACAGTGGAGACCCCAAGAAGACCTTCATGATGCTAGAGCTGTGAAACGTCTGCCAAAGAGAACTGCATACAGAAGAGTGGTACCAGCCCAAGAAAGAGATGTATGTGACATGCAGCAGAGCTGGAGGAGTTGAGCCACCTAAGCCCTTTGGAAGTAAAGTCCTAGAGTTCGGACATGCAAGTGCTGGATTTGGTGTTTACTGTGCTGGTTTTGGTCTTGATTTGGTCAGGTATTTCCTCACCATGCCTCTTTTCCTCCATTTTGAAATGGGAATGCATATTTGGTTCTATTATATGTTGGGAGTATGTCATTTGTCTTTTGATTTTACAGAGGCTTAGAGTTAGGAGGTTGCCCTGAGTCTTAGAAGAGACTTTAGAGTGTGAACTTTTGAATAGTATTGACACTGGCAAAGACTATAGGGATTTTTTAAGGCTGGACTAAATGCATTTTGCGTTTTATATTGTCATTAGCCTGTGGGAGCCAAGGAGTGGAATGTGGTGGTTTGAATAAGAATGTTCCCTAGAGGCTCTGAGTATTTGGACATTTTTGCCTCCAGTTGGTGGCACTATTTCAGGAGGTTGTAGATGGTGTGGCCATGCTGCAGGAAAAGAGCGAGCTTAGAGCTTAGAGACTTAGCGAGTTAGTAAGCCGTGCTGGATCTCCAGTCATGCTCTGCTTCCTGTGCTACTTGAAGATGTGAGTGCTTAGCTTCTGCGTCTACCCTCTGCAGCCATGATGCACCACCATAATGGACTTTTGCCCCTTTGGAACTGTAAGCTCCATGTAAATTGTAAGCTCCAATAAACTCTTCCTTTTATAATTTCCCTTAGTCAATGTTTCTATCACAGCAATAGAAAAGTGACTAATACAATAGTCATGACCAAGGATTCAAGAAATGCTGCAGGAAGGTGATCAGCCTTTATCTTATTAAGGAAAGCAAGAGAGAACTAAAATGAACCTCCAAAGCTCCTATGTCCCCCAAAAGATACCTGACATGTACCTCTGGCCTCTACATATCCTGCTTGCTCAGATTCCTCTTAGCCTTTTCCTTAGGTTTAGGAAGGCACTTCTCACATGAAGGTCTGATCACCAGCTTCAGAGGGGGGAACATCAGAGAATCCTTTCCATACATGCTAATTCTCAAATTTTTTTCTCTTAAAATACTCCATATGCCCAGGTGCACATCTGCCCTAAACCTTAGCGGGACAGCATAACCCGGCTTAACCAGTCAAGAGTGAATTTAATTTTGATCACTGCTTTTCCATCAGTACTTCTATGTGTCCTTTATATTTGACGATCAGCCTTTTCTTTATCTAATACACTTTATTCTCATATTCAGGAGGAAGGTGATATTTGCTCATCTTCTTGCTCTATAATGTTATGGGCTGTTTGCTTTTTACTGTTCTCAAAATGGCACTGGGATTTATGATATGATTCTTCTGGCTCAGTGAGCCTCGTGTGTCCTGTAGTGCTCCATCATCTGCAGCTTTGAAGGAAGCTAAGTCTTCAGGATAACGGCAATTATGATTTTCTGGGGTATTCTAAGATGATGTAGTTGATGTGAAGAGTTCTTTTTCTCTGACAACGTCTGTCTCAGTCACTTTCTCGCTGTGATAAAATACCCTGACAAAAGCAACCTGAGGGCTAAAGGGCTTACTTTTGGATTATAGTTTCAGAGGATTAGAGCTCCACCTTCTAAAGTTTCTGCTACCTTCCAAGAAGTGCCACCAGCCAGTGTTCAATTTGTGAGCCAATGGGACATTTCACATTCAAATCACTACATGTTCAGAGGAGAAATATTCAGTGTGAGGCATGTAGTGGGATAGATTTGCCTGGTAGTTATTGAGGATGAATGCCTCATTGTTTCCTAATTATTGGAACATTGGTATTACATCTGTCTTTGACTACCAGCTTGCCAGTGAAGTTGAACACTTGGTCTCCAGCTGCTGGCTCTCTTTTGGGAAGTTGTAGAATCATTGGAAGATGGTGGTCAGTTGAAGGAAGTGGACCTTGAGAGTTATATCTAAGCCCCGCTTAGTCCCCAGGAACTTCCTGTTTCCTGGTCCGCGGAGATGTGAGGAAGCAGCCTCATACTCCCAGTGCCATGCCTTTTTGCCATGATGGGTCATATACTCAACTGTCAGCCCAAATGAACACTTCCATCCTTAAGATGCTTTTTGTTGGGCATTTGGTCACATCAATGAGAAAAGTAATAAGCCAGTTATTATCTGCTCTGCCTGAGGCAGAGTTAATCTCTCTAAGCCTCAGTTTACCCTTTTTCTGTTTGGGAATAAGGAAGAACCTTGCCTTGGTCTCTTCCTCCCTGAAGTGCTCCTGCTCCCACAAGTTGCCTGATAGAAAACTTTGAGCTCTCAACCCAAAGAATGCTTTCTCAGGGAGGGTTTCCCTTCTGTGTCTTCTAGTTTTATTCTTTTAGCTCTTCTTAACATTTTTTAAAATCGTGCTGTTAGCAATTCACAGTTGGCAATGGCATCACATGAGTTTGTTTATTCACTATCAGCCTCCCCTGCTGGATGTAGAGTCCTGAGGGTGTAAGTGGTGTGAGCTCTTAACACTCTGTACTCAGCACCTCACACTGTGCCAGGCAAGTCATCACTGTTCAATAACAATTTTCTCAACAAATGAGATATTTAAAACATTTCCCAAACTGGAATACACTTCATAAATGATAGTTGCCATTACTTCTGCACCCAAAGGAAAAAATCAAGACATTTAAAAAGCTGAAGATCGAACACAGTTTCTTTTGGAGATTCAGATAAACTAGGAATGTCATTCAGCATCTTCTTGTTCTATGTGCCATGTATTCTCCGTTTCCCACTACTTACTTAAAGATGCGTTGCACCCCAGAAGGTTCCAAAATGCTTAGTAATTGTGGTTTAAATGAGAATGTCCTCTGTAGGCTTCAAGTATTTCAACACTTTGTCCCCAGTCGGTGGCAATGTTTTGTGATGTTTAGGAGGCATGCTCATGCTGGAGAAAGCTTGTCACTGGGGGTAGCCTTGCCTACTTCCTGTTTCTCTCTGTTTCCTGTGCCTGCTTGAAGATGTGAGTACTCAGCTTTCTGGTCTGTCTTCTGCCATTCTCCCCTCCCCTCGCCTTGATGGACTCCTATCCCTCTGGAACCATAAACCAAATGAACTTGTCCTTCTATAAGTAGCCTTGACCATAGATTTTATCACAGCAACAGAAAAGCAACTAACATAGTAATGTTCTGCCCATCTCAGTTTTTCATGGTATATTTATTATACTGTGTCCCTGGTATTTTTTTTAATCCCTCGGTTTGTATGTGGGTGATTTATGTGTATGGTGTGTGTTGCTTATGTGTACATGTATGGGTATATATGCCTACATGTGTGGAGGCCAAAGACAGGTGTGAGATATGTTTTATCTCTCTTTACCTTATTCCCTTGAGACAGGGTCTCTCACTGACCCTGGAGTTTGGCTGACAGCAAGCCCCAGTGATTCTCCTGTTTCTGTCCTCTACAGCAACAAGATTAGACACACATCGGTATGACCAACTTGGTTGTATAATCTCTAGGGCCTCATACTTGTACAGCAAGCACTCTTATTCACTGAACCATTTACTCAGCCCCACAGTGGACATACAGTGTGTGGGTGGTATCCAGCTGATCATGAAACTAATTTATACCAAAAACTGAAAAAAGGCAGATGAAATTTCTTGAGTGAAACTTGAAAAGCTCTGTGCCAGAAAGCTATTCATTCTGTAAATGATAATTTATGAAAAGAAACAAGAAGTGATAACCTAAAATATTTCTGCATTTTCTTCTCTTGCATCACATCCCCTGTTCTCCTATGATGATATAGGCATCTGGTAAAAATAGGAATATTAGGAGCCTTTTGTTCTTTATGACCATCGTTTTTAGAGACAGTTCATTCAAACCAAGGATCCTAATCTTATTTTCCTCTATAAGGCAAAGCATAAGTGTTGTAGAACAGAAAATAAAATGGGGTGTTTAGGGGCTGGAGAGATGGCTCAGTGATTAAGAGCACTAGCTGCTTTTGCAGAGGACCTGAATTTAGCTCCCAATACCCATAAGACAGATAACAACTGTCTGTAAGTCCAGTTCCAGAGGATCCAAAGCCCTCTCCTCACCTTCTACTGTATTGAATGACACAAGTGTACTTACATTCATGCAGATAAAATATTTATATACATAAAATAAAAACAAATTAAGAAATTAAAATTTGTTGTGTTTTTATTCCTTCTAAAATCAAATCTGGTTTGCTCAAAAGGTAAAATTTAATTTGCAGCCGAAGTCTCCCTTTTGGCCTCACATTGGAGGTTTCTGTAACCCTGTTACAGCTCCCCATGTTGATGTGAGCACACTTGTTCCCTTAATGTTGGTTGAAACTCTGATTATGCCATAGCTACTATATGTGGACTGAGACTCTGAATCACAAGTCAAAGACTTGGCATTCCCATTAGCAAAACACAGAGAAAACCTTCAAATACATAGGGTCTTCAAAGACCTTCCTTAATGGCACTTTCTGCTGCTTTGTCTACTCAACATGAAGCTTCCCAACCCATTCCTGTGTTCAATGCACTCCACTTTAGAATAGTGAAGAATCAGCAGAGGTCATCCGTTCCAACATTGTCCTGTGGATGGTGTAGCTCAGAGAGATTAACACCCCTGCCAGAATCACCTGCTTGCTTAGTACTGGCAGGACTGGAGTATGGAGTAACAGTGTAGAATATGCTCTGTTTTTTCTTTGTTCCTGTAACAGATACCATGGAGCCAATAATTTAAAAAAATGTATGTATTTCTCATAGTTCCAGAAAGAGGTTGGGAAGCTCCAATGCTGGAGCTGGTATTTGCTGAGCCTCTCTTGCTCTGCTCCATGCTGTGGAATGCTGCCCTCTTATCTTAATCACAGCTTCTGACTACCCACCAGAAACCTTCAATAAGTTTGGGGGTGCTGGGGTTCCTCATGAAAGAACGTGATAACAGGAAAATCAAGGTCCCTATTAGGGTTCTTAGTCTCATTCATAAAAGAATTTAAAAATAGACTCAAATGGAAGCTTTAGGGCAATTTTATTAGAATTTAAGGAAAAATTCCTCAGGGCAAGTGAGCTAAAAATCTCAGCAGCTGCCTTGAGGAGGAGAAGGAGGTGGGGAGCTCTAAATCCGGGGAGATCAGACATAAGGCAGATCAGCAGCCCCAAGATGTGAGCAGGAAGGGACCTTTGGAGAAAAGGTAAGAAAGGCCAAAATGTTGGTGCAGTCCAAAGTGTAAGGGAGAGCATAATTAGAAAAGAGATATAAAGAAAAAAGGGGGAGATTATGTTTCTCTGAAGAATTCAGAGGAGCAACCACGCCCACAGAGAGCGGCTACATGTCTGTGGCTGCACTCAGGGGCAGGGGTAGTTCACCACCTCATTAACACTAGGCATTCTACCTATCTCTTCAGCATATCTCGAGGTGACTCTGCCTTCCTAGGGATGGTCCTGGGACCAGGTGGTCTAGAAAAACTGGAGCATGCAGGTTCTACCCAGGCCAGAGATTACTATTCTCTTAACCAGTTTTAGGAGGTTTTTTTTTTTTTTTTCATCATCTTAATTAGAGTTGATAGAGTGTGTGAATTGCAGGAGAGCCATAAAGCTCCACTGGGGAATAAGTAAAGCTATAAATCCCTGAGAGTGGCCAACTAGCCCTAAATTAGCAGGATGGCCTTGCTCAAGCCTTATCAACTGGTCACTCTCAGAACTGAAAGAGAATGTTTGTGGAGCAGGCTGTCTCCCTTAGTGCCCTAAAGAGTTAGCCTGCCCTTGCTGAAAAAATAAATCTAGAAAGAAAGGCCCTCAATCACCCAAGGCTACCAGACCCTGGTACTAAGTAAATTCATGCAGCCGTGTCCAAAAGAGTTCTTACAAAAGTCCACCAGGCCTCTCCCCTTGATGCAGATGCTGTATTCCCAAGAAGGCTTCTGTTCCTCACTGTGATACCTTGAAATAAATTCTAAACTCCTTCCTTTTTCTGTTCTCCATACTTGAACAAGAGTATCTCTGATACCAACAAGAGACCCTCAACAAGGTTGGAGTTATTAGGTGCTCTCTTAGAAAAAAATGATACCAGTCCTTTCTTGGGGTTCTTAGTCTTGTTAATAAAATAATTTAAAAAGAGATTAAAAATGGAATCTTGAGGACAATTTTAACATTTAAAAGAAAAACACCTGAGGGCAGGCAAATTGTAAATCTCAGCAGCTGGCCAGAGGAGAAGAATGCAGGAGAGAAGGAATAAAAGCCATGCTACTTGAGTTAAGCCAGCATGAGGTCAATCATATGACAGACAATCAGCCCCAGGATGGAACATCGTTAGAGAAAGAGGAAGGAAGTAAAGGTATCAGAAGAAAGGATACTTATGTTCTGACCAGCCTCCAAAAGAAAGATACAGAAAACAGGACAAGGAAATGGTTCAGCTTTTTGATTCAGGATTCCAAAAGATAGGCAGGCTCAGCTGAATATCATGATGGCTCAGCTTGTAGGGACTGCTCTGTGTAATGGCCTAGGAAATGGGATAAAGACTTTCATTTTTCTGTTTGTTCAGACTTAAAGTCCACCTGTGCTTGACCTTTGCCCAACCCCTCTTAGTGACACATCTGGAAAAGAGTGACCTTGCCAGTTCCAAGAACTGGCCGGACCACAACCCAAGGGATGTTCTAATTTGGGAGGGACATGTGCAAATAGCTAACTGCCTGGTTTGTTTTTGTTAAGAAGGTGTGCGTGTACACGGGAAATGTAAACATTGTGAAATGCCTAATTCTTATTGGATGCTGTAAATTGTAACCAGCTACCACTGCAGAAACCCTGTAAAAGCTTCTTTCCGAGATCAATGGGGGGAGGGGAGTCAGGAGGCTCATTAGGCCAAAATAAAGTACTTTGCCACTTCATCCACATGGTGTTGGATATTTTATTTCAAGCCATAACATTTGGAGGTCCCACAGAGATCCCTCGTGAGTAGCTGGGACAGGCCTGACTTAGGGGAGAGCCATCTGGCTGGGAGGCCCACAGGAGCCCAACTCCACTGAGATCTGAGGCCCTTGGGGTCCCAGCAGCTGGTGGAAAGACCCTCTGTGGTCCCTGATCAGTCCAGCCGTTCCAGTTTGTCCCCTCCAGAGAGAGGTTCCTGGACTCAGACTCAACCACACCACTAGCAAGGTAAGAGCATACTCGGAGAAACCTCTTTTTGGTTTCTCTTTTGAAGCTTGACTAGCTGAAGTTTCCGCCTGCTTCTGGTTTGGCTATAGCCAGTGATTTTTTTGCCTCTGTTCCTGGGTTCTGACAAGACATGCTAGACAGGATGCTGGATGCAGCTCAAACCCCCCGAGTCTGGGTCCTGGAGGAGACATCCCTGGCCATCTGGTTGCCAAGTCTCTGTTTCGATTCCTCTCACTGAGATCTAGACTCGGCAATGACCTGGTTTGTGTTACTTGTCTGTGTCTGTTTTGTTTTTCGTCCTAAGTGTTATGGCCGCTCCAGCATGGGCCAGAATGAGTCTAAGAATGTCACCCCTTTGGAATGTATACTGACTAACTTTTCTAGATTCACGAAGCATGCAGGAGGTTTTGGCTTCTGAGTCAAGGCCCCTCTGCTGTCCGCCCTGTGCCAATGGGAATGGCTGTCGGAGGGAACCCTCAGTTTTCACAGGATTTCTAAGCAGAGCCACCCAGACCAACTTCCCTACATTGTCCCCTGGGTGGACCCATTAGAAAACCCTCCCTCTTGGCTACATAAATGTGGGGATCTGCCTGTCCCGGCCCAGGCAGCAAAACCGCCCCAAACTCCTGCTGTCCTCTCTGTCTCTAAGCCCCAAAGATTATACCCTGTCCTTCAGGAAGATGGGGGGTGGGGGCAGAGACCCTCCCCATATTCCCAGGACACTTTAAGACCCTCTGCTCTGGAGAATCCTGAAATTCTCAGTTCCCCTCCAGATGGGCTCAGTTTTATCATGGGGCTCATTCTACCATGTGCTTGGTGGCCATCATGGCTGGTGACCTTACCAGGATAGAGGCAACCATGTGATCTGGCCTCTATCTTTCGTGATGACATCACCAATATGGGGACAGTCACATGGCTTAGCTGCCATCTTGGACAGTAACATTTTCAAAATGGCAGTGACATGTTTGACCTTGCTGTCTTCTTGATCCAACCACATGGTACACCTAGGAACTTACTGGTTCTGCAGAGCTTTAGGGGATCACAACAATCTGGGAGTTCTCTAGAATGCAGGCATTGAATCACATGTCTTAATCTTTTTGAAATTTGTTTTTTACTTTGGTTTTCATCTTGGATTCTTGATCAGATCATAGAAAAGCAAGAGATTCTTCCCTGTTTTATGGGGTCCTTGGTCTGAAGCCCTGAGGGAGGAACTGCAAGGGGAAGGCCTCTGAGAGAAGTCCCTCAGCTCCCAGCCTTCCACTCTTGGTGCTGGTCACCACCGCCTACAAGGTAAGTGCTGTTTCTTCACTGGACTCAGTATCTGTGGGGCACCTTCTGTTCTGTCCCCTGGCCAGGCCTGTTTAGAACCTTTTCTGTTCAGCTTCCTGGCCAGGCCTGTTTGGAACTTTTTCTGGTCTGCTCCATGACCAGGTTTGATCTAGGTGGGAAGCTGAACACAGCGCTGATTCCCCCTAGTAGGTCTTCAGAGGAGATGTCCCTGAAACTGCCTGAAGTTTCCAGTTCTTGATAAAGCTAGTGTCTGGATTTGTCTTTTGTTTCTCAGTTTTTGTTGTGGCCCTCTCTATTCATCTAACCTCCATCATGGTCCAGTTTCCATCTGTCTCTACCTCTTTGAGTGTATGTTGTCTAATTTCTTAAATTTCAGTAAGAGAGGAAGTGGTACAGGTTTTCATCTAAGGTCACTCAGCTCTGCACTTTCTATGAATTTGAATGACCGACCTTTCCTGAAACCTAGTGGCCTCCTATAGGATCCTTCAACCTTAATGTTGCTTAGAACATTTGCAGGGTCAACTTTGATCTCTACCCAGACCAAATGCCTTATATTGGCACATGGGTGGATGTCCTGGAGAACCCACCCCAGTGCCTTACAAAGTGTCAGAAGAATTGTCAGTTTCCTCATTTCATTAACCCCTTCCAGGTCTAAAACAGTGTTACCAGTGGCTAAGCCTCCGAAGAAGACTTAACCTGTCCTTTAATCCCCCTCTGTATGCCACCACAGGAGTGAGGGCTGGAAAGTCCACCCCACACCTCGTCAGGAGTTTCTTATGTTGGAAACACTGTTTCAGCTCCAGTCCCTCTGCATCCAGCACCCACACTTCCCCTATGGGAAGTGACGCCTCCCTCAGATCAAGAATGTGGGTGCCTCATTCTATACCCCCCTTCTCTACTTCTGATCTCAACAGCCAGAATTCCCCTTTCTCTGAGAATCTGCATGGACTCATTGATCTCCTTACTTCCATCTTTATAACTCACTTGCCTACATGGGAGGACTGCTACCAGCTTCTGCAAGTTCTGTTGACCTCTGAAAAATCAGCCGGAGTCTTTAGAGAAACAGCTTGGTCTGTCTTGGGACATGACAGATTGCCCACCCAGAACACTGATCAGATTGATGATGTGTTCCCTTCTACTGTGCCTCGCTGGGACCCCAACACCACTCACAGTAGGGGGCATTTACTTCATTATTGTCTCTGTTGCAGGGATTATGAACAGCTGTTAGGCTGCCCACTAGCCGTATCAAGGTGAGTGACACTTTGCAGTAGCCTGAGGACTCACCAGCTGCCTTCCCAGAGAGACTTTACCAGGCCTTCATGTGGTATTTTAAATTCTAACAGTATTTTAGTCTGTTTCTGAAAGGGATTACCTTGAATTTTAACTTCTAGTATGTTATATTTACTGTTTTTTGTAAATGATTGTTTAGTTTTATATATTGTCTTATGTATTTACTGGTCTTTACAGGGAACTATTTTGGATTCTGACATTGTTTGCATGACATTTATCTGTTTTTAAGGGGAATTATTTTGGATTTTAACATCTTTTATATGGTATATTTGCTGATTTCTGAAAGTGACTATTTTGAAATCTTACATTGTTTTACAATGTATTTGTCAGTTTCCAAAGGGAACTTGAAGTTTTCGAGGGGTGGGCCTCTAAGACTAGTCAAGAACAAATTGAGCTGATGTTTTGTGAAGGCTAGACTTGGGAAGCTCATGTGAATTTGCTGTACTCCAGGGTCAAACCTTACAAGAGACCAACTGCTACCAGGACATAACTGCAGCAGTGGGAGTAAGAGGCCGCTACACAGCACTCATCTGACCAAATAACTGCCATCTTCATGACCTCAGCAGTGCCTTCTTATAAAAGATCATCACAGTTGGATTTTTTGGATATTGTATTCTTTAACTGAAGGAGGGTAAGCAGGGTCATCAAATACTCACCTGAATATCCAGTCACTCCTCCCAGCCAGCTGTGCATAGTTTTGCTCTAATCACAAATGGTCTCCTAGATTTGGGGAGGAAATCTGGGGAAGGCTAGAAGAGAAGACTTGACCCATGAGGTTATAGAAAAGTCAACATCCATGCTGGATAATGACTTTGCAGTGCAGCTACTCTCAAGTCACCTATACACCTGTTAGTAGTAACTCACCCATCCGTACAAGTAAGTCATTCATTTCCCAAGATGAACTTTAATGTAATAAAATGTTGGCTTAACAGTAGAACCCCAGAAAGGGGCTAAACATTGCTTAGTACCCCCAGGAAGAGAATTTTCAAAGCAGAAGAAAAATTTATCTCTTAATGTTATTATGTCTCATGGTCTTATAAAAAAAGAAAAAGTCTATGCAAGTGATTAAAGGTCTGAGTTGATATGTCATGGTATATAAAAGATAAAAAATATGTACAAATAATATTAAAATTTCTAAATTAATTGTTCAGTCATGTACTTTAAGGAACAAAATATGCTAGTCAAGATTTGTTCAAGAATGTTTGGTTTTTGCCCAAGGTTTATCTACATAACACACAGTAATTAAAAGTACCAGATTGATGGAACTAACCTTCTTGGGTGTTTAACAACCATATTTAAAGGCTATATTAATCTGGTCAGAGGAACTTAAAGGGATTTTTGTCTCTTGTCCTCCAAGGCCAACTAAGTTCCAGGGGACTATGGGGTATCTCTCGAAATGCCCTGTAACTGTGATGAGTCACCTGTCTTCCTGTTCAGGGAGACCATGAAGACCCCACTAGAAGGACTCAAACCAGTGTCCAGTATGCAAAAAGGAGGGTGAGCACAGGAAAACATTTCCTTAATGCTTCCAAGTGAAGCCACAGTCTAGCTTATCTTCACACAGTTGGAATTTGTAAAAGAAAGGTCTAGAGAACCAGGGGCTCCTCCGAAGTCCATGTGACCTCCTGAGGAACAGATACTCAACTGACCTTAAGAGTAAAAATAAATTGATTTATTTAGGCCACTTGCATAGTCTTAAACATCCAAAAGTAAAGGATAACAAAAGATTAATTAGTATGCTTCTTTAAGAATACCAGGAATTGTACTTCCAGACATTAGGTTTAAGTTCATATAAACACTAATGATTTTGTTCTTAACAAAAAACTACTGCTCATATGTCAGACTTCAAATCCTGATCTAATCTATCACTGTAGTGCCTCCCTGAAGCCAAGAAAGACAAGTCCACTAATTGCTGTAACCTAAAAGTTAAATGATGACTAATTTCTTTTCTCTCCCTATCTAGAAGCCATTTGGGGAGGGAACTTACCCTGATTCTAGTCACTCCAACAAGCTATCAAGGTGCCTGAAAACAAATCTTGACTTCAAGACGCTCAAATTCAGCCTTGACAGTCAAAAAGAAAAACGAAAGAGAACCCAGTAGATGGATGCTTTTGGAAGTCCTAAGCAAGAAATTCTAATGGACTTTGGATTGGACATTTGAGATTTTCCCTGTTCTATTTTTGGTTCCCTTTCTAGAATGTATAACAATAACTACTTTTTCCTTTACTTCTTCACATCTCCCAGGAACCAGTCAAGGACTTTCTTTTCTCCCTACAGCTAACAGTTATGCAATCCAGGGGTCTTTTAGGTAGACTTACTGAAGGGATACCCCAATTGCCACAATCTACGTCCCTATTCAGCCTTGAAGAAGCCAGAGTGATTAGCACCCCAATTCCCTATTGGCAATTAGGGTGACCTCTTCTGAGGTAATGAAATAAAAATAGGAGGTTAAAAACTAACTAGGCAGTTTAGGGTAAAAAGACCTCTCAAAATAATGGCCAGCTCCTTAGCTAAAAGCCAAAGTGTCCTGTGCCCTGTAGTTCTCCTACTCCCTCAAATATATTATGACTCTCAGGAAGCTTGGGAGGACCATATGAGAGAGTCCCCCCTGATTAGGAAAGCTAGAAAAATTGTCGCTGCATCCGTCCTCATCCCCACTCCAGTAGGGACTGGCACAGCTGGAGCAGCAGGAGTAGGAAACACAGCCTTAGCAGTCCAAGATTTATTGATGCAGACTTCTTTAACCTAGAAAACTCACTAAACATTTACAAACCTCCCTGAATTCCTTGGCCGAGGTGGTTCTCCAAAACAGGAGAAACTTAGATCTGTTACTAATGCAACAGGGAAGGCTATGTATGGCCCTTGGAGAACAATGCTGCTATTAGGCCAACCATCCTGGCATAATTAGAGAAAGCCTTGCCTTAGTTTGTAAGAGACTCCAAGAATGGGCTAAGGAATGAGAACAAAACAGTAACTGGTATGACTCTATGTTCTCTTGGTCTCCCTGGCTAACAACCTGCTGAGTGTGATAGACAACTGAACCTCTGCTCCTTGTAGTCCTAGGCTTGGCCTGTGGACCGTGTCTCCTAAATGCCCTCTTTAGGTTTGTTAACAAAAGACTCCAGTCTGTTAAACTTATGATTTTAAGAAATCAGTATGATCAATTGGTTTCCATAGAAGGAGAAGCAGTACACCAAATATAAAGAGTCAAAGAACTGACTCAAGTCACAAGAGGAGTGAGGAATGTGATGGCCAAAGAAATGGGATAAAGACCTTCACTTTGTCGTTTGTCCAGACTTAAAGTCCACTTGACCTTTCCCCAACCCCTCCCAGCAAGACACCCGGTGTCGTTCCCTTTCGTGGTGGTCACGGCAGATGCCAGCCGGTGTACTCCCTCTCTCCAAGCTCCCGGTCTCCCCTCCAGTGGGAGAGGGCGATGAGGAGGAGATCTGGCTCTAAGCTCATGTTCCTCCTCCCTTGGATTGCCCCGACTCTTGTCCCCAGAAGGCAAGAGTCCGTGAGGGGGTCAAGAGGAGGTGCCCATTCCCAGCCTCCTGGCCCATCCCACGAGACAATCAGACACCG
The DNA here is from genome assembly GCA_035773235.1 of Eospalax fontanierii. NCBI lineage: Eukaryota > Metazoa > Chordata > Mammalia > Rodentia > Spalacidae > Eospalax > Eospalax fontanierii. Next base: position 48,686,064 of record CM069547.1, on the reverse strand, counting down.
CCGGGATTCCCGTCCAACCGAAGAAGTCCACAGCCAGCCAACTCCACAGGTGTTACAGCTCTTTAATGTTACAGCTCTTGCAGCATGTTACATCTCTTCTACAGTGCAGCAGGAAGCCATTTAGTGAACTCAGCAGACACATTATAAAGGCTCAGAACCACAGGTATTAGCATACAGTGCAAGATCTCTACCAATCACCACACAGGAGATAGGATACCTTATTAGCATACAGGGGAGGGGTAATTCTTTAAATGAGGAAGTAACATATTGCTCCAATAGTAACACTTCTACATTTCACTTTATTAGCATAAGTTTCATTTCTTCACAGGTTCCTCATTTTCAGGAATCCTTGCTTATCTCTTGGTGCCTTCTGGTTTGTTTTCACTTCCTCTAGGCGCCATCTTAACAGCACTTTTAATTCCATAAGGCCCAACAACCCAGAAAGGAGTTCTGAGAACTGGCCCAGCCACAACCCATGGGATGTTCTATTCTGGGAGGGACATGTGCAAATACCTAAGTGCCTGGTCTGTTTTTGTTAGGAATGTGTGTGTGTGTGCACGTGAAATGTAAACTTTGTGAAATGCCTTTTTTTTTTTTTTTCAATTGGATGCTTTAAATTGTAACCAGTGGCTGCTGCAGAAAACCAATAAGAGCTTCTTTCATAGCTCAATCATGGCATGCCTTCTTCCAAGTCAGGTGGCCCAGTGGCCAAAATAAAGTACCTTGCCACTTCATCCATGTGGTATTGGATATTTTATTTCAACCCATGACACTCTAGAGGGTGGGATAATGGGAAGGAAAAGTACCATATCTTGCATATCTAGCTAGCATGGTTAGTTCTGCCTTTTTGAGTGAAGGAAAATCAGTCTGACAAATGACCAAATGAATCGATCATCTGCTCACCCTGCCTCCCCACTCTAGGAAGGAGATACATCTATCTCAGACACATGGCTTCTAGTCTAGACATCTGGTTCCTTATCAAACTCCTTGTAGATCTGGTTCCTTACTAACCCCCTTGAAGAAGAAAACTGGTTCCCCTATCAGAACTCCCTATTTCTTTCTCCTACATTCTGGGAAGGATCATGAAACCACCCAGGAAGGTATAGTCCACTTCTAGGATTTTCTGGGCCCACACACAAATTATACACTTCTCACAACCCCCAAGTACAATCTCTATTCTCTAGGGAAGGCAGCCCGCCCTTCATATCTAATAAAGCTATCTGCATCTGTTGAGGTCAGTTTCTACGTTTTTGTGTCACATTTTCACCCTGAGTTCTAAGGGCTGATATCCTTAGCCTGTACAACTGGAATGTTAAGTCTCTATCCACACCAGGGCGTCTATTTTCTTGGTCAGCAGATTACTGTTAATGGGCCTTTACTTCTGCCCTAACAAAAGGACTGGGGAGGGTCATTAGACCTTTACCTAATGTTCCTTCTCAGTTGCACCTGATCTAGTACATAGACAGGGCAGGAGGTTAACTGAAGAGGGGATTCCACCTATGCAGCTGTGGGGAAGTTCTCATCCATGCTGGGATGAAACTGTTTGGTGATGCACCTGTTTTGTGATCATCTACCCTGATGGCTCCTGTAGGTAACCCTCCTCCCATGCTTCTGGAAGTAATAGCAATAGACTGGGTGGAATCATTCCTTTGGGCTGTTGTTGGTGCCTTATTTGGAATAAGTAGGCGTTTGTTCATTTCTCCCCAGGAAATACTGACACAACATATCACAACATGGTAAAAGAAAACCCATGGACACACACACACAGAAACAGGGTTTAATTTATCTTTTTTTCTCTTTTTTAAGCAAGACCTCACTAGATCACTTCTGTGATAAGTGGCTACTCGCACGATATTGGCATTGATCTAGTCAAGAAAGTCGAACCTGCAGGACCCAATCACCCACCTCTGTTTAAATGACAATGAAATTTCAACATGAGCCCAAAAGAACATTTAGGCCACAGCATCATCTAATTTCAGGGTAAAAGTCATAGGGGACAGCCCTGCCTTTCCAATGGAGGCAAAGAAATTGTCTTTGTTTTTATTTTTAGATTTCTTTTCTTTATGCTTGGAGTTTGGAGCCTGCAGAGAGGAATGTCTGTGTTTTACAAACCTTCACAGTTGTTAATTGCACTTGGCAAGTCAGTCTGTTCCCAAAACAGTTCCACAAAGGTTCTCGCAAAATGACTGAAGCCCCTATAAGCCAAAATGCTAAGGGAAAAAGGCAGGTTAAAGATTCTTTTTAATCAGAGGCTGCTCTTGTCCTTATACAGATGATTTTGATCCTCAAAAGCTCTAATGAAAATTACCAAGGAATTCCCTTAAGTTCTCATGTCCTTAGTTCTATTTAGGTAAGAAAGTCTAGGAGAATCATCCAGAATGTCCACAAAGAGCTTATCTAGCGTTCTTTCTCAGTGAGTAGTATTTCTGAAAATTAAGATTATTTTCTTTCCTTAGAACTATAAATTCAGGTTGGGCTCCTTTTTTGTGAGTGGGATACTTTTTACGCCAGTCAGTCAACTGCTGCCTTGGGCAAAGCCTTGCTATTTCCTTCTGTTTACACCATTTCTACACCCCTGTCTCAAATAAGCAGGCCTTTGACACACCACCTCTATCTTAGCCCCTTAAGGCAGAAACAAATCCTCTGTGTTCTTGAAAAACAGCATGCACACAGCGTGTAGACTCTTGGCTTGTTTCAAACATCAGAACTGTATGGGAGCACTAAAGAGTGCCTTGTCTGTGGACTTCTGGAATATGCTAGAGGGTTAGTTTCTTTTTTCCAAAGTTTCATCAGGGGCAGCTAAGCTTGTAGATAATCCTCTGGGTAATTTCACAGTCCCACACACTGAATTCTGTGAAGTATCTTCCATGGAGCCCTTCAAATGTGAAAGAATGTGCTGTGGAGATAGCTCAGTTAGTGAAGTACTTGCCCCATAAGCATGGGATCTGAGCTTGGACCCCAGGACCACACACAAAGCTGGGTCTGTAATCCCAGTGCTGGGGGCAAGACTGGTCCGATCCCTGGAATTTACTACCTAGCCAGCCTAGCTGAATCAGTGAGCTCTAGGTTTAATGAGAGTTGCTGTCTCAAAAAAATAAGGTGTGGAGTAACTGAAGACGCCACCTGACATCACCCTATGACCTCCACATGCAGTGTACTTGTACGTACATGTGCACATTTACACACACATCAAAACCCTCTTTTAAAAATTAGAATTATACTCACCATTTTTAGGTCCTTTGACTCTGATTTGTCTCATGTGGTTTTGATGTGTAGAATCTTAGCATTTTCACTTTTCAAAACCAAAGTCTTATATCAAATAAAAGATGTATTTCTCTTAACAAAAAGACATTTTAAATTCTTGCCAATAGCAGTATTCCAAAAGCCTAGTTGGGAAAAGGCATTTTATTGCCTAAGCTTGATAATAAAAGTTTAATATGGTTGCTCTGGAAACATGTGTTCATATCTACGGCCATGAAAGGAGTTAAACAACTCTTTCTTCTTTTCATTTTGTTAATATTAACATTCTGAACCTATTATTATCTAGGATTTCTCCCTAAATGTATGCACCAGACTGCCATTCTCTCCTTCAGCATTTTTGTGCATTACCCAAGATGACAATGAATAAATGTGAGTATGCTTGAGAATTAACATATTAAAGTGCTTGCAAGCAGGGTATCCACCCACTGGAAATAACGGAGATTAGGAAAGGACAGCCTTGGATGAATGTGATATTAGGTATGAAAAGACCAGATGGTCTGTAAGATTTAGAGTGGAGCCGAGCTTGAACTTGTAATTCCCAATGAAGATAGAGAAACCATTTTTGAATAAATTATGGGTGTGGCCTGAGGGGAAACAAAGTGGGAGAAACAGGGTTCCAGGGACAGATTCATCGGCACAAGGTGCGCACACAGAAGTGTCATCTGCACAGACTGAGGGGACAAGAGAGATCCATTGGGACAGTTCTGCAAGGCAAATGGTTCTAATAGACAGCTAAGGGAATTAGTGTCCTTTGAGTTTGGGCCCATTGTTACAAACTTAAGTTAGCCTATCTGTTTAGGTGACTATGATGGCATAATGATAAACACTGCACCTTGGGGCTACTAGGGTCTGTGTTTGGCTTCTGCTGATATCACACATCTTCAAGGCAAAATGGTCTTTGACTTAGAAAGTAATTAGCTTTATTTTGTCATCTGTACCTTCATCTCTCACCACTTGCCGGGTCTTCTCATGACTTCTAAGCTGGCATATTCAACCTGTAGTCTGTGGGCCACATATATCCCAGGATGGCTGTGAATGCAGCTCAACACATTTGAAGATGATGATGTCAAAAGGTTGAACTCCCTTGTCTCCAAGTGAATATTTAGAAATACATATATCAAATATATGTATATATTATGAAAAACAAATTGGATCAGATTATTATATTGTTAGAAGCATTTTGACAAAATTAAAATTACCCAAACTCCTAAGTGTTTACAGTGTTACTAGAATTTTGGAGTCCCTTTGTAGTTTAAGAAGGGGCTAAAATGGAAGTTTGAAGATAATTTTTTTAGAGTTTAAAAGAAAAACCCCAGATAAAGTTGAGACTCAACTCAAACTCGCAGTTCAATCCCCGCTGAAGCCAATCTGCCGCGACCACAGCACCAGCACCATGCCTAGGACTCTGACTCACATGCTCCGCCTGCACCTGGAATGCACCGATTCTGGCTATGAAGAGAAGAGATTCTCCACGAGAGATGCTTCTGACTATGACAGAAGCTAGTGGCTGAGTGAGAAATTCAATCTGGGCCTGGACTTTCCCAATCTGCCCTCCTTAATTGACTGGTAGCACACGATCACCCGGAGCAATGCCATCTTGTGCTACATTGCCGGAAAGCACAACCTGTGTGGGGAGCCAGAAGAGGAGAAGCTCCGTGCAGACACTTTGGAGAACCAGGTCATGAACACCAGCATGAAGTTCATTACGCTCTACTACAACCCTGACTTTGAGAAGCAGAAGCCAGAGTTCTTAAAGAACATCCCTGAAAAGATGAAGCTCTACTTGGTGTTCCTCGGAAAGTCGCCATTGGTTTATCAGGGACAAGATCACCTTTGTGGATTTTTTCACTTATGATTTTCTTGTAGAGTGTCTCATATCTGAACTCAAGTGCCTGGTGTGTTCCCAAACCTGAAGGACTCCTTGACCTGTTTTAAGAGCCTGAAGATCTCTCTATACAAGGAGATGAACAGCTTCCTCCCAACATCTGTATTTTCAAAGATAGCTTACTGAAGTAATAAGTAGGCCCCTGTCATGCTGGCACTCTCAGTGAACGTACCCGATACTCCAGAGCCTGGAGTACAACTAGCCTTCTGTCCTGTGCCTCTCATATGTGGCTGCCCTCTCATGCTTTTCTCCACAAGGCACACAGTACTTTTTTATGATTTGAGGAGTTTCCCTGAACTCACACTCCCTAGAATTACCTTAAAAATCAGTATTGTCTTGAGTGAAAGGCCCATTCCCAGTGTAAGAGCTGCCTCTGCCTGTCTGATCTCCAATAAAGTCTGAAACATTAAAACAATAATAAAAGAAGGAAAAGGAAAGAAAAACTCAGGGCAAGGAAGCAGCTGCTGGGAGGAAAACAGAAAAGAGAAGGGGAAATCTGTCTTTCAGACTGACATGGAGGTCAGTCACGTGGCCAACTAGCAGTCACATGGAGGGGAGAGGAGCCTTTGAGAAGGAATACGGGAACCCACAATGTCAGGGAAAACATGCTTAGAAAAGAGGCAGAAAAAAGAAAAGGAGATGATGCGATTGTCTGAGGAATTTGGTGAAATGGGCAGATTTACAAAGCTACCGCATTAGGGGTAGGGATTCTGGGAAAGAAACACGCAGTGTCTCACTAAAGAACTAATTATTCTGTTTATCTCTTTGGCATGGCTTAAGGTGAATCTGCCTTTCTAGGGGTGGCCCCTGGGCCAGGCACTTGACCAGTCCAAGGTCTCCACCCATGCTCTTAAGGGGCCTTTTTTGTTACTGTAACAAAAGCAGTTCCCAAATCTGTTTTCTTCTAACTCTCCAACATTTTACAATTCGTTTTCCTTGTCTGCTACAGTTTCTTCTTTCTGTCCTTTAAACATGTCAGTCCCTTCCTATTCTGGGTTCAGTTTTCTTATATTCAATTCCTTTTGACTGAGCATCTGCTCTCTCACACCTCCTCACGTGGTCTGACTTCTTGTTCTTAAGATTTCTTCAGTGTCTATTCCCTAAGGAAAAGCAGTTGCAGAGATGGAAACTGTCCCTCCTCGCCATATTTGGGTTTTTCTTCCATGACGTAATTATCTCCAGTAAGTGGCTGCCCATTCAAGGACTATGTTTCCCAAGTGTCTTTGCATCTTGATGGTGTCACATAACCTTCTGAACTGAAGGACTTAAATGGCTTTTCTATCTTTTTGATTCTAGCCCATTGGTTAAAAACAAAGAACTCTGAGGTTCTAGGATATGATAGAAAAACAAGATGGAAGCAATCCAGGCCCGGAAGTTTCTGCTGCCTATTGAACAATGAATTGAAATATATGCAACTGAAAGATTTGTTTTATTGTGTTAAATCTCAGACATTATGTAATTTATCTGACACAACAGCCAGTAAACTACCTTAAAGTAGAGGTCCAGAATTCTCTGAATGTTCAACTTGCCTAACCACTCTCCATTATTTTCAATTTTGCTGTACCTTACACATTTTTATGACATAATCATATATTTGTTCATATAAAGGTTATATATCTCATGTGGGTAGAAAAATTGCATCCTGGATCTAATACTATGCCAGGCATGTTAACAAGTATTTAGTTAATATTAGCAGAATGGATTAAAAATCAGTGGGTAAAAGAAAAAGCTTTAATGTATTAATAAAACTAAAAAAAAAATGTATAAAGAAATGAACATTGTCCATCTGGCTTAAGAGTGAATGCTTGAGGAGCTAGAAGGCTACAGAGGTGAAGATGACCCATTCTGTGGTTGGTAAATCATTGACTAGTATGCTCACAGCTAGATTACCTCATTCTTCAGATGCAAATGTACACTGCCTGATGAACATAGAAGTTGTGGTCCCTTTTTGGTTACTGTAGCAAAATACCTGAGAAATTCAAATAAAATAAAACAAGAAAAGATTTATTTGGACTCATGGTTTCTTAGGTTTCAGTTCCTGGTCAGACGGCTCCATTACTTTTAGGCATTGGCATGGTGAAGGGAAGATGCGTGCCTCATATGGTTACTTTTTTTTTCTCTGACTAAATACCTGATGACAATCAATTTAAGAGATTATAGGGGATAAAGTGCCTCCTGCCTGGAAGGCTTGGTGGGGGTGGTTCTCTGGTGGGGGAGCATGAAGCACCTGCCTACTCGCTGTTCAGGAGACCAGGAAGTAGAGTAAGATGAATGCACTGACTGGTTTCTCCTTTTTCTCTTTTTATTCTGTCTGGAACCCCAGCCCACGGATAGTGCTGTTCATATTCAGGCCGGTCTTCCCTCAGCTAATCCTCTCTGGAAATCTCTCACAGACACACCCAATAGTGTACCTGGGCTTTCTTACCCCAATCCAGGTGCTAACAAAAATTAACTGACATAGCTCACTGCAACCAGGAAGCATTTCATATTGAAACAACAATGGAAACTAAAATGCTTCTTTTTGTGAAGTCAGCTGGCAAGGAGCTTGAGTAAGAAAGCTCAAATCTGCCTTCTTCGCAGGTGTAGGAGGAATTTGTAGGAAGGCAAAGGGGAGAGCTGCTTGTTGAGCGAGTGGCAAGCGGGAGAATTTCATGGTTCTTTTGACAGGCCCAGGTGGCCCTCGAACTTCTTCATAGGATGCACATATGTCTTTTCGGGGAAGGAACTCTGCACAGGGGATTTTAAGCTTGTGACATCAAGTGATCATTGACCAGATGAGCTGACTTCTGCCATGTGTGTTTTAGAACTCAACCCTTTCAGGTGTATTCTCTCTTTCCTCACAACGGCTGTGAAGAGCTGAGAGGTCACACGTAGCCGCAGCCTGTCAGTCCCCACAGCTCTCACAAGATCTAGGTCTTCTCCCACCATCAGTCCAGGAGCCAGGCCCCTTCTGGACAACAAAACTCTAAATGGAGAAACGCTGAAGCAGGACACATAACCAGCCATCAGAATACATGCTAACTAAGCCCTTAGTTTTCACAGAAGCCTCTTATCCAGAAATGCCCTTGGGACTTTGCAGACACTGCCTCACCTGCAAGTATAAGAAAACATTTTTTCGTCAGTTAGGTGATGTCCATCTGGCCTTGGACCTATTTCCTCTTGGTACATCACTTCCCCTCCTGACTCTCTCACAAGCGACTTAAAAGAATAGACTGTGCACTCCTTGGGCACTGACATGTTCTCTTCAGATCCTGCTGGCTCTCTCATAAACCCTTGGCCTGAAGGAAAATCCAACTCCATGCCTCCCATGAAGCCCAGTCCTCCCTCAAAGCTAACAGTCTATAATTAAAACGTTGACTTCTAACCACCTTTACATATGTTCTGGAGGCTTTTCTTGAGCAAAGAACTTAGGCACTTTGTTGTTTAAAGAATTTATATCCAGGTCTTGGCTGATTCACTCATAGGCATATAAATGGCCACACTAGGTATAGAAACAACTAAAAGTGAACACTGTATTCTTTGCTTATACAGTTTATACTGTTTGCAAAAGAATATTCATGAATGCCAGAGCCTTACAAGCAGATCAGTATTTTTAAAAATTAGTTATGGTGGTAGTAAGTTAGCATACTCTTTTTTTCCCCTTCTGCTACATTGCCAAGGCTTGTTTGGAACTCATGTGTTCAAGTTCTCATGCTTCAGCCACCCAAGTAGCTTGGCTATTGGCAAATACCACCACGATCAACTACAATAAAACAAAACAAAACAAAAAACCCGAAACAAAACAGCAAAAAATATCTGTCTCTTGGTGCGTATGAAAACAAAGCATTTGTGTCAGTCCAATCCAGAAGTTTCGCCATGCTAGTCCTGCTGTTGTGTAGCTATTTGATCAGACTTGAAACGTTCTCTCCTGGAAGAAAGAGGGAGGTGCCCAAGACCTAGGAAGCTAGTGAAGTTTATAAGATTCAGAAGGCTCAGGATGTGGCAGGATTCATAGGGCCCCTGCCCAAGGTAGTAAAAGCAGTGAAGAATTAATTGCTGGGGAGAGAAGACTCTCTCACTTGCTGAACTGCCTGCAGGTCCTGCAGCTCTTGCAGGGAGCTTTAGGACTGCAGCTTTCTTGATTCATCACCTGTGCCAGGACAGGCTTTCCAGATATTTCAAGGATGCAGCTGCTCTTTTAAGTAACCTCTCACCCATAATGCTCTAAGTGACCCCAACAGACTCCAACAAACTAGTCTTGGGTTTCTGGTTTCTTTACTCTGACATTGGTACACTATTCGGGGAGAACAGATGTTTGTTAACACCGCCCCAGGAAAAGTTACAGAACATCTGCTCTAACAAAATACTAGAGACTTGGTGTCTTGAACAACAGACATCTGTTTCTCATGTTCACTTTTTCCTGTGTACTTGCATGGCCTTTTTCTTGTGCACCTGCATTTTGAGTGTCTCTCCCCACCAGTCATGATGCTGTCATACCCTAACAATTACTTCTCTAAATGTACTCACATCGGGACTAAATGATTCCGCATCCAATTTTGCGGGATAAAATACAAGTTACATAATAATATCAAAAGATGTTCCAAAAGGAAAAAGTTAAGTCAAAAGATTTTAATTACAGCCATCCATATAGAAGCTATGATGAGATCTAACTTTGATCCTTATCTTTAAAAATATATATTTATTTATTTATTGTGTGTGTGTGTGTGTGTGTGTGTGTGTGTGTGTATGTATCGGAGGATGTTTGCCTCACTTTTTAAAAAAGAAATGTCAACATATTTTGGTAAGGCACACAAATTTTAATTAAGGTCGAAGTACAGTACCTATGAAAAAGGTGCAGAGGGCTAGGAAGATAACTCAGTTGGCAGAGTGCTTGCTTTAAAAACATGAGGACTAGAATTCGATCTCCAAAACCTATGTTAAAAAAAACAAAAAGGAAGAAGATGGCCATGCGGCCTGTGCTTTGACTCTCAGCACTGGGGAGGCAGAGAGAGGCCGATCCCTGAGGCGCATTGAATGGACAGCCTAGCCTGTTTGTGGGGTTCCAGGTCTCAAAAATGAGGATAGCTTCTGAGGAATAATGAGGGTGTCCTCTGACCTCTCCCTACATACACATGGGTAAGTGCACCCCTACACACATGTACATCGAAACAGACTACGCATAGAGAGATTCATATACCTAGGCCCCATTTCCTCTGAGTATTTTCTTGTCCTTGTTTGACACCTATTACCTTTTTGAGTCCTAACTCTCTGTCTACGTTTGTTGTTTCATTGGTTCCGCAGAAAGACTTCCTTCTTGCTTTCAAATGTGCCCTGACAAAAGCCTTACTTTTTTCTCCTTGCTGCCTTAGGAGAACTGCTTGGGTCGGGTCACGCTCACAAACTCAACTCTGGGTCATCTGGACAAATTGGATCTCCCTTTGATTGCCATGGAGAGTAAAATGTAGCTGTTTTATGTGTAGTATGGGAGAAACCCATTTGAATTAGATTAGTGAAAGACTATAATTAGAGATCATTCATAGGAAAACACCATCTTATTAATTAAAGCTTTCATAATGAATGGCAGAATCAGGACAAAGTGTTCCATGTCTAAGCAGAGCACTTCAAGAACTCCAGACATTGGGCTTGCACTCCTCCTCACTGGGGGATTGCTTATGTCAAAAGGGCAATTGAGATACCTTGAATCTGAAATGTTCCCCACAGACCTATGTGTTGAAGGCTTGCTGGAAATGGACAGTACTATTTTGGAAGATTGGAAGGTATAGGAAATGGAACGTGGGACCTAGCTGGAGGCAGTAGGCCATTCTGTGTGTGTATGTGTGTGTGTGTTTGTGTGTGTGTGTGTGTGTGTGTGTTTGAAGGTCCATTCTTGCTCTGGAACATTCCTATGTGTTATGACAAAGAAGCTTTTCTACCACTTGTTCCTGCAACTGTATAATCCTTCCAAGTTCCTGGGGCCCGGCAAGCACGGACTGACCCCCATGAAATTACGCAAATCAATCCTTCCTCCCTTAAGTTATTTCTGCCAGGCATCAGTCATAGCAATGAGAAAATCTGTTGCACACAACAACAGTCACATAAATATTTTTTGTTTCTTTTTCTGTAAAGTCTTATTTTTTATTTTACATGTCTGAGTGTTTTGCCTGAATATATGTATATGTACTAGCATGTAGTGTCCACAGAATTCACAAGAAGGCATTGGTTCCCCTGGAACTGGAATTACAAGCACTTGTGAGCTGGCATGTTGGGGTCCTCTGCAAGAGCAGCAAGTACTCTAAGTGCTGAGACTCTATTTCCTATTCCTTGAAAGTTGAGTTTTAGCATATTGATAAAATGAGATATGGTGAAAACCTTCAAGGGCTAAACAGAATTATAAATTCTATCCCAGGAACAGTAGTTTGCCAGTTCTATGCCTTCCTCATGATTTGCTACTTGTATATTGCTGAATACGTAGTCTTACCTTATACTGAGGACATGCATACATTGCTTCTAGTTGGAGGACACAGAAAATGTGCTAATGTTCGAAATACCCATTGAAGTTTTGTAGGAGCAGATGGCTATAAATGTGTGATATTTGAACTTTAAATTTTCTTTGAAGAAACATACTTGTCTTAAGCGTCAAGAGAGTAGAAATTTGAGTTAGGAAAATTGGTAGATATGTGACAATTTGAAGTTCAAGAAGTTCTACACACATGAAGAATTAACCATAACGTCGTTGCTGTTTAACATATAAGTTAAACCACTTTGGCCATCTCTTTAGACAAGCTTCGTAAATTTTCTGAGATATTAAAGTCCAAGATCCTAAATGCTCAAGGCAAAGAAAGTAAAATAATTGATGTCGCTACAAGGTCTCACAGAAAGCTGAGTAGATTATTAACATTCATAAGAAAATTTCCAAATTAATGACCTAGAGAGAATAATATTTGGGTTTAATGATTCTAACAAAAGACATGTCTCTCATAATGAGTAAATAATGTCCATTTGACTTTTACCTTGTGGTGGAGCCGGGCTCTGGTGAAGATTTGTAAAGCAGTTAAAACCTTTTATAACCTTGGAAAAACAGCTATGTGAAGTAGCCTCATTATATTTGGCCTCACTTTCTGAAACTATGTAATCCAATTTCACTTGGTAGATGTCTTAGTTTCTCTTCTGTTTCTATAATATAATACTCTGACCAAAGCAAAGGACTTGTTAGCTTACAGTTCCAGAGCCACAGAGTTCATTATGAGAGGGGAAGCATGGGAGGCAGGGCATGAGACTAGCCCATCACATTGCATCGGCAGTCAGGAAGCAGAAAGAACAGGGAGTGGGTCAGACTATAAAACCTTGAGGTCTTCCCCATTAATGTACTTCCTCCAGTAAGGCTCCACCTCCTAAAGGCTCCATAACCTCCTAAAGGTTCCTTCCCAAACAGTGTCACTAGCTGGGGACCAAGTGTTCAAATGCATGAGCCTAATGGGGGACACTTCACATTCAAACCAACAGTTTCCACATTGAAATAAGTTTTTGATTTTAAGTTGTGGTTATAAATCTGAATTTCTGAGTGAAGTGAAAAGCTCAGGGGTGTGGCGGCATACACCTGTAATCCTAGCAGATGAAGTCACAGAGATCCAGAAATCTGAATTAGTTCATTAGTCCATATACTAGTGTAACTGGCTTATTGTGTGTTCTAAGCTTGGTGTGTACAGTATGAAGGTACATTTCTTGGTCCATTGCTTTAATTGCACAGGTATGTCCCCTGTCCTCCTCCTCCTCCTCCCTCTCCCCCTCCTCCTCCTCCTCCTCCTCGTCCTCGTCCTCCTCCTCCTCCTCCTCGTCCTCGTCCTCCTCCTCCTCCTCCTCCTCCTCCTCCTCCTCCTCCTCCTCCTCCTCCTCCTCCTCCGGCAGGGTTTTCCTGATCTCCCTGTAGTCCCAGCTGGCTGGGACTCACAGAGATCTGCCTGCCTCATCCTCTGACTGCTGGGGTCAAAGTTGTGTGCCAGCATACCCTGTTCCAGTCTTTGCTTCTTAATCATATCTTGGTACCTGTAGTTATCGAAACACAGTGCAGCCCAACTCTGATTTCAGAGTAACCCTCAACATGTCTGACAGATGTATAGATGAGTTTGCAGTGGGAGGTGATACGGCCAGCTCTTTCATTTTTTACACCTACTCTGGTTGGGGCAGTGTAAACTTAGAGATGCCTTTCTCTCTTGGAATATATAGAGGAATTTTTCCAAGGCCTCTGCAGGAAGGTCTCCAAGCTGTGCATTTGCTTCTATTGGCAACGTGACTGGCTTCTCTTTGATTTGACTTCTCAGTATCTGCCTCCTAGCAGTCTCTTGCCTTGTTATAAGGCAACTCCTAGCTACCTTGCATTTGTGTCTGAACTGCCATCTCTGCCATGACAAAGAATGAGGGACTGCATCCTTCCCTCTGGAGCCCATTGTGTCCCTCACTTCTCTCCACATCTAGAACTCAAGGAAACCTTGACGGACTGCTTCACAAACCTGCCCCTTCCTGCAGTACCTGGCTGTCTGTGGAGTTTGCTTGTTTTCTGTCTGCCTGTCAGTTGGCAATATTAAATTGTTTTCTAGCTTGTACTCTATGAAATGTCATTTTTATCTTAATAAAAGAATCAGCCAAATAGTGGCAGTCATAGCATTAGAATGTGGATTTGGTCTCTCTCCAGTGTTATTTTTGTTTAGAACCTCCCTTAAGCAGTTTTGAGGAGACTTTGGGAGTTTACAGCCAGAGCTACCAACTACCAGGCAAAGCTAATAAGCTTCCTGCTTCTTGAAAGAAACTTCAACAGGGATGAACCAACAGATGTTAACAAAGGAAGAATATTTTAGGTTAAGGAAAACATTCATCAACTGTAATGATTCTGGTACATATTTCCACGTTAAATTTTTGTAAATTTCAAAATCATTTTATTGATGATGATAATGATGCTGTTCACATGATGTGTGTATGCATGGGTGCTGAAGTCAGAAGACAACTTTTGACAGTTGTTTTTTTCCCTCGGCCATGGGTTCTGGAGGATCAAACTAGGATCACCAGGTATCCACATTTTTCTTTGTTAGAGAGAATAAAAGTATTTTTTATGCTATCCAGAAAATAATAAGGACATAAGAAGTTGAGAAATTTTTATCAATTGTAGAATATTCTATTCAGTGAATTCCAATGTAATGTCCCAGGATCATGTCTGTTTCCCTCATGGCTGTTGTTAACAGGCAGGGGCTGGGGATCTAGCTCAGCGGCAGCGCACCTGCTCGGTTGCTTAGCATGCATGAAGCCACAGGGATGCTCAGCACCATAAAGGAGACAATGACACACACAGAAAACCCTACCAAAATACAGTGTCATTGTTTCCAGTGGCCACGTGCACAGAAGCTTAGGTTTGTGGGATGTAAGTATTCTCCTGGTACTATTAGGGAAATTGAGCAGTTTCATAAGCTCTTTTGTACCCAGATGGGAGAGTAACAGTGAGTATAATTTGAAAGTTGGGTCATCATCAGAGTAGCATGCACTTAAGTATTGTGTGACACTATTCCCGTGAATAAACATCTACTCATGGCAGATAGAAAACTGATAACAGATAAAAGTAAGAATAGTGCCAAAGACTAACTTGGTGAAGGAATGTTCTTGGGTTACTCCGTGGAATATGAGTGAGGGGTTCCCGACATGAGCAGAAGTGATGCAAGGCTGCATCACCAGAAGTTCACCCGATGTGGTTGAGAGGACTCACGGAAGCTGAAACCCTGTGCCTCACCGAACACTTTGCAGGCAGCTTGACAGGCCAGCGAGCGTCTTTCCCAGCAGCTTGACTTGTCGTTTCTTCTAGGAAGCCTGGCTTGTCTTTGTCTCCTCAGCCGCCCTTGCTGCTTATGTAGCCTTGTGGGAAGAGGTCTTGTACATCTGGGCACTGTCAAAGACTTTTAGAGAGTCTTGAGTTGTTCACTTCCCGAGTCTTAAAAAGCCTCCTTTAGAACTTTCTGGGTCTTAAGGAGCTTTAGGGAAGATAGTTATGCAATAGTCAGGTAGTGAGAAGGGGACTGCAAAACATGGGCAGGATTTTATACAATTTCACTTAGAAAAGTAGAGGAGAGAACGGCTAGCACCTCTCCACGTGCTTGAAAGGCCAGCAGCTTGAGGCTGCTTGTATTTAGTGTGAGATGTCTGGGTGGATTCTAGAGAGGCTCACATAGCTTCAAGGGATACAAGGACACTCTTGCATTTGTAAGATTAAGAGGTTGAGCCTTTACATCAGGCTCATTGTGCAGTGAAGGGGACACTTTAGAGACAGGGCCATAGGTAGCCACTAGCCTCCTCCTCAAAGAAAATGCTACCCTTTTAAGGTGCTGATGAGTATTAACCAATGGTCACATTTCTGCCACCAGTTTCTTGTGCAACAGAAATCTTAACACATTCATGTCCAGTGACCCAGTAATTCAAGTTCTAAAAATCAACTTGTAACTATTTATGTCATCTTATGTGTATGCAAGGCAGCTCATCTCACAATTATTTAGATGTAAGGTCAACAATTTAGAAGCAATCTAATGTCTTCCAGTAAGCATTAGTTAAGTTATTTATAGCATATGAAATATATTCATATACTGAATGGCATGGGGAGGTGTTCACATTAGGTGGAAAAAATTATGCGATGGAACCTTGCACATATGATGCTAATCTTTATACCTAGGCACATGTAGGAAGAATATCCAAAGGTTGTAAGAGGACTGTGTCTACGGGATGGATGAAGGCTCATTTACGTTTTATATTATTATGCTTCTGTCTATGTTTCTATGGCTAAAATTTTCATTCAGAAAATGAACATTATCAAAAACAAAATACAGTAAATTGTAGTGAGCTAGAATTTAATAGTAGCTGCTGTTCAAGGATAGCTAATCAATTTTAATGAAAGCTCCTTTTGAACTCTCCATTTGTGCTGTAGAAGGGACATCTGCTTCAGTGCCTTTTGGCAGCATTTCATTTGTACACATTTTCTCAGAGTACATGGAGTCTACTTTGTAAGCGTAGTCCTGCCAGGAACTCCCGTTTGATCTCGAGGCATCAGCATTTATCGCACTTAAGTGGGACTCTGAATCACCTCAGTCCTTTAGAATCTAGTGATAGTTTTGTGGACACACTTCTTCATCTCTGCTCAACCTGGTATGTCTGCTGTTACATAGAACAAGAATAGAGAAACTGAAGCCACACAGCTGTCTGGCCGACTTCACCCGAGTGCAGGTGTTTTCATCTTCTTCTCTGAGGGAGAAGCAGCACAGTCTCAGCATCTGTGAGGACTAGTTCTAGGACCTCTCTGTGGTGCCCAGTTCTGAGGATGCTGTCTCTTCTATAGTGTTTGCTTGTAACACTAGATCACTTATAACACCTAATGCAATGTACTATGTAAATACTTTTACTGCACTGTTTAGGAAATAATGGCATGGGAAAACATGTATATTCTCATTAAGGATGCAATTTTTGAATTTTTTATTCATAGTTATTTGAATATATGGATATGAAACCCATCTGTGGTGGGGAGCTGGCTGTAATTCCATCCCCGTTTCAAACAAAATCTCTATAATGGAAGAAATGAGAAGATGTGTCAGAGCAAATAGAAAACAAGTGGAGAATTCAAAGCCTAGAATGCTTTCTTTCACCTTAGAAATATGATGTAGAATGTTTCAATTTGTTTCTCATGTGCAGCAGAAAAACTCATTACAGAGATTTTTCAAATGCTTTTGACTGAGCTGTTACAAGAGTTTTCCCAGAAGAGTAGTCAAACTTTATATGGGATTAGTTGAAAAGAGTATTTATAATTCCGAATATTGGTAATTTGCATATGGTGCAAAGGTAATGGGATTATCTCATCATTTGGAGACCTCACACTCTCCAATTATTCTTGCTAAATTAAATTTCATAGCATTAGTTGTCATGTATGAAGGTTTGCCACTAGATGGCACTTAAAATCCACCAGACTCAGGGAAACCTCACCTGAGAGGCTAGAGACACAGACCAGGAATCCAACTTGGAATTCTCAGAATAGTGTCTCTACTTGCAGAAAAAAAACAGCTCAATATCTGAGGGCAAGATTCATTCTTAAAAAGAACCTATAAATGATATAATGTCTTTAAATATAATTTTCCTTTACTTAAATTGCTACTGATGAGCAGGATTTTAGTACTGGGAAAACAGGCTGCTGGACTAATGAGGGTTTGGCAAATTACGGAGGACAACGCTCTGTCTGAGGAGGTGTAAGCACAGGGAGGCGGCGTGGAGGCGTCAGTCTTAGCTCGGTGCTTTCTGTGTTGCCTGGCACCAATCTCTCTCTCTCTCTCTCTCTCTCTCTCTCTCTCTCTCTCTCACACACACACACACACGCACACACACATGCACACACATTAATTTAATTTCTGTTCTGTCATATATCAGGGGAACAAGATCTGGTGCAATAGTTGATTTCAGGGCCATGGCATTGGCCAGCCAGTCTCATTGTAATTGACCGTCGGGTGTGAATGGGGTGACAGGTGGAGTTGGAGGAATGGAAGGGGTTCATTTTTAGCCATGGTATTATGCAACAGCATTGGTTAAAGGCTCAATCAGGAAAACAACAGCCAGACCTACAGTGTTGGGTACCAGACAGTGTGTGCAGCCAGAACCAAGAGGAGAAAGGTGCTGAATGGGCAGGCAGAGTGTGTGATTTGGTCTACCCTCTATATGTGACCTTGGGCAAGTTAACACATCTCTGAGCCTCTGTTTCTTTATTTGTGCATAAAGAGTTTTGTTGATATGATGTCTGAAACCTCAAATAAAGTTGTATCAGGAAATTATTAGAAATTTATTTTGTACTTAACTCTCCTAACAATTTTTGACATGGGCATAGCTGAGAGTTTGTTATCCTCTTTGTTTTCTACAGCAGGCCATAGAGGCTGCATTCGGTGGTTCTGCATATTAGTGTTCTGACTTCAAATTCAGGTGTGTGTGTGTGTGTGTGTGTGTGTGTGTGTGTGTGTGTGTAGGTACACTGTTTCCAGCCCTTTGATAGATACTTGTTAATGTCCTACTACATGTCTGTTACTACTTCCTGTGGGCTCAGAGTATATTGGTTATTTTTCTCATAGCTGCGAAGGCAACTTAAGTAAGAAGGGTTTAGTTTGGCTCACAGCTTAGGAAAGGGTGCAGTCAGCCCATCATGGTGGGATCGTGTAGAAGCCTGAGGTCACATTACCTCTGCAGTCTGGAAGAGGAGAGCAAACAGGAGGTGGAGCTGGTGAATAAAATCTCAAGAGATTCACTTACTCAGGCAAGACTCTACCTTTTGAAGGGTCCACAACTTTTCAAAACAGAGCCAGATGAGGAACAAGTCTATGGGGGACATTTCACATTCAAACCACAGCAAGGAGGCACCAGAGTGAACCTGTCTATCTAGAGAAGGAAGGAATCACCTGAAAGGGAGCTCTTCTTTTTCTTTATGTATTTCTGTCTTCTAAACCACCTTAAAATTTAATGTGATAGCTTCTGAAACCTGAAAATAAGGTTTCTTTATAGTAGCAAAATTGACCTTTTGGGCCAGGGAGTTCTTTGTCATGAGAGATCATCGCTCATCTTTTAGGCATCTAGTAATGTCCCTGGGCTCGATGCACACCATGCCTGAGTTGTGAGAATGCTAGTGTCTGTAAGCACTGCTCAGTGACCCCCAGAGACAGTACTGCTCTCAATTGAGAACAAGTGAGAAGAGCCTCGGTATGTCTAAGTGGAGGGGAACCAGATCCCAGGAAAGAGTCTGACTGCATGCATTTTTAGACAAAAAGAAGTGCAGGAGAACATAATCTTTCTTATTACCAACCTCCTCTGTACTGAGGAAACAGATAGAAACAGAGCTGGAAATCTGCTAAAAACCAAGGAATGCTCATATATAGGAAATTTGCTTAGAATTTTCTCTTTTGGATGTAAAGTAGAAGGATAAATCTCCCATAGAGTTTCTTTATTTAAAGCACTTTCCAAAATAGAATTGTTTCTCTGGACAATCATGATTCACACACGTCTGCTGACTTTTTGTTTCTTTTTTTAGGTGATAAGACTTAAGTAGAGAAATATTGCCTGGTGCATATTGCATGAGCTAGAGAGTCTCTAATATATCCGTGTTTCATTGTAGATTTCCAAATAATTAGATGCTTTTTATCTCCCTTGAAACCTGTAGGGCTTAAATAACCCAAACACTCCTTAGCCACCAGCCTCTTTAAGTTTTTGGCTATATTTACAGGTGGGAGAGGACATTCTTCCAAAGTACCTTCAGTGCTAACAAATACCAACAGAGTGAAACAAGAACATTTCTGTTGGGCGAAAGCCAAAGCAAAACCAAACCATACAAATCCTCTGCGATCCCAAGTCATGAGTAGAGGGAGAGGTAACCTTTCCACGGTTCTGTGTAAATTCCAGAAGGCTAGTCTGTCTTGACTCCATTGTAGCTTGACCTCAGTTCTGGAGGGACAAGAATTGACTTCCTGAAATCCCTTCTCAAACTGAAAATACACTCTTTTGGCTCATTTGTTTAGCCCCTACGACATCCAGTAAAAAGGCAGACTTTCAGATGCTTAAGGTGGGCTGAGGCGGCAGAGAGATCTCTGGGTTCCACATGCAGCTTCTCTCTAGACTGGCAATGTGGAGTGTATTACTGAAAAAGGCTGAGAGCTCAAGGCATCGTTTGGCATTCCACCTTGGCAGCAGCAGGCAGTGAACTGTGAGGAAGTTTTCTCTAAATCTGATGGCACCTTTTACTCTACTACAGTGCAATGTGCAGTCTGTGGCACGTGGATCCCTAAGAAGTGGATAATTTACTTGAAGCAATTTCTCTGCTACCCCGCTTTCAGATGGTTTTGCCAGCTGTGGAAGACACAGATATTCTGTTTTGACAATCACCAATAGCCATTTTTCTCTGGGGGAGAATTAGCAGAAGGTACTTGGAGTACCCAGATGGAGGTCCTAAGTATGGGTTCAGGCCCTAGGGAAATAAATCAGTCTCCTCTACTGCTGCTGTTTAGTGAGTGGACTGAACGCTGTAGCAGTCACTGGGAGCCTGTTAGAAATATTGACCCTTGGATCACTTCAGACCTACTGCATCAAAATCTGGAGCTTGATAAGATGGCTGTGTGGTTCAAGTGATCCACATACAACCTATGTTTGAGAAACAAGCTTTTAAAAATAGTCAGACTGCAACCTTAATAATTTCTAGAATCACTTGGGGAGTTTTAAAACATCCTGATGCCCAAGCTAACCCTGGCCAGATCACTGGTTCTCAACTGGAAGCCATGCCCTCCCATGCAAAGGGCCATTTTACAATATCAGTAGACAACTTGACTATCATACAAGTAAGAGAGCTTCTGAGATCTTGACGATAGAAAACAGGCTATTGCTAAGTATTCTACAATAGAATGGACAGCCCCTCACAACACAGAATAACCTACCCCCAAATGCCAAAAATGCCACTAGTCTACAGTCTAGAACAATTAGTTGAAAACTGCTAGAGATTGAAACTGGTAGTCACATATTTTTGAAGTACTTCCTAAGCAAGTCCAGCTTGCAAGGGCCATTGAGCAGACATTTGTTCAACAGAGATTTTCACAATCTAGAAAAATGACTTAGCTTCAGTATATGAGGTAAGTAGAACTGTGCCTGTCCAGTGTCTTCAGCTGTGGGGAAGGAGCCCTGAGGGACAGGGAAGTATATGGTGCTAGTTAGAATGAGCAAATTGGACCCTCAAGAAACAATTCTAAATGCTTCTCTAGATCAAACAGAGAATTATAGGTCTTTCTAAATGATTTGTTTGCATGTGGCTTTTCCTGGGGAGACATGAAGAAAATCTCTTTCCATCAGATAGAGAGCTTATTAACAGACCAAAGAAAGGGGTCTGTGAAGCACTAGCAAACCAGTGAGCTTTCTTGGGTTCTTTACAGGAATATGGGGAACTCACAGGCAGCCACAGCATTCAAGAGTATTATTCTAGTTGTTGTTATTATTCAGGTAATCTTGGGGAGGGAAGGGGTCTTATGAGCTTCATGACCTTCTCCACTCCTCCATGAGGGAGTGTTAAGAGACCCAATTTGGCTGTAGTCCTGTGCTGATCATCACAGCTGCTCTGCTTCCCAGAGTAAATGACATTTCAGTACTTAGTGGCTTAAAGCAACTTCTAATTGTTTATCACAGTTCTGCAATCTCAGTGAATTCAGCTGGATCGTCCTCACTAAGGGACGGTCTTTCACAGGGTGCCTTCAGGTGTCTGCAGCTGCAGTCTTTGGGGATCTAGACATGCTGGACATCTCAGATGGCTCACTCACATGGCTGGCAGTTGGTGGGTGGTTATTTGCTCTTAGCTTAGTTCAGATCTCAGCAACCCTGCAGACTGTAAAATACATTCAGGACTGTGGCATGTGCTGTGGTCCTCTGTCAATAGACCATGTAGTGCCCTAAAGAGGAAAGTATCACAGGAGCAAGTGCTCCAAGAGGCAGGAGAAGTTCCAGGCTTCTTATAGTCTGACTTCAGACCCTTTTGTTGCTGAGGAAGTTCTAAGGCACACTGAGATTCAAGGTTGAAAAGCAGTCCCTCTCCTCTTTGACTGAGGATGGAACCAGGGACTTGTTTACGTTAGACAAGCCTCTTACTTATGAGCAACACCCTTGCCAAACTTCATCCCTCGATGGGGGAGAGGCAGAAGAGGACATGGGATGGGAGGTAGTTGCTACAATGTCCCAGAAATCGAGAACAGGTTAGGGGAAGGCTGTTGCTCCAGCATGTCTAAGACGTTTGAAGCATCTCCTCTGGAATGTAGATATTTTATTTTGGGGATGTTTGTATGTGTGGATGTGTATGCACATGTGTCATATATGTGCATGTATACAGAGGTCAGAGGACAACACTGGGTCTCTTTCTGGCCTGGAATTTACCAAGTAAGCTAGGCCATGGATCCACCTGTCTCTGCCTCTCCAGTGCTGGAATTACAAGTTCATGGCACCCTTCTTGGCTTTAAAAAATATGTGTCTCAGTGATCAAACTCAGGTCCTCATGCTTACAAAGTATCCACTTTACTGACTGAGGCATCTCCCCAGCCTGGATTATAGATTAAAGGGAGGCATCTCCACCCACTAGTGGAGTGGGACTCTAAACTGGAGGAGTCTACTTGGCAGATGACAGCATTTTAGTATCTGCTTCTGGGTGAGCTGGGGAAGCAGGGACACCAAAATGAAAAAGGGAAGTAGAGGCTGCTTCCATCAGGGCCGAGGGAGTGGGCCATTGTAAGTTTCATGAAATTGAGCTCTGGAAACAATGAAACCGGAAAGGTTTATAATCACAGTGCACAATGCATCATTGGTTACAGCAAGAATGCATCTCTAGGCTAGAGAGATGACTTAGCGGTTAAGAGCACTGGCTGCTCCAGCAGAGGACCTGGGTTCAGTTCCCAGCACCGACATGGCAGCTAACAACCGTTCATAACTACAGTTCCAGGAGATCCAGGGTCCTCTCTGACCTTTGTGGGCACTTACATACATTCAGGCAATACATTCACACACACATAAAAATAATAAATAAAATATTAAAAAAGAATGCATCTTACAATCTTTCCACCTCCTCTTCCACAATGATCTCTGAACCATGTGAGGGTGAGGTTTAATATAGGAGTCGTATCCAGGGGATACATACCCTGCAGTCTCTTATTATTTAAATGTTGGCCAGTTTGGCCTTCTGTGTGCTTAGCACTATCCTGTATAAGGAACTTCACTGGTGAGAGCTGAGGCATGCATTAGTTTTCTCTCTACTCTTCATTCTGCTACGTTCCATGAGCCTTAGGCATAGAGGTTCAGCTGTAGATGTGTCACCTAGGACTTTGCATCTCTCAGACATATGTTCTCTGTGTCTGACCAGTTGTGGAATTCTGCTGTAGCCTCCATCTGTTGCCCAAAGAAGTTTCTTTGATGAATGGTGGAGTGGTGTACTGTATACTTGTCTATAAATATAAGGAACCATATGGTGAGGAATTTCACGTCTCTAGTGTGATCGCAGTAGGGTTCTCTCTGGGATCTATGTCTTCTCCAACCCTGTGGATTTGGCTGGGTTCACAGTCCCACCCATGAGCTCATTCCCACTGAGAGGGCTTTAAGTCAAATTAGACAGCTGTTGATCACCCCCAGATGACAGTGAGGCAGTGTGCTGTGCCAGTTGTTACGGTTATTAGACTATAGGGCTGGGTTGGACCATTGATTGATTTTATCCCTTAGAAGACTGCATATTATTATCTAGCATTATGGGAGCTAAACTTTCGGTAGATAGCTTCCAGGTCAGTTCCTACTCCATTGCTCCAAGTCCTATATCCAGAATATGTCCTATCTTCAGCAGTAGGGTACCATCTTCTAGTTCTGGGAGATAGCCAAGAGCTTTGCCACTAGCTTGTCTTATTTTGGGAGTCTCTTAGACTACTCTCACCAACCACTCAGAGGGAGGTCTCTTCTGTCTGGCACTGTGTTCCTTGACAAACAGCCCCTGGTATACATATGCACTGATCTTTAAACACTGCATTTCTCAGGGGGTTTCAGGGACGTCACATTTCCCTCTGGGTTCCGTAGCCTCGAAGATTCACTCATTCACCTCTGCTCCTTTCCTCACTCCCAGCCTCCCTCCTCCCTTCCCAGTGTCAGCATGCGCATTATTCCCACCCTTCCCCAATTACACCCACCTCCCAACTCCCCCCGCCCTCCTGGGTTGTTTCTTTGCCTTTAAATCTGTGTATCCTTTCTATTTTCCTGGCTCCTGGTGTTGCATCAAGCCATATACTCACATATGGGGGATTGGTGCTACAGTCCACAAATGAAGAACACACATCGCTTGCTTTTCTGCATTTGTATGACTTCACTTAGTATAACATTCTCTAGTTCCATCCATTTACCTGCAAATTTTGTGAACGAGGGCGCTTTTTTATGAACTCAGGGAAGCAGAGGCTCTCAGGCCATGGGAAGCTTGCTCATGTGAATGTGTGGCGATGGTGGCGTCCATCACAGGACCCACGCCGACTCAATTAGACAAGGGCCCAGAGTGGAGCAAGAGAAATTGGTGGTGGGCCAAACCTAGGCTTAAAACTCCTGGAGGCTGATTACTAAGGGAGACAGTGAGTATGCCTTACTTACAGTCTCTAGATAGGCTGACCGGACTCCAGTGAATGAATTTGCACTAAAAGACATCTTGATACAAATGCTTGACTGGGGAGGACTTTTGGTGGAATAGATGAGGTTCAGTCCGGGGTTGAGGGGACAGAGATAGGGGACAGGTCCTAAATCTGATCAAGAACTGTTGTATGAAATGCAGAGAAGGTCTATAAAAATTTAAAAGAAAGAATGCATCTCCTAGCACTCACGCTGTCTTAACATCCTTCTGAGCTGTGCACATAAATATATCTCTCTGACATAACTGGGAGCCCCAAACAGTATCTGGGTTATACTCAACTGTCAATTATCATATTGTGGTTGTAAGCTTCGGTTGTGTAGCATACTTTCCAAATGTGCCAGAATTTCCTCCAGAGGTCCAAAAAAGGGGGCATTAATTTTTAGTGCTGCTGATGAATGTGAGGAAAGAATAATGAGATCTCAGAAAGTGATGACTCTTTGAGGCTAACCAAAGTTTGGATGAATGAAAGCATAAAGGAGCTAGATGCTGCATGGCTGTTTGCTATTTTCAATTGAAAAATAATAACTGTATATACTTAGGAGCTAGAGTATGAATTTTTCTTTTTTGTTTTTTTGAGACAGGGTCTCCTTTTAGCCCAAGTGGGCCTGGAACTCCTTATGTAGACCAGGCTGGCCTTGATCTCACAGAGATACACTGTCTCTGCCTCCCAAGTGCTGGGATTACAGGTATGTGCATTACAGGTACATACTTTAAAATGCATGACATTTTGAAAAATACAGACAATGTGGAGTGAAAACGAATTTTTTTCACTCTGGACTTTTCTCTAGAACATGTTTTCTACACGTTCTTTACTATTAAGCTGCTTTCAAATAGGTATTATTTAAAATCTGGTATATTAAGCAGCAGGGCTTTATTTCTTTGACAGAAAATAATTAACAAAAGCTGAGCATATTGACCAATGAGCCTGAGTGTAAAGGGGAAGGACATAGTCAGAAACACAACTTCTGAAAAGTTGGAAGCTTGGATGTAGTTTCAATTCAGTCACTAATTGTTGGTGAGATATAGGATAGAAATTTGACTTCATAGTTCACTTATAATAACTCTCAAACTTAGAATGGGGCAGGAGAGGGCAATATAACTCTGATTCATCCCGTCGTAGGTAAGAAACCACCCATAGTTCTTAGAGGGAAAATTAATGCTATGCGGAGTAAACATTGCACACATTGGTCTTTGCTTAGACTGGTTGCTTTCTTGAGTTGCTGGGGGCATTCCTCTTGACATGAATGTGTTCGTGTAATTATACAATGAAAGCGTCTCAGGTAACGTTCTTCAATCAATTGAAACAGAAAGTCACAGAGCATCCTTTCACTTTGTAATGACATAATTAATCATAGCACAAACTCTTACTCCATGCAACATTTCTTCTTTTTGTAGACTTGAGATAATCCATAGAAAATAATGGTCCCATGAGACTCTAGGCAACCACTTAACATAAACTAAAAAACCAAATGACTCCAGGTCCAAGCTAATCATTTTACTTCTGCTGTGTACTAGAGATGTATCACACACCATTTGAAATGTATAGAAATATTGTAATGCTAAAACTAAGATTTTTCTTAAGGCATATTTGGTTGTTTTATGACAATAAACAATATTCTATTCTCTTTATCAGACTCAGAGTATTTAAAATTCTAAAAACATTTTTTGTTTACATTTGCACTCTGAGATATGTAAGAGTATCCTCTACTAGTGGACTACGAAGCATGACAGAGAGCCAATAAGACAGGATTGGTGACTGGTAATACATAATATTTAGCATGGAGCTAGTAAATCATTCTGTTAATGATTTATACAATAAGTGGATGGTAGAGCAGCGCAGATGTTTTCAGAAGTAAGAAGAGAACAAGCACTAGAACTTGCACATCTAGTGATTCTGGGTCAGTACCAGGTTGAACATCCCTGAAAAGAACTCACTTGTCTTTTCATCCTATTTATTTTGGCCTCCATCTAAAATATCCATTCATTTCAACATTATCACTACTCAAAACGTCCAGTTATTCAATTTGTCGTAGATACTTCGATTCTCCTTCAATTATATCCCCAGATACAAAACTAAATATAATATGGCTACATGAATTGACTCAAATGATTATGGGGCCAACAGACTCCATAAAAACCAAGTACATTGTTCAGTTTGAGTCTGAAGATCAAAGGAACAAAAATACTCTGAGGGCAAGAAAAGATGAATATATCAGCTCAGAGCTAAAAATTTTCCCCTCTGCTCTTTGGCTCTCTGAATCATCAACAGACTGAATGAAGCCCACTCGAATTGCAAAGACTTGTTTCCTTCACTGAGTTCATCAACACAAATGCAAATCTCTTCTAGAATCATCTTTAGGGACATACCTAATGTATTAATTTTCGCCTTCCTATGAAAAAAATATCTGGCAGAGATAACTTGAAGGAAGTTAGAAGGCTCAGTTCACCATGGTGGGGAAACCAAGGTCTGAGCTCGGCTGGTGGAACAGGAGGCGGAGAAAATATGGAGAGCTAGAAGCAAGTATAAAGTTCAAAGATTCACGCTTAATGACCTACTTGTGTCAGTCAGGGCCCATCTTTAAAAGGCTTTACAGCCTTTTAAAGAACCACATGCCAGGGACCAAGTTTTTAAAACATGAGCTTGAGGGAGACATCTCAGATTCAAGCCATAACACCCAGAAACAATTTCTGTTATCTGGGCATTCTTTATTCCAGAAACATTGACACATAAAGGTAACTAACAATCACTTCTATCTAGAGGAGATGATTTTTTAGTTAGGATAAGCTTTCCAGTATGCCCTGCAACACACCTTCATATTTACCTCTTCTGTCTACAGGTAGACCAGTGCCTGCCTCCAGCAGAATTCTTCAGGGAGTTGCTTCTTCTTGATTTTTGTTGTTGTTGTTGTTATTGTTGACCCAATATACTTGCAGCATGTAACATCAAAACCTTCCTTTTATTTTATGGGAGAGTGCAAATGTTATGCACCTAAGGAGGCATACTTGCATGAAAAATAGAGCCATCATGCTGCACACTCAGAAAGGAGGAATTGTTGCAAGCAGGAAGAGAGATTGTTCATCTTGAACCTCCGGGAGTCAGAGGCATCAGAGTACTGAATGGCAAGAGGCACGCCATTGTAGCATATGCTCATGAATAATGAATCTGACATCCTATGCAAATGGGACACAGTGATCTCTAAGCTAAAACTTGGTCTCATTATTTATTCATGGCCCCTTGTGCTCAGCACCTGGATAATGTGCTAGCAAGGGACAGCGCGGGAACCAAGCAGGCTGTGCTTGAGATGGAGAAGGTCTGCACAAAGAGGTCAATACTTGGTGTGGTGAGTGCTATTTTCAACACGAACTCCAAAGGTAAATAGAGATGAACAAAATCCTATAGCAAATGCATGTTTGGTCACTCAAACAGTAGACAAATGGGGCTGTCAAGACGGCTTATCGGGTAAAAGAACTTACCACACAAGCTTGATGACTACTCAGGTTTGAGCTCCGGGACCCGCATAAAAAGCTGGTTGTTTTGTTGTACATCTATAATTCCAGCCTGACTTCAGCAAGTTGGGAGGCAGAGAGGGAAATGACTGGAAGCTTGACAACAAGCCTGAAGGAGCAGAGCAGTAGAAGCAGCATGAGAGACCCCACTTGAAGAAGGGGGTGGGACAGAAAGATGCTCAGCAGACAAAAGCACTTCCTGCCAGGCCTGGTGGCCCGAGTTCAGTCCCTGCTACTCACAAGGGGGAAGGAGAGAGCTGACTCCCCAGAGCTGGCCTCTGACACACACTGTTATCATACAGGAGTGAATGAGTGGTCTCTCCTCTCTCTCTCTCTCTCTCTCTCACACACACACACACACACACACACACACACACACACACACAAACACACCCCAAATGGTGGACAAGCAAGAGTAACAGTAACTGACCCAGGTTAAAGGGCAAAGACAACTCAGGGGCTTATATGTTAATACTTAAAATTTGCATGGCACAGAGACAATGGGCAGTTTTGGTCCCCTGGGAGAAGTTCTACATTTCCTGTTAGTTTTGAATTTACCTTTTAGAAAACAGCAATGTATTTTTTGAACTCAAAAATCAATAAAATATTGCAGTTTTGGCGGCATGCAGGATTTTGATTATAACTATGTCTGGATTTGTTTACTTATTGTTCAGAGACAACTTGTCATTTCTGCCCCTTTGGTAAGAAAGGATTACCCATGGGGAATGTTTAGTGATAAAAAGACTCTTTCATGATTGATTAAAATTTTAAAATTCTAGTGTCAATCTATAGTAGTCAACAGGGCATAATCAGCTACAGAAAATAAGGTGGCTTTGGCTTGTTTTTTACAAGTTCCAAGGAGAAAGATTTCATATTCCCTTCTGTTAGACAGTTATTTCCTAACACTGACAGCTGGGAGAGTCTTCCTTGCATTGCAGACAAATGT
This sequence comes from Eospalax fontanierii, assembly GCA_035773235.1. Taxonomy (NCBI): domain Eukaryota; kingdom Metazoa; phylum Chordata; class Mammalia; order Rodentia; family Spalacidae; genus Eospalax; species Eospalax fontanierii. The sequence continues at coordinate 48,657,270 of CM069547.1, read as the reverse complement.
GAATTGATCTCAATATAATAATATGAAAAGAACTGCTCAAGTCAGCACTGAAAAATAGGAAACATTGTCACCCACATGCCAAAGGCTATGAGGGTTTTCTGCAACACAACACTGAATTGAACCAAAAATGGAATAACCCACGTCAGCCTTGCTGCACACTGAAATTGCTTGGAGAGCAATACAAAGGGCCAGATTCTGAGCCTCGCTTACCAGCTGTTTTGGGGCAGCTGGTCTGAGGTGAAGCCCGGTTTTGGTGTTTAGAAACTCCTTAGGACTGGTGAGATGGCTCAGAGGGTATGAGAACTTACCACCAAGCCTGATGACCTGAGTTCAATACCTGGGATCCACATGGTGAAAGGAGAGAACTTTGACGCCACCAGTTGTCCTTTGACCTCCAAATGTACTCCCCTCTAGAAGTATAAAGATCTAAAAGCTCTTCCATCTGGGAGCCGATATCCACAGTAATTCATGGGTGGATGTCTTAGTTACTTCTCTTGTTGCTGTGACAAAATTCCCTGACAAAAGCAACTTAAGGAATGTTTTATTTGGCTCACAGTTTGAGAGCACAGCTCTTCATGGTGGGCACCTCATTGTGGCAGAACCTTGTATCTATAGTCACAAAGCAGAGGGAGACGCATGCTGGTACTCACTTCCCTTCCTTCCTGTAATGCAGTTCCAGACACCAGGCCAGGGAATGGGGCCACCCACGTTTGCAGTGGTTCCTTCAGCCTCACTTAACCCAATCCATCCGCTCCACACAGGCATGCTTGTAGACAGCCTAATCTACATAATTGCTCACAGGTGTGACTGGAGATGTGTCTCTTAGATGATTCTAGATCCTGTCATTGCAATGAATGCCAACCATCAAAGAGGCTCTAACTCAGGGCGGAAGGAGCTGGCTATGGAGGGAAGGGCAGGATGCGGCATGCACTTGTTGGACAAGGAAGCACACAAAGGGAGTTGAAAAGAGTTGCCCTGGTTGGGCATTCACACAATGGTGTGTCATTTCTGTGGACAATGCTACCTTTCCCTCCAAACTTTGGAAACAGAATTAGAGGAGGCTCTTCCTCAGGGGGAAGCATTGTGACTGTGTGAGCTCAGTGTGATGGATGATGTACAGTTTGGTTTGCTGGGTGGAGAAGTGTGGTGGAAAGCTAGGAAGGCCTCGAGTTGGAAAGTGGATTTCTCATCAGGTTTGACATCAGACCTGCAGCTGCCCCAAATGGAAGTTGCCTGGGACTCTGCTCCTCCAGCTCTCTGCCAGGCTGGACCATGAAAAAGCCAATCTAAAGACCCAACACGAGGCCTCTGTCCAGCAAACAGGAGGTGCCTGAGATTGGCAAACACTGCACATTTAATAAGCAAATAAAGCAAGTCTGCAAACTCAAGACGTTCCTCCTCTTGGCCCATGGCAAGCCCTCTGACAGGTTCTGTTACTCTCCAATACTTTGTGCATTATTTAAAGATTGGGCACATTCTGAGAAATGCACTGTTTGGTAATTTCATTGTTGGGCAAACATACTGCACTTACAAAACTCAGATGGTCTGGGCCACTCCTACCTAGGCTATATGGTGTAATTTGTAATTTCTAGGCCACAATCATATACAGCAAGTTACTGTGCTGCTGTGGTTGGCAACTGTAACACAATGCTAACTATCTGTGTGTGTAAACATAGAAGAGATAAACATGGAAGAGTAAAAATAAGCCATGAAAAGCAAAAATGTCAAACCTGTACAGCACAGTTTCTGTGACTGGAGCTTACAGGAGTGGAAATTGCTGTGAGTGACTTAGCCAGCAAGTGCCGAATGACTTGAAGGTCTAGAACATAAGTTCACACTGATGTAGACCATATGAGTGTTTTGCACCCAGGACACACTATTACAAAGCACACTTTTCTTCCTTCCTCATTGTAACATTTTCCATTTTTCAGGTATGTGTGTGTATGCATGTTCGCATGTATGTAGGTGCATATGTGTGTGCATGCCTTTTTGTGGTTGCTGAGGTTGATGTCAGCAATCACCCCTAATTGTTCTTCCACTTTATTCACTGAGGCAGGGTTTCTCAATCAAATCCAGAGCTCACTGATCTGACTAGTATTATTAGCCAGCTTGCTCTGGGGATCCTGGGTCTTTGACTTCTGAGACTGGAATTACCTGCAGGCCATCACACTTATCCCCAAATTACACGGATTTCTGGAGATTTGAAGTTTTGGTCCTCACACATGTGCAGGTGCTTAATCACTGTAACTTTTGAATGAGCTTTAATTCTTCAAACTTTTTGACTTGTAATAATACTTAGCTTTAAACACACTGAACACTGAACAGAAATATTGTCTTTATAACTTCACTGGGTAAGGTTGTTTATTTTTAAAAGCTACTTGCTAGAAATGAAAGCACAAACACACATTTGCCTGGCCTCTGTGGGTTCAGAAACGTCAGTATCACTTTCAGTCTCCCTATCTTACCATTGGACAGTGTTCAGGGGCAAGAAAATGCTCAGAGCTGTCCCACTTCTGCTGGACTCTCTGCTGGAGGAGCTGCCGGAGGCCCTTTCTGAGGAAGTGTCACTCTCCAGGACTAAGTCCTGGGTGGTGTGCTTACCTCTCCTCACCCGCCTCTCCTTCCCCTGACCTCTCTTTTAGTCCTCTTCCTTCTCCTCATCTTCCTTCCCTCTTACATAATTTTCTTGGTAAACTAATACTGCACCAAAACATTTTTCTCCATCAATGCAAACCTTTGATACTGGAGGTCTGTGTTTTCAAATTGTTTAAGCTACTGGCTCAGGTTTGAAAAACAAATTTTGCTAAACTCTTCACTGTGAATTGTCTTGGTGGCTCTTCAATTTTTAAACATTTTCATTTATTTCAGTGTGCGTGTGTGTGTGCATGCATATGTGTTTGTGCACGCACATGTGTGTTTGTGTGTGTAAGTCAGCAGCAACTTGTGGGGATTGACTCTTTCCGTCCACCATCTGGGTCCTGGGGATTGAGCTCAGGTGTCTCAGCCTCGCTTTTCTTTTTTGTGTCCTTCAGTTTCCTCTTCTCTTGTCTCTTCCTCAGCTATGTGTTTCTCTATAATCACACAGTTTGTTATGATCTTCTTGGGCCACAATCATATATGCATTTTGTTGCTGACTGAAAAATGTTCTGTGGCATATTACTGAAACAGGAACATCTATGATTGCTGAGTTACAAGGCAATCTCACGTCTGTCCTGGATAAGTGTTGAGACCTCAGCTGAAAGCCTAACACCTAATGTTGACTCTGCTAACTCGCAGGACCTCACTCCCAGACCAAAAAGTAGAGGTAAAGACTTCCATGGCAAGCATTGCCAGAATCTGGTGCCCTCTGGATTTGATGGGCATTTAAGTCGTCCACATAGTCTTCCTCGGGGCACGTTAACTCATCCTCAGAGATGTCCCTCTGGGAACACTCTGCTGCATGCTTCTGAATGCTGCCTGCTTACAGCACGTTCCTCTGAAAAAGTTTTCACATGAAAGTCTTGACCACTGAAGAGAGGGATTCTCATAGCTCCAGAGAAATCCTCTGAATTCCAACTCCCCGGTTAGTCACTTCAGGCGCAACATTTTAAAACTTTAGATGAGTGTTACGAAATGAATCTGAAATGTCCTCCCAGGCTCATGTCCTCCCAGGCTCCAACTGGCTATTGTAAGGGCCATGGAGCCCTTAGGAGGTGAGGACCGGAGGGGGAGTGAGTCATGGGGGGCAGCGGAGCACCGGAAATTGAAGGTCGTTCCTGTCCTTGATTCTGCTTCCTGGTCTCTGCCAGGAAGAAGCTGCCTCCTCATGCTCAATCGCAATGCCTTCTGCCAGGCTGGACTGAAATCTGCTGGAAACCATGAGCCACGGTCAACCTTTTGTGCTGCGAGTTGTTTCTGCCAGGTATTTTTATCCTGATGATATAAGGCGATACTACAGAAGGGCTGGGCTAAAGGTTGAAGATCTCCATTACACACTCCTACAAGTCCCGTCCTACTGTGTAGTGAGACTCATTTTCCTCACTTCTGGATTCATGGACATTCTGTCTTTGCAGTACACAGGGCTCCTCACTCAGAAGGGCCTGCTGGGTGTATTAATGCTCTCCTGTCACCGTCTTGGACTATATTCAAAACTGGGACAAGGGGCCCTGTATTTTCACTCATTACTGAGTCCAGCAAATTTTGTAGCTGACCCTGGTTGTCCCTTTTCGATTGTGAATATTTGCTGAAGCCCAGAACAACCCTTTCTTAGCTTCTGGTTACACCTGTTTCTGGGGGAGAGTTCTGGCCTGTGTAGAATTTTCACCTCTGAAGAGGAGTGAACTGTAGAATAAACCCATACACAGCGGTTGGGGGCCCATGAAAAGACTAAAGCTTGAAAGAACTGAGCTAGCCAGAGGCACAAAAGGACATACTTGAAGAAAGATTTACCGTAGAAAGTGTAAGCAATTTAAAACAGTATCTGCTTGTCTTTGCAATAAAACTCAAATCTGGATTCTATGACATGAGATTAAAGATGAGATAAGACAATAAATAGCAAAAGTAAGCTTGCTTACAGGAAGGCAAAAATCAAGAAAGAGCAAGATAGAAACAAATGTGTTAGCTTTGAAATAAAAAAATGAGTCAGAGAAGCCCAGCAGACTCTGAACTACTGCCTCGGTCACATGGAGAAGGAGCTTGAGAGAGTCTCCAAGTGCTGAGATGAGCTGACCAGGTGGAAACAAGAGTGTCAGAGATGTGCCAGAGAGAAACTGTGGGAGGAAGCTTCTTGACGGACCCACTGGGCATGGAGCAGTGCTCTTAGATGGCCCCCCAGCCGCAGAGCACCTCCTGGGGGAACAGGAACGTGGCAGAGAGAGTAGCGGGCCCTGGGTTCTGCTTCCAAGAGCTCACCACGGGAATGTCGAATGTAGTGGTTCCCTGGCTTTATGCACTAACGCTTTGGAAATCAGAAGGATTATTTTTTGATTTTGTTACTTTTATGGGTGTGTATTTATTGTACACAGTGATGGGCTTCATGTACACATTTTCATTCCATGGAATCATGTATTCCGAGCCTATTAACCCCTGTGCCCTCTCCTGCCTCCCTTCACCCTACTCCCCTTCATTTCTTCAGGTTGTCTTGCTTCCTCTTCCATGTCATGTGTATGTGTGTGTGTGTGTGTGTATACATGTGTGTGCGTGTATATATGTGTATGTGTGTGTATATATGTATGTATATGTGTGTGTATATATATGCATGTATGTGTGCATGTATGTATGTATATATGTGCTTGTATGTGTGTATATATGTGTGTGTATACATATATATGTGGGTGTATGTGTGTACATATATATATATATATAATTTTATGTATACATAAAATTAGGATCCAGCATTTAACATTTGTCTTTGTGATATGTGTGTGGTGAATAAACACTTGTATGTACAGGTGCACATGTCTGTGTGCATACTTTCAGAGGCCAGAGGAGGACACTGGATGTCCTACTCTATCATGCTCTGCCTTAGTCCGGTGAGACAGGGTTGGGTCTCTTCTTGAACCTGCAGCTAGGCTGGAAGCTAGCCAGCTGCAGCAGCCCTCCTGTCTGTCTCCACCCACCCCAGGCTGGAGTTGTAGGAAGATGTGCAGCCACATTCATCTTTTTATGTGTGCTGAGGATTTGCACTCAGGCACTTTTGCTTGTACAAAAGGTGCTCTTACACATCAAGCCATGTCTTGGCCCTGATTTTTGTCTTTCTGAGTCTGACTGAAGGTATTTTGTTTAAAGTCCTGTGGATTGGCTTTCTGGTCCTTTGACCTTGTGTTAGTCTCTCACTGTAAAGTGACATCCTCTTTATTTAGGACCTTTATGCTAGTGAGGTTTATTCTTAAAAACATCCATAATGTCGTTTATAGCTACAGTGATCAAGACATTACAAAGTGCTTTCAGTTGTATTTTATCTGAGCTTCTGAACAGTACTATGCAGATGGTATTAATAGAAGACACAGGCCATATGTTAAGGTCAAGGGCAGTGTTCACTCAAACCTTCAAGCAGAGCTTTATTTATGGAAATCAATTAGGAAAAAAAAACTGTCCTTGAGAGTTTGGAAGTGGTTGGGACACTGGGTTTAGAACTCTTTGTCAGGCATCTCTGTGATTGAGGCTGAATGGCAATAGATCCTGACTTAAAGGATGGGTCTTGAGGGGTTAGAAATGTTGTAAATATGGCCATTGAGTCCAGTAAAATGAATCAACAAACCCAATTTGAAAAATGAATCATAGGAAGTGGAAAGTTGTAAGAAACAGGGGTCAGGAGGACTGGAGCAAAACCATGTCTTCTGGACATGACAGGACAGCTACCGTCAAGAACTCACTGAAGCTATGGCTGCCTGCACAAGATCAAGCCAATCAACATTCTGGGGGCTACTGACAGTTAGTGTGGATGGATACTTTTCTTATGAGTGTGGCCCCTGATAGGTTGACCACTGTTCAGTGGGTGGCCCCACATCCATGCTTGTGTGGGAAGCCCAAATTAGACTTAGCGGATTATTGAAAATAAAAGGAAGACATGAAGTTAAGAGGGGCTGGGGACTGGGGGTGAATGTGGGAGGGGTTCAGGGGAGGAGTGGGAGGTGAATATGATCAAAATATATTGTATGTGCGTATGAAATTCTCAAAGGAATTAATAACTGTATTACATTAAAAAAAGAGGGTTGCTGCCAAATCTGATGACCCTAGTTCAATCCCTGGGTCCCACGTGGTAGGAGAGAACTGACTTTTTCAAGTTCTCCACCCTTGTGCCATAGCACATGTGTGCCTCCCTTTATATACAGACATAAAAATAAATCAATAAAATAAAAAAGAGAATGAATCTTTTCCCGATCTGAAAAGCTGTCGACACTGTTGGAAGCCTGACGTACCTGGGAATAATGCATTTTCAAATATATGAAGGTTTTTTTTATAACCAGTGATTTACATCCCTATATGGTATGGCTGTTACATATTCAGAAGTCTCTTAGAAAGATGAGCAGTAAAGAATAGGCCTTGTGTTTGGATAGGAAACGACAGAAGTGGTGATGTCAGATCCTAACTCATAGGTAAACTATAACAGAGTTTGGACTCAATAAGGGAACACTACAGAAATTTTTCTGGGCCAAAGTCATGCTGCGTGGCAGGATGATGACACCCTTAATGTACCATGGAATGCTCTAGTTTAGGAGTTTGGAAATGGCAAAATGGTTAATGTTATTTTCTTGCCTACAGAACACATTGTTTATTTAGTGCAAGCTTTTCTTACTAATCTTGGACTCGGTCTCAAATATTCTCAATTCACTGTGCCAAGCATCTTCTGTCAGTCCACCACAGCTGCATCGTAATCGAGTTCAGTTTTCTATTTGTTCAGGCAAAGGTACTGAATTTCAAAAGGACAATGTCACTTCAAGGTCACACCATCATTTAGAAAGAGCTAGGGATGGGTCTTTGAGTCCTTAAGTCATATTTCTATTAGACCACGTGAGAAGCCAGAATTGGAATGAATGTAAGGATTTCAAGATTGTAGTTTAATTCTATTATTTGTGGTTATGTGTACACATATTCTACGTGATTAAGTTTGGTTTATGTGAATGTGCATGTGAAAAGGTCTGTGTGGGTGTATATGTGTATATGTAATCTTTACACATAGCATTATCTTTTCTACATTAGCCCAAGAAATAGAAAACAAGACCAGACTCCTCTCTTTGTCCATTCTTCCCTTCTTTCAGTCGCTAAGAACTGCTACATGTTCATTTTCTCCCTCCCTCCCTCCCTTTCCTCTGTCTTGCCTTCTCTACATCCTTTCTTTTGTGAGATAATCTTACGTAGTGCAGACTGACTGAACTTGCTGTGCAGCTGAGGATGTCCTTGAGGTTCTGATCCTCCAGCTTCTACCTCTACCCAGTGCTTGGATTACCATCATACTTGGTTTTGAAAATTTTCTTGAAGTCCTTTTAGTTCTGGCTTTATTGCGTTACCAGAGTGATTTAAGTGTATGCTGACTTGTCCTGCACCCAGTACTACTGACTTTAAGTCCTCCCTTCATACGTAGACAGGGTGGTTCCTCGCTTATCAGTTCTTGCCTTGTTGCTAGTTTATAACTCAGAACTTCACGTCGCTCCCACCTGCCCTCAGAATCAAGTCCAGGGTCCTTCACGGGTCCTTGCATTATCTTTTCTTCACCCCCCATGGCTCTGCATTTTCTCCATATAGATTTGCTGTAACACCTGCAGTCAGCCATGCCACACGTATTTCCACACTCACAGTTACCTTTGTCCAGTAGCCTTTCACTTCAGTCTGCTTCTCTTCCTTGTTGTTCTATAACCTCATCTCAGATATATTACATGTGAGAATAGGACCTACGCATCGGTCTGAAATCCAGAGTGCTGGAGATGAGATGACCTGAATCTCCTAGGTTGCTTCAGAGTTCTTGCATGAGAAGCTTCAGATCCCTTGTGTTTATAGGAGAATCAAGCAGGGGAGCTGAGGTGTTACTTGAGGAGATTCTAAACCTTACATCTTCATACTCCAAGAGCTCCAGAGTCCAGAGGACATGTCTAAAGGGAGCAGAATATACTGAGTGGGTGCTGGGACAGAAATTCTGGCGGCCCAAGTTTTAGGCTTAATTTGAATAATTCTCACTCAGCCTTGCTGCTTTGCAATGACTGAGTCAGTCATACATTGTATGAATTTTCCCAATCATCTTTCTGGGCCTTGCTTTCCCCAAATGTTCACAGAAGGAGCCTCTGGCTGGTGAGAATCTTTAGAAGGCAATTCAAGTGGCACCAGATCTTTCTCTAGGTGACAGGGGCACCCTGGAAGCTTGGAGAAAGGCTTGGTATTAGTTGGCTTTCTATTGCTGTGGTAAAACCCTCTGACTAAAACAGTGTCAGGAAGAAAAGGTTTCTTTTGACTTACAGTTCCAGAGGGCCCACCATGATGGGGAAGGGCGTGGAGCAGGAATGTGAGGCCTGCCCGTCACTCAGGAAGCAGAGATCACATTTTATCCACACACAGGAAGAAGGGAGGGAGGGAGAGAGTCGAGGAGAGAGAGAGAGAGAGAGAGAGAGGGAGAGGAAAGAGAGGGAGAGAGAGGGAGGGAGAGAGAGACACAAAGAATGGCAAGCAGGACTAGGCTATAAACCCTCAAAGCTATTCCCAGTGTAGTGTTCCCTTCAGCAAGGTTAAAGGCTCCACAACCTTTCTAAACACTGCCACCAGCTAGGAATCAAGTTTTCAAATACACGAGCCTGTGGGGGACATTTCTCAGTCAAACCATGAGATCCTAATACTCAAATTCCAAACTGACCTTCTTCATCTGGTCAGTGCTTCACAGACCTTTCCTACTCCTGGAATTTTCCAATCAACCAGACTCTCAGGTCCCTGCCCCATCTCAGACATATTATATGAGAATCTGCATGCAGTGTTCTCAGGATATCTGCATGCACACTCAGTCTTGATAATCATTGACTTAGAATGTGTGAGAACTGGTTCCTCCAAGAAGCTTGAACTTCTAGTTCGCTCACTCTTCTTCTTTTGCCTGCCCCCCATCACTTTGTTCATTATTATTATTTTTAGTTCTTTTTCCTTAACCCATAATATTTGTCACTAATTCATTCATTGTTTTTCTCTCTGAAACACTTCTGACCAATAAAAATATAATACAAGTCTCAAAAAGTAAACCTATCAGGCAGTTTTCAAATTATTGAGTAGGCACACTAGAGATTTTTGAAATTCTTCTTGATTTATTATTATTTTATGTGTATTAATGTTTGGCCTGTGTGTATCTAAGTGCACCTGTGCATGCAATGACTGTGGAGGCCAGAGCAGGCATTGGGGCCCCTGGAACTGGTCTTCGGGACAGTTGTTAGCCACCATGAATGCTGGGAACTGAACCTGGGTCCTCTGCAAGAACAGTTAGTGCTCTTAACTCATCTCTCTAGCCTCTACATTAGAAATTTTAAAAGAAACAAGTAATAGTGGTTTCAATCATATACTTAATTTAACAGTATGCTGAAAATATCGTAATTTTAAAGTGGTGTCAATATAAAACATACTGAGCTATTTTGCATTTTCTCATACAAAGTCCTGAAAATCCACCATGCCTTTTATATTTTGTATGCATCTCAACGTCTTTTCCAGATGCTCAAAAGTTCCCTGTGATTCACATGGACCTAGATGCCTGGCCTTCATGAGAAAGATCAAACTTTTTTTTATCATTGGATTACATTGGTCACCAAATTGCTTAGAATATAGCATAGCCTCAGCAAATTTATTCACACAGCTTTTATTCATTACAAATGTTGAATGTTGGGCTAGATATTCTAGGTCAGATGAACGCTTGCTTAGTATGCACAAAGACCTGGATTCGATTCATAGAGTTATGTGCCTTGGGTGTAGTAGTTCACGCCAATATCCTTAGCACTCAGAAGGTGGAAGACGGAGGGAGGGTCTAGAGTTCAAGGTCATCTTTGACACACAGCAAGTTCAAGGCCAACCTGGGTTAGATGAGGCTCTGGCTCAGCAAATCACAGTTAAAGGCACTGGAGATAACAGCTGTGAATAAAACAAAGTTTTTATCTCTATGGAACACAGAGCCCATAGTAAGACACATGTTCCCATGTAAATACATACGATGTTAGGTAGCAGGTCTCCTTGAGGAGGTGACATTGGAGGAGATATTTGAATGTAATAATGGATGAGACACAGGAGCACTGGGGGAAGGAACATTCCGGGACAACATAGGCAAGAAGACCTGGGGTCAGCCTGGTTAGGACATAATTTACTGATCATGGTAAGGATTTGGGGTTTTCTGCTATGTGGGACAGAAACCACTGGAGGGTGTTGAGTAGGACTGGGAAATGAGTTGGTGTAGGCAATGAAAAGTCACCCTGGGCTCTGGTGGGCAGTGGAGGGGCATGATAGAAAGATCACTGGTTGAACTGAAGGGGGTCAGATGTTAGGAATTACTCCCTTCATCTAGGAACCGCCACCCTCTTCGCTGGCTTCCTAGGCGAGCTTGCTTAGGGAGAGGTGCACAGTTTTCCTGGGGTGCCCATGTACAAGGCTTTGCCCCTTCTCCGCCCCCTGCACTGTATCTGAGCAAGGACACTCTTGACAGGTATTTACTGTCATCAGATATCCCCTGTCTCGTTGTGCTTGCTGTCTGACATGCCATGCTGGATAATTTAAGCCTCAGTGAGTCCAAATGCCATGTACTTTGCATCCATTTAAAATGTAAAATGTGTATATGTATATATCCCATGTTATTTTATGAAACTTTCTTCCTCAGAGAAGTGTCAGGATGTCAACTGCAGTGCCTCTTCTAGTACCAGAAACCTGAGTGGTGTTAGGAAGACCCTCTTGGGGGCTGATTAAAATCTCTGCCTATGTCACCTGCCTAAAACAGAAGCTCAGTGCCTTCTGTTACCAGGCAAAATGCTTCCAACACACAACATGAGGCAGTTTCAACCTTTGGAATGAAATCTAAAGCAGTGTTTGCTGTAAGGTGTTTGGAATTTAGCCTAGTTGTCAAGTCAGATCTAATTACAATCATAGCAAGATTATGAAGTCAGTAATGTTTGTGTTTTGTGCCTTGGATTGCATCTAGTAGTGATGTTATATATGTTTGTAATAAAAAGACATGGGCTGAAGAGATGGCTTGGCTGGTAAAGTGCTTGCTGTATAATCATGAGGACCTGAGTTTTATATCTGTTTGTTTCTAAAAGTCTTATAGTTTTAGCTCTTACATTTAGATCTCTGTTCTAGTTTCTTTCTGTAGCTATGATAAAACACTCTGACCCAAAATAACATAAGGAGGAAAGAATTTATTTAGCTTACATTTCCAGGTCACAGCCCAACACTGAGGGAATTCAGGGCAGGAACTCAAGCAGGAACTTGAAGCAGAAACTGTGGAGGAACGCTGGTTATCAGCAAAGCCATTCAGTGTTCATGCTCAGCTAGTTTTCTTGTACCACACAGGACCACCTCTTCAGGGAATGGCACCAACCATAGTGGTCTGGGCCTTTCTACAGCAATTAACAATCAAGACAATCTCCCCAAGACATGCCCATTACAAACCTGGTAAAGACACTCAAGAGAAAGTTTCATTTTAAGTGATTGAAGCTGTGTCAGTTTGACAGTTAAAGCTAACTAGGACAGTCATTAATTCTTTTTGGGTTCAGTGATGCATATGGTGTAAAGTTAGGGACCAGCATTGTCTTGCACGTGGTAAACTTCAAATGGCAAAGGTGACTCCATGTTGTTCTAGCTGACTTTTGGTTAACCCTGTGTTGCTCCCACAGCAGTTAGCTAGCCATGAAAACTGCACCAGTAGTTTCAGGGGGTACATTGTTTCTACAATACTGGAAAACTTACAAGTAGCTCAGTGGCACATCCTCCTACCCAGCTATATCTGAATCTCCATGGAAACCATTGTTCCTGAAATTCTGAGAAACTTGTTTTTCTTACTCAAACTTTTTGTTAACTGAAAACCTCTTTGGTAACTGACCTGCCCCTGGTCTTGAGTAGCTATGGTGATCTAATGTAACTATGGTTATTGGCATGATGGCTGATGTTATTGTGGTTTTAAGCCTCATAAACCCAACCCCACTCTGCCTGCACTCAGGGCTGAGAGTTCTTTTGGGCATTAGCCCCTCTCTGTGACCATCAGCTAATAAAGGATTCCTAAGTTGATGATCACCGTGTGGCACTCCTTTGTGTCTTCTGTTCCATATTACAACCCGGATAAAGACACCCAAGTGAGACTCTCTTTTTAAATGATTCTAAGCTGTGTCAGTTTGACAGGTAAAGCTAACTAGGACAGTCATAATTCATTTGGAGCTCATTTTTGTGTCCAAAATGATGTGATATTAGGGACCAGCATTGTTTTGCATGAAGGTGCCCAGTGGGTAACTTTAATTGCTTGTTCTAGGCACCATCTCATTCCTTTCTGCTTTCTCCCTGCCTGGATTACAAATTCAATGAATGGAGATGCAGAATCCAATTTGTGACGATAAGGAGATGTGAGTTTTGAAGATTCTGGCATTTAATTGCTGACTAATTACTCTTATTTGAAAAAAATCCTCAAAACCATATATACACATTTCTTGGGGTTTCTGTTACTTTTCATGCCAAAGCATGATTGTCAGATGAAGTACTTTTCTCTTTTGTCTCAGAATAAACAGGTCAGGTGTGTCTGATGGTCAACCTGATGGTCAGTCTGATGGCAATTCTGCTTGGATTAAAAATTTCCAGAACACAAGAGGGCGCTATACCCATCATAAGGGACTTAGGAAACATCAAGTAGTTGGCGAAATGCAATTGTTCAGGGGCTGATGTCTCATCAAAGCTAAGCACTCTGGGGCCTTCTTCCTGAAGTATTTGAAATATTGAACAGAGGAAGCCTTTGGAGAAGGTCCCTTGCTTCATTCACTGATGTCAACATTTTTGAAATCACTATGACATCAATCTTTGCAAAATTTTTCGTTCTCTTTCTTTCTTTCTTCTCAAATTGTGTTTTGCCTTCTGGTTAGAAGGAACCCAGACCTTAGAAGAAAGCCTGAGAGTATCCGATTAGTCACTGACTTGGAACTCTGAAGGAACTCATGAGTAGCTAGACTGTAATCATATGGTCTCTCCAATATAAAATCAAAGAGAGAACCTGAAGTCTAGACTGACCAGGTTTTCATACCTAATAAGAAAACAACCAAGAAACATCAAGAATACAAAAACAAAAACAAAACAGTCTTCAAAACAAAAGCAAAACAGTCTTGAAATTCATACCAGAGTCACAAACAACAAAAGAAATCTACATGTCAAAATCACAACGAAGATATACGGATAGGAGAAACCCAAATAATATGTCCCCACCAAGCACCACCAAAAGAGTTCTACAATGAGAAACCCTAGAGATAATCCAGGACACAGATTTTAAAAGAACAATCACAAAAATGACCAAAGAATTCCATGAATTTAAAAAACACACAAACAAATCAAGAGCTAAAAGAAAATAACGTTCTGACTGAATTCACAAGAGAAATATTGAAGAAAACTCAGGATGAAATGAAGAAGGAAGCGAAACAATTAATAAGCCAATTGGAAACAACAGGAGAAAGCCTCAGCAATACAATGAATGAAATGGGAAATAGAACATCAAGACTGGACAATAAAGCTGAAGTGCTCAAAGATTATGAAAAAATTAAAAAAAACATGGGAATGGAATATATAGGAAATGTCAAACACCATGAAAAGATCAAATGTATGCATTGTGGGCACAGAGGAAGGAGAAGAATCTCGGGATAGTGGTATTGGCCAACTATTCAACAGGACTGTAGAAGAAAATCTCCCATAATTAAGGAAAGACATCCCCATACAAATAAAAGAAGCACATAGAACACCAAAAAAGACAGGGCTAGAAAAGGAACTCCCTACACCACATAATAGAGAAAACAATAAACATACAGCACAAAGAGAGAATACTGAAAGTTGCAAAAGAAGAACAGTAAGTCACATATAAAGGAAAACCCATTAGAATTACAGCTGATTTTTCAATGCAAACTATGAAAACCAGAAGAACCTGAACTAAAGTATTCCCATTACTAAATGACCACAGATGCCAACCCAGAATACTTTACCCAGAAAAAAAAATGTATATTATAGTTGAAGGGGAAAGAAAAATTTTCCATGACATGAATAGACTGAAAGAATTCATGTCCAAAAAACCAGCCCTTCAGAGAATATTTGAAACAATACAAAAAGCTGAAGATGGAACAACTATACCCAAGGAGTAGGAGAAAGAAACCAAATGAAGGCATAACTGCAGAAAAGCAAAGTTCGACCAAGAATGCAAACAGAAATAAAAATGATTGGCGCCAATACATACCTTTCAATACTAACTTTAAATATCAAGGGACAGAACTCTTCTGTCAAAAGCCACCGGCTAACTGAATGGATTACATTCAAAGTCCAAATTTTTTTTTCTGCAAAAAACCCATCTCATCTTCAAGGACAGGCACTACCTTAAGATGAAAGGTTGGAAAAAATTATTCCAAGAAAATGGCACTAAGATGCAAGCAGGAGTTGCAATTCTACTATGTGACAAAATAGACTTCAAACTAAAACTAATCAGCATAGATAAAGGGAGTCACTTCATTCTTATTAAAGGAACAGTTAACCAAGAAGGTATTATAAACATGAAAATATATATTCCAAACTCTAGTGCACACAACTACATAAAAACAATGCTAAGATACAGATTAATCCTAACTTACTAGTATTAGGGGAATTCAGTATCCCTTGTGACCATGAGATAGATCAACTGGACAGAGAAGAAGCAGAGAGACATCTGAATTAAACAATTCCATACATCAAATGTACATAACAAACATCTACCGAATATTCTACCCAAGCACCAAAAAATATACTTTTAATTCAGCACCCCATGGAACTTTCTCCAAAAGTTCCACATACTGGGGCCTAAAACACACCTCAAAAAATACAAAAACATTGAAACAAATGCATGCATTCTGTCAGACCACAATGCAATAAAGCTTAAAATCAACACTGAAAGAAGCCTAGTAAGTACATGAACTCATGGAGATTAAACAGAATACTCCTGAATGATGAATGGGTCAAAGGAGAAATTAAGAAAGAAATAAAAGTATTCCTGGAATTAAAAAAAAGGACAATACAACTAACCCTCTGGGACACTTTACAAACACTTCTAAGAGGGACGTTTATAGCTCTAAGTGCCTACATTAAAAATCAGAAAGAGAAGAAGCAAATGAATTAACAGTGTAACTGAAGATTCTTGAAAGTCAACAACAAATTAAACTTAAACCCATCAGACAAGAAAAAATAACAAAAACCAGAGCAGATATTAAATAAACAGAAACAAAGAAAACAATACAAAAATCAATGAATCCAATAGCTGGTTCTTTTAAAAGTTCAACAAGATAGACTGACCATTATCCCTGTTAACTAAAAGAAAGAAAGAACAACACCAAATCTACAAAATTCAGAGATGAAAGGGGAAACATCACAATAGACAACAAAAAGATCCAGAACATTATACGGGAATACTTTTAAAACCTATACTCTTTAAAATTAAAAAAAAAAAAAAAACCTAAAAGAAATTGATGTATAACTAAAATCATGGGAATCACAAAAGTTAAACTAAGAAGAGATCAACAGCTTAAAAAGACCCATAGCATATAAAGAAATTGATATATTGATGCAAAACTTCCCAACTAAAAGCGGAAAGAGTGTAAGATTCAGGAAGGAGGTGCATGATCACAGTGAAATGGAATCTTACAAGTTCCTGGGACCCTGCTCATATGAACCTACTGCAATGGTATCGGCATGCTCAAGACCCATGCAAACTCAAGCAGACAAAAACCCAGCATGAAACTTGGGAAATGATGGGCAGACCCCAATGTCAGTTGAAGAATTATTGGCAGTTGATTACTGTATGTGAGGAAGAGCCAATCTTCTTGAAGGGAGGGAATCTAGATAGGTTGACTAGATCTAAGTGGCTGAACTTGCACTAAGGACTGTCTGAGAACACTAATGTGACACAATAGACCTTAACACAGATGACAGATTGTATGTATTCTGGAAAGAGGGCTTTGGGAGGGTACCAGTGAGGAAGACGGTATAAAAGTGATTAAGAATGGTTGAGATGTTTTCTATGTAATACATAAATTCAATAAAAATATTCAATTAAAAATTGCTTTGAGTTGTTTAGTTAAGGTAGACAGAATGAGTTTCTAATATATAGGACCAAGAAAATAATTTAATTTTTGCTTGCCATTTTTCCTTTCTTTACCCCTCAGACAGATTTTCTTTCTTCTTTCCTTCCTTTCTTTCAACACTGATTGATTGGAAGGACTGATTGATTGATTGATTGATTGTATGTGTGTGTGCATGTGCCACAGCATGCTGATGGAGGCTGGAGGATAACTGGTAGGAATTGTTTCTTTACTCCCACCAGATAGATTCTAGGGATCAAACTTGACTGGCCAGGCTTGGCATTAGACGCCTTTACTCACTGAGCTATGTTGAAGTACCCAGACAGCTATTCCTATAGTCTTCTAGGTATTACTTTTTCCAAACAGAGTTTGTACACGAAGTATTAAATCTAAAATTACCCTTAGGAAGCTTAGGAACTACAGTTTTTTGTTTTATAGATTATTAAATAAAATATATTTTGAATGCACCCTATGCTTTTGCCTACTTGGTCATAGAACATTTAAGAGCAGTAAATGAAAAACTCAAGACAGTTTAGAATTGCTATCTACTTCTGTAGTCACTATTACTATGAATGTTATTGTTATTATTACTTTGGAAAGACCCTGGGGTCTGCAATTTTATCACTCTGATCAACAAGTATCAGGCAGAACCTCAGAATGCCAGGCCCTCCACTAGGAGTAGACTAGTGGGTAACTTGAGACTCAGGTTTATAGGCTTTGGCTATAGTAGGTTTGTACACATCCAAGCATTTCTTTTCAAGAATCCATGGGACATGGAGAAGGAACTCTGGAGAACTCTGTTTCCCCCAGCAGTAGAGAATCTTTAAAATCTCCCAGGTTCACTCATCTCAAGTTTAGGGTGTTTGGTGTGAACCAGCTCTCCTGAGATCAAGTGGAGGCTCTTCGGTCAGACATTTTGACTCTATGGTGCTGTATCTTCTCCCTTACCACCCACCTTCCCTCGTTCTCTCATATACTGTTTCACTCTGTATCCCAGGTTGACCTTAGTCTTGTAGTCCTGCTGCCTCAGTCCTTCTGCCTAGTCACTTGGCCTAGCTATGGTGTGCTATTTCTAAAGGATTTTATTAAATTACTTAGTGTTCAGCAGGTGTTGTCCCAAGTGCTAGGGATGGAATTTTGAATAAGATAAATACTACATCTGCAAAGCTCTTATGACTTCTTCCTGTTTTATGGCAAAGGGATCTCACTGCATGTTCTGCAGATATGGTGCTATCTACATCAAACCTGCTTTTGTCAATCTCTGTAGGTCTATAGCCTGTCTGTCTATCTATCACCAATCAATCAATCTACTAATCCATCTATCAATCATATATCAATCTGTCACCTATCAGATTATCAATCAATTCATCTATTAATTATTTAGCTATACTTTATTGATCTATCTGTGCATCATCTATATATCTATGTGTCATCATCTATATATCAGTGTATCATCTACTATTATCATCTACCTTTACCTGTTATCTATTATCCATCTTCTATCTGTCGATCATCTATCTATCATCTATCACCAATCTATCTACGTATCCATCAGCAGTATAGTCAGTTATATGGCTAATACAGTTAGGCTGCATTTGGGTAAACAACCTCCTGATGTCTTAATAGTTTTAAACAACAAAAATTTATTTTAATGTCAAAAATCAAACTAATGTTTTTGTTCACACCCCATTGCTAGAGTCAAAGGGTCACTTGCTGTACACTGTGAAAGGGATCAATTAGAAGCACTCATGGCCATTATTGCCAGTTTCTCTCCTTTTCCTTACGATCTTTCTAACATTTATTTTCCTATATTATGTTTAATATTTTTTCTGTGTATATTGTGGCAACATGTCTGTATGTGTGTCTATGTGTGCAGACCCATGTGTATGCATGCAGAGGACGGTAGAGAAACTCATGGATCGTCCTCTCTCTCTCTGCATCTTATTGAAGCAAGGTCTCTCGCTGAACTTGGAGCTGTGTCTCCCCTTGCCTTGCTAGGTTGGCATCAAGCAAGCCCCAGTGATTCTCCTGTCTCTACCCCTGCATCAGTGCTGAGGTAACAAGCATGCATGGCCGCACCTGGATTTTTAAGTGCATACTTAGAATCCATACTCAGGTCCTCATGCTTGCACAGCAAGAGCTCTTACCCACTGAACCATTTCCCCCAGCCCTGTGTTATAATTTATAAAATAGAATAATAAGGAAAAAAAAAAAAAGACTTGCAGCAAATAGGTATCCTTATCGTCAGGTAGTCAGATATCCAGGTGTTGTAGGGGAGGTTGGCCAAGGAAGTCAGATCCCCTCCCTTTACTTTACTTGTTCGGGCCAGTGAAAGAAGTCATAGACAGACACAGAAGATCAGGAGTCCGAGGCCAGCAGGGTTTCACGGAGAGTAACAGTCACCAGTCACATAGCAAGCCCCTGTCTCAAATGCTCAACAAAACAAGAGAAAACAATTCACATTTGTTCTCTAACAGTTCTGGAGGTTCCGACTCCTAAATTAGCATGTGAAGCTTTTGCAGGTATACACTTCCTGGGAGGTTCCAGATTTGTTTTCCTGCCCACTGTTTATTCTGGATCTCCATTCCTCCAGCTCACTGGCTAGTGCCGCTCCATTTTAAGGCATGCTGAATTACATCTTTAGCTTTTTATGTTTCTTTGTCTCATCATCTTCTCTTTTTATGCCTCTACAAGGAAATGTCCCTCTGACTCCTTTTTCACAGAGACACTTGGGATTACATCTAGGTTCCACTCAGGAAATGAGAGTCTTCATACCTAGAGCTCCTTCCCAAAATCACGCCTGTAGATTCACTTTCATCATGTGAAGTAGCAATCACAGGTTTCATAGATTGGGACCTGGGTCTCTTTAGGGGATGTTACTTAGCATACCACACGGATTCTACGGGAAAGTGTACATGTCTGACATTGGTGACAATGATTAAGGTCACAACTCACTTCTACCTAATTTTTGCAATAGATAACAGAACAGAACTCACCCCAAAAGAAATAGGATCCCAAGAAAAACACAATAAATAGAAACTGGAGATGATTTGTCTTGTGGATCATCCATATATATTTCTTCTTACATTTCTTTTTTCCATTTATATGTATGAGTGGTGTGCGTGTGTATGTCCGCATGTTTGCATGTGAGTGTGCATGCATGTGGAGGCCTGAGGCTATGTCAGGAATCCTTCTCAACCTTATTCTTTGAGGCAGTATCTCTCAGTAAAACCCAGAGCTTAGCAGTCTGGCAGTCTTAGCAACTGGTTTTCTCTGGGGATTCTGTTTCTGGCTTTCTGAAGCTGGGGTTGTTACAGGTGAACTGACACACTTACCTAGCATGTATGTGACTCTGGGGCTCATGCTTGCAGTGAGCCATTTCCCCAGTAACATGCATTTTTAAATGCTGATTTGGATTCTGCTGTACCCAGAGATTACATTTAACATCCAGAATCCAAGTGCATTTTGTTTTATAACTATAGTGACTGGTTTGCTGTATTTAGCAGAAAATTCATTGCTTATACTTCAAAAAAGAACTTGGAAATGTTTTGTACATATGGAGCTGTGTATTATAATTTTCCCCTTTATAAGATATTTGCAAGTCAGAAAAGCAAAACTCCTTTTCCTCCGTTCCCCTTCTCTTTGGGGAGGAAGCCATGAATCTGTCTTCTGTCAGGTCAGAGATGCTTATACTAAAGCAAGTTTGTGCAGACCATCAAAATTAGATACTAGATGCTCACAAATGTCACATGTATCTAAAGAGCATGGAACCCAGACTGCAAGTTAATGAGCAGTGAAAGTTGAAAAGAAGACCGTGTGTTGGAAATGTGCTCATGAGTGAGGAGCACACTGTGCATACCTTCTCCTTGTCCTAGGTCATTTTAAAAATAGCTGTCCACAGTGTGGTTAAGTGAGATATGATCCTGATTTTTTTTTTCCAAGATGACAGCAGAATCTTGAAAAAAATGTTCCATATTGCCGAATTCTTAAATAAATTGCTCACTCTAAAAAAAGACAGCCTTTTCAGGACTTGAGGGTAATTTCTGCCTAGTGTGTTGAGTGCTTTTACCCTCATCTTTTGGCTATTAGAGTCTAACAGAGCTAATGCAATAATTTCTTGGCACTTTTCTGGTATAGCTGCTGACAGGGTGAACTGCTCCTTGAGCCTGTGGTGTCTGTCTGTCAGGTAGATTATAACTTTCACAGTTTTATTTATGAAAGCAAGCAAAGTGGGACTACTTCAACATCTCCTGTGGCTTTCCTTTGATTCTTTGGGGTGAGGCAAATTGATCTCATCAAAATTAATGACTTATGGTCATTCACACTATTATTTTTAATGGGGTTGAGCATGCATTATCCCCTGCAGAAATGATGCTTACTTGAGACTTACAGTACAGCACAGTCTGAGAGTACAGTCAACCAAGACTGACTACCCTGTGCAGAAGGAAGTTGGAGGACTTGGGAAAGTTTACAGAATGAATATTGCTGCATGGGATGCCAGTTGCTACTGTTGGTTATATAGGCTACAGTCAAGGAGAACCACGGTTTAAGAAGGTGTTTGTGCTGGGTATAGGAGCACATGCCTGCAGTCTCAGCACTCAGGAGGCAGAGGTAGGCAGATCAGATCTCTGTGAGTCTATAGGGAGACTCTGTTTCAAAAATACTGAAAAAGAAAAGAAAAGAAAAGAAAAAAGAATGTGCTTGTGTAAATGAAACGAAAGCTAACGAAAGCTAATCTGTCCGTGCTTGCTGAAAAGGCAGGGTAGGCATGCTCTTCTAGCACAGATCCTGGCAAGGCTGGCCAGCCAACTGTCGCAACCTATGGTGTTCTCGCCTCCCTCTGCCCTCCCTTCCAGAAGGGCAGAGCGGCCAACATACTATATATAACTTTGTTTTCTTCACCTTCTGTTTGCCCCTTTCTCTCAGCTATCGAAGCCACAGAGCTTTTTATAAAGATTGATATTGCCTTGGGGTAGATTGGGGCAGATTAACACCGGATCCTGAGTAATTAGGAAGCAGTGGAGTACAGGAGCGACAGGACAGCGGTTTGGGCTAAAGGAGTGAGGACGAGGTAAAGCGATGGTTTAAAAAGTTAATTGAGAGGTAAATGACCAGGAAATGGTGGCTGAATGCAGGGAGTGAATAGAACATCTTGACTAATTCTGTTTCCTGGCTGGAAGCTGTTTATTTATTGTAATGTGGCCAATGTAGGAACAGGAGATTTTAAAGGGAATGCTGTCGGAAGGATTTGGTTGAGGGACAGACTTTGACAAGTTAGCTTGGGGTAGGTTGTGTGACTGCCTAGTTGGGATGTCTAATGCATATATGAGCCTGGAGCTCAGAGGAGAAATCTGGGAAAGAAAAGTAAATGTGGAGTTATTAGCACATTGATGACATCACAACCAGAGTCTGGTTCAAATCATGGTGTGTATGTGTGTGTGGGGGTGGGGCGGAGTTGTAGGGAGAAGGATGTTGAAGAAGAAGTTTCCATCAGGCAGTGTGATATGAAATTGCTACCGTATGAAGGAAATGACAAGTTGGAGAGTTAAAGAGTACAAGGTGGATGCAGATGCCAGCCTTGCTGGGTAAAACAAGATTAAAAAAGAGTTGTCAGGGAGGAGAGATGGCTCAGTGGTTAAGAACACTGGCTGCTCTTGCAGAAGACCCAGGTTCAAGTCCCAGCACCCACTCTGTAACTAACAGCTATCTGTAACTCTCTACTTCCAAGGAAACCCAGTGCTGTCTTCTGACCTCTGTGGGCATTACATGAAATGGATGCACTTACATACATACTGGAAATACACTCATACATATAAAATAAAAATAATTAATAAAATATTTAAAAAGTGTTTGTGTGTATATATACTACATGTGTATGTATTATATGTGTGTGTGTGTGTACATATGTGAGTGGGGCTCGTAGGTGCGGAGGCATATTTGTGGAGGTACGAGGACAGTCTCAGCCATTAATCCTCCCCTTCCACTTTGTTTTCCATGGGGTCTCTTGTTGTGAGCCAAATCTGGTTCGTCTGTAAGAACAGCAAGTGCTCTCAACTGCTGAGCCATCTCCCCAGTTCCTGAATTTGTAGTTACTCAAAATCAGTGAGTTCATGTCTTCTGATGTTTTCTTGTTATTTATTAATGTCTGTTTATTTAACATATTTTTGTAGGACAGACCTGATCGTGATATGTTATTTCAAATTTTGTTTGTCTGGAAACATCTTGATGTTTCCTTCATTTCTGTAGACTAGCTTTTCAGGTACCAGGTGTCAGATCCCCTGGAGCTGGAGCTATGGATGCTTGTTAACCACCACATGGGGGCTGAGAATCAAACCTGGGTCTTCTGCAAGAGGAGTCAGAAGTGCTCTTAACCACTAAGTCATCTCTCCATCTCTATAATGTCTTTCTTTTTCTCTTACTGCTTTGTAAATTCTTTCTTTAAACTGGAAAGATTTGATTTTAATGTCCTCGAGTAGTCTTGTGTGAGTTGAATCTGGCTATTGACTTTTGACTGTAATTTACCAGAATGGTTATACTCTTCTCTAGATTTGGGAAATCTTCTGTTTTTCTTTTGAAAAAACTTTCTACTCCTCTGGAATTCTCGTTTCTGTTCCGTATCAGTTTTATACTGCTGTCTCAGTTCCCGGCAATGTTTCTATTCCTCTGCATTCCTTTTGTGTCTTTGTCCTCCAATTGAATATTTTTCAAGTAGCCTATCTTTAAGCTAACTATTTCTTATTTAATTCATTCTGATGTTAATATCTTATATCACACTTTAAATTCTGCTGTTTACTTTACAATTTATTAATTTCTGTGATTTTGTGCAATATCTCCATTACGTTCTCTGATAGGATATGGAATATTTTGAACTTTTTTAAAGTTCAGAGAATTTCCTTAAAATAGCTACTCTGAATTCCTCACCGACGAGTTGCACTTGGCAGTTGCTCTGTGGCTGGCTTCTGGTGTCTCATTTGCCTTTGAGATGAGTTCATGGGTCTTGATGCTTGTTGGCACGCAGCATTAACTTTGTTTATATGTGCCCTTCCAGAAATTCTAAGCGGGCTTTGTATTTCTCGGCATTAACTTTAGCCATTTCAGCATCAGATGATGCTCTGGGTTTTTCATGAGCCCCCGGCTGAAGAGGTGACATCGTCTGCGGTACTGCTTGCCCCAAGTGCAGATCAATCCCGAACCTGCAGAGAGGAGCCTGCTCAGAATGAACAGGGGGAATGGATTCCTGCAACCCTCCACCTAGGGTCAGGATAGGCCAGGACACCTCATCTGAGGTTACAGTCTATGGTCAACACTGTGGGTCTCTGTTCAGGGCGGAGCATTACCTCGAAGGCTATGGCCCCAGGCCGTAGTATTTGTGAGCCTTCCTCTCCTTCCCCTAAGGTGACAATGACCCTTTCCTTGTTGTGTGCTTCGGGCGGGAGGCGAGGGGATAAATCAAGTTCGCGTTTTTGTGGCCATCGATGACAATATTCTGAGTAATACAGAGTTCACAGCCCACCTCAGTCAGTGCAGTAGAGGGGCCGGACTGTGCTGCGAGGGGCTACCTCATGGCCAAGGATGCTTTAACTAGGCGCAGCTGATACCAAAATAAGCATCCAATGAACTGGAGCTGCAGTCCTCCGCCTGCCATTAGGGGGTGCTGGAGGTTCTGTCCTTAGGCACCATTGTATGGACGGGGCATCAAGATTTGCTCATCTCACTGGGATGTGAGACGGAGCTCTGCCCTCTGGGGTGGAAGTTTACTTCTTGTGAAGTTCAAGGCTGGGCCTGTGGCGGGCCTGGTTCTAGGTTTCAAGTCTAGAAGCTGGACTTCATTTTCTCTCCTAAGAATGGGGATCACCTCTGTTTGTTCAGTGTCTGCGTTGCTTGGGGTCCACGGAATGGTAGCACAGGCATCTTTCTTCTTCCTGCCTTCTTCGTTGTGGTTCACAAAACAGAAACTCTGGTCTTTCACTGGCTTCCTCAGCTCTTTTGAGGATAGTTTGGGGCACAAATAGCTGCTGAAATTGGTGTCTTTGCAGAGAAATGATCACTGGAAGGCCTTATCCCGCCAACACTCTGCTTTTGTTCTAGTCTTACATCTTAAAATAGGTTGCTAGAAGGCTGCTGTCACTTTTTGTCCAATTATCCTGCATCTTGCCAGAGTTTCTCAAAGTTTTTATAAAATGTAACTTGGTTCTCCTGTGGCTTTAAATGATACCTGGCAAGTAGTAATGGTTAGAAAATTGAAATATACGGGAAGATCTTGCTTTGTGTTGCTTCAACATGAATAAAATTTAGTTAAATAACACTCATCTTCAAACAACACAGTTCATAGTTTAGTTTTATGCTATATTAACTCTAAGTACATCAAGTACAAAGTTTTCTATGGGCCCTTTGCTTCACATACCATTACATAGCCTAGTAAGGTTGGCCACCAAACTCATCCTTTAGTTTATTTATTTTTATTTTTCTACTTTATTCATTTAGTTTATTTCTTTTGTTCTTTGAGATAGGGTCTCATTCTGTATCACAGGCTGGCTTGGAACTGTATGGCCTAGGCTGGCCTTGAACTTAAGGTGATCCTCCTGCCTCAACCTCCCAAGTGCTGTGATTACAGGCATGCATGTAGCTCCACACCAGGTTATACCATTTCTTCTAACATCTTTTGATGTGTTTCTGTGCCCCATTATTCAGTTCATGTACAGACATGAAAACACATAGCTCTGGAGGCTTCTTGACTTCTCTGGATAAATAGGGATTTTTAAATACTGGAATGAGTAGCTGAGAGAGTGAGTCAGCTGATAAAGGTCAAAGAGCAGCCAGGAAAAGACAAAAGGGACCACAATGAGATCAACATATGAGTCTAACATACGTGAAATTCAAACATATGTGGAATTACACCTTACACAGGGTGGTCCATTGTGGGAGTACGCACAAAGGCTGACTTTTCAGTGACCGTGGAGGTCCAATTCAGTGACTTAAATGGGAAAAGTGACAGACATGGAGATGATGGATGAAGATATCTAGAGGAAACGATCCTGAGGGAAAAATGCTTCCTAGTAAAAGTGTGTTCAGAAATATTACACCACATTAAAAGGCAAATGATAAGGTGATAGAAGATCATACCCATGTGCATTAATTAGAAACACTAATCGGACTCAGGGGGTTATTAATAGCAAAAACAAAAATAAAAAGAGGGTGCACGCTGGGAGGGCAATGGGAATGGAGGACTAGCAGGAGTTAGAAGGGGTCATAGTGGGTGGCTGTGATAAAATACACTGTATGCATGCATGAAACTCTCAAAGAATAAAAAGTTTTATTAAAATATCACAATACATAAATACATATATATTTATTAAAAAACACATTTGACCTAAACAGAGAATACAATGGCTTCATGTATTAAGTTACATACTATGAAAAGAATGCAAGCACTATTTATATTTTATTTTGAGGCAGAACTCCCTGCAGGCCCAGGTGGCCTGGAACCAGCTGTGTAGACCAGGATAGCCTTGATCTCACAGAAATCTGCCTATCTCTGCCTCTTGAGTGCTGAGACTCAACGTGTCAACTTGCCCAGCTTTGTTTAAATTAATAAAATGACTTTTTAATTGAGATTTTGCAAGTTTCATCCAATATGTTTTAATCGTATTTAGACCCCCTCCTATAAATTGGTTATTTTAAGTATGTGTTTACCTCCATTTATGTATGCTTACTATGTGTGTGCAAGGTCCATGGAGGAAAGGAAAAGGCCTCAGATCCTCTGGAACTGAAGTTGCAGACAGTTGTTAGTTGCCATGTGGGTGCTGAAAACTGAGCTTGAAAGAGTAGCTAGTGCTTTTAACCACTGAGTCATCTCTTTAGCCATGTAAGTACTGTTTAACCTACACACTTGACAAGTTTTTTTAAATAATGAAATAAAAATATGTAGTTCTCAATACTTCTACTTTGTTTTAGCAGATCAAATAAACATTAGTTTTTAACCATTTTAATTACCATATAACTGACAGTTTCAGAGTCATGTCAACGATCAGGGACTAGAGAGATGGCTCAGTGGTTAAGAGCACTGGTTGCTTTTGCAGAGGATCTGGGTTCAATTCCTATCACCCACATGACGGATAACAACTGTCTGTAATTCCAGTTCCAGGGGATCCGACACACTCTTCTGACTTCCTCAGGTACTGCACAGCTTAGGTGCACTTACGTACATGGAGGCAATACACTCAAACACATAAAATAAAAAAAATAAATAAAATAAAAATAATAAATGAAATATTTCTAAAACGTTGAATATCACTAGATGAAGAGTGTTCTACATGGCTTTGACTTCCCCGGATGTTGCGCAGTTCTGTAACTGCGCAAGGGGAAGACAACCCACCAGCTTCCTTTCTCTATAGCGGCTGAAAACTTTAGGCAGTCCGGAGGTAAATAACATTGGTGGGAGGAGCTGTCGTTTAAAGGATGGGTAGAGGTCCTTTTTTGGAAACTATGAAGCCAAAATGGTCTGGAATACAGTGTGGGGAGATGTTCTAGGCTGGTCTCACATTCTTTCCTTTTATGGGTTTTAACCTTCTGTTTTATACTTACAGAGTTTGTAAGCTTTGAGAGACTCATCACTCATCTGTCCAGACTCCTCTTCTTACCTCAGAGTGTGAATATTGAAATTAGAGACGTTTGTGGAAACATGCTGCTAAGATTTTTTTCTAATAGAAGATGGAAAACAATGGACACTGTCTCGGGATAGACAGTTTTAAGCAACCGCCACTTTAGCTTGAACCTCTTCCTTTCTAACAACACTTGTTTGAGGATGTTTCCAATCATAAACATATATTTCTTGTTACTTCAGTAAGCTTCTTAGAAGGAATCAGGGAAAAATAATTATAATCAAGCTACCATTTTCCCCAGAAATTCAAGTTTTTTTCCCCTCTAAATTCTTTTTGGTATCCTGAAACATTTAATCTTTAAAGCAAACATAACGTCCATTACTCATTATATTTTGATTGAACATTTTCATGCTTGATTTCACCACAGAAAGAAAGAATTAGAACTGGGAAGTGGAACCCATGGGAGCTGGGGAGATGGTTCAGTCAGGAAAGTGCTTGCCAAGCAAACATGAGGACTTGAGTTTGATCCTACAATCCAGACAAACAGCCAGATGCTGTGGTGTGCATTCGTATTCCCAGCACTCGGGTGGAGGAGATAGCAGTATCCATGGGGTTCATCTAGCTTGATCGGTGAACTCCAGGCCAGTGAGAGAGACCCTGTGCAAAAAAAAGGTGATGGCCTCTGCAGAGTGAGACCTGAGCTTGTCCTCCAGCTCCAAATGCTCATAGGAGCATGCACAACTGCATACACACAAGCACTCAGAAACACAGGAACACATACATATAATTGTGCACACATAACTGTACATACATAGACATACATACACTCAGGGAAGTCCAGTGTATGAGACATGATGCTGTGTTCAAGGGGCTGGGTTATCTGTGTGGTTTTTCATTCATGAATTACTCATGTAGACTTCATCATACATTGAGGAAAATTAACAGAACCAAAGGGGATGCACATAATGAGAAATACCTCTTCATTTTAGTCGAGTCTTTACCAAGCCTGGTGCTTAAACTGCTCCCATCACTTACAGGAATGCCGCATTGAGAGCACTGACATATGGAAAGAAATGGATCATTGTTAGAGCAATCACTGCTGCTGAAAAATTAAGAGTGTTGATTTTGAAAGAAAAAAATTATCTTTCCAGAAGATCATGGGGTTCTTACATTATTAAAACTGGCTAAAGTAGCACACAGATCCTTAAAGTGTCTGAAGAAAATGAGAATCAGAATCGACTTGGACATTTAACCTAGAGCAATACGTTCCATATTTTAGATCCTGTCAGAAGATTCTCAAAGTTTCATCAAGTACTGACTTTTGGCAAGGATCAAAGTGGAGACCCGCACTCCTCGACTTCCATCTCCTGACTGCCCCTCTCCACAATGAAGCACATCACTCCAGCTCACTTTCCTCTGAGTTGATCTGTTTATTTTAATATCTTTCTATAAAAAATGGTTTGGATAAATTGTCTTCAAGAAAATACAATGGAAACTATTTTTATTGCTTTAGGAAAGAATGCTTTTTTAAAAATTTAATTTAGTGTGTGCGTATGTGTGTGTGTGTGTGTGTGTGTGTGCGCACAGATGTTGGAGATCAGAGGACAACTTCAGGAGTTGGCTTTCTCCTTCTACCTTGAGGGTCTGTCTTGCTGCTGTGAAGTATGCCCCAGGCTGGCCCGTGAGCTCCCTGTGGTTCTCCTATTTCTGCCTCCCCGTCCTCCTGGATCACAGTTCCACACCACCCATCCCACTTTCTCTGTGGGTTCTGGGATTAACTCAGGCCTTCAGGCTTGTGGTACCAGTGCTTTTATCTGTTGAGTCAGCCCCCTATTTTAATATCATTTATCCTCCCAGAATTGTCTTCATGAAAATATAGTGAAAACCACTCTGTGATTGTTTCTGGAGAGGATGGTTTTAATTTGTGGTATGAAAGGTATTGATGACAGACGCAGCTTGGATGATGCCTGTGATTACTACTGTAATCATGTTCGTTGTGATGGAAGGATGGGTCTGCTCTGTCTTCTTCTTCCCACAGTGATGCCATTCAATGTAGATTTATACACATTTCAGTTCCATAGAGACAGCATTTCAGCATATAAATTGTCAACTATGTAGACTCCAGGGCTTGAAATAATTTATGCTACTGCATCTTGTTTTAAAAGCATTATATTTTACTGGGAAAACAATCTTATAGGTAAATCAAAGATTGTGTGTTTCAAGTGAAAGAGAACCAATCAGGCATATTTTAGTTAAAAATAGCTACCTCTTCATATCTCTGTATGAGAGGTATTTTATATTGTAGTTATAAAAGTAAGTGAATTTCATAATAATATTTATAAGAACCTATACATTGTTGATATAGCAAAATACTTGGCTGGGTAACTTATATATGTTAGAAATTTACCTCCAAGTCATGGAGATCAGAGTCAGGGTGTCAGAAGACAAGTTTAACATATGATGAAGCTGCTCCCTGCCAATAGGTGCTGACTTACTGAGACTTTACTCAGCAGGAGTGATGAGCCCCGTAGTCTTTCTATCAAGTAAACTTAAAATGTGTAATTATTTATTTACTTATGTGTATGAGAGTGTGTGAAAGCAGGTGTACACATACCATTTGTGCAGAGAGCAGAGGACAACTTTGTGGAATTGGCTCTTGCTTTCCATCTTATTGCGGTAGAAACACTCCTGTTTCTGTTGTGCAGTGTATTTCAGGATAAGAGTTCTGGGAATGAATTTGGGATGTCAGTATTAAATATGAGTCATCAGGTGCACATGGCTAGTATTTGGCTGAACCATCTCTCTGGCCTATCTTCCTTTTTCATAAGGTCACTGAATCTTACTCCTGAGGAGGGTCCTGGTCACTTCCTTAGCTCCTAAAGGCCATTTCTTTTACCATCATCACATTGACAATTGTAACTTGTATTTGATTTTACAAGATCTTGTGGCCTCTTTTATGTAAGATCAGATGAGGACATCAAATCTCCTAGAACTGGAGTTACAGGTAGTTGTTAGCCACCATGTAGGTACTGGGAACTGAACCCAGCTCCTCTGGAAGAGCTGTTAGTGCACTTAACAGTTGAGTCATCTCTCTAGCCCCAAGAGACGACTGGATTTTTAAAAGAGACATTGAGCATTTAAAGTGTTGAAAGTTTTAAAGCCTATGGGACTTAAAATTTGTACAGAATTTTCTAGTTCGACCCATTTACCTGGAAATTTTATGATTTCATCTTTCTTTATTGCTGAGTAGCATTCCATTATATAAGATGTCATTATCCACTCATCAGCTGAGGGACGTTTAGATACTTCCATTTCTTGGTTATAGAGAAAAGAGCAGCAATGAATAGAGCTGTGTAAGCATCTCTGCAGTAGGATGATCATACCAGGAGCAGTGGTATGATCAGATCATATGGTAGATTTTTTTTTTTTAGTTTTTAATAGTTCTCCACACTGCTTCCCATGGTGGTTGCACCAGTTTGCAATCCCTCCAGCAGTGGATGAGCTTCCTCACCCTGCACCCTTTCCAGCATCTGGAGGCTTCACTTCTCTTGATCTGAGCCATTCTGACTGGAGTTAGATGAAATCTTAAGGTAGTTTTGGTTTGCATTTCCCTAATTACTAAAGATGTTGAACACTTTTAAAGGTGTTTCTGAACCACTGTTATTTCTTCTTTTGAGAGCTCTTTTTCAGATCCATATCTTGTTTTTTAATTGGATTGTTTGTTTTCTTGATTCTTTGTTTTTTTGAGTTCTTTGTATATTCTGCATATTGATCCTCTGTCAGATGAATAGCTGGTGACAATTTTATCCTATTCTGTAGGCCACATATTCCCTTGATTAGTTGTTTCCTTGGCTGTACAGAAGTATTTAGTTTAATTTCTCTGTTGTTGACTTCAATTCCTAAACTACTGATGTCTGATTCAGAAAATCCTATCCTACACCTATATCTTGTAGTTACTACCTCTGTTTTCTTCTAAAGGTTTCAGCAGTTCAGACTCACATTGAGGTCTTTGATCTATCTGGAGTGACTTTCATGTGTGGGTCTAATTTCATTCTTCTCAAAAGAAGAAATAAAGATGACTGAGAAACACGTTGAAAGTGCTCAGCATCCTTAACAATCATATAAATCCAATTAAAACCACTTTAAGATTTTATGTTAACCCAGAAAGACTGGCTACCATCAAGAGAACAATGATACCAAATGCTAAAGAGGATGTGGGGAAAGCAGAATGCTCACTTCTGGTGGGACTGTAAAGTCATGCAACCCTTATGTAAAGCAGTGTGGCAAACTCTTAACAAACTAAAGATGTACCTACCGTATAACTTGGTTACACCACTCCTTGGCATGCAAAGGACGCATCCTACTGCAGAGGAACTTGTACATCCCTGTTTGCTGCTGCTCTCTTCACAATAATTAAGGGATGGAAGCAACCTAAGTGTCCCTCAACTGATGAGTGGATAATGAAAATATGGTGCATTTATGCAATGGAGTGTTACTCAGCAGTGAAGACAGGCAAAATCATGACATCTGCAGGTAAATGGATGGAATTAGAAACTGTTATGCTAAGTGAAGTAACACAGAATCAGAAAGATAACTAAGGTGTGTTCCCTCTCATTTGTGGATCCTAGCACCAAACCCTCATATGTGAGTATGTATCCTGATGTGACTGCCGGAACCAGGACAATGGAAAAGAACCAGAGAGGGAAAGGGCAAGAACGTAAAGGAGAGGAATAATAGGAGACAGGTGTTGCTAAGGGAGAAATAGATAAAGGGAGGTATTTAAATAGAGTGGGAGAGGGAGGGTTATTCAAGTAAATACAGATATAAAGGGAAAGAAGGAAATCGAGAGAGGTGGGACCACAGGAGACTGGTGTTATCAAGGGAGAAACAAGGAAAATGGGGACACTTTAAATGGGGAACGCATGAAGGGAGGGAGAGAGAGAGAAAAATAGAGATAGAGAGTGAGAGAAAGAGATAGAGAGAAGAAAAGAAAAATAATGCTTAGCTAGTGTAAAACACCAGAGGGAATCACATTAGTCTAACAACCTAATGACAAATTTCATATACAATATCTCTATATGAACCCACATCCATAGCTGAAGGCTACATAAAAAGAAAGTGTCAGACAGGAGAAACCTTCCTTGAGTTATTGGCCATAGTTATCCAAGTGACTACCAAAATTACATAGGTGATTACCGCAGTCCTTTATTGCCTCCCTGAACTTGAAGGTAAGACCCTATTGCTGAAGACAGGACATACTTCAGAGACTGGATTTGGAGCAATAGAGCTAGATCTGACCTGGAAGCCACTTCCCCTGAAAGCTGGCTTTCATATCTCTGGAGAGCGCTGTACAAGTAGTGAAGGGAGAACATCAATTGGTGGTCCAATACCAGCTTCATGACCACATAACCACATCAATGACTGACACAGCATTTGACATTGGTGCAGTAGTGACACTTATCTCGGGGCCATCAACAGCTACTTGGTCTTAGGGCCCACTCGATGGGAGTGGTACTGTAATCATAGCCAGATACACAAAGCTGAAGAGGTCATAGATCTTAGAGAGATCACCAGGGCTGTCACATACCTAGGCTAATGTAACTTCTTACTAAGTGAAAAATACCTATCTGTATATTTATAGTCAAGTATCCCAGTCACCACTCATCAAAGAAATTTCTTTTGAACGAGGAAAGACTAATACAGAGTACTACAGCTTGTTACACACAGACATTGTCTGTGAATTTCTTATGCCTAAGTGGCACGTCTATAATGCAGCCTGTACACCCAAGGTTCACACAATATAGAGCAAGGGGTAAAGAAGTCACTAATGAATCTCTCAACTCTCATTAAAGAAAATCCCTCATCCACAAAGAATCAGTCACACAAAAGGTCACAAACGGCTAAATCATGGAGATCAGGAATCTGCAGATTGTGGATTCCTGGACAGGACTCTTACATGAAGTCTCACTCACCCAGGGCTCAGGGACCATTGCAGAAAAATGTGTGGAAAGATTGTAAGAGCCACTGAGGAGGGATGACAATATGGAAATAGAACCCTACAGCTCCTGGGACCTGCTTGCTCTATGTGAACGTACAGCAGTGGAGTCGGCATGCTCAAGACCCACACAAACTCAACCAGACCAAACCCAGCACGGCACCGGGAAAGGGGCAGCACACCCAACCTTTGCTTCAGAGATATTAGCCAGTGGTTACTGTTGGGTGAGGATGAGCTAGTCTTCCTAAAAAGAGGACTTTAGGGTAGGCTGACTAGACCCCAGTGGATGAACCTGCGCTGACATAACTTGGGGACATAATCTTGACACAAATAGACCTTAACACAGATGAAAGAATGTATGGATTCCAGTTGAGGCCAAGGGAGTGTGCCAGTGGGCAAAAGGGTACAAACATGGTTAAGATTTATTGAGATGTTCTGTAGGAAACACAATGAATCAGTAAACAAGAATTAAAAACAAAAAAAAAGCTAGCTGAGCATGAGCCAGAAGAGCAAGCCAACAAACAGCGTTCCCCCATGAGTTTTGCTTCAGTTCTTAATGAGTTTTCAGTCTGCTACTAGATAAAGATATCCCCATTTAGAATAATAATAATAATAATAATATCATCTAACTTTCTCTTTGGGAATTGTTTTTCCATTTTCCAGTATATCAGAGATGTCTATCCATAGTAGGAAATCCAGTTTCATGTTTTCATGATTTTATAGTAATCTAGTGAAGCCAGAGTATCATTTATATACTAAATCTCAATTTGATAGATGTTTAAGTGACTTCCCAATGTTCCTTGTAATGAATTCTATGTTACATCTTATTGGGCCTAAACCATCTTACAAATCTTTACTACAAGGATGGAAAAGTAAAACTTCCTGGCCAGGAGGTGTCGAGAACTGAGATGCCTAGGCTAGATAAACCACCTATAATTCACAGTTCCTACCTGTGGAAACAAGAGAGCCAACTTCTCCAAACGTTTGCCCCAGAAATCTGTGATTTTACTTTAATACCCGACAACCTCATAGGTAAAAATATATGCTCTTATAGCTTGTAGTATTTTTACTTGTATGCATCTGTTTTACGAAATGCCTTGCATTTCTTTTCTTTTATGGTTTTGCAAGTGGTTCATGGGTATATCTGTGGGGGAATTGTTACATTTTCCTATTCAGAAAAAAGGCAGATTAATATGAAACAAGTTTTGGGAGCGCTGGGAGACTGTTTAGCTGGAAAAGTCCTTGCAGCGGCAAGCCTGAAGACAAGATTTGAGTCCCCAGAACCCACATAAAAGCTGGTGGGTGTAGCTGCAGCCTTGTACTATAGGGGAGGAAGAGACAGGGATTCCCTAGAGCATGCCAGCTAGCCAGAGGAGCTTACAGTGAGCCCGGTGCTCATGTTGCCCCCGGGAACTGCCAGTACCTGTTATTGTGGGCAGGAGGCCTGCTCGAGAATGGGCCCAATAACTTCCCTTTCCCAAGAGAGGAAGAGCTCCTAAGCAGTGTTCCCTGAGGGTACACAGTCAGGAAATCTTTGCTGGGGAGAAAGGAATTGCCTTCAGAAGTGTAGTTGCTCCTAAGTTGCCTATGCTTCTGTAAGTAACTGCAATTAAACTCATTCATTCAACAGGCTAAGTCTGAGTGAAATCATTTTTTTTTTTGGTATGGCCCATTTGGGGTAAGTGGACATCTGTGTATTCAGGAAAATTTCACATAACGATGTCAATATCGATGTCTATATGATTACTTAGAGCCTTGTCTGTAGTGAAGCCCCATTAGTGAGAATTAACATGAGAAGCATGTTTCATTTTGCTTTGCACCCAGTCTGAGTCACATATCCACATGCCTCTTTCTGAAAACCTATGATCACCAGGCAGATTAGCTTGTATCTTCAAAACCTCGACCATTCACCATTTGTTAATCTATTATGCACTCACTGTCCATGAATCAGGGAAGATCTGCAAACGGGACCTTTTCTTTCTGTCTCTCTAGTTGCTGGACAAGTTGTACTTCCTGAAATTCTCCCCGATTAGGGGCATTTGAATTTCCCGCTCTCTTTCAAGAGCTGCCATGCACTGGCGCTTTACTTCCTGCATGTACCAGCATGTCACACAGCTCCATCTATGAACTAGACCCAAGATGCTTCATTCAGAGCCGATTGGTACCGAGAAGGCAGTATTTGTGGGTCGAGAGAAGGAACAATGCAGAAGAAGGTGCTGAGGTGTCTATTTGTGCTTTAAGAATTGCCTACTTTCTGTCTTACTCCAGTTTGAGGCCGATATTGTTATGTATGTCCAGCTTCTTAGTTGTTAAGAAGATAACTCTTCACAGTGTGTAGTTTAGTTCCCTGACATGTAGTATATTTTGCTCAGACATTCTGTCTACAGCAGGGCTTCCTAGCAAGCCAGAAGCTGGTTTTTCAAACAAAGGTTCAATATAATACAAAACAAGTTTCTGCTCTAAATTCTAGAGCCTTTCAGCCTTTACCCTGCCCTCTAGTCAGGGGTTTTCAGGATCTTCTTGAGGGATTTCTAATTTGCCACAGAATTTTTAAGCACAGATGGGTGTTCTAGGTTGTGACATTCCATCTCACATAGAGTCATTACCTTTCAAAGATGTCCACATCCCGATTCCCAGAAGTGGTGACTGTATTGCCTTGCATGATAAGTGGGAATGGCAACAGAAAAAGCCCAGCTTAACCTTTCACAGTAACCCTGAATTATCTGAGCATGACTGGTGAACTGTCATGAATTATTAGGATGTGCACAATGTGATCACTGAGGGGCTTTGAACATGGAAGAGCGAGGCAGAAGAGCTGGTGTTAGAGTGGTCTGAAATGACGTCTGCCATCACAGCAGGCCTGCAGTCTGACCAAGGCTTTGGAGTCTTAGATTATGTCAGAAAGCAGCAGCAAAGTTAACAGTCCTAGAGGTGTGTCAGGGAATGTAGACTCTTGTTCCTGTTCTGCAAACCAATTCTGATAAGAGATAGTAATGCATTTGCTGTGCAAATTTGCTCCAGGAAATAGACCATGTATCTTTTAGAACCTTAAAGTGGAGTTTCCATTTGACTGTGTCTACAGTCTCCTTCAAGACTCGTCTCCATGTGAATCAAATAGAGGCGCTAAGGAGGCAGCAACCGCTCCGAGTCTTCAGGCTCTGGTGGCAGCACTTACTGCCATAGTTCCCACATAGATGTAGGGTTGCCTTTGGCTTCTAAAAAAATAGTGTGTGTGTGTGCTGTGTGTGTGTGCGTGTGCGTGTGTGCTGTGTGTGCGTGTGCATGCTGTGTGTGTGTGTGTGTGCTGTGTGTGTGCGTGTGTGTGCTGTGTGCCATGGCGCACAGATGGAAGCCAGAGGACACTCAGGCATTGTTAGAGGCCGCCATCCATTTTTGTTTTCAGTGTATAGGTTAAGGTGGCCTCGGAGCCTTTTCGTGTGGACTGTCTTTGGCTCCTTAGTGTTGTTAAGCCGCCGTTGGCTCTCACTCTGCTGCTACGGGCTCATTTTCCTGGCTCTTGTGCTAAGCATACTACAGCTTTTTTTTTGGTTTTGTATTCAGATTATTTCCTGATTGAACAGGAGACTCCATTTTGTTTCTATTGTCATAATTTTATGCCTTTTGGGGGAACATGTATATATGTGTGGTGTGAGTGAACACATGTGTATAGGCATGTTCACATGCTTCTAGACATGTACACATGCATGTGGAGGCCCTAAGTTGACATTGAGTGACTTCCTTGATTTCCTTCCATTTTATTTATTTTTTATTTTTAAAAAATATTCTTTATTATTTTTATTTAATGTGTATGAGTGTAATGCCTGCATGCAGGTAGGTGCACCCTTGTTGTGGAATGCCTGTGTTCATCAGAAGAGAGTGCCGAATTCCCCTGGAACTGGAGATGGTTGTTTGCTGCCATGTGGGTGCTGGGACTCAAACCCCAGTTCTCTGCAAGAGCAGTTAAGTCTCTAAACCACTGAGCCATCTCTCCAACCCCTATTTATTTTTAAGTAGAATATCTTTATTTATTCTTTGGCAGTTCCACACGTCCAAACACTGCATCTTGACCTTGTCCACCCCCAGCTCCTCCTCTTACCTCCCTAGGCACAATCAACACATCTACCTCACCTCTTCATGTCCTTTTGATTTTTTTTTTGTTATAAGTTACTGAGTCCAATTAGTACTGCCTGTTGGGACGCTGACTGATCTTGTTGACTTGATCTAGTGCAGGTAATCATAGCTTTAGTGAGCTCATGAGTACAATAGCCATGTATATCCCAAGACAACATTTTCAGCTCCCCAACCCCATCTTTTGGCTCTTACTTTCTTCCTACCCGTCTTCTACAATGAGCCTTAGGCGAGGGGTTGATATAGTTGTGCCATTTTGGGCTGACCACTCAATACACCCTCATTCTCTGCATTTTGACTAGCTACTGCTGGCCACTACAGAGAGAAGCTTCTCTGGCCAAGGTAGAGTGCAGCACTAATCTGTGTTTGGAGTGTATGTCTTCAGAATACTAGTATCCTCTTGATTGACTGTTTCCTTCATCAGTAAGAGGTAACCATCTTCATCTCTTCTCACTAGTATATGTGGGAAATCTATTTTGTCAGGTATTGGAATAGCAAAACCTGCTTGTTCCTAGGTCTGTTTGCTTGGAATTTCTTTTTTCCATCCTTTCACCCTAAGGTAGCGTCTGTCTTTTGTAGTGAGGTATGTTTCTTGGAGGCAACAAATGTATGATTTCTGCTTTTTGATCCAGTCTACTAGTGTGTCTTTTGATTAGGAGATTAAGGGCATTAATATCCAGTGTTAGCAGTTGTTATGTTTTAGAACTTGAAATACATCATTCCAAGTCCTTCTGGATTTTAAAGTTTCAGTTGAAGAACCTAGTGTTGCTTTGATGGGTTTGCTGGCTAGTGTTACTTTGACGGGCTTTCCTGATGTTCCTCTTTTGCTGCCTTCAATATATATACTTTCTTTATATTTAGTGTTTTAATTATAATATAGGAGGAAAAGTTCTCTTTTGGTCTTCCTTGTTTGATGTTCTAAATGTTCCCAGGCTCTTCCTGAGTCTGGGAAATATTCTGGGACAATTCTTTTGAAAAGGCTTCTGTGACTTTAGAATGTGATTCTCGTCCTTCTTCTATGCCTATAACCCACCACATTGGGTTTTATGCCTCTGCTATTATTTTTTTGCTTGGCTTAAATTTTACCAGCGTTATCCTTTCTGTTGAAATATTTGCAATGTTGAGGTGGGATTTGGGTGTGGTAGTATTAAATGTGCAGTACAGAAGACAATTCCTCAGACTAGGAGCTCCAGTGCCTGGGAAGCCCCAGGAAGTCTCTTGTCTCTGCCTCCCCAGCCTGGGGATCACAAATGTACCCCACAATGCCAGACTTTATTATTTTTTTAAATTGCATTCTGGGGTTGGAATGCACATCTTCCTGCTTTTATGGCAAGTGCTTTACTGACTGAGCTTTCTCCCCAGCCTTTGGCTGGTTATGAGGAATGAACAGGATTTTTCAGATGTGTTTCTTATGTTGGAAAACATTTTCAAGACTGGGTTCTTCAGCAGTGCCTTGAAGCTGAGGCAAGACCAAGGTC
The DNA here is from genome assembly GCA_035773235.1 of Eospalax fontanierii. Taxonomy (NCBI): domain Eukaryota; kingdom Metazoa; phylum Chordata; class Mammalia; order Rodentia; family Spalacidae; genus Eospalax; species Eospalax fontanierii. Next base: position 48,618,308 of record CM069547.1, on the reverse strand, counting down.
CTCCTGGGCTACAGAATAAGTTGAAAGTAACAGTGAGATCCTGTCTCAAAACAAAAACAGAGGGCCTGGGGAGATGACTGCTCTTGCAGAAGACCTGGTTTCGATTCCTAGCACCCACACAATTGCTAGTCCAGTGCCCTCTTCTGACCTCCGCAGGCATTGCATGACATACATGCACTTACATACATGTAGGCAATACATTCATACACATAGAATATACGTACAAAAAATACAAAAGGGAACATCTCAATGAGAAAGCATTTGCCTGGAATGTGCATGATCTCAATTCACCTCTTAGTAATACAAAATAGACAAACAGTAAGCTATGACAAAACCCACACCCAATTTTGGGTTTGTTCCATACTTTATGAGTAGACTTTTATTTTCTTTTGTTTTTGAGACAGGGTCTCCCTGTAGATTCCGCTGGCCTGGAACTCACTATGTAGAGATCTGCCTGCCTCTGCCTCCCCAGTGCTGGGGTTGAAGGGGTAGGGCATCATGCCAGGCTTTATTAATAGACTTTTAGAACAATGAGGAACTGTCTAGTTTTCTCAATTATGGTCCAAAGACCACATGTGCCATTGCTGGTGCACCCTAGAAGAGGGGAAACACAACAAGAGTTTCCCTGGTGAGACACTGACAATTCATGTTTGGGTAAGGACACTAGACATTAATTATGTGTTAAAGTCTGAGAGAACTAAAATTTTTAGGGATTTGAGCAATTATTCTGTCATCTAATCATGACTCGGGAAAGTAGGAAATTACAAGTGTTTCCACTTGCACCTGAATTTGGCCCTGGATTAATATATGTACAAATGTACATAGATAGAACACACATACAGAGCTCAATGCATGAATTATCTTGAGCATGCTCATGCATATGTAAGCATAGGGGTATATTTTTGTAGAATTAAAAATATATAATGTTAACCTCCCTATGATTTTGGAAGATAGAATCATAAAGAGGTCAGAGGAAACAGAGCCAGAATGTCTTTAACAACCCCCCACAACATTTTTAGTTTTATACAATTTAGTTTTGTGAGTACAGGAAAAAATGTCCAGGAGCTGAGACATAAATGGTTGGTCATTAAAGAGAAAACACATGCAAATATATCATCTTCTAGAGCTTGTATTTTAAATCTCATTTTAAAGTAAGAATACAGAGAAAGGAAAAGTTCCTTCTTAGTTCTATCAGAAGTTGGAAAAGTTCTTTTTGAGGATTTCAGGACAAAAGGACATGTAAGGTTGCTCGTTTTGTTCTGTTAAAGGCCTTGAAGGTTAGATTGCAGAAAAAGTGAAGGTTCCAACAAGAGTTGTTTTAATTCAGTAACAAAATTAACATGGAATCAGAAAGGCTTAGTGGCAGCACACTAGTGAAAACAGTACACAACTAAATGTTATTGACTTTCCATTGGGAGGCGATACATTATCACATATCTGAGTCTTTGTGTGTGCATATATGTGTGTGTGTATATTTGAGTGCACATGCATGTGTGCATATGCATGTGACGGTCAGAGAATGATCTTATCAACCTTTTTTTTACCATCAACCTTTTTTTTTTCTGAGACCTGTCCTCTCATTGGCATAGAGCACTTCAAGTAACCTAGTCTGGCTGGCCAGCACGTCTCAGGGATCTGCCTGTCTCTGCCTGACCAGCACTGAGAATGTGTCTTTATATTTCTTTATTCATATGTTTGTATTTGTATGTGTGTGTGCACCATGTGTGGGTGTGGGTACATGTGTGCATGTGAATGTCAAGGCCAGAGGACAACTGCAGGTGCCATTCACCATTTTTTTTTTAAATTTGTGATGGAGTCTGTCACCAAGAACTCACCAAGTAAGTTAGGTTGACTGATCAGTGAGCCCAGGATATCCACCTGTCTCTGAGTGTATGTGTGGATGCACATGTGTGTAAGGTCATGTGTGTACTACAAGTACACAAGAAGACCAGAGGGCAATCTCAGGTGTCCTTCCTCATGTACTGTTCTCATTTTTTTTTTTGAGACAGGGCTGTTACTTTGTCAGACTCTAAGTAGAAGGGTCTAAATCCTCAAAGTCAGGATTTATAAAGTCTTCATCTTAACTAGAGTTCTATCCTCATTTTGCCTTTTCCTTTGATCTGTTTATTTAAATTCTTATTAAACAGAAGATTTTAAATGAGCAATGTGTAGAAAGGTTTTCCAGTTTAATTATCAGTTCACAGTTTTCACTACATCTAAATATTTATCCTGAGGCGAGGTATACTGAACGTGTTAAATTAAGGCTTGCTGCTGCTATTTTTTTTTCTTTTCAATTTGTTCAACCTGCAAAATGCACTGATTTACTTAATTTCACTCTGTCAGTTTCAAGCATGATTATAATTGCAAATTCAAAAGTATTAGTTGTCCAAATGACAAGATTCTTGTTAAAGATGAAAGGGTTTTCTCCCCTTTCAGGCATTTAGGGCAAATATATGAGGCTATTTATTGTCCTACTTCATTTTTCTTTCTTCACGGGTAGAAATTTTTGTAGAGATCAAAGCAAATTAAAAATACATAAACCTGGTCAAAAAGGCAGGACTGTCAAAAATGAGAAAAAAATGATTGTAAATTAGGAAAAGAAGGAATGAAATTAAATCTAAAATTGTAATTAAGAAGCCTGAGAGAAGCAGGTAAACCAAGGTGAGCTCTATTTGATGGGAGTCCCATGAGGGCTATGCTGCGGTTGAGCTTCTCAGTGAGACACGGACTTAGCTGATGATTCTTAGAAAAGCACCACTGCCCTGTTGGGGGAATGGAGATAGCTTCTTACATAAAACACCAAGCGCCTGTGTCAGCAGGCTCAGTCACTGAGCAGAACAGAACACCAAACACACACTTGAAAGTGTGCATTCTGTTAACTTTTTCAGTCAAATTTCTATCATGCAGGGCCAGAGAGATAGCTTAGTTGATAAAATGTGTTTTATCCCTAAAACCCACGTAAAACTGCCATGTGTTGGTGGGGTGAGCGGGTAATCCAGAGCTGTGGAGGTGGAGAGAGGAAGACGCCTGGGTTTTCTGGCTAGCCAGCCTCACCGACTTTGTGACCAGCCAAGGAGAACCTCTGCCTCAGTCGACAAACATTTGAGAAACAACATCTGATATCTCTGCCTACACATGAACCTTCTCATGTGCACCTCCAAGACATGTCTCACACACACACACACACACACACACACACACACACACACATGCACTTCTACTCTGCAACACAAAAGGAGTCTCTGCCTGTGAGGTTTGCTTTGTTGGAGGGCAGAGTAAGGCTATTCGTCACACAGGTTTTTTGGTCAAGTCAACAACACTTTTCATTTCAAGGAGGGGACTTCTACAGATGAATTTCTAGTAGAAGACAGAAGGTTCAGTGGAAGCTTGCAATAGTAAATGAAAACAGAGATTTATTTCATTTTATTGCTGCTTGAGACAAAACTGTAGAACTGTTAACATATGTATCTAGAAGTTGCCCCGGGAATTAGGCAGCACTAACTCTATGCTTGGCAAATAGTAAATACTTGTTTTCATTGTTTAATATGCAACAAACTATATGGCGTTGTCATGGATGTCATGACATAGAGCTTCGTTTCAGTGGAACAAAGCATTCTCAGTAGGAGCTGGAGAGATGACTCAGTTGGTAAAGTGCTAATTTTACAAGCCTGAAGATCTTGAGTTTGGTCCCTGGAACCCATATGATAAACATTCAGGTGTAGTGGCTCACAACTGCAATCCCAGAGCTGGGAAAATGCAAAGAGGTGGATGCCTGGTGGTAGCTTGCCTTTCAGCACAACCTACTTGGCATGTTCCAGGTCAGTGAGAGACACTGTCTGAGAAACAAGGGGAGATGCATCCAATGAACAACACCCGAAGTTGTCCTCTGACCTTTCAGGCATGCACACACACATGCGTGCACCTGCACACACACTTGCACATTGCATCCAATGAGACTATAACTGAGACCGTTGAATCAGTTGTTAGATACTGTTTTTCAGAATTTCTAGAGAAAAGCCTTCAGTGTTCATGGAAGGAGCCAGCTCTTTGAGGAGGCAGAGTCTTCTTTGGTATCCCAGACCTCAATTAAAACCTCAGTGCTGCTACATACTGAGTGTCCTGAGCTGAGCTGACTGACCTTTCTCAGGCATCTATAAAGTGCAGATTTGATGAACATGAAATAGGTAAACTTTGTGTGATCCCAGTCACATAGAAGGTGTCTAACCTGTGTGCGTGTCCTCTGATTTAACATTTTCTCTTAATATAATCCATTCTCCAAAGATATTCAGGATTTGTGCTTAAAAAAACATTGCATATCAGCTTCTGTAGCAGTTCAGACTTGGCCTGCTACTAAGGGAGAGTTAATTTTCTAAGTATAAGTCAGTCTCTCTTGTATGCTTATTATCAACCTTCAGTTGGAGCTCTGCTTTCACTAAACGCATTATGATTCAGAATGTCTCAAAAATCAGTCCTTAGCAGGGATTTTTCAGCTGTCTTTAATATTCTTGGTTTTCAAAACATAATTCTGTTTTACAGGTAGTTATTGATTATGTCTAAGACTCATAGACTATTTTTCCCTCTCCTTGGCTATAAAAAACTTGAAAGGAAGACTCCAATTATTTTGTTTTAGCAAAAGAAACATCATCTGTGCTGGTGTGGTCCCGGTTTTGGCTGACCTCCTGTTGAATAAACTTTCCTTAGTTCTATAGGCTTTTGTAAGATTAACAACAGACAGATGTGGAGACCAAGGCCTTCTCTCTCTATGCTTTCAACTTTTACAGTGTTGGTACAGAAACTCTTTGATCATGCACCCTGCCAGTAAAAATGGGACATTTAGGGTTTTTTGTCTATGTATGTACACACCTATGAGTGGCAGATATGTTGTAAGACCTATCATGGATGTCTAAAACCATGGGAATACTGAGCCCTTAGATGTACCATGTTGTGGGTGGGTCTCCATCTCCAGCATGGCTATTGTGCTCCAGCCATGCCAGAGAATGGAGGACGATCGAACGGGACCTCAGGTGGCTCAGAGTGCGGCGGGAGGAGTTCCCTCCCGGGAGACTACGTCCTGTGGGTAGTTCGGTTATTAGAGCCAATGCGGGGGTTTATATAGGGAGGCCTCCTGACCATTACAGAAGGTGGGAAAGTTAGAGTGGGGTTTGGGAGTAAAGGGTGGGAAGGCTGTGGAAGTTCAGGAACGAGGAAATGAAACCCAAAAACCTGGTTCTGGTCTAGGGTCGGGGAAAGGAAGATCCAGGTTATCACACAGGCAGAGCAGGCAGACACCTGCCATCCCTTTAGGGTATCTGAAGTTGCTTGCCTTGTTCAATACCCAGGTCCCCACACCATGTGTTTTCCTATATGATGTCAGTGGTTGCCACAGGCCACCAGACTTCGTCTGTCCTTTCATTTTTATAATCTCATCCCTCCTGTTTTGCACTTTGGGGCCATGTATAAGTGAAATGAGGGTTACGTGAATACAAACACTTGATACCAGGACAGCTGGGCTAAGCCTCAAGATGGTTAGTAAGCAACTGATTGCGGGGGAGGGGGGAGAGGGGGAGGCTGGGATAGTGTAAGAACATGAATTCTCTGAGTAAAGGGAGGGTCCATGTCCCAAGTAGGACAGAGTGGGAAGGCACAGTATTTCATCACTTTAATGAGGAGAAAGTACATTTTAAAATGTAGGAGTTGCTTATTTCTGGAATTCTTTGTTTAATATATTCAGACTGCCATTGATCTCTGGTTAACTCTAAAACCTTGGAAAGTGGAACTGTGGGTAAGATGCATTGATTTGCTTGCATATTCTACATGGTAATTGGAACACACTGTTCTGTTTATTGTATACATCATGTGTCCAAAACAAAAAAAACTAGGAGGAAGATGAAGCAGTTATGTTTTAAAATATTTTAGAAAGCATGATGGTTTCAGACTATTATAATTTTCTAGTCTTTGTTGGCATAATATATATGTGGGTGACTTTTATTGAAAATGATTGAAGATGCAAGTTTGTATTTCAAATAGGCTCTTTAGGATTTTTGACTGATCCAAGCTGACTTTTTGTCAAACCCATTTAGAAGATCATTGTTTCACTTAGTAGCGCACTACACAGGAGCTCTTACTTCAGGAACAGAAGTGTCAACTCTACTGTGTCCTTGTTAGACACGTATAGTGCATGATTAGAATTCTGTTTGTAGTTTCTCTGCAGAGATTTTTCAGAATTACTTGCTTGCTTTGTAAGGGATGATTTGGATAAGAAATAATATTTAGAGAGGGAGCAAGGGACGGTGACACTGGCTGGCTTCCCCATCTGCAGACCTTTCCTTGTTCCTTAGGACACCTCACCCAGTGTGCCAAGGCAGCTGTCACACCTACAGACAAGACACAGATATCCTGGAAGGTCATGTGCTGGATAGTTGTAAAGTATAAATTATTATTTTTTTGGGGGGGGGGACTAGGAGAGTAGAAAGAGAAAGGCCAGAATTTTCCAAGCTAGAGTGTGCCTCTTCAGCCCCCGTGAATCTGAGGGGCCATCTTTCACTTTTCTTTTTTTCCTTTGTGTGCGCTCTGCGTGCGTGTGTGTGTGTGTGTGTGTGTGTGTGTCAATAGGGGCAAGTGTGTAGAGGCCAAGTATTGTTTTTGAGTGTCGTTCTTTAGGAGCAAGCCACCTGATTTATTACTATTACTATTATTATTTATTTTGTGGGGGGGGGAGGATGAAAAGTTTGTATTTTTAGCTATAATAGAAAAAACTGAGAATCTGGTCAAACTGTAGGTGATTTGCCCTTAAATCCAACATCTAAAAAATTCAAATTACATGTAACAGACAAATATTTTGAGTGAAGACAGACTCTCCCATGCATATAAATGTGTTGAATATTTCAAACTAGAACATTTTTCCAGAAAACAAGATAGTATTTTATTTTATTATTTTTTTATTGAATTGTTGCAATTTTCATACATTATATTTTGATTCTATTTAGATCCTCTCCCATCCACAGCTCCTCCTTCCCTTATGACCCTCTGTATACATACATGCATGTATGTATGTATTTGTATGTGTATATGTATTTGTATATGTATATGTATTTGCATATGTATATGTATTTGTATATGTATATGTATTTGTATATGTATATGTATTTGTATATGTATATGTATTTGTATATGTATATGTATTTGTATATGTATATGTATATGTATTTGTATATGTATATGTATTTGTATATGTATATGTATATGTATATGTATTTGTATATGTATATGTATTTGTATATGTATATGTATTTGTATATGTATATGTATTTGTATATGTATATGTATTTGTATATGTATATGTGTATGTATTTGTATATGTATATGTATATGTGAGTCAAATTAGTGTTTCCAAATGTCCTTCAGAGTGTGTTCATCCACTGGAGCCTGGTTACCGTCTCAGGAATTCCATGCTTGAAAGAGACTGACCCCTCTCACCCTACAACATCTATTGGTTGCAAATAGTTTCCTAGGTAGGGCTGGGATTTCTTGCCCACTTCATCACTCCCAAGGCTTAGGATCATTTTGGAGGAGGGGATGGAAAGAAGCAGAGGTGGTGGACAGCCACAGGAAGCAGAGTTTCCAGGGAGCTGGCCAGCTACTTACGTGAGCTCTCAGCAGTGGTGACAGCATGTGTAAGTTCAAACCACACAAAATATCAACCTCCTTTTTGAGACTAGGCCTGGAACTCACTGATTTGGCTGGGCTGACTGACCAGCAAGCCCCAGGCGTCCCCCTGTCTGCTTCTCTGCCACTGTGATTACAGACATGTGTTACGGTGCCTGACTTGTCCACATGGATTCTAGGACTCAAACTCAGGCACTCACGTTTGCATGAGCCAGCTCCTCAGCCTAGTTTCTGAGCATTTAAGTAGGATCACCAGGGAACCGACTTGGGGCTGGCCTGACACTTCACTCACCAGTCTTCCCTCTTGTGGAGTTGAGTGTGACAACACCAAGTGACTCATATTACAAGGAAGATGGGTGCATAAAAAATTTCCATGGAGATACAGGAAATACATATTTCTAACTTTGTGAGCTATATAGTCTTTTCTCTCTCTTTTTTTTTTCAGTCCTGGGAATTGAGCCCAGTACCTTGTACATACTAGTGAAGCACATGACTAGTGAGCTACATCCCTAGCAAACCATATAGTCTTAGTGTAATCTCAGGTCTACCAATGTACTGCAAAAAAAAATAGAAGAAGATTCACAGATCAGAAAAAAAATGTGTGATTATGTTCCCATAAAACTTTGTTTACCAAAATGGGCACTTGGTTAGATTTTGAAATGAAGATCATTTGCCATCCTGTGATCTAGAGAATCTCAAGCTTGTTCAACACTAATAAAATATATTGAATCCAATATTCACAAAGAGGTGATGAGGAAAAACATTGCTGTTTAAACTTGGTGGTGTAGATTAAGTACACAGTCCTTTAAAAATCACACCGGACTGCAGAATAGTCTACTGCTAATTGGTGAGGGAATGTGACCTTCTCTTGATCTGTGGTTCCTTTTTTTCTAAAAATCACACACAAACATCCACACATGTGGCATCCATACACACAGGGAATATGTTAGCTGCTGTGATTCTGAATCAATGAGAAGTTAAAAGGAGATGTTGAGAAGTTGTGCTCATTACAGTTGTAAATTTGTGACATCAGAGGGAGAAAAAAGGAATTTCCTAAATGGCAAAGCATCTTTCTTTCATCATTGTTCAAAATCATTAGCAAATTACAAGAGCTTCAAGGAAAGATGAGCATCCTTGAAGGAAGACAATAAAACACCTGGAGTAACAAGTGGCCAGGATCAAATATGGATTTAGAAATGGATTTATCAGGGTGCAGCGAAGCCATAGAATATTTGTTTAGTATGTGCAAGGCCTTGGCACTAATTAACAAAAAAGAAATAGTTTTATTATATGATGGTACAGGAGAGGAATATTTCATCATAAAATGATGACAAAGGCAACTTAAGGAAGGAGGGTTTCCGACTCACATCTCACCACAGAGGGAGGCAGAGCAGGAGATGAAAGCAGCTGGCTACATTGTGTCTACAGTCAGAAAGTGGAGGGAGGAGGTCTTGGTACTCAGCTGCTTTTCCTTTCTTTATTTTGTTCAGGACCCCAGCCCTTGAGATGGAGCTGCCCACAGTTAAGGTAGAGCTTCCCACCGTGATTATTCCAAGCTGGGTACTCTCACAGGCAGGCAGAAGCTTGCCTCCTAAGGGATTTTAGAGGCCGTCACCTTGATAATCAGTAGTAACTATCCCAAGGAACTTGGCCAGACTTCCTCATTCTGAGGGCACTTTCCTGTTTTTACTTCTAGTCTGCTTACATAACTTTCTTCCTTTTAGGAGGCTATTTAACCCTCTTCCTCAGGTAATTGGGGCTTTGAAGGCACCAAAACTCCTTACGAAAGGACCCTTCATGGACTAACTTTGCTCCCAGCTTTCCCCTTCTTGCTGTCCTCTTCCCTAATTTAACAGTAAGCACAGGTCATTCGAATGGCAATGGTTTAATTAGGAAGTGCTCAGAAGTATGGCAGGAGAGATGCAAGACTAGGCTGATAAAAATCATCCAGAAAATTGGAGGTACAGACACATAAAAACCACAGTGGATGTCAATACTTGTGCAGGGTTTCAGATTCAGCTAACCTTCCAAGAGGGGCCAGCAAGCATAAAAAAGGAACCAAATCACCTTGTCATTTTGGATGGTTTTTGGTTAGTTTTGTATAAATCTTTCTATGAACACTGAGTGACTTGTTGGTGTGGCATTTTAGGGGAACAGACTGTTTCGTAGGAATGCCTGTCCCAGGTAGGTGATGCTGCCTTTTTAAGGGAAGAGAAGAAAACCCATATTATTGTATACTGCTTGACAGACCTGATGTTAGTTTTGTAATTAGTCTTGATTTACTTGGTTCTTTAATAGTTGTAAGAACCAACTATTAATATGCTAATTTTAAGTTGGAAAAAGGAGAGACTAGAACTCAGAGGGAATAAGTAATTTATCCAAAGTTTCCAGTGGGTAGAGGGCAGGAAATTCACTCAAACCTGAGCACTCTTCCATTGCCGTTCCTACTTTGGAATGCTTCAAGGTCCTATTTATAGGCATCGTCTTAAACTCCCATGTTAACAAAACATTATGTACTTTTAAAGCTTTTTCTGATCAGTCATGCTGTCATATGACTGACTCATAGCCCTACGGGCGCTTTGGAAGGATGAGGGGGATTTGTCCTGGGGCCCCATCTGGAGTGTTCTTTTGAGCTCCTGTGTCTATTTTTGATCCAGTTTTAATCCTGATGCTTATCAACAGCTTTTGTCTGTCACTTCTTGCTCTATCTGGTGCTGCCTGTCTCAGGTCGCTACTACCACCTATTTCTAATTTTTATTCTAGAGTCAAACACGTGTGCTTGACTTATATGTTGAAGGTGTGCTTTTAGAGACACAGTGATAGTCTAAAGACTATGAATGATGAAGTTTATTTTTTTTCCCCAAATGGGCATTGACACTTTTGCTGCCTTGTGATTTTATTAAGTTTATTCTGTAAAATTGAGAATCTTGGGATAAATGAGTTACCCCAATTTGAGACTTTATTGTTTTTTCTGATATGTATTTTAGGGAAGTAGTCATAACCTAGTTTTTCCTTGATACTTTTCAACCCCAGCTCACTAAACTTGCTTCTCTTTCTACTTTCTACCCTTCATTAATCTATTCTAACTAACATACTATTTAAAGAAACAGTGTTCCTCAGACCCAAACAAACACACAGTTTGCCTAAAGTCCGAGGACCAGATCCCCAAAACTCTTATTTAAAAAAAGCCAGAAGGGATAAAGGCTGTAATCCCAGTGTTGCTGTGGTCCCAAGGAATCCCAGAGCAAGCTGACTGGACCAGCCCACCTGTGAACCGGCCCACCTGTGAGCTCAGCGTTGAGCTGAGAGATGCCGCCTCAGGGAATGAAGCGGTTTATCAAGAAAGACACCTGACCTCATTGTTGATTCTCCCTTCATGTGAACACACCCGTGCAGACACATACACACATATACTTACACCTCACACACAGATACACAAGCAAAATCTAAAGAAATATGAAGGCAAAGAAATTACTAACTAAATCAATCAATCAGTTGAAGAGAATGAGGGAGATAAGAGAGATTCTACTTTCAGAGAAATCTGCCACTGACTCACTAGCTGTTGTTTATGTCAGAGTAAGACAGATGAGTTTTGTGTTATTCACACACTCGTGGTAAATGGGGTGCTGAGACCAATCTTATTGAGATATTTTTACAAAGAGAGTCACTAGAGGAAGTAACTAACAAAATGCAACATTTGAATGTCTCCTAAAAGCTCTGACTATCATTTAGGAATATATTATGAACTTGGAGAACTGGACCTCTGTTAGAGATGGTGGGGAATAATCTGAAAAGTTCTTGTACCTGGAGATAGCTGTGTATCAGAACAAGGCAGTGGAATGTGACTGCACCCAGGGTCCTTAGTTCTGATAGGTCTTAGATCCCGAAGGTCAGTCTGACTTCTTTCTCTGTCTCAGGTTTTAGCACAGTACATAACGGACACAGGTACTTTCTGCACACAGATGCAGAAATGCATAAATACACAGAATGAAGAAATCCGTTGCTCAAAGAACTGGTCTCATCTAACGTGGCCTCTTGCTGGCCAGAGGTGGCTGAGGTAGCACTGTGAACGTTTCGTTCATCGAGGACACTCCATGCACAGTGATGCACTCTACTTTGCTCTCAGATCCATGATGGGATCTGTTTTCTTCACTCCACTGTCAGGATTTATTGTTATTTCTTTGCAGCCATTACTTTAAAATAAAAGTGGAGTAGAGCAGCGTTTAAAGCAGAGTCTTACTACGGAGGCTAAGGTATGGGGCATACCACGTACATGTGATAAAAGCCTCAAAGAACTCCTGATGGCCAGCATTAGTTATCTCTGTCCTCGACCCTAGAATTAGAAAAGGATTTTCTAGAATTCTCTGCAAAATTTAAGCACAAGAGAAAAGGACAGATGTTTCCTAGTGTTTAATTTCTACATTGTCATTCTCATTATAAATGAGAAATAATTTATTGCTTCCTCCAGATACAGTGCTTTATTAAAGACTGACCTCTGCTTCATGATATAACCTTCATGAGTTCAATAAGATCATATAAAACTAAAATCATAAGATGGCTTAATAATTTTTAAGACCAATTCATATTTTTGTTTATATAGAATCTGTGATAATATTTAGAAATATCGTAAAAATTCAACAGATGGTTATTTAGAGGGAAGAAACTGTTGTTGAGTGATTTTATTTTTATTACTCCAAGATTATTTTCTATCTCCTATTTTCTTTCAGTTTTGTCTTGCAAACCTTTGATCTCATTATTGTCACTGTTGTTATGGGTGGTTTTAGATAGGACTTTGTGTATTTCAGGTTGACCTCAAACTTGCTATGTAAATGAGGATGACCCAGTTCTCTTGCCCACACCCCAGGATTACAGGTTTGTGTACTATACCAGGTTCATGTGGTGCTGGAGATTGAACCCCGGGGTGATGTGCACACTAAGCAAGCACTCCACCAACTGAGCCACATTACCAGCCTTGCAAGAACAGCATCTTCTCAGTAGAGCTAAAGGAAATCCTCAAACTTTGGTAAAATATGTTGACTTAGACAAGGGTAGCACACATTGCTTGTTAATTATCCAGTATTCTTTTCCTTTTGTCCCTTTTCTCATTAGCATATCCCTTACATTGCTAAAGTAGAAATGGGCTCCATTAAATACTTCTCTGCCTTCACCAAGGGCAGTTCTTCACAGACAGTTCTTGCTATTGAGATGATGAATTCCACTGTGTGTTCTCAGGTCAGCTTTATCCTTCCTGACCGATATGGGCCAAATGTTTATGCTCTCGGCCAAATTCCTATGCTGTACCTCCAAGCCCCAAGAGGATAGTGTTTGGAAGAGAGTCCTTAGGAAAATAATCAAGGTTAGATGAGGTCATGAGGTAAAACTTGAATGATGAGATTGGTACTCTTATAAAAAAAGGAGAAAGATAGACAGATTGATTCATGAGTATACACCTTATCCCAAGGAAAGGCTGTGCAAAAAAATAAATGGAGAAAATACAGTTGTCCATAGGCCAGGAAGTAAGGTTTCTGGATGGTGAGAAATAGAGATTTGTTGTTGAAGCCACCCACTGTATATGACATTTGTTATGGCAGTTTGAGGAGATGAAGACATTTCCCAGAAGAGACTAGCTGGGCTGATTTCTGTTCCTCTTCTTCCTTTTCTTCGTCCTTGCCCTCATCCTCCTGGTCATCTTCCTCTTCCTCCTCTTCCTCCTCCTCCTCCTTCCCCTCCTCTTCCTCCTCTTCCTCCCCCGCCTCTTCTTCCTCTTCTGCTTCTTTCCCTCTTCATTAATATTTGTGTATCAAAAGCTTAAGTCACCACTTTGTAATTGCTGAGTGATAATGTAGAATGAAAGCCAACATTCTGAGGATGGAAGATCAGAAAGAAGACATCGCGTCCCCGGTGGCGCCTTTGAGCAGCAAGCACAAATATGCAGCTCTGGACTCTCGGACTTCTTGTTCTTCAGGGAAAGGAAACTCTTGTTTGTTTAAATTACTACAAGTTGGGCTTCCTGTATTTACAGCTTCTAACAGTTGAGGTGAGATATAATTGTGTTCTATTAATGTTCAGCTTTTCTGTATTCAGATAGATCCTCAATATTTGCTTCTTAGTCATTTCTCATAACATCTGAATATCAAATAGGAGTATCTCTATTAAGTCAGTCTTGCCAACAAAATATTTAAAAATATATACCTAGGTACAATCTCTCTAAGTTATTTTATTTTACCTTATTAGACTGTAATCTAAGGCCTTGTTCATGCTAAGCACATACTTTGTCACTGGGTTACACCTTCAGATTTGGGAAAAAATGCTTAAGCCCCAATTCTCTTCTTCTCAGACTGTTCTAAGGAACTCCTCTTACCTGGAGGAATTTTGCATTTAGCAGCAACTTTTGCACCAGGCTTCCTGTTTTGCCACTCTGCAGAAGAGACCAGTGTATAAAACCTGCTTTTGTTAGACGTGGACTACTGTGTTTTCAGGCAGTGTTCAACCAGGATGAAGACAGTGTCTGTAGTGAGCACATGACACTGTTGGCTTTTCAGGCTGCTTGGAAAGATCAGACGAGAAGGAGTCTGAAAATACAGTTCCCATCCCTGCACTTACTTCCACATTATTTACAGCCTTCTTATAGGACTGTTTTTGCCAAATTCTCAACTCTACCTTCACCTGTCTGTGCAGTTACATACACTGTCACCATGAAGACACCATGTGCGTGTTCATGGAATCTTTTCATTTGATTAGAAATGCAAGCATTTGGTCTGATGGCTTGGCCTGTGGAAGGAGATTTTACCCACAAAAACCAACTGATCAAGCAACCAAACAGGTAGAATTCTTTGGTTTACATGGAGAATCCAGCCAAAGCAAAACTTTCGAATAGGGCAAGCTTCTTACCAGTGTACCCCAGTGCATGTTTTATTTATTTTTCTCTTTTCATAAAACTCAACAGTCCAGTTTCTCTGCTTGTTGACGTAGTCGGAGGCTTATGTTCTAAACCTTTCTACTTATTCTGTTCCAATTGAAGAAAACATTCCACAAACTCCTTTTGAGGTTGGGGTGTGTCTGGACTGGACTCTTCTTTGAGAAATGCACACCATGCTCTCAGATGTGTCTTACTTTCTTCTGGCTATCTTTCTCTTAACCCTTGTGCTAAGCCTATATTGAAGCACCATTATTAAAACCCAATTCTTTTTTTCAAGAAAAAACATTCCTTAAGGCTATCCCCTTGTCATTTCTTTTTTGAGTATGTGCCATGTCAAGGGAGAAGGATAATTAGATATACTAGTTTAAAAAAATCCTTAAAATAGTTATTCCCCAAATTTATTTGAATGATAAAGCTACAATTAATTATTTAAACGAATTTATAGCTATTGGGGGTACAATGTAAGATAATAATGGAGGGTCATAACTGATGAAAATACTTGGGGAACAGGGGCATTCTCATTTTCTCACAAATGTTAAGTGGATAGGTTGTTCTCTGAATCACCTTAAAAATGTTTGACCTTACCTTAATGGTTTCACATAGCTCTTGATCAACAGGAGAAATAAAATTAGACACACCATTTTCAGGATGATAAATTGAGCCACCGAGAGATTTAGCTGCTCTCCTCATTTTTTCTCAGCATCTTACAGTGACAAAGGTGGGTATACATAGAGTTGAATTTAGCTCATTTTCAACTTAGCATATTTTCCATAAATTATTTGAGATTTTATGATTGTGTTTTCTTGCCATGACCAGTATTTACTGTGAAATAATGAAAGTCAGAATTCTATTTCTATTGGTGAGCAGGTGCATGGAAACCCATTGACTAAGAGGCTAGCTACCAGAGTGAGCTCCAAACAGCCAGCTTGACCATGTAAAAATTTTCTCTTAAAATGTGAATTTTCCATAGCTCAATTCCTGGTAAATATAAATCATTGTTCTTCAAATAGTGTCCTAAACTAACACTGTACCTCTATCAAAGTGTCTCCAGCTGGGCTGTTAACTAAGCAACCATATACTCTGAATAAGAAGACCATTGGAAGACTTGTTACAGGTCTTGGTATGCAAACAACATTCACTTTGAAGTTACATATGTGATGGTTATAATTGACTGTTGCCTTGGCTGGATCTAGAATCACTCAGCCTTAACAGGATCTAGAATCACCTAGGAGACAAACTTCTGGACATGTCTGTGAGGAAGTTTTGAGACTGGGGTAACTGAGAAGGGAAGACCCACCCTACACAGAAATCCAGTTAAGCAGTAACATTCATCTCTTTGCTTTCTGACTGAAGATGCAATGTGACCAGTTCCCATAAACGATGTCTTTCATGCCATGATGGACTGAACCCTCAAACTGTGAGCCAAAACAAGCTCTTCTTTCTTCAAGTTGCTTTTTCTGTCAGATATGAGAAAACAATGAGTATACAATATTTTCAAAAACACCTCCCCAATTTTCTTCTAACTGAAATTCAGATAGAGAGAAAATTGTAAACTATAGTCTCAGGAGAGAAGGGGACAATGGGGGGACAGAGCAGGAGGACCTTGAGGAACCTGAGTAGATGGCACTTATACAGATGTTTCATTTCAGCTCCAGGAGGAAAGAAAGCCAGATGGGACCATTTGTCAACACCTGGAGAAAACGTTGAAGACATGATGGTGAAACATATAAAAGTATTTTTTCAGCCACCATCTGCCAAATGAAAAATTACCCAGTTAAAGAAAAGGCACCATTAAATGGACAAAGAGAATTGCCTTGAAGGTTGAAAAAGTCCAACTGGTTAAACTTTAGCAAATAAAACTCCATAATTATTCTTTTCAAATATTTTTCCTGTAGAATTTGATTTATTAGGAAAATCCTTGGGTTCTGCAGGTGCACATCCAACATAGCGAAATGCTTTGGAATGACTGACTCCTTCTCACCTGGTGGTTTCATTTTGAAGTTGGAATTCATGGACAGAAGAAAGGATCTGAGACTCTCAGCATTTATTGAGGAAACATGTGTCTAAATTAACAGTTGCCTGATCTGTCTCCTCTCTGGTTAACAGACCCTGTGGAGGATTTTTTTTCTTTTTTACTTTTTCTTCTTATTGCTATAAAAACTGGAAGATTCTTTGAAGGGCACTTTTTATTAAAACTGTTTGTTGGTATGTTTTCCTTCTGTACACTGGGTGGATGTTGTCTTACACAATAAGATCTGAGTCTATTCTGTGTTTTCTGATTAGTGGTTCTGATTAGCACATGGATAATCATCTGAAATAACTGCTGCTGGGTATTTTTGGACTCTATATAAATATACATGAATGTGGATGGCAGGAAAATAGCAAATAACAAGGCTTCCCTGAGTGATTAGAATCTAATACACTACATTGTCAGGGAAGAAATGTGGCTTCAATTTCCACTGCAGCCTCTTATAACTCACCCAGATCTTAGTGCAATACGAGCTGACTCTGTGGAAATGTGTGGTTTGGTGTTGTGCTCCCAACCAGGGAAGAGAATCAAATTTCTAATTCCAGAATTATCCTTACCCCTTAGTGTTTGTTTAGGTTTTGAAGTATGTGGTCAATAGCCAAGATGTGCTTTGTGCTATTGGCTGTCATTAAAGGTCTTTGTCAGAAGGGAAAGAAGAAGATGGAAAAATAATACACAGATCAATGAAAACATATTGTGTCCACCAGACTGAAGCATTAATCACGGTGAAACTTTGAGGATGGGAAAACATTTAAAATGTTTTTCTTCTTTATGCCAGGTAGGCAAGCTGTCTTTTTCCAGTCCGTCTTTGTGCCGCGGGAGAATCAGTTCCTCTGCACTCACAGATGCCTACTATGTCTCATGTAAGTGAGGCCTTCCCTGATCCCAGTGTCCACAGTAATCCACAGACTTCCCCTCCTCTCCCTTCCACCACTGCTTCCCTGCAGATGCTCTTAGCAACTGGCCCATGCACTCTCTTGCTTGTGGGTGATGAAGTCGCAATGCAGAAATGAAGATGTTGGCCCTGAGTTACAGCCTGACACAGTGCCAAAGACGAGAACTCTGGCCTTTCTAATTCCCAGCTCTGTGAAACACTAGCCTTTATCTTCCCTGTACCTCAGCATCATAGTCTGTTCAGTAAATCAGGTCCACTGGCTATGCCACAAACACCAACTGCCAAACGCTCGCACTTAACACCCCGTAAATGGGCTGTCAGGATTCACAGCACAGGAGTTTTAAAATTAATGTTCTGAAACCTTCTTCAGGAGAGTGAACTGACCCCATGCTTTAAATTCCTGCTCTTGTCCTAAATTTCATTGACATAGTCAAAATAATATAAAAACATGAGAAAAGACATTCTGTATGAGTTGGAAAACAAGGAAAATTGCCCTCTGTATGCCAGAGGAAGCTCAGTAAGAGGCAATGCAAGGGTCGCAAGCTCTAGAGAGGGCCAGCCAGGGAGCCATCATAGGAGGGCTGAGGCCTGCTTGAGTACTAAGACGTGGCAAACCCAAACGGACACTGCATTACAAGCTCTGTCTGGTAAAGGTGAGAGCAAGCTATTGAAAAGTCATGTTGGGGAGCTGAGCTCAGTTCTAGAAGTCGTGGGAGATTCAGTGTCAACAAGTGAAGGCAGGCATCTGTATGTATTTCACCTAGCACGTGTGTGTCGTATGTTCACGGTTGTGAAGGCTTGTGTATGTGGATGCCAGGGGGTAACTTGGATATTTGATCCTCAGAAAACCTTCCACCTTCGTTTGTGACAATGTTTCTTGTGGGCTTAGTGCCTCACCAAGTCGGCCAGGCTATCTGGCCAGCCACCTGTCTGTCTCCAGTCTCAACATTACTGGGATTATAAATACATGCTCTCCACGGGCTTTGTATGTCGGTTCTGGGGGGGTGGAACTTAGGTCTTCACACCTATAAGGCAAATGCTTTACTGGCTGAGCTATCTCCTTAGGCCTCATCTAATGTTTGGTGAAGAGTGGATGAGCTCTGGGGGGCTGCCAAGAGTGGGAATGTGTGCCCACTTAGGACTGGACCATGCACCTACCACCTTTATGGAATTTAGAGTGGAAGTTCAGAAGGTTAGACTCAAAGCCCATCTTATAGTTTTGGCATATGCATGCATCCTTCTCAGGCAGATCATTTCCTCCTCTCTCCATCCTCAGCTAACAGGTGAGGGCTTTTATTTATTTGAATGTTTTTCACTCCAAGATATATGCTCTTACACATTCAGGGAGATGGAGTAGTAGAGGCGAGTCCAGGCCTATGCTGGGCTGGGCTTCTCTTCAGAAACTTGAAACTGATCTTTAGTATCTTTTCCCAGAGCATAGGGTCCAGCGATTTTGGCAGATGTTGAAATCTATTCATAACCATCCAAAATTTAATACTAATGTATAGAATGTAATAGAAAAAATAAGAAAAACAATTATTTTAATATTTTTTCTCTCTGTGTGTGTATCTCTGTGAGCAAAATTTAGCTGACAGGCTTGTGGTTAAAATGCAGACATAATAAACTAGAGCCATTATCTTGTGTAGTCCCACCCATCCTTACAGAGAAGCTTCCTCTTCTGTTTGTCTCAGACAGGGACTTTTTAGGTATGTTTTATATTTATATTTTGCAAAAGGTAACAACTTTTTGATGTTTGCCAATCAAATTAAAACTACTCTAACCCAAGGTATAAAATGTATGAACCTCTTCCTGTCGAAGTCCAGGCTTTGAGACTTGAATCTTCTGAGCTAGGTTGCAGCCTAAGTACAACCTGTTCCTTCTCAGTGTGTTGCTTCATCTTTCCTGCTAGAAAACCATGCACACCGCACACCCTCTTTTCTGGTAAGGGACCGGTGATATCTGCCTGGCTGTATCTCATGTGATTTAAACAAAATTCTAGCTTCTTTCTTAATCCATACAAAATTCAGTTATCTATGTACCTACCAGCTTCCTCATGAAAGTCAATGTGCAGTGTTGGGGTGTTGCATAAGTTTATTCTCCACTCCTTAGCGGGGTGGTGGTGGGGTCTAGTTAATCCAGGATAAAATGGAAACTGATCTTCCATTTAGAAAGATTTATTTATTTACAAAGTTTACAAAGCTACTGGTTATCAGCGGCTCGCCGGTCAGGTCTGGCTCTTAGTTCTCAGTGCAGAGCCCTTTGTTCACAGTGCTGTGCTCTTGGGCCATTTCCCGCCAGCATTTCATTTCTACCCACATGATTCTTGGGACCTCTGGGACTTAGAACACTGCCTCCTGGGTTCTGGCCTTCTGCGTGGGCCTGGGGCTGGGGCAATTTTCTTCCCACGTGGATACAATCTCTGCCTGTCCCTGGGAATCACCGCCATGTTCCTCCTGCTCCCAGTCTCCACTGCATTTCCCTTAAGCTATTGGCTACTCAGTTGTCAGTCAGGCCAAAGTCCATCCCTCATATCAGACAGAGAGAAGACTGCTCTTTGCTTTTACACCACATGGGGAGACACGGACAGAGGATTATTCACCCCAGATGTGATTCTGATGACCCGCCAAAGAAATGATTCCATCCAGGTTTATCTTAAGAAACTAGAAAGTATACTGCGGCTACCTATAGGACGTGGGTGACTCAAAGGCTGTCACGGCACTGAGGAGCCCACCCAGTGTCTATGATGACTCATGGAAAACCGCATCCGTGGAGCTCCCTGCATAACTAGCGGCCAGCTCAGCTGTCAGTCTCTTCTCCTTAGCCATCGTTGCTGCTTATACAACCTTGGAGGTTTTAAATGTCTTTAAACCTCTAGTTTTGTTTACTACCCGAGCCTTATAATTTTCAGAGTGCTAATGAGCCCCTCTCCATGAGGGAGTGTTTCAACTGGAAAGAAGTAGCATGCAAGAAGGATCTGAATGCATTGTTCTTTCTCAGTGTGCCCCACAATGTCTTACAGGACTTGCATTATACCTTGTCCGGGGACAATGCATTTTACACCAGAGGTAAAAATACATTACACAAAACAACTAAAATATACTCCCATTAAGAAAAACAAGTTTCTTTGGACAGCACAAAGGAGAACTTGTTAGACCCTTTGGCATTTTCCTGATGATCCCAGTTAAGAATGAGTCAA
This sequence comes from Eospalax fontanierii, assembly GCA_035773235.1. Classification (NCBI taxonomy): domain Eukaryota; kingdom Metazoa; phylum Chordata; class Mammalia; order Rodentia; family Spalacidae; genus Eospalax; species Eospalax fontanierii. Next base: position 48,597,604 of record CM069547.1, on the reverse strand, counting down.
GACAGCATGGCCCTACCTAGGACTTACTCAAAACAGAGCTCACATTAGGTAGGAAAGGGAGGGCAATGCTCTTATTTATTTCATGACTCAAGGGAGAACTTTGAAAATAAACTCTGCTGCAGATAGAGACCCTGAGCTGCTGTCTCTTCCTCTCCTTCTCCTCTCCCATCACAATCCTGCTCTGATCTGCGTAAATAGACCACAGCAAAGCCCAAGGCTCTTTCTTTCTTCTGTGTGGACCACAAAGAATTTACAAAGGGGCCAAGGCAATCTTTTCAAAGTGTCTTCTTTCCTAATTTTGGACAATGCGTGATTTCCCATCCAGCCACCAACAGTCATTTACACTTTAAGGCTGAACAAATACAGAAAAATCAACAGATAGATGAAAACATCTCTGTGCTTCATCAGAAAGGGATTTAACGTATCAGAGCAAAAACCTCCCCAGGAAACCAACTGACTATGTGGAATCATGGAGAACTTCAGAACTTTATTTTGTATTTTTGAAAACACTTAAAAAGATATTGCTCCTATGAAAAGGGAGAATTTCAGATAAAGAAAAGAATAATAAAAGTATAGATTCATGCTTTATAATATAAAAATACCCCAGTGATTCTTTTCTTATACTTAGAATTTTAACAAAATAAAAGTATTTTCTTCCCCTGTATATGATACTATACAAATGCAGCAATAGAGGCACAAATGTGAACCCCAGGATTCGGAGAGGGACATTAATAATGATACAGAGATTACGACCATGAATTAAAAAGAATTATGATTTACCTGTTCAGGAGATCAAATGTAAAGGGAATTCCTGAGACATGAGACATCCACACAGGCAAAAATTAAAAGAATACAAGATTTTCTAAAGTTTAAGATTAGTTGAAGAGGTCTACATATAGGCAGAAAGTTCTCATGGTGTCAATCAAATTTTCCCTTGGAAGTATTCAATTTGAATAGACAGTGAGACACTGCAGCAAGAGTCTTCACAACCCCAGGATTATACACCTGCCAAAGATAATTCATGTGCACGAACAGTGGAGAGGCATTTTCAGACATGGAAGGAATCAGAAAGCAAATTACCAGAGTGCTGTACCTGAAAATATAAATCAATAAGATACTTGCAATTGGACAAGAAATACATCCAAATGAATGACTCTGAATGAGAGACAGAAAAACAAAATGACCGTCAGAAACAAAGCCATTAAAATTCAGAATAACTTGTGAATGTCACTCCTACCTATGACTGAAAAGTTGTTCAGAATGTAAGTATGAGGGAAGACATTGTAATACAGTTTAGAATTCTAGATTATTTCTGCAAAAGCTACAAGTTAGGGATGGCATCATCATTTTCCTCTACAACCCATTCTGACCTAACATGGCCATGGTGTTGAGGCTTGGCCCCAGGGATCCAGTCAGCCCACACTCAGCGTACTCTGATATATGTGGGCAAGAAAGGAAAACTGCATTACACTACACACAGGATCAGCATTCGAGTCCATAAAAAGTGCAAGCGGTAAAATTCCTCCTTGTAAGCATAAAGAACCCAATTTGGATTCCCAGGACCAACATAAAAGCTAGACTCAGTGGTGCATCTCAGTGCTAGATGGGTGGAGATGAGGATCTTTGGAGTTTGTTGGCCAGCTAATGAACTCTGGGTTTAGTGCGAGACCCTAGCTCAAAAAATCAGATGGAGAGCAACAGAGGAAGACACCTGATGACTTCTGCTCCCACCTTCCATTTTAATAAATTAAAAAGGTAAACATACAACTTTATGTAACAAGTCATTTTGTATATGATGTTTGCAACTTGATTTTTTACATTAAGTGATTTTTTTTGTCATCTTTGTGCAAATATATGGAGTTACATATAATCTTAAGTTGTATACTACGGCATCATGATTCCATAATACTTTGATTTCTACTTTCCTCTATGTAGGTATTGCATTTCTTCCAAATATTGGTGGTTTTGAAAAATTATACTATGAAATGTTTTATGCATATGTTCAAGAGTTTGTGTAGAACAGGTATTCTTGGAGTAGAAATGACAGGGTTAGGGCATGCACATAGGGTTTGCAGAATTGAACTCTGGAGAGGTGTTTTGTAGATGTTGTACCAGACAGGCACTTACTTTGTTGGTATTTATAACTGACTGGAATTTCTAGCTGAAGTTACTCAAAATTTTTCTCTCTCACCTTGGTACTATTTCTGTGATGCCCATGGATGTCCTAGTTAGTTTCCATTGTCACTGAACATGAGCTAGAATCATCTGGGAAGAGGGAACCTCAGTTGAAGAATTTCCTAAATCAGATTCGCCAGTGGGGAACTGTTTAGATTATGGGTGTGGGAGGACCCAGGCCACTGTGGATGGCACCATCCCTAGACAGGCGGGCCTGTGCTGTATAAAAAAGCCAGTTGAGTATGAGCCAGCAAGTGAGTGAACCAGTAAGCAGTGATCCTCTGTGGTTTCTGCTTCAAGCTCAAACTGCTTCTCAACTGCCTTGAGTTGCTGTCCCGAAAGTGTAAGCCAAATAAACCCTTTCTTCTCCAAGTTTTACTTGGTCAGTAGCAACAGAAAGCAAACTATGTCTCAACTGTACTTCTGATCCTATTGGCCTCTGTGAAGACTGCCTGCTTCCAGAGTCTACCAAGGGAGCTTTCCCTTCTGTCGCAAGGCCATCTTTTCATGCTGTGGTGACTTTTATGCAAAATATGATGATTATTAACTTAGAGTCTACCACGTGGAACTCAAACATGGGTTAAAGATGCTAAGTTTCCAGCTAGACAAGCTATACCAACTTGTGTACTCACACTCTGGGTTGGGCTGGAAGGTAGTGTGGAAGCCTCCCTCTAGATTTTGAAATAAGCAGGTAGTAATGGCTCTCTTGATGTTACAGTTGTACCCAATGGTATGATATACTTTTTCCTTTTTGTGCTAAAGCCTGAAATGAAAACATGCCTGACTTCATCTGGCTATTTGTCTCCTATGCCCCATTTTGAGGTCAATATTGTCAACTTGGTAGAATCTAGAACCTTGAGGAGACGAGCCTCTGAGTGTGCCTGTGAGGGATTATCTAGATTGGGTTAATTTCGGGGGGGGGGAACCACCCCAATTGTGGAATGCATCATTCCATAAGATGGGGTCTGGGACTGAATACAAAGAAAAGGGGAGCCGAGCATCAGTGTTCACCTCTCTCTGCTTCCTGACCGAGGAGCATCATGACCTGCAGCCTCACGTTCCTGGTGCCATGACTTCTCTGGTAAACTTCCCTCAAACTGGAAACCCAAATAAGCCCTTCCTTCTTTAAGTTGTTTTTGTCAGGTATTTTATCACAGCAAAACTTCCCTAATGTTTCTTCTTAGGGGCAGGTTTCCTTTAATTTTCTCTACATAACATCATTCTTTCTGCAGATTCCTGCTTACCTCTACCAAAGATTAGCCAGAGCCCTCAGGATTAGAAATGAACTTTATAGACATGGTTCTACAACTTTGGTTGCTTTATGTTAAGGAAGGAGATGAAGAAACTTAGAACTTAGCAGGATAATATCCTTGCATACCAAATTTTCATCTGCTATCTATTTTTATTTGTTTATTTTCGAGACAGGGTCTTCCTGTATCCCCAGGTGGCCTGGAACTTACTCACTCGATAGGTATCTCAAACTGGCCTCAGTATCACAGAGCTCTTCCTACCTCTCTCCCAGGTACCAGGATTACAGGTATATACCACCACATCCAGCTTTCACATTTCTAATTTGAAAGACAGCCATTTCCATTCTTTTATTTTCTTTTTAAAACAAATGTGAATGTTGTCTTAGAAAGATACTTTGAGAGGAAAATTAAATATGAAGTATTTATTTTTCAGTTATACCTTGATAATGCTAGGTGGGAAAGACTGGAACGAACCCATATTTCCTTTCAGCAGGGGAATGGATAAACAGACTGGGCATCCTACAGTGGAATATGACATCAATAAAAATGGAATAAAGAGAAAAAAATTAAAATGAGAAGGCAAGATAAACACATTAAAATCATATGCATATATGTGAATTATATTGGTTACTTTTGTGTTGATGTGACAGAATATATGCCAGAAATAAGTTAAAGGAGGAAATTTTATTTTGGCTCATGGTTTCAGAGTGTCCTGTCTATAGTTGTTCAGCTCTATGCACTTGTTTGGGAGAGTGTCTTAGTGATGAGTATGTACCCAAGGACCTTTTCATTGTATATGGGATGCATAGTGAATATGCGGAGGATCCAGGGCAAGAAAGAGCCCCTCAGAAAATGTGTCAAGCAACCTGTATCCTGCAGTCAGGTCCCTGCCTAGAGTTTCCAACTCATTCAAAGTAATAGCACCAGCTAGTTATATCCGAAGGGGAACAAACTTTTGATATCTTTATGGGAAGAGACAGTTTTTAAACTTGATCATGGTACAAAACAGGTTTCTAGCTGTTGGCAGAAACTGGGACTGCATCTCCCTTGATGATTACATTGCAAAAGGATGACTTCAGGTCCTTGAGAAAGATGTGCCTGGGATGTAAACCTGACAAAAGGCCTATATAGGTTTCAAACGGATTTACATATATTTCAAGAAGGGGAGAAAGGGCCTTCCCAGTGCAAGTGTTCTGAAGTAGATGCCCCAAGAAAAGGCAAAGGGGGCACTCTCTTCCCTTACTTTAAAGAGAACGAATTATCTCAGGTTTAATTAATACTTTTCCTCATAATTGCTTTTAATATTGTTGTTTGTGCCTGTTTTATATGCCAGGGATATTCAATTTCAGTTTATTATATATTCAGTAAAAATCAAAGTAAAGTACAAGGGAAACCAAGCTAATAACGCCCAACATTGGCCTCTCAGGCTTTCTGTCTGGCCCATTACCTCTTAGATCTAGTGTCAGACATTTATCACTTTCCCATCAATAGGTGGGAAATTCTTTTAAGGGCAGTAAGATTTATTTGGGCTCATGATTTCCGAGATTTCACTGCCTGGTCAGCCAGCTGCATTGCTGTGGGCCTGAGGGGAAGCGAATGTGATGGTAGGAAGGCTGCTGGAGCAAACCAGCTCATCGCATGATGGGCAGGAAGCGGAAATGAGGTGGAGGAAAGGGCCAGGCACGGGACATGACCTTCAAGAGCACTCTCCCAGAAACCTACTTCCTGTATCTAGACCTTACCTCCTAAAGTTTCCACAGCCTCCCAAAATAGCACTACCAACCGTATTTTAAACCCTCCAGTAAGCCTGCGGAGATTTCATGTTCAAACCATAGCATCTCTGCTGAGATGGTGCTCCCCTCTTTATCGCACCCTCACCCCACACCAGCCCTGTGAGCACTGTGGGCATGGGCTGCAGAGCTTTGTGCCTAGAACATCGTCCCTATCTCCACAGGAGTGAGCAGGCTTCGTCTTACTTACTCCTATTCCTTAGATTCTTTTTTTCCCCCATTAACATTTTGTTCCTTGGTAAAAATCAGCAATCCAGTTTTCTGTAGGTCCTCACGAACTAGCATTTTGTAGAGTTTCTTCTCTGGCTACATAAATCCTCTGTCTATACGATCCACAGCAGTTATTCAAACTGAGTGCTGCTATGGTATGTGCTCCAGGAAGTATGTTCTTGGTCATCACTGTTGTGGCGTTCACGTTCCTGGTGTAAGACCCCTGCCCAAGTGGAAAAACACCTGGTCCCCTCTGTTAGCTCACCCCTCCCAAACTGGAAAGTCCCAGAGGTCACAAAAGGCTATGTCTACGTCTCATGGTATATGAGATAATGTCTATGGTGTTGACAGAAAAAGCCCCCAGATGTCCCATCGACATTGTGAAACCAGAAGTATAGTTAAAACATTCAGTTAAGTCAACATCTTGTGACATGTGAAATAATGCGTGTGGTATTTCTGAGAAAAGGTTGGACTATGTAAAATTGTCCTCTCTGTAACCCTGGCCCAAGAGTTGTGAACCAATCCAAATGTAACAAGTACCCTGTATGTTAAACCATGATAATTCTGTGGTTTTCTGTAATAAAAGCCTGGCGGAACGCCTGCCAGTGGGGCTTGGCTTCCCAATGCTAAGTCACCCACTTGCGCAAGTGAAATAAAATCCTCTTGCTGTTTGCATCTGACAGTCTGGATTCTTGGGACTGAGGCTCCCCGACGTTGGGCTCTCAGGCGGCCTAAAGGGGTTCGAGTCCCCTGGGCTGAGAGTGAGGTCTAACACTGGGAAGGACCACGCAGACTACAGATGTTCTAAATTGGTCAAATTTATTTCACTGGACTAGTGAATGCACTCTCTGGGCCGAGAATTAGAGAACACAGCATGGGAGGTGGGATTGCAGGCAGGAAAAACTCACTGCCTCAATAACACACTAGGTGTTCTGCCCATCTATTTAGCATAATTTAAGGTGAATCTACCTCCCTAGGGGTGGTCCTATGACCAAATGGTTGACTAATGAACCTGGAAACTGGTGTTTTCTCAACAGTTGCCCTGGAGATGGTTTAGTTTATCCCAGTTAATTTTCTGGGGCTATTTGACACTTTAACACCAATATCTTGCACTAGGAAATGTGTGGTATTAACCATAATTTCTGCGATGTAACTTCTTAACATAGGGGTATGTATACATAATTTCATCTATAAAATACTGGTAAAGGATGTTTTCAGACCAAAACCTGAGACTCTGGAAGTCTCTAAAGATAGACTCAATCACTTGGTCTGACATGCCAATCAAGTGGATGATGACCAAAAACAGAGAGGACATTCATTCAAAGTGGCCATGGTGGAAAGAGGACCAGATACAGAACCCACACTCAAGTACATTGTGGGGCACTGGCATGAACTTTAGGTTCAAGCAGAGAAGAATTGGGGCGTGGGGCAAGAGAAATGCGCGGTGAAGCGGCCCTGGTCACGGTGGAGCCGTCCTGGTCACGGTGGAGCCGACCTGGTCACGGTGGAGCCGTCCTGGTCACGGTGTGGTCCTGTCTGCCATTGTCTTGGTTTGGGTACTTTGAGGCAGTCCAAAGAAGCCCTTATTGCATGAGAAGACCAGATGGTTCTCAGGAGATGATGACTTCTGCTCCACAGTGCAGCCTCCACCACATGGATAATTGTCCTCATTGGCAGAGTGGTCTGTCCTAGGCCATTTTGCTGTTCTGAGACTCTGAAGTGAATGCAGGTTTAAGACAATGATGCTTGTATGGCTTCAGCTCTTCAAGGACAAAATTCCCACCAGAGCCTATAGAGCCACCTCCATGAAGTCACAGGACAGGACTTCTTGGGGAAGATCTCCCATGTTTTCTCATAATGCACAGTCTAATGGAAAGCTTAAGAACATCACTTGTTCTCCCTGTTCCGCCCCTCTTACCCGAGTGCCCTGCTTGTCACCTGTCCTGATTTCGTGATTAGAACTTACCAGCTCTCCATAGACTTGATGGTTCACTTGTCCATTTTGTTTGCTGTTTTGTACCTGCTTCTTGCTAGTGGGCAGCAGCAACAGAGTTACACAAAATCTGTCTACTTTGTGCATGGCTCTTTCTCAGTACTCACTCAGGAAGCTTCAACAATATTTATGGGATGGATGATAAAACTAATTATGCAATTGCAATTTTATGGGCTTTTCATTATATGTAAAGGAATTTCTATATAGAAATTTTTTTTTTTTTAATGTGGCCAAATCTCAATCTCCTATAGTGTCTGGGTTTTTAAGGTTTCACATTATAGAAAGCACAGCAGACAGCACTGGAAGAAGTACCAAAAACTGGATGAAGTCTCTGGCTGAGCGGGTGAGAACATACTAACTTTGTGTTAATTTGTTTGTACTGTAATGTATAGCATTAGTAATAGAGAAAACTGGGTTAGAGTTTTCGAGGCTTCTCTGTCTGTATACATGTATGTGCAACTTTTCTATAAATATAAAATGATTCTGAAATAAAGGTTTAATTAAAATGTATCTGTTCTTTGAGAATGTTTATAGATTTTAATTCCCACTGTTGTTGCTATTCCCTTGTTGCGCCGTGTGACGTATGACACCCCCACCTCTTTACTGTCCTGGTTTAAAAGATTGTTGATATGTTCAGGAGGAAAGAAGATTCTATTTCTTTCCAGAAAAATCTTTAAACCTTAGTCATATATTTATTCTTCCAGATTAACTTCACAGTTAAGTTATTAATTTCCATGGAACTTCTCATTGTGATTTTGACTGAGATTTTAAGTGTAGCAGGCAATTTTGTAAAAGTTTGTTGCATCAAACAAGCATATTTAATATCTTTAAGTATATGCAAAGTTATCACAATCATAGAAAAGAAAGCATGCAAAATGTAGGCCAGTGAGATGGCTCTGTAATAGTGTTTGCTTCACAGGCTGCTGACCTGGGGTGGGTCCCTGGATCTCATGGTAGAAAGAGAAAATCAACTCCCAAAAGTTGTTCTCTGATGCCACATGTATGCTCACAAAATTTATATGACATTTCAAGCAAGTGAATATCTGTAAAATACAACTTATGGAAAAGACTCAACATTATTCCTTTTATCAAATGTCAAAGATTAAGATGAGTAATAATTTCTGGTTTATAGCAGGCTCTTCTGTATTGCTGGCAAGAAGATAAACTGGTAGAATTTTTCTGGAAAAAAAATGAATAATTGCTTTTTAATTCTTAGTATTTGATTAATGTTTATCAAGTGTGTCTCTCTTTAAAAATTCTTTAAATGAAACAACTGGTAAACATGTATAGCTGTAAAAAGGCTCTTGGATATTGCTTTTTATAGTGAAGACATTTTAATATCACATTTAGGGCCTGGCTGACTACAATACATGCATGATATCTGAATGCTGGAGGCTGTAGATTGGTCTATGTCTGTGTGCTCCCTTGGTCTTTGCGTATGGGTAATCAGTAAGACCATGCTGGCATGTTGGACTCCTTTATTTGTTTTTTTGGGTGGGAATCAGTGATGCACTTCAGATCATGAATTTTTGCTTGTGAATTCCTACCCAGAGTAGAAATCCTTCTATAGTGTGGGGATATGCAAAATCTCAGGCCCCTTCCACAGCATTCATGTATTGGGATTTTAGTACAAGACGAGCAATGAGAATAGATTGCTGATGTGATTTCACTTGTGTGTGCATGAGAGGGACAATTAATTAAGGGACATAAACATATTGGTTATGGTAAGAGATCAGGACTAGTTGCTTTTTGGTGTAATTAGTCTCATTGTGTAGACAAACATTTTAGAAGTAATGAAATATATCATGTACTCTGATCCCCAAATAGCTTCCAGAATTAACTTGTCTATAACTGTTCTTATCCCTGATGTTTCCCCAAGTCCCCTGTGGCTCTGGGAAATGCCAGCTATTAATTGTAGGGGCTTAATGTTGAATTAAGATGTGTTGGCATTTTGTGACTGGTGGGAGATGTGAACAAATATCTATTTACTCCAGATAGGACAGCAATGACAGACCAGAGAAAGTTCCACCCAAGCCAGGCTTAATGAATTACTGAGTGTAATAGGGTTACTTACAGGAGTATGATGACTCAAATACAGCTGTATCACTGTGAGGGCCACACAGCGTGTATGACAACTCTTGAAAGCTGCCCAGTTTGCAGTCAGCTCCACAGAGAGGCTCTATGTCTCTAGCAATTGTTTACTGTTTATATAACCTTGGGGAAGGGCTTTGTGAATTTTCTAAGGTTCTGAGCTTCCTTGTAAATTCTGCTTCTTAAATCTTAGGAACTTCTCCCTACAGAAGAGAATGTTTGGGTTTGGGGGAAATTGCCACACACCAGCCAGGTTAATGATAATCTCTTCTCCATCGTAATAAGGAATATGATGCTTGGTTAAGAAATTCAAGCCAGTATCATTTGGACTTTTGGGTGTGGTTGTAAGACACTAAGCGGGGAGACCTGAAGCTGTCTAACAAATCCAGCAGCTATAAAATTTCATTGTCATTCTGATTAAGAAATGTGTATTACGGAGTTGAGAGAGTTTAATGGAAAAGAGAAAGCAGGGCAAAAGACAGGAAGGGTGGGGAGACATAATACCCTTCCTCTGAACCGAAATAAGGCTGCAGTGTAAGAGCAACAGGTGTGAATGTAAACCTCTGTGTAAGCGTGCATGCTGATTTAAGCCATGGGAAGAAGCTGTTTAAATTCACCCCTTTGGCAGCCCTCTCCTCCCTCCGCTGACCCTTTTAGCCAGCCTTTGGGGTTGACTTCCAGAGGAAATAAACGTCCATATTTTAGGATTCCGAGGAGCGCTTGCACCAGGGAGTGAGAATGGCGCCCTTTCGCCTGAATGTGGTCACAAGTACCCAAAAATGGACCCTTCACGGTGGGCTTTTGCTTACTTCTCTTTCAAAACATCCTCCTCCTTTTGGGCACCATGCACAGGTATGTCTGGGGGGTCCCTGGATGTGCGGCTTGTACCTCTTGGGTGTATGTCTTCTGTATTATATTTTGTTAGCGCCTGAAAAGTTAGAACATGGCAAGGTAGGTTCTGTCAGAAGTTGAGGAAATTGGAGGTTCAGAGGGACTTGTCTGTAATAATCACATACGGTGAGAGTTCAGGGGAACTTTGTGGCAGATAGCACAATTTCTGTACAGTAGGGTTAGAACTTTTAGCTAAAAGAGATTAAGCTCTTCTGATAACTTTGACAGTTTTATATTTACAGTTGTTATACATTACAATTGATCTTCAAAACTGTGTTGTTCTGTGAAATGTGTCATATAAATAGATTCCTGTAACTATCAGCATAACCAGGACAGAGTAGTTCCACCATCCCAGCAAACCTCTTCAGACATCCTTCATAGTCATGCACTTTAACCTTGACAACCAAGATCATTTTATATTCTTTTTAAAATTTGTTATTCTTTGAAAATATCACACATGTATATAGTGTATTATGGTCATTTTTCACACACCCAATTACCTTCTTTCATCCCCACCCGCTCCTGCTGACCTCCTTCTTCCCAGCGAGGCCGCCTCGTCCTTTCATGTCCCGCTTAGAGTTGCTTGTTGAACAGGAGTGGGGAGTGGTGTGTGGGAACATGGCTACTTAACGGTGGCTCCATCACTCTCTCTTTCTCACCACCCATTAACTGCCAGTAGCTCCTGAGGCAAGAGGAGGTCCTCACCTGCCCTTCCTCCATCATAATGGCATGCTGATAGACTCCATGTCCTGCAGATCTTGATCAGATAACTACAGTTGCTTGTGAGTTCTTTTAAAAACATATTTTGCTAATTACTTTTATTTTGTGTGCATGACAGTGTTGCCTGTGTGTGTGTAAGTGCACTTGTGTTGTGTAATGAGGAGGTTAGAAGAGGGCATCAAAACTCCTGGAACTGGTGTTATTGATGGTTGTTAGCTGCCATGTGGGTGCTGGGAACCGAACCTAGGTCTACTGTAAGAACACCCAGTGCTCTTAACTGCTGAGCCATCTCTCCAGACACTGCTTTCCAGTTCTTGAGTGCAATGGTACAATGGTCATGTCATATTCGGAATCATTTTGCATTTTGTCTCATATAATTGGAATCATGTAATGTGCAATTTTAAATTTCTTTTATTTATTTATATATTTTTTTACATGTATGAGTGCTTTGTCTACACATATGTAAGTGTACCCATTTAGTACAATGCCTGCAGAGGCCAGAAGAGGATGTCAGATTCTCCTGGAACTGGAGTTACCAATGGTTTCTAACTGCCATTTGGGTGCTGGGAACTGAACACAGGTCCTCTGCAAGAGCAGCCAGTATTCTTAACTGCTAACAGGGTTTTTAAAGAGATAATTAAATTAAAATGAATTCAGGATCTCAATCATTATAACTTTTCTCCATGTAAGGTTTGGACATGGACAGGTATATCAGATTTTGAATTGGAAGTGTCTCCAACAGACTTGTATTTAAATACTTGGTCTCTCTTGAAACCGGGGGTGGGGGGTGGGGGTGGGATGGGGGAGTGAGGGCAAATAAGTCTTTCTTTCCTTAAGTTGTTTCTGTCAGGTTGTGTTTTTTTTTTCTTTCTTTCTTTTTTTTTGTCACAGTGACACAAGAAACAACTCATGCAGAAAATCTGTGTAAGAGAAGTGGGGTCATTGCTCTGACTACATATGACCCATGTGGTTCTCAGGCCTTTAAACTGGGGGAATTGAAACAGTTTGGAGATGTAGGCATGAGAGGCCCTTGAATTATTTTTTGTTTGCTTGCTTTTCTGAGACATGGTCTCTCTATAGTCCCACTGACCTGGAACTCTCTATGTAGACCAAGTTGGCCTTGATCACACCATGATCTACCTACTAGTATGTCTCAAATGGCAAGCCCTTAGCTTTTTAAAAAATTTTCTTTACTTTTGAAAGTTTCATACATTTATACTCTAAAATGATTGTATCTATCCCTTCATTTCCCTCACCAGTCCCCCAGATCCCCACAAACTGAACTTCCTGTCCTTTTTTTCATCAATAACTAGGAATTTTTATAAGAAGAACTTAGTGGCCCCATCTCTTCTTTCTAGGCCCACATGTTACCCTTTTGGAAAAGGAATGTTTACTGTATGTCACACATATTGGAAGTATTCAGCTTTCCTTTTGATTTTACAGGGCTCACAGTTATGAGTTTTCCTTGAATTCAAAGGAGTCTTTGGCCTTTTGAATGATGTTGGAATTGTTAGGGCTCTGGGGATTCTTGAAGTTGGATTAAATACACTTTGCACTTTAAGCTGGCCAAGAGCATTTGGGGATTGACGGAGGATATTATGGTTCGAATCTGAAGCCATGCTCATGCTGTGAAAGCTCATTTTGAATGCCCGTTCAGCAGATGTTACACTCTGGGGAAGGCTATAGAATCTTGAGGAGTTGAGCGGGTAGCTTGCAGAAGAAGGGCACTGGGGCAGGCCTCTGCAGCTGCTACTCAGCCTCTGGGCCTCACGCTCCCTGCTTGCCCTTCCACTGTGATGTAAGCAGTCTGCCTCATGTTCCTGTCTTCATGAACAGAGTTGCACCTCCTCTCTTCCTGCTCCCCATCATGAACTGAAAAACTCTGAAACGCTATGTCAAAGTCAATCTTTCCTCCTTTAAGTTGTTTCTGTCAGGCATTTGGTCATAGCAACACAAAAGTAACTGTAATGCCCAGAGAACGGACTCCCCAAAGACCACCAAGGAATCCAGAGTGTATGCAAAAACAAAGAGCCCTTATTCAAGCTTAAGCTCAGACTCTCAGATCTCACCAACACAGTGGATCCATGCTGAGAGCCTAGATCCTAAAGGGTGTGGGACTTTTATTGATTATAGACAAGGAGAGGAGGGGCATTACAGTGGCACATGATGGTCAGGGGAGCCCCCACATGCCAACATAATTTAAATTGATTGGGGGCCGGCTAAGAGGTTTCTCATTGGTGGGTGCTGTCCTCAGGGTAAAGGAATGTGCTGTTCATCAAGCTCACTGCAGGGTCCTGCTTTTCTTAACATTCCGGGCCTTGTCCCTTTCCCTCAGCTCTTGTAGCCCGAGGCTTGTAACAGCTTGAAGTAGGCAAAATGGAGTCACAGCAGTTGGATTCCTGTTAATCTAAAGCCAAGCATTTTACAGAATCGAGAAAGAGCAGTTAACCTGAAGGGCATGGGGCTGAGGAAAGGGAGAAGAGAGGCGGCTCCACAGTAACATTAAAGCTCATATACTTGGCAAGGAGGGAGGGTTCCAAAGACATCAACCCCGTCAACATCGCTACTTCTCTCCTCTAGAACTGCGAGAAGATACTGTCTAGAAGAACCCAGTCTACAGTGCTTCACTGTGACAGTCCTGGGTAAGTATTCAGTAAACTTCTATTACTCTAGAGCAGAAATATAGGAATGAAAGTATACGCAAAGGGAACATTTCACTTTATAAAATTCTGGAACTGGAGAGATGGCTCAGTGGTTGAGAGCACTTGTTGCTCTTCCAGAGGACCCGGGTTCAGTTCCCAGCACCCACGTGACGTGGGTCACAGTTGCCTGTAACCCTAGCTCCAGGGGTTTTGACCCGGTCTTCAGGCCCCTATGGTTATGCGATGCACCAGGTACACGGCCCTCAGCATTTCTTGTTAGACTTTGGTGTTTTGATATGTCAGAATTTTACCACTCAAATAGATGTATTCCAGTCTCTAATCATAGTTTTATTTGAGTCATCCTTATATGACTAATGATCTTGTATAATTTTATGTGTTTGTCATAAAGTAAACACATAAAATGTGTTTACCACTTTCTTGGTAAAGTGTCTCTTCAGGTAATTTTTTTTATTGAGGATTTTTTTCCTGTTGTTGAGTTTTATAAATTTTACAGTTAAAAGTATATGTGTGTATATATATATATAGATATAGATATAGATATAGATATAGAAACTGTAGTGCGAAAGATCAAGTAAGACACTGGGAGTATATACAGGAAGCAGGTATTTACTTAGGCTGTGGCCTGGTCTCAAGTCTCAAAATCTGGATCCAGAAGGGAAGTATCACATATCTTTTATACCATAGACATTGGGTTACAGTGAGAGGAAACTTACATATTGACTGGGTATCAGCAAAGGCTTAAAATCAGGCAAATTATTATAAATTAAGGAAAAACATGCTAAAAATTCCCCTATCTGAAAGTTACTGCAGAGTCTCCATCTGAGAGAAACAGAACTGAGGAGGTTTTGTCAAGACACAAGGGAAGTGGCTCTAGCTAGCTGTGTCAGTGTTCAAACTATGCCTTGTGGGTCGAAGGTGCTCTGTTTTTTAGCCAAATTCTCATTGCCAAGATTGGATTCAACAAGGCCGGACACCGTTCATTCTTGTGGGGTTTCTAGTCATGCTTTTAGGATTCTGTGCTTCAGAACCACTTTCTTACATCCTTGTCTTTGGACCTTAGAATTTCTTACCTGGCACAGTTACATTAGGCAGATATAAGGCAGTGGCCTATAAAAAAATCCTGATGGGGGAGAGGAAGGGAGAGAGAGAGAGAGAGAGAGAGAGAGAGAAATGAGAGAGAGAGAGAGGAGTGCTCAAGACAGAGAAGAGTGCTCAAGACAGAGGGATACAGTTATACTTTTCCCATTAAATTTCTTTAGTCCTATTGTCCAAGATTAGAAAACGTGTCTGCACGGCAATATGTTGGATTAGTGAGTTCTTAAGATGCTGCAGGCTCTCAGTTCGGAGCTACGTGACACGAGTATCCATGTGATGACTCCTGATTCCCTTCCATGGGCTCCTTCACCCGGGGTCACGTCTAAACTGTTTCCCTTGTTAAAGATTCCAGCACTTGAAGGCAGAGAAAGGTGCATCTCTGTGAGTTCGAGGCCAGCTTAGTCTACATAGCGAGTTCCAGGCCAGCCAGTATTACATAGTGAGACCCTGTCACAGAGCAAATAAACAACAAAAAATACTCTTAATATTGTTAACTAGCATTGAGAGAACATTACCTTTAACGCAATACTGTTAAAATATTTGTCTCAGTCTGTAGGTTAAAAAGGAAGCTGGAGGTACCAGAGTGCAAATGGTCTCACCTGCGGGTTCTAAGGTAAGTTAAAAATTTCCTCATTGTCTGTTCTGTTTGTCCATTCTTTCTAATTTTCTGAAATGAACGTGATGCCAGAAGCTGAAACGTTGCGCCCCATGTCTAAATTTCTATGCTCAAATGCTGACCCACAATGTTAGTATACTCAGAGATAGAGACTCTAAGGAAATAATTAAGGTTAAATGAGGACATAAGAATGGGCCCTAAATGGTGATGCACACCTTTAATCCCAGCACTCAGGAAGCAGAGGCAGGTGAATCTCTATGAGTTCAAGGTCAACCTGGTCTTGAGTGAGTTCCGGCCAACTAGGGCTACAGGGACACACTGTCTCAAAAAGACCAAAAACAAAAGTCAAACCAGTGCCCCTGTAAGAGGAGATACCAGGAGTCTCAATCCCTGTCTGACCTATGCACAGACATAGTGAGAAGACGGCTGTCTACAAAACAGAAAACAGACTCACTGGAAACCTAACCCTGCTAGACCCGTGACCTTCATCTCTAGACTGTGGGAAAGTAATCTTAGGTTCTTTAAGCCTTCCATGCTTTTTTAAAAAAAATAGCAGCCAGAGCAAACTAAAACTCATAGATTATTTTTGTAACAAGAAGATAATACGATAACACTTATTTTAAGGAAAATGAAAGCCTAGCTTAAAAGGCACTAAAAACAAAAGTGTAAGATTTTTTGCTAATTATGTAAGTTTCCAGGCATTGCTAATTATATCTCTAGTTCTTCAAAAGGAACACATAAGATAAATGCTAAGCGTAGATGATGAGAAATATGTTATTTGCTTCTTTTTCTTCATGTGTTTCTTAGAGAGAGCTGTTACAATTTCTTTTTTTTGGAATTTACCAGGAGTAAAACTTAGGGCATCTAATTTTACATTTGGTTAGAGTTCAGCTAGAAGAGTTTTGTTGCCCACACAATCCCTGCCTTCCCTCCACCCAGCAATCTCACATACACTCACAGCTGTTTAGCTGTTTTAATATTTCACACTAGATTGGTGCCACAATGTAACATATTGTAAGACCCACTCTATCTTCTCCATAATGTACAATAAATTGCAATCAAATTAATTCCATAAAACTGTAGCTCTTCCAAACGTTTGGTTTCCTGTCTGATTGCTTTTCAAAAGGCTTCTGTGACAAAGATACTGTCAGCTGGGTGCTCCGGTCTTTCTTTAGCTACCACATCTTTTCTGTTTTCCGTGCTGGTGTTCATTTAATTGTGAGGCAGTGAGATCTCAAAGGGCATGTTTAAAGCAAGGCAGAGAGCTGTGAGTGTGGGGGTGGAAGGCATGCACTTTCCATTCGCCTTCCCTCAGAGATCTTTTTTGTTTCGGAATTTAACATGCTTCTGTGGATTCTGGTGTCATTATGTCTCATTGTAGCAAAGGGAATCAGAGTGTGAATTCACATGCTTTTTCTTGCTGTCTAGTCAATCTTGCATCCTCCTCCTTTAACTCATTTAGATACTGTTGTGGATGAGGGCCAGCATTTTCTTTTAAAAACTATATTTTTATCACATTTTTAAAGTTAGTGTACAAAGGGAGGGTTTCATTATGTAGTTTTCATATGCACATGCCCTGTACTTGCTTGTAACCTCCCCATGCCCTCCCTTCTGCTCCCTGCCTGACTCGATGGCCTCCATCACCAAGCCGTCCCTGCCCTGACTTCATGTCACATGTAGTCCATTACACACTTTTTACCTGTCTCTCCACTTCCATTAATATCTTGTCCTCCAGCCTCATGATTACTTTTCTAGCTTCAGTAGACATACACATACACACATACACACACATACACATACACACACACACATACACACACATACATAAACACAAACATACACACATAAACATATATATTTACACATACATAAACATCTATATGCACATACACACACACACACATATACACATACACACATACGTACAAACATACATATGCACATACATACACACATACACATAGATACACACATACACATACATTCACACACATATAAACACATACATACAGATGCACACACATGCACACACATACACAAAGATGCATACACACAAGTATACATATGCACACAAACATGCATGCATATATACACAGATACACAAGCATATACACATATGTATATACACACATACACACAAATACACACACATATATACACACATACACATACATTCACACACATACAAACACATACATACAGATACATACACATGCACACACATGCACAAAGATACACACATATATACATATGCACACAAACATGCATGCATACACACACAGATACACAAGCATATACACACATATGTATATACACACATACACACAAACACACACACATATATACACACATACGTACATACACACAAACATACAGACATACATGCATGCACACAGATACACACATACATACACATTTACATATACACGTGCATACATACATACATACATACACACATCCATATACACAAAAATACATATACACATTTACACACATATACACATACATAGGCACACATACACACAAACATACACACACACACATACATACGCACACATCTTGCCTCTGCATATGAGAGAAGGTTCGAGTATTTGCCTGAGTCTGGCTTATCATGCTTGACAGAAGATTTCCAACTTCACCCACTTCTCACCTGACTTCATTTTCTTTGCTACCGCATAAAGCTCCATTGTGTGTGCAGACTGTTGTCCATTCATCTGCTGAAGGACATCTAGGCTGGGATCACTGTCTGCAGTGTCAAAGTCCCTTTCAGAAGGTCCTTGCTCAAGTTTATGTCGTGAGGTGTTTGGCTTATGTTTACCTCCATCAGTTTCAGTGTTTCAGGTCTCATGTTAACATTGTATTAGGTTTGTTCCGAGGCATTTCATTTCATGTTATTGATGCTAGTGTGAATGGGACTTCTCTGATTTCTCTCTTGCTAAACTCATTATCAGTTCATTCGGGGAGCATCTGGCGTGCTGCGGCTTTGTAAGGCTCAGAGGAAAGTGTTACAAAAACCACTGCATAGAAAGACAAATGTGACACAAAAGTAATCAGTGTGAAGCACATTATTAGAATATTATTTAAATGCAGAATTCCCCTTCATTTTGAGGAAATAGTGTCAACCTTCTACCCCCAGAATAATGTTGGCTATGTTCTTGTCATATGTATATGTGTTTCATCATGTTGAAGAATGTTCTTTTGATTCCCAATTTCACCAGGGCTTTTGATGCTGGATGTTAAACTTTGTTAAAGGCTATTTTCCTATGAAGACAATCACATGGTTTCTGCCCCTAAGTGTATTTATGTTATGTATTACATTTTTGATGTCTTTGTTTGCATTCTGGAATGAAACCAAGTTTGTCAAAGTATATGATTTTAATGTGTTCTTGTATTTGCTTTGCGAGTATCTTACTGAGAATTTTTGTGCCTATGTTAACCAGAAAACTCAATTTACATATTCCTTGTTTGTTGTGTTTTTATTCTGTTTTGGTATCAGGGTAATGCTAGTATCATTGAATGAGTTTGGTGGTGTGTTTTACTGTGGTGGGGGACACAAGGCAGTGGTGCTTGATTCAAGAAAGACTAACTTCTGGAGTCATTTAAACCCAGAGTGTGCCTGATCTGTTTTTAGACAATTCTGTTCTGATTTCTCTAAGAAGTGTTCCTTGAACAACGGACCCTAGCTGCATTTATTTTAACAGCACATCCACCATGATAAGGGAAAGTAATGTGGAAATTTGTTTTAAAAAAATCTTTAACCAGAGAAGCTGACTTTTTTTTATCCAACTGACCTAGAACAGTATACAAAACCACAAACAGATGTCGTCAGCCTAAGCACACATGTTGTTATGCAACATTTAATATGGGCAACTTATTGCTTCCAACGTCACTGCTGCCATCCATGATCACCACACACACACACACACACACACACACACACACACACACACAGAGTTCTGGGTCAGGTAAAGGAAGGAAACAAGTGGAAAACAGGGAACATAGTTTCAGATTAAAGCTATATGTTTAGCTTAGGTTGTGCAGGTTGACTGCAGGGGACTCCCAAGGCCTAGTAAGATTGCTTACATTCTTTTCCTAAGTTGTTAAATTTTAAGAATCACAGCAGGAAGACAGACTGAGTACATAGTGATAAATGCTGTCAAAACATGTGAGGTAACATCCCATGTGCGGCAGAAGGTGGTCCCAGAATGTCATTTCCATTTCTTTTTTATGTAATAGTCTGAGGAACATTGAAGTTAGGTCTTCTATAGAGGGCTGGAAGGACTTGACAGGGAGTCTTGGGCCTGGATTTTATTTTTATATTATTAATCTATTACTTCTTCAATCTCATTATTTGTTACAGATCTGTTTCAGTTGTTTATACCCCCTTGATTTGATATTTGTAGGTTATATGTGTGTAAGACTATTGATTTCTTCTAGATTTTATAGGTTTGGAATATAGGACTTCAAAGTATTCTCTAATAACCTTCTGAATTTCATTGGACTTTGCGATAATACTCATTTTATCTCTAACTTCATTGATCTGGTTATTTTTTTCCGTTTCTTTTGGCTGTTTTTACTAGGGGTTTGTTACTGTTGTGTACTTTATTAAAGAACGGACTCTGATTGCTTCTATGGATTGTCTCAGGTTCGTTCACTGCTGTCTCTGTTGTTTCTTTGCTTTAGGGTTTGGTGATGAGATAGTTTATGAACATTTATTTGATATCTCTCTGCCATTCTGATATGAGCATTCACAGCTGTAAGTTTTCCTTTTATAGAACTGCTTTCCCAAGCTTCTGCTAAGTTGTGCTATTACATTCATTTCTTTCCTAATTTCTTCAGTGGCCCACTGGCCACTCAAGAGTATATTATTCCTTCTCCATGTATCTTTGCAATTTCTTTTTTTTTTGATTCCACTTAGATTTAATAAGATAAAAGTAATTAATTCCATTCTTTTGTATTTGGTAACACTGAACTTATGGCCCAGAATGTAGTCTAATTTAGGAACATTTCCACATGAAATGTTCAGTCCATTTGATCTATGGTATAGTTTAACTTTGAAGTATCTTTGTTGATTTTTCATTTAGCTCACCTATCTAATGATGAGAGTACAGTATTGAAATCAGTGACTATTATTCAATCGACCTATTTACCCTTCCATACACAATTCATTTTATAAAATTGAGAGCTACAATATTTAGTACTTATATATTTATACTTTTTATACCTTCTTAATGAATTGTTCCCTTTGTTAATATACAGTGGCCTCCTTTCAGTCTACTTTATCAGATATCACAATATATATGTCAGTCAACTTTGGATCCCATTAACCTGATGAATTGACTCCCAGTTTGTGACTCTAAGTCTATGGTGTCTTTACCAGTGAGATATTTTTAGAGGTGCTTACCTGGTCGTGGATATTTAGGAATCTAAATGTCTTTGGTGTTTGAATGTTCATTTCTTTCTGTAGATTTGGGGAATTTTATGTTATAATTTCACTAAATGGATCCTTTATGCTTTAGTTTTATATCTAAGCCACTTTTTCTTTCTCTTGGATTGTTAGGTTTGGTGTCTTGATCATAACAGCATTCTTGGGTACCGTGGTCATGCTTACTTATCTATTTTTTCTTTATCGATATGTGGTCAAGTCTATTGGTCATGCTTTTCACTTGATTCACTGAGATTTTCTGTCCTATCAGTCTGCTTCTTTCTTTGTAGAATATCAATTTTCTTCTCTTAGATTTTATTATATTTCTGTTTATATCCACACGCATGCAGGAATGGGATTTGCGCACATGCGTGCAGAGGACTGCAGAGGCCTGAGATGTTGAATAACCCTGGAGCTGGGGTTATAGACGGTGGTGAGTTGCCCAGTATGGGTGTTAGAAACTGAACCTCAGCTCCTCTGCAAGAGAGGTATGCACTCTTAGCTGCTGAATCTTCTTTCCAGCTCTGAGAATCTCGTTTTTTTTGTTTGTTTGTTTTGTTTTTTGCTGCTTTTTAAAATTTTATGTTTATGTTTTTTCCATCCAAATTGCTGATTCCTCACTCATTTCAGAGTTCTCCTTCTTGTTGGTGACTTCCTTCTTCAGATCCTTCCCAGAGCTTACCTGCTTATTTGCTTCTCTTTGAGATCATTGATTATTTGGATTAGTGAACTTTTGAAGTCTTCAGCTGGCATTGTGATGATGTCAGCATCTTGGTGTTCAGTAGTTGAGGAGTTGTGACCTATAGAAGGAGTCCTGTTACCTTATCTGTCATGCTTGCTGTGTTTCTGTGTTCAAATTTATCCATGCTTCAGTTTGGATATGTCTCAGTGTTTTAATTGGAGATCTTGCTGTTAAACAGACTTCTCTTTTTAAAAAAAAAAAACATATTATTTTTATTTTATGTGTATGAGTGTTTTGCCTGCATGTATGTAAGTGCATCAAATGTGTGCAATGCCCACACAGAGGCCAGAGGAGGCTGTTGCATCTCTTAGAACTTAAGGAACACATTTCACTGGCATTTGAGAGAGAAACAGCAGGTGCAGGGTGGGCAACTGCTGGCTCCTGGCGGGTACCAGGAAGAAGGAGATGGAAAGTCGTGCCTTTAAGTTAGGCATGCAGGTCATCCAGTGTCAGGGAAAGTGTGCTTAGGCTTTTGTCTAGTGTTTCAAAGAGAAAAATAGAAAGAAGAAAAAGGTGGACAGAAGCCAAGTGTAACAGACAGGCTGAACAGTGCTCATATGAGGGGGCCTCTCAAATCCTTATTTGAAATACTTGGGTAAACTCTGCTTTGAGAGTCTCCTGGCTTAAAGGAGGAAATACAAACTTTCCAAATGACATCATCCAATTCACCCCCTTTTGGTTTCAAAAGACACTCATTTCTTTAGTACACGGGAATTTATTGAGTGCCTGATGTGTGCGCAGTACAGCAGACACAGAACTAAAGAAAACTGAACCTGCTTGGTTAGCTTACATGCTTGAAGACGAGACGGGATAAAGAGATGGGGTGAAGAAAGTGAGGGAGCCCAGTGGTGGGGTAGGGACGCCATGTAATTGACGCCCAGTTTTAATAATCATGTTATTTAGTGTATATATGTGGATGGAAAGAATGAAATTAAGAGTGTTGTGAAATGTTTCTAGTATTAGCATTTATCTTGAATTTCTTTTTATTTGCATGCTCAAAAGACATTGGGTGTCCTGTTCTATCACTCTTTGCCTTATTTCTTTGAGACAAAGTCTGTCACTGGAGCTGGAGCTAAGCTGGCAGTGGGCAAAGTCGCACTGAACCTCCTGTCTTCACCCCTCTACCACTGCAGTTCCAGCTATGAGTCACCACCACATTTGGCTTTTGATATGGGTTTTGGGACCTGAGCTCAGGTCCTCAGGCTTATACAGCAAGTGCTCTTACTGAGCCGTCTCTTCAGTCCCCTTTTGCATTTCTTCCTTTCAATGGATTCCGTAGGGAAACACACTGCCCCCTTCAGTAAGACGGGAGTTGGTCTCTGAAGATTTTGTCTTGGGGCGGGGATGAAGGACAACTCTATTTCTGACCTCCCTACCCAGTACACTGCTCTATGAGATGCTGCTGTCATGGGATACTGATTTCTTTTCCCCAATTTGAAGCAAACATGGTTTTATTAGTTTGATTTCAAAAACATAAGACAATGATTTAACATTTAGTAAAGACTTTTTAAAAAGATTTTATTTATTTTAATTTTCTGTTTATCAGTGTTTTGCCTGCATGTATGTAAGTGCATCAAATGTGTGTCTGGTACCCTGAGGTCAGAAGAAGGTATGAAATCCCCTGGAACTAGAATTATGGATGATTGTTAGCCATGCTTGGAATCAAACCCTATCTTCTGGACAAGCAGTAAAGTGTTAACTGCTGAACCATTTTTCCAGCCCTAGTAAAGACTTATTATAAGGCCAGAGAAAATTTAAGGGATTTCACATAGGAAATGACTTCCAGTAAAGAATTTTCTTTGTCTGGTGTATCTGAACCTTGATCCATTTTCACTTTGAACCCAAAGGTGTTGCTTTCTTGTCTAGTTGGAAATTTCTTCCACACATGGCTCTAGAGTGAACTGGTGACTCTGCAGAAGCCCCTTTTCCCATGATATTTGGGAGTGTCTTCAAACTGCCTATACTTCATGAAGCCCAGGGCCAAGGGACCAACAGCTAGTTACATAGACAAATGGGAATTCCATCTCCTCGGTCCTGATTTGCATGACAGAGGTTAGTCTCATCTCTTCTAACACTCCCAGAGTGCAGATCCTGTAGTCCATGTTATTTATTTATTTATTTTTTCTTTTTCTTTTTTAAAAGACAGAGTCTTATTATATAGCCTTAGCTAGCTTGGAACTCCCTATGTAGACCAGGCTGGCCTTGAGCTCACAGAGCTCTGCCTGCCTCTGCTGCCCAAGTGCTGGCATTAAGGAGTTTAGACCATACCCTGTGTCTCTAAACTTTGTAGTGTAAAAGTATGTGTTTTCCACAGAAGAGACGTTAGGGTTACCGTGATTCATGATTTTCACAAAAGGCACATAGTGTGCCGTGGTGGAGGTCCCTTACATTCTCCTTTTTACATTCTTCCTTTTTTTGGACAGGGTTTCCTATAACCCAGGCTGGCCTTGACTTGCCTTGTAGTCAAGGTTGACCTTAAACTCCTGATCCTCCTGTCATCTCCTCTAAAATACTGAGGTTACAGGTGTGTTCCACCAGACCTGGTTTTCTGTACTTTTGAATGATGACAAAAGAAGGCTATGCTTCTTTAATGTACGTAGCATTTCATGTGGGATTTCCTAAGCATAGTGCAGGCTGAAATCTGCTCATACCATTTCAACCTCTCTTTATTTCTTTTCTTCTAAAGCTAGCAGATTATTATGTAAATGTCCCCCTGAACTGCTCTGCAATTCCCACAAGGAACATTTAGAATAAGGACACACACCTGCTCAAGGACCAGCATGCAGGTACAGAAAATCCACACATAAAAATCAAACAAAAACTACTCCAATTGAAACATAAGTGCCTGTAACTATGACAGGCGCTGCAACTACTCAATTTTTACTTTACTTTTTAACTAAGCATAATTTATACGATAGCATCATTCTTTTGAAATCTGCAATTCGGTATTTTTAGTGTATTCAAATGGTTGTGAAAACATCACTGACTTCTAATTCCAGAACATTTCTTCATCTTCAAAAAAAAACTCCATTCCTCCTAAACTATGAAGACCCTCAGTCCACTTTCTGTCTCTCTGAATTTTCTTTTCAGACACATTGCATGTAAAATAATTATGGGTCATTTTTGTCTGTCTTCATTCACATAATAATGTTTTCAAGGTTCACCATAGTATAGTGTGGTTCAATGGCTTTTTATGGCTAAATATTTTCTTCCATGTGGGGATATCGTTATTTACCCATTAGCTTATTTACCAACTGATAGACACTAAGTTGTTCAAACTTTTCTATGATTCATAATGCTGCCAGAAAAATACATATGCAGTTTTTTGGTCTTCTTTTGTTTGAATATTTGTTTAACACTCTTGGAGGTCTTAAATATATATATATATATATATATATATATATATATATATATATATATATATGGTCTATGAGTTGAACTGGTGGATCTTATACTCACCCTGCATTCCTTTGTGAGAACTGACTAGTGTTTTGCAAAGCTATTGCTCCATTTTACATTCTCACCAGCAAAGAAGGAAGATTTCAGTTTCCTCCCATCCTTGCCAGTGTTGGCATTGTTCATTTCTGTGATTATAGACGTGGTGGCGGATTTGAAGTGGTGACTCGCTGTGACTTTGATTTACAGCTTCCACTAGGAAGGTAGCACTGGGCTCCTTTTCGTGCACTTACATGGACATTTTTAGATTTTTCTTATAGAAATGCCTATTTAGGTCTTTTGCTAATTTTTATATTCAGGTAACTTTTCTTCATACTGTTAAGTGATGATAATTCTTTCTATAATAAGCGGAATACCAGACTCTTATCAAATGTATAACTTGCAAATGTTTTCTCCTATTCTGTGAATTGTCTTTTTACCTTTGTCCCGTGATGCATTTTATTTATATATATATTTTAAATCCCTTGAAAAAGAATTTCAGGATTTTTCCCTCTGTGTTCTTCCTTCTCCGTGGGCTGCCACACCTCCTGCAGTTGTCAGGACAATAAAACCCAGCTGGTGGGATGGGAGCAGTTTATTCTGCTATTCTTTTAGGTCTTTGAGCTGCACAGGAATCAGGGACTTATCACTCCACATTTGTTTAGTCTGCCTGTGAGAGTCACAGTAATTTGCCCAGCTCTGAGGTGATGGATGATTTAACATTCGCCTGTGTAGCCACGTCTCATCAACACAGTTAGGTAGTGAATGATGACTTTGGAGCGTAGCCTGAGAAGGACCTGGCATTTGCCTCTCTTTTCAGCATTGCTGATGCTTTTGAGAACATTGGTAGGACATTCGTGCACACCAGGATATCAGCATGGATAGATGCTGGAAAGAGGTGCTTTCTTGATAGTGTTGTCTGAAGCACAGAAATCTTAAACTCTTAGTGTTTTATAAACATAGCTATTTTTTCTGTACATTTATCTATTTTTTCTTTGTACGTATCTATATTTTTGGTAAAACTGTACCTATTTTTCTTTGGTGATTTCTTGCTAATGACTAAGAAGTAAATTTCTAATCCCAAATTACAAAGATTTATACTTGTGATATTGTCCAAGAGTTTTACACTTGCAGATCTTTTAGTAGGTTTTTGATCAATTTGGAATGAATTTTGATAGATAATGTGTGATCAGGCCAACTTTATTCTTTGTGTGGTTGTATCTGTTTGTCCCAGTGCTGTTTTTGAAAAGACTGTTATTTCCCAATGAAATTTTATGGCATCCTTATCAAAAATCAGATGCTAAAGTGTTGAAAGTTCTAAGTATAGGGTGCCTTGCTTTTCCCTTGTTATTTTTCAAGATTCTCCTTTGTTTTTAGCTATTAAGTTTATGATGTGTGGAAGCTTATGTCTCTGAGTTTATCTTTCCTTGAGTTCATTGAGCTTCACAGATATACATTAAAGCTTTCCCTAAAGTCCAAAACCACTTTAAATCATTATTATTCCAAACATTCTTTCTATGTTTCCTGTCTTCCTTTTGTTACTGGCATCTCTTGGTTCTTGAGCCCTCTTCAATAAGAATCAACAGGATACGAAGAGGCAACAAGCAAGATTTACGACAGAGAAAGTTAACTGGCAAAGACAGGACTAGTCAGGATAGGCAGGGACAGACCGCAGGGCCTGGTTTACCTTAGGTCCATCTTGTCCTCCTTGTCTATGTCATTATATTCCCATATCCTGATTGGTGGGTTTAAAATATGTCCTCCTTGGGTTTTCTTTGAATCAATTGTTTATTCCTTTTTGAAACACTCCAGTTATTTCTGTTGCTTCAGATTGAGACATGTTATTTTAAAGTCCAGGCTTTGTAGTAGCTTGTCCGCTTACGCAAACCAGAACAGGACCCGGGCTCTTTTGTAGAACCTTCTTCTTCCAGCTCTACTACTTATGGTAATTTTTTATTTAACACCTATCTGGAAACTCCTATTGTGCAAGTTTATACTGTTGAGGTTCTGCTTGGTTTTGTTAATTCTTTATTCTCTTTATTTTTTAGACTGACAATTCAGGTTTCTCAAGTTTCTTCTGAATCTTTACTTGCTAGTGAGCAACTATAGTGAATTTTTCGTTTCAATTATTATATCTTTCAGTACCTGGAGTTTTCCTTGGGGCATTAAAAACACAATTTTTAGAGGCTGGAGAGATGGCTGAGCAGTTAAAAGGACTTGCTGTTCTTACAGAAAATTCAGATTCAGTTCTCAGCACCCACCTGGTGGCTTACAACCATCTGTAACTCCAGTTCCACGGGATCTGACACCCTCTTCCAAATGCCTTAGGCTCTAGGCACACACAGGGTACACATACATACATGCAAGAAAAACACTCACCACATAAAAATAAATCTTAAAGAACATATATTTGAGTTTTCAGTCGTTTAAGCACAATTTCTTTTACTTTAGAAACATTGACAATGATGTACTTCAATCTATTGTCTCAGTTTCCTCAGGGACAGTTTCTATTGATTGTTTTTCTGTGTCTGAACCCTTCCTTCGTCCTTTCCTTTCTCCCTCCCTCCTTCTCTCCCTTTGCCCTTCCTTCCCTCTCTTCCTTCCTCTCTCCTCTCCTCCTCCCCTCCCTTCCTCCTTCCTTTCTTTCTTTTTAACAATGTCTCTCCATGTAGCGCAGGCTGACTTTGAACTCACAATCCTTCCTCCTCCGCCTCCAATTGCTGGGATTTCAGGTGTTTGCCACCATTTCAGAGCTATTCTTTTTGATTCTTTGTATGACTCATAATCTTTTGTTGTAAACTGAACACAGTAAGTGATGTCATGTGGCAACAGCTGATTCTTTTCACCAAGGTTTGTTGCTGTTGCTTTGGTTTAATGACATTTCTGAACTCATCAGGTTCAGCCTTCACTGTTCAGCATGTATGGCTATAAAAGTTCTTGTTCTTTTTCTTTAGTGGTTAATAAAGTTTAGAAATTCTTTTTTTTTTCTTTTAAAAAATTTAATTATGTGCATGTGTATCTATGTGTGGGTATGTTCTCATGAGTACAGTTTCCCTTGTAGGCTAGAAGAGGACCTCCTGGAGCTGTAGTTACAGGCCAGTGTGAGTCGTCTGATGATAGTGCTGGAACTGAACTTGGGTTTTCTGCACACTCTTCAGTGCATACTAAGTACATAGCTCTTTCTCTCTCTCTCTCTCCTCTTTGCTCTTTTTGAGACATGGTCTCGTTGTAGGCCCAAAATTCACTATGCAGACCAGGCTGGCCCTGAATCACAGAGATCCACCTGCCTCTGCCTCCTGAGTGCTCGGACTGCAGGCGTGCACCACCAACTGCTGGGCCATCTCTCCAGCGCCATTAGAGATTCTTAAACACATGAAATTTGTAAATGTTTAGCTCTTCCCAGAAGGCTCTGTGTACACAACATGCCCTCAACACATAATACTGACTTTATAACTATCTACACCCACCTGAATGTCATCCGTAGACAGCAGTGTAGGGTCCTCTTGGTCTTCCTTTTCATGCTCACAGCCCCGAGTATCTGTGCAGTCCTTCAGATCTCCAGGCAGTTACAACTTTAAAAGCCGATCAGGAGGTCTCTTTCCTCTACTTTTCCTTCCTGAACTAGTTTATTTTTACCCCAACATTATTCCAACCACAGGCAGCCATGAAATTAAACAATTAACAAAATTCTTTCCTACAAATGCCACCGGGGGAAGCCATTTCATGCTGGTGAGCTCCCAGCCAGAAGAGATAAAGTGACTGTTGCATGTAGCGTCTTACAGAGGCCTTGAGTGAACTCGGACTTCATTTTGCACCTTGAGCGAACTGCCGGGCTGTTGGTGTGCAAGGCTACCATGGAGCTGGAGATAGGAATGGATGGGGCAGGCGGAAATGCCTCGGAGTGCTCTGCTCTCTGTCTTCTGCTTTTGCAGATCAGCTGCTTTCTGGATTGCTGCAGACCTCTGACTGCTTTGAGTTGAGAACACAGCTGATGGTGACAATACTTGCCAGTCTTTTCCTGGCTTTCATGGACGAGAGACGTTCTGAACACCTTTCTGTAAGGTGTGAATGAAACCCCCAACAGTTTCAAGCTCAGGAAGATGGAAGGAAACCTGGAGCCAGAGTAAAGACTAACTTTTACAACTTCTCAGAGATCTAAGCCTTGCAAATAGCTCAGATAAGACTCCAGACCCCAAATTCACAAAGGACACTGGGCTTCCTTGGCAGATAAGGTTCCGGACTCAAGGAATTCACAAACAGCTGTAAAAAAGGGCTACTTCCTGGCCAGAAGCTTGCCTTAAACATCAATCAGATGTCATGATAACCCCTCTCTCCTAAAAGCCAGGAGGGGGCTGAGAGTTTTTTAAGGCTTTGAGGACTTAGATTTGGACTGGGCTTCCAGACTTAGACTTGGGCTTTTGGGCTGAGCTCGCTCTCCCTGGGAGTTTACCTCTCGCACTCTCCCTGAGGAAGCTCCTCCATCCCGATCTGGAGTCTGGCACACCAGCCCGGTTCCCTGGAGCTCCAGCCCCAAGATGGGAGTGAGGGGACTAGCGTTTCTCCACTCGTGGGTGCGGAGGAGCTAGTCCCATCTGGTCTTCTCTTAATAAAGCCGGTTCCTGTTAGCTGCCAGCGGAGTCTCTGGTCCTTTCTGTCTGCTGCGTCTCTCGAACCCTGACCTTACACTTTCCTCTTTCCTTTCTCAGATGCCCCCTCTCAGTTTTGATTGTTGTTTCAGCTCTGTTGAGCTTATGAACTTGAAAATATTTAAAAAGCAAGTTTTTCCCAGATGACAGTTATTGTTTAAAAAAATCAGACATTAAAATGTATATATTTTTAACGTTTGAATGTAGGTTGAAGTAAAGTATATGATGAATTTTTTTTTTAGATCTAAAAGAGTTCCGGCTACAAGGGAGAGAGTCACTTTTTCTCTGGGGTAGAGGTCACTGGTAGGTAGGTTGACCAGGCCCCAGTGGCTAACTCCAAGCCCATGCATGTATATATAGGCAACAGTAATTGGAGTCAATGAGTTAAAAATACTGAAAAATTAAAAAGCAGGTAGGGATAGAGCAGGCTTAGTAGCAAATAGCAACGGCTGCTCTTACAGAGGACCAGAGTTTGGTTCCCAGAACCCACATGGCAGCTCACACTCATACAGGCAAGCAACATACTCATATACATAAAATTTTTAAAAAGTTAAAAAATATTTTTAATAGTTCTTTTATCGATTCCAGATTTTCATACAATGTTTTTTATCATATTCATATTTTTCCTCATCTCCATTATCCCCTGCAATTTTATGTCCTTATTTATTTGTTTATTTATTTATTTTATTTATTTATTTTTAAAGGCCTATAGATTCCAAAAGATGCCTCCCAAGTGCTCCTGGGTGTGGATCCATGTCCCGGAGTCTGGTCAGCCTACCAGGGGTCACCTGGTAGTCAGTAAGAAGAACTGACCCCGTCTCTCCTAGCTCGTGTATGTAGTGTCACCAGAAATAGCATCTTCTTATCAAGATTTAGTGGGTAACCACTAGTTTTTGAGGGTCTATGGGACCCTGGTCAACAACTTCAAAAGGAGGAGTCTGGCCAATGGGTTTCAACATTGCTAGCCTGTGGTGTCTGTAGGGGCAATGTTCCATTAAGCCCATTAAATATTTTATAATATACAAGGTACATACTTGAAGAAGCATCTACAGTGGTAGGTTTAAGCAGGTCTTTCTCTAAAGGCCTTTAGTATTAGTTATCCCTCCCACACCCTGCCCTCTGCCCTCGGGCCATCCTCTCCCCACACCCTGCCCTCTGCCCTGCCCTCGGGCCATCCTCTCCCCACACCCTTCCCTCTGCTCTGTCCTCGTGGCCGTCCTCGTTCCTCGTTCCTCTTGACCACTCCTCCTCCATTATTCCCTTCCCCTCGTTACGTCATTACATTTCACGTGATCTTGGTCTACATTTTTTTCTGGTGGATTCTGTCTATAATCATGTACATCAATTAAATTCTCAATTTTATATTTTACGGAATTTGAATTTGATTTCAGTTGAAATTCTTGATCTTGGCGGTTACTGAATATATTGTTCACAGCTGCCAATTATTTATTTATTGTTTATTTTTGAGTAGGGTTGTATATCCCAGGCTGGCCCCAAACTCACTGTGTCGTTGAGAATGTTCCTGAGCTTCTGATCCCCTTCCTCTACTTCCCAGTTGTTGGGATAGCAAGTCTGTGCCACGGCTACAGTTCCAGCTGTCAACTTGATACAAACTTAGGGTTCCCTAGGAGGAAGGACCCTCAAATAAGGAATTGCCTCCACTAGATTCACCTGTGGCTGTTCTGTGGGGCTTTTTCTCAAGCCACTGTGACAGTGTCATCCCTAGACAAGTGGGCCTGGGCCTCACAGGAAAGGTAGCTGAGAAACCAGAGCAGGCAAGCCAGGGAGCAGTTCCCAGGGACTCGGCTTCCGTTCCCATCTCCAGGTTCCCACTCTGGGTTACTGCCATGGCCTTCCTCAGTTGTGGACTGTAACCTGTAAGAGGAAATTAACTCTTTCCCCTTTAAGTTGGTTTTGATCAGTGTTTTTATTACATCGATAGAAAGTAAACTAGGACAGTCAACAGACCCAGTTCTATACAGTGCTTGGGATGGGACTGATGGCTTGGTACTAGCTAGGCAAGCCGTCTACCAACTGGACTCCACATCTAGCTCCACAGTTGCTTTTATTTTTTCTTTACATTTTAACTTATTTTATGTGTCTGGGTGCATGTTCCATCATACACACGTGGAGGTTAGAGGACAACTCTGGGGAGTCAGTACTCTCTTTTCACACTGGGTCCTGGGGGTTGAACTCAGGTTATCAGGCTTATCCTTGCCTGATGAGTCCTATCATTAGCTCCACAGTTGTTGATTTGTTTTTGCCAAAAATTAAGTCATCGATAAATTCATCTGAATTGTCAAACACTGTGTAGACAATGTGTATTGTTTCTGAATGGCAATATCTTTCTCCTGAGAGAGCTCTGGTCACGTGTGTGTGTGTGTGTGTGTGTGTGTGTGTGTGTGTGTTTATGTTAATCCAGAGTGGTGAGCACTGAATTGACTTGAGGCCGAGTTGTACTCTTGTATGTCTGTGTTTATTACCAGTGTGTGTGTTTTTATTTTCTAACCCTCCAGGAACTACAGCTGGCCTTCTTGGAGGTGTTCTGAACTCTAATTTTTATTTCTTCAGATCTTCGATGAAGCTTCAGAAAATGTCGTTAAAACAGCTTCTTCTCAGCTTCTTTATCTGCTCATCTTAAAGCTCCTGCTAATGTTAGAAAGAGAACATCGTCCAACAACAGGGTGCCTGAGCTGAGATTCTCTTTCGAATAGGATCTTGGCTTCTGAGGTTCTGGGCATCTTGTCAGAAATGATGCCATTTTTTTTCCGGTGCTGACAAAAGTTCTGAAAAGCTCCTTGCCTCACAGTCACAGGCCTATGTCGAGTCCTGCTCCTGCGTTCTCCAGTCTGTTGCTACTCCGTAATGTGCAAAGAAACTCCTCTCCCCTGCTCCCCCGACAAAATAATAACAAACCCAGTGCATATAATGTCCCCTATAGTCTAGTTTCTTTTTTCTTTAGAATGTTGGTTTCTTTTGACCTGATTGTCTTAACAGCTCCCTGATATCTTCAAACAGATTTCTTTTTTTTTTTTTAATTTGTAAAAATTTTATCCAGCTAATCTCAACAGGAGTGTAAGTTGCCTGTGGCAACTCTGTCTTAGCCAGGAGCAGAAATCAATTCAAAGTTTTCGATTTACTTTTTCTCTCTTTTATCACCAAGAGGTTAGAATTTGGTTGAGAGAAATAGGAAACTTATGCTAGCTTGAACTTGGGCAAAATAAAGGAATTTCTCACTTCCCTCTCTTTCAAAACTGTCATTTGAATTTATGGTCCACTAAAAATTGTTCAACATTGTTAGTAATTGGGGAAATGCAAATTAAAGCCATTGGGCTGTTACTGGAGAGATGGGTTAAATGGTTAAGAGCATTTGCTACTTTTCTGGAAGACCTAAATTGGGTTACCAGAACCCATGTCAGCTTCCAGTTGTTTGTAACTCTAGTTTCAGTGGCTCTGATGCCCTCTTCTGGCTTGTGCATACATGTGGTGTATGTACATACATTCAGGCACTCATGTATACCCATAAAATAAAAATGAACAAATAAATCTTTGAAAAAAAATCCATCATGGGCTGTGTGCAAATTTCTTATAATGAAGGTGATTCATGCTATGTAAAAACTCAAGGACACATTAAATTTTAAGGAAAGGAAAACCTCTCGCACAGTACCAGTACTTTCTGTTCTCCAGTGTTTGCTTTGCATGGTGTTGAGATTATAGACCTTTTAAATCTGTACAATAGACACAATAATAATTTTTAATGGAGAAGGATATGAAATATTGCTGAGGAAATGTTGATAATTTTCCAGTTAAAAATATCCATGTTGAATCAGGGCACAGAAAAATAATTTATAAATAGGCACAAATACTTATTCAAGTGCTTTTGCTATAAAGACAGCCATTATTTTGTATCTTTTGTTCTGTGGAGAAAGAGAAAAGGCCCAGTAAACTTTCATTTAGTGATTCTTCTACGACTGTGATCCAGTGGAGAGGATTTGTGCTTCTGTCAGCAAGTGCTTAGCATTGACATAGAGTGGGTCTGTGGAGGGTTGGCTGTGGGTAAAGAAGGTTATTTTTAATATTTGTGAATCAGAAATGTGCAGCTATGTAAGAGAGAAATGGAATAATTTTATCCTCAGCTCAAAGTTAATTTCCTACAGGTTAAAATTTTATTTAGTCTTTAGAATAAACAATATTCAAAAATCA
Organism: Eospalax fontanierii; assembly: GCA_035773235.1. Lineage (NCBI taxonomy): Eukaryota > Metazoa > Chordata > Mammalia > Rodentia > Spalacidae > Eospalax > Eospalax fontanierii. Next base: position 48,563,659 of record CM069547.1, on the reverse strand, counting down.
GCATTAGTTAGATGGATACTGTATACCTTGCTGCCACAGAAGATAAAATGCAAAGAAAGGAAATAAGGAGCACACACAAGGCTGAAAGGGTGAAAGTATGCCAGTTACAATTGCAGCAGAGATGTCACTGAATATAGTGGAACAACAGTAAAGAGAGGAAAAGCCCATCCATGAAAGAGTTTCTTTGCTTGAAAAACAAAATCTAACCGTGTCTTCCTCACAGAGATGAATATATTTAAAATAAAGTATGCATAATATTTGCAATAAATGCTTGCCCAAAGTAAGTTAGGTAAATGCAAGCAAAAAATTCCAATGTGTAATATAACACTCACAGTAAAATAGTGCTAAGCAGGACAGAGAATATTATTTTATAATAAGGAGTAGAATCCATGATAAATGAAGCTGCGTGAACCTTTATTCTGAAAATAAGATTACAGTGAAACAGAGGGAAAAATGTTGTGCATACAAGGATAATTTGACAGAAATGCAATAACTGGAGACACTCTAAAACCTCTCTGAGTCATTGCCCAATAAAGCAGACAAATGCAAATCTGGAAGCAGAGCACATAAATGACTTTGGGTGCAAAGACACAGGGAGCCATCGTTTCCAATATATAAGAGTATATCGAGGTGTGTCACCAATCAAGTGCCAAGATAAAAGCATTTCAAACACTCAAATACTCCGTGTCTCCTTTTCATGCTTTTATTTCCATGAGGCGACTGGTGCAAGTATTTCAGCAAAATTACAGAGTAAAGCAATGTTGTTGACTTAGTAAATACATTTAACTACAGACTCTCTGAAGAAAGGAATATATTCAGTTCTTAGAGAGTGATTAGGAAACCCTCTCTGATTTTGGGTTACATAGAAAGTCTTACAATAATTCTGAAATCAGAAATTATTAAGACCACATAACCTAATAAAACTGCAAATAAGATGTCCATTGAAGAACACTCTTGAATTTTAAAATCATTATAGTCACCACCACCACCACCCCAAAGTAATCCATTCATAGATCTCAAAAAGGACCCAAAATTTCCTCTACATTATTTAATAATAAGTCACAGAAGTAACACAAGAAACCTTAGGTGATGTTATTAAACAAGAGAGAATTAAAGTAAACAGACCACACATTTTACGAAAGAAGTCATGAAAACTGCAATAAAATAACCCTAGGAAATATAAGAAAAATAATGCTTTAGCTAATTAAAAATAAGTATGTATATGTATTTAATCTAAGATTTAGCTGTTTAACAAGTCAATAAAAACGTGAATCCCCGACAAAGCTCATAAGAATGAGAAGTAAAAGAATGTGATGAAGATAATATGCAAAAAATGGAAACATATTTAAATATGCCAGAAGCAGGGCCAAATGTAATGGAGCAGAATGTAAAAGATTGTCTATGAAAATACCAAGTTTCTTTGCTCAACATTTCTATGGCACAAGGCTACACATTCAGTGCTTCAGTAAAAAGTTCAAACAAACTGAGGAAACAGACTTTCTAGGAAAATATTAATAGCCAAAATGGAATATAAAACTAAGTACAGAGGTAGGAGAGTGAAAAATTGTCAATGTAGCTAGTTCTAGAAAAAGGGAGATTTGGCTTAAATGACATGGGTGATTTCCACCATTCGAAGACATCCCTTGTAATAGTGCTTACAGATGTCCCAGGAGATAGATTTTACGTGGTGACATGCTTCAATGTATGTAATTCTTTCTGCTTCCTCCAAATTCCAACACATTGATACTAAGGAATGATAACAGTCATAGTAGTAAAAAAAAAAAAAAAAGACAAAGAGAAGCTGCAAGAAGAAAGAACACAAGACAAAGGACAACAGAGACAGTGAGAAATACCAGCTGGCTTGCTGCAGACAGACTACAGCCACCCAGAGAAAATGGATTCCTTTATTATTATTTTCATGTATATCAATGTTTCACCTGCATGTATGTAAGTGGTGTACCCATGTGTACAATGCTTGTAGAGGCCAGAAGAGGGCATCAGATTCCCTGGAACTGGAATTAATAACTGGACAGTTATTAGCTGCCATGTTCAAACTGGAAGTTGAACCCTCGTCCTTTGCAAGAGCACCAGAGCTCTTAGGACTGAGCCCTCTCTCCAGTGAACCTCCCCCATCCTGGGGTTGGGGACTGTATTGGCAGAAAAGAGAAAGCTGAACTCTTCAGACTGGCTCAGGAGGCCAATGAACAATGGTCAGTGGACCTAGCCCAGTGAGTTCTCAGAAACACTCAACACCCTGGAAGACAGCACAAAGCTTGGCACTGAGAATCCATGAATTGGTTGAAAGCCTTTAGGTGAACTGCAGTGATTTCATGCCGACAGAGCAGTCTGCTGCTGACACTTGCTATCTCAGTGACTGTTTCTGGCTACAAATCATATTCTAAGAAGAACCAGAGATACCTGGACTCCAGAACACTTGAAATGGTGAAGACTAGGCAAGAGGAACCATAACTAAAAACAGGACAGGTACACATGAGTGACTTCCTTTACCACTTCTGTTCTCTGTTATCTTCATCCCTATGATCCCAATATACACAGCCAGGCACAGGCCTGCCTTCTACTCTTCATACAGGAGAAGGCACCATTAACTTTTGGAGAAATGGAACTGCTCCAGAGAAAGAGCTTACGTGGTGTTATATGGAGTCTCTCAATGAAAGATCTGGAAAGTTTCCTCCTTGAATTTTTGTGACCACCACTAAAATGTGCCCTCAATGTTAAAATGTACCTGTGTCATCAGAATTTCTAGTTTGCTTTTTATTTCACTAATTATTTTTTATGTGTATGAGTGTTTTTCCTGAATGTAGAGTACAAAGATGAAGAAACCGAAAGCAGAGTGAACAAGAAAGAAAAAAAGAAGTCCAACAACTAGATAACTGGTGGTTCAGGAAAGCACAACTGAGCACTCGTCACAGAACAGAGCCCCATCTTTAGAGTGAAGAGCCACACGTCCAGTTCCCCAAGGCATGTCACCATGACAGTTTAGAACACCAGTCTTAAAACTGAAGTTTCTTCCAAGGAGAAAAAAAAAATGTACAAGTCAATGATAATAAGATGACATTTTCAAAAGTAGAGCTGCCCTCTGACTTCAACAGTCTTTACATTTCAAAGAAAATGATTTTTGGAGTATAACTGTGTACCCAGACAACTGAACAATCCAGTGGTAAAACCAAGAACTCAAAAAAGTTAACCTTTCATGAGCCTATTTCTGGGGCTAAACACTTATTCTTTAGAAGCTAAGAGTAAATAGTGTTCAAATATAGTGTTAGTTTGATGGCTATTAAATATACTTTCTTCAAAAGAAAAGGAAATGCAAGAAAAGGAAATAAAAGATAAATACAGCAAGAATGCATCAAAATGAGAAAACATGAAAACATAATAAAAATGTGTCTTTGAAACCTCACACTTCAGATCCGGGACCTGGAGGAGTCAGACTGGAACTCTTCTGGAAGCCTCCTCCTTGAAGACTGGTTCTCATAGTATCAGAAGTTGCTATGCAAGCTGCCAAGGGAGAAAAATCATCAACAGTCCTATCCGGCTATAATGACTGAGAACTATGACCGACCTGGCGAGATACCCCAGTATTGCAATACTAGATACTAGTATTTTTATCTTGTTGAAGGAGACCTGTCTAATTTGACTTAAGGCCTGCTCGTTGGGGAGGAATTCTTGCTTGGTACTATAAACATAGCCAACTACTCATGGCAGGAGAGGTCAGAGACCCTAGAGGAGAACCTACTACTTCTACTTTCATAAACGAATGCAGTTTCTAATTGTGTTCAAAATTATATCCACAGATAAGTGTTCCTTTCCCTCCTCATCCAAGAAACTTCATTTTGCAGTAGAGACTATTACAGAGATTCCTAAGTGGTCCAAATGCAGAGAGTAAGTGACTGTTGGGTGCTCATCCCCAACTGACAAATCTACAATGTAATCCTCATACCTAAGGCTCAGAGAACTTGGAAGAAAGAGCAGAAAGATTTTCAGAGCCAAGGGACCAGGATACCTGTTGTTAGATAGTGTCTTCTGAACTTGACAGGGAACCTGTACATAGGACACTTCAACAAGATGGTTTTCTAAACAAGACCCTCATAAGGAGCTCATCAGTGTGGACGAGTAGCATTTCCCAGGTTCCTACCTTTAGATGAAGAGCTACAGGCAATAATGACTACTGAGAGAAGACAATTCTGTGTTCCCCAGGGGTGAGCTCTCTGATAGGTCACCAGATCCTCAGCCCTACAGAAGAAGAGGTTCTGTATTTGAGACAGTGTGAGGGAGGAGTTAGAGCGCAGAGGAAGGAGTAGAAATTAAATAAATATAGTACTCATCTATAACATTCCTTAAAAAATTAAATGAAAAATAAAACTGTTGTAAAAGAGACAAAGAGAGAAACAGAGGAAAAGGAAGAGAGCTCTTTTCTAGTAGGCAAATATTTCAGTGAGCAGGCCAGAAGCCACAGAACATCTAGCATCTCCAGAAGCCTAGAGGGCAGGAATAAATTCTTCCCTATGACTTCCAGAAAGAGTGTGGCCCTGGGCACTTTGTCTTCTGAGTTTAGGCATCTAGAACTGTAAGAAAAGAAATTTCTGTTGTAAGTAATATGAATTGTGATGATCTGTTGTGATAGCTGCAGAGAAGACTCTGTTTATCACGTTCATCTGTTCTAGAATCCTTATTGGATAGCCGACATTGTGGGGAGAACAAAGCAGACAAAGAAAAGATGTGGAACAGAATGCCAGTCACAGAGATGTGGTGCAGAAGTCTGCAGAGACTGTGCCATCATGCCTTCCAACAGAAGACAGGGCTCTGCACTCCATCATTTGGGAAAATTACTGGCCAATGGGAACACTGAGAGACAGTGGACAGCACAGAATCAGGCTCTACTAATGAAAGAACTTGGTTAAAAACCTTGTTTTGTGTGCATCACACTCTGTTGCTTGAGGAAGCTTCAGTGTGGGAGTTCAGAGATACACTAGTAATCTCTCCAGCCTCTGTTACACTGTGTTCCATGAGGTATAGAGGTTCCATTGTAGATGGGTCACGCAGCCCTGGGGAAGGTCACAACTGACTAAAGTGTAGAGAATAAGAGAAGACATAGTTCCAGATAGGACTCCTATATTAAACTTTACCCACCCGTGGCTCAGGGACCACTGTGGAAGAGGAGGCAGAAGGATTGTAAGAGTCAGGGGTTGGTACATGATCATAAGGATACAGAGTCTTTCAGGTCACTGGAAACTTGCTCATATGAACTTACAGCAATGCTGACACAGTGCAGAAGTCCCATACAACCACAATCAGATAAAAGATCCAGCACAGAACTGGAGAGATGGACAGCAGGCCCTAATCTTAGCTGAGGAACTATTGGCAGCTGATCAATGGGTGATGTATATGACAGAATTCATGAAATCCTGTAGCAGGAGGGGGCACTACACAGTATGTGGATTGGGGAGGGGTCCTAAATATGATCAAGATGTATTGTAAGAAATGCACAAATTTCAATAAAAATGTACATTGAGGGGAATAGAAACACTTTCTTATGCACTAGGTGTATTGACATACTCCTTTAATTTCAGTACTCAGGAAGCTCACTCTGAGTTTGAGGCCAACCTAGTTTATATAGTGAGTTCCAGACCAGCCTGTGCTACAGGGTGACCCTGTCTCAAACAAAACAAAGCAAAACCCAAATTGCATTACATTTTGTGTGTGTATGTGTATGCACATGAGAATGGTTGTAGTCGTCAGAGAACAGTTTGTGGGAGTCAGTTCTACCATGTGGGGCTGAAGATTGAAGTTAGGTCATTAGACTTGATGGTAAGCGCCTTGACTGCCAGTCTGAAAACTTAGCTATTGAGAACAGACAAAAAGTTATCAGAAAATAAACAAGAACGTAGAACATTCTATCCCATTTGTACATGACCATAATTGTTGGCTTAAACCAGTTTTGCTGAGAGTGTATGGAAGGGAAAAGTTGTGGTATTGTGACTAGATGTTCAGACACAATGTCTACATTTGTTAAGTCAGGAGAAAGCATTATAAACAATTACATATAGTTGTGAAAATAAATACCAGGACGAAAAACAATAATAGCAGAAACTAAGACATATTAAATATTTAAGCAAAACTCCTTGATTTCATTAGAAGTCTTTAAGAAAATTTTCTGTATTTTAGTTACATACATGCATTGTCTGATGAAGATAATTTAAAAGAGGGAAATGTTCTAGAGCATTGGAGCTTACTTTCTGGTGTTTTCACCTTTAATTCTTTCAGTTAGATAATAAAGGATAATAAAATAAGTAAAGGATAATAGCAGCATATGTAGCCCACCTATTGATTTGAGTATTAAATAAAATATTAATATAATATATAAAGTACTTCAAATGACAAAGATGAGTTTAATGAAGGAATCAAGGAAAAATTATTATAATGAATGAAGAAAAAAATTCACAGTTTGTTCTTAATAGACAACAGATAAGAAGAAACATAAACTATACATTAAAATAAAAACTACAGAACAGGAAAAGGAAGATATTTAAGAAGATATGACAGACCCCTCAGCAGCATCCTTAATGATCACCTAGGAAGAAGGGATGCCTGTGACAGTCTCCTCTATTCTGGGCATTTTGAATATAGCAATCCAGTAAGGAAATAGTGTAAATATTGGAAATACATTAGATTATTTTTATTTTTGAATGATATGCTATGTACCGGGAGAAGTCATGAAAATGAAAAACTATCAGAATTCCAAAGAGAGCTTATTAAGATGGTCTGTTATAAAATAAATACATGAAAGTCAGTATCTTTTTATGCCATTAATAATTAGTTAGAAATTATGAGGGCTATAAACATCTAATTACAGCAGCAAAACACAGAAATACTGAACAATGAATTCACAGTAAGTGCAGGGAAATCATTTAAACAGACAGACCAAAATTTCCAAGAAGGTTGAATATTGACTTAAAAAACAGTTCTCAACTTTTTTGTTTTGAGTGTCTTTAATCGACTGTGTGACAAGGGTCTAAGACGCTACCAAGATCTGTGGGGCTTAGAACGACAGAAACTTTTCCCTCACAGTTCTCAGGGCTCCCACTTGGAAGACAAGGTGCCTAGGGCCATGGAGGAGGATATTTTTTCCCTCTGGTGATGCCCAGTATTCTCTGGGGGCTCACCACTATAGTCTCTGAGATGAGAGTTCTTTTTCTTTATTGATGCATCTCTCTTTGTTTTTTTAAAATACACTTGCTCATCTTGATAATAAAAAGATAATCTCCCTTCAAGATTATTTTTAAATTTCTGATTTATTTGCAATTTCAAATTTATACTACACTTTGCTGTTATCCCTTCTATATCCTTTCTTAACCCAGTTCCCTTCCCATAAAACGTCTTCTTTCCAACAAATCTCCAATCTACTTCCATGTCTTACTTGTAGCCCATTCCACTTAATTAGAGGTGCTTGCCTGAGTGTGTGTGGGAGTTATTTACTTGTGCAAAAGCAATTTACCAGTGTCTATACCACTGAGGAATATGACTCCACCTCCTCCGGCAACAGGTATTAACTGCTCCTCAGGGATGGATGGGGCCACTTGAGCTCTTCCTCCAACCATGATGAAATGTTGATGGCCTAGTCTTGTGTATATCATTATATTTTCTAAAATTCCCTTTCCAAATAATTTATAAATTCTAGGGACTGAGGCTTGATGGGTTTATCAATTAGAATTTATCTCTAGGCATTCATTATTCAATCTTTTACACAGAGCCTCTGTGGGAAAGTTGGGAAATGCACAAAATGTAAAAGTAACTATAATGTATCCAGAGCATATAACTCCTAGATACTGTATTAGTTGCTCATCTCTGTGACAGAAGGCAAACAAAGGTTTATTTTCATCTGTTTTGAGTGCAGCCCATAATGGTGGGGAGCCACGGCGGCAGGAACAGGAGGCTGCTGGCCACATCGCAGTCATCCTTGGGAAGTATAGCGATGAATGCAGGTGCTCTGCACACTGTGTTCTCTCTTTCTTTTGCATTCAGTCTGGGACCCCAGCCCATGGGATGACCCTGCCCATGTTCAGAATGGACTTCCCACCTCGTTAAACCTCTTTGGAAACACCCACATAGACATGCGCAGACACGTGTGTCTCTTAAGCGATTCTGAGTTCAGTCAGGTTGACAGTGAAGATAAGCGTTACAGACACCCACTGTTAAATGAGCGCAGCTATGATACCCATACATGTATTTGCTTTGTACTTTCTTAGACGTGTTGAATAGTTGAATAGAATAAGTGAAAAATCATTCTTTTAAAACTCCTAGGATCCTTGTTTGTACTATTTGCTTCATCAAATTTAAAACAGCAATGGTCTTTCTTTCTTTCTTTTTTAGAAGAGAGTATTTCATATGAGAACTCAGCAAAATTTTCCTGTGTTTAGTCTAAAAATCTAAGAGAGTTCAACAGCTAAAGCAATCAGAAAAGATGATTCCAGGGTACTCTCTCACTGAATATTAAAACATATCCTACAATTAATATAATTAGTCAAATGTCCTATCAGTATAGAAATGAATAAACTAATCTTAATAGAAACTAATGTGAAATTGATAAACAGATCACAAATACATAGAGGGAAATATTTTCTTCCTCCCTTAATCTACCTCCCTCTCCGCCCTCCCCCCTGCCCTCTCTCCCCACTTCCTCCCCTTTCCCATCCTCTCTCCCACCCTCTCTCTCTGTCTCTTGCTCTCTTATACTCTCTCCCCAAGTCAATACACACACACCTTGACATACACTCATCAATCATTTATTCATCTATCTACCTATCTTCTATTTATCTAGCCATCCATCATCTATAATGTATCATCTATCCATCTGTTCTAGGTATCTATACCTCTATCTTTCTATTGCTTATCTACTTATTTACTCATTTTTTGCTCAACTGAATTGCCATAGATTTAGTGGTTTAACCTAACCTAACTTTATTACCCATGGTTATGGAGGTGACAGGTTCATAATAACTCTGGAGAGCTGTCTATGTCTGTCTGGAGTTATAAGAAAGAGTGCTTATCTTCCTCCTGGAGATCTGCATTAGTTGGATAGGGCTCCTTCTGGAATATTCAAAGTCAAATGTCAATACATATGATAGGAAATTTCTAATACTTTTAATCTTAAATCAAAGACGAAAACATTAAGGCAAAGTCGATCAGTATTGTTTTAAAAATGTTGCTTGCTAATGAACTAACTAGATAAAAATGAAACAAAAACATTGTACTAATATGTAAAATTCAATATCCAAATAATACTTTCTGAAAAATGTGCACGTTGTATATTCATATATACTATATATATATATATAGATTGTATATACTATTATATATAGTTTTACATGATTTAAATGTAAAAAGTTTTCTTTTTTCTGTTTCCCTCCCTCCATGTCTTCATCATTAAGGTGCCCCTCCTTTATTCATTTTTTCCTTGATGATAACAATCTCCTATGGCCCCGCCTCTCTTGAGCGCCTTTTTTCCCCTTTATCTCCATAGAAAAATAATGCCTAGATAGTGTAAAACACCAGAGAGAATCAAATTAGTCTAACAACTTAATGACAAATTACACATATACTATCTCTACATGAGTCCATGTGTATAGCTGAAGGCTACATTACAAGAAACAGTGCCAGACAGGAGAAACCTTCCTTTGAGTTGTTGGCCAGAGTAGTCCAAGAGACTAACAAAATTACATAGGCTACTGCCACAGTCCTTGACTGCCTCCATTAACTTGAAGGTAAGACCCTATTGCTGAAAACAGGACATACTTCAGAGACTGGATTTGGAGCAATGGAGTTGGAATTGACTTGGAACCTACTTCCTTTGCTCATAGCTCTGGAGAACACTATGCAAGCTACTAAGGGAGAGCATCAATTGATGGCCCAACATCAGCTTCATGACCAAATAACCACATCCATGATCAGACAGCATATGACACTAGTGCAGTAGTGGCACTTTTATCTTGGGGGCAATCAGTGACTACCTAATTGGACTTGAATGAAGCTCAAGGGAGGACACTAATGTATGGTACTATAATCACAACCAAATACACTAGGCTGAAGAGGCCATAGATCTTAAAGAAATCCCTGAGGTTGTCACACCCATAGACTAATGTAACTTCTTACTAGGTACAAAATATATATCCTTATATTTATAGTCAAGTATCCCAGTCACCACTCATCAAAGAAGCTTCGTTTGCACCAGATGGAGACTACTGCAGAGTGCCACAACTGGTGACACAGACATTGTCTGTGAATTGCTGAAGCCTAAGCAACCCACCTACGATGCAACCTCTACACCTAAGGCATTGCGGGAAAGGGGCAGAACAATTGTAAGAACCAGTGAGGAGGCGTGACCATAGGGAAATAGGATCCTTTAAGCTCCTGGGATCCTGCTCATATGAACCTACAACAATGGTAGGCATACTCGAGACCCACGCAAGCTCAAACAAACTAAAACCCGGCATGGAATTGAGGAAACAGGCAGCAGGACTCCGATCTTAGTTGAAGAATTATTGGCAGCTAGTCACTGTTGGGCAAGAAAGAGCTACACTTCCTAAAGTAAGGATCTTTGATAAGCTCATGAGACTTCAGAGGATGAATTTACACTGAGGCTTGTCCAGAAACACTAACTTGACACAATAGACCTTAACCCAAATGACAGAGTATGAAATCCCGGGGGATAGGGGGTAAGGCTGTGGAAAGGTACCAGTGGGAAAGGGGTATGAAAGTAATTAAGGTTTGTTGAGATATTCTGTATGGAATACACAAAAATTCAATAAAAATATTTTCTTAAAATATGCAAACAACCAGTAGGAAAACAAAAATTAGCACGTTATTCAACAAAAAAAGACAAAGAATGTCCCACATGGAGAATATAAGCGCTCAGCTTTATTTAGAATCAACTACTAATATTAAAAGCAATTATAAGGAACTAGTTTTTACATGTTAATCTGAAAAATAAATAATAATATTTGGTAATAGTAAGATAATGGAAATGTTTGATTGGTTTTTAACTGTGTCTTGAATATGACTTATCCTTTGAGCCATGACTTCACTGGAAATATAACAGCATCTAAAACTCCTAAAGCCAGAGGCTGAAGAAATGGCTCAGCAGACAAGAGCACTGGCTGCTCTTGCAGAAGACTTGGGTTAGATTCCCAGCACCAATATGGCAGGTAACAACCATGTATAACTCCAGTTCCTGGGGAATTTGATGGCCTCTTCTGACCTCCATAGGCACTGCTTGACACAGATGTACTTACATACATACCTGTAAGCATTATACTCATACACATACAAAATAAAAATAATAAAGAAAATAAAAACTAAAACCTTAGAGACTTCTCTATCTATCTATCTCTTCTCTCTATCAGGTATGGGGCCTGATAAAAAGCACCTCTGGAATGAAAGCAGTTGAAATTGCCACCAGGAATATTGGTTCAGGACTTTGAGAAACTAGTTTAAAAATTGTCCAAAATCTATAAACCATTTCCATTCCCGTACTTCTTACCCAGTGTGCCTTCTCTGCTCCAGGATCCCATCTAGGGAATCACAACATAGTTGTGACATCTTCTTAGCTCCCAGATGCTGTCATCGTCCTCATCCTCCTTGTTTCTGAGAGGTACTGGTCAGATGTATTTCAGATTACTTCTCATTTGATACTTAACAAAAAAATTTTAAATTACATTTATTGGTTTAAAATACATTTATTTATTTGTGTGTGTGTATGCATATGTGGGTGTGTCAGCTTGTGTGGTGGTCAGAAGGCAACTTGTATGAATCAGTTGTCCCCTTCTACCACTTGGGTACTACAGATAGAACCCAGATTGTCAGGCTTGGTGACAAGTCTTACTGACCCTCAGTTGAGATTTATCTGATGATTTTTCTCATGGTCATGCTGGGATTGACATGTTTGGGAACAGGAGGAGAGCAGAGGGCACATATTGTTTTCATGGTACCTGACAAAGCTGTACATTCAGCCAGAGTGACTCAGTCCTGTGATGCTGACTTGGATCAGTTGGCTGGGGGGTTTGCCATGTCTCTTTTTCAAATAATCTCCTAGCCTTGTGTCTTCATACTGTGTGCTTTGAAAGAAAGTCGCTATGGAGAGCCCATATGTGTGTGGGAGTTAGCATCACCTCCTAGAGACTGGCGTTTCCACCGAGGTTATTTGGGATTCCCTTACATGGAAGATTTATCTACTCCTGCTTTTTACTTGCTTGCATAATCATTTGCTTATATCAGTAGAGATTCACGGATGCTTATTTATACGTTGGGTTATAATCCAGAGCCACTTAATTTAGATGGTTGCTCAGAATGCTCCAAGTGCAGTAATTAGGAGGTCTTTGTGCCCACGTGGTTTCCAAGTATAATAGTCATGGTTCTCAGAGGAACACAGCTAATAGAGCAAATATGTATTAAAAGGGATTTATTAGCTTGGCTTCCATGAGATGATCTGTAGTCCAAAGATAACTGTTTGTGTGATGGAGAGGTTGAGAATCCTTTGGTTGCTCAGTCCACAAGGCTGGATATTTCAACAGTACCAATCAGGCACTGAAGGCCTGGAGGATTCCTGGAGAACTGCTGGTCTTCTGCCTATGTGGGAAGTCTGAAAAATGTGGTTCCAATGTTAGTGAAGGATGCTATGGCAACAGAATAGATGAACTTGCCAGCAAGAGTGAAGGTAATCAGGCAAAAAGTAATGTTTCCCTCTCCCAACTCCCTTTTATCCAGGCTGTCACTAGATCTTCTACCCACATTTAGAATGCATCTTCGCATTTCATATAGTCTTATCAAGAAAATCCTTCATAGGTATGCCCAGTGACTTGCCTTTTAGTTGAATCCAAATCTAGTCAAGTTGACAACTGAGACTAATCATCACACCAAAGAAACTATTTTGAAGAGAATTGACAGAGATGATCCCTCGGGCCCTTGGGCAGAAACGACTCATCCTGATGTGAGTTCTGTCTTCATAATGTAGAAGACACAGCTCCCCAGCCCTGGACTCCTTTCCCCAGGTCCTTTTATCCCTGTGAGACCAGCATTGTTGGTGAGAGGGGTGAACACCGCTCTTTGCCCTGGCCCGACATTACCAGCACCCCTAAATCTGGGACTCTCTCTGTCTTCTCCTATCTATTGGCTCAGGTCAGTGCCCAGAGTGCTGTTAGAAGCCACAACGATGATGATGGCTGTTGTCCTGAGGTCCTCAAATGCTGGCGTAATTTCTACTCTTAACTAGATAAGGGCTATATTATATGTGAATGTTTGAGGGTCACCTATCATATCAGCTTGACTTTCTGGGTACTTTACAACACTTCATAGTTCTACATTCACAGAGAATAGTGCAATTTAGTAAAAGAATTATGATTTCAGATACACTCTTCTTCATGTGGTAGAATGTACTTAGCCGAGATGGAAAGAAGGCTAAAAATTCATTTCCTCAATGCTATTCAAAAACTATTACACACCACAGGACTTTCGTAGAGCCCTCTTGATTTATTTTAGTTTTTCCTTTGACTAGGTGTCTCAATACACCTTTTTAATCTCTTCAGTATAATATTTCATTTTAACTTGGGAGTTGCTTACCAAGTTGTCTGCCAGCTCCTGAAAGGAGGGCCAGGGGCTAGCCAGGGGTGAAATTCAAGACCTTCCCTGCAGGGAGCAGGGTTTGGAGTAAATCAGACTTTCTGCCAGTTCTTTCATGTTTCCCACTTGAACACCTCGAAAGTTCCTCCTTTGACCACCCATCCACTTCGGTTTGTGTTTGTTCTGTCCACACTCGTTGTATATGAGTATGCAGGTGCTGATGGTGGTGATGAGGGCGTCAGGGAAGGACAGGAGCCTCCATTGCTTAGATGGCTGCTGATTCCACATTTTAAATGTTCATGCTCCTTCCTTCAAGGCAGAGCTTCCACATACGGCAGTTCTCCTGGGCAGTCCTGGGGCTTCTCTGCTGTTTATATGATATGCCCAAGAGCTTTCTGTCCCAGTGCCACACTGCTCTTCAGCACCCCAGGTGACTGTCCAGCTGCTAACTCCTGAAGCCACTTGAAGTTGGCAGGGAATCAAGTCTCCCTCTCAACCCATTCAACCATCTTAGAAATAAAAATAGCTGCAAGGCCAGGCTCGGGCTGTCACTCCTTCCAAGGTACCCCAGGGAAGCGCCTGCTTGTGATGTTGCATTCATTTCTGAACACTGACATTGTCCTTTGAAATCCCCAAACAGAATGCACATAGAAACCGTGGATGCATTACAATGAACTCCGCGCCCCCGCGTCCCCCGCGTCCCCCGCAGTATTTATTTTTGTGGGTGGAGGGCTCTGTTACGTTTTTTGATGTTGTGGTTAAACTAACTGCCAAAGTTAGTTTAGGTTTCAAGGCACGTCTCACCCTTTGTCATACAGAAAGGTCACTCAGTGAACAAAGGGGAGACTGTGTTCTGGGCCATCACAGATGAAGCTCGAAAGGCAGCCTCTTTCAAGCAAAACGAGGTAGTAAAACCAAGGCGTGGAATCCTACAGAGCTGCGCTCCTCAGCAAGGGTTGCTGTTTTTCCCCCATGACACAAACATAATAATACAGAGAGAAAAGCCCATCCGAGGAGGGTGACCCGGGTGCTGTATCAACAGATTTTCAGACGGGCAGTTGGAAACACTTGGTATCTGTTAGTTTCTCCCACTCCCTGCTACTTTACCCTTTGTCAAATTCAATACAGCTTTCAAGGACACTGGAGGCAGAAGAAAGAGAGAAATGTCAGGGGAAGGGGAGAGGGGAGGGGAGAAAAACGGTCTCCTCTCTTAGCTTTTGTTGAGGAATAAAAGCACAGGACGTGTAAAAATCATTTTCTCTCTATCCTGCCGTGCCAGCATGTTTGACACTGGTCTGCTGAGAGCTTATGGAAAAACCGTGTTGGCGTTTTATTCGAATAAGGCTTTTGAATTATATAAGACTTCTTTCAGATGCCCTGCTGGATATGATCTGAATAGTCAAGCTCTGGAATGAAGGGGGACACACAAGAAAAAAATGACACCCAGCAACTCTTCAAGTTAGTTCCTGTGATCCTCAAGTGGAACGATGAAATGGTAAGAACAAAAACATTTGCTTACTCTTGGACAGCATCACAACACATCTGTTTCAAAATGAAAATAAAAGTGTATGAAAAAGGACACAGAAGTGCTCAGCTTTCTCTCTGTGCCCCCAGCTGCTGCCCTTTAGAGTAGTGGACTGCAGGACTCAACTGCAAAACAGAACACAGAGAACGGAGGGATCCTTCTTTTCTGCATTGGATATATGCATATTTGGACACTTTGTTTTCCTAACAAAAATTTACATCCATGCTGTATGTTATGATATCTATCTGTCTATCTATCTATTTATCATCTATCTATCACCTATCTATCTATCTATCTATCTATCTATCATCTATCATATGTCTGTATTTATCTATCTATCTATCATCTATCTATGGGTCTGGAGATGTGGTTCAGTTGGAGGAGAGCTTGTCTAGTATGCACGAAGCCCTGAGTTTGGTTTCCACAATCACATATACCCGGCTTGGTGCCACACTCCTGTCAAGCCAACACTTGTGAGTTAGAGGCAGGAACATCAGAAGTTCAAGGTTATCCTTGCTATATAGCAAGTTCAAGACTAGCTGAAGATATATGAGACCCTGTTCAAAAAAGACACATAAATTAAAAATGAGGGAATAAACAAATTCAAATGCACTTAGTTATATGGTTCTCACAGAAAGAGCAGAACATTTTTATATTTTAATATTAACTCCACATATGAATATTACCTATTATATAAATAATATAAAATATGGGTTAAAGAGCTGGCTCAGCAACTAAGATGACTTGCTGCACTTGCAGGGGACCCAAGTTTGGTTCCAAGCACACATTAGGTGGCTCACAACTGCTTGTAACTCCAGCTCCAGAGATCCAACACATCTGGTCTCTGAGGGCATCTGCACTCACATGCACACATGTACGTATACACACAGACACACACAGAATGTCATTGGAGATTTAGCTCATACACATACATATTAAAATTTTTTAAATAGTTTTAAAAACCACATAATACTATAAAATAGAAAGGACCATTCTACTTATTTTATGTTGCAATATTTTTTGGTAGAAGATGCACACTCGTTATGGCTTCATTTGTCAGCAATAGAATTTTCTGTGGTTGTGTGGTACTACCTCCTGCACATTGACCATACGGTTAAGAAACATCCTATTGTCATGTGTTTAACCGGGCACCTTCTTTGTTTTCATTAATAATATTGGCACCAATATCCTAATGGTAAATTCCTAGAAGAGAGCTGTAGGTGAAAACGCTTTTATTGATTTTTTTTGAGATAGGGTTCCTTTATCAGAACTCAATATGCAGACCAGGCTGTCTTTGATACCATGGAGATCACCTGCCTTTGCTTCCTGAGAGCCAGTTTTAAAGGCATGCACCACCACAACCAGCTTTGAAAACTCTTATCTGATAAAGCTATGCCTGAGTTTAATAATATATTCATAAGATTTTAAAACTCATCTTTAATGATTAGAGTCTTACCATAAAATATCTTTGTTATTGTCCTCATTGTTTTTTGGAAATCTTGGGAAATTTTTTTTCACCGTGTGTATTTTGTTGAATTTGTGTGTATTTCATACATCATGGTCAATCTTAGACCCCTCCCCTCTCTGCACCATCCATGCTCCCCAGCAGGGTTCAGGCATTCTGTCATGTATGTTAAGGCCTGTTAAGTCAAGTTTGTGCACCCAGATGTTACTTGGTGTGAATTCCTCCACTGGAGCCTGGTCAGCCTGTCTAGCATCACTCCCTTAAAGAAGATCAACTCTCCCTCCCCCTGCAGTGATCAGCTGCCAACAGTTCCTGAGCTAATGTTGTGACATCTTACTCATTTTCCTGGTTCTATGCTGGGTTTTTGTCTGGTTTGTCTTTGCATAGGTTTTGTGCATGTTGTCACCATTGCTGTAAGTTCATACGATCAAGTTTCTAGCCACGTGGAAAACTCTTTCGTCCTGTGGTGATCTACCACCCCTGGCTCTTACAGTTTTTTCCACCCCCTCTTCCAAAATGGTCCCTGACTGTGGGTGACAGAATTTTAATATAGGAGTCCTATCCAGGGACACACACTCTACAGTCTCTTATTCTCTACATTTTGGCCAGTTGTGGCTTTCTTTGTTGATCACGCTTTGTGGCATGAGGAAGCTTTGCTGGTGAGAATTGAGAGATGCATTAATAGTGTCTCTACAGCTCATTTCACTGTGAAAGTTTTCGATCTGTTTATTTTTATTTGATGTGTTTGAGTGTTTTCCCTTTGTGTATGGAAGTGCACCTATGCATGTATGACTGAGGAAGCCAGAAGAGGAAGCTGGATCTCCTTGATCTGAGTTACAGATGGTTGTTAGCTGAGATCTGAACCAGCCCGGGGTCCAATGCAAGAACAGCCAGTGCTCTTAACTGCTGCATCATCTCCCAGGCTCCTGTTTCCGTCAATAGAAGAAAAGCTGTAACTCTATATATTTATACGTACAGTACATTCACATATTTGTGTTACTTGCTTGTGTGTACATGTGTACAGACACAATACTATGTTACACTGTACTATATACATTATTTTGCTGTAATTATCTATCTCTATGTTGTTATATGCCTCTAGTTCTAACTCTACCTCCAATGAAAGGAAAAATGGCAACCAAGTTAGGAAAAATACATTTTGATAAAAATTCAACTTTTTTGATACAGGGTCTCATGTACCACAGGTTGGGCCCAACTTTCTATGTAGCCAAGGATAACCTTGAACACTTGATCCTCCTGCTTCCACCTCTGGAATGCTAGAATTGCAGGTATGCACCTGCACACCTGGTTTCATGTGGTGCTGGCAGTTGACTCCTGGCTTTTGTATGTGCTAGATGATTGCACTATCAACTGAGGCACATGCCCAACCACCAGACTGAATTTCAAGCATGTTGTTAAAATTCCTGTGAATGTAAAAGCAAAAGATAACGACACAGCACCAGAGTGAAAATTTTCTTCCTTTTAAAAACAGGACATTAATAAAAATTACGTTGTTGAGGATGTAAGAAGACATAAATACTCATCTGAATATTTTATAATTTCTCCTGTCATTGCAATCTCTAAAATATTGTAGCCACAACTTTCTTATTTCCAATTTTTTGGAGAATTTCTTGTGTTTATGTTCTAATTAACTGGGTCTAATACTCCATTTCTTGCCACCAACTCCTGAAATATTAAATTTTATATTTATGCTATTTACCTCCCAACAATACTAGTCAATATCCAATTTCCCTTGCTGCATGAGTTCACAGGTAAAATGTACTCTGGAGTACATCTGTGAATAAACCGTAGACATTTTCAGTTTTTCTCCTGTTCCTCATCGTATCTCTGGTTATTAGATAATGTGTTTTAATCCTCCATTTGTTTCTTTCCTTTGTAACTGTTGAGTTTCATCATTTGCCCGATGCTTGCTTCCCCTCAGTGCACTTGGCACAGTGTGTGTTTGATTTTCAGTGTGTTCACATCCACATTTTACGGACTGCACTTGAAGTGTTGCAGATTCAGGTGAAGGGAGACAGCAGTGCTCAGATGTGGCCTCCTGATTCTAGCAAGGTCAGGTTACTGATTAGGAGGACGGAGGGCGTGCAGTGTAGATGACAACAAGGAGCAGCTCTTGTTTGGAACGACTGCATCTCTGTGATTGTTGTGGCTGCCTGGTGTTACCTGGTCTGGTTGCTTGAAATTCTAACTGGAATAGAGTGCTTATCAAGAGTTGGCTTCAATGGAGCCTCTACGTTGACTGCTTTGGGGAAAACTGGAGCCAGACTGTTAATGATATGTCCTGACCTCACTCTCTTTTGGGCGTCTCTTACTAATTCCTCCTTGGTCCAGCTGGGACCAAGTATTCAGACACTTGAGCCTTTGCATACAAACCATAACAGTCCTCAAAGAAATGAAATAGAGGGGAAAATGAAATATAAACAAATAAAAATAGAAGACAATATATATTAATCTTGGAAAGTGTCAAAGGGTCTATATATTTTCAAGAAACTTTTGTAAAGAGATGGTTGAAGCACAGTTTTTTTCAGAGATACAGGTCTGTTTGGAAATAAAGCTCTGGTGATTTCCCAGGAGGAAATGATAAAAATGTTTAGTGACCCTTTTTGGGCGGTCCGACTGATTACAATAGGTCCCCATATGTGGCAGTGGCTTGGGCACCCATTGTTCCAGTTACACATGGCCAAAAGGCCAAATGAAAAATTTCAGAAATAAAAATTCTGTCAGTCCATTTCATGTTTCATGGTATTCTAACGTGGTGTGATAAAATTTCACGCCATCTTTCCAAGTCCCACCCATACTGTGATTCATTCTTTTGTGCAACATTTCCATGCATTGTTTGTGCCCCATACACTTATTTCCTGATAGGTACTGTCTCTCTTCTCAGACTAATGGCTGGAACACTGTAGTGGCTGTGTTCACATAACCCTAACAGAGCAGCCTAATTGGAGTTGCCACCAACCCTAAAACCATTTTGATTGTCTACATTTCCAGGCCCTGTTTCACTTGGAACATGGAAAGTTAGCTACAGCTCTTTGCTTCATTATCTTGCACTGTTCAGGAGTCCTTCCTAAACCTGGTAGCGTTCTTCCCTAGCACTGACTGAGCTGAGGTATGGGTGTCAAGAACCCTGGTTGCTGTGACTCATGGAAGTGGAAGCTGCATGTATTCCCTTCTGTGTTGCTTTTCACTGTGATTGAGGTGAGTTTCTAGTATGGCTGTTAGTTTCCTCATATGCTCTTAGGGCAGTGAAATGCCCCTTTCAGTCTGGCATACATAGCGTGTTATGTGTCCTGAACAGACGCCCAGTAAAACTCATGTAGACCCCAAGTCTTCAGGTTTCTTAAGATTAGCCACTGTTTAGACGTGTACACTATCTATAACTCTTTTACTCTACCATGGTTAAGGGGTTGAATTCAGAGTCAACTCTATTCTAATTTTATTCTTCTTCTTCCTTTCTGGGGATATACACTTTCTGACTTGCTACAACCCAGTATACAATTTCTCTTTATAATAAAGTCCATTAAATTACAAAAACATTAGATGTCCCAATCTATTCTTGCCTTCTGGAAAGACGAGTGTGGTTTACAAATGAGAATTAATGTATAAATGAATCCCAGGGTATCCAGTGAATAGAGGGGCTGTCAAGTGGTTACAAATTAATTTTTAATAAACCTTACAGAATGCCTCAGGATTGATTCACTTGGTGTCTGTACTCATGCAGCCTTCAACATTTAACAGAAGCAGTCCACAAAAGATAAAGGAAGCCATTTCCCTAAGGAATAATATACAGGTTTCAGAGATACAAAATCTCCCGCCATAGCCCACAGAAAAACGTTAGCTTGGGGAAATTGCCAAAATCTTACTCTCCCTTTCTTTTGTATTGGTCAAAAGCTGTTCAAACCAAGCCTGGAGAAACCCATTTGCTTTCTTTTCTCCATTATTATTTCTTATCTCTCTGTCACTGAGGGTTCTCTTACTGATTTCTTATGTCATTGAGAATGTTTGTAGAGAATATTTGGGTAGTCTTCATTATATTCTTTTATTTTTGTTTAAATAAATGGTACATAGTATACCTAGGCTATTTCTGCACACATTTTCCTTTGTTATGGAATTAAGTATTATTCTCTTTTGCTGGGTCTTTAAAGAAAGTCTACAAAGTTAAAATATGCAACTTGAAAATATACACATAAATTTCCTTTTCAGAAATTTTCGGTAAACAGAATTGGTTATAAAGGAGAATAGCCAAGGAACACCCAAGGATTCCCTGAAATGGTTTCTTTGGAATTAGTCAACAGTTCAAAGCAAACATGAATATATTCTTTATGAATATTACTTATAAATTTCTAATATGATTCTAATTTCTTAGAGGGCTTTGGGAAAGACACCTACCTGTTGAAGTCATATGGTCTTAGATGCTTCCACCAAGATTTCAAAGGAAAGCCTAGGGGATGGGCAGTGTATTGTGAGATGAGAGTCTTTGCAAGAAGTCCTTGAGGGGCCGAGGCGTGGTGAGGTGTGAGGGAGCTGCTACGTGGGTCCCGGGAAGACAGTTTACCCAAGCATAAACACTTGTCCAGGGAAGCTGCAGAGGCTAGAAAGCCTAGCTCAGCAGAGTCGCCAGGTGGGCCACAGGTAGAGCACTCACATCCCATCGTAGGGTTCCCTCAATGCCAGACATGGAAATTGAGAAACTAGTGTTGCCTGCTTGGGTTTGGCTTTATCTTGGGCGTATTCCTCTCTTGTATTTCCCTATTTTTCCCTCTGGACTAGAACTATATACCCTGGACCTCTTCTTCCCATTGTATACTGGGAATATGCACTATTATTTATTTATTTTTGTAATGACTTACAGGTCTGTTTCCCTAGGTCTCGTAGCACATTTTTGACTGATATTTATTTGAACGATGTCAGGACAGTGAAGAGTACATAATGAGTATATTTTACATTGTGATGTTGACACGAATCTTTGAGGTTTGGAGCAAGATGGTACGGCTTGGATCTTGACTGAACCCCAAGCTTCATGTGTTGAAAGCATGATCCCCAGGGAGGCACTACTGAGGGAGTGGGGAACCTTTGAGAAGTGGGACCTGGGAAAAGGCCCTTAACTCATTGAAGGAATGCCCCTGTTCCAGTTGTCTTACTATTACTACGATAAGCACCATGATCAAAAGCAATTTGTGGAGGAAAGGATCTATTTTGTCTTATGCTTGCAGGCCACAGCTCATCACGGAGGGTCTGAGGCAGGAGCTCAGGCAGGAAGGGAGCAGAAACACAGAGGAGCACTGCTTCCTGGCTGGCGTGCTGGCTTGTGCTCAGCCCAGGATCACTCGCCTTGGGATGTATCACTCACCTTGGTCTGGGCCCACTTATCTCAATTATCAATCAAGACAATGGCCCGCAGGCATGTCCACAGGTCAGTCTGATCAAAGAAATCCATTAACTGAAGATTCCTCTTCCCCGTGACTCTCACCAGCACAGCCCTCAAAGGGGATTGTGGGTTCTGAATTTCTCCCTTTCTGTCTTTTGCTCCTTGGTTCTTTATTTAAAAATTTTTCAATGTTGCATTTTCATTTATTTGTGTGTCTGTGACACATGTGCCATTGTGTGTGAGAAAGTCAGAGAACAACTTGAGGAACTCTCTTGCTTCTTTCTACTACGTAGGTCCAAGGGAACGAACTCAGTTTGTCAACAAATGGCTTTACCTCTTGAGCCATCTCCCAGGCCCTCTCTTCAGTTCTTGAAGAAGTGAGTGGCTTTGTTTTGCTGTGTTCAGGCACCATGTCATCCTGTCTTGCGTAGGGATGAGAATCTCCAAACAATGAACCAGAACAGCCTTTCGTGACTTATAAAATGTCTCAGGAATTTCATTACACTGATAGCAAGTTGAATAATGTAAACATTTTGAAAGACAAAATGGAAAATATTAGAAAATGCACATTTGGTTAGATTCAGGGAAAGTACAAATTCTTTGCTACTTTTACAGTGAGCAAAGGAATCAGATTATCTTCCCCTTGACTCTGGGCTTGTCAGACTTTTGTGATCAGTGGAATGTGACAAAAATGCATTCTTGGGTTTGTGATTCTGGGGGTTCGAGGCTTACCATTCTGCAAAGGTGTCCTGGAAACCAGGGTCTGTGCAGCAGAGTCACCATCCTGTCACCACAAGCCTATAACAAGTCTAAGTCAAGTACAAGTCCTGTTTCTGTGAAAAATAACCAACAAAAGCAACTGAAGAAGAAAAGGATTTTGGCTCCCAGTCCGAGAGTATGGTTCATCGCCATTTGGTCATATTGCAGTCAAGAAACAGAAAGCAATGAATTCTGATTCTCAGCTTGTTTTCCCCTTACTCAGTCCAGGACCTCAGTCCGTGGAATGGTGCCACTCACATTTGGGCAGATCTTTCTATCTGAATTAACCTATCGTAGCTATTCCCTCACTGGCATGCCCAGATGCTTGTCTCCTAGGTGACGTTAGATCCTGTTAAGTTGGCAATATTAACCATCACAGAGTCCAATAGAGAAGTCCTAGGAAGCTGAGACACTATGTGGAGACAGCGTGACCAAGGAGCTCCAAGGCTACAGAACTGTGCATCAAGAAGCCAGATTGCAAGTGAGTTCTCCAGCTTAACGGCTTAGATATGTGTGAATCAGACATGAACTGCCCCCCTGAACCATTCTTGAAATCTGAAATCCAAAATGTATAACCAAAATAAAAGTTCTTTCTAAAAGCCACCAAAAGCTTTGTGGCAATTTATGTCTATAGATATAAAATAGAAACAGTAACTGAATCATGTATCATAAAAAATGGGAGATACTTATTGTACTAAACCAAATAAAATCATTTGGACAAGTCATATAGATGTATCTTTAGAAATATTACTCCATGGTTGGAGAGATGCCTGGAGAGATAGCTGTCAGGAAAGTATGTGCCTTGCAAACATGAGGATCTGAATTTAAACCCCATGACTCATGGTAAAAAACAAAACAAAACAAAAACCAGAGTGATGGCACACAGTTAAAATCCTATTGCCAGGCACTCTGGCCTACTTGCAAGTTCCAGGCCAACGAGAGACCTTGTCTCCAAAAAAGATGTATTGTACCTAAGGAATGACAGCCAAGCTTGTTCCCTATTCTCTACATGCACATGTATCTACAAATGCATGTATACCCTTGCATTTATACACACATGTATGCAGTATTAACCATATCATAGTAAAGATCAAAGCACTTGAAACCAAAATCTAGTTCAGAAACTCTTGTCCATCTGAGAAGAACATGAAGCATCTGTGTTGAAATTCTGTGGGACGAGGCAGTGGGATGAGCCGCTGCTAGTAATCTTGGTTCATACTTCCTCTTGGGTGGTTTCACCCAAGACCACAGTGAGTCATTCCTACTGAAGCTAGGCATAAGTCTAGCCAAGGAAAATCAAACACCAAAACTGCTTCTGACCTATTTATCGTTTCATGTATTTGCATCATTTTTGCTGCTTCCTCTCCCCACTCCAACTTCTCCGTGGCCCCCTCAGTTCCAGGACCTCTTCTCAGACTGTTATTGTTACATAGCTACTGAGTCCATTTAGTGGTGTTTGTGTGTACATGTGTTTAGAATCGATCACTTGGGTAACCTATGGGGAGCTCATCCCTGGACAAAACTGATTCTTCCCATCTCTGTAGCCATTGATTACCTGTCGCTCTCCAACTTGAGGTGAAACCTTGTGAAATTTCCGCCACCCACATTGGCATGTCAACTGGTGTTGTCATTATGTAAATCGGGTTTGGGCAGAGCACATTGTTGAACTTCCACAGGTGCAGCTTCCCTGTCATGTCTGGAAGATACACTCCAGCAGCACATGCCCTGGTCCCTTGGCTCCTACAGTCTTGTCTGTCCCCTCTTCTGCAATCTTGCCTGAGCCTTAGGTGTAAGGGTTGTATTGTAGATGTATCAACTGAGACTTTTATTGTCATTTAAAAGGAGCACCTTTCTTGTGACTTTTTGGTAGCACTTGGCTGCTGCTTTGGCAAGGTAAAACACACACTAGGTGTAGAAGTCAGGACACGAGAGTGCTGTTTTTTCAGAGAAGCATAGAAAATCCTAGGAAAAAGCTAGATCTCAAACCACTGCTTAGGTACTGACAATTTACTTTAGTTATAGCTTGGGAAATTTACATTCCTTTCCCTTCCCACCTTCTGTCCCATTTAGATCTCTGCTAATAGATGTGCCAGCTATTTGGTAGTCCCTATCTGCTTTCGTGCTCTTGTGGCTGACACGTGGATGCCACTCAAGTATGCTGCTTCCATTAGGATATATTTAAATGTCCTAACATGTTTCAGCTGGCTGTTTCTTTTCCTTTGAGTAAATATAATGAGGAAAAATCATTTACACAAAAGATAATTATGGCTTCAATTGTTAAAAAAATCTGCTGATAACATACTGTTTTGGTGGAGAACTGTGTACTAGAAATCAAGGAAAATATGAGATGTCTCAAAGTCTAAGCATGGATACATCTTGAGAAACACCCCTTGTGTGCACATAAGGGATGGGTGGATTTGTTTCAGTTACTTGTTGCTTCATAACAAACCATTCCTGAAACATTCAACCATCTTGTTATGTACACTAATTTGCAGATAAGGAATTGGGCCATGCCCCTGGGAAACGGCTTATTTCTGCTCAGCAGTGAGTTGTGTGTGAGGGAGAGCAAGCAGCAGGAGTGAGCCCAGATGACTCAATGAAATAAAAACACTGGGTTTTCTCTTCCACTGTTCTCTCAAAAACAACGCGGTCTGGTCTGTCACAGCAACATCCTGCTCTCTGGTACCAACTTCTGTTTTTAGTTTGTTTTTATGTTGCTGTGACTAAACACCATAACCAAATGCATTTTAGGGAGGAAGAGGATCTATTTTCTTACAACTCTCAGGTCACAATCCACCACTGAGGGAAGCCAGGGCTGTAACTCAAAGCAGAAGCCCGGAGGCAGGAACTGAAGCCGAGACCACAGAGAGACATTGCTTACTGGCTTGCTTAAATTTTATTTTATTTTATTTTTCTTGTTTTTAAATAAAACACAAGAATTGGAAAAGCACATGGAAAAGAATACAGGTTGTCCACATGCATTTGTATGGAGATAAAAGTGCATGTTTTACAGGAATACACATAAGAAAACCCTACTGCCAGTGCTAGCACACATACAGCAGAAAAAAAAAATCCAGTTTTTATAAATGCTCACTTTAGAATTTTTTCATATTATTGTAAATGTAATGTTCATTTCCTACTGTGACTACTCATCTCTCACATTCATGAGATTGTTTTGAACAGTTCTAGCCATTTTGAGAAGATAATTTTGCCAAGAAGAGGCTTCCATTTCTTACATAAGTAGACAATGCAATCCTTAGGTAAACAGGCCATTTAAATAACACTTGAGGGGTTGGAGAGCTGGCTCATTGAAAACACTGGCTGCTCTTGGAGAGGATCTAGGTTTGGTTCTCCCAACCTACATAGTGGCTAACAATCATCCATAAACCTTTAGTTCCAAGGAATCTGAAACCCTCTTCTGGCATCTGTGGGCATTAGATTCATAAGTATACCTACAGACAGAGAAAACATTCATACACATAGAAACATAAATAAAAAATAAGTTAGAAAAAAGAATCCAATTTCCAGTGTGCTTGTGGATCTTGCCTTTCATGACATCCTAGTGTACACTGATTATTCAGCACATGCATTGATGATTTAACACTACTTGTTACATCACATAGAGCAGTTCTCTGGAGAAGAAGGGCAAAAAATCTTTCTTTTACCTATATTTGGGATTAGGAGTGGCCTCCCAGGACTAATTTCCACCTACAAAAAAGCAAGCTTTCACTGTAAAGTCAATAAGCAGAACTGATGAATCCTCTAATATCCCTGCTGTTTCATGGGTGCAAGAAACTCTCACAGAGTTTGAGGGTGGCCTGTGAATGTCTTAAAATGTTGCATCCTCAAGGAATAATTAAAAGTCAATATGCATAGCGAACTAGAAAGCACTCCCAAAGCATAATAAAACATCAATTATTGTGATTTATTTATTTACTTATTTATTTATCTAGTGTGTTTATGCATGTGACCAAGTGTGCACATGGGCACACGAGGGGAGGCCAGAGGTCAATGTCCAGTGTCTTCCTCGGTTGCTTCTCTGTGTTGTTTTTTTGGAGGCAGAGCTTCTCACTGAGCCCAGAGCTCACTGATTTGCTTGGACTGACTCATCAGCCAGTCTCAGGGATTCTGCTATCTCTGTGCCCCTGGCACTGGATGAGGGATGTGCGTTGCCATGCCTACCTCTAAAAAATGTACTGGCGACCATAACTGTGATCCTAATGCCTACAGAACAAGCCCTTTACCCACTCAGCCACTTCCCCAGATCCAGAAATTAATAATTGTACTATTAATCACTTTGATTATTACTGCTACTACAGCAACTCTCACGTTGTCTACTTGGTGCCAAAGGTGGTGGTCAGTCCTCATGAACACAGAAACATATTCCTCAACAGCAGCCGATCCCCAGCAAAGGTAGACAGATTAGGAGGCAGATTTGTATTCTCTTCCCGTGTCAGCACCATGGTAGGAGAATACATAAAATCCTGGCAGAATACATAAGCATCTGGATCAGTGATTAATTATCAAACAATATTTCTGTGTGGAAATGGTACACAGAAAAAAAAAAAAAACAGGAGAAATGAAATGTCAGACAGAATTCACAGAGTTTTGGAGCTCCCTCCCAGTCTGAATACCAACATGCACTGGACAAAAACAGAGATGAAGTGTTCACTAACTTCAAGAAAAATATTAGAGCTGCCAAAAGAAATTTCATGGCTGATTTGTGAATATCTTTGTGTTAGTAAACGTTGATCCAGAAATGTTTTATGAGTGTGCCATTAAGAGAACTTGAGGGTCACAAACTCAAAAATTAGATAATTGGAATCAGATATCTTTTCACCATGAATAGTGGGTCAGACACCATATCTCTAAATATATGATTGGATTTATATAGTACATAGTATGTTCTATGAAAATACTGTATATATATATTTATATATAATATACTCCATCAAAAATTATATGTGTCTGGACTGGAGAGATGGCTCAGTGGATAATAACACTTTGTGCAAGTGTGAGGACTTAATTTGATTTCTTAGCACCCATATCAAGCTAAGCATGTTTGTCTGTAATCCCAGTGCTTCTATGGTACGATGGGAGGCAGAGGCAGAATCTTTTGAAGCTTGGGGCCAACTAACCTAGAAGAGTAACAGCAAAACAGGATACCCCTGTCATGAACAAGGTGGACAGTGAGAACTGGCACCCAAGGTTGCCCTCTGGCCTTTATACACGCACTGTGGCACATGGGCAACTGAGTTCTCTCATACATACACATAGAGAATTTAAAAAATTACATGTACTATAATAGGATACGTCATCTTATTTCCTTTATTGCAGCCTTTAAAAAATTTGTGTTCATCAGGCAAAACCCTAGAAATGTTACATAACCAGCCTTGGCGAGCACTCAGCTGTTGATATCAGCGAACACTGCTGTAAATGTAATTCTGAATCCTGTGGCTTAAAGGGCAGAAAGCTTGGGAGCCTTTTCCAAGCTCAGAGCTAGATATGGCTTCACAAAGGTAGGTCTTGTTAATGAGGGTGCTCAGCCTAAGCTTTTATGAAAATTGTTCCAATTAATAGGCTTCTAGGATGGAGATGGCATGTGGTTATGAATTTCCATTTCAGTTCACTTTTTTGGAAAAGCAATCATCCTTAAAGGCTCATAATTTCTTTTAATTGGGTATTTCATTACCAGGCAAGGGTACAGAGAGCAAAACGAATTTTCCTTGCCTTTTATTTGGTACACTTTATTTGGAAGTAAGTGCTCATGATGTGGGCCTTCAGAAACAATCATCGTTCCTGCTTCTAAAATTAATTTTGCAGAACAAAGGATTGCAAATTATTCAGTATTCTATGCCTCAGTTTCCCAGTTAGTGAAATGGATGGTCAGCAGTTAGACCTCAAGTTCACATAAAGGTACATTAAAGGAATAGGCTGTTTCCTCACTAAAAGTCTAAATATATTATTCTTATGCCCTTAGTAAAGTTTAGAGTGCTCCGAAAGCTGGATCGGGTGGGATAACTGCCAGGTTAGTCATTCTGCCTCCTCTACAACTTTCGTTGGATCACAGAGCATTTGAATCTGCCTCCTCTTTGGTTGTCCTCTGTTGGGTCTCATAGGGTGTTGCATGAATTTTCTCATGGTGGGACCTGGCATTCAGCCTCACCCACCCCCAGGTTTGAACTGACTGAACGAATAGAGAATGTTCTTTAGAGAGATTAGTTTATTCCATGTTACCTACATAGTGTTCATGCCTAGATAGAGGGAAGGGGAGATTTCCTATGGCTGAGCCTGCATTTTGATCACAGGAACTCTGGAGTGTGCACCCAAGATGGCGACCTCCCATCTTGCCTGCCTCTCTCCTTCCCAGCCTCCCCTGCGCTTCTGTTAAGCCTCCCCCTTTAAGTCATTGGTTACTCAGTTGTCATCACTCCTGAAGTCCATCCCTTAATAGCAGACAGAGAGAAAATTTCTGTTTTTATGCCACATCCTACCCCCTTTTTTCTCTGGCTGTCACATACTTTCTGCCACCTCTTCTGTGATAATCCCTGAGCCATAAGAGCAAAGGGTTTGGGGAGAGAAAATAACAGGTACAGGATGATGTTCTTTTTCCACTGTGGCATGGATTATCCTCTTGCTTCAGTGATGCTCCTTTTACTGTAGAAACACAGTAATTGTAAAACAGCAACAACCCCAATAACAACAACAACAAAAGTAACATCCACACAAATACTGAATGAGCTAACCTATGGGTGTAAACACAAGTGCTTAGGCAATGCCTAAGTGGGCACATCATATTTATCTGATAGTTTATGGGGGGCTTGTAACTCTCCCCCTCGCCACTGGGGATTGACATTCTTTTCCTAGTATCAAATGTGTGTGTGCCCTCCCTGAAGAGCGGGCCCTGAATCCAATTATGAATATGCTGAGGATGCACATACCAGATGAACCGCTATTATACCTGTAGAACATCTGACAGTGAAGCATGCAAGATCTGTCATTAAGCAGAGCTTTTCAGGACCATTCTCCCATGGCTGTCTGCATAGTGCCCTCTAGCACTATGAAGGCCAGTTATCCATTTGTAGGGAGTCTTTAGCTTGGTCCCAGCTAGACCTCTTTCCATGCTCGAGCCATGTTACATCTACAGTAATAGGGCCTTATGATACATTTCCAGTGTGTGACTAGCATTATAATGTGGCAATTGCCCTTTGTTTGATAGACAGGGGCTTCCAAGGCCTCCTTGGCCAACAGCTCACAGGGGGAGCAACACACACCTGGTACCGGAATTGCTAGTTGACAGTCATATACCTTTGCTCTTTGACATTTAAGGGCCCAGGCCCATAGAACTCTCAGAATTCCACAGCTATACTTCACCCTTGTACCCTGTATGGGTTAGATTCTATTCTGGATCCTTCAGGTGTTCGTGATGCCTCTCATCTGGGTTTCATATCTGTAAAACACTCAGAAGTTAACATTATATACACATACAAGGTCTAACATAGCCAGGAAAATCCCTTTTCATTTGCATCAGCTGTTTTTTGAATAGATCCAGGTTGGGTACAATGGCATGTAATCCATTTAGTGTCCTGGATTCCTACACAGGGCCAAGGAGGAATAAGACTTCTCTTGCCCCTATTGCCCCTGTTGATTCCTAGGGCCAGGGAGATCCTGGATCTGATTCCTGACCCTAGCCACACCTGTGGTCTTTCCATTGAGCACACCTAGCTGTTGGGAGAGGCCCTGGCTGGGCAAACTGTCTCCACCCCTCAAATAGCCAGTCACAGAGGATAAATGTACCCTGTTTACTCTGGGTGTGGGGTTAGTATCCACCCCTGGGATAAACTTCGTCCTCTGTACGTTTTGTGACCTGTTTCTCAGGGCTCAAAGCCTCCCAGAGCTGCTTTAGCACAGAATTTGGCTTTTTATCAATCTTTTCTTTAGGAACTTGGGCTACTTGGAGATACTTGTATCTCCACATTTGTCTATGAGTAACCCAAGCAGACCTCCTTTTCTGTTTTGCTTCCCTTACACATCTTTTAGGTTTTTCTATTTTTCTACAGACATACTTCATATGCTGGTCCAGGTTGTTTAAAACTGTCAAAGCCTCTCTGGCTTTGTAAAGCTCCTGCCCCATTAGGGAATCCAGTAGGGGCACTAAATCTCCATACCAATGTCGAGGTCCTTGTTCAATGAAGTCCCTCATTAGATCTCTAGTGAACACAGTCCTATCAGGGCCAGTGAAAGGGCTACTGTATATTGCGTTCCTCATGCCCAGTTCTCTTAATAGCATCTGTCCTTCTTGTGTCATACTCCAGCTTCTGGAATTCATGGGGGTCTCCACTGATGATGACCAAGTGTCTCCTGTGGCATGCACAAGCCAGTTTATCAGTGACTGCTTTCCCTTGTATTGTGCCAGGTTATGCAGCTTAAATCTCAAGGAGGGACGAGTGGTTATGTAGCTCAGCTGTCTTGCTTTTGCAGCATTGAAAATAATCTCATCTGTCCCCATGTCCCAGAGCCTTAGAAGCCAGGTAGTTAAGTGTTCCCTCCTGGTTTGTTTGAATGTCTTTTCTAGTTCCAACATTTCTGTTGCTGAATATTCCTGCACTGGGCACAGTGCTTGGAGTGCGCCTGCAGGCCTTGCTGCAGTGGCAGTGGGTGGTGCCAAGCGGGAGTGGGGATGCCGGTGCAGCCACAGTGTGGCGAGTAAAGCTAGGCTGTGGTTAATACCCCCATCACATGCTGAACCTACTGTAGATTTTCCCTTCCTTTGTATTAAAGGTTGAACTCGGGGGAGCCTTATCCCCAATTTCTAGGTCACTTCCTCCTTCATCACTGCCTGATTCTTCCCAGGGGTTCCAGGTTTTAGGGCCCCAAGATAGGTCCTGCATTTTCAACTGACCTGGATTTTTGTTCCTTTTTGACTTAAAAAGTGGCAGGCTAAAAGCTCCATCTCCTTTTCTCTTTGATCCAATTTGCTAGCAAGCTTAGCGGCTAGTATCGAAGAAGCGAGGCTTATATCTTTCTCTCGATTTAATTCATCTTTCACACTTTGAATTTCCTCTTGTGCTAAGACCTTAGCCTGAGACTGCCATCTTGCACTGGACTCACATGCCACAGCCTCTTCCATGGAGTCTCCGGCATGCGCTATCACCATCAGTATCTGTCCCATCCATCTCATCTGCTTAGGCAAGTTCACCTTAATTACATATTTCACTATAGACCACCCCAAGCCTGCAATGGCGGCCATACACACCATGTCAAGATCTCTTCTGCCCATACTCTTTCCTTTGCTGATTCCCATATTAACTGAGGCTCCATAACTCCTTTTCACAGGAGCATTCTCTTTTTGTCAGTTGGTCCTGCTAGACTATACCATCTGTTGCATGAATTTTCTCATGGTGGGACCTGGCATTCAGTCTCGCCCACCCCCAGGTTTGAACTGACTGAACAGATAGAGAATGTTCTTTAGAGAGATTAATTTATTCTCTGTTACTTACGAGGTGTTCATCACTAGATAGAGGGAAGGGGAGATTTCCTATGGCTGAGCCTGCATTTTGATCACAGGAACTCTGGAGTGTGCGCCCAAATGGCGACTTCCCACCTCTCCTGCCTCTCTCCTTCCCAGCCTCCCCTGCATTTCTGTTAAGCCTCCCCCTTTAAGTCATTGGTTACTCAGTTGTCAGTCATGCCCGAAGTACATCCCTCATAGCAGACAGAGAGAAAACTGTTGTTTTTATGCCACATGGGGCAACACCCGTTTGTTTCTGGGTTGGAGAGAGCCCATAAATGTGCTGTGCTTGCCGAGGAACTGTGTTCAGTTCCCTGAGCTCGTCATGTGGCTCCCAACAGCCTGTAACTGTAGCTCCAGGGGATTCTATCACTGCACACACATGGGTACACACATACATACATAAAACTAAAGCATTTTAAAATGAGTTGTTTACTGCTTGCTGTGTCACCCAAGAAGCATTCCATCCTGGAACTATGGCTTCAAAGTGAAATGGGGACTAAGTACTCATGCAGCACATCTATGCCTACTGCCCCCTGTTGGGCATAATGCAAAGTGGGCCTAGCTAGACCACCCGCTAGGAGGAATAGAGGAATGGCTCCTGTGGGTGTGGCGTTCTGCTCCGGCTAGTTGTGAGACCAGCACCTGGAAAGTACCTGCCTACCTGGGGACAAACTTACTATTGGCTGTATTTGAGACCCCACTCCATAAGATCATTGGCTATCCAGACCTATAAGAGCTTGTGCACCTATTCAATGAGTTTGCAGTGCTATGTGAGTTTGCAGTGCCACACGAGTTGGCAGTGACACGTGCTTGTCCTGCTTCCCATCCACCTCCCAGAATCTGCAGCTTGACTCTGAGTCTACTCACCCCAACCCCTCGGGCTAGCCCCCCAAAGTCCACTCGGGCTGTCCCGGAGTGCTTAGACACAACAGTAACAGACACGATGATAACTGGCGCCCGAACAGGGACCCTGACCCCTCATGAGTAGACCCGGGTTCGTTTTTTTGTGTGATTCAATCCTTGTGGGTGGGCAAGGATCCTCTCCTTTTGTTCCCCTTCCTGTGGAAGCATGCACCACACCTCCTCACAGCTCCTGAGACCCGTGTTGGCACCTCCCTTTCTTGGTTCACTTCCAGCAAAATCATGGGGACTTAAACCTCCTGATTTTGGAACCCAGGCAAAGCTATCCAGCTAAGCCTTGCTGGAAGAGAGTCGGTATAGGCCATGTCTTAACTCTCCTGACTCTGATTTAAAATTGCCCCAGCCCGCTCCCTTACTGGGGTACTGAGCAACACAAGTGGTGGCAGAGCTGAGTTTGCTGTCCAGGCTCAGCAGGTTTAAACACCCCTGTGCTTCCAGGAGAGGAGAGGCAGCCCACGAGCAAAGACCTTTCAAATGTTAATTGACCCTGCCTGGCTTTATCTACATTGCCTTTAGAAACTGGCTCAAAGCCTTCTGGGCAGATTTTTTGTGCGTTCTGCTCAGGGAACTCCAGAGGCTAAAGTAAAAATCCATGGAATGTCTCTGTTTTCTAATGGTGGCCATTTTGGCCTGTATGGTACTAAAGGATCTCCCCTTCCCATAAGGTAACTCCACAGCTGCAAGCGGTTTCCCTGCAGCTTGTCTTTAAGGATAAAAGGACACTGGCCCCTTCCTCAATGTGCCCTGAGAAGCCAGCACAAACTTTGCATGCTCGGGCTTCTCTTAGCCCTCGGGCGGAGTTTCATCCAACCCGCCCTCCCTAGATGCTCTGGCAACAGCTTCTTACCTTTGCTTAAGATTTGACTTTAATTTGGACTTTGACTTTTGTATTCTAGGACCTTTGGTATTTCCCCTTTTGTCTGATCCCCTCTAAAGTAAAGTTAGATCATGGCACTCCTGGCTGCACCTGTGAGCTTCCTCCATCAGCTGCTCATGATTGCTCCGGCCTCACCCCCACAGGCTTTTGTTATCTGCCTTGCCCTGGGGCAAAAGTACAACAACTACTTACCTTTTTTGCTTTCAGTTTACTGGGCTGAGGATGTACCTCAGTGGTAGGGTGCTTACCTGCCATACCTAAGATTGCGCTTTAAACAATGCAGACAGCTAGCTATGTCTTGTTAAGAACGACTAAGGGATAAACTAATTTCAACAGAGGTTATTATTCATCTTATGGTATAAAATGTCTATAACAAAAGTAACTCATGGAATTCTTTATTTTCTCACACCAGCAAAAGTCACTAAGACAATTCACAGTTCTTAGAGAAAATAAGTAACAATCTCTGCCTAAAATTCCTCAGTTAGTAATTATACTAAAGATTGCAAACTTCAATTTGATAATGTGTTACCTAAAGCAAGGTTTATGGTTTTTGTGTTTTCCATAAGGTTTAACTAGAAACTTATAAAGTACATTATATATAGGGATAATATTAATCCATTACTTTATCTTATGTTTGTGATTTGCATTCCATGTTCTTTTAGTATTCGTCTGAGCCATAAATAATTGCCATCTTCATGTCTTAGCAGTGCCTACCTCACCTGCGTATCCAGCCAATCCTTCCAGTCAACTGTATGTAATTTTTTAATGTTATAACATCTCATGGTAAATGGAGATAATTTAAAAATGAAAAAGTCGCTAAGGTCTGAGTATATATGTCTAGTCAAGGTTTATTCAAAAATGTTTGGTTTATGCCCAAACTTTAACTACATAACATACAGTAATTAAAAATGCTGGACAGGTGGAACTAACCTTCTTGGGTGTTCAACAATCATATTTAGAGGCCTAAGATAATCTGGTCAGAGGGACTTAAAGGGACAATTTTTTGTCTCTTGCCCTCCAAGGTCAATTAAGTTTCAGGGGACTATGGGGAATCTCTCAAAATGTCCCGTAACTGTGATGAGTCACCTGTCTTCCTGCTCAGGGAGGTCATGGAGACCCCACTAAAAGGACTTGAACCAGTGTCCAGTCTGCAAAGATGAGAGTCAGCACAGGAAAACATTTCCTTGATGCTTCTGAGTGAAGCTATGGTCCAGCAAGACCTTATGACTTATCTTCACATAAATGGAACTGGCAAAACAAAGGCCTAGGGAGCCAAGGTGCTCCTTCAAAGCCCATGTGACACCCCAGCGGTACAGATGCACAACTGATTTTGAAAATAAAAACAAGTTGGTTTGTTTAGGCCAATTATATGATCTTAAACACCCAACAGGAAAGTATAACCAAGAATTCCTATTTCAACACTGCAGTGCATACCTGCTGTCAAGAAAGTCAAGCTGACTACTGTTCTTACCTAACCATTAAATGTTGGCTAATTTCTTTTCTTTCCCTGTCTAAAAGCCATTTAGGAGGAAACTTACATTGGTTCTAGATCAAAGTGCCTGAAAGCAAATCCTGACTTCAAGACTCTCAAATCCAGCTTTGGCAACCAAAAGAAAAACAAGGGGGAACCCAACATATGGATGATCTTGGAAGTCCTAAGGAAGAAATTCTAATGGACTTTAACATGGACATTTGAAATTTTCCTTGTTCTGACTTTTCTGGTTTCCTATCTAGAATGTATAATGCTAACTACTCTTGCCTTTAACAGTTATGCAACTCAGGGGTCTTTCAGATAGACTCACTGATGGGTTACTCCCATTGCCACAATCTACTTCCATTTTTCAGCTTTCGAAGAAGTCAGAGCGGTCATCGCTCCAATTCCCTATTGGCAATTGGGATGCCAATATAAGAATAGGAAATAGAATTTAGTTAGACAGTTTAGGGTAAAAAGACCCCAGAGAAAAGTGACCAGTTTCCTTTTTGGCTAAAAAACAAAACAAAACAAAAAAATTTAAAACAAAAAGGAGGATATGTTGGGCATAATGCAAGGTGGGCCTAGCCAGACCACCTGCTAGGAGGAATAGAGGAATGGCTCCTTTGGGTGTGGTGTTCTGTTCTGGCTAGTTGTGAGACTAGCATCTGAAAAGCACCTGCCTACCTGAGGACAAACTTATTATTAGCTGTATTTGAGACCCCACCCCATAAGGTCATTGGCTATCCAGACCTATAATAGCTTGTGCACCTATTCAATAAACAAGTTTGCAGTGCCACGCGAGTTGGCAGTGCTACACGATTGGCCCGCTTCCCATCCAACTCCCAGAGTCTGCAGCTTGACTCTGCATCTGCTCACTCCCAGCCCCTCGGTCTGGCCCCCTAAAGTCCACTCGGGCTGGCTCCGAGTGGTGAGACACAATGGTAACAGACACGATGATAGCCCCCGCCCCCCCATTCTCAGGAGCTGTACATCACCTCCTTGTGCCTGCTCTTTGCTCCATCTTTCCAGTCTTCAAGCTTCCCAACCCTCCAGGCTCATCATTTCTCTTTTCTAGCCAGAACCTCAGGGACTCCTTTTTCGCCCTGCTAAGATCATATCCCACTTGCTACTAGAAAGATTTCTCTGTAAGTATTTGTGGTTCTCTGGGATACTTTTCTTTCATTTTTTTTCCCCTTTGTGAAAAAACTCAAACCTTGGATGAAATGACCACAGATCTTCTTCATGTCTGTACTTGTGTGAGCTGAACGTAACTAGTATGGTGGGGCACCCACGTGATTAAGGAATCCCTGTAATGATCTCAGTTCTCCATCTGAGACCTAGTGCTCACAGAACCTAGATAGGGTCATCTTGCCTTAAATTTCATGGAAGGAGTCATGAGACATAAAACTCATATTTCCTTTCAGGAACTGCTCACTTTTCTCAATTGACTTCTGGCAATTTTTACCTCCTCCCTTTTTCTCAGGGGGCACCTGTAGATTTTAAATTGCTAATTTAATTAGCATGCTTCTTCTGCTATCTCTTCCTGAGTTCAGTCAGGCAGCCTGCACGCCTGCCTCGGATGTCCTCTTGACTTCTAGGTTCACGGGCTTTCTGGTTTCTTTCTATTTCTCTAGCTCCTCCTACTCTCCTGGCTTGTACCTTTCTTTCCAGGACAGCCCAGGAGGAATGGTTTGGAGTTCTGTCCCAAGCCTTTTGTAGCTGAATTTTTCTCATTAGCAAATCTGTTTCTTTTCTTTACATGTTTCTATTATATTTCTATTGATATATTCAACAACTAACTTCCGACTTTTCAACTCAACCTGAACATTTCAGAGAGACATTTAAGTTAATGAGACTGTTGAACTCCAAGCATTAAGCAAGAAAATCAAACTCTTGCTGCTCACCTACAACTTTGCACGTTCTCTGGCTGCTAAGTGGTGAAGTCACCTGGTTTATGGCTCAAATCAAAATCTAGGCACTGTGTTTGAATGTAAGACGTTAGTGACTCCAGACCAACAGTTACTTGTTGAAAGACTTCCATTGCCTTCCATGCACATGGATTAAGTCCAAATGATTTCCCAAGGGACCAGCAGGATTCATCTTCCTCCTGAATTTCACACCTCTTGCTTCTCAACTCCAGGTACATGGATCCATTTTAACTTCCTGGACCTTCCTGAAGTACTTCCTCTGAGGACCCTAGCACATTCTGTTGACT
The DNA here is from genome assembly GCA_035773235.1 of Eospalax fontanierii. Lineage (NCBI taxonomy): Eukaryota > Metazoa > Chordata > Mammalia > Rodentia > Spalacidae > Eospalax > Eospalax fontanierii. The sequence continues at coordinate 48,525,891 of CM069547.1, read as the reverse complement.
TAGAATCCTTTATAAGATTTGTTTTATGTTTTCCTTTAGATTCCTACTTGAGCAATTCTCTTCAAAAGGGTATTATCACCGTATCTGAAATGAAACACCCGTTCTCCTCCATCCTGGCAATTCCTTTTTATTTCATGGGAGTTATGATTATTGTATTATAGTTATTTATAGGCTCCTTCATCTATTTTGAGATCACCCCCTCCCCAAATATCTAAGTTCCACAAAGCAAGAACATGTTGTTCTTGTTACTGCTTCCTCTTTAGTGCCTGGCTCATTTCCTGGAGTGCAGTAGTCACTCCATAAATATTCATTAATGAATGAATTAAATAAAAAGTGAGGAAAGAGGCTTATATAATGTTAATGTAAGGGTCAAATGAAATTATGTAGGCCAATCACCTTTGAAAATATTAAAGTGTTAAGACAAGGCATTTTTTATTCATTTTTCCCCCACAGTGAGGGATAAGCCAGAACTATTTTCATCTTCCTGTCTTCTGAGCCACCTTTCTGCCCTCATTCATAAATCTTCACAAATTCCATCTCATGAAAGAATTCTGTGCAGACCAGGTGGGTTGAGATAAAGTTTTCACTTCCCTCACATATTTATGCCTAGCAACTCTCTCTCCCATATGTCCGGTTATTTCTACCAGATTAGAAAAACATAGAAATGACATGGACAAAACCCAAGATCCTTAATTAGCTCTAAAGGAAGAATGTGCATTTTCCCCCATGTGTATGTTAGCAAAAGGGTGCTGTATGAGGGTCTGGAGCATGTGTTGGGGTTGGACTGAGCTTGACTGATGACTTAAAGACATCATTCTCTCTGTGAACTCTGTTCTTTCAGGAGTGTGTATGTGGTAGTCTTAGCCACAGGACATGTAACTGAAGGTTTTCCTCCTTTTTTAATATATGGGGTCCTTAGTTTTTACCTGTCGGAAAAATAAATTCACTATTTGTCTTGCTCCTAACAGATAAACTTTGACCTTGGCATATCATGCACAAGGTTCTTTGTGAGCGAGGACCTAGTAATTGTTTGCTTATTAACTTTCTGCCTCCATTTCACCAACTCCAAACTCTTGTGAATATTATGAAAGACAGCTTCCTCTTTCTGTGCCTTGCGTGCTCTCAAGACCCCTTCACTTCTTACATGTCACATCTTCCTTCTGAATGCTCTCAGCCTTTTCTTCCTTTATCTCTAGGAATCAACTGCCCATCTGGAAAGAATCGGTAAATTTCACCTCCTCTCTATAGTTGTGTTTTAGCCTCTCTAGAAATAGTTAGGTACCTGTTCTTCCTAGGTACTGTGTAGTCAGGATGTTCTCTGGGAATATCTACATCCATGGTCATATTCCTAATTCCAGGAAATACTACTTCTATCCTTATGTTTATTGCAGTCCTCAGAGTATAGCTGAGTCTTATTGGTCAGCTATGGTGACAACAGTGTATTTTCACATTATTCTATATATGTAACATGTGGCTCTTTACTTCATAGCCTTTAGCTCTAAACATTATCTTAAACTTTTCAGTCATATTAATTCATTATTTTTTATTTGTTTGCACTCTTTATATTTCTTACTTTGATAAAATACTTGACATGTCTTAATGGAAGGAAAAAAAATCTAATTTGTCTCTTGGTTTTAGTCCATCATGGCAGGAATAACAGAGTAGAGCAGACTAGATCGCATCATGGCTATTAGAGAGCAGCGAGGGGAGGGAGGAGGATAGAAATGGGTGGGGGGTGGGGGTGGGGACGGGAGGAGGAGAGAGGAGCATGACTTTCTTCCTTGTAGGTTTCCTATTTCTTCCCTTTGGATCCTATCTAGATTTCCAGCAGTCAGGTGATATTCCTTCTATTCGGGGGTGGTTCTTTCCCCTTAGCTAATCCTCTGGAAGCATCCTGATAGACACATCAGAGTTGTGCTTTATTAAAGCTCAAGATGTTCCTCCATACAATTAGTTAGACAGAGATCCACCATCACACACAGAGGATCTCATTATTGTCCTTGCCTCATATTTAAGATGCACTGGGGAGATGGCTCAGTGGGTAAGAGCATAAGGATCTGGGTTCAAATCCTTTCAATCTACATAAAAATCCAGGTGTGGTTGCACATGCTTGTAACTCCAAAAGAGGACACGTGTCATCCTCCTCTGGACTGCACTTGCATTGGGAGGATACACCACACATACACTCACATATGCTACACTGACACAAACACACACAAACATACATACACACATATACTAAACAAGGGGGGAGATAATGATAATTTTAGAACAACATACCTGTTGCTTAATCCTGGGTGCCAACTTGACTGGCTCTAAGATTAACTGAAATGAGAGAGATCCTCTTAATTGGATCCTTTGAAGCTGGAAGACCCACCATAAGTGTGGGCGTTACCTTCTGATGGCAGCCCTATAAAATGCCATGGCAGGGGGAGCTTTAGCTTTTTCACTGCTTGCCTTCTCTGTCACTGGTGAGTTTGTTTGCTGCTGTGACCAACTTCTTCAGATTTCAACATAGCCTGGAGACCAGCAGATCTCCCTAAATCCATCTGGCCTTCAGTGCCAGATTGGGACTGCTGAGACATCCATCTTCATGGACTGAGCAACTACCAGAGTCTCATCCTCTCCAGTGTGGAGCAGCCCTCATTAGACTACTCGGACTCTATCCTGTAAAATCTGATAAATCCTCCTATTTGTGTATCTGTCTTTATCTATCTATATGTATATGTATATCTCTACCTATCTATCTATATCTATCTATATCTCTATCTATCATCTATCTATATCTCTATCATCTATCTATATCTCTATCTGTATCTATTTATCTATATCTCTATCTATCTATCTATCTATATCTATCTATCTATATCTCTATCTATCTATCATCTATCTGTATCTCTATCTATCATCTATATCTATCTATCTTTATCTGTCATCTATCTATCTATATCTATGTATCTATCATCTATCTATCTATATCTATCTATCTATCTATCTATCTATCTGTCGATCTATCATCTATCTATCAGCTGTCTGTTTTTAGTTCTGTTTCCTTAGATAATCCTGACTAATAAAATACCTGACCTCTGAACTAACACCTGTTTTATCTCCGAGTTAATTATAAAATTCAGAATGGAAAACAATTATTTATGTCTTCTTAAACCTCAGGCACAAAAACTGTTTTGATGGGGAAAGTCTCATGACAAATATTCAAGGGAATTCAAGTTCAAGATGTAATTTTGCTAATAAAAATGTTTCATTTTTGTCTATCATAAAGTTGGAAACCTTTACAAGTTTTGTAAAACTTCAAAAAAACTTGTCTGTGATGAAACTTGGTCTGTGATGATCTGATTCTGTTGCTTTTCTCACTTAAATGTCATCTATAATTTAAGGCAATATTCAAAGTTTTAAAATGTACTAAAGTGAGTCTAAGTCTTATGATCAAAATTTGGAGAGCAGTAGCCTGTGTTATTTGGGGCGTCTCTTGGTCTACCCTGAGCAACAACTCAAAGGGGGCTTCTCCCACCTCTCATTGTGATTTTGTTATGCAGCCTTCAGTTATACACATGCACTCATATACACACAGAGACATATGCGTGTGTGTGTTGTTGTGCATATATATGTCTCTGTGTATATAATGTATGTGTATTTTGCAGTAGGTTTTTGAACTAATACATTTTCTTCTGGATTTTGACACCACTAACATTATTATCTCTCCTGTGTCCCTGTGTTCCCTCGTCCGTTAACATATCTACCATTTTCCCCATTTCTCCCGTGATAATAACGGTCTCCTACTGTTCACCACTATCAAGTTCCTCCTTCCTGTTTATTCCCCTGGTCTCCTTCCCTTTGGTTCTTGTGGGCATACCACCATGTATATTCACATCTAAGAATGTGGAGCTAAGACCCACAAATGAAAGACAGCATATGTTGCCTGTGTCTCTGAGTCTGTGTACTTTCACTTGTTTCCAGTTCCACCCATTTACCTGCAGAGGTCGTGATTTCATTTTTCTTGACTGCTGAGTAGAACTCCATTGTGTAAGCAAACCATGTTCTCATTATCCGTTCCTCAGTCAAGAGACATGTAGGTTGTTTCAGTTTCCTAGCCGTTGTGGAAAGAGCAGCAATAAACATAGTCAAGCATCTCTGCAGCAGCATGTCGAGTCCTTTGGTAAATGCCCAAGGTGTTGTACATCTGAATAATATAGTAGATTTATTTTTAGTTTTGTAAGAGCACTCCACCCTGATTTCTGCAGTGGTTTCATGAATTTGCAATCCTGTCAGCAGTGAACCAGGGTCCTTATTTCCTTGGGTCCTTGCTAGCATTTGGTGTTATTTGTTTTTTTGAACTTAGCCATTCTAACTGGGATGTGATGAAATCTTAAACTGATTTTTATTTGCATTTTCCTAATTACTAAGGATGTTGAACACTTTTTAAGGCAATTTTAACTTCTTTTGAGAGTTCGCTGTTCAGTTCCATAGCCCATTTTTTTTTTAAAAAAGCAGGTAATTTGTGTGCTTGATTCTTTGCTTTTTAAGTTCCTTGTATATTCAGAATATTAATCCTCTGTAAGATGTGTAGCCAGTGAAGATTTTCTCCCAGTTTGTGGGCTTCCTTTTCACTTGATTGGTTGTTTCTTTTCCTATACAAAAGCTTTTAACTTTAATGAGGTCCCATTTTTCAGTTGTTGACCTTAAGTCCTGAGTGACTAAAGTCTGATGTAGAAAGTTCTTTATTGCATCTAGATCTTGTAAGCTACTGCTTGTGTTGTCTTCTAACAGTTTTAGTGTTTCAGGTTTCACATTGAAGTCCTTGATCCATCTGGAGTTGACTTTTGTGTAGGGTGAAAGCTGTGGGTCTAATTCTATTCTTTTGCATGTGGAGATCCAGTTTTGCCAACTGTCGTTCCTCAAGTGTCTATTCTTGGGATCTTTATAAAATATGAGGTATCTGAAGTTGCCTGAACTCATATTATGATCTTCCATATTGTTCCATTGATCTACATGTCTGTTTTTGTGTCAATACCATGTTGTTTTTATGATTATAGCTCTGTAATACAGTTTGAATTTAGTAAGATAATCCCCCCAGCATTGCTTTGTGTGCTCAAGATTGCTTTGGCCCTTTATTGACTTCCAGAATTTGAGTATGAGACCTTATTTCTGAAGACAGGACATACTTTGGTCATAGGACTTGGAACAACCAAGCTGGAAATGATCTGGAACCCCCTCCCTGAAGATTAGTTCCTATAGTATCAAAAGATACTATACAAACTGCCAAGAAAGGCCAACAATCAATGATTCCATCCATCTGTAAATCCATGAACGAGAACAATGACCATGCCAGTAGCCAGTAAATAATCTCTACTGATGCAATCTCAACTGATCAAATGCTGAAAATAAATGTCTGTGAGGTGCCCAGTCCTAAGTGGTGCATCTACAATCCAACCTCTAAATCTGATGTTCAGGGAACATAGAAGAAAAAAAGGCAGAAAGGATATTAACATATCTCTCAACCCTCACTAGTGAAGTTTCCTCAGGCAACAGATGGTGATTAGCCCAGAAAGCCACCACTGGCCAAAGTGCAGAGAGAACAAGAAAAAGAGACTGCAGAGAACTTATCCTCGTGTAGGACATCTCCATCAAACCTCGGCCACCCATAGCTCAGAGACGATTGTGGAAGAGGTGGTAGAAAGACTGGGGACCGCCAGGAAGCAAAGTTTTCCAGGCAGCTGGGAAGATACTCATATGAACTCACAGCAATGCTAACAGCATGCACAAGACCCATGCGAACTCAAGACAACATCCCAGAATAGAAGTGGGAAGTAGATAAAAAGCCCTAACCTCAGCTGAGGGACTTTTGGCAATCGGTAACTACCGGGAAAGAAAGCTGGTTTTCTTTGAGTGAGTGACACTATATTAGTTAACCAGACTCTCCAGTGGATGGAATCATATCCAGGGACATTTGGGGACACAAACTTGGATTGATAGGCCTTAACATATATGACAGAGTGCATGAAATCCAGTAGGAGGGCTTTAAGAAGGGTACAGATGGGGGTGGGGAGTCTGAAAAATATAGAGGTATATTGTAAGTTACTTGCAAAAATTCAATAAAAAAAGAAAAATAATTAATAAGACCTTTTATCTTTGTGTAACTAGAAAGGATGCAGCACCTTTTACCTTCTGTGATTGTATCTGTTCTTCAGTGGAATTAACTTCTTGCCATTAAAAATTCTGTATGTAGGGGCTGGAGAGATGGCTCAGTGGTTAAGATCTTGCAGAAGATCTGGGTTCAAATCCGAGCACCCACATGGCAGTACCTTCATCCATAACTCCAGCTGCAGGGAATCTGAAACCCAGTCTGTCCTTCACAAGGATTGCATGGCATGGGTACACCTACACACATGTAGGAATAATACTCATACACATTACGTAAAAATAAATAGATCAAAACATTAAACTTCTGTTTAATGAGAAGTTATACTTCTCTATAAGTATGTATACATATCTCTATATATGTATGTGTGTATGCATCTAGTAGAGACATAGAGACACACACTTTACTATATCTACTACTTCAATATCATATATCTACTCAGCAGGGAAAATCATTCTTTGCAGCTTGTATTTTGATATGGTAATTAAAGGACATTGAACCATCACTGTATTTTAAAACATATACGATTAAAAAGTTGGAGTGCTATTGAAGTTGCTCATAATTTTTTGCATTATTTTATATATATGCACGTATTGTGTGTGTCTGTGTGTATAATGCATGCGGATGTGTTAGTGTAAGCACACATATGTTTGCTCAGGTGACGGGAGCATCAGGTGTCCTACTCTGTCAGTCCCCAATCGAACCCGGAGCCACCCTGGCAGCCAGCAAGCCCCAGTGACCCTTGTCCTCCTGTCTCTGCCATCGCCAATGCTGCGGCTTGCAGGTACATGTGGCCACACCTTACTTTTTATGTGGATATTGGAGATTTGAACTCAGGTCCGAGTGGTTGTGCAGCAAACGCTCTAATCCACTGAACCATCTCCTCATCGGCTTCTTAAAAGCTTCTCCCTCTCAGTCAGTGATACTGCTGCCTACTCGATTGCACAAGTTGTTTTTTTCTCCCTAGTCCCGTCCCTCAGTTTGGCTGAGTCTGTGCTCCTGCTCTGATCCTTGGCAAAGTAATCTAATCAGAGGATTAATACTCGTCCTCTGCATCAGTACTGTTACCTCCTCGCCCAAAGCTATCCAATGTTATTGCTTTAGACCCTTGACTGACTGTCTAGTTTCATGGTGGCCTCCATTCAATTTGCTCTCCATAAGGCAGTCAGAGTTATTTCCTAAAAAATAGAAATTTTATCACACAAATGCAGTGTGGAATTCTCCACTGACTGTCCTTTGCATCTGAGATAAATCCATCCTCCATACATGCCTTTGACAGTCCTCACTGAGATGATGGTGGTCTACTTTGTGTATGTGTGTGTGTGTGTGCGTGTGTGTGTCTGGGTGTGTGTGGAAGCCAGAGGTTGACACCTCCATCTCTTTCCACAATATTCTTTGAGACATGATCTCATTGTCAGCCTGGAGCTCACCGATTTGGCTAGGCTGGTTGGTCAGTGAGCTCCAGAGACCCTTCCATCTCTCCTCCCCAATACTGGATAAACAAGTGTATGTGGTCGCATCTGGCTTTTTACATGGGTGCTGGGGAGCCCTGCTCAGGTCCTTATGCTGGACAGCAAGTGCCATCCACTGAGCCGTCTCCACGGCCCCTCTGCTGACTCTGTGATTTCAACCCTGTCTCTCCTGCTCCATGTATCCTAGCACACAGGCCTTTCATTCCTCAGATTCAGTAGTTCTCTTTCGTATAGATCATATACCTCCTTGTTACTTTATTTCAGTTTCTCTTTGTTCAGGTGTACTTGCCATTTGTCTAGTTGCTGTGACACCATACCTGGAGAAAACCACTTAATGGAGGAAGGGTTTGTTCCGACTCACAGTTTGAGAGCACAGTCCAGCATGTGGGATGCCACCACGCCGCGGGGCTTGCCACATTGTGCTCTCAGTCGGGAAGCAGCGAGGTGAATGCTGGGCCTCACTTCTCTTCCTCCTTTTGATTCCATGTGGCAACACAGTCGTGGAATGAATGGACTCACCTTCAGGATGGGTCTTTCCACACAATTAACCTAATCTAGAAACTCTCTCAGAGACATGCGCAGTAGTTTGTTTCCCCCGGGGGATTCTAAATCCTGTCAGTTTAACACTATCAGGCACTACACGAGGCCATTATTCAAGGACAAATTCACTGACAGTGCTTTGGAAAGTCAGAGCTTCATCAGCTATCCTACTTCTTAGTCCTTACAACACGAGAGACACTCTGTGGTAATCACTGGGACTTATTACTGACTGAGATTATTTGTTTATTTATTTACTTACTTATTTTCTGATTCCTTCAGTAAGAAATTATTCTTTAACAGCAGAGAATCTGTTTGGTTCATGCTTCTCCTGTATATTCAATACTTAGATTAATAGTTAAAGTTGAATAGGCTTTCAATAAGTATTTGTTGAATAAATGACGTCTGGCTTGCTGCAGGAAGATTATACAGCACTGATGACTAATATTATACCTTTTATGAAAGCTTTTTACATCACTTAATTCTTTCCTCTCAATCTTTGGCCATTGTTGTTTGAGACAGGATTTCATGTAGTACTGGCTGGGCAGAAACTGGCTAAAGCTGAAGATGATCTTGAACTTGAACTCCTGATCCTTTTCTCTCTACCTATGACATGCTAGGGTTACAGGTCTGTGTAACAACACACTGGTTTATTTGATGCTAAGGATTGAACCCAGGACCTCCTGTAGGCAAGCACTTTACCAACCAATCTATGTCTCCAAGCCCTTTGCATTGTTAAATGTACTTGAAATGTTTTAATACATCAGATTGAATCTTTTGAATGGCAGTGACGAACATTTAAAAAGATTTTATATTTATTTATTTATGTGTATGTGTGTGTCCTGTGTGTGTGTCTACCCCTCTGTGTACAGGTCCCTGTAGAAGCCAGAATAGGTCATTGCATCTCTTAGAACTGGAACTATAGCACTTGTGAGCCTAAAATGGTTGCTGGGACCCAAACTCAGGTCCTCTGAAAGAGGAGCAAGTGTTCTTAACCACTGAGCCACCTCTCCAGTCTGAAAATAGCATTTTTTTTTTTGAGAAGGTAGATGGTATAAAATGTGTAGCTCATGAAAAATTCCATGAGAAATGTCAGCTGAAGAAAATATAATTGGAAGTCAGTAATAACAAACATTGTCAGAAAATTGTAAAAGATATGAAGAAAATATGAAATCCAAAAAAGAAATGGAAAACGTTTAAATAGAGACGTTGTGGGTTTGAGTTAGCGTATTTAAAATAGGATAAGGATTAGTTACATGAGGACTCTGTGTTTAACAGCTTTGAATGGTGGGGAAAAAGTTTGTGGTTATCCCTCCCTGCAGAGGAAAGTGAGAAGCAGAAAACAGGATGACTGCCTCTCAGAAATCCTTGCCTTTGGCGAGATTTTCTTCTGCTAACTTCTCTTGGAATATTTGTTTAGCACATGTATTTTCTTTTTCTTCTTATCTGTTCTGCAGTTTGTAATTCTAAGCACATCCCAAGGGCAGAGACTATAACATCCTGTCTCCTTGCATCAGCTAGTTGGATGTCAGGCCCCTGGTAGGTGCCCCAGGCACCTGTCTCACAGGGAAGTGTAAACACACTCTGTTTTGGTGCAGAGGCAGAGTGTCCTGACACCTATATGATGCCACGGTTAGCAATGTAGCCCGTCCCATCTTTCCTTTTTGTACAAGTTTTTATAGAAGTTTGGGCTGTTTGGTAGCTGCAAAGCATGTCCCTTCCCCTGCCCATGATATTGTAAGCAAAAGCTTCCATCAGACGCAGAAACAGTTGAGCTTCATGAAGAACATCCCAACATGCTGAGGGTTTCTTTGACTGAATGGAAAGCTTTCGAGTTTCTCCAAAGTCTCATGATAAAAATTCCTTGAGAGGGGATGGAGAAGAGGCAGAGTAAGTAGAGTGCTTATCACACAAGCAAGGGGCCCAGGTTTGACCCTCGTAATCCCTATAAAAAGCCGTGTGTGGCGGTGGTTCACTACTGTAATCCTAGTGCTGAGGAGGCAGAGATGTGGAGAATCCCTGTGGTTCTGTGGTTCTTGAGGTCACTGAACTGGCTGGGCTGTCAGGTATCTTTCTGGGTCCACACCTGCCCAGCACTGGGCAATACAGGTACATGATACTGCACTCAACTTTGATTGCATGGCTTCTAGGAGAACTGGACACTCCAGTTCTCATGCTTGTTTAGTAGACACTTTACTGACTGAGCCGTCTCTGCAAGGCCTCGTGTTGCTCATTTTAATCTTTCTTCCTTTGCTTCAATAAACCAAAAATGCAACAGCTTTGCTGAGGTGGGTGAGTTCTAGTAGAAAATTATTGAGGTTCAGCATGGCCTTGGAGCCTCCTGGGTTATATAGATACAAAATTCCAAACAAAAATGCACTAATATTGCCTGAACAAACAATCAGGTACTTCCTATAAGAGGTAAGAGGTGTGTATGGCCAGTGGCATTAATCACCACCCTGCCACCCCTCCCTAGTCCTCATAGGGGAAGTGAGGGAACTGGGCGGTGTGGACATGGGGAAATGGCACGTGCAGAACACAGTGCCATGATGCACCTTCGTCTGTAATTTCTGAAACATCTGGAGGGTCAATGGCATCAGGCTGACAATACTGATCTACTAGGGTTTCCGCAACTCTGCCTAACAAACACTCTTGTATAGATGCCCCCCCCCGTCTTCTGAGTGCCACCTTGGCTGTTGTAGGATGGCTACACCGCTCTAGAGTCTGACATAAGCCTTCTTAAATGGGATCAATGTCACCATAGAGATTGATGCTGATATCTACTGATGACCTAAGTATCTTGGAAGGAAAGATTTGTGTTGAGAGTGACAGGTCTTAAAACCATGGTGGTGTGCTGGGCCCCATCCTAATGCTGCTCACAGTGAGCAGCTGCATTAGCTTTTTGCCAGTATAACTAAATACTTCATACAGGCTACCTCAAAAGGAAAGGAAACTCCTCACTTTGGAGATGGAAGGGCATAACACTTGCACTAACTGAGTTTTGGTGAGGGCCTCAAGGTGGATGGCTGATGGCAGAAGTTCTGGGGTGTGTGGTTACCTCCTATTCCGGGAAGCAGACAGTTGTGTGCTTCAGGTTTGCTCCTTTTCTAATGACCTTCTTGTGAGAACTTAAGGTTTTGTAGAACTGCTCTGAGTACACTCTCAATGATCTACATTTCTCTTCAGCTCTAAATGCCTCTCGGTAGTGTCAGATTGAAGACTAAGCTTCCAGTTGCATGAATTTCTGAGGGAACACAATGAAATTATTTTCAGATTATACCCATCCCCTCAAGCTTCCCTGTCACCTGTTCGCTCTGCACTGGATACTAGGGAGAGATTTGGAATAAGGAAGAGATTAACGTTTTCCTCTAGACTGGAAAGTTCAATAACCAAATATAATTGGAAATGCACAGAAACCAAGTTATCGTTAAAATAGAAAGGGAGTCCAGTTTAGAATCAATAAAAGTTAAAAAACTTATATTTATAGACTTTAATTTGAAGAGTTTTAAATAAATCTGAAATGTGCGGCCTTTCTTCTTCCACTGCTTTTTTTTATTCTCTTATCTCTCTGTCTATCATCTATCATCTGTCTATCAACTATGAATCATTTATTTATCATCTACCCATTTATTGTCTGTCATCTACCTGTTACCTACCAATTTATTACCTATGTATCCATCGATTATCTAACTACCTGTTATCCATCTATACTCAATTATCTATCATCTCTTTATTATCTATAATCTGTCTGTCTCCTACAGATTCATCATCTATCACCTATTCTCTACCCACCTATTATCTAACTACCTGTAGTAGATATGGTTTGAATGAGAAATTGAGAAATAGCCCCTAGATGTGTTGAGTTCCGTGGGACTTGAACCCCCGTCACTTCAACCCGACGCCTTGCCCTGGGACTTGAACCCAATGGCACCAGGGCTTCGGGACTCGAACCCTCAATGGCCGCTTGTTCTGGGACTCGAACCCAAAGGCAGGGCCAAGAAGACCAACGCCAGATGCAAAAGCAAGAGGTTTTTAACAAAACACTTGTACAAGCGGGCGCCCTGCTTCGGGACACAGAAGCGCGCAGGCCTACAGGGGCCTGTTTCTTTTAAAACATAAAACCGCAGGCGGGGATTTATACAAACATTCCAAGAATTGGCCAACACTGGCCAACACAATGCATTCCGGGAACTTACAAAGTTTCACAAGGAACAGATGGTATCAGTTTTACAAGAAACAAGGTTTCAAGGACACATTTTGTACATTCTGCGGTTTGAGACACACCTTGTGGTTTACAAAACAGTTTCAAGATAAAGTACACAGTAATCTTTTCCGGGGGGATGGGGGTATTTCAGCTTGGCTCTTTGGACTCCATTTTACTTTTCATTCCCCCCTGTTCTTTTTGTCCCAGTATTAATCTTAGTACTTAGCAAGTAGATTCTTTTTCTTGTTTGAGGGGTCTATAGCCCTGGGTTAATACGAGGGCCTGGATAACTGAGAGCCTTTCTCTAAAAAACTGCAAGAGCCTGTTAATTATACAAGGTCCAAGGGTTATCAGCAGTAGAAAAATAAGGAGAGGACCTACTAGGGTGGAGACCAAGGTCGTGAGCCAGGGGGACCAGTTAAACCAGCTTTGGAACCATCCTTGTTGGTTTTCAAAATCTTTTTGTCTCTTATTGAGATGTTCCCTAAGTTTGGTCATAGAGTCTTTAATGACCCCGGAATGATTGGTACAGAAACAGCAATCTTCACCCAAGGCAGCACAGAGACCTCCTTGCTTTAAGAGAATAAGGTCCAGTCCCCGCCTATTCTGTAAGACCACCTCAGAGAGGGAAGTTAAAGACTGCTCAAGGAGGGAGATAGATTTTTCCAGTACCTGTAGATCTTCATTCATAGCAACCTGGAGCTGATACATGCCCTGTGTTTGGACATAACTGGAAGACCCAACTGCTAATCCTGAAATTCCAATTCCAGTGGCCAATAATAGCCCGACAGTCAGGGCGGTAATAGGTTCCCTCACCTCTCGGACTAGGGGACCCAATTTAGTCATCATGATGCTATCATCATAGTATCTAATCTGGGGCACCAACTGAATGAGGACGCAGTAGTCCTTACTTTGATTAAAAGCAGTGCCATGTATGCATGAGGTTAGACCAGTGCTGCATGCCCACCAAGTATTGTTAGGGGGAATCAGATAATAATTTCCTTTAGTAATGCCTTGAGTCTGATTACAAAGGGACTCATGGGTAGGGGGAATGTTTCCTACGCAAAAGCCAGAGCCTCCCACCTGAGGGAGGGTTATTTTATGGAGGGCCATTGAGGCGCAGGTGGGGGGAGGAGCAGTGGTATTAGTAAAGTTCCCTCAGTCGTGTCAACGGGTCCCGTTCCTAGGTTGGGGACAGGGCTGTTCATCTCCAATCCCTGCACATCCCAAGCGGCTCCAACTGCTAACCGGCAAAGGTCGGGGTAGAGATTAGGCCACCAGGTATTGAGTGTATGATTACCACTGATGGCCCAAGTAACCTCTCCTCGGGCAGTGAGCACCTGCCAGGTTAAATTCATAACTTGGTGGGGGGGCGTATCAGCTACGGCTAGGCTGCAAAGGGAGAGGCTAAAGCATGTAAAAATTAGTATTTGAGCAGTCTTATCTTTAGGGGATTTTGGGTGCGTTGCAGTTTCCATCGTCTTGCTGATCCCAAGGTTTCTTCCATGCTTGCTGGCTTTACATGGGAGGCGTGGATCCAGGTGGCAATTCTGTCTACCTTTACTGCTGTAGGGGTCGTGAGGAGTATGGTGTGAGGTCCTTTCCACCGAGGTTCCAAGGTCTCTGCTCGGTGTCTTTGTACCCACACAAGGTCCCCAGGCTGGTATGAGTGAGGGATCACGCTTGGGCTGGGAGACTGGTAAGCATCAGCCAGCAGTTTCCATATTTCCTGTTGAATAAGCTTAAGGGCTTGTAAATGCACTAACAAAGAAGGAGGAGCTTGCATAGGAACTTCAATGTTGGGAGGGGTAATGAGAGGTGGGGGTCCCCCATATAAAATTTCCTCTAGATCACGGGATTATCTGCAATCGCAAGTCTGATTGCAAAGCAGCAAACTAACTCAGGGGGTTGCGTTGGGAGGCCTGCTTTCCCCACAATTCCCCCTCTTTTTATATATATAATGGGGAGGTATATAAGGGCCCAGTAAACGGAGGAGCCATACAGTAGGCTGCTGGAGGGCACAAGGACAGTTTTTGGTCTTTTGGGGTCTTTTTACCCTAAACTGCCTAGCCAAATTCTACCTCCTATTCTCATCACACCACCCTCTGAAGAGGTCACCCTTATTGCCAAATAGGGAATCGGGGCGCTGACCGCTCTGGCTTCTTCAAGGCTGAATAGGGTCGTAGATTGTGGCAATAAGGGTACCCCTTCAGTGAGTCTACCTAAAAGACCCCTGAATTGCATAACTGTTAGCTGTAGGGGAAAAGAAAGTCCTTGACTGGTCCCTGGAAGATGAAATTAAAATAGTCATTACAGGAAAGAGTTAAAATGTCCAATTCAAAGTCCATTAGAATTTCTTGCTTAAGGACTTTCAAAAGCTTCCATCTTTTGGGTTCCTCTTTGTCTTTCTTTTTGACTGCCAAGGCTGAACTTGAGAGTCTTAAAGTCAGGATTTGTTTTCAGGCACCTTGATAGCTGGAGTGGCTAGAATCAGGGTGATTTCCCTCCCAAATGGCTTCTAGACAGGGGGAGAAAAGAAATCATTTAATTTTGCGGTTAGAACAATGGTGGGCTTGCCTTTCTTGGCCACAAGTATGCACTGTAGTGTTGAGATAGGCCAAGAATTGAAGTCTTGCATCTGAATGGCATTTCTTATTAAGAACAAAATCATTAGTGAGAAATTGTGTGAATAACATCTTATATAAACTTAAACCTAATGTCTGGGAAGTGCAATTCCTTATAGTCTTAAAGAAGCATACTAATCACTTTCATTTTTTTGGTTATACTTTCCTTTTGGGTGTTTAAGATCATATAATTTGGCCCAAATAAACCAACTTAATTTGATTCTTAAGGTCAGTTGAGTATCTGTTCCTCAGGGGGATGACATGGGCTTGAGAGGAGCCCCTGGCTCCATAGGCCTTTGTTTTACCAGTTCCATCTATGTGAAGATAAGTCAGAAGGTCTTGCTAGACCATAGCTTCACTTTGAAGCAAATCAAGGAAATGTTTTCCTGTGCTGACCCTCCTCTTTGCAGACTGGACACTGGTTCGAGTCCTTCTGGTGGAGCCTCCACGAACTCCCTGAACAGGAGGACAGGTGACTCATCACATTTACAGGACATTATGAGAGATGTCCCATAGTCCCCTGGAACTTAGTTGACCTTGGAGGGCAAGAGACAAAAAATTGTCCCTTTTAGTCCCTCTGACCAGATTAGAGGCCTTTTAATATGGTGGTTAGACACCGAAGAAGGTTAGTTCCACCAATACTGAACTATTAATTACTGTATGTTATGCAGCTAAAGCTTGGACAAAGGTCAAACATATATTTGTTCTTCAGACCATCTGAACCATTACCCCAGAAATTCCAAGATTCACATACATAAGTCTCTCACCCTTTATACATTACAACACATTGTCTCAGACCTTAAATCACTTGCATAGACTTTCTCATTTTTCCTTTTCTAGTCTGGAACTATCCAGTCATAATCTTCCTACATAGATCCTTCTTAATAAAATATTTCAATTCTCATATTTTTCTAATACCTCTGTTCACCTTTTCATTTTCTTTCTTAGTACCACGAGATGTAATAACATTAAAAATTTTCTTCCTGGGTGTACTAAGCAATGTTTATTCCCTTTCTAAGGCTTTAGCATCAAACCAATGTTTGATAATATTAAAGTTTACCCTGTAGAATGAATGACGTTACACATACAGATGGGTGAGGTGTTACTAACAGATATATAGGTAACCTGAGAGCAGATGCACCATAGTCTTTAGCATGGATGTTTATTTATTTATTATTATTATTTTTTAATCTTTAATTTCTTTTTTTTTAAACCTCATAGTCAAGTCCTTTCTTTCAGCCTTTCCCAAATTTCCTCCCCAAATGCAGGAGACCATTTGTGATTAGGGCAAAATTACATACAGCTGGCTGGGAAGAGTAGCTGGATACTCAAGTCGGGGGTCCAGCTTACTCCTCCTTCAGTTGAAGAATACAACCGTTAGCAAACCCAACTGTGATGAACTTCTGTAAGTAGGCACAGCTGAAATCACGAGCATGGCAGTTACTCAGGAGTGCTGTGCAGCATTATCTTAATAAAGAACATAGGATGTAAATTACACACATCATTTTACTTTATAAGTTTCTAGTAAAACCTTATAGTATTTTAGTGAGTTAATCTACCAAAACCTTGCTTCAGATCTTGAGAATGTAGATTCTAGATAGAGAGAAGCAATTGGTACATAGTAATATATTATCAACTTGAGTTTAGAATTTCCAGCATAAATCACTAACTGAGGAATTTTTGACAGAGGGTGCTGTCTATCTATCATAATGCAAAAAGCAGGAATTAAAACCAGTGAAGGCCGAATCTCATATCTCCCATCCAAGCAGGCTATTCCTCTTTACCTCCCAATTGCTGCAGCTGTTTCCTGGTAGCAGCTTGTCTCCTGTAAAGTTTGGTACTGGAGTACTGCAAATTCACATGAGCTTCCTAGGTTTAGCCATTACAAAATGTCAGCTCACTATATACCTGGCTAGTTTTGGAGGCTTATGGCTAGAAAAACCTTTTTAAGTTTCCTTTAGAAACTGACAAATTCATTATTCAAAACAATGTAAGATTTTAAATAGTTACATTTAGGAATCAGCAAATATACCATATAAAGACATTACAATCCAAAATAATTTCTTTTAAAAACAGATAAAGATGTTATATAAACAAATACCAGAATTTAAAATAGTTCCTTGTAAAAACCACTAAATGCATAAGACGATGTACCAGTAAATACGATACTAAAAGTTAAAATTTAAAATACTTTTAAATGTATTAACCTTGTGACAAAAGACCATGTCAGAAATTGCTTGGTTTTCTATGATCCCATCAAGAATATAAAATGAAAACTAAAACAAAAGTAAATTGTGAAAGGATTAGGGCCTGTGATTAAATGGCTGTGGTCCAGGGAATTCCAAGATTATCATGATCTTCTGGAATTCTTTAGAATTAGTAAATTCCGAGGTGTGGCCATTTTGGATTATGCCATGTGGCTGGATTAAGATGGTGGCAAGGTCAAGTAGGTCAATGCCATTTTGAAAATTTTTGTCCAAGGTAGAGGTCAGGCCATGTGACTGTCACCATATTGATGAAATTACACACGTAAGATATGGAGACCAGACCACATGGTTTCCTCTCTCCTAGTAAGGGCATGAGCCATGATCATGAACAAGCACATGGTATATAATAGAAACCTCTTTCTTACTTTTAGAAGGCACCCAGTTAAATGTTACTTACCCTTTTTGATCTCTAAAAACCGGTTGCCCGCCCGATGGCGGACTTCCCTCCAATGATCTAAGGTTAGGGACAGGGGCGTAGATGAAGAATGCCCCATGTCAAGAATTATTAAGAGAGTAAGAGAGAGAAAGAAGAGACAACCAAAAAAACCTCACACTTCGTAAAGACAGGAGCGGACAGAAGAGACAAGACAACTAAAAAAGACTTTACCCTTATATGAAACAGAAAGGTCGCGACCAAGACAAAATTCCGGAACTCTGATAGGAGGACGAAAATGTTGAGTGAGTGCCGCGGGACTCGAACCCCCGTCACTTGCCCTGGGACTCGAACCCAAAGGCACCAGGGGACTCGAACCCCCATCACTTGCCCTGGGACTCAAACCCAAAGGCACCAGGGGACTCGAACCCCCGTCACTTCTTCGCCCTCCCTCTCCTGACCAAATCCGTGGGGCATCCCCCAGGATTTACGGGATAGCGGGCGGACTCGTCAGTCCCTACCGCTCGCCCCTACCGAACAAAGGTGGCCACCAAAAAAGAACAGAGTAAAGAAAATAAAAACAGCCGGCAAAATCTTACCTCCTGGTGACTTCAGGTGCTGGGCAAGGCAGGTGGGAATCCCAGACGAGCCCCCAAAATGTTGAGTTCCGTGGGACTTGAACCCCCGTCACTTCAACCCGACGCCTTGCCCTGGGACTCGAACCCAATGGCACCAGGGCTTCGGGACTCGAACCCTCAATGGCCGCTTGCTCTGGGACTTGAACCCAAAGGCAGGGCCAAGAAGACCAACGCCAGATGCAAAAGCAAGAGGTTTTTAACAAAACACTTGTACAAGCGGGCGCCCTGCTTCGGGACACAGAAGCGCGCAGGCCTACAGGGGCCTGTTTCTTTTAAAACATAAAACCACAGGCGGGGATTTATACAAACATTCCGAGAATTGGCCAACACTGGCCAACACAATGCATTCCGGGAACATACAAAGTTTCACAAGGAACAGATGGTATCAGTTTTACAAGAAACAAGGTTTCAAGGACACATTTTGTACATTCTGTGGTTTGAGACACACCTTGTGGTTTACAAAACAGTTTCAAGATAAAGTACACAGTAATCTTTTCCGGGGGATGGGGGTATTTCAGCTTGGCTCTTTGGACTCCATTTTACTTTTCAGATGCTCGTGTATTTGAACACTTGGTTCCCAGCTGGCAGTACTGTCTGAAGAGGCAAAATACATCAGTGGGGCAGAGTTTGAGTGTTTATAGCCTTGCCTCACTTCCTGTTATTTCTGTTCCCTGTGTACTGACGAAATGAGACCATCTAGCTTCCTGCTCCTGCTGCCATGCCTTCCTCTCCATGACAGAGACTCTGTCCCTCTGGAACCATAAGCCAACATAAACTCTTTCTTAACTTTGTTCATGACCCTTTATCAAAACAATAGAAAAGTAACTACTGAGCTATCTATCTATCATCTATCTATTTATCTATCTATCATATATCTATCTATCATCTGTTTATCATCTATTATCTTATATATTATGTCATCTATTTACCATCTTTAATATTTGCATCTGTTTCACAGATTTCTGTGTGAATACCAATGACCAGCTGTAGAAAAATGCATCATGCTAGAATTTGAGTTTCAACAAATGACTGAATAACATAGCCTTTTGTCCCCCCAACCCCACCTCCCAAGGACAGTTTTAAAAAAGAAAAGAACAAATGACTAGTCACCTCTCTTATTAAATTGAATGAAGTACTCTTTTGTGAACCTTAAAATATTATACTCGATGTTAGAAAGATCCTAAGCTTTTAATGAACCATTCTGCTGTGAGATGTCAGGTATCCCTTTATCCCTTAAGTAACACTTATTCAATAGAAGCTATTTTGTCTTTGACTATCTTATTTTTCTTTAAATGTTTTTACTAATGTTAGGATCCAGTCAGATGACCCATCAGACCTTTCCAGTTCTGAAGTCAGGTCCTCTGAAACAGGCAGAAATGGGGCGGTGCAGGTGGCTTGCTTTGGGACAGCTGTATTATGAGCTTTTTATATAAACAGGACACCAGCTCAGCTGCAGCAGAGTCCAAAAGACACGACGACTGGTGGTTTCCCTGTAGATTCTGGTCACTGATTCTCAAACAAGAAATCACAGAGGCTCCATCTCATCATCTTCACAGTTGGAAGGAATTATTGTACTACCTAAATGAGGCCAAGAACTGAGCCACAGTGGGGACTGAACTGCCTCTTTCAAGCTGCAGTTCTCCAAGTCAGGGGAAAGGGCACAATCAGAGGAACCTGGCATCAAGGCTAATGAGGATGTTCGTGAAAGCAGCCATGGGAATACTTCAGAAAAAGTCCCCTCCCGCAAGTGTCTGGTTTTAAACTCAGCCTCTCTCCAGTGGAATGCTTTACTGTGCCTCCTGTCTGATGCCGGCCCACTAGTTTAATTCACAGGAAAGAAGAATTTGTGCAGACTGGGTGGGTCTGTCCTTCCTTCCCCTTTCACCTCTAGGGCAGTGAGACTGACCAATGTTTTCATTTCATGTCAGAGAACCAGATGCCTGCAGGCAGCTCTTGGATCTCCAGGTGAGCTCTGAACAGCTTCTTTCTGACTACCACCTCATACTCACATTTATAAAAATGCTTTTCAGTTTTTGACCATTCCATGCACCATACAATGCTCATGCTCACCATTTCCCTCTCTCATTTTCAGTCCTCTGATGATCCACCCTCTTCTTCTCAACTTGTCTCAACTCTCTCTCTCTCTCTCTCTCTCTCTGTGTGTGTGTGTGTGTGTAGGTCTTGTACAGATAACCAGAGCTACTGTTAGTTTATGATTGCAATGACCATATCATGCCCAAAAGACAGCATTTCACAGCACTCCTCGCTGTCCCCTGACTCTTCTGTGCTATTCCTTGAGCCTTGGAAATGTTGACGTAGATGTCTCATTAGGGTGCAGTGCTCACAAGTCACTTATTCTCATCACTTTAATCAGCTACAAGTCTGCACATAATTTAGATTCTCTGATCAAGGCTGACACGCTCACATCGTTTAAAGGAGGATATTTGTGTAAGAGGAAGATCGTATCTGAGTTCTTTTTCCTTTCCCCTACCACACTGATATTGTCTATTATAGTCTTAACATATCACTGAAATCTGCTCATTGAGTGAAGAAATGGTCTTTCCTTGATTCTTGATGGAGAGACCATATCCCACACCAAGAGCTTTTGTTCTGTGATAGATAATACACATGTTCTTCTTGGTATGTCAGGTGATTTTTGTCAAAAACACTCAGTTCTGTCATTTTAACACAGGTTAATGAATAAATGAACTGGGTTCTATTAAAACTTTATTTCTTCGAAAGGTGCCAGAGAGCTAGGGACATAGCTTGGTTGGTAGCCTAGCGTGCATAAGTCCTGGGTTGGAACCCCAGCACAGTACATACCAAGCATGGTGGCACATACCTACCATCCCAGCTCTAGAGAGGTGCAAACAAGAGAAACAGAAGTTCAAGGTCATCCTCCTTTGCAGAGTGAATTCAAGGCTAGTCTGGAATACAGGAGGAAAAATGGTGCCAGGCTAGTAGAGTACATGGGTGAGTGATCATAGTTTTCTGCTCTCGTTTCATAGAGGAGATGCAATCTTTCATTTCATCATAGACATAAGGACATATTTATGTCTCAGGCAGGGGTTCCCTTAAGTTAGAGTCTAAAGATTTTCATGCTGTGATCAAGAGTTCAGTAAATCAACAGTCACTAGGCTACCACCTGTGTCATGGTTCAGAGAAAATAGACTTTTGAAGTGTTGAGAAACAATTATTTTGTATGATGGAACATTTTATTTCCATCATGCAAAAAACAGCACTTCTCATCTGCCTATGAGAAATCAAGTTCTTCAGATTCAGACAAGCATATTGTACAACTGTGAAGGAAGTTACCTTCATAAAATCTCTTTTTGAAACCCATTTTCCCTTGCCAAAGTGAGGTCGACAACACTTTGAGTCAGACATCATAATATTTCTCAAACCTGAAATAAAAAGGATGCCAAAAATAGCGTGATTTTTAAGTTCTTGTGGATCTTGCATCTCCCCCTAAAACTGACAACCCGTGGCTTTAATCGTTACCCAGAGGTAATGTTACAACATGACAAGATATGTGATAAAAATGGAGATACATCAGCAATGCAAAAAGAAACCAAAGGAATTTTGTCCCCAAAAGTAATTTCTTCATTTCCTGTTTTGTAAATCAACTTATTTTAAGAGTAGTTTAATTTTACAGAATAACTGAACAGAAGATACTTAGCCTTCTCATATTTTTCCTACCTCTACCCAAGAATATCCTTTCATGGAATATCCTCACATGCCAGGAGAGTGCTCCATTTGTAACAATCAATGTGCTTACATTAGCACATCATTAGCATTCAAAGTCCATAGTTTTGAGTAGGGTCCATTTTTGGTGTTGAACCTTCTGTGGGTTTGGAAAGGTAACAAAAATTCAACAGAACAGTTTCTGACCTAAACTCTGTGCTCTGTCTCCATTTCTTTTTCTTTTTTGATCTTCTTCAGAGGATGAGAGCACGAAAACATGTTAGTGCTCTTCCATGTATTTCCTGACCCCTCTCATTAGAGTTAAGCAGCAGTCTCTTCTAACTGTATAAAGGAAGAATTATGTCTATAAAACAATGAATGGAGGCATTATTTTATTTTGGGAGATCGCTTAGTTGGTGAAGTGCTTGTTGCACAAGCATAGGAGTCTGAGTTGGGATCCCAACATCCACATAAGTATTTGGGTGTGATGGTGTGTGGTTGTAATCCCAGTGCTGGGGAGTCAGAATCCAGAGGATCTCTGGGGCTCATTTGACAGCCAGTTTTGCTAGATTACTGAGCTTTAGGTTCAGTGAAACACCTTGTCTCAAAATAAGGTGGAGCGATTGAAAAAGACAACCTCATGTGAACCTCTGACCTCCACATATGCACATGCACTGACACACACCCACATGAACATGTATACACACACACACAAAGATGATTTTAAAATCGTCTTCATTGTCTTGGTTATATCTCACCACTTTTGACAGTTTCTGCAATGGGTACTTGGACTATGAAGAGTATGATGAGAAATTACTAGATAGGGAGAACAGAATCATGACTGCCTCAATTCTTCTCTTTGGGAACTGTGCAGCCTGAAAACTTTAATATAATGTGACTCATCCTTTGGAAGGAAAGATATATCTTTTTGAGTACTTAGTCAATGCCTAAAAAAATCTCTTCCCAGAAAATATATGTGTATGATGTATTAACAAGATTCTTAGTCATAAGTTATAGACATATCCCTAGGTAATAATAAACATGGTATTTATTGGAAAGATATAGGAAAATTTATTAGGACCTTTGGTTCATAAGTAACCAGGCAGGAGCTTAGAAGAACCTTCTAACCTTGAAGGATATTGGGGGAACTGTAACTGTCTTGAGGCTGAGCATTCTTGTGAGGTTGCGAACAGTGTGCTGTTAGAGTATTCTGTTCCTAGATGTGCAAGAACAGCTTCCAATTCTTTCCATTCTTTCATGAGAGACTCAAGATTTGAGTTTCACGAGGAAGCATTCATTTGAGTACATAGAATGACATTAGCTATTTTCTCTGTTCAGATATGAACAGGTAGAGCAGAGAAGTCAAAATCTTGAACCATCCATCTACGAAGAGTGCTTATTATAACGGGAAATTGGGTGAATCCTACACTCAGAGTCAAACTGGCCATAGGAAGTGAAATGGAATGACCAATAGTGATAAATGTATGCTGTACTCACTATAGTACCAACAGGGTTTTGGGAACTGGAGGTCCATTTTATCCTGCTTACCATTCAACCTCAATTCAGCAAAACTATCAAACACCTATCAAGGGAAATTACTAGCACCCAAAGTCCATTCCTATATAGTTCTTGTCTCTAAAAGACTTCTGGCCCAGTAGATGTGGGAGGAAATTATGGCAGGTACTGTTTTAAGGTGGGTCTAGTACTTATTAAGTTATGGAAAAGTTGTGATTTGGATTGCCTATGAGAAAACTTTTTCAGTTGGCAGTTTCAGTGTAGACTTCATAAAGGAGAGATTTTGAGGCTAGTATTTTAACATGTGGAAATAGAGCTGAAGGTGTTTGGTCATAAGCTAAACTAAGAATTTGTGGAAAATCATAGTATACGGCTGAAATGCATCATATGAAAACCAGTTACTTAAAAAGTATACATGGCATGCTGGGGAGATGGCTCGGCTGACATGAGCAACAAGGCCTGAGTTCGATCTCTAGAACCCACATTGCATGACACAAGCAAGCAGATCTCTTTGAATAGCTAAAAATGTCACCTCCATGACACCACTCAGTCAGCTACTTTCAAGCAGTACAGCATCCAATTTACCAAGCAATTCATTGTCTTCCCTGTGATAAAGACGTCAAATGGTAACAGAAATCTTAACTTGAACTTTTAGCGTAACAGTTTCTCTAGTGGCTAGGGGAATAGTCAGACTCAAGTTCCATATCTTGGGAACATACTCCTAGTTTGAATTATGTATGGAGAGCACTGACCATTGTAAAACTTTCTGTAGTCTTTACTAATTTTGAATAGTCCAATGTGTATATTTTCCCAACAAAAAAGCCCAAGTCATTTCCTGTTGTTATTCCTGCCATGGGCACTCTGCCCAAGAGTCTTTTGGTCATATTAAAATTCCATTTATCTTCATTAATAAATATAGCTAACTGGTTGGCATTATTTATATCTGTGCTTTGATCAGCAATAGAATAAACCACAAGATTTAACATTCTCATACTTTCTCTTCTGGAAGATCTTGAACAAGTCTACAATACGTTGAGCTACAATATATCTGACTTGACATACTTTTGCAATTAATTGTTTGTTATTGGTGCATATCATTTCTGAGCTATGCCTAAAAACCAAATAAGCTTACCAGGTAAAGAGGCTTTGAAGCCTGAGGACATTTTCATAATGCATAATGGAATCACACCACAATGTTGCTCATTTAATTTACTTGAAAAAATTAAGGACTTTCAATCCCTTAAAGTTCATTTATTTTTCATGGCTCACTTCTGTTAACTGTAGTTCTCATAATAGCATGTTGTCAGAATTTTATTTTCATTGTGGATATATCATGTTTCCATTTTTCTTGAAACTCATATTCCCATTGATTTGTCTATCTTTTAAACTTATTTTATTTTTTACTCTGTGTGTGTGTGTGTGTTTGTGTATGTTGCAGGTACACATATATGTGCAGGTGTGGGTGCACATGTATATGTATGAAGACCAGGCTGTCATTCCTCAAGCATCATCCACATTGGGGTTTTGAGACAGGGTCTCTCACTGGCCAGGACCCTGCCAAGTAGGCTAGGAAGGTTGGTCTGTTGGTTCTCACTCTCAGCCCAGGGGACTCGAACCCCTACCAGGGCTGCCTGAGAGCCCAACCTCAGGGAGCCTCGCCCCACTCCCACTCTCAGCCTAGGGCACTCGAACCCCTTCAGGCTGTCTGAGTGCCAGTCCCAAGAATCCAGACCGTCAGATGCAAATATCATGTGGATTTTATTTCACTTGTACAAGTGGGTGACTTAGCCTCGGGAAGCCAAGCCCCCCCGCCCCCCGGCCCTGCTCGGACCAAGCTTTTATAGCAAAAAAACACAAGATTATCATATATTGACATACAGGGTATAGATTGGCACAGACCAGGGGTTTAACTTTTACATAGTCCAACCTTATGCCACAAGCATTGTGACACATTACAAAATGTTGACTTGACAAACGTTTTAACCAGAAGTCTATTTTTACTAGAAAAGGGGCTTTTTCTGTTATTATCCCAGACATTATCTCACCTACCACAAGTTGTTGACATGGCTTTTGTGACAGGAGATGCTGACATAGCCCTTATGACTTTTGGGACTTTTCATTTAGGGAGGGGTGAGCTGACAAGGAGGTTTTAATGGCTGAAGTGAGGGTCCTGTCTTTTAAGAAAAATGAAGGTCCTACAGGTCAGTGAGCCCCAAGGACATTCCTGACTCGGCCTTCTTTTCCCCAGCATTACAAGCCTGTGCTGCTAAGTCTAGCACTTTCCTTTTTTACATGCAAGGGTGCTGAAGATTGAACTCAAGTCCTCAAGCTTTTTTTTTTTTTTTTACTAAATTAGCTACCTTCCCAACCCCTTTACCCAAGTTTAGATAGTGACATGAGAGTCAAGAAAAGCTGTTTAAGTAGTCAACAGTTCTAGTGGCACAACAATGACCAGACACTTCATTCTGCTTCAGAACGTACTGGTTTTATAACAGTTTATTCTTATGTATTACTGTCGCGTCACCTCGTGGCTGTCACGATGGGCATGGCAGATATGGGTCGGTGCTCCTCTTCCTCCTTATGATTACCTCTGTCCCCGGCACGCAGGGAGGGGAGCTTGGGAGAGATCGGGTGCTTGGCTTGCCCCAACCCAGATCCCTGGCAGAGATCCTAAATGTGAAGCCAGGACCCCCATTGGGCCAAGAAGAGCCTACAGCTGGCTTCTTCTGGGGTTGCAGCTCTTTATTGTGTTACAGCTCTTTTCAGGATGTTACAGCTCTTCTATCTGCACAGCAGGAAGCCTTTTAGGAAACTCAGCAGCCACATTGGAGAGGCTCAAAGCCACAGAAATTAACATCCAGTGCAAGGTTTATACCAATCATCACACAGCAGAAAATTTACCTAAAATTAGCATACAGGGGAGGGGTAATTCTCCATATGAGGAAGTAACATATCTGCCAATCAGCATACAGAGAAAAGGATACCTCATTAGCATACAAGGAGAGGTATTTCTCTAAATGAGGAAGTAGCATACTAACCAATAGTAATGTTCCTACATTTCACCTAGAATTAGCATAAGTTTCATTTTTTTGGTAGGTTCCTCATTTCTAGGAGGCCTTGTTTATCTCTTGGTGCCTTCTGGTTTGGTTTCACTTCCTCTAAGTGCCATTTTAAATGGGCCCAATATAGTATCTAATTGAAAGATAAAGAGGAGGAAATTTAGTAGAACCATGAGGATCCAAGTGACCTTTGTTTTCTCTTTAAACAATGAATGAATGGCCATCTTGCTATTTTTTAAGAGATGGTTCCACTACTAGCTTTTGTTTCCTGCTTTAGGGTTTCTGAGTCAGAGTCCCTGAAGATACTGTTAGAACTGAGTTCTTTAATTTTTATTATTAAAAAAAAATGTAGTACTATGAATTGAAAACAGGATCTCATGTGTGAATTCTCTGTTTTTCTAAATGAATGTCTTGGTGATTCCTAAACACAAAGAACTGCTCCAAGAAGAGTCAAGTGACCTTTGGTTTAAGATTTGCTTAAGACTTACAAGTTGTGGACAAAGGTCCCAGAAGTTGCATTTAATGTGATAGTTTATAAATATTACATCAGACATACCATTGAGACAGGATGGATTTGTTCAGCTTAGAATATTCACATTCTATCCCCAAGATAGACACATTTGAAGCACAGTATTTAAGCAGAAGGCTGTTCTGCTCCATGTAATTCGGCAAGTGAAGTGGAAAATAATACTTGTCTGTTGTCCCGAGGTCTCCACTCACAGTGTCAACTCTGTTTTATACAATGACCATCAAAGCACAGTGCCTTGCAGGCTGTCTGGTTGTTTCCCAGCCCCTATCTTCAGCTCCACACCTCTGCTTTCCAGCAGCAATCACACTGTTACCCAATCAGTTGCTGGTCTCTTGGTCTCTTTGTTTCTTGAGAACTAACACAGCTGTGTATCCTGAAAGATCTTTTTAGTGCTGTTCTACCTTGGAAAATTTATTGGAACCACAGTCCCAGACCTGTTACTTCTGGCTACTTTCATTACAGTTGCTGTTACAAATTAGCATCCCATGAACTTTTCACAATTAGAGTACTATTTCAGATCTCCCCCAAGTGCCATAACTTTGCCCAAGTGGATTTATTAAGCCCTCCTTAATCAGCTCATTCCTAAATCGTGTGAGTACAGTGTAGTCTGGGTCCCTGAGTTAATATCAGTGCTTTTTCTGTCCAGGTTGTTCTGTAGTCCAACTATAGGATATTTCATTGCGAGGAAATTACTCACCCAAAATGGACACACTCAGTGTCTTTTCCAGGATTCAGCTAATTAGCATTTTGTGAGGTACTATTTATTTAATATGACAGATAAAGTGTATTTTCTTCATTTGAAGATTATTATTTATAGTTCAGAATATGAAATAGTGTCATCTGTACTCAAAACATGCAAAGGACTGTACTGTGAAAAAGATAACAGCTTTAAAGATTGAAAATACCACCCTCTGATGGCATATTTTGAATTTTGACCAAAAACTGAATGATGAAATAGACTGTGAAAGTAAGTTAAATTTAAATATTTTTATACTGAGTGAGAGTTAATCAAGCCATTAACCTGTGATATTATATTAGCTTGTATGTATTCAAGAAACTGAAGCTTTATTGTGAGAGCTGACTTTACAGATGAGAACAGTTGCCTGGGGCGGGGCGGGGGGTCGATTAAATAATCCTCTCTAAGACTTGAATCAGCCACAGGAGTTATCTCCTTACCCACACATCTCTGTCATCCTAGCCTTCCTGACTGCCCAATGTTACGAGCAGACATTGAGGTCCTTGGTCTGACCAAACACAGGCACAAATCTCAATTATTAGAGGAATTTATAGAAAATTTTAATTTTCTTAATTTATAAATCCAAGCCCAAGCCTCCAAATAATTTTTACAGGTTTCCTTTTGTAGTAAAAAGTAAAGAAGATTCTTTGCAAATAAAATATTTTCCTCTTCTTGTGCAGGAGATGGTTATGAGAAAATTATATTTCTTAGAAAGATTTGTGAGCTTGAAAACAATTTCTTTTGAGTTATGTTGGCAACCCCAAGTGCTTATTGGTTTTCTTCCTGCTTTGATAAACAAGAGCAGTGTTAGCAAAAGCAAATAAATAAGAAGAGAGGTCTTAAATGTTCCACTGTCTGAAGGCCCTAGACATTTGTAAATCTTAGTACTATGTCTAACCAGCCCCAGGTGAACCTGCTCTTGGCAGGCCAGGCTGCCTGCTCCCTCTGCCTTCTTCTCCACTTCTCCTCCGTCCTTTTCATTTAGATGTCTCTCTGTCAGCATTATATTTCTAGTTTTCTTATGTGTCATTTAGAAATCAATAGCCACCTGTATCAGGGCAAATTTGTCCACTCTAAATATCATCATTTCCTTTCAGTCTCCCTGCATACTTAGTCACTTCTCCAGTCACCAACAAATGAAAAATAATGTTTTCAATATCAACAAAAATCCCCACTCATTTGACACCTAATGCATTCGTACCTCCAGAATTTTCCAAGATAAATTCTTTAAATGAGTCACCATTTGACTCGAGGATTGAAGGTCTTCAAGGCAAATTTATTTCATTATTTAGAAGGAAGCTATAATAAGAAAGAACATTATTTACAAATTTTTCATTCCTAGATCTTAATCTTTATAACAGATGCCTTTTTAGATTATAAAAGTAATTCAATACGCTGCTCAAAGTTGTGGGAAAGTCATAGCGAATAAAATAAAAACCTGCTTGTTACTCAATGAATAAGAAAAATGCAGTTTTTTTATGAATTAATATTACCTATGAATACAATGCACTTTATAAGTCCCCAGGTAAGCTTATAGAAAACACAAAATCATAGTTTAGAGAGAGAAAGAGATCTATCAAAACCTGCAGATCCTCCTTGCTGGAGCACAGAGGCCAAGTCAGTAACATGCATGTGTACTTCTAACAGATGTCCACATCCAGTCCTAGCCAGCTATTGGCATCTATAGCATTACAGCTTTCTATTTGGAGTGGCCAAATAAAGTCCTTTCTAACAATGAGAACAGTGCAGAGAAAAGCACACAAAAATATCTTTCCTTTATAACTTCGGTGTTAATCTGTTAACTTTTTTTTTTTTTTTAAAGCAAAATAGTTTCAGGTAGATTTCAAAATAGGGAAAGAACATGGGTAATAGTGAAATAAAAGTGCTGAGTATTCATTTAAAAAATAATTTTCAAAGTTTATAAAATGTGCTATTGTGAAAAAAAAAGCTATTAGGATCTCAGAGGCCTAAGTTCTAGAAGAATCTGTGCTTTGTGTGTGTTTGTAACTTTGGGCAAATGTACTTCTTTCTAGGACTAATTTTTCTTAAAATTCAAGACTTTGAACCTGGATGGGACTTGGAAAACTGTCTTTCTAGCAAGAAAGAAGCTGTACACAGTGAGCAAATGAATGGTGCAGCTGTATTTCAATAAAACTTTATTTATAAAAACATTCATATTTGTCTGGGTTCAGCCCATAGCAGCCCATGTACACTAGTTTAACAGCTTCCAAGCCGGAGCGACAGAGCTGTGGGTGTACAGGTATGTTTCGCCCGCATCACAATTCACTGTCACAACAATCACAGGGAAGGAGTCATTACTGCATACAGCAATCTTCATTTCCTAATCCTCAAGCAGTGACCTCACTAAGGATGTCATGCTGGAATTCCCGGGTTAACTAGTCAGTCTTCAGGTCAGCTGAGGTTGTTGCTCTGAGTCATGAAGGCTAGAGCAGCTTGGCTTGGCCTTTGCCTCCTGGGGTGTGTGTGTTCAAGTGCTGGGAACTTGGAGTTCTTTCCCACGTGTGTTTATTCCAGGAATCCTCTGTCCAGGTCAAAGGTAGAGACGAAGCGCGGGCGCAGAAACACAAGTGGCCTCTTAAAGGTGTAGATTGGAAGTGGTCAATGTTAATGTCACTTTTCCCCAAAGATCATGGTCTGAAGCGGGTCTCTTGTATTGGCCGGGAGCCAAGAGGGAAGAAGGATAATTTCTCACAGGGAGGTCATGAGAATGGCCATAGTCATTTAACCTGTCAAACTGAGAATTATTTTCCATCTCCAAATTTCCTGACTCAGCAAGACTGTGATTGAGTTCAGAAAGGTAGATGCCTCACCGTGGTGACCAGTTGATCAGATGCTTTCTAAGGTCACCTGTAATTCCTTTTCATTGACTCTGTCAAGTATAGATTTGTATCAAAGTAGAGCACGGTTTGTTCTCAGAAAATCTTTCTAATTTGAGAGCCAGCCTCCAGTGGTTCTGTCTTGCAGGCTGACCACAACTGTGATGGAAACTCCAGAGTTTGCTCCCACACAGGGCTGTGACCTGCTTCTCCTCCCCCACCTCCACCTCCTAGGCAGACCTCTCTTTTGCGGGGCAGAGCCATCAGGTACCCATAGAGGGAGGTTGATGATGACTATCAGTAAGCACAGCTGGACTAAAACCAGCTCATTTCTCACTGCAGTGGCTGGTGGTAATCAGACGGTGCTCTGCTTTATTAATTTGCAGTCCCCCTCCCCCTCCCTTTTTTTCTTTTCTTTACCTCATAGGTCACTTAAAAAATTCCTTGATTGTACAGCAGTGGGGAATGATCCTTCTCTAAATGTGTGGTACTTTCATTATGCACCTGCTCGGTTCAGCATCTCAGGGACATGTCTCATAAATATTTAATGCTGAACTTTAAAATTTATATTTGGGGTGATATTTCTTTTCTCATTGAAGGCAGCTTTTAATTGTGGTGTAATGGCTAGTCCTGCCGCCATCAATATCCTTGGGTCGATAGTATATTAACAGTTAGCAATGCTAGGTCTCTGCTCAGTCTCTGCTGTGGTTGGGAGGGAGGGACAGGGATGTAGCCTGGATAAGTGTTTTCTTGAAAGTTGATGTCAGCACAGAATCAGCAGCCACAGAAGATCCCACTTATCACTGGCTTTGCTAACGTAACGTGAATTTCTTTCAAAAGCCCATACATTTAAATTTCTAGCATATGATTAATTTGTGGGCTGGTTTAAGGCTACAGGGAGATCATTAAAGCTTAGATCTGGTGGAGGTGAAAGTGAAATGCAGAGCATAGGAGTGGTTCTTTCTTTAGATCAAAGTTTTCTTTCCTAGTCTATAAAACTCCTAGAAATGAATATAATGGCAGTTGATATCACCCATTTTATCATACCCTAGGCATGGCTGGAGTGAGGCTATGTGTTGTATAGATACTATTTGTGTGTATTTATTATAAATTTGTTTATATTATCCTCAATATAAATGTTGGTTGGTTTGTGAATGATCCCAGTTTGGGGTTAAAGGAATCACTAAAATCCAGACTATGAGGAATCATTTAAAAGAACCAAATAATAGGACCATAATCTTACACTGTTTAGCAAAGATTATTTATTTTTGGCAAAAGGCTAAATGGTAATTTTTTTACTCTACTGATTCATATAGTTTTTGTTGCAACTACTTAATTTTGTAATTGAATAAATGAATATTCATAAGCACATTCCAACAACGTTTTATTCTGAAAAAGAAGCAGCAAAGGGTATCAACCGAAGTATAGAAACTGTCAATGTCATCTATATATGTTCGTAAAGAATCTATTATAACCGGATAAAATGCCACATGCCTGTAATCTCAGCACCTGGGCAGCAGAGGGAGGCGGGTCGGGAGTTCAAGTTCATTCTCAACCACACTTGAAGTTCAAGACTAGACTGGGCTATCTATATAAGACCCTGTCTTAAAACACCAACCAACAATCAAGTGAACAAGTAAACAAACAACAAAGGAGACATCATGGCCTACTTTAGACAACAATACAGAGATAGACTGTCAAAGGGACTCCATGATTAGGTTTATTCCTAGATATGTTTATTTAGACTACTGTGAATGGGAGTGTTACCGTGATCTCTTTCTCAGCATATTTGTTGATGGCATGTAGAAAGGCTACTGATTTTGTATGTTTGTTTTGTGTCCTGCTACTTTGCTGACAGTGTTGATCATTTCCAGAAGTTTTCTGGGAGAATTCTTGGAATCTCTTATGTGCAGTATTATATCGTCATGGATAGGACTAATTTAACTGCCTTTTCAATATGTATCCCTTTGATTTCTTTCCCTTGTCTTCTTGCTCTAGCTAGCCCTCCATTGCAAAAGAGTGGGGATAGTGGACAGCCCTCTCATTCCTGATTTTAATTGGATTGCTTTGAATTTTTCTCTATTTAAGATGATGTTGGCTCTGGGTCTGTTACATATATACCCTTTATTATGTTGAGATATGTTCCCTCCAGTTGTGTTTTTGTAGGACTTTTTTTATGAAGATATGTTGAATTTTTCTAAAGGCCTTTTCTATATCTATTGAGATTATCATATGACATTTATTCATTTACATGACTCAGTACATTTATTGACTTGCTGAACCATCCCTGCATCACCAGGTTACAGCCAACTTGGTCGTGGTAGATGATCTTTTGGACACATGTCTGCATTCAAAGACATCTACAATGAAAACTTTAAATCTCTGAAGAAAGAGATAGAAGAAGACAGTGAAAGATGGAAAGACCTCTCACCCTCATGGATTGGTAGAATTAATAATATGAAATGAGTATCCTAATAAAGTCAACTTACAGATTCAATGGAATCCCAATCAAAACCCTATGACATTCTTCAGAGAAATTGAAAAAAAAAATGAAAATGCAAAGAGAAACACAAGGGACCTAGGATAGCCAAAGCAATCTTGAGCAAAAATAGCAATGCCGAAGGAATTACCATACAAGATTTCAAGCTGTCTTACAGAGCAATGCTCCTGAAACCAGCATGACACTTGCACAAAACAGACATGTAGATGAGTGGAGCGAGGCAGCAGAGCTATGTAGCATATCTAGTTCTAGACACCTGATATTCAACAAAGATGCCAAACATGTGCAGTGGAGGAAAGACAGCATCTTCAAGAAATGGATGCCCACATGTACAAGACTGACATTAGACCAGCATCTACCAGCCTGCTTACAAGAAGGCAACCCCAAAGGGATCAAAGACTCCAAAGGGAATCCAGAAACTGTGAAACAATTGGAAAAAAAAAACATAGTTGTGGGGAAGGATTTTCTGAACACGACTTCATTTGCTCAGGAATTAACAAGACAATTGTTAATTGACAACAGGGACCTCATTAAATTAAAAAATCTTCCGTACAGCAAAGGAAACAATTGAGATAAGAAGAAGCCCATAAAATGGGAACAAGTCTTTGCTGGCTGTACATCTGATAGAGGACTAATATCCAGAATATACAGGAACTCCAAGAATAATCAGGAAAACAAATGATCCAATTTAAAAAATGTACTACAGATCTGAACAGAGATTTCTAAAACAAATTGCTAAGAAATATTCTAGAAACTGTTCCATATCCTTAAAAATTGAGAAAGCAAAAATTAGAACTACTTTGACAGTTCATCTTATCCTACTCAGGAAGATGAGTACCCTAAGATGAAGAGAAGTGCTGTGATGAAAATAACAATTGCTAGAGAGGATGTGGGGAAAAGACCATCACTCACTGTTGTCGGATTGCATGTTGGTGCTGCCATTATGGAAATCAATGTGCAGAATTCTCAGAAAACTAAAAGTAGACATACAAGATGATCCAGTCATAGCATGCTTGGCATATACCCAAAGCAAGAGATACTTTCTCTGCTGTGTTCACTGTCTTTCTTTTCATAATAACTAGGAAATAGTCTCTATTACTTGTGGATTGTAGCTTTGAGTCTTTAGATGTGAGTTTGTAACCTGTACAGAAGTATGTGCACAGCTGACTTAGTGCATTTTCAATCTGTGATAAATTTGCTGGGATGTAACCTCACCCTGTGATTGGGACTATCTGTATTAGGAAATACTAATATACCAAAACACTATCTCCAGTCTGGAATAGATATATTTATTTGAGTGGCATACATTAGGTACAGCTAATTGCACAACAACCATAGGAAACTAGCCCAGAACCTCAGCTACAGACACCTGGACCTTTTTCGGGCTGAGTACTTCTCGGATGTGGTATTAGAGCCAATGAGAGCAGCTGAGGAGGAAAGGTCTGAAGTGGCCACTTACTCGTAGCTTGTAGCAGACAAAGGAAACAGGCCATGTGAGTGACAAAGCATCAACAGCCCAATGCATCTCTCCCTGAAGCACCAAGGCACCTACCCTTCGCCATAGGCCATCTCCACAGCCTTAAACATTCTGGGCAGTCAGTCTTCTCCTGCCTTAGCTTCTTCTGGCTGTTAGAGCAAACTACCACAGTCTCGTAGAATGGAAACTGCCAGCATTTAGTCTCTTGTTATGGAGGTCAGAACTCCAAAATCAGTTCCTTTGAACCAAAGTCAAGGCTGGGGACTTTGAGGGTAGGGTATTGCAGCTTCAAGTGGCCATCAGTATTCTTTTGTCATGGACCCATCTTTCATTTTCAAAGCTCATCACTCTGTTCTTTCTCTCACCATTACATAACCTTCACTCTAAGTCCCTCCTGTCTTTCTCTAATGAAGTCCCTGTGAGCCAACGATAGGGCCTGTGGAGAGATTCCAGGATGGTGTCCCTATCTCCAACTCCTTAACTTAATCACATCAGCAAAGTCCCCTCTGTCCTACTAAGTAATGGCTGCTAACTACACACATGGCAGCTGACAACCATCCAAAACTCCAGTTCTAGGGGCTCTAACATCTTCATTCCTCAAAAGTGTTCCATGAAAGTCAGTGAGTTGCCCCTCAGCTTGTGGTATACTTGGGAAGTGATGGAATCTTCAAGTGATGGGGCCTAGAGGGAGTGGGTTAGCCCACTGAAGGTTTACCTTTGAAGGGAATATTGGGAACTCTGGCTCCTTCTAGGTTTTGAAAAAATATATATATACATATACATATACATGTATATGTATATATTGTTATTTTTTCATTTTATGTGTATGAATGTATTGCCTCCATGTGTGTAAGTGCACCCATGTCATGCAGTGGCTGCAGAGGCCAGGGGAAGGTGTTAGATCCCCTGGAACTGGGGTTTTGGATGGTTGTTAGCTGCCATGTGTGTGCTGGGAATCAAACCTGTGCTCTAGAAGAACAGCATGTGTTTTTAACCACTGAGGCATCTCTCCAGCCTCCCTTCTAGGCTTCTTGGCTTGTTTTGGTCACTATGGGGTCAACAGGCTCCTTTATCATGTGCTGTCACTATAATGGGCTATGCTTCCTTGGCCCAAAATAATGTACTCAAATTGTCACTGACTGGAGCCTCAGAAATCCTCTCTCGTTTTGAGCTGAGTTTTCTCAGGCATTTTGTTATAGCAACAAGTTAACATGCCTCAGTCATAGGGAGTCAATGGAAGGCCACATTTAAGTGTCATTGTTCAGCCCACTCTACTGGTTGATTGTTGGTTTTGATGTCTCTCTTCCAGTGTTTGCTCACTTCATTATCCTCATGAAACCTCTGTTTAGTTTGTATCAGTTGACTTTACCGTTTAGCATCTGCCTTCCCTACCAGATTTGTTTGAAGAGGTCAAGGACTATCCTGTGTTATTACTGTTGAATAAATGGGCAGATGATGGTGGTTGCATTTCACATTTACTACAGAAGAGTTCATAGTTTCTTTAAACCAGTTAGACTCTTGACAATGATACATTTGTATAACATTGTTTTAAAAGCTTGTTTGCTCTTCTCTGGGTACCTTCTTTTACAATAGGCTGAGGCACGTACATGCTGGTGTTTTAAGGAAATGTTTCTTTATGGAAAGGGAATAAAACCCCCCAAAAGAAAAAGCTTAAGGGCCTATAACACTTAAAAGCTGCTTTCATATTTATTATGCCCATCCTGTATTAAAGGCAATAGAAATGAGAATACCTATATAAGAACAGTCTTCAACAATTATATATTCTAGCATTTGCATTGTTATTGAGGTATATTTAATGTACAGTAAAATGTATAAGTGTTAAGAGATCACCATTCCTATTTTAATTAACTGGATACTTAAAAGCTAGGTCTTCATGAGATCTGTAAAAACCAAAAGAAAATAGCCTTCAATTTTTAATTACTTTTTATGACTTTAAGCAGAATCCCTATTCATGCTAAAAATAATAAGTTGACTCTGAAGAACTACAACAAGAAAAGAATGTGAAAAGTCCCATAACCAGCGGTCACCTGTCATAATTATTCTTACTGTGTGTGTGCACAAGTGCATGTGTATGCGTGCATGTGTGTGTAGGTACTTGCACAAGTATCTCCCTCAATCACTTTCCATCCTTGTTGTTGAGACAAGTCTCTCACTGAACCTGAACTCACTGATTGAACTATACCGGCTGGTTAGCACACCTTGGATGCTGTGTCTCCCTCGCCAGCGCTTGGATCACAGGGGCATGCCACTACATCTGACTTTTTATGTGAGGGCTGCATATCCAAACTCAGGTCCTCATGTGCTTGTGTGACCAGCACTTTGCTGACTGAGCCTTCTTCCCAGTCATTTTTTTCTTAACTCTGAGGGTCTAGGCATCACTCCTGGTCTTTTATGTGAGGGCTGCATATCTAAACTCAGGTCCTCATGTGCTTGTGTGACCAGCACTTTGCTCACTGAGCCTTCTCCCCAGTCATTTTTTCTTAACTCTGAGGGTCTAGGCATCACTCCTGGTCTTCTTTATGGCCTGCAGCTTAATCTTCTCAGAAGGGCCCATCAGATACCAACTATAAACAGTTTTTATACATAGATGACCCTCAGATCTAATAACCAGTCCCTGACTGACCTCTGAACTCCTAACTACTCAGCACCTCCTCTTGAATGTTCACTAGACATCTTAAGCTTAATGCCATTAATACAGACCTTTATAGGTTTTGGGTTTCACTTTTAAAGATTTCACCTTTTCAGTAACTGTGTCACTATGCACCTATGGCTCAATGAAAAAATGATTTTTCCCTGAACAAAGAGCACCAAAACAAGAATATTCAAATCAGAGAGTGCTCAGATTTAAATGGAATATCTATATCAATGCCCCCCCCACACTCGAGGCTTTAGGGACCCTCACAGAAGAATGTTGGAAGAGGAGGTGGAAAGAATGTAAGAGCTTGAGGATGGACAGGAATGCTGTGAAATGCTGTCTTCTGGACCTGACATGGCATTGTACTCATTAACTCAGCAGCTGTGGCTACCTGCACACGATCAAACCAAATTAGCAGGGTCGGGAGTGGGAACCTCATGAGGCCACACCCTGCTTTCTTTTCCTTCCTTCCTTTTTTCCTTCCTTCCTTTCGTTCTTTTTTTCTTTCCTCTTTCTTTTTTCCTTTCCAAGATTACTCTTCACTCTGTGACTCTGACTCATTACTAGTACTGAAGACTTTCTGAAGAAGACCTTTCATACTAGACTTCGGGGACAGGCCAGCCTGCCTCTGTGGCTTTTGAGTCAGCTATCTCTGATCTGTTAGTTGTAGCTGGGCCGGGGCTAGCTCCTTGGGGATGTGACCTGGGCAGGCCCACAATGCCTTGTGCTTGGTTCAGTGCTCTGTGGTTATCATCTGCAAATTGATTGTAACTTTTGAAGAAGAGATCTCTGCTCAATCTTTTGAG
The DNA here is from genome assembly GCA_035773235.1 of Eospalax fontanierii. Classification (NCBI taxonomy): domain Eukaryota; kingdom Metazoa; phylum Chordata; class Mammalia; order Rodentia; family Spalacidae; genus Eospalax; species Eospalax fontanierii. Next base: position 48,487,823 of record CM069547.1, on the reverse strand, counting down.
TGCTACAAATGATGTAGAAAGTCACATCTTACTGAAAACAGTGCGTGGTAGCTAAGAGTTCTTTCGGAGAGGAGCTGTGGTGGGCAAGAGAAAGAACAGGGAGTGGGAGGAAGTCTTTCCTGGACTCCAAAACTCAAGAACAAAAGTAGAAATTATAAATTACAACTCACGAAATTTTTCCATAATATGTAGAGTCGCTCTGTTAGTGGAATATTGCTAATATTGTAAATAGTACTCATTAAAAGATGAATGAATCTTAATGACCTGTTGTCATTTCTGTAGTTATTCATAGTTCAGTTTTTTGTTTCGGGTTTGACTTTTTAAAATTTAAACAGTTGATTAGCATTGTTTTCTTTAAGAAGTAACATAATTACACTAAAAGACTTTGTATAGGTTGGAGCATTTGGAAAAATGAATGACAAACCCACATTACAGGAACAGGGACAAATTTCACATTATTATTGATGCTTGATAGTTCAGTTTGTTAGGAAACAATATTCAAAAAGTTTGATGCACATATAGAATTTCTTTTGAGACAGGGATTTACCTGTAGCCCAGACTGACCTGGGACTCACGATGTAAACCAGCCTAGCCTCAAATTTGTAGTGATCCCCCAGCCTCAGTCCCCAGTGCCAGGACTGTGGATGTTAGCTACCATATCATGCTTCAATAACATTTTTCAAATGAAAAACTTATCAAAATACTTAGAAAATTTGCCTATATAGCAATATACTATAAAGTAAATATGGATGGCAAATAAATCCATGAAAGCATGTTCAGACCTGGTAGCCATCTAGAGTATCCTGATCGATTATTTATTTAACTATTCTATACATTCTTAAGTAGTTTTATTATTTTTTTAGCAATATAGTGGTTTATTTTACTCAAAGTAACTTTATTTTTTGAGACATGGTCTCACTATGCAGCTCTGGATGGCCTGGAATTTACTGTATAGAACAAGTTGGTCTCAGATTCACAGAAATCTGCCTGCCTCTGCCTTTTGAGTCCTGTGATTAAAGGTGTACACCATGCTTGGGACCAAATCATCTTTAACATCTTAATTTTTAAACGCTTAATTAGCAATTAAACATACAAATATTTTAAAGCAATTCTTTCTTATTTGTATATGAGTTAATGAATAAAATTATGCTTATTATGTATAACATGTGGCTGAGAAATGTGTATGCTTTGTGGAATGAATGACTAAATTGAGTTAATTAACATATTTATTACCTCCTATACTTTTTTCTGTAATGAGAGCACTTGAAATACACTCTGAGTGATATTAGGAATGTGATGCGCTATAATATAGGGTCATCAGCTGTCATCACTTTGCTTTTCAATAGGCTCTTGAAAGCACTGAGCTGTTCCTGTCTTAAATTTTGTATCTCTTGGTTAACATCCCTTGGTCTTCCTTTCCCTACTGTTCTGATAACCAGCATTTTTCTGTTTCTATGGTTCAAGCTTCTTTAGACTCCGAATGTATGAGGTTCATGAAGTATTTCTCTTTCTGTGCCTGACTTCTCTCACTTGATGTAGTATCTTGCATGTTCATCCATGTTGTTGCAAATGACAGGATTTCACCCTTTTAAGACAAAATGGTACTCCATTGTTTGTATCTGTGTTACATTTCATTCTTTCATTCAGACTTTGATTCCAAGAGATGTTTATTATGGATAAAGATGTATTAAATGCTAGGAGTTCAGATATTTCTGTGGCTCACTGGGTTCATTTCCTTGGGATACACATCTGGTAGTGTGATTGCTGGATCATAGGAATATTTGATTTTTTTCATTTTTTTTTTTTAGGAACTAGAAAAACCCAAATGTAACCAACACGCTATATTTACATAAAAGGGCTTTGTTTAAATGTAATGCTCTTTGGTCACTTACAGAGAGAAGAAGACTTTCATTTACTGAGATGCTAATGGTAAATTCTATTTGCTAACACCTATTTACTTAAATATATACATAGTAAGAACACTACTATTAAGCATTTATCTTAGGAAAATAAGTTTTCTTGGAGAATAATTTCATTGAAACATTATGTTTGTGAAAATCTGATCTTCCATATAAGAATAACATTAACAATGCATTTCACATAATCTATGTGCATATTTTTATGTGAATATAGGGTGCATATTAAAAATTCACACAGTGATTGATAGAATGAAAGGTGATTTAAAAATTTTCATTTAATAAGTAATAGTACATTATTTGAACAGTTTTAAGGGTTATTTCCAGAAAAAGCAAATGATCAAAAGAGAAGTCCAAGGAAAATTGTAATCAGGAAAAGGACGCAATATCTTTCAGGACTGAGTTCCAAGTTTTCCTAATGACTCACTTCCAGTAAAAAGAACCTCTCTTTCCCCCCATTCATGCACCTGCAAGGAAGTAAGACAATAGCACCTTCAGAGGTGCTGCGTGGGGAAGGACCACAAAGCCTGCCAAAGCAGGATAAGGTCTGTGAGTAATTAATCAGGTACCTTATTTATGGAATATAAAAAATAGCAATATGTCTACATAATAGCATATGACTACAAGATTCATAGGGAATAATTTGCATAAAATTGTTTCATGATATGATTTATGGTGAAAATGGGAAATTTCCTGAAAAAGTAAAAGAAATTTCTTGGAGGTATAAGAAGAGTAGTGTGTTGTTAAATTATGGTGGATTCAAACATAATTTAAAATCTTATAGTTGGGGTATTTTGGAATATAGACTAGTAGGAGCCTTCCAGTATTTGTTTTATAAAACTTTAAGCCTATAAAATACATTCTTCTAGGTTCCTCGAGTGAGAAGAATAGATACCTTCTAAAGATGCCCATATTCTCATCATCATAACCTAAGGCCACAGAATTCAGCATGGCAAATGCATTATGCAAATGCAATTATAGCTAAAGTTATCTGGATAAAGTGGATGGACCCACTGTAATCAGAAGGAATTTATGAACTATGGAGGAATTGTCTCACTGTGTTTAGAGATAGGTGTTAATGACTTTGAAGATCGATAAGAGCTGGGCACAGTGGCATATGCCTGTAATGCCAGAACATGGGAGGTGGAGACAGGAGGACCAGGCATTAAAGTTAATCTTGTTATATGGTGATTTTTCAAGATTAGCCTGGGGTGCATGAGACCTTGTCTCCAAAAAAAAAAAAAAAAAAGAACACTCTAACTAAAACAACAAAAATAGCAGCAAAAAAGAAAGTAGACAAAGAGGCCAGTAGCTAGATGGCCTTTTGATACTGACATAAACAAATAAAGAAGTGAACTCCAGTCAAGAAATTCCATGGAGGAATGTGAACCTGTTGACACCTGCTGATACCTGGCTCAGGCTGGACTTCTGAAATGCAGAACTCTAAGATAATTAAGATGTGCTGTTTAAGTCAGGATGCTTGCAGTGATGTACTGCAACAATAGTTTGTTAATTCTGGTTCTTCATGAAAGAGGTAGAGGAGGATACAGTGAACAGAGGACATGAGACTGAAAGATGAAGATGGCAGGCTGCAATATGCCATCTGGAGAAAGATCTATAATAGTTATTTTCGTTTTGAATGAGCTAGTTTATTAAGTATATAGTAAGCCAAGTAAAAGAATAAATAGTAAATAGAAGAGATTTATATAGCGAGAGACAAATGGACTGAGAGCAAAACATCATCATATTGTGCACTCAGAACATCCACTGGTAACTGATGAAGACCCATTAGGCAGTCAGCCAGAGTTTCCAGTAGAGAGAGTTCCAGGCAGAGCAGAGTGTCCCTTCCAGAGAGCCTACCAAGTAAAAGAACAAATAGTAGCAGATAGAGATAACATCATCGAATCAGATGGTTACAATATCCAGCAGAGCCTGATGGGGGAGTTGAAGCAGTCAGCTGGATTTACTGACTGAGCTTTCGTGGCTGGGCTTCCAGCTTCTCTTTCTTACTGTAGGCACTTCTCTAGCATGAGATAAACAGTGGTAACCTCTGTTGGAATGGTTTACCTTCTCGCTCTTCTCAGGACTACAGTGTTTTTACTGTAGCGTTGTTTTGCTATTCTCTTCCTCCTTGTCAACATTTGCTGGGGGGAGGCTATCTACAGACAAGGGGCCTTGGAGGACACTTTGAGACACACATGATAGGGTCTGAAAATAGGAGGGGAACCCCATTTTCAGTGCTAGCTTCTTGGTAAATTCAAACAGTCATATGACGTTTGTCAATATAATGTCGAGTACATTGAATTATGTGGGGAAATGTTTGCACCATGAGTCCAGATATATGACCAGTGACAGGCTTGAAAAATGGCACAAAACTAGTAAAGGTCACAAACTTACGGGAAACAAGATGCCACAGAGTAGAGTTAGTGTCTTGTCCCTTACTTTCTTTTTGTACTATCATAGTTTATAAACTGCTGTCAAGCCTACCCAGCCGTAGAAGAGGAATGAGGAGAGTAGGCCTGAAATGGTTGGAGTTAAACTTTGAATATGGTCGGCATACCAACGAGATGGAAGCTGAAATCGCATGCTGAGTAAAAGACGAATCACATACTTTTGCAGTGCTGAGTTTATGACCAGATAGGTAACACACAGAGTTTGATCATCAAATCAGACTGAGCTAGAGCAGAGTGCTAATCTGGTACCACACTTTACTAATAACTTTAGGCAGGTGGATAACCAAGAAGGGTAGATTTACACACACACACACACACACACACACACACACACACACACACACACTTCTCCATTCTGCTTTTCATTCACTTCTTTTCCCTGCTTTGCTTCATTCTGAGCATTGCAATAACATTGCTTTTGTGCATATTCCAAATGCAAGCCCACAGTCATTAAGTCACTCTTGGCAGAATAGATTTTGTAGGCGAGTCTGACTTTAAGCGCCATATAATTGCATTGTTTCTATGTATTCTGAGTTCTTAACCAGTAACTAACCTGCCTGTGAACTCCTGGAATATAGTCCATTTATAGCCTGAAAATGTAAATAAGCCCCAATATGATTATTAGACCCACTTACTCATGAGTGTCGTTTCCTGAGCTAATTTACATGTCCAGTCTTGGCAGCACATACCTTGCTGCAACCATTAGATTAACCTGTTTTGCCTCAGCAGGCTATGCCACCCTTAGACATTCAGCTTAGAATTAATAATCTATCATAGTAATTAGCAGCCCAATAAAAATGAAAAGATCACAGCTAAAGTCATAGCTATTTATTTGAGGAAAAATTATTAAGTAGGTGTTCAAGATTGTCTCCATGTTCTCTCCTCAGGGAGTTTTCCTGTAAATTGCAAGTTTCTTCTCATCAAAAGACCAAAAAGCAGCAATAAATATATTCTTTGGAGAGAAAACATAGGCATTCAATTTGGAGAACTATCCTGACCAAAGAGTTTTGTCCCAATAGTATGTGAATAAAGTACATACATAGAAAGACACACATAGGCTCATGAAACAGCCTGCTGACACACATACAGTGGAGCAGTAGCTGGTGGCACTTTTTGATTGATGACCCCATTATGCTACTGAAGATTCAGTAGAACCAAAGAAATCCATTTTCAGAAAATGCAAGTTTATAAAGAAACAGGTTATTGATGAGCATAAACCCTATTTTTATGAATAGCTTGTAGTTAAGTATAAATAGCTCTGATGGGATAGATGATGGTCCAAGGACAATACCTCCTAAAGAAGAGAGACAAGCAGGCTTTTCTCCCACACTTAACTGGGATCAGAATGTATGAGACTACTCTGCATGCAAGGAATATATGTGCCTTCTTTTAGGAGGAGAAGGCTTCTGAAGTATAGAACAGCATTGCCAGAATAGATCACATACTTTAAACAAGGTTTAATAAGCAAAATATGAACACTCAATATAGAGAGTTGACTGGCTCAAAGCGTATTATCCCAATGAAGAAAGTAAGTTCATTTTCTCAGTGTGCTAAAGATGAACACAGGTCAGACAGTTGAGAACTTTACCAGTCCAGTCTGTCTAGTCTTAATTCAGATTTTATTTCTATTCCTACCATAGAACCTGTCTATATAATGTGCCTTTTTTGGCATCTGTCCTGCAATTGTAGCTCCAGCCACTGGAGAGTGATTGCATGAAGCTCTGGTTTCAATCTACAAAACCACAAAAACCAGGCTTGGTGATGCATGCCTGTGATACCAATACCCAGGTGGTAGAGGCAGGAACATCAGAAGTTCAAGGTTGTCTTCAGCAGTATTTAGTGAGTTCAAGGGCAGCCTGGCCCATGAGAGATTCTGTCTCAAAAAAATAAAAAGGACAAAAAAAAGAGGCGATATGGGAGAGCCTCAGTGTTCACCTCTGCTCAGAAACTGTATCTGTAGTTATGCTTAGTGTCATTATTTTTAATGGAAAAAGCATCTTCCTAAGATTTATCCTATTCTTTAAATTGAAAGATAGGATAAAACATTATTTTTCTAATTTCTTTCCCTCAGGAAAGATCTCTTTCATGGCTTATCATGTTTTTAAAGCAATATTGCTCACTGTTCTCTCTCCTTTTTTTATATGAAGACAAACTTCCCAAGGTTTTAGAACCTTGATAATTGGTATTTGTTAGAAATAACTTACTCTCTAAGCTACTGGTTGGAGAAGCAAATAAGAATCATATGTGATGAGTCTTCAAAGGCTTTTGCTTGAAAAGACCAAATCTCCCAATGGGGCATTATTACCCAGCACAATGACTGTCTTTTATGATCTGGTTGTGCAGAATTATTTCCTTCTGCTCATTCAAAACCACCCATTGGTCAAAGAATTTCTTATCTTTTGACAGAATAAGCTTTAGAGAAAGTACAGTTGATAAAAAGAAGTTCCATCTAGTCATTAGAGCTGGGAATTAAGTTAGAATTTTCCAGTGTAAGTTGGCCATACTAGGATTTTACATATCTCTTGCTACTGTTGGCTTGCTTATCACATCCCAGCAATATTGCCCTGAAATAGGATTACTAATCTTATTATTAGTGAATTCTCTTTAATCCTTCCTGTGCTCTTTTTGTATGGGGATAATAATTTGTTTTCACATTTTACAATGTTTTGAAATTAAATATCTATTTAATTCCATCTTTTATACTGCTCCTGTATTTGTGTCAGTAAGAAAGTTATTTTAGGGCAGAAATCATAATTGTCATTTGCTTTGTGTTTCTTCTCGTGTGTGTGTGCGTGTGTGTGTGTGTTTGTGTGTGTGTAGACTGCCATACAAGTTGATAGCTATTTAAGAAATATTTATTAGCTGTTATGACCAATTGGGAATATGATTTATTACCTGATAAATATGGGACTGTCCAGCTTCCCACACAACAGGAAATGAAAAATTCTTCCATAATTTTTTCTCATGTATATCTTTTGCCTGAATTTTTTCAGTAGTCATTCAAAGAACTATTGATTTAGATGTGATGCTTTGGGCAGTCTGGCATTGGGAAAACTTTTTGAAAACTCTAATGAACTTTAGAAGAAAAGAAAGTACAAAACAAAATCACCTCTGCGGCTCAGATGAACTCCATTTTTACAGCAATTGGCTGGAAGGGGAGTCATGATGTGGGATCTTGGAAAGACATGAATTGAATTTTAAATGAAAACCAAACCAAAGAAAGGGTCACATCTTTTGTTTGGTTGTCTGTTGTGTGAAGAGCGAATCTGAATTAGTCATCTCTCACATCTGACTGCACATTATTAAAACTATCACATTCTTTTAGTGTGATATCATTGTTTAAATTCACATTCTTATCACTTTACAAAGGCAATTAAATTAATGTGTTGGCGAATATACTCTTATACATATATTTAACAGATATTTTTTATCTTCCTTACATGCTATGTTATGTATGGTCTCAAGATGTCTTACTATGCTCATTAATACTCTTTATTTTTGAGACAGGATCTCATGCAGCCTAACTGGCCTTATACTCACTATGTAGTCATGGATAACCTAGAACTTCTGATCTTCCTATCTCTGCCTCCCTAGTGCTGGGATTATAAATGTGTATCACCACACCTAGGTTTTCTAACAGTACTCTTGAAAACATCTACCCACTTTACTGCTTGGACCCATTACAGAGAAAAGTACCATATAGTCCACATCCATTACATTTTACTTATGTATGACCTGAATTATGGACAGTCTAGGCTGCTTCCAGATCCGTGCTTCAAAACAACACTCTGTGACATCCTTCCATCTAGTCTTTTGAGATGTCCATGAGAGTTTCAAGAAGGGAGGTGCTGGATGACATAATCAGTATGTGGCTGATTGCCACATTATCTCTCAGAATGACTGCACATTTTCACCCTTCCACTGCTTATGTAGGTAGATGTTAATTTCCTCACACTCCAGAACATTTGATGAGCTCCTATTTTTATATAATAAACCACCCCAAACAATCACATTTATGATTTCATAGCTCTTGTGTCAGGAGTCTGAGTATGGCTTATGGATGCTTCTGGTTCAAGCTCTGCCTAGGTTGCAGTGAGGCCCTGGCTGTGGGTCTGCCCTCACCTGTTGAAGGAGGACTCACTTCTAGGTTCACTCCTGTGGCTATTGGTCAGGTTTAGTTTTCCTGGGCTATTAGATAGAGGGCCTCAGTTCCTTACTGACTGTTGATTCGAGGTCTCTTTTAGTTCCTTGCCACATGGGGGACTCCCTAGGGCAACCCACAGTATGGTTGTTGGCTTCTATTGAGCAGTTGAGAAAGTGGGAAACAGTGAATGGGCCAGAAGCTGTTTTCTTTATCATCTAATCTGTGGAGTGGCTGCATTCTTTTCACTTTGCCCAATAGTGGCAAACCTGTAGACTTCAATTTCTGATCCTCTGCCCGTGTAATCTGTAGAAAAGTGATTTTGGAATTAGACCGTCTTGTATCTGCCACCCAATTCTGCTTCCGTATAGTTTTATTATTATAAAACTCAGTTTTCTTAAAATAAAATTGAATGAATGCAAGGTAAAAACGGCTTTGTTATGGCTGGACTCTCTCTGGACTCCAAGAGACAGAGGGCCAAAGAGCAGCCCCACCTGTCTTCAGAGTTCAGTTTTTATGGGAAAACATGGGTGCTTTCAGAGTAGTTTCAAACTGGCCAATGAAATTCACATTTCAAGTGAGCACACAAGTATATCTCACAAAAGTAGAAGTTTCTGTTTGCCTGAGGTTAGGACATCTGTTTGTTTGAGATTGTGACGTTTTATTTATTTTTGGAAATTTTGGGTCTCTGTAGCACAAGAGAGCAGTAGGTACAAAGTTCACACAGCAGCCAGATTTCACAGAGCAAGATGGAGCCACATTACAAAATGGAGTTATTCTAGTTCCCTCCCTGCCTGTTACATAAATCTATCACATAAAATCATTTTGAAAATTTAACAAAGTGAATCGTAAGAAATACTTAGCATAATTTCCCCTTATTTAATAATAACATCTTTTGTGCTGAAATTTATGTAGAGGACACAGCGGCAAAAATATGCTACCGTGGGGTGACTTTCCCGCAAAAGTTGACAGGAAGGGAAGTAAGGAGGCAGGTTAGAGACAAACACCGACAGAACACAGGAGGCGTGGGGCTCAACCGCCTGGAGGACAGTCACAGAGAAGGTTGCTGAGACTTTCCCGGTCTTCGTTCCTCATTTACACAGGATTACTAGCCTGGCACGTATTGTGTTTGGAGTATGGGTTTAGTTAGAGAAAATTAATAATCTTGATGTTAAAAGGTTAAACAATAGAACCAGAGAGATGTTTCTGTGGTTAAGGGTGCTTCCTGCTCTTCCGAGGACCTGGGTTTGTTTCCCAGTACACGTCAGGTGGCTCACAACTGCTTGTAACTCTTGCTCCAGGCTGCACTCACAGGGCAAGCACAGACACAGTTAGATTTACACAAATGAATTTTATAAATGAAAACAAAACAATTTTAAAAAGAAGTTAAACAATTTGCAATCATGGGTTAGATCACAAGAACTTTTAGTTACTTGGGATTATTTTACTTACCTCTAATACTATAAACAATTGAACAAGCAATTAATTTTGTTTGTTTGTTTGTTTGGTTGTTTTCTCATCACAGATGGATACTGCTGTATAGCAAATGACACGGGAGGTGAAGCCCATAAGAACCAAAGTTCTTGTGACTTGTGTTTCAGAAGCAGTGAGAACACGGTGCTATGCGCCTGTGGACCCCGGCCCCTGACAAGGGGTCTCTCCACATGCCGTGTGTGCACCGAGCTCCCATCAGTCAAGGCTGATCAGTCGGCTGCCTTCAGTGGTACTGCTGGCAGCCTGATGTTTTACTGCCATGCATTATTCATCTCAACATAAGGGACAAAGCCAGCTCTGTTAGCCACTGCCTGAGGGCACCTGGAGTCAGAGGGGAAATGTGGTTCTGGAATTGTGTTTCTTTTTGAGACTGGAGAAAGCAGACTAGCCATAAGCACTTGCCACTACAATTCAGTTAGTAAAATATGTATAATCAAAGTACTGCTCAGAGGTTATTTCTTAGGGCACTAGAAGAATTTCTAGAAAACAATAGAGCAGATGCAGTCAGGCTTTGCTTCATCTTTACCCTAGGGCTATAATTAATTGAATTCTATCGCTGAGAATACTCAGTTGAACCACCTAGTAAATTGATCAGGAACGTGTATGGAAATGGTAAACAAAGCATCTTGTTTGAAATTTCGTTTTTTGATGAGATAAACAGCCGGACGTTGACATTGCCCAGAATTTATCAGTAAGTGTCTGTGTCCTATTCCTTTTGGGATGCTGTAATGAAATACTGCAGAGTAGGTATGTTATAAACAACAGATTTCATATTTTCACCTGTCATATTTTCACATAATGGGACAAAGTCTCTCAGGACCTATCTTATAAAGGCACAAATCCCATTTATAAGAATTCTACTAATGCTATACTGTTTAGGATTTCAGCTTATGAACTTTAGGAAAACACATCTATTCAAATCATAGTGACCTCTAAATGTGTATATACAGGTGTGTGGCGGCGGGCACTGTCCTGTCTTAGCTACTTTCTTGTGGCTGTGCTAAAATACCCTCCCAAAAGCTCCTTAAGAGAGAAAGGGTTTATTTTGACTTATAGTTTCAGGAGTATATAGTTCATCATGGTACAGAAGGCATAGCGGCAGAAACATGAGGCCGAGTGGTCACATCATACCCATACTTAGGAAGCAGAGACTCCACAGGAAGTGGAGCCCAGCTATAAAGCCACAAAGTCATCCTCTAGGATCCCACTTCCTCCAGAAAGGCTCTACTACCTAAAGACTCCATAATCCTCCTAAACAGCACCGTCTGCTCAGGATCAAAGAGTCAAACATGTGAGTCTAGGGGGCACTTTTCACATTCTAATAATAACACACACACACAAGACACATGCACACAAACACAAAAGAAGGGAGAGGAAATGAAGAATATGTTTTTTAACTGCAAAATTTTAACTTCCAGTTAAAGCTCTAAAATAAGCCATTATTGACCTAATTTCTAAAGCATTATCTGAAAAGCTAACCTTTCCACTGTAAATTAGAAAGTTAAAATTAATGAAGCATGTAGCTGAAGTTTACAGTTTTTAAAATATTTTATTTATTATTATTATTATTTTTTTGAGACAGTGTCTCCCTGTAGCCCCAGCTGTTCTAGAACTTGCTATGTAGACCAGGCTGACCTTGAACTCAAAGAGATCTGCCTGCCTCTGCCTCCCAAGTGCTGGGATAAAAGGTGTGAACCACCATGCCCGACTTTATTTATTACTTTTATCTTGGATGTATGTAAGTGCACCCATGTTGTGCAGTGCTTATGGAGATCAAAAGAGGGAATCAGATCACCTGAAACTGAAGTTATGGAGCTGTTAGCTGCTATGTGGGTGCTGGGAATCCAACCTAGGTCTTCTAAAAGAACAGCATGTATTCTTAACTGCTGAGCCATCTCTCCAGCCCCTGTAGTTACTTTATTATAAAAATAACTTATGTCACTGAAAATTAGAAGTTAACAAAAGAAAGACATTATCCAAAGATAATTATTGTTAATATTTCCATGCACGTTTAGTCTTTTTCTGTAACACTGTGTCAGTTTGTGTTGTTTAGTGAAGTTTCTTTACAATGCTATCAATTATATAATTAACACTAAAAAATGATCTGATGATGTTTTACCAGTTTAAAAATATATAATAATAAATCTTAATTATTACAAGTGTCATCAAATGTTTTGAAAAGATTTTTAAAGCATTTGTTTATTCATTGGCATTTGTATATGTGTGTATGTGTGTATATGTGTGTGCTTTTGTATGTGTGTGTGTATGTGTGTACTTGTGTGTGTGTGTTTGTGTGTGCTTGTGTGTGTGTGTATACCCATGGAGGTCAGAGGACAACTCACAGAAATCAGTTCTCTTCTTCCACGAAGCAGGTCCCAGGGACTGAACTCAGGTCAATGAATTGGTCATATACCAGAGACACCTGTTCTTCTATGATCATTGCTACCATATTCATAACAGCCAAGAAATGAAAACAACCAAGATGTCTATGAACTCATAAACAGATAATAGAAGTATGGTACTTCTACACAACGGAATGTTATTCAACCATTAAGAAAGATGAAATTACAAAGTTCACAGGTAAATGAATGGAACTGGAAAGAATCATTCTGTGTGAAATCATCCAGACTCAGAAAGACAAAGGTCACACGTTCTCTCTCGTGAGTGCATGCTAGCTAGCTTTTAATCTTCACATAGATGTGTGTCAATTGTGAATTCCTTAGTGATCAGGAAACTAATAAGATGCCATGGCGGTGGTTCATAAGAGACAAGATAGGTCCAGCAATCAAAATGGGAAAGCAGGTGTGGGTAGGACATGTTTAATGGTGTGGGGAATGAGAAGGTGGAGCAGAAGAGGGATCACTAACACTAAAGGCCTTTGAAAGGTTATGTGGAAACCAAATATAGAAACCTTTTCAACATATTGAAATAATTAACAATATAGAAAGAGTTACAATACAGTTACCTATGACATGGGTTCAATGGCCCTAATAGACCGACAAGCAAATGGAAAGCTCAAAACCAGGGATGGACTCCCTTTTTTGGAGTGTTGGCCAGAGATTCCATAGGTCCTCAGTTAATACTTGCTCTTGCTGTTGTCTTTGCTTATCCACCAGAACTTGACAGTAAGATCTTACTTCTGAAAACAATATATACTCGAGTGACAGAACAAACAAGGAGAAATCATGCTGATACTGTCCTTGAAGTTACATCTCTGCTGGCTAGCTTTCATAGGACTTGAAGGTGCTATGGTAGAGAAAGGTAATCATACTCTTTACCTAGCTGTGAACCGTACAATTACAAATGGCAAAATATGACCCCTAGTGCAATAGTGCATGTACCTTATGGGAATAACCAAACATTGTCTAATTAAATTTAAGGCTTGCCCTCTCAAGATGGAGTTCATAACCAACACTGTTATCAAGGCCAAGAGCCTATAGCTAGACAGGTCACAACCCATAGGGAGGACCCTAATACTATCATTTTGCTAAATAGACATAAATATTAAACTGAGTCATAATGACTTATCTATGGATAATAGATTAGTGCATCTCCCAGGTCTCACCCTAGAAGGTTCCAGCATGATTAACACAGAGACCCACAAACGCAGAGTATAAGAGACTGCATAGTGTTCAGCTTTAAATGGGATATCTATATCGCATTCTCTTCTCCAAAGGCTTGATTAACATTGTGGAGGAGAGGATAGAAAGATTATGAGCCAAAGGTGTTAGGTGAATACAAGAAAATTATACTGTCTGGATGCCACAGGGTAGTTGGACATATAAACCCACAGTGCTTATGGCAGTATGCAAAAGACCTGTGCAAAGCCAAGCCGGACAGGGGCCCAACGTGGAAGTGGAGGTGAGCAGGGAGCCCAGTTCTAGTTGAGGATACACTGGTAATGGATAAATTCTGGGAAAGGGAGAGTCAGTTTTCTTTACTGGTGTGACACCTGGCAGATTGACCAGACTCTAAGGGATAGACACATCCCCAAGCACACTAGGGAAACACACTCAGTTCAATGTGCCTTTAAGAAGAATTTTTTAAGACAAATAATGGAAGACATGAAGGAGGGTTTGTAAGATGGGGTGGGAATGGAGAAGGTCTATATATGATCAAAATAAATTATATGAAATTCTCAGGTCAACAAAAGTATTTCGGGGGTCTGGAGTGATGACTCTGTAGTTTAGAACACTGGCTGTTCTTGTAGAGGGCCTTGGGTTTGGTTCCCAGCACCCACATGGTGGTTAACAACATGTGAAACTCCTCTTGTATAGTTCCAATGCCCTCTTCTGGCCTCTGCAGGCATTGTATGCACAGGTACACTTACATAAATGCAGGCAAAACAGTCATAAAATAAAAATAAATAATAAAAATATTTTAAATTAATAATTTTTGACTCAATATTTAGCGGGGAGCTATACTGCAGATTATTTATCTTTCATTTCTTGTGATTTAAGTATATTTCCAGGTTTCCAGTTGCCAAGTTGAGGGTATTCCTCCGTATACTCTTCTAGGCATTTCTAATTAGTTTAGATCCTTAAATCTGTTCTATTAATTGAATCACATATACTCCCTCTGTGTGTGCAAGAGCTGCTTCTATTAGATTTTGAGTTAAGAAACCAGAATTTTGAGGGACTATTATTGTTCTGCTCAGTTTAAGTAATATTGGAAGTATCTGTTTTATGAAAGTTGGAGAGGTATTTCCTCCTTATTCTTCAATCTTTTTTTTTGAGACAGGATCTCACTCTGTAGTTTTTTTTTTTTTGACCTGAAACTCTCTATGTAGACCAGGCTGGCATCAAAGTCATAGAGATCCACCTGCCTCCACCATTGACTGCTGGGATTAAAGCGTGTTCCACCGTTCCAACACTTACTAAACTACTTTTTTTAACATCCTTTTGGACATTTTCAGTTTTTCCATAGATCATCATCAATTCCTGTTTTAGGCCGATTATTAAGTCAGTTTTGATCATTTGTATTTTTTTCTACTAGCTAATAGTTTTATTTTTGCAATTTTATTAGGAAAGTTGGGTACCAACTTCTTATTTTGTAGTGTATATTTACATTATTTCAGGGAAATTTCCAGTGATCATGACAATATGTTTTCCTATTTATTGAAATAAAGATATAAACAATTCAGGTTTATCTTTATATAAAGTAAGAAACTAGGGTCAGTGTTTTTCTCTTTCTATTTCAATGCTTAAAGTTTTTTTATTTTTAAAGTACCCTGGATGGGGTTGGGGATGGCTTAGTGGTAAAGCGTTTGCCAGCAAGCATGAAGACCTGAGCTCAGATCCCCATGACCCACCAGAAAAGCTGGACACAACAGTGCACATCTGTGCTCCTGGCACCCAGTGAGCAGAGACGGGAGCTTGCTGACTGGACACGTAGATGGACTCCAGATGCCCCCCTTCTCAAGAAACAGGGTGGAGGGCTGGTGAAGTGGCTCAGTACTCGCTGCCAAATGATGACCTGAGCTCATTCCCTGGAATCCAAACAGTGGAAACAGAGAACTGACTCTTGCAAGTTGTCCTCTGACCTCTACCCATGTGCCATAGCACGAATGTACACACACGCACAAAATATACAAGTATAAAAGAATTTTAAACATAATAGCAGTTTAGGAAGACATCTGACATTGAATTTTGGCTTCCACACATGCACACACGCATCCACACACACACGCGCGCGCGCACACACACGCACACAAGCACACGCACACACGCACACACACACGCGTCTTGGATGGACAGCACGGATGCTCCTGATTCCCCAGCTGGGGAACTATGGAAGTTCTAATGCTCCTCCAGTCACATGCAAGTTATAAGATTTTTTTCAACTGAAGAGTCTGGGCTTGTCTTCTCTGGGCTAATGATTTCACAGAAGCCAAAGTGAGCAACTCAGAACAGCAGAAGGGGTGTGTAATGCCTCTGACCATTTTCAGTCTTAGGATAAAATACAAAAGTCCTTCCTCATGGCAGTTTCTGCACAATCAGACTCCAGTACCAGTCTCAGTGGTATGGAATCTCGTGACCTCACCATGTTCTATCCTTCCAGCTGGCTCCATGCGTTCTACACCAGAGATTCCAGCCTGTTATGTAGCTGTCTGTCCTCTCCACCTGGAGCATACCTGGATCCCTGATGTACTTGGCAAACACCTAACTAAATCCGAACATCTTTTCCTGTCTCAGCTTCAAAAAGCCAGTTCTCAGCACCCCTTCTTGAGCTTCTGCAGCCTTGCTGAACTAAGTCTTCATGCAGTGCTCTCTCAGATCAGTCCTGGTTAACCTCATGACCTCTGGAAAAAGGTGGATTTAAACAGGATTTACAGTTTATTAACCTTCTGGCCCTGGGTAAGGTCCATAAACTCTCTGTATTTCAGGCCTTCTATTTGTAAAGGAGGACTAGAAGTAGTACTGATCAAGGTGATTGTGCGTCAAAATGCGTGTGTGTGTGTGTGTGTGTGTGTGTTCAAGTTGCTTGACTAGTATAAGTATACTCTGTTGTACACATCAATGTGATTGGCACTTTAATGTTTTTATATTCGTTTATTTATCAGGGGATGTGCACATGCCACCGCATACATGTAGAGTTCAGAAGACAGCTTGCAGGAGTCAGTTCTCTTTCTGTACCATGTGGGTTCTGGAGACAGACCTCATGCTGTCAGGCTTGGTGGAAAAGTCCTTTACTCTCTGAACCATCTCGCTTGCTTGCACCTGCTGCCATTTCTTTATAGTACATAGCCAACTTTGCATAACTGTGATGTATAGGAATGGTTATTTCATGTCTATGAAATAGACTTCAAGGGGCTCTGGGTTTATTCATCACCATACCATGGTCCTGGCCCAGGGGGTGGATATATTTATTGAGTAAATGATGACTGCTCAATTTCTTTATGTTATGTCTTCAGACTTTTAAAAACAATTGATTTTTATTTACATGTATGTGTGTGTCTGTGTGTGAAAATATGCATGTGAGTACAGTGCCCTTGTACTCACAGAAGAGGGCATGAGATCACCTGGATCTGGAGTTGCAGGTGGTTCTGAGTTATAAAGTATGGGTTCTGGGGACAGAACTGTGGTCCTCTGCAAGAGTAGTGAGCACTCTTAACTGCTGAGCCGTCTCTGCAGCCCCCCTTCAGACTTTTTAATGCTCTTGTAAACTTTGTTAAAGCCTTTCAGGAGACATTTCCCCCTCATTTAATAGACAGAAATTAAGGCTCTGACAATTTTATCTCTGTTTTAATGATACAGTTTAATATAATCTTCCACTGTTTTCCCCAAGTGCTCTCGCCAGACACCCACTTTTATGGGGCAGGAACTGGTTTAACACAAAGAAGTGATTTTATTGTATGATCTCTTGCTGTGGTAACTTTTTTCTTCCTATTAGTCTGACTTGTATTCTTTTAGACTCTTTGCAGAACATATCTGGTGAATGACATGAGGGAGAGGACTGTCCCATGGCTAACTAGATTCAATAGCAAGCACTGTCAACTTCTGGTGCCATGGATTGCCTTATGGCCCCCCTCACCAGTGTTTTCTGGTCCAGCTGCTGAGTGTTACGTGTTATTTAACTTTACCTAAATGCACATACAGCATGGGTGGCGTTCAACCTGTGGGAATACCTGTGATACTCACTTGCCACAGTGTACTCTACAACGCTCAGCGGAGCAAAGGAAGAACAGCACATGGAGCAGTGATCTGCCAGCAACTGTGTCATGATTTATTGGGGATCACAGCTGGTGGAGGACAGCTTAGCACTGCTGTGAAGGTGTGCTGCCTGCTAGGTAGAAATGGAGAACTGTCCCTGCAGATTCTATGTTCTCACAGCAAACCAGGAGAAAAAAGATCGTCAACAGAGAGGCAATCCCTGACTCAGCTTTCTCTGAGATGAGATTCTGCCCAAAACTGCATCAGCTAGAATCCTTCCTCGCTGGCCCAGAAGAGCCCCTAACAGAGTTTGTACTTTGTCCTTGCCTCTGAACTTAGATAGAACTTAGAATCTCCTTTAATTGAAAACAGTTTTTTAAAGTTGTGTATGCTGTGTATGTGTTGTATGTGCTTATGTGTGCATGTGCATGTAGGTGTGTGTGCTCATGCTTGTTCATGTGTGAGCCAAAGAAGGACATAGAATTTCCTGCTCTATCACTCTCCAAGTCATTCTCTTTAGACTGGGTCTCTCACCAAATCTGGAGCTAGGCTAAAGCCAGCAAGCTTCAGTGATGTGAGAGTACACATACAGTTAGGCCTAGCTTTTTTATACGGACACTGGGGACCTGAATTCAGGTTCTCATGCTTGTGCAGCAAATGTTCTTACCCACTGAGCCATCTCCCCACCTTATTTTGGAACAATGAACAAACTGAGGATACTAGAAGCTGGAGAAGGCTTGTCGGTTTCAAAGCAGCACCCATCAGTGCTCATGGAGCCTTCTCATGAATCTGTGTATTCTCTACAAAATGCAAAATGTAACCACAGAAAATCTTTAATATGCTTTGCCAATGACTGACGGAAGAACGTAGCATCTATGAGAGCAGAAGGCAGCTAAGAGGAGGAAAGAAAAGTCCAGAAAGTTTGCCTAGAATTTACAGACAACACAGGATGAGGTTCTCTTTTATACAGACTATGATAATAATTTCTAGTTGCTATGACATGCTTAGATGGAAAACCAGGGACTACATTTATTGAAGTCACTTTATTCCTGTCTAGGAAGAGTGAATTTCCTGGACTAAATGCAAAAAAAGACATTTTATCTCCCCAATAACAGCCTGATCTCCTTTCTAGGCATCTCTGGGGTCCATGTACAGACACTGACGGAAGTTAAGAACTCCGCCCCCGAGGAAGTGTGCAGTGAACTGTGCCCCGCATTAGTGTCCCAGGACTGTTATAACAGAATGCCATCAGGTAGGCAGCTAAAAACAGGAGAAATTAATTTTGTCATCACTCCTGAGAATGGAAATTTGAATTCAAGGTGCCAGCAGGACCATGCCCATTCTGAACGCTGCTGGGAAGGGTCTTTTTCTGCCCCGTTCCAGGTCTGGTGTTAGCCAGGGACCTTTGGCAGTCCTGGACTTGTGGGCAGGCACATTCTGCTCTCTGCCTTGCTGTCCGCACGATGTCTGCCTGGGTCTGGGAACTCTGTATCTTCATGTGTGTTCTCTCTTCTTATAAGGACTTGAGTCTGCCCTAGGATGGATTGTGCCTCACTAAAAACTGATCATATTTTCAGGGACCCTGTTTTCAATTAAGATCACATTCACAGGTATTTGATATTAGGCTTTATATTTATCTTTTAGGGAATACAATTCTTTTTAGTTTTTTCAAAATTTGACTTAACAAATCTAAATTGCTTATATTAATAGTAAACATCATAATGCTTTGATATATACAAATACACATTGTATAATGGCTGAATCAGGCCAAGCAGCATAAGTATTACCTGTTTTATGGAGAAAATACTTAAAATCTGTTCTCATAGAAATTTTCTAGTGTAAAATATGCTGTTACTAAATGTAGTCATTGTAGCATATTATTCTATAATTAGATATCATATATTTATTTTTCCTGCCCAACTGTATTGTGTGTGTGTGTTTGTGTGTGTGTGCAGTTTGACATGCACATGCGTGTCATGTGTGTGGAGATCAGAGGGCAACTTCAGGTGTTGTTCCTCATGTGTTATCCACTTTTGTTCATTTTTATTTAGTTAGACAGGTGGATCTCTCGTTGACCTGGAGCTCACCAAGTAGACTAGACTGTCTGGCTAGTAAGCCTCAGGGGTTCACCTGTCCTCACCTCCCCAGCACTTGGGTAACAAGCCTGGGCCACCATTCCCAGCTATTATTTACGAGGATGTTGAGATCAAGCTCAGGTCTTCATTCAAGGCAAGATGCTTGACTGTCTGAGCTGTCTTGCTAGCTCGCTTAGGCAAACTTTAAGTCTTTTGATCAACATCTTCCCAGGTTCTCTCTTGCCCCTTGACTTCCACTTCTGCTAACCACTTCTGTTTTATTTGCTGTGGGTTAGGCTTTTTGGATTCTATATAAGCGTGAGATCAGGCGGTGCATGCCTTTCTCTGTAGCTTATTTCACTTAACATAATGTTCTCAAGGCTCATTCATATCATCATAAAGGTAATCTTCAGTTGCAATGTTGAATGTCCACTATGAGCATACCTTAATTTCTTCATCAATTCCCTCCCCAATGGATACTTAGGTTGTTTTCATTTCTTGGCCTTTCTGACATCTATGCAGCAGCATGTACGTGTAGATATTCCTTTGACCCACTGACTTCCTTTCTTTTGGATATATACTGAGAGGTGGACTTGCTGGAGCATATAAACTTTTATTTTTTAATTCTTTTCAGGAAATTCTCCTGTGTTTACTCAGGATCGCACTGACTTATATCTCCATGAACAGTATGTAACATTCCCTTCTCTTCATTTCTTTGCCAATGTTTGCTGGCTTTTTGATTTATGATAATACTTTCCTGATGCTAAGCGATGTTGAACATTCATTCTCTTAGGTACCTGTTTGCTATCAGTCACTCTTCCTTTGATAAACGTCTGTTTAGGTGCATTGCCCATTTTAATTGGATTACTTTTTCTACTAAATTGTTTATTTTCCTTATACATTCTGGTTATTAATCTCTTGAAGCTGTATGGTTGTGGGATCATATTTCTGCACACTTAAGAGTCAGTAACAGTCTTTAGGTAGTCATCCTTAAGATCTTTACTTGCTAGTGTTCTCCTGATCCAGTAGATACCTTATCATTCCAAAATATTCAACATTTTACTGAAATAGAGTTCTCTGCTACAATATTATTTGAAGTTGTATTTATTTTTTTATTTTAAGTATATGAGTGTTGGCCTATTCGCATGGAAGTTCACCATGTGCATGCCTGGTGCCAACGGAGGCCATAGGAGGGTGTCAGCTCCTCTAGATTGTGAGCTACTATGTTATGCTAGGAACTGAACCTGGGTCCTCTGAAAAAGTAGAAAGTGTTCTTAACTACTGAGCCACCTTTCTAGGCCCTCAGCTACATTATTTTAAAATCTCTTCCAAAACTTCTCTCAGGTTCACAGGGATCTAAGATACTACCACATCACATCAAGAGAAGACTTACTCTCTTTATAGTCGATGATGTTTAGTAGTTAAATTTATACTTCTGTCTGTCAAAATCTAAATGTCACCAGCATTTGATTCCTTAGTGACTTAATAATGTGTTTAGATACAGTGACCACTGTTCTTTGTGAAATATACACTTGTATCTTCTCAAGCCAAACCCACCAGAAGCTAGAATTTTGGGGATCCATTTATTTGTAACACTTGGTACAGGCAGTTAACTCTGAAGACCAAGGGTATTTTATAGCAGGCAGAGTTGCATCTTAATACCTATCTTTCCAGTGGATGCAGTAGAGTTATTTTCCTGAGTTGATTATAAAAGACTAATTTAGTACCTCAGGGCCTCTCTGTCAACAAACATGGGTCAGTAAATGACAAAGTTCTTTTCAATCTTGGAAGCTCTCTTGATAAGTTGTTGGATACAAATTAGGATCAGCTTCCTTCAGGCAATAAATTTTAGCTCCTCTATGATGTGTTATACTGCTACAGAACATTATAGAACTCCGAGATTCTTCCCAGGACTGGTGAGCAGTGCACTCCCTCTGTATGATGCATTATACTGCTGCAGGACCCTAGATCCCCGAGCTCCTTCCCAGGACTGGTGAACAGTGTCCTCCCTCAGCTGCGTACATTTGCTCATCATACTGTCACTCAGCTGGATTCTTGTCACCCAAGTGCAGTCAGCTAAAATATTTGTTTTGGGGTGTATTTCAAAATCCCTACCTATCACAAATTTATTCACCTGCTAGAGAGTGAGCTTTATCAATGGTAAGCCACGCCTTATCATTGGACATCTTGGTCTCCAAAGTTAATACTAACTCAAAAGTTAGTGGATTTTTTTCTCTATTAACCCTTCATAGAACCTAGGAAGCAGGATAATATTCACATGCCTAGAAATATCCTCTTCAGGATAAATTCAGCTGTCTAAATCTCTCAATAATATTGGTAGTCCAATCTATAAAGATGACAAGGGATCTTGAAATGGTGTTAAAAGATCATTTTCCCTAGAGGATAAAATCATGGCTACCATATAGAGATGAAAATGAACATAAG
The DNA here is from genome assembly GCA_035773235.1 of Eospalax fontanierii. Lineage (NCBI taxonomy): Eukaryota > Metazoa > Chordata > Mammalia > Rodentia > Spalacidae > Eospalax > Eospalax fontanierii. Next base: position 48,465,647 of record CM069547.1, on the reverse strand, counting down.
GGTAAAATGCCTGCTGCAAGGATAAGTGTCTGAGTTCTGATCAACAATGTCCACATAGAAGTCAGGTGCGGTGGTACACAGCTGTGAGTGCTAGACTAAGAGTATGGCAAAGAGAGGTGGATCCCTGAACCTCATTAGCCAGCCAGTCCAAACAAAATGGTGAGCTTCAGGCTCAGTGAGGTAACCCTGACTCTCATTTGTGGATCCTAGCTTCAAATCCTTAGATAGGAGTATATATTCTGATGTAACCACAGCATTCAGGAAAATGGAGAGGAACGATGGGGGGAGAGGGGAAGAAGGACTACCAGGAGTGGGAGCATAGCAGACAGATGTCATCTGTGGGGTAATAAGAAAATGGGGGATTCTTTAACCGGGGAGGGAAGAGGAAGGGTTGTACAGGAGGAGAGAGAGAGAAATAATGCTTAGGTAGCAGGAAAAGCCAAGAGGAAATGTAGTATTTAATAAACCTACTGAAAAATGCACAAATTCAGTGTGTGTGTGTATGTGTGTGTGTGTGTGTGTGTGTATACATTCATATGTATAGCTAAAGGCTATTATAACAAAAACCACAGTGCCAAGCAAGGGAAACCTTCCTTCAAGTTATTGGTCAAGGGAGTCCAAGAGACCCCCAAAATAATGCAGACTATTTACACAGCCCAGAAGTTGAGTATAAGACTCCACTGCTGAAGACATGGCATGCTTCAGACACAGGACTTAGATTAATTGAACTGGAACTGACTAGGAGGTCTCCTCCTTGAAGATTAGCACTCATCGTAGCAGAAGAAACTATGCAAACTGCCAAGGGAGAAACAATAGTTCTACAAGCTCTAAAGCCTATGAACTACAATGACCAGTCCAAGAAATTATCTCTTGGTGCAATAATGGCAATTTTATCTCAGGGGTAATCAACAGCTACCTAATTGGACTTGAGATCCACTCAATAAGAGGGAGTCGATGTGTGACTGTAAATATACCCTAGTACACGTGGTTGGAGAGGTCATAGACGCTAGAGAAGAACCTACTTCGGTCACTTGCATAGACCAACATAATTTCTTACTATGTTCCAAATATGTTACTGATTTATCTCTCACCACTCATCAAAGAATCTTCTTTTTTGCAACAGAACAGAACTTTTACAAAGTTCCACCACTAATCAAGTCACCAGTACTTATCCTCACATGAATCTTTGGCCTGAATTTCTTCAGCACTTACTCAAAGTTCTCTTGATTTAGATATTGTAGTTTGGACAAACTGGCATTGGGAAAACTTTTCATTTCCTTCAAATGAAACTTACTTCATAGCAGAGGAAGACCTTCTGATTCTCCTGCCTCTACCTCCCCAGTACTGGGCAACCACACGCTGTTTCTGTGATGGTAAGGATGGATCACACAGCTTTGTGCATGCTAGAAGCTACAAAGAGAGCTACAGCCCTAGCCCAGGTTTTAATTCTTATTTTAAATCTGAATGCTTTCAGATAATACTCTTGGATTTAGGTCAATTTCTTTCATTTTTTTTTTTTTAACTTCAATAGGAAAAGTTAGCCATGTCACCATTAAGAAAACCTTTAGTTGTCTTTTTATATTTTGATATTATTTAGCATATCAAAGAACCATTCTTTGATTTGTAATTATTAAAGCTATAAAGACTACAAGGAGAATATTGACTTGTTCTCCTTGACTTATTAAAATAATGAATTATATTGACCATGTTGGGAGGACTAAACCAATTGCACTGTGAAACAAACCCCTTTGATCAAAGAATATTATCTTCTAAGAGGATGCCATGTTCTTTTTGCTATTTTGATTTGGGTATTTTTGACATCATGTTTTGCTGCACTGGGGCCACTGGATATAAACTGGACAATTTATACATTGTGGAAAGTGTGGAGTTTTGTTTTTGAACTATGTGAGCTACTTTTACGCATAGGCTTTTGCGATTTTACAGGTTAAATAATAGGCATATGCTTTCACAGAATTATGTCTCTTCCATCAGGTCATAATGTTATCATTAGATTTCTGTGTCTTTATTTCTGTTCCAAGTTTGTCAAAGTTCAAGAACTGTGTTAAAATAATCCTTATTAAAGTTGACTTCACTGTTCTTTTGTGGAATCCCATGTTTATGAAAGTCCAGTTTGCCATGCTGAGCATATTCATTTACATCTACTTGCCTGATAATTTTCCTGTCTGCACTGAATCCATTGCTGTGTTCATGGGGTCTGTGTGCTTAGTAGATGGATACTCACTGACCGATCTCTATCATATTCCAGGAACATTTTCTGGGCAGGAATCAGTTGAACAGAATTTAAATTTAGTATTAAAATCATTGCAAGATTACTCACATGATCTCTACTCAACCTATCATCACTCTTAATTATCCTACTGCAATAATGTATATCTAGTTGAATTGTCACAGATCAAATCAGAACAAGTTGAAAAAAAATGTAAGTTTATTCTGTGTACAAAAGAACCCATCAGACAAACGGAGGTATGAAACTGATAATGGAGAGCTGAGCAGATGGCTCAGTCAGTAAAATGTTTTCAATACAAGCATGAAGCCCGAGTTCAGATCCTCAGTGTCCATGTCTGTCATCTTAGTGCCAGTGGTGACAGGAGGGTCCCTGGAGCTCACTGACCACTTAGTTTCACCGAATTGGAGGGCCTCAGGTTCGGTGAGAGACAGTGTCCCCACATAAAAGGTGGAGAGTGACTGAGAGTCACACTTCAAGTTGACATCTGTCCTACACACACACACACACGCACACCACCCCTCCCACACACGTGCACATGGGCACACTTGTACACACATATGACAATGGTGAAATATTTGGCTCACTGAAGTCACAGCCCAATTTACAAAGCTTAATAGAATCAGCATTTTGACCTTTCTCGAGATCGGCTATTATAAATTAACATTCTTTTCACAGCATGTGGAGCTGTGTAGGTTGATTTGCCTATAGCTGATTGGTTTAATTTCCCCAAATCATGCTAACAAGGATGAAAATCTTACACTTTGCATTTCATTTATGATTAGAATTAGTGTTTCAGGGGAAATGGGATCTCTTAAATGTTGACTATATGCTGACGTGTGATTGACCTGGGGGCACATCTAATAGGTGGCTTCCATATATAGTTTTCTTGAATATCCCTTAAACAAGGTTTTCTTTTAATTGTCTGTTAAGGAAAAAAAAAAAAAAAAGAAAAGACAATCCCAAATGAATTGCTTTTACATTTGAAGTTAGATTCTGCAGAGATTTCTGCTGCAGCGGGGATTTCTTTAGACTCTAAAAAGAAAATCTCAATAATAATGACTAGACAATTTAGCGGCAGCTTTATTCATTTAGCTAACATTGGCCTGTCCCTCAGCATCCACATTTCTTTCCCCTAAATCCTATTTTGCAAAGCCTAGTGTGAATGATAAGTTCCTGCATGGAGCCAGAGTTAAAAATAACTCCCTGTTAACTGTTAATAAGTATTAGCGAGGCAGAAGCCCAGTGCTGTCTCAACCTAATTCAAACAGAATCAAAGCGAGCTGTGCTAAAGGCCACAGCTTTAGAGTCTCTCCCCACTTCCTTTTCTTGTGTCTTAATCAGGAATTAGTACAAAGAGCTGCCCTTTCTCTGAGGTGCATCGGGCCTTGCCCAGTTCCTCTCATCAAAGCTTTTATTCCTGGTGGCTCTTCCCTCACATCCTCTATCCATCTCATCACCAAGAGGAAGTCTTCGTGATCAAAGTTTTGCTTGAGGCTGGTGACACCTATTGTGATAGATAAGCGGAAAGCAAAGCACACTTGTTTATCTGTTTTATAAAAATCTATGTAACCTGGGGAGATTTTATATATATATAAAATATATATATATGGTGGAGAGAGGAAGGAGAAGAGAAGACAAACTTTTCCAAGAAGAATAAATTGCTTAATTGCCTGGTGTTGAGGTATAGTTTTCAAGTCTCAAAATAGAAGGGGGAAGGTGGGAAAGACTTGCCCGGCAGCAAATATATGGTGAGGTTTGTTCACAGTTGTCTCAGTTTGGGGGAGTTGCTTGTTCCATCTGCGAGGATATGGCGCTCTCTCTCTCTCTCTCTCTCTCTCTCTCTCTCTCTCTCTCTCTCTCTCTCTCTCTCTCTTTGCTGTATGCATGTGTGAGGGCAAAAGGGTCCACTCTGGAGTTAACAGGTGCCAGAGACATTGCTGACTTTTATGTGGGCAACCTAGCTTACCAAGTACTCTGATCCATGGAGCCATCTCCTTGGCCCAATAAAAGACATTTTAAAGAGGAAAGATGTGATACACAATCCAGTATTGTTATTAGTGACTATAAAGTCTATATTTTTTATTGAGGAAGGAATTTAAAGCAAGATATTTTATTTTTGGTTTTTAGAGGCAGGGCTTCCCTGTAGTTCCAGAGGATTGACCTTGACCTCAGAGATCCACCATCCTCGGCCTCCCAAGGGCTGGGATCAAAGGCATCACTTCCATCACTAAAATGAAGATTTTTAAAAATGCATTTAAAATTGAATTTTTTTCAAATTTCACACAAAATAATTAGGAAAAAATAAAATATATATTATAGAGATTTGGGAGAAATTTTCTAATCAAAAAATACTAGAAGATTAACATATAAAAATTATTCACCTCCAAAACACATTTAAGAAGTGTTTTGAATTATATTCTGTTCATAAATACTTGGATAAGATAGTACAGAGCAAAAATTGATTCTTAGTTTTAAAGAGCTCTTTTGTAAAATGTATCATTTATTAATATTTTTCTTAAGATTGACATTCTCTCACATGAAGAACTTATTACCAGTCCATGTGACATGTACCAGAATTATATTGATGATTATGGACAATGAAAATGATATTTTTTTAATAAAAAATTAAGCAGATACATTTCAATTAAAATTATTTTTAATAGACACATAATATTTGTCTGTATTTCACAATCTATTTGGCACCCCATGGAACATTCTCCAATGTTAACCACATACTGGGGTACAAAACAGACTTCAACAAATACAAAAATTGAAATAATTCCATGCGTTCTATCAGACCATAATACTATAAAGTTTAAAATACCAGACGAAGCTGTGGTGACTTCACAAACTCATGAAGATTAAACAACACACTCCTGAATGATGAATGGGTCAAAGAATTTAAGAAAGAAATAAGAGACATTAAAGATGTCTACAATGAAAAACTTAGATCTTTAAAGAAGGACATCAAAAGATGGAAGGACCTCCCATGCAATCCCAATAAAATCACCATGGCATTCTTCACAGAATTTGAAAAAACAATCCCAAAATTCATATGGAAACACAAAAGACCCCAGATAGCTGAAGTAACCCTCAGCACAAAGAGAAATGTTGCGGGTGGGATGGGATTACTATACCAGATTTCAAACTATATTACAGAGCTATAATCATAAAAACAGCATAATACTGGCACAAAAATAGACCCATCGATCAGTGGAACATATTTGAAGACCTAAACACGAGCACATGGAATAATTTCAGCCGCCTGTTATTTGGCAAAAGGGTCAAGAACACTCACTGGAGGAAAGTTAGCATCTTCAGTAAATGGTGCTGGCAAAACTTGATCTCCACCTGTAGAAGAATGAAACTAGATCCTTGTCTTTCACCTTGCACAAAAGTCAACTCCAAATAGATCAGAGATCTCAGTGTGAAACCTGAAACTCTGAAACTGTCAGAAGAAAATATTGGTAGTAACCTACAAGTCTGAAACCAGCTTCATGACCAGATAACCACATCAATGACCAGCACAGCATATGACACTTGTGCAGTAGTGGCACTTTTATCTTGGGGACAATTAAAGCCCACTTAATAGGAGGAAACTGATGTGTGGTATTGTAATCATAGCCAAATACACATGAGTGAAGCAGTCATAGATCTTAGAGAAATCTCTAATGCTTCACAACCCTAGACTAATGTAACCTTTTACTAAATGCAAAAGATGTATCCTTAAGTTTACAGTCAAGTATCCCAGTTACCACTCATCAGAGAAACTTCTCTTGCGCCAACCAGATGGAAACTATGAACAAATATGAAACTGGTCACACAGAAATTGTCCATGAATTGCCCAAATTGCACAACTACAATGCAACCTCTGCATCTAAGGCTCACACAACATTGAACAAGGGGTAAAGAGGACACTGATGAATCTCCCAACTCTCATTAATGAAGCTCCCTCATGCAACAGAGGGACAGTAACACAAAAGGTCACAAATGGCTAAAGAGTGGAGATTAGGATTCTACAGAGTGTGGGTCTCTGGACAGGACACCCATCAAGGGCTCAGGGACCATTGCCGAAGAGGGGGCAGAAAGACTGTAAGAGCAAGTGAGGAGGTGTGTGTGTGGAAATAGAATCCTTTAAGCTCCTGGGACCCTGCTCCTACGAACCTATAGCAATGGTGTCAGCATGCTCAAGACCCATGCACCAGAGAAAAACCCAGCATGGAAATGGGAAATAGGCAGTAGACACAATCTTTGCTGAAGAAATACTGACAACTAATTACTGTTGGGTGAGGATGAGCTAATCTTCCAAAGCAAGGCTCTGGATAGGCTGATTGAATAGACCTCATCATATGAACCTGCAGTGAGAAACATTTGGGGACACTAACTCGACACAATAGACCTTAACACAAATGAATGTATGGATTCCAGTTGGGGGACTATGGGAGGGTGTTGGTAGGGAGGGGGTATGAAGATGATTAAGATTGACTGAGATATTCTATATTAAATATGCAATGAGTCAATAAAAAATTAAAACATTATCTGTACAGGAGGGGTTCATTATGGCATTTCAAAGCACACATTGACTGTCAGTCAGATCAAGAGAAACGACATAGCCACCGGACCGCTCCCACATTATCATTTCTTTGTATTGGGCACATCAGAAGTCTTCTCTAACAGTTTTTCTGAAATATTCAGGTAGCTGTTATGGAGAGTAATTATTTGCTATGCTGTGACATCAGAAGTTATTCCTTCTGTGGAATCGCATTGTTAAAACCATTAACTTTCTTCATCTTCCCACCCAGCTTCTGTTCCTAGGCTCTGCTCACGGGTATTCAATTCTTCATTTTTTTGAAATCAGAATTTTAGTTTTCAAATATAAATGATAATGTACAGTATTTTTTAAAAAAGTAAAATCAGCTGCATAGTCCTTTGTATTTATATGAGGTCTCTTGCATAATATATTCACTCTATTACTGTTGAAGGTCTTAGGATATCAGTATTCAAAATTTGGGCAGTCCCCAAAAGTGTGAATTAGAATACTAACCTCACTTATAATCCCTCAACCAAGAGGCAGTTATGATTAACATATGTTTTTCCTCCAGTATATTTTTTTCTGTAAAATATGTAGTTTTAAATTTAGATGTGTTCTACCGCCCATAAAAGTAGTATTTTACTTTTTAAAAAATTGTCCTTTGTAAAAATTGCTTTGTTTCTAATATCAACCTATTATCCTTTAAGCAAAGAATATAGTCTCAAAAAGCTTTCTAGCCCAATCTAGAGTCAGGGCTCAGTAGCCGAAGGCAGCAAAAGCAATCACCAAGTATGATTCTCATTCACCATCACATCTGTCCCTCTAAGCAGAGTGCTAAGCATGGGAAAGTCCATCTATAAAGCGTGATGGATTAAAAGTGCATCAGGGTAGCAGGAGAGGCCTGGCTGTCTGGAACAACAGGAGACAGACACCGCACCTGTAACTCATGACAAATGGCCGAGAGGAGCAGCTGTTAAACGCAGTCCAGTATTTATGCCCTTGTATCAAGCTAAATATATCGGAGTGGGTTGGGATTTTATGTGTTAGCAAACATGAATTGACTGGTAGTATTTCTAGACAATGAGCATTTTTTCTTTTCCTTTTTTTTTTTTTTTAAACTCTTGAGACAGTGTCTTCCTGTAGCCCTAGCTGGCCTGGAACTAACTTTATGTGCCAGGCTGGCCTAGAATTCACAGAGAAATGCTTGGCTCTGCCTCCCAAGTCCCGAGATTGAAGGCATGTGCCACCTTTCCTAGCAACCACTGGCTGCTTTATTGGTAGCACCAATTCCTCTTTAAAACCACATATTGGGGCTAGAGAGACGGCTTAGTAGTTAAGAGGGACAGCTTCTCTTGTAGATGACCAGAGTTTGGTCCCCAGCACAAACATAGAGTGGCTAATAAGCACTTGTAACTTTAGCTCCAGGGAATCTGATATCCTCTTTGGGCCACCAAGACACCTGTACTCATGTGCACACACACAAACACACAGATATACATGTGTGCATAATTAAAAAGAAAATAAATCTTTAAAAAGTAAGACCCGGTAGTGTCAGACCAGGCAGCGTAGTACTGAGCCCTTTATTGCATTCTCAGCTGTAGAGTCTAAGGTGTAATGAGATTGTTCCTTTGCTGTTAGGATGCAGAGCCCTGGAGTCGCTCTGCACTAAACTTCACAGAGCGTCTTTTCACCTAGAGTTCAACAACAAAGGGACTTTCTCCAAAGAGTCTGATTTACTAACTCTGGTTGGGACCTCCGCTCTGGGTTTGGTAATGGGCAGCCAAGGCAGGACGGGTGACATTGACTCTGTAATACGTGTTCTCTTGATTGGTGTTGTGTTTCCTGTGCTTGTGGTAAGTTAGCAATGGATGACAGGGAAGAGATTTTTCTGACAACTTTTCATTGTCTTTTTCCTCTTTTCTTGCATTTCAATGTGAACTGCAGTTTGCCTTTTACCAAAAAGTCACATATACAGAAATGCTGTTAGCTTCTGCCTCATCTGTAGACTCATCCAGAATGGCTGTACTTTTGCGTATAAGGAAAGATGACTCTCAGTGGGGCTCTGGGGCACCTTCTCCAGGCATGTTTCAGAGAGAAAAGACAAGCAATTGGACGGGGGTGAGCAACCCACTGTCCTTTCCCTCAGCAGATAAAGCAACCTTCCGTACCCACCTTCCTGGGAAGCTATGTGAGTCCAGGTGACATGACCCTACAAATATTTGAGAATTATTTGAGATGCTGCAGGCAATTTCATGAAACTTTCACATTTTCATTGAAAACGAAATACTTAAATATATTCTCACTATAAAATATTTGAGCTATCAAGGTTGAGAAATGGTTTACTTGACTGTGCTTCCATTCAAGCATGGCATAAGAATTCTATCTTTGGAACTTATGTAAAAAAATCCATGCGTGGTGGAGCATACTGGTATCTGTATCCTAGCAGCAGAGAGACAGAGAAAGAAAAATTCCTGCAGTTTGCGGGTCAGCAGGTCTAGCAGAATTGGCTTGTTCTGGGCCAGTTAGATTTTAAGGCCTTATATCAAAATATTAGGTGGAGAATGATTGATGAAGACAACTTAGGTCAGTGTCTGGCTTCTACAATCCTGCACACATGTTTACCACCTGCATGACCCCCTTGCCCCACAACACACAAATTGTGCCACATATTTATTCAGTGGTAAATTAAGCTCCCATTTTGTTAATGACTTGTAATATGGACATTTTTTTGAGAGTGAAAAATATGTCTATTAGTCATTCTATTGGATGAAACAGATTGTCTCCTGGGAAAACCAGGAGTAGTGTTTAGGTTGCACTTTACCTACTAAACAATCCTTCCCTCCTCGTCCTCTTCCTCTTCCTCTTCCTCTTTCTCCTCCTCCTCCTCCTTCTCCTTTTTCGTCTTTTCATTCCCCATGAATTGCCACCGGTTACTGAAACCTTGCTATTCTTCACGGCATAGTTCAGAAATTGCAAAGCCCATTTTACCACTTTCCTCTGCATTTCACATCCTCTCTTGGTTTGGGTGATGGCGTGTGCATGGTCCTGCACAGACTCTCAAGGCAGGGTAGGTTCTCAGTGTCTATGGGTACAGTCTTCCTCTCAGGACCAGGTTCAGTATGATTCACAGTTGCTTCCCAGAACTCCCACACTGTCTAGAGGGGCCAATTGGTCATGATGGCTCCTACAGCAACCACAGGAAGCTCTTCTCCTGAAGGATCCATCAGGTGTTCCCACTGAATCACTGATGGAAATTCTGACTCACATCATCCTTAGAGTCCCTGTGGCCAGAGGAAAAGGTGCAATAGAAAGACTGGTTTGATTTAACTAAGGTACTTTTCAGGGCTGGAGTTAAAGTGAAAGAAAATGTAGGTGTCTTTGTTAGCTATGATGTGTGAGGGGGCGATTTAGAAATGGTCAGTTGCCTAGGAAGTCATGAATCATATTTAGCACAACTGGAGGGAAAAAGAAAACATGGATTCTGAGCAGCAGTATGACTACTGTTCTTGAATAAAGCTCTTGTTGATATTTGTTGCCACCTACTCTGCTTCTCAGAGAACTTTTGAAACTTTTGTTTATGTACTATTATTCTAGACAATTGGGACTCTGGTTCAATGAAAATTTGTAGTAACATCCCCTAAAATTTAAAGAGTTCTGCTTACCCTGAGACAAGTGAAGACGTCAATGGTCAGCAATTATGTGGAACCTTAGATTTTCTTTATCTGCTATAACATTTCATACCATTGAGTAAATTTGGATAATACCTTTAATTTACAGATTTCTGGCCACCAAGAGGCTCTCTTGCCTTTTTGTTTAGTTGAATTCTACCACAGTTTAAGTTGTTAATATTTTTGTTGAGGTTTTATGCATTTCATATTACATACCTAATTAAATTTAGATACCTGCCCCTACTCAGAAGCCCCCACCAGATTTCAGGTATTCTGTCATATATGTTAAGTCCTATCTGGTCAATCATTTCTATCCAGATGTCCCTCGGTGGAAGTTCATCCACTGGAGTCTAGTCAGTCTATCTGGAGTCACTCCCCTAAAGCAGATCTATTCTCCCTCACCCCACAGTTTAGGTTTAATAGAACTTCATCCTCTGAAGTCAGGTCAGGTCATCCAGTAGAAAGCCAAATAATCCGGAAGACCAGAATGGGCACCTAGGATAAAGACATCAAAAAGACGAGCAACCAAGCCTTTGTTGTAGTCCCCAGGAAGACTGGAAAATTGTCCTTCAAACGTTCTCCAAGAGCAGGACGTGAGGTATGGTCATGTGAGGCCCTTTGTCAGTAAAATGTGAGGACAGAAGCATGCTACTTTCAAGAGAACCTTTGAGCAGGGCACGGTGGCTCACACCTTTAATCCCCTCACTCAGGAAGCAGGGGCAGGTGGATCTCTGTGAGACAGAGGCCAACCTGGTCTACATAGGAAGTTCCAGGCCAGCTGTGGCTACAGGGAGATCCTGTCTCAAAAGGGCAAAAGGAGAAGTTTTACAGGTACCAATTTTCCTGCCAGGAGCCAACCAGACCCCATGTTGAGACTTATTACTATCCTAAAACCTAACATGGCCTTGTGATCTTGGTCTGGAGAGTTTTCTGGAGCGGATTAGCATCTCTCTCCCTTGGAAAGTTTGTTTGAAGTACATTCCTTGGGAGTTACCTGTGACCTGACCTTTGTTTAGGGATGTTTTATGGCCCAAGCAACTTCCCCCCTGACATTCCTAACTGATTATTGTTTCCTGTTTTACTAAGGTGTATATAAGACTTGGAGTAAGAATAAAATCTTGCAGTTTGATCAGAAACTTTTGACTTGCCGTCATTTTTCTCTGTACCTTTTGCTCCTTTTCATTCCAGGTTCCTGGGGCGGGGGGGTCTCAAGCTCTCGTTGCTGTCCTGCTGGCCGGGACATTTTCCTATATTAGTTTTTTGTCCTGTGGCAGTGACAAAATGCTCTGGCAAAATCAATTCAATGAAGAGAGTGTTTATTTGGGCTCCCAGAGTTCAAGGGTACAATCATCATGTTGGGGAGGTCATGGCGGCAGGAGCTTGAGGCATCTTGTCACATTGCATCCACAGTCAGGATGCAGAGAGGAGCGGCGGCTGGTGCTCTACTCACGTTCTCCTTTTAGTTAGTCCAGGACTCCAGCCCATGGAATGGTGCAGCCGAAAGCTGAGGTGAATCTTCCATAGGTTTGTCTCCTAAATGATCCCAGATCCTGTCAAGTTGACCCAGAATTAATTGTCACCTCTTCTTCTGCCTTGTTACTTTTAAGTCATTAAAAACGCAGCCGCATAAACTCTGATGTACTTCCTGCTGATCTGTGTTAGCATAGCTTTGAAATAAACTTGTGCTTCTGTGAGCAGGCATCTGGAAGCTGTGCAGAGTGTTTGCTGACTTTTATATTGAACCATAATATCTTGAGGCATTGGAAGTTAGAGTGTTTCCTTGCCCAAGTCTTTTCTCTGGTGTTAAGTTACAAAACCAGGAAAAAGTCAACTCAAACAAATCTCTCTTTTTAGTAGAAGGTAAACCTGGAATGTTCACAATTTTGTGGGGAAGGTGGTATGTCTGTAGGTCATGTGTACATATGTGGATGTGTGTGTATATGCATATAGGGGTCAGAGGACAACTTCAAGTATCCTTCCTCATGGGTCGTTCACTGTAATTTTGAAACAGGGTCTTTCGCTGGAGCTGAAACTCCTCAAGGTAGATTGGCTGACTGGCCAGCAAGATCTAGGGATACATTTCCTTCTTCCTTGCCAGTGCTGAGATTACAGGCACATGCCACAATGCATAGCTTCTTATGTTAGTCCTGTGTTTACATGGCAAATACTCTAAACTGTCTCACCAGCCTTCATTTACCATTTGTGAAGCACTTAGGTTGTGTGATTTGTACTTCTTGGGGCAGAGACTAGGTTGTGTTTGAAAGTTGAGTTTTCAGAAGTAATATACAAAGAATATTTCAACCTTCTCTCTTAGGTAAGCTAGCACCCTGTCCTAGTTGGCTTTAACTATCAGCTTGACATAGCCTGGAGTTGCCTAAGAAGGGAGCCTCAGTTAAAGGACTGCACAGCTCAAACTTGCCCATGGACACATGTCTCTGGAGGATTGCCTTGTGTGTGAATTTATGTGGGGGGCCTGCCCAGAGTGAGCCCACTCTGGGCAGGCCCCCCACATAAATTCACCTCTGAGCAGAGGTCCTGAGCGGTGTAAGATCTAGCTGAGTGTGGGTCAGTAATCAAGTCAGCCAGCAGCATTCTTTATAGTTTCTGTTTCAAGTTCCTGCTTTAAGTTCCTGCTGTGACTTCCCTCACTAATGGAGTATGACCTGGAAGTGGATAAATTCTTTCCTCTTTTAAGCTGCTTTTCCTTAGACTGTTTCATCACAACAACAGAAACCACAAGAACATGTCTTTAGAATGAGATCAAGAAGAATGAGATCAGGAAATAAAGAATTGTGCTTCTGTCTTTTCTTTCACTTTTCATCCATACATGATGCTAAAGATTATGACTAAAATCACATTTCTCTTCTTCATACTTTTCTAACTTTCCAAGAGCCTTTAAGTTGTGATAAATATAAAGAAAACATCAAAAGTGACAATTACATTGCCTTTTCCAAAAAAGACACGACCTTTAAATTGAAATCAATAAAGCTCTGGCATTTCTTCTTCACACTTTTGGTGGCAAAACAAGATTGATAAGGAGCAAAGAGAAACACGTGTAAGGAGAAGCTGGCTTCTGAAGATTCACTGTTTCTTATTCCTTCCTTGGAGACTCAGAATTTTCAGATTTTCTGAGATGGAGTGAATTTAGGCTTGTTAATCAATTCCTCTAATGTCCTTGAGGGAACTGAGAGCAACGTGATTGCCATAGCTCTTTTAAGAGATGAGAGAACCAGATGCTAAACCCATGTATTCGTCTTCCTATAACATATCTTTGCTGTAGTGCTTCAAATGCCACAAGAAAAGGAAAATAAAAATACCACCTAATCTTCCTGTGCCTTTTACTAGCCCACTTCTCTTGTTTTCTCTGACTGTGTCTCATGCAGCTACCATGCGTGCTTTGCCTCCCTGACCTGTCTCTCTGCCTGGAGCACTTTACCCAGAGTTCTGTGGGCTTCCCTCCCTGACCTCCTTCAAACATGGCCGGACTTGAGCTCTGCACGTGAAATAGAGCCTCTTCCTGTCTGCACAGTCCTCATCTGTGCCGTTTTCTCTGCATAGCGTTAGTCCGTAAGTCAGTCCCGGACATGCTTATCATTCATAGTCTCTTCCTGAGAATGTGGCCTTCACACTTTTGCTGCCTGCTTTCTTCATTGAGTATAGGATGTGTCCAGATCAGCCCTGATGGATTTCAAATTTATTGTTGGATGCACCATAAGATGAAATAAGTCTTTGTATAATTAAAAGAGGGACACATTTATTTCACAAACTTATGACTGTGCAAGAGAATTTCCTGGGAAGACACAACACACACACACACACACACACACACACACACACACACACAAATCATACACGTCCTACAAAGGGAACCCACATCAGACCAAAGTAATAATTTCATGAAAGTCCAACTTGGTGAACCAGTGAGTTTTTATTGGGTTACTCACAGGAGTGTGGCTGGGCCTACTTACAGGAACAGAGACTCCAAAGCAGCTGCACCACAGACCGCGGGCCACAACATGGGTGATGACTCATGAGAGCTTAGCCCTGGAGCTCTGTACAATTTGCAGAGTGTATTCATGTCATGCAATGTCCGCAGAGGACAGAAGAGGGTGTCAGAGCCACTGGAACTGGAGTTTTAGATGGTTGTTAGCTGCCATGTGGGTGTTGGACTTCGAACCTGGATCTTCTGCCAGAGCAGCCAGTGCTCTTAACCTCTGAGGCATTTCTCCAGTCCTAGTATGGTCTTTTGAGAAGGCTTTGTGGCTCTACATATCATTAAGTTGACTTGTATAGACCTTTGATGCTGTTGTCTCTTTACTCTTTGTGCTTAGATACTGTGTAATGCATCTTTCCTAGTACAGAAGCACACTGTTGTATGACTTTCTTTGCTCCCCTACAATACCCTTTGCTTTCTTTGCACAGCAGTTCTTTTAAGTTTTATAAAGATATTTATTCATTTATGTATCTGTGTGTGTGTGTGCACGCACGTGCACGTGTATGACAGTATACCACATGTAGAAGTCAAAGGACTGTTTGTGGGAGTCAGTTCTCTCCTTCCACTTTTTAAGTCCTGGGGACTGAACTCAGGTCAGGAGTCTTGGCAGAAAGTGCCTTTACCCACTGAACCATCTTACCAGCCATGCACAGCAGTTCTTACAATCTATTATCTCTATTAACTAATTTACACACATACACACAGGCACACACATTTATTTGTTTAGAGCTAGCAGAAGAGAGTGAAGACTCAAAGACAAGAAAAAAGAGAGAAGTTTTAGACCACATTTATCAAGATAGTAAAAGTATCCCCCTGGGAAGAACTGCTTGTTTACGTTTTTTAAAATAGCTTTTATTTGCGTATCTTTTACTTTTATGTTAACAATTTTAACAGAACTACTTTGAAAACGAAATAGATCTGAAAGCAACATCATCCCTCATAACTAATTCAAATGTCAATAATATAATTAAGGGGAAAACCACCTCTGCAGAGGAGACAGACGATATAAATCTGAGAACAGGTGAGGGGAATGATGGGGAAGAACTAGAGCCTGCAGGTGCACAGGAATCATCCCTTTAACACCCGGAGAAGCAGACAGGTTTAGCGACACCTGCTTGGGAACACAGTTTGACTTTCAGCAGGTTGACCTCCAACATTCTCTAGTGAAACCTGGGAGAAAAGCACCAGTGTTGTTACTCAGAGTTTGGGAGGTGTGGTCCCATGGAGTGATACAAGAGGTCTACTCCCTCTATTAGAAACAGAATAAAACCCTCCAGCTTTATGCGCAGCTGCTATGAGAAATGCAGATTTCAGATGGACAGGAAGTTCACACGGGACTGCTGCCAGACAACGTTGACATTTCTACAGCTTTTCTTCCTGCCCCAAATTTCCAGGTAGAAAGTATGAGAACAAAGGCAGCACATGAAGATCAGCCTAGTGGGTGCATGCTCGGAATTCTTCTGAGAATCTACCTGCTTTCTGTATGTGTTTGTGCTGCTGGGGTTTGAACATAGAGACTCATTTATGATAGGCAAGAGCTCTACTACTAAGCTGGTGCAAGGGATCGAACCCAAGGCCTACGTGCAGCAGGCAGATGTGCCATCATGGAGTTATGTCTCCAATTTCTCAAATGTTTCTATAAGATTAATTTTATTATTTCCTTATGTGTATGTGTATGTATTTATCTGTATGTATACAAATATGTGTGTTCCAGAAGAGACCAGAAGAGGTCATTGGATCCCTTGGAGTTGGAGTTACAAGTGGTTGTGAGATGTGACATGCCCAACCTGGGTGCTGGAAGCCAAACTTGGGGAGGAACAGCATGTGCTCTCAAACCCTAAGCCCTGCCCTTTGCCCTCTCTCCTCAGCATTTTTTGATAAGACGTGACTGGTTAAGACTGACGGAGAAATGGAAAAAGTAGAAATGCTTGCATGCAACCTAAAGGAAAAAAAACAAAACCTAAACCAAACCAAAACAAAAAACAGAGCAAGAGCAAATTATCCTACAGTACCACGTAATCCTAGGAAAACTCGAACTTAAAGTCAAGAGCTACAAGCAAACCTCTTGGGCAAACCAAACATGCAGTGATTAAAGAAGCATGTCAACCCAAGCCCGTCTGCTAGGATGCTGTGGTAACAGACACATCTTCTGGGTTAAGAACTCCTAGGACTACTGGGAACTAAATGGACTCTGCCGTGGACTCCAGTTAGGAGAACTCTGAAACATTTCAGTGTAAACAATGCCTCTCAACTGGAAGGAGAGCAATGACTGCTGCAAGACTAAGGTTTCCACAGGCATTTGATAAACAGGTATTAGGTTTGTCGTGAATGGTGTAGACCAGTGCTCACCAACAGAAAATCAATGCCAATATACACAGGTTTAATTGTCAGAACTCTGGAAAAAACAGCAAAAAGAAATGAGCAAAACTAATTCTAACACATTTGCTATAACCCAGTATGAGAAAACATTATCATTTCTTGCATGGAATCAACATAACATTATTCATAATATAGTTTTGATATATTCATTTGTTCCAAGACTTTGAAACCCATTGTGTTTTACTTAGGGAATTTGTCTCAATTTGAATACTAAATTTTCACAGGAATATGTTGATCTGCATTTATGTTTCATAAAATCCACAGTTGAAAAAGAGATTCACATGCCATAGTCATTGCAAATCCACTTAATGTTCTCTTAGTGGAGCTTTTTCATGGCTGTGCCCTGCAAATTGCAGTTGATGTTCATTATAAGTGTGAAGTGTGCCTTTTCTTTCCTAGTTTTCTTTTTTAGTCCCCTTCTTTTGGATGCAGTACTAGATTTTTAAAAAAATCTCCATTTGATATTTTAACATAAAATATAATTTTTCTTTTCTTATTTTCTGAACCTAAGATACAATTTATTATATCTTTAATAATTATTTAAATTGCATTTTGAATAGTTATTTGCTGTAACTTAGATAATGTACATAAAATATTCAAATTAATGTTTATATCAGTGGGTAGAAAGTTACTCCAATTTGAACAATTTATCAACAGGGACTTGATTGCTGGTCTATTTATATCCGTACTGTAGTGTGTCAGTTAAGACATGCTTGACACATACCCTACAATATAACTCTATATTTGCACAACGCAATGTTAAATGCAGTTTCCTGAAAAGTAGGTTTCTGTTCAGTGAAAAATATTTTGTACAGGTTCATTTAAAAAATATTTATAATTATTATTGCATCTATTGTACATGTGTATAATGTGTTCGTAGAGGATGTATGGGTGTGGAGGTTAGAGGACAACTTTATGAGGTTGATGCTGTCCTTCTAGCTTGGTGTGAGTTCCAAGGATCGAACTCAGGCCATCAGGGTTGCGTAGCAAGCACCTTTTCCCACTGAGCCATCATTTCTTAAGCTAAAATTAAAATTCATTACAGTAACAGAAGTCCTAACCATCCTGGTCTCTTGTCTCCTGTCCAACCTCCATCCTCAAGCACACACCCTTCACCTCTTTTCTCCAAGCACACTGGGTTTACTGTCACTGACTGACATGTCAGGCTGGGTCCAAGCTAGACACTTCTCACTTACTCCTAATCCTGGGGAAGCTCTTCAGAGTGCTGTGCTCAGCCTCCTGTGAGAAGATCCTCCTGTGAGGATCCTGTGAGGATCTTCTTACAGCTACAATTCTCTGTGTTCTCAGTACTTTCTTTGACTTGCATTAGTTCCTAGTGTGCATCACCATCTAATATCCTGCATAGTGTGTGTCTGTATGCATGTCATTAGCATGTACAGAGCAAGGACTGAAGAAGTCTGTTGGTTTTTCAGACTGCAATACTGCTAGAAACAGAAGCAATCCCAAAACATGCTCATAAACCAGTGAACACTGGCTGACTAATTTATAAGAAGTAATTGGGAGGTAGTAAATATAACATATATCTATTTTCAAAGCAGAAAAGTAAAATGGAACAAAGATATTCAAATGATTTAACAAAAAGCAAAAATAACGAACAAGGACATTTAAATAGAATTGCCACAGTCCTGAGATACAATCCTGAGTGCCGTAATTTAGAAACCCCTAATGTTAAAATTTCTGAAGTCTAAAATTCTGAAAGGTCAATATAAGAAAAAAAAACAAAAATGGATGTCCAAAGCTATCTTTGGCTGTATAGAAAGTTTAAGGGCAGCCTGGGTTATATGAAATCTTGATTTAAAAAAATCCCAAACACAAAACCAAAACAAAACTTAAAAACAACAACAAAATAATGAATAAATAAATAAAAATCTTTTTGAGACAGAATCTTTCGGTTCCCCTCCTTGCTTGGAACTTGCTATGGAGACCGTTCTGGGCTGACCTCACAGGTCTGCCAGTCCTTCCTAAGTGCTGGGATTAAAGGTTTGTGCCACTGGGCCTAGCTGAAAGGTATTTCTTCACATTTTAAAATGAAGAGTTACATAAGGAACATGAAACCAAAGAAGAATACGTCAGAGGGTACATTATGAAATTATTCTCATAGCTTGCACAGTTTTGCAAACTTGAATACTAAGGTTTATGAAAAGTAGATATAATGGTGTGTCAATTGTGACATCAGTTATTTTTGTGACACTGAGTTCATAGTTCACCCATCAACATTACTTTATAGCGTGCATCACCATCTAATATTCCACATGGTTGTGTATATATAAATATCACTAGAATGTGTACTGTCAGAACTTAAAAAGTCTGTTGAGGCCAGTCTGAGCTACATGAAATCTTTCTCAAAAAATCCAAAATCCAAAGCCAAAAACCAGAGCCTGGCATATGCTCCACAAACCTTCTAGAACTGAGGCATATTTCCAGTCCCTGTGACATCATTTTTCACAGTGAAAACTAAGATCCGTGGAGCAGAATTAGAATAAAGAAGAGAAGATAAGAAGAACTTTCACTTTGTGGTTAATCTATTTTCAGTGTTAAAGAACACCTAGTTATTTTGATTTCGTCATTAGAGTTTTATCTTGGTGTTTCTTGCAGTAGACACCTCTCAGGGAAATGTGGGAAAACTTTCGGAGGAAGTTTTGAAATTTTAAGGGACATTCCTTGTCAACAGAAGATCATCTAAATAAAACTCGGGAAAAATCACATTCACTGTGTTTTAAGAAGAGGGGAGGGATGAATCAGAAAATGATCATTTTGACAGTTTAGTGACATTTTACAGTGTAGGCAAAAGTTATTGAAAGCATGGCTGACATCGATTATTAAACCACGTGTCATTTTATTAATGACTGCGTAATGTGTGATGGCCACTCATGGTCCAGAAAACCCTAGGTCTATGAATAATTTTACTTCCTCTGCTTCTCCTTCACCTCATGATTTGATACATATTTTCCAATGGTAAAGAATTTAAAGTTTGCTGCAAAGTAGAAAAGTGAGAGAAAAAAGTGTAGGGCAGTAATCCATTTTGGCAAAGATTAGCATAATTAATTGCATTAGCCTAGCATTAACCTAGCATAAGTCTGAATGTTAGCTTAGCTCTTCTAGCCTCATTTCTGTTGCTGGGATAAAATACCCTGGCAGAAGCAACTTTAAGGGACTTGCTAATTCCACTCCCATTCCAGGTTTCAGTCCATAATTTCACAGAGTGAAGGCAGGAGCTTGAAGGCGCTTGTCACATCCACAGTCAAGAGCAGAGAGAATAAATGTATATGTGTGTAGTACTCAGCTCACTTTCTGTACTTTTACACAATTCAGAAACCAAACCCAGGGAAATCTTCTCACAGTTCCTACATCAATTAACATAATCAAAACAACCCCCCACCTCCCCCCACCCCCGCTGACATGCCCATGGGCCAACCTGATCCACACATCCCTCACTAAGATGCTCATCCTAGGTAATTCTAGATTGTGTCAAGTCCACAGTTAAAGCTAACCATTACTTTAGTGTCTTTGTTTTGATGTGTATTGGTGTGTTTGTGTGGTATACGTACTTGTCAGTGCGGGTGTGTGCATATGTGTGTGAATGTGAGTGGAGGCCAGAAGCTGATGTTTGGTGTCTTTCCTTGTCTCTAACTGAACCTGAAGCTCATCAGTTTGGCCAGGCTGTTTGGCCGGTGAACTTTAGGAGTCTGCCTGTCTTGCTGCCATCCCCAAGTGCTGAGGTTTTAGGTGTGAGTCTCCTTGCCCTGCTTTTTATAGGTTCTGGCGATCTGAACTCAAGACCTCATGTTTGTGTAGCAGTTTATTGGCTGAGCCATCTCCACAGCCCTAACCTAGTATAGGTATTAACATGATTTAATGGGTTCATCAACACTTGTATTTCTTTGGCTTCATCCTTAAGAGCAAGTACATACTCATAGCTTCATTTCCTCCTCCTTAAAAGCAGTTTACAGCAAATTTCTTTTTGTCTTTAATCAGAGCTGACAGTCACGGGAAAGCACTTTCTTCTGTGAGCAATAGTCTTTTAGTAATCTTAACTATGTAAGCTAGTTAGGGGGCAAATGCTGCAGGAAGGTACTGGGAAAATCCAGGTTCTGTGTAGAACAGACAGGATAAAAACAAGAATGGAGTCAGAGTTCACAGGGCAAGCATGTACAAACACATGCAGACATATTATACATACATGCACACATGTGCATACATATAACCTGATACATACCAATTATAGAAAGGGAGTTAAGAGGAAGGTGGGGAATCAAAGATAGTCTACACACAGCCTGGGAATGCATCTCTGAGTAGGAGGTGTCGCTGTGTTCTGTAGTAGTTTCTTCCCAACTGAAGAATTGAAACACTCCCTGCAGAAGGGAGAGGGAGGTTCCTGAGACTCAGGAAGTAAAAAACCACCTGTCAGAGGAAACAGAAAAGGGCAGGATTCATGAGGGCCCCTCCCTATACAAACAGTGAATACCTGCTGCAGGGGAGGAGACTCTGACCAGCCAGCTGCCAAGGGGAGATGTCTGAGACCTTCTGAGTTGCCCACAAGACGTGCAGAGAGCTCAGTGCCAGCATTCCTAAGCCACTGGGGTGGGCTGTTTGGTGACACAGCTGCTTTGGAGTCATCTCATTGTAAGTAACCCCGAACTCACATTCCTATTAGCAACCCCAATAAAACCTAGTTGGATCGCCAAGTTGGACTTCAGTCATAATTTGGTCTGTCATGGATTCCCTCTCTGGGATGAACACACGTGTGTATTGCATCTCCTCCAGAAAAAAGGCTGTCACACAACGGTCTTAGCTCTGCTCTGCCAGGATTTCAAAAGCCCATGTTTTATTTATTATTTTCATTTTATGTGTATGAGCATATTACTGCATATGTGTAAGTGCACACATGTCCTGCAGTGTCTGAGGAGGTCAGAAGAGCGCGTTGGATCCCCCAGAACTGAAGCTATGGATGGCCGCTCACTGCCATGTGGGAGCTGGGAACAGAACTGGGGTTCTCTGCAAGAGAACCTCTCATCTCACCAGCCCATCTACAGTTTTTGAAGGAGAATAAATAAATGAAAGTTCCTTCATTTTCAGCCTAGGAAGGACTCACCTGGGAGTTCTGACAGTTTGTGTTTCAATATGTAAGCTTCCTCTCACTGTAACTCAGCGCCTAAGGTATAAAAGATATGTGCTACCTCCCTTCAAGTCCAGAGTGTGAGGCATGAACCTGCTGAACCAGGCTGCACCCTAAATAAAATATCTGTTTCCTGTACACTCCTGGTGTCCAGCCTGATCTTTCCCAATATATGATGAGGAAAAAGAATAGTAGTTGTATAAATTTTCTTTGTGTTTGTGTAAAAACACCAGGCCATCCTTACACTGGGTCTTTCTATTACAGAGACACTAAATAACACTGAAGAAATTAATGAGATTAAAATTCCATCATTGATGGTGGAAAGGCAGTCAGTTTTCTGTGGTGCTTATTCTGATTCCTTTTCTTAGGGTGACACCAAAAATCTCCTATGCTTCTCTAACTTGAATAATCAAGTAAGACTTCATCTAATTTATCATTTGATGCATAGTATTAATCTACATTATTTACAAACAGAAACTGCCTTACTTAGCTCTAGCAGTTATGCATAATATCCATACTGAAATCAACAGCCTATCAGCAAACTCTTTAAGCCAGGCAAATTATTATAAATTTAGAAAAGAAAAACATGCTAAAATAGCCCCTGTCTGAAAGTCATTGCAGAATTCTCCATCTGAGAGAAACAATTTCATCAGCACACAAGGAAAGAGGTTCTACCTAGTAGTGTTGGTATTCTAACCACAAACTTGTCAGCTGAACTTTGCTCACAGAGTCTGAGAGAAAAGCTTAAAATCCCTGTTTTCTTTAATTTTTCACATTTTTGCACCAGAAGCTACATCAATTAAAATCCTTTAATTAATGTTATTATTAATTTAATTAGAAAGCAATATTAAAAGTTTGATATTTCTCTCTAATCTATTAATGAAACATTTATAATTTTTAAGAAATTATGAAAATATATCCTTATATGGTTCAAAAGTATGAAATATTAAAATCTGAATAAAATTCCTATGGTTATAAAACTACTAAGAAGAAATTCCTTCCATACATATATTACCAATTGTACATCCAAATCTTGATAGAGCTATTTATATTCTCTTTAAATTTCTAAGTTTCTTCTGAACTCTCCCCATTGTAGCTGTAACTTTCTTTACATTTTTTATTTATTTTGAGCATATGTTTGCCTATGTGCCATGGCCTGTGTGTAGGTCAGAGGATAACTTTCGGGAATTAGCTCTCTCTTTCTATCATATGGGTCCTGGTCACTGAACTCAGCATCAGGCTTAACAACAAGCCCCTCTTCTTACTGAGCCATCTTGCCCCTGTTCTAGCTTTTATAACGTCCTGTTTTGAAATGGTTTGCTCGATCATGAGTGATTTTCATTACATGAAATCTGACAAGGATTGCCTAATTTAGGCTTGCAGCCTTACTGGTCAGCCTTTGCTATTTGGTCCTCTAGTCTTTTGGGCTAAGATTCACCTTTCTTTGAGATGAGGTTATGACCATCTCCCTTGCAACTGATATTCCTACTGGATGACACCAAGCCCAAATTAAAGTCTGCTTTCAATAGTGGTCTCTTTATTTAAAATTTTGATTTATTTTTATATGTATGAGTGTTTTACCTGCATGTATACAATGATCAAAGAGACCAGAAAAGGACCTTGGATCCCCTGGAACTGGAATTATGGATGGTTGTTAGATACCATGTGGATGATGGGAACCAAACTTGGGTCCTGTGTATGAACATCCAGTGCTCAAAACCACCAAGGAATCTCTCTAGCCCGATAACTGGTCTTTTAAAGGATTAAACTAAAAAACAAAACAAAACAAAAAAACATCAAAATCCCTTTGTTTAAGCTAGAAACCAGGAGTTGCCATTGGAACCCATTTCTTCTAGATCCCAGATCTAATTCATCTGCACAAACTGCCAGTTTCCTTCCAGTATCTGAAAAGTTTCAAGTGCTTTCCTTGTATGAGGTACCATCCCACTGAGGGGTCTTGAACCCTCACGTGGACTTTGCTTTCCAATGGGTCTTCTATAGTGTTCTCTCCTTTGATGTCTCTTTCTTGGCTCACTTCGTCTTCCCTATTTCAACCAAAGCCATCTTTCCACACACTTGTGGATTCTGTTCCAAAGCATTTGCACAGGGACACAGCAACGGATAGAGCTGAGATATAAAGCCAAGGAATCCATCCGCCGGCATCCCCAGTTCCTGAATAGTGAAGAGTTGGTAATAAAACTCTTGTCCCGTCTTCCTCCACTTACCTGCACTAGCTAATTTTCCTGTTGCTCTGATAAAATAACCTGACAAAACTGACTTAATGGAGGAAGCACTAATTTGGCACACGGGTCCAGGCTGGCACGGTGGGGAAATCATGGCAGAAGGAGTTTGATACATGACTTCTATAGACAGGAAGTAGAGAGTGGTGAGCGCTGATGCTCAGCCAGTTTTCTCCTTTTCAGGTAGCCAAGGAATGGTGCCACCCACTTTTAGGGTGGGTCTTCTCATCCCCATCAACACAATGGAGATACGCCTTACAGGCAAGTCCACAGACTAACTTACCTAAATTATACTTCATGGGGGAGGCTTGTTTCCCAAGTCATTCTAGGTCCTCTGAAGTTGAAAACCATCATTAATCATCACAAATTCCATCCCCCAAGAAGAAAGAAGCCGACTGAACCTGCGGAGTAAGGAGGGGAGAGCTGCTCTGCAGTTACTATTTTCGTGTTTTTCACACAAATCCCAGAGATGTGAGACGGGATTGCACAAAAGACTTAAAAAAACCTTCTGATAAAAATTAAAATAATTTTACTGTAAGAGGGATGAATTGAAAACACTATTTCCTGTGAACATCACATTCATTGGATAAAGTTTAGGTTTTATTCGAAACTGAATCTTTTCATCCAGCTTTTGGAACACTGTTCTCATTTCTGGAATTGCAGAGGGAGATTCTCACACAGTGTGTACAGCACAAGCAGCCTTGGAAGCTGAGACATAGGAAAGAAAGCAGTGACTCTTCAGGTTGGTATAATATTTAATACCTGTCTAGGGAAGACTTTTGATGGATTTTGGTGGCAACTGCTAGAGAACTCAGGAAATCCTCAGTTCTGTCCCCTCACCCTGTCATCCTGGTTTCCTAAAGGTGTTAGATGTACAAGAGAGATGGCAAAGAACAGCACTTCTGTGAGTCTCAGTCAGTAATCAGAACTGCGGCAGGTCTGTTAGAGAAGCTTAAAAGGGGAAAGCCGTTCCTCATGGGATGCGGGCTCTGAATTTCAGTGTAACTTTATGCTCAGCCTGAGCTGCACCAGAAGCTGAGAAAAGAGCTTTTGCTGAAGTTGCAGACAAGTTCGGAATCTAAGCAAACCACACGCCCTCTCGCACTCTGCTTCTCTGTCCTGAGTATTTCTGTAGCTACTCATTTCAAATTTCATTAAATAAAACCACAAGGCATGGGGAGATGCCCAGCGGTTAGAGTGCTCACTGTACAAACATGAGCACCCACATACAAAGTTGAGTGTGAACATGTGTCTTAACCTCAGTATTGGAGATGGAACAGATAAGAAGATTCCTACAACTTGCTGGTCAGCCAGTTTGGCTGAATGGGTGACCTCCAAGTTTAGCGAAGAAACCCAGTCTCAAGAACAAGGTGGGAAGAAATTGAGAACAAGACATTAGGTTGACCTCCTCGTAAGCATGCAGAGGTTCATGCACATCCCTACACACATGCACACACATATGTACACCACACAACATCAATACCAAAACCATACTATAAGAAAGAAGGTCTTTTCCTCCACAATGAAGCACAGATTGTTAAAACTACTCACTGCAAGCTTTCCAGGCAAGCACGAGGAGCTGAGCTGGATTCCCAGAACTCATATATAAAAAGTCAGCTTGGTGGCATGTTCTTGTAATTCCAGTGCTGGGCAAGTAGAAACAGATGGATCCCTGGAGTTTGCTGACCTGCCAGATAAGCCCCCTTGAGGAGTTCCAGGCCAATGAAAGACTGACTCAAAGAGAAACAAGAGAGGTAAATGCATGAGGAGCAACACCACAGGCTGTCCTCTTGCTGCTAGCTCACATGAACATATGTGCACATACATGTACATATGTACACATACACGTACACATGTGCACATAAACTCTTCTCAGTGCTTTTGTTCTGTGCTGTGCTGTTAGAGGAAGCTCCTTCCCTCGTGGGAAGCAGGTTGAGGCTGACCCTGATGGTTTGGATTGGAACAGACAAGAGTGAAGGCAGAATCCCCAGAGGACAACCTTAGACAGGCCTCTGTTCAACTGGACTTTGCCAGTTCTTAATAACATTTAGTTTATACTTCAGTGAGCTGGGAAGGGTGAGAGGAAACAGAGTGACCACAATAGTACCTGAAATACAGTTGCTGTGTGACACTATTCCTGGCAAGTAATGAACAAATATCACCCCAGACAGTAAACAAACAACTGATCAAAATCCCACTTAGTGAAACTATGAGCTTATTGGGCTAACTTACAGGAGCATGGTTAACTCAAAGGCAGCTACACCAAGACAAGCCCAGTGTGGGAGATAAATCATGAAATCTGGAACCTTCAAGCTCGCTGCACTTATAGGCAGCTCAACAGACCAGACTGTACTCCCCTTAGCTGTCCTTACTGCTTGTGTAACCTTGTAAATGGCTCTTGTAAACTTTAGTGATTTCCTGAGATTGTGGGTTGTTTACTTTCTAAGTCTTATGTAGTCTCCCTTTAGAACTTCCTGAGTCTTAATGAACTTCCCTTCAAAAGGGAATGTTTGAAATCAGAAAAAAAGTTGCTGCATAATACTATCATAAAGACTAACTACTTGATCCCTTCCTTCAAGTTGTTGACCAGGGTTGTGCAAGAGACGCCCAGAATAACACAGGTTATTGCCACAGCCCTTGATTGCCTCCAAGAGATCAAAGGTAAGGCCATATTGCTGAAGACAGGGCATATTTCAGACACAGGACTTGGAGCAATCGAGCTGGAACTGACCTGGAAGACACCTCCCTGAAGGCTAGCTCTCATAGTTTTGAAGAACACTATGCAAGCTGTTAATGGGAAACATCAGTTGATGGTCCACCACAGCTTTAAGGCCCAATAACAACAACAATGACTGGCATAGCAAACTATATTGGGATGGTAATGGCACTTTTATCTTGGGGGAACTCAACAGCTAACTAATTGGACTTAAAGCCCAGTCAATGGGAAGGACCTCATGTGTGTACTGTAAACAGATACACATTGCTGGAGAGGTAACCCCAAGTCTATCACATCCCTAGAAAAATGTAATTTCTTAGTATGTGCTAAATATTGATTCTTATACTTACAGATAAGTATATCAGTCATCACATATCAAAGAAGCATCTTCTGCAACAGATGGAGACTATTGCAAAGTTCCACAACTGGTCACACAGAGATTAAATGTCTCTGAAATGCCCAACCCTAAGTGACACATCTACAATGCAATCTCCACATGTAAGGTTTACAGAACCTAGTGGAACAAGGGCTAGAGAGACCATCTCTCAACTCTCATCAACAAGGCCCCTTCTAGCAAGAGAGAGCAGTGAGCACAAAGGGCCACAGATGGCCAGGGTGTAGAGAACAGGAGCCTGCAGAGTGGGTTCTTGGACTGGACTCCCATATTTCACACTCTCAGGGCTCAGAGACCATTGTGGAAGAGGGGGCAGAAAGATTTGAAGAGCCATGTGAGGAGGCACATGACCACATGGATCCAGAGTCTTACAGGCTCCTGGGACCTTGCACATATAGGGTGTCAGCACACACAAGATTCATGCAAACAGGCAGACAAAAACCCTGCATAGAACTGTGGAAATGGGCCACAGGCTCCAATCTTAGCTGAAGAACTAGGGCAGCGGATTACTGTTGGATGAGAAAGAGCCTGCTGATCTTTAAGGAAGTGGTTCTAGATAGGCTGCGTAGACCCCAGTGGATGTGTGTGCATGAAGAACATTAGAGGGTACTAATTTGACTTGACAGACCTTAACATAAACGTCAGAATGGGTGAAACCCAGTGGTGTTGCCTTGGGGGAGTGCCAGTGGGGAACAAAGATAATAAGTTAATGTATAAAAATTGAATTATGCATTAAACTTTGTTAATAGCCTTATGACCAATCACCTTTTATTTCTTGTATTAAGCGAGTTGTGGTCTGTATTTTTCGGGCATTGATCTATTGAGTCTGAGTTGTGAAACTTATGTGTGCATAAGTTTTATCTCTTTTTCACGCAGGTAACATGACAGCTAACATGGTTTAGAGAGACTGGATTGATAGTAAAGATAGTTATCTGCTTAATTCTTGACATTAACTAGTCATTTATACCTTTTCTTTTTTACTCTTTATCTTCCCAAATATTTTCCAATGTTATTATTCTTTAAGAAAAATATCTGACTTTTAAAAAATCTAAAAAGAAAAAAACAGATTAATATAATAGCTAGATAGAGAAGCTGAAAATGAAAGGGAAACATGAAGCTATTAGAAAGAAGGACAATGTACCAGGCAAGGGAAACCAAGGCCCCGGGACAGGACAAACCTTGAAGAGCCTTTTACAATTACAAGCAAATTAAAATTCTGTTGTAGTTTTTATAGTCAGACCAAGAAGAAATGGGAAATAATAATAGTAAGGTCATTCAGAGGCTTGTCTTTTGATTCCAGTTTGAGAAATTAAAAAAAAAAGAGCATGTGAAAAATACTCATAATGTAATCTAAAACATTTCAAACTTTGAAAACTAAGGAAATAACACCGTCCCTTCCAGACCACCTAGAGCATTTGCACAAATCTATTTTCCTCTAGGAAAAATAAACCAAAATAAACCATGAATTCCAAATGGCGGAAAGTCCTTCTGGTGAGCCCATAGATAATATCAAGATGAGGAGAAAAATCACAATATACCAGGCTGTAGTCCTAAGTGTCTGGAGGAGGAGGAAGTATGAGAACCCATGTTCTCATTTCATTGCAGAAAAACAACTGGTAATTTATTTAATCAAGACACACATCATATGAAAAGTTAGCAGAATCAGCAGAACACACGATGGCAAATCTCTTCCATGTCACCAAGAGGGAACACCTAGGAGTTGGAGAGATGGCTTTGTGGTTAAGAGCATTTGCTGCTCTTGGAGAGGACCAGAGTTCGATTCTCAGCACTTACATCAGGTAGCTCACAATTACTTGTAATTCCAGGTCCAGAAGTCTGATCTGTCTTCTGGCCTCTGTGGGTACCTGCAGATGTATGTGTGGGCATATATGTAGACAACAAATTCACACATAAATAAAAAATAAAAGTAGACTTAAAAAAGAGGAAACACCTGAGCTATACAAAAAATTAGAGAACAGAAGTTAATATTATTATTGACATCCACACATACATGCACACATGTACACACATACATACATATGCATATATGTATTCAATATCAAACCCTAAGAAAGTGACAGACTTTTTAAAACAAACAGTTTGGAGCTGGAGAGATGACTCCATGATTAAGAGCACTGGCTATTCTTGCAGAGGACCTGGGTTTGGTTCCCAGCACCCACATGGAAGCTGACCTCTGTCCATAACTCCGGTTCCAGGGGCTCTGACACCTGCTTCTGACCTCCACAGGCATTGCACAACACAGGTGTATTTACATGCTTGCAGTAAACTAATACTCATAAAATAAACATAAATAAATAAAATGAAACGTTCATGGAGAGGCCATTTATTCATTCATAAATAAATAAATGAATAAAGGCATTCCCAAGTGCTTTGGATAAAGTTTTATACTAGACAGAGGACTCTGCTTCATTGTGCTTGTACTCTACTGGGGAGAGAGAAATAATCTGGAAGCTCATGAGGTCAAACAGGAAAATGGGCTAGCAGACCTCAGGGTCAAAGAAGTGGCTGCCTGGACTATGCTGCTTAAGGAAGTAGTATTTGGGGGAACAGAGGCGGAGTCACACCTGAACGGTGGCAGGAGGACAGAGTGCCAGCACCAGAGGAGCAGGGAAGAAGGCAAGTGTCTGCTGTCGTGCATTGGCCATCGGCCGGTATGCAGGAGATTTGAGGGAAACAAAATGACTTACCTTGGATTATAACAGTAGTGGAGGCTGTTGATGTGTGAGTAGTTTACTCAGGAATCCGAGATCAAGAGTAGAAACTGGGACTGAAACAGGAAGGGGAGGAGTTGGCAGAAGGTACTCTCTGAAGCCCGCCACTTGATTGTGAAATGGTCCCCAGGAAAAAGGAAGAAGGGAGCCACTTTATCCTGACTCAATGGATCAAAGGCTTCACAATGTTTTATCTCTTTTTCACCCAGGTAACATGACAGCTAACATGGTTTAGAGAGACTGGATTGACAGTGGTGTCTGTGACAGACAGGAAGTTAGAGGCACAGTTCAAGTTAGGATCATACAGTCGTAGGGAAATATTCAAAACCTTCCTAGAATGGGTCACTGGAATTCGGACTAAAGAGGGAAGATTTGAAGAGGTTCATGCAATAGGTCTGGTAGAGAGGTCAGATGCAGTTTTCAAAGAACACACAGCAAGATGGTACGTACAAGCATCTAAAGAAAAGTTTCTTGGCACAAGACTTGGAACAGTGGAGCTAGAACTGAGTTGGAAGCCTCCTCCCTGAAGATAAGCTCTCATAGTTTTGGAGAACACTCTGTAAGCTGCAAAGGAGAAAATTAATCAGTGATACAAACCCAGGTTTGAAACCTAATAAAAACAACGACTGGCACAGAAGACTGTATCTGCGCAGTAGTGGCACTTTTATCTTAAGGGTAATCAACAGCCATCTAGTTGGATTTAAAGCCTGCTCAATGGCAAGCAACTCATGTGTGACTCCCTAAAAAAAGCTAAATTCACATGGCTAGAGAGGTCATAGATCTTACAGAAAACCATATGCACAGATGCTGGGACTGGGAAGGGAGGAGGGAGGTCGAATGAGAGGATAAAGAGCAGAGATGAATGAATCTTGGAGGCCAGGGAACTCAGAGGGAAATGTGATGCCACGGAGCCCCTGAGAAACGCAGACAGCGTGTAAGCATTAGTGCACCTGTTTCCCTGGGGCTGTTCGGCGAGAAACACGGTGTCAGATAGAAGGTGCCGCCGTTTGTGTGGTTAGTGAGTGGTCCAAGGGACTCCCAAAGGTCTTGGGTATCTCCCAGTAGGAGATAATACCCTACTTCTGAAGACAGGCCGTACTTGGGATACAGGACTCAGAGCAATGGAGCCAGAACTGACCTGGAAGCCTTCTACCCGAAGCTTAGTTCCCATAATGTTAGGTGATACCATGGAAACTGCTGGGGCAGGGGGACTCAATCAGTGGTCCAACCCAGCCCTAAATTCTAATAACTGTAACAACTGGCCCAGCACACGACCTCTATTGGAGCAGTAGTAGCACTCTCATCTGGGGGTGGTCAACAGCTCCCTCTCAATGGGAGTGTACTCATGGGTGGAACTGTAGACTCAGCCAAATATGTGGGTTTGGAGGGGCACGGGTCCTAGAGAGAACCCGATCTCTGTCATGTCTCTAGAGAAATGAAGTTTCTTGCTATATGCTAAATGTGGATTTTTATATTTACAGACAAGCATACGGTACACCACTCCTCACAGAAGCTTCTTTTTGCAACAGATGGAGGCTACAGCAGAATCCCACAACTGGTCAGACACAGAGAATATATGACTGAGAGATGCCAAGTCCTAGGTGACACATCTACATCTAAGGGTCATGGAACACAGTGGAACAAGGGGTAGAGAGAAAGCTAAAGCACCCCTCGATTCTCCCCAGCGAAGTTTCCTTAAACAACATAGTGCTATGCATACATAAGGCCACAACTGGCCAATTTTTATACAATAAGAGACTGCAAAGTATGTATGCCTGCATCATACTCCTATGGTGAACCTTACCCACTACAGCTCAGGGATCATTGCTGAAGAGGGGGCAGGAGGGGAGCTAGGGCTGGTTCATGAACTGAGGGAGGCAGAGACTTTCAGGCTGCTGGATGCTTGCACATGTGAACTTGTGGTGGTGGTGGCATTGAGCATGGGACCCACATCAACTCAAATTAGACCAAGGCCCAGAGTGGAGCAATAGAAATTGGTGGCAGTTCAGACTTAAACTGAGAACTATTGGAGACTGATTACTGCTGGGAGAGGGAGAGTATGTTTTACTTACGATCTCTAGACAGCCTGACCAGACTCCAGTGGATGAATTTGCACTACAGAACATCTGGGCACAAATGCTTGACTGGATGGGACTTAGCATGTATGATGGAATACATGCGTTCTAGTGGAGGTTGGTAGGATAGATGGGGAACGAGGTCTAAGTTTGATTAAGAACTGTTGTATGAAATGCCTAAAATAAATAACTAACTAAATAAATAAATGAAAAACATACATCTGTCACACCCCCAGACAAATATAATTTCTTACTACATGCCAAATATGGATCCTTATATTTACAGACAACTATAGCAGTTGCCACTCATCAAAGAAGCTTCTTTTGAAACAGTTGGAGATTATTACAGAGTTCCACAACTGGTCACACACAGAGAGTAAGTGTCTGAGAGATGCCCAAACCTAAATGACATATCTAAAACAGAACCTCTATACCTAAGGCTTACGGAACATTGTGGAACAAGGGATAGAGAGACTACAAATGCATCTCTCAACTCTCCTCATGCGACAGAGGGCGATGAACTCAAACGGCCACAACTGGCCAAACTGTACAGAATAAGAGACTGCAGAGTGTGTGTCCCTGGATAGGACTCCTATATTAAACCCCATCCATCCAGGGCTCAGGGACCATTGTGGAAGAGGAGGTAGAAAGACTGTAAGAGCCAGGAGTGGTATATGACCATGAGAAAGCAGAGCCTTGCAGGCTTCCGGAACTTGCTCCTGTGTGCTTCCGGCACCAGTGACAGCATGCTCCAGACCCATGCCAAATCAGTCAGACAAAAACCAGCATCGAAAGGGGAAATGGGAATCAGGCCCCAACCTTAGCAAAAGAACCATCGGCAGCTGGTCGCTGCTGGGTGAGGGAGAGTTGTTCTTGTTCATGGGAGTCATGCTAGACAAGCTGAACAGGATCCAGTGGATGAACTCACGCTGAGGGGCCTCTGGGTACACAAGCTTCACTGGACAGGCCTTAACATACATGACAGAATGCATGAAATCCTGTGGGTGGACTCTGGGGTTTGCAGTTAGGAAGGATGTTGAAATATAGTTAAGATGTACTGTATGAAATTTTTGTGGATTTCATTAAAAATTCAATGAAATATATTTAAAAATATACTTCCAAAAGTGTCTTGGACACACTGCAAGTACAAAGAAGGGTCATCACATCTATTAATACAAAGAAAAAAGAAATAAGGATCCAAATACTGAAATTATGAAATTGAATCCAACACATAGTAATTCTTTTGCTACTGTTGTTATTTGTTCGTTTGTTTTTGACAGGATCCCTAGTCCCAACCTGTCTGGAAGTCTCGATGTGAACCAAGGAGGCCTCAGTCTCACTGAGATTCCCTTGCCTTTGCCTCCAGAGGGCTGGGATTAATGGCGGTGGCCACCACGCCCAGTACAAGATATAGTAATTATATATGACGAGGATGTTTATTAACCTAGAGTTCATCACATAACTATACTTGCAATCTTTTTGAACCAATCTACATAGCATGCAGATTTAAATAAATTATAAAGCAGAACATATGTATATACATATGAAAGCATGTATATAGGTATATATTCCTAAAACAAAGAGTGTACTTTTTTAAGTACTTTAGAAACATTTGCAAAAGTTAAAATAGATTCTATTCTAAACTAGAAAGTTCAAACAAACTGTAAAAGTATAAATAATATGGACCATATTTTTCTGAACACCATTCAAGAAAACTAAAGTAAAATAAAGAAATTCAAATACCAATTGACTTGGCAATGCCTCTACATGAAAAATATCTGTATTTTCCTCTAAAAATTTACAGTGAAGAGGTGTATGTGTATGCTGTTAAGTCACAGATCATAGAAAAGCCCTATCTCTAAGCATTGATCTTAGTAAAGAATGAAAAGTCAATAAATACTCAACTAAAAAAGTTAAAGCTTTAATGAAGTCAAATTAGAAGATCAATAAAAATAGACATGAATAAATATTTATGTTTTTAAATGTCTAAAATTCTTTAGATTGAGATGAGGAAACTGAAAATTAAAATGATGTGTTTTGCTGTTATTGGTTGACAGGCCAGGGACAGGGGCCTGGAGAGCGGGGGCTTAGTCGTTAAAGAGTGCTATTCTTCCAGAGGACGACTGCCTGTGACTCTGCCTCAGGGTGATCCGACGTTCTCGTCCGGCCATCCTGGGCACCTGAACACAAATGTGCCCATAATAGACACGTAAACAAAACAAGAATAAATCTTTGAAAACAAAGGAGGGAACAACAACTAACCAAGTGATGGGGAAAGAACTAGAGCAGAGATTTGAGTACTCCATCCAATGTCAGAGCTAAAGGACAGTCCCACGAGTGCATAAAGGACCAGCACCCACACCCAGAGACTTTGATTTAGCAGGCTTGGGTGATTCCCACACAGTGCATTTGTAAACTCTCCTCGATGAAACTGTATTGGTTGTAGGTCTCCAGATGGAGAGGTTGTGACCCAGAGAATAGCTGGGCAGTGTGAAGAAAGGGAACTAGAGACAGACAAAGATGCAGACACAACTCAGCCGAGTAAAAACACAGAAACAAGAAACAGGAGGCTGCTTTTGACTTCGGCTGCTCATGAGTCACAGCAAACTGGTACCCGAGACTGAAGGGCTGAGTCAAGACTCTGTCTGACTCTAGGAATGGGCATTT
This sequence comes from Eospalax fontanierii, assembly GCA_035773235.1. Taxonomy (NCBI): domain Eukaryota; kingdom Metazoa; phylum Chordata; class Mammalia; order Rodentia; family Spalacidae; genus Eospalax; species Eospalax fontanierii. Next base: position 48,430,866 of record CM069547.1, on the reverse strand, counting down.
TCTTGAAGCCCTGGAGGTGATTTTTGTGCCCAGAACAATGTGAGCATTAGACTAGGGGTTAGCTCTGCTCCAGTGTTTAAATTTAGAAACTAACATTGTAGTGCTAGGACCTGGTGAGTTGGCCCAGCAAGTAAAGGTGACTGTTGTCCAGCCAGATGACCTAAACTGCACATGCAAAGTAAGCAAGTTTAAGAGATTAGTAATAAAATTCTCCTCTTTCTATAGTTGGAAATCCCAGGCTGTGGGTAGTGTTATATATCCCAGTTTCTCTTGCTTTTCAACTCACTCTTTCTGAAATAAAATGTTTCTTTGTAATGGAAATTTAAGAGCAATTAATTCTAAGGCTGCACTCGCTTCCCACCCAGCCCCGTCCATCCTCCTTTGCGCCATTCTCCTGCCTGTTTGCACACAGGCCATTTCTGCTTCTTTAAGGCAATGAATATTTGCTTCCTATGTTGGGAGACCAGAGATCTCAGCTATTCTTGGTTTGAAAGATGCACTTAAAAGTAATACTTTCTGAAATATATTTTCATCCTACGAAATTCACACTCCTAAATTTTTTGGTATATTCAGTTGCAAAGCCATCGTCAGCATCTGCTTTTAGAATACTTTTTATCAACCCACAGGGAAAGTTAGTGCTCATTAGCTCTAGTCCTCCTTCCTATCCAAGTGTTACTAATCCACTGTTACTCTCCATGGAGCTTCCTACGTAGAACATGGAAAAATTAATTTTCAATCTGATCAGTTATTAGAAAGGTCATTGTATCCTGAAGACATAGGCCTGACCCATCAAGTTGTGGTCTGAAAATAGAAGATAAAATGTAAGTTTTAAATTGCGTGTTATTCTAAGTAGCCTTGGTAAACTGTAGCCATATTCTACTTTGTCTTGATCTGTGCAGATCAGTTCTTTGTCAATCTTTCAAGTACATGCCATCTCCCTGTTGGGTTACTCACTCTGTAGCTGTCTGGGCTGTCAGATCCACTGCTGTGGTACTGAAGTGCTTGGGATTGCTGCCCTTATATAATAGCTTTGTGCTATGTCACAATGCTGAAACTATTCACTTCACATTTTTTCACAGAGGCCCTGTGTTATCCACACCATTGAGAAAGATTAATAAATGTAGTCAGATATTTTTACAGGGGGAGCCCACATTTGCAAAACATTTTTTAATGTGATATGTGGGTGTGACATGCATGCATGCATGTATGCATATTTGTATGTGTGTGGATATATCTTTATGTGAAGTTGTTTGAATACATGTTTGTTCATATATAGAGGCCCAAAGGTGATGTCAAGTGTCTATTGCTAAATGCAGAGCTAACCAGTTCTGGTTAGTCTGGTTATCTAGCTTTCCCTGGTGATCCCCCTTATCTGCCGCTGGAGTGCTGGGATTCTAGGATTACAGAAAGGCACTCTGCCTATCTGACTTTCATATGGGTTCTGGGGATCAGAACTACAATCCTTCATGCTTTTGTGGCAAGCACTTTATATACTGCACTGTCTCTCAGTCCTTCTATAACTTTTATCCCAGTATCTTTCTATATTTTATTACTAGTTGCTATCATTTATTAACTGTTATTACTAATTATTATGTCTAATTTATAAATCAAATTTTATCGTAAGTTAGTAAAGGAAAAAGCATAACAAATATGTGACATTTGGAATGATCCACAGTTTAAGTCACTCAGTAGGGCTCTTGGGAGGTTTTGCCTATTGCTAAGGGAACCTACAATATATGACCACTGATTCCAAAATAAAAATGATTTTTATATATCTATAAAAGTCCAACACTAGATGAAATAAATTTTCTTAAAAAAAAAGTTCCCTTAAATGAATCTAAAGTGATGGAAAATTAAAAAAAAAACCTTAATGGCAGGGTTGATGGAAAACCGTCATGAAACTGAAGCAAAGACCCCAAAGGACAAGATTGATGGATTTGACTATAGGACATACCGAAACTTCAGTGCCTCAACAATCTCCAGAAGCCAAATTATGCTAAATACAGGCATGTCAAATAAAACATTTTTGGTCTTACCAACTAATAAGAAAATGATGCCATAACAGGAAGAAAGGACAAAGGGCCTCCTGAACATTTAACCAAAAATGAAGAAACAAAAAAGTCCTTTCTGCGCACAAAATTCAGTTCCAAAAGGACCGAGGACATCAACAAAAGACCCAGTTCCCTCAAACTGCCAAAGGAAAAAATAGAGAGCATGCTTCAGCTTATAGGTAAGACTTCTGAACAGAACTCTAACAGCTCAGGAAATAACACTGAAAATTGACAAATGGGATCTCCTGAAGTAAAAAAGCTCTGTGTAGTGCAAGAAACTGTCAAATGTGAGGAAATCTTTGTAAACCTAACAGATGATTAGTGTCTGGAACATACAAAGAGCTAAAAAGCTTAACATTAAGCAAACAAACAAGTGAAAGCTGGAGAGCTGACTCAGGTTGAGAGAATTCACTGCTCTTGTGGAAGACCTGGGTTCCATTCCTGGCACTCACATGATGGTTCATAACTGTCTGTAGCTCCATTTACAGGGGATCTGACAGCCTTTTCTAGCCTCCATGCATGCAGTGCACATGCATACACTCAGGTACACACATACACACAGGTAGGCACACACATACTCACATGCAGTCACACACATACACATACAAATACCTCTTTAAAAAAAAGAAAGCGAACATCACAATAAAAAATGGGCTACCCTAAGAGACATATCTGCAGTGGAACCTCTACATCAAAGGCTCATGGAACATAGTGGAACAAGGGATAGACAGAATACTAATGAATCAACTCTCACCAGTGAAGTTCCCTCATGAAACAAAGGGCAATTCAATTAAAAATATGATTGGAGGGGTGAGTAGAACATATATGATCTAAAAGAAGAGGCGAGAAAGCATTGGGTTAGAGGTCTAAGCAGGGATGGGTGTAGGAGGGGGTAGAGAGCGAGTTAACTAAAAGTATGGATGTGTGAAAAAGACTTATGAACACCCATTAATTTGCAAGCTAATTGCAAATATTACAAATATGATAGTAAAAATAGTTTAGTGGAGGTACACATGGGTGGACAATGTTGCTTCCAGAAAACATGAATTATTTGATGAAAGTCTTGGTACCAAGGATGGGATTGCTCTCTATGAGTTATTGATTAGAGAGGCCACAGAGGCACCTGAAACAGAATCCTATTGTCATTGTCATTGCTCTGAGTTACCTACCATAACTAGATGATAGGGTCCTCATGCTGAAGACATCACCTTCCTTAGCTACAAGGCACAGAGAAATCAACTTCGGACTGACTGGTAAACTTCCTCCACGTTGACTCACTTTCATAGTGCTGGAAGGTACCATACAGGCCCTGAAGGGAGAAAAGATATCAGTCATCTTACCCAGCACTGCACCGTCCAAGGTACAATGCAGATCTGCCAGGTAAACTATGCATACTGGTTCAGTAGTGACATGACTTGCATTAGATATGCAGCCATTTCACACAAAGGTTCACACTGTAAACCTCGGTGTGGGAGGATATGGCTGTGGAAGTTGTAGGCTCCAGGGGAACCTACCGATGTTATTTTGATAAATGGTCATGTTGTCAAACTGATTTCTAAATATTTATTTTTATACCTATAGATTTGTGCAACCTTTAACTTTGGTCATGGAAGCTCATTTTTGCAGTAGGCAATAGTCATATTGTAGACTCATAACTAGTCATAGTGCTGAGAATGCATGACTATTGAGTCCTTGGCCCTAAATCAGACCTATATTTCAACCCCTTATTAAGGCCAAGAGAAGTGCAGAAGAGTGGGAAGAAAGCATGTAAGAGCCTGAGAATGGGAAGCACGATATGAAATGCTGTGTTTTGGACACAACATGGTTCGTACCTCATGAACTCGCAATGGCTATGGCTATCTGCATAAGATCAAACCAGTGAAAATTCTAGTATGGATCAAGAAATGACTCCTGAAGCCCACCCTCACATGTGGTGAAATCGGCAGTTGCTGGGTATTTGGGACAGGAGGCTCATTTATCTTTGGGAACGATAGGTTGCCCATGCTTGAGTGGATGATCTCAAACCCATGCACATACTTGTAGCACTAGGTGGATGAAGCAGAGTATTAAAAAGCAAAGTAATGAGGACAAGTGGGTGGAAGAAGGATGTGTGTGTGGATCTGAGTGGAAGTGGGGGAAGTAGACCTGATCAAAATATACTGCATACTTGTTTGAAATAAGCAAAGGATAAAAAGTATTATTTTTTAAAAGGAGCTAATATGAGGAAAATGTTCAACATCGTTGGAATTGTAAAAATACAGATTCAAACAGTAGGCCGTCTTTCACATCTAAGCAAAGGTTTCAAAACAATACACTTAGCTTTGGTTCAGAGGAGAGAAAATGGAAGTACACTGTTGAGAATGAAGGTTAAGTCTTCAAAAGGCAATTTTCACACAATTAGAAATCATGTAACAACTCCATATTTTGAGTTTTATTATTTACTTTATTTTTTATTAGATTGTCAGGGATCAGGTTGCTTTATGGCTTTTTCTGTACTTGTTTTTTATTATTTATTTATTTATTCTATTTATTTATTTATCTATTTAAAACTGTGCTTATGTATACTTTATGTATATGAGTGTTTTGCCTGCATTTATGTAAGTTCACTTGTGCATGCAATGACAATGGAGGCCAAAAGAGAATGTCAGATGCTGTGGAACTGATGTTAGGGATGATTGTTAGTTGCCATTTGGATTCTGGGAACAGAACCCACGTCCTTTGGAAGAGTACTCAATACTCTTAGCCTGCTTGAGCCATGTCTCCAGCCCCTTTCTTATTTAAAGATTTATTTCATTTTAATGATGTGTCTATGTGTGTGATTGTATTTGTATGTGCATATGTGAGTACAGATGCCTGAGGAGCCAAGGAGGGCATAAGATCCCCTAGAGCTGGAGTTACAGGCAGTTATGAGTCACCATCTGTGGGTGCTGGGAACTCTACTTGGATCCTTTGAACAGCTTTATGCACTCTTAACTGCTGACCTATCTCTCCAGGCTCGATATACTTGCACAATCTATTTCTAAGTATATTAATTACTTCAATATTTACGTTTGCAATGAAATTTGGAAAAGCATCAGTATGAAATGTGAGTAATTATTTAAATGTAATTTGGGATATTGATGACCTGATTGTATATAATTTATTGACAGACTAAGAATCAATGAAACACTGAGAAAACTAAGCTGTGAAATTGCCCATGTAATTATGTACTTTTTTGGCTGAATAATAATAATAATAACTACAAAACAAACAGAAAATTTCCTTTATAGATTAAAAGAAAACTGGGAAGGAACATACTTTTAAAAGTCATGACTGAGTGACTTTTAAGTTCCTCTAGATATATTTTGAGTTTTCCAAAATTTCTATTAGTGTACCTTTATATCTGAAGGAAAACACATTTTATACTAACCATAAAAATATGATGTTGCCATGTATCTATCAGAGACCAGTTTGAAAATTTCACAGAAGCCTTGTAATCTTCTGTACTGAGTGGTTATCAGCTTCTGTGGAGAGAGCATCAGAGAAGAGAGTAAATGTGTGATTTGAGGAGAGTTGAAAGCTTTTGTCTGAATACTATGTCAACATTCTGACTTCTGTCACGAATAGCTGCTGTGTATTCTGATCTCTGCCATAGGGAGTTGTCTTTGATATTTCCAGTAAAATAGAGGGGGACAGGTGCCGCTGGCCAAGGTGCTGAATCACAATCACACTCCAGTATTTAGGGTGCAAAACTCATCAGAGTGAATTATTTCAGGCAGATGCCTAGTCTTACTTCCACAGGTGGTCATTCAGAAGGCCTGAGGTAGAGCCAAAGAAATGTGTGTGTATGTGTGTGTGTGTGTGTGTTCATGTATTTATAAGGGCATATGTGGAGGCCAGAGGATGAAAACATTGTGTATCTTCCTCTATCATTTGCCATTTTTTTTTCTTTGAGACAGACTCTGTTGCTGAATCTAGAACTTGTCATTAAGTTCCTACATCCCAGGTAGGCTGGATTGTCAGCAAGTCTCCAACACATTGGTGGAGTTACAGGTGCCTATGGCCATGCCTGACATTTTCCATAGGTTCTGGACACTCCATGCTCAAGCCAATCATGCTTCTACAGTAGGTTTTTTTTGCCCCTTGAGTCATCTCAGCAGCCCCTAAATGCCTAAATGTGTGTTTTAGGTAAGCATTATTTGTTACTTACTGTTGGGCACAATTCCATAACATTATAGATATTCTTTAGTCTTATAAATTCTGAGTTAAATAAAGGCAAAAAAGGAAGAGAGAAAGAGAGAGAGAGAAAGAGAGAGAGAGAGAGAGAGAGAGAGAGAGAGAGAGAGAACAAACTGATCAATTAAAGGAAATTAGGAAACTTGAAACTTTTCCTTAGTTGGGTTTTCAAGTGTCCCGTCCAGCGGGTTTCAACAGTGAGCCTTGAGACTCTGGAACCCTGGAATGAGTGGGGACAAACAGACACACACACAGAACAGACACACAAAGACACACACAGACGACTTGGGAAACGTGTCTCTTCAAGCCGCAGATACACAAGACAGAGACGAACACAGACACACAGGACAACCTGTGCTCTTCAGACAGGCCGCTCAGACACACAAGGCCAGACATATAAGGACAGACACACAAGACAGAGACATGAGGATTGATGGACCTGGGCTCTACAGGCAGGCCGCAGGCTGCATGCTTTATTGTTTCAAGGGATACTTATAGTTTTGGGGAATCAGGAATGCAGATACATCCATACAGCAATGTGGTAATTAACAGAGAGGCACTATCTCTAACCTTCAAAGCCCACCAGGAAGTTGTCTGCATACCAGGAAAGTGGCACTAAGAGGGGGCAGGGGCTTTGAACCAGGGAAGTGCTAGAACCCTGGCGCTGTCAGAGCTTCCTTCTTAGCTCAGCTCCGGTGAGAACAAGGTGAGTCCTTTTGTCAGACCCCAGGACATTCCTGTGAGACTTAGTTACAAAGATTAAGGACTGAGTTTACCTACAGGTGGTCACAGGGGTGTGGAATCTCCCTAAAGCTGATTTCCTCTGAGATGAACTCAAACTACAAGCTGGCTGTTTTCTCTAACTTGCGGAGTACAACATTCAAGTATTCCAGTTACTCAGAAAACCAGAAAAGAAATATGTGCTTTAAATATGCAAACCTATTCTTGTGTACCCATGAGAAGGAAAAATTTTCCATTTTTTTTTTTTACAGAGAAAAAGAAGAAACTCAGCTGTGGAGAAACAATATGAATAAGTTATCATCATCAACGCATGTATAATAACACATGTATGGATTTTTATGAGTTTTATTATTTACATTGGTAAAAATGTGTCATTTTTACAGTCCTCCATTCTTTTACATTAAAATTGCATTAATGATTTTATGAAAGCTTTATTAATTTTTGAGGCAAAACAATCATGCCTGTCTTCTCTATTATTTTCATGTATTTAACTAGCTCCAAGTGCTTGTGAACTGACTTCCTCAGATAACTAGTCATCCCCAAAACATCATTATAAATATATCCAGGAAGTCATTATAAGAGAGGACTAGAAGGCATCTATCAGAGGATGCACAAATCCAGCATATAACGTGGCCAGAGAGATAACAGAGGTGCTGACAGAGAGCAGAGGGAGAAGGTGGCAAATTGGTCCCTTCAACGTTTGACAGGTATTAATCAAATCTAGTTTGACCACCACTGCATTGCTGAGTGGATTGTGCTTGGCTCTTTGACACTTTAAGAATAGTCAGAAGTCTCAATATCTGTGAGAATCTTCTCATTTTAATACCTTAAGCACTCTTTAAGTACCAAATAAGTCATCGTGTGAACTAAGCAAACACATCAAATGTGTTCCTGTGATTGCTCTGGCTTAGAAAAGGAAAAATAAAACACATCCCCTTCACTCTCCAATTTCTGCAAACAACTTCTAATTTGGCAGCTTCTAAGAGAGATCAACATTTCCTTGGGAAAGTTATTAAAAGATTTACGGGTCAGAGAACCATCACATACTTTAAGTAGAGGAATGGGAAAAGGGAAGAAAACTAAATGTGAACCAGAGATGCAGCCACACAGTCTGTATTTGGAAAACATCTTTGACTCTGCAGATCTTTGTTCCACATCAAATGTACCTCTGTGTGACACTCTGCAACAATGCCCAGCTGTCAGCAACATGCTTTCCCTGTGATTTAATGAACGTAGCTTGATAGTGTTAGAAACACTGCACTTGGCTAAGATGGCACATCAAATCATTTGACTTGATGAACAAAATGAGAATTCATTATTTCGAAGTCATTGAAACGTAGCCTAGCTTACTCAGTTTTCCATAATTCAAGGGAAAGTGACATCACTATCTTCCTTTAGAAATATAAGGTTTCTGTAGAGAATGATAAAGAAATGTATGGTTGATATGCACGAATCCGCAAAAAGTAGGCAACTTGTAGTATCTGCAGCATGCCATAGATTTGTCAGAAGTGAAAAGAACAGTATTAGGGAGAAATGCATGGCACTCAGATGCTTCCTTTTTTATTATACTCTAGTCTTAAAGCACTTTTAAAATTTGTAGACAGATGGCAACGGGTAATTAAAATGCTAGCAAAATTGTAGAACATGACAGTAACTTATACATCGTTGTAATACTGGGCATGGAAAGATACACATGTAGTTTACAGTGCAAGAAAGCAGAGATGGGGCTGAAGTCCAGTATGCAGCTGGTAAAGGTAAGAGCCATCCAAGTGTTCTCTGCCCCTGTCTGCTCTACTTGAGATGTGTGCTGATTCAAACCATTGGATGAAAGGAAGCAAGGAAAATAATTTCTAAGTAAAAATGAATGCATATATTTCTGGATATTACCCAAGCAGCTTGGAAACCGAATTTTCAATTGCTTGTTGTTTTTTATTATGAGAGATAAAAGACAACATCCATCAAACCTGAAGGAAAATAATCACGATAGCTCTCAGTGCAAATTTATTAATTCCAGCTTAGAAAATTGCACTGTTAATTCTCATCTGCTAGATTAAATGCTGAAAGTTCCAAATAAAATGTGAGCTTTGCTTTCCATGAAAGATTGTTTTCTATCCTATATTATTTTCTTTTAAAATTATTACCAAAGTAATATTTTGGTGCAAAAATATTGAAGACCAGATAAGCGAGAAGAAAATAAAAATCCTTTGTAGTGTCTTTATCCAGAATGATCAGTGTTAAGTGTGTGAGCTGTTAGTGAACACCTGACAAGTTTCAGAAGCTATCACAGTACTAAACACCATTTAACTCATTGCACCTATTTTCTTCAATAGGTTTTGTACATTTCACTTATAATCACTGACCTGTTGTGCAGCTGTTTTTTTTTTTTTTGTTTTTTTGTTTTTTTTTTGTAATTGAAACACTGCCTCCTAGAGGGCCTTCTTTGAGACTCAGAAACTCAACTAAACTTACAAGAATCAAAGATTAGGGAGAACTTAAGAGGAAAGTTCCTAAAACTTACAGTATTCATGAAGCTCTTCCCCGAGGTTATAAAATGTTAATAAATGCTGGAGAGAGGAGATTCTTTCCTGGAGCTATGTCGAGCAGGGCACTCCGGGGACATAGCTTTTATTCATGCTGAAGTGGGCTTTCTTGTGATGCACCTGCCTCTCAGCCTTGCATGCTCCTGTAAGTTACCCGTCATCCTGACTCCTGTATGTAACCTCAATAAACACTGGTTCACTAAACTAGACTTGGGTGGAATCATTTCTTTGGTCTTGTTGTCAATGCCCCATCTAGGGTGAATAGATGTTTGTTCACGTTTCCCCAGGAAAAGTCACACAACAATCCATTACTACACTGTTGAATGAATACTTGCTTTGGTATTTCATTTGCCTTCTAATTTTTTTTTATTATGAGAGATAAAAGACAACATCCATCAAAACTGAAGGAAAATAATCACAATAACTTTCAGTGTTCTAATTAGGCTAGAATTATTTTAAAACTTAAATACTTTAATCTTATAGTAAAATACCACAAACATTGTGCTAATATTTCTTCAGGATAGGGTAAAGAAGTAAAATTTACACTTCTGGGTGAAAGGATTTGTAGGGTATTACAGTTTTCAACATGTAATTCTAAATTGCTCCCTGAGAACCCAGAAATCATTTCAGAGATTCCCAGAAAGCAAGTGAACATGAAAGTAGCCACATTTATACCAGTAAACAAAGAACTCAGAACTCCCCGGGCTCAGTCCCATGTTAAGGTGCACCCGTGGAGAGGAAGCATTCGGTTACCCTTCTTATTCTGGGAAGAGAACTAAAAGACCACTGCTTTTGTTTGCAGGACACCATCTTGGCACTATCTCCTGCCCTTGCCAGGGCAAAGATTCTGGTGAAACTGACACCAGTCTCTGTGTCACACCAAGAAGTCTAAACCTCAGAGGTATGTTGTCTTTCTTGTCCCTTTCCAGAATGAAACAAAGTTTTGAATACTTCCTCTTAAACTGCTACGTTGTGATGTGGGGGTGACGATGACTTTTTGTTTTTGCTTTTGTTTTCTGGTATGGACTTGGCTATCTTCATGTTTCTTATTTGAATTTCTCCTGAAGAAAACTGATAGATACTTTGTGGTTGAATTGGTGTTGATACAATACTACCTCTCTGTAGCAGTAAAAGAAAAGGACCCCTGGTGAAGACCGAATGCTGCTAATACGTTAGACAATGGAGGCTACAGTTAAAAAGAGGATCAAAGGTTAAAGTGACAAAGTTCAGAGCAGTGAGATAGCCAAACTGAGCAGATAAGAGGAGGGACAGCCCACACTGGAAGCCTTTGGGGAAAATCTGTCAGGCATATTTTCATGTGTTCTTACTTCCAATGCAGCTACTTGCAAAACACTGAATTGTAAATAAGGATGGTTTCTAGCAGGAAGCTTCCCCTGGAAGACCACCCCAGATCAGCCCATAGATAAAAAGATAAAAACATGAAATAAGAGAAAAAGACCAGGTCCATCCATCATTGGTGACTGGATGACTGTTAACTTTCTGCTATAGTAAAGCTACAAGTTGGTCATATAAATTTGAGAATGAAGGTCATTATATATAACAGAACTTGAGACACCTGCAAAGTTAGGAGTAGTAACACCAGCCATTAATTAACAGCTAGCATACAGTTAAACTCAACACATAAGAAAACATAAGTCAGGGATGAGCCAAGAGGAGCTGAAGTGACCCCTAATGGGTGAGCAGAGCATGGGTTCAGCATCTCCCTGCAGGGGGGCAGGTATAGAATGTGGGTCTCTATTGGTCCAGCCAAAGGAACTAACCAGTCTCATAGCAGTTACCTCAGCCTTTGTCCAGTCTCAGAAGCAGCCCTGTTAAAAGAAGAAACTAGACAAGAACGTTTGAGGGCTCTTTCCTCTTTGCAAGTCCCCCGTCTTTCAAGAGGTTCTTTCCCTTTTTGTTTGGGACAATTGCTTTCCTCCAGTGCAGCTGCAAGAATGCTTGCAGTGCTCAATGGAGCCTGCAATCAAGGATGTCTACAAGGTGAAAGCTGCTCAGCTCTGGATGTTGAGACAGCGAAGAGGAATAAAGCATCTCAGACCTCAAACATGACAAGAAAGAAGCATTCTAATCACAGGTCATAAGTTCTGTTAGGCTTAGCTAATTTATAGCTTGGCAAACAAGTTCTCTGTTTTAAAAAAGCAGACCAAAAGGTCTTGAGGAAGTTTTGACAAGGCTGTACTGAGTAACGTCGGTTCTTGCTTATGTTTATTTTATTTACGTAAGCTTAGACAATGACCACACAGTGGAACGGGAACTCAGGGTCTCTCCCCGCGGCAGAGTGCCTTCCACTCCTGAGGTCCTAGTCAAGTGTCATGTCTTTCCTTCCTGCTGTGCCAACCCTCTTTGAGGGCTCCCTGAACTCTACTATGCTAGACTTAACAATTTCTCCTTGATGTCATTTTTCTGTAATTAAAAAAATTCCTTTATTATTTTAAAATTGTACGTGCGTGAACATATTGCCCGCATACATGTAAGTGCACCTGTGTTGTGCAATGCCTTCGGAGATAGGAAGTGGGTACCAGATCCCCTGTGCCTGCAGTAATGAACGGTTGTCAGCGGCCATGTGACTGAATGGAATTGAACCCAGGTCCTCTGCAAAGGCAGCTAGTGCTCTTAACCACTGAGGCGTCTCTCCAGCCCCACTTTTCTGTAATTTAAAAAATTCCTTTTTGATTTATTTTTATTTTATATGTATGAATGTTTTGTACATAAGAGCACCCATGTCATGCCAAGCTGACAGAAGCCAGATGAGGCCATCCAGATCCCTGGGAACTAGAGTTGCTGACAATTGTTAGGTACCATGTGGGTGCTGGGAATCGAACTCTGGTCCTCTGCGGGAGCAGCCAGTATTCTTAACCACTCATCTTAACCACTCATCTTTCCAGTCCCCATTTTTCTGTAATTCTTAATAAAGCTTGCTTCTGTTTTGCATGCTCCCATTAATCTGAAGCCTTCGTCTTCATTTGTATGAGATAACACAAGGAGCCATTGTCCCATGTCAATCTTTGGTGACTGTGAGTCTTGGGCACCGTAGGTCTTTTGGTCCTGCACAGCTACATGGAAAATGTCTCATTGTATTAATGAAAAAAATGCAACAATGTCTCTGTTTTCTGTGGGGAGTGGGGAGGTGGGGGAGTGGGGTTTCTTTGTCATCTTGATGATTCAGTTTTAATTTCATTTATGTATTGTTTTAAGCTTTTAAAGTCTCAAATTAGTTGCAAACCCCACTATACTTAAATTTTGTTTGTATATATATTCATATCATTTACATATTGTTCACGTAAAAATACACTGATTATTTCATTTGTCATTTATGCTCTTGTTTTTATATTAAAAATAACTTCCTCAGTTGCAATAGAAATATTTTAAAAAATGCTTTTAGCTTAATTTTTCAGTTTGACATTTATTTGACCTGAAAATTGCTTTTCTGTTAGAAGGATGAAAAGAACCTAACTTTGTTTTAGCAAAATATATTTAACAATAAATCAACTTCCTTTTTTTAGAGTTAATAAAGTAATAAATAACATGCCCTGCATAATGATATTTCCTTAAGCTATTTCTGCACTGTTACTAATTAGTAGGAACATGTCTCTTTATTATGCAATATGTTCTGTCATATTTTAACATTATAACATGTTTTAACTATCTTGATAGTTTTGCTTTTGTTAACTAAAATTTTCATGTCTTTTCTCATTAATTTCTTTATCTTTGTTTTAAAATAAGCATAAAGTAGTTTCATCTAGATTAGCCTCAGAAATCTGCATTGTTTCATATTCTTGATTCAGGAGAAAGAGCAAAGCTCTTTACATTATAAGGTTGTTACTGTGGGTATAGCATTAAGATTATGCAAAACTGTTCCAATTATAAGTGGATTACTACTTTTGGTAGTATTTTAGGGTAAGCACTTAGTCACTGTGGTCTTTGAATGAGAACGCCCTCCATAGGCTCCAAGTATTTGGACATTTGCCCCCAGTTGGTGATGCTGTTTGGGGGTGTCAAGGTTCCATTGTGGATGTCACATAGGTTTGGACATCGCTCAGGCATATATTCTCTGTGTGTGATTAGTTGTGGAACTCTGTAATAGCCTCCAGCTGTTGCAAAAAGTAGCTTCTTTGATGAGTAGTATATGGTGTACTTGTATATAAAGGATTGGTGTTAAAATGCAAATAAGGGAGAATATATGCTTGCTCTTCTATGTCTGGGTTGCTTCACTTAGTATAATAGTTTCTAGTTCTATCCATTTACCTGAAAATTTCATAATTTTGTCTTTCCTCACCTCTGACACAAACTCATTGCATAAATCTACTGCATTTTCTACATTTTCATTATCCATTTGTCAACTGAGAGACATTTAGATTCTTTCCATTTCTTAGGTATTGTGAAAAGAGAAGCAACAAACAGAGATGTACAGGTATCTCCATCGTAGGATAAGTCCCTTGGGTATATGCCAAGTACTGGTATAACCGGATCATATGGTAGATTCATTTAGAAAGAAAGTAAGAATCCAAATGAACAAAATCAGAGATGAAAGGAGACATGAGAACAGATAACAAAAAAATCCAGAACATTATGAGGGAAAACTTTAAAACCTATACTGTCTTAAAATGTGAAAATCTAAAAGAAATGGATGAATTTCTAGTTTCATGGCAACTACCAAAATTAAACCAAGAAGAGATCAACAGCTTAAACAGACCTATGACAAATAAGGAAACTGAAAGAACAATACAAAACCTCCCAAGCAAAAAAAGCCCAGGCCTGGACGAATTCACTGCAGAATTCTACCAGATATTCAAAGAAAATCTACATCAAGATTTCTAAAATTATTTAAAAAGATAGACCTATAAGGAGAACTCCCAAATTCCTTCCATGAAACCAGTATCACTCTAACACCAAAACCAGGTAAAGACAAAACAACAGCAAAAACAAAAACAAAAACAAACCAAAAACTACAGTCTTATATCCCAGATGAACGTAGACCTGAAGACCCTCAACAAAACACTCACAAACCATGTATAGACACACTTCAAAAAGGTCATCCACCATGATCAAGTCAGCTTTATTCCAGAGATTCAGGGGCAGTTCAGTATATGTATATCAATAAATGTAAGAAGACATATAAATGAAATTAAAAAAAAAATCATATGGTCTTTTCAATAGATGCAGAAAAGACCTTTGACAAAATCCAACAGGCATACATGTTAAAAGTCTGAGAGAATTGGACTGGATGGAATATACCACAACATAATTAAATCTATATATGACAAAATCACAGTGAACATCATTCTCAATGGAGAAAAACTGAAAGCATTCCCAATAAAACCAAGGCTGTCCACTATCTCCACTTCTTTTCAATATAATGTTGAAATTTGGTAGAGCTATAAGACAAGAGAAGGAAATTAAAGGAATGTTAATTGTAAAAGAAGAGGTCCAATTATCACTATTATCAGATGATTTGTCATATATAAGAGATCACAAAAAATCAATGCGAAAACTGCTTGAAAATCAGTAACCTTTCTATTGCGAATAACAAGCAATAATCAGAGAAAGCATTGATGGGAACCCTCCCTTCACAAAGCTTTGAAAAAAGTTAAAAATATCTAGGAATAAACCTAACCAAGACATTAAAGATCCCTACATTGAAATTTTAAATCTTTAAGGAAAGAGCTAGAGGAAGACAGTAGGAGATGGGAGGACCTACTGTGCTCATGGTTTGGTAGAAGTAATATTGTGAAAATTACAATCTTACCCAAAACAATCTATAGATTCTGTGCAATACCTATTAAAATCCCCATGACATTCTTCACAGAGCAAGAAAAAGCAGCCTAAAATTCATATTGAATCACAAAAGACTCTGGATAGGAAAAGCAATTTTGGTCAAAAAGATCAATGTGGAAGAGATCACCATGCCAGATCTCAAACTATATTACAAAGCTATAGTCATAAAAGCATCATGGCAGAAAAACAGACACGTAGTTCAATGGAGCACTGTGGAAGACCGAAACATGAGTGCATGAAATTTCAGAAACCGAAGGTGTCAAGAGCACACACTGAAGGAAAGCCAGCATCTTCAAAAGGGTGTGGGAAAACTGATCTCCACATTTAGAACCATGAAATCGATCCCTTATCTTTACTTTGCACAAAAATCAACTCCAAATGGATTAATATAAAACCTAAGACTCTGAAACTGCTATGAGAAACATAGACAGTAACCTACAAGATACATGTGAAGGAAAGGACCTTTTAAATCAAACATCAGCTGCTTGGGCATTAAGGTTGACAATCAATAAGCAGGACCTCATTAAGCTACAGAGCTTCTGTACAGCAAAAGAAACAACCAAGGAAGAGGAGCCCCACAGACGGTAGAAAATCTTCACCCAACAGAGGATTAATATCCAGAATACACAAAGAACTCAGGAAACACAGAAACAAAAAATAAACGACCCAATAAAAAGATGGGCCTGAACAGAGAGTTCTCAAATGAATAAATAAAAATGGCTAAGAAACTCCTTGAAAAGTGTTCCACATCCTTAGTAATTAGAGAAATGCAAGTCAACACCACTTCAAGATTTCATCTTACCCAGGTCAAGAGAGCAAAAAGACTGGAGAGGATGTGGAGAAAGGGGAGCGGGACCACTCATCCGCTGCGGGTGGGATGGTAAACTCCTGCACCTGCTACGCAAGACCGTGTGGAGAACTCTGAAAAAAACTGAAAATGAACCTACCATTTCTATTTCTTAAAAGGGAAATATTTTTGCAATGTCAAGAAAAATAGAATAAAATTTCCCTTATAATTGTGATTGGAATTATATCATGGCATGCCTTTCATTTAGTGAAATGAGCACTTTTAATCACTGACTCATTTTCAGGAACAAATGTGCTTTTACAGACATTCTTTTGAGTAAAGACTGTAGAAGTAAGTCAAAGTCCCTGTTTTTTTGTAGTGATCTTATTTGTTTTATAAATTTATATGGCATTAATTTGTATTTGTAGTTTTAATGAATTGAATTTTTCCCCATTTGCTCTTTATTTCAGTGTTTTTGGCTTACAGAAGAGATTAAAAAGTTTTCTCTATAGTTTGCATAACTGTCTATTTTATTGAAATATTCTGAAAATTGCCCGAGTTCATTTATTTAATTACACCTGCAACTAGATAATCACCTATTCTATAAATTATTTACAATTGTATTCTTCTCTTGAAATATTTTCACATCTGTGTTATTTTTCCTGGACTTACAAAATTGGCTGGCACCTATTTTGGAAAAATATATATAATTATTGTTACTTTCTGAAAGATTTGCAATTTTAATTTATGATTGTGATCATCTTGTCATTCTTTGGTTGCGGTTATTAGATTAAAACAATCCTGCTATACTCAGGGGTTCTTAACATGGAGCTTTTCTTATTTATTCAATCTAGTGTCTTTCCCCTTTTAAAATCTTCATGAGCCATGTGTAGCATGCATTATTTTACATCTCTTCAACACATGGTCTCTCAACTTTTAATAGTAGAGTTGGAATTAACTTGGTAACATGGAATCATTATTGAAACTTCACATAAATAAATGAAAACTTGGAAAATTTTCTGGTAGATAATGACCTTTTAGTGGTGTGTGTGTAAGAGGATCTGGGAGGGAGGACAGCTTGACCACAGATAATCTTATTTCTACATTTTTAATAGATTAATCTTGCTGTTTGACAACCTCACATATGTATGTATACATTTTGATTGATCTTTCCTAGTCTTTTATTGTCTTCCTATCCTTATCAACCTTATCCTCATCCCCACCAGTTCCTTTCACTTTGTGTGTGTGTGTGTGTGTGTGTGTGTGTGTGTGTGTGTGTGATCTATTTAGTTTAACCAGAACATCCCATGAAACCACTGGATTTGAACCATCCATCAGAGTCTGGTGGGGTCATAACAAATGTGTGTAAACTGGAGGCAATGACTCTCCTCCTTCCTGTCTTTTTTTTATTAGCTATCTCAAGCTGCAGGAGTGACCTTCACTGCTGTCATGCTTAGTCTGCTCATGCTGCTTTAAAAATACTGAATACCAGGTAATTTACACAAGGTTTAAACTTATTTCTGACAAGTTGGAGGCTTGGCAGATCCAGGAGCAGACAGACTTGATAGCTTGGAGAGCCCTGCCTCAGTACTTTGTTTCTGGGATAAGACCTTGTTACTGTATCATCACATAGTAGGAAGTAAGAACACAAAAGGACTGAATGCTGGCTGAATTCTTTACTGAGTCTGGAGTACCACTTATGAATGAAGAAGTTTATAGCCTGATCATCTTCTTAAGGCTTCACTTCTTAACACTACTGCACTATTTATCAAATTTCAGCATAAGTTTGGGAGGGATGTGGACATGCAACCCACAAAGCCCATGCTCTGTGAAGCCCTTGATATGGTCTTTACTCTGCTCATCATCCTCATCCAATGCTTCCAACAGTTTCCCCAGCATTCTGTGCCACAACAACCCAAAATTTAGAGCACTTACTCACAAAGTTAGTATAAGCATGATTCTCTTCTGTGTTCTAAGTCATAAGGAAGGATGATGTAGAGCTCTTCTGGAATTCCATGTATTAAAATCCAGACTTTTCTTTACATCCAAGAAAATATTAATGTCTTCTTTTGATAATTTCATCAAGGACTTTAAAGAAACTTATTGTAGTTAAATTATAGTAGTATATACATACATATGTAGTAGCTCATACAAAATTATAACAAAAATTTCCTGTAGTTTTTTTAACCACAATCAGTAATTTGATGTAAAATCCACCATTTTAGTATATATATATATAAATATATAATATATACATGTTTATATAGAAATGTATTTAATCTTAATGAATTTCTGTAGTTGCTAGAGATTCTTTTGCTGTTGATTTTAAGTGTCATTGTGTTGTTGTCCAATAGAATATATTGAATTATTTCAATTTTTTGATATTTGCTGAGGTTTGTTATATCCTCCAGTATGTGGTATATTTTAGGGACAATTCCATTGGCTGCTGAATAGAATGTGTATTCTTTGGTGCTTGGGTGGAATATTTGGTAGATTCTGTTAGGTCCACTTGATGTATGATATCATTTAATTCAGGTATTTCTCTGTTTACTATTTGTCTAGTTGACCTGTCTATTGGAGAAAGTGGGATATTGAAATTCTCTGTTATTCTTGAGTTGGGGTTAATCTGTGTCTTAAAGTACAGTAGTACTGGTTATAAAAACTGGGTGCACCAGATTTTGGTGTGTATATGTTCATACTGTTATGTCTTCTTGATCAATTATTCCTTATATCAGAATGTAGTGACCTGTGTCTGTTCTCATTAATTTTAACTTGGAGCCTGTTTTGTCAGATATTAGAATACCAACTTCTGTCTGTGTCTTAGTGCCATTTCTTTGAAATATTTTTTCCATCCTTTGACCTTAAGGTGATGCCTTTCCTTGGAGGTAAGATGAGTTTTTTGTAGATAACGAATAGATGGATTGCTTCTTTTTAAAAAAAAATATTTATTACTTTTATCTTATTTATATGAGTGTAATGCCTACATATATGTAAGTGCACACATATCATAAAATGTTCAAGGACATTAGATGGAACTGGAGTTATGAACAGTTGTTTGCCACCATGTGGGTGCTGGGGACCGAATTAAGTTCTCTGCAAGAGCAGCCAGAGCTCTTTACCACTGAGTCATCTCTCTAGTTCCAGGATTTTGTTTCCCAATACGTTGAGCTAGCCTGTGTCTTGTAACCAGGGAGTAGAAGCCACTGATACTTAGGGTTACTATTGAAAGGTGTAGGTTGGCTCCTGCCACTTTCGTTTCAGTTGTGTTTTTAGTCTTGTTTTGGGTTTCTGTACTTCTGAGCTGTATTTTCTTTCTTTCTTTTCTGTAATATCATGTATGGGCATTTTTCTTCAGTTCTTTGTATTGCTTTAAGTGGCTTTGTAGGGCTGGTCTGGTGGAATGAATTCTTTCAGCTTATGTGTATCATGAAGGATTTTTTTCCCTTTTGATTCTGATAGACAGTTTCCCTGGGTAAAGCACTATGGATTGGCACAAATGGTCATTTAAAACTTGGAATACTTTGCTCCAGACTCTTCTAGCTTTCCTAGTTTTCAAGGAAAAGTTAGCTGATGGATTTTCCTTTATGTGTAACTTGTTTTTACCTCTTGCAATTTTCAGTACCTTCTCTTTGTATTGTACAGTTTGTGTTTTTACTGTGACATGTCTTGGGGTGTTTCCATTCTGTTCCTGTCCAACTGATATTCTGTGTGTTCCTTGCCTCTGCATAGCAGTTCCTTAATTTCGGGAAGTTTTCTTCTATAATCCTGTTGAAGATCTGGTCAATGACATTGACTTAAAATTTTTCTCCTTCCTATATGCCTATGATATGTAGATTTGGTTTTTTCATGATGTCCCACATCTTGCATATTACATGCTTGTACGTGTGTGTGTTTTAAATTTTCATATTCTGTGCTTAAGCAGTCCATTCTTCAACTCTATCATACTGTCTTGATATTCTGTTTTCCATTTTATTCATTCTGCTTCTGAGGTTTTCGCCTGTTGTTTCAAATTTGCTTGTTGAGTTTTTCAATTCCATCTTCATTTTGACTTGAGTTTTCTAAACATTTCTACCTATATTTTGAATTCTTTTTTCAAGTCTTGAATTTCTTTGTCATTTCTTTTAGCTACATATTCAGATTTTCTTGAGCTCCCATCGTGAGTCTATTCCTATTTTCTTTATGTTCTTTGAATTTTTTTATGTTCTTTAAAGTCATTGAATCTTTTGATCACATTTATTCTTGTTCTTTAAATTCTGCATTTTGGGGCTCCCCTGGGTAGTTCTCACTATAGTACACCCGTAGGACTGGTGGGCTTTGGTGGGGATATATTATCTTGGTTTTCACGTTATTTGTGTTTTTCCATTGTGGTCTGGGCATTTGGATTTATTTTGTTGGTGATGTGTCTGATATGAAATTCTAGTCTTCCTTTATTTAGATGAAGTTTGATTCTGTTTATGTTGTTAATATCACTTGATTGCTTTCTGATCCGGTGTGAATAGTTAGTTGGTTTGTGTTTCAGGTTCTCATTTTGGTTTTTTTATTGGCAGGACAGGATGGTTCCAAGTTCAATAACTTTCCAGTAGGGTATAGAGGCATGGGCCCAATTTGAGACTATGAGGATACAGCTGGGTTTTGGCAGACTAGTCCAGAACTCTCAGGTGGGAGGAGCGTGGGGGACCCAGGCCCAAGGCAGCGATGTGGAGCACGGTGAGAGTGGAGCATGGTGAGAGTATAACTAGCCAGGCCCAGCAGATATGAACGCTGGAGCAGGGAGAATGGCGCTGATCCCAGAGTGAGCGTTCAAGACGCAGTGGGTGAGACCTGGCTTAGGAAGCTACTCAGGAGGTCTCAGACAGGAAAAGCAAGAGGGGGTCAAAGCCTAAGGCTGGGGTGGAGCAGTAGTGAGGAGGGTCTAGCTCTCTAAGCAGAGTGGATATAAGTCCTCGAGCAGTGAGAATGTAGTTGGTAGGAGGGCAGATGGTTCAAGACGCAGTGGGTGAGACCTGACTTATCGACAGGTCTGGGGTCTCAGACGGGATGAGCAGGAGGGGGCCTAGTTCCAAGACTGATCATGGCTGTAGGGAAGGGGGGTTGTTTTTTATAATGAGTAAAATGAATTTCTTGAAATTGTTTCAAGTTCATCCTCTGATACAGTAAGACTTGCTGTGAAAGCATCAGCATAAATTTTAGCTTACACACTCACATACACTCACACACATGCACTCACACACACTCACATGCACACACTCACACTCACACACACGCATGCATGCCTACACACACTCACACACATGCACTCACACACACACTATCATGCTCACACTCACACACACATACACACGCATGCATGCTCACACACACTCACACACACATGCACTCTCACACACACACTCACATGCACTCACATTCACACACACTCGCATGTACACACACACACAGTTATTGAACTGGTAGGCACAGTCCACTATCCATTAAATATTTTCAGAGAATCATGTTTTAAATGTGGATAAGACTGCAGAAAATTTCATCATACTAAGATACGATTGTGATATGAAATTCTTTGAAGGTGAAATCCAGAGAGAAGCATTATCCCTTTCCTGTTCTTTGTGAAATTAGTCTTGGCTAGGCAGACAGGACAAGAGAACGCAGCTGTCCATTTTGATGGGTGGGGATTTTCATCTTACTAAGTATGAATAAAAAACAAAGAAAATATAAGAATCAGGAAACATTAAGAGAGATACAGGCTGCCCGTGAATTAAGTTTAGATAATAAACGCTTAGTTTCATTGCAAATTGAAGCAGTAAAGCAAACAAAAAGATCAGGCAAATAATGGCAAGTCGCATGCACTGCGAAGTATTCTTAATGGGAGATAAACATCGGCCAGACAGGTTTGTCTCCAGCGGGACACGGCCACATCCTTCCTCTCTCATCTCTGTCACTCCTCATCTACTTCTTTCCCTGTCTTCTGTTACTAAAGTTTTTGGCTTAAAATATCACAGATATGTTTTCTGGACTAGTGAATTTAATCTTATGAAAAGCTTTTCTATAAAAGTAACATTTTATAATCTTATGGAAGTCACTTAAATCTCAGTATTAGGGTACTGACATTTTTCCCCTCTGCACATATTTTAAGAAATACCCAATACATGACAATTTTGGGAAACTAAATATTTTGTGTTAGATAAGATTCAAAATCAAAATTTACCTAACTGAAAAACAGAACAAGTCAATTTTGGAAAAAAATCATTCAGTATTATTTATTAATCACTGTAGACCTTTTGTTTAAGTTGATCTTTGATTCATTTTTTACAAAGATTTATTATTTTATTTGAGTGTATTTATATGTGACTGTGTTAGTTCATGCTCCCCACATGCATGCAGGTATTTGAAGAGGCCAGAAGAGGATGTTCAATTCTTTGAGATTGAGTTGCAGATGGCTGTGAACACCATGTGGATGCTGGAACCTGAACCAGACCACTTCAACAGTAGTAAACGTAAGCACTCTCTCTTTTTTTTTTTTATTTGAATCGTTGTGTATTACATTGATTCATGTCAATCGGTCTTAATCATCTTTATACCCACAGCCCCACCGACACCCTCATTTCTCTGACTGGAATTCATATATTCTTTCATCTGTGTTAAGGTCTATTGTGTCAAGTTAGTGACCTCAGTGCAGGTTCATCCATTGAGGTTCAGTAAGCCTACCCAGGGTCTCCCACTTTAGGAAGACTAGCTCTTCCTCACCCAACAGTAATCAATTGCCAATATTTCTTAGGCAAAGATTGGGGTCAACCATCTTTCCATTCCACATCTTTGATTCTATTCCTTGCCTCCACAGTCTGAGAGCTTTTAGAGTGTCAGGGGTATAAGACATAATTTCTCATGATTTCTTTCTGAATTTATTCAGGTATACTGTACAAATGCAATGAGCACATATAAGGTGTAAAATGCAATGGTTTGCTGGATGTTCATCTTGTAGAAATGGTCCCCACAATCTAGTTAGTTAACAGAATATCTTCCAAAGCGAGCCAGAGGGGCTGAGTGACCGCCACAAGCTGTCACAACATGCTGTTTTGTCTGAATGGATGATGGAATTAATAGCACACTAGTAACTTATTTAAAATTCTCTTAACTTTATTAGGAAATATTTACCACTTACAACAAAGTATAATGAGCATTAGAGTTAACACGTACATATGTACAGCTAACCCGGATTGAGAAGTACAGTAACAGCTGTATAGTGGAAGCCCCTTTTGAACATTCACATAGGAGAATACTAAGCAGTAGTAAAAATAAATGAAGACTGCATATATATTGATAAGAACGAATTTTAAAAGCAAAAGATTGAATTAAGAATTAAAGTTGCAGAACAGTTCAGAATATCACAGACACAGAACTTTCGACATATGATATAAATTATGTGCTAAATGTCATGCATTGCACGATATATTAAAGTCTACACATATGGTTTTAGTTTCTTTTTCTGTTGCTGTATTAAAATTTTCTGACAAAAACAGCTTAAGGAAGGTAAGATTTATACTACCTCGCAGTTCGAGGGCATAGTCCATCATGGCAGGAAAGTCATGGAGATGGGGTATGAAGTAGCTGGTCACATCACATTCACAAAGGAAAACCAAGCGTGTTAAATGCACCCTAGTGCCAAGATCTCTTTCTCCTTTCTGTACAGTCCAGGATTCTTGGTCCAAGAAATGGTCCTGTTTACAGCTTAGGTCTTCCCATGCCAGTTAATATAATCAAGACAATTGTCCACAGGCATGCCTAGTGGGCTGTCATCCAGGGGACTCTAGATTTTGTCAAGTTGACAATGAATACAAACCATCACAATTTTATAATATGTACTTACTTTGTATGTTTAATTTGTCATGTATATTTATTTAGTATGTATGTACGTAGTGCACATATTTTATATGTGCATTCCATTCACAGACAGTATACCTTATATTAGTATATATTTTGTGTGTCTCTGGTCGTTTGTGTGTGTGTGTGTGTGTTTGTATTTTGAAATGTAGGGCTCCACGAGCTAAATATTTTTTAGGGAACACATCATATACATGAGTAAATATTAACTCATTTAGGCCTATACCACCTCCCCCAAATTTGATGTTCTCTTTTTTATATTCTTATTAATATCTCTCTGAGTCTAATTAATTCTGCCCGCATGCACATGGCTGTGTGGTCATTCACTGGGGCACGGGCAACCTACTAGCACTGTCCCTGTCCACAAAGGAGACTGATGCTGCCTCCATCACCCGACCAGAGCTTCTCTCACAGGGCGTGGGCCTCTGCTTCCTTGCCCATGCTGGAATCTTGACTGCCTTCATCTTCTTATGTAGATATTCATAGCTGTTGTGAGTTGGTGGGTTCAACACCCATGTCTGCCCAAAAGTCTGCATTTCCCAGCTGCCAGAAAATCACTTTGCCTTGAACTTGATGAGAGGCTAGAAAGGAAGCCAAACACTAAAATATCCCAAAGGGCCTCATCCCCATGTCTTCCTGGTAACTGAAACTCTGAACAACCCTGGTGCCCAATGGAGATACAAATCCACTTTATTGGACTACTACACGGAATCTCCTGTCGCAGGCTGCAGTGGTCATGAGTCATGGGCAGTAAATAGCTCATAGAAGTGAGTCTTTGATTCTACCTTAGTGCTATGTAAGTCTTGGTGTGTTATGGTCTTGGGTGTGACGTATCTTGGGGATACTGGTGGTCACAGTTGTGGCATAGGAACCTGGGGCAAGTCTCTTCATGGTGATTTGGCCCAGAACACATCATCAGAGGTTGGTAACTATAGACCAGGCATCTGGGAGCTGTTGTGGTTATAGAATATGCTTTTGAGGTATGCCCTAGTTTAGTGTGTAACACACTATGAAACAGTGAGGACACAGGAGCAATAACCTGGGCATAGATTATTCTATTCTGAGATAGCAAAATAACTGGACACCCTAAGAAATCAAACCACCTGTTCAGGATTTATGGAGAGGCACTCACAGAAAAAGAACATTAGGAACACTGGGATGACTAACTCTCAGCACCCAGATGATTTTGTGCACACCTAACAGACAAATAAGGTGTCCAGAATGAAGCAAATAGTAACCACTGTGGGGAAATCTTGGATGGAGATTTAAACCAGCTGTGTTAGAGGCTGTCCTAATTAAAAATTTTTTCTTTCTTATATTTTAATTTTTTGGGGGGGTGGTCTTTTTGAGACAAGGTCTTCTATCACCCCAGCTGGCCTGGATCTCGCTATGTACACCAGGCTGGCCTCACAGAGATCAGCCTCTGCCTCTTGAGTGCTGGGATTAAAGGCATGTGCCACCACGCCTAGCCTTTTGTCCTCGTTTAAATTTCTGCTTCTCTGATAAAATACCCTGGCATAAAGCCACTTAGGGGAGAAAGGGCTTATTTCAGCTCATAATTCCAGGTGCAGTCCATCACAGCTGGAAAGTCCAGATGGCAGGAACTTTAAACAGCTAGTCACATCATACCCACAGTCAAGAGAAAAAAGAGCTGAATGCTTTCTCTGCTGTTACAGTACAGGGTCCGAAATTAGAGAATGGTGCCACCTACTTTTAAGCTGGATCTTCTCACCTCAGTTAAGGGTGTCAAGACAGTACTCGTAGTTAACGCTAATGTCAACTTGATACATAGCCTAGAGTCATCAGAAAGGATAGCTTCCCTTTGAGAAGCGGACTACACCAGATCGGCCTGTGGAGCTGGAGGAGTGTCTTGACTGTTCATTTGTTTGGTGGGCGCTACTCCACCATGGGCACACTATTTCTGGTTTCAGAGTGACCCTGAGAGCACCAGCAAGAAAGCCTGTAAGCGAGCCAGCAAGCGCTTCCTCTATGGTTCCTGCCCTGACCTCCCTCAGCAATGGATTTTGTGACCTGGAAGTGTAAGTCAAATACACCTTTTCCTTCCTTGATTGTTGTGGGGTAGTTTTCACAGCAGCAGAGATCAAATTAGAATAATCCTCCACAGACATGGCCACAAGCCAACCCATCTAGACAGTTCCTCATTAAGATTCTCTTCCCAGGTGAGTCTAGATTGTGTCAAGTTGACAATTAAAACCAATTTTTCACGGGGACATTTAGTGAGCGTCAAGAAAACAAAGAGAAATGATAGAACCAATTTAAAAAGTCAAATGAAATACTTGAGTTGAAACATTTAAGCAAAATTTTAAAAATTCAACAGAAGGCATTTGATGAAACAGAATAAAGAATTAATGGAGCCAAAGACAGACTATTTGAAAATTCTTAGTTGGAAATGACATGATTTTATATATTCAAAGCTCTGAACACTCCACCAAAACCTATTTAGAACTAAGCAACAATTTCAGCAAGATAAGCGATCAACATACTGAAATCTGTACCGATACTATTTGCCAATAGTGAATTATCTTAAAGAGAAATCAGGAAGCAAAATTCATTTACAATTGCTGTAAAATAAATATTTGGGAATAATTTAGCCAGAGGTGAAAGGTCTCTAGAGTGAAAACTATGAAACATTGATAAATGAGTATGAAGAAAGCACACAATGAACTATGAAGAAGAAGGAGGGGGCAGCCCCCTCTACAGACTGGAAGAATTCATATTGTTAAAATGTTCATCCTACAAAAAGTGGGCTACAGGTTTGACGTGATCTCTATTACAGTTCTGTGCTGGTTTGAATGGCAAATGTTCCCCACAAGCTTGTGGATTTAAACACTTACTCCCCAGTGGGTGCTGTTGGGAGGTTTAGAAGGTGAAGCCTTGCTGGAGGAAGTAGCTCCCTACTTTCTCTCCTTGCTTCCGCTTCCTGCTTGGGGATAAAGTCTGGTCAGCCAGCTTTCCGTGCCTGCCCTCGTGGCTTGCCTTCCCGGCCACTGTGGACAGACTCTACTTGTGGAACCAGTGGTCAAAATGAACTGTTCTCTTTGTTAATTGAATTTTTGTCTATTTCCTACGGAACATTTCAATCAATCTTAATCATCTTTATGTCTCCCTCCTCACCAGTGCCCCCTCCTACAGGCCTGCACCCGGGGTCCATACACTCTGTCATCTATGCCAAAGCCTACTGTATCAGGGTAGTGTCTCCAGATGTTCTCCAGCACAAGTTCATCTATTGAGGTTTAGTCAGCCTATCTAGAGTTGCTTGCCCCAGGAAGATCACCTCTTCCTCATCCAGCAGAGGTCAGTTGCCAATATTTCTTCATCCAAGATCGGGGTCTGCTGTCTGTTTCCCCAGTTCTATGCTGGGTTTTGTCTGCTTGAGTTTACATGGGTCTTGTGCATGCAGAAACTATCGCTGTAGGTTCATATGAGCAGGGTTCCAGGAGCTTGTAGGACCTTATTTTCATGTGGTCATGCACCTCTTCCCTGGCCCTTACAATATTTCTGTCCCTCTTCCACAATGATCCCTAAACCCTGACTGGGTGAGGTTTGATATAGGAGTCCTGTCCAAGGACCAGCATTCTGTAGACTCTTAATCTCTATGCTTTGACTATTTTTGACCTTTTGTGATCCTGGCCCTCTATTGCATGAGGGAGCTTTATTAATGAGAGTTACTCTCTGTTCTATGTTCTGCGAGCCTTGGGTTGCATTGTAAGTTGTGCCATTTAGGGTTGGGTAATTCACTGACACTGTCCGTGTGTGTCCAGTGTGGAACTCTGTAATCATCTCCTTCTCATGAAAAAGAAGCTGCTTTGATGAGTGGTGACTGGAATATTTGTCTTGAAATATACAAAATTTATTTTTCACATAGTAAGAAATTACATTAGTCTAGGGATGTGACAGTCGGACGCTTTCTTTAATATCTATGACTTCTCCAGACATGTGTATGTTTACGGTACAGTACTTGAATTTCCTCCCATTGAGTGGGCTTTTAGTCCAGTTAAGTGGCTGTTGATTGCCCCCCAAGATAAAATTGCCACTACTACACCAATGGCGTTTGCTGTGGCAGTCATTGGTGTGGTTATTTGGTCTTGAAGCTGGTGTTAGGCCATAAATTGGTGTTCTCTCTTAGCACCCTGGATAGTGCTCTCCAAAGCTATGAGAGTTAGCCTTCAGGGGAAGTGTCTTCGAGGTCAGTTCCAGCTCCATTGTTCCAAATCCCGTGTCTGAAATATGTTCTGTCTTCAGCAATAGGGTCCTACCTTCAAGTTCTTGGAGACAGTCAAGGGCTGTGGCAATAGCTCTGTGTAATTTTGGGAGTCTCTTGGACTACCGTGGCCAACTACTCAAAGGAAGATTTCTCCTGTCTGGCACTGTTTTTTGTTATGTAGCCTTCAGCTATACACATGAACTCCTGTAGAGATACTGTATGTGTAATTTGTCATTAAGTTATTGAACTAATATGATTCTCTCTGTTTTATTTATTTGTTGATTCTTTCTCTGTCTCTCTGTCTCTCCCTGTCTAACACTTCTGCCATACCTTCCCCATTTAGGGGATAAAGGGAAAGAAAGAGTTCAAGAAAGGTGGGACCACAGGAGAATGGAATGGAATTTTTAAGGGAGAAATGGGCAAAATGGGAAACAAAAAAGAAAAGTAACACAAATACAAAGGACCAGTGCCACCATACTAAAAACAATCTTAAAATTTGTGTGGACCCACAGAAAGTTCCCAAAGAGCCAAACAAACAAAAGGAACTTAACAGGAGACATTACTCTTAGATCACAGGCTGCTGAGGAATCAGGCTTTGCCCTCCTACTCTCTCTTGACTCTATGCCTCTCTCTCTCTCTCTCTCTCTCTCTCTCTCTCTGTCCCTCTCCCTCTTTCTTTTGCATAGAGTATTGATAAGAAGTCTTGCTGTGAAGTTTACTGCTGCTCTCTCTTCCCTGTTACAGCTGAGGATAAGTTTATGTTCCCACCTAGAGCCTGTCTCTGTGACAAGTGGCTTGTAAACTAGGCCATGCTAGGTCGTGTGGTATGAGGCATACCGTCTAGTCCCCACTACTGAAAACCTGCAAGACAGAAAGAGTCTCTTTGTTCTTCTGATCCAAAGGGAACAGAGGGACCCAGGCCCTCAGCTCTCCCTTTATGGTGCCCAGTGACTGCCTTTGACCGTGATGTTTGATATTCTGGGAACTGCTGCCTCTTTCCCTTCAGGACCTCCATCATGCTATATATGGTGACGTTTTCCCCCAATGCTCCCCGACTTCCAGGCCCAATCACAGCTGCCGCTGGTCACAGGGCTTCTTTTTTTAGTGAAGGATAATTTGACTGAAGGATAATTCAGGTCAGTTTCTTTCAGTGGACTTATGGTAAGTTATAGTAGTTATACTACCTAACATATAAATGTCTAATTGCTATGGAAATCAAAGAGAATGGGTGGTCATAAAAATAGACAGATGATCCAATGGAACAGGATAGAAAGCCCCATGAGAACTCCACACATCAACAGGCAGCAGAAGTCTGACAAAATTGCAGATTGTGCACAGGAAAAAGCATAGAATTTTCAACAACTGCACTAGAGAAACTGGATATCCACATGCAGAAAGAGCAAGCCTTACCTGACCAATTGCAAAGATAAACTCTAAATGGATTCAAACCTTAAACATAAAACCTGAAATTAAAAATTCTGGAAGAAAACATGGAAACACTACCAGAGTCTGGATTGGGCAGACATTTGGGGGCAAGATTCTAAAACTGTAAGAAACCACAGCAAAAACAGGGAAACTGGAATATATAAAATTTCAAAACTTCTTTTCAGCTAAGGAAATTATTAACAGAACAAAGAAACAAACTATAGAATAGTGGAAAATATTTGAAAGCTTTTATCTTATTATCTTAAAACTAATAATATCCAAGATATATAAGGAATTTAAAAACTCAACAACGAAATACCAACCAAATTCAAAATGTGCTGTACACCTACACAGACATTTCTCAAAGAAGACAGACAAATGGGCAATAAATATAAAAAGTGCTCAGCAGTGATAATCATTAGGAAAAGGCAAATCAAACTATGAGGAGGTATCACCTCAGCCTAGTAAGAATCATTATTCTATTATTGAAAAGACAAAAGATACTGAGTGCTTCATATGAGATACAGAACATCAATGGAAAACTATTCAACCATAAAAAATGACATCGATTTTTCATTGTGGCAAGATGAACAGAGCTACAGGTTATTACATTAAATGACATATGCCACACACAGAGAAGCAAATGCTGCGTGTGCTCACTGATATGTAGAACCTACAGAAACTGATCCCACAGAAGCTAAGAACAGAATGTTGTTTACCATATACTGGACAGGGAAGAGGGGAATGGAGACAAGTTATCAATGGTCACTAAGTTACAGTTAAGAGAGAAAAAGAAATTCTCTGTCCTCACACAGTAGGATGACTATACATATCAATTATGGACTGTATAATTAAGTTATTGATAGTGCTAGGAATTGAATTCAGAGCTTCTGGCATGTTAGACAAATGCCTTGCAACTGAGCTACAGCCCCAGCCCTGGACTGTATGTCCTTAAAAGCACTATAAGAAGGGATTTGTAGTATTTTAACTGTAAGGAAATGATGAAAATTTAAATACGTTTATATATATGTTATCCTGAGAATACTATACATTATATACATTGAAACGTCATATGAGAAACATTAATATGCACAGTTTTTATGCTTTTATGTATAGGTTAAAATCAGTTCATTTTAAGGCTAGGCTATAGCTCAGTGGGTAGAATGTCTGTCTAGAATTCACAGTGCTAAGTAATACCTAAAAGATATGTAGCACACACCTGCAACCAGCACTCAGAGGTCGGTGCAGGAGGATCAGAAGTCCAAAGTATTATTGGCTACATAGCTAGTCTGAGATCAGCTGGGCTGAGACCCTGTCTCAACAACAACAACAACAAAAACAAGAAATGATGAAAGTAAGTACAGAAAAGTGAATTAATTTTAAAGAAGATTTTCACTACGCTCCTGTTAGGAAAGAATTGATTATTCCTTGTGTTGGGTTATCTACGTGTCTCTAGGGGGGAAAAGCTGTTTGGATGTGTTGAAAAGCTATAAAAAATAGCTAAAGAACACTTCCCTTTTAAAACACAGCTTGCAATTTTTAATAGCACAAAGAACAAAGATTTGTCTCTCAGAATTTACTCAGTGTCTGCTTAGATTTGAAAAGGAGGGTTGGAAGAAAGGATAGTCTGGAAGCGGTGGACAAGTGTCCCTGCCATTGCCGCACCTAAAATTATCCAGACAGCAGCTGAGCGAGTGCAGAGTCAGAACCCCAGGTGGCGACTTGTGACTAACGAGGCTGTGGAAAATGACAAGAAGAAGAATGTGATCAGACGAACACAGATCCTTTGCGTCATGGCTCATGAAACCCTTTCATTCACCTTTCTAAACTAATGAAGGTGGAGAAAATCCAGGAATAGTCTGAGAATCAGTGTAAATCACATCAAATCATAGCAACAGTGCCAATTCCAGTAGAATGTACCATTGAAAACATGATGGATGGGAGCTCGACCACGGCATGATTGTTATCTACTTCGGTACTGAAAACTAAGTCTAAGTAGTCGGGATTAAGATGGCATTAGCCCTGCTCCCTGCTTTCAGCACTATCACTTAGCAGTGTTCTCATCCACAGTGAATATGTCTCGAGACTCTGAGTGAAACTGCAGATAACTAAGCACTTGTAGCATATATAGCATATAATATACACACACACACAATTTACTATACATACTTCTACACATACATATACATGATATGTATATGTACATCCATACACATATATACATCTATATGAATTATAAAAAATACATGTTTATGATAAAACTTAATTTATAAATTAAACATAAGAGATAAACAATAATAAACAGTAAAATGATCATAGCATACTTTGATAAAAAGTTATATCGGTCTAGCCTCTCTAAGCCTGTCTTTCTGTAATGGAAATCTTGGTAATCTCAGCTTATACTTTTATCCTTTCTTATTAAGTCACGAGCTGTCTCCTTTACTTTTGACTTACATTTTAGCTTCTCCATTATTACCGTTCATGGGCATTTGGAGCACGTCTATGTAAAATAAGGGTTA
Source organism: Eospalax fontanierii (assembly GCA_035773235.1). NCBI lineage: Eukaryota > Metazoa > Chordata > Mammalia > Rodentia > Spalacidae > Eospalax > Eospalax fontanierii. The sequence goes on along the minus strand of CM069547.1, from coordinate 48,398,689 downwards.
CTGGAACACAAGGACAGTGTGTTGATTGTAAGTTTGATAACTGAGATTGTTACTAAGTGACTGTTGCACAGGTACCATATAGCACATGGATACTTTGCAGAAAACAATCAGTTACATTGTGGGTGGGATGGAGTGCCAAGGCACAAGAGTTCATCATGCTGCTCGGAACAGCTTGTTGTTTAGAATTTAAACTGCATTAGTAAGCTGAATGAGTTGTATATTTGTGGAACTTTCCATTTGGTATTTTTAACTGCCATTGGCTATGGATAGCTGTTTTGGTTTCATTCTGTTGCAGTGACAAACACCATGACTAAAAGCTGCACAGGGAAGGAAAACTGGTATCGTATCTTATAGGGTCACAGTCCGTCACTGAGGGGAGTCAGGGTAGGAACCCAAGAAGAAACCTGAAGGAGAAACCATGGAGGAACAATGCTTTCTGCTCATTCATGCTCAGCTAGCTTTCTTATGCAGCCTAGGACCACCTGCCCATGGAATGGTGCCACCTTAGGGGGGTGGAGTCCGATACATCAATTAACACTCAAGACAATCCCCACAGACATACCCACAGGCCATTCTGAACTAAACTGAAACCAGAAGATGTCAATCTGCAGACAACAGAGGCCCAAACCTGGTTGGGATACTAAGGCTTATTTGCATGAAATATCTAGAAAACATCACAGAATTTTGATCTAAGAATACTGTGTGTCATAGTTATCTAGAAAGAAGGACTCTCCTGCCAAGAGTCAGACACTATCCTTGGGTGTGGATAAATTGCTTTTTTTTTTTTTTCAATAACGAAGGAATAGAAGCCTCCTGTTTATTGATGAAGACTTTGAGTCTCCAATATGTTAATAAAATTGAGTGGAAAAGCAAGGCCATATTAGTAATAAAAAATAAAATATCTCTCATTTGTGTAAGAAGCGTCAGTGGGGCTTCATATTTCTCAGGAGACCGTGACCCAGCTACTTGGTTACCACCTGAGGCTGTGCATAGACCATAAAGGAAGCCAGGATGCCACTAAATCATCTTTGTGGCAACCTTGACAAAGGTGCCACATACATGACAGAAGGGAGAACTGACCCTGACATTGACCTTTGAACTCCACACCCCCACATAACATATGCCTTCCTCCGAAAATGCAAAAAGTACTTAAAAACAATTTCTTAATATTTTTACCTGAATCATTGTGTATTACATACAGAATATCTTAATCAATCTTAATCATCTTTATACACCCTTCCACACTAGAACACCTCATAACCCCTCAACTGGAATCCATACATTCTTTCATCTGTATTAAGTTCTTCTACATCAAATTAATATCCCAAAATGTTTCTCACTGCAGGTTCATATGCTGAGGTCCAGTCAGCATATCCAGAGATCCTTGTTTAAGAAGATTAGCTCATCCTCACTAACAGTAATCAGTTGCCAATATTTCTTCAGCAAATATTGGGTCTACTGCCCATTTCTCCAGTTTCATGCTGGGTTTCTGTCTGCTTGAGTTTGAATGGGTCTTGAACATGCCGACACCATTGCTGTAGGTCCATATGAGCAGGGTCCCAGGAGCTTGTAGGATTCTATTTCCACATGGTCATGTACCTCCTCAATGGCTCTTACAATCTTTCTGCCCCCTCTTCTGCAATGGCCCCTGAGCCTTGGGTGAGTGAAACTTAATATGGAAATCCTGTCCAGGGACCCACAATTCCTGATCTCCATTGTTTGCTCATTTGTGCCCTTTTGTGTTCCTGGCCCTCTGTTGCATGAGGGAACTTCATTAATGAGAGTTGAGAGATTCATTAGTGTCCTCTTCACCCCTCGTTCCATGCTCCTGAGCCTGAGTGTAGAGGGTACGTTATAGATGCACCACTTACGCATGGGCAATTCACTGACAATGTCTGTGTGACCAGTTGTGGTACTCTGTAGTAATCTTCATCTGGTACAATAGAAGTTTCTTTGAGGAGTGGTGCCTGGGATACTTGACTGTATACATAAGGATACATATTCTGCTTTGTGAAACAGGAAACTCTGAAACTATTAGAAGAAATCATTTGCAGTAACCTACAAAAATATAGGTATAGGAAAGGACTTTCTAAATCAGACATCAGTTGCTCAGGAATTAAGGCCAATAATCAACAGGTGAGACCTCACTGTTGCAGTCTCACAAAAGAGTTTCTGTACAGCAGAAGAAAAAATCAAGGTAGTGAAGAGAAAACCCACAGAGTGGGAGAAAATCTTCACCAGCAACGCATCTGTCAGAGATTTAATGTCCAGAATATATTTAAAAAAATCACAAAAACAAAGAATCAAGAATACAAATGACCCAATTAAAAGACTGACTAAGGTTCTGAACAGAGAAAGAAATACCTTAAAAAGTGTTCAACATTGTTAATCATTAGGGAAATGCAAATTAAAACCACTTTAAGATTTCGTCTTATTCCAGTCAGACTGGATAAGATCAAGAGAATAAATGATATCAAATGCTGGAGAGGATGTGGGGAAAGAGGAATGTTCATTCACTGCTGATGGGACTGTAAACTCACTCTTTAGAAAAGCAGTGTGGAGAATTCTTAAAAAACTAAAGATGAATTTACCACTTGACCCAGTTATATCACTCCTTGGCTTATAACCAAAGGACTCACCTCATTGCAGAGCTAGTTGTACTTCCATGTTTATTGCAGCTCTTTTCACAATAGCTAAGAGATAGAAGCAACCTAAGTGTCCCTCAACTGACAAGTGGATAATCAAAATGTGGAGTTCTACTTAGTGGTGAAGAGATGAAATCATGACATTTCTTTGCAGGTAAATAGATGAAACTAGAAACTGTTATGCCAAGTGAAGTAACACAGACTCAGAGAAACAAACAACGTGTGTTCTCCCTTGTTTGTGGATCTTAGCACCAAATCCTCGTATGTGAGTATATATCCTGATGTAACTGCAGGACCCAGGAGAATGGAAAGGAACCAGGGAGGTAAAGAGAAAGAAAGAAACTAAGAGAGAAGAATAATAGGAGACAGGTGTTACTAAGGGAGGAATAGATAAAGGGGGGGGGGTATTTAAAGCAATTGACTAGCAAGCCTGAGGAACCTTCCTGTCTCTGAGGATTAAACCCAGGTTCTATTGCTTGTGAGGCAAGCACTGTACTGACAGCTATCTCCCTAACCCTGCACTGGTTTTAAACCCAGACATGGCTTTTTCACTCTGGCAGACTACTACGCTGCTGCACCTGCCTGCTTTTCCAGAGCTGGCTGTGAACTAGAAAACCCTCCTGAGGCAACACTCTATGGATGACACTATCCCAACCTCCTCCACATATGGCCTGCATGTTTACATGGAACCCCATTAGGGGTGGAACCATTACTGAGGGGTGGCTGGGAGATTCCCAGGGGCTCTGTTGAGGGGGGCTATCATTGCATAACATCTCTTTCTTAGAAGGTAGAATTTGAAGGATCTGAACTTAGTCATCAGTATACTGAAAATGAAAATAGATCCTGGTGTTTACAAGGGTAGTTATACAAGGAGCCATGGGGATAAAGGGAAAGAAGGAGCTTAAGATAGGTGGGACCACAGGAGACTGGTATTATCAAGGAGAGATGGAGAAAATGGGAATGCCTTAAATGGGGAAGGCATGGAGGTTGGGTTACAAAGGGAGAGAGATACATAACGCCTAGCAATGTAAAACACCAGAGGAAATCATGCTAGTCTAACAACCTAATGACAAATTCCGCATATAATCTGTACATAAGCCCATGTGCGCAGCTGCAGGCTACATAACAAGAAACAGTGCCAGAAAGGAGAAACCTTCCTTTGAGTTGTTGGCCAGATGGTCCAAGAGACTCTGGAAATTACACAGGTTATTGTCACAGTTGTTGATTGCCTCCCAGAATTTGATGGTAGGACCCTATTGCTGAAGAAGGACATGCTTCAGAGACCAGATTTGGAGTAATGGACCTGGAAGCCACTTCCCCTGAAGTCTAGCTCTCAGAGCTCTGGAGAGCACTATATAAGCATCCAAAGGAGAACACCAATCGAAGGCCCAGCACCACTTTCTTGATTAAATAACTGCATTGATGACTGGACAATGGTGCAATAGTGTCACTTTTATCTTGTGGCCAATCAATGGCTACGTAATTGGTCTTACAGCCCACTCAATGGGAGGAAACTCACGTGTGGTACTATAATCATACCCAAATACACATGGCTGAAGAGGTCATAGATCTTAGAGAAATCCCCAAAACTATCAATCCCTACACTAATGTATTATCTCAAGTTTAATAAATGAAAAGCATTACTTGTTTCAAAATTAATTGTGATAAAATTTACACAACCTGAAATTTATCACTTCAAATAGTTCTATGACATTTCATTTGCCATTTCTATGATATCGTGTGACCACAAATTCCACATAGTTCCAAAATACTTTCATCTCCCCAGAGTAAATCCCTGCATCCACTAAGCAGTTCCTCCTGCCTGTTTCTCCCCTGCTCCTAACAGTCATCAGTATGCTCTGCGTCACAATCTTGTTTTGGGCTTTTTTTTTTTTTTTTTTTTTTAGACACTTTCTCCCTGTAGCCCCAGATGGCCTGGAACTTGCTGTGTAGACCAGGCTGGCCTCAGTCTCACAGAGATCTACCAGCTTCTGTCTTTTGAATGAGTTCTGGGATTAAGAGTATGGCCACACCTGGCTACCTCACGTTTTTAGAGATGTATCTTTTCTCGGTATTTCACACAAATGAGATCATATGAAGTTTGACCTTGTGTGTCTGGTCCTTTCACTCAGCACAATGTTTTCAAGATTTATCATGTTATAGTGTGTGTAGACATTGTGACTGAGCTTTACCAGAAACATGTGATGTGTGTGTCCCAGAATCAGGTATTCAATGGAAGACAGAACTGCTTGCAGACAAGGCTAAGAGTTATCTACTTTAGGCTTCCATATTTGCTCTGCTTAGTGTCAGATCCTGCTGCAATGCAAGCTGAGAGTTACTGAGAAAGTTTCTGTGCCTTTTTGGAGGTATCACCGGAGTTAGTACCTACAAGAAAATATGCTTATAGTATGGAATTACAGAGAGATCAAGGTGACTTCTGTTTGCTTCAGGTGCCTTCAGGGTGGTTAGAGAACATAGGAGAAGAAAGCTGACTTAGGGAAAGAAGAAAACGAACAGCAGAGCAGCTCTTCAGTAAGCCAGCCTCTGTGATTCCAGAAATGCAGGAAGACACATCCTTATCCTTACTTTAAACACAGGCACTGTTCTGTGTCATTAATAAAAACGGTCAATATGTGAGTTGTAGCTTGGTACCATCAGTGAACAAATGGATGAACACCCCCCCCACACACACAATGGAATATTATTTCTTAAGAACAGACATTTGAATGTTGATGATTTTGGAGAAAATTGTACTAAGTGAAGTAAACCATACAGAGGGACAAAACATACCAGCTATTATTTATATATAGGGTCCAATGAGGTTGACTTATAGAAACAGAAAGGCAGTTGGAGTCTGGGTGGATTCAAAGACTGGGCTACAAGGAGGGACCTGGGTGTTGCTGGTCAGAGGATACGAAGTTTGAAGCAGGATGGTAAGTTTTTATATCCATTGTAGAGCAAAGTGACTGTAATCAGAAATAATACATATTTTGTGGCTGTAAAGATGACTTAGTAGGAAAGAGCACTTACTGCTTTTACAGAGGACTTGAGTTCTGTTCAGCACCCACATGAGGAGATTCACAGCCACCTACCTCCAGCTTCAGGGGTCCTACAACCTTTTGTGGCTTCTGCAGTCACCTGTACATACCTGTGTATATACACACAGTTTTTTGTGGCTTCTGCAGTCACCTGTACATACCTGTGTATACACACACAGTTTTTTGTGGCTTCTGCAGTCACCTGTACATACCTGTGTATACACACACAGAAGTACATAATCATACACATAAATAAAAAGTGAAATAAAATCCTTAAAGATTATAATGCATATCTTTACTTCAAAATAGCTAAGTGAATAACTTTCAAGTGCCTCATCATAAAAGTAGAAGGTGAGTAAGTTGATGGGTATGGTATTTTGTTATTTTAATTTTATTATTTAATTTTGTGTGTATGAATGTATTTCTTGCATGCATGTAAGTGTACCCTTGTTTTGCAATGCCCAGGGAATTCAGAAGAGGGCATTGTATCCCATGGAACTAGAGTCACAGACAGTTGTTAGCCAACATTTAGGTGCTGGAAATTGAACCCAGGTCTTCTGCAAGAAAATCCAGTGTTCTTACCATTGAGCCATCTCTCCAGCCCTGGATATGTTAGCTTTATTTAACCATTGCATATTGTCAAACATGACACCATATCTCACGAACACATATGACCATGAATTATCCATTAAACCACATACAGTTATCATCTTTTAAAATTAAAAATAACATTGACAAAAGCACCCAAATGCAGACATGGATGGGTCCCCCTAAAAATTCCCCAACTTCACACAGATACCAGAGCTATGCAATTTGGGACTTCTGGTAGTTTTTCTGGGAGGACCGTGTGCAGTAATTTGCTAGAAGTTCCAGAAAATGTGATTTAAACCACAGAAATATAAGATAGTTTTGGGGGCTGAGAGTTATATTTCAAAATACTAGCTCGACTGCCATGTGCGGGCTTGGAGGGCACAGTCAGTTCCAGACCTCTCTCCTGGGTTAGCAGGCCCAACCATCGTCCTCTGATCTCTTTACCATAGTCCTCTTATCCGAGTCCAAATTTCTCCCCTTTTAGAAAACACTGATCATACCAGGCATGGTGACTCCTTCCTATCATCTCAGTACTTAGGAAGCTGAGGCACGTGGGCGGTCACACGTTTGAGGACACGGAGGACTACGCAGAGAGAGTTCCAGGCCAGCTGGGGTGTGGAGTAAAATCATGTCTCAAATATGCATGTACACACACATACACACACAGATGCAATGTACACACAACAAGCAAAAGGGCACACTCCCAGTAAATTAGGGACCACACTAACAGCCTCACATGAATGCAGTTAACTGTATAAAGATCTTATTCCCAAGGAAAGGCACATTCTGATTCCAATACAATTTGTAAGTGGAAAAAATATCACTTTAAAGCATGACTGTCATATCATTTGAATTGGAACTTAAAAAAACTGTGTGTGTGTGTGTGTGTGTGTGTGTGTGTGTGTGTGATATGTGGGTTTGATACATGTGCCTTCATTCACATTTTCAGGTATCTGGAGGTCAGAGGACAACCTTGGGTATCACATTGGTTGAGACAGGGTTTGTGCTCTCAGGCTTTCAGAGCAATGCATCATCTACTGAGTCATATCCCCAACCTTAGACAGTTTTGAGAGGCACTGATAACTCATGAAAACACAGTCATTAACTATTAGTATTAGAGGCTGGAGAGATGACAGAGTGGTTAGGAGCAGTAGAAGCTCTTACAGTGGTCCCAGGTTCGATTCTCAGCATCCACATGGCAACTACCAATTTTCTGTAACTCCAGTTCCATGGAAATCTTACACCTTCTGATCTCCATGTGCATTGCATGACACCAGCACACTTAGCTGCATACAGGCAATATACTCATACACATAAAAAATAAAGAAAAGAAAAACTATTAACAGAAATTTTCAAAGCAAATCAAGAAGAGTACTTGTTCTCAGTCCAAACAAAGGCCTAGTTCTGCATAGAAATCAAGGAAGACAGACAGTGTCAATTCTTTGCTGTCTATCCATGTGAGGTGGTGGATTTAGTATTTTCTACTGACCTCCCATTGTCAAACTGGTAAAGTCTTCCTTGGTTCCGAGGAGTTGGTGTATGTCTATGTCCAGGGCCACCTCTTAGAGATCAGCAGACTTCAGTTCATTTAAATATTTAGTGGATGCTACAAGCCTCACTCAGTGCTACATGCTGGGGTTCCAATATGGAATGGGGCAGACAACATTCCTCGCTGCGTTAGGAATGCTTACAGTTGACCTGCCATTAAAGCAATCATAAGAGAGTAATTGTCCCTCTCTCCAAATGCATCTCCTGAAGTGACACAAATCTGTCTTAATATCTGATTTTATGTGCTCAGAGTCACTCTTCTAGGTCATTAGTCTTCTACCTGCTGTCCTTTGAACAGGGAGATTAGTCAAAGTCTGCTTCTCAGGATCAAATCGACCTAAAATAATGATGCTTCCTCACGCTGGAACATTCACGGAGCATGGAGCCAGGAGAGGCAGAACTTCGTTTCACATTGTTGTCCAGCTTTTATATTCATACACACATACATATACACAAAAGCATACACACATAGGGGCACACATACACACTTATATGCACACACATAGGCATACACATCTACACATGAACACCACAAGGCTGGGGAGATGGCTCAGTCCTTAAGGTGCTTGCTGAGAGCCCTTGTTCGTTTAACTGTTGACACAGGCTGGAGTCATCTGGGAAGGGAGTCGCAGTTGAGAGATTTTCCGTATGAGATTGTGAGAGATTATCTTGATTGATTGTTAATTGATGACATAGGAGGACACAGCCCATTGTGGGTGTCACTACTCTCTGGGCAGATGGTCCTGGGCTCCTGGGCTGTATCAGAGAGCTAGCTAAGCCTGAGCTTCCATGGTTTCTACTTCAAGTTCCTGCTTGAGTTCCTGCCCTGACCTCAACAATAGACTGTAACCTGCAAAATGAAATGACTCTTCTTCTCCCAAGTTGCTTTCTGTCAGAGTGTTGTTATATTCATAACAACATGAAGGAAACTGGAACACTGTGCCAGCCTGAGGACAGGAGCTCAGATCCCCAGCCAGGACAGTGCTGACTCTGAGAGGCAGAACCAGGCAGATCCTTGCAGGATGAGCTCCAGGTTAAATGAGAGACCTTGTCTCAAACAATAAAATGGAGACCACTTGAAGAGGATATTTACTGTCACTCTTTGGCCTCCACATACACATGAACACACATGCATGAGCACCTGCATATATCTGTGTGCATAAAGCACACACAGACATGCACCTGCAATTTCATTGGAGATCTTTGTAGTAGTTTTTTCACTGGCGGTAGATATGAAATCATCTCCTTTAATATGCAAATGAGTGTCATGTAAGAATTTAATACATTTGTAATGTTTTCATTGAAAACTGACTTTAGGTTTTCAGTGGCCGAGTGAATGCTTACAGCCGAAGAGTATTCTGGTTCTCTTTGACTGTCAAATAGGATTTTCTGTCTATATCATAAACAGGTCTTAAAGTCACCACTGGGGGAGAAAAGGTTTTATAATATCACTACTTCCTATCTTGTTTGCTAGAGCTGGCATAACACTGTAGCATACACGGAGGGCCTTCAATGACTAATGCATTATTTCTCAGTTCTGAGGAGTGCAAACTTGGCATCCTGTTCTTTGTTGAGGCTGGTGTCTTCCAAGGACTGTGAGGTGGGGTCTTCTCTAGGTCTCTTTACCTGGCTTAGAGATGCCTATCGTTTTCTCATTTACATTTTTTATGTCACCTTCCTTCTATCCATGTGTCTATATTCAAATTTCCCCTTTCTATAAGGACACTGATTGTGTTGGATGGAGGCTCCCTTCAATGACCAGATTTTAATTTTCTCACCTCTGTAAAGACTTATTTACCGATAAGATCATACTGTGAGTGACAGGGGTGAGGACATCAGCAGATGAGTCCTGGAGAGATACCATTCAGCCTCTGACAGTTTCCAGAAGATTGGAAGATGGAGTTTCTTTGCTTTGCTTTGTGAGACAGGGTCTCATGTAGCTCATGTTTGCCTTAAACTTACTCTATAGAGGAGTCTGGTCTTGATTACCTGGGCCTTCTGCTCCACCTCCCAAGTTCTGGGATTACTGGTATTTCAGGTCACGTTTTATATAAATTGTGTCCTGGGGATGGAGAGATGGTGTGGGGCCTAACAGGGCTTGATGAGCAAGCATGAGGACTTGAGTTTAAATCTGCAGCTCCTGCTTAAAAACATGAAGCTGGAATGGCTGCACAGCTGCACAGGTTCCTGTAAAGCCAGTGTTGTGGGATGTGGAATCAGGATCACTGAGGCTTCCCGGATACCAGCGTAGCTCCAGGCTTAGTGACAGACCTGTCTGAGGGGATAATGTGGAGCCTGATGGAGGACCTCTGGTGTCCTCTACTTCTCCTTCTACATTTGCCCCATGCATGTGTGCGTACACCACTGGGAAGATGGGTGAGCTGAACTGCTGTGCCTGGGGGTGAGGTGACATGGCCCTATCCTGTTTGCCACCAGCTTCCCATTCCACAGAAATAATATGAGGACCAGGTGGGCCTACATTCCACTGGCAATAACTCCCCCACTACACCCACACCCTGAGACTTAGGAGAACCCCTAATGGTGAACTTCGGAAGTTTTCTGTAGGGGCTGGAGACATGGCAGTTCAGAGTACTGGCTGCTCATGCAGTGGGTCTGGGTTCAGTTTCCAACACCCACATGGTGGCTAGTAACTATCTGTAGCTCCAGTTCTGGGGATCTGAGCCACTTCTCTGGCTTCTGCAGGCACAGCACGTGTGGGTGCACTTAGTAGACCTTAGTACATATACAATAAAAATGAATAAGATATTATGCAGACAGTTCTAGGCTTAGATGTTCCTAATGTTTTCTAAAATGTTACTTGAGTAGAACATCCTATTTTATTCCAGTCATGAACCCTTTTTCATTTCCTTTCACTAGAGAGATATTCTTCCTCTAAAGTCTATAAATTAAGGTGGTTTTTGGAAGAATCCATTGACTTTTAAAATTAATGAAAAATTGTAAGTAACTGTGATCTTTACTGGAAGACTCTTATGCTTAATATAGAGCATGAATACTTTTTCTATTGTTCTGTATTATGGGATCAGTCCTGACTCTTCAGTCTAGAACTTTTATAATATTTTGTTATCCTTTATAATTTATTTTAAAATTTTCACTTTACTTATTTTGCTTTAAAAAATTTTACCTCTATTATACAATTTAAAAATTATTACATTTGTTTACTTTTGTGTGTGTGTGTGTGTGTGTGTGTGTGTGTGTTTGTGCATTCATGTGGAGGTAGAGGCTAGAGACCAACTTGTGGGAGTCTGTTCTGTTCTTCTACCAATGTAGCTTCCAGGGGTTGAACTCAGGTCTTCAGGCTTGGTGGCTAGTGCTTCTGCTCAATGAACTATCTCTCTAGCCCACTTTTCTTAAAGCTTTTGTTTAATATTTTAGATTTTATTGAGAGCAAAATTAAAAACAGATCTTTTAAAAACGTGATTTGTGTCTCTTATAGATTCTTGATCCAACTCTTCCTCCAACTCTACCTCTTCCTCTTGACCACCATGTTAGTAAAGTCTTTGAAAACATGCTCAAATACTATAAGACATACTATAGACAGTGGTTTTCTGTAAAGTACTCCCAGGAAATAAACACCAAATATTAAAGTGGGTTTGCTTGAAATTTAAAAGCTTCTGCATAGCAAAGACAACAACTGTCAAGTGACGAGACAGCTTAAAGGCTGAGAGAATCTTTGCTAATTATACATGAATAGAGGATTAATATCTAGACTATATAAAGAACTCAAGAACTAAATACAGAAAGAACCACACATCCAATCAACAAATGTGTTAATGAAACGAACAGACTATTTCAGAAATAGGAAGTAAAATGGTCGTATGAAAAAAATGATAAAAATTCTCAGCCATCAGGGAAATAGAGATTGAAACTACACCAAGACACCATTTCACCCCAGTTAGAAAGGCTGCTATGAAGAAAACAGAAGACAAAAGAAATGCTGTTGAGGATACCGGGAAAGTGGAGACCTTCATACACTGTTGGAAGGGAATGGAATCTAAAACTAGACTTACATGTGACCCAGCTAAAACGACTTCTGGGTATTTGCAGAAGGGTTTCTAAGTCAGCATATCACAGGTACTTCCACATTAATGTTTACTGGAGCACTGTTCACAACAGTCAATTATGGGATCAATGTGACCGTCCAACAACAGTGGAGCGGATACAATTTATACACAAAGGAATTTTAAGTTTTATGAATTTTTGAAGGTAGTTTATAAAGAAATGGGTTTCCTCGTGGCATCTTTGTACACACATGCCATTCTAATCCCTCTTACTCTCTTCTCCCTGGATACAGTGGAGTTTCATCCAGCATAAAGAATGAAATTATATCATTTTCTGGAAAATGGATGCAACTGAGTATCAGTATACTGAGTCAAATAAGCCAAACTCAGTAAGGAAATAATTATGTGCTTTTTTTAAATTTGTGTATCTTAGATTTTTATACAGAAACAAAGTCATTTGTGTATTTGTATTTATACATATACAACTTATATACAAAAAACAATATATACTTTAATGAAAATGTCTTTATGAAACACATGTTTATGTATAATTAGTATATATCAATGAAAATTTAAAAATTTCTTTCTGAATATTTCTGGAGCCTTCATGTTGATGTTTATTTGCTTTTCATCTTTTCCCAATTAGATATTTGTTCTATATAATGGGCATGATTTTTCTTGAAAATATTTAATTATACCAGAATGAGTCTAGAATTCTTTATCTTCACCATAATCCAGATTATATCACACTTAATGTTGATTATTCAATCAGAGAAATGGGCATGCACTTGGAACAGAGCAGTCACAAACCACATATTTGAACTAAGCTCTTTATTTGCATTAATTAACTCTTGTAATTGGCAGAACAATGCCTTCCTGTCCCAAAGATGTTAATTGCCAATCCTGGAACATAGAAGTATGTTGAGCTAGTTGGCAAAAGAAACTAGGGTTTTCTTATTTGCTGACCCAAAACTAGGAAGATTATCTTCAGTTATCTAGGTAGATCCAGTGCAGTTATGAGAGTGTTAAAGTGGAAGAGGGCCTGGAAAAGGATAAATGGATGGTTTGTGAGGAGGTCTTGACGACCATTGCTTGTGTGAGAATAGAGAAAGTGACCAAGAGTTCAGAAATATGGTAGTCCCCGAAGCTGGAAGGTGAAGAACAGTTTCCTATAGACCCCGAACCAGGCTGCAGCCTTGCTGCAGTATCCTCCGTTCTGCCTGTGTCAGATAGCCAACATGTAAGACCCAGGACTGAAGCTCACATTGCTTTAACCGTGTTGTTGCAGCAGCAAGATCTCAGATATGCTTGGAGCTGCCTTGATTCTTTCTTCATCTCAGCACGGGCCTCACTCCTGGTTTCTCTGTGGTCATGTTTAGACTTCTTCTTGATGCTACTGCTGCCCTCTCGTAGAAGATGTGTGCTCAGCAAGAAGTCATCTTGCCACTGAACTTGAAGGTCTTAGAAAAACGGGCTGGTCTCCACATGAGTTGTTTCTGAATTGTTATAACAAAGGAAAGACTGGGGATCTATGTCTTCTCTTGCTGTGGTCTTGCTCTCAGGAAGCAGCCTTGCTTTTCATCCTCACCTAGGGAGGGAAGTGGGAGAGACTTCTGCTATTAACTCCTTTCTGTATTTTGAAAGTAGAGTTGATAACTGTTTATCCTCATTTGTACTCTGCTAAAATGCTTCTATGCTTTAAGGGAAGAAGTGGCCTTAATTATTTTTCTCTTCTCGTTTTAATTCTTTCAGTTCTAATGATCACAGGGACTGTAAGACTTCTGTTTGGGTAGCCATCTTAGTTTGAAGTCTCTCTTTATTTTAGACTGTAAGTTTTTAGTTATCAGTATCAACTTCATAGGGAATATTCCTCTGAAGTGTTGTGAAGTTGGCAGTTCTGTTTATAGGAGCATATTAGCAGAAAAGCAGAAAGCATGCACACATGATATTTGGGACTCCTGGTAGAGAGTGAACTATGTCCCTCAGAATTTGGTATGTTGAAAGCCCAGTGCATAATGAGACTGTATTTGGGGATGGTCTTAGAAGATAATCAATGTTAAATGAGGTCATAAGGGTATGGCACTGATCTGGTGGCCTTACAAGAAGAGTTCTCTCTCTGTCTCTCTTTCTCTCTCTCTCTCCCCTTTGTCTCTTTCTCCCTCCCTCCCTCCTTCCCTCCCTCCTTTCCTCTCCTTTTCTCTCTTTCTTTCTCCATTTTTCTTCCTCTTTCCCCTCCTACTTTTCCTCTAATTCCTTATTCACAAAAAATGTTATGTGAACATATAGCAAGAGGCTCCTCAGATCTCCCAGGAAAAAGAGTCATTAAAGAAATGTCTATCCTTCTGACTCTTTCTTGATCTAGGACTCTCTGGCCTCCAGAACTCTGAGAAATAATTTTCTATTGTTAGAGCTCCTAATTGGTATTGTTTTGGCAACCTTAGCAAGCTGAGACAGATGATGTGGGATTCAGCTACATTCGCCATGGATTGACTCCACTGTGGAGTTAGGTTGTGACCAGAAGGATAGGCTAGGATAGGCTAGACTTCTTCCTGGGAGCTCAAGAGGTATCTGAACATGAGATGCTTTATTCTTCAGGTTTCTATCCATTGATTCTTTTCCCAGAGAAAAATTTTTCTCAAAGACTAGCTGTTTTTCAGGATTTTCTCCCCATGGCATTTCTGTGCAATTGTAACTCAATTCTTTAAGACTGGGCCTTTAAGCACACTCTTGATGATCACACTTGCAATTCTTCTTTAAGAGGTTTTACTTCAGCCTTCACAGAAAATACAAGAAAGTGAGTATTCATTGCAGGAATGCTTCTTGCCAATGCTTTTGTAGTATAGGGCAGAAGACCTTGGCTGCAGTCTGGGTTTCAGTGCTTGCTCGTTTTGCAAAGCTGATCAGATGACTTCACTCTTCCTGTCACCTATGTAATGGGAATATCAGTTAGCTAGCATGAGTCCGAAAGAGGGGAATTCACTCCTGGTAGAGAGTGAAAAGTGAATATGATTTTATCTTAAAAAGTGAGTTATTTTACTTTATTTTAAAATTATATATATACATGTATGTGACCGTGTGTAGGTACATGCACACGAATGAAGGTGTTCATTGAGGCCAGAGGCATCAGAGGCCCTGGAATTGGAGTTATAGGCAGTTGTGATCTGCTGTGTTGGTGCTGGGAACTGAACTAGGATCTTCTGCAACTGTAGCAAGTGCTTTCAACCACTGAGTCATATCTCCAGACATGTTTCAGTGCCATTCACCTTCCTACCTTGCCTCTCAGAGACCCACTTCTCCATCTTGAGTTCATAAGTATCCCTTTTCTGTTGATATTTAAGTTGGTCAGTTTTAATTTTGGGGGGCGCATTGTGTTTCTACATTCATTTTTGCTAATTCTGAAGAAATATCAAAGTGAAAGAAAGTGGAGTTGGAAGACGTGTAGCATCAATATGTCAGTATTCTCTGCCAGCCAAGATGAGATTTGCTGACACTCTCAGAATTTTCTTGTTTCCAATACAATGCTTTTCTTTTTTCTTCACACAAGAGACTTCTTTGGCTTACACATTTGTTAACATCTAGTTTGGCATTTCCCTATTAATAAAGTCTTTATCTAAATCTCAGTTGTGAAAGTTTTAAATTATATGTTGCTAATTGATTACAGCTTAAACTGCTTTGATTTTGAGCTTGTTCTTGGAAATTAATTTTAGAGGATGTATATAAAATTTCCATTAAGTTAATTCTCTGTTTTATTATTTAGCTGCCACCATCTGAAGTTGCAATGTTTAACACATTACAGATGAATCCCCGCCCCTCTCTCTTTCCTTTCTCAGTTTTTGTAAAGTTTCAGTATGTACCTGAGGGTGGCCTTGAATTTGATTATGTAGCCCAGACTCAACGTTGGCTTGGAATCTTCCTGCCTCAGTGCTGACATTATGTGCACAACTACCAGGCTTTGAAAATCGAAAATATGTCTAAAGCTCAATTCACACTACCTTGCTCTCTAAAATTTTATAGAATTTGTTGTTATCTTAATAACTGTAGTTTTGCTATTGAAATAAATTATTTTAAAGTTGCAAGGCCCCTGTGGTTACTTTGAAAGTGAGTGCTCCAATATTATTTATTAATTCACTGAGTGAATCTGAAACAAACAAACAAACAAGTAAAAAACTAAGCAAACATCTTGACCGGATATGTATGGCTCATTTCTGTAATCTCAGCATTTGGGAAAATAAGCAGGAGAATTGCCACAAGTTATGACCAACACACGCTATATAAAGAGCACCAGACGCCTTGAACAACACAGTGAGGTTTGTCTTTTAAGAAATCCTCTTTTCTTATTCTTAAGTCTGATTCATTTGAAGGTTTTGATATACAAAAGAAGTTCTACAAAGGAACACAACAGATAGAATGAATATGTATAAAGGAGACTTATTAGATTGGTCTGGGTGATCCAACAATGGCTGTCTCACACTGGAGAGACCAAGAATCTGGTAGTTTCTTAGTCCATGAGCCTGTAGGTCTCAGCAGTCCTAATCTGGTGCTGAGGGCCTGGAGTATTCCTGCAGAGCCACTGGTCTTCAGTCTACATTGGTAACTGAAGAAGTTGGTTGTAATATCAGTGAAGAAATGCAATGGCAACAGGGTATGGATTTGCCAGCAAGAGTGAAGCAAAGGCAGTCCTCTGTAGCATGTGCCCCCCATAAAGAAATATTTGCAATAAAAAATTCACTATTTCCTGATCTTATCCAATCTTTAGTTCTCTACAGAAATTTATTGTGTTGTGTTGCCATTACACATCTATGTAATATCTACTCTTATAAGTTCATTTTATAAATAATTTAATTTTTTCTAGCCCTTCTTGGTAATTTCAAATATCTATCTATGTAAACACCCAGTAGATAAGCAAAACTGTCAACTTACAAATCATGATGCTTTTATCCAAACAGTGATCTGAAAGACAACATTTTCTAATTAACTTTGCCCACTGCCTTTGGTTTATAATAATTTTCCAGGGAGGGCTCAACAAGATTTACACTGTCTAACACATAAATATAGCAAAGTGTCGAATGTCTGAGACTATTTTCTATATTCCAGATATTTGAATCTTAGCAAATGAAAGAGAAATTACTATACTTAATAACGCTTTGTGCATGTGTGGCAGAACCATGAGAAAAGCCATAGGACCCTGCTCTTTCACTCTTTGTCCAATTCTAGTTTTTAATATTGCAAGACATCCTATAAAAGTTAATTGCTCCCCAAATTTACCTTAAATCTCACCCAGAAGAACAGTAGAGGCCACTGAGAAGAAGGAATTGATGTATAAGTCTCTCTGAAATATTCATTAGAAGGAAATGAGTTACTCTTTCCTGTAGGTAGGCACTTTTCCCATTGATTCAGTCTACATATATTAAAATTTTTATTTTAAGCACTTAAGCATATGACTTTGATCTTTGTCGTTTGGGAGGATATGATGTAAGTAAAAGTATTTCCAGGGCTTTTCTGATTTCTGGTGATGCGAGGATGCTGGGAATAAATGACAAATCCCGTCTACTCCTTTTCTTTTTAATAACAATGGGTGAATGCTTTTTGGCAGCAACTGTGTGTGAAAGGCCATGAAATTCTGACCAAGACTGGAAGGATTATTCTTCTTGAAGGAAATGACACTAGACAGGCTGAACAGGGTCCAGTGGATGAACTCACACCAAGGGACATCTGGGGACACAAACTTGACTCGATAGGCATTAACATATATAAGAGAATAGGTGGAATTTGTAGGGGGAGGCTATGGGGCACAAAGTCAGGGGAGGGGGTCTGAATATGATTAAGATGCATTGTATGAAATGTGCAAAAATTCAATTAAAATGATAGAGGACAAGAAATTGAGCTTGGGCAGGAGTACGTAAGAGTGGATGCATATAGGAGGAGAGGGAAGTTGAACATGATTAAAATATATTTTATGAGAATCTAGAAAATAAATAAAAACATTTTAACAAAGAAATCAACAGCCTACAACCAAAAGAGAATTTTCACCAGTATCCAGTCATGCTGGCACCTGGAGCTTGGACTTTAAACCTCCAGAGCTATGATAAATAGAATTTTTATAAACACACACACACACACATGCACACAGAAAGACATAAAATCACACACACGGGTGTACACATGTGACTGGGGTGGCCTCTGAGATTTTGGGCAGAGTTCTTACCTATACTTGTGAATTAAAAGTTGTGGTAAGGTTTGGTTAAATGAATCAAAGGTTCTTACTGCTGAGGCATCTCTCCAGTCCTCCTTGAAGCATCTCAAAAATCATCTTGATCGGAAACGAAGTTCTAAATGGTAGACTGACAATCTGAGAGAGTATATATAATTTATTCCTGACTCAAAGGAGAAAGGCCTTAGTTTTCCAAAGATCCCGCCTGCAGCCCAGAACCAATGATGGCCTGGTGAATTTGCTGTCCATTTTCTGGTATTAGTAACCTTTCATATGGACATGACCAAATGCGTAACAAGAGGTAAGTTGAGAAAGATTTATTGTAGCTCATGGTGTGAGAGCTTACAGTCCACCCCAGCAGGGAAGGCACAGTGGCAAGCTCATGGTGTTGACAGCATGTGACTGAGATTCCTCATCATTTCACATCTAGGTGGAACAGAAGGAAGAGAACAGATGGGAAATGAGGCCAGGCTGGAAACCTAAAAGCCACCTTCTGGTGATCTACTTCCTTTAGTTGAGCTCTACCTCCTGAAGGTTCCACAACCTTCCAGTTAGGGCCACCAGCTTGGAACCAAGTACACCTTGGTTCACATGAGCCTGTAGTTCACATTTAAAGCTTAACTCCTCTTCTGGAGAAACTCTTGCTGATATTTCTTTGCATGCATACACTTCAAATTAAGTACCTGAAGGCATTTTAACAAAGCAAAGGCGTGGATGCTTTAAGTTTTTGATTTATGTTGTCTCTCTGCCTTCCAGTAAGTCAATGCCAATTTTCTCACCCTAGTGACATTTTTGTAGACACAGCAAAGAGAATGACTTGCTAGAGCATAGGGTTCACAAGCATCTGGCCAATCATCATTCTGAAACCACAGCAAGCAGTAACAAGTGGTTGACACAGATTCCATTGTTATCATAATTTTCATTGTTGTAAGTTCCTGTAAAACTATAAAATATGTGCCTATGGCATGCTGGACAGAAGGACAAGCCAACACAGGGCCCCCTTTTGGATGTACTGTGGCTGGGATAATAGAGTACTGGGCTTGCTTCACTGAGTTGATTTCCTGGCATCCAATGTGCATAGCTCAGCAGCACAAAACATTAGGCATCATTACTAATGTTTTGTCAGTTTTACTGCCTTAACGTTCTTGAGTCTTTCTCTCCATCCTCCTAGTAGCATCCGTTTCAGCGAGGTGACCACCTTCTCACCGGTATCACAATCGTGGGACTCATCACTCATGTACTTTTGTCCTCTAAATCTCAAGGCTTTAAGGATGAAGACTCTTCGGTCTGCTGGAGGGTCTGATGGAACTGGATGCTGGCCCGCCCCTGTGACTTCATCTCACTTCTTGTGCACCATGCCCTCCACACAGAGCTTCTGATTTCCCGAGAGTCCTGTCTTATTCATTTCCATCTCAGGATATCTGTTTCTGAATCTCCGTTTCCTTTTCCCACAATGCCATCTTTTCTTTCCTCAGTCTCTCCTTTTTACCCTACAGTTTGTACTCATAAATTTGTGGTTGATTTATTACATTTTTCTTGTGCAATATCACACCTCAGAGGACCAGGGAAGACTGTCACATAATAGATGACCATTAAATGCATGCAAAGTGACCGAGTGCAAGACTTTAGTGTGTCTGTTTTCCAGATGAAAACACAAGTGGATTTACAGTTTGGTGGGCTCTTTGAGACTGGGCTCTGCCTGGGAGTCAGTGATTTCCAACCAGGAGTGACTGCTCCTCAGGGATGCTTAGCAATGTTTACACACCATTTAGCAGCTGGGAAATGGGATTGGTAAGCAGTGGATAGAGAGGTCAGTATGGTGCTTCAGTATGCTCTGACATACTGGACAGCCAAGAAAGAGAGATATAACTCACCCAGGACTGTTAAAGAAAATATGAGAAGTTGATCTTACCTGTGGAAGTCTTCTGTTTTGCCATCCCTATCTGTCTGGTGCTCATCCTCGAGGCATTTGAGAAAGCATGATTTTTATATTATCTTACTAGAACTGTAGGGACTATGATTAACAGGGTGGGTATTTGTTGAGATAAAATCAAATCAAAGACATGCAGTGCTGTTTGATGCTGTCACCTCGAGTGATATGCTCCTTGCCATTTGGGGGTTTTAAATTCGACTTCCTTTTTCTTCTGGCTGCCCTGGGGATCTAACCTAACACCTCAGGTTTACCTTGAAGTACTTAGCCTCTGTGGTGGTTGGACATTTTGTCCCCAGTTGGTGGTACTGTTTGGGAGGAATCAGGAGGTGCGGCCATGTTGGAGGAAACACGTCACTGGGGATGGGCTTAGACAGTTCTTAAGCCTTGCCAGATTTCCAGTTACACACTGCTTCCTGTGCTGCTTGAAGATGTGAGCCCTGCTTAGCTTCTACATCCACCCTAGCCACCTCTGCCCTATGCCTCCCCACGTGATGGACTCCTTGCTCCTTTGCAACTATGAGCCAAATAAACTCTTCCGTTTGTAAGCTCCTTGGTCAGTGTTTCTGTCATAGCAACAGGAAAGTGACTAACACAGGCCTGGATCTTATAAAAAATTTAAAGCGATTTTGAGTTTTTTGTTGGACATTGTTTATATAGGCTACTACATTTGCTTTTATTTAAAAAGTAATTTGTGAGGCATCAAAATTTTAATTGTTGAAGTATTAAAGCAGTGATAATTAATCGAACATAGAAATTCTTTTATTGTTTTTCAGTTAGATTGATGAATGATTGAGACAAGATCTTGTGGGGTTTTTTTTTCTACTTATAAAATGTTTAACGTGTTTGTACACAAAATGAAAACAAATGAATCATTTCGTTAGTGCCAACTCATGAATACAAATGCGGTAAGTTATGTGGGCATAATCTTTTCGATGTGTTGTTTTCTGAATGTGACTCAGTAAGTGGAGAATGCTGATTTCTCTTTAAGATCACATTTATTGTTCTAAGGAGAGGATCTTCACTCAAGACAGTAAAACCTTACCAGACCACAATGTTGATCATTCTTAGGAAGGAAAGTGCAATGTTGCGATGGAGGTTGGAGAAATAGCTACCAGGCACCTGTGAGGCTCTGAGTTTAAATCCCAGAACACATGTAAAAGCCAGCATGGATCTAGAACCCTGGTACTGTCAGGATGCAGGCGGGGGAAGAGACAGGAGGATCAGAGATGCCTGGACCCTGTCTGTCAGTCCAGCTACCGGCTCAGGAGAGACCCTGCCTCAAGGGAGTAAGATGGAGATTGACAGAGCAGTACACCTAACCTTCTCTTCTTGCCACTGCATGTGTGCTTGATGTGCACATCTGCACGTCCATGTACAAGTACACCATGCACACATGTGTCATACACAAACATTTATGCATACACATACAAAATAGAAAAATAATTTACATGAGCAGGTAAATAGATATAGATAGCTAAAACAGTCGTAAGATGGCTTGCTGATAGAGGGGTCCTTTTAAGATGGGAAATAGTAGAAATGATCATCAAGTGCAGGACAAGGAGACCTTAGAAGGCTGTCAGCCCTGAAATGAGTCAGGAAGGAAGTTTGTCTTAAAACTCAGACAGACACAGGGCAGGTGCAGGTAACAGAAGTGGATGGAGTGGGTCCTGGCAGCTCCAAAAGGTGACATGTACCAAAGGAGAGTGGAAAGAGCGAAGAGGGGGGCACGGCTGGCCTGGGCTGTTTCTTTACTTGCGATGTGAGTTGACGCCCGAGGTGTGTATTTGCTGTCTCAGTCAGGTGGAGTCACTTCATCTGAGTGAACTCCTTTCTCTGGGAAAGCACTCTTCACCCCGTTTATGTGGGAACTATGGGAGTGAAAGGAAGAACTGAAGTTTAGAATTAAAAAAAAAATCACATCCCCCTCGCCTTTGAATCTTAATCATAACACACAACTAAATAATCGTGGGGTAAGTAGTGCAGCAATCAGCAGTGCCTGCACCTCATCGCGGGTAGCCGTCACCTCAGATCTGAGGGTCTGGGCTTGCCAGATTCTTTCACCTTACATTTACTTATATATATTTCTATTTCTATGTTTATATTCATATTTACAATTTTTCCTATTTACATATCATCTATTTAGTTCTTACTCTAGAAAATATGTTTTCCTTACCACCTCCCAATTCTCTTATCCTACTTTTTGCACACATTTATGTTATTTTCAGGGCTTACACATTTGACATGTCATTTAGTATGAAGCGGTAATGATAGTTAAACCAACTAATATATTTTGAGGATCACATTTCTTTTCTGGGATAGTTTTTTTTTTTTTTTTATATTCAGTAGTGACCTCAGTTCATTTCTTATTCTGAATCTGAATCTGCAGTAAATGAGGCCTGTTTTATATATAATATCCAATATAAAATCATATAATATGTAATATACAATATGGTATCTGGGTCATACTGTATGATATATATTTTTCTGTTCTTACTTTCTAATTTGATTTTCTACCTCAGTTCCAGTGTTATAAGATGTGTTCTTCAGCACTTTCTGTGGGGAATGAATTAGAGTGGTCTCATTTTAAGCTGGGGCTCCATCTTAAGGATAGCATCCCCTTTTTGTCAGCTCCCCTTGCAGGTTTCTAGTCACAGCCACGTAGCTATAGATAAGGCAAGCCCAGGCATGTCAGGCAGGAAGAACATGTTGAGACATTATAAGAAATAAACCAAAACCTTAGTGCCCCTAGAGATAACAGCCAGCACATTCCATAGTCATGAAGACAGTCACCATCAAAGAGACATCCTCCAATTAGTTTGGAACATGCTTTGCGTGCTCGGGAATCCCTGTCTAAGCATGTTGTGACAAGACATCCTTGCTATAAGGGTGGCCAGTCGGACAATTCTCTCCTCGCTCCTTTGTCTAGCCCGAATCAAAAGGCCCACTCCCCCTGATCAGGGCCCTCTGTATGGACCCCACTGCATTAGTAAAGTCAGAGGACCCAAACTTAAGCCCAAAATAAAGGCTCTTTGTTTTTGCATAGGCTCTCGTCTCCTTGGTGGTCTTTGGGGGTCGAGAGATCTGGGCATTGCACTTTCATCAGTATTTCTCAGTCTTCTTTTTAAAATTTTTATAACTTTTATTTACGTGTATGTGTGTCTGCTTGTTTGGCATGGTGGGAAGGAAGAGAGGGCATCAGATCCCCTGGAGCTAGAGTTACAGACTGAGCTGACTGAGAACGGAACCCGAGTCCTCTGTAAGAACAGCCAGTGCTGGTAACCACGGAGCCATCTCTCCAGCCCCAATATTTCTCAGGTTTCCATTATTCTGTTTTTATTCTTCAAAAATAACTTGCTTATATTGAATTATTCTCTACAGTTCACTATTCATTATAAGTGCTGTAGTAATATAAACATTACTGACAATCAGAATTTTCTTATTGCAACATTTCGAGGCTCATTTTTGTATTTTATTTATACAGATTCAACATTGGAATTTTCCTTGTCTCCTTCAAGGTAAAGAATTTCCATCAGGGGCTGTGATTCTTGTTATTTGTTATGTACCAGAGATAACTAGAAACGTTTCAGGGATTTGTGCGCATGGGAGGGGCTTGCTGAGCTCTGTGTCTTCATAGCGTTTTCCTGTGTTCTCTTAGTGAGACTCCTCCAACGGGAAAGTCACATTTCACCACTTCCTGTGGCAGGTAAGTGGCAGGTAGAGGTGTGAGATTGCAAAGGGCAGGGGACTGCAGAGGGCAGAGTTCCTCATGCACACTTGCAGATAATCTTACTTCCAGTCCTTTCTTTGCTAAGTCCATTTATGAGATGACTCAAGTTGTTCCTTCTCTTGTGGGGTCAGAAGCCCCTGTTCTCTAGAAAGTTCTGCTTTGTGACTCCTAATTTGATTTCTGCGGTTGTGATAAAACACTCTGGGGAAAAGCAACTTAAGAGAGGAAATGGTTTATTTGATTTACACTTCCATGTCACAGTCCTTCATTGAAAGAAAGCTGGGCAGGAGCTCAAGGAAGAACTGAAGCAGAAATCGTGGAGGAATGGTGCTTTCAGACTTGCTCATGTTCATGTTTTTCCGGCTTTCTTATAAGCCCAGGACCATCTGACCAGGTAATGACGCTGCCCATAATGGGCTGGGCTGGGCCCTCCCGCAGTAGTTAGCAATCAAGATGAGCCCCCGCCCGCATGCCTGCAGGCCAGTGTGATCTGGAGAATCCTTCAGTCAGGCTTTCCTCTCAGATGATTCTGCACTGTGTCTACTTGACCGGTACAGCTTAACTAGGCCAGCCTCCAACACTATCGACTCGTCATGTGCTGTTGCCTAGTTTCCTTTTGTGTTTGCTCTGATGCATTCTGACTCTGTCTCTTCTCATTATACGCTGAAAGGTACTTTCTTCATCACCAATATTCTACTGAATATTTTGTGTTTAACTAAAACTCAATCTTCATTTAGTTTGTTTCAAATTAAATATAGTTATATTGATAATATCTTAAAACAAAGTGGAACTGAATTCATTTAATTTGCACCAATTCGGTTATGTAAATTCAGGAAGATGAAATGTGGGAATGAATTCAGACAGCACAGGCCATTATGTTGGCCTGTTAAACACCGTCTGCATCATGCCCTAGGCACACTGTGTAATGGAAGAAATGAGAATCTTTTCTATCACCAGAAGAAAATGTGCCCATCATAATTTTCCTGAAATGACAGTAGGTCCTTTCGTAGAATAGTTATTGAGCCTTATTTCAACAACACAAACTTTTTACATTGAAAATCTAATCTCAATATATGAAGCAATTCTATTGCTTAAAAAGATTTAAGAGGTCAGGGGCTGGAGGGATGGCTCAGTGGTTAAGAGCACATACTGCTCTTCCAGAGGGCACAGGGTCAGTTCCTAGCATCTGCATCTGGTGACACATAACTGCTTGTAACTCCAGTTCCAGGGGATCTAATGCCTTCTATGAGGATTGAATGAGTACAGTGCACATACCCACATGCAGGTCACACTCATACACATAAAATAAAAATAAATTCATCTTTTAAAAATGATTTAGGGAGTCTGTAAAATTTTGCAAGTTGTTGACCAGGGTAATAAAATAGTGTATTTCTTCAGAAGAAAAGAATTTGAGATTGAGAAAGAAAATTTCAAAAAGGAAAATATCTGGCTGTTTTTAAAAATGTTCTGTATATACACATGAAACTGTTAGGTAGCTTGTTAAACAAAGAAAAATAAAGGTTAAGACCATTGCTAAAATATGTACAAAATGTCATTTATATATCAATCATCGATCATGTTTCTGCTCCTCTCTCTCGTTCTTCTCCCGCCCTTCTCCCCCTACTCTTTTCTTCCCCTCTCAAACACTTCGTATAGCTTTCTTTTGTGTCTTCTGTAGAGGAGAGTCAAGCATGGCTCTAGCTTGTTTCACTGGTGTATCATTAAATCCCAATATTCCTCACCATGCCGCAGCCTCTGAAAAGTAGCTAGGAGCATCCGTGCTGAATGGCTTTACCTGTCACCCAGAGGCATTTCCTCCACTGGACTGGCCTGAGGTGTATCTGGGAGACCGTTTCTTGTCTTTTCTTTTCTTTTCTTTTCTTTTCTTTTCTTTTCTTTTCTTTTCTTTTCTTTTCTTTTCTTTTCTTTCCTTTTCTTTTCTTTTCTTTTCCTTCCCTCCTCCTCCTCCTCCTCCTCTTCTTCTTCCTCTCTCTCTCTCTCTCTCTCTGAGGTACTGCCAGGTGCCACATCTGCACAGGTGGTCACAATTTATATGAGGAAGCAATCTGAGTCAGATGAGCAAGTCAGCGAGCAGAGTTCCTCCCGCTTCACTTTCTACTTCTAGGCTTCTTCTTTGCCTCCCTTCCTCCTCCCTTCCTTCCTCCCTTCCTCCTCCCTTCCTTCCTCCCTTCCTCCCTCCCCCTCTCCCCCCCTCCCTCCCTCCTTCCCTTTCTTTCTTTCTTTCTTTCTCTCTCTCTCTCTCTCTCTCTCTCTCTCTCTTTCTTTCTTTCTTTCTTTCTTTCTTTCTTTCTTTCTTTCTCTTTTTTCTTTTTTAAAGCAGAGTCTCCTGTAGCCCCAGCTGGCCTGGAATATGCTATGTAGACCAGGTTGGTCTGAATCTCACAGAGATCCACCTGCCTCTGCCTCCTGAGTGCTGGGATTAAAATCATGTACCGCCAAGCTCTGCTCAGAGTGCTGACATTTAACTGTTAATCCTCCCATGAATTTGATATGAACTTGATACATTCTTGAAATTTCTGGAGACCAGAAAGACTCTAAATTAAAAATGTGGACTATGAGGAATACTCTATAACAAACATTCCTTTCTTTTCATATTAAAACTCCAGCATGAACAATAAATCATTTTTGTGCATGCAAATTTACAGGTGTTCACACACAGATTTTTAGATCTAAGGCTATATTATAAAAGTTGCCTTTAATCAGCCTAACAGAACATTTTCCTTTCCTTCAGATTAAAATTATTGCGTTCGATGTGTCCCATTTTTTCTTGTCCTTTTATTTTTAAGTTGTAACATTCACATAAATATCCATAAGTGACATAGGCATTTTTAAAAAATTCAATATGAACCTTAGCCAATAGTATATCTTATATGGAGTTTTGCCTTTTTCTTATTTAGCCATGGAGCTTTAAAGTTCTACCCAGTCTGATGCTTGTAGCATGAACTCGTCTGCTTTATCTTTTGGAAAAATAAGAAACACATTCAAATTTTCATACATTCATTGTTCTAATGACAGCATGATAATTAAGAGCCATATTCCAACGAGTATCTTTGAGAAGACACAGTGGGCTTATTTTGGGAAGCATAACTAGAGGAAGACCAGCTTCCTGAGGTTTACCACTGTGTCATTCAGTCTGCACCCCATCTATAATCAGGCACACAAGGTCCCTGCCTCGTCCTCCTGCTTCAAAGAAAATTAAAAATATAACATTTGGGGGTTTGCTTGTATTGATTTCCATCTTTAAAAACAGAAGTAAGCCATGAGACACCACCACAGTGTTTTAGGGTCCCCCCTTTTGTGCCTGCTTATTATTGTCTTAATATGTTATTTGAAGCCTCCTCTTTAGACATTTTAATGCACCGTTATTTGGTGGGACATCTTGCTTTTTCTCTGAGATTGCCTGTCTCTTTGAATTCTCTGTATTTGATTTTACTGTTATAATCATGCTTTTTATCTGATTGGCATATCTTTATTCTTTTAAGCTTTCTGAACCACTTTATAAGACAGTGGCTTTATGAGAGTTTCTTTCAGACAGACCACAAATCAATGTGCATTTTTGCAACTTTTTTTTGGAGATGAATACATACCATTTCTCTTCAAGACCCAACATACAGTCCCAGCTTTTTTGATTGCCTGTTGTTTTGGTTGTAAGCTCTGTATCTTCTTCTGTATGGATTGGTTATTTAAAGTAAAAGAAATCCTTCCATTTAATTTCTAATGAAGTTTGCTTTAAATTCCTATGTTGATTTTATTTCTTCTTATTATTGTAGTTGGTGTGTGTGTGCACATGAGTGTGCCACAGCATCTGTGTGGTGAACAGAGGACAACTTGTGGGATTCAGATCTCTTCTTTTGCTGTGTGTCCTCAGGTTTGGGAACAAGCACCTTTAACTGCTGAGCCATCTTGATGACCCATGATTTTATTTTAAATATAATTTTTAACAAATGATTATATACATGATTCTCTCTAAAAGTCAAAAACAAAAAAATGAAGCTAGAACACTTGAATATTCTTTTAAAAAGTACAGTGAAGTATGTCATGGTGATGCATACTTTTAATCCCAGTACAGGCAGATGGCAGTCATCCTGATCAACATGGCAAGTTCCAGCCCAGCTGGAGCTACAGGGAGACCTGGTCTCTAAACAAAAACCCAAAGCCAAAAGCCAAGAACCAAAAAAGAACAGTGAATTCTACATCAACAGTTTTTTCTCTGCTTATTCCTATTTTATTAATCTAGCCTGAGATTTTTGTTGATTATGATGTACATTATACATCCATTTAGAGTCTGGAGAGATGGTTTAGTGATCAAGATACTGACTGCTCTTTCAGGGGACCCAGATTCAGTTCCGAGCAACCCAACTGTGGCTAACAACTGTCCCTAATTCCAGTTCCAGGGGCTCTGATGAACTCTTCTGACCTCCATGGGCATTGTACAATATAAGTGCACTTACACACATGCAGACAATATACTCATACACATAAAATAAAAATAAATAATTAATTTAAAAGCATCTTTTTACTAAAAGTCATTTCTGGTAATTTTATACCTTTTGTTATCTCTGAATGAAAGAACTGTACGGCTTTACTCATGAATTTACAGTTTCTATAACAGTATTCTTTTTATCTTTTGCATTCATTATATTAATTATATTTTTTTCTCAGTTCCCTGTGACTGTTTTAAAGTAGCAAACAGATAATTAAAGTCAGAGACCTTAGGTTATCATTATTTT
Organism: Eospalax fontanierii; assembly: GCA_035773235.1. Taxonomy (NCBI): domain Eukaryota; kingdom Metazoa; phylum Chordata; class Mammalia; order Rodentia; family Spalacidae; genus Eospalax; species Eospalax fontanierii. Next base: position 48,370,226 of record CM069547.1, on the reverse strand, counting down.
TGGTGATAATTTTAGTTTTTGATTTTTTACAATAAGTATTTTATTAAATTTTTGTGCATTTCATACAACATATCTTAGTCACATTTAGAACCCCTCTGTTATGTGTGCCTCCCCATATCCCACCCACAGAATATCTCATACTCTGTCATATATGTTAAGGCCTATTGTGTCAAGTTTGTGTCCCTTCTTATGAGTTCATTCACTGAAGCCCATTCAACCTATCTAGCATGATTCCCTTAAAGAAGATCGACTCTCCCTCACCCAGCAGTTCCTCAGCCAAGGCTGGGGCTTCTTATCCATGTCCCAGTTCTGTACTACCTGATTTCAGTTTGCACATGTTTCGTGCGTGCTGTCACCATTGCTGTAAATTCATATGAAGAAGCTCCCAGCCTCCTGGCTCTTCGTAGTCATCATGGTCATCCATGACCCCTGGCTCTTACAGACTTTCTTCTCCCTTTTCTGCAATGGACCCTGAATCCTGGGTGACTGAGGTTCAATATAGGTCTTCTGTCCAGGGGCATACACTCTTTTGTCTCATTCCCTACATTTTGGCCAGCTGTGGGTTTTCTGGGTTAATCCCCATCTGTTGAATGAGGAAGAGCCCCTAGTGCGAGTTGAGAGAGGCATTAGTGTTCTCTCTGGCCCTTGTTCTGTGAGTCTTGGGTGTAGAGAGTGCATTGTAGATGTGTCATTGCTGTGGTTATGAGGCTATGCAGATGGGGATGGAACTTTGATTTTTTCCTCCTAAGGGAGGAAGCTTGCATAGAGGGGGACAGTAGGAGACAGGTTAACCCGGGGAAAATAGGGGGATTGGGGTGTTTAATGGAGAAAGGAGGAAGAACCATGTAGGTAAAGGGGAAGAAGGAGCTCAGAGATGGGGATGATAAGAGACGAGCATTATCAAAGATGAAATGGGGAGGATGGAGGTACTTTAATGGAGGAGAGAGGATTAAATCGGGATAAAGAGAGTTAAATAATATTCAGGCGGTGTGAAAAACAAGACGAAAATGTATTAGTTCAAAAGCTTACTGAAGCATGCAAATAGAATATCTGTGTATGAGTGCATGTGTATAGCTGAAGGCTACATAAAAAAAAACACAGTACTAGGCAGAAGAAATCTCCCTTCGAGCTTTTGGTCAGGGTGGTCCAGGATACTCCCCATATGACACAGGCTATTGCCACAGTCCTTCATTTCCTCCTGGTGCTATTGCTGAAGACAGGACATACCTCTGACACAGACCTTGGAGCAACGGAGCTAGAACTGACCTGGAAGCCTTCTCCTCGAAGACTAATCGTTACGATTTTTTTTCAAGTCATATTTTTTTTTTTGATAATTCTTCATTTATTTTCCATTATTTAGTGATGTGGCAAGGAGAATTCTGGAGTGTTGTGAGGATTTTGAAATTCTGATTTTTATTCCTTTGTAAACAAATTTCAAAGTTGGTATAGAAAATAATATTTTATCTTAAGATTTCTAAACTTTTAAGATGTATACGTCATTTTCAAGTCAATATATTGTCAACACACACATAATTCACTTTCTAATAAGATGGCTTTTTGTTTTTCTTATCTACGTTCTATGCTTAATACTTCTAGAACTACTTTGGGAAAAAGTTTTGTGAGGTGGGCACTCTTTTTCTTAAAGGGTCCCATCACCACAGTGGATGACTATTATTATATGTTCTTGAATTCTGTTTGCTCATATCTTGTTGAAGGTTTTTATGTTTATGTTTGACGTTTTCTTCTATTACCCTTGTCTACTTTTGCTATTAGCTTTTAAAACTACATTGATTCTCAGAAATATCAGAGTATCATATTGCATGCAGCAAGTTCCTTCATTTCCAGTTTGTTTGAACTCTGAATGGCAAGTTTGCCTAAAATGAGGGGAATGAATTTGGGCAGTAGTTTCAGGGTCCAGAAATTTCTTTTTATTCCAACTTGTATTTTTATTGAACTTTTGTGCATTTCATACAATACATCATAACCATATTTAGTCCCTGCTTCCTTATCTGCACTCCCTTAGCCCTCCCACAGGATTTCATGCATTCTGTCATGTATGAAAAGGGTTATTGATTTAAGTTTGTATACCCGGATGTCCCTCAGTGTGAATTCATTCACTGGAGCTTGGTCAGCCTATCTAGTGTCTCTTCCTTAAAGAAGATCATTTCCTCATCACCCAGCAGTGGTCAGCCTTCAATAGTTCCTCAGCGAAGATTGGGGCCTCCTCATTTCCCCAGTTCTGTGCTGGTTTCATCTGACTGAGTTTGCATGGGTCTTGTGTATGCTCTCACCATTGTTGTAAGTTAATATGTGGAAGTTCCCAGAAGCCTGAGGACTCTGTTCCTTATGGTCAGGTACCACACCTGGCTCTTACAATCTTCTTGCCCCTTCTTCTGCAGTGATTCCTGAGCCCTGGGTGAGTGAGACTTAATGTGAGCTCTATCCAGTGACATGCATTCTCCAGTCTCTTATTTTCTACACTTTGCCCAGTGTTTGGCCTCCTGAGTTCATCAGTCATGTTTCATAAGGAAGTTTGCTGGTGAGAGTTGAGAGATGCATTATACTCTTTCTACCCACACTCCACTATGTTACGTGAGCCTTAGATACAGAGGTTGCATTGTAGGGGTGTCACTTAGGGCTGGGCATCTCATTACACTTGTTCTCTGTGTGTGACCAGTTTTCTGTAACAGTCTCCATCTGTTGCAAAAAGATTATTTGATGAGTGGAGACTGGCACAATTGTCTGTACATATAAGGATCCAATCCAAACTTAGCAGGCAGCAGGAAATTACATTTGTCTAGGGATGTGACAGATGTAGGATTTTCTCTAGAATCTATGACCTTTCCAGCCAGGGGTATTTGATTATGTTCACAGTGCCACATATGAGTTCCCTCCCATTGAGAGGGCTTTAAGTCAAATTAGATAGCTCCTGATTACCCTCAGAATAAAAGTGCCACTACTGCACCAATGCAGTGGTTAGTAGATGTTAAAGCTGGAGTTAGATCATTGATTTTTCTCCCTTGGCAGCTTGCATAGTGTCCAGAATGATTTACTTTTAATTATGTGTATATGTGTTTTTGTCGGTGTGCATGTATGTTAGTGTGAGCATGGGTGTCCTGGAGGCCAGCATCTTTGGTTGGATCTCCTACAGCTACAGTTGCAGGGGGTCGAGGATTGCGCAGCATGAATGCTCAGAACCAAGCTCATGTCCTCTGCAAGATCAGCAAGTGTACTTAAATGCCGATCCACTCTCCAGCTCCACTCTCCAGCTCAGAAATTTCTTCTCACGGCCTTTTCATTTTTGCCTTCATTTATTGGACATACATGGGCACTTCCTCTGCCTCAGATGCTCCTGGCCACGTCTCTAATTCTTTGAATGGGTACCCTAACTCTGAAGGATGAGTGACTGTAGCAGTCTCAAGCATGTGTGTCGGAAGCTGTTTACTGGAAATGTAAATGACATTGATGTAACAGATGAGGCCAACTCAATCTTGACACAGACATAGCTTTTTAGAAGCTGGGATTTATTATAAAATAATAATTAAACCTCTGTTTTGTGTATTTTTTTTTTCAGTCAGTGAAATGACCATGAAATATGTCAACCTTTTCCAGGAAGTCACCATGAAATCAGTACAAATATTTCCATCAAAATATGAAGTACTGTGGAGATTAGAATGAGGATTGCTAGAGGCATTCTATCTGTACTGCTCTAATTAAATGCTTCTTGTCAGAGGAGAAAGCTTTTAATACTGCTTTAGAACTAATTTCTTATCTTTGTGGCCCCAACAGGGGAGATTTGCTGGAGAAATGGGATGTAAGGTCCTTGCACTTTGAGTCTGACTGGATCTTGTGACTGTACACAAAGAGATCTTTAATAAACCTTAATTTAAAGGCGAAAACCTGCCTTCTGCACTCACCACCTACTGTGTCTTGTTTGCATTTGCTCACACTATCTGTGTTATCAAACCTGGGCTTCCTTTAGAGTTCCCACATTTGCAGTCTAGTACTCCAATGGTAGGTGGGCTTACACTTACCTTGGGGTTCCAAAGCAGATTTGTGAAAGCAAGAAAGGTATAGAACCACTGGGCTGATCGTTGTGTTGAGGAATACACATATCTGTTGACTTATTCATCCTTAAATTCAGATGATTACATACGACAGAAGCTGTCTGCTCCCCCATGTTAGACAGTACCCAAGAGCTATTTACAGTTGTTTTTAAAAAGCTATTTCTATTTAAACTTTCTTCAAAAATATTCATCTAAAAGGGGTGATAATAACATACATATTAATGAAACTATACAATTTAAATTTAAAAATTTAAAACTTTCTTCTCTGAATATAGATACAACTATACATATTCAGCACTTAGTGATAAATAAACACTTAAAGGAGAAAATGTATTATCTTGTGTTGTGAGAGCAAAGTCAACGTCTTTAAAGTACGCTGGAAAATCTGTTTTTATGTAGTCATATGCATGGGTTGACAAGATCTGAAAGAGCCCAGTCCACCATACTTACAATGCTCTTCGCGGGAAATGAACCTAGGGTGAGTTTTTCTCTATTCTTCCCTTTGTTTATTTTTATTTCCAATATTTTCCATCATAGACTCATATTACCTGTGTCCCAAAATGTTAAAAGAAGAAAATTATAGATAATGTATGCCCTTTAAAACATTTCTAATTTAAATGTACTTGCTGTTAGCAATTTCACATCATTTGGCTTGCCTCACTGAACTTCTCAGTGTTACCAGGCTGTTTATATTAGAGAGTACTACAAATTGGATAACCAAAAATCTCCTGAAGAGGCCTGTAAAATGACATGGTTGGACGGAAATCTGCACAGACTAGCTAGCTGTACCATGTGCTGTATTAGCCCTGCTGTTCTCAGACTTGGGGCCAATAACACATCGGTAAAGCACAGTTCTAAAAATACATTGGTAGAGTGGAAGCCGCTAATCTATGAGTTGGGACTTGGTGGACAGGCATTTCTGAAACTGCTTCACTCTTATTAACAGAAATTTTTTTTTATGCCTGTGAAAAATACTTGATCTGCAGAGGAATTCTGGAAAGAAGATCTGTAATGAGGTAAGAGGGAACCCCAGCCCAGCGTAGCGTCTTTCCAGGCAGCCCAACTGGCCATCAGTATATTACATTGCAAAGAGTCAAAGTGATGATGTGTGTAATGATAATGAGCAGGGGAGAGTTAGTGGAGTTGTAATCGGCTAAATCCAAAAAAAGAAAGAAAAGAAAAGAAAAGAAAAAAAAAAAGACCATTTTCTGACCTAGATATTCTAATCATGAGCTGGAAACCAATGGTAAAGACACAACATTATGGAAAAAACAAGTCTGTTATGTTTGTGAGGTCAGGATCTAGTCCTGAATCATCCATCTTAATTATGAATAGAAAGAAAAATGAATGTAAAGGCATTCCTAGTTCCAATTTAAAATGAAAATTTCAATAAGAATGGAAATTTCCAATTTTGGAAATAATTCTTCTAAATAGTTAATTGCTTACTTCTCCAGAGAGAGCTAAAGGACCTGTTCATAGCACAGTAACAACAGAAGAAAGCTGGATCGCTCCTTGCCTATCGTGTTGTCAGGCAGTCTGGCTTCTTGTGACAAATCTGCCATTAACTAGGTTTATGGCCTTAAACAATCATGTCTGTATCCTCTTATTTTAAAAATAGAACTAGAGGGAGCAAGAGAGTTTGCTCAGTTAGCTGCGAAGCCTGAGGACCCTCGTTTTAGGCCCAGGACTTACAGAAAAAGGGCATAGCAGTGCATGTTTCTAAGTCCAGTGAGGCGGCAGCCAAACAGACCCCGGGGCTTGCCAGCTTGCCAGTCTAGACTACTTGGTGTGCTGTTGTCCAATGAGAGACCTTGTTTCAAAAGGCAAAGTGGTTGGCACCTTAGAAATAATACCTGAAGTTGACCTCTAGGCCTCACACATGTGTGAACATATGTACATGTACACACACACACACACCCCTCACAAGCACAGAACTACAGAACTAGAGATAAAAGCTGAGGGCTCTCCTAACCGGATTCTGTGATAAGCATGTATTTTAGAACCATTTGTCTCAAACTGAAGTTTCTGGAAGGAACATGTCCCATCGAAGATGAAAGAGTTGTGATATGACATCTTGAGGCCTGTTTCTTAGAGGCATTCTGTAAATTTAATATTCAGCCAGATAATGCGGAATGAAATGCAAGGAGTTATCCTGGGAGTCTCTTATCTGAAGTGTAATTAAGAAAATGATCCTTCTTTTAGTCATGTTTTGTTTACTTGTGGTTGAAGCCCTGTGTGGCTTTGAGTTGCAAATGCTCCTGAATGACCTAGCAATATTCAACTCACTTCTGCTTTCTCCCACCAGAAAATCATATTCATCTCCAAATAACTAATGCGGCATTGTGGTAGTAAGTACCAGTAATAATGGTCTGTAAATAGTTTGAAGAATAAATTCTGTTTTTAACCTAGACTCACAGGCATAAACATGGTCACAATATCAAATGAAACAAGAAACTAACTTAGGATTTTTGTTAGAGCTACAAACCAGTAGTTACTAGACCAGTTATGGGAACTTTTCTCTCCATAGTCTTACACACTTGTAGTATGTGATTTACAAGAATTTCAAGTCAACTATAAGGATTTACTTGATTACTAGAAAATCAAAATAACAAAGTAACCCCACAAGATGATAAACAAAATCAGTAATAGTTCTCATATTTAATTTTTTATTCAAGAACTAGCTATTAATGACTTGTTTTATGAATGTTTACCATGAAGCAAAGGAAGAGAGAAATAGGAAAAACAAGAAAATGAGATGTCTTTGGAAAGCTGCATGTAATAGTGACATTTTCTTGTTGCTGTGACATAATACCTGACAAAAGCAACGGTTGCATAGGGAGCTAGGGAGCCCTAGCAACCCAGTAGGGCCTTTTATGGGGAGGGGATCCCCATTACATCTGAGTAGTGTTCAGGGGAGATGGTAAACATCTGGTGAGGAAGCAATCACTTTTCACAGATGCCCGTGAACGCTGGAAGTTTGGCAGGAGTCACCAAGGTGTCTTTCAGTCAGTTCTGATGTGCTGAGGAGATAGTCAACACCTGGCATCAGGAAGCTTATCTTGTCAGTCCCTTTTCATAGATGCTTGTGAACGCTGGAAGTTGGCTGCAGTCACCAAGGTGCCTGTCCTGGAACTGCTGGGCTTTCGTTTCTGTCACACCTTACAGACACCCTCCTCACAACTTCCTCTGTTCATTTACCTGCAGCCCCTCTCCTTCGTCCAACTAGAGCCGACTAGATGGTTGGGACATGTGACTGAGTCTTCCCGTTTCTACTTTCTTGCTGAGATACAAGCAACAGAAACAAGAAACAAGAAACTAGCCTAGCTGGGATGATTGTAGGCAAGGGGTGCTAGCAACCAAACTTGGAAGATCGCTAGCCTCCCCTTCTCCAGCCTATCTAGCCTCCTCATCTCCCTGGGAGGCTAGTTTTCTCATCCCTGCCCTGGAGCTATCTTCCTTCACCTCTGGACCTAGGGCTTGCTTCTCAGGACCTGGGGCGGCTAAGCCAGGTCCCCCAGCCCAGACCCTCAAGATGACTGGGCTAGTTTCCTCATCTCCCTGGGGAGACCAGCCTGGGCTAGTTTTCCTCAACTCCTGAGATCTGAGGAACTGTCCCCATGCCCTTAATAAATTGGTCCTGTTAGTTCCCTGTGGCGTCTCTAGTCCATTTCCGCTGAGTCTTTCCAACCAAACCTTACAGTCTCTAGCCATTCTGTGCACCTATGGGGAAGTCAGTATCCACACTTGGATGGAGACTTTTCAATGGTAGCCTTTGGAAGGGAGCACCCACATTCCTGTAAGTAAATTCTCGTCCATCGCTCTATAAGGAAGCCAAATAAACTCACTAGTTTCACAGTCTGCAGATTGGCAAAAATGGACCTCAGTTTGTCTAAGGGATCAAGAGAGGAGGGGTTGGATGTGCCTCCCAGAAAGAATTTTAGCTACAGCACCTTAAGAAAGGAAAGATTTATTTGGGTTGGTAGCTCAAGCTATAGGGAAGTCATGAGGATCATGGGGCAGCTTGTCACACTGGTCACACTGGTCACACTGTATCTGCAGTTAGAATGTAGAGAGGGATAAATACCCAATTTAACTTTCTCCTTTTTATGCGGTCTGAAACTGCATTATGTGGTGTGCCTCACTTCTAGGTTGGGTCTCCTCACCTCAGTGAACCTAATCTAGATAATTCCCCATAGACATGCCCAGAGGCTTTTTTCTTTAAAGATTCTAGATCCTGTCCAGTTGTCAGTCAGTATTAACCATCATGTTGTACTACTCAAAATGACAAACAGTTGTTTGCATTAACAATGTGGATGGCATTTGCTGGGAGCCATTGCTAATAGAGAAGTGACTAACTTTTTCAGAAAGAATGAGAAAAGATACAGATAAGAGGCCAAAAATAATGTGGAATTTTCTCCAAATTACATACTTCTGAAATAATAGAAGAGAACTGGAGAGATAACTCAGTGTACTGCTCTCAGAGAGAACATGAGTTTGGTTCCCAACACCTATGTCAAATACCTCCCAACCTCCTAAAACTCCTGCTCCAGGGAATCTGATGCCCTCTTCTGATCTCTGTGAGCACTGCACTCATGTGTATAAACCCATGGACACATACATATACACATAATTAAAAACAAAACACTTCTTTAAAAAGAATGCTTTACTAGTATAAAAGAGTGGAAGAATTAAAAGCCAGGTCTATCACTAGAATCTGTAATGAAAAGACAGAAGAATGGGAAAATCAGGAAATAGTAAAATAGTAAAACCCAAAGTACATGCTTATAAAGAACACCCCAAATTTAGTAGAAAAGTACACCCGATCTCCAATTATCCTGTTCAGTTGATGTTTATTTTGAGCCACAGTTTCTCCCCAGTCCTTGTCTAACTGATGGCTTTAAGCTAAAATTCTGGGTAACATGAACCCCTTAAATAGGTCTTCAGTTTAAGACATTTGCCCAGCTGCTACCTGCTTCAGAAAAACTCTGAGCCAGAGATCTAGACTGACTTTGACCTACAGGGATAATAGTATATTATACAGTTCTGTTCACAAGTATTTGAAGAAGAGATGTATTTCCCAAATCATCTCCATCCAACACTCCGTCATTAATCAGCATCTCTTCATAACTTTGTGTGTTCTTAGCTCTATGTAGTCATCTAATCTCCCAATCATATGGAAACTTAATAATTAACTATTAGAGAGATCCAGTAATGTTCCTGAGTCAAACAGAGACATTTAAAGAAATTCAAACACAGCTTGATTGTGAAGCAATGTTTCTGATCATCTCCCCTTGTCCCATTGCTCCAGTCAAGATATATAAAGATGGATGACTAATCTGCTGCTTTCTCTTTCCTAAACATACATGGAAAAAACTGGAAGCAACCCATATTTCTTTCAGTTGCTATATAAACCTTGGGGTGAGGGATGTAGTTCAGGTGATAGACTGGTTTTCTAGTGTACACAAAACCCTGGGTTCAGTCTCCAGCATGATATAAGTTAGGAAAGGTAGTGCAGACATGTAAGCCCAAAACTTAGAGATAGATGCAGGAGGATCTTCTGCAAAGAAATAATGTAAAGCAGAACAATCTCCCTCAAATGCCTTCCATCCTCCAAGGAGACCTTTGGTCAGGTAAGCCAACCTTTACTCAGCTCCTAGCCTTCATAAGGCAGCTTCTGTACAACTTTAGAAAATGAATTGCTGTGTGCCTGTGTCGCCTATAAAGGTATTTTCAGTTGATGTACTGACATGGTAGAGGATATAGAAGCTTTTAACTTGGACATCAGTGAAACCAAGAAAACACGAGGCTTTTCAGGCAAAGCAATTTCTATTTGTCCCTTAGGAATTAAAGGATGGTCAAAGGAAGCCAGTTTAAAGAAAGAAAGTTTCTTCCTACATCTGTATTCAATGAAATTTCATGTGTGCACACAGTATAGTGTATATAAAGTGCAAAAAACAAAACAGAACTTTAGAATGATGTAAATATATATTCAGAATATGGTTCTTATTACCAGTGGCTTCTTCATTCAGCAAGAGTGGATTATCTCAGAATCTTTGCTTGCAACAAGTACCCATGGAATGGAGGCAGCCTAGAATTCAAAAGAACTCAGTCTTTGTGTTCTGTTCAATTATAAAAGTTCTTTTCTTTGATGCCCACTTTTATGGTTTGTTATCCTGCCAAGATTGTATTGAACAAAATTATAACTTTGCATGCTAAACAAGAGTACCAACTGCACGTTATGAAAGTGAAACGTGGCGTTGTCATTCTGTTATCTTTCTGGACTCCCTATATCCTGCACCTGCAGGGAGATTTTAGATAGACACATGGGAGTCATCTAAGGTTTCCCTCAGGTCTCGCATGTGTTTTGTGGATTTTACCCCATTATGTGCTGCTCTTTATCACCCACATTTGGCACTTTTCATGATATTTCCTCCAAAAAGACACAGGGAGCCATGCTTGGTATTCTTTAATGGGAACAAATAGATGAGCTAATTGTTTTAAATGCCTCCAATGAGATAAGTGGCAGGATGCTGGAATTGATCGTCTAATTAGCTATTTGTGATGGCAGAGAAGAGAAAAATTCAGCTGTAATTAATGTTTAGAGAAGACAAACATTGTCATCTTAAATCAAGGTGAAATATAATAATCACATCAGGGACTTATTGCAAGAAAATCAAGTGATTCTTTTTAAGATATTGGGGTTTGGCTTTCTTTTTTCTCCTAATTGGTTATTAGCCTTTCTGGTATGGTATTACTGGAGAATTAATTCTAATTTACAGGCATTTTTCACTTATAGACCTTTGGATCCCATTCCACTTGATGTCAAAAGAAGAATGGCTACCAAGTTCTCAGTTCAGGACCAGCCACTGAGCCGTTAAGCACACAGTTCCTTTGCCAGGCTAGGGCAATGGCACAGTGTTATTGCTGAGTAAGCAGCCTACGGCATTAGTTATGAGGAAAGTGTGAACTTCGCAGCAGGTTGTTCACTAGAAAAATAGCTTAGAGGTGATACACAAGCCTGCAGAGCAACTTGATTTTCTCACTATTGCATTTTTATTATGCTATGAGCAGTGAAATTATGATATCCTTAGAGCAAAGGCAAGGTCCTCACAGAATAAGACATTTAGAGGAATGATGGACATAGGAATGATATGTTCATTTCCTCACTTTTTGTACTTTATCTTCATACATCAGATGTATAAATTATATGATGTGATAGGTAAAATGCAGATTAATATGGTTATCACTGCCCATTGATGCTATGTAGTGCTTGTCTACTTAGCACAACTTCAGTCTGTGGGCAGTAGTACCCACTGATGGTACTCACTGCCTATTAACCCTCTCCCAGAGGACAGAACAAGAACCTGGATCAGAGGCACAATGAAAATCAGGATGACTGTGTTCTCAGTTGGATACTGTAAGGTTTGTGTTCGGGTTTGGTCCCGAGTGAGACCCAACAGAAACAAATGAAAGACTCTGGCACAGGAATTAATAGGACATTTATTAAGGGCTAGCCTTGCAGCTGGGAGTGGAGAAGCTAGCAACTCCTAGCTGCTTGGTAGGCTTTTTATGGGGAGGGAATCTGGGTCCAACTTCACTGCCTCCTGCATGCTGAGATTAAAGGCATGCACAACCATGCCTGATACTATAATCTATTTTATTTTTACTATAATCTGTTCTTAAGTAAACAAAGCAAATCATGCTCTTTGCCTCAAATACTCAAGGATCCTCTAATCCTATCTTGTACCTGCAATTCTCAGAGATAAAACAATCTACATAACAAAACAATTCAAATTTCCTCTCCCAAGATCACAGACCCATCCTGTGACTGCCAGTCTTGAGGCACTCCTCCGGGGATATTTACAGGGGCAGCATTCCAACAGTAGGTCAGGGACAGGCCTTCATGTGCATCATCTGCTGTTGGCAGATCTGATTCCCACATTAACCTTAAAGCTTCTTCAGCCTATGGTCTCTACTTCTCACTGATGGTACTCATGTTCATTAATCCCAGAACCACCCCAGTCTCTTCTCTATGGCCTAGATCGTCTTTGCCAAGGTAGAAGTTTAACATTCAAACAGAGGCATCTCTGCCCAGGCAAATTTGATATTGCATTACAACTAGATCAGAGTAGCCTACAAAGATCTGGGAGAGCCATGTCACATACCCTCAAAGGCTTCTTATTGGTTTGATCTTAGACTCACTCAATGGTTCTTGCTCAGCCAACTTTCTTATGCAGCCCAGGCCCACCTACCTAGGCATGGTGCTGCTTACAATGATGCTCACATACATCAATCATCAGTCAAGACAATCTTTTGCAGACATGTCCATAGACCAACTTCATAAAGACAGTTACTCAGTTTGAGACTCCTTTTTCTAGTCTGTTCCAAGTTTACAGTTAATGCAACCTAGGACCGGGTCTTAAGCTAATTAAAAAATATCTCTTATGAAAAGGTCAAGAATGGAGAGAAAATAAATATCAGGTCCATTTCCTTTGTTTGGTTATACTACAAACCTCTGAATCCATTCAAGTTTAACAGTTTTTTTTAAAAAACATTTTTGTGCTTTTATCCAAATTTTGTAAATTAGGAAAGATTTTATGATATGATGGTAGGTCCTGTTGACCTGTCAGAATCTTTGAAACTGACTTTGAATCAAAACGCTTTAATTCTGGAAATTCAGAAGAAATTTTGGCATCTGTGGTAGAAGTTAGCCCTGTGATAGATAGCTTCAATTGCCAACTTGATTTACCTGGTGAGAGGAAATTTAACCAGGAAATTAATGCCATTAACGCCTTCAGGCAGACCTGTGGCATGTCTGTGACTCATTTTCTTGATTGTAGAATGATGTGAAAAGGGCCAGCGTACTGCGCGTAGTACCACTCCTCGACTAGTGGACCTGGGTCATAGAAAGAAACAGGCTGAGCACAGGCCAGAGGGGCAAGCCAGTAAGTGGCATTCCCCCAAGTCTCTGCTTCGGTTTCTGCTTCTCGATTCCTGCAAGGGTATCCCTTAGGATGAACTGTGGTTAGGACATGAGTCAAAGAAACATTTTCATCCTCAAGTTGCTTTTTCCAGACAAGGACAAGCCCCAAAGGAAAACCGTCACCAAGCAGATTGCTCAAAGAATCTTTTCAATTCAAGAGTAGGAGAATGTGAACATTTGGAACAAAAGAAGTTTGGGATTACTCTGGGACTTAAACTTCTATCTTTTTGGATAAAGATAAAAATAATACTGAAGTAATTAGGAAAACATTAGTGCCTTTAAATATGTTAGTATTTAAATCTAAACTGTCTCCCACAGGTCCCTGTTTTGTTGAGCTGGTGTCTTGGGAAGTTCCAGGAAGTGAGGTCTGGTGGACGGAGATGGGTCACTAGGGTCAGGCCTTTGAAAGTTGTACTAACACATTTACTGTAGATTTTAAACAGCAGTGACTGAATAGGAATCTAGGTAGATACTCTGGGCTATGCCAGGTCCTTTATAATCAAATCAACTTCACAGGGGAGTCCGAGCACTGAGATGTCACCCTGGATTCATAGGTATGATGGGTAACTGCCTTCTAACTTTGAAATCAGTATATTTAAAGATATAACTAGCAAAGGTAATTAAAACACCCTCTATAATATTCATGTTTTCTCTCAATTTTAGTTATAATAGGTATATATTCTAGAATATGTAATATATAAGAATGTATCAGACTGTTTATATTATTTTTTGACACCAACCTAAATATATTCTTGGGTAGTTGACTTAGACCGCTGATTTAAATTTTTTGTATTTATTTATCTATCTATTTATTTATTGTGCAAATGTTAGAGTTGGGGGATGTGTGCCACAGGGCTTTTGTGAAGACCGGAGGCCAACTTGTGAGAGTCTATTCTCTCCTTCCACCAAGTGGGTCCCAGTGGGACTGAACTCAGATCATCAAGTTTCTTGGTAAGAGTCTTCACCCTTTGCTCTGTCCTGTTGCTGCACCACACTCACACTACTGACTTCAAAGTAAAAACTATGAGGCACTTTTTGCTTCTTTCTCTTTCTCCTTAGTTGAGACAAGTTCTTTCTGTAGCTACACCTGGCCTGGAACTTGCTATGTAGAGCAGGCTGGCCTTGACCTCACGGAGATCCATCTACTTCTGCCCCCTAAGTTTTGGAATTAAAAGTGTGTGCCACCAGTTTAAACTGTACTTTGAGTGATTAAAAATAGTGTTCTTAAGGTGGGGAGATGGTTTCATTGGTAAAGGCACTTGCTGCTAAGCCTGATGACCTGAGTTCAAATTCCAGGACCCACATGGTAAAAGGAGAGAACCAACTCAGAAGTTGTCTTCTGACCCCTGTGGAAGGCCTGGGTAGGCACAGACCACACACATACACACACCCCGACACACAGACACACACACACACACACAGAGGCACAGACATATAAATAAGTAAATGTAAAAAATGTTGAAAAATTTTAGATGTCGTTAGAGTCTATAATGGGCAAAACTTTTTCTTTGTCTGTATACTGAACTTGTCCTCAAGATTGCCAAACAATTCATGCTGAAAGATGAGAGGGGATTAAATATCTTGCAAAGTAAAAAAAAATAAAGTCGTGAAGATGTTTGATGTACCTACCGTCCTCACTTGCAGTGGATGACTGAATGAGTTATGCAGACCCTAAAACTCTGAGTCTGAATATGGAATATCTCACTGTGACTTTCACGGTTGTGTAAAGTTCAATTAAAATATATTAAATGATTCCCAGCCTCAGCCCCAGGAACAGAGTGAAACAGTCCCTTAAAATGTATATTCTTTGGTGCCAATAAAAAGGATGGAGGTCACTCATCAACAAGGCTTTGCTTCAAAATGAGAAGACACCCTTCTGTGTGAAAGTTTCTGAAAACATTATCCTTTTTTTAATGTGCAGATGTCAGTGTGTTTCTTGATTTATATTCTCATATTTATTGTTGCCTAAGTGTGGAAATATGCCCCTTTGACTGAAATATGTGTCTTACTCTGAATTGAAAAATGACCTCATTCCGTTGTAAGTATTAGTCACATTTTAATGGGGACATATTCAATGTTTGTACAAGAACTCTGGAATCTTCTGAAAGCATTAGCATCACACATGAGTGACTTTCAATTACCGGTGATGCTGCTAATTCAAGGTGCTTCACATATTACGATCACAGATGAAGGTGAGTTGTAGACAGTCAGTGCCTAGTGGGATCAGGAGACTGACACGAAAATCACTTGATTTCTGTGTCTTTTTGCTGTAAATTGCTGCTCTCTCAGTGAGAAAGATGCGTTCCTCCAAAATGTACTAAGCTTAGAAGGTATCTGACCACTTCTTTCAGTTCAGGCCCCGTGATCACTTCCCAAGATGGAACCAGGGATTTGGATTAAGTCTCGGGAATGAGAAACAGATTTCCGTCTTTAAAGGAATAGAGAGGAAGGGACTGAAGACAGAGAGATCACGTGCATTAAGTTTGGAAATGGCTGTCAGCAGAGCTAGGTTTCTTACCTGCTTGCTTGCCCCTGTGCATGTGATGTGAGGTCCTTCACGCTACAGGTAACATGTGGTTGAAAGAGGCTTTTAAGTTTGTTCTGAGTTTGGCAGAAGGCACAGATCAAGGAAGACTCCAGAACCCATTAGGTTGCCCATAAGACCCCTACTTTACCTGCTTCACTGCCTCTGTTAGCCAGTGATGTAATACCTGTCTTTACACCCTAGCATGAAAAGCCCTCACAGGCAGGCTCCCAGCCACAGAAAAGGATTTTGAATGTTCTTGAGAGAAAGCAAAAACTGCTCTGGAAAATGAGAAGTTACTTCTTTTCCCTGGGAGTCAGGTTCTTTATTTGCCCAGTCAGGTCTGGTGAGCCTGCCTTCCAGGTAGTAGTAAGGATTAAATGCCACAAGAGAGAAGCTCGTCACAGAGACTGCTTCATAGTAAGCACTCAGCAAGACTCCCACTTTTCACCTACAGATGTGGGGAATGGGCTTATTCTTGATGTTTAAAATTTCTAAATTTGGAGAATATTTTAACAGTACTTTAAATAACTTTTTTAAAGAAATGAATCCTTTTTCCAAGGACTAGGTTTTTAACCAATGGTCTACCTCTATAATAAGTTAAGTTAGGGTTCAGGAGGTTAGAAATTCCAAGATGATTTGTCTGTTTTATAGGGAAAACAATTGCATTTGTTTTACAGGAGAAAAATAAAGAAGTTGAGAAAAATCTAGTCAACCATTAGTCAGTTAATATTTTCTAGTCTCAAGAAATGTGGTATAGAGGGAAGAAGCACTGGCTTCTTCCTGGAGAGGCACTAGAATAGGACGAGCAAGGTTAAATTTGCTCAGCGTATTACAGCAAAGGAGAAAATCTCCTCAACAGAATTTTAGAACTTTGATTGAGGGTGTTTTATAAGACCAAAAATGTCCTTTGATGGTAGGACACTTCATAACAGGACATGGATTCTGTGTGTGTGTGTGTGTGTGTGTGTATGTGTGTGTGTGTGTATGTATGTGCCCATGTTTGCATGTAAGTGTGGAGGTCAGAGGTCAGTTTGGGTATCATGTTTCAGGAGCTGTCCGTGCTGTTCTTATGATAAGTTCTTCTACTGGGAACCTAATTAGCACCTAGGGCTCACCAATTAGACTAGCTTGGCTGGCCAGTCATCACCAGGGATCCGCTTGCTTTTGTCTCCACAGTGCCTGTATTGCAAATGTGCACCACCATGCCTTGCTTATATGTGGATTTGGGGTATTGATCTTGGGTCCTTATGATGAAATTCCAGTATTTTATGGACTGAGCCATCTCACCGGCTCACTATTTTTTAAAACTCACAGCTTTTCTTTAATTGGCACTGTAAAAGAGTAGTCTAGCAGAGCTATGTGCTACAGTGTAGATAAGAGGTACATTGGCTCCCTGCAGAACAAATAATTTGAATAATTTTCCTGAGCTCTAGGGAAGAGGAACTACTGTTAATTTTCTGGTCCCTGGCTTTGGGGTGATTTGGGTAGGTGACTGGTGGCCTCTAGCAAGTGACTGTAATAACGAAGTGATGTGGACATAAAAATTAGGTGGAGAGATGGGCATGAAACTTAGTGGTAGACCACTTACTTAGTGTGTACAATATTTGTGTTGAATCCACAGAACAACCAACTCAACAATACCAATGAACTAAGAGCCAACAGCCAATCAACCAAGAGACAACCAACCAACCAGTGAACCAATAACGAACAAAGTAATAATCAACCTATCAACCAATAACCAATCAACCAGTAAGTTCACAACAAAGCAGCCAACATTAGACAGTATTTTAAAAATAACAGCAGCAGTGTAAATACCGTTTAAAATTATTTTATTTATTATTTTATTTTACGTGTATGAGTGTATTGCCTGCATGTGTACTGGTATAGCTGTGTCATGAATGCTCCCAGAGGTCAGAGGAAAATGTTGGATCCCCTGAAACTAGAGTTAGGAACAGTTGTTAGCTGCCACGTGGGTGGTAGGAATCGAACCCGAATCCTCTGAAGATCAGTCAGTGCTCTTAATCACTGAACCCTCTTTGCAGTCCTGTAAATAACATATTTTTTTAATGGGAGGATAGCGGGGAGAAATTCGCCATAGGATTATATGGGGAAGTGTTGGGCATAATGCAGGGTGGGCCTAGCTAGGTCACCTGCCAGGAGGAATAGAGGAATGGCTCTCGTGGATGTGGTGCTCCACACCAGTTGGTTGTGAAGCCAGTTTCTGCCCAGCACCTGGAGAGAACCTGATCCACCTGGGAACAAACTGCAATTGGCTGTAGTCAGGACCCCACCCCATAAGGCTACTGGCTAACAAGACCTATATGACATTCTGCTCTTTCTTGAATAAATGAGTTTGCAGCAGACCACCACTGCTGGCTTTCTGCTCAACTCCTAGAGTCTGTGTGTTGACTCTGCGCCTACCTGCCCCCTGCCCCATGGTGGAGATCCTTCGGTCCCCTTGGGCTGGCCCTGCGTGCTGGGACTCCCAACATATTGGAGCCTGAAGTTCTTCACACTCATATTTTCACCCAATTCTCTTGCAATATATCTCAAATTCCTCAAGCTTATTTTCCCTGAATCATCATCATCAAATAGTTTAAATGCCTTCAGTACTTCTTCACGTGGCTCTCTTTCCAATATCCAGTCTGTCACAACTTCATTAAAATCTTCAAAGGTGATTTTTCCTGTGGCTTCTCTGTCATAGTCCTTAAGAATCTTTAGTACATCAGCTTTTTTTACATCAAAGCCCAAAGCTCTCATTGCCACCTTTAATTCATGATAATCTATCACTTCATCTTTGTATCAAATAGCTCAAAAGCATCTTTAATTTCTTGTTTCTGTTCTTTGGAGAGTTCTCTTCCTTTTATCCTCCTCCTTTTATTTACTACAAGATCACTTCTCAGAGCTAAACTCATTTTCTCTTCAGACAGAGATGTTCCTTCAAGAACGACTTTAAGGCCCTCTGTCAAAAGAGTCAGCAAAATAAACATCCCCTGTTGGAACTGGAGCTTGGTAGGTGACCTTTGGAGATGGAGGCATGCTGGTATCTGGTTTTGATTTTGAATCTTCCACCTCTTCAATGACATCATCCAGATCATCCTCAATATCAATCATGTCATCATCATGTCCCTCATGAGCTTGAACAGCAGCAGGTGTAGTGGGTCAGATGCTAGAGGCAGCGGAGGAGCACCCATGGCTCTGGGTGGTGTACATTCTGACAGTAGCTTTGCCAGTGTTCCTTGTCATCCTCTTCTGCTGTTCTGGACAGAAACAGTCCAGTGCTATGGAGTACAAGAAAACTGATGCTCCTCAACCAGATGTAAAAGAAGAAGAAGGGAAGGAGGGGGACAAGGACAAGGGAGAGGAAGAGGAAGAAGGACTTAAACCAGTGTCCAGTCTGCAAAGAACAGAGTCAACACAGGAAGATGTTTCCTTAAATGCTTCTAATTGAAGCTATGGTCTAGAAAGACTTCCTTACTTTCATACAGGTGGAACTGGTAAAAGAAAGGCCTAGAGAGCCAGGGGCTTCTTCTAAGCCCGTGTGACCCCCCTGAGGAACAGATATTCAACTGACCTTCAAAGCAAAAATAAGTTGGTTTATTTGGGTCAATTGTGTGATCTTAAACATCCAACAGGAAAGTATAACCAAAGATTCCATTTTCAACACTGTAGTGCATACCTCCTGTCAAGAAAGTCAAGCCCACTGTTGTTCTGGTCTAACCATTGAATAATTTCTTTTCTTTCCCTGTCTAGAAGTCATTTAGGAGGGAACTTGTATTGGTTCTGACTATTCCAACAAGTTATCGAAGTGCCTGAGGACAAGTTCTGACTTCAGAAATCTCAAGACCAGCTTTGGCAGCCAAGAGAGAAGAGAACTTTCCTTGTTTTGACTTTTCTGGTTTCCTATCTCTCTGACTATTCATGCCTTTATTTTTTACATCTCTCCCTACAGTGAATAGTTATGCAATTTAGGGGTCTTTTAGATAGACTCACTGACAGGGTACTGTAATTGCCACAATCTACATCCCCTTCCAGCTTTTGAAGAAGCTAGAGAGGTCATTGCCCCAATTCCCTATTGGCAATTGGGGTGACCTCTTCAGAGGGTGATGTAGTAAGAATAGGAGATAGAATTTGCTTAGGTAGATTAGGAAAAGTAGCCAGTTTCTTTTTTGACTAAAAATAAAAAACAATTAATAAAAACAAAAGGGGGATATGTTGGGCATAATGCAGGGTGGGCCTAGCTGGGCCACATGCCAGGAGGAATAGAGGAATGGCTCTCGTGGGCGTGGTGCTCCACACCAGTTGGGTGTGAAGCCAGTTTCTACCCAGCACCTGGAGAGAACCTAATCCACCTGGGAACAAACTGCAATTGGCTGTAGTCAGGACCCCACCCCATAAGGCTATTGGCTAACAAGACCTATAAGACACTTTGCTCATTCTTGAATAAATGAGTTTGCAGCAGACCACCACTGCTGGCTTTCTGCTCAACTCTCAGAGTCTGTGTGTTGACTCTGCACCTACTCGCCCCCTCCGCCAGAGTGGAGATCGTTCAGTCCCCCTTGGGCCGGCCCTGAGTGCTGGGACCCTCAGCAGGGAAGAAATTGATCATGAGATGATATCAGGAAGAAACTGCTCAAATCTTTGTGTCAGGACTCAGGTGATTTCAGACAGGTTGTTCATGGCAGGGACTGAGTAGGACTGAACAAATACCATAAGATAGTGGTTTAACATTGGGAGAGAGCAGAGAGGATCTGGAAACAGAACTTGGTAAACTCTTGCTTTATAAATCAGCTATTTGCTCAGGTGAGCAGTCTATATAGTCTTAAGAAGGAAGCTGTTTGCTCAGATATGTGACTGTTTATCTGGACATACTCGTCTTTAGGAATTTCCCGAGACAAACAGTACAGCTTTCCCCCTACCTCTTATGCTAGAATGCTTTGGGACAGATAGAAAAGGCATGTTGACACAGGTGCCCTCAGTTCTAATACCTGGTGGTGAAGGATTGTGGATTCAGATGCTCTTAGTTCTCTGAAGAAAAAAATACAGCATGATTTCTTGCACTATAGAAATTATATGGTGCATAGTTAGGGCAATAACTAATTCACACAGAATAATCTCAAATGCACAAAGCTTTCATATCAATGCCCAGGAGTGAGCATAATGGGAAATCCGATGTTTATGTGTATATTAAAATGTGAGTTTATATGTGACATTATGTCATATAGAGTGCAAAGCTTGAGGATTTAAAGCAGTAGTGTAGGCAATGCACTACAACTTCGAGCGCACTGAAACACACTGCATAGAATACAACTCTAGACCTCAAGCCCAACCTGACCTTAACTTATCTGTAGGTGTTTCTACAGGGTACCTCATTGACCATCAGGGCAAGAACTGTTTTGTTTCTGTTTTTGTTTTCTCTGTAACTGCTGAGAATGAATGAACTTTCTAGAGCAAAGTCCCTGGCATCCATGTTGAATTGGTCAACACTTGGATGAAAGAAAAAGCAGAATTGCAAAAGAATTGGAGTGAAGATGGCTGTTATCTGTTTACAGGGTAATAAAACACTCATGCTTCCCAAGTAATAGAAGAATTAACAACAGAACCAAGTTCAACCTCCCTAGAGTGAGGCTAAAGGACTCCAAGGTAAAGGTGAACCTGGGCTACAAAATGAATTCAAGGCCAACCTGGGCAACTCAGTGAGACTCTGGTTCAAAAGAAAAAGAAAGAAAAAAGAAAAAAGAAACAACAACAACAAACAAAAACAAAAAATCCAAACAAAACCAAAGAAAAGGGGACTGGAGGGATGGCTTCATGGTTAAGAGCACTGACTGCTCTTGAAGAGGACCCAGGTTCGGTTCCCAGCACCCACATGGTGGCTGACAACCATTGGTAACTCCAGTTCCAGGAATCCAATGCTCTCTTTTAGCTTCTGTGGGCATTGTACACATGTTGTATTTACATACATGCAGGTGAAACACTCATACACGTAAAATAAAAAAGTAACAATTTAAAATATCATGTGTATACATATATAGAATGAAGGTAGAGGTGAAACTGTCTGAGAAACCAAAGGTGACCTACAAGAGCTAGGAGGAGCATAAAACAGTGTGACAGGAAGGAATATTCCTGGCACACAATCTATACTTGTAAGAAAAATTTAAATATAACTAAATTAAAGATAATAAAGACAGATTTCTGGGTTGTAGCTCTGAGTGATTATCTGTCACATGGAAGACAGGGTTCAGTCCTTAGCATCACTACAAAGAAGTTGTGGGGCTGGTGGGGTGGGCTGCCCTGAAGATACAGAAGACATGATAAACTGAGCATTTCTTTTGGGCAGGCTTGGCAGTGGTCCTTCAACAAAAGAAGCAATATAATGGAAACACAATGCTTGAAGAATGCTGATCTTATGGTTGATTGTAGGTAGAGTTATGTGAGGGGAACATTTTGGGGGTGGACCTGTAAAATGTCTGGTGACCTGATTATGTGGGAGCAGTGCCAAGCCTGCTGTCAAAGGTGACTTGAAGTTTTCGAGCCTGGATGACTCAGAAAATTGTGGTATCACTGGCAGGCATGGTGTGATGCAGGGAAAAGCCAGTTTTTTACGTATTGATTTCGAGGTGACAGATTGGCTGAAAAAGAAAAAAAAAAGTAGCTAATGAGATGCTGGGACTATTGGCTTGTAACTTGATTGCAAGATGATGACAGAGGATTTAGACTCCAAAGTCATCAACAGGAAGTATTGCCAGTCATTCACCTGACAGAAGAACTGTCAATACACTTCATGATGAAGAGTGTGTGCAGGGGAGTGGGGGCCATGTGAAGGCACAGGTGAGGAGATCCATCATCGAAAAGAGTAACAACAGAACGAGACACCTGCTTATGCTGTCACCGCCTGCTGTCTGCCACTAGCTCGTGTAATTAATTATCCTCTGATTCTCTATCCGTTAAATGTAAAAGAGAATGACCATTTCTTGCAAACTGTCTTGAAAAAGTACAATAATAAATACAAAAAACTTTAGAATAATTAAAATAAAACCACTTTTACAGCTCTGGGAAAACAAGAAGAGTTACTGTAGGCAGAGCCTAGAGACTATAATTGCTAAGAGAACCTGCAAAGCCTTGAATATTGTAATAATGTGGTCAAATTACTCCTTTTGTGAATATAGCATGTTATGTCATATACAACTCAAAGAGTAAGAGTGGACAGCATTAAGAATGAGATCCTATGTTTCCTTGGAGGGCCTGGAGGGAGTGATTATCTGAAGGGTCTGATAACTTGTTAAATTTTGTAACATTTTGGTTCTGTAGTTAAGAGGTTTATCGTGATATATGATGAATGAATTGAACATTACCTTACTAATGTTTTATGGAAAATACAAATGAACCATTTATATAGCTTAAAATATTTATCTTTTACTTATGTGTATATAAGTGTGCCTTTGTTAACTGATGTGCACCATGCATGTACTAGTTCCCACAGAAGCTAGGAACTTTGGATTCCCTGGAAGTAGAGTAATATGTAGTAGTGAGCCTCCTGATGTGGGTGCTGGGAACTTTACCTAGGTCCTGTACAAGAACAATAAATGCTCTTAACCACTAAGCCATCTCTTCAGCCCCTATTTATGTAATTTTTAACTTAAAATTGGCTAAGTCATGGTGGGATAATTAGTGCCCATTCTTTCCAGAAGCCCTCTGTTTTCTCTGTTGGGCTGTGATAGGCAATATTCACATCACATTCCTCACACACTGGCAGCAAATGGCATCATCTCAAATGAGAATGGCTTGATATTCAGTAATCTAAAACAAGAAAGTGTAGAAGTCTGAGCCTAGCTTCCATAGGCTTTCTTTTAATTAAAAAAATTAAGCTCATTTATTTTTATTTTATGTGTATGAGTGTTTAGGTTGTATGTAAGTGCACCCATGTCATACAGATCCCACGGAAGCCAGAAAAGGGTTTTGGATCCCCTGGAACTGGAGTTACATATAGTTCTTAGCTGCCGTGTATGTGCTGGGAATTGAACATTGGTCCTCTCTAGCTCATTCATCTACTTCCTTATTAAGTTATTCTACTTAAGACCTATTACATTTAAATAATTATATCAGTTTAGTTTTTTCTTCTGAGGGAAGGGAAATAAGAAAGCACAAATCCATTCACTCTGCCTGGTTGGTTGTCATTAACCAATTTGCATTTCCCTGAAGTCTATTCTCTGTGCCTCTACTGTGCTCTTCCAGTAAACTTTGGTATTTTCTTTGTCATGTGATAAAAAGAGAGATAAACTTGTGGAAGTGAGAGTAAAGAAAAGAATGCAACTTAGAGAGATCGTGAAGTAACTTTGTCATTTATCTATCGAGTTCACTTAAAGGAGAAAAAGTCCCAGGAGCACAGTCTTGGGTAATCAGTTGTGGGTGCGTCTCCATCTCCAGCATGGCTGTTGTGCTCCAGCCATGCCAGAGAATGGAGGACGATGGAACGGGACCTCAGGTGGCTCAGAGTGCGGCGGGAGGAGTTCCCTCCCGGGAGACTATGTCGGTGGGGTAGTTCGGTTATTAAAGCCAATGCAGGGGCTTATATAGGGAAGCCTCTCTGACCGTTACAGAAGGTGGGAAAGGTGGGGTGTTGGGGTAAAGGCAGGAAGGTTGTGGAAGTTCAGGAATGAGGAAAGGAAACCCAAAAACCTGGTTCTGGTCTGGGGTGGGGGAAAGGAAGATTCATATCACATCAGGCAGAGCAGGTCAGACACCTGCCATCCCTTTAGGGTATCCGCAGTTGCTTGGCTTGCTCAGTAACCAGATCCCCACATCTCCCCCTTTTTTTATATATATAATGGGGAGGTATATAAGGGCCCAGTAAAGGGAGGAGCCAGGCCATGAGGGGATTGGCAAACCAGGGGGGATAATGGGTTTTAAGTTCATTTTTGAGCTTATGAAAGGTATAAGTGAGAGAATTTGTAGTCTCTCAGTTAGCTGTTTGTTCTCTAACATTCCCCTTTTGAAGAGGTAACCCTAAAATCTTTTAGGAATTAGATAAGAGCCCCCAAATACTTTAGACATATTTGGCCTTTGATATAGAGTAGGCTGCTGAAGGACATAAGGACAGTTTTTGGTCTTTTGGGGTCTTTTTACCCTAAACCGCCTAGCCAAATTCTACCTCCTATTCTCATCACACCACCCTCTGAAGAGGTCACCCTAATTACCAATAGGGAATGGGGGCGCTGACCGCTCTGGCTTCATCAAGGCTGAATAGGGTCGTAGATTGTGGCAATAGGGGTACCCCTTCAGTGAGTCTAACTAAAAGACCCCTGAAGTGCATAACTGTTAGCTGTAGGGGAAAAGAAAGTCCTTGACTAGTCCCTGGAAGATGAAATTAAAATAGTCACAACAGGGAAGAGTTCAAATGTCCAATTCAAAGTCCATTAGAATTTCTTGCTTAAGGACTTTCAAAGGCTTCCATCTTTTGGGTTCCTCTTTGTTTTTCTTTTTGACTGCCAAGGCTGAACTTGAGAGTCTTGAACTCAGGATTTGTTTTCAGGCACCTTGATAGCTGGAGTGGCTAGAATCAGGGTGAGTTCCCTCCCAAATGGCTTCTAGATAAAGAGAGAAAAGAAATCATTTAATTTTGGGGTTAGAACATTGGTGGGCTTGCCTTTCTTGGCCACAGGTATGCACTGCAGTGTTAAGGTAGGCCAAGAATTGAAGTCTTACATCTGAGTGACATTTTCTTATTAACAAAATCATTAGTGAGAAATTGTGTAAATAACATTTTATATAAACTTAAACCTAATGTCTGGGAAGTGTAATTCCTTATAGTCTTAAAGAAGCATACTAATCATTTTAATTTTTTGGTTATACTTTCCTTTTGGGTGTTTAAGATCATATAATTTGGCTCAAATAAACCAACTTAATTTGATTCTTAAGGTCAGTTGAGTATCTGTTCCTCAGGGGGATCACATGGGCTTGAGAGGAGCCCCTGACTCCATAGGCCTTTGTTTTACCAGTTCCATCTATGTAAAGATAAGTCAGAAGGTCTTGCTAGACCATAGCTTCACTTTGAAGCAAATCAAGGAAACATTTTCCTGTGCTGACCCTCTTCTTTGCAGACTGGATACTGGTTCAAGTCCTTCTAGTGGGGTCTCCATGACCTCCCTGAACAGGAAGACAGGTGACACATCACAGTTATAGGACATTTTGAGAGATGCCCCATTGTCCCCTGGAACTTAGTTGACCTTGGAGGGCAAGAGACAAAAAATTGTCCCTTTAAGTCCCTTTGACCAGATTAGAGGCCATTAAATATGGTGGTTAGACACCCAAGAAGGTTAGTTCCACCAATACTGAACTGTTAATTACTATATGTTATGTAGCTAAAGCTTGGTCAAAAGTCAAACATTCTTTAATAAGTCTTGACTAGACATATATTTTATTCCTTAAAGTATTTGACTGAACTATTACTTTAGAAACTATAAGACTATGTATACATTGTTTATCTAATGTTTTCTATATTATAACATATAAATTTAGATCTTTAATCACTTGTATAGATATCTTATACAAAAACCCCTTTTAATAAAATATACATATTTTTCACCTTTTTATTTTATTTTTTTTTTAAGATCATGAGACATAATAATATTAAGAAAATTTTCTTCCTGGGTGCATTAAGTAATGTTTATTCCCTTTTTAGGGTTCTAGTATCAAACCAATGTTTGATCATATTAAAGTTCACCCTGTGGAATGAATGACTTTACACATACAGATGGGTGAGGTGTTACTAATAGGTATATAGGTAACCTGAGAGAAGATGCACCACAGTAGCATGGATGTTGATTTTTTTTTTTAATATATAACCTTATAGATCAAGTCCTTTCTTTTAGCCTTTCCCAAATTTCCTCCCCAAATGCAGGAGACCATTGTGATTAGGGCAAAATTACATACAGCTGGCTGGGAAGAATAGCTGGATACTCAGGTGGGGGTCCAGCTTACTCCTCCTTCAGTTGAAGAATACAACCATTAGCAAACCCAACTGTGATGCACTTCTGTAAGTAGGCACAGCTGAAGTCACAAGCATGGCAGTTACTCGACTCAGGAGTGCTGTGCAGCATCATCTTAATAAAGAACATGGGATGTAAATTACACACATAAGATAATGTACATTTTACTTTATAAGTTTCTAGTAAAACCTTATAGAAAACATAAAAACCACTAAAATCCTTTTTACTTTATCTATTTTAGTGAGTTGGTCTACCAAAACCTTGCTTTAGGTCTGGAGAATGTAGATACTAGATAGAGAGAAGCAATTGGTACATAGTAATACATTATCAACTTGAGTTTAGAATTTCCAGTATAAATCACTAACTGAGGAACTTTTGACAGAGGGTGCTGTCTGTCTATACATTTGCATTAGTCTGTGTTAGTGACCTTTACTGTTGTGAGAAAATAGAGAATTTTATGAGTTACTTTTGTTATAGACATTTTAAATCATAAGATGAATAATCATAACCTTGTTGAAATTAGTTTATCCTTTAGTTAATCTCAGTAGCACAGTGACTTTACTCAGAGGCTGTATTGTTCTCCTTTTCACAGTCAGTGGGCCAGCCTGAAACTAGACAAAAGTCATTACACAGGAGAGCTGTTAAGTTTAATCATTACTAGTATAAATGAAAACATCTGTCCTTTTTATAACTTGTATACATTTATCTAGGCAGGAGAGTCTTTTCTTCTGCCAGGTCCTTTATCTAGAACAGGGTTCAATTAATTACAGAGAGGGAAGAACTCTATTTCAGAAAAACAGGCTTTGAATTATAATGCAAAAAGCAGGAATTAAAACAAGTGACGGCCGAATCTCATAACTCCCATCCAAGCAGGCTATTCCTCTTTACCTTCCAATTGCTGTAGCTGTTTCCTGGTAGCAGCTTGTCTTGTGTAAAGTTTGGTATTGGAGTACTGCAAATTTACATGAGCTTTATAGGTTTAGTCATCACAAAACGTCAGCTTACTTTGTACCTAGTTAGTCTTGGAGGTCTATGGCTAGAAAAACCTTTTTAAGTTCCCATTTAGAAACTGACAAATTTATTATGCAAAACAATCTAAGATTTTAAATAGTTACATTTAGAAATCAGCAAATATACCATATAAAGATGTTACAATCCAAAATAATTTCCTTTAAAAACAGATAAAGATGTTATATAAACAACAGAATTTAAAAAAGTTCCTTGTAAAAACCAGTAAATGCATAAGACAATGTAAAAAGAGTCATTTAAAAACCAGTAAATACCATACTAAAAGTTAAAATTTAAAATATTTTTAAATGTATTAACCTTGTGACAAAAGACCATGTGAGAAATCGCTTGCTTTTCTATGATACCATCAAGAATCCAAAAATGAAAACCAAAGCAAAAACATAAATTGCAAAAGGATTAGGACATGTGATTAAATGTCTGTGGTCCAAGGAATTCCCAGATTATGATGATCTTCTGGAGTTCTATAGAACCAGTAAATTCCTGAGTGTGGCCATTTTGGATTATGCCATGTGGCTGGATTAAGATGGCGACAAGGTCAAGCAGGTCAACGCCATTTTGAAAATTTTTGTCCAAGGTGGCAGTCAGGCCATGTGACTGTCACCATATTGATGAAATTACACACATAAGATATGGAGACCAGACCACATGGTTTCCTCTCTCCTAGTAAGGGCACCGGCCATGATCATGAACAAGCACATGGTATATAATAGAAACCTCTTTTTTACTTTTAAAGGCATTTAGTTAAATGTTCTATACAGCATGGTATATGACTCCCCTGTTCACGAAAACTTAAAATGCTTAGTTCTAGTTAGAAAGGCAGCTGTCTTGGGACCATGGTGACTGAGTCCAAAGTTCAGGCCTTTAACGGCTCTTTTTCCCTATCAATGAAGAGAAACATGGTGGAGAAAAAGTCTAAGGAAAGAAATAACTTTTAAAACTTTTTTTTTTATGTAGAGAGGCAATTACATTTTTAGATAACAAGCTAGATAAAGGCATTTAGAAAAGTTGGTTACTATATATTTCAAAGTAACGACATTTTGACATTTTCGGTCTCACTCTGGCCCACGACTAAGCAAACACAACACTTAAGACAAAACCAAAACAGACACAGACAGCAACACAAGCCGGATTATTTCCAAGTTCCAGAAACAGGATCTGACACAGGAACCAAAAATAGACACGAAAACTCTAGGCTAGCCATTTTTACATATGTTTGGTGCTTACAGGTGACCGAGGTTTGAGGACTGAGCTCAGTCCTCACCTGCAGCTTGATAGAAAAGACCAAAGTTAGAAAGAAACCGTGCCTGTCCTCAAGGTGGGATGGCGGGGCCGAAGCCAATGTCCCTCGTGGGGAGCACTCACCTTCTTCAGCGCGTCCTGGAGTGTCCCTTGTTCAATCGCCATTGTTGGTCTCTAGCCACTCACGTTGGGTGCCATTTGTGGGTGCGTCGCCATCTCCAGCATGGCTGTTGTGCTCCAGCCATGCCAGAGAATGGAGGACGATGGAACGGGACCTCAGGTGGCTCAGAGTGTGGCGGGAGGAGTTCCCTCCCGGGAGACTACGTCGGTGGGTAGTTCGGTTATTAGAGCCAATGCAGGGGCTTATATAGGGAAGCCTCTCTGACCATTACAGAAGGCGGGAAAGGTGGGGTGTTGGGGTAAAGGCAGGAAGGTTGTGGAAGTTCAGGAATGAGGAAAGGAAACCCAAAAACCTGGTTCTGGTCTGGGGTGGGGGAAAGGAAGATTCATATCACATCAGGCAGAGCAGGTCAGACACCTGCCATCCCTTTAGGGTATCCGCAGTTGCTTGGCTTGCTCAGTAACCAGATCCCCACAATCAATATTTTCTGATTTTATCCCCAGCCATTCAGAAAGAAAATGGATTAACCGAAAAACAAAACATCAACCTCAAGGATAACTTCATGCTGTGACCATGTTCCTGAGGTGCTGCTGAAGCTCCTGAGGTAGGGTTCATTGATGGACAGAGATAGTAGATAAGACATCTATTCTTCCCAGATGAAGCTTAAAACCCTTCTACCAACCATAAGGAGAGATGGGCACCAGGCCATCTAGCAGGCACTATATTCCCCTGTGAATAACTGGGAGCTGAAATAGTGACTTCCCTAGAATTTTGCCTGCCTATGTTGCCAGCCGCTCAAGGTCGCTGTGTCAATGTCTGGTTTCACAGTGCCATTAAGGATGCAGAGCACTGTCTGTGGCCATTGTCTCATACTCAAGACCACTATTCCCTCCATTTCTGCCCATTTTCTCCAATACTGATGGCTCCATAAGCATGTTCTAGGAGGAGAAGGGGAAGGAGGGGGAGTGGCAGGAAGTGACCCTGCTGCGTCTCTGAGACTTCTCTTTAAAGTAATTACCATTGTTCACCACTTGTTTTTCTATAATACAACCATGGACTTCCACAGGAGACTGAGAAATGGTTTTTGACTAGTACATGCCACCCTGGATAAAACAAGGATTCAAAAAAAAGAAAACCAGGAACAGACCTTGACAGACCTTGAATGGCAGCTAAGAGTCTTTCAAAGGTACAAGTTTAACATCCCCAGTGTCTTTAAAGATGACACTGGTGTCTTTAAAGATGACACTGGTGTTTGCAGTGCTTCTCAGATCTGATTTTTATACTTCTAGGTAGAGTCCATAGGGAAAGAGCTGGGCAGATTGTTAGTTCATATAAAGGATTTCTTTTCCCTCATATAATCCATATAAAAGGGCAGTATAATGAGTTCTGAGATGGAGGAGAAAAAGGAAGAGAGAAGCTGCATTCAGACAATGGTGCGTTCTTTCTCTTGGTTCATTCCTTCCACATTTCTTTGTCAGAAGAATCTGGGGTTAAAAACGGGATAGAGAAGAGGCTCACATTTCAAATGTGGGGCATTCTAGGCAGCTCTAAGCCCTTCTATTATCTGAAAGTCAGTCCTAGGTGCAGTAATGTATATCTGTTTGCCTGCAATTAAATGAAGTTGCAACTTTTCTGGAACATGGAAATTGTGTTTAATGTTTTTAAAGTGGATTTTAGTACCTAGAAAAGTGTTAACTGCAGATAAACTAGCTGCGATGATAAGGCACAGAGTTCTCCTGTACCCAAATCCATGTCCTCTATTTATATCTTCTATTATTAAGATACCTGTTATGATTTGTCCACCTTGCAACGGTAGGATAATGACAATTTCGAAGCAGTCTGGTGAAGGGTTTGTGAATTTTCCTCTGTTGAGGTTTATCTGATATTTTTTTCATGATTAAGCTGCGGGTGCCATGGCCGTCACTTCTGTCTGTGGGCGGCACCTGTCTGGCCTTCCATGGTAAAGTAATCTTTCTCCACTATCCAAACTGAATTCTTTCAGAGCTATCCATGGTCCACCTTTGAAGCATGCTGAGCCTCCTTAGGTGGAGCATCAACATACTGTAATTTGCAATTCTGCACTAATTGGACTTTGTGGGTGAGGAAAGAGGACAGGAACTGGGGGAAGTAATGAGAATGGTGGGTGGGGTCTGCTACGAGTTGAGGGGGAGTGGCAGGGACAGGAGACAGTGGCCATCTGCTGGCCTCCTCAGTGGATACGGACACGAACCTCTCAAAAGAATGAGGTCCCCCTATTGGTGTGTTCTCTGCAATTTGAATATGTTATGAACAGAGATCAGGTTTTGTTCTTGCTGTTTGAATGGATCCAGTGTGGTGTCCTCTGAACAGTCTGACTTGTTCTTTACTGTCCATCAATAATTTAGTTAAATTCTTTGGCATTCAGTTTTGACTGCCTTATCTTCATTCTTTTTCCTCCATATGGTATTCCTCTTTTACCAGTGTTTTAATGTTTATAATTGTCCTCCAAATGTTCACTGATTTGGGGCTTATATATTTTTTCTTCTTGCATTTCAGTTGGGTAGGTTTCCACTGGCAAAACTTCAAACTCAGGATTCTTTCCTCAGTGAAGTCCATGGAGAGCACATTTGCAATATATGATTCCTGCATCAGTAATTTGAGTTCAACGTAGTATTCCTTTATCTTTTTCCCTTGGGGTTCTGAAAGTTTTCCCAGAGCTTCCAACATACTATTCACATACATACTTTTATAATTTATTGCCTAATAATTGCAAAATCTGTACCATATCTGATTCCGGTTCTCATGCTTATCCCTTTAGATTGTATATATTCTCTTTGTTGTTTAACTTTTCTCTTTTTTTTGAAGGATAATCATAATGTATTATACAATAGTAACTGAGATAAAAGAGGGAGGCTATGTTTAAACGCTTGTCTGTGAATGTAGGCACCCAGGGCATTGGATTCTTCAAAGGTCCTTGATTTTTTGTTGTACTAGATGTCTCTGAGAACGTCTCCTTAGATACACTTTACAGGAGTTTTAGCTTTACTGCCAGCCATTATATTGATGCTTATGGGGTGTGGTTGAAGGTCTGAAGGGCAACTTAGCCTTCTATAATGATGGTATTGAATATTAATGCAATATTGAATTGAATATCAATCCTTTACTGAGCTTATGTCTTCAGGTTGTGATACTATTCTTAACTTTTCCCTGCATCTTTGTTATTTATGTATTTATTCATTTATTTATAGACAGGGTCTAAAATAAAGACTGGCTTGGAACTTGCTAGGTAGACCAGGTAGCCTTGATTTCAGAGATCTCCTTGCCTCTGCTTCCCAAGTGCTGGGATTAAAGGTATACAACATCATGTTTGATTACCCTTCTCTAACAAGCCAAGAAGGAGAGAGAGTATGAATTATATAAATGAACTGTCCAGTGTGCAGAGACCAAAAGGCTACAGAGTGCTTATCCCAGATAAGACACCTATATCAAACTTCTGCCTCCCAAGTTTCAGATCATTGTGGGAGAGGGTGGGAAAGATTGTCCGAGACAGAGGTGGTAGATGACCACAGGGAAACAGTTTACCAGAGCTGGTTAGTTACTCATATGAACTTAAAGCAATGGTACCAGCATACACAAGTCCCACGTAAGCTCAAACCAGACAAAATCCTAGCACAGACATGAGGAAGCAGGTAAGAAGCCCCAGTCTAAGGAAACTGTGGCAACTGATGGGAACTGGGAGGAGCAGAGACAATCTCTGTCAAGGACAGAACTCTGACAGGTTAACGAACGTCCAGTGGATGGGCCCACATTGAAGGATATTTGGTGGCGTTAATTAGACTCTGCAGACTTCAATACATATTATAGAGCACATTAAGTTATACATGAGGCAGTAAGAGGAGATATGAATTAGGGAGGAGATTTAAAGACTCTCAGATTATAGTTTATGAAAATCACAAAAATTCTATTTAAAAATAGGCCAAAAAGAAAAAAAGAATCGTGTAAATAGCCTTCCAAGTAGTAAGACCCAGGTATTAAAGTAATCTCCCTGGATGGTAGATATTGCTCTGAAGGACCTTTTGTACATAGCATTTCTGATGGGTATCTTTCTCTATCCAAGACTAGAAGGACTTGTTCAAAGATCTTCATGATAACAAATTGGTGACTTTCTTGGAGGGAAACCCATAAAAAAATGGACTCTTGGGGATGTCCCATGCCAATTCATACTTACTCTGTAGTAATGTGTCAAATTACCATTTCAATGTTGCCATTTGGAACTGGAGAGATAACTCAGTGATTAAGAGCACTTCCTGCTCAGAGGGCCCTAGTTTGGATCCCAACACCCAAACTGGGCAGCTTACAACTATCTGTAACTCCATTCCAGAGACTCTAGTGCCCTCGTCTGACCTCCACAGGCACCCATAAACATGGGACATGCATTTACACACACACACACACACACACACACACACACACAAAGATAAAATAAATAAATCTTTAAAAATGTTGCCACTAACTTATGACTTTTCTGGCTTGCACTTTGGCTGAACAGATCTTTGCTGTGACTATATTCATGTCCTAACAAAGTCCAGGATGGGCATTTACCTACAGCCTCAATTCTTTGATGAGTTTAAAAATAATTAACATGTAAGGATAGAATAGATGAATTCTAAGCTCTTGACCTATTAGAACTGAAACTGGAATCATGAATTTGTCTTTTGGTGGTAGCAAGTCATACCCTATGAGGGACACCTGAATTATTCTAATATTTCTTTGGTAAATGTGTTCAATCCCATCAGCATGAGGCCACATGCTGAGCTAAGCATCGCAGCAGCCGTGGGAGAAGATGCCCCTTCCAGGAAGCCCGCTGAGCCCTGCAGTGTTGCTAAGTAGACCTGTGCTGCTGAGTTTACTTCAGCTCCTGCTCAAACCAGAGGAGGGCCTTATCACTCCAGTTTCTATCATGCACTTTGAGAAAGGATTTTTTTTGGATTGCCTCCTGGAATAGCAACCATCTACTGCAAAAGTAATTTCAGGTGCTCGGCATGCTTCCACACCAGGTCAGTGGCTCCTCATCAGAAAGCGTTTGTTAAGTTATATTGAAAAAGGGAATTATCAATAACAACAAAAAATGAGGACATGAAGGTTGGAGGGAGGCTAGATAGGGGCTCAAGAGGGAATGGAGAAGTGCTGGTGGATGAGTACGATTAAAACGAATTGCACAAAATAAGTGAAGTTTCAAAAATAAAATGTTATTTAAAAGATTAGGACAGTAAACTCCTTTTGGAAAGAACCACCATTTCTTATGTTTACTGCTCTTCACTGAAGCATCCAATTTCTGACTTGCTTTAGTTAGGCTGGTTTGTGGGGAGGTTGTTTTCTTCCCCAGCAATGATCACGTCCTTTCTCTGGACTGGTCTTATCTTCTCTATCGGCTTTCTACGCCCATGTAGCTATGTTACCATACATTTAGTGACACAGGACAATTCACATTTATTATTTCAGTTGTCCTGTGTCAGAGGTTTGAGTACAACTTGGGCTGGCTCCCCTCAGAGACTCAGAAGCTGTTCTCAGGATGCTCGCTAATACTTGGGTCTCGGTTCTAGATGGGGGAGGCGTGAATCCTTTTCCAAGTTACATGGTTCTAATGTGTTTCTCTTCCAGAAAGCTGCAAGGCTGAGAGTTTGAGATTCTGATTGTCTACCTGTTGAAAGCTGGACCTAGTTCTTGGGTATTTGGTCATGTCACAATGACCCCTTGTTTTTCAAATATAATAAAAGAGAATCTTCTCAAAGACTAGAAGTCACAGAGTTGTGTAATGCCAACATTCAAGTGACAAGTTATCATCTTGGCCATATACTACTGACTAAAAATCAAAGAGTCAAATGTTCTGCCAGCACTGGGCTGGTGAGATAGTTTAGAAGGTAGACATGCCTTGATAACAAGCCTGACAACATGACCCATATTGTGGAATCTGAGAACTGATTCCAGCAGGTTGTTTCTGACCTCTGAATGCACACTCCACCCCAACAAACACACATAAAATTAATTACAAAATATTAAAACAGCTGGGTGTGGTGGCACACACCTTCAACCAGCACCCCAGAGGCAAAGGTAGGCAGATCTCTGTGAGATCAAGTCCAGCTTGTTCTACATAGTGAGTTCTAGGCCAGATGGGGCTACAGGGATATCTTATCTTAAAAAGGCTAAAAAAATATACTGAAGCGAAAAAAGATTTGCCCACACTCAAGTAAAAGGGATCCCACTAGCACATCAAAACCAAAAGACAGATATTGTGGAAACTATTTTGGACTCTAGCCACCAAAAATACCATGGGATTTTTTTTTTGAGGTTATAAATTATTTTCTCTACTTGTTCACTTACTTATTCATCAAACACCATGCTATAAACCTTTTTGACAGATGCTACAGATGCATGATTGAACCACACACACCCACACACATACACATACATATACACATATACAATGCAGAGACA
Organism: Eospalax fontanierii; assembly: GCA_035773235.1. NCBI lineage: Eukaryota > Metazoa > Chordata > Mammalia > Rodentia > Spalacidae > Eospalax > Eospalax fontanierii. The sequence continues at coordinate 48,334,798 of CM069547.1, read as the reverse complement.
CATACACATATTCATGTATATACATACACACATACATACACACACACACACACACACAGAGGTCCTGCCTTTGAGACTTCACAAACTACTCTTAGTTTTATAGATTTTTTTTTCATGCAACTCTTATAGCCACTGTCTGTTTTCTGTCTGAGACACACACTGAGGTGAGGATCACTAAAGTGAGACTCACAAAGAAGAGAGGTGTCTCTTACTCAATTTGACAATTAAAATAGTTTTTAAATATTAACTATGAATAAATAATGATTATGTAATTCTTGGCTATTGATTTAGAAAATACACAAGAAGGAAAGGTCTATAAATTCAACATTGTTGGGGCTGGAGAGATGGCTCGGCAGTTAATAACACTGGCTGCTCTTGCAAAGGACCTGGGTGGGGTTTGGCTACCAGCACCTGCATAGCTGCTAATATCTGTCTGTTGCTCCAGTTCCAGGGGATTCAGGGCCCTCTTCTGACCTTTGTGGGTCTTGCACAAGATGGGTGGCCCACTTACATACATGCAGGTAATATACTCATAAACATAATTTAAATGAAAAACATTCAAAATTGTTTAAATATGTATTTATTTTATTATTTATAATGGAATGTGTATACATTTGGAAAACAACAGTACACTCAGGTAAAAGGACAGTTACTCATTTTACAAAATATGGTTGGAATATTTATGAATTTGTATAGATCTTTTCTCATAATTCTGTTGTTATTTGAGACATTGTCTTCAATATAGACATCATTTCCTTAATGGAACACATTTTCCTTTGCAACAAAATTAAAAAGTTATTATTATGACCTTGAATTATGTCCCAGTTTAATTTCTGTTGCTGTGATAAAATAGCCTGATAAAAAGCAACCTAGGAGAGGAAGAGTTGATTTCGGCTCATAATTCTAGAAAATGGTCCATCACAGCAGGGGAGTCAAGGCAGGAGCTTGAAGTAGCTAGGCACAGCCACGGTCAGCAGCAGAGACAGAGATGGGGTGAACAGGTGCATACTGGTGGGAAAGCCCACTTCTACATGTATAGAGTCCATGCCCCAGTCCAGGGAACGGTGCTGATCCCAGTAGCCAGGCTTTCTCACCTCAGTTAATGAAATCAAGAGATCCCCACAGACATGCCCACAGGCCAAACTAGCTGGACAATTCCTCAATGGATCTTACTTCCCAGATGATTCTAGGTTTCGTCAACTTGGTAATTAAAACTAACCATCACAGACTATAGTACCCACAGTATAGCATAAACAGAGGGAAGATGCAATTTTCTTGGAAGACTAGGGACAATTAAAAAGCATGCGGATACGGTACAGCTAATGAAAATGCTTCATTTTTGCTGCACTGTAGTTTTTCAGATGTCACATACATTTTGCAACTTCTGGGGGTTGAATGCCCAGAAGGTAATCACCAGAATGATACCGTGTGTGGATATTCCTAGCCAAAATTATCTTTGTGATTAGCTGGTACTTACACCTGATCATTACTTGCTGCTACTTAAGCACCTAAAGATGCGAAACAATAAACAGAGCAACAACAAAGCAGGAAAACTGGAGAAATTCACTTAGTGGATTAGCATAATTACTCCAGCCGCAGAGTGACATCAAAGTGACAAAACACACTTGAAACATAGATGTTGTTGTAGCCCACCTTCTGCTTGTACACACCTGTGCACTTTGTAAATGGCTCCATATGCTTAATCAAAAGAAATCTAATTGCCTTAATTTACTTCATCCAAAAGTAGAAGAGTAAATTATATGTTTAATTATAAACTTTCCACTTTGGGCAGCTATAATTAATGACTCAGGAATTGTGCAATAAGCCAGGAGCAACCTTTTATTACTCCTGAGGTACTTGAACAACACGAGCGTTTCAGAGCCAGTCAGATTCTATTAGTACAAGAATCAAAATGCCTACCTGAGACATTAATCACGGAGCACCTCTCAGCAGAGTGACTTTTAATTATATATGCTTGTACTCTCTACATGGACTGTCTACACCATGGGCTGCAGTAAATGTTTTATTCTAAGTACTGATGACAAAAAAATTCTTTAACTTAATTTTTTTTGGGTGAATGACACCTCCAATTTCTTTTATTTTTAAAAAAGATTTTTAAATTTTTGTGTGTGTGTGTGTGTGCGTGCAAGTGTCAGATGCTCTTACAGCTTGAGGTACAGGGATACTGGATACTGGCAATCAAACCCAGGTCCTCTGCAAGAGCAGTGCCCACGGCTCTTAACCGTTGTGCCATCTCTCCAGTACAGATGCCTCAAATTTCTACAGTCTCATCAAGATGTGATTTAAGGGCTGGAACATGGGACACGCTCCGTCTCCAAAAATTCTCAGGAAGTTAGTCCCTTTGAAACTACAGCCTAATGTGTGCTTAACACTGGAATGAACAGGTACACTGAGAAGCATACCTCCTCCAGAGACCTAGATCTGCCTGCTTCTTCTCTACCCATCCAGAATTGTATTTCTAAGAGGAACATGTCTGTCCATGTTGAGAATGACCTCAGGGCCGCTTTTCAAAACTTAGGCCTTTTTATCTATTCATGGGCAATGTGTATAAGTTAGAATTTTAGTAGAAAAGCTAAGAGTCATTCTATGATAGAGTAAGTCAATCTAACCCTTGAGTCCAATTGCACGGATGGGTTATACATAGCATAGATTGGCTATTTGTGTAAGTTACTATCGTTATATCCTGTAAAGGGAATGGGCTGCTGCATAACAGGGTCTGGATTTGAATTCTAACTTTGCCCCTTACTGGCTAAGGAACTTCTAGCAAATTATTTGATCACTGTGAATCTTAATTTCTTCACCTGTAAGTTACAAGTCCAGGACTCAACCCGGGGAATGGTGCTGCCCACAATTGACAGGCCTTCCTACCTTAATTAATGTAATCAAGATAATCTCCTCAGGTGAACCATAAAATCATTAACATCAATGGAATGATGATAAATAAAACTTCAGGTGCAAATTGTATATGATTTTCAATAAGTACAAGTTAAAGGGATAATGAAAATAGTGTAGACACTCTCATATGCACAAAAACTCAGAAGTGTAGGCTGCTAACAAGAGTATTCATCTTGATATATACACAAGTGTGTGTGTGTGTGTGCGCGCGCGCACGTGTGCGTGTGTCTGTAGGTACATGCATATCCTGCCAAGCATATTGAGGTCAGACAGAAGACAAGTCTTGGAAGTCACTTTTCTCCTGCATTTTATGGGATCTAGGATTAAACTCGGTTATCAGGCATACGCATGTGTATTGACTGAGCCGTCTCACCAGCCTAAGAACATTCATCTTGACTCATAAAGTGATACAATTTAAAAGACTAAGCTTCTGTTGAGTGAGGAGCCTGTGGATGAATCTCCAGTCTTATCTCCCATCTCTCTATTTCATCTCTGTCTGTACTTGGGAAGCTGGCAGCTATATTTCTGTACCTAAGTTCCCTCCTGGCCCATGGTTCTCATCTTCTTTGGTCAGCAAGAAATACCAACAGATGACAGGGTATCTGCAAGAAAAACATTCCTGGTATTTACTTATTCTTTTTTTTTTCCTTCTTCAAGATGGGTTTGAGTGTGACTGTGTTCTTTTAGACAGTGGTTCTCACACTTGATAGTACATGAGACTTATCAGGAAATATTTTTTTAACAGATTTCTGAATCTCTTTCCTGGATTTTGTGATTTGGTTGATATAGCATAGTGCCCAATAATTTGCATGTCTTGTAAGTTCTATGATTATGATTTGGAAGTATCTATCTAAAGTCCACAGTATAGCCCCTCTCTAGTGGGCTATAAAGATCCATTTCTTGAGAAAAACAAGTTTTCCAAACCCCCGTTATTTGTTTCTGCATTAAGATATTATTTTACTTATGAGAAACATCTCTTTTTTTTTCCCATCCCAGGCAGCATGCCTGTTTACTGTTAAAAAGGTTATTCTTAACTAGTCTCTTGTGGACTGGACTAGACAAAAAGTGGATAAAGCACAAAGAGAGAAAATATCTTCAAACGTAGCAGCTAATGAGGACAGCAGAGGTCGGCTGTGATGCCCATCATGTATGGGGAGTCAGAAGGCTGTGTAGGTTCCAGGTCAGCTGTTACCCCAGTGGGAGCCTAACACCTTCACACCTAAGACTTCTCCATCCTGTAGGGTCACTTTGTTTGAAGAATGAAGTTCAACCATCAAAATGAAATATGAAAAAAAGAAAGTCACATTGTTTTTCAAAGTAAGAGTCAAAAGGGTCTTTTCTTTCCCAAATCCTACATGTAAGCAATCCATTCTCTCTTTCTGTTAAGGATTAGCCAATTTTGTGGTATTTTGTATGAAAATATATGGAGATTTCTGAGCCAAGACAGTTATATGGTAAAATATAAATCTAGAATTTACAGAGATAGTAGAGTATAAACAGGAGCAAGGAACAGGACGAAATGTGTATCTTGGATTTTAAAACATGAGTTTGCTTAACTCAGAGAATGGAGTTATGTTTTTGAATTTTTTCCTTTGCATGAATACTTGATTCTAAGATGAGCTATGTCCTCATCTTAGAAGGAAATGTTTTTTACCTAAATGCATGACATCTTCCTGATATGTCTAATATTAACCTCTTTTTATTTATTCAGTTAAGAAAAAAAAACAGATGAATTCTCATGAGTGAAATGATACTTGCAAAGAAGACAGTTATGTACAGTATAAACTGGGTTCTGGGTCTGTCAAGATGGCACTGCCTTGAGAGGTCTGGCTGTGCACCCAAGCACACACAGCAGACGGCTACAGGATATTCTCTGGCTTTTACATGTGTGCTGTGACACAGATATCCTCCTCTGGAATACCACAGGCATGTGCACCACACATACACTGCATTCAAGCACCTATATTCTTTCTTTCACACACACAAAAGAATTACAGCAATGTTTCTTCCCCTCATAATGTCTAGATGAGAAATGCATTTCATAATTTATTTGCAAAAGAAAGCTTGAAAACATAATTATCACTTATATTATCAGTGATATTTCAAGGTTTTTTCCTCCTAACAAGAAGCATGAAACAGAATCTAGAGAGATGACTCAGTGTTTAAGAGCACTGGTTGCTCTTGTAGAGGACCTAGGTTTTGTTTCCAGCACTCACATACTGGTTAACAACTGCCCATAACTCCAGTTCCAGGGGATCCAATACCCTCTTCTGGCCTCTGCAGGGATTGCATGTACATGGTGTAATTACAAACATGTGAGCAGAACACTCATAATTATAAAATAAAGTGAATACATGTTTAAAAAAAATTTAAAGCATAAAAAAATCCTATTTTCTGAAGCCAAACTATATAGAGTTGACTTTCTGCATATGTGGTGGATAAAAAGCATTTGGAGAAAATGTCTGTGTAGTGAACATGTGCCAGCTCTGTTCTTGCAATTTATTCCTTAGACACACAGTGTTATTAAAATTTCTCTTTGGGAGAGGCAGACCAACTTAACCTGCCTCTCTCTCCCTGCCTTGCAACCCAAAAAAGTCTCCCCAGGCCTTGCAACAAACACACAAATTCCTCCACTCACAGACAGATTCCAGCTAGTTTACTTGGGCTTACTAACAGAGCAGTGGGTAAGGGGTTACTTAGAGAACACTGGCGCCCACCCTCCCCTCCACAAGTTCCATAGTAAATCCACATGGCTGTGATCTTGTGACTTCCCAGTGAACAGATCCAAATGGTCCATGGGGGAGGGGAGAAAAGGGCCGGCCTCCTGGTGCCCCCAGTTTAAATACTTTTAGCCCCTCCTCTTCTCACATCCAAGGCCAATAGACAGTGTGGGTGGGGCATAGGACTTTCCCAGCTCCTCATCTTTCTGCTCAAGGTGGTCCTGGGTGATACCACTCTGGGAGGGGTGTTTGTCCACCTTTTCCCTGGGAGAATCAATCCACTCTACACACAGTATAACAACTATTTACATAGATCTACATAGTACTGAGGGTTATAAGCAATCTACACATGATTTAATACACATGGGAGGATGTGTGTTCCCTGCAAATGTGACACTATTTTATATGAAGGACATGAGTGTCCTCAGTTGGTTGAAGGGGTCCTGGGATCAATCCCCTTTCTTATTTGAGGATTCTTATAGTCAACTATTTTATAACTATTTCTGGATAAATCTTCATATAAATATACTTTTAATTAATCCTTTGGGAATGTTATAGATGCTGCTGCTGATATATTCATTCCTGACTCCTCTGCCAGACCCCTTCCAACTTCATTTCCTGTTATTTTAAATATTTATTTTGTTTTTAATTGTGTGTGTGTGTATGTATGAGTGCCAATACGTGTGTGAATTTATGTACATATGTGAGTGTGTGTGTGCATGTGTGGGTGCAGGTACAGTCCAGAAGATCCAGAAGAGGGTTTCAGAAATCCTGGAACTGAAGTTGAAGGTGGCTGTGAGCCATCTGACTTAGGTGCTGGAAACCAAACCTGGGTCCTCTACAAGAACAGTATGCATACTTAACCACTGAGTCATCTTTCCAGCTCCCTATGTTTTTAAATATCCTACTGAATGCGGTTTTTGTGCCCACATATGCGTGAGTGTGGACTTATTCGTGGGAGCATGGGTGACCTAAGAGGAACCACAGTCCTGAGGAAAGCTTACTTCCCCTCCCCTAGCATATTTGTGAGTTTACTTGGATGATACTTTTAGGATTAAACTTTTGTAATAATTTTGAAATGGGACTTTTGGGGTAACAAGGAAAATCTGTGTGAAGTAAGTGCTTTAGACCCCATCTTTCTCACTGATGCTATACTCTTGTATGACTTGGATTTTAGGGAGAAAGTCTCCCACACTAGGACTGCTACTTGCTTTCTTTAATTATAATTATAATGTATTCTTGAGAAATTCAACATGTACATGTGAAATATGATTATATCTGTGTCCCGTTTCCCTCCTTCAGTTCTGTTCTTTTCTCCCCTAAATGTCCTTTTCACAACTCCATGTATTTCTCTGTCATTTTTTTCTTGATATCCCATTAAGTCAAATTAGGGCTATCCAGATGTGCATGGGTCATCAAGCGGAGTGTGAGAAACCTACCAGTGCCCACACCTTCATAAACGTATGATTATCTCTCCCCAGCAGGTACTAACTGCCAACAGCTCCTCAGGAAGGAGAGGGGCCTAGAGATCATGTTGCCCAACTATGCTGGAATTGTGGCTGCACTGATCTTTTGCAGGTAACTGCAGCTGCTATGAGTTTATGAATCCAATGGCCGTGTCACGTCCAGAAGACAGCATTCCCCAGAAGACAGCATTCCCCAGCTCCAGTCCATCCTCTGCTCTTACATACCTTCTACGTCCTCTTCTAGGATGTTCTTGGAACTTTGATTTTGCGTCTTTGGGTTGATTGTGGTGTGACTGCCGCCTGTGTGCTGACAGGACTCTTCTCCCTTACACAGAGAAGAGAACCATACACCGGCCGGTGGGTTTTGAGCTGGACTTCTGCTCCCACTGCATTTCATTCTTGGTCCTCTCCTGTCTTTATTGACGCTCTGTTGGGCTTTTTGAAGGGTGCAGCAACTTAAATACAAATCTTGACCTTGCTTAAACAAACATAAATCTCTCTATCACCTCTCTCTCTCTCTCTCTCTCTCTCTCTGCCTATCTATCATCTATCATCTATCATCATCATTTGTCTGTCTACCTATCTGTCATGTAATGTAATATGTATTCAAGGTAAAAATATAATGATACCCATTCTTTTTTTATTTCTTATTCTTTTTTACTTTAAGTTTTTTGGATTTCTCTTCCATTTTCTGTATTTCAAAAGATATAAAAATAGATACAGTTACAAACACTCTCACATGCTACATACATTATAAAATACTACTTGGAAAATTAAACCCAGACACCATAAATATGCAAAAAATATGATTGATGAGCAAAATAAACCATGATGTGCTAAAGAGTTTCTGAGAAAGTTTTAAAAAATATTTTTTATTGAGTTACTGTGTGTTTCATACAGAACATCTCAATCAGCCTTAATCATCATTATATCCTTTATCCCACCCATAGGCCCCCAACTGGAATCCACACATTCTTTCATCTGTGTTAAGGTCTACTGTGTCAAGTTAGTGTCCCCAACTGACTTCAGTACGGGTTCATCCACTGAGGTCTATTCAGCCTACCCAGAGTCCCTTGTTTTAGGAATACTAACTCATCCTCACCCAACAGTAATCAGTTGCCAATATTTCTTAAGCGAAGGTTGGGGTCTGCTGTCCATTTCCCCAGTGCTGTGCTGGTTTTTTGACTGCTTGTGTCTGCATGAATCTTGAGTGTGCTGAGATGACTGCTGTAGGTTCATATGAGCAGGGTCCCAGGAGCTTGTAGGATTCTGTTTCCATATGGTCATGCCCCTCACTGGCTCTTACAATCTTTCCGCCTCCTCTTCTGCAATGGTCTATGAGCCCTGGGTGAGTGGGTCCTGTCCAGGGACCTACACTCTGCAGCCTCCTAAACTCCATAAGTTAGCCATTTGTCAACTTTGTGTTACTGACCCTTTCTTACATGCAGGACCTTATTAATGAGAGTTGAGAGATTCATTAGTGACTTCTTTACTCTTTGCTAAATATTGAGTAAGCCTTGGGAATAGAGACTGCATTGTAGATGTGCCGCTTAGGCATGGGCAATTCATAGACAATGTCTATTTGTGACCAGCTGTGGTACTCTGTATTAGTCTCCTTGTGGTACAAAAGAAACTTCTTTGACGAATGGTGACTGGGATACTTGACTGTAAATATAAGGATACATATTTTGCATTTAGTAAGAAGTTATGTTAGTGTAGGGATGTGACAGCCCTGGGGATTTCTCTAAGGTCTATGAGCTTTTCAGCTTCGTGTATTTGGCTATATGCCACACATGAATTTCCTACCATTGAGAGGGTTCTAAAACCAATTAGGTAGCTGTTGATTGGTCCCAAGATTAAAGTGTCACTACTGCACCAATGTCAATGCTGTGCCAGACATGACTGTAGTTATTTGCTTATGAAGCTGGTGTTGGGCCATCAATTGATCTTCTCCCTTAGCTGCATGTATAGTGCTCTCCAGAGCTATGAGTGATAGTCTTCAGGAGAAGTGGCTTCCAGGTCAGTTCCACTCCATTTCTCCAAATCTGGTCTCTGATGTATGTCCTGTCTTCATCAATAGGGTCTTACCTTCAAGTCCTGAGAAGCAATCAAGGCTGTGACAAAAGCCTGTGTAATTTTGTTAGTCCCTTGGGCCACCCTGGCCAACAACTCAAAGGAAGTTTTCTACTGTCTGGCACTGTTTCTGGTTATGTAGCCTTCAGCTGTGCACATGAACTCATGTAAAGATGTTGTATGTGAAATTTGTCATTAGTTTGTTACACTAATATGATTCTATCTGGTGTTTTATACCACATAGGTATTGTTTCTCTCTCTCTCTCTCTCTCTCTCTCTCTCTCTCTCTCTCTCTTTCTCCCTGTCTACCCAGCCCTCCATCCTTCCCCATTTAAAGTGTTCCCATTTTCCCCATTTCTCCCTTGATAACACCAGTCTCCTGTGGCTCCATTTCTCTTGAGCTCCTTCTTTCCCTTTATCCACATAGTTCCTTGTATGACCCTCCCTCCCCACTTCCATTTAAATGCTTCCCTTTTATCTATTTTTTCCTTAGTAACATCTGTCTCCTATTATTCTTGTCTTTTATGTTCCTTCTTTCCCTTTGCCTTCCTGGTTCCTTTCCATTTTCCTGGTTCTTGTGGTTACATCAAGATTCATACTCACAAATAAGAGGTTGGTGCTAGGATCCACAAATGAGAGAGAACGTATGTCATTTGTTTTTCTTCTTCTGTGTTACTTCTCTTAGCATAACAGTTTCTAGTTCCAGCCATTTACCTGCAAATGTCATGATTTCATCTTTCTTTACTACTGAGTAGAACTCCATTGTGTAAATGTACTATATTTTATTTTTTATTTTTATTTTACATGTATGAGTGTATTACCTGCATGTATGTAAGTGCACCCATGTTGTGCAGTGCCCTCGGAGATCAGTAGAGGGTGTAGGATTCCCCTGGAACTGGAATTAGAGACAGTTGTTAGCCGCCATGTTGGTGCTGAGAAGCAAACTCAGGTCCTCTGCAAGAGCAGACAGTGCCCTTAACTGATGAGCCACCTCTCTAGTCCCATGATACACATTCTAAAACCCATCATATACATGATATATAACAATATATACTAAAGCATGGGAAGCCACGGAAGTGAGAAAACAGTATTTTGAAAGGACAAAGATAACTATTAAAAATAGTATATTTTCTCCTTTATCTTAACAAATGAATGTACTTTAGGTAGAGATTGTGGTAGAGTGAGAGGAAGGAGAAAATAGCCCGCAAATTCTAAGTTCAGCATACCTTCTCAGATAATAAATTTCAATGCTTGGACATGAGGAATCACTCAACATGGAGAAGTTTCATAGAATCAGTTAACAAAGGCAAGGTTAATTCCTGTTATTAGAGTTTAAAGAAATATTTTTATTGAATTTTTGTGGCTTTCATACAAAACATCTTAATTATATTTAGCCCCCCTCCCTATCTGCAACCACCCCATAACCCACCCACAGGATTCCATGCAATGCATCATATATGTTAAGGATTATTAATTTAAGTTTGTGTCCCCACTGTCCCTCAGTGTGAGATCATTCAGCCTATCCAGTGTCACTCGCTTAAAGATCAACTCCCCCTCACCCAGTAGTGTTCAGCAGCCAATAGTTACTCATCTAAGGTTGGGGCCTCCTGCTCATCTCCCCAGTTCTATGCTGGTTTTTGTCTGACTGAGGTTGAATGGGTCTTGTGCATGCTGTCACCATTGCTATTAATTCATATAACTAAGGTCCCAGGAGCCTGTAAGACTCTGTTTTCTTATGGTCATGTCTTCTCCGGCTCTTACAGTCTTTATGCCACCTCTTACTTAATGGTCTTTGATCCTTGAATGGTGAGTTTTAATATAGGAGTCCTGTCCAAGGACACACACTCTGCAGTCTCTTATTATCTACACTTTGGCCAGCTGTGACCTTTTGTTCATTGCCCTCTGTTGTATGAAGAGGCTTTGCTGATGAGAGCCGAGGGATACATTACTATTCTCTCTATCCCTTGTTCCACTATGATCTGTGAGCCTTAGGTATAGAGGTTCCATTGTAGATGTTTCACTTTGGGCTGGGCATCTCATGGACACTTATTCTCTGTGTGTGACTGGTTGTGGAACTCTGTAATAAATAATCTCCATCAGTTGCAACAGAAGCTTATTTAATGAGTAGTGACTGTCATACTTGTCTGTAAATATTAGCTTCCATATTTAGCTCATAGTAGAAAAATTATGTTGTCTATGGATGTGACAGACTTTGCACTTCTCCGATATATACGACCTCTCCAGCCATGTGTATTTCACTATTTACAGTGCTAACATGACTTCCTTCCCACTGAGTGGCCTTTAAGTTCAATGAGGTAGCTGTTGACTACCGCCAACATAAAAGTGCCATTACTGCACCAATATAGTTTGCTCTGTTGGTCATTGTTAGGCTTTAAAGCTGGGGTTAGACCATTAATTGATTTTCTCCCTTAGTATCTTACATACTGCCTTCCAAAATGGAGAGCTAGTTTTCAGAGAGGATGATTCCAGGTCAATTCCAACTCCACTGCTCCAAGTTCTGTGCCGAAGCATGTCCTGTCTTCAACAATAGGGTCTTACCTTCAAGTTCTGGGAGGCAATCAAGGACTGTGACAGTACCCTGTGTTATTTTGGGAGTCTCTTGGACAACTCTGACCAACAACTTGAAGATTCATTTTATTTTTTTAATAGTTTTCCATAGTTGTTGCATGAGTTTGCAGTTCTTCCAGCACTGAATGAACAGTCCCTTTCCCCACACCTTTGACCAGATGTAGTGGCACACTCCTTTAATCCCTATGTTCTGGAGGCAGGTGGATCTCTGTGAGTTTGAGGTCAGCTAATGCTATACAGTAAGACCCCGCCCCCCCCCAAAAAAACAAGGATTTTTTTGAACAACCCATTTTTCATGTCTTAATCATACAGAGATGTTAGTGAGAATGAAAAATCAACTAGAAGGAAAGCAAACTATATCTGGGGGAAGTTATGCTCCAGCTGGTACTTTCATGCTCAGCCCAGAAAAGAGATGAGAATTGTATTATAATCATATTTTCCCTTCTTTCTTACTTACCACATGAATAGTTGAGCGTGTATAAATTTCTTTGCTCAGACAGCTTGTTTGTGGTTTACAAAGAGCAGAACCGCAGGGGACAGAGGCTTTCACACCTGATGCCCCTTTTATGCGTATGGAAATGAGTCCTGCAGGGTCCTTTCATCTTAACAATGCTCTGCTAGCTTAGCAAAGACCCTTTGAAAAAATCCGGATGATATCGCTCATCTCCTTGGGAGGTGAAGGATGTCTATATGTTACTTATTTTGGAGCCAAAGGAAAATTAGAGGGCTCCAGAATGCAAATCCTAATCAGCTTGTTTAACAGTCTGGTTTATAAAATTAGTTTTCAAGGACAACATATGGTTGGAATTTTAATCCCAGAAGATCAACGCTCATTATTCCCACAGGGGCACAGGATTGTTATCATCGCGCATCTCCAAATTACCTTTTTAGTCACTTCATACATTTATTTATTTATTTAAGATTTTAATCCATGTATATAATGTATCAGAATCACACCTATCCACCATTTTTCTCCTCTGACTTCCCATGGACTCCCTTAACACAGTCTCTTTTTTGTTATATATCCCAGGCGAGTCCAATTGTGCTACATACACACACAGGAATGTGGAGGCCATCCACTGGAGCACAAGCCATCTATCAGTGGCCACAACCTCAAAGAAATATGACTCTTCCTCTCCAGCGGCCACCAACTGTCAGTGGCAACTCAGCTAAGGGTAGGACCTAATGAGCCCGTCATGACCCTTCCATTCAGGGATTTTGACTGGCTTGATCTTGTGCTGTTCTTATATAGGTAATCACAACTGCTCAAAGTTCATGAGTGCAAAGACCATGTCATGTCCCAAGACCGCATTTCACAGCATCCTCCCTGCCCTCTGACTCTTGCATTCTTTCCATCCTCTCTTCCGTATTGTATCTGAGTAAATCTAATGCGCATATTTAAGGACAGAGTCCTGTCTAGCACGTGAGGGTACTATGTTCAATCCCACATCACTAAAAAATCCTTTAAATTCCAACAATATCTATAAATAAGCACAATGAAGGTTTCATATTTATATCAAAGGTGTTACATACACTTTTAATCCCAGGACTTGGAAAGTGGAGCTGGGTGGATCTCTGGGACTTGATGGCCAGCAAACCTAGGCCACTTGGCAAGGTGTAGGCCAGTGAGAGACCTCTCAGAGAATAAGCTGGACACTTCCTCAGGAAGAAACCTGCAGCTGGCCTCTGGCTTCTGCATGTACATGCATATACACATATGCATACATACATACCTGAATAAATACAAAATGAAAGCACACATACTAGGTTCTATGCTACAGGCTGCTAGGTTATCCTCCTTTGATACTGTTTAGTACACAATATTCCATATGTAGTGTAATATAAACTTAGAAAGTCATGCACCACTTTTGAAATTGATATGTGTATAGTAGAGACAGCTTGAAAATAAGATTTCAGAGAGCTTATGGATCCTAAGGTCATGGATTTAAATAAGAATTTTTGACACCACTTGTTGGTAAGTATTTTCTAAAGTTTTTCTAACCCATCCATTCCCTCTGAATCTGAAAATTTTTCCAAGTCTTGTTTTCTTTTTTAAAGAGAGAGTCTAGCTAAGAAGACTGATCTCCTCACGTCCTGATTGGTAGACCAGTGTAGACACTAGACACCCCTTGCCAGAGATATAATCCATGGATGGTCAAGAATCCATTTTTTCCTTCTTCCTCATCCTCCTCTCCTCTCCTCAGTCTTCCTCCGTCTTCCCCCTCCTCCTCTTTTATCAAACTTTGAACTCAGAAATATGTAGAGTGTATCTGAAGAAAGGCATGATACCCCTTATTGAAATATTCCTGGGTAAAACACAATATATATAAAAGACAAATTTACTCGTAAGTAGCTAGCTGGATAAATACAAGAGACAGTAACTGTTTTAATTTGCTTCTGTGTTGCTGTGATAAAAATACTTTGACCAAAAGTAACTTGGAGAAGAAAGCTTTTATTTGACTTATAAGTCCAGATCAGAGTTCATCAACGAGGAAAGCCAGGTCAGGAACTCAGGGCGGAACCTGAGGCAGGAACTGAAGCAGAGACTATGGAAGAATGCTGCTTACTGGCTTTCCTCCCCTGACTTGCTCAACTACTTTTCTTATGCAGTTCAGGTCCACATTCCCAGGGACCGCACTGCTCACAGTGGGCTGGGCACTCGTACATCAATTAACAGTTGAGAAAATGCCTCAAAGGCATGGCCACAGACCAGTCCTATGGAGACAGTTCCTTAATTGAGGGTCTCTCTTCCCAAGTGGCTCTAGTTTATGTCAAATTGAACATATAGAAAAAATTGAACAATAGAACAATAACAAAATATGAAATGGCTCTCCACACACATCACTCTCTGAAGGTTCACAGGACCTGTATGAACAAATGCTGTAGTTCAGAAATTGGGGGAATGACATTAATCTGGGAACTTACATTTTTTATTTCAACAAAAAGAAATACATCAGAGAAGTGTTATTCCAGAATTTCTCATTAAAATGCTAGCTTATCAGGTGATTCTAGAACTGTTACCCACTAGTCAACAGGTTGGTCAGAGCACTGAAACACCTGTTTGCTTTACCAGGACAGATATTTGAAGAAATCTTCTTTATGCAGTGTCAAAAGATGCAAACATGAAGAAGAAAACAGAAGCAGCTGGAGAAAAGAAATCAATGACACTTAGAATCATTTAATCAGTGCTGAGGAATGGCCCTGGAATCTTAGACAAGTATGCAGCTCTACAAAAGGTTGCCCCACACAAACTCTATTAAGCATTACAGAGGCAATAGTAGAGACGAAGAGCACGCTGGGAATTTAGTAGACAGCAAAGAAAACCTTGAGGCTGGTGAGATGACATAACAAGTGATATTTATTTATTGTGTGTATATGATTGTGGTGTATGTGCCCATGTGTATTCAGATTCACATGTGTGGATATATGTGTCTGGGTGTGTTTGCATGTGTGTGGAAGTGCATGTGGAGGTCCAAAGTTGATGTTGGGTGTCTTCTTCGATTACTGTCCCTTGTATATGGGGACAAAGTCTCTCATTGGACCCACAGCTTTGTAGGCAGCTTACAGTAGGAATCCTTATTTTCTGCTGAGCTCCCAAATGCTGAGATTATGTAGTGTTAAACCAGTATTTGCCCAGGTGCTATGGATCTGAGTCCTGTTCTTCCTACTTGAATGGTTTCCTAGTTTTAGTCATTTTCTACTTGATACAGCCTTGAGTCACAAGAGAGGAGAACTTTGGATTGAGGAATTGTCTAGATCAGATTGGCCTGTGAGAATTCCTCTGGGGGACTGTCTTGATTATGGGTTAATGTAGGAGACCCAGCCTACTGTGGGTGACATCATTTCCAAGGATATACGGCCCTGGCCTGTATAAGAATGCTAGCGAAGTATGATCCTGCAAGCAAGCCAGAGAACATGTGAGCAAGCACTGTTCTTCCATGCTTTTCCTTCAAGTTCTTGCTTGAGTTCCTGCTCGGACTTCTGTCAGTGATGGACTGGGATCTGGAAGTATAAGTCAAATAAACCCAGTTCTCCCCTAAATTTCTTTATTTGTTGGTTTGGTGCTTTTAGAAAGGGTCTCACAATGGCTGACTAGAACTCACTAGCCATGTAGACCAGGCATGTTTCAAAGTTGTAGAAATGTTCCTACCTCTGCCTCCCCAGAGCTGGTACTGAAGGTGTGTCCTATGCTCTTCTCAAGTTGGTTTGGGCTAGAGATCTTTTTCTCAAAGGGGGCAGAAAAGAAATCAGAACTCGACAGAAGTTTCCATCTGGTCTCTGTCTCTGAACCTTCCTCATCTTTTATCATTTGCAACAACAAAGCTAAATCATAGGGCCAAAAAGATGACTCAGGGGGTAGAAGCATGTGCCATGTAGATATGAGGACCTGAGTTCAAATTCCAAGAACCCCTGTAAAGCATCAATATATAACACTAAGCTCTGTGATCCCAGTGCTTCTGTAGGGAGATGGGAGACACAGACAGGAGAATCACTGGAAGCTTATAGGTCAGCTAGCATGGCTTATGCAATGATGAGCAACAAGAGATTCTTTCCCAAACCAGGGGGAAGACTAGAACCAATACCTAGTGGTGTTCTCTGATCTCCAAGTGCATACCTTGGCACAGGACACACACACACACACACACACACACACACACACACACACACCCCATCCTAAATCTAAATGCAAATGCAAAGATATCTGCTATACCTGTGTCTTTCAAATGATAAGGTTCAGAATTTGTGCTTTATAAACTAATAGGAAATAAAATGCAACAATAAATAAATTATATATAAAGGTAAAAGACAAAGAAAGAAACCAGAACTTTTTCAACTCTTTAGAAGTCACAAACTGAAGTCAAACCAAAAGCCCAACCTCTCAGCACAAAGTCCCACACCTTGCTGAGGAGACACTCGCAACTGATGGCTGTTGGGGAGTCAGTCCACTCTCTTTAAGGATATGGCTGGCTCCTGGCAGGTTGACCCAGTGGATGGTCACAAACCCACGAGTATATGACAGCACAAGTGGAGCCCAGTGAGTTTTAAGTCAGGTTGCACAAAGTTCTGTGGCTTAGGGAATGGGATGCTTTGATGGCAGTTGGGAAAAGGCCCTGAATATGATCAAAGAACAGTATATGGAATTCTCAAAGAATTAATAAAATAGGAAAAAGATAAAGAGACAAGTTCTCTTTAGAGAAGTATAAAGAGAAATAAAAGGATAAAGTGAAAGAAGAAGATGCTTAAATACAGTTAAAAATAGTGTTGCAACTTCAAGTAACAATGAAATACCATCAAAGACTAAAAACAGAAAGATCATACTAGTCCAAGAATATCAAATGTTGGCAAAGAAGTGATTAAATATTGGTGTCTGTTACTCAAGGCATATAGATAGAATAACTGTTTTAATTAATTTTTCCGTACTTGCCTGTTTTTAAACATTACTCATAATTAAAATTTTTGAAATGTTTTCCTTGTCTTTAAACAAATTAAATAGCATAATAATTATATATATACATATATATATATATATATATTTGTAGGGTTATAAAGATCTCTTTTTGAAAATGAAATTCAATTTTTAGGGTAGGTTATTATTGCTATTATTGTTGGCAGATATTTTTTCTGATTTTTAAAATTTTTCAGTTTTGTTAACTTTCCCCTAAGTTTCTCGCTTTCTGTTGGTAATGCGATAGACTTTGGACCAAGAGTGACATTATAATCTGTAATTTAAAAAACCCATTGAGTGTTTTGCTTTACATTTTGTTGTAATTATAATGGATTCATGTTTTTTCATGAGTTTTGTGTATCTGGTGGTCTTTTCATAAACTCGGTCTTTTGATTTGTGAATTAGTTCTATTCATTTCCCCTTCTTTTTTTTTAAAGTAGTCTCTACAGCTGTGCTGAACAATACTTCCAAATTGAAGCTTGTCTTAATATCACTGTTGAGATCGTCCCACCTACAGCAATTGAGGTTCTGTTTTCTTTATTAACATGACCGTATTCCAGGGCAAAACATTCACTGACTATTTGGGATGTCTCCAAGCTCTTGACAAGTGACAGGGTGCCAGGCAGGCTCCTAATCTAGGGAGTGGATGACGATCCATCACGATTAATGGATGGTGCATTATAGATAGTACGCTTTGGATGGATGGCCTTCTTCAACAACAAAGAAGGCTGATTATTGGCTAATCTCCCCTTGAATGACAGTAGAACATTTTGACTTTCAGACTGGACTGAATCAGCACCACGGACAGCAACAACAGTCACCAGCTAATGCTTGGCTTTGAGCCCCTGGAGGGCAGGTTTCCTTTCTGATCCCTTTCCTTCCTCTTCATCATACTGTGGTCACTCTTCTTCCCACCTTTCAGCACAAGGCACCAAGGTGCAGCCTTCGAATCTGTAGACATAGACAACAGCAATGAGTCCACTTCATTCTTTAGGAATTCTTACTCTTTAATTACATATCGTCTTTTCATTTTCTTGAAAATATAACCACAAATGATGTTTGAATAAAAAGTTAAGAATTCCCTCTGATATTTTTTTTCTTCTCCCTGGGAATAAGCCTATTTAGTTTTTAAAACTTTTACACAGAGAGGATGGAGGAATGGCTCGGTGGTTAAGAGTGCATACTCCTCTTCCAGATGACCAAAGTTCAGTTTGCAGCACCCAAGTCTGGTGGCTCATAACTGCCTCAAACTCTATCTCTAGGCAATTTACACCTACACTTATAAATGCACAAACCCACAAACATGCACAATTAAAAGTAAAAATAAACATTAAAAGTGAAAACTTGGGGCTGGAGAGATGGCTCAGCAGTTAAACATATTAGCTGCTCTTTCAGAGAACCCTGGTTTGATTCCCAGGACCTAAGTGGTGGTCAACAACTGTCCGTTACTCCAATTTCAGGGCATGACACAAGTGTACTTACATGCATGTAAGGCAATATACTCATACACATAAAATAAAAAAATATAATGTATTATATATACATATATATAATAAATAAAATAGAACTCATCCAAACAGAGATGGAATTCCCATAAATCCTAGCACTCCAGAGGTAGAGACAGGATTGCTCTGAGTTCAAGGCCATCTGGGCTACAGAGTAAGTTCCAGGTTAACCTTAGTTTTATCAGTACCTCTCTCAAAGACCAAAACAAAGAATGAACAATCTATCTCAGGAAGAACATCAAATATTGAGTGTGTTTTCTTTATTGGAATATATCATCTCAATGCTTCTGGAAGCCTCTTGGTTTTCTCTGATCAAACAGTGAGAGGATCATACTAAGAAAAACAAAACAAAACAAAAAACACCCCCTCCCAGCAATTTCCAAACATTCCTGTGCTGCATTGCCTTTCCACTGCATACTCCTTAGAAAATTCTGTGTCCATCACGGCCTTGGGCACAGACGTTAACAGAGAGACTGTGCACAGATTTCTGCACCTTGCTTCTCCATAATCCCAAACTGTGCTGGTTGAGGCCTGTTCTTGCCTTTATCAACACACTGTCCAGTCTCCCAGTATTTCCTTCCCTGTCAGCTCTACTTACACTTCACGTTTCTCTCTTGGCCCCGTAGACAAGCACCATTTGATCTTTAAAACCCAGTACCCACGGAGGTCAGAGAGGGGATTGGATCCCCTGGAACTGGGGCTGCAGATGGTTGTTCACTGCCATGTGCGTGCTGGGAATCAAACCCAGGTCCTCTATAAGAGCATCCAGTGACCTGCTGAGCCACGTCTTCAGTCCCTGGAGTTTATTTAAAACATACTTTTACTCTTTTTATTATTTTTTCAAAAATATAAATTATTGTTTCAAATGGGATGAAAGATCTCCAGGCCTCCTTCCTTATTAAGGAACTATTAGCAGTGGGTAAATTGCTGTGGGAGGTAGAATCCTTCTTTATGAGGACATGGTCACTTGTAGTTTTCTCATGTTCTGTGGATGCCCCCTCCCCATGCAAACATGGGCTGCATTAGATGGATTTAGTGGGTGAAAAAAAAAACACACGTGAAGTCTTCTAACTTGGATTCCAGTTTTCCCCTTTCTCTTTTTAAAAAAAAAAAACGGGCGTTTTTATTTTACATATCAGTGTTTTCAAGTATGTATGTAAGTGAGAGGTCAGAAAAGGGCATCAGATCCCTGGGAACTGGAGTTAAACACAACTGTCAGCTGCCATATGGGTGCTGGGAAACAAAGCTTGGTCTCCTGGGTACTGAACTTAGATCTTCTGCCAGGGGATCAGTGCTCTTAACTGCTGAGCCATCTCTCCAGTCCTTCTCTTCTTTCTCTTACTTGTGGTTAAATCTGATTATCAAGCTCCTAAAATTACTTTCTTTTCTAAGCCAAGAGTTTTAATTTTTACCTACATGTTTTTGTTGTTGCCTTTATTTTTTGTTTTGGTCTTTTGAGGCAGGGTCTCCCAATAGTGCCAATTGGCCTAGAACACTCGCTTTGTAGAGTAGGCTGGCCTCAATCACAGAGAGATCCACTTGTCTCTGCCACCTGAGTGTTGGGATTAAAGAGGCATGTGCCACCACGCCTGACTCTCATCTACGTTTTAAATATTTATTTATGTATTTATGTGTGTATGCCCATACATGCGGTTGTCCATAGAGGCCAGAAGAAGATTTTGGATTCCGTGGAGCTGAGGTTACATGTGGCAATGAGCAGCTGGCATGGGTGATGAGCAGCAAATTCTGGTCCTCCACAAGAACAGCAAGTATTAAGCGCTAATGCATCTCTCTAACCCCTCATCTAATTTTTAATACAACAGAAATTTGCCATTTTATCTACTTCATTTGCAAACATAATCAAACTTAGATATGGTGATTTAAAAACATTTTAATGATTTTATGTATGCGTGTGAGCCTGCTTGTATGTAAGTATACCTATGTGTACAATGCCCATAGAGGTCAGAAAAGGATATCAGATTCCCTTGAACTGGAGTTACAAATGGTTGTTAGCTACCATGTGGTTGCTGGGAACTGAACCCAGGTCCTCTGCAAGAGCAGTCAGTGCTCCTAACCACTGAGCCATTTCTCTAGCCACTAGATATGGTAATTTTAAATGACAATTAAAATACAGTTTGTACTTAATTACTATAACATCTGAATATCCTATTGATCCATTTATTTATTCCCATTTAATTTTGGTATTCGTGTGTGTGTGTGTGTGTGTGTGTGTGTGTGTCTATGTCTGTGTCTGTGTGTTCAACAAAGGATGGACGTCATTTTAAATCATTTTGTGAGTGCCTGGAAGACATGTCATACACAGCTGACCAATGTTGGCTTTCAGCAGACGGTGTGGATGGTCATATGTCATTTTCATCAGTTCTGGGATTCAGTTGTTTTCAGACTGAATTATTGTCTTCATAGGTTCAACTATGATCCTGGGATCCTAACAGTAGTTTTTCCTCATCAGAAAACCATGAGTCCTAATTTTGATCTTGTTAGTAGCGTTTCCTCCCTGAACTCCTCATTGATCTTCAAGTTGTTAGCTGCTACCTTCTTTTGGTTTAGCTTTGTGACTTATGCAGCCCACATTTCAGGAGATGGTTCAGTCTGTGACAGTGGACAAAATTTTTATCTCTGCACTTTAGTTCTTGTTTTCTGGGGCCTTGGCAATGACTCTAGTCTGTTTAGGGTCACTCTGAGCTCCACCTACCATATTTCAAATTCTGAAAATCTACTCAGAGTTCAGATGTCCTTCTTTGCTTTCTAGAGACCCCTGTTTACTCAAATGGTCCATGTCCATCTATCTTCTTAAGCGTAAGCAAAGACTTTGAGGGAAAAAGTTGCACAGAAGGTCAAACTCAGATAAATGTGACTTTGTGGAGGCTTTACATTGCTTACTTTTTTGAAACCATATTTTGTTTATTTTTAGTGTAAATGTGTTTTTAAAAAATGTTTTTTATTATTTTTAATTGTGTGTGTGTGTGTGTTTGTACTGGGGTGTGTGCATGTGGATGCATGCCTGCAAAGCTCCCTCTGGAGCTGGAGTTACAAGTGGCTGTGAGCTGCCAACACATGTGCTGGAAGTCGAATTCCAGCAGCAAAAAAGCATTCAAATCGCTGAGCCGTCCTTCCAGCCCTTGACGCAGCTACGCTCAGAAGTCTTCACATGTTTTGTGTGCTTTTCCTGAAACTGATTTCTTTAATAAATATCATATTTAGGTACTTCAGATTTTAGGATTAGGTTGCATGCTATCTCATAACATTACTAATTTTTCAACTCTAACTTTAATGCTTGTATTATATTTCATAATGGAAAACTCATGCCTTAGTTATCTCTGATATTTTATCAAAATAGATCTGTTATTTTTTCCTTTTTTCCATTTTCATGTATTTTGCACGTGCCTGCACGTGGACATATGTGTGTAGGTGTGTGTACAATGGTGTTTCTGTGTGTGGAGAACTGAAGTTGACATCAGAAATTATCTTCTATTTCTCTTCCTGCTTATTTATTGAAGCAAGGTCTCTTGGTGCACTGGAAGCTCTCTGATACAGGTAGTCTTCCTATCCAGTTTGCTCTGGGAATCCCTATCTTCATCTTTAGAGACTGAGTTTACAGGAGAGTCACCACACCCAATGAGCATTTATATGGGTTCTGGGGATTCACATTCTAATCCTCATGTTTGTATAGTAAGTGCTTTAACCTCAAAACCATCTCCTATCCCTTGTTATTTTTCTTTTGCTTGAATCCCAGAGTTTAGTTGTTAAAATAATATAATAACAGTATGTTCTAATTAGTACAAATAAAGATGAAATGTTAAATTTGAGGAAGAGTGAATCATTAACTCTTAACTGTTGGCTTTGAACATGGGTCACTGTGGTAGCTACTAGAGAGGAAATAGAGGCTGTGAACAAGTGGTCCTTGTCCGGATAATGTATCTGGAGATGTGAAACAGAGATACAAGAAACTGTATAGACTAGCTTTTCATCTAAGTCATGAAGGGCACATATATTGACCATTGGAATATATGAAGGAAAAAGATTACTTGTCATGGAATGAGCAGTCAAAACTTTTCAAAGTCAATATGATCTGAGGTGGGTTTGGTTTGATTAATCAGTGTGAGAAAGACTTACTTTCCAGTTCCCTGTCTTATTTTTGTCTAAAGTTGTTTTGAAAGTATTACTCCTAAGATACCTACGCTTGCATTTTCTTCTGAAATAAAAACAACAGCCCTCATCATTGATGGATTTTCCATGGTCTATAAACCTGTTTCAGTTGAATAAACACATTTAACCTGAGCCACTGGATCACAGGAAGTTTGCTGACAAATTACAGAGCCTATAACCCTCTATATGCAAATGTAAGGACAGGGCTGTTTTGTTATGCCACCTTGAAATAGGAAAAGTTTACGATCCTTCTTTTCATACCAGAAACCCAGCCAGACGTTCGCCCATGCCAGTGTCTGACATTGCTTTAGAGGAGAGAGAGAACCAGGGATGGAACATCTGTAGCCCCAGCTGAGAAAGCACACATCAAAAATTTGCATTGATTACTTTATCAACTACCATGTTACATGGTCAAAGACGTCATTACTAGTCTACTTTTAAGGTTAAAAAACTGTTCAAAGTCAAACTCAGAAAATGATGAATCTTTACTTGACATCAGCTGAAGTTGAGAACATGTTTCTTTCTACTACAATATTGATATTTTGGTTCTGTAAACAAAGAACACCAAATCCTATTTTAAATAAAGCTATCTGTATCATGTCAGAACAGGTCTTTAAATTCAGTAAAAGTGTGCCCCATTCAAAAAATCATTTGAAAAGATAATAATTTATTCATGCACCTTGGGCTATACTGCAGAAATTGGAACCTTTGAGTTAAATTTGTTTTCTAAATCCTTTGTGTAAAAGATTATCCAGAGCCTACAAAAAGCCTTCCAGGATAGCCCTGTGGCTGAGATGGATAACTTGCCTATGCTCTCTTGCTACAGTAGTGGCCACAGTTTATAGCCTCATCATGAGGCACAATGAACATGTGATTAGTATTTTCTTCTTGCTAATGATCAGTGCAGGTAAGATTCCCGGAGCACACACTCAGCAGGCAGCATTGTGGATTGGCTCAGCTATTATAAAAAATATACATAAATGATATTTCAAGAAACATAAAAATGTTTATTCTTATTGATGGATCCTAATTTAAAAAATGGAAAAGCCACAGATGTTGCTAGGATCATCTACGTAGGGAGGGGGAAGCTCAGGTGATATGAGGTGATGAGAGCTATTTTAGAGACATTTTAGGGACAGGGAGACAAAGAAAACCCTTTCAGTGGTCAGGCAGGGGAAGGAGAGATTTAGAGATTTAGTTACTTTCCTCATCTTCATCAGAGCATCCTATGGTGACACAGCAGCCTGAGAGGCTTCTAGCTTAGAAGGTGGCATCTGTTCCTCCTCTTCATAACCTCAGCTTCTGTCTTGACCTGTGCTCTGTTATATCTCTTACTTGTGTATTAACTTTGGCGATTTGTATATGTATAGACTGTGTTGCGTATAGTCCTCTCGCTGCCCTCTACCCTCCATTTCGCACTCTTCTCCTATTAGTCCCTCTGTTCTCTAAACCATTTTACCTCTACTTGCACTGTGCATGTGTAATTTTATGTATCTCTATAAAATCTAGGAGTAAAAATAGCAAATGAGAGAAGACATGGCATTTGTTTCTCAGATAACTCAGTTCACAATGTTATTATCTCTAATTGCATGGATTTTCTTGCAAATGATACAATTTTGCACTTTGTGACTGAGAAAGCATCCATTTGTGTTTATGTACCACATTTTCCTTGTTCATTCCTCTTGCTGGGCACCTGACTTTGTTCTGTAAGTTAGTTATTTAACTGGTGAGAATAATGATAACAATAAGCCTATAACCACAGAGAGGTCTTTCTGATAGCTTTCTACTGACCAGTCAGGGTTCCTAATGACATAATACATTATAACTTATTTATGCCCTTTGAAGTAGATACTTCTTTATTACCATTTTACAAATTTGAAAACTGAGGCACTAAGAAGTTAACCGGTGTGTGTGTGTGAACAGGTATTCTCATCTACAAAATTATGACACTAAATTTTAAACTTAGATGACTACTTAAGACATTGCATTTCTCAAAGGACGGTATGCATGAGAACAAGACACATACATCTGTGAAATATTAACGCCAGTGCAGAATAAAACCCGCTGGGAGCAACAGGTCCACTCAGTAAGAGAGAGAAAAGAGGGACATGGTGTGACTCCTGAAAGATGTCAGGTGGAGTGATACTGTCAAAGAGAAAGAGGAGGAAAAGTGACTCTGAGGGCAGTAGGCATAGAAGCAACATTTAGTTGGGGTCTCCTAAGTACTAAAAGACAAGAACATTTCAACAAAGAGAAATGGACAATATTTTCAAAGATTCTGCTACATCCAATTAGATAGAAAAACAAAGAGAGGCCATTAGATTCTCAACTGGGGATGAGGGCTGGTGTTTAGATCAGTGGCCAGATGATGGAGAAAAGTCATAGAGCGAAGAGGATGTAAAAGTGTGGGACAACACGTGCTACAACTTTGCATAAGAACTCAGCTAAGTAGAGGGTGAGCATTTGGAAAGGGTCTGGAGGCAGAAGTGGTATCTAGGAGGCTATGTTAGGCAGGGTACTCTAGGGGAACAAAATTATAACAATATAAGGGCATTTATTAGATTGATTCACAGCATCAAATAGTGGATGTCTGCATGCTGGGGAGGCAAAGACTATGCTAACTGCCTAGTCCAAGATGTGGGATACTTTGGTAGTGAGGGTCTGGAAATTTCCTGGAAAGCAGCTGCCTTTGAGTCCACACTGGAATACCAAAGTACGTGGAACTGATGTCCGCAGAGGATGGGAAAGGGGAGCTCATGAGACTCAGGAGGTAAACATACTTCACATGTCTGGGAAAGCTGAAACTTGGAAGACTCACATGGATCCCTCCCTCAATTCACAGAAGTAGAAAACAGCTGCTCACAGAGGAGACTCTGACCAGCAGAATTGCCCAGAGGAGAAGGGTCCTGGACACATTGAACTGCCTTCAAGTCCTGAAGACAGCTTCAGGGATACAGCCTATCTCAGTTGTCACCCATGTTGGGGTGGACTTTTCATGGACATAGCTGCTTTGGAGTCATCTCTGCTCCTGTAAGTAACCCATCACCCATCCTCCTCTTAGTAACCCCAATAGAAACTCATTGGTTCTCCATGTTGGACTTTAGTGCAGTAATTATTTTGATGGTTGTGGGCTCCCTTTCTAGACTGAGTAGATGTGAGTGTCTCTCCAGAAAAAAAAAAAACAAAACCTCTATCACACAACAGTTTCCAATGGACAGTCAAGCTCATCATCACAGAAAGGCATTTTAAAAGGCATTTACACTCTAAGTATGTTTGCATACTCTCTGGAATGACTCTATAGATGAAGGACAGAAAAGGACAGAGGAATAGAAAAGAATGGCTGAGAGTTTACATTTTTAGAGGGCAAGAGAAGAAGAGAACATTAGGAATGAACTTTCTCTACTGAAACAGATGTGAAAGAAAAGATGGATGGATAGAAGGTGTTAGGAAGGTGAGGGCTGTGGATTTTTTGGTCTAATCAATAATGCATGAAGTGAGGTCATCCATTAAGCCTGGAAGCAGACACTTTGAGAGGCTGGGGTCAAGGCATTATAGTACTGAGGGAAATTAGCACGGAAATATTAATAAGAGTTTGCTTTCAAGCAGGGTGATGTTTGGAATTGTTATTTCACCCGTGAGACCTTTTCTACTTCTGACAAGGTTAGGGATATGTTCTGGTATTTGGTCTTTGGAAACTTTGTTAGGTAATGACATAATGGAAGCAGGAAGATAGTGAAAGGACATAGACAAATCACCGACTTAATTTACTCAGATGGTAGAATGGAGTCACCTATGTATACCACTTACTAAAGAAAGGGTTCTGATGTAGTCAGTTTTAGGGTGTATATATTTAATAATTGAAGATCACCTTTTTTTGGATCTTAAAATAAATGTTCCTCTTAACAAACTGCAATAGGATGTTTTGGAGAAATTGTCAGGTCTGATCCCCAAATTTAAGGGTGCCAGAATAGTAAGCACCATTCTGAAAGGAAGATAAATGTTGAAGGATTCACATTTTGATTTCACTTCTTGATCTCAAAACTTACAACAAAACTATTGTAAATAAGACAGTGTGGCTCTGCATAATAATAGACAGCTAGATCAATGGAATTAAATTGAAGGACTAGAGATAAACACAGAGTTATAGTCTATTGATTTTGACAAATGTGGAAAAATAATTCAACGGAGTAAAAATAGTACAGTTGTCAATCTGTATTCATGAGCTCTGGCTTTGTGGATTGGATCAATCATTCACTAGAAACCTTTGAAAAATACCGGATCTGTACTAAACATGTATAGATTTTTTTCTTATCACTCTTTTCTATGCAATATTGTATAGCAGCTGTTTATATAACACTTACATTCTATGTAACCTACAGCTGATATCCCTTATCACAGGAAGATTTTCTCAAGTTATATACAGATATTTTACCAGTTTGTATAAGAGTCTTAAGCATTCCTGGGTTTTGGTATATGTGGGGAGCCTGGAACAAATCCCCTGCACATACTAACAGATGACTATATCTATAATTTATAGCCTCAAGGTAACTAAATATTCATATAGAAAAGAATGAAGTTAGAATTCTCTTCCACTTCGTATAGAAAAATTTAGCTAAAATGTATTAAACACTTTAATAAAGAAACTAAAATTCTTTTAGGAAAAAAAAACCCATGCAGGTATATCATCATGATATTGGATTGGGTACTATGTTTTTAGATATGATTCTAAAAACACAAGCAACAGAAGAAAAAAATAAACCGAACACAGTCAGAATTAAGTATTCTTGCACTTCCAATGACACTGCAAAGAATGTAAAAAAAACCAATGTACACTGTGAGAGAAAATGTTTGTAAATAATGTATCTGATGACGAATTTTTAGAATATTTAAAGGAAAAGTAATCTAATGGAAATTGAAAGTAATATTTTAATAGATATTTGCCAGAAGAAGACAGATGATCAATGAGCATATTCAAAGACACTCAACACCAGTACTCAGGTGAGAATGTACTATCAACCACGCAATGAAATACCACTCGAGACTCCCTAGGACAGACAGAATAAAAATATACAAGCGTAAATCTTATCAATACCTGGAGAAATTGGAGTTCTTATACACAGATAATGGAGCTTAAAATAGTGCAGCCACCTTGGAAAGTAGTCTGGAAGTTCTTAACTGCTAAAGAGATTGACTCTGTTATCTAAAAATCATACTCTAATTATATTAAGAATACGAAGACATGTGTATTGGGCAGGGTTCCTCAGAAGAAGAGAAGGGATAATGTGTGTGTGTGTGTGTGTGTGTGTGTTAAATGCTCTAAAAGGAGTTTCACTATAGTGACTTAACAACCAAGAGGAGGTGAGTAGTCCAGCAGTGGCTATTTATTATGCACTGAGAACCCAGTAGCTGCTGAGTCCACCAAATTGGATTCCTTTGCAGTTCCAATCTGGTGATGAAGACCTGGAAGGTTCCTGGAGAGTTGCCATTAAGTTCTGGAAAGTCAAAGAAGCTGGATTCTGGTGTCAACAAGTCATGACAGCAGTAGCAACAACAGCAGCAGGACAGATACAGACATCAGCAAGGAACAAAGGCAGGTATGCAGCAGTGACCTTTCTTTGCTTGTGATAGACAGTTTTGCTGGGTCACCTATTTTGGGATGGTGTCTATGATCTTTGGTTCAGGCTCTCCTGGCATTTAAGGTTTGCACTGAAAAGTCAGTTATAATTCTGATGGATTTTCCTTCAGATGTAACTTATTTTTCTTTTGCAGCTTTCAATGCCCTTTATTTAGTGATTTTATTATGATTTGCTATGGGGAATTTCTGTTCTGGTCCTGTCTAATTGGTGTTCTATGTGCTTTTTTATCTGCATAGGTGTGTCTTTCCTTAATTTAGGAACGCTTTCTTCTACAATCCTGTTAAAGATCTGGCCAGTGCCATTGACCTGAGGTTCTTCTTCATCCTCTCTGCCTATGTACATAGATTTGGCATTTTCATGGTGTTCCACATTTCCTACGTATTTTATTTCTTTGTTTTTTAAAAAATTCATATTATTTGCTTGAGCAGTCCAGTTCTTCAACTTTGTGGTCCAGTCTGATGTTCTAGCCTCTATTTCATTCATTTTGTTTTTGAGGCTTTCTCTTGCCATTTCAAATTGGCTTATTGCATTTTTCAATTACGTTTTCATTTAGGCTTGAGTTTTCTTCAATCTTCATGTCTCATTTGTGAATTCATTTTCCAAGTCCTGAATTGTCTTTGTCATTTCATTCAGTCATGTATTTGTATTTTCTTGAGCTTCAGTTAGGAGTTTGTTCTTATCCTTTTTGAGTTCTTTGTGTGCTCTTTAAAGCCATCGAATGTTGTTATCATGCTTATTATTCTTCTTTTAAGTTCTGTGTTCTGGGGTTCCCTTGGGTGGTTTTCATTGTAGTGCACTTCTGTAGGACTGGTGGGTTTTGGTGGAGAATGGATTTTTTTGGTTGGCTGTGTGTCTGATATGGTATTTTATCCTGCCTTTATTTAGTTGCAGTTTGGTTCTAATTATATTGTTGATGTAGTTTGGTCATTTTCTGATCTGGTTTGAGTAGTTGGTCTGTGCTTCAGCTTCTGACTTCTGATTTTTTTTTGGTGTGATAGGACATTTTCTACCTGGGTAGTCAAGAGCTCTCCAGCAGGGTGAAGGGGACTAGGCCCAATTTGAAACTCTGGTGATCCAGTAGCTCAGTTTGGCAAGCTAGTCCAGACTTCTCTGCCAGGATGAGCAAGAGGGTGCCTAGGCCCAAGGTGAGGTTGGGGACAGTGTGTGGAGAGTCTAACTAGCTAAGCAGTGTGGATGTGAGCCCGGGTGAAGGAGAATGTAGCTGGTGCAGGTGGCTCAAGATGCTATGCGTGGGTCTGGCTCAGAGGCTAGTCCTGTCTCAATATGTCATTGTTACACAGTCTGTTATTCCATTAATCCGCAGAAGCTTCGCTTTTAGGGGTCCTTTAACTGGTCCCTGTCTCTTTGATCTCTTCACTTCCTCTTTATATTGAAACTTTCAGTCTTCATTTGATGCAAGTCTACAAGAATTCACTTTTTGTATTTTCTCTTTTCTATTAATTTTTGTCAGATTTTAAAATCAGCAAATTAAACTCCTGAAATTTTTCCATGGATTCAATTTCCCCTTCTGTTTCTCCTTTTCTATCGCCTGATTAGGGCCAATTGTTTCTGTGTCTGCTTGCATAATGTGAACCTCATTCTCAAGTCTGCATTTACAGGATTCCCACCCAACCTCCTGTTCCTTATGTACAGATCCTAGTAGGACTTCTTGACATTTGTAACCCACCTACACCTAACATCTAATACCTTCAGTAGTGAGTCATCAGTCATATAGCACCACTGTTATCTAAGAGAACAAAGTATACAAGGTCAAGAAGGGGGGATTACCCCGTCACCTTTATCTGAAAAGGAAAAATCTTCTGATTTGATCAAAAAAGTAATTTCTATGGGAACTGTTCTAGTTGGCCTAGATAAACACCGTGATCAAAAGAAACTTGAAGAACAAAAGGTTTATTTCATCTTACACTTCCAGGTCAAAATCCATCATTTCATGACAGGAACTCAAGGTAGTAACCTGAAGGCATGGACACGGGTCAGAAACCATGGAAGAATGCTGCAGCTTGTCTCTCCGGCTTGTGTTTAACCAGCATTTTTATGGAGCCCAAGCTTATTTGCTGTGGTAGTTTGAAAGAGAATGACTCCCACAGGTTCTAAGTATTTGGACATTTTGTCCCCAGTTGCTAGCACTGTTTTGGGAGGTCTTAGAAGGTGTGGCCATGCTGGAAGAAGCACATCATTGAGGGCAGGCTTAGGGAGTTCTTAAGCCTTGCTGGATCTCCAGTCACTTTCTGCTTCCTGTGCTGCTTGAAGATGTGAGCACATAGCTTCTGCTCCTGCTCCAGCCACATCTGCTGCCATGTTACCCCACAATGGACTCCTGCCCCTCTGCAACCATAAGCTAAGTAAACTTGTCTTTTTATAAGTTCCCTTGGTCAGTATTTCTATCACAGCAGCAGAAAAGTGACTAATACACCTGCCTAGGTATTGTGTCCCCCAGTATGGGCTGTGCAATCCTACATCAATCATCCATCAAGACAATTCCTTACAGTTACGGCCACAGTCCGGTCTGATTTGGGAAATTACTGAACTGACCACCCTAACTCCCAGGTGATACTAGGTTTTATGAAGTCGCCAATAAAACAGATCAGATCTTTGCCACTAGAAATCTAAAAGGGGGTCCTCACAACCTAAGTGAAGGACTCAGGAGGTAAATGTGATCGCTACCTGGGGCTTACTGAGTTCAATCCCAAGAACCATGATGGAGGAAAAATCAATGCCTAAAATGTGTCCCTTGACCTCCATGAGTGCCGTGGTGAAGACTGTTGCACTGCCATGCACATATTACATACAAACGCACACTACATGCTAACAAAATCAAACAAGAATAAAAACAGAAGTGAGGTACATGTAAATAAGATCAGCTGGTTCAGATCTCATGAGGCAGAGTCCTCTCTATCCCACAAAATGGTGAAAGTTCAAGAATGGAAATTTTGTCCCTGAGTCATAAAAAAGCAAAAGGTTAAGAAGTACCCTGTAGCATATTGGGACTTGACTTTGTGGTCCATGGATGTGGGACATTCACAAGGACAGAGAAACGGATTTGGATAATGATATTTGGTCATCTTTAATTACATTAACAACTCATTTGAAATGTATTTATTTAAAACCTCTTAAGATGAGTTTAGATATTGAAGCTTCATGCATTATGTTACTTCATCTACTCCGTTTTAAAATGAATTTCTGCAACAAGAATGAACTTAAAGGCAATTGCTTAAGCACCAGAAAGAGTGTAGGAGGCATGAAGGTCTGAGGAAGCTTGGTATCCTTGAAATATCTGTTCTCTCATTTTCTATAGAAGTAGAATTTAAACTGGGAAAATGTAATTAAGTATTTTATTTCCTAGCTTCTGTTTCAGCTGGGTGTGGCCTTGTAGCTATGTTCTGCTCAGTGTGATGTTCACTAAAGTACAGAGAGAGAATCCAAGAAACAGCATTTGAAGACAATCTGCCTCTGGGGAGGCAGAGGCAGGTGGATTTCTAGAGCTCTCTGGTCAACATATGTAGCCAAATCATCAGGGAGTTTCTGGTTGAAAAGGGGCCATATCTCAAAAAATAAGTTAGAAAGCAATTAAGGAACAAACTTAAGATCAGATTATGGCCTCTCTGCACCCCCATGGGTGTGCGCATGTGTACACACTCACACTCACATTCACAGATATACACATACACAAATGCAGAGAGGGAGGGAGAGAAAGAGAAAGAGAGAGAGAGAGGAGAGAGAGAGAGAGGATGCTTTTTACTTTATGGTATATCCCTTTTATTTCTAATTAGTGTTTGATTCATAAACTATTATATGGCTCTCCATTGAAGTTGAGCTTAATCTTAGCTATTGCAGATTCTAAGCATTCCTTTCAAAAGCTTACAACTTCGTGGGACAGTTGTCTTTATTTGTAAACAATGACTTACCCAGAGAAACTTGAGTAATATTACTTAGCTTACACATGGGTCGTAGCATTTAAAAAGTATTTTTCATTCTGTCCTACAACCATTAGTTTAAATTTAAGCATTTGTAATAAAAACCAATAGAAATGGTTGGGGAAGAGATGTTTAAACAACCTTCCAGGCAAGATTTGCCTAACAGTGGCATGACTGTAATCAACCTCTCTCTAATTTGATTTGAAGCCTATTCCAGAAGTGAGAATTTATGCTTGGTACTATAAACTCAGTCAAAACTCATATCTTAGTGGATCGTAAACCCTAGGGAGATCTTACTGCTGTTGTTTCACTAAATTTACATGATTTTAAACTGCTTTCTAAGTATTTATGCTTCTGTCTGTTGATTAGTATAGCTTTCAGCATTGGTCAGAGAGGCTTCTCTTTGCAATGAATGGTGGTGAATGCAGAAACTCATAGCCTTGCAAGGTACTAAAAATAAGCAACTGTCGAGGGCCCATTTGATACAGGACATTTATAGTACCTCCTCTCAGGCTCAAGGATCATCCCAGATGAAAGTATAAAAAAAATTTGTAAGAGCCATTACAATCATGAATTCAGCAGCTGTGGTTGTCTACACTGGGCCTATCTATCAACAGTCAGTTATGGTGGATGAAGAGCTCTACATTTCCATAGTGAGCTACTGACTACTGAGAGATACTGGGAAGGGAAAGTCATTGACTTTATCTGTGTACTGACTGGTGAGCCCACCAGGATCCAGTGGATAATTCAACACCTCTAGTCAGGTAAATGAACTCAGTGAGTCACAAAACACAACAAAGTACATGTAAGTGGGAAAGGGACTTAGAAAGTAAGGGGGTTGTCAGGGTGGAAGGAGGAAAAGAGAGCGATCAGAGCACCTCGGGCGCTTGCATAAAATGATCAAAGAATGAATTTAATCAATAAAAAAGAAAAGATCACTTTTAAACTACAAATCAAATTAGTTTTATTACTTCTCAAATATTTCTCAAGAGTAAGAGTTTCAGTATTTGACTGAAATACTTTGCTGAGTTTCTTTGATAGCTAATATTTTAAAGTTACCTTATATCCCCAACCACACATAAATATAGGTTCAGAGTCATGAACTATCAATCAAGCCTTAATAAAAAGTAATTTCCAGAATTCAAGGTTGTTAATGTTTCATTTACACAAGAATTGTTAAAAAAAAAAAAGGACCCGATGGCACTTGTCACCCTTGCATGGAAAAGCACTGTATAGGCCATTTAATTTAAATGCCAAATGCTCAATTAGTATTTACACAAATATTTCCACTCCTGTGCACTGTGCTCTCATGTTCATTTAATTCTGTTTCAAGGTTAATTCCTTTTCCGCTACTTGCTCAGTGGTAACAGGTAATAAGTGGTAAATTATATCTATAATTACATAATCAGGAGAAATTATTACATTTATCAAAAGCAATGCAACAATAGTTTTCATCTTGTCCTAAGGATTTACGTTTACATTTCATTGTAAATCTCTTGGTAACTTCAGATACCATTTGCTAGGTGTCACCATCAGGCAGTAAATATGATCAGTTTGCCAAATCATCTGAAAATGGCTTCAAAAATAAAGATAAAAGGAGAAATATACATTATTCAAAGGAATTCTTCTTGAAAGATTTTTTCTTTTTTTTTTTTTAATTCAGGAAGTTCGAAAGACTATTAACTGCAGATTTATCATGAACTCTTGATAGTAAGTCTGTCAATAAAACCTGAAATTCAATTTCAAAAGACTGTAAAGATAAGGTTATCTATTATATGCCATGTGTTTCAAAGGCTACATTTCACTGAGAAACAAAGCTGAAAGTCATGGCATACCCTGCCCAGTTTCCCCATTTCTACTTGGAAAACATTCTGTTGAATCACTTTAAAGAACTCTTATCTGATATTCATATTTAAGAGAATTTAAATAGAGAAGCCTTTTGATCAACAGTTTCCATGTGGTGGGTTGTGGTGGGCTCTTTGTTACTGTCCTAACTTCCATTGGTTATCAGTTTGACTGTGTGGCTTCTTTGGCACTATGTACCAAGGATAGAAGAGTCTTAGCAAAAGATGGCCCTGTTAGCCTTGCTCTCTGGAAATATCTGAAGTAGTAGATGTGAGAAAGCCAAGCCTTTTCAATTAGGTAAAATCCCAGGTAAAATCCAGATATTTGTGAAGAATAATACTGGACCAAGTAGTGAGGACAGAACACACAATAGACCACCTTCACTTGGGTGAGACCAAGAAAACCAATACAGCTATCTACTCATTCTAGAATTACTATGAAATGATAACTTATTCTTTTAATCCAAAATTTGGGCTGGTTTGTGTCCAACTTTTGAAAAAATATTTTGCCTATTATTATTTTTTTACTTTATGTATATGAGTATATTATCTGCATGTGGGTACATGCACATGTATTGTGCAATGCCCATCGAAGTCAGAAGAGAGTGTCAGGTCCCCTGGAACTGGAGTTATAGACGGTTGTTGACCACCATGTGGGTGCTGAGTTTCAAAACCAAGTCCTCTGCAAGAGGAACTTCTGTAAGTGTAAACAGTTCTCTTAACTGCTGAACCATCTGTCTGGCCCCAACTTTCTATTTTTGAGACAGGGTCTCCCTAGTCTCAAGTGGCCTAGAACTCACTATGTATACCAGGCTTAATCTCACAGAGATCTACCTGCTTCTGCCTCCCAAGTGCTGGGATTAAAATTTCACTATTACTCCTAGTACTTGGGTCCTACTTTTAACTATCAACTACACAGTCTAGAGTCATCAGAAAATGAGGCGTTTTCTAGGTCAGGTGGGCCTCCAGGCATGTCTGTGGGGCACTGTCTTGACCAATAATTGATATAGAAGGGCTTGGCCCAATGTAGGTGGCACATCCTCTGGGCAGGTGGTCCTGACCTCTATAATAAAGCTAGCTAAGTGTTAGCATGTAAGAGTCAGGAAACAGCATCCTCCGTAGACTCTTTTGTACTTCCTTGGCTGTGAGTGAGGTCCTTGATTGGAGGTAATGTAGTGTGCCTTAGCAAGTGGGCGTGGCTTCAAGTTTCTGCCTGAGTAACTGCCCCAGGGACAGGCGACAATTTATAATGTGAAGTAAGCCCCCTCACCTAAGTTGCTTTTGGTCAAAATCTGTGTCACAGAAATGGAATGACACTACAAAGGTTTATTTCTTCTTATGAAACAGTGAATATGGACATAGAAATTGGCATTCACTGAGCTAATTTATGGTGTTTTCTTCTATCAGGCTGTTTATTTTTGGGTCAAGCAACCTTTGGAAACAGCAATGAATCATGGTTAGGAAACAAGCACATCACAGACCCTTTCATCATGAAACAAGTTCCTTATTTGGAGGCCAGGTTGACAGAAACTCTGAGGTGAAGTTGGCTTGGTATTGGTCATTTTGGCTGAGGCATTGCCAGTAAGAAAGGAAGACCAGAGAGACAAGCTGATCTTCCTTCCATGGGAGCAGGAATGTAATGTAATCAAACTGGGCTCAGTTTTCCATTATGAATGAATTTTTGTGGCCATATAATTGAGTCCCCTCTTTGTCTAAATAACCTAATGTAAAACTATCAGCTATTTAAAGGGAACACCTAATTAATGCTGAAAAGAGAAGTATGTGTGTGTGTGTGTGTGTGTATTGAGAAAACCAATTTGACTTTATGCTGTCTCTTGCTTATGTAAAACTGAGTCTAAAGTATCAAGTTTCCCCACCACTCATAAAGCATGAGGTCTGAAATGTAATATATGACAGAGACAGGCACAGGTTTGTAGTTCTAAACCTCAGACAGCATTTAGTCAGAAGCTTGTCCTCTTGATAGGGGAGATAATATACTCATAATACATTTAACTCTTCTGGCTAGTCAGAGGCAAAGATTTAACCATCTTTTGGTTACTATAAACTGAATTTAAATATTTTATCACATCAGAAGCATTCCCTGGTGTATCTGCGTCCCCCTGCACTTTCAAGTATTCATCATAAACCACAAAAAGTGTTGAAGCATGCCCTCCCAATGTGGCCCTTGATGGTCACATCCACTGTCTGAGTTCAGTGGAATGCTCTCTGTCTTAGGGACCAATAGAGTGAAAAAGGATAAGGTCTGTGTTGGGACTCAGTTGTTTTATGTGTACGAATGTTTTCCCTGCATGTATATATGTGTGTCACATGTGCAGTGCCCTCAAAGGCCAAAACAAAGGACTGGGATTACAAATGGTTATTAGCCACCACATGAGTGATGGGAATCGAACCTGAGTCCTCTGCAAAAGCAGCTAGTGCACTTAACTGCTGAGCTATCTCCCAACACCTTGATTTACTAGACTTCAATCATGGATGCTTGTGAAACACTTCACTGCTTAGACTTTAATTTCTGCAGAAAATTTTCATATATTGTTGGTTTGGGTTTTAAAAAATTCTTTGGAAAATCCAGAGACAAATGAAGAAACACAGTATCAAGCTTTATCTTTCTTCACTGTTGGGGTGGGTGGGTTAACTTCAGAGCTTTGATTAACCCTGGAGAAAATTTTAAAAAGTGTAATGTGAGGACAAATCTCATTATAAATCCAGAAGAGGGAGTTCATATTACACCTGCACCTACCTCTCATCTTTATGTTTATGTATTGACCACATTGTTATCTATCCCTCCATCTACTTTCATTTCTCTATATGCATCCCTTGTGTAACTGTCAGCTATTAATTATGTATATATGCATGTAATGATTTGTCATCTATTCATAAAACTATCTTTTAAATATGCTGCTATATTGAACCTTGGTTTTATGTATCCAATTTTTGACTTTTCAGGATTTATGTGTGTGTGTGTGTGTGCACGTGCGCTTGTGCGTGCATGCACATGTGTGTACATGCTTGTGGTATGCTGTGTGTGCACATAGCTGTTGGTGTGATGTATGCCCATCTGTGTGGGTACACAGAGAGACATGCACTCTGTGAGGAGGCCAGAGCCCAATGTTGGGTATTGTTCCTGCATTATTTCACAATTTTACTTTCTTTTCCACTTTACTTGTTGAGTTAGAGTTTTTCAGTGCACTTTGGTGATCTGCCTGTCTCTGTTCTTGCCCTGGTTACTGGAGTTATGTGATGTTGCTTCTAGCTTCTTACATGGGTGGTCTGTACCAGAACTTAGGTCTCCATGCTCGAGTGGCAGGCACTTTTGACAACTCTGCTACCTCCTCAGTCCGCTTTGTAGAATTTAGAGTGTTTTGCTTTCATTTAAGATTTCTACCTATTAAATATCAAAAGCAATTCTTGTTTGCTGCATGCTAGTCATGTCAAACTGAGACATTTTTGCCTATTAGTTTATTAGAACCTTCTGTGTCCCTACAGAATACACTCTCATTCTCATCTCTAATTTATATGGTTTGGAAGTTAAGTGACTTAATGATGGTCCTCTTTGTGCTGGAAGAAGGAAGAAACCCTGGCTTCCTCTTTACTACATTGCCTCCTGCATTGGGTGAAGTTGGCACATTATCTGATTTTAAAATACAACACTTTATACACAGCAGAAATAAGAATCAGATCAATAAAGTCCTGAGATGGGGTCATCAGGACCAATGTCTAGATTTCATCATTAAGAATTCTATAACTGTCTTTCAAACAATGGCAGTCTGCAAGCATCTTGCCACTTTATCAGAACTACCCGTGTTTATAGGCATGGTTTCTCTAGCTCTGTGTGAGCCTATTCAGAAGTGCCTCAGGGAAGTATTCTTGAAGCTTCCTTGTGAGTGGGTGTGTTGTTGTATCTAATTATTAATAGAAAGTACTTCACTCCGTGGAAGGGTATTGGTAAGTATTTCCCATTCGGGGAGTGAATGAGTTTTCATGGTTCAGATGCTAATGTAAACCCATATTCTTCTTCTGGCTCCTTATGAAAGAAAAATTAATTTAACTAAGAGTGTACATGTTGCCATGCTGTTCCTGCTTAATTAAATTGATTAGAGTCCTGGTTGGACTATTATGTCAAGGTTTTCCATGCTTAAAAAAATGTGTACAGGCAGGCAATTCATTTGAATGAGTGTAATATGAGTGTAAAATACCTAGGACAATAGGTCCTTTTTAATCTACTGTTAATAAGTCATCTTAATTACAACTCAGAAACGAACTTGACAGTACTTTATACTTTAAATAGAGGGAATCATTATTTTTCATTTTCCCACTTGACAAGTTACAGGAATATCAGGTGTGCTAAATTTTAAACTGTTTATTCTTTTCTTCTTTAATTTTAATTATTCTTTGAAAATTCCATATATGTCTACAATGTGTCTCGATCGTATTTACCCTCACTCCCCCACTAAGACCCCCAGTCACAGCTTTCTTCTCTCTATCTCTCAACTATCTTCCTTTTATTAATGAATTTGTATTTTGACTTAGCAATACTAAGTCCAAGTGGTGTTTCTCTTACATGAATGGGCATGGGACATTTTTAACTAGATTTCTGCCTGACAAACCACAAGACAGTCTAAATATGGCCCACTGGTTGTTTATGTAAATAAAGTTTCATCAGAACTCATTATACTCTCTTAAGCTCGTATAATCTGGACCTGTTTTTCTCCTAGAATGATAGACTTGGATGATTGCGACCGAGATGACAGGGCCTGAAGTCTAAAATATTTATTGTCTGAAACTAATGAAAGGGAGAGTGACCAGTTCTTTTATTTATTATTTTCATTGAATTGTTGTGTATTTCATTGAGAATATACACACAGAATCAACCGGAATCGTTTTTAAACCCACTTCCTTACTGGCACCCCGCCCCCAAGGCCCATAACCCTCAAACCGGTATTCCCACAGTCTTTCGTCTCTGTTAAGGTTCATTGTATCAAGTTAGTGTACCCAAGTGACCTCAGTGCGGGTTCATCCACTGAGGTTTAGTCCACCTATTCAGGGTCGCTTTCTTTTAAACAGTGTCTGTTATATGAGGGTGGTATTCGAACATGTTTCCAAGTAAGCAAAATTAAAGTTCATTTGAGAGCTGATGCTGCCGTCCATGATACGGTCCATGACTGAATTCTGTTGGAAGGAAATATTTCTCTCTTCGTGCTGTTACGTCATAGACTAGGCTTCTGGACTGCTTTGCGTAGAGTTGAATTGTGTTGTTTAACTGTTTCTCCTAATCCTTGAGTCTGCCAAAGTGACCTTTTGAGGAGGAGATTTATATGCTTTGTCTGATCCTATGTATCACTGACAGCACAATTAACAGTGCTAATTGGGACTCTTCTGAAAGGACTGTTGGGACATTGGTGAAGCTGGATGAATTATTGCCCCAATTATGGACAGAAATCCTATTATAAATGTTTCTCTTCCATGTTGTGGGTATTTGTAAAAGTTGCATACTTGGCCACTAGATCTACACATTCGACCATATTGCTCTTAGAATTTTCTAGTTCCTTATCTACTTTTGTTTACTCTTTATAGTAGTTTTTATTGGTGTTATAAAACACTGGCCAAAACCAACTTGGGGAGGAAAGAGTTTGCTTTCCCTTCAGCCTACAATTTATCACAGAGGGCAGCTGGGGCACGAACTGAAGCACAGACTACAGAAGAGTGA
The DNA here is from genome assembly GCA_035773235.1 of Eospalax fontanierii. NCBI lineage: Eukaryota > Metazoa > Chordata > Mammalia > Rodentia > Spalacidae > Eospalax > Eospalax fontanierii. The sequence goes on along the minus strand of CM069547.1, from coordinate 48,294,776 downwards.
TATTTACCTACTTGCTCCCTGACCTTTGCTTAGCATGTTTTCTTATACAACTAAGGATGACCTGCCCATGAGTGACATCACCCACAGCAGACTGGGACCTCCCACACCACTCAATAATCAAGCAAATGCCCCACAGACATGGCCACAGATCAGTCCAGCAGAGGAAATTCCTGAGTTGAGAGTTCCTCAAATCAGGTATGTCAAGTTGAGAGCTGAAGCAATTCACCCATCTTCATATATTAGAATAGTGACTTTCATAGTTGCAGTTGTTAACAGGCTGTCTATGAAGTGACGTCTTTATATAAACCCATGAGGCCCATAAACTGGAGCTCCGATGATAGCGAGGACCAGAGGCAAAAGCTTAACTCTTCTCCCCTCACTCTTGCTGCTCTCTTATCTACTTCTGTACAGTCCCCAGAATTCTAAGAAACAATTTCAACATTAGTAGTTATAAAGAAATAATTTGGATTAAACTGTGCTCTTAGATAGAACTAATGGCTTTTAATTACTAAAACATCTTGATGGTTCTCAGGAGGAGCTGTCAAGGCATACCATGACAAGGTGTGTCACAGAAAAGCTCCACAGACTCGAATCAACACTCAAAATGAGAGCATGTGGTTTTTTTGGTAGCTCTGAAGATAGTTCTGAGAAGCCACTTCCTCATGAGGATACCTGTCAAAGACAAGGACTTGGTAGCGAGGCCATTCATCCTGACTAGCTCCAACTACGCCTTCACTTTGAACAGGTCATTTCATTCTCTAAATGACTTTTTCCTTTTGTGATTGTCTGAAAATTCTTCCAGATTAAGCCTCCTTCTAAGGAGAGAAAAAGATGAACCAATTCCTCCTCAATTCACATTTCATGAACTTGGGAAGTTAGGAACCAAGTTCCCAGATTATTTCAGCAGAGACAAGCTGTAGTGTATTCCTTTTAGACAGTGGGGTGACTTGAGTGCATCGTATAGATATTCATCCCCAAAGCATATATACAAATGATGAACATCTCAATTCAAAAGCCTTAAAAATTTTGTACATTCCTAAATATCTCAGGAGTCACATATGTGTTTGGTACATAAATTATCCTGTATCTATGTAAGCAGCCTATGAACATATGGATTACTTGGAAGTTGCTCCAGAAATCTTTTAAAACTACATTTGTGACAATTTATATATGACTGTGCTTTCACAATGGGCAGCGTAGACCTTCTGCCACGCATGTGTTGTTGTAACCTCAAGGAAAAGGATTCAACAAACCTCTGGCAATGTTCAGTGCCTGAATAGCCTTCTAGCCTCAGGCTTCTCCACAGAAGTTTCCCGAAGTGCGTTTCCAAGGCTCTGCATTTGGATATAGGTTATTTATGGGAATTAACATGGAGAGATGGAACAGCAGGTCTGTGTGGGATGCTGGCAAGTTGGAGTCTAAAAATGAGTGACGTGCGTTGTAATGAGGTACGTACATCTGAGATACAGGGTGTAGAGGCGGGAGGCAGGAGGCGAAGAACATGATATGATCTAGTTTATTTAAAGGCTTTGAGAGGAAAATAAATCACTCAGATGTGCTCAGGTAAAAGATCTCCTCTTTATTTTTATTTGCATGCCTTTTCATGCCAGAAGGACATAATTAAGGCAACAAAGGAACATAATATATTTAAAGGCAAAACAACTGTTTCTCTGTCATTACAGCCATGTATTTTCATTCCTATCACAGTCAGTTCATCTGTGTTTCTTGTTCAGATGGGTCTGGAGAAGGCAGTGAAGGGCCAGGCATGTATAGCTCAGGAGGGAAAACACTTACTAAGCATGCATGAAACCCAGCAATGCATAACGACTTGGTGGTACACATCTGTAATCCCAGCACTTGGGAAGTGAGGGAGAAATAACAGAAGTTCAGTGTCTTACTCTGTTACACAGAGTAAGTTTGGGACTAGTTTGGGCTACATGAGATCTTGTTTCAAAAACAAAACAAAACAAAACAAAAAGACAATGAGAACATCACTTCTGTTTGGCTTCAGAAGCAAGGAAATCCAACCGTACAAATTTTATTTTACCGTAAACCTGGCCATCCTGCTATGGTATATTTGTTACTTATGAGCAATTTACATGAGAAATTAAGCTCTAATCGGTTGAAAAATTACAGCCACATGGCAGGTCTTTATAAATAGAATACCCTGTTAACTATGCTGGGATTATCTAATTCATTAAGTGCAATATATGAAAAAGGACAGATCTCTTTAATTGGCTAATAACACTAAACTCTCAAGCTGGTGGGCAATAAACTTCTTAGGTTGATTACCTCAGGTTGTGTATACAATAGTCAGGATGCAAGAGCTCTTGATGGACTGAACTGGGGTTCTCTTGCCTTTTGAGGAGACTTTCTATTTATATCCATAGACCTGGGCTGCTCCCAGTATTGGTCAGAGAAGCTTCTTTGTGCAGTGTGCAGCAGTCAACGCAGAGAGGCATAACTGATCAGAGTGCTGTGAGTAGGTGACTGTGAGTGCTCAGCCTTAAACAAGTCGTCTTTACCAGCCTTCTCATCCCGCACATCTTCGCCCATCTGCCATGGCTTAGGGAGCATCAAAGAAGAGGCAGAAAGAAGGTCAGAGGTGGAGGCTGAGAAATAGTGCTGTGACATTTCGATTATGGGCATAAAGGCTGTTGTGTTCATGAACCCAAGTCAGCTGTGTTGACCTACACAAGACCTGCATAAGATCAAGCAGACAAAATTCCAGTACAGAGGAAGGAGGAACTCCTGAGACCCCACCCTCAAATGAGGAGCAATTGGCTGCCGAGGAGGGATATCATTCTCCAGGGTTGTGGCAACTGGTAGGTTTCCCATTCTCCAGTGGACGTCCCATAACCATGTAGATACAGGTAACATTAAACGGTTAATATACTAAAAGGAAAAATTAAGAATACATGACATTGGGAGGTAGCCAAGTGTGGGGAGATCCAGGAGAATTTGGAGAGGGGAAATCAGGAATGGATATGGCCATATTTCATCACATACATGCATGAAATTTTCAAAAATGATGTTTGTCAGGGGCTTTCAATTGCCACAGGCTTCTATGAAAGAAGTGAGGCGAAGCTGATGCAATTGTGGGAGCTTGGCTGGACAGAGAGCAGTTCACCTTGATGATCTGAGACAGAATGTCTGACCTCAGAAGACTGAAGCTAGCCTTAGCAATGCTGTGTGTGGCTTAGCATTGATAGAAAGGTTTCTTGGGCTGGGAGGTAGCTCAGTTGATAAAGTACTTATGGCACAAGTATGAGGATCTGAGTTCTATCCCAAGAAATCAGGTAAGAAAAAGTCAGGTGTGCTAGCGCATACCGTTAAGTGTCAGGGAGGCAGGTAGGAGGGTTACTGGGGCTTGCTGGCTTGATGAGTTTCAGGCCAAATGAAAGAACTTGTTTCAGAAACAAGGTGAACAGATTCTGAAGATGACACCCAAAATTAACACTTGGATTACACACACACACATACATCACACACACACACACACACACACGATAGAAAGAGTTCTCTCATAATGCCTGTCATAGGCCATGCGGTTTATATACAAGTCCTTGAAATAAGGATGGGTGTCCTAAGCATTTTATAGTGGAAGAAACTGAATCCTAGAGAGATTGGTTATTATCCCCAGTCCTATAATTGCAAAACTACAGAGCAGTGGGTGAACCCAGCCACAGGATAGGTCTGAATGTCTCACTAGCACATAAGGGCTCTCAAACTTTAATGTATGTTTAGTTCCACTGGGGATTTCAAGAATTTGCAGATTTGTTTTCTCTCTCTCTCTCTCCCTCTCCCTCTCTCTCGCACACGTGAGTGTATGTGTGTGGGGGTGTATATGTGTGTTTGTGTGTACTCAGGCACCATCCACCTTGTTTTGAGACAGAACGTCTCACTGGCATGAAGCTCACCAACTTACCTACACTTGACCACAAGTCTTAAGAATCTACCTCCCTCTACATCCCCATAGCTGGGATGGCAATTTTTCAGGTGCATTGCATATTGTACCTGGCTTTTTAAATGTGAGTTCCGGGAATTTAACTCCAGTCTTCAGTGAATTTTGACAAAGGGGCCAAAATATACATTGTCCAAAAGGGAGCATATTCACAAAATGATCAAACTGGATAGCAACGTGTTCAAGAATGAAATTAGATCCCTGTATCTTACTCTGCACAAACCTCAACTCCAAATGTTTCAAAGACCTCAACATAAGATATAGTACTCTCAGTCTGAGAAAAAGATAAAGTAGGGAGCACTCTGGAACTTATAGGCACATGAAGGACTTTCTGAACAGGACCCTGATAGTGCAGGCGTTAAGACCAACAACTGACCAATTGGAACCTCATGAAATTAGAAAGTTTTTGTATTGCAAAGGGCACCATCAACCAGGAGACAACATGGGAAAAAATATTTACCAGCTATATATTGAACAATGGGCTAGTACTCAAAAGACTAAATATCACAAACAAACAACCCAGTTAAGAACTGGAGCAAAGGATTAAACAGAGTTTTCAAAGAATGAAACCTAAATGGATGAAAATTATCTTTTAAAACGTTCAGCATATTTCCCATTCGGGAAAGTCAAATTAAAACTTCTTTAAGAGTTCATCGTACCCGGCCAGATTAGCTAGGTATTAAATTAAATAATGACAAATGCTGGTGAGGACCTGGGAAAAGTGGAGCACTTACTTATTTGCTGCTGTTTGCAGTGCAAACTGGTGTAGCCATTGTGGGATTCTGTGTGGGGGTTCATCCAAAAACTAAAAATGACTCCCACGTGACCCCACACCACTCTTGGGCATGTGCTCAAAGGACTCTTATCTTACTAGTGAGATAGCTACTCATTAAGGTTCATTGCTGCTCTACTCACAATACTCCAGAGATGAAAACAACCCAGATATCTATAACTGATGACTGGATAGTAAAAGCATGTACATTTGTATGCTGGATATTCTCCAGCTGTTAAGAAAAACAAAATATTAAACTCACAGGTAAATGAGTGGAACTGGACACAATCATCTTAATTGAGGTCACTCAGACCCCAGACTATAAACATTGTGTTTTCTTCCTCAGAAGTGAGTAATAGCTTTTAATCTTTAGATAGGAGCATTTCAATAGGCAAATCCTTACAGATTCTGAAACTAAGGGGCTGTGGCTCTAGTTCATAGGAGGGAAGATAGAATGCAGTGATACAAATGTGAAAGAAGAATATCAGATAGGATGAGTTTAATGAAGTGAGGAATGGGAGGCGGAGAGGAAAGGGAGGAAGAGTAGGCATAACCAACACTAAAGACTCTTGAACAAGTTATATGGAAGCCAACTATAGAAGCTTCTTTCAATAGATACAATATAAAGCGTTTAAATGTGGTTTTTAAATGGGCCACTCTATAACAGTGGTCCTAATACTCATGACAGGGTAGCAAATGAAAGCCCAAAGCCAGGACTTCCTTTTTTAGAGATATTGGCAAGTCATCCCCTAGATGCTCACCAAATATTGGCTGTTGTTATTGTACTTGGTTACCCACCAGACTAGATGGTAAGATGCTATTGCTGAAGAAATACAGAGCTTATCTGAGGAGCAAGTCTGGCACTAACCTTGAAGCTGCATCTCTGCTAGCTAACTTTCATAGAACTAGAAGATACTAAGAATGTCACTGGCAGAGAAAGGTAACCATCAGCCTTACTTAGCTGTGAACCCTGAGAATACAATGACAACTGGCTTGTAAATATTCCCTCTGGGGGCTGGAGAGATGACTCAGTGATTAAGAGCACTTGCTGCTCTTGCAGAGGACCCGGGTTTGATTCGCAGCAGCTACATGGTGGCTAACAACCATTTGTAACTCCAGTTCCAGGTGAATCCAACCTCTTGTTCTGACCACCATGAGCTTTGCTCCACACGGGTGTACTTAACACACATCCAAGCAATGCACTCATACACTAAAATAAAAATAATAAAATATTTTTAAATGTCTTCTGGTACAACAGTGGCGTGAGTATTATGTGAATAACCAACCATCTTTTACTAGGATTTAAGGCCTAAATCAGAAAATGGAGTCCATTACCTGGCCCCGTAATCAGGGCCAAGAAGCTGTGACTGTCACAGCCACATGCCCTGTCAGAGAACTTACTACTCACACTCTGCTAAATAGACATAATACTAAATTGACTCATGCTGTCTTATTGTTATAGCTGTGGAGCAGGGCATCTCTCAACAGAGAGGGTTCTTCTTGCATCATATTAACACAAGACCAACAAATAGTCCGCATGCAGAGAATAAAAAGACTATGTGGGTGCTCAGCCCTAAATTGTATACCAATATCATAGCATTTAATCCCAAGACTCGTGGATCTTTGTGGAAGAGGGGTTGAAAGGATTGTAAGAGCCAGAGGTAGTATACAAGCACAAGAAAACTGCGTTGCCTAAACACCACAGAGTGGTTGTACATATTTATAACACAATATTCATGACAGCTTGCATAAGACCTGTGCAAACCTAAGCTAGGAAGCCCCACCCCTAGCTGAGAGTCTGTTGACAACTGATGAGTGCTGGGAGAGGGAGAGTTGAGTCTCCTTACTAGAGTGATTCCTGGATTGCTTCGACTTCAAGGGATAGACCCTTTTCCAAGGTCATTTGGGAAATACAGATTAGACTTAACAGGTCTTTAAAAACAAAAGAAAACTAGCACTAGAGGACTGAAGGGAGTGGTCAGTAAGGCGGGATGGAGAGGTCAGAGGGAGTTTGGGCATAATCAGAATATACCGTATGAAATTCTTGAACCAATGAAAATACTTAAAAATATGCTGGCCAGGTTCAGTGACTTAAACTCTTCAGCTTTCAATTTCCAATGTTTTTCTATTGTTCTGTGGTTGGGTGGGTTAAATCAGTGAAGATGCCTGTAGGATTTGAACTCATTACAGAGATGGGCTTCCTGCCTTATGATTCCATGTCACTTGGGAGAGTGGTTCATGAAGGGGCGGAGAGAGGTAGTTAATAAAGTCAGTGTGAGGACCTGTTCTCCGGAATGCATTAAGCAATGTGGTTTCTGATGATTTTCAGTGCATTTGTCTTCAGTAAACTTTTCATTTTTCAAAAAGGTCATGATAACATTTTTCAAAAGTTCATGCTAAACTTCATTTCCTAATGCTTTTGGGACCACATTTTTGGGGACTGGTAAAGAGGGTTTACAGAAATGAGGATGGTTTCCATTTAGCACTAGTGGAAGCCTCACCACATGGTCTTTCACTCTGATAAAGCAACTTCCTGGTTTCAGAGATGGTAAGCAGGGCCCTGGTAATAGAAGCACGAGCTACTTGGTCCATCAGGCTTCAGGAACACACCCCCAGCTCATGATAAGACTTGGTTTCATATGAACAGCAGGAGCTCTTGTTTGGAAGGTGCTCTATGACTATACTTAATACAATGCCCTGATCTTTTATTTAACTTTGAGTGCATTAAGGATCACACAGTGACATAGCTTATGTGAACAGCAAAGCTATGGTTTCACTCAGGGATATCTGAGTCTGAGAACACATTCAAAGCAGCCATGCATTTCTACCTCAATATACTTGTCAAGTTCATGATGCCTAGATAAGTGTTTATTTATTATTATTATTATTACTGCTATTGTTACTATTATTATCAGAGCTTTAAATTATTCTTAAACTACATTTTACTGAGTTTTTGTGTATTTCATACAGTTCATCTTAATCATATTTAGGGCCCCTCCTCCACTGGCAGTCTCCGATAGCCACCCAACAAATTTCATATAGTCTATCATATATGTTAAGTAAGGCCTATCAAATCAAGCTTTTGTACCTAGCTGTCCCTCTATGCAACTTCATCCCCTGGAGTCTAGTCAGCCTATCTAGAGTCACTACCTTAAAGAAGATCAAGTCTCTATCACCCAGCAGTAATACGTTGCCAATATTCCTTGGCTAACAGTGGAGCCTTGCCCATTTCCAAAACACAGTTGTATGCTGGTATTTATCTGATGAATCTGTATGGGTCTTGATCACACTGTCACCATTGCTGTAAGTTCATATGAACAAATTCCCAGCCACCTGGAAGACTCTGTTTCCTTATGTTCGTGCACCATTCCTGGTTCTTACAATATTTTCATCTCCTCTTTCACCATGGTTCCTGAGCCGTGGGAGTTGAGGTTTAATATAGGAGTCTTATCCAAGGACACATGTTCTGCAGTCTCATATTTTCTACACTTGGTCCAGGTGTGACCTTCTGTGTGCATCGCCCTCTGTTGCACAAGGAAGCTTTACTGGTGACAGTTGAGAGGTGCATAAGTATTCTCTCTATGCCCTGCTCCACCATGTGAGCCTTAGGTGTAGAGGTTCCATTATAGATGTGTCATTTAGGACTCATGTGTGATACTGTAAACATAACAAAATTCACATGGGTGAAGAGGTCATAGATTCTAGAGAGAAAACCCTTCCTCTGTCATAACCCTAGACAAATGTAATTTCTTACTGTGTGCTAAATATAGATCCTTATATTTATAGAGAAATATACCACACACCACTCATCACAGAAGCATCTTTTGTTTTGACACAACACCTTACTATGTGTTTTTCCCCCACTGTTTTCTGTTTTTCCCCTTAATTTATTTTTAGGGGGATATGCAAACACCATAATACTGTGCACATTAATGAAAGTGCTATGTGATGTTTATGTGTGTGATACCCCCCACATATATAGTGCAATTTTAAATCGCATTAAACATATCTGTCTCCTCATATATTTACCATATATTTTCTGAGATAGGTTCTTGCTATGTAGCCCAGACTGGCTACAAACTCAGGGCAATCCTCTTGCCTCAATATCCAGAGTACTGGGATTAAAGCATGCAGTACCATTTCTTCATGGTGAAAACATTCAGAATTCTTTCTTGTAATTTTTAAAAAAAAATGTCTAGTCAGTCCATTGCTGCCATCGGCAGTTGCCTGACTGTGCTACAGTGTTCAGAGACCCCAGCTCCTGCCTGAGGACAGCATAGTGTTCACTGAGATAGCTGTGTCCACTCTGCCCTGCACTCCGCTCTCCCCAGCCTCTGGTAACCACCGTCTTACTCTCCACTTGTGACACCAACTTTCCTGGACTCCACACAGGAGGCAGATCACATGCGGCCCGCCTCTCTGGGTGTCTGTGTCAGCTCACATCATATAATGACCTCTAGTTCGAGTCATGTCACATATGATAAGGCTGTCCCTTGTCATTGCCTTGATGACTGAAATGTGGGTAATTCTTTAGCTCTTGTGGCAGCAACTGTTGTAACAGTGGAATCCAGGAGTTCAAAAAAGGGCCTCTCTTTTGCTTTCAAGTGAATATTCTATACATCATTAAATGTAATTTAATTAGATAAAAGTAATATAATTAATAAAAATGTAATAAAATTAATGTAATTTTATAGAATAAAACTTATTAAAGTTTTTAAATTGCCCAGTTCCTACACAAGGATCAATATGAAATGGACAAAACCCTAGCTACCAATAATGTAAACCGGTCTTCTAGTTACAGTCCTTCTATTGGTGGTCTTTCTATCTATCATCCTTTTATTGATGGTCATTTTATTGAAGGTCCTTCTACTAATGGAACTTCTGTTGGGGAATCGTCTCAGAATTCTGAAGCGGCTTTGCAGTTCCCTCAAAAAATAACTTATTTAAAATGAGCCCCAAAGACATGTAAAATATGCTGTGATGATTATCTTGACCTAGCTCTTTAATTTTTTTTTTGATTTATATATTTTTATTTTAAGGGTGTGAGTGCTTTGCCTGCATGTATATTAGTGTGCCTGTGCCATACAATGCCCACAGAGGCCAGAAGAGGTCTACTGGTATTCTCCTTTGTGAGTGTATGTGGTGTGTGTTGGTGTGCATGCATGTGTGTGTGTATGCATGTGTTTGTGTTTGTGTACAGCTGTGTGTGATGGCTAATCTTGGTTGTCAATTTGGCACACTTGGGAAATGGAAGCTTTAATAGAGAGATTGGCCTGTGTGCGTGTCTTGGAGCATTTCTAAATGATGAAGGAGGTCCAGCCCACTGTAGAAGATGCTGGCCCTGGGAAGGTCTTAGGCTGTATAAGAAAGGTAACGAAGCAGAAACCAGAGGCAAGGCACTAAGCAGAGTTTCTCTATTGGTTTTGCTTCAACCTTGGTTTCCCTCAGTGAACTACAACCTGAGGAAAGTTATGAACTCATCCTCTCCAAGTGGGTTTGGCTCATTCTTTTAGCACATCAACAGAAAAACAAACTAGAATACTGTGTGAGTGAAGGCATGGGTGCAGAAGTCAGAGAACAAGTCTGGGTGAAGGTCTTCATTATTCATTTTTTCTGAGACAGAATCTAGGAACACTAGATCACAGACATGTGCTGCAACTCAGACGTGATATGGGTTGTGGTATTTCAACTCAGGTAGTCATGGTTGTATGACCAACACTTTATCCACCGGGCTCTTGCCACAGTCTTAGCATTCACCTTTTGATTCACACAATTTTCCCGTCTAAATGTCTTTGACTCCTGTATTGGATGCTCACCTTAAGGCTGTCATCAGCAGCTTCTGGGATGTGCTGTAAATACCTGGTGACTTGCTTGATTTTTTGCTTGATTTCTATTTAGCCAGAATGTTTTTTGAAGATAGAATCCATCTTTTATTTCAAGAATACTGTTTAGCATAGTGCCTGCACACAGTGGGCACCAATCTGCTTAATTTAAATGAGGTAATAAATGCACGCCCACTTTAACGGAGCACAGCTGCCTGGGCAGAAGTATAAATGTTTCCACTGGATTATTTTAATTAAACAGTAGGTGGAAATGTCAGGCACTTAAGGTGGAAATAAAACTCAGAGTCAATTGGATGACTTTATTATTGGAACCTTTAAAACTCTGAACATCCTTAAGAGCCAGATTTTATAAAAAATATCTTGGAATGTTGGCCCATCCGCTATCAGCTCTGAAAACAGGCTTATCCTTTTATCCTTCTAATAGTTCTTTTGGTAATCTCAATTTATATAAGGACACATTTTATTTTTAGTGATGGCAAAACTAGAGTGCCCACAAATGAACTACATCTTAGCAATGGGCCTTGGAATTTTAGGTGTGTAAATTCACCAGTCATGAAATGATGAAGTCTTAAATTGCATTTCTTTAAGGCATAGTCTCTTGTGTACTTTGGTCAGAGATTAAAAAATAGGGGATTTGGACTCTGACTGGATTCTGAATGTTTTCTGTTGCTTTAACTTTCCTGAAGAAATATGAAGAAACGTCTGTTCACCAGAGATAGGAAAGAAACAACAGACTGAAGCTCCATTCCACAACAGTCCAACTTAGTGAACCACTGAGTTCATTTTGCTTACAAACATGGGCGAGGGAGTGAGTGACTCTAAAACACCTGCCTCACTTCAAACTCCTACCTCATCATGGACCATGTCTTTATAGAAGAGCATGGAACCTTTTCTGTTACCTTCTTTCTGTATAATCTAGCATCTTCTACGATCACTTGCAGCTGGGGGAAAGCAGGAAGGAATAACGGCTTGTACTCCCAGATGAGGAACCTGTAACCTTCCCTTCTGTCTGCTAGGAAGGTGCTCATAGCTCAGTAATTATCACCATAAATCTATTTACCTCTGTATTACTCTACTGAATTCATTGTCAGGCTTGTGAAGTGATCATGCTGTGCCTGGAGTAAAAAAGCCACGGTGCATCTTCTTTGTGAGTACTAGATTTGACATCCTCAGGAAAATGTGATCATTTTTAAGATGAGATTTCAAGAGTTTAACTTGCTCTGGGGCCAGCCATGCCTCTCATAAAAACTGTATGAAAGTGCTAATAAAATTACCCAATGTACGTGTAAAAATGTTACTCTTTGATCATTGTTTCCAATTATTTTCTTGTGCTTAATAAACATTTTAAGGAGGCATAATATCCAATATAATACTGTGACCAATAATAGATTTATAGATGTGTGAATTATTACAAAGTTGTGATGGTAATCAAATCATCTTGAATGTATTAAGAAGCATTATGAGCCACATATTTGGGTGTGTCTCTGAGGGCATTTGTAGAGAAATTTAACCAACGAGGAAAGATACATTCTGAATTTGAGTGGGACTATCCAATCAGTTATGTCTCAGCTGGATTAAGAGGGAAAGGAGTTAAGTGCTTTCTCTCTGCTTCCTGACATAGACACAGCGTGACTGTCTCACTACCACTGTGCTTTCCCTGCCAAGATGGGTTTCGTCTCCTCAAACTGTAATACGAAATCCCCTCCTCCCTAAGTTTTCTTTTAGGTGGATATTTGATCATAGAAACGAGAAAGGTAACTAATGTAGAAAACTGGTGTCAGGAGTCAGGTTGATGTAATATACCTGACCATGTAGTTTGTAGGCTTATGGACCAACTTTGTGGGAAGAATGTGGGTGAGTTTGTAGCTGTGAATTAAGAAGCTCTAGAAAGTTATAAGCCAAAATTAATGGGCCATTCTAGTCTGAGTTCAGAAAAATCAAAATGCTAAGAAATATGGACAGTGAAGGCTTGGCTCATGAGGTTTTGTAGCAGAACAAGTACTCTTTTGAGAACTAGACAAGAGACCATTCATGCTAAATTCTTCCAAAGAGATTTGATTGCATTCTCTCTGTGTTCTAAAAATGTGAATAAGATAGTAGAGGAAATTTAAAGACACTCTGGTGTTCAGACTGCATATGATTATTGTTCATTGCTCTTATCTGGGTTTACAGTGAGAGAGAATAGTGCATGTGGCAGAAATATACGAAATATTTGCCAACTGGTATAGAAAGGAGTGTGAAAATTTTAAAGTTCTAAACAAGGAGGCTCAGATAAAGCATCTCTAATTCTTGACCAGGTTAGTTCAATTAAGGAGCACCCTTATCCTCTTCACAGCTATGATAGCAGAGGTTTACTGAGGATGTGATGTCACCTGCTAAAAGTTTAGCTTATAAAAATGAAGAGTCATTTGAGGGAAAGAGACTAAACAGATTGATTTTGAATGGGTTACTTGCTTAAAAATAACCATCTATTGAAGTGTTTTCCTAGGCCTATCTACCAGGATATGCACTGGTCAATTCAATTTGGAGGTAACAGACAGAACGACAGAACTTGGAAGTGTAATTCGCATGGTGCTGGCTTGAACGCACGCAAAAATAAGAGCTATAACAGCCTGCACCGAGGTTCTGATAATCTACTGTTTCCTTTAGTCTGAGAAGAAAATGGATTTTTTGAACAATGTTGAGATTGTTAAAAATTGTGGGAAAGCTAAAATAGGAGTGAATGTATTTAAGTTATGAGGTGTCCAGAGCCTGTGGGGAGCAGGGGTACAGTTTATGTTTTAAAGTGATGTGTTTGGCTGTCCTGTTGACAGCAGTAGACTTGTGATCATTAATTTTGATTGTAAATTTGGCTGGGTTAAGAAACATAGGGCATTAATAAGCCACACATTTGTGTGTGTCTGATTGCTTTATGGCAAGCTTTAGCTGAGGAGGAAAACCCCAACCTGTGTCAGTGGCACAGTGGGTTAGGGAGAAAAAGAAAATGAACTGAGAGCTATCATTTATTTTTCTCTGCTTCCTGACTGAAGGCACAATGTGACCAGCCTGCTGCTGTATCTTCCCATCCATGATGGATTGTTTCCCTTAAAACTGTGAGCCAAAATAAATCCTTCCTTTCTTACATTACTTTTTGTCAGATATTTGGTCACAGCAATGATAAATGTCCTAATATACAATTAAGGTGTTCTATTTTGTCATCTCTCAAATTAAAAAATCAGAGAATCAGCAACCTAGAAATTGCTCTCCAGCTACCACTTATGAACCGTGGTCTCACATTTCTTTCTGAAAATAAGCTAGGATCTGCTAGTGATCCTATCACCATTTTTCTTGCTTTTGAATTTTATGGGGAAATTGTATCATCTTTATTCTGGTGCATCTGGATTTTGACATTCACTACTCTTTGAAATACACAGGACAAGTTTTCTTGTGTGTAGCCTGCTGTTGACTTGTAAGTAGCAAAGCTTGTGTTCTGTGCTATTGAATGAATGGAGCTAAATATGCTGTATCACTGACAGCCAATTTGACTTCTGGTTTTTGGCTGTTATAAACAGTGGCTGTTATTATGATCACAATATGACTTGTGCAATGGCTACTATGGCTGTCACTATGAGTATCTTCTGACTTGTGCACCATGTACATTTTAAAGCAGAATTCCACTGTCATACTCATATACATTTTCAACTCATGAACTATCCATTTTTTTGCATCACAAAACATTTTTAACACTCATGGAATAGTCTGCTTAAATAATGTCAACTCTTGATATTATCCCCCCTTAAACTGTATCTTTGGTGTGGGTTCTGGTTATCTCATGCTTGATTATATGTTATGTTCCCATAAGAATTAATAAGGTGGAATAATCTTTTCTATTCAAGTCTTTGATTTCTTCTTTTGTGAGATATTTTTAAAAGTCTCTGTCAGGTTTTGCTATTGGTGTACTGCTTTTTGTTGTTGTTTACTTGTAAGGGTTCTTTAGAGGCTCTGACTTGAGGCCTTTTCAGATACATGTATTACAAATAGCTTCTAGCTGGTGTTCGACTTTTGGCTTTCTTAATTATTAACGTATTCTAGTTGACTAATCTTTTCTCAATGATCAATGCTACTAATGTATCTCTGTTTATCTGAAACTTATAGATATTCCTATATTCTTATTATTTTCACTAAAAATTTAAATCTCAGTTAGCCTGAAATTAAATTGTATGTGTTTGAATCCAATGCCAGGCTTCTGTTTGTTTTCTTTTTTATGCAGTAGATGTAACACAATGGAGTGGAAAGATGCTCCTATCTTACTGTTCTGTATTGCCTTCTTTGTTTTAAATGGTATGACCATGTGATTTATAACTGTGATACTTCTACTTTATAATTAGCTATTTTTGTTATTTGAATTTAATTATTTGTCCCTCACTCTATCACAAAGTATCTTACATTCAATATAATGAACTCTTTTCTCTCTATGCATATATATATATATTTGTATGTGTGTGCATATATGTGTATATGTTATGTTTTTGTATAAACACACTTTAGCAATTCATAGTTGTTGACTAGAAGGGAGTGAATTGTGTCTTCTATATTAATACAATTAAGCATTTAATGAATATATATTTGGTATTTAGAAAAGAAAATATTTCTCAGTCAATGAGGTGAGTTTAATATTAGAACACATAACTATATTATAGGTCTTGGTATCTGGTGGTTTAAGTCCCCCAACTTTGCTTTTTAAGGATTGTATTGATTATTTATGGCAGTTGGTGTTTTCACATGTTTTAGAATCAAGTTAATTTCTATCAAAAACACTGTTCTTTTTAAACTGGGAGCACATTGTATTTTCAAACATTTCCAAAGGGGACAGCTATATTTACAGTATTAAGTCATTTAGTTCATGGTTATTTTAGGACCCTCCATTTATTTAGGCCTCTAATAAGTTCACCAGCTTTTCATTTATATATATATATATATATATATATATATATATATATATATGTTGTATATTCATCATTAATTTCTACCCTTAGTCTTTTATCTTCAGAAGCATTTTTGTTGTTACTGTAGTCTTCGTACTATGTTAAGATTTGCTAAAATAAACCACTGATCATCAGTTTTGCTGTCTAGTTTATTCTTCCGCCCTCTCCTGCACCCCCTTTCATGGCCCTCCAACTGGAGTCCATGTATTCTTTCATCTGTTAAGGTCTATTGTGTCAAGTCAGTGTCCCCAAATATTCCTCAGCTCAAGTTCTGCTGAGGTCTAGTCAGCCTATCCAGAGTCTCTCAATTTAAGAAGTTTTGCTGTATATTTTAAACAAACATAAATATAATGTGTTTTATGTTGGTGCATTCCACATGCAAGATGCATCAATTAGGACAACTTTATTAATCATGCTACCTAAAATTTCTGAACTTAATAGATTTCTCTTAATGAGTCCTATTAATTATTCAGAGAAGCAAATCACCTGTTATGTCTATTTATTGATTCTTTCTCTTAGCGCTATCTTCAGAGTTTCTATTACCCAGAAACTCAGCACTACCTGACCTTCTCTGTGAACTGAGATTTTCATCCTTCTGAATGATCTTTTTATTTTTATTATTTTAAATTATGAATTTTGTTTAATGTTTTCTATATACAAATGAATTTATCTTGAATGGTATTCACATAATATAATTATTACTTGCTTTCTCCTTGAAACTTTAGTTCCTCATATACTTAAAGTTGTTTTTCTATATAAAGTTTCTCCTTGAAACTTTAGTTCCTCATATACTTAAGGTTGTTTTTCTTCTATATAGTTTGGTAGTCATAATTTTAAGGTAAATCTTGGAGAAAGTGATAGTTTTATAACCTGAGTCCCTTGAGTGAGAGTTGAAGAATGAAGATGAATATAAACAATTTTCCTACTTACATAATATGACAGAAGGAATTTTGTAGAGGAAACTAGTGGCCATCAATAGACTATGAGAAAATCAAAATGATGCTTAGTTCCAGGTAGTATTCAGTAAGAAATGGGATCTGTGATGGTCAGTACTGAGTGTCAACTTGACAAGATCTAGAATCACCCAAAAGATAAGTCTCTGGGCATATCTATGAGGGATTACCTACATTTGGTTAATTTAGGTGGGAAGAGTCACTGTGATGGGATCATCGCATGTGTTGGAGTCTCAGACTACTGAAAATAAGGAAGTGGGCTGTGGACAAGCATTCATTAGTATCTGTTTCCTGACAATGCATGTGATAGAACCACCCACCTCAAGCTCTTGCCATCAGGACTTTTCTGTTACGATGGACTATGCTCTGTAACCATGAGCCAAATTAAACCTCTTCTCCCTGATGTTGCTTTTGTCAGGGTATATTATTCCAGCAATAATACCAATAATGATAAAAGGATCTTAGTGTTTTAGTGGGGAGATTTACTGAGTTCTACCAGCAATCACTATTTTTTAACCTTAAATTTTTATTTTTTGCTAAGTTCTTTATTAGCATATGAAATGATGTTTCCTATAATGATCTCATTCGTGTATACCATTGTAATTTGCTCAGGTTCATATTATCTTCTCTTATCCCTTTTCCCAAACCTCCCCTTCCTTCCTTCAATTAATCCTCCTTTCCTTCCTTTCCGTTCCCTTGCCCCCCCCTCCTATCTCCTCTCTTCTCCTCTCCTATCCTCTCTCTCTGCCCCCCCCATGCACTCACAAAGACACACTTCAATCTACATTCTACAAATAAGGGAAAACATGCACTATTTGTTTTTCTGAGTGTAGCTTTTTTTTTGCTTAATATAATGATCTCCAGTTTCATCAATTTCCCTTAAAATACTTTTATTCTTCATGACATAATAAAACTTCATTCTATACATAACACATATCTGTTGGTAAGAATGCAGGCTGATTCACTGCCTTGAATAATATGATCAAATATGACTGGTAGGTGTCTCTGTGACATGCTGGTGTAGATTTCTTTTGGTGTGTACACAGGAGTGATATGATATATCTGAATCAGCCAACAGTCTTTTTTAGTAAGCTGATAGAGGGTGTTCTCTCAGATGTCTCAGGTGAAAGTGTGTTTATTGATACCTTTAGAGACTGTCACCAGAAAATCCTTCATAGTCTGCTCACAATTCTTACACATAGAACTCTGAGTTACTAAATGGGTGCTCCTTTAAGTCACAAAATTTGTGCTAATTCACTGTATGTTAGTAGAGAATTAGCACAACAGCTTCTTTCTGGTTATGCATAGATTATCTCATGTGCACTTTGTTATTTCTGATATACCTTCAGCCTATTTCTCTTTTTTCTAATTTATTTTTAATTTTCTCAATTTTTTACTTTTCTTGTGCCTTTCAAAGAAAATTTGGGAACTAAAGGGATGGCTCAGTGGTTAAGAGCACTGGATGCTATTACAGAGGACCTGGGGTCAGTTCCTAACACCCACACGGGAGTTAAAAATCATTCATAACTCTGGGCCCAGAGAATCTGATGGCCTCCTTTGTCTTCCATGGGTTTGTACAAACTGGAGTACTTAAACACATGCAGGCAAAACACACATACACATCATTTTTAAAAATTAATTAATTGAGCAAAAAACAAAAAATTAAAGAAAATCTTACATTATTTTGTATTCATGCGTGTGGCATGTGTACATGTATGTAGCATGCATGTATAGATAAGCTTATTTGTTTATATGTTTGATGAAGTTCAAGATTCGGTTATCTTCCTTATTATTCTCCACTTTAGTTTTTGAGACAGGGTCTCTAACTGAAACTACTGGTTTCAACTATTCTGGCTGGCCTGGAAAGCAGGGACTATTGCTATCCTCTTTCCCCCTGAGCTGGAATTACAGGAGCACTCTGTCATAACCAGCTTATAAATATTGGAAATATGAACTCAGGGTTTCATGCTTGCTCAGCAAATATGCTACACGTTGAGCCGAGCCATCTCTTTAGCATGTTTCTTGTATACTTGAAATACATATATATATTTATATATATAATTTTTAGTTATGTGTTTAGTATGTGTCTATGTGTGGGTATGTGCACCTGTGAGTGGACAGGCCCACAGGGATCAGAATAGTATGTCAGATCCCCTGGAGCTAGAGTTACAAATAGCTGTGAGTTACCTGACATGGTACTGTGAATATGTAAATAAACTCAAGTTCTCTATAAGAACAGGGTGAATATATATATTCACACACACTCTGGTCCATTTTTCCAGTATGTCTACTTTAAAGTTACCTTTTTGTGTATTTTCTTCTCTTTTGGTTGTCTAAATAAACCAAATGTCCTTTTCTTAGTGGTAGAACAATATGGTGTACGATTTGTTCTTGACTTTTCAAGAACAAGGTGTGTCCCTATGTTACTTCCTACATAATGTGAAAAGTTAAAACACTCCCTTTATCACCTTCTATCTGGAAGCATTACTAACAGAATTTCCTGAAGTAAAAATTCATTCAGGTCTTTCAGTACTGGAGAGAGCTCAGGGGTTAGGAATACTTGCTGTTCTGTACCTAACTCCCAACCTCCTGTAACTCCTGATTCAAGAGATCTGATACCTCTGCTGGCCTTTGTGGGTACTACATGCATGTGGTACACATACAATCAGGCCCACACACATACAGATCAAAGTTTTAAATACTGCATATTGACAGTGCACTTCTTCTTTCCTTTCTGTTCCATTTCTACACGTCATCTTCTATAATTTCCATTTTCTCCAAAAAGTCTCTTCAACATGACCTTAAGAGAATGTCTGCTAACGATCAACTCTCTTAGCTTTTGTTTGAATGAAATGTTTTTATTTTTACTATTGAAAAGTGTTGAAAAGTATTTTTGGTCTGTGAAATGCTATTCTAGCAAGTGGTGTGTGTGTGTGTGTGTGTGTGTGTGTGTGTGTGTGTGTGTATATGTCTGTGTGTCCTCCCTTCTTTCCTTATTTCTCCCTCCTTCCCTCTCTCCTTTTCTTTTTTTCTTTTCCCAGAACTGTGCAGTTTTAAGTTCTTTTAAGTTCCTATACGTTATATTAAAAGGTCAGCTAATTTAACACTAACCTCTTGAAAAAAAACCCTTTATCTTATAGTTTATGATTTCTTTTCTTATTTCTTTGGTTTTGAGTCATTTTAGTATAATGTTCTTACAATGATTTGTCTTTGTATTTATTCTGCCTGGGGTTTGTGGTGTGTCTTGAATCTATGGCTTCTCTTTCTCTCTCTCTCTCTCTCTCTCTCTCTCTCTCTCTCTCTCTTTCTCTCTCTCTCATCTTTCTCTGTTTTTCCTCCTACACACACACACACATGCACACACACACATACACACACACAAGAAGAGACAAAGAATTTGACAAAGATCTTACAAAAAGTCTGTGATTGCATTTTTAACAGAACATTAATCCATGTATCAGATCATCCTTAAAATAGGACCTTAATCTAGGATAATTTAAATTTTGTCGTTGTCATTCTGGTATATGCTTATTTTAATTAGGAGTATCTTATTATTTTAGTTACTGTAAAGTCTTTTCTCCAAGGACATTTTATTCCTCACACTTCCATGAATGATCAGTTCATACAGAGAGAGAAAAAAAAAGGTCAATCTTTGCAGTCTAGAACTGTGAAGTCTGGATCAGCTTCATGCTTCTTGTGCTTCTTGCAAACCTCTCTGGGTGGCACCTGTTCCCCTAAATGCTGTTCTAGTCATCCATGTTCTATGCAGATATATACCCTGTGGGCCTGCAAGTGATCAGAAAAAACAGACTCTCCTGAATTATCAGATTTCCAGCAGGGAGCAGATGGCTTGTATTCACACTCTCCTGGGCCAATCCCTGACAGCTGTTGAAACATGATGCGATAACCATAAATGCCATTTGGAATATCCTAGAATTGTGTGGTAAATAAGAGGCTCTATGTTGAAAAACAAGTATTGGTCTCCTTTCTGTGTGTTTTGCTGGGAGGGTTCAAAACAGAGGCGGCAACGCTGACCACATCAGACTCATCTTCATTTTACAATCTCCTTTGCCAGATTCATATATTCTTTCCTCTCTCTCTCTCTCTCTCTCTCTCTCTTTCTCTCCAGTTTATTTATAGCTTCATAGTAGAAAGGTATAAAGATAACATCGCTTCGCTTTGTAAACACTTACCTCAGAATTATAGGCAGAACTGAAGCACAGTCATGCAATCTCATTCAAATGAGATGTGACACATTTATAATAATCTAAATCATGATATAGACAGCCTCTCTGCTATGTTCTGAATATTTATATTGCCACCCCCAACTCATATATTTAGGTCATAACACTTAAAGTCATGTTGTTAAGAAGTAGAACTTTGAGGAACAGAGCCTTCCAAACCAGAGATCAGTGCTTGTGATGATTAGCTCTGTCAATTTAGAATCACTTGGAAATAGGTATCAATGAGGGATTGTTTTCATTCATTTGGCCTGTTGGGGATTGTCTTAATTTAGGTGATTGATGTGGAAAGACCCAGCCTGCTGTGGGAGGCACCGTGCTCTAAGCTGGACTCCTGATTCCTATAAGAAGAACAAGGAAAATGAGCTGAGCAGGTCAAATCTGCATTCATTCATCTCAGTTGTTAAATGTGGATGTGATGTGACTAGTGATTTGAAGCTCCTGCCTTGATTTCCCATCAGTGACACACCTAGAATTTAAGCCAGATAAATTTTTACTCCTCTACATTTCTTTTGTGTGAGGTTATCCCATTATATCAGCAGAAATGAAATTACAGTAGTTCCCATATAAAGGAGAGCCTATGCAGGGCACAACGCAGGATGGGCCTTAGCCAGGTCACCTGCTAGGAGGAACAGAGGAATGGCTCCTCTGGGTGTGGCACTCTCCTCTGGCTAGTCATGAAGCCAGCTTCTGCCCAGCATTTCTGCAGGAAAGAACCTACACCAGGATAATCTACCTGGGGACAGATTACTATTGGCTGCAGTCAGGACCCCACACCATAAGGCTATTGGCTAACCAGACCTATAAGACCCTTTGCATTTCCTTGAATAAACAGGCTTCTCTCAGCCCCTGGAGTCTGTGTGTTTTGATTCTGTGCCTACTCATCCCCTTTCATAGGAGACCCTTCGTTCCCTCAGGCTGGCCCTGAGCTCAGGGACCCCCAACAAGCCTAGAGAGCTCGTATCCTTTTGCCATATGAAGACATAGAGAGAAGGCTGCTTCTATGAGAAACGGATCCTCCCTGGACATTGAATCTACCGTAACCTTGATTTTGGACTTCTTAGCCTTCAAAATTGTGAGAAAAACAAATTTCTGTTGTTTATAAGGTACTCCATATTTTGTTATAATTTCCCTAACAGGACAAGGCAGCTCAAAACAGCACTTCAACATCCAAAAATCTTGCTGTAAGGAAAACTGTGAAACTCAAAAGAGCCGCATAGATATTCCAAATAAGTGCGTGCGTGTGTGTGTGTGTATGTGTGTTTCTATGCATACGTCTGTATGTGGCTTTTCCTAATCATGGTTGATGTGTATTATATAGAAGGATTATTGACTTTGATCCTTTGATCTTGGGGATGAATGACATTTTAAAGATTTAGATTTAGTTTTTAGATTTTAAATTTAGAGATTGTTATGGGCAAATTATACAGGCGTAACAGGCAATGTTACAGTTTCCTTTAACACCAGGGTCTTTCCTCATGAACAGTATTTGTGTAAGGAGAATTGATTATGATTTTTGGTCAGGAGTAGTGTACATTAATGCACCTGGTGAAAGTCTAACATACAACACCTGCTCACGTGATGTTATTAAGAAGTAGAACTTTGAGGAACAGAGCCTTCCAAACCTGAGATCAGTGCTTGTGATGATTAGCTCTGTCAATTTAGAATCACTTGGAAATAGGTATCAATGAGGGATTGTTTTCATTCATTTGGCCTGGGGAAAATCACATGATGCTGTTTGAGTGCCCCAGGGCAGAGAAGCATAATATCAAGGACACTTAATCTACCTCAGTCCCTCTTTTTGGTCATCAAATATTTGTTTCCTTCTCCATTGTACACAATGTGTTGCCCCTTGCATATTGGATGTTATCCCTTACCCAAAGTGTTAGGTGCAGAAGCAAGCTCCAGGTCAGAATCGAGTGATGGCTGGCATTCTTTTCTGCTCTGAAGTTAGCTCCCTTTTTTCAGGAGAACACTGAATTAAAAGGATCCGTTATCTTCTCTGTCACAGGGGACTTAATATTCAGTGGAGCAATGGGAAAAGGACAATATCTATAAACATCCCCATTAAGAGAGAAAGAAATCACAATATGCAGCTATTGTGAGGACTCAACACAACACTGCGTGCACACTTTGTAGGAGTCAAGAAAATGCAATGCCTCTTGTTCAAACACTTAAAAAAATAGCAGAGCACTAAGGCAAGTATGGAAACTTCCTGGTCCTGGGATTCTGTGAAAATTCACAGGTCGTGAGATCACAAAGCTGGTCTTGACCTGGGGTTATGGATGGTGACATCCCTCGATGAAGCTAAGATATCTCCTCTGGTTATGGCTGCCTATAACAGCTCTGTCAGTTAGAGACAGTCCTTATTACCTAAATATAGGATTGAGTTACACGAGGACAGAAGTTGGAGATGTGGCTCAGTTGGCATAGTGCTTGCATGTCAAAGTTATCCTCAATAACTAGCCAGATTGAAGTCAGACTGTGCTGTACATTGATATTCAGACCAGACTTGGCTACATGTTGAAACTGTATGTCAAACACTAAGTAAATAAGTCAGATATAGTGGACCATAGCTTAAATCCCAGTACTTGGGAAAGAGGTGGTCATGCCTAGTTACACAGCAAGTTCAAACAGTCTAGGCTGCAGGAGAACCTTTGTCAAGAAAAACAGATGACAGATAGATGATAGATAGATGATAGATAGGTAGACAGAGGAAACTGACCTCTCAGATCCTGAAGAGATTTCTCCACCTTCCTCCTGCTCATTAATACTGGAGAACGATGAGTCATTTAAAATTTTTTCAAGTTAGCATACAAGGTGTTAGGTGTCATTAGGACACTTTCAAGCAAAGTGTGTTTTAGTAAACTCTATTCCTTCATCTCCCATCCCTTCCTACCCCCTTGTGCCTCCTCTTTTAAAGTCCCGTGTGCTTTTGTCAGCCCGCATCCTCCACACCTGTTTTCATCCTCTCTTGGTCTCTTTTGTATATTTTTTAGCTATCCCACATTCACATCCATGTATATACACACACATGTACATCACGAGTTAGGATCTGCATATGTGAAACAACTGAATGTGCGTTTCTTGTCTTTCTGGGTCTTGGACATTGTGCTTCCTATTATATTCTCTAGATCCACCCTTTTCTTGGAAAAATGTACAGATGAATGAAATCCCACTGTGTACATGTACCGCACTTTCATTATCTGTTCATCTGTCGATGGATGTCTAGGGTAATTCTATTTCCTTGTTATTTCGGATACAGCAGGGAGGAACATAGGTGTGGAGTATCTCTATGGTAGGATATGGAGTTCAAGCATCTTTTCAATGTTAAGTTTTATTTTGTTGTTTTATATCTATTTTTATAACATTTTTTATTTTTGAGGATTTCATATGTATTATATTTGCATTATTTCCAATTCTTCTAGTCCTCCTCCAACTCCTGCCACGCCTCCCCCATTCATTAGGATTTCTGTTCCTCTTCTTTGTTATTGATATGCATACATTTATAATAATATAAATAATGGACTAAATTCATTTGGTAGCATTCTTGTTTACAGGCTGCCCACTTGGGATTAGATCACCTCTCAGGGGGCTCATCCCTGGAGAAGACTGATTCTTCCTCTCTCAGCATCCATTGATTGTAGCTCTTCATCTTGGGTTGGGATCCCATGATATTCCCCCATCCACGTTGGCACGTCAACCGGTTCTGTCACTAGGTTACCATTGTTAGGTTACCATACTGAAGAGGTTTCATGGATGTAGCTTCCCTAACATGTCCCAAATGTATTAACTAGCAGTGGGTGTCTTGTTCCTCTGGTTCTTACATTCTTTCTGTCTTCTCTTCCTTGATGTTCCTGATCCTTAGATATAGGGGTTGTATTGTAGATGTGTCACTTAGGGCTGGGCACCACACGATCACTTGCTCTCTGCATTTTGACCACTTGTAGAATAGTCTCCAACTGTTGCAAATGTAAGCTTTGTTGTTGAGTGGTGAGAGGTGTGCCTGTCTGTGAATATAAGGATGTCTATTTAAATATAGTATGCAATTATGCTGATCTAAGAAACTGACAGTAATAGTTTTATCTCTAGTATCTATGACTTCTCCAACCACGAATCCTTGGCTACACTTATAGTGCCATACAGGGGTTTTAAGTTCAATTACACAGCTGTTGACACCCCCAAGAGATGAACGGGTTTCTATTGCACCAAAGGAGATACTATGCTGGGTCTGTTATTGCTATGGTTCACAGACTTTACAGCTAGGTGAGACCAATGATTGAGTTTCTCCCTTGACAGCTTGCGGAGCACCTTCTGATACTGTGAGAGCTACTGTCTTTGAGGAGGATGGTTCCAGGTCAGTTCCACCTCAATTACTCCAAGTCTGAAGTATGTTGTGTCTTGAGCAATAGGGTCTTCAAGTTCTGGGAGGAAATCAAGGGTTATGGCAATATTTTATAATATTTTGGGAGTCTCTTGGACCACCCTGACCTACAACTTGAAAGGAGGATCCCCTTGCCTGGCACTGTGATTTTTGATACATAGCGTTCAGCTATAGACATATACTCACATATATTATGTGTATATTTTTCAGTAAGTTCATGGAATAATACATTTCATAATTTGGTTTTTCATACCATCTAAGGATTATTTGTCCGTCTCCTTTCTCCTCCTGCGTAGTCAGCCCTCCTCCAACCCCAATTAAAATTACTCCACGTTCTCCCATTGCACCACTGGTCACACCTGTGTCATGCTATCTCCCTCCCAAGAATCTTCTTGATGTAGTATACTCAAGTTCAGCCTCGAGGGTGTGGGATGCTGTACTCTTAGGGGAACAGAACGCTGTCCACAATAGTTTTCACACTTCTGCACACTTTGTTCCTCCTGCAGATGTGTTGATCCATTATTAAGTCTCCTCATTCTTTCAGTATCTTGTCAAATGCAGTTACTCATGACCAGCAGATTAGGCCAGGATTTTTATTTTCAATTTCTTTACTTACAATTAAATGTTTTTTCAGCATGTTGTTGCTTTATGAGTTAAGAAAGTGACTATTTTTTTTACCACAGTTTGGCTGCTGTGTAAGAAAAATTGACATGTTGGTTTCATAAGCTTACTATCATGTAATTCTTTGCCATACATTTGAATAAAATGTCATATCAGTGCCAAAACATTTTAGTGGGGGAAACATGGTCTTTTGAGCAAATGAGCCTGAGATAACTGAGAGTCCAAATACATATCTTTGGTACAAAGAAAAACAATGTTGGATTTGTACTTCATACACCCAGACCAGCTATATTCTCCTGCTCTAAAGCCCATATCTGCTCTGCTTAGCTAGTTAGTCCTTCTGCACTTTGTTCCCATCTCTACCTTCTTAATTAGTAGTTTGAAACCATCATTCCCACCAATAAAAATCAGAGTGAGAAGCTGAAGCACAGACCACCTAACTATTCATATCTGAACAGAAAACAAACAAGCTACATCAGCAATATAAACAGACCAACTAACTATTCATATAAACAGACCAACTAACTATTCATATAAACAGACCAACTATTCATATCTGAACAGAAAACAAACAAGCTGCATCAACAATATAAACACAACCAAACTTCAACTAAACGAAAGCAGATTAGAACTGCATATCTGACACACAACCAGAAAAAGAAATCCATATATACAGACCATAATGCAAAAACACAAATAATATGAAAAATCAAGATATGTCCCCATCAACATCCGCCAGTCCTGCAGAAGTACACTGCAATGAGCACTGACTAGAGGAACCCCAGGACATAGAATAAAAAGTATTTCTGGAAATAAATGAAAATGATAACACAATACAAAAAGAAACCTCTGGGACACATTAAAAGCAGTCCTAAGAAGGAAACTTATAGCAGTAAGCACCTGCGCTAAAAGAATCAGAAAGCACAAATAAATGAAACGGTGGTACAACTCAAGAATTTGGAAAAGAATAAACCAACCCCAAACAAAAGAGACAAGAAAAAATAACAATCAGAGCACAGATCAATGAAATGCAAAAAAAGAAAACAATACAAAGAATCGATGATTCCCAGAACTGACCTTTTGAATAGATAATCAAGCTAGACAGACCCCCCCAGCCCAGCTAACTGAAAGACCAAATCCAAATCAACAGAATCATAGATAAAAGGGGAGACACCACAACAGACACAAAAAAGATCCAGAATATTAGAATATTAGAACAGAGTACTTAAAAAACCTATACTCTATTAAATTAGAAAATCTAGAAGTGGAAAAGTTTCTGAACTCAATGACTCCACCAAAATTCAAACAAGAAAAGATCAACAGAATGACAAACCCATAACAAATGAAAAAATAGAAACAATAATTCACTGTCTCCAACTAAAAACAGCTCAGGCTAAGGTGAATCCACAGCACAATCTTATAGACCTATAGAGGAATACTCCTAAATTCCTTTATGGAGCCACTATCACTCTAATATCAAAACCAGGTAAAGACACAATAACAACAACAGCAAAATCAAACAAA
This sequence comes from Eospalax fontanierii, assembly GCA_035773235.1. Lineage (NCBI taxonomy): Eukaryota > Metazoa > Chordata > Mammalia > Rodentia > Spalacidae > Eospalax > Eospalax fontanierii. The sequence continues at coordinate 48,267,510 of CM069547.1, read as the reverse complement.
ACCAAAAACTATAGGCCCATATTCTTAATGAAAATAGATGCAGAAATTATCAACAAAATATTAGCAAATAACATACAGGCATCAAAAAAATCCAGCATGAACTGCAGGTTTCATTCCAGAGATGCAGGGATAGTTCAACATACATAAGTCAACAAATGTAATAACTCATAAAAATGAACATAAAGACAAAACTCACATGATCATCTCAATAGTTGCAGAAAAGCCCTTTGAGAAAATCCAACATGCATTCATGACAAAAAAAAAATCCTAGAGGGAATTGCACTGGAGTGAACATATTTCAACATAATGAAAGCTATACACACTAACATCATTCTAAGTGGAGGAAAACTGGAAGCATTCCCACTAAAATCAGGAGCGCGGCAGGGCTGTCCACTGTCCAACTCCTTTTAAACACAGTGCTTGACACTCTTGCTACAGAAATAAGAGAAGGAAGTTAAATGAGTACTAACTGGAAGAGATCAAATTATGATTGTTTGCAGATGACATCATATTATATATAACAGATCCCAAAAGCTCCATTAGAAAACTTGTAGAAATGATCAACAGTTTCAGCAAAGTTGTGGATCATGGATTGAATCAGTGATTGTTTTTCTCCCTTGGCACTTTTCATAGTATTTTCTGATATGGAGTTATGGATTATGAAAGCTACTTTTCAGGAAAGAGGCTTCTAGATCAGTTCCAACTCAATTGATACAAGCCCTGCGTCAAAGTATGTCCTATCTTCAGCAATAATGTCTTATCTTCAAGTGCTAGGAGGCAATAAAGGGCCAAAGCAATCCTGAGTACAAAAAGCAGTGCTGGGGGATTATCATAAGAAATTTCAAATTATATTACATAACTATAATCACAAAATCATCATTGTATTGGCACAAAAACGTAGAGACATGTAGATCACTGAAACAACATGGAAGATCAAAATATGGGTTAACAAAATTTCAGAAACCTGATATTTGACAAAGGTGCCAAGAACACACGGTGGAGGAGAGATGGCATCTTCAAGAACTGGTACTGGGAAAATTGCATCTTCACGTGTAGAAGATTGAAATTAGACCCGTACCTATCACCCTTCAAAAACTCAACTCCAAATGGATCAAAGATGTCAATATGAAACTCAAAACACTGAAATTGTTAGAAGAGAACATAGGCAGTACCCTACAAATACAGCTCCCTAATTGGACATGAATAGTTTGCTCTATTGGAGAGAACTTATGTATTGTACTGTAAACATAACTAAATATACATAGCTGAAGAAATCATAGAACCTAGAGAAATCCCTAATGTCTGTCATATCTCTAGAAAAACATAAGTTCCTACTCTATGCTAAATATAAATCCTTGGATTTACAGACAAGTATACCTGTCAGCACTCATCAAAGAATTTTTGGAACAGATGGAGACTACTACAGAGTCCCATAACTAGTCAAACACAGAAAATAAGTGTTGGTGAGATGTTCATTTGGAGGGTACACATCTACAGTGGAATCTGTACATATGCACCATGCAATACCGTAAAACAGGGGACAGAGAGAATGAATATGAATGCATCTCTCAACTCTCAACAGGGAAACTTTCTCATGCAACAGATGGTGATTAACACAGAAAGCCGCCATTGGCCAAATCGTAGAAAATAAGAGACTGTGGGGCATGTGGCCCGGGATAGAACTTCTGTATTAAACCTCTGCCACCCAGGGCTCAGGGACCATTTCAGAAGGGCGGGGAGACTATGAGAACCAGGGGTCATGGATGACCACAAGGAAACTGAGTTTTCCATGTTGCAGGGAACTTGCCCACATAAACTGAAATCATTGTAACAGAATGCTGAAGACCCATGCAAAGTGAAACCAGAAAAAAAAAGCCCAGTCTAGAGCTGGAACATGTCCCAGTGAGGGAGAGTTGATATTCTTTAAGGGAGTGATGCTGACTAGGATTAAGTGGATGAATTCACACCCAGGGACATCTGGGGACACAAACTTGACTTGACAGGACTTAATATACTTAAGAGAATTCATGAAATTTAGGGAGGGACTGCAGATAGGGGAGAGTGTCTAAATATGATTAAGATGCATTGGATGAAGTATACAAAATTTCAAATAAAAATATTTTTTAAAAATGGACATGGTGGCGCACGTCTATAATTTCAGCCCCTGGAAGATGAAAGCATGTAGGTCACAAATTCAAGTTCACCCTCGGCTACATATTGAATTCTAGTCCATCCCAAGGAACATGAATACCTATCTTACAACAACAACAACAACAAAACAAACAAACAGAAACTCAAAATGGATCATGGGTCTAAATAGAAGAGTACAAGTCTAAAGCTCCTAGAACCCATGATGATAGACCCTCAGATGCTAGAGTTGTAACTCAGTTGGGACAGGCTTTCCTCAGCATGTACAGACCCTGGGTTTGAGCTCCAGTACTACATAAACTGTGCATAGTGGACATGCCTGTAACCCGGGCACTCAGGAGGTAAAGGGAAGAACAGAAGTTCAAGGTTACCCTCTGCTATGTAACAAGTTCAAGAATTTCATCCCCATTTAGAACACTTGAAACCCTGTGCCCCGGACAAATCACATACCTTCATGGTTGATATTTTAGACATGGGAGTTAGAAATCATAATTCAAAAACAATGTCAGTTGAAATTGATCAAATATGTTTATGATTCAAAAGACACCATCATGAATGTGAACCATACTCATATAATGAGAGAAAATAGTTGCAAGTTATATATGTGATAAGGGTATTTGGAATATATAAAGGACTGCTTAAACAATGAAAAGACAAACTTAAAATGGCTGGAATAAGTAATTCCTGTCAAGAACAGTACATAGTAGTCAATAAGCATAAACCTGCTGAGTCACTGTCCTTATTCTTTAGAGAAATGCTAATCAAAGCCACAATGAGACACTACATCACACCCATGAGGTTGCCGAGAATAAATGGTAGTATAATTGCAAATGTTGGCAAAGATGTTTAGATTACACGCTTAGTCATGGATGGTAAAGTAAAACATGGTGTGGTCTCTTCAGAAACAGCTTAGCTGCTCCTCAAAAAGGTCAAGAGGCACAGGGAGATGGTCAAAGTACCAGCTCTACAAGCCTGATGACCCTTGTTCAATGCTCTGAACCTACATAAAAAGTTGGATGGGATGTGCTGGTGTATAACTTGGAGATAAGAAAATCAAATGTAAGACTGCACACCAACTAGCTTGGGATAGAGCATAGAAGAAACAGAGACTCTGATTGTACAAGGTAAAAGGCAAGAACCAAACATCATATACTCACATTCACTTATACATACATACATATGTACACATACAAGATAAATAATACAGAAAACTGCAAAAAATGTAAACACAGCTGAGCATGGTGGCACTCATCTTTAATCCCAAGCACTCAGGAGGCAGAGGCAGGCAGATATCTGAGACGGAGGTCAGCCTGGCCTATAAAGCAAGGTCCAGATCAGCTGAGGCTGCAGGGAGACCTTATTAAAAGAAAAATACAAATGCTGAGTTAGCATATTATCCAACAGTTCCACTGTTAGACATATAACAAAGTAAAGTTAAACACACACACAACACACACACACACACACACACACACAACTGTAAACAAATGTTCATAGAAGTATCATTAATAACCAAAATGTGGCATGTAGCAATACTGATCTCTGACTATATTCTGAGCATGAAACATCTTTCATTCAGATCTGCTTCACTGTTATTCCTACACTGAGTACTGGGCCAATTTGGAGGTGGTGTGTGGAGTACTGTGGGTCACCATGGGAGAAGAAAGGAGAATATGACTTAATGTGTACGAGTTCCTGACACTGCTCCCTGGAAATGACACATGTTGATTTTGCTTATGTGCTTTCTGGCCGAGCACACATGCTGTCGCTATACCTTTTTGGTAGTTATTTTTATACTGGATTGTTTGGCTATTGCTGTGTAATAAGCTACCTGCTCATGTGTTTGCATTTTGACTGCACAGCAGGGAATGCATTCTGAGGTCATATTAAAGGCCATTAACATATTTTTCACCTAACAAAGTCCAGCACTTAGGTAGATGATACTTCCACCTCTTTATAGAGTATCTAGAGTATCGTTCCGTTCCATTAAAAAAATCCTGAACATACTATTTACAATGTTGAACTTTCAGTGTGCAGTGACTGTGAAAATATATGACAGGGTAAGGGAGTTCTAAATCCACTTTTAAAATATTATACATTTTTTAATTTTTCCATTTTCCATGTGTTTATGTGCTGTGTGCATATTTGTGTATGCTTGCTTTTCCATATATGTGGACACATGTATGTTGTGGAAGAGTGTGCATGTGTGTACATGTGTACTTGCTTAATCTGCATTATATTAATCACAGTTGTATCTAACTATTTCATGGATAACAGTGTGTGTGTACATGAGTCTCTACAAGATTTGATTCGTGATTTAGACAATTCTATAATTTATTGGGAATTTTCAACCTTCTCAGGCACTCTGAATGCCATTTAAAGGGACTGGCATGCTGTGTCAGTTCTCCTACAGCATTAGACTGTTCCTCTGTGCATCTCCTGTCAGATCACGTTAATGTAACTCTGTGTGAATAGAAACCAGTGATCCAGACTGACAGATGTTCAGTGAATACACTTTTAACACACAGCCTCTCCCTTTCATTTTCTCTTCCTGCTTCAATCTTTAAGACATGATTGAGTGTGTACATTAATTCCAATTCCAGGCCTGGGAGCCAAGGGTACAAAAGCCATGGCCTGACTTTCCTTTGTAAGTCAGTATATTTTTTTTTTCTCAAAAGTAGTCAAACAGAGTTCCCTGGGTCAAAATGTACTTTAAGTCAACAACTCTTATTTCTTCAATAACAAAAGTAAAGCTCTAAAATTTGAGATGAAAAAAGGAAGATAGATATTCTATATTTAGGATCCTATTTCAGAGAAGAATAAAAGAGGAGAGAACGGGTGTGTTTTTATGAAGGCTGATGGAACACTGTGGAATGTTGACCTCCAAGGTGGTTGAATAGCATATAATAATGAAAGATGAATCAGGTAAATTTAGCCTTCTTGCTTCATTCCTTTAAAATTAACATCTATGCTGACTATGATGTTAAAAATCAATGCTAACATTTCAAGAATAACTTTTCTAGGACACAAGTTTTTGGCTTTATTTTCAAGCTTCTGTGTATTTTAGTTTCTGCTGGCATCCAAGCCCACAGATAATTTTTATGTTCTTGAATCAACATGTTAACAAATGTGTGTGTTCACATGAGTATTCTTATTGTTACCATGGTTAGGCCATAGCCTGAGTCCTGACTTTATCTCACTGGAGTCTAGTTGTGGTCAACATAACTATGAATTGCCTACAAGCTCTACCCCTCTCTACTGAAACATCATTTACACTTTCTTTAGAACCTGATCTTTGTGTGTGAGGATGAGTATACTGTGGAATGTTGACCTCCAGTTTAACACTTGGTTGCTGTGATTGCCAAGAGATCTACAGAGGACTGAGACCATTAATGTTCTCTCATCTCGAGGACAGGAGAGGCACATGAGATCCCATCACTCTCTGAAGATATACGAGGTTCATGCTTGCTCTTGGGTCATGAGAACATTTCCTTCCGTGGTGTAGCAGCATATACATTTCTCATGTTTCTCTAAGATAACCCTTGATTAAATTCACTAGTTCACCAAGCTAGACTTAGGGGGAGTAATTCCTTTAGTCCATCACTAGCACCTCATCTCCTGACTAAAGTTCACATAACCAGGTTTACTTCAGAGTACACATATAGTTTTTATTTTTAATCCCAGTATTTTTCTACTTTTTAAATGTATAATTTCATTTGCAGCTGCTTTCTTCAATATATGTTGATCTCTCGCTTTCTTTTCAAATTTAAGATTAAGAAGCAAAGAAGTTGAGTGGACTCTGCTACACATCACTGTCTTGTATATCCATAAAGCCAGAAGCTGCTTTGCACCCCAAATGTCAGCACACAGAGATGTTTTCTTTTGTGCTAACTCTAATCTCAAAGAGGAATTCTCTGGGGTCATATGTGGACGGTTGTGATCTTGGGTGGCACCAATTTCCCCAGCGGAACAGGGTTTTCCATCTGAAGTATGGGCCCCCATGTCGAATTCCCACTCCTCAGTGCCTCCTTTCTGTAGTAGCTGGCTCACTTTCACTGGGCCATCCTCTCCTTACACAAACCTCTATTCTTTCACAGTGGACAGAGAAATGGTGTCTGTTACTTTCCTCATTGCTGTAATAACTGATAAAAGCAACTTAAGGATGAAAAGATTTTTCTAGATTTTCGATTAATTGATTTGTATGTGTGTGAGTGCTTCACCTGCATATAAGTGCACCTGTGCTGTGCAATGCCCACAGAGGCCAAAAGAGAACACGTGGTTCCCTGGAACTGGAGTTAGGGACAGATGCTAACTTCCCTGTGAAAGCTGGGAACTGAACATGGGTCCTCTTAAAGAGCAGCCTGTGCTCTTAACCACCGAAGCGTCTTCTCTCCAGCCTCCAGAGAGGGTTATTTTGATTCTATTCAGGACGTAGTCTATCGTGGCGAGGAAGTCACGGTGACAGTAACTCAAAGCATCTGCAGTCAGGAAACAGAGGTGCTCAAATCACCTTTTCCTTTTATTTAACCTGGGCATAGTGCCCCTACATTTAGGGTGGGTCTTCTCATCTCAGTTAAATCTCTCTGGAAATGCCTTCATGGGCACACCTAGACATGTAGTTCTGTGACAGTTCTAAATCAGGATAAATTGATAATAAAGATTGACTACTGACAATTGATTACTGCTGGATGAGCAAGAGCTGATCTTGAAGGGAGGGACTCTAGATAGGCTGACTAGCCCTCAGTGGGTGAAATCACACTGAGGGATGTCTGGAGACACTAACTTGACTCAATAGGCCTTAACACAAATGACAGAATGCATGAAATCCAGTGGGGGGTCCATGGGTGGATGCCAGTGGGGACGGGGGTGTAAAGATGATGAAGATGTCCTATACGAGATACACAAAAATTCAATAAAATTTTACAAAAAGATAAACTATCACAACAGCCACATCTGTTAAAACTGTGGGAGAATCATTCGGACCCCAAAGGTCCCTGTTTTATTGTTTAAAATCTTATAAGAGAAATCTTGTACTTGAATTAATTTATTCTTCTGAACAAATGAAATAAAACTGAAAGGTCACAATCTGCCCAGTATGTACATATCTCATTGCCTCAGTACCTGTACTTTGACACACACAAGGTACTTATCTAGTTATGTGTCTATTATCTATTAAGCAGTTTCATATCTCTTTCTATCACTAATTGATTGTAGTCTCACAAATAATAAGTAATTCTGCTGTAGAAAAACAAATTCATTTGTCATTTTAATAGGAAGCATACCTTCCCATAATTCCTTTCCACCATTATGAATTCCATATTATTCGAGTTTTAAAGAAATCCTATATTTCCTATTCGAGTTTTAAAGAAATCCTATTGGATTATTAAATTAATAATTAATTATTAATAATAATTATTTTAAAGAATTCCTATTGAATGCTATCACAACTTGTCAGCCTCTGATTATGCGAGGTTCCAGATGTCTGCTGCCATTTCTGTTGCTGCTTAAAACTGATTTTATTCTGCTTTTAAATTTCTGGGACCTTAATAATGCTTGATATGCCATTTTTATTTCAGTCATATTTTTGCCTATAATGAAAGTAGCCTGGCTTTTGCTCCCCTAAGGGTTTATGGCAGCCTGTGTTCTGGATACGCATTTTTTTTTTCTACAAGGTAAAATTCCCATGGAGAAAGCTCTAGAACTATAATGATGACACTAAGATCTTTGAAAAATGCTTAACTATGGAATAATAATTATTAATGACCCATTTCGAGAATTTATAGTAACAGAGAAAAAAGAAAACGGTAATGCTGAAACTTTTACTTCTTTCAATATTACAGCAAAGGTAAATAAACTTTGATCAGAAAAGGGAGAGAATTCATTCTGTCTACTATTAAATCTGAGAAGGTTGCTCCTAGCACAAATGAAGGATAATTTGTATTTTCCCATGTTTCAGTTAGTGCTGCAGTGTGTGTGTATGTGTGTGTGTGTGTATAAATTTGTACTAAAGTACCTAAATTCATCATGTCTACATTGGCCCTGAACAGGGGATCTAAGGAGGCTGTGGTCAAGGTGCAGAAGGATGGTAATAAGTGCAAAGACAAACACCAGAGAGCTATTCAGTGCACAGAAACTGTGTGCGTGAGCAGGTCTGATGATGGCCCACCTCACGCCAGCTCAGCCAAGGCCAGAGGCAGCATGATCTAAATTGTTCATGGCATCTTCAGGAGTTTCAGAGTGAAGTCTCAGGCCAGTGTATGATAATAAGTGGCTGGCCAGCCTATCTAGGGACAGTCGGATGTTCTAACTGGGGAGGTCACCAAGTACAGCAGTTCCAAGAGAGAGCCATGAAGGCAGAAAATAAATGAAGGCAGAATGTGTCTGAAAATGTAAATCTGTTCATAGAGGCAAGGAAGGATCAAAAGTCTGTTGTGGCCAAGAACGGTATGCCTATCTCACTTAAACCAAAACCAAACCACATGACTGACTGCACTTTGATTGAGCAAAAGGATGTTCTTATCTGAGCAGAAGAATTAAAATGGTGTTTTAGTTTTTTTTTTTTTCATTTTAGATTTGGTTTGATTTATAAAAATAGAATTTATTTCTCTTACGAGGCTACTTACTAGGAATCCCTTGTTTATGATGAATTACTTCTGTCAAGAGATACTGGAATGAGAAGATGGCAGAAAATCTATAAATGAAATTTCATACTTAATAAAATCTGTGCAGAATTTGAAATAAAGGTACAAATCTCTGGCCCTTCCTTTGCTACTACTCATGATCCTATCATAACAGTATTTGTATTTTAGAGCTTAAAATAGTAACAAAAAGAAGAAGCACTTTAAAATATATTAATACAAATATGTCAAAGGTGTAACAGTTGCAAGACTGGAGGAAAACCACCCTTCCCAAAGTGTTCCCTTCACCACCGAGTTTCCGTACATTTTGTAAGGGGCAAGAAAATGCAAGAAAAGAGTACATTTTTGTTTTCATAAGATATAATTTAATTCTCATTCTCTCTCTCTGCATCTCTCTCTCTCTCTCTCTCTCTCTCTCTCTCTCTCTCTCTGTATGTGTGTGAAGAGTGTACCTGTAGAGACCAGAACAGGGTGTCACATCCACTGGACCTGGAGTTATAGGCAGTTACAGGCCAACATAACTGCTATAAAGAATCAGGTGTTTTGCTAGAGTCCCAAGGGCAAATTTTAAGACTTAAAAGGAGAAGCCACATGAATGACCTAAGACAAAAAGGTGATGACCTGAGAGAACAGGACAGATGAGAGACAGCAAGAAAAGGCCGCATTTCAAGAAAAATAATCAGTAGCATCATTCAAATACAAGTTCCAAGGAGCACCAACCAGTAATATTGAGGAAAAGATGATGATACTCCTAAAAATGCAGCAGAAATAGATGATACAAAAATATTAGTACATACCAGGAGTCATAGGAGAGTACATAAACTCACACACCACACACTTGTGAATCTTAAAGGAAAAATAGAATAAAGTTAATAGGAACTGTTATTGGTGATATGATAGAAGACAACTATTCAGTGTGCAAATATTTCCAGTTACCAGAAATGAATACACACATATACACTTACTATGAATTTCACCAAAACTATTTATAATTTTATATCTTAGAAGCTATCTCCTTAAAATGTTAAAAGGATTCACACACACACACACACACACACACACACACATACAAAACACACACATTTATATTCATATTAGGCAAATCCTGTCTTGTAATTTGTAGATGACAAATAAGTAAATAAATAACTATAAGCAAGAGAATGGAATTTAACTATTTAATAAAATTTTAGAAAATCTTAAGAGTTCTGTGCACTAAGTAATCATAATATGTAAACGTGTATGTTTGATTTTATGCAGCTTGCTATTTTTTAAATTTCTTTGAGCGTTTTAAATGATAAGGGCTACATAGCCCAGTCTGACTTTAAACCTGCAGCCGTAGTCGCCCCAGTCTCCCAAGTGCTGGGATTACAGATGTGCACCATCATGCCTGGCTTTAACTAATCTGCAGTTCAGAGTTTGTCAGTACATTTAATTCCTTTGATATGAATTTCTAATTTACTATGTTTTGCAAACTAAATTTCCTGATTTGAACCTTTCCTTCAATGTTCTGTAATGTCACATGCTTGTTTGAGATGGGATTAGTGCTCATGGGATTTTTATTGGACTTCTTTTCTGGGCTGTGTCCTCCTCATAGAGTCATTCTGAGCTGGGTCAGATCCTGCTCACCACAGCACCCAACACCTAGTAATATTCACGCTGGTGAGTACCTTGATTTGGCAGTAGTCACAGCATGGGCCAGATGAGTGCAACTCCAACCTAGCTGGAACTCTAGCTTTCCCAGTGTCAGACAGCTTACACTAACAACGAGAGGCAAGAAGCTGACTTCCTATAGAGAAATGAGGACCACAATCAATGCATAACACATACGCAAACCAAAATGTTATGACCCAACACTCTTAAGTTGTCTTCTGATTTTCAAACGCCCATGGTGGTATGTGAGCGTAACTTCCCCCACACCCCACATAAATAAATGTAATAAAAATGAACTAAGGAAAGGAAAAGAAGAAATAAGGATTGACAGAAGAAATACACAGGCTGTCTTGTTCAGACAAGCAGAGTGTTCTAAACTCTGGCTTCCAGTAAGATTATGGTGAAAGGGCCCAGCTAGAAACAGACACTAGGTTCTGATTTTATTTGGGGTGGAGGTTAAAAATTTCCACAATCTGGGAGTTCTAGTTCCTCTCATCATTGTTGGTTTCTTCTTTTGATTTTAAGTGTGTGTGTGTGTGTGTGTGTGTGTGTGTGTGTGTGTGGTGCACAAGCATGTAAGAGTATGTTGTGTGGGGATGTGCAAGCATGTGTGTGTATCCACATGGAGGCTAGAGACTGCTGGACTGTCTGCCTCCGTCACTCTCCATTTTATATATTAAAGCCACGTCTCGCTGAATGCAGAACTTGCTGATCTGGTTAGCATAGACAGCTATGCAGCTTGCTCCAGGGAAGCCGCTGCTCCCATGTGTGGCTAAGATGACAGGCAGGCCGCCGCGCCTTCCTAGCATTGACATGGTGCTGCAAATCTGAATTCCAGTTCTCCTGCTTGCACAGTGAGCACTGTACCCGCTCTGTCACCCCCCAGCCTCTCTGCTTGCTTTTACAACGTGTATTTTCACCATTCTGTGCACTCAGAAGGTCTGATGTCGTGTGGCTAATATTTCTCCAGAAGTTAGCTTTTGCCTTTCTTTTTGAATCTCCCATTTTCATTAAAGCTAACTAAAAAAAGCCAAACAGGAACTTAGCAAAATATACCTAAAACTGATAAGGTAGCTTTTACTTCCTGGTTTTCATATCCAAGAACTGCAAAGGGTCTAGAGGACTTCAGAGTCTTCGTTTTCTTTTTCTTTTCTAAGTTTGACTATCAAAGTTTTGGAGAACATTTGGAAAGGACTCTAGAAAAAAAGGAGAAGATTTGAAGAAAAGGAGGTCACTGGAGGAAAACAGAATTAGTTGTAATTTGTGTGTGCTTGTATGTGTTCATGTATGTGTGGGTACACATACACATGTATGCATGCATGCAGAGGTCAGAAGTCAAACTTGAGGTCACTTCTCGGTGCCCTCGCATAATCATCATCATCATCATCATCATCATCATCATCATCAGAGACAGAGTGTCTCACTGTCCTTGAATGAACCAAGGAAGCTAACCTGGGCTTATCTGTCTCTGCCTCCCCATACTAGGATTACAAGCTTGCACCACCATGCCCGGCTTTGCACATCGGTGCTAGGAACTGATGACTGAACTCAGGTCCTCATGCTTGCAAGGCAAGCACTTTACTGACAGAGCTGCCTCCCCAACCCAGACACTGTGACTTTACTGGTACCAAGAACAAGGCCACTCTCAAGGGGCAAGCCAGGCGATGAATTTGCAGCAGCTAAAAGACAGATGTGTCTGTGAAACTCCCCCCAAGTCCCCTGCTCTCATCTTTGGGACATCACAGATGGGGAAAACACAATATGCTCTAATTCTCCCAGCCACCTGCACCTCCCCTGGAGTCTGGGTTGGTACATTAGTCATGAGCATCTGCAAGTCTCTGTGACGTCAATGCTACTTTGGGGGGAAGAGGAGACATATTTGCTAAGCACATTCATTAGTTTACTTCACTTCTTGTGAGTACTGAGACAAGTGTAATCAGAAGGTTGTTTGGTATATCTCTATCTATCTATTTATCTATCTCTCATCTATCTATATATCAATGTTTTATCTTTCACACACTAAATTTTAGTTTATCCTAATTTCTCTGGTTAATTCAGAGTTACTATTCTCTTTTCCTTTTGGTCTCATAGATCTTGAAAATTCTCCAAAAAGACAGGCAGCTGTTTTTTATGCATCAGAAAAGTCAAACAGATTTTTCTCTGCAGCTTACAGCTTAACACGAAGGCCTCATTCGAATGTGGGGAAGTATGCAGACAGGGAAACAGGAAGTTTGCTGTGATGTCCACACCCTTTGTGCCTCTGTCTTAGCAGCTTCCTACCAGGTACACCGTACACTATAAAGCAGCCACAGAAAGGACTGTGGTATGTGGGTCATGTCCATGTTTTATCGTGTCCTTCTAAGGCTTAGTCATGTAACTTTTTACACTAAAGATCCATTTTCCTTTCCCTTTAAGAAGGGATTTTTGTTTGAGTAAGAAAATTTCAACATTCAGTATTTCACATCAAAACTTTTCATTTCAGAACAAGATAAATAGGTGTTTTTCTTTAGTTCTGAATTTGATAACCAAGTTTAAGGATTAGAAAAAGTAAAAAAAAATATATATATATATCACAGAAATATCAACTCGTGAAGATTTTCTTGTTTTCCACAAATTAATCAGAATTACAAAAGTTAATTATGTGCTGGAAATAAGCATCCATTAATAGGAGATTAATTTAAGGGTCAATTGATTGCAGCCTGCTTTTTTGTAAGTCAATGTTATGGGAACATAACCAAGAGTATTTATTTGCATGGTATTTATGACCGTTTTTGTTCTTCGATGACAAATCTGAGCAGAAACAAGAGAGATAGTATAACAGGTCCAGTCAATATTAACTATCTAGCTCATTAAGCAAGAAAATATTTGTCAACCTCTGGGCTGATTTTACAAATCATGATTCTTCCAAAACATAAATGACCATTTTATGATGGTTAATATTGTCAGCTTGACAGGTAGCAGCTCGCTGATTGTCTTCTGAGCATGGTTGTGGGCTGTGAAAAATTGTCTCTCTGAGGTTAACTGAGGCGGGAAGACACCCAAACCGTGGATTACACCGTCCCCTGGGCCAGTGCCCTGTACTAAGTGAAAAGGGAAGACAAGCTGGAGGTTTCGTCTCTGTTGCTATGATGAAACACTCGGGCACAAATAGTTCAGGGGAGAAAGCTTATTTTAGCTCACAGTTCCAGGTTACAGTCCACCACTGAGGATCTTGAAGCAGGATCTTGAAGCAGCTGTTCACATCACATTCACAGCCAAAGAATAGAGAGAGACTGGATGCATGCTTCCCTACTGTTTAACGTATTCAGTCTACCCTGACACAGTTCAGTGTCTTGAACATTTAGGGAATGTTCTATTAATCAAATCCCACACAGGCGTGGCCACAAGTCAAACCCATTCATACAATTCTTCATTGAAACTCTCTTCTCCAGTGATTCTTTATTGTGTAGAGTTGACATTTAAAAATCATCATCATATTGAGAACCAGCATTCACCTCTCTCTGCTTCCTCTCTGTGGAAGCAAGGTGATCAGTTTCTTATATGCCGCCATGTCCCATGATGGAATGCACCCTGGAAATGTGAGCAACAATAGGAAGAGTAACTCTTACATATAGAGTATCAACCATAACAGGCAAACATACACGATCACGCATCCTTACTGACTTCTGTACAGAATTATCATGCATGCGGTAGCTTCCAAAAATACATTTTAAAATTTATTTTTATTTTATGTGTATGAGTGTTATGCCTACATGTATGTAAGTGCACCTGTGTCACGCAGTGCCTCAAGAGGACAGAAAAAGGCATGGGATCCTCTAGAACTGGCACTACAGATGGTTGTTAGCAACCATGTCAGTGCTGGGATTAGAGTAAGGATCTTCTGCATGAGCAGCCAGTACTCTTAACTGTAGCGCTCCGGGCTGCGGCTCTCACAGGGGGCCCCCGCCACAGAGGAACAGGAGCGTGCGTGAGGCCCTTTCCTCCTTACTCGAAACCGGCAGGAGAGGAACCAGGAGAAGTCCAGTGTGTGGCTACCCCAGGCAAGCCCGCGCTCGCTAAGATAACAGTGCGAACCCGGGGAGCAGCCGGGGCTCCCCTCAGGCGAAGCCGGGTTTGGGGAGAGTCAGCAGCTGTAGTCTTCTACAAGCTCTAACAAGTGATACAGCTCTCCCCAAGCACAGGTCCCACTTTGCAAAGTTCAAGCATACGCCTTTAAACCTCCCTCCCCCAATCAGAATATACTTCCCCATTTCTTTAGCATCCAATCATATTTGCACATTTTCAAGCCCTGCTTTTCCAGCATAAGAGGCAGTTACAAAGGTGCTACAAAGGGTGGTTACAAAAGGCATCAATAAGCCTATCAGTAAATAGCAAGCATAAAGCTTAATTATCATACTGGGGGGGTAGGTTTTGATTTCTCCACGGCTCACTCAATTTCTTGGAACTGCTTGTTTATCTCTGCGGCCAGGTGGGGGCGGTTTTACTTCCCCTAGCACCATCTTGGCTGTCCGTTTACCGTCCCCAGGCATTTCATGAGACCCCACACTTAACCACTGAGCCATCTCCCCAGGTTCCCCCAACCCCCAGAGGAACACAAACTTATTTTCCTATAGCTCTGTAGGCCCAAATCCATCAAAGATCCAACTATGCTACAGCCCACAGGAGGTGTCAATTAGGAGGCTTCGAGACAGAATCTGTGTCCTTGTGTGTCTACACTTTAGAGGCTGCTTGCATTCTTTGGTATATGACTTTTTCCCCACATCTACAAAGGTAGCATCAGCTGGATGAGTTGGTCTCATGCTGCCTCTCTCTGATTTTCTGCCTTTTTCATTCCTCCATTTGTGAAAACTCTTTGGTTACCTGAGACCCTCTTGCTTGATCCAGGATAATTATCTCATCCCTGCATCAGCTACTTAGCCATCTTAATCTAATTTGCACTTCGGCTCCTGTTTACAGTGTGTTCTGGCCAGCCTTGGTTGCCAACTTGATACAGTCTAGAGTCATCTGAGAGAAGATGTGATGACTCAGTTGAGGGATTTCCTAGATCAGACTGGCCTGTGGTCATATTTGTGGGGGAATGCGTTGACTGGTAATTGACATAGGAAGGTCCAGTCCTCTGTGGATCATGCTGGGAAGACTGTCATAGGCTGAATAAAAAAGCAGTTCCTCCACGACACTCTACTTCTACTCTGCTTTCCTAGCTGTGTGTTCTCTGGGCCGAGATGGCAAGCCCTCCTGCCTTTAGGCTCCTCTTGGAGCTCCTGCTCTGACTTCTATTAATGGCAGACTGTGACAAAGGAAGACAAAATAAACCCCTTTCTCCCCAAGTTGCCTTTGGATAGAGTGTTTTATCAAAGCAACGGAAAATAAATAAATAAATAAATAAACACTATACAATCTAAAAGAAACCAAACCCAGGTTCCATGGTTCAGAATGTGACCATTATGAGAAAAAGCATCATACCACATATCACAATGAGTATTTAAAGGCCACATTTAACATTAAACATTCTAACTTGTCTTTTGTGAATGATGTAAATAGTTGCTTTTGTTCTGAGTTTGATAACTAAGTTTAAGGATTCTTAGAGAAACATAAATAATGAGACATTGACGACGACATGGGTATGTCTGCGTCTTCGTATTTGTGGTCTAAAAAAGTCATGTAGGACTTATAACAAAAATATTGCAATTATTTTTCTGAAAGTTTTGATTACACATGGTTTTAAATACTTTATTTTTTTTCAAGTCGGGATATATTTTAGCAATATTTGTCACTATTTTGTTTTGAGTCAGGGTCTTATTATACAGACCAGGCCAGCCTTGAACACACAGCGATATGCCTGCTTGGGATCAAAGGCATGTTTTTATAATAGGCAAAAATCTAAGTAAAAATACCAGTGTGGTAGAACAAAAGAAAGGCAACGCAACACAGCCTGTGCATACACACACAATTCCGTCAGTCACCTTGTAGCATGAGACACCCAATCAGAAGGTGCACTGTCATAACTGGGAGACAAAGAAACTGAACTGTACAGGGGAATCAAGAGTTATAAAAGGCTTGACTTTTTCTTTGTTCTGAGCTCTGTCTTTTGGGTACTAACTCACGGAGCCAGGTGTTAGTAAGAATAAAGTGCTCCTGGAAAGAAATACCTTGGTATCTCATGTCCGCCACCTGCAACAGTAGTAAACCAGAGGCCTGGCACAATGCGAAGCTCAGAACAGGCAGCTTTGCAAAACAAAAACAACCTTCTTTATACTTTACATTTTTTTGCTTGTGTTGGTCTTTGACAGAGTCAGATACCTCTTACTGTTGGAACATTTCACTAGCTAGTACAAGTGCTTCCCGGGGAGTCTGGCTTCCTTCCCTGTGCCACGGAAAATTCGATAATAATGGTGTGGGCTGTCCCAGCCTGCTGAGAATGCAGGCACTCAGTGTGTACAGAGATCAGTCCTTTAGCAATTCTATCTTTCTTGAATATTCAGTGCTTTTCAAGCTCTGGCTGATTTATGGTTTTGAATTTAATTTGCATACCCCACACAGTCATCTGCAGGATATTCCAATGCGTGTTATACTTGTACAAAAACTGATTTTCAAAATTCTGTGTCCTTTTTACTCATAGTTTCAAGGACAACCTAAATAGGCGATTTTGCTATTGGCTTCTTTTTTCTTTTGTAGATAATCAATTTGTTCATTTGTTTTTGTTTGACAATCTTATCCATTTGTTCGCAAAGAATTTCAAAGACAGATACAGAGACCAACAACCCCTGAACACATTCTAAAAGGCCAAAGAGAATGTTAAAAGAGACAGGTGGAATTTCTATCCAAATTAGTTCTATTTGGGGAAAGATCAAAACCCTATGTTTTCTAGAATACACTAAAAATAAGGAAACCACAAATGATAAACTACTGAAATTATCTTATTTTTCATTTTAATTAAATTATGTATTTATGGTTTTTCCATGTGTTTATGTATGTGGTGTGCATGTGTGTGTATGCATGTTTTCATGCACGTGTGTATAGGTACATGTGTGTTCCAGTGGAGGCCAGAGGTGAATGTCATTGTCTTCCAGGATAACTCTCTAAGTTACTCACTGAGACAGGGTGCTGGCCAACATGGCTGCTCAAGCTAGCCAGCTTGCTCTGGGGAGCCTGTCTCCACCTGGGATGAGCAGAGTACAGGCAGTACACCATGTCCATTAGGCATTTATATGAGTTTTAGAAATCCGAATTCCTTATCCTCAGGCTTCTGTGGGAAGCACTTTATGCACTGAGCCATCTCTCCAGCTCCTGAAATTTCTGTCATGGTTATTAAAATGATTGTAAGGCTTTTTTTCAGCTGCACCAGAGCAGTGGGGTAAGGATAGCTGCCTTCAGAGGACATCTTGGAGCTCCCGCTCACTTGATCAAAGCACCTGCCCTCCATGGTCTGTACTGCAGAGCAGACATGCCAGTCTGGCTGGTAGAACAATAAACTTACCCTTGTTATTGATGATGTCCTCACTAGTCTCTTCAAAGGAGCCATGATGTTAAGGTAGGAGAAGACACCAGCTTCTCAGGTAATTCTCCTAGCCCACGTGTACAGATGAGTTTCATATCCCTGTCCACATGAGGGCAGGCCAGGGGAAGGCAGTTGAAGATACTGTATTTGTTCTTTTTTTTCTCTTTGAGGAAATTTTCTGTTGTGAGTTATGGGTTATTCCATCACTCTCTGTACTGACATTTAAAAATGTATTGCTTTTATTTCAAACAGAACCATTGATCTAATTGATAACGTCGTATTCACCCTTAACTACAGAAGAAGGCAAAAGATCACGGTGTCAATTTTAAGCACAGACGTTTCCTGCGTGTGACATTTCACTGACATTGGTTGAAGCTCAGTGAAACTGGTGAGGAAGGGTAGAATCTGGATCAGAGGAAGAGAACACTGGACTTTGAGTTTTAATAAGTAACTGTCCTTCAAATACTGGAGTGACTATAAGATAAAGGAATCTGTAATTATTTCGAGCATTTTCTAAAAGACCTATATCTTTTCATTTTTCCTTTCAACTTGGAAGAAAAGTGAGAGTACATAATGCACAGTTAGAGCAGCGATCTCGAGCTATGCCAAATAAGCCCCAAGAAATAGCTACATTGATGCGTTTATGTTAAGGCTTATTACTGGTATGCAAATTTGCAGTCTATAATTGTTTTCACAATCAGGCCCAGAGGCATTCCCATGGAGGAAGTAATTATAAAATGGTTAATTAAAAGTAATTATAAAATGGTAAATTACCTCAGATACATCTTCATACATTGTTCCATTATGACTTCATCTCTGAGATGCAGGAATGGCTGCCTCCCAAGAACACGGCACCCTTCAGGGAAGCATCAGCAGTAAAGACTGCCCTCTCTTCTGCAGCTTTGCAAATTCACATTCAGAGCTGTTCCAGATGGACATCTGGCTTCTTCTCCAGGTCTGTGATCAGTGTTGAATACACTATAGAAGATTTCTCCAAAGTACTAGAGCTCTTCCAAGGGCCGTCCAGGCCTGTGGTGGGGAGTATAGGAATGTGCCCCGTGCTTGCTTTAGAGAGGCTCTCTGAGGAGTCAACACTCAGCCTTCAAGCCTTTGGGAACAGGTATTGGATTTCAAGCTGCCAATAATCCATGGCGGTTGGAAACAGAAGTCCTGGAGAATCCAACCAGATGTAAGAGAACTCACAGTGCCAAAAAATATGGGAAAGAACTTTTTTTTTTCACATAACGTTAAAGCTTAGCTTCTAAAACATGCATTTCATAACCATAACTTTGTGAATGTGTGTGTGTGTGTGTGTATGTGTGTGTGTGTGTGTGTGTGTGTGTGTGTGTGAGATCTGTAAGGCTGGAGGACAACCTCATGTTGCAAACTCAGGAAGACTAATCACCTCCTTTGAGACACAGTCTCTCATTGGGATGGAACTTACCAGTTAGGCTTACTTGACTTATCCCAAGTTCAAGGGATCCTCATGTCTATCATACCAGGATTACAATCCTGATGACCCCAGGCTTTTTAATGATTCTGGGAACCAAAGTCATGTCTGACTGAGCCATCTTCCCAGGCATGGAAATGCAGTTTTAAGAGTTAAAACATTTTAATTACTAGAAAGTCTGTTTTACAACTGAGATACAATTTTTAAAGAATTTAAAACTTAAAAATTCAGAATATTATGAAAATCACGGTTGAATGGCAGAGCTGGTGAACTCATACACACAAGAGAACAGTCAGGCCCATGAAGTGCACTCTGATTTGTGTGTGACATTTAATACCTCTGATGTAAATTTTAGAATGCCTAGCTATATTTAAATTTTTAGATAAATAGTAGATAACTTCTTGGTAGAAATATGTCCCAGATTTAACGTGGGCTGTACTCCATACTTACACTAAACAAACTATTAATTGTGTATCTAAATTATTGGCACTCTGAATTATTTTTTTATTTATTATTTTTGCTAATTGTAGCAACAGAATCCCTTGGTTGCTGTGTAAATCCTATCTTTGTATCACTGTACTTGGAGAATGGTAACTGCAAGTGTGAGCACAGAGCACTGAAGTTTTGTGTGTTAACTGAGCTGTCTTCTCCATCCTTCCCATGAGTCTAAGCATTCCCGGTATGATTCCTGCCTTTGCCAAGTAGTGAGATGTTTGCTTTTTTCTCTTCTAACATTCTTGGGTTTAATTCCTTGTCATCGTAGAATCTCACAGAGGGAAATGCTGGGTTAAAAGCTGAGTCTGTGGTTACTGCTAATTCCAAATTAAAGCACTAATATTCCCATCACCAGTTTTGTGGGGATTATCATCCTGTTGTGCTATTTCAGGGGATTTCAGTCACTAGCCTTCTCAAGGCAAGCTCTTTTCATTTCTGGATTTGTTGTCATTCTTAAGTTTTTTTTTCTAGTCTCTCATTTATTTTGTATTGATAGTTTCATACTTCTTTTATATAATAGTTTTAGTCATTTTCACCCCGTTCTCCTCTCTTATCCCTTCCCTCTCCCACTGGAATATTTCATACTAACAAATCCCCTCTGACTTTCAGGTCTTGGTTCTCTGTGTGGCCCATGGAATTTAATTAGCGTTTCTTGTCATGGGTGTGAAGTCGTGCACTGGAGCAAGAGCAACTTAACAGATGCCATGCCCCTGAAGAAAATGGCAAACCCACTGAACAACAGGTAATTGCCAGTAGTCCCTGGGGGTGGGGTGGCGTCCTATGGCCCCCTCTCCCATCCATGATGAAACATTGAGAGGCAGGTCTTGTGCAGATAACCACAGTTGCAGGGAGTTTGCCCCGAAAACACCTTCTGCTTCTCATCTCCTCATCCTCAGCAGTTGCCTTCTTGGCGATGTTCCCTGGATCGTTTCTCAGTTTCTTAGGTTAGATTATACTCGATAGCATCTACATGCACCATCAAGGTATCTGCTCTTGCACGTCTCTTCCCAGCTTCCTATTTTGACTGATAGCTAGCATACCAAAAACACTGCACTAGAGGATAATACAAGGACGCTCATAGCGAACACAGACCTGGAACACTGACCAGGAGGTGCCATTCTCTTTAATTCCCCACATGGAATTTCCTCTCCCCTGATTCACCTGCCTCTTTTCAATGGCAGTCTTCCTATAGATCTTTGGAGCATTTCTGAGAGTTTTACATGTATGAGCACTCTCTCCGAGCATGAGAAATCTTCAAATACATGTTGTTTCGTGTGTATGTGTACGCACGGGCGCACAAGCATGTGTGTGTGTGTGTGTGTGTGTGTACGCACGGGCGCACAAGCATGTGTGTGTGTGTGTGTGTACGCACAAGCGTGTGTGTGTGTGTGTGTGTGTGAAAACTGGGCTACGTGCATAATTTGCTGCACATAAAAAAACTTTGTGTATTCATTAAGAAGTTAATTTTGCTTCAGGGCCATCTTCCGTTTCTCCACCATTAGCAATGCAAAACACTGCCCAAAGAATGAAGTGACAGCCTTTCTTTAACTTGAGCTAGATCAGATTCTGCAGCAGAACTCTTCTGGGAATGGGGGCAGTAATTGGAAGCTGGATTCTCCATCCACTTACAGTTGTCTTGCTCTGAGGTTCCTGTGTCTCCTAATTATTTTTAACCATTAATTATAAACTAGGCTGTTGCTTTGAGATAAATACTTTTGTTATGCTAAGGGAATTCTTGACAGCTGTGTTGTTGAACTGCATCACCTTACTTTCTGACAGCCCACAGGATGACTGATTGGTCCTCAACATCATCTTTGATCAATTTCTGCCTTTAACAATGTCACTGAGTTGTCTTTCCTTTTTTGGAGACTTACTTTTGTTAATTGCATTCTTCCAATGATGTACTTGAATATGCCAACACAACACTAAGGCACATATAACAAAGCCAAATTTCGTGCATTGTACTGGGAAACAATTCATGCTCCACAAATAAAAGGTACAGCAAGCAAGCCGCTAAAAAGACCCTGTCTAGAAAAGACAAGCAGAAAAGACCACAGGAAAGGCTGAGAAGCATCAAGTTTAGAAATATGTTTTCAATTTTCAAATGGTCACCTCATTTGCACACAGGAAGCAATTCCATAAAATTAGTGATTTTTTTTTCCTTTCTGGAATTCTCAGATTACATTTCAAGTTGATTTTATGTTTTCATTAAATGCTTGGAAGAATGCTTTAAATGCAGTTTGGTGGCAGAGAGAGAGAGAATGATTGAGAACTTAAAAATAGTTCTCTGTGGAGGGCTGAAGAGATGGGTCAGCAGTTAAGAGCACTTCCTGCTCTTCCAGAGGAAACAGGCAACATCAGATGGATCACAACCACCTCAACCACCTGTAACTCCAGCTCCAGGGACTCTGATGACCTGTTCTGACTTCTGCGAGTACCTGCACACACATGGTATAAATACTATATACTCACATACATAAAAATAAAGTAAATCTTTAAAAAACAATAATGTTCTGTTGTCCCTCAGTATGTTCAATGTTACATTAAAGATTCCAATTTTTTTGAAGACAACTATGGTATTATTTTCATGGAAACATTGCCATTTTACTAAAGTACTTGTGTAGAGCTATATAGAATGATGTGTATAATACAGAACTATTTTGTAGCTTTTATTTATATCTCTAGAGTTAGCACTCTGCTATTTCCCAAATGGCCATTTCTTTCTATTTTACTTACCCTTCTAAACCTACTACTTCTCAAAACCACCTTTAGCAAAAGCCTTTACTTCCTAACACATAAAGGAACTAGACCCAATAGCAGACATTCTCCGTTATATATGAGAGGTGCATCTTAGCAGGATTTAGATGTTTTCAAATCCCTTCATCTCAGAAATAAAGCCCAGATAGTCCTAAAATTATACTTTTTGAGAATATTTTTGGTACTCTTCAAAACTCAGAGTTGAGAGTTATTTCCCTGTTTTAGGGAATGTGTATGATTTAGCAGATTGTTCATAACAGAACAGAACTGAAAGGACTAATTTCCAAGATAAGCTTATGAAAAATGTCTTGTATTCAGTACACACTCACTCTCATATGTGCACACACTGTCTTATGTGCTTTGAGGATGGGGATGTCTAATATTAGCTGCCCCATGGAGACGGCCGACTGGTGAGGAAATGAATCCATCTGTCTCAGTTAAAAGAGTGAACGTGGGAACCAAACATCCAGTTCCATTCAGGTTCCCAGGGACTGAAACACCAGCAGAAATTTGCTTACTAACAGCAAAAGTAACAGGCTAAACATCCCCTCAATCTTGAAGCTCAAAATTGAGTATAATGATAATTCAACTTCTCATTTTCTACCACTACTATAAAGTTGGGAGAAAAATTTTAACCGACTTAGGAATTTTACTTGTGTGTGTGTGTTGCACTTGTGTGTGTAATTTATGTCCATGTGTATGTGAGTGTGTGTGCCCATGGGATATAAACTTATACTATTTTAGAATTGATACTCTTGGCAATGTGATATAAGAGGCAAGAGAAGAAAACCATCCTCTTCAACAAGATATTTCATGAAAATAAAACCTTTGCATTTATTTTTTGCAATGATAAAACTAGAATTTTTCTCTGTAGTCAAGGTGTTAGGCAGTTCTGTAATTTGTCAACCTCAGGTCTTTAATTATTCTAGGCATTTGCATATCCAGATGAACTAAGTGGTAGGATTTGTGTATAGGAATATAAAACTTTAGTACTAACTGTAGAATGCAGTGATGGAGAAAATACAAATCAGTAAATTCTGGCAGGGGAGTTATGGCAGGAGTGGCCTGATGAAACCCTGCCTTTGCCTTGTAATAGGATTAGCTCACCAACAGACAGTATTTGCCCTTCTAAAGTATGAGTGTCCTCTGATTGTGTTTTGTGTTAATTTTATTTCCATTCAGTCATGAAATGCAGTTGTTACCTTTTGTTCTATTGATGTCTGAACAAATGATTGCAATCCTATGTTGTCTGAATTTTAATGACAGTGTTTCATTCATTGAGCTCATATGAAAAATGAAATTTGACATGTACCCCTCCTTTACATCACTGTCGTTTTATGGGGGTTCTTACTCAACCTCTACCTGCATATGCATTGATATGCATGCACATATATATATTTCTCTTTTGTGTTCTTGTCCAGGTCTGGGTTTCTCCCTCCCACTCCCTGGTGGCAGTGGACACTGAGCTGAGGTCCCTGGTAGCTCTAGGTGCAAATCTCAAACAAGGGCAGCGACAATTTTCAACAAGCGCTAGGCATGTATTTCTAAAGTGCATTTCCACATTCACTTGTAAATTCCTGTAAAATACAATAAAATTAGAAATTTAAGAGCAACTTAATACAGAAATACACTATTTGTTATGAGCAAATATTCTAAATATTAAAATCACTGACAAATTTTGGTAATAATTTATCAGGAAAGTCACAATGATGAAAATACATAAATTCAAGTAAGTTAAAATGCACTCAAAAGAAATTCAGGGTTTCAAATAATCATAAGCAAGAAAAATAAGGAAAATAACATAATTATTCACTTCAGTGAGACAGAAAAGAGCTAGTTACAGAGATCTCGAAGAAATTAAGAAATATCAGAGAGATATTAGCATTAAGTTAAATTCTTTATCTAGTTCTTTGAAAAGATCCACAAAAAATAAAATCTACAGAAGGTTTATTAGAGAGAAAGAAGAGATGAAGGAGGGAGGGAGGGAGGAAGGAAGAAGACCTGTGCGTTATTAACTGAAAAGGGAGAGGCTTTTAGGTACATCCATGCTTGTGGGTTTCTGTTATTTTTGAAAATATAGAGGAAATAAATGTGATATATATTTTGAGGAAAAAAAAATTCTATCAGCCCAAGCAAAATGCTGTCTAGAGAAGCAATGGAAGCAACTCAAAAACCCATTTGGTCAGGGCTAGAGAGTGCTCAGTGGTTAAGAGCATTGACGTGTCAGGTAACACCCATCCATAACTCCAGTTTCAGGGGAATTTGACAACCTCCTTGGCATTGCACAACATGGGTGCACTTACGTACATGCAGGAAGTACACTCATACATAAGAAATAATAAACAATTTTTTTTAAAAATCCATTTGGTCATACTTACATGTCAGTCCAAAGAAAACACCAAAGTATCACTTGGTTGCATTCTTAGTTTCTTTTCCTGTTGTGACAAAAATAATTTAAGGACGACAGGGTTTATTTGGGGTCACAGTTCCTGAGGGATGCAGTCTGTTGTGATGAGGAAGGCAGCTGGAAGGTCATGCTGCACCTATGCTAAGAAGGTAGGTGAGGAACGCACAGTGCCGCTTACATTTCGTTCCTCCCCTTAGAAGCTCCAGGATCGGAACCAGGGACCGGAGCTACCCACAAGAGGTAAGCCTTCCCAGCTCAACTGACAAAATCAAGATATGTGCCCCAGGTATGCCCAGAGGTGATCTTATATTTTGTCAAATTAACAGTTAACACCATCACAGTCATTTAGACATTTTTAGAAATTAAGAGACAGGAAGATGCTTTCCTAGTTGCCTCTACAATGTTAACCTAGAATAAAACACACAAAAAACGGGGGGTCTTTCATTTAAAGATTTCAAAATTAAGCTCAAAGACCTCTATCCTAGACTATAACAAAATTTAAATGTATTATTAACTTGAATTTATTTTAGGACTTCAAGAATGAGTCAGCCATAGGAAATGTATGGCATAAATTATCTTAAAAGGATAAAAATGATTACTTTGATAGACGACAAGAATAGTTTTAATGTCATTTAAATTCATTTTCTGATAAAACCTGTAATGTGTAGAATAAAGATTTCCTTATCAAAGGTAATGAAAAGAGGGCTGGGGCAGGGACGCTGGGTCTAGGATTCTTACCCCTCCCTGGCCAAAGGCTGCCGAGTTCAATTTCGTCTTTCCCCCTTCTGAGGTGGGACATTGCAGCTTCCAGGAACACGGATAGGGCTGACTCTCCACACAGCTCCTGACCTTATTTTCAGAGCTCCTTTAAAACAGCAAACAGAGCTGGGAACAACTTTGTGGTTAAGAATACTTTCTGATTTTGCAGAGGACCCAGGCTCCCAGCACCTATCTTGAGTGGCTCACAACCAAATATAACCCTCAGCTCTGGTCTCCATGGGCACCTTCATACACATGGCTTCTACACACACACACACACACACACACACACACACACACACAAATAAAAATAAAATCTTTTAAAATAGTAAGCATGTGGGATTAAGAAACTCAAAATTCCAGATATAACATTTTCTGAATTTTATACTAGAAAGCTAATAAAAAGATAATTCTTAAATAGTATGCCGATGGAAACTTCCAGGATAGACATTTATTTATATAATTTATGAAATTTAAGTCTAACTCCTTTTTTTCCCCCCTGAATTCTGGAAATCCACAGATCTCATTATCAGGTGAGATCATTCAAAAGAATTTTTTTCTTTTTCTCTTACTTTTTTGTTTTGTTTTTGTTTGCTTGTTTTGAGGCAGAATCTCACTGTTTAGCCCTGACTGGGCTGGAGGTTGCTTTGTAGACTAGGCTGGCCTCAAACTCACAGAGATCTACCTGCCTCTGGTTCCCAAGTGCTGTGATAAAAGGCATGCACTACCAGGCCCAGCTCAAAGAATCCCTTCATTCTTTCTGTTTTAGCTGATGGTTTTCATCTCATTCTTTGATGAGGCAGACATGTGCATATCACAGCTAGGTCGCATGTACCCCAGGAAAACTGAGTGCCCCCAACAGCAAAATACTAAACTGACTTAAAACATGAGTTTTGATGCAATTTTTGTGAGGACTTTGAGTGTGGACTTTGTAGGCAATAGTCATGTCACAATGTCAAAGAGCTGGATGTACATGCTTGGTTTGTTGGCCAGTGGATGATGATGTAACTAGATGTGATTTATTGTGAAGGCTGAAAAACATTCAGTTAATCCAACAACAAAATCCTTTATGCTTCCACATTCAACTAGTTTATTACAGGAAAGTTTGGGAGGAAAGTTGTTCTTAAAAAATGTCAATCAACTATTCTTGCTTTTATGAACCGTGGAACTGACACATGTCTTTATGTTGAGTCCACAACTCCAGGCTTGGATAAGCAGGCTGGAAATCAAGCCTCCCGCTACTCTACAAATCTCTGCATCCCACCAGTCAGGGACAAGCTCTTTGGAGAAGCAGAAATACCAGATGGCATAGTGATGTTGACCACTTGGACACTGAATTCCTAATTTGGGGTTTTCTAGGAAATATTCTGCCTCTTTCCATTGGTAATTCTGGACCTACTTGATGGTTTGGAGCTCAGGACGTAATTTTCATTTTATTCTGACTCCCATGTCATTTATCATTCTAGCCTGATTTCGCCTGGGGATGCAGTCTTGTTTTTACTAATTGCCTGTTTAATTTGGTTGTCTCAACTGAACTCTTCAGTTCATCCCCAAATCCTCCTTGTCCATGATTTTTTTCTCCTTTTACTTAATTATGTGTCCAGGTTTTCAATTGCTTGAGACGTTAACTTTCACCTTAAACATTCTTGTTCCTCTCCTGGGTGAAGTCCTTCGTCTTGTCTTATGGAAAGACCCATGTGCAAATTCCAGCCTACCTCAGCACTTCCTCTAATTCCAAACTCCAACTTACCTTTGCATCAGCCATAGTACACTTGTTTCTATTTCTTTGATGTGTCTTTTTGCTTCTTCACACATTGCTCATGCTAGCTTCCTAAATTTCCATTGTATTTAATGTGTGTGTGTGTGTGTGTGTGTGTGTGTGTGTGTGTGTGTGTGTGCGTGCACATGGAGGTAAGAAGACAACTTATAGGAATCAGTTCTCCCCCTGCAAACTGTGGTCCAAACCTGGTCATTTAACTCAGGATGTCAGGCTTAGTGGTAAATGCCTTTACCTGATGAGCCACCTTGTAGCCATCCCAATACAGTTTTTCTCACTGGAATATTTCCCTTTCTAGTCCGTTTACTTGGCTGACTCCTCGATAACCTCTCTATCCCTAAGTAATTTTCTTTCTTTTACTCTGAACTTGTCTTTCTCTTCTCAACACACATCACAAAATGAAATGGCATAAGGTTTTTTCTTCTCATTTGCTTACTGTTGTTTTTCTTCTGGCATCTGTAAACTCTACAGAGGCTAGACTCACATCTGTTTTATCCCATTGCATTCTTAGTGTCTTTCACAATGTTGAGAGGAGGGGCTGTGGACATTTAATGAATAGCTGTTAAATACAAGAGTGGGTCTTGCAAACATCTATTACTTTAGTTGAGAGGGCCATGGGTAAGTCTTTTTCCATGGGATCATGTTGGATATCCATTGGACAATCTCCATAAATAAGTTGTTCAAGATCCCATTGCTTACATAGATAAGTTACTTAATTATGAAAAATGAAAGTGTCAACCCAGGTTGTGTTTCAAATTTACAACATTCCATCCAACAATGATTCAGTGAATAACTGATGCAATAATATAATAGCAATTATTCTAATGATTTAGTAAATGTCAGAATGTCTGATTTCCAAGACATAATTCCTTTTAAAAATTAACCTGTCAATTCAATATTAACATAATTAAATGTATTATCTTACTTTTCATTGCTATAACAAAACTCATGAGGCTAGAAACTTTGTAAAGAAAAGAGACTGATTAAAGTTAGAGCTGTTAGACCAGAGTCAGAACAGAACAGTGTCTGTGCTGGTAAGGGCCGAGCTGGCTGCATCACACCACGGTCAGAGCACAATGGCGAGGGAAAGATCTCACAGCAGACAGGATGCCATGCACCAGAAAAGCGCTAATTTAAAAATAGTCTACTCTTAGGACGGAAGAGATGGCTCACTGGTTATGAATCCTGACTGGCATGCAAAAGACCATGGTTGAGTTCTCAGCAACCGTATGGGCAGCTACTACCCATTGTTAAGCTTCCAATGACCCAATGCCCTCTTCTGGTCTCCACAGGCATTGCACACATGAGTACACTTACATACATGCAGGCAAAAGACTCATACAAATAAAATAAAAATAAAAATTTAAAAAGAACAGACTCTCTCAGGAACCAATTGAGTTCTCCAGAGAACTAAATTAATTTCTTCGGAGTGTGATGCCCTCAGTGTCCAAGTCATCTTCCACTAGGATCCATCTGTTAAGTATTTTAACATCTTCAGCATCACTACACAAGAGCCAAGGTTCCAATTCACAAACTCCAGGGGACACTCTTATGCCATATCCAAACCGTCTGTGATTATGTCATATAATTCAGATTTATTTTGTTTTTCAGAAAGAATATGCAGAACTATAACACTAGTGTCAGAGGTTGTTGTACAGAGAATCCATTTTTTTAAACATTTATATCCCACACATCATTTGAAAACAGTAATAAAGTTAAAGTGGGGAAGTTAAGAATTCTTTCCAAACATTTTAGTCCAAAGGTGACTTGGTGGCACACACTTGTAATCTCGGCCCTGGGGAGGATGAGACAGTGGGATGCTGAATTTTAGGCCAGACTCAGCTATACAGTGAGATCCTGTCTCAAAAGACTACACAAAACAAAAGTAACAAAAGCAATGTAAAACTATTAGCACATGTATTTCTAGATTTACTATTTTTCTGGCTTTATGCATTGTATTTCTTTAAATAATAAATTAATGCATAATGGAGTTTTGGTTTGTCATAAAGAAGTAAAGTGTATCATTTGCAGGAAAGTATAAACTAGAAATTGCTGTATTCTAAAATATCAGTCATATTCAGATAAATAAATACTGTTTTCTATTGTTTCTAGATGTTAGGTGTAACTTGTTAATGGGTATGTGTGTGTGCTCACATGCGAAGGTCAGAAAAGGAGATCAGATCTTCTTTATCTGGAGTTTCAGGATGTTGTGAACTACCTGGTGTGATACTGGGTTCTCTGCAAGAGCATCAGGCTCTCGCCGTCAAGTTGTCTCTCAGCCCTGTATATAGACACATAAAATCCTTTTCTGCCATGTAAGTGGAAGTGGGACTGGTGGCCTACAGAGTATTAGTGGCAGGGGCAAGTGTGAATATATTCAAACATCTGATCGACTTGCACGAACGCCTTCTTATGAAGCCCCCTCTATGTACAGTGAATATTAGGCAGTAAAATAGAACAGAAAATATAAAACTCAAATATCCAAAACGTTCTCTATAATAATATTAATCAAATATCACAATGACTTTCTTCACACATGCACACACACCTGTTTTTGAGATAGAGTCTCATGTAGCCCATGCTGCCTGAAACTCACTTTGTAGCTGAGGATGACCTTGAACTTCTGATCTTCCTGCTTCTACCTGGCCAGTGCTGGGATTACTGTGCTTATACCACCATGGTTAGTTTATTCCATGCTGGGCATGGAGTCCAGGCCTTTCTGTGTACAAAGCTAACACTACAACTGAGCCACATCCCCAGTCATTCGCTTGCATTTAAGTATTTTAAAAAATGTAATAGACTTTTTTCTTTAGAGTAATTTCAGATTCATAGAAATATTAAGTAGGAGACACAGAGATTTCTCTTCCTCTAGACCCCTGGGCTGACATGCATACAGCCTTTCTCACTAACAGAGGGGGATAATCAAACATGCTAATGGCTACTCTGGCACACCAATAGTACAATTTATATTAGAGAAGACATTTGGAACAAAGAGTATCACCGAGTGTTTTACTTTTGAAGCTTCTGGTCTTGTAAGGTTTCCGTATTCTAAAAGGCTGTGTTCCCCCAGAGAGCCTTAAAGTGTTTTATGACAGAAGAAAAACAGACCGATGACAGCCACAAACTGTTGCAAAAAAGTTCCAGCAGTATTCTAAAGCCACTAGAAAAGAAAATGCAGCATTTTTTTACCTTTTTTTAGTCGAAGTTTTTCAAACAAGCTTTTCCGACAAGAGAAGTAGGCCTTCTTAACTGAAACCCCAAATCTTTAGGCCGTTATTTATCATTCAGTATGTTACGATATTGTGCAATATGTGTCTAGAAATGGTATTCTAAGTTCCCTGACGCACCGCGTAATTTATTTCTTAATGTGATGTGAGTGACTGTGGCCCTCACTCCCAAGTCCTCTTTTGATATCTAGTCCCAATCATAATAACATTAGGAGGTGGAACTTCAGGTCATGAGAACTCCTACCTGATAAATGGGAGCTAAGTTCTTAAAAAGGTCTTAGACCAATGGGAAAATGACCCAAAAGGCATTTCTAACAGGAGCTATAAATGGCCAAGAGATGTATGAAAAGTGTTTAAGACCCGCCAAGGATGTACATATCAGAATTCCATTGCCCTTCCACCTCCTCTGTGGTTGTGGCTGTGACCAGGATGAGGAAAGGCAAGTGCACTGCTGTGGGAATGAGAATTAGTACAGCTGCCGTGAAAAGTAGTATGGAGGTTCTTCAGAACACTAAAGACAAATCCAGCACATGATACAACGGGAGCACTTCTGGGCATGTACCTAAAGGAAGTGAAGTTAGCATGTGAAAGTGACCCTGCACACTGATGAGTGCTGTGGCAGTAGTCACGGTAGCCAAACTACAGAATCAGCCTCAGTGTCCATGACCTAAATAAGACAAGTCAGAGTAATGATGTCGTTTGCAGGAAACCGGATGGAAATAGCAAGTGTGATGACAGGCTAGAAAGACAAGGGTCATAAGTTCTCTCTCATGTGGAATCTAGAACTTAAAAACATGGTGCTCTCATTGTTGGCAGAGTGCTTGCCTCATATGTTAGAAGCTCTGGCTTCTAGCCCAAGCATCTCATAAACCAGGCATAGTGATGTAAGCCTATAATCCCAGGACTTTGGTGGTGGAGGAAGGAGAATCAGGAGTTAAAGGCTATCTTCAGTTAAGTAGCAAGTTCAAGGTCAGGCTACAATACAGGAGACTCTGTCTAAAGTGTAAAAGCAAAGTTAAATATAAGAGCAAATTGGAAGAACAGAGGGACTTCTGGGTAAGAGAATGTGATTGAGCATAGCCACACTTGAGTTAAGCATGATCTAAACACAATATAGACATGCACTGATGTATGTAATTAGTACGCATTAATAATCAAAGCTCTCAAAAGTTGTCTGAGGTCTTCCCCTATGTGGTCATGAGGAACAAACCTTCACCAGATACCAAATCTACCAGAATCATGATCTTTAACTTCCCAGCCTCTACAACCGTGAAAATCAATCCATTGTATTTGCTGACAGTATTTTGTTATGGCAACACAAAGACAGAAATGCCTGCTTCGTTATCAGTTGCTGGAGTATACACCCCTTGATACTTAAGGATACAGGCTCAACAAAACAGGCAAACAGCACTTGCTATTCCTGCAGGGGACCAGAGTATGGTTCTAGGCACTAATGTCAGGTGGCTCAAAGCTCCCTGTAACATCAGCTCCAGGATATCGGATGTCTCTGACATCTGTAGGTACCTGCACTCAGTGTATATATCTATACACAGGCAGACACATATACATAGTTAAAAAAGAAAAAAATATTTTTAAAAATGTGATAAATGCTCAAATAGCATTTACACAATTCAAAGATATTTGAGAAACACGCACACACACACACACACACGCATATGTATATTACGATGTGTCTACCAATAATTTCTTTATTCGTAAAATGGAATCTTCATAGCACTTATGTCAAAATAGAAAACATCCAGTCACTCTTGAATGTTCCTTTATTCTGCTTCCAAGCAATTTCCTTCTCCTGCATTTCACCCACTCTTCTAAATCTCCAGTTTCCATTTTGCCATCAGAGTCTTTATCAGCATTCAATCTTGACAAATTCAATATGTACAACTCTTTTTGGTTTCTTTTACTTAATATAGTTGAAGATCATCCAGGTTAATATATCGCATAAACATGTGCTTTATATATGTAAGTAGTACATACATAAATGTACATGTAAATTTTGGTCTTCACTTTATTAAGTGTCACTTCTTTATATGGCCATATAAAAATTTACCCAGCCCTCATTTGTTGAGGGCTCTCTTGGCTATTAAGGTCTAAATCTACTGATACATATGACAACTTGTTCTGTTGAAAAATTATCATAATTTATACTCTTAACCTACCTTTCCTCTTCTGACAGCAACATAGGAGATTCACAGCCTTTCTGTGTTGGAAGAATTGCATGTAAATATAATGTCATATAACCACAGATACCAAGTATTTTTATGTTAAGTTGTATTTTTACTATTGAACTTAATTTTCTTAAAGATTTACTGTGCTAACCATTTAATTACCATGATCCCATGTTCTTTGTCTCCTTATTATTGGTGTGTTTTACCAGCAATAATGTACATAGGTATACAAACGTATATTTATTACTAATTTGGAACTTTGTTTCCTTTTTTTTTTGAGACAGTCTCCCTTAGCTGGCCTGGAACTTGCTATGTAGACCAGACTGGCTACAATCTCACAGAAATCAACCTGCCTCTGCCACATGAGAGCAGAAATTAAAGGTGGGTACCACTGTGTCAAGCCCTAAGTCTCCTTTAACTTTTTTCACACAGGATAGGAGAGATGATACTATGGTTTAGATGACCTGCTGTGTAGCAGCCTGCTACAACTGTACCTGAGTCTATCCAGTGAGGCCTGAGGAATGGAAGACATACAAAACACACAAGACACACACAACACAGACACCAAAAATGGTGGGGAAGCTTCCGATTTATTCCAGCAAGGTGCTCAATATATATGCACCCAGCAGATGCCAGTGATTTGTTGCAGGAAATTTCAAGGAGGGTTTGGGAGGGAACAAAGGTTCAGGCCCCCAGGGAGTATCTGAGTATGTGACCACACCTAGTTCAGAACAATTGCAATTAGGCCTTTGAAGTCAAGTTGCTCTTGGTCAAGCTGTTCTCATAGCAACTGCACCTGACAAACTGAAGCTAGTTCCTGGCCGGGAACCTAGCTGGGAAAAAGGCATGTCAGGAGGCCAGGGCCCCACATGTCCCCCTTTTTCCTTTAGTAAATGAGCGCCTATCTTAGGTTATCAAGGACACGTTAGTGTCCATCTTACCTGTCATTGGAAAACCAGTCACAATGTCTGGCCGTAGAGGCTGATTCCCTGTCTTAGGTCGGCGGACACCCCCTTGTGTTTACCTGTCTCTGGGGTCTCTGGCCACTCATTTCACATAGGTCAGCGAATTCTGGCAGTTGTAATGTAGGGTGGTGGACTTGGGACCTAGAGGCCACGCAAATTAACTAGAGGCTAGCGAGTCACAACCCAGCATCCTTAGGAACAAACTCTGAACATATAAAGGGAAGGGATACAGAGACAAGTCCAGGGGAATCAGACATCATGGTAATTATTCCAGTAATGTAGCAAAGGCTTACTCTTATGTCCTCAATCCACATACTAAGGTTTTGTAACATTTACAGAAATCATAACAAGTGAAAATTGCTAAAATACCATAACTTTAATTCTCATGGGAATGATTGAGATGCAATTAATCAAGTTACACTGAAACACAAGAAATACATTAAACACAGGAAACATCAAACTTGGTACCATTATGAGCTATATTCAGCTGCCCAATCAAACGTACATAGGGTTGACTTATGCAAGCTATCCTCATCCTTGACTTTATCCATGGCTGCTGCCTGTTTCCCTATATAAGTTTGTGGGAAACTGTCATCTGATCACCAAAGTCCTGCACTTGGTCCTTTATCTCAATTATCAGCATTCCTTGCAGTAGAGTCCTGATTTACTGTTATTCTTCCCATGTAATGATGTCCCATCAGTTGAGTCCAATACAGCTCTCCGTGTGTCATCAGGTACTGATTCCACAGCAACAGCAACATCATTCTTCCCTTGTTCAGTCCCTGCGAACTATACCAGCCTTTCTGGCAGCCACCTGGCATTCTAGCATCCTGCGGAAAAACATAAACATGCCCTCTTCCCCATATTAATACCGGGTCTGGGCCATGCCATTTCCCATCAATCAGATCCTTCCATCTCATAGGTATCTAAAGTCTTGGAATGCAACATTCTGTCTGCTGCAGAGTAGCCTTACTTATCCAAATTTAGGAAATTTAAAATGAAAAGAATGTGATTTAAGGAATTCTGTGGTGATCTAGGATATAACTTCCCCTTTTTTATTTTTTGTAATTGATTTTTAAATACTCCATGGGCACGTTCAACAATCCCTTTTCCCTGGGGACTGTATGGGATGCCTGTTTTATGCACAATGGATAACTGAGCACAGAAACATTGGAGAGTTTGACTATTATATCCTGTGCCATTGTCTGTTTTTATGGCAGATGGCAGGCAAGCCAGTTACAGCAAAACATTTAATGTAGTGTGCTATTACATGTTCAGTAGCTTTTTTAGTTTGAGCAGTGGCCATAAGAAATCTTGAGTAAGTATCTATGGAGGATTGCCATTGTAACATAAGTAGCCCTACCATTAGAAGACCGTCTGCAAATATTACCGAAGCATCCTTAATAGGTTCTTGTTTCATAATTGCTGGAAAAATAAAAGAATAACTTGTCTTTTGGATAATGATTACCAATAATGCCTGAATAATGGGCTAAAGCTATGGCCCAGGAATCCGCATTTTGAAATAACCAATCTAACTGTTGTTTTGTAAATGGAAGTCCTATTATATTAGGTTTTTCTAAAATATTTTCAAGATTTAACTTGAGCTATTTGAACTAAACATGCCACAGCCTCATAATAAGGACTCAACACTTTAGCAGGCGATATAAGTAAATGCAACCATAGCAAAGGCCCTTTCTGCCATAAAACTGCAGTTGGAGTATGAATAGTAGCCAAAATATATGTTGCCCATTCTTGGCTATAATTTATATACTGCATTTGTTGATTTTTAATAGTTTGTTCTATTTGAGACAACACCTTTTTGGCCTCCTCTGTCAAGCCTCTAGCTAATTTAGGATCTGGATCACCTTTTAAAATACAGGCATAAAAATATGTAACCTAGGAGCTAACGTGTATACACAGTCAGCCTATTCCATCAAAGACAGACTCTATTACAGGAATGATTTATTTAAAATAAAAATTAAAAAAAATACCATTCTGAAAGATGGTACTCTGGTGCCATTAGATGAGCTTTTGTCTTACAGTGTAAAGGAGCTAACAATGCATGTACTAAACATAACAGAAACTCTAGGTAAATGTGACTTAAGAATTTTTTTCAAGAATTGTTATGTTCCAGATGATTCTTAGTATTTCTGGCATGTCTGGTTATCAGACAAAAATCTTCCAGTTTATAATCCAAATAAAAATAAATAAAAATACATCCACAGACAATGCACCAACATAAGTAGCCAAACACTGATGCCAAATTCTGATCAGAGACAAAATCCTGAAGAATTTGTAAGTCACAGAGGTTTACCTTATAAAGGAGGTACTCAGGCTGGAAAGCTGGCTCAGCAGTTAGGAGCACGGGCTACCTTATGTGGCACCCAGACTCAGTTCCCAGCACCCACCTGGTAGTTAGCCATTCCCAAGTCCAGTTTCAGAGAATCAGACCCCCTCCTCTGGCCTCCGAGGGTACTGTATACACATGGTGCACTTGCATACATGCAGTTAAAATGCTCATATACATAAAATAAAAATAAAAACCTAAAATTTAAAAAATAAAGAGAAAGTACTCAAGAAACAATAAAACTATTTTTGTAAAGTAATAGTGTAGTCAATGACTATGAGAAGTATCCAACAACATACTTTCCAATACTTCACAAAAAGACTGACACCAGTACTTCATGTGTTAGATGCTCCACACTTGCAATGGTAATGTTAGAGACAGTGGGATCTTTAGCATATGTTCTGCATTCTAAAGCAAGAGGACTCAGTCACAAGGCACTGCTCTTAAGGAAATTAATACAGTTCCCATAGGACCTCATTTAGCTTCCAAGCAAAATATTGTTACAATGAATGAACAGGATGGTCTATTCCCGTTCTATCTGGTTTTCAGTTTTGCCATGTGTTCTTGTCATGATTCTGTTCATTATGATGTAGCCAATGGAGTCATCACCACAGGTAAGGAAAAAACTACATTCTTGAACCTCCAAAACAGTGAGCTGCTTGGATGCCCTTTCTTACAAATTAGTCAGCCTCAGGTACTTTGTTAGAGTAACAAAATACCAAGACAAATTCTCACAGCAAAGAAATAATAAATGCTTAAGAAGATAAGTTAATTATTTTAAATTGATAATTGCACACTGTACTAATACCAAATTGTCAAGGTGTACAGATACTGTGTCAATTTGAAAAAATATGCCATGCCCAACTACAATCTTAAAAACCTATTTAAACATATATTTAAATAAATCTCTGGAAAAACAGGAAAGTTGTCAGTCACAGAACACAAACTGTTCATTGACTGGAATGGTTCTCCTGTAGCAATTTTTAAATGAGGTCTAAGCCAATTAATATTTTTACAATTTTTGGAATTTGTTTAAAGTTTTTAACCCATTTTTTTAATTTGAATTTTTTGAGGTAAAATATAACTTATGACCCAAATATGAATATGGAGATTTTGTTTTTACCTTTTTAGGAGCTATAATTAGCCCTTGTTCTTTCAGAGCCTGCTGTAAGTGAGCACAGGCTGCAAGTAAAATTCCCTTTTGCTTATGAGCCAAAAGTATATCTATCCATATAGTGAGCCATATACACTTGAGAATAAGCTTGTCTAGTTTCTGTAACTGCTTGAGCCACAAATTTTTGACACAGGGTGGGGTTATTTGCCATACCCTGTGGTGAGGCACAAGAGGAATAGTATAAAAACAATCTTTTAAATCTAAAATAATGAGGGCCATTGGTTAGCAGTGAGCACTGAAACGTCAGCTCCAGTATCTAACAGGCCTTGAAATTTTTTCCCATTGATGGACAATGTTTAACTCAGGTCTTTTGGCACCTGTAGCCTGTATCCAATAAGCATTTGAGGACCCGAACCCACATCACCTCTTTTAGGGTTTTTTACTGTATTCTTAGTAGTAATTTGAGGGAGTAATACTAACTGAGTGAGTCTTTGACCTTCCTTAATCATAGATATCCCACCAGGAGAATGAGTCATTATCTTTATCTCTCCTTTAAAATCTGCATCAATAATTCCTTGGGCTACCATAATCCCTTTCATAGTAGCATTGTTTCTTCCTAAAACACCAAACATTCTTGAATTGACCTTGACTAGACATATATTTTGTTCTTTAGATTATTTGAACTATTACCTCAGAAATTTTAAGATTACCTGTGCATAATTTTCTTTTATTTTTTTATATACCATAACATATAGACTTAAATTTTTAATCATTTTTATAGACTTTTTTCATTTAAAAATATCTCCATTTTTATATCTTTTTAACATCATTTTTTATCTTTTTATTTTCTTAGTACCATGAGATGTAATAACATTAAGAAATTAATTTTGAAAAAATTACGTACAGCTGACTAGGAGGATTGGCTGTGGTGAAGGATTGGACTCAGGTGAAGGTCTTTTGTTTTTCTCTTTTACATCTGGGACACAGCCTGACTCCTTTTTAGGAGCATTGGCACTTTGTTTGTTAGGACATTGCTTCACTTGATGTCCTGGTTGTCCATAACCAAAACAGTTTAAGCTTACAATCACTAACTGAGAAGTTTTTAAGTAGAGTTTGCCATTTATCTTCTCCAAGAACTGTAAATTGTATTAGTGACTTTTTGTTGGTGTGAGAAAATGCAGAATTCCGTGAGCTAGTTTTGCTATAAACATGTTACACTGTAAAATCAGTAGCCATCTCTGTTAAAATTAATTTATCCCTTATTCTCAACAGCACAATGTCCCTACTCTGAGGCTGTTTTGTTCTCCTTTTTATTTGTCACAGGGTCAGGTGGCCAGCCTCAGCCTGTAAGTCTTGAAGAACATCCTGAAACAGGATTGAGTCTGAAGTGAGATGGCCAATCCAGCTCAAGTCAACCTCTCAGTCTTATCAATATGATTTACAAACAGACAGAAAAATGTCTGTTCTGCTTTAACTCAGAGTTTGCATGGGACAGAAGAGCTGCTGAGTTCAGTAACAATGTGACTGTAAAAAAAAAAAGCTGAGTTGTTTTGGAAAACAAAGCACCCTAGGGCAAGGTGTGGAGAGTAATTAACAAAACCTGCAATCATGGTCCTTTGATGTAACAGGCTCTATCCTCCTTGACCATGAGCTGCTGTCCTTTGGCTCAGCCTTAGGCTTTGTTTAGGCAACAAATGGTGAAAAATCCTCCTCTCTCAGATATCTAGCTGTTTCCTTTTCTCTCTCCTTTATTTCTTTGGGATCTAAAGACTCTTGAATAACTTGATTTTAGGTTCCACAAAAGCTGGCTCCTCCAGCAGAGTGGAAGGCTTAGCTTTACTTTCCTCCTCCACTTGAGGTTTGATCCCAGATCCCATTTGCATTTTTTTCTTTTTTATCTCCTGTCTAAGATCTAAACTATTCCTAATTAAATCCCCCAAACTAAAGGCAGCCACCGGGACCCCACTTTGTCCAAGAACACCACAATCCCGAAGTATTCTTCCTACTCTCCTCCATCCATTCTATTTTCATTTTACTTTTTAATTTCCTACTTCAGGGAACTTCCTGCTACCTGCTACCAATGCCAGGAAAGATCTCATCCTTCCACTAGGCCACCACATTAGGTAAAAAACAATCAAGCACTACTTATAAGCCAATCACAGATCACACATACTCCATACTTACAAAACCACGGGCCCACACTATCACAACCCACAAAGTAGTAAAGTTACAAGACTTCATTAGTTAGCACGTGCTTCTCACATCCATGAATGTAAATTAATTATCTATCTACACATAAAATCATACCTATAAACTTATGGGTCTACATCATTACAACTTACAAACTAATTATTTAATACATGCTCCTCCTTTTAAAGGACCTTCCTGTCCATAGAGGGCAGAGGATGTTAAAGTCAGGGTTTGGAGGAGGTGGTCCCGGTTCCAGAGACCATTTTTTAAGTTTTCTCTTTAGGGTACTGATTTCTTTAGTCATCTGTTCCTCCTTGTTTTTTATAAAATCCTTGTTTTTTTATAAAATCCCGGGCAGCCTTATGCTTCATGCTGGTGCCCTGTCTCCGCAAAAGTGAAACCAATAGATCTGTCACTAGACCATGAGAGCCCATTGCTCCCATTTAAAGTTGCCCCTTACTTTAATTTGAAGTGCTGGCCAGCCTCCCGGGAATTCCTTCAGGGTCTTCCTTCTTTCCGGATATCTCTGTGGAACCTCCACTTGTAGCGGTCTGGTGCTACAACTGTACTGAGTCTATCCGGCGAGGCCTGAGGAACTGAAGACATACAAAACACACAAAACACACAAGAAACACACAACACAGACACCAAAAATGGTGGGTAAGCTTCCGATTTATTCCAGCAAGGTGCTCAATATATATGCACCCAGCAGATGCCAGTGATTTGTTGCAGGAAATTCCAAGGAGGGTTTGGGAGGGGACAAAGTTTCAGGCCCCCAGGGAGCATCTGAGTATGTGACTCGCATCTAGTTCAGAGCAGTTGTGGTTAGGCCTTTGAAGTCAAGTAGCTCTTGGTCAAGCTCTTCTCATAGCAATTGCAGCTGAAAAGCTGAAGCTAGTTCCTGGCCAGGAACCTAGCTGGGAAAAAGGCATGTCAAGAGGCCAGGGCCCCGCACTGTTGTTCTTGAAGAGAACCAGAGTATGGTTCTAGGTAGTACTGCTGGGTGGCTCAAAGCTGCCTGTAACCTCAGCTCCAGGGTGTCTGATGTCTCTGACATCTGCAGGCACCTGCACTCAGGTGTATATATATTCACACAGGCAGACACATATACATAGCTAAAAAATACAATGCGTTTTTAAAAATAAAATCAAAATGTTCTCAGAAAAACATTATTTAGCATATACATACTCAAGATGCCTTTCGACCGATATGTATGGTCAAGCAAGGTTATGGCGAAGCTGCTACACCTGTTGGGATAGTAAAGTAACTTAGACATAAGAAAGTAAAGATTTTGCAGAAGATCATAATCAAACATGAAAATCTGTTTGTAATTTTAAGCCTTTTACCTCCTACCATTATGTTCAAATTAGGCTTATATAATGAGACTATTAAGTATTTTCTTGGGTTATTTCAAAGATCAAACATATTCATAAGAGTACTACTAGTAATTAGCATTATGTGCCTTCAGAAAATGAGTTCTTAATGAAAAAAATCATATTCTTTGTCACATTTAAAAATATTTTCTCCTTGATTTTTACTAGCCTTTATGTAACACACATGCACACATACACACACACATATACACAATGAACTTTACAGCAATTCCATGATATCTGAAGTTCAATATATCAGCCTGAATTTACTAATGCAGAAAGTAGAAATATAGAGAGGTTAATGATCCAGACCAGTATTGTGAGAATAAAGACGGACAGATAAAATTTGACACTAGGTAATATAATATGGCTTTAGTGCTGGTTCATTTAAATAGTGCACCTGAAGAAGGGTTCAGCCAATAAAGACTACCAATGGGGAGTCTTTGGAACACCACTATGGAGATTAAACTCTATCCTTGAAGTTCTAATCTGAGAACACCTCTTTCCCCCCACGAAATCATCCTAACAGTGGAATGGAGTTTTCATACTTAGCAGAGAAAGTTTTGGAAGACAAATCTATACCAAGTTAATGGTACACTTCACGGCCTTTAGCTTCATATATGTGTCAGTCTTAATGCAACAGAAGTAGTTAACATCTTCCGCATAGTTGTGTGGTTGGGCATCACACTGCTCTCCAGGCTTCCAGAAGTCTGGACAACCATTCCATGTATTTTCATCATCTCTACACCTGGGTTCTGCATGGACTCTTCCTGTAGAAATCACATGAAGGAAGCAGGTGAGCCAAATTGTGCAGGTGCCTTTGGAACCCTATGCATTGACTGATGTCAAACAGTATCAGATTAATAGGGAAACAAGATGCTGGGATGAGAGCATGCAGAATCTAGGGATCTCATCCAAATACATTCAGAAAATTAGCTCTTAATTTTTACTGAAGCAGTATTACCCCTTTATCACATTTATGTAAATATTTTCTCCAAGATTCTTTATTAGCTTTTAAATATCATTATGGCAGTTTGTCCTTGCTGAAGACCATAATTTTAATGTAGTTAAGATACCATATTTCTTCCTTTATGGTCTGAACCTTCAGGTTTTTGTATATAAATATTTTACATTGTAAAATGGGTGCCAGTGTTTTGCATTTCTTTCCTCAAAATTTTTATGTTCTGGGGCTGAAGAGGTGGCTTAGTGGTGAAGAGCACTTATGGCTTTTGCTGAACTTCTGCTCCCAGCACCCACACAGGGCAGCTCACAGTCTCCTGTGACTCCAGCTCCAGACACACATTCACATACACACATATACACACACTTGTACATAAATAAATATAAATCTTTTTAAAATTTCCATGCTTTCTGCATCCTTCTGAGAAAAAAGTATAAAACTCAGAAGCACCAAATTTCATTAAAAATACTATTAGATGAGAACCACAGATTAATCACAACACAGTAATAGTGGTGACTTGAATACCCCACTATCACCAACAGACAGGTCATCAGGAAAACAATTAAGCAAAGAAACTCTGGAGTTAAATATCGTATATCAAACGGACTTACGAGATGCCTACAGAACATTCTACTCCCAAATGAAAGAATACATGCTCTTTTCAGCAGCCCATGGAACTTCATCCAAAATAGACCACATATTAGGACACAAACAAAGTCTCAACAAATATAGGAAATTGAAAAATCATGCGTTATTTCAGACCACAGAGGAATACAGCTAGAAATCAACAGCGACAGAAACTACAGAAAGAACACAGACTAATGGAAACTAAACAGTACATTACTAAATGAAAATTGGATCAGGGAGAAATAACAAAAAATTAAAAATCCCTTGAGATTTTTAAATTATAAATTTCTGTCAGTTTTTTATGACTTTTTTTTATTGTTTCCAGAATTTCAAACAATTTATTTTAATTACTTTCAGGCTCCTCCCCTTCCCTAATTCCTCTCAACCAGCCACCCTTGATTTCATGTCCCCCATTTGTATCGATCCATTTATATACTTGTTTTTGTTTTTTAAAGGCTGCTCAATTCCAAGCACACCTCCTATGTGATCCTGGATGTGGGTCCATGTCCTAGAGTCTAGTCAATCTACTAAGCATCACACAAGCAGGGAAAATTGACTCTTCCTCTCCCAGCACCCATCATTTGCCAACAGACACTCAGGTAGGGCTGGGACTTCCTGCTCATGTCCCTCATCCATGCTGGGCTCCTGTCTGGGCTGAGACTGTATGACTCTTTTTCATGTTGTTATAAGTGCTTTGGGTTCGTATGTACAACTAAATTGTGATATAAAAAAATTTGATTCTGTGACTGAAGAGATGGATCAGCACTTATGAGCACTCACTGCTCTTGCAGAAGACCTGGGTTTGAGTCCCAGAACCCACATGGTAGCTAACAGCCATCCATAACTCCAGGTCTAGGGGTTCCAATTCCTTCTTCTGTCTTCCATGGGCATTGCATGGCATGGGTATGCTTGTATACATGCAGGCAATACACTCATACACATAATATTATATATATATATATATATATATATATACATAATATTATATATATATCAAGAATTTGAATCTGCATTGTCTATATGTGATCATTGAATCATAACTATAGCACCTTGAGTTAGAAGCACATTTTATCAGCATTGCTTTAAAAAAGTAACATGATTACACTGAAAAGCTTTGTATGGGCTGGAGAATTTGGAAGGGGAAGAAATGCCAAACTCACATCACAGCAATAGGATCATATTTAAGATAATAGGCTTCTTAACGTCCCTAAAAGTAGCTAAAAGTATGTCAGAAAGTCAATGGATATTAGCATGGGTATAAAAGTCTGTTTTATTCTCTTTGATAACTAACAGATTAATTAACTCATTAATGCATAAAGGCTGCCAAATGGCACATATTTAACTTAGCACTTGCTCTTCCAACTTTCAGAAAGTTTGTAAACATGTATACAGTGCATATTTAGTTATGCACAAGCTACAGGCACACTAACCCTATTTCTTTCCATTATAATATTAGAAAAGGGAAGCTGGTATTATTTCCTTAGGTTACAGTCTGATAAAAGGAAATATATCACAATAATAGAAGGACAACCACCGCTAAGAGTCTGATGAACGTGAAAATACTACGCATTTCTATGTACTATAAATTTATTGTTTGAAACACTAGAATAAACACTAGAATAAGATAAAACAGTAGACTAAACACTAGAAAATAAAC
Source organism: Eospalax fontanierii (assembly GCA_035773235.1). Taxonomy (NCBI): domain Eukaryota; kingdom Metazoa; phylum Chordata; class Mammalia; order Rodentia; family Spalacidae; genus Eospalax; species Eospalax fontanierii. The sequence goes on along the minus strand of CM069547.1, from coordinate 48,223,284 downwards.
ATCAATAAATAAACACTAGAATAAAGCTCTACATAGCTTATAATGCCTTGGAAAAACTGTCTGATGAGATGGCTCAGGGGATAGGGCAACCTAGTCCTGACAACCTGAGTTTGATTACCAAGACCCACGTGTAGGAAGGAGAGAACAAACTCCTGGAATTGCCCACATAAGTATCTAATACTTGTGCTTCCACACATGTAGACACATACACACACATAGGTAAAAAATGTAATAATGAACTTGAAAATTAAACATAGTTGATCAGAATAGACTGTTTAAACCAACTTTATAACCTGGCATGACTAAAAACATTCCATATCCCGCACTTCCTAGATGATCATGAATCTTCTCAACTCCACCTACCCAAAATATCTCCATCCTAAATTTCAGATTTATGCTTGCCTTATTAAGGCCCTGATACAAAATAAGAGATCTGTGAAGGGCAAGAATTCAGTCTCCTTCAAAATTCTTCTTCTGTAATGGTCAAGTCCTGGGCCTCATGCAACACTGGTTCAGTTCTCCAGTGGGCCAAGCCTTTTTAAGCCTTTTGAGTTTCACGTCTGTTAAATAATCTAGGAAACTATTTTGGAGAAAAAGGCTGAGATGAATTGTCTTCCAGGGTAAGAGATAACTGAGGAGAACTATAAAGACCATAGGGAGCATGGGGGTGTCTGAAAAGAATTCTGTCTCATAAGACAAAATAGAGTTCCTCCACTTACAATTTCTTGGTTTGCTGAGGCATTATACGTCCTGAGGCCTGGACAAACCCAATTCGTTTCTAGAAACAGATGAAGTTTTCTTATTGTTGTTTCAAGGAAGCAAAAAATGTGAGAGAAGTTGGATAACTCTTAGGGTCTGGATTCCACTGGACAAAAGAAGTCCTGAATGTTAAGTAAAACCGAAGAAAACCAGCAGCTGTTGGCCGGCAAAGAAAGCCGACACAATTCCCTTCCAATGAGTTTTATTAGAATGAAAGGGCCTCAAGGATACAATAGGGCCTTGAGGTGGGACAGAGAATATTAGAAACAATACAATATACAGGAATCTAAACATGAAGGGATCTTAAAGGGAAGTGGAGGATTTTCCTTTGGGATGTGAATGGGAGAGAGAGAAAGATGACTGAGGAAGAAGGCCAGAGGAGCCTCTTCCCAGACAGAGAGTCCTTCAGAGCACCTGTCCCAGGAAATCCCTCTGGAGAGTTCTCTCTGGACCAAATCCCCAAACAAAAGAAACATCTGACACTTTATCACCTTTCAGGAGTAACAGGAAGTTTCACACGAAGTTTCACACAGAGATCTGCAGGGACATATGGCCTGATTCAGGCTTTGGTTCTGACTTAAAGGTATAGATGATCATTCCAACAAAGAGGTCAGGCCAGATACAGAGAGAGAGAGAGAGAGAGAGAGAGAGAGAGAGAGAGAGAGACTCTCCTCTTCCCATGAAGGAGCTGCAAAGGACTGTGATAGCTCATGATGGAATGAAAGGAAGAGCACAAGAAAGTGAGTGTTTCTGACAGTGGGGCTTGTGGTGCAGGGGAGCACAGTGGCCGTGCTCCTGCATGGATGTCTGGGCCTCCTCCTTCAGTGCCTGGGCCTCCTCTACCAGATTTTCTTTTCTCCTAAGTGATCAGTTCCTCTCATGTGGCAACTGCTCAAAGCACTTTGATGTGTGGGAAAATAAAAGACAACTCACTGAAAGGTTAAGAACACATTTTATTTAATTTGTATAACTTTAGGAGGGCTCTTTATATAAATAGACTTTTAAAAAATTTAATCCTTTCTGTGAAATCATGTATCCCAATATCCAATTTAGAAAATTTGCTGCTCAATGTAAACAGCTGGATCTAGAATACTAAAGTGATAAGCATTTTAATTAGTGTTAGCAGAAGTGCAATGGGTCTTTGTTGCTTTAAGTTTTAGGTAGAATACTAATTTAAATGTGAGGAGACTGAGAAAAATCAAAATAAAGGAGACACTAAGTATTTACCACACATCTCTATCTATCTGTCTATCTACCTATCTATCTACCTACCTATCATCTACATACACATATACACATATACACAAAATTAAGGACTTCATTGAAAGGAAATAAGAGAGGATATTTGTGCATTTAGTTAATACACACATTTTGTAGTATTATATTACATATTGTGTATAATAAGTTAAGTCTAAGAATATTATTGGAAGGAAGACAATAAAACCTATAGTCTTTATCAAATGTCTCACCAATGGCTTAGACAGGATAGATAACTTATACAGGATTGTTGTTATATATTATTATGATATAGACCAATTCTGGTTGGTCTACCTTTAGGCAGACTGCTTTGAGATATTCCCCTAGATTTTGACCTGGGCCATAACTCAGTTGCAGCAGCATTCTTGGTCAGTCTCTTCCTTGATATCAGATGATCCTTGATATTTCATCTCCTATCCTTTATAGCTGATCACCCTGCCCTGCTTTAAATGAAGAATCCTACAAGAACAATTGAATATGAATCCCCGTTCTTTTGATATCTCCTTAGAGTACTTTTAAAAAAATCCTCATTCAGCTTGTGGGCTGCACATTCCAGCTGCGTTTTGCTGTATTAGAGCTGAAGTGCCTCCCTCTCTTCTGCAATATTTTGAATAGTGTCCCTTGTTCATATTAGCAAGTCTGAGAATGTTTTCTTTAACAGTGCTTGTCGTTGATATGGGCACTGCTCTCCTATCAGCCACAGAAGAGATGAGAGGAAGCATAGGTGAAAGGTCAAAACGTTCACATAAAAACTGGTATCTGTAGGGTTCGAGGGTGCTGGGTAGCTTTAGTTGTCAACTTGACACACCGGAGTTGAAGAAGCCTCAGTTGGGGAATTGCCTCCACTGAACTGGCCTTTGGCCATGTTTGTGGTGCATTTTCTTGGTTATTGAGTAATGTGGGAGGCCATGGTCCACTGTGGATGGTACCACCCCTGGGCAGGTTGTTGTGTATTATACAAGAAAGCAGGCTGAGCAAGAGCCAGGGAGGCAAGCCAGTAAGCAGCATTCAGCATTCCCCCAGGGCCTGTGCTTCAGCTCCTGCCTCCAGGTTCCTGCCCTGAGTTCTTACCTTGGCCTCCTCCTCCGATCTGTAACTGGAGAGATGTAACCGAAATAAACCTTTTCTTCCCCAAGTTGGTATTGGTCAGAGTGTTTTGTCACAACACTTGAAGGCAAGCTACAACAACGAGGTTATACAAAAGTGAGGTCCAGCTCTTCAAACAGAATATGGGCTTCTCAATGCCACTGTGCTTTGGGGAGCACTGTGTTATAGGGTATTCGCCTGCATCTCCCACTCTCCTACATCCATCTGCTCTTCCCCTCCTGCCCCTGAGCAGGGCATCCTGCTGCCCATCATTTCCCTTTCTCTGACTACACTGGCTTTCACTGTTCAACAGTCTTAACTGAACTGTAGGTTTTACCTCAATTCTAGCAACTTTTCCATTAAGGTTATTTAATTTTTCTGCTTCAGGATCATCTGCCAATTTTTAAACAGAGTTCAAACACATTAAGCACTTACTTTCATTTCATTGCTTTTAATATTGTAAAAAACAAAACCAAAAAACTCTATTTCCAAGAACATAGTTTAAACATCAATCGAGCACAGAGATATCCGTTCAGTTTTGGTTTCCAGTCGGAGTAATATTCCCATAGCAGGAACGATGAGTGAGGTTACTTGCTGTTACTCAGTGAGTCTTGGTTGGGTGCTGGTGTTATGGGAAATTCTTCGAACAGCTCAGGACAAAGTCAGAAAGCTAGTTTATTCCTTACTCATGCATGAGGGTCCCAGAAGCAAGAAAGGTTTTTTAGATTCTCTGGAGCCAGGAGCCACAGATGAGGATTATATGGTCAATTTAATGTCACCATTTTACAGTTAGCACCTGGGCCCTGTATTTCTTTTCATGATGAGCCATGTTATCTCAGGAAATTCCTTCCTGGGTTCACTAGGCTAACCTAGCTTACAGAGTGATATCCAAGGCATGGCTCAGGACTTCTGCTGCTTTTTTATCTCTAACTAGGCCCATGCTAATTGGGCTAGGAGCCTGACAAATGGTTATTACAGTTTACAAACAGATGTCTTTGGTAGAAGTTTGGATTTCTGACATACTTTTCTTGGACTAATTGGACCAAATGCCTCATTCACCTTTAGGTGACTTTGCCATTCATTTGGTTTTGCATCTTTATCAGCAGTCAGCCATAGTCAGTGAAAAGCATCACAGCATCACGGAGCTTCAAGACTTTACAGGGTAACAAAACATCTCATGGTAGTGAAAACATCATAGAGCAATAAAACACCTCTGAGCATCCCAGGGTTACATTTCAAGGACTCTGTCTAGTAAGTAAAACAAAGGAAACCTCAAGTGGCCTAAACTTCCAATGACATTATGTAACAATACAGCTAGTTATAAGAATATAACTTTTTTCTTATCACCAGGATTGAAAGTAAAAGTGAATAAAATTTGTAAAAAGAGTTTCCCAGATGCAGACATGAGGGTTTTGTGCTTAATCTTTATAGGTTTTCCTGGGAAATGTTATCAAGGAAATTGGAACCAGGTATACAAAGGAAAGGAACCACTTAAGGGTACTATTAGGACCTAGACCTTTCAAGTGCTACTGCTAAAAGCCTCACAGTCCTGCCCCCCATCCAACCCCATGTAGTTTGTCTCCTCTCGCAGCTCTTACAAAGAGACAAACCCTTCCTTCCCCATGACACCCAGGAATTGGTCACCTGTGTGTAGTATAGATCACACATTAATCAAGTCAGCTCCCTCCTGGTTCAGGAACTTTTCTCTTGGTGGTGTTTAAGAGTGCACAGCCTACTTTGTCAGGCAGTGCTGAGGCCTTTGGTTTCAGACCTGAGTCTATGACTTGCTGTGGTAGTAAAGGGTTCTTGCCTGAAGGACGAGTCAACTCAGCACCCTCTGTGGAAGCTCCCCTCTCTTTCTTCTCTCTCCCCCAGAAATGAACAGATGTGACACTGAGCAAAGACTCCCTCCATGTGATCTTGTGGGTCTCGTTGTGGATCTATGTGACTAGTTAGAGAGTTGGAGGTCTGGAGGTCCCCATTGATGGAGATTTCTCTGATCAGAAGTTTGTAAAACCAGGAACTGAAAGGGTAGGACTCTGATTACTGGCCAGGGGAATGAGACCGGAGTCATATCTCCAACTCCTGGATGGGAGTCATATCTCCAGCCCCTGGAAGAGACATGACAATCTGAATGACAACCCGATCTGATGCAAGGTGCATAGTTTCTTAAGCTTGTCACACATACACAAACACACAACACACACATCAAAAATATCATATTTTAAGCCAACATGATTTTGTGTTAGGATGCACATGCATGCAGCCTGTAGGTCATGGGTTGGACCTGCCAAGCTGAATTTTTGGAAAAACAAAAACCAAAACACAAAAACATACCATTGCCCTCTTCCATAAGAGCCCATCAAAACATGGGGTTGGGGAGCTGGCTCAGCAGTTAAGAGTACTGACTGCTCTTGCAGAGGACCTGGGTTCGATTCCTAGTACCCACAAAGTGGCTAACAACCATCTCTACCTCCTGTTCCAAGGGAATCCAATGCCTCCTTCTGACTCCGCTGGCATGGAATGACACAGGTACACTTACATATATACAGGCAATACACATGAGTGAAATACACATAAAATGAAAACAATAAAAAATATTTAAAAGAGTCCATCAAAATATGCCTGTCAATCACCAAAGAAAGAAAACATCCCTCTGGAGACGCTGTCTACCCTGAAGTCTTCAGAAGTCACATAAAGAGAGCAAAGTGCAGATTGAGACAATGGTCTTTGGGGCGGTCTCCATTCACACCTCTGACTGTGCTCAGTAGCAGTTCCCTTCACGCACTCTCTGTCCTCTGTTCTGCAGTCCACTCCCTGTCTTCAACGCCTTCTTGGTGTGACTCATCTGAACTCATTCAGGGTGTCTCAAGGACTGAGTGGGTAAAGGGAGTCCAGAACCTGATCCTGATGAGAATGCCTCAGAGAGGTGCCCTTATGGGGTTGGGGGGAGCTGGGGGATGGATGGATGTTCTTGGCTTCTGGCAGACTTTGTATGATGGCTGTGCTTGAGGAATTCATATGTGCACCTTTAGCTCCACAAGATTATTGGCTGACGGAGTGCTAACATCCTGATCCGTCCCCACCTACGGCGTGACCGTGGTGACTGGCTTCCTGAAAGCACACAGGAAGGAGCCAAAAGAAGGAGGCAAATGAAGGCGGGTGGGCAGGACTTCATTACAGAGTCTGAAGATGCGGACATCGCTCAAAGTAGCAGAAGGGATGTGAGGTCAAGCTGTTAGAAAGGCAAAACGAAAATTCTGTATATGAAAATTGTGAGGAAATGTTTTCATTATAGTTAAGGTTTAGAGAAATACAATTAAAAATCTGAAATAATGTTCAGTCTGTTCCGGAAAGTTATTCCACAAAGATGGTGCTATAGATGTGTATTAGACTGGAGGGCATCCACGGAGATACCTAAGTTGTTGAGTCCCAGAGCAAAGAATTGGGTGAGAGACATGTTAATGGTAGAAATATGGAGTTAATTAAAGGAGAAAAGCATATCTGAGAACGGAAGTGGCCCAGGGAACTAGGATAGGTTCCAGTCTTAATAATGGAACCTTCCACGGAAGGTTGGCTTGGTCATCGGTGACACACACAGGCCCAGACTTCTACGTTTGTGGGGAGAAGCTTTTCCCTTGCATGCTCTGACCTTTACATTTAGCCTTTGGTCTGCTTGGGGTTTTCCAGTTTTTTGATTTCTTTTATCTGTTAATTCATTCTCTCTCTGTCTCTCCCTCTTTCTTTCTCTCTCCTCTCTCTCTGTTCCAGATTCCAGAAACAGGGAAGGGGAAGGCTCCAGAGACACAGACGATAAGCAAAAAGTTAGATGCCTGGGAGAATAGAAACGTGCAAGATTTTCGGTGGTCCAGCCCTAGCAACACAAAGAGTTGTAATCTGCTGAGGAGGAGTCTCTGACAAGCCAAGCTGCAGAGAAGAAATTTCTTGGACTGTCTAGTTGCCTGCAAGTTGTGCAGAGAGTTTCAGGGTTGCAGCTTTCATGAATCATCACCGGTTTGGGAGCGGGTTTTGGTGATACACTTGCGTTTTTGAGGCGTTACTGCTCCTATCAGTAATCCCTTACCATATTCCCTTTAGCTCCCCCAATAAAATTCACTCATTCTCCAAGCTGGGCTTCAGCGCAATTGTTACTCTGGTCTGTCATGAATTCCCTCTGGAGCGAGTAGATGAGTGTGATATGCCCATTGTAAGATGAGATTGCTAAATCAGGAAGGAATCTTTCCCTTTCCAAAAGGTGTATCCACTTGGTGGATACAACCTCTTAGATACACACCTTCAAGACAAGTATTAGCAAGCTAGTCCAGGACAAAAAGACCTAAGAACACATTTTGTCATGTGTCGATTGCAGTAGCCACTCATATGGTTAACTAATTGACCTTAACTAAATGGAAAAGTTCAACTCAACATACAAACTAAAGAACAGACATGTGTCTTTATGCCAGAAGTGTTAATTCAACTTGGAGCCAATTGCTTACTGGATTTGGACTCCCTTTCACAGGGAGCTCAGGGATAGGGATGCTGGCTGTCTGCCTTGACAGGCACAGTTCAAAGAGATGGCTCCCAGGCCACCCAGAAGATTCTGGGGTCACAGAGTTAACAAGAGCACCATCTAGTTTCAAAATGATTTATACAGTTTCAAAAAAGTGAAACTACAATTATGTTTTCTAAAATAAATGTTTTTTTTTTAAAAAAAATAAGCAGAAGGAAGAACTGTATTTTCAACAGAGAGAATTAAAACTTGTTTTTTATTTGTCCTTTCAAAGGTCATAAGACTGTCAGCTCCAGAATCTCGGTTTCTATAGGCATACACACATGGATATATTGCTTTCAGACACTATTCTGAACTGCTATACTTAAAATAGGGTATTAAGTATACTTTCCTTTTAAAAAAAATCAATAACTAATCTCTAATACTTTTAGTAAAGGTACTATTAAAATACATGTTGATTTCAAAAAGTACAGCTCTCATCTTGGAAAGAATAAGAGATAGTTTATTCTGCTTCCAAATATGAGTGACTGTAGCCCAGGAACACAAATTTAACTTAGCTCAAATAGTTCTATGAAATTTCTATAGTAACAGAAGCAAGGATTTCATGAATCAACATACTTTCGAATACACTGGTAGAGACATCAGGTTGGTAGTTACAACAAAAAGGAGCATTCTCTGCTCTAGGCCTTGAGTTGATGGAAGCTGGGGGAATCTGTTCCTGCCTTCCAGAAGGACTTTCTTTAGATTCACACGGATGTTAGACCATACATAGAGGTGCACAATGAATGAGCATTCAAAGGGGGCCAATATATTCCAAGATAATTTGTACTTAGGCTCTGGATCTATAGCATTCCAAACTCTCCGCAATCACTAGAGGAAGCTCTAACCAATCAGAGTTGTAAGTTGCTGTTTCTTTTCTAGGAACTTTAGTCACATAGATTTTCCTTTTCACTTTTCTTCTTCCGTGTGTGTAAGCCAGTTATGGGAGCTCATGTGTACATGTGTGTGAACCAGTTATGTGAGCTTATGTGTATATGTGTGTGAGCCAGTTATGTGAACCCATGCATATACGTGTGTAAGCCAGATATGCAAACCTATGCCTCCATGTGTATAAACCAGTTATGTGAGCCCATGCATGCATTTGTGAAAGCCAGAGGTTGCATGTCTTTCTCTATCACTCTCTACCTTAGTTTTGAAATTTTATTTATTATTATTTTGTATGTTTGAGTGTTTGTCTGCAGGTATAGACATGCACCTATGTCATGCAAGGCCCACAGAGGCCAGGGGAAGGCGTCAGATTCCATAGAACTGGAGTTATAGATTGTTGTTAGTGTCATGTGGGTGCTGCAAGAACAGCCAGCACTCTTAATGGCTGAGCATCTCTCCAGCCCCTCGACTGTATTTTTTGAAACAGACTCTCTCACTGAACTCGAGTTCAATGATACAACTCAACTAGCTGGCCAGTGAGTCCCCAGGATCCTCTTGCTTCCCAATACTGGGATTACAGGCATGGTCTACCACACCCAGCTTTTTACAACAGTGCTGGATATCCAAACTCAGATTAACTCAGGAAGAACATTACCACTGAGCCATCTCCTCGGCTTCTAACAAATACATGATTAAATATACACTTTCATCAGTGAACTCATAAAAAAAATGGGACCATTATATCTGACAGACCCCGGTTGGAAACTGTTAACAATGATGACAAAGTATCTCAAGGTATGAATTTTAGTTGAAGACAGTGCATTGAAATCTATGAAGACGGGATAAAAGCCCTGGCGTTATATATTTTCAAGGCACTGTCAGTTTTGTAAGGGAAGTGTATTCAACAAACATGAAAATGTTTGCCTGAGTAGGAGAAAAGTTCATTTCCCTGACATACTGAAAACCAGATATATTATGGAGATAAAAATGGAATTTAGCAAGCAATGCGGTATGAGCACATCTGTATACGAGGTACAAACTTCACTAGCTTTCACCATTTAATGTTTAGCCCACTTATTTCAGTGAGATGAAGTCTCTAATGTAAACTTGGGAGGGGAAATAACCTGAAGCATAGAATAAGGCCGATGATAAGAGTGGCACCTTTGGGTCCCTGTATGATTGTGAGTGGGATGCTCTGTGTTGTTTCTTTTTCCCATCCCGGCAGTGGCTTTGATTTTCTGTAACTTATAGACCCCAAGGCAGTCACATTTGTTCCTGGCATTTGTTCCTGGCAAGGAAAAGGATGCTATATACAGTCAGGCTGCAGAAGAAGTTGGCTTTTGAGTCTTAGAAGTGTAGAGTTATGGGATGACGGAGTAAAAGGGTGTCTTGGTGATCAGATGGCCTCTTTCCTTACTTAGGTACTGGAGCAGCTCAGTGACTTGCAGAAGGTCTGTGAGGATACCTCTGATCCGAATTGAAGCATACACATGCAACCATATGTGCAATTGCTTAGTGCCTTTGCCTGCATTAGCCTCTTAATTCATGAACTTTCTTCTGTATATTCAGATTACTATTTTTATTGCCCTTTCCAGTCTGTAGGTGCTGCGTTGAAGATCTGTCTCTACGGTGAGATGCTTTTGTCCAAGGACGACCAGTCCAGTCTTCATATGCCTAAGTGCTGCTCCTTGTTGTTCTCTGTGCTAACTCTCGCAGAGTTGTATCCAGGTTATATCTCAGCCCTGCCGCTTTCAGCAACATTGATTTGGCAATCAAAGTTTGCTTTATCCACCTCAGAGGTGGAAAGTGATGGAAGCTGATTGATTTGGCAAATTAAATGTGATACTCATTTTTTGATGTTTTCATGCATGGATTAATGTAGTCTGATTACTCTTGCTTTGTACTCTAGTCTTCTTCCTATCCTTATCAGTCTCCTATCCCCCTATAAGTCTCTTTTCCATATTATGTGTTTTTATCTTCTTGTGAGACCCAATGAGTTTAACCACGGCCATCTGTGTGGCTATGGGTTTGAAACTCTGTTGGAGTGCGATGGACTAATGACAGTTGCTCCTTAAACATTATATTCCTTCATCATTATACAAAGCTTACTGAATGAATAGCTTCTTTTGTTACCCTAATAAGTCAACTATATTCAATATTATAATTTATCATTGTTTTTGATATAGCACACACAAAAGTGATTATATTTTAACTTAGGACGATTGTTGAAAAATACTTTTCTGGGGGCTGGAGAGATGGTTCTGTTGGTAAAATGCCTGCCTTAAAACACTTGAACTTGATTTTCCAGAGCCCACATCAGAAACCAATAAGCTGGGTGTGGTGCATGGTTGCATTCTCAGCACTGGGGAAGTGGTGACTGAAGGATCACGTGGCTCACTGCTAAAGTCAGCCTCACCTCCTCAGTGAGTTCCAGGCTAGAGAGAGACTCTGTCTCAAAACAGAAACAAAACACAAGGTAGGCTGCACCTGACAAATGACAGCCCAGGTTGACCACTTGCTTTCATGTGTACACACACACCTGCTCTTAACCCGTTAGTCACAGAATGAAAGATGAACAGCATACTGGAATGTTGGATTTTTAATGAAACTCTCCCAGCATTTTTCATGTCTTTCTACTTCATATCAAAAATTATGTGACTTTATGAGCCCCCAAAGAGTCTTGTAACTGCAGTAAATTTTTGAAGCAGATGATGAACCATCTTATTTCTGTGTTCTTGCCTTCATGAAGTGTTCTTTTCTGTCTCTGGGTTGACATTTCAGCTTGCCTCTTTGACAAACTCTTATTCAATCAAAATACACAGCACACCCACTTCCTGGTGGGTTTAGACCATTTCTATTTCATATTCATTACCATTTTTTATTAGCTATAGAACAGCCTCCTCAATTTTAAGCAATTTTGATGGTATATTTTGTGGTGATTTTTCATAAATATATATGCTGCAGGTGTCCTGGGCTAGAGATTTTTGCTGTCAAATTTCCAGGTGTACATCACAGTAATTTTGAAATGATGAGCTTATATTTTCTGTACAAAATGCAAATGTTCTCTCTTTCTGAGATTCCACTTCTAAGGATCAGTCTCAGAAAAACATGTCTACAAGGACATAACTACTTCCGTGACTAGTATATTTCACAAGACTAAATGTGTAAGGTCCACATTGCAAAATTATTTATAATGGGCAAAATATAAGTTATCAAGTGCTTTACATTATGAGCTATTCTTGTGAGTATATGTGTGTGTACCAGGTCATGTGATGTGTACACATGTGCATGCTAGTATGTGTGTGTGTGCGCATGTGTGTGTGTGTGTGTGTAGACCAGAGGTTGATATTATCTGTCTTCCTTACTGCTCTCCATCCATTTTGAGACAAGTTGCTCACTAAATCTGAAGCTCATGAATTTGGTAGGCTGACTAGCCAAGAAACTCCAGCTCTGGGGTTACAGACACTTGTCACAACGGCCAGTTTTTATGTGAGTGTTGGAAATCTGAACTCAGCTCTTCATGCTTGCACCACAAGCACTTTATTGATTGAGTCATCTCTACAGTCTCTCTTTACAAAATGGAATATTATATATAGTCAAGAATAACTCCATCATACAAAAATTTTATATATTTACTCTTAAATATAAAAATGTAAAAAATTCTGTGCAGTGTATTTGCATGTAAGCAGACTTCCAAGAATAAAGAATTGTTTATAAAAACATAAAAAGCTTTATTGTGTGTTCTGTATATGTAGGTGGTACATACATATTATGTGGATATATTCTGTTCAATAAGCCTTTGTTAAAGGCCTGTACAAAGTTTTTTTTTTTTCCCCTAGAGTAGTTACACTTTTGTGCATTATATATAGGATTTAGGAATTAGGCCTGAGAATAAAATTTTTATATCAATAGCATATTATACAATGTGAAGCTGTTTTGATGAGCTTAGGAAAAGTTCGTAAGTTTGAAACAGAAAGAATCTAGAGGAATCCAGAATTAAGTGTTGGAGAAGGAACAGGTGCGAAGTTACTAAGGAGAAGTTGAGATTTCCATGTCTGTTTGAATGTCTGTTTTCTTTCTTTGGGAACATATACATTCTTTGCCTGTGCAAATAACTCTAGATGTTTATGCATTTTACATTCATAGGTGTACACATAGGGGTTTCAAAGGTGCATGGGTGGACATCAAAAGCAGGGTGCAAGGACATCACTGGAAACAGATGTCGTCACTTCCTGTTCTTTAAGGAAGCGGACTTCGGCTACTGCGCAGCCGTGAGCTCCCCCTGCTCTCAGCCTTCTCATGACCCCCGTAGCACAGCAACAACAGAAGGTTCCCTCCTTTTCTTCTGCCATCTGAATTTTGGTATTTTTAAAAGGACTCAAGAGAAATTCTAATGGAGCAGAATCAATTCATGATTACGGAAGAAAATGCAATCATTTATAAGGATAAAGAAGACAATACATTCTCAAAATAATCATAGAAAGAAATGGAATTGACGAAAGAAATGAAAGGAAAATTTCTGCAAATAACTGTTAGCTTCTTCTGCAATCCTCCATTAGACGCTATTGAGTTAAATACCAAATGCATCTATGCCAAAGGCCGAAGAGAGCAAAGCAAACCACATCATCCTGAGATTTTTAAAACTGAGCTCCCTGAGATGAAAGATATGATCAAAACTCATATCTGAGAAAAAGAAACTAATAAGACAAGATGGGATGTGAAACAGAACTGTAAATTAGAGGACACACTTTTAAACTGTGCAAAGTTCAGAGAACAAAAATCTGTAACTGTTTAAAAATAAAATGATGATGATACCTGAAAAATGACCACATAAACAAGAAAAAATTCAAGTACATTAGCGATATACTTTTACCACTGAATAGAGACTTTCAAAGTGCTTGCTGAGTAGCAAAAACATGAGACAAACAATAAGTCATTACATCCAAGAGCAATTCATTCTGAGAATAAGGAAAATTTAAAAATGATCTAGGCAAGAAAACAAAGAATAATGGCAGTACATGTAGATACAGCTTTTGAAAAAGGACTTGATTGTAATACTCCAGAATTTGAATTTACCATCAGCTTCTAGTAATTTTACTCTTGGAGGCTGTGCTAGTCAGCTTTCTTTCTAAAAATGCTTTGATTGATTCACTGAGAATTTATACAGTGTGTTTGATCTTACTCAGACCATCTCTCCTTATCGCCACCCCATCATTCTACACCCATCCCAATGTCATGTCATCTGTTTTTACCTTTTAAGACCTATTGAGTATAATTTATGATATCAAATATTTGATGTTTTCTACCCCTGGAGCCTGGTCCACCTACTCAGTCTTACCCTCTTAAAGAAAATGGATGCTCCCTCTCCCTGCAGCTATCAGTTTCCAATAGTTTGTCAGCTAGGGCTGGAGCATCTTCTGCAATGATCCCTGAGCCTTAGGGGGAAAGATGTAATAGAGGTGTCCCACATAGGGCTGAGCACTCTGCAGTCTCTTATTGGCTGCACACTGGCCAGTTGATGGTCTCTGTGTTAATCACCATCTGCTGCAGGAAGAGGTTTCTCTGATGAGAACTGGGTCAGGCATTAGTGTGTGAGTATAGCAATAAGTCATTAGGAGTCAGTTTAGTACTATGTCCATTTAGCAGAATAATAACAGTAGGCTCTCCCCTATGATCTGTATCCTACCTAACCACAGGTTCCTAGGCTTGATAAGTGTGTCAGGTATGGACTCCATCTTGTGAAGCAAGCCTTAATTCCAATCAGAAAGTGATTGGTTATTCCCATAAACCTTGTGCCTCTATTGGACCACTGGGCATATCTTGCCAAGCTAGTTGTTATTGAAGCCTTCAGAGCTCACAGCTGGGAAAGTTCATGATTCATTTTTCTCTTCCCATAGCATGTACAGAACCTTTAAGCACTATGAAAACTAAGCAGTAGAGATGAAACTTTGAGGTCAGAATCAGCTTGATTTCTCCTAGTTTGTTCTAAGATACATATATGTAGTGTCTTCAAAAATAAGGTCTTATGTAAAGTTCTGATGGATCACCAAGAGCCATGGCAATAAGCCAGTATTGTTTGAGAAACCAATGGACCCCATCTGGTCAACATTTCCAAAGGTGGCAATCCATTACTGACACAGGACCTCTTAGTTGGTAGCCTTTGGTGTCTGGTAGGGGTTTCATCTCTCCATTGTAGGGTAACTCCATTTAAACTCCTTTTATATCATATAAGTATATACTTTAAGAAGCTTCAGTAGTAGTAGGTTTCCATACGACAAGTTAGTATTCTATTCCTGTAACAAGTACTCCAGCTAACTCAACTTCAAAACAATACAACAACTTTTTTATCTTATAGCTTTAAGTGTTTTAGTCATAAATAATTTACCCTGTGACTTTGAGCCTGTGGTGCTTTAGTGTACGATGGTTGGGGTGAGTGGCAGGTGAGCAAATATGAAGATCTGAGTGTGCATTCTCACATCATGTGATCATGTGCACCTGTAACACTAGCTCTGATGAGCAGAAACAGGGAGGCTGTGTACCTTCAAAGAAGAGTGTTGGACATGGGTCTCTCATGTGTATGTACATATGTAGGTCTGCATGTGCAAATGTACATGGACAGTGCATGTGTGCATATGTGTATGTTGTTGTATACACCATGCACAGAAAACAGAGAAGGAGCTTACTGAGTGTCCTGCTCTCTAACTTTCTGCCTTATCCCCTTTAAACAGGGTCTCTTGTTGATCCTGAAGTTCACCCTTTCTTTCTGCCAGACTGGTCAACATGCAAGCCTCAGCAAGCTGCCCAGTTTCTGCTCATCACCACCTTTCCCCAGAGCTAGTGTTACAGGTGCACATTTCAGATTTCAGAGAAAATTCTTCACATATAAGGAACACATGGGATGTTATATCACCTCACTCATCTTCAGGAAACTATAATTGATATATATATATGTATATATATGTATATATATATATATATAACTTTTTATTTTATAGGTTGAGAGTAGTAGAAATTATTTACATTTTTTGTTTTGTTTTATTTTGTTTTTTGAAATTATAATCTGAGGCAGTCCTCATATTTTAATGACAGGAGTTTCTCTTATTCTGATACAAACTGAGATCTAAAAACAATAGATTCTTCTTGCTTTCCCATACTGACTCAAAATTTAGTAATAAATTTCCAAAATTATCGCCTCCCCCCAGTCTCATTGGGAGTTTGTAGCCATAGTTTACACCCTGGGGGTCAGGATCTTCATGGATGGTTCCCAGTATACACTGCAGTTCTTGGGTGCTTTTGTTGTTCCTCTCCTCAGTCCCTGCTAAGTGTGCTCTATAGTATTTGTTTGCTTTGATGAAAGTGAATGTAATACTGGGAACTCTCTGCAGCAGGGTTTTCATTGATGCCTGCTGTGCTCAGGGTCTTGCCTTCTTCTGTGACGCTTTTTCATAATCCATATTTCAATACTGAAAGAATGAGTATCTCCTGAACTTCTTCACAGATACCGAAATAGTTCAATCCTTAGCTTTCACAAATAGATTTCTATTCTATCAGATTATTTCTAAATTGTATTAAAGGTTCTATTTCTACAGTGAACTAGAAAGCGTTGGATAGTGGTTTAGGATACAGACACAGCTACTTAAATGGGTCAATTAACATCAAATGAAGATAGCACAGGAAGCTCTTAGGAGGAGCCACACATTGACCATAAGTGCTGAAAGAGTTGGAAAGACTATGGATGTCATTAATAGATAGGAAACAATGTGTCTTCTTTTGAGGACCTGGTTTCTATTACCTTTAAAAAAATCATTGTGTATTTAATACAGAATATCTCTATCAACTTAATCATATTTACACCCACTTCCCCGCTGGCACCCCTCAGTAGCCCCACAACTGGAATCCGTACATTCTTTCATCTGTGTTAAGGTCTATTTGTCAAGTTAGTGTCTCCAAATGTTCCTCAGTGGAGGTTCATCATTGAGGTCTAGTCCACCTATCCAGAGTCCCTTACTTTAGGAAGATTAGCCTCTCTTCACTTAACAATAATCAGTTGTCAATATTCCTTCCACAAAAATTGGGGTCCGCTGCCCATTTCTCCAGTTTCGTGTTCCATTTTTGTCTGCTTGAGTTTGCATGGGTCTTGAGCATGTACAAAGCATTGCTGTAGGTTCATAGAAGCAAGGTCCCTGGATCTTGTGGGATTCTATATCCATGTGTTCACACACCTCTTCACTGCCTCTTAGAATCTTTCTGCTTCCTCTTCTGCAATGGCCCCTGAGCCTTGGGTGAGTGAAACTTAATATAGGAAACCTGTCCAGGGATCCATATTCTGCAGACTCATAATCTTCATGCTTTGACCATATGTGAGCTTTTGTGCTACTGGCCCTCTGTTGCATGAGGGAACTTCATTAATGAGAGTTGAGAAATTCATTAGTGTCCTCTTTACCCCTTGTTCCAAGTTTCCTGAGCCTTGGGTGTAGAGATTGCATTGTGGATGTGCTGCTTAAGCACAGGCAACTCACAGGCAATGTCTCTCTGTGTGACCAGTTTTGGTACTCTGTAGTAGCCTCCATCTGGTGCAATAGAAGTTTCTTTGATGAGTGGTTACTAGGATACTTGACTATATATATAAGGATACATAGTTTGAACTTAGTAAGTGGTTACAGTAGCCTGGAAATGTGACCGTCCTGGGGATCTCTCTAGGATCTATGACCTCTTCATTCATTGTATTTGCCTATGACTATGGTACCACACATGAGATTCCTACCACTGAGTGGGCTCTAAGACCCATTAGGAAGCCATTGATTGACTCAGTGATAAAAGTGCCACTATGGCACTAGTGACAAATGCTGTGCCAGTCATTGATGTGGTCAAGAAGCTCACGTTGGGACATCAATTAAGGTTCTCTCTTGGCTCCTTGCTCTCCAGAGCTATGAAAACTAACTTTCAGAGGAAGTGGTTTCCAGGTAAGTTCCAGCTCCATTACCCCAAATCCAGTCTCAGAAGCATGCCTTCTTTTCAGCAATAGGGTCTTATCTTCGAGTTCTGGGAGGCAATCAAGGGCTGTGGCAATGGTCCTTGCAAGTCTGACAGTATCTTGGAACCAACAACTCGAAGGAAGATTTATTCTGTCTGGCACTGTTTCTTGTTATGTAGTCTTCAGCTATGCACATGGATTCATGTGGAGATACTGTATGTGGAATTTGTCATTAGGTTTTAGACTAAATGATTCCCCCTGGTGTTTCATACTAGCCAGACATTATTCATTGCCCCACCCCCGTCTAACCCTCCCTCCATGCCTCCCCCATTTAAAGTGTCGACATTTTCCCCGTTTCTCCCTTGATAACACCAGTCTCCTATGGGTCCTCTTCTCTTGAGCTCCTTCTTTTCCTTTATCCCCTTAGTTCCTTATATAACACTCCTCCCTCATCACATTTAAATACTCCCCTTTTATCTATTTCTCCCTTAATAAAACCTGTCTCCTAGTATTCTGTTTTATTTTGTTTTGTGCTAGGTGAAGTAAGGCATACACAATGAAAATGGTCTTGCATGCTTCCACATTCAATGATTCTACATTGTGAAAATCAAAGATAGAAAATGAAGTTTAGGTTATCATGGTCTAAGAGGTAGGATATAGGGTGATGTTGCTTAATAGTCATGAGGTTCAGTTTGCAGTGGTAAAAAAAAGGTTTTGGTGGTGAAAAATCACTGTGTTTGTCCAGTCTTGTAAATAACTAATGCCACTGAATTGAACAATAATATATGTTTGAAATCGCGAATTTTACAGGTGTAAGTTTTACAACACACATAAACATACAAAGTAAAAGGCAATGTTAGATAGCCACATTTAAACTCTATCTTAATATTTATTGTAAAAACCAGGGATAGGAGAGAGGCTGTATTTATTGAGCTGTTGTACATATGAATTAGATGCAACCATTGTTTCGATTGTTTCCTGTCAGCTGCTGGGGTGCTTTTCCTGTGTTCAGATGGGGCACTTGAGAGTTCTTCCAGCCTCAAGGTTCATGGACAAGGTTGATTGTCTCAGGGGTTTATAGCACCAGGTCCTGAGAAGGACCAAGCTGTAGAAGTCAGATGTTCTAGAGAGTCAGGCTAGAGACCCAGGGCTCTGGGCCCTGATTGCCGAGAGCCCAGTAACAAGTAGTTAGGGGGAATCCTTGTACTACAGCAGTAGTCAGTGGTAGCAACCATCCGTGCTAGCTAGCATTGCAGGTCTCAATCCCTGGCAGTTAGAGCCTTAGCTCTCCAGAAGCACCCCTGGAACCCTTGGGTGTCAAGACCTTGTGTTTTTGTATCTTGGCTCTTCCACTGAGCTCTTCTGGTGACTCTCACTTTGAGCCTTTCACAGTCTTTATTATCAACTTGGTACAACCTGGGCTCACCTGGGAAGAACCCCAATTGAAGAATTTCCCAGATCAGACTGGCCTGTGGCCGTGTCTATGGAGATTCCTTTGATCAATGATTGATGTGGGACATACCCACCTACTGTTCTGTATGCAAAATCTAGCATGATCCGTAGAATGAGCCTGTGAACAGTGTTCCTCCGTGGAGCCAGCTGTAGTGCTGCTTGAGTTCCTGCCCTGACTCCCCATGTGCTATGAACAGAAATGAAGAAATACCCTTCCCTGGTTGAAATCTATTCCTGATTCATTCAGGAAGTGTGGGGATCTGGGTATTGAGCAAGGCAAGCAACTCCGGAATCCCTAAAGGGATGGCAGGTGTCTGACCTGCTCTGTCTGATGTGATAACCTGGCCCCAGGAAGCTACTGTAAATATGAATCTTCCTTTCCCCCATCCCAGACCAGAACCAGGTTTTTGGGTTTCGTTTCCTCATTCCTGAACTTCCACATCAGCTCTATAACCTTCCCGCCTTTACCCCAAAACCCCACCTTTAACTTTCCTGCCTTCTGTAACGGTCAGGAAGACCTCCTTATATAAACCCTGCATTGGCTCTAATAACCGAACTACCCACCGACGTAGTCTCTGGGGAGGGAACTCCTCCTGCCCCACTCTGAGCCACCTGAGGTCCAGTTCGATCGTCCTCCATTCTCTGGCATGGCTGGAGCACAACAGCTGTGCTGGAGATGGAGATCCACCCACAAGGAAGTCATTTCTTAAACTGCCAAATAAAGGAAGTTCATACAGATGCTTCTGTAATTACAGTTTTGTTTTTTGTTCCTTAAATAAACAGAAAAAATAGTCAACAATTCTTGATATATGTATAGGATTTGGGATACAGAAAACATTGCAAAATCACTCTGCAAGAATAAATTGGCTCTGAGAAATTTATACTAAGATGTAGTATGGATTTTATTACAATTTAAAAATGTATACTGTACATCCTTGTATCAGGAAAATTCACAATAATTTTCTTTGTTCACAGACAACTGTGAAAAATGCCTGTGACCACTGATGTAACCCTCTTTTTGTACAATATTCACATTTCAGGGTTGTTTTGTTTGTTTGTTTTTTCCTGGTGCTCATCAGTTCTCAAACCCTGTCTTTACCTGTCTCTGGTGAATAGGATTTTGATCTTTCTACTGGTGTGAAAGTCTCCACACAACAGAGCAAAGCATGTGGAATGGCACTGTGAAATTCAGCTATTCCTCTTATTTTTAGCTAATTTTAGTTTGGAGATTTCACTTTCACTATCTTAGAGTTTACTTGTCTTAGGTAATCTAGATCATTTATCTGTTTTCCAACTTCCAAAATTTTGTTCTTTCTTAAGATTTTCCTTTCTCCTAGGGAAACACAGCTACACACACACACACACACATGATAAAATAGGATTTGCTAGATTGGCTTATGCTATAGAATCTTGGTGCTCCAACAATGAAGTTCTGCATATAGGTCTGAGAACTGCATTCCCAGTCTAAGAAGTGATACTCCTCAGCAGTCTTAGTCTTAGTCTTGGAAGCTTTCTAGAGAGATGGCCACAGAAACTGGAGTCTAACCCCAGCAAGCAGCATTAGCAGTAACAGACTCAGTCCCTTAGGAACGAAAGCATCTCACTGGCCTGCCTTACTGGTCTCCTTCCATCTCCCTCTCTCATCTGCAAAGCGTGTTCCTTTGAGGGTACCACCCTATTCAGAGTGGGTCGCCCTCACCATCACCCGGGTCACTGCCCCACATGTACATCCTCTGTGGCTGCCACCCCCTCCCCCACAGTTATACAGGTGGTTTACGCAGCTTCTAGGCATCTCTTCATCCAGCAAGTTGACAACCAGAACCAACCATCTCATTCTGTAGCCATCTTTGTTATCATGGAAATTTATATGAACTAGTTCCTTACTCTCAGCATCATCACCACAACCTGACTTCTTTTGGCTTTGAAACATCTTACATGAAAATGAAGGGCCTTTACATTTTTATATTGGCTTAGCTTCTTATTAAATTATTCTGTATTAAATTATAGCAGGAAGTCTCTAATTTCTTTATAATTTTGATGTGATTTTACTGAGGTTGAATTCATCTATCTTTAAACAAGGACAAGTAACACATTGATAGTTTTATACTAACTCGGTGTGTGGTCAAGTTTTGTTACTTCCTTTATTGGAATACTGAGGACTTATGTGTACATTAGGTGAATGATTCTATATGATACATATTAACGTATTTGATAACTAACTTAAATAGTATCTTACTTTCTCTAATATTCTGAAATGTGGCTATTACTAATTCATTATTGATCATATATCTGGCTTCCATTTTGATTTTCGATTTTTAATTCTAATAGTGCCTGCTAATTACATTGAGTTGTCAACATGGGTGACAAAGAGGCTTACCACTGCATCTGTTAATAAACTTTGATTTCATGCTTTATAAACCTGTATTTCATGCTTTATTTTGCATTAACAAATTTAGGTTTATAACATATGCATGTGTTATAACCTATAGAATGTTTCTTTTTTGCAATAACTTTCACGACTTCCAATTGCTTGTGCCTTCCGGAATTAATAGCCTTGCATAGTCGTGTCGGTACTGACAGTGGTTATACCTATGTGACTTGGTCTAGCCCATGGGACAGGAGCAAAAGTACACAGAAAATTGCAAAGTCCTGGGACATTGGAGCATTGGCGCACTACAGCTGGGTCATTCTTGGTGATAGGTTGTATTTGAAACTTTATATTCCAGAAGAAATTTATGCAAGTCCATGGGGTGATAAAAGGCACAGGCTCAGTGACCTCAAGCACTCAAATTTATAAAAAAAAATGTTTCCTCTACTTGTTTTAAGACAAGCTTTTGAAGCTAGGGCTTTGATTAATTTAGAACTAATTTTTGTTACGCGTTGAAGGTAGAGATAGAATACTTTACTTGTGATATTTAGAAAACCTTCAAGGTAGGACCCAGGTTCTTCTAAATCGCGGAGAGCTGCCAAGTCATCTCTTATCATACGCCAGATTTCCGTGTGCTTTTATTGAGTTCCCCTGTGCCAGTCAACACTTCATTAACCGAGTTTCATGATAAACATTGTCTCCACTGTGGCACAGCCTTTTATGATGATCTTCTTATTAGTGCTGCTTTTCAGGTAAGCTTTAGAATCAGCATGCTAGATTCTAACACAGCCCCTGAAAGCAGTTTACCATGAATATATGAAATTAATGGAGGAATTATGACTATTCTTTGCAACTTGTCTCACTGAGCATGAGCTCAGCTCGTCTTTCCAAGATTTCGCTCCTTCTTGTTTCGAAAGTATTACGTTTCCTTTTCTCATGTATTATTACTAATGATTACAGGTTCTTTTATACTTTCACTTTTATGGCATTTAAGGATATGTTTTGAATATAATGAAACTATTTGAAAGCAGAGGTTTTATATATATATATATATATATATATATATAGAGAGAGAGAGAGAGAACTATGAACTATATAGTGAAGTACTATAGGAACAAAACAGTTTAGCACACACTTTCTCCATTTTTTTCTTCACATTGACTATAGCCACCTTTTGCTTGTAGACAGATATTTTTGATTTTTATATTTTTTATTGCTGAACTCTTGCTAACCTTCCATGAAGTTTACAATAATTTGTGGCTTTTGGTTGCCTTATAAAGAAAACTAGGCTCCCTGCAAAAGAAAGTTTGACTTCTTTACCTTTCTCAAACCTCCTATTTCGTGTGTGTGTGTGTGTGTGTGTGTGTGTGTGTTCTGAGCTGAGGAATACTTCTTCACTTTTGACTAGCAGTCATGACCGTGAACATTCCTCAATTTGCCTGATTTTAACAGGATGCTTCTATTCTTTTACATAATACTTAATGTTTGGTGAATTTTTTTTTCTTTCTTTTTCTTCACTTTTTAACAAAGCTTTATTCTTTTTATTTATGTGTGTGTGTGTCTGTGTGTGGGTATGTAAACCAGGTGCCCATGCAAGCAGGGGCCTTAAGAAGCCAGAAAGGGCATTAAAACGTCTGAAGCTGGTACTGTGGTGGCTGGGAGCTTCTGAGTGGGGTGGGGCTGGAACCGAACTCTAGTCCTCTGAAAGTGCAGCAGGCACTCTTCATTGCTGAGCCATTCCCTTTCTTTTTCTTTTCTTTGGGTACTTATTATCAAGTTGCTAAATACTGTTTATTTCTCCTTAGGAGGTCTTTTTTTAATGTGTGTTAGGTTTTTTAGCAAGAATGTTTTATCTGTACAGATCATCACATCTTATTTTTCATGTAATCTATTATGTGGTAAAGTATATTGTGGTAAACGGCCAATGAACTCCTGCTGTAAACCAAGTCTGGTCACACATGCTTATCTCTTTCACTCATTGTGATATTTGGGTTAATAGTATCATATTTGGTGTTTTATACTGTATTAATGATTAAGATTGACATATAAATCTATTTTCTTATTCTTGTCTTAATGTAAGCTCATTCTGGCCTCAATAAATAAATTAGAGGGAAGAGATACATTCTTCATTGACTAGACTAGAATGAAGAAAGACAGAACCATAGACTGTAGTGGGAGAGGATCTCTGAGTCTACTTACTTGGGTAGAAGCTAGAAATTCTAATCTGATGTGGAAGTGCCTCATGACTCCAACCCTAAAACTCAGGCTAGTGATCACTGCCAGGCTTTTATTCTAGGTCACTGTAACATATATAAAGCAGGTTTGGAGAATTTCATATATATCACAGAAAAGAATCTTGTTAGTTGCTCAGCAGATATTACAGGTAATTAAAACCATCCTTTAAACTGAGAAGGCAATAAAAAAAAATGCTTAAAATCCTGTTCTGAACAGTGTGAGGTGAGATAATTGCTTCCTTGGAGAATTATGATCTTTTATTTCAGAAAAAAATATTGAATGATTTCTGACTGGAATCACCTAAATTGTTTATTAATAGTTTTGTGTTATGGTTAGGTAATCACTTGTTTCTGTGAGGATGAGGCCTAACAGGAATCACAAAATATCCCTCGTTCCAACTGGACTATTATAGGTCTCAGGCTCTGCGGACAAAAAGAGACAGGCCCAGGTATGTCAGGCAAGCCTGGAAACAAAAGGGCCCAATAAGGTATAAACAAGCCTGCAATATACTTAGGTAATGGCCAGTACATTCCTCTGCCCTAAAGGTGACTCTCACCAATGAGAGACTCTCAACCCATTTCTGGTGTTCATAACCAATCAATTTAAAGACAGGTTTGGCATGCACGGGCTTTTGTGCCCAACCTGGGGGAGCACGGCAAGTCCCCCTCCTCCCTTTGTCTAAAACCTATAAGAAGCCCCTCCTACCTCTCCTTGTGGCCACTTACCCTCCGCCCCCTGCGTTGGTGCATCGGGTGGTGGACCGAGCTCGAGCTTGTAATAAAGACCCTTTGTGCTTGCATCAGATTTGACCTCCATGGTGGTCTTTTGAGAGGATTCTATAGCCTGGGCACAGCAGTTTCCTTAAGAAAAGTGGGGTGCTACTATACAATGAACCAAGTGTCTACAATCAGAAATTCTTTGACTATGTTAGCGATTTAGATTTCTGATTTTAAAGTACAATATTGCTATTGTATGTGCACTGTTAAGATATTAAAGGAATTTTAATAATTGCTCTAATGATAATAGTTTAATTTATATTTGTAAAACTTATCTGTATGTGCAGTAAAATTTGAATTAGTCAAAAAGGAAATGGGATTATAAATTTATCAGTGCAAGCTAAGAATATTTAAGGTGCCTGAATTAACTTTGAAAATCGGAAAGATTATTAAATACTGTGCTCTCGTCCCGTATACTCACTTTGCTTCTGGTTCCAAGCATAGGCCTGGATGTGCTTCTGAATATTTTCTTGGTTGGTGGTGTTACAGAATTCAAGACCACCAGGAAAAGACCACCAGACACCAGACCACATTCAGATTCAGGGTTTTAGTCAAGCCAGCTTGGACTGCAGCTCGGGAGAAGGGTCTGCAGCCTGAGAAGGGTCTGATTCAGTGCAGTGAATCAGCTCTTTAAAGCAAAAAACCTGAGGAAGGGGTTTTCCAGGTGGGGTGCTGCTTACACAGAGCAAGCTATGCTATGCTAATCATCCTGTGAAGGTCACACAGATCATCCCTTGATAATTACACAATCGTAGGTAAGGGGCAGAGGGGTTTGGGGGTTGGACATTATCTGTTCTCCCTCATAGTAGTCACAATAGGTATTTACAATGCTCAGATGGTGACACAATTATCTGTGATTAACTAGTTCCTGGAAACAGACCCTTGAGGGAGGACGATTATGGCGCCCGCATGTAGGATCTGCAGCGGCTGGGTCCCAGCGGCTGGACCTGGGGTAGGGGACCTTCTAGGATGGAGTTCAACTGTTCACAACAGGGGAAGCCTCACGATTAATTCTAGACAATAATATCATTTCCAAGCTGCTCCACCCAACTCTCTTCTCTGTAGGACCAAAAGCTTTTTGTAGAAAGGGCAGCGTTAAAAATAATGTCGGTCCAGCAGCCATGGTCTCCGAGTGTACTCTGAGTGGTGTAGGGGTCCTTGAGATTGACGTTGAACATGGAATGGTAGGAAGAAATGAATTCTGTTTCTTTAAGTCAGTGAGACAGGCATTTCTTTATTTTGAGGGCATAATTTAACCTCTCCTGACTGGCAACAGCTGTTCTTATCAGGGGGGACAATAGGAGGCGGACAGGGCTTGAAGGATGCTGCTTTTGCTTAATGAGGAAGAGACAGGTGGAGAAAAAAACTAGACCCAGGCTGGAAAATTGATAACTCAGACTGAGTTCCTAAACATTTGGCCAAATTTTCAAGTGTAATGATTTAAAGGGAATATTGTATTCATATTACAGTAGTATGCGTAAAAAAAACAAAGGCTGTAAAATCTTTTTATATCAAACTCAGCTTGAGATAAGAGGAAATCAAGTTTATGATCTATTCCTAGGCGAATGGTTTAGATCCTCCCATTTCATCCCTCAGGCTTTCCTGGATTCTTCAGAGGAAATGCTGTTGCAGTAATAGGAAGACAGTGTTTGCTTTTCTT
The DNA here is from genome assembly GCA_035773235.1 of Eospalax fontanierii. Taxonomy (NCBI): domain Eukaryota; kingdom Metazoa; phylum Chordata; class Mammalia; order Rodentia; family Spalacidae; genus Eospalax; species Eospalax fontanierii. Next base: position 48,197,280 of record CM069547.1, on the reverse strand, counting down.
TACTCTCATTGTCTCCCAAGCACACAAGCTAGAAAAAGTTCATTAAAGGAATTTCAGACTGAGTATTGCAATCAGTCTTTAAGAAACTACCAGTTACTCGGCCAAGATGTTGCATGCCTTTAATCTCTGCACTCAGAAGACAAAGGGTGGTGGATCTCTGTGAGATCAAGTTCAGCCTGATCTACATAGTGAGTTCCTGGTCAGTTGGGCTACAAGGAGATCCTCTCTCAAAGACAAACAGAACAAATTAACAAACAGATGCTGATTTTAGCCTGGGCGTGGTGGTGCATGCCTTTAATTCCAGCACTCAGGAAGCAGTGGCAAGACAATCTCTGAGTTTGAGACCAACTTGGTCTGCATAGTGAGTTTCAGGCCAGTCAGGGATGGTTAATAAGATCATATTGAAAATTAAAAAGTTTATTATCACGCCAGCATTACAACTACCCTGAGTGAAATAAGTTTTCAAGAGGAGACTGGAACCCAGAGTATGCTAGTTCTCCTAACTATCTATTAGAGCCAGCTGTCTGGAACCCAGAGTATGCTAGTTCCCCTAACTATCTATTAGAGCCAGCTGGCTCCCAGAACTGTGTCAATGGATCTCTCTTTGCCCTCTCATCCACTGCAGATGGAGCTGTCCCTGGAAACTTTGCTCTTACTCTGTCCTCTGGTCAGACCACACACGTAATTCATTCAGAGTGGTTGTTCAAACTTCGTGGGGAAGTACAAAGTTCAAGGTGAGTCCCCCTTATCCTCACAAACATTCTGACCTTCATCCAAGGTCATGAGTCCTTCCCAACCTGCACTGTTTCTAAAGGGTGGATGTACTGCTTTGATATGTTAACTTTCAAACATAGGCATATTTATTCATCATCTTTTTGAAGGACCAAACTGAGGTTGCCTAGGAGAAGCCTAGAGCTTGGGGTTGTTGGGGTTAATTAAAAGTCATTAATTCAAATTATGTCCATTATTGTAGGTATAAGAATGTAATATATAAGAACTCCTATTTCTGAACATCAAAGAATACCCACAGTTATCTGAAAATACGATTCAAATGTTCTCCATTTTCCAACTGCATGAATGTGTGATGCTCCATCCCCTTAAAGTACCTTGACCTTGAGTGGAGGGTAACTGGCTGAGCAGGGCAGCAGAATGAAAGTCCTCATGAACTGTGACTGGTACTGGATTCCCAGCAGCCAGTCTTTGCATCGCAGTCACAGTAGCATAGCAGCTGCAGGTGTTGAGATGCCTTGTCGCAGATGAGTTTATGGCTGACTTAAGAAACCTCACTAGTTTATTTACAGTGAGATAGGAGATGCGGTGTGCTACTTTGTGGGTCGAGTGTAGGGGCTGCTGTGCTTCCTCTTTATTTTGTTGTTATCCAATATGATGTGATATTGATCTACTGATACGATCACTGGAGCTCCTGAACCCACTATATGCCCTGCCCTTGACTGTAGATCTTCTAGGCATTTACTTAAGAGATTAAAATATTGTGACTTTTACTAGTTCAATTTGATTGTTCTTTAATATGTAGCTAAAATCAATATTAATAGCTCCCATAAAAATGTTACATTAATCTTTGTTTATAAGATATTTTTGTTTGTACATTCACAAATATATGTATGTGCATCTGTTCATGTATGTGTGTGTGTGTGTGTGTGTATACATGTGTGCATGTGGAGGCCAGAGGTCAACCCGAGGTTTCATTCCTCAAGTGCCATTTACCTTATATTCTCAGACAGGGTCTCTCTCTTGCTTGGAGTTCATTGATTAAGCTAAACTGCTGGCCAGCGAGCCCGAGTCTACCTGTCTTGCCAGAGCTGGGGGTATAAAGAACACCACTACATCTGGCCTTTTTGTGGGGGTTCTGGGGATCAAACTCAGGTTCCCAGTAGTTGCATGTCAAGCCCTTTATCATCTGAGCTATCCCTTCCACCGTGTTTATAAAGCAGTTCTTTAAATAAATATAATTTAGCAGCTGCATGCGTGAATGGCATTTATAAATGGACATAATCTAGACTAATGACTTTTAATTGCCCTCAGCAAAACCTTGGGCTCTTGTGTCTTGTGACCTTGGCACCTGACTTCACTTCCTAGGCAATCAATTTTGTACAGCACCCAAAAGTCAATGCATGAATGTGAGCATTATGGGTCAAGATAAAATATTCAACATGTGGATGAGGTAGCAGGTATTGAGTTTCAGTTGACCAGGCCACTTGACTGGGAGTAAGCACTCACCAATGAGGCTCTGAAAGAAGCTTTCATAGGGTCTCTGCAACAGCGACCAGTTACAGTTTGAAACAGCCAATAAGAATCAAGCATTTCACAAGTTTAAAATTTCCGTATGTGCACATTCCTAAGAAAAACAGATTTGGAGTTAGCTATATGCACATGTCCCTTCCAGATTAGAACATCCTGCTGGGTGTGGTAGGGCCAGTTCTTGGAACTGGCGAGGTCACTCCTTTCCAGGTGTGCCACTAGGAGGGGTTGGGCAAATGTCAAACACCAGCGGACTTTATGTCTGGACAAACAGCAAAATGAAAGTCTTTATCCCGTTTTCCTGGACCATTACCTCAGTATGCTTGGGAATTAAAATATTATAGCACTGAAATGTGGGGGCCCCCAAGTCCATTGCACACAGTGGCCTCCATCTCCACTGCACAATGACTCCCATCTCCACTGCACACAGTGGCCGTTGAGAAGGAAGACTGACCTTGGATGAATGAGATCTTCTAGAACTAAGGATGGAAAGGCCAGATGGTCTGTTAACACAGGATAGAGCTGAGCTCCTACTTCCCCAATTGACACTGGAGAAAAAAATTATGGGTGGGGCAGTACTCAGAACAACACAGTCCAGGGACGGATTTCTGGCAAGACAGTTCCATCCACACAGTTGCAAGAAAGGTCAAGGGAAAGAGTGTCCTCCAGTTCAGGCCCACTCTTGAAACTAAACTGGAGTTATCCTTTTTGTTTTTTTGTTTTTTTTCCAGGTAATTAAATGTTGGAATAGAAACACTGCACATCCACATATACACACATTCACGTTTAGACTTCATAAGGAAATTTCAGAAGCATTATCTATCAGTGCCAACAGAATAATTCCTTTTTACTACTTACTGATCAGAACATACAGATTAGCTCTTATGAAGGACAGTTCAATTTCAAACCAATTAATTATCCTTTTCCTTTTCCATTTGTGGCTCATGTGTGAAATCAAAGCTGTGTTGTTCCCTTTCCAGAATCTCTTCTTCCTAAAAATTGAGTTTTACTGTTTTTAATTAGTATATGTGTATATGTATATATGAAGGTATGCACAAGTGAGTACAGGTCATGTATATGCACGTAAGTATGGGCCAGAGCGGAGGAGCCTGAAGTTACAGGCAGTAATAAGCTGTCCAGTATTGGTGCAGTGTGCTGAACTCTGGTTCACTGCAAGAGCAATATGCACACTCAACCACTGCACACTCAACCACGGAGCCATCCCTCCGACCCACACTGTCTGAGTGTGTGTGACATGCTTTGTCTAAGTTGTGTCTCAGGGTTCATGCTTGAGCCTCTTCTTTGCTTTTGAAAGTAGTGTCTCATCTCTCTTCAGGCAGTTCTAAAAGAATTTCAAAGTCAAGTTCCCCCTGCTACTTGCAGTGCTTATGTGTTAAGTCTGACCACTGATATCCTTGTGATTATTGCAATCCACCTGGAAGTCTTTATTTGATGTGGCAATAGGCAAAGGACAAAATAAACTCACTGTGTTTAGACGTAAGCTATAACTTATAAGAATACAAAATTGTAAATAGCAGTTAATGTCTGAGCAGGAGAGTTTCATTTTGCTCCACAGAGAAGAGATCATCTGTCCTACTTAGCTTTAATTGTCAGCCTGACACGGTCTAGAGTCTTATAAGAGGAACTGCCTAGACTGGCCTGTGAGCATGTTTGTGGGCAATTGTCTTGATTATTAAAATAATTCAGGATGGCTCAGGTTATTGGTATCAGTACCACCCCTAGGCAGGTGGTTCTGGACTGTATAAGAACGTTAGTTAATCAGGAGTCAGTGCACAAGCCAGAGAGTAAGCCAACAATCAGTGTTTGTCCATGGTTCCTGTCTCTAGTTTCCTGCCTCCATGGAGTTTCTGCCCTGACTTCCTCAATGGTGGCTGTGACCCGGAAGTAGAAGCCAAATAAACCCTTTCCTCTCCGAGTTGCCTTTGGTCAGAGTGTTTTATCACTGCAACAGGAAGTAAACTAGGACACTATGTGTTATCAGAATAAGAAAAATAAAATGATCAAAGGAAAAATAATTAATTTAGGAATTTCAATGATGTCAAATTGGTTAAAATAAATGAGTTCTTCAATCTTAATGAAAATGCATGACAATAAATGTCATCCTATTGTTCTCCAGCTGAGAAGCTCTGGAATCTGATATTTTAAAAACACCCTGTGGAAACAGTTCTCATTCAGCTCCAACCTAAACTAGACCTAACTGTATTTGAGCCAAGATGGGATTTAGGGAAATTTTGTTACAGTCAAAATTCTTGATGATATATGTTGTTTAGATTTATTTTTAATCATATGTAGATGTGTGTCTGTGTGTGAGGTTTGAACATGTGAGTGAAATGCCCATGGAGAGATGCAAAGAGAGTGTCAGATCAATTGGGGCTGAAGTTACAGGAGGCTGTGAGCCTCAAACATGGATGCTGGGAATTGAACTTAGGTTCTCTATAAGAACTCTGAAGTGCTGAGCCATCTCTCCAGCCTTATATGATTTTTTTTTGTGAATAAATTAGGTTTGTTGTCTTTATGGTAGGGCTATCAGGCAGATAGTGGTGGTTCACATGTGGCAGTCACTGTTACTTCTGAATATAACAGAATGTTAATCCCAGCAGAAGCCTAACCATTACGCAGTCCATGTAAATTAAAACAAATACAAATTCATAAGGCTTCAGCAATCTTTAGGTTTCTAATAAATTAAGAAAATTATATTATGTTGAAGTAGAAACTGGAAAAAAAAATGGGCAAACCAATAACGGCATCTAGTCAATGATGCATGCACAGAAATGCTGAGGGGTCAGATGTGCTGCCGGAAACATACTTTGAAATGCATTTGACAAAAATGTACAGTGATGCATGGAGAGCCATGTATGTGATGCATGGTATTTAGTGCAGTATTCACTGGCAAAACTAGAGGGAAAAATATCAGGTTCATAGTGGAATGATTTCAGCTTTTATATGAACTTAAGGATTTTCATAGTAAAATGTTGGAAAACAGAAGGTGGAATGTGTTCTTAAGTTTTTGAATATATGTATCCACATGTATACAAAGACACACACATATGGATGCATACACAACACACATACACATATATATGTTATATATATACACATACAAATACACACACATACACACACAGACACGCAGCCACACACACACTCACACACACAATAACTGACAAAGAAAGCCTAGAGGGACAGACAGGAGCAGCTTATTGGGCGATGGTGCCTGGGGCCAAGCCCGTCGATTTGAGTTTAATCTCTGAATCCACCTGGTGGAAGGGAAGAACTGATTCTGTCAAGTTGTCCTCTGACCTTCCACAGATGGACAGTGGCATGCATCCCTCCCTCTCTCTCCAAATAACACATGCTAAAAAAAGGAGAAGAATAGAATGTGTGGTGGTGGGGATAAGGGATGTCTCTCACAGGCTCACACATGCATTTGAACACTTTGGTCCCCAGTTTGTGGTGTACTTTCGGGGAGGCTATGGACCTTTGGAAGGTGGAGCTTTGATGGACGAAGTGGCTTAGAACCCTGGACTTTTCTCTGCCTTACTTACCCTCAGCAAGATTCTTTTAATTTTGAACTTGTTTATAAACTTAATTTTTTGGGTCTGTTTTTGTGTTTTCTGTAGTATCTGAGGTAGTTGGAGGAGAAAACATTCATGCCAGTCCAGCCGATTGTCTATCTGAAAGCTGAAAACCTCAGGAACATCATTCGGATCAATATGTGTTTCCACCATAACAATAAATTGACGATTATTGAGTAGTATTTATGAAATGGATCAATAAGTCTTAAAATACAGAATGTAGAATACACAGAATAATCTATTATACCATTTTTTTTTGTGTGTGCTAACAATGATGATTAAAGGGATAGATGAATGAAAACCCGGTTGCAGTCTGCCTCTGGTAGTTCTTAAGCATATGAGTGTCAAAGCTATGCAACAATGTACTGTATTTAAACAATTATTGCTATCCTTCCAGAAGTATTTTTGGTGTATTTGTGTGGTAGGTAGGCATGTGTGTGTGCATGTTTGCTTGTGTGTGGGTATGTTTGTATGCCGGCGCCCAAGCACATATGTGTGCATTATGAGGAGGTCTGAAGCTGAAGTCAGCTGAGGCCCATCACTCTCCACTTTATTTGCTGAGCCGATGTTGGAGGCCACAGGTCAGAGAATAGCCAGCTTAGCCTGATTCCATCCCAGAGAAAAACAGCCCTGGGAAAGATCCTCCCTGCATGCCCTTCTCTCTTAGTGCTAGACTCTTGGCCAAGGGCTAGCCAGGATCTTGTCAATTGCAAAGCTCAAGTAAACAACTTGACCTTTAAGCTAGCCCAACCACAACTTCCTTTTTCCTGTTTACAGCTGTGTGTCATCAATAGAGAAACCTCCTGTAAAGCCCCGCCCTCAGGGTATATAAGGCTTGATGCCTCTGAATAAAATCAGTCATTCTCCTTTTCCTCCTACCTAGTGTGTGTCTCTCTCTGTGTCTGTCTCTCTCTCTCTGTGTCTGTGTGTACTCTTCAACCTCGACGTCCCTCGCAGAGACTCGGACCCAGGGCCGTGCAGGCGCGGCAAGCCGACATTGCTTGCTTAAGTCCTCTGTCTCTGCCCTCCAAGTGCTGAGCACCAACACACCTGCCCATCTTTCCCCTGGACTCAATGCTTATAGGACAAGCTCTTAATCTGCTGAGCCGTAGCCCCTGCCTCAACTTCTGGGTTTCATACTTTCCATCTTTACAGTAGTACTTTGATGCTGAATTTCCTGATTTGTAAATAACCTTACCATAATTTTATAGAATATATTACAGAAAGGTGGATTTTGGGTTCAAGGAATGTGGTTGGCTTAATGGGCTTTAATGACTGCTTAAAATCAGAATCTATTTTGGTGTTTTATATGCAGTAGCAAGACTACGGAAGCTCAATTTTACATACATTTATATAAATATTTTAGAATATTTCATGTAATTTCTTTTCATATTTCATTCAAAACAGGATATTGCATCTTCAACAATTTCCTTTTGACACATTTCAATTATTACATGCTGATTTTTCTTTGTGCCTTACTCATTTTAGCAATGGGGTGTTAATCTTTAATTTCATATGATTCTTTTTATTTTTTTATTTTGCCATGATGTCCCTCTACCCCCAGCTGGACTGGAACTTACTATTTAGATCAGGCTGGCCTCAATCTCGCATAGAGCCTCCTGCCTCTACCTTCCGGGTGCTGGGATTAAAAGTGCGCACCATCGTGCTCAGCATATGTGGTCTTTCCTATCAAACGTTTGGAGCCACTTGCAGGTCCGATTCCTGTGTATGGTTACACATCTCAGGGCAGGACAATCACTGTACAGAGGACGGTAAAGAGCATTGCCAGGCCAAGCCCAGGACTGCGAATCTCAACACCATCTGAACTGCAGTGTCTACCCTTTACACAAGCACAGTGAGACGGAACTGATGCACATTAAGTGAAGCAGCTTTATCACCACATGGAGGCACAATAGGAACCTGATTTGTGGCAAATCAGTACTTCATGGCTCAGAAAACTGTCAGGGCAGATGGAATCTCTTTAAGTCCTACTTGCACTGCAGCTGTGGAGCCTAAGAAAGAACTGTTTTCTGGGCTTAATTTTTTAGACCATATAAATCATAAGTCACTGGGTTAAAACGTTGTAGAGTCAGAGAGATGGAAAGGTTCTTGTCATCAAGACCAATGACATGAGTTTGATCCTTTGGACCTAGAAGGTAGAAGGAGTGAGTTGTCCTTTGACTGCCACAGGTGCACTGACACACACACACACACACACACACACACACACACACACAAATGAAATGCAAAAAAGACATACTAGGACATCCTGTCCTAGAAGGGACAGGAACAGTGCTCAGGCTAGGCATCAGGCACACACATGGTGCACACACACACACACACACACACACACACACACATATATATATTTAGGCAAACACTCATACACATAAGATAAAAATAAATCTCTAAGAAATTCCCAGTTTACTATTCCTTCATTTCTTTATTATATTTCAAGTCATATAACCTGCATGTATGCAAGTGCACCCATGTTATGTAATGCCCACCGAGGACAGAAGACGACATTGGAACCCCTGGAACTGGAGTTAAAGATGGCTGTTAGGTGCCATGTAGGTGGTGGGATATGAACCCAGGCCTTCTTCAAGAACAGCCAGTGTACTTAACTGCTGAGCCATCTCTCTTAATTCCCATGCAGGATATTTTTATGATTAATTTTTGATATTTTTTGCTTGTATATGTAGAAAGACCTCCATTTGAAAATGACATAAATATTCTCCCATGTTTTTTAGTTTAAAACATTGATTTCTCTTTCTGTCAGCCATGAAACTGAAACTCGTATTCAGTGTTTTTCTTATTGTATGAGTTAATGAAGGAGGGTTATATAATTTTATTTCCTGTGGTTAGTCAGAAGATCTATGTAATTGTAAAAATATTCCAAAATGTTTGCTACTGGCTTGGCATTTTGAATTTGTCAAATTATGACTTCTTTAAGAACTTTAAGTTCTAGGAGATTATTCTACCTATTACTGCTGTTTTACTATCTTTTACAAATTTTCTATGTTACAACATACTTAACGTAAATTTCTGCAGTATTGTAATTTTAAAAAAGCTACTCTTCATTCACAAGTCCAAGTGACTTTAAATTTATCGGGACAGTTTTCAAAATACAATCCTTCTGAAAAACTGGCGAAGAATAATTTATCAGTCAACCAGAATGGAGTTTTAAAAATACAGTCCGCCCTGTAGGAGGCCAGGGTGGTGGGTGATGACGGCGAAACAGGGTTTCCAGGCTGCTGGGAACTTGCTTACATGAGCTTGCCGCAATGGTGCTAGTGTGCACAGGACCCATGCAGACTCCAACCAGCCCAGAACTGAGGAAATGCGGAAGAAGTCCCAGTCCTGGCAGCTGATCACTGCACGGGGAGGGAGAGCCGGTCTTCTTTAAGGGAATGATGTAAGATAGACTGAATAGGCTCCAGTGGATGGGCTCACGCAGCGCGACATCCAGCACGGGGGGAGTGGGTTACTGGGGGCACTATCAGGAGTGCAGATGGCGGAGGGGATCTAAATATGATCAAGATGTATTGCATGAAAATACACAAAAATTCAATGAAAAATAAACATGAAACTGTTCTTTTACTATATATACACATACATATATATGTATGTATATATATGAATTTATGAGAAGGATGTACAAGGAAATGGTACTCTTCAGAAAGGAGCATCCCTCAACGTTACCAAAATGTGAAAAAACTGGAAGAGTCCACACCGTCACTCAGCTGCTGGCATTGTAGTAAGCAAGTTAAGGACAAGGTTCTTGAAAAGAGAATTCATGTGTGTACTGAGCATATTAAGCACTCTTAAGCCAAGACAGTTTCCTAAGATGGGTGAAGGAAAATGATCAGAGAAAGGAAGCCAGAGAGAAAGGAACTAGGTTCAGCTGAAGTCCCAGCCCACTCTACCAAGAGAAGTGCTTTGTAAGAACTAAGGGAAAGAAGCTGGAGCTGTCGGAGTCTTTTCCCTATGAATACATGGCTTAATGGACATAAAGAAGTGAAAGACCTAGACTACTTAAAAAAATAGTCTTCTCACTGATGGATATGGTGTCTTTTTATTTATTGAAATCTCTTTTTAAATTATTTTTTATTGCTCCTTTTTTGATTATAATGCTGTTTCTACCTGGTTTGAAAAAGGATCCATTCTCTCTTGATTGGAATTATTTTGCATTAAATTGCTAGTTCAAAATAGAATCTGAAGGGAGCCATCAGTATAGTTGTCCTGAAATCCCCATTAAAATATTCCCAAAGTAAGAGAAAAGGAGAAAACTCAGAGCAGCAGATGAACAACGACTGACAGCTCGATCTCAAAATCTGGGATGAATTGTCACTTATTATAAGGCAGATGGAACAGCAATAAGAAAATACCTTTAGAAGTTCAACATCTGATATTCTCCCACTTTGAGTCACATTTTGAAAAGTTGCAGGAGGATGGATGGAACTGATGACATAAGGATTAAAACCGGGACGGTCTTCCTGCTTCATTTCTGTCTTCTGAGTCACGGATCCTGACCTGGGCACTCACTCACTCTCTTCCATGCACAGCTGTGCTGCTGTACATTCTCCTCTGATTCCCCTTTCTGTCATTCGCCTCCCCCATGTCATGTAAAGTGCAGAGGAGAGAAACAACCCATCCCTGTTTGGATGTGTATATGAACATGTGAAGTTGTGTGAATGTATGCTTGAGGGTTGTGAGCATATCCCGCAGTGGTACCTTTCTGGATACACTGCCCGTGTGTCTAAAGCTGTCCATAGGGCTAATGAAAAAGAACCATTCTCACCAGAGCCTGACAGGACAGTAATTTTATTCTATGCAAATAATTTAAAAACTGCTTTATAAAACATAGGCTAATTCAATGCATTGAAGTCTAAAAACTAAGCCTTTTATAGACAGACTGTTGATGAACTAGAATGTTCAGCAACAGGGCATATTCCTACCAGATTATCTATGACATTATTGCATTGAGAAACATAACATTCCTGAATGTAATCTGTAAAGGTAGCAAAAATGTTAGAGCGAATAGCTCCAAACAAATCTAGCCATTGCCAACAGTCACAGTGGTCAGTCTTTTCATAGTTTTAATTTTGAACAATATATATCCATATTTCCAAAGAGAAGGAAATGCTATGTACCTCATCCTTCATGGAAATAAAATATTAACAAAGCTGTGAAACAAAGAATGGTATTAGAATCTGACCCTTCTTTAGATATAGATTTTGGAAAACTGAAGCTTTTAACAGCATTCTAGAAGTTTAATATATATATATATATAATCACTGCTTAGTGTTGCTGTCATGGGCAGATATTGTATGAGCTGCATTAACTGGTAAAAATAGCATGTGAACCTTGCTGGACTCTGATTTCTTCAGAATTACTGTGTGCTAATAGAATATGTTGTACTGGAATGCTGTAAGTGGAGATGAGAAGGCACTGATGGACTTTAGATATATATTAGAGGAAGAATCAAGCTCATTCCTTGATTATCCTGGGATATAGGGCCTGTGAAAAATCTGTCCTTACATTTCTGGAACAAGGTAGTGCCTTCAGCATCTAACATGGGAAACAGTAATGGAATTGGAAGAAGGGAACTACTGAGTTCAGGTTATGACATTATTAGATTGAGATGCATAAGAGGCAGTAGAGTGGACATACGGAGATAGAAGTATGTGTTGATTACAAGCCTCAAGATAAAATTCAAGAAATGACTTGAAATGAATGGGAGAAAAGTTTAACCATTAAGAGTGAGTGTGGAAGGGAAAGAGGATCAGAGTAGCCTGAGCTTGAGCACAGAGTCCTGAGACTGTGATGATGGGGAAGAAGAGAATATCAACTATGGTGAGCTCAGCAGACTTCTGAAGAGTGAACTGATAAAAGAGGGAGATGGACAAAGATTCCTTCTCTTGAGCAACCTGGAAGTTACTGATGACTTTAGCAAGACCTGTCTTGACAGATTTAAAATAGATGAAAGATTATGTGGTCGGTGGGACATGGATTTAGGGCGCACATTCTTTAGAGAATATGTCACATTCAAATGGAGCCAACATATGGGGTAATAGGTAGATTGGGATTATGGGATGGCACCTTGAGAGCTTGAGAAGACTCCAGGACTCAAGGAACACATTTTGAACTTGAAAAATGGAGAGCATATTCAATGCCTACTAGAAAGGACTGGGAAGATAATAGAGGATATACAAGAACAATCAACCCAGTGAGATGAATCAGAGGGTGGTAGAGAGCATGAAGCTCCCCACTGGCCTTTGATGGGAGGTGAGAATGCTTTGAACACAGGGAGAGGTGCAGAGAGAATGGAGCAGTATTATAAGTGTTGAATGAGCTCCGGTCTGTGACTTCCACTCTTGCTGTCACTGTAATACCTAGTGAGATGCACAGAGTAATGCCACAGAGTGATGGTCTAATTAGGAGTCCTTTATTAATAGCCGATGGTCAGAGGGGTGGCTAATACCACAAAAGCTCTCCACTCTGAGGAGAAGCAGGGCAGGGTTTATTGTCGGGGACGACATGCTGAAGTTAAGATAGTGCATGGCACCTTGCCCGTAGGATGGCACTGAGGTAACCAGACGAAGGCTGTGGAAATACCCCATTGGTTAGCTTCTGATTGATAGCTTGGAGAGCCCGTGCAGTACTGCCATGTTTTGTTGTTTTGTGTGGTAACAATATGCTGATTGGCTGAAGTAGTGAATATAAGCTTGTGCTGTTGCTGCGAATAAAGCCTCCTGTTGACGAGCAGGAAGGGGTCCGGGTCATTCATTTTGTCCTGCAGGTCGGGACAGTTTATAAAACTTAAAACCACAGTTACATCATACCAGGGGCAAAGCTAATAACCATACACCAGACCAGCGCAGATCTGACAACAAAGGGGTTTTCAGTTAACAGAAAGTTTTAATAAGTAAAAAACAAGTTTCTTAGAATTGTAGCAACAATGTGCTCCATAGAAATGGAGGATGTGTTACCTGAACATGCTACCTGACTATCTGTAAGTTTCCCAGGATTGTAGAAACAGTGTACTCCCTGAAACTATCTGCATGAGAAGTTCGGCCTGGCTGGCTGTAGCAGAAATGGCTGGGAGAAATACCAGGTAAAGGAAAAGTCAGTTAGAACAAAGTGGTGCTAGTTTTGCCATTTCAGTAACAACTGGAGTGAGTCAATCTGACCTGGCAAAAGAGTGAAAGAAGGCCCAGAACTGGAGACAGGAGAGTGGAAAATGCCAGGGCAAGTATCTCTGAGCCAGCCAGGACTCAGTACTCTCCAGAGCAACGTTCTGTATTTGCTTTATCTCCTTATTTCCCTTCAATTTGATCGAGAAATGAAAGTTTTAATCTTATGGAGAAATGTAATGGGTACTTAGGAAATATTTTTAGTTTTATGCTAGGACTAGGATCAAAAATGTTAAATTTCATCCTTACTTTTACAAATAAGTATTTCTTTCTGGGATTTTACTTGCAGTTTATATCAATATCAATATCTATCTAGCTGTCATCTATCATCTATCATCTGTCTTTCTGTCTATCACTTACCATCTCTATCTATCTATCATCTATCTATCTGTCATTGATATATCTTCTATCATGTAACTACTTGTATTTGCTGTTTTCCCATCACTATGATAAAATATCTGATGCAACTGGATAATAAAGATAAAACGTTCCATTTTGGAGCATGATTCTGAAGCTTACAGTCCAATATGGGCTCTTTACTTTGGGTCTTAGGCAAGGGAGGTAGATCATGGAGGGGGTGTGGCAGAGAAAACCACTTGTATGATGAGTCAGGAAGCAGAAGAGAGAGAACAGGAAACAAATCAGGGTTCCGGCTCCCTTTGAAGAACATGCCATTGCTTACCTCAGACCATCACATTCTAAGCTACTGTTTCAAACATAAAGAGCATCTTCCAACAGCGCCATTTTGAGGATTAAGCATTTTAGACACATGGACCTTTTGAGTACATTATCCACACCAAAACCACCATATCTTCTGTCCATTATTCACCCATCATCCATACATTCATCCATCCACTGATCCACCCATCATCCATCCATCCACTGATCCATCCTCCATCTATCCATCCATTGATCCATTCATCCATCCATCCACTGATCCATCCTCCATCCATCCATCCATTGATCCATTCATCCATCCATCTACTGATCCATCCATCCATCCCTCCATCCATCCATCCATCTATCCATCCATTCCTCTATCACCTGTACATCCAATGCCCACTTATATTTAAATAAGTGAAGTGTAATTTTGAAAATAATTTTAAAAGTGAAGTAGAGGATAAAATTTCTCTCTAGATTCTTGAAAAATAAATTTCCTTTCACACTGAAGACTGATATAAACCTTATGAGACTTTCTTACTTCTTTTTAAAATTGCCATCAAAGGCCTTAAACCTTTTTCCACTGTTTCTCTAAACTTGAGGGGGTCTTTTTCAATTTATTCACTGATAATTTAGGCTTATTGTTTCAGTACATGATTTTCCATAAGGAAATAACTCAGTTCATTCTTTCCCAGGTCTACGTGCTGTCACTACCTAGATTTGTGACATCTGTATTCTACTCTTTGCCTGCCAAATAATCCCTTCTCTGTCTTCCAGGGAAACTTATTTTATCTTAATGAGAGTAATTTCTTCATTTATTTTTGCCTAACAGCAATACAGCAAAATGAAAAGGCCTTTGCCACTGGAGTTGGCTCCCTGCTCTTTTCATTAGTTGGAGTAAAAGAATGCTGGTAAGTCATCTGTAATTATGCAGCATCATGAAAACACTTGGATTCCTGCTGGGAGGATTATTCTCATCCTAGAAATCCTTCAGACAGATGCCCTTCTTATGGACAGCATCCACTAACTCGTCTTTGCTTACAGGTCACCATGGTTGTGTGTGCTGTAGTCTATTGAATCGTACAGGTAGGCTGTGTTTTAAATGACATTCACCTCAGTTTTCTGATTATTTTTCTAAAGAAAAAAATTGAGGATAACAAAAGAGAATATGACTCACTAAAAGTCACAGGATCCTTCTAATCTCATTGTTCTATTCAATCTTGGATCAAGTAATTGCTTAATGAATAATTTAGACGTTTGACCCACATAAATGTATATTTCCCATCATATAGACTGTGATAGCAAGAATCCCTGGGTTTTGATGCTATGTCATATGAGGGCTCCTTTACCATGTGTGGTAAGATACACAAAAGTTTCTATATTATATCTATGGTCAGAGGGAAGCTCTCTATTATCTGGTCTGTCATGAACAATGAAAAGCAAGGTTAGGAGCTGGAGAGATGACGCAATGGTTAAGAGCACTGGCTACTCCTGTACAGGACCCGGGTTCAATTCCTAGCATGCACATAGTACCTAATAATCTTCCATAACTCCAGTTTTGGGCTCCAACACCCTTTTCTGACCTCCACAAACATTGAATGACATGGGTGCACATACATACATGCAGGCAATACACTAATATACATAAATTAAAAAATAATAAATAAAATAATTTTTTAAAAGCAAGGTTAGACCAACAAATCTGGAGATCGCATATAAGTATTTAATATTTAAAGTTTTATTTTATGTTTTAAATTTGGAAGAGAGACTGGGAGGATACTCAGTCATCAAGTTTGTTTTGTAAGCATAAGAACCCAAGTTCCAGCTCCAGAACACACATTAAAAAAAAGCTGGACATGGCGGTTGATACTTCCCAGCACTAGGGAGGCAGAAACAGGAGGATCTCTAGGACTTGCTGGCCGGTCATTCTAAACAAAATTGTCCCAGTGAGAGATCCCGTGTCATAATTTAAAATAAAAATGGCATACGACACCTGAGAAATGATACCTAAGGGTGTTCTCTGGCCTCCACACACAGCCACACACAGGGACCCACAGACACATGTATACTCACATACAAACAAAAGCATAAAAAAACTCACTTTCAGGAAATGGTAAGACTCCCACACAAAATGAGTTTTCCATGAATGGACGGTGGGCTGGAGGATGGCAGACTCCACTTATCTCTCTTGATCCCCTGACACTCAGACATTCAGACTGTGCTGTCAGTGCCTTCAGAAGAATGGCATGCCATATCCAAAGTCCTCTTTGAGAGGATTACGTAGTACTAAAAATTAACCAAACTTTAATTCATGTATGTATGTATATGCATGTAGAGACAGAAAATTACTTAGAGGCAAAATAACATCATTTTGGTTCTTTTTATCTGTTAAATAAAAAGCGGGTCGACTAGATTTGAACACTAAGCAGAAGTTAAAATGGGACTTTTTCCAAAGCTGTTCTGGGAGGTAGGTCACTTTTTGTTGCAAGAAATTAAATTCCACGGTTTGAGTGAAAGCTTTCAGATTTGCTTCCATGATGCGGAAATGAAAACATTTTACACAGACTGCATCTAAATGTGGGTGAGTCATCAATCCATAGCTGGCCTTCACCCATGTGTGTGTCAAGCTGACACACTGAAATAAATCCCAGCTGGTCCCTGTCTCTTCTCTGAGTGTTTGTTCCTTGGTTTTTAACCTGGAAGCATTCTTTAGGGCTTTGCACGGGACAGAGGGGCTATTGGTGAGCTGCTGTCATGGTCTTAATTCATAGAAGAGGTGACTCAGGTCACATACCACATCAAAAATAAACACTGGCCCGCATTTGACTTCGGATTTTCAAATCTACTTGCAGTAGAAACTTCTGGAGGTTATACTTTGCCCTTCCTGACTCTTATGGAATCTGTGTGGGTTTAGCCGTATGAATTTCACTGACAGTGTAATCTCTTTTCACATTATCTGCCCACCACCAGTCCACCACTTCATACGTCACCATCCAGAGTCCTGTAACTTTGTGCAACCTCCTCCTTGCATTTGATAGAATATTGAGCCGTACTCCGTACAGGATGGTCCTGGGTCCCTGGCATCACCATCACATGAATTCCTCGACTTCTGAATTAGGAGAAAAGACTGAGACATTTTAATTTTTAAATACTATTTTCAGAGCGGTGTACATGGTTTTCTATTAGCATAAAGTATTTGCTCTCCCCACTGAATTTAAATCTGAGAATAAATTCTTAAGCTGGAAAAAAAATATATAATGTCTGGCCAGAATCAGAGGGCAGTTTTTGAGAGGATATTCAGCTATCTTAGGCCATGTCATACTACATAACTTGAATCCCCTTATATGATTATTAGTTTTATTTGTCAAATTGATACAATGTGTAATCACTTGGGAAAAGTCTCAGTGAGGAACTGAGTAGGTTGGCCTGTAGTCATGTCCATGTGGTATTTTTCTATTCTTTAAAAAAAATAGATTTAAACTGGGAGTGTAGCACATGCCTAAATGTCGGTTCTCAGGGGGCAGAAGCAAGCAGATCTCTGTGAGGTCAAAGCCAACCCAGTCTACATAGTGAGTTCCCAGCCAACTGGGGCTGCAGGAGATCTTGTCTAAAAAAAATTTAAAATTATGTGTATGCATGGGTTGTGTGTGTGTGTGTGTGCACACACACACACACACACACACACACACACGGTTGTGAGTGATGATGTCCATGAAGGTCAGAAGAAGGCATCAGTGGTCTGGAGAAACAACTCAGTGGTTGAGAGCACTGCTTGCTCTTGCAGAGGAACCACCTCCAATTCCTAGAACCCCCATGGTGGCTAATGACCATCAGTAACTGCAGTCTAGGGATCTGACACTATCTTCTGGCCTCCAAAAGTATTGCATGACACAGGTGCACCTACCAACATGCAAGCAATGCACTCATACACATAAAATAAAAATAAAATGGAAAAACAGGACATCAGATCCTCTGCAGGTGTAGTTACAGACATTTGTAAGTTCCCCAATGGTGCTGAGAACTGAACTCTGGTCGTCTCAAAGAGCAGTAAATGCTGGTGAGTCATTTCACCAAACCCATGAGGGATTTCTTCTGTTGGTTTAACTGTGCTGGGCAGACCCACTTTGAATATGGGCAGCACCATTTCATGGACAAAGAAAGAAGGAACTGGACACTGGTATCCTTTGCATTCATTCACTGCTCTTCACTTCAGATGTAGCTAACTTAATTATTTCACGTTTCTGCCTCAGTGACTTTCCTGTAATGATGGACCGTACGTAACCTAGAATTGGAAGCCAAGTAAACCTTCCTCCCTTAAATTCCTTTTATTTTGCCCTGCATGTTCAGGTAGCACTTTCAGCATCCTCAGTTTTATTGTGCTGGAAGCTTTGATGTACTGCCTGCATCTTACGCTAGCACTTGAGCACATGAGAAGCCAGTCTTGCTGAACTTTGTTCGGCCCCCTTCCCTGTGGTAAAGGACTGTGGTGTGGTCTTTCCAGCCAATCTCGGGAAACCCCAACCGCTGTATACACAGACACTCCTGTTGGTTGCTACCCATCTTCCTGTCACCTACTTGTCTGTTCTGCTGCTAGGACACCTACCAGTCACACTGGTATAGAGGAGGCCCCACCAAGGCTAACCTTTCATCCAGAAATTATATTCACTATAGGAGCAGTTCAAGAAATAGAAGAAACCTGACTGACTGGCAACATGAAGACCTAGGATAGTTTAGAGTGTTTGGGCTACTGAAACAAGATACTGAGACACTTTTGTCTGAGTATTTTATCACAGTGACAGTAGATGAAGCTTGCACACCATGCTCTACGTCAGTGCATTCACAGTGCTAGATGCTGCTTGAGAGTGGAATCCAGGACCTTCCTTTTATTTTGCCCTGCATGTTCAGGTAGCACTTTCAGCATCCTCAGTCTTGTTGAGCAATTTATTTCTTATAGTTCTGTAAGTGTGAGACCCACTTCCTGGCAGTCTATGTAAATGGGAACTGTCTTCTGGGTTATAGACTGCTGCTTCCTCATTGTGTGCTTATGCAGTGGAAATCAGGTAAGAGAGCTCACCGGGGTCCCTTTATAAGGGTACTGATCTCATTCATGAAGGTCCAACTTCATGACCTCTTACCTCCTAATATGATCAGATTGGGGGCTAGCCTTTCAACATGACCTTGGGAGTAACACAAGCATGCCATTAGAGTTATATCACATAGACTAGACAATAAGGTCCATTTCTCTTTGTAAGTTCAACAACATCCAACAGGAGGACAGAACATATTGTCCAACTATTTCCACTGCTGCTATTGGAAGGACATGAACTCACTTAAGAGGTCTGAAGGTTGGCTTTGTCACCTCTCCATGCCTACTCTGCTATACATTAGTATTTTTGCATGCCCTATGGATGTAAGGATGCTTGTTAGATTAAATATAGTAGACTGACTGAAATTCAAAGTGGTATGCAGACACTAAGCATTATCATTCCTAGATCTTTATAATTGTAACTAACTATTATCCCCTAAGACACCCTATTCATTAGTCAAATAAAATATTGCACCTAATAAAACTGTAGGAGCTTATTTTTTCATATTGAATAAAAAGAATTATTCAAAACTGTGATAAGAAAATATTTTCTGGGAAATTTTCTTTCTTCTTGTGTATGCCTAAGTATTGAACATTACTTTTAGCATTATAAATAATTATGGGATGGCAGCTTGGAAGCACAGGAAGCCAGTGGTAGACGTCTTTCGAGTGGATATCTAACAAATGGCGCCTGGCACTTTTTCTGGGCTTCAAAGGCAGATGCTGCTGTGTAGTGCCAAGGTTTCCCCAATGATCTGCTTGATGTATAGCTGCTCCCTGCCCCAAACAGCACGCCAATCCCAGATGTCACAGTCCTCTCCTTCTTGGAACTACAAATGGGAAGGAGTTCTGAGGAGAGAACATGGCTCTGCATTTTATGTGAAAGGCTGACTATCACCCCAGTCTTGCCAGCCAGGACTTAGCACTGTGTCTGGACTTAAATGTCAGTATAGCTTGATCTCCCTCTCATGGAGATATATAAGTGCTGATAGCTTTCTATGACACCAGGATTCTGACCACAATGCCATGTCTTTAGCTTTTTGTATCCTTCACAGGAGGAAATGAATACAAGGTTTTTAAAATCGTCTAAGCTAATTAAAATTCAGTTCACTTTGCAGGAATTTGTGTATACTGGCAGAAAAACCATATTCATTTATTTTATGAATACCAATAAAGACAACGGATAATATTTGAAAGCAAATCAAATTCCTAAAATTAAGTGATTTCTCCTACTGGCTAAGTCATCTTGGGTGTCTCTCTGAACAGTGGATGCAAGAGCTTCAAGTAGGCGTATACTTGATCTCTTGATTAATAGAAGCTCTGTACTGTTGTATTAAGAAAGCATGGAGCCAGAAAAAGTTTGAAACAGAATCCTGGGAGTAGTTGAACTCTTTGCCATAAATTTCCTGAGAGAAGTAAGAAGACACTAAAATTATATTTTGACTCATTTTTTTCTCTTTTAAAAAAAATATTTGTGAGCTGGACATGCCTTTAATCCCAGCACTCAGGAGACAGAGGCAGGCAGATCTCTGTGAGACAGAGGCCAATCTCTTTTGCATAGTGAGCTCTAGGCTATCTGTGGCTATAGAGAGACATGAACCCAAGCAACCAGAAAAGGTTTTATTAATTATTTGAGAATTTCATATACTGTATTAAGATCATATTCACCTTCCCGCCTCCTCCCAGATCCATCCTCTCTTCCCAACCCACTCCGCTTTGTGTTCTCGCTCTCTTTTATTTAAAAAACCCATTGAGTCCGATTTGTGCTGCCCATATGCTCTTGGGTGCACTGCCATCCACAGGGAACTAACTCTCCTTCTCCCTGAAGCTATCAGTTACACATAGGGGTGGGACTTTGTGTCCATCTCTCCGTGCTGGGATTTTGTTCTGGCTTGTGCTTGAGCAAGTTTCATGTGTTCTGTCACAATCTCCGGGAGTTCATACTTGTAGCTTCCCTGTTGTGTCCAGAAAATGTGAAAATGTTGCTTTATTGTAGTCATCCACTACTTGTGGGTTTTACGATCTTTTTGTCTTGAGCATGCAGAGGTGAGATGTGTTATAGAGGTTCCCTTCTGGCCTGAGCACTCCACAATTTCTTATCCACTTCACACTGTCACTGCTCTAAACTCCTATTGGCAGTTGGCCAGTGTGCTCTATGAACATTCTGTGATGTTCCGCATTGGAAAGAGAGCTCTGGAAAGTGTGGAGGTAGAGTTCACTTACCTGAATGCTACTCCTTCTGTAGTACAAGAGAAAACATTTGCATGTTTCTTCCAAATTCCTGGCCATCTTTTCGTTCAGCTTTTAGTTTCTGATTCTTTGTCTCTCTTACCAAGCAAAGTCTCACGTTTTTTTTGGTGACTTCAAGAGCCACATAACAATTCAAGTGTTTTTTGACCTCATCTGTGCCAAAGGGTTTCCTCTTACTGAAGTTAATTATAGCACACTCTTTGATGGCCATACTCAGGGTGCTCTCACCGTCCCAGTAAGCTTGCTTTGGTGTGTCAGATGCAAGCACTGTCCTCCTTGCCCACACAGCCTACTCCTTCCTTATCTGCTGGTGCTTTGCTATTTTAGCAATGCTGACTTTTTCTCTATGTGTCTCTCAGTATGCTATGGTACTCAGTCTCTTTGCCTTAGACTATCAGCTCTTTGAATTCAGCCACATTCTTACACATATTCTTAATGCCTAATGTCTTTGATTTGAAGAAGTCTCCATATCCTTGCTAAGGTTCATGGTCTGTCCTGTATTTTATGCTTTTGGTGCTGCTTGACCACAACTCCACATTTCCATCCTTTTCCCATCTGTTCTTTGCAGTGGCTGCTTCAGTTCTCTAATCCTCTGAGACTTCATCTCAATGATGGGTAATTTGATTTTCAACTCATTTAAGTTGATATGACCAAGAGTTTACTAAAATGCACCTCTTCGTGTATCCATGAGAATGTTTCTAGGAGAGGTAATAACTGTGAGGAAAAGCTAATTCTGAGTGTCGAAGGCATCATTCCATAGTGTGGGCTGTCTGGACAGAGCAGAGTGTGGATAAGACAGTCCACTGGTACAGGCCATCTCTGTTTCCTGGCCACTGTGATGTGATATTCTTGACTCCATATTCTTGCCCCACCCCACCTTGATAAAAGTCCACTGAAACCTCTGAAACTGGGAACCAAAATAAATCTTCCTTCCCTGAAGTTGTTTTACTCAGGTCTCTGAGACAGAAATAGGAGTAACACACTCAGTCACATTCCTTATGTTTTGAGAATAATTATATTTTCAAATTTTATGTGTGTGAGTCCTTGAGTATATACATGTGCAACTTGGGGAGGATTTGCTTTAATGTGTAGGTTATAGTCCATCATGGAGAAAAGCCAAGGCAGGAACTCAAAGAAGGAGCTTGGAGTAGAAACCACAGAGGATCACTGCTTACTGGCTTGACTCCCTTGTCTTGTTTAGTGACTTTCCTTATACAAACCAGAATGATTTGCCTAGAGATGGGAACTCCTATAAGGGGCTAAGCCCTCTACATCAACTAGCAATTTTAAAAAACTGCTTCATAGACGTGGCACAAGTTCATCCAGTGCAGAAAATACCTCAGCTGAGGTTCCTTTTTCTCAGATGAATCTAGCTTGTGTCAAGTTCACAAAAACAGAGATGTTGAACATCTTTTCAAGTATTTATTGGGCATTTATGCTTCTGTTAAGAAATGCTTACTTAGCTTATTAGCCCAGTTATTGATCTGATGGTTCTTGTATATTTAGTTTTCGCAGTTCTTCATATATTCTAAGCATTACTCCCATGTCTGGTGTATAGCTGGCAGATGTTTTTCTCCCATCTGTAGGCTTTCTTCATTCTGCTTCTTGCTTTCTTTGCTATGCAGAAATTTCTTAATTTCATATAGTCCCACTTTTAAATTCTTGGAATTATTTCTGTGCTGTTGGAGACTTCATCAAATATTTCCTTTCCCTGTATCTTGAAGTATTTCACCTCTGCTTCTTCCAGCAGTTTATAATTTTTAAGGTTTTCATTAAGATCTTTTATCTATTTCATATTGATTTCTGTGCAAAGTGAGATATGTGGATACCATTTCATTCTTTGTATATGGAAATCTATTTCCATAGCACCATTTATTGAAGAGGCTGTCTTTGCTTGAGTACATATTTTTGATGTATTGCTCTATGCCCTAGAAATCTCTTGGTTTTCAGTTGTTTTCCCGTGGTCCACATGCCTGTTTTTCTGACACTGTCATATTGTTTGAGTGACTGTGGCTTTGTAGCATAATTTAAGTTCAGGTATTTTGATGCCTCCAGAATTGTTCTTCGGTCAAGGGTTGCATTGGCTATTTAAGATTTTTAGGATATTTTTTAGTTCTATGAAGAATAGCATTAGGAGTTTGACTGTTGTAATTGGGGCATTGTGATGCTTTATAAGCTGCAGGTTAGCACAATGGTCCATAGACAGGTAGATTATTTGAGAGGTGGTTGTTTTTATTCTTAAAATGATTTATTTTTATTTATGATTATCTAGTTGTAGCAGATGCTTATATCTGCAGAACTGCACTCATACAGAGCAATTATCCTCTGCGATTTAAGAGATTAAGGAATTCTCCTAGCCAGCTCTCAAGCATGACACATTTTTCATGCCCTGACAGCTTTTCACAATCTCTTCCCTCTGCAGGATGGATCTCCTCTCTTCAGAAAACCCCGACATTTCCATCAAGACCAAGCCGCTGACAATGTTTGGTTTCCCTGGAGAGAGGGAGTTATTTTCTCTTCAGAGTATGGCTATGGCTTTCCAGGCCGACTCTTTGCACTTCACTGCCCAGGTACATTTATATTAGGCTGTGAAGACAAGCTTCATACTGCCATTTCCATCAATATTTAGAATGCATTTAAGCACATCCAAGACATTGGCTGGTGAAATGATGATTTTTTTTTTTTTTTTATAAAACATTCCCTTAAACTTAGACCTTCCTTTCCTATAAAGAAGTCTTCATGCTTGTCCACATACTTATTCTGCAAATAATGCCTGGGAGATGAAGGTTTGTTTTATTATTTCAAGCTTTTATTCTAATTTGGAGAGTTATTAGAATGCTATCTTTTGAGAGTAAGTTTTAAAATTGTGTGTAAACACATATTAATTATAGGTAATAATAGATTTCATGATGACATTTTTGTAGATGTTCATAATGTATTTTGGTTATATTCATCTTCTCTTACCCTCTCTTGTCCCCATTCCACACCTCTTTATCTGTTTCCTTTTCCCAACTACTTTTCTTTATGTTCATATCTTTTTATTTTTCCCGAAGCCAGTGCATTTCATTACCATTGTTTAGTGATGGAATTTGCTTGTCTGATGGCTCAACCACTGAAGAAAAGGTCCCTTCCTTTCCCATTCATCATCCAATGTCTGCATATAAATACTCAGGGAGAGATGGGGCCCCGTGAGCTCCTCCCTCTTCCTTAATAGGCTGTTACAAGTCGGATTTTGTGGAGCTCTTGTGTAGGTAATCACAGCTATTGTGAGTTCAGTAGTGCAATAGCCATGCTATGCCTGGAAGTCACACTGTTCCCTCCCTTTTCTTCTGGCCTTTATATTTTTTTCCACCCCTTCTTGTACAATATTCTTTGAGACTTAGAGCTGATTTTATTGATGCCCCACTTTAATAAAAGGAGATTGGTCACTGAACGAAGGTACTGTGTATCAGTGACAAGCACAACAAAATTCCTAATGAATAAAGAAAGACAATCATCAAAAATAAATAAGAACCCTGGGCATCACCATGCCTCCCATTGTACAAACATGATTGCCACAGCAAGACTAGGATAAGATTCTTCTCTCTAAATAAACACAGGAGAAAGAAGGGAAGGAGAGTGTTACAGGACTTGGTATTATAACTTGTCCCTCCCAAAGTCAGGTTTGGTCCCCGCATCCTTAGTCAATCAATTAAAAAGGCTAAATTAGTAGTGAAAAGCAGAAAAATGAATTTATTCAATGCAGCCATATTGGAAAAGAACCAAGATCCCGTGACTCTCTGAAGTCCATCTTCAGAGTCCTGACCTGAGGGGAAGGTTTAAGCAGAAGGCAGGAAACATGCATAACTAAACAGTCCAGCCAAGGTGTGGTCCCTGCCATCAAAGTCTGAACGGTAAGCCTATCCAGCAAGGTCATCTGACCTGTTGTAAATCAATCTGAGAAGACAAGTTCCTCCTCTGGATGCAGTTTCAGCAGTTTCTTTTCCAATATTCCTGGGGGAAATTCTAATTTCCTAAGGTCTATTCTTTTGGCAGTCTGATAGCTAAAGAGGGGAACACAAGTATCTCTTTAGTGTATGTTCATTTTTTGCCAGACGTGCTAGTGACAGTAAAACAATCCCAAGTAATAATTCCTTCATAGAACTGTATTCATGGCAGTGCTTGGCTAACATTGCGTGGTTACTGAAATCCGTGCGATGACCATGGACACGAGGACCTGTGATTATCAAAGTTAAAAGGCACGGTAATTAGTAAGGTCATATAGGTAATTTATAAATCGTCCTTATATGCTTATGTATGTCTTAATTGCATGTGACAGTCTATTGCCTATTTTCAAACTAAAAAGAGAACAACTTTCCACATACTCTGATAGCATTATGGAATTTTTCCATCACACTTCCTCAGAAACGGTCAAGAATGTTTGACTTTAGGATCTCACACAGGAGAATGGTGTGGACGGAGGGCTTCCTAAAGCAGCACAAACCTCCTGCTTCTCGCAGTGCGGGTGCTGTTGACAGGTTCTGCAGACCCGAGAGCCACAGATTGCTCCTTCAGGCCGCCTCTGCTCTCGTTTCTGGCCCACCTTTCATTCCATCTCCAGGCCTGTGGTTTAGCATAGATTGTGTTCAGAGTGAGCGCTTTTTTTCCTTGGCCTCCCTTTTAATATTCATCTTCTGCCTGCCTGTCCAGGCAGACCATCCTCATTTCCCATCCTTTGTCACTTCCTGTCCCTCTAGCACTATTCTTTGGTTAGCTAACTTGGCTTTAATAGGAGCCTCTGATGGGTAGTATGATTTGGTTACAGGGAACCCCCTGCCCCTTCCCCCTGAAAAATCACAAATCCATTTTCATTGTGTCTGAGGCACTAAGTCATCCAGAGAATCTGTTGATGTGTTGATGTGTAGTATCACAGTGGGGAGAAGTTTATTTAGCCTGCAGCACAGAAAAATTCCAAGGAACAGGAAATTCTGTGTATGTGTGTCTATGTGTGTGTGTATATATGTGTATGTGTATGTGCGTGCACACACGCTCACTTGAACAAGTGCATGTGGGGGCCAGATTGATACAAGATTGACTTCTTCAATCTTTTGTGACAAGGTTGCTCACCGAACCTGGAGCTCGCTGTTTCAGCTAAGCAGGCTGGCCAGTGAGCTCTCACCATCTGCCTGTTTCCAGCTGCCAACTCCGGTTGCTGAAATGTTGTGCAACGCCTGCCTTTTACATGGGTAATGTGGGTTGGAACTCAGGTTCTCATTCTTGTGCAGCATTCTTTTACACACCGAGCTCTCCAGCTCCCCAGTCCTGGGAACAAAACCCGTATAAACTAAGCTAAAGAACAAATATAGCAAAGAAAAGATAAAAACTAACAAGCAACAAACAAAATCACCACCAAGAACAACAACTGAAATGCAAAAATCTGACCTGTTATGATTCAACTTCTACCGGATTTTAAAAAGAAATCACCAATCATAGCTCAATGCAATGCTGAAAATATTATTTATTTTATGCTCCAATTTTAATATTTTCTGGAAGAGCCTTGGTCAGCATATTTGCCACAGTGGCTTTTAATCCTACAGACTGGTTTCTGCATGAGTCATAACAGGAAGCCGCAACATCCCATGCCAAGAATCAACAAGGTAATTTCTACAGGGTGCAGAAATAGATGTGTCCAGCTGTATTTAGAGCTAGGGCAGGGGAAGGACAAGGGCAGATTGTTGTGCCTAAGTCACTGGTGGTGAGAGGGATGACGTTGGCTCTCAGGCTGCCCTGCATGGGTTTGTCTATTGTGACAAAGTGACAAGCCTAAATATGGAAGGTTGGTGGTCAGCCAGTACCACCGAAAGCCGGAGTTACAGTCCACGTGTTGTGCTAAGCAGCCCTTAATACCTGCATATGCGTATATGGGGACCAGAGGACAACCTCAGGTGCGGTTCCTTAAATGCCATCCATCTTTGCTTGTGTTTGAGACGAGGTCTCTCACTGGCCTGGAACTGACTGTGTAAGCTAAGCCGGTTGGTTGTGGAACCCCAGACATCTTCTTGTCTGTACAACGTGTGCTCTATTCCTGCTCATGTTTTTAAAAACATGGGTTCCAGGGGTGGGAGAACTCGTCCTGCTTGCAAAGGAAGCACTTCAGTGACTGAACTATGATAGAGCTTCTGTCTTACAGATCCGTCTGCAGATACATTCTTCATCTCATTTCCCAGCACGGAAACCAAGACACTGCAAAACTGAACAATTTGTCCACTGCTGCCTCACATGTGAAGAGGTAGCTTGCTTGTTCTGTTTTCAGCTAGGTGAGTCTCTTCCAGCGACATCTGGGCACAAAACAACCTCATATCTATGTTTGTTTCTGGCTTCTGTAGTAGGTTGTAGGCTGGTTTTCTACACGCTATTTAAAATAGAAACCTTTGCAATCACAATTATTATTACTCTGTGACACTGTGTAATTGAGGGACTGGCATTGATTGCTATTCGTCTCTCACTTTAGGGTCAGAGCCAAACCAACGGAGATATGAGTTTAATTATTTTGGTAAAAAGTTTGGAGAGAAAACCAGTTCCTTCTGACCCTACAACAGTTCCATCTTTTGTGGTCATGCTGTGTATGGGGGACAAGGTGACACTTCTCTGTTTCTTTTCCTTTTGCAAAAGCTGAGAGAAAAAAGTTGTATATCAGTAGTCCTGATTCTGTGCAGTAGCTGGCATTTCACAGCACGGCAGCCCCCTGTGACAAGAACTATCAGGCCTCTTCTGGGAATACCTCAGTAAAAGGAGCTGACATCTTCTATCCAAGGATCTTTGACATTTTCTTGACTTCTTCAAGGCAAAAAAAAAACACTTCAAAATGTCATGAAAGCCTTTAAACCCAGAGCCAGAGGAAACAGTTTCTCCCAGGAAGCCCCGGAATGTATGTTTGGGTGACTGGTCAGTTGATAGCATGTTATAATGGTGTGGCTCATTAAAGTGGACCTCTTTGTTATTTCATGCAATTTTTATTCTCCTTTCCCCAGACCAGCCTTTTGACCAACCAAAATCTATTTTAATAGATTATGATGAACATTCGTACTTTGGTAATGAGATTTCTTGAAAAACATGCAGCGGGAAGATGTGAGGGACCAAGAGACAATTATGTGCTTGCTTTGCTTTCTGAATAGAACTTGCACAGAAAAGAAAAATCACACCCCTTCTTTTGAAAGAGCAATGAACTCAGCTAAGACAGGCAAAGAAAGATTTCTTCCACTCATCTGTCAACACCGAATCAGACGGGGTACAGTGAATAAATGCCCTTGAACCTAAGGACAGGGAGTCTTTGGGGGCAACCATTTCATATCCAGAGGAAGCTAATGAGTGTTCAGGGAAGAAGCAGTGGCAGCCAGGGAGAGATAGTGCTTCTAAAAGGTAGTAATTTCACTCACAGAGATGCTGCCATTCCTTCCAGGGAGTTAAATTAAGAGCTGCGTTTATGGAATCTCCAAGGTATGGGGCCTTCTGAAAGAAAATGAACTTGCTTTGCTTCTGGACAGAGTGCAAGGCATTAATCGGAAATGCATTGATGGGGAAATCCATTTTTAACTGCCTGTTACTCCCTAAATCCTCCTCAGTCTCCAGCACAGCAAGTGGTGGCTTCTGGTGGCCTGCTGGCTGACAAGGCTCTGAGCTCCTCAACAGGCTCCAGCTCCTTCTCTGGGCTTCTGGACCCCCTCAGAGGGAAATCTGCAATTCAGGTGCTTGTAGCTCACAGGCTAGCTAGAGTTGCAAGTGTCAGATTGTCCAGAAAATGATTTGAACTAAGTTCCAGTGAGAAAATAATACATTTAGGTGACATACTGCAGGGAAAGAAAGCTCAGAGGAAGACAGAAGAGCCCCAGCTTCAGCAGTGAATTGCTTTTCTGCAGTTATCAGTTTTATATTTTTCCTGAGGATTTTATACAATGTATTGCCATCAAATTCTCGCTCACCCTCTAACTCCCACTCCTCTTTGATCCCCTCCCCACACCACCTTTCAAACTTTATATCACCTTTTTTCTCTTATAACCCACAGAGTCTAATTAGTGCAGCACACATATGCATGGGTGTTGGGCCATCCACCACTGCATGGTCAATCTACCAAAGGACACACCCTGAAGGAAACTGACTCTCCCTCCTCGGTAGACATTGACAGTAGTTCCTTAGCCACAGGTGGGGTCTCATGTGCCTTTCCCAATATCCGTGTTGGAATGTTGACTGTCTTGATCGTGTTCAGGGAGTCATAGCTGCTGTGAGTTCATCTGTGAAGCCATTCTTGTCTGTCCAGAAGGCACTGTTTTGTCCTGGTCCTCCCCAGAGCTTTCAACCTTCAGAAAGATGCTTTATCTTCCCAGTTGCCCTTTCGTCATCGTCTGTGAGGGCGGAAGCACTGCCATTGGAAGTCCTTGCAAGAGACAGATATGGCCTTCTTAATCCATCTCTCAACCTGTGGCTCCTCCCCAGTCTGATGCCGATTCCATCATCTTTCCTTCGGCTGCCAGTCATATTCCTTCCAGGAGAAACTGCTCTGTAAAAGGGGACTGAGAGGAAACACAATGCTTTCTTTGATATTTCTCCTCATTTTAGCTTCTGCGCATCATGTCCTTTGTGGAACCTTGTGATAGATAACGAATCTGCTGACAGCATTAGCATGTCCTGGAATTGAGAGCATGCAGGAAAGGTGGCGCATCGACTCTCCTCCATTGAATTTCTGTCTGATCCAAGTCTGGTGAACTTTTAGCCTTTCTGAACTCGTTTTCTCTGATTGTAAACCGGGGATAACTATACCTACTTTCTGCATTCTTACTGAGATTTATTGAGAGCTTAGAATGTGTCACACCCTCTGCTAAATTCTTAATTTTTCTGCTTATTCGTCACAATATCCTATTCGATACCTTCTTTAAAACATTCCCTTATTATAAACGGGAGCATGGGCACAGAGGGCCTAGCGGGAGGGGCGTAGCTGGGACCCGAACTCACGCACACAAGTCAGAGACCAGCACCCCTTCTCAAGTCCCCCCGGATCCTATATTGTTATCTTCCCGGAAATGCCTTCCTCACAAACTCCTCTGAGAAGCCGTGCCTCCTGGAAGACCCGCCTGCCTACAACTGCTCATATCATCTGGGAATGGACAGAAAGCAGGGTTTGCAGTGTCCCTTTGACCCTTGATCCTAGGATGGGATTCAAGAGGGTGTGAAAATGGCCTTAAGGTCTTAAACGTAACATTAGAATGGTAAAAACTGCTCTCAAACTGGGACATTGAGAAACTTCTCCCTGCGGCGTCCTCATAAATCCTGGGGAAATGCTGCTTGCTGAGGTGGAGAGGAGAAAGATTTTTACTGCTAAGCAACTCGGTGTTCATGTCACAGAACAGAACTTATCCGGAGCTTATCTAAATCTGCACAGGGTCAGGAAACTCATTGTAAGGTCTGGTCTCCAGAGAGTCCAGTAATTGGTGACTTTGGCTGGATCTGAAACGCAGTCAGAGAGGATTCTGCTCCTACCAGTCACCTGTTATTAAACCCTGTATGCTACAGGGTCTCCATCAAAATAGGCAGGCAGCACAGAATAAATTTGGCTTACGAAAGAGTTGGTGAAGAGAATGAGGAGAATTAGTGAAACGAGAGAGTAGGAGACAGTTTGTGAAGCTAATCATAGCTTCACATAGCTTCACAAGCTCTCTCTCTCTCTCTCTCTCTGTTTAGACAGGATTTCGCTATAGCATCAGCTGTCACAGAACTGGCTATGCAGATGAGGCAGGCTGGCCTCCATCTCACAGAGATCCATCTGACTGCCTCCTGAGCGTTGGGATTAAAGGCACGTACACCGTGCCCAGCCCTCTCTCTTTTTTCTTGACCTGTCATTAATATCAGTCATTGTTAGAGCAGTTACTGACAATAACTAGTAATAAAGTCATACAACAACGACAGTAATAAAAGCCAGACTATCTGTTGACCTAGTTATTAGCACTAGGGGACAGAACTTTTATTAGGTAAAGGAATATTATGGTATTATTAATTATTGGTTAATTTTTTGTGTGTGCATGTGTGTGTGCTCATGTGTCAGAATGTCTACATGAACATGTCTATATGCATATGGATGCATATAGAGGCCAAAGGACTATCTCAGGTATCATTAATCAGGCACTGTTTATATTTTCTTTTCTTTTCTCTTTTTTTTGAGACAGTGTCTCTCACTGGCCTAGGACTTGACTATTAGGCGAGGCTGGCTGGCCAGCAAGACCTGGGATCTGCCTGGCTTTGTCTTTCCAGTTTTGAGATTACAAGTGGGCTCCCCATACTTGGGTTTTGTGGGTTTTTTTAAAATATCAGTTCTGGGAACTGAACTCAGTTGTTCGTGCTTACAAGGCAAATGATTTACCAACTGGGTCATCTACCCAGCACTTGGAGAATGTTTCACTTCCATTTCTAATAGTCTTCTTATTCTATCTAGACATCTTTGAAAAAGACAATCCATGTGCATTAACCAGCTCACAATAACAGATCGTATTAATCATACAGCATATATCTATGAATTCGGGATCTTTCTGTGATGGAAGAGAAAAATAACTGGCCAAGATAGGGAGGATAGTGCTGAGGTCGATAGGTTTTTTATCTATTTATCTATCTATCTATCTATCTATCTATCTATCTATCCATCTATCTATCTATCATCTACCTATCTATCTATTTTGTTTCCGTTTTAGAACCATGAGTTGTAAGTCTCCTCTGTTGAAAATAAACAGCAATATATCAGTTTCTTCTCAATGGCAGTTAAAACTTGTTTTGCTTTTTTTTAAAAAAGAGAGTGTATATGTGATGGAGTGCAGATTCTGACACTGTCTAGAAAAAGGTATTGGATTCCCTAGATTTGAAGATGTAAGTGGTTGTGAGCTGCCTGATGTGGATGCTAGCAACCAAACCTAAGTTCTCTACAAGAAAAACAAGTGTTTTTAACTGGGAAGCCATCTCTACAGCCCCCATGTTCTAGTTTGCTGTGATAAAACACTCTAACCAATACCAACTTGAGGAAGAAAGGGTTTGTTTGGCTTATGTCTCCCAGGTCATAGTTCATCACTGAGGAAGCCCAAAGCAGGAACTCAAGGCAGGAACCTGGAGGCAGGAGCGAAGCAGAGGCCATGGAGGAACGCTGCTCTCTGGCTTGTTTCTCTGGCCCATGCTCAGCCTGCTTTCTAATATAGTACAGAACAACCTGCCCAGAGGTGGTGTCGCCCCACAGGGTTGGGCCCTCAACAATCACTCAACAATCAAGAAAATGCCCCACAGACATGGCCACAGACCAGTTCAATGGAGGCAATTTCTAGGGGTGTCAAGTACACATGGAACTGTTTTTTTATGACAGCCTTTCCAAGTGACTTACTCATCCCAGTGTCTCTGATACTGGCAGCTTCATCCTGCTACCCAGCTTAACATGCAAGAACTCAAAGCACTCTGCAAACAATAATTAACAGAGTCTGTGTAGGTAAAGATTACTATGCTTCCGTCCTCTTGAGAAGACTCAGTAACTATCCTTAGATTTTATTAGCATTTTAAAGTGTAGACATGGGTAGTCATTGAAAATATGCATATATATATATATATATATATATATATATATATATATGTAATTTCTCACGTTATTGCAGTGTTTTCTTTTTAGTATAAAATTAAATTGTTCTTTTCAGGAAGTTCCTCTTTAAAGTGGCAAATTAATTTCAAATTGCTTATATCGCAAGGAGATTTTTTAAGTGTGACTTTTTTGCATGAGTTTGCTTAGTTAAAACATATCTTCTCTCTTAGACCTAGAGTATGGTGGGTGTCATTTTAATTAGATTATTTTCAGATATCAACTTGGTAATTCATCCATTGTCTTAACACAGTGTAGAAGGCATATTGGTATCAAAGGTTTTGCCCTTGACCAGGTTAAGTGTTCCTGATATTCATTTTTCTAAAACAGTATTTTATTATTTTTATTTTATGTGTATGATGTATTGCCTGTATGTATGAAAGGGCACTCATGTCATGCAATGCCTGAGAAGCCCAGAAAATGGTGTCATATCACCCTGAAACTGAACCAGGGTCTTCTGCAAGAGGAGCCAGTGCCCTTTAACCACTGAACTATCTCACGAACTTACTTCACTTTTTAAATTTGGGAGAAAGATTGAGATTGGAATCAACACTGTGATAAGCCATCAAATATACATTTCGAAAACTCAGGTGATAATGGGGCTGGAGATGTGGCTCGGGGGTTAAAAGCACTGGTTGCTTTTGCAGAGGACCTGGGTTCGGTTCCCAGCACCACGTGGTGGCTGACACCATCAGTAACTCCAGTTCCAGGGTCTTCTGCTCTCTTCTGGCCTCTGCAGGCCTTGCACTCAGGTAGTGTACTTACATACCTGCAGGTAAAATATTCATATACATAAAATAAAAATAATAATATAAAATATTTAAAAATCAGGTGATAGAGAAATTAACCTTAGAAACTAGGGTATTTTGAAGAACTGTAACTCAATGGAGAATGAATAGCAACTCATATCTAAAACAAGGCCTACTGTGCAAGACCCCCAAATGTTTTTGCAACTCATTTGTACATAGTTGTCTTCAAGAATGGAATAAAATCCCCAAGTCTGACTAAGAAAATGAAGTCCCTAATTTAATCTAAAGCAGGTAGAGGCATTTGAATAAGCACACTGAAAAGTTAATTTTCATTCTTATATTTTAGTAACTTCCCAGGCAGGATGATTTACTCCAGTTCCCAAATGAGACAATCAGAGCAAGTGATTCATTTCCAAAGTGCCAGAATGAGCCTGCCTGCTACTTTGGAGAATATTGAACAAAATGGGCTTTTGATGGTGTTGCTAAGAAGCAATGTAACTTCTCAGACTTGTGTTGTTCAGTCTTGGTTTAATGATATCTTCTGCCTCAAGAGGACTGCTGGATGCTTAATAAATGGACCAGATATTCAAATATGTTTTCCCTGTCTGAGATGAAACATAAAACGTGGAAAGCTTTGGGCCTGTGGTGATTTGGTCAGATGGTGATTTTCTGATCATTCTTAGCAATATCTTGCAAAATATTTTATTGTTTGCTCTTGAACTGATTTAACATCAACTTTTTTTTGACTTTTGATGGTGTCTTGAGGTAGCAGAGAGGGAACAAGATCTGTCATGAATGGAAAGTAAGATGAGAAAAAGTAAATTTGTATGTGAGAGAAATAAAGGAGTCCACTGCAAAATATTACTGATAAAAGCACAGGTCAGTCCATCTGTGCAAAGAGAGGGTCCTCGGCCATCACCCATCATGGTCGTTCTTTATTCCTCCAAAAAAAAGGTGCTGCTTCATAATTTCTACCATGAGTCTTACTGTTTTTGTGTGTGGATATATACATATATATTAGTATGTTGTGCATATTGTGTACACACATGTATGTGTCTTATGTAAGCCCGTGTGTGGAGGACAGAAGTCGATCTTAAGTATTTTTCCTTAGGCAATATCCACTTATTTTTATCTTTTGAGAAAGAGTCTTTCATTTTGTCGGCAACTTGCTCATTCAGCTAGGCTGACTGGCTAGTGAGCCCCAGGGCTTCTCCTAGCTTGCCTCTCACAAACTGGGATTGTAAGTGTGTGTCAGATACATGGCTTTATATGTGAGTTCTGGGGAGCAACATCAAGTTTGTAATGCAAGCACACTATGAGCCACGCTGTCTCCACAACACAAGTCCTTCTGTCTTGCATTGAGAAAAAAAGTCACTACACAAATAGAAAGAATGCTCTCTGGAGGCTGCTGGAATCATCTCATTTATCTGGTCTAGTTGTTACTTATAGGGTTGTCCCTTGTTTGTCTTGGTAAGAAGTTGTTGATGGCGCTTACAATTTGTCTGGAAAGTCATTATCAACATCTAGCTAAAATCAAGAGACTTTGAGGAAATCAACTTTGATGGCAACTGGTTCAGACAATTCCCTGAGTTTGTCAAAAGGCAGTAGATTGGGCCTTCTACCATTGGTCATCACACTAAACTCACATTTTCTGATCAATACTAGTGAAAGGTGAGTCCACAAAGGAAAAAAGGCAGACTGATTGGATTTCTGCGTTTGTGATGGATTCAGTTTTGGGGTGAAGTGAGATTATTGTTCTTCCGTTTCTATGTGGAGACAGTGTCTATCCCAAAGCCAGCTAAGAGAGACAAGCCTCAAAAAATGCTAGCCCACGGAACTGAGGGGCCTTTTATTTTCAGATCTAGGCATTTTCCATCACTCATTTTTCCTGTCAACGTTCTTCTTTACAAGTTGAAGTTGAATTTACCTGTGGTAACATGCCCAGATTTTTAGCAGCATTGTTCTTTTGGCAGTGTGTATCTCAGTGTAACCCAAATCAGGGACAGCGTAAACTGAGGGGAAACCCTTGGGGGTCAGCAAGGAGACTCCAGGTTCCTGCACGTTATTGTAAGCAGACTGCAACAGTACATCAAGCAAATTGAATCTCTTGAAGCAATAACTAATGTCTCACCAAGGCAGGCAAAAATCCTTCCTCAATGTTTATTTATAGGGTATTTGTGAATAAGTACAAAATTACTTATAAAAATG
Organism: Eospalax fontanierii; assembly: GCA_035773235.1. Classification (NCBI taxonomy): domain Eukaryota; kingdom Metazoa; phylum Chordata; class Mammalia; order Rodentia; family Spalacidae; genus Eospalax; species Eospalax fontanierii. Next base: position 48,161,644 of record CM069547.1, on the reverse strand, counting down.
TTACTTAAGGTCTGAGCACCATTTTGATTATGTATACAGTCCTACGACAAGTAACAAGTGGCTCATGCAGGAAACCCTTGGCAGGAGAGCGCTCAGTAGAGACAGGGACCACTGGCCTTGACATGCAAGGTAACAAAGTCTCTCTCTCTCTCACACACACACACACATACACACACACTCACTCACACATAGTGTGCCTAGGATGGAATGGTTTTTCTGACCCTCACACTCAATGTGGCTTTCCCCTAGCCAAGGAAGCCCACCAGCAGAAGACGACTAGGCGACTATCAGTGAAGGATGCTGAAGGGCAGGGCACTGTACAATAGGACTTTCTTGTATGTAGGACTTCTGAGAATTAGACCCACGTCTTATGAATGTGACAGAACTTGCAAGGCCACACACCATCAGCAATACCGTCCAGCTTATGCCTCCCACCCACAGGGGCAGCTATCAGAAAGAGACCAGCTAAGAACCTACACCTGTGACCGCCTGCCTCTTCTTCCTTATTTCGAAGCACCAGGGAACTCCACATGACAGATGAGCTGAAGGACACCTCTCAGATAGACTCTATCAGCTTTGCTTATGGGAGGCAGGGAGGGAGATGAGATTTAAATTAATTTGTGATAGTTGGAAGTTAAAGTGAACTTGCTGTAATTGAAAGGGACTATGAAACTATAGGATGGTGGAATGGAATAATTCAACAAAACTCAGTTAAAACTAAGAACTGGAGAGAAAAAAAACCATTTCATGTTTATACTCTCACAGAATTGAGCCTTTCCAATAAATCAGCTACACAAGAAAACAATAGTTCCAAGGCTGTGGATTATAGACCCCTGGGGATCAGCAAGGGAGACTCCAGGTTCCTGCAAGTTATTGCAAGCAGACTGTAACAGTACATCAAATAAACACAATCCCTTGATGCAATAAACAATGTCTCACCAAGGTAGGTAAAAATCTTTCCTCAATGCATATTTAATAGGTTATGCAAATAAGTGCAAAGTCACTTATAAAAATGTTACATAAGGTCTTAGCACCATTTTATTAAGTATATAGTCTTATGCTAAGTAACAAGTGCTGGTCAGTGATGGAAACTATATCATGGTAGTCCCACAAAATCGTAATAAAGCTAAAGAATTCCTATTGCTTAGTGACAGTGTAACCAATCATAGCTCAATGAATTACTTACTTGTTCCTGGTGATGTTGCACATGAGCTTTCTGGTCATCAGTTATATAAAAGTATAGCATGATAGACTGAGGAGATAGTTTGGTAGTTTAAGTGCCTCCCATAAAAGCATGAGGATGTGAGTTCAGTTTCCAGAATATACTTTAAAAACCTGGATGCCGTGGTACAAAATTGTAATCCCAGTGCTTAGGGACACAGAAACAGAAAGATCCTTGGGGCTTGCAGATCACTTAGCTTAGCCCAATCAGTGAGCTCTGTGATCTGTGAGACTGTGTCTAAGTACAAAGTAGGTGCTATTTGAGGAATGTTATCCAGGGTTGTCTCTTGGCCTATACACACACACACACACACACACACACACACGCACACACACACACACAGAGGCACAGACAAGTGTAACAGCACACACATGAATATATATATATATATATATATATATATATATATATATATATTCACATATACACACATACAAAGGGAATAGTTTGGTATTGATGCCTATGTTACTTGACCGGCCTCATTCCCCCTGGCCTCTGCTAAATGATTGTTCTATCCTCTGCTTAGATGAGCTCAGTTGTTTTCAATTCCATACACCTTCAGGTATGGGTCTTTTTATGCCTGGCTTACCTTACCCAACATTATATCTGAGAGTGGTCACATATACCAACACCTGGGAGATGGAGACAGGAAGAACAAGAAGAGTTCAAGGTCATCCTTAGCTACATACTGAGTTTCAAGTCAGTCAGGTATACATATAATCCTCTTTCAAAAACAAAACAAAACTGTACTTTGATCTCCAGGTCCATCCACACTGCATAGATGACATGAATTGTGCTTTCCATGGCTGCTTAATAGTCTCTTGTGTATCTGTGTTTCTATTTACTCATCCACTCATCTGTCTACACCTTTGTGGATTTCATGTTTTGGCTCTTGTGAATACTGCTGTAATAAACACTGAAGTGCAAATATCATTAATATATATTCACTTGAAATATAGGAACTATACCTAATTATGTCATTTGTAATGCGTGCCTCTAGCTGTAGAGATTAGACCCAAATTAAAATAATTACATTCATTAAACATCTCATTTATTATTGTCGTGTGTGTGTGTGCATGTGCTATGATGTGTATGTGAAGGCCATAGCATGTGCCATGCTGCATATGTGGCGGTCAGAGGGTAGCTCTGTGGAGTGTGTTCTCTTGGTCCACTCTGACATGTGCCTTTAACTACTGGTTCATCTCACCCGCCCACTGTATCTTTTAAAGTTAATCTTATTTAGCTGTCAACATAATCCCTTTGTGATCTCTAAGGTTTCTATTCTCCCCTTCCCTTTTTACGTGTTAGCTTTATTCTATTTTCAGTAAATAATTGTATGTGTTGCAATGGTTACATACTGTGAGGAAGAAATGGGAAATTAATTAGCTGCAGGCTTTATTTCCAAGTAACAAAAAAAGAGAACAATTATTAAAAATATAAAAGAGATGAAGTTCCAGTGACCCTGCTTTCTCCTTTATCACGTGGGCCCTCTTTGCTGCTGCCATTTTGGAATCCTTCATTATTTATTTATTATTTTTATTGGAGTTTTGTAAATTTCATGGATATATGTTGATCATATTTAGAGCTCCTTCCTAACCTGCAACCTCCTTCCTATCTGTACTCCACTTTATATATTTATTTATAGTTCAGTACATGTTATAGTATATATCTGTATTACATACAGATCGTTAAAGGCTTAGGGAGTCAAACATGTGTCCCCAGATGCCCCCCAGTGTGGATATATCCCTTGGAACCTGGTTAAAAAAAACTGACCCTCCCTTTCCCAGGTGCCATTGGTTGCCAATAGTTCCTCGGGTAGGGTTAGGGTTTCTTACCCAACTTGGTGCTGGGGTTTCTGTCTGGCTAGAGCTTGCATGGCGCCATTGTGTGATTCACGTGAGTAACTTCCCAACTGTCAGAAACTCTGTTTCCTTATGGTCATCCACCACCTTTGGCTTTTGCAATTTTTCTGGCCCCTTTTCCAGAATAGTCCCTGAGCCTCGCCTTGGGGTGCAGAGGTAGATGTCTGATGAAGGTGCCCTATTCAGGGGTAAGTACTCAGAACACTTTTGTTCTTGGCACATTGGCCACTTGTGGGTCTCCTTGTTAATCATCATCTGCTACAAGTGGAAGTTTCTCTGGTGAGAGTTTAGAGATGAATTAATCTGTGGATATAACAATAATTCATTAAGAGTTGTTTTAATCCTATGTCAGTTGAACAGAAAAAATATTAGTAGGCTCTCCCTTATTGCCTTTGACCTCTCTAGCCCCAGGTTCTTAGGGTTCCTAGGGTCAGATATTGGCTCCTTCTTGTGAGGGAAATCCATAGAAAGTGGTCCGTTTTTCCTATAATATTCACACCACCATCTTTCTGGGCCAGTTGTTTTATAGCTTGCAGAATTCACTGCTGGGCAAGGTCAATGATCACCCATTTTTTCCTGTAGCATGCATAGAACCTTCCAGCACCATGGAAGCTAGTCAGCATAGATGAAAAGTCACGGAAGACCAGTAAGCTGTGGAGGCATCATTTGGGACAAATGCCAGGTAAGTTTATCCTTGTCTGGATAGGAGAAGTGGACTGTGGGGGGCCCGTTCAGGGCTGAGCATGCAGACGGTTTCATCTTGCTGAGAAGGTCACAGTTCACCTGTCACCAGTCACTTCATGCTCAAGATCAACTGAGGCAACTTCATGTGTTTCCAAAACCACAGGGACAGAGACAAAAGGGACGTGAATAAAGGACAACGGAATGAAGGGGACCTGGTGAAAGGGGCAAAGAGGCGGCATGCCGAGGGCCTGGTGGAGGGGGGCAAAGAGGCGGCAATAATGAAAAATCACAGAATATGAACGATGTGGTAAATAACCTCACCAGCCACAAACAAAAGAGTGTTTAAATAAGTAAATGAGGGACAACTAGCCATAATTTGGTAGTAATGAGTGCAAAACAGTGAACAGGTTGAATCTTTCCAGGTGAAATCATGTGTATAGTTATCCTTAGTACTTAGAAAAACGAGTGTCGTGTGTGTGTGTGTGTGTGCGCGCGCGCGCGCGCGCGCGCGCGCGCAAGCGACTAAACTTAGATCCTCATGCTGCAAGTCAGGTACTCTACCACTGAGCCATAGCCGCAGCCCAATGGTTTTGTTTTTGAATTATAAAAAATATTAAGTATCATCTGTTCATTATCAAATCTGAAGAACTAAGACGAAGAGTACATGATAACAGGAATGCTTGAACGTCTACTCCCAATGTTATCTGTGATCCTAACATAAATGTGCTGTTCTTTCAATCCCATGAATACGATTTGAGTGCTTTACTGGTAAGCCTGTATCTCAGCTGTTCCAAGCTCCCAGCTTTGTAACTTGGAGTCCTATTCCCACAAACATTAACTAGGTTGAAGATATTATTACTTCGAACTGCACATATGTGGTACATGTGTGCCATGCATATGGAATGCATGTGGAGTTTGGAGGACAGATTATTAGCATTGGTTCTCGCCTTCTACCATGTGGGTTCTAGGAATCAAACGCAGGTTATCAGGCTCAGCAGCAAGTATCTGTACCTGCTGATCCTTTTACCATCCTAAGTTTAAAAAAATAACCTCCAAAGTTACCTATACACATACCAGGCAGAATGACTGTAGCTCTGTGAGTAAGTCAGGCAGTCAGGCAGGCACGCCGGCCACCTACACAGGGTCCTTAACAGGCTACTTTTGAGTACCATTTGCTTCTGTGGCCAGAGGCCTGGCACCAGCTTTCAGGTTTGCAGTTATTTCAGTTATAGTTAGTACTTTCTGAAGTTAACCGCCTCTCCTGACATCTCAGAGTGAGTCTTCAAGTTTTCTTTGCACAGAGATCATTTAGGGGGTTCAGTGAATTCAAATTCTGAAGCAGATGCTCTGTGGAGCAGTTTGAGATTCTTTCTTTTGTATGTATGTGCACACCTATGTGAGTGTTTGCATATGTGTATATACATGATCCTGTGTGTGCATGCATGTGGAGGCCAGAGGACAGTATCTGGCACCATCAGCCTTTTCTGTTCTTTTTGAAAGCAAAGTCTCTCACTGAACCTGGAATTCACTGAGTAGATTCATCAAGGACCCTCCTGACTCTGCCTCAACAATAGGCTTACAAGCATGTGACACCACACCTGTCTTTTTGTGTGTGTTCATGCAATGGAACTCAGGCTCTTTGCTTACAAGGTAATCTCTGCTGTCCTGAGAGACTGCCCTTCTAAAAAGCAACTGACTGTTGCTGATACTACTGATGGCCATGTACCACAACACTTTACCACTGGACATTTAGACTGCACAGATTTCTTTTCTTTAAATTGTGGATGTCTAGGGCCCCTGCTCCTACTGAATCACTGTAGAATTTTTGAGGCTAACCATCCAAAAATATGTCTTTTTAATACATTTCTTTAGACATTTCCTTTGCAACAAGCAGCCTGATACATAGACACTGGAGCTGTAACTAAACTACACAAGAAATGCTTCTTCTAGAGATCTTTACGAAGAAGCACAGGATAGGCCCTGGGGCCAAGCAGCTTGGCCTCTTGCACTTTCAGAATTTAGAACTCCTTCATGAATGAGGTGTTTTGTTTTGTTTTGCTTTTCCTGTGCACAATCACACAGGTGTGTGGCACTGGGTTAGGCTGATTTCCCAGGATGACAACAAATGCTTTGTTCAGAACTGTGGGGTCTCCAAGCCCTTTGTTTTTCCTTTCTATATCTAAGCCTTTTCTGTTATTAATTTCAGATTCTTTACCTGGGGAGATGGCTCAGTCTGCTGAGTGCTTGCCTCATATGAAAGTGTGAACACCTGAGTTCAATCACCAGAGCCCACATAAAAATGCAAGTATAGGGGCTAGAGAGATGTGTCAGCAATTAAGAGCTGAGCAGAGGACTGGGGTTCCAGTTCTTAATACTCACATGGTCACTCACAACCTTCTGTCACCCCAGTTCCAGGGCATCTGATTCCCTCTTCTGGCCTCTGTGGGTGCTGCATACACATGGTACACATGTATACATGCAGGTGAAAATATGTATGCATGAAATTAAAATAAAATCTTGAAAAGAAAATGCTGAGTGTGGCGGCATGAGCTTCTGATCCCCGCCCTCGGGAAACAGGGACAGAAGGCTCTCTGGAGCTTGCTGGACATTAGTTTAGCATGATTGGTGAGCTCCAGGCCAATGAGAGACCCTGACCTAAAGGAGGTAGACAGTGTTTCTGAGGATGAGACCTAAGGTTATCTCCTGAGTTCCCCTTTCATGTTCACAGAAACCTGCACACACAGTAACATGCACGCAAATGTACACACACATGTACATATTACAATCTTTTAAAATTATTTCCAAATTCATTGCATATTCACTTAAGGTCCCTAGTTTTATTTTCCCCATTGCATTCTTTCAACATCACACACTCTGATTTCTATCTATTAAACCTGAATCTGTAGTAGTGGATAGCATTTCTGCTTTTGTTTCCAACAGGCTTCTGGATTCCATTTAATCTCTTTAAAAATATGTACTTCTTTGGGGGTGACTTGAGAAGAATTGGAGGGAAGGGAGTGGGAGTTGTATTTGATCAAAATATTATATATGCATGGTATTTTCAAACAATATATAAAACGCAATACATACATCTTCACTAGGATGTAACCAGACTGCATATCCTGGATTTCACTGAGGAGCATTCAGGACAAGCTTAGCTGTGTCCAAGTATTATCTGCTCAGCAGAGGCCTTTGATAACTTCTCTGCCTAGCAGATTATTCTATAAGCCAGACTAAGCCAGCATCTGCTTCACCAACAGAGACCAAATTCACCTCACATATCTTGATGCTCTCTGATCATCAGGAGAGACTGCCTTTTGTTAAAAATAGAGCCTCAAAATGTTGTGGAATTGAGCAAAAAAGAACGAATTTTCCTTAACCCTAAATAGTATATAATTCAATAGTCTATGCATGGAGTTCCTTTGTTTCATGGATGCCATCTTTTACAGCATGTCTAGCCAGCGGCTTTTGCCCCTCTGAAGTCTAAAGCCAGCAGCAGCTCCAAGGGTTCATGGCCTTTTCGCAGTAGCTTTAGCCAACACCAGTGCTTGCTCTCCTGCGAGCTTATTGCTCTCTGTAGTTTCTCACCCAGACAAGTGCCTGTCCAGCTGTTACCTTGTAACTATTGATTTCACTTTTAATTGATGTATTATAGTTTTACAGGTTTAGGGGCTGCTGTGTGACACTAAGCCCAGGATGTATCTTAGTGTTACAGTGCATGCTTATCAGTGTCATATTTCAGCATTGCTACGCATTTGGCCTCTATCCTTTCAAACATTTCTCACTTTTGTGATAGAAGCTTTAAAAATTCTCCCTGTCAGCCTCTTTGAAATATTCAGTTCAATGTTGTCAGTCAAAGCTATCTCATGGTGCTATAGAAAATTAGAAATTATTCCTCCTGTCCAGCCACACCCCAGGACCTGTTACTGTGAGCCTTGCTTCTCCACCCGTTCCCGTGTTCTTCCCAGGCTCTGGTGATTGCTGTTTATTTTCAACATTACCACATACTCATTTGAAACTTACCTTTCATTGTCTTACAACTAACAAATATTTATGAAGTGTTGTCTGTTTGTTACCTTGTTATTTACCGGAGATATGACAGTGAATGAGACAGGTAAGGCTTTTGCGTTCCTAAGCTGTGTTCTACTTGGGTTCATCTTCAAATTTCAAGTAGTACTGTGTGTGGCACACTCAGGCTCTGTCACCTCGTGTCTCCTGCCACTTGAACAAGTACCTTCCTAAATTGTGGGGCAAATAGCTTTTGAACTAAATACTTCTAGAAACAAAGCCACTCTAGGAAATAGCTTATAAAGCTATGGGATAAGACTTTACAACTGGGACTCCACTATGAAGATAAGGGGCAGTCTTAGTTTGCACGTGGGGTCCTGGAAAAGAAAATTCAGGAGCATTAGTTATTCAGAAATATAAACTAGTAACCAAGCATGGCATCATTTAAGAAAACATGAAGCCGGAGGCAGCCATGTGGCTGGCTTTAGCAGTCTAACGATCTTCTCTGGGCTAGTGAATCAGTTATTTTTCTCACTGTGGTTACCAAATACCAGACACAAGCTACTTAAGGGAGGAGAGGTTCATTAGGCTCACAATTCCAGAGTGTAGTACATCATGACGAGAGAGTCACGGTGGCAGGAACACGATGCCGCTGGTCATGTTGCCTCCACAGTCAAGAAGCAGGAGCAGAGGTGCTGGTCCTCAGCTTGCTTTCTGTTTTCTGCAGTCCAAGGTAGAACGGTGTTGCCTCCATTTAGTGTGGGTCTTCCCACCTCAATCAACCCAATCTACAAACTCTACAAACTGAACGTTTGTCTCCCAGGTGAGCCTAGATTCTGTCAAGTTGACAATAAATGTCAATCATCCCACTTAGAAAGTGCAAGGTCTCTCTGGAGCACATAGAATTTGTGCCTTGACTGAGTGGAAGGATCCAGTTATTGACAGAGGGAGAGATCAACCTTTTCACGACGTGTTCAGAATTACCTGTGTCAAAGCCTTGAAATAAATAAAAACAAAATGGTGTCTAACACCCAGTTCAAAGTAGGAATATCTCTGTGAAACTCATTTAGTTAGGGCAGAGTGCTATGATCAGAATTCCACTGTTAGTTGATTTGACCAGATTGATAATTGCTCCAGAAAGTGATATATCTCAATGGTATAGTGTTAGTTGATTTGACCAGATTGATAATTGCTCCAGAAAGTGATATATCTCAATGGTATAGTGCTTGCCCGGCATGTGCAAACTGTGGCTTCAATTCTTAGTGATGCCATCCCACCAAAAAATTCATATGATAAGAGAAAGTGGAGAAAAGCTCTTCTTACCAGTTAGCACTTATGGAGCAAGGACAGCTAGTTGCCATGAAAACAGGAATCTTTCTCATCTCTTGCTTTAATTAGTAACATTCTAAAGTAATTCACATTTTTAAAGTGGGATACAAACCAACTGTTCTCTTGAGATTAATAAACCTTTATATGTTATAAAACAAGTCATTTGGACCATAGTTTATGAAACACAAAGTTTTGCAACCATGAATGGATCCCTAGAACATATACATAAATGTACCTTTAAGGGCATGAGTCAATATAATAATAATTTTTATACCCTCTGGCCTTTAGTAAATCCTAGGTGGGTGTGGTGTTATGCCACAGCTGGGCTATCCTCATTCTCATTCCATTCATAAATGAGATTGGCTTGTGATGTCATTGATAGTGTTTGTAGCCTCAAAAGAACATCCCTAAAATCAGTTCAGTGCAAGGTAGGGGTAGAGAGAGAAAGAAATAGAGAGAGGAAACACAATCATGATGGTTAGTACTGCCAGCTTGACATGGTCTAGAATTACCTAGGAGATACAAAATATCTGGGCTCATCTGTGAGGAGGTTTGTAGGTTGGGTTGGCTGAGGAGAAAAGACTCACCCTAAATATGGGTGGCAACATTCCATGGGTTGTAATCCAGACTGAATCAAAACAGAGAAAGCAGAGGCTAGAGAGGTGGCTCAGAGGTGAGAGCCTGCTCTGGCAGAGGACCTGGGTTTTTTCCCAGCACCCACATGGCAGCCAGTAATTATCCATAACTCCACAACTCCACTTTAAGGGGATCCAATGCCCTGTTCTGACCTCCATGTTCATCACATGACACAGGTGCACCTATCTACATGCAAGCAATACATTCATAAACTTAAAACATAGTACTTTTTTTTTAAAAAAAGAGAAAAGCTGAGAAGCAGCCTTCACCTATCTGTGACTTCCTAGTTGCAAGTGCTGTGTGACTGGGTTTCTTATGGGAACGTCTGATGTCACACCTTCCCATCATAATGGGTACACTTTGATACCTCCAAATACACCCTTCCTTCCTTAAGTTGTTTTTATCACGTCTTTTGTCCCAGCAGCAAGACAAGTAACTAATGAGATGTCAATAATTTTATTTAGGTTTTCTATATGTTATTGAGGGTTTCTGAAACTTGTATTTCCAAAAATGTTCTGAAATAACAACTTGCTACTAAAAATATTTTAATGAACTGCATTAAAAATTTCACTGAGGTAGTAGAATTCATTCCTAGACATTTATTTGTTTACTGTCTTTTTCCTTTTTGTAAAATTTTTTGTAGTGCTGTTTACTAAACAGGTTCTTTACATGCTAAGGAAAGCTCAGTTATTTGTAGAGATTTAAGGAGCTGTCTGGTGGATGTTCTGGTGAGCTGCCGTCATCCCCTTGAGGATAGCAAGACTAGACTTGTTCTCCGAGCTACCAGGAATGCAGGCAGCTGTGCTCAGAACTCTTTGCCATGGCTTCGAGAGAACTTTTCTACTCATGGACATATTGTCCTCTCTTTTAAGGATGAGCTGAGTCTAGTGCCTGACTGAAATGTGGAGGAGGGGGGTCCAGTTCCTCAACCCAATGAGCAATGCACCTGGGTTCTCCTGTTAGCTCCACACCACATGGGACCAGCGGGGGCCGACATGGAGACTCCGTGGGCATGCCACTTTCTTTGCCTGCCTGCAGTACTTGCTTTTCATGGGTGTTGATCCCAAGAGCTTCCTCATTGGCTTCTGATGTACTCGCCTCCACCTCAGAACAGGCTCGATCTTCTGCAGGTGTATATTTTTATTATTTTTGCATTTTAACTTTTCATGTTTTATTTTACAACTAATGGGCATATAATAATAGTGCATCCTCTCTCTCTCTCTCTCTCTCTCATACACACACACACACACACACACACACATACCTATGCATGGGTGCCATGTACAAAACAGTATCAAAACAGATACATGTGTACAGTATGAAATGATCATTGGTCTAATTAGCATAACACTCACCTCGAGTGTCTCATTTTAAAATCCTAATTGCTAAATTGAAATCGTTAGTGCCCTCTAGCTAGCTGTGGTCACCACGTGTGACAGGAGGCCAAAGCTTATTCTTTCTGCCTACAGCTTTGCTCTTGAGGCTGGAAGTCGTCCCTTCCCCTCTGTTCACTCTTCCCGTCTCCTGTAACTGCATTCTTCCTTACACTTATGATTTCATGTATGAAAACAGAAGCTGTCCCTCTCTCCGCATACTGTTTTCTAGTTTCCTCATGAAATCACGTTTCCATATGCTTTAATTGTCTGTGCTTTGCAGATCCTAGCTGAGAAATTACCCCTCAGCTTAGAGGCCTAGAGCTTTTACCCTGTTTTATTCTAATAATTTTATACCTTGTGTTTTAAAATTTATGTCTCTATCTATTTGACTTTGTTCTTGTATAAGGGATGTGATGTGTCTATCTTTTTTGCTTTTGTTTTTAGCTTTTTAAAATTTGGATGTTTATCTTACAGTTCTAGGAAGAATTTATTTTCATATGATAGCTTTATATTTTTTTCCTTATATATTATAGTTTCATTTGTGATCATTTTTAGGTTACATTTTTCTTTTTCCCTTCTTTTTTTTTTGTGTGTGTGTGTGTCACATGTGGCCAGATAAGGACATTGAATCCTCTGGAACTGGAGTCACAGGTGATTATGAGTCACCCAGTGTGGGTTCTAGAACTGAACTCAGGTCATCCGGCAGAACAGGAAGAACCCTTCCCCACTGAGCCACCTCTCCGGCCTGTTGTTTGTAGATTTTTAAAAAACTGATTAGTCTTTTCTTTAACAATTTCATACATATAATGCATCTTGATTACTCTTCTTACACTTTATGTTCCTCTTGTCCCTAACAGCCCTATCTTATCCTTACAACACCTTTCCCAGATTGATGACTTGTGTTGTGACCAATTCAGGTTAGTCAAGGTGAAGCACTGGATTGGATATACTTAACTCCACCCTCTCTGAATCTATCAGTAGCAAATAACTTGGCAGGGCACGGCTGGCATACTTTTCAATACCATTTACTGAAAAGACTCGCCTTCCCATGTCATATTTTTGGTGGCTTTGTCAAGAGTCAATGAACCATTGATGTATGGGCTTCCCTCTGGGCTGACTGTCCTGTTCCATTTGTCAGTGTATCTGCTCCTATGCCAGCACCACCCTGTTTTAATCATTACAGCTTTTCTATATATTTTGAGACCTGTAGTGTTATGTCTAATTGGATCACACTCTGAAGTAAAAAAAAAAATTCCTCTACCAGAGTAAGCACAGTGTTCTTCTTACCAAGTTTCCTGAATTATAAGTACTGAGTTCTGAATATATATTTGTTTTATGAGGGCCAATGTATGGAAGAGTCATCTACATCTGAGTTCCCTTTGCTAGTCTATGTGGGGGAGAAAAAGAAGATGATCTTGAGAGCAACAACCAGGGAGAGGGAAGCAGAGGAGAGCACCCGTACTGAGGAGAGCAGGGACTTACTGCTCCCACTTTGGCCTTACTGCCTCCTCGCTGCCATCTCTAGCCTGCATCCTAGGGTCTTCATTCCTTTTGACCTTGGCTATTTGTGTGCACCTGCGATGTAGTCTCCTTCCAGAGATAACTTCTTTAGTTCCTCTTGTGCTCTGTATTTAAGATGAAACTTGAAGGACAAAATGAAGGAAGGCTATCTGAAGTCAGGAACTTAGTTCTCTGACTATTTTGAGATTTCTGAGTGGCCTTGGCACTGGGCAAGCAGTATAATAAAGCCTAGGTTCTCCTGAATTTCCTCAGTCCTCTGAGCGGAGCGGAGGCTGGCTATGCTGGAGGGCCCAGGTGTGCTGAAGAGACGACAGATGCACATTTGCCGTTAATTAATAATGTAATTTGGTGCAAGATAAGTGACATAGGAGGCACTGGAAGTCCAGAGGGTTTAACAGCGGTTTATGGATCTGAATTATGAGTAGACAATTGCCCAGCATGCTTACATCTAGCAATTATTTTTCGATTAATGTTGTAGGGTGGCCAAGTACCTAACACTCTCCATCCCCTCTGCTTAATTTCATGGTTTCTTTTTCCTCAACACATGGCAATTGGTAAGGTTTAGAGATCAGGTTTTCAAAAAGCTTTGTTTTTAAGTGAGAACAACAACTTTCATCATTACTTTATACTCTTGGCCTACCACTTAATCTTCCTCTTGTCAAAGAAATCTTAATAACCAGCCCTGTCTTTGTTGAGAGAGAAGTATGAGTTGGTATCAGGCAAATTTCTTGTCTCTGACTTTGTGACTTTTTCTTTATAGTAGGGGATAATAACCTTATGGGATTTTTCTGAGCCTTTAACAAGCTACCGTGTGTTGAAATGTCTTGTACAAGAGTTGAATCTCATTTTAGTTAACTACTGCAGCATGTTAATGTGATACACGATCTGTTCTTTATGATGCATGTAAAGTGCTTGGCATCCTTCATGGACTCCCACCTCATGTAGACTGGGTCCCGTTTATGGTAATCTATTGATTTCTGATACATAGTTCAGGAATACCGAGTAAAGTCTATATATCCACATTTTGCAGTCTGATTTTAAGTGTCCTTTATGTTTTAATTAATATAATATTCAATGTAAACAACTTGAGGATATGATGATTCTTATATTTTAAAGATGAGGAGAAAAGGACTTTCCCCAGGTTGTGGACGCAGTGAGCAGGTAGGTGTGTGATGAAACCTAGCCTGGCCTGCTTGGCGGTTTACAGGCTCATTTTTTACGATTGTCAAGACCCCCGTACTAGCTGATGAATTCAGAAACATCATGTTAGGGAAGAACCCTAATGAACCCATATTTTTAATCCCTCAAGGGCTCAGTGTTACAGGATCTCCTGGCCTCGGTCACTCCAAGCTTTTTATGTCATGGGAAGATAGCTTCTTGCATTTGAGTGCATCTGAGTTGAATTGACTGGCTCTTATTTACCTTGAACTGGCCGTGACCGGTAACGTTTCTGGGAATACAGATGCTTAGACTTGAGCAGATGCTCTCAGATCCAGGAACAACATTTCACATTTCAACTTGAGGGCTGAGGACGATTCAGGTGCACGGCAATGTGAGCACAGCTGTGCACTGGCCAGCTTCAGACAGACAAAGGGCATGGAATTCCAGCTCAGCCTGGCTGATGCAAAAAGACCTACTTGTAAGGCAGACCTCAGAAGGGACCTGCCCTAAACTTGCAACCGAAGTTTGATGCAGTTGGTCTAGACAGGTCAGAGAGAAAAGAAGGCAGATGTGAGACATGAGATATGGACGCGTCTTGATGGGATATAGGAAGGATGACACAAAAGAAATCAAACGCAAATGGACGAAATGGGGATCTTTAAAGTAGGCGATCACCAAATTTTGGCTTCTCTGAGTCCAACTGAATGGAGGAGAATCATGTTGGGCTACACATTAGAGTCTATGGGCCCTCAGAGACCTAGAAAGCCAAGAGATCACCTTGTCCTCATTTGGAATTTTGTATCCATTGTTCCAACCCAAGCTACATGTTTATAAAGACACAGAGAAAACCTGCATTTGACTTATAAGTAATTTATTATTCATTTACAAATTGAAAATACATAAATGCTATCACATCCAGATTATGATCTTGTGCAAGTGGAATAAGGTGACGAATCAAACAAATGGAGGTACTTCCCAGGTCCTCTACCGAGCATCTGGGTTTTCTGCTTTAGGAATGTTGGAATATAATGAGAGAAAATTCCTCTACTGAGTTCCAGTCAACCAAAGAGTTAGTTGATGGGGCTGGAGAGATGGCTCAGTTACAGTGTTCTTTCAGAGGACCCGAGTTTGATTCCAGGCACCCACATGAGGGAGTTTACAACCTCTTCTTAACTCCAGCTCCAGGGGACCGGACATCTTTTTCTGATCTATTGATGACACCCCATCACATACATACATGCCTGTACACACACACACACACACACACACACACACACACACACATATATATATAAACATAATAAAAGAATTAGTTGAGGGGCACGTCCTATAAACTGGTAAATACTTTTACTTTATAGCCACCACATAAGTTGTCTCTTTGTGATCTTCCTGATACTCTGAAGCTGATATACACATGCAAGCACACACATTCACACTTACACATTACCTATGGATATTTCACACAACTTTATTTGGAAGAAGGGAATTCCAAACACTGAATATATATATATATTTTTTTTTTTTCTTTATTTTTCACTCTTTGTTTGACTTTCCCACCAGTCTCCCTCCCTCCCATTTTTCATGTCCTTCTTTTATTTTTTTTGAACAATGGTTGTGTTATATACAGAAGACAGCACTTTACCAGACTCCTGCCCATTCTCCAGCTCTTACATTCTTTCTACCCCATCTTTCTCAATGTTCCTTGTGTTTTAATTCTTCATTCTACTTTTGTTCCATCTAAACACATTTCAAAAGTTTTTAGTTCTATCCAAGTCTTTCTAGTCCCTTAAATAGATTAGAAAGGCGAGTTTTTTTAAAAGAATTATGACTATTTGGAAACAAATGCAAATAATCACTGAATTTTTTAAACAGAATCATTTCATGTAAGTTTAATAATGTAATAGAACTCACTTATGATAAACTTGTGTATGCTGACATTTCATTTTTTAAAAGTCAGATATGTAAATTAGTTTTCATAAAAGTACAATATCTGGAATTTCAAATCACCTTCCTCTCTTCTTTTAAAGTCCATTCTTTGTAAGTTCTTATTTCCAACAATCAAAGTGTTACATGAAGTACTGATTCATTTTTATTATCATGCGTCAGATGAAATGCTTTCTATTTCACCCAGTCAATAATATTAGTCTTTCAACTTCAGTGGCAAATTCAGCCATGAAAATCCTTTCACGGTAAAAGTAACCACAGAGGGAGACACAGTGTATAGCACGGTGTAGAGCCTCAGCTTTGCCTGCATGGAAATCAGAGCAACGGTGCCTGGCAAACTGGTCTGAAATGAGAAAGTCTTTGACAATAACAACTTCAATTTATATGTTGCTTTACCTCCTGAAGATATCAAAGATCTCCCAGTATGTTATGATTTGAAAAGGCATGAGTCAACTCAAAGTTCTCACACAATGTTAATGTCTGTTCTGTCAGCAGAACAGGAAACACCTGAGTCTTACTAATTTTCTGTATTTTTAATGTGTTAAGGATACATTTTGAAATAGATATTCCTGATCATAAATGTCACAGCTGGTACCATTTGTTTATCAGCTGTCACGATGGATATTAGTTACCATAGAACTCTCAGAAATATCCAGTCCCTTTTCTACAAGAAGAGAAAGCATAGCCCATTCCACCTGAGTGCAGGACAGTGATGAAGCGATTCATTTGCTGGGGCTGGCATCTCCTAGGAATGTTTAAACAATGTGTTCTCTAATGGACCTCATTAAGGCACATGGTAAAGAAGAATTTGTGTTTTAACAGCTCTGTGTCAAATGGGGCTAGCTAATTAATAATGACAGAGAGAGAGACAGAGAAACTAGCCTCCTGTGTTTGAAGAAATGGTGGTGGGCTTGTAAAGATAAAAGAGAAAGTCCAGCTTCTATACTATGTGTGAGTCTGTTTATTGATAAAAGACTTATTTTATTTTTATGTCTGTGTGTGTGTGTGTATGTGTGCGTGTGTGTGTTGAGGGTACGTGCATGTGAATACAGGCATCCACATAGACCAGAAACGAGTGTCAGATCCTTGGGAACTGGACTTAAAGGTGGCTATGAGTGCCTGATATGGTACTGAGAAATGGACTCAGATCCTCTGCAAGAACAGTACATAGTCTTAACCACTGAGCCATCTCTCCAGTCCCTTTATGAGTAAATCTTATCATCCTAACATGATTTTCTTAATGTGGTTATCTCGACAAGCTAGACCTGTCTCTATTGATCACTATACAAGGTACAGACAGCATGAAGAAATAATTCAAGCAGAACAGAAAACTAAGTAGTGGCTGTCTTCACAACCTCTCATTCCTCCCAGTCTCAGAGAAGCTGAAGAAGCCCAAGTCCTGTAGGACACACGTTTATGTCCATGTATTAGAATGACCAGTGCTCTGCAGGTCCTTAACGGGATGTTTTTCTACTTCTGGGTTTCTTGCAATGAATATGAAAAGACCCAGGGATAGTTGTCAGTGCAATAAGATTTAAAATGTAAATAAATACTTCCAAGAAACCTCTGACACCCAAGCTTGATGTATTTAGTCTGGAAAGGCAAGCAGCTCAGAGGAAGACTTTTTCTGCTTTATTTAGTCTTTGGCGAGCCATTTACCTTTACAGAAGTGACACATTTTAGATACATTAAAGAAGACGACTGATGGCTGAGAACAGATACCATTTGAATGATGGTAGATTTAGTGTAGATGTTGCTCTTGATTTATTTATGTCAAGACAGAGCTATGCGAAGTGTATGTTTGGCATGAGAATCAACAGTGCACACGGAAAACTTCCAGTAAATAAGATGTCAGCTGAGCACCAGAGATTTACCCTCCACCCACTCCTTTCCTGCCCAAATTTGGATCTAGAAACTGGAAATGGAGAAGAAGAAGAGTACATTACTTCTGGAAGCAGGGTGCTGGTGCACAGTTAAAGGCAGAAGGGGACTTTCCCTGCTACGCTGCAGATGAGATTATTAATAAGTAGGCATGGTCACACACTGGACACATGGGCAACCTGCAGCTATTTCTGATTCGTGGACTCTAGGGTCATGTTAACGCTTTCACTGTTGATGCCACCACCTCATGTCCCAAGAAAAGAATCTGTGGACTGGAGAGATGTCTCAGTGGCTAAGAGTGCTTCATGTATTTACTGAAGACAGGAGCTTGGTTCCTACTACCCACATCAGGCAGCACACAACCTCCTTTAATCCTGACTCTTGGAAACCCAATGTCTTCTTCTAGTCTCCATGAGTATCTGCACTCATATGTAAATACTCACTCATACATATAACTAAAAAAATAATAAATCTGATAAAAAAGACAGGAATTTGTCCTTTTGGAAATGTCTTTAGAGATTCTGCATTATTAATGTGCTGCAGTTTGGAAGGAGAGATGTTAAGCATTTGCACAAAATAATGACTAGGAATATAGTCTTGGAAGAAGTCAATGTTTTGAAGTGATTTGTATGGTGTAACATGTATTATTCTAAGAAAACTGCACCTGCAGGTTATAAAGGAAGAATAGAACGGAGCCAGTACTGGAAATGGAGAACCAGGACAGTTACCTAAGTCTGGGGCATCCGTGTCCGAACTGAATATTCTGGGAGGTAGCACTTGGAAGCCGGGTGGAAGTTGGGGCTGTGTGTGGCAGAGGAACGGGAACAGCTGCTCAGGGCATAACAGGCTAAGAAACAGGTGAACGCACAAAAAAATGTAGTGCATGCGGCAGTGGAATTTTACGAGGCTCTAAAGACAAATGACATCACAGTATTCACAGGAAAATGGATGCAACTGGAAATTATTAAGTTAAGCAAATAAGAAAAACTCAAAAAAAATACTATGTTTTCTTTCACATGCGGAAACTAGATTGTGGGGGGGATATATATACATGCATATGTGTGTTGTTAAACCTAGAAAGGGGATCATGGAGGACAGGAAAAGGTCTGAAGGGAGCAGGGAAAAGAGACCCCCAGGGACTACATGTGCGAAGTAGGGGCTGAAAGCATGGCTCAGAGAGTGAGCGTGCTTACTGAACCCCAGGTCAGTTTCCAGAACCTACAAGGCATCTTCTAACCCCCGTAACCCAGCTCCGGGATATCTGATGCCCTCTTCTGACCTCTGTGGGCACCTGAACTCACATGCACACATACACAGACATACACATAATTAAAAATAAAATAAGTATTTTTTAGAAGTCATGTGGCACGGTGTGGGGGCAGGAAGGACAACAGTCGGGTGACAGGGGAAACAAGGGAGAGGAGTGGGGGAGGGGTAACTTGGAGACAAGTGTAACAGCACATAGTAGTATATATATGAAAATGCCTCAGCGAAACCATGTTAACAAACCATGTTAACAAAAATAGACACAAAAGATATAAAAGGCTAACCAAAGGAGACGCTCATCACACAGTTGATGACAGGATGGAACTCTGGAATGTGTGACTTTATTCAGAAGCTTTATGAGGCTTTGTATGAGGCTCTTTCAGTCTTTGATGAGCACTGCAGCCACATCCCAGCTTCTGACATCTTAGTCTTCTATTGAATCTCTTGTTAATTTTACTGTGTTTCTGGGAAGAAGTCATACAAATCCATACACAGTCTGCCATCTTTCCAGAGGTTTTCATGTCTTTCTTTTCAGACCCAACCAATAGTAAAATGTTTCTCGTGTTTCCAAGATGTTCTTCCATTCTGTTGTTTTCCTTCCTAGTTGAACACACAGATGGTTAGTTTACTTTCAACCACATAATTTGCCTGCAGTTGAGGAGCTGGGTTTTGCAACTCGCTACACCTGATGATTGCCATATTTTCTTTAAGGGTGTTAGAATCGTATGCTACTTTTATTTACTATTATCATATTCATTTTTTCTAATATTTTTATTAGAATTGTAAATAAGAACAAAATGGTATGAAAGAGATCATGCATTTTTTTAAGGGGCTGCTATCTGAATGAAACATGAACTCAGATGAGCTCATGAGGTAACTCAAATATCACGGCAGTTAAGGCTGTACTGTATTAAGGCAGTTAAGGAGTCAGTCTGAGTGCCCCTATCTAGCTGTGGGACTGTGGGTCATTTAGTTAGCCTCCATAATTCTCTCTCTTTTTTGAAAATGTGAAATAAAAACAATAACATTGGTTAATTACCTCACCATAGAAACATACCTAGGAGTGGGTCTGTGAGAGATCTTCCTAGATTAGGTTTATTGAGGTGAGAATACTGACCTCAAATGTGGGCAGTGTCATTATAAGGGGTTCCAGAATTCATAGAAAGGGCAATGAACAGCTGAGTACCAGCATTCATCTCTCTCTGCTTCCTGAATGAGGATACAGTGTGAGCAGCTGCCTCACAGCACATCATGATGGACTGTGCATCAGCCAAGAGTCAAGTATGTCATGACAGCCATGAGAAAAGCCCTGACATACTCTGCAGTCCCCCACTCACAGAGGCAGCTATGCTGCCATTTCTCATTAGCATCACACAAATTCCAATGATCAACAAAATCATTTCAGGGGACATTTCAGGTTTTATGTTGTATGAATGAAACATAAGGTTAGAATTTTTGGTTTGGCTTCCAAAAAGTTCTTATCTTAGGGCTATTTATCGAATAATTCATTTCTCTTAACTTTTTATATGCATGTTTGTTTTCATTTGCTTTATGTATTTTTAAAAATATATTTTGCTATTTTCAAGGAATCCGATGCCCGCTTGTGGTGTGTGTAGGCATTTACACTCATGCATGCCTACACACACATGCATGCATATTATTAAAAATAAAATCTCTTTTTTTAGAAAAGCTTAGCTTTCATAGTCCAACTTTGAGGATTATATATTTCTCCATCAGTTATGAGTTATTTTGTGAATTTAAACAGAACAACTACTCTCAATAAAAAAATGTAGAGAGCAGCTGAGGAAGAAATTCAGTGTTAACCTCTGGAAGACACATGCATGCACTCACAGACATGTAAACAGATGAATACACACTGAGTGAAAATAGGGTCATGGAGATGGCTCAGCAGGTAATGTGTCTGGCACACAAGCCTGACAAATTGAGTTCTAGAATTGCACTAGAAACCACAGTGCAAGAAGAGAACCAGCTCCTTAAGGTTGTTCTCTCTCTAACTTCCATGTGTGCACCTACACTCACACAAATAATAATAATAATAGTAATAACAGTAATAAATAGAAAAAATTTAAAATAGCTGGTTACTTTCTGATGCAGAGACCCCACAGAAAGGTCCACAGCTTTATGCTGGAAATTAAGCCTAAGACATCACACATGCTAGGCAAATGCTCTGTCACTGACTGAGTTGTCTTCCCAGTCCAGTTTGCTTACATTATATGTGTGTATATATATATATATATATATATATATATATATGTGTGTGTGTGTGTGTGTGTGTGCATGTGTGTGTGTGCATGTGTGTGTGTGTGTGTGTGTTCACATGTGTACAGGGTGGGAATTCCTTCTCTCCTTCTACTGTGTGTTGCTGGGGATCAAACTCAGGTTATGCGGCTTCACTCACTGTCATTTCACTGACACAGTGTTTAGTGTTAGACACCCATCTTATCCTCCACAGTGAACAGTTTTTTCACTCTCCATCATCTCCTCTTGAGGCTTAATTGCTCACACTTTGGGGTTATTGAGCTTCAGAGGGAAAGTGACTTTCAGCTGCTTCCTCATTACATTGAGAGGATTGATTAGTAGCACATGCTTTGTTAGGCGTTTGCATTGAAAGAACTCCCTGAATGGAGATACTTGAATGAGATTTGGTGGACTCACCCTTGACTGGATCCCAGCTTTTAACATGCATTCTCCCTCAGATACATCCTCAGGGACTGGAGAGATTGCTGAGTCAGTAAAATGCTTGCCTTGCAAGTTTAGGGACTCAAGTTCATCTCTAGATGAAATGAGAATCTGCTTTAAACAAAAAGTTGAGTGTGGCGACCTGAGATGTAATCCCAGCGCTTGGGAGGTGGAGACAGGCCTGTCCTTTGGGCTCTCTACCCATCCAGCCAAACCTATAGTTGTACACCAAAGAGAGACCCTGTCTCAAAATAAAGATGTAGAGAGCCTGATGAATGATACCCAAGCTTGTCTTCTGGTTTTCATATGCATGTACACAATTCCTCCATGCAGAGCCCTTCCCATATGAGCACACAAACACACAAGCACCCCCTCACCTGGACACATAAAACAGTCATCTGAGAACTAAATTATTCTTTCTTTCCCAGCTCCTCCATGCTCAGACTGTTAACCTCTTTGAACTCTCTGAATCTCTGAATTTATGACTTCTACCTTTCCCTTAGCTTGCTGATTACAAACTGATGGTCTCGTGAAAGGATCTCTGCAGTATTTTACACTTTCAAATATAGCCTGCTTTTACCAACACACTCATGTCAACATTTCTTTCTACCCTTTCTTCCTGGAGCTACACATTTCTACTCAGGAGCTATGGAAGATGGCTGATCAGGTGCTCAGTCTCCCTACATCATGAACCGTCACCCTCTCATCTTTCAACATCTCTTTGTCCCTTCATGTCCCTTAGCCATCAGGTGAGCGCTCATGGCTGCAGCCGTGCCCACTCTAAGTATCTACAGATGTCATAAAGAGGAACACATCTTAGAAGTCTAAGCTAGACAGCGTCTAGTTGCTAATCACAGGTGGAGACTCACCTTCACATTGTCTTCAATGTCACACCCAAGCAGATAGGCAAATCCTAAGGACAGCAATCTTCGGCACAGAGATGAGGTACACGGCATGTCCACATTGGCTCTTAAACTTCTCCAAATGTAAACTAAAGTAACCACAGTCAATCATTCCATCGATCAAAGCAAGTGGCACGGCTATACTTCAAGGAAAGGAGGAAGCAGAATGAAGCTCCCTCTCTTATTGTTCTCTCTCCATCTGACCCCAGTTTTGGTGGGGTATCTGTTGTTGTTGTTTTAATTTTTGTTTTGTTTGAGAAAAGATCTCCCTGTAGCCTAGCTGGCCTGGAACCCACTATGTAGACCCTGGCATAAGTCTCACAGAGATCTGCCTGCCTCTGCCTCCCAGTGGCTTGGATTAAAGGTGTGTGCCATCACATCCAGAGACCTGATTTCAATGAATTATTTTTAATTTTTAATTTTTATTTTATGTGTGAGTGTTATGCCTGCATGTATGGAAGTGCATCCATCTCGAACAGTGACCATGGAAGCCAAAAGAAGACACTGGATTTACTGGAACTGGAGTTACAGATGGTTGTTAACCACCTTCTGGGTGCTGGGAATCAAACCCAGATCTTATGCAAGAGCAGCCAGTGCTCTTAACTTATGAGCCATCTCTTTAGCCCCTGACCTCAGTTTTAATCTGTGTCGCTTTACCTATGCTTAACAGTTTCAGTAAATATATTATTCTACTCTTTTCCCGCCTGTGTTTGTTGAACAATTAGGGCATCACATAGGCAGGATAAAAGGGGGAAAGGAAGGCAACAGGCCTTACAGACTACGGATTCCAAATTCAACTAAAACATTCCAGGCTTTGCATCTTCCCTTTAAGAAAAACAACTCCAAGAAGATGTGTCCCAAACATGTCATTTGTCTTTGTTAATTCTGATCTCTCCTCTTAATAGACCTCCATCTACTGATGGGTCCAATGAGTCACAGACGCCCAACCTCTGAGCTACCACTGGAGGCTCCTTGTGGATACTGGTGCTGTGAGTTAATGTTTTCTTTGTCTTACATTGCTATGGGATTGGGAAGTTGTGAATCTACACAATAGTAAGTTCCTGAAAACTTCATTAGGAAAACATATTAGTCACTAAAACACAAATGAGTTCTCCAGACTCTTGCCTATATCTGAAAATTAGAAAATAATAGCTGTGAGAAAAGGAAGTGAAATAAGAATCATTTAGCACACAGGAAATGGCTTCCCAAATAAACTCGAGCACGTGTTCTAGAATGGAAATGTACCTTATCCTTTGGGGGAAGGGAGTCTAACCCCTCATGCTTGTATCAGTGGATGACTTACGGCCATGCTTTGTGTGACTATAAATTGAATTCTGGAAGCAGGCAGGTCACTATATGTGCTGATACATAATGAGAGTGCTCATACTTAGACTGTTTATCCCCTGGAGTCTCATTAAACTAAATATACTTGCCTTAAGCCACCTGCCTTTGGGCAGCCACAGTAGAAATCAAATCAGATTCATTTCCCTTCTTGATAAATTGGCATTAACTACTACTTTATCTGAAATAGGCTTGATAATTAGTGTCTCTGATTACATGGAGAAAACTGTTGAATCTTTTAGAATGCTTTAAAAAATACAGCCTTTCTAAATTTGCTGCAGTTGAGGGAGGAGATTTGAAAGCCCTTAGCTAGTCGTGACTGCGATGAGTGTCATTAAAATAGCAATCTTTTTTTGGAAGCTCATCTTGTCCCAAGTAAGTGTGATTTAGGAATATGTGAACACCTGTTTCAGGGTGGCAATTTTTACCTCAGTGCTCTAATATCCACTAGGACTGTGAGCTGCGGGGAGAGAGACAGGAGTACTCAAAGTCAAGATCTGATTAGGTGACGAATCAGAATGAAGGGATAGGCCCCTAAGGATAAGACTGTCACAGGGCTGATGTTCAGCTCTAGTCTGCTTTATTCACAGCCAGCTGCAAATAACTCACTTGCAGGCAATGATACTGACCACATATAATGCACTTGCTTCCCCCAGGGCTGCAGGGCATTCTTCCCATTTGGGTCTTGCCAGCTTTCCAGAAGACAGAGGCAGTTTTTGTTAGCACAGCTGCCACAGAATTCTTTCTTCTGGTCTTGCCTCAGCCAGGAAACATGGAGACTCTTTGAAGGTCAGGGAGCACTTTTTCCATATTTCTCAAAGTTTCTTACAATACCACACACACCTTTCTTAGGATTTAGACCTGTATCCGTTATAACAGCTAGATACCTCTGCCTTCTTGGCCATCATATAACTTGCCTTAGGAAAACAGGTATGAAGTCCTGGCCACTGGCCACATATTGGCCACACTGGGGAGAACAGTGGCAGAATGGGGGCATAGTGCAAGCTGGGAAGAAAGCACACACATGTTCCCTAAAGAAGGACGAAAAGGCAAAAGAAAACTAAATGGTAGGGACAACAAGGTACAGATGATTTGATCAAAGCTTTGCCAATAAAAGCAAAAATAATAATTACGGTTTAAAAACCTAACTCTATGAGTGTTGCAAAAAATGCCATAAATACAGTATTTTACTAAGACCCAGAACAATTTTATAAGGTTGATGTAAGACATAATGATAAATTTTCAAAAGTGCCTTAAGCCAGCTTAGGTTCAACCACAGATAAAGAAGAAAGACTGGACCGCACCCAAGTCTACTGGTTTAAGTACCTCCCCGAAATACTGCTAGTCTAGCTCCCCTCTCCAAACTAAATATCTAGAATAAAAATTTACTGACAGCCACACTTGCCTACAAGGCATGTGTCTGGTAAACTTTAAAAAAAAATGTGCAAAACAGAAATGTCTTTGATAAGAAATTAACAAACACACATGGGGAAGGGAGATAAGACCTAGGTGATGACCTGTAAGGTTGTACCTCCTGATTACTCTGCTGATGAGGAAAGAGGGAGGGGTCACATATTAGGGAGAAAGAAACTCTTTTGTGAGCTCAGTCAATGTACCTGCCATTCTGGGTTGGTGCCAGCTTTACAAAATCATGAAATAAGCTGACTTGTCAAGTCTTCAGTGCTTATTATAAAGCAAGTGTCCATGTTTATCATAGTAGAGACTGCCGTTCCACCCAAACCCAGAAAAGCCATTTTCGTCTTCAAGGGACAGATCTGGGAATGGATGTCAGTGTGTGGTCCCAGAGGTCAGTGTTACACGATTCTTTGGGAGACAATGAACAAATGTCTACTCACCCCAGACAGAAACCAACAACAGACATAAGTAAGGACAGCACTAAAGTTCAACTTAATGAATCGATGAGTTTTATTAGGGTTACTCACAAGGAATATGGGCGAGGGCTTATTTACAGGAACGGAAATGATTCAAAGATAGCCACATCTCCAAGATCCAACCCCAGTACGGGTAACAGTCATGAAAGCAGGAAACCTAGAGTGCACAGCAGAACCTGCAGGCAGCTCAGTAGGTTGGAGAGTGTATTTTCAGGTAGCTCAACTGGTCCAAGCCTCTTCCAGGCAGCTCAGCAGGTTTCTGCTTCTTCTAGGCAGCTTGAGTTGTCGAAGAGTATCTCCCCAAAGTCTTGGAGGGGGAGAAGTTTAGTAAACTTGAACAATTTTAGGGAATTCCTGAAGCTATGGAACCATTTACTTCTGGAGCTTGATGAGCTACTTTGCAAGATGGAATTTTCTACTTCCTCTCCAAAAATTCTGATGATGGAGGGTTTTATATCAGGGAATTGCTATACAGCATAGAACCCTGTGCTTGGTGGCATTGTGTGTATATCATGATGAAACATGGGAACTATGGTTGAAAGAAATACGGGTAGGTTTCTTGTCTGTGTTGTAGTAAGGCTTGGTGGTTGCCTGTGGAATTATCTTCCATGATGTTTGCAGGAGGATGAGGTTAGACATGATTGTTTTCCACACTCTCGGGATCATGATGTGAAGCCTGCCAGAGATAATGAGACAGGCACCCAGAAGGAGTGAGCTGACTTAGTACAAAAGCTAACGGATCTGGTGATGCATTCAGTATGCAGGCTGAGGAAAAAGAAAAAAAAATGAATATTTTCAAGACTAAGACCTTTCTTTCAAAACATTGGCAGATATTATTTTGTCAAATAAGCCTTATGCAGGAGGAAAGTATGTTGTGAGAAATCTTTCGTGCTTTGCTGATGAATGTGGTTAATAAATAGCCACAGAAGAGTTCATATCACACTCAAAGCTATGGGTGCCTGCCTTCCAAGTTGGGTTGAAACAGATTAAAGGAATTTCAATATTTGCCCATGTTTTAGTTGGAGTCAGTCTTATGTTACTGAAACATATGGCAGTGCAGCTCAAAAGAAGTTTCTAGAAGAGTTCCTAATTTTGGAAGAATATGCTTTGTACCTCTTGTGGTATAAAGACTGACTTCTTGACAGCCTTTGACTTCAGCATACTCCCTGTATTTCTTGCCTTCCCAAATTTTACCACTTTGTGATCTAGTTATAATTGAAGGGACAAATATATAATATATATGTATATGTACACATATACATATATATGTGTATATTATTTCTTCTTTGACAGGAATAAAAATCTAAACTTGTCAAGAATAATTATGAGCTTTCACTTTGTCCAAGCCTAGAATTCTATAATATAGGACATGCAGCAAAGAACAATTCAATTAAGTGGGATTTAAAAGGAAATAATACACAATGTAGATAATACAACACAATGCATAAGGCATGCTATTCTGCAAATATAAACCATGTAATATATCAAAATGATTCTTTTTAGTATCTTTCAGATGGGTCCTTTTCTTTATGAGAAACAAATGTTTGGTACACAAAATCTTTGCATATTGTATTCAATGACCATGTTATAAATAAGATTTACCAAAAGGAAACAGACAAACACATTTAATTCAGGTGTCAGAATTTAGAAAATCCATTCAGTCTTCTGGATTAGAGCCATGTGTGTTTGGTGGCAGACGTGCTGTCACAACAGTAGGTCTGTGAATCAGATCAGCTCGGAGACGGGAAATACAGCAGCAACAGATCTAGTGTGGCGTTCTCTCATTGCCGTGCTGAAACACTGCCTTTGTTGCCTTGCATAGACCTGCTTAACTGACAAAGCAAAGCTAGGCTCATTCTCTTCCCAAGACTGCTGTTCTTGAGCTATTATCAAAGAAAAGGATCAAGGATGAAACAGAATTTAGTGTAAATATTGCCTTTAGATTATTTTTCCCGAATAATAAGCAAACGTTTATCTTAGACCATATTTATTTGTTGAGAATTTCATACCTGTGTATAGTGTAGTTTGGTCACTTACGTGCTCTCCCCACCCTACTCCTCCTGGACCTCTCAAAATTCTGTCCACAAAATTCATGTGCTTGGTTTTTGGTTTCTTTTCTCTTTTTGTACTTTATAAGCCACTGAATGTAGTGCTGCCCTCAGGTTCATCCATTTGGGGCTGTCCAGCGAGCAGCAGTCAGCCTACCTGGGGCTCCACTCCTGAAGAAAACGGATTCAGCTGTCAATAGCTCCTCAGCCTTGTGAGCCCCTCCTGTACCCATGCTGGAATTCTGACTGGTTTAATCTTGTGCAGGTCTATGGAGGCAACCACAGCTGCTGCGCATTCATGAATACACAGGCCAAGTCATGTCTAGAAGAATGGTTCATAGTGTTTTGAGATTCTTTTATTTGCTTTTTATTACATTGTTTAAAAATTTTCTGATAGAAAACAACAAAATCCCATCTTTTGAGAGTTCTGAAGAGGGAGGAAATAGTGATTAGATGGCATTCTTATCCATCACCTGGGTACAGAAGAAAGGGGAGGTTACCAGAGCTTAACCACAGACAAACTAATAGAAGGTGAGGATGCAGGGCTGAGTTATCCCAGATGACTTCTCTGACTTCACCCCTGGGCATGAGAACATTTCATGTTTGTGTAATATTATTTTGAGAAATACTGAAGAGACCTTGGTGAACCTGATTTCAAGAAGTTGGCCTTTAAACAGCTCTGATCTTTGACTTGTTGAGGAATGTGAGCAATCTGCCCAGTCCTTTTGTAAGGGGCACGCTCCTGGTCTGTGCAGTTTCACAGAAAAGGATTGGGAGTGATGGAATGACGAGGAAATTGGGATGCATCATCAATCGATCAGTCGGCCACTGTGGATGCCACCCACCTCAGTCTGAGCACCTTCTTCTCATTTTCTACCAACTGAAAACGGAAGAAATCATTTTATCCAATTTGCAGTGTTGCGGAGGGAAGTTGTGTGAGCACTGTTATGTCTTGTGCTTTTTGGGTGTGGTGTTTAATAAGCTAAGTAAGACTGGAATAAGCTTGTATATATTTTTTCAATAATATGAGCTTAAATGAAAATCATGAAGTGGATGAGAAAATGCAAATGGAATCTGAACCCTCCTCATGGGGAAAACGTAGGACGAGTGCCTGCAAAGCAGGATGTGCAGCTGACACAGCTCTACCTCGGGTGTCTGCAAACAGCGAAATGCCCATTCGATTGCCCAGACAAGTCAATAATGGAAATATCAACAGAAGCAGGAGACACTCTTTGGTAAATTGTATTTTTAAGCTTTTATTCATAGATATAATAGTTTCATTGAAGAATTTATGGTAAAGAACAAATTTATACTCTAATTTCTCATTTTCTGTGAATAGTTTTTAAACTCTTTAATGTTTTGATCTTTGAAGGGGCTTTTATTTAAACTCCAGAGATTTTTTAATAAAAATTTTATTGCACTTTTGCACGTTTCATACAATAGTTCTTAATCAAATTTAAACCCTCCTCTCCCACCCATTCTCTCCACATCCCCATCAAATCACATATATTCCACCATACATGTTAAGTCCTATCTAGTCAGGACTTTGTACTCAGACGTACTTCAGTGCAAATTTATCCACTGGAGTCAGCCGATCTAACTCCATAGGTAAGGCCTACTCTCCCTCACCTAGTACTCATCAGACTCCAGTAGTTCCTAGAGTCGCTCCAGTCTGCCTCACGTCCCTCCGGACCCTTGCCTGATTGAGTTCATTGGGTCCTGTGCGTGCTGTCTCATTGTTTCAAGGTCATATGTCCGAGCTTCTAGTGGCCTGCAAGCCTCTGCTTCCCTGTGTTCATGAACCAGCCCAGCCTCTTACCATCTTTAACCTCTTCCACAATGGCCCCTGTGTCATGGATGGGAGTGGTTTACTATAGGAGCCCTATCCAGGGACATGCACTCTGCTATTCTTTAAAAGTTGGCCAGTTGTGACCTTCTGTGTGCATTGCACTCTGTTGTATAAGGGAGCTCGCTAGTGAGAGCTGGGGGTGCATTCGTTTTCTTTCTCACCCCCACTTCAACTTTGTTCCATGAACTACTGGTCATCTCTCAGACGTATATTTTCCATTTGTGACCAGTTGTGGGATTGTGCAGTAAACTCCATATGTTTCAAAAAGAAGCTTCTTTGATGAGTAGTGTATGGAATAATTGTCTGTAAATATCAGGATGTATATTTAGCATACAGTAAGAAATTTCGTTTGTCTAGAGAGATGACAGAGATAGGTTCTCTCTATTATCTATGATCTCTCCAGCCATGTGTATTTGGCTGTGTTTACAGTGCCATCCATGAGTTCACTCCACTGAGAGGGCTTTAAGTCCAATCAGATGGCTGCTGAATTACCTCCCCCCGGCCCCCAGATATCAGTGCCACTACTGTACCCATAGAGGCAGTTTGCTCTGTTGGTTGTAATAAATATTAAGCTTTGGGGCTGGAATGAACCACTGATTGATTTTCTCCCTTAGCAGCTTGCATGGTGCCTATGGAACCAAGAGAGCTAAACTTCAGGTAGGAGGCTTCCAGGCCAGTCCCTACTCCACTGCTCGAAGTCGGGTATCTGAAGCATGTCCTGTTTTCAGCAGTAGGATCTTATCTTCCAGTTCTGGGAGATAACCAAGAGCTCTAGAAAGAGCCTGTGTTATTTTGGGAGTCTCTTCGACCACTCTGAGCAGCCACTCAAAGGAGGTCTCTTCTGTCGGGCCCTGTGCTCCTTGCCATACATCCCCGAGGTGTTCATACGCACTAAAGTTCACACACCATATGTGCATTTCTCAGGGGGTTTGGGAGGCGATGCTTCTTCCTTTGGCCACCAAGATCTATTCAGCTATGCTCTCTCCTCACCAGACTTCCCTTCTCCCTCCCTAGACCAAACACCCGCATTGTCCCCCTTCTCCCCAATAACACCTGCCCCCTCCCATCTTCCATCTCCTGAGTTCCCTCCTCCTCTACCAAAGCCCTTGCCTGCCCTTCCTCCTCTCCTCCTGGCTGAACACTCCCACTTTCCTCATCTCCCCATGTTAATATCCATTGCCTATTATCTTCCTCTTTCGGGTCCTTCTTTTTCTTCAGTTTACTTTCTATTTTTCTGGCTTCTGGTATTACATCAGGATATATGCTCACATTTAAGGGCCTGGTGTCTTTGTGTTACTCCATTTAGTATAACAGTCTCTAGTTCCATCCATTTAACTGCAAATTTCATACTTTCATCTTTTTGTTCTTCCGAGTACAACTCCACCGTGTGAAAACACCACTTTTCATCATCCATTTGTCCCCTGAGGGACATTTATGTTGCTTCCACTTAGCTATTGTGGAGAGAGCAGCAAACAGTTGTGTACAGGTATCTCTACAGCAGGACTAGTCCTTTGGGTACATGCCAAGGAGTGGTATGATCGAATCATATGGTTGAATCATTCTTATTTTGTTTGAAAGTTCTCCACACTGCTTTCTATAGTGGTTGCAAGAGTTTAAATTCCCACCAGCAGTGACTGAGCATTCCTCTTTCTCCACATCCTCACCAGCATTTGCTATTTTTTGTTCTTTTGAGTTTAGCTGGGCTGACTGAGGTAAGATGAAATCTTAAAGTCTTTTTTATCTGCATTTCTCTAATCACTTTTGAAGGTATTTTTTATCCATTTTTATTTCTTTGTTTGAGAACTCTCTGTTCAGGTCTATAGCCCATCTTTATGAGGTCATTTATTTTCTTATTTCTTTATTTTTTGAGTTCTTTGCATATTCTGGATGTTAGACGTGTAGGTGCTAAAGATTTTTCCCACTCAGTGGGGTTTCTCTTCACTTTATTGGTTGCTTCTTTTGCTACACAGAAACTTTGTAGCTTAATGAGGTCCCCCTTCTTGATTGTTGACTTTAACACCTGAGCAACTGATGTCCAATTTAGAAAGTTCTTTCCTATGACTACATCTTGGAGGGCACTGCCTATGTTTTCTTCTAGCAGTTTCAGAGTTTCAGGTTTTCATATTGAAGTCTTTTATTTGGAGTTGAATTTTTTTCAGAGTGATGATAAGGGTCCAGTTTCATTCTTGTACAGGTGGAGATCTAGTTTTGCCAGCACCATTGTTGAAGATCCTATTGTTCCCTCATTGCGTATTGTTGGTACATTTGCCAAGTATCAGATGGCTGAAATTGCATATACTCATGTTTCAGTCATCCGTTGTGTTCTATTGATCTATGTGTCTGTTTGTGCTAGTAACATGATGCTATATGACTGTAGTTCTGTAACATAGTCTGGGAGCAGGTGTGGTGGATCCCTCTTATTTTTTTGTTCTTGTTTTTTTGGGTTTTCTTGGCCCAAGATTGCTGTAGATATCCAGGGTCTTTTGTGATTCCTTGTGAATTTTATGATGGTTTTTTTATACCTCTGTGAAAAATTTGCTAGTATTTTGATTTGGGGATTGCATTGAAATTATAGATCACTTTTCGTAAGGTGGTCGTTTTCACAATATTAATTCTTCCAATTCATGAGTATGGTAGATCTTTCCATTGCCTGGTCTTCTCCTATATCTTTCTTTGAAGACTGAAAAATTTTTATTGTAGAGATCTTCAATGTCTTTGGTTAGGTTTATTCCTATTTTTTTCTGGTCACGGTGAATGGAGGGTTTCCTTGAATGCTTTTTCTGATTGTTTGTTATTGGCATACAGAAAGTCTACTTATTATTCTAAGTTGATTTTATAACTCTGCCACTTTACTGAAAGTATTAATCATTTCTAACAGTTTTCTGATGGAATTTTTGGGATCTTTTATGTATAATACCCAAATAGACATAATTTGATCTCTGCTTTTCCAATTAGTACTCCTTTAATTTCTTTCTCTTATCTTATTATTCTTCCAAGAGTTTCAAGCATTATATTAAAAAGGAGTAGAGATAGTGGTTCCTGACTTTAATGGGAATGCTTCCAATTTTTCTCCATTTAAAATGATGTTCGCTATGGGTTTGTTGTATATGGCTTTAATTATGTTGAAGTATATTATTTTCAGACCAATTCCCTCTAGGACTTTTAACATGAATGTGTATTGGATTTTGTCAAAGGCCTTTTCTGTGTCTATTAATATAACTATGTAACTTTTGTCTTTAATTCCATTTATATGTTTTATGACATTTATTGACTTATGTATATCAAACCATCCCTGCATTTCTGGAATAAAGATAACTTGATGGTGGCAGATGATCTTTTTGATGTGTGTCTGTATGTGGTTTGCGAGTATTTCATTGAGTATCTTTGCATCAATATGTATTAAGTGTATGGGCCTGTAGTTTTCTGTTGTGTGTCTTTACCTGGTTTAGATAGTAGAGTGATACTGGCTTCATAGAAGAAGTTTGGGAGTTATTCCTCTGTTTCTAGTTTTAAAATACTTTAGGCAGTATTGGTTGTAGATCTTTGAATGTCTGTTGAAATTCTGCTGTGAATTCATCTGGATCCCAGATGTTTTTAGTTGGGAGGTTTTGCATCATTGATTCCATTTCCTTATTTCTTTGGGGTCTGTTCAATCCACTGACCTCTTCTTGGTTTAACTTGGTGGTCTCCATGACTTTAGAAATTCATCCATTTCTTTTAGATTTTCTAATTTAATGGAGTGTAGATTTTTAAAGCATTCCCTTACAATGTTCTGGAATTTTTTGGTTTATTTGTAATGTTTCCCCTTGTTTCTCTGATTTTGTTAATTTGGATTTACTCTTCCTTTTGGTTGACTAGACTAAGGATCTGTCTATCTTGCTTAACTTTTCAAAGAATGTATTCTTAGATTCACTGACTCTTTTATTGATTTCTTTGTTTACATTTCATTCATTTCTGCTCTGACTCTTGTTATTTCTTCTTGTCTACTAGGTTTGGGGTTGGTTTGTTCTTGCCTTTCCAGAGTCTTGAGTTGTATTGTTAAGTCATTTACATATACTTTTTCTGATTTTTAAATTTAGGCACTAAGAGCTATCAACTTCTCTGCTTTTAAATTATCCCACAGTTTTTGTTGTGTTGTATTCTCATTTTCATTAGTTCCAGGGCTAATTTTATTTCTTTTTAAATTTCATCTTTAACCCATTCATCATTCAGGAATGTATTGTTTAATCTCTACGAGTTTATCTCAGTAACTAGAGCTTTTTTTGCTGTTGAATGTAAGCTGTGGTTTGATAGAATGCGTAGAATTATTTCAATGTTTTTGTATTTGCTGAAATTTCTTTTGTGTCCCAGAATGTGGTCAATTTTAGAAAAAACTTCCATGAGTTGCTGAGTAGAAAGTGTATTCTTTGGTGCTTGGGTAGAATATTCTGTAGATGTCTGTTAGGTCCATTTGATGTAAGATGTCATTTAATCAGATGTCTCTCTGTTTATTCTTTGTCCAGTTGGCATGTCTAAAAAAGATCATGGGGTACTGAAGTCACCTACTGTTATTGAGTTGGTGGTAATATGTATTTTATAGTCCTAGAGTACTGTACTTATGAAATTGGGAGCCCCAGAGTTGGATGCACACATGTTCATGATTGTAATAGCTTCTTGATCAATCTATTCTTCGATAGAGTGAAGTGACCCTTTTTATCTCTTCTGATCAGTTTTCTTTTGGAGTCTATTTTGTCAGATATTAGAATTGCAACACTGGGTTGCTTCTGCTTGGACTTTCCCCCATTCTTTCACCATAAGGGAGTGTCTGTTCTTGAAGAGGAGTTTCTTGAAGACAACAAACAGGTGGATTTCCTTTCTTGATCCATTCCTCTACCCTGTGTCTTTT
This sequence comes from Eospalax fontanierii, assembly GCA_035773235.1. Lineage (NCBI taxonomy): Eukaryota > Metazoa > Chordata > Mammalia > Rodentia > Spalacidae > Eospalax > Eospalax fontanierii. The sequence goes on along the minus strand of CM069547.1, from coordinate 48,127,137 downwards.
GACAGGGGAATTGTGGCTATTGATATTTAGTGCTATCACTGGAAGATGTGTGCTGGATACCATGTTAACTTCTTTGCGTTTGTGGCCCTGTTTTGTTTCCATTATTATACCACCCTTCGTTTACTTTCTGTGGCCTCTTGGGTGTCCACATTCCTATCTTCAGGTTTCATATTTCTTCGAGTAGTCTTGGTAAGACTGGTTTGGTGGAAATAAATTCTTTCACACTATTTGTGTTATAGAAAATTTTCCTTTCCTCTTTGACTGTAGTAGATAGTTTTGCTGACTAAAGTGTTCGGAATTGGCTTCTAAGGTCATTTAGAACTGGGAGTACTTTGGTTCAGGCTCTTCTGACTTTCACAGCTGCATTGAAATGTCAACTCTGATTCTGATGGATTTTCTTTTGTATGTAACTTGCTGTTTTTTTCTCCATCAGCTTTCAGTGCCCTCTCTTTATTCTGTATATTTGATGTCTTTTGCTTTATTATTTTTATTTTATGTGTATTAGTGTACTGCCTGCATGTGTGAAAGTGCACCCATGTTGTGAATGCCGTGGAGGTCAGAAGAGGGAGTTGGATCCTCTGGAACTGGAGTTGTGAACCATGTGGGTGCTGAGAATTGAACCTGGGTCCTCTGTCAAAGCAGCCAGTACTCTGAATCACTGAGCCATCTCTTCAGCCCGCATGTAGTGTTTTTACTGTGATATGCCATGGGGAGTTTCTCTTCTGGTCATGTCTAATTGGTGCTGTAAATGCTTCTTGAATCTGTAGAGGTAAGTCCTTCCTTAATTTAGGGAAGTTTTCTTCTATAATTCTGTTGAAGATTTGTTTGATGCCATTGCCTTGTGGTCTTTTCCTTCCTGTATACCTATGATGTGTAGATTTGGTCTTTTCATTTTTGTCTCACATTTCTTGCATATTCTGTTCCTGTGATTATTAAAATTTTACACATTCCTTGCTTAAGGATTCTGGGTCTTCAACTTTGTCATCCTGTCTTGATATACTGTTTTCTGTTTCATTAATTCTGCCTGTGAGGCTTTCTTATGTTGTTTCCAGCTAGCTTATTGAGTCTTTTTGAATCCACATTCATTTTACTTTGGGTTTTCTTAAATATTTTCTCTCTTTTGTAAATTCACTTTTCAAGTCCTGAACTGGTTTTGATATTCCACTAAGCTGAGTATTTCCATGTTCTTGAGCTTTCGTCACAAGTTTACACCTTTCCTCTTTGAATTCTTTGAGTTGTCTGTTTTGTCTAAGTTCTTTGACCAAATTTACGACTGTTCTTCAAAACTCTGCATCCTTGGTTTGCTCAGGGTGGTTCTCACTATAGTTCCCTTCTGTTGGGCTAATGGAATTTGGAGGAACATATTCTTTTGGTTTTTTATATTATTTGTGTTTTTGTGCTGCCACTTGGGCCTGTGGATGGTCTTTGTTGGTTGTGTGTCTAGTGGGAACTTCTACTCTGCCTTTGTTTAATTGAATTTTGGTTCTGTTGTATTGTTTATGTAACTTTTGTGAAAAATAAAATGGTGTGTGATTCTTGCAGGAAAGTAGGTTAGCCTGAGTATTTGATGGGACAGGGTAATAGGTAGCCTGGTCAGGGTAGTAGGAGTGATGGGCTGTGTCATATAGATCAGGAATCGGTGGAATCTATGCTAGGGAGTTTAGCTGGTCTGGGTTAGGAAGCTAGTCCAGAGATCTGAAGCAGAGTAACTGTGGAGGATGTGGGTCCAAGGCTAGCAGGTGACAGGAGGATGGGGGTGGGGGTTGGGTACGTTAGAAGTGTTGAGACTATAGAGGAATGGAATAGAGATGTGCTGGGCAGGATGTGCCTTACCAGAGTCCTAGGTGAGCCGTTCTGTCAGACAGGTCAGAAGCCAGCAGAAGACAGGGGTGGGGACCATCTGGAAGGGACTTGGGGTTAGGAAGCTAGTACAGAAAACTGAGGTGGAGGAATTGGAGCAGGCCTAGACCTAAGGCAGGCAGGGAACTCGGAGTGGCTAGGTAGGTTGGAACTCCAGATATTTTTTAAAAAGATTTATTTTGTTTTTATTTTTGTGCAAATGTTTCTCTAGACACTTGCATGCAGGTGCCTGCAGAGATCAGAAGATGGCATTAAATGAAATGGAGTTATAGACTATTTTGAGTCACTCATTGTCAGTGATGAGTATCAAACTTGGGTCCTCTGAAAGAGCAACAAGTGCTCTTACATGCTGAAACCATCTCTTTAGACACTGTACTCCAATTTTATCCATTCCAACAGTCCTTCAGGGTATGAAGGAAATATTTTCATCCTATTTTTAAATTGAAAAATTAAGAAATAGGAAAAGATAAAATACCTTGCTCACAACCTGGGATATTTGAAACCTATTAAAATGTGAGTTACTTAATTGTTACATGTTAGTCTAAGCTATACATTCATCAAGATTATAGCACCAGTCACTATGCTTGGACACCAATTTTTCTCAGTTCCTCAGTTGATTCTAAACATAAATTTTACACATGGGTACTTTTGAGCCTTCCTTTATCTTAAAATTTTATTTTTAATCATGAGTATGTATGTGTATCTGTGTGTAGATATGTGGATTTGAATACAGGTGCTAAGGAAGCCAGTATAAAACATAGGATTCCATAAAGCTGGAGTTATAGGAAAGTTGTGTCACCAAGAATCCTTTGCAAGAATAGAATGTACTCTTAACTCCTAAACCACACCTCAGCCCCTTCTAGGCTTTCTTTATTGACTGCTTTGATTGCTTCCCAAGAAGACCTTTAGAATTTGAAAACTCAGATCAATTGCAGAATAGTGAGAACACAGATCTAATAAAGCACTTACATTACTTATATTGCAGTTCTCTATATTCAGCCTGTGTCTTATATTTTACTAAGACTGCTTTGATGTTTAAAGATCTTATGCACAGGAATGAGGAAATAGCTCAGTCTGTAAAGGGCTGCTTTCAAGTACAAGGACACAGCTCAACACCCAGGACCCATATGATTACATGCACTTGCATTCTCAGTACTGAGGTAACAGAGACAAGTTGATCCTTGGGGTCCAATGATCAGTCAGCCTGGCCTACTAGTTTCAGGCCCTATCTCAAAAAAGGAAAATAAAAGACCTTGCACAGTTCCCAGAACATATAGCAAGTGGTGGGCCAAGTCTTTGGTTCCAAATGGGGATATAGTATCATCTTTTGAAAATGGAATCAATGTATTCTTTATGCTCTTTTGGTCATGAAATATCAACTCAGTTTTAAGTTATTTTGATTGATATTATATATAGAACAAATACATATTGTAAAAAACATTTATGAAAAGAAGAGTTTACTTAGCTTAAGGTTACAAAGGGGCAAGAGTACCTCATGGCTGGAGGCGTGGTGACAGAGATGGCTGGAGGAGACGCCGAAGTTAAGCGCTTACAGCTTCAACCAGGCAAAGGAAGCAAGCAGAGCCTGACTGGATATCTGACAAGGTTTAAGAACTCTCTAATCCTGCCACTAGTGACGTGCTTCCTCCAGCACGGCCACACCTTCTAAGACCTCCCAAACCAGTGCCACCCACTGGGGACACAATGTCCAAGTACTTGAGACCCATGGAAGCATTCTCATTCAAACCACCATAAACTCCCTGGGCCCCATAAGCTCATAACCATATAAAATGCATTTAGTCCAACCTTAAAAGTTCCCATGGTCTTTACCAGTCTCAGTACTATTTAAAAGTCCACAGTCCAAAGTCTCTTCTAGGCTCAGGACAATCTCGTAACTCTAAGCCTCTATAAAATCAAAAGACAAATTACTTACTCCCATCATACAACGGAACCAAACACACATTCTCATTCCTCTCAGTAGAGGCATAGTGAAGAAACATAGGACAAAACAAGACCGAAAACCAGCAGGGCAAACACCGAATCCAGTAGCTCCATATCTAACTTCTGAGACTTTACTTCCAAAGAGCTTAGACGGTTCAACTCATCCAGCTTTAGTGCACTCAACATCTCTCTCTCTCTCTTGGGCTGGTACCACTATTATGCAGTTCTGCCTACTAGATGTCTCACAGCTCTGGCATCACAAACATCTCCTTGGGGTCTCCACTGCAAACCAGGCTTCACTTTCACAGCTCCACAAATGGCTTCTCAGGCCTTGTTTATGCAGGGACTCCCCTGCTGTGTCCTGCCCCGCCTTGGTTCTGAAACCTCAGAAACAACCCCTTCAGTGTTGCCTCTAAAGCCAGCACCAAGGTGAGGAGCATTGCCAAGTTTGGCTGCATTCTCTTCATTGTTTAAGTGCATATCTCTAGGCTTCTCCTTTAATCACTTTACTCTCCTTGTCAAAGGGATCCTCTCCTTCAGCATGTGCCCTGGCTCCCACATTAATCTTCCTAGTACTTTTTTTCAATCCAAACTGTACATTCCTTATTTTTTTCTGTTCCATTTGTTTTTTTTTTCCTGTAGATTTGTATAATATTCACCATTAATTGCCATGACACCATTTCTACTTTAAGTTTACCTTGAAATATCCTCCACCAAAGAAATTAGTTCATTGCTTTTCAACTTACCCTCAGCAAGCTTTTAGACTGTGGGTAGACTCCAGCCAGACTCTTTGCTAAAGTATCCCAGTTGCTGCTTAAGCCCTTATTTCCTTCTGGAACCACATTGTTCTCAGGACTACTTTCTTCTGTGATCCTACTAGAAGGACCCATTGAGCTTTACTTACAACATCAACTGCTTTTCTAGTCTAAACTTCCAAAGTCTTTCTCTTTCCAGCAAAACCCCACATGGTCAGGTTCTTCACAGTCAACAGTCCACTCTCTGGTACTAATTACTGTACTAGTTTCTTTCCTGTTACTGTGATAGACAAACTGACCAAGTAAGCTTATAAAAAGAAGAGTTTATTTAGCTTACAGTTCCAAAGGGAAAAGAGTCCATCATGGTGGGAAGGCACAGCAGCAGAGGCAGCTAGAATAGACACTGAAGTGCTCACATCTCCAACCAGGCACAGGAATCATCTATGTGATATATTTTTAAATGTTGTTATTTAAGTGTATGTATGTACGCATGTGCATGCAGATGTCCCCAGAGGCCACAAGGCATCAGGTCCCTAGAGATGGAGTTACAGGAAGTTGTGAATAATGGAAACTGAATTTGGGTCCTCTGTAACAGCAGCAACCACTCTTAATCACAGACACATTTCTCTTGCTTCAGGTTGATCAGCATTATGAATGTAAACATTCATAGTATTTTGGGGATCAGATGAGTTACAGTGATTGAAATCATGCCACATGGCAGTTTTATCTTGTCCTATTGTTAGGTCACATCATTACTGGCTCTCTTGCTCTCCTCTCTGTCCTCATGGCTGTCCTTTCACTTTCTGGAGGATGAACATTTCTCTAGATATCTGTAAAATAGTGTATTTTTGTCATTTTATGTTCTATGGAGTTTAAAACTAAAAAAATAAACATGCATCTTTCATTTTAGGGCAAAAATAGATTGGAAAGTGTCAATGACTTTTGAAACATAAGAAAAGGAATTAGGTATTGTGTGCCTACAGGATTTAATACCATGAATATTGCAGCAGTTGCTAGTTATGCTGGGTTTCCAAGGAGAGAAGATGCACACACTAGTTCCATTTTATAATATTTTCCAGCGGTCAATACTTTTCTTACTTCATTACTACAAATAAGCTGCATAATATTTTCTTTTTCTGTTGAGATAATACATATATAGTGAAATAGACAGATGTTATGAGTATAGTCCAATAAATTTTGATGCACACCACCTATTTAGTCAATATCTCAATATAGGTACATGTTTTAGGTTCCTTCTTCCCCTGTCTAATCAACTTCCACCACCCATAAGCAACATTCTACTGTTTCATTGCTTTTGCAGACAAATTAATATTCTCCATTCTCTCTAATAATTAAATTAGCTTTTTATCTAATGTAAGTAAGGTACATAATATCACACTTGTTTTACATGGGCAAAACTTTCACATCTTGTGCCTATATATCTGGAATTGGAAGCACAAAAGGAAGAACAGATATAGAGAAAGATGTATGAGAAGCTGATGAGGAGTTTCTAATGGTGTAACATTTTACACTCATTTTAGCATTCCGTAGGTGCGGTACTTGCTTCATAAACTATGCAATGTTTTGTATTTCTAGTCTTTCAGAAATGTCATTGATTGTCTAGTAATGTTTCTTATAGTGTGTTCTGTGTGTCCTTGAAAATGCAGAGTATCTTCGTATCCTGTTGTCCATTCATAAACCTTTGAAATGGTTGTTCAATTTTTCACTTAATGTTTTCATTAGTTTGTTTCCTTAAGAGGATCGTGATGGCTATGCTGTTAAGGATCTGCAATTTTAACCATTGGGAGGTTGACACAAGAAGATTGTGAGAGAGTTTGAGGTCACCCTGGCTACAGGGTGATTTCAATGTCAGCCTGTACTTCACAGCAAAAACCTTGTCTCACAAAACAACAAAGAAAAGCACCAAAACAATACTCTCATGTGCATCCCAGATGGATGATCTATCAAGTACACAAGTGTACACGTAGGGAAATATTTGCTCAGTCTAAAGTTTATGTACTAGATTTTTTTTAGTTTGAAGGGTTTTTAAATGCTAATTTATGTTTACTAGTGTTTTGCTTACACATGTATCTGCACACCACATTTGTACAATGACCTTGGAGGTCAAAAGGGGACACTAGATCTCCTGGAACTGGAATTACAGCCAGTTGTTTGCCTCCATGTGGGTGCTGGCAACTGAACCTGTGTCCTCTGCAAGAGCAGCAAATGTTCCTGACCACTGAGCAATCAATCACTTCAGCCCCAAGTTTTAGTTTTCTTAACAAAATTTTTTGATGAGCATTATTTAAATTTTGTCTGAAATCCATATTTTATAATTATTTGTATTCTCTTTAAGATGATAATTCAGGGCCAGGAAGGCATCTTACCACATTGTCTTTAGAAGTTTCCATGGTCTAGGTGTCCGGCGCATGTGTATGTTTTCTAAGTAGCTTTCTATCATGATATCTTAAAAAATCTCTGTAGTTTAGGTGCCCCATGTGGTGTGTGTGTGTGTGTGTGTGTGTGTGTGTGTGTGTGTGTGGCAACATTTTCAGTGTAACGTTTATTTACTATTGAGAACTTCATACACGCATACAATATAATATAACCCTAACCCCACACTCCTTCCTCTAAGTTTCCCTTTCTCACCCTCAAAATGCAACATGTCCACGTCTTAACTTCATTCTTATTTGTGATTTTTTTTTCTGATTATCCACAGATGTTTCATTTTGCAGTAGGCAGCTGTTCATGCAGAATCATGTGATTGATCAAGGTTCTGAGAATAAAAGCCAGAGCACTCAGTCCTATATGAGACATCTTTACCACTATCAACCATCCACCAAGACTCAGGGAGCATCAGAGATGAGGAGGAAGAAAGTCCATAACATATCTGAAATTGTCAGCATTAGTGGCTTATGTTTTATCCCACGTATTGGCCCAGTTGTTACATTATCACTTGTTGAAAACGTTTCCAGTCCTTACTGAATTTTGTTGACTCCTATATGAAAAATCAGTTAAACAGAAATTTTACTTCAAGACTGTTCTGTTTCTAAAATGTATTTTTCTAATTCTTAGGTCACTAGATTATTGAAGATTTATATCAAATTTTGAACTTAGATGACTGAATCCTCCAACTTTTTCTTTTAAAGATCATTGGACTATTTTATATTTTTATATTTGCACATGGAATTTAGACTTAATGTGTCTTTCTTCCAGAAATCTTGCTAGAATGTAGAGAGTGCCTCTATGAAATCTGCAATTCAAGTTAATACATGGTTTTTTGTAGACTTTGTTCTGTCGTGTTTTGATATGCTGTAGTTTTCAGCATATTTTGTTAGATTTATTTCTGTGGTATGATATTTTTATACTATCATAAGATTTGTTCATTCATTTTTATTTTAATTAAACTTTATTAATACTGAAAAAACTACAACATACATATGCATCCAAATAATGAACAAACATAATTTAAAATGAAGATTTTCCTATAAGATTTCTCATGGATTCACATGAAGACATTGCTCATTGCAGGACTTATTTTGCATTAAAATGTATTGTATCTTGAGATAGGATTCAAAGTACTTACAGAAAGTACATTATATCTATGAGCTCATTAAATAAACCTCATAGATAAATAAATCTCCAAGATACTTATGAGATGTATTTAATTTTCTTACAATTATTTACTGTGTGTCTCTGTGAATGTGTGAGAACACATGTGGAGGTCAGAGGAAAACTTTTAGGAGTTGGTTCTCTCCTTCTATCATGTATATTTTAGGAATCAAACTCTGGTTATCAGGTTTGGCTGCAAGCACCTTACCTTGCTGAGCCTTCTTGGCGCCCCGTGCAATTTATCTTTAATACATTTTCCAATTGTTTGTTACTAGCATATGAAAACATAAGTGATTTCATATCTTACTATTGATCAGTCTATGTAAAGGAATACCATTTGAAAGAACTCATACTTCACTTCTCTTTCAAGCTTAGTATTTTGGTTTTGGGGGCATCTTATCACACAGAATAGGACACTTACTGCCTTGTTCAGCAGAAGGGGAGTAACGGAACACAACCTCCCTGGGTTGCTTCTGATTTTAGTAGAGAAGCATTCAGTCGTTAAAACACATTACTAGTGGTAAGATTTTTTTTTACTACAGTTCTTCTAATCTTGAGAACATCTCCTTTGATTCCCAGCTTTCGAAGTGATTTTGCCATTAATCGAAGTGGTTACAGTTAATCATGTAGTGTTCCTGTGTGTTTAATCTCCAGCATTCCCCAGAACTGAATTACCTTGGGTATCACCGTTCAGCTCTTGGAGGCTGTATAGACATTTTACTCTGGTTGCAAGAGAGCACCCTTCAAACTCCTACCCGAGCCCCAGCCTGGTATGTGCACTGGGTATCTCAGAACGTTTCTTCCTCCACCTCTACCTTGCACAGGTCTTCTCTTTTAGTGTCTTACCTTGAAAGTTCTAGACCCTTTTTGAGTAAGTACCTCTTTAGTTTTGTCCCTGGGAAGTCAGAGGTTGGAAACTGAATGTAGATTGACAGCTGATGCAATCTTGGAGCTCACTCTATGTGAGTCCTTTCTGTCCAGGATCACAATCTTGGAATGTATACTGTTCATGGACTTTGGAGAACAGGACATCTGTAAAAGAGTGTATAAAAGATAAGATGATACCCAAGAGATATGGACCTTGCCCATGTGAAAAAAATGATCATATAGAAAAATGTAATGGTTAGTTGGTTTTTCAATAGTGAGAAATAGGTAATTATACACATGTTGAAATGTAGGACAAACCAGATCATCTTGTGTTAATGTTCACTGGTGTTTAGCATGTACAGTTCAATATTCTGGACCATCTCCATCACTATCGTCAGTATCATCAATTTCGCCTGATAAATTCAAGAATACATATATAGCTGAGCAAGACAAAAGCAACCTGAGGGGGAAGGGTTTATTTGGATCCCAATTCTACATTACAGTCTACCATTGAGGGAAAGTAAAGGGAAGGGAATTTAAGTAGCTGGTCACATTACATCTTCAGTGAAGAGAAGAGAACAAGGAATGAATCCATCCCTCTTATGTAGTCCAGAGTCCAGTCCATGAAGTGATATTACTCAGTTCACGCCAAGTCTTCCCACTTTGATTAACCCAATTAAGAAAATGGCCACTGACCAACCTGATCTAGACAATCTCCCACTGAGATTCCCTGACTAGGTAAGTCTAGATTATGCATCGACAAAGCCAACCGCCACACTTGCTTATGATTGTAGTATTAGATTATACAAATGATTGAAGATAGAAAACAGGTTGTCTCTGGATTTGGAATCACACAACTGTAGGAAATTCAAACATGATTTAATGCACTGAATTTCAATGCTCTCATCTGTTACATGAGGGTGGAACTGTCTGCCTTTTGAGATTGGTGAGTATCTCAGACCTGTCTATGAAATGTTCACCCACATACGCAGCCAGCAGTTTATCAGGGGATCATCAGGTGATATTGATGACAATCCCAGCCATGAATAATTAATGATGATAATGCCAGATTTTAAATATTGCTTCTTACAGGCTAAGTAGTAGTGAACTTTCTGTGAGAATTTGCTCGGAGGAAGATTCAGAAACACATTTACAGTGTTACTGACTCTATCCAAGATAGCTAATAGAAGCCATCTGGAGGAGATCTATGGACGCCTATTTAACTTGACTCCTGGCCTTTTAAATCAATTCCTCATGGGAAGTCCATGGTGGACAGCAGAACGTGCTGCCGGTACCCCACTGCACAATCCTTCTTTCATGTTTTGATTCCGTTACATCTTTGATGACTTAAAAAATGATCTTTATTAGAAGCATATCATTTAATACATAGGGCTGAAAAAGTCCCTCCTTCCCGCCACAAACAGTCATCCATTTATGGGAGAAAAGAGACTGCTCCTTCCCTCTTCAAACAATAAAGCAGCAGAATTCAAAGCAGGGGAAAAAATATTTCTAGAGAATTGATGTAATTAGAACAATTATGGGCACATGAACAGTAATTGGAGTGTATTTTTCTTTAGCTATTTGTATAGTGAAAATTCTGGGGCAAGAAATATGTGTATGTGTGCTGGCTTCAGCCCTGAGTGCATTAGTGGCACTGAAAGAGGTTGTGAATGAGCTTTGACAATATTTCTAAGGAAAAGTGACTAGAGGCAGAGCCTTGTACTTCCATGATGGAATAAAATTGCAACTTCTACATCACTGAAAAACTTTTATTATTTTTACATTTTCATGTGATCTACCAAAAGGTATAACTTATTTTCCTGAAGCAACTTGTTTATGTGTTCTCTTCATCCACATGTCCCATTTATGCTTGGTATGTGATACATCAGACAGTAGGAAAAGATTTGAAGATAAGATATTGTATGCATGTATCCAAGTATCCATGGCCAGTTTAGCGTAATTTAGAACACACAGGTGGAGGTGGAGATGGGGAGTGTTTGACTGAGCAGGCATGACATGGCCCGCTACACGCTACACAGGAGAACGAAGTGGCGGGTGTGCGCTGGAGAGAGAAAGATCCCAAGAAATGGCTTCGCGTTGCCTGAAAGAAGGAAGGCGGCTAGTTAATCTTCCATGGGGAGAGGTGATGCGTGTACTAAGGGTATTTTCTATTTTGAGCAGCAAATCACGTAATTCTCAATTAGCAGAATCTAGTAATTCTCAAACCCTAGGCACAGGTTTTCAAATATCACCATGTTTTCTTACTGACACTTCTCTCAAAAATATATATGACAGCAGAGTAGGATCAGAAGCTGAGGTAAGAAGAAAACCACATCTTCAGGTATAAAGGAGCAGGTGAAGGTGATTCTCTAATGGTCCAGCCTCCAGATCATCTCGGGATACCCAAGATGTGTCAGTCTTCCCAATACTACATGGAGTTGTTGTGAGATATTCAGTTGGATTTTAAAGATAAGATGAGTCGAAAATCTGTAGTAACACACATTTCTTTATTGCAACAACAACAGCAGCAACAACAACATTATTAATTAGTAGTAATAATAATAAATTTAAAAAGAATCCGTACTTTGGGTTTTACTAGTGTTTATAGGGTGAGTGCAAGTCAACCCTACCAACAAGTCAAACACAAAGGAAGGACTCACGGGACCCTTCACTGTGTCTCTGAACTACTGACTATTGATACTCTCTGGGAGAAAAGGAGCCATTGTCTTTAGTTGTGTTATCCACTGTTGAGCTCCATCAGGCCCCCACTAATAGCACCCAAACTATAGACTTATAGATAACCCTGGTTAATTTCCTTGGGTCACAGAACGGAACAAATAGACATGAATATGGAGAGATTTGTGGGGAGGACAGGAGTGATGGGATGTTGGAGGTAAGAATGGTCAGTCCAGATGCATATATGTGTGAACTATCTACAATTTTATTAATTCAACAAAAATAAATAAAATCTTACTTTAAAATATGAATACATACATCTTTTAAAATCTGAAAATAAAAATAGTATAAATGTTATTTTAAAAATGTAGATTCTCAGGGCTGGAAATATGGCTCAGTGGTTCAGAGTACCCGCTGCTCTTCTGGAGGACCTGAGATTTTTTTTTTTCCCAGCACACTTGTCAGGCAGCTCACAATCGTGTGTAACTTCAACTCGAGGGAATCAAATGTTCTCTTCCAGTCTTTGATGGTACTTGCATACCCATGACATACAGGGACACATGCATTCACACAAATAAAAATAAATCTTTAAAAATGTGTATTTGGGGCTGGAGAGCTGGCTAAGCAGTTAAGAGCACTGGATACTCTTCCATAGGACCCAGGTTGGGTTCCCAGTACAAATATGGTGACTGACAGTCATTCATAATTCCTTAATTCCAGATCCAAGTAATCTGCTGCCCTTTTCTGACTTCTGGAGGCATTGCACACATATGGTATACTTACATACATGCAGGCAAAACACTCATACATATAAAAGTAAATTAAAAAATTAAACACTTACACTCCTTTGCCCAAACATAATTATATCATTTAAATCAGTAGTTGCTCCATATTAGCTACAGTGCAAACAGGTCTTCGGTGGGATACTTCTGTTCCTTTGGGTCGAGATCCTTCATGCAGTACGGTTGATATCAGGTACCCTGGCAAGCAAGGAGGCAGGGCGGTTCTCTCTAGTTCCTTGTTCATTGGTTCTGCATATGTAACTGATGGGGAAATTCCCACTGGATATAAAGTAGTTTTGTAGAAAAGGAATACTGAAAACTAATACAGATGAGGCCTGTCGATTCTCAGCAGGTGAGCTATTTTACCAGTGGAATACTCTGGAGCAGAAACCTTCTTTGCAGTATGGCTGAGTCAAATCTGCCTGCAATGATTTTAGTTACTATGCGGTTCCTACCAATGCTTACTGTCTCCAAGAACAAAACCAACAGCCAACTAAAATATTTACAATTTCTTTAAAAAGCCAAATGGCCATTAAGCAATAGTTTGAACTAATCTCTTGCCAAAGCTAATATTTCCATTTAAATCTGTCCTGTGAGAGGAATGACTAAAAGCCAGTAAATATTGGTTTTAATATTTATGAAAATGAATCTGGCTAAGCATTCATTTTGATCTGCAAAATATCCTTATCACATCGATTAGCCAAATCCAATGTCAACATGTGTATTAGTTACATTTAAAATCACGATGCAGATGTTGAAATATACCAACTGTCTTGAACTGGTTTTGTCGGTCATTAAATGAAATAAATCAAATATAAAGTGAAATGTGGCATAAAATGCTATTTTATGTTTATTCCTTGGCATGGAATTTGTGTAAGGAAATCTTTTTGGTAGGGTGAGTGTTCAATTTGACCCATTTTTATGTCAATATGATGAGTGGAACTGAGTTAGGAGCACAGATTTATTCTTCAGACAGATTACAGCTCAAACCATCTCTTCATTGGCTGAGCTGTTGCTGGAGTTACTTAGCCTCATGCACCTCGCCATTCTAGCTGAGAAATGATTGGTACATGTTCTCAGCTAGGGTTAACATGGGAATGAAAAGAAACGCATACCCTGGCTATAAAAACATTTATAGTTTATTGCACACATACCTAACAAATAATATAAAGGATTCAACAAAATAGATGGTGTTAACTCAGAAATGTGTAGTAGTCTTTGGTTTGTTATTTTTCAAATTTCTTTTTAAGGAGTTTGTGTATATATAGGATGTGTGTACATGTGTATGCATGGCTGCATATATATGTGAGTGTATATCGTGTGCACAGTGTGTATGTATGTATTTTTGTGTGTCTTGGGTTGTGTGTGCAGTGTGTTTATGTGTGGTGTGTGCAATGTGTGTATCTGCTTTATGTGTATGTATGTGCAGTGCATTGTGTGTATATGTGGTATGTATTTGTGTTTACACACACATCATGGGTGTGTGTGTGTGCATGCCTGTGGAGGCCATAGGCAAATGTAGGCTGTCTTCTTCAATCATTCTCCATCTTATTTTCTTTTGACAGGGTCTCCAGTAGAAGTCAGAGATGACTAATTGTCTAGGCTGACCAGCCAATGGTCTTCAGAGGTCTTCCGGTCTCCACCTCACTTGAACTGGGATAATAGACCTGTTGCACTACACCTGGCTTTTCACTTGAGTTTTGGAAACCTGAACTCAGGTCCTCGTGCTTGCAACCTGCACTTTACTGACTAAGCCATTTCTCTAGTCCATTTATTATCTTTTCTTTTCAATGACCGTGGCCAAGACTGCGAAGTTATCTAAGTAAGAAAAATTGAACTCTTAGATGAGTTAGAGTTTTAGGCCTATTTACCTGTACTTTCTTCATTCTTAGTTCATGACTATCTCCAAGTCCTTTTGCATTTACACATGCTGACCATATATTGGAGAGGTTTCTTAGCTTACAATGATTCAAAATGTAAGGTTTTGCCTTTAGAGTGGTGTGAAAGTGATATGCATTCCATAGAAATCATACTTCATATTTTGAATTTTGAACTTTTCCTGGTCTGGAGCTATGTCATAGGACACTCCTTCAAAATCCTGTGGCAGAGAGCTTCAGGTTCCAGTCAACATGGGGAAGCCAAGATAGTTGAGCATATATGGTGTTGCTAGGCAGTGGTATTTTGTCAGTTAGAAAAAAAAATACATTTGATTCACCATGTTTTCAGTTTACAGTTGGTTTATCAGGGTGCCAGGCTACTGTAAGTCAGGGACTGACTCTTGTAAAAATTGCCCCAGCTTTTTTTAGTTCTTTCCTCTTCAACTTTCTGACTGCGAAGTGCTATAACCTGTAACTGCGAATAAAAACCAAGCACTTTCACCCCTGAGTTGCTTTTTGTCAAGATATTTTTTCATAGTAACAGAAATGAAACTGGGACACTATTAATTTGGAATTGTAAACTATCAATGGCTGCTGAGTTACTACTTTTTAAAATTTTAAAACTTTCAAAAGGTTTATTTCCATAATATTGTTTTATTTTTTGATGACTTTTAGAATGACAACTATCCGATGTTCTTTCAAAATTACCTCTAAATGTATGATATGCTGACCATGCTCCAGTGGATGAACTCACACCAGAAGACATCTGGGGACACAAACGACTCAATAGGTCTTAACATATATGACAGAATGCATGAAATCTGGTGGGCAGGCTATGGGAGAGTGCAAATAGGAAGGGAATCTGACTATGATTAAGATATATTGCATGAAATGCACAAAACTCAATAAAAATGTGTATTGAAAGAAAAATTTAAAGTACCTCAAAAAGACTGAAATTTTTGTACTTTATATGGATATTCCTAAATTCATATATAGTGAATTTTACCTTGATATTGACAAATTGATCAATAAAGTTATGTTTGAGAAAGTAAAATAAGTGATAAAAATTGAGGAATTAATATACAATAATCTTTTTGGATAGTTCTTTAAGGATGTGGAATGGTCTTTGGTGACAGTGTAGCATATATAAGGGCAAAGAATATAAATACTAAATATAAATATAAATACTAAACATTCAGCTGCTTTTGTAACAGTGGTAAGTTCAAATACAACTTCTGATATTGTTTACCATAGCATGCTCCCACTCAGATACTCAGACACGGCGTGATGGATATGAATTTTAGCTTTAATTGTAATTTAAGACAATCTACAATTACCTGGAAAGTGAGTCTCAATAAAAGATTATCTAGATTAGTGTGGCTTGTAGCTATAGTTGAAGGAAATTTTGATTAGTCGGAAGACCCACCCACTACAGGCGACACCATTCCCTTGGCAGGGAATGACTGGAGAAAGTAGACTGAGTATATTTCAACACGTCTGGCCTCTGTGAGAGCACCTCCACACTGGTCACATGTACATGTACAAACACACATAACTTTAAAACATCACAGGAAAATAACTTTGAAGCCACTGAAATAGTCCAGGCAATAGGGACTGGACCCATGAAAGAGGTCAAAGGTCAGATGTAGTCATATATGTAAGGTTTATAGTTGCAAGAAAACTTTAAAAATGCACCATGAACTAAAAACGTGTCAATGTACACTCAACTCATCAAAGGCCTTTCTGAGACCTTATATATAGATATATAGGATTCGGTTTTTTATTTTTGACATCACAGTCTTTTTTTTATCAAAAAAATGCCACAAGACTGTGAGAACTTTCTAAAGCCAATGAAGAAAAAAATGTGAGAGACCAAAATACATCTTAGTGCAAAGAGGATAAAAAGTTAAGGCCAGAGTGTGATTATTTTCAATTTCATTGTATTTCACTGGTCTCTTACTTACTATTGAGCAAACTGATTTGAAATGCTTATAATAGGAACAACTTGCATTATGAGGGATTTGGGGAAATTCCAAAAACCACTAGGCAAATACTGCTTTCTTTTAATTGGGATTGAGTTGTATCCACATTCTTTCAAGTTGATTCTCAGATCATTGCAACATTCCATTTAGTTCGTTTTCTCTGGAAGGAATTCTATATTAATAAAAGAGATCACTGACCTTGGAGCTTATAATTTTTGAAGACATTTTAAAATGTGACTTCTGCTGACACTTCACAATATACAAAGAGCTTTTTTATGTTGTTCTTTTGAGAACTTGCAAGAGGTATTTAATTTGCAATGTTTTCAACCAATAGGGAAAAATAAGAGGACTGTACTGCGATTCCTGGTTTGATGACCCTGAGTAAACTGCAGATATCCCATTGCATATAACAGACGAAGGAGAGCATGTTTATATGTATTGTTTTTGCAGTATTAGACATCAAAGAAACTAACCTGTACTAACTGTGTAAACCTGCTGAAACATCCAGCAAGCAGCGTTACTCTAGTAATGGTGTGTCAGCACACACCAGTAACAGTGAGTGGAGGAAGCCTATCACACACTAGCCTGGCCCTGTTTGCATGCAGCCTTTGTCATTTTGATTACAAAAACAAATCTGGAAATATATTAAGCAAATTGGCCTAGATACAGACAAATATTATATGTTCTCTCTCTGAAGATTATTTTGTGGGTGCTGCCTGTGAGTCTAGAAAGGAGACCATGAGTGTGTCAAGAAACAGCAGGAGACAACAGAACACATGTGACATGAAAGCAGAAGTGTAGGTCATAACGCAGGGTGGGCCTAGCCAGGTCACCTGCCAGGAGGAATAGAGGAATGGCTCCTGTGGGCGTGGCACTCTGCTGTGAGACCAGCTTCTGCCTGGCATCTGGAAAGAACCTGCCCACCTAGGGACAGACCACTATTGGCTGTACTCAGGACCCCATCCCATAAGGCCATTGGCTATCCAGACCTATAAGACCTTTTGCACTTCCTTGAATAAATGAGCGTGCAGCCCCATCCGTGTGCTTCTCACTCAGCTCCCAGAGTTTGTGTCTTAACTCTGTGCCTACCCGCCCCCCCACACACCATGGCGGAATCCCTACCGTCCCCTCGGCCTAGCCCCCAGCACTGGGACCCCTGACAGGGAAGGAAGCCTAGTAATGTTAAAGGGTGCAAGGCAGAGCAGAAGGAAGAGGGAGGAGAATCAAATAAGGGAATTTTGTTTGAAAATGTCGTAATGAGGACTAATGCTTTGAATGCCAATTAAAATAAAAAGAGCGGCCAGTGAGATCGCGCTGTAGGAAAAGCATTTGCTACAAAGACTGGCAACCTGAGTTTGTCCCCTGGAGCCTGTGATGGAAGGCGGACAAATGTCTCAAAAGTTGTCCTCAGGCATCCAAATATTCACTGTGGCCACGTGTGCCCTCCGGTCACACTAGATAAATGTAATAAAAAATTTTAAAGAAATATGTAAAGAACGAAACCAAGCATGATTCTGAAAAAGACAAAATTTCATATAAATACACATTTATTTACCCTAAGTCACACAGTAGGCAGTCAGAATACTCTAGAACCCGACATCAAAATGTGTTTTAACAAAAGAGTGACAAAGATATAAAACTGCCTAATCAATTCCTGCCTTTAGTGAGGTTGGTCTCCCTGAACCAAAGTTTAATATGAATTATATTAGTCGTCTATGTTTCGAGACCCTTGATGATGGGTTACGAGTGTGGACTGTTTGAATAGTTGTTTTAGATTTTTAAAATTATTTTTAGTATAGATTACTTATATATATATTGGATTTTATTATGAGATTTTCAAACACATATAAAATGTATTTTGATCATTTTCATGCCCATGTCCTCCCACCAGCTGTGGCCTTTGTCTCCCAGCCATTACCCTCATTACCTGTCCCCCACCCTGCCCCCACTGTGGCCTTTCTCTCCCAGCCATTATTATGCCCTCCCCCGCCCCCACTGCTCTTGCAGAGGACCTGAGTGAAGTTCCCAGCACCTACAACAGGCAGCTCACAACCTCCTATAACTCCAGCTCCAAGGGATTAGACACTTCCTCTTGACTTCCTTGGTTACCCACACATGTACTCACACATATACAAGAAAAACTGTTAAAATAAATCTTAATAAAGAATAAACACAAATTGAAATGTTTTACCTAAATTTTTCTATTTATACAAAGTCATTTATTGAATTAGTACTTGATTTGGGAGCCAGAACAAGTATTAACTAGTTCTCATTAAGCTTGTATATCAGAATTAAGGTATTTTCTTCCTAAGTATATTATATTCTAATAAGAAATTAGTAAAATAAAAATATCTGCTAAAATTAGAGAAAGGGGGCTGAGAGGTGGCTAAGCAGTTAAGAGCACTGGCTGCTCTTGCAGAGGACCTGGGTTTGGTTCACAGCACCCACATGGTGGCTGACAACCATCCTTAACCCTTGTTCTAGGAGGTCCCACTCTCTCTTCTGGCCTCTTCAGGCATTGCAAGACTCTGGGCCATTCACATCCATGCAGGCAAAACACTCATAGACATAAAACAAAAATAAATAACTCAAAAATGTTTTTAAGAATTAGAGAAATAAGTCAAAGAAGGGAGAGCATTGTACCTGTAGCAACCGACAAGACTGCGAGGCAGTGTTTTCTAGGCAGCAGGGAATGGGGAGTGAGAGGAAGAGGTGGGTGGGACTATTATGGGCTGTATATGGCCAGGGCACCCCACTGTGTAAAACATGCTCCCTTAGAGACACTGGCCCACACATCACCTGAAGCCCTCATGAGGCCTCCCAGGGTGAGTCAAAATCAAAGAGCTGGATGGCGAATGGCTGAGGAAATGCATTTTTGAGAAAAATTCTATACATGACTAACAGGCCAGGTTTAAGAAGCCGCATCTGTGGTTGGAAGTTCAGATTTGTTTATCATTCACTTGAACTTGCCTAGCTGGAGACAAATTGGTCCAGTGGACTTCAGATAGGAAGGAAGGAGTGGAAAAGCAGGGAGTTACCAGCACTGGACCCTTTCTTCATTGTCATTAATAAGTACATGCTTCTCTGGACCAGGATCTAGGCAGTAAGTTTGATGGAAAATTAAATTTTATTTCTGAGTTGGTATTCACTCGTAACAAAAAACAGGTGTTTCTAGAAAAGGACACTGTAGCTCAGAAGGAGACATGAAAATGTATCTCGTCCATATGACTCCATTTCATAACAGTCCTCTCTGACCTCTACTAATAACAATCTTCCCATTCCCTCTTCTCCACAGTTTCCTGAATCTTGGCGGGAAGGGACTGTCATATAGATGTCATATAGATGTCCAAGGCTGAGCACTGCTGAGTCACATGTGCTCTGCACTTTGACCAATTGTGTGTCTCTGTGTTAACCAGAATCCAGTTTATTTATAAAGCTTCTTATTTTAAAAAAATGAGTTACTGTGTGTTTCATTCAGAGTGTCTCAATCAATTTAATTTTCTTTATACCCCTTCCCTACCGGCATCTCCCCATAGCTTCCAGCTAGAACCCATACATTGTTTCATCTGTGTTAAGGTCTAGTGTGTCAAGTCAGTGTCCCCAAATGTCCCCCAGTGCAGGTTCACCAATGAGGTCTAGTGCACCTATTCAGAGTCCCCTACTTTAGGAAGATAATTTCATGTTCACCTAACAGCAATAAGTTGTCAATATTTCTTTAGGAAAGGTTGGGGTCTGATACCCATTTCCTGAGTTCCATCTTGGGTATTTGTCTGCTTGAGTTTGAACGGATCTTGAGCATGCTGAGATAATTGCTGTAGGTTCAAATGAGCAAGGAACTAGGAACTTGTAGGATTCTCTTAAAATCTTTCCACCCCCTCTTCCACAATGGCCCCTGGGCCTTGGGCGAGTGAAACAATCTAAGAGTCCTCTCCACGGGGAAATTCCTAATCTCTATTCTTTGGTCATTTATGACCTTCTGTGTTCCTGGCCCTCTGTTGCATGAGGGAGCTTCATTAATGGGAATCAATTCATTAGTGTCTTCTTTACCATTTGTTCCATGTTGCCTGAGCCTTGGGTGTAGAGGTTGCATTTTAGGTGTGCTGCTTGGGCATGGGCAGTTCACTGACAATGTCTGTGTGTGACCAGTTGTGGTATTCTGTAGTAGTCTCCACGTGGTGCAATAGAAGCTTCTCTGATGAGTGGTGACTGAGATGCTTGACTGCAAATATAAGGATACATATTTTACACTTAGTAAGAAGTTGCATTAGCCTAGGAATGTGACAGGCTTGGAGTTTTCTCTAAGATCCATGACCTCACCAGCCATGTGTATTTGGCTATGATTATAGTACCACAGATGAGATTCTTCCATTGAGTGATCTCTAGGACTAATTACGTAGCCCTTGTTGGCCCCAAGATAAAAGTGCTACTACTGCACCAGTGTTGAGTGCTGTGCTGGTCATGGATGTGGTCTTTTGGTCATGAAGTGGGTGTTGGGCTATTTATTGATGTTCTTCCTTGGTTGCTTGCATAGTTTTTTTCCAGAGCTGAGTTAGCCTTCAGGGAAAGTGGCTTCCAGTCAGTTCCTGCTCCATCACTACAAATCCAGTCTCTGAAGTATGTCCTATTTTTAGCAATAGGGTCTTACCTTTAATTCTGGGAGGCAGTGAATCAAGAAAAAAAGTGACCCAATTAAAAAATGGGCTAAGGGTCTGAGCAAAGAATTCTCAAAAGAAGAACTAAAGATGGCTGAGAAGTATCTTAAGAAGTGTTCAACATAGTTAATCATTAGACAAATGCAAATTAAAACCACTTTAAGATTTCATAATACCCTAGTCAGAGAAGTCAGATAGATAAGATCAAGAGAAAAAAAATGACAATAAATGTTGGAAAGGATATGGGGAGAGATGAACAATAATTCACTGCTGGTGGGATTGCAAACTTGTGTAACCCCTATGGAAAGCAGTGTGGAGAACTCTTAAAAAGTAAACATGAATCTAACATCTGACCTGGTTATACCACTCCTCAGCATATTCCCAAAGGACTCATCCTATTGAGGTGATACTTGTACATCCATGTTTGTTGCTGCTTTTGTCACAACAGCTAAGAGATGGAAGCAACCTAAGCGTCCTGAAACTGATGAGCAGATAACGAAAATGTGGTACATTTACACAATGGAGTTCTACTCAGTGGAAAAGAAAGACAAAATCATGACATTTTAGGTAAACGTATGGAACTAGAAACTGTTATGCTAAGTGAAGAAACACAGAATCAGAAAAACAAAT
This sequence comes from Eospalax fontanierii, assembly GCA_035773235.1. Classification (NCBI taxonomy): domain Eukaryota; kingdom Metazoa; phylum Chordata; class Mammalia; order Rodentia; family Spalacidae; genus Eospalax; species Eospalax fontanierii. The sequence continues at coordinate 48,105,503 of CM069547.1, read as the reverse complement.
GATCTATGTTCTCTCTCATTTGTAGATCCTAGCACCAAACTCTTATAAGTGAGTATGTATCCTGATATAACTGTAGGAACCAGGAACATTGGAAAGGAATCAAGGCGGTAAAGGGAAATAAAGACCCTGAGAGAAGACTAGTAGGAAACAGGTGTTATTTAGAAAGAAACAGATAAAAAGAAGGTATTTAAATGGCAGCAGGGGAGAGAGGGTTATACAAGGAACTATGGGATGGTGATAAAGGGAAAGAAACAGCTCAAGAGAGGTGGGGTTATAGTGATAGTGACTGGTATTATCAAGGGAGAAATGAGGAAACTGGGTCACTTTAAATGGGGAAGGCATGGAGGGAGGGCTAGACAGGGAGAGAGAGAGAGAGAGAGAGAGAGAAACAGTGCCTACATAGTGTAAAACACCATAGGAAATCATATTAGTCTAACAATCTAATGACAAATTTGACATATAATATCTCTACATGAGTCCATGTGCATGAAAACTACATAACAAGAAACAGTGCCAGACAGGAGAAACCTTCCTTTGAGTTGTTGTCCAGGGTGGTCCAAGAGACCCCCAAATCACACAGGTTGTTTCCCCAGCCTTTGATTGCCTCTCACTTTGGCTCAGATATGAGAATAGCATATGCTATAAACTGCATGGATTTTAATGTACATAAAAGTTTTCTTCTCTTATAGTAATGTAATGGTTTAACTACAGAAAACAAAAATTTAAATATTTTCCTACCATTTTTGATTAGCTAAGTATCAAATTGGTATACCTCTCAATTATATCAAATGTTTAATTTTAAACATTGTTGTTTCAATTGCTGGCTTGAGTTTCATATAAAATTATTAAGTGAATTTCTGGCTTGGAATTAGGACCAGATTTCCAACAATACCTGAAATACTTCTAAATAAACTTTTGCCAGTTTGCATAATAAGCAAAGATGTGTTCTCAGCATTGAAGATTAAAAACTCAAAACTTCAGTCCACTCTGAAAAATACTGAAGATGCTCTAAACATTCCAGTGTCCAATATTCAACTACGGCTGAATTTTTTATATAAAAATAAGCACATAGATCCATTTAATTAGTATGAAAACTTGCTTTCGTCTTTAACAAGTGATAATGAATTCATATCATTTTTAAGACAGATTTCTTTATGATTTGTTTTTTGTCAGTGTTTTGTGTTCTTATTTTATGTAGCTGTGTGCCTAGACTTGTGTACATCCGAGGGAAAAGGGGCTGTATGTGGACATGGTTAAGACGTGTGCTATTGACAACACTCTGGGCTTCAGGTATTTTTCCATTAAAACACTGAGCACAGGGAGAGTGATTTTAGCATGCTCAGACTAACATGCAGCAAAATCACAGGCTTTTTGAAATGAAATGGAAACAGACCAGATGGGCCCTGTCTCCTCATTTGGAGATCCATTTTAGCTCCATTGAGCTCAAGTACAACTCCCTAGTAACATGTCTTAAAATACACACTGCACAAAATCTTACGAAAGTGAAAAATGTGTTTTAGAGCATGAGAAAGTCCTTTGATCTTTCTAACCTACTCCATTTACAGAATACTTTAAAATGTATTTTATTACTCCTTATGACACAGTAATAATTATCTCAGGAGAATGTGGTTTTATATGTGGTTATCACCATGGGCTATAGAGAATCAAATCTCAGCTCAAAGTATGTGCATTCTGAGCATGCTTGTGTCCAAGTTTTCTCACTGGCAAGTGAAGATAATAATGCCTAGCTCATTGTATGGTCCTAGGGGTTAAATAATTTAATGAAGCAATATGCCAGACAGGCAAGCCAGAAAAATACTTGACGTAATAAATTTTCTTTATGTAATTGTTGATATTATAGCAAGTTTTTACTTGACATTTATAGATGATATACAAGAAATTTTTACAACAAACTGGACCATAATAGGTTTAAAAAAGAACATAAATAACTTTAAATATTGTACTTCAGAAACTGGAAAGTTCTTTTAATGAGATTTGAGATTGTTAGACTAATTTCATAATCAAAAATCAAAGAAAATTGTAATAGTAAATTAGGCTCTACCCAAGGAAATCAGAGAGTTCGAGACTCTTGTGTGATCTTCCTAACAGAACATCTGAGAAGACGTGGGGCATGCCCAGCACGCTGTGCCCAGCACAGACCTTGAGTAATATCAGTACTGGTATGGTAGCCACTGCTAATATCTTTATTAATATGTTCCTCTAAAGACAATTTTCATCTTCGTCATAGAGCTGTAATATGCATTTATAGTTTGCTTCTAATCACTGTGACAAAGCAGTCTGACCAATACCAGCTTGGAGAGAAAAAGAATTTACTTGGGTTACATCTCCCAGGTCACACAGTTCATCACTGAGAGAGTTCAAGGTAGGAACTCAGGTCAGGAACCTGGAGGCAGGAGCTGGAGCACAGTCTGTGGAGGAACACTGCTTACTGGCTTGCTCCCCTGGCCCAGGCTCAGTCTACCTTTTTATAGAAGACAGAACAACCTGCCCCGAGGTGGCCCTGCCCACAGTGGGCTGGACCCTCCCACATCACTGACTAAGAAAACACCCCACAGACATGCCTGCAGGCCAATCCAGTGGAGATAACTCCCCACTTGAGGCTCCCTCAATCCAGGTGTGTTAAGTTGACACTAAAACTATCCAGCACACATACTCTTTCAGGGGAAATCTGTTCTAGCTATATGAGAACGGATTGCAAAATGAAGTAGACACTATGAGACTGAAAAGAGGAAGAGAGATCCCAGATCCCCGAAGTATCCTCTGAGGGATCACATGCAGAATCGTGTCTTAGGTAGCAGCAGGGTCAGTGAATCCCTGCGTCTGAGGGCTAGAGGAACGGTTTATGACTAAAGTGGCAGAGGTGAAAAGGGGCCAACCAGATTGCTGTTAGCCATCATGTGGGTGCTGGGAACCGGACGCATGTCCTCTGCAAATGCATTTCTTTCCATCCCTTTTTGAGCCCTGCGTAAGACCATGTGGATCATCGACATGCAGCAGGCAAGTAAGCTGTGTACTAGGCAACTGGCTTACAAAATGTTTGTCACATGGGTAGCTGCACCCTATTTCCTAACAAGGTGAAAGTAAGTGTAAGGAATGCAGGTTACCAGGATCCTCCCAAACCTGCTGATTGGGGAAGCTTCGAGGGTGGGCTCACCAATTGGTTTTGATTTGTTCTGCAAGAGGTTTGGATGCACATAAAGTTTAAGAGTTACTTTCTTAGGGGACTGGCAGTAGCTCTGTGGTTAAGAGGCTGTAGTGCTCTTCCAGAGGTCGAGGATTTAGTTCCCAGTACACAGCTGACTTTAACTCCAGTTCCTGGGGATCACATACCTCTGCTCTCTAATGGAACCCACATCCACACACATATACACATAGTTTAAAGAAATTAAAATGCATACTAATAAAAGTTACCTTCCTGGAGGGTACCAAACACTGAGTAGGAGGGTGGAGTCGTTGGATAACTCACAGAGCAGAGTCCTTGCTTTCCAGCCAGTCACTCTCTTGTGAGATAGAAATGAATTTCACTTTTGCTGGAGCCCCTTAGGCTTTCACTTTCTGTTAATACCTGCTTTACAAGCATTCAAACTAAAGCTTGCAGAACCTTTCAGCTTCTCAGTACACAACCAGCCGACTTTAACAGGGGAACGAGAAACAAAGTTTTCCTTGAAGAGCTATTAATAACCTGCAGACTCTTACAGAGGAGGAGGAAAACTGGCTTTCATTTGCTAGACCTAATCAAAAACACACATCATATGCCATAAGCTCGCGTCCAGACACATGTTCCTCATAAATTTTTCAGTTATAGAACTATGTTCCTTGGAAGTAAAGTAGTTCAGGAGTAAATCATTTATAGTCAGGATAATATGCATCTATATTTAAATAACCACATGATTAATCATATCTTTGGACTAAAATCTACATTCTTATTTATTTTGATTCAGTAGAGCTCAGTAAGATACAATAAATATTCAATAAACTACAATAAATATTTCATAAAAGGATATTATATTTTAAAAACTTTAAAAGGAAATTAAAATATAAAGGATTAAGAAAGGAGAACATTTTCATGGAGTTCAAATCCTCCTGAATTCATAGTGGTTACATTCCCGGGAAAACATTGAGAATCACATGGTTTCTTGGAGCTTCTATAACCCATTCTTTTAAAAAGCAATTGTAAATATTTAAAGTATAAAATGTGATGTTACAGAATGGAGAAAGACTAAATTCTAGCTAATGTTTCTGCTGGCTTCTCTCTGACATGTGTGAGGTACATTTTTGTATGCTGTTTGCCTTTCCGGACGACAAAAATATTCTGCATTTAGTACACATTTCTAAACTGAGATGATGCATGAGGAATTTTAAATTTGTTGTTTTGTTTTGTGAGACAGGTCTTATGCAGCCAAGGTTCTCCTTGAGCTCCTGATCTTGCTGATGACCTTCCAAGTGATGGAATAACAGGTGTGCACCACCATGTCCACCTGAGGATCTTATTAACGGGCTCAAATGACTTTAGCTTGGGCTTGGAAGTGGGATTAGTTTTTGAACCTCTATTCTGACATTTACTATGTGGTCTTGGACATGTTAAACTCTACAAAACACAGTTTCTGATCTCTAAAATTTTGCCAATAATATTTGCTTCCATTTTTCTGTGACAACCAACCCTTTGCACTCACATCTTTGCCAGCAGTTGCTGCCACTAGAGACGTGTGTCTCTTCTCTTAACCTCTGTCACCACACAGGATTTCTCCTCATCAATTCCTCCATGACCTATAGGTTGAAAGGTAATGGAACATATTAGTCTTTAAATACTCCTCAAAAAGTTACACTGGCCTGCAGGATGATAAGGATAAAGGGATGTATTTTGATATTCCTATGTTGAAGTTTCTGCAGAAATGGGTACTCACCTCAGTGAATTTTTGATCTTTTCTGGACTCTTTTGTCTCCCCGCCTCTTGCATGTGACCCCACTCTCTTCAACAGCCATCAGTATGCCTTCTTTTGCTTTAGAATATTCAGAGTTCAACACTGGGATGACAGTAGGGTGCCATCACCCCTGAGTACCTTTTAAATTCTCAAATGGTGGCTGTTTTTATTCATGTGTTCCCTTACATTTCAATAAGCAGGTCTTACTGATTTTGCCTCACATGGGACTTTGGCAACATGCCTACTAATTGCTCCTTTTACAATTACCTTTCCTTAATTTTAGCTGAGCCACTGCCCTATAGCAAGAATATCTTCTAATGCAACTTAAATTTAAAGGATCTGTTCAGAATAATAATGCGTGTAAATAGATGATTTATGAAATCTCTTGCTTTTCAGATCTGGACGTTCTATTTGCATTTCTGTGCTGTGATAAAGCATCCTGGCAGGAAGCACCGTAGGGGAGGAAAGGGCTTATTCAGTTTACAATTCCTACTTACTGTTCGTCATCAAGGAAAAGTCAAGGCTGAACCTTAAAGCAGCTAGTCACAGTACATCCACAGCCAGGAGCCGAAAGGAATGAATGTGTGCATGCTGCCTGCGGCTGCCTCTCATCTAACTTTCTCCTACAGAACTCTCTGTCCAGGGAATGGTGCCACCCACATTGGGCTGGGTGTTCAAACATCCATTAAGAATCAGGACAGTTGTCCATGGGCATGCCCAAAGGCCAATCTGATAATGATGGCAAAGACTGAGATGAACTGGGATCTCCATGAAGACTCAAAGATTCAAGGAAAACTACTTTTCTGCATAAGTTTAAAGAAGAATAAACACCTATGTAGAAATGTGAGGAAACAAAAGGGAGAAAGACTATGACTTGATGCATATACATAGGTTGTGGGAACGGCAAGGCCTGCCCCATCTTCTTGACCTCTCTTGGGCAGCTGCAGTCTGTCTTCCTGAATCCATGGTGTATGAGTTAGGGTCTCTGCAGTGAGGATCTTCAATGATGACAGGAGATGGGAGCAGGGAAGAGGGAGATGATCGCTGCATTGTAGATTGCATGGATTTGAGCATTTATGGGTTCTTCCCCTGCCTTGAGGAAGAGGAATTTGGTTTTCTAAGGTTTGCTTTAGGGGAAGAAATGGGATACAGTAGGACAGGAGATAAGAAATGTGCTGTTTCTGATGTCTTCAATTTTCCTCAATTCAAAGTACCCAACACATGATCTGGGATATCTTCTGAGAGTTAGCATTCTTGGGAAACTATGCTTTGAATTTTAAAGCTATTATTCTCTACTATGAAAAATGGTCAGGAATATAAAATAAAAGAGACGTCTATGTTTTCTTTCTATTTCTGTCTCTCTGTCTTTCCTCTTTCTCTTTTACTTTCCCTTTGGGGTATGTGTGTATGTGTGTGTGTGTGTGCCCACACACACATATGACAACAATGAAGGCCTGTACCAAGATCTCAAGTCTGCATAGGTATCAGACGGTCTTTAGCCAAATGATTGTCAAGCATGAGAGGAGCTGCAGTCCTCTTAGCTGCAGTGGTCAGTTTATCATTTACCAGATTTCCAGAGTTGATGACTTCCCATGTCTTATTGTAAACCACAATCTCAGCGGCTTGGGAAACTCTAGATCTAGAGCGACCTCAAAGTTTGAGGGTGGTTTCGGAGGAAGGAAGCTCTCTTCCACCCAGTGCCACATCTGTTCTCCCTGGTTATCAAACAGAGTCACTTGTGGTCACACACAAGACAGAACAATGTTGATATATTGCTGTCATGAGATACCTTAGGCAGCTAGCTTATACTGAGGAAAGAATTACTTTGGCTCATACTAGGAGTTTTCTCTCATATTGTGGGTCCCAATGTTTCGGGCCTCTGGTGATGGTGGCACATCACCTGGATACATGTGGTATGGCAAGTAACACTGTGATCTTGGAAGAAAAGAGAAACAAAACAAGCCAGAATCTCTCAGTCCTGTAGGAGGATGGAATGCTTCCAATGGGCAAAATTCCCTCACTAACCAACAGTTTCTTAAATGCCCAAAGCATTTCCCAGTAGCCTTACGCTGGGAATGAAGCCATTAAAGGCATGCCTTTCAAGTGACACTCTCCAGTAGAGTGATAGACATGCTCTGCTATGAGAGAGGATAGATTGATACCAGAGTGGATGATGGATGCCTTAACTGGGATAAGCTGATCAGAGAAAGACTCTTTAAAGAGGCAGAAATTCATTTTGGAATTGAAGGGTGGGGAAGCTGTTTAGACTAAGAGGAAATTATTATTCGCACCTGCATAGCACAAGAGGTGGGAAAGGAGGAGTTTGCTATGTTGTAGGGTCCAAGGCACAATGACCAAAGTGGGGAACATCTCCATGGGTGATAGACAGGTTCATTCCTCAAGTCTACAGGTCGTGGGTCAACTCTAAGCAATAGCTGTCTTTATACACCTGATGGAAAGGCGTTGAAGAAGTTTAAATACTAATCTGATGCTACTCAGTTTCTCCTTTGCTGGCTGCTATGTGTTGATTGGCTACAGGAGATCATGTTTAGTTATTTCCTGCCATAGTCCTGGGAGAGCAGAAGTGATTGCTTAGATAAATATGATAGAAGTGCTGAGGGAGAGATTTAGATTTTTGCCTTTGGAATAATTAATATACTATGATGGATGGTTAGAGAGAAAGGACTCCCTATATTGTTCTCAATATTTTTATTTTATTAATTTTAACTTTTATTGATGTATTTGTGTGTGTGTATGTGTGCCTGTACATGGAAACCTGAGGAGGCCAGAATAGGGTGTCAGATCCCATGGATCTGGAGTCAAAGCAGTATGAGCTGCCTGACCTGAGTGCTCGGAACTGAACTCAGATCCTCTGGAAGAACAAGCACTTGTACCCACTGAGCCATCTCTCTGGCCTCTCGATCTTACAGTCTTTGTCAATAGACAAAGAGCCAATATGTGTAATGAGGGCATTTACTTCACCTTTGGTGTAATGTGCTGAAATCTTAGAATTACTTATCACTGTATCCTACCATTATCTAGTCCAGCTGACACAGCACATGTCTACTTGTTCTGTGGTTGCAAGTTCAAGGCTTAAAGAAGAGATCAAATTTGGGAGTTAGGATTGTAACTCACTGTCAAATAGATTTCATGTACAGTCAAGGAGCTAGATGGACTCACCTCAAAAACTGTGCCCATGAAGGATGAACGAGTGAGGAGCCGAGTCTGGCCTCTCCAGTGTGGCAGTTCCAAAGAGGAGAAGTGGCTTTCAGTCAAGATTTAGGAGACTGGTGTGCATGTGTGTGTGCACGTGTGTGTGTGCTTGTGTGTGCATGTGTGTGTGTTTTCACACTTTTTAAAATTCAATATAAAGGACCAAAGTTTGAATACCTCAGCCAGGCAACATAATAACCTTAGAAAAGCTCTATTTGTCAAAAAAATCTCATCTACATGTTTTTTTATAAATAGAAATAGTCATTAGTTTGAGAGATTTTTCTTCCTTTTTTCCTCCTAAACATGCTGTTACTTGCTCAGATAGTACAGGTTAAATGAGCCTCCATTAAGTTCTCATGACCCACTCCTTTCAACGGAAATATTGTTCTGGATAGATTTTAACTTAAAAGTAAACTACAATTCCTAAGAATCTCTCAGTATGTGGGCTACGTCCATCAAACAATTTTCCTGTCATCAAGCACTCCACAAATGGGCAATACTCTAATGACTGTAGAAAACTCCTTATTGATGCTCTTATCTCACAAAATTTCCATCAGCGTTCTCCCGCCTTTAAGAAAGAGCTAATAAAAAAAGTCCCCGCCGCTTTTTGTCAGGTAGTCCTTGCTGATAACAGTGTTCCTCCCCCGAATATGTCTCCTTCAATTGGTAAATACATCCAAATGGAATTTTTGCATCTCTGCCTGACAGGGGGTTACAGGGGATGTTTTTGTCATAGAGTCCTAGTTGAGGAAACAATAGAGGCCCAGAAAGCAATAACAAACAAACATGCCTCCAGTGGGAGAAAATGGCTTAAAAAGTATGTTATCATCCTTCGAATATAGATTATGTGATGAATACTGCAGTTCAGAAAGCTGAAGCAGAAATAACTGTCATTGTGGACAATAAAAGTATGATTTTTGCAAACAAACAGGAGCCTTAAAAAGAGGCATTTCTTCTTGATGAGTGAAAGGCATGCACGCAGATACAAGATCCAGGGTAAACACGGAAGTTGCTGAATGAAGTCATCCCCTCTGTTATTTCTTTCTAATGTTTCTTGGAATTTTAAATTGGATAGACTCTCAAGTTGTTGAAAGCGACACTTCCATTTTCAAGTAATCTCAAATGTATAGAATAGATTCAAGCCTAGAAACATCATAAAGCCACGAATGAGCAGAGCTAGTAACACTTACCTCTCTGTTCTTAAGTATTGCTTGTGTGCTTACCCTCTGATGCTCTGTGTGATCAGCGCTGGGACAGATAAAAAATCAAAATGATCTCTGTGGGATCAAGGCCAGCATGGCCTACTAGTAAGTTCCAGGTCAGCCGAGGCTACAGAGATACCCTGTCTTTAAAAAGAACAATTTCCCACAGCTGAGAAACAGTTGAGATAAAGTATTGACTCATGAAAATAGTGAGGGAGATGTCATCAGGGCAAGCATTTTAGAGGTTAGGAAGCTAGTCTTCCATTGTGATTTCTACGATGCTGATGAATATAGACCTAGACAGCTGCAGGTGAGGGGTAATAACTACCTTGGGCTCTATAGACTGGGCTTCATAGAGACACCAGCATCACCATACAAATAATCCAAGGAGGGACATTCTTTTTATAAAGATGCACAGTGGAAACAAAGCTACCCTGCACATAGTTTAACTCATGTCTTACCAGTTATGATATAGTTAGCTTACCACCGTCAAGACAGTGGACATTTCCATCAGAACGATTATTGATTTGCCCTCCTTGACAATCCATTTTCTCTCCACACCCGAACCCTGGGCAAACACTGATCTGATTACTGTCAACAGAGAATAGTGTGCAGATTTCTAGAACTTGATATCTACATAATGTGATCTCATTTTTCTCTGGCTTTTTTCACTCAGCATGATTGTTGATGCTTATGTCACTGTGTAGGTCAATTACATTTATTTAAGTAAATATTACAAGTAATACTGCGTTCTAGTTTGCTTTCCTATTGCTGGTGTAAAATACTAACTAAAACCAACTTGGGGAGGAAAGGGTTTAATTGGTATGTAACCTATAGTTTCTTCTCTACAGGTGACTCTAACTCTATTTTGTATCAAACTGACAAAAATGAACTAGAACATATTGCAAGGTTTATAATAGTTAAATAAAATGCACTGCATGCCTCAAAAATGCCATAGTAAATAAACTGTATATATAGATGTAACACAGTTTTTGCATTCCCCCATTGGAGGACATTTGGGCGATGGACAGAGTTTAGCTATTGTCAGGATAACACTTTCCAGGGAGACATGAGCAAATGTCTACTTGTACCAGATACGTGTGGATCAACAGTTAGAAGAAAGGAGTTCACCCAAGTCTAACTTAGGGAGCCAATGAGTTTATTGGAATTCCTTGCAGAAGCTTGGGTGAGGGGATGCTCCCAAGATCATAGATGACCCTGGAACAACACAGTTGTATCATTGGAAAGTCTCACCCCAGCATGAATTGATGACTTCTGTATCGCCATATAAATGGACTTTATCTTCTAGAATTTTGTCTTAAGAATTTTCCTTTTGCAGTGTCCAACCAGCATTATAATGTGGCAATTGCCATTTTTTTTTTTTTTTTTTTTGTAGAGGGGGACTCCAAGGCTCTTCTGGCCGTCAGTTAACGGGGGAGCTATCCACACCAGGTACTGGAATTGCTAGTTAACAATTATATAAAGTATCCTTTTACCCTTTGGCATCTATAGGTGTAGGCCCATAGAGCTCCCAGAATTCTACAGCTATACCTCACCCTCGTACCCTGTATGAGTTACATTCCATTCTTGTTCCTTCGGGTGTACTTGATGCTTCTCAACTGGGTTTCACATCTGTAAAACACTCATAAGTTAACATTATAACTTAGTCCTTTACTATCTTTAGTTATCGTCTGGAATCCATTTAGTGTCCTGGAGTTCTCAAATGGAGCCTCCATGGATCCCTTTATCCTTGATAACCTCGTTGGGGTTGGCCCAAACATCTTGGACCTACACAGGGCCAAGAAGGAGTAAGCCTCCTTCTGCCTCTCTTGCCCCTGCTGTTTTCCAGGACCAGGTAGACTCTGGGTCTGACTGCTGGCTCTAGCCACACTTTTGATATCTCTCCATTGACCACACTTGGGAGAGGCCCTGGCCAGGCAAACTGTCTCCACCCCTCAGATAGCCATTCACGGGGGAGAAGTGCACCCTGTTCAATCTGAGGGGGTTGCTATCTATCCCTGGGATCATTTTTATCCTCTGTGTACCTTTTGTGAACTGTTCCTCAGCGCTTAAAGCCTCCCAGAGCTGCTTTGGCATAGAATTTGCCTTTTTATTAATCTTTTCTTTAGGAACTTGGTCTAGAAGCAAGTCTTGCCACATTTGCCTATGAGTTACCGAAGCAGGCCCCTTTTCTGTTTTGTCTCCTTTATACATCGTTTAGGTTGTCCTATTCTTCTACAGACTTACTTTACATGCTGGTCTAGGTTGCTGAAATCTGTCAAAGCCTCTCCTGCCTTGTAAAGACCTTGTCTCATGAGGACACTTAGCACAGAACCTCCATATCAATTTCGAGGTCCTTATTCAATCAAGTCATTCATTAAATATCTAGTGAATGCAGTCCTATCTGGTCCTGTGAAGGGGGCATCATATATTGCTTTCCTCATACCCAGTTCTCAGCTCTCTCAGCAGTGCCTGTCCCTCTTTTATTGTCCTCCAGCTCCTGATATCCACGGGGACTTCCACTGGTGATGACCAAGTATCTCTAACGGCTTGCACAAGCCAGTCCATCAGAGACTGCGTTCTCTTGTACTGCCTCAGGTTACACAGCCTGTATCTCAAGGAGAGATGAGTGGTTGTATTGCTCAGCTTTCCTGCCTCTGCAGCATTTAAGCTAATATCATCTGCTCCTGTGTCCCAGATTCTCAGGAGCCAGGGGATGACAGGCTCCTTTGTGGCTTGTTTGAATGTCCTCCCTAGTTACAGCAGTTCCCGGGCTGAGAACTCTCCATTTGCTAAATTATCATGCTCTTTAAGGCCTCTATCACGATGCTGACATCTGGATTTCTCTTTTCTTTGTATTACGGGTTGAACCCGAGGGACACTCTTAGCTTCTTCTGGGTTACTCTCTTCTTCATCACTGCCTGATTCTTCCCGGGGGTTCCAAGTCATAGGATCCTGACCTGGATTTTTGTTCCTTTTCCACCTCCTAGTTGAAAAATAAATAAATAAAACAAAACAGGCTAAAACTTCTCTTTTTCTCTTTTATCCAATTTGCTAGCAAGGTCAGAGGCTAGTACTGAAGAAGCAAGCCTCATATCTTTCTCTCAATCTAATTCTTCTATCACACTTTGAGTTTCTCTCTGGGCCACTGATTCGACCTGAGATAAATCTCTCACAAGGCATAGCAGTGGTCAAGCCACCTCAGCAGTGGTGTGTTGAAATCTTTTCTTCTGGTGCGCCACTCCCAGTGATTGCAGAGTCTGTTCTAGACCTTCTGCTGTTCTCAAAGCATCTCCAATGTGGCCTCCATCGGTCAAGTAGGTGTGCCACTCCATACCACGTACATGTGGATTGCACCCTGGTATTCACCCCACCGATCTCATTTGTTTATATGAATTCACCTTAGTTACATATTTCACTATAAACTGCATTATCCCTGCAATGGCCGCCACACACACCAGTCCTTTGGGGATAGTCCACCGAGTCAGAATTTCCTCTGCCCACACTGTTTCCTTCGCTGATCCCTACATTAATGGTGGGCACATAAATCCTTTTCCCAGAAGCATTCACTGTTTTTGTCAGTTGGTCCTGCTTGACTATGCCATCTGTCTTAAGAATTTGCCTCTTGCAGTAAGGCCCAGTGTTCAGCCCCACCCCCTAGGTTTGAACCAATTGAACGAACAGAGAACACTCTCCAATTAGAGAGGCCAGTTTATTCTGGGTCACATACTAAGGATTCATGCCTGGGGAGAGAGACAGAAATTTCATATGGGGGAGCCAGCGTTTTGATCAGAAGTCTGGTGGACCTGTGGCACACACACACACACAAGATGGAGACCAGCAGTGTGACACTCAAGCATCTCCTTCCCAGCATTCACTGCTTTCCCGCTAGACCCTTCCCCTCAAGTCACTGATGTGTTGGAAAGTAGCTGTGACTTTATTGGCTTCATCTCTGTCAATCACGTCCTTGGAGGCATGTCCCTCGAGACAGAGAGAAACTCTGTAAATTTACCCCTACAATTCTATATGCTCTGGGATCTCCACATGCATCTGGGGTGCAGTTACATACCACTTCTAGGAAAGCACAGGGTGGAGCGCCTGGAATTTCAGATTGGGGTCTACTGACTCTTCTGTGAGAGAATGTTAATAGGTAGGCCTGTGATGGCTAGTCTTGGTTGTCAAGTTGACATTCTTAGGAAGAAGAAAACACATCTGAGGCTATGTCTCCATCAGATTGACCTGTGGCCATGTCTTCAAGGAATTTTCCTAATTGCTAATTGATGTAGGAGGGCCCAATCCACTGCAAGGAGTCCAATTCCTGGGCAGGTGGGCCTGGGTTATAAAAGAAAGGTAGCTGAGCAACACAGAAGGCAAATCGCCAAGCAGCTTTCCTCCTTGGTCTCTGCTCAGTTCCTGCCCTGAATTCCTAAGTTGACGTCTCTCAGTGATGAACCAGAAGTGTAAAAGTGCAAAGAAGTGTAAAATGGAGTAAAACTTTTCTTCCCCAAATTGCTTTTTATCATGGTGTTTATGACAGCAATGGAGGCCAAACCAGAACAAGGTCTAAACTTGGGGTTCTTTTACAAGTAATGCCACTAGCTCTGATTAGGATGGTAATGGTTATTATCTTCAGAAGAAAGCATTCTACCACAGCTAGGTTGTTAGAAATGATCTTGTACAAATATTTCAGTGAATATGATTTTCTGAAAATATAAGGTCTTAGTGGTATAGAAGATGTATGTATAAAACATGCAGTTGACTAACCATTGGTCAACATGGCTGCATAATTTTTTATTCCCGCCAGCAATGCATCAGTAGTTTAGTCATCTGCATCCTTGCCATCATTTGGCCTGTTTTTTTTCCCCGTTTTAATGGGTTTCAGTTACATATTATACCATTGTCATTTGCATTTTTCTAATGGATAATAAGGTTTGGTATATTTTCACGTGCTTCCTGGTCATCTGTGTATCTTCTTTCATGATGTATCTTTTCACATCATATGCCTGCTTTTAAAGGGTTCTTCTCTTTCTTTATATTGAGTTGTCTTTTTCCTTTATGGACACTTGTATACAAGTCTCTTGACTGATATGTCTGTATTCTTTAATTTTTATTAAAGCCATTTGACTAAAGACCAGGAAGGAAGGACTTGGGGGAGAATAATAAATCTAGAAGTAACTGATTCCAAAGGCCATGACGGAAATAACTCCAGGAAAGTACACTCTCTACAGAGAGAAAATTTAAAAAAAAAAAGGAAATTCTGGATCCAGATGTCAAGCAGAACAATCTATGTCCTTGGAAGGAGTGATTCTATTGGATATGGATGTGTTTGAAATGATGTGATGAACACTCAGTATGCATAAGAGATTATTGTTATCACATTAAGAGGTATATTCTACTGATTTTAGTTTAATATAAATCATTTTGCCTTTTTATCCACTGCCTCCATAATGTCATATATGGATGAAAAAGTGAATTCTTCTCTATCATTTTGTTTCTGGTGTTCTTTTTTACAGTACAAGAAAGTTACACTTGGATTAATTTGGATTTAATAATGAGACACTGTAAGGACACATCTAGCTGCACTGAGTTTGAAATAAAATTGGTATAAAATAGATGTTTCTTGCCTTCTCTCACTAAAGTATTTTATGTCCTTTGCAGAGTTTCATCTCAATTTTATCCTATCTGGATTTAAGCCTCCCTTCTGTTTGCCATAGTGCAAAGGGCTTTTAGATAAGTGGAGAGGATTGCACAGATGAACCAGTCATGAACTATAACTCAAAAAATAGTTCTTTCTTCAAGTCTTCACTGTATGTGCGCATACACATGTGTGTTAAACACCAACATAATAATCACATGTTACTTTTTATCGGTTTTGTCTTCCTTGTTTACTTTACACCCCATTATTATTATTGAAATAGCTGCTACCATATCTTTCTGTCCTACTCATTGACCAAATCCTAACCCGTCTCACCCAGATGATCTATCTTTTCTGAATTTACAGGAGACAAATGAACTTTGAAAGAGAAAGTCATGTAAAGTGCTATTCTTTGAATTTATGACTTTAGTCAAGCATGGTGGCACATGCTTTTAATCCCATTGCTCAGGAGGCAGAAGCAGGTAGATATCTATGAAGTCAAGGCCAGCCAGGTCTACACAGTAAGTTCTAGACCAGTCACTGCTACAGGGAAGATCCTGTCTCAAAAGAACAAACACATAACAACAAAAAATCCAGGGGCCGGAGAGATGACTCAGTGGTTAAGTACACTGACTGCTCTTGCAGAGGACCGCAGTTCAGTTTCCAGTACCCACATAATGGTTCCTGTCCTAGGGAATCTGATGCCCTCGTCTGAAGTCTGCAGGCATTTTACCATATGGGAGCACTTACATACATTCAGGCAATACATTCATACACATAAACTAAAAATAGATAAATAAATAAATAAAATTGTTTAATTAATTAAAACTGTAAAGCACTATTGCTTAGAAAATGCCTTTATATTTCTCTCATGGTTTTAGCGTTCTAGTTTAAGAAAACAGTGTGATATCTTTGTGTCTTCTCTAAGCCTCCAGAAACTTCAAAGTCACCTTTTGACCTACAAACTTCCAGAACACATCTCTACCTTCATGGTTACTGTGTAGCATGTATGATGTCTGATTTATGTGTGAAATGCACCCCCCACAAGGCGCGTGTATCGGGAATGTGGGTCCCTGGCTGGTGCATTGAGTCATGGAGAGGTAAGCGCACCATCAGCACTCTGATACCATCAATGGTTTGATGGATTCAAAACTTGAGTAGACTGCTGGGAACAGGTAGAAGTGTGGAAGGCACGCTGCTTGTGAGTCACTTGGGATATGCCTTTATAGGGCATATCTTTGCCCTTCCTGTTATTTCCCTTTGCTTTCTGGCTACCAGATCTCTTCCACCATGACTTTCTCTGTCTTGTTTCTACCTTGCCACAGGTTGTCAAACAATGGAGCCATGGGTTAATACTTCTCTCTCTAAATTGTTTCTTTTGGTTATGTTCTAGAAACATAATAATTGTGTTCTTTGTTTAGATGCAAGATCAGGACCAATGTGCACTGTGCTGATGCCAAAAGTAGAATTCTCTGTCTGGCCTTTAATGCTTCAGTAATGTTTTTCAAATCTTCTTTCTGATTGCTTTTGTTTCCTTGTTTTATCAACTGATGAGAGAAATGTGTTAGATGTTTGGCTGTGGTTAAGAATGATATATTTCTGTTGAGGTTTGTCTGCTTTTGTTTTATATATTTTAAGGCTACATAATTAAGCATTTACAGATTCAGGCCTGCTTTGTCATCTTGACAAACAGATTCTGTATCATTATACAAGTTATAGGACTTTTTGCTTTCATGTTTACTAGATGTAATATTCATATGGAAAATCAATATCAGCCTCCATTTGAGCAGCTCTTCATTGTTCTATTTTTACATTATTTTAGGTATCTTTTAAGATGGGTTCTCATATAACCCAGGCTAGCCTTGAATTCACTATGTGGCTGAGAATGACTTTGAACTTCTGATTGTCATGCCTCCACATCTCAAGTACTGGTATGATGTACTTGAGCAAAGTACAAATGCCATCCTACCCAGCTTATAACATACTAAGAACCAACTCTGTTGCTTCATGCATGCTATGTAAGCACCCAATTAAAGGTTACCCCTTCACCTCTCTCTCTTTCTTTCTTTCTTTCTTTCTTTCTTTCTTTCTTTCTTTCTTTCTTTCTTTCTTTCTTTCTTTCTCTCTCTCTCTCTCTCTTTCTGTTTTGTTTATTAAAGATCTATTTATTTTTTATGTTCATGAATATTCCCACTGCATTTCTGTAAGGGCACCACATGTGTACAAATCCCATGAAGGCCAGGAGAGAGAGTCAGCTTTCTTCGAACTGGAATTACAGATGATTGTAAGCTGTGGTGTGGATTCTGGGAACCAAACTCAGGTTCTGTGGAAGAGCAAGAAATACTCTTAACTAGTCAGTCATCTTCCCAGACCCTGTTCTATCATTTCAAAAGGGTTGTTCACTTGGTCAAAGAAATACTTATAGCAATTCTTTGGCCCTGAGTGGTGGCTTACACCTGTAATCCCAGCAATTGTATGGGACAAAGGGATTAGAAGTTCAGTGTTGTCTGCCTAGACAGTGTGAGGCCAGTCAAAGACATTATCTCAAAAAATCAAAACAAAAAGACAAACCATTCTTTTAGTGCCTTTACTTATGGCTTTGAGTAAGTCAAGGATGAGTTAAACTGATCTATCCTGGAAGGAAATCTGCTGCAATTCCTGGATGATTTTTAATGCCTTTGTCTTTGATTTTTACAGCTTCTCTGTGATGTGCTAAAATACAGATTTCCTTCATATTTTTTCTGCTTACAAATGTGCTACACTTTCTGAACCTTTAGTTTAATTGTTTGAGGGACTTTCTGACAGTGAGCTCTTTATGCATTGTCTTCTCACCTTTCTACCTGTCCTTTTCCATTAGCTCCAGTTAAGGGGCATATTAAATAGACTCCTGTAGTTTCTACATTCTCCAAGGTCTCTTTTGTGCTTTTTGTAATTTTTTTGTGTGTCTATGGTCTCATTAATAACACTTTGGTCAGTCTCCCATTTCTAAAGTTCTTCTATCAGGAGCAATTAAACTGTAGGGAATCCATCAATTGTTTTATTAATTTTGGTTACTAAGTATTTTATTATTTTTCATTCTAAAATCTAACACTTTTGAAATCAGTTTGATTTAAAGTATTTTGGGTCCTTAAGTATAGTTCTTCAGAATAATCTTTAATTTTGTTAAATGGAACATATCTTTTCTAATTCTGAGTCTGATTATTCTAGTTGGGTTTATTTTTCTTTTTAAATAAGATTCTTAAACTTTTAAGATTATGTGTTTTCTATATGTGTCATAGTTTATTGTCTGAGTAGGCCAGTAGAGAGCTATGGATCCCTGGGAGTCAGAGTTATAGATACAGCTAGGTACCCCATGTGGGTACTGAGAATCAAAACTAGATTCTCTGCAAGAATAGCAGTTGTGCTTATCTACAGAGCCATCTCTACATTCCCCAGTAAGTTTTTTTCTGGTGGTTTGTATTTATGGTGTCTTATGTTTTAACATTGGAGGCTGAAATCATGACAAAATATTCTTGGCATATAGAGCACTACAAGACTGTGTTCCCCATAATTCTAGGATAAAATTTGAAGTCTTTAGTATCATTATAATATCAATCTAGAATTGATTTTCTTCCGGTTCTCTTTACCAGAGGGGGAATGGTCCTTCATGGCCTCTTTTTAAAGCATGGTGCTTTGTTACCCACCTTGAGTGAGCTTTAAAACATAGTACTTTGTTGCCCGCTTTGAGTGAGCTTTTACGTCTGTTCCCTGCTATAGTTTTTGTCGTTCCATCCACTGTTTTTACTTTCTTTTTTATGCATATTTTTATTGAGTTTTGTGCATTTCATATAATAGATCTTAAATGATCAAATGTATGTACCCAACCTATTTGCATCCCCTAAGCCACCGCGCCCCCCCCCCCCCCCGATTTCTTGAATTCTGTCATACATACGAAGGCCTAAATGGCCAATAATTTGTGTCCGGATATCCCTTGGTGCAAATTCATCCATTGGAATCTAGTTAGCATATTTAGAGTCATGCCTTTAAAGACTAACTCTCCCTCACCCCTTACTTTCATGGGAATGTTGATCAGAATTAATGAGATCAGTGCTCCTAAAGGCTTGTATTTATATTATACAAATACTGTTACTAAATGCATATTTATGTTAATACCATAGAATATTCTTTCTGAAAATATATGCTCCCAAGGGCTAATTTCTAATTTATAAAATTCCTTCTTTCTTTTCTTTTTCCATGCCAACTTGTACTGTTTTAAAAATATCAGGGGAGGGCTGGAGAGATGACTCAGCAGTTAAGAGCACTGGCTATTCTTGCAGAAGCCGGAGTCTGAATCCCAGCACCCACATGGCAGCTAACAACCATCTGTAACTCCAGTTCCAGGGAATCTGACATCCTCCTCTGTACTCTGTGGGCACTATATAACACGAGTACCCTTACATGTATTCAATAATTACACTCATACTCATAAAATAAAAATAAATAAAGGAAATAATAAAAAATAAAATAAGTACATCAAAGGACACTTTAAATCAACCCATTTTCTGAGGTAATTGCTATCACTACCATGTAAGCCTTTAGCAGTTTGTACCTAGAATACAACCACCCAACGATTTTTTTTATTCTCAGCTTTGCCTTCCTCCTCAAATACCACAGAACCACCCAAATTATATAATTGTACATTCCTTATTTCCTTTCTTGAATCATTCTTGTTGCTTAGCTGATTGTCTAATTTAGATTAAAATTATATCATCACACCATTCCCCACGTAATCTTCTCTCAAGCATCACTTCAAGTTATTCTACTTTTTTTTCCAGCATTCTTGAACTTCAGTTGTATTGATTATCTCTCAGTTCCTCAAATATGCCAAGTACTTTCCCAGAGCAGATACTCTCCACACCACACAGTCATTGAAATGAGTCTTACCCCATCTTTCACTTGTTGAATACTAAGTGTGCAGAGCAACCCTTATGTTGAACACTTTATAGAATACTCAACAGAACCTGAGTAGTCCCTCTAATTTTAGACCCCTTCTAACTTGTACTTCTAGAATACCAAAACCCTAATGGGAGATGCCGGAATGATTGTTCAGTGGCTGAGAGTGAACATTGCTATTCCAGAGGACCCGAGTTCAGTTCTCCATATCTAGTGGCTTACAACCTGCAAATCCAGCATGATCTACTGCATTTATCCTCAGCAGGCACTGTGCTCATGTGCACATCTCACACACACATGCACATTCATATACATGCACACACACATGCACACATACACACAAGGATGCACAATCATAACAAAAATCATAAAAATAACTCTTTAAAATAATTATAATTTTCATGATGTTTATATATTGTCTTAAGAATTCTTCTCTCGCAGTGAGGCCCTGTGTTCGGCCCTGCCCCCTAGGTTTGAACTGGTTGAGCAAACGAAAAATGCTCTCCAATTAGAGAAACCAGTTTATTCAAGGTTACTTAAAAGGATTCATCCCCGGGGAGAAAGACAGAAATTTCGTATGGAGGAGCCAGTATTTTGATCAGAAGTGTGGTGGACCTCATATACACCAAAGATGGAGACCAGCCTCCTGCTAGACCCTCCCCCTCAAGTCACTGGTTGGTTGGAAAGTAGTTGACTCTGTTGGCTTCATCTGTCAATCACATTCTTTCTGCCCCTCAAGGCAGAAAGAAACTCTATAAATATACCCCTACATATGTTGATTGACTTCTACACAAAAAAGCCTTAAGAAATGACAGATGAGGGCTGGACGGATGAGGTGGCTTAGAGTTTAAGAGTATTCACTGTTCTTGCAGAAGAGCCAGGTTTGAATCCCAGCACCCACATGGCAGCTAACAATTATCTGAAACTCCAGTTCCAGGGGATTCTCTTCTGTCCTCTGCAGCCATTGCATGACATAGATGCTCTTATACAGATGCAGGCATAACACTCATACACATATACATAAAATTTTAAAAAGATCACAGATGGCATCAATGAAAATCAAATGGACAGAAATTTAATGTAAGGAGAGATCAGTAGCCATTGCTCTAGCTTGTTTTTCTAAAAGAGAGAAGACAGACAGTTGGAGAGAAAAATAGTCTCACAGTTGTAGGGAAGAAATATAACTTTGAAATGAAGGAAACATAGTTTTAAGATGGAAAGAGTGATATGTCCTTGAAAAACACTGAACCCAGAATGACTAACCCCTTCAATACATCTTGATCAGGTTGCTAGGGTAAAAAGAAAGTGGTCCCATTATCCAGTACAAAGACACATTATCTTTAAGGGTTAGTCACTCTTCTTGGAGAGTCTTTCCATTGTTCTATTCAGTGTAAAATATTGAAACAGAATTGCTAGTAAAGAGAACCTGAGCAATGGGTTCATTCACAAACCGAATTAAGACTATACTAACTCTGGACATGAAACGATTATAGAACTCATGAACTCACAGCAGCTGTGGTGATCTACAAAAGACCTGGGCAAAATTCCAGCATAGATATGCGCACGCCTGCGTGTGTGTGTGTGTACTAGAGCATACTAGCATAGATGTGTGTGTGTGTGTGTATACCAGAGTATACCAGCATAGATGTGCGTGTGTGCGTGTGTGTGCCAGAGCATACCTGTGGAAGTCAGAGGGCAAATTCCTAGAGTCAGTTCTCTCTTCCTACCATGTTGTTTCTGGGTATGAAGCTCTGGTGGTCATGCTCATTGGCAAGCACCCTTAACAGTCAAGCTATCTCACTGGATGATTTAAATATTTATTTTGTAAAATGACTAGCTGATAACATAGAAGATTTATTTTATCACCATGATAAAAGACACTAAAATATTTCTTATTTTTGTAACATTTCAAAGTGCCATTTTTAGTTTTTTAAGTCCAGGCATCTGACTTTAGTTTTTTTCTATCTTTATTCAGCTAGGTTACCCTTGTGTGGTTTATTTGGGAGAGGAAACGGATATTTATTTTAAATATGAGTTATTTTTTTCTCTTATGTTTGCTAGGATGATGAAATTGAGGATGACATTGACAGATCTTTTTGAGCTCAATTGTCCTATACTTGAGCCACTTTCATATTCATAAAAAGATTGGTTCTAACTGAAAATAAGAAGTTGCAAACAGAAACAGAATGACAGAGAAGAATGTTCATCTTCACAGGCGCTCTAAATAGGAAAACAATCTCTGCAGGATAGAAACTCACTCAGCCATTAGGAAACACTTTTTCTTTTTCTGTGCTAAACAGCCTCAGAGTCAATGCTTCATGCCACTCAGTGAAATTGGAGCTCATATTCCTGGGTATTTCCACATCCTTTATTTTCTGTATTTGTATCATGGAGCAAAACAGATGACTGCACTATAACTGAAGAGAAAAAGCAAGATGAGATAAGCCTGTTCTTTTTAAAAGCAGCTAGTAATGAACATTACCACATTATAAAATGTAACAGTCAAAATGCAAATCCAAAATTAAGAATCATTTTGTCAATCCTAGATACTTTGGTGTGGTGTTTTGAATGAGAAACATCCATCATAGGTTCCTGTATTTGAATGCTTGGTCCCCAGTTGATGGCAGTGTTTGGGAAGGTCATAAACCTTTGTTAGGAGATAAAACCTTATTGGAGGGAGTAGCCAGGCCCCATTTCCTGCTTTCACTGCTTCCTGCATTGAAATGAAATGTGATCATCAAGCTTCTTTCTTTCCCTGGCCATCATGGGCTAGCCCTTTGGAACCATAAATCAAAGTAATCCCTTTCTTACCTAAATTGCTCTTTGTAACATCACAGTCACAGAGAAGAAATGAATACACATGACAAACTACAAATTATGCACATTAAATAGTGCTGTGAAGCCTGATGAATTGCACGTGTTGGCCATGACATGCATGCATGAAGGAACACACACACACACACACACAAGTAATAAATGTTAAAAACACTGTAAGGAAATACTTTGCCTATAGACAACAGGTATATCCTCTTTGGATGGATATTGCTGTTTTAAAGTTATAGAATGATGTCCCTGAATATTTGAGAACATCATTTGTGTGACGATGCCTTCCTTAGGTTTGTACAACAGCCCCTTAGCCCCAAGTCCTATGATTCCTATCAAAAAAATTCAGAAATTCAGATGAGAAACACAGTGTAGACTAGAAAACAGTCAGAGATTATTACAGAGTAAAGTAGGGTACTCTCAAGGAGTGTGCTGACAATGGCCAAGGAGACCACTGTCCAAATCTACGTGTAGTCAGGACTCAGAGTCTATCTAAAGTGTTTGAAGACACAGATTTCCATAGGGGTGTTTTCATGTCTGTGTGACTGAGAAACCAGTTGGATTGACTCTAAGAGGAGGGGATAACGGTGTGTTCCTGTTCTTTGTCCTCCTGGTAGACAGGTGTAAAATTTCTTTAGTAGGAATTGTTATTAGTTAGTGTCCTTCAGGGCCCTTTGGTATGTCACTTCTTCCAGGGTGAAGGATGTGACTTTGGTTCCATTTCTCTGACTAGTAATTAAGATCCTGTAGTTCCAACCCTTAGTTGTATAAGGTTGTCAATGATTAGTAAGCCCTAGTGAACTTCAAGACTGCAACACATTGTCAATATTGTTCTGTGGATGTTTGCAATTAATTGACAGGGAGATACAGAGTAGACAGAGTCTTCCATCCATAAAGTCCTTGCCATACAAGCCCAAGGAACTGACTTAATGAGATGGTGATCACTTTTAATCTCAGCAATTACAGGAGGCAGAAACAGTCAAATCCCTAACACTTGTGGGCTAGCTAGCCTGCCCTATGTGGTGAAGTTTCTGGCCAGTAGAGACTCTATTTCAAACAAAAGGTATAATGCACCAGAAGATCTACCTCTGAGGTTGTTCTCAGACCTCTACATGTTTACTAAGCATGTTTTCACTTGCATCCATATCTGTATAATCACATCCATATAAATTCACACATCTGTAGTAGTTGAGTGAAGAGATTCCAAAGGATGAGAAGACACAGATGAAGCCTTAAACAGAGGATCTGAGACTCATGGTCCACAGACGCAATCCCAAGTTTTTCTTCAGTCCTAAAATAATGGATGAGTTGAGTTTATAGGAAATATCTGGCCAAGAACATATAAGACACACAATAACAAGTTAAGAAATACAATGTATATAGATATTATCAGACAAAGTGTCCTCTAAACTAAACTTATGTGTTCCTCAGAAAATGTCTGTCTCTTGGAATAGCGTCACCTGAACCAGAATGCTTTTAGGAACTTAAGAACACATGTTTTGCCCCAGATGATTGCCTTCTGGGTGCAGTGCTTGCACTGATCACATAGTTCTTTTGTTCTTTCATTGAATATTAACTCTGGAAGTCATCAAGTCTAAAGACATATTAACTCTTCGTGAAGGGGTTTGCTACACACACCTACACAGAACAATGGAAACAATTGAATGAATACATATTTGCTTCATTATTGAAGAAGCCTAGGTTGGCAAATGTGTTAGATATGCATCTACATATGCTTATTGGTCCGTTCTCCATCCCTATGTGACCTAAATATGACCTCGTGCCATCAGGTACCATAGCAAATTTAGATCTCACAACAAACACATAAATCCCAAGTGAACAGAATCTAAAAGAAATGGAGGATCCAAGTTGTACTGGCATTTCATTGGTGAGGGTGAGCTTGACTTAACCACAGAATATAAAGGATGTAATCTCTCAGAGAGCTCATATTTTCCCTATAAACTGGTATACAAAGTATATCAGAGAAATATATGGTCAACAACTACTCAATATTACTAAACCACATCGTCAGTCTTAGTCTGACATTTGTAATTTAAAAGCATTATTAGAAACATCATACAGGACAGTAGAGAAATTGCAGTGGGTAAAGGGAATTACCCCCAGGCCTGACAACATCAGTTAACGCCCAGGACACACGTGGTAGAAGGAGAGAACCACCAATTACCACACTCAAGTTGTCTTCTGTGTATTGTGTATCCCTATCACAAAAAAATGAATAAATATAAGAGAAGCATGAGATTCAGTGGGAAAGCTGTGGGGGGTTGCAGACAGGGGAGGGGTCTAAATATGACTGAGTTGTGTGAAATGCACGAAAACTTAATAAAAAATTGTAAAAATATAAGAAAACATAATGGATATTTATAATAAGATCGTAGAGTATTTTAATGTTCCTAACCCAAAGAAATTATGTCAGAAGTGGTGTTTATACCAACTCTCCTGATCTGAACACCACACACTGTACTCCTGTCCTGAAATACCCTACAAATATGTGCAATTACCATGTTAATTTAAAATAAAAATGCATTACAATAAGAAACTCAGTTACTGAAATGTACCTTAATACTTTATTAAAGTTTTTAAGAAAATCATGAGAAATCCACTCATCTGACAGCACTGAGAAGAAATTGTGTGGGGGTCATACATAGATGAATAAGAAATTAGAAGAATGCCTTTGGTGGGTCAGTCAGGTTTTTCTGAACTGCCCTGGTCAAGTTAATCTTCCTAGTGGATGCTGGTTCCATTCAGAAAAGCACCGTTTCCATAAGTGACAGGATTTTTAGATGTAATACATAACAGTTAGGTGGCTTGTCAATGAAAAACCCTAACTAAGGCCTGGCAGTTTGTTTTGACATTAATATATGAGCCACTGAATCAGTTCATTCTGTGATTGTTGTCAGTCTAAATGGCATGATTGATTGGAGCAACTTAATGTTTGCAGTGTGTTAACCAGATGACTTTTAAAAAGTCAGAGACATATTTGCAAAAGACAGTTTTTCTAAGTTTTATTTATTTATTTTTTAATTAAAAAGCATCTTCCCTCAGGACTGCTCAGAACTATTCCAGAACGCTGCTCAGGAATATGAGACAGAGGTGCAGAACTCAGCCCTGAGTCAGAGACAAGCCTGGGACCCCATGTGATAGGTTAGTCATGAAAACCACAGTGACTCACAGTATTGCTCGAAAGAAACCTGCCTTTCTTGCCTGACACTGAACTCAGTGACTTTACCTGCATTTACTAGCACTGACTTATTTCAGAGAGAGAGAAATTGCATCTTATGGGTGAATTGAGCTTTTTCAAAGAATGTGGATACTAGTATTATCATGAACAATGAAATATAATGCAGTCATATTAATGAATGTTTTTTTATTTTCAGAAGTAATATGTGTTCTAACATACATATACATGTATATGTGTGTGCAAATAAGTGTGTATGTATATATGTTCACATTATATATGTGTATATAGTATATATACTATACTTTTATCTATGTGTATTTATATATAAATATATACTATTTATATATGTGAGTATATATTCTGTATATAATATGCTGTATAAATGTATTGTCTTAGTTTGATTCTCTATTGCTGTGACAAAACTCTGACCAATATCAACTTGGGGAGGAAAGGATTTATTCTATCACCTTCAGCTTATACCACCTTCTTTCATCAAGGAACGTCAGTGTAGGAGTTCAAGCAGGAACTAAAACACTGGCCAAGGAGGAATGCTGCTTACTGGCTTGCTCCTCTGTTCTGTGCCCAGCCTGCTTTCTTATACAATACAAGACCCCCAACCCAAATACAGTACTGCCCACAGTGGGCTGAGCCTCCCCCCACAAATCTCTCAGAAATCGAGAAAATGCCCCACAGACATGGCCACAGGCCAGTCCAATAGAGGAAATCCCTCAATTGGAATTCCCTCTCCCTGGGAAGGTCAAGATGACAACAGAAGCTATCTAGCACATGTATATATGCAATATAGAGTATATTATAATATGTGCATGATGATAAAGTATATTGTATATATTTGTGCATATATACATAAACTATATAAGACATATATATATATGTGTGTGTGTATATATATATATACACATAATTTTTCATAGTTGCTGGTCCAGTTTTTCTTTTTAGTTGATTCTCATTCTCATATGTATGAAATGAATAATTGTTAATCAATTAGTACAAGATATTGTCTTTGACAAATCTCCATGATCTATAGGAAAGCATAATAACTTCCTGTTTTTATGTTTGTTATTGTTGTTGTTTTAGTGGATTTAAGAATGAACAGTCCTATTCACAAATGGCAAACCTACTAACTTATTCTTGATAAGTTCTTGAAAACATGCATATTTTTCCCCTGCTGACTCATTAATTAGAACATATTCCCTTACAGATCTCCAGGCCACTTGTTCAGGTCTAGCTTGCAAAGTTTTGTTAAGCAGTGGTTTGCTTGCCTCATGTTGGTAAATGAACAAAGATATCTTTTATTTAGAGTGCTCAGTAGTATACTGGGTCTAATTACGAAGAATTATGGAAGCAAGACTTCCTGTTTGTTTGTTTGCTTGGGGGTTTTCTGGCTCAGGTATTTCCCTGTCAAGAAAGTCCTTTAAGCACTCTACATTGCCCTGTCTTTACCCCAGGCATCTCGCAACAGTTCTGAACAGTGACCTTACTAACCATCATGCAGAGATGAAAGAAGGCACCTGGGTTGTGATTCAAAGCCTGGGAAGCAGTTCTGAGGCTTTTCATTGCTGTCTGGCAGTGCAGTATGTCCACTCTAAGTCCATTTGAATGTGCAGGACATCTTCAGCATCCTTTACAATTGATGCTCTCATTGGATGGGGACATATTTTCATATTTTTCTTTTCATGATATGCTTATTAAATATTTTACAAAGTTTTAAGAATAAAATTAAACTAAAAAAATTGAATTTGGATACACAAGGTTGAGCTATTCATGATGGAACATATCATATTTGCTTATTAAAGGAATTCCTGGACGGATACAGATGATCCAGATGTGCTCACCCATAACTACAGCTAGGCTTCTGTCAGTTTATCCTCTAGGCAGTATTACAGCGGGAACAGCATACCTCACTCTCTACAGTGCTGTGTTTTATCCCTCATTTCATTATTTGCTTATAATAAATCTTTAAGGATGGCATCTAATCTTGAAATGTGTATTTCTATTACTGTTCATTCAACACACTTTTATTAGCTATTTATATTTATACAATTCTCTACAGTTATTGTCACTTTATAATAAATGCTGCCAGTTTCTCTAATTTAAAGCAGGCACTTTAAAATGTTTTTAAATTTAGGTGTTTATATGTGTGGTGTATGATGTGTGTATGCTTCTTTGTAGGGATGCATTCACCAGGCCTGTGTATGTAGAAGGTTCTATTACTCTCCATTTTAGTTGAGGCAGGGTCTCCCACTGAGCTTGCCACTTGCATTTTCAGTAGACTGATTTAATGGCCAGTGAGTTCCCAGGCCCTTTTTATGTCCATCTCCCTAGATGTCCCACCACTTGAGTTACAGGCATAAACTTTCATGCCTGGTTTTTACGTGGGTGCTGAGATTTGAACTCACATTCTCATGTGGGTACAAGAGTTTTGAGCTCAAATCCACATGCTTTTCAATGAGCACTTTTCCCATTGAATCATCTCCCTGACACATTTTCAGTAATTTTAATAGTGATTGTGATATATAAATGTTTAAAATCTTTACAGAGTAAAATTGATTTTTGTTTCTGTTTTTATATCTAGTATTACAAAGCCTTACATAGCAAGGAGAAAGATGAAAGTTTCATTATTTTTTTAGAGCATTTTATCTAAAGATTTTTGGGGGTAATACATGCTGTCATCTAAATGTATATTTTACACTTATTTTGTTGAATAATAGCCTGAATAAAAAAATGTTTACACAAATTTGAATCTGTTTATGGCCATCTACTTAATTTAATTTACTTATTAAGAGACACTGTGCATTTATAGCACCTCTTGTAAATTTCTCAAGCATTCTAGCAAGTGATAGGCTAATTACTCTTTCATTATTCCTTCACAATTTTATTATGATACAATTATAATCATTTATTCTAGTACCACCTTGATTATTCATTCACTAAAGTTGCAACAGTGTCATTTGGAGTTTATCATGAAAAATACAATTTCTTATTTACGCATCTATTATATCAGTGAAATTTTTAATTGTTTTTCTGTGTAATTCTCAAGTAGTTGCTATTGTTTACTTCCCTGAATTGCAATCGTTCTATTTTTGAGGGTAGGTGAGAAAGGTTGCAAGTACATAGAGAAAGGGAAGGCAGGTTCCCCAAGATGGCAGAGTGGAAGGGAAGAAGAGTCCACACGGAGTGGACACGCCAGCAGGAACAGTAGGGAGAAGGGAAGAGCGTGAACGGCCCGGAGACTCCAGCCCAGAGTTTGTTTGGCAGACTTCCCTCTCCCTGGAGGTGAGCTTTGCTTCTGTCACTGTCCTGTGTTCAGGTCTCCTGTCTCTCTTGTCTCATGGAAGAAATTTGGCTGTTATCTACACGATCCCTTGTAACCAACCCCTATTACATTTTCAAAGAAACCTGGACCTTATGTAGGAAATGCTGATTTCATATTTGTCACTTCACTGAAATTCCTTAGTTAGGTTGTTCTTCCATAGTTTTCTTGAAAGTCTATGTTATCTTTGCAAACATAAAATGAGGAAACCATTTCTAGTATAGTTTGTCTTTAATTCCATTGGTATCCTTGGCTTTGTTGATCAAATATATTATTATCATTAGCATCATCATTTTAGTTTTTGAGAATCAGTTTTACACTGCAATCACAACTAGCCTAGAACTTACAGTCGGAGTAGCATATAACCCAAGAAGGTTAACTGGTCAAGACCCCAGAATCTCTAGGCTATCGGCTATCTGCTGAAAGACCCCCATTTCCAGTTTCACCGGTCATTCACCGGGTCATTGGGCCACCTCTGGGAAGGCGGGTTCACCTTAAGTCATGCTAAACAGATGGGCGGAGTACCTAGTGTGTGAATGAGCTAGTGAACTTCATCTACCTTGAATCCCACCGCCCAGAGCAGTGCTTCTGAGTCCAGGCACAGGCTCGGAGGTCTCTCTCTATCGTCCCACTTATAGCTTCTTCAGAAAAGCATAGCCGCTCCCTTTCTTGTTCATAGCCTTTTCTATACATGCTTTCTCTAACTCTTTGGGCTGCCCTAGCATTTTGTATTTCTTTACTTTTTCTCTAAAGCCTCCTTCTCCCTGCCATGTGACTGCCAGCTGTCAAGCGTCTGACCACGCAGGCTCTCAGCTGGCAGGGCCTCATGGCTTTTCCTTCTCCCTCTGTTCTCCTCAAGGCAGCTCCTGAGATTGACAGCTCACCTCCCCCGGGGATTTTCCGTAAAATTCAAATATGTCCTAGAGCTTCCATTCGGGTCCATTCTTAAATTCTTCTGTGAGTGAGACTAAGACCCTCTAGGGGACACTCTTTCTCCCGATTTCTTTGCTATGTTGCCAAGGAAGGCCTTGCACTCACCAGAACCCTCCTCCGCCACTTTCCCAACTGCGGGGATTACTGTGCCTACTCTAGTATGTCATTGCTTCGGATAGTTAGATACCAGCAGGCTCAAAGGTCATTGAGAAAGAAGCTTTCCTTCACGCTCAGCTTCAGCTTCCACCTCCTGTGATCTTGGAGACATCCTAATTTTGCAAATGAAAAACAGTGATGGGGTAAAGAAGGAAGAAGGGTCATTTAAGGTTCAGTCCCCTCCTGGAAGGCTGGCTGCAGCTGAGGCACAGGGAGGAGCTTGGAGTCAGTGGAGGAAAACTGTGGAGTCTGTGCTCTCCTTCCACCCTCATGTGGACTCAAACCCAGGTCCTAATACTGAGGGGAAGTGCCTTTACACACTCAGCTGTCTCTACAGACTCATTCTCACCCGCTAATTCCTTCATTCTTTTTATTTTGCTCTGTTGTATGACTTAAGGGCAAATGAATTAGGTCTGAGCTGTTATCTCTAGCCCTGGGTGGAGACATAACCTTCTAAACTGCTTAAAAGATGAAATGATCCTCAGATCTCATGATAATCTTCTCCCCATAGTCACAGCATTGAAATAAGTAGGACACTAGAGTGACAGCCATGTCTTTGGGAATAATAATGGAGGTGTCAACACTCCAGCAGAGGGTTAAAACACAGGCCTGTCATCTGGCATTCCAGTCATTTCTCTCTCCTACCCCCAGTTGCATTTGGGCCTTGGTGGGAGTATAGAGGAGGTGAACTGTTAACTGAAACTGGCACTCCATGGACACAGTTTTTGAAAACTTGTCACTCATTCTAGGTGGCACTTTTTGGTGATGTAGCTCTTTATGAATTTGCCAGGCTTTTGTAAGCAACCCCTCACCCATGTACATATAACTCAGGCCTGCAGAATCATTGTTCACCAGCGTAGACTTTGAATGGAAAGTTCTGGATCTGGGGTGAAAAGATACTTGCTCATGTCTCGCCAGGAAATCATTTTGAAAACAAATAGTATTTTGATAGCCATCCATAAAACTTTAGACAACGAAATAAATCATCAGTCTTGATCTTACAGTGGAGTAACAGTCCTTTATTGAGGTGAATCAAAAATAAAATTGGGACTTATCTATGCAATCTTGACTTAAAAATCAATGGATATACCACCAAATTACTGAATTACGTATTAATTACTGCATAGAAAACTGACACATAGAGACAAGATAGGAAGGTGGAGAAAATCTCAGGACCTGTGCAAGAAGTCTCTTACTTTGGAATTCAATCAAAGCCCTTTTGAGCAGCTGAGACAGAATTCTAACTCAGCTAACATCCAGTTAAGGCCTTTCTCCTCTCCAAGCTATGAGCTTGCAGTTTTCTAGGAATCTCACCAGAAACTCCATGTACAGAGAAAGGGCAAGTTCTGAATGCCTTATACAATCCTACCAGTTTTGACTTTAATTTCTCAGATTACAGTTCCATTCAAGGCATCTTTGAAACCATGCTGCGTTTCTCTTTATCAAAAACCAGAAGAAAAACAAAGCAGTTTCTTAGCAACGTCATGAGATGAGGTCTAAGGCCACCAACATCTAATGCTAAGACGGTGCTTACTCTCCTTCGAGGCCCACACACATAGCTTAGTCTATCCTATGTCCTCGGGCTCTGTCTTGGAAGCATTTACTCCACTGAGCTATGTTTTACTTTCTTGTGAGAATCTCTATTCTCTTCATGTTCATGCTTAAGCCCATTTTCAACATATTCTTAGTAAAATCTCCAAATCTGCTTCATGATATTAGTCCTGAAATTATTTTCAACATGGAAGCCATAAGTTCTGGTTTTAGCTTGGGTCAGGATTCCTGTCAGAGGAACTCCTCAGGCTTCTGAGGCGGCAGTGTGATTCATGTCTCTGTCCCCTCAGGAGTATGCTGGTATCCAGTAGCAAAGAAATGAATGGGGAATGGTTACCGTTCAACCTCCTTAAATCACCATCATAGCAGAGAAGCCATCAAAGATCCCATGAATGCTCTCATGATCCTGCTGAACTGAGGAGCCAACAATATCTGCAACAGTATGCTTCTCACAGCAGAGAAATGAAATCATTCTAGATAAATTTCAGGTATTAAGTACTGCTTCGTACTGCTTCTCCCACAACACTGTTAAGCCCTTTGTCTTGACTGTCATCCTTGGGTGTCAAAGTCTTTAAAAACTATTTATTTTTTAATGTATATGTATGTGTATGGGGGATGCAAGTGTTCATGGGGACCAGAAGAGAGCACTAGGTCTCCTGGAAATAGAGTTATAGGTGGTTGTGCACTGCCTGTGAACTTGTCCTCTGAAACAGAAGCCAGAGCTCGTAATCATTGAGCCATCTCCCCACACCCTGTGTCAAAGACTGAAGGAAATGCTGGAATCGGCACTGTTCTTTAAAATATTTTATTTATTATTTTGATTTTATGAGTGTATTGTTGCGCAATGAGGTCAGAAGAGGGCATCGGATCCCCTGGAATTGGAATTAAGGATGGTTGTTAGCTGCCATGTGCTTGGAATCAAACCTGTATCCTCTGCCAGAGCAGTCAGTGCTCTTAAGTGTTGAGCCATCTCTCTAGCCCCTGGCACTGCTCTTTAAAAGGAATGCATTTATCACTGATATAACTGGTGTAGGCAACAGCAGAAAATCTGCTTCCAGTGTACTTACCAGCCGTGAGTGCATTGCCTGCTTGGAGAACTCAAGTCATCATTCAATAACAATTCAGACGAATCAAATATTAGCCAAGCACTTCTTCTGAATTCAGACCCTGAGGTGGACATTGGTGCCTGGAACAGAGAACAGGAGAACAGGAAGGAGGGCTTGGACAGTGGGAGGAGTTATGATATAGCCAGAGAACACATTTGTCTTCTTCATAGGGAGTTGGGAAACCTACTATTCAGGGCTTCATACAGGAACAGAATCAATAGATTAAATATATACTAAAAGGGGGCTTTATTAGATTGGCTTGCAAAATACTGTCTAGATATAATATATAAGAGCTGTTTCACACCTGAAAGGGTCAGGTCAAGAATCCTATAGTTGCCCATCTGTGCATTTGGCTGGATGCAAGTCCCAATCTGACTCTGAAAACAGGGAAATTCCTGAAGAACTGCTGGTCTTCAGTCTACATTGGAAACCAGAAGAAGCAGGTTCTAATATTAGCAAAGGAATGCAACAGGAACAGTATTATAAGAGATGAACTTGCCAGCAAGTGTGAAGGCAAGCAGGATACAAAAAAGGAAAGGTTCCTCCTTTCTTCCATCTCCCTTTCATATAGGTAGCCACAGGAAGGTGCTACCCACATTTAAGTTGGGTCTTCTGACTTCAAATAATTCAGTTAAGAAGATCACTCACAGAGTCACCAACCATAGCCTTTTGGTTGCTTCAAGATCCAGGTGACAACCAATATTAAGTGTAATAGGAAATTAATGTAGCAGAAATGGCCATTCCATGTTGTCACATACCTGGCCAAAACAGTAAGAATCATATAACCTAGCCAAAACAGTAAGAATCATATAACTCAGCCATTGCATATGAGTCATCCCAGAAAAGACGGATTATTTTTCAGTTCTGGCAATTCCCAAAGTGGCTGAAACTCCCTCAGTGGTGTGTGGAATAATAAGAGTCTGGGCATCACATATCTGTGTCCCCTTATCAGCACTCTTCTAAATGTAGACATACACATTAGGGCATCATTAATCCACATCATTAGTCCACGTGTGGACGTGGGGAGGGAGGGGAAGTGGGTGGGATAACATATGGAAATGAAAACACAACTAATCTCTAAGACTAAGATCAAGTGCTGGTCTTTGTATCCTGCTGCCTTAACCCCTGAATGTTGGAAGGGATGATGATGAATCATGGATAATTTTCTAGAGAGCTGTCATTATTGTTTCAACCTCACAGAGTTTTCATATAAATATCTCAAGAAAGATTGATTGAAACGAACCTAGGATAAATACTGCTAACAAGGATGACTACCACTTTCCTTCCTGAAGCAATATCGAATTTATATGATAGATAATTATGGGAGCAGCATGACCCTAGAACCCAAGCTATGAAAAAGTACCGATAACACTAAGGTTAAATGCTGAAGGACTCCAGGACTAAAAGCCAGTGACAGATAAGTTAAAAAGGTAAAAAATGAGCACACAATGTGGATAGTTGTTGGATATAAAAGTTTAAAGACAGATGCCAAGTGTAATCAATCAGTTGTATAAATCATACACCAATCTTTTTCTTTCTTTTCCACTAGCTGAGGCAGTACAGGGCTGTAAAGATGGTTCATCAGGTAAGAGTGCTTCTTGCTCTTGCAGAGGATCAGATTTCAGGTCCCAGCGTCCATGTCTGCTGGTTCACAGGCATCTGTAACTGTAGTATTAGGGGACTGATGCCCTCTTCTGGCCACTGTGGGCACCTGCATTAAAGTGAACACACAGGCACACATATAGACATAATCTAAAATAAACTAAAAATTTCAGTATAATTCAGGCACATCCCTGGGGAAGAATCTTACAGATTTTTTTCTTTATTTCACTAAGTCTATTATGTTCTTTGTTTCTCACTCAGAGCTCCTGTGGGTGACTGTGCTTCACACAAGAAAAATAAACAACCCCAAAAAAATCTGGATATATTCAGAAACAAAGCAAGAAGATGAAAACAAGTTCTGACAGGAGAATGAATCAAATCCTGCCTTCCCTGCCACTGTAGGGCCAGTGATGTGACTGCCATCAATACACCCACTCCTGAGCCTTCACTCCTGTGAGGTTCCCACAGAGACCCCCCCCCCTCACTCTAAGGAAAGTTTGGGGGCATCTGCCCATTTCTTTCAAGAATCCTGCAGAATTCTTTGTTCCATCTGAATAAAATGAGAGCTATCTAATTATGTAGTCAAATGTTTTGCTCAAATGCCTCATTCCTTGTTGTAATTATCACCTATCCCAAAGGGAAGAGCTTCAACTTACAAAAAGATTGGAGGACAAGGTTACCTTCCCTCCTCCATCTCTTCAGAGATGAGAAAACACTCAACTGGGTCCCAGCATATTTAACTGCAATGTTTATCATTGTAATTTGTTTTTTTCTTAATAGAAATCCACTCAAGCTAACAGTCTTTGAGAGAAAAAAATATATGTAGTTACTAGAATTTAGATGCTTTGCATGCTGAAAATTGAAGTTAATTAAGTTGGGACACCAAAAAAGGAAATTTCTAGTGAATTTCAAATTAGTGAAAGATTAAACTTTTTAAATAAAAAGCTTTGAAAGCCTATTTAATGCATAATTAAATTATTTATTATGAGTTCTGATAAGGGAGAGGTACTGACACCATAATGGCTGATTCCCAGATGATTATGGACATTACAGTTTCTATGAATAACCCAAGGACAGGCTAGGCATTGAAGTTCAAGTTCAATCTTTATTTAGTTAAGGAATGGCTTAAATGATTTCATTCATTCTAATGATCTTTAATTCTTAAATGTATTTGCTTAACCCAATGTAATATACAACAAACATGCTTTTAACTGAGTGGTAAACAGGTCTTATGTGGTATTTCAAAACAAAGACTATTGTTATTGCTTCTTCTCCCTGACTTCTCCCCCATCACACTGCCTCCCCAACCTACACCTTTCTGCTTGCATGTGTTCTGTTGCTTTCCTACCTTCCTCTAAACCATTCTGCCCTCTCACAGTCCTCCTTCTAATTTCATAGCCTATAGTCTATGAAACACCCACATCCAAAAATACACACACACACACACACACACACACACACAATCTCAATCTAGATCCGTTTATTCAATATATAATAATTTCCAGATCCATCTGTTACCCTGCAAATTTCAGAATTTTATTTTTATTTATGGTTGAATGAAATTCCACTTTGTATGTAGACCACATTTTCATTATCTATTCATTTTTTGATGGTCAGGCAGAGTGATTTGGTTAAAAGCAAGTAATGGATTCTTGTTTGACTAGATTCCCATCTCTTATGTATTAAAAATATATGTTTCTTTTTGGCACAGTCCTACAATTTGGAATCAATTAAAATATTTTGTGATATATTTCCTAATACTCTGCCTTATGAGTCCTCTTCCATTTCCTAGACCAGGGTTCTCTAAGCTTAGTTAAATTTTTGCCTCTGCTTAAAGGATGTAATTATGGAGTATGTCACATCTTGTATGTAATTATATGCTATTAATATCTGTTATCTCACCCAAGAGCCTATCTTTCCCCGAGAATTCTAAAAATACAACTTTCTCAAGAGCTTTCATTCATGTGCTTACATATGCTGGATAAACAAAGTCATTCTAATGTCTCTCTAACATCACTAATTCAATGTATTTATATCATTGTCAGATTAGTACATATCATTAAACATTAGTGGGAATAATTTATTTCTCATTATCTTTCTACTTCAATGCCTCAGTGTCTAAAACAAGTCTGTTTGCAGTGATTCACTGCAATTGACGAGACTACAAATCAATGAAGAGGAGAACAGTGTTTGGAAAGCAGATGGGTTCACCAGGGTCGAGAAAACTCACAGACAAATTCACCAAGACTGAGAAAACCCACAGACAGGTCCACCAGGATCGAGAAAACCCACAGACAGGAGAAAGTATTCAGCAAGTAGTTTAGGAAACCACTTTGCATATTGTCCAGAGCATGGTTGTCTGCTGATACAAAACAAACACAAATCTGACAGATACTGCTAAAAGCCAGCTATGGTCTTAGATGAGAATAAAGTGTAGTTACATGGGTATGGAGCAGCTGATAAAAACTCAAAGATGAGTGCAGAGATTTCCTTCTGAAAATCACAGTATAGAAATAGGGGCTGGCTAATTCTTCTCTGGGGTAATCTGAAAGACATTACAATATCTAATTGATGAATATCGATGTATTAGTTCCTTGTCTTGTCATGAGATGCTCCATGACAAAGCAACTTAAAGAAAAAAAGGGTTTATTTGGCCCAGAGAGGGGCTATAATCAATCACAGCTGGGAAGTCATGGTGGTCTGAATGTGAGGCCGCTGGTCACACTGTGTCTGTAGTCACTAAACAGAGAACGATGAATGTTTTCTCTTTATACAGCCCAGACCCCCAGTCCACACAATACTGCTGCCCTTCTTCTTGAAGGTTCTTCTCACTTGACTAAGTGTCATAACTTTGTCTGGAGCCTAATCTAATCTGGATAATACCTCACCAGCATGTTCTATGAGAGAACAAGATCACTTCACCTCCCAAATCTCTTCATAGATGAGAAACACACACCTGGGGACTCCAAAATATTTAACTTTAATCCTTATTAATGTAATTTGTTTTTATTCTTTCTTTCTCCCTCTTTCTCTTTCATATAGCATTTCACTATGTAGTTTTGGGTAACCTGGAACTCCCAATATAGACCTCACTATGTGTGTAGCCATGAACTCACAGAAATCCATTGCCTTTTCTTTCCAAGACCTGGGATTAAAGGCATGCACCATCATGACTGACTTGTTTTTTTAACAGAAGTGTACTTAAAGTTAATAAACATACTTTGAGAAAAAGTAAGACATGCAGTCATTAGAATTTTTATGCATTCATAATTCTAAATACTGTCAAGTTGACAATCTATATTAACCATTAAAGCTCCACCCCTTGTGAAACTCAATACATTATTTTTTTTAATGGAATTTTTGCGATTTCCACACAATACAGTTTGGCGGTATTTTGATTCCCTCCCTTATCAGTACCACTCCCCACTGCCCCTGTCCAATTTAATGTATTCTCTTATATAGAAAGAGTCTGATTTGTGTCCTGTCATGTCCTTCAGTGCATATTCTGGGTCCACCAAAAGGCCCATCCCTGTAAGACATTGTTCTGACTTGCCTTCAGTACTCTGACCAATACCAACTTGGAGAGGTGAGGAATTATTTGGTTTGCATCTCCCAGGTCACAGTTTATCATTGAGGGAGCCCAAGGTAGGGACTCAGGGCAGGAGCCTGAAGGCAGAGGCTGTTGCATAAGCCATGAAGTAACACTGCTCATTGCCTTGCTCCCCTGGCCCATGCTCAGCCTGCTTTCTTAAACAATACAGAGCAAAATTCACAGGGATGGCACTACCCACAGTGGGCTGGGCCCTCCCACATCACTCAACAATTAAGAAAATACTCCGCAGACAAGGCCATAAGCCACTTCAATGGAGGCAATTTCCAAACAGAGATTCCCTCAAGCCACGTGTGTCAAGTTGGCACTAAAGCATCCAGCACAGAAACTGCTTCTCCTATGCTCCCATCAGTTTTATCACACAACTGTATTCAAGGCAACTTCAAAACCTCCCAGTCTTTAAGAGCTCCAATACTACTCTAGTTTGCTTTCTGTTGCTGTGATAAATACCATGACCAAAGGCAACAGGAGCCAGAAAGGGTTTATTTGGCTTGCACTTCTTGATGACAGTCCATCATGAAAAGGGGTCTCAAGGAAACACGAGCTTCCTTCACTCTCCTGAATCCACTCAGGGACTTCTCGGGGCCTTCGTGCAGGATGCTGTCTCTGTCACACATTGCCTGTCCTTATCCGTTCTTTAGAGCCACGGCACAAGATGTCATGACTCCCTCAATCTCGTGTCTTTCACACCTATGAAACTAGTACCAAGTGGACATTGCTGCCAAGTCCCACGGCCAGCTCTGAACAGAGCCCCACCCCGCCAAGTCCCAGGGCCAGCTCTGAACAGAGCCCCACCCCGCCAAGTCCCACGGCCAGCTCTGAACAGAGCCCCACCCCCGCTCCTTTCAACCACAGCTGCACCTGTCTCTGCGGACCCGGGGAACCAACTCCCTAAGTGGTTTCTTTGAAGTGGGGAATGCTTCGACTACATTCTTACTTGTTTTAGTTCTTTTGTTTTTGTGATAAAATACTCTGACAAATGGACTTAAAGGAAACAGATTTGTCTTAGCTCACATTTCCTGGTCAAAGTCCATATAGCAGGAAACTGTATCAGGAGCTTGAAGTAGTGGGTCACATCCCGTCTCCAGTCAGATAAAAGTATGATGAATTTTACATGTTAGTTCCATGTTAGTGCTCAGCTGGCATTCTCTATTCCTGTGTAATACAGGCCCCCAGTCCAAGAGATACTACTACACACTGTAAGTGGACCTTCCCACTACCTAAAGTAGATAACGTCATGGAGACTCTCTTCTTAGGTGACTCTATAGTGTGTCGATTTAACAATTAATACTAAATATCGCATCAGTTTAGATTTTGTCCTTTGAAATAAATGTGCATTTTGACAAGTTGGAGCCTCTAAGGGGTGAGGCCTTGCTTTCAGGGGTAACTATTTCATTGTCCCAGTGTAGAGTGGCAAGTTTAACTGTAACAGTTACCACCGTTTTTTAGCACTTACCTCTGCTGCAACTTTGAACTTACTCTCTTTCCTTAGCTAGACTTGCACAGGTGTATTTTTAATATTTTTGCCCAACCTTTTAATTATTGTAGACTTGGATAAGTGCAGGAAGCAATAGCCATGCCATAACCTGAACACTTTTCTGCCTTAAAATTTCCTCCACAAAACAAATAAGTCTATTACCTCTAAATTCAAACTCATTCAGGTTCTGAGAGCATCGGTAGAATGCAACCAAATCCTTTTCCAGAATACCACATGAACTCTAGCCAAGTTCCTGGTACAGTCCTTATTCTCCAGAACCTTTGAACCCAGCCTCCACTGCCCAAATTTCTCTTAGCATTCTCTCCTTTCAAGATCCCACAAGAATGGCCCATTAGGCCCTTCTCACAGGATTCATGGGCTTTTCTAGTGCAAAGTTCCAAATTCTTCCCACAAACCAAATGCAGAGGCTGAAGAAATACGTGCCAGTTTTATCATAGCAAAACTGCACATCCAGAATCAGTTTTCTGTATGGATTAGTTATTTTGTTGCTATGACAAAATATCTGAGAAATGCAAAAGTTAGGGATGAAGGGTTTACTTGAGGCCTCAGTTTGAGTATGTAGGTCATTCTGAGAAGGAGGTGACAGAGGTGAGTTGAGGCACCTGGTTGCCTTGAATATCTAATCAGGAAGCTGAGGACAGTGAATGCTGGTCTTGGGCTCATTGTCTCCTTTTCATTAGTCTGGAGCCGCAGCCCCTGGCCTGGTGATCCTCATATTCAGGGTGGGCTTTCCTACATCAGATAACCTTATTGGGAATGCTTCTTGGTCATGTCCAAAGGCTTTTCTTCTATATGATTCTAGAACTTGTCAAGTTGACAACCAATAAAATTAGCCATCACGATCGACATGGTAAGTTGTGATTGTTGTAGGAATAGTCAAAATCACGTGACAAAGCTGCACTTCACCTTTCTGATTGTTGTAATCTATAAGACATTTAGAGTGAGAGTATGAAATGGACACAACTTTGCTTCCCACAGTTTTGAAGGCTCAGAATATAAGATCAAAGTGATGCTGCCAACTTCAGGCGTCTACTGAGCATTGCTCTCTGCTCCAAGATGGCTTCTTGCTGATGCGTCCTGAGGGAAGGAAGGCTGCGTTCTCTCAGGATAGAAAGAGTAAAAGGGGCCAACGGGGAAAGAACAGCTCTGCTTCAAGGGCCTTCATCCTTTCGCAACTAGGAGCAAGTGCTTAAACGTCTCACATTGTTTTAAAAGATCCTTTATTTTCATTTTATGTGTGTGTGTGTGTGTGTGTGTGCGAACGCCTGCATGTATGCTAGTGTACTCTGTGTGATGTGGAGGTCGGAAGAGGGGTCAGATCCCCTAGAGCTGGAGTAACAGGCAGTGGTAAGCAGCATGTGGGTGATTATAAGTGAATTCAGGTTTTCAGCAGGACTAACCACCTGTAACTCCAGCTCCAGAAGGTCCAGTGGCCTCTTCTGGCCTCCTCTAGCACCTGCACTCATGTGTACCTACCCCTACACAGACAGATACATACATACATAATTAAAGACCCAATACATTAAAAAATATTAATGAAACATGGACAAACATGGGCACAATTTACCGACAAACACACATCAATATTTCTCCATCAGGTTTAATATATATATATGATCAGGAACAGCACATTAAAAAAAGAACTCTTGTTGCAACTTTTTTGTGCATCTAAAATTACTTTTGAAATTAAAAGTTTAAAAATTATATATAGCGAGAAGAAAATGCAAAAGAAATTCAGAAAAATGTGTAGCTACATCAGAAAGATGAAACTATAAAATGAAAATACAAACTGTGGGCGAGAAATGAACTTGGAAAAGGATTTGGTCAGCATCCAGGAAACTTTTTCTATAAATGTTTTCAGCCTCACAGTCCACACAGTTTCAGTCAT
This sequence comes from Eospalax fontanierii, assembly GCA_035773235.1. Classification (NCBI taxonomy): domain Eukaryota; kingdom Metazoa; phylum Chordata; class Mammalia; order Rodentia; family Spalacidae; genus Eospalax; species Eospalax fontanierii. Next base: position 48,063,881 of record CM069547.1, on the reverse strand, counting down.
GTCTAATTCTGCGTTTTAACAAAATGCTTGCCATAGATAATTCACAAATGGCATGAATATTTAATATAATTTTATTTACCAAAATAAATGATGGATTCGGTTTAGAGTGTGTTGCAGTTTCTCCACCTGTATGTGGTAAGGTGTTAACCTTGTGGCCAAGAGAATCCTGTGAATTGAGAGCAAGATCCAAAGGAGGAGTGCTTAATCCCTAGTATTAGAACTTGGAAGCAGGTTCTGTAAAAGGAATGCATGGTCCTAGTCACCTAAATAGAGGCACAGATCTGAGAGATTCATTGTTATCAGATTTTAAATCTGATCCTGAGTTCCATTGACTGTGGATATGATCTGCTTTAGAAGACCTTATAAAAAGCCACAAAGGCAGAACCCGGCTGATCTCCCTGACTTATACATAGAAGTCACAGGGCTCTTTTTCTTTTGTGAGGATGCATATTTGCATGTGTGTCCAAGCACATTTTTCATGTGTGTGTGTGTGTGTGTGTGTTTGTGTGTGTATATCTCTGTGTTTGCATGTACTTATGTATTATGTGTAGGCCAAAATTTGACTATAATTTTCTATTTATTTCACTTTATTTTCTGGAGAAGATTCTCTCTCCCTCCCATGGAGGACACAAGGAGGCAACAAATGTGGAACTTGCATTAAAGACTGCTGTGAAATGTGGTGCTGGGAACAGAACTTAGGTTCTTGAGAAAAACAGCAAGGGCTCTTGACCATTGAGCCCTTTCTCCAGTTCCAAGCCCATTTTGCTGAAAATTCTCTTCCCCTCAGTTGCACTAAACATGGAGAAAGAATTCAGGAAGCACAGAGAGTGGAGGGGAGATAGGAATTTGTGACTAAATTTCATGCACAAATTCAAGAATATCTGTCTCAACATGCAATTTCATAATTGCAAAAATAAACACAGTTTTCATTTTAATATGGATATTTCCTTTACTCCTTTGTCACATGCAATGAAAATATATAAAGGGAAAAGTTACTATGAACCCCTCACACGGATATAGAAAGCTGTGATATAATCATTATCAAAGGAAGAATGAGGATTCTGGAGATATTTTAGAGTTAGGAAACAGAAAATAAATTAGAATCTGTTGGGCTGTAAGTAGCAACAGCCTAAAATCAAAAATCTTGACTGTCATATAACTGAATGTTCAGAAAAGCAGCATTTTCTCAGGTTAGCATTCTTTCTCTTCACTATGTCCTCTCCCTTTTCTACATCAATCAGAAGCCTTAAATAAAATCAACTTCACAAGAGAACACAAAAGCACCACATTGAAAAAGATCACTGCTTTCTATCGGTCTCTGTCTAAAAGAATGCATTTCCAAGTCATCTATAGAATGTTCTCAAAATTCACTAGATTGAGTTAAAGTGTAGTTTTATTCCTGAGCAACTGTGGGAGATGGGAGATGCTATTATATCCAAAATGTGGAGGTGGGATATAGTCACCACTGAAGCATGTATGGTTGTATAGGACATGATAAAATATATGCTAGATTAGGCTGATATTCAAAAGGGTGAAAAAGAGGCAATGGTATCTACTGTGATAGGATGTAAGAGCATTATAAAAGTAGAATGAAGGAACTGGGAGAGAATAGGTCCCTCTTCTATTCAAAAGGAGGATGGTGGTGGATTTAGTTACATACATCACGAAGAGGTCATGTTGTTCGGGGCATCTTTGAGTGCACAGAAGAATATCTTAGATTTTATGTGGAGGTGGACCTCTTGTGGCTCTATTTGTCCAAATAATTCTGTCCTTTAACCCATAGCTGAATCACTTTACAGTGCACTCTTGTCCCATGGGGCCAAGTAGATTCTTTTTTCTCTACAAGCTGAGGTTTAAATTGAGTCAAACAAAGACTAAAGATGCCTGGACCTCTCATCTTCTTTGCACTTAGAGATGGTTACCTATAAAGTACCCAGCTTGAATCTAGGCATGAGGCTTAGTTGGCAAAACGCTTGCCTAGCTTGAATGAAGCCCTTAGTTTACATATATAATGAGAACACTTAGAGGTACAGGCAGCTACATAAAGAGGACACGGGAGTTAGCAGGCAGCTCAGCTACCTACACTCGTTTGTCATGTGTAACTTGCATGCAGAGCAGCTCTACTAAGCCTGTAATGAGCATGCTGCTAACTTAGTACGACTGTAGGATTGGGGTGTTGGTGCTTAGGTTATTTGATGTTTTTGTTGTTACTTGCAACTTCATTTAACTTTGAAAATGAAGGTATGTTGGAGATAGGAAAACAAATAGAATAGAATTCTGAAAGTCTACATTGGTTTATGCAAGGACACAAAATTTGTTAGAAATTAAACTGCAATTAGATTCCACACACCACTAAATGGCCAGTGATTTTTTTTAGAGATTTATAAAAACAAGAGTTCTTGATCTCACAGCCCCAGCTTCTGTGTAGAACGTTTTCCTACATAGCTTTTAAATAGGGGTCTCAGGCACCCTGGGAGATTGCTGGCCCCAGTGAAAGTGCGATGACCCACCTTCTAACATTTTATTAGATGTAGAGGCTTTTTCTTTGTCTGCTAGATACATTTATTTTTGAAACCCCACCCTTCAACCATCATAAGCATTTCCCACTTTGACCTTAAGACATCTGAGAAATCAAAACATGCTCTGATTGTAAACTAAATGGGTACCCCTACCTCGCAGTTTAGTTTTGTAATGTTATCTAGCAATAATTGTCAGTTTTCATAGAAACAGTGTGGAGAAATGTTTGACAATACCCTTAAAGGATAAGGTAATGCAACAAAAATGGAAATGAAAAATATAGCCTGATGATGGATAGATTGAAAAATTATACATTCTAGATATGATAGATACATGACAGATTGATAACAGATTATATAGAGATAAATAGAGGATATATACACAGATGATGATGATAATAAACAGATACATTAGAGTTGGATAGATAAATAGAAGATAGATAAATGGTAGATCATAGATGACAGATAAATACTAGATAGAAGAATAGTGGGTACATATAGATAGGTGATAGATAGTAGACAGAGAGATGAGCAGTAGATGATAACAGATAGACACTAGATTGATACAGATATAGAGAGATATATAGATTGATGATAGATAAACAAGTGACATATAGATAGATGATCAATGGATGATGATTGACAGATGATAGATAAATAAAAATAGATAATAGATACATGAATAGAGGTGTTAGAAAGGTGAATGTTAGATGATAGAAAGATATATAGTAGATAGTAGGTAGAAAAATAGATGTTATAAATAGACATGTAGATAGAATATAGAGGCTAGGCAAATGATAGGTAGATAGATGATAGATAGATAGATAGATAGATAGATAGATAGATTATAGAGGGATAGACAGACAGATGGATCCTAATCTGTGAGTTCATTTCTGAAATGATTTGGATTCTGACATGTTGATTTATCAGTTTGTTTTGTTTCATTGAAATAGCAGTCTCTGGTCTCATTTCATTCTGTTATTTTGGCCTTGACATCTGCCAAACTTCTAGGAAATACAGGAAATAAGAATGTTTGTGTTTGTCGTTTCATAGATCACCATAGACAGGAAAAGCTTAAGCTCTCCACCTGTGTCACTCTCTCAGTACGGATGCATGTTTAAAACATGCTACGATTCCTTATAATCTTCAACATTTACTTTTCACAGGTCAACTGTACAAGCACTTCTTCGGCGAATGATAACAGAGAGGGAAAAGATGCAAATATTCTAAAGAAGCAGAGGGCATTTTGAGAAAACGGTTCATCTCTGAAACGTTTTCAGGATTTCAAGCACTATTTAACTTCACAACTGAGTCTGATGGAGTGATGTCCACTTGGTGAGTGCTTCTTCAGAAAGTACAGGGTTACTACTTAATCTTTAGGCAAGCACGAGCTGGTCTTCAGTTAGCAGTCTCCTCATGTTTTCAAAGTCCAACTCCCCGTGTCTCCATGTCAGAGAACTCAAGTGTGGCTATCTGATTTTGCAGAATACAATGATTGTATGTCTGAAAAATGTGAACAGTTCCCCTAAACCTTCTGTGGTTACGAGGATTCCAACACATTATTCATGCCAAACTGTTAAAATCGTAGTTTTATTTTAACTACAGTGTCAGAAAACCCCAGACTAGGTGTTAAATGAGAAAGGTAGATTTGCACAGACCCAGCCTCTATGGAATGTATCTTTGAGACCTGGCTTCCTATCTAATAGTGACTGACATAGTGGGATTATTTTGTTCCTTCGGAGACTGAAAGATATGTCCACTGCTCTTAACTCTTGCCCTTGTTCATATGGAGAATGAAGGAGGAGCATCCAAGAGACATAAATAATGGGGTGGGAGCCCGCATTGAATCGGCATTGCTCAGAGCACCTGCCTGCTGATGCCTAGTCCACATGTGCGCTGGATGACAGCATCTCTGTGTTAACCATGAGCAATAAACTAAGTTTTGGATGAAGCACTTGTCCATCTCTAGGTTCTTCAGTCAGAAACCAAAAGGACTTTCCTCAAAGGAGGATGGCTTTCTGAGCAACACTCAGAAGAATTTGGCAACGTGTTGTACTGAAATGCTTAGATACTGAGCCAATTTATCTATCAGCCTGGTGGGAAACGGGGAGGCCAAGGACATAGTTTAGTGAATAAAGCAGCAATGCACCTGCCATGTAAGTATGTGGACTGGAGTTTGGGTCCCCAGAACCCAAATTAAAAGCCCTGCAGGTATAGAAACCCACCTGTGATTCCAGTGCCTGGGCCACAGAGATGGGTTTCCCGCAGAGCAAGGTGACTAGTTAGGCTGTGCACATAAACACAAATAGACACACATGTACACATAATTAAAAAATAAAAGTAAATCGTTAAAAAACAGAAAATGGTCTTGAGCACTGGGCTTATGGGATAGAAGGCAAATCAACAAGAGCCTTCTTTTCCTGGATGTTTTATTCGTATTTGCACTGTGTCCTACTTTGCTTCCAGTGATAAAACACCCACTGACAGCAATGGGGACAGAAAGGATTGATTCCAGGTTACTAGCTCATAATTTAGGGAATCTAGGGTTGAGGCTCAAGGCAGGAAGCTGGAGGCAGGAAATGAGTAGAAACCATAGAAGAACACTGCTTACTAGCTTCTTCTGGACTGCTCATCTGGCTTACTCATACAGCCCAGGCCCACCGGCTAGGTATAGCTCCGCCCTCAGTGGGCTGGTCCTTCATCAATGAGCAACTAAGAAAATGCCACACACACATAGTCACAGGCCAGTCTAATAGAGGAAATTCCTAAACTGAGGTTCCCTGTTCCTAGGTAACTCCCCTTTGTTAAGTTGACAGAAAATACCCAGCACACTCTGGGTGGTCAGATTCAATATGAATAATTTAAATTAAAACTATTTTGTTCCTCACACTTCCTTACTTTCATTAGAAGTTCCACAAAACTGACTCATGCTTTTAGCTCTGCAAAAGCATGAATAAGGCCCCCTGCTTTGGTGAGGCCACCATGTTGTCAACTCAAAGACGTTAATATTTTCAAGGTGGGCTGTAGACTACAATACTAACAGATGCCTTTGCCATATGACTGTAAGTCCTTTATTCATCATACTCCATTTATCTCTATGGGAGAAACTACGTCTTCTCATTGGAGTGTGTTGTCCCCCAAATTCCAGCTGGCTTTTCTGCTACGTAGGAAATCAGTCACTTACAGCTTGATGGATAGAAAATGAGGCCAGTGAACCTCCCAAGCATCAGTCTGTTGTTTACTTCTTTTATTTTGAATTGGTTTCATGGTTGGATGCCAAGTAGAAGGCGCTGAGTAATTTCATGGATGAATGATATTGACAGCGGCAGGGAGAGTAACTTCAAATCTAGATTAGGTGTCTGTTTGGTAGGGAGAAATCTTTGCCCCCTTCACAGCAGAAAGGGTCACATATAATCAACTGACTACTGGAGTACGGGCTCGTCCTTTAATGCATGGTGTCGTGCCACAGATTGGAGGTGACCTCATTAAGAGCAATAGCACAGTCGAGTCTAGCAAGGAGGAGCTCTGTGTGGTCACATACAGATAAGCCCCATGTCTTTCCCTTTAATTGCTTTGATTCTTTCTTACAGACTTATTTTATTTGAAGAAGATTTGATGTAGCTCTCAATGTTCTTGGATGTACCCGCCACCCATCGGCTGTCCCCAGCATGCAGGCTTTTCCACCTCCCTGGGATCTGTGCTTCCTAGATGGAAGAATTGGCATTCTCAGGGAAAAACAGAAGGGGAGGATTGGGGAAAAGAGGTTCAGGGAAAGTCAACTGCCCAGTCACAAGGACGCTTGCGTTTCTTCTCTCCTGTAGGGGCTGAAAAGTCGCTGCTCCCTTCGGCACGTCGCTTTCCTTCCCACAAGTATCTCCATGTTTAATGAGCCGTTCAACTAAAGACAGCAAGAAAACAAACAGTAGTTTGTCTACTAACGGACAATTTAAAATAATTAGAATCATGGCCCAGACTCCCAACTTTCATGTTTCAGGATTCTTTTTTTTTCATTTTAGGGGTGAAAGGGTCAAGCACAAATCTCCATTGCAGGTGGTAGACCGGCTCCACTCTAGAGCTAAAACCAAGCCTCAGGTAAGCATTATTTTTCTCTCTTTTCATTAGATTACTAGGTGAAAGTTGAATTATTTTTGTTAATCCCCCTTTTCTGATTTGTCTTATTCCACTAATTTTTATTTTTAGGTTGGTTTTCCAGCTCAGGTTTATTGTCTACATAATATTGTTTATTTGTTTCACCTTGTCTCAAAATCCATTAACCCAGATCAATTGTTTAATCTTCTCAATCACTGTTAAATGTTCATAATGTTCTTCTCCTAATCCTTAATTTCGTTAATTTATTATTCTGTTACTTAATTATTTTACTATGTTATTTTAAATATTGAATTATTCTTTCTTCCGTTCACCCCTTTTTTTGTTTCAGGATATTACTGTTTATTCCTAGCTGTGCAGGAGAACTCAGTGTGTAAATCAGGCTGACTCCAACCTCAAACTCACAAAGATCCGCCTGCCTCTGCCTCCTTAGTGCTGAAATTAAAGGATGTGCCCCGTGTCCTGTCATGAATTATTCTTTAGATTCTCCATTTTGGGGGATTATATGTTGCATTTTATAGTCTTATCATCCATATTTCAAATCTATTCTTCTTTGTGTGTGTGTGCATGTTCACATGTGTGTGGATGTGTATGTATGTATGATATGCTTGACTCTAGAGATCAACTCTAGGGATTGTTCACTCCATGAACACTGTTCACCTTTGTTATTGCTGTTGCTTACTTTGATTTTTGAAATAGGACCTCCCTCACTTGCTTGAAACTCACCAGTTTGACTAGACTGCCTAGCCAGTGAGCTCCAGGGACCCACCTGTATCAACCTCCCCATCACTGGGATAACCTGCAGGCAATGCACTTGACTTTTTACGAGTGCAGGCTTGCAGAGCAAGCACTTTATCTACTGAGCCATCTCCCAGGCCTCTGTACCTCCTTCTCAGAACAATTCTTTGAATGTTAAGATTACAAAGTGGTCTATAAACTACTTCTAATTCTATAATCATATTTTAACATTATAGCAATATCTCCTGCATGTGTGTTTTAGAGAATGTAGCTCAGACCCTCATTGGTTGGTGACTGAGCTAGGTCCCCAGTCAGAATTCATTCCTGCTGAGTTTACCTCTCTTTCTTAAACCATTCTTTTGTAGCATTCACCTCATTTCTATATGTCTCAGTCTTAAACCCAGGCTTAACCATGACCTTTTCCATCTAACATCACTGTTTTTACTTCTGAGAATAGAGCTGCAGTGAAAAATGTTTCTGTGCCCCTGATGTTTTGGGTGTGTCCTCACTTCTCTTCTCTTTTAGTTTCCTGTTTGTTGCTGTAATAAAACTATCCTGACAATACAAAAAGCTACTTAGAAGAGAAAGGTTTATTCAGCTGACAATGTCAGAATATAATCCATCAATATGGGGAAGTCACAGTGTCAGAAGTCTGAAGCATCTAGTTCCATTCAGAATCAAGAACGTAGAGAATGAATTCATTCTTGCCTAGCATCCTGCTCAGTTTCTCCACCTTTATACAGTTAAGGACCTGCCTATGGGATGATGCCACCCACAGTGGGCTTGGTCTTCCCTCATCAATCAAAGCAATCACCACAGTTTACCACAGACATGCTTGACAGGCCAATGCAATGTAGACAATCCCACATTTATACTCTCTTCCCAAGTGATTCGAGGTTGTAAGGAGACAATTGAAATCAGCCACCACTTTCCGCCCCTGTATCTGGAAACTCTTGGTTTAATTTCCTCTTCCTCCCAGTCACATAAAGAAGCACAACAGGACATACTCTTTGGGTCTTCCATTGCCCTCCCAATCACCTTTATATTTCTTAGAGCTGTAGACTTTAAGGTCTTTCTGGGTAATTTTCAGGTTCATTTCTTTCAGAATCACAATAATTTATTATTTATTCTTAAGAAGCAAAGTTTTCTTCTCTTTTCATATTTGTGGCCTGTCTTGTTTCCTATGTCCCCTCATCTATGCTATGTATAATGTACAATAGCTATTCTTTCACATATGAAGTATGTGAAGACAGCCACCTGTCTAATATGTCTTTTATTTTTTTATTTATATTCATTTGTTGATTTCAGCCAGGGGGGAACTTGTCTCCTAGAAGGGGATTTAAAGCTTATCAGACTCTTTTATGTGATGATACCGAAGCCCAGACAACAATGGGTCAATGGTAGGCAGGAGCACACCTTGATCTGGACTACTAAAGTGTGCATATCCAAGGCCTCTGTTTAATCTCACTCAGGACCTAGAAGACAGTCATGAAGAGTTCTGTTCTCCCAATGTGGCCACACTGAATACATTTTCATTTTCTATTTCTTTCTCTTAGTTTGTCTGTTTTAATTGTCTTCTCAAGGATTGATTGCTGAACTTGACTTCTTGGGGTGCATGCAGCCTATAACCCAAAGTTTTGTGACATTTATGGCAGTGATTGGAGGTACTTTTGTTCATTTCATCCTTCCAGGGCTTCTCTTTCCTCTTCCTTGCTTCCTTGCATAACAGCTAATTCTCATAAAAATATGAAACTTAGAAGACAGGTTTGTAAAGTTTGTTTCTGGACATACCAGAGAAAGGGAGCATATTTAGTCTTCATAATTTGTAGGCAACATTCTTATTGAGTTTTAGTCAGTTCTGAGAATGTCCTCCATGTTCAGAAATCTGTTCTAAAATCCACAAGCCTGTGTCCTCATTTTGCCTAGCCATGTCTCTTGGGAATAAGCAACCACACCAACGTGTTACTAGAAAGACCTTTCAGTTCCAGGGAAGACAGATTTTAAATGACAAATGCAGTAGATTTTAAACTATTTAAAAAGCACTAAAGAAATGCCAGTGTGTTTAAACTGTGAAAAAAGTCTGTCTATTATAACAGACGCACACAGAGGAGAAAATGGCAGAGGAGAAAATGACGGCCCTACCCCAAGCTGAAATGCTGGGCATTTGTGTCTATGGTCTGTTCTGTTCCTCAGCTACAGTTTCTTTTTTGTGATGTTAGGCCTATTCTGTAAATGCACTCTCCTTATAGTGGTTGCTCTGTGAAAACTAGCTCATTAAGCACAAAATTTGAGATATTATAATACACCGTGATTGAGATAAATCATATATATATATTTATATATAGATTTATTTTGTTTTATATATGTGTGTGTTTGTGTGTGGGTGCCATTGGAGGCAAAAAGGAGCATCAAATTCCTCAAGACTGGAGTTAAAGACTGCCTTTGTGAACCTTCCAATGTGGGTACTAGGATCTAAACTCCAATACTCTGAGATAAAGGCAAGTATCTAAACCACTGAGCCCTCTTCCCAGATTCTGGAAGTTAATTTTTAAAAATCACAATCGATTAATTTATAATTAAAAATGAAAGAGCTCTAGAACAAGAAAACATAGGAAAATTAAAATAATATACGAACCACTGAGAGTTCTTTGTGGTCATGTTTTCGTCCATCCCCCCCCCCTTAAAATCAGCGTTTGTCTTGTCCTGATATGAAATTTTGAAGTATTATTCTATGTTTTTGTATAATTTTGAATTAGTTTAGAACATTAAACATCGTAAATAAACTGCATTGAAATGTTGTTTATCTTATTGAATAACATTTGTGGTGAGTCCTTGGAATCCTTGTTTTGGAAGAGTGTGTCTTTTGCCCCAGCTTGAACCTGACCTGAAGCAATTCACCTGCTAAGTGAAGACCTTTGAAGAACAAGATGTTCCTGGCATGAGGAGAAGTGGGTTAAGCTGCTGACAAGGGGGTTGGGCAGAAGCGAAGCTGGCACATAGAAGCTGTTTTCTGAACCCACTAAGTAGTTCAAATCAGGATGGAAGCCTATTGTCTTTGCCTTCATTTTTGTCTGCTTCTGAGGTGATTAATCTTAACTTGACTGGATGTGGAATCCAGTAGCAGGCAAGGCACTGGGCACACCTGTATGGGACTTTTTTTATCAGGTTATTTGAAGCTAATTATAGTCGTCCATTTCTGGTGGAAGCCCTGATGAAAGTAGATGAAAGAAGAAAACGTTTGCTTTTGTCCTGCTTGTCTCTGGTCTTGCTGGTGAGTTATCTGTCATGTTGCTGCTGTATTCCTTAACTGATCCTAGAATCAGCTTCTAGCTTCCAACTTTGACTAAAGACTAGTAGCACTTTGGGACTGATGAGATACCCGGTCTTGTGGATTGAGTAACTCACTACTGGATTCTGAACATTTCTAGTGTGATAGAGTCATTGCTGAACTTTATACACTGTAAATCACACACAGAGTCATTGTATTGGTCCTGCTCCACTAGAGAACACTAATGCAGTCTTCTTTATGTGACTCTGCCTACCTAAGCACTCTAGTGCTGAAGACATAAAGATAGGTCTTTGTCCTTCACTCTTCCTTTGAATCACCTTGGATTCCAAAACAACTGGACAGATCTGCCAATGTGTTTGTGACAAGAGATTAATAATACTATTCCCAGGCAATGACAAGCCTGCAAATGCCCACCTCCCACTTAAGATGAGAGCCATTATGTATAAAGGAGAGGCTGGTCCCTGGAGATCGATGATCTAGTAGGACCCATGTTGGTTCCCTTGGGTGATATTTGATAATTTATTGTACCATCTGGTAGGACCTGAGCTGAGACTGAGATGGGAGGGACCACACCTTGACCAGATCTGGTTGATTATGCATATCACTTACCATCTGCTACAATTCTCTCTCTACTTAAGAAAAACTTCTTCTTAGTACTCCAAAAATAGACTTGAGGTCGCTGGGATCCTGCATTGGTTCCTTTCTCCAATCTGGCCACACTGAATGAATCTGTATCTGTTTTCCCCATTACTGGTCTCTTTAATTGGTATGCTGGTATAGAGGGCTGAATCTAGCCTGTTTGGGTACCAAGACCCCCACTGACTTTCACACTAAAAACTCTGCTATCAGAATGAACAATGTTTTGATTTAAGCCATACTTAAATAAAATAGGTGAATATATTGTAATTATCAGGCAGCAACAGAAATTTCCAAGTGTTTTGCTTAAGTGTTCTTGGTTATTTCCTTTTGAAATAAGAAAATGTATGCAAGTTATTTTGGATTTTATAGAAGCCAACAGTTGAGAGGCTGAATTGTTTTAAAGAGACATCAAAATTTTAAGTGATAGAATTTTTGAAAATTGTGGAATTTTTAAAAAGGGAGATTAAATTTCCCACATGACACTTTTAATAAACTGCTGTGGTGAAGGTAAAACTCTGAGCAACTGAGTTATTGCTAAATATTATATGATTTTTTGGGAAAAAATGATTCAATGGAATGATTTGGGAGAAAAGAAAAGAGGAAAGATCGTGTAGGAAACGGAAGATGACACGTCATCTGGGAACTAGGAATTGCTAACTATATTCATTTGAAATGTAAAATTTTCCATTTTAACTTTCCTATGAAATCTGTGTAAATGGAGTTTATTATATTTTTGTGTTGTGCAAAAATAGGAAAGAAAAGGACTCATTTTCGGAAGGGACAACAATAGCAAGAAAATGAGAATTTTAAATTAAACAAGTTTGGCAAAAGCAGGAGTTGAGGACCAGAGAAAATTCTCAGAAGTGTTTCAGAGGACTTTAGGTGTTCCAAGGTTGCTAAGAACTTGATTCTTGTCTTTCTAGAATCTGTAGTTTCCTGTACCTGATGTGTAAGTGACCCTTCAACATGGTGCTCAGCATAATTAGACAGTACCTATCATTCATTTGCTTAGACTTTCTGCATAGGATCATATAGTTTTCATTATTTCTTACCCACACAATAATGACATTCTTTCATTTACTATTAAGAAAGTTTGTTAAAAAATTGGAAATGATTTAAATAGACTAATAGCATCTTTACTAGGAAGTAATGGGACTGAAGAAATGACTCAGTAAAGTTCTTTCCTTGAAAGCAAGAGTACTATTCCTAACTATCACATATATGGGATGGAAAAAGTGATGTTCGCACACTTGCAATTCCAGGCCTGGAGAGCCAGAGACCAGTGGACCCCAGGACTTCACCGGCTAGATAGCCTCGCTTAGGTGTGCGTTCAAGAGCAAGTTCTAGACACTGTCTCAAAACACACCAAAACAGAATAGGCGCACCGTGCCTGAGGAGTTAAACTCAAAGTTGACCTCTGGCCCCCACACGTGTGAACAGATGTGCATGTGCATGTCTCATGGAAACACAGCACACATGTCCAAACAGAGAAAACCATACATAATTTTAACCCCACATTTGGGAGGTAGAGGTTAGGCAGCTGCCTGTAAGATGGAGGCCAGCCTGCTCTCCATAGTGAGTTTCAGAGGTTAGTAAGAGACTAACTTCTCAAAAATGAAAGAGAGAGAGAGAGAGAGGAATCCTGTCTGAAAAAAAAGAAAGAAGGAAAGAAAAAGAAGAGTTGGTTTATTCTTCCATTGAATATCTCATTGTGGAATTGGTTACATGAAATTCTGTACTCACACAACAACAAAAAAATCTTAAAACAAGGCATTTTACAATGACATTGGTGAGAATGTTAAGATCAGTTCATTCTGGTAAGATGTTACAGAACTGCTATCAGTCTCAAATATTGTCTGATGACATTCTTAACATTGGGGCTGCAGAAGCTAGTGGTTTGTCAAGATGATTGATTCTAAAGAGTTGATATGATCACTTAGAAGTGTGTTAGGTCAGATACAGAGATGGGAAATGTATGCTTATTAAGAGAAACAAGATCATTTGACTCTGAATCTTCACATTCTAACTTTGTACATTCACTGTTTTAGTGAGTTAGTCGTTTAGAATCATTTTGTAGGTATTGTCTTTCTTCAAGGAACTTTACACATGTAAACTGTTGACATTTTGTTGCCACCAATGCAAAATATATCTGTCTGAAAATGATAACCCCAAGTTATAAAGTTCATTGACCAGAAGGATTAGTTTTGTATCTAAAGCAGAAATGTTTTCCTAAATATAAATCTTGCAATTTCACAGTGAAAATCTCTCATAACAATCTATCTCATCAAAGTTCTTTGAACTGGTCTTAACATCATATTTCCTTCATTAATTATTAAGCTAATAAAAATCTTTGACACATGTTCATTAAAATTAGCAAAAATATAAACTCTTAAGTTCAATATCTACATGAGTTTAGTAACTGAATGAAAATGACGTGGGAAAGAGTTGATGAACTTAAATAAAGATCAAGAAAACTATGCAAATTTAACAGCACAGATAAATGATTAGTAAAAACAACCTCACATGCCCACGATGCTCAAATAGCACATAGGAATACAATGTATATGTACAGTTCTCGGATGAAAAGAACAAGGAGTTCAGCAATAAATTTAAATAAATGAATAAATAAGCAAATAAAAGAAAATATAAACTGACATAAATATGCAAATGCATTCAATAATTTCAGTGAACTCTGAGCTGAATAAACATACAAAAATGCAAATCCCATTATACCAAAATCATAGAACTGAAAATTAATGACAAAGAAATTAATCTTTAAAGTAGTCAGAGATATAATATGCTACCCAGACACAAATAATGATTGAATGACAACTGCTTTTCCTTCAGAAACCATTGAGGCCAAGAGGAGGTGGTTCTACATGTGTATGGGGCAGAAGAAATTTACAGTTATACAAAAGTTCCACTCAGGGCAAATGAAGTGATAAAATGTTTGTCAAAGGCAGAACACATAGAGGATGTGTGGGAAGCATTCTTGCTGTGAACTTTTTGCTAAAGACAATTATTCTGATAGAAAGTAAAAGAAACCAGAAAAGAATCTGGAACTCTAGGATGAAAAAAGAGCAAGATATGTGACAGATATTGGAGTGGATAAAATAGACCGGTCATTTTGGGTGGCTTTTCAAATATGATTGATAGTTGGAAAAAATCTTTTAAATTACCTGGCTTTTCAGGATAGGAAGATAAATATTTGAAAGAACATAAGAAGCGGGAGAAAAGCAACTGATCTCAGAGTGAGGCTCTTTTACTGTGTATAAAATGCTAACATAAAAATAAAATGTGTATTGCTATATAGTGATGTAAGCCATCACTCAAAAACACCATGAAAAGAATTAGCAACACAGTTGATGAAACTCTAAAATTTCAAATAACACACACACACACACACACACACACACACACAGAATAGAAATAAAAAATAGAAAAACTTTTCTTTATCAAACTTAAAATTCCTTCTATGGTATATATTTTAAGCATCTGCAAATATAAGACAACTTTTTCTATATAGATTTTCTCCAAAATTTATAGCCAATTTGCCAACTAGTGATGACTATTGAATGTTCCTCTTATAAAATTAGAATTGTTTTAGTCAGGATTTTTCTATATATCTTAGGTAACATGACAGGGCAGGAATAGTGTAAAGAAACAAAAATGTAATTTCTGTTATTCATGGAAAATATGATGGCATGTAGAAAATACTACTAGGTTATTAGACATGATTAAACTCAGAAAGCAAGGAATGTATTTGCATAAAGTAGCAAGACAAATTAGAATTAAAATAGAATACCATTTATTTCATAAATTAAAGACCACCTGCAGCCCTTCTGCCCACACCTTTTCTGATAGCTAATAAGAACCATTGCATTCTGTATCATCAGCTCTCTACTTGGGCCTTAGTCCTTCTTGTTGAAACTCTAAGAATGCTCCTCATTAACTGAGAGAGTTAACAAGATTATGCCATGCATAGTCATCATTCCCCTGCTTGGGGATCAACCCCAATTGCACAGTTCTAAGGATCAAACCTTCTTGGTTTATCTAGTTACAACCAGGCCAGCTGATCTCCATCACCTAAACTTGGGCCTAGGCCCTTTGCCATCTTGGAGAACTCTTTACTGGCCTTCCTGGATTCATCTGATCCTTCCAGTAATAAATCAAAAGGGAGAGTCCAATGTAAAGACCAATTATTCATACCTGATCAAAAAGCAACCAAAAGTTAAAACCCCAGTAAAACCAGTAGGAAAAAACAGGAAAACTTCTTACCAATAGAATGAATGAAATGGAAAATAGAATATCAAGACTGAGTGAAAAAGTTGAAGAATTGAAGCACTCTAGCAAAGAATATGAAAAACTGAAGAAAGCACAGAAATAGAATATGCAGAAAATGTGAGACATCATGAAAAGAGCAAATTTACAAATCATAGGCATAAAAGAAGAATCCCAGGTCTATCGTATTGATCAGATCTTCAATAGGATTGTAGAAGAAATTTTCCCTAAGCTAAGGTAAGACATAACCATACAAGCAAAAGAAATACACAAAACACCAAACAGACAGGACCAGAACAGAAACTCACTGTGGCACAGCATACAGAATGAAAACACTGAATGTAAAGAGCAAAGAGAGATTACTGAAAGCTGCAAGGGAAAAACAACTTTTTATAAAAAATAAAATTCATTAGAATTACAGTTGATTTATCAATGTGAACTATAAAAACCAGAAGAACTTGGACCAAAGTGTTCAAAGTCCTAAGTGAACATAGATGGCAACCCAGAACTCAGAAAAAGAAAAGGAAAATCTTCCATGATATGAATGGGCTGAAAGAATTCATGTCTACCAAACCAGACCTACAGAGGATACTTGATGTAATACAAAGGACTGAAAAAAGGCATGATCATACCGAAGAAGCTACAGAAAGAAACCAAATGAATGTATAATTACAGAAACAGAAATAGGACAAAGGTCACAATGACAGTGTTCAATAGCCCTCTTTCAATAAGACACCAAACTTTAAATATCAAAGACTTCAACTCCCCATTCAAAAGAGACAGTTGAATGGATTAAACAACATTCATCTTTTTGTTATCTATAAGAAACTCATCTCACTACCTTAGGATGAAAGGATGGAAAATATATTCCAAGTAAAACCTAAGGGAATTGGACTGAATGGAACCTATCTCAACATAATTAAGGCTGTATACAACAAGCCCAACATCATTCTAAATGGAGGAAAACTGGAAACATTTCCATTAAAATCAGGAACCAGACTCTCTGCTAATTCCACTCCTTTTCAATATACTGCTCGAAACTCTGGCTAGAGCAATAAGACAAGAGAAGGAACTAAAGGGGTAATAAGGTGAAAATAAGAAGTCAAAATATACTTTTTTGCAGATGATATGAAATTATACGTAAGAGATTCCAAAATTTTCACTAGCAAACTTCTAGGAATGATTGGTATTTCAGCCAAGTGGCAGGTTACTAAATCAACCTATAAAAATCAGTAGCCTTTATACACATGATTAACAAGTAATCAGAGAAAAAGTTCACGGAAACACAAATAAAATATCTAGGTATAACCCTAACTAAAGATATTAAAGAACGCTTCAATGACATATTTTAATCTTTGAAGAAAGAAACTGAAGGAGAAACAAAGAGATGGGAAAGACTCCTGTGTTCATAAATTGGTAGAACTAATATAATAAAAATGACCAGGCTATTAAAAGCCATTTATAGATTTAATGCAATCCCAATCACCATCCCCATGACATTTTTCACAGAAGTAGAAAAATCCATCTTAAAATTCAGATAGAAACACAAAAGACCCCAGATAACCAAATCAATCCTGAGCACAAAGAACAATGCTGGGGGGATTACCACACCAGGACTCAATCTATATGACAGAGCTGTAGTCGTAAAAAAGCATGATCTTGACAAAAACAAGGCTTGTAGATCAAAGGAAGAACCAAATCTGTTCTCAAAATTTTAGGAACCTGATATTTGACGAAGGCACCAAGAACTTGCATTGGAGATAAGACAGCATCTTTGACAAATGGTTCTGGAAAAACTGGATCTGTGCATACAGAAATATGAAATTATAATCATGCCTATCACTCTGCATAAAAGTTAACACCAAGTGGATCAAAGTCCTCAATGTGATGCCTGAGATGCTGGCACTGTTAGAAAAAAATGTAGGCAGTACCCTGCATCATATAGGTGCAAGAAAGGACTTTCTAAATCCTGCATTATTCACTTCGGAGTTTAGGTCAGCAATAGACAAATGGGACCGCATTAAGCTAAAACGTTTCTGTACAGCAAAGGAAACAATCAATCTAATGAAGATGAAGCCAACAGATTGGGGGAAAATCCTCACTAGCTATAGATCTGACAAAGATTAATATCCAGAATAAAATATCCCAAACCTCAAAAACAAAGAAACAAGAAAAGAAATGACTCAGCTAAAAAATGGTCTATGATTTGTACAGAGAGGTCTCAAAAATAAAATAAAATAGGATAAGAAACACCTTGAAAACTGTTCATCATCCTTAGAAATCAGAATGACTAAGATCAATTGAACAAATGTGGATGTGAGAAAGCAGAGCCATCATTCTGTATTGGGGCGATTGCAAATGGTGCAACGTCTGTGGAAATCATTAGGAAGAACACTTAAAGAGTAAAAATGAATCTACCATATGACTAGGTCATACCACTCCCTGGAATACACCCAACAGATTCATCCTATTGGAGAGATTTGTGCACAGCCATATTAGTTGCTGCTCTTTTCACAACAGTTAAGAAACTGAAATAACCTTAATGTCCTACAATTGATGAATGGATAATGAAAATGTGTTATCTTTACACAACGGAATTCTTCTCAGTGGAAAAAGAAAAGTGAAATCATGCAATTTGCTGGTAAATGGATGGAATTTGAAACTGTCCCACTAAGGGAAATAACACCAACTCAGAAAAACAAGGAACATATGTTCCCTGTCATTTGTGGATTTTCTCTCCAAATCCTTAGATGTGAGTATATATCCTGATTTAACCACCCAGTCCAGCAAAACAGAAAGGGACCATGGGGATAAAAAGAGCTTGAAAGAGGGGAGTGGGAAGCCACAGGAGTCATCACGGGATAACGGATAAAATGGGGTCTTTACCTGGGAAGGAGTTAGAGGGGGTTGTACAGGGGAAGAGAGAGGAGAGACAGGTAATGCTGAGATGGTGTGAAAACCAGAGGGAGATGTGTTAGCTCACACTCTCACTGAAAATACACTCATAATATATATGCATATGTGTAGCTGAAGGTTCAAAAACAAAAAGAAGTGCTAGTCAGGAGAAACCTCCCTTTGAGTTTTGGGTCGGGGTGGTCCAAGAGACTCCCAAAAGTGTACAGGCTGTTGCCACAGCCCTTTATTGCCTCCTGGAATTTCAAAGTTGGACTCTATTGCTGAATACATGGAAAACTTTGGACACAGGTCTTGGAATGATCCGGCTGGAACTGACCTGGAAGCTTTTTCTCTGAAGACTAACTCTCATGGTATCAGAGGACACTTTGCAAGCTGCCACGGAAGAATAATGATCAATATCCCTCCCCACTTAGCTTATAAAATCATAAAACTTAACACAACAATGGTCCACTAAACTATAGCTATTGTTGCAGTAATCCACTTTTATCTTGGGGGTAATCAACACCTGTCTAATTGGAAATAAGGTCCATTCAATGAGAGATACATTGGTTACTGTAAACATAGTCTAATACACATGCTGGAGAGGTCATAGATCCCAGACAAAAATGCTCCTTTTTACAACAGACGGTGACTAACACAAAATTGTACAACTGATCAAATGAAGAGAACAAGCATCTGTGAGAAGCTTAGTCCTAAGTGACGCTTTTACAATGCAACCTCTACACATAAGATGGGCGCATCTTCAACTCTCTCCAGAGAGTTTGACACAGAAGCCCAGAACTGGCCAATGCCCAGAGAATGGGGGATTGTAAACTGCTCATCCTTGAACTAGCTGAGGGACAGTTAGGTCACAAATCAGACTATAGGTAGGTTTCACACACACACACACACACACATATATATATATATACACATACATACATATATATGCATATACACATATATATAATACATATATATAATATATATATAAAATTGAGTGCATTATATTGGGTGGGGTCTGTAAGTGGAACTGCAGATTGGGGAGGGTTATCTGAATACTGTCAAATTATATTGTATAACCGAGAAAATTCAATACATATTTTTTAAATTGGAGAAGAAATCTTTCCTCTAAACCCAATCAAAACCTCATCAATTTTTTTCAATAAGTTGTAAACTGATTGCAAAATGCATCTGGATATTTAAAAGAACTAGACATATAAAATCATCTTCAGAACAAAGTACTAAGTTGGGTTCTTACACTGCCTCACTTTAAAACATGCTACAATCACTGAAAGAGTGTCTGAGTGATGAGACCAAAGGCTCCATGAGAAAGAGTATCAAGAGAGACACTTGCATTTTCCAAGTCATCCAATCAACATGTGTGTCAAAGCACTTTTTTTCTTAAATATAGGAAACCCGATTAAAAACTAATGTTAATTGCCTGGAGAAATGGCTGGGCAGTTAAGAGCACTGGATGCTCTTGCAGAAGATCTGAGTTCTGTCCTCAGCAATCTTCATTGGGTGGTTTACAGTCACCCATAACTCCAACTCCCAAGGCTCTGATGCCCTGTTTTGAGCACCATAGGTACCTGCATTCACATCCACAGACATACATAAATAAAAGTAAAATTAAAACATTATAGTTAGCCTGTTTTTTATTAATTATAATATATCAACTGAAATACATTGAGATAGAATTTCTACCATTCTAGCAGAAGTAAAGAATAAGAAAACACAATGAAAGATGCTTTATTTAAAAAAAATGAATCAGTCAATCATAGATTTAAAATAAGTATGTATTTGCCAAAAGGGTCTCAAATCCGTATCATGAAAAGCACTTTAGAAATCAGTATATAAAAGAGAAATAGACCAGACAAAAGACAGGAACAACCTAAAAGCACACAGATGTGCTGAAGATTATTAGTTGCCTTAGACATGGAAATTTAAACTACAGCCACACGTTCACATTTCAGGAAACAGTGACTCAAATCATCTGTTAATACTTGCAATAAATGGAATAAGAAATATTTACAACTCACTTTATGAAATCAAAACCAAACAAAGACACTATAGATAAAGAAAATCACAGGCAATTCTCCCTCAGAAATAGAGCCCTAGTGCTGGAAAGATAGCTCAGCAGTTAACAGTACTTACTCTTCTAGCAGAAGACCAGTGTTTGGCTCCCAGTATCCACATGGAGGCTGCTGCTGCAAATAATTCAGGTTCCAGCAGGGGATTCAACATGTCCTTCTGGCTTTTGTGGGACCTGCATACATCTGGGGATTATAATCTCATGTAAGCACACATACATATACATACATAAACAAACAAATAAATAGATAAATCTTTGGAAAATAAAGGCACAGTAATTGTTAACAATATTAACTCTAGCAATATATAAAAATGGACCTTATACCATGAACTAGCAGGTTGTGTGCAAAGTAATTCATTTAAAAAAAATCAAGCATTGTATTTCATTAATTGACAGGAAAAATGGGTTAAAAGGAGTCCATATAGATGTCTAGGAAAAACATTTGAATAAATTCAGTATCTTGCATGATAACCACATTTAGCAAATAGGAGTGGAATCAACCCATGACAGGGGTCATGTAGGGATTCCAAGCAGCAGGCTTAATGGGGTGTGTGGCAAAGCTCACTAATCATCATGCTGTACTGAAGTCCTCCATGGTGGAATGAAAGAAGGGAAGACTAAAGTGATATACATGAGAACAGAAGAGGAAAACATCTGGCTGCAGAGCATATGGGCATATACCTACAAAATGCTATAATGTGTCCTAAAGCCTATTCCATTTAATAATCCAACTTAGTACATAGAGCACATAAAAACTTTTGCCGTACTTCTCTAGAACAGTACTGAGTGAAAATAAAACTAAGCAGAATTATACAACTTACAGTAGGATTGGGAAATATGAAGTAGGGGCTGGTGATCTGGCTCTGAGTCGAGAGTCAAGAGTACCCATCTCCAGCATTCACATAAAAACTGGGCAGACTTGGCTGCTGCGTATAATCTCAGTGCTCTGGAGACTGGGACAAGACATCCCTGGGAGAAGCTGGCTAGTTGTATTAGCTGAATTGGCAAGCTCTGAGTTTAATGAAATACCTGCCTCGGTAAAGAATCTGGAGAATAATAAAAGAAGACGTGAAATCAATCTATGGCCTACATTCACACACACACACACACACACACACACACACACAAACACTTCCACACACGTTAACATGAATGCACAGATGGAAATGACATAGCTGTACACAAAAATTAAATGAGATGTTTAGGGAATCATTTCTTAATTATTTCCAAGGTATTTCCATTAAAAGTCACAAAACCTTACTGCAAAACTTAGTAAACGGAGAAATCCATTGTATTTACATATTAGATTTAATATTGTTGGGGTACCAATTCTTCTCAAACTAGTTAGAAACATCATGCAATTTAACCTCAGGTTCTAGAAGTTTCTAGGGACATTGTCAAAGACTTCTTAACTATTTTTGTGCATATGAACGTATTGAGTGTATGTTTGTATGTGCACCCATGTAGTGGAATGCCCGTGGAAGTGAGAAGTAGGTGTAGGATTCCCTAGAAATGGAGTTAGGGACCAGACGGTTGACAAGTGGGTGAAGGGAATTGAACTTGGGTCCTCTGCCAGAGCAGTCAGTACTCTTGACCACTGAGCCACCTTTCCAGCTCTCAAGACTTCCTAACATTATAAAAATGAAAAATTTTAAAATAAAAAAAATTGCATACCAAACCAAATTTGACTGAAATAAATCAGAAGCTTTAAGTGATCTGTTTTTGGTTTTTTTTTTTTTTTTTTTTTTTTGGTTGTTGTGTTTTGTTTTATTTGAGACAGGGTCTCCCTGTAGCTCCAGCTGTCCTGAAACTTGCTATGTACACCAGGCTGGCCTTGATCTCAGAGAGATTCACTTGCCTCTGCCTCCTGAGTCCTGAGATTTAAGGTGTACACAACCATGCATGGCTACATTATCTTGCTTTTAAACATATGCATGTGTGTGTCTGTGTGGTTATGTGCACATGGGATGCAGGTGCCTTCAGATGTTAGAAGAGAGCTTTGGATCCCCTAGAATTATAGGTGGTTATGGAGTAGCACACATGAGGGCTGAGAACCAAACTTGCTTTCTCTTCAAGCGATGATGTGCGACAGATGGAGAGCTTTAGTTGCAAACTTGACACACTTGGGTAGAAGGAATCTCTAGGAATTTTCTCCGTTGTATCGGCCTATGGACATGCTGTGGGGAATTTTCTTGATTGTTGAATGATGTGGGCAGGCCAAGCCCACTGTGGGTGGTGCAGTAAGCAGTCTTGTGTTGTATATGAAAATAGGCTAAGAACAAGCCAGAAGAGCAAGCCAGTAAGCAGCACTCCTCCATGGTCTGTGCCTGAGGCTCCTCCCCTACCTTGCTTCCCTTGATGATGAGCTGTGATGTAAGCCACATGAACCCTTTTGTTTCCAAGTTGGTTTGTGTCAGTGTTTTTAATCACAGATAGAGGCTAGTGAATACAATGACAAACTTTTCTGCAGAGATACAACAAGACACAAACAGCCCAAGGAAAGGAACCCAAAACAGACCAAAATAAAGATTGTACCACAGTCCAATTTGGTGAACAAATGAGTTTTCAGTATTGTAACTAACAGGAGTATGGATGAGGTGTTATACGATTAGGAATGACTCAAAAATCAGTTGCATCACTCAAAAGCCCACCCCAACATTACTCGTGAAATCTGCAACCTTGTAGGTTTCTGCACAATTTGCAGCTGTTCCACAAGTCAGAGGTCTTCTCACTGTAGCTTGGCTGGGGACCTTCTGGGCCATCACTTACTCCTTCTGCTTCTATAAAGCTGACGAGGGGCTTTCTCGGCCATCACTTACTCCTTCAGCTTCTATAAAGCTGACGAGGGGCCTCCCCTTCCGAGAGACGTGATCATTTGTCTAGCTCCTGAAACTGACAGGCCTCCCCTTCCTTTCTGGACGACTGTTTGGAGGCAGCTGCTCTACAATGCCCACAGTTACTCTTTTCACTGAACAATCTCTTCAGTCCCCAGAAGCTTTAACTTAAGTTATTAACGATGCACCCTACGCATGCATTAAGTAAGTCAACATGATTTTTGGCCTATTGTAGACAGAGATGAATGGAAGGAAATACTTTCAGAATTAATCTTTCATCGAAATTTGTTAATGACTTTTTACATGTTAGAGCAATTCAATAGGGAAATTTCCAAAAGTGATCTTGAACATCTGGCTATGCATATGGACTGTTAAACTTCAACTCTTATTTCATGCCATACATAAAACTTAAACCGAATCTATACATCAGAACAAATTCTTAAACAACACTATTTTCTTCATTTGGCACAAGCAAATGACAAAAAGTAACCCACAGGAGATAGAAGCTAGGAACCATAAGAGATTAATAAATGAGACAGAAGTCCAGCTTGTGATACGAACTCCACAATCTCTTATTCTCTGCATGTTGACCAGTTGTGGGCCTCTATATTAATCACCATCTACTGCAAGGAAAAAGTTCTCTGGTGAGAATTGAGAGATGCACTAATCTTTAATATTAAGTCATTGGAAGTCAGTTTAATTGTATGTCCATTTAGCAAAATAGCAGTAGGTTCTCCTGTGCAGCTTGTGACCCATCTAGTCACAGATTCTTTGCCCTGATTATAACACCACATATGGGCTCCATACAGTTGGGACGTGATTGGCTTCTCATAACATCCTCGCTTGTGTGCCTTCTCTCTACCTCTACCGACCCCGTTGTCTTGCCCCACACTTCATGCAGGGTGCACTCCTCTGATGCTCCCCTCCTCCCCGGTACACCGTTCAGGACTTGTATTTGATTTTTTTTGTTCCTTTCTTGTTGCTACATATGATTGAACATTACCAAATAACAGCAAAAACAAAACACCACCAATAAAAAAAAAACAATAACAATACCCCTCCCAAAACAGAAACACACACACACACACACACACACACACACCACTCATCAATTAAACAGAGCAAACTTTTGGAGAAGACAACAACATAGATATATCTTACAAGCATTATGTGGAGAGAAAATAGTTATACCCCAAAATTCACACGGTGTGATTATTTTTACATATCTTAAAGGATTCATTCCTAAGCAAATGGGAGACTGTCTGGAGTTAGTGAGGAGAAATATGCGTTGCAAAAAATACACCAAGGGATCTTGAGGGGTACTAGAGTGGCTTGTTTGGTGTCCTTGTTGGAGATCAGAGGATAATTTAATCAATATACATTTGGCAATTCCATAAAATCCTCCGTCTACAGGAATTCTCTCTCTCTGTCTCCCTCTCCCTCTCTCTCTCCCTCCCTCCTTTTCTCTCCCTCTCCCTCTCTCTCTCCCTCTTTCTCCCTCTCTCTCTCCCTTTTTCTCTCTCTCCCTCTCCCTCTCTTTCTCTCTCTCCTTCTTTTTTTGTTTTCACTGTCTCTGGGTTTCAGGTTTTTCTATGTAGCTGATGTTAATCCTGACCTTTCTCCTTCCCAGCCTTCTCAGCGCTAGAGTTACTTCTACATGTGCCACCACATCTGGCATAATTTCTCTATATATTATACCTCAAAAATTGAATTTAAAACATGTGCATGACTTGAGGGCCTCTGATCTTTCTTGGCTAGTCCCAATTCTGTCAGCTTTTTCTCATATGACTCACTCATGCCCTGTTAATCTCCCATAACATTAAAGGCTTTCCCATCTTTGAAACTGATTTATTGGGCTATCCAGCCACCCATCACTCTTCAGTCTTTCAACTCACAGACATTATTCTGGCTTGACTTTGAAAGCCTTATGTTGGAAAGTCAAATAGAGTCACTGAAAGGCTTCAGTTTAAATCATGAGATATTAGGTTTTGATAAAAATGGAGGCTCAAGTACCAAGAATATGACTGGAAGAGTTAGCTTCAAAAATTCATGTGGCATTTACATTATGTGACCTCTGGGAAGCAGCTTGGTTTATGCATTGCATTCAGAGTTTAGCACGGACCAGATCAGAATTACTGAGGGAGCATTTACCATGACGTGGGGCTGAGTGCAGCTCCAGAAACTGCCTTTTAGGTGGCCTTTCAGGTGATTTGAGTGTGTTTTATTAACCATACTTTAAAAATTTAGTTTTATTGGAAAGACGTATACTTGGCCTGTTTTAGTGCTTAGTGCAGTACATGTACATAAGGTAGTCAGGAGAGAGTACAGTCATTTCATGATGTCAACAGGATATTGGTCCAGTACCCAGAAAGTATAATATAATGTGTAGATGCTCTGATCCCTTATATCAAATGGCATCGTATTTGTTTATAATCTACAAAATCTTCTTTTACTTTATAAAATGATCTCTAGGCTACTTATAATACACAATATACTATAAATGGTATTGCAATTGATGCTTTACCATATTATTTCAAAACTCATGACGAGGACAATAAAGCTTATGCATATTTAGTAAAAAGAAAAAAAGCCAGAAGAATTCTTTTTAAAATTTTAGAGCTTTCCATGCAGATAAAGCCAGAACTTTGACCTTGCTGCAGAAAAAAACAAAACAAACAAACCAAAAAACTATAGGATAAAGCTTTAGGAAGTGTTATTTATTTTTATTAAGGTATACTTTGAAAAACTTAAAAATATTTATTTTTGCATGTGACTTGCATGTGCGTGAATGTGTGCCGAGGCAGGTTTGTGGGCCTGCAGGACAACTGCCGAGTTGGCTCTCTCTTGGCGTCAGGTAGAGTTTAGGCATGGAACTCTGGTTATCAGTCTTGGCAGCAAACTCGCTGAGCCATCTCCTCAGCACTTAAAGGTAGAGTTTTTTAAAATTTGTATTGCATTCCTGTGTATTTCATACAGAACACTCTAATCTACTTTATAGCCTCTTTCTCACTGATACCCAC
Source organism: Eospalax fontanierii (assembly GCA_035773235.1). Lineage (NCBI taxonomy): Eukaryota > Metazoa > Chordata > Mammalia > Rodentia > Spalacidae > Eospalax > Eospalax fontanierii. The sequence continues at coordinate 48,037,467 of CM069547.1, read as the reverse complement.
CCATAGCTGTCCACCACTGAATTTCATACGTTCTGTCATTTGTGTTAAGTCTTATCATGTCAAATCAGTATCCCCACACTTTCCTCAGTGCAAGTTCATCCACTGAAGTCCAGTCAACCTAGCTAGAGTCCCTTCCTTTAAGGAAATCAGCTCTTTCTCACTCAGCAGTAATCAGCTGTCAATAATTCTTTGACTAGGATTGGTGCCTGCTGTGATGGGTTTTGTCTGCTTGAGCTTGCATGCGTGTTCTGCATGCTTTCACCATAGCCGTAGGTTCATATGAGCAGGGTCCTAGGAACCTGTGGGACTCTTTTCCATATGGTCATGCACTCCTTTCTGGCTTTTAAAATTGTCCCACTCCCTGTTCCATAATGGTCCCTGAGCCCCACATGGCTGAATTTCACTATAGGAATCCTGTTCAAGAACTCACACTCTGCAGACTCTTATTCTCTATGCTTTGACCATCAGTGTCCTTTTGAGTTCATGGCTTTCTGTTGCATGGAGCTTCATTGATGAGAGTTGAAGGATGGATTAGTGTTCTCTCTACCCCTTGTTCTGTTATGTTCTGTGAGTCTTAGGAGTAGAGGTTCCATTGTAGATGTGTCACCTAAGATTGGGAATTTCACAGGTAATCTCTGTGTGTGACTAGCTGTGGAACTTTGTAGTAGTCACCATCTGCTGCAAGGAATTTCTTTGATGAGGAGTGACTAGATACTTGTCCATAAATGTAAGGATTCATATTTTGTACATACTAAAAAATTACACTTGTCTAGGGGTATGACAGTCTTTGGGTTTTCTCTAAGATCTATAGCCTCTCCAGCTATGTGTCTTTGGTTTACAGTACTACACATGAATGTCCTCCTATTGAGCAGGCTTTAAGTACCCACTCACTACACCAGTGTCATTTGCTGTGCTGGTCATTGATGTGAGTATCAGTCCTTGAAGCTGGGGGTGGACCATAGATTGATATTTTCCCTTACCAGCTTACATAGTGCTCTCCAAAGCTATGAGAGGCGGCCTTCAGGGGAACTGGCTTAAAGGCATTTTTAGCATAGATTATTTTAAACATGGAGGTTAAATAGAGGGTATCTTAGTGCCTCCCTTATTGCTGTGCTAAAAACCCTGATGAGAGAGCAAGGGGAAAAGGTTAGTTTTGGCTGATAGTTCCAGCAGGATATAGTCCATCATGACAAGGAAGGCGTGGAGGCAGGAGCACGCAACTGACTGATCCCATTACATCCACACTAAGAGAGCACATCCAGGGATGGGACTACAAGGCTTTAAGGCCCTCTCCCACCGACCCGCTTCATGCGGTGAGACTCAAGCTCCTGAAGAGCGCTACCACCTGGGACTAAGCGTTCAAACATATAAGCCTTTGGGGGACATTTTCTACAATGTTCACTTTGTGTGTTGAGAAGTACTCAAGGAACAGCCCACGAACACAAGTCAATTATATTTGTGAGATTCCCAGAAAATATTTGATTTAGGAATGGGACAGTTCCTGGGTTTGCATAACACTAGATCTTAAACATGGCTTATTGCTGTTTTAACATTCTTATTTGAAAACACTTCTCTGTAAAATTAATATTGTTTCAAGGTCAGCAACCGTCACAGCAAATGCTACTTTGTTGGAATTCTGGGTTCTTGGCTTACAACTACACTTTAGATCCAGGGGCTCCTTTTTGTCCCCTGTAACCATAATTTTCCTAATGCCACAACAAAACTACACACAGGAGATAATGTACTATGTTTTCAAATATTTCTATGAAGGGTTGGTTGAATCTACACATGTGAGACACACAAATTCAGAAGACTGAATGTGCTACACTCCCCAGATACTCACTGAAGCCCTGCCATGTCCAAGGTGCAACAAACTGGGACATCATTTAAGCCCACAACATATGTGTCTTTACTCATGAATATTCTGTTACAAAGTTTGTTGTCCTGAGTAAACGTTTTGCACAAAATTGGAGCAAACACATAACCCACAATAGATGGTGCTTAAGTCATGTTTTCTTCAGTTTATTTTAAAGAGAGCACACCCATTTGTAAGCTTTATCCAGATATTTGACTTAGAGATGATATTTATGTTCAAAAACATGTTGCTTCTCTATAGTGAACCATAAGGTCATAAGTTACGATTTGCAATTAATGTACGATGTACAATTTTACCTTTTTCACTGTCTATTGTCTTGCTATTACCAATTTCACTGTGGAAATTGAGTCAGATTTAAAGGTTTGCCATAGTTTATTTTCTTTTTTAAAAATTTATTTTATTATTTATTTATACATGTATACATGTGTAAATATGTATGTACATGTGAGTTCAGGTTGCCTGCAGAGCCCAGACACCGGAGGGGAGCTTTGGATCCCCTGGAGCTAGAGTTACAGGGTGGTTGGTGTTAGGTGTGACTGGAACCCCTCCCGCCCCCACCCTGCCCGCAGTTCCAGGACAGACACCTTGGCAATTCCACCCAGACTCTCAGAGCACACTGAGATCTGAGAGATCTGAGAGATCTGAGAAAAGAATTGACTTTTACAACTTCTTGAAAAGATAAGATTCCCAACCCAGGATTCACAAACAGCTGTAAAAAGGGACTGCTTCCTGGATAGACCTTTACCTTAAACAACAATCAGATATCATGGGGACACCAACCCCCTCCCATAAAAGAGCAGGGGGGACTAAAGGGTTTTTAGGCTTAGAGGCTTTGAGGCTTTAGGCTTTTAGGCTGATCTCACTCTCCTAGGGAGTTAGCCTCTGGCACTCTCCTGGAGGGAGCTCCTCCATTCCAATCTGGAGCCAGGCATGCCAGGCCAGTTCCCCCCGGAGCCCGGGTCCCAAGATGAGGGGGCTAGTCTCCCCCATCTCTTTGGGGAAGCTAGGCCCCAGAGGGAGCTAGCATTTCTCCACCTCCAAGTGTGGAGAAACTAGTCCCATCTAGTCTTCTCTTAATAAACTAGGTCCTGTTAGCTCCCAGCAGAGTCTCTGGTCCCTTTTGTCTCCTGCATCTCTCAAACCCAGAACCTTACAGTTGGGAGTGATCTGAATTGGGTGCTACAAACTGAACTCTGGTCCTCTGGAGATCTCTTCTACCCTCAAAGCCTTTTCCTTTATCTCTCCTCTCCTCCGTCCGTCCTCCCTCTCTCCCTCCCTCCCTTTCTCCTTCCCTCCTTCCCTGCCTTCTTTCTTCCTTCTTCTCTAAGTTAAATATTTAAACTGTAGTGTTAGTCTCCTTCTTTCTAATTTTTTTCACATAGCAACAGTAATGAAAAATGACTGTTACTTTTCTTTCTTTCTGGCAAACAATGTCTCTCTAACCATTCTCCTCTAGGTGTAGGTCAAAGCCTTACAAACAATTCACGTGGAGTATATCATCTCTGCTTTATAGTTAGGTATATTGAAACCTGCTAACGCGATTATTCACTGCCAAGCAATAAGTTTATACAAGAGTTACAAATTTGTCTTAAATTCCTCCATTTGAACTTTCCTTTGCCTTCCAAACAGTTTTTGAAAGCGTAGGGCAGAACATTGTTGCCACCGCCAAGCTCAGATTTCATTTCAGTCCCCTCCAGGCACTCATCGCTTTGCTATTTACCATTACTCGCTTTTGAACAGCGCTTATTTTTCACTATCTGGCAATCTGCACCTGCTAGATGTGTCAGGTTTATCTTTCATCAGTCACTCAGCACCCCGCCTCTCTCCCGACCCCCCTGCTTTGAGTCAGGCAGGTCCTTCCACCCTGGGACAATCTTTTTGCCCGTTTAAAATTTCTCATTATTCACAATGCTATTTAATCTCCACCTTTCCTTTAGGAAACTCGGTTCAGTTTCTCTGATCTTCTTTGAATTCCTGCTGTATTTATGAATGGATCAGAGAACAGTGTTCTAATTACAGTAACACTCAGAGCTGGAGAGACCCCCTGCCTCTGTACACATAGGAGAAACAAGGCACAAGGTGCACTCTGGAGAAAACAGGATATGTTTGTAGAGGATAGTCGGAGCAAATTTAAATGTGCTTCAGGTCCTGCCTCCAGGTTCCTGCCCTGAGTGCCTACCTTGGGCTCCCTAAGTGATGAACTGTGGCCTGGGAGGTGTAAGCTAAAGGAACCCTTTCCTCTCCTAGTTGGTATTGATCAGAGTGTTTTATCACAGAGATAGGAAGCAACTAGAACACAATGTGAGTGAAGCCAGGCTACATGAGTACATCAATCTCCAGACTCCCTCTCCATACCCCAGTGCATCAGCTGTGAACCCCTTCATGGGACTAACCTTAGTCATTCTCAAACTGAACACCTCCAAAATCCCTTGTACTGGTTCCCAGATGATCAGCATCATGTATTCATAACATTTTGCTGATGTCACCTCAATAGCCTTAGTAAATTTTAACACCCCCCACCCCAAATCTTGCTGAACCCTCACACTCCTGTAACAATGCCTCCATTCTTAACTAAAATCCAAAATATCTATCTTTGGTTCTGTTAAGTTATTATGTCTAGGTAATCAATAATTGTATCCATATATCTTTTGCTGACTGTCTGATATGTCTGCTGTCCACCTGACCCAAGCCTTTCTTTTATTCTTTTTGACATCTTCACATTGTGTTTTGCTTTCACTGTGGATCCGGAGTGACCTTATAAAGCTCACAACTGTGCGTAGAATTATTAGGCAGTTTCCTACCACACTAAAGCTGAAATACAGATTGTCTACCATGGTCCAAGATACTCCCCTGGTCTGGACTTATTGGATGTGCCTCGCATTTTCACGAAGTTCCTTCCCTAGAGGCCTTCTTATGGAGTTTCAATCAGCTCAACTTGATAGTGGCTTTGAACTTTGCAACATTCCGTTTTCTTAACCTAACTTCTCACTTCTCACACTTGAGGTCTCAGGGAAAGAAGATCTTTTGGAAAGGGTTTCGTTGAATGTTCATTTTTTTTTGAAGCATGGTCCCCTTGCTTCCCCATGTGTGTACATACATAATCAGACACATATATGCATGCACATATATATGCAAATTCACACACATGCATATACTTGTACACACATTCATATATATACACACATGCACACACATATGCATGCACACATTCACACACACACACACAAGCATACACACTAGCTTTTCTTATCATTCTGCTTCTTCTACTTAAGTGAGTCTAGGGCAATGTTAATTTTTAACAAGGGTATACTATTTCTCATGCCTGTGATATGAACTCCGTGAGAGAGTAAGATCATCTGTTTTACTTACAAGGACATTAAACAGACAGTTACACAAAAGAGCTTCTCAATAATTTTTGTTGTTGTTGATTTATTTGTTTATTTGTTTATACATCTTCCTAGAAAGGATCTACAGGAGACATAGGTAGCCTGGAATCTATATACTCCAGGTTGGCTTGGAATCTGCCTGCCTCTACTCCAGGATGACTTCTTTTGAGATAAGCTCTTGCTATGCACTGTAGCTTGGCCTCTACTTCATAATTCTCTTGCCTTAGCCTCCCACATCCTGAAAATACAGACACATACCACCAAGCTTTGCTCTGTGGCACACAGTGCCCATAGAACACACAGTGAACAAAGCATACAATGTATTTAAAAATTTTATTAACAATAACAACTTTTTAAATGATTTGGGAAGCCATAAACCAGTGTTCTAAATGGGATTATGCCAAGGCAGCTTCTGTAGGGAGAGAAACCTGTAACTCTGAGCTTGAAACATGAAGCTGCGATTGGAAATAGAAGAGATGCTGCCAGCAGAGGGTTCTTTTTTAATTTACTTTAATACTGACTCAATGTACTTATAGTAAAGCATCAGATAACGCATGTGCTAATAAGTGCTAAGGCCTACAGGTATGCAGGAGGGCGCCAAAAGGCAGAGTACCACTGTACAGATGCAAAGCTTTCAATTAAGAGGTGGAGGAACGGGACAGATGAGATGAGCAGCAGGTACCAGAACACAGTGGCCAGGAGGAAGGAGACCTCGTATTTTACAGTGTAGTTTGGATATTGCAGTGTAGGGCAATTTATTCTACATCTGATAAATAAATAGTAGTTATATTTCCCAACACAAAGAAATGCCAAAACCTTAAGGAAAGAGGAATGGTAATTGCTTTAATTCAATCACCAGACATTGTGCATCTACATTGTATTATCACCACATACCACATAAATATGTGCAGTTATTATTGATTAATTTCTAAATGGGGTCCATGGGCATAACTCAGTGGTAGGGTCCTTGTGTCTACCATGTGCAAACCCATGTCCTGGGTTTGATTTCCAGTCCCACATTAAAAATAGCTCTAGATGCATAGAAAGGCAAATTTCAAAGATGCAAAATACAGTATTTTTAATATGTGCCAATATGTTACGGATTTTTAAAAAAATATTTATTATATTTCTTTTTTGTATATGAGTATATAGCCTGCATGTATGAAAGTGCACCCATTTCATAAAATGTCCAAAGAGGTCATAGGAGGGTGTTGAATCTTCTGGATCTGGGGTTATGGATGGTCTTAGCTGCCATGTGAGTGCTGCAAATCAAACCCAGAGCCTCTGCAAGAGCAGCCATTGCTCCTAATCACTGAATCATCTCTCTTGCTTTCTGTTACAGATTTTAAAAAGTATTTTACCCTGAACGTACCACATGTTATGATTTTAATTGAAAATATCTTATGCCTATGTTATTGAACTGATTTTGAACTGCTTAGTAATGTATCTTTTTTAGAGAGTGCCTATTTAAAACTTTTGCTCACTTTCTTTGTCTTCTTATTACCGACATGTAAGAATTTATTATATATTCATCTTAAAATGTAGACTTTATGTTTAATTGACGTAGTAATTATGCATATTTATGAGGTAGAGTGAGAGATTTCAGTACATGCAGTCAATATGTAAAGTTCAGATCAGAGTGATTGGCACACCCATTGCCTCAGACATTTATGATTTCTTTGTGTTGGGAATATTTGAAATCTTCACTAATAGCTATTTTGAAATATGCAATGAATTATTACTAACTCTAGCTTTGAACTCAGTCGTAAAACATTGAAAGTTATTGCTCCTATGCAACTGAATACAGGACTTATTGATGCTCTAACCTCTATGTCCTCCTTTCCCAGGTTCTGACCACCATTTTTATACTCTTCACTCCTATAGATGTCATATGACTAGTAAGAATGAAGTAGAAATGCAGAATGCTTTAATATATCATTCCTTTAGTCTGGACTGTAATCTTGAGGGCTATATAATATTTTCATTGTTGGTACAGATTAGGAGACAATTTATTTTTGTTTTTATTTTAATTTTTGTATGTGGCTGCACATGTATTGTGCAAATGAGTGCCCATGTTTTGAGTGTGTGCAAGTTGGCCAGAAGTTAACCTTGGGTGCTATTCCCTATGAGTTGACCACGTTGTTTGGTGAAATAGACGTCACTAAGACTTGGTCTCAACCATTTAGGAAGGATGGCTGGGCAGTGAACCCCATGGATCCTCTATTTTTCTATCTTGCCAGCTCTGTCTGGAATTTCAAGTGTGTGCTACCATGCCTAGCTTTTACCTGGGTTCTGGAGATCTTAACTCAAGTTAAGTACACAAGTACTTAAGTTACATAAGTACTTTACTGACTGAGCCATCTCCTCATGCATTACTTACTTTTCTTTCTTTTTTGAAGAAAAAATTCTATTTATTATATGTGTAAGAGTGTTTTGCCTGCATGTGGATATGCAAAATCTGCAACTGCCTGAAGAGAGTGTTGGATTCCTTAGAACTGGAGTTATGGACAGTTGTTAGCTGCTATGTGGGTGCTGGGACTCAAACCTGGGTCTTCTGGAAGAGCAGCAAGTGTTCTCAGTCCCTGAAGTATCTCTCTAGCTCCCATATTGGTTGATTTTCTGCTACTGTAACAAAACACCATTACCAAGCGAAGAGTTTTAAATGGAAGTGTTTATCTGAGCTAATGGCTCCAGAGGAACCAGATTTCATCATGGTGGGGAGACATGCTGGGAGTAAGTGGCCAGAGCAGAACATCTTGAAGAGCTCAACATCTTGAAGCAAGTACGGAAGCAGAGAGTAACTGGAAATCTGACCAGGCTTAAAAGCTCTCAAAGCCTAATCACTCCCAGTGATTTGCTTAGTCCAGCAAGGCCAGACCTCTTAAGACCTCCCCAAACAGCGCCACCAAATGGGGCCAAAATGTCCAAATATTTGGAGCCTATGGGGACATTCTCATTCAAACCGCCACATTTCATTCCCTGGTCCCCATATGCTCATGACAATATAAATTACAAAATGCAATTAATCTACCCTTAAAAGTCCCCATAGTTTTTTCCAGTCTCTACACTATTCAGAATGCAGAGTCCAAAGTTTCTTCTGAGATTCAAGGAATTCTCTTAACTGTAAGCTCCTGTAAAATGAAGACAAATTATGTACCTCCATTATACATTGGAACTGAATACATGTTCCCATTCCCAAATAGAGCAATAGAGGCACAGTGAGGAAACAATGGACCAAAACAAACAAACACCAAATGCAGTAGCTCCATGTCAGACTTTTGGGACTTTACTTTCAGTGGGCTTAGCTGGCTGAGCCCCTCCAGCTTTGGTGCGTGCAACATGATCTCTCTCTTGGGCTGTTATCACTTTCTGCATCTCTCCTCTATATATGTCTCCCAGCTCTAGCATCACCAGCGTCTTCATGGGTCACCACTGCCAAGCAGGCTTTACCTTCACAGCCTCAGACAATGTCTTGTCAGGACCTCTTGGACTGTCAAGGCCTTCCTTATGTAGGGACACCTCTGCTGCACGGTGCCTGTCCTCAGCAGCTCTCTGAAACTGCTGAGGAAGAACCGATGACCCCTTCACTCTTGCATCTTTCATGCCTCTAGAGCCAGCACCAGGTGAAGGACACTGCTACGTTGGGCTGCCAGCGTGGGATAGACCTGGCCTGCTTCCTCCACACTGGCAGCCGTTGTGTAAGAAAATGCTCTAGGCTTTTTCCTTTCACACCTTGGGTGTAATTTTGCCCTGTGGTGTTCTGGTGCTCTTTCCAGTGTTTAAATGCAAATCTCTAGGTCTCTCCTAAATCACTTGAATCTCCTTATCAAAGAGCCCTCTCCTTCAACAAATGCCTTGGTTTCAATTTTAATTTTCCTAAGTCTCTTTTTCCCATTCAAACTGTACATTTTGCACTTCCTTCTGCAGCTGTTGTTCTGACTCTGGATCTGCATAATATTTGTCATTAGCCACACCACCATTTCTCTTAGGATGCCTTGAAATTTCCTCTGCCAAAGAAATTAGTTCATTACTTTTCAACTTAGCTTCAGGCAAGCTTTTAGATTGTGGGCAGACTCCAGCCAGACTCTTTGCCAAAATATACCAGTTGCTGCCTAAGTCCTTATTTTCCTTTGAATCTGCTTTGCTCTCTGCACTACTTTCTTCCAAGCTCTTGCGAGAATGACCTATTAAGCTCTACTTACAGCATTGAATGGCTTTTCGAGTCTAAATTACTAAAGTCTTCCACATTCCTACCAAAACCCATATAGTCAGTTCTGTCATGGGATACCATACATCTGGTACCTATTAATGTATTATTTACTTTTCTGTTATTATGATAAAACACCATGACCAAGTGAACCTATAAAAGGAAGAGTTTATTTTTTATGTTTCCTGAGGAATTCGAGTTTATCATCAGGGAAAGGCATGGTGGCAAGAGGTGGCCAGAGCAGAAAGAGGAGTGTTTACATCTTCACGCAGGCATTGGAAGCAGAGAGTGCCTGGAAGTACAGCAAGGCTTAAGAACTTACTAAGCCTTCCCTCAATGACATGCTTCCTCCAGACCATAGCTCATAAAACCTGTACAAACAGCACCATCAACTGGGGACAAAATGTATAAATACTTGGAGCTTACAGGGGGCATTCTCATTCAAATCACCACACCTGCCTTCAAAGAACAGTTTATTAGTCATTGAGTCTTGATTCCAGTGTTGGCTTCTGGCCTCTGGCTGAGCAATCAGTCATCCTTCCAGGAAGTTACACTCTGTGTATGAGGGGAACCACAACTCTTGAGACACCTTCTTCTTGATTCTAATCCATACAGGCAACATGGGATCATCTCAGTGAAGGCATGGTGCATGAGTAATGATTGCATTCCCTCTGTTATTATCAACTTACATAAAGGCATGCTTATAATAGAATTAAGAACAATTCTCCTACCTGATGAGGAATATTAGCAAGAACCTCAAAAGAAACAACAAAAAGCTTGTTTGGCATATTTTGAGCAAGTTTCCATCTTGGGACCAATAAAGTAAATGTCAAACTTGAATCAGATCAGATTTTCTGTGTCTAAGATTTGGTGTTTATTAAGAAAACATTGAGCAGGTTTGCAAATAAAATAAATCTGTATTTTTGATTTAGAAAAAATATATCATTATACAAGCTGGAAAGGAAACATTTTTAGAGTCTGGAAAGAAAATTATTTGAGATAAGTATTTAAGATTATAGATGAAAATAAATGTTGGTTGTTGTTTTATATTTCCTCACGTTGAATACTGTTTTGTCCTGAACTGAAAAAGGCTTATTCTCCTAGAACTTCTAATTGGGATGGTGTTGAGATATTTGCAAGAGGAAGTCAGTGAATATATGTGAGATACAGTTCTAGGTACATTCAGGACTTGTTTCAAGACAAGAAGGGAAGGGATGAACAGGAAACAAATGTAAATAGGTTTGTGCCAGTGTGTTCATGGAGACTAGTGTGAGAATTTGTAAGTGGCATAGAAAAACAGCTTTTAAGGGGCCACCAAGATAACTCAAGTTAAGATTACTTGCCACTCTTTTGGAGGGACGTATTCTTGGGGTTCTCCTTGCGTTTTCAGCTCCAGTGTCAGAGCTTCATGCGTTATCCTTCCTGGAGTTGTGTAAATGGATGATGATTCTGTCACCCAGACTCAAGCCTCTGTGACTCCATGATTCAGTAACTCTTCTTTTCCGTGGGTCTACAAAATTAGCAGCATATGGACGATTCCAAGGTCAGCCACTGGTCTGAAAATCACAGAGAGCTTTTCAAGCCCAGGCTACAGTGGCCTCTGAGTGCCTTGACACCTGAATATGTGAGAAGAACTCTTGTGAAGAAATTCCTGTTTCAGATCACCCTGTAACAGCAGGTAGCCTCATGACGCTCTTCTTGGAGGAAAGATGTGAAATGAATTTATACTTTTTTACCTATCACCTGTGAAGCACTGCACTTGCTGACAGCTGGGATGCCCTCATGTGAGTGATAGCTGCTTCTCTCCCAAGCACAGGGTTAGTCCTGCTTTGGACCTACTATCCTCTTGTAAAGATTAACTCAGGTTAATAATCTTAGCAATATCCCCAGCTTTCAGAAAGCATCTAGCTCAGAACAAAACCATTCTTCCTCTGCTACACTCTTCAAAAAGCCACTTTCCTGTAAGAGCTTTGTCAAACCTGTAAGGTGTTTGTCAAACACCTTCTTACTGAGACAGTTCATGGCTCCTTTTGGGACATTTTATTCTTTAATTAAATGAGCATATAAAGTTAACTTTAGTCTTTGGTTAGATTATATCAAACAAGATTTTGCTATGACAATGTTCAGCTGAAATGAGAAAGAGATTTGGTTAAATGGGACATGTTTATCACTGTCTCAATCCCTGCTAAGACTCAGTGAACATGGTAGAACAGGAAACGGAAAGAATGTAGGAGATAGGAGATGGAAAACAGCAGTCAAAAGTTGTCTTCTGGACATGACATCATTATTACACACATGTTCTCATAGGAGCTATGGGGACCTGCCCAAAACCTGCCCCACATTAAAACAACCGAAGCTCTAACACAAATGGGGAAATACGATATCTAGGACCCACTTCTTCCTGAGGAGATATTGCAGTTTATAGTTATTGGGAAAGGGAGAATTGCTTTTCTTTGAGGGTCACTGGTAGATTTCCGGTGCTCTAGTGAGTAGCTCCACATCCATGAACATATAGGCAGCAGTGGTTGGACTTAGTGGATTATTAAAAATTTTAAAAAGAAAACATGAAGTTAAGACAAGGTAACGTTGAAGGGATAGAGCAGAAGTTAAGGAGGGACATAGGGTGGAGATACGATCACATTCCACTGTATGTGTGTCTGACGTTCTCAAAGAATAGAAAAGGAAGGGATTTGGAGTAGAAGGCAAGCTTTAGTTTTGTTAAAATTCTAGTGAGCTGGGCTCTAGAGATAGCTCAATTCATAAGGCAGTGCTTGCCTTATGAAGACCTGTGTTCAACCTCCTCCCCACCGATGTTTAAAAACAGCTGGTTGTAATGGTAGGCCGTTGTTATTCTAACTCTGTGGGAGACAGAGAAGGATGAATCCCTGAGAGTTGTAGGTCAGAAAATCTGTTTTGATGAATTCTAGGCCAATGAGAGACCATCCCTTAACAACAACAACAACAACAACAACAAAACAGAGTGCCTACACAAATACATAGATAAACACACGTACAAAAATTCTGATAAGTGAATTTTGCTCTTACTTACAGAGAATAAATGCAAAATCAATGAGATGTAAATAGATTAATTGTGTAGCTAATCTTGATGCATTTATTATATCTATTTCTGTTGGAGAAATTGTTAAAATGTTTATCTTTCATCCTTATCTCCTACTCAGCATGGAAACAATCTTGGGTGCCTTTTCCCAAGAACTTCTATTTGTATTACAAAGCTGATGCACCGTGTAAGTAGTTTGATTGGTTACTTTGCTTGACATGGGACAAGATACTTGTCAGGAAAAAAAAAAAAAGCCTTAAGGAGGAAGTATTTATTTTGGTTCATGGTTTTAGTCTATTGCTGTGTAGAAAGCATGACAAGCATCACACATGCATCATGTGTGATGGAGGCGCCTCACATTTCTGCGAACAGGGAAGCAGAGACTGGGACTGGAAGCAGATAGACCTAGGTTACAAACAGTTGGCAGTAAAACCTTCAAGTTCAGCCCATAGCAACTCAATTCCGGCAAGTTAAGGCCCATGTCCTTAAGTTTCAACAACCTTTCAAAACAGGGTCTTGATCAGAGGAGAAACATAAGAGCTTGTCAGGGTATTTTACATTGGAATCATAGCAGGATGCTCCCAGCCTGTCTGATTTTCAAATCCCTTCTTCTCCTTTCTCTCCCCTCCCTTTCCGTCACTCCATTTTCCTCTCCTCTCCTCTCTCATCAACTCCACTCTTCCCCCCTCCTCTCTTTTCCTCTGTTTTCTTTTCTATTTTGAGATAAGGTCTCTTACTAGCCCTACTTTGGCTAGAACCCAAAATATATCACAGGCTGGTCTTGAACAAGTGACAATTCTCCGACGCCTGCCTCATGAGTGCAAGGATTATGGTTATGTACCACATGTCTGGTCATTTTTTAAAGTTGTCCAGGTAGTTAGAATTCTCACTCATGACGAAGGATACATGATCTAGCTGAGATGTAACTACATCCTTAGAAACTGTAACTCAGAAATTCCAAAGCTCTCGGGTAGCAAGAGGGTTATTAAGAGGGTTAACAGCCAGGAGTGGCCCATTTCTGCCAGTTTCTTGTGGCAGAGGAGAAGCAAATAAGGCATGGTCAGTAGTCAGCAGCGGAGGGTACTCTCCTCTGTAATAGGGCTTGTGTATTCTTTGACTTTATGATATTTTTCTTCAGTACACATTGAATAATAAATGAGCAAACTCAGAACTTATGTTAACATTTTTCTTATTTTATTGCTTATATTTTAAATATTTTATTGTGTTTTTGATTGTGTATATGTGTGTCTGTGATAGGTGTGTGCATGGGATTATAGTGCCTAGGGAGGACAGAAGAGTATGTCAGAACCCATGAATCTGGAGTTATGGGCAATTGTGAGTCACCAGAATTGGGTGCTGGGAACTGAACTCTAGTCTCTGCTTAATTACTGAACCATCAGTCCAGCCTCTATTGTTTGTATATTAAAACAATAACAATAGATGTATATTTGGGTAGACAGAGTCACACTCATTAATACTCTAACACTATCTAGGCAGTAAGCTTATTTTATACAAAAATTTTCATTTTTCACAATAGTTCATTTTATGAAAGAGGAGTAATGACAAAGATAAAATTAGTGAGTCATTCACTAGTATAATTTTAAATTATTACTCTGATGCATTAGTTACAATGAATCTGAGTGAAACAGGTCTTCCTTCCAATGTCAAAAATAAAACCATACTGAATTCCTGTAGCATGATATGCTGAAATCTTTCAAATTATTTAATAATTTGTCTAACCTTGAATTCCAGAATGACACACATACTCTATGTAAGACTACATTTTTGGAAGCTAGACATTATCCATATCAAGGCACCATATGTGTCTAGCAATAGACAAAGGTAAGAGCAAATTAATTCATCGTATTAAAAATGAATTGATTCATTTGCTTCTGTCCTAACCCTATGCCCTGGAGCCGTGAACTATAAGATGCTTTAAAAGTACAACTGTTACCTAATATCCAGTAGCTCAATTTATCTGTCTTGAATGGGAAATGAGCTATATGTAGGCTTCAGCAAAAAGGAATGCTCCAGTTTGATGAAATCCAGGCAGGAATCTCATGGCAATTTGCTGAAGTGCACTGTATTTCATTTGGTTTTCTCTGACTTTTATTTATTTTACTTTATCAAGACTATATTTTTCATTTTAAAAAATATTTTATTATTTTATGCATATGAATATATGGCCTGCATGTAAGTGAACCTGTGTTGTGCTGTGCAATGCCTACAGAGGTCAAAAAAGGGTGTCTGATTCCCTTGGAAGTGGAATTAAAGATGGTTGTTAGCTGCCTGTGGGTGCTGGGAACTGAACCTGGGTCCCGCTCTAGAGCTAGAGCAGCTCTCTTAACCGCTGGGCCATTTCTCCAGCCCTTAAAGATTTGCATGTGTATGTATCTCTGTGTGTATGTGCACATGAGTGCTGTGCCTCCATAGGACGAAGGCTCATGTCCCCTTGAACTGACGCTACGAGTAGTTGTGGGGCCTGAAGCAGAAGTCCCGATCCCCTGCAAGAGCAGTCTGTGCTCTCACCCTTTGAGCCATCTCCACAGCACCTGTTTGACTTTTACAGAAATGTGAAATCCTCATGTATGACTCACTGTTTCAGACACATTTGTATTACTGGATATGAGGTGAGTTCCAATGCTGTATAATCATATTCTTGTTTTTAGAGATCATTGCTGGTTAGATAGATGCTAGTAGAAGAGGTGGAAAAGAAATCAGCCCACGTGCCCGTGAACACTTACCAAACAGCCCACATTGCTAGATGAAAATCTGCTTCTGAGGCTTTGCAGAAATTGAGACTTCTGTTTGACTGGGAATTCTTTCCCACAACCAGCCTGCCCCTCTCCCACAGTGCACCACGAAGGACAGACAGTCACATTCTTCTTTCACTTTGCTGCCAGGGCTGATGAGAGGACCCTGTTCAGGGTAACTGCATTTTTGTGAATTTGTGGAGATATGTTTTCCCTGATGATATGCACCCTCTATTTTTAGATTACGATCATGTGTGGGTTTGTGGCAAATATCTTGAAAAAGTCATGACAAGGGACACTCATGCTGAATGTCCGTGAGGGTACGAAGGGCAGACAGGAAGACGAATGAGAACTCATCCCTTGGGGGCCCCGCAGGGCTACTGAACCTACGCTCATTTCATTTGATAATAGTAAACTCCTATTTCATGAAGCCACAATCCATCAGTTTTTATTACCTACGTGTAAACACTGTTCTAATTGATAACCTTCTTTAACATTAATTTATTCAGTCAATATTTGAGCCTCTATTAGAAGCAAGGTGATGTGTTTGCCCCTGTGTGATGGTTACTGGCAGAGCTTATTCCTGTATTTGGAGGAGTGTGTGCTCATATGAAATTTATCATTCTGGAAATTAGAACAAGAGGAGAGCCTATTCCACAGACATCACTCATAAAATGACTCCTTGCAAGTATACACCTAGGCAGAGAGAAAGAGAAGGGAACATTCTGGAGCACAGCCAGGCCCATGCTTGAGTGTCCTATACAAGAAAGAACTAAGCAAAACTTCAGAAGTGGAAAAGAAAAAGTGGTTGTTGCTGTTGTCACCAGCAGCAACACATGTGAATGCATCCTCAATAAAGGGACAGGAAAGGTGAGAAGAACTGAAGTTCTAGGTGATGTCTGAGATGGAGCTGTACAGCTGCAACTTGCTGCGATTAGAATGTGCAATATTTTCCACTGACTCATGTTTAAACTTTTGGTCACCAGATGGTGGTGCTGATTTGGAAGGTTGTGGAACCTTTAGGAGATGGAGTCTTACTGGAAAGGGTAGGTCATTGGGGTGGGCCTTGAGGCTTGTAGCCAGTCCCTATTCATTTCCATTTGTGGCTGCCTGACTGTGGGTGTGATATGACTAGCTGTCTCATGATCCTGCCATCATGCCTTTCCACTGCATGGACTGTGTCCTTGAGCTGTGAGCCTAAATGAACCTTCCTTCCTTGAGCAGCTCATGTCAGGAAATTTATCACAGCAATGAGAAAGGTAATTGATAAGTTTTCGTTTCTTTCTGAATAAGAATCTGTTCAGAGACCAAAGAAGAAAAATACATTTATAAAATTTGAGATGATGATAAGAGAAGGAATGTGATCAGAAAACAAAATACAACAATACAGATGCCATAGGACCGTGTGTCCAAATCTGAGAATATTGAACTGGGCATTTTCATTTTTAATCATTTTACATGTGTCTTAAATTTCCTCATGATTAGAAAAAAAAACAGATTGGAGCCATGGAGAGATGCATTTTATCTGCTAGATGGCACTACATTGAATATGACCCAGTTAAAAAGAGTGCCCTGAGCTCACATATACAATTCATAAATGACCACAAGGTAGATACACTGATGCATGGCATCTGTGTCTGGGAGGTATCCCCTATTATTCTGTCTGGCACTATTCCCACAGTCAGGTTTGAAGGAAATCACATAGTACTTAATGTTCTATCAAGGGCTTTGTATAACAATGCACATTTCTTGCTGAATAACACTTTAAAGATTACACATTTTAGCATTCTATTTATCCAGTTTACTTCTGATGGGCATTTCCATTGTGTCCAGCAAAACATTGCAATAGTTTTCACAAACCAGCCATCACAAACCATACTAACATATTACTATAAAGTCATTTGGTCTGTGAGTATATGAGGTTTCCTGTGCTCCTGCATCAAGATGGCTTTGTGACATTAACTGAATTCAGTCAACTTCCTATGAATTATCAAATGACTCTTTGAGATGCTCTCACCATTTACCCTTCAGTGTGGCAGATGTGAAACTTGTAGTCAAACCAGGTCCTTGTCAACTGACTGTCTAGTCAGTTTTAATCATTTGAAGATGGGCTTATGGGAGTACTTTGGGTTTCTTTTTATTAAGTTAATTAGTTGACAATTTCATTCATGTCTATAATATATTTTGTAGTGATTTGAGTAAGCGTCCCTCATAGGCTTCAAGTATTTGAATACTTGGCTGAAGTTAGTGGCACTGTTTGAGGGATTTAAAAGATGTGGCCAGGAAGGAAAAAGGATATCAGTGGGGATAGACCTGGAGAGTTAATAACCACTTCCATTTCCTGTTTCAATCTCTCTGCTTCCTGTGCTTGCTTAAATGATGTGAGCCCTCAGCTTTCTGCTCTAGCTGCCACCTGCCCTGCCTCTCCATTCTGATGGACTCTTTTCCTGCTGAACTACAAATCCAATAAACTGCCCCTTCTCTAAGTTGCCTTGGCCATGGAGTTATATCACAGCAACAGAAAAGTAACCGATACACGTTCTGATCACTCTCCCCTGTCCTCTCATCTCATCTCCCTTCCACTCCCAGAACCCCCTCCCCACCAACAGCCACCTGTTCCTTTCCCAGATTCATGACTTTTGGTTTTGTTTTGTGACCTACTTAGGCTACATCTTCTGACCATTGTGACTGGGACTGTTCAGTGAAACCAGCAGAGTAACAAGGCACACACCCGGAGGCACTGACTCCCACCTCCCAGACCCCCGCGACGGCTCCAGGAATCTACGAGTAGCACATAGTTCAGCGGTGAGGGGTAGGGTTCCCGGGCCCCTCCCCCATCCATGCCTGACTCTTGATGGGCCATTCTTATGCAGACCCTGTTGTTGAGAGTTTAATGATTACAATGGCTGTGTATTGTCCAGAAGACAGACTTTCCCTCCCGCCTGTCCTCCAACTCTTACAACTTTTTTCCCATTCCCTGAACCTTGGAAGGGATGGGGCAAGCCATCACTTATTCTTAGTACTTTCTGCAGCCATAAGCTTCTGTGTTTAGCACAGTTCACAGTAGAAGTTTCTTTGATTAAGGCAAGACTGGTAATTGTCTATGGGTATAAACATAAATATTTAGAAGGCAATTTGATGCTCTGTCAGTTTAGCCAAATTACAGAATTGCTTCTACTAGTGCCCATGACCTCACACACTATGGGCTTTTGAGCAAGTTCACAGTGCCAGGTATGGCTCCCTTCCTCTGAAGTGGCTATCAAACACAGTGAGAGAAATTTGCATTGTCTTGGTGATTTGAAAAACTGAACATTCTTTTCATTTAAGTTTTTGTACTGAATAGACTTCCGTGTGAAACTGTTTAAATATTTCACTCTGTTCTTAATTTTTAATTTTACTTTGGAGTTTCATATGTAAGTACTGTGTTTTACATTATTCCCACCCCCCCACCTGCCTCAGCTACTCATGTCTCTTCCCTTCAAACCCGTAACCTCTTTTGTGTTGTTATATCTACCTACTTAGTTCCTCATACGTCCTTGTGTTAGGGCTGACCATTTGGGCTTGGATAACCTATCATGGGACTCATCAATGGAGAAAACTGAATCTTCCTTTTTTAGCAATTGATTGCTTTTGGTGCTTTATCTTCAGGTAGGGTCTATATTGGCATATGGACTTGTGACCTTGTTATGTAGGTCTTGTGTGGGGAACTGCACCATTGAGAGTCAATGTGTACAGCATGCCTGTCATATCTAGAAGACCCTAACATGCAGCAGTTGTCCTGGTTCTCTGGCTCATACCAGCTTTCTGTTCTCATATTCCCTAGCTTTGTATCTTCAGATTTGAGTATTTATCCTGAAGTAAGGCCGGAAGGTAGAAAGGGACCATGGTGAGGGTAGGAAGGAGCTCTAGAGGGAGCAGCAGTACAACACAGATTCTATAGAGAGGAAAGGGGGAGACAAGAGCAGGACTTTAACCAGAGGGAGGCCTGGCCGTGCAGAAGGGGGAGAGAAGACAGGCAGATAACAGCTACGGTGTTTGAAAAACCAATGGGAAATGTTATTTTATGTTTACTGGAGAATACAGTTATAATATATATATGTATGCATGTGTAACACACAAATATGCACACATATTAAATGTATACACACATATACATTTATACTTATATATACACATATATGCATATAAACATAGATTGTTTAAATATTCCATTTTCTTATGGAGCTATCATTTTTACACAGTGTTGTGACTTCTTATTTTTTATATTCTGCGTAATAGTCCTCTTAGTTAAACATATTTTGTATGTTTTCTTTCCAACTTGAGTGATGTCTTTTCATTTCCATTAATGATAGTCTTGTAAAACACCATGCTTAGTATTAGGAAAGTGTAATAAATAATATTTTTCCCTAATCAAGTGGGTCTTGGTAATATGAGAGCTAACTGAACTGGAATCAGCATTCCTTTGTGGTTTCTGCCTCAGTTCTCACTTGAGTTCTTGCCCTGACTTCTTTCAATGTTTGACTGTATCCTGGAAATATAAGTTGAAATCAACCTTTTCCTCTCCCAAGTTGTTACTGGTTCTGTTGTTTGTTACAGAAACAGAAAAGTAACTAGAACACAAAGTAACTAGAAAACCAGGTCCATTTGGAGGCAGCATTATGGTTGGGGTCAAATTTATTTTTCCATCTGGTAATCCAAACCACACATGAACATTTATTGGATAACAGTCATTACTAAATTTTATTATCATGTAAATTTTGTCATAAAAATTGGCCCTTCATGCTGAGATATTTGTGTTTTCCCATTATTCTTTGTGACTATTTTTGTTCTGAGTATGTTATCAAAAGAATTATACATTAAGTCTTGGTACCTATTACCAAAATTTTCTTTAACTTTTTCTCAAAAAAAAAAGATCTTGAGTTAAAGTTTTCATTTAAAGATTATTATTTTGTTATTTCATACTACAATGGAGAAAACTCAAATAATACCAACATATTTCTGGAGTTTGGATTCAGATTACATGAGTCATTCATCTCATGAATGAACTATTCTATCTTAAAGATAATATTTACTGTATCTGAGTAAAGTTTCCCATTTAATTCTGAGTGGTTTTTGCTATAATTTGTGAGATTTACCTGCAGGTATTTGTGTTTGATTTCCAATATAACATTCAGGACACGGATGACACTGCTCACCCCTGCTCACGTCCTGGTCCTCAGATTGAAGCTGCATAATGTTATTTGTTTAAATTATGTATAGTTTCCCTATTAGGAGCTTCCTGTTCTACCCTTGTCTTGCTAAGTGTTTTATTTTAGATAGATTAGTTTCTATCAGTTCCAGTTCCACGTGTAATTGCATCAGATTTGTGCATTCTCTTAGCTAATGCTGCTTTTTCTCTTTTGTTCTGTGAATACAATGAAGAGAATTGCTATTGAAATGACAAATCTTGAAATCCTTGACACTTATTTGTATTAAATGCATGTTTATCTTTATCATATACCTTTTATGAGTTATCCTGGTTTTCTTTTTTATTCTTTTCTTTGATGACTACTGTAATGTTAAATGATTTTGGAATCCATGACACTTATTTACAAAATGACTTTTTTCACGTGTATGAGTGTTTGCTGCATAAACACGCATGCACAACATACGTGCAGTGCTGGTGAGGGCCGGGAGTGGACCACTGGACTCCTGGAACTGGAGCTGCAGATGGTGCTGAGCAACCACGTGGGTCCTGGGAATGGAGTGCTTTTAGCTACAGAGCCGTCTCTCCAGACCTCTAGGTATTTATTGTGTGAGGTTTGTTCTAAATGTTCTGTCTCTCTGATTGTCAAAACATTTCTCCCTTTGTTGCGCTGGTGTCAGACATTTGTACCTTTATTATACCGATTTCACAAAAATATTAGAAATTATTTACTACCTCTTTGGGAATTGAAAGACTGGGAATTAATCTTGTTTTATATCTTTGTTAATACTATAAATCAGCAGCATCATATGTGTGGCTTGAGTTTTATATAGGCTCCCCTTCTCAAGAGATTTAAGGCATATATATATATATATATATAAATATATATATATATACACACATATATATGCGTGTGTGTTTGTGTGTGTTGTGCATATTTGGAAATTTTTCTTGTATAATTATGACAGATTATACTCATTTAATTAAAATATCCACAGGTAGTGGGATAATTTCTGAAATCGTTGCTGCGTTTTAATATTTATAAAATATGTAATAATTTTATTTTTTCTGATACTTGATTTTATGACTTTTCTTTCTTTTTGGATTGTGCTTTCCAGGAATTTAGGTTATATTGAATTTTTCAAGTAATTTCCATTTGTCTTTGCTAATCTTTTCGTACATACACGGTCACTTAATACCCTTCTGATTTCCATTACTGGATTCTTTCTGTTTTGTTTGTAATTTATTCGATATTTGTCTTCTGTTTACACAGACACTTGTCTCGTTCTTGTTTCTTTTATATATACCTTTTAAGAAATTAAAATCATGAAGCTAGCCATGGTGGTGCATGCCTTTAATCCAAGCAGGAGGCAGGAGCAGGAGGGTCTGTGAGTCAAGGCCAGTCTATTCTACAGTGAGTTCCAAGCCAGCTGGTCCTACAGGGAGACCTTGTTTAAAAAAGACCAAAAAAAAAAAAAAAAAAAAGGACATTCTGGTAAAGGTTAGTTGCTCTTGATTCAGTTTTGTGTGCAACATTTCCAGTACAAAGAACTTCAAAATATTTTCTACATTAAGTCTATATGATGAATTTCAACCTAAAAAACACTTTAATATCTAAAGAACATTATTATTTTGATTTTTTTGCTCTTGATTTCTAAGTTAAATTGTTCTAGTCTAGGAGGCCATCTTCTAAATTATTTTACTTATCGGAGATGCATTGAAATCTCTTATACTGTATAGTATTTATTTATTTACATTTGGTGAGTGCTCTATGTTTACTTGAAAAGAGTGCTATGCTGTAGTTTAGAAGGAGTGCTATAAATGTATGTGTGCATACATGATTGGCTATATATCCCAAGTAGGAAGGCTCAGCTTGTTAAACATGTAATTCAGTCTACATTTTCCTGACTTTGTCTTTTGTTTCCTGTTGAACAACATCTTTTAAAATCTTCCATAGAGATAATGACTTCTTTCTTACTTTTCCATTGAATTATGTTGATTTTTATAGGGACTGGCAGTCATTCTAAATACAATTGGGTAAGATACATGAAAGTTCAAGGATTTATTGTGTCTCTCTCTCTCTCTCTCTCTTTCTCTCTCTCTGTGTGTCTTTCTCTCTCCACATGTGCAGGTGTCTCTGTGTTGGATCCTTTGTCTTGGTGTTATAAGCACTTATGTGCTACCTACTTGATGTGGCTGCTGGGAACTGAACTCCAGTCCTCTGAAAGAGAACTCAGCAAGTGATTGTAACTGCTGAGTCATCTCTCCATTCCCTCTGCATGAAAGTTTTAACCTGTCAAGATAATCTTAATGTTCAGTGACAGCAAGGATGACAGCTCCATGATTTGTACAAAAATATATTACTTTTCTTTTATCGTAACATATGAATTTAGGGTAATTATAAAAGGACATACTGATGTTTCTTTAGAGTAGTCTAATTTAAAGCATTAGAAGCATTGGCAATTTTTAGAACATTTGCAAAAGTAGCTTGAACAATACTTACTCTCTCACTCCATATTTAGTGACAACGCAAGCATCTTTTCTATTCTTCGGTGAAATAGCATGCTGCTGAGCGTAGATGAGTTGGTTAATTTCCAACCTTTTCTCCTTTTATGCTTCAAGTATTCAGTGTGTCCAGCTCTCCACTGCTGCTGCCTGTGGTCCGTACCACTGCTCAGAGACCTTGCTCTCTCCTTCATGGATGCCTCCTTCGTTGTGTTGGTAAAGTAGCGTTCACTGAGTTCCTTTGATTAACAGCTGGGTTCAAACAGAGGTAACATCAACCTTTTTACCTGTTGTGTGACTTTTCCTGGGGAGATGTGAACAAATATCTATATTTACACCAAATAGGGAAGCAATGATAGAACCAAGGCAAGACTCCACCAAAATTCAGATTGCTGAACTGTTGAGTTTATGGGGTCATTCAGAGGACTACGAGTTAGTGTTTACTTATAGAAGCATGGACAATGCGAAGTCAGCACCATCACCGAAAGGCTCACGGAAGTACAGCTGATGACTCACAGAACCTGCATCCCTGGATCTCTCTGCATGCTTGGAAAGCAGCACAACAGGTTGGTGAGTTTCTTGTCCTTAGTAGTCCATGTTTATAAAGCCTAGTAGAGTCCCGTAAACCTTATAAGAATCAGGCACTTTATGAGACTTGTGAGATTTTTATTTTTGGAAATGGGTAAGTTTCAATTTCCTCCTGATTCCTTAGGAGATTTCCTCCAGTATCAAATGTTTCTATTGGGAGGAAATTGCTACATGACATCTAATTTCCTTTTAAAATCCACTTGCCTTCCATCTAAACTTTACCCTCAGTCTTACCGCTTTTCATTTATTTGCTTTATTTTCATCCTTGAGTTCCAGTTCCTCCTCAGCCATTTACTTTGTAAAATGACACACAAGTTTAGCAGGGAGAGAGATGTGGAAGTGCATGCCCCTCTGCTTTCTGTGCATGAGCCCGGAGACTGATTTCAAAGTGGCGATCACTGGGCCTGCATCTGTGGGCTGAAGAACCATGGTAAAAGGCTGTACTTTGCATATGCACATTTGCCAAATCATGATCACTGAAACTGAAACTGCCATGTGGGAGAGCCACTGTTAGTCAACAAACTGTAGCTCATGCACAATAAAGCCATTTAAGAAGGTTGCTTTGGTATGCTGAGGCCATATTATTACCTAGCTTCCCATGTGTGAGCAGGATAACCTCCTACAGATTGACTTCCTACCTATAACATTATTATCTTAATTACTATTTTATTCTCTAATGTAGACTATATGATACGCTCTTAAGCTGTATTTCTAGTTTGCGTGTTATTTCACTGTTTATAAAGTAAGCATTTTTACATCTGTTTATTTGCAATTTTTCTAAATTCTAATGTTTATGGTGGTGTCTCCTACATGCGACCTGTAGCAAAATTTATTCTTTAATTCCTTGTGGCAGCCCTTGTATGTTTTTATTGAAGGAACTACTTCACTTTCTGTAGTATAATTATTATTCAAGGTTAAGCATATCTAACATTATATAGTTTAACTATTTTATTTTTGATTAATGAAAATATTTTTAATCTTAAACATTCTGTTTTTATGTTACTGGATTTTCATATTCTTGCAGTGGTTGTATTAGTAACACATACATCTTTGATTTATCAACATACAACACACTATCATTTAACACACAATGATAGGACTCTTGATTTTTTAAACTATTTACTCAAAAGTTGACTTTAGTTTTGTTGAATATTCTTAGCTCTATATTTCTAGATTTACAACACTGCAGTGTGACTATTTATGGAGTATATGCTTACTTGTATTCATAATTTTAAAAATGTATTTTATTGACAAAAATTTTAGTGGACATGTATTTCTCTTTGTAGGTATGTGAACGTGGTTGCAGCTGACGATGGTGGCCAGAGGAGAACATTTGAGCCCCTGAAGCTGACATTACAAGTGGTGGTGAGCTGTCTGATGTAGGTGCTGGAAACTAAATTCAGGTCCTCTGCAAAAGTACTACATGCTTTTAGCAGCTGAGCCAACTCTCCAACCCTATATTCACAATTTTAATGAACTTTTTTCTTTCTTTCTTCTTCTTAGCCTGAAGAATTATGGAAATTTCCTTCCCTGAATTCTTCCTGGAAAAATAAAATAGCAAAACACATATGATGCTGAAGTAGGCAAGGAAGAAGCCAGACAAAGGGAGCCTATCAGGATGAAGAAAGGAGGTAGCTTGGTCTCAGTGATGCACATGATTTTGAAAGTGTGTTCTCTTCAAATGATCTTTTGAGAAAGAGCAAAATTATACATGGGGCTGAGAAAGGATTTGTGAATTTCTCTGGTGTATAAACAAATGACAAGTCATGGTCTCAGTAAGAAGCAAGTTATGACTTGACGTTGGCCATTTGATAGACTACATTTGTTCTTGATGTTCAGAATATTTTCCTTTCAGAGACAGAAGACTGGAGACTTAAAACAATAGCATCTTATCTTAGCTGTGAGCCACTCGAACATTCTGTCTTTGTGAGGATGCTTTCATTAAAAAAATTTATTTTACGTGTATGACTGTATTTCTGGCATGCATGTAAGTGCACCTGTGTCATCCAGTGCCTGTGGAGGTCAGAAGGAGGTGTCAGATTCTCCTAGAAAAGGAGCTATGGATCCTTGTTAGCAGCCACGTGGGTGCTGGGAACTGAACCCGGGTCCTCTCAAGAGCAGCCAGTGCTCTTAACCACTGACCCATCTCCCCAGCTCCTCCTCCTCATGAGATTGTAATTGTCATTTAGTGATGTTTACTAGGTGGGAAAAATCAGCCAACACAAATTAAGAAACAAAATCCATCTCTTTGTTGTCTTCAAGAAACTATCTCACTTTTGAAGATAGGTACTACCTTAGGGTACAAGGATGGAAAAATGATTCCCAGCAAATGACACTGAGAAGCAAACAGGTGTTCAATTCCAGTGTCTGACAAAATAGACTTCAAATTTAAATTAGTCAAAAGAGATAAATGGGGTCATTTCATTCTAATCAAAGGAACAATTAGCCAAAAACATATATCTACAATGCTGCATCCTATTTCATAATAGGTTTTTCTTTCTTTGGTTTGGGTAGTTTTCTTGTATAATCCTGTTGAAGATCTGGTCAATGACATTTACCTGAGATTCTTCTCCTTCCAGTACACATATGATGTATACATGTGGTCTTTTCACAATGTCTGACATTTCCTGTGTGTTCCATTCCTCTGTTTTAAAAGTTATCATCTTTGAGGCATCCAGTTCTTTCAGTTAGTCATTCAGTTTTGGCATTCTGTGTTCCATTTCATTCATTCTGCTTGTGAGGTTTTCCCCTGTCATTTCAGATTGATTTTCAGTATTTCAAATTCTTCTTCATTTTGACTTGGGCTTTCTTCAATATTTCTGTCTCTTTTTAAATTCACTTTTCAAGTCCTGAAAGTCTTGTTATTTTGTTCAGTCACATATTTTTCTTACAGGTTTATGCTTATCCTTGTTGAGTTCTTCTAGTTATTTGTCTGCTTTTTTTAAGTTCTGTATCATGGGGTACCTTGGGGTGGTTGCCACAGTAGTATACTTATGTAGGACAGGTGGGTTTTGTTGTTGATACCTTTCTTTGGTTTTTCATGTTATTTGTTTTTGCATTGTCATGTGGGCATAGGGGTGTCTTTTATTGGTTGTGTGTCTGATAGGAAATTCTACTTTGCCTTTGTTCAGTTGAAGTTTGGTTCTGTGTAAATTGTTCATGTACCTTGGTTGCTTTTTGCTCAAGAATGAAAAGATAGTTCTCTGGATAGTAGGCAGGTCTATGGAAGGCAGATCAGGAGGCAGAGGTCAAAAGCAAGGTGAGGGTGGTGACAACTCGTGGAGTGTCTAAAAAACAAAGCTGGAGAATTGATCTAGATTGGGTGTAGTGGGTCAGGATACAGTGAGCAGATCTAGACTAAGAGCCTAGTTCAGAGACATGGGGTGGAAGGAGCAGAGGGTAGGCCTGGGCCCAAGGCTAGAATGGGGACCAAGTGAAGGAAGAGAGTGGATCTGCTCTAGGTCCGGGGCTATCAAGGCCCTGTCAGGGGCAGGAGCAGCATTGGACTTGCCAGGGTAGTAGGTAGGTCTGTTGCAGGCAGATTAGGGGGATAAGGACATGGTTGGAATGGGGACAACCTATGGAGGGAGGCGTCTAACAAACTAAGCTGGAGAGTTGAGCTGGTCTGGGTGCAGGGGGAATGATGGAGCGGGTTGTCTGGACCAAGAAGGCAGTTGAGAGATCTGTGGTGGCAAAAGGAGGAATGAAGCTAGTCTCAAAGCTAGAAAGGGGACCAAGTATGGGCAAAGTAGATCTTCTTCAGAAGAGTGAGTCTAGACAAAGAGACTGGACACCAGTGAATGAACTTGTACTTAGGACATCTGGGTACAAATGCTTGACTGGATATATCTTAACATATATGATATAGTGCATGAAATCTGATGTGGGGAGGGATGGCTATGGAGGATGAAAATGGTAGAAGGAGTCTAAATTTGATTAAGATAGATAATATGAAATGTACAAAACTCAATAAAGTACACATTAAAATGAGTAAATCTTCCTGTGCATCTGCATATATCTACCTATACATTTATGTATCTATCTCTATACATACCTAACTTCCTATCTACCTACCTAACTCCCTGTCTACCTACCTAACTCCTTATCTACCTACCTAACTCCCTGTCTACCTACCTATCATCTATCATTCATTTTTCAGTACATCATCTATTAAATGTCTATTTTCCTATCTTCCTCTTCTCATCTGTCTATCTACATATCATCTCTCATCAATCAAATCTTCCTTTCTATCTCTTAGCTGTCTATCCATCTAACATCTATCATCTATTTATCTATGTGTTCTCTGTCTATCAATGATCTATCTAGAATCTATCATTTAACTGCTATCTGCAATCAATAGTGTTATCTATCATCTATCTGTCTACTTATCATCTATCATCTGCAATCTACTATTGTTCTACCAGTCTTTCACCAATATATCAATCATCTGTCTAGCATCTACCTACCTTTATATCATCTATCACTCTAGCAATCAATCTATTTAATGTAAGTCAGTCTATTCAGAAGTTGATGATGACAGTGAAAATCAAATAGGTCACACAAAGCACAAACTTCCTGTCATTTGTAGCATGGTATCAATATAAACCATTTATTCATAAGAAAGAAACAATATTTAAATAAACACAGAATAATGGTAAAGATAAGGCTTGAGATATCAAATGCAATCAGTGCACAGTGAGGTCTCCAGATATGTGAATGGCCTTGATTTATAGCAGGAGTTATAGTTTTTTAAAGCAATGTGCCAATAAAATAAAAATTATAGTTGCACTAGAATACAGTTAATTGTAATTTTTAGAAAGAAAAATAAAGGAATCATGAGAATAGAAAAATACATGAAAAATTTAGGTTCAAAAGACTCTTGTTATTTTCAGTAATCCCTTTTGGCAACAGAAAGCAACAATTACTCCCCAAAGGTATATTTTTAGTGGAAGATAAATTTGAAATGTCTTCATTGTCCTCTTGTTAATTCTGCCTCCAGTGAACTTATAATTTTGTATTCTAGAAAAGATAGTGAAGTCAAAAATTAGTAAAACTCTGTTTTAAATGCTAGCAGATCCAGAAGCACAAGAGAAGCTGTATGTTTGTTCATCTTATTTTAACTTCTGTTGACACGGCAAACAAAATCATCAAAATAAAAACAATATTACTAATAAACCTTCGTATGGAAAAGTAAGTGGAAATTGATTTAAATTTCAAGCATTTTTGAGACTTGTGAATATCATGCATGTTTCTATCAAAGTCTGCCGGTTGGAAATTTCCCAATCCGCAAAGACCCGGTTTTGAGTGTTTGGAGAGTGCCCAACTCACGCACACAGTCTCTTTGTGTTATTGTTTTTCACTCATACATGAATGCATTTCATTGTGATCAAATCCCTCCACACTCCCTCTCTCCCCCTCCTTCTGGGTTTCTCTTCCTACATCCCTCTCCTGACTACATGCCTGCATTTTACTATCCTCTTCGTACATATGTAACCTACTGAATTCAATTAGCATTTTCCAAATTGGAAAATGGCACTTCAAGGTGCCATACCCTTGAAGAAAATTTCCTATCCTCCGGCAACTATTGACTGCCTATGGTTCCCAACTAGGAGTAGGAGCAAGCTGGAATATTGACCACAATATTTTCGTGCATGTCTGGTGTAGGTAACCACAGCTGTTGAATAGCATCATTTCTAAAATTAAGAAAATAATGGTACTTACTAATAATTATTTGATAGGTTTTGTTTATGGAAAACTTTTTAAATGAAATCAGTGCTCTTAAATGTCATCTGACATTGTTATTTGTCTATTAAATGCATTACTGTAGAATTATTTAACTAAAGAAGTTGAATACTAATCTCTCCACAAAAATCATCTCATAGAAGACAGAAACATACTACATACTATGTAAGATGTGTAACATGCACAAGTAATGGCACTGGCTTCAATTTTCTGTTGTTGATGCTGTTTATGATTTTGTTTCATTCTGGATCTCTTTAACCTAATTTTCATGTCCTTTTCAAAAACAGGATAATGTTTTTAAAGCATAGTTTTACCAGTTAATTTCAAAAATACCTTTTATTGTGGAATATTATGTAATTATTACATTCCAATTATTACATTTTTATTTCATTTACCTATTTTATTTACTTACTTAATTGCTTGCTTAGTTATGTATTGATTTAAGACACTTATTATATCCTCCAGGCTGGTGTTGAACTTAGTTCCTCATGCCTCAGTTTATTGAATACTGGGATTATGGATATATGCTACCACTTTTGGCTAAGATAAATAGATTTTTAAGAATTATTTTATAGTTTAAATTCTGTCTGATTCTGTCTGTGGGTATCTGCAACTGAATGCATATGCCTTTGGAGGTCAGAGTGTCAGATTCCCTGGACCTGCAGTTACAGGAGGCTGTGAACCTCCTGACACTGATGCTGGGAACTGAACTCAGGCCCTCTGCAAGAGCACTGTGTGCTCTTAACCACAGAGCCTTCACTCTGGAGGAACTAGAGTTTCAATCCTTTGGAACTATCATTGAGAGCCTTACTATGTCCATCTGATGAGAGTCATCATGGAAGCCAGTATTCATTACTATGAACATGAAAGTACTTAATCTATTACCTAGATCCTGTCACAATGCTAACATTCTATCCTCTCCCTCCATTATAAAAATGAAGTAGTGAGTTTTTCTTCCCTGAAATCTCATCTTCCAGTGCTGTACTCTCTAATTCTCGGCCCAGAGAGTGCAGTCACTAGCCCAGCTAAATAAATGTGACTGATTCAGAACATCTGGAGCCTGAGTGGTCTTTCCCAGAGGCTAGAATGCCATAACAAGTCTTAATCATTTTAGCTCTCAATTCCCTATCTGCATCCCCCCGTATCTGGCCTACAGGACGTCATGAAAACTGTTTTCAGTGTTTCCAAGCCAGTTTTATTTCTTCTTTTGAGAGCCCCCTCTTCAGATCCATTGCCCATCTTTTAATCGGGTCATTTGTTTTCTTGATTATGCCTTGAGTTCCGTGTATATCCTGGGTATTTAATCCTCTGTCAGATGTGTAACTGGTGAAGAATTTTTTCCCTCTCTGTGGGCTTCCTTTTTGCTTGATTCGTTCCATGAGAGTGGAACAGGGTGTAGAGAGAATATTAATGCGTTTCTCAGTGCTCACCAGCAAAGCTTCCCCATGCAACAGAGGGTGATTAACACCAAAAGCCATAAATGTCCAAAATGTAGAGAACAAGAGACTGCAGAATGTGAATGTGTCCTTGGATAGGACTCCTATATTAAGCCTCTGCCACCCAGGGCTCAGGGACCATTACAGAAGACAGGGTGGAATGATTGTAAGAGCCAGCAGTAGTGGATGACCACATGGAAGCCATTTGCAGGCTGGCTGGGAACTTGCTCACATGAACTTACTGCAGTGGTGACAGTATGCATACGACCCACACAAACTCAAACCAGACAAAAACCCAGCAGAGAACTGGGGAATGGTTAGGACACTCCAACCTTAGCTGAGGAACCATTTCCATCTGACACTAATGGATGAAGGAGAATTTGTCTTCTTTAAGAGAGTGAAACCAGGAAGACTAAACAGGCGCCAGTGGATAAAGCGAGGGTCATCTGGAGACACAAACTTGACTCACTAGGCCTTAACATGTATGACCAAATGCATGAAATTCAATGTGGGGCTTTGGGGTGGGTAGAGACAGGGGAGGAAGTCTAAATATGGTTAAGATTTACTGTTTAAAATATACAAAAATGCAATAAAATATATTGTAATATAAAGAAAATGTCTTTATAAACCCTTCCTTGTGCACAATGATTATATTCCAATAAAAAATAAACTCACGAGAAAAAGAATAGAAAACAATGGAGGAAATGAAACGTGGGTGGTGGGAAGCAGTGGAGGGAGGAGGAGCCGCAGACGATCCAAGTTAACGTGTGGAATTCGGGGATCTATACGAAATTGTTTGTCTTTTTGAGACAGGGTTAATCTTTAGCCCCAGGTAACTGAAACTTGCTATGGAGGCCTTAATGGCCTTGATATTATAGAGATGCACCTGCCTTTGCCTCCCAAATCCCAGGATTAAAGGTGTGTGCCACCATGCCCAGCAACTTAAGTAATTGTTTTTAAAAAAGACCTCACAGGCATGTGTGCAGGCTGATACCATGTGGACAGTGCTTCTCTGAAACTTTTTCCAGATGATTCTAGATTATGTGAAGCTGGTTACCATCACACTGATCTTTGGATGCCACTGGCACATGGTAATTATGTTAACATGTTTAAGTTGCTGACATGATTTTCTTTCATAGCTTTGTATGTGTGTCTGAATAGTAACAGCAATGCTGTCTCAGTATTTATTTTCTTATGTACTTTCCAATGAGATCATAATGTCATAGTAGAAAGCAGTCATTTTTATTCTCATATCATTTCATGTCAACAAACTTTTCTCCTATAGCATATTTTATTCTTCTATTTATGGACATATAATGTATTTACACCATTTCTTTTGTTGTGATACTGTTTTCTATTACAGTGAATGATGCTGCAGTGAATTACATGCTACTGAGAGTTTTTCAAATTTTTTAAAAAAGATTTATTTATTTTATTGTATATGTATGGTTTACTTACATGTGTGTATGTGCAGCGCATGCGTGCAATGCTCATGATGGTCAGAAGAGGGCATCATATTTCTTTAGATCGGAGTTACAGATACAGTTAACTCCATGGTGCTGGAAAACAGGACCCAGGTCCTCTGCAAGAGCAGCTGTGCTTTTAACAGTTGAGCCAGCTCTCCAACCCTGCCGCTGTGGTGTTTGTATATGGTGTATGTGTGTTTGTATGTGTTTATATGTGCTGTGTGTGCTGTGCTTGTGTATTTCTATTGATATGTGTTTGTAGTTATGCATTTTTGTGTTTGTGTGTGTGGATGAGTGTTTTTGTGGGTGTTTGTAGGTGTGCCTGTGTATGTGGTATATGTGTATGTGTTTATGTGTGTGCAGTATGTATGCTTGTGTGTATGTGATGTGTTGATATGTGTGTCTATTTGTGTGTTTTGTACATTTGTGTGTTTGTGGGCATGGAGTGTATTAGTCATTGTGTTTGTGAATGTGTTTGTGTGTGTGATGTATATTTATTTAAGTGTGAGTAGTCTGGGTGGTATGTATGCCTGTGTATCTAGTGTGCTTATGTGTGCATATGGTATGTGTTTATTAGTGTGTGTGTGTTAAAAGTTAACGTGTCACGCAAGTAGCAATGTGGATAGATTTTCTAAAAGTGAATACAACCTGCGGATTTCAGTTAAAGATACTGTAATCAAATAACATGAATTTCTGAACAATAGAATTTCATTCAATCATGAAAACAGACAAATTATGGCATTTTCAGGAAAATGCATACAAATGGAAATTATCACATTAGGCCAAATAAGACAAACTCAGCAGACAAAAATCACATTTTCTTTCATTTGTAAGTCAAATATTTCTTAGACGCATCAAACCTCCTATACACATAGGGCGGGGCAGTGGAGTGAGACTGAGGAGGTGGGAATGGGCTAACTGGCACACAGGAGGAACTGTGCGGTGGGGAGTGAATGTGCTCAGCAGATCATCCCCTAGTTTGTATGGAAAGCTCCACATTCCTGCTGATTTCTAGCCACACATGTGGATCAATTTCCTCTGTGTCACTGACTGGCTCCAAAGTCTTCCCAGTGAGCCAAGAAAATAACCACAGCAGCTGTCCCCCTCATGATCTTCGTCCTTTTCCAATAACCTTGGAACTATAATTTTTGTGCTTGTGTATTTTTTAGCAAAACATTAATTTATGACTTTGAGCTTATTTGTAGGGCTAAAATGCTACTACTTAAGAACACAATATATGTTTTTCAGAATAACTTTATAGGAATGCAGTTTGGTACAGAATTTAGATTTGAGTATTTGTCTCCTTCTGAATTTATTCTCTCTTGTGGATGTTACATAAGGCCCACATTCTCCCTCTTGATAAGCAATACTTAACTGCCATTTAAAATATTTTAATGATCCTCTTTTATTATTATTATAACTTTTGTATGAAATAGCATTTGAAGTGGAATAATTTTATGTGTGTCAGCTGACTGCTTCCTTGTCTTTCATACATTGCCTACTCTTTTTGTCTGAACCTAGTTTATTTTACCTGCTACACAGTATGCCAGTCCCTGAAAGGAGTTCCACACAAATCGTGTGTTTATTAAAAAGAAAGATAAGCCCATGAAGAAAGGCAAGTGAGTTTTAAATCTGCCTTGCTGAGGAGAGAATTTAGGGTTGCTTACAGGATTAAGAAGAAAGGTGGTCTGCCACAACCAGAACAGAGATGAGGAACTGGAGACGGACATGATCTGCATGTTCATAACCAACCCTCATGGCTCCTCCCTGGGTGTGTGCTCAGAATATAGTGACATCAGCATGATCTGCACATGGACTTGTGGCCCTCTGACATCCATAGAATGCTTGCTTAGGCCCAAACGAAGGGATCTGTGGCAGAGGAAACAGTTAGAGGACTGCCAGGTCAGGAATGCCTGTTCACAAAGTGACGACATCAGCATGACTTGCAGCATGGCATACAGAGTTTGCCTCAGACACCTGCTTTAGCCTCAGCGAAGGGGTGAGTGGTTTCGCCTGCTTAAACTGAACCAGGTTACTTCCAAATTCCTAGAAAGTATCAGTGAACATACATCAGAAGTGTTATCTACTTAGAAAATTATTGGCACAGTCTGATATTCCATTGTGTAAGTGATTTCTCGTCGATGACGAAGGCATGTAGCTAGAAGCAGAGTTTCAGATTTTATTTCTGTCTTTGATTGTTTTCTCATCTATAGAACATTTTCTTTTCTAAAATTTGAATTTCTTTGTGGAGTACTGCCTCTCTTTAAATCTGGATCTCTTACAACCCATTAAATATTTTAAAACTGTTCTGTACATTTAATGTGTGTGTGTGTGTGTGTGTGTGTTCATGCATTTGCACACATGTACATGCTGGGGTGTGTGAACGGACATCAGATGACAATCACAGGCGTTGGTTCTCTCTATCCACCATTTGAGTCCTGGAGATTGCTCTCGAACTCCAGGCTCAGCAGCGAGCCCCTTACCCACTGAGCCATCTCATAGATTCGTATTTGAGTCACATTAAAACAAGTCTATCTGTTTACTTAATGAATCAGTGACCTGACTTAG
Source organism: Eospalax fontanierii (assembly GCA_035773235.1). NCBI lineage: Eukaryota > Metazoa > Chordata > Mammalia > Rodentia > Spalacidae > Eospalax > Eospalax fontanierii. The sequence continues at coordinate 48,002,697 of CM069547.1, read as the reverse complement.
CAGAGGTTTACGCAGTCTTCTTTGACCCCCTGCTTGTACACTGTGTTAGCAATGGTTCTGTGCGGCCATAGTAAAACACCACAGACTGGGAAGGCTAATCAATAGAAGTTATGTGGAGAGTGGTATTCTAAGGTCAAAGGGCAAGCAGAGTTGGCTTTGGGAGCCTTCTTCCCCTTCCCTGCCTCAGTCTCCCTTTTGCTATGGTTCTCCTGGGTCCTTCCTGTGTTCGGATGAAGAGAGAGACCTGTATTTGTGCCTATTCTGAGGACTTCAGTTTTATCATGAGCTCATTTAACTTTAGTTAAACATGAGTCCTTAAAGATCATATCTACAGAACCCTCATGGGAGCTCAATGCAATGAAATTTGGATGCACACAATTCAATCTAAATCATACATATATTCATCTATTCATTACAGTTGCAACTTTGGCCTCAATATCTTACTTTCGAATATTCATTCTACCTGGGATTTCTTTTCTGTAATGCCTTAGGTCTGAAACTAATTTGGTTTTGTTCCTATAACTGTAACTGAATGACTCAGAGTTTCCTCATTTTTTATAGAAGTCATGTACACCATTAACTTTTCTAACTTCAGTACATTTTCTTTTTTAGATACTTCTATTTCTTAATTTTCTTTTACATAATTTCTGAAGAAATACTGTTTTGTTTTTAATAATTATTGTTACCAGAGTTTTAGAGGGCAAGGCTCAGCTTTGACATCTCAGTAGCTTAGGTTTGTTCACCTGTGACAATACACACATTAAGCATGGTCAAAATCGGGGAAAGGATATCGAAACAGAGTGGCCATGCTGATGTGAATAGATCAGGGGCCTAATAACCCTGATTCCACCTTTAGGGACTGACAAACTTTAGGCTTAAATAGAGGAAGAATTGGGAAGAGGGCAAGAGCTGTGTATAGCAAAGCAATTCTGGTTGCAGAGCAGTTAGCTTGATCATTTGTGCTTCTACAAGTGGCCACTGAAGGGGAGCAATCTGGTTACCATAAGATGACCAATCCTGTACGCCCGCATCGTGGACAGCTGCCTCATTTAGGGAGAGGTCTCTTCTGTGAGGCTCTAATGTTCTTGCAATTTAAGGTAACTCTAAGTTTAGGTTAGTAAATGATGATCTTTAAATATCTTTTGGGCTCCGGAACAGGACTTGTAAAAACTAACAGTACGCCCTCCAGTTGTTCCTAAGTTTTTGCCTTTAGCCTGGAGGAGGGATATGATATGCTGGACATTACTAGTTTTTACAGGCAGACACACCTTGAGAGATCAGCATGCCTGTGCAGAATCACATCTGGAGAAAAATGAAAGATGAAAGTAGAGGTGCCAGGCTTTCATCCTGCCACTGGTCATCTTGTAGGCTTCTGAGCATATAGCCAGTGTTTGGTTTTATTTTTGATTTTAGCTTCTTTGTCTTTGTAGACTTTGCAGTTCTTGATTCTTTCTCATTGTTTAAAAGTTATTCTCTTTCATCATTCTAATTCTTATTTCTTGTTCTGGATGAACACTTGAATTTAATTAGCCACTGTTATCACATTAGGTTAAAAATGGCTTTTGCTTTGGAAAAGCAATCATAGTTTCTTACTATAAATGTAGAAGAGATAAAGGACAATGAAGAAAGGGAAAGAAAGAAATCCATTTCCGTCCTCCTGTCCATCTACACGTCTATCCATGGAGAAGCTGCAGACCACTGGTACTGGGGGGATTAGCATCCAAGCCCAGATGGTTTGCCTTTGAGTCCCATATCTTAACCTTTCAGATTCGTGCTTTTCTCCTTTCTGTTTCCTTACAGTAGAAAAGATGCACTGTCCAACTGTGAGAGTTAGTCTTATATGTCAATATTACTAAATTAAGATACTGTGTGATGTTTCTCAACCGCAGTTCTACATACTGTTATTAAGGAATTTGGTAGATGTGATTAACATAGGTAACATGATGATTTTGAGAAAAGCAGGTTGCTTTTCATAACTGGAAGCGGGGACGAGCTCAATCAGTTGAAAGAAAAAAAACAAAACAAAGCAAACAAACAAAAAAGGGAACTGAGTTTTCCCTGAGAAAGAAAACTAAGTTCCATGGATGGACTATACTTCACCTCCTGCCTAGAGTCTCAGCTCCTCTTCCCAATCCCCCCACCCCAGATTTCAGGCCTGCTTAGCCAGCTTCAACAAGGACACAAACCAAACCAATTCCTTGCAGTAAAAGTCTGTCTCCAGCCACACATTCACTGGTTCTGTTCATATTTGGAACTCTGACAGATAGAATATTCTAAAGAGATGCTGTTCAGAGACACAACTGAACTGCACAATATAAATATTATTTAAATTTACTGTCTTAAATATTAACATACTAGATAGTTCAAGGAAATTCTCAAGCAGAAAAGATAAGATATTTTTAAAAGATAGAAAGTAAACCTCTGAGAGTGCAGACTAATAAGACTTTAAAAAGAAGCTTAAATATCCCTTAATTATTATCCTCAGGGAGTCCAAAACAGGTGGAACAATGAAAGAAAAATGAAGACCTCTTTGAAATTAAGTAAGAGTGAGAAATAAAAATTAAAAGGTTATTCCGAAGGTAAATATGAAGACATTATTCATGTCATTATGGCAAAAAGAAAGAGCCGAGAATAAAAGAAAGAGAAGGCACAAAGCCAGTATCAGTCCAGGAGGTCTAACTCCATAATAAGACACACAAAGACTGGGGTGCCTTAGAGTGCGAAAGAAAATTACGAAAGTGAAAAGAGAAGAAATCTCCTAGAGCTGAGGATGCATCATCTTAAGATGAAAGAGGAAAATAAGCATTTACATAATGAATGAAAAATACAAACAGCAGGAGTCATCATGGTGAACAGTGCAGACAAAGAGGAAAATCCTACTGAAATAACAATTGTGGAAGAACTACCAATGAGAGGCCAAAACGGTCACTGCAAGAGAACAGGCTCCACAGAGACCTTTCTCCTCTCCCTGCTCCCCTTCCTCCTCCTCCGCCTCTTCCTCCTCCTCCTCTTCCTCCTTCTTCTCTTCTTCCATTTTGACCAACAGTATGATGTGTACTAGAAAAAAAGAAGTCAAGCTTCATGTCTTATAAGAACTTTATTTCAACAGATGATTCCACAGATGATCAACAAATTATAAAGGCATTGGGGCAATCAAGAAGGGAGGAAAAATGTATTCTCAAATCTTCATAAGGAGTAATTTTCATAAACCTAAAGCAAGAGAGAAAGCAAGAAGTCAGAAATCAACATGCCATTTGCCATGGGAAGCAAGGAAGGGTGACAGCTGTATAGATGTGAGGACACTGACCAGACTGGCAAGGCTCTTCCAAAGGGAAAAGCTGTATTTGGTACTGCAATGCACTTGGCATGCAAGAACAATCACTCCCCTCCCTAGCTTGCAATGCACCAAATACCTATGCCTGTACTCGGGATTCTGTCTGTTTCCCAGCACCCTACCTGTAGTAGGTACTTTTCTGCTCTTGTGGTAAGATGCTATACCAAGGTCACTTATAGAAGGATACATTTATTAGACCTTATGATTCCAGAGGGAGTCCATAATGGTAGGGAGGCATGATTTGGCAGAGGTGGCCCAAGCAGAAAGCAGAGTGATCACATCTTATGCAGACCCGAGAGAGAGAGAAAGAGAGAGAGAGAGAGAGAGAGAGAGAGAGAGAGAGAGAGAGAGAAATCAAGCAAAGCTTAAGAGTACTCAGTGCCTTCCCCAAGTGACATGAGTTCTCCAGGTAGGCCAAGAAATCTTCTGAAACCTCCAAAACATCGCCATGAACTGGGGACAAAATGTCCAAATACTTGCAACATATGGGGGACATTATCTTTCAAACTACCACAGCATGAATAACCACAGACTTAAGGGGACCTTACTGAACCCCTGATCTCTAATCCCTTAGAAAATCTGCTTTCGGTTGTGGTCATTATTTCCCTCAGTCTGCTCTTATTAAGTTTCTATGAAGAAGCCCTAACTCTGATAATGTTAGCCTTCCCAATGTCTGTTTCTATGCTGACCTTGGACTTTCCTTTCCCCTTCCTTCATAAATCTAATTAAAAATTAAAAGAAAATATATTTCAATCAAAGAAAGTCAAATTATCAACTTAATGCAGGCATTTCATGTTGAGGGGCTATTTAAGTAACAAAAAATAATTTATAGGCATGCACTTTTTTTGTTAATTTTCTTGAATGCTTTTGACCAATATGGCAGTCAACTTAAAGCATATCTATAGCTACATCTACAACAGAGGTATATGTGTGTGCTGTCTTTACTGCAGCCCAAGTTCTGTTCATAAAATATGTTGATGAATAAGTTTGTGAAAAATTAGAACTGAAAACAACCAGCACATTCTTATTCAAAAAATTCATATCCAGTGTTCTTTGTTATGGGTCTTGTTCTCTTTACTGAGTACAGTTCTGTACTCTCATATACTAGTGATTTATTTATTTATTTGTGCTACAAGTTGGACATATAAATTATAGGTCTTTTTGTTTTAAGAGAAGGCATATAAAATCAGAATGCAAGAACCAGTTTCTAAAGATTCTAGTTTTAAAATTAAGCACACATTCTTGTATAATGAACCATATAATCAAGCTAAGCAAAAAATGATAAAGTCTCTAATCGTACATATACTCAGCCAATTCTTTGTCGATTTGACTACTAACTCAAGTGTTTCATTTAATACCCTGAGTTAATGAGGGATCCCATTCTAACAAGATGAAAATTACAGTGTTTCTGTCTTAAGTCCAAGCCTAGAGAGCAAGTACAATTTGAAATTTTATTTGTTGAGGAGACTGGAATACTTGGAGATATATTTGTGATCGTGTATGTAAGTGCTTACATAGTGTATTACATGCATAATCTAATTATATGCATTATATATCATATGTATTATAGCTAAAAGAGACAGGCAGACACTCACATATTTCTATGGAGGCCGAATGTGCCATGGTTATAAAAGTACTATAGAAAGGCACTGATCCGTTCTTTATTTTTGTCATCAGTGTCCAAATACAACATATATACTTGTAATGCCTAATATCTAAGAATTAGAGTTTAACAATTTTTCTCAAGAGATTCCAAAAATTTGCTTAAGGAAAGAGTCTTGTTATGAGGGATCTCATAGATGGAGTCTATAGATTGAAGAACTATATAAGTTATTTGGTTTGGGAGGAGAGAGATGGCATTTGCACTCAGGGCCTCATGAATGTTAACAAAATGCTGTCCACCATTGAGCTTACCCCCAGCTCTAGGGTAGACTATTTTTGAATAAAGATCTGACAAGAACAATGTGATGGGGCCTGGAGGTATGGTTCAGTGTTTAAGAGAACTTGCTGCTCTTATAGAGCACTCAAGTTTGATTCCCAACACCTACATCAGACAGCTCACAAACACCTGTAACTTCAGCCCCAGAGGATCCAATACCTTATTCTAGCCTCCACAGGCAGGCCCATATATATACACATACACATGGAGACGCAGAGAGACACACATGTATTTTTCAGGATGGGTTAGGACCAAGAACAGAAATGATGAACTGAAATCTTGATTACTATGTGTCACAGTATTGGAGGACACACATAGAGACACACATTTTTTCAGGACAGAGTGGGGCCAAAGAAGAGACAAATGATGATTTGAAAGCTAAATTACCATAGACCATAGTATTGAGAGAATTTACAGGAAACTATCACTCACTTTCTGCACTAATTTAGAAGCAAGGAAGAATTCCTTTGCTATTGTTTCCTGTCCCTTAAACATAGGTGTGAGTACTTACAAGTAAGAGACTGACAGCTATTATTATGGCCTGTTATTAACTGACAATGTTCTACAGCTTCATTAGTTCAACTAAAGAGATATTTTGAAATTAAGTGATTTCATGGTTCAGTTGAATATGTAACAATTTTTATAAGTAATACAGAATACAGCTATGTAACAGTGTACTGGAAATGGTACACGTGTCATTGCTAATTTACATGTAAGTATTTGATGCTAGAATGTGAGAGAACATATGTTGTTTGTTGTTCTGATTCTATATTGCTTCACTTACATAACAGTTTCTAGTTCTATCCATTTACCTACAAAGTCATGATTTTGTCTTTCTTTACCACTGAGTAGAAGTCTTTGGGGTAAATGTACCACATTTTAGTTATCCACTCATCAGTTGAGTAGGGTGTTTCCATGTCTTAACTCTTGTGAAAAGAGCAGCAACAGAGATGGATGTACAAGTATCTCTTCAATAGGATGAGTCCTTTGGGTGTATGCCAAGGAGTGGTATAACTGGGTCACAGGGGACATTCATTTTTAGTGTTTTAAGAGTTCTCCACACTGCTCTCCGTAAGGGTTACAAGAGTTCACATCCCCCCAACAGTGAATGAGCATTCTTCCTTCCCTACATCCTCTCCAGCATTTGGCATCATTTATTCTCTTGTTCTTACAGTGAGGTCTTTGATCCATTTGGAGTTGACCCTTGTGGAAGGTGAAAGATGTGTCTAGTTTCATTCTTCTATAAATGGAGATCAGCTTTTGCCAGCACCATTTGCTGAAGATGCTGTCTTTCCTCCAGGGACTATTTTGGTCAAATATCAGGTGGCTGAAATGGCACGGTCTGAATCTATGTTACTTCACAGAGTGTTCATGTTTGAGTCTTCAGTTATATTGCATTGGTCTACAAGTCCATTTTTGTGCAGTTCCATGCTGTTTTTATGACTATAGCTCTGTAATATATTTTGAAATCAAGTATAGTAATCCCCACTGCATTGCTCAGGGTTGCTTTGGCTATCTGGGACCTTTTGTGCTTCCATGAATCTTAGGATTTGTTTTCTAATTCTATGGAGAATGTCATGGGGATTTTTATTGGAATTGCATTGAATCTATATATAGCCTCTGGTAGGATGGTCATTTCACAATATTAAACCTTCTACTCCATCCATGAGTGGTCTTTCCATCTTCTGGTGTCCTCATCAGTCTCTTTCTTTAAAGATTTAAAATTGTCATTATAAAGATCTTTGATGTCTTTGGTCATATTTATTCTGAGATATTTTATTTTATTTGTGGCTACTCTGATTGGGAGGGTTTCCATGTACTTTTACTGTAATTGCTTGTTATTGTTATATAGAAAGGCTACTGGTTTTTGTAGATTATTTTTGTAACCTGTAACTTTACTGAAAGTGTTATTCATTTCTTTGAGTATTCTGATTGAACTTTTGGGTCTCTTAGGTATAATATCATCTGCAGAAAGGGATAATTTGACCTCTTATTTTCCAATGAGTACTCCTTTAACGTTCTTCTCTTTTTTAATGATCTAACAAGAGAATTAAGCACTATACTAAAAAGGAATGAAGACAGTGGACATCCTTTTCTGGTTCCTGGTTTTAATAGGAATTTTTCCAGTTTTTCTCCATTTAGAATGATGTTGATTATAAGTTTTCTGTATGTAGTTTTAATTATGTTGAGGTATGTTCTCTCCAGTCCAATTCCCTCTAGGACTTTTAATAATAAACACATGTTGAATTTTGTCAAAGGCCTTTTCTGCACCTATTGACATGACAGGTATTTTTTTAAATCCATTTATGTATTTTATGGCATTTACTGTCTTGTGTATATTGAACTATCTCTGTATCTGTGGAATAAAGTCAACTTGATCATGGTGGATGATCTTTTTGATATGTAGCTGCATATAGTTTACAAGTATTTTATTGAGAATTTTTGCATATAAGCTCATTATGGATATGGGTCTAGAGTTTTCTTTTTGGTGGGATTTTTGCATGGTTTTGGTATTTAGAGTGATGCTGACTTGGGAGTTCCCCCTCTGTTTCTATCTTTTTGAATAATTTAACTAATATTAGTTGTAGATCTTCTTTAACTGTCTGGTAGAACTTGGCTGTAAATTCATCTGGGTCTGGCCTTTTTTTAGTTGGGAGGTTTTGTATTACTGTTTCAAATTGCTCATGTGTCATAGGTCTGTTTAAGCTGTTGATCTGTTCTTGGTTTAGCTTTGATAATTCCCATGATTTTAGATATACATCTATTTCATTTAGGTTTCTGAGTTTAGTAGAATATAAGTTTTAAAAATATTCCCTTGTAATAGTCTGATTAACTTCAGGAATACTTTTATTTCATCATTCAGTAGTGTGTTGTTTAATCTCCATGAGTTCATAAAGTTACTAGGGCATCTTCCAGTGTTGATTTGAAGTTTTATTGCATTGTGTTCTGATAGAATTCATGGAATTATTTCAAGTTTTTGTATATGTTGAGATTTATTTTGTGCCTCAGTATGTGATCAGTTTTGGAGAAAGTTCCATGGGGTGCTGAATAGAATGTGTATTCTTTGGTGTTTGATTGGAGTATTCGGTAGATGTCTGTTAGGTCCACTTGATGTGTACTATTGTTTAATTCAGTTGTCTCTGTTTATTCTCTGACAGTTGACCTGTCTAATGATGACAATGGAGTATTGATGTTTCCTACTATTAATGAGTTGGGATTAGTTTGTGTCTTAAAGTCCTGTAGTATTGTTTTTATGTAGCTGGGTGCACCAGAGTTTGGTGGATATATGTCCATGACTGTAACATCTTTTTGGCTAACTGTTCTTATAATGAAGTCACCCTCTTTATGTCTTCTGATTAGTTTTAGCTTAAAGTCTATTTTGTCAGATCTCAGAATGGCAATTCCTGCTTGTTTATTAGTGTCATTTGTTTAGAATATTTTACCCATTCTTTCACCTTAAGCTAGTGTCTGTCCTTGAAGGGGAGATGACTTTCTAATAGACAAACAAAAGATGTGTTTTGTTTCTTGAACCATTCAACTAGCCTGTGTCTTTTGACTGGGGAGTTCTGTTCTTTGATATTTAAAGTTACAATTGAAAGATGTGTATTGGTTCCTGTCACTTTAATTCTGTTTGTATTCTTGGTCTGACTTTGTGGTTCTGAAGTAATACCTTTATTTTGTTTCTTTCTTGTACCCCTTGGGTGTAGTCATTCCTTTTTTCAGCTCTTTGTATTTCTTTAATTATTCTCTGAAGGGCTGGTTTTCTGGACATGAATTCTTTCAGCCTATTCATGTTGTGGAAGATTTTTATTTCCCCTTCAACCATAATAGATATTTTTGCTGGGTAAAATATTATGAGTTAGCATCTATGGTCATTTAGAACTGGGAATATTTTGGTATAGGCTCTTCTGGATTTCATTGTTGAACTGAATTGTGAGCTGTAACTTTGATGGGTTCTCCTTTATATGTGACTTGGTGTTTTTCTTTCGGTGTTAGTATTCACTTTGTTCTGTACATGAAGTGTTTTTACTGTGAAATTCCAGAAGTTTCTTTTTAGGCCCTGTCTATTTAGTATTCCACGTGCTTCTTTTGTATGGGCATGTCTTTCCTTAATTTGGGGACCTTTTTTTTCTACAATCCTGTTGAAGATCTGGTCAATACCACCATCCTGCGATTCTTCTCCTTTCTTTGTGCCTATGATACATAAATTTGGTCTTTTCGTGAAGTCCCACTTTTTTTTGAATATTCTACTCGTGTGGGTTTAAATTTTTTTCATAATCTTTGCTTGAGTCCTTGTCAACCTTACTTTCCAGTCTTAATATTCTGTTTTCCATTTCATTCATTTTATTTGTGAGGCTTTCTCTGGTCATTTCAAATTGGCTTATTTAATGTTTCACTTCCTTCATTACAGTCTTTGTTTTCTTCAAGATTTTTATATATTTTGTGAATTCAATAAGAAGTTTATCCCTCTTTTATGTTAGTTATTTGATTTGTTCGTGTGTTCTTTAATTTCAGTGAATTTTTGGATCATGTTTTTTATTGTTCTTTTAAACTCTGTGTCATGAATAACTTCTATAGGGTTCTCATTCTAGAACTCTTCTATAGAACTGGTGATATTTGGTGGGGACATATTCTTTGGGTTTTTCATATTATTATTTTTTCATTGTGATCTTGGCATGTAGTTTTCTTTTGTGGGTTTCTGATTCTTATGTGAGACTCAAGCCTTCCTTTGTTGAGTTGAAATTTGATTCTGCTTGTATAATTGATATACTCGGTTGTTTTATTATTGGGTATGCAAAGCTTGTCGGTGAAGGATTCAGGACCTCTCTTTTGATTTTATGTTGGAGGGACCAGATGGCTCTAGTCCAGCTGCTCAGGAGTTCTCTCAGAGGCACAGTTCAGTGTAGATCCAACGTTCTCCAGCTGTTTCTTAGGTTCAGTTTGGAGTTGCTGTCATTTGGGGAGTGGAGAAGCAGTGGGCAAGATCAGATTTGTCAGGGAAGAAAACTGGTCTCTGGAATCCAAAGCAAGTTGGTATTGGGGACTGCCAGGTAGAAGGCTCATCTCAGGAATGTAAAAGGAAGTTGAGGGCTGGGGCAGCTTGTGAAGTCTCTAGCAAAGTAGACTGAAAATTTGAGCTTGTCTGATTACAGGGGATCAGGATGCAGTAGGTGGGTCTGGACTAAGAGGGAAGTCCAGAGATCTGGGGTGCTAAAAGGAAACACAGACCTGTGACCAAGGTTAGAAGAAGAACAGGACACCCTGTTTATCTTCATATGAGTGTGTTCATGTGTGTGAGTGACGCTGTTCTTGCGTAGGGTCAGAAGACAACTTCAGATGTTAGCTCAAACCTTCTGCCTTATTTGAAGCAAAGTCTCTTGATGTTTGCCACTGGGCCTGCCAGGGTATCATGGCTGTGAGCTTGCAGGAATTTTTTTCCTGTCTCTGCTTCTGAACACCTTGCAGGTATGCCAAGATTACTGACCACATACGTGTCCGGCTTTAAATGTGTCCTGAGCAACCTGGCTTCATGTCATTACTCTCGTATAACAAGTGCTTTACATACCACGCCAGCTCCTCAGCCCAGATTTTTTTTTTGTTTTCATTTGTTAAAGCAATTTTTAAAGAAATGAAGACACAAACACACAGATAAGCTTAGGTATACCCAGAGCAAGACCGTAATCCCACTTTCTTCCTGTGTACCTCTTCTGGCACCAGTCTTCAGAGCAGCGGAGCACGAGAAGCTGCATCTCCTAACATGACATCATCTTCCTGCTACAGATCCTGAGAACTGACTTCCTGTGTCTATTTATCAGTTAATATTATTTTTGACAAATAGAAAAAACAGAGACTACTATAATGATTTCACAGACACACCAACCAATGACAAATCCGCTTACCAAAGTTCTCAAGTATTATGTACTGTACACAGCTACATAGAGTGTTCTTCTCTATGACTGGCAGCATAGGGCAAACACACAAGTTATGTGTTTCTTCTGACATTATAATAGGAATGATGTCTCTAGCGTATTGAGATTTTTCAGATTCAGTACTGTAAGATGAGATAAGTCTCTGGAAATTGCTTACACTGGATTCAAAACTTTGTGCTCGCTTGAACCAGATCACCATTGATCAAGTAGTGCTTTCACTACATCATTTGTTAGTTAACTGGATTTATTTTTCCAACATTTATCTGCTTACATTGTTTCACACTATAGCAGCTGGGCCTTGTGTCCACAAAATTGAGTAAGATAATAAGATATAGGGCTGTAGCTAATTTAATAAGTACAGTTCCTGGAGATCTCAGAGTTAGATGCATAAATCTTTTCTGCTGCTTGGCTTTTTCAGTGAAGATTTTTCATCCATTGTTTTTAGAAATTAGATGAAGCAACATCACTGAAGAAGCATCCTGTTGATTTCCATATATAAAACATTAGAATATGCTCTTCCAATATCTCTCTATGAGAGTCCTTCCTTAGACAAATATGAACAAATAACCATCTAAACCTAAGGACGATAGGGCCAGTGAGAGGCTCAGCAAGTAAAGCAGATGCTCAAAGCACTGATGACCTGATTTTGAGCACTTAAACATGCATGTGGGAGAGAACTGACTCCTACAAATTACTCCTGACTTCCACACATGCAGCATGGCATGATGTCCCCTTCGATAAATAATTATACAAAAAACCCAGACTTTAAAGTGAATCAATCTAAAACTTAATATCAAACAAATAAATACAAAGAGGGAAAGCTTAATTGGAATCTGGTCTCTTCTAAAACCCCATATGTCTTCTGGTTGGGAAGAGAGATGAAAGACTGCTGTGACTTTCCAGTGACCATTGTCATTAATTAACATGCTCATAAAATAAAGGTAATAGAGACAGAAATATTAATAATATATTACTAATATTTAATTTGAGCTTTCATCCTCATGTAATGTAAGAATGCTCTGCCCGAATAAATGGAATTCAGATGAGAGAACATAAAGAGATGTAAAAATATCCAGGTTGCTTTGTATAATGAGATAAAAAAAAACAGAGAACAGAAAGCCCAGAGTACAATTTCTAATCTGATGACTGCTCAGACATGCTTACAGATGATCTGATCTCTATGGCCCAGATTCTATAGACTGACAGGCAGAAGCTTCTCATCAATACCTGACTTCATTCTCTGTTCTTTCTATGCTGTTCTCCCTATACATCCTGAATCCTGGTGAATTTCTGCTTGGTTCCCTAATAGATGTAATGATGTGTTCCCACATTTGTTCATTTTATTTGCAATTAATTCAATTTTAGTAAAGGATGTTAGTATAAGTGTTATTTAATATTCTTTAATATTAAAATTAATAATCACATAAATTTTCTTCTTTCAATACTTAATCAGATGAATTTTAATATTTTTATAACCACAAACTACACAAAAATTAATTAGCCATTATAATTCTTTTTTAAAAAATGTATTTGTGTGTGCATGTATGTGTGTGTGTGAACGTGCATGTATGTGTGTGAACGTGCATGCATACATGGAGACCAGAAGAGGTTGTTAGGTGTGCTCTTCTATCACTCTGTCCATTCCTTTGAGACAAGATACCTCCCTGAATCTTGAGCTGGTGTTTGCTTGCAGAGGCTGGAAGCCAGTAAGCTCTAGTGACTTTCTTATGCCCACCATCCATAGGTTATAGTTGTGTCCCAAATGCCCACATTGTTACCTGGTTGTCAGATTTCAAAGTTGGGTTCTTGTGATTATGTCATACAACACACTCAGATTCTTTTCACATCCCCTTCCTCCTCTGCCTCCTTCCAATCCACCTTCCACTTACATTTCCCTTGCCAATTTTGTGTCTTCTTTTGTCTTTTAATAATCCACCAAGTCTGATTTGTGATGTGCTCCTATGTGTGGGGCAATTCACTGAAACATGGTTGGTCTGACATTGCTCTTGTTTGTCCTCCAGATCTGGATCATAATACTTGTTGCTGAAGACACTATACACTTTGATTACTTGACATTGAGAAATCAAATTGGTACTGACCACGAAGCCTCCTTTCTGCTAGCTGGCTGTCATAGTTACCAGTAGGTACTACGTAGGCTATGGCAGGCATGTCATTAACCTTCTTACCTGTATGTGAACCATACAAACTACAGTAATAACTGGCAAAATATTCACTAACTCTAATGGTGGCACCAACATTATGGGGGCAACCACACACTTTATGATTGGAGGGAATGGAGGAGAAAGCTCATGTCCATTTGGGAAATCACGGTTGAGTAGCTTATAAACCCCAAGAGTGGATATACTACTGTTATTTTGCTAACTGGGCATAGTATCAAACCTCCCTCCTAATCGTAGCTCTATACCCATAGCTTTCAGATATCATTGGAGAAGCTTCTTTGTGCAGTGGATGGTAGTTAATACAGATATTCACAACTGACCTAAGTGCAAAGAATTGGTGTCAGTGGAGTACTCAGTCACAAACGGAACATCTGTATCACACTCCCTTTCCCAAAGCTCAGGGACCATTATGGAAGAGGGCACGAAAAGATTTTAAGAGATGGAGATCTATCACAGTAGCTATGATTACCTGGACAGAACCTACATAAGAACAAGGTAGTCAGCATTCTAACATGGAAAATGGAGGGACTCATGAGCTCCCAACCTTAACTGAGAAGTTATTGATACTTTTTAGCTTCTGGGGGAGGAAGAAACAGCAAGTATTCATAATTGCTAGGCCATCTTTCTTGAAAATCTTCACCCATAATGTTGAAAATAAATGCAATGCAATTATGTCATAAGAACAAGAAGATGAGATAAACGTAATTAACATATATTAAAGTACAATGACACAGAAATTATCACAAAGTCAAATATCATAGTGTTAGCTTCTATAAAGAGAAATTAGTGAAGTAATAATACCATAATTTTACTCCAAGAAAATGAAGTATTTGTGAAAAATGTAAGAAAATACTTTGTATTGATTTTTCTGATTGTACAGGGATGACATAAAACTTTTTATCCTTTCCTATCTTCAACTGAATATTAATTTAGATTTTTATACTATGATAGGGATAAACAGAAGCTTTGAAAGTAGGAAGGCAGAGGAGGAAATTTGGTCCCTAGATTATAACAGGATCGGAGAAAGCTGTGAGAATTTTCAAGAGGTGATTCTTTTGCTGAAAAATCTTCTATATAATACAAAAGGAAAAAGAAAATTATTTCTTTATGTTAATAGAAACCAACTGTTATTATTAATTAAAGTATTCAAAGAGACTGAATATTTATAAAAGTACTTCACTGGGGCAAAGATGTCAATGGAAGAACATTTACCAGAAATAGAGGACCTGGTTCTAATCTCCTGTAAAATACACACACATCTATACACACATAAATACACATAACAAACACATACAAAAATACACACATACACAAAAGTGCACACATACATAGAAATACACAAACACATATACAAACACACATGAGCACAAAACCACGTACACAAAAACAGAGACACATAGAAGTATACAGACACACATACACCTATCCAGACATATATAAACATATAAAAACACATAGACATACATACATACAAACAAAAAACCACATACATAAAGAGAAATGAGAAACACAGGCATAAACAAACAGACATGCAAAGACATAAACACAAATACACATAGACACAAGCACACACACAAATATATACACAAACAAAATAACCCAAACATACACAGATAAACAGGTATACACAGAAACACACACACAAACAGAACCATGTACATGTTAACAAACACACAGAAGCATATCTATATATATATATATATATATGCAAACACACAGAAACATACAGACATACACACAGGCACAGCATAGACAGACAAACACACACACACACATATGCAGACAAAACACACTAATATACATAGACACACAGATACACATAGAAACTCATAGACACACAAAACCACAGACAGGAATATATGCACAAATATACGCAAACAAACATACATAGAGATGTACAGGAATAAAAACATTGGAATATACACAAAGACAAACTCTTACATAAACACACACACACACACACAGGCTTATGTTGAAGAAACCCTTGTTTCATTTCATCTTAAAACATAAAATAGTACTTGAGTATGGAAACAGCTTTCTAGACGGTCATAGTTTTTATTTTCAATGTGTTTCTGTACAGGCTATTATGACGTACATTATTATCTGAGATTTAAATGAGCAGTCTGCATATGCAGACATAATTGTGGAAGCAAGGCAGCATAGAGCTCCACAACGCTGCCCTTTTTTTCAAAAAATATTGAAGTTCAGTATGTTTTTCTTAGTGTTTCAGTTAAATGATTGTTTTCCTTTCTTTTTATTTAATCTTCATATAGCATTTTGATCAAATACGTCTCCCACTTACTCTAGTATAATTCCTTCCCTATCCCTGAGACCTGATTTTCCTTCTGACATCTTGACTACATCTTGACTTCCTTTTTTTTTTTTTTTAATTTAAGGCCTACTAAGTTCATGTGATGCTGCTTCTATGTGCATGCGTAGGACTGTCTACTGGAGCACAAGTAGATTCTCAGGGCCAATAAACCTGATGAAAACTCTACCTCAGCTGTTATCAACTGCCAATAGTGCCTCAGGACTTGGGGGTCATGAACCCCTCCCCCAGCCCTGCTTGGATTTTGACTGGCTTGATCTTGTGCAGGTCTTGCACATGCATTCTCACCATGGTGAGTTCATATCTGCAACTGCACGGCTATGATGTCTGACAAATACTGTTTCTGTGTAGATTTCTACTCCCTCAGGCTCTCACAATTGTTCCACATTCTCTTTCACAATGATCCTTTAGACTTGGGGAGAGGTGTGACAAAGAGGTCCCATGCAGAGCTGAACATTCTAAGTCTCTCATTTTGCACATTGAGGCATTTTGTGTCTCCATGTTAATCGCCATCTACTATAAAAAGAAGCTTCTATGATGAGAGTTGAGCGATGTACTAATCTATTGATATAGAGAAAGATATGAACTTACAAGGCAGTTCATTAACAAAGTCTATTTAGGAGAATAATTGTATGAAGTTCTCCCCTAGGGTTTATGACCTTGAAAACCATGGGTTTGGATTCCATGAAACAAAGAGATTGAAAGAATTCATGTTCACCAGATCAGCCCTAAAGAGAATAACTTAAGCAATACAAAGTACTGAAAAAAGAAATTTCCATAATCAAGAGGTTATAGAAAAGGAAAAAAAATGAAGGTAGAAAGTACAGAAACACAAAATAAGACTAAGTGCACAAACACTTAATGACAGTAACCATTAATGACATCTTTCAAAAGTAACTCTAAATATCAATGATCTCAACTCCCAAGTCAAAAGACACAGACTAATTGAATGGATTAAGAAACAAAATTCATCTATTTATTGTCTGCAAGATATTCACTTTACCTCAAAGTATAGGCACCACCTTAGGGTGAAAAGATGAAAAAAATTCCAAGCAATAATTACTATTCTAATATCTGCCAAAATAGACTTCAAGTTAAAATTAATCAGAAGAGATAAAGAAGGCTACTACATTCTGATCAAGCAAACATTCTATCAAGAAGATATTATAACAATCATGGATATATATAAATCAAAACAAAGATATATGAAACACACTAAAGGTAGGTCATCTGGCCAAAGAATAAACAAAAACTATCAGAATTAAATGATATCATATATCACACGGACCTATCAGACATCTACAGAATATTCTACCTAAGCACCAAAGAATATATATTTATCTCAGAAGTTCTTGGAAGTTTCTCTAAAATTGACCACAAGCCAAATTTCAACAAATAATAAAAAAACTGAAATATTTCCAGGTATTCTATCAGACCACAACACAGTAAAACTTAAAACTAGTAGCAAAAGAGGCACTAGTAACGATGTGAACTCGTGAAGATTAAGCATCACACTCCTGAATGATGAGTGAGTCAAAGAAAAAAAAAGTCAGAAAAGAAATAGAACTTTTTATTCCTATAACTAATGAAATAACACAACACACACAACTTCTGGAATGCAGTCTCAAGAAGGAAATTCATAGCTATATGCGCCTCCATTAAAACATCAGAAAGAGCACACATAAATGACTTATTGGAATAATTCAAGAATTTGGAATAGCAATAACAAACCAAACCCAAACCTAACAGAGGAGAAATAAAAAAAAATCAGAACTGAAATAAATGAACAGAAAGGAAGAAAACAATAAAGAATCAATAAGTATAAGAACTGATTCTTTGAAAAGATAAATAAGATAAACACTTAGTTCAGCTAACCAAGAGAGAGAGAGAGAGAATAAATAAAGGAAGGAAGGAAGGAAGAATAAAGACATACAGAAAGAACAAAG
Organism: Eospalax fontanierii; assembly: GCA_035773235.1. Classification (NCBI taxonomy): domain Eukaryota; kingdom Metazoa; phylum Chordata; class Mammalia; order Rodentia; family Spalacidae; genus Eospalax; species Eospalax fontanierii. Next base: position 47,985,039 of record CM069547.1, on the reverse strand, counting down.
CCAAACCAGCAAAAAGAGATGAAAGGGCAAAGATCACAGCAGATAATGAAAACATTTAGAAATTTAAGAACTTTTCAAGGGAAAGAATTAAAAACACATAGTATATTAAAATTTGAGAATCTAAAGTAAATGAATGAATTTCTCAATTCAACAGCTCCACCAAAGGTAAACCAAGAAGAGATCAACAGTTTAAACAGACCCATTACAAATAAAGAAATTGAAAAAGTAATATTAAGCCTCCCAACTAAAAAAAGTCCAGGCTCAGATTGATTCACAACAGAATCTTACCAAATCTTCAAAGAGGATCTACAACCCATAGTACTTAAATTATTTAAAAAGAGAAACAGAGGAAGAACTCTCAAATTTCTTTTATGAAGTCAATATCACTCTAGTACCAAAACTAAGGGATGACACAACACAAAAAATAAAGCTCTAGGTTCATGTCCTTATAGACCACAGATCCCAATATTCTCAGCACAATACTTATAAACTGCATACAAACACACATCAAAAAGATCATTCGTTAAGTCTGTTTAATTCCAGAGATGCAGGGATGTTTATATATATATATATATATATATATATATATATATATGTGTGTGTATGTATATACATATACATATATATGTATATACATATATATGTAAAGAAAAGCAATAAATAATGTAAATGGACTTTAAAAAATCACATGATATTCTCAGTACATACAGAAAAGTCCATTGACAAAATCCAACATGCATTAAAGTTAAAAGTTCTAGAGGGTTGTGATGATGCACACATTTACTTCCAGTACTCCAGAGTCAGATGCAGGCAGATCTCTGTGAAATACGAGTCAGCCTGATCTACACAGTGAATTCCTAACCAGGTGTGGCTAAAGGGAAACCCTGTTTCAAAATTGCAAAATAAATAAGTAAATAAATAAATAAATAAATAAATAAATAAAGGCCTAGACAGTGTTGAACTTGAAGGAATATATCTCAAAATAATTAAAACTATAGCTACATATAGCAAACCCATAGCCAATATCATTCTAAGTGGAGAAAAAGGAGAGTTCTCATTAAAATCAGGAACCAGACAAGAATGACCAGTATTCCTTCTCCTTTTCAATATAGTTCTTGAAATTCTTGCTAGAGCTATAACTCAGGAGAAGGAGATTAAAGGGCTGCTAAATGGAAAATAGGAGGTCAAATTACCCCTATTTGCAGATGATATAATATAATATATAAGGTCCAAAAATCTACCAGAAATATTCTAGAAATGATCAATACTTTCAGCAATGTGGCAGGATACAAAATCAGTTTACATGAATCATTAGTTCTTCTATATAGCAATAAAGATCAACTGGAGAAAGTTCATGAAAACCCTCCCATTCCTGGCAGTCTAGCTCTTCTTTTTCTCTCTCTAATCTATACTATATCTATCTATCTATCTATCTATCCTATAAGATCTCTAAATGTAAATTTTTAAATATTTGAAGAAAAATCTGACAAAGACAGGAAGAAATCAAAAGATCTCCCATGTTAATGGATTGATAGAATTAATATTGTGAAAGGAATCATCATACCAAAAACAATTTATAGATTCAGTGCAATGTCAATCAAAATCTCCATGATGTTCTTCAAATAATTTTTAAAAATCCTAAAATTGTTATGGAATTACAAAAGACCCAGAACAGCTAAAGCAAACCTGAGCACAAAGAGCAATGCTGGGGGATCAGCATAACAAATCTCAATTTATATGACAGAGCTGTAGTTACATGATACTTGCAGAATAGCGCAAATGTAGATTAATGGAACAAAATAGAAGACACAAATCTGTGCACATAATTTCAGACACCTTATGTTTGCCAAAGTGTCCAAGAACACAAACTTGAGAAAAGACATCATCTTCAATAAATAGTGCTGGGAAAACTGAATCTCTGCCTGTAAGAGAATAAACTAAACCCTTATATAGTGCCCTGAAGAAAGGATCAAAGACCTCCAACTCCAGAACTGTTAGGAAAAACATAGGCAGTACTATACAATACATAGGGTCAGGAAAGTACTTTCAATATTGGAAATTAGGAAATCAGGAATTAAGGTAAACAGCCAACAAGTAGGACTTAATTAAGCTAAAAAGCTTCTGTACTGCAAAGGAAAGAACCAATGAAATAAAGAGGAAACCTACAGATTGAAAGAAAATCTTCATCAACTATACCTCTGACAGAGGATTAATATGCAGATTATATATAGAACTCAAAAAAAACAAAGAATCAAGAAAACAAATGACGAATAAAAGATAAGCTATGAATCTGAACAGACTGTTCTCAAAAGAAGAAATAAAAATGATTATGAAACACCTTAAAATTACATCCAAAGTAATTAAGGAAATGCAAATCAAAACTGCTTTAAGATTTCATCTTTCCCGTCATTAAGGCTAACAAGAGAACAAACGACATCCACTGCTGACGAGATGTGGGGAACGGGAAACACTTCTAGTGGCGTTGGAAATAGTTATAATCACTACGGAAATCAGTGTGGAGAACTCTTAACAGTCTAAAAATAAATCTACCATACGATCCATTTATACCCCTCCTTGGCATATGCCCAAAGGACTCATCCTACGGAAGGCATACTTATGCATTCATGTTTATTGCTGCTGTCTTCAAAACAGCTAAAAAACGGAAACAATACAAAAACCCCTCAACTGATGAATGGATTGAGAAAATGGGGTGCGTTTGCGTAATCGAGTTCTGCTTAGTGGTAAAGAAAAACAAAGTCACGACATTTAAAGGTATGGGGCGGAATTAAAAACTGTTGTACTAAGTGAAGTAAGACAGTCTTAGAGAAACAAGCTACTTATATGCTCTCTCATTTGTGCATCCTAGCACCAAATCCTTGTATGTAAGTGCATATCCTGATATAACCAGAGGCCAAGACAATGGAAAGAAACAAGGGAGGTAAAGGGGAGGAAGGATCCCAAAAGAAGGAGATTGTAGGAGACAGTACCACCTAGGGAACAATGAAGAAAACTGGGATATTTAACTTGGGGAGGGGCATTTAAACAGGAAGAGGGGGGTGGAGATAATAATGCTTAAGTAGTGTGAAAAACCAGAGGGATATATTAGTTCAAAGTCTTACTGAAAAATACACATATGATATCTGGACATAAGTGCAGGTATATAGATGAAGTCTTTATAACAACAAACACAGTGATAGACAGCAGAAACCCTGCTTCCTGTTGATGAAAGTAGTCCAAGATAATCCCAAATAACAGGCTATGGCCACAACTCTTGGTTCCCTCCCGGAACCTGAAGGTAAGACCCTATTCATGAAGGCACAACATACTTCTGGGACAGGACTTGGAGCCATGGAGCTGAAACTGACTTGGAAGCTTCCTCCTTAAAAACTAGCTGTCATGGTTTCAGAGGAAACTACACAAGCTTCTAAAGGAGAACATCAAGCAATAGCCAAACCTCAGCTTTAAAATCTAATAACTAAGCCAATGAGTGGTACAACAAGCTATATTATGGTACTAGTGGCACTTTTATCTTGGGGCTAATCAACAGTTATTTAATTGGACTTGAAACTTGCTCAAGGGGAGGGAACTCATGTATGATACTGTAAACATAGCCAAAAACACATGGTTGGAGTAGTCATATATCCTTGAGAAAACCCTATATCTGCCACATACCTAGACACATGTAATTTTTCATTATATGCTAACTATACTTACAGACAAGTATACCTGTTATCATTCATCATAGAAGCTTTTTTTTAGCAACAGATGGAGACTATTACAGACTTCCATAACTGGTCAAACACATACAACAAAGGTCGATTAACACAGAAAGTCAAAATGTAGAGAATTAGATACTGCAGAATGTATGTCTCTGCTTAAAATTCCTATGTCATATCTCACCCACCCAGGGCTCAGGGACCCCTGAAAAAGAAGGAATGGAAAGATTGTAAGAGCTGGGGATGCTGTGTGACTATAAGGAAACAGAGTTTTCCAAGTTTCTGGGAACTTCATCGTGTGAATTTACAGAAATGTCAACAGCATGCACAAGACCCATGCAACCTCAAAGTAGACAAAAAACAGGCTTGAAACAGGGAAATGGGCGAGAAATCCCAACACTGGCCAAGGAACTACTGGCTGATGATCACTGCTGGGTGAAGGAGAGTTGGTCATCTTAAAGGAAGTCTTGCTATAGACACTGAACAGGCTGCAGTGGATGATGTCATACCAAGGGACATCTGTGGACACAATCTTAACTCACCAGGCCCTAACATATATGACAGAATGCATGGAATCTTATGAGGGGTATGGAGTGTGCAGACAGAGTAGATCGAAATTTAATTAACATGTATTTTATGAAATGCAAATGCACAAAAATTCAATAAAAGTATACATTGAAAAAATAAAGCAATTATATTTTTTCTATATTTAAGTCCTTGCACATATCAAGTTGAGATGGCAATCTTTGCTGTGTCCATCTCACACTATCATAATCAAGTCGGAAAATGTAAAGGAGTTATTCAGAATTGACTGAGATACTGAGACAGAATTATGGTGATCAGAGAAACTCTAAACGTCTAGACATTCTACAGCATTTAGTGACACAAAAGATATCTTCCTCCAACTGCTAACATAATCTGTCCCTTTCCTTTGAGTCAGAATCTCTCAAGGTGAAAGGCAGGCATACACACTTTGAAAACTTTCCACAGGTGTTACTAAAGCTTATGAAGGTTCGGGGATTGGTGCTTTTGTGCATTCTGAAATTTGACCTTGTATTGCAGCTCCCAGGAGAGCATTATAACCTACAAAGATTCATGATCAGGCCCAGCGCAATTCAATCAGAATCTTGGGCTGGAAGGTTGAGACAATTCATAGTTGCAAAAGTTCACTGGGGTCTTCTAATGCACATCCCAAATTGAGAGCTCTTGTACTGGGGGAAGGAGAATGTAAATACATTTATTGAGGTCACCATATGCAGCAAGCATTGAATTAGGTACTTTGCATATATTACCTTAGCTTTAATTTTAAGTTAACCATATAAAATAGTTTGTTATATCCACATACTGCAATTAGGATCTAAGACTCCAAGAAGCCAGAGGGTGTGCATAAAGAAATGCAGTTAACACACGATAAACTGATTTTTTTTCTCTCTTTGCTCCAAAGTTTTATTTATGTGCCTCTTTATAAAGATTTTAAAAAATTTTTATGTGACTTTTATGTACTATGTTCATATGTATATGTATGTGTCGGTGCCTGAAGTAGTCAGAAGAGGATGTCAGATTCCCTGGAGCTGTATTTACAGGCTATTGTGAGTGCCCTGATGTGGGTGCTCGGACCTAACTCAGTCCTCTGCAAGAGCAGCAAGTACTCTTAATCCCTGAGCCTTGCGATCTCCTTTTCATTTATTTATTTACCTCATTACTTCCCAGCTAGATTTTGTGCATCAACCAAAGTTTGTCAAGAGAATACAATTTTTAAAATTGTTTATTAACTTTTGAAATATATTCTTTATCTGATTTTCCCTTTTACAATGCTGTGCTAAATGAGTAATGATTGGGGGAGTCCAAACTAATCTATAATCACAAAATCTCAAGCCATTTTATTTTACTGACAGTGACTGCCTCTGTTTTCTACAGAGAAACAAAAGTTTTCAAACAGTCATTAAAAGAAACCTTCAAAATTTAAACCCTCAGGAATATGGTGAACTATTTTAACAGCTTTAAAATACGTAGGCTCTCATCAGATATTTGACAATGCGCATAAAATCGTTTCTTCTTGGCAACCAAATTAAGGAAGTTAGAAAGTGAATGATAAACCGTTGTATTACCTTAGGGAAAAGAAAGCAAATTTTTTAACTTTATGGTCCCCTAATGGGAAATCTGTATCTGATGACATTTCAAAAGACAACTCCCCTCGAATGTCTTCAAAAAGTAAAAGAAATCTTTATAAAGGCTTAACAATAGATTCCAACTTAAAAAAAAAAAAAGATGAATAAAACACCCAGTGGGAATAGGAGTTGTGTAGAGGAGGAAGTCAGTTTTGAAAACCTGAGTAAAAGTTCACACTGTGAGGAGTTACAGAAAGTTTCACATATATTTTGCCATTTCTTTCCAAATCAGTGGGTTCAAACTTCACATTAACGCAGCTGCAGCACTAACCATGTGTCTATTAATACTGTCTGCTGACCTCAAAGACTGCAGGTCCCAGCTTGAGCTGATACCTACAATGTAGGAAAATTGAAACTGTCGAATTCACACATTAAATTTCTGGGAAAGCAGTTTCCTAAGTAAAGAGCTAGAGGTCAGAGTCATCTCAACTCCCACCGTGTGCTGATAACTATTTGCAGGTGTAGGCCAGGAGATATTTTCTGACTCATGGTCAAAACAATTTAACGAAAAATGTATCTCTTTCAAAACCAAAAAGAAGATTGACAAGAAAAGCTTAAACACTATTGGTCTATATATGAAATCCAATTGGGAAAATGTGGTAGAACAGATACTATTTATGGAAAGCAATGCAATGTCACAGACTATGATTTTAGTGATTAGTAGCATTTAAATGTGAATCATTAACTTACTGTGGTATCCCTAAAATATCTATTTTCACTGCAAGGATATTAAGAACAAATGTCTGTGTACATATAATTACTTTGTGATTGTGTAGCTACCATTTTGATTTTTGAGCTATGTTTAATTTTGGTCCACTAAACAGCATTTAGTAGCTGTTTCACACCAGCAGGATCTCTTAGTTTCCTTTCTTCTTGTTCTGACCAAATTTCTGATAAGCAACTTAAGGAAGCAAGGGTCTATTTTTAGCCTACAATTTGAGGGGGCAAAGTCCATCATGGCAGGAAAGGCATGGTGACAGGAATTGGGGATGGTTGGTCACATGCTTTCTTCAGTCAAGAAGCAAAGAAGACACAGGAATTAGGGTCCATTTATATAGAATCCCGGGAACCATCTCCATCTTTCAGCAAATCTCCACCTCCAAAAGTCCTGCTACCTTGCAACACACCACAGGTGCTCCAAACATGAACCTATGGGATACATGCAACACAGGAGTATGATGGATATCAGTAGACCTCCAACTGGCACACACAGGGAAATAACTCAGAGGGCTCATCATGTCGCATTACGGGGTTCTGAAATTTATGATTTGGCCACTGTCCTAGTTACATTCAACTGTCATGTTAGACACCATGCCCAAAAGTAACTTGGAAGAACATTATTTATTTCAGCTTATAACTCCCAGGTCATTATCCATCACTTGAGGGAACTCAGGCAGGCACTGTAGGCAGGAACTGAAGCACAGTCCATGGAGGATGCTGCTTATTGGTTTGCTTCTCTTGCCTCTGCTTGACCTGCTTTCTTATATAGCCCAGGACCATTTGCCCAGGGGAGTAACGCCCATGGTATACTGAGCCCTCGGCATCACTCATCAATCAAGAAAATGCCTCACAGACATGCTCCACAGGCCAATCCACTAGAGGAAATTCCCCAGCTGAGGTTCTCTCTTCCCAGGTGTGTCGAGTTGTCAAATAAAAGTATCTAGCACAGTGCCTCATGACTTGGATGAGCAAACTTGCATTCCCAAGAAACCTCCAGGTTAGTTACTGTTTCTGTTCCTGTGACAAAAACCTGAGAGAAGCAATTTAAAGGGAAAAGCAATTTTTTTGGCTTATGATTTTTGGTGGAGTTCATGGTCACAGGTTCATGAGCCTGGTGTTCCCTGTATTCTGATGCTTGGGAGGCAGACAGCAGGGAGTGCTGACATTCAGCTGGCTTCTTTCTTTCCCCCTTTCTCGTCCTTCTACTCAGTCCAGGGCAACAGTTCATGGGACAGCACCACCCATACTTAGGATGGGTTATCCCTTTTCATTAATCGTCTCTGGAAATGCCCCCAATGACATAACCAAAGTTATGTCTCTAGGTGATTCCTAATGCAGCAAACTGACACTGAAGATGAGCCATCACCATTTGGTTGTTGCTGTAGGGACCACACTTGCTATAGTATTTAAAAAATATAAGGAGGAAGAGGAGATGGAGTAGGAGGAGGAGGAGGAGGAGGGATCAAAAGAAAGAGGAAATTAACACTACGCCAGGATGCAGGCCCCGTCAGCCTAGTGTTTGGTACCCTAGCTGAATTTCTCTGCTTTCTTCAGTCTGTTGTTCATTTCTGCAGTTTATCATGCTCTTAATCTGTATTATGTAGCATTGTTTTATGCATTTGTCATCATTTAGTTCACATCAATCACAAGATTTCAGTGACAATATAAGCTTTTCTGATTATAACCATTCTTTGAACATTTTAATGTAAAATATATAAGTACTGAAAAGACTGGACTCACCATATTTACTTCTAGCTCACTTTTAGGAATTCATCCAATGTGTCAGGGATAAACCTTGTAAAATATCATGAGGGCATTATACTGGAAACATAGACAAACCCGTGTCTGTCCTTCTATGGTATCACAAAAGGTTCATACAGTGACTACAATTTTTCATGTAATCCCACCTACTTTAGTCATCTAGCTGAGGTGAATACAGATAAATTTATTACAATATTAATTACTAATATTAACTGTTATTAGTATTCATTATATATACTAAATATATAAGTTATAACTGTTATTAATAGTAATCATACCATGTGGCTCACAGTAAATATATCTGTATGTGTCTATGCATGTACAGGGCTTACATAATTAATACAAGGGAAGGAGGCTATTGACAGATTTAAAGGGTTTCAGAAGCTGAGGGAGCAAGTCCGGATTGATAAGGTGAGCGACCAGATAACTGTTATGAGGGAATTGCTATTAGAGTTGGTGGAGTCAGGGTTTGAGAGCAAGGTTTAGTTGAAAGGTTGGTTCGGGCCCAGGTTGTGATGGGTGAACAGGTGGTTGGGCAAATATTTGAGTTCATTGTCAAGAGTGGGAAACTGAGCTGAGCTGAAGCTTCAAGGATATTCAGGAAGGCCTTGGTCTTTGACGCATACACTGTGATCAACAGATAGATTCGTGTTGAGTATGCCATTGCAGCATTAGGTGTCTATAATTTTATGTGGTCAAGATGAGGGAATCATACCCATTAGTGGACTTGTGTGTCCAATACAATCTTGGACCTGGTTTTACTGTTACGATTTTAATATACCTGTATGCCTCTGTAGTCTCATTTCATTCTGCTCAACTCCCAGAAGGCTTTCCTTTGCACTCCCAGGAGCAAGGCATTAATCAGAATGTGCTGGGTGCATGGTACCTGGAGGGTGGTGCAGTTCTGAGTCCGTCCAGCGGCTTCAGTTTTCCTTCACCCTCTAATTGGAGTCAAAGCTACTTCTAAAATAGAATCTTCTTGGGAAATTCACAGCCCCCAAGACACTGTTTATAAAATATGGAGTAACTTAGAATAGGACATAGGTTGATCCCAACACACAAACTAAAAACCTATAAGAATTCAAATATCAGCTATTTATAACATCTATCTGTATCCATATGTACATATAATGATTATTAAATTATTTTTCAATTTCAATTTAAAAGTAATATATACTATTACACATATGACATATATACCTGTGTATATGTATATAATGGTTTCTACATGTATATATATATGCATACTCACAAACATAAAATTATATTATATTAAGGAAAGTTCATAATATAAAGTTATAACTGTTTTTCTTTATTTTCTTCTAGATACCAATGTCATTTTATGTTAAAGTAATTTGCATTTCTACAAACTAAAAAATAATCAAAGCAATCTGATTATTGTTAAGGAGAAAAGGACATTTCTGGAAGTATCAATATCTGCAGGTTTGCCTCTGTTTCAATGGTTATAATTGAAGCAATGGATAAGAGCTGCAACCAATTTAAATGTAACTAATTATTAACAGATTGAATAATCTCCTCTTAAAAATTAAAACTCTTCTTAAATTAAGGTATTTTCATATCAATGCAAAAAACAAACTGGATATAAAAAGATTTTTGTAATGCCATCATGAATGCCAGTTTTATTGAATTTGAAATCAAAATGGCTAATATTACCAGAATTCCACTTATATTTAATGTGCTCACTAATCTCCCAATTCTTAGAAAAAGACATTATCAATTTGCTTTTCTTCTTACACAGTTCTTATTTGGGAAGTGTAGACTTGTCTACATTAAGCAAACTTAACCAAGCAAACAATCCACTAAACCCTGAAGAGCAAACTACAAGGAGTTGCGGGCTATCTGGGCATAGTGACTGAGCCACCTGCTTTGTACGGTGAGAAAAGGAAATGAAAACACCAAGGTAGAGCAGCCAGAATATAAAATTCAGACTCAAGTAGTGATGTCATTAGGGACACAGGGCTGATCAGAAATGAAGATTCTCAGGGAATGAAAAGAGAACTGTGAAAAGATGTATCACTCAGTCAATATTTGTTTGAGTTTTCTTTACCCTGATGTACAGTGTCCTACAACTTTGAGAATGCACAGTATCTGTTCTTCACACAACATGGCCTGATAATGTGCAAACTTTTCCAACATGTTTCCTTGGTACACAGGCAGTAAGCAGTAAATATGTTTTTTACTTCTAAATGCCTTGCTGCATGTGAGACCTCACTGACTCTATCCCAGCCACAGCTAACCTTTATATTCATAAAAAAATCCCTCTTAAATTCCTTTCCTCTATCCACATACAAAGCTACCTTGAAGTATTAGTGGATGAAATTCTTACAAAGCTTTGGTATAGAAATCACTTTAGTTGTGATTGCCTTTGTCTGATGGTTGACTAACAGTAGGTGAAACATGATGTGTTAACTGTGAATCATTTTTTGACTATGTACATTTTCTCTCCATAAGTCATATATGCTGTAAGCCCTGCTGACTAGGTGACCTAAATTCAAAAGTGAATCATTCCATCATGTAGGCATGATGCTTAAGGTTCAGAAAATAAACAACTCACAAGTCTCAGAAAGTTTCTAAAACTTACAAGTTTCACAATGCCACTGATTCAATTTATACAAGCACTAAGAAACACTGAGGAGACCAGAGGCTGACCAGCAAAGCTGCCTGCAAGTCGTACAGTGAGTCCCAAAGATGCCATTCTGAGTCATCACATGTATGCTGGGATAGGATTTTGGAGATGTACCTTTTGAGCCACCATGCTCCTGTAAGTGACACTTCACCTATGCCTCTGTAAGTGACCCCTAACCCATGTTCCTATAAGGAACCCCAATAATTTCATTGGTTTGTCAAGTGGACTTCAGGGAAATTGTTGCTTTCCTCTGTTGATGATTCTTTACCTGGGGTGAGTAGACATATTTTCTGTCCTGGTAAAGTCACACAGTACCTGCTTATCCGGCATTCACCGACTGCCTATGCTTAAGGGTCCATGCTGACTATACGCTTGCTATATCTACTTTCAGGCATGACTCTGGCCAGTTTTTTCAGTTTCTGCTTGATTTTTTGACCCATGATCTCATAGGTTTGTTGTAGAATCACAGCTCAGGGCTTCTTTGATAATACTGACAACTTTTAACTCATTTGGACCTGCTTTCACCTTTCATCCTAACCCTCAGAATGCTTCCTTTCTTCTCTATGACCCTGTTCTAATAGGCCAGTTCCATGAATTAAAGTACAAGAAAAAGACAGATTGTCTCAGTCATCATTTAGGAAACTCTGCCTTACTGTTTTCTGTCCAGGGGGAAAGATCCAATGATCTGCTAATTTTAAATTTTTGTTATGAGCGAGGCGGCATCATTCTGTCTCAGAAAGGATGGCTACTCCTTTCTCCACACAGAATTTATGTAGACTTCTGGTCATGAAGGCCCCTTAGATCAGGAAATGCTTGATTTAGATGAGCACATCACACATTTAACAATATATGATCTTTCTACTGATATGACCCATCTGAGTGTAGGGAGGGCTTCCTGTTCACACTTTGGTAAATATTCTGAAGACGTCTTTGCTTTTCAGTTTAGAGTAATGCCATCCAAAGTGAAAGCAATTCAAGCACCAATAAGCTTTTGTTAAATAATACCTTAAGTTTTTTCTTGGAAAATTTCACATATATACATATATATGTACATATACATATATGTATATATATATATGCACACATATATGTGACATCTGACAAGTGGCCACACAGTGGTGAACTACCATGTCCTTTGTTCCCAAATCACTCTGTTTACTTTATATGAAGTTATATTTCTGAGTCTGGATATGTGTGATGATGGGAATTGGACCTTTGTCTTCATGCATGTTATATAATTGCTTGATCACAGCTATGTTTCAAGTCCCTATATTTGATTAATTTGATGAGAAGTCAATTAGAAATCTCTAGGCCTCTCATAACTCCTGTAATTTCACTTTTCACACAATTCAATGTCTCTTGAGTTCCAGTTCACTATTCTGACAAAATATTCTTGACAGTTTACAATATTGATATCACCTATACACTACAAAACAATACAACAGTAACTATGTCTGCAATTTTTGTATTTTTTCTGCTCTTCATGGGTATTAATGTATTCTTCATCTTATTTATGCTAATTAATCTGACCAACAGATAAGCAAATCCTGGAAAACTATGACTGAAGGTTGATCTTCATTATTTTCTGTTTTGTGGCAAAATGATGAGGATGGAATTATTACAAAGAGAGAAACTGAGGCTTTGACAGATTTGCCACATACTGTAAGGATAGAATTTAAACGCAAAAATGTGTCTTTTTTTTCTTGCCTTTGCCTTCTGATTTACACTATAGAACCACAAGATAACAGTCGTGACTATGGATGTCAGCTCAGTCAATAAATCAAAACCCAGCAAAGGGAGCTGATGTGTACTCTCTGGAAGTTGGCTGTACACTTTCTCTTGAAAACTGCTAAGAAGGCTGAGAACGAAAGCTATTTTCAGTCATGGCAACAAAGCTAAACACATTTTATATAAATAACTCAAAAGGACTTGCTCTTGAAAATACATTTGACAAGAAAAGTAACTCAACCTAAAAGAAGAGCATGCTACTTAATTATGAAAGAATGACTTTGAAAAGAGGTAAGGATAAAAAGCAATACAGAAAACAAACTCATATTCAGAATGCTGCTGTACTGTAATGTGTTTCATAGGCCCTGAACACCTACTTTTAGAAATGAGTTGTGAAAACATCAAGTGTTAACAGACTGGGAGGAAGGCTCACTGGGTAAAAGCATTTGCAGAAACAAAACATCAAGTCATTCTAACATTTATTGAGATGTACTGACATAAAAGTGTACACAACTCAGCTGCCATCCTCAAAAAGCTAGCAGTGGAGTTTGTTCTTGGAGCAGTACGTCACTGTGATGCTAAATCTAATGATGAACAAACACATGGAAGAACAGGAGTAGAAGAGCAGCTGTCAGTGGGAGTCATTTAGAGCTCAGCGCTAAGTGATATCCTCACCCCAACATTAACCTCCATGGCAGACTCCAGGTCCTTAGGAGTGCTTGCATTTATTTTCATGAGTAGGTTGTAGCTTGTCAAAACTGTGCTGGAGACTGAATTCAACTCAATAAAAAATAGTGGTTTTTTTTTTTCTTCTACCAATATTGACCTAAGCCAAATCCATCAATTTCACTAAAAGCAACATCTAGCTATTTCGTTTGATTTTTTTAAACTTCTCAGTTTTGATTACTGGAGGTGAAGTCTTACTTAGGTTGGCCTCACAGTATTTGAAAGTGGCAGCTTGAAGTTCACACTTTGCTTAACTCCTTCTCCCAAGGTGAATGATCCATGTTTAGTTCAATTTATCTTTTGTGGCATTTATAGATGAGGACTTTAATGTCCCTAGAACGGGAAGAGCTTCTATTTGTAAAGGTTCTGTGGCATTTCTTTTCAATCCTAATTTTCCCTCAGGTGTTCATTAATCCATTTCAACACTGAGATTGTCTTTTCTTTTTCTACCTGACAATTTTATCATAGGGTAAATCTCTTCTTGACTTAGAAAGAAAGAAGACACCATATAAAGACTTTTGGGGCGTGGGGATGAAGGGATGGCTCAATGGGTAAAGGGCTTTTTGTGTAAGCATGAGATCTCAAATGTGGATTCCCTATTTCAGTGTAAAAGGTGAGCATTACAAGATACAAATGTGACCCCCTGCACTGGGGTTGCAGGGAGAACAGGGAGATCACTAGGGCTTACTGACTATCCAGTCTATCAGAGATGGGTGAGCTCTAGGTTCAGTGAAAGAACCTGTCTCAAAACTGAAGCTGGGCTTGAGAGAGGAAGACATCTAATGTCAAGCCCTGGCTTCTACATGCACACTCACAGACAAGCACACTCCCACTCTGCAGACCCTGCACACACAACAGCAGCCAAGAGACCCTTTGGAAGAAAGGTTTTGTTTCCCATTTCTGCTGCAAACAAATACAGGGATAAATTAAGGACTGAATAAAATCGTCATAGATGTTTCATCAAGTGGAAGTGTATACACAGTAAGACAGTTAACACTGTGGTAGTCAGTCTGTGCCTCTCCCATGGTGACATGCCCATGGTGATACACCCATGGTGATGACAACCTGAAGACTATACCTGCAGTATCCTTCAGACTATACTATCAGTAGACCAGTAAGCGCGTGATAGAGTGGTCCACAGCCACCTGATATCCCTTGGTATGCTCCATGATGCCCATCAGGGTTGCCCTGGGCCATACCCAGAAGTGGACATGCAGACAAATCCCCTCAAATCTCTCGACATAAGATTCCTCTAGACAAAGCAATTTTTCTTCAATATCTTCTTTTACATTTATTTAGTGTGTGTGTGTGTGTGTGTTTGTGTGTGTGTGTGTTTGTGTGTATGCATATGTATGTAGGTGAGCATACAACAAAGTGCACAGGTTGAGGTCAGAAGATAGCTTGCAGGATTCAGTTCTCTTCTACCATGTTGGATCCATAGATTGAAATGAAGTCATCAGGCATGGGGGTGAGGACCTTGGTGTGAGCTTCCAAGCCATCTTTTCAGGCTTCTCAACTTATCTTTTCTTCTTCAGTATTAATTTTCGGATGTATTTGTTATTAGATGGGGAAGCTGATCACTTTGTGTGGGTTTTTCCAGCCTCTCTTTCACTTTCTCTGCCCTTGATTTGCTATGAGCTGTCACCATTTTGATGCTGTTTTTCCTCATTTCAGAACCGATCCTTCGCCTGTCTCTACTGGAACCTACATTGTCGGAGTAAACCTGGGCCTACTAATTTTCCAGTGCCTGCCACGCCGTTCTTGTCTTGGTCTCTTCCCCTTGACTCTTATTTTTTCTTGATTTAATTTTACTTTATGTGCATGTGTTATGCCTGCATAGGTATGTAAGCACGACTGTGCTGTACAATACCTGGGGAGAACAGAAGATGGCGTCGGATCCCCTGGAACTGGAGTTATGGTTGGTTGTTAGATGCCATGTGAGTGCTGAGATTTGAACCCCGGTCTTCTGCAAGAACAGCCAGGGCTTTTAAGTTCTGAGTATTCCCTCCAGCCTTCCCCGACATGGTTTTTAGATTACTGGCATTACATTTGCTTTGACCTGCCTGCTCAGAGCTCCAGTATGCTTCAGAGCCACAGTTTCTCAAATTATGGCACTAGTGGCTTTTGCTTTGAATTATTTATGAAAATAAGTCTCTCTCTCACAAATGGTGAACCTGTCCAAGCGTAATGGCAAATTATGCATGTGGCAATCTATGTAAAGATTGTGTTAAATTACCCTTACTTTATATATAAATATGACTACTTGTGTAACGGTCTATTTACTTGTCAATTGTGCTTCTGGGGAAAATTTTAATGATATTTTTGTTATTAAAATCTGTTTGCTTGCTTATACTTACAGTCATCAAATACTCTGTCCAATATTCAATGTTCAAACACATATTGACTTCTATTCTATCTTACAGTGTGGTGAGTTAAAATCAGATATAGCCTAGCTGCACTGCTGTGCTGTTGTCTGGGAGGATATGTTAACTATCAAAGACTGTAGTATTTGGCACAATTACATTAGATGGAGTGACAGCCTTATTCACCTCT
The DNA here is from genome assembly GCA_035773235.1 of Eospalax fontanierii. Classification (NCBI taxonomy): domain Eukaryota; kingdom Metazoa; phylum Chordata; class Mammalia; order Rodentia; family Spalacidae; genus Eospalax; species Eospalax fontanierii. The sequence continues at coordinate 47,969,020 of CM069547.1, read as the reverse complement.
TTCCTCACTTCATTTATATCAGTTAAAGCTTTGTTTGGAGTAGCTTGATCAGGGTTGCATTAAATATTTGGATTCCTCTTAGTTGTTTAAAAACATATGGATCTAAAAATTTGATATTACATTATTCAAAAGGTTTTACATAGCATTTTTTTCCTCAAAACTTACTGACTTTTATCCCATCCTTTATGCACAAAAGTAGTCCTGGCCATATCGAGAATAAAGTACATTTTATGTGTCTTAAGGAAATAATCTCACTGAGGGGAAAATAACAGCTCAACAGCTCTATGGCAGGGTGTTAAGCAGAGTTTCTTCTACCTTGTTAAGAGCAGTGGAAGGTGACTGCGGCCCTGGCATCATTAGCAGAAAGTTCACCTTGCTGGCTCTTTATTATTTTCCCATTCTCCCTATAGATCCTTTTTTAAGCTACATTTTATCCATATGAAATCTGCTATTGAGTCTGGAAAAGAATGAAAAAGATGAAACTGCAGTTCCCTGGATTTATCTGACCAGCTCAGGAGTGTGATTCTACGATACGTTTTCCAGAAGACCACTATCTTACACTCCTAAGAACATAAATATGCACAGAGCAATATCCCTTATATTCTAACAAAGAGTGCTACTCAGATGTGAATCAAACTGTCACAAGAAATGATCCTTGAAAGTTCATAGAGGAAAAATTTCAAAATCTGTCATGTCCCAACAAAAATGATTAAAATGCAATAAAATTTATTCTCAAAAATATTTATTTAAAAAAAGCATCTTTTATGCAGTGAGATACTGTCTGCTTTGGGTGTCATCTTAAAAAAATCTCTCTACAATATTGAAAAACCTGAATATTTTAGAAAATAAATAATTTCATAAAAATTTAAAATACATAAAATTCAATAGTTTACTAACATTTTAAATCACAAAGTCATATTTGTTATTCATTCAAATATTTTTAACTTATGCATTTATAATTATTTTTGTCCTTTTTCCCCTGGATCTTCCTATGTAGCTCTGGATCTTACTTTGTAGCTGGCTTCAAACTAATTCATGATCCCTCTGTCTCAGCCTCTAAATACTGTAATTTTGGTTCTATGTTACTGTGCTTAAGTCAGTCACTCTAATAAGCAATATTATGGATGATTTCTACTTCTAACTAATGGTGTATACTCTAAGAAAAAAAAACAGCAGGTAATAAAAATCAAAGGATGAAGAATTTTGTAACTCGATCTTAGAGAAATTTATATATGTTGATTTTAACAGAAGTATGTATTGGTCTATTTGGAGCATATTTTCAGGAAATCCTCAAAAACGATGGTAATCTATGTATGTTATCGTCATGGTTCTTAACATTTTTTTTTCTTATTTTGTATTAACTCTTCTATTAGGAAGAAAATTTATGAAGCCAGGACCTTACCAGTTCAAGTTGCATCTCCAGCATCAGGTAGTGTCTAGGATGTACCGAGCACACAGAATTACTTAACTTTTTCTTCATGAACATTTTCTGAAGAAAATGCATACTCGATTCTAACAGTTTAAAATGATAGCAGATTTATTATTTTCTATCAAAATACCTTGTTTGGCACCCGACACCCACACACTGATGCTAGAGAAGAGCCACCAGGCTTAGTCCTGCCCCTGCCCCACCATCTTCGTCCTCCTTATTTCAGAGTCCAAAGATGGTTGCTAGCCATATGACTATGTTCCAGACAGAAAGGCTCATGGCGAGGAGCATGATTCTTCTCTGATTATGAGGAAGATATCGCTGGATCTTCTTGTCCCATGTGATATATGTTCATTTCTCTTTCATTTTCCGTAACTATGACATTGTGTCACACGACTACCACTGACTTCAAGAGAGCCCTTCAAACTAAGCCTTTATTTTGAATTTATGCCCTAAACAAAATTTGATTTAGATGATTAAAACAGAAGAAGAGATTCATTATGGAGTAGATAACCCGAATTATTAACTGAGACTATCTCAATTTACTCTATTTTAAAATATTATAAACTCTTAGTATACAAGAAACTAGGTACTGCCACAGATTAAATTAAATACAGGCATAATTTTGCCTGTTTTATTCTTTGAAAATTTCATATCTGTATACCATGCATCTTGGTTACATCCACCCCCTCTACGTCCTCCAGCTGCCCCTAGGTCATCTTGGTGACCGTTTTATATATCACTTTGCTTGTTATAATGTACTGAGTCCAGTTAGTGCTGCTCATTTACACATGGGGTCGTGAACTGGGGCATGGACAGCCACTGAGGGTGCTAAGCTGTCACTGATGAAGCATGTAGATCTACTCTCTCTGCCATGAACAAAGCTCAGGAAACATTGTGGAAGAGGGAATGGAATGAAAGAGCTAGAGGATTGGGAAGAGCGCTGTGAAGTGCAGATGTCAGACATAATATAGCCACTGTACACGTGAACCAACAGCACCTGTTTTTGCTTACCCAGCGGTAAGCTATTTGACTGTTTTGAAATCTTTGCTTCGATGCATCTGGATTTTGACCTAACTTGTGATGAGCATTTGCTGTAGTATCTCACAAAGTCATATGATATTTTGAAATGTTAAAAACTTCATTTGTTGATGATAGCAACAGATTTTTACAAATATTTTTATTGAGTTTTGGGCCTTTTCAAATAATAGATCTTAATAAAGTATAGAAACTACTCACCCATCAAATTTCATGCACTCTGTCATATATGTTAAGTCTTTTCTGGTCAAACATTTGTACCTAGATGTCCCTAGGTGCAAGTTCATCCACTGGTGCCTGGTCAGCCTACCTAGATTCCCTCCCTTAAGGAAAATCTACTCTCTCTCACCCCACAGAAATCAGCTGCCAATAGTTGCTTAGTAAGGGTTGGGGCCTACTGCCCATTTCCCCAGTTCTATGCTTGTTTTTTTTTTTTTTTTTTTTTTTATTGAGTCATGGGACATGAGCATACTGTCACCATTGCTGTAAGTTCATATGAGAAATTTCCCAGTGGCCTGAAAGCCTCTGTTTCCTTATGTTCACGCTTTGACTCTGGGTCTTACAATCTTTCCACCTCCTCTTGCGCAGTGGTCCCTGAGAAACTGGGCATCTCCCAGACTTACATTTTTTGTGTGTAACTGACTAATGAACTCTGTAATAGCCTCCTCATGTTGCAAAAAGAAGCCTCTTTGATGAGTGGTATATGATATTCTTGTCTACAAACATAAGAGTCCATATTTAGCATGCAGTAAGAAATTTTTGTTTAGAGACATGACTGAGATAGAATTTTCTTTAGGATCTATGCCCTCTATAGTCATGCGTAGTTGACTATACTTACACTGCCTCCCATGGATTCCTTCCCATTAAGAGGATATTAAGCTCAATTAGATAGCTGTTGATTAGTCCCTAGATAAAAGTAGCACTACTTCACCAAAAGAGATAGTTTATGTGCCAGTCTTTTTGGTTATTTGGACTGTAAAGCTGGGATGGACCACTGACTGATTTTCTTCCTTAGCAACTTAGATACTATCCTCTAGAACTATGAGAACTAGTCTTCAGGGAGAAGTATTCCAGGTCAGTTCTAGCTCTATTGTTCCAAGTTCTGTGTCCAAAGTATGTCCCACCTTCAGCCATAGGTCTTACCTTCAAATTCTGGGAGGTAATCAAGGGCTGTGGCAATAGCCTGTAGTATTTTGGTGTCTCTTGAACTACCCTGGTCAACAACTCAAAGGGAGATTTCTCCTATCTGACCCTCTGTTCCCTGTATGATAGCCTTCAGGTATACACATGCACTAATGTTCAGATATTGTATGTGTATTTTCAGGTGGTTTTTGAGTTAAGAAATTTGTCTCTGTTTCTTTACACCACCTAAGCTTCCTCTCTTCCTCCTCCCTCATCCAGTTGAAGCACCCTTAATTTTCCCATTTTCATTTTGATAATACTACAACGCATTTTTAAAATTATTTTTTGGACTTAATGACTTCTGAGGAGCAACAGATTTACTAAACTAAGGAAACTTGGAAAAATATATTTGGAATGAACACACATTTCTTTTGAGGTATTATTCTATCAACAGACAAATCATGGAACTAATGAATAGGTGAAGATTATTTGAAAAATGGTATTTCTTTATTTTAATTACTAGATCTTTCTAATCCCAAAGAGATGTTTATACTAAATCTCATTATAAGTAGGACATTCCAACTAGCATATCTTACACGGGCTACCAGTGTATATGCTAATTATTCTGTTTTACATATGTCAAAGCCAAATCTTTAATTATATAGCAAAATGAGAAAAATATCTCCACCATTTCTCCTCAGTGATGACTGCAAACTGGTTTTGGCAGTTGCAGCATTAATATGTTTTATCTAATGAAGATAAGATGATGCTGTAGATTTTACTCATAGAAATGATACTGTTGCTGCATTAGAAACCAAAGGCCTCCCAGGCAGAAACTTGGAATGTTCATGGAAGAAAATAAATGGGAAATCTCTGACTTTGTGTGCAAGCGAAACTTCGCAGGGTATGAGATATGGTTCAGAAAGGAAAAGCATGTATTGCTCCTGCAGAGACCCCCAGTTAGGTTTTTAAATACCCACGTTAGTGGCTCACAACTGCCTGTAACTCCACATTCAGGGGCTCAAACACCCTCTTCTCATCTTTTTGGGCACCTACCCTCACATGACATACTTACACACAGACACAAACATATATACATAATTAAAAATGGAACCAACTTTTAGAAAAGATATTTCAAAACCAATAAAAAATGTTGCTGCCAAAATGTCCCAAAAACATCTTCTAAATCATTTTTCTGCAATAAACACCTCACACCCCCGAAGACATTTGGGACTGCGTTTCAGTTCCAGGTCTCCTGGACTGCGTCTCAGTTCCAGGTCTAACAGCACTCCCTGGACCGCGTCTCAGTTCCAGGTCTAACAGCACTCCGTGGCTTTTCTTTACTTGGTGATATGATGGCTCTCTGAGCACACCACTTCTTCCTTGTACCTCTCCATAGTCAATGCATAATCTTCCCTCGGATATTACTTATTATTTGCGGTTAAATAACTAATAACTCTGAGGTTTCTTTTAAGTTAATCATGTCTCTACAGCTATTTTGTGTGCATCCAAAGAGACTTCTGGCCTGTAATCAATATGTATTTTCAATAACAAACTTGGCATGGTTTTCTATACCTTTAGCCATCATGAAGCACGTGCTACCTGTACAGGAGTAGGCATCATGAGGTGTCTTTTCATGGACCTGCAAAACTTACTTTCCACCTTCAATAATTTTCCATTTTTCAGCTAGCCTATGGCGGACAATATAGCATTCTTTCTCTTTTAACAGAGGTCCAATAATAATAGCATAAACAAAACAAATAGATTTGCATGTACCTATCTATCCTTATGAGGCAAAACTTATTGATTGAGTTGATTCTTCTTATTTAGAACATCTAACCACACCTAAACCTCTCTTCTCTTATGGTTCTGCCTTTGACAAGAGTATCCTGCTTAGCCTTGTGGATAAATTCAGCCTACTGACATCCTATCTGCAGCACAGCCAACGGGAGAGAGAAGATAACATTGACTTGCAAGTACTTCCTTTTAAGGATGTGGCCTAAAATCTGATTTTAGCTCTTTGGATCACATTTGATCAAAACATAACCAACTACAAGGGAAGGTGATAAATACTGACTTTGACCTATCTAACACTGTGGGTGCTGTTACCAAAAGGAAGTATAAAGAATAATGATTATTCCATTATTAAGAGACCAGAAAAGAGAATAGGCCCCTCATATAGTTTTGGAAGTTTGTGTCTGATATCTAGAGAGACATGGCTGGTGAAGTGGACTTTGACAATGGCAAGACCTTCTTTGGATTCAGGTTGATGTATTTAAGTGAAGTAAGTCATTCCCAATAAAGACATATACCATATGTTTTCTTTCCTTTGTGGATCCTAAACTTTTATATACAGACATATACCATACATATACTAGTAGATATAAACTATCTAGGGGATGAATGTGACCACAGGAGGAAATGGAGAGAGAGAGGCAGGAGGAGAGAGAGAGGTGGGAGGTGCGAATGAAGGGGCACTTAATATACAATATATTGCATGTTCAAAATCGCGAATAAAAATAGATTCCGTTCTTCATAAGGTCAGTCACCTGACTGCTTAGCAAGGGTGAGAGGTAGAAATATTCTCACAAGTGGCCTTGTCGTGGCTACATCATCTCACCCTTCTAAGTCTCAGCAGTTCAAAGGCCCATGTGTTTGTCTTAGCGCTAAGCTGCCTCACAGAGTCACACTCTTCCATTTTTTTCTTTGTTCTGTTAGCCACAGCCATTAAGTATCTTAACCCAATTAAAAAAAAAAACTGTGCTACTTTTCTTGCCAAACAATATAAAAGCCCCCAGAGCTCTTTATCATTCCCTCTGACTTCTGTATAGTTAAAAGAGCTCATTTGTCACATGAACTGAAATGCTGCCATTGGCTGCACCTTTGAGTAATGTTTCATTGTTCCAATTATTTTTAATTGCAAATTTTCCCACTTTCTGTGGACTACCCCCATTCAATCTTTGATATTCATAGTGGCATGTTTCTTTTTTAAATTGATAAACAATCTTGAACTCTAAATTAAGTCCAATGTGTCACCATGCTGCAGCTGTGAGCTGCAGTAATAAAATGTGAACCAAGAGAGTCTACATCCGAACAAACAAGGTCATCATCAAATAACTGCTAAGATTAAGCCATTTTTATCTCTGGCTAATTGCTCTATCTGTTGGGTTGAAGGGAAAATTCAATATGCCTTTTATATATGCTTTACAACCAGTGCAGCATTAAACTGTGTTAGCACATTGTGTTCTGCTGTTTTCTGTAGGAAATGAACACAGATTTTTCCTTAATTCTATGTGTACTAATGTGTATTCATTTGGCAGACACTGCTCTATGTATTAGGGAAAGATGTGAGAAAGCCTTAATTACTGCCTCAAAAGGTTTTACAGTGCACTTTGGTAAACAGATATACCATACAAGTTTCCGGATGAATGGAGGTATACTCATGCATATCAAGCCTTCAAAATGCTACGAAATGTAATCAATTTTGTTGCTTTTTGACATCTGTAATATGAAAAGTATCCGCCAAAGATGTTCCCAAAAGAAGAGTCCTTTATATGTTGTTTGCATCACTTGCCAAGGAATTGATAATCAAAGTATTAAGTATATGTGCAAAAAAAAATAACAACAATGTGTATACTAGACAGAGTTCACAATCTTCAGTGTGTTTCCTTCAGCTTTCTCATTATAGTTCACTTCAAGAAACCTTTCCAAAATATAACATTCACTGAGGGGTTAGAAAAAGAAAACAACACGTTTTTACAGGCTCTGTAACATAGGTCTATATAAAGCATGTAAGAGCTTTAGTTGGGACCAGCGAGATGGCTTAGCAGGTAAAGGGGCTTCCTGCCAAGACTGACAACCAGAGTCCATCCCCTGGCACCCACATGGTCAAAGGAAAAAACTGAGAGAAAGTTATTCTCTGACCTCCATACAATGCTTTGGCATAGTACCCCATAAAATAAATAAATAAATAAATATTAAAAAATTAAAAAGGAGTTTTCTCTTCCAATTCTGTTAAAGTACAGAAAAAAATTGATTCCTTCACACTATAAAATAGTAGAAATCAGAGTCCATTACATCAGAGAGATATAAAAGTGTCATATACATTTATATATCTGTAGTTAAGTCAAACATTTAATTCAATAAATTTTCATTTGGATGATTGTCTAGTGTTTGTTTAAATGGATTTTTGAACTGTAAGTGAGAAACTGCATTTAATTATTCTTCCATTCCTACGTTCCCTTTAGGTCTGTTATGAGCGTGGACAATAGATTCCCCAGTTTTCCCTGGATATTTCTGAAACAGTACTTTGTAAACTAGCAAAAGACCTCTTGCTGGGAGAGTGAAAAATGGCTCAGTAGGTAAAATATTTGCTGTTCAAACATGAGGACCAGTTCTCAGATCCCCAGCAGTGAAGTTCAAATTTGAGGTGGTGCATCTATAATCTCAGAGCTGGGGAGGGTGGGGGTCCCTAGGACTCACTGACCAGTTAGTCTACCTGAAAGGATGAGCTCTAGGTTCAATGCGAGACCTCGTGTCAAAAAAGTAAAGTCGAGGTAAAAAGACAAGATAGCCAAGGCCAATCACTGGTGGCATCTCCTTGCACACTTATGGGTGTGTGCACTCACACACAAGCTGCACACATGCATGTGTGCACACAAAGATGGACTTAGCTGGAGGGAGAAACATAACCCTTTCTGTTTCCTGTCTAGTAAGAACCTCAGGTTCAGTTGTCAGATGTTGCTGAGCACAAATTTCTCTTCCACATGGAGGTGACATAAAGAAGTAGGAACTGTTAATATGAAGCCCTGCAAGTCTCCACAAAGAGAAGCAAGCCACTGTTGCACTTTCTGTCAATGTCCCTACCTTAAACACTCAAAATGATGTTTAAGTCACAGGAATATGGAGAACATTTCACTTAAACAAGTTGAAGCATCTTTACTAACTTGCTCTTATGAATTTCTGTTTCAAAATACACGGCAACACTTGTCTGATAATGTGAGGCAAAGTACTAATGCTCTAAACATGGTTGCTCGAACTCTGCTCAGGGACGAATGCTTATTGTTTTAAGATTATGACATGTAGAACATCAGACTTAACTCAGTTACAACTCTGTGTCTGTTACTGATTTGTCCACAGCGTTAAATGCAGTTTACTAAGATAATTTCATCCCAGTTTCAAACACGGTTACCTCTAGACCCGATGGAGCAAATAAGAAAGTAAACATTAAGCCAAATGGTGAAGTCTATGATTTTTTATACTGCTGCCAATCATAAAATTATTATCATCTTGATGGTGAAGGGATAGGACTTCTCACTCAGCTTGGGAGAGCTCATGCTAGGAAAAGAACTAAAAGATACCCTTAAGTTGTGGGTCTACAGCCAGTCCATTCCTGCATTCTGAGGCTTTCCCCACTCATGTGCCTCTTGACCCAGGAGTTAGTGAATTTACATTTGTGTTGGGGAACAAGGGCCTTTCCTTTTTAAACAAAACCACTGTGGACTTATTTTTTCAAATTCATTTTAATTGTCTCTCTCTACCCACACCAGTATGCTTTTACACACACACACACACACACACCTACACACACCTACAATCTTTTTCTGGCCCTGTATCAATTGCCTAAACAGACTCTATAATTGACTAAACAGCACATTGCCAAAACAGGACTAAATTTGTTCTCAGAGACCAGAGTAATTTTCCATCATTGTGGCTAGTTTCTTTTCTTGCCAATCTCTGAAAATTACATAAAATGCAAACTTTAAGTTTTTTTTTAAAGTTCCAACTGCCACTACTTCATTTTGTCTTCTCTTTTCTTGTGTATAATTTTTAATTGAAACTTGTGAACTTCATACATCTCGATCATGTGTATAGCTTCTTCCTTATCTGTACACTCAGTAGCCCCGGTACCAGATTTCATGCCTCAGGGACTATTTTACAAGTACAGGGCAAAAACCATAAGATCCAGGGGTGTTGTGGAAGACCACAAGGAAACAGCTTTCTAGACAGCTGGAAATTACTTGGATAAACTTACATGGTAACAATATGAACGAGACCCACACAAACTCAAACCAGACAAAAAAACTCAGCATAGAACTTGGAAAGCGGATAAGAATACCCAGCCTTACCTGAGATCCCAGTGACATTTTGGCTTCACTTACTGTTGGCAAGTTGACATTGTGCTTCATATACTTGAACTTTCCACCATAAATGTTGATGATTATAAGTTTATTTTCCACCAATGGTGGTATATACTTCGTGAGAATGAATTATTTTTGTTTCATTTCGGGAATATCTAATATCTGTTTGATACTTTCCTTTATTGGTTTTATTGTGAAGATAGTTTTATTATTAGACTAGGAAAAGGTAGACCTTTTGGGTACCCTCTGGTGAGGCTAGGTTCTGTTTCTTTCTGATGATAGGGTACATAAATCAAAAGTGTTTAGTGAGATTACAGCCTACAAATGGAATGCTTCAGGCAGCAGAGGAGAAGGAGAATCATATATAACGCAGGGCTGGAAAAGTAGCTCAGTGGTAGAGAACTTAGCTAGAATGTACGGCACCTTGGTTTTATGCTACAACACTTTAAGTGTGTCTGTGTCTGTGTGCGTGTGTGTGTGTGTATACATGTACCTATGAATATATGATATACTCGTTCTAAAAGAGAGGAAATTTTTGTGCTTAATACAGCTCTCCTATGGTATGTGATAAGTTCTAAGACGAAAGAAAATCATAACCACAGGTTTTTGCCTACTCCCTAATGCGATGCCAGACACTGGCTTTGCTTTGAGTATTCCTTGCTTGGGATGAATTCACTGGGCAGTCCTAACATAACTGTGGACTCTCCTATCTTCTGAAATACGCAGCATACATGTGGGTATGAGATGAAATAAATTCAGTTTGGAAAGAGGGGACTTTGAAACCCAATCAAGAAATGAATATTCAATCAGTTATTCATCAAACCATTATCTTGGCTTTTTTTTTTAGAATATCAAAATTTCTAGCATTATTGCTATGGTAACCAGACGAGGAATTCCCTAGGAAAACAAGAAACATGTCTCTGATCAGTTGAAATTGCTCAGTGAATTTTAATAATTACAGTGTTTGTAACTGTTGAAAACATCTGCTTTGCATTTATTGAATTACTAGGATTTCATTTACTTAAAGAAAGGTTTCCTAGAATCTCTTGGAGAGGTCATGAGGGCAACTAAACAGATGTCACGTATTAGGCAGCCAACGTCAGGAAACCATGTGTGACTACCCAGTGGGACCAAAGCTGAAGCTGAGCTGAAGCAGCCTCCATGGATTCTGGCAAATATCTGATACCAGTGTCCTGGGATACCTGTTCTGGAACAGGCTCATGGGCAACTGTTTCACAACTGAACTCTGAACTCCAGGCTTGTACCTGAGAGTAGGAGGTGGAAGGATGATAAAACAGATCCTAACAAAAAGAAGGAGAATCGGACTAGGTACCTTGCAATAAGACGAAGCTCCAAGAGTTGTTGCAGAACTTGAAGAAACAACTTTTATTCCAGTGTAGTCTGCACTGGGTTTGGTCTAGATGTTCTTGGTTCCTTAGCCCATCAGCAGACAATCTGTCTGCATGAGAGTAGCCCAGCAAAGGCTACTGTGACCCTGAGGTCTAATTCTAGAAAGCAGACAAATGAATCACCACTTTCCTCCTTTGATAAGAGTTTGAAAACAATAGTAACTCTTCCTGACCATCTTGCATCTCCAACCCTAGGTTTCAATTCCAGCAATTTCTGTAAGAAACGTTACTTACAAACCACCCTTAAAGTTAAACTTAACTTTCTTTGTTTTTAGGCAGAAGGCCTGAAAAGACCCAACTGGCATTTTAGTAGCAGGTCCTTAGAGCAAGGATTTAGTCTGCCTCTCAGCTGGTGGCCCAGCACACACTTGGCTGAGATGATGGAGAGAGAGAGAGAGCTGCTAGGATGGAATCTTCACTCCAGGTTAGGTAGCAGGTGCCTGTCTGAAAGGCAGGATAACTGCAGAGGCCCTAAACAGAACACACACGTGCGGAACTAACCAAACAACACCTCTCAAACACCTGTGTCCTTTCCTCTTTGGCTCATACTAAGGTGGTTATTTACTTTCTCTGAAGCCAAAGGAAACAGTGATCTCTGGTCATGTTCTTTCATGAAATTACCTTTTTGGACACTCTGCTAATGATATCAAAGTCTCTCAAAACAGACAGTTCCTAAACAATAATGGCCATGAGGTTAGGAATGTAAACAGCAGGATAAATCGTAAATGTACAGAAATCGATGTAACTTCCCATTGGTCACATTCAGATGTCATGCAGTAATAATAGTTAATCAACATATTTAAATTATTTTGGAAAATTAGATAGAGTATAATCAAATAAACCTATGCATTCCACCATATTTCATTTTATTTACACTCAATCTCTGTAAGCAATGATTAATCCATAAGAGTTTTTAAAAAAGAAATAACTATTAGAAAAATCAGAAAAGCAAAGCTACATATATCTGTCACCAGTAGATAAAAAGTTATATCTCCCATATGCGTAACTTTCTGAGTGGAATTACATTCCCTTTGGAGGACAGAAAGGAGACAAATCATATTGCTTCAAGAATGTTCATTTATCTGTTGTCCCGATTACTTCAATTAATGGCAGCCTCAATTTTTTTTTTTAAAGAACATACTTTCTCCACATCCACAGTTCTTTGTAGTTCTTCTGTCACGCATCAAAGAGTAGACAGTGCTTGGGTAAATTTATAGGAAAAAGCTGATATTTTGAAACATAAAACAACACTGTGGACAGGCTTTGAGAAATGATACATTAAAGGATTTTATTGTTGTGCAGAAGTCACAGAGTCTTGGGGTGGAGAGGTGTCTCAGTGGTTAGAGCACTTGCTGCTCTTGCAGAGGACCCAGGTTCCAGGCCAGTTACTAGTACCCGCATCAGGTGCCTCTTAACCTCCACTAACTCCAGCTCCAAGGGACTCCGAAGCTCTCAGCCTCAGTTGGCACTTAGACTCCTATGCACATATTTAGATGTTGACATGTACATATACACACAATTAAAGAAAAACAAATAAAAAAGAAACAGAGCGTGCTTATATGACCTGGAATATCAATGACCTTTGGGTGATAGGCTCTCATGGGGACACTGTTATAGATGCATACACAACTGAAAGAAAGCTCATCACACAGTTCATGTCTATATGTTTAGGGAGGATGCTCATTTCTTTGGTGCAGTACGTAGGACTTCACACATTTATATTATGTGCAGATTCATCTTTTACTACTGTATTAACTTCCGATGAAAAAGTTGCTTTGTACTTAATTGAATAATTAAGGTTGAAAACAGTTGGGTGTGTATCATATTCACCAACAGGAGAAGGAAGCCACATAATCTCCTTTCTGTGCACCGTCAAAGAATAGCCATCAAGCGCTGGACATGAAGCCAACTTTTGGAAGTCAAGTCAGACGTTCTGGGTGGACGCTGTTGTGTTTTGAATGTGAAGCATGCCCATTAGGCTCACGTATTTGAACACCTGAAGGCCATTATTTGGGAAGATTGTGAAACCTTTAAGAGGTCTAGCCTTGCTAGAGAAAGTGAGTCATTGTGGATAGGCCTGGGGGTTTTATAGCCCAGCCAGACTTCCTGATCAACTGCCGTTTCCTGACTACTGATACATTGCCATTGTGACAAGCTGATTCCCTGCTTCTACATCCTTGCCTTCCCTGTCCCCTGTAGTGACAGACTGTATCCTCCTGAAACTCTGGATCAAAATAAACCTTTCCTTCCTTATCTTGTTTGGTCAGGTATTCTGTCACAGTGAGCAAAGTAAGTAATACAGATACATTACTGCAATGCATTATCATACTACTGTTTTACAAAATAAGGAAATTTATATATCCATGAATGGAAACTAATGCCATACATGTATAGTGAAAATCCAAACTAACAACACTTTTCAAGTAGAAAATTTTTTTCTTGTGTGTATGAAATATGAGTGAATCTACTGAAAACTATCTCTCCGTGGGACTGGGGAAATGGGTCAGTGGTTAAGCACACTGATTGCTTTTGCAGAGGATACAGTTTGGTTCCCAGCACCCATAGAGTGGCTTTCAACCATGTGTAACTCCAGTTCTGACACCTCTTCTGACCTCTTTGGGCATTGCATGACACTGAAGCACTTACATACATATTGGAAATATATCCATACACATAAAATAAAAATACTAAATAAAAATTCTTCAATTATGTATTTGTTAAGAGCTCTGAAGAATCCAGGAATTGCCCTCCTTTTAATTAAGTTAACCGGCCACTGATGGCAAGTAGATGCATGTTGGAAGGCGCACCACCACTCTCAGTCATAACATTCTGCACAGCAAGCTGTAGGAGTGCTGCGTTTGCATTATTTTCCTTGTTGTTCAAAAGGAAAGTGGTCTGAGAAGGATTATGTGGTAGGCTCTCAGCCCTGTGAGAAATTTCAGGTTTCTCTGGGAATTCCAGTCTTTTGTAATGGGCTATAGGAAAACCTACCTAATCATTTCTCTGAATAGAGGCATTATCTCTAATAGCCTGGAAAGGAAATAAATCTGTGTTATACATGAAGAGAGACATCATCTCTCACTTTCAAGGGAGTTAGCTATCAAACATCGCTGTAAAGATATCTTGGAAAGAAAACAGATACAAAACCTGCAGGAATGCCAGAGAATCGTGGGAAATGATGTCATGGACAATTTTTTTCTGTGTGAAAAAAAATAAGAACTTGATATATAAGGGTGTGTGTATGTGCATGTGTGTCTTCGATTGTAAAGAGCAGGTTACAATATAATAGTTGCAATGAAAACATTTTAAATGCAATAACATAGCTGAAAGGAAGGGGAACGATGGTATTGTTACTAGGGAGTGGAAATGGAGAAGCTGACCAAATACTGCTCACACCATACTGCTGTGCAAATAGATTTTATTTTATAAACGTTCATAAATAAGCATAATAAGTTTAATTTTATAATTTACATAGGCTCAAGGATAAGGGAGTTAGGCAAAAGGGTAAAAGGTCAAGAGATGGGCTGAGGGACGAGGCCCAGTGTAGGAGTATTTGCTGCACAAGCATGAGGATCTGAGTTCAAATCCTCAGAGCTTACATGAAAATCTGGGTGCTCATGCCTTTAACCTCAGTATCGGTAGTGAGGTTTGGACGCAAGAGGATTGCTGAGACTTGGGGGCTGCCCGCCCAACTCCAGGTTCAGGGGTAGGTCTGCCTCAAGGGACTAGGGTGGAGACAGATCAGGTCATTGTCCTCCTTCTCTGGTTCCTGTGTGTGTGCACAGGCTTGTAACATATAGTGTCTCTCTTTCTGGCTCATACACAAAGGAGAATAGAGGTAGTATACTGGATGACATGCTGACCTTCATTTCCCCCTAGATTACACTAGAATTCTGGTCATGCTCAGAGATGCTTCACGACTGCAGTTTCTTGGGTGTAAAAGATCATATCATGAGTTTTTTTTTTTCCCAATGCACAGAGTTTAAGTTCCCTCTGTCAACTCATCAACAGAACCACTTTGTCCTAACTGGAGGCAGCTTCCTCAGAGTAGATGCCATATTTCAGTCACAAACCCTCAAATGATAAGGGTTCTTCATTTGTGGCCCAGTGGTGGCCAGAACAGATGAGAAGAAAGAGGAATAAAGGTTCTTTTTTTCAGGGAATGTATTTGCGTGTGATTTAGAAAAGAACTAAAAAGAACTGAGTTTTTGCCACATACTTGGCCATTTTCTAATCACCTTACATGGTACATTTTCATTGTTTGCTATGAAGTCAGTATGATTACTTTAAGGAAACAGAAATTAAGCATAACAAGATCTAACAAACAAATCTACAATCAAATTTTAGGGGATAAAATGTTGGTGTTTTGGGGGCGGGTGATGACTCATACCTTTAATCCCAGCACTCAGGAAGCAGATAAGTGAGTCTCTGTGAGTGTAGGACAGCCTGGTCTACATAGGAATTTCAAGATCAACCAGTGATACATGTGTGTTCCAGTGGGTGAGTGAGAGTTGATGAAATAGGTGGAATAGAACATAATTCTTGCATTTCTGTCATAGAAGTGTCTCTCCTCAAAATTAGAAAGAGGAGAGAAACCCAAATTGGTTGAAATAAAGGATTCAATTATTTATTCAAACTTTATTGTTGGCCTTGGACATCTGTTACATGTCAGCCTCCAAAGACTAATGAAAACGCTACTGAATGTGTGAGTTAGGAGAAGATGAAAGAAACCTCCATGTAAAACATATTTTACACTTGTTAATAATTTTAGAAAGTTCCTATATTGTAAATCTTGGCTTTTAAGCTCACTTTTATCTCTCAATTCTGACTTTTGTCATTCTGTACTTTTGCCTTAAAAACTAAAGACTGCTCAAATAGTTTGATTAAAATAGCATTTAAGCTCTGGAGAATATTTTGTATCTGTAAAGTCCTGGATCAGATTTCATGTGATAATACTTCTTTCCCAAGTGTTCCATCTGAAAGAGGAATTTTGAAGGCACTTGTACTCCAGAGAATGTCCCTGTATCCTCTAATTTTAAACGCTATCTTTCAAAAGATTTAGAATTTGGATTTCAAATTATTAAATACTTATGGTGAGTTTTCAAACAAACAACACTTCCTGTGTTAGAGCCCTGAAAAGTCCAGGTCCTCTGGAGAAAAGTCTCTGAGGACACTAGAAGACCCTCCTGAGATGGGAGAAGACAGCCCCACCTGTTTACCTTCAAGAAAGGCTAACTGCCATGCATTCACACACTCTGGAAGTCAGGAGCATGTCCTGCATTCCCACACTCAGCATTTTTATACCCTCCCTAACTGTCCTTGGTCCTTCTTACCTAGATCCCCAGATATGTGGACACTGTGGCAGCTCAGGAGAGACAAGGACCCTCTGATGGAATATCACATCTTCTAAACTTCTTCTTGAATTATGATCTCAGCCGTCCAGAAGTCTGAGGTTGCATTCTCCCCCAATACTCTCATTTTTCCTTCCAAACACAGTTGAAAGTCAGTGTAAATTACTGTTTCCTATTCATACAGGAAAGATGCATTAGCGTACATTGCTTTTCGGTCTTTATTTTTATGTTTATTTTTATTATTTGTGCGGGTGTGTGCATGAATATATGTATGTGAGTATGTGTGCACATGCCCATAGAGGCTAGAAGAGGGTGTCTGATCTCCTGGATCTGGGTTATTAAGATTTGTGAGCTGCCAGACATGGTACTGAGATGGGACCTCTTCTCATGATAGCTCAAATAGTGTTAACCACTAAGCCAACATTCCAGTTGCAAGTTTTAATTTATAATGATAGTGTAGTGAAATTAAATTAAGAGTATTAAATGCCCATAGAGGAAGAATTTAAATGATTACCTGAAAACACTGACTTTTATGCATTTATTGTGAAAATTTTACTTGGACCAGTCATCAAAGTTGGAATGCAAAGAGAATAGGGATTAATCACTTGAAAAGCTTTCTAAGAGTGCCTGTTGGTTTAGCTATGCTAAGGAAAGAATTACGGAAAAGTCTTCTGGATTTAGGAATGGGCAGAGAAATTGGAAGGTGAGAAATTTGGTGTTTGAATTGTTTAGCTAGTAACAGAGTAAAGGTTAGTGCTCTAGAATTTAAATGGAGAGTGGGAGGGGGCTTGCTGAGAACAAATCCTTACTTACCGGTTTGCAGAGCATAATTTCAGACACAAACCTGGGAATATGCTATTGTACTTGATTCTTCTCTAAATACATTGGTAAGTAATACACACTAAAAAGCTCTTTCTCACATGATATTGGATTTAGATAAAGGGTAGTTTAGGAGACAAAGGACTCACTACACTGATTTGGGAATAAAATAATTAAACATCTGGACACTGTGCCAACTCAAATAACCTCATCGGCTCTGAACGAAACAATTAGAAATACAGAAAACTGCTTAACTGTGCACATATTTGCAAATATCTCAGTAATTAAATCATCTGTTAAGTGCAGTTGATTGTGTAATAAGTGAAAATACTTCATTACACTTCAAGCATAAATGATCTGCCATGTTTTCCACAGAATTTGGTCCATATTTTTGCTACTTTTAGTGAAAGAATCACACTCTTACTTTTATTGGATGGAAACACATTTTTAGTTAAATAATTGTAGCTATAAAATGCCAAGTATTTCATGCAGGAATTATTCTGGGGACCTGCACAGAAAGAGATGCACAGAGCTGAGTCAAATGGGAGGGTATCTGAAGTTATCACTATGAGGACCTGCGGTAATAGGACAGTGAGTGGCTAAGCACATCAGTTACCCTTGTAGAGGACCCAAGTTCAGTGTCCAGCACCTAGAGAGGGCAGCCCACAAACCCCAACTCCAACTCTAGCTCTAGGGGATCCAGTGCCCTCTTCTGACCTCTGCGGACCTCTGCCTTTATGTGTGCGTAACACAAACACACAGATATACACATCATTTAAAATAGAGAAAAAATATTTAAAAAGAAAACTGGGCTGGTGGTTGACATTACAGGCACAAATATTCCTAAAAATACGTATTGAAATTGTTAAAATGATACATTTATGCTCTCTGTATCTACTAGAATCAAAGGCTTCACAATAATGAGCCTCTCGCTGTGTGTTTGTTTTATAAATCTTCATCTCTCATGCCTCAGGCAGAACAAAACTATGTCAAATAAATGAGTAATGAATTTTTAAAAATTTGTGTAATGTGAAAATGATGTAAATGTACGCACGTTTGTAAACATGAATCTTTAAGCACATATAAGTAAGTAGAAACATATACATGAACCACTAGAAAACCACCTTAAAATGTTTGTCACTGGATTTGGAAATATTCTTTGTATGTGTATGTGTGCATATATATGTTTTACACATAAGCGTGTGTTTTCAGATATTTGTGCACATGTGTGTGCACTGTGTGTGCATGTATGTAGAGACCAGTAGTCCATGTCAGGTGTCTTTATCAAACTCTCTCCGTCTTATTTTTGAGACAGGCTCTCACCTGGCCTGTTTGACAAGACTGGGTGGCCAGAGACTCGAAAGATCAGTGTGTCTCCATTTCAATACCGAACCAGTCACGTGCTACTGTTCCCAGCTTTTTATATGCGTTCTGGGATCCAGGTTCAATTTCTGTGGCCATAGGACACACCTCACTCATTCACATCCCCACTACGTTTTGTGTACATTCTGCAAATTCACAGAGTTTCTGAAGTAAACAACCATTAATGTTTTCATTGGATTGGAATCACAACGCTATCGTGAAGAATATGGACATATAGGAAATGATGTTTATAACCACTGGCAAAAGCTGACATTTCTGCAGCATTGTCCTTTTCGAGGAAATCTACAATTAAAACTCATTGGAAATTTTATGTAACGTGGAGACTGCATGGACCATTATCCTGTTTAATATGCCATTGCCCATTTGCCTATGCCTGGTGTCATTTGAGCGCTATTGAGCTTTAGATTGCCAATAAGGTCTTAACTTTTGATTGAGACAATCAGTGATCTCAAGACC
The DNA here is from genome assembly GCA_035773235.1 of Eospalax fontanierii. Classification (NCBI taxonomy): domain Eukaryota; kingdom Metazoa; phylum Chordata; class Mammalia; order Rodentia; family Spalacidae; genus Eospalax; species Eospalax fontanierii. The sequence goes on along the minus strand of CM069547.1, from coordinate 47,949,873 downwards.
TCTAAGTTAGGTTACAAACTGCAAAAGAACAAACTAGAAGTCACCTTTCAGAAAGAATCTTCATTGTATTCTTCAGAACACAATCCAAGAACGAAGTGGATCCAAGGTTTCTTGGCATTCAACCTATGGAATAATCTCAAAAATTTGTTTATGTCTTCTGGTGTGCCAGGCATCACTTTAAACACAATTTAGGTAACAGTTTCATTTAATTCTCACAGTTCCCAAAGTGTGAATCTTTTGATAAGTATGAAAAGCAGAGTGCAGAAGGATGTATTACCTAGCCAGAAAATGTTCCAGACTGAGAAGTCTTACCCCAGAGTTTGTCCTCATGATCAAAATGATTAAATGCTTGCCAACCCTCAAAATTAGGAGAATTACCATTGCTAGGTAGATGATGGCTGCCCAGGGAGACAAGATGGAAGGGTTTTAATTTTGTACTCATTAATGATGGCACCATAACCTTTGGCAAAATCTCTCATTCTTGATTGTTGATGAGCTCATATGCAAAGAGTGGAACCATTTTACCTTTGTTCCCAGAAGCATGATCATGACCTTTGCAATGTTTTACAGGTCTCTCTACATCTGTCATGTGTAATTATGTGATTATATGAATACTCTATTATACAGTACATTGGGGTTCTGAGGATAGAAAATGCCTGGATGATATATTTATTAAAATAATTTTTGCATGCCACAAAAAATCAGAAGAAAGCTTTATAGCAAAAAGTGAAAAGAAAGATGAATGGCCAACAGGATGGTTCAGCAGATAAAGATGCCTGCCACCATGACTGCTGGCCTGAATTCGATTCCTGGGACCCATATGAGAGAAAGGGAGGCCCCTGCAAGTTGTCTTCTGACATTCAGAGTTGCTGTGGTATATACTCAAAAAATAAATAATAATAAATAAAGTTTGGGGAGAGAGACGGCTCAGTGATTAGTTTAAGCAAAAGACCAAAGTTCAGTTCTGAACATCCACACCAGGTGGGTTAAAACATCCTCTAACTCCAGGTCCAGGGAACGTGACGCCCCCAGGTCTCATACTCAAGTGTCCATTTGTCCACACATAGATACATATACATAAATAAAAATAAGATAAATCTTTGAAAAATAAGAATGTGGGGGTTGGAGAGATGTCTCAGCATTTAAGGACAGTGACTGTTCTTGCAAAAGACCCAGGTTGGAATCCCAGCACCCACATGGCATCTAACAACCATCCATAACTCCATTTCCAGAGGATCGGACTCCCTCTTCTGTCTTCTGTAGGCACCGCCTGACATGGGTGCATGCACTTATATGCAGGCATACCATTCATACATATAAAATAAAAATAAATTAATTAAAAAATTAAGAACGAAAGGTTGGGGAGATGGCTCACTAGATATAAATGCTTGCCCCTTAAGTGTGAGGACCTGACTTCAAAGGACAGGACCCACCAAAATGTCCGGCACAGCTGTAAGTGTCTGTAACCCCAGATCTGTAGGCAAGACAGACAGGAGGATCTGTGGGGCTTGCTGGCTGCTAATCTAGTTCCAGGTTTGGTGAAAGAACCTGCCCCACCTTGGCCACTAAAATGAAACGGGGAAAAAGAGAGAGTCCCCTAGTGGGTTCATAGTCTCATTCATCTAAGAATGGACAAAAGTGGAAGCTTTAGGACAATTTTATTGGAATCCAAAAAAAAAAAAAAATCCTCAAGACAGGCAAGCTGGGGATCTCAGCAGATGCCTGGAGGTGGAGAATGGAGGGAGAAGAAAAGAAGCCATAAAGTCGTGTAGGTTTGGAGCCTGCATGGAGGTCAGACACATGGTCGACCACAGCCATATGGCTGGGAGAAGAAGCCTTAGAGAAAAAGTAGAGAAATACAAGATGCTAGGTCAGCCCAAAGCCTGAGAGAAGCATGCTTAGAAAAGGGATATAAAGAAGAGAAAGAAAGAGGACACTTTTCTGAAAGCGGGCAGACTTACAGAGAGCTCAAAGGTATAAGGCAAAGAGCGATGGAGCAGGACACCCGAGAGCCTCCCCGGCCTCCAAGAGCACACACACAGGTGCACAAATCCACACACACACATGTGGACATGCATGACACACATAACTGTACTGCACAACTGAAAATAAATGAAAATGAGGTTTAAGCAAAATCATTACTCAAAGATATGCAGACTGATTTAGACTTATATTTAGCTAATTTTTATTTTAAATATAAATCTTATAGCACTTATGTATAGAACAATATGATACCAAACCTGAAAAAAAGCAGAATGAATCCATCATAACTTCGAGTGTTAAAAACAAAATACTAGTAAAAAACTGTAACTGCAATATAAAAATATTACTTTATTAAATTGTTATTACAAAGAAAGGCAAGACTAAAAACTTGAAATTATAGCAATAAAATTGTAAATAAATATAACAAATAAAGGTAGTAAGGAGAATTGGGGTGACCAACAATACATTGAAAGAGGAAAATAATTAATTTAAGTGTATTAATATTAAGCCTATAGCTTCTGTTTTCACAAGACAGACAAAACTTTGGCTTAATTAAGGGGAAAATAATCATGTATTCCAATTAAATACGTTTTATCATAAAATATCAAAAATTTTTATTTAAAACAAAGCAATGTTTCAACTTAAAAACAAATTTTTCATGTTTTAAATTTTTTATTAGCTTATAAAATTTTGGTTTCATTTCGGCATTAAAAACAACTTTTATCTATTCTTTGGCAATTTCATATATTTATGCATTGATCGCATTCTTCTCCAAGTCTCATTATGACTTTTTTGTCTAAGGAATTAAGACAAGAGAAATGGAGTGAGTCATGGGGACATTATTAGACTTGGAATCCGGCAATCATGACTGGCCCACCTTTAGTAACAGCTTTTTCACAACTGTTGTAAGGAAATAGCAGCCCTACCAAGAGCCAGTCTGTGAACCTGTACCTCTCTAAAAGGCACCCCAAGCACCCAGACCCAGAACCAAATGCTAAATACCAGACCAGACACTGCTCAGGATGTGTCCACCCTCACTGGAAGACGTGATCTCTACTCTCATAGCTGCTTCTGGGATCTTAACTGCTACAGGGAGAGACCGACTCCCTACACAACAACCCTCTAGGACTTTCCCAGAACTTGGCCTCCAGCACAAAGACAGAAGCTGTTCTTATCTCATCAAGCAAGCTTACAGTTCAAGACACCAGCAGGATACCCGCCCCCGCCCCCAACTAGTGAGTACACTTTAACACAATGCGCCTTTCCTCCACACACCCCTACATTCCTTCCCTGGGATGCAAGACCTATTCCCTGCCCCATACTTCTAGATATCAAAGACAGCCTGACAGTAAGCAGAGGTATGGCCTACTCATCAACCATGTCACATGGAAATTTCCAATGAGACTGGTAAGAAAGGACCTCCACTTTGCCTCGTGGGTCTGAACTCTCCTTGGAGCCCCACTGTGCCATCCTTTAATGGCATTAACATATGTCCTAAGACGTCTCTTAGTCCAAAAGGACAGTCTGCCTCTGTGTCCCTTTTGAACTGGAAACCCAAGATTTTGAGATATTATGCGAACACTTGCTACAGTTAATGTGATGGATGATGACATTACCATGTCCATGTCATTATGTCAGATTCGATTTCCCAAAATTCCATTACTTGCATGGTTTCACCTAGCTCCTGTAGTCTATTGGGATGTCTTGCTTCTAGTCGTTAGCGTTTGTGAGGTGTGGTCTGTTTATGTTGCCCAAGCTGGACTTGAATTCCTGGGCAGAATATCCGCCTACTTCTGCTTCCCAAGTAGCTGTGAATATTAGCACCGACCACCATGTCAGGTTCACAAGAGAGAATTTTTCGGCAAATGTGGAAGACAGTGACTAAGCTCCAGGCCTTTTTGATGCAGCTCATGGTGCTGCCTGTCTATGACTCATATTTTGGGGCTGTAGAGCTTCTTTGAAGCTTACACCAGGAGCAATGAAGGAGAAATTTGGCTTCTGATGGGCCCCATGCTGTCCAGATCAGAGTCAAAAAGAGCAAAGATTTCGGTCAACACAGTCCCAGACCTCAGTTGCACAGGAACCACACTTTGCATCCCTTTTCCCATCTCCCTATTTGTGTCACAGAAAAATCAGAAACCAGTAGCCAATGTCACGCGGGGAAAGGGAGAGTTTAATCTGCTTGTGGGGATGACACAGGGATCCTTCCCTAAAGGAGTCGCCTGCCCCACCACATTTTGGGGGGCTTTTATACCCATGGAACAAATGCAAGCAAAGGGTAAATAGAACAAAAGTGGGAATCTGCAGGTAACAAATGGCATAAATGTAGCAGCTTTGGGAAACAAAGACTTCTATCAGGAGTACCCGCAGGGGCAGAGAGGGAAGACTGCAGTCTGTCTTCCCCATGCCAGTCTCCTGTCGGAGAGCTTTTCCTGAGCAGAAGTTCTTTATTGCATCACATTGCAAGATCGTCTAGCAGCCATCAGATGTGTTTTTCTGTTTCCATTATACTCGCTCTGCTGGTTTCCAGCGCCAGCCCCAGATCTGCGGGAACAACCTTGTAGAGAGCGCCTCCCGAATCTCCTTGTTTCCAGTGAGTATTTTCTCATTGCTTTTCATGTAGCAATATGCCATCTAAACTGAAAGTCTGTGGGAATCGAAGAAAAGTTACAATGATTAGCTGAATTGCCCAAAATGTGATGTCAGAAGTAAATCGCGTCAAAGAACAACAGATAATTGGTTTACCAAGAGGCAACAGACAATGCAAGGGAGGTTGAAAGGTTTCAGATGGGCAGAGATTGAAAACAGGGAGATTGTTGGGTATTAAGGAGTTTATTGGAAGAATTATTAACACCATGGGTAGACAAAAAGCCCATAACATGGCATGGACTCAAAGGAATTTCGGGTTTGAGCTCCAGAGATCGACAGCATGGAGAGGTCTCCCGATAGAGCTGGGGTCTCTCTGCCATGCCTTTCCGAGACTGTGCGAGACTGGGCGAGATTTCACAGCACAGGCCTGGAGCCAGGCTCTCTGATTCCCAGGACGAGGGCGGGGATGGGGAAGTGAAGAAACTAGACACCTTCTTGCTGTTTTGTGGAGGTTCTTAAAGGGGGCAGGTAATTAACAAAAACCAGCCTATAATTGGTGTCAGGAAGCTTATCTTTTTAGTATCTTATCAGTCGGTTCTTTTTTACAGATCCTTGGGAATTCTGGAAGTTTAGCTGGAATCGCCAAGGTGTCTATCAGTCCCTTCTGCACATGGCAGAGTCCTGGAACTGCTGGGGGGTTTCTCTTCAGTGACATCTTACAACAACATCAAATTCTGCATCACATAGACAATTTTTGTTTGTCAATTGAAAATAAAAAGAAGAATTGTCAAGCCTCTTTCCGGCGGGTTCCTCTCTTGAGGAGCCACCTAGCCAGAGGCAGGTGGGAGGGTGGTCCCCAGTTTCCACTCCCCGTAACCCATCACTTCAGGTCCTCTCCTGAGCAAAGAGCCCTTTCTCCCCACAGCTGGCAGGACCACAACCAATGAAGAATTGGAAGATATGTTTGGTGCCTCTTCTCCTTCTAAAACTTCCTCATTCTTTTTTTTTCTAAAGGTCACAATGCATTCATCATAGTGCCAAAGAACTGGATTTTATTTTTATTTTTTGGCAAGAATCTAAAAGAACTGATTTAAATTTAATATCGTCTTGCACATTATGACCTCTCCTATAATGTTCTAATCTCTAGATCTGTGGTTTAATCACATTGTCATTCCCAATCCGGATTTATCATTTTTGTCCTATAGACTGATTAGATAATGTAGTATTTCGATATATTATGAAAACTTTCCCTATTAGAGTACCAATTTTTGTTTTTATCTATATGAATATATTTCACGCATATTAGCATCTTCCCTGACTTGTTTTTGCTCTTTTTCGACAGTGTGTTTTATGTTGAATGCTGATCATTTATGTTGTAGTAAAACTATCAATTTTCTTATCAGTGAAGATTATGATTTATTAGAGAAATAGTAATGATAAAATTGCTTTGTGCTAGACTTTTAATATATTTTAAATGAATATTTATTTCACAGTAGTTATCGATTTATATAAAAATGAGGATAATAGTAACGTTTATTTCTTGCAAACTATTGCTGTCTTGCTTCTGTGGTGCATTTGTGATAACTGATGAGTCAAACCTATAGATTGTTCATAGGTCATAGTTCATTTTAAGTTTGCTTTATGTGTGGATTTTGACAGATGCATGCATAATGCATAATGCTATGCAAAGTCATCTCGTGGTCCTGGACACCCTTGAGCCTCGCCTTTCCGTCACTTTTCCCCTTTCACTACATTATTCACCCATCTGAGGACATCACGGTTACTCCTAGTTCTAGGGAAAGTAAGCTACTTTTGATATTCATGTACAGCTTTTATGTGGAAGCACATTTTATATTCATTTGAGTAACTACCTTAAAGGGCTTACTCTAATAGTAAAACCATTGATTAATAAATCTTATGAAAGAATATTGTTCAACCGCCTCACAAAGTGGTGGTCCTAATTTACAGACCCACAAACAGTGGACAAAGGATTCCATTGCTACATATCTTTGCTCCTATTTGGATAAAGAAATCTTAAGAAATCCACAAAATGGAATGTTATGCTTTAGCAAAAGAAATGAGGTAAAGAACTGCAAAAATGGGGCTAGAGAGATGGCACAGGAGTTAAGAGCACTGGTTCCTCTTGCAGAGGACCTAGGTTCGATTCTTAGCACCCACATGGCAACTAACAACCCTCCCTGCCTGGGGAATCTGATGCCCTCCTCTGACCTCTGTGGGCAGTGCACAACAGGTGTGTACTACATACATGCAGGCAATACACTTATACACATAAAATAAAAATAATAAAATAGTTTTTAACTACAGTATATACATATGTTACATTCTCTCTCTCTCTCTTTCTCTCTCTCTCTCTCTCTCTCTCTCTCTATATATATATATATATATACACACATTTTTTTTAATTGTGTGTATGTGGATAAACAGCTCCAACAGCAGTCAAAAGAGGGCCTCCGATTTCCTGGAGCTGGAGATACAGGCTTCTGTGAATGGCCTGATTTGTGTGCTGGAAAATGAACTCAGGTCTCTGGAAGAAGGGCAAGCACTCTTAACTGTCCAGCCCACATTAAGGAACCTGAAATCAGTGTTACCAACTGAAATAAACTGGGTGAAAAAGCCACATATCTTATTACATTCCATAAAGACAAAGCTATAAACTACCAAAGAGATGATGAGGAGGGAAGAGAGAGAGGAACTGAATGGACAGGGACAGAGGTGCTTCAGGACCGTGAAACGGCTGGGTAGGATACTGTGAGAGTGCGTACATGGCATCATGCACTTGTTAAAACTCAGAAAGGACAATGAACCTTCCTTTTCTAGTGTCCCACGCACTCCCCTACCTGGCGTGGCCCCACCTCTGGCCAAATTTCCAACAAATGAACATTTGGGCGAGAGCCACATCCAAATGACAGGCCCCAGGCCAGTGTGCTCAGCATCTTCATGTCTTATTGATTAAAGAGTTATGTGTTTTGGAAAACAAGAACTTTATTCAATGTGCATTTGTCAGATCGTGATTCTGGCCTGTGACGTGTCTGTTTTTTCCTCCTAGTGGCTTCCACAAAGGGGAAAGTTGAGATATTTTTAAAATTGAAATAAAACATATAGTATTATTTTTTTCTTTCATTGATTATAATTTTCATTTACCTAAAACCTCTATCAGGCATTCTTCCATGCAATCATTAAGAAAAAATAGTTTTCCAATTACCCTTGATGTCTGTAGTCTATTGTGAGTTCTTTTGCTGTAATATGTAAAGTCAGAGTCTAGATCCATTCTCCTGCCCCTCTCTATCTCTGTCTCAGTCTCTGTCTCTCTGTCTCTCTGTCTCTCTCTCTCTCTCTCTCTGTCTCTCTCTCTGTGTGTGTGTGTGTGTGTGTGTGTGTGTTTGTCTGTGAAGGCCAGAAATTGACATTGGGTGTTTTCCCCAATCACTTTAGGCTACTTTTTGGTACAGGTTCGCCCGCTGAGCCTGGAACTAATTGATTTGCCTAGACTGACTGGGCAGTGAGCTCCAGGAATCCAATTGTCTCTACCTATCACGTTCTGTGATTAAAGATGCATGCTGCCGTGCCTGACTTTTTATATAGGTGCTGGGTAATTAAACTATCAGGTCCTCATGCTTTTGCAACAAACATTTTATTGACTGAGCTATTGCCCTAACCACATAGAGTCATATTTTTGAGATGTGAATATACACTTTTACTCAAGCACCCATCTGTTGAAAAGACAATGCTTTCTCTGTGGTATTGCTCTTGTGAAAAATATGTTGACTGTTTTTATGTCTATGTTCTCTATGCTGTTTATTTTGATATTTGTGTATTGTTTGTCAATACAATCCTTTGAATGATTATTTATATGATATAGTACCTCCACTCCTAAAATCCATGTGATAGTTTATAAACATCTTAAAACTTTATGTATTCTTTAACTTCTCTTGCATAATATTCTTTAAAATACAAAAAACCTGAGGGTTTCTTTATGGCTTATATTATGTGTTGTGTTGTAGCACACCAAAACATAAGCTAGCATCTTAACTCTTAAGTATTGAAGATTTGTTAAAATTAGATGCATATACATATATAGTTATAGTTATAGTCATAGTTATAGTTATGTTTATGTGAGTTCAGGTGTTTTCAGAGGCCTGAAGAGGTCATCCAAACCCCTGGTAAAGGAGTTACAGGTGGTTATGAGCACCCTGACATGGGTGCTGGAAACAAACTTGGTCCTCTGCAAAAGCAGCACTTGCTGTTGACCACTGAGGCATCTGTCCACAATCCTGCCTTTTAGCTTCTGTTTCAGAAAGTTTTGGGTTTGGAGAATGCTTTTTCCATGTTTTTTTTCGCTTCCTTGTATTCAGTTGATAATGCTCAGTTCTTGTTTTACTTTTGTTACAGTATTTTCCTTTGAATGAATGCTTAGAGAAAATTTTAAAACATTTCAAAAATTATCATAGCAAAAACTATTTAAAATGATTAATAACTACAGAAGACAAACACAGCATTTTAGAATGGTATCAAGAAAGTTATACTATCCTGATTATGAGACATAGAAATTGTGCAAGTTATGTTTTCTCATTTTTTTAATATTTTCTTTTTATTCCATATTTTCCAATATTACCATTTAAAATTGTGTGTGTGTGTGTGTGCATGTGTGTGTGTCTGTATGTATGTGCGCATGTGCATCAGGCTTGGCAATAAGTGTCCTTACTTTTTGAGAAATCTTCCTGGTGAGCCCCTCCAATCTCATTTTTATCCTAAATATAATGATTATAATATGCTGTCTTATGATGATAATTGAATTTTCATTTGGAAACTATGAAATGCATATGTAGGAGTATTTATTGATTTTCTATATTTAAGATGAATAAATTAGTTAAATTTTAATATTGCATGTACATTTTTAAATCCATGGATTTTTTATATAATATTTTTTGTTGTCTGTTTTTTTGTGGATAATCCAAAATTTCTATGTATTCACAATTTTCAGTATTAAATATGTGCATTGATTTGCAAAATTGCTTTATGTCACTTTTTTAGTTTTAAGTTGTGTTTGGAATTTCAAGAAATGAAATTTAAAATATATTAGTTTCCTGTGATAGTTTGCTCCAAAATTGTCTTGTAACTGTCTCCTGAGGGGACTGCTTGTCCTCATTTTACTTGTATTTTTCCAGTTTCCATTTTTGATAAATCAGCTTTATTCTCCATGCTCTTCACTCCTTTATGGATCTTACATTCTTAAGTGTTTGTTTTTGAGCATTTTTCTCTTTTGTGATCCCAACTCTGGATTCTAGGCTATGCAACTCCTTTACCCAGAAGTATAAAGGAAGAAGTTGGTTAAATACCCAAGAAAACACAAACCAAGAGCTTTGAAGTTGCCTCCTCCCTATGCTGCTTGCATGCTACATAGCTCCATCCAGCCCTGGGGAGCACGCTGTCTGGGCAGAGGGGATTCTAAGCAGCCCCTATGGCTCTTGCCTTTGGATGGAAGTACTCCCCACAATGTCTGTTTTTAGATAAAAATATTATTTAAACACAGGATTCACATCCCCATTTAAATTTTTTTTCTGTACTGTATTTTTTATTGTTAGAAATACTTTGTCGTATACAACTCTTTTCTCATATTTTTTATTTTTGTGTATTTCATACAGAACATCTCAAGCCTCATCACCATCTTTATATACCCTTCCACGCTGACACCTGTTGTGACAATCCCCCCCCCCCCCCCCCCCCCCCCCCCCGTGCTCCCTTTCTCCTCCCTTGGTGGGCGGTGTTTGGTGCCTCTTTCTGGCACCAACCAGGCTGAACAAACAGAGAATATGCCTTCTGATTAGATGAATTTAGTTTATGTGGGGTTACTTACAAAGAATTCATCCCTGGGAAAGAGACAGATATGTCCTACTGGGTCCAGCCTTTTGCTCAGAAGTGTGGAGACCAGCAGCCTGCAGGCTGTTCTGGGAGTGGGGACCTGGAACTGACAGTCAGAGTAGCTGTCTCTCCCCACATGTGGCCATGGTTTTTAGTTTTGCCTGGTGCTTCCATGTGGCTTTTCTGCGAAAGGGTCCCGATACAGTCCTGTGAATTGGGACCCTCTTTCTTCCCGCCACAGCTTGGCTCTCTTCCATTTCCTTTTTCGTCTGCCCACCTTCCCTGGCCCATCATTCTTCCCAGCCCATCATTGTTCGGAGGGTGGGTCTTGCCACTGAATAGGCCGATAGTAAAAATACAGAGAGAAATTCCAGCTAAATTCACTCTACAGCACCCTCCAGTTGCATTTCCCCGTCCCCCTACCACGCACTGGATTTCATGCATTCTGTCATTTGTGTTAAGGCATATTCAGTCAAGATAGTGTCCCCAGATGCCTCTCTGTGCAAGTTCATTCACTGAGGTCCAGTCAGGCTTTCTAGATTCCTTGCTTTTAAGATCAGCTCTTCCTCACCCAACCGAAATCAGCTGCAAAGAATTCTGCTAAGATTGAAGCCAGCTGTCCATTTGTTCTATGCTGGATTTTTGTCTGCTTGAGTTTGCATGGGTCTTGTGCACGCTGACACCATTGTGGTAGGTTCATATGAGCAAGGTCCCAAGAGCCGTAGGACTCTATGACCATTTGATCATGCGTGACCTCCCCTGGCACTTACTATCCTTCTGCTCCCCTCTTCCAAAATTGTCCCTGAGCACTGTGTGGGTGGAGTTTAATACAGAAGTCCTGTCCAAGAACCCACCCTCTGCTGACTCTTATTCTATATGCTTTGGCCATTTGCATCCTTTTGTGTTCATGGCCCTCTGTTCCATGAGAGAAGTTCCTTGATGAGAGTTGAGAGATGAATTAGTAATCTCTACTCCCTGTAGCTCAGTGGGTGTAGAGGCTCCATTGCAGATGTGTCAGTTAGGGTTGGACAAATCACAGACAATCTGTGTATGACCAGTTGAGAAACTCTGCAATAAACTCCTTGTGTTTGCACAAGAAGCTTCTTTGATCAGTGGTAACTGGCATACTTGCCTGTAAATGTACAGATCCATACTTAGCATATAGTAAGAAATTAGACTTGTCTGGGAATGTGACAGCGTTGGCGATTTCTCTAATATCTAAGACCTCTCCAGCATGTATATTTAACTATGTCTACTCGCCACACATGATTTTCCTCCCTTTACAAGATAAAAGTGTCACGACTGTACCAATATATTTTGCTCTGCTGGTCATTGCTGTGGTTATTAAGTCTTAAGCTGAGGTTGGATCATCAACTGATGTTCTCACTTAGCACCTTACACAGTGTTCTCCAAAACTATGAGAGCTGGTCTTCAGGAAGGTGGTTCCAGGTCAGTTCCAGCTCCATTGTTCTAAATCCTGTGTCTGAAGTATGTTCTGTCTTCAGCAATAGGGCCTTACCTTTACATTATGGGATGCAATCAAAGACTGAGGCAATAACCTGTGTTATTTCGAGAGTCTCTTTGGCTGCGCTGGCCAGCAACTTGAAGTGAACTTTCTCCTGTTTTACACTGTTTCTTATCTTATAACCTTGAGCTATTCTCATGAACTCATGTAGGTATAATTATATGTGTAATTTTTTCAGTAGTTTTTTTGAACTAATACGTTTACTTGTTTTTTTTATACAAGTTAAGCACAATTTATCTCCCCCCCGCATCTAACCTTCCCTCTTCCATCCCCAGTTAAAGAACCCCCATTTGCTCCGCTTCACCCTTCAGAATACCTGTCTCCTATGTATGGTCCCCCGCTCCTGAGCTCCTTCTTCCCCTTTACCCTAATGGTTCCTTGTAGAACCTTCCTTCTCCTCCCGCGTAGACACTCCCTATTTGCCCCTTGGAGACAGGAATCTCCCATTCCCACTGTTCTTTCCCAGGCTCTTTCTTTCTCTTTACTCCCATGATTCCTGTTTTCCTGGCTCTGCAGTTACATTAGGATGCATGCTCACATATAAGGATTTGGTGCTAGGACCCACAAATGAGAGAGAACATATATCATTTGTTTTTCTGAGTCTGTGTTATTTCATTTTGTAAAACTGTTTCCAGTTCCATCCATTTACCTGTAAATTTCATGATTTTTGTCTCTCTTTACTGCTCAGTAGAAGTTCATCGTGCGAATGCATCATATTTTCATTATCCACTCAGCAGCTGAGTGACACTTAGGTTGCTTCCATTGTTACTGATAAAAGAGCAGCAGCAAACATGGATGTGCATGTCTGTGCTCTTTTGCATTTTCACACGTGTACACAATGTACACTAACCACTCTTGTTCCCTGCTTCCTTACCACATCTGTCCACCCTTTTTCTCCATATGAATCTCTCTCTCAGGCTGGAGAGATGACTGGCTGCTCTTGCCGGGAAGCTGGGTTCAGTTCCCAGTACTCATATGGTAGCTGGCAACTGTCCATAATTCAGGTTCCAGGTGATCTGACCTCTGTGAGTATTGCACAGAGTTAATGCAATTACATTCATACACCTAAAATAAAAGTTTTGAATAAAATATTTAAAAAACATCTGTCATATACATGTTTACATATTTTCTTTTGTAACTGAAATTAACCAGGGCCATCTGTGTGACCTTGGTTTTGGAGCTAAGTATTGGAGCAAGGGAGGCTCAGCAGTGGGTACCAACTGGTGATAGTGTTTCTTCTTCTCTCAGAACCTGTCTGTAGTTCACAGTTAAGACGTATAGGTTAGGGCCTACAAGTCCCTTCTCTTCCATTACTAGTTGTTGATATACATTATGCCGTGTTACCCTAGTTGAAGTAACTATGGATGATGTGGAGTTGTTGACTGCAATGCTTGTACGGACTCTAGAGTACGGTGTTTCACAGCCTTTGCCCCATCTTCTGACTTACATGTTTTCCATCCTTTTTTCTACAGTTTTCTTCACAAGGTCTTTAAACACACTAAATAATACTTCTGTTTATTTTCTCTCATAATATCATGTCCATGAATTAGAATATACTGGTACTTAATCCTGTAACTGAATCCTAGGGATTATATCTAGCTAATTTATAAGCTCTGTTTCAGAATGCACAAAGGTATGGAGAAATTCTCAGGAGACGTATTTAACTTTGGGCTAAGGTTCAAATTGCTTTAATAAAATGAAAGTTTAGTGGCAAATTCATCTCAATATATTTTATTCTTATTTCTATAAAAAGCATTAATTATTTATTTACACTGATAAATAACAGTATGTTTTCTAGGCAAAAATATGCACAATTGTTATAGTTTGAATCTAAAATGTCTTTCACAGACTCAAGGTTTCAATTCTTGTCCACTGCCTGGAGCACTAGGTTAAATGTTCAGGACTCTTTTAGAAGATTGGATATCAGTGGCAGAAATACGTTACTGGGAGTGGGCACTTTGAAGGTTAGTAGCCCAGACCCTAGTTAACTAGATTTCTGCTTCCTGAACGTGTCATGTGAGGAGTCACTGTCTTCTGGCGCTCAGGGACAGTGCCGTTCTGGTCATCTTGCTTTATTCTCCATGTCGGGACTGAAACCTCTCTGAGGCTGTTAGCCATAATCAATACTCTCTACTCCAACTTGTTCCTGTGAGGTGCTTTTTGTCACAGTAATTAGAATAGTAACTCATACAACATCTACATAATTTGTTCTCTTATAAAACCTTAGTTATTTTGAAAATGGGTGTAAACATTTTGAAATCAGTAATTCAGAAGAAAGAGCTTATTTTTAATCTTTTGTGGTTTTGTGTTTTAAAAGATTAAGCAAAGAGAATCTTTTTTGTCAGTTGACGTGCAAAAGCTAAGTCAATTTACAAGGGAAATATTCTTAAGAAACAAAAAGGTAATTTGTAATTTCTAGAGGTTACTCCTAGAACCCTAAGATGTACTAAGTTTCGGTAAGCACCTTTATTTCAAGACACTACTCAGGGAACTCAGAAGCATGCATTGGCTCTTATTTGAAAATTGTTGACATTTTTCTTCCAGTTAATTTATAAAATCATTTACAGTTTTATGAGAGTTTATTAGATTATAAATCAAATATACATAGATAAGAGATGTAATGTTTGATATTTTTGTCCTATTTTATTGATTTATTTTGCTACTTGAGAATTTCTACATACATATATATGCATCTCTCTCTCTATATATATATAATATGCAAAAATGTCTTCTTATTACCTTCCCACACATTTCTTATCTCCCTTCTCCCAGATCCATGGCTTTTGATTGTGTTTTATGACCGTCTGGTTAACCTAGTATATTTTTGCTGGATTGACATGCTCCCTTACAGTCTGATGAGTCAATGTAAACAATACTGACGGCAATGGTTTTTCCTCTCCCAGAATGTATTAGTAGCACGTAACTGAGGTATGGGACCCCCTCATCCTCTCCTACCTGCAGTTGCTGTGAGTTTGTGATTTACAGTGGCTGTGTGTTTCCAGAAGATATTTAATGTTCTGAAATCAATGCATAGAAAGAGTAATGTAAGTCATCCTAACATGTAAGTAATTAGAACTTATTCTAAAATATACAAAATGTCATGTCACAATGTTTGTCAACTTATGCAGTTAGAGGTTAGAATGAAATTTGGAATCAGATTAATGTGGGCAGCAGTGCCCACTCTTAATCCTCTTGTTCTCTAGGTTTACAGAGCGACTCTTCAGCAAGCCTGCATCCTCATTAATGAAACTGAGCTAATAATGGAAATTTACATCTCTCTTTGCAGAGCTATGCTTCAGTGTGTCCACGGGAGCCTCTTCTTCTCTAACTCTTTTTACTTCTCCACATTTACAAGCATACCACGCAGGAGATGAGCAAGATCTCATTAAAGGAACGTTGTGAAAAACGTCAAACAGAAAAAAAAAATATGTTCTTGTTTCCTTTCTGTTGCTGTGATCAAATATCCTGACATAAAAGCAAAATAGAAGAGAAAAGGGGTTTATTCAGCTTATAATTCCAATTTATAGTTCTTCATTGGTCAAGTCAAGACAAGAACTCGATTAGTGGCCAGACTCCATCCACAATCAGGAGCAGCGCTAAACAAATGCAGGCAACCCCATTTGCTGACTTTTGTGATTGCTTCAGGTAACTTTCTGCTCTCTCACACTGTTCAGGACCCTCTTTCTGGGGAATGGTGCTCTTCACAGTAGGAGGGGTCTTCCTACATCAAATAATAATCCAGATAATCACCTACAGACATGTTCTAGATAATTCATCAAGACTTTCTTTCCAAGAGATTCTACATTGTGTCAATTTGACATATAAAGCAAACTGTCACAAGTACCTCTGGCTTTTAGATACCAAACCCTGAGGTGGAGTGGAAAGACAACATGGACCACTATGTTTGACTATGGGAACACAAAGATGTAAGGCTCTAGCCCCCTGCATGCCCTTCTCTCTTAGTGCTAAGCTCTCGGCCAAGAGCTAACCGGATCTTCTCAGTTGCAGTTCTGAAGTAATCAACTTGGCCTTTATTGATTCAGACTTCCTCAGTTTACATCAGATGTGCGTCATGTGGCTGGATATCGCCTGAGAACCTGAACTTTTACCCTCCTTCAAAGCCCCACCTCAGGGTATATAAGGCTTGCTGCCTCTCAATAAAGTCTGTCATTCTCCTTTCCTCCTACCTAGTGTGTGTGTCTGTGTCTCTGTGTTATGTGTTTCATTCAATCCACAGCCCTCCGCCGATTCAGACTCAGTCAACGAACGTAGCCAGGGCGCTCAAAAAGATGCCTTGACTGGCCTTTGACCATCTTCACAATGGAGAGTTACTTCTAAGAATGGACAGAAACAATAATATATGTAGATAGATTTAGGGACTCTCAAACAGATCCCCGAATGCTTATTCTTTGGTTAAGCATACGTTTATGGGAGTAGAGTTAAGAAGGATTTTGGCTTCCACTTCAGGGTGACTGATACATGGGTGAGGCTTCAAGAGCTTCACAGGATTCTTTTACACCCCATGACATGGAGGTAACAGAATGATATTGAATTTATAGTCACTGAACTTCAAAGTATTGTACAATGGAATATGGGGAAAAGTCCATGATTGACCTGTGTGGAGTCAAACTAATCAGGTGACATAGTGGCTATATTATGGGATGCCAAGGGTAGAACATGATACCAATAAGAGATAATCCCTACAATCTGACTTAAGCTGTCAGTGTCTTGAGTGTCATTCAAAGCTCCTGGAGAATCTGACACATTATTTGGGAAAAAGGAGAAGCAGGAATCAAATGAACTGAAATTAAGTCTTTGCCTTCCCTTAAGAAGAGATGTTTGGGTTAGAGAGGCTGGAGAGATGGCTCAGCAGTTAAGGCAACTGATATAGGACCCGAGTTAATTGGCAGCTTAGAACTGCCTGAAAGCCCAGTTCCCTGGAATCTGAAGGCCTCTTCTGGCCTCCATGAGTACTGTTGTCATATGGGAATATACTCACACAGAAATATACATGTACACATGGTTAAAAAATGAATACAAATAATGTTGGAAATGAGACTAAATTTTAGATAAACAAACAAAACTAAAACCATACAAATATGGGGTTTTGACTCTTCATTAACCATTTCATTAAGGGTTGCTATTCAAGGGATACTGTTTTGAAGTAGACCCAACTGTTAGTTTCAGTGCACGCAGACTACTCTTTCTGAAGTAGTTTACTTTCATTGAACTATCCCAACCATCACTTTATCAGCTACAAATGAGAAGGAGTGCATGCCCCAATTTCAGTCACTGTTTTCAAACCACCTTTAGAGAGGGAGGGCTCTGAACCCCTTCAGGGGCTGATTTCCTCCCCCGTTTCACTCTGTCCTTTCCTTTACTGAGCACTTCGTGGAGGAGTTCCACGGCAGCTTCCACTCCGTTTGTCCGTTAGCACTGTCAGAGGAGCTGCAGGAACGTAACTACCAAATAGGTTCTAGCCTGGCGAAGTGGGTAACGAGTATGAACTGGGAGTGAGCATGTGTGTGTGCACGTGTATGTGTGTGCACATGTGTGTTGATACCTGTGTATTTGTGTAATGTTGTGGATCAGCATTTTAATTCTATCAGTTACTCAAATGACTCTGTTTCTAGCAGCCCTGTAAGTAAAGCTCCGATCTTTGCCCCAGCGGCTAGAAGGTTCCTCCAGGAACCAAGGACTCTTCAGTAAGCCTAAAGCTGACATTTGGACAAGTAGCTGGCTGCTATTAAGAAGGTTTAAACCATGAGTTTCAGAGGTTGGAGAGAGGGTCCACTTTTGTGTCCTAGCGTCCCCACATTGTCTGTAACTCCAGTTCTAGGGAATCCAACACCCTCTTCTGGGCTCTACGAGCATTACATTTGTAGTGAAAATGTTTTTCCAAGAAGATCTATTTATTTAGTTTTTATTAATGTTTTTCTGAAGTACGGTGTGCTCTTTCTTGTTATATGTTGCAATAAAGGTCATCAAACCAGTGGAAGGGCAAGGTGAAAAGCTTTATTTTACAACTGGGCACTCTCTGGGTTCGGGTACTTAGGGAAGAGCAATGGGCTCAGTTCAACGAGGTTTTTATTGCACTCTGGAGGGAGTTTCTAGATTAACAAGTCATAAACCATTTTAACCACAGGAGCAAGGCATCTTGACCTCAGAGCAAGCACACAGAGACTGGAGCCATAGATCTGCCATTAACCAGGTGCATGTGGACCAGGTTGGTGAGTTCTTCTAACAATTTGTATTGTACAAGAACAAGCCAAGCAGAAAGTACTGAAGCAAGTTTGGCAGTCAGTAGCTACAAGTGTCCTCAGAACTTTTACATTCTTTTCAGAATTGTTTGGTAAGTTTAGGTTTCATTTTCCCAAAATGGGACCTGGAAAAACAGAACTTTACTAGAATCAGCTTTGGAACATCATGGAGTTCTATCTAGCACTCTGGTCAATAGCAATTTTTGCAGCATTTAACATTTCTTATCTGAGTGTGAAGGCTTACTTCAACTCAGGATTCAACTCACTCTCTTTTGAAATGTGCTCTGCTTTTGGTATTGTTTTGTATGTTTTGGACCTCTCGAGGCACATGTGATGTTGAAACTGGACGATTGCTGAGAGTTTGAGGCCAGGCTGGGCTGCAAAATAAATAGGCCAACCTGGGCAACAGAGTGAGATATGGTATTTAAAAAAAAGTACCAGTGAGTGACTCTAGATAGGCTGACCAAACTCCAGTGGATGAATATGCACCTGGATAGAAATTCTTGACTTGATAAGACTAAACATATAGGAAAGATTACTGAAAATCTCTTAGGGGTAGGGATATTGGGGGGCGGGGCTCTAAAGTTGATTAAGGAACATTATGTGAAACACACAAAACCTCAATAACTTCTTAAAAATGAGAACAGTAATACAACAGCAAAAAAGCAAAAGTGGTTTGATTTGGATTTAGTTTTATGGCATCTATTTCCATTTTCTTCATTACCCAAGTAATTTTTGAGCCTTTATCTTAATTTTGAAGAAAACTTTTCTATGTATAACACACATGCTCATGTTCAGTCATTCATGTCATGCATTCTGTAGTCGAGTTCCATGTAGTAAACAGATGATATAGATGATACATTAGACAGAAGGATTTAGATATATCGATTCTTATTGCGTTTCAAAAAGTTTTATGCTGCTGTAGGATCATGATCATACCTTATGTATCTGCCATTTGAAAAGGTGGTTGTTTCCTTTTCATCTGTCTTCTGTTGGCAGGTCTGCTTTTTTTTTTCACTGAAGGTGAGTTTGTTCTCACTGAGTGTGGGAAGACATTCAACCTCCCGACATTCTCTTCTCACCTCCACCTTAGATTGTTTTCAGTCATACTTTGTTTCTGCTGACATGATACGATAGTTTACCCTTGTTCTTGTGCTTTACATTGTTTCAGTCCTTTTATTATTTCCAAAGCAGGATGAAGTCCTATTAGTGCTCTCCACAGAACTGCTCATGCTTGGTTTATCTTTGATTCTATCGTCCTCTTATTTTATGTTTCTATTTATTAAAAATAAATAAGCATAGTTCTAAAACAACAGTAAATTAAATATTTAATAAAAACTATCTCAGCTGAACATGTTCAGACTCATATTTCCATAAGGCAGCACAAAATGGTTTCTTTTTATTTTTTAAAAAAAGATCTAATGATTTTTGTGCATGTGCATACTTGTGTCTGTGTGAGTATATGCCACGTGTATAGCCTGCAGTAGCCAGAAAAGGATGTCAGATCCCCAGAGCTGGAGTTACAGGAGGTTACATTACAAGGACCTCTTCTCCTGTATACAGTGGAAGGCGGATCAGTGTGCCTATCTTTTAACTCAATTTCAGGTTCCCATCTAACAAATGAATACAATACTCACAGCTGACAGAATGCTGACCCCTTTCCTTGATTTTTTACTATTACCTGGGACCAAGAAGAAAAACCGAAAGAAAACTGCTCAACGTGTAGTACTACTAAATCTTTTTTTTATCAATTTGGGAGGTATATTGTACTTTTCTAGTACATCATGTTGACAAAACTCATAATATGCGCTTCCCTAAGAGCATGCATGCAGGCATGTGAGTCCTCACACACACATGTACACAAGCAAATTGGGAGACGTGAGAGAATATTTTTTCTCTTTATAGAATTACAATGGAAGTTCCGTGTTTGGAGATTATCTAACAGTAGACAGTCTTATCATCTGAATTGATGATCATTCCTATGTGTGTTTCTTCATAGATAAGGTTGCATGGAAGAGTATCAGACCTAAATTTGAGCCTACATATTACCTTGCCTTTATACTAATAATGCTTCTTGTCAACATGAAGTGTGGGGAGACTATTTACCTTGAGCGAATGATGCTCTGAATCTTAGAGTCTTTTAGGTCTTTGTGATAGTGAACTTTAGCTGTCAACTTGAAACAAGTTAGAATCATCTCAGAAGAAGGCTCAATGAGCTATTGTCTAAACTGGGTTAGACTGTAGGCATGTCTGTGGATGATTTTCTTAATTAACCCCTGTGAAAAGACCCTGGCAAATGTGCATGGTACATTTCCTTAGCCATGGGAGCCTAAACTGTACAAGAGTGGACCACATTCAAACAAGCAAACAGGCAAGAATCCATGTTTATTCTCTCTGCACTCTTCACTGTGGAAGTGATTCATTAAGTTCCTGTTTTGACTTCCCAGAGATAATGGGTTAGAAACTAGAACTGGAAGTCAAACCCCTTCTTCCTTAAGTTTCTTTTTGTCAGGGTGTTTGACACTGTAACAGAAATGAAACTAAGACAGTATCTTTCAGAGTTCTTGCTAAAATCTGTTCACATATTCATTTCAAAATACACCTTAATTGTACATTGTTTTGTGTTTTTTCTTTGTGGCTTTTCTTGAATAGTGTATTACTTTCTGTCATACAGATCAAGAATGGCTTTAACCAATTTTGGAACTGTTAAGGTATATCTGGCTTGTGGGGAAGCTTACAGGGGTTCCGGCACAATACACAGGCATAGTGTGTGGATGGATTTTTATACAGTTGCAGTTCTGCTGACTGTGCAGGGCTGAGAATGGATCCAAGAATCTGCCTACAATGCTCAGTACCAAAACTTTCCCAGTCTATGGCAAGAAAAACAAACAAACAAACAAACAAACAAGATAAGCACCTGGAAGCAGAGGCAGTCACATCTTTGAATTTGAGGGCAGCCTGGTCTGTATAGCAAGTTCCAGGCCAGCTGGAGCTATGGGGAGATTCTATTCAAAAAGAAAAAAACAAAAAACTTTCTGCCAAGCCTGATGATCTGAACTCTAACACCATGGCAGAAAGAAGAGAACCAGATCTTGCAAGTTGCCCTGTGATCTCCACAGGAGATATGTGGCAATCTCAAAGATTTATAAGTAGGAGATTATCTTTTGTTCGCTTCATAAGGTCATAAATTATTAGCATATGAGCAGGCGAACATAGATTAATCAATAGAATGTAGGACAATAGAGATAAAGTCATGTTAGTTCTTATTTGAGATGGATAAATTTGATGATGCTAAGAGCCTACATTTCTTAGGTTTATTTCCCTCATTATAAATAAACTAGCATTTGGTTTCTTGGGATTGCATTCATATAGTTGTATTTGTTTGTTTGTCCAAAAGAGGTATTTCCTTTATTATACTGTGATTGTGAAACCCTTCCCACCGGTTCCTGTGTTTGAACACCTGGGATGGCTGTGGTGGCAAGGGGCTGAGGGTTCCTTTTAAAAGGTTGCTGTGGTAGGGGATGGAAGCCCCCTGGAGAAGGTGGGTCAGTGAGTAGACACATAATTACTTCTCAGCTCAGCTCCCTGTCCCAGCCTCTTTCTACTTCCTGATCTGTCAACATGTGAACAGCTTCATTTTCCTGTTGCCACAGCTGACGACTTCTCCTGACACCATGATTTCCTCACACCGATGGACTGCACCCCACACTGGGAGCCAAAGACAACCTCAGTCTTTTAAGTTGCTTCTTGTCATAGTGATGAGAAAAGTAACTCATATATTCTTACAAAGGAAAACCTGAGTAAGACCAGTGAGATGGCTCAGTGGTAATGCACCTGCCACCAAGATTGAGAACCTGAGTTTGAGTACTGGGATCCACATAGTGAAAGGGAACACTGCACTCCTCCATGCTGCAAATTGTCTTCTGGTTCCCACATAAGTATTGTGACCTGATCACAAATCCAAGTGTGTGCGCACGTGCACACACACATGCACACCCTGTGCATGGAATTAAATAAAATAGGAAAAGAAAAATCAGAGTAGATTTCAGGTTCTGTGGTACCTAGATCCAGAGCTTCACACAACGTATGTCCCCAGAAAATTCAGAAAAATATATTTATATGTTGATATTAGAAACAGATTCATGGGCGAGTGACGGGTCAGCAGTGAAGAGTGTGTACTGCTCTACAGTGAACACTAGTTTGGTTCCCAGTACTTATATCCGGGGACTCACAAAGACCTGTAATCCTAGTTCCATGGGCTCCCATGCATTCCTCTTGCACACCATTACCACATGCACACACACACACACACACACACACACAGAGACAGAAATAAGAAAAATAAATTTTAAAATAGCTATATGCTTCATTAGTACTGACTTAATTAATTTTAAACTAAAATATAAGATAATTTATTTCTCATTAATTCTGCCTGTGACATTTAAGTGTCAAACACGTAATTGAAATAATGAGCTTGGGTCCCTGTAGCTGGTGAAATGGATACAGAATCCCCCCTTACAAACAAAACTGTATTTCATACAATAAGGGTTTATCAGATTGGCTTTCTTAGGAAAGTAAAATAAAGTGCCTCTCCTCAAGTAAGAAGATCGTTTCATCTTCTCTGGTCCTGTTTTTAAACAGCGCAGCTTTGTGCTGTGAATCAGATAATGTTGTACCTATTATAACTGCTATTTTTATCAGGTCATTGTAATGAAACAAAAGACTCAAGCAACAGAGATTTTATTTTCATGCAAATCTTCCTAATAATATAAGGTGAGCAAAGGGAAAATAGAGAAAGTTCTGGAGGAAGCTGACTCTTTTTGACTTATATTAAATAGTTTTTAAACAATTCTTATTAACTCTGAAACTATTTTTGCACTGGTACTTAATTGTTCGAAGTGAGGAAGTTTCTGGACTATATGTGGATGCGTTTTCTTTCAGCAGTTCTTTCTTTGGGGGATTTGTTTCATATTTGAAGTCAAAGAAATATTGCAAACAAAGTTGGGTTTTAATTAGGGTGCTGCCAATTATCTCTCTCATTTGTATCTCATTTCCTATCTTAGCTGGTTTTACAATGCATATGTCTTCACATTACCTTTCTAAGGCAAAAAAGTGCATCCTTTTCATTCCTCCACATTATTAGCAGTCAGGAGATTGTGTGAGTGCAGTGAAATCATCTTCATTATAATTGAAAAGAATCCTTAGTCACATCACAGAACGTGAACTCAATCTTTACTTGTGAAGTTCACAGAGGAACCTATTACTAGAGACTGACTTTATGTGTTTTGGATGAAAAATTAATATTTACTAGTCTTATTTGTCAGAATAGTAGAATATCTAGTTTTTGGCTCATAGCTCCTAGTAAGAGAAAATCAAGGTGCAATAACTTGATTATTTGAATTACAAAGGTAAGAATGATTGGGGAGGGAATATTCCTAGGTAGATAAAGTGCTTGCCATATAAGCCTGAGGACTGTAGTTCAGATTTACAGAGTCCACATATTGCCATATGTGGTGGCACGTGTGTGTACTCCCAACTTGCCAGTGGCGAGATGGGAGGCAGAGGCAAGAGAAGCTGCCAAAATTCATGGTCCAACTAGCCTGGGATTACAGTGGTAATACTGCTTTTAAAAAAGTTGAAAGAACCAGTACCCAAGGTTGTACACAGACCCTCTCACACGAAAATACTGACACAGACACCCCTCCACATACATATCCCACAATAAATCATATTGCTGAAATTGAATCAGCTTTCTAGCACTGTCACTAAAGTAGCTGTGCTGCAAATAGGGGACTTCTGTTTACAGGAGCTCAGCATTGAAGTGGACCTTCCCTGAGCCCTGGGTACTAGCTTCTGATGTATGTCCCTGCATGGACAGTGGATGCCTCCATATCTGTACATAGAAAACATCAGAACGGACTTGGAATATTCTGTCATAAAAACACTTCTATCTGTGTTCAGTGATTTGATTTTGCAACAGTCTGGTGAAGAGAGTAGAAATGGTAATCTGTACTTATTTTTAGCTGAGTAAAATATGAATATAAGAGTTAAACATGAAACCTCAGGAGATTATATAATTCAGGAAAGATAGAGCAGAGACTTAAATTTGGTTGTCAAAAGTAAGGCTTCTACTACACAAACGCAAAGCACATAGTAATCTTTCAATGAATATTTTTGTTCAAGTCAATGAGAGATTTGGAATTAAAAAGAAATTCCGGAAGGTTTTGCTACCAGCCTGGTACCAAATTACCAAGATATCTTCAGCTTATAATTTCCTGTCTGCATCTGCTAGTCCACCACTAGAGTGGAATGCAGGATGAGGATGTTAACATATCATCAACACCTAAGACAGTCTCTCTTGTCAATGGAATATGTATCTCAGGCCAGTGGCTCTCAGTACTCATTATTTCTCTGATGTCTTATAGAACAAGGATAAAATAAAAAAAATAAACAAATAAAACTAAGAGCTATGAAACAAATTCTCCAGATATTGAGTCCGCCCTGGAACTTCAGATCCTCTTTAGATCCTGAAATATGAGTCTATATTTACAAAGGCCTCCTTCTTCTTCTCTTTTATTTTTGGCCTTCTTTTGAAACAGTGTCTTCCTGTAGCTCCAGCTAGCCTAGAACTCACTATGGAGACCAGGCTGGCCTGGATTTCA
Organism: Eospalax fontanierii; assembly: GCA_035773235.1. NCBI lineage: Eukaryota > Metazoa > Chordata > Mammalia > Rodentia > Spalacidae > Eospalax > Eospalax fontanierii. Next base: position 47,924,974 of record CM069547.1, on the reverse strand, counting down.
CAGAGGTCGTCTGCCTCTGCCTCCCGAGTGCTGTGGTTAAAGCTGTGTGCCGCCGTGCTCACCTGGCTTTCTCTCCCTTTTAAATAACCCACATAACTCTCATCTACAAGATAATTTCTGCCCCTGTGTGTGAGTGATGCTTTATTAGCAGATGTTTAGGGATCCCTGAGTCAAATCCACAAGGTTTGTTAGTTAACTTATTAAGTCCAGTTTCAGAATCATAGATGTAGAACATTTTCTGGTGTCAAGCTCAGGTTCTGTCACTCTGATCTTGACACTTGATCTTGGTATGGGTGCATCTTTGACACTGACATTCTCTGGGCTCACTTTTGTCTGTAGGTTTCTTAAGTGTATATAAATTGGTATCTACACAAAGACACCTTGAGAGCCTCGAAAGTTGGTATCTTGTTATGGTCCAGGCAAGGAAATCCATAGTCTAATAACAAGGAATGAATCTGAAGCAGAAAGTGTTTCATGGTACATTCTTAAACAGTTGTGAACTGTACATATGTTCTGCGTAGGGCTCTGGCTGAGGTCAACACGATTGCTCTTGCACTTCAATAAGTACTTCAAATAATTTGTAGTAGCCTTTTCTCCTTTTGATCTTCCTGAACAACTTTAAACTTGTCTTAGCGTCTCGTTTTGAACTTTACCATACTTTCTCTACCACAGTGGACTAAAACTTCCAAAATGAAGATCCAGCATAAATCTTTCTATTCTGGTTTCTGTCTGAGCTACAGATATAAATATTACCCAGAGCATTATGGAGCAGAATCCCCTGCAAACTCCTGGTTCACTTCTCAATCATTAGCAAATACTTTATTTCAACTCTAGTTCCTGATTTGTTCTTACCCATTTTCCAATTAACTAAATTTCTGAGATTAACTCCTGATCTTTCAGCTGATGTGTTTGTTGCTGGGTAGTTTCTGTAGGTCTACTTTGTTTTTGAATATAGCTCCATTCACTCCTGTGACCAGGGAGTACTCCATTAGAGATCACGAACTACTGGCGAGAGAGCAGATTGTTATGAACAAGCAACCAAATGGTGGAGGTATAGCTTCCTACCCTAATCAGTTCCCCAGGCAATTGTACAGGAGTGATGTCTAGCACCATCAAGCTAACTGGGTGCTAGCATGTTGAGTACTTGAGGTGGTTTGAATGTAAAATATTCCCCATAGGTCTGTGAGTTTGAACTCCTGTTCCCAGCTGATAAAACTGTTTCAGAAGGGTTAGGTGGTGGAGTTTTGCTGAAGGAAGTAGGTCCCTGGAGGAAGGTTTTAGGGTTTTATATCATGTCCCCATACACTATTCACTCTGCTGCCTGGCTGCAAATGCACTGTGAGCAGCCAGTCTCGTGTTCCTGATATCCTTGGCAAGCCTTCCTCACCGTGGTGGAGTACCCTGAAGAACTGTGGGCCAGAATAAACTGCCCTTCCTTAAACTACTTTCTCGTCAGGTGTTTTGCCATAGTATCAAGAAAAGTAACAAATACAGTACTTTATCTTTTAATGTGAATTTATAGCAGTGGAAATTTTTGAGAATTGTTTCAACTCTAAAGGGTTTGTGAACAAAAAGGAATGAGATCGCTTCCTTCCTCATGTGGGCGGCATCCCTAAGGGAAGACTCTGCTAGGGTAGCCTAGGAAAGAAGTGTCAGTGGCCTGAGGTCATTCAAAGCAAATAGGAAGACCTTTAGGAATTATGAAGGATCACGCTTTTATTGATTTAGGAGTAATCTTGTGAAGCAAGGAAAAACAGAAGGAGACCGTAAGGGACCCATCACAGTTCAGTGTTATCACAATCTTGAGCTTCAGACGTGAGTAGGGATAGTAGTGTTCGATCTGACTGGGCTGTTATGCTGAAATTCCAGTGAGGGTTGTAAGAAGTAGGAACCAAGGGCAACAACCAAGTACTGTGAATAAAGAGGATGGAGAAGTACTGAGACCTGTTTGAACAGGTTTAACAGGGGTTGGCTGGTGTCAAATAGGGATGGTAAAGAGCCACAAGAAAACAGGGTAGCTAGGAAGAGACCAGAGGAACCAGAAAGTTGGCGAGACTTGGAATTTGGGAAAGGAGAACACTCTCTCACAGCACCAACAGTTCCCATACCATTATCTGCTGAGAAGGACTTTCTAAAGGACAGGAGTGTCTCAGTGACAAGCAGACTGCCTTGTCTCTGAGGTAGAGACACAGTAACACTGAGCTCAGAAAGCTTTGGGTTATTTCCAGAGATAAAACAAACAAACAAGAAACTACCCACCATGATAAGAGGCAGGAAACAGGGATGATGGGTAGCTTAAAATCATGACATTACTTAGAGAATAGATTGTGATTAACAGGAGGAACCCTGTATGCATAAGATTGTCTCTGTACTTTTAAAAAAATACGGGTTTAACATTGAAAGAAAGGAAGTGATCCCCAAACATATTTAAGGAATTAATCATAGTCTTTCTAAATTTTATAAAATAAACCTCAGACAAATAGGAAACAAAAATAGGTATATGTTATTTTCTATTAGAGAGGAGAGATAATCTAAATGATATATTTTAAAGACATATTTATTTTTATTTTATGTGTTGTGTTTTCTTTGTATGTATGTATGTGTCTCATGTATATACAATGCCTGCAGAGATCAGAATGGGGGCTTTGATCTCCTGGAATCAAGATGGGTTGGAAGCTGCCATGTGAGTCCTAGGAAGAGACTTCTGGTACTCTGCAAAAGCAACAAGTCTTCTTAACTGCTGAGCCACGTCTCCAGCCCTAAATGGCATATTTTCATATACCTTAAGAATTTGGAAACATTATGTCAAATTCATCTTTTGTTAGATTTCTCCAAATTGAATGTTACATCATGGGTATTGGTCTTTCACTAAATGGATTTGTTTATTTAACCAAGTTAAAACAAACTAAAATATTTAATTTAATTTTATTTGTGTAGCATACTTCTTACCTACTGAACCATCTCTCCAACTCCAGGAAATATTTCTTATGGGTGAGACACTGGGAATGTTTTCTGGTATTACCCAGAAACTTTTAAAACACTGGAGTGGTTTTTAAAGCTGTGCATTTGTTGAAGAAAAGGAAAGCCTCTGCGAGCCATCCATATCTTTTCTTTGATTCTAGTAGATCCCTTTATATTGACTCAGTGTAATTACAAAAACAAACATACATACAAAATAACCCCCCAAACAAGAAAGGAGATGGAAAGCTTTATCAAAATACTATTGCTAAATTTATCTCAGGAAGAAGTGAGGAAAATTAATTTTGTTTGGTTATGATTTATTGGTGGCAATTAAGTAGACCTGATAGTCAAATGACCCTAGAATCTTGCAAGATGCAGTTAAATTATAGAAAATGCTTCCAGAACTCTATTGCTGAGAATCATTCTCTCAACAGATCCTATTCATATACCCTGTCTGCAAACCACTATTAGACAGTAGAAAAGATCTAATTTGAACAGAATCTAATGCACAGAGTGAAGTATATTTTGAGGGATAAGCTTCATAATCTATCTTGATAGATTTCAGAGAATTTGGGGGAACTGAACAGAGAGCCTTGGAAAGCCTTGAAAGACATGATTGTTTATATGTTTTTCTCATACATTCTCAGAGCAGCTAAAGAGGATCCACAAAGATTAAACAGAAATTTAAAGACATGCTTTTCTCAGTAGTTAGTACAGAGACTCATAACTGGTCACCTTCTTAGAATAAGTGACTGTTGAATGCTGAGCCATAGGTAGGGCATCTGATTCACTGGTGTAGAAGCTCAGGAAATGCTGGGAATGACAGGGTAGGAGACTGTAAGAGCTGGAGAAATAGGAGGAAGTCTGTACAGAACCTGGCTGTTATACCCGAGAATTCAGAAGGAAAGGCAGAGTCACTGCATATTTCTCCAATCACTTAAATAAAAATAAAGTATTCCAATATATTTCCTATAGAAAATTGAGTTTAATGTATGACGTTACTATTTTTTCTTATTTAAAAAATAGACAAAATAGAATAAAACAAAGAAAACAGAAGACCAATTTATTCATGAAAGCAGATATAAAAGTCCTTAACAAAATATACAAGAAAATACACATGCGTTCACAAACACTCTAAGTCCAAGTGGGATTTGTGACAAAAATTAAAAGTTGTTTAAGATTACAAAGTAAACTTCTAAAATGCAAAAACATGTTCAGACATTAAAAAAAATGAAAATTTATGATTGAAGAAATAGTTTGACAAAATTTAACACATATTCATTACAGAAAAGTTTTTTGGGAAAATAGGTGAAATTGTTTCAGGTTATTATGGGGTGAGCCTATTGATAAGATCTTACATATTGTAAATGACTAGTTTGGTTTCTCCTCAGATTCAGAATCACATTAGGATATCCATTTGTACCAGTCTTAATATTGTGGTAAAAATACCATCCAGTGAATTTGGACAGAAAAAAAAAGATAGCAAATAAAATGCATACAGATGTAAAGGGAGAGATCACTAATCGTCTACTTAAAGACGATGTAATGTCTTACATGGAAAAGCCCAAAAATTTTTAAAAAGGAATAAAATCCCTCTCAGGGATATCCAATGATAGCTTTCTCAGCATAACTAAAAGAGTATAAAAATACAAACTAAATTACTTCCTATATATTAACAATGAAAATGTGTCTGGCAAATGTACAGTTACTTTAAAAAAGAACAACACAGAGGAGTAAGCTTATCAAGCTACTTAATAGGTTTTGACTTCTAAAACACACAAGATGTTGTTGAGATAACATAAAGAGAATCTATTTATTATTATCTTTATTTTTTGAACGTTTCATACATGAGCATTGGATGTGCATTTTTCAACCCCTCCTATCCTCCTCCAACTCACTCCACACCTCCCTCACAATTTAATCACTGAGCCATTTAGTGGTACTCATGTGCACATATATTGTTTAGGGCTGCATGCACACTTGAGATTAGATAACCTCTCTGGGAGCTAGTCCACAGAGAAAACTGACTCTCCCTCTCTTAGAAATGGATATTGATTGCAATGGGACTGGTTGCCTAAAGATCTTCATCTTAAAGTGGGGTTCCACAAAATTTCCACATCAAAATTGGCATGCCCACCAATTTTGTCCTATGCAGCTATCATTAGACCCCCACACTGTGGAGAGTCCATTGGTGCAGTTTCCCTAGAATGCATTAACTAGCAGCAGATGTCTTGTCCCTCTGATTCTTAGAAATTTTCAGTCCCCTCATACATGATAATCCCTGAGCCCTAGAGAGAAAATCTCTACAAACGGAGAGACATACCACATTCGTGGGTTGGAAGACCCGACATGACAATGATATCAACTCTTCCAAGACTAACACTCAGTTTTAACATAGCTTCTGTCACTTGGAAAGCAAAATGTTTTGAAAATATAGACTGCATTATTGTGAAATGTGTCTTTAAATACAAAAGCACTCTAATAGCTAAAAACTTTGAAAATTAAAAAAACAGGGGGTAGGAAGGGTCAGTGTACCCAATTTAAGCGTGTGCAGCTATAGTAATCGAAACTGTGCAGTATTAGAGGAACATAAAAAGATCAATGGAGTAGATGACAGAAACAGCCCAATACAAATATGCCCAAGAGATTTTAGGTGTTCTTAATATACACATATACACAAACACACATATTTACACACATAGATGGGAACAGCTGCACATTCATATAAACACACACATACAGGCACACAGACACTAATGTACACAGAGACACATACAAACATGCAGACTCACATACACTCCCTCTCCCACACACAATAGCTAAAACATGTTGAATAGACCCATTTACTTGGCTCAGGCAATCATTTCACTGTGCATTTGTATACCCAGACATGGTAAAATCTTGCTTTATTATGTGTTTGAAATGTAAAAGCAGACCTGGAAAAATGTTTCAGCTAGTAAGAGCACTTGCCACTCTGGCAGAGAACGTGAGCTGCTTCCGGCACCATGACTGCCTGTAATCTCAGCACAAGGGGATCTGGTGCCTTTTCATGGCCTCTGCGGGCCACAACACTCACATGTACAAACCCTCATACAGATACACATGTACTCATAACTAAAAATAAAATCTATACGGGAAGAGGCTTCCAGGTAATTTCTAGGTCCATTGCTCTAAATCTGGTCCCTGAAGTATGTCCTGTCTTCAGCAATATAGTCTTAACTTCAAGTTTTAAAAGGCAATCAACAACCTGTGTAATTTTGGGAGTCTCTTGGACCATGTTGGCAAACAAACCAAAGGAAGGGCTCGCCTGTCAGGCAATGTTTCTGGTTATGTAACCTTCACCTATGCACATGGACTCATGTAGAGATATTGTATGTGTAATTTGTCTTTAGACTAATCTGATCGCTTCTGGTGTTTTGCACTATGTAGGCACTGTTTCTCTCTCTCTCACTTTCTCTCTCTCTCTCTCTCTCTCTCTCTCTCTCTCTCTCTCTCTCTCATCTAACCCTCCCTCCATGCCTTCCCCATTTAAAGTGACCCCATTTCCACATTTATCCCTTGATAACACCAGTCTCCTATGGCCCCATCTTTCTTGAGCTCCGTCTTTCCCTTTATCTCCACAACTCCTTTTATTCTGTTCCCCATTTAGGTACCCCCTTTTTATCTATTTCTCCCTGAGTAACACCTGTCTCCGACCATTCTTCTCTGATTCCTTCTTTCCTTCTACCTCCATTTTCCTGGTTCCTGAAGTCACACATTGAGATACATATTCACATATAAAGATCTGGTGCTAGGGTCCACAAATGTCTTTTGTTTTTCTGACTCTGTGTTACTACACTTAGCATAACAGTTTCCAGTTTCATCCATTTGCTGAGTAAAATTCCACTGTGTAAATGCACCATTTACACTATCTGCTCATCAGCTGAGGGACACTTAGGTTGCTTCCATCCATCTCTTAGCTACTGTGAAGATAGTAGTGACAAACATGGATGTCATGTGTTACTACATGACTCTGTGTTACTACACTTAGCATAACAGTTTCCAGTTTCATCCATTTGCTGAGTAAAATTCCACTGTGTAAATGCACCATTTACATTATCTGCTCATCAGCTGAGGGACACTTAGGTTGCTTCCATCCATCTCTTAGCTACTGTGAAGACAGTAGTGACAAACATGGATGTGCAAGTATCTCTGCAACAGGATGAATACCCTTTGGGTATTCTCAATCAGGAAGCAGAGACAGATGAATTCTAATGTTTACATTATGTTTAACTTTTTATATTTCCAGCCCATAGAATGATGCCATCCACAGTTAAACTTGTTATCTGTCCTCAACTCAGTCTAGATAATCCCACAAAGACATGTCCAAAGGCTCGTTTCCCAGGTAATTCTAGATTCTGTCAACTTGACACTCAATATTAACCATCACACCTATCACATCTAGGAAAATTTGAGGTAGACTTTTATAGACAGAATAAAAATATAAAAATAAAAATATAGACATATTCCCAAGGTAGTTTGCTTTCTAGATCATTTAGTCTAATTTTGTTATAGAATTTTGTGGTCTAAATCTCCAGCATACCACTTTCTGGTTACATCCTTGGTGGAATGATATCACCTGCAAGGGAACAAGAATTGATTTTGTGGGTCAAAAATATTTATTTGTCATATGTATAAAGTACAGTTATACAGATACTGAAAAGCTGAATACCCAGTATATCTGTGGTAATAGAGTTAATGGGAGCCTCACAGAAACAAAGACTTCTCAGAGATGTGATACAAAATGAGAAAATTCTGCTCTGTAGTGAAAAGTAGAATGAAATGACTCCTTTCTGTTTCATTCATTGAATCTATTATGGCAATAAGTGGCTGCCTCAGGGTTGATGCACACAGTTCACAGACATACAGAAACGTCAGGTAGTCCTAGCTAACCACCACCTCAGGGTTTGAGACTTATACAGAGAGTAGTGACTGATATAGGACTGAATAACGTTTACAGAACTCATGGTCAGAGTGATTATCCTAACAATTAGAAGGGTAGGACTTTGAGGCTGATGAAGGAGGAAGGGGAGAAAGAAGAATAAGAGAGTGGAGGGGGAAGAGGAAAAAGAGATTATAAAGGAAAGAGGGAAAGAGAGGAAAATAAAAGTAGATAGAACCTGAAAAAATATCAAAATATCATGTTGGGATAGAGAGATGGCTTAGTGGTTAAGAATATTTACTTTCCTAGAAAAGGACCTGAATTTGGTTCCCAGCACCCACTGTGGGCACTCACAACTGCTTGTAACACCACCTCCAGGGAATCTGTCACCCTCTTTTGACATCTGTAAACACCTGCAGTCATATATACGTGAAAGGTGAAATAGAAATATATCTTTGAAAATAATTATCAAGCCATTTTCCTGTATATTCTTCATGTTACCTGCCCACACATGTAACGACGGTTCTTTCCCGAAAGTGCCCTTTGTTTTGTTTTGTTTGCTTTCCACTTGTTACTGTATCACAGTTCTTTATAAATGGAAAATTCAAGCTGACAAGAGAAATCAGTTCATGGATCCTGTGGCAAACTCAGGAGGAGGGCCCCCTCTTTAATGTCAGAAGCAATGTCACCATTTCAAGTACACAGTACTGTGGCTTAGTAGGAAGACCACTGGCTCACAGTGGACATCATTCCCTAAAGACTGATGTTACAGGAACCTGGCACCTTCTCCCTTTGGAAAGCTCAGGCAGCATTAAGTCATTAGCTTGGAATAATAACTTCACAGAATTTAATTACTTTAAATACTTCCCAAATGGATGGTGAAAGGAGCTTCTCTCGATACAAATGGACAGCGATGTTCTAGAATGGAGCTCATCTGCTGCTCATTAAATACAGTGGCCTGTTTCACAATGAAGGAAGGTATTTACACATCAAATTAACAGAGGCTTTGAGAAAAATAGATACCAAAGTAAGGTGAGGCAAACTCACTGAAGCCTAGTTGTTTTTATTGTGGAAACGAAGCACAGCAAATTCTAGACAAGTTATAGAACCCGGGAAGAAGTTTACATACAGGCAGAATGGTTCGGTAGTTTTCAAAATAGAAGGAGAACATTTTTCCTCAAAATCACTTCTCTGTGTGAAGCATATGAAAGAATCTAAACTGGGCAGGCTTTCTAGGAGACCATGTATGAATATGGCTCAACACATGGATTGTAAGTTCATAATACCCAGGGGAAAGAATCACAATGCTGTACCCTCAACCAACAAGCCTCGGTGATCATCCTTTCTCCCTCATAGTCATCACTGAAGTTTCAAATCTGCATGACTATGCTGGACTTTTACGTGGATTCTGTGGATTTGAACTCAAGTTCTCATGATTGAGGATCAAATGCTCTTTCTTGCTGATTCATCTCCCTAGACCCAGTGTGCGTTTGTGACAAGAACACTCAGTGTGGTAGTACATGCAATGGAGCATTTACAGAGTCTCACACATAGGATCAGGTAAAATCAAATTGTAGCACTCACTTTCAACCCAGACAAGCCATGAGTATTCTGCTTTAGCAAACAGGAAGTAGATACAGAACTTGAAATATGGGATGCATTAGTAACTTTTCCTGTTGTTGCAATTAAATACTGGAGAAGAAACAGCTTAAAGAAAGAGAGATTATTTTGGCTCATTGCTCCGGAGTATAGTCTATTATGGCTAGGAAGTCAAGGCAAAAAGACCACGGAAGGAAGCAAAGAGCAATGACTGTTGACTCTCAGCTCCTTTTCTCCAGATAATTCAGCACAGGGCATGGTCCATGGACGGCACCTCCTACAGTTAAGTGGGAGTAGGTGAGTCTTGCCCCTAATATAGAAAACCACTCATAGATGTTACCAGAGGTTTGTTTCCATTGTGAAACTTCATCTCATCATGTTAATAATCATGATCAACCACACAGTGAAATAGTATGACTTTACTATCTAAGTCTTGTGGTAAAACCCAGTAAAAGCTTTTCAGTTCTTTAGTCTAAAGTTTTATAATTCTAAAAGATCCAATTGTCCATATATAGAAATATAGACATAGATAGATATCCTTACTGTTAGTAATATAGATATATATATTTTTTTTTATTTAAGTTTAAATATTTATTTTGGGTGAATACTTGGGCAGATCATTTGGCCTAACAATAAAAAAATGAGTGAGTTAAAGTTAGACCAAAAGTTGTAAAATCAGTTAGAATTGTGCAGATTAAAAATTATGAGTACCCAAAATAGGGGCAGTGGAGATATAATATTGTGTAAAGAATTTAGAAATTTTGATAATAATTGTGCCAAATTATATTTAGTGAATGATGGGTAGGTATTTAGGAGAGTTCTGAGCTTCTGGCCTGGGTGCTGCTTAGAAAGGAACATGTTAACAGAGATGACAGTGATAGGATTGGCTGTGGGATAGACAGAGAAAGTGAGCTCAGCTAACTTACCACTCTTTATTAACTGGAAATGTTCAGCAAGAACATTTGTAGGTCTATATTTTAAATTTAAGAGTGAAGATGTGTTTTTAACTCATTTATAGAGATGAGCTTTTAAATCCCAATAGTAACTGAACTCAACAAGAAGTCTAGGCAGAAGATGAAGAAATGAGGTCATATGGCAGGTGAAACAGAGTAAAAAGAAAGACTTGTTTTAAAATCTTTATTAACTCTCCCTCTAAGTGTCAAGAAACACCATGAAAAAGAGATTTAAAAGATTGTAAGAGTCAGAGATCCAGGCAGCCTTGAACAAGAGTCCTCTGGACACTGCAGGCCAGATGTGCTCATGAAATCACAGTGACTAGAAGTGCTAGCACAAAACCTGCAGTGGACCAAGCCAGTCAACATGCCCTATGTTGAGAGCTTGGGAAGGCCACAGCAGACCTCACACCTAGTTGAGAGCTATTGGCAGCTGATTGCATTTAGGAGCAAAAGAGTAATTTGTCTTTAAGAGTGTAATCTCCAATAGGTTACTCATGTTCCAGTGGATGGGCCAACACCTGTGCACAAATGAGCAGCTGTAACTGGACTGAGTGGATTACAAAGCAAATCCAAATAGTGGATGTGAGACTGGAGAGAGGGTGTGGAGTGGGAGTGGAAGAAGCTGCAGGTGGGAGGGCTGTAGGTAGATGTGATCAAAATACAGTGTATTCAGGGCTGGAGAGGTGGCTCAGGGGCTGGGAGAAAACACTTCTTCTAGAGGACCAGAGTTCAGTTCCCAGCACCTACATGTACACTAGTACTATAGCGCCTACAGCTACTAGTACTAGTATTGGAGTAGTGCCTACAGCTCACTAGTACTATAACTCCAGTTCTGGGAAATCCGACACCCTCTTTGGCTTCTGCTGGCATCTATATGTACGTGCACAACTCCACACAGATACACATGCACAAAACTAAAAATAAAACATATCTGCAAACCCAAAATTTGTACGTGTATGAAAGATTAGATTAATAAAATTTAAAAACTGAAAAAGTACTAGAGGAAGGACTGATTTTGGACCTGGTCCAGACGAGTCATGGTAAAATTCCAAGACTGAAAAGATAAGCAGACTTAGCCTCCTCATTGTATGGTTTAAAAATAGCATATTGAAGGATTTCCCAAGATGTTATTTCAGTGTACATTCACATTACCTCAATTACAAGTATTCCAAGTAAAACACAGACAAAAATATGACTACAAATAAATTAGGGAGGTTGATATGGCAGGTGCAATTGCTCTTCTACGTGATGCTCCCCCCCTCCGCAAGACTGTCCTTTCTCTGCTATTTATCTCATGAGGTTTAAAAAATGATTAAGCCAGTTAAAATCAGGTCGATTTGCTAAAGCAAAGAGCAGTGTTCTTTTTAGCAATTACAGGATCTTATTAGTCTTTGAAATTGCATAGGAAAAAGACAGTTGGATCTTTTCGCTGGTGTCAACATCAGTTACATCAGACTCTGAAAGGATGGCATTCGCCTTCAGAATTGATCCTTGTTAAATAATTCCACACTCTAGAAGGAAAGGCTCAGCATGCGGTCTTGTAGAAATCTCAGGCAGCTCTTCTCCTGCATAGAGCAGGATGTTTGTAGCTTTTCTATGCATTTTCCAGACCAATAACACTTGCTTGATATATCTTTTGTTCCACTGGTACAAATGAATCTGATCAGGAAAAATATAATTGTCATTATCATAAATACCACTTACAAAAAGTATTTTCAAATCTCCATAGTAATTTACTGATTTAATTCTTACCACTTCCCAATTCTCCAGTTCTTTGTATGAAATCATTACAACCCTTGAAGTTGAGGAAGCTTGGAATGCAAGAGATTTGCCCAAGAATTTGCCAAGTATAAAAAAGTTAGCAAATGGCAAAGGCAGGCTTTATGCACATGTAGCATGGCTCTACAGTTTGTCTAGAATCGCTAGATCTAATCGGATAATCACCTCTCAGTACTGCGTAGAGATGCAGTATAGAAAAGGGGGCACTCCTGCAACAGGAACAAAAGAGTCTGCTAGAAGAGCTAGGTTAGGTTTGGAACACTGAGTTTTCATCTCCAAAAGGAAAGGAGTTGACTTCACTTTCTTTTGTAAGGGCATCATTTATCAGGAAAATTGAGGTTGTTCATTTAGTTCTTGCCTCTGAATGAACAAAGTTAAGTGAAATAAAGTGATTCCACCTATAGTTGATTCAAAAGTCTGTGAGTAATGCCATTGGGCTGGTGGGTTTAACAAGAACATGTCTTCCAGCCATAAGAAAGATTTTTGTTGTCCTTAAGTAATGAGAGATCCAGTTTTCTATGACTTTCTCTAGTCTGGATGAAGAAATAAAACTCCTTGGTTTACCTAAGGAAATGGAGCTTAATGGTTGCTTATGAAGATCTGGAAATAAATTAAGTCAACCTAAGACAACACACCAGGACTATCTATATTGGCCTTGTTCTAAGTAAGGGAGTCAGCAAACACCACTTATACTTGGCAGAGACCCAAAGACAGGCAGATAAGTGGGAACTTCATAGCTAAGACAGAGAGGGCATCCCTTGGGCTCTAACCAGAAGCTACTTCTGGTACAGGTGGAGGCAGGCTAACTGGATTTGATGTGGTGGGACTGGAGAACATATTAGTCTTTCTTGGTCAGTTCTTAGTAGTAATGGGAGCGAAAATATTGGTAAGCTGAGCTTAAAGAAATGGTTCATCACTTGAGAGCATTTGTTGTTCAATCATGAGGAACTAAGTTTGGATCAAAGTACGTACTTTGGGAGGCCAACTAACCCCTGTAATTCTAGCTCCAAGGATCTGACTGTCCTCTTCTTGCTTCCTCAGACACCATCATGCGCCTGCTCATTCACTCAAACACACGCACACAGACACACAGACAATAGACAAGAAGACACACACACAGAAATAAGTAAATAAAAATGGTTTCTTCTTTTTTAAGATTTGTTTATTTATTCATCTTAGGTATTTTTAATTTATGTATGTGAGTGTATGTAGGAGCACCCATGTTGTGCAATGTCCAAGGGGATCAGAAGATGGCATCAAATTCCCTAAAACTGGAGTTACAGACGGCTGTTAGTCACAATGTGGGTGCTAGGAATCGAACCTCAGTCTTCTGCAATAGTAGCCTGTGCTCTTAACCACTTAGCCCTAGCTGCAGTACCTATATTTTATTTTTTAATTTATATACATATACATATGTGTGTGTGTGCATATGTGTTTGTGGCATGTGTGCAGGTCCTGGCAGTGGCCAGGAAAAGGCATCAGATCACCTGTAGCCGGATTTCTAAGAGGTGGCTAGCCTCCCAGTGTGCGTACTGGGAAGCCAAGTCAAGTCATCTTAAGCAGTAACAGATATGCTTAATGACCTATGATCTATCCAGCCCCTAAAATCGAAACCTTAAAAAAAACCTGGTAAATGAAATTCCAACTATTTTGAGTTTATTTTTGCAGAAGTTCTAGGCTAGAGTTGTTATTACATATGGTTCATCCATTGTTCATGTGTGTGTTCAGTATCTCACAGACACATTTTAAGCAGAAATTAGGGCAGTTTTCAGGACGAAGGGAAAGTTCCTCAGGGTTAAGAATGTTAGAAGTTGAATAACGAAAGGGCATGACTTAATTATGGTAATGCCCAACCTTTGAATTCCCAGGATCTGTCTTAACTCTGTGAATCTACAAAAGAGAAATCTACAAGTCAGGCTTGATTGAAACATGTGGTTCAGAAGATACCATCAAATTCCCCATTGGAAGATGATGCCAGTTGGATCACATCCTTGACTTTATGAATTAAATTGTCTTATTTGCTCCTCCACCAAAGACAAGTTATGGGTATGGGCCCATTTTACAGAGTGCAGATGTTCTATGAAGGCAAAGAGCATACAGCTAGAAGTAGACAGAACTCAAGGACACTGACCGATATGAGAGGGTTAAGCAAATAAATGGACTTAAGTGGAATTTGAGGGGGTTTTGATATGGACTTTGGAGAGTTTAGGGTGTCAAAAAGCTACTGCAAGTCACATACTCTGTACTGGAAGAACTTTTAGAGAAATTGTGTAAGGTCCTGTGATGGTTAATTTTAGCTGTTAGCTTGACACAATCTAGTGTCACTTTGGGAAGAGAATCTCAATGAGAATTTGTCTAGGAAGGGCTGACCTTGGGTCATGTCTGTAGGGGATTGTTTCAGTGGCCTTCATTGATGTGGGGAGACTCAGACTTGAAGTGGATGGTTCCATTTTCTGTGCTGGATCTTGATTTGTGAAAGACTGAAAAGGGGAATTAAGAAGAGCCTGTAGACTCTTGACTGCTTCCTGCCCCTGCTGATCTGACTTCTTTGTGATGATGAATCATAACCTGAAACAGTAAGCTAAAATAAGCTCTTTTTCCCCAAAGCTGTTTTTGTCCAGCATTTTTTCATAGGAATGGAAAAGAAACTAGGCTAGGCACAAGAATGCACACATCGTCTTTCATATAAGAAAGTTTCCTGAACAGCACCCACTTTTTGTGGACACACTCCATGCTAATGAAATGACGATGGCACAATAATTTTCAATAAATACTAAAAGAACCATGTTGACATTTCCCCTGCTTCCAAGCTGGTGGGAGATGCCTGGTTGCTGTGGAAAGTACGAGTGATTATATATCTCAGTTATTGCTCATTCAATCATGTGTTCATTTGTTAAGGTCTGTAAATGAATCAATAATCCAAAGTTCTGAAAAAAACTGGCTAGAGGAAAATTTTGTATCACCATTAGTTACCATTACTACTCAACGAGCTTTACAATTTTTCAACACTACAGTTTTAGTGTTTGTATGTGTGTGTGCACTCACATCTGTGCGTGTGTACATCCATGTCACCTTGCAAATGTTGAAATCAGAGGACAATGTGGGACAATCTATTCTCACCTTCCAGCATGTGGGTCCTCCTTTTCAAATTTTGTTCATCAGGCTTAATGACAAGCACCTTTGCCCACTGATCCATCTAACCAGTGCCAAGGATTATGTCATAGACCAAATAAGGCAACAAAGAAAGATGTAGTCTCAATCACGGGATCATATGGATGAAAAAGAATGATAATCACAACACACATGATTAGCATTGTATATAATGCATTATGGGAACTTACAAGAGGAACATCTGAGAGTCTCAACCTGAGAAGTGGGCTCTCCAATTGGTACAGCTCTGAGAACATTAAAATCAAAGGTTGCTTTCTGCTAGAGCACAAATACTCCAGATGGTAATTATTAAATTTAACCTGAATGAACTCTCAAAAGAATTAATTCTGAATTAAGAGATGAACGAAGGGTTTGCTTTTTAAAATATCTAATTTAAGATCTTTAATTTCACACTAATTTAAATCAAACTACTTTAAATTTAGGAATGTCTCCATAGGGCTGGTCTATATTAATTGAAAACACACATATGCAATTCTGTAATTGCTGTCAAGAATTTTAAAATTATATATCTCAGTTACTGCTCATGCAAGAGGAAATGAAGGAAGAACCAAAATAATATTGCTACATATCAAACACAGATATATATCATGCAATCTTCTAAACACTGCACTGCAATAGAATTGTTAAGTCTATTTCAGGAAAGAGGAAATCCTAGGGCTGAAAAAAATGGATCAGTGGGTAAAGATACTTACTGCCAAGTTTAATGGCTTGAGTTCAGTGGCTGGACGCCACATGGTAGAAGGAGAGAACTAACTTCCAAAAGTCAGTTATGCTCTGGCCTTGACACATACACCATGACATGTGCACCACCCACACAAATAAAGAAAGATAAAAAAGGAATTTCATTGATTCCCTCTTATAGCGAATTCAGAAAAGAAAACTTGGCATTGTTTTGAATAGCCATGCTATTTTCGGAAATATAGGCTCATAGGTGCAAGTTGTCATGCACTAACACATATGTGCATGCATATATGTTGTGCTTAAGATAATAGCATAAGAAAATCATTTGATTTTTCAATATCATAATCTGTACCAGTACAGACCTGAAAAAATATCATGCTGATTTCTATGGGTTAACATTTTTTATCTACATGGATATTTGACTCATCAATTTAATTTTTATTTAATTTGATTAAATCAGATATGGACAAAAATTTTAGTATCTCTAAGCAGATTTAGTGAATGCGAAGGAGTAAGGTAATAGTAAAAATTGTTATTCCAAATATAAAACGCCAAATTAATCACCTTGATGGGCTAGAAATGACTTTGGGGGACTGGCAAACTGACGACACAGCTTAGTGTGTAAACTGCTTGCACCACATGTGATTGCCTAAGTTGTATCCAGTCCCCAGGACTCACTACCACAGTTGTTTCCTGATAACAGCAAGTGTGCCAGAGCATGTATATAAATACACATACACACACCCCCCCACATATAAATGTAATACAAACTGGGGGCTGGAGAAATGGTTCAGCCATTAAGAGCACTGGCTGCTCTTACAGAAAACCCTGACAGGGTTCCTAGCACCCAAATGGCGGCTAACAATCATTCATAACTCTAGTTACAAAGTATCTGAAACCCTGTTCTGGTTACCACTGGCATTACATGTATGTGGCACACTTACATAAATGCAAACCCAACACTTACACACATTAAAAAAAAATTAAGTAAATCAGCCAGGTGGGATGGTCCATGCTTTAATCCCAGCACTCATGAGGCAGAGGCAGGCAGATCTCCATAAGACTGAGGCTTGCCTTGTCTACATATAGGGAGTTCCAGGCCAGCTGGACTATAGGGCCACCCTGTCATAAAATAGATTAATTAATTATTTTAATTAAAGAATATTTTTGATAAAACTATATCAAATACGAGCAACTACATACAAAATTCCCTTTGCCTGATAAAATATGGTCATCATACTTCACAGAGATAGATATTTAAGAAAATGTCAGATGAATTCTCCTTAAAATAAGAGATGCAGTAGAAATGCTGTTACCAATATTTCTATTAAGCACCCTATGGAAATTGAGTGGTTGGTAAGTTAGCACTAACCCCGATAAATACCTTTCAGTGATTCTGTGTGCTTTGAGAGTATACACGAGTGATCCCCTGCCTCAGTAGATTTTTGCAAAGCAATTTATAGATGTCTTGTAAATTTGTTGGTTTTCCCCAAATTGATATATCAGATTTTTGCAATTTCTATCAAAATTCCAACAGAATTTTTCATGGAACTTCACAAGACTCTTCAGAAATATACTTGTAAGCAAATCATGAATTTTGTGGAGAAAATACAAACAAAATAAATATAGACTCCTTTGGATAAGAAATAGGGAATAGAGAACACAGAACTATTTTAAAATATTTTTATTGACGAGAATGTCCTACAATGTTATTTGCTCACATCCATTCCTTTTCTCATCTCTACCTTACCTAACCCTCACAACTCATTGTTTTCTATCATTATTTGTCTTTTTCTGAAGGCCTACTGAGTCTAATCTGTGTTTTCTAAGGCTCTGGAGTGTGGATCTATCCCTTTGAGTCTGGTGGATCTACCAGGTGTCACACAGGTAAAGAAAGCTGACTCTCTCCCAGAGCCTATCAATTGCCAGCAGATTCTCAACTACCGCCGGGTCTTCTTGCCTCATACATCAAACACCAGGTTTTAATGAAAGAAAGATAAACAATGGAAAATACCTGAGTTTGGTTGCTCCCACTGTAATTTCAGCTGTTGTGAGATTGATTTGGGAGGGTTGCTGTGATGTCCAAAACACTGTCAGCTAAAGATAAGACTCTGTCTATGGGAAGGAAGGAAGGAAGGAAGGAAGGAAGGAAGGAAGGAAGGAAGGAAGGAAGGAAGGAGAAATGAAGAGGAATGGAAGGGAAGGGATGAAGCGAAGGGGGAGGAAGAAGGGATGAAATTAGAGAGACCAAACACAGAGGAGGAAGCGAGGCAAAGAATCAGGGGAAAAGAAAGGAAGCAAAATAAATAGCACCTCATATAAGAAAAGCCAGAAATGATCAATAAAGAAATATTTAAGACCCAAGAACTCTCATTATGAAAAGCTCAGGGATATCAGGAAACCAGATTGTCATAAATGAGAAGGTCATCAAACTCTGAGGAGAAGTGGAAGAGTCTAGAATGCCTGACTACTCCTGGAGATCATCAAGCTTTGACAATACTTTTGGGAAACAGACACTATATGATAAACTTAAAGTCAGTCATATCAAATCCAAAAACTTCTCCTACTGGGAATATAGCCCAGAGAAAGTCTATCATGTACCCACTAAAAGCAGTCAAATGTGTAGAAACAGGCCCTGCCCGAGCAGTTAAAATCTGGGTATACATACCTGCCATCCAGGAGAACAGATAAATACTGACTGCACTTTACCAAGGAGCATGGAGACTGAGTTTTAATAGATAACATGACACATCAAAATTCACAGAAAAACTCCCAGAAAATCATATCATGGAGTTAAAAAAAACCCTTTGATATAGCTTTAAACATAATGCATTCATAGTAATTCATAGTAATACTGTGCTAAAGGAAGACCAGAAAATGAAATTCAGTTTCTCATTCTAGACTGAAAGAGGTTAGTATTTAGTCTGAAGTCCTCAGTGTGACTTGTGTGTCATCAAAAATACTGAATGTCTTGAACAGTGCAGTAAGACTTATACATTTTTAAAACTTTTAAAAAATTTTAATTTTTATTGAAGTTTTGCTATTTTCATACTACAGAGTTTGATGGTATTTAGATCCTTTCTACTGTCCATACTTCTCCCCACTGCCCCACCACGTGTGTGTGTATGTGTGCGTGTGTACATAGTGTGTGTGTGTGTGTGTGTGTGTGTATACATACATACCAGCTTTAGAATCTGATTTATATCCCCAAATGTCCTACAGCATGTGCCCATTCACTGGGCCCAGCCAACAAGACTCCCCTCCCTATAAGACACTGTCTCTCCTCCTCCCAGCAGCCTCAGTTACCAAAAGTTCCTTATGTTGATTTAGGCTTTTTAACTTACTTCCCCACATCTATGCAGAGATTTTATCTGGTTTGATCTTGTATGAAACTTGTAACTGTCTTCATTGCTGCAAGGTAGATCATACAATTAACTAACTATTTAGAAGACTCTGTTTCCTGTGATCATCCAACCCTCTGGCTCTTAAAATCTTTCTGCCTCCTCATTTGCATTGAAACCATAGGCACAGGAAGTGGAAGTTTAAAACAGGTGTCCCATTCAGGGGTTAGAGCTCCATTGCCTTATACTTTCTTCCCATTGGCCAGTGGGGGGGGTTCTCTGTGTTAATCAACATCTGTTGCATAAGAAAACTTCTTTGGTGAGAGTTGAGAGATGTACTCATTCTATGTGTAGAGGGTACATTGAAGATGTGCAACTTAGAGTTAAGCATTGCACAAAAACTTATTCTCTACTTTTGACCAGTTCTTAAACTTTGTAATAGTCTCCATCTGTTGGCAAAATAAGCTTCTTTGACAAGGGGTAAAAGGCTTACTTGTCTGTAAATATGAGGATGCATATTTAGAATAAAGTAAGAAATTACATTGGTCTGTGTAGGTTTTTCTCAAGGCTCTATGACCTCTCTAGTCATGTATATTTGGCTATGTATACAGTACCACACATGAGTTTCATCTCATTAAGTGCACCTTAATTCTAATTAGAAAGTTGTTGATTTCATTCAAAATAAAATTGCCACTACTGCACTATAGAGATTGTTTGCTAAGCCAGTCATTGTAGTGCATTTAGCTTTACAGCTGGGTAGGACCATTGATTGCTTTTCTCACTTGGAATCATATAACATACACTAAAGTCAGGAGAGCTAGCCTTTAGGGAGGAGGCTTCCTGGCCCCATCCAGCCCCATTACTCTAAGTCCTGTGTCTGAAGTTTGGCTTGCTTCAGCAATAGGGTATGACCTTCTGGTTGAGGAAGGCAGTCAATGGCTGTGTCAATGGCTTTTGTTATTTTGGCAGTCTCTTGGACTATTCTGACCTACAACTTAAGGAAGGTTTCTCCTGTCAGGCACTGTTTTCTGTATTTACTTATTTTAATGTGACCTTCATAGTCTTCAGCTATATACATGTATTCACATATTGATTGCATGTGTATTTTTCAGCAGGACCTTGAACTAGTAAATGTCCCTCTGATTTTTCATACCATCTAAGCATTATTTATCTGTCCCCTCCTGTATATCACTCACTCTTCTCTCCCCAGTTAAAGAACCTTCACCTTTTCCCCATTTCTCTGCTCCTAGCAGCCATTAATTGTCAAAAGTTCCTTAGGTTGGGTTGGGATTTCTTACCGAGTTCCCCATGTCTATATTGGGATTTTCATTGGTTTGGGCTTGTGTAGGACTTCCATTACTGTGAGTTCATATGTGTTACTAACCAACTGCCTGGGAGACTGATTCCTTGTGATTCTCCCCCTCTTCTGGCTCTTACAATCTTTCCATCTCTTTTTCTGCAAAGATCCCTGAGCCTCGGGAGTGCCTTCTTCCCCTTTATTCTCTCTGGAGCTCTTCCTGTGTTTTATTTCCAGTTTTCCTGTCTCCTGAAGAGACATCAGGTATATACCCACATTTAGGGATTGGGAACTTAGATCCACAAATGACATAGAGCATATGTCACTTGTGAATCTGTGTTACTTCACTTAGTATATAACAGATTTTAGTCACATTCATTTGCCTGCAAATGTCATGACCTTATTTTTCTTTACCATTGAGTAGAACTCCAAGGCATAAATGTACCACATTTTCATTATCAGTCATGAGTTAAGGGACATTTAGGCTGTTTCCATTTCTTTACTGTTGTGAAAAGGACAGCCATACACATGACTTGTGCACATATCTGTTGTCGAATGAGTCTTTTTGGTATATGCCAAGGAGTGGTATGGCTAGATCATATGGTGGATTCATTTTTAGTTTTTCTTAAGACTAAACCATACCGGTTTCCAAAGTGACTGAAGGGATTTGCTATCCCATCAAAAGTGGTTGAAGGTGTCCCTTTCCCACATCCACACCAGCATTAGGTGTCATTTGTTCTCTTAAACATAGCCATTCCTACTGGGGTTAGACGAAATTTTCTTATTTATAAAGATGTTGAACATTTTTTAAGGTTTTTCTTAGGCGTTGTTATTTCCTCTTCGGAGAGCTCTTTGTTCAGAATCATAGCTCATATTTTAATTGGGTCATTTGTTTTCTTCTTCATTTTTCTTGCATATTCTGCATTTTAATTCTCTGTCAGATGAATAGCTACTGAAGATTTTCTCCCATTCTGTAGACTTCCTCTACACTAGATTGGTTGTTTCCTTGCTGGACAAAAGCTTTTTAGTTTAATGAGGTCCCATTTATTGATTGTTGACCTTAATTCCTGAGTAACTGATGTCAAAGTTAGAAAGTCCTTATATCTTGTAGAGTAGTGCCTATGTTTTCTTCAAATACTTTCAGTATTTCAGGGTTCACACTGAGGTCTTTGATCCATTTGGAGTTAACATTTGTGCAGGGTGATATTTTCAGGTCTAATTCTTTTATAGGACACAGTTTGTGTCTTTAGATCCTCTGTGAAATATCAGATGGCTGAAGTTTAAACTGAAAGTGAACTCATGCTTGTCCCTTTATTTATGTCTATTTTTGGAAGATAATACCATCCTGTTTTGTGACTATAGTTCTCTAATATAGTTTGAATTCTGGTATGGTTATCTCCTCAGCATTGTTCTTTGTACTAAGGATTTCTCTGGCTATCTGGGACCTTTTCTGATACTATATGAATTTTAAGATGCATTTTTTATGAAGAAATGTCATGGGAATACTGACTGGGATTGCATGGCATCTGCAAATTACTTTTCGTAGGATGGTCATTTTCAGTATATTGTTTTTACCAGTCCATGAGCCCGGGATGCCTTTCCATTTCCTCTGTTTCCTCAATCATTTTCCTCAAAGATTTAAAGTCTTAATTGTACAGGTCTTTCATGTTTTTGGTTAGGTTTATCCCTAGATATTTTTGGAATAATTTTGGAAGGTAGTGTTTCCCTGAACTTCTCAGTTGTTTGTTACTTGTATAGAGAAAGGCTACTGACTTTTGTAGGTTGATACTATAATCTGTCACTTCTGTGAAAGTAATCATTTCTTTTGGAAGTTTTTGAATATTATATATAATGTCATGTCATCTACAGATTAGATAATTTGGCTTTATTCCTTTCCAATTATTCCTCTTTAATTAACTTTCCTTGTCTTATTGTTGTAGCTGGAGTCTGAAAGACTATACAGAAGAGGAGATGGGCATGGTGGACAGCCTTTCAAAGTTCTTGATTTTAAGGACAATGCTTCAAGTTTTCTTCATTTAGAATTATGTTGACTATGAGTTTGCTGTTTATAGGCTTAATTATGTCGAGATATGTTTAATTCAGTTCAATTACTTCTAGGACTTATGCCATAAATGCATGTCAAAGATCTGTTACGAGACGATTAATTGATTTTTGTCTCCAAGTTTATTTATATGATTTATTTTGTCTATTGACTTATGGATCTAAGCCATCCCTGAATCTCTGGAATGAAGCCTGTTTTGCCATGTGGATGATCTTTATGATGTGTGTCTATATGTGTTTTGTGAGTATTTTGTTGAAAATATTTGTATCCATGTTTTTTAGAGATATGGGTCTGTGGTTTTATTTTTGATGTGTGTTTAATTGGTTTTAGAATTATAGTGATGCTGTCATCATCGAAGGCAACTGGGAGATCTTTCTCTTTCTATCTTTTTAATAATTTGACTAGTATTATATGTGGACATTCTTCGAATACCTTTGGGCCTGGGCATTTTATAATCAGGAGGGTTTGTAATACTGTTCTGATTTCTTTATCTGTTACAGGTTTTTTTAAGCTATTGATCTATTCTTGGTTTAATTTTAGTGGGTTCCATGAATTTAGATATTCATCCATATTCTTTAGATTTTTCAAATTTAATAGTTTTGAAAGTATTCCCTTATAATGTTCTGGATCATTTTGTTGTCTGTTGTGATGTTTCTCCATTTGTCTCTGATTTTACTGATTTGGAGTTGTATTTTCTTTCTTCTGGTTAAACTGGGATTATGGTTTGTCTATCTTGTTTATCTTTGCAAAGAACCAGTTCTTAGATTCATTGATTCTTTGTATTATTTTCTACCTTCATATTTTATTACTTTCTGCCTGATTTTTATTATTTATTCTCATCTTTAGGGTTTGTGTTTGTTTTGCTTTTGCCTTTTCAGATTATTGAGTGATACCATTAATTCATTTATTTGTACTTTTTCTGAGTTTTAAAATATAGATGCTTAGAGCTATAAACTTCCCTTTTAGAACTACTTTTAAAATGTCCTAGGGTTTTGTGTGTGTGTGTGTGTGTGTGTGTGTGTGTGTGTGTGTGTGTGTGTTCTTATCATTAGGGATACTTCTATTTTCTTTTGATTTCTTCTTTGATCCATTCGTCATTCCAGAGTATGTTATCTAATCTCTCTGTGTTCATGTAGTTACTAGACTGCTTTTGCTGATGATTTTAAGCTTTAATGCATTGTGGTCTGCTATACTGCATGGAATCATTTCAGTTTTTAAAATTTGTTGGGGTTTGTTTTGTGCCCTAGTGTTTGGTAAATATTAGAGAAGCTATTAGACTGCTGAGTAGAATGTAATGTATCTTCTTTTCGCTTGGGTGGCTTATTTTTCAGATATCTGTTAGGTCCATTTGATGTATGATATCATTTAATTCAGAATTAATATTATAATTTCTATGTTTATTCTTCTTCCAATTGGCTTGTCTATTAGAGATTTGGGGGTACTGACGTCATCTGCTATTACTGTGCTGGAGGTAATCTGTGTTGTGAAGTGTCCTATGGTACTGTTTTTATGAAATTGCCTGCACCCGAGTTTGGTGTATATATGTTCAAGACCGTAATGTGTTCCTGGTCAATTGTTTCCTTGATCAGAATGACAGGAACATTTTATCTCTTCTGATTAATTTAATTTGAAACCTATTTTGTCAGATATTAGAATCATAACACTAATTGTTTCATAGTGCTATTTGCTTTAACTATTTTTTTCCAGCATTTCACTCCAAGGTAACACCTATCATTAAAGGTGAGATAAGTTCTGTGCAAACAATGAGAAGATAGTTATCTTGTTCCTGATTCACTCAGCTAGTCTATGCCTTTTTGCTGGTGATTTTATGACATTGATATTTAAAGCTATTATTGAAAGATGTATATTGTTTAACTGCAAGTTAAATTTATGTTGTTTTTTATCTTGGTCCTATTTTCTGTTTTCATAATCATAACTTAATTTGTATTCTTCCTGTTTTCTCTTGAGTATGGTCATGCTTTCCTTCAGTCATCTGTATTCGTTCAGGTATTCTCCGTAGGCTGGTTTTAGGGACTTGAGTACTTTTGATCCTGAGAAGAATCAAGGCAGGGTTTATGCAACTTAAAACAACAATTACATTGTGCCAGGGGCAAAGCCAGTAACTATGTTATATCGGATCACCACAGTTACACCAGTAACACAGTTACCTCCAGGAGGAGGTCAGTTAACAAAAAGGTTTTCAATTAACAAAATGTATGTATAAAAAAGAAAAAAAACACCCAAATTTTTGAGAATTTTAGAAATAATGGGCTCCATAGAGATGCAGGTATTGCTGGGAGGGAGGAAGTGCTGTCTGGACATGCTATCTGACTGCTTCTATGCTTCCCAGTATTGAAGAAACATTGCACTTCCTGATGCTACCTACAGGAGCTGTTCTGCTTAGTTGGCTGAAGTGGGAATGACTGGACAAAAACACACAGTAAGATAAAAGTCAGAATAAAGTGACATTAGTTTTGCCATTCCACACTGACCTGGAATTCTTCTTCTTCTATGCCCATGATGTATAAGTTTGGCCTTTGCATGGTGTCCCACATTTCCTGCATATTCTATTCTTGTGTTTTAGATTTTTTCATATATTTTTGCCTCAGTAGTTCAGTTCCTGAACTTTATACTACAGTTTTGATATTCTGTTTTCCATTTCATTCTTTCTCTGGCTGAAAATTTTTTCTATGGTTTCAAATTGGCTTATTGAGTTTTTTCAATTCTATCTTCATTTCAGCTTGGGGTTTATTCTGTGTTTCTATATTGTAAATTTAATTTTCAAACCTTGAATTTTCTTTGACATTTTATTCAGCTGTATATTTGTATCTCCTTGAGCTTCAGTCAGGAGTTTATGCCTATCTTCTTTGAGTTCTTTGAGTCCTGTTTTGTGTGTGTTCTTTAAATTTTTTGAATCCTTTCATCATGTTGATGATTGTACTTTTAAATACTGTGTTCTGGGTTCCTCTGGCTAGTTCCTTTTGTAGAATACTTCTATGGTACTACTGGGGTTTGGTGGGAACATATTATTGAGTTTTATCATATTATTTGTATTTTAAAATTGTGGTCTGGGCATGTGGATTTCTTTAGTTGTTTGTGTGCCTGATATGAAAGTGAAGCCTGCTTTTGCTGAGTTGAAGTTTGAGTCCGTTAATATTGTTGATGTAGCTTGGTTGTTTTCTGATCTGCTATAAATAGTTATTGGTCTGGGCCTCAGGTTCTCTCTGCTAATTTTCTTATGGAAAGACCTGATTGATCTGGGAAGGCTAGTCAGGAGCATCCAGTAGGGCAGAGGGGCTTAGGTTCAGTTTGAGGTGATGGGGATCCTCTGGGTTGATTCTAAGTAGCTAAGCAAAAAAAGATGTTGAGCCCAGGATCAAGCAACTGGGACTGGCCTCAAAGAGGAAATGGTGACCTGACATGATGGAATCTGGCTATCTCTCCTGGCTCGTCAGAGACTTCCGGGCAACCTCATCAAGTCAGGGTCAGGGTCAGGAGAGATGATGGGCATAGGATGGGCTGGTTATTACTAGCTGGCAGAGCAGGATTCATTCTGGAGCAGTGGGAGGGACTGAACTTAAAGCTGGCGGATGGGCATGGCAGTACTTGCTGCCTCACTCCCATGCCTCACCTACCTTTGCACTTCATATACGGTATTGTGTCTTACATATTAAAGATGAGATAATCAGGAATGCTCTCCAAGGCATTAAGGAGTCATATCTGGGTGCTGGATATGGATAAAACCACTTGGAGCTCTTTAGAGGACTGTGGTTCAGTTTCCAGTACCACATGGCTGCTGACAACAACTCTACCTCTAGTTTCAGGGTTCTAACATCCTTGACATCAGGTTTACATGTGGCCCATATATAGATATGAAGGCAAAAACTCATACACTTTAAATAAAAATAAATAAATCTTTAAAAGAAAAAAATCTCTGAGACGTATTATTAAAATACAAAAGTGAAAAATACAGGTACACCAAGAATCTGATTTAACCCTGGTGTAGAAAATGCTACTGTTATTTATTTGTTTATTCATTTGTATGTGTGCGTGTGGTGTGCAGGCATGTGTATATGTGCACTCATATGTATATGGGCACAGATATTCGTGGACAGAGGTATTTGTGGATGCTTGTGAGCATACATACATGTGGAGCCAAGGTTGGACCTCAGGACTGGAACCTCCCCCATGCCTTTCCCCTTGTTCTGAGGAAAGGTCTCTCCTTGAATCTTAGTTATCACCAGTTGCCTAGTCTGTCTAGACAGCTTGCTCCAGTGATCCTGTCTCTACGTCCCATGCACTGGGATTACAGGCAGGGTATCCTGCCCACCTGCGTATCATACGGGCAGTTATGAACTCTTGTCCTCATGATTAAGAAGTAAATATTTTAGGCACTGAGCCCACAAGTGCTACCATTTTATAGTATTAAGAAAGTACTAACCCCACACATAGTTTTTTCGGGTATTAGTTCCAGAAATAGTAATCATCCCTGGAAAGAAAGTGGGAGGCAACGAAATGAAAGCTGGAAGGGGACTTTCCACTGGGTGCCTTTTTGTGCCTGTGTCATAGCAATAATCATATATTCCGTTTTAAAGGAACAAAAATAAAAACACCAGCTTTAAGCATTGCTGGCACATTGTCTTATTAACTCCTAATGGGGATCTGAGGAATTAAGTAACTGTAATTTATATATAAAGAGATTTCAAATCAACAAGGTTGAAAAAATTAAACGAACAGTGGCCAAGCCAATCCTAGATATTTTTGTTAGTTGGGCATTGATTATGTGTCCTGAAATGATCAGGCATTTGCGATGATTCAGTTTAAAAATAATGAAATAATACATCATCAACAACAATCAGAGCCCTGTAAACATACATGTACCCATACAAACATGAACACAAATGAGCACACACACACAAGCATGAACACACAAGCATGCATGTGAGTAGGTTTTTCTCCAAACCTTTCTTTCAAAAAGTGTTGCTAAAAGTAAAGATTGACTTCTGTTTAAAAAATAGCATGGCATATGAATTAATGTATTTAAAATTAATCAAAACCTTCAATATTAAGAATATAATGACAAATGGGTAGAAAAGTCAACGCACAGTCCAACTGGGGTATCTGTAAAGGAAAAGAAAAAGGAAAGAAGCATGCACTTTCCTCCCTCCGAAAGATGCTGCCGGAAGGGCTTCGGCTGTTTTAATCCTTCCTCTCCATAGGGCTGCCTTCTTTGACCTGGCAAAAGCCATTTGGTTACTGTTCATGATCTGTGAAAACAAGGGCAATGATCTCTCGCCTCTGTGGATCCTTTGTGGTAATTTAGTGACTTTAATATCTAACAACCCACCACTCTGCCCATTGCCTTTGTTCTCCAAGCTCATACCATTGACCTAATAACAGACCCAGTGACAGCCATGTCTATAGCCACTTGCAACAAAAGACTCTCCCTAGCCTCATATTGCAGGGTAATGAAGAGAAATTATAGTGGTTAGGGAGCTGCGGCTACCCAGGGAGCATCTACGGATGGAATGAAAGGAACAGTCTCTGTTGATGTCCTTATAAATGTGCCTCTGGTCTAACGGGAAAGGAGGCATGCTTCCTAGTTAATTTTCCATATTAGTGTAATGAGAAGAAATAGACAAACTGCCCGAGGGTTCAGCTGGCTAATGTTTCAGCGGGCTCATGTGGCACAGCTCCTGCTAAAAGAGGTTAAAGGTGAGCAAAAATATATATAATTCTAAGTTGCTTCCTCTGGCCTTACAAAATAGCAGAGTAGTGCCCATGTAGATAGTGGGTTGGAGAGGCACTGACCACAGTTCATTTCTCCAACTAGATTCTGATTCATTTTAATGAAACTGCTGTGTGAAATTTACCTGGAGCTTCAAGACTGTCATTGTGCTTGTTATTCTGACTAGCTCCTGAATGCTCAAATAAATGCCCATTTTTTTTCTGACTGCTCATTCTGTTTTCAAAATTCAATAGTTTGGATTCATTTTTCAAGCTAAACTGCAACTATTCAACCTGAGGAGCAACTTCCCTTAGAACTGTGACAAAGAACAAATGAACATAATATAAATATGTAGTAAATTCTTGTTCCTGCTTATAGACTGGAAAAACTGCTGACTCCCAGCACAAATGCTCCACAGTGTAGTCATGAAGTGACTGGTTAAAGGATGGTACTTATTAGGTCTAAGCACTTCAGATCCACTGGGAATGCAAGATTGGTTATAAAATGCTCCTAGAGCACATATTTAAAAAGTATTTTACTATCATTATCTGTTCCTGACATTAGTTCCCTGAAAATTGCAAAGTGGCTTTCTGTCTCCTAGGTGCTATGTTTAAGAGTTGGGTAGGAAAAACACCTTCCGGTGGAGGTGGTGATTATTTATGATGCGTTATTCTGAGATAAAGAGATAGCTAGTAGATCCACACTGAGTCATTGACGGACATTGAAGTTGAGGGAAACACTGAATGCATTTGTTCCTTTAGATGACTGAAATCTGGGCCTAGAAGATGACTCACTGGGTAAAGGTGTCTGCTGCCAAATCTGAGGACCTAATCCCCAGGCCCCACATGGTGGAAAGAGAGAACTGACTCCTTCAAGTTGTCCTCTGACCTCTACACAGATGCTACGGCACATGCAAACCCAAACACACACATGCACATAACACAGAATTTTAAGATGTACTAAAAAATGAATAAAGTAAATGTCTGAAATCAGAGAACAACTTGAGGAAGCTCTCTATAATAGCAGTAAGAATTGAAAGACAACAGTTATCCATAAATGAATTATCTTTTACTGACCATCTACATGACCATCATTCATAAGCATCACAGAAAGCAACATGGAGTCAAGCCCATTCCTACCATTAGAGAAGAAACTCAGGTAAGTCATTTCACTAACTTTGGTTAATCTGAACAACAAGATTTTCTGAACTACAGATTTTTAAAATCCCTTCTGGCATGGAAGACTGTAACTTTCATCATCATTACAGCGTAAGTTTAAGCATTGTGCCTTTCTGATTCCATATTATGTTCTGGGCAAGGAAATAAACCTGTGTTGTGAGCCTTTTCCTACAAAGAGGTGAGAAAATGTGTATTCACACCCAGATATGGTACTAATTTCAGACCAAAAAAATAATTACACCAAGGCTACCTTCGTGATTCTGTTAGATTATTCACTCCCTTACGGGAGCTTGATTGGCTCAAAGGAGGCTGCATCGATAGGAGCCCACTCCAGCTTGGTGCTGACAGGAAGGCAGCACCCCGCAGCTGCATGCGTTACTTACAGGCAGCACAACAGTTTGCAGAATCTCCTTTCCCCAGGAGAGCCTATTCTATAGACTTGGGAAAGGGGCCTTTGGAATATTGTTAAATTCAGGAACTTCCTAAGACTTGTAAACTATTCACTTCCTGAGCCTGGCAAGTTTTATTTATATTCTGGCAGCTTCTCTCTAGCATAGAATATTTAAATTTAGAAGAAATTGCTATATGGCAATTTATCATAAATTTCTATTTTAGTAACTACCCTTTTGGCATCACGACTAAGAATGATCTTGCAAAATCGCACCTATTGATCATCCATGGCTTGCTGTAACAGGTTCTTATGTTATAAGAGGAAGGAGATAACGACGCAGGGTGCTGACAAGCATTTGGGAATAAATACCTGAGTCCTTGTGCATTAATGAAACCCATCAAACTTAGGTTCAGTAGAAGATAAATGGAGAAAGATTCTTATGGTAAATACACTTAAATACTGTAGTAAGTGGTCCACAGTTGATATTAACTGACTTTACTTAGCACAGCAATTAAACAAGTAGAATAAAATACAGATATCTTTAAGCAAGATATTAGTTTCAGTTACTGTGCTGATATTGCTAAGTAGAAGATACATATGAAAGGTGGAGTTGGGACAAGGTGTCCCAAGGATACCCTGAGCCTCCTTTCTTACCTGTGCAGGAGGTCAACCTATTATGAAACCTTGGACCTAGCTATCAGTGGTTAACAATGAAATGATAGGTTGTTCTATTTAATCTTAGCACAGTTGAGAAAAGATGTCTTTATGAACATGTCATGAGATTCTGTCATAAAATTATTAGTCACAAAAAGGGCAAAGCAACTTCTGGTTTAATTCAGTTAAGATGAGGAATACTCAATAAAATTCAGAAGTAGCTTAGATTTCTCCTGAAATCACCAATCAGGAGAGACATAAGGGAGTGCCATGGCAGAGTGCAATAGAAACAGAGTCATCAGCCAAAGCCTGGTGGATCCTCCCTTTACCAGTTTTTCCCATTCTGTATTTTCAATTCAGTGAACTGGGATACTGCTACTGTCTTTTGTGTCTTCGTGAGTTTCTCCTGATGAGGGTATAAGAACTAAGAGAATTCTCATACCACCACAACAGGAAAGGAACAAGACATAAGTGTGTGGCTATGGCAATGTAGCAGTTTCCACCGGAAGTCTCATAAAGGGAAGGTGGGTGTAAGCAGGAGTAGAATTGCTTATTAGGAAGTGATTCTATAATTTTACTGTTAATGCAAAGAAGAGAGAGAAAGTTAGCAAGAACATCGACAAGAGAAGAAAAGACAAACTTTCTTTTATTCTTTTTGAGACAGGATCTCATTATGTGTTTGACTGTCCTGAAACTCTCTGTGGAGTCCAGCTGGCCTTCAACTCACAGAAATCTGCCAGTCCCTGCTTCCCAAAAGCTGAGATTAAAGATGTGTGCCATTACACCTGGACCAATATCTTTTAAATCTTTTAATGTGTACTTCACATGATTTGGAGATAGCTTTCGGTATGTACCTCAGGGTTGTTTATGTTCAGATTTAATTCTCACTGCAATTAAGATACTACAGAAATTAATGGAAAATGATGCATAGAGATAGTCTTTATTCATCTGTATGCTTTTTTGCTTGTTTGTTCTGAAGCAGGAGCTCACCTTGTAGCTCAGGCTACCCTAGAACCCAATGTATGTCACTGGCTGCTTGTAAGTTCTGGACAGTCCTCCTCCATCAGTCTCCAGAATGCTGGGATTATAAATTTGAACGACAATGGCCAAGTAGAGGCAGCATTGTTAGGAGGTAAGTAGGATTAGGTAAGGCCATTAGACATGGATCACAATTATTAAGTACTGCTGGATACATAAAAGGAAGAAGAAGGTTAGCTGGATGGCTCAATGAATATAAGGAAACTTGCTGTCAACTATTAAGATCAGAGTTTGATCCTTGGGACCCATATGGTGGAGAGAAAGAACTGACTCACTGATTATCTTCCTGCATCTATGAGCACACCTTAGCAAGCACACACATACTAACACACATGCATACACACCACAGAGCAAGAGAGAGAGAGAGAGACAAAGACACAGAGATAGAGACTGAAAGATAAAGACAGAGACAGAGAAACATATACACAGATAAATGAATGTAAAAGCCTTTTTATAAAAGAGGGAAAAAAAAAGAATAGACACAGATATAACTCTTAGCCGTGTGACTATACCTTGGAACCCTGCTGATAGGAAGGCCATCACTTTGTGCGTCTTCTCAATCCTAAACCTCTAAACTGTGAGCACAAATAATTTGCCATTCTTAATAAAGTAGCCTGCCTCGGGTATTTGATTACAGTAACACAAATGAGCTAAGACCATATTTTTCCACCATTGTCTCTAGTTGACCTTGGCCTCATCAAATTGTTTTAAAATACCTCATTTATTACTCTTTAATTGTATGTATATGAGTGGAAGGCCTGCATGTAGGGGTGTGTACCATGAAATGCCTGTGGAGGTCAGAAGAGGGCATCAGCTTCCCTGGAACTGGAGATATAAATGGTTGTTGGCTGCCATGTGGATGCTGGGACTCAAACACGGGTCCTCTGCCAGTGTTCTAGACTTCTGAGCCATCTCTCCAGCCTTAGTCTCCTAAAAATCTCACATGGTGAAACTGAACTGAACGTGGGGTACTGATTCTTGAAAACTGTATATTCACATACTTGCTCTGACCTTAATCCGAAATTACAACCACTTGTCCTTGGGATAGTTGAGTTGATTTTGTCAAGGGGACATTATTGGATGTGTTAGTCTCATCTGTTATTTTTACCCACAAGCTTTAAAAATTCCTCATGTATTTTCAATAAATTTTCATTATGCCTCAATTGCTTAACAGAACATTAATGGTGTCAAAACAAAAAGTCATAATAGTATAATTAATTGCATTTCACCTTTGGATATAATAAGATTATCTTTCCAGTCAAATATGAGGATGCATGATTCAGCAGATTAAAAATACAATCAATGACCCGAGAACTAAGCCACGCACACTGGAGCAAAGGGCATGCCATCTAAACTGCTGAAAAAACACTTCCTTTGAGAAACATATGTTGTGTCCCTTAAAAAGTCTTGCTTTCTTTTGAAGTTGGTGAATTTTCTGTTAATGTCAAGTTGCTACTGAGATTAATTTCATTTCTTCCGGACACAGTTCTATATGAACTGGAAAAAAATCAGAAGACAGAATGCGGTCTGATGAGAGTAATTTCATTTTCAGATTGGGGAAAACACGTATATGAGGTTTGGGTTCCAAGGCAATTCAATCCATACAAGAAGTCGAGAATTTTCCTTCTGGAGAGGATGTTGGTGGCACTGGGATTTATTTCCTAGGTCTCTGAAGCGTGTTCTGCAGAGTTGCAGAAGGAGGGTCTAAGCTGAGGGGTCTGTGACGGGAAGTGTTTGATCTCTTCCAGTGCCTCTGTGGAAATTGTGATGTGCCAAGTGATCATAATAAGAAGTTCTTTGAGAGCTAATGAGGGCAGGGTGATGGAGGCTCCGAATGAACTGATGTCTGTATGCAAGAGAACACGAAGCCCTGCCTTCCCTGTGCCATTGCCAGAATTTGTCAAAAGACGGTTTTATTGAGGAAGTAGATCTTCAATGGATGGAAAATCTGCTGACAGACTGATCTTAGACCTCCAGATTCTAAAACCATGAGAAGTAATAAATTCAGCCTATGGCATTTTGTTATACCAGCCTGAATGAATTCAGACTCAAATTCATTGAGAAAATATACAAAATTAATTTTGTATGTTTTAAAATTTTTATTCTTAAAATATTTTAGTAAGTATTTGAGAATGTTACACATGACATTTTATTTTGATAATATTCAGAAGCCCTTGATTCTCACCCTTCCCACTATTCTCCCACTGAAAATAATAATAATAATAATAATAATAATAATACATTTTTAAAAGTCTATCAAGTCTAATTTGTGTTCCCCAAATGCTCATGAGTGTGGGTCCATCCCTTGGATTCTGGTCAACCTACCCAGAACCACACCTTTAGAGAAAACTGACTCTTCTGGTGTTTTTTGTCTACCTCCCTCATCCACGCTGGGTCCGTCTGGCTTGTTCTTGCACAGGTCTTGTGCGTGCTGCTACAAGAGCTATGAATTCATGTATGTTGTGTCCAGACAGCAGAGTTTCCTCATATTCATCTAACGCCTCTGCCTCTTAAAGAGGGTCTCATGTAATCCAACTCATGATCCCTCTGCCTCTGCCTCTCAAGTGCTCCTTTACAGGTATGCTCCACAAAATCTTGCTTTAAGTAATGCTGGGGATCAAACCTGGGGCTCCATGAATGCTAGGAAAGCATTCTACCCACTGAGTTCCTAATTTTGTGTGTTTGTTTTCAAGAATATTCCTTGAGTGTAGAGAAAAGTGAAATGGGAATTATCTCTCTTAAATGCATATTAAATGATTATTTATAGGACTCTTCAAACAGTTACAGAGTTAAAATTAGGATTAAGCAGAAAAGAAAAGGAAATCCTTAAGTGTGGCCTAATGTCAAATAAATTATAAACAGAAGTAACTTTTCACTACCAAGTTTTTAATTAAAATAATCAGATCACTTAAGGGAAATTAAACTGAAAGTTGACAAGTTTTATAGACATATGGAAATATCAATCTGTAAAACAATTCCTATAGATGGAGGAATTTACACTTGTTTTAACAGGTGTAAAATGGAGCTGTGACTGAAAGATTATAAACTGGATGGTAATTGGATGTAAAATTTTGATATTTATTCTTTATTGTTTTGACTTTGTGTGAATATGCAGGACTCATTCACTTTTTATTGGTAAACTGAGTTTGGTACAACTGTAGGACCTTTGTGCTGTTCTTTTGAGTTACTCACTTTCCCAGACAACACCAAATGAAATTATCACATCAGTGGACAGAGTGAAAAAGGTGTGCCATATAATGTCTGTGATGCTTAAAACACCTCCAACTGAAACGGATGGGAATACTATTCTTATCAGTTTCAAATGACCACATTCATTGCTATATTTCTATATTGCAAGTGCTTCTGGCAGCATTCTATACAATCCTCCAGTCATTGCACCAGTGTTGCAGTAGATCCTGGTACAATCCTTACTGTGGGGACTGGGAAGGTGGGACAGGGGATAAGAGAGCTTGCTGCTTTTAAAAAGGACCTATTTTCCAATTCCAGCATCCACATTGAGTAACTTCCAACCACTGTAACTCCAGCTACAGGAAATCCAACTCTCTCTTCTGGATTCCCTGGACACCAAATGATACAAATGTTCTATTCTCATAAACTTATGATTTATTAAAGCAAAACTTCTGCTATTGTCTATCAACTTAAGAAAAAAGTTTTCTCTTTAAAAAACACACAATCGGGGCAGGAGAGATGGCTCTGATGTTCAGAGCACTTGCTGGTCTTGCAGAGCACCTGAGTTTGGTTCCCAGCATCCACATGGCCGCTCCCTTCTGTCTGTCACTCCAGTTCCAGCGTATCCAGTGCCCTGTTCTGGCCTCCGTTGGCTGCAGGCTCACACATGGTACACATGGTACATGCGGGCAAAACACTAACAGACATAAACTTAAAATAAATAAATCTTTATTTTTTAAATGAGGAATTTGTATAATAGCACTGTGCTCAGCTATCATGGAATGGGGTGGGATTGTCGTGATCCCATGTCCCATTCCAGCCTCCATTGTCATTATGTCAACACTTGCAAATACATACCTAGTTCTCTTTACCTACAGCCACATTTTCCTTGTTTGCTTAATGATTGATGGTGTTTAATGAAACACCATCGAAAATCTTGTTAGCATCAAGATATATTTAGTCTATTACTTTTCCTTGATCTAGGAAGTCAGTCTAACATATAAGGAAATTAGATTAATCTGACATGATTCATTCCTTATAGAGCCTTGTTTATTACTCCTCGGTATGAGGTAGCTGGTGCTCATCTGGCTGTTGCCAATTGATTTTTGATGATAAACGCTATCTCCTTTCTCTCTTGTATTAAAATTTCAGTAAGATTCTCTCTTATTTTCTGATCCCTATTGTGATTTGTAGGACAGATACAAACAGACGTAACGGTCCTGCACTGCTTTGTGAAGAATGCTTCTAATTTAGCTTCCTGATGGTCTATAATTTAAAAAATTACCTGTATCTTGACCAGGCTGACCTTGAACTCATAGAAATCTACCTACATCTGCCTTTTTAGTGTTGGGATTAAAGGCCTGTGTCACCATGGCTGGCAAGACTTATGTTTGATATTCCAGGGGCCAGGTAGATGGCTCATTGGATATTTTAGTTTAATTCTGTGTTTCTGTTCTAAGCATTCTGACTAAAAGCATCTTTGTGGAGGAAAGTGTTTATCTGCTTATGTGTTCTGGTCATAGGATGTAATTGAGGGGAGCTGAAACAGAAATCTGAGAGGTCCATTGACATGGTCTCAATGTTCAATTTTTTTTCTCATACAACCCAGCCCCACTTTCCCATGGATGGCATTGGTCATGGTGGGCTAGGTCCTCCCACATCAACTTAGTCATCAAGAAAATGCCCCACAGCATGACCACAGGCCATTCTGATGGAGGAAGTTCTTTAGTTGATATTCCTCCTTTTAGTTTGTATCAAGTTGAAAAAATTTACCGTCACATCAGAGAAAGGCACTTGGCACCAAACTTGACCACCTGAGTTTAATCTAGGGACTCCATATGGTAGAAGGAAAGAACCAACTCCGGAGCATCGTTCTCTGACTTTCATATGTGTGTACACACATGTTCTCATGTATATGCATGTGTGCCACCACACACAGATATAGATAAAGGCAATGCAAATCTTTAAGGGGACTCCACTTCCTGCTGTTTGCCCTGTAAAGCCTGTGATGGAATTATAAGACATTTTCTTTGTTCTAAAAATAAGATAATTAAAACTTCCATTTATGTATACCAAAGCAGACTTAGGTCACCAAAGGAAAAGGGGTCTGAAGTGGGCAGAAAGCTTCAGCACTCAGCATTTCATTAAATTCCCCTTTTCAGGTCCTATTCCTGTTTTCTTACCTTGAGAATGGTAGTAAAGATTTCATACTTTGCTCCTGAGTGTGTGAGTTCAGAAGTTAAATTCTTGAGATCATTCCAAATTTTGCTCAGTTCCTATAATAATTCTAACAAAGATTTCTGATCTAGAAAGTAGATTCCCAGTATTTGTGGCCATCTTTTTTCTTTCACTCATTTTCTTTTTGTTAATTTTTACTGGATTTTTGCAAATTCCACACAACGCATTTGTATCGTATTTAGAACCGTTCCTTATCTGCACACCCTTGAACTTTTCCCACTGGATTTCACACACTCTATTACACATGTTTTTCTGTTTTTTATTTATTATTTAAGGCCTATAGAATCAAATGTGTGTTCTCAAATATCCCCAGTGTAGGTCCACCATCCACCAGAGCACGGAAGACCTACCCACCGTCACACCCTTAGAGAGACCTCCTGCTCCCAGCAGCTGCTAGTTGTCAGTGGTTCCTCAGCTACACTTTGGGATTCTTATCACTTCCCTACTCTGGTAGGATTTTTGTCTGGCTTGGGGTTTCTTGCTGCCCACTGCAACTCAGGATTTGTTTAGTTAGTCAGCAGTGCGTGCTGCTTTGTCCATTCAGCTACTTGGGGCATCTCACACTGCACTGACGAAGGCTCCTCTCCAGCCTTCCAGATGCCAAAACTTCATAGAAAAATAATTGTGAGATGAAGTATTTGGTGATCTTTAACAGCAAAAAACTGTATCTAATTATTAACAACACAAGAATGCAATACAAAGAGAGCAGCTGTGTCTGAGAAGCAGCAGACAGCGGAGCAGAGATGGCAGGATGGAGGAGGACTATCTGAGGTTCTGCCATCTCCCTCAGCAAACATCCAGATTCAATCTCCATCTTAGTTCAAGATAATCTTTCCTTAATCTACTGTGAAGGCTTCAGTCTGTTAGTCAGTACTCTTCCCACTGTTACTCCAATTGGTATGTCCCACCAGGTCAATTGTTACTGTAGCTCCCGTATTTCACAGAAAAGTAAGACATGATTACTTTCACATCCTAGTAGCATGCATAGCACTTTGAAGCACTAGGAAAGCCAGCCTAGCCAGAAGAGATGAATCTTCAAGGTCAGTTCTAGCTTCATTTCTCCTTGTTTGCTGTACAACTCACTTCTTTGGTATCTTTACCAATAGGGTCTTTCTGTCCAGGTCCCGTGGGTCGTCAAGAGCAATGGAAGTAGTCAGTATGATTTGAGGATATATGGGAACCCTGTGGCCAACAACCCAGAAGACAGAGTCCATTGTGGCGTTGTACTATTTATTTGCTAACCTATAGTGTCTGGTGGGGTATTGTCCATTCATTATAAAGTAACTTCATTTAAACACGTTTTATTTTGTACATGTTTATGTGTATGTGTAAGAAGCTTCTATCATAGTAGGGATCATTATGGAAGAATTAATGGAAAAAAACCTAAGAGCCAGAAGTTTATAATTAGAAGAAAACAGTGTTTTCCAAACAGCAGGACACTTGCACATAAGATGTCCCAGCAATTGTGGTAGCATGCACAGGACCTATGGAAGCTCAAACCAGACAAAATTCCAGCATAGAGGGGAGAATGTGGGCAAAAGCCCCAATTCCACTTGAGGAACTATTGTAAGGCTGGTGGTTTGGGGTAGAAGGAGACTCTGTCTTCATTAATTGTGTGATGCCTGGTAAGTGACTAGTATCCAGGAGATACAGCCATGCCTGTCAAAGGGACTTCTGGGACAACTAGACTCAATAGGTATTAAAAAGAAGAATGGAAGACATGACGTCATTAGGGGCATAAGCAAGGTGTGTATGTAGGTGGGGGAGGGGATTCTGAATATGATCAAAATTTACTGTATG
The DNA here is from genome assembly GCA_035773235.1 of Eospalax fontanierii. Classification (NCBI taxonomy): domain Eukaryota; kingdom Metazoa; phylum Chordata; class Mammalia; order Rodentia; family Spalacidae; genus Eospalax; species Eospalax fontanierii. The sequence continues at coordinate 47,885,990 of CM069547.1, read as the reverse complement.
ACATGTTTAGGGAATTAGTAAAATAGTTTTAAAAGATGTCTGTGTTTTTATGAGTGTGTGTGTGTGTGTGTGTGTGTGTGTGTGTGTGTGTGTACCTGTATGTTGTGTGTAAAGCACCTGAGTGGCTGGACTGAGGATGCCAGAAGAGGGTCAGATTACCTGGAACAGGTGATCTTACTCTCTAGATCAGCAAATTCAGTTAATTTCTGAGAGATCTCTCGAAACCCTTCTTCATGCTTTTTAATCATATATTTTTCCCGATTCTTCTTTCACAGGTTATTTTAAATTCTGGGATGATTTCTCATCCAGATGTTTACAGTTTTCAATGCCTATCTTACACTGCTTTGACGCTTAAACTTCATTTCCTGGGTTAGCATTCCACAGCCCGAAAATTTCACAGAATGATACACAGTTAAGGCAATGGAGAGAGGGGTTCAATAACCAAAGGTCTGCTAGAATTTTTCAGAAGCGTTTTATGAACTCAGCTGACTAATCAGAGATCATGCCTTCCAGTTTGTTGCTGGAGCTGTAAAAAAATGTGCAGGACTATCTAATTATATCTAGGTAAAGGATCCATGCATGTTGAAAACACAGCAGAGTGGTTTTATTATTGTGTTTTGTGCCCAGGAACATTAATCGCATAAAACAAGAATATATTCTTTAAGAAACAGAATCTTAGTAAAGAGGCAAGACAGAGAAAACATAAGGTTGTCAACTATTATCTTTGTGTTATCACTCTGGATGTAGCTTAGAATCATTTGGTTTATTTATTTATTCTTAATGATGCATTTTTCTCTCTCTCTCTCTCTCCCCCCCACACCTCTGTGTGTACCAAATGTACACAGGTGCCTGGGGAAGCCAGAAGAGGAGTTATATCCCTGTGATCTGGAGTCATGGGCAGTTGTGAACCATATGACATCAGTGCTTGGAGCTGAACTTCTGTCCTATGGTAGAGCTGAGAGCAAGACTGGTCTCCAGTCCCTGGTTTCTTGGAAATAAGACACCTTTAGGAAGTACCTCTGCCATGAAAATATTTTGCAAAAGAAGAGAAAAAAATTGTATTAGATATTTTAGTTTTCCTTGATCTTCTAGCTATAATACCAAGCTTGTTTCCTATAACTCTAATGTATTTTATCAATTTTTAAATTTACATTTTAACTTCAATGGAATGATTAAAACTCTTAGAAACTTGATGCTTTATTTTCCTGGTGCTAAGTGAGAAAATAATCTTTCTTTCAAGAATCAAGGGTAACAGTTAACTGGACCTAAGCAATTTAATATAAAAATTAATCATACTTTATCATAGTCATTTAGTGTTTCCAGTATAGTAGTCAGTAAAACTCGAATGTGGCAGCTATTAAATACATAAATAAATAAGGTGATTGATTTTCTTTTTTTGTGACTTGAATCCTAGGTGTCCTCAAAATTCCCAAACTAATGACCTGGCTAGAGTGTAGAGTGTTATTTGAGAGGCTGTGGAGCCTACAGGAAGTAAAGTCAAGATACTGGGGATCATGCTGTTTAAGGGGACATTGGGACTCTTGCTCTCTCTTATTTTTTCTTCCCAATTGCTATGAAGCAAGCACTCTTCCCCACAATAACATATTGTGCATCCAACACAATAGGGCTAGGAAACCCAGGTGAAATCCCTGAAACCATGAGTCAAATAAACCATTATTTCATTTAAGTGGTCTTATCTTTGCTTGTTTATCAAGTGATAGAAAGCTTACTACCAAAGAATGACAGAAAGCTCATTCAGATCAGAGGCTCTAAATTTGATTCTCATAATCCTCATAAACAGCAACAACAAAACAGAACGAAAGAAACGAACAAACCACACTGAAAAAGAGAATGTTCAGTGTTGAGCAGAGGGAGGAAGTCCCTCAGGTTCAATGGCCAGCCAGCCTATGATACAATACTTTGAGTTCAGACCAATGAGAGACTAGGTCTCAAAAATAAAAAAAGGTAGATGACACTAAGGGAATGAATGACACATGAGGCTTTTTTCAGACTTTCTCAAGGGTGTGCACACACATGCATGTACACACATATACTCATTCACACACAAACACCCACACACTTGCATAGACACACACAGAGACACACATCACACACAATACACATACACACACACACACACACACACACACACACCAAGAAAGTGAAGGAGAAATGTAGACCATAGCTAGAATTTCTTAATATTTAATATTTATTTAACAATATTCCAGATATTTGTAATTAATGTATAGATGAACAGATAGTATTTTCTGATTTTAGCTGTTAAATGTATTAATATTTACATGAATTCAACAGAGAAAGGTGAACTTGACATGGAACAGGGTCATATTGCTGGTCTTCAGACCGACAGTTGTTTTGGAGATAAGACCTCTTTGAAAATTGCTTTGAAGAGAAGTATCCTGAACCACTCCATAGACAGTCTCCAGTTTTCACTGAGTGCTTCCTATGCCTTTAATAACACCAATGTTGTTTCAGTATTTCAACCTGGACTTCCTAACTGGAAAGAACAGGACATTGTTATGCTAATACTTTCTGTTCCTGCCCTTTACCTTTCTGATTATGTGTTTACTGTTGTTTACATGTTTTGGAATGTTGGTGTTCACATTATCCAGGCTTCCTGTTGTCACTGAAATGACACAGTTCTTTCCTTATCGTGTACTTTTTAATATCGGTCTGTGTGAATCTGTTTAACAACCTCCCCCCCACACACAAAATGTTCATTAATTATCTTTTCCTTTTCTCCTTTCTACCCATACTAAGAAGTAATTTTCTGTATCATGCCTTAGTTTTCTTTTCTTCTTATTGTTTTTTAATCTAACATTTACTATCCTAGCAACTTCTATACGTGAACGACTGTGGACAGCATTTGTAACTCTCCAGATAACAGTGGTGAATCATTGGAATTCTTGCTTCTGTGTATCACAAAAAGAGATTTGCATGCACAACAAAAGCACCAATCATTGCTATTTATTCTTTGCTGATATAAAATGCATTCCAGTGGGAGGGGAGAAAGCTGAATGGAGATGATTTAAAAGCAAGTTTACTTTTAGTCAACATGTCAAGTAGGTTATTTTAATGTAGCATAAAAGTGACTGATGGCTTTACCACAATAAACGATCTAAACTAGTCTCATCATTGAAAGGTCCCTATTAATATTATTAGTAAACATTTGAAATTTATATGGTGCTTGATAAGTGAAAGCATCCTAGAAATAAAACACAGAGCAGATCTTCATTTTAGAAATGAATACAAATAATGAAAAGAATGAAATATGAAAGATTCTAGGTGACATACTTTTGCACAGTTTAGAATAATTACATCTCAGAGCAAGAATTTCATCCATGCAGAAGCGGTGCCTCTGGCAATAATTATCACTCTTCTCGATTACAAGTTTAGAAACATTGATAATAAAAAGTGTGGTAACATTTTTATTGCTTTTAACCTGGACTATACAGGGTATTAGTAATTACAATCACACATTATAAGTGTGATGTCACTGATCGTTGCAAGACTCACACAAAGCAAGTGAGAGTTTGGAATTAAAACTTTAAAATGATTAAAACCTGTCAAAATTTTAAAGGCCAAATAGAAAGTCTCTGAATATTTGCAACAATGGAGGTTTTTATTTCTACATAAAATCTAGAAGCCTAGAAAAGGTAAAACAGAAAGAAAGCATACGAGAAGCAAATCTGAAACTCTCACATGTGTGCAAACTCAAGGACATTTTCAGTGTTCACCTGAACCCAAAATATCTATTCCATTTCATCTGCTTCTCATATGAAACACATCCCACTTGACACCAATAATAAATTAGATAAAACACAATGAATTTTCTATATATAACTTACCAAAGAAATGTAAGACATACAGAGATGTCCAGTATTATAATTCTTACGAATTTTCTAAGTGATTATTCTTAGAAATTTAATATTTCTGATACCATCAGCATTCTGGAGTTGTGTATTTGTTAGTTACAAAGTGAAACCATTCACAATTTAACATTGTCCATTGTACTTAGCATTTATTGTCCTTTCTTGGACAAGAATCACATGCATTTTAGCAATAACTATGGCTAAATATTAACTCTTCTGTAGGACTCATGGTGTTTGGTGGATCATATTATTTAGGTTTTCCACAATGTATTTTTTTCTTTGTGATTTTGGTGTGTCAATTTCTTTTATTAAGTTTCAACAAAGAAGTCTACGAATAATAGATTTAAATTTCTGAGTGTGTCATTATTTGACTTTATTTTAAAAATATGACAGGCTTTATTTTGGATATTTTCTCAACAAATGAATTTTCTGCCTGTTTAGAAGAAATAGGTATGATTGACATGAAATGTTAAAGTAGTGTAAAAATGTGCTGATGTAAGATGATTTTGTGATGGTTAGCATAATTGTATTTTTTTTTAATTTAAGTGTGTTTATATGCGCAGATACCTGGAGGGGGTACTAGAATGGGGTGTCAGATCCCCTGAAGCTGGAGGTGCAGAAGGTTGTGAATGTCCCAACATGTGTTCTGGGAACAAAACTTGGGTCCTATGGAAGAGCAGCAGAGTGTTTTGAACTCCAGAGTCATTTCTTTAGCCGCCTGGTTCTTATCATTTAAATGATTACCTACTTTAATTTCTAGTATGAGAAGTCCTTCAAACTTAGGGTACTGGGCCAAGCCACTCACTGTCAACATCAATTGGATAGCAAGAAGAAAAGGTATTTTTAAAAATTACATTTTCAATGTGGCTCTGAGTCAAAGGCAAATGGTATGCTGGTCTACGTCACATTACAGAATTCCTTAGAGAGGCACTGTTAGTTGCTGAGGAATCTTATCCTCAGGGTATGACATGTAATTGCCCTCTGAAATTTTTGGTACCTATGATCACACACCATATGAGACCTATACAATATTGGGTCTATTAATGTTCTTTAGGGAGAGGGAGGGGCTTAAGTGATCCCACCCTGTGAGAGGATTTCTATCTAGGCCATCAAAGATTATTCAGGGGGAGGACTCATAAGGACCAATAGTAAGGATTTCTAGGCAGTTAACTGTTGCTAGGGAGAAGAGGACCATGAAGTTCTGTCCTTCCCTGAGAACATATAGATAACTAAATGTTACAGAGGAGAGAGAATGAAAGGAGAGAGAGAGAGAGAGAGAGCACATGTGAGAGAGAGACTTTCTTAAAGATGCTCATAAATCACCCATACTCTTGTGAGTAACCCCTCACTCAGTATCTTGGTTAGCATTACCTGTCAACTTGACACAGTGTAGAGTCATTTGACAAGATGACTCTTCATTCGAAGAAGTTCCTGTAAACGCAGCAAATAAACTCTTCCTTTTATAGGTTTTCTTGGTTACCATGTTCTAGCACAACAGAAAAGTAATACAAAGAGTCATGAGTTATGTGCAGTGCCTTTACCAATGAAGGCCAGAAAACAGGGAATGGGATCCCTTAAAACTGGAATCACAGATGTTTCTGAGCTGCTCTGTGGTCCTCGGAACCAAATCCAGGCCCTTGGGTAGAGTACTAAGTGATGTTAAGTGCTGAGTCATTTCTCCAGCCCCAAGTAGTAGATATGATCATGAAATATAAAATGTTGGAAATGGTGGGCTGGAGAGATGACTCAGTAGTTAAGAGCACATACTGGCCATGCAGAGGACAAGTTTGCTTTGCAACCACTTGTAACGCCAGCTCTAGGAAATCTGACACAGTCTTCTGGCCTCTGCAGGTACAGGCAATGATGTGTATGCACATGCCCACTTAAAGACACCCATGCATATACAAAATTAAAATAATTTTTTAAAATGTACAAAATACAAATATGGTCATGAGAATTCATATTTGTCTTAATATGTCTGTAAGTGTAAAGAAGACATAGTATACATGGATATTATAAGTTGTTTGATAGTGTATACAGATATAAGTTATTTGATGTTACTTGCTATAACTATACATCAGTGTTTACCTTTGTTTCAAACATATACTACATGATTGATTCCCACTAAATGTCTATACGTTAACAAAGTACTTTGCAGACATTTTTTCATATTTCATATTCTTTGTGGTGATTTGAAGAAGAAATGTCCTTCATTGCCTCTCATTCATGGTGTGGCTTGGGGAGGTAATGGAACTTTGAGGAGGTGCAGCTTTCCTGGAGGAAGATGTCACCAGGGTTGGGCTTTGGGTTTCTAGCCTCACCCCAGTTCCAGTTCACTCTGTTTCCCATGTGGAGCTGAGATGTGATCTTTCAGCTTCTGCTGTGCCTGCTACAACGCTTCCCTGCCACAAGGGACTTTAACTCTCTGGAAGAGTAAGTCACAATAAACTTTCTTTCTTAAATTGCCTTTGGCCATGGTATTTTATCATAACAACTAAATGACTAATACACTGCTTACCATTTCTTCCCTAAATAATCTTGTTTAGGGGACTGAAGACATGGATCAGCCTTTCTGAATACTTGTTCTTCCAGAGAACTGGAGTTTGGTTTCTAGACCCATGTGAGATGGCTCACAATGGTATCTATGATGGCTCTAGGGGATCTGATGCCTTCTTGTGACACCCATACAAATGAACACATAAGCAGACACATGAAGAAAAATAAAAATTTTTAAATTATTATCATCACATCTATTTTGCCATACTTTAACTCCAAGTAGCTTACACAGAACACTTTGGTAGGGGTTGGAGGTGGGGAGCGGGGGTTTTGAGGGTGCCTTTAGGGAAACGCGTATAAAGATGATTAAGATGGATTGAGATGCTCTGTATGAAATGCACAATGATTCAATAAAGAATATTTTTAAATACCATGATTTTTTTTTTATTTCTTATGTTTAAGTTCCTTTTTCAGATGTCTGATTTTGTATTGCAGGCCCAGTTTTCGGGCTGGTAGATAGAGACCACCCTCTGTCCATTTTCCCCCATTGTTGGGGGAACCCTAGAAGCTAGATCACAGCTAATTCTGTTCCTCACACATAATGAAGAAGAAATCAATTAACTAGTCCATCCAGTAACTGAACTGTCTAACTTATTCTTCAATAAAGTACACTCTACCCATCCTTGACAAGCAAAGAAACACATTTAATTAATTAGCAAAGTGTATGGCAAGGAACCAATTGATGTAGTTCCCGTGGTTTCTCCTTAGCCAAAGTTATAAAAATCATTTCCCATGTCATTTTTCTGAGACTCCATCAAATATAAATCTCCAAAATAGAAGAACAAGCATAAAGATGCCACGCACAGAAGAGCATTTGTTAGAGCTGAGGACGAGCAAACATTCCTGCACATAAGTAATGCATCTCTTTTCTATTTTAATTCACTGTCTTTCAAAATGAATGCAGTGTATTTTTGTTTGACTTGCGTGTCTACGCATGCATGTCTGTGTATGTGTGTTTGTGTGTGTATATGTCTCTGTGTGCATGTATATGTGTATATGTCGTGTGTGCATATGCACCTGTGTGTGGGTGTGTGTGGGTGTGTGTGTATGAAGTATACTTGGGAATGAAGATCACATGGGGGCCAGAGAACAAACTTGGTTGTCACACTTGTTTTCATGCTATTGAAAGAGACTCTTTCATTGATCTGTGACTACTGTAGGCTAGGCTAACCAGTCAGAGGTTCCCAGGGACCCACCTGTCATTGCCCTCCTGGTATGAGGCTCTAAGAATGTACAATGAAAACACTTTACTGACCGAGCTGTCTACCTAGTTCTTTTTCTTGGGCTCTTTTTAATTTTTTTTTTTCGGTTTTGAGTCAAGATCTCACTGGATAGCACTGACTGGCCTGGAACTAGATTTGTAAAGCTCGCTAGTCTCAAAGATGGGAAAAAGAAAAGACGTACCAATGTTGAGCCACCAAGTGTGGAGATGAACCAAACTTAACATGAACCAAATGACAGGCAAGAACTTGGCCTTTATCCCCTTGCGGGCGATGTAGTCAAGACTTACTAGCTACTGTTCCACTGCCATGATAAAACACTCTGACCAAAAGCAGCTTGGGGAGGAAAGAGTTTACTTGGCTCCACCTGCCCAGTCCCAGTCCGTCATCAAGGGAGGTCAGGGCAGCGCCTCAAGAAGGAACTGAAGCAAGTCCCGGAGCGAGTCTGCTTACTGGATAGCTCACGGGCTCATGGTAACTAGCTTTCTCTTCTTCTTCCGTGGTGCCACTCACAGTGGGCCAAGCCTTCCTTCATTCCTTAGCAATCAAGACAGCGCCCCAGAGACGCACCCATCAGTGGGTGTGACAGAGGAGAGACTGCCTTGAGGTTCTTCTTCCTGTCATGTGTACAACAAAAACTAACCTGTCAAGAACCAAATGTAAGCACTAGCTTCCCGGTGTGGCATCACCTCTCAGAACCGCACTCATGGGTGTCAGGCAACAGCGGAGTGTGTGGAGAATCTCCCCAGTGCTCCACAGGGGTCAGAAGTCAGAGTGGGCCAGCATGCTCCAGTTCCCGAGAACGCTAAGTAAAAGCTCCATCCTTTTTATGAATCCAGGATGTTGTTTGGAGAAGTGGAAACACATTCAATCTGAGTCTATGAAACGTGATGTGGGGTGGGTCCTCACACATAGGTTCCTCCCAGGCAATCCCCGCAGGTCTCAAACTAACATATTGTACCTTGGTCTAGAATCTTCTGTTCCCTTTGTGAATATACAATTAGAAATCAATTCTTCCAAATTAGAAAGAAAATTATATACTAGGGAAGGGTACTTAACAGTTCTAAATTACAAAGCAGACATACATGACCAAGAAGAAATGGCCATGCCTTGCTCTGAGCAGCACGCAAACAGACAGGCCTGCATTCACAAGATGCTACACCAACTCAGAGCTGCAGGCGGTGTTTTCAAGGAGGATTTCACACTGTAAGAAATACCTTGAAGCACAACACCCAGATTACATTTGCCAGGGTTGGCATTACTCTCCTGTAATCCCAGACCTTGAGAAGGGAGGTAAGAGAATCAGGAACTCACGGCCAGCCTCAGCTACATAATTTTTCAGGCCAATCTGAGTTACAAGAGATTCTTTCTTAAATAAAAATCAGAGTACCATGTTTTAAACAGGATTTGATACAAATTCTTAGATATATGTATAGGTGTCCATGTGCATGTAACCTTTAAAAAGAACATTATATTAAATGAACATTACATTAAATTTCATAAAATTTTTGAACATTTTCATGACCCATCTGTCCATATGGAAATTTGACAATTCTTAACAAGCATTTAACGATGATTCAACATTCTATTAAGCAAATAACTGAAATCACTTTAAAGGCGTGGTGTCTGCATGAGGGGACAGGGTGTCTTAGCCTGCAGAGGGGAAGTCATTGCTCTTCAGCAGAGGCATGTGGTTCAAATGAGAGGAAGAGAGGCGTCCAATGGATCCTGAGATGGAATGTTTGGAAAGCACACTGAAACCTGCCATTCTATGAAACTTAAATTTGCTTCTTTATTGGTCATTCAGGTTGATTTTCTTGCTTAAAATATTTTATGTACAAGTAATAACTTCAAGTCAACTAACTGATATTATACAACAGTGAAACTTGTAAGGAGCAGGGAAGAGAGCAGAAAAATTATGAGAAATAAGGTTATTTGTGTAAGTCCCCTTGTTTCCTCTTGGTCCCTCTACTTCATGGTCATCACCTTTCCTAGTCCTGGAAAACTACTACAATAAAACACCATAAGCTGTACAGCAACAAACACCAGAAGTCTACTACTTAGCAGTCTAGATTTAGGTTGTGCTAAAGGCCCATTTCATAGTCACAGAAACTGTCTTCATATCATGCTTCACAGGGTAGAAAGAATTAACTGAAATCTCCTAGGCCCTTCATGATTGAAAGTATCCCCTCTCTAAGGGTTCCAGCTTGAAACCTGAATCATATCCAAAATACATCATGGGTGTCAAGATTTAGGGAGTTTACATTGGGACCTGCAGGATGCATGCCCAGCTGTGGAGCTTTCTGTCTGGGTGTGCACAGTGGAAAGGCTAGTTCATACTGACATTCCACTGCAAATGTCACCTGGGCCATTTCGGCACTGGGTCCAGTGACTGACAAGCATGGAATTGGAGAATAATTCTACACTTTTTCTATCTTACATCATCTTGACAACTTAAGACTTTCTGTTGAACAGTCTCTCAGAATTCTTTTTTTATTTTTATGGAGATTTGTTTTAGAAAATTAAGGATTTCTTCACCTTGGTCTCAACTCATCTTCACCACTGGTCTTGATCCTGATAGTCAAGCTTTATCTTACTGAAGACATTCAAAGCCTGAATTATTGCCATTCATTAAAATAAGAGAAGTTAATACTAGAAAAGCAGGATATGCAGATTGTTCCTGAAAAGAAAATCTCCTGGAGTAGAAGGCATTGATTTTCCTGTTTCTTTTCTGAGTGATTCTTTCTGTACTGAAGTTTTCCTTCCTGTTTAGAATAATTTGAATTGAGAAAGAAAGTTTCAGACTTACTGCAAATCTCAGCCTGTAATTACTGGTAAGATTAATCAAGAGAGCACATTTATAAGTGTATACAATTTAAAAATCCAAGTACCATCAGCACAGACAACCATGGACAAGGGGTACAGAGTTGGGCATTTCATTTTTTTTAAAATATTCTCTTTAACCTCACTTCTCAATTGTTTTCTCACTCAGGTAGAGACATAATAATGGACACTTTAATATTTTAATAGCTCTGTTTCCACATCTCATTTCCCTCAAGCACAGGGACAATTTGGCAATCACCTTCAAGGCATTTAAAGGAATTCTTCAAAGACATAGAGGATAAAAACAGATTACCAAGCTACAGAGATAGATGAAGGTAGGGCACAATGATTCTCTCAAAAGGAGCAAAAGTTTCATGTATAGGCATGAGATAAGCAACCTATTTTCTTTGGTTCCTCCCTTGGATTTATTTTGAACCCCATTGGCATCTGCAGCCATGGGATTAGACAAAATTTCCACTATTGAAGGAACATACCATGCTCTGAGAAATCACACACACTTGACCCAGGCTGTATTTTGATGAAGCCAGAATCTTCCCAACTGTTTCTAATATAAACCAAGAGAGGAAAGATCCTCTGTACCCTTTAGGAAAGAAGTGGTGGGAACACAGGAAGTTCAGCTTGACACACCTAGGGAGAGGGAAACTCACCTGAAGAACTTCGTCCACCAGACTGGTGTTCGCAGACCGGTGAGGGCATTTCTTACTTGTTGACCAATCTAGGAGGGCCCAGTCTACTATGAGCAGGGTCATCCCTGGACACATGGACCTGGGCTATATAAGAAAGGTAGCTGAAAGTGAGTCGGGAAGTCAGCAAGTAAGTTGCATTCCTCCATGGTCTGTGCTTCAGTTCCTTTCTCCCAGGTTCCTGCTTTGAGTTCTTGTTTTTCCTTCCCTAATGATGGGCCCCAGCCTGTAACCTAAAATAAACCCTTTCTTCCTCCCATTGTTTTTGATCAGAGTGATTAATGACAACAACAGAGACGCAACTAGAATAAGTGGCTCTTGTCCTCTAAGTAGGACCTCAGGCTCCATCATTCCCTGAGAGGCATGCTGACTGAATTATGGAGGAACAGGGTGAGGGGAAAGCTAGGTGATTTTCCTCTGGTTTTCTTTGCTTTCAATTGTTTGTCTCTGGTGACTCACCTTCTCTTCTTCAGTCTCCCATCATGGATTTTAGCTTCCATTCGCTCTCTCTCCAATCCTTAGAAGATCATCGATCTGTGCAAGGCTAGATTCAGCAGTAGTTTAAAGAGAACAATGATCCCAAGTCCTACCCAATTTTAAGATGCAGACTGGTCTATGGTATATATACACAAATTAGATAATGTGCCATAATAACTTCCTTGCACCCTGAGCTTGTAGCAATAGAGACCAGAAGCATTGAGCTACAGCACCTTGCTTCCCTTTTGATCTACATTTGCATCTAAACTTGAATGAGACTGTGTGTTATTCAGTATTTTTGTTTTCTCCCTTTTAAATGTTGAGAATGGTTTATAATTTGAAAACTGTTCAGGTGAAACCTCTGAGCTGTATTGGATTGTTGTAATAATTTATTGATAATAGTTCATGGTTTGTGTATGGTCACAGAGCGAGATGTGATATGATACTCTTACATGCTAAAATAACTAATGTTTATTTTCTATTTTGCAAAGAATTGACTCACCTGACTGATAACAGAGCTGTTAAACATGCTTTATTATAATTCTTATTTTAAGGATGAGGAAACTGGAATTCAAGAAGCCTCTGATTTTTTTCAAAATCATTCAGCTAAGAATCAAAGCCTGGTAGAGAGCTAGCACAAAGAATTCACATAGATTGGAGAGCCTTAACTACATGCACAAACAGTGGTGAACACTAGCTGTGCTCACAGAGAACCAAGCCAGCAGAATGGAGCCAATTCAAGGAATAAGCATCTGTCTACCCACGGTGGAAGAGAAGAGACTAGCAAAGCAATACTTTACCTTGTTCTGGAAGAATTCTGGTGTTTTTGTTCCATGTGTTAGTCCAACCAGAAAAATGAAGACAGAGGACACGTGTAGTCTGACACTGCATCAGCAGTGAGAGGGATTAGAAGGGAGGCGGGGAGAGCTGAAATGGGTTCCTGTAACTTTCCAGACCAGTACAGGGTCTGGGTTCCTGTTTACACTTGAAAAATGTCACAATGGGTTGAAGAGATGGTTCAGAGAGGAGTTTGTTGCCCAAGTGTGAGAACCTGAGTCTGAATCCCCAGCACCAATATAAAGGCCAGGCAGGCCTAGCAGACCACCTATAACCCTGGTAAGAGGGCCTCCCCAGGGCAGGCTTGCTATCTTGACTAGCTCAGATGGCAGGATCCTGGTTCAGTGAGGAACTCCACCTCAATAAAGAAGGGGAAGAGCAATCACAGTAGGCACCTGACATCAACTTTGAGTATCCACACCTGAACACACAGGTGCATGCTCTTCTGCCACACATGCACAACCACACACGCATGAACATGCATGTACATATGCGCCACACACATGAAGCAGTAGGTCAAAGTGAAGGTTTGGATTTCCATCATGCTACACCTGTGCCTGTTTCTTCCTCTTTTTCCTTGTATGTTTTTCCTTTGTATTTTTTCTCTTCTTCTTCTTCATCTCTCTATCCCAGCAGCTCTCAGATGCAGAATTCTTTATCATTCCAGGTCATAAAGTGATGAATATCTCTTATTTGCTTCCTCTTGCCTCTCACTCTTTCTGTCTCCCTGGAAGCCAGCATCAGCATCAAAACGGTTGCCTGATGACATCCAGACTTCCCACCTCACAAATGACATTTGGCTCTAGATCCTTGATAAATACTCTTTATTGAATAAATTAATGCTGCTCCAAATTTTCTTCTGTTTCTTTGAATAAGACGTTTTGTAACGCAATATTTCTAGTTCATTGTTTCCAACTGATTTGTTTGCATTATGATACACATTTCCCTGCCCAGCACTTTTGAGAAGCTTGCTTTCATATATAACATCTACATACAGAAATTTATTTCCTATATATGTGATACTACAGTTTTGAAGATTGAGCTGACTTCTCTCAGACTGTGTGAGTTTATGATTCATGTCCAGATCACAAACACTCTTGAAAATATATGTTAGTCAGTGGTTGCTAGAGAAAGTAAGAGGTGTAAAGGACTGTATAACACAGTAAGATTATTTATTATACCAGACAAACTTTTGTGGGATGGAGTGACATTTACATTTTCTTAACTGTAGGGGAACTGCCAGCTTTTTCCCAGTAGAGGCACAGGGCTGTTGATAAACCCTCAAAATGGGGAGAGTGAGAGGGCTGAGCTGGTACAGGAGCTTTCCACTGAGCTTGATGACCCAAGTTCAACCACATGTTGGAAGGAGAGAACTGGCTCTTGCAAGTTGTCCTCTGACCCCACATGCACCATGGCATATGGGTACACACACACACACACACAGAAAAATGAACAAATATAATATAAAAAAATATGTGGGCTTGGTAGCACTCATCTTTACTGCCAGCAGTTCTGAGGTTGAGGTAGGCAGCTACCTGTGAAACTGAGGCCAGATTGTTCTACACAGTGAGCTCCTGACCAGCTAAGACCCTGTCTCAAAAAAAAAAAAAAAAAAAAAAAAAACCTCACAAAACCTTCCTCCATCTGGTGTGGCTATCCTGGGTCTTTTGTGGTTTCTTATGAATTCAAGGATTTTTTTTTCTGTTTCTGTGAAAATAACACAAGAATTTTTATTGAGATTGCGTTTAATCTGTTATTTGCGATTGTTAGGATGTAAATAATGCAAATAAAATACTCATGTATGAAACAACACCCTTCCCCCACAAAATAAACAAACAAACAAAAATAAATAAATAAACAAGACCCATGATTTACATGCTAGCATTCTGCAGCAATTACTCATCCAGAGTGAAAACCCAGTCTGGGCTATGATCCTCTAAACCTCTGAAATGTTAGTAGGTCAGGCTTGAGATCCTCTGGTTGTCATGTTCCTAGAAAACAAAGAAGCTCATGGTTGAAGGAAGGCAGGTAATGAAGCCATCAAGGAAAGAAGAGTCATCACAAAAAAGGAGGTAAAGTCATGGCTGCAAGAATAATCAGTACTGGAGATGACATGTGTAGGTCACATCTGTATGTATTTTCTGTTATAAAGTAAATGATAGATCCCCTTCGACTCCTCAAGGCATTTTAGTGGAAATCAGCTGTACTATTCAAAACCTCAAGTGATGCATTTCTGAGATACATATCCGTGCATGTATACTTGTGTATATTCACATATTCACACATATAGATATGCATTCATATGTGTATTCCATACACAGATATATATGTGTGTGTCTATGTTGATGTATACATATGCACCTATAAATGCTATGAATGTGAACCAAATACGCTAAGATCAACTCCCTAAACTAAAAGGGGCAAAGAATCACTGTTACACTGCCAATCAGTAAGATACAGCCATTGCTGAGTATCCAAAAGCTTTCCTCCGAGGACAGTGTGAAAACTCGGAAACTGTTCCATTTGGTCTGTATTTAAGTCTCTGCATCATCATCCTTGGAGGACCTAACAACTAGACAGTGACTTAAAAGTGTATCTGGAGTTCCAGCAGGGAGCACAGTTGCTGTAAGACCCATGGTCACACACTGTATTTCTGAAGGAGATTTGTCTTTCCTCTTTGGTTAGACACTCAGTTCGCAGTGGCGATATGGGGTGGGTAGACTAGCAGAAAAGAGTTTGATGAGTCAAAGTAATTTGGAGAATAATGAAAAATAACTGGTGACATCTCACTGTCATTATAAAGCTGCAGGGTTAAAAATAAAAAGGTGCAGCTGGGATGAATACAGTTGTGTAGACCAAGAGGAAAGAACAGATGAGCCAGTAATACTTTCTCACATTTGAAATCAGTGTATCTTTTACAGAGGTAGCACAAATGTGCCTTACGGAGGGCTCCTATCAAATAAGTGGTCCTGTGAAAACTGGCAATCCATATGTAGAAGAAAAAGTTAAACCCTGATCACCCTCCTTCCACAACATTCAGTTCCAATGGACTAAAATTACAAATCTTAGAACTGTAAAACTGCTAGAAGAAAGCATAGAAGAAAAGCTCATCGACTTCGACCTCAGGAATGACATTTGGGGATGCGCTTAAGCACCTCAGCCACAATAGAATATGGCAGATAAATAGAGGTACATCCAACTAAGAAGCCTCTGCATAGCCAGAGGAACAGCATATTACAGCGTGCACCTGTGCAATGAGACTCAGTATTTGGAGGTGATCAGTCAGACAAAGGATTAATATGCAAATTATACAAGGGGTGCAATGTCAATAGAATGAAAACAATCCCATTAAAATTAGGCAAAATCAATGGAGTAACTGTGTCCCATAGTATGTTATGTAGGTAAAAGTAAAACCAGAGAAATTGGGGTGAAACTCAAATTAGGCTTCACATTATATCTGTTGCATGATTGAATAACACAAAATGAATGGTGACAAGAGTGTGTAAAAGAAGGTACACCATGTGTAGGAATGGAAATGACTAGGATTTTTATGGAAAATAGCCCAGCAATTCCACAAAGGAATACAGATTAAGCTACTGTAGGATCCAGTGGTCCTGCTGTGGTGTGTAAATCCACCAGAAGAGATATAAACATTTCGAAGATACATGTCTACTCTCGTGTTCATTACAGCATTAGTAACATCAACAGAAATATGATCTACCTATACCCAGAAACAACAGGAGAATGGTGTATATACATTTTGAAATATTATTGGGCTTAGAATAAGAGAGAAATTCTATAATTTGTGACAACATACATGAATGAGAAATCTACCATGCTAAATAAATGTTATGCAAAGAAAGTGAAACATGACACCATCTCAGGTATATACAGTATGAAAGAACTTTGAATTCAGGGAAATAATGAATAGAGCAATGGGGCTGAGTGGAGGGCAGTGTTGAGCAAAAAATATAACATTTCAGTTAGATATGAGCACCAAGTAAAAGAGATCTATTGCCAATATTGGATTCTTAGACAACTATTGAAAGAAGAGATTGTATTTCTATTACATAAACTGTGTTTGTGAGGTGATGCACACATTAATTATATCAGTAAATTATTTTATAGTATATGTATATATATATTTTAAAACATGTTCTTGATAAATGTATACAATATTGGCTTGTCCATATAATTACATGTGATAATTTGCTCAAGAACAGTGAAGGGCTGGCAGGATGACTAACAGTGAAGGTCGAGGTGAGGTGAGGGTCTCAGTGCAATCTCGGGAATCCATGAAAACGGCTGGGCATGATCGAGTATGCTCGGATTAGTTTTTAGATCTTAATTAGTAGCTCTAGGGGAGATGGAGACCGGTTGATCCTATGGGCTCACTGGGCCAGCCAGCCTAGCAGACGCTGTGATGACCAGGCCAATGGGAGAACCTGTCTCAAAAATGCATGTGGATGGTGTAGTGAGGAACAACTGAAAGCTGACCTTTGGTCTCTACACACATGCACCATCACACAGATGTGCACCCATCTTACATAAAATGTGAACATCTTTTGAGATATACCATGCTTTATCTGAGGAAAGATAGGGTAAATTAAAGAAATGTAGTTCTTGGCTTCAGAGCCAATTGCCAGCAACAGCCCTCTATGCTCAAAATAACCCACAGAACCTCCCAAAGAGGAAGCGTGAATTTCTTGAGCAGTTCATTGCCTTTGACATTCTTGACAAGTGAGAATTTTTAAATATGTGAGTGAGTTTACTTTTTGTCTATGCATTGGCTGTAATAGTTAACTGGGGAGAATAGTCATTCCTTTATTGACAGAATTTGGTGTTAGTCAGAGCTACCATGGACTTTTTTTTTTTTTTTTTTAATTTAAGAACATGGTCTAGGTACCAAACACAAACCTACCTTTCTGTGTCCCTAACCCAATGGGAAAAGATTAAGAGGTTTTTTTGTTTGTTTGTTTGTTTTTTAACGAAGATAATACTATAGGGTTCTTTTTATTTGATGAATGAGTCTGCAATACATATACTGATATGTGCTAAATTTTGGAAGACTTTTATCCTTGCCTTACTATTAGTGTTTTTATTAATTTTCAAATATTCAGACATATTTTGAGTGTACAGATGATGATTTTCTTTTACCTCTATGACAAGCCATCATTTTTAAAATTTTTTATACAGCAGTATTTATTATTTTCTCAGTGGGAATTTGTAAGAGATGGGCATCAAGGAAGTTGCTGAATTGTAGCTTGGACTGAATCCCTTTATCAAAGACTCTCCTTACAAGCCCAGATACAATAGAGAAGATCATTAGTCAATATAATATATATATATATATATATATATATATATATATATATATATATACACACACACATATATATATACAGAAATATTCTGAAGTAAAACTGGAAATTCCTGATGAAATTTATGTATGTGTTGATTCTCTTGTGGTTATACTAGAATTAAGTTCAGTACTAAAATTTGGAATTGATTCTATTCGAGTTATGGAAATCACTGGTGGCTTGTGATGAACCATCTAGTTACGAGAATTTTATCTTTTGTAATTGGTGCCTTAAGAGCTCTGATGAAGCACAATGCTTCAAACTGAAAGTGCAGGGGAAGCTGGCGTATAGACCTCTCACACACAAAAAGTACAAAAGCCCGAAGCTTTAGAAACACAGAACTTCTCTTTGAATGAAAAGCACTCTATCTAAAGGTCATTCAGACTAGAATATTCTCACATAAGAGGTGAGCTGTATTTTAAAATCTTTCAGACTGTCATATCCTCTCGTAGGTTACAAGTGTCATAAGACCAGACCTAGAAGCCTAGCTTGTCACAATTTGGTGATTTTAGTGGTTTAAGCAAACATGGATTAGTTTTGAAGTTTAAAAGAAGAACAAAGGGCAAAGTGAGATATAAGCTTTCAAAATAACATTTGAATTTATTCTTAGGAAATTTCATGCATGTTCATGTGTGTATCATGATCATATCCTCCCTAAGTCCCTCCTTCAACTTTCCTAGCAAATCACTTCCAACTTCATGTCTTTTTGTACTCCACAGCCAACTTAGTCCAATTAGTGCTGTCCATATGCACATCTTCCACTGGCCAACTCCCATCAAGGAAAAGTGATTTACCTAGCTCAGAAGCCCTACATTAAAGCAGATCCTCAGTTAGAGATGGGTATCTCTCTCCACTGCATGCTGGAACTCTAAGTGGCTTGCCTTCGTGGAGGATTTATGAAAGTAACAAGAAGTGCTGTGAGTCTATGTGTGGAAAAGCCCTGTCATGTCCAGAGGACAGAATGTCATAGCTCTCTAAAGAGAAAGTGGCAGAGTGGATTCAAAGAAATCTTTGAAAAAGTTTGAAAATGGCCACACTGTGTATAGTTGATTCATTGTAATTCAGCAAGGTTTCCTCTGGGTTATATTTTCACCTGGGCTTTTCTTTGAGCTCCAAGACAGTAATTGCAGCCACACAGAATTCAGAGTTATTTTAATTAAAGATTGAGCTAAGGAGAGCATGCCAGTACAATTTTTCATGTCTTAATAAGAACATACGTTTTGCTGGGTACCTTTAGATATAGTTTCTATTCACAGAATCGCTTTTATTCTGAATGAATTATAGAAAGAAAGCAAATATCTTTAAGCATGAACCAACTTTCAAATCTTGGAGACTGGAACAGAGCAGGAGTGGACATCTGCTCCAACACTGATGTCCTACAGTGGGAACCAGCAGGTATATGAGATGTGATGGTAAAAGGCTTTGGAAAAGCTCAGAAATGCAAGCATGGCTTAAATGTCACAGGAAGCATCAAAAATGTCATGGAATATGGCATATTTGAATAGAGTTTAAGACAAGGCTAGGCTCTGGGAATGGCGGCACAAATGTGGAATCTAAAGACTGTGGAGCTAGAGTCAGGAGTATCATTGCACATTCATCGGCTATATAGTGAGTCCCAAGCCAGCCAGAGCTAAATAATGTGGCCTTGTTTCAAAAAGCAAGTAACAATGATAGGATTTAAGTTTGTAAAATTAATATAAGACATACTGAGTTGTTTTATCAGAATGCTTTAAGTAACAGATTGTAAATCAGTTTCACACTGTAGCCCAAGCTGGTCTCAAACTCTTGACAATCCTTCCTCAGTCTCCTCAGAACTTAGGCATGAACTTCCAGACCTTATGTAAAGTGGCTTTTGGTAAATAGTCAGATATGGAAACTGGAAAGTATTTACGTGCTATATGAAAATATACATAGTATATAAACAAGAAGTACACTTAGGATGTTGTAATGGAGTTCCTAGTGTGTTTTCATTAACAGTTGAGACATCACTTGGTGCACGCCTGCCTCCGTGGCTGATGTTCTAAGAAGAGGGGTGTGGAGATCTGCCTAGTAAGATGCATTGAACATAGGAGTGGAAAGGTTTTTGCCACTAGAAACATTCCTTTGAATGTGCTCAAGGTAATCATGGTAGTGAATGTCAGAAAGAATAACTGGAAAACATGCCTAAGAATGTGAGTTAAAATGTGAGGGACACGCAGAGCCATGCGACCATGACAGCAAGGGAAAACCTGAGAATGACTAACAGCACAGATGTTTCAAATCTGAATATACAGAAAAGGAGTATCCTGTATTTGAGAAAAGGATATGAAAGGGAAATACGTTTGCATATGAAAGTTTTAACTGTTTAATGACCACTAAGCAGTGCTACTCTGGTATTTATGTGTAAAAAGATGTACTTTTTAAAGATTTTACTTTTATTTTTAAATGTGTGTGCATTTAAACAGTGCTTGCTGCTCTTGCAAAGTAGCTGGATTTAAAAACTATTTTATATAGTATTTTTATTTTATGAGTATACTGCCTGAATGTGTGCAAATGTAGGTATGTGCATGTGAGTAAATTTGCCTGAGGCCAGAATAGTGTGTCTGATCATCAGAAAAGATCTGGAATTACAGGTGATTGGGAGCCATCTGCTATGGCTGCCTGGAATCAAACTCAGCCACTGTCAGGGTAAATTTACAGAGTTTTTCTCTGCCTCCAAGAATGTGACTGACAGAGATGAAGCCAATAGAGTCAACTACTTTCCAACCAACCAGTGACTTAGGGGGAGGGTCCAGAGGGAAAGCAGACAAATCTGGGTAGGAATCGTGGGTGGGGCGCCACGGGTCTCCATCTTGGGTGTGTGTGCCGGACTTCTGATCAGAATGCTGGCTTCCGCCGTACAAATTTCTATCTCTCTCCAGGGGGATAAATCCTTTATAAGTAACCTGGAATAAACTGGTTCTCCAGTTGGAGAGCATTCTCCTTCGCTCAATCGGTTCAAACCTAGGGGTGGGGTGGTACTGAACTCCTGGGCTCACTATGAGAGGAGAATTCATAAGAAGCTACTCTAGGGTGCTAGAGAGATGGCTCAACAGTTAAGAGCACTGAAACAGGTACATTTACACACATAAAGGCAGTACACTCAAAATAAAAATAGTATATAAGATAGTTTTTAATTCAGCTACTCTTCAAGAGCAGCAAGTACTCTTAACTATGGAGCCATATCTCCAGACCTATAATTTTTAAAAATATTTTATTAATTTTATTTAATGTGTATGAGTGTATGTGTGTATGTAAGTTTATCTGTGTCATGAAATCCCAAGAGAGTTTATATCTCCAGACCTGTAATTTTTTATATTTTATTATTTTTATTTTATGTATATGAGTGTATGCATGTATATAAGTTCATTTATGTCATGCAATGGCCAGAGAGTTCAGAAGACAGTGTTGGCTACCCAAAACTGGACTTATTGATCGTTGTTTCCACTAACCATGTGGGTGCTGGGAACCAAACGCAGGTCATCGGCAAGAGAAGCCAGTGTTACTAACAACTAAGCTACCTCTCCAGCTGTCCCCCGCCCCTGCAATGAGGATTAAAATGATAGCATGTAATCCACTTAAATTTTTCAAGGACAGTGAAGACTTGCTGACATTGGTCCATCCATGGTCTCACTGTGAGGGTCTTCATTTCACTTCAGATTTATTCTCAAGGTCAAATGATTCTAGTTATGTGAATATCAGTGACTATGTTGGGTTGTTAAAATATTCTTTCCAAGTTACCTTTGGCTTTTAATTACCATTGACAATGAAAACAATGACCATATAGTTTACAGGTCTCTAGACTTTGTGACCTTCTCCTGGGGAACAGGAATAAGATGAACTGAAGAAATCTTGGCTACATTTAGAAGAACTTGTTTACAAAGGAAGGAAACGTGTTATCTGCATCAGTTAGAGCAAAAACGGTCTATCTAACATGCATTTAATGTCAACCAGGATTTAAACAGTCTGAAGAAACAGGAAAGCAAGAGCTCAAAAGTGGCTGTTCTGAGATATAACTGGATATTATCTATAAAATAATAAAATGACTTCAAAGTGGGTAGAACCATGGGGAGCCTCATAATTGTTCAAAGTGCTGAGAATAAGAACTTTGAGTGCTCAGACCTCCATGGGAAATCTAGATCACCTGCTGCTCATCAACAGAGGAAGAGGAGGCAGGAAGGACTGAGGAGCGCAGGCTGTCGGGGAGTGGTGTGAAATGCTGTCTTCTAAGACAACGTGGCTACCACCCTCGTGAATGCCACGCATGCCTTTCAGCTGTAGTTGCATGCTCAAGAGCTGCAGATGGTCAAGCAATCCGAATTTGAAGCTCAGACGAGAGAGGTGCTCAGGAGGCGAGGCCACACCCTTAACTGAGGAGCTACTGGCAGTAGATAGCTACTGGGAGAGAAAGAATCAGTCTGTGGGAGTGTGGCCTGAGCTACTGTGAATGGCTCCACACTTGTACACATATGGGCAGCCTTAGACTTAGCGGCTTATTAAAAAATAAAGAGCATGTGAATTTATTAGGAAACATAGGGGAAATAAGGGCACTTTGGAGGGAAAATGATGGCTAGAAATGCTCATACTTCATATACAAGTATGACATTCTCAAAAAATAATTTTTAAAAGAGTAACCCAGAAGAGTATTTGCAAAATAAAGTACATGTGTACAAATAACTTCCCCATGGCTAGTATTTGAGAACAGATTATTTCATCTCTTTTCTACACATAACATATTTAAGACTTTCATTTATGAAGGTATATTCTAAATCAGTAGCTTTCATTCAGGGTCCTTGGTGCCACCATGGGACATTTGACAATCTGTAAAGATCTTTTCCCTTGTCATGGTTTGGAGTGAAAGTGGTAGTGGTATTGAACCCTAAATCTGAGATCCTAAGGATGTGAGGCATATGAAAACGAAGTTTCTGCTGTCATGGAGAGGTCTTTACTGGAATAAAGCATTCAGACACAGATACATGAAGAGGAAGCAGAAAATCTCCTCTATGAATTATAGAATGAAAATAAGGGGTGGTCTACCAACTTCTATGATAAACACTCTGACAGCAAGCAACTTAAGGAAGGAAAGCGCTTACTTGGCATGCACTACCAAGTCACAGCCATCACCGATGAAGTCAGAGCTTATGCTCAAACAGAAACTTTCAGAAGCAATTATGGAAGGACACTATGCTTGGATCACTTGCTGACTCATGCTTAGATAATTTTCCTGTACAGTGCAGGACCACTTGCCCAGGGAATGGTGCCAGGCATAGAGGCCTGGTCCCTTCCATATTAGTTAATAATCCAAACAATTGCTTCCCTTTGCTTATAGGTCAATCTGATCTAGGAAGTCCCTTAATTAAGACTATTTTTTTTTGGGTGACTCCAGGACCTTTCAAGTTGACAGTTAAAGCTAAGTAGGACAGGTGGTATTTATACAGGGTAGACATGGAATGACACTAAGTAATCATATGGCTCTCTAGACAGATTCTTCTGGGTGGAGAATAAACAAGGACAGATGTCCTGGAAAGTGAGCTTTGTATGTTCAAAGAAAAACAGAGATGTCTGTGTGCCCAGAGCATAGAAAGGAAGCAATCAATAGGAACAGAAGTCAGGAGATAAATGATTGCCAACTCATATAATCATTTACTCAACATGATAAAGACACCCAGGTTCTATTTCTTGTGAGTGAAGTCACAAGAAGGTGTTAAACAGAGCAGAGACATAGAGTGAGATTTTTAAGAGCGTGGTCTCCCATACTGAAGGACTAGAACAAGCAGAGTAAGGCCAATTAATGAGAAGCTGGGGAAAAAATACCATTTTTTTTGTTTGTTTTTTTGCTTCTTGTCTCAAAGTAATAGTAGTGGATGATTGAATTCTAAAATGTATTTTCATATTAGAGCCAAAACATTCTGCCTTCAGAGACTATGGAGTCCAAATCAGCATAATGCAAGATTACCAGAAGGATTCCATGAGCTGGTTTCAGACTGCACCAGTGAGTGGAGCCACTTTGATGTCCAGTAGCTATCGACTTTTGCTATGAGGAGAAGTATCAGGCCATATATCTATATATATCTATATATCTATATCTATCTATCTATCTATAGATAGATAGATAGATATAGATATATAGATATATATATATATGCCACTGTGTAAGAGAGAAGCTAAGTTTTATGAGGGAGATTTCTCTCATCAGGTGCCATATTACTTATTTGGTAACTAATAAACTTTCTCTGCTCTGGCAGGCAGTGAATGTGAAGCAGTTCATGATATTGCTGTGATGGTATTAAAATTCCTCCTAGAATAAGGATATTCTTCTTGTCTAGAAGTCACATAATGGGCAATATTCCATGTCTGTGGATGTTGGTGCTAACAGGAAAGCTAGGCACAGTGAAGTCAAACCCACTTCTAGAAGGCATGCTCATTCTAGCAAGGTGGGTATTCCATTGTTATCAGGCTCCTGTCAAAAATCTAGCTGGTTCTTGGTTCCAGGTCAGCAACAGCCGAACTTTATTGTGATCAGCGCATAGTCTCAGTAGTTTTGAGATCAAGGCCGACCTTGGTGAGGAAAAATCATGCTGGACTCAATTTGTGGCTTCAAACCTTGCCAAAATTGCAGCTTCATTACTAAGTGCATTTAAGCAGCATTGGGGTGTGATTAATAATCACAGAGGGTGTCTGCCTGATCAGTAAGAGTTCCACATGCAGTGTCCTTTGATGGGTATTCAAAATCGGATGCAAACATCTGTATGCTCTACATCCATCCTGAGAAATTCCTGGGTATATATATTCAACAGACTTCCTGGAGACACAGACATATTTATATATCCGCGTTAGCCTTAGTTTAAGGAAAATGTTAAGTAACTTCTGAAAAATGAATGACATTTTACCTTTTTGATACCCGGCCTAGTTTCATTTCTATTGCTCTGACAGAAAGGAACTGATGGGAGAAAAGGGTTAATTGCATTTTACAATTCCAGCTTATATTCATAATTGTGAGGAGTCAAGGCAGAAGCTTCAAATAGCTAGTCATATGAAACCCACAATCAATAGCACAGAGAAACTAATACATGCACACTAGTCATAAGACACCCACAGTCAAAGTACAGAGAAATTAATACATTTCTACACTTTTATACAATTCAGGACCCACTGCTTGAGAATTCTGCCAACCATAATAGGCTAGATCTTCCCACATCAATGAACTAAATTAAGATAATCTCTCGCAGGCATGTCCAAGGGCAATCTGATCTAGACAGTCTCTCACTGATACCCTTTCAAGGGGATTCTATGTCAAGCTGACAAAGATTATCACCACAGTTAGCTTCAGTTTTCGCCAGTTTTATCTTTTATCATTTTAATATCTTATCTGTGGTCATTCTTGTAGAAAGGTCTACTGGGGAAATATTTAGAGGAAGATTTATGCGAAGTACCTCTCTTAAAGGATCCATGCTCTCCACATATATTTGTAAATTGTCTTAAACAACTGCATGAGAGTCGGGGATTTTCCACTGTGGTTATTCAAGTCAGATTTTCTGTTACCATACCTTGAGCTTTCACTAGTCTATTGATGAAGTAATATTTATATAGGTATATTAGTTATCTTTTCTGTGACTGCAATAAAATAGCTGGACAAAATCAACTTGAGGAAAGAAAGGGTGAGTGTGGCTTATAGTTCATCCTGGTGGGAAATGCATGGCAGCAGGAGCTTGTGGGGGCAACAGATCAAAGTGAATCTGCAGTCAGGAAGCAGCAGGGACAGATGTTTATACTCAGCTCACTTTCTCCTTGTCATTCAGTCTGGGACTCTAACTCTTGAAATGATGCCACCTACATTCAGCATGGGTCTTCCCACCTCATTAAACTATTCTAGAAAACCTCTCAGAGACATGCCCATGAACTTGTTACCACTGTTATACTAAAGTCCATCAAGTTGACAGTTGAAATTGACTATTGTAGTAGATTACCCAACTCCTTTGTGATTCAAATTTCCATGACTTTAAATATATCCATGGACCAAGACACTGGATTACTAATATGTCTCTGCTTCCTTCTAATAGGCAGTCTCTTGTCATCTGTTGTGTTTAAATGATGTTTCCTACTAAACAGATTTATCAACTCCATCAAAATCGTGGAACTAATGGTGGAAGCCAATGACCACAGCACGCCTGCTGAAAATTCTCAGTTTGAAGTGTTTGCAAAGCTGCTGGCCACTGATTGCGGTTCACCCCAGTGTGGTAGAGGTGCTTAATCAGAGAACAGAATAGAAAGCAAGGATTCTTAAGTGTCATTCTAACATTCTCTCTGCTTACACTTTACATTGAGCTGGTTAGTTAATAAGAAATATTCACAAAGTCACATTCCCTCAGTGCAGATGTAAATATTTGTAGATAAGAAGAGATCCATTGATAACCCATATCCACGGCATGAGAAAAGTCAGGAATGAGACTCTCTGGACTTACATGGAAGTTCCACACAGCGTGAGGGAACCAGAGATGTGTCTTTGTGAGGTCCTTATCAAATGTTTTAAGACTACATCCAAATATTAGATATTAAGAAGAAAACAAAGGAAACAAGCATGTTTCTTTCCTTGAAAAATGATGACTTGGAATATATATACATCCCATACACAGAACTTTTCCCAGAGAACACACTTCAGGAACACCAAAGAAGTTGGAAAATGTAGTCTTTAGCTGATCAGTCTGTAATCTGCTAAAAGGCTAGAATTCAGTCACTCCAGAAAGAAAATGCAGATTTTAGCTAAAGCCAGCTGTTTGAGGTTTCACTGATACTATGATTGGAATGCTATGAGAATAAATGTTTCATGAACCATGCCTGTATTGAAGCCAAGTGGTTTCTGGTTGTGCTCTCATTTTCCACTTTGAATATGTGGTCATATAGCAACTAATCTGGCCATAATCTAAGACCTAGTATTGAACTAGCTTTGTTTTACAATAATGCCATTAGTCCGTTCCCTGGAGTGTTTTGATGCTTGCAGTTCTCAATGGAAAAATCATACTCAGTGTGGGTAAGTCTCTGTGCCTGTCCTTAATTCTGTTCTTCAGACATACTCTGAACATGGATTTTAATTCAATTTTTTACATATTGGAAAATTACTCTTAAGAACAATATAAACAACCACAGGTTATAGAAAAATGCTTATTTTATCATACTTGACTTTCATTAATTTTACATTTTCTTTTTGCTACCTGTCTATTTGTCTAAGTCATTTGCAATTGTTCATACATATGTCTTTATAAAACATTAATACAGACTGTAATATATCTTGACCAGAGCAGCATATATATATATATATATATATATATATGTAGATGGATATATGTTTCCATTATATATAAAATGAGGAACTTTTAGTATCTGATATTTATATACATGGTTTTTATTTGAATTACTTGCCTACATATGAGTGTATCTAATTTTTCAGCTACAGGCTCAATTATCAAAAACAATGCAATCATTTTATACTTAAAATTTCATTTTTATTATTACTCAGCTAAAAGCTCTAAAATTATATTAAATTCAACAGGTGACAACCTGCCAATCCTATGTATTTCTTAAATAGAATGCCCGTTATTTCAATATTGAGGAGGATAATGTTGGTGATCTAAACTATTACTGAATATCATAATTTAAAGCATGTTTTCCAGGTCAGTGTATGAAGACTGCATTGTCCAAAAACTATGGAATTTCTCCTTATCAGAGTCCTGGTGTCCAGGGTATTATAGTTAACTCCTGACTGAGTACAAAATAGAGTGTCTCTAGTTAGTGGAGATTTGAGAGCCAGTCACCAAACATCAGTAATCAATGAAAGAATTAAACTTACCTTATATCCTGCCTTTTGGGGGTCCAGGGTTTTAGGGGCTCTGACGTAATGGCATATCTTACTCAGCTGAACAATCCTCAAGCATAATGGTACAACTGGAATCACAAGTTACAAGAAAGCAATCTCATCCACTGGTTATGAAAAGTAACCTCTCCATTGTTCAGATTTTATCATTAATATGTGAACATTTTGCACATAGCAGATCAGTATGCATTGTGGAATTAATTTAGAAATTATGTAATTAAAAATATTGCACAATCTATGGCACAAAACTCATTTGTAATTTTTGTTGGAGACAAAATTGAGACAAAGATTTGGGATTCAATTAGCATGATTGGAGAAGAATGTGGTCTTTTCTATCTGTAAAATGCATAAAGATTAAAATACAACACTCAAAAGTGAGTCAAACTCAAAAGAATACCTTTAAATTCATTAGTTTTCCCATACCAAGGACCAGGTCAAATGTTCCGGTGGCTGCTTACGTCTTTGATATTTTAATTAATTTGTTTCTGTGAACTGATTCAACAATTTCTAGAATGGTCCCTTGTTCCCTGATTTAGCATTGCATGTACTGGAGTATTTCATCTTCAGTCACTGTACAGAAGGCGCAACTCAGGCACACTGTTTCCTATTTCAAGGTTTTAAGCCTTCAGTCCTCACACATCCAAATGAGTGAACTGGAGGGCTTCAGGCAGAAAGTCAAAGGAAGATATTTTCCACCTTGAATCTTTCAATAGTTATCCAGCCTGCCAAAGAAAAGATCCCTCTGAGAGACAGCCTTTTGACCATAGCTTCAAAAGACACCATACATCAGGGCATTTCTCCATCCCCACCATCTGTGAGCGAAGAAAAGACTTTGCCCTTATCCACTAATAATCTTTTAGCTTTGGCAACTGTAGCTAAAGAGAAACAGGGTTAGTATGCAGGCCAGGTCCTAATAGAACTTAAATTAGCGGAGCTAAGTTTAGAACCCTTCAACATGCACCTGAAGGTCTCAGTAAGTGTTAATAATGGCTTCTGAGACACTGGGTGGGGAGATAAAGCTTCATGTCTTAACTGTGCTTATGTCAGTTCCAGATACTGTAAAAGCACAAAAGATTTCAACTGTGATCACGGTCCAGACCACAGCATGGGAGCAAAATAGAGGACATTAACATCGATATAAATATAATAGTCAGCCAGAGACCCATTTCTGATCATTGAATGTGCTGTTTCTATTCCAAAAATAGTGTTATTTTGTTACTGTTCTCAAATAGATGTAATTTACAATTACATTTTTATGAATAATAGAAGAATTTTAATATGGATGGTAAAACAGAGAAAAAAAGTGGGAAAATGAGATTCCTTAGTATTCTTGCTGTGTACAAAGAATTTTCAAATAATAAATGAAATAATTGAATAGCTCTAAACAAAGTAAAGTATAGCCCAAACTATTGACACACAAGAAATACAAGTAGCTGACAGTAATTATGAAAATGAAAATTTAACTTGTATCAAATTATTAAACAAAGAAAATTTTAGAATTGTTAAGTTTTTTATTCCACTTTACGGGGAAAATGTAAAATTAAAAAAATCACAGTGATGATAAGAAACTTTTAAAACTAGCAAGAATTTGTAGCATACAAAGAGGATGAGTTAGAATACTAAAATATTATAGGTACAATGATGTATTACACACATAAATATATTCATAGGAAATGTGTAAGGTAGTCACACAAGATATGATTTAAGAGAAAATATGTAATTTAAAAGGGTTGAAGAGATGGCTGAGCCATTAAGAACACCAGCTGCTCTTCAGAGGACTCAGGTTCTATTCCCAGCACACACATGGCAGCTAACAACAGTCCCTAACTCAACTTCCAGGGGATCTAATGCCCTTTTCTGACTCTGTGGACATTGCACAACATGGTTGCACTCAACACACATTCAGGAAATTCACTTGTATACACATAAAATAAAAAATATGTAAATATGTTTAAAAAGATCTTTATATTGCTCTCTCTCTGCATATATACATACATTATATATATGCTCATCTATCTATAAAAGCTTATAAAATCAAACAAAACTGCTACAGTGTGAAATATATAGTCTATATAATATACTAGACTATATAATATAAATATAATAGTCTATAAATTAATGGGTCCCAGAAACATGTTTCAAGGTTTTGATTACACAGCTGTGCAGCCATGAAAATACACATGAAAACACACACAGAGGCTGATACATTGTCAGATAGAAGTGTATGATGGAAAACTTTTCAAGCAGATCCAAAGATTTAATGACATTCATCTCTGATAGACACATACATAAAATATTTCAAATGTAAACTTATTTACATCAAACAAATTACCTAAAACTAATAAATACTTTAAATCACATATATACTTAAAACTTAAGTTTGATTATGTCTTAAGTATAAAAAAGTTCTAAGAACAGAGCCAATCTACTAATCCTTTAGTTAGGAGATATCTGTCTACTCTAACTGTAGTGATCATGTGTCAAATTTTCATAGAAGCTGGGATAATTTTAAAAAATTATAACTAACTGATTTTAATGAGTTTGAAAGGTTTTAATCTCTTTGTGTCAAGCCATTAATCAAATGTGCATAGAAAAATTTCAAAATAATTATTGATAACTGTTAGTGAGAATATTATCATGACATTGTTAAATCTGCACTGCTGA
Source organism: Eospalax fontanierii (assembly GCA_035773235.1). NCBI lineage: Eukaryota > Metazoa > Chordata > Mammalia > Rodentia > Spalacidae > Eospalax > Eospalax fontanierii. Next base: position 47,855,573 of record CM069547.1, on the reverse strand, counting down.
GGAATTGGCTATTAAAATTTAAAGAAGATAATAACAAAGACATAATATAAGCTAAATGGATTAAATACAGGAGGACTTAATCATTATTAAAATATAAATATACAGTTTATTCAATTATAGAAAAAATAAGTGATAGAAGATATAATTTTATTAAACAATATCTTTTTATTGGAGAAACAGGCAATATCATTCACCAGAAAGAAATACAAAACTTTGAAAATTTGCATATGAATAATGAAGTAATTTTAAAGTATAACCTAAATTACTAGCTTCAAAATCAAAATGCAATAAGGCACTGTGAAAGAACTTGTAATTTTAAGATATTAAATAACAGGCAGGATGATTTATAACTAATAATAACAGTGGATGGATAATAACGTTGGAATGAATTGTTCAAGAACTAAGCAAAAAAGAGTTATCTTGCACAAATGGCTTCAATATTATTTTTATAAAAATTAATGTCTATTCTAATGGTTCAAGAATTTTAAATATCTTAATAGGCTCTCAAATTATTCACAAAGCACAGTAATATGAAAAGAACATTTATACACAAAAGAAATTCATAAGAAGTTACAGATATTGTTAGTTTTATATAATCAAATAAACTCAAATTTATTAGGAACAAAAACTCTTTACCTATATAATAAAGCAAGATTCATTTTGAGAATGAAATAGTCCATTACTTTAAAATAGCTTTTTGGCTTATTTTACTTGAATTACATCATAAAAGAAAAAAGAAATCTTATTCATATTCCCTGCTTTTATTTCTTCTCTCTCCCTGGTGTCCTATAATATAATATATATAAGTTGCTCATCAGATTATCTCTTCTTTGCATTAACTACAACTGAAAGAGAAAAAGTAAATGTAAAGTAGAAACAGCTAGATTTTCATTCTTTGCCTTCTGTTCTAAGTGTTTAACTTACATAACCTGGTTAATTCTCACATCTATTTATAAAGTGAGAGCAAAATCCTCATAAGCAAGACAGGGAGCAAAATAAATACGTCACAACCACGCCGGACAGCTGCATAAGTCTCCATAATTGCTGTGTGAGGTGGCATTTCCAAAAACAGCACTGTCTTATGTACGTGGTTAATATTCCAGAAAGGGGTGATGGAATTCAATGTCATTGAAAAGGAGTATTAATTTCTAATCAAAAGAAAAACACATATTATAAATTAGTATCTTGATAGGTAGAGGTATTTCCATATATTCTATTTCACTTATAAATATAAGCATGTACTATACAGAGTGTGAATCAACAGAACTCTAATGAAATTTTGAAAATGGTTATCAGCATTTAATGGCACAGATACAGCTCTGGACGGCCTACTGTAACAGAGACAGTGCTTGCAGAAATTCCTAACCAGGTGAAACTGGAGTTCTTGATGTAAATGCTAAAGAAAATCTTTCAAGATGAATCAATTTGGAGTAGGGTTGGTTAAAATTCATTAAGAAAGGGCTTCAAGTGAATAGAAGGATGACTCAGCACTTAAGAGCACTGGCTGATCTTGCAGAGAACCTGAATTTGGCTTCCAGAACTATACAGCGGTCAACAATCTGTAACTCCAATTCCAGGGGTTCCAGTGCACTCTTTTTGTCTCCACTGGCATTGCATACATGTGCTGCACTTACTTATATGCAGGCAAACACTTATGCACATAAAACAAATTTTTAAAAATCAATTAAAAATACCTTTATGCATAAGCAGCAGGGAGACAGATATTTAAGAAAAGGACAGTACACACCCAAGTGTGAGAAAGGACTTCTCAAGGTCAATCCGCATTTAACTGCATTATTACTATATATATATATATATATATATATATATATATATATATATGGAGTTACATTGTTTTACAGAGATGTGCTGGCAAGCTGATAAACGTCTGTTTAGTGCATGGAATTATAAGGTTCTGTAAAGTTTATTGTTTGCAAGGTGATAAAAACAATAGGCTAAAAATGTCAAAGGATGGGGTGGGAGAGATGGCTTATCAATTAAGAACACTGTCTGCGCTTACAGAAGAACCAGGTTCACATACCACCAGCATTCACATGGTAGCTAGCAACTATGTGTAATTCCAGTTCCAGGACTCTGATGCCCTCTTTTGTCCTCCAAGGACACAGGTGAACTTACATACATTCAGGCAATATACTCATACACAAAAATAAAAATAAATAAATCAAAATAGTTTTAAAAGTCAAAGGATTCCTTATTCATCATAGATCACAGATAAAGTTTATGTGTTGACTGCAAACATGATTTTAATCATATGTGTGAGTTCTAGAAAATTACAAATTTGCCAAGACACTAATGGAAGTTACCCAGGTGAGCTCGGTGAATAGATAAATTTATTAGGGCTACATGCTGGCAGCTGCTGCACAAAAATGTCTGATTCCGACTGAAGTTTTTAACTTCTTTCGTACTTGAGTGTTTCTGAGACTTCATGTGGCTGATAAGGAGTATGACAACTTGAATCTAAGAGTCTTGTGACAACCTCTCTCCTTCTCCAAGAGAGAATGTTGGCAGCCTTGTTGCCATCACCATAGACCTAGTATATGCTTTCTTATTACATATACTTTGTTTCCATGATGATGGATCAAGGTCTCCTGTATGTCATCATAGCCACTCTGCTTATGATGGCCAAGGCCATGGCCATGCCACGTTGGGAAAGGTAGCTATACATGTGAATATAACATGATTCTTAGGTAAAGGTCCTGAAATGCAAGCATACCTAAGAATTTCTCTGGGGTTGCCATTTAGAAGACATGCATGAGAATATTATCATAACATATGTAACTTCAATATAATCAGCGATTGCTTAAATGTTACATTTCACTTAGCCTTTTTAATATTTATTTTCCCTTCCTGATATGTACAGAGTGTAATTTCATTCATATTTGCATGATGTCATTTTTGACAGAAAAATTAACCTATTTTGAGCATACAGTTGAGTGGATTTTGATAATTAAGGCTCAGAATTTCTATCATTCCGAAGGTTTCTTGTCTTTTTCAGTGATTGTGTCCCAGCTCCCTGCTCCAAGATTGCTGTCACTTTACACAAGATATATGCTCAACAATATTTTGTTTCCTTTTTCTTATTGAATTTCTGGTAAGATGATGTTTGGGTGGGATGGCTAGGGGGATGGCTAAGCAGTGAACATACTTGCTGCACAAACAAGAAGACTAGTACTCACAACCCCAGCACCAATGTACATGGTAGGTTGGCTTGGTGGCTATCTGTAATTCTAGACTTGGAAAGCAGACACAGGGAATCCCTGGAGTGACTGGCAAGATCAGCTATAACAGAGGGTTTGGGGTTTGTTTTGAAGCAGGGTCTTATTATGTAAGTCTGGCTTGAACTCCTGGATACAAGCCTGCCTCTGCCTCCCCAGTGCTGGGATTAAAGGTGTGTACCAACGCCCCCATTGAACCATGGGTTTGATTGAAAGATTCTGCCTCAACTAATATGGCAAGGGAGGAAGATTCCTGGCATAAACATTGAGCCTCTACACTCACATGTGCATGTGCACATAGCATGCATTTACACACTTATGAACATGCATAGACACATACACATAGACCATACACACATAAATAGTATTGAAAAGAAGGAAAAAGGATAAAACAAAGATTATGCTGCGGTTTGCAGATACACTGTTATGTATCTAATTTGTAATTTCATTTCAATCACAATTCATTATCTCCATGTTTTCACCAATCTGAGAAAATCCTCACCCATGAAGAGTTCTTTTGCTCTCTCCTGCCTTTATGTCTAATGCTTGTATGTCACTGAAACCACATAATCTGCTTTGATTATACTTAAAATATCCAAACATTTTGATATGTTGGGGAGAGCAAGCAAGTAAGAATAGTATGGTTGGGAATCAACAATAAAATATAATAATAGTCTCTTATTACAGAGATGTCTGTAATCTTTGCCCTGCCCAGAGTTAACATTGACCAATAAGAAGAAACCTCATTTGCATAGTGGGAAATGAAAAATAAAGAAACCCTTTATATTAAAACAGTCACGGCTGACTCTCTCTGTAGGCAGTTCTGTGTCTGTGCTGCCTGTACTCCTGTGTAGTACACTGCATGATCTTCTTGGGTAAATTTTTCCACCCCTGTGATTATGACACACACCAATGACTGTATGGAGATTGGGGGATTTCAACTTTTCTCTTCCATTTCTCCATGCTCAGGACCTGTGCGAACTACGCAAGTACTTAGAACAATTGGATTTCCCTGAGTCCAGAAGATACCCATGCTTTGGTTCACATTCATCACCACCCTGAGTGAGGGATGAGAGCTCCTCCATGGACTTTCTTTCTCTACTGTGGGATCCTTGGGAGACTCCGCAGAGGTTTTGGAACAGTTAGTAACTTCTGGCCAAGATCACTGACCAGTGTAACCAGAAGGTCTCTTTACCCTCACAATTTCCCCAGATCTTAAGGGAAAGAGATCAGAACTGCCAGAAGTTCTGTTCTTTTCATTGGAGACAGATGATTCTCCACGCAAAGCAACTCTTTGTTGGAAGTCTGACTGCTTTGAACTAGTTGGTATAGCCACTTAGACCCTAAGGAAGAAAGGCACTCTTCGTCTATTTTCTCAGTCCCTGTCCCCATTGTGAGGTGCTGCAGACATCAGAATTCATCTTAGATGAATCTTAGCATGTCATGGAGGAATGTTTCTGGACCCTGTAGTTTCTCTTTTTTTCTGGTCAGGACTTAATTCACTCAAGGGCTTCCTTTCAACTATACAGTGTTCTTAACTTTACAGCTGTGGACTTAAGGTCCAGGGAGTCATTTTCCAAAATGCAGGATACTGCTTTTATAATTCGTATCCCAGGTCTCTTGGAGATGACTTGTCCGGAAGCTCTTTCAATAAGAAGAGAGATCCCTTTCTGGAAACTGCATCTTAAGTCCCTCGTGGATGTCTGGATGTCGTAGACCCCTTTTCCTCTGGAGGGATTCCTTGTTCCATGAGGCATGTTCCATCTCTCCCTTCAGACCCATAATTTGGATGCATTCTGAAGACTGGGAGTAAGTTGGTACTGACTCAGCAGGCACGTTAGGGACTAAATGGCACTCTCAACTGTATCATGAGTCTTCATCATGATCTTACAGCCTTCCCTCATGCTCAGAAGGCCCCTGAACATGAGTGTCACTTCCTTACAGTCTAAACCTGAGTACTCTTACTCTTGAGTATCAGAAGGCCGCAGCATCCTGGATTACCCTTCCATTTGTAAACCCATTTTATCCTACTGATATCTCTTCAAGTTTAACTTTCTGATGTTTCACCTTTCTTCAGTCCTTCGGGCCTGGTTCTCCATCCTCTCATACACCTGCTAAGAATACCAGTCACAGTACAACTACTTCCGGCTGTCAGAGGAGGGCTGTGTCTCTTCTGTGAGATAGTTAGTGAAGACTAGGGTGTTATTATACTGTGTTCACCTATCCTTATCTGAATCTTCATAGATAGAAGTCACACTTTTAGCTAATGCCTTCTCCTCTGACCCAGGTTGGCAGAATTTGTACATTATTTTGACTACCTATTTTACCCATGTGTAAAAGATCTACATGAAAGGACGATGAACATGACCCATGGGATGCCCTTCCTGGGGAAGAAGTAGTCCCCAAAACAGGCTCTAGAAGGACTTGCCAGAATAGGGATCCAGCCTGGGAGAATCATAATTACACACGCAGATGCTCAATATCCAATATGTTTAAAAATCAGCAATGAAACATGCTGATTAAAACAAGCTAAGAGAAAGAAGCCAGTCTTTCAGTGAGAGCCCAGCATTCTTTTACTCCACCTTGATGAGGACTTTACATAAAGGAACAACCCAGACCCAGAGAGTCCCAAAGGCTTTGCCATTTGTGTAGTCCATTTATTCAACCAGGCTTTCCCAGCTCTAATACAAAAATTAAAAGTAACTTAAGCACCTTTTCTCATTTTACTGGATAAAGTCTGAAAGCTATTTACTGACCAGGAGGAGGCCTTGAGGATCGAGAAGGAAAGAAGAGAAAGAGAACACAATATGCAGCAAGCTTAATATATGGCAATTGCCCATACCAAAGAGACCCAGAGTACCTTCTCCATAGGCAAAAGCCTGAGTTGATAGACTTCCTTCCTTACCCTGTGCAAAATTCCCTGAATCTGTATTTAGATTCTTGATCCTTCTGTCGGGAATTGTCTGGCAACCTCGGGATGGTTGTTATAAACCCGTTCTAAGTGTGCTTCTTAGAAAAGCACACCTTTACAAGTCACTATTAGTACTGTCTACTATTCTAGTCTGACTCCTAGGGAGGGACAGCTTGTCAAAACTCAGCTCCAATAACAATCTCAAAGCTGTAATCTAACAGTTTTGGATTCCCTTGAATCCTGCACCCAGACACCCCCAGTATTGCCTCTCCCAACAAGTTCCCCTTGATGTCCAAGCTACTTCTGGTCATGGATGATCACTATTCACAACCCTCCAAAATTATTTTCCTGTCCAAAATGTCTCCCTAGAATTCACAAACCAAATACCTTCACTAGCCTAAATTTCAATACTACAAGGAAGATAAATTTATTAACAAGAGTTGTACATCAAACTGGCCGACTCTGGATTTACTAACCACTACTCAAGGTGGAACCTGTACTATGCTAAAAGAATACTGTTGATTTTATGTCTATGAATGGGGAAGTATGGCAAAGTCTCTTAAATATCAAACACATCAATGATTTGGTTCTTTGGTTGGTAGGATTTTAATAGAAACATGTCCTCGTCCTTACCTTGATTGCTTCATTTTGGGGACTACCTGTGGCCATATGTTTTCTCCTTATATTTAACCATCATGTATATTTATAACTTACTTGTTAAGTTCACGTCTGCTAGATCCAGCAATTCTAGATCTAGATGATGCTTCAGTATAGGCCACACCAGAGCCAATGCTATCAGATAACTCATGATGTCTTGGTCTTTTAGAATAAGAATCTATGTGTTTTTATGCCAGTCATTCCTGAACATTGACCCCTTAATGACTGGTCACCATGGTGCCATGAGAGATAAGAAGCAATAAATGTAAATATAGTTAATTCTATGACTTCATTCAACCCTAGAGATGGAGTCATCACCCAGGTGACCAAGAATGATATTTCTGTTCTGTCACAGAGAAGTGTGCAGGAGTGAGATAGTCAGAAGGGTGCTGAAGGAATGGTCTGACTGAGCACAGTCTATCAAAATTAACCACAGCCTCACACTGTAGAACTGTCCCTCTGTAAACCCAGTCCTGGCCAGAAACAAAACCAGGACAAATTCTTTGTTGAATGAGCCACAGTACAGTCTCACTGCAGGCAGTTCTACCACTGCCCAGGCCACTTCTTCTTTGTCTTCACATAGCAAATTCTTATTCATCTCATGTGACTCATCATAATTGTGTTTAGCTTTTATGCAAATATATGTATTCCTTTCATAATAGGATTGTGATGCCATAATTATGTCCTTAATAAATTACTGTAAAATTTTGTCCAACTCTTTTAAAGAGCGTCCTCCCTTGTTACTCACATTCTAAGTTATTCTTGTTTGCCATTGGTAATGTATTTTCTATTTTACGTGTAATTTCTGATATGGCTTTTCTATTACCAGAGCTGGTCTCAGAATTTCTTGCACCATAAGTTGTAGAAATCTCTTCTACAATCATTTTGATTATTTTGTGCCAATTCTGACATGTGGATAATTGTCTCAATACAACTCTCCGTGTTAATTTCCCTGAACAAAACTTCAGGGTCCTTAGCCAAAATGAAAGCACCAAATTCCATAAATTATATGATTTTGGTTCTAAATTATCATGTCTTTCTTTCATATATCAAGAGCTCAAGCAAATATATATGACATTTTTTCACTTCTGATAATTTCTTACTATTTATACTTACGTAAGAAAGTGATTAAACTTATGGAACAAAGCAGATAATTATTATTACAGAAATAGTTGTATCAACCAGGCATGGCAATGTTAACTTGTCATCCCAGCTCTTAACCACTGATCCATCTCATCTTTAATTTAAATCTCTTATTGAAGTTCTAAGTGTTGATATTTGAAAGATATTCGGGTTATGTCTGTCATATTGTCAGAAATGAAAAACTGATTATTGAATTTTGAAACTGTCATAGTAACAGAAGGTGTCTGGACATAACAACATTCAATATATATTTAATATGCAGCAGTAACCAGTTAAAATGAGGCTGATGAAATATCATTCAAAATAGCAAGAAGTGTACATCCATGGGTTCCTTGTTTTCCATAGTTAAGCAATGGAAAAAGAATAGAAACCCCTGAATGGAGAGAATATTTGTCAATTCCGTGTCAGCGAATTAGCATGGCAATATTTATATGCTCTTCCCCACAAACTCAAACTTTAGGAATTTATTCAGTGAAGATTATGAGGCATGTATGCAAAGATGTCTATAAAATATGTTCTTAAAATGTTGTGTACAAGGCTGTGGAGATAGCTTAGTGGATAAGAGCACTTGGTGTGCGAATACAAGGACCTGAATTTGAATCCCCAGCACCACATAAAAATGTGTCATGGCAGTGGTATTTGTAACTCCAACACGGGGAATGGAGAGCGGCAGGTCATTGGATGTTTCTGGCCATTCAACCTAATCTATAAACTGAGTCTCCAGTTCAGAGAAAGAAGCTATCTGATGGCAAGAAGGCAGAGAACAAAAAAAGGAAAGTGAAAATCTTCCTCTGACCTTTGCATGAGTATGTGCACTGCACACACATAATACATATACATCTGTGCATACATACATATCATACACACAAAAAGTCTTATGTGCATGTATTGCACATGCATCACATACAAACACACAGACATATAGAAAGCATGCATACACAAAAAGTCTTATATCCAAATAAATAGACATGATTGACAAAGTGGAAATGTTAAATTATATGATACTGTTTAGATAAACTATGATGCATAGTATTAAGTAGCATACATAGTTTGTAGCATATAAGATTCATAATATGTCATTTTATGAGAAAGCAGGGTAATGAAGTCTATAAATGATTAGTACTGCCTGTGTGACTGACAGCAGCAACAAAAACATATAGAGATTTATTTTACCCATTCAGAGCTGGAGAAATGTGAAGCTTGCCTGTAAGCACAAACATTCATATTTAAAAGGTAAAAATGCCACTAAGGGAATATTCTTAAGTTTATGTTCATTGTACTAACACATGGCATTATGAGTAACTTTAATTTAAGAACTTTCATTTAAGAACTAACATAAAAATGATACTGATCAAGAGACAAAAAGATTTTGAGCTGGGCATGAGGCATACACCATTAATCCCAGCACCTGGAAGGCAGAGGCATGGATATCTCTGTGAGATCAAGGCCAGCATGGTCTATACAGTGAAGTCCAGACCATCTGGGTCAATAGGGAGATCCTACTTCAAAACAACTAAAGTATTCTGGAAGGCACCTGAAAAGAGCCATGAAATGACACATTAGTTTAGACTTTTCTTACAGAAGGCCTATTTACAGCAATTGATAACTATTTCATTTAAAACAGTTTCAACTGTCATTTTTCCTTTCCCCTATTTAACCATTTATCTGTAATGTCACAACTATTTTAATACAAATTGTCTAGGACATATCATTTTGAAGATCATTATAACTCAATTTTTATTGTTTCTATTCTAGTTAGAGATTATGCTTCGGGAAAGATTGAGGAGAAAGTTAAGAGATAAATACCAACTTCCAAAGTCCATCCTACCCCAGCACCACACACATATTGTTCGCTCCAGGAGTTCATGTACAGACGTGAAGCTGAGAATTTGAAAGGACAGGAAAATGAGAGTATTACACTTTCTTACATGATTTCTATCTGCCACAATTCTGAATGCAATGCAAGCTTTCAGTAAGCACCAAGATAATCCTTTGAGGGAAACATATTGTGTCATCTCTGATAGGTGAGAACATTGAAGTTTGGACAGAGAATGATAGGTGCTGCCAGACCAGTCTAGTCAGGTAATGGATTTTGCTCAAAATCAGGTGATATGCTGGCTATTCGTTTGATGTGGCTTTTACACGATGATAATGATGATGAGGATGATGATGATGATGATGATGATGATGGAGATGGAGATGTCAGTATGTGTGAATTTTTTATGTGGAGGTTGGAGGACAACCTTAGTTATCTTTCCCCTGGTTCCATTCACCTTGAGTTTTGAGTCACCTGAGTAGGTAATTCTGTAAAGAACTGTCCAAATTGCCTTTCTTGACATGGGAAGGACCCATCCAAATGTGAGCAGCACCTCTGACAGCAGCCCAGATGAAAGGGGCATGGCCGAAGGAAGATGGTTGCCCTTTGGCGTGTTTAGCTCTCTGACTAGCTTCAGAGTTGATTTATCCTGTGGCTGCTGTGGCTGCTCTTGCTGATGTTTTTGCTGACAACAGAGCCAGTCTTTCTCTCATTGGCTGAGGACCAGAGGCTTCCAGGCTTCCAACTTCAGAGTGGGACTGCTGAGGCACCCATCCATATGGATGGAGCCTTTCCAAAGTGAGACAGTCACTACCACTGCTCCAGCTGCTGAGACTCCACCCAGCCTCAAGGAACAAACAACCGGGTTCCCAGCCACTCTGGTATGATTCAGTTGTTACACTGTCTAAGTAAGCAGCACTATTCCATGGTCTCTGCCTTAAACTCCTCTGCCTCCTGGTTCCTGCCTTGATTTCCTACCCTGGCCTCCCTGAGAGATATCTGACTGTGATCAGGATGGAAGCCAAATAAACAATTTTCTCACCAAGTTGGTTACCATCCCTCTGGTTGGGGCCAGCCTGAGGGGGACACAGGGTCTCAGCTGAGAGGGGGTGAGAGGCTTGGAGTCAAAACACAGACATCGGGAGCTGGGTGGAAGCAGGCAAATGGCGAGCTGCTGCAAAACTCACTTACTGAAGGAAGTGCAAAGGTTTTATGGGTTTGGTTGGCCAATTGCCCAATGGGGTTGTTCCCGATTGTGGCCAATGATGTTTCATCTCTGGGTAGGTCATCTCAGTGCAGGTTCTCTCCAGAGGTGGGGTGGAAGCTGATGTCATGCCTGGCCAGAACGAAGTGGACCATCCACAGAAGCCATTTCCTTCTTCCTCATGGCAGGTGGCCTGGCTAAGCCCCATCCTCATTACACCATACAGGTCTGAATATTTTATTACAATATAGAAAGCTAAGTAGAACAGAGGTTGGTACCAGGACACCCAGAGTATTTCTGTAACCTGTCCATGATATTTGGGGCAGATTGTGGAAGTGTTTAGAGCTTTGGGATAGAAAAGCCATTGAGTACTTCAAGCTGTTCTATGGGAATTTGGAAGATCATGCTCAAAGAGGTGTAGATGGTGGCTTTGTGAAGGTTCAGAGGGAAGTTTGAGAGACCTACAGACTCTATCAGAGCTGCTTATGTGTTGTTTGAATTAGGCATCTACAGAAGTGAACACTTTTGTGCTTATTGGGACAGTGGGTATTGATCAGCTGAGGCTGAAACAGCAGCTGTTATTAGGAAGAGGGCAGTGCCATTGAAGTCCAATCTTCTGGGAAGTAGTTCCTTTAGGTCATCACTCAGAAACTGTTGTTTAGAGGGGGCCAAGGCTGCATCTCAAGCTGGAAGCAGATCTTGTAACGTGTAAGAAGTCTCCTGCATGGTACTGGTTCTGAGAGAATGAAAACTGCAGAATCTGAGCTGTCATGGAGAGACTGTGGCTTGGCACTGTGTCAGGCCAGGAGAGGCCATTGGTGAAGATGCAGCCTCTGTTGCAGTGGAGACCCCAGGATATTGGAGATGTTAGGGCTGTGGGAAGACCACCAAAGACAGGAGCTGGCTTGATTGTACTTGACAAGCTGTGTGTGCTGCCAATGGCAGAGTCAGCAAAGTGGGATTGTTCAAGTCTTCCGGAGGATAATGAAGTGAGGCGTAGGTGTTGAACATGGAGACACAGTGGTGTTTTGGTTTGGTTTGATATGAATGACATGTGTTCTTGTTCTACTCCTCCTACATCCAGGTTCCTGTCCTGAGTTCTTGCCTGACTGTGGGGGTCTGGGTATTGAACAAGGCAAGTGATCTCGGATACCCTGAAGGGATGGCAGGTGTCTGGTCTGCTCTGCCTGATGTGATAACCTGGCCCCCAGAAACCACTGTAGATACAAATCTTCTTTTCCCCCACCCCAGACCAGAACCAGGTTTTTGGGTTTTGTTTCCTCATTCCTGAACTTCCACATCAGCCCTACAACCTTCCTGCCTTTACCCCAAAGACCACACCTTTAACTTTCCCGCCTTCTGTAACGGTCAGGAAGGCCTTCCTATATAAACCCCTGCATTGGCTCTAATAACCAAACTACCCACCGATGTAGTATCTGGTAGAGAACTCCTCCCGCCGCACTCTGAGCCACCTGAGGCCCTGTTCCATCATCCTCCATTCTCTGGCACAGCTGGAGCACAACAGCCGTGCTGGAGATAGAGACCCACCCACACCTGACTTTCCTTAAAGATAGACTGTTACTTTGGAAATTTAAGGTATAATGAACTCTGTCTTCCCTCAGTTGATTTTGATCAGAACACTTCATCAGAGCAGTAGAAAGTAACTAGGCAAGCGAGCATGCCGGTCTTTTTACTTGGGTCTTTGAGATTGAACTCAGGTTGTCTTGCTTGCTTTATTGACTGAGCCATCATCTGACAACTGTTTTTTAAATATAACATTCCATTTTGTATCTCACACTGGCCTTGAGCTCACTATGTAAATGATTGATCTCATACTTGAGAACCTCCCACCCGGTCTTTGTCTTTCAAGTGCTGAAGTCCAAACACAGCCTCATTCACTGAGTGAGCACAGTTTTAAGAATATGAAGTATTTGCTAGGCAGTCTTCTCGAAGATGGGAGTTACTGAAGGTATTGAAGCACTTTTCCCAAGAGTACTGAGCCATATAGAAGACAGAGACAACTTCAGGACTGACAGATTATTGCTCACAAGAGAATATGTTCCAAGTGCAGTAGAAGAGTTTTGGAAATGTTTTCCTGAGAAGGTGGTAGAGATTTAAAGCACAGCAGATAGCTAACTGTGAGTAGCAGCTGAAAGATTCCTGTTGGGTATCTTTCAGAATAGAAACTGCAAGTTCTTCCCTTTCTCATTTCCAGCAGGGACCATCTTAGGCCCGCAAGGATTTCTACTTTGGATTACTATGAATTAAAGTAATACACTTGATTTTCAGAATCTTTTCTCTCCCTTGAATGTTTTCCAATTATCGTTATCCCTCTTAATGTCAAGGCTTTGAAGAAATCAAAATAAGCCTCTCTTTCCTTCCTGAGCTAATACAAACCATATTAACAAAACTCTCTCCTTCAGGAACTGATCCTTTAACAATCAAATAGTAAGTACAATGTAAGCATCAATTATACACATATATGCAAAAATCTACATATCAGATACAGTTTATATCTAAGAATTAAAAGAGAAATTAAGAATTAAATTTTTCTGAAATATCTTTTAAAGTTTTAAGTTTACCCTACTTAAGCTAAGATATAACATGCTTAGCAACATGTTATTAAAACCAGTGTCTCTATGTAAGATCCGTGACGTACCCTTGCTTTTTCTTCTGCAGTACAGGGATATTTTCTTTAAGCAACAAAACAGTGCAGAGTTAGCCACCTTCCTTGGGCCCACCACTCACCCTCGTTGTCTAGTCCCTTGGTTTTCCTTAGCTGTATTCCTGAATCTCTTTCTTTTCCATAGTTCTTTCCCATTTACTCATCTATTGGTCACTGGGTTTAGTCTTAACTAACAGTGCCTCAGCTCAAATTTGCACCTTCTATCTGAACTTTTGTAATTGTTCCCACTTGGGATCCAGACTTAGAGTTACTGACAACCTGCACAAATATAGCCATATGATCTAGTGACTAAAAATGACTCCTTTCTGTACTCTAGGCGTGTTTAGTTTGTTTCATCTTGTTTATGCCAGGGTCACTAACACAGGCTAGCTTTGAATTCCTCGTATACCTGACAGTCATCTGGAACTTCTGAATTTCCACCTTCTCCTCCTGAGTTCTGGGATTACACACATGTGCCATCATGTCTGGGTTATTTGGTGGTGGGTATAGAACCCAGGATCCTGGCAAGCCAAATGCATGCTCTTTTAGTTGCTCTTCACCCCCAGCTCAATGAAGTTCATGTTCATGGACTGGCTTTCTCATGTGAGTGAGCACAGTATGCAAACATCCTCTGTGAACTCTTCAGTTCTAACTTTCCTGCATCTGGCTTCCATACACACCCGTTCACATAGAATGTAACTCACTGAACCCCAATTTCACATGGCCTCCTTTCTCTGTTCTCCCACATAATTCTCTTTTTCTCCTGGTGTTTTCTTACTGAGAGTTCTATTACCTTCTTCAACTATCATAACATTCACCTCAGCACGTACCCTGTCTAGTTACACTCCACACCTCACCAGGTAAACTTCGGTATTCTCATTCTTGTTTCTGAAGCTAGGTTCCTTGGATGTACTTACATAAGTCTTGCTTACCTCTCCCCTAACACATGGCGTTTTAAATGGTGACATGCAGGACTGGAGAGAGAGATGGATCAGCAGTCAAGAGCAGGCACTACTGCCTTGCAGCAGACTCAAGTCCGGTTCCTAGCACATGCATAAGGTTGCTCACAACTGTCTGTAACTCTGATGCTATCTTCTGGCCTGTTGAACACCTGCACTCATGAGTGCACATATCTCATGTACACACATACATATACATATCATAAAAAACAAATAAATCTCAAATAATTTTAATGTGATCATTTTGGCAAGTATTCCTATTATTACTTTTTATTTCCTCTGTTGGCTTCAGGAGCTGAGTGCTAGTGCTGACTCTATACTGTTTCTACTTTGCTTCTGTTAGTATCTAATCTGCTTGGACAAATAAAAGCAATCAATGAAAATTTAGCCAAAATTCATTGGATCTTTTGAGCTTGTGGTAGAAAGAGGTGGATAGCAAGGCCAGCATTGCTGTCAGCCTCTTCTACCTGTGTTCACCTGTGTCCACTGGAGGTGTTCAGCCAAGCACTTTGTAGGGATATCTCTAATCAGTCTTCAGCACAAAAGCAAAGCCGCGGGGCTTAAAAACTAAGCTCTTTCATCAATGGGAATTTAGGTTCATTAATGGCTCCCAAGATCCTCCTTGATTTCTGGTTAAACCTTAGTTACTGCATAGCAAGGAAATCCTTCTCATCCATGCTCATTAACCAATTCTCATTACAAACTTTATGTGGGCCTATGCATTTCAAGTCTTGTTATGCCCAGAGAACGGCTTCCCAAGAACCAACACGGAGTCTGGAGTGTATGCAAAAAAAAAAAAAAAACAAAGAGCCTTTATTCAAGCTTAAGCTTGGTCCCCCAGACTCACCAACACAGTGGATCCATTCTGGGAGCCCTGAGGAGAGTGGGAAGGGGCTTTTTATGGATTTGAACATATTTTAAATTGATTGGTTGCTATAAGCTATATACTAAAATTAGTTAAAGGTGACTATGAAGCCTCTTATTGGTGGGTGCTGTTTCCAGGGCAAAAGAATATGCTGACCATTGCCTAAGTCTGTTGAAATGTGCTGACCATTGTCTAAGTTTGGTCCTGTTATAATAGTTGCAGAGACTTGCTAAATTTGCCTGGGCTTGTTCCCTTTTTCAGGTCCCATGCTGACTGAGGCTTGTTAGAAAGGACAAAATGGAGTCATCTCTGTTCAGTTTGATATTCTAAAGCCAAGCGTTTTACAGAAGCAAAGAGAGCAGTTAACCTACAGATATTGGGTGGAGAAGGGGTTCCAGGGGTCCCACACTCTCCCTTTATGATTTAAGTTAAACATTTGTTAAAAGATGAGTGGAATCTACGTTGGGAGAGGACAACTCTCTCCAGCCAGATCAACAGCAGTATTACTTCTCCCATCTGTGGCAGTTTGACTGATTCTCTAGGTTCTGATCGCCCATCTGTCCTGTGGTCAGTTCTTTTCACTTATCAATGCACAGCTCCTCCTATGAACTTCAAGGTAATGAAGTCAGGAGCCTATAAGAATCCTACCTCTAGCACCCTAAATTGTCCATGTCCTCTCTTGCTGCTTGATACTGATTGATTAATGTCCTTACTTAGCTTTTCTCTCAGTCCCCTGTCTCTAGTCCCATTCAAAGTATACTTGGAGGCAGGAGCAGAAATTCATAATAGATCTTATTATTAGTACTAGCAATTTTCAAGTATAAAAGAACAGACATTATAGAGTATTTCTTTCAGGCTAAACTTCTAATATATCAAGATCCTCAATTGATTTTGGAAGCTGTCTACATCTTACAAAAGTCAGTGTGGAGTAATTTTACCTTATAAAAATGAATTTTCATTTTATTTAGTTGTTGATTTATACTTAAATATTAGTATATTTGATTTCCGTGTGATGATATATACTCATTTCAATTAAAGTTCCATCAGAGATTAAGAATCTTTAATTAAGAATCTTGTGGATTGGTAGAAAGATGACTCAGCAGTTAAGAGGACTTGCTGCTCTTTCAGAGGACTAGAACTTGGTTTCCAGCTTCCACATTGGGCTACTCACAAACGCCTGCAACTCCAGCTCCACGGGGCTCAGCTCCCGCTTCTGATCTCTGCTGGCATGTGCATACACCTGTACATATGTACTCAGAAACAAACACATACATGTAAATAAATAATGAATCTTTTGAAAAAGGAACATCGAGTTTCTGCATGCAGTACATAGGACTTATGTTTCTACTGTTTTCTAGTATTTCTGCATTACCCTATATTAACATTAGCATAGACTGTTTTTCAGGTCTGTAGTTTATGAAAATTCATATTAGATTAAAAATACATGTGGAGAAGAAATTCCAAAGACAGAAGACTTTCTTAGAATCGATTGTCTCTCACTTCTGCCAGATCACTTCTCTTTTAAGACATCAAATTGACTTTCAAATCATGACCTCTCCAGTGGCCTAAACAGAGCTAGAAATACTCATGTGTATACTATCATGTCTTTAAAACACATTTAGAACTATTTCTTTCCTTTAAAAGGCCTCTAGATTAAATTGCCATCCCAGGTGAAACATTTGAGCTAATACTAAATATTCCCTTTAGCATAGGTTTCCATTGCCTTGACTGGTCTTCAGAAAGAGACTTTTATTTTAATATTGAGCTACAGTATTTAAAGCAGAGCCAGAAAGCCATTTCACATCATTATTGCATTTGTTGCTTGGCTCCCTTGTCGTCTTAAAGTGTGGGGATTTTATTAGCCCACTTCCCTGTCTCTTCCGATTTATCAGTCGCTGCTTGTTGAGTAGCAGACGAAGTCTGTGGGATTCCTGTGACATATTCAATTGTCTAATAGTTACTTTAAATTAAAAATAATGATTGGCTAGCTTCCAAAACATCTGATAAGGCACAAATAGATTAATTTGGTTTTATCAACCTATCTTTAATGCAGTTTCTAAAGTAACTTACTATGAAATATCTGTTTTAGATATACTAGGAAAATGCAAAATTAATTGAAATGTTTAATTCTATGTCTTAAGCAGAGAATATTTTGAATTTTTCACTGCAATGAATTTGCAAAGTATCAAATGGGACACAAAAATATGACTGCAACAAAACATCCTGCTTTGTGTCCTAGAGGAGATGAGGAAAGAAAATATTGCCTTTCAAAGATTAAAAAAAGAGTAGGAAAATCAGGAAAAAAAAATGTTCTTTTGTTTGCTGTCTTTTCCCCTTTCATCCAGTGTGAAAGCTTTTTAATATTCAGGTATAAAATAATCTACTTACAAGATACTTATTTAAGACTATTTTCAAAATTATTCCCCCAAATTGTTGACATTGTCATGTAAGGCATGATCTTTGTCTTCAATGTGTTGAATCTAGGCAGAGATGAAAAACAGGTTGTGTAGGGCATAGACCAGCATTCAGGAGGTAGAGGCAGGAGGGTCTTGAATTTGAAGCAAGCTTGGGCTACACATATTGACCCTTTCAAAAACAGCCAATGTCCAGACAAGAAAAAAACAAACAGAAATAAACAGAGACAGAGAGATAGGAGAGAGGAAGGGAAAGAAGCAGGAAGGTGATGAAAACAGAAAGAAAGTGGGGAAGGGAGGGATGGAGGGAGGGAAGGCGGGAGGGAGGGAGGGAGGGAGGGAGAAGGAGGGAGAGAGGGAGGGAGGGAGGAAGAATGGACCTATTCTAGCACAAAAGACTAAATCATGAGAAAGAAATTAGGACAAACAACAGTTAATAAATAGCTATTACAGTGGATGGGGAGATGACTCAGCATTTACAAGCACTCTGACAGAGGAAGGGCATTCCCAGAAACAGCTGCCTAGGGCTCCAGTTCCAGGGGATCCCTCTTCTGTTCTCCAGGGATTCCTTCATGCAAATACATGGACTACCTTGCACACACACACACACACACACACACACACACAGATAGATATGAATAAATATATAAAAATAAAACTCCCCCAAGTAAATGCCATTATATAGAGTTAACATATATTAAGAGACCATTTATTGAAAGGGGTAGATATGAATGGTAGTCCTAAGACCAAAGAAGATGAGCTCCATCATCCAGTGGCTGGTGGTGGGTGGTTTGCATGTCTAAGGATAAAATGTCAAGAAGCCCCTGTGACCTCCCTAAGCCTCACTGTGCTTTGATGCAGTTCTCTTGCAGCACATATCTGCTACCAATTTCTATTCTAGTTTTCTTGTTGCTGTGACAAAACACTAACCAAAGCCACCTTGGGAGAGGAAAGGTTTACTTGGCTCATAGTTTACAGCCCCTCAAGGCAAGAGATTGAAGCAGAAACCATAGAAGAATGTTATTTATCAGCTTGCTTTTCCCCTGCCTTGGTCAGTCACTTTCTTATGCAGCCTGATTCCACCTACCCAGGGATGGTACTGCCCACAATGGGCTAGGCCCTCTTAAACCACTCAGCAAGAAAGAGAATGCCTCATGGACTTGGCCACAGGCAATACCAATTGAGGAAACTCATGAATTCAGTTTCCTTCTTCCTCGTGACTCTGGTTTGTGTCAGAATGAGCCAGGCTATCCAGCAGGCCACAAGAGTTTATTCACTGCTACATTTCCTCAGCTCCATATCCTTTTTTTTTTTTGTTTTCTTTCTTGAGACAGAATCTTATGTATCCTAGGCTGTCCTCAACTTACACTATACCAAAGGATGACCTTAAATTCTTGATCCTCTTGCCTCTACTTACCAAAATGCTGAATTTTTATCCATGTGTCCCCATCACCAACTTAGACCTTAATCTATGTTTACTTTGTAGTATTTGTGTGTCTCAGAAACAGCTGCCTAGGGCTCCAGAGAGTGAACTTCCCCTTGATAGTCATGCTTTTGTTTCTCTTTGTCCTAACAGTTAGCTTTAAGTGTCAGTTTGACACAGGTTGACGCCATCTGAGAGGAATGTCTCATTTGAGAAATTGAGGAATTCCCTAGATCAGATTTGCCTGTGGGCATGTCTGTAGGGGATTGTTTTGATTGTTAATTGATGTAAGAGGTCCCAGGCCTCTGTGGGTTGAACCATATCCATGCAGGTGGTCATGGGCTAGTAAGAAAGCTAGGTAACCATGAGCATGTGAGGAAGCAGTATGTAGCATTCATCCAAGGCTTCCACTTTAGTTCCTGCTTGAGCACTCCTGCTCTGACTTCCCTCAGTGATGGACAGAGTCCTGGAAGTGTAAGTCAAATAAATCTGTTCCTCTCCTAAGTTTATAGCATTTGTCACAGTAACAGAGATTGAGCTAGAGTACCTTTGTTGTATTTAGTATTTCCTAAGACTTAAATAAAGTCTGAGATGTACAACGCCATGGTTCTAGAGAAGCTCTATGATAGGAAACAATGGCTCAGAGAACTCTTTACTTCGACAATCAGACAGCAGTTGTTTCGTGGTCCTGTATTTCTTGGCTATAATCTTTCAGACCTGTTCTTTCTCCATATCCTTGGTTAAGGCAGAAAGACCAGAAAGAGGTAAAGATGGCCTTTGCTAGATTATTTGCTCCTGAGGGCAGGCCTTGTTACAGACAAAATGTCCTAGTCCATTTGTAAGTAGCTACTTTCTCTTTCACCACCCAGAGGTAGGAAGAGATACTTTCTCCCAGTTTTACTATGAAATTCTGGTGTTGATCCTCAAAGTAAAGTTCCCATGTGTGGGTATACTGGAAGGCACAACTCCCCCAGGGTGTTTAGTTCTCCAATTTGTCCACAGTCAGCCTCCAGCAATTCACCAATTACACTCAGATTTCTCTGTTTACCCTGCTTCCCACGCTGGTTTCTGCTTCAGGGCTTCTTTTCCAGTTCATTATAACTCTCTGTCTTTGTCTGCCTTCTCCTCTCATTGGGGACTGTGACTGTTTTGGTGACCCCAGTTCTCTGGTGAATGTAAGAACAGTTGGTAATTTTCAGATTACTGAGCTTGTTTTGTTGCTATGTTTGTGTAGAACCAGTGTCTTCTAAGCTGCTTCCATTTTGTGCCAAAAATCAGAAGTCTGACAGGATGGAGAGAAAGTAACAAGACCCCGGTAATCAAAAAGAGGAATCAGGAAAGAATAGTCTGAGGAAAATATTCACCATGAGTCCCTTTTAGGTTTAGTGAAATTATCACACCTGATCTGTCACAGGCTGTGTCCAGATTTACTGCACGGTGTTAAAACCCAGATCATGGGGCTAAAGAGGTAGTTCGGTAGGTAAAATGAATAACTTAAAAGCATAAATACCTGAGTTTTGATCTCCAGCACACATACAAAAGCCAAACATCCTGGTGTGCATCTATAAATCTGGTGCACACATACAAAAGCCAAACAACCCCAGTGCTGAAGGAGGGGGCAGGTTTCTGAAGCTCATTAGTTGGTTGTTTGGCTTTTGTATGTGTGTGCCAGAGTTATGGATGCCAAGGTGTGTTCCAGGCTCAGTGAGAGACCCTGTCTCAAAAAGTAAGATGGAGATAGACTGAAGAAGACACTTGTCCTCTAGCTCTTGTCTCCACATATATGTGCATGCACATACATGAACACACAAGAACACTTACAGTGCAACACCCAAATGTGAGTGCGCACGCACACACACACGTCCACACCACACTCACACATGCCCACCATGTCAGACTCAACCTTCTCATTGAACTGTTTTTTTTTTCCTGCTATTATTTTTTGTATTTCAGTATTTGAGGACAGATTTTTCTGAACTTTCATCTCAGCCAGCTTGATGATAACTTGAATGTTCCTGTTGAGTCCCCTTAGGCAATCCTCCAAATTACTGTGCACGATGGTATTCTGCCAGGACTTCTTCTCATTATTTTCCTTAGCTCTGCACATTTTCTTGGTTGGGAATTTTAAGTCAAACTTCATTTTACTCAGCGTCATTACACTAGATCTCATCAAAAATATTCCATTTCACATCACTCAATTGTGGGTTAGGAAGGCCATCTTGAAAATACAGATTTTATATATGTATAGATATATGTGCTTTTTAAAATGCAAATGAATATAAATACATGTGTTTGTATGTGCATGCATATGTGTTTGCATATAAGTATGTATGTTGTGAATATATGTATTTGTGTATCTATATATAGATATCTATATCTCTACATATGTGCTTATATGTATATCCGCATGTGGTCTGCACTTATGTATGTGCTTATATGCACATATACATATATGCACATATTTTTAGGTAACCACATCAATACATGTACTTGCATATGCACATAAAAATGATTGCATGCGACATGACTTTCTATGAATTCCCGTGTGGCAATGGAGGGTGAATAAATATTGGTTGTGTTCCTGTCACTACCTTTCCCAGGTTTTCCCTTTTATTTTCCAGTGTTAAGCAGAGACTTGGAATACCCAAACACGCCCAGGTAAAATTAATCATATAGAATAAGAACTGTCAGCTTCATAACGGATGATAGTCCGTTCCAGTTGAATCACGCATCAGTTTGAGAAAAATCATTGTATGAAGTCACATTTTAAACTGTCACTTCTCTATGGAGATATGAAGTACTAGATGAGGGTGACAGCTCAGCAGGGAATGTGCTTGGCACGCAAGTGTGATGTGCGGGGCTCCCATCCCACAACAAACAAAAACACTGGGCTGGACATGGTAGCACAAATCTGGAATATCAGTGCTCCTATGGTGAGATGGGAGTAAGACTCAGGAGAATTGCCCGATGCTCACTGGCCTGCTAGCCTGGGGTACACAGTGTCAAACAAGAGATCCTCTCTCAAACAAGGGGAGAGATAAGGGTCTACACCTGAGATTGTCCTCTGAACTTGACAGACATACATGCCATGGCATGCACATGCCTACACTCACAGAGCATTTCAGAGTTCTTGTCCATAGCACTAAACTGCTCACCTATGTGAGGAGAATTACTGGGATGATGGCTGTCATTGGGGAGGCTTTTGTCATGTAAGCTGTGCTTTCTTATCAACAGGAAGGAGTACTGCACATAACTAATCAGGACTACTTACTTTTATTTTTTATTATTTGAGACAGCATCTCATGTAGACGTCAGACTTTTTAGGTATCTAGGGCTGGCTTTGAACTCCTAATCCATCTGCCTCCATCTTCCATGTGCTGGGATTACAGGCATGCACCACTATGCCTGGCATAAGTTTAAGTAATTGGTACATATAACATAGTCAAAGGGATGTCATTTTCTATCACTCTCAAAAATAAGAATAAAGGAAGAATCATACTGACTCTGGAGGTAAGATTCTCATCAGTTTGTTCCCCTAACGTCCCAAACCCTCAGAAAAACACAGCAGGCTGCAGTCAGATTCTTGTCGTCTGGTGTGAAGATAGTTTCATAATTGGGAGTGGTACAACATCTTTTCAAACAGGTTGATAGAATGTTTAACAGACATTTGTCAGCAGCCCAAATGCCTCAGCACTGAACAAAAGGGGTTTCCACACAAGACTGGTAGTTGCACACTTGAGTCCATGTTATATTTACTGGGTTGTTCCAGAAGGTTTTCACTGTGCACATTTGGTAGATGACATAAGTGGTTGCTGCTATTCTGGCTGTAACCAGCTCCTCTGTTTACAAGGCTTTACTAAATATTATAGTCCTCAGGTCTGGCTGAGCAATGGGTGGTAGCATATGGTTCCAACAGTTATTGACCCACCAGAATGGAAGAACTTATGGGTTAGGTTTTACAAGTGGATACGTAATAATTCTTATTAAGCTATTTTAATCAAGTCTTTAAGAGTAAGAATCTAAACTCAGAAAATACATTAGTTTGAGAAAGAAGTTCTGTGCAGAAAACTCATTTAGCAGAATCTCATGCTGTCCTATGAATTCTCCCTCTTGCTGTGAGGCCAGGCATTCAGCCCCACCCCACCTCCATGTTTGAACCAATTGAGCAAATGGAAAATGCTCTCCAATTAGAGAAATCAGTTTATTCTGGGTTACTTACAAAGGATTCATTCCTGTGGAGAGAGACAGAAATTTCATATGGGAAAACCAGCTTTCTGGTCAGAAGTCCAGTGGACCTGCAGCACATAAACCCAAGATGGAGACCCGCAGTGCCTGCCCCCACCTCTCCTACCCAGCTTTTTCTACTTTCCCGCTGGACCCTCCCCACTAAGTCATTGATTGGTTGGAAAGTAGTTGACTCAATTGGTTTCATCAGTGTCAATCACATTCTTGGACCCACGTTCCTCGAGGCAGAGACTCTGTAACTTTACACAATCTCTAAAAGAAAGACATTACAGTATACAGCCTACTTAAATAAACTTCAAATGGAACTTTATCAGAAACACTTGTTGATTTTATTTATTGTATTTATTTATAACTTACTGAGTTTAATTAGTACTGTATATATTCACATGGACATGGATCACCTTAAAGTGCTCACACCCCTGCATAAAAGTGTCTCCCCAGCTCCCTGCAGCCATCACTGCCAATAGCTCCTCTGCTGGCGAGGGGGGGACGGTGGCTTAAGAAACCTGTCTCCCTGCATGCATGAACTTTTGACTGGAGTGATCGTGTGCGGTTAACCACTGCTGTCATGAGTACATGTGTCATAACCAGCCATGTCAAGTCCGAAGAATGGGCTTCCACAGCCCTCTTCCCATCTTCCAGCTCTCACATTTGTTCAGGGCCTCTTCCATGACAGTTCCTGGAAGACATGAAGTTCAGAAGGAGATGTGATGGCGGGTTTCCTAAGGAGAATTGGAGTCGGAGGAGAAGTATGCTCCAGATATACTGTACACATGTTTGAAGTTCTCAAACAATCAATGAAAAATTTTAAATTGTATTGGGTAAGATTAAAAAATGAACTAAGGAACACTGGCTTTGATCCAGGCAAATGGAATAAACTGTCTCCACCAGTTTACTAATTCATGCACAGATTGATTTCAGTTAGTATTCTTGAGTTACATGCTTTGTTCTGCTTTTAAAAATGTAAAATATTTATATATATAATATATATTAAAAACTGCTCATATAAACAGAGCCTGATGTAGTAGGTATTTAATATGTAGTACCTAGGAGTCTAAGGCAGGGGGATCAAAAATTCAAACTTAGTCTAGGGCATAGAGTGAGTGAAGGTCAACATGGGAAACCTAATAAGATCTTGTCTTAAAGAAAGACAGAACTGGAAATAAAGACCGGTGGTGGAGAGCACAAAGCCATAGGTGCTCTAACAGTGATGAAAGGGAAAAAGAAGCCTGTTACAATGCTTTGCTAGCTCCAAAAGGACAATGTTATTTATTAATATTTTATCTTTATTTTTTATTCATTAATGTGTCTATGTGTGTACACTCACGTGTGCAGGCATCCATACAGGCCAGAAGAGAGTGCCACGTCTCCTATAAATGAAGTTACAGGCAACTGTGAGACATGTGATAAGGCTGCTGGGAACTGAGTTCCAGTTCTCTGCAGTTAACCACTGAACCATCTCTCCAGCCCAAAGAGAGACATGATTGAGGAGAATTAGCAGCCATGTAGCATTTAAGAGAATATGAAATAAGCCTCAGAAACTTCTCAAACAACTGTTTAGGACAAAGATAATTACAAAGATCAGTCAAAACTAAAATGAGACAGTGTGAGTAGAGTAAAAGAAATGTACTGTCCATATATATATATATATATATATATATATATATATATGGGTTAAATATGACAAAGGGTTACTTTTTGAAAATTATAAGGAAGCTTCTTGACAGACATTAAAATTCTTCCAAGGTCAGCTGCATTTCTTAAAATCAAAACCTGTGCTCAAGGTTGCACTCACTGCCAAAAATTGTATTCTGCTTATCAACAGCATCACTTTAAATAAGGTAATCACTTAAGAATGTGAGGCTAGACTCTGGTGATTCAGTGAGGTACAGGACCACGTTGTGTTAGGAATAAAACCCTTCTGGATATATTTGCCTGTTTGATCTGGCACAGATATGCACCTTTCTGGAGAAATGAAACTTTTTGCGTTGCCAAAATATTTGGATTCTCTAGTCGTTTTCTTGAGACCCCCTCCCCCGCAACACATTTCTAACATCGGCAAAATGGTTTAGTAGGGAAAGATGCTTGATGCCAAACTTGAGAGCTTGAGTTCAGTCTCTAATACCCATACTGCAGAAGGAGAGACTCAGCCCCTCCAGGTGGTCCTCTAACCCGCACGCCTGTGCTGGGATATGTGTGCATTCCAGTGCATGAAGACGTACACAAAGAAATAAATGTATATTTTTTAAATTAGAAAAAGAAAAAGAATTCTAGAATTTCACAATAATTTCAGATATCTTCAATGTCCTAAAGGATTCTGACATAAAAATAAATAACAAGGATTCAGAGACTTAAGGAGTTTGATGAGTCCTGGTAATCAACGAAGATCACTAACTTGTGGAAAGTAGTTCACAAATGGCAAGTGTATTGAGAAAGCTGTCATAATTTGCTTCAGCTGGCAATAAATCAAACCTAAAATCACATTGAAGAAGGAACCTCAGCTGAAGAATTTCCCCAGTCAGATGCCCATGTATCAAGACATACCAAAGAGAAAAAGACCAATAAATCAAACAAAATACAGAAGCTCTTACCCTTCCTGCAAAGTGATTGTTCTTAAATGGAGACACATAGAAATTGAAATGGAAAGATCAGACAGAGATGGTAATTGTTGTAAATCCAAAACAGTCCTCACATGATATGTTGTATAAATCCATACACTGTTTGATGAAGTGACTTGTTGCTGTTATTATATTCTTAATGACCTTGTTCTGCAAATAAAATTGTGGTGCTATGTCAATCAATCACCTTCTTTCTTCTAATTGTGTTGCTTTGCACAGTATGACATAAAGTATCTGATACTCTGAAGAAGTTCTTACTGAACCAAAACTCAGAAATAGGAACACAGCTATAATTTGTCTTCCAAATTCAGAAATCTGAGAAAAATCATGAAGTGTATTAGAATTCATACATCAACCTTATATGTATGTCTATATATATATATATATATATATATATATATATATATATCTGTCTGTAGCTATGCAAGCTTTTCCCTAAAGAATTTTTTTTTCTGATTTCTTAATGGCTTCTTTCATTTTATCCTTAGAGTAGATAATGATGCATGGAAGCTAACATGCTTATTCATTTAGCATTTTTTCATATTATCTGATACTTAGGTTGTACAAATCATCTGATATGTGTGTTCATCTCTTATTACTCTAACATAAGCTCTAATCACTTTTTATATTAATTTTGAAAAATCTCAAATGAATTCAGTAATTCAATTAAGAGAGTGACTAAGCCACTATCATTACTTAATTCCAAAGGCACACAGTTCAGATATCACCTGTTTCTCTGTAACTTAAATTAGAAGGTCATTTCTGATGCTGATCACATATATAAATACTACTCATGTGTATGTGTGTCCATGTGTGTACTTTTGTATATGTGTTGGTACATTACACATATATAAACAGCTACAACATTTGATGAAAGAATATATATGAAATATATATCCCTAATATTGTGCCTCTAAAGGATTTCATAAAATTTGCAGAACAGACATAAGTCCCACATACAGCTGAGTAAATTGAGATTTGGATGAGACTGCCGATTTATATAAAGTCACTATAAAGAATAGTTGGTGAATAATTAAAGCAGCATTGTTATAATTCTTAGAAAGTTTGGTGAAATTCTCCTGTGAATCAATGGAGACTTGGGGAATTTTTAGTCAGAAGGCTTTGTATTAATATTTCCATCTCTTTATTTGTTAGGAGTCTGAAGAGACTTGAAGAAGTTGGTGATCTGTTTTTAGTTTAATTTTGGTGGTTCAGTTGTATGTAGAAATCCATCCATTTCTTTTAGATTTTTTTCATTTGATGAAGTATAGGTTTTTGAAGTGTTCCTTTATAATGGTCTGACTTTCTTTGGTGTTTTTTGTAATATTTCTTGTGATTTTGTTGATGTGAGGATATGCTGTCTTCCTTTTGGGCTAAGGTCTATCAATCTTGGTTATCTTTTCAAAGAACCAGTTCTTACATTGATTGATTATTTATATTGATTTCTTTTTTTCTATTTCATTGACTTCTGCTCTGATGTTTTTACTCTTATCTTCTGGGTTTGGATTGTTCTTGACTTTCCAAATTCTTGAGTTGTATCATTAAGTCATTTATTTGTGCTATTTCTTACACTTTTAGTGTATCCCAGAGATAGTGGTGTATTGTATTTTCATGTTTCTTTAATTCCAAGAATATTTTTATTTCCTTTTTTGAGTTTTTCTTTGACCTACATATAATTCATTATTGTGTTTTTTAATCTCCATGACATCAAGTAATTGCTAGAGATTTTTGGTGTTGATTTCAAGTTTTAGTGCATTGTGATCAAATAGGATCCATGGAATTATTCCAGTTTTTCTTTATTTGTTGAGATTTATTTTGTGTCCCAATGTGTGTTCTATTTTAGAGAAAATTCCATGAAATGCTGAGTAGAATGTTTATTCTTTGGTGTTTGGGTAGAATATTCTGAAAGTTAGAAACAGAGGGAGCACTTCCAAACTCCTTCTATGAAGTCAGTATTACTCTACAACTAAAAATAGGTAAAGGCACAACACAGAAAGAAAATGACAGTCCAACATACCTGATGGACAGAGATGCAAATATTCTCAACAAATAATTGCAAATCACATATAGACAAATTAAAAAGATAATCTGCCATCATCAAATTCCAGAAATTCAAGGATGGTTTGGCATATGTAAATCAATACATAACAAATCATATAAATGGACTTAAAGTCAAAAGTCTCATGAAGATATCAGTAGACACAGAAAAGGCCTTTGACAAAATTCAACATGCATTCCAGATAAAAGTCCTACTGAGAGTAAGATTGGAGGGAACATCCATCAACATAATCAAGGTTATATACAACAAACCCACAGTTAATATGGACAAAACAAGAATCATTTCTACTAAAGTCATTAATGAATCAGGGATGTCCACCATCCCCATTTCTTTTCAACATAGTGCTTGAAACTCTAGTTAGAGCAATAAGACAGGAGAAGGAAACTAAAGGATATGAGTAGGTGAGGAAGTAAAATTATTTGTATTTTCAGAGGATATTATATATATATATGAAATATATATATATGATATATATATATGAAAGATATATATATATATATCATATATATATATATGATAGACCAAAATTTCTACTGGAAAATTCTAGAAAAATACTCAACACTTTCAGCAAGTAGCAGGACACAAAAATCAGTTTACACGAATCCCTAGCTTTTTCATATACTGATAACAATCAACCAGAGAAAGATACTATAGAGATACACCGATTCAAAATAGGTTCAAAAGATATACATCTGGGAATAGAACTAACTGAAGATGTTAAAGATCTCTACAATGAACTATTTGACCCTTTAAAGTCCGAAACTAAAGAAATCATGAGAAGATGGAAAGATCTATGCTCATCATTGATAGAATTAACATTGTGAAAATTACCAGCTTACCAAAAACAATATATAGATCCAATGTGATCCTAGTCAAAATTACTATGACATTTTTCACAGAAATTTTTAAAATCCCAAATTCTTGTCGAAGTACCAAAGGTTCCAGATTACCAAAGCAATACTGAACGGAAAGAGCATTGCTCGAGGGATCATCACGGATTTCACGCTGCATTACCTAGTTATAATGACAAAGCAATACTGAACGGAAAGAGCATTGCTCGAGGGATTATCACGGATTTCACGCTGCATTACCTAGTTATAATGACAAAAGGAGCATATACTGGCACAAAAACAGACATGTAGATCAAAGGAACAGAATAGAAGACCAAGACATGAGTGCGTGCGGCGTTGGTCTCCTGAGATATCACAAAAATATCAAGAATATATACTGGAAGAAAGACAGCATCTTCAACAATTGTGACATCAAAACTGGATCTCCCACATGTAGAAGAGAGAAAGAAGAGTGAATTAGACCCTTGTCTGTCACCCTGCACAAAATTCAATTCTAAATGGATCAAAGATCTCAATGTGAAACTTGAAACACTGAAACTGTCAGAGGAAGTGTAGGCAATATCATTCAAGACATAGATACAGGAAAGGACTTTCTAAGTTGGTCTCCATTCTCTCAGGAATTAAGGCCAACATTGACAAATAGGTACTCATTAAAACAAAAATCTTCTTTACAGCAAATAAAATAATCAATTTATTGATGTGGAAAGAATCTAAGCCAGCTCGGTGTCTGATAGAGGGTTAATTTCCAGAATCTCATAAAACAATGAATCAAGAAAATAAATGACTCAATGAAAAAAAAATGAATTTTAGATCTGAAGACAGTATTAAAAAAGGAATAAAAATGGCTGGGAAATACCTTAAAACATGTTCAACATCCTTAATCTTTAGGAAATGCCAGTTAGAATCCCTTTAGAATTTCATCTTACTCCTGTCAGATTGTCTAAAATAGAGAAACAACTGTCAGCAAATGCTGAAGAGGATGTGGGGAAAAGGAGCTCTCATCCACTGTGGGTGGAACTGCAAACTGCTTGGTGCAGCCACTATTGAAGTCAATGTGAAGAGCATTAACACTAAAACTAGATCTACCATATGATTTGGTTATAATAGTACTTGTCATATACACAAAGACTCAACATCCCACCACCGTTACTTGCTCAGACATGACATACAGGGCTGCTCTTTTCACAACAGCTAGGAAATGAAAACAGCCTAAATGTCTCTGAACTGATTAACAGAAAATGGAAATGTGTTGTAATTACACGAAGTTCCATTCAGCTGTTAAAAATGAAATTATGACAGTTTCAGGTAAATAAATACAACTAGAAAATGCTAATACTGAGTGAGATGACCCAGACTCAGAAAAACATCGTACACATTTCCTTTCTCATTTGTGGATCCTACCTCCAAATCGATAGATGTCCATGAATATTTGGAAATAACAGCAGAAGCCAGAAAAATGGAAAGGAACCATTGGAGGAGAGAGAAAGAAGGAACTTGAGGGAGGGGGATATAGGATACTATATCCCCTCCCATTATCAGTGGGGAAATGTGGAAAATGGAAGGGTATTAAACTGGAGAGAGGGGAAACCACACAGCGGGAGAGAAAAGAGACAAATGACACTTCAGTGATGTGACAAACACAGGGAAATGTACAGATTCATAAGTTTACTGAAATACACAATTATAGTAATAGGCAAGAACATGCATGTCCTAAGGCTATATAACAAAAGTCATAGCGCCAGGCAAGAAACTCCTCCCTTCAAGTTTTTGATCAGCATAGATGAGGAGACTCCCAAAATGATATAAACTGCTGCCACAACCCTTTATTGTATCCTGAAATTTGCAGGTATGACCCTGTTGTTGAAGACAGGATTTGGAACAATTGACCTGGAAGCCTCATAGTATCACAAGGTACCATGCAGTTACCAGGAGAGAAAGCCAATAACTGACCCTACCCATCTGGAAAGCCAAAGAACCACATTGATGTCAAGCCCAACAAATTACCTTAGTTTGTACAAGAGTGGTGTTTTTATCTTGGGGATAGTCCACAACTGTCCAGTTGAACTTTCTGCCTGTACAATATGAGGAAATCATGTACAATAATATAAAGACAACCAAGTAACCATGATTGGACAGGCCATAGACCTCAGATATGAAACTACTCCTGGCACTTTCCTAGATCAACCTAATCTACTAATATATTCTAAATACTTGACCTTATAAACAAGAAGCTTCTTTTTTTGCAACAAATGTTGACAGTGACAAAGTTCCACAATTGATCAAAATGCAGAGAATAAGTAGCTGTGGACCGATTAGTCCTAAGTGATACATCTACAATGCAACCTCTACATTTAAAGGTCAGGGAACATTGCTATGTAGACCAGGCAATATCTGCTGGAGTTTCTATTCCAAGAGCTCAGATTAAAAGTGTGCACTTTCACACCTGGTTCCTATTTTACATTTTAAAAGCTTTTGTCAACTGTTTTATGAGAATATATAAGGTCAAAGACGAGATTATGAGGGAGAAATGTACAGTAATCCTCAAGTACTGTTGGTAATTTTTATTCCAGATTTAAAGACCACATTCCAAGGCCTTGTGAATCATGCCTGAAATCCTAATTCTCCTTAGATAGAGGCAGGAGAACTGCTATAAATTCAAACCCAGCCTGGACTACAGAAAGAGATGCTATCTCAAAAGACCAATAATATTTGAATAAATCAAAAATTAACAAGTAGACCATCCTTTAAGTGGCCACAATAAACCATGGTAATGATACACAACTAAGAGCTTTCTACATATAGGATATTAATGTCTTTCTAAGAGATAAGAAACGAATTTAATCACCTTTTGAAAGATAGTCAAAAATCTATTAAGGAACTAAAGCAAAGTACATAGAAACACACACATATGTTATATATAACACATGTGTTTGTGTGTGTGTGTATGTGTGTGTGTGTGTGTGTATGGGGACCCTTGGTTGAACACAAAAAACATAGAGAGAAATAAAACAACAACTCAGTCATCTGCCACTAACTCCATCACTGAAGATACTCTGCAACATTCTATTTGAGACAGAAAATGCAACCTCAAATTTAGATCAGTTTCTACCAACCCAGCTGAAGCTCTGGTGTTCAGATTTGATGGCCAAATAAGAAAATATTTGGTATTATTGTAAGATAACTTAATTCTCACTATATTGGCAAAAATCAGCATATTTATGGCAAATTGTGAATGTTTCTTTCTTATTCTTCATGTACCCTTTCTTTTTCTTTGCGTTTGATCATAGAAATTCTGCATTTGACATTTATGAAAATAATGACAAATGAACAGAATTCAAGATTAAAATTCCTAATTTTCTTCATTTCCATGTAAGATATTTATGATTGATGATAACCAGTACTGACTATTTTCATTGGGATGAATATAGTAACTATTTCATAGGTCAAGCTGGTGGGGGGTAGTGTCTTAATTGATGAATAAGGCTCTTGACCTACATTATCAAAGACATAGTTTGATTAAAATTAAGATTTGTACTAATGTTGTTATAAATATAAAATATTTTATGTGTAAGTGATAGCTCACTTTATTAGAGTGCTATAAGTATTGTATCAACCTTCTCTTTCTAAAGCTCAACATAAAAATTCACTGCAAAGCTCTGAGGGCGTGTGTCAATGGTTAAAGTGCTTGCCACACAGGCAATGTAGACCAGAGTTCAATCCCCAGCACTCATATATGAAAAATCTGATTGTAGTTGCTGGGGAGGCAGTATGGATGAGAATTGGACTTTGGATCTTCAAGTGTGAAGATATCAAACAAGGATGTTGGACTTCTAATCCCATTACTCAAGAAAGCAGAGACAATGATCCCAAGGCAATCTGGATTCACCAGTAATGTTGACCTTCAAGTTGAACAAGAGATCCTGCCTTAAATTACATAGAGAATGATTAAGGAAGACATCTGATGTCAACTAGGAGCCTGCACATACTCACACACACACACACACACACACACACACACACACCACATACACATACCAAAAAAATTAAAATCAAATGAAATAAACTGGATGTGATGGGACATGCTCATAATCACATTGGGGAGACAGAGACAAGCGATATCCCTGAAATGCTCTGTATTGCAGGTCTAGCCATATGTGAGCTCCAAGTTCGTATGAAATTTCTGTCTCAAACTATAAGGTGTAGGATCAAGGAGGAAGATACTGGACATCAACCTCTTGTCTTCATGTTCACAAATAAGTATAAATATATATATATATATATATATATATGTATATATATATAACACAAACTTGTACACGTGTGTACCCTACACACATGAACACATACACATGTGCATAGACATGCATGTGCACACACAGTAAAATTTCCCATACCCACATTATACCAGAACACCAGAACATGTACACATTATACAACATGATGTGCATTGGATGTACACTCATATGCACTGGACATGCGCACACAGAAAGCCATTGACTACAACATCTGTGTTCAGGACAGCCCTGTCATGACCCCCAACTTTGCCTTGCTTTGGTCTTTTGGAGACAGGGTCTCCTGTAGCCCTTGCAGACCTGGAGCACATCATGTAGACAAGGCTGGCCACAATCTCATAGAGATCTGCCTGCCTCTGATTCCTGAGAGCCAGGATTCAAGGCATGTGCCCTCATGCCTGGCCTAGAAATAGTTCTTGTGAAAACTGCACTCCTGTTCTTCTTGTTGGACTCCAGATTTCTGAGGAGAATCTGGGTGTAAATTTGCATTTTAATAAGCTTCCCAAGATAACTTTTATGCATATTTTTATTTAAAAGGAACTTAGGGGAGCTAGTATAACTGAATTTATTTACAGTTTTGGTGAGAAAAAAAAAAAAAACAATGAAGAACAAGATGACAGATTGTGCTTTCCCGCCTTAAATGTTCGCGGGGAACAGAGGGCATGGATTATGATGGAAATGGGCAGAAAGCCAAGCTCATTACAATTCTGACAGGTTGCTTTCCTGATTTCCCGGTGACCAGGTCACATTTTAAGCAATCAGGAATAAATATGAGAGTATGTGGCATGCTCAAGATGTGGTGTGATATCTCTGGGCCCTGGGCATATGGACATATGTTGTGTTTGCATGACTGATTGTGCATGAGCTCTCAGAACTCCTCCACCCTGCTGTCAGGAAGGAGCCAACACTATACACACATTGTTCGCAACTGGTTACTTATAAGGCAAGTGAGGCAGCCACTGATCGAGGAGCAAGATTTACACAATAGACAGATTTTGCAGGATCATGCTGAATGAAGCAGAGGCTTAAGAACTCTGGATTGGGGCTGGAAATCTAGTTCAGGTGGTAGAGTGCTTGCCCAGTATGCACAAAATTCTGGGTGCCTGTCTGTGATCTCAGCACTTAGAGGTGACTATAGGGCCCACAGAGGCTTAAGACCATTCTTGGCTACCCATTAATTTGAGGCTAGCCATAATCTGTGACCCTGTCAAAAAATAAGAATGAAAAAGTTAATGAAAGAAAAAGGAACAAAAAAGGAATTTCTCTTCTATAAATTCTCTAAGCATTAGTGTGTTTATGTGGTACATATGCAGATTTCAGGCATTCGGTCATATATGTTAAGTCCATCTGGCCAAGCATTTCTCTATCCAGGTGTCCCTTGGTGCAAGTTCATCCACTGGAGTCTACTCAGCCTATATACAGTCACCCTCTTAGAGAAGATCTATTCTCTCTCACTCCACAGTAATCATTTGCCAAGGGTTCCTTGGCTACATTTGGAGACTGCTCCCTATCTCTCTGACTCCATGCTGCGTTTTTGTCTGATTGAGTTGGCATGGGACTTGTCTATGCTGACAGCATTCTGAAAGTTCTTATGATGAAGTTTCCAGTGACCTGAAAGCCTCTGTTCCATTTTGTTCATGCACCAACCGTGGCTCTTGCATTAATTCTGCCCCCTCACTCACAATGATCCTTGAACCATGGATGGATAAGGTTTAATATAGAAGTCATACCTAGGGACACATACTCTGTAGTCTCCTGTTCTCTAAAACTTAGCCAGTTGTGGCCCTCTGTGTGCATTGTACTATGTTGAATGAAGAAGCTTAGCTGGTGAGAGTTGAGGGATGTACTAGTTTTCTTGGGATGTATTAGTATTGTCTTGACCCCCCTGTTCCACGAAGTTACACGAGTCTTAGGTGTGGAGGGTCCACTGTGGATATGTCATTTAGGGCTCGGACTATCTTAATGAAATGAATTTTTTTTAAAGAACTTGGATGCCCTGTGTGACTTGCCTAAATTGTTCAGACTGTGATTCCTTCTTGGTGGATTTTTCCTTTAATGAATATGAAGTGACCTTCCTTGTCTCTGCTGACTATTTTTAGCTTGAGCTCTATTTTTTCAGATATTAGAATCTCTACACCTGCTTGTTTCTTAGTTCCATTAGTTTGGAATATAATTGTCCAGTATTTTACCCTAAGGTGATATCATTTATTGTTGGTGAGATGTGTTGCATTATATAACAAACAGATAAATGCTGTTTTCTAACCCAATCAGTTAGTCTGTGTCTTTTTACTTGGAGTTGAGGCCATTAATATCAGCAGTTATTATTGATCAATGTTTATTAACTCCTGGTTGGTTCTGTGCTGATTTTTTTGTAGACTTCTTTAGTTGAGCGTTCTTGGATAATTTAGTCTTTGTGTCATTTTAAACAACAAGTTCTGTGTATTCATCATGATTTGGAGAATGAGATAGGGGACTGCTTCAAATATATCACTTTGTGATAAGCTTCTAGAAAGCCAGAATAAATATAGTTCTGAACTTACTTGCACTCTTAGCTCTTAGTGAGGCTAAATTTTATGCCTGGTAACACAGTAGTGCAAGAAGATACAAATTATGAGACAGAGATGGAAACACATACATCTTCGTAAGGTATAGTACATAGGAAGTGCTAAAAGATCAGGCTGTTTAATCTTATTAACTGGAAACTTCCACCAAGTGCACTATACCTTCTTTATTACTGGGAATTTCAACTCTGAGAGCAAAAGTTGCTTTCAGAGATATTGCTTGTACTAGACTAGGGAATTCATGTACACTGGAAGACAAACAGAATAAAGAAAAACACAGTCCATACTGGCTTTATTTTATTGAAGCAAAGTTTTCTACTTTAGCTGCTGGCTATTGCATTTTTCTTGCACATGTATTAAGGATGTATGCATGTGGAACACCAATTAAATATTGAAAGTGAGAAAAGAACATGTGCATCCTCCTGTTTAGGGTGAAAAATCAGAATCTATACATCTAATAGGACATCACTCTTCTGTGTCTGCCCTGAAAGGCCAGATAAGATGACAAATCTGTTGATTTATCATTGAGGACTGCCAGTAGACAATGACAGAGAATTTATCAACATGATATTTATTTTCTGACAGAAAAGTCACAGGTCTTGAGAAGCTTGGATATTTTCTTCAGTGTTGTATACATATGTATTAGGGTTCTCAAGAAGATAATATCGAACAGAATAATACTGAAACGGATTTTATTATATTGGCCTCCGAGATAGGGTCTGGGTTTTTCAACATTGGCTGTCCTCAGACTAGAGAGATTGTGAACCAGCAACTGCTCAGTCCAAGGTATGGGATGTCTCAGTGGAATCAATCTGATGCTTCAGGCATAGAGGATTCCCTCAGAGCAACTAGCAATTACTCTGAGTTAGAAGGCAGAAGAGTCTGAAATCTGACGTCTGCAAAGTTGTTTGTACTGGAGGCAGCAGCAGCAGCGGCAACCATGGGGCAGACGAACTTTTCAGTCAGGTAGATGAATGCACGAAAGCAAGCAGGCAAAAAGAAAGGAAAAGCTTTTTTTTTTTTTTTTTTTTTTTACTGGTATTTCCCTATATCTGTGCCTATTTAAAATGCCTAATCAAGAAAATATCATAGAGGAGTGCACAGAGGCTTCTCTGAGGGATTATTCCCGATCATGCTAAGTTTACAATCAGTATTAACTATTACAGTTTTCTTACGCTTAAATAAATGGATTTACCATAAGGCAAGTAATACTCTAAGGAAACTATTTCAGCTCACCGTCAACAGGCATCCAAAGTCTTTGTCCACATCATCACGATGCACGGGTCTTCATGTCCCTTTACTTCTACCTGACATCATAAATATCATAAACCAGCCACACACACTATAGTCGACTTTCAATAAAATGATATTATGGTAAAGAGATGTGGTTTTCTCTACTGTTGTATAGCGATTTTCTCTGAGAAAACATTCCGTTTTGCAAGGAAGCACCTTAAGACTCAGGATATTCTAAAGGGAGGCCCATTAAGATTCAGAAGCAAACAATTTAGAAGCTTCAGGAAATTCCCGAAACTGATCACATATGCTAGGTCACACCCACCTTCCCCAAGCTTCGGTGAGCAGTGAAGGCTGCGGAGAGACACTCTCAGCCGGGCCGTGCTGCCTGGAAGAATCTCAGAGGCACTGAGGGACCTGGGAAAGGTGCTCTCTGAACTGTTGAACTGCAGGTAGTGCAGTTTGCCCCCGGTTTCCAGGTTTCCTGAGCTTCCTCCCATTATGAGGTGGGATTTTGGTGCAATTATCTTTAAATCATTTCTGTTCCTATATATAACCCTTCACCCATACACACATACGTCTATAAATAACACCAAACTCATTGGTTCCCTATCTGGGGTGAGTAGATGTCTGGTCATGTATCCCCAGAAACACTGTCACACGATGCTACACACACACACACACACACACACACACACACACACACATGCGCGTGCATGTGGAAATTAGTTATCTGTATTCATTGGTCATACAAATACTCATAAGAGATGTGTTCATGATTTTCCATTTGTAGAAGCAAGGTGATGCTTTCTTTTTCATGGCCCTTCATCCTGTCAACAACCTGCCCCTAGTAGGTTATCTAAGTATGTCTTCAGTCCTGTTACAGCTGAATTCTGCCTCTGCCAGTGTTGGGTTATAATATCTTTCACAAGTACTTTTCTGTCTGTTAGTAACAGCAGGCACTCTAGGAAATCCTGCTGGTGTCCTCCAATTCCCATCTTGACTCTACAATGCAGCATACTTCAGTGTTACTATTTACCTTTTAATGTTCAAGAATTATTTCCTAGATAATACAAAAACACCATTTCTGGGCATCTTGATTCATTGACACCATTGAAAAATAGCATTGAGACAGACCTGTTAAATTCCAATTAGGGGCAAATATTATCTGCCTAGTGGAAATATGCTTTCTTAAAAGTATTAAAATTGCAGAGTTCAGAAAGAAGGGTGATATTGTGTGAGTGGATATGGTAGTACTTTGAGATCATCTACTGCCACTCAGAAAATCAAAGGACTCCATCAATGTTTAATGGCCTTTCCTAAAATCTTCTTCCCTAACTCCCAAATATAGCAGATTTCAGGCTGGTACCAATAGTTTGTTTTCCCTTTTATCCTATGTTAAAAGATTTTTAAAAGCATGCAGAGTCATCAAAAGTATTTGCATAACTGTCAGCGCCAAGGAAACCTGAAATCATCCTTGACGTGTTAGATTTTAGAGCCAGAAAATCCAGGAGGGCTCGCCTAGAAGCCAGTTCCTGCTGGCAGTGTGATCTTGGGCAAGTCATATACTATACTTCAATTCCAGTTCTTCACTAATCAAGATAAAGATAGCATCAACATTTCATATGTTTCCCCTGAAATAAGTTAATTTAGTTAAAAAAGTACATTACTTAGTTTTATTAGTTTCTGATTATGGAAGATGAATTAATATGTCAAATTGAAACCAATATGTTATGGTTATCAACCCAACAGAACAGATTCAGGCCTAAATGGAACAAGGTCTCTAGGTTCTGACATTGAACTTTGAGATGACTGACTCTATAGGTAGTCAGAAGAGATGTGTGGGCATCAGGAATCATGCACAGAAGTCCACGGAAGCCATTTTTTTAAAAAATCAAATCACATAAGATTTGTCTTAGAAGGACAATGGGGCAAGTTGGAGTGGAAATATGACTTACCAGTGCATCGTCAAAACAAGTAGTTGTAGTAGTGATGAGAGCAGCTGGGAGAACAATGTATTCCTACAGTGTAGTTAGGAAATGAGGTGGACTATGCCATATGGTAAGACTCAAGTAAGAGAAACGAGGCACTCTGCCCATAAAGAGTGTAGAGTGAAAACCAGAAAAGCTGTATACTGGATGCAAATGATGTCCTTGAAATCTGAAAGACAACATTTGCTCAATATTTCTGAACAGAATAAAAGAAAATGATTCATTGTTTTTAGAAACAGGAACACTTCTAATGTTTGGGCTTTCTTTTATAAAACAATTGGTTTTCAATGGAAATTTAATTTTGTCAATGTTTTTTTCTCCTAACTAAATGGAAAACTCTTATTGAGAGTTAATTGTATTTTACTTGCTAGGATTTCTGAGAAAATAAAAGGAGGGGAAATCCGTGGCCACTGAGCCACATGCTTCACCGTAGAGGAGGAAATAAAACTCATGACCAACTTCTGACTTTAATTTTGTTGTTTGTTTGAAAATAATAGCTATAATTAAAGATTCAACTCTTCTGTTGAGAGTATGTATTTATTTCAAGTCCTATTTGTTGAGCCTTACCCAGGGACACAAGAGAACTACAGGGTATGGAGTTTCTGAAGGAGACCAACATCCGGTGTCAGTGCTGTCTCTCACGGTGCTGAGGTTCTGCTCTGCTGAGTTCTGCCACTTCCTCCCTGTTTGTGCACTTCAGAGTCGAGTTGCTTTTCCAGGGTCTAGAGGGGGCTAAGCACAACACTCTGATATACTGTTCGCATGACTGTGTTCTTAGAGCTCATCTTGACGGTCACCTTAGCAAAGTGTCCTGCAACAATCTTAGCTTAAAGCAGAGCATTAACTTTCTCCCTGACATGACAAAGAACCTGAGAGAGGTCAACTGAAGGAGGAAGAGTCTGTGTACTCCACAGTTTGGGAGTATAGTCCATCATGGCTGGGAATGCATGAGTGAAGCGGGAGGTATCTAGTCACACTCTGTCCTCAGTCATGAAGCACAGGGAGGCAAAGGCTGTTGCTACATTCATTTTCCCCATGACATTCAGTCTAGGACCCCAGCTCATGGCATGCAGCCACTCTCAGTCAGAGTGAACCTTTCCACCTCAGAACTCTCTGGAAAGGCCATCACAGACCCTTCTACAAATATATCTTCTTGTGACTTTAAATCCTGTCAAATTAACCATTAAAGTCAATCATTGCAATTCAGGGCGTCAACCAATCATGCTTACATATCACTTTGAAATTACATTTCGTCCGTTAAGTCTCAGATTCTTTTCTTAAAGCAAAACACATTTTATCTATCCCTAAAAGTCTTCAACATTTTAAAAGTACTAAAACTATTCAAAAGCTGTAAGTGCAGAAAGTCTTCTGAGACTCTGGCAACTCAACTATGTGTATTGTAGAAAAAAAAAGAGCTACGTCTTTCTCATGAGCAGTACAAAAGAATATATATTCTAAAAGGGAGAATGAGACCATAAGCAAACAGACATCATGTTAAAGCAAAACCAGGATTCAGCAGGGCAAATATGGTCTGCTCTAGTGGGGTTCACTAAACAGTCTCACATCAATAATCCATGACAGTATCATCTAGTCTCTAGCAGCCCTGGCAAACATGCCCCTCCAGTCCTCCCATATCAACAGTCTTTTTTGGCTAATTTCACTATATATCTACATGCCAATGACCATAGCATCTCTGTTACAACTTAAGTTTCACCTGTAGAGCTATATGGAGTAACCTCTTAGGGTCTCCTTGTAGGGAATCTGATCATATAACACATTTCCTGATATTAGGACATTTCTTGAACCTTGGTGCA
This sequence comes from Eospalax fontanierii, assembly GCA_035773235.1. Classification (NCBI taxonomy): domain Eukaryota; kingdom Metazoa; phylum Chordata; class Mammalia; order Rodentia; family Spalacidae; genus Eospalax; species Eospalax fontanierii. The sequence continues at coordinate 47,814,616 of CM069547.1, read as the reverse complement.
AGCCTCCATGGGCCTAAACTATTGCAGTGTGCAAGCCTGTGAATCCACCACCATATGGAGAACACTTCCAGCTTACACTGCTGACTCTAGTGGTCAGGCACCCTTCCACCTCAACTGTACTGACATTTGCTTGCCTTGGCAACTGAGTCTGAGAACACAGTCCCCCAAGCAGTAATTTTGGAGAAAAATCACTCAGTTACATGTTTAGTTCGGTGTCTTGACTTTCAAATGAATTGCCATTTTTACAAGGTGCAGCATTCGAAGGGTGGAATCTCATCTTCATGGTACATTTCCTATTTTTCCTGGATTAAAATATTTCCTAAATTGGGCTATTTACTTTAATAATTATAACTGTTTTCAGTTTATGTTCTTCATCTGCCACTTCAAACATGTTCACCTAGCTTTACTCACTCAGCTGCACATTTTCATAACTCTCTGGTCTGCTTACTGTTCTCTTTCATAAGAGTACTGAGTAGTAGCCATGACAAAGGATAAATATAAAATTTTCTCTGCCAAAAAAATTAGCTCATTACATTTTAAGCCAGCCTCTCTCGGGTTCCTAGGACCCAGTCACAATGCAGCCATATTATTTACCTGAATGTAAACACAAATGACCTGTAGCCCTGTTCCCAACAGAGCCTTTTACTTTCCTGAACTCCTGTGAATGCAAGACTCTTCTGCCTTTCTGTTATCATTCTGGTCTTCCGAACTCCCATCAAAATGTTCCATTAAGCTCTGCTTGTAGCACTGCAGGGTTTCTCAAGTTTGGTCTCCCACGCAGCAGAGTTCAGAGGTGAGATATCTGAGGCTGACTGTATCAGCAGGATATTAATATAACCAATAGATTAAATGGTGTATAGTCTGAAGCTATACAATTGTCTCCAAGGTTGAGAGCACTTGCTGATCTTGCAGAGGACCTGACTTTGGATCCCAGGACGCACATCAGATTCCAGGGTATCTGACCTCTTTTGGACTCTTCATCCACCTCTACTCACAGGCACATACCCCCTATCCACATATGCACATAATTAGAAAATACATTTTTTAAATCTTTTCTTTAAAAATGCATGGTTCAATGAGATATAGGGAGGGATGGAAACTTCAAGACCTGGGGCCTAGGGGGGCCACTAAAGGACAAGTTTTATCTGTAGCACCTCCTCCTTCTTAATTCCTATCCTCCATGAGATGAGATACATTCTATTGTAGACAAGTTATTTGGCTACATCATTGCATTTCAGATTTCCTTAAAAATGAATGTTAAACCTCGATTGTGGTTTTCCAAGGTTTCAACATTTGGAGACTTGTATCTAAGGCCATGCATTAATTTTGTTCATGTGTTAAGCCTAATGCCCCCCACCAGTTCCCTGTGGTGAGGATTTATTAATCACGGTGTATTTGAATTTTAAATCTAGTGTGTCAAATGAAAATGGGATTTCCCCACCCCGTTCATTCCTTGTGGAGAGATAAAACGACTCTAGGGATGAAAGAACAGTGTGTCGAATGTGTAACCACACATCTAAAGCCAGAGGAAGTCGGCAGAAAAGGGGTGAGCCAGGCACTCACTGCTAAAAGAAGAATCACTCCCATTGGAGGAAGAAAGACAAAGCAAAGACGAGGACGGAATCTGCTATAGAAACTCTTTTTAAGAGTATAAAAAACGTGAAAACCTATGGATTTTTTATTTTTAGCTAGTATTTCTTATCCTGGAAAACAACTAAAAATATGGAGATGCACCAAATATTAGTGAATTTAAAGATTTGATAACACAGTTGATCATAATAAAACAAAAATGGGCTAAGTCAAACTGAGAATTTAAAGGCAGGGTGAGTTTGATCAGACTATGAGTGGACTGCCAGATAGAAACCTGGAAACAGGTGTTTCTATTTCAGGATCACTCTTCAAATTATCTGTGGTGTGATTTTGCTTTCCATGATAGCTAATTGATGGAAAAAATTTATAAATAATATAGTAAGCAATATAAGATACTTAGGAATATCACAGATAAGCATATGTAAGAGGCAAGGCAATTCGCTTAGTTGGTGGAACGCTTGCCAAGCATGTGTGAGGCCCTGGGATCCTTTTCTAGCAACACAAAAATATGAGAGACTAAATGCAAAGTATATATAATAATAACTCATGAAAATAAATATGTAGCAAAAATATGCATTTTGTATTGTAGTTAACCTAGAGAAATTGTTTCTATACATGACAGGAATAGAAGAAAATTATAAATGAAATTATGGTGGACTAAAATATTTCTCCATACAAAATAGAAAAGACAACCAATAAAAACTAAGACTTACAAGAAAATAATTCCACTTAAAATGCATATTGGTTCTATTTTGCAAAAATTATTGTTATAAAATATTAAAACAATTCCCAAATACACAAAAGTATAAGGAAAATCACTCCCCAGTATTACTAGTCCTTAAATGAAGTTTCTTTTCATCATTATACCCTCTGAATTGATACATAAAATTGCAATGATGTAATATTAGTTTTTACATGTTTTGCTAATCAATCATATTTTCCAAAACAGTATGTCCTATCAATATTTTAATCTTAAAAACTATATAATAAAACATAAATTGAATTATGGTACCACATTAATAAATATATATTATTCCTTCTATGATAAATAAATATTCAATCCCTTTTCTGAAATTTGTGTAAAAGTATATGCAATTATTTATTAGCTTTTTTTCCCCTGGATTGATAGAGTATTATACTCATGTTTTGTTCTATAACATCAGGGCCCAGCTAATGTTGAGGCTCTGTAAAAGTTGGAACAGTTGAAAATAGATAGAGCTGCATTAGACACTTTAGGACACAGAGCTCAGAAAATAGAATGGAGAATAGAATCAACTGGATGTCACCAGTAGCAGAATTTGAAATCCATAATAGTGAAGAACAGGAGCAAGGGGCTCTTTAGTAAACTGTGTATCTAACACAAAGTCATAGCTTTGTTCTGCAGCATTGAAAGAGAAAGTGGCAATGATGATGGGTGACAAAAAGGAAAGTCAGAAACATGACTATTATCAATCCATGTGACCACAAACTTGATTCAATTACAGCCTACTAAAAGTAAGCACCAATTAGTGTAGGCAAATTATATATTAGTTAATGGAGAAAACATCAAGTGTACAGTAAAGTGAGTTATAGATAAGAACACAAGTCTTGTAAAATAATCCATTGTTTTCAGATCCCCAGAATTTAGTTTGGAATGGCGTAAGTCTCCCCATAACATAGCAATATATATCAGAAATTTAGAGGCACCAAATATTGAAAAGCTTTAAAAACAGAAGTTGTTCGGCAAAATCAAAATGAACAGTGTTAATAGAAAGCAGTAAATCGTCTGTCATTGAGTGGCAATGTCTGCATGAACAGGGGATTAGGGAATTTTGACATTTCATTTCTAGAGAAAACAATTTTGAAATTATCTATGTGTGTATTTATTTTTTGTTTCAATATCCAATCATTTAAATAATCAGATTTGAAAAAGTACAAAAAAAAGGTTTTCAGCTACACCAAATTGCAAATTGTCTGTGTTTCTTCAGATTTTCTGCATTAATTTGTGGAGCTATTAAATGTAATTCAGAAACTGGGAACAGACTCAGATTGCTTGGCATAATTCAAGGTAACTTTGATGAGTGGGTTCATCGATTTGAAGTTGAAATTGCTTTTTAAAAATTTAAAGTCCAGCTGTGCCTTATTTGTGCTATTATTGTCTTTTTATATTATGTGTATGCATGTATGTCTGCATGTGGGAATGTATATGTGGGTAGAGGTGCTCTTGGAGGCCAGAAGACATCCAAACCTGTGGAGCTGGAGTTACAGGTGGTTGTGAGCCATCTGGCATGGGTGCTGAGAATCAACTCCAGGTCCTCTGGAAGAGCAGTACACACTCTTAGGCACTGAGCCATCTCTCCTGAAAAATGTAGAAGCTCATTTTAATCATTTGGTTTCATGTTACAATTAAAGCTGGGAACCCTATGGTTACTCTAGGTTCTATGCAGCAAACACTAACTTAATATTTATTATTTTAAAAGTAAATAACTAATAGTTCTTATAGGCAAATATCTTGACCTTAACCTTGACTTTTATCTGCCTATTTCCTCTCCATATTGAAAGGTATTATTTAAGTCTTTTCCTAGAAAGATATTACCTGGGGCTGATATGTGTCATGAAACAAATAATTAATATGATGTCCGTCGGAGTCCTTTGCAACTAACTAATTAGCCCCAAGTACTGGGTGCCAATAGGATTGCCCATCCTCACCCTAGAGAGGAAAAGTAGGCCTTTCTTCCCTGTATTATATTCCCAGGCTCTGTTAATGGTTAATGCCTGGCAATAGAAGCCCAGAGGCTGAGATTTTAGAGCTGTTAGATTATCCCAGGGCAACATCAATTTCTGGCAGCGATAACACATGCAATGGTTTTCCGGCAGGACACAGCCAAAGGGTTCCTGGCAGAGTCACTGAGCAAGGCTTTTGTAAGCAGATCCATATCACTTTTGACAGGAGTAACATATGGCTTTGAATTTCTGGCCAAAGACTCCTGCATGGTTCCTATCAGGAGAGACCCTCCATGCTCTCTGGCAACACTACTGCACAATGTAAAGGATTTAATTCCTGGAAGTATGTTGCCAGAATGATTTGCTATAGAACAAATTTCAAAGTTGGTTTCCTGCCAACACAAAATTCTATAGGTCACGTCAAGGCCAATGCAGCAGTGAGTGTTCAGCAAGGAGATACTGAGCTCTTCTTTTAACAGCCTTTATATTCACACGTTACCACATTCCTAAGTGTTTCTGCAACTGTTGGGAGTAAATGAAATATTTTCTCCATAAAAGAATGCTTTAATTGTGTATGTGCCTATGAGAATATTTGCCGTAGTTATCTCTCACTTGATCATCAAATCTGATGAATGCCAATTATCTAAGAATTTCATTTAATTTTTGAAAGATCCAAAGTATATGTCTGTTAACAGTGGGGACTCAAAGAACAATGCCTTCACACAGCTCAAAAGGCAATAGAGTTCTTTTATCTTTTCCTTCTGATCACAAACTATTTCAGAAGCTCCAATAACTGCAAATACATGAAGGGAGGCATCCCTGGCCTTTCAAAGGTGATTAAAGTTCAAAATATGGAATAAGGAGTCACAACATACGCTTTATGAGGGGTGGTGTATCACTGTATTTTACCAAATCACTTTGTAAAAGACTATTTCACATATATGTGTCTGTTTACGTATGTGTCTGTTGGTATCTGTGTATGTCTATATGTGTGTGTGTGTGTGAGGGGGGTGGCCACGGAGGTTCGAAGAAGGCATAGAATTCCCCAGAACTGGAGTTAGAGGTGTTGGTGAGCCACCTGACATGGTTACTAGAATTCTAATTTAAATCCTTATAATCAACACAAAATTCTCTTAAACACTGAACCATCTCTCCAGCAAGAAAGCAGGCATTACGTACAGTGCATAAGTTTAAAATACTGATCCAATTCCTTTCTCGGTCCAGTGAAACTGACAATGTTACATCTCACCTGTCTAATATTTTCTCTCCAATTGGAGTCAGTGTCTCTCAGGTAACCCACTAAGTAACGAATTAGATGAGTGATTTTTCAAGTGAAAGAAGAACGAGTATGTTTTTTGACTCTCAAGAAATGTAAACAAAAGGACAAGAGAAAAGCAAACAGCCTTTGTCCAAATCTAAATAAATTACTGTTTTGGAATGCTTAATATTCAAGAAAAGTAAACAAAAAATATGGGCTCCTTCCCGTCTGGATGCCTCCAGAGTCTCATTGCACTAATTACTTCAGAGCAGTTTTATGATGTTTTTTCTTATCAAGCATTTTAAAAGACCTTGTCCCTAAACTGAAGGATGTTTAAATTTGAATAACCTAGTAAATGTGTGCTCATCAGCTCTAATATATGCAATAGTTTAGGGAAATGTTTCCATGTGAAATGAAGAGACAGAAAGAAAAATAAATGTCAGACGCCAACACCGTGAACATTGTTAGAGTGCCCTTTGGGCTGAAGCCCTGTACTGGCGGATGTGCACATCATCAACATAATCCCACGCCAACTGAAGAAAACTGACTTTTTCAGTCTTTTCTCCAATGTCTGAAAAAGAACACAGGAATCAATTTTCTTTTTCTTTAATAAGTTTAAGGACGTGCTGCAGCAGATAAAACTCAGCAGGCTGCATTTGTCCTTCCAATATCATCTTATCATTCTTTAATTGTCTTATTATATCGGGTGTGATACTTGACACAGGGATTGTCTTCCACCCTCAGTGTCAATTGTTTATATAAATGTCAACTTAGAAACAACATATTTTAGAATTTAAAATGTTTCTCCAAAGGTTCTCTGTTTTCGGTGTGTGTGCGTGTGTGTGTGTGTGTGTGTGTGTGTGTGTGTGCGCGCGCGTTGTATCTGTGTATATGAATGGTTTTCAGTGGGAGCATATGTTATTGTGTGTCTGCATGTGAGGTCTAAAGTTGGCAAAGTCAGCTCTTTCATCTTGCTAGGTGAGGCAGGGTCTCTTAATCAAACCTGAAGTTCTGCAGTACAGTCAGACTTGCTAGCCAGCTTGATCAGGGTACCCTCCCTGTATCAGCCTGCTGAGACTGGAATTACAGCTGTGTCATTTAATGTGGGTTCTAGGTATCAAAACTCTTTCCTCTCACTCATGTGTCAGGCCCTTTAACTCCTGAGACATTTCCCCTGCTCTCAAATGATGTTCGTAAATGGCTCCAAAGTCTAAACTCTTGTCTTTTCACCATAATGCGTGAAAGTGATCATTAGTAATTGCCTTGCCAAATGAAATGGATTGAGGAATAAAAATAAGACATATGATCCTATGATGTTGAAAGGTATCAAAATTTTCCAAACCTTTTCTGTGACCCATGTGAATAATGACTTCTATACTTTTCTATTAATTACACAGATCAACCTTGCAGACATTGTGGGTTCAGTTGCAAAGCAATGTGATAAAGCATGTGTCACAATAAAGTAAGTCAAGTGAAGGTTTTGGTTACCCAGTGCATACAGAAGTAAGTGATATTTCGTCTGTTAAGTACAAGACATTTTGTCTAAAAATAAGCCTAACACAAAATATTTTATTTCAAAAACTGACAATAATCATCTGAATTGTTGGGAAAACATGGTACCAACTGATTTGGTACAAATTGTTTCTGGGAAATCTTTAATTTTTAAAAAGAAAAATTAATCTTTGTAAAAGATAGTAAAGTAGAATGCCAGGAATTAGGTATACCTGAAAATACAAGTAATTTAGTGAAGATAATATAACAATGTGACCAAGAAAAAGAAAGAAATGTCACAATTAGAAGTAATCAATACTTTGTTTTTTCTAGTATTTGTTAATGCAAGAACTGTCTCAGACTAATACACTAAGTGCTATTATTTTAAGAGAAAGAGGGTTAAAGTCACTGAACTGGCTGGTCCAGATTACCAATACCTTAGGCCCAAAGAACACAAGAACAAATACTAGTAAAAGAAGATGTGATGAGCAGGGAAGCCAGTGGAACAGTAAGTCGGTGTGGTTGGATCCCAGAGAGCAACGCTTGGCTTTCAGACAGTGGTAAAAGATGGAGTGTTGCTCCCTGTATTTGACACTACCTGGCAGCCAAGGCAGCAGGAGTACCTGAATGAGGTGCAGTTCAGCCTTCTAACAATGGACATACCTGTGCCTCAGGCTGTCGGCCCAGGTAGGGATGTGTGGCGGGGCCTCAGGCTGTCAGCCCAGGTAGGGATGTGTGGCGGGCCTCAGGCTGTTGGCCCAGGTAGGGATGTGTGGCGGGGCCTCAGGCTGTCAGCCCAGGTAGGGATGTGTGGCGGGCCTCAGGCTGTCTGCCCAGGTAGGGATGTGTGGCGGGCTGACCACTGGTGACACATGTGCTTTTCTCAAGGAAGACAGTGAAGGAATTTGAAGAAGATGAAGGGAAATATGTCTGTGCAAGCTCCTTTTCTGCTGCTGTGATTTAAGCAGTCTGATAAGACAAGAACACCACCCCCAAAGCTGAGGGAGAGCGTTTATTTGGCTTAGTCTTCTAGGTCCCAGTCTGTGACTGACGGAAATGAGGGCGGGGACTCGAGCAGGAACTTGAAGCAGAAATATGGACTGGCAGGCTCATACTTCTTATACAACCCAGAACCACAAGACCAGGCAATGCTGCTGCCCACTGCGGGCCTTGCCTCCCTGCATCTGTGAACAGCCCAGACAATCGCCCTAGACATGCCCATAGGCCAGCATGATCAGGAAATTTGGCAGTTGAACTTCCTTCTCTGATGAGTAACCTGTGTCAAATGACAATTCAAGCCAAGGAGGATAATGTCCCTTTTCCTTGAGAAATAAAATATTTACAAGTTTTCACACGCTTTTGGGGCACCGATGACCATGTATAGAGCATGTGTTCAAACTTTACACTGTTTTAAGAATGAGAAAGGAATTCTTAGAAATTAGCTAAATGACTGAAGAATGTACAGGTTATGCTGGCGTAGTCAGGTGCACAGGAATGACTCTCCGTAGCTAGTTCCCCCTTGACGTGTAGTTCAATTTTTTTTGACAGGAGGTAAGGTTAGAGGAGGTATAAAAGACATCTTGAAGCTAGTCATTTAGAAGCACAGATTTTTAACTGATCTTCTGCATTTTCACTCTGTATAACACACTCACAGTTCTGTTCTACAGAACCGGGAGCATGAGATTTCACCGTGGAAACCTGAGTCTTTTAGCATAGTGATCACTTCCTTTCACCCATGGCTTCAAAAAATAATAGCTACGAAACAAAGAAATTTTAACAAGTTAATTTATTAGTAATGGTATATTGCTCCCTGTCACCCTAAGCAAATAATTTTAGAGCAGCTACTTAGCCTTTCTATACAACAGAAAATGTTCACACCTGTGTTTACAGCAGAATTGTCTTCTCCACATTTTATTGGACTGGAATAATCATGGTACAGGTTGAGGTAACATTACTAGGCTTCTCAAGAGAAGAGTGAATGAACTCTGACTTGCAAATTGGCTAATTATTTTGTACATCATCATTAGCTGTAGAAATTCTTTAGACTTAACTGTATTTATTGACAGAATAGTGCAAGCCTATCATTTGTAAAAGGCACATTAACATAACTTAAGGACATATTATAGCTGAGCCAAAAAGAATGGTTCCTTCAATTTTTCTCATGTTTTTATTAATTCTCTGATACAAATATAATAGCTGTTGATTATAGAGAAGACAGAATCATTAAAGAAAACCATAAAGAAAAGAATAAAACCTGCTTGAACTCTACAACCAAAGCTAATTGTATCACCATATGGAGTTTACTAGATCACAAAATTAGGACAATAGTAAACTACTTTCTAAGGGCTCAATTCTTAGAATAATATGCTTTTAGAAAGCAGACTATCAACTGTCACAATGGCTTCCTAAGGGTAAATTTAAGATTAAATGAACATATGTTATTAAACTATTTTTTCAAAGGAAATTCAAGTAATTTTTACCAGGTATAAAAAATTAAAATAGTTTCAGTTTCTGTTATTGCTGAGAGTGGCCATTATAGACTTAACAATTAAAATTTATGTCATTTGTATTTAGATACTGGGTCTTGATTATTAACTCAATAAATTTTGATATAATAATTAATCACATAGGCAGAATAGCTTGTTAATTAATTAATTAATTAGTCTATTATTTTTGAGACATGGTCTCCCTAGAGCTCCAGCTGGCCTGGAACTCACAATGTAGACCAGGATAACCTCTAACTCACAGAGATACACTTTCCTTTGCCTCCTGAGCAACAAGATTAAATGTGTGCACCAATATATCTGACTTACTTTTTATTTTTTAGTTACATCTATATGTGTGTGTTTATGCACACATGTGCACATTTTAACTTGAATATCATAGCTCATATGTGGAGGTCAGATGATTACCAACTCCAGGAGTCAGTTTTCTCCTTCTACAATATGAGTTCCAAAGATGGAGCTGATGCTGTCAGGTTTAGTGGCTTGTGCCTCTTTCCACAGGAGTGTCCCAATTATTTTTAATTTATTTCTTTATTGATCCATCCATTATTTCATAGTTACCAAATGTGCTCTGAGCAGCATTATTCTAATCACTGGAAACAATGGTGTAGAAGACACACTTATGCCCATCTGAGACAAACCTGAAGTCAACAGGACACATATAATAAATAGAATATGCAAGATATACAAGTTGCTAACTGGAGCGATAACTCAGTTGCTAAAACCTTGCCTTGCAAACACAAGGGTCTGAGCTTGGTCTCCAGAACTGACAGAGAAAGCTAAGCCTAGAGTTGCCAGCTTGTATTTCCAGTGTCGGGGAGGTTTACATAGGAGAACCATGGGGGTCAGTGGCAAGTTAGTCTAGCTGAAGTATGCTCCAGGGCCATGTGAAACTCTGCCTCAGAGAATAAGGTGGTGACTGAAGAGGTGGCTAAGTTGTTAAGAGCACACACAGCTCATGAAGAGGACCAGAGTTCAGTTTGCGGCACACTTATACAGGAGGTTTACAATGGCCTGTGACTCCAGCTCAGAGAGATCCAGCACCTTGTCCTGGACTCCTAGAATACCTGTACTCACAGGAGCACATATTCACACATAGATACACCTGTACCCATAATTAAGATAAAAAATAAATTCTTAAAAATATAATGTTGCTGGTGCCTGAGGAGCAAAAACTATGCAACACCCTCTTGCCTCTACATGCAGGTACACATGTACACACATATACATGAGCACACATTCACATATACACATGCACACTCCCACAGGCACACACACACACGCACACACACACACACATACATTCACAAGTAAACAAAAGTAAAGTACCCAAATTAGTCTCAAATTGTGTGTCTTTGTTTCCTAGGGTTGCCATAATACCTGATCACAAATGTGTGGCTAAAAGATAGACATTATGATGTCCCAATTCTGAGGGCTTCAAGCCTGGCATTCTGTATGCTTGGAGCCTGTAGGAGACATTCTTTCTTTGTTCATTTCCACTCTAGTGGTCTCTAGCATCCTTTGTCTTGTGAATCAATCCACTCTAGTGTATTCCTCTAACTTTTTCTCAAAGCATATATTCTGGGCTTCTTCCTGTCTAGATATCTTTCTCTTTTTTCTTATAAAAATATCAGTGCCTAGTTTAACTTACCTGTAAATCCACCATCAGTTTATTTTCACTTGAGTATTTCCAGAGAAATTTACATTCACAGCTATAGTTACTATTTGACAATATAGCTGTTTTTATTTTTATTTTTAATTTTACAGGGGCTCACAGTTAACAGAGTTTCAGAAGAGACTCTATAACAGTGTGAGACCTGTTAACCTTAAAGCTCTGGAGACTCAAATATGTTCTCAATAGCTTTTGCATTGAGAAATCACCATGAAAGTTTAGGGTAAGGGTGGAATGGTACAGTTTAAAATCATAAGTTTCATCGCCAACTTGTCAAGGGGTGAGTTTGTGGTAGTTAATTCTGACAGTCAAACTGATTGGATCAGTAAGCGCCTGGTGGCACTAGTGAGCTATACTTTGGGTGTGTCCTGAAGACATTTCTGTGGATGAATAACTGATGCTCATCTGAATGTGTATAGTACTATCAATGGGCTAGGGCCCAGGCAGAATAAAATGAGAAAAGTTCCTGAGCACCAGCATTCAGCTCTCTCTGATTTCAGTGCACTGTGACTGTAAAACACAGATCCATTTCCCCCCAGCCACAGCCTCCAGCAGCTTCTACCACCACGCCTCCTTGTGGCTATGAACTTTCAATATCTGTGAGTAAAAACCAACTATTTCTCCCTAAGCTACTTGATGTCTAGTATTTTGTTCCACAATGAAAGTTAACACACGGGGCATAGCGGCTGTGGAAAATAGAACATTCTTGACTTTTCACAGGGCAGCATTGATGCTGTTTGCTAAAGAGCCCCACCAGATTTTTGCAAGGCCGCATTTCTTTCACCAAGAAATTGTGAATCATCTTAGAACTATGTCAATATTCTGTCAGGCATGGAATATAGGCACAGAGTTTCTAAAGTATTTCCGATTTCACATCATAATGACAATTTCACGTAATTTTCAGGTTGAACTTTTATCGTAGACTCCATTGGTTTCAATAAAGAATCACTTGCTTACCAAGCTAAGCATTAATTCCCAAGGATGTCGTCTCTCCTACTCGTCAGTCTTGATCACATAGTGAAGCCTTCTGACAGAATCAAAGATGAGATAACATTTTCAGAAAGATGAAGCAGTTAGATTTGAAGTCACTTAACTGGCTTGGTGAACTTATTCCTAAAAGCACAGATGTTACAAATTACTCAAAATACCTTAATGTGTAAACCAGTCACAAAAGACAGTGAAGAGCATGAGGTTAGGTAGTAAGAACATTTAGAAGAATGAGATTTAAAACAGAAACAAACTATCCAGGTGAGTCTAAACCACCTAAGTATAATATATAATAAATATTTCAATTCCAAAGATTTCAAGCAAAATAAGAGTTTTAGCCTAAAAGGAAAGAAAATGATTATTGAATTTAAACTCAGCATGGGTGTTGGAGAAGTGGCTTGGGAGTTAAGAGCACTTGTTCTTGTAGAAAACCTGAATTCAGTTCTCAGCACCCACACTGGGAAGCTCACAACTGCCTGTCACTCCAGCTCTAGGGAATTTAATCCTCTGGGACTGCTGAACTCATGAGCACATACCCTGCCCCTGACACCCACATACACATAAGAAAAAAAAAAACAGTATGGAAATCTTGCTGAGATACAAGCAGTCCTACCAATTTTGTCACAGGGACATGACTGTTGATGCAGCTACACCAGATCAGTTTATGTAACTGGAAAATTTGGATGGTTCACTTTATGTTAGAGATTCAAAGAACTGTACTCTCTCTGCCTGCTATTCTGGTTTTGCTATTGTTGTTCTATGTTTTTCTTAAATAGTTAGTGTATACACAGACTCCTAAAAACATGATAAATAAAATCAAATCCTCTCTATACACCAATGTAAGCAAGAAGATTAAGTGGCTTATTTGGGTATAGTTTATCCCTAGTTTTTGTCTTTGATTGGAACAGTGTAGTGACTGCAACCCCCCCCCCCATTTCCATCTGGGTGGGAATATCCAATTAGCACATGTTAAAAGATAACAACACCTTTTCCAACATTTCAAAGTTTTGGCAAGCTATAAAAGTTACTGTGTCATAGAAAAGCTCATTTGGCACATTATGAGGATCTGCAGCACAAATTTATCTTATAGAGCAGTCACTTTCCAAGAGTCCCGAGAATGCACAGCACAATTGAATTTGGAATGATTCATACAAATAAACTTCATGACTTGTGTTGGATCAAATCACACAATCTCTCTTCTTCACCTTTTCTGCTAATATGACAGAGACAAGAGTCTGACCAAGAAAACCTGAGCTCAGTCTGTGAGGCTCTTACTTATGATCAATTCATAAATTCTTAAAGGGTGAAGGTTCCAAGTTTGTAGTACAAGTTTCATGCAATCCTGATTCCCATGTCTTTCTCATTGTCTAATGGTTTAAGATCTCTGTGATTGCTTTTTATGGAGATTTTACACACACACACACACACACACAGACATATATATATATATATGTATGTATGTATGTATTATTACTGGTGTCTCCTGCCCATCTCAGTAGTATTTATTCAACAGATCTTATGGTGTATTTTGCTGTCTTGTGGTAGGTAGGCAGTGCTACCTTTCTCACTGTCTACTAAACATTCCATTTTAGAACACCACCATTTATTGAAGAGGCCAAACAATGGAATATTACATTTCCCAGATCCGTATTCCTAAATTACACTGTGCTACTACATAGCAAGGCATCAAGGCTAACTACCCGGATGGCAACTTTCTCTTTTCAGATCAGTACTTAAGCACTCGGGTCAGCAGGTACCACATTTTCAAGGTTCTAGGTTGTGATAGAAGCATCCCTCCCTTTTGTTGCAACTATAGTTCATGTAGTTTGTACATGTTTTGATCTGGTGAAATGGCTTAATCACGCATGGCTGATGACTTAAGCTGAAATCCATGGTTGGAAGAGAGAACAAACTCCCCCAAATTGTCCTTTGACCTCCACATATGTAAGATGACACATGTTTATCTGTACTCACAGGGAAACATCATATGTAAAAAACCATAATTTAAAAACTTTTTAAATAAGCATATTTATTTTTAAGAAAATGATACTTCAAATTAAACTTCATTCTTGCTGAGGCAGGCATATTTCACTCCAATGAGAGTGTGATATCCTTGATATTGAATTGTGTTTATAAATTATTTAGACCATGTCTTGTATTCTTTATCTTTTCATATATACAGAATTAAGAGCATAAAGAATTATTTTGGAACTAGAGGTGTCATAGCTGCTTAAGAGCATGATTTACCCCCAAAATTCTGATATTAGGACAGTTCAGTCTGAAACCAAATATATGTTCTGCTGGTGTAAAGTACTGTATTGTAGTAGCATAATTTCATTCATATCCACATTTTTCACTATTTAGTGCATATATATCTGTCTGGATGTTCTACTGTGAGTCAGGCATCTCCTCTTAATCAAGATCTAATGACTTGCTAAGAATTGCAGTTGCCTCTGCAACTAAATCACCATTCATGCAATTGTTTTTATTATGTTCATGTTTATGTGTTTATTTTTATTGATTTGACTGAATGTAGGTCATGCCCATGATGGGCAATCACCTCACCACTGGGCTTTACTCTAATCTCCTTTTCTTTTTCTTTTGAGTCAGGTCTCCTGAAGTTTCTCATGTTGTTTGGAGCCTACTCAACAACCCAGGCAGGCGTGGAACACCTGATTCCCCTGCCTCCCAAGTTTCTGGGATCACCAGGCTTGGAAATACGATAAATTTCTCTTTTTTTAGTTGGTACATAAATCTAGAACTGTGAAAGGTTTTGAGTCTCATGTGTTCTTCCATCATAGCCAAATCTCCTCAAGGGCTCCTGTGACAACCAGGCAGAACAGTCCTGCCCGTCATACTCCAGTTCTGGAAAAAATATTGTTTCATAGCTCAAGTTTCTTCAACTGAATAATGAGCACACTAATCCCAGTCTATAACACTTAGGGGAAAATATGAATATTCATGTGCCCAACATTGACTGGCATAGCTGATGATCAACAAATTGTTCTTTGTTGTACTGCCCTGACATCATTTTCTCGTGGGTCTTGCAATTTCATGTGTTGAAACAAACTTTCTTCTTTTTCTTAGTATTTTATTTATTATTTTTATTGCTTGCATGTATGTAAGTACACCCATATCATAGAGTGCTCACAGAGGTCAGAAGAAGATGTTGGATACCTTGGAACTGAAGTTACTGATAATTACTCTTTTTGTGGGTGCTGGGAATTGAACCTGCATCTTCCAGTGCTCCTAACTGCAGAGCCATCTCTCCAGACCCCAGCAAACTATTTATCCTTTCAAATATTTACCATCGCAAAGTTTTACGTAACCTCTATATTTTTTCTCATATTCCTACTTTGCTAATTACGTTATAAGCTAGGGCAGGGGTTTGGGTTCAAAGCTTAAGTGATAGGGCTTGCCGTTTTTTCATACTGCAGTTTTTGACTGATCTGTCCTGACATTGGGGTTTTATAATGTAGTTTCTTTAATGGTACATTTAAAAAGATTAATTCATATTTATTGTGTGTGTACATGTGTCAGTAGAGGATATAAGAGGACCTTGGATTCCCTGAGGCTGGAGTTATAGGTAGCTATGAACTACCTGATGTGCTGGGAACTGAACTCAGGACCTCTGAATGGGCAACTAGCAATTTTAACTACTGCACTGTTGCTACAGACCCAATAACTATGTTTTAAGTTCCAAAATAATTTCCCTTATCTCTTTTGTTCTATTGATTTTATTTTAGTTTTTGATTCACTCCTAAATAAAACTTTTTTATATAAATAGATAACTTATGTTTGTTATCAGAATTGAAATCTGTCCAGTGTGACAAAAATTAACTATTTTTAAAATCATGCTTAGTCACAAAACTTTTGATTTACTGGTGTTGAAAAGTCATTCTCAGAATTATCACCTTGTCAGATGTGACTGAAGGCTATGTTGAATGAAGTCAGCTACCAGGAATATAGATCAGGCTGTCCCGAGAGTCTTAGAAGAGCCGTATTCATCTGTGTGCTCTAATAAAGACTAGTGTAAAAATGGAAGAGAAGACCCACTAATGCACAATGCTTTTAATTGAAATCTTTTTTCATATTATTCTTTAAAAACAAAGAAGCATCAGCTATGAAGATGGCTCAGTGGGTAAAGGCACTTGCTGCCACATCCAAGGACTGGTACATGGTACAAGCAGAGAGAAGACTCCCACTAGACATTTCTTCAGCTTCCACCTGTGCCCTGCGACATGCATCTACAACCCCTGCCCAATACAGGTAAAAACAGTTTGAAAAGAAGCAATACTAATTCCCTCTTAAAGCACATATTTTCTCATACTTGAACTGCAATGCTTTGTAACAGTATCCACTAGTATTATATAGAGTTTAACATTTATGTAACACACACCCTGCATTGTTCTAAGAGGCACATACACAAAACAACTACAGTCTGTGAAACTTGCCTCAGTGTTTGACTGGTATTAGCCAGTTGTTGACTGAAGTAAAAGAAATCATTAAGAATGTCAACAAGGTAATTGTTCTGTTGAGTCTTTGTTTTCTGACACATCCTCCAAATACTTATGTAATGTGGATCTTGTTCAAAACACTCAGTCCTATAAAAGAAGAAAGCCAAAAATCTGACTTCCCAAACTGAATGAAAATGTGTTCATCCCTCCCACATCAAGGAGGTGTCAAAAAAGACTGTCAGTTTCATAATTATGTCTCATGAACAGATGGGTGGTAAGACATTCTGTGACATTTGAGAATAAAATAATTTTAAAACTATAAAAATACTAATAAAGGAACTTCTAAATGCAGTGCACGCCCCAACACACAAGGAAAATATCTGAAAGTAGGAATGGGTTTTCAAAGTGACTAGAGACCCATTTGTCAGCTAGACCTTTTCCGTGTTTACAGTACACACACCATCGGGTTTTACAGTGGGTCATAACAAAAGACAACCCTGCAGAAGGTTCTGGAATAGCTACATAACTTTAGTGATGATGTGAGTCCACAGTTAACCTCCCACTTAGACTCACCTACAGGAAATAATTGATACAGTTAACAACATTAAAATTACAATAAGAAAGCCTGTGTGCGTGTGTGTGTGTGTGTGAGTGTGAGTGTGTGTGTATGTGTGTGTGTGTTTGTGTACATTTGTCCAGTTCTCATTTCTGTTCCATTCATTCCAGATGAGCAAGTGAGACAGGCTGTAGTGATGAAACTCTCACATCTAATTCCTTCCATAACCCGAGGGCTACCTGGCTGTCTGAACTTCCAGTGTATTGATAGGTGGTAAAGGTTTCCATTCTCTGAATCATCTCACTCTTTCACAGTGTTGTATTTTCCGGACAGTGTTTTTCTTTTTTTTGGGGGGGGGGTCTACTGAGCAGATAAACACCACAACTTTACCTGTAAATAGATTATCTTTGGTAGCCTGAAATAGAATATTGACAAGTCATATGTTTCTTATGTATTTCATGTCAGACACAGAAAACTAAGTGGTGGGGGGGAGGAGGGGGGAACTGAACGGGAGAAAAGGGAAGGAGAAAAGAAAGATTTCAAAGCCACATCAGGTATCGGTTGATTTTCATCTGAAGTTCTGAATCATCCAGTTCTGTTCTTCTAGTCATGTGTTCTCAGACTGTTATACATGATACATTTCATTTATTTTCTTCTTTAAATGTGTGTGTTGTGCATGTGTGTACATGCATGATCTCCATGTGTGCATGCCTGTTTACATGCATGTGGAGCCTGAAATTGATGTTGGCAGTAGTTCTCAATCTCCCTTGCATTTTAGAGACAGTCAGTCAGTCAGACAGTCTCTCAGGCAGAGAAACCCAACAGTCCCAGCTTTCCTTAGTCTTGCTATCCAGCTTACTTTGAAGATTCCATGTCTCCACCTTCTCAGGCTGGAATTACAGGCAGGCCACCTTGCCCAAATGTCATTTACGTGGCTACCTTGGGCAGCAAGTGTATTGATTGCTGAGCCCTCATCTTAGCCCCACATAATATGTTTTTTTAAAGTGTTTTATTTATTTTTATTTTGTGTGTGTGAATGCTTTGAGTACATGTACATAAGTGTACTTACACAAGCAATGCCTGTGGAGCCCAGAAGAACACAACAAATCCCCTGGAACTGGAGTCATGAATGGTTCTTAGCTGTTGTGTGGGTTGGGAAGTGAACCTGGGTCCTCTGCAGGAGCTGCCAATGTTATTACCTACTGCACCATCTCTCCAGTCCCACAGAGAATGCATTTTAATTCATATTAGTGGTATATCTATATTGTATAGGAAATAGAGTAAAAGATAAGCAAAAGGAAATAAAATTGACCATAATCTATTGCCTCTGTCCCATCGTGTTATAATCCTTGTTCTTTCTGATACTGATACTTTTCTCTAGTTAGATGTCTGTTTTCACAAATATAAGGTTAATATTTTCATTCACTGTATTGGTTATTTTTTTCATTGCTCTAACAAAATATCTCCCAAAAACAAATTACAGAAGGGTTTATTCGGGCTCACATGTAGAGGAAGTACAGTCCACTGTGGTAGAGAGTCACAGAAGATTGCAATATTCGTTTACATTGTCTCCAGTGTAAGGAAGATAAGGGCTGCTGCTCTGCAAACTTTCCTTTCCATCTTTCTGTTCAGTCCTGGATGCTGTCCCATAAGATAGTGCCACCTCACAGTCAGGGTGCTTATTTACTGTCTCAACAAAATGTCTCTGGAGACTCCGTTGTCAAGAAACCCAGAACTGTGTCTCCTAGATGGTTCAAATGCAGGCAAATTGACAGTGACCCACATTGTGAACTACTTTTCCATGTGCTTTTCTTTCACAGTTATTAGTCTGTGATCTTAATGAATGTATATATAATGCATATATAATGCAATATTCATACTACATAGTTCATATATGACTTTGTACCTAGTAGAGCATTTGTCTATACAAACTATACATTTGTTCATTCACTTTGTATTCTCCTACTGTGTTCCAGAGATTATTTAGCTTAAATTTAGCTTAAGTATTTAGCTTAAATTATTTGCAGTATTTTGCTACTATAAATTATCTTATGACACATTTTTCTGATATAAATATATATATATATACACATAAAATGTTTTAAATCATATTTCTTAGTAGTTGGAATTGTTCTTTGAGAATTCTTAAAAGTAAAGGCAGTAGATCTTTATGAAAGAATTTGACATACATTACCATGTTTTAATGGTACCAGAAAACCCTTTAAGTTATGTCTTGGTAGACCCAGAGTTGGTATTTTTTAGACCCTAAAACAGTGTCTTTTTATAAAGTTTTTAACTTATATTTTTATGAATTTCATACACTATATTTGATCATATTTAGGCCCTCTCCCTTCCTGCCCTGCTCAATTTCATGTACTCTTTTAAAAATATTTCCTTTATGATTTTTATTTTATGTATAGAAATGTATTACCTGAATGTATGCAAGTGTACCAATGCTGTGCAATGCCTACAAAGATCAGAAGAAGGAATCGGATTCCCCTCGAACTGAAGTCACAGATGGTTGTTAGATGCCATCTGTATCTAACTGAGTTGGGGACTGAGAATCCAACCTTGGTCCTCTGCAAGAGCAGCCAGTGCACCATTTCTCCAGCCCCTTCATGTACTCTTTTAAAATTATAACTTTAATCTCTCCAAACATAAGTGTGCTATTTAGTATAGGTAGGTTGCCAGCTTAACCATCATTTAAAAAAGAGAAAAATGATCCCTAACATGCCTAACCCAGAGGCCAGTCCATCTGTCACATCTGAGAACACAGAGATGAATCTGGTGGACACACTATCCTGTCTGCAGCTTCACTCACCACGTCTCACCCTGTTCAGCCCAGAACAGCAGGATCTTTCTTGCCAACAATCATTGAATATCCATGAAAATTTAATCATACTCTCCTGTGGAAATCGGGGTAAATGTTTTTGAGTATCACCTGAAACTGTGGCCCTTGAGGGGAAATGTCATGGCAAACAGGGCATTGATCATAACAAAATCTTAGCCATCTTTTAAAATGCCTTCAGCTGGATTTCCATGCAGATGATCTTCATGAAGGTGGCATTTCCAAGAGACCAGATGACCTGAGACTGGGTGGCCTCATCTGCCATTCTACTGGAGAATGAGGCCAGAGTACTTGGGGGTGGGGCAACCTTTTTTTTAACCTTTTCTAAGCATGCAGGGTGAGTGTGAACCATGAGATTTTCTCTCATTGGCAACGTTTTGCTATTGCTGCTGAAGCAACATTAATAATATGGCTTTAAATTCTTCATTATTTTCATGAATCTAACTTTATGACATTCCAGCTAGGATTTACTTTTGCCCAGTAGAAACCACTTAAGTGCTTTCAAGAAATATATATATTTATATATTATATTAATATATATTATATATATATACATATATATATAAGCTTGCACATCATTGGAAGACCTGAACAAAACAGATAAAACAGATTGGATCTGGATGGACCACAGAGTGGAGGTATCACCATATTCCCTTTACCAGGCAGTATATGGTGTTCTAGCTGCCATGGGTATTGACTCACAGTTGCCTTCCTATCCCTACAGTCTTCTCTCACTGAATAGTAAATTGCTAATTGTGGTATATATGCCACACTTCCCCACAGAAGAAATTAAGAGACAAACAGATACTGACATGAGTTCTAAAACACCCAAAACTCTTTCATCAAGATCCCAAATTGATGCCTCAGACTTCTCTGTGATGCTAAATCTCACCTTGAGCACAAGCCACATCCTCCTCAGTCACTTCCCATTCCCCCTGCCCCCGCTTCCCTAACTCCTTTTTTCTCAGGAGTATTCCCTCAAATGATCATTCATGAAAAATTCCCAGTCAGGTCTCCTTCAAGAAGTCCAAAGCAAGCACAATGACCATAAGCCCCATGAAGGCTGGTGGGTCCATTTGAAAGATGAGGTGTAGAAATTCTGCCCAATGACCTAGTACACATGAGCATAACATACAGATGAGCTAGACCCCACATATTCCTAGAAGTATGGAGTGGATGCTGGGCCATCATGGTACTGTTAACTAAAGCCAATGGCAAATAGCAACAAGAGATAAAAACATGAAGAAGTGTCCTTAGTACCAGTGAGAAGAAACCTGGAGATGATTCACAATGCAGTATCTCTGTAAGCAGAGAAACCTGGCTGTTTTCTTGGGGAAACACATACACACATGACCATATGTAATTTTAATGAGAATTCTCAGTTAACAGCTGTCCTTCATGAGTCAGTTCTGAAAAACGCCATGCAGAAAGCACTCTCAACAGAGAGTATAATATCATGACAATCCTCACAGTCAGCCACCTAATAAACTTCTAGAAAGCAGATACTCTGTAAATAGGGAAGAAATTTTAATTTTCAGATTTATGCTTCTGTTCCTTGGAAATCTACAAAGCTGAATTTCAGATTCCTAATTTCTATCTAATATTTTTTATCTGCTTTCTGTATTCTTAATTATAGTCTTATTTATATTCTTCATTTTTAAAACCTTCGTGAGTCATTTACCTATCATGTGAAGATTGCAAATATCATCAACACCTCAGTTGTTTTTTAATTTTACATATTGATCGTAAGCTTTGATTCAATTTTTACTTTAATATTGTGAGTGCTGCAGTGATTGTGTTTTTATGTGTACTGTATTATGGTGCGGCCATTCATTCCTTGATTTTTAAATTCCGCCGTTTAAAACTCTATGGGCCATATGTAGAGTTTATTAAATTGGGCAGACAGGGACAATGAGAGACGTCAAGAATAGGTCAAGCTGTTTTTTTCTTTTACAGGAAGTGAGATGCACTTGAGTAAAGCTCACTGGCACACTGACAGATCTGAAGAAGTCACAGAGGAAGGATAAAGTGGACCTGCACTGTGGACCTGTGTGAACCAAAGACTCCAGGAAGCAAAGCCAAGGTGAAGCTAATTGACAATTTTCTATCCATACATTTGGGAAAATCTTATTCGATTTTAGAAAATTTAATGATTAATAACCACTAGCAGAATGAATTTAAAAATTAAAGTAGTGTAGAGAAATAAAGAGAAAGATGATTACCAAGTTCAGATTTGAAATGAGAAAGCAAGCTATCAATACATTAAATGTTTTCATACACTAACTGTTTTATCACAGAACAGTTATATAGATAAACTATTGTTAATAATTAAATATTAATTAAACTAAAAATCTTCATATACATACTTGTAGAGACTAATAGGAGACAGAAAGTATGCAAGGGAAATTAATCCTCCTTCAGCACAGTAGGGGATTTATAAATGGATTATGAAAAATCTTGGAAGTCAAGAAATAACTACAAAATCGAATTATGTAGAAATTCAGAAGTAGATAATCAGGAAAATCAGGGTAAATATTGTAAAGTGGTTACTTATAAGGTACTGGCTGAAAGCAGCATGTTAATGCTTTTCATAATGACATAACACAAAATTAAATACTTTTGAAAAATTAGTCAAAGATAAAAGGAAAACAAAATTTTAAATGTATTGAGAATAAAAATATGACCTCCTTTAAGATAATAATGGTTAAACCCTTGAAAATTAAAAAGTGGAACTTGGGGCTAACTAGATGCTCAATGTTAATAGAGCTTGCTACTCCTGCAGAGGACCCAGGTTCTGTTTCCAGCAAGAATATTTCAGCTAATAACCATACATAATTCCTGTACCACGAGTTGCAATGAACTCTTGTGATCTCTCTGGGTTTACACGCATGTGATACAATTATTCACATCCAGGCAAAACACTCATACATATAAAATAAAAATAAATATACAAATGAAATGGAACTGTGCACAGTGTGTCCCTCTGAGCAAGTTATTAGGAGAGGAACAGACCACTGCTTCATTTAGAAATTCTTTTATTTGAGTATTTTGAACCAAGCACAGACAGTCATTACATGCTGAATATGGCAGATAATTTTTAAAGAAAATAGGAAATATTTCAATACTACAAAATGAAAAAAAAATTGTAGAACTAAAGCCAATAATTCTGTTACTTAGTTATACTTAATTTTGTTTCATAGATGTATGACTCAAATTTGTTCTTGAATTCTTATAAACAAATCTACAGATTTGAATTTTTAAGGCCCATAATAAAATTAAACAGGAAATAAACATCTACTAATTTTGTGACATATTGAGATTAAAATTTATGAAAAGGGGGATGGAGAGTTGGTTCAATAGTTGAGATTACTTGCTGTTCTTACAGAGGACTTGAATTTTGTTCCCAGCATTGATGTTGAGCTGTTTACAATCAACTGCAACTTTTTCCAAGGGAGCTAATACTCTCTTCTGGCACCTGTGAACACTTTCCCATGCATGAACATATGCATACAGATATGCATGCATACATAAATAAAATAAAAGAGACCAAATAAAAATTTATACTTATAATTGATAGCTGAAGTAATTATACACATGTACATATGTATACTTGTCCTAGTACATATAACAGCTAGGTTCTGTAACATATCAACATGTATAACATGGGAATTAAACATATATTACATAAATATATTATATATTTACAGTTAATATAAACATACATACATCTTGCATAATTTATGATTAGAATACTGTATCTCTGATTAGGAACTTAAGGATCATCGTTTTAAAAAATATATTATTTTGGGGGGCCACCTGCTTGCCACAACATGCATGTAGCGATCAGAGGACAACTAGCAGGAGTTATTGCTCTGCTTCTGTCATATGTTTCCACGTGGTAGTCAGTCTTGGCTGCACATACCTCTCCCTGGCAAGCCGTCTCTCCAGCTCTGGGAACTGCTTTAATAACTATGCTTACATTGTATTTCTTCAAATCATGTAGCAAGAAGGTTGTGTAGTGGAAAAGAGCATGATGCTTTTGCATTTTGGAAAAGTTTAATTGTGAATTTTATAGTAAATAAAAGACCTTCAGAAGTGGCTCCCCTCTGCCCTCTCCTGAATAATAGAGGAGAGACAGAGATGGGCAGATGATTAATTCCAGCCCCGTTAGCCCTTTGAGAACGAGTGAGTGTTAGGTTACCTTAGAAAGCTAAACACATGCTGGGAGAATCTGTTTAGTGTTGACTACATCGTGGCTGCAATTTTTTCTGGAAAGTGTTATCAGACTGGGACACTTCATCTGCCTCAAAGTCCTAATGCCCGGGGACCAAAGTCTAGTAGAGGAATACTCATCATGAATCTCTTTTAACAAGATTGAATTTTTGTGCACTTTATACAATACATCTTGATCAAAATTAGAGCCCTCTCCTATCTGCAGTTGCTCTATAACCCTCCAGTGATCCCAGAAGATCTCATGCATTCTGTCAATTATGTTCAGATCTATCTAGTCAAGTTTGTGTGCCCAGATAACCCTTAGTGTGAGTTCCTCCGCTGGAGCCTGGTCAGCTTGTCTAGTGTAACTCTCTTAAAGATCAACTCATTCACTCAGCAGTGGTCCAGTGTTGGATTGTCTCATCTCATGTAAAGTCCAACCCCAGACAGTCTCTGTTAAATTCTGTAAGACTGTAATGCATTTTAGATAATGGGCTTTCTGTTTACTCGGACTTCCATTCAAATTGTGCCCAATCTGTGTTCCATTTCACAGACATTCTTCATGTTTGGCATAATAGGTAAAACTAACTAATGAAGCTTATCCAGATTCCTCAGGAGGTAAATGTGCTTGAACTCAAGCCAACCAGGCTTAGTTTGATCCATAATAACTAACACTACAAAGTCGTTCCCTAACCTTTGTACAGGGCATTGACTCTCATGATGTACATACACACACTGACACACACAGGCATACAAATAACAATAACAACAACAACAACAACAATAATAATAATAATAGAAAATACTTTAAAAAAGCTAAGTCAGAAATACTTTAAAAAACAAAGTTCGTGGCCAACTTCAGAATTTTTATCCTGTCTTTTTGGTTTGAATGTTTGATGTTATAACTGATAGAATTAAATTTTGCCAGATTAGGGGCTGGAGAGATGACTCAGTGGTTAAGGGAACTGGCTGCTTTCGTAGCAGACTAGGATTCGAATATCAGCACCTGTGTGGTGGTTAACCACCAGGAAACCCGACTCCTCTTCTGACCTCCGTGGGCATTGCACAACACAGGTGCCCTTGCATAGATGAAGACCACACATTCATGCACGTATAATAAAAACAATAAAGTCTTTTTTAAATTGCCAGATTCCTCAGAAATATTTAAGAGCTGGAATTTCACATGTCTGTGGTGATTCGGTTTTGTGATCTCAGAAGTTAGGAGAAAATTAAAATTACATAAATTAGAACGTCTGCCTTATTCCTTTTTAGTATAGTGGGTTTGGGAGTCATTCACATTCACAAGGAAATGAGCAGAGGGTGTAGAAAATTCCCACACACCCCTGCTTCCACACACGGCCAGCGTCTGCATTGCAGAAGCGTGCCACACAGTAATTACTACTGATGAGTGGGGATAAATGCTTCCATCTCACAAAGCCCAGTGTGTATCAGGTACACTCTGTGATGCTTCCTGTCAGTCTGAAAAAATGATACAAAGTATCCACATCTGTACCACTACTAGAGTTGCCTTTATTCTTCAACAATGCCACCACCCAGCCATTCCCTCCTCCCGCAGCCCTCACACCTGTTAGCCTTCATCGTCTCCCCTGCTTTGCCTTTCCTGGTGGGCTGTATGGCAGAAGTCACACAGGCCGGCTTCAGCCTGACTACTTCCACTTAGTGATAGGAATT
The DNA here is from genome assembly GCA_035773235.1 of Eospalax fontanierii. NCBI lineage: Eukaryota > Metazoa > Chordata > Mammalia > Rodentia > Spalacidae > Eospalax > Eospalax fontanierii. The sequence continues at coordinate 47,788,646 of CM069547.1, read as the reverse complement.
TAAATTCTGCATATGCTTTTCATCTTCCTAGCTCAATTCTTTTTTAGCCTCTGATAATATTCTACTGTCCTGGGGCTCGGAGGTTTGGTTAAGTTGTTAAGAGCACTTGTTTCTCTATCAGAGAATCTGAGTTGGGTATCCAGCATTTACACTGGGTAGTTCACAACTTCTTATTGCCACTGACACATATACATAATTTAAAAAATTAAATTAAATTAAAAAACAAATTAAAATAGCACAAAGCAATAGATGTCATTAGGTATCTTCATATAAACTTTGTTTCTGTTGAGCCTCCTCCTCCTTGCCTCCTCCTTCCTCTTTTCTCACCCCCTGCTGGTCTCCTACATCCCATCAGAACCCCCCATTTCAGTTCCAGGTTACAGATATTCTATTTCATTCTTTCCCTCTCTCCATTTAGACATCTTTGCCCCTTACTACCTTCATAGTTTATACCTCAGAATATATACATATATTAGGACAAATTAAATCTAGAATTCACACACATACACAAAGAAATATTTCTAGTTTTAATTACATGTATGCATGTGTGTGTGTGTAGATATGCAAATGTGTGAGCAGTGTTGGATGAGATCAGAATTGTCAGAACCCCTGGAGCTGGAATTATAGGGGACAGTGAGCTTCCCAGTCTGGATGCTGTGAGCTGAATTTGGGTCCTTTGCAACATGCTGTTGGGCCATCTCTCCAACTCTGGCACCTGTAAATAAGAGAAAACGTGCATTTACCTTTCTAAGTCTTTATTTAACATAACAACTTTCAGTTCCACCTCCCCCTTTCTTTGTAAATACCACGGTTTCATTTTTCTTGTTCTAGAGTGTTCCTGATCTAAATGTGAAAGTCATAAGTTACACATCGTTAAGTATCATATTAGTTATAGATTCATTCAAAGATATTCTTTGTTGAGTTGAGATTCCTTCAGTTTGTTTCTGGCACATTGAATGCTTTATAATAATGGGATATTGGATTTTGTAAAAATGCTTCTTTCATATTTATTATAATTATGTTTTTTTTTTTACTTTAGCTAATAGATGTTATTACATTAGTTGTGCTTGACTGCTGAACCAGCCTTGGGATACATTTCAGATAAATGTCACCTGCCTCAATATATAATACTTTTTATACATAGTTGGATTCAATTTTTTAATATTTCATTTCATGAGAGATATTGGTCTGTGTTTGCTTGTAGGTATCTTTGCTTCGGGTAGTAGTGCCAATTTTATAGGAAGTACAACTTCTTCAAAAATTATTTGAGTCATGCAAGTGAGGGAATAGTTCAACAAAATGTACTCCCCTTGACTTGGAGTCTGCACACAGTCCTCTTCTAACAATGCACATAGCACCCTAGGACCCTCACCTGAACTGAACTGCATAGGGATCCCACTTCAAACAATAGAATGAGTTCCTCCTCCAGTTAACGGGCATCAAAAACTCCACTTTCGTAGGCAGATTCTATTCAAATATATTCAATAATTGATTTGGTGATGAAACTAGGAAGCTGACTTAGTTTAAGATGAATTTTGGTGTTGGCAGAGTAACACAAGCTGTTTCTTCTTAGTGAACTTTTAGGGAGAACATCATAGTTACCATCTTATACTTATGCACTGTTGGGTAAGCCTATGATTAAGATCAGATGTGTTATGAGATGTACAGTGAGCAAGACTTATATAATCTAAGTCCGTCAATCAAAACAAAGAACCATCTGCACTATACCCCTTAGCAACCAGACTTTCCCTTCTCTTGAAAACCATAAATAAATTCTCAACCAGTCCACACTCCACACTAGTAAAGACTCTCTCTTATGATCTACGGTTACTCTTGACAGCATAGCTGACTTATAGGATCACTGTTCTTTGAATAAGATTCTCTTGATACTTTCCAACCTTTGAGAGCTTTTTTTCAAATTTCTTGAATAACAGGCCAAAAACCTGAAAACATATCACCTAGACACTAGTTATCTGTAAGAAACTGAGAATTAGTATAAATTTTTCCTTCAGTCTTTAGCCTTTAACTAAGTCATATTTATAGTCTTTTTCGTCATGTAAGGAAACAGAACTGGTTACAGAAATTCTAAATAAACCATCAGAGGAAAACAAAGAAGCTTCTTGATCAACCCATCACTGAGAATTCAGTATGAATGGCTTCCACATATTTAAATGGAAATTTGTGAAACTTTGCAGTCCACCTAGCAAGGAAAATGTGTGGCTTTTGATCATAAATACCACATTACACAGTTTGATGGCTAACCTTGATTGTCAACTGGATACGGTTTAAAATCACCATGGAAACATGTCTGATATACTGGTGAGGCATTTTCTTGAGTAGATTAAGGAAAGTGGGAACTACCACCCTAAATGTTGGTGGCACCATTCCATAGGTTGGGGTCTCAGGTTGCATGAAAAGAAGGCATATTCAAAGTACTTTCAACAGATTTTTCTCTATTCTTTTGGGGAGCATAGTTTATAAAATATTTGATATTTAGGTCAGTAAGGTTTTGTTGTTAAAAACTGGTAGAGAAGAATTTGCTATTTCTGAGAAAAGTGTGCATTTGAATATTTTAATGATCAAAACTAGGAGAAAGCAAAACTGCATGGACATGGATTGTTTTCTGTGTACTGACTACTGTAATCAATGTTACCTGCTTCTTTGTGCTCCTGATACTAGGTCTTCTCCACTGTGATGTATGGTACCTTCAAACTGAAAGACAAAATAAACCCTTCCTTCCTTGAGGTATTTATGTCAGGTATTTTGTTGTAGCAACAAGAGAAAAGTAGGCAACAGTAGTAGTAATCCCTAAAGAAGTTAATCGTTCCCCTTGAAAGGGCTCCAAGATTTGCTGAAATTGAGGGTATTCGAGTGCTCCCTTGTGAAACAAAGAGGATTTAAAATTCACATGGGTGGTATTTTACCATGCCACCTAAGTTCTCAGTTATGCTGTGTGGCGTCTAAGGATTGAGCTTGCTATGATCTGGACAGATCTTCTCCTTGAGCAGAGGGGGCATCACTTTCCCTGCCTGCTACAGAGGTTCCCGCACATGTGTAAGTGAACTGCCCTGAAATCTGATCTTAGGCTTCAAGCTGCTTTCGTTACTGTTCCGACACAGACAATCTCCAGTGAAAATACTGAGAGGAGTGTCTGCCCTCTCAGGGTACCCTGTGCTTGATTAACTCTTCTTCTATACCTCTTTCTGAAGCTCTGGGAGCTCTGAAGGACACACGTGTCTGTGTAGACTTTCCTGATTATGCAGTCTCGGCTGCACGTGCTGAATGCCCGCAGATGTGCTCATTCTGCTGCCTGCTTATTTTTCTTCAAGTGGTTTGAGCAGCAGATGTTCCAGTAAGTGTTTTCTCCTTTGTCCCTTTACAACTCTGCTACAAAATAAGCAATGTGCACATGCTTGTGCCCTTTATATTTTCAATGTGAAGCTTCCTCAGATCTCCTTTTTTACCTCATTGGATATGGACCTTTTTCTCCAGGGGCAAAGATATAAATTTTAGGAGACTGTCTTCCTTCACATCTTTTTTGCTGACATTTTACCCCATTTCTTCCTCTTAGGTCTGGTTTGAGATCTCTAATTTCAGACTGTGCTTCTGCTAACCCAGCAGAGACGTTAACAGATAAGATTTCTCATACCTGTCATCACAGCAATATGTTGGGGCAGGAAATCTTGTCCCCTAGCATTTTATAAAAGCAGTCCTAGGTCAAATACAGTCATGAAGCACTCATTTCATTATGTGAGCATCTCTGCAATTGCTCTCAAGGTAAGAGCTGAAGTGATTGTGGTGCAAATTATCACATGCATACACTTTGCAAGCCTACTACACTATTTTAATAATTTCAAAAGCATCAAATGCTATTGTTGAAGTACACATTCTTGGTCATCCTACTGTTACTTCATGAAATCTATGACAGCTTTGAGCTAGACACAGTGAGAAGATACCAACACATCTTGTTCATTTTGTGTTGAGAGAACCTAATGACATGTCTCACATCTATTAGTTTTAAGAGGATATCTTTTGCTAACCAAGGTGGCAGCTACATGTTATGCCCAGAGGACAGCTCCTCAAGAATCACCACAGAGTCTGGAGTGTATGCAAAAAAAAAAGAGCCTTTATTCAAACTTAAGCTTGGTCCCCCAGACCTCACCAACACAGTGGATCTGTTCTGGGAGCCCCGAGCAAACAGGTTAGGAGCCTTTCATAAGTTTGAGATAAGGGAAGGTGGGGAATAACAGTGTTACATTCTGTTTGGTTATAGGAGCCCGCGCACCAAGCATATTTTAAATTAATTGGTTGTAATAAACTTTATGCCAAAATTGGTTAATAGAGGTTTGGAGATCTCTTATTGGTGGGTGCTGCCTTCAGGGCAAAGGAATGTGTTGACTCTTATTCAAACTTTTTGCTAGTATTTGTTTTAGCCTTATTTAATCTTGTGGCCTTGTGACTGCTTAGAAGGAACAAAGAACAAGATGGAGTTATATTTATCCATTTTCTGATGTCCTATAGCCAAGCATTTTTACAGAAGCGAAGAGTGCAGTTATTGGGTTGAAAAGGGATTCCAGGGGTCCCACACTACATAAAATAGCTTAGAGTTTGTGCTGATTTTAGCATGTTATGGCAGTGTACTGATTCATTGTAACTGTCAACTTGAAAGAACCTAGAAATACTTGGGGAAAGACACTTATTGAAGAACTGTCTTGATCATATTGACTTGTGGATATGTCTGAGGGCATATTGTGTTGGGCATAATACAAGGTGGGCCTAGCCAGGCCACCTGCTAAGAGGAATAGAGAGAGGCATGGCTCCTGTGGGTGTGGCATTCTTCTCTGGCAAGTTGTGAGACCAGCATCTGGAAAGAACCTGAGTACCTGGAGACAAACTTGCTATTGGCTGTATTTGGGACCCCACCCTGTAAGGTCATTGGCTATCCAGACCTATAAGAGCTTGTGCACCTATTCAATAAACGAGTTAGCAGTACCACGCCCTTGGCCTGCTTCTCATCCAACTCCTGGAGGCTGCAGCTTGACTCTCCGTCTACTCACCTCCAACCCCTTGGGCTGGACCCCCAAAGTCCACTTGGGCTGGCCTGAGTGGTGAGACATGACAGTAACTGACACGATGGTAACTGACATGACTATAATATCGGATTGGATTGATTGGATTGTTCACTGATGTGGGAAGACCTAGTCCACTGTGGGTGGTATCATTGCCTGATTTTGGGTCCTGGGCTATATGAGAATAGAGAAAGAACAGGCAAGCAAGTAAGCAAAAAAAGAGTCCATGTGTTTCTCTCTCTCTCCCTCTCTCTCTCTCTCTCTCTCTCTCTCGTCTCCTTTTGATGTGATGCTTTACATTCCTGCCTTGACTTCTCCCAAATCATGGACTGTTATCTGGAACTGTAAGTCAATCAAATCATTCTCTATGTTTCCTTTTGACAGGGTAATTGTCATAGCAACAGAAATGAAGCTAGAACAGTAAGCAGGCCATAACGACCTGCAGATTCAGACCATGCCAGAGAGTCCATTCAGAGTCAGTCACCCAGTGTGTGCCCATAGGAGACCTTAGTTACCCTGCCTAGGTTTGGGTAAAGTCAAATAAAATGATATCCCTCATCATGTAATGATAGTTTGTCACAAAGAAAACACCTAGTGTATGCTTTGGCTACTGAACTCCTGTTCCAACATCTTTCTCTTGGCACGTATATGCTGCAACACGGAGCAGACTGATTGCTCCAGTACAAACAAGAAACAATTATAGAAGGTTCCCAAACAGTAAAGAAAGTTAGAAAAAGACCGTAACTAAATTCACAAAGCAATCCTTCCATACCCAAAAGAGGGAAGCTCTTAAATTGAAGAATCATAGAGTCCAAGGTGCAGTGTTTACTCTGCATAGTTATTGTTAGGTAGAGTCACTAGGCACTAAACCTACAGACTGACCAAGTAATGAACCAACTCACCGACCAACCATCGAACCAACACTCTCCTTTATGCGGCAGTGACAAGGCAGCACGTAGGCTGGGCTCCCACATATTTGTTAAAAGCACTCACTCAGGGTCTTAAGAGATGGTTCAATGGTCCGCTGCTCTTGCAGAGGACCCAGTTTGACTCCCAGCACCCATATGGTGGCTAACAACTATCTGTAACTCCAGTTCCAGGGAATGCAACATTCTTTTCTGACCTTCACAGGCATAACACAAAATGATTGTACTTACATCCATGTAGTCAACAGACTCATACATAAAATTTAAGAAATAATAATAATAAATAAAAAGTTAAAAGAAAGTACTCACTCAGCTCATAGAACGTACAAGAGAGAAAAATCAGCAGGTAAATAATTCCCCAAGGTGAACAGAAACTATTTACTTAATTAGACACACCCGTCCCACTTACTCATGTGTCCAGATGCCCAGTTACGCAGTGTGTCTCTAGTGTTAACCTTATCAGAAATATCATACAAAAGATATATTTCCACATATTTGTTGTTGATTTGATATTTAAAATTTTATAGTACATCTTCTTGTTATTTTCGTTTTGTTCTTAATTTAATAGTTCTAAATGAGGGAGGCAATCTTTAAGACATTCATAGATTCCAACTCAAATTAAGTAGTAGAAAAACAAGAACCTGGGTTAATGTGGCCTTGCAGATCCCTTATAAAAACTATTTTATTTACCTGCATGTGAAAAAAGAAATTTTCAGAAGTAATTCATAGAATCTAAACCAGAAAAGGAACGAACATGTGAGTAAATGGGTTAGTGTTTTAGAGTATATTATCTACATTAATCTCTAAAGATTTCCATGTGATAAAAATTTTATTCCAAATTGACCTAGGAGAAAATTGAAACCTGGATATTTTAAAACTCTTGAATTCCCTAGAGCTATGTTGAAAGACCAAATTTTACAGACTGCCATGTGTGTTTGCAGCATACACTAACTGCTAACTGCAACTATAATGAAGCAAGTTATGATATACTATTACCTCAGTGAGAAATTATACCTCGCTTTCCTTGAATATATGTGTGTAAATTTCTTCTGCTTATCAACCAGGATGAAGAAGATAATATCTGATAAATATTACAATGAAGAATGTTAGATAATATCAAAACAACCTTTTGTTTCCACAGAGAAATCAAAGAAATGATGCATGTTCAAAGTAACTATCTTTGGTTACTTTTCCTTAAGTTCAGATTTCACACTGAAATCCCACACCTGGTCTTGCTTCGTTTGGGTCCAATAGAACCACTGTTGCCCCTCTGGTAACGATGATTGCTCTAGTGCTAAATGACTGATTTCCCATGTTTCAAAAATTCCAGAAAATTATCAAGTTCAGTATCAGTATAGTAGGTGAGTTTCAGCAAGACAGCTCAAAGGCTCAAATGAGGCAAGAAGCAGCCCCCAGCCTCGCCATCCCCCAGTCCCAGCATTGTCAGCTAGGTCTGCTCCCTCCTGGCAGGAGACTGACTATAAAACTCTTACCTAAGGAATCTGATTAGCATCCTCCAAGAAAGACTTAAGGAAACTAAAAAATAAAAGGCTCCAGGGACTGCTTTAGTAGGTAAGGGTGCTTGTTTCCAAGACTGATGACCTGAGTTCACTTTCTGGCTCCCACATGCTAGAAGATCTGAATTCTGTAAGCTGTCCTCTGACCCCCACAGGGGTGCTATGTCACACGTGAACCCTCGAACCTGAGTTACTGATGATTGTGTACTGCCCAGTTTGGATATGGGAACTGAATTTGAGTCCTCTGAAAGAGTGGTATGTACTCTTAACAGCTGAGTTATCTCTCCGGTTCACTGTCATTGAATTCTGCTAGAAACAGAAGAAACATCCAAAACACCTCAAGAACAGAAAAACTGTAGGAGTGCTCCATCAGATGCCCAAAGGACCAACTGTTTTCACTCTGCATCTGTCTCCAGGGCGTGGTGGACAGAAGAAGCTGTGTGTACACAGCAGTCGGCTTTCTATTATGCTCCTCTGCTAGGCAAGCCCACTTCAGAGGTGAAGATAAGTGGAAATGTGGGAAATAACACGCATGATCAGGAGTAAAATATACACATGAGAACTGGTGCGTAGCAGTGCCCAAGTCCGATGACCTGAGTTTGACCTGGGAGCCAAGGTAGGAGAAAAGAACTGATTGCTAAAGGTGTCCTCTGATCTCCCTCATTAATATGGCATAGAAAAGCTTACACAAGTGTACAAGCACAGACACACACACACACACATGCACTCATGCACACGCAAACACTAATAATGCAATTAAAATATACATGACAATGAAAGCTTCAAAGCAATTCCCCAATGTAGCAGATCCGAAAACTTCCACCTGCAACACAGCTGTAGTTACAGCCACAAGAATTCTCCTTGATTGGCTGACCTGTGTTTGTTCCATGCTGGTTTCGTGCATTAGCTTGCTGCTACTATCTTCAACACAGAAGAGGGTGCAGTCTTTTTAGAAGTGAAACTACTTAACGTGACTTGATAAAACATAGTAAAATGCTCCGTTTCTTGATGCTGCAGAACAAGAAGCCAGCCAGGTTAGCCATTCTATTTTGTATTCTCTTTATTTCTTTCTCTGGATGCCACAGAACTCAAAAATATTTCTGTAAATACACTTATCAAGACGATATAAATTTATCACTATTCAAATACAGAAGAACACAGTTAAATGATGCAAGTTCTGTGGCAAAGAAAGAGGATTAGTAGGTGGACCCTTAAATTTTCAAACACGAATAGTTTTTTTTTTTCTGCTTTTTCTCTCTGAATAGGTTTGTCAACACTAAGTTTGGTTATTTTGTTAAATAGTAAGTTTTACATCATTTCAGTCAAAATTAGAAATATTATTTAAATATGGCTTATTTGAAACAGGTTTAGACAATACTTTCCACTTGTTATTTAAGAGGCTTTTCTTCCATAAATTTACTTTAATGGTAGAAATAAAAGCTATAAAAAAAGCTATATTGGATTTCAAATATGGTTGTTACCTATGTTGAATAGCTTTAGTTGTCAGCTTGAAACACCTGAGTAGAGGGAAGCTCTATGGAGGAACTTCTTCCATTGGAGTGGCCAGTACAGCGTTTTCTTGAGTTTTCTGAGTGAATGGGTAGGGACCAGACCATTGTGAGTTGTGACACCCCTGGACAGATGGTCTTGTGTTATATAAGAAAGCAAGCTAAGCCTGGGACAGAAGATCAAGTCAGTGAGCAATGTTCCTCCTTGTGCATCAGTTCTTGCCCTGGACTCCTGCCCTGGATCTCCTCCAAAATGTACTGTAAGTTCCTCCCCAAGTTGGTTTTGATCAATGTTTTTATTTAAGAAATGGAGAATCAAGTAAGAAGAGAAATTTATACCAGCAAGAGAGACATTTCTGTGATGGACCTAACCATATGTGTCTAGGAGAACTGTGGAAGTTTTTGGAGCTATGGTCTCCAAAGTGCATGGAACTCAATAAGCTGTTCTGTAGAAACTTTGAATGCTGAAAGAGATGTAGATGGTTGAGGTCTGGCTTGTGAAAGTCCAAAGGGAAATGAAGACTCTACTAGGTCTGTGTGTGTGGAGTTCAGAACTTTTGGAAATGAAACCTTTTGTGCTTTACTGGGATAACTGGTACAGGTCATACCTCAATAGTTTGGTTTACAAGGTGAAGTATATTTCAGTATTCATGGTAAGATCTTCCACTGTCCCATATAATATTGTATTTCTGAATTCCCTAAAAGAAAAGATAATCAGGGATGGAGGGATGACTCAGAGGTTAAGTACTTACTGCTTGTGAGGGTTTGGATCTCGGAACCCACATCAGAAAGCTTACAACCTTCTGTAACGCCAACTGTAGGAAATCCAATGCTAATTGTTTTCCACAAGCACCTGTATACACATGGTACACATAGACTCATGCAGATACCTATACACATACACATAAAGTAAATAAGTCCTTTTGAAAAAGAATATAAAATAGGCTCTTTCATATCTGTGGTCAGCCCAGCCTCATGGATTTTACCTTAGTAGCTCAAAAGTAATAGTTCAGACATCTCAGTCACACCCATCTATGCCCGCCTACCTCTTCCTCCTCCTTGTTTTCAATAGCTTTATCTTTTGGTTTTAGCTATTAAAACCAGGTTATTGTCTCTAGTATCAATACAAAGTCTTACAAGGTAAATATTATCAATGTTAATTTTGTCTCAGATTTGACCAAATTTTATAGACTTACACTGCCTTTTTCTATTATAGCTTTGGAACTTTATAGATATGATACTTACTGATAAATGAAGAAGAAACGTGGCAGAGTAACATACTTCATTGATCGCTGGATGTTCCATGCCAGGACTCATGGCCAGAAGACTACTTCCAAAAACAAAAACTCTCAGAAGTTCTCTGGTTTAAGTAGTGACACACCACATGGAATCCCAGGACCAAAGCTCTAAATGTTTTACAGTAATGGAGAAGTAAAATTCTATGTTAAGATAAATTTGCAACTGTTGAGGCTAATGGGGTGTTTTCAGGAGTAAACCTGTGAACACCCTAGTCATTTGTCTTTGGATTGCTTCAGGATCTACAAGGAGGGAGAAAAACAACAAGGCCGCAGGCCCAGACACATTCTGCAGCAGTGTCCATTAACTCTGAAGAAAATACAGACACCGTCACCTAATGATAGCAATTTCCAGTCAATCTAGCAGAAGACACGACCTGTTCCGGGTTTCCTGGGGGTTAGAAGAACATTGACAAATTTACTGAGCCACTATAATAAGATAGCCAGATGGAGAAGCTAATGGGCTGAGACAATGACAGTTAAACATTATTTGCTAACATCCGTGTAGTGGAGAATGGAGTGTATCATTGTCTGGAGCTTACCTTTTAATTAAAATGATACTGTTTTCATCATTCTTTTAATATTGCAGTTAGGCAGCATGAATTCAGTGCATTATACTATTTTTTTGCATCTTTTAGGATGGCTGTTTTTGCAAAGCTAGACTACTTGAATATTTAAGTATTTTGATATAATTGATTGAATAGTCCTTTTTTCTTTGCTTAACACTATAACGTCAATACTTAAATGAGTAAAAATTATAAGAACAGTCCCAAAAGAATTTTGAAATTTAAAATAATAGTTAATAATAATATAATCTCTATCCTTTAAATAACTTCTCATAGTTATTCCTAATAGCATAGCATGTTTATGATGGCCACACATCAAGGCACGGTGACACTAAGCACTGTTTTCTACTTAGTTATGTTCCAGCAGATATCCATTCCTGAAAATGTGCTCTCATCATCTTGTGCTCGATGGCTCCTCAAATAGCATTGCACAGCAGTGTTTGTGGGGTTTTATTTCCAACCTGTAAATCTTTGACAGTGTTTTTCTAACTCCTTCTGTTTAGAGAGTTTCTCTTCATGCTTAACCGATAATATTACTGTGAACTTTTAGTTTGAAGTAAAAATCACATGTCATCTCAATGCATTTTTGGTCAAATTATTCCAACACATTCTGTATTTCCACAGTATCCCTGTGATGGTGAGCTTGTAATTGTCAACTAGACACAACCTGGATCCACCTAGAAAAAGTCCCAATGATGGATTCTCCTTACTGGAATGGCCTGTGGGCATGTCTGTGGGGGGCTATCTTAAGTTAACAGATGTGAGAAGACCCAACCCACGTGGCATCACCATTCCCTAGACACAGGGTCCTGAGCTGTATAAAAGTAAAGAACAAGGATGAACAGGAGCTAGCAGTGAGCACGTATTGACTGTGGGCGCGATGTGACCAGCTGCTCACACTTCCCGCCTTGCGTTTTTCATGGTGATGACTGCAACTCGAAGTTGTAGGCTGAAATACAGCCCTTTCCTCCCTAAGTGGTTTAGTTTACAACATAGTTTTATGATATATTTTCAATATATAAAATGCTTTATAATTTGATTATAATCATTATTAATGATATAATCATTATTAATATGATTACGTTTTTTGTGCATTTCCTATAACACATCGTAATCACCTCTGCTTCTGTCTGCACCCGACCCAGAGCACCCCCATGGAGTCATGAACTAAGTCGTATATATTGAGGCATATTGAGACAAGCTTGTGTCCACAGATGCCCTCAGTCTGAGTTTATCCACTGGAGCCTGGTAAGGCTATCTAGCATCACTCCCTGAAAGGAGACCAACTCTTCCTCACCTGCATCAGTGATCAGCTGCCAACAGTTCCTCAACTAAGTTTGGGGCTTCTTGTTAATTTCTCAAGTTCTGTGTCCGATTTTTGTCTGGTTTCATTTTGGGTTTTATGCATGGTGTCACCATTGCTGTAAACTCACATGAGCAAGTTCCCAGAAGCCTGAAAAACTGTTTTCCTGTGTCATCCACCACCACTGGCTCTTGCAGTCTTTCCAACCCCACTTCTGCGGTGGTCCCTGAATCCTTGGCGGCCGAGATGCAATGCAGGAGTTCTGTCCAGTGATACACACTCTGAAGTCTCTTAGGCTCTACATTTTGACTAATTATTGCTTTCTATCTTAGTCACTCTCTATTGAATAAAGAAGCTTTGCTGGTTAAAGTTGAGAGATGCAGTAATACTCTCCCCTAATCCCTATTCTGCTGTTCCCTGAATGTTAGGTCTACAGGTTGATTGTAGATGTGTCCCTTAGAACTAGGCACTTATTGTGTGACCAGTTGTGGAACTCTGTAATAATCCCCATGTGCTGCAAAGAGAAATTTCTCTGATAAGTGGTGAATAATATACTTTTCTATAAATTTAAGTACATTTGTTAGCATACAGTAAGAAATTAGGTTTCTCTAAGGAAGTGACATAGATTTTTCTCTCTAGCTATTGTGTTTGACTATGTTTACAGTACCAAATATGAATTCTCTCCCATTGTGTAGGTTTAAGTTAAACTAGACAGCTGTAGATCACCCCAACATGGAAGTGCCTCTGCTGCACCAATAGTGATCGTTTGCTGTCCTGGTCATTTTTGTGGTTATTGAGTTTATAGCTGAGTTGGACCATTGATCAATTTTCTCCTTCAGCAGCTTCCATAATATCTGCTGTAAACAGGAGAACTAGTTTTCAGAGAAGAGGTTTCTAGGTCAGTTCCAGCTCAATTGTTCCAAGTCCTGTGTCTGAACTACATCCTGTTTTCAACAATAGGGTTCCATCTTCAAGTCCTGGGAAGTAATCACAGGTTGTGGCAATGGCCTTTGTTATTTCGGGATTCTCTTGACTACTCTGACCCACAGTCGATGGGAGGTTTCTCCTGTCTGGCATTATGTTTCTTGTTATATACCACTCAGCTATACACATGCACTTAAATGCATGCATGTCTATTTTTCAGTAGGTTTTTGAATGAATACTTTTCCCTCTGGTTTTTCACACCACCGAAGCATAATTTATCTCTCCTCTTTGCCTGTCTCATCTCTACCCCCCCAAGTTAAAGTACCTCATTTTCCCCATTTCCCAAATAATAATACCTTTTTCCCATTGTCCTCCTCTCCTGAGGTCCTTCTCCTTTACCTCCGTGATTCCTTGTATAACCCTCCTTCATCTTTCCCTGATCAAATACTCCATTTTCCCCATTTCCTCATTCAGCCTAACTTGTTGTTGGTCATGGTATTTTATTGCAAAAAAAAAATGCATGTACACTATTGCCCCAATCACACTAGACCAGGCTGTGCCTCTTCTTTGGCTTTCTGCAAAGCTTCCCTTTCTGCTCCCTGTCCCACTTCTCTCTGTTAACATACTATTTTGTCTTCTCGTGTTACCAAATCATCACTGTTATTCCACTGTGCTTGTGGGAATTGACACATTTCTTTTAATTATTCTTTTTTTCTTCAATACTTGAAAAACCCATAGACCCTAACACATCCTGTCTTACAACGTACCTAAAAAAAAAGGGGGGGGGGATTTATACAACCCCTACTCCTCCTCCTTCCCAGAGGTGCTTAGGGAAATTAATTTTTCATCTCAATATTGAAAATTTGGCCAGCTAAATTGTATTAATGAGGATAAAAGCATATTTGCAGAAAAACACTTTTTGAAATCCATTATAAATTGCCTGTGTTCTTCATCCGTTCACCTGGCATGGGAAACAGTAATCTCACTACAGTTTTTTTTAAACAACAAAACTGTATGTACCTCCTGTGTGGTGCATAGGCAATCAACTATTGTATTGATTTGTCCTCCACAGTTTCTCTGCTGGGGATCCATATTATGCTCACTCTCTGGGGTTCAGGTCCATTAAATATTAAACCTCTTTAAGAAAACGCACCAAGCAACGCTTCAGCTATTTTAGCTATATTGAAATTTTATAAATCTGACTTAGAGTCTCAGTTTCCCCTCTGAGTTTTACTGGTGTTGGACGGCAGGATCCTCCCACCGGAAACATTCCCTCCAGGATTAGGAGGAGGCTTCTAGGACTCATGTAGCAAACCAGATTCACACATCTGGGGAGGTAGAAGCTCGCAGGAGTCAGGAGGGACCCACACTCAGGGTTACAGAACGATAAAACAGTTGCTAGAGAAGGAGACTGATGCTGCGAAGCAATTTCTCAGAAATGTGGGGCTGCTTGGAAGTTGAGCCCGGAGCTCCAGGGTTTTGGCTTTCATTAATCATCATCTGTGTTTGGTTAGCTTTGGTGATACAGCTGCCTTTGAGCTGCTCCAATTCCTGTAAGTAACCCCTAACCCACCCACGCTTCTTTAAGTAAACCCCGTGAAAACTCATTGGTTCACTAAGTTGGACACTAATACTGTGGGCTGCTTTGCTTGTTGCGGTTCCCTATTTGGGATGAATAGACTATGTTTATTGTGTTTCTCCAGGAACGGTCTCTCACTCAGCTAGGCATGGGATAACCATGTAGTTCTGGGAAAAGTGCCAGTCTTTACAGTATTCCTCAGTTTCATTTGAAAGTAGAGGAAGAAGGAGGACAACTCTTGGTTTAATGGTCACCTGAACTATTACTTTTCAAAGTTTTCACAAAGATTTACTCTTTGCGCTTCAGAAACCTGGGGGTTTTAACAAATGGCAAATGTTACATTTTGACCATTGCAGTCTCTCATAGAAGAGTTTCACGATTTAGAATTATCTACTCTGAGTCACATATTTGGGTATTCCAAGACTAATATTTTAATGTCTTTATGATTTTTCTTTCTTCTTCAGATTCAGATACCATGCATAAGGATGAATGAAGCAAACTATAGTCTGTTCAAAATGGATTCTGGTTCTTAGCAATATGTCTTTAAGACTCATCATGGTTTTTGAAGTTTATCAGATCATGCATTATTTTAGCATAGAATCACATTTTATTCTATGTATAGGACAATCTGTTCACCTGTGCAGTTACTGAAAGAAATCTTAGTTGAGGTACCTCTGGAGAACTTTTGCCCACTTTTTGTTTAAGTTTTTTGTTAAGTTTTTTGTTTAAAGTTTTAAGAGTTTGTTAAATCTGTTTAATTCAGGCAGTTTGTCCGACAGAATAAATACTGATGCTTCTTAATTTCAATGGGTTTTTACCATAACAAACTCACTATAAATTAAAGAAAGCATTTTTAGTCTAATTAGTCTATCACAAATAAAAAAAAAGTGAAGTCACAGCATAACAGAAGACTCCGTATTACCTGTCATTTGCTTGCCAGTCTTCTTTTAGCAGAGTCTTTGACAGAGAAGTACTTTCAATTTTAATGAAATCCAACTAATTATTTTTTAAAGATCGTATCTGTTTTTCTTTCTAAAGATTCCTTACCAGGGGACATGTGAGATGACTCAGCTGAATAAAATCACTTTCCTTTCAGCCTGACAATGTGAGTCCCTAGAATCCATGCCAAGGTGGAGGGAAAGGACCAGTGCCACAGAGTTTTCCTCTGAGGTACAGGTATGTGCCATGACATGTATGAAACATGTAAACACATACATGCACACAGAAAGAGAGACTAATAACAAATGAAATTAAGTTAAAATAAATCAATATTCATTATCAAACCCGTTTATCTAGATTTTCTTCAATGAATTCTAGCAGTATCAGAATTTTGTATAGATCATTTAGGTCTATTATTTCTTTTGACCTAATTTTTACAAAATATTAAGGTGAGTTTCCAGATTCTGCCTAACATATAGAACTTTATCTTTTCCAGCACCTCGTGAACTGAGAGGGGTAAGAAAGTCACATTTGCTGTGGTATTGATGTTAGCAGAAGGAACATCTTTTGGGTTGGTCAGTGGACGCAACTCCCCTATGCCGAACAAACTGGGCCAGAAACCAGGCCAAGGGCATATTAGCAGATTAGGAAAAATGACAATGAGCCTGTATAATTTAACAGTAATGACAGGAACTGGAAAGATGGCTCATCTGTTAAGAGCACCTACTGCTCTCCCAGAGGGCCTGAGTTCAGTGCCAAGCACCCACCTGAGGTAGCTCATAACTGTCTATAATCCCAGCTCTAAGAGGATGTCAGCCTTCTGACCTAACAGGCACCTGCACTCACACGCACATACCCTGAGGCAGACACACACATATGCACATAATTAAACCAGACAGGAGCCCGGCATGGATAGGGAACACAAACAGGAAGCCTTAGCCCTGGCTAAAGATCTATTGTTTATAGATGCTGGGTCCATTTTCCTTACTGGTGTGACACCTGGTAGGTTGATCAGATTCCAAGAAATAGTCTCTCACTCAAGAGTCCTTGGAAAACACAGATAGGTATTACAGACATTTAAAAAAAAAGGCAAATCAGGTGTGGTGGCACATGCCTTTAATCTCAGTACTTGGGAGGCAAGTGGATCTCTGTGACATCAGGGCCAGCCTCATCTATATAGCCAGTTCCAGGACAGATGGGGCTACAGCAAGACCCTGTCTAAAAGCAAACAAACAAACAAAATAAATAAACAAGACAGAGAACAAATATGATCAAATACATTCTATGAATTATTGAATCGATAAAAATAATTTTCAAGAATAAAAACAAATCTAAAGTAATAGAACAGACTTTACAAAGAATATCAGATTGGGATAACAATGCCACCATCATATTCTACAGAGAGTGGTAGATTCCTGCTTCATCTCTGCTGGAATCTCATGTTTATTCTAACAGTAACAAAAAATATCTCACTCTACAGTGAATGAAAGCTTCATGCAATACTCAGAAGTTCTTTGATTTTTGTGCAGTGTGCTTCTATAAGTTTATTTCTAGTAAACTGAATGAGAATTTCTATTGGAATAAGTGAATACTGATTAAGAAGCAGACAGCAGGGGGACTGGAGACACAGCTCCGTAAAGAGCACTGGGTGCTGTGCTAGAGGACCCAGACTCAGTTCCCAGCACCCACATGGCCATGGATTAACAACCATCTGTAACTCTAATTCCAGGGGAATCTGACACCCTCTCCTGACCTCTATAGGCATTGCACAAAATGTGTGCACTTTACATACATGTAAGCAATAGACTCATACACATAAAATAAAAAAAAATAAAAATTTTAAAAGCAGCAAATAGCAATAAAACGTCTTAAATTTAGAAAAGGAAAGTAAACAAGTAGAGATGGTACTCAGTGCTCAAATGCACAAATGCCTGTCCCTTGTCCTTTACACACACACACACACACGCACACACACACACACACACACACACACACACAGACTCATAATTGCCAGTAATTTTCTCCCTGTTCCCACTCTCATATGTTGTGATTTATTTATGAGGAAAGCTTAGAAATAGTTCATTGTGTTGAAAATAGATGCTTTACTTCCTTTACTTTTCCAATTTTATATTTCTTAGTAAAGATAAATTCAAATTTAAGGTAGATACTTTATTAATTATATGATATTTAGTCCAAAAACTATATCGATTATTTTTATAAGCATCACTAAACACAGGAGTTGTGTTTTTAACTAGCTTGTTAAAAATTAGATGAATATCTCAGTGTTCCACAGATGACAGAGGTAAAAATCTGTTCCTTAATTTTGTGTTTCTATGAGTGCTCAAAACACTCTTTCTGGTTATTTGTTTGAGAACTGTTTGAAAGATGTTTGATAAAATTAATTAAAGCAATTTGTGGTCAGAGGAGATGGTTCAGTGGTCAAAATGCTTACTGGGCACAGATGAGATCTAAGCTAGGTTTCAGAGCCTCATGTGAAAGGCTCAAAGTGATCGTAGCCTTGTAATGCCAGTGTTGGGAGAACTCCAACATGTGGATTCCAGGTCCTTTTCTGTCTAGCCAGTCCAGCTGAATTAAAAGCTCCACATTCAGCTAGAGACCTGTCCCACAAAAAGGAGGTGGAGAAGCAGTTGACAGAAAGATCCCTGCTCAACATCTGGCCTCCACATGTTCCTGCAGAGTTCAGTGCCATGCCATACATGTGCACATTTGCACAGATATACACAGCATATACAATATACACACAAACTAATAAACAATAATACTAATAGTAATTGTGATGAAGACAAACTGCTTCTATATTCTTAGGTGATATATATATATATATATATATATATGAATAAGTTAAATAATTGGACTTTTCAGTGGTGAGAAGTATACTTGTCTCTAAATATAAAGAAAAATATTTAGCATACATAAGAAATTGAGTTTCACTAAGGATATGTATATGCTGTGTTTACAGTACCACACATGAGTTCCCTCCCTTTGAGAGGGCATTAAATCCAGTTAGATGCTTGTTGATTGCCCCCAAGATAAAAATGCCACTATTGTGCATCATGACACTGAATTTTTTACAAGTGATTTCTTGGATAAAACCGTGGGCAGACAACACCAATACATAAATTTAAACTTCTATGAATAGTTGAAAACTAAGAAAGTAAGCAGGTATCCAACAGCATAAGAGAAAACACTTTAAAAGTATGTATCTATTAATAAGCTATCATACAGAACTTATAAATAGTTCATACATCAACAATACCAAACAATGGGTCAGAGACTCACCAGTTCTTGTCACAGATGTAATCTCAAAAGCTAACTTTAATATAGAACTTTGATGATAACAATTACCAGGATAATAAATGAGATCTCATTTAGCGTCTGGTACTGAGCCTTGGGAGGAAAGGGTATGAGCACTCTGAAGTCTCCTATTTTCTGCAAGTTGATCATCTGTCTCTCACAATAATTGCCATCCACTGCCAAAAGAATTTTCTCTAGTAAGAGTTGAGAGATGCAGGAATATGTTGGTATAATAATAAGTTATTGAGAGTCACTTGAACACCATGTCTAGTTAGCAGAATAGCAGCAGTAGATTTCCCCCCTTGGTCTGTGACATGTCCAGCCCTAGGTTCTTGGTCCAACTAGTAATGCCACATATGGGCATCATTCTGTGAAGTGTGCCTTAAAGCCAACCAGAAATTGGTTATTGACATAATATTTTGCCACTGTCTTGCCAGGTCAGTATCCTTCTTGTAGCTTACAAG
Source organism: Eospalax fontanierii (assembly GCA_035773235.1). Classification (NCBI taxonomy): domain Eukaryota; kingdom Metazoa; phylum Chordata; class Mammalia; order Rodentia; family Spalacidae; genus Eospalax; species Eospalax fontanierii. Next base: position 47,769,241 of record CM069547.1, on the reverse strand, counting down.
TTACACAGCTGGGTAAGGTAGAATACTTTTTCTTCTTCTTTTATCTTCTGCATCTATAGGATCTTCCAGAACTGTGAAAGCTAGCTGGTAGAGATGAAAGTTTGAGCTCAATACCAACTTGACTTTTCCTTATTTGTTCTCTGACTCATCAGTGCATTGTCCTTGCACTAAGATCTTGCCCTATTGGGTAACCTGGTGGAAACCCAAGAGGAATTGCCACAGGCAGTATTACTTCAGGGTCTATGGAATCCCCTTGGTCAACAATGACAAAATAGCGATTCTGTGTCGGGCTGTGCCCCTGAGTAGGTTGACCAGGCTCCAGAGGATCAACATACCACCTACGACCATTTCCTAACATAAATAAGACTTGATAGGCTTTTAAAATTAATAAAGAAGGTGAAGTTGGGGGGGCATAGCAAGATGGGGTGGGTATGGAGTGGGGATCTGAATGGGATCCAAACACAATTGTATGAAATTCTCAAAAAATCAGTAAAACTATTTTTAGGGAGGAAAATGACTTATCTTGACCTGCTTACCACCTTTCTTTCTATGTAATAAAAACAGATAATGGGAGGAGGTCAGAAGTGGTATTTATAATTAGAAGCAACAGAGAATTTTATGTGGTTAGTTGGTCATAGCATGCTAAACCGTTTCCATCAAATTCTGTTGCAAATTTCCATTGATACAAAATTCAGGATCAATCTAAAATAAAATATGTAGCCAGCTACTCAGCTTAATTGTGAATAACTTATTTTCCAGAGATGGGTAAGCTTGCTTTCTCTAGCTTATTATTTGGCACAAAGTTTGATTTCAGTGGGTATTTTCTAAATAAATTGATCTATAGCTATCTCATTTGAGTAATGTCTGCAAGGTGAGGGAAATAATCCCTAGAATGACACAGAATCTTTATGATGTTTTTGTAAATACAGGTCAAATTTGGAGTTCAAGTTCACTGTTAGGATTCTTCTTTTCATGGAATTATGATGCAATGTTTCCAACACCAATATCACATCATTTATGAATCACAAGAGAATAGTTTTCTCATTTGCCTTACCTACTTTATCATCTAGTCATAGTTTATAGATTATTTTAAAAATGTACTGTTTTAGATTTTCTTTTCCTGTCTGTTAATTGACATAACAGCTAAACTTAGAAAGTGTCAAGGTTAAGTCCATCACATAGGTACAGAGGCAGACAGAATGACAAAGCATGACAGCAGGAATTGTATACGATATGCCCTCTCTACTCAGTCATGTCACTTCTCGTCCAACTTATCATGAGGGCCATTGAATGTATTTGACAGGACATATATTTGACTGTTAGAATGATGGACGTCTCCAAATGTGTAGACCAGGCTTGATGGGAAAGGATTATGAATGTGTAACACTGAGGGCAGGTACCCAACAGTGAAAAGTGAATTTCCACCTGACGCAGCATCATGGTTCTGGGATATTTGCCCTGTTATGAGACCTGACAGTTTGCATGTGTTTTAGCTCTGGCGATCAGTCAATCTACTCTTGATCGGTAATTGCCGGCAGGAACCTAATTTTTCTACCTCAGGTGTCACACATGTCTCTAATATTCTTATTTACCGTTAACTAGATTGACGATGTTGTTTCAGTCAAGGATGGGAGAAGCAAAGGTTACTCTTTTCCCAAAAAGTTACAGTGATAGAGCTGGACTAAGTAAATAGCCAGCAAAGTTTTGCAGCAGATATTGAAGGCTAAAGCAAGTGACGATGTCCAGTCTTCTAATATCATGCTCACTCATGCATTAGTCAATATAAAATCACTAACAACATATTATATGGTTATAGAATTAGGCATTTCAGTTTGGGAAATAAAAAACGCCCTGGATGATCTTTGATTGCAAGTGCTTTAGTAAACTTGGGTTATATACGTATTATTTCTTTTTTTAAAAAAGTGAAATGCATGTTAAAGTAAAGTAGCATATTTCAATTTAATAAAATATGACATAAATAGAACTTTAAGTCTGGAAATTAGGTAAACATTGGACAATTTAAAAAAAAATTCAAAGTACTAATAATTCTAACCCAAACATTGCTCACAGCATGTTTTCACTACATTTATGGTTGATATTTACTTTTAGACAAAACAGAGAGATCACTGTTAAAGTGAATTATGATTTTCATGGTTGCTTAATGTTCTTCCCCCCAGGGCTCTGTTGTGACATGGCTGGATATTTATATTCTATTTGGTGCAAATTGTATATGTATAAAGAGTCTCTTCGTTATTTCCTTATGCTGGATCGGGGCTTGGGAAAGAATTTCTGAGTTGACCCATCTGCAGATGTTAGATTTTTAATATCCACTGGCAGTTTCTCAGACTTTCACAAGTAACACATAAATTTCTTCATTTTTATTAACAAAAGGTAGTTTATCCAATTAATTTTAATAAAAACATTTAAAATTAAAAAAATATATTGAAAACCGGCTTTCCTGGTTTTCTTAGGAAGAAGTGATTATTTTTTGCGTCAGAATCCCAGGACAGATGTGTTTCTTCTGTGGCAAGTAGGTGTCAGTGTGTGTATGAAATGACTGTTTATAAAATCTTGACTATTTTCCTGGTGTTTTTCTACATTACTGACTTTTTAACCATTGTGAGATGACTAGACTTCCATGGGATGGTGTGAACATAATTAAAGTTTACCTGTATTAGCTTGCTTTGTGTTTCATATATTTGTATATTTACAGCTTTAACGCAGTGCTGAAGTCAGTGAATTTGTTTGGGAATGATGTATATTTCAGTGACATTTTGTCCGCGTTCTGCAAGTTCACTATAATCATATAATACTTTTCTTCACCACAAAGATCTCACTGTTTTTACTCATTTATGGTCATATCCTCTCTTGACATTCCTGACCCTGAACAATGTCTCATAAATAACATCACTACCAACATTCTAGAACTCTTTGAATATTAAGGATTCTACATATGTGTGTATATACACATATGTGTGTATAATTTTCCCACAAAAGTGCCTTCAAATTTTCTATACATGTTTTCCTATCACAAATTGAATTAAGGGATGACTTGACAGTCAAAACTGGGATTTTTTTCTTGCATAGTTGATTGGTTTATTAATGAAAGCATCACTTTGTGGTTCACAGTTGACCATTTTCCTGGTGTCGTTTTGTTATCTTGTGTACTTAATGTGTGTATTTTTGTACTTGCTAATGATTGAAAATATCACATTTACTTATTTCCATTTCAGTTGTACTTGCATGGATGCTGAAATAGAAACTCTAAGTTGTTTATTAGAGGATTCCTCCCCCAAAAAGCAGTTGAAATCTATTTTTATTTTTACAATCTGTAAAATTCAATTTTATAATATATGAAATTATATATACACAAAGGCAAACACATGTATATACACACATATGCTCTTACAGTACAGTATTGGATCTATTCCTAGGTATTTAGAATTTATGTGAATGATTTAATGCCACAGTGTAGCTTTCCCTTAACTGTTGTATTTTTTAAAAATATTATCTTCTGAAAGTGCAATTTTTCTTCCACTATGATTGCTATATCAATTATTTACTCTATTTTAACATTTTTATTAATTATTTTTATTTTCTGTGTATGATTGTTATGCTTGTATGCATGTAAGTGCTTCCGTGTCATTCAGTGCCCGAGGAGGTCAGAAGAGGGCATATGATCCCATGGACCTGAAGTTAAGGTCAGCTGTTAGCTGCCATGTGAGTGCTGGGTTTGAACCCTAGTCCTTTGCAAAAATACTAAGTTCTCTTAACCACTGAGCAATTTTTCCTGTCCCTCTATCAATTCTTTATTCTTATCTTCATTCATTATCAAAACTTTATATGGGTTTTCAAAAATATATTAATTTCACTGGAATTATAAATACAATATTCCTGAATTTATATGTGAGTTTATGACAATCAACATTAGCACTATGTTAATTCTTGCTTTGTAACCTCCAGTGCTTCCTTGATGTGAGTTCATTATTTTAAATATTTATTTATTGTATTTATGCCTATGTGTGCAGACCTGAGTGTATGTATGCATATCACATGCATGTAGGTATCTGTAGAGGGTAGAAGAAGGCATCAGGTCCCTTGAAAATAAAATTAGAATTGGTTCTGAACCAACCTATATGGGTGTTAGGAACACAACTCAGGTCCTCTGGAAGAGCAGCAAGAGTTCTTAGTCATTCTTCTGCCCTTATTTGAGTTTCTTGTACTCTAGTATACATGTAAAATCAACTTTCAGATGAGGTGTGTACACTTATTGTTAAGTAAATGTCTGTGAAGTTTGTGGATCACACTTTCTTCCATCTCCTCAATAGTTCCCCACCATGGCATAGTATTCTGAAACCCTCTAATCTCTTGGGTGGTATCTTAGTAATTCTCTCACAGTGAGGCCCTGTGTTCGCTCTGTCCCCATCCCTCTAAGTTTGAAGGATTTAGTGAATGGAGAATGCTCTCCAATTAGAGAAACCAGTTTATTCAGGGTTAGTTACAAAGGATTCTTCCCTTGGGAGAGAAACAGAAATGTCATAGGGGGTAGTCAGCATTTTGATCAAAAGTGCTGTGGACCTCCGACACAAACACCCAAGATGGACACCAGTCGCCTGTTTGCACATCTCCTATCCAGCTTTTGCTGCTTTCCCACTAGGCCCACCCCCTCAAGTCACTGGTTGGTTGGAAAGTAGTTGACTCTATTGGCTTCATCTCTGTCAGTCACATTCTTGGAGGCATGTCCTTCGAGGCAGAGAGAAACTCTGTAAATTTACCCTTACAGGTGGACATTGAAAACCTTGCCCTGACAGCAGCCTTTGAACAGACTCCATAAACCTGACTCATGATTCCTTCACAGAGCTTCTGCCTCTCTGGTAAGTCTTCTTAATGGCAAATTGGCAAGAAAATGGTTCAGAGAGGAGTCTGGATCTTACAACCAGTGTGTTAACTGTCAATTAGATGGCATCTCTCTAGTTGTCTTCACATCCAAATTTCTTATGATGGCAAATTGTAACCATCCCTGCCATTTCCAAACCTCAAACCTTGTCCCTACCTCTCTAAGTGTAACCCATGACCTGTCACCTGACTCACAAAGAGCAGCGAAATTCGATTGCACCCTTAAATCCCTTAACTTCCTACCATCTCCATTACCTTTCTAGTTCACCCGTGAACTTTGTCTCTGCCTTTGTAATAGAGCAGAGTCACTGTCCTTGGTTGTATATTGTGCTCTTTTTGTTTTGTTTAACTTTGTTTTGAGAAAATGTCTGAGTCTACAGCCCAGTCTAGAACTCACCATACAGCCTAGGCTGTCTTCAAACTTACAACAATCCTTCTGCCTCAGCTTCCCAAGTGCGAGGATTATAGGTATCAGCAAACACACCAACATCTCCCTGCGTTCTCAGCAAAATCCTCCTTTGGATTCCCCTATGTGTTTCTTCAATAATTTTCTGTCTATTGACCTCTCACACTCAAATTTAGAAATACTCGTGTCCCCAGCTCTAAAAAAAAATCCAGTTGTCACATGCCATTGAAAAATGGCAATTTGATGTGGTTGCACAGTATTTCTTAGTCCTCAGAGCCTCTTGAACTTGTGTTGTTGAATAGTATTGTATCGATTATATTGACTGGTCACTTCAAATCACCATGCTGAGGCTGTTTTATCTATTCTTAGATGTTTATACTTCCTAATTTATTATTTTGTTTCATCGCTTTTCTTATTTTAAATCTTTATGCCTTTTAAATATTTTGTTTGTATTTATGTCTATAGATGTGTTTCTGACTGTTTTTGTATGTGCATGTGTGTTCAGGTGCCTTGGGAGATCAGAGGAGGGCATATTCTTGAAGCTAGAGTTCTAGGCTTTCAGGTGATTGTGTGCCATATGATCTGGATTGTGGGAACTGGACCACTGACCAATCTCTCCAGACCCTGCCTGTATTTTAGTTATGATATTTATGAATTCATACTTTGTCCTCCTTCTAACTTATATAACTACATGCTGACTTCATTTAGTAATTATGTTGCATAATGAAAATCATTGCTGCCATTGTAGTTTATCTGATTTTATCTTTAGCTTCATCCCATATGCTTTGGTATATAGTCTTGTAAATTTTTTCTAATAAAGCCTGTAATTGCAGATTTGATTTTGCTTTTATCAAAAGTTACTGAGCGTAGTGTTTTTAGCTTCCAACGGTTGTTCATTATTAATTTTTGGAATCATTTTTGTAAAATTCATATCACAAGATATTAATGAGATAGTCTTTGTTTTCTAACTCAAAAATCTCTTAAATATTTACAAATAGGTTAAATTCTCAGTTAAGTAAAATCAGTTCTTTTCAATTAATTATACTTTTCTTAAATTTTGTTTTATTTTTACATGTGTTTGTGTGTGTGTCTATGCGTGGGTATGTGTATGTGAAAGAAATTTCACACGGAGGCAGAAGAGGGCCCAGAATTCATAAGAGATGGAGTTACAGGTGAATATAAATGGCTGGGAACACACCTTGGATATATGCGCTCTTAACAACCGAATCATCTTAATATCCTCTCTTTGTGTAGCCCTGGCCGGCTGGAACATATTATTATGCTGCGTATGTCAGGTCAAGTCTGATCTCAAATTCAGGCATCGCCCTTTCCTTCCTCTTATATAAATATATAGTCATCTTACTTTCCAATCTGTGGTACTAAGTCAGAGCTTTCCTGTGAATTTGGTTTTGGGTTGTACCTCTGGGTTTGGGCTCCTGATGTTATATGTATAATTGTATAAACATAACAAGAAATCTGTACCCTAGAGCAAAATTTTCATAATAATTGTCTGAGTTCCATTAATATTACTTTGATCATATATTTTTCCTTGTAAGATTTTTTACTTTTTATATTTACTTATTGTATAATTCTGTGTGTGTGTATGTATGTATGTATGTGTCTGTATGTGTGTGTATGTGTGTGTATGTGTGTCTGTGTATACATGGTGATCCTGTGGAGGAGAGAACAACTTTGGAGTGTTGGTTCTCTTCCTTCAGCATGTGTTCCCCAGCATTTGAACTTATGTGGTCAGGGAGGCAAGCACCTTTCCCCACTGAGCCACCTGGCCAGATTCCTGACCTTCTGACAATTTTTTTTTTTTTGGATATTTTATGGCTATTCTTGACAAATTGTTTCATAACTCCCATTCAGATGATTTGTGCTTTCACTTTAAAAATACTTATTTATGGTTTTAATTACTTATATATGAGTATTCCTTTGTGCAACTAAGTGTGAGAGAGTGCATGTGCCCCCAGAGCCCTGAGACGTCAGATTCCCTGGAGTGTTGTGAGTCATGAACAGTGGGTGCTAAGAATTGAACTTAGGTCCTCTGCGAGAGCAGCAAGCATTTTTAACCTCTGAATGATCTCTCCAGTGCTGTGTTTTTCTTTGAATATTACATTTCAATAAAAAATTTCTCACATGTATTTATTACATAAATACTTTTTAATGTTGCAAATTAAAATTAATTTAAAAATTCCAGTGGTATACAATGGGACATGTTATGATTATAAACCTGCCTCGCTATCCTGTCACATAGGTGACTATGTGTTGTTCTTAGATGGGAAACTTAACCCCTAACCATGCACCATAGCTGACGTGCTTTTGTGCCTTTATTTACATGTTTGCAACTGTGTATTTTTGTAAAATAAACTGCAGTAGAAGAAGCACCACAATGCATTTTTGCCTTATTTTTGTTACACGGTTTTCCATGATCTGAAATGTTCAGTGGCTTTTTCAGTGGCTGTGCCACACTCCAGTGCTTGGCTGTATCTCAGTTTCTGCCAGGTTCTGTTTTCTCAGAGGCTCAGCTCCACTGAGATTCTTCTTTTGCACTAAATATAAATAGATTGGTTGATATGTTAACTATAAAGTTAATAATTAAAATTAAACTAACACAGGAGGTGTCAAATGCATTATTTAAAAATTGGCACTCTGTTGAACAATCAAATGACTCCTGTACCTTGATTATTTCAAGTAATGAATATGAACCAGGATTTATGTAGGAATGCTTATTTCTGCTCATCCTCTTGTTGTGTAGATGGAAGGCATTGCAAAATCAGCTGTGGGAGAGATGTAACCTCAGTTCACTCAGTTACAGCCCAGTGTGTCTCTACATTTGGACATTCTGTCTGCTTGTGTCGCTATGATTTTATTCCACACATATCATTTTATTATTAATGTTGATGGATTATATACAAAAATGCAGTACATTTACATACATAAAAGTGACATTTTAAGTATTTTCTGACAGAAGCAAAATTCTGCCTTAATTAGGTTTCATGAGACCTGAGTTCTCTGCACAGAGGTTGACAGATGTGATGATTAGAATTTTGCACACAACAGCATCCGGCTCCGTGTGCTTTAAGTCCAGTTTCTTTGTCTCTGCTATTAACAGGTTTCTCGGCCAAGTTTTATAAGCACATGCTCACTTAGTGAGTCTTCTCTTGGTCCTCCGCTTTCAGTTGTGAACAAGTCATCATAGTGGGCAGTGGGATTAGTCCTGGAAGCCTTTTCTGCTCACAGACAAGGAGCTCAAGTTTATAGACACATAGCAGTGTCTGAGAAAAGCAACTGTATCTCTAAATCAAAATTCAGTGTTGTTCCTACGCAACTCTCACTTTACCTAATGATTCTTTTGTTTCAAAAGAATGCCAAATACCGAATACCAAAATAATTTCATTTTATGGAAATAAATCGAAAATGTTATTAGGAAAAATAAACTTACAATTTTTGAAAGATAATACTATAGCTGTTTTAAAGAAAAGTGTAATAAAATATTGATTTCTATGAATTTAGGAAATGACAAAAAACAAAATAAATATGAATGAACTTATAGAAAGCTTTCAAAATTCCCCAAATAAAAATAAGAACATAACACATATATAGAAATGTATTTTTACTATAACAAATCTTATTTATTCAGGCTCATTTAGGAGCCTCTGGTAAATAGTATCAAAGCATAGTATTAGGAAAGTCTCACCCTCTGGAATCATAATGGCTATCAAAATTTTATTCTTCAAAAATTACATACATGTATCAATGTACTTTGGTCATACCTACTTTCTCCCTCCAACTCCCTATGGACACTCCCCTGAAAACATGTCTCTCTCTAATTATATGACCTCTCTTTTCATCTCTGTTTTCCTTTTCATTATGATTCCTAACCTTTTCGATTCCCTTCAAGTCTATGGTCTTAGCAGAAAAATAAATGCTACATTAAAATATGTAAATTATATGAAACTACAGATATAAGGTTATACTTAAATATGTCTTTATTGCTGCATTTCATTATATTTAATTCCTGTGATTTCATAGGACAACAATTTGTAATATGAGATAACACTTAGAACTCTCTGATAATCTACATAATGGCTTTTTACACTCAAAAAAATCATCCCTAATCCTACGTCACTGAGATGGTCCATACATCTACTTGCAAATGTACATGAATATATTTTTATAAAGTAAATTTCAATAAAAATCACTATATTGTACTTTGCCTTATCTGTTTTACACAGTTGTGCATGATCCATAATGGCTCAGATACATCTACATCTTTCAGTGGATATATAACATGCCAACCTTTTAAAATCTCAGGTTTTATACACTTTGTGGTTTTGACTTCATTTATAAGTATTTATTAAGTGCCAGAACAGACATAGACTTTTTGACTAAGCTCACATTTATAGTCTGTTGACACACAGATTAAGAGTATGACTGACATTCAGACAGCCATTTACCACTGCAAGTCCACTGTGAAGAAGGGTCATGAAGAGATAGTCATTGCCAAACAACACAGTGATCTGTTACCTTTCACAGTATAGCATGTCAGATTTAAATAGAATATTCATTGTTCGCAGAAGTGTATACATCATTTTGGCAGTTTGAGAAATTTATTGCTTTTCTTAAACACAAAAAAGAAAATTCACAGGTTGGAGAATTAGTATTTTAAAACCATTGGTATTTTTGTTAACAAGATGTGTTTGAAATAAAAGATTTTCACACTAGTGAATCAATATTTTATTGAACGGCTATGATAAATTTGGTTTACAGTGTGTCTAGAGATATATCATTTAACCAATAATTAAATTGTTCTTTCATTTCTTAAATTCACTTTGTGACAAAAGAATTCGGTCAATTTATTTAAGCTTTCTTTTCTTAAAAAATTTTCTTTCAACAATGTCTTTTAGATTTTCGGAGTGTATGTTTTGTGTCTCTTTGGTGAAATTTAATATTAAGTATTTTATTTTTTATTTACTCATTCTTCATTTCATATAGAATATCTCAATCAATCTTAATCATCTTTATACTGCATTCCCCACCGGCTTCCCTCCACCCCTCAACTGTAATTCATACACTCTTTCATCTGTGTTAAGATCTATTGTGTCAAGTTAGTGTCCCCAAATTCTCACTCAAGTTCTCACTGCAGGTAATATACTGAAGTCTAGTCAATCAATCCAGAGCCCCTTACTTCAGGAAGATTAGCTCATTCTCACCCAACAGTAACCAACAGTAATCAGTCACCAATATTTCTTCAGCAAAATTCGAGGTCTGATATACATTTCTCCATTTCCATGTTGGGTGTTTGTTTACTTGAATATGCATGGGTCTTTATCATGCCAAAATCATTGCTGTAAGTTAATATGCTTACAGGTTAGGAGTTCTAGGAGCTGTGGGATTCTATTTGTATATGTTCATGTACCTCCTCACTAGTTCTCACAATCTTTCAGCCAGCTCTTCCAGAATGGTCCCTGAGCCTTGGGTGAGTGAAATTTAATGTAAGATCCCTGTACAAAAGCCCATATTCTGCAGATTTCTAAGAGCTACCTGGTACAATAGAAGCTTCTTTGATGAGGAGTGACTGGGATGCTTGATTGTATATATAAGGGTACATATTTACACTTAGTAAAAACTTACATTAGTCTAGGGATGTGTCTAATTTAGCAATTTGTCTAAGGTCTATGATATCTTCAGTTATGTGTATTTGCCTATGAGTAAAGTACCACACATGAGTTTCCTCCCATTGAGTGGGCTCTAAGACCAACTAGGTAGGTGTTTATTTCACCCAAGATAAAAGTGCCACTACCTCTCCTGTTTTGAATGCTGTGCCAGTTATTGATATGGCTATTTGATCATGAACCTGGTGTTAGGACATAAGGTGATATTCTTCTTTGGTTGCTTGCATAGTGCTCTCCAGAGCCATGAGCACTAGTCTTCAAAAGAAGTGGCTTCCAGGTCAGTTACAGTTTCATTGCTCGAAATCAGGTCTATGAGGTATGTTATGTTTTAAGCAATAAGGTCTTATTTTGAAGTTCTGGGAGGCAGTCAAAGGCTGTGGCAATAGCTGTGTAAGCCTGACAGTCTCTTGGCCAACTCTGGCCAGAAACTCAAAGGAAGGATTCTACTGTCTGGTACTGTTTCTGTTATGTAGTCTTCAACTATACACATGGATTCATGTAGAGATTATTGTATGTGGAATTTGTCATTAGGTTGTTACACTAACATGATTCCCTCTGGTATTTTATACTTGATAGATATTATTTGTTCTCTCTCTCTTTTCCTCTCTCTTCCTCTCCCTCCCTCTCTCTCTCTCTCTCTCCCTGTCTAATCCTCCCTTCTTTTTAAGTTTGTATGCATGTGTGTGTTTACAGTCCATTATAATTTGTCTCCCTTCCTCACTGTTCCTGTCTGCTTGATCCCTTTCTCTCCCTAAATTGTCTCTTCTGTTTGTTTTCACGTCACATGTATTGATTTATCCTTTTATTCATCACATTAAGATCTCTTCCTCAGTCTTGTTCTCCTTTTAGCCATAGGCATAGGCTTGAACTTGCTCGTAGCATTCCAGATGTCTGTACTGCCCACATAGTCCAGACCTGCCAGCTGTGCCCTGATCGTCTGTACTCAGGTCAGCTCAACTCTTCAGTCTGGTTTGTAAGTGTCTTCACAGGCTGCTCCCACCCCTGCCTTGCCTCTGCCTGCCCCAGACCAGGCGCCCACCCTGGCTGTCCCCTCCCCCAGCCCGCCTGGATGCCTGTGACCAGCCTTCACCCACACTGTGCCACCCCTGCCCTAACTCCTAAGGAATTCCATTCTCCTTCCATCGTCATGTTCTCTCTCTGAACTTAGGCACAGTCCAACTTTTGCTCTCAGCACCCGAGATCTCTGGAATACGCTCTTGTTCAGATCTGCCCACTGTGTCCCTGTGCCCTGCACTCAGACCAGCTCAAGTTTTCAGCCTGCTTTGTTAGAGCCTTCAAAGGATATTTCCATCCTCAACTTTCCTCTGCCTTCCATAGATCAGTCATCTACCCTGGCTGTTCCCCCCGCAACCTGTCTTAGAGTCCTAAGACTAACCTTTTTCCCTGATACATAATTAAAGCTAAATACAAAATTCCACAGCAAACATCACTCTAAATGGAGGAAAACTGTAAGCATTTCCATTAAAATCCAGAACTAGACAAGGCTATCCACTATCCCCACTCCTTTTGAATATACTGTTTGAAACTCTTGCTGAAGCAATAAGACAAGAGAAGAAAGTTAAAGGAGTATCCATTGTAAAGGAAGAGGTCAAATTATCCTTTTTTTTCAGATGATATTATATTATACAAAAATTCCACCAGTAAACTTCGAGATATGATTAACACTTTCAGTAAAGAAGCAGGTTACAAAGAAACCCTCCCATTCACAATCATCTGAAAAAAATATTTCAGAATAAATCTGACCAAAGGCATTGAAGATCTTTATAATGAAAAATTTAGAACTTTAGAAAAAGAGATTGATGAGGACACCAGAAGATGGAAGAACCTCCTGTGTTCACAAATTGGGAAGATTAATATTGTAAAAATGACCATCCTACTAAAAGCAATATATCATTTTGATGCAATCACAATCAAAGTCCCCATGACATTCTCCACAGAATTAGAACAAAAATCCTAAAATTCATGTGGAAATACAAAAGACCCCAGATAATCAAAGTATCCCTGAGCACAAAAGGCACTGCAGTGGGGATTCCTATTCCAGATTTCAAACTATGTTACATACCTCTAGTCAGCACTGTACTTACACAAAAATAGACTTGTAGACCAAGGGGATATAATTGAAGTCTCAAACATGAACATACAGTTTCAGCCACTTGATATTTGTCAAAGGTGCCAAGAACACTCCTTAGAGGAAAGATAGCATCTTCACTACATGGCCCTGGCAAAACCAGATCTCCACTAGAAAAAGCATGAAAGTAGACCAACTCCAAATGGATCAAAGACCTCAATGTCAAACCTGAGATTCTGAAACTGTAAGAAGAAAACGTTGCCAGTAATCTAAAAGATATAGATGTGGGAAAGAACTTTCTAAATCAGACATCAATTGCTCAGGAATTAAGGTCAATAATCAGCAAGTGGGACTTCATTAAACTAACAAGTTTCTCTACATTTAAAGAAACAACCAAGAAAGGGAAGAGAAAACCCACAGAGTGGAAGAAAATCTTCACCAGAGACACATCTGACAGAGGTTTAACATCCAGGATATATAAAGAACTCAAAAAACAAAGAATCAAGAAGAAAAGTGACCCAATTAAAAGAAGGGATAAGGATCTGAGCAGATAGTACTCAAAAGAAGAAATAAAGATGGCTATTAAACATCTAAACAATGTTCAACATTGTTAATAATTATGGAAATGCAAATTAAAACCACTTTAACATTTTATCTTACCTCAGTCAGACTGACTAAAATCAAGAGAACAAATGATACCAAATGCTGGAGAGGTTATGGGATTGTAAACTTGTGCAACCTCTATGGAAAGCAGAGTGGAGAACTCAAAATGAATCTAGCATTTGACCCAGTTATACCGCACCTTGGCGTATACCCAAAAGACTCATCCTATTACAGAGATACTTGTGCATCTATGTTTGTCGAGGCTCTTTTTCTAAATAATGAAGGGATGGAAGGAACCTGTTTCCCTAAACTGAAGAGTGGATAAAGAAAATATGGTACATTTACCCAATGGAGTTCTACATAGTGGTAAAGAAAGAAAAAATCAAGATATTTTCAGGTAAACGGATGGGACTAGAAAATGTTATGCTAAGTGAAGTAAAACAGACTCAGAAAATAAATGATGTATGTTTTCCCCCAATGGTGGTTCTTAGCACCAAACCCTTATATGTGAGTATGTAATCTGATGTAAGTGCAGGAATCAGGAAAATGAAAGGAATCAAGGTGGTGAAGGAAAGAAGAAACAGAGAGAATAGAAGGCGACAGGTGTCACTAAGGGAGACGTAGAAGAAATGCGGTTAGTTACGTGAAAGGGGCAGGGAGGGTTTCACAAGGACCGATGGGAATAAAGGGAAAGAAGGAGCTCAAGAGAGCTGGATTCACAGGAGACAGGTATTATCAAGAGAGAAATGGGGAAAATGGAGAGACTTCCAATGGGGAAGGCATGGAAGGAGGGTTGGCCTGAGAGAGAGAGAGGAGAGATAAACGATGCTTAACTAGTACAAAACGCTAGAGGGAATCATATTAGTCTAACAACCTAATGACAAATTCCACATACAGTATCTCTATGTGAGTCGAGGTGCTCGGTTGAAGGCCACATAACAAGAAACAGTGTCAAAAAGGAGAAACCTCCCTTTGAGTTTTTGGCCAGGGTGTTGCAAGAGACTCCCCAAATCACACAGACTATTGCTATAGCCCTTGATTGCCTCCCAGAATTTTAAGGTAAGTTTCTATTGCTTAAAACTGGACATTCTTCAGAGACCGGATTTGGAGCAATAGAGCTGGAACGGACCTGGAAGCTACTTCCTCTGAAGGTTAGCTCTCAAAGCTCTAGAGAGCACTGTTCAAGCAGCCAAGGGAGAATATCCCCTGAAGGCCTAACACCAGGTTCACGACCAGGTAACCACATCAATGGCTGACATAGCACTCAGTACTGGCTCAGTAGTGGCACTTCTATCTTGGGGAAAATCAATGGCCACCTAATTAGTCTTAAAACTCACTCATGGGTGGGGGGGTCATGTGTGGTACTGTAATCATAGCCAAATACACATGGCTCAAGATGTCATAGATCTTAGAGAAATGCCCTAGCCTGTCACATCCATAGGCTAATGTAACTTCTTACTAAGTGCAAAATATCCATCCTTACATTTACAGTCCAATATCCATTCACCACTCATCAAGGATTTTTATTTTGTACCACATATGGGTGAGAACATAAGTCTTTTGTCTGTCTGAGTATGGCTTATGTGTTTGCCATGATGCTGTCTCCTTCCATCATGTTCCTGCAAAAGTCCTCATTGCATTTTGCTTCACAGTTGTAGAAATAAAATTCCATTGTTTATGTGGTACATTTTCTTTATCTTGATCAATTATGTTTGCAAATCTTATAAAGATCAAAGACTGCCATATTGATAGAATGTTCCCAGGTTGATGTCCATAAAAATGTGGAACCTCAAAGTTCACTGTATAGTTGACCTTTCGGTAAATCCATCTTCTTTTTGCCTCCATAATACACCAACTTTTACAATATATGTATACGTAATTCCAAGAAATTTTTGCTTAAGCCTTCTCTGCCTTTTTGTAACTTGTGTTTTCAGTGTAATCATCTGTAGTACATCTATATGCTCATCCCTGTTGTATACTACAAGGCAAGGTAAACAAATCAGTATGGAAATTTATTTTTATCCTTTTGAAATGCAGAGTTAGAAGTAAGAGAATGATTTGGAACCTTTGCAGTTTCCATTCACCAGTGATTAAAGCAGCTGTATTCACAGCTCACAGGAGGAGGCTGGTGTTTTCTACAGTGTTAAACTTTTGCATATTTTCTGTTTAGTCAAAGCTACATAGCAGCAAACATCTAGTATAAAACTGGGGACAATTAGATCTTGTCATGCTAGAGAAATGGATTCTGGCCAGGAGACTCGCTTTAGTCTACTAGCCACTGATACTTAATCAGGAATAATTTTTGTCATAAAAGGGGGGATATTTGTGAGTTGTGATTGGATGTCAATGGATGTAATTCCAGAATGCTGCTAAAATATTCTTTGGAGTATAATATGATCCCTTATAGCAAAGTATTATCTAGTTCCAGAAGATAATTTTGGCACTATTGAAATGTACTGTTTAGTTGCTGTGCTGGTTGGTCTTTGTCAACTTTATACAAAAGTAAACATATATGTGAAGAGGAATCTCAACTAAGGAATATCCTCCATCTGACTGGCCAATTGATATGTCTGTGGAGCATTTCTGGATTGCTAATAGATATAGGAAGGCTGGGTATGCTGTGCTTGATGCCATTCCTGGATAGGAGGGTCTGGGCTGTATATGAAAGGTAGTTAAAATGCATGGGGAGTGGGGCAAGTCATTATGCAGTATTCCTTCACATTCTGTTTCACTGCCTGCCTCCAGAAGTTACAGTCTTTATTCCTGGCTTGGTTTCTCTTGATGCTGGTCTATAACCTGTAAACCAAATAAACTCTTTTCTCCCTAAGTTGCTTTTGTTAATGTTTTATAAAAGCAACAGAAAACCATGTAGAAGAGTTGATAAAATTTTAAACAGAAAAAAAAAATCTCTTCTGCAACCCCCTACTTGCAGGCTCATAGTTTAACTTCTTTTTTGTTTGTAAGAGAAACCACAAGACTTTTGGGTCAGATAAGGAAACTATTACTGGTTGCAAAGATGTACAGAGTCAGCATCGACTCAAGTTGGATCTCTTCATGCAGGTCACTTGGTAACAGCAGGCAGGCAGGAGTTCCAGTAGAGGGAACTTGGGGTTGGTTATTATGGACTGAATCACATCTGCATGCCCAGTTTCCTGGAAGGAGAAGTTATTGTAATTGTGCCTTGCAATAAACAAGCCTGCCCTTTGCTTCATGGGTACACATGATGTCTCTTCTTTGAAGATGTTCACTTTATAAGCATTTCTAGAAAGACAGTTCATGGTAAATCCATAGGCAAATGTATAATGCTTAAAATGTGAAGGAGCCATGGTCACTGTCTCCAAAAGAAGCAGAAACTTAGAGTAGCTCCCTGAGAAAGCTAAAATTAGGTCTTCTGATTTGAGTCACCTACTACCTTAATTGGCATTTTTTTATTTTATAAAAATCTTTTATTTTACTTTGAATTATGTTTAGGGTGATATGGGTGTGTGCTTGTGCGAGTGCAAGTACCCATAGACTCCAGAAGAGGGCATCAGATCCCCTGGAGCTGGAGTTAAAAGTCGTCATGAGCTGCCCATGTTGGTTCTGGAACCAAACCCAGGTCCTCTAGAAGAGCAGTAAGTACACTTAACCTCTGAGTTATCTCTTCAGTCTCTTGACTAACATTTACAAAGACGTCTTAATTTCATTTGCCAAATTATCTTCATATGGCAATTCCCACTAATTTAGGAATCCTCTGTAGGTCACATAGGTAACAATTCCATTTAGTTTTCATCAAGAAAAGGAAGAAAACTCAGAAGGAAAATCCAGGAATCTTTGTAAGACATATTTGTATTGAATTGAATTGTATTGAATTCCTCATTTTACTCACTGAGGAAGAACGTGTAAATTACTTTACCAATAGCTTGAAATAATGAGTACACTAATTAATATCAGTGAAAATGACACAGAGTAAATATTTTACAAGGGATTTGTTCCCTTATATGACTTTATGTGATCCATTATAGGATGAATCATTTCAAAAGGTTAGTATGTATTGTGAGTAGTTTATAAATATTTGCCAACAATTTATCTCATGTAATAGTCCATAAATTATTTGTGATTTACACATTACTGCATACTTAGCATCTTCTGTTTACCATAAATATTTGAATTCCTGGAAATTCATTCAAAGCTTCTGGGCTTCTAAGTGATCTGTTTTAGTTTATTACAACTAAGAAGAATGCAAAATGTCTTTGCTGGGTTTTATTTATTTGTTTTTGTTTTGGTAATTTCATATATATATATATATATATATATATATATATACTTTGTAGTGATTTAGATGGTATGACTGCTAATGATGAATAACAGCTATATTGAGTAATTTATAAAATTACTTTTCAAAATAATATTTTAGGAAATTAAATGGACGTACATTTAAAGAAGGTAGATGTGAGCTGGGCATTGTAGTTCGTGTATTTAATGCCAGCACTGAGGAGGCAGAGGCCAGTCTGGTGTATATAGTGAGCTCCAGGCCAACTGGGGCTCCAGGAGACTCTTTTCCAAACAAAAACTGAAAATGCAAAGTTGGGAGGAGGTCATACTGGAGAACACAGAAAGAGGAAAATGGTGTAAGTGTGAACTTATTTCATTGTGTGAAATTTTCAAGAATATTTTTAGAAAAGAATTAAAATAATATTTCAAGCAAAATTGCAGTGTTCCTACCTTAAAATCACTTCAGAGCATCTTTTGAGGTTTTCTCTTTTCATTTAGTTCAACTCTGTCTGGATTTGGCCCGTAAACCTGCACCATGCGTTTGAGAATGAAATCAGAAATACTCTCATAAAAGGAACTTTAATATGCTTTTCTGTTTATTAGTAAACAGTTTGGTTTCTTTAAATCCTATTCATTCTCTCTTAAACTCACACTGACTTGCATATTCTTCTCCTCTGTCATTAGCAATTTCTCAGACAAATAGCAAATATTCTTGTGGACATCTGTGTTTTGATATACATATTGGTGCAGTAGTGGCACTTTTGTCTTGGAGGTGATGAACAGTTGTCTAGTTGGGATTAAGACCCACACAATGGGAGGGAACTCATGTGTGGTACTGTAAATATAGCCAAATATACATGGCTGGAGGGGTCATAGATCCTAGAGAAAAACTTTCTTTTCCCAAACACCCATGCCAACATAAATTCTTAATTTATTCTAAATATGCATCCTCATATTTACACAAGAGCACATTTCACCCCTCAATAAAAAAGCTTGTTTTTGCAGCAGATGGAGACCATTACAGAACTCCAGAACTGGTCAAACACAGAGAATAAGTGTCGTTGAGACTCTTAACCTTAACTGACACATCTTTAATGCAATCTTTCTATATATGATGCATGTATCTTTTAACTCCCACCAGGGAAGTTTCTTTATGCACCAGTTGGTGCTTAACATAGAAATTCAAAATTAGCCAATGTGCAGTGAACAAGAGGCCAGAGAGCTCTTAACCCTGACTAGGGCACTGATTTTAAACCTCTTCCTGCCAAGGCTCAGGGATCATTGTGGAAGACAGGGCAGAAAGATTGTAAAAGCTAGACAGGTTGATGACCGCAAGGAAACAGAGTCTTCCAGACAGCAGGTCAGTTATACATATGAACTGACAGCAGGTGTAACAGTGTGCACAAGTCTTAGGCAAGCTCAAACCAGACAAAATCTCAACATACACATGAGAAAATGGGTACGAAATCTCAACCCAACCTAAGAAATTTTGACTTCTAGGAGGGCAAAAGACAGTTTCTTTTTATCCCACCAAGGGATAGGCCTCTTGGTGGGCCCAGTGGGTGGATCCACACTGAAGAACATTTGGGGACACAAATCAGACTCTATATGTCATGTTATATGTATAAGAGAGTATACATATAAATTTGGCAGTAGACAGTGGGAGGAGGTGTGGTTTGAGAAGGGGATCTAAATACCATTAAACCGTATTATATGAAAATCACAAGAATTCAATGAAACTTAAAGTTTATAAAATTGTGCCTGTCCTACAGTATCACAAGTCCTTCTTCTGGGAGCCAGTAGAGTAACACCAACAGTGTGACAGTACATTCAGGGAATATCTCTGTTAAGGCTGAGAGATAGAAATGATTAGATTAAATATTTTGATATGTAGAAGGCTGACATAAGAGAATTCCAGAGAATTGTATTGTAATAAGACATGTTATAATCAATACAGAATTACTGGAGGCATATTAAATTAATTATTCTGAAACTGAAAAAAAATTACTATATAGTTTTGTAAAGTACAGAAAACCCAAAATAATCAAATACTACTGTGAGAAATATGTATCGTCTGATTTAGGCAGATATCTCCCAAATTTGCAGCATTTGATGGTAAATGTGTGTATTAGCATACAAATATGTGGATGCATTGAATTTCATTTTTCCTTGCCAACTGTGGAGGGCAGGTCCTCCACTGACAGAAAATGTTGATTCATAACTAAGAATGCGCTGAGAAAGGAACAAATTATATAAATAGTGTGAGATTATTTAATTTGTGCATTTTTAGTTGTGGTCTATAGTCATAAATGCATTTTCATTATAATCACTTACATATATTTTTTAAATTATTTTTATTTATTCTTTGAAAATTGCATACATTTATGCAATTTTGAATGTATTTTGATTGTATCCATTCACCACCACCTTCCTCCAACTGTCATCATCTAATATTCCTCTGAATCTTATGCTCTGTTTTTAAAACAATATCGTTAATAACCCCCTGAGACCTTTTAGCACACTTTCTGGAGCATAAGCAGCCCACTGGTGGTCACATTCCTAAAAGAAAGTGGTTCCCCGACCCTGGACAATTATTACTTGTCAGTGGCTACTTGCCCAATTATCAAAGTAATGGAGTATATTTAAATGTTTTCTATTTGTTTTATTTTTTCTTATAATTTGCCTTCTAAATGTGACAACCCTCAAATTGGTGTAATTAGTGAATTCTAGCAAATAGACCAAAACCTGCAATTTCTATACCTCCTTATCTAGGAGACTCCTTTTGGCCAAACCTGGTAATAGTCACTTAAAAACACACAAAACTTGTATTCCTTCAGTTTCCTGGGATCTTGAGCTCCCCAAACCCTTTCTTTGCCCCAGTTGCATGAATTTCCATTGAACCCATCTCTAATGGTAGTAGAGCCGCCCCATCTCTAACAGTTGTAGAACCGCCCTGTATTTGGTTCTGTGTCACTGTGTGGGTGACTTCATTAAGTCACAATTTGTTAATCACAGTTTGATGATCTACTCCTGGGTTTCACAAGAGTGGTATGTCTGGCATTGTGGGCTCAATATTCTCCAGTGGGGAGGCTTTAATGTTCATTATTCATGTGTTTTATACCATCTGTGATCTCAGTACATGCTAGTCAACCACGGGTGATGTCTGTGTTAACTAATCTCTTGTTGCTATGACCAAATATCTGAAAAGAATCTCAGATGAAGAGTCTATAAGAGCTCTCAGTTTGAGGGCTGACTGAGTTACTTTTCCTGTTGCTATGATAAATACCCTAACAAAATCCACTTAATGGATAATGGGTTTATTTTGGATCACAGATCAAGAGTAAGTTCACTGTGGCAGGGAAATCATGGTGACAGCAACCTGCAGTGACTGGCTAAATCGCATCCACAGTCAGGAAGCAGGAGATAAATGTTTGTGCTCAGCAAATTTTCTCTTTTAGATATAGTCCATGTTTCCAGCCCAGGATATTAATGGTACCACCCAGAGTGGAGGAGGGGTCTTCCCACCTCAGTTAAACTAATCAAGATCATCCCCCATAGACTTACCTGAAACCCTTCTAGGTAATTCTAGATTTCATCTAGTTGACAGTTGGGAGTAACCACTGGAAGGAGGTAGAGTCCATCATGGAGGGGAAGAATTGGTAACAGTAGGCTCCGTGGTGGTACAAATATGCTAGTGAAATTTCTTTTCTTCATAGCTTGGAGAAAAAGGAAGCAGAGTTGTCCAGCAGTGAGAATGAACTATAGCACCTCATGGCTTGGACCCAATGGCCTTCTTCATCCAACTAACCTCACCTCCTAAAGTTTCCATGATATTTCAAACAGTATAAGCAGCTTAACTAAGTGTCCAGACACATGACATGTTGGAGACATTTCTCATCCAAACGACAACAGTATTAGCGACAAAAATGTTCTCAGAAATAACTTCCCCTAGAAAGCACCATTATGCCAAGCTGAGGATAACACACTTTGCTTAGATTTAAACAGTTATAAAGAGGAGATTCTTATAAAGACACAGAAAGAAAGTAAAAGGGAGCGTGCACAGTAAAACTTTTGTTAAACTAATGGATTTCTCATTTTCCTCAGCTTATAAATTCCAGGGAACATCACCGTCTCCAGCCCTACCCCAACCTGAAGAAACGAGGCCATGCTGCTGTACCGCAGCTCACTCTGAGGCTGTGGCATTTTGTGCTTTTTTATTTATTTACTATTTATTTATTGTGTGTATGTGGACATCATGTGTGTGGTTATTTATCCACAGTGGACTTGTGGAGTTCAGAGTACAACTTCGCTGAGTCTGCTTCCCTTTTCACCTTTAAGGGACATCTAGGGTTCAAATCAAGTCACCATGTTTGAGTGCCAATACCTTTACCCACCGAGCCATCGCATTGACCCCCTTTTGTACTTTCTCTTGTCCTAAAAAATGAAGGTTTCTCATCTTTAAATTTCTTTGTAAATTAGGGTAGCACTATTCAAAAGGTAGAGGTATTACATAATGGAATACTGCTTAGACATAAAAAGATTCAAACGCTGGCACCGGCAGTAACACGACTGGAGCTAGAGTTATGTTAATAAATAAGCCAGGAACAGAAGGACAAATACTTCCTATTCTCACTTCCCACTCTGGAAACTAAACAGAGGATCTCAGGAACTTAGACATGGAAGAGTAAGTAATTCATAGAGTCTATGGGGAACAGCTAGATGGAGGGTCAGAAAGTTCATCAACACAGAGGGAGAAGCTGGCTTTTACTTTCTTTCTTTGGTTTTTGGTGTGCATTGATTGAACTGGGTTTCATAAGGATATCTTCTAGAAATATTTGGTGAACTTTGAATGTGTTCCCTTTGTTTCACAGCACAGATTCAGCTCTACATTTTTGTCATATGTGTGTGTGTGTGTGTGTGTGTGTGTGTGTGTGTGTGTGATTTTATATATCTATACAAAACCTCGGAACTGCAAATGAGAGCAAACATATCATATTTGTCTTTCTGAGTCTGACACAGTTTTCATAATAGATTCCAGTTGCTTCTATTTTTATGAAAACAACCTAACCTCATCCCAGTGTGGATAAATCTTAGAATTTCTTTATCCATTCCTCTCTTGATGGCACTTGCTTGGTTCCATGCCTTGGGTATTTGAATAGGGCTGCCAAAATATTGATGTGCAAGTATCCTTACAATATGCCGACTTAGAGTCCTTCTGGTGAATACTCAGGAGTGGAATATCTGGGTTGTATGGTTATATTTTTAGGTTTTGAAGAAACTCCACATGGATTTTCATCATGATTGGGGTAAATTTCATTCCACTCAGTGGTATGGAAGTGCACATTTTCCTTTGCACCTTACCCAGTGTTGTAGATATTTGTTTTCTTAATGACTTCCATTCAGACTGATATTAAAGGAATGTCAGCATAACTATATAATTTCCATTTCTCTGAGGTCTAGATCTGGTTTTCTGGAGCATTGTAGGGTAACTCAATGCATAACATATTTCAAAACAACTACACATGGACAAATTTTACAACACCTAAAAGAGACTGATGTTTGGAGAGATGGAAGTATTTATTATCTCAGTTTTGTCATTCTTCCTTGCATACACACATCACATTTCATATTTACTAAATCTGGGCAAATATTACTTCACAATAGTAAGAGAAATTATTATTAAACAGAACATCAATTTTCTTTCCAAAGGGATACATGAAATTTATTAATGCACTCAGACCATTCACTCATGCACACATCCTTTAGATAGTAACATGTCAGATGTTGATAAAACAGAGAACACAGTCATTCTTATCTTCACATAAATTTCAGAAGAGAATAAACAGACTAATCAAATACCCTTCTTTGTTTCTAAAAAGTGAGAAAGTCTCAAATAAAAACTATAAAAAAAATATTCATATATTTTTCACACACAGACATGATTGGGGTCAAGCAACACTTTTGGATTTTTTTTGCACTTAGCTTATGAGTGTAAATGAGATATAATCTAGATAAGGATCTAATATTTATCACATTATTTCCATATATCCTAATAGTACAAAGTCAGACAATCTTTCTAAATAGGGCAATTTTTCAACAGAAATAGCAGAAAGCAAAGAATTTAATAAAGTACCTTTATTTTTGAAATTATTTGCTTGTTTGTTTGTTTATTCTTTTGTGACCCAATATCCTTGAATACCACAAGATAATTTCACCTAACTTTCTGGCCCTATGCAAAGTTGCTAGAATAAATCTTCTTCACATATTACTACACACTAGGCACAAAAGGCTAAGAGTCTTCCTTCAGAAAACTTCCTTCATCAAAACTCTTAACAATTACTGTATCAGACACTGAATTATTACTAAGTAAGTACATTTCTACATATGATTATACTAATGTAGTATAATGATAGCACTTTAGAGTCCTTTATTGTGGACTCCTTCAAATGAGATATTTTAAATATATATAAATATGTTCTTTTAAAAAATTCAAAAGAAAAAAAAAACACTCAAAATAAATTTTATTAATCGTCATTATTATTTTTTGTATTTTCTGCTACATCTTTCTATTTCATTGAATTTTATGACCTGCATACATCTTAATTGTTTTTAAACCTCTATCTTCAGCTGCCCTGTACCCCTTTACTGGATTTCATACATGTTGGCATATATCTTAAGACCTATCAAGTCATTTGTGTCCCCAGATCTCCCTCAGTGTGAGTTCATCCACTAGTTACTTGTGTGTGTTTGTGTGTATATGTGTGTGTATTTAAATATATGTGCTTGAGGAACATGTGTGCTATCATAGGCTTGTGAAGGTCAGAAGACAACTTCTAGGAGTCCTACTCTCCTTCCCCTGTGGAGTCACCAAGATCAAACTCAGGCAGTCAGAGGCTTTGGCAGGCACCTTGACATTTAGAATTGTCTCACTTGCCCAAGTATATTTTCAGAGCAATCACTCATTAAATTAGTTCCCAAGATCAAGGTAAAAAAGAATTTCATTGTGAGTCCCACATATTGGCATGGTGGTACACACTTGTAATTGAAACACTAAGAAGGTGAAAGTCAGGGAATCATGTGGTCAAGGCTAGCCTAGGCTACAT
This sequence comes from Eospalax fontanierii, assembly GCA_035773235.1. Lineage (NCBI taxonomy): Eukaryota > Metazoa > Chordata > Mammalia > Rodentia > Spalacidae > Eospalax > Eospalax fontanierii. The sequence continues at coordinate 47,744,209 of CM069547.1, read as the reverse complement.
AGTTAGATTCTCATCCTCCGAAATTGATAATGATAACAGTAATAATAATAAAAATGAAATAATGATAATAATATTAGGACTGTGATTCATGTAAACACAATATGTTTTTCATATGTATCACTTTTTCAGGAGACCTTTCGAGTTATCTGTTCCCATAGTCTTCCCTCTACCCTGCCCTCCCATTCCTGGATCAGTTTACTTCTTACTATTTCATTATTGCCTTTACTGCCCTTTATGTCTCTGCGTTCTGTCTTCCCTGCCTTGAACACTCAGTACCACGTGGCTTCTTACTAGTTTCCTGACTTCTATGACTTTTCCAAATTAAACACACATCCAAAGTGTCAAAGCTACTAGTCACGTTTGATAGAGAACATCTGTCTTTCTAGGTCTAGGTCTAGGTCTAGGTTACCTCAGTCATCATGGTTGTTTCTTCAGTTGATGGACGTCTAGGTTGTTTCCATTTCCTGACTAGTGTGAATAGAACAATGAACATGAATGGATAGATATCTATGTGGTAGAAGACAGAGTCCTTTGGTACATTCCCATTAGGGGTATAGCTGAGTCATGTGTTATACCTATTTCTAACTTTTTGAGTAACCTCCACACCGATTTCCAAGGTGTCTGTCCCAGTCTGAAGTTCCACCAGTAGTGAATAAGCGTTTCTCTTTCCCAGCATGATCGCCAGAATTTGTCGACTTTCTAAATAACTTTTTCTATCCTATTTGGTGTAAGATGAAATCTCACAGTGACTTTGATTTGCGTTTTCCTTATGGCAAAGGATGTTGAACGTTAAAAACAATATTCTGGAAATTCCCATCATGCCCACGCCCCTACTTTGGTGCCATCTGCAGTTGCTCATGCCTCTCTAGGGCTCCAGTTTCCCTCTGGCTATTAGGGGTCTGCACATCCTGGCATAGTCATCTGTCCATAAACACTTTTCCCTATGAGATTGCATGAGAATGCCTGACTCAACCTCCAGGAGTGAACTGTCCAAATCCCTCCCTGCCCATTCCCCTGACTTGAGACCATATCCAGTCTTTCTCACTGCTCCAGGGCTTAAACTTTTCTGCTGGCTCTTAGGGACCAGCACACATCTTTCCCATCTCCTCTCCTGGGCCCTTGGCCTTATACCTTGAGGCTACTGAATTGTGCCTAAATAGCTAGGGTCACTTTTCTATCCCAGGAACCTCCTGAGTAACCTGCCTGGATCTGTCTGGTCCCTCTAACATAAAATCAAAAGAGATAAACTTAAGACTAGACTAATTAACTTTTAAAATCAGTCAGAAAGCTATGAAGGCACATCAATAATGCAAACAGGATTAAATTTCAACTCAACAGAGGCAGGCTTCAGTTTCATATCAGAATAACAAGCATCAAAAGAAATCCAAATGCCAAAACCACAACAAAAGTAACAATAAGAAAAGCTAAAATAATATGTCCCCTTCAATCCTATAGAAGTGCTCTAAGCTGAGAACTCTGTAGAGTTAAAAGAACAATCATAAAAATGATCGACTAATTCAACAAATTTAAACACACAAACAAACAACTCAAACAACTAAATGAGGATAGGGATAAACTTCTGAAAGAATTCACAAAAGAGATAAAAAGATAGACAAAAACTCAGGCAGAAATTAAGAAGGAAGTGGAAAACTCTATACGCCAACTTGAAATGATAGGAGAAAGCCTCATAAATAGAACAACTACAACAAAGGAAAATAGAATGTAAAAACTAAATGGCAAAGCTGAAAATTGGACTTTTCAAGAAAAGAATATTTAAAAAATTAAAAACACAGGCATGGAATAGGTAGGAATTGTGGGAAACCATGAAAAATCAAAATTTACACATTATAGGCATAAAGGGAGAAGAATCCCACATAAATGGTATTGGCCAGATTTTCAACAGGAGTCTAGAAAAATTTCCCAAGTTAAGAAAAACCATTCCCATATAAGGAGTACATAGAACACCAAGTAGACAAGAACAGAAAAGAAACTCCGGATGGCATATCATAGTAGAACCATTAAAAGTACAGAACAAAGAGACAATCCTGAAAGCTGCAAGAGAAAAGCAGCAAGTCACATATAAAGGAAAATTCATTAGAATTACAGCTGACATTTCAATGCAAACTATGAAAGCCAGAAGAGCCTTCACTAGAACACACCAAATTCAAAATGCTTGTAGATGCCAACCCAGAGTACTTTACCTATTAGAATTCAACTATGATAGCTGAATGGAAAGAAAATCTTTCCATGGCATGAATAGACTAAAAAAAATTCATGTCTACAAAAGCAGCCATGAAGAGAATATTTAGAAAGAAAATACAAAGGAATGAAGAGAGTATAACTATACCCAAGAGGACACAGAAAGAAAACAAATGAAAGTATAATTGTGGAAAAACAAATTGGACCAAGAATGGAAAAAGAAATTAAAATGAGAGCAATTAATACACATCTTTCATTAATAAATCTAAATATCAATTGTGCCTCAGTTCCTCAATCAAAAAGCATAGGCTAGTTGAATGAATTAAGAAACAAAATCCATCATTTTGTTTTCTGCAATAAACTCTTTGTACTTTCAAACATAGGCACTATCTTAGGATAAAAGGATGAAAAAGATATTCCAAGTGACTGTCACTAAGAAACAAGCCGGTGTTGCAGTTCAACTATCTGACAAAATAAACTTCAAATCAAAACTAATCAGAAGAGATAAATAGTGCACTGTATTCTGATCCAAAGAACAATTGACCAAGAAGACATTACACACTAAACACGTATGCATCAAACCCTAGTGCATTCAATTTTATTAAAACAGTAATGTGGGACTTTAGGACTTAGACTAATCTCAACTCACTAATAATAGGGGACTTTAATAATCAATTATGTCCAATATACAGATCAACTGGACCAAGAATTAACCAAGAGACATCTGAATAAATGGTACCATACATCAAATAGAAGTGACAGACATTTACTGAATATTCCACCCAAGCACAAAGAATACACTTTCTATTCTGCATTCGTGAAATAATTCCATGAATTCTATCAAACCACAATGCAATAAAGGTTAAAATCACCAGCAAAAGAAGGTCTAGTAAATACATGAATTCGGGGAGATTTAGGGCAAAGAAGTAATCAAAAAAGAAACAACTAAAGTATTCCTAGAATTTAAAAGTGATAATACAATACAACCAAACATCTGGGGCATTTTGAAAGCATTCCCAAGACGGAATTTAATATCACTAAGTCCCAACATTAGAAAAATCAGAAAGAATACAAATAATGATTTAAAATACAACGGAAAACTCTGGAAAGGCAAGAACAAATGAAATCCAAACCCAGCAGATGAGAACAAATAGTAAAAATCAGAGTGGAAATTAATGAAATAGCAACAACAACAGAAACAATAAAAAAATTAATGAATCTAAGAGCTGGTTCTTTGAAAAGATAAACAAGATAAAAAGAGCCTTAGTCCAGTTACCCCAAAGAAAGAACAAATCTAATTTAGCAAAATCAAAGACATAAGGAAAAGATCGTAAGAGATACTAAAATAATTCAGAAAATAACAAGGGAATACTTTAAAGGCCTATACCCTATTATATCTGAAAACCTAAAACAAATGGATGAACTCCTAAATTTATGAAAACCACCAAACCTTAATCAAAAAGACATCAACCGTTTACACAGACCCATAAGAAATAAGGAAATTGAAACTGTATTACAAAGTCTCTTGACTAGAAGAAACCCAGTCCCAGATGAATTCACAACAGAATTTTACCAGATACTTAGAGAAAATCTACAACAAAAACTATCTAAATTTTTAGAAAAGATAGAAAGAGAGGGAGAACTACAAATTCCTACTTTGAAGTCAGTATTGCATTATTACTCAAATCAGGTAAAGACACAACAGAAAAGAAAACTATAAACCTGCATCCTTAATGAAAATAAAAACAAAAATTCTAAACAAAATACTTTATACTGCATAGAGACACACATCAAAAAGATCATTCATCATGATCAAGTTGGCTTAATTACAAAAGTGCAGGGATGGTTCACTCTACATAAGTCAATAAATGAAAGAATCACATTAAAAAACTTTAAAAATCACATGATCATTCAATAGATGCAGAGAAATCCTTTGACAAAATCCAACATGCATTTATGTTAAAGCTCTAGAGGGAATTGGACTGGTGGACCATAGCTCAATCAAATTAAAGGCATACACAGCCAAACTATAGTTACAGCATTCTAAATGAAGAAAAACTGGAAGTATTCCCATTAAAATCAAGAACCAGACAAGGCTGTTCAGTATTTCCATTCCTTTCCTACATAGTACCTACATAGTACATAGCATGGTACCAGCACATAAACAGACACATAGAGCAATGGAACATAATTGAAGACCCAAACATGAGTGCATGTAATTTCAGTCCTGTGATATTTAATAGTTTCCAAGAACACACAGGAGGAAATACAGCATCTTCACAAATGGTACTTTTAAAATTGGATCTCCATCTGTAAAATGAAATCAGTCCCTTCTCTATCACCCTGCACTGAAGTCAACTCCAAATGTATCAAAGACGACAATGTGAAATTTGAAATTCAAAAACTGTTAGAAGAAAGCTTAGGAAGTACCCTCAAGACATAGGCAGAGGAAAGGATGTTATAAAGCAGAAGTCAGTTGCTCAGGAATTTAAGGTCAACAATGAACATGTAGGACCTCATTAAACAACAAATTTCTGCACAGCAAAAGAAACAACCAATGAAGTGAAGAGGAAACCCCAGAGTGGGAGATTATCTTAACCAGCTATATATCCAACAGAAGATTCATATCCAGAATATACAAAGAACACAGAAAAAAAAAAAAAACACATGGCCCAATTAAGGGATGGGCTATGGATCTGAACAGAGAATTCTCAAAAGAAGAAATAAAAGTAGCTTACAAACACTCTAGCGTGTGTTCAACAACCTTAGTAATTAGGAAAATAAAAATCAAAATCACTTTCAGTTTTCCAGTCAGACTGAATAATATCAAGAGAACAAAAGATACAAAATGTTGGTGAGGTCGTGGGGAAAGGAATGCTCGTTCATGCTGAGGGGACTGTGAGCTCTTGCTACCGCTATGGAAAGCAGTGTGGAGAACTCAAAAAACAAAAAATGAATCTTCCATTTGGTCTGGTTATACCACTCCACTGAAGGGACTCATCATCCTGAAAGACACTTGTACATCCACAATTTGCTGTTCTTTTCAGTATAGCTAAGAAATAGAAGGAACCTCAATGCCCCTGAGCTGACCAGTAGATAATGAAAATGTGGTACATTTACCCAATGAAGTTGGAGTTGTACTCAGAGTTAAAGAAAGAATCGTGAAATTTTCAGATGAATGTATGGCAGTAGAAACTGTCACACTAAATGAAGTAACATAGACCCAGAAAAAGAGACAAAATCATGCTCTCCCTCATTTGTGGCTCTTAGCACAAAATCCTTATATGTGAGTATATATACTGATATAGTTGCAGGAGCCAGAAAACCGGAAGAGAACCATGGCGGTGAAGAGACAAAAGGAGTCTGAGAGAAGAAGACTAGAAGAAGGTGGATCACGAGGCAATGGGGAAAAGGAGGATCTTCATCTGAGAAGAGAGAGAGATTAAAGGGAAAGAAGGAGCTCAAGAGAGGGAGGGAGAAATGGGGAAATGCGGGTACTTTACAGTGGGAGGAGGAGAGAGGTCAGACAGCGAGAGAAGGAAGAGAGGTGAGCATGCTTGGCTGGTGTGAGTACCAGACAGAGCTGTAGTAGTTCAAAAGCCTACTAAAGAATTACTCACACCATACCCTACATCAGTACAAGTGTATAGCTGAAGGCTGCATGACTAGAATACAGTGCTGGACAGGAGAAACCTCCCTTTGAGTTGTTGAATAGCAGAGTTCAAGGGACTCCCCAAATTGCAGAAGCTATTGCTCCAGTCCGTGATATCTCCCAGAACTTGAAAGTAATAACCTATTCTTGAAGATGGATATACTTCAGACACAGGATTTGGAACAATGGAGCTGGAACTGGCCTGGAAGTCTTCCCTGAGGTTTAGCTATCATAGTTCTGGAGGATACTATGAAAGCTTCTATGAAAGAAAATCAATCAATGGTTCAAACCCAGTTTTAAACCTAATAACCAGAACAGTGACTAGCACAGCAAACTCTACTATTGCAGTACTGGCACTTTTATCCTAGGGCAATCAGCAGTTAATTAATTGGACTTTAAGGCCACTAAATGGGAGGAAACTCATAGGTGGTACTATAAAAACAGCTAAATATACATTGCTGGAGAAGTCACTGATCTTAGAGAAAACATTGTCAGTTTTTAATGCCTGGAAAGATATCATTTCTTACTATATATTAATATGGAATCTTATATTTACAGACAAGTATGCCGGCCACCACTCATCAAAGAACCTTCTTTTGTAAGAGATGGAGACTGTTACAGAGTTCCATAAGTAGTCACACATGGAGAGTAAGTGTCTATGAGATGCCCAACCCTAAGTGACAGATCTACAATGGAACCTGTACACCTTAGGCTTGTGGAACAAAGTGCAACAAGAGGAAGAGAGAATACTAATGCATCTCTCAACTGTCTTCCACAAAGTTTCCTCATGCAACAGAAGATGATGAACACAAAGGTCACAACTGGTCAAAGTGAAGAGAATAAAAGCCTGCAGAATGTAGGTCCCTGGACAGGACTCCTGCATTAAACTTCACCCACCCAGGGTTCAGTGACCATTACGGAAGAGGGAACAGAGAGACTATAAGAGCCAAGGGAGGAGGGGCACGACCGTAAGGAAACAGAGTCCAACAGACTCTGGAACTTTGCTCGTATAGTCTTACAGCAATGGTGTCAGCATCCACAAAAGCCACGTAAATTCTATCAGAAAAAAGGAAACAGCATAGAACTGAGAAATGTGCAGCAGACCCCAACCCAAAATACTATTGGCAGCTGACTATTCCTGGGAAAGGAAGAGTTGATCTTCTTTAAGGGAGAGACTCTAGGTAGGCTGACTAGACCTCAGTCAATGAACTTGTAATTAGCGACATCTGGGTACACAACTTGATGCTATAGGCCTTAACATATATGACAGACTGCATGAAATCCAGTGTGGGGCCATAGGGTGGTGCTGATGGGGTAGGAGGTATAATGATGATTAAGATGTTTTATTTGTAATACAAATAATTCAATAAAATATGCATTGAAGAAAACCCCACTATTTCTCAGCCAATTGCATTTCATCTTTTTCCACTGTTTACTGAAGTGGTATGACTGATTTGGGAAAAGGAAAGCATATTTCATTGGCTTTAAGGGAAACTCCATAGGATGAAACTCATATTTAGCACTGTTATAAGGGCCCAGATTCTGTGGCTAGATAGATCATAGATGCTGGGAAAGAACCCACTACTATCATTCTGATAAATGGACACAGTTTCAAACCAACTCCTAATGACTTGATGACTTGCCATATCGATAGGTATCTTTTAACCTGCATTAGAGAAAATTCTTTTTGCCATAGATGACTATTAACATAGTCAGAAACCCACAACTGTTCCAGGTGCAGAGATTAAGAGATTGAAGAGTGTCCAGCATTAATGGGACCTCTGTACACACCCCTTCCTCATTGTTCACGGATCATTGCAGAAGAGAGCCCAGAATGATTGTAAGGGCCATCGGCAGTAGAAGATCACAATAAAGCTGTGTTTTCTGAACCCAACAAGGTAGTGACACATATGAACCCACATTGATTGTAGCGGTATGCACAAGACCCGTGACAGCTCAAGTCATGCAAAATCCCAGCATGGAGTGAGGAGGTAGGCAAGGAGGTAGCCTTAGCTGAACAGCTATTGATATTAATGACTACTGGGAGAGAGACAGTAGATTTTAAGTTGTGATTACTGATAGGGTGACCACACTGCAGAGGGTTGACCTATACTGAAGAGTATTTGAGCAGCAAAAATTGGAGACCATGTGTAAACTCAAAATGGACATGACTTTGCCTGGGCAGTGAGATGGTGGTATGCCTGAAGGAGGTGGGGAAGGAGGGTGATTAGGATCAAAGTACATTGTATGAATTCTCAAAGAACTAATATAAATGTTATTTCAAAGATAGAAAATCATAAAAATATGTTTTCCCTATAACCCGGTTTCCTCTGCCACATCTCGCTCCTCCTCTTGCTTTGTTCTCATTTGCTGTGATATCGCTCACGCTCATGGATTTGACCTATGCTGTCTGATCTCTCTCTCTCTCTCTCTCTCTCTCTCTCTCTCTCTCTCTCTCTCTTCCTGCCCCTCCCTCTTTTCACCTTTGTATGCAGTGAAGTCTCTCTCTTTTCCCTTATTCATAGTTTTTATTGGAACACTACTAATTTTAGCTTTGGAGTTCTGTCCGTTTTCCTAAGAACAAACAAGTCAAAGTACAATGAAAAGAGAGTCAGTCACCAGCAGGGCGGCTCCTGCATCTGGCTTCTGCTGCCAGCAAACTTAAAGCAATGTCCAAACTGTCCCAGTACACAACCCTCAGGAATTGTTGCAAGACCCAGCATGTAGGGATGGCAAGACATGCGATTAACTCAACAGCTGTGGTGACCATCCTCCAGATCGATTTTCTCAACAATTGTACAAGTTACTTAGGAGGGAGTTCTTCTCAGCCCAGGTTCTTAAATGCCCCAGTGTGTTAGGCATTCCCATAACGGTATGATCGGATCAGTCTTTTTCCAACCGATTTTTTAAGGATCCTGTGTATGCAGAAGGTACTTTTTTAATGCAGAGCCTGCATAACTATAGGTGAGAGCATGAAGATCTTATTATTGAGGAGAATGTAAAAGTTGCTATTCACATTTTACCGATTTTATCTGCATAAGTGCTAAACAAAGTCAGTCAGGTATCATCGGGAACAGACATACTGGGACTCTCCCAGATGCTCTAACGTTGAAGCTCATTTTACTCAGCAGATAAAACAAGTTCCCTCATTGGCATACGGCCACTCTACAGCAGCAAGAGCTCCTCAGTAACCTCACTCTAGGGAACACCGCTGGTTGATCAGAGATCAGGGCAAAGTTCATCTCATCCCCTAAATATGTTATTAATAACCCTGTTCCTCAAGACTTTGGCAATACAGGCTCTGGGTTTCGGAGGCATCATTTAATCACCTTGTCTTCTTCACTTGTTTCTGTAATACTCATACTGCAATATAATAATGGTCTGAATGATTTTGCCCCAGCTAAAAACGATCAGATCCCCACTTTGTAGCAAGGGCGGGGAGGGGCAATTGAAAGTATCTAAAGGATTTCCACAGGTGGAATCCTCTGCTACGACTTTGATGCAGCCCTCTTCCTGTTGCCAAGACCCAGAATGCACCCAGTCAGGCATGAGAACTGCTGCAGAAGCAATTATACATATTAATAATATACAGTTATTTTCCACCAGGTGATTCAGTAGGTACATTAGATAACAACAAGCTCACGATTTTGAAAAATGTAGAGGTTACTTGAGTGTCCTGGTGAACTAGACACTGCAGGGGAACATTTGAGATATGTTCATGTAAATGTCTCTTCCTGTTCTATATCTATATTAAGATTACATAGTCTCTGGAAAGATTAGCAAATAGGCTTTAACATGTTTAGCTGTGCTTTTTCTTCTGTCAGCAAAACAACCTGACAAAAGCAATGGGTTTATTTGGCTATCATTCCAGGTTACAGTCCATTATGGTAGGGAAGTCAAGGCAGGTACTTCCACAGCGTGTTGAAAACATATAGAAAGCAATGTCAGTACTCATTAAACTCTATACACATGGAAAGCTCTGGATCCCCTGCCTAGGAAATGGTGCCGCCCGCAGTAGGTTTGGTTTGCCCATGTCAAGTAACATAATCAAGACGATTGCCCACAGACATGTGCACAGGTCAACTGAATTTGGCAATTCTTCATTGAAACTCTTTTCTCAGGCCATCCTATATTGTATCAAGTTGAGAAATACAGCCAACCATCACATCCTATTAGGTGATATGGCCATGTGGATTTGAGGCCACAAAAAAACCCTCAATTGATTTCCATAGGTTGGTCATCTACCTGCATGGACAGGGAAGCTGTAAGTCCACTGATGCCTAATTATTTTGTTTCATGTCTATAAATTTACACATTGCACATTGAGAAAATGACTCAATGTGGTGTTGAGGGTCCTAGAGTCACTGATCTGTTATAACACTTCTTTTTGGAATCATGATGCTGTTATAACAGATCTGCAATATAATCCTTCTATGACCTCTCATTGGTCATATGTCTTAAACAGAAGGTGGCTCTGAGCTGAGCTTCAAGTAGAAGGAGCCTGTCAATTGCTGAGAGTTTTGTCCACATGCAGGGGCCCCTGCCTCATATCTGATCTTCCACTCTGGGGAATTACTGAATATTTAGGATTTTAGCTCCGACAAGACAACCAACCATATCTGAGGTGGTAACTATTTCATAATTTCGAGTGCCTGAGCACTTAAATACTGAGCAGAGTGACCTGCTGATTCACAATGTGCATGAAACCCTTTTAAGTCACTGAGACTTGAAAATTATGTGGTCCTGAATTAACTTTGCCTCTTTTTAATCTCATACATGTTATTGCTATTGCTAAGAGGGTGGGCAATAAATAAATAGATAGCAAAATACTAAAACAAGCAGAGAGTAACAGATACCAGTGGTTACTGTGCCTGAATATATAACAGCGTCAATGGACAATATGTCAAATAAGCTCGCTGACTACCTGCTAGAATTTCTGATTCATTCATCTGGGGGAGATGCTCAAAAAACTGCACCTTGCATATGCCACATGTTTACAGACAAGGCTTCTGTCTCTGAGATGGGAACCACTCTATGATGTCCACTGGACTAGAATGTCTTCTAAGATTACTAATGATGGTGAGAATGTAGATATTTTATCACATGACAAGCCTACAGAGAAGGATTCATGTAGCCACTGGTTTTCTGATACTTTTGAAATACACTGTAGTGGAACTGTCTAGAAGTCTATGTCCAGACTTAAACATATATGAAATACATGTTAATCATATACATACATATATATGCAAATCTCAAATGGAGCTTTTTTCTGGACTATTATAATTATAAAAACATTTTCTTCATATGTTACATTTTTCTTTCAGTTTCTGTGATAATAGTCTCAGAGGGGAAAAGTTTAAAAATCTCTAATGTTTTCTCTACAATATCTGACTTATAATTTCATAGAAACCTTAAAAGAAAATAGTGTTGGGACGACAATGACACATTCAGAGAAGATGTGAGGAGGGTTGGTATTTACTGTGCTGCTCTTTTTCCAGGTCACTGAATAGTGTACAACTCAACACCATTATGACACTGAATACAAGGAGTTAGTGCAGGTTGTACTGATCAAAGTGTCATTGTCACAAGTCTGCCACTCCTTCAGATAACAGCCTTCAACTAGATCACATAGATCTCCTAGACAGGTCTGGCTTGACTACAAATTCAAGGGTCCTTCAACCCCCATTTATCTTAAAATAATTCACTAGAATCATTCAAAGAGCTCATAAAAACACCATCAAATCAATAGCAGTCAAACGCATATAGACATTGGATGGGTTCTTGGGAAGAGTTGGGCATAAAAAGTCTTGAGGTTGTTGGGGTCATCTTCATCCCAGACAATTAGTCTGATAATGTATGTCCCAATTGTGAAGCTCCTTAAATTATACTTTTCAAAAGTCCATGGAGGCTTTATTACTTAATCAGTGTTGACTAAACTATAGGTTGATACTGCAATATTTAGGTATCTATGCACAAATCCATTTGTTAAACATGTGAATTATATGCATACATGCATAGCAAGTTCAGACATAGTTTTGACTATACTATTGAGATTATAAAAATATTATCTTTATATATCTCCCTTTCTTTAATGTGTCTTAGTTTCAGTGACTACGTATTTCCAGCCATTCTCTTCTTCTTGAAGGTCAACAAGGTAAAGGGTTGACAGAGTTTGGATTTTTCTGGCAACCACCAGCTTCCTATGTTGATTCACCAGCACAAGAAATATGCTCAGAAGTTTGCAAAGCTCTATATCAAAAATCAAGGCAAGGCAAAGACTACATATGCACATACAGAGACCAAGAGAGCTCGGCAGAGACAGAGACAGAGGCAGAGACAGAGGCACACACACAGACACATAGACACATATAGAAATATATACATACACAGAGAGAGAGAGACAGAGAGAGAAACAGAGTCAGAGAGGAGAGAGAGACAGAGAGAGACAAAGACAGAGAGTACAATGGCCAAGGATCAGATGTGTTCATATTTACTATAAAGAAGGTGAATCTCAAGTAATTTCTAAAAAGAAAGATTATCATAAGTATACAACAACGGTTTGAAATTTTCTCTACTAGCAAAATTTATTTTAATTTCAAATGTAAATGCTTATAAATCTATGCCTTCTGAATGTTAACCTGTCAGTAACTCACTGCCATCTCCTCAGCACAAGTTCCACATTGTCAAGAGTGTCATTCCAAACCATCTTGCTCTCAGTAAGTCATTTACCATTTCAACAGTCACTTGACACCTGATGATGGACCATTATAGGTTACTACATTACTTAATCCTCTATTTGTAAGCTCTGTGAACAAAAAATATCTGATGAGAGAGCCTGCCCAGGCCCTTCTGAAATAATTCCTGTCACTAGACTTTTGGAGTGTGCCTTCATTAAGAAAAATGTCTTGCAACATATTCAATGAATTAAGGCCTCAGTCCTTAGACACTCTTTGCCTGATTGTAAAAAGGGAGTAGTTAAAATATTGTCATCACTAGTTGAGTTGGTTAGGAACATTCTGATAATCTTTTATTATTAATATTTTTATTATTATAATTATTTTATGTGTATAAGTGTACTGTCTGCCTGTGTGTAAATGCACCTATGTCATACAATGCCTGCAGAGGTCAGAAAATTGTGTTTGATTCCCCTGAAACTGGAGTTATAGATGATTGTTACTGATATGTGGGTGCTGGGAACTGAACCTGGGTCCTCTGCAAGAGCAGCCAATACTCGTAACAACTGAGCCATCTCTACAGCTCCATATTCTGAGAATCTTCAAAATCTTCTTGACCTTCCATCCTGACTGTGGACAGTATGTGTAAAGTTACCTGGGCACAGGGTAGTCCCCCTTATTCTAGAAGATATCCTCCAAGATCCCACAGAAGCTGGTATCTGTTATACAGTAACTGAGCTCCACCTAGACTCTGTAATTTCCAATTCATTCTTAGAGTAGATTTTAAAGCCTGAGGATGCAGATTTCTTCATGTTCAAAATTTCTTGTTCTTTTTAATGAAATCCCTTTACTGCTTCTCTTTGAAATATCTAATGTTACGTCTTTGCAATTCTTGCACCTTTTTCCAGTTTAAGTCAAATAAATGTCACTGAAACGAAAATTAATATTCCTCTAATGTGCCGAGATGAATGCGGAATGATGAACGGATGGATAGTATATGCTATTTAGGTACAACAGAGAAAATGATGATTTGTATGTCCTAGGCAGATGGGGTAACACTATAAGATATCATTATGCTAGGGAGCACAGCATGCAGCTTGAACATGAGCTGTGTTTCTAGAATTTTCCATTTAACATTTCCGGATGTTGACCATGGGTAAGTAAAATACTAACAAGTGGAACACTGAACAGTAGGGAACTACGTATGCATTTTAAATGTTTCCTTGTAGTTTACAAAATAGTGTAAATATGTGCTTTAAGACTCATTTTGAAGGAACATTTTTCTATTAACAGGGTTTCTGGCACTGTAAGTATTGTAATTGATTTAACATTTCTGTGGAGTGTCAATAATTAGAAAGTCAGATTTGGTGGTACATGCCTTTAATCCCAGCTCCGGGTGGCAGAGGCAGGAGAATTGCTGTGAGATAGAGCCCAGAATGGTCAAGAACGTGGCCAACTGGAGATATAGGGAGACCCTGTCTCAAAAGCAAACAAAACAAAACAAACAAATGAAAAGAATTACAAATAATGAAAACCATAATAATCTAGAATTAATTAAACATAAGTAAAAAAAGATATCCAACAGTAGTATTGGATTACATTCCAAATTTTAAAATGTGAACATTTAAGAGAAATTTAGAGAAAGATAAGAACATCAACACAAGTCCATTTTTGTACTCAGAATGTAAATCTAAATCAGCATCAGAAAAAAATTAATACTGATCCCTTATTCAATCTAAAAGCCAGTAGAAGTTATACCTTTGGAGAACCACAAAAATACACTTTGGAAAATGTCATAATGGTTGCTAACACATTTTATGTTGATTAAAAAATCATTAAAATTATTAAAAATTAAAATTAATTAGAAATGATGAAATCATTTGCAATACTTGGTTTGTCTGCTTTATCATATGACACCATGATTTACTGTAAAAGACATTTATAAACCATCCATATTTCTATTTTCAAAAGGTAACAATTTATAGCCAAATTAAAGCTACTGTAGATCTTTTAAGAGAACCTTGTATTTCATGATTTGATTGTCCAAAGCCTTGAAGTAATCATATTTTGGTTGATGTTTTAGTTGTTGTGATTCATCTTAACTGTTCTCTGTTTTAAAAAAACTGAAATAAAAAGGTTATAAAAGTCTGACAATATATTTTTGTAGAGCAAATATACTTGAAAAGGATAATTACTTGAATATATGCAGGCAGTATTCACCTTTCAACATTTCTGTAATTTCTATACTGTGAGTAGGATAAAGGTACACTGATCTGTCAGGAGTTGAATTCCTGGAGATCCAGCAGTGCTGATTTTAAAGAATCACTGATTTCAAATAGCTGGCTCATTAGCATAGATGCAGGTAAATTATCTTGCTTTGAAAGAAGAAAAGGCACCTTGATAACAGACACATACAAATGAAAGGCACACTCCAGGCAAAAGTCATTTATCTCACTTTTCACTGTATGTTATTAAACAACTCTTTGGATGGTTGCAGGGACAATTTCTGGCACCCTGGTAAGGGTTTCTAGGACAGCTCCTGTAGATTCACTCTTTTTAGAAGCCTAAGTGTTTTTTTGCACTTGTAACATTGAAATTAGGTAAACAAGAAAAAGGGCTTTAGGAAACTTGGACAATTAAACTGAGAAAAAATGAATGAGACTTTTGGGATATGTAAGAGTGGTCAGGAGATTTTGAAATCAGGAAATCTAAAGAGGTTGTTGTAGAAAAGAACGTTTAAATAAGAATCACATCAAGATGTACCTGGTTCTGTATACTTATCCCATCATCAGACTCTGAAAGAAATCACAAATTCTTATTGGCCTCAGCTACACAGGAGGACTCTTTCTCAAATGTACCACCATGACTAATTTTCTTATACGGGGTGCTGGGGATTGAATTCGAGTCTCTGTGCTTCCCTTTCAAGCACTTACCAACTGAGCCCTCTCCCCTGACTCTGAAACCCATGTCTTTTGTTTCTTTTTAGTTTTCTATCCCCAGGACCTTGCCTTTTTCCTTCCTATTAATTCCTCCCAGTGCTGAAGCTATGGTATGGCTTTCTGTGAGTAGACAGAGCTTGTCCGATTTGATCTTTCCAGTGGCATGAAATGAGTAGGCTTTAGGCTCAGCCAGGTGTGGGGATACAGAGGAAGATCAGGAGTGGGACTGGGAAGCTGTTGCCTATCAAGTGGCAGAATGGAGTTAGACTTCAGGAAAGCTCAGTCAGAGCAGATTTGGTATTTCAGTCTCTTTACAAGAGCAACACTTTTCAAATTGCATATGTGTATGAAGATTATTGAACATTAATAAATGGGACAATTTAAGTGTCATGATCTAAGGAGATTCCTTATACAAAATTTGAAAATTGTTATACACATAGATGTTTTAAAAACTTAGAAGGTGGTCTGTTGGTTCCAGACGCTGGGAGGCTAAGGCAGACTATGAACGCTTTCAAGGTAGGCATGATTTACTGTCTGAGTTCAAGAACAGTCTGGGCACCTTTTGAGACCCTGACTCCAAATAGAAAAAAAAAGAAAGGACTTGAGAGGGTCTGAGTTTCAAGGTTGACTATCACTGTACACACACAAAATGTAAACGTTTTTCAAAACATTATGCTGTTTCTGTCAGGAACAGTCCTGACAAAGACAAAAACAAAAACATGGATGGTGCCTGAAGATGACACCATAACTGTGTTTGTTTTCTGGACTCCACATGCACCTGTGTACCCCATGAACTCACAGAAACACACACACATACACACACACACACACACACACACACACACACACACACAAGAAAGAGAAAGAGACAGAGACAGAGACAGGGACAGACTGACACAGAGAGAATGGAATTATTTTTAATGATGCTACCGTAATCAAATTCAGGGCACCATTCATCTTAGGCAATTGTTATAATAATAAGATACACCCCCAGCCCACATATGGGATTCTTCAAAGCCTTTATATAGATACTTTATTTTATTTACTTTGAACTGCACCACCTGGACAAAACAGTATCCAAATGCAAAGGAAGTGGTGTGCAGTGGATGGCCCCATGGGAACACTTAGGAGCCATATTTAGTCACAGACACTGAGACTCCTTTCTTGAGGAGACATCGTTATACTCTGGTTCATGGTTCTGTGCTTAACCTTTCCACGTTTCCTCATTGTTCATTAGGCTAGAATAATAGTAACTGAAATTATGTTCTTCAAATGATAGTGTAGGTTATTAAACAGAGAGTTCTTCCAGAAGTGAACAGGGCATAGAAAACCCTCTTTATACACCCAGCATCCTTGCTTTTTTTCCTTTCTCAATTTTGGTATTTTCATAGAAAGATGTTCACCATTTTTCAAGCAGTGTTGGAGTCACTCCCATTAAGCCTCTAAAGTTCTGGTACATTGTCTCTATATACACTTCCTTTCAAATTTAAATTGTCTTTATTCCACCGTTAACACTGGGTTTTGACCCCCAGGTTTGTGATAATCTAAATCCTGACTCACGCGCCCGTGCACGGAATGGTCTGTCTTCTGAATACACCTCCGACTGACAGTCGTGCTATCTTTTCTCTTGCTTGCTGTAGTCTGCGCTCTCTCATCTCGGCCTGACTGATGCCCTAGGCAGAATGCTTTGCACCTGACAGCCGCCATGCCTCATCTCTCCTCTCCACAGGTCTGTGACTGTGATTTGTTTCAAATCTGCCTGTTCTTCCCTTGTAAGATGACCTCCTGTATGGAATGTAATCACTGATTTTCTTGTTTTCAGAATGCCTCTGGGATCATATAATCTTCAACAGAACAAAGGTGGCTGGCTGGCAGTATTATCATTAACTATTAATTTTGAATATGCTTATTCAGAATCTTACTCATGGTGCAATCTGTGCTGCTTTGCTTTTACAAATAAAAGAAGAAACGTGTAGCCTTCTACTTGAGATGTCATAATCATCACAGTTTTTTACAACATGTACTTGTTTGTCCTACTTAGATCTCTGTTTCATCCACAATTCTGTGATTCATTCAGTAATTCCCTTAAGAGTTTCTATCATTTCAATATTCTCTTCACTGTACCCTGCAGGATTTCAAACTGTAAAACAAAACAGTTTCTATTGTTGATGAAACCATAATAAAATATGAGACTCTGGGTCCTCTTCCTTTATAAGGCTTATGTTGGGCCTAATGCAGGTGGGCCTAGCCAGGCCACCTGCTAAGAGGAATAGAGGAATGGCTCCTGTGGGTGTGGCGTTCTGCTCTGGCTAGTTGTGAGACCAGCACCTGGAAAGAACCCGCCTACCTGGGGACAAACTTACTATTGGCTGTATTTGGGACCCCACCCCATAAGGCCATTGGCCATCCAGAGCTTGTGCACCTATTCAGTAAACAAGTTCCACGTATGCAGCGCCACATGGGTTGGCAGTGCCACGCACCTGGCCTGTTTCCCATCCAACTCCCAGGGTCTGAGGCTTGACTCTGCATCTACTCACCCCCAACCCCTCGGGCTGGCCCCCCAAAGTCCACCTGGGCTGGCCCTGAGTGGTGAGACACAGCAGTAATGGACATGACTATAGACTTGATAAGCCTTCTTTACTGTTTAGGCAGTATAATGTGGTCAGAAGAATTAGATACTCAGTGAATATTTGAAATTAAATGCTTAGTTTAAAGCACAACGTATTCAGAAAGTTGTATTGTTGGGTTTTGAAATACACTCACACTAAATGCTTCTATTCCTCTTCCGTAAGTGAACCTATTACCAGATATAAAATGTGCTCCCAAATGTACCCTGTGGATAAGGAACTCTATAGGTTCTTAATAGCTTTCTATTTCAGTGAAGAATATTCTAGAATATAGTAAAATTGCAAAATGTTGAATTAAACTGGTTTATTTGGTTCCAGATTTCTCAGGACCTGTAGCATGTTAATGTCCACTGGGGATAACTGAATGGATGGATAAAGTCCAGTTCTCCCATAAGGTTACTTGACCTTGGAACCCTTTGTGTATAAGATGAAATACAAGACCATTGCAAAATTAGCTTGGGAAACGTTCTTGTTCTCAACAACAGAGCTTAAAAATGTAAGATACTCTATAAAACTTAGCTAATTAACTTACTGGAAAAATTTATTAAGAACATTTTAATACCCCCTATAGTTAAAACAGAAAACAAATCACATAATTTACCCTTGAAAATGCATTTAGAGTCTGCATCACTCAGAATTACAGCAACTCTGTCTTTCCTTCAGGTAGTCTTGTGGTAGAGTAAACTATATTCATTTATTTTTTCCCTGAAATCAGTGGAATTGCTCTGATAGGTATTGTATCTGTTTTTTTTTCTTTTTATTGTTTGTTTGTTTTTGTTTTCCTGCCTGCTATGCAGGTGACCTGTGTACTCGTAAATTTTTTTGTGAATTTTTCAACTCCAATGTAGTTTTATTTGGAACCAGGGCCTCTAAAGAGGCCACTGAGGTTAAATTACTTTCTGGGTTGGAGATGTGATTGAAGAGGAAGTGAAAGAAGGCATCAGGCATCTGATTTCCTCTTTCTGCCCAGTGAGAGCTCTAAAATCATGGCAACTGCAAGCAAGTCAGAAAAGGAGCCAGTGTCGGAAGCCAGCTGCTGCCACCTTAACCTTGGGCCCCAGACAATGCCAAATACCTGTGTGCTGTTCAGAATTACAGCATTTTGTGAGGGCATTGACTGGTATACTTACTTGATTAATCCTTATCACAGGATTGGTTTAGAAGGATTCTCTTCCCTATCTACAATCAAATCAGTAGCCTCCTAAAGGAAAAAAAAGGCAAACTCGAGGATTTTGAAATCCTAGGAAGAAAAATATCCTCATTTAACTCATTTTTCCCCAGTCATTCAGCCTTTTAACCTATGCAAAATTCTGAGCTCACATTTGTGTGATTTGTATCCACTTATGGCATTTTGAAAAGAAGTAACAGTAAATATAGGAAGTCTAAAATCCTTTTTATTGACATTTATTTTGTGTGTGCACACACGTGAACACCAAAGCCAGAGGACAACCTCAGCTCTCCTTCCTCTGGAGCTGTCCAATCCTCTTGTTTGAGACAGGATCTATAACTGGCCAGAAATCTCTAACTAGGCTAGGCTGGCTGGAATTATGAGGTCACTACCATGCTGAGCTTTCTACGTGGGTACGGAGAGACCAAAGTCAGGAGCTCATGCAATCTATCTAGCCCTCTAATGCCCCTTTTGATAGTTAGGCAACCTCTGGATCTTGTAAGGAAATCCCTTGGGCAGGAGGAGCCCGGGACATCCTTGTTCCTCTTATCTGCTCTCACCACCAGCATCCCTATTCCCAGAAATGCTTAAACAGGAAATGGGCATTACCAGCACCTCTCAGGCCTGGTGACAGGTCAGACTCTCGTTCACTCAGTTCACAAAGGCTCTGCATACTTCTGTGCATTCTTTGATGATTTGTGTTGGCTCTGGACTGGCATACACAGTCGTAATTTTGAGCCAATATTATTCAAGAAAAGAGGACTTCCTACATGGGAAGAACTACTTCCAATTCTTCATAACAGATTCTCAACATTTTAATTATTCATACTCATTTAATCCACATGGATTTGACATTTACTTTATTATTAGAGGGCTTAAAATATATGGAGTCTTTGATTTAAATAAGAAAGCCAGCATCTAATTCAGAAATAGGAGAACACTGTGTGATTTGCAAATGTAGAAGTAGTTATCTGCTAAGGTACATGCTTTCCTTTATGGCCAAAGGAAACACATTCCTTAAATCAACCTTTACAAAATGAGCTCTACAGGAAATTAGTTACTAAGGATTTGCTAGTTACTGAATTACAGAATGCATTTGGAAAAGTCAGAGTTGAATAAAGTAAATCGACTTCAGTGTAATATTTTTTTGCCATTTAAAAATATTAATTGTGTTTTACCTTTTGGTTTTCATAAAAAATATTACTAATCAATGTTAGATGATGTGCTTCAGTAAATGTCCTTTGGAGAAATGTAGGGGCATTTTATATTGTGTGGTTGTATAATGATATTATTTGTTTAACTTTTTTTTTTTAATTTTTAAGGTTCACATAAGGTTGTATGTCAAGTGAATAGTAATAAAAACTCTGAGTCCCCATACAGAGGTACCAACATAAAAGGCTTCACATATTTATAGTTAAGGCCACCATTCTTCAAAAGTGGTCTTGACAGCAACTCCCTCAGCATGAGCTGGGGACTTGTTATAACGGGATATTTGTAGACCTTATCTTAGACTCGATAAATCGGACATTTTAGCACAAAGCACACAAAACATCTCCCCAGTAATTGCATAAATGTTAATCTTACATATGAGGGAGAACTGGCAGTCTTGTGAAATTGTGTCTTATCTCTGTAAAGGTCAGTTTTAATGAGAGTAGAAGAAAAGAGTGCAGGTTCCTAGCAGAACATCTGAAGGGAACGGAGAACCTGACCAAGAGGAAGGAAAGCTGACCAACAGAGTACACTGGGTGTGTGGCACTGGAGGGCATTTGGAATTCAGCAACTGGGTTCATCAACACAACGCTGCAATGCCCTGGAAGAAATAATGTGCATGGTAATATAGTCAAGAGAAATATGGTGTTCAGTGTTTGAGGAGCCCAGACCTTAGAGACATACCAGGGAAGGAAAAACTCAGAGTTCTTGGGAAGAGAGGGGCAGAAAACTTGGTTTTAGGAACAGTTTTGACCTTGTCTCTCCCTGTAGATGGATTCCTTGACTAAAATAATGTGAGTTTCGGTGAGGGATAACCCATATGTGTGAGTTTACACTGTGCTTCTCTGAATTAAGGGTTATAGAACATGGGCGTTCATAAACAAGCTTTTGGGAAAGATTATGTGACTTCACAAGTTAGGAGGCTGCAGAGGTGAGACCTTGGCAGCAGCCTAGTTAAAATGGTTCCTTCAGGGCCTTTGATTCACCAGTTAGACACCTCATAATTGACACTACTTAGATAGCTTGAGCTTAAACACAGAGGGAAGCTATTGATGATTGCCTTTCCGAACAGCTTAAATGACTGGAGATGGTCCTGTGTATTGTCTCCACAGGTTCTTTCAAACCCAGCTTTCAGTTATTCATTGAACAGAGACACAGAGGCATGCATAATGGTTTCTAAGCTTGTAGCTGTCTCTTTGGAAGTGTGAGGCCAGCATTGTATTCTAGATTTGATTTAATTTGGTTTACCTTCTGTATCACAGCATCACATAACAACATTCTTTGTACATTTCTGTGATGTGTTCTTCTTTAGTGGTTACTGAGTGGAGCTGTCAGTGAAAATGCCCATGGTTTATTTAACATACACTGACTATTCATAAAATGCAAAGGTTTAAGACTGAGATACCACATGTTTCTCCTTTTCCAGTATGATAAGATCAGTCACTTGGTAGAAGTGTAGACCTGCCATATCTGTACTAGTAGGCAGATAAAAGTGTGACCTGGGGCCAAAGAGAGATGCTGGGGCATTTTCTAGAGCTCTCTATCTACTGCCCACAATGCTTTGTTATTGAATTAAACTAGTTAAAGTATTATAACTCTGCCTACTGTTTGTGTTAGAAAGAACTGCTTTTTAGCATTCTACAAGTAAAGGGTCTTCTTTTTCCTGTTCTTAAACTCAGAAGGTCATATGCAAAATATTTTGTATAGAACTTCAATATGGTGACATATAATAACTTCAATGGTTATTCCTCTGAGTTCATCAATCAAGATTCTGGCCTAAGTACATGTATATGTACTGTTTGTTGCAGTAAGTAAAAGCAATCTCAGTATTACTAAGAATATTTATGAAAAGAGTTAATCAGAATGTTTGGGTAATTGAATTTTTGAAACTGTATGGTGTTGCATTCATAACTGATTTTAAACATTATTTAATGTCCTTGTTCTATAAATACTCCATGATGATCTTCACATTTCAATTGAGAACCTATAGATCCTTCAGAGGTTCAATAAAAAATTGTAGTATAAAAATAAAATTAAATTTCCAACTAAAATATTTTTGCATAGTTTTCTTTTGAGAGCGCCTTTAAAATATTTTGACATCAAGAATACATAGAATCTGTGCAATTCCTGACCCCTAAATCTCAGTGAAAAAGCTTTACATTAGCTAGGTTTACAGTTCAGTATTATGGACAGTCATTATTCCAGAATGAAGGAGATGAAGGTGCTGGGGACAATGAGTTTACTTAGCTAAGGCAATGGACAGACCAAAGCCAGTGTGAAAGTTACCAACATAGGCGAGTTTGGTCCCTACTGGGTAGACACACAGACAGTGATGCAGCTTGAGTGAGGATTCCAGGACCCTTGTGGTTCTCTTTGCTTATAGAAGGCTTTCAGCATTAAATAAGACAGAATTCTGTGCAAAAATCCTTGAATGAAGGCTGGGGAGAGTTCAGTACTAAGAGCAATTGCGACTCTCACAGAGAACCCATTATCAGGAGATCCACAATGGTCTGTAGCTCCAGTTCCGTTCTGGGGAATCTGACACTCTCTTCCGGCTCCCACAGGCATCTGCACACATCTGGTACACATATATGCATACACTCTTGCACACATAGATGAAATAAAATAAATAAATATTAATAAAAGAATCAATATTCAAAGGTTAGCTTCCTGAATCCTCTCAGAAAGGGCTATTTTTAAGATGAATTAATGGATTATTTTAACATAATATAGTAATTTAAGACAAATTCACAGATTGATTTAAGATAATCTCTGCTTTGAAAGCTTACTTGGTCCTTTATATAATATCTGGCCCGAATTTTCCAATTCATGATTTCCTCAAGACCACTCATATAAATCTGTTTTCTGATTGGTTTTTATTGTTCTAAGCATTGATAATTTACAAACCTTGAGGTAAATGTGCTCTGACTCATGCAAATGATGTGCAGATATTTAAAAAGTAACTTCCTAGAAAGCTTTCGTAATCAGAGAACTCAACCTTCCCACAATGCTGCTTGTTTCAGTAATAGCTCATTTTTGACTCTAAGCTGCTGTTGCCTAATTAGAGAGATTTTAAAGAACACAAAAAATCATATCCGTTTACTGTGCTTTTGGCTGCAAGACAAAAAGAAATAAACTACTTATAGTCAACTTTGATTGAGATTTTTCAGGTTTAAATTCGAGCTTGGTGGTACAGTTTAGTCCCAGCACTTGGGAGGCAGAAGCAAGGGAACCTCTGGAAGATTGAGGACAGTCTTTTCTACATGGCAAGGGAGATCTTGTCTCAAAAAAATAAAATCAAAGTTTCTTCAGGTGTCAATCAGCCATAGTAAGAATTATTTGGCAGATAAAGAAATCTTCAAAGTTTAAGAATATCCTAGTATGCCTGCCTCACCCCCAAATAATCTTTTTTAATTTAGGAAGGTTTTTTTTTTCAAATTTATTAATCAAATCCTAAAATCAAAGTGACAATATCAAAGTAGTATCTTTAACAAAACTAATGGTTACATATATATTCAGAATTTAGAATATACATTTCACCTAAAGTATAAATATTAGCAGAAAAGATGACTGAATGGCCCTTTCCAATGTAAAGCTAAAAGCTTCCCTGAGTGAAAATCCCTTTAACATGACAATTGTTTTTTTTTTTTCTCATTTAACACAGAATGTAACTTCAAGTCTAATTTAGGATGATAGTAAAACAGAATAACTTCAAAAACAAAATATGTGCTCAGTACCCTATGCTAGTTTTTGATAACTTTGTGATAAAATTATTTGTAACTTTGCTATGACATTCATTCTAAGGCTCTTTTTTACTATGACTTTCATAGAATTTGAAATTGAATGACTGATAGTTATCAAATTAATTCTTGAAAATATCAGAACCAATGTCTATATCTTAAGAGATAAAGTTGTCCTTAATAAATAACATCCATCCTGTTTGTTTATCTTGTTTTCAGAATGAAACTACTAAATACTCAGACAAAGGGCACATCAGATGAATGTTCATGGAAAGCTGGAAAATTGTTGACCTACTAACAGAATTCTATGAATCTGAAGGTAAAGTGGCTTGATTAGTTGATGGATGTATCATTATTTCCTTGGAAAATGCTATTTTTACTTTTCATTTATATGTATGTATGTAAGTCTGTATGTAGGAATGTACACATGCATATTCAGATGCCCTGGGAAGCCAAAAGAAGGCTTCAGATCTCCTGGAGCTGATGTGGATGCATGGAACTGAACTCAGACCCTCTATAAGAGCCGTACACATGCTCCTAACAAGTGAGTCATCTCTCCAGACTCCATTCTCTCATTTGGAAAAAGACAAAAAGTTGTGTGTTGTTTTAGATAATAATCAAGTCCTACATGGCCCTGTCACTCCTTTAAGAACTTGTAGTCATGAATTCATATTGATATTTACATTTTTTTCATCTTTTTAAAATTGGGAGATTCTAAAATTAATTTTGAAATGTATTAGCACTTCAATCATATCTCATATTATTTGTCTACATCTCATAATGTTTCTCTACCAAATTATAAAGTGCAGCGAAAGCCCTTGATAGATTCCTACTGTGCAACTCTAATACACAGTAGAAGCAGTCCACACATATAAAGCACTGGATATTAGGTGAGCTGTGGTATACCAACTGCAAAATAATATATTTATTTTAGTTTTCAATATTTTTTTCTTTTATTGATAAAAATTACACAAAAGCTAAGTGATAACTAAAAGCAATGTTACATATTATCTTGAGTTTAGAAATCTGTCATGTGGAGGTTTCATCTGCTCATCCACTGGCCATTGTTTGCAGACCTCCTCTGTCCATGTGAGGATCATTCTAAAGGTGGTCTGTTTTCCAGATGTTCACAGTTTTCTTTAGACTTCTTACCATGAGGGTTGCCAATGGGTGAAAAAAAAATCAAAACTCCTACCATTACCAACATCATGTGTCTTTGAAGGGATATCCTCCTGGTGTACTTAATTCTCATTCCTGTAGTTTATCAAATTTTGAGGCCAACTTTCTTTACATTACATGTGCTCAAAACAAAATCTTCTGGTTCCACATAAGTTTTAAGATTATTATTCATGTTCAGAAGTGGAAACAATCACTTGACCAAGAAAAAAGTTAAAAGAAATAAATTAAAAGAATAAGATTTTAAAGGGAAAAAAATGAAGTGAAATCAATGGAAACAAATTCCGTTAGTGTTACACACACCTTACAAGGAAAAATGTATTGTTTCCCCCAAATTCCCGCCCCCATCCCTGCACTATGGTTCTCCAGCCCAGGAGCCATGCAGTATAGAAAAACCAAATATACAAACAAACTTATAGATAGCTAGGATGAAATCTATTTTTTATACGAATTTGACACTCGACTATTTACATCCAGGAGTGTTTGTGTTTCTTTCATATTTTAAGCAAAGAAAGTTCCATGTTCTCCTTGGTTCGTAGCATGTACCTTGGTTTCCCAACAACATAAGCAGTTTGGAGGTTGCTTCTGTTATGCCAGAAACTCCTGTACAGGAAGCACAAGCTTGCTTGGCTGTAGGATGCTGGATATCCACCTTCCTTAAGGATGAAGTCCTTCCCTTCCCTGCAAGCTCTGGATCAAGGAGGTGGCCTCAGCTCTAGTTTGTTATTCTTTCTAGGTAAATAGCAGGTGCTGCCGACCTGGCTATGGTGGCGATGAAGCTGTGGTCTCTCCCAAGCTCCAGACTGGGACTGTCATCCTGCTCCATCGACACTGCCTCATAGGCTTTGTTGATGTGGAGAGGCTGGTGTGCCTGGCAGTACCCGATCACTGGTTGGTCATAGGTGTAATAGGGCAAGGGCTTCACATGGTGTGACATCTGTATGTGAGAAACAGAGAGAGTGGTTGGTTGGTGATAAGCTTTGAAAAGAGAAAGCAATCATCAAAGGCTCCATTTTTGTTTTTCTTGCTGATTCAAGAATAATTACTGATGAGTGTCAATTTAACAAAATAATGATTATTCTTACTTAACCAAATGTCTTTGTATGTCATAATTCATATTTACAATTAATAAAATTATATATAAAGTTACTTCAGTATTTTCTTTTCTATCCAACCTTCAGTTGATGCATGAACAGAACAAAGTTATAACTACCTACATATGCATGAACAGGCAATTTCAAACCACATTGCAATATCCACACATGTGGAAGGAAGAGATTCAACATTCTACTATGAAAGCCACTCCACAGGTATGGTTTTACACAAACATGTCACAAATACAGGAAGATCTTCTGTGATGTGGCATGATATGTCAAGTTGAAGAAAACTGAACGTTCTAAGTGTTTATGTGTACATGACCCAATGTATATGTTGAGATATGCATAGTCTCTGTTCAGTCTTCCTATATTTATACGTATGTGTCTGCTTATACATATATATATATATATATATATGTTTCATGAAAGCATTTATATATATATTTTGTTTAAATGTTTTCTGTATACATACTTTACCTGCATTTTTTCTTTTATAATGTCTTAATTCTGCTATCTGACAACTTCGTGCAGTATTCAGTGTGTCCTGATTGCTATCCATTCCCATTATGTATTTCCCTCCCACCCTTATTAACACTCCTTCTCCTTAACAGTCCTTTTCTTAGACTCAAGATTTTTGAATTTGTGACCCATTTATTTGCAGCAGAGTCATCTCTGTGAGCGTTGGATTAGAGCTATTCATTGGAGCTTGGTGGGGTCACCACTGGGCATATCACTGAAGGCAATGATTTCACTGCTCCCTGAATCTAACAGCAGCAAATAGTTTAGCTGGATTCCCTGAGCCCTTCCTCCATCCATGCCTGACTGTCGATGAGTATATTCTTCTATAGACTCAGTGCAGTTGCTATGAGTACCTGATTTCACTGGAGGTGTCTTTTACAGAGATAGAATTTCACAGCCCTTCTCCCTGCCTTCTGGTTCTTGCATTCTTTCCATTCTCTCTTCTACAATGGTGCCTGAGCCTCAGAGGAAATAATACAAATGTCTTCTTTAAGGCTGGACACTCAAAGGTCACTTATCCTCAGCACCTTGTACAGGCAGAAATCTCTTCACAGATTTCCATTCAGAGGCATCTGTGATTAAGGCTGAGAGAAGCTTTTGTGTATGAGAGTAAACAAAAGTATTTAGAAGGTAGATTGAGTCTATGTCAGTTTAGCCAGACAACATTCTTTAGTTTCCCTTGAGGCCTCTATTCTCCTCACTTCAGGGATTGTTTATTAAATTACAGTACCAGGCACGGAATGCTTCCTGAAGTGAGGATTTCAAATACAAAATCTTCATATAAGATGTATATATGTATTTACCTATCATCTATATACATATAGATATAGATAGATAGATAGATAGATATTACTTTCATTTGTACTTTTCACTTCATACTATTCAAATCTTCATTTTGGTTTCATATAGCTTTTAATAAAAAATAATTCCACAGATAATCTCTAGCAATATATTACTTATACGCATCAGAATCAGCTCTGCAAGAGAACCCCAGACTACCCTGACAAGTGTACCTGGTATCATTCATCAAAGAAGCTTATTTTGCAGCAGATATCGACTTACTACAAAGGTCCATAAGTGACCAAACACAGAGATAAATGACTGTGAAGTATCCAGTCCTAACTGACACAACTACAATAGAGGCTTTACACTTAAGGCCTAGGGAACACAGTGGAATAGGCATCAGAAAGAATATTAATGCATCTCTCAACTCTCACCATTGAATCTTCCTCATGCTTAACCCAGAAAGCCATAACTGATCAAAGTCCAGGCAATAAGAGACAGACTTATCCCTGAATAGGGTACCTTATCAAACCTCTGCACAGGTACCATTGTGGAAGAGAGGGCCGAAAAACTGTAAGACCTAGAGGAAAAAGAGTTTTACATAGAGCTTGGAAGTTACTCTTATGAACTCACGGCAATGGTAACAGCATGCATAAGACCCATGCATGTTCAAGTCAGACAATATCCCAATACAGAAACAGGCAAGTGAGCAAGAAGCCCCAGTTTTAACTGAGGAAGTATTGACAACAGACAACTACTGGGAGAGAGAAATTTAGTTTACTTTATGGTTGATTAACCACTAGCTAGGTTAACCAGTCTCCAGTGGATGGACACATACTGAAGAACATTTTGAGATGTAAACTTGTCTCAATAGATCTTTGTACATATGACAGAGAACATGACTGGTGGATAGGCTATTAGAACGCTGCAGACAGGGAGGGAGTCTAAATAAGATGAAACATATAGCATGAAATTTGCAAAAATTAATTTAAATAAATTAGTTAATGTAGATATTTGAATCTATTCAGGCACACCATTTGTGTTTGGAATGGTATTCTTTGTTTTCAAGGTAACAAGCAGAAATTCTTTGTACAGGAAATTCTGAGAATACCATAGTCATATTGATTTTCCTCTCAGCTTTTCATTAGATCAAGTATTTCTAGTAAGGAAGCACAAATCACAAAGTCAGGGAAAGAAAAATGAAGATTGCATTATTTTTTATATTGAGCTGGCAAATCTTTCATAATTGCTACATCAGTCTAATGGTGTTGATTCACAATCCAGATGACAAAACTGTGGTCTGTTGCTGGCCATTGTGGCAGCTTTTAACACTATTGTCTCAGCTTGGACTCTGCTTTCCCATCTGAGATTCCGGGGCAGGAGCTTTACAAAAACCCCATGTTTCTCCCCGGAAGCTCTCTGGTAGACTGCTAGTGGAGAAAGATGGGAGGCTATCCTTAGAGGGGAAGAAAAGATTGCTCCGCGGAGGGCTTCCTCTCTGTTCTGAGGAGTCACTTCCTCCAACAACACCTCATTGTTCTGAAGTGATGGGTTCATTTCTCCAACAGCAGGTGATGGTTCTGAGAACACACATGACATGGGGAGCGTTCGGGCTCCTCATCTCCAGCCAGCTCCTCGAGTGCACCACTTGTAAGGAAGGCTAAGTGTGTGTCTCCTGAACATTTACGATTTTAGTGATACCAGTTTCTTCTGTCCTACAGGCTTACACGTGGATGTGGAAATGACTTCCTGAAGTTGGCTTTGTGATAACATGGCACCATCTAGGTCAGCACATTAAGCAAGAGAAGCTCTTATAAGATATATTTCATGGAAACAGGAGGGAGGACTGTTTGGAGGAAGGAAGGGACCGGCAGGAGGGGATGGAATACTGGGGGAAGGACACACGAGAAGGATGCAGAGTGGAGTAGGACCAGCGCAGAACGACAGGAGTATAAAAATGTGGCAGCGAAAACCCGTGTCTTCGTATTTTAACCAAAATTAATGTGAAAAGTGAAGAAAACCAACAGCGATGTATGAAGTTAGGAGTTTGTTCTAACTCATTATATAGTCAAGGGTGACCTTGAATTTTTGAACTTTCGTCCTTTGCTGGGATTACAGGTATGCACAACTGTGTTGTATTTAATGATATCATGAGCATAGATTCCCAGAGCCTGCTGCTTGCTAGGCAAACGCTGTACCAAGTGAACTGTACCCCCAGCCAGAGCCAGCCTTCCAGGCTTG
This sequence comes from Eospalax fontanierii, assembly GCA_035773235.1. Classification (NCBI taxonomy): domain Eukaryota; kingdom Metazoa; phylum Chordata; class Mammalia; order Rodentia; family Spalacidae; genus Eospalax; species Eospalax fontanierii. The sequence goes on along the minus strand of CM069547.1, from coordinate 47,714,185 downwards.
TGCTCAGAACTCTTTCCTTGAGGTTCTTCACACCAGTTCCAGTTTAATTCCAGCCATCTTCCTTCATGTAACAAATACAATTGTGGTACAAATTTATTATTTTCCTGAGAATTATGTTTGCAGCATATAGAAAATTATTAAGAAAGCCCCCTCTGGGAACTTTTAAAAGCATAGACTAAAATAATGTTTCAGTGCATCACAAATGTGCTGCTCAGTGCTGTAGCAGACCCCAACATGATTCCTGGCAGTGAGTTCCAATAATCATCTTTATTCACAACAACATGATCTCATAGGTAGAGAAATGGGAAAATGAATTTATTCACAGCTTTATCGTACCTTGAGTGAGAGAAATCATCTTGTCCATGTTTCCAATAGCAATGCTTTAACTTCCAGAAAAGATTAAACAAAAGCCAGCAAGTGTGTGTATGTTGATTTAACTGTAATCCCAATTTACTAGAACTTTTCCTCTGGCCAAAGGCCAGTGCTCTCAGGGTAGGACATTTCTATTTCAACATGGAATTTCCTACTTCAAATTCAGATTCTTGTACCAATCTTCACTACAGGATCCTTCTTGCACTGAGTGATAAAATTAATTTACTGTATCAGATAAATATTCAAAAATTAAGTAAAATAGAAAGTTTCAAGGTACAGAGTAAAGGTGGATGCTTCAGATTTTGAGTCATGCATATGTGTGGACATTGCTTACATGACGAAATAAGTGTTTTAGCATCTATTAATTTATTTCAATCATTTTAGTATTTTAGGGTGTGTGTGTGTGTGTGTGTGTGTGTGTGTGTATCTTCACATGATACTGCATGTCCAAGTAGAGATCAGAAGAGGGCCTGGATCTCCTAAAGTTGGAGTTACAGGTTTTTATGAGATGCCTGACTTGGACACTGGGAACAAAACTCTGGTTTTCTGCAAAAGTAGTAAGTGACTTTTACCCCTGAGCATCTCTTCAGCCCCACATTTATGTATTTGGCATGTGTAGAGTGCAAAACACAGCCAAGAGAACTGGATGCTTCCTTCCAGGGAATGAAATGCAGGTTATCAGTTCTAGCTGCATGCGCCCTACCCAGTGAATCATCTCACCTGCCACACGTGACTTTTTCTGAACTAGGAATTAAAGACGTTCATAGAAAGTACTTAAAGAAAGCACATATATGGATTCACATTCATATTATTTTTAAGATTTCTCTTTCATTTATTTCATTATTTTATTTTTGCTTATGCGCATGCATGAGTGTCTTTGTGTGAATCTGTGTTTGTGAGTCCAGGTGCTCACAAAAACCAGAGGCAGAAGATCTTTTGGCTGCTGTAAACCACCTCATCTGGGTGCTCGAAAGTGAGCTCAGGGCCTCTGGAAGGGTAGAAAGTACTCTTGACCTCGGAGCTACCTGTCTATCCTGTCACCGCATCTATTTTAAATGATTAGGAACAACTTGGATAAATTCCCATCCTGATTTTAGTATTTTTCTCCTCTGAACTCTCAGTTCACTGAGTTCCACAACAAACTTGAACATTAAGTTAAATTTTCCATTTCTTTGCTGTGGTAAAATGACTGACACCTATAGACGACAATCACTGTTGTCAGGTAAACCTTCAAGCAATAGTAATGAAATAGTTATTCATGGCAATAGAATATTTCATTAACTGTGTCATTGATGTAATCTTGAAAATACAAGTCTACTTTCAAACCTGAAGATGCCTGGGGCAACTACTCATGCTAAGTTAAAATTGTGACTGATAGAGACCAGGTTAAACATCACACACGTACTTTGTTGTTGACAGTGAAACCAGGAAGGGATTGTGCGTAGTAACCCGGGTTGAATTACTAGACATTAAACATTAAACCTCAGGTTTTGTTTGACCTACCTCACTCAAGAGCTATAGGTTTTTTTCCCCCTATTTTAAGATGCATTCTATTTTTAAATTACGTATATGCCTCTATGTCTGTGCACGGATATGTGGACAAGGCTGCAGGTGCCCGGAGAGGTCAGATCCCCTGGAACTGAGCTACAGGCAGTAATGAGTCGTCCATCGTCGGGGCTGGAAATGGAACTCAATTCCTCTCTTTCTAGCCCCCTTTCTATTTCTAATTCATTCAGATCTCTCTATATAAACCGGCACAAGATCTAGATAGGTAAAGTTTGTCAACATTCCTGTTAGAGGAATCACTGTAAGATTTTTTTAAGCATGCCAGACAGGTAGAGATATGTGTGATTGGTGTCCTATTCACCATGGCTTTGACAAAGCAGAGGTAGACACTATGTTCTGTCATTTGAGCATGAAGAAATATTTTGGAGACTTCTCTCTAAGTACTATGGTCTACTCTTCTTTTTTGTTATTAATAGAAGGGACATAACTTGAAATAATAACACTAAAAAAATGGCCATGTTGCCTCAAAATGTAGAAGCAATCATTAAGAATCCAATGTTCAGTGCACTTGGTTCATACTTTATGTTTCTTTAAACCTGTCTGTGCTTTATTTAATCACTTAATAATTAATTTTATGCCATGGCACTTGTGTGGATCTTGGAAGATGACCCGAAGTGTCAGTTCTCACCTTCTACCTTGTGGTTCTCAGAAGATCTAAACCAGCTCTCAGGCTTGGCTGCAAGATCCTTTACCCACTGAGCTGTCTAGGTAGCCCTTTCTCCACACTTCGTTTTAAGGAAGACTCATGTTTTCCCCAAATTAGCTAGCATAACACAGCACAGCAAAGTCAACATTTAACACCAGCATGCTTCTGTCAATGCCTTACAGAGCAGCGGTCTTTCCCCCAGCCATTGTGAGGAGCAGACACTGGAAATCCAACAGCTTGTGCTAGTTGTGCATGTGGACAGGAAGTGGGGGACTCATCAGTGCTCCTGGGTTCATCTAAAAATGTAAAGCTCAGTAGCTCATATGTCTACACTGGTAAATTTTCAATGTTTATTTAAAGCCTTCACATCTAAAGTGTGATATGAAAGAACAATTTCATATTTAAAAGATCATACTTCTCAAATCAAATAGCCTCAAATGTCAAGGGAGCTATATTAGCCCTCAAGTTTTACATGTGTGTTCTATGACATTCCTGAACTCAGAAAACTGGTTTTACTATTATATTTGGATGTTATAAATTTTTTTTCAATGCAATAAGCAAGAACCTATGCCCTTTTCTTTATTGTATATGCAACAAGCTCTTTCAGGATAGAAATCATTGTCACATTCTCCTCAGGCAAATCAACCAGTGGCAAGATATAAATAAATAAGAAAATAAATAAATAAATAAATAAAAAGTAAAATGAAATGGCTGGCTTTGAAAGGATCACTGCAGTGTTTGCTCATTTACTAGTCTGCAGGGCACCATGTAATCTACAGAATTTGTGGTTTCAGAGCAGCTAAGCGGTGGAGGTCTTGTGCTTTAGAGTAATAATGTACAGTACATTAACCACCTGGGTCCCTGTGTGTACCATTGTTTCCTTTCTAGTAGTCAAAACAAAGTATCCTTAAGTTCCTCTTAATGTAGTTTTGGTATTTTTGTAAAATGTGTTCTCGGTGCTTTTCCAAAGATCCCTTTGCTCCATCTCATCTCCCCCGGGGTTCTGATTTGTAGCTCAGCAGAACAACACAATTTAAAGGCGGCCTCCTTAGCATGCTTGGCTCCTCATTGGGTATTCTGAATCCTATACTTGGAAAGCAAAGCCTGTGTTGCATAGAAGGAAAGAGCCCCATCCAAGAATTTTGGACTGGTTTTCTAAAACACAGGCCTTTGCTTCTTTGGAGCACATGTGCATTTGAACATTTCACTCAAACTTCTTCTCTAGAGGCATATTTTATAACTAACTCCAAGGTAGATTTCAGAAAGGAAGAATCATTCCTATGACTAATTGGAAGCCACTTGAACTCTCCTGATTTAATGCTCAGGTGAATTCTCTGGAAAAGGGAAGAGAAGTAATGTCTCACTGGCCTCTGATCAGAAGTCTCCGATTCTAAGAAAGAAGAAACACTGCAAAGACATCTTCTTGCTCTTATTCACACAGCACAGGCATCTTTTCTGGAAGTGCACCTGCCTTTGTGTCTGAGAGTTTCATTCCAGAGAGATGCAGGCACACCAGGGTTCACAGCATGGGCCTTAACCAAGGCTTTTAGTCCTACTTTGTGCATTAAAAAGCCCCGAGTCTTTAATATTTTCTAACTTTCCAAAACATCATGTACCCTTTGCCCAGAATTTTTTTTTTCTTCCAACACACCGGAGAGGGTAAAAAACTAACACATTTGTTTGAATTACAAATTGTGTTAGTAAAGTAAAGAAAGATATCAGAAAAGGGAGTATTTTTATATCTTCGGAAGGAAGGGTAAAATTGTCAAGGGATTTGCAGAGCTTCCAAGCCTGTGTATTGACTTTGATTCTATAATTTCACATCCAAAGTAATTATATTTAAAATGAGAAATGAATCTGTGTGGTAAGTGTGAGGGCAATGTGAAATGGAGTCTAGATATATTTGATGAAAGGCTTTTGAATTTCAGCATGGAAATCCAATATTGTTATCCCCCTTTCTCAAAGGAATGGACATTGGTTATAAATTGTTTAAGTGTTTGATCATTCTTAAATTACCATGGATGATCATTAGTCTTATTTATTAACTTTTCATGACCGTTGTTCACATTTCAGTGCGGGCTACTTCCACTGAAGTCATAAAAAGTTGATTTTCAATTTCCTAAATGGCATTTGGTTTCTAATTTCCAGAATTAAAGGGTAGTGTCTGACTATTCAGACCATTTAAAAAGTATCATCATATAAATCCAGAAGAAGAATTCAATACGTCCGGATTGCTTAATGAAGACAGACACTTCATTTATGGGGAGTGAAATTGATTTAAAAATGAAGGGCGATTGCTAAGTGAATATATAACTTTGATTTTAACCCATTTACTGTATCAGTGTGTGAATAGAATAGAATATTCCCACGTAAACAGGTTTGGGAAATATTATAGTACTTTCAGGAATTTTAATAGAACCTTACTTAGTTGGATTAAAAAGGAAATTTAGTTGAAAACTTTAATATAAGAAATTATTTAACTACTTTGAAGATGGACAAAGTCACCACTGTGCTTTAGTGATTCTAGGAACACAGACATCTGAAGGGTCTGTCAATCAAATATAGTTAACAATCGGCATGCATTATGTTCATAAACTGGGAACCAAACACCTTCCCAAATCTAATGGACCACTTGACTCCCATGGTTCCAAAGTTTTACTACAACTAAGATAACTGACGAATCACAATCAACTTTCAAACTCTGTTATTTCATCCCATTCTACAATGAAAGAGAATCTCATTTTTTTTTAAAAAGATGAAGATTTACTTCCAAATTTGAACACAGCAATAATACAGACATCGGTTTCTGTTAATTAAGATACCACTATAGATCTGTTGGGCTACAACTCCTTTAATACCCTAGAGAAGAATCCGTTGCCATGCAATGATGTGTGACTCCCAGTCAAAGCAGTGCTGTGTGTGACTTTAATTCCGTTTGATCATCAGTGAGTAAACAGATTTTTCATCTTTCAAAAAGAATTTGGACTTTCAGTGTCAGAGTGGCCATGTGTGTGAATCTTGCACTCTAGAAGCTGGGGCAGGACAATGGCCATAAGTTCAAGGCCCTTCCTGGCTACATAGGGAGACCTTGTCTCAATAGAAAAAAAGAAAAAGTAAAACATTGAAAGTAACATGGGTGGCATTATGTTAAAAAGATTTAAGAAGAGTATTTTATGAACCTATTTTTAACAAAGTATCCTACACTCAGAGTTAATAACTGCTCATGTCAAGGTGAGGACTGAATTCTTGGCCTTTGTGTCCTAAATCTCCTATTTTCCTTTCAAACAAAGATTCTTTTGTATGAAGTATATTTTTAGTGTTTGGCTTTTCACAATTATCAAATCAAGTGTCTGAGAAACTTCTACAAGATAGAGAAGAAAATAGATTACAAGAAAATACAGTTAGAAGCATATAATTCACTAAAGTTTGTTTCAGGTAAAGCTAGCATGAACTAGAGAAAGGTCCCCTTACAGAAGTATGACTCCCTCGCCCTAATGGTGTGTTAGGAGCTGCTGAGGATGGAGAGAAAGAAGAGTCTGAAGAGCCTCGTCGTCCGTAAAGAAGGGGCTTTGCTGGGAGGCAGGAAGCCCAGAAGAGAAGAAATCTTCTCCCAGTATTCAAAGTGCAGAACTTTGTGGAAGGACCATGCCTTGATAAGAAAACTTGTCTTCTATTTAAATACTGCTTCCCGTATTCAACAGATGCTCTTCCTCTAACCTATAGCCAAATGGTTAATTAATTAAAAGAACCATCTCTTAGAAAGAAGCCCCAGTCATTTGGACATCAAAATACTCAGAAAGACCTGTCGCCCTCAGAAATAGCCAATGGCACTGGAGAGATGCCTCATTGAGTAAAACATTTTCCACAGCAGTGTGAAGACCTAGTTGAGATCCTAAGAACCCACATGAGCCAGACATGAACATCTGGAATCCCAGTGCTCCTAGAGCAAGTGGGAGGCATAGATGGGAAAATTCCTTACAGGTTATGGGCTAACAACAAACAAGGGACCTAGTCTCAAGGTGAGAAGTAAAGATCAAGAAACTAGCTATCCTCTGACCTCCACAGGTGTGCTGTGGCATGCCTATTCAGGCAGTCATATATATGAGCATGCACACACACAAGATTAGAAAACATAGTTTTTAATAGAGAAGAACCATTAGAAATATGAAAGATTCAGGAATATGTGATGAATCCAATGCCTTATAACAATGGCATGATTTACTAAGAATAAATGAAAAGAGAAACAACAACATAGAATAAATTCTTTAAATATATTTTTATTGAGTTTTTGTGTATTTCATACAACAGATTTTAACCAAATTGAGATCCACTCCCCAATTCTCCCCCTGTAGCCATCCACGCACAGATTTTCCTGCATGCTCTCATACATATTAAGTCCTATTGGGTCAAGCATTTTCACCTAGAGATCCTACAGTGCAAGTTCATACACTGGTCAAGTCTGCCAAGCTAAAGTCTCTCTCTTAAAGATCAACTCTCCCTCACCCAGCAGGAATCAGATGCCAATAGTTCCTAGGCTAGAGTTGGGCCCGCTGCCCATTCCCCTCACTTTATGCTGGGGTTTTGTCTGATTGAGTCCGCATGGGTCTTGTGCGTGCTGTCACCATCACTGCAGGTTAGTATGACCAAGTCCCTGGTGGCCTGAAAGCCTCTGATTCTCTATGTTCTTGTACCAACCTTGGCTCTTATAAGCCCCCTGCCCTCTTCTACAATGGTTGGAGAGACCTGGGTGGTGAGTTTAATATAAATATAAATATTTATAAATATAAATATAATAAGTCCTATCCAGGGACATGTACTCTGAAGACTCTTATTCTCTAAAGAGTGACCTTCTGTGTGCACCACGCTCCGCTATATGAAGAAGCTTCTCATACATGTTCTCTCTATTTCCTGTCCACTTCTTCCGTGAGTCAGGTGTAGCAGTTCTACTGTAGATGTGTCATTTAGGCCCAGGCTTCTCTAAAATATATATTCTCTGTGTGTGGCAAATTGTGGAGCTCTGTTTTAGCCTCCATATGAGAGGGTTAGGATTTTCTCTAGGACCTATAATGTCTTCAGGGATTTGTAATTTGGCTATATTTACTGCGCCATTCATGAGTTCCCTCACATTGAGAGGGTTTTAAGTTCACTTAGATAGCTGTTAATTTCTCCCTAGATAAAAGTAACACTACTGTACAAATAGAGATAGTTTGCTGTGCCAGCTGTTGTGCTTATTCGGTTTTGGGGATGAATTGGATCATTAATTGATTGATTTTCTCCCTTAGCAGTTTGCATAGTATCCTCTAGAACTATGAGAGCTAGTCTTCAGGGAGAAGGCTTTCAGGTAGGTTTGAGTTCTTAGTTTCAAGTCCTGTGTCCAAAGTATGCCCAGTCTTCAGCAATAGGGTCTTTTTAAAAAATTTATTTTTTGTATATGAGTGTTTTGCCTGCATGTATGTATAAGTGCCCTTGGAAGACAGGAGAGGGCATCAGAGCCCCTGCAACTGGAGTTAGGATAGTTGTTAGCCAACATGTGGGTGCTCGGGTTCCAACCCAGGTCGTTTGCAAGAACAGCCAGTGCTCTTAACCACTCTTAATCCAGCCTCAACAATAAAGTCTTATCTTCAAATTCTGGGAGGTAATCAAGGGCTGTGGCAACAACCTGGGTTATTTGGAGGTCTCTTGAATTACTCTGATCAACAACTCAAAGGAATGTTTCTCCTGTAAATAAATTCTCTTTAAAGTTTGCTATCTGGAACATATCCTGGAAACCTCTGTCAGAGAAAAGAAGAATAGAAATTTATTCCTTCTCCATATTGTTTCGAAAGTTAGAATAAAAATAAGTACAAAACAATCATGTACTCCGCTTTCCAAATGATTCTGACATTTGTTTCAGAAAGTCTCCAAAAGAAATCCAAATTCAACAAAACCCTAAAAGATATAATGGTAAAAATTAGCACCATTTTGTCCCTGGACTAAAAGGCCAGTATGTAATATCCACTCTTTTAGGGCCTTTGTAATGACTCAGAGGGTGAAAATGCTTTCCACCAAGCCTGATAACTTGAATTAGATCCCAGGACCCATTTGATAGAAGAATGGATTCAACAACTTCATGTCAGCTCCACTTGAGTATCACATTACATGTGCACACACACACACACACACACACACACACACACACACAAGGAACAGTTAATTAAATAGTGTGTTTACTGAAAAAATAAAAAGAATACAATCCACCATTCTGAACACACCTAATGTTGGTCTTCAAGACTGAACACTACCAAGATTTGAAATTTAAGTTCTGATGATAGTTGTTGTGCAGAATTTATTTTCTTGCTCTGCTCTTATTCAGTATAAAAATGTTCTATCTGTTCTATCCCATTTGTCCAAATTTTAGCTTCAAATCAGCTGTGTGCTATTAGGACAGCACAGCCACTTGCATTGTTACTACTCTCCCAGTACAATGAACTGTCCATGACTAGTCCAGAGACTTAAGTTAATGAATGAGACACAAGCTGCTCTTTGAGTGTGGGTTGCTGCTGTTAGCTGAGAAGTGCATTGCAATAGCAATGCTCCCAGCATTCATGGAGGTTCTGGACTAATGAGGTGAATTAATTAAATGCTATTAATTTCTAGGCTTTTCATCTATACATCTAATCTCTGATTTAGGAAGAATAAAATCACCCAACACTTGCATCGTAATCAAATATACCATTCCATTATAGCTGCCAGACTTTGCCACCAACGTATCTGAATAAAAAAAAAAAGTAGATATGATGAAATTTGAAATTGCATTTTTCTCTTCTGTAAAAAAATGTGGACATTTCTGTGAAGTGCGGTGATACAGGGAGGCAAGTTTCCCTCTCAGACCATTATGTGAGCCCAAGTCTTTCCCTGCAAAAGCTCAGTTCATTCAAAGTAAGCAAGCAAGAGTGAATTTCATCAGGGCGCACACACACACATATTGATCCAGTTTAAGATATTTTTGTCCTAAGCTGGAAAGAGAGCTCAGTTCATAATGTACTTGTTTTGCAAGCATGAGAACCAAAGTTCAATTCCAGAACCCACATAAAAACCTACGTGTGATGGCACACCCTTCTAAGATCAGCACTGGGAAGGCAGACAGACAGATCCCTGCAGCCAGCATAGCCCAAATTCTGGGCTCATGAGAGACCTGTCTCAAAAAACAAGGTGGACAGCTCCTGCAGAAAGGGCACTAGAGGCAGACCTTCCTGAGGCACATTGCACACACATGTGCACACACACACACTCATTCACACAGATATATTTTTTAATGGTTTCTAACAATACAGAAAGAGGAATGGCCACACAAACACAGCCAGCACTGATGCCATTCCTCAAGCCAGTTCCTTTGAGTTTCTCTGATCGATAGTGACCTACTCTCATGTCCTTAAAAGCTTGTTTGACAAACTAGCAGGATTTGTGTTTAACAATTCACATAACTTTTTGTATTAAACAGTTTATATAACTTTTATGCAAAAATATGCCTCTTGACTAATTAAAGGTAATATTTGTTCTTTGAAGCTAGACTCTCTGAGTCTCCAGTGCCTCCAATCTAACAGTGCACAGTGTGTTCAGTTAAAGAGAGAAATTATTTTACAAATGTAAAATTGAAATGGAATTCTCATATAAGGGAAGTGATTGAATTTCTCCCAGGCATGTTCCTTTGTAATGCAGAATTTGTATCCCAGGGTAGAACTTTAGATTCAACTAACACAGACAGGAGGAAAACCCTGGAAGGATTTGAACATACTGATAGAATGAAACCACTACTCTAATCCTGGAACAGTTTAAACACAACTTCCTGAGAGTCTAGCTGTTTCTAATGAAATGAAATATTGAGATGTAGGTTTAATTATGAAAATAGAAGATGCCCATTTAGAAAATGCAATTATAATTTTTATTCTGATTAAATATATTTTAGAACAGAGTAGCCGAATGGTGTATAAATAATATTCATTTCCTACTTTAAATGAAACACGCACCGGTCTGGGGTAATGCCTGGATCTATGCCATAAAGTACATACTATTAAGGTATAATTATATAAAAGTGAATTCACTATCATAGTTCATTTATTTATGTGTTCATTCATTCACAGACCAAATATTTATCACAGAAGTTGGCAAACTCTTTCTATCAAGAGCCAGTGACATTTTAGTCTTGCAATTCACATATAGTCTATTGTAACTACTGACTGAACTCAGCTTTTACAGTGTGGAAGTAGACTTTGGCAAAAATAGGGCTCTGTTTCAATAAAACTTTACTTATTTTTCTAGATAGATTCGACTTTCAACCTGACATATCCTTGAGTCATCTGACAGGAAAGCTTCAACCAATAAATTACCAAGAACAAATTGGTCTTTGGGGATGTCTGTGAGGGACTGATTTCTTTGCTAATTGATGTTGGAAGGCCTGGGGCCACTGTGCTTGGTGCCATTCCCCCAGACAAGTGGCCTTGGGGTGCATTAGAAAGCTAGCTAGACATGAGCCTGAGTGAATGAACCAGTAGGCAGTGTTCCTCCAAGGCTTCTTCTTCAAGTTCCTGCCTGAGTTCTTGCCTTGATGTCCCTTAGTGATGGAATACAATCTGAAGGTGTAAGTCAAATAAACCCTTTCTTCCTCTGAGGTAATTATAGCACAGCAATGGAAAGGAAACTAAGAACACACGTAAACCTTAAACTTTGAGTTCTTTTAAGGTTCCTGTATTAAAACATAATTCCATCATTCAAGAAGCTGAAACTATTTAGCTCATCTGGCCATTTTTTCTATAGGCTAGGCATTGAACCAGGCTCTCTGTTACAAAGAAGAAAATAAGGGGAATGTTTACAAACAGTTCAGGTTGTTAACACCTGAATGAATGAGAGGAACCTGATCTTGGACCCCTGTGTTCACACTCTGAGTCAGGAAAGCAAAGACCAAAGGAGCTCCAGCCAGTGGTAGGGCAGATTTCCAAGCTAGAATCTAGGTCTTCTCTAGAATAAAGCATTCAGTGGCTCCCAGACAAAGAGACGACTCACATAACCTTGGTACTTGGAAGTCAGACTTGAAGCTCCAGGTAGGAGTCAGGAAGTCGCCACTGGGGTTACATCAGATCAAACAAACTCTGGCAGAATCAAAGCCGGCTGACCTTTGAGGGAAGATCTTACGGGACACTCTTAAGCCAGTGAACCAGCTCTTGAGTATCTGATGACTTCTAACACAAGGCCAGAGAGAACTTTGGTGATTTTGTGAAAGAGGTTAGGTTCAAGGGTCACTGACTCATAGACGGGTCCCCCACCTCTGCTTTTTGTCTTGTGTGGAAGTTAAAAATAAGCCTCCTTTCACTGTACCTGGGTCTTTGTATTCACAGTCCCCTTTGCCTAGAGAATGCTGTCTGTTTCCTCCATGGTTTTATCTTCATTTCTTTATTTCCCCCCAGTGGACTTAAGCTAGTCTTTGCACCTCCATTCACGTGTTGTTTCTGAAGAGGCCCTTGCTAATCACTTGTCCAAAATGCATTGCATTCCCATTTGCACATAGAAGCCAGTCTCTGTTTCAATTCCCTGTTTATTTTCTGCGCAGCATTTTTCAAAATGTTAAATATTTTTGATGATTCATGTCTCTTCTCCTTTTTTGTCTGTTTTCTTCAGGGTTAGCTACATAATGTCACAGTACATTTCTGACCAGTTTGCTGAATCTGCCTAGATGGGGGTCAGTAAGTATGTGTTAAAGCAAAACATAGTTATGTGAGATTTATGCTAAAGAACTTTCTGTTGAAAAAGACAAAGTGTGAACTCTGCCTTTTCCGCTGTCTTTCTCTACTCTCACCACCATTCTCAGCTTTTAAAATACATTTATCAAATTCAGTTAAGAAATTAACTTAATAGAAATCCATTCAAATTTACCCAGTTTTTCAATATCTGAAATTGTGGCGTGGCAATCGGAGTTAAAGTTACTGAAAATACTGAAGCTCTCCATGACTCTAAAGAACCTGCAACCCAATATAGAAGATGAATGGAGTAGAAAAGTACACAGAAAAATCGTTTATGCTAATGTGCCGTTCTGAATGGGTGTGAACAGTGACCAGAAGGGAAAGATGATACAGGGGGACGATTGTTAGACTGTGCGTGGAACGGAGAAGCTTGCTGGTGAACCCTTCAGGAGGAAACTGGCAGCTTGTAGATATTCTGTCTCTTTTCTTTTCTTTTCATGTTTGGGATGCGTGCATGTGTTGTCACATTATTTGTGGAGGCCAGAGGTCACTATACCTTGTTTTTGTCCAGTCTCCATCTTCCTTTTTGAGACCTGGTCTCTCGCTGACAGGAACTCACTGATATGGCAAGGCCAACTGACCAGTAAGCACCAGGGTCCCTTCTGTCTCTACTTCCAAGTGGTTGGATGAAAGACATGCCATAGCACTTGTCTTTTTTTAGATGGGAGCTGGGATAGGACTTAGGTTTTCATCGTTTGCATGACAAACATTACCCATTGAGACCCATCATTAGTATTTTCATTCCTCTTGCAAAGTTCCTTGGGATAAGAACCAGTGTTGTTTAAGATCACCTCCTGAATGCATATGCACCATAAAAGATCTTTTTCCCAAGTCCCTTGTACCAAGACATTAAGCTTTTACAAACTCTTTGTTTGAGAAATGGTTTCCCTCTGTAGTCCATACTTGCCTACAAATCACTATGTAACCCAGGCTGGCTTTGTACTCACAGCAATCTTCCTGCTCTGTGTCCCACATTCTGCAGTTCGAGGTGTACACCACCATCATATGAGCTTTTTTTCCAAATCTCTATCCTCTGTCCTACTCAGGTGAAATTTACCCTTGTAGAATATGGATTTCATTTTCTTGATTTTTTAGAGATGATCCTAACCTTTCAAACCCAGTCTGCCTCAACCTTTTGCAAAGTACCCATCCCTAAATTATAGTGAGCGGTAGAGGTTAGCCTTTGAGCCAGAACAGGGTGGGCATAGCTAGTTGCTTTCTCAGCTGCTGCAGTGGAGAATACAATCAGCCTCTGTCACCTCTGATCCAGACTCAAGAGGGACAGGATGCATCTCATCTCTCCTTCCCTTTACCCTCTGGAATTTCTTTGACCATGTAAACGAACCTTAAAGTCACAATATTCTCAAGCTTTGCTGTGATCTTAATACATCAGCAGTGATTTCAGAACTAAAGATTTTGGTTCCTAAACCCACATCAATTAAATCAAAATTCGTGAAGTAGAGCCTGGGGCAAACTATTTTTCAAAGAGCATACAAGGTGGTTTAAGTGTGCACCCAAGCTTGACAGCACAGCTTAAGGTTAAACTTCAGTTGCTATCTCTTCCAGGTTGTAAGCCCATCAGGGAGCCTGTGGAATGATTTACAATTCCTTCTTCCAGACTAGAGACTACTTGACTTTAAATCACTCACTATTTTTCCAGTCATATGCCACCCAACATGGGATGTATGTGTGCTTCTCTTTCTAATTAAACTTTCCTTCTTGAGCCCAGTTCCTTACATTATTACGAATGAATTCTGTCTCACAACTTTGAGTTGATTCATTTGGTTCCATTTATATCCTAGCCAAATCTGATACAGACATCCATCCCTCCATTATTATCACTTTGGTGAACCTTGGTCTGAAGTTAGGGTTAATTCAGTTAGGTAAACTTAACAACTCTCAGTATACATATGTTTTGTAAATAGCTAACTGTATTGAATTTACCTTGATTTTATGGTAAAGTACCCATAAATGTTCAGTCAGTTGGAAAAGTCTTTTAGCTAAACATTTTCACAAGTTTCACTTTTTATTTTTATAAGTAATTTAATTTACTGGATGGTAGTAAAAGCCCACTCTACTTTGCTCTATGGAGAAGAAAGGATATTTTTGTCTACTTAAAAGCTAATAAACACTCACACTGCAGGAAAATATTCTAACCTGCTAGTTATTTCCAAGTTATAAATTTAAGAGAAAAGAAAAAGAATCAATACCCCCCAAAATATTAGTAAGAAAGCAATAATGATAAACAGAAGCTTAGGAAAGGATCATTAAATTCACCTTTGCTTTAAAGTTACCTGAGGTTCAAACATATCAGAAACTTTAAAGATATTCTCTGACAGAAGCGATTTTCAAGTCTACACATAATGGATGATATTGGCCACCTCTGATGGGAAATCACAGGAAGAAATGATCTGAGTGACTGGGTACCGAGAACAGACTGAAGGAACTGTCCTCCCCTGCCCGCCCCATATGCACAAACCCCTCGGTAACTCTCCCGATCACAGCTTTCTTTCCCTAGTCCATGTTGCATTGTACCCCAACACCGCCACCATGAGCGTGCTGCCTCGTTTCCATCTCACCGCAAGGCACGGGCACTGACTTTTATGTCAGAAGGAAGCTGTGCTGAATTTCTGTTACACTCCAGGAGCTGGGTCAGTCTACCATCATGCGTTTCCTTATGAAATTTTCTGGGTCAACAACCCAAATATAACATCTTCTAGGCACCTCTACACAACCTATACTACGCTCTGATGTCTTCTCCATTCCAAATCCCTAATCTTCCTGCCAACAATGTCTCACTGACACTTTAAAACTCTAGTTTCACTACTAATTCCATTTTAAAACATTTTAATTGGATGTTTGTGAATTTCATACCATATATCCTAGATAATATTTAGACACCATCCCCTATCTGCATGCGCCCCCCAGCATTCCCCCACTCAACATACATGATAAGGTCTATAACTTTCTGTTTTATTTTCTTTTCTGTTGTTGTAATAAAACACTCTGAAAACAGCAACTTCGGGGAGAAAGGGTTTGTTCTAGCTCCTAGTCTATCATGGCAGGGAAGTGAAGGAAAGCAGGAATTTGAAACTCTTGATTTTATCACAGCCCCAGTCAGGAAGTCAACAGAGATGAATGCCTGCTGCTGCTCAGTTCCACTTCTCCACTGGTGCAGTCCAGGATATCAGCTGGGAATGGTGCTACCCTTATTGGTCAAGCCTTCCAACTCCAAATAACATAATGAAGATAGTGCCCCATAGGCATGCCCACAGGTCCCTCACTAAATGATCCTAGATTTGATGGAGTTGACAGTAACTACCACTCTACCCTTCATATGAAATAAATGAATATATAGCTTCCTTTGTTTCCAATAATGACTTTATATTTCTGTGTGAACAGGTCACATCTTCTGCTGATATATTCTAATTCTGCATGATACTTCTGCATCCGTACTTATAGAGACTGGACAGTATCGATGACTTTGTCATAGATTTTCAGCTTCCTATTGCTCTCACCCAACTGTCTTGGAAGCTCTTGCTTCTAAATTGCACTTACAGACAAATATGCCATAGTTTTTCAGGAAGAAGTTCTTCCAAACACTAGGAAGGCTCGTTATTTCTTATTGCTCAGTGGAGTCACTAATTTTTCATACTGTCATTGAAATGTGGTTCACAGGTTTATTATAAAAAATGATAAATATCATTTTGGTTAGAATTATAGCTGCATTTATTTATTTTAGTGTTTACTGAGTGCTAATAAATAATGTCATTATTTTTCATGAACATAGACACTCAGAAAAAACCTAAATGCTTGGAATTGAGTCTGGTATTGGATGTAGATACAGAAAAGTCTCACAGTAATCCTGGCAGATTTAACTTATTTGACTTCCAAACTGTAGGAACCATTTGTCAGGAAAACAGAGGATTTGCATTCAGTTTGTTAAAAATTTGAGACTTGTAATCCATCGTCTATGTATCAGCTATCTGTCATCTAAGTAACTATCAACTATCATCTCTATAATGCATCTATCACTGTATAGTTAGGGTTATCTAGAGGGACAGAACTGATAAACTATGGAGAATTCATTACTCAACTTATTTTGGAATAATAACAGATGAATCACACCTGAGAGGTGAGAACACAGTAGCTGTTCTTCATGCGGCGCAGTCCCTGTCTGACATCAGAACCCCGGAGCATCAGGTCTTTTAGTCAGTGATGGCACCTTGGAATTCAACTCAGCCATGAGAGGAGAAAACAAAGCCAGCAAACAGCAAATGACCTTCCATCTGCCAAGCTCCATTTTATCTGGGCTCCCACCAGAAGGTGCTGTCGACATTTGGGGTGTAATCTTTCTATATCAATTAAGGCATTTAAGACAATTTTTCGACTGAGGCTTCCAACTCAGGAGGTTCTAACTGTGGTAAGTTGATATCACAACTAACCATCACAATCATCTGTCTATCCATTTATCATTTAACTATTTATCTGTTTATTAAACATCTATCTACCATTCTATAGTTTTATATATCTACATATCTACCTTTATATTTATCCTCTACCTACTATCTATCTGTCATCTATCTATCTATCCATAATCTATCTATTATCTGTCTATCTATCTATCTACCTACCTATCATCTATCATCTATCCTTGATAGCTTCCACAAAGGCTGAAAACTTACTTGCTTTTAAGTAAACATGAAGTAAATACTGCTGTCTTTAATAAAAATAAAACCTTTTCTTTTAATGATCACTCTGATAAATAGATAGCAATACATCCTAATAATGTGAGAGTGCTCACAGCTATGCCCATAGATGAAGTTTGTGAGGGAGAATTTTTTTGTACATAAAGAATAGCTACAATATTTCCAATGATATGGAGGCTTATGACACATTGACTTATAACAAGCTTGGAATGGAGAGATATGATTGGGCTGTGACCAGAAATTCATTATGAGCTTAATCATTTCTCTACAGATACCATTAATATTTTCAAATAATGCTGGTGGAGGCTAACTTTATTATTTTCTGATTTTAGACATGTGATTCTATCCCTTTTCACTGGGCTCCCACCGTAATCCTCTCAATAGTAACAACCTATTTTCTATGTTTACATATATTTGGAAATGTTGGTAGGGTATAATAAATTCGTTACTTGAAACTGCACATTAAATCAATGATCTGTCCATATATCTTTATCTAAAGATTCCTCTTATTAAAAGTAATTCCTTTCTATAACTTTCTGTAGTTTCCAAATTCCAAGTCTGAAACTTTCAGAACTTGAAAACTACTTTGGAAACTGGATGATACCATTTGAGACACCCCAATTCTGACAGGTTTTGTCTCAAACTGGTTGACACCATGAGAGAAGCCCCAACTCTGAAAGGCTTTGTCTCTTTTCTATGGCTTTCCTTTTCATTCTCACCTCTTTATTTCCTCTTTTTTGCCAATTTTTCAAAAGTTAGGTTTGCCTATGTGATTTAATATTATTGTAGACTTGTTCAGGTGTGACACCTAAGTGTCACAGGAATGGAAGGCATATATGAATCATGGATTAAGCCTACTCATGGGATTTAATTTCATATTAGGCATAAAATCATTGAAACAGTTTTCTAAGTGACAGTAACTTGATAATAAGAGCCAAATTCACAAAGAATTCCATATTATCAATTGATTCTTAAAATTACAGTTAAGAAATATATAAGAAGCAGAGTTTAATATACGTGCATGTAACAGAACAGCAGACAGCATTTTCAGAAAAAAAAGCGATATATTTTCTGAAAAGATTTTGGTTTGAGAACATAAAATGTTGATAGCCGAAAGTAATAGTTTCTTCTTTCTAAAGAATTATAACAATAAAAGAAAGGGAGAATTGTTGCTTAATAAGCAGCAGCACTAAGGATGGCTTCTAACAAAATATGCATATCAATATTTAATATCAAGAGCCAAGTCTGGCTCAGAGTGTAATAAATGGATCTATTGGTGGGCAAGTGAGGTAGGTTTTGTTTTATGATAGGCATTAGCTTTTCATTAGGGGAACTCAGAATCTATAACATGCAAAAGAAATGGACAGAATTGGTCATTTTTTTAAGGAGGTTTCAAATGTTGTTTATAAATGCTATAAAAACTCTGTCCTGGAGAAGACTATTTCCAGCTTCTATGATTAACTGAGAGCAATATATAATTTTATTTGTTTATTCTGATTATATTCATTATAAAATATTTTATTTTTTATTTTGTGTGTATGAGTGCATTTGTGTAAGTCCACCTGTGTCATGCAATGGAGTACTACAGTTACAGATGGTTGAGCTGCCATGTGGGTCCTGGGACTTGAACCCGAGTCCTCTAGGAGAGCAACCAGTACTCTTCACTGCTGTCATCTTTCCAGCCTCTGATTTTACTCTTTTAAGTGAAAAATGCTTTCTGCATTATCTTCTCATGGTCAAATCATATCTTCATTCTTCAAGCTTTTTGGTATCTGTTTTTCTTGAGTACTGTGTATTGAACCCAGTGCCTTTGCACATGCAGGACAGCCATTGAGCTACATCTCCATTCCTGTGATCTTTTATTTTCATTTGGAGACAAGGCCTTGGGAAATTTCTTAGGCAGAACTTAAACTCACTCTCTATGTAGATCAGGCTGGGCTTGAAGTTTGCACCCTCCTGTTTCAGGCTCCTGGTAGCTGGGATTATACACACTGCCAAACCTTGACTTAATCCTTAAACATTAAATAAAAGCTCTGGGATATTTGTGAAAGTTTTGTCTGCAAATATCTTTCTTGTAAGATATGAATAAAGATGTCCTGACCTGCCATTTCAAAACTTTTGCTGAAAATAGGACATGGCCTGGTAATGGAATTTCAAGCATAAATGAATATCATACAATAGTTACTTATAACCTATTTTTAACCTTAATTACCTGCATAACTTAGAATTCAATGTACTTTTTAATGTTGTACATTGGGGATGTGAGAATTGTCAAGTTTCATGTTAGACCTTCAGGTTGATCCAGCTTAAGTTGTTACCATATAGAGATGCAGAAGAAACCCAGTTCCAAAAATGTCTTCTCAGCTGTGGTGTTTGGGGGTGTATGTGAGCCTCGGGAGGAACCAGATTTTCATTTTTGTTCTTTTTATTAACAATATATATTTTTATTAAATATATTGGTATATATCTTAATAAATATATTGATATATATCTTCTTAAACATATAAATATATATTCATATGGATTGCTGTGCATTTTGCACAATACAACTTAATCATATCTAGCATCTTACCCCCACAAAATTTCATGTGTATGGTTATATATGTTATGGCCCATGGCTTCAAAGTTTGCGTCCCCAGATGTGAACTGGTGTGAGTTCATTCGCTGGATCCTGGTCAGACCAGCTCTCCCTCCCCCTGCTGTGGTCAGCTGCCAACAGACCCTCAGCTAGCGTTGAGCTTCTTACCCATTTCCCCTGTTATATCCTGGGTTTTGGTCTGATTTGAATTTGCACTGGTCTTGTGCATGTCTCACCACTGTAAGATCATAAGAGAAAGTTCCCAGCTGCCGGGAAAGCTACACTTTCCTGTGATCCATCCACGACCCTGTGTGACAGGTCTTAATTTCTAATCTAGAAATGACTGCAAGAGGAAGCTGAAAACAGCCCTTTATAACTCTGTATCAAGTCCCTGGATGGAACTGTGGCATCCATCGTGTTGAAGGAGTGATTCCTAGCCCTACTTCTGAGAAGCTCATGGGGGGATATCCTGCATATACCCCGCTGAACGCAGCATTTGTACAGACCTTCATGCCCTGTTTCAACTTGAGCCCATCAGCCCATTTCACACCAAAGTAGTTGCAGGGTGTGTTTAGGTGTTTCTTCTGTACGGTTTTGTGGTGGAGAGTGAGGTGTGATGAAGGTAATTCAGGGCTTGATGCCTCTTCCTGTTTTCATTGTTGTAGCTTATTTTTAAAATTAGTTTTTATATTAATAATTAATTAATTAATTTAGAAATACCTTCTGGGATTTACAACTCTGAGCTGGGCAGAGCCTGAGTGATTGTGATCACATGTGACAACACTAGGCATATATATTGGACTTATGCTTTAATCTCAACACTCTTGTTTGGCAGTTTAATGGGTATATTTTACAATCTTCCATTGTGTGTGGCATTAGATCCTCTCTTTCAAATGCTGTTATTAATATCACCTAAAATAAAACTTGAATAAAATATTGAAGACTAAAAGAAGAAAGAAGCCCAAAGAGGGGTGGAAGAGATGGACACACCCTGTTCTTACAAAGGACTCAAGTTCAGTTCCCAACACCTATGCCAGGCAGTTTCAACTGCCTGAAACTCCAGTTCCCGGGCATCTGATACACTCTGCTGGCCTCTGTGGACATATGCATGGAGACACATATATACATATGATTTCAAAATATAAGAATTATATATATTAAATAACCCAAAAAACAAACAAACAAAGCTCTCCAACATTAACAAGTCTACTATACTAGTGTTCTCTGGCACTGGTTTCTCCAGCATTCCCAGGCCACAAGGTAGTTTGATAGACATGCAAAGCCTCAGGTCTCACCTTAAGCTCACTGAAGCTTAATAAACAATTCCTCCTTAAATTCAAGTTTGCGGAACACCATTTCACAGAGCAGTCATTTCAGAATAAACATCTCCCAGGATGGCCGCGGCATTTACATGGATTGCAGCTCTGTGTGCCTACTGTCTGTAAATCAAAAATACCTTAAATCAGAGAGGAGAGTCCTAGAGACTTCAGAAGTAATGTGTCCCCATGAGCAGCAACAGACTCAACTGTAAACCTGTGGGAAATACTAATTATCTTACCCCATCCCAAACGCACATCTAGCTTTGAGGTTTAGTCATCTGTGTTTGAACCCACCTGTAGGTTAGTCTCACAGTAGCTGCCGAGTGGGAGATACAGTGGTAGGACCCTTTGATGCTACCAAACACCGACAAAGCACGCATTCAAAGTTCTCAGAGGGAATGTGGACTCATCCCTCCAAGAGCAATGCTGTGTTTTTAAAACATACACGGAAGAGGTTAGAGTTGCCTATTTTCTCACTTTGTATATTCCTGTCCTTCAAAACTCATAGAAAGGAATCTGTTCTTCAGTCAGGCTAGAAGGCCTGGGAGGAGTCCAGTCAGCTACAGGCCTTCTTGGAAGAATCTTGCCCCTGTTTTTGATAGGGCAAGGTTAATTTGTAACAAGGCACATCTTAGTAGAAGGAGGAATTCTGAAAAGGCTGCCTTAGACTGGTGTTAGGTGCAAAAGCAGTTTAGGCCAATCTGTCTCTGAAGTGACCTATGAGGAAAAATCCTCAATCTACTGTCTCACTTGTGTTCACAACAATGCGTACATATATGTAAAATTGTATAGCTATGACGGACATACACACAGATTGTCCAAAATTATAGAACAGCCTAAAGTCAATCCGTGTCAGGATCCACTCCACTCCTGTGCCTGGGCTTGTGATCTTCCCTCCGCTTAGATTCTTAAAGGGACCCCAGCAAAGACCTCTGGACTTGTAACCATGCGCCTGCTGGAGGCAGCACCATTCTATGAAATGTGAGATGTCTTTCCTCCATCTGTCGCTTCTGTTTTTCTGTATCACATTCAATTCTTTCCCCAAGATTCTGGGAACATGGGCATTACAGCCTAGAAAATAACCCGGAACCCATCCAGTAGCACAAATAAGAGTGACAACACTTTGAATGTCCATCCTTATTATCTATACTGATCATGTTATGTTGCTTTGCTTTCCAGTAATAGGAACAACTGGGAGTTATTTTATACGTAAAATTATGAATTAGGTGCTGTATCATATAACCCCCCCAGACATCGAGGACCATATGCTGTGATCCTTTGATACTTGCTATGTGACTTCTATTTGTGAAACTTTTGGTTTGAGGATGACAACATTGATTCTTTACCTACTGTAGAGGTATTCTATTTTTTTAAAGATTAAAACTATGTTTTGCAAAACAGTTTAAAGCACCTCTTTAGACAACCCTGGTTCAGTACCTATCAACCATCCTAACTACAGTTCCAGAGGATCTGACGTCCTCTTCTGACCACCATAGGAATTATAGGACATGGGTTCACTTACATACAGGCAAAACACCCATACACAAAAATTAAAAATAATAAAGTGTTTTTTAAAAGCTAACTGTAAAATATGCTGAGGCCTTTTGATTAAAAACAAGCAAAATTCAATGTATCTCCTTTTATATACAAAACATTAGCAAAGGAAATCTATGAACAATATCATCAAAGCCCCCCCCCGCGAGTAGTAAAATTGAAGCATTGGACATAACATAAAATATATCTGCAATTTATACATTTAAATTTCTAATTGTTTCCCGGTCCCTCGGAGCACTTTTCTTGGTCAAGTAAGTGCCCACACTGTGCTCCATGTTGTATGAGTCACAGTCAGTCTTGACTCTGTTATACTAAAAACTTAGAACACTTGCACAGACTCCCAATTATACAACGGTTGGAAAAGTTCTTTAGAAAAATGTGACTGTTTGACTGTCAAATGCAAATCTCTGAAGCTGTTAGCAGTAATATTCCTAAATTCTTGTTATTTGTTTTTCTTTCTTCCCTGTTAGCTTCTCCAAATTTAAGCCCCAGAATTTAAAAAGGTAACAATTAAAAAAATATATAAATATAGATGATGATGATGATGGTAGATAGATAAATGATAAATGATGGATGGATGATAGATAGTGAAGGGGTTATGAGATGGCAGTCAGGGAGCGTGCTTACAGCTCTTGTTTTGCATACCTTGAGATGTAAAGTATATGCCCAAGACCAGGAAGAAATACCTTTCCAGTAATGGACTTCAAAAGAGCCTTGATCAAGGCTATAGCAACGGGAAAACCGATCCATATCCTCACCTCTTACTTCATCTTACAGAAAGACTGAAAATAGAAACAGGAAGGATGTGAGGGTAAAAATCACTGCATCAGCTACTTAGAGAGAGGCTTGTCACTTGCCACAGCCTCACTGGACATCTGTGAGATTTAATGCCACAGGAAGCAGACAGGATACAATGGCTGACTCAGAACGACTGGGGTGATTTAGAGGAGATGAGACAAACATCCACTAAAATAATCTTATTTGTGAGAATGAAGAACAGAGGCTGAAGGAGACCACGCGGAGGACTCTGCAGGCCATCCCTTTAACCACTGTGCTGCCACAGTGCCCTTAAACAGCTGACTGGGAGATGTGAGACCAGCCTGTCACCTCAGACAGCATTGGCTGGAACATCCTCCTGAAGAAGGAGAAGGCAGCTGCGTGTGGTCTCCTGAATTGCCAGCAGTTGCACTGAAAAATAGTTCAGTTTAAAGCTGGCTTCTGATTTCACACAGAGGCAGCTCAGAGGTATTCAGACCTCACATGGAGCATCTTTCTCTTAGCATACACCACACACTAATATCTTGTGTTTTTTATATTTTTCACTTATTTTTATTTGATATGTATAAGTGTATTGCTCACATGTATGTAAGTGCACCGTGTCTCCTGCAATGCCCAAGAGGTCAGAAGAGGATGTCGAATCCCCTGGAACTGAAGTTACTAATGGTTGGTAGCTGCTATGTGAATGGGAGCACTCGAACCCAGCTCCTCGGCAAGAGTAGCCAGTATTCTTAATCGCTGATCCATTTCTCCAGCGCCCTGATGTCTTATTTTTCCTCTCTTCAGGAGGGATCCTAAATTTAGTCTGCCTTCATCAGTACTTGATTGAGTCTCACTTGTAAGCCATGAAAAATTTGAGTTATGGTCCATCATTCTCTGATCTTACCAAAAAGAAGATAAAAACAACAGCAACAATTAAAAAAAAAAAAAAGGCCTTCACATTTGGGGAGCCAGCAGTAAGAAATGCAAACACATGAGTAAGGTGGTAGACCAAAAGTTAATTTCCTCCAGACTTCCATATTGAGATGGTAGCAGCTAGCTTGATGCTCAGAGTCCTAAAGGGTCAGTTCCAGTGTGATCGCAGCGCCCTCATAGAGACCTAAAAGAGCACCCCCACAGTGTCCCGTTCCACCTCATGGGAACTCGGCCAGAGGAACAAGTATGGCCCAAGAAAAGAACCTTCTCCAGATGCGAGGCCGGCCTTGCTTGTGATCTCATGGTCTCTGATGTACTAGAAATAATTAATAATTTTAAAGCTGCTCAGTCCATAATAATTTTGTTACAGCTACTTGAGCTAGGATGTAGCAGTGTGGAAAAGACCTCAGGAAACTTCATAATGTATAATGCAATGCTGACAGCATAGTGAGAAGAAGTGAAAAAGGATTATGGGAAGAGACAAATACGTTTAAAAAAATCATAAAATAGTTGGAAAAATGGCCTATTATTCTTGTCTGCTGGGTTACACTTCAAAGTTTTTCTTGACTATAGCCTCTGATTCTAATTTTTAGAGTGTTTACTAGAGAAAACGTGCAAGCATTAACTCTGACTCTTCTCTTGTGAGATGCATGGCTTTCCCCAGCATCTTGCCAATTTTTCTGAAGGACTTAGAAGCAATCAGTGTGAAATTCAGTTGTCAGGAGGTGGGACATCTACTCCAGGTCATGGTGGAGCTCCCAAGTCTGACTTCTAGTCTGACTCCTGTAAGTACCAATTAGCAAGCACGAATAACAGCGTTTATCCTTCTTCCCAGTGCAGTACTCCTGACCTACTGCCTAGTCTACAATAAATTGTTTCTTCCTAAGTTTGTCCAATTTAATTTTCCTCTATCAAAATCCACATGATTCAGTAAAAGCTGATATTTGAGTAATTAATAGTTTTTCAGCATCATTGTATTTAGGAATATGGTTTGGTTCTAGAAGTTAAAAGGGAAGCTAAATGGTTAGCTGCAAATAAAGCTGACTCAAGGCAAATAACAATGAAAAATAACCGATATAGTTTGGGGTTAAATCAAAGTTCTAAAAGATGTGATTTTTTTTTCTAAATATACACAAAGACACAAACCAATGAGATATATAAATAAAAAATATTTTAGAAAACATAACCCAAAATTCAGTGATAAGCTAAAAAATTAAGAAGACATAGAGGTGTCACTAGTAGAAAAAAATCTTGAAGTCATTCTAATTTATTCACTAAATATAGAATGTTTCCAGAATTCCTAAATTCTACCAAAACCAAATACATCTTCAGATTTCAATGATCATAATTAAAATACAATTCAAATTTAGAAATATAAACACATTATACTCATTTTAAATATCAAGTTTATGAAACTTTAAATTATTAGTAGGGAAACCTTTTAAATCATGTCCCATATATCATAGGATAGATCATAGAGCCCAAAAGTTTAACTTTTACTCAGAAATTAAAGATTAATTAAATGTGCCTTTTAAACGATCTTGGGCCATTTATACATATATATATATATATTTACCTTAAAATATGTATATTTTATATACATATATGTATATATGCAATATACATATTACCTTAAGCATTTGCTTGCTTAGGTGTATTACATTTTATGTATAAAAGTGTTCTGAGAAGCATTTACATACAAAAACCAAGGTTACTTGTAATTGGTAATAATTTATATTCCTTCAACGTAAAGTGAACAAATAAATTGTGATTTTGTGATTTTGAGGCAAATGGAGAGCTTTAGCTTTTTTTCTCTTTCAGTTGTAACAAAAGAAGAATGAAAGTAAGTTTCCTCGGCATTTATTTCAACACGCTTGAACAAAATACATACATAAATAAATAAATAAATAAATAAATAAGAGATGTAGCATATCATTGGAAAAAATTAAAGGAAAAAATCCATATTATCAACTAAGTAAATATAAGTCATTCCCTGAAATAGGCATGAAATCCTACAGCGTTTTTCCTTTCTGCCGACCTTCACATGCTAATGATTTCTGCAGTGATAACATGCTCATTTAAAGATACTCAGTTGTAGCCGTTAATAGTTCCAGACTCAGAGACGCACAGTAGACAAAAGCCAGATGTGGTCTTCGTCTTACACATCGTAGGGTTTACTAAAGAATAGACACACACTTACGCCCAGAGGTGGAAGTAGGAGAAGACAGAAGACCCTGTGATGCAGACCTGCAATGCTGTGCACCAACTGAATGACTCAGAGCAGAAGAGGGCACTCTGAGTAAGGACAGGAGGCAGGGTCACAGATACTCTTTGAGAAATTGAAAAGTGTACAAGGTGACGGTTTCTATACATGTAAGAACCTTGCTAATCTAATTTCAAATAAGTAGAAACAAAGTCAGTCTTAATTTTAACCATGGGAATCAATAGGGACACTCTTAGATTGAGATGGAACAAGGGCAATGTAGCTCACAAAACAAAAGACAACTAAGGAAAGTGCCTTGTAATATCCAAGCTGTCCATTAGGACAATCAAACTGGAGGCCTACATGGTATTGCCTTTTATTCTATGTATTTATTAATTTTTGTGGTGCTTGACACCAGGACATCTTGTTTTTACATTTTTACTGATTCTTTTGAGAATTTCATGCGATATGTCTTTATCGTACTTAGACTCGCTCCCAACATCTGCAGCTTTGTTATAATGTTACTTCCTAATTTCACATATTTTGTCACATTTGTTCAGTCCTGTTGAAACAAGCTTGTGTCCCCAGATGTTGTTCCTGATTAACTTACTTTGATTCACACCCTTAAAAGAAACTAACTCTCCCTGTACAAGTTCTTAACTGGTTACCAAATCTTCTTCAGCTAAGTTTGGAGCTTCTTACCTACTCCTCTCTCCTATGCTAAGATTTTTGTCTGATTTAAACTTGTGTGGGTCTTCTGCATGCTCTTACTGTTGTTGTAAGTTCATTTGAATAAATTTCATGCTGTCTGTAAAATTCTGTTTCCTTGTGGTCACCAATCAACTCTGGCTTATACAGTGTTTCTGCTCCCACTTCTGCAGTGGGCCCTCACTGTTGGGTGGCAGAGGTTTGATATAGGTGTCCTCTTCAAGGATAAGCACTCTGCAGTATCTTAGTCTCTGTTCTTTGGTCACCTGTGGCTTTCAGGGTTAATCACTATCTGTTGCATGAGAAAGCTTCACTGGTGAGAGCTGAATGACGGATTAGTATTTTTTTCTGTGCCCCTTTCCCCTAAGTTCCCTGGGGCTTAGGTATAGAGGTTGCATTATAGATGTGTCACCTGGAGATAGGGACCTCACAGACACTTATTCTATGCATTTGACCAATTTGGAACTTTACAATAGTCTCCATCTGTTGCAAAAATGAAACTTATTTGATGAGTAGTGAGGGGACACTTGTTTGTAATTTCTAAGTTATGCATTTAGGATACAGTTAGAAATTACGTAGGTCTTGGGTCATGACAAAAGTCGATATCTCTATAGGTTGTATGACCTCTCCCATCATGAATATTTGAGTCTCATACCACTGAGCAGGCCTTATGTCAAATTATTTAGCTGATAAATGCCCTCAAGATAAAAGTAACACTACTGCACCAATAGAGATTATTTGCTATGCTGGTCAAGGACTGTTTTTCTCCCTTGACAGTTTGCATAGTATATTCTGATACTGTGTGAGGTAGTGTTCAGGAAGGAAGTTTCCAGATCAACTCTAGCTCCATTGTTCCAATTTCTGTGTCTGAAGTATGTTCTATTTTTCAGCAATAAGGTCCTGCCTTCAAGTTTGGGATTGGCAATCAGGGGCTATGGCAATATCCTGTGTTATTTGGGGAATTTTTTGAACTACCCTGACAAACAACTTAAAGAGAGGTATTTCCTGCCTGGTACTGTATTTTTGTTACATAGCCTTCAACTACACACATGCACTAACACATATACATATATATGTATGTGAATTTTAAGTAGGCTTTTGAACTAATACATGTCCCGTTTGTTTTTCACACCACCTAATACCTAAGCATTTTTTCTCTCTCCCCTAATACAGAACTTCCTCCTCCCTCTCCAATCAAAGTATCCCTATGTTCCTCCATTTCCTTCCTTAATAACACGTTTCATACTGTCCCCCACTCTGCAGGTTCTTTTCGTTTTCCTTGCTCCTGTGGTTACATGAGGATATTTACTCACATCAGGATTTGTAGCTACTATCAAAAGCAGAGAGAGAAGATGTGCCGCTTGTTTTACTGACTCTGCTAACTCAGTTAGCATAAGAGGTTCTGGTTCCACCCTTTCCCTTCAAATTTCATGATGGTTTTCTTTACCTCTGAGTAGAATTCCATTATGTAAATGCAAAACAAGTTCATTAGCTATTCATCAGATAAAGGACATTTAGGTTGTTTCATTTCTTAGCTCCTGAAAAGAGAAACAAATATGGCTGAACAAGTGTCTCTGCAGGAGTACAGTAGTCCTTTGCCTATGGTAGATGTATTTTCATTTTTCAATGAGATCTTCACACCGATTTCCACAGTGATTGCACCAGTTTAGGATCCCACCAGCAGTGAATGAAATCCCCATTGCCTCTGATATGAGCCAGTATTTGATGTCTCTTGTTCTCTTAATCTTAGCCATTCTGACTAAGGAGAGATGAAATCTTAAAGTAATTTTGATCTGCATTTCCCTAGTTACTTAGAATGTTGAAGACTTTTTAAGGTGTTATTTTTTAAATTAGCCATTTTTAATTTCTTCTTTTGAGAGTTCTTTTTTCAGATTCATAGCCCATTTTCTAATTTGGTCACCTGTTTACTTGCATCTTTGTTTTTTGAGTTCTTTACATATTTTAGATATCAATCTTCTGCCAGATGTACAGCTGGTGAAGAATTTCTCCTACTTCATGAGCTTTCCCTTCACTCCATTCGCTGTTTCCTTGGTCATAAAGAAGCTTTTCGTTTAATGAGGTCCCAATTGTCAGTTGTTGCTCTTAATTCCTGATGGGCTGAGATCCTTCCTGTTCAGCAAGTTCTTTCCTGCACCTATATCTTGCAGGATGCCGTTTATGTTTCCTTCAAACAGTTTCATAATTTCAGGTTTCATATTGAGTTCTTTCATCTATTTGTAGTTGACTCTTATGCAGGGGGATAGATGTGTCTAATTCATTCTACACAAGATCCAATTTTTCCATAACCATTGCACTGTGTATTCTTGGAAACTGTCAAATATCAGGTGACTGACATTGCCTGTTTGGAGCTTCCATTTTGTTCCACTGAGCTACATGTCTGCTTTTGTGCCCAAGCCATGCTGTTTGTGACTGTGACTGGGTCATGTGGTTTCAAATCTGATGTGGAAACCCCCCAGCTTTGCATTTTGTGCCCAGAATTGCTTGGCCTAGCCAGTTTGGGAGTCCATGAGAATTTTAGGATTTTTTTTCTATGTCTGTGAAGAAGTCATGGGACTTTGATTGGCACTGCATAGAATGCAATGAGGTTGCTTTGGGTAAGTAGGATGACTGTTTTCACAATATTAGTTCTGCCAATTGATAAACATGTGAGATCTTTCCACCTCTTTGTTTATCTCAATCTATTTCTTCAAAGTTTTACTTTTATTGTAGAGGTCTTTAGTACATTTGGCTAGGTTTATTCCTATATTGTGGTTATTGTGAACAATAGTGTTTTATGAACTGTTTGTTGTTCATATTGTTGTATAGAAACTTTTATAAATGATTTTGTGTTTTTCTCCATTGTTGATAGTGTTGATCATTTCTAGAAGTTTTCTGGTTTAAATTAGGGTATCTCATATGTATACTATATCATCTGAAAATAGTGATAATTTGATGTCTACTTTTTCTTTGAGTACCATTTTTAGTTCCTTATTTCTATTGCTCTAGCTAGAGTTTCAAGCACTATATTGAAAAGGATTTGAGATAGCGGATATAGCCTTATCTGGTTTCTGTTTTTAATGGGCAACCTTTGATTTTTTCCTCCATTAGGAATGATGTTGGCTTTTGGTTTGCTGTATATAGGCTTAATTATGTTGCTGTATATTTCCTGCAATCCAGTTCCCTCTAGAACTTTTATTATGAATGCATGCAGTATTTTGTCAAAGACCTTTTCTGCATCTATTGAGATAATCCTGTAATTTTTGTTTAAATCCATTTATATGGTTGATTACATTTATGCAAATTGTATTTATTTGTTTTACTTATGTATTTATTTAATTTATTACTTATGTGCATTGAACTACCCATGCATCTCTGTAATAATGCCAACTTTATTACTGTGGATAATCTTTTGGTATATGTCTGTATGGGATTTGAGAGTTGGTTGAGAATGTTTGCATCCATGCTCATTAGGATATGAATCTGTGATTTCCTGTTTTGTTGCTGTGTCTTTTCTTGGTTTTGTTATTAGAGTAGCACTGACCTCATAGGAGTTCTAAATCTGCTCCAATCTTTTGAATAATTTAAGAAGTATTAGTTGTACATCTTGTTTGAAGGTCTGATAAAATTCTTCTATGACTCCATCTGGACCTGAGTTTTTTTTAGCCAGGAGGTTCTGTGTTACTGATTCAATTTCCTTATTACTTTTGGATCTGTTTAACTTGCTGAGTACTTCTTGCTTTAACTTTGGTGGTTTCATTGAATGTGGAAATTCATCTGTTTCCTTTAGATTTTCTATCTAATAGAGTGTATGTTTTAAATTATTCCCTTATAAAGTTTGCACTTACTTTCTTTGGGTAACTGGGCTAAAGGTCTGTATATCTTTTTGTTGATATTTTTTCAGAATGACAGTTCTTAGATTCATTTTTCCTTGTATTGGTTTTCTTCTCTTTTTTTGTCTTTTCACTTCCCTGTCAGGTATAGGAGCAGATCTTACAATCAAATTAAAGAAGGATTGGGTTACTCTGATAATATTTGTGCTACTATTGCACCAGCACGTATATCGCTAAGTTAGTTGTTGTGATAGTTCTCAGGATTCACAGCTGCTGCATAAGCATGATAGTATTTTTTTCATAGCACCTTCCTGCACTATGAATGCTAACCAGTAAAGGTGAGGTTCTGAAGTCAGAACCAGCTTGATTCCTCCTTGTTTGTTGCACAGCTCAGATATTCAGTGTCTTTAGCAATAGTACCTTGCCATCCAGTTCTGGTAGGTAACCAAGGGGCAATGGCCAGTACTGTTTGAGAGTCTATGGGACCCCTGGTCAACAGGTCCTAGAGAGGAAGTCCATTCCTGGAATTGAGGTTTTGACTTTTCATTATCCTATGATGTCTAGAAAGGGGAATGCTCCCATGTTAAAAGGTAATTCCTTCTAACTTCTTGATATTATGCTTAAGAATCTGAGTCCAAACAAGTTATCATATTAAACTGTCTCTTAATGACTTATTGCTATGCTCATAGATTAATGCATCTCTCAACTCTCACCAGAGAAGTTCTTTCTGCAGTAGATGGTGACTAATATAGAAAGCTGCAATTGACCAATACACAGAGAAAGAGAGGCTGCAGAGCTCTTTGCCCCGAATAGGACATCTATAGCAAACTCTCCATCCAAAGGCTCTGGGAATCAGTGGAACAGGGGATGGAAAGATTGTTAAGGCCGCAGGTGATGGATGACTATACGGAAACATTTTTCCAGACATCTGCTCCATTGCTTATATGAACTGACAGCAACAGTTCAGAAAAGTGACAGCATGCCCAAGCCGAACCAGGAAACACCAGTTCAAACCAGAAAAGATTCCCAGCAAATAGAGGAGGATTTGGGTAAGAAGTTCCAGTCCCACTTAAGGAAACTGTAGTAATAGATGGCTGTCGGGAGGGGCAAAGACAGTCTCTTTCAGGCATGGGACTCTTGGTACCTAGGTTAACCAACCACCAATGGATAGACCCCCAGTAAAGGACATTTGAAAATACAAATTAGTTTCTATAGGCCACGTGTATGCATATTATATATAAAATATATCATATATAATAGACTACATTTAACTGGATGGGTGGCAAAAAAGGGAGGTGGAGATAGGGGAGGAAATCTAAATATCATCAAATTATATTGTCTGAAAATAGAAAAAAAATCAATAAAAATATAGTAAGTACATAAATTTCCCTTAATACTGGCATTGATGTGTTCCAGAGGCTTTGTTGTACTGCGTTATCATTTTCATTTAGTCCCATCTTTACTTTTATTTTGTTCTTGATTTATTCTTTGACCCACTCATATTTTAGGGATGTATTGTTTAATTTCCATGATTTCACATAGTTGCATCTTTTGCTATTGGTTTTAAGCTTTATTACATTGTGGTCCAGTAAAATACACTGAATAATTGCATTATTTTTTCTATTTGTTGGGGTTCTTTTTTTAACCTTGATATGTTGAGTAGATGGGCTGCTGAGTAGAAAGATGTGTTCACTGGTACTTGAGTGGAATA
Organism: Eospalax fontanierii; assembly: GCA_035773235.1. NCBI lineage: Eukaryota > Metazoa > Chordata > Mammalia > Rodentia > Spalacidae > Eospalax > Eospalax fontanierii. The sequence goes on along the minus strand of CM069547.1, from coordinate 47,681,524 downwards.
TTCTGATGTCTGTTCAGCCCATTTGCTGTATCATATCATTGAATCAGATGTTTCTCTATTTATTCTTTGTCCATATGAGCTGTCTCTTGGAGAAAGTGGGGTACTGAAGTCACATACTATTACTGAATTGGGATTAGTCTATGTCATGAAGTCCAGTAGTACCCGTATGAATTAGGTTCACCAGTACTTGGTACATATATGTTTATGATTCTGATTTCTTCTTGATGAACACTTGATCAGAATGATGTGACCTTCTTTATCTTTTCTGATTAATTTTAATTTGGAGTTTATTTTGTCAGGTATTGGAATCTCAAGGCCTGCTTGTTTCTTGGTGCCATTTGGTTAGAATATTTTTTCCCGTCCTTTCAGCCTAAGTTATTCCTTATCCTTGAAGGTAAGATGAGTTTCTTGTAGACAGCAGGAAGATAAATTTTGTTTCTTAATTCATTCAACTAGCCACTGTTTTTTGACTACATAGCTAAGGTCATTGATATTCAAAGTTATTATTGAATAATGTGTATTTGTTAGTGTCATTTTATTTTGTATTCTTAGTACTATTTTGTTTCCATGATTATATTTCCACTTGTTTTCTTTCTGTAGCCTCTTGGTTATGGTCATTGCTTTCTTCAGTAATTTATATTGGTACAAGTTTTCTCTGCAGGGCTGGTTTGGTGGGTACACATTCTTTTTGTGTTTATCATGGGAAATTTTTATTTCCCTTTCAACCAGTTTTGTTGGCTAAAGCAGTCTGGGTTGGCAGCTATGATCATTTAGAATTAATTTGGAATACTTAGCTCCAGGATCTTCTAGCTTTTATAGATTGCACTGAAATGTCAGCTGTAATTCTGATGCATTTTTCTTTATATGTAAGTTATTGATTTTCTCTTTCAACTTTAAGTATTTTCTCAATTTTTGTACATTTACCATTTTTATTATGATACGCCATGAGGAGGTTTTGTTTCTGGTCATGTCTGTTTTGTATTCTGTGTGTTATTGTATTTGCATGAGTATGTCTTTCTTTAATTTAGGAAAGTTTTCTTCTATAATCCTGCCATTGACCTGACATTATTCTTTCTCTATGCCTAAAATGTGAACATTTGTTCTTTTTAATGTGTCGAATATTTCTTGAATATTCCATTCCATGTTTTCCTTTTTAAATGTTTTGTATTTGCTTGGGTGATCCAATTCTCCAATTTGAGCTTCCAGTCATGATCTCTGTTTTCTTTGTGATTCATTCTGCTCATGAGGACTTTTTCTGCTGTTTCAAATTGGCTCACTGAGATTTTCTATTCCACCTTCAGTTCAACTTGAGTTTTCTTCAATATTTCTGTCTCTTTTGTGACTTTGCATTTCAAATCCAAAATTGGCTTTGTTATTTCATTCAGCTGTGTGTTTGTACTTTCTTTGGTTTCACTCCAGAGAGTATACTGATGCTTTTTGACTTCTTTGTTTGTGTGTTCTTTAAAATTCCTAAAATCTCTGACCATGTCTCTATTCTTTTAAATACCTGCTCCTGAGGTTCCTCTAAGTAGTTCTAACTGTGGAACTCTTCTATGTGACTGGTGAGATTTGGTGGAAACAAATCATCTTGTTTTTTCAAATTATTTGTGTTTTAGCATTGCGACTTGTGTCTATGGACTTTTTTTATTAATTGAGTCTCTGATATGATTTTTCCCCCCTGTATTGAGATGAAGTTTGGTTCTGCTTTGACTGTTATTGTACCTTGGTGATGTCTGATCAGATGTGAGTGGCTCTTTGGTTTGTTCTTCAGGTTCTGATTTTGATTTGTTACCGTAGGGATGAAATGTTACCAAGAAGGCTAATAAGAGATTTTCCAGTAGAGTAAATGCTTCCAGGCTCAAGGCAGGAAGATTGGGACTATCTGGGCAGATTCTGACTAGGTGAGCAGTGTTATTTAGCTCCTTTTATATATAACAACAGAAGTAAATAATTGCCATGTTTCCAGGCTGGGTGCTCTGTGAAGTTTCATTCATTTAATTTCATTTATTTTGGGGCACTATTGATTTCAGACAACTGATGTAATATTCTTCTTATATCATGGCAGATCCCTCCCCATTCTAACATTAATATCATTATTCCATATCTGTAGAGATTTAAATAAAAATATTTTATTTGCTTTTTATTTTGTGTTTATGAGTATATGCCTTCATGTATGTAATTGCGCCCATGTCATGCAATGCCTACAGAGGTCAGAAGAGGGCATCAGATACTCTGGATCTGGAGTTAAGACCAGAGATATGGAGCCACTATCTGCCCTTTCTTCAGCCCCAGATTGAATCTTTGCTAGTTGATCCTCTCTCAGATTTCTTCTTATTCAACCTGAGGAGAAAAATTAGAGCCTAGCTGTAAGAACAGCTAGTGTTCCTGACTGCTAAGCCGTCTATCCAGCTCCCTGTGTAACCTTTTAAACATGTCCAAATGGTGATATCCAGTACTTCACTCAAGACTGAATTTCCATATGATGTTTTCTATGCTTGTTTCATAAAAAATCATATAGATATGCAAATGTACCATATACAAAACTGTTTGCTTAGTTCCCACTATTGGAAAAACTTTAACCTGAAAATAAAGTATTTTGTACAGAACTAATTCAATTCAAAGGCAACCCCAGTGGCAGATTGCTCTCTGAGATTTACTACATTAATTTGGCACTATGATTTTATTCTACCTAAATTCCCTGTAGACAGGGATGTCTAGTGGCCCCTCTGAATAAGACACCTATCTCAACATTCGATTTGTAGATACTTTAGGAAATAAATTGTTCACATGCCTGTCCTCTAAAGATAATTTGCTGCATACATTATCAGTGAAGGAAGTCTGTGCATCCTACTGCCCATTCTGATCTTGTGGCTACACTGTCATTTGCTCTTTGAATACTCTGCAAAAAACTCAGTAATTCTAATTTCTTGGATAATTGATCAGAAGTATAGGTAATCCTGAATGTATTTTCTTCAAAGAGTAGAGCTCTGTTTTTTTCCCCTCAGGTTGAATAAGAAGTAATGTGAGAAAATGAATAATAAGGTTTTGAAAAAAGAAAGAATTAACTAGCAATTTAGGAATGGAGAGATGACACATCAGTGAAGAGCACTGACTGTTCTTGCAAGGGACCTGGGTTCAATTCCTAGTACCCACATTGTCTGTATCTGTCTGTATCTCTGGTTCTGGGGAACCTAATGCCCTCTTCTGACCTCTGTGGACTTGTGTGACATGGGGCACTTACATACCTCAGATAATGGACTCATACATGTTAAAAAATATATCATCTATAATCTGAAATACATTAAATAAGTGACTGCAGATAACCAGGGAAAGTATATTCTGTGACAGAGAGCTTGGCTATAAATCAATGTAGGTCATTCTTGCCTTGTGGGATTCCTCAGGCTATAATCAGCTTCAACCTGTCTAGGAAACATGTTTCCTACTTATTTACAATATATTATCTAGTATTTATTTTCCTTTATGAAAAATGATAACTTAAGTATATATATATATGGTGCCTTCATAAAAAATCATAAGATGGGTAAATGATAATACATCTTAAGGTATTAAAAAATAATCCATTGTGTTCTCATACCTTTGTAATTGAGATGTAAATAATCAGAAAAAAAAAAACAAAATTGACTCAGTGCACAGGAGATATGATACACCCACATTTAAACCAACAGCATGACTTCAAACCATCATGTTCTTGACTTTATTCATGAAGGATACTAATGCAGGACATCAGGATAGAATCTAAAGAATTGCTTGTGAGTGACCCAAAACCAAAAATGAACTATGGTTAGAAATACCTGCAGAAGTCATCCTTAGCAGTATACTTGACTAATTTCTGCACGCTGTGTACTTAAGCTGAAAGATCTCCAGTTACCTCTACCTTTTCAGTAGCTTGTGAATCTAAAAATGTTAACCCTCATAGGATTTTGGAAACCGTTATCTTCAACTGTCACCTCCACTTCTGTAAAACCCTCCTTCTTTGACTGAGAAAAGAGTTACAATTTTTTTTCCTTATTCCTAGAACAATTAAAAAAAAAAGTTTAATTAAGAATTTCTCTCAGTGAGGCACAGCATTCAGCCCCACCCGTCTAGGTCCAGGACAGCCAAATGAAAGAAGTATGATTTTGCCAATCAGAGTTTGGGAAACCAGAGTTTATTTGGGTTTACTTACAAAGCAATTATCCGGGAGAGGGGGCAGGATCCTCCTAGTGAAGGTGGGCCGTGGATTTTTACTATTCACCAGAATCATTGAATTTTCTGACCTCTGCCAAGATGGTGACCTGCTTTTCTGAGTGCCCATCCCTCCTCAAGCCCCAAATTTCTAGCTCCCCGCTTAGTCTCTCCCTCTACATACAACTCAAGTCACTGGTCAATTGGGAGGGATAGCTGACTCTATTGGCTTCTTCCTTTGTCAATCAAACTCCTTGTGCCGGGTTCTGACTGTGTGAGTCCGCATTCCGACAGAGGAAAGCTTCATGCTACTTGCTCTCCTCTCCTCAAACACCCAAATGCCAGTAGTTTTTCAATGAGGGCTGGGGCCTCCAGAGACCCTCCTTGGTCCATGCTGGAATTTTCAACTGGCTTGATCTTGTGCACATCTTGTACATTGCTGTGAATTCCCAAATGAATTAGTAAAAGGAAGCCATACTTAAATAAGCTTTCCTATTGACTGATTTCCTTAAATTATAAACTTAAAGATTGCGGACATGGCATTGCTAAAAACATTTTTAAGAGATGAAAGGAAGTCCTGAAAACACAGGCGATGAATGGGTTAATTCTCATAGACTCTGCTAAGGTTCCAAGTCCTCATTTAGAAGTATTTTTATATTTTCAGTTCTGCCTTGTCCCTCATTGTCATTATATTCTAAAAATAAATGTAGTTATCACTGAATTTAATGAAAATTAAAAATATATATATATCATGCAGTCCTTTAATTTTTGAGAAAATTGAGTCAATTGTCCATTATTGTTTCTCCATTTTTATCTACAGAGGAACAAAATGACAAGAGAATGAACAGCAAAGAGGCAATTTGGCTTTAAAAATATCCGGGGGAGGTACAGATGAACTCAGACAGTTCTCTGACTCCTTTGATTCTGACTTAAGTGGCCCTTTTCCAATGCATTTATCTTGTGTCAACAGGCTATTAAGAGAGTTGCAAAAGAGTACATCATTTTCTTGGTTGACAAACCAAAAATAGCTGGCTTGAAAAGCGTGCGGAGAGACAGATTGCCATGTTGCTTGCCTTGCTTTTTCTTCCGTTCATGTTGTTAGCATCAAAGCAAAGCCACCCAGTCAGCAGGTTCAGACATCATGATTGTCTGAGCACATTGAAGGTTCTTGGAGAGTAAATTCAACCGCACTTCAACAACTTTTTAAATCAATTGATCTTATTTTTAACTTCAGTCTGATGACTTAGGGAATCTAAGACTTACTTAGAGGATGCACACAGCAATGCTCTAGGCAAGGTTAGTATCTGAAGTCTGAGAAAGATGACAGGATGCAAGAGAAAGATAAGAATAGTCTCAGTGTTTTGAAGGAAGTGGCAATCTGCTGAATAAATAGAGATAAGTCGAAGGAAAAGAAAGAAAGACGAGAGAAAACACAGCGTGCTAATTATTTGGATCTTAATCGTCCCTGTAAAGATCCCAGTGGTAGAGGTTTGTTCCCTAAGGTGAGACTATCAGGACATAAGAGAAGCTTTAAGAGGATGATCTAGTGAGAGCTTTTCAGGTTGCTGAAAGAGTCCGTACCTTCAAATGGAAGAGTAGGACCCCAGGTCTACTGTTCCTCCATGAGCTCCCACATGTTTTGCTTCACCATAAATTCCAAAGTAACAAGGAGGAAAATGAATTTCTGGTTAGAGGCTTATACTCCGGGAGCCATAGAAAGTCCTTGTCCCAATACCTGCTTGTTTGAGGTGTTTGATGCTGTAACAGAAAGCTGATAAAACTGTGCACTTGGCCTAAGGATATTTGAGTATGTTTTAAAAACAGTTGGCCTGACATTAGTGGCAATTTCCAGCCCATAATTATATTTATCTCCTTTGTTTCCTCTCCTCTCGTCTATCCAGTCTGTTCTGATTGACTCTCATACAACGTTCTAATGCTTTATACATGTTCAGAGTTCAAAATGCTCAGATTGGGAAGCCCATTGTCTATTGAGGTCAGTGCCAAGGTTTTCATCGTTACTCATGCTGTTGAAAATGGAGAATGAAGATCAGAGACAAGGAGCAGGAAGATAAGATGGAGTTAACGGGAAAATTGAATGATTTAATCAAATCAAGTACATATTGCTCATTTTATAAACATTAGAGTGTTATGGGGACAGCTGGTAGTAGAATAGAAAACTTTGCATTGTCCAGAGCACAGTCTTGCAGGAGATACGATTCTAATCCCAGAATCTGTAAAAAGCAATTCTAGGACTGAAGAGATGTCTCAGCACTGGAGACTGTTCTTGCAGAGGACCAGGGTTCAGTTCCCAGCACCTACATGGTGGCTGAAACTCTCTGCAACTGCAGTTTGAGGGGATATGTGGACAATACACTCGTACACACAAAATAAAATAACAAAATACAATAAAAAGGCAATTCTATGTCCCAGGGAGTTGGCTCAGTGGTTAAAGATAGGATTTACTGAATCCACCATCCATGGGGTGGTGGCTTCCTTATACTTCCAGTTGCAGAAGGCAGAAGCAGAGGCTAGACATGACTGTGGCCTTTAATATTTACTAAGAGACACTGTCAAAAGAATAAGTTGGGAGAGAAATTGAGGATTAGTCGAGACATTTGCTTATGACCTCTGCAGGCACAAGTACACATGTATATGTGCACTCACCCATATACGTGTCTACACACATGTATGTGTGCACTCACCCATATACATGTCTATACACATGTATATACATTACATAACACACAGAGACACTTGAAAATGCAAAGAGAAGGAAAATTCTATTTTGTTAACATGAGTCGAGATTTATCAAGAGAAAGGGCTTTTGAGAGTGGGCAGAGCTCCAAGGGAGAAATGCCTTAAGAAAACAATGTTTTCTTTCTTTTTTTCTTTTTATTTGTTGTTATATACTGATTTCTGTTTTTTTCACAGAAGAAAAACTTACCAGAGATATAATGTTCAAAAAATAATTGTTATTGAAATGTCATACCAAAACACATTATTTTACATATATAAAATATTTGGGAAGTGATTTTTCTTTCTGCTCAGTAGGAAAGGCTAGCTTTTGTCTGGTTTTAAATTCATTTCACCAGCCTTGTTGCTGCCCCACACTTTGTATTGTTCTGTCTTCTTTGAACAAATCATAAAGTCTTCTTGCTATGATTTAAGTAAAATATTCATTACACATTCACATATATTGCCATGAGATGCACGATGGCATCATTTTTAAAATGTTGCTCCTTAACAGAGCTAGTGAATGTTAAAGCAGTTTTATCCTTGCATGGCACAGGCAGAGATGAATGCATGTTGGAACTGTTGCTATTGTTGTGAGTGTGCATTCTTGATCCTGAGTCCTGGGATACAGCCATCATTAAAACTGAAGAAGGTCAGAGGGCAGTGGGAGAATCAAGTAAATAAACAGTTCCAGCACAATGTGTGAAGAAATGTAATTGAGTTAAGTACAAGGTCCTTCAGAAACGTGAATAGAACAGCAGTTGACTCTGCAATGGGGTCAAGAGAAAAACTCACGTGTGGGAGCAACATGTGAGAGTTAGATTACAAAAGGAATTATCCAATCACATTGTCTGCCCTGGCTCTGCCCCATGAATCACTATAATCAGATATTGTAATTTTAAAGATAGAATCAGGACAAGTACAATGAGTGAATAACCCATCTTTAACTCAATCAGAACGAAAATGGGCTTGAACACAAGGTCATGTTTGCTAGTGCTGTGAAGTCAGCAGAGACACAAAGTGTAATGTTTTCTACTTAACCTGTGTGCACTGCTAAGTGACTGAGATTAATGATGGTCTCCCCAAAAAAACGAGGGGAGAATTTCAATATAAGCATAAGAAAGCTTGTAAAACAAGGCTTGTTTAGATAAAATTTTATGCAGTCTTCTCTCGTAAGAGAGAAAAATGGTAATTAATTCTCGATCGCTATGTGTCTCTGATCATTGTCCTTTTATACTTCTCCATCCATTTCACCTTAGAAGGATGACCTGGGAATTTGTTGGGGGATGGAAATATTCAACACGATTTTTTGAATCCTGGAATTTTTTCTATAAGATTTATTTGACTTTTAAAAGCTATTTGTCTGTGTGCTTATATGCACATGAAGGCATGTGCCCCCTGAACAAAAAGAGGGAAATGAATCCTTAAAACTGCAGTTATAAGCAGTTGTGGGCTGCCATGTGGTGCTAGAAACTGAACACTGGTCTTCTGAAGAAGAACGAGTACTCTAAACACTGAGCTACCTCTCTTGCCTCTGAATTGAGTACTCTTACAAATAAGCTTCTATATGAAAATCTTTGATAATAATGATAAATGTCTTCAAGGTTTTGAGGTCTATAGATGCCACAATTTATTATATACAGCACTCCCTTTAAAACAAAGGCTTTATTTATTCATTTATTTATTTTGTTTGTCTGTTTATTTTTGAGACAAAGCCTGCCTATAGCCTGAGGTGATCTGAAACACACTATGTAGAGCAGGCTGGCCTCAGTCTCACAGAGATCTGCCTACCTCTGCCTCCCAAGTGTTGGGACTAAAGGCCTGCACCACCATACTGGCTGAACTCTATTTTTCTTATATTTAAAAGTTGAGAAAGCTGAATCAGAGAAATCTTTTTTACAGTTTACAGAGTAATCATTGGCACCCTGACTCCTTGGTTTTGCAGTATGTGCATGTGTTTCCTGAATCTATTTTATTTTTGGTTATGTGTGTGCGTGTGTGTGCATCTGTCCTGTATGTGGGTGAGAATGGGTGTGGGGTAACTGTGGAGGTTAGAAAAGGGTATCATATTTACTATAGCAGAAGTTTTATGGGGTTGTGAGATGCAAACATTGGTCATTTGTCAGAGTATTATCACTAACACCTGAGCCATCTCTCCAGTTCCCCATTCTGTGCTTTTTGTATCACAGGATGCTTTGTACCCCAAGATGATTGTGAGTAAAAAAAATTATCCCTAAGCTTTGCTTAGAAGATACAAAGGGTCAAGTAGTTCAGGTTTGTGACCCCTTTAGAGCTATGGGTTAAGACTGAGGTTAGGATTAGGTACTGGATAGTTTGACACTAGCACTCATTTTTCTTAAATGCCAAGAGACTTACAGAAAGGCTAACTACCAAGGAGCCAGTTAGACCAAAAAAGCAAGCCTATCCAGCCTTCTTCTCCCATCCCATACTATGGTAAATGGACAGTGGAAAGAATTATACAAATTATGATAGTTTGTTCCCAACACTGTCATATTCTACTTAGGTTTGCCAACTGAAAGGTATCGTGAATTTTAACAAAAGACAGAAGATTTTGTTTTAGTTTGAAAATGTTTAGTCTGTAGAGATCAAAGAGCACTCTATCTCCACAAACTGTAGCCATCTGCTATCTATGGTGTTCATCAGGATTTGAATGAGAAATATCCTACATGGTCTCAGGGATTTGAACAGTTGTTTCCCAGCTGGTGGTGCTTTTGTGAAGGTTATGGAACCTTTGGAAGGTGGGGAGATTTGCTGGAGGAAGAGGGTCTTTGGGAGAGGGCTATGAGGTGGTACAGGTCAGCCCCACTTCCTGTTTCCTCTCAGATTCCCAGCTCCATGTGATCAGATCATTCCACTTCTGCTGCCAAGCCTTTCTCTCCATGATGGACTGCATGCACTCACACTGCAATCTGAAAGAAACTTTCTTTTCCTTATGCTGTTTCTTGTCAGATATTTAGTCACATAAAGGTAAAAGTAATACATGGGTGTGTATTCTAAGGTTGCCAGTGGATCCATTAAACCATGGACCAAACTGAGCTTTATAATAAGCAGTTAGCATGGCACTGCCCCAGTCTGTGTGGTACCTGACATGGCCTGTAGGTGGCTGGCTGATGGAGCAATAATCACAGAACGGAGATTGTGAATAGAGGAGAAGTCACATTCTGGGGATAATGGAAATGGACAGAACTTCAGTTCACGGCTCGGAAACCATTACAACTTGAAACTAAGGGACTGTGCTTTCTCTGGAATTCTCCAATTCTCCATTTAATTTTTTTCCCCAAGCTTGGTTATTTAATGTAAACAAGAGAAGATAAAAGTGTAGATAAGGTGACTGCTGTAACTTCATTCATTTCAGTAATGTTACTGCTCCACAAAGCACTGTACAGTAAAAGCATAAGATTTAATTATTTTCACTGTGTATAAATCATGCTGTGGTTCCAGTGTAAACATTCTCCCAGGCTCTTGCTTTGAATGCTTCGTCCTCCGTTGATGGTGCTACTTTAGGAGGTTCAGAATAACGGGGGAGGTAAAGCCTTTCTAGAGGAGGTAGGTCACTGGGAGTAAATCATTCCTAGTTGCTTCTTGAAATGCTCGCTGCTGCCTGTCTGCTGTGATATGAATGACTGTACTCTGTCCCAGCCTCCTCCAGACTTGATGCTCTGATCCAGTGCATGGGGCTACTCTATGATGCACCCTCTGAAATTGAACCACAGAGTGTCCTTTATCCTTAAAGCTGATCTTGTCAGGTATTATACTCACAGTCATGCAAAAGGAACTAACACCAGAACACGAACATGCTTTCAATTCAGGTGGGGTCGTCATTTTTATATTCTTCATACCAACAACACTGGTTAATTTATCAATAATCTGCAAATACAAAGAGTACGTCAGGGGATGCCCTCTGCAATTTGCCCTTCCATATAACATAAGGAACAGCACAGTCTCCGGCTGCTCATGCACATGCTTCTAGACTCACAATGAGAGAACATCCTAGAGTGGCAAGCATCCAAGGGAGGTGCTAACTCTTACATTCATGTCAAGGCATAGTATGCGCCAGGAACGGCAGAGAAGGAGACGATACAAACATCTGGCAGATGAAACAAATGAGATTTTCCTCAGGAGCGCCAGGTCCACATTCTGCACCAGCCTCGCATTCACTACCTACCACTGCTCCGGAACAGTCATCTCCTTATAGTAAAAGTCATCTGCAAAGGATACCTCAAGCAGCAGAGTGATGTCAGCTCCCTGAGAGGCTTCTGAGTGTGGGAGAGACCATTCAAACATACACGGAGATGCTTTGCAGATCCAGTGCTACACTATTTTATAAAAGGGGTTTGCTTATTTTAGTTCAGTGAGAACACAAACTATTAGTTTAAAGCACCTCTTGTCTTCCTGATGCTCTCTCATCTTGGAGTATCAGTCAGAGTCATAACAAAAACTCTCCTTTCTGAAGGAGGAGTATTGACTCACAAGAGCAATATTCTAGTTTCTGGAGCCGGTGAAAAAATGTTTTGAAGACATGAAGTCATGGAGAGCAAAGGTCTGGCATCGTCTGTCTTCCTCTTTTCCTTTTTTTCCTGAAAGGTTGTTTACAAAGACTCTTTCTTTCTTGAGTGGCTTTTAAATTTCATATTCTTTTTTTAAATCTCTAGTCTTTATGCATCTTATGTTGGGGTAGGTTGGAGCAACTTACTGTTCCTGAGGATCAGGGTATCTGCTCCCTGGATGATCAGCCTGAAGAATGTGTACTAAGCCAGCTACAATGGAGAAATTGGGGAGATGTCTTTTTGCTTATTCTTTCTTCAAGGTGCTCTTTTTCTTTAAAGAAATATTTACTTTACATGTTACTTTAAAGGAGATTTCCCTTTGTCCTTTACAAAACAGTTTTCCCAGGCTTAATGAAAGAGATACCAAAAGGCTTGGCTGAATTTCATCAACTTCTGTTCTGGGGCTGGAGCTTGATGGTGTGTTGTAATAAAGGTTGTTTTGGGATCTGCCTTGTCTCTAAATATGAGACTAAGTCTTCCACCCTGCAAGACCATCTTAGTTTGCCTCTGTGTCTTAGCATGCTCCCTTGTGTGTCTGAGGAAAGACTGAAACATATCAGTTGTCATCCCTTCCGTGGGGAAAGGTGTTCACCTTTCCACTCCTCTCTGTGATTATTTCACAGAGGATGCATCATCTATTTAAGAAACAAAGTTTTGAGCTCATATCTACATTCATTCGTAAATTTGAAATTCAATGGAAGTATTTTTTGGCTACAAAAATTGGAGTGTAATTTTTATAGATAGCATCAGAGAATTTATCAGAGAATTTAAAAAGAAAGGTTAATCAGATTATCATGCACATAGTGAGATGGAAGGAAAAGAAAGGGCTATTTAAGGAAGAAAGGGATGCACGCTCTTCAGCTCACATGCTCCTAGCGGATGTTTTCTGGCTTTATTTATAGTGAAATGCCATAGAACAAGAAGAAAACTCAGAAATGCTGGATACCACCTAACTGTGTATGCAACATCTCTTGAACTGTGAGGTCAAATAAAGACAGAATGACAGTACCTATTATGTTCTCATATGGAACAATAGCATGGGGCAAATTGGTGATAGGATCAAGCATGCAGAGCAGTCCACTGCACAGACACCTGGAATGATTCAGACTCATGTTCCAGGCCTCAACTTGTTTATTACACTTTCCCTGTTTGCATTGGAAATCAAGTCAAAATAAGTAATAAGCTAGTTTATGGTTTGAAATAGACCTACAAACCTCACAGAATTCTTGAGGAAAAACAAAAACCAAAAGACAATGTGAGAAAAACAAATCTTAACTAGGTTAGCTTATCCGTCAGTTATATTTCTCTATCAGATCTGGGTCATAAATCTCATTACATTTCAGGTTTCTCTATTATATTATCCTGTTTCAGAATGAAATTTAGCTCTTGTTTATCTGAGCATACAAACTTGGAGGCAGACAGAATACTTAAAATATAGATGTTCCTATTTAGAGAAGTGGAGTCTTCCTAGTTAGAGGGAAAGAGAAAGAAAGAAAGAGAGATCATGTGTATAGATTTGCATTTAGTATTTCAGCTATAATATAATTATACTTTAGTGTTTTTTAAATGCACATTAAGCCAACTTCAAAACAAACCGTGTATGTATATCAACCACATTCCACGGTGCAAAAATGAAATGAGGGGTTTGAGAGAGGTCTCAGAAGTTAAAGCAACTGCTATGCAGACAGGAGGACCAGAGTTGGGATTCCTATTGTGCATGTAAAAATCTGAGCAGGTTCCATTGTAGATGGTAACTTAGGGCTGGCCTCCCACAGGTACTTATTCTTTGTGTTCAACCAACCGGTTTTTAACGCTGCGCTAATCTCTTATATGTTGCAAGAAGACGCTTCTTTGATGAGTACTGAGAAGTGCACTTGTCTATAAACATGAGGAAACATGTTTGGAATACAGTAAGAACGTGGGTTTCTTTGGAGATGTGACAGATTTACATTTTTCTCTAGGATGACCTGTCCAGCCATGTGTATTTGGCTCTGTTTATATTACCACACACATGAGTTCCCTCCTATTGAGTGGATTTTAGTGGAATAGGAGGTAGATAGAATATTAATATGTCTCCCCACTCTCACCAGTGAAGCTTTCTCGTGCAACAGAGGTCGACTAACACAGAAAGCAACAGCTGGCCAAAACACAGAGAATAAGATAGGGCAGAGTGTGTGGCCCTGGGAAAGACTCCTATATTAAACCTCTGATATCCAGAGCTCAAGGACTATTGAAGAGGAGGAGGCAGAAAGACTGTAAGAACCAGGAGTAGGGATGACCACAAGGGAATGGAGCTTTCCAGGCGACTGGGAACTTGCTTATATGAATTCACAGCAATGGTGACTACAAACAAAGATCCAGGCAAACTCCAACAAGAATAGAATGGGAAAACGAGTAAGAAGCTGCAAACCTAGCTGAGGAACTTTTGGCAGCAGATCACTGCTGGGAAAGTGAAAGTTGATCTTCTTTAGGGAAGGGATTCTTGGTAGGTTGAACAAGCTCCAGTGGATGAATTCACACCAAGGGACATGTGAAGCAACAAACTTGACTTGATATGCCTTAACATATATGACATAATGCATGAAATCTGATGGAGGGGGCTTGCTATGAGGGTCTTCAGACAGTGAATGAAGTCTAAATATGTTTAAGATGAGCTATATGAAAGGCACAAAATGCAACAACAACAAAAAAATGTTTCAGGACTTGGAGACTGCTTATAATCTTAATACTCAAGAGAAAGAGACAGGGATCCCTGGGGTGAAACCGGGTAGCAAGCTGAGTTTTATAGGAACTATCAGAGATAAATACCTCTGACTAAAGAGAACCTGCATTCTGCATGTTAATACTGATACTGCTTAGTCACCTGCTAAATACTCATCTAAAAGCCTCCACTGATCTGTAGACGTCTCTCTTTTCAGAGGTAGCCCACTTTTAGTACACTGTTCTGTGAGTTCCCAACACTGGGGTCTCAGTTCTGTCTTGTCTCTTCGGATAAGGACAACATGGCCTGGCCTGGTTCCCCTGCGCTGCAGCTTGGAACATTCAAATCGGCAAAGCTGGGCAGCCGCGCAGAGTGCTCCCTGCCTCTTCCCTGTCTCTAGCTGATCACTGTCCTACGCTGTGGTAAAGCCCATTCTTTCCTGTTTTGTTTGGTCTTGGGTTTGTTTTGAGAGCAAGGGCAAATCATCTGTTTGCTACTCCATGTTGATGGGAAGTGGAAATTTTCATAGATTCCTTATGACTCTGAAAATATTACCCATGTGCTGGTGAGAAAAGATTTTAGTAGTGTTAAATAAGTTCATAAATTTCTAATAGAAGATACAACTGTAAATTAGCATCCATAACCCTAATTTTTGGCATATGAGAACCTAGAGGCCTTTGGATGTGGTGAATTGCTCATGCCAAGTAATCTAGGTTTGGGAAAAAAAATACTCTTTCTTTAGCATTCTACATATGGGTGGGTCCATCATGTCTTAACTCTTCCCATCATCTGATGATGGTAGATACTAAGGGGAAAGAAAATGTCTTGATTATTAAATCTAAAATTCAATTACACTCTGAATTTGAGAATTATGCATGCAAAAATCCAATCCACAGACTAATATGTATATATATATATATATATATAATATATATAATTTAAAATTTTTGTGCTGTCTTTACCTAGTATATAGGAGGCCTTAGGTTCCACCCTAAGCACTAAATACACTGAGTGTGGTCGTCTCCCTCTGTTCTTAACAGTGGTGAGGTAGAGGCAGAGAGATTAGAAGATTATGGTCATTCTCTGATAATCTATTGGAGGATAAACTGTGCTATGTGAGAGACAGCTCATACTTGTATTCAATACATACATGTATTTTGTTCTCTTATTTTCTAAATTTTGCTAATATAACTCCTATTTATAATATATTTATAGTGTATTAGGTATTATAAATAATTTAGAGGGTGTTGGAGAAATGGATCAGTGGTTCAGAGTACTGGCTACTCTTGCAGAGGACTTAGGTTTGATTCCTAGCACCCATATGGTGACGAACAACTATGTGTAACTCCAGTTTCCAGGAAACCCAATGTCCTCTTCTGACTTTTGTGGGCATTGCATGACATGGATACACTTACACACATGCACGCAATGCACTTTTAGACATAAAATAAAAATAAATAAAAATATGCAATAAGTAATTTAGAGGAGTCCATGGAATGATGTGTATAGAATCTGTGCAAACACTATAGCATTTTATCTAAGGGACCTGAACATCCCTGAGTATTAACATATATAGAAGTATTTGAAAATAAACAAACCCAAGAATACCAAGGACCAACTCTATTTACCATTCTCTCCCTTACAGAATCAATCTAAGAACTCCTAGAAAAGGAAGTTTTCAGGACTTTAGAATGTATTTTTTCTAAACATTTTATGTTTTATCTTTAAGACAATTTGAATTTTGATGACGCCTTTGTAGGCAATATCTACACATCATGAGCTGGGCTGTATTTGACAAGAGAAGGCCCTGGTGGCTCCTTACAACAATTTTCTTTCCCCTGTGCTCTTGATAAATTTCGAGGGAACTCTCAGTGGTTGAGCAGAAGATGGAAAAGCAAGTGCAGTAGATGTAGAGAAAGTGACTTTGACTCTGTGAGCTTCTGCCAATACATTACATCTCATAAAGGTGTATTTTGTTCATCTGTATGAAGTTACTAATGGTGCACTAAGATTCAGAAAGCAGAGTGCTGCTGGGGCAACCCAAAACACATGAGAATGATCTGTACAGCTGCGAACTTGTGAAAATTCACGAATGAATTCTGCATGCCTCATTAATATATTAGTAGAGCAGGGTTTCTTTATGCAGACCACAGGAAAGCTTCATTAAACTTCAGAAATGCTGCATGGCACTCTACCACTTGTATTTCAAGAGGGTCGTTCTCTAGGTCTTTAATAGTAATCTCTATAAGCCCAAATTAGAATTTATACTGAAGAGCAGGGCTTCTGCACCGGGGACTAAAATCTATGACCACTGCTGCCAGTCCCTCCAGCGATATCCCTGACAGAGTGGAGAAATGTGGTGTTCTGGAATGACCGATGAGGCTCAATGTGAGTTTCCCTCAATGTAACCAAAGTTTTCTGTGTAAGCTTCTTAAATTGCATGATTATTTCTCATATTCAAAAGAAAGAAAGAACTGTATCCTTAGATCAGAGGTAAGCAATACCTGTGTTAGTGTGAAAGGAAGCCTGGTCTCAGTGGAGGGATGTGAGCCTCAAGAAGGCCTGAGGATGGGCTGCTAGCAACACAGTCTTTAGAAATGTACAGGGGAGACAGATTCTTCCATAAAGTTCTCGATATGATTTTGATACCCCAAACTCACTTAACAGGCAGAGGTGACAGTGTGCACTTGCAATTCCACAGCTGTGGAGGTTGGGGCAGGAGGAACACTGGGGTTCACTGGCTAGCTAGCTCAGCCTATGTGGGGATTCCCAGACAAATTAGACACTATATCTATCAAGTGGTATCCAAAGTTTATCCCTGTCCTCCACACACACACACACACACATGCATGCTTACATGCACAGTAGCACACATGTGAACACACATGCACATACACATGTGTACATGTACAGCAGCACACATATGAACACACATGCGCACACATGCGTACATGTACAGTAGCACACGTGTGAACACACACATGCGTACATGTACAGTAGCACACGTGTGAACACACATGCATACATGTACAGTAGCACACGTGTGAGCACACACATGCGTACATGTACAGTAGCACACGTGTGAACACACCTGCACATACACGTGCGTATATGAACAGTAGCACATGTGTGAACACACACATGTGTGGATGTACAGTGGCACACATGTGAACACACACATGTGTACATATACAGTGGCATACATGTGAACACACACACATGCGCACATGTACAGTACCACACGTGTGGACACACATGCGCATATACAGACACACACAGAAACATTCTGTGAAAATATAACTGATCTGCTTTACTAGTATTTTACTTATTTTGTTATAATTTTAAATGTGTGTACTATTCTATTATTTTAAATCACTTTTTATTGGTATAGGAAAATATACTGAGCCTAATCTATTAAACTGATTGATTAATTCTCAAACTGTGAAGTTGGTTTTGTTAATCTAACACCTACACTGCCTTCAAGGAATGATAATTTTATCTATTTTCCTTAGTTTTAGGTTTTAAAATTCTTTTACCTCATTCAAGAGCAGATTTTTTTTGAACTCAATATTATTTGTAGTGTGACTGTAATGTAAGGTAAACCATTGTCCTGGGTACCTCGTTGGCCTTAAAGATATGTGGTATCTTCTCGCCGACCCTGCAAACTAGATGTACTAACATCGATGCACAACATTGATAATGTCCCTCGAGAGGCATTCTTCTCAGCTATTATGGCAAAAGCGTCTTTAGTTGACAAGTCACACAGACAAGAGTTAATATAATGTTCAATTATATCATAGTTTATAGAAATTGAAGGTTTATCAGTCATTTAAAAGAAAATGTGACTTCATCAAAAGCCATAAAAGAAAATATTAGCAGATTACATAAAAATATTTTCTATTTGTAAGAGAGGAAAATGAGGTAGAAATTACCGAATAAAATATATGACAGATATAGTGCTAATGTTCTGAAAACACAGACATCCTACTAACATGATAATAAAGTTCACAAATGCATGAGCCATTATTCAAAAACTACCCGAACAAACTGAACCAATAGGCTATATATATATATATATATATATATATATATATATATATATATATGGGTTTTGCATTTTTAAATGTTATTTTTTATTGACTAATAAAATTTGCATAGATGTCGTTACTATGTGTCATTTTGAATTAGGAACACATTGCACAATGGGTAAATAGAGCTATTTCATCACGGTCCTTGTCCAGGTTCCTGAAATTATTCCTCTACCTAATGGAAACTTAGCTTTCTAGTGGCAGCAACTCTCCACACTCTACTCCTAGCTCATGACAGCTGCCTCTTTGCTGTCTGTTTCTGTGAGCTCAACATTTCTATATTATATGATTATGTAGAATGTTGCATAATCTGTATTTCTATGTCTGCCTTATCCATTTACTATGTCCTTGGGTTCATAACATTGCCACAATGACAAGGTATCCTTCTACTTAAAGGCTGAATTGTGTTTCATTGTCTGTGTATCACATTTGTTTTATGTATATATCCATTGGTAAATAATTGGTTCATTTTCCTTCCCCAGCTGCTATGAATAATGTTGTAATGAGCACAATAGTGACTATCTTTCTGATATACAGGTTTCATTTCCTCTGTCCACATATTTTATGAATCCACCATACACTGATACAAAAGCCAGAAAAGGACACTACACTGAAAGAAAATTCTAGGCCAGTATCACAAATGAACATAGATGTAGACATTCACAAGAAAGTACTAGCAAGGACGGAGAATGCCTGTTTGATCTGAGTTACCCAGATACCACTGCTCTCATCTCCCTGCTTTGGAATTATCTCTAGCCCAGCTGGTGCAGAGCTCAAGCCTTCTCTGCTAGGTAGTTAGGACCAGCCCACTTTGCTCCCATCTACTCTCTTTGTGTCTGATCTTGCCCAAGTTAACTAGGAGTGATACTCAGATCCCATCAGAATTCTCCTGCTTTGAGACCAGTCTAGTCACTTGGCTCCAGGACTTTCACTTTACTTGCTTACCTAGTTAAGATCATCTCCGTTACATCATCTTGACTTGGACTTCAACCTACGCTACAACACGTTCCTGTAAAGCTCTAGCCTGCATTGATCCATTTGGTCCCGACAAAAAAAAATAATAAGAGAAAATCTGAAGCCCAAACCAACTATTAATACCAGAACATCAAGCAACCAAGCTACATCTACAACAGAATGAAACTTCAGTTCGACAACAGTAAGCTTGAGTTTCCTATCAGACACACAAGCAAAAAAAAAAAAAAAAGAAAAAAGAGAGAACTACATTCCAGATCATCAAAAAATACAAATAATTTGAAAAACGGAATAATATGTCCCCACCACACCTGCCAGTCCTATAAAAATGTTCTACAATAAAAACCACGAAAAGGAACCCCAGAACACAGAATTTAAAAGAACCATCATAAACATGATCAATGAATTCAACAAAGTTAAAGTACACACAATCAGCTCAGAGAATTCAAGGAGGATAAGTACAAACTGAAGCTCACAAAACACAAATACATGGATTAATGCAATGACAAAAAAAACCTCAAAATTTGAAAGAGAATTCACAAAATAAATGAAGGAAATGAAGAAAACTCAGGCTGAAATGAAGATGAAATTGAGAATCTCAACAACAAGAAAAGCCTCATCAACAGAATGAATGAAATGGAAAACAGAATATCAAGACTGGGCAATTAAGGTGAGGAATTTGACCACTCAAGAAAAAAAAATAAAACAATTTTAGGGGCTGGAGTGTATGGCTCAGTGGTTAGGAGCATTGGTTACTTTGGGGGAGGACCTGAGTTCAAATCCCAGCATCCATATGGTGGCTAACAGCTATCTGTAACTCCAGTTCCAAGGGATCTAACCCACACTTCTGACCTCTGGGGGCATTTCATGACAAGGGTACATTCATACACATATAATAAAAATTCTGAATAAAATATTTAAAAAAATTTAAAATCACAGGTATATACAGGAAATGTGGGAGATCACAAAAAGACCAACTTTAGGTATCATCATAGAAGAAGGAGAAGAGTCCTAGGTCAATGGTATTACCAGATCTTCACCAAGATTGTGCAGAAAACTTCTCTCAATTAAAGAAAGACATACCCACACAGTTGCAAGAAGCACAGAGAACACTAATAAGAAAGGCTCAGAACAGATACTTCCCACTACATATCATAGTAAATACACTAAATGTAAAAACAATGAGAGAATACTGAAAGATGCAAGAGAAAAACAAATTACAACGAAGGAAAACACTTTCAGAATTTCAGCTGACTCTTAAATGCTAACTAGAAAGCCCAAAAAAGTATTACAGTTCTAAATGCTCATAGACACCAACATAGAATACTTTACTTAGTAACATTTTCTATCATAGAAGAAGGGGAAAGAAAAATCTTCCTTGATAAGAATAGTTAGAAAGAACCCATCTCTGCCAAACCAGTCCTGCAGAGGCCATTCCTAGCAATACAAAGTGATGAAGAAAGGAATGAGGACACCCAAGATGCTACAGAAAGTAAACAATGAAGGTATAATAATGGCAACGCAAAATAATACCAAACACACAAACAGAAATGAAAAGAAAACAGCAACTGACACACATCTTTCAGTACTAACTTGTAATATCAATGGCCTCTGTGTCAAAAGACACAGACTGTTTAAACATTTTAAGACACAAAATCCATCATATCTTTTTAAATTTTGTCTACAAGAAACTCATCTCACATTCAAGGATAGGCACTACTTTAGGAAGAAAGGACAAAAAAAAGAAAAATTCTTCTAAGAACATGGTACTGAGAAACAAGCAGACACTGAAATTCTAATACCTGACAAAATACAATTAAAATAAATCCAAAGAGTAAAAGAAGATAACTTCATTCTGATCAAAGGAACAATTGACCAAGAAGACATTACAATCTTGAAGATATATGCACTTAACTGTAGTGTGATTTTATAAAAAGAATTCACGGGGCACCAATGAGACAGACTAACCCCAAGTCAGTAATAGTATGTTGCTTTTATACAACCCCCATTTCCAATAGGAGGATAAGCTAGACAAAAATAAACAGAGAAATATCTGAATTAAATGATACCATACATCTATGGATCTAAGAAATATCTGCAGAATATTTCACTCAAGCACCAAAGAATACACATTCTACTTAGCAGTTTTAGTAATTTTCTCTAAAATTGACCACACATTAAGGCACAAAACAAACCTCAATAGATTAAAAAAACTTAAATTATTCCATGCATTCCATCAGACCATAATTCAATAAAGCTGAAAATCAACTGCAAAAGAGGCTCTATTAACTGTATTAACTCATGGAGATTAAACAACACACTCCTGAATGATGGATGGGCAAAGAAGTAAAGAAAGAAATGAAAGTATTCCTGGAAATAAATAAAAATGATAATACAACCCCACAAATCCTCTGGGACACATTTATAGCTGTCCTAAGAAAAATGTTTATATCTCTAAACACCTGCATTAAAAAAATCAAATTAATTGACTTAGCGTTATAACACAAGTACCTGGAAATTCAAGAACAAACCAAACAGAAACTCAGCAGAAGAGAAGAAATAACAAAATTCAGAGCAGAACTTAATGAAATAGAAAAAAGTAAATTCAAATCAACAAAATAAGAGATGAAAGGGAAAATGTCACAATAGCCACACCTGAAAGATCCAGAGTGCTATAAGGAGGTATTTTTAAAGTATACACACTATTAAATTTGAAAATATAAGGGAAATGGATGAATCTAAACTCTAGGGAAACCACTAAGTTAAATGAAGAAGTGGTCAATGCTTTAAACAGTCCCATAACAAATACTGAGGTCGAGACAGCAATACAAAGCCTCCTGACTATAAAAGTCCCAGGCATATTTGGATTCATAGTAGAAATTTACCAGACCTTCAAAGAAGATATACAACCAATCCTACTTAAAGTATTCAAAAAAAGAGAGAAACAAGGGAGAACTCCCAAATTCCTTCTGTGATGCCAGTATTACCACAATACAAAAATCAAGAGAAGATACAACAGCAACGAGACTATAGGTCCATATCCCTAACGAAGGCAGAGGCAAAAATTCTCAGCAAAATACTTGCAAATTACATACAGATATGTATTAAAAAGATTGTTCACCATGATCAAGTAAGCTTTATTCTGGACATTCAGAAATGGTTCAATACATATGCCGATGAATGTAATAAATCATGTAAACAGACTTAGAGAAAAAAATCGTGCATTCATCTCAATAGACTTGGAAAAGACTTTTGACAAAATCCAACATGCAGAAGTCCTCAAAGGAATTGGACTAGATGGAACACACCCCAAGAAAATTAACAATATATACAATAAGCCCACAGCCAACATCATTCTAAATGGAGGAAAACTTGAAGCATTCCACTAAAAATGGGGACTAGACCGAGGCTGTCTTATTTCTCAGCTGCTTTTCAGTATAGTGGTTGAAACTGCAGGTAGAGCTATAATAAAAGAGAAGGAAATTAATGCAACCTTTCTTAATTGGAAAAGAGGTCAAATTATTTTTATTTGTAGACAATATGGCACTATACACAAGAGATCCCAAAAATTCTACTGGAAAACTGAGAAATTATTAATACTTTCAGCAAAAGGGCAGGTTGAAAAATCAATCTACAAAAAACAGTAGATTTTCTATATACAGATTACAAGTAACCAGAGAAAGCATTTAGGGAAACACTTCCATTTACAGTAGCTTCAAAAAAAAAAAACTAATAAAATAAATAAATGCAGGAGTAACCTAACCAAACACATTACATGATTGTTCAATGAAAACTTTAAATCTTTAAAGATAAAAAGTTAAAAGAAGACACAAGGAGATGGAAAGACCTTCTGTGCATATAGGTTTATAAAATCAATATAATGTGAAAATCAACATCTTATAAAAAGCAATTTGCAGAGTCAATAAAATCCCAATCAGAATTCCCATGAAATTCTTCATAGAAATAGAAAAAAAATCCATCCTAAAATTAAAATAAAAACACAAAAGATCTTGAGCACATATAGCAATGCTGGGGGGACTACCATGCTAGACGTCAATCTATATTATAGAGGCATTACATTAAAAACAACATGGTATTGGCACAAAACATAGTTGGATACTAGTGGAATAAAATAGAAGACCCAGCCATGAGCGCATGCAAGCACAACAAGCCGGTATTCAATGACCGTGTCAAGAACACACATTGGAGGAAGACAGCATCTTCAACAAATGGTGCCGGCAAAATTGGATCGCCAAAGGTAGAAGAATGAAATTATACCCATAATATTATCTGCACAAAAGTCAAGAACAAATGCATCAAAGACCTCAATTTGAAGCCTGAAATGCTAAAACCGTAAGAAGAAAACATAGGCAGCACCCTGTAAGATATAGGCGCAGGAAAAGACTTTCTAAATACAACTCTGGTTGCCCAGGAATTAAGGTCAACAATCTACTAAAGGGAATTTATTGAACTAAAAACATCTGTAAAGCAAAAGAAAAATCCAACTAAATGAAGTGGAAGACAATCTTCACTAAGGATTCATTGAACAGATGATTACTATCCAGAATATATAAAGAACCCAAAAAAGAAAGAAATAAGAAAACAAATGATCCAAATAAAAAATGGACTATGGATCTGAACAGAGTTACCAAAAGAACAAACAGCAATCACTGAGAAACATCCTAAATAGTGTTCAACATTGTTAGTAATTAGGGAAATGAAAATCAAAACTACTTTAAGATTTCATCTAACATCTCTCAGAATGGCTAAAATTAAGACAACAAATGACACCTAGTGCTGATGTGGAAACTGGGAAGGGGGTATACTCATATTCTGTCAGTCTGTTTGAACAGTGGTACAACCACTGTGGAAATCAGTATAAAAAACTCTTTAAAAACTAAAATATATCTACCATATGACTGAGTCATACCACTCCTTGGCATGCAGCCAAAGGACTCATCCTACTACAAAGATACTTGCACAACCATGGTTGTTGCTGCTTTTTTCACAATAGTTAAGAAATGGGAGCAACCTAAACGGCCCTCAACTAATGAGCGGATAATGAAAATGTGGTGTATTTACAACATGGAGTTCTACTCGGCAGCAAAGAAAAAACAAATCATGAACTTTTCAGGTAAATGGTAAACAAATGAAACTTGAAATGGTTATACTAAGTGAAGTAACACAGACTCAGAAATAAAAATGACATGTTCTTTCACATCTTTGGATCTTAAATCCAAATCACTGGATACAAATCTATCTATCTGTCTATCTATCTATCTATCTAACTGTATAGCTGAAGAGTATAACAAACAACATAAGATGAGTTGCTGATCAGGGTAGTCCAAGAGATTACCAAAACAACACAGACTGTTGCCACAGGCTTTGATTTTTTTCCCCACAACTTGAAGATAAATCCCTATTGCTGAAGACAGGACTTGGAGCAATCGAGGTGGAACTGACTTGGAAACCTCCTCACTAAAGACTAACTCTCATTATATCAGATTACACTATACAAGTTGTCAAGGGAGAAAACTAACTAATGGCCCTACCTAGTTGTAAAGCCTAATAAGCAATAATGGCTGGCCCAGCAACCTATCATTATTGGTGCAGTTGTGACAGTTTTAAAATCAACAGTTGTCTAATAGGGATTGGGTATCATTCAGTAGGGTGGGACTCCTCTGGTACTGTAAACATTGCCAAATTCACATGACTGGAGAGGTTATGGATCCTAGGATAAAACCTACCTTTGCCACATCCCTAGACCAACATATTTCTTGATTTACTCTAAATATTCATTCTCATATTTACAGACTAGTGTGCCATTCACCCCTCATCAAAAAACGTGCAACAGGTGGAGACTATTACAGAGTTATGGAACTGGTCAGACTCAGAGAATAAAAGTCTGCGAGATGCTGAACACTGATTCATCTTCAATTTAACCTCTACGCATAAGATGAATGCTCTCTCAGATGTCACCAGAGAAGTCTCTTTGTGCAGCAGAAGGTGATTAAAACAGAAACCCACAACTGACCAATGTGCAGAGCAAGGTGCTGCAGAGTGCTCATCCTGAACTAGGATATTTATTTAAAACTTCTGCATGCCAAGGTTCAGGGATCACTGTGAACGAGGAGGCAGAAAGATTTTAAAAGCCAGAGGCAGTGAATAACCAAAAGAAAATAGTCTCCCAGGCAGCTGATCAGTAACTCATATGACTCCCAGCAATGGTGACAGGATACAAAAGTCCTAGGCAAGCTCAAACCAGACAAAATTCAAGGCATGAAGAACTGGGTAAAAAATTCCAGTCCAACCTAAGGAACTTTTGGCAATTGATGGCTCCTGGGGGTTGGGGAGAGTCATTGTCTTACAAGTTGGTTCAGTGGATAGACCCACACTGAAGGACATTTGGTGACACAAATCAGACTATAGACCATATTATACATACAAGACAATATACTAAATTGGGTAGGGGGTCAGTTTGGGGAGTTACAATTATGGGACAAGGTCTAAAGACTCTCAAACTATATAGTATAAAAATCAGAAAAATTCAGTAAAAAGTAAAATTAACACTTTTTTCCAGGGCTGGAGAGATGGCTCAGTGGATAAGAGCATTGCCTGCTCTTACAGAGGACCCAGGATTGATTCCCAAAATCAACACGGTGGCTAACAACCCTGTATAACGCCAGTTCCAGGACATCTGATGTCTTTTTCTAACCTCTGTGGGAATTACATGACATGAGTGCACTTATAAATGCAGCCAACATATTACACACATAAAATAAAAATAAATAAAATCTTTAAAAATTTTTCCCAAGGTAAAAACATAAAGCACTAGCAAACTGAAATCAACAGTCAAACCCAAAAAGTACTAATTATACAAAATTCTCTAAGAGTAATCAGGATCTTTCCTAGTGATATGAGCTTCATTCTATACATTCGCACCTTGACATGTAACAGAATGGAGGGCAGAGGCCACATGATATGTCAATAGACACAGGAACATGGATGCCTGCTTTTGAAGTTGTTAGCCAGGGTTCCCACAAACCCTCAAACAATGACAGCAACTGCTCCTGCTCTTGGTTACCCACCAGCACTTGATGGTAAGTCACTACATACATGAGCCATTGGGAAAAAGAAAAGGAGGACTTAAGCTGGCACTGGCTTCAGAGTGGCATCTCTTCTGGCTGACATTCCTATTGCTAGAAGATGCTGTGCATGCCACCTGGGAGAGAATATTAACTCTTCACTTTCCCCACCTGTGAATCCTGCATATTTCAACAGCAACTGGCCTGCCAAGATGCTACCTCTGAGCAGTAGTGGCATGAACATTATAGGAATAACCCATAACTTTCTAACTGGATTTAAAGTCTGCTTCATAAGGCAGAGCCCATACCTGTCATTGATATCAGGTCTAAGAAATTGCTGCTAGACAGGTCATAAGCCATATGGGAAAGCCCATACTATTATTCTGTTAAAAAGATATTACAGTAAAGCAACTTTTAATTTCCTATTGTTATATCCATAGATTAATGAATGTCTCCCTTCTCACAGAGAAGGTTCCTTATAGAATCGAAGGTTGTTAACACAGAAACCCACAATTGGCCAGTGTGCACAGAGAAAAGAAATCACAATGTGAATATCTCTGAGTTGAACACCTCTATAAAACTTCTGCCTTCCAAGGCTTAGGGATCATTTCAGAAGAATTGGGAGAAAGACTATAAGAGCCAGCATTGGTGAATGACCACAAGACAAATGTTTTTCATATAGTTGGGACATTACTCATAAAAACTCACAGCAGTGATGACAGCACAAGAACCATGCAAATTAAAGTCAGACAGAATCACCTAAAACTAGAGTTACAACTACAGTGAGGATGCTGGGAATCGAACATGGGTCCTCTGTAAGAGCAGTCAGTGTTCTTAATCACTAAGCCATCTCTCAAGCCCTGAGAGTTGATCTTTAAGGGAATGACTCTAGATAAGCAGACTCTCGTGAATGAACTCACGCTGGGAAACATCTGGGTACACAAACTTGACTGAATAGGCTTAAAACATTTGATATAATACATGAAATTCAGTGTGGGAGTGGGGTGTAGGGGGTGCGGATAGGAGAGAGGATATTAATGTATTTAGAATGTATTATAATAAATGCACAAAATTCAATAAAATTATACGAGAAGAAAAAAAGTAGAGTAAAAAGATTCTACCTGAAAAGAAAGAAGTTTGATTTCTCTTTTATTTAAAGTTTAATTCATTTTACTTGTTGTGTGTGTAACAGTGTCTGTTTCTGCATGTTTTTTCAGGTCTCCTGATAAGGGGTGTCAGTTCCCTCCTGGCTGGCAATACAGGTATTTGTGAGCCAACCAATGCTGATAGTGGGATTTAAACTCTGGAAATCTGGTAAGACACTGAGTCCTCTTAGATGTTGAGTAATTTCCCCGCCAAAGAGGTGAATTCTTTTTGCCATATAGCATACATATGTATACTTCCCACTCTATGTTGTCATATTTCTTAAATCATGACAACTTAAATCATGTTATACTGAGAGTTTCTCATTTTTATTACTTAAATTTACCAATTTTGGAGTTTAATATAGTGTAAAAATGATATACATTATGTGTTGAGTAGAAAATAAGCTTTGAATTGTGAATTTTTTCCTGAAGTCTGATCTTGTCTTATAATGCTGGACATTATATAGATCAGCATATGCAAATCAATTTCCTTTTCTAAAAATGTTTTTATTCATTTTTTTTGTGCATGTAAATGTAGCCCTGTTGAGAAATGCACACAGAGACCAGAAAAGAGAATGTGTTCCCTGGAACTGGAGTTACATACATTTGTCAGCAACCATGTGGGTACTAGGAACCCAACCAGGGTCCTTTGCAAGTGCACTCAGTGCTCCTAACTCTGGAGCTCTCTCTCCAACTCCCTCATCCTCCAGGTTCCTTTCTACACACTAACAATGAACTGCTCATAAAGAAATGAAGAACATAGCCCATTTTGCCATACTGAAATAGTGCTTAAGAATAATTTTAATCAAAGCGAGACAAGAGGTCCATAAACTGTAAACTACAAAACACTGGCAAAATGAAGTGAGGTACAATTAATTTAATGAATATTGTCTGTTAGTAGATCTAAAGAATTAATATTTTTGAAATGTCCATACTACAAAAGTAACTTACATTTTAACATAATCTCTATCAATAGCCCAATAGCATTTTTCACAAAAATGGAAAAATGCTTCAATTTTTTGGACTCACAAGACATTTCATATTCAAAGCAATTGTGAAGAACAAATATATCACAAGACTTTCACAATCATGAGTACTGCTTGAGCATAAAAAAGACTACAGGCTGAAGAACAGCAGAGAACAAGAAGAAGCTTATGTATCATGTCAACTGGTTAGTGCAAGAGGCTTCAAAAGTACACAGAAGGGAAAAGATAGTTTCTCCAATATTAATCCCTCGATGACAACCTTTATCTATAAGCCTGAATGGTGTTAGATATTTAAGTCATATAGTTTAAATTGGTCTTGCAATGTTTTTGCCTCAAAGTAGAGCCAATAAAAGGAAAAATAAACAAATAGGATTATATGAAGTTGAAAAGTTTCTACACTACTTACAAGGAAATAATCAGCAAAGAAAAGGTACAAGGTACGGAATGGAAGAAATATTTGTAGACCAAGTATCTGCAGAGGTTCGTATCTAAAATGAGTAAAGATTGGAAACAACTTAGCAGTAAGCACGCATGAAAGCTGATGCTGAAGCCAAGAAAAGGATCTGAATACATTTTCTGAGCAAATATTTATCCAAAGAAAGCATACACATAATAGATAAACTAAAAATAAAGTCATTAATTATCAGGGAAATGAGAGCCGAAGTCATAAAAAGTTTTTATGTCATATTTACTAGGTGGATACCCTTGATACAGAAGAAAGATCACAGGATTTGGAGAGAACATGTAGGAGAGGAGACTCACACACTAAGAGAGGAGACTCTGACACACTGTTGGTAGGCAAATGTCAGTAACACCATTATGGAAACACTATGCAGATTGTTCAGTCTACTGAGAGTAGATCTGCCACATGCAAAGGAAAGACAGTCTTCCTTGAACTGAATCCAAGACAACACCAAAAGTCCTGCTGAGAACACTGCCAAATTTCTATGTAGCTCATTTGAAGCAATGAAATCCGTATTTCCCTGACATCCAGGAATGCTTCTAACTGCAGTAATGAATGAGCATGAACTCCCATACCTAACATGTTCTCTGTGACCTGCTGAAAGCCTGTAAGAAATTTTGTTATATGACAGAAAAGTGGTGCCCACCTGAGTACCTCCTGTTAAGAAGTTTTGGACATAGAATCATTATGAGCTTTCCTCATGGATAGTAGTTCATGTTTTAATCACAGCTCATCGCTTTGGGAGTCCAGCCAGCCCTGTGGGCTTCCTGTGTGAGAGAAGGCTCCACAAGTGTGTTCCTTGCTTCCTTCAACTTATTTCATGCTGTGGGGACACCTAACTGTTGGGTACTGAAAGCTTTTACGTGGAGATGCAGGAGGTGGACCAGATCACCCGGGACATTGAGAAGTAATGTCTGATGTGAATGGCATGCTAGCACTAACCTGAGAGAATTTAAATTGATTTATTATTTTTGGAGAGTCACATAATAGTATGTATAAAATTTTGATAAATATACAACTTTTGATTTAGTAATTATTCTAATTTTAAATTTTACTTAATAGAAATAACACAAAAAATACACAAATATGTACACACATAGATGCACACACAACCATGTTCAATATTATACATAAATTCCAACTTAGAGAGATTGATTACCCACATAGGGGCTGGATTAAAAACAAAAATAATGATGCATCCAGATATCAACTATATTCTAAATTGATTTGTATCTGTTTTTATTGATTGATATCTTTTCATGCCTTGTCAAAATATTTGGTCATTTCTGCTCATTATATACATACCACATTCTATGCACACTGTATATGTATGCCATTATGCTCTGGAAAACTGGTACCTAAGTACTTTCCAATCTGTTTCCACTGAAGTGTGTTCAGACCATTTAAAGTCAGCCAGTAGAAAACTGGAGCAGAAGTAGTGACATAGCTAAGTGCAGAACTTCAGAAAGCCAATACACGTTTCACATGCCTGCCACTCATGCTGGAGAAGGCTCCTGTGTGCCCTTGTCATGTGACAGGGCTGACTGTGGCTGCTCTATTGTTTGCTTGCTTGATTTTGCCTTGAAAGAATGAAGTTAAATTTTAAAGATTAGAAATTTCCCAGAGGAAAGGAGCCAATGTTCTAAAGTCTTACTTTTCAGATTTGACACTGTAATGTCAACAGACAGAAAATCCACCACTCAGTAGGAAAATGTAAAGAACCTTTTTGGCGTGCTCAAGAACCCTGCAAACCCAAGCAGACAAAAATTCAGCACAGAACTGGGGAAACAGTGACCACACGCCAACCGCTGCATTGGAAACTGATTTCTGTTGGCTGAGGATGAGCTACTCTTCCTAGAGTGAGAGACTCCAAGCGGGCTGACTAGACCTCGGTGGATGAACCTGCGCTGAGGGCATTTGGGGACACTAACTTGAGACAACAAAACTAGACAGAGTTGAAAGACTGTATGGATTACAGTTGGACGGTCATGGGGCCAATGCTAGAGGGGAGGGGCATAAAGATGATGATTAAGAAAATTATAGTGTAAAGAGATGTAAAAAAAGGAATATCGATGTCATGATATATATGCTCTGAACAAGAAAGAAAAGAAAAATGTATACCTTAAATCATGGAGTAAAATGTTCCATCAGTGAGATATATACCACCAGCAGAAAGTGAGGTCAATAGCTTTTGACAAATTCAGTGTAAGTCAGTTGTAGGGGTGGGATGCAGCTCAGCTGGTAGAGTGCTTGTCTGATAGAAACAAAGCTTTGGGGGTCAAAGCCCACCCAATCTTGTATAAACAGGATGCGACTTGGCCCAGGACTGTAATTTCACCATTGGTAGGTAACGGTAAGAGGATCAGAAGTTCAAGATTATCCTTAGCCACACAAGACTGAGAACAGCCTGGGATGCGTGAGGTCTATCTTCAAAGAAGAGTTTGACTAAGATTATTTACATTTTGTATTTATAATTCTATCTAACCTTCCTGTCTCTTATTGCTGATCTTCTGTATGCTTACATCATAATGTCTGAGCCCTTGTGTGTTTTAGGGTGTTTCGTAACTTTGACATTGGGGAGACGATTGTTTGGTAAGTGCTGGTCTGTAACTCAGTGTTTTTTTTCTCCCATTTCTTGCTTTGCTGTAGTTGTTGTAGCCAAGCTGAGGCTACTCAGCTTCTGTTCCATCAGAAGCAACTTTAATGCAAAGACAATGCTCATGTATGAAATTCTAAAACATAAAAAGATAAAAAAATTTAAAAATACTCTGGGTTCACAAACATGCCTTGAAAGACCTTAACATATATGACAGAATGCATGAAAGCTGATGTATGGGGGTGCAGATAGGGAGTAAGTCTAAATATGATTCAGATGCATTAAATTAAATGCACAGAAATTCAATAAAAATATATAGTGAACCAGGTGTGGTGGTGTGTGTCATTAATTCCAGCACTCAGGAGCAGAGGCAGGCGGATCTCTATGACATCAAGATCAGTTTAGTCTAAATAGTGAGTTCAAAACCAGCTGGGGCTGCAGGGAGACCCTGTCTCAAAAAAGATACATTAAAAAAAGACAAGTGTGTATATAGCTGATGGTTTAAAAGAAAGAAATAAAAAAGAGCCCGACAGGGTAGTCAAAGAGACTTCAAAAATTACACAGACTATTGCCTCAGCCCTTGATTGCCTCCCAGAACTTGAAGTTAAAATCCTGTTGCTGAAGATGGCACATATTTTGGACACAAGATTTGGAGCCATGCAGCTGGCACTGACATGGAAGCCTTCTTCATGAAGACTAGCTCTCAGAGTTCTTGAGGATACCATGCAAGCTGCTAAGAGAATATCAATCAATGGTCCAAACCCAGCTTTTAGGTCTAATAACCACAACAATGGTTGGCACAGAAAACTATACTGGTGCAGTAGTGACTCTTTCATCTTGGAGGGAATCAACAGATACCTAATTGAACTTAAAGTCCATTCAATGAGAGGAAACTCCAGGGTGGTACTATAAACATAGCCAAACACACATGAATGAAGAGGTCATAGATCTTAGAGAAAACCCTAAGGTTGTCACATCCTTAGACAAATGCAGTTTCTTACTATATGCTAAATATGGATCCTTGTTGTACCAGAAAAAGACTATTACAGAGTTCCACAAGTGGGCACACACAGAGTAAGAGTCTGTGAAATGCCCAATCCTAAGTAACACATCTACAATGAAACCTCTACACCTAAGGCTCATGGAAGACAGTGGAATGAAGCGTAGAGAGAATCCTAATGCAACTCTCAGCTGTTATGAACAAAGATCCCTCATGCAACAGAGGGTCACCAACACAAAAGACTGCAAATAGCCAAAGCATAGAGAATAAGGTTCTTCAGAGTATGGGGCCTTGGATAGGACTCCTATACTGATCTCTACCTACCCAGGGCTTAGGGACCACTGTAGAGGGTGGGGGTATAAGAGTGAGGGGAGGAAGTGAATGACCATATGGAAATAGAGTCTCACAAGCTCCTCTTAGCTTGATCATATGAATCTGCAGCTATGGTGACAGCAGTCACAAGACCCATGCAAACTCCAGCAGCAAAAACCCACCATAGAACTGGGGAAATTGGCAGTAGGCTCCAATCTTAGCCAAAAGACTATTGGCAACTGATTGCTGCTCTGTGAGTGAGAGCTGATCTTCTTTAAGATAGACTACTAGATAGACCCCAGTGGATGAACTTGCACTGAGGGACATCTTGCTACACTAATTGCCTTAACATAAATTGCAAAAATGCATGAATTTGGGTGGGGAGTTTTGGTAAGGTACAGATGGGGAAGGAGCATAAAAATGGTTAAGATATTTTATTTGAAATGCACGAATATTCAGTAATAATGCTTCAGAAAAAAGAATAAAACTGCATTTTGAACATTTTAAAATAAATTTATAGATGAAAAATAGTCATATTAAATGCAACTAAATAAAATCACAAAGAAAATAAAATACAAATAAAATGTATTAAAATTTTCACAGAATGCTAAGACAACACAACACTTTAATAGAAAAACTCATCAGTCTAACAATACATTTGTCTTACTGTGAACCCGAAGAGGAGGATTTTTTTTATATGTTGTGGTATTTGATAAACAGAATGAGCACTGTAAGAGAAAAGCGATTGATAAAGCCAGGAACATTTCACAGATATGGTTATTTAAATGGCTTATAAACATAAGACATATAAATATTAAGTGAAAGAACATTTTTAAAGGACTCACATTTCAAAAACGCAGCGAAGAAAAGTTTAAAAACGTGCAAAAAATGCACTGCTGGTCTGAAATATCGATAGTCTGCCTTCCACACTTACAGGAGTTTGAAAAGTTTGAAAATAAAATGTACTTGAAACATGGAATTGAAAACCCTGCTTGCACATTCAGCCATTCAGCAGTTCTTAACAATCTTTTTATCATTATTAAGTTTTGTGTGTGTGTGTGTGTGTGTGTGTGTGTGTGTGTGTGTTTGCTAGAGCACACAAGTGGAGATCACAGAACAATTTGCAGGAGTCCATTCTCTCCTTCAACGCTGTGAGTCCCAGATATGGAACTCAAGCCCTCAAGCTTGATGACAAGTGTCTTTACTAGCTGAGTGCCAGTCCACCAGCCCTAACATTTAGCAGTTCTACTTCAAGAAACTGAAGGTATGCAATAATCAGTTCTTTTGGGCTACAGAAATCTTTACTGAAAGTATGCAAAGAGCAACAAAATTTCAACTGCAAGGCCAAGTTAGATGAATTATGGCATAGAAACAACAGGTACAATTTTATGCATATGATTGCAGTACTTAAAAATGTCCCCAAACCATACTCACTAAGAACATTTACTTGACCTGCGTATATACGTCATTGTGCATATGTATATGTGCATATGCAAGTATGTATTTATCTTTATGGAAGCAAATCTTACCTTTTAAAAAATGTCTATTTTATTTTTATTTCTGCGTTCGTGTGTCTGTGTGTGTGTATATGTGTATGCCACAAATGTGATCAGAAGAGGAACTCAAACTTTTTGCAGTTGGAGGCATAGGAGGTTGTAAGCCTCCCAGCATTGGTGGTGAATGTCTGGGCCTACTGCCCTTGTCCCTGTTCTATGCTATTTTGTTTTTTGTTTGTTTTTTCTTTTGTTGGCCTGATTGTATTTGCATAGATCTTGTGCATACTGACACCATTGCTGTAGGTTCATATGAGCCACTTCCCAGAGACTTGGAAGACTCTGATTCCTTATTATCTTGTACCAACCCTGGCTCTTACAATATTTCCACCCCTTCTTCTACAGTGGTCCCTGATGGATGGGTGGGTGAGGTTTAATATAGTCCTCTCCAGGGACATTCACCTTGCAGTCTCTTATTCTTTCCACTTTGGCCCCTTGTGGCCTTCTATGTGTATCACTCTCTGTTGTTTGAGGAATCTTCACTTGTGAGAGTTGAGAGATGCATTAGTATACTTTCTATTCCCTGTTCTGCCGTGTTCCATTAGCCTTAGGTGTAGAGACTACAAGGTAGATGGACTACACATGGGTGTAGAGACTGCAGGGTAGATGGACTACACTTAGGTGTAGAGACTACAGCGTAGATGGACTACACTTAGGTGTAGAGACTACACTTTGGACTGGGAATCTTACAGACATTTATTCTCTGTGTGTTATCAGTTGTGGAACTCTGCAATTGTTGCACAAAAAGCCTTTTGATGAGTAGTGACTGGCATACTTGTCTGTAGATATAAGGATCTATATTTAGCATACAGTAAGAAATTACATTTGTCTAGGGATGTGACAGAGGTAATATTTTCTCTAGGATCTATTTCCTCACTAGCCAAGTGTTTTGGGTTATGTTTACAGGGCAACCCATGAGCTCCCTCTTATCAACAGTTCAACTACACGGCTGCAGATCACCTCCAAGCTGAACGTGCTGCTGCTGCACTGCTACAATGTTTTGTGCCAGTCACTGTTGTGGTTGTGAGACCTTACAACTGGGGTTTGACCATTGATTTTCTCCCTTAGCAGTTTACATGGTATGTTTTAGAACCATGAGAGTTAGTCTTCAGGGAGGCCAACTCTACTGCTCCAAGTCTTGTGCCCAAATGCTACTTTTTTAATCTTGCAAATACTGTACACACATTATCTTTCAAAGAAACCAGTGTACAAATGAGCAATTCATAAAACCACACAGAAGCTAAAGCAATGTCATATTTAGGGTATCCTTTTCTCATATATATATATATATATATATATATATGCTACATTATTTTGAACATGAAGAATTACTATTGACATTATTCCTATCTACAGTTTCTTTTTCAGGGAATGTAAGTCCATGTGTTATGAAGGGTGATACTAGGTTTCTAAAATTGGTGCTGGATGCTTCTGGAATGTTCCAACACCTGCCTTAACGGTATGGAATATTCTGTGACCAGTGTTCTTTTCTATGTGTTGATAGAGAATTCACAAATCATAT
This sequence comes from Eospalax fontanierii, assembly GCA_035773235.1. NCBI lineage: Eukaryota > Metazoa > Chordata > Mammalia > Rodentia > Spalacidae > Eospalax > Eospalax fontanierii. The sequence goes on along the minus strand of CM069547.1, from coordinate 47,645,615 downwards.
AACTTGCTGAGTTTTTTTTTTCTGGGTTCATTTTTTTTTCAGTTGAACTCAGAAAATAAACTGCAATCTTCTCAGTATAAAGATGTTTTCCTCTGTCTCTTTTCCATTTTAGCAGAGACAGTAAAGAATTCAGATCTACATTGTCTCTGTCCTCCACCCAGCTGTGTTTCGTTTTCCTCAGATGCTTTGAGTGATTTTCTAGCAGCTGGGTTTTTTTCAAACACTTTTTACCCCAATTATCCTTCTCCGTGATCTTCTAAGCTATTTCAAGGGATTTTTTTTTCTTCCTCCTGATTCAATACACATGTTTATAGTAAGACATTTTGGAAATAGAGAATGAAAGAACAAAGGAAATCTGAGTCAGCTGTAATTATTCCATCCAGTGGCAAATAATGTTAGCTTCTGCTCTGGTTCCCTACATAGAGGCGTATGCACAGACACACATTTGTGTGCTTGTACATATTCAGACATTGAAACACATATATGTGCACACTTTCACATATATGCATGGGCACACACATATATTTGTGTACACACACACACGTATGATCTCATACATCTATACACACAGGCACATATACACATAATCTTGCTTCAGAACCTTCATACATCATAGCAATGCTTTCGTGGTTACCAATTCTGTTGTCTTCTCTAAAGCACAGAGTGAAATGCTTGCAGCCCATGGCCTTCTCTTCATCTCCTTGTTCAGTCTCTTTATTTTCATATCAACTCTATCCCTCACCTGCTCAGGCCTTAACTAGGGACGTTATCATGTATTCTTTCCTACAACTCACATCTAATCATATGAAAACCTTCGTAGCTTTATCTGAAACAATAGAACATCAACTAGTTACTGACACACACATCCACTGCCTGTCCCCAGTCCCTTAGCCAGGCAGCTACTTTCCCTTCTATATCCATGAGAGAAGGTTCTCTCTTCCTCTCATTACCATCACTGTAATATCAGTTGTACTTGTATTTCTCTGCAAAGCCACCATATGTCTTAAGTTTATTTTTCTGTTGCTGTGATAAGATATCCTGACAAAAGCAACTTACGGAGGTGAAAGGGTTTCTTTTAGCTAAAAATTCAAAGTACAGTCCATCATGGTTGGGAGGTCAAGGAAGCAGGAACTTGAGGTAACCGGTCACATTTTTTCACAGTCAGAAGAACTGAGCCATGAATGTTTGCTTGATGCTCAGCTCCCTTTTTCTACTCTTATATTCCAGAATGCCAGGCAGGAAAGGTCCCATTTGCAGTTGGGATATGCCTTCCAACATCAGTAAGGTAATCAAATAATTCCTCGCAGTTAAGTCCATCTCCCATATGATTCTACATTCTGTGAATTTGACTATTAATCATAACCTTGACAGCATCAAACTGGAAAAGAAATCCTCAGCATATGTCTAAGCTTAGTTCTAAGAACCTGGAAGACAGTTCTGTGCTGCCTCCGACTGTCCGTCTCTTCTCCGACTTTGCTCTAGCCGCGTTACTTCCCCAGTGACTCTTGATCACGCTGCCTTAACTTCCGCTGGACTCTGTGGGTGCTTTTTGCTCTGCACGCACTTTTCCCTTAATGCCCGTCGACACCCTTCAAGCTCCTTAGTTCATTCAGTCCCTGTACAAAAGTGACCACCTCAAATTCTCCTTCCTGACTAATCTTAGCTTCCCTGGAACCAAAGTTACAGATGGTTATGCAGCCAAGTGGGTATTGAGAATCGAACTCCAGTCTCCCGCAAGAACAGCCAGTGTTTTTCACTGCTGAGCCATCTCTTCATCCATCCCCCTGTGACTAAGCTCTTAAAATTCAGCACCCGTGACTTTCTTCCATATTCTGCTTACCATTTCTTCAGCGCATTTTTATGAGCTATTAGATTACACATTGATATTCTCATTTTATTGCCTATATCTCCTTCTAGAGCATAAGCTGAAGAAGATAGACTCCTGATCAGTTTTTCACATTGTTTCCAACCCAGCTCCTTGAAAGTATGTGACACGGAGCAATCTATCATGGATTCATTTAACTATCTTCCTTTAATTGGGCAGATTATTATTTTATCTGTAAGTGATAAATGTCATTCTTGAGTACATCTTATGGATAAATGAAATAGCAAATTTCCATGACAGAAATAAGTTGAACATTTAACAAGACTATCCCCTAATAAGAACTTTTCTAATTTGTATTTCTACACAAATCCCTTAAAAAGAGCTATTTTCTTATAATTTAGGAGCACTGGATTTTATCATTTCCCTTTTTGTTTTGTTTTCTACTTATTTAGAAGAAGAGGGGTTTATTTTCTTATCCTAAGTACTACTGTAGAGCCTCTTTGAGATCATTTACATAATCAGCCTGGAACATACTGAGCTATCTCTCCAGATGAGTAATTTTAAAAGAAAGTTTAAATAAGTCATTTTGCCAAGAAATCTGAATATGTATAAAGATTGTGCTGAATATAAAATAACCCTTTAGTTTGAATCCTACTGGGACTTAAGTTATTTTCCCCAATTTCACTTATTTTCATTAAAATATTAAACTTTTTGCTTTACTGCAGTTATTGGTTTCCTAATGAAAACTGTGCTTTGAGATCATCAATGGATAAATCTTAAAAGCACATTGATTATGTCTTACTGTGTTTTCCAAAAGAACAAAAATCCAAGAGGCTGAGTCCCAGTCATTAGTCAACAGGAAGACCTCCCCCTTGGCGTTCATATGTACTTTTGGTTATGCTGAGAACTTCTCTATTCACTGATATGTCTAGTGATATTCTAACTATTGACCAAATATATTAAAATGATATCCAGTGGAAATTAATGAGGATAATGGATGTGATTCATTTAAAGTAAACACAGGAACAAAAAGTCTTTGCTTCCTACCTGACTCGCCCTCTGCACTCCATCCTTACAGTAGCCCCCATCCTTACGTTGTTTCAAATAGACCAGAAAGTTCCATAAAATCATTTCATCCTGCTAAGACATCACTCCAAAAGGCTATATAAATATTGTTAAGTAGAATTTGTCACATTTTGTAGACATCCAATAAATACTATCAGAGCTAATGTGACAAGAAAACAGAAGTCTATGTATCTCATACTGCCTTCACCTGCGCTTACTGTCTAGTTCTGCGGCTGTCCCAGAGCAGCGTGTAAAGGTCAAAGTCTAAAATGGGTGAGGAAGCAGGAGATGAGATCAAATCACAGTCGCGGTTCGAACGTGCAGAAGGCAATGAAGATGCCTGCTTACAAGAACTGAGGCAGGTCACCCGCAGGTCACCTGCAGGCTCAGCGGGGAGGCACACTGTCAGACCTGCGGTCCTGTGATTGTTTTTCTGAGGATGTCCATCTAAGGGGAGAAAGCTATCCTTTCCGAGCTTTCATTTCAAGCTGAGTGTCTGACTTTGCTTCTGCCACGCAACTGTCTGGAAAAGAAATGTGTCAGTGGACTTTGTGTGCGTGTGTGTGGTGTGTGGTGTGGTGTGTGGTGTGGTGTGTGGTGTGGTGTGGTGTGTGGTGTGTGGTGTGGTGTGTGGTGTGGCGTGTGTATGTGGTGTGGTGTGTGGTGTGGTGTGTGGTGTGGTGTGTGGTGTGGTGTGTGGTGTGGTATGTGTGTGTGGCGTGTGTATGTGGTGTGGTGTGTGGTGTGGTGTGTGGTGTGGTGTGTGGTGTGGTGTGTGGTGTGGTATGTGTGTGTGGCGTGTGTATGTGGTGTGGTGTGTGGTGTGGTGTGTGGTGTGGTGTGTGTGTGGTGTGTGGTGTGGTATGTGTGTGTGGCATGTGTATGTGGTGTGGTGTGTGGTGTGGTGTGTGGTGTGTGTGTGTGTGTGTGTGTGTGTGTGTGTTCTGTGAACCTATTCCAGAAAAGACATCTGCTTGATTTATTAGACAATATTTAAACAGAATGCTCACATTTCCATTTTACCGATCCTGGCTACCAGTGTAGAAGCCACTATTTAGAACCTAAGTTCACAATCATTTTTGAAAGTTAGCCTTCTTTCCATTTGGGAGATGGGGAGTTGTAGAAATACAATATGGGACGATCTATTACTGCATTTCCTGGTTCTGAGGTCTCACTCATTGCTTCGTTATCTACTGCGTTCAGTCATTTACTTTCCTTGTGTTCGTCCCCCATTTCCTTACCACTATTATCCTAAACATTTTTCAAAAGAATTATATTTCAAACACTGAGCTTATTTTTTCCTGTAGCAATAAAACATGAAAATAACTTACACTCCTTTTGATAAATGGAGTTATTTGAACTTCATAAAGCACTAAGAAAAAATTTATAGTGTAAGTGAATAATAAACACAGCTAGTGGAAGCCTTGGGGGTCCGGAAGGAGAACTGAAACAATGTATGCTTCCTCCCATCTCCTATATCTAATCCAATGTTCAGATCCAAAATCCATTCTCCCCACTTAAACAGCACATAAAATTCTTTGACATTTAATTATATTATGTATATGCCTGGGACGATAGAAGAACTGACAGAATGAAAAGTTCATTGAGTGTTTTCCTGGCTGCTAACCAATGAAATGCTCCCTGAGACAGGACAGTAGTTAACAAATGCTGATGGGTAAACGGGGGCTAGCAGTAATTCTCTATTCCTAAAAGACTGTTGGGACGGTCTGAGGGAAGCAGCTTGCTAAAACTGTGTCTTAAATCGACAGGGGAATACTTGTTAGGATCAAAATGAGATTTAATAGGCTCAGCATGTACTTGTTAAGAGCCTGCATCACCAAGAGACACTTAACTCGGCATAATTATTGGCTTCAAGTTGTAGACAAGTCATTTCTACTCTCAACACTTGGCTGCCATTGGAGAGACTGTTTTGTAATGAGGTAGCATTTTTGTCTCCAGATGAAGATGCATTGGATATTCATTTATTATTTATGTGGGTGTATTTGTGTGTATAGCTGCACGTGTGGGCAGGAACCCACAGTCAGTGTAGGATTGCCTGTTACTAGAGAGAGAGGTAGTTGTAAGTCACCCAACATGAATGTTGGGAGCTGAACTCTGGTCCTCTGGAAGAGCAGTAAGTGCTTTTAACCTCTGAGCCCTCTCTGCAGTCACGAGAATAAGCTTTTAATCACAATTGGCATATATATTGAAGGTTTAGACATTAAAATAAGATTTTCCAAGGTCAGAGTTAGAGAAAGTTGGCACATCTTTGTGCTAAAAATATTGCTCAGATCCACTAGAGAAGGAATATGTAGACATATTTCATCCAGAAAGGTGTACACAGAGGAAATCATACCACCAGGGAATTGTTTATGGGGACAGTTTTTCTTTACTTAAATCATCATGAGTAGTATAATCTTGCTTCTGTCAGACAAGGCCCATCTCTCAACCTGTTGTCTCCTCAGTTGTCTTTTATCAACCCTGGGCTTGCTTGGCTTTGCCTTGTGTTAGTGAAATATGAGTCTGGTCAGCAGGCAATCTCATGACAGAAAGTGCCTAAGTCAGGTACATTGAAGTATCTAGGTTTCCTTGTGTCAGCCTCTCCATGTTCATTCGCTTTTTATTTAAATGCAATTCATATATTTAGATGCACATTAAATTTACATAAACAGAAAGAAGAAGACAATCGTCCCTGGGGAAAACAAGGCTAAGGTAGATGAAGCTAAATTCTAGTAAATTTCTCTTTTTGAGTTTTGAATAGAGACTGAAGAGTTAGCTTTAGGCTTTCTTAATTCTGCAAGAATAGAATGGGCCAGAAGGAAAAATAAAACAACATTATTTATGATATATATGTAATTTTTGTGGATTTCATGCAATGAATTTTAATGATACCTAGTTCTACTTTCCCTATCTAAACCCCCCAAATCCCACCCACACTTTATGTCATATATGTTAAGACCCATTGAGCTTGTACACCCAGCTGTCACTTGGTGTGAGTTCATTCACTGGAGCTTGTTCAGACTATCTAGCAGCATTCCCTTAAAGATCAATCTCCCTGAGGGAGAATACTGGCATTTTTAAAAACTAAAAGTTTTACAAATACTTTCAAATTCACAAAAGTATTGGGGGAAGAGTATATAGTTTACCTTTGATTCACACTTAGTTTCACTTTATTTAAGTTTATATTTTTAATTATGTATATTTTTCTGTGTACATAGGTGTAGGTATATGCACAAGTGTAGGAGATTGCAGATATCAAAAAAATGATATTATATAACCTGAGCTACAATTACAAGCAGTATGGAGCCACAGGACACGGGTCTAGGAATGCCACTCAAGGTCCTCTGCAGGAGTAGTTTGGGAGTGGGGGATTTTAATGGCTGAGCCAGTCCCCCAGCCCCAGCCTCACCAGTTCTTAGCATCTCATATTACAGGTGCATCAGTCTTATTATGAGAATTAAATTACTTAATTTACACATTGTGATCATTCACTCCATTTCCTGAGATTTATCTACTTCTTTCTGTCTGGGCATGCCTCCAGACCTTTGGTTTTTATGTCAGATGTCACTGGATGTGAAGTGTTTCAGGTTTTCCTTATTTTTGATGACTGTGTTTGTCAGGTATCTATTACTGGAGCTCATGACTCAGATGATAAACCTATAAAGAGGGAGAATTTATTCTGGTCGTAGTGTGGAAGTTTTCAGTCACCCGAGAATCTAGTGGGTGTCCCATTTGCTCAATGCCTGTTGTGATGGCCAAGTTATGGTGACAGCATAGGGTGGATCAAACATGGTTTACCTCTTGCTGAAGAGGAAAGAGAGGGAGTGTTTAGTGTTTTACTGTCCTGTCCAAGAGCACACTCTAGGACATAAGGACTTGTCGGTATTCCACATCTCTTAAAGGTTTCCCAGTTCCCCATAGTGTCTCCCTGGTCACTAGATCTTCAACGCACAGGCATTTGGGAATATTCTATGTCAATCTATCACATTATGATTTTGGACATTTTGATAAATGATGGAGAGAGTGTTTTGAAGATTAATTTCTCTCTTATTCTACTGAGATTCAAAATTTAGGGAGTCATTTTTAGGAACATATCCTGGGTTTATATTATCAGTGCAATCTGCCACTCTATGTGTTAACCATGATTTGGAATGTGTCAGATTTACCCACCTTAGTTATTGTTTCCCACCATTTTCTCACATTGTGCTCTTCACATGGAAGCTCCCTTCCGAGCCTGCACTTAAAGGAATCAAAGTCATATTCTACCTCTTTGAGGGATAGATAAGTTCATAACTTATTGGAAATTCTTTTGTACTGGATATTTTTCTATTTTGTCTACTTTGTTTTGCTTTTGGTTTGTTTTTATTTTGTTTAGTTTCTTGAGACAGGGTCTTGCTTAGCTTAGGTTCACCAGGAGTTCCCTGTCTAGTCAAAGAATACCTTGGACTTCTTGTTTTCCTACCTGTGTCTCCCACATCCTGGGATTGTGAGTCTCTGTTCTCACAAATGGTTTATGTGGTGAAGGAGATCGAAGGAGCCTCATGTGTAAGAGGCAAACATTCTACCAATTGAACTACACTGCCAATCCTTTCTCTCTGATTTTTCATACTTGAAATTATTTATCATTTTTAATGCGGACTAACTTTTATACATATGATTATTTGGCTTGCAATATAATATGGAGAATTTCTTTTATTGCTCAACTTTTTTTCCCATATTGACCACTGGACGCTGTTTCAGTTGGCTCTGTGGGTACCTTTACATGAGTCTGTTTTATAATTATATAAAAGCAATAGCAATAATGAAAAGGCTTCAGATTCCAAAGAAGAAATATGTTTTTGTCAATGTAAACACAAACAGATCAATTGTGAGGGATAATATGTATTATTACCTATGTTAACAAGTCTGGGAATTCTAGATTTGAGTAGCTAAAGTGGAAAGACCCACCTTAAACATATGTCATCACCCCAGGTTCTAGGGTCCTGGAATGAATACAAAGAAGCAAGCAGACCGAGTACCAGCATGCTTCTCTCTCTGCTTCCTGACTGGATGGACTGTGGCTAGCTTGTCCCATACATACTTCTCTGTGAAGGGCTGTACCCTTGAACTTGAGACACAATGAATTTTTACTTATTTAATTTTCTTCAGTTAGGTATTCTGTCACAGCAAAGAGAAAATAAAGTACTTTGTCATAACACAGAGAACAAAAAAGTACTTAATGCAGTCAAAAGATAGAAGTGGAACTCTTTGATTAAAGAATATGTGTCTCAAATTCTAATTTTTCTTTATACCAAAACAAAGGCTAGGATCAAATCACCTCCAATTGTCCATTACCTATAAGGCAACAACTTCATATAATACTCAGTTATGTCATGTGTCATTCTCTATGAGTAATATGACTAGTACCTATAGGAGAGTACTTACTTGCTTGTGAGTGATCAGAATACTACTGACTCTAGGATCTGTAAACAGATTTTATCATTTAAATGAAAGACAGTGCAATGAAGGTGCAAGCAATGTTTACAGCACAGAGTTTCTGATGGACAGCTCTGGCCCTGGTGCTAAGTATGCCATGAATCTCCTTCAGGTAGAATCTAGAAGTGGGTGAAATGCATCTCTGAAAGGATCTCTTCTTTTATGGTTCCTTTCTTTCCATTTCAGGAGACGTCACAACACAGGGGACTCAGGGAAGCCATCTGTCACAGTGGATATCATCTCATAAAGAAACAGTTGAATGCACAGTAAAGCACTTCATGTTTGAATGTGATGCTTAGTGCCACTCCATTGGGAAGATGTGTATAAGAATAGTGGTTCTCTGCTAATCATGGGCATTGGGGGAATCAGCAGGGCTGGAATGTGGAAGCAGATACATAAATCATCATGACTCAGTATGATTACAGAAGTGCTAAATGCTTAACACCTCCATGTCTCATGTTATCAGTGCTATTTGTGGTCCTTTACAAAAGTCTATAGAGGAAAATTCTTACTCAGAATTGACTATTAGTTATAGAATTTTACAGCAAGAAACCAGACATGTGATTTTTGAATTTCTGTGACTGACTCCATTTCTTCTTCACACACGTGTACATTTGCTGCTACCTTCTCAGTACTGTGTACACCACTTGATAACACATTGTTAATCACTCAGTTATATTTCTTCATGTATCTTTCTAGGGGTTTTTTGAAGCAAATTAATGGAGATATTACCTTTAGGGCAGTTTCAGAATCCTAGAAAACAGCGAGTGGCACACAAAGGAATTTGAAAAGTGCTCCCCTGACTCCATTTAAGGACAGCATGCCTGCCTCTGAAAAATCAAATGAGTTTTGACCCAGTAATTCTGCAACCTAGGAATTCATCTTATATAAAAAAAAATCCTCCATTTATTCTAAAAGTACAGAGTAAGATTCAATATTCTCATGTTCAGTATTTGTAAAAAATTTTAAGCAATCTAAATTGCCACAGACAAGTTATGTAAAATAAACAATAGTCATTCATAACATGGGTTAAAAAAAGAGATCTGTTAATGAAAAACCTTTATATAGGTTAACAACTAAAAACATCCGAGATAGAATATTAAGAGAAAAAGTGAACCAAGATGAAAATACATAGTTTCCATACACAATTCTTCATATAAGAAAGCTAGAAATAATTATAAATTTGCTGTATCTTGTGCTGTGAACAGGCCCATAAAACTTGATGACAGGGGCTGGTGGTTGGAGGGACATGTGGAGGGGTGAGGACTATGGGGACCAGGGAGATCAGTGGATTACAAGCCCCTGTGCTCTCTCTTTAGAACTTTCTGCTTTATAAGCAATGTTATTTTATTTAAACTACATAAATCAATGAATAAGCATAGTTAAAAAGTGCTTTGTCAATGACCCAAACACTTGTCATATAGAAAGATGAAGTGGGGCAGTATCCAAAGATGTACGAAGCTGATACACACATCTGAAACTGAAGGTGTACTAATTCATGAATTTCATAGGCCTGTATATTTTGAGAATAAAAGAAAATTTGCTCAAAAAACTTAGATAAATGGATGAGCACAAGGGACTCAACAAGTCACAGCAAAGGGACTCAACCTGGACCTACCAGAAGCAAGGGATGGATATTTAATTAGAATGTCCTATATCGTTCAATCAGCTGTAATGTTTATGTTGTTCTTGTTTCATTGAAAGTCTGACTATCTGGTACAAACCAACTGAACTATATGATGAACTCTTTTCATGTAAGGTCATTCTTATTAATATAGGGAATAATAATAACAGAAGAATTAATAAGATATCTACTGCCATTCATAGACTTATAGGAAGATATTCTTTTGAAAATACAAAGCCACTTGTGAGCCATGGAAGGATGGTATTTTGCAAAATCACTGAATGTAAGCTGGAGAGATCGCAGGGAACTTATCTTTCAGTCTTTTGGGTGTACAGGAAGTAAATAGTCATCAGGTGAGAGTTAAAGAGAGGTTGGAACAGAAAAGATGGTTATAGGACCCAGCCTACTTGGTGGCTTTCAGAGCAATGGTCACCTACAGCCATCTTTGTTGTGTTGACTGAAAGTGCCTCAAAAATCTCTACCATAATTATTGACCACTAACCAAATGAGACATTTTTAAGCTGACTGCTCATCAGAGGTACTGAAGCATTGTTAAACATAAAATATACTCATATGATTTATCATAATGAATCATACTTAGTAGGTTAGAACCTAGAATCTGTATTTGTAAAAGACTACATAAATTCAATGACAGGTATAATGCTGCTTTTAAAACTTATATCTTATCTAAAACTAGAGAGATGGCTCAGTGTTTAGAAGTGCTTCCTGCTTTTCCAGAGGACACAGGTTCGGGTGCTAGGATCCACAAGGCAGCTAACACCCATCCTTAACTCTAGTTCCAGGGAATCCAAAGATTTTTTTCTGGCCTCTCCAGACATTACACACACTGCACACATGTTGTGTACGTACATATATGCAGGCAAAATACCATGCACATAAAATAAATACATATGTGAAATTTAAAAATAATAACTTAGTTTATTCTGTGATTATTTTAAAGTGGATTCAGTTCTGCAAAGTTTGATAAACTTCAGCAGTTGACACTTGCCAGAAATCTCTAGTCCTGTCCGTTCTTGTTCCATTTGGATATGGCCGTACGTAACTTGAACTCTGATTTTGCCTGCAGGGAAAAGGTTTTCTGGTGCTTAAGAACATTAATACTCTTTCATATGAATGTCAAATAGGAAACAGATGTGATTTTTCTGGTTAGGTAGAATTAATACACAATGAAGTGCTCTCCTTAGGAACAGAGGGTCATGTCAATGTGTTGTGAGTACCCAGCTTAAGAAAAATCATGTGTTAGTTCATAAAATGGTGATATCTCCAGCGTATGCATTAGCCAAGACCAAGAGATCCTAAGGGGGAAGTAAGTCTTGTTCTCTAAACAATCAAAGGACTCTATGTGAGAGGGTAGAACTCAGTGGCAGAAAGCTTGCCTAGCAAGCATGAGGCCCCAAGTTCAGTCCCAAACCCTGAAAAAAAAAGTGTTCCAAGAATTAATGGATTAAAATGAGAGGAAAGATAAAACCAGAGAATTCCAGATGGAGGGAATTGCCTGAAAGCAATGATGTATGCCAGGAGTAGGCTTGGCTAGTCCTGGTGTCAACTGAAGCAGGTATTCTCCATAGTTGACTAGTTCATTCCAATATGTAACAGGCAAAGTTTACTTCATGGGCTATCACATTAGAAATGTATTTCTTATTTTTCATAAAACAGAAACTTTTGGTGATTGTGGTGGTCTTATTGAAAACGTCTCCTATAGGCTCCAAGTATTTGGACATTTTGTCCCCACTTGGTAGTGCTGTTTAGGGAGATCTTAGAAGGTTTGGCCTTGCTGGAGAAAGCACTCCACTGGGGATGGCTTAGAGAGTTCTTAAGCCTTGTTGGATCTCTAGTTGATCTCTGCTTCCTGTGTTGCTTGAAGATGTGAGTCTCTGCTTTCTGCTCCTGCTCTGGCCACCCACTGCCACCATGCCTCCCCACATCACTGAATCTAATTCCCTTGGAATCCTAAGCTCAAATAAACTCTCGCTTTTATAAGTACCTTTGTCGAGGTGTTTTATCACAACAGAAAAGTAACTATGACAGTGATACATTAATTGACCTCACTATTACATAAATAAAACAAAGTAAATGCTTGGATCTTCTTTGCAAAGTGGAGTTGGGATAAAGAAATTAATATTTTCAAGGTACAAGTGTTGGGTGATGAGTTAGCTGTGCTTGATTTGGTTGTCAAAGGAATGCCATTTTCCAGTGATAAATTATGGCCCCAGAAAGGTTAAAAGTAAGCTGGTGAAGCTCAGTTATATTATCATTTTCTTGGCACCAGAAAATACTGGGACAAGTCATACCTACTGTTAGAGACTGCTGGTAAGTCTCTGACATAGTTACTTATTTCCTTTGCAACAGTCTGGGCAACCTTCCTTTAGTATGGTGTTAAAATGGAAAGTGCTTGAAATGGTTGAAATGTCCTCTGTACAGGAGACAAGATACTTTTGACATCTTATTGAATTCTTGTTAATGAATATGGGCTGCAAAATAACATCATCTTTTTTGGGATATTCCATGTTTACGTTGTTTGTGTGAAAAGATCATTTTTCTTTCACAGGGAGGAAGGGTTGTGGGCCTTAGTATAGTGTCTGATGTCATTTCTTAAATGTAATCGTACTGTACAGAGCACGAAGTCATTTCATGCTCTTAGATTCTGAGAGACTAATGATCTGGAGCAAATTCTTTAAAAATTTAATGAGGGTGCCCATGTTCACAGAACTTGGATGCTGTTTTTATGTGGTGTCTGATTAAAGAATCTTTTAAAAAATTAGCTAGAATGTACTTTTCTTTCATATGTATACACGCACACACATATATAAATACACACACACACATATGTATATCTTCTCCCTGCTTCCATGGTAGCCTGTGTTGTGTGACCCTTTTCTTTAGGGAGACACAGCACAAATGTCTGTTCACTCCAGTTAGAGGACTGATGACAGACCAAAGTGATGAAATCCCTGATGTCCAATTTGGTTAACCAATGATTTTATCTGGGTTTCTTACAGGAGTGTGAATGAGGGGTTACCTATAGGAACAGGCAGGATTCAGAGGAGCTGCATCACTGAAAGTTTACCCAACATAGCTAACACCTCATAGCAACTTGAACCTTGGTGTTCACTGTGTCACTGAGGCTGCTGAGGACATTGGATAACATCTCACTTCTCAGCAGTCCCTGTTGCTTATATATCCTTGGAGGCAGAAATGCCATTTGCAGCTGGTAAGCTGCAGGGACTTCCTGAATCTTCTGAGTTACTCTACGTTGCATGCTTTATTAAGCCTCCCTTTAGAACTTCCTGAGCCTTTAGTAGACTTTCCTCACAATTTCCTGAGTCTTTAGAAGTTATTGAGTCTTTCGTAGCTTCCTTATAGGATGGTGTGTGGTTTGAATGACAATGTCCCCCAAGGCTCCAATTATTTGGACATTTTTGTCCCTGGCACTGTTTTGAGAGGTCTTAGGTGTGGCCCCGATGCAGGAAGCACATCACTGAAGGTGGGCTTAGAATGTTCTTAAGCCTTGGTGGATCTCCAGTTATGTTCTGCTTCTTGTGCTGCTTAAAGATATGAGCGCTTAGCTACCTTGTCTGCTCTGGCCGCCTCTGCCACCATGTCTATCTGCCATTATCTCACCCCTTTGGAACCATAAGGTAAATAAAGTCTTCTTTTATAAGTTTCCTTGGTCAGTGTTTCTATCACAGCAACAGAGAAGTGACTAATACAGATGCAAAGTTTTAACTTGGAGGAAATTGCTAAGTAATAGCCTGGAGCAAGCTTTTAACTTTTCATTCATCTCCAAGCCAATTAACATTGTTCTAACTCTGGACCTAATCTAGTGAGTCTTTTCTAATTGTATGCAGTAAAATGTTAGAGGACATAGAAACAGAATGTAAAATGAGAAGGAAGTAAGTTGCCAAATGAAGATAAGGAAAATGGCAATTAAGAAACTAAACAGAGAGCTGGGATGTAGCTCCCTCTGTAGAATGCTTTTCTCACAGGCGTGGGGTTCTGCTTTGCATCCCAAATTCCGAATAAAGGAGGAATTGTGTACACCTGTAATACCAGCACTTAGGAGGTAGAGGCAGGAAGGTAAGGAGTTCAAGGTCATCCCCAGCAATGAGTTCAAGAACAGCCTGTACCCATCTCAAAAACAAAACAGAAACAAGAGCAAAAGCATATGATAGAAATTATAGTCAATGAAGGTTGAAAAAAAAAGCATGTGGAAAAGGAAAACATAAACATAGAATATCAATTCAATGTATTATAAATAACTGTGTAAAGTGCAATGATTTCAATGTAGTGAGAGACTAAAAGCTTATACTGAACACAGTGAGTACTGAGGGAACCAAGTGTGGCGAGTGTTATTTTAAAATAAGCTCCGATGTTGCTCAAGCAGCCATGTCAGGGATGCATCTGGAGGGGTGCTGAGACTTTTCCTGTTGCAGTAGCTGAGATGGACACGGTTAAAACTTGGCAGCAGCCCAGAGTAGAAGACTGGGACCGCAGCACAAGCATACACATGAGTTACAAACCATTTAGTAGCAGAAAACAGATGATTATAAGGCCATCACAGTTGTCACCTATAGCTATTTTTTCTACTTTCGTATTTTTTCCCAGTGGAAATTTGATATGCCATATCATATGATTTGACCTAGAGGCTGGAGAGGTGCTTGCTGTCAAACCTGATGATCTGAGTTCAATTCCTGGGACCCACAAGGTAGAAAAATGTGAACATAATCCCATAAATTGTCCTCTGACCTACCTCCATGAGAATGACATCACACCCTCCAATAAAAAGTTGTAACAAAAATTAAAACTTAAAAAGACTATGTCTATTCAGTAAATGCTATGGTATTATCATCCACAGGGACCCAAATCAAGAAAGAAAATGTTTATTATAAATAAATTGGAAGAAAGCATTTCTGTTCATTTATAACTGACTTAAAACAGAAATGAGAGAAAAATCTGTCTTCCACACTCCTTAAAAAGCCCTCATGGTCAGGGTCTTCAAACAACAGCCTCTCTCCAGGAACCAACTTCTGTATTTGTTTCTTTTCTATTGCTGTAATAAAAACACTATGACCAAGGGAACTTACAGAAAGAAAATGAGATTGCAGGAGCTCAAATGTGTCTGTGTCCTTTGTGATATGGAAACTCAGAAAACTGGCACAGCGTCCATATGGAAGCATATTTTCCTTAATATTAAAATATCATTATTTAATGAAATTATTTTACAGATTCATTTTTATTATTTTAGTTTTATGTGTGACTGTGTGTGAGTCTTCTTGTCTGTGAGCAGGTTCCCTCAGAGGTCAGAGGTGTCAGACCCGTGACAACTGGAGTTACTAGCAGTGTTGAGGCACCAGATGTACATGCTGGTAATGGAACTCAGGCCCTTTTGAAAAGCAGTGTGTGCTTTTATCTACTGAGCCATCTCTCCAGCTCCAAAATAACACTTTTTGAGGACACAAAGAACTTGACGAAAGGAAAGAAAGCAATTGCAAGAAAGCCAATTATTAATCTGATAAAGTGGCAAAGAATTTAGGACTAGGAATGGGAAGCAGATGGCTTTGAATCTAGAAGTCACTGCACAGCAGATGTGTGATCTTAACTATGTTACAGAAAATCTTTAATCATCATCCAATATGCATAAAAAGGCAAAATACCAGCTTGGTAAACTTAACCAATGCACCGAGATTTTCCCTAAGATACTGGGAGGCAGGAGAATGGATTGCTTTTGGAACTACCCAGCATTATTTTAAACAACTTCATTAAACTATTCAAAAATATCATGTGCCTTTGGATAAATGTAAAGTCACTAAGGAAGATGTTCATCACATTGATTTGAGTGTCAAGCAGTTGACTGTCCTTTATCTCGAATTCCAAAATACCTTTCTATGAAGGAGAGCCCATCACTGGAGCAGAAGTAAGTGACAAGTTCTCTAGCAAGGGAAAGGGTATTTCCATGTTGGAAGGAACTCTTGACAATTACAGAGCCTCACCCCCCCCCACGCCCACGCCCGGCCCCAGGTAGATGCATTAAGCTTTGATCCAGCAACTTCCCTTATTTTGTTTCTTCATTCAAAAAGCCACCTTCACATTCTTGGGAAAATACATCTCCTGAAGAGAACAAAGTCATGTAATGGATTTTGGAGTAGCTCTCTCGCCTGAGACCATTCCGACTCCTTGTAAATCGATAAAGTGGACTCTGATTTTGATTTGGCGTCCTGTAGTGTTGAATCACACTGGAGATAATGGTCTGGTCACATCGACTGTAAGTTTTTCCAATTCCAAAGACATTA
This sequence comes from Eospalax fontanierii, assembly GCA_035773235.1. Taxonomy (NCBI): domain Eukaryota; kingdom Metazoa; phylum Chordata; class Mammalia; order Rodentia; family Spalacidae; genus Eospalax; species Eospalax fontanierii. The sequence goes on along the minus strand of CM069547.1, from coordinate 47,629,315 downwards.
TTTTCCATTGTGAAACAATAAGCAGGAAAGGTGTTCAGCTCTGTGAGCATCTCAGCAAAACTTAGTCTCTTACGATCTACTCCTACTTGACTCACAAGAAGATCTGGAGGTTTTAAAAGAAATTGTCAACTTCCAGAGACTGTTGTTTAACATGATTTGTTATACTATGTCCACACATAGTCTTCTGACTAATTAAAACCACATAAAATTATTGAAGGAATTAAATGTGATAAATTTAGACAGTTTGCCAAATAGGCTATCATTAAAAAAAAAATGTGTGTGTGGGTGTGTGCATGTGAGTACAATGCCCATGAAGGCCCTGGAGCTGGAGTTCCAGGTTAGTCCTTGATGTGGATGCTGGGAACTGAGCTTAGGTCCTCTGGAAGAGCACCAGGTGCTCTGAACCACTGAGTCATCTCTCCATCCCTGAAATAGGCTAGAATATATGTATTATGCTATATAGAAATTGTATCCACAAGACTACTGAGTATGGACCATTGTTGAAATGAAAGCTCACCATGATAGCATGATTCCTTAAGAGGTATAATGATATTATAAACTACACAGGAATGAATACTATCCCTAGATGAAATTTCATGCATTTCATTTCTGAGACTGACCTCATTTGACTATGAAAATGAGCAATTTCAACTGCTCAAATTTCAGTCTCCTGCAGCAAAGTGTATATGAGGATAACGAACTCACCAGCTTACTTTATTTCTTGAATCATTGGTTGTAGGTCAATAGATTGAATGCTGATAGGACTCTAAATCTAACTGTTTCGTTTTAGGTAATGCCAATACCTGTCAAAATACCAGGAGCTCAGAGTTGCTTCCTCTTTCTCATTAAGTGTGACTTCAAAGCTATCTCTCTATAACAACTTCATAATTATACTAATATTACTTTTTTGTTGCTGTTCCTAGAGAATCAGAATCTGTGTTTTGCAGTTATTGATCTCCCAAACTGCTGCCTGGTTTAGGAAAACAGTAGACAGAAGAAATACTATTTTCAGGGATCACAGAAAATGCTATTTGCATTGGTGAAAAGTCATAGAATTGGAAATTATGGGAGTAAGACATTGGTTGCTGAAGTTGGAAGTTTCCCTCCAGTCTCCCTGCTCACACACGGCATTTAGATAATGGCAGCCGAGAATCACCTGCTAAGTCATCTACATCGGCACCACTCTTTTGAATTAGAATTATCTTCTGTGTTCTCTTTAATAATAAATTGTCTAATGGCTAATGTCCCCTGATTGCCTGAGTCTATCATTTTGGGTACTCCTGAGTTCTCTAAAGAGTTCTCACTCAGTCCAAAATCACAGTAAAGTAGGAGAGCTCTTAAAAGTTCAAGAACAAAGACATCCTCCGTCTCAACTGTTCCATAATCGTGTCTTATTTGGAGTTGAGTCCGGTCTATGCAGTGTCTAAAATGGAACTGTAATATGAAGTGGAAACAATATCATTTAATGCACATTCCACAGAGATTGTCTGCCAGTACTCAGAGAATAAAATGGTGGCACTCAGGAGGAAGCTGAAAAACGTCTTCTGAATGTGAGGAGAGAAGGTGTGGCTCTACAAGGGAGCTAGGATACCTTACTGCAGTCATCGAATTGTGGGTGTCACATTTGCTACCCAGAGCTCAAATTCTCTTTGTGTTTTCAAAAAACAGTTACACCTCTACTTCTGTTTTTGTTTCTTTTTTTCAGTTTTAAAATCTTCTTTTGACCAAGCATAGTGGAACAGGCGTTTAATTCCAGCACTCGGGAGGCAGAGGAAGGCAGATCTCTGTGAGTTCAAGGCCAGTCTGGTTTACACTGCTCAACTACGTAGTTCCAGGTCAGCTGGGGCTACAGGGAGACCCTGTCTCAAAAAGACCAAAAATATCTGTTTTAGTCAATTTTTATTGAATTTTTGTGCATTTCATATGGAACATCTTCATCATCTTCACACCCCTGTCCTCACTGGCAACTGGCAAACTCCCATAGTTCCCACTGGAATTCACACATTCTGTCATTTGTGTTAAACCCTACTGAGTCAAGTTAGTGTTCCCACACTTCACTCAGTGCGATTTCATCCATTGAGGTCTAGTCAGTCTATCAAGAGTCACGCCCCGCCCACTCCCCTTAACAAAATCAGCTCTTCTGCAACCAGCGGCAATCAGCTGCCATAGTTGCCCAGCTAAGATTCGGGCCTGCAGACCATTTCCACAGTTCTGGGCTGGATTTACAGCTTAGCTTCTTTAGTTGCAGAAGACAATTTAATTGGAGACCCTCTGCATAGGAGTCCTAATTATTTTTCGAAGTAGCCCCAAGCAAATTTAACTCCTAGTTCCCACATTTGTTTCTTTTGGTAGATATATAAGGATGGAACACATTTAAGATGCCTTGCATTGACTTCATTAATGACCTCAAGTCACCTTTCCAGTCTTCCCTTGCTGTTCTCATCCTCTGTCCTGCCTGAAGTTTTCTTTAATCCCTAGTCTGTAACATCTAATCAGTTATTAGACCTGGAGATGCTTATCCTATAATTATGCAGCACAAAAATCATAATCACAAAAATGATTCAATTCTACATTAGATCCTCAGTTTTACGGATACCATTCAGTCTTTGTTGTATCTGTCTGTGGAGGCAACGGAAGTCCCCCAGTGGGGAAGTCGTATTCTTAAAATCCACAGTCCTAAAGACTGGAATCACACCGTCCTGCTGAAATACAACCCTAAAGTCCACCTCACTTTTTCTAGAGACTGGGCACCACAAAGAAGTAGGAAGAGCCTACATATTGCAGTTGTTAGGTCACTAGGTGGTCGTAAGTGGAGTTCAAGTTTTTCCTTTAGGGCATTCACTTACACACAGATATGAATATATATATATATATATATATATATATACACATATATATATGATATTATATGTAATTGTGATGATTAGCTTTCTCAATGTCATGCAAAATAAAATCACAGAGAGTCTCAGTGACTCAGATGAAAGGTGTGCAACCAGTTCATTTTTTAATTAAAATATTTGATTGTCATAACAATGAACTTACAAAAGATCCCAGCTAATTATTCTAGTATTTTTACACCTTCTTCATGTCTTCTCCCTGAAAATATTTAATTCCTCCCTTGCATTTTTATTGAACAAAATTGTTGATATTACAGATTTCACTCAGACATTTTAACAAAATAGCTCAGCAGTTAAGAGCACTGACTGCTCTTGCAGAGGACTGGGGTTGGAATTTCAATACCCTTACATGAGGGCCGACAATTACCTGTAACTTCAATTCTAGGGGATCTCTGTGGGCAATGCTCAACATGGGTGAATGTACATATGTACATGTATATACAGTCCATAAATTAATACATAAAATATAAAAACAATAATTAATATATTAAAAAAGAAAATAGAATTATGGGGACTGAAGAAACAAGAATGGTCACTTTCAACTACCTTCATTGGTCATAATCCATGGACAGCCCAAGAGTAATTGTCCATCCAATTAACCTTAGACTTCCAACTGCATGCATTCCAGCACTTTGAACAGCTTTAATTTGACTGATTTATAGTCTAACACTTTCAGAATAGAAAAACTTTTTAATCTCATCTTTTATGCATCGTAATTAGCACTAAAGTGATTATCAGGACTGTGGTGTGTTCTTGAGAGAATTCTACAACTAGAATGTGATGCATCCTGCTTTCCTTATGGTCACCAGAGCATTCCAATTCCACCAAACCGTGAACCATTCCATGTAAGCAAGTTGTTTCTACTCTGATGTTGTCCTTGTAGCCTTGCTTTTCCTTCAGCTGCCTGCACTCTTAAGCACTTTGTTAGCATCAACGTTCCTTATCCTTTGTTTTCGTTCTTCTGGGAATTCAGATTTTATTTCCTAGTGGCAGTGAGAAACAGTAAGACTAGAAGTACTTTTCCTATGCTTGCATTTTACTTTCCAGTCTGTTGAAATAAGTTGTCTGCGTATGGCCAAGCATGTGATTAAAAGTGCATGCATGTTTGTGTGTGTGTTTTGTGTATGTGTATATGTGTATCTGTATTTGTGTATTTTATGTACTGTTTTAGTGCCTAAGGAATATGACAATGGAGTGGGTGTAAAGTATTTGCATCTTTAGAATTCTGTTTTCTAACTTTGTGTTCAAAATAATATGAGAGTTCACATCAACATTTATAATTAATTTTCATATTATTAAAATTATCTTAGAATATTGCTACAAAGTATCAGTGTAGACCAGGAAATGGAAACTCTATTTAAAATTCATCTGACTAGGAAGGTGGTTCAGTGGGTAAAGTGACTGGAGGCTAGGGGTGACAAACTGGAATCAGAATCTCAGGCACGCATGTAGAACTCTGGTGTGTGGTAACCCCAGCACCAGGGAGTGGGAGAAGTGATTCTTGGTGCTTCCTGGCCAGCCATTTTAGCCCAAATGACAGACTCTAGATACAGTGGAGACCCTTTCACATCAATAACATGTAGCACAGTGGAGGAACCTGACATCAAACTCTCCTCCAGCATGTGCTCACATGGATGAGCACACCCACACAGGCAAGTGTACACACACACATACAACACACATACAACACACATACACACAACACACATATACAGCACACATACAACACACAGATAACGCAAATACAACACACACACATACATACAACACAAACACACCAACACAGACAAGTGTACACACATACAACACACATGCAACACACATACACATACAACACACACAACACAAACACACCCACACAGGCAAGTGTACACACACATACAGCACACATAACACACACACAAACATACAACACACACATATAATCACACAGTCTTCATCTGTGTGTGGGGACTATATATAATTATATATAAATGTGTATGCCAATATGTATTACTTATATAGAGATGAAATTCACAAACATATTGATGTGGTAAATATATTTGAAGACCTGGTGATTTGTAAACACTGGGTCCTCTTTACAGACTTGATATTTCTGTGTCTGTACTGCTGAATGTACATGTACACATGGTTGCCCTTCCTCCACAATTAGCATATTCCTGCCTCACTGCTCTCCACATGCAGGTAAGATTCATCTACTGCTTAGTAGCCACATTAATAGCTTGTTCCTATTCTGTTGACTTTTGTTCTGCTGAGGACTCTTTTTTACTGAGTTCTGTAGTAACCATCGTCACAAACACAACGTTCAGCAGCTAATAAAACCGTGTATCCCTTGACATCTGATCACTTGATAGTTCCCCACTCTCTATAATGACAAACCAAATGGCTTATTCCAAATTTACAATCTGAGTGGAAAGCCTACTCTAATGAATATGTTCCCTCTACCAAACCCGCTGACATCTGGGGAGAAGTATATTAAAATGCTGACGTCTCAGTTCACTCTCTCTCGTGGGATGCTTTTGCTGTTGTTAAACTCTCCTTCCAACATCCTGAGGACTTAGCCCATCTTATGCATCTGTGTAGCACAGCCCAAGAATTTGTCAGTGATATAGTTGTCATTTCTAGCATTTTCACTGTTGTTTTCCTCTTTAAAATAGTAAACACTAATGAAGGTTTATTTGTTGTAATACAGAAAAGAAATGCAGTATGTGACTAGCAAGGTATGACAGTTTCCTGTTCTGCACACGTGCATTCTCATGCTGCTTCACTAAGTATTAGATCTTTTCAAATTGGCATCTGCAAAGATTTGTGTCCTGAAGGAGCCCTCAGTGGATTGTTATAGTGTTGTGCAAAAACTTTTCCATGATTTTCAGGAAGGGGTTTGGAAGTTTGCTTATTCTGGGAACTCATAATTTTTGTCCATTTGAAATATTGTAATGTAAACTACACTTTATGAAAATTTGATCTTCAGTGGACTGCCAGGGGCAAATTAGATTTTGATACTTAGAGATGTCTGTATCCTGTTTTATTTTATTTGTCTTTGTGCAGCATGTCTGAATTTCCTATAACCAATGTGATTATAAGTGGTTTAGAAATTTATCTTCAGTTTCTTCATCTCCTTATGAGACTCTCCTATGTTGAATGAGTGGAGGGAATTTTACAAATATTTTCAACTTTGGTAATGCAACCCAAACTCATACACATACGCATGTACCCACAGTCTCTCACATTTCACACACATGCATAAACATGCATCCACACGTGTACATTTATAGTTACTTACATATGCACACACCTGCGTCCTCAAAAGCATGCGTGCGCACAACACGTCTCTGACTGTGTACATCTGTGACTCCTGCTGCAGCACACAACTCATGGTTTCTAGCAGCTAACTTTCTGTGTCCATGTATCCTCAGACTGATTCATTTTCCCACAATATTTAAAAGGTCAACGGAAATTAAGATTTTCTTAGGTCCTGTAAATATTTGCTCCAGTGTCAAGGTACATTTTTACCTGTCCTATAAATATTTAAATTTTCTTAGCACATATCAAAGTTATTAGACGAATAGGTGTTGAAGGAGTTTTCTCCACACACAAAGCAGCATTCTAATTCCAATGATATGTCCTCTTAGGGACAGTGAAGCTTCTGAATTAATGCACTGAAGACATTAAAAAGTTAGCGACAACACCTGGAGCATGCCTGAAGGCATCTGAGAGAAAGCTTTCTAGGTGATGTATAAAACAGGGCTGGACAGATGGTTCATCTCTTAAGAACATTTGTTGCTCTTCTGGAGGATTGGAGTTTGGTTCCCAAGACCCAAGTTGGACAGCTCACAACCCATGTTTAACTCCAACTCCATTGCCCATTCTCTGTCCTCTTGGGCATTTCCACACCATGTGCTGTGTATATACATGCACAGACACACATGTACACATACATATAAATAAAATAAATCTGTTACAAAACATTAAAAGCTGATTCGAGGTGCAAGGACCGCAGTGGAAAAATAATGTAGCATTAGATATAAAGGAAGAATCAACAGGACTCACTAATAGAACCAGAAGCTGAAGAACCCAGAGCAGCTAAGCTATTGTCAGATTGTTAATGCTGAGAGACATTGTGATCCCTTTTGCAAAACTGGAAAGTTAGACCATGCCTTGTGCTTAGGAAACTGTGAATTTTCTAGAATTTTCAGTGACTCATAGTGCTATAGGTGTGAAATATGAGTTCAGAATTTGGGTGAGTGATTATAGTTGGGGTTACATATTTGGAATTGGTCAACAAAGAAATAATGGTATAAAACCATAAATGTAAGTGAACTTTGCAAGGGAGTGATCGTAAACGGTGAGGAGTTTCATTTCAAAGTTCCTATTTTCTGTAGGAAGAAGAATCATCCAGCACTTGCTCATCATCATCCCTATAGGAAGCTCAACTTGTAGATATGCTATTTGTTCTCCAGCTTTATGTGGGTGATCTAAGTGAGTTAGAGTAGTTTAATCTACAAATTTATCTATCCCCAACATATTTTACCTCAGCTCTAGAAAGAATGGATATAAAAATATGTAACACAGCCATCAAAAGTGTGAAGGTCTAATTATAGCTGAGTTGAAGGCTGATGGTTTATTTTATTGCTTTAAATATATTGTAAATCTACTCATAAATGAATTCTTATTAACATGATACAGTATTAAGAAGTATAATAAATATGATGTTAATGTTAAATTCTATGTGAGTGTTTAGTTATCTTCCTGATTGACTCCTAACATGGATCATATGGTTATAAAATATTTTATGCATTCATTGTCAAACACTTGAAAATGAAGACAATTTTAAATAATACCAATTTAAAAATTTCTGTGTTGTTGAAAAATAGAAACTATTAACATTTGCATATATTTTAGTGCTTCTCCATTTAAACAGAAATAATGACGGTTATGTATTTTTCCACTTAAACCTTTTTTTTTTCTTTTCCCCTGTCACTAAATAACCTTCATATAGGCTATTTTTAAAGTTTGCATAATTGTCCTTTCAATATATAAATATTTAACTGAATAAGCTGTATTTTTATATGGAAATTATTTTTTAAATATTTATTATGATGGTTAGCTTCGTCAACTGTCACAACCCCAAATAACCTGGGAAGAGTTGTAATTAAAAACTATCTACATTGGATTGATCTGTGGATAAGTCTGTTAGTAACTTTCTTAAGTTAATTGCTGTAAGAAGACCCAGCTCTCTGTGTATGGCAACTTCATTAAGTTGGGGTCCGGAACTAGTAAGAACAGAGCTAGCTGAGCACAAGCAAGCCAGGGAATAAGTGAACAGGCTTGAATTAATTCCACTCAGCTTTTGACTGTCGGATGACATGGCTAAGTTTTTGAAGTTCTTGCTTTGACTTTTCCACAATACTGGCTTATAACCTCAAACTGTAGCCTGAAATAAATTTCCTTCTGCACTAAGTAGCATTTTGTCAGATACATCCATATCTATATCTATCTCTTTATATATACTTGTAGAAACAGAAATGAAACTAAGACACTTTAAATTATTTTTCATGGGAATTATTGTTCTTACAACAACGTTAATTTAGTCTTAGCACAGGGTCTTGGAAATAGGAGGCTAAACTGAGGTTTGTGCATATGTCAATCTTCAGGTGCACCACATTTCAGTCCCATCAGATCTTCATGAGGAAATTTGAGTGAAGTCTAACAAATAACTACTTCTTTCTCATGCTCGCAAAAAATCCGATTTATATAACATCTGTAGTTAAATGGGTTTAAGATGAACGCTTACATCATTTCTATTTATTCTTTTTTTTTCCAAAAGAATATTTTCCAGTCACAACTAGCTTTGTCACATCTTTTAGGCCACAAAGTTTCAAGCTGTGCCTTACAACCACATATGGGTTATCATAGGTGAATGGGGGAAGGGAATCACAAGAATTGACAATTCTCATGAAGAAAGACCAAAAGTTGGTCTGAAAGCTATGATGTAGTGAAACAGATGCTCCCGGAAACCTCACCTTTCTGTATCGTGTGATGCGACTGCTGCCTGTTCTGAAAACACTGTCTATGCCTTCGCGCTATGCACCATCCATGAACACTTGCTGAAACACTTGCACTTAAACTTTAGATTACAGTATGTTTTGGTTTATTTGGTATAACCAAAGTCTTCTGCTGTTAGACACATATTGGCTCAGTTGCAAAAAGCCAAAGCTTTAGGTGCACTGCTTTCAGCACCTCTCAGTGCGTAAGCATCCAGTCAGTGTGCCAGCGAGTTCCATCGCATCACTGTACTTGATTTTAAAGATTGCCATTGGCAAAGGTGATGTAAGTTTCACAGAAACTGTTAAATGAATTCTGCCTTGGATTTAGGATAGGATTTCCAGAATTTCTGAGAGACTCTAAATATGCTGTCATTTTATTCTGTCTGTTTGTACTGAAAAAAATTAATCATTGATGATTGTAAAATCAAAACGTCAGTCAACTCAAAAAACATTTGATGATGAGGTATGTAGGACCTGTGATTTAATTCTATACATGTAAATAAATAAAAACATTCATCTCAGTCATGTCCAATTTTGGGCTTGGTAATAAATAGTACGTTTAGAGGTAGATCAAATACTTCAAGATAAATTTATTTATTATTTGCCATCTGTGACCATTTTGTTTTGTATCTATAAATGCCTATTTTATCTATCCGTCTAATCTAGATTGTGTAGAAAGTTCTTGGGTAAAGTGGCATTGTGAGTGTGTTTAAGAGGCCCAGCACTAACTAATGTGGTCTTTGACATGGGAATACTTTTGCTCTGTTTCCTGTTTCAGGCTCTTCAACTCTTATGTAGAAAGTGTGGAAAAAGCAAAACAGTTGTTTCCTTAGCTTGTACTTTTCTCATAGAAATGGTATTCAGAGAAAATGTGTAGATCCCTTTGGAAATTAAGTAAACATGGGCCGATTAAAGAAATACACATTATTTATCAGTTTTTGAAGTAATAGCAGTAGCTGACTTCAGTTAAAACTGAGGTTACTTAGAGTGGGAGATTGTATTGGAAAGATCATAAAGTTCTAATCTTCTCCTCATCTCTGGAAATCTCAATGAATGAATGAAGACCAATTGTTTTGTCGTTATGTTGTCTCAATGCAAGTAAACTAAAGCATTCTGGGAACACGGTATCCTCAGAGTGTTTATCGGCTATCTCTGGTTTCAGAGGACCATCAGGAGAGATCATTCCTGTAGTAACATCATAAATAATACTAAAAAACTAAAATAAACCTTTTACTAAGATAATACATCTTCCAAGTCTGAACTTTATGCCTATTAAGTAAGCCACCTCTATTGTTAGATTGAAGATATTCCCTGAATATTAATAAAAATAATTGATCAGTTTGCATATGTTAAGGATGTCTCCTAATTTTAACCCTCCATGAAGTTGAAAAATCACCTCCACAGTGATAAAAACACTTGTGAACACAAATGTGGATGACTAACTCTGCTAATGTGCATTTATTTATGATTTGATAAATGTTTTGTCTTTGTTGAAAATACTATTTTAGATTATCTCAAACATTAAAACAATGGTAGTCAGAAGCACTCATAGAACATGGCTTGTTTTGTTACTTATATTAAGATTTAATCATGTGAATGAAAAAGAAATGTCCTAGTATTACATAAAGGAACTGGCCTTAAATATGAATTTTCTGATGAAAATAATAACATAAGTAAAGCAGAAACAAACTTGTTCACTAACTAAAACCTCCACAACTATCTGTGTGTATGTTTGTGCAAATGTCCACCACTCTTTTATAAGGTTATGTGTGCATTTTATTTTAGGAAAGCAGTATTCTATTTACAAATATATACTTTAATTTGTTCTTTTATGTTTTATTTATTGTTAATGCATGTGTATAGGTGTTAGGCCTGTATGTATGTAAGTTCACCTGTGTCAGAAGAGGTATTCAGATCCCTTGGAATTGGATTTACAGACAGTTGTTAACTGCCATGTGAATGTTGAGATTTGAACCCAGGACTTCTGCAAGAGCAGCCAGTGCTCTTAACTGCTGAGTCATCTTTTTAGCTCCTACAAATATATTCTTGTATATAAAATTTTATGTTTGTTTATGTGTCTGCCTTTGAGTATGTATATGCTTTTACCAGTACCCACAGAAGCCAGAAGAGGGCACCAGATGCCTGAAGCTGGAGCTCCATGTGTTTGTGAGCCACGTGACAAAGGTGCCAGGAGCTGAACTCAAGTCTTCTTCAAGAGTAGCAAGCACAGTGAACTGCTGACCATCTCGCCAGCTCTTTACCATTGCTCTCTAAGCCTCCATCAGAAAACCAAACAGAAATCTGCAGTTGGCAATATTTTCTTATTCTTATCTTTACAGCTAACAGTGGTTTTGGGGGTAAGAGTGTGGGCTGTGAGGAGCATGTGTAGAAAATAAAGAACAGAACATGAGACATGAGACAGGACAGGGTTGAGTATTCACTGGAACAGGCACTTGCCAATGTGACCTGTGCATGATAAAACACAAAACAGCAAAGAAGGCACACTCTGTCTTGGGAGCAATTATGAGGGACTGGAAACTTTGAAGTAACTCTTCTCCAACACCTAAATTGGTTATGTGTCATCATACGTTCCTATGTATAATAAAACTGGAACTCGGAAATGTTATGTGGTTGAGCCAAGTTCATGCAGCTAATGTACTACCAGCAAGGAGAAAGAGACTGATTTACTTTGTTTGGAATGCTTGGGATCAAACGTCTTTGCAATTTGTGAATATTTGCCTGTGTGTGTACAATGATCTATCAAGAATTAAACCCAATTTAAAACAGTTCATATACATCTTTATACACAGTCTGATGGTAGCTTTAAATAATATTTGAATGATATCTTGGATTTCCTGAGAAAGAGAGAGAGACAGACAGACAGACAGACAGGCAGACACTGGGGTCCAGGGTAGCCTGGAACTCAATATATAGTGCAGACTAGGCTCAAATTTGCCCCAGTCATCCTGTACCATATTCCCAAACACTGGGATGACAGATTGTTAGATACCATTCCTCAAGTTAAACACCAGTTAATGAAGAGTTAATAAATATTAGAGACTGTGTTATTATCCACACATGTCCCTTAATTCAAATGATAATTCCATATGATAATAGACATGAAGAGCACAAAAGATTCTGAGATGTTAAATATTTTCTTCAGGTAGCACAATTAGTGGGTATCAGAGCTGGAATTCAAAGTTACATGTTTAAAACCTAGGTTCTTCTCAATCTAGTGTGGAATAAATTTCCTAAACGCTAAGGAGGCATACATAAAAATGTAATGGGCCCTGGGGCCACAAAGGTTTATATTTGACTGAGTAATTTATGGTTATATAAGAAACTTTTCATTTTGAATTTCCCTTTCTATTCCAAGAATATTTTGGTATATTATTCCAGTTAATCTAAATGATGTGTAATATCACGAAATTGGAGGACTTTCCTTATGATGTGTAAAAGTGGAGTACTTATTCTGTTACTTTTGGACTTCTCAGAAGCCAAGAACGGAAGCAGGAGCACGGGCGCTGGCTGTTGGGGAAGAATTTGCTGTGGAAACGTTGGGACCGAGTGCAGGTCCTAGCACCCATCGCGGCTATTCTGTAACTGCAGTGTCAGGGAAAAGACAGAGACAGGTCTATTCCTAGGAACTTCCGGCCATGCAGTCTAGCCAATCAGTGAGTACCAGGTTCAGGGAGATACTTTGCCTCAAAAAATTAAGATGGTGAATAATAGAGGAACACATTCAGTGTCTTCTGATATTCTCCAAATGTTCACATGAGTACGTTTACATAATATGCCACATAGAATGTGTGAGAGAGGGAGAGAAAGAGAGAGAGGAGAAATATAACAGCAACAAAAGCTGTGGCTATTAATGCTAATTGATTATTATTTATATATATATATATAGTCCCAAATATCTTTAAAGACAGCTAATTATGAGCTAAATATGAGGCACCTAAAAGCCTGTATCATTCAATTTATATCACCTATATAGTCAATATTATAAGAAGAGATTTTGGGTGAATAATCTAAAAGTATATTTTCAACTCATCTATACGGTAGTTTGACAAATGTTTCCCTATGTTCAGAATTATAATTAATGTACTTAAGAAGACTTTTCATCCAGGCATGGTAGTTCATAACTGTAAGCCCAGTAACTGTAAGCCAAGGCAGGAGAATAACCGTGAGTTTCTTCTGGGATCACACACCTGAATAACAGTCAAATTACTGGCTTCTGATTGCTCTTGGGTGAGCAAAATCTGATCTTTAAGGGAGTAACTCTGGATAGGCTGACTACACTCCAGTGGATGATGAACTTGCACTTAAGGATGTCTGGGTAGAAATGGTTGATCAGAAAGGACTTAACACATATGACAGAATGCATTACATCTAATGGGAGGATACAGGGGTTCAAATGGGTGGATCTAAATTTAATTAAGATCTATTATATGAAATGCACAAAAACTCAATAAAATATTTTAAAATACTGAAATAAAAACGTCTTTTAAAAATGTTTTGTTTAGTATTTTTATCTTATGTACATGATGAATGCATTGCCTGTATTTTATAAGTGCAATCTACCTGTGTCATGCAATGCCTACAGGGGTCAGAAGAGGGCATTAGACCCTCTGGAACTGGGGCTAGTCATGGTTGTTAGCTGTCACATAGGTTCTGAGAACTGAATCCATGTCCTCTGCAAGAGCAGCTAGTAGTCTTAACTGCTAAGCCATCTCTCCAGCCCCTAAGTCTGTTAACTTTTCAATGCAATCATATTCCAATATGTATTGGAATAGTATCCAATAGTATTCAAGACCAAAAATGCTTATCAAAATGATAGGAGATTCAATGTCAATTTGGTGACAACAAAGAAAGGAAGAAAACTGTACAATGACCATAGAAGAAATATTCACCATTAGAGACAAATAATCAAATTGAAAATGAGAAAGCATATAAAAAAGAATAAAAACACATTAAATGGCAAAATATCAAGTATTCAACTATATTAGGAAGCCAAAAAGTGAATAAAAACACAACATTAAATGGCAAAATATCAGTATTCAACTGTATTAGGAAGCCAAAAAGTTAACATTAAAATAAAGTTATTACTTGTACATATATGGGAAAATAAAATTTTAAAGGAGGATGTTGGTGAGGGCCTATGAAACAACAGAAAGCTCACTGGAGGTAAAACTTCAATATTCTTTGTGGTAATTAATATTATGTATGTACCTGACTGGGCCATGGGATGTCACAGAACCTGGCAGTGTTATTTCTGGGAGTCTATGGAGGTCTTTCCAGAAGAGATCAGCACCTGAACACGGTGGAGTGGATGAAGCAGATGAGAGTCCCCAGAAGAGCTGGGCATCATCCAGTAAGTGGCAGAAGACTTAAACTCTGCAGTGTATATCTGAATGTCTAGGATATCAGTCTCCTGATGTAGGCACTGCTGGGTCTTAGAGCATCAGTTTAAGACTGGTCTGGGCTATTAGCTCTCTGCTCCATGGGGGTACGAAGTACAGCACTGGCTCTCCTAGTTCTCAGTCTTACAGGTGGGAGATAGTGAAACTCTGCATATTTACTTGAACCTATGCTTCACAATCAATATCTTTATAGGGACTAGAAATGTGGCTCCATTGTTTTCTGTGCTCCCTGGTCTTGAAGATGATGCAATTTGGTTCCCAGCAACCATATCCAGTGGCTCACAGCTGCCTGTGACTCCAATTTCAGTGGATCTGCTAGCTTCTAGGGGAACCAACATACATGGAATTGTATGGACAAATATGCAATACGAATAAATAAAAATCAAATATTGTGCATGCCTTTAAAATGCCTAAAAGTATTTACCCATACATATATACAAATAATTTCTTTATTGTTGCTTTAATTAATCCTGACCAATGCATTCCAGAAGGACAATTGAACATTATTTTTTCATTGAAAAGATATCTTCTGTCATAGGAATTAACTCAGTTATAGAGTGCTTTCCAGATAGGTATATAGGACTAAGTCAGTCTTCACTGCAAACATAACAATAATGAAAGACTTCACTAGATTCCAGCTTTAAACTGTCAGAATGCCAGCACGTTGGCATGTCCTCATATCAGATTTGAAGTGATGTCAAAATAAAATCTACTTCAGTATTAAAATTTAGTGTTACATGAAATTTGAGGAAGAGACTGTCCTCCTTTCCTAGAAGTTGAAATAGATTAAGTTACATCTATGTGAAATTTCATTATATTAGGGGAAAAATGTCTACTTTCCATAAATACAAAATTGAAGACAGCAGTCCCCTTTGTGGGATCAGATCATTGGAGAAATTTCTTTTTATAAACTTGGAAGATAGTTCATTTAGGAAATTGTTTGCCACCGAAATATGAAATTTCAAATGGATCCCCAGCTCCAAAATAAAAAAGCCTGGTGTACTGGCCTGTCATTCCAGTTCTGGAAGATAGCAGAGTGGAGGTTCCTTAAAGCTTGTGGGCCAGCCAATCTAGTAGAATTTATGAACTCCATGTACAATGAAAGACCCTATCACAAAAACTAACTTGGATAAAGATTGAGGGAAGATACTCAACATCTACTTCAATATGAATCTATTTCAATATGAACACACACACACACACACACACACATACACATACACACACTCACAGACACAATCACACACAGAGACATACACTAACAGACAAAATCACACACACACATGGAGACATACTCACAGACACACACAAAGACATACACCCTCACATGTGGAGACGTACTCGCACACATACATACACATTCACACACATATTCACAGGCACACACACACTCACAGATACACACACAGACATGTACATGCCCCATTCTTAAAGTTATGTTTTGAAATGTTTACACACGTTGAACCTTTTTGATTTCAGTATTATGCTGTAATTTCTAAAATATGTTGATGACAGCCATCTTTTTTGGTATAAAGAGGCAAATTTAAACAAGGCAAGGGCAGTGGGTGCTCCAAGTAGCTAAATAATCTACTAAGAGGAGTGAATCAGGAGAGGAGACAAGTAGGACTCAGAAGACCACGAGCCCAGTTGGTAGTTAGCTTGCAGTCTATACAGTCCATGGATTTCTGTTTGAGTCTGAATATATGCTGACAACTCTACACTATCGAACAATTTCTCACCTTCTAGTGAGCTTTAAGACTAGATTCATGCATGTGCCTATGGTGTAAATACACGCATATACATACAGGTATGCATACACACATACACATATGTATATGTTTAAAAATGCATACTGTGCATTCACACAAATATACACACAAATTTATATCTAGTTTATTCTTCTCTAAAAATGTTTCTAGTGGGTTTTCAAACTTATTTTACAGATAAATGAGAGACCACACAGAAATAGGAGAAAAAGACTGAAGTATATCTTAAACATCAATCAGCTCCTTTTCAGTAATAATTACATGTTTCAGTACAATTAAATATTTGCTATTAGAAACAAAAGAATATTTTAAAGTTTTTTTTAAATTTGATAATAATAATGTTATGATAATAACATTAATTTCCATGGTTTAAAATCACATACTGAAACATACAAATCTATGTGATTTTTTAAGATACATTGCAAGTAATCTGAAGGGGGTGTGTGAGTGTTGACAATGGGTCCATACTGGCCAGGGTTGAGAGCAGCTAAGGCTAGTCAAAATGTGTTTTATCACATGCACAGCTATGTATTTCACAATGTCTCCTTATGAAAAGTGAACACTCCAGGGCTCTCCTAAGGTCCTACTTTAAAACACACGCAATAAGAAGAACATGGTGGTACATGTCTTTAATCCCAGCACTCAGGAGGCAGAGACAGTGGATCTCTGAGAGATGGAAGCCACTAAGTTCCCCCCTGCTGGGGCTACAATGAGACCCTGTCTGCAATCTCTCACCCCCACATAAGCAAACAGGCCCCAAAATCCAATGATGGTATCTTTATAACTATTCTCTTGAAAAAGAGAATCATATTTAGTTCTCTTGTAAGTGAACCATTTCTCCTGCCTCTTTATAGTCTTCTACATGGGTCTGAAAAGTTTCATAAAACTGCCTTTTTATTCAGTAGTGGATAATTTAGTTGCTGAGCTGAAATTTGGTACAGAAGCAAGCAAACAAACACATTCATTTTCAATGATGTGGCTTAGAATTACTTTGTCTTAGACTGAACTATGTCACCATAGATCCTGCTGACAATTATGACTCTTAATCTCCACTTTTAAAGTCATTAAGTATCTTTTACTTAATGATGGATCAATGTTGCCTGGAGGTTGTAATGAGGAAATGTAGTGAGATGTTACTAAACCTTATACATATTGTCTGTCTGGATATTAGCTCAGTGTTATTCTTTAAAAACAAAACAAGAACATGTCTTCATTTTGAAAAATTAAAATAAAATTCTTTACATGTAATTTTTGACAGTTGATAATTTCATATATGCATACATGTTTTGATTGAATCAACCCCTTCCCTCCCCTTCAGCTTCTCCTTATCTCACCTCTACTTTCCCTCCCAACTTCGTGTTTGCTCTTTGTTTTAGCCACACGGAATCCCATGTAGCCTTAGCTGTATGTTCATGAGTGTATGACCACACACTCACTCATCAGGTAACCTTTCAGGACCAACATCCCTGAGGAAAACTGATTCTCCATCCCCCACAGCTATCAGTCTTATCAGTTGCTAGAAGCGCCTCAGCTAGGGGTGGTATGCCTTGACTGCCTCATCCCTCCATGCTTGGATTTTGAATGACTTGACATTGGGCAGGTCTTGGTGTGAATTTGTGTGCAATGGCATAGTAAGTACTGTTTCACTGCAGATGTCCACTAACTGGCTCTTACCATGTCTCTGCCCCCTATTCCAATATGATCCCTGAGCTTTGGAGGAGGGTGTGACAGCAATGTCACATTTAGAGATGAGCACACCGCAGTTTCTTGTTCTCTGCACATTGATCATTTATGGGTCTTTGTATTAATCACCATCTATTGCACAAAGAAGCATAGGATTCCTATATTATACCTCACCCACCCATGGCTCAGGGACCATTGTGGAAGAGGGAATGGAAATATTGTAAGATCCAGGGTCGGTGCATGAACAGAAGGAAACAGAGGCTTTCAGGCCTTTGGGAACTTGATCATATGAACCTGGATCAATGGTGACAGAGTACATAAGACCCATGCTGACTCAATCAGACAAAGATCCAGCATAGAGCTAGGGAAATAGGCATCAGGCTCCAATTTTAACTGAGTTGATCTTTAAGGGAGTAACTCTAGATAGTTTGATTAAACTCTAGTAGTTGATCTTGTATTGAGGGACATCTGAGTACAAATGCTTGACCAGATATGTATTAACATATGTGACAGAATTATGAGATTTGGTGATGGTGGGATTGTAGGGTTTGCAGATGGGGGTGTGTAAATTTGATTAAGATCTGTTATATGAAATATGCCAAACTTCAATAACATATATATTAAGAAAGATGCTTCAACTATGAAAGTTGAAAGATGCACTAATCTATAAGTATGAAAATACGAATTAGGCAGGCAGTTTATCACTATGTCCAGATAGATAATGATAGTAGCAGGTTCTGCAGCATGGATTATGACCTAGCCAGCCAAAGGTTTTTGATCTATTTAATGATACCAGGCATGAGTTATCTCTATGGAGCTGACTTTAAAATTCAGTCAGAAGGTTGTTGGCTACTCCCACAGCATTCATTAAAATTACTGAACCAATGGGCATATCTTGCCAGGTCAGTCATTAGAAGATAGAACGATATTACATGCTCCAAAATTGGTAGGATCAATGTTGTTTAAACGGCCATCCTACCAAAAATAATCAGTTCAATCCCCATCAAAATTCCAGTGAAACTTCATTAATCTCAATATTCATATGAAAAACAATAGACCTAGGATAAGCAAAACAATCTGCACAATAAAATCAATGCTGGAGGTATCACTGGCCCTGAGTCATGTTATACTACAGCAATATAATAATAAACACCAGCATGAGGAACTGGCATAAAAAAAATAGACACAGAGATCAATGGAATAGAATTGTGGGTCCAGATGTAAGCCCATGCTCCTATAGCCAATTGATTTTTTATGGGAACAATGTCCTCCTGTAGTCCTAGCTGGCCTGGATCACCTTGTGTAGCAGAGACTGGTTTTAATATATCAAATCAAGACCCACTCCTTCTGTCTACTGAGTGCTGGGATTAAAGGTGTGTGCTACCAAGCCTGGCCCCAGCCACTTGATTTTTGTCAATGATGTCGATTATACACATTGAATAAAGGACAGCACCTTCAACAAATGGTACTGGGTAAACTAGAATGAAACTAAGTCCCTATCTCTCATCCTGCACAAAACTCAGCTACAAGTGGATGAAGCATCACAAGACCTAATTCCCTTAATCTGAAAATGAAGGAAGACGGGATACACTGGAATTTACAGGCATGGGGAACAGACTTTGTAAACGGCTCTTTGGTAGCAAAAGTATTCAAACAGACCATTGAAAAATGGAAACTCATGAAACAGAATGTTCTACAGCAAAGAACCCATCATTCCAATGAAGAAGCAACCTAAGGACTGAGAAAAGTCTTTATCAGCTGTACATGTGACAGAACGCTAATGTCTAGAACATAAAAAGAACTTCAAAACTAAACCCCAAGAAAATGAATGCTCTAATTTAAAGTTGGGCATAGAACTAAGCAGAAAGTTCTAAAAAGGAGAAATACAGATGGCTGAGAAAGCTTTTAAAATTGTTCCTGAACAGGCTCCGTTGGATGACTCACACTCAGAGCTATCTGGGTTCACAAACATGACCAAATAGGCCTTAACATACAGGACAGAATGCATGAAATCCTGTGGGTGGCTTATGGGGGGAGGTGCAGTAGAGGAGGTCTGTGATTAAAATGTATGAAAGCCTCAAAACCTCAGTAAAACATACACACTGAAAAAATTGTGCCACATCCTTAGCCAATGGGAAACGCAAATCAAAACTTCTTTGAGATTTCATCTTGCCCCAGTCATAATGGATAAGATTGAGATAAAAAAAAAAAAACATGACCAAAAATGCTGGGGAGAATGTGAGGGAAGCCGAACACTTCACTACTTATGTTGGGAGTACAGTCTGGTGAAGTCACTGTGGAATCAACGTGGAGGTTCCTCAAATAGTTAGAAATAGACCTACCACAAGATTCAGCTATTCCACTTCTACACACATTTCCGGGGATGTTTATACCTGTTCATCCATGTTCACTGCTGTTCTAGTCTCAACACCCAGCAAGAAACAGCTTACATATCCATGGGCTGATGAATGGATAGAGAAAATGCAGTGTGCTTATACAAGTTCATAGTACTCAGCTGTAAAGTAAAGTAAGTTTCTTTGGGAAATTACTAGGAGGCATTAATGAAGGGTTCTGTGATGTGTTTTTATAAGACATGTTTGTGGCAGAATTGTGGTACAGAAATAATTTGAGTGCACAGTAGTGAGTTCCAGCTCCTAAAATCTGATTTTTTAAATTATTTTCAGTCTGTTTTGAGTCCAGGGAAAGAATGTCTTGCAATAGATTAAAATTTACACTGCAAAACCTCAGTGAGGGAAGACAACTCTGGGACTAAAGTGCTCATTGACTGCATTGAAAGCATGTGGACTCAAGTTTCAATCCTCAGCATCCACGTAAAAATCAGACATGGTCAGGCACTAAGGTCTGTCTAGTCCAGAGATTCTGAAACAATTGGATCTCCTGGCCAGCCAGCCTAATCTAATCAGTAAACACTCTATTCAGTGATAGGTACTCTTTCAACATAAAAGAAATACAGGAATAGAAGACACCTGATATACACCTGTGTCTTTTACATGCATGTGCACACAAACCTATATACACTGAAACATGAAGCTCAAATCCTGCTCTTACACAACAGTCTTTGCATTAAATTCATGCACATAACAAGTGACTATGAAACTACTAATGTGTGGAAGAGACTAGAATCAAAACATGAAGGAGAACAGAAATGAGAAATGTTTATGTTCCTTGCAAAAAGGTTTCACTCAAGCTGCACTATAGGCTGCACCACAGGCTGCAGAGGGACCCAGGTAGAGCAGAGCACTGAACATGCTACAATTATATTCCTTTGTATGCACACATAGTTCTCTACATTGCACCAAGAGAGCTAACTTGATTTTGTTTTAGTGCTCTCCTCTCAAAATATGAAATGGCTATTAAATGTGTCTTCATTCTGGACAGAGTTCTTCATATGAACCATGTAGAGAAGATGAGACCTTTCATAGGAACTGGGGAGAAAAACTCTAAAACACAACGCTGATTCAAGGCTCCCCTGAGAGAGAATCTCAGAAATAAGGGATGCTGGGAAGGTTCCAGATGTTGGGAAGTTTGCAAATAACCTCGAAAACAGAAAAAAAGTTCAAAGAGAAGCGTAGAGACAGCAGAATGACATAGGTGGGTAGCTAAAGGGGAAAAATCTAAAGTGCCACCGATCACTTTAATCAGAACTTCCACCTGATCAGGACCTCCTTGAAGGAGGGAGGAAGTATCTCAGCTGATAGAAACACAGCCTGCAATGCTGAGAACTGGAGTTCAGTCCCTGGAAACCAAGGAGAGAGCAAGGTGTGGTGGACAGCCTGCAATGCTGAGAACTGGAGTTCAGTCCCTGGAAACCAAGGAGAGAGCAAGGTGTGGTGGACATCTTTACAGAATGCTGGAAATTCTATGGTGAGATGGGAAGCAGACAACAGTTCCAGGAGCTTGCTTGCGAGGTGTCCTGGAGCACAGAATGGCTGAAACAGCAGAGGCTGGGCTTCATCAGAGTAGAAGGCAAGAACAGACTCTCAAGAGTTGTCATCTGAAAACACAGCTTCACCTGTGTATCTATACACACATTACATGCACACAAATAAATCAATGAATAAACAAATCAATTTTAAAATTATTTGTTTAAATCCACAGAAGGAATTTCCTCACAATTGGTGCCTTAGATCCCTGGCTCTCACCACAGATTCTGGTCTGGCTACACACAAACCTCGCCTGGATAGCAGTTGCTTATGACTAATGCAGTGTGTTCTGGATAATTACAAAAAGAAGTCAAAATAGATCCAACATCAACTATCAGGTTAATATTTAATATTTATCAATTTATAATTGTGTGTTTACATGAATTGTGCCAGTATTTGCTGTCCTTAGCTATAATATTATCACTTATCTGTCCATTCATCCATCTATCTCATGAGATGTAAAAATGTTTCTTTAATTGCAAATCTGTCTGTGTAGTTTGAATATAGAATTTTTTTTTTTTTAGTTTTGGTCCACTAAGAGCAAGAATTCATACACATTCACATTCTTCTCCCCAAGTACATAATAACAACTACAAAGATGAATCTACAAAGAAACTTTCCTCAAGGTAGTCTCATACGTATAAAAGAGAGCTAAATGTGCATATTTAATAATAAATATTAGAGAGGAACATGAGCATATGAAAAATGAAAATAAAAGTTATTACAGTTGAAAAGAGATAAAGCAGGTTCTTCCAGCTGAGGAATTCAGAAGAGTTTGTGAAAAGAATATCTGAGTTACATTTTGAGAAAGATGCATGCGATTCTTTATTAAAGCAGTGCCCTGCGGGTAGATCAGATACCAAAAGCAACTGGAGTGCTTCAAGCAAAGTCTTTCCAAGTTACAAAGAAATGATTACTTTCCAGACCACTGTCATGGAAAGGTCTGTAAGTTTTCTCAAAGAACATGTTTTGATCTTCCATCTCTCTCCTTCAACAAACACAGCTTGTGTTGAAAGTTCTACTGGGCCCAGTGTGCTTTCCTTGGAAGATATCAGTGAAAAAAACAAAAATGTTTTCTGCAGCCACCACTGTTAGAACCTAAACACTGGAAAGTTTCTGAGGAAGATATTTTTGAAGTATGAAAGAAATCCTCTTCACATTAGCTGATTTTTATGTGGACCAGCGACTGCCCTGGTCCTCATCCTCTCTTTTTCCTGTCCACGTTTTATGTAGATTTTTCTAGTGTTGTTCTTCTGACCAATATGTGAGCCTTTAAATAGACTTATTTCATGAAATGCTAGGGGAATTTAAACAAGATCTCATGGCTTCTTGCTCTGAGTGATGTGCTGAGAAGACAGAGCCTAGGAGACGAAGTCATTCAAATATAGATGTCTTTCCTGCCAGGCTGCCCCTCCCCTCCTCAGCAAGTGAGCAATAACTTTCACTTTTTCTTGGGAAAGTTTAATCTCACTTCTTGGTAGAACAGAACTTTATCTGTTGCAATGTCTTTATGCAAATGAGGAAGAATGAAGTACAGACTCAGACTATTTCCCAGATTTATTTTGGGGGAGTGGTCACATAAAATTTGGTCTCACCAAACAAAGTAGTTGGTTATCTTAAATGGGGAAAAATGCTGATCAATAATCTATGTGAAATGGTTTCAAGATCTCCTAATATGTTTTTTGTTTATTTTTATATAAAGTCAAAGTAAAAAAATATTTATAGGTAAATTATAATCTATTGGGGTGTGATACTGTTTCTATAATTTAAAAAAAACAGCATTTAAAACCACATTAGGCAATTCCTTCAACTTTGAGGAATTTACAAATCACAGCAAATTTTCAGAAAGTTTCATTCATACAATAACTACATTTGCCCAGTTTTTAAAGTTTTCTCTCTCTCTTTCCCTTTCTCTCTCTCTCCCTTATTATATGTGTGTGTGTGTATGTGTGTGTGTGTGTGTGTGTGTGTACAGGTGCATGTGCAGGCCAGAAGGGAGCACCGGGTACCATGGAAGAAGAGTTAAAGTGGCAGTCACCCAGATGGGTGCTAGGAACCGAGGGTCCTCTGGAAGAAGACCAGCACTCAGCGCTGAGCCACCTCTCCATCCCCTATCTCCCCACTTTTTTAAGCATGGATAGTGATCGGGTTGGTATCTGGCTGCTGGGGAATAATGAAAGGAGTTGGACTAAGCTACGGAGAGAAGAGACTGTTTCTCCTGACATCAAGATGTAGGCATTGAGAATAGAAAACAATTATTAATCTTGGAATTTTGAAACATACATCATTTGGGAACCTTCTCAAATTAACATCAGCTTTCTGATTTTACATCCCATAAGTCTTCGAGTTAAACTAGTTATCTCCAAACCACGATTTTCACGCTGTATAAACCATTTCTGCCACCGACACATTCATGCTCAGTATTCTTTTTCCTTTTTCATTTATTCATCTCCTTTCTCTTTCCTGTATCCTAGCTGAAGTTCAGTATGTCCCATAAGCAGATACATATGTTAGAAATCCAATAAAGAAGGAAGTCATTCCAAGATGATGGTGACAGAATGCGGTAGCAAAGGGAGATAGTGGATGTCCTTGAGGAAGCACATTCAAATCTTGGTTCCATTAACAATCCTCAAATTTGGTTTAAACTAATGAATAAGTGTGATGTTCTCCTGCCCTTTGGTAGCTAGGGGCAGAAAAAGATAGATCTATTATTCCTGTAAGAATCAAGTACTATATTTAAGGAAGATTAAAAGTCTGACACAGGAAGCTCACGGGAGTTCTGAGATGTCAATCTAGGCTTCATAGTGAATTCCAACCTGACCTACAGTCTGAATCTGTCCTAAAACAACATAAAAGACTAAAAAAAATAGAAGTTATTATGCATATTTCTCCAGGATTGATTTAAGGGGTGTCAGTTTTAGCATTGCCTGTCAACTTTACATAACCTAGAATCACCAGAAAAGGAGTCTTAGTTGAATAACTGTACTTTTCAGGTTGGCCTGTGGGCATACTTCTGGGGAACTGTGATTAGTCATTGATTTAGATGGACCTATTCCACTGTGGACAATACCATTTCTTGGGCAGGTGGTCTTGGGCTGTATGAGAAAACTAGCTGAACAGGAGCCTGAAGGATCCAGGGCAAGCCAGCTGGCAAGCAACATCTTCCATGGCTCCTGCCATACGTCAGCTGTGAACTTTCTGGTCGGAGTTAAAGCTGCCTAGAACAGCCAGTTCTGCCTCAGGTTCCTGACCTGAGTCACTGTCCTGATTTCTCTCAAAGATGGACTGTGACCTGGACGTGTCAGGTGAAATAAACCCTTTCTTCACCCAGTTGCTTTCCGTCAGTGTTTCATCACAGCTACAGGAAGGAATTTAATACTTTGATATGTTAATATTTCATTAACTATTTATTAATATTTATTTATTACCATGTATTAATAATGTTAATGTTAATATTATTGATAACATTAATATTTGTTAAAATTTAATTTTTAAATATTTTAATATCACAGTTTAATATTCTGGATGATTATTAACATTTGCCAATCCCTAGTAATTATAGAGAAATAGAGAAACTAGGGACAGCTGCAGATGGGTTGGCCATCACAGCAAGGCTTATGGATATCGATTTGCATTCCTACCTGTGTCTTAGGCTTTTCCAGTGCCTCTAAAAGACTGACCCAGTTTCCATATATAGGTTATCTACCTATATCAAGCTCAGATTGATATTGGCTAGATAGATGTGAGGAGCTTGGGTGTGTCTGGAGCCCCACTTGGGCTGAGGACCCAGCTTTGCCAGTACTGCACATCCAAGGGACAACTCTGAGCAACTATATTTATCTAAGAGTTCAGCCTCCTGCTTAGACTTCCAGGTGCGGCTGTACATTTCAGGAGATTTACAGAATGGGAAGCACACCAAATCTGAAATTATAATTGAGCTCAAGGCTTGCAGCTTCTTTTGTGAGATGCTCCGGTTTTATGATTTTGGGTAGGAGCCACCAATTTTTTTTTCCTCCAAGTGCAATAAAGCAAAAATGATGCCATTCAAGCTGAAAAGCTTAACAACCACTTTACCTTTATTGAATCTGTAGCTAATGTACTGAAATAGCAGGGGCCTTGCTGCAAATGTAATTTCGTCTTTGTCTGGGCATCTCTTCATGCTGAAAAATTGAGTTTGCATTGAGCACAAATGAGTTACCAAAAAGAGCTAAAAAGTGAAGATGCACAGCTGACCTTAGCTGGCTGTTACTCACCTAAACCCAAGGACAAGAAAACTTTGGTTCAGAGATCATGAAGCCTGCACCTCTTGAAACTTCCTAGTAGGTGAACTCTGAGTTCAGGCATTAGCTCGACTGTACCAGAGCTGTATTTTCTTAACGCTAGGACAGAATTTCAGAAGGTTGTCTTCTGTTCCTTTAAGGACACAAGGGAACTTCTTCTAAGGAAACTCCAGTGCTTAGTTTTTTAATTAATTCATTAATTTTGAAACTCTTTGCTTATCTCCTGAATATCTGTGTCTGAACAGACCTTATCTTCCTGAGATGAGGTAAGACAAGCAAACGCTTTTGAACCCAAATTATGGTAAAACTGTGACACAATCTGATAATCACACAGGAAACAATCGCTGTGATTACACCAAACAGAGAGAAGGAAAAGCGCCACAGCTGTGATCTGAGGGGTTTAATATAACTCGCATTTACATAAGTTTAAATCGTTCTGAATGTTTAATAAAGAATCCCATTTAGGTAGAGCTGATAATTCTGAATTGCTACCCAATGTACTGGGGAATTTCATCTGAACTGTAAAATGCTATTATCAGTACAACCTCACTGAAATTCACATTGAGAGACAGTAGATTTAGATCTCAACTCCAATTCTAATTCCAAACACTGCAGAATGTCATAACAACTTTCCCATTCTCATTCCCACCTAGCACATGCCAGGAGCCGCTCAGTTGAGGTAGATACCTGTGATTTTCCCTAAAGTTTACTCCAACCTGGAAGACAGTCCTGAGTTCTAATATTGATGTGCTTTCCTCTGTCCCTTCCATATATTTATTCAGTTTTCTTCTGACTATACAACTTTAAGAGCTTTGTCCAATGAGCATTTAAATCCGTCAACTTTTCTAAATACAAACATCAACTTTTAATTAATTTTTTGCATAATTTGTGTGACTGTGTGTGTGATAGTATGTGGCTCTCTCTCTTTCTTCCTCTGTATGTGCATGTGTATGTGTGTATGTGTGTGTGTGTGTGTGTGTATGTGTGTGTTTATGAGTATCAGTGCAATCACACAGGCCAGAGGCCGACCATGCCACCAGAGTAAGCTCTTTTTAAGACCTTGGTTGTTTTGGGAATGGACCTTAGATCTTATTTCTTGTCAAGCAAACACCAACCAAGCTTTCTCCCCAACCTTTCTTTGAATATTTTTAGCCTACCTATTTGAGACAAGGTTTCCTTGTAGCACAAACTGTCCTAGGATCATTACAGAGATCAGGTTGGCCTTGAACTCACAGAGATTTGAGTGCCTGTGTCTCCCAAGTGCCAGGATTAAAACTGTATACCACCACACCCAGCTATTAACTTCCACTTTATTTCTAGGGTCTAATTCACTTATTATTTATTAACTTAGTGGTAGCTTATAAGTTTTCTTTAATAAAAAAATAGTTTCTTTTCTGGACGTGCTATAAAGGTCATTTTCTTACTGTTGTTTCATTTAGCGTTTCGGTTTTTGGGTCCTACAATACATGCATATTTGTGATAAGGTACCCGAAATCTTTTGGAGCTCAGAATGTCAAAGAGAGTACACAAATACTCAATTCAAATAGGATAAAATATCAGATAATCTATTTAATGATTAAACTTGCTTTAAATTTTATTAAGAAAATCAATAAGGAAATAGTTCTTTGACGAGGTGAATGTGTTTTAATGATGTATATGAGATATATTCACACAGGGAAGAATTTTGATATTAGCAAAAATGACTTATTCAAACAGGTACAAGTTTGTTTTATTCTGCAAAAATGCATACATTATGTGTAGTGCAATAAGTTGAAGACTGTGTTCACAGTGGGCTCTGGACCACTGAAATCTCCAACTAGGCAGAAACATTTACACTAGATATTGCAAGACTCTAAAAGATTTGTAGTTATATTGTTTTGGGTTTGGCAGGGTTTGATGTGATCAGATTTAGTAGTAGAGAGACAAGAACAGACACAGTGTAGCCACTGAAAATGGATAGAGGATATTGTCACTAATACATCTGTTGCAGAGAAAGACAAGGAAGAAATTGATTCAGGAGCTTTTTGAGAAATATAATCAACAAAGTGAATTGAAAAAGTGATAGGCTCGTGGTCCACATAGACTGCTTTCTTTTCCTCTCTCTCTATTTTTATTTTTAATACAAGTTTGCTCTCATGTCTACATCCAAATTGTTGAAAGCTTCTGTCACCCTCTAAAGAGAATTCAATTACTTCCTTGGCTAGGTTTCTTTCTTAAAACAAACAAAACTCTGGTCCTTGCCTTTTAGATGTTAAACTTACCTTATACTGAGAGCATTGCTAAGTTGGAGATTGTATGTCTTATGAAAGTTATGTATTTAAAAATCATCATTTTATGATATTATTTATAATACCTACTGCAAGGATTTATGCATAGATAAAAATTAGCAAGCAAAAACACAGTGCTTATAAAGAAGAAATATTTTTAAATGTTATTTAAAAATATTTTATTTATTATTTGTATTTGATGTGTATGAGTATATTGCCTGCATGTGTGTAAGTGCACACTTGTAGTGCAACAGCTGCAAGGGTCAGAAGAGGGCATCAGATCCCCTGGAGCTGGATTTACAGGTGGTTGTTAGCTGCCATGTAGGTGCTGGGAAACAAACCCAGGTCCTCTGCAAAAGTAGCCAGTGCTCTTAGTCACTGAGCTATCTCTTCAGCCCTAAAATAATATTTGAAATCATCTGACCTCACATATATGGAGCATATATTACAAAAGGTGTTAAGATAAATCCCAAGTGAGTTCTTTTATTAGGAGATAAAGAAACCAAAAATACATTTGTTTGATTTTCTTAAAAATATTAATGTGTTTATATTTCTATGTTTGATCCCAAATAATATGGACAATCATATTTGATATTGATGGGAATTTCATTTTTTCAGTGTGAAAAAAAACAGTGCTATATCCTTTCACTTGTGGATGTTCCTTAAAATACATATGAATCTATATCATTTACAAACTCCAGTTGCTCATTTTCCATCATTAAAAAATTTTAATACCTGACAAAATCTTTCCATCTTCACACACCTCTCTGCTGTGGCACTAATGTTCCATCTCATCCACAGTCCTAAAGTCTATTTTCCAGAGTGGAACAATGACTGCTTTAAGATAACAATAAAAGAGCACTCACTACTGTTAATCACCACTTTCTGGGCAGTGAACCTATGGCCATATAATATGTGGGGACCAATGCAAGGCGAGCAATAATATTTTAGGAGCCTCCTGGGAAGAAGTTTGGTTCACTGACAGATATTCTAAGCTGAAAATCTTCTCTCAACTTTCCATCAACCAACCAGAAGCCTTTAAATAAAGGGATAATACCCTCTGCTGGAAGCTTTCTCTCAATATGATGGAAAAAGTACAACAGCCAATATCCAGATGGTGAGGGTGCACCAACCAAAGAAACACGGAATCTGGCTCCACAGATGTGCGGGAAAATCACTCTCTGAGTGTTTGCCACAGGGACACTGTCTCCGGAAGACTGCTCATGTCCCGTGGATCAGTCCTACACCATATGCATATGATTACTATAATTGGACTTAGTAGGTTACATAGTAAAAGTCTGGGCACGCAGCACTTGATCGTCTACTCACCCTCCAGATAACTATACTTTGTTCCTCAGAACGACAATGGGCAGCTTACAACCACTCATAACTCCAGCTGCGGGGGATCCAATTACCGTGGAAACCTGCACTCATGTGGCACACTCACACAGGTACACGTACACATAAATAAATAATAAAACATCTTTGAAAAATCACAAGCTTGATGACCTGTATTTGAGAGGCTGATATGAGGAGACAGGGCATATGGAAGGAGTTGGAAGGCGGACAGAAGCAAACAACAAAAATCCCCACAATCCTGCTTAGAATTTGCAGTGATGAAGCAAGTATTTTATATTCATTAACACTACCAATCACAAGACATCAAGCTTATAGCTCCTGCTGCTGTAAATGGGTGACTGCCTGTACTCTGGACTATCTTCCTTGAAATGCTCTGTGTTAATCTATTTACAATATACTTGTTGGGCACCTATAATAAGCCTGCAGCTACTTAAAGAATGTGCCACACATTAATGTGGAAAACAGGAAAAGCTTTGCTGTTCATTCTCAGAAAAGTACTGTCAAAAGAATGCATAACTGCCTCATGCAGCGTTTCAGAAGTTACTCTGAATTATGAAATAGAATGAAAACCTGGGTCTCGATAAAGAAAGCATAACCCAGTGTCCTGAGGAGAGAAAGCGTGGAAGTGAGTTACACAGTTCAGGTAGATGCTGTGAGGCAGTGGTAACACCTGACAAACTTCAAAAGAAAGAAAAAATTTACCCATGTAGATGGCGTGTTCAACACCTGCTGGCTTGGAGAAGGCTAGGGATAATCTTCCTGGACAAAAGCGGTGTGGCTTAAGCAGCCACCTGGACAAGAGGCAAGGTGAACAGAGGTGTCTGGAAAGTTTTCATCTTTTGTGAAGACTGAGGACAGTATTGCTGAAATAACAGGAGGAAGTGATTAAATCTTCTCTAGGACAAAGACTGGCAATGATGAAAACTCTGTCTCATTCTCTGAGAAAAGCCTTTAACACAAACCCTTGCTCTCTGGGGTCAATTTCTCCTATAGGTATAAACATATACATTATAAAAGAAGAATAAAAGGAGTTACCTTCTAACAGGAGGACATTGCCTATACTCAACACCATAGTAAGGCAAAGACAAACTCAATACTAGGGAAGAACTCCCTCTTTTGAAGCTGTTGATGAGGGGGTCCCATAAATCCTCAAACAATACTGGTTGTGGCCTCTGCTCTTGTTTACCCTTGAGGACTTGAGAGTAAGACCCTATTGCTGAAAGCCACTGGATACATGAGCTGTAGAAAAAAAGATAAGAAATCAACTTGATACTGACTTCAAAACTTTATCACCACTGGCTACTATTCGTAGGACTGAAAGGTGTTATGTATGCTATTGGAAGAGAAAATTAATTATTAACCTTATCCATATGTGACTGTTGCATTCTTCAGCAACAACTGGCCTGGAAAGATATGACCTATGTTCAACAGTGGCAAAAATATGATGGTAATAACCAATCACTTTTAAATTGGATTAAAGGTCTGCTTCACAGGACAGAGGCCGTAACTGAAATTGATATCAGGTCTAGAAACATGTTTCTAGACAGGCCACAGGTCATAATGAGGGAACCCACTACTATGATTCTGCTAAATAGATATAGTATCAAAGTGACTTCTAATGACTTATTGTTATAACTGTGTCTCTCCACTTTCCTCAGAGGAGCTGCCTTAGGCAGCAGATGGTGATTAACACAGAAAAGCACCACCAGCCAATGTGCAGAAAATAAGAGACCGCTGCAAAGTGATCACTTCTGAATTGGACACCAATATCAAACTTCTGCCTCCAATGGCTCAGGAATCTTTTAGGAAAAGGGAATGGAAAGATTGTAAGAGTCAGAGATGGTGGATGACCACAGGGAAACAGAGTTTTCCAGAGAGCTGATCAGGTACTCATACAATCTCACAGCAATAATGTCAGCATGCACCCATAATATATTAGCTCAAACTAGACAAAATCCCAGCATAGACTTGGGGAAATGGGTAGGAAACTACAACCCTACCTGAAGAACTGTTGGAAAGAGATGGTGTTTGGGAAGTGAAGAATCAGTGTCTTTTAAGGGTGTAACTCATAATAGGTTAACTAGGGTCCTGTGGCTGGATCTATAAGAAAGTTATTTGGGGATGCAAAGTTGACTCTATAGGCCTTTATAAATACACAGAGGCAGCACATGAAATTGAGTAGGGTAGTATCGGAAAGGTAGAGGTGGTGTAGCATAGGCAGAGTCTAAATATGATTAGGATTCAGTGCACGAAATTCTCAAATCTTCACTTAAAAAAATGAAAAAAAAGTTAAGCCAGAATAAAGTATATTTCCCAATAAAAGACAGAGTGAAGTCGATCAAAACATTATATATTTTCTAATTTGTCATAAAACAGAACACTTAAAAGTTTTCTCCTTTGACAAATAAGAGAGTCATATTACAAACTTAATCATGTTTCCTTCAAAGCCAGCTTTCATTACAACACACGTTTTGGGAAGAGATCAGCACTGGAGCGAATACTCGTCGTGTCGTTCACCTCCCAGCTCACTTCCTTGTCCCACCCACCTCTGAATAAAACCACTAAAAACAGTTAAATGTCAGATAATTTTTGTTAAAAAATAAAATAAAATCTATCAAGTAACATGACCAAAAAAGTAAAAATATTTTTTGAGAGCATAAAACGTAGAGCATAATGTGGGTCTGGGACCTTCCTCCACTAATTTGGAGGAAGAGAGAGTCATGGACCTCCAGTGAGCATATTCCTGAACTGTCTTGTGTTGTGTTGTGTTTTGGTAAACCATCAAGACTTCATAACAGTGCACTTGATGGTAAGGGGCAGATAGATGGGGTATGCATGAAGGGAATACTAATTCCATTCCTTTAAGAAATGTCTACAAAGTGCATTCTAAGAAAACAAAGAATGCAAATGCTTGATGTAAATTGATACTTAAAATAGTGCTTGTTTATAAATCAAATACGGTATTTCCATTAAAGCTATATATCAAATTCTTTAAAACTGTATCTTCTTCCATATATCATGAAGTTAAATGAGAATATATAGTACACACAAATATTTTTTGTTGAAATAAAGAATATAAAAGGACACAAAAAATTTCATATTGGTCAGATATAGTAATAGAATGCTGGATGAACTTTGCGTTTACTCTCTTTACTTTTCTAGTCAGCTAGAAAAAATTTATAAAGAAATAAACTTTAAAATAATTAATTAAATGAAAGGAATATTTATAGCAAGATGTTACAACTTGTTTAAAAATTTTAATGTTTTAATATGTAAATGTTTTTATTAAAAATAAATAGAGACATTTATTTAGAAGAATCTTACATGGATGTTCGGTATTCAAGACTGGTTCAGTATTCAAGTGTTGGCTTAAGTGATAAGCATTCAACGTGTTACATCTATGTCTTTTATGAGGAAGAAGATTCTTATCATTTTATTTGTTTAATGTGTATATGCCTGCTTGTCCCTGTGGGCACCACATATATGAAGGTGACCTAAGCGACCAAATTTGGATCCACTAGAACTGGAATTACAGACAATTACAAACTGCCTAACATTGGTACTGGGAACCAAACCCAGGTCCTCTGAAAGGGCAGCAAGAGCTCTTACCCACTGAGCCATTTCTTCAGCCCTAGTGGAGACGTGTACTAGTGTGGGTAATACTTGTTTGGCATCAGTAGCTCTGTTTCTTTCCCTAGTTTTTAATCTAAGTAGCTCTATTGAATATATTGCTTCTTTCTAATTCAGCACTATTATTTTGTTTCCCCTATGAGGAAAGTAAGTATGTACCTTAAACTGATAATGACATAAGATACATGGAGCAAACTTTTAGGGTAATTCTTTCCTTTCTTAGGGCAATGAAACAAAATCTGCTTTTCTAACTTTATATAAAAATTTATTGTGCTGTATTGATAAAAAGTGAGGCTTAAATAGTGACTTGGATATACTAACTCTATTACCTCCAAAGATATGAAAGTACTCTTTAGGTTCAGACTACTGTGCTGAAAAAGTAAATATACACATGAAGAAAAGAGATTTCAAGTTGAAAATGAGTGTAGATAAGAATAGGAGCTGTGTGATCTACAAGAAGATCAAGAAAATCAACTGCTGAGTAAGGCTTGGTCACCACCCCGCACACTGTAGAGCCCTGAGACAGACACAGGGAAAGAATCAGAGCCGCATCTGAGTTGCAACTAACAGTTGGTTGATCCAAGTTTGCCATGATTTTTTTTTTTTCCTTTGAGTCTTAAAATAGAAAAAGTTCTTTATTGTTTAAAGGATAGATTTCTTTTATTTACACATTACTTTGACTATTCATCTTTTTCCTTGATGCACGTTTTTATTAATTTTTTGTGCATTTCATCTTATCATATCCACATACTATGCACATTAATCATATTTAATCCCCTCCCCTATCTGCAATCCCCCGAAACCCCCTCCACCAGATTGCATGCATTCTGTCTATAGTCATGTTTAGGTTAAGATGCTTGCATCCTTTGACTGTGGGGTTGCTTCAATCCAGCCCACCTTAGCATTTCAGTGATTTGATTGATTTTCTTTCTATTACATTTATTTTCTTGTTCTTTCTACCCTTTAGCAACTGATTTTCTTTTTCTACCTATGTCTAAGTGGATGTGACTCATCCCCAAAGTCTCCATCAAACTGGCCTGGTTTGCTGTGAGTTATGGCTTCTTCTGAGGGGTGGGGTTCTATTGGATGCAGTAATTAGCCTCAGCTCCAACACAGTGCAGTCTGTTCAAGATGCCATCTCCAAACTCTCCCAGAAGAGTAGCCCTCGTTTCGGCTGCAACTCTTCCCTAACTTGAACATCAGGGCCAACCAAGCTGAGAAAAGCATTTCCTTGCTGTCATCCTCTAAGGAATCATGATATAATGCCAGAATCCACACTAGTCAATGGTAATAAATGTTCATAATGTTTGCAATTCCAAGCTGGAGCACAAAATGAGGATTTGAGACAGGACCAGTCATGCAGACTTTGAATTTATCATGACATGAAATGAATTCTTTACCTTTAAGTATATTATCAAGCCCTTTATATGAAATAACACACATATATGAAAGATGAACTATTGAACCCTGTGGTCTTGGAGCTCTTTCTATGACCCACAGTAGCTAAAGCACTGTTGTGTCAAGTAAGGTGTTCATTATATAAACTATTTTTGGTGAGGACTTCTAACCTATTCCCATTCAGATTAAATTGAAGCATAATTATATGATCTTGCTTATTTAGGAATTTTTAAATTAATCAGGGTTGGACTAAGGAATGTAATCAGCTGTTAATGTGGTAACCTATCATATACAAAGCCATTAGTCTGATTCTCAGCACCATAAAACCAGGTAGAATAGCATATGCCTATAATCCCAGCACTCAGGAGGTAGAGGCAGAAAGATCAGAAATTCAAGGTCACTCTGTGCTGCACAGTGTTTGTCAGGCCAACCTGGTCTATAGGAAACTAAAATGAAACCAAACAAACAGCTTTAAAAAAAAACAACATTTTTATGTGCTCTGTGTGTGTGTGTGTGTGTGTATGTGTGTGTGTGTGTGTGTGTGTGTGTGTATGTTGGGGACAGAGGGCCATGAGGGTCATTTTGTATTTAGAAGATATCGTAGTGATATTGATATCTAGTATCTGTCGGTTAAAACATGGCTGACATTGGACATCAGCTGGCAAGGAGTCAGCACTAAATGGTGGCACCTGACGTCTGGGGAAGCAAAAACTAAATAGCAATGCAATCCATTATACAACTAATTTTTGTCAAGTGCCTCGTAATGGGGTCAGGGCCCCATTAGCCTGCGCATGACCCTTTGCCTATATCCATGTGAGCTCTATGCCAGTCTGCAATTGTCCCTGTGCCCACACATGTGCAGAGAGTGCTTGGGTGCCTTCTGGCTGCTGCCCGTCTAGCAGACTGATTGGAGACCTTCACCTGGAGTGATTAAAGTATGTTCTATCTGCCTGCAGTTCAGTGCATCTTCTTTCATCTTCTGGCTATTTGCAACCCTCTGTCTCTGGTCTCAGAGCTCCAGTCTCGCAGAGTGGTAAGTGTGCATGTCTGTATGCACTTTTGCACTTTTGATTTTGTGTGTGTGCACACATGTATGTGGACAGGCATGCATGGAGGCCAAATGGTGGTGTCTTCCTCAAACGAACCCCCCCGAGTACACTGAGGTAGTGTACTCATTGAACCTAGAGCTGGTCTATTTGGTTTGTCTGGGTAAATAGTTGTTCTGGGGATCCCTTGTCTCCACCATCTACATACTGATATTACTGATGGGCTTCCATGCATACCTGCCTGAAACTTAAATGGGTTCTGGGCATCTGAACTCTAGTCTTTGTGCTCACATGGCAAACATTTGTGCCTCTAAATAACACCCCAGCCTACAAAGCAAGGTTTTAATCTTTACACTTCTGCAAGCCATATTATTTGTTGGAACAACATCACAATCAAGGAAAATGGGACAATGGCTTGAACATGTCAGTAGCATTTGCCACATTTAATACCTTTGCTTTTGTAACTTAAGACTTAAGATGGGTTTGCACTCCTGGAGCAGAGGCCCTCTCATGTGCGGCACTTGTAAGATGATGATGACTTAAGATTATACCGCAATTCAAAGCATCACACATAAAATGCTACCTTTGTGACCTGGAAATCACCTGTCATTTGTTGACATAACCTACAATCATGGTGAACTTTGTTCTGCCTTCAGGGAGGGTCACAGAAGGAGTGCTGAAACCAGTTGCCACTTTTCAGGTGAGGAGTAAATGCAGAGAAATGCTGTAGTCTTGATATATCTTCCTGAAAGTCGTTGCTTTAGATTAGATCCAATAACAGTAGACAGTGACGCATGACCTTCCTGAGTGAAATGAAAAGAAGACTGCACTTTGAGGGCAGGATGTGGAAATACTATACACGTAAGCACACAGATAGACACAGAAAATAAAGCAATGATCCTACCCAAGGATGCTGTGTACACAATTTCTCTGCTATACCGAATTCCCTTGAACTGTGTTTGAACAATCTACAAATTGAAAATGGACATCTAACTCATATTTATCTGTTGATTTTGAAAGAGAATCCAGACTAAATAGGAAAACCGTCAGTTAAGAAATGAATACCCAGTTGTCAAGATGCATTCTAGGTTTTGCCAATAATCTCAGTAAAAGATAGCACATCATCTGTAGTTTTGTAATCCAGAGCCAACAGTATCTTTAGATTATTTATCTTTCTATTGTTCATCTATTTACATTTGTAAATAATGCCATGTCAGTATTCAAAACTAGAAGCATCTGGGTGGCATTGTGGTTTTCATGTGACATATCCTCCATGGGCTTCCTTGTTTTGGAAGACTAGGGAACTTTCAGCACCTGGGGTGACGTGGGTCACTGGGAATGGGCCTTGAGGAGCCATAGCCTTGCTTTACTTTTTCTTATCTCTGCTTCCTGAGAGTCTAGACAATGTGATCAGCTAGCCTCCTGCCCCAGGACCATCCCTTCCTTGCCTGTGTCCATGGCTTCCCCACTGTGATAGAGTATATGCCTCTGGAACTATAAGTCAAAATAAACCCTCAGTCCTGTAAGTTGCTCTTCTAATGCTGCTATAACACAGCAAATAGTAACCTAGACGTCTGGTGACAAACATAAATTGTGTACTGGGAGCTTCAGCCTCTCATGGCCATTGTTTTTATTAAAATTGTTCTATTATTAACGAACATACCCATCTCTCCCAGCCCTTTAAAAATTCTGGGAAGAGAAAAGTCTAGCATCCAAGAGCCAGGCATTTATATCAAGTCAGTTTCAGTTCTCAAAATGATGTCTTGGTCACCTGGCATAATTTTGAGTGTGTGTGTGTGTGTGTGTTTCCATGTCAGAAAAATCTCAATTCAGATTCATACAGTATTTTAAAATGACTATGTAAAAAGATGAAAACTGAACCAATTGGGACCTGGGAGACGACTCCGTGAATAAGAGTTATTGATACAGAAACATGGGGAACTGAGGTCAGATCCCCTGCACCCAAGTTAAAAAGTCACCATGACTGTGTGTGCCTGTAATTTAGTCACTGCTGAAGACAGAGACAGTGAATCACTGGGGCTTGCTAGCTACAAGCTCAGATTCAGAATAAATGATGGGCCTGTCCTCAAGGAAAGGGGAAGAGAGAGATAGAACAGGATACCTGAGTGCCTCCTCTAACTATAGGCATGAATAGGTTCATACACACATACATTTGTACACACATGACATATACACTGAGAGAATTAGTCTAACTGTATTTATTTTAATGTTGGAAATTAGATTAAAGAGCAGAGAACAAAGCAAAGAAATTTCCCCTAATCAAAGATGAAATGAAATCCTTAGAAAATATAAATTTCCTCATTTATCCCTTGAAAATTTTGTACAGAAATTATAAACTATTTGATGGAAAATTTAAGCAAGTGAGTTCACTATCAAATAATGTTTAAGATCTTATTCAAATTTTGATCTTTACATTATGTTCTTCATAGTGTTATGACAGGTGATTGTTACTAGGATTCTGACAACTTTCTCTACCTTCATTTATGGCTGGTTAGGTTACCCGCTACACTCTCCCTTAGCACAATAGAAAGCACTGTATGTATTTTGTTTTGAGGAGTTATTTAGCATGGTCTGTAAATTCCATTCTCTGCCATTGCATCCTGTCAGCAGCACGTATGGGAACCAGGGCTCTGTTTACATCAGCTGGCTGATCAGTTTTCACTGAAGTCATAGTAATAATTATATATTCACTGAGTAGCAGTATAATGGAATTGCTGTCTTTTGCAGAAGCTTTTTCCTTTCATATGTTTAGGAAATGAGAAAAGAGACAAAAATCAGTATGGTGTAAGATCCACACCACCAACTGATCTAATAACTTACTGAGCTTAATGGTCACTTTGAATTAACTTGGAAGAAAATCTTTCCAATGCAGTATCTTACTGCTCCCCCTCAGATTTTGCCCATCTTTGTCACTTTATCAGAGAAGGAATTCTTCCTCTCTCAAACCTTTATGCATAACTTTAGATGTTTGTTTTCCTGTATTTCTCATTGGATACCTACAGTCATATATTGAACCATCATCCTTAACTGCATACATTAGAATCTAGAACCTCTATAAAGTTTCCCTATGTGAAGTCAGTGTTAGATTTACTTGCTTAGGACATGGATTTTGACTAGGCCAAAAGTGAAGTATATGAAAGACAGATAACTGGTAGGAGTTAATGGATGTCTGTTTAATAAACATATGAATGATATATTGGAAATGTCATAGTGCATATTCCAATTAAGAAAGCAAAGCAAATTTTAATTCATTTTGAAGAGGATCCTCATTATGACCAGGGTGCTCAGTCAGAAGCTTGGATAAGATTTTACTTAGTAGCTTGAGAAAAAAGGAGATGGGTGCTGCTTGGCGTCATTGTATGTTCTCTTCCGGAATGGAAACAGAATTCCTCTTACTCTCTAGAGCAGGATGACACCATTCCCAGGGATGATGTCAGTTAACCACTTCCCTGCTGTATCTGTCTTCACTTATAAAACCGAATCCCTTTGCGAGCCATGGAGCATCTCAGAAATTCACTGAGTAGCCCAGTTCTCCATCCTTCTCTTTGTAGCTGAGAAGAACTTGCCGGTAGGAAGAAGCCATTGTGAGGAAATGACCCCTCTGTGACCACTACGTTACGGTTTTCAGCTGTTGGGCTGGGCATCTTTCTTTCCTCACAGCAATTTCCATTTCCTTATGACTCAGAAAGCAACATTTTGGTCAATACGATATGTTTTCCTCTTTTATTTTTCAATCATATCTTCATCCTTTTATTTTGCTCTTCCCTTAAGATAAATTTAAAATCATTTTTCTTCTAAAAGACAAAGCCTTTAAAACTCTGAACAATATCCTTTTTCAAATACCTGATTGTTGCGTCATAGACAGTTACATTAAGTAGGGCGTGTCTTCTCATATTACACCAGCCAATGACTAGATGAGAAGCCGAGACTGACCAGAAAAGGGGCTCCGGATTCAGTTTGATGGTTGTTGCATACTTTTTTTCTCTGAGGTTCCACAAGAAATTCTGCCACAGAACACAAATATGAATGCCTTCAGCACAGCAAACCTGCATGCAAATGTGTCTAAGCATAAAATGTCTGGAGGTAAAATAATCAATATATGGCCAAAGTCCTAGAAACACTGGTTGTTGATTTCTTCTGGGAATATTTTATGTATGTGCTGTTTGGTTCCATTTTGTTGTTGTTGTTGTTTGTTTGTTTCTTTTCATGAATGTTAGACTTTAGCTACTGTAATAAATCCTTCAGGGACTAATAGCTGAAGAGATATGTGCCATTAGCTGTATAGATGACTGATGTTACAGTGATTCTGAAACTCTAAACAGCACACTCCCTGCGCTAGGCCAAGATTTCCCCCATATAATTATACTATGTTAGCATGTGATCTCTGACTTGACCTTTTGAAATACATTACTTCTCCTGCTTACATTTTAGCATTATTGAGTTTACAGTATCTAAAATAAAATGTATTTTCTATCAAAGAAATGCCTTCCCACTAATATTTCCACATATTTATATTCCTTCCTATTCAGAGTCATAATAAAAGACATACACATACCCCATGGTTTAGGGGATTGAGGTTTCAATGTCTTGAATATTCTTTGGAATTTTCTAGAGTGATCAATCCATGAGTATTTATTAATTCTTTTGGCAACATTGAGTAGGAAGTCCTACTGAATCAATTCAGCTGCGGAGGACAGTTCCTTTTGACACAAGCATTCTATTGTGTACAGGGTGTGAGGGTATTGACCAAAGAAAGTATCCTAGGCTGAGTCAGTAAGAGGACATAAAGCTATCTGATAGAAATA
This sequence comes from Eospalax fontanierii, assembly GCA_035773235.1. Lineage (NCBI taxonomy): Eukaryota > Metazoa > Chordata > Mammalia > Rodentia > Spalacidae > Eospalax > Eospalax fontanierii. Next base: position 47,588,752 of record CM069547.1, on the reverse strand, counting down.
AGAAAATATTTTTTTCAGCTGAACCCAGCCAGTCTCTAGTAAGACTACAGAAGAAAATTTTTTTCCCACAAAACCTCAAAACAAAAGAAGATTTCAAGCACTATTATTTTTGTTTGATAAATGTAATAACTTGTATCAGATTTAAGACTCAGTCTTAACTCCTACAGCAGTCTGAATGACACCCTTAAAAAATCCAATAACTTCTATCTATAGACACATACTGTGGTCAGTTTTCAATAAAACTCTGAGTGTTAACCAAAAAGGGGAAAAAATCTATTCTATAGCATCTTTCAGTGTGTTCTCTGTACACCATACGTGGTTAATTTTCCCCTTGAATACATGTGTTCAACTCCCACGGGTCTATCAGCAATTTCATGGGTGCTATTTTAAGATTATATTAGAGAAAAGATTTAGTAGATAACAAAAGCTTTGTGAAAATGTCTTTCAACTTAGAGAAGTTGGGGTTATTTTTTGCACTGTTGTGTTCTGTGTGGAAATGTTGCTAAGAACATCGTAAAAAGGGATTTTCAGTAGGTGATATGCAAGCTGATCTCTTAAATAAAAAGAAGTATTAAGAAAACTTTGAGTGAGACTTTCAGAAAAGAAGCTGAAATGGGTCTGTGAGAACTCTGAGGACTTTTCTGGATAGACTTTTTAATATTTTAACCCCTCCTCTCAATTACTCTTCCTCCTTTCTTCTACTCGGTAGTCTTTTATAATTTTCTTGTTCACAATGAGGTGATCATTTTTTCAGGAATGGATAAGGAATTTATGTAGACTCATAGCTTGGTTAGTTGTCTTATTGCTAAAGATGCTATGACAAAATAACCAATAAATAAATAAATAATCTTACAGGATCGTTTATTTTGGCATACAGTTCAAGGGGATATGATATGACACGGTGGGAGATTGCGGGTCATATTGCATCTGCAGCTGGGAAGCAGAGAGAGACCAAGAATGGGGCAATAATTCTTCAAGTTCCACTCTGAGAGATTTATTTGTTCCAAGGTTCCATCCAACTCATCAAGGTTCACAGCCTTCTTACAGAGAGCCACCAGCTGGAGAGAGTGTCTGAACACACAAGCCTAAGTTAATTTGGGCTTTTCATGCTCAAGCCACAGGACACAGTCAACTTAAACAAATTTATTTTCCTCCTCTGGGGTTTGCACTTTCAAAATCTAGTAGAAGCTTCAAGTAACACAGGCCTGTCCAGGTGAAAGATATGAGAAGCTAAGTTTTCTTTTTCCTAGGGTGGTACCTCAAGGATGATCACTAGTTTGTTATGTTTCTTCCATCAGATTTTCTATACACTGATACATGCAGACTGAACAAGCTCAAGCATCTCTGGAGATGCTGTTCTCGTATTCTGAGGCTGATTTTTTTAAAGGTCAGAACTCTGGGGGAAGCTTTCCAAAATGCTTACCAACTCCAGGCATGTGCTCACAGATTGTTATTATGTAGGATGAAAGTTAACTTAGGTGATTACAATGAAACCGTTATAACCAGGGGTAAAATGAACTTATTCAATCTAGGAAAAAGAGATCTCCTGTTCTAAGATTATTAAAGAACTTGAAGGAAATACAAGCATGGGACTAGTCAAAATGCCCCATGGATACAGTATTCTGCCTTTTCCATAATAGATTTACACTTGTAGACTTAGAAATACACCCTGCTGAGTAAAGGACAATGCAATTCATTTCAGAAAGTAAGACATTTTCAACATAAATGTAAAGGAAGTGATTTAGAAAGACAGAAAACAATTACCCAAATTGGAATGTTGTCAAAGCACCTAGACAAACAGTTCAGTCTTGTGAGGATAGCCAGGCCCCCGTGTCCACTAATCATGAGGGTCTTTCTGGTATTTCCCACCAGAAAGAAAGATTATCCTGTTTCCTTTTGTAGTCCTGCAAAGTTTCTTCCTTATTCAGAATTTTGCATGCCATTGTTTTTCCTTCTTTCTCCAGAAAGAATATACACTGTGTACTTGGATCTGCACAGCTGTGGACTGAATTAGCTGACAATGCCGGGAGCCATGCACAGCAGACGGTCTCAGCCTTCCCTCCGTTCTCTCACTACGTCCTGTGTTGTTGAGTTTTCTTTTTGCCTGTTCAATAAACACTCATAATTCCGAGTTTACATTGAGGGCTTCCGAAAGGTACACGCTGCTCTTTTGGAAAGAAAGGGTAAGGAGAAGGTGAAGAGAGAAGCAAGGAGCAGGTGGGAAGAGGAGGAGGAAGTTAAGAGGAAGTTGGGGAAGCAGAAGTGGAAGGGAATAGAAAGAGAAGGAGGCGGGGAAGAAAGAGGAAGGAGAGGAAGAGGAGAAGGAGGACCAGGGAGGAGAACAGGAGGACCAGGAGCAGAAGAGGAGGCAGGAGGCCAAAAGGGAAGACTGTGGAGGAGGAGGACGGACAGGAAGAGGAAGAAAAGGAGGAGAAGCCACGGAAGCAGAAGCTGTTAGCAAAAGAAATTACTTATCAAGTGATTTCAACAATTCAAAGGCCAGTGAAAGAACCTCAGGCAAATCCGTCTCCTCAGTGCGTTTGACGCTATACTGACTCAGAGCAGCAGGCATATTTCTTTCCTGAAACTCCTGGGGTTTTATTTTTTTTTCTACCCCAGCACATGTCAAATTTATAGAAATTGGAACAGTCTCTTCTTTTACAATGTTATTTTTTTATTATCAGGAAAAATCATGAACATTCACTCACAGAGCAAGTCAATGGTATTTGTTATGCCATAGAAATGGCATACCTATAGCCAGAGGCTGTGCTTACCACATGCCGTGTTTACTACATGGTAAATGTAATCACCACACACAGGACGCACACGCACATGCTGTCACTGAAGCTGTAAGGTCAGGACAGCATGCATGGGAATGCACAGGAAAGTCCCCACTGAGCACATCCTCAACAAGGCACATTGCCTTTGCCCTTCCTTTGTTTGAATTTCGCTTTCTGAGTGATCCAGTCACTGCTCATTTACTGTACATCCAAATTCTGCATGTTACAAATTGTGTTCTTAGACTACAGCGGAGTACCACGTGAATGATAATATATATGAAAAAAATTTCAATATGTCATTTTGTTATTAACACTCATACCTTAAAATAGCAGATTCTGTTCATGCATAAGAACAACAACAACAACAACAACAACAAAACATTGTCCCAACCTCTATATTAAAAGTTATTTCCAAGGGAGACAGATTTAGACTTACAAATTTTTCCTCAAGCTTACATCTTCAAGTTATTGTATCTGATGTATTTAATATCCTTAAGAGAACTGTAGAGATGGCTCAGTGTGTAAAGTATTTATTGTTCAAGCATGAGGACCTGAGTTCAAGTCATTAGAACTTACCACAAAAGTAAAGCTAGATGTTGTAATGAGTATCTGCAACCTAGAGTTTCTGTGGCAAGATGGGAGACAGCTCCTAGGCCAGTTTAGTGTCCAGGCCTATGCAGTGGTAAGAGACAAGAGACCCTGACTCAAACCATGTGTATGAAAAGGATTGATATGTGAACTTGTCCTCTGATCTCCACATGTACATTGTGGCACACATGAATGCCCGTATGTGTACACCTGCACACACACACACACACACACACACACAAACACACACACACACTGAAGAGAGGAACAGGGAAAGAATCTCTCAAGCTTTTAAGAAAAGGATTAGTATTAATGGTCACTGAAATGGCTCAGTGGATAAAGACATTTTGGAAAAGTCTGATGATCTCAGATGCTCAGGACCCACGTGACAGGAGAAAACTGACTCCCACAACTTGTCCTCGGCCCTCCACACTCATTTCATGGCATGGATGTGCAAACACTCATAAAAGAAATAAAATTAAAAAATACTAATGTTAGAAATTTTCTGGTCTAATCTCTTGATATTATACATAATTGAACAAGGAATGAATGGGTGGGATTCAGAATTTGATCAGCTTCAAACAGTAGCTGTTAGAAAACCTTGAGCTTGGACTATAATGTACATTCAAACAGAAATTAGTGGAAAAATTTAAGTAGCCTTACCATCTTTTCTAGTCAATAATACTTTTAATACTCACATGCATTGGCTTAAAACTTTGTTTACTCATTTATCCCAAGCATGTCTGTGTGAAAGACACTACTTACTGCAGAGACAAGGTTGACTGACCTTGAAGTTTTGATTCTCTTGGCTTCGCTTCTCGAGTGCTGAGATGACAGATGTGTACCACCATGCCCCTCGGGAGAGTCATTGTGTTGTATTTTGAAGACCCTGATGATGGTCTCCATGTCCTGGCACTCAAACTCTGGTTTACTTTTGTTCTAGTTCCTTTTCTTTTGTTATAATATAAGACACAGATCAAAAGAAACTTGGGGAGAAAAGGATTTATTTCCTCTTATTCCAGCGCGGTGGGACATTAGGCCAGGAAGTCAAAGCAGGAACTCTGAAGCAGCAGCTAAAGCAAACACCTTGGGGGAATGTTGCTTATTGGCTTGCCTATCCTGGCTTGCTCAGTTTCCCTCTTATACAACCCAGGTCTTGTACCCCATGATGACACTTCCTACAGTGGGCTGTGCCCTTCTGCATCAATTATCAATTAAGATAATGCCTCACAGACTTGGCATAGGCCACTCTGATGGAGACAATTCCCCAACTGAGTCTCCCTCTACCTAGATGTCTTGAGTTTGTGTCAAGCTGACAAACACGAACCAGTACAGGTACCTTCTCATTAAAGGAACAGAAGCTGACAACGTTAATAGAATTCGGCAAAGTTACTGGCATAAATGCTGAAATTACAAACGATTTTAACGTGTGTTTCTTCAGCCAATTGTCTCCCTCGCTGCTTTTGATAAACTTGGCTACCACGTGACAAACATGACCAGAAATTTGCATCACTTCGGAATCAACTACTCTTCACCATGGAGCAGTCTCACCAGCCCCAGTTTGCAATAATTCATTAAATACCAAAAGATAACCTAACGTCAAGAACAGAGTCTAGTGTTGAAAAGAAGAAAAGAGTCCTCTAGCTGCCACACAGGTTCTTAACTGATTGGAGTCATGGGATTTCTTCCCTAAAATCATCATGAATTGTTACCGCTGGCACAGCAAACTAGTGAAACTTTCTAAAATGAAATAATGCTTGGAACATACCTTGTTTACCTTTATCTCTTTTAAAACAATTCTCTCTGTATCTCTGTCTCTGTGTCTCTCATTTGTGTGGTGTGTGTGTGTGTGTGTGTGTGTGTGTGTGTATGAGAGAGAGAGAGAGAGAGAGAGAGAGAGAGAGAGAGAGAGAGAGAGAGAAGGAATGTGTGGGATTGTTGGCAAGTCCATGTCACACCTTGGTAAGGTCAGAGGACATGTGCAAGTCCTAAGCATGCACCTAGTTTGAGACAGAGAATCCTGCCATTGCTTTGTAGTCGGACCATGAGCTTCCAGGTATTCTTTCTCTACCTCATGTCTTATAGTAGCAGCTCAGGTGTAAAGATACATGCTATTCAGTCTGGTTTCAGGGGCTTCTATGGACCCAAACTCAGGTCCTCATGCCTGTCGAGCAAGCACCGCTCCCACTGTCTTCTGAAATGGCCCTGTGATACTCTAAGTAAACCCTAATGACCTCTATAGGTCAAGTGCGGCTTTGTCTTCATTTGTCCAAAGAACTCATTCTCATATCACTCACTGGAGACGTATTTTCCTATCTGCTGACAACTCACAGAAGTGTGATTTCAAACTTCCTGTTGCCATCACAATGCTTTTCATTTCTCCTTAACAGCAGTACACTATACAGTGATCAACACAAGAACACATTTGACTTTATACAGGACAAAGTTGATGCTGATCTATGACCGATGCTGCGCACTAGTGTGAGTGCATGTGGATGCCTAGGTTGATGTGGAGGATTGTCTTCTGTCACTCACTGACGTTGTTCATTGAGGCAGGGTCTGTCATTCAGATCCACAGCTGACCTGTATAACTAGTCTCAGTAGACAGCTTGCTCTGGAGATACCTTGTCAGGTATTATAGATCAGTTGTGCAGTCTCCTGCTATTTAAGAGGGTTTCTAGGGATCCACATTCCATTCTGTATGTTTGTCCAGTAAATACTTTAACCATTGAGCCATCTACCTAACTCCTCAAAGAAGAAATTAATTGTTCTGATCGTCTAAGAAGATGATTCCCATATCAACATTTTTGAAGAAAGAGTAATATCAATTGGAGTGCAATGATAGTTTGACTTGCATTTTCAAGTGCAATGTGTTTCTATGATAATTACGTTTCCTGCTACCTGGTCAGTTCCTGACAGAGCAGCCGGGAAACAGGAAAGTAACTAAGTGCTGCATCATCTGAGCAAATATTAGTTTCTGTTTTGCCATCAGTGAGGTAATTAGATCAATACTTTGCTTAGTCTTTAAGTTCTGAGATTGCCTCATGACCCCGGAACTCCTTAGATGAACATTCGCTTCAGGCAGCACTTTACCATATGACCTTCTTGTTAGTTTTCATGTTCAGGTGCTAGAAGTCAGAGACTTTAATAGGTGAAACACGTGCACCAGGCAGATAGATTGATATCCCAGTCTTAATGCTAATGCACTGTAAACACAAGAGAACTCATGAACTGTGCACAGAATAAATTTAAGCATTGATTACTACATTTGAAGGTCAGTTTCCTCTGATCATTTGAATTTCTTGAAAATTTATAAGGTAAACATCTCTTAATGTAAGAGCAAGTCATGTTGATTGTAAAAAAAATTAAATGCAGATCTTACAAGCATGGAAGACACTTTTGAAATTAGTTTAAAATGTACTTCCCATAGAGCATTTCATGTAGTTGATGGGGTAATTTGTAGAACCAGATATGTACATGCTTGTTTCTCTGAGCATTCCATGTAATTATCCTTCCAGCTAAAACATTATTCTAAAGACTTTTGTTTCTCTATGTCACAGTCATTCTTCATATCTGGTCTTAGACAATACTTAAGGAACTCTTGACTTTGATTCAACAAGCTTGCTTTGTCGATCTTGTCGTGTATTCCCCTGGTGCCAACACATACATACACTTTTAATGTCCCTAAATCTTTGTTGATGTTTTGGTTAGATTCAGACCTTATAACGATGATGTCTTACCCAGAGTAGGTACAAAATGTTCAGCCCTAAATAGAATGTGTATATGGGACATCATGGCCTCCCAAGGCTCAGGGATCATTGCAGAAGAGGGTGTAAAAAGATTCTAAGAACCGGAAGCAGGAGATGAATACAAAGAAACTATTGTCTGGACACCACAGGGTAGTTACACAAATAAAGCTGCAGCACATAGGACAGCATGCACAAAAGCCTTGTGGAAACCCAAGACAGATAATGTCCAGCATGGATGGAACACGTGAGTTGGAAACCTCAGTCCTAACTGAGGATCTAGATAGTTAGATAGATCCTGAGATAGATATCAGGAGAGAGAGAGTGTGCTTTCCTTATTGTTGTGTTGTCTGGTAAATTGACGGGACTCCAAGGGATAGACCACCTAGGAACTACATTTAGGAAACACAGATTAGACTTGATAGCCCTTTTGTTTGGTCTATTTGAGAGGATGTCTTCCTATAGCCTCAGCTGACCTGGAACTCACTATGTAGATGAGGCTGACATCAATCTCACAGACAGCTCCCTATTTCTGCCTCCTCAGTGCTGAGATTAAAGGTGTGCATCCCCATGTCCAGCTTTAACAAGCCTTTAAAATGACAAACAATATTAGAGGACATAAAGTCAGGGGGTGGGGTAGTAATTTAAGTGTGAAGGAGAAAGAGGATCTAAATATGATCAAGGTACATTATAGGTAATTCTTAAATGAATAAAAATGTTTTAAAGAAAGAACATAGGAAAAATGGAACTGAAATAATGTAGAGAGTAAAGGAGAACACAAAAATCAACAAAAATATATTTCAGATAAGATCTTCAGTACTGACAAAAGTAAAGTTTTGTCTTTCGTTTTTGCAATAACCAGGTTATCTTATATACAATGATGTCATTTTTCCTAAGAAGCATGAGAAACTGAAACCAGACTATTGTGGTCAACTTTGCATAACTTTTTCAAACTTCCTGAGGGAAATACTTTAAAGGAGAAAAGGTTATTCTTGCTCAGAGTTTCAGAGGTTTCAGTCCCCTGTCTGTGTTGTTTCAGGGTGTATTGTTAGACAGAACACCAAGTGGGGGAGCATTCAACTAGCAAAGCAGCCCAGAAGAAGAGAGGGAGGGAGGGACTGGGGAGAAGGAGACATTTCCAGAGCACAGCTCTAGTGACCTGCTTCTTCACGGATGCCCTGCTGCCTACATTTAACCACCTCTCCATACTCAGTAGCAGACTCATGTATTGATTAGGATAGACCTCATGATCCAATGACCTCTGAACATTACTGCACTAAGAACAGAGCTTTCAACAGGTGAGTGTTTGAGAACATTTCAGATCCCAGCTGTAACATACAAGTGTTTCTTCATCATATAGAAGGGCAAAATGAATCTTAAAGAAATCAGGCAACTTATCCAGAGTCCCAAACAACTGTAAATGGAAGAACTAGGACTTACTTAAAAATAAAACAAAACAAAACAAAAAAACCCAATAAACTGCTTGTCTGACAGAAAAGTCTCTTCTGTGATTGTGTATTGTTTCATACAGAAGATAAGAGCACTGGTTGTTCTTACAGCACACAGGGGTTTGAATTCCAGCACCCAAATGGCCTTTAACAACCATCTGTAACTCCAGTTCCAGAGGATCTGACACCCTTTTCTGACCTCTGCTAGTATTGAGTGACATAGTTGCACTTACACACATTCAGGCAATACACCCATGCATATAAAATAAAAATAATTAAAAACTAAATGAGATTAAAGAATAATCTGATCTGATTAACTATTGATAATTTGACTTCAAATAGCTGAGTGATATCCTGGCACACAGCAAGTCATTGTTAACTTAGAGAATTTTACTGTAAAGTATTGCTTGTGAGCATTGTTTCTTTAATAAATATTTCATTTATCCACACAGATGCATCAATGTGTGTATGCTATGTGTGTGCAATGCCTGTGGAAGTCGCATGAGACTGCTGGATACCCTGAAAGCTGAGTTATGGGCATTTATGAACCATCGGACTTTGGTGCTAGGAAATGAACTTGTGTTCTCAAGAAGAGTAGCAAGCACTCTTGAACCCCTGAGCCATCTATATAACCCCATAGAAGCTACTTCTAACATTCTGCTGTTTTAACCGTCAGTGCTTGACTGGTAACGGAGCTCTCATCTCTAATTCTGATGATATCCTAAGAATAAATTCCCGAGGATAGAATGCATTCATGATGTTTGAGATTACTGCAGATTGTATGTCGGAAAGATTAGAGATTCATTTTGGTAACAGTGACTATTTATCTTGTTTTACTTGTTTTGTAGGTGACAAACAGATTCAGTGCTCTTACTACAGTGATATAATAAACATTGGCTATGCAGTTCATGTGCTTAATATTGATTGTAAGAATTTCCCCTGGATATGTTGTTATTCTTTAAATTTTTCATCTCCAGGATTATTGACTGATAAACCTGGTCCATTTTACTATTGGAATGAAATTTGTTTTTTATAAATCATCATTAAGCCAAGATGTTTGCTGCATAATGAGAGAGACTGGGCTCTGGATGTCGTGGTGGTAACAGGAATTACAGGCTCACTAGAGCTCAAGCAGTTTTTTTTTCATATTTATCATTATTATTATTATTATTATTATTGCTGATGCATGCATGAATGATCTGTATTTGCTTTGCAAAGGGTAGATAAATGCTCCAGTGGGGACATGTGAGAGGAAACACTGTGCCAACCCTTAACTATCAGCCAACTTTTACAGCATTCTGACCTAAAGGGCTCACAGCACTCCCAGATTCTTCCCATGTCTTTGTACTTCTCTATGATTTTCATAAACTAGTCACATCTGCTTTTATTTTTTTTAAGAAGTATTTACTTTAATTTTCTAAATTACCAAAGCTCAACTCTGCAGGCTCATATACCTGCAACTGCTCCATTTTGTCAACAAATGCTGCTGAATGATGAGAAAATTGTGAGTGAGTGTCAATGAGCACCTCACTTAAATCCTTAACATGAATGTCTGTCCATGTGGCCATGGACACAACAGCAATACAGGGGATAGGAAAGATGAAAGCAAACTGTAGGGAAGGAGAAACTCTGCTATCTTTGGGTTAGTCAATATTTTCTAGACCTACTTTTATTTATTTTTAAGAACATTTTTCTGTTATTATTTTAAGTTATGATTATACAGGGGTGTGTGGAGTATATGCATGTGAGTGCTGGAGCCTGTGTAGTTCAGAAGAGGACATCACATTCCTTGGAGGTGGAGTTACAGGTGAATGATGGGAACCAAACTTGGGTCCTCTGAATGTGCACTAAGTCCTCTTAAGTACCAAGCGGTCTTCTTGGCCAGTAGTCTTACATTTAATACATATTAATCCACCCGCATTGAATATTTTTCATAATATTAAAGTTTGATATGCGTGCTTTTGTTACGTTTGGATTATTCTTATCACTTGCCAGATTAAGGCAGGTCAAGTCACATCCCCAGGTAGCATGACTTTTCCCCAAGTATCAATATGCTTTGGGAGTGTCTGACAACAGGCGGACTCCGACTTCATCTGAACTGTACTACACAGTGTAGCTAAAAACACTTGTTTCCTTAGAGGAGCACCACCCTGGGAAAGCATCCTATACCCCTGTGGAATACCAGCTTTTGAACAAATCATCCTTTAACATGCCCCCATCCTTACGATAATTGAATTTAAGCAGGTTTTCTCCAGTTCCCCCCAGGGAATGTAATCTCTAACAAAGTCTAATTGGAGTTTTCTCATGAGGCGAGAATTAATGCATAGAAGGTAGAGAAGTTCGTATGCAGAAAGGCTTTAAAGGAAAAGGAGGAATTTTATAAAACAAATGAGTCAAATTCGAATTAATTTCTGTTTAATTCTTATATAATTAGAATAAATGTAAGGATAATGCTCGTGTATAATGCCTCTTCATTCAAAAGAGTCAAGTAAAAAGCTGAAGAAGTAAAAAATGAAGTGCTGTTTTCCAGAAGTATGAAATTGCCTAAAACTGCTTGTTACTGCCTCAAGAGTAGAAAATGGCTACGTGAAAAATAATTTTTGCTAGGTTAAAAGCCTTATAAGTGTATCTAAATGAATATCATATTACTAGAGTATTTCTGATAAGGTGCTTTATTTGTAAGACAAATTTAGTTGTCATTATCTTTAATTTAAAAATATACAAAAATCTAAAGAATACAGGTACTCTTAAGAATTCTTAAATATCTATTAAACTGCCTCAGTTTAACAAATTCTAACACAAAATCTTGAAAGCAGGGCTAGAGAGATGGCTAAGCAGTTCAGAGCACTGGCTGTTCTTGCAGAACACCCAGGTTCAGCACCTTCATGGTGGCAAATCATCTGTGACACCAGGTCTAGGGGACTGGAGTCCACACTTTTAACCTCCACAGGTACTGCATGACATGAGTGCACTTGTTGGGCTCTGGCCCCTCTGCATGCCCTTCTCTCTTAGTGCTAAGCTCTCAGCCAAGAGCTGGCCGGATCTTGTCAGCTACAGTTCTGAAGTAAAGAACTTGAACTTTATTGATTTGACCGCAGACTTCCTTAGTTTACATCGTATGTGCGCCAGATGTCTCCTGAGAGCCTGAACTTTAACTCTCCTGCAAAGCACCCCCCACCCCATGCCTCAGGGTATATAAGGCTTGCCACCTCTCAATAGAGTCAATAATTTTCCTTTCCTCCTATCTAGAGTGTGTGTGTGTGTGTGTGTGTGTGTGTGTGTGTGTGTGTCTGTGTCTCTGTCTTGTGCGTCATTCAATCTGCAGCCCTCTGTCCATCCAGACTCGGTCAATGAACGTAGCTTGGGCGCTGCACCTGGAGGTTCCACCAAGATGGGAAAGAGAGGATGTTGCTGATGGATTGCCGGGGAAGGCTGGCTGGCAACCTACGTAAGTATTTTTGCGTGTATTGGACAAATGGGTGCTTCAGGCTCTCATGATCTTTTCACAGATCAATTAGTAACCTTACTTAAGAAAACTTTCAATGTCTAATCATTTATGTGTGCTCTTTCTGACTTTTGATGTAGGCATCCAGGGCTCTAAATTTCCCTCTTAGGACTTCTTTTAAAGTGTCCCAGAAGTTTTGTTGTGCTGTCCAGAAAACTTTTATTTCTTTCTTAATTTCTCCTTTGACCCGTTCATCATTCAGGAGTGTGTTATTTAGTCTCCATGAGTTCACAAAATTAATAAGGCTTCTTTCAGTGTTGATTTTAAGTTTTATTGCAAAGAGGTATGAGAGAATGCATGGAATTATTTCAGTATTTTTGGATTTGATGAGGTTTATTTTGTGCCCCAGTATGTGATCAGTTTTGGAGAAAGTTCCAACAGGTGATGAATAGAATGTTTACTCTTTGATATTGGATAGAATATTCAGTAGATGTCTGTTAGATTCATTCAATACATGGTGTTCTTTAATTAAGGTGTCTCTCTGTTTATTCTCTTTCCTGTTGAACTGTCTAATGGAGAAAATGTGGTATTGAATCCTTCTACTATCAGTGCAGTTGGGATTAATCTGGCTCTTAAAGTTATATAGTAATGATTTTATAATGCATATATGTTATTGTTCCTTTGATGAGAATGAAGTGACCCTCTCTATCTCTTCTGACTTGTTTCAGTTTGAAGTCCTCGGTTCCTTGCATCAGGAGGCTTAAATGTCCCTGATTGGAAACAGATCAAACGTGACCTACAGAAAATTTTACAGAAAGAGGGCCCTGACAGTATCCCTATTGCAACCTTCTCTATCCTTTTTAAGAATTTAAGTATTATTGGATATAGGTCTTCTTTGAAGGGGCACAATGGTTCAGCAGTCTCCATCCAACTCCCACCTGGCTCCCATTCCTATTACCTGGATATCAGATAAGCCAATCTGGGTGGATCAATGACCCCTTCCCAAAGTTAAATTAGAGGCTGCTCGGGCCTTGGTTCAGGAATAGCTAGAGGCTGGACATATCATCCCCTCTACTTCCCTCTGGGATACTCCTATATTTGTTGTAAAGAAAAATCTGGCAAATGGAGACTTTTACAGGATTTAATGCAAATTAATTATATTATGATGGTTATGGGCGCTATCCAACCGGGCATGTCCGTTCCAACAGCTATTCCAAAAAGTTGGCATCTTATAGCTATAGATCTAAAAGATTGCTTTTTAAATATTTCTTTGCATCCTGCTGATTCTCCATGTTTTGCCTTTAGTCTGCCGTCAATAAATTTGACAGAGCCTTTTAAGAGATATCACTGGGTTGTTCTACCCCAGGGCATGGCCAACAGCCCTACCATGTTTCCACTGTACTTGAACCTATTAGAGAGGCCTATCCCCAGTCGTATATAGCTCATTATACAGATGATATTTTACTTGCTGCCCCAGACGAGGCTTTAGTGTTTTCTGCCTTAGGAGATCTTCAAGATGCCCTAAGATAAGGTCCAAAATGTGTTCCCTTATCAGTACCTTGGACATCAATTGCTACAAAATGGAGTCCAACCTCAGAGAATTACCTTGAGATGGACTCCCTTCATACTTTAAATGATTTTCAAAAATTGTTAGGGCACATCAATTGGATTTGACCCAGCTTGGCCCTTTCCACCAGCCAACTTTGTCCCCTTTTTGATATTATTAAAGGAGATTCAGATCCAGCCTCCCCCCGAGAATTGACCCCTGCCACACGCGACTGCCTTGCCTTGGTTCAGTCAGCACTGGAAAAGGCACATTTATCCTTTGTAGATTATTCATTACCCCTTAAATTTATTGTTTTTTGCTCCACCCATGCCCCAACTGATGTTTTTTGGCAAACAGCGCCTATTCTTTGGATCCATTCCCAGGCTTCCCCCTCCAAAATTATAGTTGTGTATCCTCGGGAATTAGTAAATCTTTGTTTAAGATGCTCAAAGTTTCCATTCAAGTTTTTGGTAAAGAGCCTGATGTTATTGTTACTCCATATTCTACTGCCCAACTTAATTGGCTTCAAAACACTCAAGATGATTGGGCCATCTTTATGACCTCCGTCAATAGTGAATTTACTTGCCATTATCCCCCCAGTAAATTTTTGGATTTTTTTAAGCATCACCCTTTAGTTTTCCCCAAAATTATTTGCACAAAGCCCATATCGGGGGCATGTTTAGTCTTTACAGATGGCTCCTCCAATGGGAAAGCCATCATTGTTTCCCCATCCATTTCAAAGGTTGTTCAATTACGGGCTGCCTCAGCACAGCAAACAGAAATAAGTGTGGTAATTTTGGCCTTACAGTTGTTTCCACAGGAGCCCTTAAATATTTTTACAGATAGCCATTATGTGATACACCTTGTTGCCCCTTTAGAGACAGCTGCCTACATTGCACTCCTATCAGTCATTTATCAACAGCTTTTGCAGCTACAGGGCTTACTCTGGGAATGCCGCTGTCCCATTTTTATTGAGCATATCCACTCTCATACTGCCCTTCCTGGGCCCCTTAGTCATGGCAATCATTTGGCGGATTCACTAACTGCTGCTACAGTTTGTGATATTGACCCTATTGCAACAGTGCAGTCTTTATATACCCAATTTCATCTTAATGTTGGATCTCTGTGTTTTCATACAAAGATCACCAGAGACCAAACTATATAAATAGTTAAAAATTGTCCCACCTGTGTAGAATGGCTTCCAGTTCCCCTGTTAGGGACTAATCCCAAGGGCCTTTCCCCTAATCATATTTGGCAAATGGATGTTACCTATGTTCCTACCTTTGACAAGCTCCAGTTCATTCATGTTTTTGTAGATACCTACTCCTGCCTAATTTTCACATCTTCCCATTCAGGTAAAAAGGTTAAAGACGTTAAAAGTCACTGTTTACAGGCTTTTGCTTATATGGGAGTTCTTAAACAGTTTAAGACAGACAATTGTCCTGCTTATATTAGCTCTGGCTTTGCAAAATTCTGTGCTGAATTTGATATTACCCTAAAACCAGGAATCCTTTATAACCCACAAGGACAGGCCATGATGGAATGCAGTCATCGGACGATAAAGTCTTATGTCGCTAAACTTAAAAGTAGTAGTTCCAGAGAGCATTTAACCTCCCTACAGACTACTCTCTCCTAATCAGCTGTGGTGGTATGGACATAGGCCGCTGTTTGCCAATGATTCTGTCACCTCTTCTGCTTTCCATTACCGAAATCTCAATATGGAGGGAGTTATGCCCACCTTCTCAGGAATGTATCTCTGTGGGCCATATGCCTGTCTGGATGCAGTCCCCCTTGTGTTAAGGGAGGTGTATGTTTTTAATTCTACGGCCTCCTGGAATTTGTCCACTGCATTTGAGACATCATTAAAATTCCAAAACGTGTCCAAAAGCAAAAATGTCCCTGTTCACTCAGGCCTGCCTACTTCCTCCTTTCTTCTGGATTGTTTCTAATACCTCGGAAGAGGGTACTCTTAATTGTTCTTCGCAGGTTTGTCACCTGAAAAGCTGCTGGCACCAGGAGGGCGTCGCCTTGGTGGTTAGAGTACTGGGAGTCGTTCCTTTCCAGGTTAAATACTTGGGGGAATGGCAACTTGTCTTGACCCAACAGAAGAGAGACTTTAGAATAACTGCTGCCATTGTAACAGCTGTGCCTATTGCGGTCGCAGCTGCAATGACAGTCAGTATGTCTATCTCTCAAATGGTAGCTACTGCGTCCACTGTGGACAAACTTGCTGGAGAAGTCACCTCAGCTCTGACTACTCAAAATAATCTTAATAATTTGGTTCATTTGGGCATTTTAAATTTAAATCAGCAGACAGCCTTGTTACAGGAACAAATAGACCTCTTATGGGAGGCACACATGGTTTCTTGTGCTCCCTCCTTCTCATATGTCTGTGTCACTCCTCCCAGAGTGTTTAAGTTTTCAGAGTGCTTAAGAGCCTTAAATAAGTATTTACAGGGACCCTGAAATATGAATTTCACAAATTACACCAGTCAATTGGCTAATAAAATTCAGGTCCCTGCAATAACTGGAGAAGCCTTTGTTCAGGGCCTTCAAGTTTTCAGATGATTATTAATGGAATGGAGTGAAAACCCTCACATGAAGCCATGGCAAGCCAAGCTGCCTACCCTTCTTATTTGGCTCCTCATGATGGGTCTTCTTTTTGAAGCCCTTAATGCCACCAATCCAAACATTACCCAGAGTTGTTGGCTTTGTTTAGAGTCTAGTCCTCCATTTTACAATGGCCTTGCCTCACTGGGAAACCTATCTTTCCTTTCTGACTCTTCTTTCGGTCTCCATGGCTGACTTCCCTTATTTCAGCTATAGCTGGACCTCTGTTTATTTTTCTCATCATTCTAATGTGTGGTCCATATATATCCTCAATCGTTTAATGAGTATTGTTAGGGATCGCCTAACTGCAGTCCAGCTTATGGCCCTTAGAACTTGAGATGCCACTCTCCTCCAAAATAATCTTTAAGTTTTATATTGCAACTTTTTTCCCTTGTTATTGATCTTTTATATTTTACAGCTCAGAGCACCTCACAAGCACCTTTGCTATAGCATGAAATGACTGTCTTCCCCTGTGAAACCTACTAGGATTCCCTAAGCCTGGAGATGGCCCTTTGAAATGACTTACACAAACCAGTAGGCCCGCTGGGCTTTGATAGCCCTGGATAGTCTGCATAACATGAAACTGCTTGCATTGCTGACTTTCATAAATGAGTAGCCAGAGATGGGTAAACCCAAGGGGGTGTCTGTCAACCTAAGACAGGGAATCAGCCTCTGTGGCCAGAAATTGTGGCTGGTTTTCTAATGACAGGTAAGACAGGCACTGACATCCTTGGCAACCTAAGACAGATGCTCATTTATGTAAGAGAAAAGGGGGAAATGTAGGGTTTGGCTCCCCCTGCATGCCCTTCTCTCTTAGTGCTAGGCTCTAGGCCAAGAGCTAGCCGGATCTTGTCAGTTGCAGTTCTGAAGTAAACAACTTGACCTTTATTGAGTTGACTGCAGAATTCCTCAGTTTACATCAGATGTGCGTCATGTGGCCGGATGTCTCCTGAGAACCTGAACTTTTACCCTCCTGCAAAGCACGCCTCCCCTCCCACCCCCCCCCACCTCAGGGTATATAAGGCTTGCCGCCTCTTAATAAAGTCAGTCATTTTCCTTTTCTCCTACCTAGTGTGTGTGTGTGTCTGTGTCTCTGTCTTGTGTGTCATTCAATCCATAGCCCCCCGCTGATCCAGACTCTGTCAACAAACATAGCTCGGGTGCTACATGCACTTACATGCATGTATGCTATACATTCATATACATAAAATAAAATAATAAATACATTGTCATACATTGTTACATCTGCTCCATTTTTCCTCCTTCCTCCTCTCCCAGTTCATTTAAAATATTTCATAAATAATAAATATTATTTTCATTTATGTAATTATTCACTCTGTGTGTGTGTGTGTGTGTGTGTGTGTGTGTGTGTATTGTACCATGTTATGGGGCACATGGACATCAAAGGACAACTTGTGGGAGCTGGTTTTCTGTTTATTCTATGTGGATCCTTGAGACTAAACTCAGATTCTCAGGCTTGGCGGGACACAACTTTAACTTCTGATATTGTCATAATCCCTTTCTTATAAATGTCAAGCACTATTTCATGAATTTTAGAGAATTCTGGCTCAGTATATAAAATATACATTACATGTTAGCATACTGTAATTACATTATCATCATTTATACAGTGTCTTGATTACCTCTAAGAACTGTCTTAGTATTTGTGCATATCCACCTTTACTTTAATCCAGATGTGTATAACTATATTTATATACAGAATTTTTGTTAATTATTATTCAAAAAGTTGCTCTATAACTTGGTAAACATAAATGCAAATTGATAAGTGTTAGGTGCAAAGTAGATGATGGGACAGTGAGATTCACAACATTACAGAATTTGAGACAAATATTTCTAATGTCTATCTTTTGAAATATTAAAGTATATGCCTCATATGTTGTACATGATGAAGTGGACCTAAAACTAAGTTAATAAAATGAATTTGAACATATCCTTTTAAACAGTATTTTATGTGTATGAGTGTATTGCCTGCATGTGTGTAAGTGCACCCATGTTGGGGAATGTCTGTGGTTGTCAGAAGAAGGTGTCGGATCCCCTGGAACTGGAATTACAGATGGTTGTTACCCACCATGCGGGCGCTGGGAACCAAACCCGGGTCCTCTTCAAGAGCAGCCAGTGCTCTTATCTACTGACCCATCTCTCCAGGTCCCCAATTTGAAGATATTTTAAATATATAGAGATATGCCTAGAAGGTCTTGTCATTTTTAACATTGTAAACATTCCTGTGGGTTATGATGTAATTGCATTTTGAAAACTTTTTCTCTGCTATGCTTGATTAATAATTCCAAGTGAACAAACTGAAAGACTGTTAGATATTATTTGTTAATTACATATCCATATTTTTAAGAATTAGGGTGACTAAAAATGTTATAGAGTCTTTTAATTTTTTAAATTATTTTTCTGTTAATGTTTCAAATGGGTTTTTGTTTGTTTGTTTTCAGTAACGACAATTTCACTTTTATGAACACTGCTTAATCAAGTAACAAATTAGGGTTTCCTTAGGGCATGCAGTTAGTTTCTCCAGGGTGAAAGTCAAAATATGCCTCTGGTGATTAAGATTTCAGAATGAAATCATGCAAAAGGTAATGTCTGTGTTTAGTATCCTAATAATGAATTATCATGCCATTATTTCTGTATTTATTTCAGGATTATAAAATGAAAATAAAAGTCTGTTAGTCTCTTGATTTAAAAAAATATTTTCCTTATGATGAAAATTTTATCAAGTATAAGTCCTGAGCAATATAAATGAAATAACTGAGATTTGGAGTGGGAGTTGGCAAGTATGTCCTAAGATGCAAGGCCAGCTGAAGGGAGAGAATATTCAAGCGGGAAAACAAAGATTTTGATGGGTCAGGGCCAGAGATCCATATTCATCTAACTGGAATTCCAGAAAAAAAAAAAGCAATAGGAGAAAGAAAATTACATGGGTCCCAGGCCCAAATATTATCAAAAGAACTGGAGAGGCTGAAGGGAGTTCACTGCTTCTAACTGGTCAGGCACTAGATTCGGAGGCTGGTCTTGATGAGGTTGTGGCTGGACATACAATGAAGCCATTTTTTTCCATTTTTCAGAGGGGAAGCAGCAGCCTCCTTCAGTGCTGAAACAAAGTAGCAGCAGTCTGTGACCAAGTGAGGCCTTCCAACTACATTTCCATTAATGAATGTGAAGACATGGACTATAGACTCAGCTGTAGTCAGGATTCTGCAGAACTTAATTAGCAGTCATTGTGGGTGGAGAAGAAGCACTTCCAGACAGACAACAACTCAGAGATCTTAATATTCACACATGATCTCTCAATTTCTTTTCTGAAGTGGAGAATTTTTTAAATTTACATCAACCACTACAACAGATGTTTGGAATTGTAGCAATTATTAAAAAATATGACTTTTTAAGAAGTGCCACTTATTTTATTTTCTTCTAGTTGTCTTTGAATTGTCTTTTACTTTGTTTTTTTTAAAATTTTTATTAAACATATTGAATTTATGCTAATATGATTGTTCTAGTAACCTTAACAGTCTACTTCAAATTCCTCCAATCTTTAAATTTAAGAAAAAAGAAAAACTGATATCTACTTTTCTTTTAATAAACATTATCATTAGTTTGTTAAACTAACATGATTCCCTCTGGTGTTTTACATTATCTAGGCATTATTTATCTCCTCTCTCTCTGTCTCTGTCTCTCTCTCTCTCCCTGTCTAACCTTCTTCCATGCCTTCCCCATTCAGTGTCCACATTTTCTCCATTTCTTCCTTTAAAATACCAGTCACGAATGAATCTCTCAACTCTCATTGATGAAGCTCCCTCATGCAACAAAGGGCCGGTTACAAATGGCTAAATCATGGAGATTAGGAATCTGCAGTGTGTGGCTTCCTAGGCAGGACATCACTCACCCAAGGCTCAGGGACCATTGTAGAGGATTAGGAGGAAAGACTGTAAGAGCCAGTGAGGAGGTACATGACCATATGTAAATAGAATCCTACAAGCTCCTGGGACCCTGCTCATACGAATCCACAGTAACGATTTCCACATGCTCAGGACCTATGCAGACACAAGCAGACAAAAACCCAGCATGGAACTGGGGAAATGGGTAGCATACCCCACCTTAAGAAATATTGACAACTAATTATCTTTGGGTGAGGATGAGCTGGTCTTCTTAAAGCAAGGGACTCTGGGTAGGCTGACTACACTTCAGTGGATGAACCTATACTGAGGTCATTTCTGGATACTAGCTTGACACAATAAACTTAACAGAGATGAAAGAATGTATAGGTTCCAGGTGGGGCGCTTCAAGGGGTCCTGGTCGGGAAGTGGGTAGAAAAATGATTAAGATCGAGAAGTTCTGTATGGAACACACAAGGATTCAATAAAATATTTAAAAATATCCATTTTCAAATAGAAGATCTTTAAATGACTTTCAGATTCTTCTTTAAAATAGAGAGATAACTGACTTCTCTAGTCTTCAAGAATGAAGCATTGTTGCTTATGCTCAATGAAAAATGACTCTAAATTTATAAATTTCATTTTTGTGCTTGAAACATATTTAGAACTCCTGTGGTACTCTTCTGGTTACTGTAGATTATATTCAGGAAAATCCATACTAATTCATTGAATATCATTTTATAGATTTTACCTATAAGTAGCAATTTGCTGTAATGTTGAATTCTTGTCCACTCTGTGCAAAGATTCTTCCCCCACAGCACTCAACATGCAAAACTCTACCTCATTCTGAGGGAAAGAATCCTGAACTGCTAAGCTGAAGTTCTCTATCCAAGAAATCAATGTCTTAAGGGGTGTGTGTGTGTGTGTGTGTGTGTGTGTGTGTGTGTATGAGAGAGAGAGAGACATTTGGGGTTTGTTTATGAAACTTATTTGTGTGTGTACGTAGACATGGTCTGGGCTCATAGCACTTTCACTTAATTTTGAATAAAAATATTTTATGAAATATATTTTAATTGTAAAATGATATAGAAAAATGAGAAACATTTATTTCTTCAAGTTGATAAACAGCGACCTAGATCATATTCTTTCTTAATGACTCCACTAACTTCCCAGATGTTGAAACTATTATGTAGAAATGTATAAATTAGTAAGGTCTATAGTGGAAGAAGCAGACTGCTTAAGTGTAGACCTCATCAACATTTTCTGGACCTTAGTTCCAAAACAGGGAAAAAAAAAAAACAGTTTGTAAAAATAGGGGGCTCAACATGAGATGATGCCGAAGGGAACTCACCACTCTCCCCTGGCCAGACCTCTCCGACTCTCAGGTCTTCCGGGAGCTAGAAAGCAGAGAAGAATCTCGGCCCGGCTTGTCAAGAATGGCTCTGCCTGGCCTGGTCTGCTCAAGATCTCCTCTGCGGCTCCTTTTGGAGGAGTTCGCCCTGCGCCCTATGAATCTCTACACTTTCAGGGTCACTCCTGCTGTCCATATGTTGACCAGGGACATGTGCTTGGGTTTGCGGTCCTGGCAGGCTCCTCTTTAAACGGAGCGTGGAGACCTGAGGTCTCTGAATGCTGCCTCATACTTTTGTGCCTCGGGACACATAGTTGTTCTAAATCAGATCTGGATGAACGCCACCTTTCTCTCCTATAAAACTTCACTCCACCTTCTCTTCCCCACAGGTGACTTGCCAGCCTGCTTCCAGTCTAATGCGAATACTTGGGCATGAGAGACTGCATCTCATAGCTCTATCTCTATTCCGTGGTACTAGCTATAACGCCAAGTTTCTTCAGCTGTGGGTTGCAGCCCCACATAAGGTCACATTACTGAATGTGAGGGTTGTGGAAAAACTGTCAACAATAAAGCATTTTTTAATTTTACTTTTACTTATGTGAGCATGTGTTTATGTTTGTGTGTGTGTGACTGTGTGCATGTATGTGTGTTTGTGTGTACCCTCACGCCTAACATGTGCCTGTGCATGACAGGTCTCACCTGGGTCAGAAGAGAATTTTGATCCCCAGGAATTGAAATTCTAGGAAGTTGTGGCCTTCCGGATGCAAGTGCTGAGAAGCAACCTCTAGCTCTTTGCAAAACAGCAAACACTTAGTCATCACTCCAGCCCCAACAATACACGATTAGGAACAAACCACAATTCACCTATGGTGCTTCTGGTAGAGCTCACCCAGCTTTCACGACGTGGCTTCAACACAGTCTTGATTCTGACCATGACTGGTACACTTTGCTGGGCAGTACCAACAAACACCCCCTGAATCTCCTCTGTTGAGATTCCAGGCCGTTCTGTGTTTTGAATTGCAGTGTTTTTACTGTTTATACAAAATATATCTGCTCTTACAGAAAAAAAATGATTTCATTATGGAAAACAAATTTTTAGTATTTTTCGACAGTCATTCTGCAGCATATAAGTATCAGATTGGTAGCTCTTTAGATTTCAATGGATTTGAACATTTTAACTTAAAAATTACTTTTGGGGTTGCTGACATTTTTAAAACACCCTTGAATGAATTTTGGCTTAGAGATAGGATAAAATCTCTAGCAATTTTTGAAATGGTCTCATCCTACCTCTGTCTTTTCGTATTAAATATAAATGTAAGGAAGCATTATCAACATTAACCATTACAAAATCAAAATATCCATCATCTCCATAAAGCACTGAAGAATCTCTACATCATGCTGTGTCAAATATTCATCCACGGTTTAATTATAAATGACAGTAACTTATTAATAATTAATAATTTAATATATAACAATTAAATATATAAACAGGCACACCTAATTAATATGAAATTTGTTTAATCATTGATAAATAGTAATATTTTATTCATACAAAGAATTGTTTTATAATAAAATTCTTTAAGTTTTTTTAATCAGCAAGGTACCTGTTTTATCCATGTACATACCTTGGTTTCTGTAAACATGTCCTGGTAAATATATATATATATATACCTGGGTTTATATAAAAATTCCTTGAGTAGAAAAAGTTTGAACAGCCTTATCTAACACACAGTAAGTGTCCAATAAATATTAGATAGTTTGGCTTGCAAGATAGCTCAAAGGGTAAAGGCACTTGCTGCCAAACCTGAGTTCCATGCCAGGGACCCAAATAAGAGAAAGAAAGAACTATCTCAAACAAATTGTCCTGTGACCTCCACATGCAAACCACAGCACATGGCACCCCAGAGAGAAATGCTTATACTAAAATAGACAAAGATGCATTTATTGAGCAACTGGATTTTTCATTTCACCTTCATCACTACCCCAGCCCCAGTTGTTTCTTCTTCTGGCCCCAGAGGATTTTCTTTTCACATTTCTGTAACACTGACGTGGGTGATGAGAAGCCAAGGAGATGGAACCCTAGGAACCAGGCTTGCAAGATTTTCTTAGCAATCCTATGTGTTTGCTTATTGATTATGATAAGCAGTGCTCTGTAAGCAAGAGGAGTATGTTTCCAGATCATGTTGCACTTTGAAAGCCTCAGAGTCATGAACCCACCAGAGAGCTCATCAAGCAACCACCAGGGAAGTGAACAGTAGTGGTGGAGGGGTAGAGACAAAAAGTGACTCCTAGCAGCAACAACAACAACAACAATAATAAAAACAGCAATAAAGGTCCTTAATGTCCCCCACTCTCCCCACTCAAACATCTCACACATCCTTGCCTCCATAGCAGGAGTTCTAGAAGCATAGTCTAATTGATAAAATGCCACTGAAATGAACTTTATAAACAGTCTGACTTCTATATCTGGAACAACTGAAACTGAACACTGAAGGCAAGTTCTAAATAATGATAAAATTGTTTTTTACACTGATTTTAACTTAATCAGGACTCAGATATTTTTCTGGTACCTGATTTAAGCTAAGCAAGCCAAATGGGAAAATGGGATTTTTAAAAATACTTTTAAATTCTATTTTGATTGATCATTCTGTAATTGACATTGAACTAAGCTCTTTGTCATATTTACTTATTGAATTTCCATAAGGACCTAATGAAGTACATAGTTCCAGAAATTATAATCTATTCTGGGAAGAAGAAAGAGGCTTATAGAAATGAAGGAACTTGTCCAGGTTTGAAATTAATTAGAAATGAACAGGGAATTCAGAATCAGCTCTCTAAAGTCATATCACAACTACTATAAGTTCTGAACTAATGAAAAAAAATCACACAGTGTATAATTCTGTAAATTGGAAAATAGCTAAATCCTAACAATACACAAATATTTAAGAAATTTACAATTATGCCCAAAGTGTGTGTGCACTCCTAAAAACGCTTAGTGTTTATGAAAAATTCATAATCAAATAAAATATAGACTATAAAAATACATGCATATTATGTTTGCTGTGGGGGATTTAAAATAGAAACAACAAATTGAGCAGAGGAGAAACATAGCATGAGCCAGTACATGTTTTCTGTCCTTTGACAATATACAGTAAGACATTTCAAAATGTTGGTTTGTTGAACTTAGTAATTCCAGTTCCTACAATGTGTTAAAAACTTGCAATAAAGAAATGGATGAAATCTGTGAATTTCTATAAAATAATTTTTCAGGGACTGCACAGATGGCTCAGCAGTTAAAAGCCTACCCAGCTTTTACAAGGGGTCACATTAAGTTCCCAGAACCCACATGGAGGCTTACAAATGCCTGTTAATTACAGTTCCAGGAGATCTAAAGCCTCTGGCCTCCTTAGGCACCTATACACATGCGCACATATGCATCAGAGGCACCCAGAAGCAATTAATAGTAAAAAAAATATTATTTTTTAAATAAAATATATAACCAATTTAAATGTTCAAGTAGGGAATTTAATGAAAATCATAATTTATATATACTGTATATGTATATATACACTGTATGTGTATGCATAGCCTTAATTATTCTGAAATTCTTTTAATGAGAGGAAAATATTTGAAATATAATAGCAAGCAGAATTGCATTACATAAAATTATATGTATGGCATGATCTTAGAATATAATCATAGATAACAAATACTTCCAATAAAGTTGTCAAAATGTCAATCAATAGTGCTGTTCCCTGGGGCATAAAGGAGTGGATTGAGTCTCTTCTTATTATTTTCTATATTTTTTCTACTATCATTATATTTAATTTCAAATTAAAGCAAGTCGCTCTGAATTCCAAACTTTGTATAAAGTATTTGATTGAATATATATGAACTTTAAAAAGGAACATTTCGATGGTGACAAACAGTCATCTTCTCTGAAAATGCTAGAAATGTCTAAAACAAAAAATCAACTTGAAAAAGACATCCTGGAAACCAGAAGGATGAATACTTTTTAAAACAAGTAAGACATATGCCTCAAGTTAAAAGAATATTGAGTATAATAATCTGTTAATCAAAGACTAAACTGAAAAGCATCTGAGGAAATTGAAAAACTGTACATAAAACCACAGCAAGGAACCAAAAACAGGAATTGAGAAAGCAGAGTAGGATTTCCCTGTAATGAAATGATGGAGATCTATCCCCCCAAACAATAATCTTTTATTTAATAATAAACAAATTACCAACTTGTGTCACCAAACTCAGGTTGAAGACTTTCACTTTATAGAGGTTATTTTTTAGTTGTCCAAGTTTAGTAAGGGTCAAGAGAGATGGCTCAGTGGGTGTAGGCACTCAGTGGGTATAGGAAATTTCAATTTCCAGGACCCACAAGACGTCCTTTGACTTTGACAAGCGTGCCATGGCACCTCCCAATCTACTCCCCAGACACACATACAGGGGTTAACAGAGGAAGTTTTCCTGTATTGACACTATAAGAAACTTTATTCTTTTCTATGCAAAAAAACGAAAGACAGTGGCATGCGTTGAGTTCATAGGCAAAAAAGCAACTCAAGCTTGGTTAAAAATGACATATTTCACTACTTGGAAGCCCAAGGGAATAAACTGAAACAAATCAATCAACTCAAGTTGAATATTTATTAAAATGGCTGGCTATAAAAATAAAACATGAACATAATAAGTTCCTTTGATAATGTCCATAAGCATTTATAGAATGAAGTCAGTTAAAATATTGATAAAAATTCCATCTCTTCTAAAATCTGTTATACTACATTTGCAAAGTATTTACAATGAAATCACAGATGTATTTGTGGTATCTTAAAAAGGATAAAATAAATTAAATTGTCCTGTGATAGGTTGTAAATGAAAGTCCCAGTATAAGAATGCTATTGATTTCATAAATATTTTCTGCACTTTGTATGAAAATTTTGAAAATGATCTACCAAGATTTGTCATAAATTAGATTATATACATCAAAATATATTGGGAAATGAGAATAACTCCGTGAATCAATATTAAACTTTCATTTCCAAGAAATTAGGTAAGTGTGTGCGCAGGGGAGGCTGAGGACAAACCCAGGAGCTGGTCCTCGCCTTGCGCCTTGAGACTGGGTCTGATGCTCACCTCTGTTGCTGCAGACTAGTGCGCCCTTGAGCTCTTGGATGTTCTCCTTCCTCCGCTTCTCACCTTGCCACTGGAGCTCTGGGACTGCAGAGGCAGGCCCCCAAACGGCTTTATGTGGTTTCTGAGGATTTGGACTCAGATCCCCATGCCACAAGCGGTTTCCCCATCCAGCCATCTCCCCAGCCCCAGATTTATATCACTGTTACCAGAGCTTCAGGGCGATTTCTTCTGAAGTTGTGGTAATGCTAGAACTATAGAAAAAAATCCCTGATCTTAAGTAAAAAACAGAGAAAAAGAATTACGCAAAAACCTTAGCATAGGGAAAATACACATTATCTTAAAATGGTTATGAATTGACTGTACAATTTACGGAGCACCAAAGAGTATAATTACATATTATCAAATACAGAAATTAAGACCAAAGTAAGTTAAAATGAAAATAAATGAGTAAAGTATTCAAATTAATAAATTTTGAATTTATTTATATTTCCTACAAATAGATAAATTTTCCCCTAAATCTCACACCAATGCCAATAAAATTTTTAAAGGCATAAATTGTGACAAGTAGCATCATCAGTCAAAATTACACTGACAAATCTTGCAACATTTAATTCTTTTAACTTGTAATAATATACAACGCATATGTATATGAGACTCTGGCATGTGTCTATCTGGCATGTATGTATATCATGTTATGATAGAGAATAAAACTAGAAAGTTGTGGCTAGTGAGATGGTTCAGTTAACCAGTAGAGCCCTTGGTAGTAAACTTAATGAACTAAATCCGAGTTCTATTCCCAGAACCCAAATGGAAGGAGAAAATGGACCCCAATGAATATTCTCTCTCTCTCTCTCTCTCTCTCTCTCTCTCTCTCTCTCTCCCTTGTACACACATCATACATACAAACACATAATAAAATAAAATTATTTTTAAAGCCCTAGAAAATATATATACATAACTATTAAAAGCTTAAAAAGCCAAATTATTGAGAAAAATGCAAAATAAAAGAATCCAATTAGTAACGATTATGTATTAATAGATGGTAACCTGAAATAAGTTACTACTACTGAACTGTCCAGTTTTGTTTTAAAAAACAATTTTTGGAATGATGATGATGATGATGCCTAAGTTATTATGTTGAAGTTCTGGTGTTCCAATGAGTAAATAAAATACCAATTTTTTCTTAGAATTGAACAAGCTGTTGATGTCACATTATTTAAAAATATGTCAGCCTCTATGGAAATCAGAGTAGAATTTCATAAAAACAAACCTGTTAAGTAAAATCACCATATGACCCAGCTATGTGACTCCTGTGGATATGCCTGAAGGAATCTACATCATCATATTAATAAAGATACATTCTCACCTATGATTATCAAGGTGCTATTCACAATAGGCAAGTTATGAAATCAGCCTAGCCTAGCCGTCTGTCACCAGATAAATTCATAAAGAAAATTACACAGACACACAACAGAATTCAGTCATAAAGAAGAAGGAATTCAGGTCATTTTCAGGAAAATGGATGGACATGGATCTTGATGGGTTAAATAAAACAAGCAAAAGATGAAACATTCATTTTTTTTCCTTAAATGTGGAATCTGGGCTAAAGCAAACCATGATGTGAAAACTGGAGGTTGATGATTTTGGAAGAAGATGGGGACCAATGGAGAAGGGGAGAAAGAAAATAAACCAGGGGGTCGGTATAATTAAAGCAGATGATATGATATGTGAAGATGCTATAGAGAAACATACTATTTTGTAAAGTAAAAAGTAGCTAAAACAGAAGTATATTTATTTGACTTGAATATTGTATATTGAGGAATCTATTCTCCTAGAGATCTTGTAATGTATATATATGCAGATATACATATATACATAGATATATGAAAACATAGCTTAAATGTCTCTTAAAATATGCATAGACATACATGTACAAATATGTAGTTTTATATATCTGCACATGCATATATTCAGAAAAATCATATATTCAGGCAGGAAAACACATATAAGTATATCTATGTATGTATATGATGTATATTGATGTGTGTATGTAGCAGACATATGCAAATATATACAGATGAACATGCAAAGATATACTCACAAACAAATATATATGCATAGGAGACTGGTATTATCAAAAGTATCTCAGCCTCTATGGAAACCAGTGTAGAATTTCATTAAAAACTGTTAAGTAAAATCACCATATGACCCAGCTATGTGACTCCGGAGGATCTTAATGGGGAAGTCAAGAAGGAAGGGTTAGACAGGAAGAGAGAAAGGAGAGAAAATTATGCATATTATAAAAAAACCAAAGGGAATCATATTAGTCCAACAACCTAGTGACAAATTACATATATGATATCTCTACATGAGATCATTTATATAGCTGAAGGCTACATAACAAGAAACAGTGCCAGACACGAATAACCTTCCTTTGAATTGCTGGCCAGGGTGGTCCAAGAGACTACAAAATCACACAGGCTATTGCCACAGCAGATTGATTGTCTCCTAGAATTTGAAGGTAAGACCGTATTGCTGAAGATAGAACATACACTGGACACCAGATTTCAAGCAAAAGAGCTGGAACTCACCTGGAAGTAACTTTTCCTGGGACAGCTCTAACAGCTTTGGAGACACAACACAAGCTACTAAGAAAGAACACCAATTGATGGGATAACACCAGCTTCGAGACCAAATAAAGATATCAATGACTGGCACAGTACAAGACATTGGTGCATTAGCGGCAGGCACTTTTACTTGGGGGCAATCAATAGTTACCTAATTGCACTAAGATCCTACTTAATAGGAGGAAACTCCTGTGTAGTACGATCAACATAGTTGAATATACATGGCTGGAAAGGTCATAAATCAGAGAGAAAACCCAAAGAGTGTAACATCCCCAGACTAATGTAATTACTTACTATATGAAAAATATGTATTCTTATATTTATAGACAAATATCCTAGTTACCACTCACAAAAGAATATTTTTTTGCACTAGAGAGAGACTAGTACAGAGTACCACATTTGGTCACACAGAAATATTTTGTCTGTGAATTGCACAAGCCTAACAGCACATCTACAATGTGACCTCTACACCTGTCTCATGGTACATAAAACAAAGGGCAAAAGGGACATTAATAAATCTCTCAATCCCCAGTAGTGAAGCTCCGTCATGCAACAGCTTGCTAGGAACACAAAGAGTCAGAAATGACCCACAGCATGGAGATTAAGAGTCTGCAGAACACTGGACCTTGAAAATGACACTGTACTAAACTTCACCGGCCTGGGGCTCAGGGACCACTAAGGAAGAAGCAGTGGAAAGATTGTAAGAGCCAGAACGAGGTGTATGATCTTACAGTTAACAGCATTTAGAGTTGGATTTATGTGAATGGGAGAAAGGCAGATGGTAAGAAGAAACTCAAGAGTGGGACACACGTAATGACAACTGGGCTCTAAAGATCCAAGAATACTGACTGTGGTAAAGGCAAGACCAAGTTAAAGGATATTCAACTAGAAGGAGGGCAGACAAAAAACACTCAGCTCCCATCTGAGGCATGGTTCGCACCAGCTTCTCAGTGGATACCTAATAAGACACCAGAGAAAGAGCATTTCTGACTACTTTGTGTTTCCTTTCCTGCAAGAGAGGAAAAATGGGAAATGAGAGAGAGGAATGGGGAGCAGAGAGGAGAAAGGAGGGGAGCCAAGGGGTGTAAAGGGGGACAGGAGGGTGTGGAGCAAAGAGCAGAGAGGGGTGAGGATGGGGAAAGAAAATGGGAGGGGAGAGAAGAAACAGAGAGAGGAAGAGAGAGTGAGAGAGAGAACAAGCTGTAAAAAGGGACTGAGACTGAGGTAGAGTGAATGACTGCAAAGCCAGCAATCAAGATCGTTCAAGCCTCAGCTCAGATACTGAAGAACGGCTCATCTCAAGTCATTCTATTCTGTGACCTAGTCTTAGATCAGTGACTGCAGGGACATTCAAGGAGTTCTTTCATTCTGTCAAAAGGAGAAAAAAAGAGATTGGATTTCATTTGCTGGTGAAAGTCTCATCTAGGATCAATGACAAGAAATGGCTGCAGCACCTGCTATCAAAAAAAAAGCAAGGCTGGGTCTGAGAGTCCCGGAGCATGGTTTCATCATCCCACAGCCTCAGTCCAATAATTCTATGCTGAGAAGCCCAAGAGTCTTGGATGTGAAAGATCATATACTTCCCCCTTGGCCTGCTCGATACTGAGAGTCCAGGTCCCGTGGACACAAACAACATTGATTATAACCGGCCACAGCTAAATAAAAATTCCAGAAGAAATGCCATTTTATCCACCCATTCTGTGATCTTTGTTATCTATGATTTTAAAATATTTTGTCTGTGTTTAAATGCTTATGAATATGTGTGAGACATACTCATGTGTGGAGGCCAGAGGAGAGTGTTCTGTGTTCTTTTCTGTAACACTGGGACTTATTCATTTGAGGAGATTTCTTTCCCTGAACTTGACTCTTTTTTTTCTTTTTTGTTTTAGCTGACAGCCAACAAGCCTCACGGGTCTCCCTGTCTCTGCGGGAACAGCATATTTGGGGCTAGAGACATGTGCCAGAGTACACCCTCCATGTGAAGTGGGTATAGATAACTAGGCACATGTCCTCATGCTTGCATAGTAAGCACTCTTATCCACTAAGACATGTATCCAGCCCATGACTAAGCATGATTTATGTAATTATCAAAACTTGCTTCAGAGCTTAGAGGATCCTGATGATGACATTGGTCTTGATGGTTTCATGTCTGTATTCCCTCAGGCTCATTCAATAATTTTTAATATTAGTGCACATTGCTATTTAAAGCTTAAGTAAAGGTGATTTACATACCAACTTATGTTTATAAAGCTTATATATTCATAAACATCCATAAAAACGGCTTGACAAACACTTCACATAATGTCCATATTTCTTTAGGTGGATAGCAGCCAACTAAAGGTTCCAAAAATCATACATATTCATAAAAGTAGTTTATATAATTAACCACAGCCCATAGCAAAAATATAAATATAATTGATATTGAGAATGCCACCATACTGAATTCACATAGAAGTAAAGAGAAAAATAAGTAAATTAACAGAGTCACCTCTGCCTTGCCTGCCAGATGAGAAGACTAGTCAGAGCTCATAGGGGGAAAGAAGAGAGTGGCAAGACCTAACATTGGAAGAACTCAAAAAGATCTGCATGGAGCATAAGGAAGCACTGGCTGGAAGAGTGAGGGGTCTCACTAGGAAGCAGAGGACTGGAAATTCCAGGCAAAGGGCAAGTCAGTCTCAAGGTGCCCTTGTCCATGATGGAAGGAGGGAGCAACTAAAAGAAGGGACAGCCAAGGAGGAAAGAAAGAAAATTAAAGTGGGCACCACTAAACAAGATTCTCAAAGTCATAAGGGGTGCAGACACTACCCCCCCGCCCAGGGATTTTGCTAAATGAAAAAACAGAACAGAAACATACTTAAATATAGCAAGGGAAGACATTCTTTGCAAACTTTCCACATACTTTTGCTAATTCTTTGGGAATTCCATACAATGATTTTTGATTATATTCACTCCCAGTTCCACCCCTGACTCCTCCCAGATCCACCCCAGCTTCCCCTCTCCAACTTCCTGGACGCTTCTTAAAAATAACTCATCAATCATTCTGTGCTGGGGAGAAGACATTCTTAAAGAAATGTTAGTCAATGCACTCGGTCACTCCTGCTGATATCACTGACCCAAAAAATATAAAGTAAAAAAAGAAATATTCAAAGTACATAAATACTCCTATAAACCTACTTTAAAACAATGAAGCCAGTGGATCTCAGATGTTGAGCATTGGAAATGAGAAAGATTTTACAGAACAACTCATGAATATGAACCCTAGTTACAGAAGATTTTATAGGAAGGTTCTATCACATTTTCAAAAGGTATAGTCAGCTATTATTGCAAAACCATCCTAGAAAACAAAAATAAAGGAGACAAATCTATACTTTTTCATATAGCAAGTTTAGTTTTCAATTGGAAACATATAAGTTCATAACTTATAATTTTACATTCACACAATTTTCAATAACATATACACATCAACAAAAATTCCTAGTATTTTAAAATTTAACAGAACAGCAAAATATGCTTTGTAATCTAGCAAGATGCATTGTCCAAATGCAGGACCCATCTAACACACAGTACTTTTAATTGATTTATTTTCATAAAGGGTGATGAAAGAAACATGATCATTTCTACAGACGTTAAAATGGTCTTTTAGATAACACGGCAATTATCCCCAATAAAATACACCATAAAATCAACATTATATATCTTTGATTTTCTCAGAAAAACATTAACAGTTTAGTCCTAAAACCAGCATCTTACCCACTGAGATAATACCAAATGTGCTGCCATCAATGTTATATAAAAGGCAAGGTTGTCTGTTGTCTTCACTAATATTTAACTTGTGTTTGGATATATTAAGGAACACTTTCAGATGAGAAATCTAACAAAGCAAATCAAACACGAATGCGTGCCCGCGCGCACACACACACACACACACACACACACACTACTATTAGAGCCATAGTACCTGAAGAAAAAAGCACATAATTTTTTAAATATACAATTATGGATATATGTTTATGGATAAGTCAAGATCAACAAATCAAATCTTCCCCTCTAGGTTGGTCATATGTTTAAGTAAATAAGTATAAATCAAAGAATCCTATGTTTTTGTTGAGTTACGGTCATTCTCTATCACAGAGAGAATGTGCTGTACCATAGGGTTGATTTGTTGTTATCAAGGCCTAAAATTCTTAATATCTATAATATTTATGTAAGAAAAAATTTGATAGGCATAGTCAAATCCATTCTATAATAAAATTACATACTACAACATTTTCTTCAGGTGGGAAGTGAACAGCGAAAACATCAGTAATGTCTATGTATCAATAAGATCAAGTTTGAGAGACTAGATAGATGACTCAGTGGTTCAGAGCACTTGCTATTCTTCCAGAGGACACAAGTTCAGTTCCCTGGACCCACATCTAGTGATTCAATGCCACCTGTATTCCTGGCTGAAGGATCTGACGCCCTCTTCTCTTCTGGCATCCTCAGTCATCTGTATACATGGGCCACCCATACACATCCATACTTGCCACACACATTCACACAATTAAAAATAAATATTTTCAAAAAAAGACCTAGTTAAAATACTGAAATAGTGAACTCAACTTATTAAAAGACAGAAAAACTGAAATAAGATAACTGTCAAATTGATAGGATGAAAGGGATGCAAACAAAAAAGAAAGGCAGTCTATGATAAGTGCATTTCGAATCTCTAGGGGCAACATGGACTGTTTGCATAAAATATATCAGACTCTAGGAAAGCCATGTGGGAAAAGATTAAGATGAATTCATATTTCCCATCAGAATAAGCTTCGAATTTTAAGAAATCTAAGCATAACAGATGTAGCTGTACAAGAACAGTCAGCTCTCTGTATCCTGAGTTCTACCTTCAACAAACTGGATCTCAAAAATGTTACATTGTGGAATGAAAATTGCATTTGTATTGTATACAGAAAGACTTCTTACTTCATATTATTCCCTGAAAAGGCAGCATAATTACTATTATGGGGAATTCAAGTTGTGTTTGTGACAAGCACACTAGAGATTATTAAAGTTACATAAGAAGTTTTGCATAGTTTTTAAGCAAAAATAAGCCATTTTACTTCAAACTTCAGACAAGCTGCTTCTGGTATCTATGTGGGGGTCTAGGATCAAATCACCCATCAGTAGGGACAACAGCAGGAAACATGGATGAGCGAATTTATAAACTGATGATAGGGAAGTTTCCTAATTATGGATCAAAATACAGACTCATAAAGGGAAAAGACAGAGTGATTCAGAAAAATCTTCATCCCCAAATACATCTCTAATAAATAAAGGCAAATCACAGAATCCAGTGAAGGAGAAATGTTTGTGATCTATGCCACAGATGAAGAACAAGCTACTATAGAAAGAACTAAAGTCACGTAGAGTAAAAAGTACGAAGATAAATGACTGGACATCCTGTACCGGGATCCAGTGTAGAAAACAATTCATTTTAATACTGCTCTTGCATTGTTAAATTGTCATAACATATTATTTTAAAAACTAGAAAAAATTCAAGAGAGCTTTGGGCTTAGTAGTTTTTTGAAGAACTCTTGGAATGATTTTTAACAATTGTTAATGGTTTCAATGGTCTTCCTACACTGAAAGACATGTGCGATGAATAAGGCATGTGATTCTGGAAAATAAGGCCTAGAATGTTGGGCTTGATCCATAACCAGTTTTTCGTACTTAGGCTCATTTGAGGTACTTTTGCAAGATCCTGACTTCTCTGAATATTGGGATCTAAAAATATACACATACGCAAGCTGGTGAGATGGGTCATCAGGTGCTTGCCACCAAACCTGACTACCGGAGTTCAATCTCTGGATCTCACAGGGGAGAAAATGAAGGAACTCCTTTAAGATTTCCTCTGACCTCCACATACACACAATGGTACACACGCATGCACACACACAAAATACATAAATGAATGTAATTAATTTGAGAACACAAATATGCATTCGTATAATTTTCAATTTCAGTTATACAAGTATAAAACTCACGGAAAACATATCTTGAGAGTTAGAGTACTGATGACAATGTAAACAATGAAATGTGCTATTAATTTAGAAAGCCTAACACATGCCTCAAATTACAAAGTTTACACATGTGGCCTCCCCTCATGCAGTAACTTAGCACCGTCTCATTTCTGCATTAACTGTAGAAAGATGTTGAGTAACTTCACCTACTTGGAATGCTGGGTACAGAGCTATCAGGGTTAAATCATGCTATCTCGGCTCCTAACCAAATGCCCACCAATATTGTTTCCTATGAATTAGCATCAGAAATTAGATAAGAATATCATTCTTAGAACTGACGAGGGGAGACAAGGCTGATGCGAACCCTGGTGATCTCCACAATGACTGAAAATGTCTCAAATTGCAACCTGTCTGTCAAACTCTGGTTACTGCCAAAGCTATTCTACCCTCCGATTCCATCATGTCACAGGCATTTTAGAAAGTGAATTACTTTACTTAGCTGCTGCCTGTGCTTGTAGTGACTTGCATGAACCCATCCTGCTTCTACTCGGACAGGCTCTTCACGGGTAAAAGCATCCTGTCTCTTTTTGCAAACTTTAAGTTGTTTAAAAATGTTGCTCTAGTTTCATTTCTGTGGCTATGATAAAATAACCTGATAAACAGCAACTTAGGGGTGGAATGGTGTAATGCAGATACCTAACTTTGTGAGTTGCCATAAATAATTCAGTCTCTCTAAATGGAAGACCAGTTTCTGTTTTGCTCAGCTGGATTGACTGGACCCTGCCCGGTAGGGTGTGGAAAATAAGTTTGATGAGACAAAGGGTTAATCAGTTGACAATTCCAAGTTACAGTCCGTCATTGTGGTAATCGAAGGCAAGTGTTTCAGATGGTTATGTGTGTCACATTTACTGTCGAAAGCATAGAGAAATGAATGCACACATGCATACTGCTTGCTTACTCCTGCTCAGCTGCACCTGTCCACTGTTTTATACTCTAGGATGCTCTGCCTAGGAAATGGTTCTGCCCACAATGGGCTGAGTCTTCCCACACCAAGTAACCGAGGGCAATTCCCATAGGTCAAACCAATGTAGAGTCTACCAGGTGAGTTTAGGTTGAATCCAACCGACAAAGCTAATAATCACAAGTATGCACACAATTATCCATCAAAACTTTTCCTATTCTGGGTAGAAATTCTTATTTTCTCTAGCTACTTCATAATAATTATAAATCACTATCTTATTTCGAAATGCAGTTTGGAGAACTAAAAACTGAAGAGACACAAGGAGCATATATCTACAGAGACTAATTCAGAACGCCTACTTTGTTCCTATCACAGACTTAAAAATACTTGCCTAGCTCTTTCTCATGAAAGTTGTCCTCTGACATCCACATGTGCACCATTGCACATGCATGCAGGTACACACATGAACACATGCACACACACAAATAAATAAAATCTAATAATTTCTTCTGAAATTTTAAGAGAAAATAAAGATCTTCCATGGACGTCACTAGATACCAGACTTTGTCAATCCGCATCCCAGAGCTCTCTTCCTTGACCCACCACACCCTCAGTGACCCAGCCCACTTCTCTAGGCTGAAAATGGATTGCCTTGTGTCCTTTTCTCAGCCTTATTTAATTATTTCTGTTACAAAAGTGTAAGCTGTTCTGAAATTTTTATACAATTTTTCCCTTCCAGTTAGGCCTTGGACAAGAGCAAGGGATCTTGACTCGGCTGCAATCTGTATTTCTGTTTACAGATGACAGTAGTGATATTCTCTGCTCTAGTCCTTATCTTCTTCAAGTTCCTACTGGGATGTTGATATCAATCAATCAGTGCTCCTCCGGTTTTTATTACTTCTAGGGCAGACATTGGGAAGAGTACACAAACATAACCTGCACAATTTCTCACATCTTCTGAAAACTTTTATGAATGCAAACTATATAATCTTTTGCTAGACCAGAGCCAGTGACACAAATTAGGAATTTTTAAAGCATGTTCCAAGAACCCACAGAACCTGGGAAGCTTTCAGTTGAAAACAGAAAACAAAGGCTCCTGGGGAGTCGGGGATTCAAATGCAAGGCATTTGAGAAAAGCTGGTGATTGATTCATGTTTAACTCAGAAATATACAGATATTTAGAAAGATACTTATCAGAGCATTCTAAGATGGAAATAAAGTTTACAGAATTTCAAACATACTCCAAACCCAAGTTATGCTTCAAGAAGCACCATACAGGACTCACAAGTCTTGGAGGAATGTGCCTTTACCTAGTCTCATGCTTGCCAGTCTCAAGTAAGTTTAAGGAAGGAAATTACCATATTACATAATTAGAAGACATCAGTTCAGTGCATTTTTGTGTTAAAGGAAGCATGTTTTCACTCTGGCCTCTGAAATAGCTTCAAGAATACATTGTTTAAGATATACAAGGAATTTTGTTTCCCAAAAGTCACATGCAAGCCAAAGGAGACAATTCATTGGGTGAGTTGTTTGTTGCACAAATATAAAGACTTGATTTCAGTTTCCCAACAACCCAAGAGAAAAGCTGGATGTCACAGCTCATATCTGTAACCTCAGGGCTGAGGAAGTGGAGACTAGAGGCTCTCTGGGCGTGCTGATCCGCCATCCAGCCCAAACAGTGATTACCAAGTTCCACCCAAGAACCTATGTTAAAGAGTAAGGTGGAGCAGGATAGAGAAAGAGACCTGTTGTCTACATCTGGCCTTTGCACATATCACACACATAACACACACACACACACACACACACACACACACACATACACAAAATCACACCTAAATGAAAACTGTAATTTTCTAAGTAGGAATGGTCATTAAAATATATTATCTTTAAAGACACAGAAAATTTTCTGATGAACTAATAGAATCTTTGATAATACTAAATTAAATTATTTATTTTTATGTGTATGAGTGCTTTCACCTGCATGTATGTAAATGCACTCATGTCATTCAAAATCAGCAGAGGCCAGAAGAGGGCATTATATTCCCTGGAACTGGAGTTACAGGCAGTTGCTAGCCACCGGGTGGATGCCTGGATCAAACCCAGATCCTCTGGAAGAACAGCTAATGCTTTTAACAGTAGAGCCATCTCAGCCTTAAATTAAAAATTTTAAACTTAAATTCTCTATCAGAAAATTTGTTGTGAGTTAATTTGAGTCTTTGAAAATATATTTTTTCCCTTTAGCCTATTTCAAGGCAAAAACAAAAGATGTAAACAGCACAAAATTATTACTCCCAATTAACCACATACGGTTTAAGATAAACAAACCCCAGGCTAATTTAGAGATAAGATTCGCTGGATATTTGTTTTGCCACCAGAATTTCTGATTATTGCATGTATGCATAAGAAGGGTGTTTACTCATGGTAGAATGCAACAGGATCCTTGACTTATCTTTATGCTATTAGGGGTGGTGTGTGTGTGTGTGTGTGTGTGTGTGTGTGTATGTGTGTTTATACATGAAAGTTTTAAGTAATTACAGTCTTCTGCTAGAGCTAATGTGGGGTTTTGCACTTGTCTACTTAAATTAAGTGCTTTCAAAATTCCTAAAGGCAAACTCATCCTGAGGGGACAGGCATTGTACCTAGCAGTCAGCAATTGCATCCCCGAGTCTGTAGGAGCAAGGATTCTAGATCTCTCAATGTGCACCTCCTTCCTATTTATGAAGTTACAAACTTCAAACCTTGCATCTGATTCCCCAAGATAGAAGATTTCCTAAATGAGATTTGAATGTCTCAGAAATCCAACACATTTTTGGACATTGTCTGTGTCTCTATACCTCATAGCTTTAACACAAGGATAGAGCTTTCTCCAGAGTTAGTGATAAATAACTTTCTACACATTTTTTTCTGTCAATTGTAATTGATGCATCCTATTAGAAGATTTTTGACAGATAGTGGATAACTTTCCTGAAATAAGATTTTGTAATAGCTGAACTAATTAAGTCCAAAGAGCTCCCAATAAGATAAATTCTAATTCACATGTTGTATTAAAAAGATCAGTGGTATATCAATGTATGTTACTGAAGATACACAAAGATGAACAAGAGATGAACTCTCCAGGAAGATGAACTTTGTCTGGTCAAACTTCTGCTGTCTAAGGTTCAGTCTTTTCAAAGAAGCAGGCTGCCTCAGAATTCCCTGAACAATAAGGCAAGGGTTCATCTGCAGGGACACAGCCTTCTGATGGGAAAACTTTCACAGAGTCCAGGTGCAAATGGTAACTGAAGAGGTTGAGGAGAGGAAGACTCCTGTGATATGGTATCTCTTCTCTACCAATGATGTAACTGTTACATCATCCATTACTTCTAAAGGCATGCTTTATGTATTTATGGTTTCTAAGCTGTCTAGTTTCTAAGAGAATATGTTTAATTAACTTGTTTGTAATGGATCAAAATGTTCAGACTTTACGCTTCCACCTTGTGTGGAAACATTCTATCAGCTGCTTTTAAATTAAAAAATATTTTAACTAAAATAGAATTTAATGTTTTATTTTTTTTAGTTATATTGTGTATGTGAATGTGTTTATATGTGTGGGGTTTTATTGTTCAACAGCATGTGTAGATATCATTGAAGGACTGAAGGAGTTGACTCTTTTCAGCCATTATGGGGAATCCAGGAATTGAACTAAGGGTCTTTCAGGCTCGGTAGTAAGGGTCTTTAGCAGCTGAATCATCTTGCTGGCCCTTAGTTGACTTTTTAAAATATACTGCTTTGTGAGTATACAGCATCACTTTGAAATATTATATTAACATTCCTGTTTTTAGTATGGCTAAAGCAGCTGTGCTAATGTGAAAGTGTGAATTGCATTTGGTGAAGTTGGTTTAAAAAAACAATCATTACAAATACTTTAAAAATATCTGGGGTAGCATTTTTGTTTGCTTGTTTCAGATTCGATGTTTGCTTTAACATTGGGTCTGGTTATATATTCCAGGCAATTCTTGAACCTCAAATCCACTGTGCAGATGAGTAATCCTCAGACTTGCTCTGCTCCTTACCTTGACTGGCCAGCTCTAGGCTGACAGACGTGTACCACCATGCCCAGATTTAAGGGATTTTAAAAATAAACTGGTTACTTAATACAACAAAAATATTTTAAATTACTTGTTTTGAAACTTGTTCAACAGATATCTATATGTAAACATCTGTGTGGGTGTGTGATACACATGTAAGTTAATTTGTGCATATATGCACATAAGTATGCACATTTTTATTCACAAGCTAACTATAGAAATTCACTAGACATTTAAAAATTATGCAACTCAACAGCTTGATTTATGCATATTTCAACAATAAATTATAATCTTGCAGTTTTTGCCAATTTAGATAATTCATTTATCAAATATTGAGAAATGACATTTCATTTTAGAATGAAACAAAGGAGAACACAGGCATACAATGCCATCACTTAAAACATAATAGAGCTCAACTTCTTAGGATAATCCTAGGTAGATATTTTCCCATTATGAAATTTAACCACATCATTTGCATTTCTATTTGCAGCTTATCTACTTTTTATAGCATTATGTGCTAATTTCCAACTCTATTTCAATAAAAATCGTGGGAGATGGTAGACTGATTTTGTGTAGATAAAAATATCTCCTATTCAAATAAACTTCTTAGGTTACTTTGAAATTCTTCTTAAAAATTATTTTCATCTTTTTGAGATATGATTTGTCTCCAGACACAGCTAACTTGGAAGTCATTATGTTGACCAGGTTGGACTCCATATCAGAGATCCACCTAGCTCTGCCTTCAGAGCTGCCTGGCTTTCCAAATTCTTCACTAGTAAATCTGCAGTCACGTTGTTGTGACATTTTTCCATCCATCAAAGTGAACACAGTCATGATAAAGGATGGTGCCTTATATGTATTTTGTAGCTTGTACAATTTATCAAAACAACTTACAAATATTGTCTAAATTTCTTACTTTCTCAAGACAACAGCAGATTTGGATGGGCTACTACACTAAAATCACTTATCTTACAAATATAGGATCTTTTCTGGTATACCAGGGTGTCAGAAATGGAAGAATTTGTTTATTTTACTTTGAAATCTACAATAATTCATTGTCTGTCCATAAATCTCATAAATTCTTCAGGTTGAACAATTAAAACAACAATCTGTACCCTTCTTGATCCATCTGAATGGAGCTTAAAGGACCACAGGGCTAAACACATTTGGGAAAGTATATTGGTGTTTGTAAAACCCAGCATTGCTTTGTTATAAATAATTAAGGAAATGGCTAACTTCCATGTTAGCTCTAGAAGGTAGTGATGCGATCCTAATTACTTACATTGACAGCTGAATTAATCTTCTTCTTTTCTTTGTCTGTTCTTTACAACATATGGGCTCCGCTCAGCTGTGGAAGACGGTGGAACCTCACAGGGATCACATCTGCCAGGTTTACAGGTGAAGACAAGCGCTCAGCGGGCTTGTGAGCCACCACGTGTGCGGCTGCAGGAGCAGACCGGTGCCAAGGAGCAAGGTCCTTGGAAGAGCATTCTGCCTCTTCCCCCGGGCAGTACACGCAATAAATTCTTTCTTAGGTTAACACCACAAAATATTCCTCTGGGAAACTCAAATTACTTTTATCTGCACTGGATATTTCTATCACAAACACACATGTGCCTGTACACATTAAATATTAGACTTTTAAATACGTCTTTCATATGGTGTATCCAAGTAATCACTGGGGAAATTTAGGCATTTTACATTACAACTCATCACATTGGGGTTAAAAAAATAAAATGGCATGAAAAACCCATTGCACTTTTTCGTGAGGTATCAAGAACTCAAATAATTTTATCAAGAACTCAAATAATTTTTAAGGAGCAAAATTTTAGATGGTACAAAGTGGTACAGGCAAATCAAACTGTCAGGTGCAAATCAAACTGTGAACATATATTCTAATTCTTAACTTTTTTGTTTCTAGTTAGCAAGTGTTCTTTTGACACTTTCTTTTTCATTTTATTATATATGCACACTCCATGTGTGAGTGGGGGCAAGAGTCCAGCTTCTGCTTTTACTTCCTGGGGATTCAAACTCTGCTCTTTGTACAGCAGGCACTCTTACCCACTGAGCCATTTCACCAGCCTTGGAAACTTTCTGATAGTGACTGAATGAGAAGAGATTTATGTGAAGTATTCTTGTGATTTGGCAGCATGAGATATTCACAGAACTTTTAAAGGCCTATATAAACACTTTCTGCAAAAATAATAAAATTCTACAAAAAATAATACATTTTTGAAACAAGGAACTTAGAAGAATTTAGAGCTCTGTAGTTTCCACTGTTTGCGGACCAGGATTCTGATGATCATGCCAGGTAATAGTTAGACGAAAGATACAGTCTTGGATTATTTTAATTTCAAAAAATTGCTTAACAACCCTCTGGCATTACTCACCATGAAGCAGCTCACACATTCTGAAAACCTAAAATGAGGAGGCTGGCTGGGAGCTGAGTTTTGCTGTTTACTCAGTGAAAGATTGCCTGCCTATTCATGTAACAACCTTCCATGCTGAATTTAGAAAACATGTAGAGATGTGAAATTTAAACTCATAAGAGGACAGAAGAAAAACGTGTGTGTATAACATCTGTGGCATATACAATTTTATTTACTTCTGTATCTAAAATAAAAAATATGTAAATAAAAATTGTTTTCCTTAACAACTCTATTTGACATGAAGAAGAAAAAGCAAATCAGTTTTATTATTCTGAAGTTTCTTTTTTATTGTGTTTTGCTAATATGTATGTATGTATATACACGAACCAGTACATGCGTCACAATGTGTCTGTGGGGATCAGAGGACAGTGGTGGGCAGTGGTCTTTGTTTTCAACACTGTTTGAAACTGGGTCTGATGTAGTTCCCTGCTGTGTACCAACAGCCTAAATGGCCCTTGAGTACACAGGGCATCTGCTGTTTCCACCTTTTGTGTCTTAGGATAGCTGGAAATATAGATGTGTGCTACTGTTTCTGGCTTTATATGAGCACTGGGGATTAGAACTCAGGTCCTCCTATGCACCTGGTAAGAGCACCACTCTCTGAGCCGTCTCCCCAACTCTTCGTTCTGAATTTTCTAAAAGATATTATTCTGTTTTGGTTGTGATTTGTACCATGTAATATAAAATTAATCTCTATTATGGATATTAATCACTAGCAATAATATCTTAAGTAAATATGAGATGTGATGAATGGAAAAACACTGAGATACATCAAATCCTTAGACATCTATTGAAAATATAAAATGCTGCTGTTGCTACACCTGTAACCAGTTGCATCTGTAGTAAAGCTAAGAGGAAATATACTGTAAGCAAAGACTACTTTGTTGCCATTACCTGGGCTATAATAGCATGAAGGCTGATTCTGTTATCTGAGCTTGGTCAAACATGCATTTTATTGCACAGATCCAGCCTAGCCATTTGCTCCATGAACATGTTTCTTATAGAACCTTTTCCAAACCTCACACACATTTCTGCTAGTCCAGGTAATTATAGATATACCATTGATTTCACAGAGGGAAAAGACTCAGTATAGAATTTCTACATGAATGGCATACAGTATGCAGAGGAAGGCCACCTCAGTACAGAGTACTCCACGTACAGAAAGTATTTTATGTTCCTTAAGTTTTCCTAGTATAAATTCCACTCTCCACGCTCATCTGAGACCTACAATTTCCTTCAGAGATTCTGTTATGAAGCTGGATGGAGAGGGGTGTCCCGCCCCTCTTAAATAAAAAAAATGATTAAAGACATTGAAATTTGACAGCTTCCAAATATCTTTTAAAAATCATTGTTCCCATGGATTCATTATAAAAATTATCTCCCTAGACACACATACATCATGAAAAAGTTTAAGTTTTTTCTACTTTTCAATTTTCCAAGAAAATAAAATTCATATTGATTATTCAAGGAACACACATTTGTATTTATTTATTTATATTTTTCAGTAAATGGCATAGAATCTAGGTTCTCTCACAAACCAGGCAAGTAAATCCCCTACTACTGACCCTTATCCCCACACCTTTTTATTTGCTTCATGTTTTGAGACAGGGGTTCCCTAAATCACTCAGTCTGAACTTATCTTACTCTGTGTTCCAGGTGGTCTTGAACGTAGTTGTCCTCAGCTTCCCTAGAAGCTGGGATTCAACTTCTGGCTGCCTTTGTTTTTTTTTAAATATGTAAGAATGTTTCCATATGAAGTTTTTTTTTTAATATCAATGCCTTAGTTATTGAAATTTTGAGTTATTGAAATCAGCAGATGGTATAACCATATCATACATATAATTAACAGATGTTTAAATAATCCCATTCTAATGTACAAATCAGGTTTATTTTTCTGAGTCGAGGTCTGACTCTGTGGTTCAGGATAGCCTGGAACAGAAGCTATCCTAACACATAATCCCTAATCCCAGTATTATACTTGGGTGCTACTATGCTTGACTTTAAATGACATCACTATAGAAAAGGGTATTATAAAACCTTTATAATGTCAAATCAGTGGTGCTATTAGTACAAAAAATATTTCCCTTCAAAGTTCCATTAATGCTTTTTATGTACACCCATGTAAAATTTGGAAACAGAATCAATCTAAGCGTACTGAAATGTACAGAGGATGGGTACTGCATTACAAAGAATTAATTTTTAAAGATATTTGTATCAGTATATACATTTATAGATATATGTAGCACTTTCCAAAATTAGCCTATTTATGTGTTTTTTATTGTTTAGATTATGTGTATGTGTCTGTCTGTCTGTGGTTCT
Source organism: Eospalax fontanierii (assembly GCA_035773235.1). Taxonomy (NCBI): domain Eukaryota; kingdom Metazoa; phylum Chordata; class Mammalia; order Rodentia; family Spalacidae; genus Eospalax; species Eospalax fontanierii. The sequence goes on along the minus strand of CM069547.1, from coordinate 47,543,792 downwards.
GTGCACATGCGAATGGGAACCTGCAGAGTCCAGAGGAGAGAGTCCAATATCCTGGAGCTGGAATTACTGCATGCTAGAAAGCAAACTTAGGTTCTCTGGAAGAACAGCACATTCTCTTAGATGCTAAATCATCTTTCCCATCTCTGTAGACTGATTATTCATAATTGCTTTTTCACTTAGCAGTTCAAAAGCTTTTACTTTCCTTTCCAGAGTTTAACTTACCCAGAATGTACTTCTCAAATATGTGCCTGCCCTGTAGGGTTTGAATTCTATCAGGAGATGAGAGGAGACGAAATTTACATCCAAACATTGTTTAAATAGTTCATCATAAGAGATACTGACAGGGAGATCAGAGAGTATGGACCAACGCACGGACTGGAGAAGGCAGCTTCACGAAGGAGATAATATGTGAAAAAAATGAAAATGTGTGTAGGTGAGATGTAGCCATAGCAGAAGGCCATTGCTGCCAAGCCTGACCACCCGAGTTTGATTCCCAAGACCCACATGGGAGAAGCAGAGAGCCAACATGAAAGTTGTCTTCTAACCTCCATACACGCTCTGGGACACAACATACACACACGTGTGCACACACACTCACACACACACATGCACATACACATGCACACTAAGTAAATAGTTGTATATTTTTAAAATCAAAAGGCATAATATAAATCCTATAGATTCTGGTAGGAAGTCATTTCAATGGAAGGAGCAGTAAATTCTAAGGACCAAATGTGAGCTCATACCAAATATGTAGAAGGAATAAGAAAATCAGTGTAATTAGAAGAGAGGAAGGGAGGCAAGGGGAAAATAATGAGAGACTCTTGAAATTATGAAAGTGGTAAGAAAAAGTTGCATATATTTTTTCCCTTCTGAACACTAAGGAGAATTACAAGTAAACAAATGTGGAAAAGATAAATCAGAGTTAAATATTGGAACAGAATCTGACAAAAGTTAAACAGTATCAAGGTCTAAGACATTCTTGTGTGTGGTGGAACCACTCAGTGCTTTCATCATCATCTGTATAATACCCACTCGATAGAAAGCAGTCAATCAGTGTTTTTAGACAAGGTTTGATATTTAGCCCTGACTGGCCTGGAATTCGCTATACAGACCAGGATGCTTCAAAGAGACTAATGTGCCTCGGCCACCTCAGTGCTTGGATTAAACGTGTGCGGCACCTCATTTGGCTCTGCACACTTAACCAGTCTTGAATATGGTTTAATTACTGAAAACATGCTAATATAACTACAAACGAGGGATACTGAGTTTTTGTGGATAAAGATTATAGTTTTCTTCAAGTTGCTTTATTGTAGTAAATGTTTACCATAGTTTCCCAAATGTCACAGTATGTTTTCTTTTATCTGCTCTTTTTTCTATTCTGTGGTATTTAAACGTCTCTTCTTCCTTTTTTAATTGATTTTTTATGATTTTCATATATAAAATGTCATGGTATTTAGATCCTTCCCAGTTTGCACTTCCCTCATCATTCCCTGACCAATTTAATGTACTCCGCTGTGTATAGAATAAGATGCATAGAGTCTATTCTGTGTTACCAAATGTCCTTCAGAGCAGGTCCATCTACTGAAGCCTAGTTAAGCTACCAAGAGTCCCATTCTTGAAAGACACACTCTCTGCCCCACCCAGCAGCCACCCATTGCCGTAGTTTCCTTATGTTGATATGGGATTTCTTATCCACTTTCTCATGACTATGCTAGGATTTTTTTTTCCTGGTTTTAATGTGCGTGGGACTTGTACACGCTCTCACCACTGCTGTGAATTCATATGAGTAACTGACTAGCTCTCTGGAAGACTATTTCTTTGTGGTCATCTAAAACCTGTGGTTCTTACAATCCTTCTGTCCATTCTTCAGCAGTGTTCTCTGCGTCTTGGAAAGGAAAGTTTGATCTAGGTCTCCTGTGGGGAAAGCAGGCCTCCTGACACAACCCCCATCCTTGTAAATAACATATTTTGCTAGAGCTGAGTATGTGACTCCTCCCTGGGCTTTTGGAATCTGTTTATACAAACGGTTCCACTGCGACCTTGTGAGCGGAGACTTGTGGTGGGTTGTACCCTGACGTATATCTTTGTGATGGCTGGTAAAGGTCAGAATGTTTTGACCTGATAAAACTTCCTCTTTGGAATTTACCTTGGGTCTCACGGTGGAGCAACTGAACAGTATATGGCTTGGATTTTAAGTGAATAAAAAAAGCAGTTTTCCTTCACCCTAACCAAGAGTGTGCTGTGTGTTTCTTAATCCCGACATCCCTCGCAGTAAGCTCGGACCCAAGGTCGTGCTGGCGCGGCAGTCTCCTATGGAGAGACGAGCATTCTGCAGCCTCTTGTTCTTTGCACATTGACTGGTTCTGTATTTCTATGTTAATTACCATCTACTTCATAAGGAAACATCTCTTGTGAGAGTTGATATATGTATTCATCTAAGGCTATATCAATGAATTTTTAGGAGTCAGTTTAATACAACAACTAGTAGAAATTTGTATTAGGTTTTTCCCTATGTCCTGTGACCTCCTGTCTAGCCTCAGATTTCCAAGCCTGATATCAATGTTATGTCAGGTCTTTGGATGCAGACCTTAAATTGAATTAAAGAGTGGTTGGTTACTCCCATAATATTTATGCCATTATTGCAATGGTGGGAATAGATTGACAGGCCAGTTGTTAGTGTAGTTCATAAGACTCACAGTGGGCAGGGTTGATGATTATCTTTTCCTTCTGGTAGCATGCATAGCACCTTCCAGCATTATTAATGGTAGTCTGTAAAGAAGAGGCTCTGAAGTCAGCACTATCTTGATTTTTCCTTGTACAGCTCTTTTATGTATTGTCTTTAGGAATAGGGTCTTACCATTTGGTTTTTGTGAGTGATCAAGTGCAGGAGCAATGTACAGTATTGTTTGATGGGAGGGTTGTACAGGTGAAGTGAGAGAAGAGAGAAATAATGTTTAAATGGTATGCAAACTAGAAGGAAATGTATTAGTTCAAAGTCCTACAGAAATATAAACCTACAGTGAATGTACAAGTGCATATGTATAGCTGAATATTACATAACAAGTCCACAGTGGCACACAGGAGAAACTTTGTTTCAAGTTGTTGGTCAGGATAGTCCTAGAGATTGCCAAAATAACACAGGCTTTTGTCATAGTCCTTGATTGTCTCTTAGAACCTGAAGGTACGAATCTACTGCTGACACAAGTCTTGGAGCAATGGACCTAGAACTGATCTCTAAGCCTCTTCCCTGAAGACTGTTTCTTGTGGTAATCAGAGATACTAAGTAAGCCCCTAAGGGAGAAAACAAATCAATGTTCCTACACAGCTGTAATGCCAAATAAACAACTGGCCACCAGTAAATTATTACAATTGGGCAGTCTTGGCACTTTTATTTTGGTGGTAATTAACAGCTGTCTAATTGGAATTAAGACCCTCTCAATGGGAGGAAACTGATGTGTGGTTCTATAAACATAACCAAATATACATGGCTGGAGAGGTCATAGAGCCTAACGCAGAAGTCAACTTTTGCGACATCTCTAGACCAATGCAATTTCTTCCTTTTTTGTAAATACATATCCTTGTCTTTACAGACAAGTGTACCATGTACCCCTCATCAGTGAAGCTTCTTTCTTGCAACAAAGGGATACTAGTACAGGGTTCCAGAACTGGTCAATGCAGGACTAAATGTCTGAGAGATTCTTAACCTTAAGTGACACATCTTCAATTCATCTTCTACACATAGGTTGAATGCATGTCTCAGCTATCACCAGAGAAGTTTCTTTATGCAGCAGATGGTAGTTAGCACAGAAACACCTACAACTGGCCAATGTACAGAGAACAAGAAGTCACAGGCTGTTTATCTCTGAAGAAGATCTCTATTTGTAACCTCTGCATCCCAAGGTTCAGAGATTAGTACTGAACAGGTAATGGAGAGATAATAAGAGCCAGAGAGGGTGGATGACCACAAGGAAAGAGCTGGCAGATTGTCAGTTACTCATGAACTCATAGCACTGCTGACAGCATGCACAAATCCTGTGCAAGCTCAAACCAGATAAAATCTTAAAATAGACAAGAGGAAGTAGACAAGAAATTCCAGCTCAGCCTAAGGAACTTTTGGCAATTGATAGTTTCTGGAAAATGAAAACAGTGTTTTACAGAGATAGGACTCTTGGTGGACCCAGAGGATAGAACCACTGAAGGACGTTTGGGGACACAAATCCATCTCTATAGGAGATATATATATATATATATATCCTATATTATATATTATATAATATATTATATTGTATATACTTATTATTATCATTTTATCTATATATATATATATAATGAGAATTCATTAAATTGGGTAGAGGGCAGTGAAGGAAGGTGCTGATAAGGGAGAGGATAAGGGAATACCATCAAAGAACCAAACTATATTGTATGAAGATTGAAAAATTCAATAAATTTTGTTTTAAATCTGTAAATTCTCTGATGGTCAAATACCATCTGTTTTATATAATCTCGTTGATTAGAAATCCAACAGTTTAGAACTTCATCAAAACAAATAATAAACTGACTAGCACAAGTTATGAAATTTCCTTTATTTACTAATTTTTTATGTGTTCTCGAGTCCTTTATTCAAATGAATATTTACGTGGAAACTGGAGAATAAACATAGTTAAAGTTGTCTGTATGATTTAAATATGGAAAAATAAAAGTGGGAAAATGAGTCGCAACCTTAGCAGCTGCCAGCTACTGATCACTGTGGGAGACAGTTGGTCTTCTTTAAGGGAGTGATGCTCCACAGGCTGACCAGGCTCTGGTGTGTGACTCACATGGAGGGACATCTGGGTACTCAAACTTGACTCATAGGCCTTAACATAAATGACAGAATGCACGGAATATGGTGAGACGATGATGGAAGCACAGATGGGAGGGGGTGACTGAGATGGATTGTGTGAAAGGCACAAAATTAAAAAAAAAAGAGTTTTAAAAAGGAAAAAAATGAAGAGAAAGTCAGAAAGTCCCAGTGCTAATTCTTTTATTTTCATCTTGTATTAATTTTTATATTAGTCTTTGAGGATTTCATATATCTATACAATGAAATACAATTGTATTAACTCCAATTCTCCCACAACTATGCTTGGACCTGTTCCTGGGCATAACTCAATGGACTTCATTTCCTATTTCAGAGATGTTTGCACACCAGTGTTCACTGACGTCTGGAGTGGATGCTTTCTGTAGTCTCTTCTGGGTTTCTTGCATTTGTGTCTTGTGACCCCTTCATTTCCAAAGCTGTTGCTAAATGTCACCATAAGTCTCCCTTAATCACATAGCATCTGCTTACTTTTTCTTCTTTCACTTATAAGAATATTGGGCCCATATGAAAAATCCATATGTGGGGTTCTGCATATAGGAGTCCAGTGTACCTGCAGTACAGAAGAGCATCAGGTCTGGAACTGGAGTTTCAGGCAGTTGGGGGAGGCCTAACCTGGGAGCTGGGAAATAGACTTTAGCCCACTGCAAGAGCAACACATATTCATAACTGCTGAATCATTTCTTCAGTTCCTGAAGTAACTATTTTTTTTTTGGAAAAAAATGTATATATTTAATCTAGCATCTATTACATACCAGGTACTTTGGTTGACCCCAAATATGTCTGTTCCTTCCAGTCATACTGTAAATAGCCCAGAAGTAATTTATGATATTCTCTTTTGTATCAACCATACTTAAAATGAAGCAATGGACTTTTTCTGACTAATCACCTAACCCAGCCTACACTCTCTCATGTTAGAAAGAATATGCTCTACTTTCAGCAACAATTCACTTTGACACTTTAACAAAAAGTTGTGTAATATATCATTTGTTGCTTAGTAGGGTTGTTAAGTAAAGAACCTTAGTCAAGTTGAACTTGAAGGCTGAAGGAAACGAGGATGTTTGGCATTTTGAGGAAGGGCTGGAAAATGATAGCTATGAACAGGAGCCTAGTAGGACTAGGGACTACAGTGAGGTCCTGAGGTATCCCTGGAGGACAGTATCTCAGTCAGTAGACATTCACAAGTCAAGCTTAAATGCTTCTTATTAAGTTCTTCTACATGCCACCACTAAATTTTACATTGAACACTCATTGAGATGCAAGCTGTTGTAGCTTTAAAATAGTTTATTAAATTGTACATTAGACAGCTCCCAATTGATAGATTGCCCTAGTGTGTTAGAGTTTTTGATAATATGATAATGTTCCTTTGAGCTCTTACTCATTTTTAGTCTTTTAATTAGCGTGATTTTCAGGGATCCTGAATGACAGTTTCTATAATAAACTGATACTTTGGGTGGGTCAAGGTTAATGTAATTTTAAACTGTCAACCCAGTTCCACAGTTTCTCAGCTCATTACTGTACGCGGAATGACTTCACTTATCTTTCAGTCAGATTTCATTAGAACTACAAAAGCTTGTTTTGTCTAAACTTGATAATGTTTGTTGACGACATTATGACTTTGAGCTATCAAGAATGAGACAATATTCATGCTACTGGGATAAATCAAAAGCAAGAACATTTGTGACAGAGTTTCAGTAGACATAAGTGATAGAAAGAATGTTTTTCATGTATTCCAAACATTTCCATTGAGTAATAAACCAGTTATGTAGTTTCCTTCAGAAAATGTATCCTGCTTCTTTTTTCAGTTATGTAAGTTTTGATTGTGATAGAAGCCCTGGGGGATATGCTTATTCACTGATAACTCAGGTATTTTAAAATGTGAAAGAGATCCAGTGCTTCACAGAAGTTGGTTTCATGGTAGTGATGTTTCTTCAAACACTAGAATCTACTTTACTGGAAATGCTGTAAGGCCCGTATGTTATGCGCAACCTCAATTAACCTCTACAATCATGCTGATGATAAGAATGATCCTCACCCTCTTATAAGACCAGAAATGAAGAAGAATGGGCTTTATTTCAGTGGTTTACACATCATGGAAAAGTTAGGATTTGGAAATCTATTTTCCAGTCCCTCCGGAGGCAGAGCAGTGTGGGAGTTAAGCTCAAGTGAAACTTCTCATAGAATGATCCCAGAACACTTCCTGTCTTCCAATAGGTGAGCTAACTTCTTGATAGAGTTTGTTCTCAATGTACTGAGAACAAAGTCATTTTCTTGAGAGTGGTGGGTGGCTTAGTGGGAAAAGCTGTTAGAAAAGCTGTTAGGAGCTCAGCCTGATGACAGGAGTCCATTCCTTGTGTCCAACAGAATGGAAGGAGAGAAACAACCAGTTGCTTCAAGTTGTCCTCTGACCCTCACTGACACATGTGCACACATACACACACATACACACACACTAATAAATAAATAAAGGGTAGAAATAAATAAATAAACAAAGGATGTGATGCAACTTTAAATATACCTTGGACAAGAGCTTCCTCAGAAAAATGATTTGGAGGAAGAGAAGAATAAAGAGGAAATATGTTTGTTGTCAGGATAATGAAAAAATGTTCATTTGAAATATACAAAATAAGGAAAAAACAAATAGAAAGGTATAAAATTTTACTTGATTTGAGATAACCTGGGATGTTAGTTTTCTTAAAAGAGAATAAAAATAAAGATTGGTTTTTGTTTTATACTGACAAATATTATAAGCACTTTTATATATTTTTATCTTCATGTTTACAATGCATGATGGTTTTCCAGATGAAAACCAAATGAAGCTTCTGGTCTGAGATGCTATCCTGAATTCATTACCTAGCAGTGAATGAAATTCAGCTAATGTAATTATCTGTCTCTGACATTAGACACTGTCAAGGGCTGCACATGTTGCATTCTAACATCATTCAATAGATTACCAAGAGAAAATAAAGTGAATCAGTGTCATTTCTCAACATCATAACAGTTATGTGGGGGCTGAAATAGGAAATAAACTAAATGTTTAGGACTTTGTAGAATTACAAATAAAATCGCATACCTAAGGCTTAATATATTAAAAATATTGGTGTGGCAAGGGGAAAGCTTAGCTATGGAATGATTTCTCCCAACAGTGGAATCATATTAAAACTGTAATAAAAATGTGTGGTCAAAATTATTTAAATCAGCCATTTTCTACTCATTTGTTATCCACCAACAGATCTGTGAAAGAGCAAGGCGTAGCATCCAATTGTACACGAACTGGTAAACATACCATGTCCTGAAAGATAGGTACAAACTCACAGTTACACAGATGGTCTTAGCTAAAACCTCTGTCAACAAAACAAAAGTAATTAATATGGAACAGAGATATGTAAGGAAGAAAGAAGGCGGGCAGGAGTGGAGGAGAGAGAAGGTGTCAGGGGAGAATAACCAGAAGCCATTATATCAATGAGAGAAACTAACAAAGAAACAATTTTTTACTGAAAAATTAACTTCTATGAAAGAAAAAGGCTTAGATAGCAATGGATTATTCTTAATGCATAGGACTCAAATAAAAATAATAAAAATTTGAAGATTTCTGCACCAAGTGCTCATGGGATAAAGTGGAACCACAGGAGAGAGAATACTAATGCATCTCTCTACACCTAAACCTCATGCAACGTAGAACAAGCGTAAAGAGGCTACTAATGATTCTCTCAACTCTCACTAATGACGCTGCCTCATGGAGCAGAGGAATGTTTCAGGACTTTAAGTAATAAAACTCTTCTTTGTAAGATGCCTTTACTCAAAAGATGTTTATTTGTGAACATTATGACCATGAAACTATGTAAAAAAAAAAGTGTTGCATTACATCAAAGTTTTCCATTTTTATCCATAGTGATACACTTTACTTAAGGAATAAAATGAGAAGAAAGTGTGTAAAATGTTTCTTTTAGTTAACAGCAGTTGATTTTAAAAGGATAGTTTCTCAGGAAGTCAGAGAACAAGGCTCAGTCAGGTACTAAATTTACAGAGGAAGTGCTCACTGCTAATTTTTGTAGTAAGTGTGCTGTGGTTTCAGGACAATAAAAAATGTGACCATCAAACACACTTTTCAATAATAAAATGAGCATTATCAGGAATTTCAGAATTATTTAATTATTTACATTCACTAAAGAGTTCTTAAAATTAAAAAAAAAATGTGTCTTGGACAGGTAGGAGGGGTCCTTGCTGCAGGACATGGCTGACTGAAGAGGGAGATCCAGCCTGCAGGAAGCTCTCCATTTCTGTAACCCTATCACGTTGAAGAATTGTAATTCTGCACTTAGGTGCTGCAGCTTTCCTATGGTTCACATTAACAGCTGTGGGATTGGAATCACCATTCCACTGAATGGATCATTATGGGACTCTGATACCCTCATTCACAGAGAAGAAATTGAAGACAGGACACACAAAGAAAGCCAGAGAAGAGGTGAAATAGTAAGGGAGAATGAGTGAGAGGAGAGAGGGAGGGGGTGCCGAAAAGTCAGGGTGATGGGGCCAGATGATCATCTCTGTCTGATGATAAGTAATCTACACAGTCAGAAAAAGCCGAGGAAAATCAGAACATGATTACGATTATGTGTGTACCTGTCTCTCTTTCTCTGTGAGTGTGCGCGTATGCACGTGTGTGTGTATCTTGAAATTTTCTCATTTCTACTGCCATGATCTAAGTAGCTTGTGATATGAATGTTTTATTTATGGTGAGATCACATAATAATAATTTTTTATACCCACACTACTTGCAAATTTTTACATTTGTCTTATCGAAACTCATATTTCATGTTGATAAATATATTTTTGGTGAAAGGAAATATTTCACCTTACAGATCTGCCTTAGTTCAGTACATTTTCAATTCAATTTCTTCTGATTGTTTGTTTAGCTATTAGAAATGATGTTATGATGGATTTCTTGTGGGTTTAAAATTGGATCCACTCTTTATTATTATTTTTTAGGATAAATCCAGGCAGTAAAAATCACAGGCTCTGGTTAGTGCAAGTTCCAAGTTAACTAAACAATGACAGAAAATGAGATTCAGAAAGCTTATGTTAATCTATATTTAGCTAAAATCATTGTCATATCACAGAGCCTGTTTTCTTTTTGTGACAGTAAGTTTCCAACTTGACAAAAACCTAGAAAAATCTTTCTTAGAAGAGATGCTCAGTGAGAGATTATGTAGGTCAGATTGACATGTGGCTTTTTGTGGGGCATTGTCATAACTGTGTAAATTGACACAGGAAGACCTATCCTGAAAGTGAGCAGCACCATTCTCTGGCTTGGGACCCTGAGCATAAAAGGAAGCAGGCTTAGTACCAAGTGCGCATACAATCATTTTCTGTCCCTTCTTAGCTGTGGATGTGGCTACCTGTCTCAGGTTCCCACCTGACTTATCTGCTGTGAAAGATTAGAACACCGAGCTTGTAACTGAATATACTCTTTCTCACTTAAAGTGTTTTACCACAGTGCCAGAAATAAAACTAAAAGACTACCATATTGTCTGATCTTTGAAAATTAAAAATCTTATGTTTCTCTAGCAATATATTCATATCTCTTTCTTCTGCTTTTTTTCTTACCTTGGTACATCTTTTTCCTAAAAATATCATTATTTATATTAATTTTAATATGTCTAGAAATGTTAGGAACATGAAAATTCAACAACATATTTCTCTTTTGTTAGTGATCTCATGTAAAGCATAAAGCTTAGGGAAGCTGTTTATATTTTTCTAATGTAAACAGTCCATCTTCCTGATGGAGGAGGATTGACTCAAGGCATCTGTCTACTTGATGTCTTACTGAATATTCTTCTTAGTTAGGAATTTTTAAACTCAATATTAACTTTTCAGCTAGAGAAATTTAAAATGGCAAACTGATATTTTATCAATTTCTCAGTATTTGTATCCCTCACTTATTTTACCATTATTGTTGTTGCTGTTCAAGGCTGCACAGGTTTGAGCATGTTAGGCAAGTTCTATATCACTAAACATATCAACACTCTCAATTATTAAAAATCAATTACTTTTAAGAATTAAATGTGCCAAGCAATAGTCATGGTGGTGAACTGTCAAGATGTAGTCTAGTGGAAGAAATGTAGGTCATCCTACACTAGAAGGTGACAGTGGGTTTCCAGACTCTCCACCAGTCTTTCTACTTTCTCACTTCAATTAAGTGACCTACCTTTCCACCACAGACCCCAGTAAGATGTACCACCTCAACACACACCATATACAAAAGGCCTAGTCACCAAAAGCTCTGAAACCATAAGCCAAAACAAATCTTTCTATCCTGTAATTGCCTGTCTTTGATGGTTTTTCGCAGTAAGTGGAAATTAGCACAGCCACTAAATTTGAAAGTTTAAAAGCTCATTCTTTATTTTAAAAATAGCATTAAATGTTGAAATATATTTTTGGCTTTATAAAATAGAGCATTACTGTTTGGGAGTACGCTGTAATGTTTTCGGTCGTAGAAGATCTTTAATTCCCTTATCCTTAGACAACCTTGAAACTTTTCCTTCAATGTTTAAACTTTATGACTATTTCCTAGGTTTTTGTTTTGTGAAGTTAATTTATATCAGCAGCTTGGGAGATGGATCAGATATTAAGAGCACTTGCTACTCCTGCGTGGGACCCAGGTTCAGTTCCCAGGCCCTATATGTTGATTCACACCTGCCTGTAACTCTTGTTCCAGAGGATCTAGGTCTTTCTTCTGGCCTCCATGGGAACCAGGTGTATAAGCATTCATACATATAAAATCAAATAAAACTTTAAGATATTACTATCCTCATAAATATGTTATGTTATATTTATAACATATACATATGATATGTTATATCAATAGATTTGTGTTACAAGTATAGAATTATAGACAGTTTGTACTTATATAATTTCCTCTTCCCATTTATGGCATTTAGCATGGCTTTTGTTTCTTTAATTTTTTTCAGATTTGCATGTTGTAGGAATGAGTGTTGTATTCTTTTCACTTTTTATTTATATTTGGATGAATCTCCAATTTTGTTTTATGATTTAGTATATTAAACCTTCAGTGGCTGTTTGAAAAATTGCAAATCTTCTGTTTGTATAGTAAAATAAATTACTGTGTTATTTCAACATAATTATTAAATAGTTCTTGGTTTTTATATCAGTTATATATCAAAACAGAAACAGTAATATTCTGGAATGAAAGGGAGAGATAGGCATGTTTTAATACACTTCACTTTTTTGTTTGATTCCACAAATTTCTATTTTTTATTAAAAATACTAAACTGAATATTAGTGTGTTAAACTTTATTAAATTCATTTTTAAATGCAATTCACTTAAATATGTTGACTTAACCACAAAGTTTAGACTCATTTCTAAGTTCAACTATTTTTACATCTTACCATTATATTTGCTTCTCTTGCCTTTTGGTTATAGTTACACTATTAAAAGTGAAAAATTTCACTTTACTAAAATCCAAAAGTATATAACACTAATATCTGATGCACATGAAATCAAAATTTTAAAAAATCTTTTGGATGATGTTAAAATCTACTGTATACCTTAGCTTAATTAGAATCTACAAAAATTCACCTTATAAATCCACAGTAATAAGGAGTAAGAAATATGAACTGATGCTGTATCTGGGAAATGTATTAACACGTCGTGCAACCCTGGGGGCTGAGGTAAATGGTTCAGTGGGTAAAGCGCGTGCTGTGCAAGAGGGAAGACCACCGAACTCCTACTGAAGCCAGGCAGACTTGGCTTTTGTGTGTAATTCCAATGCTCAGGAGGTGGAGATGGGATTCCTGATGCAAGCTGGACATCTGGACCAGCTGAATCAGCAAACTTTGGATTACATCAGAAACTTTGCCTTAATGTATCAGGTGGAGAGTGTTCAAGGAAGGAAGGCACTTAGAATCAACAATGGGATTCTGTAAGTGTGTGCATGTGTACACATGGGCACCACAAAAATGAACACACATATGTGCATACCACAAGCACACACACACACACACACACACACACACACGCACAAATAGAAAAAAACAAATTTGAGAATAGAATTTTCCAAAAATAAAGATACAAATGCCAGAAAGAAAAAAAATCAATGAATAAATGGTTTTCTAAACACATGAAAACCCTTTGCTTGAAGACTAGGAAATGGTGCTGGGAACAAGAGAGATTGGCTCATGTGGGGTCCTACCTTAACAAGCCCAAATAAAAGAATGAAGATTGCTCTGGGCACGCTGCAGAAGCTTGGAGACAGAAACAAATTTGCAAGATACTTTAATATTTAAAAAATATTTTGGTTGATTTTTTGCATGTTTCAACACTATATTTTTATTATGTTTAGGCCTATTTTCCTCTCTCTACCTCTCTTCTCTCTCTTGTTCTTTCTCACTCTCTTTTGTTTTTTATGTATTCTGTCTTCTATGTTAAGGTTTAAAGACTCAAAGTTTGTGTCCTCAAGTGTCCCTATGTGTGAGGCTAGTTAACCTATCCAGCATCACGTCCATAAAGGCAAACAACTCTCCCTCTCCCAGGAGCGATCAGTTGCAATGGTTCCTCAGCTAAGGTTGGGACTTCTTTCCCAGTTCTCATACTAATGCTGGAATTTTGTCTGCGCTGATCATGGGTCTTGTGTATGCCATTGCCATTGCTGTAAGTTCAAATGAGTAACTTTCCAGCTATCTGGAAAATTCTCCTTCCTTGTGGTCAGCTGCCACTGCTGGCTTTTACAATCTTTCCTCCTCCTCTTCCTTGATCATTGGGTGACAGAGACTTGATAGAGGTGTTCTATTCAGGGAAAAGTCCTCTGCAGTCTCTCATTCTCTGCACTTTGCCCAGTCACCAAAACTAATTTAAAATTTCACTTTAACTCAATCAGAATGACTAAGATCAAGAGACCAGAAGACCCTGGACGTTGGGGAGGAGATGGGAAATGGGAACCCCCATTCCTTACTGGTGGGATTACAAACTGGTGCAACCACTGTAGAAATTAGTGTGGAGAATACTAAAAATCTAGAATTAGATCTCCCATATGACCTGGTTACAACAGTCCTTGGAATAAACACAAAGGACTCAGCATCTTGCTGCAGATCCCTGCTCAGTCATGCATGTTTGCTGCTGCACTTTTCGCAATAGCTAGAATGTGGAAACAATCTAAATGTCCTTCAGCCTATGAACCGAATGAAAATGTGGTGCATTTACACAATGGCATTCTCTCCAAGTCCTTTCAGCAATAAAGAAGTAATGAAAATTTCAAGTACATAGATGAATAGAAACTGTTATATTAAGTTAAATAACACCAATTCAGAAAAATAAATGATATATGTTCTCTCTCATTTGTGGATCTTTGTTCCAAATACTTAGATGTGAGTGTATGTCCTGATGTTACTGCAGAAGCCAAGAAAAGGTAAAGGAACAATGGGAAAGTGGAAGAAGGAGCTTGAGAGAGGAAGATAGTGGGAGACAGATGTTAGAAAGGAGAAAAGGAGAACAGGGATACTTTAAAGAGATGGACATAAAGGAGGGTTAAACGGGAGAAGAAAATGGAGAGAGAATTAACTCTGAAGGGGTGTGAAAAATAGAGGGACATGTATTAATTCCAAAGCCTACTGAAAAGTGTACATACAATTTATGAATAGGAGTGCATAGATGGTCTGTATAACAGAATCACCACAGTGTCATAAAGGGCTAACCTGCTTTCCAGTTGTTACTCAGGGTAGTCCAAGCTATTGTCAACACACAAGCTATTGTCACAGCCTTTGATTGCCTCCTGGAACTCGAAGGTAAGACCCCATTGTGGAAGACACGTTACATTTTGGACAAAGGACTTGGAGCAAAGGCGCTGGAATGACCCGGAAGCCTCCTCTTTAAAGATTACTCTTGTTGCACCAGAAGATACTACGCAAACTGCTAAGGGAGAAAAATCAATCAAAAACAAAAGTCAATGATTCCCTGCAGCTGAAAAATTTATGAACCACAGCAATGATCAGCCCAGCAACTAATCTTTACATGTAGCAGTGACACATCTTGGAGGTATCAACAGCTGTCTAATTGGAATTAAGGCACACTCAATGGGAGAGAGCTCATGTGTGGTACTGTACACATAGCCTAATATACAGGGCTGAGAGGTCATAGATCTTAGAGAAAAACCTAATTTTGTCATACCTCATAGATCAACACAATTTCTTATGGTATTCTAAATACAAATCCTTGTATTTACAGACTTGTGCAATTCTTAACACTCATCAATGAAGCATTTTTGCAACTGATTGAGATGATTAACAAAGTTCCAAATCTGGTCAAATGCAGAGAATAAGTGTCTGTGAGTTTTCCAGTGCTAACTGCCATATCTATAATGCAGCGTCTATTCTTAAAGCTCAGGAAACAGTGGGAGAGGGGAAGGAAAGAAAATTAATATGTCTCAACTCTCACCAGCAAAGCTTCCTCATGAAACAAATGAAGATTTACTCAGAAAACCAAAACTGGACAAATTTTTAAGATTTGCTTTTAATAAGAGCAAATGTGGCTTTATCCTTATATATCAGCCTATAGTCTATGCTTTGTGTCTGGAGCTAAGGCTGCTGTGATAACTAGAGTTCATGGTTGGAGTAAATGAGTTTGGGTAGAACTGCCTTTGTTTCTTACATGAGTCTAAATACTTTTTCATTCCTCCTTCATCAGGTCACAGTATCATTAAACAGGCTCTTGAATACCCATCCTTTATGAACACTTCAGTTTTCTCAGTTTGGCTAGAATGTAGTAGATAAAGGGTCCCATTGAGAGAATGGATTACAAGGAACATTAAATCAAGAAAAAAGTCGAAATGATGGATTCATTCATTTAATTACTCTTTCTATTGAAAAGCAGTAAGAAGAGGAAGAAAACTAAATGGTTCTTTAATAATCTCATCAAGATTCAGTACCACACTGTTTCTATGAAAGAAAGGCAATTAAATAATGAGTCATAAGTGTGATTGAGCAAATGTTTATTATGGAAAAAAAAGAAAACTGTGTTAGCTTCTTTTCTCATTTCTGTGACTAACTTAACGAAAATTTTAAGAGAGGAGAGGTTTGGAAGTGGGTTTCACTGTGGCATACAAGACACAAGGAGGTGTGGTGGCTGCTTATGTTGTCTCCACAGCCAGGAGATGGAGAGTCAACAGGTTGTGTAGGCAGCTATAAATGGAAGTAAAAGGAGAACTACTTCCTCAAGTGAAGTTCCACCTCCTCAAGATTCCACAACCTTCCTAACAGTCCCACCACGTGGTGCTCATGGGTTCACACACTTGAGCCTACGGTGACCATTTCGCATTCAAACCTCAGCAGTAACCTCTGCATTGGTAAAGACATTTTGGCATTGAGTATATTAAGTATATTAAGTATAAGCATAATTAGTACATTCAAAGGCAAAAGAATTGTCCTCATGGTCAAAGTTAAAAATAAAAATGGAGATGATGGCAGAGGGGAAAGAGACTGTGGAACAGCAGAAAAGGAGGAAGTACACAGTGTGAAGTCAGGAGGAAAGAACAAGATGAAGACTGACTGTGAAGACTTAATGATACTAGTGGCAGGGTGTGATGATATGCACTTGAAAATACTTATGTTTGGGCAGAAATTGATGATACATCACTACAAGCTTATCATATTTCTTATATATCTGATTTCTTTTAAGCAGGGGCTCCCAGTAACTCCACTAGCCTTGAACTCAGTATGTTGACCAGGCTGACAACAATCTCACAGAGATCTGCCAGCTTCTGATCCCCAGGACTGGGATTAAAAGTGTACCTTCAAACCCAGCTCCATATATGATTTTTAAACCAATGTTTAATATAGAATAATTTTAATTGGAATCCCCCCAAATATTTTAAAAGTACTGGTATCAGGGAATAAAATAGTCAGACTATTTAGATGTGAAAGTAATTGTGACCTCACTAATTTCAAATCCAAAGTGTTTCAAGGTAAATATATCTTGATCTAAAATCTGAAAAATTCAAATGTGAGAAAAAGAAAGAAAATCACGAATTTTAGAATGCTTTTCAGCTCAGCTTTTCTCTTGCAACCCCACCTGCTGTCTCCTGCTTCTATTTAGTTAAGGCTCCCTAATTCCTGATAAGATATTTTAAGGCCCATCACATTCAAATAAAAACCACATAATTGAGCAATTTTACTCTCTTTTGTGTGCCTGTGACATCCCAGTAAAACATTTATAGTACCCAATTGGTTGTCGTCATAGGTTTATTGATATGTGCTATGTGTAGGTGTCCTTGGTTAATATATTCTTTTTGTTGAAAATCAGAGTTTGATCATTTTCCCCTGTAAAAGATTAGGGAGCATTTTAGATTTTGTGAGCAACACATTCTTTGTTTCAACAATCACACTCTACCTTTCAAGTATAAATGTAGCCATAGACAATATATAAATGAACATGTACTTTATATTAAATCCTGATTTACAGAAAAAATAGAGCTGATTTGCTCCATGGATTGCAGTTTGTTGAGTCTTTTACATAAAGATTTATGCAAATTGTTTTCTAGCCTTGCCATTCTTAAAAATAAACCTCTAATAATATCTCGAATATATAAATAACTCAAAGTTAAACACGAAAATAAACTAATAAAACAAATCATCAAATCTTAAATGGGCAAATAAACTGAAGAGACACTCTTAAGATATGACACTCAATCATCACTAAATACATGGAAAATGTTTAATATTCTGAGTCATATGACAAATGCAAATTAAAACTATACTGAAATTCTGTCATGCCCATCAGGATGACTGTCATGAAGAAACAAATAGCAACTACTTTTGAGTGTCCATGAAAATGGGCACTCCCTCGGCACAAGTGCTGGCAATATAACTTGGTTCAGCCTGTATGTAAATCAACTTAGAGGTTCCTTGATAAACTGAAAATACATCTAGATGTTCCAACTGTACCCTTTCTGGGACTGCATTCAGAGGACGTCAGCATACTAAGGAGGAAGCTGTTCAATCAGGCTTATCACAGCACCGTTTACATTAGTTCAACATTGTGAACTCAACTTAGATGTCCACTGAGAGATGAATAAACAAAACTCAGTGCACATTCACAGTAGAGTTTCATTCAGCAACAAAGAATAGACTTATATAATTTTTTAGAAAATGAATGTTAATTGAGATAATCATATTTAGTAAATTAAGTTAGAGTCAGATAAATGTCATAATTGTTTGGAATCGAGATTTTACACACACACACACACACACACACACACACAGACACACAGAGAGAGAGAGAGACAGAGAGAGAGAATCACAGTAGAATGTAGACTATTTGAATGAGAGAAGGATGAGAACTGGAAATAAGACGTAGTGGTCAGGAGAAGGAACATGCTGAACACCAGAATATACTTGAACCAAGTATTAGAAAGCCCATTGCTTTGTGTAATGTATATATAAATGAATTTATGAAGCCCCCTTTGCTTTGACCACAGTAATATACACAATAATCTCCACTAGGTAAGTTAATTCCTTCTACCAAGCTCTTATTGCAAACAGTCATACAAAACAATTAAATCTAAGTCATTTACCTACAGAGAAGATGCCAGAAGACGCATTCTCCCTCTCTCTTAGGTCTTGAAGTCAAGAGCCTCCTGACTCAATTTTCTGGATACTGGTCTTGAAATCATGTACCACCATTCCTGGCTTGGGTTTCTTCATTCTAGATATATGACCATGCACTCATCCTTATAAAGCTATTGCATAGTGATTCTCAGTGATGAAATTGAGCCTGAAATTTGCTCCCTATGTAGTTCCTACCATTTTTAATTGTGGCCCTGTCAGTGCTGCTGTCTGTCTTGGTCCCTAACAGAAGACCCCGTTGTGTGCTGTGTGTAACCAGTCAGTTACACATACTTCTTGTTTTCTGTTTTCATTCTCCTCCATCCCCTAATTTAATGATGTACTCCACTCCTCTCATTTTTGCAGTGAATGGTGATCTTGGAAACAAAGCATCCTGTCTGGTCCATTTGCCACACTCTTGATTCTCCTTGGTTAAAAATGTGGCTTTGTTTCTCTATTTCGTCAAGAAAGAAGGTGAATATATCACTTCTGACTGGTATTCCACTAATTAATGTGATCTTGGAAACAAAGCATCCTGTCTGGTCCATTTGCCACACTCTTGATTCTCATTGGTTAAAAATGTGGCTTTGTTTCTCTATTTCGTCAAGAAAGAAGGTGAATATATCACTTCTGACTGGTATTCCACTAATTAATACTTCATCTATCATGTTTCAAGGCTTTGTTAAAAACACAATGAATATCAAAAATTGTACCAGGAGATCAGTTTATAAGAAATCTCCCTATATGAAAAGCATCAGCTCTCCTGATATTCTTATGTAATCTGCACCAAGAATCAGAATGAAGATTAAAATAGCAATATCAATTGCAGCAAACAAGTGTCACATTTTGAAACGGAATGTTAAGTACAGGTTTTGACTCGAGGTGCACCCAGATGATAATGTTGTCTTTTTGTCAATTCATATTAAAGTCATATTCTCTGTGTCCAGTTGTGGACCAGCGTGGGTCATAGTCATTATTTTAGTATCATGTCAGTTTGTCAATGAATTTTTATTTTTTGTCTAGGAATATATTTCAGTTCGCATCTATGCCACAATACATGGCCCTGGAGGTTTGTGCATGAAATATACAATAGAGCACTAGAATAAGTGAGGTAGCCTAAAATGTGGCAAGAGGAAGAAAGCCAAATTGTAGAATTACTATTGCATATGAATTTCCTCTGAACTGAACTGAACTTAGGAAGGAGTGGAGAGTGTCTGGGAAAGCTGAGACTTAAAAGATTCACAAGAATCCTCCCCAAGTTATAGACCCAGCAAACAACTGCAAAGTGTGGTGACTGATTCAGTACACTGTCTGGGAGACATTGTCTTACCTGATGAGCTGCCAGAATATTATGCAGTGAGCTTGAGAGACATAACTTAATGAGTCATCACCCAGGCTAAGGTGGGCTTTTGGTAAACATGATGAGGATAAATTCACCTAAAGTGTAACTAGCCAACTATGACCCCAGTATAACTCTGGGCTCTGCAGGGCGCTAACAAATGTATTTGATAAGAGCCTTCAACTCTTTATCATCCTGCTTCTACCTCCTAATTGTTGGGAAGTCAAGCACATGCCTCTACATTGGCCTTATGGCATCTATCCTATGGCCTGGGTAACAGGCATATTCTTGATCTATTTTCCTTAATAACAGCCTGTACACAGGATGGAGGCCACATTCCCAGCCCAGCCTCAGTTGCAGTCTGCTGTGTCCCGTGACCTGAGTCCTCCCCTCCATATAGGAAGAGTGAGTGAGAGCAATGTGTTGTCCTTCATCAAAACCAGTTTTCCAGCCTGATTGGAGACATAGGACTCAAAAGGTATGGTGTAATCTATTGTGGTTCATGTAGTTAGGGTTATGGTTTAAAATTATCAAGAAATAAGTTCATGGGGTGAACTTCAGAAGAAACTGAAGCCGTTTTGGGGGGGCTTGCCTGAGGCTCGTGGCACACCTGAGCAGTGCTGCAGCTGTGTCAACTCCCGGAATAAAGATGAAATGTTAAGAGGATAGATGTGGGCAAGGCAGACGCGTTTATAGGCCACAGTACCTCTGAGAATCACATCAGTTCTTTAGACTCCATGCATCTTCCATCAGGTCGATCTGTGAACTACATGACCCTATCTGCCACAGCATGGGCCAAGGCCACCAAAGAACATGCATCGCAACACAGTTCAGAAGAAATATCAAGCAGAATAGTCCAAGGTCTCATAGAGGACTCCAAAGATCTACCTACAGCTCTAAATATAAACTTTTCTTGTGATGTTCGAGGCTTGAAGTACTCAGGCTTTCTGGGTATGTAAATTTTTTTCTAGCTATGTAGAGTTTCACGAGACTGAAACTGGGTATCTGGAGTGTGGTCACTATCCTGTGATTACAAAGATGTTTGACTATTACAGAAAATAATAAGAAGCTCACAATCTAAACCGCTGATTTATCATTTCAGAACCACCTACCTATGAATTCTGTGTATGAAATATATTGATAAGTTCTATTTTTAAAAGCTATTCTGTTTAGCTTTTATTTTTTGATTCATTAAAGGATTGTTACCTGACACAGTAACTCTGTATATTATGGAATGTAAGAGAAGTTTGGAGGTTATAAAATATATATTAAGATGGGATTGGATCTCAGAGCTGAGGCACATGTGGCTGTCATTTTTTGGCCCTCTGTCCAAGCTAAAATAGAAGTGATGTCTGCCAAACCTTCATTGAGATCAATTCTTTGTAACAAAACTCAGAAATTCTATAGGCTGTCACTCACTCTCTCTCTTTCTCTCTCTCTCTCGTGTGTGTGTTCATACACATACACACGTTTCTGAGTGTACACATCTGTCTGTGCAGATGCTTGTGGCTTATGTATATATAGGTCAGAGGTCCAAAATGGATGTCTTCCTCTGTAATTCTTCCCACAGTTTACTTGAATCAGTGTCTGGCACTGAGTCTGGAGTGTAATGATTGATCAAGGATACATGGCAATGAAGACCCAGGTTTTTCCTGTCTTTGCCTCCCCAGCACTGAGATTATAGGTGCTTCCCCTAGAAGACTTCTTTCTTGGGTGCTGAGGATCAGAAATCAGGTCCTCATGCTTTCATAGCAAGCACATAAGCAATGAACCGTCTCCCCTCTCCTAATTCTTATTTATTACTGAAATGGATTTTACCTTCACTTACCAAGTTCAACTTTTTGCATAATGAAATTTCAGTATATATTTCTTTTTCTTCCTTTTCAGTTCCTTCCTTTCCGCGGTCCCCTCATCTCTTTTCCTGTTCCTTCCTTCTGTCTCCTGCTCCCTCCCTTCCAGCTCTTCTGCTTTTCTTTCATCTGCCTCATCTTTTATCTCCTTCTTTCCTTCCCTCCCTCCCCCTCTCTTTTTTCCTTGCTTCTTTTCCTCCCTTCCTCCCTCCCTCCCTCCCTCCTTCTCTTCCTTCCTTCCTTCCTTCCTTCCTTCAATCCTTCCTTCCTTCCTTCCTTCCTTCTTTCCTTCCTTCCTTTGTTCTCTTTTTACGTTCTTGGACTCCTTTTTAGTTCATCCCTCCCTCTCTCCTTCCTTCCTTCTTCCTTCCTTCCTTCTTCCTTCCTTCCTTCCTTCCTTCCTTCCTTCCTTCCTTCCTTCCTTCCTTCCTTCCTTTTCCTTTCTGTTTTCTGTGACAAGGTTTTACTGTGTATCCCACACTGGCTTCCAACTGATGATCTTTCTGCCTCACCCTCTTGAGTGCTGGAATAATAGGCATGTGCCACCACACCTGTCTTTTTTCCTTTTCCTATAAAAATGGAAATGCTTTCTTCTAAATGAATAAAATCTGACATAAATCTTTGGTAGTTTCAGATAAGTCACTTTAAAGCCCAGCTTTCCAGGACTTCATTCCTTAATATTTTGAGTCTTTTATTATAATTTTGGATTATAGAAATCTCTTTTATACTCTCCAGACTTAAGAGTTTGATTTTGATATGAAGATGTAATTTTCTATAGAATTCTGAGCGTTTAGTGCTCCTGTGAAAGGGTGACATTGGGGTGTTAGGCATTTGTTTCAGAGCCTGAGGAAGACGTCATTCTTATGTTGTCACCTCAGGTGATGTGTAGATCACAGTGTCATTCAGAAGTCCTCACTTGATTTATTGAAAGACTCTGCTGGTAGAAACTTGGGGGTGTTGCTGATTTAGAGGCATTTTCTTGTGGATTTAAATATGGAATAATGTCACAGTAATGAGGAAGATGAGCATGCAAAATGAAGCAGAGTGTCTAGCTTACGACAGAACCTCACAATAGTGTTTATCTACTTTTTCAATAAATGCATTACTTTGGTTCTATCTTTACTCTGAACCTAATTTGCTTACAACACTTTCTCTTAGTCTCTCCATATTTTCTTCAATTTTAACAATTTTAACACAGTTTAAAAATAGAATAATTTTTGATATCCAGGCATGGTGCTGCATGATTATAATCCTAGCACATTGGATGTGGAGACAGGAAGATCAGGAGTTTTAGGATCATCCCTGGATACTGAGATATTTTCATGCCAGCCCATGCAAGGAAATCTTTTTGGAAAAAACATAATCCTATTTGAATACAGTTCCCATATATCACTCAGCTGTTTCCCCCTGTGTTCATTATTTAATTTATTTTGGCTTATTTGTCAAAACTAAGAAATCAGGAATACCAAAGTGGCTTGGTGGCCAAGCCCGAGGACCTGAGTTCCATCATGAAGAGCCACATGCTAGAAAGAGAGAATCAATTTCTCCATATGCTAGAGAGAATCAGTTCATACAAATTGTCCTCTGACCTCTTTGTCTTCATGCCCTGGCATATGAGCACCGTCCCTACGCAATACCACACACAAGCACACAAAAATCACTAAGTAAGAATATAATAATTAAAAAAAAAAAACTAAATATCTGGGCCTGGAAAACTCTTGTTAACCTCCATTATTAATAAATCCTGGAATTTATGAAAATTTCCTCAGTTTTCACCTAATGCTCTTTTTTATTCTATTTCAGGATCATGTCCTCAATACATTAAATTTAGTTATCTTGCCTCATTAGTTTCTTCTAAGCTATATTTCCTCAGACTGTCAAATGCACAACACTTAGCCATCCCCCTGACACCAGCAGATGCTGTGGAAATATTGGTGAACAAATCATACGTGTTTGCTTTACACCACATTGGCACTTTGTCTAATATGCAAAACTGCCACTGGCAGTTTTTTCAGCTTAAGTTTGTCTTCGGAGAGTCCTCCTCTTCTCATCTTTCCACGGTATTTGTGTTAACACATACTTTTTTTTTTTTTTTTTTTGCAAACAGCATTTAGTTGTTAATTCTTCATAAACTGGTTTGAAATTCTCCAACTTTTATTAGAAACGATCCATGTTTGCCATTATCACTACTGAACAGGACCTTTGTCATAGTTTGGTTAAGAGGAAAGATTGGCCTGTGGGCATGTCTTAATAGCTAATTAGGGTGTGATGGCCCGGCCCACAGAAGATGGTCTGGTCAGGTGACCCTGAGCTGTGTAAGAAAGGTGGTTGAATGTGAGCCTAGCAGCAAGTCATAAGATTCCTTCCCACTCTGGGCTTCAGCCCCCGCCGCCAGATTCCTCCCTTGAGCTCATACCTTAGTTTCCGTCTATGATCAGAGAAACCTTTCCCATCCCAAGTCGGTTTTGGTCAGCGTTTTAACACAGCAGCAGAAAACAGACGAGAACAACTTTATTTTCAGGTTTGCTTTTATTTTCTTAGCTACTGTATTTATTTTCTTTTCCTACGTTTCCCAGTTAGCACAATTTTTTCTTCCCTGCTTTATGTCAGCGTTATATGTCTCTTAAATCGATTTCCTTACCGAATTCACAAAGGCTAATCAGAACACTCCTGTGTGTGGCATCTTTAGCGTCTTTTGTGGTCATTCAGGTGATAACAGCAATGCAGTGCACAGTCACTAATTTGTCTTTAAAAGACAGCACTGTCCACTTCCCGCGCCTTAAGTCAACAAGTGTGGTACTGCCCCCATGAGACATCCTGAGTCGTGCTCTCACACAAATGCAAAATAATCTTTTTTAGGTCCATGCTGATGCTTGTCTTGCTTATCTTTACGTTTCTCTCACCTCTTGCTCATCTTTTCATAATGGGCAAAAGTGGACTTTTCAAACTTGAGGAATGAAAAGCATACAAAAGCTTTACCTATGTAGAAACTCTCAGATGTCAACCTTCCCTCTTAGTGACAGGCATGATTTCTGCAGGTTCAGCATGAGAAATAATGAAGAAAATAACAAGAACAGAGACAAATGTGGAAAGGCAAGCAGAATTAATGGAAGCCTTTAGTTCCTGGAGGTGCTGTTGGTCCCCTTGTTTTTGTT
Organism: Eospalax fontanierii; assembly: GCA_035773235.1. Lineage (NCBI taxonomy): Eukaryota > Metazoa > Chordata > Mammalia > Rodentia > Spalacidae > Eospalax > Eospalax fontanierii. Next base: position 47,518,973 of record CM069547.1, on the reverse strand, counting down.
GTCTAATTGTTACATGTTTAAGGAGGTAGTGTCTCTCTTCCTCATTACCAATATATTGGGTTTCTGTCACTCGTTGCCAACAGAATCCTAATTGACAAACAGCTAAAAAGTGACAAATAATTGAACACACATTGTCTCGTTGTGTCCCATGCTTCCCTAGCTTACAAATTTAATGATGTTTTGATCTCCTAATGATCTTCCACTTAAAAGCACTAGCCTTGTCTCTCTGTAGCCATCAATAGTTGGGGAGACAGTAAAGTGAAGTAGGAAATAAGAGGTCAAAGGTCAAGTTCTCCTCTCTCCAGAAAGCATTTTGATTTATTTACTGTTGTGACTTATATCAGTGATGACTGTGGTTAACGTTGATAGTTAACTTGACAGGAACCAGAGTCATTGTAGGAGTCAAGACTCCGGCCTATCTAGAATGTGTTAATTATGTTGAAAGAGCAACATTAAATGTGAGTTGTGTCACCTCATCATCTGGTGTTCTGGACTGAATAATAAAGGACAAAACTGGGGCTAGAGAGATGGCTCAATCTTTAAGAGCACCAGCTGCTCTTTCAGAGGACCAGGATCCACATGCTGGAATTACAAGTCTGCAACACATACCTACCTAGCAATCTGGTTCTAAAAGAGAAATAACATTGGAAGGATTCAAATAAGGTGACCAATCTTTTGGGATGCAAGCCCTGGTTGCCTTTTTAAAGCATAGTGTCTGTGAGGTAGAGAAGACACCATTCCAATTTTCAAAATGACTTTCCACCAGACATACAACAGTCACACAGAAATATTTCTCAAATTGAGGGCGGAAGCCATGTGGCTTAACAAAGTTGGTTTTGTGAGGAAAGCCACACTTTAGAATCACACTTAACATCTGAGGCTTAGAAACCTTTAAAATATTGATAAAATAAAAATTCAGTGCTAATTGGAATTCTCTATTTTGACTGTCAGTTCTTTCATTGAAAACATTAGAAGTGGTCCTATGTATAATTGACTGAGTAACAGTGAAAATCACTCTAAAGTGTTATGAATATGCTTAGGCAAGCATGGGGCTGGGCTGGAGATGCAAAGCCTTTCGATTTTGTGGTTTCAAGATCCCATTTTGCAGAGAGCCTACGGGTCTGACCGCTAGTTACAGAGGAGCTTTGAGAATTTTTGATGATATGGAAGCCTCGGCAGTGAGAGATCAAAGGCTGGAACACTGAGGCAAACGCAGGTTCATGCATTTTAAAGGCAGCTGTGCCCTAAATAATTTCAAGGACCAGGATGGAAACAGGTGGGGGTCCATGAGAAGAATCGCCTACTATCAAAAGATGGTGAGGAAACCAACTGACCTTTCCTTCAGATCGACAAAAATGTTTATGGCACTGAGCACTAACTTCTCAGTTACTGCAGTAGAACTTAATGGCCATTATTCTATTCAAGAATAAGAAATATTTGCCAAAGTTGTGAGATAATGTATGTTACTTTGACTACTTGTCAATTTATACTAAGTAAATACTGAGAAAGGATTATAAAAAGAAGGAATGTGAAATAGTCTTTTATTGTATTTCAAATTACATTTATTTATTTGTGTGTATAGTGATATGCACATGCCATCCTCCCCATGTGTGTGTAGATCAGAGAACAAGGTTTCTCGGTGTTGGTTCTCTCTTTCCACTATGTGTGTCTGAAGAAAAGAACTCACACCCTCAGGTTGACAATAATCACCTTTACCCACTGAGCCATTTCATCTACCCCAATAATCATTTATTATAAAATTTCCTGCTGTTGGTTCCTTATTACCATATTGGACTTGATGTAAACATTCAGAGTGCTATGCAATGCCATACGCTCTTTTAAGGAAATTTTTCATTTATTATTGTTATTTTATGTGTAGGAGCATATTGTCTGCCTGAGTGCAATTGCGTTCACTCATGTCAGGCAGTGACCACAAAGATTGAAAGAGGGAGTTGGATTCCTCTGGAACCGGAGTTATAGATGGTTGTTAGCTGCCATGTGGATGCTAGGAATTGAAACTGTGTCTCCTGCAAGAGCAGTCAGTGATCTTAACTGCTGAGTCATCTCTCCAGCCCCTCTTACTTTCTTAAATGAATATAAATATACAGTTTTGGAAACATTTGCATTATAAATTAGATGACCAAAGTCTAGATTTACTCTCGGAATGGAGCACTCCTCAAATTTCACTGTTAACTACACACTATTTAATTTGGTGATAAGAGACTGCACTCTACTGCTGAGCCACACCTTCAGCCTGGTGACTGTATTTGAACCTTTAAAACCTAAGAAATTCAGCCTCTTGGAAAGATACTCTAGAAAACTCAAATACATAAAACTAAATTAGGTCGCTTATTAAGGATCAGGATTTCACTGAAACAAAGGTATTTTGTTTTAGAATTGATGAAACATACATAGATATTCTTTAAACTTGGACCTGTGGTTTATTTACCTCCTTGCCATGAGGAATTTGAGCGAATTGCTCAAGTTCCAGAATGCATAGCCAGGCATTAGAGAGCAACCCAACAGTTCTATTGCATACTCAAACTGCAAAAAAAATCCAGCATAAAACTGGGGATATGGGTAAGAAGCTTGGACCTCAGCTGTGGAACTGTTGACAGCTGATCGCTGCTAGGTCAGGGAAAGTTGGTCTTCTTTAAGGGAGTGATGCAGAAGAGGCTGACTAGACTCCAGTAGACGAACTTAAAGGAAAGAACTTCTAGGAACACACACTGGACTCCAAAGACCAGGGGAGAAAGTTAAATAGAGAAGAAAAGGGAGGTTAAATATGATTAAGAAATATTATATAAAATGCACAAAAATTCAATAAAAATATGCATTAGAAAAAAAAATCCAGAAGTTCAGCGAGATACAATACTTAAGGGAATCAGGCAGGGTGTGATAGAAGAGGGCTCCTGATTTTCCCTCTGGCATCTGCACCCTTGTACATGGGCATGCACACACATACACACACATACATACACACAGATACAGCATGTACATCCATGTGTAACACGAACAAAAACCACAAAATGGAATAAGTCTATTACCATTGACTAAAAGCCACTCTTTCCTTTTTATGTCAACTTTTCTCTGTTTAAGACAGAAACATAAACGTCAACCTGAATGTCTTGCTCCTCTTCCTCCAAAGCCAAACCTAAGTCTCCTGCATGCCTTGTGTCCTATCAGTTGTCTTGCTCAGGCTACTGGTCCTACTCTTTGTATATACAACATTCACACCACCCCCACAGACAGACAGACAGCAGACAGAAACACACAGAAAATCAAACTGGCATTGCATATCCAACCTCTGTGTCACATTTGCAGAAAGAAGAAAGTAAGTATCAACAGATACGTTTTATAGTAAGCACAAATTTAAAGACATTTTGGTTGAAAGTGGGCTTTGTGGGGGGCACTCTTCTCATTTGTCTTCTAAGAAGTGTTCTTAGTTAGGAATCCATTTCAGCTGGCAAACTCTCTGAGTTGTTTTTGTTTGGGTTTTCCTTTATTATCTCTCTACAGAAGGACTGGCATTCAGTCTTGTTTTGACTTCAGGCTTTGTGTACTAATGGTGTAATTTCTAAGAGTCAATCTGCAGCCAAGCCATAAAACTTGTCTTAATGGTATTTTTGCCTTGAGTGCCATCTGTAACCATGTAGGGGGTTTCCACTGCAACTCCATTTTATTGCTATTCCTAGGTGAGTCTCTTGGGGTCTCTTCTGCCTCTGGGCCTGAAAGTTTTGTGGAATCCACTGAGTACTGGGGAATCCTCAGTGGCTGCCCAAGTTGTGCACATATTCACAGGCTCCGCATATCCACCTACATCAGCAGTTCTCTGCTTACAGAATGTCTGTGCGGTGAGTTCTGTGCTTATTTGTTATGTTCTTTCCTTTGTGCATATTGGTGCTTTTGACACAAGGACAATCGGATCTAGGGGCACAGAAGTAACCGCAGATGCCACACCAGAAGTGTGCTGACGGCACCATCTGCTTTCTGTGATTCTCTCTTGGTCATTGATTTCTCTAGGAGGTTTTCTTCAAGCTAGTTGGGCAATGGTACAGCATGTTGAGTGACATATGGCATGCTTTCCCAATGCTGACTTTGGCATGCTGTTGTAGAAGGAGTAGGATATGGAGAACCAGAGCTCCAGATTGAGAAGTCTGGACCAGTTTCCTAGCTAGACAGTCAGGCACCCTGCCGGTCCTTAGTCTCCTAGTCTATAAAAACAAGGACAGATTATTTTTAAAAATGGCCACGAGATACTCTGATGAAAGAGAAAACATTAAAAATACTTCATGATAGACTAAGTAAATATAATTCATAATCTTGTAAAATTTCTTACAATTTTCTTATTGTAGCCAAACCATTTTCTAGTATCTGGAAGGCATCTTTTGCCCAAGTCCTAGTGCTGCGACTTAGTGATGATTGATGGTGGATGGGAGATTTTTTTAAAGATGTATTTTATTTTATTCATATCTATGTGTGAATGCCACATGTGTGTGGATGTGCCAATGGCAGCCAGAAAATTTGTCAGATTCCCTGGAGCTGGAGTTACAAGCAATTGTGAGTTGTCTTTGCTAGCTTTCAATTGCTATAATAAAGCACTCTGACCAAAACTACCTTGGGAAGAAAAAGGTTGATTTTATTTGTTGTATATCCCAGTTCATCCAGGAGGGAAGCAAGGGCAGGAACCTGGGGCAGGAAGCTGAAAAAACTCAGAGTGCATTTCCGGTGCTCCTCAGGCCTCTGTGCAGCAGGGTTTAGTATACAACCCAGGCCTACAGCCCACACATAGTGGACTGGGTGCTCCTCCCACATCCTTCAACAACTGAGAAAGTCTTTTACAGACATACCCACAGGCTCATTGGAAAATAATTTCCAAGTTTCTCTCTTCCCATTGGTGTAGGGTTCACAACTGAAGCTTAATTTTTGAGGAAACTATGTATATATGTACTATGTACTTTCAGGCATACATATTCTGTGCATATACATACATCTGTATGTACTTACAGACTTAAAAATTGAAAAATGCTTATCCTAAAGAAAGAAATTTTGATTAACAGAATTATTTATATTCAGTAAAGTCCATATAGAAGAGCAACTGACAGCATCTCTATATTTTTAAAGAGGAGAGAACGTTTATTTTTGTTCACATTTCCTCCATCATTGTGAGGAAGCCAAGGCAACAGAAACTTGAAGCAGACAGTCAGATGACAGCCATAGTCCAGAGAAGACAGCAATACCTGCATATGGGTGCTCAGCTCACATTTTTTTTTCTCATTTTCAAAATAATATTTAAATTTATTATTTTATATTTCCATACATGTAAACAATGCATTTCATTCATGTTCAATACATCTCTCAACTCGCAACAGTGAAGCTTCCACATGCAGCAGAAAGTGATGTGCACAAAAGGTCACAATTAGCCAAAGTGTAGAGAATAAGAAACTGCAGAGTGTGTATTCCTAGACAGGACTCCTATGTTAAACCTCAGCCATCCAGGACTCAGGAACCATTGTGGAAGAGGGGGCAGAAATATTGTAAGAGCCAGGGGAGGAATTACATGATCATAAAGAACCAGAATCATTCTGATTCCTGGGACCTTGCCCAAATGAACTTACAGCATGGTGACAGCATGCACAAAACCCATGCAAATTCAATCAGGCAAAAACCAGCACTGTGTTGGGGAACCGGCAGAAGGCCACAACTCTGGCAAGGAACTACTGGCAGATGATCACTGCTGGGTAAGGGAGAGTTGATCTTCTTTGATGGAGTGATGCTAGGCAGACTGAACAGGTTTTAGGGGATGAACTTGTGAGACACTTTGTTTTGTGAGACACTTTGTGATACAAGCTCAGCCTCTCTACAAACACCCCCCTTAATTAGAAAAGTAACCAAGAAACTACAAGGCTAGGTGGAAAAGACCCAGGGAATACAAAGGTCATGTCAACATCCCTTGGTATGCGAGATAAAGTCTGTGGGTTAAACATTCCACAGGAAGAGTCCCCTAACATCCCGTTTTAGGATTGTAGGTTAAACATTCCCCTAACATAGAATTGTAGGTTAAACAGTCCCCTAATCTCCCGTTTATAGGATTATAGGTTAAACAGTTCCCCAATATCCCGTCTATAGAATTGTGGGTTAAAACATTCGGTTAAAGTTAACCTCCTGTGAACTGCAAAGTAATGTGTGTGGTATTTCTGGAAAATTGTCTTCTCTGTAACCCTGATCTGTAAGCAAATATCCTGTTTGTGAACTGTTTGTTAAACTATATGTCAATACATAATTATCCTGTGAATTCCTACTATAAAAACCTGGCCTGGCAGAAGTCAGGCGGGCTTAGTCTCCTGAGGCTGAGTCTCCCACTTGCGAAAGTGAAATAAACCTACTTCTTGCTTTTTGCATCTGACGGTCTGGATTCTTGGGACTGGGGCTCCCGACGTTAGTTGCTCAGGTGGCCCATTGGGGTTCGAGTCCCCGGGCTGAGAGTGGGGTCTAACAAACTCACATTGAGGACATCTGAGTACACAGACTTAACTCAATAGGTCTTTATGTATATGGCAAAATGTGTGAATTCCTATGGGTGGGCTATGAGGGCTGTACGTGGGGAGAGGGGGTTAAATAAGATTAGAATGTAGTATATGAAATACCAAAAGTTCAATAAAAATAGTTCTTAAAATGTTCTACATGGCGGTGCAGGTTTATAATCCCAGTGCTGAGGAGGCAGAGATCAGTGGATCCCTTGGGCTCATTGGCCAATCAGCCTAGCATATTTGGTGAGTTCAGTGAAAGAGCTCGTCTCAAGAAAAGATGAAAGGTGCCAGAGGAATGGCATCTACATATATATATATATATATATATATATATATATATATATATATATTTTTTTTTTTTTTTAATTTCCAAAATCCTTGATTTTGAACACCAGTCCTAAACATTAAGCGCAAGGAAAGACAGAGGCAGGTGGATCTCTTGGTAGTCCAGTTCAACTTCATCTGCATAGCAAGTTACAGGCCAGCTGGGACTACAGGGATACCCTGAAATAAAATGTCACTGATTCCAATAGTAAATCAGAATAATGACAAAATGTCCACATAATTAGCATAGTTTTAAATTCATAAGCTATCACTGTTTTCATCTATAACCAATGGATAAAGAGAAACAGAAATGCATTTTCTGAAACAAACTAGATATACTAGCCTCCCTTACACTAACTTGTTAGTTGCCTCATAATAACACAGCTTTCCATATACGCTTCCTTCTCTTTCCCACGCTGTCTAGAAAGAGCTTTATGCTGACTGTACTGATGAAGGCTCTTCGATTGTTTTAACATTGCTGCAAGAATTAAATTTTACAAATTTGACTACGTGGAATAATTAAAGGAAGATAAATAGAGTGGAGGCGTGTAAAAAGAGAGGAGTGCTCATTATTGTTTCAGAATTCATCGCTAAAATTAGCATCAGGTATTAATGATTACATTCCTTCCCGGATGTCCTGTTTTAAAATAATAATATTCAGGGTTTTGATCCATTGATTACTAGCAATATCAATTACACTGATTGAAATCTGCCAGATAAATTTGTATAGTTACAAGGTGTTGTCTGAAACAGAGACTAATGTTATAAATAAATAAAGGAAGAGGAAATTCTAAGCCCAGCATTAGTGTCAGGGTTAACGAAGCATCCGCTCCTGGTATTTATTAGGGCCTAGAAATACAGCTCTAAGGGCAACATTGTTGTTTCTGGCAAAGTGGATGGCTTCCATCATTCATCCTAAATTTGCCTGCTTTGATTCTCTACTTAAGCATGAAAGGCAGGGGTTTAAAATGCACTGGGCCTAGACTGCCCTACACAGATGCTCCTGTGCTGAATACGTCCTCTAGAGAGTGGCTGAGAGTTCTTCAGTTCTCACTGAGCATTTGCTTGGTATAGGGGCCCTCACCTCTCACAGCAAGACTTCACACTGAGTGGAGAAGGAGAATGGGAGACCACAGACGATTCATGAGAATTTAAAAGAACTTTCGTCTCTACCACTGTCTCTGGTGGGATTTCTTCAGAAATTCCAAGAAGGCTTAGTTATACGCAGTGAACTAATAAAATTGTATATATACAATGCACATATCTACATAAAAAACAGACATTTGTAAAACTTTCAGACTAATAAGAGACAATGGATCCTGTGATCAGAGATTTGGCATTAGAATTTGGGACTCTTTAATGTCCCACTTGGAAAATCAGGTTGCTATATTTTTAGATAAATACAGTATGTGCATTCAGATGACATTTTCCCTAGAGTTGTAAAAATTTCATTTATGGATGCGCTTCCAGAGGCAGGGCAATCAGTTCTCCAACATTCTCTGATCACGTTGACAGTCTGAAGTGCGTTTTCTCAGCATGGTCATTTTAGGGATGTCATTGTGATGGGGCTGAATATTTCTGATTGGGAAGAGATTTGCAGAATGAATTTCCATAAGTGGGCAAACACTAGCAACAGCACACTTCTGTCTCTAGGAGAAACTGTAGACATCAGTATTCTTCAGTGTGTCTCACAGAAGGCAAATCCTTAGGATATCTTTATGGAATAAATATGTGTGTAAGAATCCTAGAGGCGGCAGTGAATTGTTTACCAACCTAGCCTAACTATACTAGCAATACTAATATATAGCCAAAATAAAATTCTGGCTAGCAGAAATTGTTCTTTCTTGACTGTGCATTTTTATACAGTGAGTATACTTATGTGTGTGTGTGGGTGGGGTGCATGTATGTATGTGTGTGGTGTAGACCTGAATATGTGTGCAGGTGCAATCTGTGGAGGAGGCTGGATGCTATGCTCTGTCACTCTGCTTTATTAAGCCCTTGACTCAGGGCCTCTCACTGAACCTGGAGCTGGGTCAGAATCCAGCAAGCTTCCATCATCCTCCTCTCTCCACCCCGTAGCACCAGCGTTACCAGCGAGTTTTCAGCCACAGTGGCTACATGGTGCATGCATGCATGCCAAAGTGTTTATACTAGTGTTCACAATCTGAACTCAGGTCTTCTTGCACATCCCCAAAGTATGTGTTTTTAGCAAAAGAAAAGAAAAAATAAAATGAGATGATTTGGATTCAAATATTTCTAAAATATAACAATTTAAAAACATTCTGAAGTCAGGTTCATTTCAATTAAAACTGAAAAGAACACATAGATAATAATAATATCATTAATGTCTAGATACAAACTCATCAGCATACAAGAACAGGATAAGGGATGTGAAGATGGCCTTCTGCAGCTAGCAACCTAAATGGTAATGACTGGGAACTATTCTTTCAGGATAATTTGCATTTTATATGTGAAAGAGCATTGTAGTTACACTTTTCTTATTTAATTTTACTGACTATTCCTAATTCAAGGATGTATATATGAAAAATATGTATATATATGTATATATATGAAAAAAGCCGTTCTCTAAGAACATTCAGTGATGAAAAAAGGTATTCTTCAGCCTAGTGTGGGAGTAAACCTGAACCAAGACATACATACAGGAAGTGGATTGATTATTTTATCATCCAACTTTAAAGGAAAATCTCATTCACGGCATAACATGTGTGTGGTCTTCTTGTAATCCACCCAAGTCTAACCTAGCAACCTTCATTTCTAAATGATACACTGGGCAAAAAATATTCAGAATCAGGAACCAAGTCTCACTGCTTCTCCATAGTAAAAATGGGAATCTGCTTCCAGAGAATGTTACTAAAGTGCAACATACTTCTACAGCAATTTTTTCTCTATTGTGATTACATTGAAAATATGACCCTCTACTCATCTTGGAAGCATTCATGTTTTACCTATGGATGAAAGTTTCTTATGCTGTTAAACTTTTTTCTGTTTATGCAATACATCATTTTTATGTTTTAGTATTATCTGAAATGACATTCTGATTGTATTTCTTGCTGTAATAGTTATACAATTTTTTTTTATTTAAGCATATTTGTGTATATGTGCACATGTGAGTGGACGATGCTCTGGAGCTGGAGTTACAGGTGACTGTTATCCACTCAACATTGGTGCAGGAAATGCACTGGAGCTCTGCTCCTCTGGACCAGCTGGAGGTACTCTGAACCATCTCTCCAGTTCCAATTCTTACATATTTTTAAGAATATATAACTTCCCAAACTTTTGTGCTTACCATGATAAAAACAATCTTTTAGCATTCTTCTCTTTTACTAATAACTGGTTATTGAATGAAATTTGGCAATTGTTCTTAGAACATGTTAAATATTAAAGGCCTAATACAGACTTCATTTCTCACTGGTTTAACACATTTCAGGGAAGCTTTTCTCTGCAGAAGATTCTGTAACCAGGGTCCTTTGTGACTTAGTGTGCAACAGTTCACTAATGTCTTGTTATTTACCAAGTTAATAAGGAATGAGGAAAACAGTCTGCCAGCTCCTTGAACCCTGGACAGTGGCATGCACTCTTGTGTTCACATTCCATTGGTTTTAAAAACAAACAAACAAACAAACAAAAAAAAATCTTCCTTAGCATCAGAGTTAAAGGGAAGCTGGGAACACAGGTCCCAAATAAATATGCCCTCCCAGTAGTACATTATAGAAAGCAAAACATTTCAGTAGATACCAATCTGACACATCTTAGTACTGAAAGAATAGAATTAGGTAGTGGAGAGGTGGCTCAGCAGTCAAGAGCACTGGCTACTCTTACAGAGGACGTGGGTTCAGTTCCCAGGCCCCACATAGCAGTTAGAAACTATTTGTAACTCCAGCTCCAGGAAATCTGAGGCCCTCTTCCTACATCTGTGGACACTGCATGACATGGGTGCATTGTATACAAGCGGCATACTTTCATACACATAAAATAAATATAGTAAAATATTTGAAATTACATTTTTAATGTGTACAAGTGTGTTGATTGCCAGCATGTTTATTGGTGTGTGTGTGGTGCCCACAATGTTCAGAAGACAGTGACAGAACCAGAGTGGCCATGTGGGTTCTGGGAGGCAAACCCATGCCCTCTGGAAGAGTAGCAAGTGCTCTTTTCCCCTGGGCCACCTCCTCAGCCCTTAAATAAAATATTTTTTTAAAAGAAAAAAATAGGCTCATGGAACATAGTGGAAGGGCTAGTAGAGAGAAAATTAGTGCCTCCCTCAATTCTCACCAGTGAAGCTTCCTTATACAAGAGTGTGATGCACACCGAAGACCACACCTGGCCAAGTCTTAAAGAATACAGACTGAATAGGACTCCGATATTAAACCTCTCCCACAGACAACTCAGGAACCATTGCAGAAGAGGGAGTGGAAAGATTTTAAGAGCCAGGGCTGGTTCATGAACATAGAAAAGCATAGGCATTCAGGTCACTGGAAGCTTGAACATGTGAACTTGGGGCAATAGTGGCATGAAGCACAGGACCTGTGCCAACTCAATCAGACATGAGCCCCCAGTGGAGTGAGAGAAATGGGTGGCAGGCCGCCTTTGACTGGAAACTGTTGGAGACTGATTACTACTAGGTGACAGAAAGTAGGCCTTACTTATGATCTCTAGATAAGCTGACTAGATGTCAGTGAATGAACTTTCACCTAAAGGCATCTGGGTACAAATCCTTGATTTAAGAGAACTTAACATGTATAGCAAAATACATGAGGTATGGTGATGGTTGGGGGCATGGACAAGAGATGGATAGAGTGGGGGCTAAATTTAAGAACTGTTGCATGAAATGTAGAAAGGCTCAATAAAAACCTTACAAAGAATAAAAAAGAGAAAGAATAGAGCAAATCTTTTATTATTTGTTCTTAGTTGTGTGTATGAACACTTTGTTGCTTGTTATATACATACGCCACATGGGTACAATACCTGTAGGCACCAGAAGAGGGAATCAGTCCTTGGAAACTGGAGTTACAGATGGTTGTTAGCTGCCTTATGTGTGCTGAGAACAAACCTGAGTCTTCTTCAAGATCATCCAGTGCTCTTAACTACTGAGCCATCTCTCCAGCTTCTAGCACTAAATTTTTATTACTATGAAAATTATTAACACTCCCCTTTGGGTTATAACACATAATATATTTTCTTTTTGACCTCTTTTTGAAAGAAAAAAAAATTAGCCAAAGTTTTTGAATATACTATAGTCAACCTTAGTTGGTTTGATTTTTTAACATTATTCTGGTGTAATCAGCATTAGCTGGCAGGTGAAAATTATCTTTAATTTTACCCCTGTTTAAGAAAATTTAGAAAGGACAAATATTTAAAGAATTTTTCTTGGGGTTGAAGAGATGGCTCAGTGGTTAAGAGCACCAATTTCTCCTGCAGAGGTAGGTCTAGGGTTCCCAGCACTCACATGGAGGCTAATAACCTTTTGTAACTCCAGTCCTAGGGGTTCCAACACCTTCTTTTGACCTCTTTGCACATTGAATGACTTGAGTTCACTTACACATGTTCAGGCAATACACTCATACACTCACAAAATAAAAAATGATAAAATAGCTTTAAAAACAATTTTCCAAGAGTGATATTACTAATAATGCACCTTTCTGTGCTTAAATGAGCAAGTCACTAATAAGGCAAAAAGAGCTCGGTTGCCTAAACATAATGTTTCGTTTGTGTAGAATATAGAATTGAATGTGATCTAAGTATTAAGTAATTCCTAGAATGACTGTGTTAATGAGATTTTCATTCACCCATTATACTAAAAATTTTCCTGAGCTTCTTCCATAGGCCCAGAATCTATCAATTAACTTGGTTCTGGGACTCAAAACTAGAGATGACATGTAAATATTACATCATTGAGCTGTATCTCAAGCCTTCTAAGTTTTACGTTTTTTTTTTTTTTTTTAATTATGAGACAGGGTCTCAATAAGTTGCACACAATAGTCCAGAGTTTGCTCTGTAGCTCTGAATGGCCTTCAAGCTGCCATCTTCTTGCCTCAGTCTCCCAAGTAGCTGCCTGCTTCATGAAATTAAACATGATACTTTTGCCCTGCCATGACTTTTCATAACAATCATAAGAGTGAGGAAATATAATGACTTTCAAAACCTTTGGAATGCTGGCTGTTTATTTTTTTTTCTTCGGGACTGAGGTTAATTAATGGTAAAAGGCTCAGATTGTTTTATGAATGTGGTTGGAATTTGATTTGTTTATTAAAGAAATTGAACTTGAGGATGAAAAAGAAAATGAGATCAATTAAGGAGAAATTAAAGCAAACTACATGGAAATATAATTGCATTGGTAAGACTACCACTAAAAAGATAAAAGAAGAAAAAAAAGCACAGAGAAGATTATGCTTTCTGCAGGAGCACTAAGATGTGGATATACACACTTTAAAATATCTTATATAAATCACGTCTCATTTGATTGATTCCCAGGCAAACTCTGGCTATATACTAAGCAGTTTGAATGCAGTGAAGAGTCAGGTGATAAGTATTAAGATACAGAGATAATTAGTGTTATGCCTCCCAAAGACAGTAGTTGCAAAGATCTGTATTTCTGATGCTTCACCCTCTGGGAATAACTCTTCTTTGTAATAAAAACGTTATCCAACAGGGCATTCCACCAACTGTTTTCCAAAAATAAATGTACAATATTTCATTAAAATTATTTGTCTAAGAGATCCAATGCCAACTTTAGTGACTGGCATTCTTTGGTTAGTGTGTTTATGTAATGGCACCTTGGGTAAGTAATCAACTGCTGGGCGCTAGAGCTGTTTTAAGATTTTAATTTATATGGAATAAAAATATTTTGGATTGTTTGTGTCTGATGTAATTTACACAAAATTCTAATATAAGTCTGAGGAGCATTAGTTATTTAGGAGCTAAGCATGTATCTCTGCTGTAGGGTTTGCCTATCATGTACAATGCACATGGCCTGGATTTGATCCCCAGCACTACACAAACATTCATGGTGGCAAACTCCCTGTGATCCCAGCACTAAGGAGGTAGAAGTAGCACAATCAGAATACAAGGTTATCTTTAGCTGCAGAGCGAACTGGAGGTCACATTGGACTACATGAGACTTTGTCTCAAAAGAAGTAAAGTGTTCATTTACTTTTATGTTGTGGCTTCAAATCCCAAGATGAATACCTGAAATAACAAACAAGGTGTTCTGTAAATTAACAAGTCATTTACACTGCCAATGACTAAAATTCATACATCACAGTAATGCTAAGGTAAACTATGCTGTATGTTTCCTGACCCTTTCTTTTTCAGAAACCAGGTGAGCAGTAATGTACTCCAGTAACCTGAGTACTCGATCAGGATTCCATGCACAAATATCTGTAGGTCAACTCCAGATCAGCAATAATGTATTCAGGTATCCTAAGTATTCGCTCAAGATTCCACAACGCAGTTATCTGTAGATCAACTCCATATCAAGTTCAATCCTGTTTTTGCCTTTGAACTCCTAGAAAATCATTGGGAAAAACAACCCGAGAGTCTGAATGTTTCAAGTCCTGAAATTCCAATATTTTTTGTGAAAGGGCTGGATAGTTGTTCTAAAAACTTCCTTGATATTTAATGTGAAGACTGGTTTGAATGTCAATTAACCCAAAAATTCATGGGAAATACCATCCTACAGAGAGACATCTATTTCATGGTCAGTACTTCTTCATTACTGTTTATTCAACTCCTAAGTACAGTCTGACTTCACTCTGTCACTTCTGTAAGATCCAGATCCTACCCTCCAATGTCTTCTCTATGGTTTCGAAGATATATTCTGCATGAATCTAACACTTAAAAGAAAAAAAAAAAAGAATGCCTCCCAATAGGGAGATGGCTCAGTAGTTAAGAGTAGTACTGTGTAAGCTTGAGGACCTGAGTTCAGATCCTCAGCACCCATGTAAAAAATTGGACGTGGCTAGGTGTCTACAGTTTCCATGTTTTATTTGGGATGGCTTGGCTAGAGAATCCCTGGGTATTGCAGCATCTTAACCAAAGCAGAGGGTGAGCTGTAGGTTCAACTAGGTAATAAGGCAGAAAGCAATAAAGAAAGGCATTTGTTTTCCTCTTCTGTACATACATGCACATACACGCATACACGCACATGCACAAATACATTCACAGATATCACAACAAACGCATCCACAGCCCACAGACACATAGTATGCCACACACAAAATACGCATACACTGCACACGCACACACACACGTCAAAATAAATAAATAAATAAATAAACCCACAAACTGGTTCTATTCCATCTAACCTGAATCTATACTTTGCTGTTCATTTCCATGAACGCTCCTGTCATCTACTCATTGAATTAAACCAGAGACAGGTGCATTGCAGAATGCTGTGCTCATTTTCCTTCTTACCTGGTCCTCTACAGCGGAGGTCACATGTGCTTCCCTGTATATTGTCTGCTCCCTCTGCATCTGACCCTGTGTTCCCCTACGTTATCTAAGCTGTTTCTGTACCTTCTTCCTAGTCTCTCTGATTTGGGTCTCTCTCATTGTCAATCCAGCTTCACTGCGGATCCAGAAAACATTCTGTAATCACAGCATTTCCAGCCTGAGATGTTCCTGTGGCTTCTATTCTCCTGATGTAGCTCTGCTTGGCTCCCAAGCCCTTCTGTGCATTCCAGCTTTGTTACCGCTGCCGGTTTCACGCAAGCTTTGGCTTCCCCTGCTGTCGTGATCATTCCCGGAATTGCTCTTCCGACTCCCCTGCATTCCCTCTCTACTCCTGTCCTCATGCATTTCCTTCAGTGAGCCCCACATGGGACCTATGTCTCTGTGTGTGAGCTTCTTACAGCTGCTTCCTACATTGAAACATTGTATTAAGGTTCATGAAGTAAAGAAAACTTGCAAGTCTAAGGAAGATCCTGAAGCTCACAACCTCCCCAAGGATCTAGAAGCAAAAACAGTTGTTGGGGAGAAGAGATATTCTGATCAGCAGAGCAGATGCGAGTTGTACTGGAAGCTCCAAGCTGGGTGGACTTTTTGATGATACAGACTGTCATTCATTCATTCATTCCATTAAGAACCCCAATAAAATGCTGGTTCACCAACTGGATTTGAGCAGAATCATTTCTTTGAACTTTCATCTGCAGTGAATAGATGTTTGTTCGTGTCTCGAAGAGTCATACAACAGGGCTCCTGTTCTGTGCATTCTCACCTCATAGCATTAAGGACATGAAGTGTGATTATAAATCTATCTAATCAACAATTCTGACAGCTCTCCAGAGCGTGCACATAGGTCTTGCTCACAACTGTGTCCCCAGTGATTTTTCTAATGCCTAAGAAGTACAAATTTTCCAAGAAAAATGGTGCATAAGTGATCAGAGTGGGTATGTTGTCTCTGAGCATGAACAGGACATCTTGTCACCATTCCACAGATATGAATGAGCAAACACAACCAGATGTGAGCAGAAATAAGAGAAATCTAATGATATTGTTTTCATTATGTTCTAAAAGCAAGATCATGCTTATTCTCTGAAAATGTGTATGCAAAAATTCAGCTGAGAAACTAAGAAGTCATCTTGCAATTGTGCTAGAGTTTATTTTAAAAACATGGTTAGGTACCTATACTAAGAGCATCTAAAACATCCCCTTACCAAATTAAGAAATAATAAAATAATATATTTGCAATGGTTAATTTCTTCACTCTAGATATCAGAAAAGGGAAAACAACCATGGGTTTGCATGAAGCTGTCTGAGAAGTTTCCAAAGAATGCAAGTGTTTATAAAAAAGGCTACCCAGTTTATACAAAGATTTCATTCCCCTGGACAGTTGTGACCTAGAAATAAAAATGTTAAAGCTTTAATTCAGTAATAGAACAGGTGTATTTTTGGTCAATGCTAGGAGTATTGTAAAAGTCATGTTGTTGTAACATACTAAGAATCTAAACATAGCTAATTTCTAAATAGTCTTACTTTGATCTTTTAGAAATAAGACAGAATATTAAAATAAACTCAACTTCAGATAAATTGCTCATAGAAATAAATCAGCTAGTATACTTAAATTATACTTTTTATACTTTCTTGAGGAGAACGAGATTCACATGAATGTATATTTATTGGTCTCAGAGAAACATCTTTCAGTGTAGAAACATTTGTTGTGCAAATGCCACCATCATAAAAAGCATCATGTTTTATTTTAGCAGGATGGAAATGACTCTATAAGGCACTGGCAATATTGTTGTAAATGAAGAGTAAATGATCATAAAAACTGTACCATGCAGTATGTATTAGAAAAAAATATGGTACAATAGAGAATATTAAATGGCTTATTCAATACAATAAGGAGCACCTTTTTGATGATAAAGAAATTTCATTCTAAGTGCACATTAAACTCTTACAGGAAACCTGCCTATCTCGAATGCAAGATTATTATGGTTTAATGACTCAGAATTTTTGAAATGGAACAGTAGAGACTGGAGAAAGGGCTCAGTGGTTAAGAGCACTGGCTGCTCTTGTAGAAGACCTGGGTTCGATTGTAAGCACCACATTGTAGCTTATAGTCATCCATAGTTCCAGAAGATTTGAAACCCTCTTCTGTCCTCTGCAGACATTGAAGAACACAGATGAACCTACCTACATACAGGCAATACATTCAAATACATAAGACAATAATAAATAAAAAAAAGATTTTTTAAATAGGGCAATAAAATATTTAATAGTGAAAGTGGAAAACATTTCAGGGGAAATAATATATGCCAAACAATCACATTTGAGTGAGTGATAAAGAAATATATATAGCATATTTATTCATTTATTTTGTGTGTGTTTGTGGAGATGCGTGTTATAGAGCATGTATGGATGTCACAAGATAATATGAAGGAATATGTTCTTTCCTCCACAGAGTCCCTGGTACTGAACTTAAATCTGCAGGCTGTCAGACAAGCACAGATACCTGTGAGTCAGTTTGCCTCACATACATACATACACACACTCACACAAGCACACACATGCATGTATATATTGCTTTCTTGAAAAAGCATTATAAGAAAGTGGATTTTTGTAATTGCAATTGCAACACACAGAAAAACTGGTTTATAAATAAATCTTAATTCATTCAAGAGTAGAGCAGCAATTGAATTCACAATTAGAAAATAAAAGTAAAAAAAGCCATGTAACCACCTGAGACTTGTTTTCAACTCACATTCTCTTTAAATATAAGGATTTTCCGTACAAGACTAATAACATTTCAGCAATTTAACTTGTATGTGAAATCTTATTGTCATATAACATTTTGTCATCTTTCCTAAATGCAGGCTTATTGCATCTAGTCTTCATGCATAATGAATACCTTAGAACTGAAATTTTTCCTTAGCCATGAATACTCATGTGTGGGGGGGGGGCTGGGTGTGTACATAGGTGTCCTGCTCTATTGTTTTCCACCTATTCGTTTCTGATAGGTTCTCTCACTGAATCTGTAGTTCACTGTTCAGCTAAACTGGCTGGCTTTCAAGGCCCTGGGATCCACCTGCTCCCTCTTCCCATGTCTCAGGAGTTATAGGCATGTGACAATCCCAACCTTTATGTGTGTGTTGGGATTCAAACTCAGATCCTAATGCTTGCATA
Source organism: Eospalax fontanierii (assembly GCA_035773235.1). NCBI lineage: Eukaryota > Metazoa > Chordata > Mammalia > Rodentia > Spalacidae > Eospalax > Eospalax fontanierii. Next base: position 47,500,476 of record CM069547.1, on the reverse strand, counting down.
ACAAATGGTCTTGTCTACTGAGTCACTCCATAGCCCTAAATATATTCAATAAGATGATAGGCTTCTGGGGAGGAGGTAATCCTAATTATCCTAAATGAACCTGCTAAAAAAGCCTTTGCAAGCCAACATACTTTTGTATTATCTGGAAGGAAATGACTCTTGTGCAGATGTTTATTCAGTGCAGACAAAATGCCAGGAACTCTCTTTTCCAACATTCCCATCCAAACAACCTTTATAGTATAAAGGTAAATTCAAAGAAAATAAAATATTAAGAAATAGGATAGGACTCCTATATTGAACCTCATCACTCTATGGCTCAGGGATACTGGGGAAGAGGAGTGGAAAGCATGTCAGAACCAGGGCTGGTTCATGAACTTAGGGAAGCAGAATCTTTCAGGCTCCTGGAAGCTTGCATATGTGAAAATGCAGCATGATGGCACCAAGTCCAGGACCCACACCAACTGCAATTAGACGAGGGCTCAGAGTGGAGGCATAGAAATTGGTGGTGGTCCAGACCTAGACTGAGAACTGTTAGAGACAGATTACTACAGGAGAGTAGGTCTTACATATGATCTCTGGATAGCTTGATTAGAATCCAGTGGAACAATTTGCACTAAAGGTCATCTGGTCACTAATGCTTGACTAAATAGGACTTAACATGTATGATGGAATACATCAGGTCTGGTGGGGGTTGAGGGAGCTATGGAGGAGGGGATCTGAATTTGATTAAGAACTGTTGTGTGAAATGTATAAAACTCAATAAAATTGTAAAAAAAATTAAAGAAAAGAGGGAAAAATATATATAAACATCCTCACTTGTTTTAAAGGAAGATATCCAATGTTCCCACTTAGTTTTGTGTATGTGTCAAACCCCATTAGAGATGCAGAGAGAGACAGAAAGGAAAGGAGAGAGGGAGAGAGAGAGAGAGAGAGAGAGAGAGAGAGAGAGAGAGAGGAGAGAATCCAGTTTCTGTTCAGAGAATTTTTAGGAAGTGCTGAGGCTTGATGAAGGAAACAGGAAACCATTAAAAGCTAAGCGCCTTTGTCCACTGAAGATCCACAGGAAGGATGCGGAGGGGCCTGAGAGTAACAGGTGCCAGCAGAAGCAGAGTGTTGATTTGAAGGTGCTCAAAAGTCCCGAGACTACACTTTGAGAAGGCCTGTCCCTTCTCTCATTTATGAAATCTCATAATATCTGGTTATTAATTCTCTTTCCATTGTAGAGATGAGAAAATTAATAACTAAATTAGACAGACTGTGCAGCATGCCCAGCATAATGTCAGTGAAGTGGGAATGAACGAAACTAAAGCGACGTTAGTGCAGAGAAGTCAGCACAAACAAGGAGCAGCATGGGAAAGTGATGATTTACCAACATCAGGTAAGTGGAGGCATTTCTGATTTCCCATTATATATCTCTAGGTATGCATATATGCATGTCTAAATAACCATTTAATTTCGATATGATCAAGGAATCAGTTTCTTGAAGGAATGCCAAAAACTTCCTTCCAGAGACAGACACAAGAAAGATGGATAGTCACTTTACATACTTCTTCATGCAGGTATGGACACACATATTACACACATACAAACTACATACTTTTGATAAATTGCTGCAGAGACAGAATGCTCATTAGAGAGAAGGAACTGTATGGCTATACTGACCAGAACACCACTTATAGTTGAACTTGAAAAGTTTTTATTGCTGTTTTTAGTTTTGAAGGATTTGGTACACTCATGACATATTCTCATTAGAAACAAAGAATTTAAAATGCAATTTGTCTCTTCACAGTGAAAGAAGCTAGAAGAATCTTAGAAACCCCGTTCCTCTTCCTTAAGCACTTGACTGGACCATCTCACTATTGTATGCTATCCTCTGGGATTTGCAGATTTTGCTGCTTCCTTTTGCTTTCATCTTGCAAATCTTCGATCTCTTTTTTATATGGTAGGATAAAGTAGGTGCTTGGGTTCCAGGTAGAGTCCTACAAATACTGTGACAGTTTTGCAAGGTACCTTGGAAAAAGCAAGTGTCTCTCATCTCAAAGTAGAAAATATGTTCACTCAAAAGAGCAAGTTGTCCATTTTTGTTTTCTGTTTGTTTTACCTGCTTAGTGTTTGTTTTGTGAGCAGGAAACTTTATGGAGAGAAACAATGAAAAATCCACATGGGGGGAATGGTCTTATTGTCTCCATAAATCCCATTTACCATTTAATTAGCCTGAAGATGACTGAAGCCTGCATAACTGAATCCACTTGAGATTGTCAAGCGAAGACAAATGTCTTTGTATTTTAATCTTTCCTCATTGAAGTCTATTGGACCTATTATTAAAGGAAATTTAATGATCTTATACTGTAAAGCAATACTTTCTTTTACAGTATCTTTTTATTTTTCATTTGTCTGATTTATATTTTCAGTGACACTGGTCAGAGTGATTTCATTTGCCATCAAGTCTTGGGACTGATTGTGATTTCCTGGAGGAGTTATATGGTAACATAATAACAGTGCTTAGTTCAGTCACTGGAGCTAAACTGGAGTGTGAATGCATATGAAGTACTGCACTGTTGCTCCAGTGGACTCCAAAGGAAGTAATTATGATTCATATGATTACAGTAGTAACTGGAGGAAGGTAGAATTACCACAAGTTATGAGAACTCATTGAATAGTTTTAATCCTACTGCATTTAAATATTGAACTGTAAGTAAGTTTAGCAGTACTCAATAATGAGATTTGAAACTTATAATAATACTATTAATCATGACTAGATTTTTTATACATTTTATGCTAAGGGACTTATGATATTTTGTGGATTTTATTTAAAATATTTTACTGATTTTGATTAAGCTCTATGTATGAGATTTGGATCCTGTGGTTATTATGTCTTTAAATAAGCCTGCTTTCCTTGAAGTGATTGATAGATTTAATCCCCCTGTTACATAGTCCAGATTTATAGTCCAATTTAATACTTCATGCAAATAAGAGAATTGGAGTGATTTGGAAAAAAATAGTGCTTTAGTTAGCAAAATACATAACAAATTCTCCAGGCTTGGGCATCTTCACTTATTAGAACCATTTCCATATTGAAACTGGGTGTTAGTTTAAAACTGTGTTCAAATAACTGAAGAGATATTCAAGTGCTACCTGTGTATTTATTCCACAGTGAAGATAGAAGTACAAAGAATCCAGACTGCTCCCTCTCATGGAATTCTCAATAAAGTTGATGCCATCCAATGTTCAAATCAAGACAATATAAAACCTGGTAAAGAGAATCAAGTACCTCGGCAGAGATCAATGCCTTCTGTCTGAACACTTTACAGAATACTTCATAGAAGAGATAATATTTCATCTAGATTTGATGGATGAAATAAATTTCAGCTGTTGAGTGTGGCCTAGAAAAAGTGCTAGAATATTAGTATAAAAGTAGTGGTATTTACACACCACAAGGAGTATGTGATGAACTCAAGGTTTTTTTTTTTCCTGATGGGAAGTTTCTGTTTTAATGGATATATCTGCAAAATGCATTACTTTCAGTAATTGTGATAATTTTCTAATTTTATTAGAATCCTTATCATCAAACACATCAAGATACTTAAAATGATCTATGCTATTGTAAACAAATTATTGTTGATCAGAACACATAAAACTTTTGGTTTTAATGTTAAGAAATGTAGGAAAAAATTGGGCTTGGTAAAGTGATTGTCATGCTAACATGAGACCTAGAATTTGATCCCCAGCACCAACACAGAAAGCTGGGTCCAGCAAAACCTTGTTGTCTCAGTTTGGTGCGGTGGAAAGAGGCAGATTCCTGGGGCTGGCTGGCCAGACAGTCTAGCCTAGAAAGAGAACCCCAGATCCAAGTGAAAGACCATGTCTCAAAAAGTAAGTTGAACAACGGGTTCCAGAGTATTAGTTCCTGAGGTTGACCCTACAGGCATACACACAAACATGCATCCACATATGTGTATACATATATTCCTGCATGTACACAAAGAAAAAAAAAATGAAGTGAGCCAGCCATGATGGTGCATGCCTTTAAGCTCTTCACTCAGGAGGCAGAGGCAAGCTGAATTCTGTGAATTCAAGGCCAGCCTGCTCTACATAGTGAGTTCCAGGGCAGCTGGGACTACAAGGAGACCCTTTTTCAAAAAGACCCCAAAAAGCAGTGATTATTTCAATAGAAAAAAGTAATACTTGTCAATATCATAGACTAAGCTCCATTAGAGTAAAAATTAAGAACAAAATCACCATGTAGGAAAAATGATAGATAAGATGAAAGAAGAAAACATTCAAAGTCAGCAAAAAGCAACATGAGGCGGGCACAGGGCTACTGTCATGAGAAATTAATAAGTGAAATAAAGTTCTTGACGTCTTATGACTAAGAATCTTCTCTTAAACAGGCTAAAATTTCCTTTGAAAGAATGTGCAAACACGAGTATACTGAAACATGTTCAGTTTTCTGAAGAACTGGATTGAGGGGACTGGACAGTTGGCTCAACTCCTCAGAGTACATATTAATCTTCCAGAAGACTGGAGTGCAGTTTCCAACACCCACACATGAGGTTCACAACCATCTGTAACTGTGGCTTCAAGGCATCTAATGCTCTCTTATCACCTCTTCAGGCACCTGCATTCACACGCACATACCCACACATAGACACACACACACCCCTGCAGGCACCTGCATTCACACGCACATACCCACACATAGACACACACTCACCCCTGCAGGCACCTGCATTCACATGCACATACCCACACATAGACGCACATTCAGACACATTATTGCAAATAGAATAAATCTTTTAAGCTTCTTTAAGAAGGGAATTTATCAAATTTCAACATGTCTTCCCCTTAATACCATAATAATGTCAGGGAAAATTAGGAGACATAAATGTGGCTATGGAGAAGCACAAGTAATAGAAGGGACCATGGTGTAAGCAAGGAACCGACTCTTCTCATTAAGGAACCCTGGATAACACAGCAGTTCAGAGGAGGAAGAGATGGGCAAGCACTCCCAAACAGTACTCCTTAAAGGAACTGTGGGAACAGATTGCAGTTCCGAATAATAGTCTAACCCTATCTTAAACACTTACTTCCAAAGCTTCTATGGTTTCATTTTATCTCACATGACCTGGGAGACGTATTCATGAAGAAACTTAAGGAACTGGCATAGGTTTGGCCACAAATACGATATAGTCACACACATATGCAGTTCAGCTAAAGCAGGGGCATAGAAAATGTAATAGGAAATAAATGAAATTACTGAGAAAACCACGTAAAACTCGAAATAATGAACAATTTTGTTTGAATTGAAAAGGTTAGAAAAATTTTAATCTATTGGTTGATCTAGGAAACATTGACTCACCTGCTTTATGCAATATTCTCTCGACCAAAATTTCCAATCTTCAGAGAATATCTTCTAAAAACAATGGTAAACAGCACTGTGTTCTATATCTGGATATATCAGTCTCCATGAAATATTACTTTTAATGTTAAAAAGATGTCTTTGAATTTTCTCAGGTTCTTAAAAGATGTAAAACATACCTAAAGCAGGTGTGAACTGAATGTTCCTTCTAGTGGGATCTCTGGCATATGAAGACTAGATTCTGACCAAAGGAAATGAATAACTTTATTTCTCTGCTTAATCACCCATGACCAATAAGAATGTCTTAGCTAAATAGATGGAAGTGCAGACAAAGCATCCTAATCATACACAAAAAATTAACCTTCAGAGTGAGCATGAAGCTATTTCAGAGAAATTAATTTCTGAATGTTATAACTCCCTCCTAAAAGGCTGAAAAGCCATGTCTATGCTACTCCTAAATTTGGCCACAATTTGTGCCTGAGAATCAATTGTCGCTGTATCAAAGCAAAAATAAGACAAAGAAGCTTTTTACTGTGCTAATGTTGCGGATGGTAAACGAAGCTTTCAATGATAAGATGCGATGATTCCATACCACTGAAAGCCATAGAACATCAGTGCATTGCTTGCAGACCTTTGGATGGAAAAGACAAATATTGTTTATCTTGTTGAGCCATACATTTATATATTACCTGATGTTCAAGCTCTTCAGTTTATGATAATTGTACAGTTTATCACAAGGATAAGCAATAAATGTCTCATGAAAATATAAGGTTTGGATTATTTAATTATAGTGCCTTCTGCATAGTGAATAAGCTATTGATTAGAAATTAATAAAACACTATCAGGAAGTGCATTAGTCTATTAGAATAGAAGCTATTGAGACTGAGGCTATCACTGCAGTTATAGTGGCGAATTCCCCTCCTTCCTGGAAAGAGCTCTTCTATGACCATTAACACATCGCATAATTGAGTTAGTCGGGAGCTGTTTTGCTCAACAATATCTAAATGTGCAATGTTAATGAAACTAAAATGAACTTGACTTTCCCAAACGTCAGGAAAGTCTCATTGCTTTCCTGACAGTGTGTCTCCAAATACGACAGACAGGCACATCTATTTGTAGCCTGTTTTATTTCAACACTTCAAAGGAAGAATATATCATCTTAATTTAAGAAGAGATCTATATGTGAATGTTTCTAATACTCAAAAAGAAAAAAAATTAACGACTATGTCACATAAAATTTCATGATGCTTTTGGAGCATAGAAGATCTATAAAACTGCCAAATGATAGAATGAGTTCTTTGCGTAATGATTGGAGAAATTAATAAGTAAAATGCATATGAAGAGACTCTACTTACTTTAAATATTAAAATTAATCATTAAAATGTAAAGTAATCATAAAGGTGGAGTGTCTAGCAGGCTAGATACTGCTTTTCTATGATCCTGTTGTTCAACCTGCACACAATTTAGTGGTTAAGGAATGAAAAGGGAGTGACCCGAGCAGGATGGCCTGGCACTCTTAAGGAAGTCTGTCTTCTGTGTTCACTTTTTTGGGTTCTCCTAGACTATTCACAAAGAAAACTTCTCTCTTGTAAATTGCTGGTATGTTATAATTTAAAATATCCTTTCTGTAATGAGAAAACATTCCCTCTACTAATTATAGAAAATGAGATCACTGAATTCTATATGCTTTTTTTTACCCCAAATGAGAATTTTTTTGTAATTCTCACAGTAGGAGATTGGATCCTAAAGATATGAAGATCACAGGAAATAGTGATGCTAGCAAATGGCATGATAAGAAGGTCTCACAATCTGTTTTGCAGGATCACTAATTCAACAACAATATATGATGCAAAAAAGCATTTATGCTCACTTATAAAATGAAGTAGGAAATAACCAGATCAAGCAAGGTCATAGCCAAGACTTGTCGTGTTGAGATGGGAAAAAGTCGAGAGGTTTTGTCCTTCCCTCAAGCTACACAGTCCATGACTGAAAGGAAATGAACAACTTATAATTTCCAATTTGTAAAGATAAAGAAAACTAGAAAATAAACTCAATATCCCAGCTTCCACAGGGACTACTCATGGAGGCAGCTTTCAATGCTGTCAGAATCTGCCATACTGTGACCGTCTGGGGGCAACTGAGGCAAAACAACATACTCACTGCTTTATGACCTCACCACACAGAAAAGCCTACATATATACCAAAATTTAAAATAATCTCCTTGCTCATGGCTTTCCTCCTGGGAATGGAAGAGTAGAGTAGAATGCGAACAGATCATTCATCGTGAGGAAGTGGTTTCTGAGGTGTTGGATTATGTCTTCTATCACTTGGAAAGATTAGATGTTTTAACTGCTTGTAGGTCACAAGGATTGAACCTCAGTCCCTGGGGCAGTGTCAGACAGCTAGCAGTACTACAGGTAGACATCAGAGAGGAAAGAATACAAGCTCCTGAAAGGAAACTGGCAAGCCATTGCAATTGAGAAACTATACACTTAAGACTAGGAGGATGAGCCCTTTCCCTCTCCCCGACTGCCAGGATCTAAATGGACTGAATTGTGCAGTTCTATTCGTGGGTGGAGTAAGTCTGTGAAGACTAGTAGAGGAAACCGTTTTTCTTCAGATTCACAGCTTCCAATTCAAACTTATATCACATAGAGAAACAAGTAGGCTGTTCAAAGGAAAGTAACAAAATTAACAGCTAGAAGTAGTCTTTCTTTTTCACTGGTAGAAAATTAAAATGCCACTGTCTTTGTAAAGCCAGATCTAGGTTAATCAGATACCAGCCACCTCCACCATGTGGGGCAACTTTGACACCAAGGAGATCAAAGTCCTGTACCTGAAGGGATCAGTTCCACACACACTTTGACTCACCAAATCAATCCTGAAATAAAATGGTGATGACATCTACATGATAACTGGTGATTGGAAAGTCCTGAGTATAACGGTGGAACTGACCTCTCAAAAAACAGGCCCAGAATGAAGTCAGATCTGTCTCTGCCCTGATATTCAAAGCCTGCTAAAAGTCACCAAGAGACAGACAGAAGCAGAAAAGCATTACAAACTGCAGAAAGAGAATGAGTTAGACTATAAGTAATTCAAAATAATCATCAACACATTCTCATCAAATAAAAAAAATGAGCCATGAGCAAAATGAAAGTATCCATGAATACAAAGAAAAAGCTTTATAAGAACCAAAAACAAATTTTGGAGTTGAAGAGCACAGTGACTGAAGTGAAAATTTCCTTGAGTACATTTAACTGAAGATTTGATCAAGCAGAAGATAGAATGAGCAAACTCAAAGGATGCTCAGGAGAAATTAGCAAAGAAAAGATGAATGCAATTGAGAAAAGAAACCCTGAATGCTTACTGTTACCTCATCAAATGAACCAGTATCTACCTTCCAGGAGAAACAGGAGAGAAGAAGGAGAGATCTGTGTAGAGAAATAAAGGCAAATACCTCTGAAATCTCAGGAATGAAGTGCATTCCCAGATTTGAGAAGGCTGATGGCATCCAACAAGGATGGACATGGAGACATGTTGTACTAAATGTTCCAAAGTCAAAGGCAGAATATATTCAAAATATTAGAAAAGCAATTTATATACAAAAATATCTCTACAAGTATATACATTTTTTGTCAGGCATGGGTGCACCTCTTTAATCTCGGCAATCTCGGAGGCAGAGGCAGAAGGATCTGTGTGAGGTCAAGGTCAACCTGGTCTACATAGCAAGTTCCAGGATAGTTGGGGTTACAGGGATATTTTGTCTTAAAACAAGCAGAAAGAAAGAAAGAAAGAAAGAAAGAAAGAAAGAAAGAAAGAAAGAAAGAAAGAAAGAAAGAAAGAAAGAAAGAAAGAAAACAGGAATATACATCTTCTCTGCCTTCCCCGGTAACATCTGTTCCATACTAGTTCCCTTTCTTCGGGTTCTTTCTTCACACTTACCTCTGTGTATCCTTTCTCTTTTCTGGAAACTGCTGTTACATCTGGATATGTATTCACTTATAAGAGGCTGGAGCTATAATCCACAAATGAAGAAGAACATAACATTGTTTGCATTTGTGTTACTTCACTTAATATACCACTCTCTAGTTCCATTCATTTACCTGCAAATATTATCATCTTTCCTTAATATTGCATAGAATTTCATTGTGTTGAATATGGAATGTGAAGGGTGGGACATGTAGGGTGTCATTGTGTGTGTGGAAGAATGGAGGGAGATGGGTTTTAATGAGGGGAGGGTGAGGATAATGCTAGTGCTGGGATTGGGAAGGTCGGATGGAGGTCAGAGGGAAGGAAAGAAGCAGAGATGAATGAATGAATCTTGGAGAGCCATGGAAAGCAGAGGGAAATATGATGCCACTGAAACCCCTTGAGAAATGCAATGTAGAAGCATTTCTGTGTTTGCATATTTGGGGGCTGTTTAGCAAATAACACAGTGTAGACAGAAGGTGGCTCCCTTTGTGTGGTTAGTGAGAGTGGTCGAAGAGACCTCACAATAATGTAGGCTATTGCCAAAGTTCTTGGTTTTGTCCCAGAACTCGAAGATACTATCCTACTGCTGAGGAAGGACGGATTTTGCATTAAGGACTCCGAGCAACGGAGCAAGAACTGACCTGGACACCTTCTATCTGAAGTTTAGCTCCCATAATGCTAGATGATAACATGCAAACTGCGAAGGAGGAAAATCAATCAATGAACCAACCCAACAATAAATTCTAATAACCATAAAGACTGGCACAGCACCCTAACTCTAATGATGCAGCAGTATACTACCATCTGAAGGAAAATCAACAGTTTTCTTATCGGGCTTAAAACCCTCTCAATGGGAGTGAACTCAGGGGTCGCACTGAAGATTCAGCCACATACACAGAGTTGGCATGGGTGTGGATCCAAGAAAGAACCTTATTTCTGTCATATCTTTAGAGAAATTAAATTTCTTACCAAGTGCTAAATATGGACCTTTATATTTACAGGCAAACATACAGTACGCCACCCATCAAAGAAGAGTCTTTTTGCAACAGATGGAGATTACAGCAGAATTCCACAACTGGTCAGATACAGACAGTGTACATTTGAGAGATGCCAAGTTCTAGGTGATACATCTACAGTTGAACCTCGACACCTAAGGCTCACAGAACACAGTGAAATGAGGAATAGATTGAACACTAAATCATCCCTTCATCCTTCAACTCTTACCAGTGAAATTTTCTTATATAACACAGTGCTATGCACATAGTAGGCCACAACTGGCCAAGTTTTATAGAATTAGGAATTGCAAAGTGTGTATCCCTGGATAGGACTTCTATATTGAACCTTACCCACCCATGGTTCAGGGATCAATTCAGAGGAGTTGTGGAAAGATTGTAAGAGTCTGGCTGGTTCACGAACTTGGGGAGGCAGAGTCTTTCAGGCCACTGGAGTCCTGCACTTGTGAACTCTTGGTAATTATGACATTGAGCACAGGACCCACACAAACTCAAATTAGACAAGGGCCCAGAGTGGATTGATAGAAATTGGTGGCAGGCCCGACCTAGACTGAGAATCACTGGAGACTGATTAGTGCTTGGAGAGGGAGAGTATGCCTTCCTTACAATCCCTAAATAGCCTGACCAGACTGCATTTGATAAATGTGCACTTAAGGACATCTGAGAACAAATGCTTGACTGGATTGACTTAATATGTATGATAGAATGCAGGTAGAGAGGAGATGGATGGGGAAGAGGGTCTAAATTTGATTAAGACCTGTTGTATGAAATGTATAAAATTTAATAAAAAATAATGTTAAGTGGTTACAAAGTCAAGGAAGTAAAAAAGAACTAGCCAGTTTTAAAACTAATCTGTTTAAAACTGACTTGTTTAAAATGAGTCAGTATATTCTGTATTACAATTGTCACATCAATCCCATTATATCTATATATTAAATTCCCTGATATTTGTAATATTTGATTCACTTTTTATGAAAGAGTACCTGGAATAGTCCTTTTGCCAAGGATATGTTTAAGAAGCACAGTTGTTAAATAAAGATGATAATCAGCAATTCAAAATGTTCTTTTTAAAAGAATATAAATTTGTAGTGCTGCAGAGATCACTCAGTGTTTAAGGCTCTTATTGCCCTTAAAAGGACCTAACCCTCATTGCCAAGTGGTTTACAACTGCCTGTAACTTGAGCTATAGAGAATCTGCCTGTCTCTTTTGACTTCTGTATGGGCTTGCACGCATCCATGTACACATGCACACACATGAACATACACAGATTCACACATATGTAAGTACTTAAATAGAATATGTTCTTAGCATATGCCTTACAGGCCACAGGTGATAGTGTGGTCCATTCAGAACACTGAATGCAATTAAGTACTAAAAGTACTATGTCTAGTATAAATACATTGGAGAAATAAACATGAGTGCATCTCTGTTAGACACGCTTTACAAGAAATCTTAAAGGAGATGTCAAACTGAAATTAAGGGGACTTCATGGAATCATTAAAATAAATGTAAGCATAAAGTTCACTAGTAAAGGTCAGTTGATGGGCAAGTACAGAATATTGTATAACTATAAGAGAACTAAAATCACTATACATTGGAATAAAATGTGTTATAGACAACAGTGTAAAATAGATAAAGCTGTACTGGCTTAGTATGTAAGGGTACCTGACACCAAACTGAGGACCTTAGTTGTTTGATCCAGGGATCCACAAGGTGAAGGGATAGAATGAATTCAATAAGTTGTCCTTTGAGTTCCACATATACTCTGTGTCATGTATACATGCATGCAAATTAATTAAATTAAAATTTTATTAAACAATTACAGCAGTAAAAGTATGGTAACAGCCTCACAATATAAAGAGCGAATTTTGTATTGATAAAAAGTGAAATGGAAAGAAAAGGAGGTTTGCTTGTGATCCAAATCATCAGTTTAAAGCAGATTTTCATAGTTATAAATTGTAAATCTCATAATAACCTCAAAATATAGCAATTAAGGTATAGAAAATGAAATGAAAAAGGGTATCGCAAAATAAAAGGAAAGAAATCAAGAGAAGAAGATGGGGAAAAAATTAAAGGAATACAGTGGCAACTAAGCCTACAACACGCTATCTCCCTTCACAGTTTCCATCCTAGACTTAGAAGAAGGTGAGGGCTTTGGGACCTACTCCCTTGAACACTATCAATAAAATTCATGGCACCCACCCCCCCCCAAAAAAAAGTTGATAAAATGAACAGGTTCAATTTGTTGAAATTTTCCATATCAGTGTCTACAAACCATGCATTTAATATCTAATATCTAATATCTAATTTAAATATTAAATATCTAATTTTAAATATTACCTAACCATGTTAAATTATGTGTCCTTGTCCCCCCATCACTTAATGACTGTAAATAGGTATTTCAAAATAGTTTTTAGTTCAGTTTAAAAGAAGAGACTAACATTGTCAAGCAAAGCAATCTCTGGACAGACAGGCCCTCCTGGATAAATGAAATCTCCGTTTTCACTGTATGATCTCTGACAAAGAGTAACTATATCTGACCTCAGATTCCTTTTATGCAAATAAAAGTATTCTGATCTTTTCCTAAGATTTCACTCAGGTACTTTATATGTATTTATGTGTGTCAATAAGGCATAGTATTTAGCAGAATAAAAAAGAAAGAGAGAGAGAGAGGGGAAGGAAGAAAGAAAGAAAAGTTTAAAGAAGCAAATGCCAAAATTAGAAAATAATACATAAAATGAAAACTGAGTTTTTACCTCTAGGAATTAGAAAATGCTGGCTGAAACCTGTAGAATAGATTAACCCCTGAGCACTTGAGATCAGATGTAATATGGAGAATAAGAACATTAACCAAAATAAATGAGAGTCTTCTATTTGAAAAAATTGACAGAACTTTAGTAGTCTAACCAAGAAAAAGATTCAAATAAATAAAAGAAAAAATGATAAAGGCCACTTTACAACCAAACAGGATGGACTACAATGACCAATTTTATACCAGCCTAAGTGGATGACATTATAAATTCACAGAAACATGCAAATTAGCAAGACTGAACCACAGAGAAAGTGGAACAAAAAACAAATTGAATGATTATGAATGAAACAGAAAAGGTCATCAAAGGTCTCCCAACAACTAAACTCATGTTTATTTCAGTATTACTCAAAACATAGTCAAGTGGTAGAAACAGGCTAAGAGTCACCTAGTATATATGATAAAACACACATGTTATTCACACAGTGGAAATTATCTGCCATAAACACCTTGCTATGTGTTGTAAGAGTATACCTTATGTGAAACAAAATAAGCCAGTTATGTAGGAACAGTCAGGATGCAAATGTATTTATTGGGGTCACAGTCATCAGTATTGGGTTCTGGAGGCTGAAAGAAGTGGGGACTGGAAAGTTGTGAATGAACATGGAGCTCTAATTGCATACAAAAGTATGAAGGAAGTATTTGAGACAGATTCTTTAACAGTCTACCCAATATTCAACAACAATCCATTTTAAAGTTTGTTCGCAGATAGATTTTTTGCTCCCTGTGTTTGTCACAAGATATTAAGACTGTCAGTTATTTATACCCAAATTCAATAAATAATTTTACAGTAAAAATATTTCTACTCTGCTGAAGAATGTAAAAAATAAAATTCCATTTACTGGAGGTTGCATTCGTGTTTTGGATTTAACTTCCAAAATGTCAAGAAGTATCTCTACTGTCAACTTCATAATTTAACTTTTAATCTCTGGCAAAAGGAATTATCCCATTTGACTGCTTTCTGCTACATAACTGACTTAATAATATTTCAAGATGGATTTAATAACTTTTAATATTTAATAATATTTCAGGAATCACTATTGAAAGAGATTTTCTAGGGATAGTAATTATAAGTTTGAGCCACGTTGCATAGCATGAGCAAAGACTTCATTGTATGACCAATAGTTGAAGTGATTTTAGTTTGATCACTTCTCCAAACATGGGACTTTATAATATGACTCTCTTGATTTTGCTGGGTAAAGTAATTTTTCCTTAAAAGGCAACATTTTAAGCTCAAGCATCCTTTTGTCATTGGTTCTAACTGCACCTAATCTCATCCATAGACAAACTGTAACAGCTGACGTGACTCACAGAGCATTGTGGAGAGGTTTTATTTATTATAAATTCCCATTGATTAAGATGCTTAATAACATTCTTCTTAGTATATAATCCAATATGCATTCAGAGGCTACCCAGATACATAAAGTAAATTTCAATCACGCCACCATTTCTTGTGTAGTGATGTGCAAGCTTATATTTTTTCTAATAAAAGCCTCTAAAACCTTTTAAAAAAAATCTCACTTCCTAAACTTTTGAACTTGCATCATAGCATTCATATGAGTTAAAATGAAAAATATATTTTAAGTTCCTTGCGAAAAGGTCTACATCTTATAAACGTGTGGCAATTTCTCTCCACTTTCCTGATATAATGACTGTGTGTAATATGTTGTTCCAGGAGCGAACAACATAGTAGAAATAAAAGGAAGATGATAAGATTTTTTTTTCGAGTGTGATCGTATGGTGGATGACTGTGAATGGTTCAAGAGAAAGTATATGCTTATTTTCAGTTTACTTCTCCGTATCCACGATGCAAGTCCTTAACTCATTATCTATTTTCATTTGTATTTACCACAACAGCAGAAGAAAAGCCATCTCCATATTTACTGGAATTATGTACTGCCTTGTATGATCCTTTCCCATTGCGGACACTGATAGTTGTTATCAGCAGGAGCAAGTATTTATTTAATCAAATTGCAAGTCTTTGTGTACTAGTAACAGATGATGCTCAAATATGAAAATTAAGAATCATGCATAACTTTTTTGGTATTGAAATGCTTAATTGCTGCAATATGGCTTTGGGGAAAGAGAGGTTGAATTTCACAAGTTTATTAAATTTCCAACATTTTTATGTACCAAGAAGAGAAGTAAAACATTTTAGACCTTCGTCTCTGCCAAAGTAAGGAATGCTTTATCAGAAACAAGTCACCTTAAGTGATCTTTAGAATCTCATTATGTAGTTTCTTCCTTTTATCTTTAAGTAGAAAAGCTAGGGTAAGAAGCATCCTGGATAATCTACATAAACAAACAGAGAGACCTGTGTGAAATGGAATGAATGCTGGATCAACAGAAGCTACAATGCAGCTAATAATTTTTTTTTGTAATGGAGTCATCCCATAGTCCTGAGCCTCAGTTTCCTCTGTTCTAAAATAAGATGGTAAAATAAATGAAGAAAAAGATGTATGCCCCAAAGTAGACTCTAAGTGATATAGAAAAAAATCTGTCATTTTCAAACTTTTAAAATTCAATAATATGTAATGACATGTTGCATGAATTCATATTTATATATGAAATATGAACGTTAAATATGAAAATTGATAAATTGTGCAGTAATAACTCCCATATAAATTTAGGCTAATTTTGTTTTTACAGGTTTTCTCAATAAAGAGGTTGTCCTTCAACATTGCAGATGCAGCATCTGAATTTTCCTAGTAGTGTCATCTTGTGATTAACCACACTGGACCATCTCCATTATTCACGATGATCCCAAGTACTAGAGCTCCCTTCCAGAATCTCTAAAACAAATGTATTTAAAGGTTGTGTAATGGAGGGTCCAAGTGGTAAGCTGTGTAAGGGAGGACAAACTTTAAACTGAGGTGTTAAATAGGATTTTCATATCAACATAAATTCGTACCTTTTTCTGTTCTGATTTGTTTCAGCATCACCCTTGAAGAAAAGGTGTTAGAAGGCAACACATTGCCTGGGATTACACAGATTTAGATTATTCTTCAGACCTGTGTGCCACCTATCCTATGCCAAATTGACATACTGAAAATTAGAAAGACATCATACCTTAGAACACTCTGAATAATATTAGAAAACATGAAGAATTTAAATTTTGAAACTAGTTATTTCTCCTTCTGGAGAAATTGGGGCATTTTAAGGCTGAATTAAACAGAATGATGAATAAAAATTTAAACAAATCCACGGAATTGAAAAGACAAAGACAATAAGGAAAACCAAATAATCCGAAAGCTGTGTTCTGAGAAACATCCATAAAACTGGTGGACCTCTAGATAAAGTAACCAATAAAAAATGAAATACAACAGAAATAGGTAGAGTCTTCAATACATACCACGTGTAAACTAAAGAATATGACAAACCCCTCTGCACCTACAAAGTTAGTACTTCACATAAAATTAACTAATCCTTTGTATAGTACAAATTGGCAAAATTCAACAACAACAACAAAAAAATAGGCAACTCAAATTGTCATTTACTCACTAATGAAATTGAATCAGTAATGAATGAGTTTTTAGGGAAATAAAGCCCCAGATCTTGATGGTTTCATTAGTGAATTCTTCCCAGTGTTTAATTAACAATGGTTACTAGCTCTACATAATATATTTCAGCAAACTGATGTGGAGAGAACACATCCTATCTCATTTTATAAGGCCGATATTACACTAAAACCAACAACAAAAGGACACATTAAGCAATTAGAAAGGTTTGTCCATGTGCCTGCATCCCTCACTGTGGAGCTATGGGACAGAAGTGCTGTCCTGCTGGAGCGGCCACACTCCAGTTGATGCCACACACCTAACAGTATATGGACAGTGCAAATTGGAGTCCAAGGATTACCAATTGTCCTTTTTAAAAGAGGACACGTCATTGAGAGTGGTGAGAAGATGGCGTGGAACCAGGAGGAGTAATGACGAAAGTTAAGGATGATTATGAGCAAACCACATTGCATCACATTCTCAAAGAATTAATAAAATTAGTTTTTAATCTCACCAATAAAAAGATAAAGAAGGGAGTGTGTCCGGGAGAATAACTAACATTAAATGTAGACCCTTCTTAAATATATACATCAACATACATAAAAGAGTTTAAGTGGAGCTACCCTATAATGGGGAACAGTGTCATACCAGACACCACAGGCTAGCAAATAAAAAGACCAGTACCAAGAATGGGCTCCCTCCTTTGGAGTCATTGGGCAGGAATATGCCCGGACCCTCAAACAACACCAGGTATTGCAGTCAGTCTTCATTACCATCCACAACATGATGGTAAGATCCTACTGCTTAACGAAACTATATATGTGAATTGTAGAACATGGATGAGGAAATCAAATTGGTCTGACACCATAGCTTTATCTTTGCTGACCAGTTTTCAGAGTACTGGAAGATACTGTAAATGTTGCTAGAAAAGAACGGTAATAATCATTATATCCCAGCCCTCTACAGTAATCACTAGCCTAACAGGATACACTCATTGTGTATGATACAATGACAGGAATCAACTGATTATGATTGTATTTAAGTCCTGCTTCACAAGATGAAGCCCACACTTGATACTGTTCTCAAGGTCACAAATGCGTGACTGGCCAAGCCACAGACCAGAGGGACAAACATGCTGCTGCTATTACTTCTATTACACTAAACAGACCCAGGGTTAAGTTGAAAGCAAATGATTTTTTCCTATATCCATAGATTAGCAGATCTTCCATCTGAAAAGCCTCTTACAACAGAGACTCACAAGTGGTACAGGTGCGAAGAATGGGTGACTGTGAAGTGTTCACCTCTAAGTGGAACGGAATGGCTGCATTACATCCTCTCCTCCTAAGTCTTGGGAATCAGTGCAGAAACAGGAGCAAAAAGATTTTAAGAGCAGAGGTGGTAGATAAATACAAGAAACAGAGGTGGTGGACTGTTCACAAGGCACAACAGGAAAGCCACACCTATACACAGACAGTGTGTGTGATAGTGTGCACAAGATAGATGTGAGAACAAAGGAGACAGAATCTCAGCATGGGAAGGGGAACTGGGCAGAAGACCTAGCCCTAGCTGAGGAATACATTCCATAAATATTTTGACGCAGACTAGTTTTCTTTATTTTAATATTCTGCTTATTATTTTTATTTTATGTGTATGAGTGTATTGCCTGCATGTAGGAGGGTAGGTGTACCTGTGTCGTGCAGTGGCCATGAAGGTCAGAAGAGGGTGTCAGATCCCCTGGCACTGAAGTTATGGACAGTTGTTAGCCACCATGTGGGTGCTGGGAGCTGAACCCGTGTCCTCTGCAACAGCGGCCCATGCTTTAATCAGCCATGCTGTCTCTCCAGTCCAAGTCAGCTTTCTTCAAAGGTGTGATGATGAACAGGTTGTTCACAGTACACTGGCCTACCCACACCCCAGAGTATCTGGAGAACAAAAATCAGGCTCAAAAAGGCCTTAAAACCAATAATGAAGTTTGGGAGAGCAGGAGGTAGAGGATCTGAGACCAGATTAAGGAAGAGGGTCTGAGGATAGTCCAAATATTTTATTAGAAATTCTCAAAAAATCAACAAAAGCATTTAAAAGATAAATCATAACTTGCAAATAAATAATGAATATATACATATATCATAATAGACTAATATACTGTCACAAGGTCAAAACTATAATACAAAAAACGAGGAGGGAACTTCTCTTACGAAGATTTGCAAAAATCTTCAATAAAATGTGAAATTCAACAGCATATGTAGAGAAAACTCTGCTATAGGACCTTGTGGGACTAATTTAAAATTCTGTACAATAAAATATATTTTAGGGTATAGATGGTTAATTCAAACTATTTAAACCAATTAATGCAATTCACTATCTCAACTGGATTAAAAAGTAATAGTCATATGCACATCTTAATTTTCACATTAGTAAAAATACCTTTTATTTCTAAATATTTAGTTAAGATGATAATTGAAAAAAACATTTTAGGATTTGTAGCCATAAATAAACATATATTTCTATATTTAACTTTTAGAATTATCACAATTGTCACATAAAATCATTATTCAGGGATGACGAGATGGCTCAGTTGGCAATAGTTCTTGCTGTGCTTGTGAGGTCCTGAGTAAGAATACCCAGACTATACATAAAAGCTGGATGTGTAGCAAGTGTCTGTAATCCCAGCACTTCTATAGAAAGAAAGGAGGTGGGCAAGAAGAATCCCTGAAAGTCCTCAGGCCAGTCTAACATCATCAGTGGAAAACTGAAGCTGGTCTTAAGCAGGATGCAAAGTAAGAAAAGACATCCCAGGTTGTCCTCTGACTCACAGAGGCACGGTGTGCCAACATGCACACTCATAAAGGCACACACACACATACAGGTGTATAATCACACATACATAACATCCATACATATACAAATCATTACTCAAAAATAGCTTGACTCACTTGTAGTTGAAACCAAATTTTAATAAATCTTAATCTTACCACTAAACATAGTGTTAAGCCTTTTTCAATTCCAACATTTTATAACTGAAAAATCAGAACACCGTAAATAAAAGTGTGAGTGAAAATATTTGATAAAATTCCATCCTATACAAACCTCAGTTATGATGATAAAATCCATGCAAATACATTTATAAATTGTATCAATAAACTGAAATTAGAATACCTAAAGTAGACTTTATATACTTCTACCATGCTGTGTGGAGGGATTTTGTAACATTTTTATGTAGTGACACATGTCTTCAAAACAAAACTGCGATGATTCCCAGGAAGAATTTCAGGAGCAAAATTAGGACAAAAATTCTGACAATTTGGAATTCTCACTAATGGAGTTGCAAGTACAGGAGAGAGTTTCAAAACCAAGTTCTCTTAACAGGTTTTACACTCAATGCCATTAAATCATATAGCAGAAGTCTTGAATACAGATTTCACCTCTCAAATGAAGTCACAAACAAGTCACCTGGGAAGTCTATCAGTTTGCATTCCCTCGGAATTGTTTGATTTCTCTCCAGAGGAACTAATTTTCTTCAGAACGTTTCCATTTTCTTTAAAAAAATATTTATTATTCTTATTTTATGTGTCCGAGTGTATTGCCTACAAAACACATCATGAGTGCATCTGTGTAGGGGAGGGAATCAGATTCCCCAGGAACTGGAGTTACAAACGGTTATTAGCCGCCCTGTAGGTGTTAGGAATAGAACCCAGATCCTCTGCAAAAGCAGCTGGGCTCTTAACTGCCAAGGAACTCAACAGCCCCAAAATTTTCTACTTTCTTATCTTCAGTTCACTTCATACTCAAACTTGTTCAATGAAGATTCTATAGAAAAAAGTAGAATCGTATTTTGGTGACAATTTCAAAACCCAATAGGACCACACTGAATACCCATCTCTGGGTACATCAGTAGCTTTCTCTGGCGACTTTCCTTCTCATCATTGGACAACTTTTATTAACTTCTTTATTTGTCCAGAGTTCATAACTCCATATACTTGTGCCCTCTGAAGAATTACCCTATCATATTTTCTTTTGTAACACTATAATTCTATTTAAACTGTATAGCTATCAGTTGTCCTGTCTATCAAACTAATGAATTTTTAAATTAATTACCTGACTCCTAAGTTAGCATTTCCATCGTGTATCTCCTTTAAATTTACTAATCTTCCTGTATTATTGTCTTCTATATTATAATCTTCTGTAATGTTCCAAAAGATCCTCTGTCAGCATGTTAACATTTGTAAAAGTTTTATTATTAATATTTTCAGAAGGGGTGTTCACTATCTATTCAACTAAATCAGGAACAAGGAATCTATTCCTGGAAACTTCCTATCATGCTCTAAATTCAATTAATCAGGAATTTTTCTTCAGATTACGTCCCCTAGCTTTGACAATGTAGATCAGTTGTTTCGAGTACCGGTCTAGTATACATGAAACACCAAACTCTAGCAACAACATAGGCTGTTCCATGCACCAGTTCATTCTCACAGCAAATTGTTCTCATCTTTCTGACTTGCAGTTTGACTACACCACTTAAAACACAGTTATTTAGTGGACTCCACAATGCCTAGAGAAACAAGATGAATCTCCTTACATTGTTGAAAAGTAGGCAGGGACTTTTAAAATCTGCTTCATATCTAGTTTGGTAAAGTCTTCTCAAATAACTTTCCACTAATTACCTTATATCTTATCATGTAATCAATGTAATTCATTAAATTGGCTGTTTTCTAAAGTGGGTGTTTGGTCATGATGATTCCTCTTCTTGAAATACTGTCCTTCACAGCTCTAAAAGGCCCCAACTGATACTTCAAGACTTACATTTTATTTCTCTTCCTGTTCTTCTGTGTGTGTGTGTGTGTGTGTGTGTGTGTGTGTGTGTGTGCATGTGTGACTGTATGTGTATCTGTGTGTATGGTGTATGTTTGCATTGCCTGCACATATGCACTTGGGGTTACGAGAGGAGGATTTGGTTTGTCTTTATCTCTTTCTTCCTCATTCACCAGAGACAGTCCCTCACTGAACTGGATGTTTGCCACTTTATCTAGGCTGAATGGCTGGTGAATTGCTACAGGATAGACCTGATCTGTTTCCCAATGCACGTGTGACAAGGCTATGTAACAGTGCTTCCCTCTTTACTTGGGTGATGAGGATTCAAACTCAGGTCCTCATGCTTGCACAGCAAGTGCTTCTACCCCTTAGCCATCTCCCAGCCCTCTTTTCATTTTTCATCAAACCTTATGAACACTGATCTTAGAGTGCTTTGTATTGAACTGATAGGCACCAACTGAACAGACACTGTGTCTTGCTCTGTCTCTATTTACAACATCTGGCTCAATGCCTGATGCAGTGATTGTATTTGTTGGGCAAATATGAAAAAAAACTGAATGTTAGGTGAGGACTCATACATTGTTCAAATATTTGTTTGATTAAAAAGCAAAAATAGTTAATTAAAAGATTAAAGATGTAAGTTAAAAGGAAGAAACTCAAACTTTAAATATGCCATTCAGATTGGCCTGCTATTAACATCTTGGTTAATATCTGGACATTCATTTATGCAAAGACTATGTGAGAAAAAATAGCTTTGGCACACATAAACAAACTGTTTAATTCAGTAATGATAATCCAATTAATGTTAATCAAAACAGTGCTGGGAACCGTCTTCTAAAGGAAAATTCAAATTGTACAGTGAACATAGATTCTCATGACTTTGGTAAAATTTAAAAGTGAAGCTCTGTACAAGAAACAAAAGCATTTTAATCAATCTTTTACTTCCATGTTATGCCCTTCCCCCCTTCCTCTCTGCAATCTTCCCATACAGCTATCCCTCTGCCCTTTTATTGTCTGTTTATAATCCATTACTCGAGAGATAAATGTCTAATTTCAACTTCCAGAAGCGTTTTCTCATCCACAGTTAGTCTAATCTACCCTGGTATATTTCCTTTCTTTCTTAGGGATTTTGGTTTTGGTTTGAGTCATAGGACTTGGGGAATCAGTGAAAGTACAGGAACAGGTAGAATGAAAGACAAGGGCTGTGCACATGCTGTCTGGCATATCCACACCTGGGGTGGGAGGCTCACCCTGTGAAGCATCCTTTCTCACAGAGGAGCTCCTGGCCAGACTTCTGAAGTTCAAAAGCTTTTACCTAGGAAAGCATTTAAAGGGACCCCTTCTCATTGATCTTCTTTTTGAAGCCTTTATAAGCCGGAGCTTTGTTTTCAGTGCATTAACTGGAAATGTAGCTTGTTCTCACTGCCCAGGGAACTGACAATCACCTTGCAGCCCCCTATCTTTCACTAATTGTGAAATAAGAATTCCTTTCCACTCATTGCCCCTCCCTGAAAGATTTCCTCTCGTCTATACATGAAGTCCAACGTTTTATTTCTGTTTCATTTCTTAAAGTTGAACCAATGCAATTATTTACAACTCAGAAACACGCTTTAGAAGAAGCTATTGGTCCTCCTTTTGAAACATTATTTTTGCATGTTAACAATCTTCTAAACAGTTCATTAGACATCTGTGACGATGAGTCAGCTGCTAGAGCAAAAAACAGTGTGGGCTTGGCCTCTTCTTAGATCAGTCCACAAGTTAAAACCTTACTCTGCCTTGGTGATTTAGTTGCCTTTTATCTATCCCATTCTTCATTTTCTACCTTTATTGTTTCTAGTTGGCACCAGATAAGAAGATTCAAATATGTATAAATTACTGCTTTGTTCCCACTCTGAAAATACCAAATTCTTCTGAGAAATAAACCTAGGAACATTTTGAGTATTGCATTAATCTAGAAGAAATTTTAGGCCATTTAGACAGATGTCCAGATAGCTAAAGACTTCTATCACAGTAAGTTCTGCATTTTCAACAATTATCTGTGAATGGTAACAATTCCTCTACTACAGCAAATACAATATGATACTGATAATGACGAAGATGATAATGAGTAGGACAGTAAGGATACTGAGAATGATGGTAAAGATGATGGTGATGGTGATGATGATGATGATGGTGATGATGATGGTGGTGGTGATGATGATGATGATGATGGTGATGATGATGGTGATGATGATGATGGTGGTGATGATGATGATGGTGATGATGATGGTGGTGGTGATGATGATGATGATGATGGTGATGATGATGGTGGTGGTGATGATGGTAGGGATGATGATGGTGATGATGATGGTGGTGGTGATGATGATGATGATGGTGATGATGATGGTGGTGGTGATGATGGTAGGGATGATGATGGTGAGGATGATGGTGGTGGTGATGATGATGATGATGATGGTGATGATGATGGTGGTGGTGATGACGGTAGGGATGATGATGGTGATGATGATGGTGGTGGTGATGATGATGATGATGATGGTGATGATGATGGTGGTGGTGATGATGGTAGGGATGATGATGGTGATGATGATGGTGGTGGTGATGATGATGATGATGATGGTGATGATGATGGTGGTGGTGATGATGGTAGGGATGATGATGGTGATGATGATGGTGGTGGTGATGATGATGATGATGATGGTGATGATGATGGTGGTGGTGATGACGGTAGGGATGATGATGGTAGTGGTGGTGACAACGATAATGATGGTGATGACGATGATGGTCATGTGGATGATGATGATAGTGGAATGGGCTAGAATTACTGCTGCATTTATAAAATGTATTATGGGCCACTCACCACACATTTTAACTATGTAATTTAAAAATATTTAATTAATTATTTTTATTTTATGTGTATGAGTGTATTCCCTGCATGTGTGGAAGGGCACCGATGTCATACAATGCCCACAGAGGTCAGAAGTGGGTGTTGGATTCCTGGAACTGGAGCTACAGGTGGTTGTTAGCCGTGCTGGGACTCAAACCGGGGTCCTCTGCAAGAGCGGCAGGCTCTCCACCTCTGAGCCATCTCTCTAGCACTGGCTGTGTAATTTTTCTTAAACTTTGAAAAAATCATGAGTTAGAATTGATAACTTTTTTTTTTCTAGAAAAGTATAAAACAGTGAAGGAAGCTAAGGACAAGAAACGATTAATAGTTGACATAACGTTTAAAGTCTTCAGAGTACCTTTATTCTGCTGAGATTTAAAACAAGATTCTTGTAACTTTAAAACAGACCTTGTTTATAGAAATCCTTTGATCCCACTCAATTGTGTTACATGGAGGACACTGAAATGTTCAAATTGTAATCTGTAGACAAATGATATTGTTTTAAGTCCATTATATATAAAATAGTTACAAACACTGGGACTCACAGTTTGACAACTACAGATATGATATGGTGGTTTGAATGAGAATGTCCCAAATTGGCTTCATATATTTGGACATTCTGTTCCCAATCAGTGACACTACTTTGGGAGGTCTTAGAAGGTGTGGTCATGCTAGAGGAAGCACGTTACTGTGGGAGGTGGCTGCTTAGAGAGTTCTTAAGCCTTGTACGATCTCCAGTTGCTCTCTGCGTCCTGTGCAGACTGAAGATGGGAACGCTTAGCTTCTATGTGTACTCCAGCCACCTCTGCCACCATTCCTCCCCGCCATGATGGACTCTTGCCCCTTTGGAACCATCACCTAAATAAACTCTTCCTTTTATAAATTCCCTTGGTCAGTGTTTCTATCACAGCAACAGAAAAGTGAATAATATATAGCAAAGAGCAGAAGGTAGCAGAGTTAGAATCTCTAAAATCTCTGGGTCCAACCTCGTAGATAAAACAAATCATGCAAGAGTATTCAGTTCTAAAGCAGTCTTTCCTTCACTTGACATTCCTGACAACAATGAGCAGTTATTTTTACTATAGTGAAAATTTTCCGGGGCTGGGGCTCGATATGTAAAATATTTGCTACCAGTACGAGGGCCTGAGTTCATATTCTCCAGCACTCACATAAATTGTTGGGCATGGCAGTCTGCATCTGTAATCTCAGTACTGGAGACTTGAAGACAGGAAGATCTCGAGTACTTCTTGGCTATCCAGTATAATCATAATCAATAAGTAAACCCCAGTATCTGTGAGAGACTTTATTTAAACAAGCTGAACACAAAATGAAAAACCATGGACGATCTCACCTAACATCAGCCATAGGCCTCCGCATATACACACATTCACAATAGCTATGCATACATACAAACACACACAAAAAGTTAAACAAAATAAACTGAGAGATCACAAATCCTAAATGCTCTATGCCAGTTTCTTTTCTATTAAAATAATAAGATATTGGTTGGTTTCTTACCTTTGAGTACACTTTTGATTCATGAGTAGTTGCATAAATTCAGCAATATATGTGGGGTCTCGCATAAATTTCTATAAATACTATAGAATAAGTGGGACCATTAGTGTAATAACCACTCAAGGATAATTGGTTGCATTTTCAAACTTCTGATTTCTTCATAAAAGAAAACAGCCTGAAGCCATATCACACCATCTTCACATATATTCTGTCACAAGTTATATAAAGTTGAATCTTACAGCCCGGGGCCATAAAGTGTAATTAGATTTCTGTTTTGTGATGGAATATGCTGATTTCATCGAAAGGCATGTTTATTATGCCAAAATGTCCTGGTTAGAAGCGGAATAGTGTGGACTAGAGTGAATTACGCAGGCTCAGGAAATGACGGAGTTGTGAACAGTGTTGAGTACCATTGAGATGCAGAGTGCCCAAGTCATGGAATCCTGTACTGGTTTGCCTTTTAACTCTGGCTACTCCATTGAAAGTATCTCCAAAACGTGCAGGTTAGAAAGCACATTGATAGCACAAAACTATCAATGTGAAATAGAGTCCAAGAACCCTAAGATGCCTGAGATGGATGCCTGTAGTACTGAGCTGTGATGTAACAGGGCACAGTTACATGTGATGATCAGTCTTTCTTGATAAAACCATATTGGATCAGGACACTTTCTCAGAATCTATTGTGAAAACAGCAGTGACATCTGCTCCCGTAAATAAGATGATCATATTTAGCCAAATATCCTCATATCAGAATGCGGTGAGTCTGAGTCCAAGAATAATAGACCTGTGACAGACTATCCTGGCAATCCTTACTGCAGACTGTTTTATAACCATTGTTCTCCAAAGCATGGGGACAGGCAGCTGGCAAAAGACAACCTGAACGACTACCAGATTTTACATCTTGTAAGATGCTGTGGTTTTGTTTAGACAGTCCACTGCATCAAGAATGCTATCAGAGATCCAGACCAGTAATTGCATTCACTTAGGTGACAAGGCCTGAGCCACAGGCCTGAGGAAAGCTCTAGTCCTGACGAAGACGTGGAGAACAGTGATTCATCTCCCGGACAATGCTGGAACAGGCTTGGGTGCATAAAAATAGGTTAGAGAGAGGGCTCAGAGGTTAAGAGTACTTGTTGCTTGCCAAGACTGGACTTTGATTTTCTGCACGCATGTCATGCAACTTAAAACAACCTAAATGCTTTAATTCCAGGTGACCCAGTGTCCTCTCTGATCTCCAGGTGCGCCTATGCACACTTGCAAACACATACACAGATACAGACATAAACATAATTAAGAAAAATAAATGAAAGAGAAGATAATGTCAGCTGGGAATTAAACACATGGATTCAGTTTAGTTTCTATCAAGACAATACTCAGTTGTTCAATTATCTCGTTCCCTAAAAGTTTCATTGTTACGTGATAAAAGATAAAAATAGAAAACAGCAGTTTCCCCATTGGCTCCCTAGAATATATGGACAAAGCTGAGAAAGAAAAGGAAATCAATGGGATTTAAATTTTAACAGGAACTTTTTAATAGTTATTTACTTTCCTATAAAATGAAGATTGGTGTGTCTGATGTCACTGTGACATTTTTATTTCATAGGTTAATGTGTTTTCTTGACTTGCTTTCAATGTGTGCCATTATCATTCTTCTTTCATGGCTTCCATTTAAAATGCAGCAACAGAACATAGCTGATATTCTAGAACATTCTCCAGAGGTCAGAGAGTTTTATAAAATCCTGTGATTCTCAACTTCTTAACAACAGAGGTGGTCTTAGTGGAAAGAGAGAACCCCGTAGAGTTTTCTGAGAAATCCTGTCAAATCTGTTGATCCCAATAGAATACGGTTGGAGAGAATGAGGAGATAAAGAAAGGAATGATCAGTTTATGGAGACACATCCAAGCTGAGCTTTTCAGTGTAAATGTCTTCCTCTTATGTTGGCACTAGAACACTAAAGTCACTGGTCACTCTCTGTCTTGTATAAGTAGTTCATGCATTCAGTAAACACTTTATTTTGCCTCTGTTGTGTCAATTCCTCTGAACTGAAGCATTTCCTCATATAGCAAAGTGGGAAGCTCATAAGACTTGAGAAGCGAAGAAAAAAATTACAAGGCTCAGGAAGCTCAAAAAGCTGTGAGACTCACCGATGGTACCCAGTGAAAGAGCTGCCTACAAATTAGGCAGGCATGGTTTAGGAAAGAAGCTTTCTTGAGCTATCATGTGGTTGGATTTTTGGTGACACAGTTGCCTTAGTCACCAGTGGTCCTGTAAGAATCCTCTCGTTCATGCTGTAAACAATCCAGATAAACTCATTGATTTGCCAACTGAGACTTGCATGGAATCATTTCTTTGATTTGTTACCAGTGCCTTATCTGTGATCAATAGACCTTTCTTCACATCTCCTGGGAGAAAACCATACCATGCCTTCTTCTTCATGCTATGTGTAGTCTACCTGAAGATGTAAATAGAACTGTTCACACCTCAACCTCCATGACAGTCTTTGTGTTTTTTTTTTTGTCATCTTATCACATATATTTGAATACTTGACATTTATTCTCTGTGTGATTCTCTGTGTGTGGACAGTTATTCAATTTTCCCATTTATTCTAAAAGGATATCCTTTGATAGGTTGTGACTGGAATACTACTCTGTAAATATAAGGATCTATATTTAGCTTATAGTAAGAAATCACATTTGTCTAGCAATTATGTATGTGACAAATTTATGGTTTTCTCTAAGGTCTATGCCCTCTCCATCCATATGTATTTGGCTTTGTGTATATTGTCATACATGAGATCCCTCTCGCTGAGCTGACTTTAAGTCCAGTGAGGTAGTTATTGATTACCACCAAAGCAAAAGTGCCACTACTGTACCACTACAGTTTGCTGTGTCTGCCTCTGCTGTTGCTAGTAGACTGATTAGACTGGTCACACAGGGAATAAGTGTCTGTGAGATGCCCCAACCCTAAGTGACACATCTACAATGGAACCTCAACACCTAAGGTTACAGAATATAACGAAGCAAGGCGTAGAGAGAATGCTAAGAAATCTCTCAACTCTCACCAATGAAGCTCCATCATGCAACAGAGGGCAATGAACACAAAAGGCCATAAATGGCCAAAGCATAGAGAAAAAGAGTCTGTAGAGTGTGGGTCTCTTGATAGAAGTCTAATATATTAAACTGTTTGCACCCAGAGCTCAGAGATCATTATGGAAGAAGGGCTGGAAATGCATGCCAAATGGAAACAGAGGCTTTACAGTCTCCTGGGACCTTGCCAATGTGAACTTACATCAACAATGGCAGCATGCACAACACGCATTCAAACTCAATCAGATAAAAGCATAGAACTGGGGAAATGGACAGAAGGTGAAAATCTTTGTGAGGAACTATTGACAGCTAATCACTCCTAGGTGACAGAAAGTTGATCTTCTTTAAGGGAGTTAGATGGACTGAACAGTCTCCAGCAGATGAACTCACACCAGGGGAAATCTGGGTACATAAACTTGACCCCATAAGTCCTTATGAAAAAATGCATAAAGTCCTGTGAACAGGCTATGGGGAGGGGTCAGGACCTAAGATGATTAATGATTAAGATATGTTGTGTGAAATCCACAACAACTCAATAAGAATATTTTAAATAAATAAAAATAACACACACATACCTGATAAATACAATCATGAGTTCATATAAAGCAAAAGGGTTGTTAGAGTTAATTTGGCTTCTCTTTCTTGTATTTTCTTTATAAATGTAGAACATAATATTATTCATCAATTTCTTCTTTTTCTATAAATCTTTCAAGTAACAATATTGATTTTGAGCAGATAAAATGGGTCTTCTTCCTATGATGTTCAAAAAGGAAAATAAGGTTTTGACTACTTGAAGAAAATATATGATTTCTAGAGATATTAATTTTCATGTCTGAGTGCAGTTGGAAGGAGACATTGACAGACAAAAATCTAGGAAATTAGTCACTGTGAATATAAATTATTAACATGAGATTTCTGTGATCCTTAAATATGGTGTACCTGACATTACAATGTTCAGTATTGAACTATAAACAATTTTCTACCATTTTATTTTTTTGGTAAAATAGCAGTATACTTTTAATTACATTAAATGGCTGAGCTTGTTTTTATTTTCTTCCTCTTCTTCAGTGGTTGGTCATTTCTATAATCAACGGTGTAAAATAGAAAGCAGGTATCCCCAGGGCATGTATTTTGAAGGCAGATATATTCTTTACACTTCTGTTCCTAAAGACTTTAGATGTAAGAAACTTTCCCTCTGCATCTGGAGCACTCTGCCCAAGATATCACTGCCTTTCCCATGAGGTGAGGACTATTGAAGAGCACGATGTTCTTGAGGCGCTACTATGCATATTTCAGATGGTAATATTTGTTTCTAGTTTACCAGAGATAATATGGCTGAATAACCCATTTGTGCAATTTTCCATCCTTCTAGAAGATATATGAATAGAAGTTATAGCTATAAAGGATGAACAAATGAAATACAGACATCTGGATGGACTCAAATGGCCATCCCAGGACGGGAGCACATCCAATTAGGAGCATCTCTCAATTCATTCTTCCCATTTCGATGCTAATTTTCAGTGTTGAAATTAGGTGCCATAGGATAAATAATGGAAAGTTTATTTTAATCTTTTCTTAATAAAGGATCAATAAAACACATATTTAGGAAAAAATGTAACCTGCCTTGCTTGTCTACTTTCACGTTTTTAAGATGGTAGAAAACCCTCCATCTCAAAGGCATCTTCCTAGAAACTTGGCACTTGAGAAATATTTGCTGTTTCTTAGAACAAAAAATGCTCACTGTGTGTTGAGATAAGTGGCATCACTGAATCATATCTTTAATAATATATCAGCTGTGACCTATTAAAAATAATATTACATAAACTATATACAAATATAGATTCTCTTGACACTTCAGTGCATAGATGGGGGTAACATATCCTCAAAGATATTTTGGGTTTGTAATCCTGAAATTGAGAAGGGAAGGGTTTTGAGTTAGTATCAATAATCTGGAGAACACTAGAATATTTTAAATAAGGACTATATTATTACTATTATTATAACATATGGTGTATTTTACAATATTAACAACACTCTCATGATGGCTATAAACTTGCAGTAAATAAAACAGCACAGTACTCCATTGTGAGGAACAAAATATTCAGTGGAAGGAATGAAAAGCGAACAAACACTAAGTTACATATATTTGGTTTAGCCTCCAGCAAAAGAAGACTTTTCATTGAGCACAAAGGACATAATTTTTAAGAAATTGTATCAGAATTTGAGAAAAGTTGCTTATATTTGGGAGGATAAAGCCAAATGGAAATTCTAATCTAAATATCCAGACTTTATCCCACAATATTCTTGTTGCATGTTACTATGGTCTATACAGTGAGCTCAAGGACAGATTTGTTAAAGAACAAAAGGAATCCAACAGAAAAGCCTGTCTGATGATGACCACATGGCACATTTACGAGCAGGTCACAAGTCCCAGGACTCAGGCTTCTGTTTTCTCACCTGGCTTCTATTTCTCACCATGATGCTTAAATGGGACTCTTCCCTGCCAAGAAAGTGGTGAGACTGAGCTTCCTGTGCCCAGACCCCTAGTTCAGGCAGGAAGAATTAGTTTCACGTGTCCATCTGGACAAGGAGACAAAACTTAACAAGCATAAGTAGCCTCCGTTTTTCCAGAGTAATCACTTGTCTCTTTTTGATTTCTACCAGAGAACATCTAGGAGCAGAGGGAGGAGGCATTCAGAAAGGGACAGCAGCAACACAAAGCCCATCACTTCACTGTGGAGTCCTTGCTATGCTATGTTTTTCTTATGATTTTGTCCACTGAACTAAAGTCATTACTGCTCAGGTTTTTATGTTAAATTGACCATACACACCCTGCACTGACAGTCAGAACATGGGGATGAGACAAGTGCCTGAACTTAACATGAAGGGTGTCATTATCCAGGAAATTGCGAATAATAATTTGTCATTGGACAATGATGGCAGAATTTCTTACAAACATTCCTGGGGTATCTGTGACATCACAACTGTCTAAATTTGAAGTCAAGTTTAAATTTTATTATATATAATTTACTTCTCATTATGTAGAAAGTTGATATGTCATAAGGACTTCCTGAGAAGAGTTGACTTCTTATTTTCCTGCCCTAACGACACAGTTTGATTACCATCTGTTGCATGAGACAGTTTTGTTGCTGATAATTGAGAGATACATTCATATTATCTCTGCTCCCTGTTCCACTAGGTACCCTGAGCCTTAAATATAAATAAAGGTTGGATATGTCACTTAGATCTGGGCATCTCACAGACACTCTCCCCATTTGGTCAGTTGTGTAACTCTTTGATAGTCTCCATCTGTTGCAAAAAGAAGCTTCTTTGATAAGTGGTGAGAGGTAAATTCTGTAACTATAGGATGCATATTCAGCATACAGTCAGAAATTACAATTTTTAGGCATGTGAAAGATGTGGGTTTTTCTTTAGGATCTACAACCACTTCAGCCACATGTATTCGGCTATATTTACAGTGCCACACATGAGTTCCATCTCATTGAGTAGGTCTTAATTCCAGTTACATAGTTGTTGATTACCTCAAAAATAAAAATACCACTACTGCACCAATGGATATACTTTGTTGCACAAGTCATGGTTGTGGTTAATAATCTTTACAGCTGGGTTGGACCATTGATTGGGTTTTCTTCCTTAGCAGCTTGCATAGTATCTCCTGATACTATGAGCGATACTGTTATGGGGAGAGGGGTTGAGGGTGGAGTTTCAAAGTCATTTCCAATCTCCAGCTCCACTGCTCTAAGTCCTGTGTCCAAAATACATCCTGACTTCAAAAATAAGGTCTTGCCTTCGACTCTAGGAGGCAATCAAGGGCTGTAGTAATAGTCTATGTTATTTGGGGAATCTTTTGGAATAACCTGTCTGACAACTGGAACAGAGGTTTCTCTTGTCTGTCACTGTGTATATTTGTGTATATTGTTATATAACCTTCAGCTATACACATGTAACCCCCCCCAAAGACACACACACACACACACACACACATACTGAGAGAGAGAGAGAGAGAGAGAGAGAGAGAGAAGACCGTAAGATGACCCTGCAGTTAAGATTGCTTTCTGCTCTTGCAGAAGATTTGAGTTCTATGCACACTATTCACTTTGATTTTCTCAAAGTCAGCTATAACATTAGCTCCAGGAGAATCCAAAGGCCTAGATAACCACCTCTGCACACATGGTATGAACACACACACACACACACACACACACACACACACAAATAAAATAAATCTTCCTAAATAATAAAAATAAAAATTGAGAGCAGGTGAGATAGTTCAGTGGGTGAAGGCATCTGTCATCAAGCCTGATTAACTGGATTCAATCCCTACAACCAGTGTGGTGGAAGGATAGAACCAACTCCTGAATACTGTTCTCTGACTCTCCCCCCACATATGCCCACACACACAAATAATTAATAAATGCACATTGATAACTAAAATAAGAATTAGGTATTTAGAGGTGATACTGATTTTCTCTTCACCCTTCCAAATTGATAAATTCAGATCTGAAATCTTTTACTGAGGTTTTCTCGTAAGAATAGCATGTGCTTCTTCATTTTTCACAGATTTAAGTGCAAATGCCCATATACTTTCCCTCCTGGTGGAAATGGTAGTTCTTACTTAGGGAATACACAGCAGGAAGTTGTTGCATTGCACACTAATTCTGAATGTCTGCAAATGTTGACTTGTTCTCCATGGGAAACTAAAATTTCAGATGGATGCTAAGCATTAACCCACAGCATCCTTCCTACTAGAACCAGAAAAGTGTTGATTTCCTGACTATCAGAGGCTGCCTCTCCACACCACTCATGGAATAATGACCAAACACTGCTACTGGATTTCTGAATCCTTACAGACAAACTCAGGTAGGTTTATTGCCTTTGGAACACTGATGACATTGAAAGGAGGAAGATATGATAGTTCATTGTCATTGGAATCATGTTTCCAATTGATGATTCTTCAGTGGTTCAGGCAGGACAAAGCAATGTAGAGCCTAGGAAATGTGTTTTCTCTTTTAAAAGCCTATTATAAAAAAAAAAACACAAAAAAAACAAATAAAGATTAGGGGATAACACTTTTTTTAATCCAAATGTAGCAGAAACAGTGGGATGCCCTTTTATGCTAACTATGTCTAGGAAAGAACTGAAAGGCTTGCTGAGCCAAAAGTATAAATAGCTTTGATAGATCTGGAGATGAAATTCCTTATTTACATTAGCTCAGTGTGAAGGGGAGTTTCCATATGATCAGGCTTATAGCTGATGTGTCCACAGGGACACATGTCATCTGGCTCTTCTCACACAAATTATATTTAGAAGCAAACATCAGCCTTCTCGGAGTTTCCTTTCCTTTATGAATCTCCTCAAACTATTCTCTCCATTTGACTACAAACAGATTTCCTCCACAAGCGAGTTCAGCACGACTGACTCCGAAGGCCAGTTTCTTTCCTCTCTACTGAACAAAAGCAACACTTTGCTAAGAGATTTTCTTTGGAATCGTTTAGCTGTTTGATATTTAGATACCAGAAAAAGAAAGAAGACACATACTTGGCTTAAGCTGGAGGATTTTATTGCTCAGTTATGTTGCCGATGATGAATGATTACAGCCAGAGCCATTTTTTTCTTATATAACATAAAAGTAGATTTTTCAATGTTCTGCTCTGCATTTATTTTCTACAGCCTGCATGCTCACTAGCTACACAGCTTCTAGCTTAGGGCTGTGGTATCCTAAGCAGTGGATGTGATAGAGAGGCACAGAATCAAAATAAAACTTGGGACCTATCACGGGGTTTTTAATCATCCCTTTATTTTGTTCTTTGGTTTAGTTGAGGTTTTATTTTTACGGGTTCCACTTCCAACATAAATTGAGATTCAGACTTGTCTGTGTGTGCCTGGGTGCCTGGTAAACAGGGCCTCAAGTGGAGGGTTTGCATGAAAGCTTACCTAGGCAGAAGTTGAAAGAGAAAAAGTTGAAAAGTGACATTTGGAGATTGAGAGGGACATGGGACCCACGCAGGAAAACAGTGGCCTTCCTTACTGGGCATAGATCTGGGTCGAAGGCCTGAGGTGGCAGAAATGATGGGAACTGGTCTCAGCAAGATGTGGACACCCAGAGACAACCTGCAATCTGTATGCTTCCTGAGGATAAGTGAGAGAGAGAGAAGAGGGAACGGAACACACTCTGACTAGAGAGGCCCAGACAGACCGGCCCTCATGATCAATTAGAGTGGCTGGCCTGTCTCTGACACTCAGCACTTCCTTTGCTAAGTAATATCCAACCCAACTCTTCTCAAACACTTATGTGCCCACATATCAGGGAGGTTTTGGAAACTGATAGTGGGACTTTCAGATCACTGAGATTCTGTGTTCATGACTACTGGCGGCGCAGGTGAAAATCTATCACTGCTCTTAGTTAGACCCCATTTCCACCTGTAGATTGTTGAAGCCAAGGCAGATACTGACAGTACAAAGGTAGGAACTATACCGTAAGCAAAAAGACAAAGAGTGCTTGTATGCCGGATAGTTTGGTCGTCAATTTGACCTTCCTGGGAAGACGGAACCTTCTATGAGACCGGCTCTTGTGCATGGCTTGTGGGGCATTTTCTTAAATGTCTGTTCATGTAGAACGCCATGCCCATTGTGATTGGTGTCACCCCAGAACAGGTAACCCTGGATTGTATGAGAAAGCAGGTTGAGTAGAGGCCACAGTGAAAAGGACCGGGAGCAGTGTTCCTCCGTGGTCCCTGCTTCATTTTCTACCATCAGGTTTCATTCTTGCTCGAGCTTCTGCCATGACTTACCTTGATGAAGGCCTGTATGTTAAGACAGAATAAACCTTTCTCCCTGAAGTGGCTTTGGTCATGGTGTTTATCACAGAAAGAGAAAGATAACTAGAGCAGCTTTCATAACATTCACAAAGCCCTGGGCTCAAACTCCCAGGTAGCATAACTGGGTGAGGAGGAGCACACTTGTAAGCCCAGAACTCTGAAGGTAGAAGCAAGACTATCTGAAGTCAAGGTCATTCTCTCCTAATTTGAAGCCAGCCACGGCTACATGAGGCAAATGCCTCAAAAAGATGTAAATAAATAATAAATAAGTAAGAAAATAAATATACCTTGTGTAAGATGGTGTGATATATTATCAGAATTTTATAGGAACCAAGATGCTGGGTATTGAATTCAGAAAGATCTAAAATACTTAGAGAATGGTACTACAGCAAGGAGAACAGCAAGGCATTCTTTAGTATATTCATGAACTTGAAAGGGTTCCATGGTGTCTGAAGTACAGTTTTCAACCAAGGCATAAGGAATGGAGGGAAGACAGGAAATCTGGAAAATCAGAACCTTTAAAGATATTTCAGCTATGTCCACGTGAAAAGAAATGAAAAATAATAGAATATCCATGCAAAATCTAGATTCTAATGGAATTCCAAATTTCTATGTTATAACTTTTTTTCTCTCTCTCTGAAACAAATTCTAGCCCCTATCCAGGGTGCTCCCCAGAGCCTTTGGCTGTAAATGATCGATTTGTGGGTGGGCGAAGTTTTTGCCTTTACTTTAGTCCCTTATGACTGTCTCTGGATTTTAGATGACAGATAATGAAGTTAAGTTCTCTCTGGGGAACTAAAATTATAGTCCTTAAGGCCAGGTCTTACAGGCAACCATGAGTAGCATTGCAGGCATCTTAGGAAGTGAGCTTTCAGCAGTGAGGGATGACTGCATGCCCAGACAGAGTGGTCAGGAAAGTTGGAAACAATGTCCTGCAAAGCAAGTGGTGCCTGGGTGGAGCTGTGCTTGAGACTGAGGCTCTCCATTCTCTCCTCTACAAGCTTTTTAGCAAGTGATTCTTTTGTTCAAGCAAATCTGAACTTAGCATTTTTGTGGGGAATGAATCTAGGGCCTTCCCTATGACAGCCAAGTGCTTAATACAAAAAAATTCCAAGGCTAGAGTTCCGTATCTTGTATTTTAGAGAGAAAATGGTCCTGAACAATAAACATAGGACGCTTAAATCTTCTCAAGTATTTGATATTTTAAATTTTCAAATTATATTTATGTGTGGGCAGGTGTTACATTTGTGTGGAGATCAGAGGACAATTTGGATGTGTCAGCTCTCTCCGTCTACAGTAAGGGTGCCAGTGGTCCAGCTAAGCTCCTCAGGCTTGGTGGCAAGTACACTTTTCCCACTGAGACATCTTGAAGCCTGCATGATTTCTTAAGTAATGTTTATGTTTGACAGGTGGAACATTTCTTCTGATACGTTGCTTACACAAAGATCTGATGTAAAGGAAGGGCAGATCGTGATTTGAAGTAAACCACTCCTAGAAGATCCATGCTGACATTTACATAAACAGAACAGACAAACTTTAGTTTGCTCTGCTGGCAAGTTAAGAAAAATCAAGAAGCAATGTTTAGCTCATCACCTGGCTAGATATCCAGAGCATGGACTCCTGATGTGAGCTCAGTCAACATTCAATGACTCTGAGCAAGGATTGCCAGTATTTACAACTTAGATCTCCACTCTGGCCAGAGATAAAGTATCTGCATAAAAGTTATCATTAAAATATTAGCAAGAGTGGTTCTACCTTTAATTACTATTTCTCTTGATATAGCCCATTAAATTTCTCATTAATTTTGAAAGGTTAATAGAAATTAGAGAATCAGGTCTTCTATGTTTACACACCATTATTTAAATGCCCTCATCTACACAGTCAATATACCAAACTTTTTTTAACACTAGGAATTGGATTAACTTTCTTGGAGTAAAATTTTAATAAGACAGTCTAAAGAGATATTAGACGCCATTTGGCTTAATTTAAAGTCCATATAACCATTGTATACCTTATAAAATTTCATATTTAGTGAAGAAACAAACGATTTATTTTGTTGATATGAAAAAGTGATAATGCTCATTCACTCACTATTACCTCTGAATGACCTTATTTTATACAACACACCCTGGTCATCCACGGGAGCTGTGTGATGATAGGATTGATAGTATCTTTACCTAAAATGGAAGCTCAGAAGGTAGTTAAGAATAGGATAGAAATTACTCCTCCTTGGCTATCCTTGACTCATGAAATTGAGTTTGGGAGAACAAGTAGGTATGAAAGAGGAATCTCTACTTCATTCAGAGCACCTACCAACCTGTGCACACTGCTATTCCAGAGTTCTGGGCTCAGAAAACCCAAAATAAATCTAGTTATAGAAGATTTAGTAAGAGCAGTGTTTGGCAATATGATATAAGCCAAAAATCTTTAACAAATAGTTTAACTCTTCTATATACAGTAACATGTATATATATATATACAGGTATATATATATATACCTGTAGTGCGCATATGTATATATGTAATATGCAGGAATGTCATATGAATTGCAGTATATTAATTCTCACTCAGATAAGGCCATAGAGTTGTGTTGTAATTTTCTAAAATCTTGTTGCATGCATTTCATTAAAAGTATAAGCAAATCATTCAGCACATGAAAATGCCTTTAGGATATATCTATATTGAAGTGTCCTTATCCATATTATCATAGCTTGACAATTCTAGCCTTAAAGGAACTGAAAATCTGAAAATGAATATTCTTAGAGCAGAACTATGGGCCCTTTCATGGAGTCTTGCCATTTACAAAACCTTAGAAGCATCTTTGCTAGCCAAGTAAAGTATGGTACTAGGCATAATTCTCTTTTCATTTATGGCATCATCGCTCTGAAGGATCAGTCTGTGAATAACCTCATCACCCACTGCTGGCCGTATGTCTTTTCTTTTTCCAAGTTAGTTCTTGAGCAGAAAGTCTACCATCAACTCTTGTTTAGCCACCTACAGTCTTCTGCATTTGAATATAAACTCATAAGAAACCTTGGGTATGAAACTCAACAAAATAACACATATTCCATAGTTTCAAAGCCACACTTAAACAATTACATAATTTAATGCTAACAGCTTCAGAGATATGGAATGGAAATTATATTTTAACCTTATGAATAATATTTTGTTCTCAAAAACCCAGAATCTGGGGCTAGAGAGATATCTTGGTGGTTATCTCTCTAGATATCTCAGTGGCTGATCTAACTGAGGACCAAGGTCCAGTTCCAAGCACCCACATGGTGGCTAACAATCATCCAAAACTCTAGTTCCAGGGTCTCAGACAGGCTTGTCTGGCCTTCACAGGCATTGAGTGCGTACAAACTTACATACATGCAGGCAGAACACGGGGGCGAGTCGTTGTGTGACTTTAGGTAGCCAGGGTAGCTGTACGACTTCCCTGCTCCTGGTTCTCTAGTGTGGAGGACCAGGAGGGCTATACAAGAAACAGGAGTGGGACATGGATCACATTCAGAGTCATCTTAAGGATTTTAAGAATGTAGGCAAAATGGAAGACATGATGAGAAAATACCAGTTATAAGCCTAACACAAGAACAATTAACAAGAACCAGCATTTAAACTGACTTGAAAAAAGAAAGAAAACAAAACAAAACAAAACAAAACAAAAAACAAAAAAAAACCAAAAAACAACCAGTGCACAGTTGAAACTTCAAAGAAGCGGGGAGTTACATTTTATTTTTAATTACAATTTTATTCCTGGATTTATTTATTTATTTATTTATTCAATTTATTTCATTGACCACAATCAGAAAGGCATTTCTTGAACAATTTTTCATAAACCCCATTTATAGAAAAGTTTGCCGTGGTTCTGGCAAGTACAGAATTAACTAAATGCCCCACATCAAATTAAATAAAGTCATATGCATAATTCTTTAGACCACAACATCATTATGCTATTTACACTAAAACACTCTTTTTTCCAGGGTTTAGAATAAAATTTTACTCCCTGAAGCACACAAAATTTTATAACCTGCTTAATTCAAGTTATAAAGAGCATTTTTTCCAGTATAACATTATGATGCAATCCATTGTACATAAGATAATGACAGAGTTAGAATTAAGCAGAAG
The DNA here is from genome assembly GCA_035773235.1 of Eospalax fontanierii. Classification (NCBI taxonomy): domain Eukaryota; kingdom Metazoa; phylum Chordata; class Mammalia; order Rodentia; family Spalacidae; genus Eospalax; species Eospalax fontanierii. The sequence continues at coordinate 47,460,563 of CM069547.1, read as the reverse complement.
GTTCTAGCATGGTCTTAAGTTTGAAATCCTGTTTGAGGTCCTAAGTCACATATTATTAAACACTAATGTGTCTTAATTAGATCCTTTCACAATTGCACATGGAATTATAAAGGAAACGCCCTGTGGATCATCCTTTCTATCATCTCTTCATAATCCAGCTCAGAACTAACTCACTGAGATGAAAAGAAAGATCAGCACATAAAATATTTTAAATTTAATCTCTTTTCTAATGACAAAATCTACAGAAAAAAATTGAATCAAATCAGGGTTAGGTATTAAGAACAGTGGAATCTCAGATGTTTGGCACCTATTTTTATGGAGTGGGACAGTAGGGTGCTGTGTGTGTGTGTGTGTGTGTCTGTGTGTGTGTGTGTGTGTGTGTGTGTGTGTGTGTATTTGTGCATGCACGCTTCTGGTATTATTCCTAAGGTGCAGATACAGTTCCTCTTGTGGCTTTTTCATTTGTTTGGGAACAGACTATTCCGCTATCCTGGAGCTCCTTGGTTATTCGAGGCTGGCTGACCAGTGAGCACCAGTGATTCTCTCCTGTCTCTCTCTGATGCACTGGAATTAAAATGACACACATTTCTCACAAGTTCTGGTGCCTGAACCCAGGCTGTCTGCAAAGCACACATTTATTGACCGATCTATTTTCCCCAGCTCCCTGCATAATTTTTTGAAACCATCAAAAAACTAAATGCTGTTCAGGAAACAAACAAGGCCATTCCTGGCGTGACTACCTCTGGGTCTGGGGTCTGGGATCTTGTCTAGGTTCACATGCTTTGCATTGTTCCCTAAGAAATATGACTTATTATTAGTTTTGAACAAACTTGCGTGTTAACAGATCTCTTTTAGAAAATGACATATAATATACACAGACATCATAGGAACTGGGATTCAAGGGGCATTTTCCCTACTCTAAGATGGGATCATCAGTTCAATACCAATTGCTTTTCGAGTACCAAGTATAATTATTATTATTACAATATGGCTGATATTTCATTCTAAAAGGTTTGAATAATTTTTATATTGAACTGTGGAGACGGCTCAGTGGCAAAGTATGTGCATTGCAAACATGAGGACCTGAACTCCATGCCAATACCCAGTTAAAAAACAAAACTGGCCATGGGCCTGGAGAAGTGGTTCAGTGGTTAAGAGCATGGGCTGCTCTTGTAGAGGACTTGGGTCTGAATCCCAGCACCCACATAGCATTTAACAATCATCTATAACTCCAGTTCCAGGGATCCAATGCCCTCTTCCGGTCAACGAGGGTATTGAACTACACAGATGCATGCAGGCAACACACTCATACACATAAAATATTAATTAATTAATTATTAATTCGTTTATTTTAAAAAAACTTGTCATGGTGGCATGGGCCCTGGCAGTCCCAGGGCTGGGAAAGTAGACACGGGAGCTTTGGTAGCACCCTAGCCTAAGTTGGTGAGCTCAAAGTTAATGAAGGATCCTGTCTCAACAAGCAAATTGAATGGTTCCTAAGGAATGCCTGGGGTGTCCCCTACCTCTACACTCATACATATACACATGTGTACATGCACCTGCACACACATGAACATACACACCCTAAATGGTATCACATTTCCTTATAGAATTAAAAACAGATCTGAAAGCTGTCACGTTTACTTCAGAGCAGAGAGCACACAGATGGCAGTGCTGAAAGGCCTTGTCTTACTTCCACAATCTACTTGTTTTAGGTTTCACTGGTAAGTACAAGTGGCCATGTGACAAAATGCTAACCCAGTGGGACTTACTGCCAAGTCTTTTGAATGTCATAGTCATATCTGCACACCCATTCCGCTGTTCCGGCTGCTCCGAGCTGGATCATGATTCTGGAGTGGGAAAAGGCTACTGAAAACCTGAGGCCAGGAGCCTCAGATTAAAGTTAGAGAAAAAAATTAAAAAGAGCAGCAGCTGGAGCAGCTGGGGACTTGCTGGAGCCAGGGTAGCATCTGCAGCTAGGAGCCTGTCCAGCTGTGTCCTTCCATAGGTGAGGCATGTCCAGATTTACATGTCTATAGTGAAGTGGAGAACTAACAAAGAGTTACTCATTTCCAATGACAGGTAAGGGTTATTTTCTAGAATTTTGAAGGAGTCAGGGGTTAAAAGGTTCATGGTTCACCATACATTCAAAGTTAGAACAGCTTAGTTTTCAACAAACTAATAATTGTCTTTGGATCTTATAAAAACCCTTAAACCTACGTAGCTTCTTTTATACATTTCCTCAGAAGGAAATTCGTTGCCTTTATTAAAACATTGGTACTGTTTAGAAATTTCTTTGAATTTTGGGTTAAAAATCATTTTACTAAAAAGACCCATGTGCATTTGTGGAAACCAAATTAGACTCCACAGGGCTGAAGAAATGGCTCAGAAGCTGAAATCACTAGCTGCTTATCCAAAGGAACTGGGTTCTGTTCCCAGTATCCAAATCACTGCTGATAACCACCTGGAACTCCAGTACCAGAGGATCTGACACCCTCTTTTGAGCTCTGCAAGCATTGAACTATGTAGGTGCACTTACATATTTGCAGGTAAAATATTCATACACATAATATAAAAATGAATGAATAAATAAACATTTTATAAAGTAGTAGAGGATATTAAGTGAGGGTTGTGTGGATCAGGGTAGATCAGGGAACAGATGGGCTTGAGGCACTAAAATTGGTCAAATACATTTTATGAACTTCTCAAAGAGTTAATACAAATATTATTTTAAAATGTATTCTATATTAGACATTTTTGAAAAGGGCTTGTATTGGAAATATGTAAAAGTTTTATATACTTGAACAAAACCCCAATGGAGGATTAATTGGTAGGATAATGTTTCCTTCAGCAAACTGAGAGATTCCTTCCTCTTCAGAGGAAAGAAATAATTCTAAGATTTGGTTTCAGCTTCTGGCCTCAGTGGGCCAGCATCTCCCGTTCTCTTCCCAAGAACACAGGACAGGAAAGGAGGGGCAAATAGAAATAGGATGCTCTCAGGCTTGGCAGCAAGCACCTTTTCCCATAGAGCCCTTTGTGATTACTTGTAATCAAGGACTTGCTTTTTTTAAGAGCAAGCCTTCAGTATATTTCAATAGCTCTGCTAAGTTACTAGGTTCTCATCACTGTAATCAAGGACTTGCTTTTTTTAAGAGCAAGCCCTCAGTATATTTCAATAGCTCTGCTAAGTTACTAGGTTCTCATCACTTGAATTATTTAAAAACAAACAAATACACAAACTGAAATGCAGTCAGTGATTAGCAAATGATCAGGAAAGACCAAATCTATCCACTCTTCTACACATTTTTGTTTTTAGTGCTGGGGCACAAACTCAGAACATCACACTACCAGGCAAGAGCGCCTGCTGAACATGCCTTCATCCCTGCCCACTCACACTCTCTCTTAGAGGTCTCAGAGAGCTGAGTCTCAGAGGTCTCAGTTTAGAATCGTCCATTGGGCTAGATCATATCAAGTGAGAACTGAGCTTTCTTTTCACATTCTATGTTTCAATGTCACCATGTTTTATAGCCAGAAACAGACTCTTCCCACTTATATTAAATCAGGGTTTACATCTCACTCTGTGATTATTTGAATTTGTGCTCTTAACAGTCACATTGTTCAGTCCAAGATCATTGTCAGTCACACCAGGCACATAAAGCTTCTGTCCAGACATCTTCAATCGTAGGAGTCAATAATTATCCCTTCAAAGTCCTTCAAAGGGAGCAACAGAACTTTGTGAAATCCCAAAGTTTTCCAATGAGCATCTTGAATTGTGGTAATTATGTTCTACTTATTGTAATGAAATAACTTTAAAATCCTTATTACATATGTATATTCAACAAATATACTCTTTTCTACACTGGCTATTATTATTATTATTATTATTATTATTATTTTACTTTCTTCTCTGAGTTCTTCTTTCTCTTATATACTTAACAGTTCCTACAGAATATGCCACCAGAAAATTTCTGATTTCTTCCTGGGATCAGTGGTGGGCAATGGGGAATTCAGCCAGTAGCTAAAAATGGGTGAATTAAATCCTCTTGAAGAACTGAGCAAAACAAATGATCTCTGAGGAATAGCTACTTAGTAGTTTAGAACTCATCAATTCTTATGAAAGAAAAATGTGTTTTTTCTTAATTCTATAAACAATCTTCTGATTTTATTCTAAGAACTTCAAAGCCTCTCTAATAGGTATTCTTGGAATGCATTTCTATATACCATTATGTAGACAGGTAGATTTCCAGTCTGGTGTCTGTGTTCACTCGCATGGATCTTCAGGTCAGGATTGTCAGACTTGAACACACTGCTTACTGTTTGCAGAAGCGGAATAGAAGACCATATCTGAAATATTTGTTCATTTACTATGTTACCCACAAAAGTCTTTTCAGTTAAAAATGCCAGTAATACTCTGTGATGAAACTAAAAAAAGGTTTTCTTTTTTTTAATTTATGTATACTTGTGTGTATCAGTGTGTGGCATGTGCTTGTGAGTGCATGGGCCCATGGAGGCTAGAAGAGGACATCAGATTCCCTGGAGCTGGAGTTACAGGTGAAGGAGACTGGGAACTGAACTCAGGTCCTCTGAAGAGCAATATATGCTCTTAACTACAGAGATATCTTTCCAGTCTTCCATATTACTACTTGAGCTCATTTTTAATAAAGTTTCTACTATAAAAATCAGTATCTGTTGGCTATACATCTCTATTGTTAGTACTAGTATTTTTTTTTAATTTTGTAAGTATAATACATGTCTTTCCTGTTTTAGAAAAGTATTTTATTTATAATTTTTATTGTATGTGTATGAGTGGATTGCCAGTGTATGTAAGTGCACCCATATCATGCATTGCCCAAGGAAGTAAGACGAGGGTGTTGGAACCCCTAGAACTGAAGTTATAGATGGTTGTTAGTTGCCATGTAGGTGCTGGGACCTGAACCAGCATCCTCTGCAAGAACAGCTAAGCCATTTCTCCAGCCTCATTTCCTGTTTTCTTTGATAAGAGACCATCTCTGTGACTTTTGAGCCCTCCTGCGAGTTCTATTTGGGTAAACCTGAAAGCCAATGTCTCAGTTGTTCTTTCCTAGTACCAATTATTAGTGTTCTATTTCAGGACACTATTAATAGATTATGTCACACACCCTTTCCTTGTTTCTTATCTACTATCCCATTCAGAGTATTGAAGAGGAACTTCTTCATTTTTAAATGTGTGAATCCCCCAAGTCATGTACTTAGGCAGTATCATAACTAATGTATTTGTGAAGGATGCAAGGTTAGTCCTTTGTATACCTCAGTAAGACAGGGGTGGCGTTGAAAGCAACAGGGAGAATACAAGCACTCTCATAAGCAGTTCTGGCCAAAATTATGCCATGAAGAATGAAAATCCCATCTTTTTCCCACTGACCTTGGGACTTCTGATAATAAGCTTACTAGCTTGTAAACAGAGGCAGTTTCCAGATGCTGCAGTTCGTAAGACGGTTTAAGTGCAAAGAGTCATTTGTTCTCCAAGAAGCATCAAAATTTAACGAATATTTCAAGTAACTTTTAATTGATACCCTGAAGATTTAGTTCATTTTTCCATGAACATGCTACTTATAGTAAAGGAGAACCAACAAAGCATTATGTGGAAAAATATTAGCTTAGCTACCATGTTGAGGATCATGTAAAATTTATCGCCCCCCCATAACATCAAAAAGCACAAAAAAGATCTATTGAAAAAAGTTAGAAAATTCTACTTTATGACAATCCATCGAAGTTAAATAATTACCTTATCCAAGTAAGAAATGAAATCAGTACTCAAACCCACTCCTGACATTTTGATCTATATCAAGAGAAAAGTTCCAAGGGTGGAGCTCAAAGTTGAAACTGATAACTGACAAGTCTGTCTTATTATAAGACTTAGGACTGTAAGGAGAAATATGACCTAAGAAACTTCATATTAAATTGTAGATTTTTGCTGTGTGGAAGCACAGTTCAGAAAATGAAAAAAAAAAAAGATAAATAGAAAAAGAGAGAAAAAGAAAGGTAAGCAATGATTTTGAATTCAAAAGGCCAATTTGATAACCTTTTATTTCTTAGTTTCTTATGAGTGAAGCTTACACATATTCACTATAGTCAAATGTAAAGTCTCACTTTCTTCTTGCCTGTAGTACACACACATGCACACACATACACACTAAATAAATAAATAAATAAAAATACATAATCACAAGAATATTATTAAAATAAATTAAAAATCCAAATACAGCTGCTAAATAATGATTCCTAATTTCATTTAGGGAGGTACACCGAAAATCTAAATATCTATAGAGTGATTACAATGTAGGATAAAGTCATTCAATGGTAACAACAATATGCCTAAGTCACCATTGGTATTTGTGCTTTGAACTCAAGTTCTGATTCCAAATACCTGACACATTTTTCATGAGTAATTACTCAGAAAGGAAGTACTAACATGCTTAAGAAATGTGACCCTCCCCACAGAGGGCTGTGATGTGGGCAGTAAAGGGGACAGGAAACAGTGATGATCGGGGAGGAGCAGTCATTGCCTTCAGTTTTGCACCCAATGACAGCAGGAACTTAAGGAAGAAAGAATGCAATGTGGCTCACAGCGTGAGGATACACCATCCTGGTGGGTAAGGCATGGTGTTGGGAGCCTGGCGAAGCTGGTCAGTCTGCATTAATACCCAGCAAGCAGAGGGAGAGATGAACCTTGCTGCTGAGTTCGCTTTTTCCTTTTACTCCAGGGCTAGTTCTGCCCACACTCAGTGATAGGGCTTCTCACTTCTGTTGAGCCTCTCTAGACACAACTCACAGGTGGTCACAAAAGTGTGTCACCTAGATGATTATAAACACTCTAAGGATGAAAACCAAGATTAACCACCACAGAACTTAATAAATACCAGACAAGGTCCAACCTAGGTGCAACATTAGCCCGGGACAAAATTCTGAGATGTCAAATGTTTGTTAGCCACTGGTTAGCTGCTGAAACAAAGAACTACCTACCTTCTGCTCAACTTCTACTGGCCAATCAACATCAAAAATGACAGAGACATTGGTGGAATTTCTTAAGAATCCATTGGTTGTGGTGAATATTACCTACACTTCCATGAAGACAAATGAGAGAAGAGTCCAGATGTTGTAGAGCAGAAAGTGGCTGGCATCACTCCCCTCCCAGTACTCAGGAAGTTGCCACAATGGGAGTTGTGAGTGTGCGAGAATTCCAAAGTTATGTAGCCAAGAAAAGAGAGCATCTGAGCATGCTGCTAAGATTTTAGTAGTATGAACATGGGAGAGGGAACTGATAATTGTACAGAAATTTCTATACAGATTGTCAGAGTATCCAAAATTGTGTGTGAGAAGTCAAATATGATGAACCCATTTTCAAAGCAAAAATGCCTTACCTAATTTCAGGATTCCAAGTTATAAACTTGTCGATAAACAGGAGTCACTGCATGCCTGATATTGTCTAGGCTTCCGGACTACAACCCTTCAAAGGAGATTTTAATCTTAGAGTAAAAAATGCACAGCCTGTCTAAGGGAGTGAATAAATACATGTGTCTGAAGGGCCCTAAGTATCAGAATTTGGGGAAAAGAAGAATCCGGTAGGTAAGTCTTTGTTGCAGGATGTGCCTATAAAAGGAGAAAGCAAGAAAGATACTCTGTGAGTAAAGGATGAAACTTGCATGCCATGCACGTGAGACCGTACATTGAACTGAACACCAATGAGGAATCTGGGAAGGCACCTTAGTGGTAGAGGATGAATTGATTTCTTGTGATTGGCCAGCCTATGATTGCATGACAGACACCTGTTCTTTCCAAGCCATCACTGAAAGCTGGCTTCTATTTGAATCTTATGTCTACAGGCCATTTCCTCTGGGCTTGGCAGTGATGTTCCTTCCTCACATAAGAAACTTACTAATGATGACAAAGAATGACCATGTAGAATCAGGATCAATTTTGGGAAAGAAACCAGTGAATTATTGGGCTGAATTATTGGGCTGTGTCTGAAACTACAGAGTTGTGTGAATTACAGGAAAACATCTAAAACTGCAGCTTACTGATCTTTAAAGATGCAGTCATGCTCATGTGTGATCTGTGCATGCCTTCTTTTTATTTCTAAGAAGATCTCGACCTAAAACTAGGTCATGTGGTGTAAATTTACATTATTGGCTCTTCTGACAAGCGCAGAATAAACCAATGGGTTTTATAATTGGCAAGACAGTGTTATGTTCAGATACTATTCAGTTCCGCGTCTGGGGTGAGGTAGGAGAGATGCACATTCAGAAATATTTCAGAATTAACTGGAGACGTGCTATGAAAGAGACGACAGGTGAAGACATACACTTTTTGTATGGGGGTGCCTTGTCAACTGGTGCTTGTCAGTACTTGTCAGTACTTCCCTAATGGTTTCTTGTTTTTCTTGACAGAACACATATTAAGCTGTTTTCTAGGGTCAATCGGATGACTCAGTGGTTAAAGGCACTGGCCATTATGCACCGGAGCTTCATCCCTGGAACCCACATAATGGAATGAGAGAATCCCGATTCCTGCACATTATCCTCTGACCTCCACATGTGGCACATGCCCATGCACACACATACACACACACACACACACACACACACACACACACACACACACAAACAAGCACAAACACACAAAAAATTTGTAAATAAAGAAATGTTAACAATATTTCTTTTCTATTCTCTATGCCCTCAAACAGAAATCAATTTTGTTGGTTTAGGTGATCATGATTTAGAAAGCACATGCAACTGAAGAAACTCTTGATGAACCTTTTGTTGTACAATCACAGAAGAGTTAGCATTAATCAGGTAAACATCTCAGTGGCCTATAAATAAAAGCTCTGTCAATCTGCATAATTTTCCATCTTTCCAAAACAGAAGAAAAATCTAATGAGTAGAGCTACTGCTTTGAAGAATTATGGAGAGTTGCCAGCTCATAATGGTTGTATTAGGAAAGTCAAGTTTTACTTTCCAGTATATGCCTCTAGACATTAATATGGGGAAAAATCTGGATGACTATAAAGTTGCACTAATTCCTAAGTGCACACTTCACAAAGGTGACACCTTGCCTGAAAAAAAGTGAAAGCCTTTCCGAGTACATATGACCGCAGTAAGGGATTAAGAGGAAACTAGAAATGGCAATGTTCTTTGGAATTAAATGTACAGAGATGCACACAGCTGATGACAAGCTTCCTGACAATTTGAAAGTATTATATTGAAAAATCCATTTTTTGTGTAACTGAGTTATGGACCAAGATTTACACCTGTGACAATGTTCTTATGAGACACCCTTATACAGATGCCTTGATGGAACTTGACAGCATCTGTGTAGGTCCAGGAAGAAAAAAAAAAAGAAGGCCCCTGTACCCTGTGGGAGAGTATTTCAAGTCTTTGACAACATAGAAATTAGCCTCCAGAGCAAAAAGAATGGACTGTGGTGGGAAATTGTGAATGTTTGCACAGAACCAGAATGCTGCCGGATGGCTTCCTCAGAATATCTTATTCCAAAGCGAATAAAACTTTAATTAAACTAATTTCCCTCATTCTGGTTCTTTCCTCTCTGGACAGTGATCACTTTATCAAGCTCAATCAAATGAACTTCAAATATTTATGATGTCTTTGACAGTGATTTATGGGGAAAGATGAATTTCAATTCTAATCTATTTATTTCTTGAGATTCCCATGTACTTGAATACAGATATCAAGGGTGTTTTTTTCCCCAAAAACTTGGATGTGCTTTCTCGTGTCTTTCATTTCTCACTTAATTTTTTTCATTATCTTAGGTGATGGATGTTTTACTTCAGCTTGATGCAGTCCTAGAACTCAGGTCTCATCCATGAATGGTAAGCAGATATGATCTGAGATATTAAAATGATCTCACCAAATTGAGATAGCGTTAGTGAAACCCAGAAGAGTGAAATTAGTCTTCATAAGATCATGTGGGCCCACTTGTTCATTAATGCTACTGTTTATTTTAAGACAAGGTCTCTCTGTAGCTCGAGCTGACCTCAAACTCACAATCTTCCTAACACCACTCTATGGAACACTCTTAATACCTTTTGAAAATTGTTCATTTTTTCTGTTTACTTAAGACATTTCTAAGATTACATCATCAGCACAAGAGAGAAGAGAGTACTGGATCATTTTCTCAACTGTCCTTCTCCATTCCAGGGTACTACACTGAGGGTTTATGTAAATGTGTATTTCATTGACTATCTGTGTCAGAATCTGCTTGTATGTTAATTAAATATAGTTTCATCCACACACATGCACACTTAACAATGACAATGACAATAATTATCAACAATGGAGACTATTAACAATAGATGACTCAGTGTTTAAGACTGTATACTATTCTTGCAGAGGACCCAAGTTAGGTTCCCAGAACCCATGATGTATATAGCTCACAGCTCCCTGTAACTTTGACTTCATGAGTTTCCAAAACCTCTGACTTCCATGGGTATCTGCACTCCACATGTATATAGCCACACAGTATAAAAATTAGAAATAATTTTAAGTCAGGTATGGTAGCCTATGCCTTTAGCAACAATTATCAGGAGGCAGAGGCAGGTGGATCTCTGTGAGCTCAAAGCCAGCCTGGGATGGTCTACATAGTGCGTTGTAGGCTGGCTGAGGTTACAGAGTAAAACCCTGTCTCAGAAAAATTAATTAACTTTTAAAAATTAAAAGTTTTTTTTCACAAACAGAACAAGAATAATAGATATCTGTGAAGCCAGGAGCTTTAGTGAGACTCAAGCATCTGTGTAATTGGCAAGAAAACGCTAGTGATCTCTGTATGTACTGAATTCTGACATCAACTGATGTGTACATTCCTTTGTAAGAAAAAAGCAACGTGAAGAATGAGAGCCGTTGCCCCAGTCCCTAGCTGCCTTTTCTTCATTGTTCGCCTTTGTTTTTCTTCGTTTCATTTTTCCCTTACCATTAGGGAAAAGTTAAAGCCCTGACTTATAGTTCCTTTGTGGTTATGACTCATCCTAAACACTCTCTACTCCAACTACAGCAAAATCAATAAATCTTCATAATTAAAGAAGAATCATAAAGAATCTTACTCAACAGTAGAAGACCCGTAACTACGAGGCTTAACATGTGTTTACTTTACATCTCCCATTCAGGGAGCAGACATAATTCTCAAGTGAGCAGGAATATCTTGACAGAATCTCAAGATGTACTTCAGGAACCGACAGGCAGTAATGGTGAGCATGACTCAGGATCTCTGGGGATCCATCATAGAGTCATAAATACCACTGAAACTGAGGGAAGAGAGCACAAAGGAGAACAGGAGGGTTGGTGAGGCCTCTGCCAATGATCATGTGCAGCACATACACAGTCCCCTTGGTTTTATAAAACCATGTATTTAGCCAAGGCACATAATGTAGAGCAGCTCTGTTTTGAGCCAGGAAAACAACAGAAGGACATTTGAAGTTTGTAGCCTTATCTACCTTTAGGAGTTTGAAACTCAAATCAGTTAGGCTGTGGATACAGAAGAAACCGCTTTCATGTATTTGGTGCATCAACTTTCCTTTAATACTGAAATCAGTTTTGTCTTTTATAGCAAAACACTTAGAATTTCCATATATACTTATTTTCTATTTCTGGATTTCAAATAAATCATATTGAACATTTATATCATGTACTTCCCAAACACTGTATGCATGAGTGTTTGTGTGTATGAGCATCACTGTATATGTACGTGTTTTGTGTGTGCTTACAGGTGGGTTTGTGTGTGTGCCCATGTGGGGGTTGCGGGTACTGACACTGGAATTCAGTTTCAATCATTCTCCAGCTTATTTTCCTTGACAGAGACTCTCATGAAGAGTTTGCCTAGTGAGCTAGACTGGCAGGTGAGCCAGCCCCAGAGAGCTTCTTGTCCCCTTTCCCAGCCCTGGGATTATACATGTTGCTTGCCATACCCAGATTTTATATGGGAGTCGGGGACCTATGCTCAGGTCCTTGAGCTTGCACAGAAGCACTCCACCAACTGGGCCATCTCTCCAACCCCGTAGATCCGAAACTTTAAAAAAAATGCTTCACAAGCCATTTTTAGATGGCTTTTATTGTATCTTAAAACTAAGTTGTTGCAGTTTAAAAGTGTATAAGCCGTGGTGTGACAGCCCAATAAACCATGAAAAGAAGTAAATGGACAATGATCATAGCTTCTTTCAGCCAGGAAACTGTACAATAGATCATTCTACTTTACACTTTACTGAAGGTAGCCTGAAAAATAGAACCTGTGTGGCTTTCTCAGCTTCTTAGCCTCATTTAACTTGATGAATTGACAAAAGCCTCAGACAATGGCTGAGAGGGAGAAAGACTGGAAAGTGAACCCACAGGTGGAGAAGCATGACCCGAATCAGAACTGTGAATGAGCCTACAGGGACACTGAGCCTAGGGGCATGCTGAGCGCTCATTAAGGAGCAGTTTCTTCTCAGGATGGAATGTGCAGTGCGTCTTCTGCTCAACCTTAAAGGATTTCTAGGGGAATAAAATGACATTCATTGTGTGGTCTTCTCCATGGCATACATGCTGACACTTCAAATCCCAAAGGTTTTAATAAAAGATAGCTGAGGACCGGTAGGCTTAGTATGCAGATCTGCTAGTGAGAAGGTTGTGTCCTTCTGTGGTCTTACTCTTGGTGGTCCTATCTAATGACAGGTTAGGACAGGAGAGATCTATAATTTCTGACACTGTTAAGTGCCCGAGGAACATCAAATGAAAGGCTCAGAATGTATCTGTGGGGGTGGTGTGGGCTTGTGTGCTTGAATGTGTTAGTGTGTGTGTTCCTATGTGTGCAGGTGCACATGTGTTCTCACATCTGTGGAGACCAGAGGTCAAGCTTAGGTGTCACTATTTAAATATATGAACATGAATGACTTTTATAAAATAGAATATGGCCTGATGACTTTTAATTAACCTTGGCAAGCTCGATGAACCCTGTGCCCTGTGACCTGGGCATCTGATCTTATTTCCTGGGAACCTCAACTTTCGAATCCACCTACAAGATAGGGAATGAATTTGGCTATGCTTGAGAATTAACATGAAAACACGGAAGGGCAGTGTGAATCTTCATTGCAAAAGGTGAAGATTGAGAAGGAAGTCTGGTGCCTTGTGTGTAGGAGATATTCTAGAACAAGGGATGATTGGAGTGGATTCTACCTTGTAGTTCCTTAAGCTGGAGAAACAGCTTTGAATAAAATCATGAGAGAAGCTTGACTCGAGGACAAAGCTCCAGGACACACTGCCAAGGCACATTGCCAGGGACAGCTCCAAGAGACTTGGGAGAACAGGTGTCCTCTGAGTTCGGGCCCACTGTTAAAATCTATTTAAGAATCAGGCTGATGATGTTGGCATGGTAACCCTCACTCAGGCACATCCACATCTATTGTTTTGTGAGACAAGGCTACTCAGCGGCCTGGAATTCCCTGGGTAAACTAGGCTGGCTGACCAGGAACCTGCAGTGATCTGCTCTCCTCTGCCTCCTCGGTGCCTGAATTACGACCCTTGTCAACAATGCTACCTCTTTTCCAGTGCATTCTGCACACTGAACTCACAACTTTGTGAGCTTTACTTGTAGAGATGTCTCCTAGGCCCCAAAATGTCACCAAGTAGATGACTACATGCTAGATTCCTATAGGCAAAATATTTATTACTTAGCTCTGATACTATTAGTCAATTTCTCTTAGGACTAAAAGGCATCACCTTGCTCTCCCGTGACTGATTAGGTAGTGGAAAAGGAAGCAAAGACAGGTGCATTTCTTGGGTTGCCCTGGAAACCTGCAGAAATGAAGCGTGCTGGACTAACTGAAATCTCTCTAGCCATCCTTTCGTACTCTCTTATGTTTCTTCATACATCATTTGAACCCTTGTCCCTGGCTTAGTGCGCTTCCACTGTGTGTTACGAGCTTGCTGTGTCCCTCCCACCCCTCTGTGCTCTGCCTCTCTACTATTCTCTTGCTCTCCTCTGTTTCTCCCTGTGATTGATATCCCTCCGTATTGACAGTGGATATAAGTTCACAGAGAAGTCTTGTTTGCTCAGGAATGCTCCTCTTTAAAACTTTCTTATGAGACAAGCCCATGTTATACCTCAGAGGTGAACAGTCCAAAGCATTCTAAAACAGAACAACACAAATAAAAACTCAGAATTAATTTTTAAGACAAAACACGCCACAAGATCAAGAGCTGGCAAAAATGTGCTGTGCCCAGTGTGTCTGAGCTAATTAACCGTTACCTTTTCTGGAGTTGTAGACCTCACTGTGTCATAGTACTAACGTCCTTGCCTGTCACAGGTGTCATCGTAGCAGCTGCTCCTGAAACTGCACTTCTCAACCAGCATGTGGAGTCGGAGAGGTTTCTGTTCCTTAGCATAGCTGAGCCTCACTTTGAGAGTGTTGGGTTTTGTTTGTTCTAAGATCACACACTTTCCTTGAATGGTTGAGGATATCGTGTTGGTTATTATATTCACTTAGGAGTCTGACTCTGAATTTTAAGAATGTAACCCAGATGCCAAACAAGATGACTTTTTCAAAATGTTGTACAACACCAATTAGTACATTAATAGTTTAAGAAGTTAAATCAAGGAGCTAGGAAGATGGTTCAGTGGTTAAAGAGCTTGCTCTGCACAACTCCAGATAGGTGTGGTAGCTACCTATAACTCCAGGCTAGAAGAGATCGAGGATTCCCAGAGCAAGATGCCTAGCAAGGGGATCCATGTCTGAAAGCTGTGGATTTGAAAATTCCAAGGCTCCCTTTCTTCTAGATCTTGTATCAAACAGGTAATCACTGGGGAAATCACACACACACACACACACACACACACACACACACACATACATACACACACACAAAGATGACTTTTTAAATGTTGCGCAACATGCTATTTTCACAAGTAAAGTTTCCAGAAATATTATTTTGTTGATGAAGTTATAGAACAGAGAAGAAATTAAGAAAATTAAGACCAAAGAGGCTTGAGGCTAAGTTTTTATAAAAATATTTGTTTCTATTTTTCATTATATGTATGCATGAGTGTCTATGTGGGACTATGGGAAGGTGGGTGATGTTGCCTGCAGAGGTCAAAAAAGGACTTGGGGTCATCTGGATCTGGAGTTACAAGCAATTGTGAACTGTCCATTGTGGATGCTGGGAACCAAATTTGTGTCCTCTATGAAAGCAGTACTAATTCTTCAGTGCCAATAACTGGCTCTTAGAAAAACTTGTGCTCTCTATGGTTTGATGAGTAATAGAGAGCTGTTATAGTACAAAGCAGCTGCTGAGCCTGAGAGCACTAAAAGGATGCAAGGTGTCACAGAATGCTTAAAAAGGAATTGGTGAGATGCTGGGGTTCCAGAACAGGCAATGCAACGTTGGCTCTCTTGTCTATGAGCTGTGAGGATAAAAACTGGCCAGTCAAAGAAGCAGGTAGGCCAGCTGATCTTCAGTAGACTCCAGACCCAGAAACAAGGAGAGGACTAAGGAAGGTCAGATTGTGAAAAGCCCAACAAAGGCCCATAATCAACGATTGCACCAACAGTGGTCCCGAGCCAAACACAGTTCTGCCAGAGTTTTCTTACATGCAGATTGAAGGAATGAAAAGGAAAAGGCAAGGGACTTTTTTGTTTGTTTGTTGTTTTGTTTGTCTTATTTTGTCTTGAGGTAGAGTCTCCTTGTGTAGCTCTGATTGGCTGGAACTCACTGTGTGGATCAGGCTGACTTTGAACTTGTCTCTTTGAACTTGTCTCTGTCTGAGTGTTGGGAATAAGAGCATAAGCCACCACACTCAGAGGAAAGAGTACTTACTATAGAAAGGTTGGTCTAATAAGATCCTAAGAGATGAATGACAGAGAGAATATGAATGTGTGTTTCACTTTTCAATTACCTATTATTTGGAGGAGTGTGAGTTAAATAGAAAGATCTAATTTTGATTGGAGAAAGGAGAAAAAATGGAGAATTAAATTAGAAGTTTCTTATAAGAAATTTAAGGTTTGCACACACAAGCTGGAGTGTATACACATTTAAACCTAAGAGAAAATTAAGAAACACAGAAGACATTGAATGAATGAAAAATTGACCTTCTGTGCCCTGTGTGTACAGATTTAAAATAAGTATTAAATATATATAGACACTGCAAAAATATAACAATTTAAAAAACAGGAAGACAGCAGCCGTGGAGGAAAATCAAAAATATGCTAGCTATATGATCAATTCTATTCTCATATGAGAGAATTTATTTAGTTATTTATTCACTTACTATACATTTTAGACATAGTCTTACTATGTAGTCTTTTAGACCTGGAACTTTCTATGTAGATCAGGCAAAACTCAAACTCAAGGAGATCTGCATGCCTCTGCCTCCTGGAGGCTGGCATTAAAAGTGTGTGCCACTACACCTGGCCTGAAAGAAATTATTTAGAAAACAATGATTGCCTATAAAATAGACGTCAACATTTATTGTTTGTGTATACCTGCGCATGTGTGTGGGTGCTTTTGATGTGTATCTATGTTATTTCTTTGCATGTTCGTAAGAGTCAGTATAGGAGAGTGTGTACCCTGGTGCATGTGTGGAAGTCAGAGGATAGCCTCAGGTATCAGTCTAGGATAGCCTCAGGTATCGGTCCTCCCACTCCACCTCGCTTGAACAGGCTCTCCTTGCTGTTTGCTAGGCATATGTCAGGCTAGATGATCATTAGGATCACAGATGTACTCACTCCTGGATCTGGATCTGGCTTTTACTTGAGTTCTGAGGATTTGAGCTCAGGTCCCCACTCTTTTCTTGCAAATTATTTACTCACTGAGTCATCTCGCCAAACTTTCTAAGTAAGCATTTCCATCCCTAGAAGTGCTGGTGAAAATTAAATCTGAGTCTTAGAAAGTATTGCTTGCTGTGATCTCCTTCATGTACACTAAGTGCAAAAGGTGTGTCTGTGAACTGTGTGTTATTTGACTGGAATTTTAGAGATGTGCCTGCAGCTAATCTCACCATTTAGGCCTCTCTGAAGAGGACAGAATAATGTCAGGTATTTACAGTGTTCTTGCAATGGGTTAGTGGAAAAGAAAGGCTGCACACCTTTGATTCTGCTTTAAAGAGAATCCTGTGTGAAGAGAAATTGGCTTTTTTCCTAATTATTGCCCTGGAAATCAGCTGCTGAGGGTAACTCTGTAAACTACACCATCCCACAAAAGATATGGCAGAGGTTAAGCTATTTTGTCCTCCATCCAAGATAGCTTTCACATAGCTTCATTGTTCCATCAGTGAACTGAGAATTCACTTTTTTGCTGTGTTCCAGTTTTATTGTCCATGGTATTAATCTCTGCTACACCAAATTGGATATAGAAGGAAATTGAAAACCATGCCAATCTACATAATTTGGAATACTCCTGTTTAGTCACATTCTTACCATCTTCTTACCAACACAGGACACAATAGGCAAAGAAAACAAATGAAAACTTCAAACCTGTTGTGGGATTAATATCAGTTAACATCATTCTCAGTGGCAAATTTTACATCTAAATCTGACTGTGTGAAGGAGGGACTGCTTGAGTTAGTCTTATATATCTTCTACCAACACCCTAAATGAAAAATGTAGTAAAGCTTCAAAATTTGTGTCCCTTATAATTGTTCAATTTGCAATAATGTTTTCAAAAATTTAACTGTTTTTAAAAAGCACCATTTCAATGATATGGAGAAAACCTGGGTCAGGTCTCTCAATGTGCTTTAAAGGATGCAGCTTAGTTCGCCAGTCAGCATTGCTGTCGACAATTTGACTTTACCACTGATGTGATTTCAGTCAAGCTTTTGGAGGAAAGCCACTGCTGTTACCCTAAGAACAAATAATGTAAGGTCGGAAAGGATTAAAGGCAGTAAGTGTTGGAAATTCAGAGTCTACCAGCTGTCCATTTAAATAACATCTGGACTGCAGACTAAACCCTGGTCTTTCTCTCTGGGGTGTGTTGGCTGTATAGCTCATGCTTTTGTTAGTAGTGGAATTATTTATATTAACTTAGCCAATGTATAGGTTCTGCCTAGAACACTGGGAACTTCAAGTATGCTAATTTTATAACTCTTTTCCAGGCCCGAAGGCATAACAGTGTGTCGGTAATGCCTCCGTTCTGGTAGCTTATTCCTTTCTCCTTGTGGGATTGGTGCTGACTGGGTGAGCACTTTCTATATGTCACTCTCACTGTGTTATGTGCTATGCCAGGTCTCAAGGCACCCTGGAGCCAGGAAAGAGGAGAGCAGTGTTGAAAGCAGCTCGACAGTCCTGCTGCCATCTCCCTGTCTTGTTTCATTCACACAATGTGAACCCCTGGAGTCTGACGACCATTTGAAATTCAGACACAAATGCTCATAAGAACAGACCCAGTGAAAAACTTTTGTCAAAACTGGTTTGGCACCCAACTATCAAATGTTTGCAGCACTCAGAAAAGCTGACACCATTCCTAGACAACTCACAGAACAACCCAAGGGGAAAATGTCAGATGCAGTGAATTCTCTCCTTGCAGTGACTGGGTAATTTCAACACTGAAGTCTGTAAGTGATCTGATTTTTCCTTGCTGTGCTCTGAAGCTTAGCTTGGGTTTTCAGGGGAGAGGCCCTTCTGCATTTTCCTTAAAATTTGAGAACGTATTTTGGAAGTGGGCTATGGTTTTGATCTCAAAAGAGATTAAAAACATGATTTAGGTACTCTGACGCATAACTCTTAAATGTTCTAATTGCATAAATGTCACCTTTCATAACATCCTAAAGACACATTAAATATTAACAAACACATTTTTAAACACCAAGAGGTACAATTCTTGCATGCTAGCCAATACAAGTGTAATGTCATCTGCAGCTCAGATTAAACAGCCTGCTCTGCCTTCCATCTTAGACATCAAATTTAAGCCCCTGATAAGTACTTCCTCGTTATCAACTAAGACTAGAACTCTATACATATTGTCTGCTACAACTAATTCCCCTTTGTAGCTTCAGATTGATAAATTGAGATTATTTGCTCCAAGAATGTTTTTTTCTATCCACACCCTTTTCACAATGTAAATTTCCTTCTCATGAGAATATTACAAATAAATAATTTTCTACACCAAGTAAAGACGGTCTTTTCTAGGCACTATTCTATTGCTCTTTTGTTTTGTTCAGAGCACTTTATCATCTGTCTTCTCTCACTAACTACAAAATTTTCAGGACAGGGTCTGTCCTGATTAGGTTTAATGGTCAGCTTGACATAGCCTAGAGTCTCCTACAGAGAGAGTCTCAAGTGAGGGATTTCCCAGGTTAGGTTGGTCTGTGGGGGATGTTTTATGCTTGTGAAGGATGTTTTAATTTTTCACTGATTCAGAAGGGCCCAGCCCACTGTGAATGGCACTGTTGACCAAGCAGGTGGTCCAAGAATGTATGGGACCGCTAGTAACCGGCCAGCAAGCCGCATTCCTCCATGACTCCAGATCTACCCATTTTTGGCTGTGGAGTGAGTTCATTGGCCGGAGGTAATGATGTGGAATAGTGCATCTGCCCTGACTGAGTCCCTGCCCTGACTTCTCTCTTGCTGTGATCTGGAATTGTAAGCCAAATAAACCCTTTCTTGCTCTATGATGGTTTTAGTAGAGATGTTTTATCAAGGCAACAGAAATAAAATTAGGACAGGACTACCTTTTGAGAAAGTATTCATTCATTTGATGTTTAGATGGACAATTTAAAGTTGTGTGTCTTTATGATGTACAGCATATTGTTGTGACGATGGCATATGTAATGGAACGTCTAGATAAAGCTGGTTAACATATGCATCATTTCATATTCTGATAATTGTTTTGTGGTAAGGACATCTGAAATCTACTGAGCAGTCACTTTGATATATAATGGAGCTCTTCAGCCTATTCCAACCATGTAATGGAAACTTTAAGTCCTTTAACGTCTTTGTCTCTTGTCTCTTTAACCTCCACCAACTCCTTTCTCTATGCCCATCATCTCATTGCTTCCCCAGTGGTTCAGTTTTCTGTGTACTCCACACTTAAATGAGGTTTTTTTGTGTTGGTTTATATCTCTTACCATGTGTCTTTAGGTTGGCACATCTGATAATAAATGGTAAGACCTCCTTTGTCACTAAATTCGGAATAGAACTCTATTGTACAAATTACATATATACCAGTTTGCTACCTATATGGCCATTGATGGGCACAGGATGTTCTATGTCCTGTTGACTGTGAATAGTTCTATAATGTGCATGAAAGTACTGACGTCTCTTTGACATACTGATTTCATACTCAGCAAGGTTCTTCAGACTCTGTTGAGTATTTCTTCGTTGATATTAAGGTGGTACGTGAAGAACATTTGTTGACTGACTTAGCAACTTGGTGAATTTACAGTTCGCAGAGATTAGTCAGCTAAAGTCTCCCGCACAGCTAACTTCCTACGTTGAGACAGGTTCCATGTTGAGGGTAGGGGACGAAATAGTGCTTACTTTCCTTACAGTATGACTGCATGAAAAGCTACAGTGAAGCAGAACTGATGAACCAGGTATCAGGTAGCACTCTCACCATCTTTTCTAATATTATTCATTAATATCAAGGTAGAAAATACCCTGAATAACTAAGGAGTAGTCAGCTATTGATCACAGAGTCACAAGAATTGTAAGTAATCTACTAGAACACTATTAAGTAGAGATACATACAACGTGTGACTTTATCAAAGAGATCATTTTCATTCTTCTTGTTTCCCCATTAAATATTTTAAATCGAGGCTGCACTTATACTCAAAAGACATCAGAATTCAGGCTAGTTACATTAAAAACTAGTCCTGGACATTTGTGACTTTTATGTTGGACATAATGGAGGTAGGGGAGGGATGCGTTAACTGCAGTTAAATCTTATTCAAGTATGGGAAATTCACAGGAGGCTGTGCAAGCTTTAATCTCTGTCTTCAGTGTTGTACTTGGCCTTCAGAAAGCTTAGTTATATGGCATGTGAGGAATAGCTGCTTAGATGGATCAGAATAAAGTGAATGTGAGGAAGGGGAAACCGCTAAGTACATTAAATCTTTCCAGATTGGATGCCTGCTCACAGGAGAGGCTGGCGGCCTTTACTCCTTACCATGGACACAGTTTTCCATCGGGTCCTGAGCTAGCAGCTGCCAAAGGAAGAGACCAGTTGCACGGTAAGGGAAAGCCTTGTTCAGATGTCACCTTATAACTACATGGTGACCCAGCAGATCAATGACAGCTGTGTCAGCTGCCAAAGGGGTGTATGTCCTACATTCAACTTGAAAGATATTTTCTTTATTATTTCATTATATGGGTGTGGCATGTGTGTATGTGGTGTGTGTGTGTGTGTGTGTGTGCGTGCATGAGCACCTGTTTGTGAGTAAGGGCTGGGCATATGTGTACAGGTGCCTGCAGAGGTAAGAAGAAGGCATCAGACCCTCTGTAGCTAGAGTTACAGGAAGTTTCATCTATTTAATGTGGGTACTAAGAATCAAACTTGGGTCCTCTGCAAGAACATTTATACCCTCTTAACTAATGAGAATCCAGTCTCTGCACCAAATTTTAAACAATAAAAGTATGGCTGTTGTTTTTCTTCTGCCATCCATATTTCCTGCAAAATGTTCTCGGTGGCCAGTGCAAATCCCAAACCATATGGGAAATGCATTCTGGAAAATATCACTTTGGCTTAACTAAACTGATGCAACATAACCATGCCATAAACAGATAGCAGAACTTAGTTGGAGATTTCCAAGTCCTGTCAAATTTGGAATTATCCTTTGGAAATGTTGTCTCAATATTTAACACAGGGGACTGAAACAGCTGCTCTAACGAAGCTTCCTGCTCTGCATAACTAGGTTTTACACTGAAAAATAAATGCCCATGGAGTATATGTGGATACCTTTCTCCCTTGCCTCCATTTCTTTTTTAACCCAAACTATAGACAACACAACAACATCACTGAAGAACCAGACGTTAAAGATTGAAAAGACGTACACCTGCAAGGCTCAAGCAGGATTGGTGAAGATTGCTTTTCTGTGAAGTTGAAAGTGCTCATGGACCTTTTAAAGGAAAAGTACCATAATCTATTTTAAAATTAAATTTTAATTGAATTTTTAAATTTAATGCAAAATATTTTGATTGTTGTGATTTGCAAACAGTATAACCTTATGGTATTTAGATTACTCTGACTTAGCTGCTCCTCCTTTAATGACCTCTCTGCAATTTAATGTGCTATGTTATACTGCAGTTAACGCTTATAGACCCTTTAGAATGAGAAGTGGCCTTTCAAATTATGAAACTCCATTTCTAGGAAAATAATTGAGACCCTAGAAGACATCAGTGGGTGACTTATTAAATCATGTCAATGCTTCAATCAAACTAGGAACTGTTTTTCAGAGATCTAACAAAATATAACTGAAACAAAATAAGCAAGAATATTGCTAACTCACAAAATACATATAATTACTTATAATTTCCCATTGTTAATGACTTTCTTATAGAAAGAGCAGATGGCATATTGAGTAGCTAGTAGTTTTTTGAAACATCCTTTCAAGGAAATGACAAACGTTGAAGGGGTATTTTCCTTCCTGTCACAAACTTAGAAGGAGTAAAGCTTTAATGGTGTGATTGGATGAAGGATACTATGAATAAATGAATGACCATCATCTGCACATTATCTGGAGTTCTTATATTTCTTTGTTTTTCTCTAATCTTTTTCTTTGAAAAAGATCACCACACAAAGATTGTTAGCTCAAGTTTGGACTGAACCTCAGGCAGAAGAGTAGAGACACACAGAGAACCTAAGGCAGAAACACAGTGCAGGGGGTGTGATCCTAGACTTCAGCTTGTTTCTCCTGTTCCTATTGGTCAATGCCTGGAACACCTAAATTGTTATGACCTATTCTGGCAAAGACAGAGAGAGAGAAAGTGGTTTCAATTTTACTCCGACTTCCAGCAGTACAGAAGACTTTCTTTACCCAGGCAGTTTTCATGTGAGATCCAGCCTGAGGGAAAATTAACCTTTGTGTGAGAATCACAAAGCAAGGTAGAGGTAGGTGGAAGTTGAAGGGACAAGAACAACTGTTAAAACTGAAGTGAAGGCTACGGAGATGGCTCCAGGGTAAAGGAACTTGCGCTAAGCCTGAAGACCTGAGCTAGATACACTAGGACCACAGGATAGAAGGAGAAAACAGATGCACTCGAGTCCCTCTCTGACCCTTACACATGTGCCATTGCAAATCAATGCCCCAACATACATTCATATAAATAAATAAATAAATAAATGATATATAAATAAGTAAGCAAATAAGTAAATAAAATATAACGCATTAAAAAATCTTTTAAAGAGGAAAAGTAAGAAATAGAGACAGGAGAATCAGAAGGTCATCTGCAAGGTCATCTGCAGACTGCACCATGGTTTTGTGCCGACTTGGATTATATGAGACCTTGTCTCAAAACAGTAAAATATAAGCTCCAATGTGTTCCCTCCTTTCTCTTACATTGGAACTTATTGGCACAGGAAAGGACTTTCTGAACAGGGACTTTTATAAGCATTATGTCTAGTAATTGATAAATGGGATCACATTAAGATTAAAGGACAGCATCATTTGAATATAGTGGCAATTTGTAGAATGGGAAAAAATTCTTTACCAGCTATACCTTCGACAGAGAAGTATTATCTAGAATATACAAAGAACTTAAAAAACTAAACCTCAAAAATTCAAAAGTGGGACAAAGCACTGAACATCTAAGCTGTAGTGCAAATGACTGAGGAGTGCTTTTTAAAACTGATCATCTTATACCACGCACGCAGAATGGCTACGATCCAAAACATAAACAACGACAAATGCTGGCAAGGTTGTGGGGAAAAAGGAACCCTTACTGCTAGGAGTAACAAACTGGTGCAGCCACTTTGGAAACCAGTGTGGAGATGCCTCAAAACACTCAGAATTAATCTATCATATGACCTGACCATACTCTTCTTTGACATATACTAAAAAGACTCTATACCATGCTGTAGAAGTATCTATTTATCCATGTTCATTGTTGCCCTTTAAATAATAGCCAGAAATTGGAAACAACCTAGATGTCCACCAACTGGTGAACGGATAATGAAGAAGCAGCACATATACACAAGGGGATACTATTCAGCTCTTTAAAAATTCCAGATTATGAAGTTCACAGGTAAATGGATGGAACTGAAAACAATGATCCTGCATGAAGTAGTCCAGATCCAGAAAGACAAATGTCACATGTTCTCACTCATCGTTGGATGCTAGCTTTGAAATCCTAGATATTCGTGTTTCAGTGTGAAGATCCGGAAAGTGAGAAAGATGACTAAATGGCCATATGGAGGAAGGTACCCTAGGAAGGGGTGGTAGAGTGCAGGATATGAAGGGAAAGAATAATAATGTAGGTTAAATAGAGTGAGGAATGCGAGGGCCTGGCAGAGCCAGGAGACAGGAGGGTTACATCACACTCAATGCCATATGAACAAGTCCTTTGGAAGCCTACCACTGTAGAGCTTCTCAAAGTGCATCCATATACATTACAAAAAGAGACTGAAAGCAGTTACCTGATAACAGGGG
This sequence comes from Eospalax fontanierii, assembly GCA_035773235.1. Lineage (NCBI taxonomy): Eukaryota > Metazoa > Chordata > Mammalia > Rodentia > Spalacidae > Eospalax > Eospalax fontanierii. The sequence continues at coordinate 47,435,969 of CM069547.1, read as the reverse complement.
ACATTGCCCCTACCAGACACTGTCAATTAACAAAATAAAACCTCAATGCCAGCAATGCAATCCATCTGTGGAAGCTGTTCAATAGGAGGTCCCATAGACTCTGAAATACTACTAGTCATTGCCCCTGCTCTTGGTTACCCACCAGATAGTGATGATAGGACATGATTGCTAAAGACATTAGATATATGTGCTGTAGAGCAAGCAAGGAGACACTTCAGAGCCTCATGTGTACTGCATCATTTTCATGGTGCTTGAAGTTGCTGTGCATGCTATCAGAAAGAAAAGATAATTATCAACTTTACCTCGCTGTGAATCCTGTGAACTTTGACAAATGGCTTTGCAAGATATGCCCACTTTAATAGAGGCACAAATATTATGGGAGTAATTAAGCATTCTCTAATTGGGTTTAAGGTCTGCTTCCTAGGAGGAAGTCCATACCAAACATTGATATCAGGCTGAGGAGCCTGAAGTTAGACAGACCACAGCGAGTAGGGGAGAGCCTAATACTAGTTTTCCACTAAACATAGTATTAAACTGATTCTTAAAGACTTATCATTATTTCCATCACCTCTTATCAGAGAACTTTACTGATGCAGCAGATGTTGATTAACACAGAAACCGTAGTTCCTTGTGGTTATTGACTGATCAACGTGTAGAGAACAAGATGCTGCAGACTGTTTATTCTAGAATAGAACACTGATATCACAGTTCTGCTTGTGGAAGAGGAGGCACAAAGTTCGTAATAGCCAGAGGTATTGGATGACCACAAGCGACTAGAGTTTTCTGAACATCTGGTCAGTTACACGTTTGAACTCACATTAATGGTGACAGCATGCGTTAAGTCCCATTCAAGTTCAAACCAGTCAAAATTTCAACATAGATGTCGGAAAGTGGATAAGAAATTCCAACCCAATGCAAGGGAGATTTGGCAAGTGGGCGTGACCATCACTTTCAAGGCTGGTACTCTTGGTAGGCTAATCAGTCTCAGTAGATGGACCAGAGTATAACTGGGTGGGAGGCATTAAAGGAGGTGCGGGAAAGAAAGGGGATGTGAATCTTGTCAAATTACATGGTCAGAAAAAAATCTCAAAAATTCATCAAAATATTAAAATACACTATTAATTAATTACTAATACAAGTGAAGCGAGAATGATGTCAGTGTCAAAACAGAGAGCAATCAAGTCTTCCAAATCAAGTGTGGTGGCAGTTGGTGTCAAAACAAAAGAAAAGGGGATTCAGGTGTTCTGGCTTGTCACTAATCACAGTGACCTGGTCAGAGGTCTGTGTCCATCCCTAAAGCCAGAGGCCAGAGCAAACTTCTGTCTTTATTCAAAGACCCTCTTGGGCAGAAGAACTGAAGAGAAACCAGTACAAAGTGTGCATAACCAAAATAGTTCTATTTACCTTCCAATAAGGTCAAGGGCTGTCCATGTTGGTGCATCCACGGCAGCTTGCTAGTCTCACAATCCCCGCCTGCCCCTCCTGACAAGCAATCATGGTTTTCAGACCTGCCGGGTAGGCCCACCTTCCTTTAAGCCCAATCTTTAGAGTCTCTTAATGTATATCTCCTGTTTCTGCCTCCCTGATTGACACAAAGAAGAGGTTCAGCATTTTAGAAACAGTGTTCCCAGAGAGAATGGAAGATGAACGACTGTGAGGATCCCAGCTAGCTCATAATGCATGAAGACACACACAGATACACACATACACAGACAGTACACATATACACATACAGTCGCTTCATAATGCATATATATAGACATATATACACATAATAAGATAAAACAACTGGAAATTTGAAATCTCTCAGAAAATATATGTAAGCATCTGTTCTTAAATATCAGAGCAATACGCACAAGTGATTATTACTCATGGTGACGAGCTTTGTGAATGTAGAAGGCGGAGTGGGGAAGATGGCGGAAATAAATATCAAGTTCTGATGAGTGTCACAGTGACACATTTTCCTAATGGACAACGGGAGTCAACAGCAGCTGAGAGTCCTGACTTTCTGAAGGTGCGTAAGTATCGCTCCTGGAATAATGGGTAACAGCAGCTGCAGAATCTCCTCATCCATCCCATCCAGACTGTATCAGGACCAAGAACCATCTACCTCATCCAGACCAGCGATCCTGGGTTGACAAGATCCATTTACACTATTTTTGAAGGTAGCACATTTTGCCCCTGAAAATGCAAATATCCATTCACCTCCAGAGGTCCCCTGCTCACAAATGATAAATGGAGGCCTTGAGGTGTTTCCTCCAGCACATTGCATATTAGAATTACACTTTCTATTTCTGGGAACTGCGCTTTCTCACCTACCGCCTTGCTCAACATTTGCTGCCTCTGGCTGCAGAAACTGATTAGGAAGCAAGGCCAATTGGAGATCCAAAATGATATTTTATTGACTTTTTTTTAATAAAGGAGGCATAGCCACTAGAAACATGAGCAGTGTTTCTACTTGACTTTAGTTAGGGGCTACTTTGTGTTCTTTATTTCATAGGAAGAAACCATGAATGCCCCATGTTTCCTTTTCAGTTACACTCAACTGAAATATATCCTGTGACTGGATGATGCTCCTTTGTTCCTTTTGTATTTTTATTTGTATTTTTTATTGTATGTGCATAAGTGTTTTGTCCGCATGAAAGTAAGATGCCATGCAGTGCCTGAGGTAAATCCCCTGACACTGGAATTACAGAGGATTGCTAGCCACCGTGTGGGTACTGGGAATCAAACCCATGACTTCTGGAAGAACAGCCAGTGCTCTTAACCACTGAGTCATCACTCTCTTTTAAAGGTGTGAAGAAGCGAAAGGGGCACTGTGTTGTACCCTTTAAGCATCAGGAAAATTAATTCTCCAGGGCCCTGATCATCATAGAGAAGGACCTAAGGAGTAAGGATTGTAACTAATATTTCCTGTTGTTCTTAGCCATGTGGCCTCTTTAAGCAATGAATATATCCTCTAAAAGTTACTTAAATTAGGAATATACTTGTGAATGATTTACTGAAAGTAGCTGTAAACTAAAAATTCCTCTCATAAAACAAATAACATCTTTATTACCTTCACTTGTCCGCAGTGTTTCTTTTTAATTTCTTGTTACATTTTACTTATTTGTTTTCAGGGGGATTGAGGGGGCTATGGCATGGTATGCACGTGGAAGTCAGAGGAGGACTTGGAGAAGTCAATTTTCCCTTCCACCATGTATGTCTGGGAGAGTGGAGAACTGAACTGTCTTCAGGTTTGGAGCAATCACCTGTATCATACACCAACACTGCCTGTCCTCTTCTATATATGTCCAGTTTAACTTTGAAGAAGAGATGAAAGATTTCATTCTTCTTTGCATAGCCCCTCCAGCACCTCCGTCAGCTCTTAAGATGGAAATACAGGAAAGAGAACAATCTTCTGAAGCTAAATAAACATGGCACCCACATCTGCTATGTGTCCATTTATCTTCTACAGAGAAGATATTTCCTGCCAGTAAGATGGGTTTCATTGACAAGAACAGAAAACAGATCAAGTGAGGCAGGGACCCTAAAGCAACAGTTCTGAGAGTGTCCTTGCTGGAGCCCAGGATGCCCAGAGAGAGTTTCTGGTTCTTTGTTCTCTCCTGAATGAACACGTCTGCTGAAAGTTCTATATGTCTACTTCACTGAAACTGAGAGCTGCACCTGGACCCTGATTGGGGGGTTAACTGGACTGACCATCTCATGCCCTTCCCAATTCCTCATGCTTCACTACAGTCTTCCATAAGTCCTTTGAAAGCCTCCAAACAGGAGCTCAATGGTACCTTATCTCTCTCCCTGCCTCTCTCTCTCCTCACTGTAAATCTGTAGTAAATTTCCCTGTAAAATTCATTCGGTGTAATCAGTGAATTTCATTCTTTGAATTTGCAAGACAATAACCAAGAGGCACTAACTTGGGATGACTTTGGTGACCCAAACTCCAGCTCCCCAAGAAAGATCAGTCATTTCCAAAGATACCTCAGGATTCCTGAATCATCATCAGACCTAAGTGCCATTACAGATGTTGTAAACCAATCATGTTATGCTTTCCCTTCCTGATCCTTTTAGTCCTTAAAATATGTAAGAGGAAAAATAAATAGGCAGAGGCTATTAAAGACATGCTTTCACAATATTTATGAACTATTTTCATTCTATTTAATTAACGTAGCTTTTCACAAGTTTTCAGTGTGCAAGAATTCGGCAAGTTTGCATAATCATCAAAACAGTATATATTAGGAAATGTCTTTATATACGAAGAATAACTGTGGGGCTGGAGGGGTGGCTCAACAGCTAAGAGCCTTCGACACTCTCCTAGAAGACTGAGATTGAGTCCCAATCTTCCACCCCAGGCAGCTCACAACCATCTGTGACTTCAGATCCTAGGACTCTAGCACTGTTTTTTTTACCTTTGTGGTTACCTGAATACTTGTGAGCACACATTCACCAAGACATACACAGGCACATAAATAAAAATAATACTTAAAATAAATAATTAAAAGAACAAGTATTGGTTAGTTTAAGAGAAATAAGATATAAACATTCACAATGACATTTAATACAAAACATGGCTTGTATGCAACTGAGATGATTCTAATATCTAGAACATGTATATGGTATACTTAAATAAACTTGAACTTGACTACTTTATAAACAGAATAGAGGAATTGTTTAGTGGGGAGAAATTGAAAGAAATATTTTACATCTTGATGATTTATCTATCTAGCTTGCATTTCAAATATTTAATTTCTGTGATAAGATGGAAAATAAGTTCCCTAATAAAAATGTTTTGTTTTCTTTGTACAAATGCCCATTTCATGTCATCAGAGTTCCAAGCTCTGGATTGTTTTGTTTTGTGCCTTAGTTCTGCCCTGTCAGCAAGCAGTAAGAGAGCAGGACTCTGGATCTACAGGGGCCCGAGGGCTCTTTCCTTTGTAGATGGCTGGGGCAGAAACAATAACAGAGGGCTAGACTGCTGTGTGTGGACCACCGCTCCATAGCTGTTAACATGGACCTTAATTATTATGTGCGTGTCTGTGTCTGGGTGTGGTGGCTGTGTAACATGCATGTGTGTGTATGTGTGGAGAGACCAGAGGTAGATGTTAGATGTCCTCCACTCTCACTGTCCCCTTTTTATGTGACTGTGTCGGGGACTGATGAGGTTCACAGGACCCTGTGTGCAGCTGCCCTTGAAGGATAAAGAGGGCACTGGATCCCCTGGAAACAGAGTTACAGGCAGTTGTCAGCCGCCTGATGTGGGTTCTAGTCATCTGCAAGAGCAACAGGCACTCTCAACTTCTGGGCCATCCTTCCGTTCCCTCTACCCTATTTTTTAAGTGTCTTTACTGAACCCAGAACACATTGATTCATCTAGATATGTAGCCACAATCCTTGTGAGTACCGTCTCTGTTTCCCAGAGCTGTAGTGACAGGCAGGATTTGGCTCTATGTGGGTCCCAAAGATCGGGTTTTTTAGTCCTCATGTTGGCTTGGTAAGCGCTTTACCAGACTCAGTCATCTCCTCAGCCCACTGATTCAAATTTCCTGCCTCTCTCCTCAGAGCAGAAGACAGGAGCACACCTCTTTCATTCCTTAGGTAAACAATTACATTCAGGTCAATTTCTAGACTGGGTAGATAGATATAGATGGTCAAAGAAAAACATGTCTTTTATTTTCCTTGAGTTTAAATTCCAAATACCTAATAGTTCAGATGAAATCAAGATTGGCCTTCACTCAGAAACTTTCTACCTGAATAGGAGAATTCAGTTTTAGAGCAAAGCTTAACGACCTTGGAAGGCCCATGTCCTTGATGAAGTTTACAATGTATAAGTTGCCTACCAACAAATAGCACTCTTATTACAATCGCTGTTCTACTGGGAAAATAAGCATTCAGTGTTTGTAGAGATAGTATTTTAGCTTAATTTTTAAACCATCCTCTAATTGAAAATGTTAGGATATAACTTTTTATATTTTTTTCATGCACATATGTGGTATGTGCATGTGTGTTGTATGTAGTATGTGTGGCATGTGTTGTATGTGTGTTGTGTGTAGTATTTGTGTAGCATGGGTGGTGTGTGTGCTATGTGTATGTACATAGTATGTCTATGTAATCTTTGTGTTCATGTATGAATGGACTATGTGGTATATAGTGCATATTTGTAAGTAATGTGTGTTTTGTGGTATGTGTGGTGTGTGTATGTATGCATTGTGTAGTGAGATGTTGTTTTCTTAGATATGGTGTATATGTTTGTGGTATGTTTGCTGTAGGTATGGTGTAGCATGTGTGTGTGCTTGATGTGTGTATGTGGTATGATGTAGTGTGTGTTGTGTTTGGAGTTTGTGTATATGTGAATTGTGTGGCATGTGATATATGTGATGTTTATATGGTGTGTGTATGGCATATGGTATGTAGTGCATATGTATACAGAATGTGGTGTGTAAGTAGAATGTGGTATGTGTGGTATATGTGTGTATGCTGAGTGTGATGTGTGGTGTATATGTGGTACGTGGTCTGCTTGTGGTATGTGGCATGGGTGGTTTGTGACTGTGGTATGTGTGTGTGTGTGATATGAGTGGTGTGTGTCATGTATGTGATGTGTAGTTTGTAGTGTGTGGGGTAAGTGATAAGTGTGTTGTATGTGTTTGTAATGTGTGTTGTGTGGGTATGCATGGTATGTTTCTGTGTGTGGATGTGGTATATGTATGGTATATTCTGTATGTGGTGTGTGTGGTCTGTGTGGTGTTGGGTGTGCCTGTGTGAGTGATGGTGCATATTCCCTGGATGAATGAGAAAGTCAGAGGAGGATGGAGCGGGTTCCTTCCTCGCTCCTCACTGAATGTTTGGTTAGGTTGTCTGGCCAGCAAGCAAGCCCCTGGGATCTGCCTTCCTCTGCTACCCAGTGCTGAAGTTGCGGGCAGGCACACACAGTCATGCCCACCTTTAACGTGGGTCCTTGGGATTTGCACACAGGTTCTCTTGCTTGTACGTAGGTTCTCTTATTCACTGAACTACTTCCTTAGCCCATAACTTTAAAAATAAAGTAAATTCCAATTATTTTGACTTAGTCTACCATCTCTACCTCTAAAGAAAAAAAGTCTTTCTTTGTAAGAGAAAGACAGTGAATTCGCAATTCCAGTATCAAACTAACTGGGAAGAGGCAACAGGCTGTTCATTGCACAGTACTATGTGAAAATTTTAATGAGTAGAACGAGGAAATGACTTTTGGACTTGTTACAGAAAGCCAGAATATAGCTTCTCCAACAAAAGAAGATGCTGACTCTGATAAAATGGAGCTTATTCATGAACACACTGTTGGTAATGAGTCTCTCATTGTTTTACAATAAAAAGTCAAAGTATATTGACTCTGTATACTGATGGTCTTTTTCATTGCTAATTCCACAAAGATCTGAATGCCAGGTATGTAACTTCATACATAAGACCTGGAAATATTGATGAGTATAGTCTCAGCTGTCAGAATAATAAGGATTGAATCCAGAATTTGTGACTTTCTGAGTGATCTTAGAGGTATTATCTATCTAGGAAGCATTTGTCACCATCCACTGAAATGACTGTTTAACCCTCATTGACAGGTCTCGTGGAGATGCAATGAGAAAAGACACTGCCTGGCACACAGTAACTGCCCGTGTGGGTGAGCCTATGTCACTATTGCAATGTGATAAAAGTTATCAGATGTACTTAAAGTTAAAAGCAAGTTTCTGGTACACCCAAGTCAATTGTAAGAGACACAAATTAGGTTACATTGACAGACTATTGTATCTATAGTCTCATTATGCAGCAATAGAGAAACAAGGCAGAAGATTTTATTAGAAGTGAGGCTTAGATACGATATCTAAAATTTCTTAAAAGCGTATAGCACTTGCTTAGGCCATAGCAAGTGGGTAAACACTAGAGTGGGTGGCCGAGAGCCCATTGTTGAAGCCTGAGAAATGGCAGTGAAGATGTGAGTGAGACTGAGAGAAAGGTGAAGAAATTATTAACACAGGTTGAGTAAAGTGTGATCATTCGTTTATTTATTTGGGGCTAGTGAAATATTGGCCACACATCCTCTAAGTCGCAGGGACAACAGAGAAGATGCTTAATAATCCTATATGTTTAAGGGTCATTTTATTCTGGGCATAGATAAACCTGTCGAATTTATCTAAACACAGGAAGAGAAAGATATAGTTATGCAGACAATCGTCCTTCACAAGACAGTATACTCTTAGTATGTACTAGAAGAACATTTCTAATTAGTATTACTAGCTTGTATAGAGTATACAAAGTTATTTGGTCTTAAAAGGAAATCATTTTCTCCAGTGACTATAACCAGCAAAAATAAGTCAAAGCATAAGTAGCTTCATAATCAGAATTAAGTGTGCCATAATTGTAAGAACCTCTGTTAAAACTTAAGACATCTGGTGGTGTTTAACAATCCCCCATCAGCTCTCAATGTGGTTTCTAAGAATATTAAACGTGCCGTCCTCTCACTTAGTCTATGCATAAAAATAACAAAAGTCTATTTCACAAATATCTATATGTAGCTCAGAGGAATATAATATAACCATCAACTACAAGCATATGAAACATATGGTGCTTTTAAGGGGATCATGACAGATTGAAATTAAAGACAGAGGCAGGCAGTTCAATATGAAAAGATACTTTTATGCACACAATTTTCTATGACTTTAAGTAGGCAAGAAAACAGACTCAAATACAGATACTTTCTCATTCCAAATGATATCCCACAGGACAGAGCCACATATCAACAGAAACAAAGGATTAGGATTAGCTGATTGAGACACACTGGAGAGGAAAACTGGGAACACAGACCTAAAGAATTCTAGAATTGGTAGAGACCCCATTTCTCTAATCTTTTAATAGGCGTCTTTATTATAGATTTCCTGAATTTCAGTCACCATTAACTATGGAGAACAGGATGGGGTAGAAGCTCTCTGTTATAGTTCCCAAGTCCCTGGAACCTCAAGAACACACTGAGAAACTGTGGGGAAGAAAGACACTGCGTTCTTATGAAAAACTGATATAAAAATACCATCACTGGTTTCGCGAGCAAGGAGTGCTAAGCGTCGAGTTAAGGTAGTGAGACTTAGATGCGAGTATATCTGATAAATGGAGAATACTGACTCCTGAAGTCACGAAGCAGATGAGGGTGAAGTCCCATCAATGGCCCATAGTGAATTACTCCTTCTATCACCTGGCCGTTACGCATGTTCTCCCATAACATCATGGCTAAAGGACCTCAACACCTATACCACATGCAAAGACATCTTAAGTGAACATGCCTTTGGGTTTTCCAGCTGTGGCTGGGTGAAGAGCACACTGTACCTCTTTCACTGATAAACATCACAAGGAGATGGATAGCTCAGTTATGACAACTCTGTTAACCAAACCCAGCCTCAGCCAGACTGCCGTCTGCAACCACACTCCATGTGTTCATCTGCTAACCTGGGTGACGTTAGCAGGTTTTACAAACCTGCTCAATTAAAACATAGTATTGATTTGTTGATTTTTCTGAGCCCTCTAAATTATGGGAGAGATTATCCACAATAAGTAGTCAAGATAAATAATAAAGTTTCATATTAAAAGTAATTTTGTGTGTGTTTGGTGTAAGTGTGTGATCACTGGAATGTGTGCACATGTGTGCTTAGGTACTAGTGTACATGTCCACATGCATTGAAGGTCAAAGGCTGACCCTGTGTGTCTTCTCTAACTTTTCTCCTTAGTTTTTGAGACAGGATCTCACATGCAATCTACAGTGCCTTGCTTCCAAAAGACTGGCTGACCAAAGAGTTCCAGGGATCCTTCTGTCTCTGCTCCACCCAAGTGCTTGGGTTGCTGATACATATCACTGAGCCTAACTTTTACATGAGTGCTAAGGATCTGAACTCAGGTCTCCCTGAAAGCCCAAAAAGCACTTTAGCCAATGACCTATCTCCCAACACCAGACAGAAATTACTAAACATATGCTCAAGATATATAATGTGATGATTCAGTTTACATATACATTTTGTTATCATTGCCATGCTAGACCTGAGAGCCACAGAACTTGCTCATCTTCTAACGGTACATTTGGCTTCTTCACTGTCGTATTCTAATTTTCCTAATTCCCAGCACCTCCTTTATACAGTTCCCCTGGCTTGACTCTTTTAGACTTCACCTAGAAGTGGTATTACATGAAAGTTTTCCTTCTGTGCCAAATCTGTGTCCATAATAAATAAATGAATAAGATTTAGTGTCCTACTTCACAAATGCACACATCTGGTTATGTGGACAATATAAATAATAAGATCCATTATCCAAGAGAAGAAGAAAGGAAAGAAGAAATTTTTTAAAAAATTGAAAAACTAAAACAAAGGAAACAAAGAAAGATAAGAGAAAAAGCACAGTTATTTGTACAAACTAGTGGATGACCACAAGGAAGCCATGTCAACATTTCAGTGCAATTTGATTTTTTTCTACTAGGGACTAATAAAATTATTTCACTACATATTTCATGTGAGAAATAAATGAGGTATTATATAAATCATTCTGAAGTAACATAAGATATTCATATTTTAAATGTTTGTGGAAGTGCCTCTTTTATTATGAAGACATTGTAAATACTGAGCCTATCCCATTGGTTTTCTCTTGGAGTCAGAATGCAAATGACTTATGTGAGTATTTTAATAGATTTTTCATTTCACAGTGAACATTATCAGATGTCAATAGCCCTGAGGGCTTTTGCCTCCTTTCTGTTGTTCAGTAGGTCAGGAGTATAACTTGGAACAGGTCATGGGAGAGGAAGGATATTTACATTAGACAGACATTTACGGAGCCTCTGAAGAAGACTCCAGAGAGAAACACAGTATCAAGAACAAGTAATCCCTTCTATACCATGTTTCTTCTGGTGCAGCTCTGAGATTCTTCCTGCGGCATTTCTGCCATTTTATCAACAAACACTCCCAGGTATGTTCAGCAAGAGATCCCCAAATCAAGGAAGTCACTGGCCAAACCTACACATACTGATAAATTACCTGCAGAAATAATGCAGCCACAGGGCATGATTGCTCATACTCCAAAACTCAGTTCAGCACACACAACCCTGGGAATATGGATTCTGCAGCTGTAGAAAGAAGTCAGGCATTCTAAAGTTGGAGTAAGTAAAATGTCATTTTCTTGGTTTTGGATTAGTAGTTTCACCAGAGACTGAATCATACCAGATCCACTGTTTAGAGTGGCCCTTAACAATTGGTGTTAGAAGAGGGAGAATCTTCTGATTTATTTCTGCAAGGATAAGGATAGCTAGCATGTCATGTAATGTTACAACCCATCCTACTGAAATCTTAGGAGATGGAAATGACACTTTTCTGACTCAACAGATACAAGAAATAAGCTTGGAGGGATTATAAACCTTTGCAACTTAGAAGGTAGAGCTACACCAGATTCTTAATAGTTAAATTTTAATCAAGAAAGTGAATGGGGGAATTATCATTGGGCACATGAATTAATGAAAATCTGAATAATCATAGTAATATGTAGTGATTTTTATTTATGAGCCTTAAATTATTCTGCTTATTATAATATAAATAATGTCAAGTGTTATTATATACAACACTTCTTAATTGATATAAGACATTATTTTATCTTATACCTTACATTATACTTAAGCTTTCTTCAAAACCTGAAAAGTAAGGCAGACAGTGTGGCCTACTTCTTTCATCCCAGCAACTGGGAGGCAGAGGCAGGGAGAGCTCTGTGACATCAAGGTCAGCCTAATCTACATAGTGAGTTCTAGGCCAGTCGGGGTTACAGGGAGACCCTGTTTCAAAATCTCCAAAAGGACCAGAAGAGAGAAAGAAAGAAAGAAAGAGAGAGAGAGAGAGAGGGAGAGAGAGAGAGAGAAAGGGGGGGAGGAAGGAAGGAAGGAAGAAAGAAAGGAAGAAAGAAAGGAAGACCAATGCCAGGCATGGGTTAACTTTTTAAAAAAAAATATTGGCTGGTAGAGTTCCATATATCTCCCTAAGCATTACTGGCAATTCCTGAAAACACCACATACCTGAATCATATAACTTGGAGAAGTCAAGCTTGTACTAACCTAGAAGCTTCATTCCTACTTGCTAGCTTTCAGAGTGTTGGAAGTTTCCATGCAAAGTATGGAAGGAAAAAAGTCATCAATAGTCTTATATAACTGTAAATCCTATCAACTACCAAAACAACTGGGCTTTCTGGAAGATGTGTCACTGTTACAATAGTGTCAGAAAGGTTATGGGTACAGTAATCATTCACTCTCTGATTGATTATAGTTGGTTATGTCATAGGCGTGAGGAGAGAACTAGTACTGCTTAATGGACATAGTGATAAGCTAAGTTCTTATCTTTAGACCCATAGATTAGACATACTCAGTCTTCAATGGAGAAGTTTCTTTTTTCAGTAGATGGCAATTAGTACAGAAAATGACAGCCAGTCAACTAAGAGCAAATAAGAGATTGTGTTCATTTCTAAATAGGACATCTATATAACCTCCCCCATCTCAGTGACTCAGGGGTCATAGGGAAGGGGCAGAAAGACTGTGGGAGCTAGATGGAGAGGATGTCTACAGTGAGACTGTATTTGGTGGTGGATGGGACAGCACAGTTGTACACCTTAGCAGGGGCTGTCACTGCATGCACAAAATTTGCACAAGATCAATCTAGCTAACATCCCAGCACAGATGGTGGAGAGGCTGATGAAGTTCCACCCCAAGATGAATATCTATTGACAACTGATGGCTGCTGCAAGATGGAGAAGTCAGTTTTCTTTAGGACTGTGGGCCCTGGGACACTGTCCATTCTACAGTCGAAGGCCCTGCCTGAGTTCATACACATATGTGCAACACTAAATGAACTCAGTCATATTAAAGTTTTAAAGAAAGAAAAAGTACACGGGAAGTTAGAACGGAGAAGTGGGAAGAGGATAGGAAAAGAATTGGAAGGCAGAAAATGGGAGGTAGATGGGCTCCAAGCACACTCTATGCACTTATGAATACTAAACAAAACATGTGAAAACTAGAATATCTCTCCCATTAGTTGTTGCAATTCTTTTATAGAAGGAGTTTCTCCATTAATTACATCCATTGATTGGCAATATCTGCCATAATATAAGACCTTATTGTGATCACAGTAATTCTCAGAATTTCCCTATTGTCTTGTGCCAAGAGCACTTTGACATAGTTAATCTTGACTGTCACCTTGACCAGAGTTAGAATCACCTGGGAGATATACCTCTGGATATGTCTGTGAGGTTGCTGCTTTCAGGGATGTTTACTTGAGGAAGGAAAACTCAGTCTGACTATGACCAGCACCATGCTATGAACTGGAGTTCCAGGGTAAATATAAAGGAGAACACAAGGCAAGAACCCTCCATGTCTCTCTGCTTCCTGACTATGGACACGACATGACCAGCTGCCTCATGCTACTGCCTACATGCCTGCCTGTATCCAGGCTTAAACATGAGCCAGAATTCTCCCCTTTACTCCGAAGTTGCTTTTATCAGATATTTTGTCAGAGCAATGTGAAAAGCAGTTATGCATATTCCTTCCTTGTCCTTTCTTCTAAATTATTTATGAATCATCTCTACCTTTATATACGTAGATCCCTTTCTGACACAGGAAATGTGAGGTTGTCTCCTCTTATTCCCATGCCTCTGTATACCAAAGAAAGTGCTATGTTAGAGCAAGGCTCAAATTTTAATGAGAAATAGATGCTCTAATTTGTTTAAGGTTATAAAGTTAGAGGAGATGAATTGAATATATAAAGGAACTGGTGTTTTTTTTTTTTTTGAAGTAGTCAACCTATTCGACCTAATAGTCACATCATGCCAAAATGATGTGCACACGCACATTAGTGAATTAAACGTGTAGCGAATATTGAAGTGATTCTGGTCTCGATAGCCAGGTGTGACTAGAACAGAATGGATGGGTCTGCAGTCTGGGGCTCATGGTCAAAATAAATTACAAACCAGAAGAGGCATTTTAATATTTAACGAGTGGCATTTATACCAATTGAACATCAGATCTGAATGCTCCACCTACCTTCTGAATCACTAAGAGCTTCTAAGCAGTCATAATTGGTGGGGGATTCTCCCAGGAGTCATTTCATTCAGTTTAGTCTAGTTCTGACTGTCTTTAAAAATCACATGTTAGCAGGCTGGTAAGATAGCTCAGTAATTAAGCGTACTTGCTGTGGAAGCAGGAGGATCTGAGCTTGAAATTCCAGCACTCAGGTCAAACGCTGAGAGTGGCTATGTGTGCCTATAGACTGAGTGCTCTGGGAGGAGGAGACAAGAGATTCAGTGGGGTTAGCTGACAGCCAGCCTAACAACAGGTTCAGTGAGAGACCCTGCCTCAAAGGAAGAAGGCAGAGAGTGACAGAATGTTCACACATGCACATACAGAAAATCAAAGTGCCCTTCCCTCTGTGACCACCGTGCCACAGACGCAGAAGAAAGCGAGAGGACAGAATGTGAATATGCTGTACAATGAAGTTTTAAAGACTTTTATTAAAATTAGTTTTTACGCAATCATATATCACACATAGCTTCTCACACATAAAATGAAATAGAATGTTAGGGAAATATTGCAGACTTCAAGGTATTTGAACATTAAGTTCATTGCATTAGTCTTAGAACTTATAATTATTCTTTTGTGGATTTTTAACTATGTGGATTTTAATGTATCCTATTTTCAATATCAAAAAGGAGGAATTTAATACACTCTTATTTTGGAAAGAGCAATATTTCTTAACACAAAATGAAAATTAAGTATTTTTTCCTTTTCAATTATGCCTTTGTAGTTATTTAAATGTTTTGAATGGAAATACAAGCTTACAATAATGGAGAAGCATCCTGGGTGGTTTAACTGTGAAATGTCCTCCAATATATATTTAAATATTTGGTCTGCAGATGGTGGCATGGCATTTGAAGTTTGTGGAATGTTCAGGAGATGGAGCCTTGCTGGAAGACGTCACTGACTGGGGTGGGCAGTCCCACTCCCTTGCCTTTTTCGGCTTCCTGAGTATAGATGCATTGTGACCACACTTGTTTCCATTTCTGACTTGCTTCCATGGTGTTTAACCCCTCAGACCCTCTGCGCAAATAAACATCTTTCTTTTTAAAAATATTTTAGTGCCTGCCTGTATGTACATACACCCATGTTGCACAATGTCTGTAGAGTTCCAAAGAGGGAGTTGGATTCCCTGGAACTGGAGTTATGGACAATTGTTAGTTGCCATGTGGGTTCTGGGAATCAAACCTTGGTTGTCTGTTGTAGCAGCTTGTGCACTTAACCACTGAGCTATTTCTCCAGTCCCAAGTCTTCCTTCATCAAGTAACTTCTTGTCTGTCATTGGGCCATAGCAGTGAGAAAAGTATCGCATAGAAGCCTAATTATTTCCATCTATATTCATAGCCATCACATTCAGGATTCATGAGCAATTGTTCTTGGTGCTACACACTGTATAACACATGGTAAAGGAGTATAATTTCAGTGAGCCTAGATTCCCACTGAAAAATGGAGTAGCAAACATCTTCAAATCTGAACATTCAAAGCGAATTTGAAAGAAGCAAGAGATATCTGAAAGTGGCATTTCACTCACTGAGAAACCAAGGGTACAGGAATGAAGAAAGCTGGCAAGACTTCAAGGACACAGAATCGGAACTTTGGGAGCCAGAAGCTTGAATGGAAATCAAGTGTCAGAAACCACTTAAAAACATTAATCAGGAGATTTCCAGGAAAAACGTTGAGCTAGGATTGGCTTTTCATCCTTTCCCAACTCCATTAAAATACTCTGGAAGATCCCTAAGGAATGTAAAGAGATGAAAAGGGATTATCCTTGGCCTGCCTATTAGATTCTCTGAGGCCATACTGAAAGAATGCAAGAGAAATATAATATAATATTTAAGTAACTGATTCACTTTGTGTTTTCAGTCTTTAGCAGAATAATATAATTTGATAACAAGAGAATACATAAAAATGGAATAAATAGCTTTGATGTTGATTTAAAAGAAACAGACTAACAAAGAAACACGGGAACATGAAGAATGGTGTCCAGAAAGGATAATGAATGAGAAGGAATCACCAGGAACTGAAATGTTCAGAAGAAACAAAATCTTCAAAGTCCTTGAAAAAGAATATAACATAGAAATAAGGAGATTAAGCTCTGCTAGCAAATTTCTTTCTGGGTAGTAGAAGAACCTCAGAATCTGTGCTGTTTTTTAAAAAAAAATGTCACTCACTGTGACTTACTGGTAACCTCAGCTCTACGGAGATTGTGACTCTCTGGGGCTCACAGACAGGTTAGGCTAGACCAATCAGTGAACTTCAAACCAATGGGAGACTTGTCTCATATAACAAGGTAGACAGCATCTGTGGAATGACTCTGGAGAAACAAGGTAGTCAGCATCTGGAGATTGTCCTCTGGCCTCAACATGCATATACACGCAAATGCACCTGCACATGTGCGTATGCGTAAGAGAAACATAAAGAGAGAGAGAATATCTATGATCCCCACATTTGAGCAGCCAGATGTTTAGAGTTGAAAATCAGTGTTGAAAGACAGAGATTATTTGATAAAATAATCATAAAAATTCTAAGGTGTCATGACTAGAGAAAAGAGGAAATAAATGTTTCATAAGCAGTAAGCAAATAAGTTGTATTATGTCCATTCTTGTCCAGAAAAAATCATATAAAAAGATCATTGTCTACTTTGAAATGTTAGAAAATAAAAGCAGAGTCAGTTCAGCCCAATGCACAAGGTTTCAGAAGTGGCAAGTGGTGGTCAAGAATTAGTTCTATCTTAATTTTTCCACACAATTAAAAGTAAGGATTTTTAAAGCAGTGGGATAATTAGGAATGACTGTAAATCATGGATTTACATTGCAGACTCTCAAGGTTGGCTCCTCAGCCTTTCTCAGGGGCCTAATTATGTTCCATATCCTCAACAATTATACGGTTCAACTATCATCTGTGTCTACTGATTCCTAGATGAATCTGTCTAAACAACAGACATCTTCACACCCCTGTCATTCTAAGTGTTCATGTGTGTATGTGTGTATTACAAACCTATGAATTCGTATGTTTTACAAAGACTTAATTTAGAGCATGATTATCTGCCTAAAAATATCTCTCTCATCTCCCTCTCTCGACTCTATCTGCCTAGATTTCTCTCTCACCTCTCTCGCTCCCTCTGGTCTAACTCAGTTCAGTACTTCTTACTGTTTTGGTTGCCCTGTCTCAGTCCTTGGCATGGTATTAAATTTCTCCTTCTTATTTCCCCACATTTCATATCGCAGAGAATCAAAACAGTTTAAAGGTGACAAGAATCTAATCTCCCTTTACCTCCTGGAATATTCTCTGTGTCTCCTGATCAGCAATTACCCTGGTATTTTCTTCCCAGACTCTCCAGTATTTTGTCAGCTTGAAACTAGAGTGCAACTATACAAAAGTCAGAGAGGTGCTGCTAGAGAGTACTGAGGGAAACATCCAAGCAGAAGTCAGTAGAAATTCCCTTCGAAAAGTTCTTGTGTTTCCTCATCCTAATGAGGAACCAACTTGCACAGAGCTTCTTCACACCGTGCTTCACATGATCGTCCTGAACTCTGAGCCTAAGATGCTGTTCCAACTGCGCATGACCTTCACATGTCCCCTCAACCCTGAAGGAGCCACACACTCATCACTGCCTTTTTTCTGATGAAATTCTCTTAGTTTCCCATGTGGAAAACTCCTTCATTTACTCCAAATGCCTCCTCAGTTTTCTTTGTCTCAGAGATTAAAACAGTAATCGTTAAACTGCACTAACCCAGCACCATTCCCCTTTTAATTCTCTTGAGTTTTCCTTATACCATTTACTGTGTGACTAGTATATATGCATTTTTTTATCATTGTATTTGGCCTTATGCTAGATTGTATTTTTGTTAAAACCATTGTAATTTTGTGAAAATTTTCACCTTGTCATATGCTAAACCCGAAGTTGGCACAAAGAAAATATTTGATATATTTGTTGAATGACTAAGTAAATCATTGAATAAATGAAAGTAAGCTTGTCTTTTAAGATCACTTGACTTTATTTTAGTCCATTTTCCTAGCAATGGTCAGTTTGGGGGAAGCTAATCTGTAATAAACTGTTCATAGTCATGTAGCTGAGTGTTTTTACTTAACATTTCCTAATGGATTACATGAGAAACTTCCTAAGTCTTACATGTTTAATTATTCTTTAAAAGATTCTAAATTATAAAGTATGTTTATTTGCAGTAATTACATTTTGCTAATCATATGTCTGGAATTACACATTTGTTTTATCACTGGTTTTGCTTGATTGATTTTATGGAAGGTATAACATGCAGGTCTTCTTTTGCTGGGTTATACTTATAGGTTATGCTTTGGACTATACCACTATTAATTTAACTAAGAGTGATCTACCTATGACTTATTTTGTTCTAAATGAATTTCTTGTTATGAAAAGAACAGAACAAAGAGAATAATTAAGGAAACTGATCTGAGGTAACAACATTCATGTTTTATGTTTTTATTGTGAAAACGAACAGGAAACAATAGAAGAAATACCGTCTTTTGAGAAGAATGGCATTACATTTCTCAAGGTAGACAGTAATTCCTAGAAACCAGCATAAATTTAATCTATTCAATATTTAAATGTCGTATTTTCTAAATAACATCATAGTAACAAAAACTGTTGATTTTTATGGGTTCTCTTAGAAAGCATTGAATTTATATTTATGGAGACATTTATTGCTAAATGCCAAATGAAGTTTATAAAAATTATCTTTATTGAATTCTTACCACAGTAAAAGGTATTTCTATCAGTAGTATA
The DNA here is from genome assembly GCA_035773235.1 of Eospalax fontanierii. Classification (NCBI taxonomy): domain Eukaryota; kingdom Metazoa; phylum Chordata; class Mammalia; order Rodentia; family Spalacidae; genus Eospalax; species Eospalax fontanierii. The sequence goes on along the minus strand of CM069547.1, from coordinate 47,417,115 downwards.
ATTAGCTTGTAATTATGTAAACAATAAATGCAAATTTGTTTTTAATATTATAATATTAATACCATATGCAATATTGGCCATGGAGTTGTGAATAATATTGACAAATTAAATCAGCATTTCCTTGTGTAGTGAATATGAATTTCAAAGAAATAAGAGATGCTTGTAAAGCAGAAAATTTCGAGAATTTCTCTTTCACAAATATACAAACTTAATTCCTTGGGGTTTTGGAAATAGATTATAATTTCTTATACATCTAAGTGTGCAAAATCTTCCACCAGAGATGGATAACTCCTATTATTTATACTTCAGCTCATTTCTAAAATATTATATAACTAATTACTATGATGCTATAATCTCTCTTCTGGTTTCTGTCTCAAAAATTAGCTATCTCATTAAGAAAATTAGTAGTTCCCAAATAATAGCTTGTAGAGGAAGAGAAAGATTGCATAAATGTTAAATAAAGATGGAAATGATGGTTAATCCCAGTAGTCAGGATGCTGAGAGAAGATGATTCCATTTTAAGGGATAGTCTGCTGCGCAGCAAGGTGGAGGTCAGCCTGGAATACAGAAAGGGATTCTATGTCTCACTATGCCCCTAAATCCAAACTGCTGCTAAATGAAAACACTACAGTATGAAGAACAAACCAATGATTAAAGAGCAAATACCAAGCGACATGGAATACTTAGGGCTAAAACCTAAGATCATCAGTATTTCTATATCTCTTAATAAGAAGTAGGGTTACTACATCTTTAGAAAAGCTCATATATGTAAGGAATTCAAAGACCTGTTATGTGAAACCACTCTGTGTGCATGTGTGTGTATATGCTGATTAGGATTAATTGCCAGTCTGAAAGGATTTATATAAAAGGGTCTGGTAAATGGACCTCTCCTCATATTTGTAGTGGATTATCTTGATTACCTTAACTGATGTGGGAAGACCCATCTTAACTGTGAGTAGGAACATTCTCTTGGGGGATTCTGAATCCTATAAGATGGAAAAAAAATGGACATTAATCATAACCTGCTTCTTGAAGCCAGGTGTCTTGTGACCAGGTCCCCTGAGTTCCAGCCCCTGTGACTTTCCTGGAAACTGTGATAGGCTATATCCTGACTCAGAATATTTTATTATAGCAATTAGAAAAGAAACTAAAGCATTATGTTACATATTTTAAAATGGTACAATCCATCTCAACTTAGATGTGCTTACATCTCAATAAGCTTCTCTTAAGTTGAAAATATTTTAAGTTGAGCTTGTGTTTAATACATTTGGCCTACAGAGTCTCAGAATGTACAAACAGTATGTTGTTACTGCCCCTCATTCCTAACTTACTGGCATTATTAATATTCAGCTGCTGTTACTCAGCATTTCAAAAAGTGCTACATAATGTATCAGCAGCTCCTGAAAACAACATTTTAGTTATGGTTTCTAATGAATATGTATTGCTATGTTAAAAAATGTATTCTGTAGTACAATCACACTCTGATATTTAGTATATTTTTATATATTAAAGATAATAAAATTAAGATTTTTAAATCATTTGGAAAAATCAAACTAAAGAATCTTTTCTTAAAAGTTCAGTTTAAAAAGCACAGAAAACACACGCAGAACTTATAAAATCTTTTAAGGTAACTCCCTTGCAGTTATAGCCCAAGTCAAAAGAAAGAACTCTGCTTCTGCTTCTCCTTGAGGGGTTTCACCCGAGTTTCAGCTCAATCGCAATGCCTTCTATTCCTGCAAAATTAAATTATTTCACTTAGCCTAGTGACAGGTGTGTGTGTGTGTGTGTGTGTGTGTGTGTGTATGTGCATGGATTTTGCCAACAGTTTTTCCAGTGTTCACGTGATGGTTAGTTTTAACAGTCACATTGCCACAGTCTAGAATCACCTGGGAAAGAGAGTCTCCCTAAATGATTATATAGATCATCTGTTCTCTGGGCAACTTCATGGGGAATAATCTTGATTTAGTTAATTAATATGGAAAGACTGTCCACTGTGAGTGGCATCATTCCCTTGGCACAGGATCCTAAACTGTGGAGAAAGTAAGGTGATCCCAGGCTTGCAGGCAGTAATTCAAAGCTTTCTGCTCTTGATGATGGGTGTCGTGTGACCTGTTATCTCAAGTTCCTGCCACTGTGACTTCCCTGCCATGATTATTGTAACTTGGAATTGTGAACTAAATAAGCACTTTCTCCCTATGCTGCTTTCCTAGGGGTATGTTTATCATAACAGGAAATGAAGCTAAGAAGTGGAGGCACTACCTCGTGTTCCCATCTGCAAGGTAAGAATGAGGCTTTTTCCTTTTTCTACATGTCCTTTGTGGTGTTGCTGCCTGCCTCTAGCAGTTTTTACAACCATTCTGACTGGGATTTAATTTTTTAATTTATATCGCTCTACTGGGTAATTTTTCTAGTTATTATGTGAGATTTAAAAGTCAACTTATAATTGTAGACCTGTTAACTTTGTGTTTTGTTTGTTTGTTTATTTTAGCTGCCGTGTTGTTTTCTTGACCATTTGGCGCTGAACTCATCATCTCCACGCCTCATGTTCTGTATGCTGAGATTCTTGGTGTGCATTGCCATGCCTGACACTAGTTTAAGCTATGTTCTTGAAGTGAAAGCTCTGATTATGATTTAATGCCTGGAGACTTTTGCAAAATATGCATTATGCATTTAGTGCTATAAATTTCCTTCTTACCAGTTCTTACTCAGTAACCTATAAAATGTCCATAAATAAAAATTTTCATTTTTTTACTCAGTTTAATATACTTCATGGTTTTTCTTTGAGACTTGTTCTTGCCTTGTAACTTAGAAAAGTACATCATAAAGTTTTTCCAGTATGGGGAAATTTTCTTATTATTTCTTTGCTATTAATAGAAAAATCCAATCCTTTTACATTTTATCATTGAAATTTACTTTAGCTTCTTTTCAGGCTGAAATGTCTTGACAAAATCAATTTTGGTTCATAGTTCCAAGTAACAATCCATCATGGTGGGGATGTCACCATGGCCAAAGACTGGACAGCTGGGCTCATCATTTCCACAATCAAGAGTAAAGAACAATAAACTCAGGATGCCCAGCTTTAGGTCATTCAGTGCAGGATCCAGGCAGGGAATGGCCCTGCCCACAATTAAGATGGATCTTACCACAGCAAAAGACATATCAAGATAATTTCTCACTGACAGGCTCAAAGGCCCAGCTCCCAAGTGATTCTAGATTCTGTCAACTTGACACTATCAACCATCACAACACCAAAAGAAGTGCAGGCCTTCATTCCTAGAGGACGGGGCTGAAAGATCGTGAGTCCCGTGCAGTCTTTGCAAAGGATACCACAGAAAGGATAGGGTTGCGGAAAACCATGACCCTCACTGATTCCTCTGCCTACAGCCATTCCAAGGACAAAGAAAGGGGCTTCAACATGCTGGGTGGAGGGACAAGTATATGAAGCCAGGTGGTCTCAGTACTGTTGTGATAGAGAGGGTCTTGCTACCTTCCAAGACCAAAATCCCAGCTTCATACTCTGCGTTATCTGATTCTGTATTGATATAAATTGTCCAATATTTCGTTACACCCTTGGGAGGATAGAAATCTGTTCTCCCTACAGAGATGTTCCTGGAGTAGGTGATAGTGGGGTTCTTTGTTTGCTTTTCCAGTGGTGTGTGTAATATAACAGCATGTACCATGTGATTTTTGCCCCTAGGTTCAAGACATCACGTATTTTATTGGGTACCTGGGCATTTCTGAGTCATTGGCTTCTTTTTGTTCAGGCCTAGAGTATATAGCATAAAATAAAATAAACAACAAACAATCCACCATGTAGCTATTCAAGTCCCAAGATCTCTAATTTTTATTCATTCTTTTATTCACCTTTCATTTCTTCTTGGGACCACAGTACTGGCTCAGAGCTAAGGAGTGGTTGCTGCTTTTCCTCAGGACTGGAGCTCTGTACCCAACACCTTTGAAAGGTCCCTCACAACCATGTGAACTCCACCTCTAGGACATCTGATGCCCTCTTCTGTGTTCTGTGGGCACCCCCACATATGTGGTATACATATAGATGTGTATATATAAAGAAAAATCAGTAAAATAAATCTTAAATCTTCTTACATGTATATAGAAGATCTAATTGGAAAACCAGGGAAAATAGACCATACACCCACTCTATTTTCTCAGAAGAAAATGGCTCAGGTTTTCTAAGTTTTATTATTGATTTAAACATATCTGATAGAATTTAAGCAATTATATTCTTCATCCATAAAGAAGTTCAAAAGGTTGCTGCTTTGATCATTAGGAGTTCTGATACATTGTTCATTAGCTCATTTTTCTTTGACCCTAACAACCTGCTAATCTGCTTCTGTGATTCTTTGTCCCTCATTTAATGTGGCCTGTAAGTCGCTGTCTTCTATGTTCAGTGACATGTCAATTTCTGTTATAATTTAGGTCACATGATTATTTTCTAACGGTTTCTTCAGAAAGTTTTTATGGGAAGATCAGTCCCTGGTTTCCTTCATAATATTTCCAATTAGTCCGTGTTCTTCATATTTCACTGCTAAAGTGGGTAGATGTAAAAGTCATCTCCCTCTCTCTTTCTCTTTCTGTCTTTCTCTCTCTTTAATGTATGTGCACATATATGTAAGACATGTAGTTGGGAAGTCAGGTGCAATGAACCAAGAAAAATATCAGGTGTCTTTCTACCTCGTTAACTTTAGATGAGGTCTCTCAATGCATTCAAAGCTATGTTGGCTATGAACTATCTCAGTAATCCTATCTCGGCACCCCACAGAGTTGGGGTGAAGGACTCTGTGGCCACAGGCTGATTTTTAATGTGGGTGTCGGGGATCAAACTCAGGTCTTCATTTGTCCAGCAAGCTCTCTAACCTACTGCACCATGGCCTGGTGATGTTTATCTTCAGAATTTAAGTATGCAACTCAATTTGAAATTTTCAATTGATAATCAGTAGTCATTGATAATAATGTTTCACTTAAAATCATTTTTTTCTTTTCTATGAACTATGTCTTTTCCATGCATTTCTCTTTTCTCTCTTTTCAGCCTTATTCTGGGGTCTTATGAAAAATCCTCAAGTGTGCACTGTATTGCGTCACTCTGGGTCACACATTCTATGTGGCCTGCTCTTCTTCACATGCCCATCCCTTCTCCACTGAATGTCTGCCATGTCTTGTCTTGAGTATCCAAACCTTTCTTCATGCTTTTTAAATTTTAAAAATATTACGGTTTTTTTTCTTTTTTTTTTTTTTTACTTTTGTCTTGTATTTCTCCTAGGATAGTATCTGCTGCATTGATTTCCTTTTGTACACCTCCTAACTCTATAGCCACTCGTGAATTTTGTTTGAAGTTCTTATTTTTTCCAGTGTGAATCTAATTTCTCTGTGGTTTGATGTTGTTGTTTCTTCTCTTTGCTTTTTCCTTCAGGCTGGGTATTTTAGCCTGAAAGTTGGTTAGCTTAATTTGAACTGTGGTTTCACTGTTCTATGTCCATTTGTACAAATGTGACCAACAGGGACCGTAAATGTTACTAAATTTTTAGCAAGAGAAGGTATTGAAAGTAGGTGATCTAGTGTGTTAGTACTCCATCCTCTGTCAGTTTTCTGGAATGCTGACAGATGTGACAGCTTCATTTGCTGGATCTTCTGGTTTTTCTCTTGCATGATTTTTATATGAAATTATTTTCCTCCACAATTTTGATTCTTGTTCAAGGACTTTGTTCCTTATTAAAAAAAATCTATTCAAGAAAAATATTTTTGTCAACTTTTAAGTTTCACATTTGTTGCTTCTGTCTATATAGACTTATAGAGTCTATGAACCCATCACCTCGGTATTCCTGTATTTTAAAAGTTACTACAAAACAGAAATTGGGAAGAATGTGGATGTAGTTAAGTGTGAAAACAGAAAAGTTCTTAGACTCTCCACACCTTTCTTGGAGCAGTGTTACACTGTTACAGAGGGGCAGAAACAAGAGGTGGGTTTCCCCTGTGAGGGACATGAGATCAGGGCTGGGGAGCTGTTGCTGGGAGCCATGACCCGCCACTAGCTAGGCTTTACCTTCCCTCCTCAGCATGAGATGCTTGAGTAAATTCTATTTCTTTGGGTCCCATAGATTTAGAGACCTGGTTACCTCATCGCAGAAGCAACAGTCGCTTTGCGGGAGGGTGAAATACCTCTTACCTTACCTCTAATTCTCATGTTTGTCACTGTGTGCTTCCCAGGGAATATTTATTGACTCTTAAGATTTCAATTTTTTCTGTTCACCTAATGACTTTTTTTTTCATTTCCAAGAATTCTACATTGGTGGCCTTATTTGATGTCTCTAATTATTTGAATTTAGTTGATAGTCATGGGGTGACTTATCACCTATTTTTAATAAACACTATTCATCTGTTTTCAACTTAGTCTTTCTGTTTCATTTGTTTTTTATGTGAAACCAAAAAGACTCAAACATCTAAAACCACAGTTACTGTATACAGTCAGGATAACTAAACTTTAAACTATATTCTATACTGTCCATTTAGTTCTTTCATGATTTAAATGTGAGAATAGTCTTTCTTTAGGTTACTCCCAAACAATTTCTCCAAGAAGGCATTTGTTACAGAAATCATGCACGCACTGATTAGCGTTTTCCTGCCAGGATAAAGGAAGGGTAGGATGTCGGCCTGTGGGAATGTGATGGCATGTCTATGGGGTAGCTCTACATTAAAAAAAATAAGGTTTTGGAAGATTCGGTATTACTATCATTAGTTGATGTGATATATTTTGGGGCATCAAAAATGATTGTAAAATTGTATTTATTGCAATGATCAAAAATATTTTAACACATCAACATCTGAATCTTCAGGAAATTAAAATGCATTGAAGTGTGAACCAAGAACAATCATTTCTTCAATGTGTACAGTTATGTAGAATTAAACTCTAAGGCAAAGGATGGGTTTTAGCTAAGAGCATGACAGAAAGGGAATGTAAATGGTCAGCGTGGCTGGTGTTCTAGTTTGCTTTCTTTTGCAAAAGCAACTTAAGAGAGGAAAAGATTTATTTAGCTTATACTCAAAGCAGAACTCATGGAATTCCGTTGCTTGCTGGCTTGCTGTGGGGCTCATGCATAACTAGGTGATCTAATACAACCCAGTGTTGCCTGCCAGTTAAATGGTGCTGCCCACAGAGGGCTGGAGCCTTCTATATCCATGAGCAATCAAGAGCGTCCCTCCCAGACACACCCATAGGATAATCTGATATAGGCAAGTCTTCAACTGAGACTCCTCTCCCCAGATGAATCTATGTTTTGTCCAGTTGAAAACGAAAACTAGCCAGCACAGGTGGGAATTAATCAAAGGCAAAACCTTGGAGGAAAAGCTGGGCATCCATCTTGCTGAGGTATTTTCCTTAATAGAAAATTATGTGCAATATTGAATGAATGAAATCAATAAATTAAAAGTTTATATCTTAGAATATGAAAGGGAAGGTAAGCCAGTACACAAAGTTTACATGGATCATAGGCTATAATATTCCATGCCCTCTCCTTTAATCAAGTAGTAAAATGTCTGAAAAATTTTAAGATATTAAGATTCAAGAAAAGTCTTAGATAATTTATCTTTTTCTCAAAAAGTAGGAATATATAAAAAAGAAAAACAATCCTAAAAGGCTAAATAATAAACACAATATCACTGGGTTATTGGTAAGATAAATGCATTTCATTGTAATAAATACACAATACCATAAATAATAATATTATCTTTCCCAAACTATATTTATGGTAAATGGCAGTGCATATAAGAACAAAAGGCAGGACCAGTGAGACTGTTCCACTTGCCTCCAAGACTGATGATGCCCTGAGCTTGAGCTCCAGGCCCCACATGGTGAAAAGTTATCCTCGGATCTCTACATTCATGCTGTGACACACACATAGACAAACACACACAATAAATAAATAAATAAACACAAATAAATAATAGTTAATTAATTAATTAAACGGTATTTTTTTCTCTACAATTCTGTCAATTGTGGTTTTTTATGTTCAATGAACTCTGTTGCATGAGGAAGCCTCACTGATGAGAGTTGAGAGATACTTCAGTATTCTCTCAAACCCTGATCCACCATGTTCCCTGAGTCTTAGGTATAGAGGTTCCATTGTAGATGTGTCACTTAGGGTTGGGCATCTCACAGACACTTATTCTCCATGGGTGACCATTTGTCAACTCTGTAATGGTCTCTGTCTCTCGCAAAAGAAGCTTCTCTGATGAGGGATGACTGACATACTTATCTGTAAATATAAGGATCCATATTTTACATTTAGTAAATTTTAGATTTGTCCAAGGATGTAACAGACAGAGTTCTCTCTAAGTTGTATGACCTCTCCAGTAATTGTATTTGATCATCCTTGGACAGGACTCCCATATTAAAATTCACCCATCCAGGGTTCAGGGACCATTGCAGAAGAGAGAGCAAAAGGATTGCAAAAACCAAGGGAGGAGGTGCATGAACATAAGGAGACACAGTCTTAATGGTTCCTGGAACGTGGATCAACTGAGCTTACAGCAATGGTAACAGCATGTACAATACCCATGCAAACTCAATCAGGCAAAAACCAGAATAGAACAGGGAAAATAGAAGCAGGAGACTACAGCTTTGGAGAGGGACTTATTGGCAACTGATCAGTATTGGGTGAGGAAAACCTGGAGTGTTCTTAAAGAGGCTGAGCAGGCTCCAGTAGACAAATTCACACGGGGAATACAAACTTGATTTGATACTGATAGGCCTTACAATATTTGACAAAATGCATGAATTCTTGTGAATGGGCTATTCGGGAATGTAGGTAGGGAAGTGGGGAGAACATGATTAATATGTATAAGATCCACAAATATGCCATAAAAATATATTTTAAAAAGAATAGACAACATATAAATAGTAGAATCGCAAGAAGAAATAAGAGGAGTTAACTGAAACCATTTAAAAAACCATTCTCAGATCTAAACAAATGTTTTTTATTCTGTGTAAGAAAATGTGGCTATTACGCAGTGTTGTTAGCCTGAAACAAATATCTTAGTATGAAATAAACATTTGTTTGTAGAGGAAATAAAACATTTATATTTTCTTCGGATTTTAGTTCACCCTCTGTGCATTTTTTTACATTTTTTGCGCATGTTTGTGAATATATGACTATTTTATTGTTTATAACATACTTCATGCAGTTAGTATAAGCTGAATTTTTACATTTTGGAAAGGCATAAGCAGAGATAGTGATTCATTACAAGATAATTTTTAAACTGGAGTTGAATTATAACTTTATCTACATTCCTTGGCAGTCATTGGACAGGACCTCAGACTGACATCAAAGATCTGATAAGGATTCCTTATTTCTTTAACACTCCATCTCTAGAAATGTGGCCTTATAGATGGTTTTTATCTGTGTCCTTCTCACAGAGCCATTCCCTGCCAGCCCAGGTGAACTGAATCTCCACCAGTTGTATCTTGACTCTCGCCACTTACTTCCTTATGAAGTGTTAAATGTTTTAGGGTTGAATTTTTCTTTTTTATTGACATTTTATTATGTAATTATGTCACATAGTGTATGGAATGCGTGTATGCTTTTTTCAACACTTTCCTAAGCAATCAGTGAAGACAGTGACTAGATGTTTTGAGTTTGATAAACTTATCACTTGACTAGAAATTAGATATTGCTGAGACTGTAAAAGAGAGAAGACTATTCCAACTAACTCGTTAGTAAGTCTAAGAAAGAGGAAGTTGAAGTTTTAACATGCATTATATTTCTGTGCATGAGAAGTATGATCACATGTATGTGGGTATCCACAGAAGCAAGAAAGAGCATTAGATTCCATGGAGCTAGACTTTCAAATACTTGACCACCAGATATGGGTACTGGAAGCTCAACTCTAGTGCCCTAGAAGAGCAGCAAATTCTCTTAAGCTTTGAAAGATCTCTTAACTATCTATTTTTTTGCATTTTTAATTGAGTTTATGCATCTGATTTTCATATAATATAGTTTGATGCAACTTAGATTCACTTCCCTCAACCCATTTCTCCCATCCCCCTGCCCAATTTAATGAGCTCTCATATATATGGCGTAGAATATTATTTGTGTTCCCCAATATCCTTCAATGAGGATCTATTCACTGGGCCCACCAAGAGTCTTAGTCCTGTGACACTCTCTTTCCCCCTTCCAGCAGTCAAATGTTCCTTATGCTGAGTTGGGGTTTCTTACCAACTTCTTCATGTCTATGCTGGAATTTGTCTGCTTTGATCTTGCTTGTGCATGGTGTCATCTTTGCTGTGAGTTCATGTGAGTAAAATGATCGTCTGGGAGACCTTGTTTACTTTGGGTCATCTATCACCTCTGGCTCTTACAATCTTTGTACCTCTTCTTCGGCAATGATCCCTGAGCCTTGGGAGGCAGATGGTTCAAACAGTTGTCCTATTTAGACTTAAGTACTCAGTGGCCTTTTGTTCTCTGCACATCAGCCAATTTTGAGTTTCTGTGTTAATCATCATTTGTTTAATGAGGAAACTTGTCTGGTGAGAGTTGAAAGACACATTCATCCTGTGTAGATGTTACATTGAAGATGCATCACTTAAAGGTTAAACATCTCACACGCACACTTAATCTCTGCTTTTGACTATTTCTGGAATTCTATAATAGTCTACATTTTTTGCAAAAAGAATCTCCTTTGATGAGGAGTGAAAGGCACACTTGTCTGTAAATATGAATATGCACATTTAGAATAAAGTAAGAAATTACAATGGTCTAGGGATGTAGCAAAATTAAGTTTTTCTCTAGGTTCTATGAGTTTACCAGTCTTGTGTATTTGACAATGTTCACAGTACCACACATTAGTTCCCTCCCATTAAGCAGGCCTTACTTCCAATTAGACAGATGTTGATTACCCCCAGAAAAAAAGTACACCAATAGTGATAATTTGTTGGGTCAATTGTTGTTTATTAGATTTTGCAGCTTAGTAGAACCACTGATCAGCTTCCTCCCTTGACAGGTTGTATGGTATCCTCTGATACCATGGGGACTAGTCTGGTCAACTACATCTCAGCTGTTCCAAGTCCTATGTCCAGAATGTGGCCTTTCTTGAGCAATAGAGTCTTAACTTCTAGTTCTGGGTGGTAATCAAGGACTGTAGCAATAGTCTGTGCCATTTGGGGAGTTTCTTGGACAACCCTGACTAACAACTTGAAAGCCCAACCTTATATTTAAATTTTTATCTTATTTTGGTTAAATGAGGTATGTTTTATGTACACCTTAGTCCTGTTAGCTTAGGGAATTCAAATAACTCTTATGTCAGTCAAGAAATATATAGAAATTATTTAATAATCTAGTTTTGTGAGAACATATTCTAAAAGTATATATAGGTGTCCAAGCTCCCTAGAATTCTGTGTATAAGATGCTAGCATTCTAGGCACTCCCGAACTAAGCATAGTATAGCTGTAGATGACTTCACAATCGGATGGAAGGGGAAACATTTTTACCATTTCCTTTTATTCAACTCAAATCAAATGTGATAAGATGGGGTTTTCTTTATCAATACTGTATTATCTAACTCTATTATTTAGAAGGCATCCAAAGTACAAATATACTCTTTGTCTCCACTGTATAGAGAGGGAGAGAATATGGTTTTTGCAGCTCTTGATTTCCTGACAGAAGCCTTCCTCTAACTCAATGAGTATTAAAAACATTCTTAGCAACTACATTTGACAAAAAGCTAGTATTTATTATCAAGCAACATGGCCTTCTCTTATGTTTTGTAGAGTCTTAAATCATAGGGAACCCATCACTGAAATCCCAGTGAGTCATAATATTTCCCTCGGAAATAGTTGTCTGATTCTTAAGCTGTGGTTTGACTATGCAATGTCCTCAAAAGCTTGGAAAGAGTAGGTGCTCTATACATGGAGTTACCTAAAACCTTAGGAATTGGGGCTTTGAAGAAAGTAGTTCACTGCAGTGGTTTCCAGAAAGATAGGCCTGTGTCCAACTCCTTCTCCTGTTTCTGTTTTACAACTGTCATGCAGTGAGCTATGCATCCTCCCTTCTGCCATTATGTTCTATGTTGCTCTGTTCCAATAACCATGAAAAATAATGACCATGGACTGAAAATTTGGAACCCATGAGACAAAACAAATCTTTCTCCTCAAGGTGTTTTACCCAGATATTTCTCAGAGTGATGTTATTCTAATTAGCTTGTTATCCTTATGTAGAATTTCATGTATTAACTTGATGCTTAAAGAATAACTCACACACATAGAAATATGTATAAAAATTATAAATATCCACTGTCTATTTTTAAAACTCTTTATATCATTATTATTTGATCACCCAAAGAAAGCTTCACATTCATTTAACATATTTTATCAAATGCAAAGATTACAAACAGATCTCTATTTTAAAATATGTAGGAATTTAATCTGATGAGCACTCAAATATCTCACTGAATTGAGACTTTCACTGCCCAGTTTGATAACCTGTTTGATCTCCAGTATTCTCGAGGTGGAAGGAACCTACTCCTGAAAGTTATTCTCTGACCTCCATAGGCACATCATTTCAAGTGCATGTCTACACACATGTATAGAAAAATACATATATGGATAATTATGCATACAATTCAATCAATCAAGAGAGAAAGAAATATAACTAAAATAGTAAATATATGTGGATTTGAATCCCAGGGAAAGATATTTTAAGTGAGTTTTTAGCACATAGTTTGAATATGCACATTTTCTTTTTTCTCATCTCTTCAAAATGGAGTATCTACAATGCTTATTTATTCACACAAAATTAAGTGGCTACAGATTACAAGTGTTCTCTCAATGCTAATTTCATAATTTAAATTGGTTTCTTATTAGTGTACTTGATAGGAAGCACACTCTCATGTGGCTCACTCCCTTGAGGATTAGAGGACAACTGGAGGAGGTCAGTGCCCAGTAAAATCCTTTCTGATCTGAGGCCTCATATTCTCTTTTGAATCTGATAGGAAAGCTTAGTTCTCTAAGTATCTGTATTGGGGTACACTGATCTTTTTCTACCATAAAGAGCCTGTATCTTTATAACAGCACTATGTTTTATTGTTAAATACTTATGAACATCAATTCCAGTGCCAAGGAAGACATTTTGGGTATATGAGTTGGAAATTGGTGGGAATTAAATATTGTCTCAGTGATTTTCAATGATTACTTACCAGTAAGGCCAATGAGGACAGTGGTTCAATAACCACATTGTCTTAAAAAATCAGTATTTGAAATGTGTATAAAGATTATCATGTGTCATGCACAATCAGCCACAGATTTGCTGTTAGCATTTCTTGACCTTAGGCATGGTGAGCTACTAAAATCGCATTACAGAATCTTCTGTTTATTGGGGTCGAGTTTTGATGTTTTTTTTTTTTCTTCATTAGTTACCATTTCATTCCTGCTTTCAAAGTCTAAATTTTAATTTCAGAAAAAATAAAGAAAGATTGGTCAAATTCCATGAAGCCATAAGTTGATATTTTAAATTTTTCATGTCACAAACTGAAAAAAGGTAAAATTCTGTGTTTCTTTCAATAGAATTTTTTTCATTATATCAAAGTCACTCACTAAATGGTGCCTATATTTTCTCTATGACATGGATTATGGTTCTAATGTATCAAAAAATTTACAGTGAGAAGAATTCAACAATTCCCTTGGGAATGCCAGCAGGTAATAGGAACTTATATTCAGTTGTATGGGTTTTTGTGAAGATTTGCATCTTTCAAAGATTGTTGTCCTTTCTTTATTGTCAGTGATGGATGTGTATCTTCATAAGTCTGTCATCAAGAATCACCCTGATTCATTGTAAAAGATAAAGAAAACACCCCCTTCACCAGCTCATTGTCTGTTTGTTAAAAAAAAAAATATCAGGTACTGACAAGATGTGAAATACTTGTCACAGAAAGCCTGAGGACCTTAGTTCAATCCTGGAATCCCACAAACGTTAAAAAGAGAAAGCCAACTTCACAAACGTATCCTCTAATTCTGCACCATGGCAATACCTCCCCATTAATAATAAAAAGAAATTAGAACTATATAATATTTAAAGTTAAACAGCCCACTGTATTTTATAAATAGTTTAGATTCATAATATGTTTCCTTTCATATGTTAATTGTTGTTTATTCTTTTGTATTTTTGCCTAAGCATTTACACAGATGCAAAAATCAACTACCAAATAATTAGATTAGAAATGAACTCAAAATATGGAGGATTTCATTCAATTTTAATAGAATAATATTATAAAAATAATAGAACTCATCATAATAATTTAATTGTCAGATAATAGTAAACTCTCTCAAAATAATTATTTTCTTAAGTGTTAGTCAGTTGGCATTAAAATAAACCCTTTATGAACACCAGTCTATGAAGTTTTGTCATTCCTTATTGGATGAATGAAGTGATTATGAAGAATGGCTTACACTGTAAAATAGAAAGGGAATAAGGAAAAATATACTATTTCCTGTAGACTGAACTCTTTTCATCTCTACAAGAACATATAAAAGTGTGAGTTTCCATGAACTTTTAATTGGTAAAAAATGAATGTTCTATCCTGTCCTCATACAAGACTCACATCCTGAATCCATTTAGCTTTCTATAACCTCTGTGATGGTTAGAATGAGGATGTGTCCCATAGGCTCTAAGTCTTTGGACATTTTGTCCCCAGTGGGAGGCATTGTTTTGGGAGGTCTTAGAAGGCGTTGCCATGCTGGAGGATGCACGTCACTGGGGGTGGGCTAAGAGAGTTCTTAAGCTTTACCTGATCTCCAGTCATTCTCTGCTTCCTCTGCCAGCTTAAAGATGTGAGCTCTTAGCACCTGCATCTGCTCTAGTCACTTCTGCTGCCATGTCTCCCCACCATGTTGGACTCTTGACCCTTTGGAACTTTAGCTAAACAAAAGCTCTACCTCTTATAAGTTATCTTGTTCAGGGTTTCTATCACAGGAACTGAAAAGCAAAGTGACACAACCTCAAGTCACAATAATTGGTCCAGTTTAAAATTCCTTACTTGCTAATTCCTTAGATGTTTTAACAAATCTGGCACAGGTAATAACTAAAAATAAGCAGCTCTAGGTTAATCTACTGAAACTCTAAATGTAGCTCACAGAACATTGTATCTTTATAAAGCTAAAACCTTTTTCAAGTTGATAAATTTCAAAGAAGCATCAGTAAATTCAGAAGCAAAGAAAAAAGCCATCAGACCTAATTTGACAGTTACCACATTAGAGCAAAAACGCTATGTAGAAGAATGTAAGAAGGAATTTTCACATGTGTGAAAAGACTGAGCTAAATTCTTAAGTACAAACCACATGAACTCTCTAATCCACATGGACAGAAGCCTGTGGATGGGGAATTGGCCTGAATTAAGGGAAGGACTTTGAAAGCCACAACTGTCACTCATTTTTATCATCATAGAAAAGATAAATGATATGAGTCTATTTTAAACATTTCTTTTTTCTTTTCTTTTTCTGTGTTTGTGTGTATGTTGAGAGGAGTATATGGTACGCATTGCATGTAGAAGAATATACCAGTGTGCAGGCAGGCAAAAGACAGAAGACCATATTTGCTATCTTCCTATGTTGCTCTTCACCTTAGTGTTTCTGAACTGAAAACTTGTCATTTCAGCTAGACAGCCTGGCCAGAGAGCTTCCAGGATTTAGAAAATTCTATATTCATTTCTGTATATCTTCTTCCTCTTCTATTAAACCACAATAAAAACATAAAACCTCCTAAAGTTAAAATGGGAATATCTTGCTTTATGATGTTAGTTTGATGTATGATCTGGCCAGTTATTTCATATCTACTACTATGATTATTTAATTAAATCAAAATTAAAGCAAGATTGCGCCTTATGTATATAATATTCTAGAATAAAACACGGAGTCTTTTTTGTTCTATAGTAATAAAATATATTGTCTTTTTATCACATAAGAAAACTTTAAATGAAATAAAGTTCACCTGTAGACCAAACCTGTGATTAATTCATGCAGTACATAGCCTGATGTTAGTGCTGGGGTGTTTATGAACTTCCCTTCCTCAGTAGCGTTTGAAATGATGAAACCGTTAAGGTGGAATAAAAATTATAATTCAAATGCAGAATAAAAACATCTGATAACTCAAGTTCTCTTCCACAAACACCTCTCTCTGATCTTGAACAAAGCTTTGGAATGGCCTGCAGTGGCTATGGGCCTTATTTTTCAGTACTGAGTAGACAGATTAAAGCTCCATCTGTCACTAGTGAGGACAGTTTAAGGGAAGGGAACTGTTTCGTGTTTTTCTTGGACCCTGCACTTTCTCTCAATATGCTTTGGCTATCTTGACAGTTATCTGTGGCTTTATTTTTTAAATTATTTCTTTTCATTCTTGTTTATGTGTACATGTGTGTATGTATGCACACATCTGAGAGGACCTACAGAAGTCATAAAAGGGAATTGGATCCTCTTAAATTAGAGTTACAGGTCATTGTGAGTCAAGTAATATGAATGCTAGGAAATGATCTCCGTTCCTCTGAAAGTGTAGCAAGCATTCTTAACCACTGTGTGAATTCCTTAGCCTGAATCCATGCTTTTCTTCGGTTAACTCTGCCCTTTGGACTTAGGAAATCTTGCTTCTGTACTACTTGCTGGTTTGCTTTGTGCTCGCCTTTCCTTCTGATTGGTAAGTAAGAAGATACGATTATGTGAAAAGAGCCCAATTTTCTATTTTGTTGCAGATCTCACAGTCTGCCTCTGGTCTAGGCATTTACATTTAGGGTTGATGTTCTAACTGACACTTGTCTACCTGCTTCTGAGCTAAGTTTTATCAGCTGCTCCGGAGGTGTTTTCCCTGAGGACATGAAACGAGGAGTCAGACACAAGTTCCCCAACATGTTATATTCTTCCCTAATGTAATATAACATACAACATTGCAACAAGAAATATTTCTGAGAAATTTCTAATTCCCTGAAGGATATTCTTGTAATGCTTTCAAAAGGGTTTTTAAGTTTCCTGAATCAGTGTTACTGTGTTTAAATTACGCAGTCTTTTAACATCAAAATCAAGTCATAATATAGAGCAAAATCACATGAGAAGAGAAAGAGAAAGAGTTAAACCAGTGATGTGTTACTCAAAAGAATATAATATGAGAATGTTTCATCATGACCAGAATATTATCATATAAATGTGCAGGTTACAGCCAAACTCTATGAAAGATGATGAATCGAGACCAGGCTAATGATCCTATAATCTGGTGAAATTCCTCCTGCAAACATCCTTCATGTTAAAGCAATGAAGGATTTCTTCTGGAATAACTAATGGATGGTAATTCTAGGTGTCAAGTTAAAAAAAAGCAATCATTTATAATTTATTTGCAATTAAACTAGCAAAATGGTCAACGCCATAGCCCAAAAAAACAGGCAAAAAAGTTTTCAGACCACAACTTCAGTTGAATAATATCCTGTATCTCAACAAAGTGGTCTGCCTGCAGGTTTATTCCAAGATGTGCAGTGGTCCTAGATGGGGTATTTCCTTCAGTTTCTTCTCACTTTTCCTGTGTTGACTCTTTTATCCTCCCTTCAGATAAAGAAATACAAACAACAATCATTAGTGTGTCTGAAATTTGAAGGGAGTTCTTTTAGATATTTTAATGATCCTTGTAGATTTTAAAAGGTCTCACAATATGGAGATGCCCTTTCAAGAAGATCCAGTGCTTGTGAGTCTTTGGCCAATCTGAATAGAAAGCATACAAAAATTATAAAAGTAATGTTATTTTACAAGAACTGTGCATATGACATTGGAAGAAAATAGTTCAGGCAAAAAACATTTGTGAAAATTTGGTGCTTAGATTCACTCAGAATTCTTCCTAGTTCATCAATTTGAAAATCATTTTCAGTAGAAAGTGCTGAAATGTTAAACTCAGTCCTATTTTCTTAAAAGGTGTGTTATTTTAAAAAAAGAGACCTACTTAGCTCTTAAAGCTATTATTCAAAATGTTTTTTATGATAATACAATTTCTCAGTAGATAGAAATATTAGTCAAGAGTGAGTCTTTATGGATGTGTGTGTGTGTGTGTGTGTGTGTGTGTGTGTGTTTGTGTGTGTTTGAAAAAGGTGAGAATTTGGGCAAAGCTTAGAAAAGCTAGTTTATTGAATACTTATTTCTTTATTGATAGCTATTTTTGGCTAAGCATAAATACAGTCCACATACACACTTGCATGTATATGACCAAGTGCAAAGACAATAAATGCCAACCTATTGAATGAGTACGTTAATGTGTTTATATATTCATATGTACATGTGTGCATATACATATATAGAATAACATGAGTGAGGGTTTTATATGAGGAGCAAACCTTGTTTATTCATAATAATTATTGAGTATTAAGTGTTTATTGTCCCATACAATTCCTCTGGATAAGTTAAATTGCACAAGAAGGCGACACATTATTTTCTTTCAGACTGAGTGAATGAGGTCCAAAATGTTAATCTAGCCCAAAGATAGTGCACTGACACAGAAAAATGGACCTGAAGTGTGAAAGTGTGTGAGGCTAAAGTGGGATTTTCTCAACATGAATTTGTGTAAGGATCTGAAAAGGAAAAATGTCGAAGCTTGAAGCTCCTCATGCAACAGAGGGCAAAGAACAGAAAAGGCTACCCACGGCCAAAGCATGGAGCCTACAGATTGTGGGTCCTTGGATAAGTCCCCTATATTAGGCTCCATTTATCCAGGGCTCAGGGACCATTGCAGAAGAGGGCACAGAACGATTGTAAGAGTCAAGGAAAGGGTCCATGACCATATGGAAACAGAGTCTTACTGGCTCCCTGGACCTTGTGTGTATGAATCTACTGCAAAGGTGTCAGCATGCACAAGGCCCATGAAAACTAAAACTGTTAAAAATCCAGCACAGAACTGTAGAAATGGGCAGCAAGCCACTGTCTTCGCCAAAGAACTACTGGCAGTTGATTTCTGCCGGGTGAGGGGGAGTAGATCTTCTTTAAGGGAGGGACTCTAGGTAGACTGACTAGACCCCAGTGGGTGGACTTGCACAGAGGGATGGCTAGGAACACTAACTTGACCAGATAAGACTTAACATAAATGACAGAATGCAATAAATGTGATGAGGGGCTGTGGAAGGCTTAGGGTAGAGGAGGAGGAGTCAGCATGATTAAGATGTTTCATATGAAATACACAGAACTAAATTTTAAAAGTTTAAAAATTGTGTTTACTGGAAATTTAAAAATATATTAATTTCAATTTTCAAAGTTTTCCAAAAAGAAAACAAAGCAAAATACTCTCACAATAAATTTCCTGCATTCATCGCTGAAACGTTAGAAAAGCTATTCCATTTTCATTCCTATCAATTGTATCTGTGTTTTCCTTTTCATTTTAAAGTTCTTCATGTTTATGTATATTTTTATGGATGCTTGTTTGTGTCTGGTCACATGTATGTCATTAATACATGAATGGCGATCAGAGGATGACTTTCAGGAGTCAGTTCTCTCCTTCTACCATGTGGGTCCTGACTCAAGTCATCAGTCTGGAGGCCAATTTTCATTACTTAATGAGTTATCTTGTTAGCTCTGTTCATTTAAAAACTAAACATACATACACACACATTTTATAGTTAAACCAAGTTGCCAATATTTTTGGTATTATCTAATATCCATCCCATTATCAAATTTCTCAGATAACTTTAAAAACACATCTCAGGGTCCATTTGAATGAAGATCTTATCCATACATATGTGATTCTGTCTCTATTCTATTAAACCTCACCCACCTACAGTTCAGGAACAGTTTTGGAAGTGAGGGCAGAAAGATTGTAAGAGCCAGGATTGGGCCATGGACATAGGGAAACAGAGGATCTCGGGCCACTGGAAGTTTGCACATGTGAACTTGTGGCAATGATGACATCCAGCACAAGAACATGGCCACTCAAGCACACGAGGGCCCAGAGCAGACTGAAGGAAATGGATAATAGACTGCTCTGGTCTGGGAACCGTTGGAGACGGCTTAGTACTGGGTGAGGAAGAGTTGACTTTGTGTAAGATCTCCAGATAGGCAAACTGGGCTCCAGTGCATGAATCTGCACTGCAGAACATCTGGGTATAATTGGTTGACTGGATAGGACTGGATAGATGTTCGGAAGAATGCATGAAGTCCAATTGGGGTGACAGCACAGACTCGAGAGGGAGAGAGTGTCTAAATTTGAATAAGAACTGTTGTATGAAATGTACAAAAGCTCAATAAATTTTTTAAACAATGTAAAATAGAACTATTGTCTTCCATTTTTATAAATGCCTTTGTGTCTTTAAAAGAGCGGATTAGCTGTCTTCAAGGAATTCCTTCCCTCTGAATTTGTTGAATTTATCTCCCTGCCTTCTAAGAAGACTTTTGTATTTTTTTTACATTATCTGAAAAGAGGTCTTGCTTTGATTCAACTGTTTAAGAAAGATTAAATCATAAGTTTTCTATGTTCTGTATATTGCAATTAACAATGGAAGCCCAGTATCTGATTACACAACACACTTCCTTAAGACAGATTGCCTTTCTTTTTTATTTTATTTGTATGAGTTTTTACTGACATGCATGCATGTATGCATACCACTGCATTCTGCCAGTAGAGACCAGAAAAGGGAATCAGATCCCCTGGAACTGGAGCTACAGATAGTTGTGAGCTGCTGTGTGGGTGCTGGAAACCAAACTCTAGGTCCTCTGCAAGAGCAGTAAATGTTCTTACAACAGACATCTCTTCAGCCCTTAGGCTGATTTTCTTTAGGCTCCTCTGGGAACTCTATTTCTGAGGACAACTTTAAACTTACCAAGACAGCAAAAGTTCAAGTTTGACAATAAGCAGATGCTTTATTTTGGGAGGAAGAGATTGTTGTAATTTTTTTTATAAAAGAAAGTCTGGTGCCAAATTATGTGTTCTATTATCCTAAGCAGTAATACTCTTGAAATAATCTGACATTGGAATGTCACATAGTCCTGGCAGAGGGCTTCAATGAAGATATTCCCAAAGGTACCTGCAGCAGAATGCCTGGAGTAGATACTTCTCAGGAGGGAGAAACTGAAGCTCAGGCACAGGTACACAGAACATCCAGTGTCTCTCCAGGAATACACTGACTCATTCACACAGAGAGAAATGCCAGTAGGTGGTTATTAAAAAAGAACAGAATGATGGCAGTAAATATGTAGAAGGAAATGTGTGCTGGAATATAGCCAAACAAACGTATTCACACATGCACACACAGAGCAGATTTTGCAGTCCAGCAACACTAATGTTTCTTTGAAGAATTAGAAAGATTTCTAATGGAGTTATAAACAAAGCAAATTTTCAGGAATCAAGACACACTTGAGCACATATTGAGAGATGAAATATGGTTATTGGTTCAGAAATGTGTTACACATTAACCAGAAGTAACTTCTAGAAGAACAAATTCTTTTTTGGACACTCCAGTTCATCTCACCTCGCCTTTGACGTCTTAATTTTTTACTTCAAAAATCATGTTGGCTTCATTTAGCTGAACATGGAGCTATGGGAAAGCCTTCCTCAGGCACTTCAAATACGGCTTCTGGGTATTTTTTTCCAACATCTATTTCCGAACACAATTCTCAAATAAGATGAGTGCTGCTAGAAAAGTTTTAAACCGAATGTATTAGCATGCTGCAACTGCTATAACAAACAGTAAAATCAGAGTGGTTTGAACACCAGAATGTGCTGGTACAGTCCTAAAAGTTAGAAGTCTGGAATCCATGCCGCAGTGAGTAGGTTCCTTTTGGGGTCTAAGAAAGAATCTCTTTAGTTCTTGCCATTTGCTAGTGACCATTAGTGATCCTTGGACTGTAGAAACATTTCCAAGATCTGTGATATCTTCTTCCCATGATGTTCTCCCAGTGTGTGTGTGTGTGTGTGTGTGTGTGTGTGTGTGTGTGTTTGTGTGTGTGTGTGCCTGTGTTCAAAGAGCCCAATATCCCCTTTCTATAACAGTATCACTTATACTGGCTTCTCCTATGTCTCTCAGTTCTATCATTAAGTGTACCTGTCATGATCCTATTTCCAAACAAGTCACAAGCTGAAATACCAGAGTTTGTTAGTATATGGATTTGGAAGCCACATTTTAACCCAAACACAACAGATGAATCACATTTCAATGTTAAGCTACTTGTGTTTATAAATCTTGGTTTTATTGGCACTTTAGATCTGTTTTTTTCTCTCCTGATGTTGGAAAAGGGGTTGTTTTGTACATTAAGGGATATTCGACAGTTTTGGGTAACATTCTCACCCCCAAGTCATGGCAACAAGGCATGAAGGAAGACTTTCAAAATTTCCCTTGGGTATAATGTGGGGACAGGGCAAATGTTAATGGAGAAAGTTCATATATTTTTGAGTTATTTCTGTATTCCCACCAAAGCAAAAATCATACGTATATACAACCTAACTGCTAATATTCCCCTTCTGCAATAGGAGTAAAGTAAGTTAACTTCTTTTCAAAGTAGCACATTATTATTTTTAAGGAAGATAATAATTTTATATTTTGATGTTGGGACATGTTGATATGAAATACATCTCTGAAGTCTTAGTCGTTACCTCTCTGAATTTTTATTTTGATCTCCCCCAAAGTGAATATAAGTATATCAGTTACTGTTCTCATTACTGTAACCAAACAATTGACAAAAGCAGCTTAACAAAGACAGGGCTTATACTAGTGCACAATTTAAGCAGAGATACACTCCATTAGGGTAGGGAGGCCACAGTAGAGGAGTCTGAGGCAGCCAGTCATACTGGTCTGAGCCAGAAAGCAGAGTACAGAAAGGAAGTGAGGTCAGGCTACAAAAGTATAAGGCCCATTCCCAAGGTCCCACTTCTTCCACTGGTTCTTCCCATTATGAAAAACTTTTAAAGCAAGTTTTAAAACATATAAATAAATGGGAGGATGTTTCACACTCAAAATCACAATAGGCTCCTGCAATGAAAGCTACTGTGCAAAGAGATAAAAGAAAGAATAGATCGTACTACTGTCTAGACAGAAGACAGCCAAGGAAGTGGGCATGCAGCTGCAAGTGGGCATGCAAACCTGTATGCATGTAAGCACATGCGAAGACGGGCCTGCTAAGGTGCTGGCAAGAATGTGTTTTGTATTTCAAATGAATCAACACACGTGGAACCGAACGTTTATCTATGTACTGAAACTGTCCCTGTTGCATTTTCTCTTGCTGTCATGACATATCTGGACCAAAAGCAAGTTAGGGGAAACAGATCATCTGTCTTACAAATTCCAAGTTACTGTGCATCTGTTCAGGGAAAAATGTCAAGAACTCAGGCAGCTGGTCACACCACATTCACAGTCAAGAGCAAAGAGGGAAGAGAGGTGACCTTGCCTACGTGCTTGCTCTCAGATAGCTTTCCTCTCTTATATTGTTCAAGATACCGTGCTTAAGGAATGGTGCCACCCATAATAGGCAGGGTCTTCCTACATGAATTAACCATCAAGACAACCTGATCTAGAGAATTCATCATTAAGACTCTCTGCCCAGATGATGATAGATTGCATCAAGTTGAAAGTTAAAACTAGTAACAGCTTCCACTTGAGTGCTTTCTTAACTTCTTTATGAATGAGACTATAGACCCTCTCAAGGGGGCCTGATGTCCCCTGGTTCTCTGTGGTCACACAGACTGTCACTGTTAAACTTGGTAGTTCACAAAACTAAACAAAAAGTCATGAATGTGGGAAAGGAACTTGTGTGGGACGGCAATAGGGGCTGGAAGGTGCCAGAGTGCCAGTAATCAGAATGTCCATGTGCATATGAAATTGCAGAAAGAACATATAATCATTTAGAAGAAGAAACAAAACTAACCAAGGGTGAATGAAAGAGAACACACTTTCCTTAAAGAAGGAGCTCTTCCTGACAGATTGAGGGCTTTTGTCTGGACCACAGAAGTTTGACTTTCAAAGAAAGCTTCCAAGATCAGTATAAATTTTTCATCTTCATGTCTAGCACTAAGCAGTGGAAATCAAAGGAAATGAATTCTCCCAGTAGATTGCTGGCCATGTGTTCAGGCCTCCCTATGAAATTAATACATGCAATGCCATGAAATCTTTCCAGGCTTTCCCTGGAGTAGATCATACAACACATTTGTAGAGGTCCCCAGGTGTCTATAATGCCAATTTTGGGGTAAGGCTGTCATCTAACAACATTAACTATTTACATAAAAACTGGATTTATCACAGTGTCTGCAATCTGAGCACCCTGATGAAGATTTTCGAATTCTTCTTTCCAGTTTATATCACCTTCTCACAAAGAAACTGACCATAGAGGAAACCACTGTGGATGGTTTTCAAGGCCGTGGAGGGTGTTCATTCTGTTTCTGATTCTTACAGGCTACTGGATTCAAAGGGATGCTTGTGTCTTGGGCTTTATTTACATTTTTTGATTTCTGCATTTGCCTGGAAATCATGAAGTAATGTATGACTTGTAGGAAACGTATTTTATGTTGGTTGTTTTAGAGATATATTTAACCTTTGTCCATAAGGGAATAAGGGAATAATAAAAAGCGTAATCAAACCGAACAGACGCAAAACATGGAAAAAACAAACAAATCACCCAGTAATCAGGGCCTGAGAAAAGGACTAAAGCAGTCAGAACAGGGACTTGAGATGCCCCTCAGCTGGCAGAGTGTGTGCTTGCCATACTCACACCTGCATGGAACCACCCCCTCAGCTGGCAGCGTGTGTGCTTGCCCATGCACACACCTGCATGGAACCATGCCCTCAGCTGGCAGGGTGTGTGCTTGCCATGCATGGAACTATCCCCTCAGCTAGCAGCGTGTGTGCTTGCCATGCATGGAACCATCCCCTCAGCTGGCAGGGTGTGTGCTTGCCATGCGCACCAGCATGGAACCATTCCCTCAGCTGGCAGGGTGTGTGCTTGCCATGCGCACACCTGCATGGAACCATCCCCTCAGCTGGCAGGGCATGTGCTTGCCATGCACACCAGCATGGAACCATTCCCTCAGCTGGCAGGGTGTGTGCTTGCCATGCGCACACCAGCATGGAACCATCCCCTCAGCTGGCAGCGTGTGTGCTTGCTATGCATGGAAGCCTGGATTTGATCTCTAGCACTATGTAAACTGGGCATGGTGTCACAGCCCTGTAATCCTAGAAATTAGGAGATAAAAGAAACAGTATTCGAAGTTCAAGGCAACCATTGGCTACATAGTGAGTTTGAAGCAGGCCTGGTCTATGTGAGACCCTGAATCAAACAAAAATCAGTAAAGACACATAAACATTTCCTCTTGGATAACAGAGAAAAGGAAGTTCCTAATGCTGATTTTGGGATAAATCAGGAAAGTGCTTACCTTGCAAACACAAGGAAGTGAGTTCTGTCCCTAGAATCCACACAAACAGCTGGATATGGATGTGCATGCAATTCTAGTATTGGTAAGCAGAATCAGGTAGATCTCTGGTATTCACTGACCATGCAGGCCGTTGAGAGATCCTGTCTCAAAACGCAAGGATATTCAGCTTCTGAGGAATGACACCAGAGTTGACCTCTGGTCTCCACATATATGTACATACATATGCACATGCAAACACCTGTTCCTCCCTTCCTCCACACACACAAAGTGATCAGATAGGGCCATGTTACAAAATTTCCTCTTGTCTTTTGTCTTGTATGTATTTTGCTAAAGATGTCACATGACACTGTGTTATATTGCTACCCTGACAGCATTTTGCAACAGAATTTATTCTAAAGTTTTTATAATCTTTTAATCTTTTTATTTTCTGCTCAAGACTTGGAATGTGTGTATGTAAATATCCTGGTGAAAGGTTCTATTAATTCCCCATTTAATTATTTTCTCACAATGCAAAGGATGCTGACACAGAAATTCAGAATGAATGTGAAGAATGGGTTTGATGTAAAGCTCAACTTCATTGATTTTCTTGAAGCCTCATACAATAGAATAGCTTTCCATTTGAATTCATGGATATAATAGGCTTGTAGGGCCCATTCAATATTTTTTGTAAAGGAGCTTTATATCCCAGGATAGAACTCTAATCAACAAACAAAAACATTTTCAAATGAAGAGGAAAAATGTGTTTTATTAACATGATTTGGAGAAAAACAGAAAACTACCTAGAATCCCTGGTTTTAAAAAAAGACATAATTAGCAGAAAATGTAAATGGTTCATTACAGCAGAATTCAGATACAGAAGAAAAATTGTGCATACCAGAAATGGTACACCGATTTGAGGTATGTGATACCCCTTTCCCTGGCTCTCTGTTATTGATCCCTATTAATGCTTCAGTGTAAGTAAGACACATATTTGAAATACATAAGCAAATCTCAATGTGTAGGAAGATGACCGTGCAGTGACAGTGGAAGGCGGAAAAAAGTCGATAGAGGAATTAAAGCACAAGATGAAACTTAGCGAGCTCAAGTATATAAAAATCAATAAGCATCATCAGGAACTAATGACAACACACCTGTACAAATAAAGAACAGAAGGACATCCTTTGGTATAAGACTCTAGATTTTAGAATAATGCCCTTAAAATTTGCTTTGTGTTTTCCACAGATTTATCCCAGGCCTGAAATGATTGCTTACAGCTGGCAGCTTGCTGCTCTCCCAGAGATTCCTGTAATTATCTCTATTGAGTTAGTGTATTGATTGGTAGCTGCTAGCCATTTCAAAATTCCCCCTTTACTCTGCTAGAGGTAACAGAATTAATGAGTGTCTTTGCCAAATATCAGAAGAACATTGAACACACAATTAGGTCAGAATATGAAATTGGAAAATGAAAAGCCTACTAAATTTAAATTTTAACTAAAATAAATTTAAATAAGATTTTTCCACTTAATTTGTTTCTTAAATACATGCATGGTCCCCAAACAATACCCAAGAAAATCAGATGAGCCAAGCAGAGACCCATCAAACTACCTGCTTTGGTAGGAATGGTACATGCTCAGGCATAAAGGATTATGTGCTAGTGATGTACATTGTGAGTTTAAAAAATACTCATGGCAGATATTGTAAAAGAAAGGTTCAAAATTCATACTGTGAGTAGGCACCCCTCAGTGGAATCTGGCTCAGTCTGGTTTCCAGTTTTGGGACTCTATTTCCGTTCCTCTTTGGAACCAGGAGGGTTGAGCGGTTCGTACTCTTGTAAGGGAGGCCAAGACACCCCTTCGGGGGCTGTGGGAATCAACTTTAGGGAGAGAGACTTACAGGTGAACTTTGACTGTCAGAACCATTGCAAAACTGTACATTGTTTTAAATAACAAGTGGTTGGATGGGTACTCCTTACTTCTATTGGCAAAACATGTTACATAGTTGATTCACACTTGCATTGCAAATAGCTGGTGGACAAGGAGACAGAGACTATTCACTTTAAGATCAAGGAGAAGAATGCCAAACACCCATGTAGCTCTTGCAGTAAACCCTAATTAAATTCAGTGAATCAAAACAAACAAACAAACACACCTGTGTAGGACTAGGACTAGTTGGGGAGAAGAAGGGTTTCCTTGAGGGAGGACAGGGGCTCCGCCAGGGAATGACAGGTGAAAACAATTAACATTCATGCTGCCCCATTGGCTGTCAAACACCCATGGGCACACTGGCAGTACTAAGGGGGCTCATTGAGTATTAAAAAAAAAAAAGAGCACATGCTGCTTGGAAGGAAAACAGTGGGGAGTGGAAAAGGAGGGGTTGGGGCAAGGGGGTGAAGTAGGATTTGATTAGAAAATTGAAAATTATACACAGGTAAGAAATTTCAAGTGTAGAGGAAAAAAAAAAAAACCAGTGTCCATTTAGCATTTCATGAGGGATGCTTTATCAAAGCACTTTAGTTAATTACAGAATTGAAAAAAAATGTGTAGGGCAAATAGCTAACATGTGTTCTGGTGAAAGGAAAATGTCTTCACACAATTATTTTCCTTTTATTTGACAGCGTGGAAAGCATGGGCATTATTGCTACTTTTGACTTAACTGCACCCATTTAACTAAGGGAGCTATGTGTTTCTATGAGGCCTCCACAGACGTAGAGAGGGTACTGCAGGCTGCTCACTGGTTTTAAAAGTAGAACGATCCAAACACAATCTTTACTTTGAGTAATTGCTGTTTTTAAAAGTAAAACTAGGCATCAGTGAGTGTAAAGATTGCAAAATCGGCGACTGGAAAAGCGTTCGTTTCTGACCAATTTATCATTTCAACAAATTTGTTTTTGACTTATTCATTTGCAACCATATTCCTCCAACAATTTATTCATAACTAGATCTCCGACTCCCACAGAGCAGGGAGTCAAATGGATTATCCGAGCTGTACTACTAAGGTTGCTTCAGAAGCAGACGCATGCGCCAGTCCTGTCCAAACACAGTACTGGAGGATGAGAGACCAGCTTGGCCACGGCAGTGTTTCCACAAAAGCAGAAAAGGAGCTGTCCAGGGCACAGGGTCAGCTCTGCCTCTTGCTCTGTCTTTTCCCTCCACCTCCCCAGGCTTGAGAACACCTGAAGAACCATATAAAATGACACTACATCTAAATTGTTTCTCTTGCTGTGACTGATTCTTTGGCACTTGAGGAACACACAACACTGCTCATCGAAATTATACTTCCACTTTTCTTCTGGGCACACATTTGTCTCCTATATAGGAAATCATTCTGAGGGGGAAGCTTTTGGTCTATGGAAAAAAAAAAGATAGTTTAAAAAGAAGGACAGCAGCCAGAGGACATTCTAAGGTACTGTGTGAAACCAAATTGCTTCAAAAATCAGAGGGCTGGAGATACAGCTCCGTGGCAGAACACTTTCTTAAAGAAGAGGAGCTATTAAATCTCTAGGACCACAGAGACAAAGAAGGAAAGAAAGGCAGGGAGGCAGGGAGGAAGCCAGGAAGAAGGAAGGAGGAAGAAGAAGAAAGAGAGAGAGGAAGTTTAAATCACTTGGCATCTTAAACTTATATTTCTACTAGATTCTACACTACTGAGCTTAAACATCAAAAAGAAATGGTAAAAATGGCATAATTCTAATCTGAGGTCAAGGACAGTAGCAACAGTAAGACTCACATAAATCTAAAAATAAACTAGAGAAAGGGGAGCAGAGGATCTTTAACAGAGAATGGACTAAATGACAAATCAAGGCTCCAGATAAATGGAGAGAATGGAATGAAAGTGATTGGACAATAGGATTAAAAACATGGAAATGCTGCAGGAAAATGCTAATGAAAAGATGAAGAAATACTTTTCCAGAGTAGTATTCCGCAGGGAAAGCATTCCATATATTTTCCTAGTTCTAATAGCATAGGGAGAAGCTCACCAAATCCAGTCCTTCCTCCTTGAAAGATTTCCCACAATCTTGTCATATATAATTTTTATTATATTTCAGTTTCCCAAAGACGAGTTCCAACATCTGTGCAGTTTAGGAACATGATATTCACATCCCTGGTAGTTTTAAAATAATCTGGAATTGTAGTTCGTGGAACATAGAACATGGCAAATTGCAGTTCTCGTACCAAACTTGACTGGGCACCTGTAGCGGTCCATGAAGGTACCTTGTGCCACAACCACGTGCATGTGTGCTCACAGGTATGAGTGCCTTCATGCTGCCGTGCTGCAACACTCTTCTGCCTCCTGTAAACAAAGGGAAAAAGTGTGGACGCATCCTAGAAAGATTAATTACAGACACATAGCTGTGATGCTGTGTAAAGCATATAGGCAGCAAGGAGCTTACTAGTGGTCAAAGGGCTCACTGGGCAAGCATGGGAACCGGATCCCAGAACCCACACTCGCTCTATGATCCCAGTGTACCTAACAGAAAATGAGAGACAAAGACAGGAGAATCCCTGAAGATTTTGATCTAACTAACAAACAAAGCAGTGTATCTCAAACACAGTGGCAAGCACGTGTTAACATATTAGGTGGTAGTGTGACTTGCAGCACACACACACACGCACATAGACACACATGCACACACACAGATACATGCTCACACATGGACATACATAACACATACATATAAACACATCACACACAAACAAATCATATATACACATCATGTATACATATAAAAATGTGTATGCCCAATGTTGCAGAATAATCTAACAGTATAATTTATACTTACCACTGAGGGCTGTTGTGAAGATATTTGTGAATTTCTTTGAAACTCAGAGCAAGCTAAACAGATTAATTGTATCATCATTAGCCACAAGAAGACCATTAATTAAAGGAATGACTATTTCCCAGTCTGATAACATACAATTTAGTTGTTGAATGGTAGTGGTTAGTTTTACCTTCTCTTACTATTAGCAATGTGAATTTTAGCACTGGACAACCAACTGAGTTAATAGGCAGTTCTCAGTCCTTCTCTGTACATTAGAAATACCAGAGATGCTTTGAAAGGAAATGCCCTTGCCTTTTCCACAGCCCAGTCATAGGACAAGGGGAAATTTTTTATTTTAGCTCTCATTGGACGACCAGGGTCAAGAAAAACTAATCTACTAAAATATCCTAATGAAGATGCATATGTGCACATGCCTTTAATTCCAGTACTTGGGAGTTAGAGACACACAGATGTCTGAAAGGTTGATTCCAGCCTGAACTGCTAGTGAGTTACAGGCAAGCTGGGGCTAAAGGAGAGACCTTGTCTCAAAAAAAACAATCATCCCAATGATACATGGGTATCATTGTATATATGCAGATATGTGTATGTATGTTTGTACACATGTACATAAATGGCATCAACATTAAGGAAGAATTTCATAAAAAGCTGAGTCTGATTCACAAAAGCCCAATGAATCAATGAATATAGATTTGAAGAAAGAATATTACGTGTCAATAACTGTGACCCACCCCCACTTCTTGAGTCAGCATTGCATAGCCTGCTCCTGTAAGGGCTTCTGTTCCTCCTTTTGTAGGCAAGCAGTGTGAATTTTTCATGAACCTGTAACATCTGTTCTGCCCTCCAGCACCTTTTCATAGTGACATTAAAAAATCTCATCCATAAACCTTTCAAGTTTTCTAATTCAAATGAACCAACCACCACTAACACCAATAACAAAATCCCAAGAAAAGGTAACTCACTGAAGTCTGTTGATACTTAAAAGCATTTCGTAAATCACACATCAGAAGTCATTAGTTAATGAACATTTTTTAATTGCTTGTCTTTGATCATGCACAAATGCTGCTTGGAGACCGGAGACATGACTTAATAGGCAAAGTGCTTGACAGAGAACTGTGAGAACTGGAATCCAGATCCCTATAACCCAGGAAAATGTGGTACGGGCGTGGCAAGCCTCCATAGCCCCATTACTGGTGAAGAGAGGTCACCAGACCTGCTCAGCTGTGTTCATAGCTCTAAGTTCAAGTGGGAGACCATGCCCCAATACATAAGATAGAGAGCAATCAAGAGCTTCATGTCTGACTCTAGCCTCCACACTCATGTGCACAAACATAAGTACACGTCAGGCCATAAGAATAGGAAACCTATATGCTAATAAGGCATCCTTTTTCCTCTGTAGAGATTGGTAGGTTTCCTTGCCCATGTAACTGCCCATGTAACTGTCCATTTATGCTAATACAAGGCTTGAAAATAACACAATGTGATAGGCTGTTAAGAAATGAGGAAGTGTGCCTGATTGGAGAGAGAACTGTATATAAGAGCACACTTGAGTACTGTGAAGCGATTTCCTTGCTGCGTGGTACAAGAGCTGTAACACGAGAAGAAGCTGGCTGTAGACAATTCTTGGCCCAACGTTGGACCCGGTTTTACCTTTAGGATCTGGGTTGGGGCAAGCTGCGCACCCTATCTCTCCTAAGCTCCCCTCCCTGCTGGCCAGGGACAGGGGTAATCACAAGGAGGAAGAGGAGCACTGACCTGTGTCTGCTGCGCCCATCGTGACGGCCACGAGGGGACACGAGAAGTACACACATAGAAACATCCACAGAAAATGTACAACCCACAAAACTCGCAATGATGAAAACCCCAAGTGCTTTTTGTTGAGTTAGTGAAGAGTAGCTAGGTCTGGGACTGGAGTGCAGATTTCGATATCAGCCATGACTTTGGGCCATGCAGGCCTGTTGTGTACAAGGATTCACCTTTCCCAGAGGGGAGTGCAGGATTGGCAGCCGGCCCAGGGATTCTTAGCTCACACTGTCACAGGGAGCACTACACAGCTCTCTGCTCTCTACTGGCCCTTTAATTCTTGTCCACTTCCTTCCCTATGTAGTATTTCCTATTCTATAATTCCAGTTTTTCCTTTTATTCTTTAGATAGCTTGCATGAAACCCAAATACAGTTCAGTCACCTTTGTATCTATGCCTAGAAGAATAAGATATGTAGCTTTCTTGACTATAGCCAGGACTCATATTATTCTGAAGTGATCTTCTAAATAGTTACAGCACACTATCTAAATATAATTAATGTGAAACATTAAACTTACATTTTTGTCATTTTCTTTTCTACATTAGTCATATTTTCTAAGCAACTTTATCTATTTAGGTGAGTGTTTTTAAACTGATTCATTGTATTGATTTAATATATGTATTATTGAATAAATAATTCCTCTGACTACTAAGTCAATAAGCCCTGACCTTTATTATGCTACTTTGTCATTGAATGCCTATAAACATAGTAAGAGATTAAATTTTCCTGATCTACTGAGGGCTGGAACAAACAACTCCCTAACAGTTTTTGTAAATTTCTTTGTTATTTAGGCCAGTTTAAAGGTTGTTATTTTGAAAACACAGTCTTTTCTCATCTCACTGAATTTTGTCAGTCTCCTTTTATAATCTGCGGAACTTGGCAATGGTTTTCAGTATCTGCAGCTAAATTTATTCCCTTTTCCCATGGTGATTTAACAGACTTGAATCAAAGGATCTAAATTGTCATCCTTAAAGAATGTTCCACAAAATAAATACATTGTGTTTGCCTCACTTAAAAAAAAAAAAAATCCAGACAAATGTCTTTGAATTTGGAAGGCCCTGTGCCTTTCAACAAACCATCATCTTGTCACAGGGGACATCTCGCCAGTAGAGTTGTCTAAATACTCAGAAGATGCCTTTCCTTCCCCGGCTCCTCCCACAGCCCTCTCTTCCCACCTCCACCCTTCCCTATCCTGGTTGTCCCCAGCCTATCCTCTTCCCCTTTCTCTCACTGCTCTCCCCAGGTGTTCCCCTCCTCCTCTCCCTCCCCCACTCCCTGCTCTTCTTCTTCTCCTCTTCCTCAGGCTCTTCTTTCTTTCAATGTTCAGTTACATAGCTTTAACATTATACATTAAAATGAAAGAGGAAAATAAAAAAAGAGTTATATGCTTTGTATTTGGCCCAGGATCAAAACGAGTGCTGGGAGTGAAGGTGAGTCATTTCTTGGTCTCCACTGGAACCCAATGCACATGTCTAACCACCGTAATTTACTTAGACTTATATCACTGGCAAGAGACTTGATCAATCTCCGTTTTTCTCGAACAAGTTGCATTAAATTCCTTAAATCTGATGAAAACTTTTTGTGTGTTTCAAATTCTGAACCAAATGATTGACCCCATAGGGGCCCTGCAGAGAAAAATCACAGAGGAAAGCCAGTTCTTTTTAACTGATTAAATTGGTTCTTTGATTTTATGATACATTCTAATTCCTCTGACCTCACACCTTCTCTCATATGGCTCCCAAGTCTGTTATCCCTCCCTTTTTCCTGTAATTCCTTTTCTAAAACACATGTCTGTTTTTGGTTTCTGACCCACTAGTTCAGTCATGGCCATCTGCATGACAAAAGGTTTGGAACTTTCCATTGGAGTATGTGGGCTCACGCATCATCATACACAGATGATGACAATGATTATCACTTCTTCCGAAGCCTGCAATAGAGATGAGCTGTCCCCTGATGCATGACTGATGATTGACAGACCTGGTATAGGCAAGGTTCAATGCAGGCAGCCACAGCTGCTGTGAGACACTGATAGCATTAGCTTCCTCGTGGCCAGATGATAGCCTTACGTAACCCTTCTCATCTTCTACTCCCTTCTTCCAGAAACTGATGTTCAGTGACCTTAGCTGATCACTTGCATCCAGGTAAGCAATCAGATAGATACTCACCCATCACCTGCAGCCACTTCTCCAGATAGTGTATTATAACTCAAATTATAATTTTATAGTTCCTCCATAGATCCTCAGACTTCTTGTCTAAAACTGGATAGTAATCACGTATCTGTCATTCAAAACAGAACAGTCAAAGCAAAGCTCTTTGTGACTGTTATTGATTTCAGAGATAAGGCAAGTCAGTGTTCAACCACACACACTCATAAAATCCATGACCGGCTGAGCTCTGAGCTCAATAGGACCCTCTCTCCTTGAGATTCCAGTGAGTGAAGTTTTCTCTGTAGATGATAATCTGATACTGGGACAGAGGGAGACTGCTTGTCTCTATTTGCTTCTGTTTTGTTGTGTAACACTAAGTCAGTTACACAACCTTTCCAGCCTTACATTCTCATGACATGTAGGAAAAAAAGTGCCAAGAAAGGCACATGCCAAATAAATCAGACACAGTTCAGGTGGATAAATGATACCTCTTCGTTTATTACATACGAATTTGGGGGAAGATGTTGCCAAATATTTGCTGGTAAACAAATAATTATTTTGTAGTATAAAAATGTTCTCCAAACAAGTAAACAAGGGGTATTTAGAGTTATTGTCCTTGACCTTACAGAATGATGTAAATAGGAGAGATGAGGACATATTTCCCTCATTATTAATCTTGGTAGAATTATATCTTTTCTTACAGCAGATAAATCTGATTTTAGCTGTAGACTGTGTATTTTCTTTATCAATTTGATGGGTTTTTTTTTTTCATTTTCCTTTTCTTTTTGTTTATTGGGTGGGGTACAGAGTCTCATTATGTTGTAGTATGTGGCCTCAGACTCACAAAGATCTGCTGTCTCTGCCTGACTAGTGCTGGGATTAAAGGCATGTGCTACCACGCCCAACCCACTTTCTTTTATTTTTGGTCTTCTAAGAATTATCATGAATTGAATTTTGTCAGACATTTATCCCTTATCAATTTACATGATGATAGAATTTCCCTTTTAACTGACCGATGTGACAGATTATATGAACTGATTGGTAAATATTCAACCAGACAAATGTTCTTGGAATAAATCATATTTGCATATATATATGAATAATTGCCCTTGGAAAAAATACTAACTAACATCATTAGGAAAAATAATTTTGGTAACATGTGCTTGGGATTTTTAAATATCTCAATCAAAAGAAATTCAACTGTATGTTTCTTAATCTATATTAAAATGATTTCAGGAGCTGGAGAGATGGTTCAGTGGTTAAGAGCCCAGGTAGGATTCCCAGCACCCACATAGTATCTAACAACTAGCTGTAACTCCAGTTCCAGGAAGGTCAGGACATGGATGCACACATAATACTGATATATATAAAAAATCTAAAAATAAAACGATTTAAATTTCTTGGGAAAAATAAAACAGGAAATATATGAATAATCTGTAAAATTAAACACTTATTTTGACTTCATAGTGAAATACAGCAAGTTTAATAACAAGAGTAGGAAAAATCTATGTACGGTAAGGAGTTTGTTTATAATTTTATTTTTTAAAGAATTACAGGTGTGTGGGAGGGGTGTGAGTGTGGCTGTGTATACCACATATTCGTGGATGTCTGAGGAGGCCAAAAGAGAGTGTCATATTTTCCTTGAGCTGGACTACAAGGCATTATGAGATGCCAGATATGCTTTGTTGGAAGATAATTCATGTCTTTTGGAAGAGCAGAAAATGATCATCACCAACAAACCATATTTCTAGACCTATTAGTAATGTTAACTATGTTTTCAGCCATTGGATGGTTATTATCTTACACAAGTACATTTTTTATTTGTATTTTTGAGACAAGGTCTCCCTGTACCTGCAGTTAACCGAGAATTCACTATGCAGCCCAGGTTGGCCTCAGTCTGACAGAGATCAACCGGCATCTGCCTCCCTAGTACTGGGACTAAAGGCATGTGCCATGATGCCTAGTTCATGAGTACAATTTTTAAAAGATACAAAGTAGCTAGGATAGAAGTCATGGCAAGATTTTAGCCTAATCTCTGGCTCCTGATTGTCTAATTAGTAGTTGACTAGGACTTGATTAAATTTTATGTTTACTCCATGTATATCTGTTATTTTACTTTTGAATTCAAGTATGAAATAAAACAATAGCACATTAAGAGTTTGTGTCATTTAAAACAATCAGTACTTTACTATAGTGTAAGAATAACCATGTCATTTGGACATTTGGAGCATGAAGTATAACTTTATCTCATTCTTTGTTATGATTGGAAGAGTTATTAATTTTTTTTTTTAGAAAGTGAGCACCTCTTCCTTGTCCTACTTACTTTTCAATGTCATGTCAAGAAGCAAATTATATAATGGAACATACCTTAAATTATCAACAGTGGGGCCAGTTTTAATTATCATAATTGTGTTTGGCCAGTCTTAAAAGTAAGTTCAGGTTGCTAATGGCAGGGACTCAGATCTTAAGCTTTAAGGCTGCCTTCAGCAGTTCTTTAATTTACTCTAGTTCATGGAATAAAAAAAAAGAAGTCTTCAGAAATCAAAATGCTATAATAAACCTGCTGAGATGCTGAAAGCCTGCACATTAATTACTTCTCTACTCAATTTGATATGGACTTTTCAAATGAGATCAGCTTTGCTCTAGGCTGATCTAGTGCATATGTCCAAGGATTTATTAAAAACACTCAGAGTTCTCCACAAAGAGACTGAATAGTTTTGTCGGGGGGGGTTGCCCATGAGTTTAAAGGATATTTGCATTCTATTTATTTGTCAGGCAATAATAACCTGCTGATACTACTGCATTCATTACTTGTCAGAGCAGAATACAGGTTAGGTTAAACACTTATTAGTTGTTAATCTTAAATTTGTTGCAATGAATTGCATATGTTAGTTACTCTCCTCAAATCTTCAGTTTTATCATTTTCCTAGTGGAACTAATACAAAGGTCTTCATCATTTTTAAATGCATGACATTCTGTTTTCCTCTCTGACTTTTGTTCTTTGAAATATTCACCTTAAGAGCTCAAATAATTCCAGGTTATTTAGGCATAGGAATCACTATCTAGTACATGAGGGCTTATAGCTTGGAAGGCATGTTTCATGATGTAAAGATGCAGGAAGCTCTACAGAGAAAGTATGGTGGGTCCTTGCCAGGGTTCAACTCAAGTCAATTTTGAAAAATGAAGGAAATGTGTTGGTCAATCCTCTAACCACTCTGTCTCCAATACATCTGCCACAATGTTATCCTGGAACACTGGCTGCTTTCACTGTAGTCGGCTATGTAAGAATAACTGTACTTTGCGTGCTCTCAAGGAGACCGCATAAAAGATTTTGCTTAATTGACTCATTAAAACTACCAATTATTAAAGTACTGTGTAGATGGCACCAAATATCAACTTAGGTCCTATTTATTCATTAAGCAATAATAAGAACTCAGTGAATATTTTGTGTGTGTGTGTGTTTGTGTCTGTGTGTGTCTGTGTATACATATAGATTTGTGCATGAGTTTAAAAGATATTTGCATTCTATTTATTTGTCAAGCAATAATAACCCAGTGAATATTTGTGTGTGTGTGTATGTGTGTGCGTGCGCGTGCATGCACACACATGTGCAAGAATGTCCATGACTTCAATAGATATTTGGATTCTATTTATTTGTCAGGCAATGATAGTAACTCACTGAAGTTTTGGGTTTATGTTTTAGTTTCTCTGCTCTCCATGAAAAGTAATCATGTAGATACCTCAGTTCCTGAGAATTGAATCAGACTCCAGTGGCAACATGGAGCTTCTCCCCAGCCAGTGTGATATAACATATTTTCATATCTCTCAAGATGTTGTGTTGGTGCCTTCACCGATGTCTGAGTTAGATGCTTAGAGACATCCAAAGCTTAATTTCTATTTGTGTTCTGTGACATGGGCACAAGGACCAGAAGAAAAAAAAAGTCAGTAAAAATGACAAGACTCGGCCACTCTTCCCATTCTTTTCTTCTGGGTTAAGTGTCCTCATCCTTTTGTGACAGAATAACTTATGGGTCTTCACTGTGCCCTGAATTTATATCATAATAAGAGCTCCAGTAAGCTGCTTCACCTGTGTTGAGTCAACTCCATTTAGAATAATGGAGTGTCTTCTTTTTAGCTGTAGATTCTCCAGCCATGGAACTGTTGTATAAGTTGCATATCATATGCTTCTATGTTTCCAACAAGTTATTTATGCAATTGCTATCTTGGAAAGAAAGACATTAAAACAGAAACACAGAACCTCCTTTCATGGCAAGAATTGTTCTGTCAATAGGAGATATATTGGCCATCTTTTTCAAATTATGTTTTTTCCATAGTCTTTTGTGATTTTGAAACAATTTATTGAAGATTTAAATTACATATTCTTTTTAAAAATAATTTTTGGTGAATTTCATACAATATATTTTATCATATGTACATCTCCTCCAGTACCTGCTCCTGTCTTTGTAACCCCATCAAATTTCTGCCTCTAATACAAAGTCATGTTTGTTGCCCCAGATGCTACTTGGTGGATGGCATCCACTGTAGTCTAGATAGCCTACTCAGAGTCTCACCTTAAGTGAGACTGAGCCTCCCTTTCCCAGCAGTCATTAGTTGCCAGTAGTTCCTCAGATAGGGTTGGGGTTTCTTATTCATTTTCCCAAGTATATGCTGGGATTTTGTGTTGAGTGGCTTGAGCTTATGTGGGCTTGTCCATGCTGGCAGCATTGCTGTCAGTTCATGTGAGTGAACAATGGACCAGTATTATGGAAAACGTTGATTCCTTGTGGCCATTCACCTCTTTTGGTTGTTGTAGTCTTTCTGTCCCCTCTTCCACAATGTTCCCAGAACCTTAGGAAGCAAGAAGTAAGTGGATGGAACTGTAAACAATCTTCCTGAATAAAGTAACCCAGACCCAGAAAAATAAACATTTCTTGTTCTCTCTCACAGCTGGATGCTAGCATGTTTCAATTTCAAAATCGAGAGAGGTCAAAAATGAATAAGCAGTAACAGGTGGGAAAGGTAGGCTTCCTGGGAGGAAAAGTAGAATGCAGAAATATAAAGAGGGGAAAGGAAATGAGTAGTGCAGGAAGGGTTAAGCTGGGTGGGGAACAGAGCAGGCGGGGGTAGGGGGTGGAGGTGGGGGAGCACTATATAACTACCGCTAAAGGCCCCAGGAAAAAATCCCTATGAAACCTGCTACCTTAGCAGCTACTTAAAGTATACACATTGTGAAAAATAGACTAAAAAGAGTTATAGCAGAAGGATATTGCCGATAGCACAGTTAACAAAATAAAAACCCAGTGACAGGAATGAACTCCCTCTTCTGAAGCTGTTGAACAGGTATTCCATTGCCCCTGATCTTGGTTACCCACAAAAATTTCATGGTAAGACCCTATTGCTGAAGATACTACAAACTTGAACTATGGAATAAATAAAGAGAAGTGTAGCTGGATTGACTGACGTCAGAGCCACATCTCTATTGCCTAGCTTTCATAGCTCTGGAAGGTGTTATGTAAGCTATCTGAAGAGGAAATTTAACATGAACCTTACCCTGATGTGAATCTTGTGAGTTACAACAGCTGACCTGGAAGCAATGCCCACTGGTGCAATAGTGGCAGGAATGTTCGAGGAGTAACCAACAAACTTCTAACTGGCTTTAAAGTCTCCTTCATAGGATGGAGCCCATACCTAGCACTGACTGCCTGAGGCTAGACAGCTCACAGGCTATGGGAGAGTGACTAATACTATTATTCTGCTAAGTAGATGTAGTATTAAACTGATTTCTAATGACTTATTTTTATACCTACAGATAAATTCAACTTTCAGCTCTCTGCAGAGATTTCTTATACAGCAGATGGCGATTAACACAGAGAACCACAACTGACTAACATGCAGAGAATTAGAGACTTCAGATTAATTATCCCTGAATAGGACACCTACATTTTTCATAGTTTTAAAACATTATCCCATTTAAAAGCAAATTATGTCACTTTATAATTCTCAAATTTTATACCATCAAAAAGGACCACTGTGTTTAAAAATTTTAGCAGTGTTTGAAAGCACTGTATTTAAAATTATTCTCACAATACTGATTTTTTTTATTTCATTTTTAAGCCTGTGCATGTACCCACATGTTAATGCAGGTACCTGAGGAAGCTAGACCAGGATACCAGATCCTCTGCAGCTGGAGTTACAGGTCATTGTGAGATGAGAACTGAACTCTAGTCCTCTGTAAGAACAGCACACTCTCAATCCTTGAACCATCACTCCAACCTCCTTCTAAAGCCTAATAGTTACCAAAGTAAACTAAAAACCTTATATTTACAATGAAAGTGTTTTATTTTTTCACTTTCTATAGTTCTAAAATTCTGTTAAGTCAATACTCTCCTGTTCTTGGAAGTCTTGGACATCATTCAAGGAAAGATTCATAATGACCTGGTGTGTGTGTGTGTGTGTGTGTGTGTGTGTGTGTGTGTGTGTATAAGAGACTACAATTATTTCAAAGAAATAGATTCGAACATCAAAGTGTAAGTAGCCAATGAGAGAGGACCTTGCGTATATGAGCTAATGTGAACATACTGACATCAAGGATTTTAAGGAACAGGAACTTAGACAGTTTTCCTTAATTTCTTAGTCCATGGGAAAACATCATTTAAAACAAGTATACTGAGGAAAACTTTAACAATATCTTGAAGCACATTCAATCTCCAATAAAGAAAGGAGTATAACTCTATTCTTTAGCACTCAAGCTGGATATAGTATACATTTCTAAAGGTGATAACTGTAAAGTGATAGACTATGATTGCAAACCATTTAAAACAGAACTTTAGTGGCCATCCTGATAGTTACCTCATTTCCTGCAGTATCTGCAGCAGTGATAAAGCATGGAGTACTGCAAGGGAATCTAGGAAAGAGAATGTCAGTAGCTCAATGTAACAGTAGATTTTAAAGCTGCCATTTTCTTTGACTCTGATAGTTTCAGGCAAATTGCGATGGAGGACAAAGACACAAGGCCTAAAAGGCGACTGCAGGAAGGAATTGCAGCTCCTAGGAGCTGCATTCTGTAAACCAGAGAGATCTGTGTGTATGCTTATCGTCAGGAAAGGTATAGCCCTTTAACCTAGAGCCCCATCAGAGGTACAGGACAGGAATAGTAGCTTTGATTTGCTTAGCAGCTTTTCTTCATGTCTTTAGGAAACTCAGGTTTTGAAAAAAACCCACATCTTACGAGAAATAACTGTCTTAAATAATTTAAAATTTATCTGGACTTTGACTACTGATATACCCTTTTCTTGTTTTCTGATTTTTAGACCTAAACTACTCTTGGGGATTATATCTGACATATCAATGCATTCTGGAGGCTGTCTAATTTAACAGCACTGGTCTCCACGTAATTTGATAATACGTAAATAATAAATATCTAAATATATGCATATATAACATACAATCATATATTTATATATAATTTTAGTATAGTGTATGACATTTATAAAACGTGATGTACTGTATATTCATATATAATATTTGTATATTATATATCATGAATAAATAATAAAATACAGTTTTACCAGGAAATATCATATTTACTATAGACCTGTGGTTTATTTTGAACATACTGATTTAAAACTGCCATAACATTTAATATATTGTTTTATTGAAAAACTCATTCATCTGACAACATCACTTCTAGGAACTGTAAAGAACTGTTTCATTCAATTCTTACCAAAATTCTTTCCAGTATCACAATTTCCCATTAAACAATGATCTCGCTCTGCCTAGTATAAATTCGATGGCAGAACGGATTTTTCACTCAAATTTCAGTCATAAAAATTTCCCCCACTTGCATTAATGTTCATTGACTGGCCCAGAAGTTACTGCCACAGAGGCTGCAGTCATTACCTTCAAGGAACTCACACTGCAATAAAGGCAATTAATTATGAAAATATATAGCAAAAAGTAATGCAGAATTGATTTGTTTCCTTTTCTTTTTGGGGCCTTTTGTTAATGGGTCTTATTTTTAACATCTCAACTTTCCCAGAGGATGATAAATACATATTTAATCAAGAAGTGGATAAATGCTACCATATGCTACTAAATCATATTTTGTTACAACATAGGCTGACAGAATAGCATACTGGATTATATGAAATGAAATTTCATGTAATGCTGGGAAAAGCCTGAGGCTATGAATCAGGAAAAAAATACTTGATGTCAAGGAAGGAGATATGACACCAGAATAAACCGTTTGGCTAAAGCTCAGTGAATTTCTGTTCCAAGCCAGGAGCCCCTGTTAATCAGACCAGTTGATTCTCTTCCCACTAGATAATAGGAAGGAGTTTGTTTCTAATTTTCCCATCAAGCATTTGCCTGGCTGACTTAAACCCTAAGCTTCCATACGGGGGCGGGGGGGGACATGATGACAGTCAATCTTTTTCATACTAGATGAGGTTGCATTTGTGAAATATTACAGCTCTAAATAGGCAATCAGTGCTTATTAAATATTTCTTCAAAATAAGATTAAATAATCCTTTTTATATGATTACATTTAGGATGGTATAAACATGAATCCTTAGCTTTGGCAAAGCAAATAGCAAATGGTAAATAGGAGCTTTCTCCTTTTCCTTTCTCTCTCTGTCTTGGTCTCTCTCTTTCTCTCTCTCTAAAAGAAGATATAGCTTTATGGGATTTATTTTTATTATATAAGTTTTGTGTCTGTGTCTGTGTCTGTATCTGCATGTGGGTTTGTGCCCATGAAAGCCAAAGGATTCTCCTGGAGCTGGAAGTGCAGGTGATTGTGAGCCTCCTGACATGGGTGTTGAAAAGTGAATGGATCCTATGGGAGAGGAGAAGTCACTCTTAATCACAGTGCCAGGCAGCGACTGATAAGATGGTCTTAAAGACACATTAGTTTATTCAGGTAAGAATGCCTCCTAAAGCTCCATTTACGTCCAGGGTATGCACACAGGACAAGATAATTAGAGCCTAGATCCTAGTCCACAATCTAAGAAATACATACGAATCTTGTATCAGTTTCCCTGTGGAAAAGAACCAAATTCCAAACTTATGCAAATGCAAAGTATGAGACCAGAAAGCAAATTACCATATGCCATTAGGATCAGAATTTAGCCAAATCCAGGTGATAGAACCATATCTCCAATTCTACTGGGCTACATTAGCAATTAAAACATAATGTTGGATAAGCAAATGAGGTATCTTCAAGAAGACAATTTGAACTTAGCATATATTCATAATTCTTGAAATAACTGAAAGATTAAAACAGTAAGTAAAAGGTAAATGACTTATGAAGCATAAAGAAACAACAGAAAGGAAGTGTGGGAGTTAGAGAGGTTAGATAAGACTTCTGATTAGAATCATTGAATTGTAAGAAAAGATAACAAGGCCTTCAGGGGAACAAGAAGATTCTGGAGAACCCAGTTGGGAAGCACATTGCTTCCATCTTGATTAACCAAGGACAGTTTTGAAGTATCATTTAAAGATTTTTCAGAATACTGTAGATAACAGGTCAACTCTTGAAGGACAAGAGCAAGAATTTCTCCCTATCTTGGCGAGAAATAGCAAGGAGATAAATACTCTGAAGAAACCGTAAGATGAAGAATTAGGATATTTAACTTTCACAGATACATATACCCGGAATAAGAATTGCAGAAAGAATGAAGAATAAATACGGAGAGTAGTAATAATCCAATATATATGAAGAGATTTTGTCTTTGT
The DNA here is from genome assembly GCA_035773235.1 of Eospalax fontanierii. NCBI lineage: Eukaryota > Metazoa > Chordata > Mammalia > Rodentia > Spalacidae > Eospalax > Eospalax fontanierii. The sequence goes on along the minus strand of CM069547.1, from coordinate 47,373,313 downwards.
ATGCTTTGAATTGGATCGTGAACTTTTCCCAAAGGTCGTGTGTTGAAGGCCAGGTTTTCATGTGAAGGTTCCACTGGTATGTGGTAGAACCTCTAGGAGGCAGAGCCTAGTGAAAAGACTTGGTGTAATGGACTGAACTTGTAGGGGGTGTTAGAGTCCAGTCTTCTCCTTCTCTGCTTGCTTCCTTGCTCTGCAGGCTGTAAACAGGCTCCTGACATCCTCCACTCTGCCGCACTGCACTGGCCTCCAGCAACTGGGGCCCCTGACTGTGGACGGAATCACTGGAAGCTGTATGGCAAGTTAACTTTTCCTCCTGCAAAGTCGATCCTCTCTGGTAGCCTGTCACAGTTACGGAAAGCTGATAACACAGGTCAATTGAAATACATACTCACTTTAGAAAGAAAATCAATTACAATTGCAGAGAAAATTGATGAAAATTCATATGCAATCAGAAACATGTCTAGATTCAAATTTTTATGTGTACTGAAGAGAAAAAGAATAGTAATTTTGATATATCTTTAAAGTATCACAAATAATTTGACCAAAACATGATATTTTACAATATACATATTATATATATATACCATATAACATATATAACATATAAAGTGATATTTACAACCTAATGAATGTTCCTACATAAACTAGTAATAAAAAATAAGAATACATGTAAAATTTAATTTTCTCAAATACCAAAAACTTTGTGTGTGTCAGTTATTCTAAATATAAATCCATGACTTAACAAATTTGAAACATGCCTTCCTGGTTTTTAAATATTATCTGTCTATACATGGGAAGGAAAGTATCCAAAAGACAGAAGCGAGAAGATTTTTTCACTTTGTTTCTTTTTAATACATATTTTCTTTATTATTTTGTTTTATGTGTATGACTGTGTGTAAGGGTACCTGGGTCACGCAGTGCCTGCTGAGGTGATAAGTAGATGCTTGATCCACTGGAACTGGAGACAGAGATGGTTTGTAGCCACCATGTGGATGCTGGGATTCAAACCCGGGTCCTCCACAAAAGCAGCCCATGATCTTAATCACTGACACACCTCCTTAGTTCCTCACATTTGTTCTTAATATTCCTGCTTTTTATGTTTATTTTTGTGTGCATGTGTGTGTGCATTTGATAGTGGGTGGAGAGCTGTAAGTGTGGGTTTTGGTCCTCCCCATGCACCTTGTTTGAGCCAGAGTCTCTCTTTGTTTATTTCTGCTAGATCGGCCTACCTGGCCTGTGAACATCTGGAGAGTTTCCTGTCTCTACTTCTAATTCTGCTTTAGGCATGCTATGCACTCCTGCCCTTTGTTTTAACTTGGGTTCTCTGAATTTGAACTCGGGTTATCAAACTTGAATAATAGGTTCTTTACCCATCTCTCTGTTCTGAATTTCTTTTTAATTGAATTATAATTCAAATACCATGAAACTCATTCATTAAAATGCATAACTCAATGCTTTTTAGTCTATTCAAAAAGTCTTAAAATCACTTCTATTGTCCCCCAAAGAATTTCCAATCTTAATAGAATTCATTCTTAATTCTTTCTCTCTCCTGGCTCCTGACAGATACTAATCTAGTTTCTGTCCTCCTCGATTTGTCTGATCTGGATATTTCATATAACTGAGTTCATACAAAAGGCGAACAGCCTCTGGCATCTTTTGCTGGCTCTGCATAATATTATCCAGGTCCATCTTTCTGTGACACACGGTGGTACTCCCTTTATGCCGGTAAGTAACAGTGTATGTATGACATTATGATCATCTGTTCAATTAATTGATATTTGTGTCATTTCCATTTTGTGCTAAGCTGAATACTGTGACTAACAAGTGGGTTCTAAACTTCTTACAGATATGTTTGAAATTTCATGATGATAGCTCTAGGAACATTGGGTCTTAGGAAAGCCTGTGTTTACCTCACGAAATGGAGTCTAGATGCTTCCATAGGGTCCACACCATCTCTCTTTCAGTTCATGAAAGTTTGGATATTCCATATTCCACATGACTGTAGGGATGATTTTTATAAAATGGATATAATCTGGACCAATGGCTTTTTAATTAACTCTAGCCAAACCCTGTTCTCTAGTGTCTTGTGACCTGGGCAACTGATCCTGTTTCCTTGGCAACCTCAATTTCATACTCCACCCAAAAAGATAATGAATGAATGTGGGTAATCTTGAGAATTAACATGTCCAAGTGCTGGAAGGCAGCACACCCATCTGCACTGCACACAGTGATGACTGGGAAGGTTGTGTGACCCTGGGTTAATGAGATATTCTAGAACTAAGGATAAAAAGGCAGGATGATCTCTTAGCCAAGCTTATACTAAGTAATTTAAGGTAAAGAAACCATTTTGAACAAAATCATGGGTCATGACTGACTCAAGGACACAATTCCAGGGATGGAGTTCCAGCAAGAACAGTTTCATCCACACAGTTTTAAGAGACAGAAGGTACCAAGAGATATCTTGGGGAAGAAGTGTCCTTTGAGTTTGGGTTCATTACTAAAAAACTAAATTTATGATTCAGGCTTTTTCTTTAGGTGATTGTAATTTCACGTGGAAACTCTGTACCTGACAATTGTAGAATTGTAGTATTTTTCTTTCTTAAATTTGGCCATCAGAGTTGGTATGAAGGGTTATCGTCTTATAAAATTCTTTTGCATTTCCTTCTAATTGAATTTTGGCTGTAAATATATCTCCCTTGCCTATCCAAAACATGCCTCCATTTTCAACTATAATACTTGTAAAAATGGGTATAGTACATAAATCAATCTACAAAGTCAATACAATACTCATCAAATTCTAATGATATTCTTCACAGAACTAAAAAAATAATCTATAATTCATACGTAAGCAGTAAAGACTCCAAATAGCTAAAGCAAACCTAAGCAGAAGGAGGAAGTTTGGTTATATCACAACATCTGATCTCAAAATATAATACAGGAATAAGAGTCACATGGTGATGACACAAAAAGAGAAAGCCCAGCCAAATACACACTTCAGAAATCAATTCAGAGCTGTAGGCATCTAATTTTCAGCAAGGTTATCAAAAACATCTGTTAGAAAAAAAAAAAAAAAACCTCTTCAACAAATAGTGCTGCACATTAATGTAAGACATGAAATTTTGAAACATCTAAACATAGGTTAAAATACTTCAGGAAATGAGCATAGGCTAGGACTACTCATTTTTTTATTACTATCATATTTAAAGAGTTTTGGTGAATTTTAGACACTTTTCAGAAGCATGATTGATGAGTTGTCTTATTTGATAACTACTGCTTTGTGGTAAAGATTGGTACCAGTAAGTATACACACACATTAAAAAGATCATCCATATGTTGAAGTGGTAAAGATTGGTACCAGTAAGTATAAACACACATTAAAAAGATCATCCATATGTTGAAGTCAACTTTATTCCAGAGATGCTGGGATAGTTCAATGTACATAAGTCAATAGATGTCATAAAGCATGTAAATGGACTCAAAGACAAAAATCACTTGGTCATCTCAATAGATACAGAAAAAACTCTTGGCAAAATATAACATGCATGTATGTCAAAAGTCCTGGAGGGAACGGGATTGGAGGGAACATGCTTCAACATAATTAAAGCCATACACAGAAAAAAAAAAAAAAAAAAAAAACACAGCCAGCTACATTCTAAATGGAGAAAAACTGGAAGCATTCCCATTAAAATCAGGAACCAGACAAGGGTGTCCACTACCTCCATGTCTTTTTAATATGGTACTTGAAACTCTTGATACAGCAATAAGACAAGATAAGGTCATAGATCTTAGAGAAATCCTCAAGGCTGGAAAAACCCAAGGCTAATATAGTCTCTTACCAAGTAAAAATATGTATACTTATAGGGACAGTCAAGTATCCCCATCACCACTCATCAAAGAAGCTTCTGTTGCACCGGATGGAGATTACTACAGGGTACCACAACTACTTCCATACATTGTCCACGCATAAGTGGCACATTTTTAATCCAACCTCTACACCCAAGGCTCATGCATCATAGAATAAAAGGTAAAGGAACACTAATGAATCTCTGAACGCTCAGGCTCCCTCATGCAACAGAGGGCCAGAAACATAAAAGGTCCCAAATGGCGAATGCATGCAGATTCGGAATCTGCAGGGTGTGGGTCCCTGGACAGGACTCGTATATTAAGTTTCACTCACCCAAGGCTCAGGGACCACTGTGGAAGAGAGATGGAAATATTGTAAGAGCTAGTGAGAAGATGTGTGACTGTATGGAAATAGAATCCTAGAGCTCCTGGGTCCTGCTCATATGAACCTACAGCAATGATCTTGGCATGCTCAAGATCCGTCAAAACTCAAGGAGACAAAAACCCAGCATGGAACTAGAGAAATGGGTAGAAGACCCCAATCTTTGATGAAAATATTTTGGCAACTGAATACTGTTGGGTGAGGATGAGCTAATCTTCCTAAAGTGAGGGACTCTGGGAAGGCTGACTAGACCTCAGTGGTCGAACCTGCCCTGAGGAACATTTGGGGACACTAACTTGACACAACAGACTTTAACGCAGACAAAAGAATGCATGGATGGTCCCTCCCTTGCCTCAGACAGTTGCCCTCCTGTGCCTTCATGTCACATGCACTCTTCTACTCTCTCTTAATATTATTTTCACAAGTACAATTTTGTTGTTTCTCATTTAATTTTTTATTGAATCGTTATGTATTCCATGCAGAATATCTTAATCAGTCTTAATCATCTTTGTACCTACTTCCCCAACAGCATTCCCCAAATAGGCCCCCAACTCAAATCCAGATAAGCAGGGGGATGTTTACAGGGAAGGGGATAAACTATAGCACAGTACGATAAAGATGCCACAAGGAAGCCCTTCTGTTTGTAGGCTAATTTAATAAAAATATTTAAAAGAAATAAAAAGATTTTTTCATACTCTAATAGCACACTCCTCTAATCCCAGCACTTGGAAAGCAGAGGCAGGTGAACCTCTGTGAGATCAATTCCAACCTGGTATATGTACTGCGTTACTTAGGGCCCTGGTAACCTAGGGCTATTGGGAGTTCCTGTCTCAAAAACCTAAAACTCAATGAATCAATCAATTAATCAATAAATCAATCAATAAACAATCTCATAGTCTACAAGTAGGCATTCCTTTTTAGTTTTGTTAAAACTTTTATTTCTTTGAACAGAGCTTGTGTTTTTCTATATAGATGAATTATCTTTGCTTGCTTTTACTTTTTTTATAACTACCTGGTCTCTTTTCCCAGTATTGTAAATGAGATTGTGCTTCATTTACTTTCACATTGGTCATTGCTATGGACAAAATGACATTGCATTTGCATGTTAATTTTCTATTGCACAACCTTCCCGGATAAGTTTACTGGATCTAATTTTCTTTGTATGCATGTATAGACTTCTCTTTATTAGAGAAAGATACATATGCATGTAAGATCTTATTTGCTTCAAGTGGAGATAACTTGCTGTCATACATTGCAGGATGGAGGATTTCATCTTAGTTTTCCATCTTATTGCTATGGTTAGAGTCTCTCCTGCAAATTAGAAGTGCTAACAGTCAGAATTCTTATTCCTTCCTCATTTTAGAGGAGAAGAGTTTGTTCTTTCTTCATTAGAAGTCCTTTGTAGGTGTGCTTATCAGACTGAGGAGGTTTCCTCTTATTTCTGGCTCTTGAGTGCTCACAAATAAAAAACAACCACACAGATTGTTGGATTATGTCAAACACTTTTTGTGATGACCATGTGGTTTTCTTCTTCATTTTATTAGCATGGCATACCATATTGATTAATTTTTACAGGTTGAATAAATCTTGCATTACTGTAGTAAATCCCACTCGGTCATGCTCTGTGATCATTTTTGTATGCTGCTCGATTTGATTTGCTATGTTTTTAATGAAGTTTGCATTTCCATTCATGGGGATATTATTCTGTAGCTCTCTTATTCCGTGCATGATGTTTATATCTGTCCTGTGTGTCCAGGTGACAGAATGAATTGGAAAGTATCCCTTTTCTCTGTGAGTTTCTGAGGACAGGTGACAGTTGTTTAAAAGTCAATAGGAGGCTGGAGGATGGCTCAGCAGTTAAGAGTACCTGTTGCTCTTTCAGAGAACTACACTTCCATTGCAAATTCCCAAGTTGGGGGGAGGAGGGAACTTGTAATCATCTGTAATTCCTGCCTCAAAGGACCCAAGATTCTCTTCTGGCCTCCACAGGAGCCTACCCACACTTGACATATACTCACAGAGTCACAGACACACGCACATGCATGCACACATCATACAAACACATAAATAAAAATGAAAACACATCTTTAAACTTTAGAAGGATGATGTAATGAAACTGTTTTGTTATAATTTGGAGAAAACCTCTAATTATTAACTCCAGTTTGTTATAGATCTGTTAACTTTTCTGTAATTTAAAGGAGTGGTTTTGGTAAGTTATATTCTTTGAACTATTTGCCCTATTCAGATAAACTAATTATTCATTTGTTGATATTTACTATGTTCTTTATAGTCTTTGGTATTTCATTAAGAAGACAGCTATATTCATTTCTTGTGTACTTTAGTCATTTTAATCTTGTGGCTCCTTTAAGTGATTTGTCTGGCTAAAGGTTTGGCAGATTTACTAAAGTTTAGTTTAAGAACCAGCTTTGGTGCCATGTTTCTGTGTTTGGTTTTTGTCTCAGGTTTTCTAGCCTTCATTCCTTGTGTTCTTGTTTGGTCTCTGTCTCAGGTTTTCTAGCCTTCATTCCTCATATACTTCGGCTTCTTTTTCCTGTTTTCCTCCTAGGTTTTTCAGGTGAAGAGCTGTATTGATTTCCCATCTTTCTTCTTCCTTAAAGTAGGCGCTTCTAGCTAAGACATTTCTCACTAACCAGTTCTTTGGATGTAGCCCATGATTTTTATGTTGCTTTTAGTGCTTCATTTCAAAGCATTTGCTAGCTTTCCATCTGTTTTCTTCTTTGACCGCTTTGTAAATTTTTAGTTCTTGTCTAATTTTCTCAGATTTGTGAATTTTCCACATAGTCTTATATCACTGGTTATTTTTTGTTTGTTTCATTGTGTTTAGAGAATATGCTTGGTTTAGGTATGGTATTTTTAACCTCATCGGAGCTTATTTGTGCCTCAAAATAATTTCTATCATGGAGAATGACCTATGTGTACATGACAAGAATGTGTTCTCTACTGGTTTTGGATTTTAGTATTCTCAGGAACAAGTTAGATGTACTTTACTGTTGATCAGCTCTCCAGATATTCTGTTCATTGATGTGAACAAGCTCTGAAAATTTCCAAATACCATTCCTAAATTATATTTCTCACCCTAGTGCTCAGTTTCTGCCTTAGCCATTTGGGGGCTTTGTGGTTAGGTGTCTGTATCTTATTGTTGCTTTAATTTTTTTATTGTTATTTCTGATTAGTATAGTTTTTGTTTGTTTAACTATTAATTTTGTAAAAATATCTGTTTTTTGAATTTTTTGTCATGTTTCTATTGAGTAATGATTAGACACAGTTTTCTTAATGCTGACAAAACAATTTTCAAATCTTTGTCAATATGTTTTCTAAATGTGTTGTGTTTGACTTTTTACCTACTTAATTTGAAAGTCTGCCTTAAGTTTATCTTTCTTTACAGAGATTCATAGTCAGTAGTAGGAACCTTCTTGCCATCTTAGGTCTTGGCTGAGCAAGCTTACTTGCTCCTGGCCTTTCCCATAGATCTGGATGATTGGATTCCAAGGGATCTATCAAGTTCTTCAAAGACATTGGGTCATTCTGTTTTTTAGCCTTCATATATATTGAGTTTTGTATTTGGTCTAATCTTTGCCTAACTCTTGACTTGACTGTCTTATATGTCACTCCAGGAAGCTAAAAATTTTAACAGAATTGTCTGTAAGTATTTTGCACAAATATCCCCCTTAGAGGGAGCTATAAGCCTGTGAGCTCCAGAGAACTCTAATCAAGTCTCATAAGAACAAGCCTTTGAGTAGGGAGTTCCAAGTGACCACCTCACAGACCAGATAGAGGCAATTCTTCTGAAAGAAGGCACTGGAAGAGCCCCTGCTCTCTCCTGTACTCCAGAACATATCATACAGTATTATTTATTTTCAGCAAGCTCAGTGCTGAGACTGTGCAGAAAACAGAACAAGCACAAGGTAAAATAACATGCTGCAAAACTCATGGCTGTGTCCAGATTCAACAGTTTTTCTGGAAAATATTCCACAGATATTTCTAGTCTTTGGATAAGCTTCTCAGTCATGAAAATCTGTTTCTCAAAATGTTTCCCAGGTGTCACTGGTTTTTATGGAGGGATGAATTTTTGGAAGTCCTTTTGCCATTTATTCTGAATTTTCTTTATAAAGAATTTTTAATGCTATTTATCCTCTAACAATTTCATATTTGTGTATATACAATGTATATTCATGATGTTCCTTCCCATTTACCCTCTCTTCGACCCTCACACTCTTAATAAATAGACATAGACTGTTTTCAGGATAAAATGAAATTGACCAAATATTAATATTTTATTGTACAGATGCTTATTATACAAAAACAGGTAAATCGTTTCTATTCTTCTATTGTTTTTCCTGTTATTTTTATGGATTTTCAAGCAAGTAATAGAATTGTATCTATGAATAATATCAGTTTCAGAAACTTAAATGATTTAAAATGAAATCACTGTATTCCTTCATAATCTGGGAGTACTGAAATTGTATAATTTTTAGAATTATTTTCTTGACATACTTGAAATTGTATTCTCCTCTTTAACTTTTGGGTTCTCATGCTCTTTAGGAATAGTGAATGCAGACACACACAAAAGGAGAAAGGATACTGTTATTAAAAGCCTTGAGACTCAAAAAGCTCTTAAATCTTATAGATAGAGCCCATTGTTAAAAGTATTAGCTTTGCAATAATTATACAACCTGTACTTCAGGTTTTTATAGGAATATCCACCAATAAATTTCTCCACCTAAATTGCTACTGATGTTTTTGCCTTTGTTGTGGTCTTTCAAATACCCCAAATACATATTAATTAATCAAAATATATTCATATCATTGGCTATTTTAATAAAATTCCTTGAATTTTTATTGAGAATTTAGGAAGTATAAGAAAACACTCTAGTGTCTCTTTCTCGTTGCAGAGTGACAGACACCTGTCAGTGTACTCCCTCTCCAAGTTCCCTGACTCCCACCCAGCGGGAGAGAACGGCGAGGGGGATCAGGCACACAGCTCATGTCCCACTTCTCTTGGATTGCCCTGACCCCATTCCCTCGGTAGGAAAGGGCTTTTGAGGGGAGCAAAGGGAGGTCGGGTGCGACGGGCTCCCTGTTCCCAGCTTCCTGGCTCATTCCAGGAAACAATCAGACACAACTGGTGTCCCCGTCTGACCAAAGAAGCGTGCAGCTAGCCAGCTCTTTTGATGATACAGCTTTAGTGATGTGACTTCTTCAGTGGTACCGCAGGAAGCCGTTTACTGAACTTAACAGGCACAGTATAAAGGCTCAGAGTTACAGGTATTGGCATACAGCAGGAAGTATTGACCAATCACTTTGCTGGTCACTTTGATCATGCCTTTCACTTTACATAGGAGCTATAACTGTCCACCTGTCGTTCACGAGGGAGGAAGTAATTCTCCTCCAATGGCACTTAAGTTCCTAGTTAACCTAATTGCCATGGTATGTGTGGTATGTGCCTATCTCCTCTGGCTGGTCTTTGTTTCAGCTCCTCTCAGCGCCATCTTGCCCAGGCCACAAGGTGCCAGCCGGTCAATTAGGATTTTTTTAAGGCCCAACACTCTAGTATCTTTCACACAGGACAAAAATCAAGAACAGTGTGCATTTCCTACTGTTGATAAGGTTCTTAAAACAGAATTCCTTATTTGTTTGATTTTTGAGACAGAGTCTCCCTGGGTGGTTTGTAACTTGTTATGTAGACCAGGCTGGCCTGGACTTCACAATATAAGTCTGCCTCTGTCTCCAGAATGGTGATATTAAAGGAGTATTCCCCAATGCCTGACATAAATTTCCTTTTTTTAAAAAAAATAAATCTGTATTTATTTTTATTTCATGTGACTTTTGCCATGCCTAGGGCTAGGAACCAGCTATGCAGGCCACAAGCCAGAGGAAGAGTGTAATCTATTAATTTGCAAAATAGATACAGTCTCGAACTGACTCCTATTGACTTATTTCATATCTCTCAACTCTCACCAGAGAAATTCTCTTATGTATAAAAAGCTGAATAGCACAGAGAACCATAGCTGGTTGCCAAGCAGAGAATACAAGGGTCTGAATGGTAGTCGAGCGCTTGTCTTTGAATAGGACAGCTATAACCAATGTCTGCCTCCCATGGTTGAAGGACCATTGCAAAAGAGGGGGAAGAAAGAGTGTAAAAGCCACAGGTGGTGGATGGTCACAGAAAAACAGAGTTTCCCAGACAGCTGATCAGGTACTCATGTGAGCAATAGTGATACCATGCCCAAGTGCCATGTAAGCTATAACGAGAAAAATTCCCATCACAGGCATGGGGAGGTTGATTAGAAATCCCAGCCATACCTCAAAACCGTTGGCAACCAATGGATGCTGGGAGGGGAACATCAGTTTCATTTAAGAGTGAGACTCTTGGTGGGCTGACCAGGTACCAGGTTCCAGTGGATGGACCCACTTCAAAAGGAAATTTTGAGAAACAATTTTGACTGTACTGGGGCACACATGCATATACACACACACAAACACACACATGCACATACATATGTAGGTATATAACAAAGTACAGGAAATTGGGGAAGTGGGACTGCAGAGGTGAGAAGAGATCTAAATTTGAAGAAAATATATTGTATGACAATTTCAAAAATTCAATAAAAATTAAAAATAAGTAACAAATTATTATCTATCTGTTATATTTAGAATAGAGGCTCATCTCTTGAATGCTTTGTTCCCAGCTGATGTCACTGTTTTGGCAGTGTGGAAACTGTAGGTGCTAGAGGAAGTTGGACAATGAGGTTGTCACTCTGAAGGTTGAATCTGCTCCCTAGTTCCTTCTCTCTCTCAATTTGCTGTCCATCCTGAGCTGAACAGCACCTGCCACCGTACTCTTCTGTTTTATGATGAAGTAAGCCATGAGAGACTGAAGACTCTGAAACCATTAGCCAGAAGTCACGCCTTCCGTCTACAAACTCTTTATGCCAGGCGCACTCCTGATGCTGCAAAAGACATAACTGAAGCACTCCTAGAAAAAGAGTATCCAGCCCAGCATAAGATGTTGTAGTCCAATTTTTATTTCACTCTCTTTACAATTACCAATATTGTTTCTATTATATCATATTGCACAAATCATGTTTCAAAGTCTGAATCACAGATCATTGGCATTTTGACTCTAAGCTATGTATATCAGTCTTCAGAAACCAAAATATTTGTCATTGACTCTTTTTGTTAATGAGTATGAGAACTTACTATGCCTTATTGTAGAAAATATGAGAGATCCTCATATTATATTACAAAGGTAAACTGATTTCCTTCCTTTATGGATAGCATATTTTCTCGTCTGAATATTTGTACACATGCACATGTGTGTGTGTGTGTTTTATATTAATTAGATATGACTAAATATTTGACCTGCAAAGATTTTTCTGGCACCTTTTGATTTGTACACTCTTGACTAATTTCACATGAGAGTTTTTCTTCAAAATTTGCAATTCTTCTGTTCACATTTATGATGAATGAATTCTTAATTGTCTCTACATTATTCTTGTTACTAATATCATCCCATCATGCACATTTCTACTTTTTATGGCATCTAAAAACTTTTAAAAATGTGTCCTTCATTCAGTGATTTGATATTACCCAGTGCTCTTTCATGCAATATCAGATACTATAAGGAATGATTTAACAACCGCTCTGTTCATCTTTGTGTATTTCTCCTTTGGTATTGATCAGTTTCCTTATCTCAGTTTTTGAGCTTGTCCTCAAAGGTAGCCTGCTCCTTTTGTCAGCGGCTTGGGAGTGTGGTTAAATTTGATCTTCAATCTGCCTCTGCAGCCTTCCTGTTCAGTATCTTCATATCTGCAGGTGGAGAATGCAGTTTTCTCCAAACTCCCTAGAACACCTCCTTCCACTGACAGCAAAGTTATAGATTCATGACCTTTGCTTTGTTATTAAATTTATGTTAATCTCTTTCTGGTCCCTACATTTTTGAGTTTCCATAATACCAAAATGATCTTGCCAGATTGTCTTAAGGAGAGACACTTGTCTGCTGTGTTTGGTCACGGTGAGCAACTGGAAGAAGAGGAAGAATTGATGAGCTGCAGAGGGAAGGAGAGCCATTCAGAAACCAGCTTTGCACATCACCATGACAGCAGATCAGTCTCAGCAGATCTGGACTGTCTGAACTAAGACAGAGACAAAGCCAAGGAGAGATTTCCCTATAATTCCCAGTTGGCCTTGAAAGGTGGGCCAGAATTTGAGTTAATCAAATAAGTTCCATTAGGTTATGGCTTAAAGTAAAACCAGATACTCTGGCAGAGTTTTGTCTGGCTTTACTTTCTTATTATACTTTAATGAGATTTGGTGTTTTCTCTATTCTAGTAAGTGTTTCAGTGAATGTATCACAGACGTTTTGTCCAAACTCTGAAATACTTAGCAATTTAAGCTGGAAATTCTGTGTTATGAAAACCAGATCAATAGTGCTGCATAAGTACTTGAGTTTTATTTTATTGTACTTCATTATCATCAGTAAGTCATATATGTATGTGTATATATAAGAAAGAGAGAGAGGGAGACAGAAAGAGAGAGAGAGAGAGAGTCAGTCCTGTTAATACCTTATAAAACTTAAAGACAAACTAACCTGGGTTATAGATAGAAGACACTTCCAAACTTATTGGATTGAATTTTTATAAATGGCCTTTTTATTTTAACAAAGGGATTATTTGATTATTATTTCCTTAACTTAAAAAAAATTATGCTTCGTAAGAATTAGAGATATTTTCTGTCAGTTTACTTGTCTGGAGTAGGAAATTGGGAGGTAAATTGTGTGAAATTGCTTTGGAATAAATAAAAATTTGAGTTCACATTGAAGTTTTTATCAAACAAAAATCAGTGACATGTTCAGCAATAATTAAGGGATTTAGCAAGGGTGAAAATGAGTCTGTGACTTAAGATCCCTTTGTCAGCTTGTGTCCGAAACAAATTCTATGTTATTTTGTAGGCCCTAAGTATCCCAAAATGATCATCAGAATGGAAATTGTAAGCTAACTTTCACTTTGGTTTTAAATGAAGTGGTGAGAGCCACTAAGCTGGGTTTGTTTTTAGGGCCATGGCGATGCAGGCTGCTTGGCATTTACTTCAGTACTTTGTTGTTCAGTGAGGCTTTTGACATTTACGTAAAGAAAAAAGGCATTTTTCATTCTCTCACAACCATTCTTTGAAAAGAATGATATTGCCACTATGGAAAACATTAATTATATGCATATCTTCTATAAATGGCTTATCAGTGAGTTATAATACTGACCAGACCCTACCCAATCCTTGAAGACAGAATGCTGAGTTTAACCTAGAAAGTTAACAACTCTAACAGTTAGAGATACATACTATGCACAGGATGCAATATATTTGCATATTTTAAATAATATTTCACCAAATGAATTCCTCATGGAATGCAATTTTGTTCCCAGGTTGAAAAAGAGGAACCATCTCAGCTCCTATCTCCCTTGTAAAGGCTTGAGGTATCGAGAATAAAGTATACTATGCATAAAAAGATACATTCCTGTAGCAACAGCCATGCTAATGGGAAAGACTTCACTGCTTTTGATTATTTATAACAAATGAGCATGACTCTATGCTTGTGTTTCTTTGGGGAATAGGATTAATTCTTCTTGCTACATTGAAATGAAGCACGGGTAATGCCACTGAATGTGTATCTAAATGGCCCTAAAATGTTGCATTAGTGAAGCTGATAGGATAATGGTCATGCAAATGAACATGGTTCTCAATGTCCACAAATTCTTCAGTCTTAAATAGTGTGATATTGGGAGAACTCTTTTGTTGTACAAATTACCAAATCATTTGTAAGAGTAACCTTTGAGAGAACAGGACTGTGAGATAGTATTTCTAGATTTATAAGAGATTTCTAAGTATCAAATCTGCGTATGTTTATTCATTTATCAAGAATTCTGTTTTGGGCTGGAGAGATAGATGGCTCAGAGGTTAAGAGCACTGGCTGCTCTTGCAGAGGACCCGGGTTCGATTCCCAGCTCCCACATGGTGGCTAACATCTGTCCTCACTTCAGTACCAGGGGATTCAATGCCCTCTTATGACCTCTGTGGGTACTGCATGACAAAGGTGTGCTTACATACATGCAGGCAATACACTCATACACATAAAATTAAAAACTAAATCTATTTTCTAGGACAAGGGATATAGCTCAGGTCATGAAGAGCCTGTCATGCAAAACTGAAGGCCTGAACCCTATCCCAGCACTTATATATAAAAGGTGGCATAGTGGTATACATCTGTAACTCCAACAGTGGAAAGGCAGAGACTGGCAGGTCCCAGGAGCTCACTGGTCAGCCAGTCTAGCCAATCAGTGAGCATCAGGTTCAGTGAGAGACCTTATCTGAAAAGATAAGATAGAGTGTGAGTAAAGAAGACCCCCGACATCTACATCTGGCTTCTACACACATCTGTGCACACATACATGCACATGTATACACTATACACACACGTACACATCAGTTGTTCTTTTCCTTTCTATTAAACAATCATGAAGTACATACAGATAGATACACAAGGCGCGCACACACACACACACACACACATACACGCACACACATACACTCAAGAAGGAATTCTTAGAAATTTCAATCGTGACAACTCATTTTCTTCTTCAGTGGGTTGTTGAATAGTATATAGGTGGTCTAAGAGACATTATTAATTTTTCTTCTTGTACCCCAATATGCACTTTACTAAACTGAATGCATGAAAAGACAGACTGACTCAGAATAGAATATAATTCCATATCAGCTTTGAGAGTCATGTTATAAAGACTTCTTTTCATGTGTCATTCAGTTTTGCCAGGGATCACAGGGTATCATCTAAAATTTTCCTGAATAACTATAATCAATCAGAAGATCAGAGATGGGGAAACTTGACCTTATAGCAGGACCTGTTCTTGCTCATTTTCATTCAAGGGTCATGGTAAGTTTCACTATAACCTGAGATTCACAGAAGAGATTTTATCAGAGATATTTTCCAGTTCTTCCAGAAACTGTCTGACATTACATCTGAGTCTTTGGGAAATTCTGTCAGAAATATATCTCCTAATGATTTTTATAAGCTTTATCCTTCTCCACATCTGCCTGTGTGCCACCATGGGAACCTGAGTTGTGGATCCATCGTGTGTGTTCTCAGCTTGTTTTGACGTTACAGCTTGGTGACCTGGGAACTACCGAGATGACTCATGTACCAAGAGAACTTTAGTAGCAAATAAATGGATCTTTTGTGAATTTATAGGCACTGTGAGGAATGAGAACTAAAATTCGGGACAAGTTTTGGAGGAGTAAATTTAAAACAAACACTTTGCCTCTCCATCTGTTTGTACAAGGGTAGAATGTATTTAGAATGTACTTAGAATCAGTCTGTTGACCAAGATTGAAGAGGCTTACATGATGATTAATGAGAAAGTTCCATGGAACACATCCATAGCACTTAGTACATGTCAAATAATTAATCTTCATAGTCTCCTATAACAAAGGGAACACTGCATCTTTAAGTGAAGAGAGACAGGCACACTGAAGGAAAGTAATGTGTTTCCTCTCTTTACTTGGCTTTCCAACAGTACAGACTGTGAACTCCAGGCCCTTCTCCCTTCAGAAGCATCCGATTCTGCAAGCTGGATATCTGTTGTGATTGTATGCTTTTATTTTATCCTTGGAGGCAATGCAACATAGCTATCATATTTTTATGGGGTTCCATAAACCTCCTGTGATATCTACCACACAAAGTTACAATGAGGACTCTAGTTGCTAAATTGAGTTTATGCATTATTTACTATGATTATCACATTATTTCATAGATGTTTATTTTCTAAAACAATACGTCAAGAAAAAAAGTGATCTTTTTGAAAACAAGCATGAATATCACACACACACACACACACACACACACAGAGGTGCACTCACGTACACATTCTAAATCTTCTCTGTCAATGACAGAAGAGCAGTACCAAAGGTGAAAACATGTAATAATTTAACCCGAGGAGACCTTGTTCCCCATTGATTATAAACCATGTGCTTCTACTAATCAATATTTTATTAACTTAGAAATCTTGTTCTGGGTTGAACTGTCCTGATTTATGACAGAACAACTGCCATCATGTCAGGGAGATGCTTATCTTTAAGGACTTTGACAAATATCCTATTATCTGGTACACAGGCAGTACTGTGGGAAACCTTGTTCAGCATGGCAAGCTCAGGCAAGCTTCTGCTCGGGTTTCCTCCCCTTTTAGACTCTCTCCTTCTATACCCAACCTGCTGTGACAAAGAATTACAGGGTGACCATTGTATAAGCCTCAATAATTTAATCCTCAACTCTCTGAAGACTAGAAAGTTCTAGATCAAGCATTGGCAGATTTTGAAGACATTTTTCACACATCTTTCTGTGTCCTCATGTGGTAGAAAGGACAAAAACTGTCCTTTGGGAAATTTTTCTAAGGCTGCTAAATTCATTTTTCAGGATTTAGACCTCATAACCTAATGGCTTCCCACCAAATCTCACTTCCTAATATCATCACATGTGGGGTTAGGGTTCTAAATTTTAATATTTGTGAGAGGTGAATGTTCACATCCAAACAATGTATTATGAGAAAAAGTAAAGAGACTGAATCCAGATAGATGGCAACTGACTAGATGTTAGTGGATGAACATGTACTGAGGGGCATCTGAGGACACTGGTTTGACTTCAAAGACCTTAACACAAATGACAGAATACGTGACATCCAGTGAGGGGAATGGGAAGGTACTAGTGGGAAGAGGTAAAAGAGACTGAGATGCTCTGTGTGAGATGCAAAAAGAGTTCAATTACAAATTTTCCAAAAAATACAGCACCTGCTGCTGGTTGCAGAAGACCTGGGTTTGATTCCCAACACCCAAGGCAGGTGGACTCACAACTGTCTGAAACTCTAGTTCCAGGGTGATTTGATATCTCTGGCATTCATGAACATGTGTACTTGCACATAACACCCCAACATACTTGTACACATAATTGGAAATAAATATAATATAATTTATAATATAATTGGAAATAAATCTTTCAAGAAAAGATAGACATTGACACAAGAAAACTTGTCCTCTTTATCTATAACATATTTTTGCTTTATTAATACCATATTTCAACTCTTTATAGGTTCATCGCGCAAGTCTAGAATCTTAAATACCACAGTAATAGTAGCTAAACTATGCACTGCAGGGAGAAAGAGGCCAAAGCCTATTTTTGTACATATGGAATGATTGATCAATACTCTCACTTGCTGATGTACACATTGTTTAAAGCTGGCTTTCCCAGGCAGTTACAGTATTAAATAGATAGGAGATGGTATGGTTCGCTGTCCTCAAACCTGATGTCATGCTCTATATCAGAGAGGGTATTCAGATTCCTGGCCACAGTCTCTTTTGAGTCTTGATAATTACTCTCTCTAATTTGAGTATGCTTGAAAGCTAGTCATAGTAGTGTACATAAGTAATACCAGCCCTTGAGAGGCTAAGTCAGGAAGATCAAAATTATACCCAAGCCAGTCTAGACTACATAGTGAGATCAAAATACAGAGCAACAACAAAGCCCACAAACCAAAAAGGAGCAGGATGTGGAGCACGCCCAGCACTAGAGTCAGGAGGATCAGAATTTGAAGGTCACTGTCTGCTACACAGAGAGTTTGAGATCAGTCTGGAATACAAGAAATCCTATCTCTAATAAATACAACCATTAGGAAGTACTAGTGAGTAAATGATGGAATAATAGTAACTTTTGTTTCAATTACTTGATTTTCTTCTTTCTAATTGTATGCTCCAAATCTTTCCCATCATTAGATACATTGATTTGAAACCCATATTTGACATAACAAAGATGATATACTTCTCAAAAGATGACTGGCAAATTAACAGCTCATCGTATTATGGACAGCTGCACCCCACAGCAACTGGACTGATACTCAAGCACATAGGTGTGTCTGTCCTACCACTTGTCTGGCTGTCCTACCACCTCTTCTTGGTACTTCTAGATCCATCATCAACTTCAAAGCAGGGTGATGTAAACACAGGCAGAGCCAAATTCCCCCTTGCCTTGGGACTCACTGGGCATAGCAATGAAGCAAATATTCAAATGCATAAATAATCCATAAAATTATGGTCCACTCTAGAATTCACTAATTTGAAAAATTGCTGCTTCTGTCAAGGACATCAACACACCAGTAAGACATGTATGACACAGAATCTTTATTTTCCCATCAGTGTATGCTAAAGATGCACATGTTGATCAGGATCATTTCCAAGTTTGAGAAATATCTTCTTTCTTTCATCTATGAGCTGCAAGTTTTTCAGGGCATCTTGGATTTTCAAAAGTCCTAACATTAGAAGACATGAATTGTTACTCTAAATGTTTTGTATTGTTCATGTATAAACCCTATAATGGAGACAGTCTTGATGTCAGTGTTCTTTAACTATGCGTTTTGTAACAGGAATATATTTTAATTGGTTTGAGCACTGTATTTCTTAGAGCCATGGTTATAGCTCAGTAATAGGCAGAGCTTATCTAATATATGGGAGGTGTCGAATTTAATTCCCAGCAGTGTACAAAAGGAAATAAACAAAATAGATAGGTTTTCTTTATTCTTTTCTAAAAAAAAAATTTGGAGGGAGTTATTTAAGTATATACTCTCCATTTACTTAATCGTAGTTCTTTAAAAATCATTCGTATCAGGATGTCATCCACAAAAGAATTCAGCGTCTTTGTTTTTATAATTTTATTGAGCTTTTGTACATTTCATATCACAGTTCTTAATCAAATTTTGATCCCTTCCCTGCTCACGCCCTCCCAACCCCCTACCAGACCTCATAACACTGGCACACATGCTAAGTCCTGCTTGGCCAAGCATTTTACCCAGACATCCTTGCGTGCAAGTTCATCCCCTGGAGTCTATTCAGCCTATCTAGAGATCGTAAAGAAGGTTTACTGTCCCTCACCCCGTCAGAATCGGTTTCCAGCAGTTCTCAGGGTGGGGACCACCTGCCAGCCCTTTCCTTTGCACCACTATTCACCGTTGTCTGATGAGTCGACATGGATCTTGTACTCCACTTCAGCATTGTCACAAGTTCACATGAGCAAGTTTCCAGGGGCCTGAAAGCCTCTGTTTCTACATGCTCATGGACCAACATCAGCTGTTTTCTTGTTTTCAGAAAACTCTGCACAGGGATGCAATGTACAGCAACTACTTTCACAACACACCTTCCTCCCTCCCCTGATGCCTACACCACTAATCTCTCCCTTGATTACATGTCTGTTGGTTTGTTTTGTGACCACTAAGATTAACCAGGGATGTCTGTGTTACCATGGGTTTAGAACTATGTGGGAGCCTAGTTTTTGTACTGAGCAATGAGTAAATATCTAAAGATAGTGGTTCCCATCTGCCAGAGCTTATCAGTAGCCAACATTTCAGAGATAAAAAAGCAGGCC
This sequence comes from Eospalax fontanierii, assembly GCA_035773235.1. NCBI lineage: Eukaryota > Metazoa > Chordata > Mammalia > Rodentia > Spalacidae > Eospalax > Eospalax fontanierii. Next base: position 47,353,601 of record CM069547.1, on the reverse strand, counting down.
CCATAGGCTCTTCTCTGTTCCTTGACTAATAGATCTGTTCTTGTTTGGACTCATTGCACATAATAACAATTGTTTTGAGTTAGTGTTATAATGGGTGTATCAAGCCTAAATAATATCATTTTCCAGCTTTCCCCCACTATCTTCCAACTTTTACAAACCTTCCTGACCATCTTCCACAATGTTCCCAGCACCTTGGAGGAGGTATTGTAAGTGACTTGTTTAGGATTAAGTCCATAAGGTATTCTCTGTATCATAGGCAGCTTTGAGACTCTCCATTCACTGCTGTCCTTTGTAAGGAGAGTGTTTGATCAAGGTCTTCAGTGGTCCCACATTACTAAATTCAATAATTTGAAATTATTGAATTTCAATACAATAATTAAAAGTGAGTTTATTCTCACTTCTTTTGACCTCTTAGGACTTTTGAGATGAATGATTGGTCCCTTGCCCCTAAACTTTCTCTTGTTCTTGGACTTTGTAACTGAGGCCGATTTTACCTCTGTGTCACTGGTTATTTCCATTCTCTTTTCTTACTTAAGCTCTTTCAACAAAGGAATAACTAAAAAATATAGCTTTGGGGCATTTCAGAAAACTGATCCTATCTTGGGTCATTCTGGAGCACCAAACCCAGACTTGAACTCCTGACTGAATGAGACTGAATTCCAGAATCCAGGCAAGGGCAGCTGTGCTCCCGCAATTTGAGCTGTCTCTTCCACATCTCCCCTGACCTCCCCTTTTTCTCATTCCTCATCTGAAGAAACCACACTACCTCCACCTCCAATTTAGGTCCAGAACTTAGGTCTAACACCTTTTACTATTTACAAAGCTAAAGTCCTGCTCTGAATGCCTTCACCCCTTCTGCTCCGGGCACTGACACTAGCTATAAGATGTTCTGTGGATGGCCTGCTTGCTCTTCTCTGTTTGACTTTTCCTCCTGCTTCTATACCACACTAGCTTGCCAAAGTTCTACAGCCACCTGACGCACTCCAGGTTAGCCTTTCTTGCTGCCTGTTCCCCATGCCCACACCCCACTGCCCAGTAAATGTTCACATTCTGGATCTATCGTCAGTTGCTCCCTCAAGTCTTTCCTTGCTTTAGCTCAACACTCTCAGTAACTCCTGCTCTGATCTTTTAACTCATCCTCTTCCCTGTTCCCTGTCTCTTCTAATCTACTTTGCATTTTGCACCTTCTACATAGGCTAGCAGGCTATTCAACCTTTAGGAATCTCTGGAATACCCTGGATGAGGAAGAATTGACTTGGGCTACACAGTATGAGAATATACTTATGTTTATTTTGTGTGAAACTGAAACAGATGTCATCATCTAGAGCTCAAGTGCAAGGACCATCAAGTGAATTACAGACGCATCACACACAAAGAAAGTCAGTTTACTGAGGGCAGTTTTGCATTGCACTGCAGTCATAGCTCCAACGTGCTACATGCAGGCCTTGTCCAGTACCAGGGCTGGACACCCTTTCACTCTTTAGTCTGTTTTCACTAAGTTGTTTTTATTACCTGTTCTTTACTTGGAAGACTAGCCCTGCATAGATTATAATCTTAATTATGTTCTCTGAAGCATCACTTTTAAAAGAATATTTATTACATTTATTTAGTAGTTAGTATTTCTGTCTCTGCCTCCTCTCTCTCTCTCTCTCTCTCTCCATATATATATATATATATATATATATGTATATATATATATATATATATATATGTGTGTGTGTGTGTGTGTGTGTGTGTGTGTGTGTGTGTGTGTTTATGTATGTAGAGGGGTCAGAAGACAAGTTTGGGGAGTTGGTTACTATGTATATACCTACTGTGTATGTCCTGGGGATTGAACTCAAGGCATCAGGCTTTACTAGGCTTTACCAGATTCTACGTGATACAGTCTTTAGACCTAAAATTAAAGTGGACCACCATCTATCATCATGTATGTGTGTATGTGTATGAGAAACTAACAGATATGGTGGTATGCATAGACAGAAACATTTCTACCTGCCAAAAGCAAGACAGGAATTCAGACTCCAGTTGCTTTGAAAAGTTTTATTGCATGGAAGTGCCTTGCTTCCCAATAAACATAAGGTAAATTTTCAAGTTTCAGTGCTTACATTTTTTTCTCAAATCTTATATTTCAGTAGCAGTTTATCAGCTTGAAAGCACATTCTGGATAGGTTATTAAAAAACATTCTAGACCTAATTTTCTGATAATGCTGCACATTGAAAAATTGTTCATTTTTTTCATTTCTCTCTCTCTCTCTCTCTCTTTCTCTCTCTCTCTTTCTCTCTCTCATTGGTACATTGCTGAATCAAATAAATACCCTGAATGACCAATCAGTAGATTCATCTTGTGAACACTAAATGAACAAAGATAGCTACAAATTTCATTAGAAAATTAGAGAGACACATAAAATCAACCTTTTGAAAATAGTCAAATAAATTAAAATTTTTGTACAAATTCTTCTAGAGACTGTGATCTCATGACTGACGAATTGCTCTGAAAGCTGGCAAGCCAATCACCTCAGTCCTGCTTATGCTTTGTTTCAGTTTTGTATCGCTATTATTCTGATTATTTGATCATTCTTGACTTTAAGAAAATAAGTCGAGTGAAGAGAGATATAAAGATAATTAAGGTGTTTCATATAGAATGCACAAAAATGTAATAAAAGTATACATACAAAATATATCCTATAGCAAAAAAAAAAGAAGAAAAGAAAGAAAAAGAAAATAAATAGGTCTTCAGAATGCACACCACCTCCAGCAGGCCTTTTCCTCACCTACATTTTTGTCATGATTCTCATACATCTTTAGCTTGTGGAGACTTTCGGGAACACACACACATACACACACACACACACACACTTACTGGGCCTTTTATTCTGAGATTCAATTAGCTCTGGTTTCTCGCAGTTTCTGGTATGGATTCAAAGTTTTACTATAATTTATAGTTTTATAATTTTCAGCAGCTATGAAGTAACTGTTAATTCTTCTGAGAGAGACTTAAATCCATTTTATATTTTTACACATTCATGGAAATTGTTTTGATGAAACCCACTCGGTTCTACCCTTCCAATTCGTCCCCATCCCCTACCATTTTCCTTTCCAACTCCATGCATGAGTAACCTCTCAGGAGCAGGATCCCTGAAGAAAGCTGATTTTCTTCTGTTAGAGGTGAGACTTCTTGAGTCCCTCCCATTTTTGGAGTAATTTTGGTTGGCTTTGACTTATTTCTCAATTTTCATGTTTTCTTAAAAAATCATTTATTTCCATTTTATGTAAATGAATGTTCTGCTTGCATATATGTAAGTGTGCCTGCATCATGCATTGCCTGTGGAGGCCAGCAGAGGGTGTCAGAACCCTTGAAGCTGGAGTTATGGATGGATGTGAACTACTGTACGGGTGCTAAGACCTGAGCCTGTGTCCTCTGTAAGAGCAGTCAGTGCTCTTACCTGCTGAGCCCATCCCTCCCTCCCTTATATAACTTTTTAGCCAACAGGGAAACAGTGATTAATTTCAAATACATTTGAAACTGAAGCTTGAGTCAGAAGTGGTGGCACACACCTTTAATTCCAGACCTAGAGAGGCAGAGGAAGGCAGATTTCTGTGAGATCAAGGCCACCCTGGTCTACATAATGAGTTCCAGGACAGCTGTGGCTACAGGGACACCCTGTTTCTGAAAGCCCTTCCCCCAAATAAACCCCTAAATCTTCGTAAGTTCTTCATAAAGAATTTCTATAGTTTCCTCTGTTGTAGACAACTACGCATCTTTAAAGACCCAACCTAAGAATGCCATCCAAAAGAACATCATTTGCACATATAATACATTCAGTGCAGAAAATTGCTGTTGGTTCAATAAACTGAAAACTACTAGCACAAAACTAATGTGTAGACACAGGTGCATGTACATGCTTGTATTTTTTTCCTATTTTAAAAGAATGCAATATCAACTTTCAGCTATATCATCACAGCACTCGATCCAGCAGGAATGTCAGAGAAAAAACTAATCTATATCAAACATGTTTGTTCTTTTCCTGCAAGGTTTTCATTATTTCTCAAGACACATTGCAGATTTGACGGTAAAGAAGAAATACAAGTACAGACCCAGTATCTATATTACACATAACAATCCAGGGTTTCTTTATGCTCCTGTCTCAGCAGACGAGCGTGTTATTTACCTTATGTTTGAAGTGATTCAAAAACTATTCAAATATTCCAAAAATGGATACAGTCATTTTAATTTTCCAGATTTTCCTTTTCAGTTTACCTTCATCTATACTGTTAAAATAAAAATAGTACCTTTGGGGTAAATTTTTCAAAATTTGTTCATTATTTTCTCTCTTGGAAAAGTCGAAGAGTCTCATCTTCTGTGAGAAGAAAATTAGAGTAGTTTGGGTTTCACCAAATCCATCTAATATAATCTAGGTTTAGAAGCCCAGACTCTCCAGTAGCAATTTCCTAGGGCAAAAAGGCTTCAGCTTGGGTGATACGCCAGGGTTGCTGAGGAGTGCTTATATTTCCTTCAGATGTAGCATCCTAATAATGTCAGGGGGCTGAAGGGATAATTAGATAACAGAATTTGGGGCACTGAAAAGAGTCAGAGGTTGCAGTCAGTAGGAGAAACTCATACATTCCAAACATAACAGGAAAGCTTTAAAATGCTCCGCAGCCCAGCAGTCTAACCAGATCTGCATATGACAAAACTAGCTGACATGCTGAGATGGATGTGGAAATTTCAAGAGGTGAGTGCTGCAGGTTATGAGTGGATGTGGAGAGACAGAGAATCACTTTCTCCCAAGGACTAGCTCCTTGAGAATTATGTGATCCCAATGTGCATCCCTAAACACAGATACTGACAAAATACTACTAGATGGACTCAATGCATTATATGTCTGTATATGTATGTATAGATAACGGATCAGAGAGGTCTTCCCTGGAGTCAACTTACCTTGCTGTATTCTTCATCTAGAGGAGGAATCATGTGAAATTTCCCCTATTCATATTGGCATGTCAGTTGGTGTTGTCACTATGTAATTCTTGTTTGCAACCTCATTGTTGAGGTCTTCCTGGGTGCAGCTTTCCTGTCATGGTTAGAGAACACTTTCTAGCAGCAGGTATCCTGGTCCTCTGGCTCCTACCCCCACCCCCACTTCTTCTATGTTTACTGAGCCTTAGGCATAAGGGTTGCCTTGTAAGTATTTCAAATGTGGCAAGGCACACATGGTTCCTTATTCTCTATATTTTGACCAGATGTGTAGCTTTGTAATATTCTCCGTCTGTTGGTAAAAGAAGTTTCTTTGATGAGTGATGAGGTCTACATTTCTCTGTGACTATAAGGATAAATATTTGGAATATAATAAAAAATTATGTTGGTTTGGGAAAGTGGTAATGATAGGTTCTCCTCTAGAGCCCATGACCTCTCTATCCACTGATATTAGGCTATGTTTAAAGTACTAGACTGATTTCCTCCTATTGAGCAGGCCTTAAGTCCAATTAAACAACTGTTGGTTACTCTCTAGACAAAAGTGCTAGTATTGAACCAAAAGAGATGCTTTCTTGGGCCAATCATTATTGCAGTCCATAGGTTAAACATCTCAGTAAGACTATTGATTGTTTTTTCTCCCTTAGCAACTTACATATCACTTTACAATAATATGAAAGCTGATACTCAGGGAGTAGTATTTTTTCCACAACAGGATCTTACCTTCATCTTTTGGGAGGCATCAAGGGATGCGGAAATGTCCTGTATTGTTTTGGGAGTCTCTTGAAACTACCCTGACCATCAATGTGAATGGAGGTTTTTCTTGCTTGGCACTGGAATTTTTCTTAGATAACTTTTAGCTATAAACATGCACATAAATATAAATTATATGTCTATTTTTAAGTAAGTTTTTAAAATATTTCTGTTTTTATTACAGTTTATTTATTATTTTTATTTCATGAATGTATATAGGTTCATGCATGACATGTAATATGCACAGAGGACATCAGCTCCCCTGGAACTAGAGTTACAGATGGTTGATTTGTATGGTTGATAGCTGCCCTGTGGATGCTAAGAATTTAACCTAGGTTCTCTGAAAGAGCAACCAGTGTTCTTGACTGTTGAGTCATCTCTCAAGCCACACCTATGTCTTTTTTGAGACAGTCCCAGTGTTATTTAACACTTCGTCCTCCTTATCACCTTGGAACAACCCGATTTTTAAATAAACACAGGATTCTCTTTTTTTTGTTTTGTTTTGAGTAAAGAACATAACTAAATTCTTCTCAGTAATATTTAATCAGAATTATTTCTGGGAGAACTTTCAATGAACATTAATGAAAAGAAAATTGAGGGCCATGAAATTAAAAGCCCTAGCCAAGTCTGATGTCCTAAGTTTAAATACCTGGGACCTACATAATAGAAGAACAGAACCAACTGCTGCCAGCTGTCCTGTAACTCCACACGTGCACCATGGCACACGGCCATACCCCTCACATACGTACATACATACAAACATATATACATACATACATACACATACATACATACAAACGTATATACATACATAATTTTTAAAGAAAAAAATAGTTTTTCCTTCACCTATCTTTATGGAGTCCTAGTTCCAAAATAAGATGGTTCAGCACCATTTAGAATTGAAGATGCAGATCTTAAGCCAACCTAGGTACCAAGGACTTGGCAAACAGTTTCCACAGCAACCTATAGAATTTTTTATGGGGAAGATTTGTCTTTTGAAGTTTCTAAAATGTTATGCTCTTTCTCTTAACTATAAATCTAACATACTTGGCACTTAAATGAACCCTGATAGAATTTTGGAATCCCTTGGTCTTTCTACCTGCTGTGTATGTAGGTTTGATCAATATCTATTCATTATACACTATGACATGTTTACACATGTGTGTGATGAACCGTGATGATATTTAACTCCATGGCTGTAGTATCAGTTATCTCTGTAATCTGGAGCACATAAGTGATCCTAGAGTGGGGACTGTAGAGTCTTCTGGACTTCAGTCTCCTGCTTATCATGAATGATAAGATAAATAATGATGTAAATTATTTAATCTTTCAAAAATCACTGGGCTTAATGACTAAAAATTATTTAAAAGTAACTATTATTTCACAGTGTTAATGTGAGAAATTATTTCAAATGCATCCATGGTAGTTTAGCCAAGTTGAAAATATACATTATTGAATTTTATATTAGAAATATTAAGTCATATACAAGATATTCTGTTTTTTCCCAAATGTGAGTGGTAGAACATTATTGGGTGATTAATGCTAGCTAAATGTTAATACTCAACAGTAGCACTGATAGTTTTATATTATATACACAAACCATATAACATTTAATTTTGTTAAAAACCTATTGTCTTTTCTTATAAGAAAAATTAATCAGACTTATGGTATACCAAAGTTTTTCTGTGTATAAATAAAATCTAACCTGGTATTAGTAGGATATTATAAAAGGCAAGTCCTCCTATTACTTTGAAATATTTTTAGACAGGTCAGATATGAAGATTTTAACTTCTGAAGAAATATTTTATAGGATAATTTTTCTTTAATATACTATTTTTATAGATGTATATGTGTGTATTTTACAAACGATGTAATTTTCATGAAGAATGAAAATACTTTCAGTCAACATCTTCTGTGTAGACATTTCTTTACCTACAAGTGTGATGTACGAACAATAGCTCTGAAGCCATTGCTTTAAATGTTCAAAGAAAATGAAATCCTGTAGGTCTCTTCTCTTTTTTATAATATTACTTGATTTCTTAAAAAGGAATTTTATTCTGGTATCAATCATCCTAGTAAAAACCAGATTAACCTTACTTACTGTTATTAAAATCCATATAACTTCCTGGGGGCCAGAGAAATGGCTCAGCGGTTAAGAACACTGACTGCTCTTGCAGAGGACTTGGGTTCGATTGCCAGCACTCACATGATGGCTATCAAATGTTATAACTCCAATTCATAGTCATCCAACACCGTCTCTCCTTTACCGGCAGCACACCACAGGGGTGCATGTACCAACAAGCAGCAATACACTCGTATACATAAAATGAAATATTAATAAATAAAATAAAAATGTGTGTGCTTGCCTTTTTACTTTAAGACACACGGTTATGTATTATGGAAGAACATTAGTGTCAGGGCTATGAGATTCCAAGGCAGAAGTGTTTTCTGTGAAATTATAATGACTTCAGTCCAGATCCTTAACAAACACTTTAAAAGCTAGATGCTGTAGCTCTCATCTGTAACCCCGTCCTGGGGGAGGTGTTAAGGAGACAGAAGCATCCCCAGGGTTCACTGGCCAGTCAGTCTACACAAAGCAGGGAGCTCCAAGAACATAGTGATTGAGGAAGAGACACAGTGTCTACTCTGGTGTGCACAAGCATACACACAGCTGAGTGCACACATACACACACACAGACATACACACAAACACACACACGCGTGCATGCACGCACAAAGAACAGGAGCGTGGCCTTGAATACTAGGAGAAAACTAGCAATACACCATTTGTTTATTTTAAGCTAAGACCCGATTAAATACAATCTTTGGCCTGACAATATTCCTTTCACTTTTACTAAGAGAATACATTCAACTCAACAGAGCCTTTCCACATCCTCTATTTCCAAAGTGATAGCCTTTACTTTTGGTCTATTTTCTACATTTTGTACATCTTCTAATGATTTTTATGCTGCTTTAAATACAGCCTCATAACACAAACTGATTAGCCAATGTAAAAAAATATGGCGCTAAAGCAGTTTCCTAATGTTCTCAGTTCCTAAATCATCTAAAGATTTCCTGTTTGCATGAAAATTCAAGTCTTCACAAAACTTATGTGGGCAACGAGGAGTCAAAACTAACAAATTCTTCTATGCTAATTTTATTGCACTATCATAGAAGTCCTTTTCTGAGGCAGGGTGAAAGCGAACAAGTTATGCTAATGCTGGAAAAATATCCTCTGAAACAGTGCCTTCATCTTATTGACTCAGTAATTTATAACTTCACTGGCGTCGGACCGAGAAAAGCTTTAGTGATAACTTAAGTTCTCCATAGAGCATGTCAGTTCAACAGTACTGGCTGGCACTCTTCCATGCTGGTTCATTCCATCATCACAGCTATGCACAGGTCAGGGCTGTAGCTGAGAAAAGTCTGTCAAGGTCATGAGCATTGTTTCTAAGTTCAACAACTCAAGCTAAGTTTCTCTGCCTACAAAGTGTGTATTTTTCAGCAACATACTTAATGGCCTCTTACTTATTTCTGTCCTAATTTATTAAATTGTTTCCATGCATGTTTATTTCCAATTAATTGTTAAAGATTATAGGTATATGTGGTTATTTAAAATATTGTGGTGGGGCAGGAGTACTAGGGAGACAGCTCTGTGGTAGGTCCTTTGACTAGTATGCCCAGGGTGCTGGCTTCGATACCCAGCACTGCAAAGAAGAAAACATCAGTGGGCACAGAGCTATAGATACCAAGCACTACAGATACCAAGTTCCATGACTCAGCGTCAGGAAACAGAGTTCCTTTCTGGTAATAAATTTATCTAAGTAATTTGAGGAAAGAACATGAAAGCACACAAAGGCATTCTCTATTAAATACAAAGACACAACCTTTAAAACCTGTGCATTATGAGAGGCACCAAGGAGAGAGCACTAGAAATAGGAAACCTCGGTGCTCTTGGGGGCAATGGGCTTTCTTAAAGACAGCTTGGGTTTTACCTTAGTTCTGTAGATAGGAAAATGGCCTGCAGCTTCTGTGCCTCCTTACATGTGTATACAAACGCACACATAGGCACCCACATCTTTCTGGGCCTACAATCTGATAGTAAAAAAACATATCTCCATGAAAATGAAAAGGCAAGTGCTCAAGAGGTGACTCATTGTCTAATAGTGAGTACTGATCTTCCGGAGGACCCAAGGTCAGTTCCCAGCACCCACAGAGCAACTCACCAGCAGCTCCAGGGGCGCTGATGTCCTACTCTGGCCACTTCAAGCACTGGACTCACGTACACACACACAAACACACACACTCATAATTTTAATATATATATTTAAAATAACAAAAAGAATTTTTTATCATTTCTATGAGTTCTAGGTAAAAATGCCAGTCATTAAGTTCAGTGAAACTTTTCCCATGTTAGAAGTGGGTAAGAAACCTCCACCTGTCCTAAGAAAATTTTGGCAACTGATGGCTCCTGGGAGGTGGAGAGACAGTCGCTTTCAAGGATGGGACTCTTGGTTGGTTAACCAGACTCAAGCGAATGGAAGCACATTTGGGGACAAACATCAGCCTCGATAGACCTTAATAAATCCATATAATGGAATACACTGAGTTAGGAGGGTGATAAGCGGAGGTGCAAACAGCAGAGGAAATCTGAACATCATCAAATTATATCCTACAAAAGTCTATTAACAACTGCAGATTAAAAAACATTCCCATGTTCATAATAACCTAGAATACTTGGCCGAATTAAGCCCAGATATCCTCTTGCTGTAAAGACATTCCAGAATCTTTGTAGCTGTTTTACAAATTAAATTTTGGAAAACAAGCACAGCATCTCATTAAGTGCACCACAACTAACAGTCCTGGAAACTTGTCAGAAATTATGAACATGCGAGCTAAACTCACTGGCATAAGATGAAGACAGAAATTAGCCCCTAAAAGTTAGTAGCAAACTATAGTAAACTCAAGGTAGCATGTTTAAAACAGGATGGAAATGTCAGGAAAGTATCGAGAATTATTAAAGAGAATGAGATGATGAGCGAAGCTGCACAAACCCTTTACAAATAGCACCAAACAGAAAGATGCTTCAAGGGATAAACTGAATTAAATAACCAAGGAGAGAGAATTAATGAATTGACAGATGTATGCCAAAAAATGAACTAGAGAAACTGTGAAAATATGCCTTTGCCAAAGTCTCTGTTCTCCAGAGAGGAAGGGTCCCATCTGCCACTAATGAGGAGTCCAATCTCAGGTGGTGGGGATGGAGAAGGGGAAGCAGGACCTATCACAAGGAGAGTATGCTGAGTTTGGTCTTGAGCCATTCTGTCAGCACAGACTTTGTGTCAGAGTGAATGTTGATCTTGTCTAAATGAAGAGAAGAAAAGACCTAAGAACTACCTCAGTTGCTGGGCTTCTTCCTGTTTGTCAGTTTTTAGCCGGCAAGTGGTTAACTCCATGTGTTTTCACAATACTCATGGGTAACGAGTTCCAATGGAAACAAGTTCCAATACTTGTTTCCATCATCATAGAAATTTTTTGCTATAGATGATGATGAGTACAGAGACCTACAACCGGTCAGTATGCAGGAATAAGAAATTCTATGGAACTCATATAGGGAACATCCTGCACCCCCTCCCAGGGAACATCCTGTATCTCTCCCTTCCCTCCCCTCAGGTTCCGGGATCATCATGAAACAGGGGTGGAAAGATTGTAAGACTCAGATGGAATGGTTGTCTGCAGCAGAACAGTGTGTACCAGGCATGAGAGTTGTGCACATGAGCTCCCAGCTGCCCTGACTGCATGCACAAGGCCTACACAGGATCAAGCCATGCAAAACCCCAGGATGAAAAGCGAAGGGGCTCAGAAGTCTCAGCCTGCCGGAGGAGCTGTGGGAAATTGATGGCTGCTAGGGAAGCTAGCGTAGGTTTGCTTAAGGGATGTGGCCCATGAGCAGCTGCCGGTACTCCAGTGGATCTCCTTGTACCCACGTGCACAGAGGCAGCACTAATTGAACTCAGTGGGTTTAAATAAAGACAAGAGAACATTTGAGTGGTGAAGTGATGGGAATGGTTAGGGGATTAGAGGAGAGGGATGCGGGTTGGATTGGATCAAAATTCTAAGTCTCTATGAAATTCTCAAATAATAAAGAAATCATTCCATTCAGGCCACAAGGTCATCAAACTGTAGGTAGTGCTCTGAATCGCCAGAAACATTACACAACCAATGACTCAGTGACTGAAGTGCTTTCTTTTTCTAAAGTCTGTGCCTTTAAATGCCTGTATTACACATGTCTTGACCTGACCTTGGGTGTCTAATTGCTTCTGAGGATGGAAATACAGTTTGTTCATGGCCTTGATATAAAAAGAAATGAATGGTCTAAGGGTATTTGTCTAACATGTACCAAGATCTGAGTTTGATCCCCAGTGACCTATAAACTGGGTATGGTGGCATGCTGGAAGTGGAGGCAGAAGAATCAGGAGTTCAAAGACCACCTCAGCTACACGGGCAGTTTATGGTTAGAATGGGCTACATGAGATCCTGTCACAAAAATAAAGAGGAAGAAATAAAATTATGTCTATTTGTTGATGAATTACCTTATATATTAACGGAGCTAAGTCCAAAAACTAGCCAGAGGTAAGAAATCTATTCACTACAATTCTAGATTACAAACATGGCATACACAAATTTGTTGTGTTCCTATACAATAACGAGATGTCTAAAGGTAATCAATTCTACTTATAATAGCCACAAGGAGAATAAAATACATAAGATGAGCTTTAACATGAATTAATGAAGATCAGTACACAGAGACTATGAAGCATTGGTGAAAAATACTGAAGTAACCAAAAGAAGTGCATTGATTGTTTACTGATGTGATGACTTATGATCAGATGTCTCTGTTTCCCAAAGGGATGTACACATTTCAGGTGATTTTTATCAAAACTTTAATATCACTTTTCAGAACCATAGAAGTAAAATACCTACATTTTACACTAAACTGAGAAATGAGTAATTCAAACAGTTCTTAAGAACAGAACAAAATACAAATAAAAAGGGCAAAGCTATAGATTCGACACTTTTTGATTTCAAACTGTATTGCAAGTTCATTGACACTAAATCATCATGTTACTGGGGTGGGGGGGAGCAGCCCCTTTGTCACATACAGCAAGATAGAAATCTCAGTACAAAACCCAAATATTTGTGGTCAATTAATTTTTAATAAAGCTACCAAGAGCACATGAGGGATCAAGGACAGCATTTTGAATAACAAATAGTAGAGGGAGAGATGAATGCTCAGGTGCTCAAAAATGAAACTAGACTCTGGATATCACACAACATCTACTCAAATGAGCTATCAGAGACATTGTAAGTAGGCCTGAAAGAACAGGGCCACTAGGAAAAGCAAAAACAAAACCAAGAAAGAAACATCAGGGGAAAAACTCGTGATATAGTTGGGTAATGAATTTCTGTGTATGATTTCAAAAACAACAACAGAAAAAAGAGAAATTGGATATCCGCAAAATAAAAGCATGAACACAAGAAAAGGAACACTCAGTAGAGAGAGAAACTACTTGTGGATTGGGATACACTATTCACAAATCACATGGTTCATATGAAAAATGTTTAAGACACTCAAAGAGCTCAGTAACATGGAAACAAACAAACCAAAGCAGAGAGAGAGAGAGAGAGAGAGAGAGAGAGAGAGAGAGAGAGAGAGAGAACAAGTTAACACAGGAAAGTATGTTTTCTAATCATTAAGGAAATATAAATTAAAACTAGAATATCACTTAACACTTGCTAGAGTAGCTATTATCAAAGAGACAAATGACAACCAAGTTTTAGTGAACCCATAGAAAACAGAAATCTCCTGTACACAGTTGGTGGGCATGCCAGATAGTGCAAACAATACAGAAAACAGAATGGAGGGCTCTCAAAAAAGAAAATTAGAGCTACCATTTAGCACAGCAATACTGCCTGTTAAAGTAAAATCCATCTGTTCTGTTGACGAGATAGCTGCACTTATTATTGTACTATTAAAAGTAGAAAACATTTAAGTGTGCACCAAATCCTGAATATATAAAGAAATTAGGGTACAGATCTACAACAGACGACTCTTCAGCATTAAACACTGAAGTGGAAGACCATTATTTTATGATATGAATGAAGTAACAGAAAGATATGTGCCCCTTGCCTCCCACTTAATTATGGAATCAAAACATGTCAGTGGTTACCAGGCGGCGGAGAGTGCAAAGGTACAAAGGTCTAATAGTTATTTTGTTGCTGTATTAAAATATCATGACCAAGGCTACTTATAGAAAGAAGTTTATGTGGACGTAGTGCTCCAGAGCTATGGCATCAGAAGGCCCAAGGAGGAAGCTGAGATAGTACATTTCAACCACGTAGAGTGTGTTAACAGGGAATGGAGTGAGGCTGCAACTCTCTAAGGCTGTCCCTAGTGACACACTTCTTCCAGCAAGGAATAATCTCCTAAAGGATCCATAACCTCCAAACAGTGCAGTTCACAGGGGACCAAGTGGTCAAACACTTTAACCTGTGGGTGAACAGCTCTCATCTAAACCATCACAGAATGGGTGACAAGGGCAGTCACAGAACTAAGCCATAGTTAGACTTAAGACAGTATTGTATACTCAGACACAGTAGAAAGATTATAGAAAATGAAAATGCACTGTATATTTTTAAAAGCTAGAAAAAAATGTTTTCCAGTGTTTTCACTAGAAAGCCTAACTGTTTGAGGATATATGCATATTTAACATGATTTAAATAGCCTCAAATGCATACATGAAAAGAAACTGCAAAATAACATACAAAATTTACAACTTTAAGATCTTAATATATGGATTAAAATGAACTTAAAATTATATTTACATGATTTTAAGGATAGTGAAATTTGAATAATCTGATTTTATAACTTGTTTAAGAATATTTACAGGATTAAAAACGCACGTTTTCTTTTCTTTAAAGACTTATTTTATTCTTGACAATGTATATGCATGTGTGTCTGTGTGAGGGAATGTGTAAAAGAGTATACACGCCCACAGAGACATTGGATCCCCTGATCTGGAGTTACAGACAGCTGTGAGCCACACAACGCAGGAGCTGAGAACTGAACGTGGGTGCTTTGTACAAGCAGTGTGTGCTCCAGTCTCCCCAGTCCCTGTACATTCCTCTTCAATGAGTACTTATATGCTCAGAGAGAACTGAGTTAAACTTCTATAAAACCGTAGGAATATATTCGGTGGAACTCCCAAGATTTCATTATAAGGATAACGTTTATTAACTATACTGCAGTAAACAACTATATAAAATTGAAATCAATAAAGGAAAGCTTAAAATATTTCTAAACTTTACTTGGTTTAGATGGCAAATCATATTGAGAAGTTAAAAATAAACCTAAATGTAATATATAGAACATATAACACAATTCATTACATGAATATGATGATGATTCAAATTTTCAACCACTGATATTCAATTTTTTCAAAATATGAAAACTACTTAAGCATTTGAGTTGGAAAATTTAAAGAGGAACAGTGGTGATATTAAAATGTTAATAGAAATAATGAAGTTATAATATCAATGTAAGTATAAGCTATAATCAAAAAGAGTAGTAAAAATTGAAATTATTACTTGCAAGGTTTATCAAAAAATCTATGCACAATAGATTATTCAAGTTCACAACAGAAATTGAGAAAAAATGACAAAATTACAGATCCAGTAGAATGCTAAAATTAATTATGAGAGTATTATGGGTTATATTGTGACAACACATCTGAGACTTGGGGACAAATAGATATTGTTACTTAAAAAGAAAACTTTTTGCACTGAAAATTAAATAGAGATTTCAAGTTGGTCAGAAAACCAATTCTAGGTCAAGAATTTCATTTTAAAGTTTATGTGGAAAAAATGGACATAAATATCAGCGTCCACTTTGTAGAGCATTCTGGGAAAATAGCATTGTAAGTTATCCTTATGGCAATATGCCTATCACAGGCATATTGAAGGAGAAAGGGAAAGAAATACCAAGAAGATGTTAGAGAGTGTGAAATAAGACCAGTGTATAAGAACGAGCAGATAAATGTCACCCATGCAGCATGAATAACACACAAGTAAGACACCTAGTCAAGAATGATGTCGGAGAGAACGCTGTATCCAGGAGAAGAGGCAAATTGAATCCTTGCTGCCTAGGGAGAAGCCTGCTTTTCTTTCTTTCTTCATTCATTCTAGTTTATTTTATGTTTGTGTTTATGATTATTTGTATGTGGTATGTGCATGTGTGTTTACACTGTGTGTACACACATTCATACATGCACATTTGGAAGCCAGGGCTCGATGTTGACTATATTCTTCTATTGCTCTCTACCTTACCTTTTGACACAGTGTCTCCCAGTAAACCTGCAGCTCATTAAACTGAATGATCTGTCTAACCAATGGGTTCTTGGGATAAATATTTGTAATTACACTCTAAACATCGAAATATAAAAGTTCAAATTTTAAAATGGACATAAATAAAACAGAATCTCTATTTTAAAGGGACTATTATTTTGAAACGCAATACAAATCAAAAGTAAAACAGACAAATCAGAATTACTCTATTAATAAATGAAAGTGCAAATTACTGGCTAAAATAAATGAACTATATTATATACTCCCCCCAAAAGGTTACATTCTCAAATATGGCAAGACTATTTCAGAATCATAAATAGAAGCAGATTAATATGAAATGATCAGAAATGTGTAAAGCTAATTCATATTTATGAAATAGTGGATTCAGAAAAAAGAACAATTATTAAACTCCATTAGTAAACAGGAAATGTACATTTAGAGCATGGCGAGATACTATTTTACACTTGAGTCTAACAATAATACGAATGTTAGATGATGTCAAAGGGTAATAAATAGGTGAAATTATCTGCAAATATGAAAATTTGCATATAATATATAAAGACCTTTTGGCTCAAGATATTGTAAGGCTATTCACAACAGGACTGGTTCCAATGGCATAATAAATTAATTCATAGTGTTAACTCCCAAATAAAACTATTATCCCTCTTCAGGATAATTGAAAAATAAATTCTAATATGCTATCATAGTTCACGCTGAAGAGAGACAAATTAAATATACGTCTGCCAAAAAGGAGCTGGCAAGATGGATCAGTGTGTGAAGATGCTTGCTGCCAAGTCTGCTGACTTGAGTTTGAGTCCTGGGATCCACAAAGTAAAAGGAGAGAACCGACTACTGCAAATTGTTCTGTGACCTTCACCTAAGCATTGTGTGTAAGTGTGTACACACACACACACACACACACACACACACAGGGAGATTAAAAAAACATTCAAAATGTATGAACCTCTGCTAAAAATGTTATGGTAATACCCAGGTTATTTAACCTTCCATATCACACTGGGTGTTGTGGTACAAACCTTTAATCCAAGTACTTGGGAGGCAGAGGCAGGTGGATATTTGTGACTTTGAGGCCAGCCTGGTTTCCACATTAAGTTCCAAGCCAGCTGGAGCTACAGGAACACCCTGTTTTAAAAAAAAAGTATTAAACTTCCATACCAATATTGTATATAATAAGTATAAATATGTATTTATATATACAATCACACATATGAATGAAAACCACATAAATGGCCAACAGTAAGTTTTGGGAAAAGGTCCCCAAGACAGGAAAAAGAATGGAGTACATTTACCTCTGGTATTCCAAGACAACCACTTATACTTTATAATGTTTTATGTCTACCTACATGAGTACACCTACTTACATTCGGGCAATACACTCATACACATAAAACAAATATAATTTTAAAAAAGAAATAAAAGAGCCAATCCCATCAATATGTGCAAGCATCTGTCATGATTAGCAACAATTGCTTGGCTAAATTATGACATTCACCAAAGGCTATGGAAACTGGATACCAACGCTTGTTGCTTTTGCATATCTGGGTATAATAAAATTCACTTAAACTTAACGGTAACATAGACATAATTTTAAAATTAAATAGGGTAATGTTCTCTGTCATCTGGGTGGTTTTCATGAACACAGAGCTCCAAGTGCAGATATACAATGATTCAGAGTTTGTGACAAGATACTGCATAAACAACATAATTGTTTTATGATAGTTGAGTTATTCTTCTCTACAAATTATTCTCTTTCAATGCTAATGATTGGCAAACACTACAAATTCTCTGTCAATTCTGCATCATTTACACATTGACCTTCCTGTCAGCCTCAACCACTATTTTGAGACATTTGTGTTAGTAACAGTGGCCACAATAGAAGAAGGAATATCTATCACTTTTTCGATATTTTAAGTCAGCTTAAGATGAGAAAGTAACTTTATATCACATATAAGTTCGTCATATAACACTCACAACACCTCCATATTAACCAAAAAATAGACTCCATGCTGGATTTCCTCCAAATCCCAACAATAAAGTTTATAGCACTGTAGAAAATACATAGTACCATTAAAGTGCACTTGCATCAAGAGCATTGTTTAGGATGGAGAGATGCACTTGGCTGTAGTCCAGGAATCAGGAGGTTGGAAGGTGAAGAAGACACACCTGGCTACAGGAAAACCATTGTGAACTACAGAATTCTGGGTCCTCTGCAGGGCACACATCTTGGCTCTAGCTATCTCAGCAACGATTATCACAACAACAGCAAAAGAAGTGAAGTCTCTCTATTTACTTCTTTTCAATGTTGTGGATAAAAGCAGGATTGTGCACCTGCTAGGCAAAGCCTCCACTGCCAGGATTCACATTCAACCCTTAACCCAAACTGCATTACTGAAATCCCATGGTTGAGCATGCTTCTTTTGGGCTTAGATTGAATCAAGTATTGGAAAAGGAACCACCAGGGAGATCAGGGAAAGAAACATACAAACTTGGCCTTAATGACATTGATATTTTTAAATTACAGTTAAATCGAAAAATGCAGTATTTATTAAATATTTTGGCATTATCAATTTTACTCTTAACTTGAAAATTAACTTGATCATTTACTTAAAACAGCTCTGTGTCTTTTAGATTGTGTTATAGTCTAGAAACATTATTTCTGCATTACAAGAATAAAATTGTTATTTTTAGAACCTTTTAGGATTTAACACAAAGCTATGTGCATAAAAAACAATGAACTGATCTTGATGTTAGATATATATATGCATATGTAAATAAGAATATATATTTATATTGAGCTGGTGCTTTCTTTATTGTTCCAGCCGTAGGTGACCTCATGTCCCTGCTTGCATCCAAATACAAGGTCTGTCAAGCCTTCAGATCTCCAGCCAGTCACATCGCGGGCTCCCATACTCTTGTATTGTGCACTCCTGAGGGTAGAAGTGGCAGCTGGGCCTATCTCTGTCTCCAGAAACCCAGGCTCCTCTGAGACTCTGCTCTCCTCAGCACAGCTTCCGAAGAGCACACACTAGTCACCCAGGTCCAGCTTTGTGGCCCCTGCATTTGTCAACCCAGACTCACCTCACTTTTATCAGTTTCAGGAGGAGGCTGTATTCTGCACTGAACTTGCTCTAGGTTCCTTCAGTAAATATCACTGTCTCTTCAAAAGCTTCCAACATTAAGGCTAAAGATTCTTTCAAACACTGAATCTATTCTTTTGACTAGAACGGAGAGAAACATGTTCCAAGATGCACATCACAAGACACCTAAATTTCCTATTAATGACATTATTTTTCATACACTGAAAGGAATATGATGCCCCCAGTGATATCTCTGATGCATATTATGATACTCTAGTGGGGAAATTCCTGTACAAGATTCCCATCACAGGAAAAAGAATGAAAAAAAGGCTAATACCAGTAAGAAACTGAGTTCTTGAGTTGTTCAGGAAATTAGACACAGAGGGGATAGTTTCCTTGGAAACTCAGTCTTGAAGGATTGCAAAAATCCAGAAGCTAAGAATAGCATGGTAAATAAATTTGGTAACTGCTTGTGTTATTTTATATGTATGAGTGTTTGGACTTCATTTAAGTGCACTGTACATGCAATGCCTGTGGAGGCCAAAAGAGGGCTTCAGAACTGGAGTTATGGACATGTGAATACTGGGAACCAAATCCCCATCCTCTGCCACCTCTCCAGCTCGGTAACTACTTTTGAAGGTGAACTTTGGCCGAGACACAGTCAAAGCCATTAGGGTGTGCATGGTCTCTCATTGTCTTTGTACCATAAAAAAATACAGGAGTAACTAGCAGACTAGTATGAAACACTTAAAGCATTTACTAGGTAAGACTCAGAAAAAATAAAAATTGTGCTGAAGTGGTCAATACTAGGCTGGAGGCCAAATATGCCACCATTTGTACTGAAACATTTAACTCTAATATCAATTCAAAATACCATAGCATATATAAGAATTGACTCAGGTGGGACATTGCACTAGAATTCTCTGGAAATTTCATTGTAGACTAGAGCAGCAGGGGCATGTGTTAGAGTTCTAGGAAACTTCTGTAAGAAGCTAACAACAAGGGAGGTCAGGACATATGGAGATGAAAATAACACTGAAACAGAAAAACTGAAACGAAACAAAAATGCCCCAGCCTTTTGGCCTTTTGAGAAGGAAGAGACACAAGAGGGATTGTACAGGCAATTGAGGATTCAAATTGGCAAAGTGAGTCTAAATTTGTTTCCATCTCTCTTGTCATGAAAGATTTAAACAACGTAGCACAATCTCTAAGAGAAATCGCCAGGGTGTAAAGAAATAGCCATTGCTCTCCAAGAGTAAGAAAGGACTTGTTCACTGGGCATGTGAATCTATTTGGCAGTTGAACAAGGGGCGGGGGGAATCATTAAATTCTATATACCAATATCCTCTTAGAAATATACTCAAAGCTTTAACTATGTTGTGATTTTAATAGGCATTCAGTAGACTGCAGTAGAGCAAATACAGATATACCTACCTACTACATACAAACACACACACACACACACACACACACACACACAAAATCAAGGAGTAGATAATTATTATGAAGATGTAATACTCTATGACAGGGAAATTATGTAAGATGGAAGGAAGGATTGTGTTTAACAATATATCCAAGGGAATGGGAATATGGCTCAGTAGTTAAGAGAGCTTGTTTTGTAATTTAAAAAAAAAAAAAAAAACAGTCACAGGCTGGGGAGATGTGGGGAGCTGGCTCAGCAGTTAAGAGCACTGACTACTCTTTCAGGGGATCAGGGTTAGATTTTCAGCACCCGAATGGCAGCTCACAACTCTACTAACTCCAGTTCCAGGGGATCCTCCCCCTCTTCTGACCTTACATGCATGCACTTACATACATGCAGGCAATACACTAAATAAAAATACATAATATTACATAAAGTTAAAAAAATAAAAAAAGCAGTTACCAAACCTAGTTACCACATCATTCTTATCCTGTAGATGTTTACAATGTCAGTACCTTAATACCCTGAGGATTCTGTAAACACTTGTGATTCTTGAGGGATCCATCAACCTCTTTTGGCCTCCATGTGTGTGCACAGGTATACACACCTGCACATATATGTGGGTATATAGACATACACAAATATATAAAATAAATCTTTCCAAAGGCAGTAAGCAGAAATCACAAAATAAATAAATCTCAGATAGTTCAAGGAATTCTTCTAGAATTTAGGTTTAAAAGATTTTAAAAAGAGAAAGCAAATGATTTGGAAAGAAAGCAGTCTTTATTCATCTATAGAACCCTAGATCAGGCATCTGTCTAGGGGACAGTTCTATCAGAATATCTCATTGAGCTCAACATTAATATCACATCAACATTATTTCTCCTCACCTATTTCTGCTAATCTTTATGTTGGTTCACAATCACTTTCCCCATGGTTACTCATGAACAAAATTCAAAGTGGTCCATAGCGCTCTGCTCTTCAGCACAATGAAAGATTCTCCATGCATCTTGTCTATGTTCATCTCCAAATCACTCTCATCTTATGTCTGTCTCTCCTTTCTGCATGGCTGATCCGGGTTGACCTTATCTGTCACCTGAACTGACACAGAAGCCTCCTCCCAAGCCTCCTTCTCTCCACTTCTATTCCTGTCTTCGGGATCATTTGCCATCAGTTGATCTTGTCAAAATTTAAATCAGAACACCAACTGTCTCCCCTAAATCCTTTATTTTTCTCAGAAATTTGAAGTCAGTGGAGATACAGATGTTAATGTTCTTAAATATTCCACTTCATAAAGGACTAGACAAAGACGGAACAGAACCTCAAGCCACAGTCATCATTTATAATCAACATAACATTACATAGCAGTCTTACAAGGCTCAAAATGTGGACAGGGTGTAAATAATACCTAAGAGAGTCAGAGAGAGAAATACAAAACATACAAAGCTGTACTGGCTGATACTGGTTGTCCATTAACTGGATTTTGGAATCAACTAAGGGATTAGCCACACCAGTAAGAAATATTCTTAGTAGGTTATTTAAAGTGGGAATACCACTGGAAATGGGAGTGGTTCTTTCTGAGGAGAGTCAGATAAAGAAGACCTGAAAGGAACGCTTTGTTTGCTTTTGTTTTGTTGTTCTGTTCTGGCTATTCTTCATTGATTTCAGGTATCACTGGAGAGTTCATTTACTCTGTTGACCAGTTCATCTATACTGTTCTTGAACTCATTTACCTTGTTACTCTCAGTGTGGCTGCTAAATTCCTCCTCTAGTATCATAAACCAGCTTCTTCAGGCCTTCAACACGAACTTAAGATCAGTGAGTCTCCCCGAAGTCTCCAGTCCTTCAGCACTACTCTGGGATTACCAAGGCTTCTGGGCTGTGGGCTGAGAAGTTACAGGATTCTCAGTCTCTCTAGCATGGACAGCCATCACTGGAGTACGCAGAACATACTCTTTAGGCCAGTCTAATAACCACTGTTTTAGCACATGAACTCACTCTATAGCTCTGCTCCTTCAGAGAACCCTGAGAAATACACATATTGTCTGAGAGGCCTCAAGAAACAAAAGCACTCAAATTGCCAGGATGGACCTTCTGAAATGTGTGCCGAGGCCAGTGTGATAAAGGGGACATATGCTTAGTGCACTTTAATTTAGAGACAATATATAAATCTTTGTTGGATGACTTTAATAACAATTTAAGAGCAGAAAGTATTTTAAAAATAATATAATCATGGAGGGGGGTGCTTGAGAGATGGCTCAGTGGTTAAGAGCACTTGCTACTCTTGTAGAGGACCTGGGTTCAATTCCTCACTCAAATAATGGCTAGTACCAGTCGTCAACTCCAGTTCTAGGGGATCTGTCACCCTCTTTTGGATCCCATAGGTTCCAGGCAAATACATCAAAGCAAGCACTCATACACATAAAATACAGTAAAAAACAGTCAACATATTAATAAAAATAAAAGCAATATAGTGCAGCTGGAAATGGCCTGTGGTTAAGAACACTGCCTACTCTTTCATAGATCTAGAGTTCACAGTTCACCCCACCCAAAATTACCTGAAGGCTCATATGCCTGTAACACTACCTTCAAATGAACGGACACCCTCTACTATGCACTGTGACTGACTGCACTAATGTGAACACACACACACACACACACACACACACACACACACCCCTAAATAAAAATAAAATAAAGCAGGACTGGACAGATAGTTCTATAGTTAAGAGCACTCTGCTATTGCAGACACCGTGAGTTTTGTTACCTGCACACACATGGCAGCTAACAACTATCCATAACTCTAGATCCAGGGAATCCAACACCTTTGTCTGGCCTCCTCAGGCAATTCTTGCACTGGTGTACTCACATGCAGGCAGGCAAAACACTCAAATACATAAAATAAAAAGTAAATAATAGTAACAGATAAATTTAAAAAATTTTTAAAAAACATAAAATAAGAAGCAGCAATGGACTGACTATGTGTGGATATTCATAATTCCTGTTAAATTCCTTCTCTGGTGTCAGAAACCAGCTGATACATAATAATGATACACTGATTGCTTTAAAAAAGATTCCATACATCATAGAAAAAATGTTTTGAGGTACAGAAATGACAATGACTGTGGAGGGACTGTAGCACAGATTAAACAAGATTGCCCATATTTTCATAATTATTCTGTGAGTGCATACAGACGCTCATATGCAAGTGGGTGCATGTGGACATGGATGTAGGGCTGGTGGGCAAAAAACAAACTTGAGTGTTGTTTCTCAGGCTCTGCCCACTTTCTTTTTTGAGACAAGTGATAGTTTCTGGGAAGGGAAGAGTCCGTTTTCTTTATGGGTGTGACACCTGGTAGACTGGCCAACCCAAGAGCGTTTGAAGAGCACAGATTAGACTCTGGAGGGCTTTACACAATGTTTTCCTTTCTCAGCACATCTATCTGAATTATGTGAAGGTGAATTTATTTCCTTGGTTGTAAAAAGACATACTGTGCTCCTCTTTCTGTGATTTTTACGTGTATAGTAAAAACCAACATACTATTGTTGTCATAGTAATTTTTCAACAGTCTCTCAAGTCGGTTGTTCTTCAGCATGATGTAACCATTATGGAAAGGTGTTTACCAATGTCTGTTAAATGTTTATTTCTTTTCTCATTTGTTTAATTATTATTTTTCTTCTAAAAAGGACTTAAATGGGTTTCTTATTTAGTCACTTCTTGATTTTCAATCTTAAAATTATCTAATAATATGAAAAACTATACTTAGTACTGGTAGTGCACAGCTTTAATCCCAACACTTGGGAGGCAAAGGCATGCAGACCTCTGTGAGATCAAGGCCAGCCTGGTGTACATAGTAAGTTCCAGGCCAACTGAGGCTATAGAGCCATCCTGCCTCAAAGAAAATTAAAATTAATTTAAAAATTGTCCTTGCAATGGCAAAAAGTTAAGAATAATAAAGTGCATGGAGTCTCTTGGAGGGGCAAGGGTAGTCAAGATGGGAATGCGAGTCTGAAAATGACCAGAGTAAAACGGGCAGAATTCTCAAAGAATTAATGCAAATATTTTTTTAAATGGAAAGAACATTTAGTAGCTCTCCTTCAGCTTTGGCACAGTAAGAACAATTAAACTTCAGTACTTTCATGTGTTACAAACATGAGCCTGATTAAACTATGTGTAGGTGTTAACAAATATATATTTAGGAAGAAAGTGAGAGAATTCTTTATATGGTAAAAAGGAGAATATTTTTTAGTCTGTTTGCATGCATTTTTTCTATATTTGGTTAAAAAAAAAACAGCTTCAATATGTTCTAGCATATAAAAAACTGAATAGCCCATACCCACATTCTATGACGATAGCAAATATAAAGAACAAGGCATTTAAAGGTACATGGAGATGAAATTCTTAAATAGCTCTTGGTTCAAAAAGTAAAAGAACCTGTAATTACACATAGTTTAGGAAACAGCAGGGTGAATTTGCATTCAGAATGGTGGATTGAAAAGCATTTTCCCCTGAGAACTCTTCACTGCTGTGGGCGCATTTACATTTCAAAATGAATAAAATTAGTTAAAATACTCACTAATACTCAGTAACATTAGTGATAAAGTAACCAACCAAAGACAATAGGTGAAAGCAGAAAATAGGAAAATATTAAATCAAGGTCAATGGACATGAACGACACGATGAAGGATGAAGAAGAAGTTGTGGAGGGCAGTGTGAAGAGTAATAAAATATGTCCTCACTAGAGAACTAAAGCGGCACACCACAATCCATAGGTGCTCAGTCTCAGCAGAGGAAAAGAGGAAGAAATACAAGCAAGAGCAGGAAAGGGTCTGCTCCCACAACTGTGATTATTTCAAAGTACGCCATGGCCGTGGCTGTATTGAATGATCGTAACTAAAACCAAGCTCTTATTCCTAAAGCCTTTGTCTTTACTCATAAGAATGTGCATGTGTTAGTGTCTGATGTGGGTGCACGCATGATAGCGCAGAGTGCCAGAAGCCAGAAGAGCGTGGTAGATCCCCTGGGGCTGGAGTTGCAGGTGGTTGTGAGCTGATGTGCATGGTTCTAGGAACAAAACTTGCTTCTTCTACAAGAGCAACTAGCACTCTTAACTACCAAGCAATCTCTCCAGTCCCCAAACTAAAATTAAGTTCTATAAAATACTGAGTTCATGATTTTTTTATTTAAATTTCTAAAAGAACTAGCTAATTGCACGTACACTATGAAAATGCATGTCATTCTTCTAGAAGCTGGATAGAAATGAGAAATTCCTCATGAGAGATCATAGAGTTTGCTCTCCACTTTGTACGTTGATTTATTGTTTAAATTTACATAAACTACAAAACAGAGACAGTCCATATCCATTCACACAGGACTATATTTCTACAACATCAAAATCATGTTCAAGATTAATCAGCATGAAAAAGTATCATATATAAAGAAAATAAAATTAGAGTGATAGTTTGAATGTTAGAAAATATCTTGGAGCATAGAACTAACACACATTTAAATGTGCTAAAATAATAAACAATAACTTGAACACAAACTTTACTAATAATCTTACTGAATTGTCCGCTGTAAAATATCATTTATATAGAATAAGTTTGATTTATTAGAATTGTTATTAATAACAGAATTTTAAGTGGATGTTAGCACATATTGACTACTTATATAGTAAAACTTTAAAAATTGAATCAGGAATTCCTTAACTAAAGTTTCTACCTAACAACTGTTTTATAGCAGTGTGCAGATATTTTCCCACAGTCATTTTTATTTTTAAAAGTTAAAATCAGAAATAATTCGGATACCCATAACAGGAACTCGTGAAGTATAACAAATAATGCTACACCATTATTCATTAATTATAGGAAGACACCTTTTAAAAGCATTCACAGTTTAGTTTTCAATGACTTATTTTCATTTTCAAAAACACCCCACAGGTAGAGGTTCATGCAGCTTGCATATGATTTTGTTGAAATATTAATAAAGGCATACTTATAAATTACTAGCATCATTTCTGGAAGGAAAATTTTCCATAATATTAAATGGTCTTATGGTGTTCAGACTGCTTCCACACTAAGTTTTTTGCTCTCATAATAAAAAAAATGTATTAAAATAAAGTGCTATTTGAAGGTATAAATGTGGCCTCAATTTTGAAAGCTGCAAGATACAGAATTCAGATATTCATGGTAGTAACTGTTATGATTATCTTGTATCAAAGAATAATTGAAAAGAATTCTTCATATTGGCCATTACTTCTTATCTTACATTTTTAATTAAGAAAATGTGTGAGACATCAGGACAGAAAATAGGCAAAAAGAACCCTGGGAATCCACAACTCCTTCTAAGATAACCAGGTGCATTCTGATTAAATTCCCGGTATGATAATTAATCCACTGTTCTGTGCTGTAATCGTACCAAACTATTTTTGCTAAATGTTTTCTTTAATGGTTACCAAGGTTCAAATTAAGTTGTTTATATTTTCATTCCAAGCAGTAATTGTTCCTGGCTACTCATTTTTTTCAAATCACCAATAAAGAAATTAAGATACTAATTTCCCCTGAGACAAGCGGCAAATACGTAGGGAAGCATACTCCCACGTCACCCGAAAGGACTCTCCTGACAACTATAACTGTGAGAGTGAACACTAAAAATTCTGCTCTAAAAATCCTTCTTTTTTTCTTTTTTTAAGGGAGGAAAGGTTTATTTTAGCTCGTGGTTTCAGAAAGTACAGTCGTTCATAGCCTAGAAGGTACAGTGGCAGGAACCTGAGGCTGCTTCTTCCCAGGACCCTGAAAGAAAGCTAAGAAAGCAGGCGAACAGGAGTGTATAATACACAAAGGCCCAGGCCCAACCTTCTAAGGTTCCATAGTCCTCAAGTTGATGCCATAAACTGCCGTCCAAGAGTTCAAAACATGAGCCTGTGGGACATTGCAGACAAACTTCAACACACACCATAATGAATTTCAACAAAGCTTTAGGTTTATAATTTTACAGATACAGTTTTTCAGGAGGGAGACCAGATATCTATAGATAGACTATAAATCAGGCACAATGTCATCACAATACCATAAAAACTTTATGTGATTTAAAACATTATTGCTTACTCTTATGAAATGGTGAATTTAACCAAATTAATAATTCTACAATTTTATTATGTTTCCAAAATTACACTGCTTGGCAAATAATATAAGCACTGAAGTAAGCTTTCAAAATTACATTAATTGCAGGCAAACTGAAAATTTTGTCAGCATGCGCTTTCTTCTTTATCTACTGAACTGCAGCAAAATTAATCCTACAAAAGTAAACATCTCACGGGGAAAAACAACACTGCAATTATCACTGTTTCCCTGAAGATTTTCAAGTATTGTAGGAACAACTGTCTATAGAAAACCAATTCAAGTTTGACCTTGCTTTTCCTAAAAGTAAGGGATAACAGAGCTATCAGTGGAAAACAAACAAACAAACAAATAAAACAATCGAACAAAGCAGACCAAAGTTTCTTTTTCTTTCTCTACTTGTCATCCTCTGTCCTAAGATTATTGCACTTAGGTTTATGGTTCTTTTCCATCTTCTTCAGTTATGGGGTAACATCTATAGTCCTTCCAGTGAGGAGAAATCAATAATAAACATTATGGATCTCAAAAGGAAAATGAGAAGCACAAACTTTTACCTGACTTTGGCTTTTAAGAACATCCTGATAACCCTAAAATGCCAGATTCACAAAGATTGTACAGCAAGCTGCCTCAGCATACGTTAAGAGCTCTGAAGCAGACAACAGTTTTCTGTTTCTCTTCTGATCCACCTGCAGTATCTTTTGTCTCTCCTTCTTTATGGCTGTAGGCAGTTCAGGCCTGGCACCTTGCATTGGTTCAGCCTCTCTCACAGTGATCTCAGTCACATTTACATAACTTGTAAATAACTTGGATTAACCTCAATCACACCCCATCATTTCACATCTTGATGAAATTCCTTCTTTCCTTCAAATACAATGTGCACATTTATCAATGTGCTATTTGCTTCTATTCAGCTAAGTTCGGGAAGTGAATTTTTAGCATATACTGAGATGGTGACTTCACCCCCAGACTGGTGCTAGTCATGTCTGCAGGGAACAGTGCTTTTCCTAGCCTCCTTTTTAGTCTACACATGCTTCCTTGTTGTCCAGCCTCTTTGGGCTAAGAATGTTTTAAAATCACAGGTTTTTCTTCTACAACAGCACCAATGTTCCATCCCAGAATGATAGACACAGACTTCATCTGGACTTTGCAGACCCTGACATGCCTTTGAACACCGTCCATTTTTATAAGCGGTCCTAGTCTAAATTTTATCACTCTCTTCATTTTTTTTAATCTTCTTCTGCTTTTCCAGATGACAATTTAACAAGTGCTTATTTTAGGGAAGCAGATGTTTTTTCACTCCAAATTTGTCATTGGTTCATACGAGTTTGGCCTTTTTATTCCTTCTACTGGTTTAGGGGCTTGAATGAAGTACTCCTGAAATTTGGGGTTTAATTCAGACAGTTAGTTCCCTCTCAGTAGTCTTGACTTGGCTGGTTCGGGTGGCTTCTCACTATTATACGTACACTTTGAACAGCCTACAAAACTTAAGAAGTCAGAAAAAACAGTTGTTCCTCTCTTAGGAAAAGACCAGCTCTTCAGAACACCACGAAAGACCGGAACACCTGGGTACTCTGTGCAGGCATCCTTCCCATTGGCCTCCTGGTCAAAGTGAACACAGTAGCATCAGTCCTGGCTCCAGGCGAGGCCCACAGCTGTGCGCCAAGGCAAGGCACGCTCCACTCTGAAATGCTTTTATTAAAATTAAGAGTGGCACTTTCTGTGATAAACCTGTTATAGATGTTTAAAGTTGTACAAAACTTTTCATTGATTTTTAAGTGTGATGCCAGCGTATCTCTTATGAGGGACTTACACATAGTGATAAAGTGGTAAATAGCCCCAGAAAGCTAACTGAGATACCCTAAACTTGTCTCTAGTGTATGTTGAGAAAACCCACTCTCCAATTTCACTAGTCAGTCATTTACTCCCAAGACCGCCCCTAGGGAGGCAAGTTTATCTTCAGTTATGCTAAATAGATGGGGAAAATACTTAGTATGTCAATGAAGTAGTGAGTTGCTCTGTATTCTCTAATTCTCAGCCCAGAGACTGCAGTTACTGGCCCAGTTAAGTAAATTTGGCTGATTCAGAACATCTGGAGTCTGAGTGGTCCTTCCCAAGGTCTAAATGCCATAACAATAGAACACTGAACTGCTGTTGGAAGAATGGTTTTCTCTGAGGTAATTTCTAAGGACCACAATAAATGAGGGCTTGATTTTGAGTACTGAGATCAATACACAGGACCGCAACACCTCACAAAACAGAAAACTATCCTCCTACAACAGTAAGTCTCAGAAACAAGATTGGTAAGTCAAAGTTCAAGTTGTAACTTGGTAAATCATGCAGGGTTATGTATGGAGAAAATTCACATTTTTTTTCTTGTGACATACTGTTTCTAGGATTTATTTTGTAATATATCCAGTAACAGAAATATCAGAATCAGTTCAAATTTAACAGAAAAGCACTACATTGTAGTTTCCAATAGAAGGGAGAATTTAAGGGGTTCTTAAATATATAATAGTAGCCTGTATATAAATCATGCAGCTCATGAGTATCTAACTAATATTTTAGCTTTAGTATAGATTCTCATATCATGTACAGAATGCACAGACATTGTTTTAAGCTGTAACCAATGTGTAGTGCTCTAGAGCAATCTAGCTTTTTTTCCAATTAGATTATCAGGAACTTTTCAGGGGTAGAAACCATTCTCGAAGCTAACCAAGAATTACTTCTTCATGTTATGAAGACTTTTCTTTATCTCTGTTTTAACCCAAAAATGAAAGACATTCTTTCTGCTCTTCTAGATGAACAGATGACAACCTTCAAATGCCATCATTTTTTATATATCAACTAAATTGCCCATTTGAAGTATTAATGTAAAACAATGATATTTTAGTAAATTCTTGTCAGTGCCAATATAAGATCTTTCATAAATATAGCCTACAAATGCACAAGCTTAAACATATATACACTCTGGCTTGCATGGTGTGTATGTGCAGTGCATGATGGGTAGATACGGTCATATCTATGCAGAGTCCAGAAAAGTTCTCTCTTTTCTCAGAAAAGATTCCCCTAAGACAGAATCTCTTCACTGAACCTAGCAGCCAACAAGCTGACCCCCCAACATCCACACACACAACTAAAGCATTATTGTGATTACAGGCCTATGAAGATATGCTCAGTTTTTACCTGGGTGCTGGGGATCAGACATCAGATCCTCATGTTGTTGAAGAATGTGTTTTTACACACTAAGCCATTTACTCAGCCCCAATTTTATTTTTATGGGCCTCTCTTTATGGCTACTATGACACATGCTTTCAAATGTCTATGTAATTTTAATTATTAGATAGTAAGAGATATGCCAGTTACTTGGCTTGGTGGGTAGAGGTATTTGACTCCAAGACTGAAAACTTGAGTTTGATCCCCCTAAAAATGTCCTCTGGTTGCCACATATACTATAGCATGTATGTGCCTATGCACACAAAACTAATGAATAAATAAATAAATAAAATAAAAGGAAACAAAAAATGAGAGATCAGAAATCCTTGGAAATAAACATTTTAAATAAATCAGCAGCGGGAAAAGTAAAAATGTCATTTTGCTTCACTCTAAACCCTCGTTGAGGTACGTAAATATCATCTCATGCACATTACATCAATATAGGCATCTACTTTCTTTGTTAGAGCAGAGCAAATACTTTTGCACACTGCTCACAATGAATGCCACAGCTTCCATCTTTCCTCCTGACCTCTTTGCCATCAAGCGTCTGATCCACCAGTAAAAGGAAGTTAATCAACATATTTTTATCCAGTAGTGAACAAATAAATAATGTTTTCAAACCAGAAGTTATATGTCCTAATTGAATTGGTACAAAAATAACTATATCTCATCCAAAACCTATTTTTTTACAAACTTCTAATCATGTGTGAAGTTCTCATTGTCCATACTAAAATACACATGTATTTCATTGGTTTTTAATAAATTAATTCTTTGAAATTTATTTATTTCTATTCTATAAATCTTAATGTTTTGCCTGCATGTATATAAGCACTCCCATGCCATACAATGTCCATGGAGGCCAGAGCAAGGCATTGGCTCTTTTGGAACTGGAGTGATTGGATGGCTCTTAGCTGCCATATGAATGCTGAGAACAGAATTCATGTCCTCTGCAAATCAGCCAGTGATCTTAACCACTGAGCCATCTCTCCTAGCTTCTATATTTGTGTTTTGAATGTCCCAGAAAAGACTTATTCATTCAAGCAGTCTGTGAATATTGGGAGCTTAGTTTGTGATAGGTGCTGCAGCACATTTCTGCTTTAAGATTTCTGGCGGCAATTGACTGTGTTTATCTGCTGCTTAAAGCTAAACAATTCTAGCCTGTTAGAAGAGCTTGGTCTCTACTCGCAAAAATTCACATGTCACCATAGAGACATAGAAAGCTGCTGACAGCCACACTCCAGTATCTGTTCCACAAGTGAGTCACCATTTCCTATATTCGTTGAGTTTAGACATTTAGAGGAGAGCCAGAGTAAATGCTTTGTCGTCAGGAACTCGCTCTCCTCCTCAAACTGGCCTGGTTTATTTATATAAGGTCAGAGTTTTGTCAAAAGCTGTCACTGCTAGAAGTTGGTAGATATTTACAGAGCCGCCATCACTGGGAGGAGAGCTCATTTCTTCACACCTGGTTAGAAAACACCAAACCAAACAAACACCACTGAGGAACGCTTAAAAAGAAAAGTGGTGATAAGTTGAGTCTTTACTTCCACCCTGCAGGCTTTGGGCTTAAACTCAGGGCCTCAGGCTTGGTAGCAGGGCCTCCACCAGCCTGGGAGGAATATTTATTTTTTCATAAGATGGCTGTCACTGATAGGCTTCACTCCTGATGTATTGTGGGCTACGGTTTGGGAGTTAAAGTGGATGACGTTTCCTTCAGTTAACTGGCCATTATTAATGTTTCCGTTATTCCAACAGTGGACAGAGCATATGACACTGTTGTCGTGTCCTCATGACACAGATTACTTAGGAGACTCCTGGACTTTTGGTTACAAATCCAGAATGTAACACAACTGAACCAAAATGAAACAATGCTCACCCATGAATATGACAGATGACCATATTCATGAAAGAGGAAATCAGTGAGGGGATGACCTGAGAGCATCCATTTGGTATCTGTAGTTCCTGATTGTATTTATTAATTAGTTGAGAGATAAGGACATGTTTCTCAAAATATTAGACCTCAGCTTCCCAACTTTCAAATAGACAGTGGCATAGAATTTCATAGAACAAACGACAAAAACAATGTAAGCCCAGCTGGTCTATGTTACACACATACGCACACACACACACACACACACACGCTCTCTCTCACATAAATAGTAATATATGTATATATATTTTGTTTGTTTGTTTGTTTTGTTTTGCTTTTCTCCTATGTAGGCGTGCTGTATAGCTTTAGTTGTCAACTTGACACCCCTGGGTTGAGGGAGCCTCCACTGGGAAATTGTTTCCACTGATGTGGCCTGTGACCATGTCTGCGGGGTATTCTTTTGGTGAGTGAAGTGCCACCCCTCGGCAGGTTCTGTATTATATAAAAAAGTTGGCTGATCTTGGGCCAGGGGAGCAAGCCAGTAAACAGTTTTCCTTTATTGCCTGTGCTTCAGCTCCTGCCTCCAGTTTCCTGCCCTGAGTTCTTACCTTGGGCTGCCTCAATGATGACCTGTGACCTGGGAGATATAAACTAAATAAACCCTTTCCTCCCTAAGTTGGTATTGGCCAGATGGTTTGTCACAGGAACTGAAAGACACACCAGGACAATAGATCATTTTGAGAAAGCCTGGTTTGAATAATTAGAATAAGATAATCAGCATGAAATGAGATGTCCAGTCAAGATGGCATAACTCTATGCAAAATATCCTTGCCAGAGACCTGATCACCTAGCAAGTACTCCTGAAAGGAAGAACCAGTGTTACAGGTAGAGCACTCTTAATCTCTCAACCTGAAATTGGAAAGAACAAAAAATCTAACACCACAAGTGGAAATCTCAATACCATGAAACTGAATTTCATGCCCAGAATTATTATATTATACAACATCACCCCCCCAGTTTGTGCTCTACAGCGTGTGTGCCTGAAACATGAACATATTTCAGGTTTAGACTTAGGTCCTATCCCTAAGGTATGTGTTATCAAACTTATCAAACATAATCAAACTCTAGAGCAAATGGGAATTCAAAGAATTTCTCATCTCAACCATTTAGGGTAAGAGATAATCTGTCTTTAAATTTTTATATATAACTGATTTTAAAAAAATCAACTCCCCTTTTAAAATACAAAAGGATTTAGGCCAGCAAGATGACTCAACAGGTAAAAGTACCTGCTACCAAGCTTGAGGACCTGAATTTGACTGTCAGGACCTACATGGTGGAAGGAGAGAACCAATGTCCACACTTGTTCTCTGACTTTCACAGAGAGAAATAAATGCACATTCAAAAACACACATGTGAACAGGAACACACATATATGCACACAAATAATGCAGTGATCTTTTTCTAACTGAAAAGTTAATTGTTTAGTCAGTAGTCCACTGAGCCAGCTGTGGAACACTAAATGCTGGTTTCCTTTGTTGGTGCTGTCTGTTCACGCCCCATCTCGACGTCATGTTCCACATCACTTTCTTGTTCTTTTCCAATCTGTTCTTTAATCCACTGTGTTCTTTGCCCTGCTGCTTCCTCTTTACCTTGCCATTTTTAGACATGGCTTAACTGAGTCTTGGTCTTAGGAGACTTAAAGGCGCATTGAACACTCTCCAGGAATTAGTTTCCATGTATTAACTGTTTGTTGTGTGTATGTATGTGGTGGTGGGTTGTATATATGCATTGCTCACAGAGACCAGAAGAGGGAGTCATATCCTCTTGGCATTGGAGTGAAGGGCAATTGAGAGCCATTTGATGTGAGTGCTGGGAACTGAAAGTGGGTCCTCTGAATGAGCAGTGCTCTTACCAAAAAAACCCATCTCCAGTCCTCTACAAAAACATGCTCAAAAGGTCAGGTTTTTTTCTAGGTATGTTTCCTCACGTCACATTCCGAGACAAATACATTTTGTTGTTGTTGTTGTCATGGAGGTTATTAACTGAGTCATGGTCACTAAGAGCTGTTAGGTTCACAGTTCAACCCAACCGCTCTCTAAAACATTTTGCTAGTAAGTATGGCTATCTGATAATTGTTGATGTATAGCCTACCACAAGCACTGCCAGGAGGGGTAGTCTCTGTCACTATATAAATATAAACACAAGTATAAAGTGGCAGTAGAATTGCTTAGAAAACATGAGAAAGGACTTAGTCAATAGAATAAACATGTTTCCCTCACAGAATTTCCTTCCAAAGCTTAGCTTGGGCACTTTAAAAATTTCATTAGTTTTATCTTCATTTTTTAAAATATCATCCCTATGAGTCATACACTTCCCTCATGTTTTTTCTAATCTTTGCATCATGGCATATACATAATGAAAATTTACTCTTTATATAGAAAAATGAAATTTGAAGGACAATAGATAGATTTGGAAAGTATACTACTAAGTGAGAAAACTCATATTCAGAAAGACAAAAACCACATGTTCTCCCTCATATACAGACGTTAGTATGTAATATATATGTGTGTATATAAGCAGGAGTAAGTGTGGGCAGAACCTACAACACTAGAAAAGAGACTGAGAGAAGGAAATGCTAGATGATCAGGGATAATGAAACATGGGCACAGCACACAGAACATGAACAAGGAGAGGGGACCATGGGGGTTTACAGCAATGATGGTGGGATGGGAAAGATGGGGAGAAAGAGAAGCAGTAACACATACTTTGAATGAAATAACATAATTGTATGTTATTTAAAAAATACTAAAAAATATATTTTTCAAATAATTGAAGTCTGAAAAACTCCCTGACTAGTTTCTGTAAGATATGTTGTGTCTGAAAATGTGTGGTCCACTTACATTATTACTAATGTAAATCATGATTATCATGGCATAATGCATCTATAAACATGTATGTGCACACACACAAGCATACTCATACATACACTAATTCCCTATGGTTCAGTAGATAAATTTTTGCTATTTGCCCATTGCTATTTTGTTCCTGGTTTGGCTTATCTCAACATCCACTACCATATGGTAACTCCACAGTTCAGGGCGTTCTAGTCTTCAGACATAAAGTCAGTACACAGGCTTCCATAATTATCACCATAAAGGAAGAGAGATGGAAAACTTGCAAATGGTTATAAATGCCGTTGTCCAGACTTCTTCTCTCTTAGGCTTGTAACACATTGGTGCTGTGCAGTTCCAAGAGTTCAGCTGGGCTGACAGAATTTGAAAACCAAGAGATATTAATCCAGCTGAAAGTATTTAACTCACATAATCCCTCAGCTTTCTTAAATGTATTTGTAAGAGATTTAAGAAGTCATTCTGTGAACTACAGTAACAACTGCCCTGGCAAGATATGCCTACTACTGCAGTAGTGGCAGGGATATTATGAGTATAACCCATCGTTCTTTAATTGGATGTAAGCCCAACTTCCTAACACGGAGCCCTTACCTGACAATGATATCGGGGTTAGGAACCTGAAGCTAGACATGTCACAATGCATAGGGGAGAACCCAATGCTAGTTTTATACAAAATAGTTATTATTAAATTCAAGACATACCCACTGGTGCAATATCAACACAAATATCATGGAAGAGCTAACCACTCCTTGTTTGGAGTCAAGGTCTACTTCCCAGGATGGAGCCGAAGGGATATTAGGCTTAGGAACTGGAAACTAGACAGGTCACAGAACATAGGTGAGAACCTAATACTAGTATTCTACTAAATAGTTATCATATTAAACTCCTTCCTAATCATTTAGTGCCATACCCCTAGATTAATGCATCTCTCATATTTCACCAGGGAAGTTTCCTTATGCAACAGATGATGATTAACACAGAAACCCACATGTGGATCGCATGCAAAGAACAAGAGATTGCAAAGTTCTCATCCCTGTTCTTATCTCCAACTTCTGCTCCCACGATGCAGGGATCATTGTGGGAGAGGAGGAGCAAGAAAGATTTCAAGAGCCAGTGTGATGGAAGAGCACAAGGAAACAGTTTTAAAGACAGCTGGTCAGTTACTCATATGAACTCACAGCTATGGTGAGAACATGCACATGTCCCATGCAAGCTCAAACCAAAGAAATTCCCCACACAGACATGGGGAAGTGGATAAGAAGCTCCAGCCTCCCCTAAGGAAACTGTGGAACAGATGGCTGCTGGGAGGGGCGGAGACGGTCTCCTTCAAGCATGGGTCTCTCCATACCATAGCCTCACCAGTCTCCAATGAATTAACCCACGCTGATGGACATTAGAAGACACAAGTTAAACTCATATAATATATATACATATATTATATGTAATATAGTTTATGTACATAATAAAGTACATTTAATTGGGAGGTAGGCTAGGATAAGAGAGAGGATCTAAGTGTCATCCAAGTATATCATATGAAAATTGCAAGACATTCATTAAAAATGTAAAAAACAAAAAAAGGGGAAATAAACATGTAGCTTCTCAGAGAAGAGATAATACATACCGACTTAAATGCAGGAGAGACTGAGTTGTACTTTGGTAAGATGACA
Source organism: Eospalax fontanierii (assembly GCA_035773235.1). Taxonomy (NCBI): domain Eukaryota; kingdom Metazoa; phylum Chordata; class Mammalia; order Rodentia; family Spalacidae; genus Eospalax; species Eospalax fontanierii. The sequence goes on along the minus strand of CM069547.1, from coordinate 47,316,176 downwards.
CACACTGACTTAAATTTAGGAGAGGACATGAGGTATAGTTTGGTAGGAACTTCAAAAGACATACTTTCTTAAAGAGCAAAGAAACAGGTTTCAGAAGGAAAGTTACTGAAACTGAATAAGTAAGCGCTCTTTCCCGACATGAGTTCAGTAACTAAAGAAGATGTTCAAATGGGTCATTTCTGATATTTCTGAAGGATTCAATTATGAGGTGCATAAGGATTTCAAATCCTTCACTAATTTTCTAGGTCAAAAAAGTAATTTCATGCAACTGATGTTTTATTTTCAAAACCAGATTTGAGGCATCTTTCTTAGATTCAAGTCCACTGATAAAATGTCCCCACAAAATTTTAAAATGTGCATTTTAAAGAAATATATATATATGAAGTAGAATATTCATTTGGGTGGGAAATCGAAATCTGTGCATGCAATGAATGCCTTTGGTGTCTGTAACAGAGCTTACACGCACTCCACTGATTCATGATACTTGTCTCAGTGGAGGGGAACTTTTCTGTCAACATTTGAGAACATATAATTTAATTTAGTTTTCGAATAGCAGTCTATAGTTCCTCAGTGCAGAACCCCAAATGTTTAGAGTAATTTCAAATGAAATCTAAAATGAAAGATAAATGGAAGAAAGAAGGAAATGGGGAAGAAAGGAAGGAAGGAGGGAAGAAAAGAGGAGCAGTTTGTGTCTCTGTGAGAGGTCCACAGGCAGGAAAGCTGGAAGACGACTACTAAGAGAGAAAACACGTGTCTGACGAGGTGGCTTGGCAGGCAAAGGCGCTGGTCCTGCAAGCCTGGGGACCTCAGTTTGATAAACAGAACATGTCTCAAGATGAAAGGAGAGAACTCATGCCGTGGACTTCTCATACACACATTTTGACATGGAACCGCTTCACATACACCACACACACACACACACACACACACACGTAATAGTAAGAAATAGCAATTTTATGCTTCGTTTTGAAAAAAAAATATGTAAAATATTAAAACTAAAAATTGCATGTTTGAAAATGTGTAACTTTTTTTATAAGAAGTACAGATCCTGATGTAACAATAGGAGCCAGGAAGAGGGAAAGAATACATGGAATTAGAGGACAAGAAAGAACGGGTAGAAGGGGGTGAGCAGGGGACAGATGTCCTGGGGGAGGAGAAAGCGGGAGTGTTCAGCAGGTAAGACAGGAGGGAGGGAGGTGTAGGGGGTCACGGGGTGGAGGGCGGAGGGAAGTCAAGAAGGAGGGAGGGAGGGAGGCAGGGTTAATGGGGATAGGTTGGGGATATGAGGCCTCTGGGCCTGAGACAGGAGGAGGGAGGTCGGATGGGAGGAACGGAGCAGAAATGAGTGAATCTTGGGTGACTAGGGAACCCAGAGGAAAATATGATCCCACTGAAGCCCCTGCAAATGCACAGTGTGTAAACATTAGTGCATCTATACACCCAGGAGCTGTTTAGAAAGGAACGCAGTGCCAGACAGAAGGTACCTCCCTTTGTGTGCTTGGTGAGAGTGGTCCAGAGAATCCTAAAATAATGTAGGCTGTTGCCAAAGTTCTGGATTACCTCTGAGAACTAGAAGGGTGTCTTGTCTACTGCAGAAGACAAGACACACGTGGGATACGGGACTCAGAGCAATGGTGCAGGAACTGGCTTGGAAGCCTTCTACCTGAAGTTTAGCTCTCATAATGCTACATGATAGCATGTGAAATGCGAAGGGAGAAAATCAATCAATGGTCTAATCCAACTCTAAAACCTAATAACTGTGACAACTGGCACAGCCCACTGTTGGTGCAGTAGTAGCACTTTCATCTGGGGAGTAATCAACAGCTATTTCATTGGACTTAAAATCCTTTCAGTGGTAGTGAGCTCATGAGTGGCACTGTGGACACAGTCAAATACTCAGGGTTGGAGAAGGCATAGGTCCTAGAGGGAACCCTACCTCTGTCATATCTATAGAGAAACGAAATTGCTTCCCATATGCTAAATATGGATCCTTATATTTACAGACAAAAATACAGTATACCACTCATCAAAAAAGCTTCCCTTTGCAACAGATGGAGACTATAGCAGAATTTCACAACTGGCCAGACACAGATAATATGCAACCAAGAGATGACAAGTCCTGGGTGACATCTACAGTTAATCCCCTACACCTAAGACTCATGGAACACAGGGGAACAAGTAGAAGGAAAACCGAAGCATCCTTCAACTCTAACGGGTAAAGCTTACTTAAACAACACAGTACCGTGTGCACAGAAGCCCAAGACTAGCCAATTTTTATAGAATAAGAGACTGCAGAGTGTGTATCCCTGGATAGGACTCTTGTATTGAGCCTCACTGACCTATGTCTCAGGAATCATTGAGGAATAAGGCACGGAAAGATTGTAAGAGTCAGGGTTGGTTCATGAACTTAGGAAGCAGAGTCTTTCAGGCTACTAGAAGCTTGCACATGTCAAATTGTGGTAGAGATGGCATTGAGCTCAGGACATGCAAATTAGACAAGGGCTCAGAGTGGAGGGATGGAAATTGATGACAGGCCAGACCTAAATTGAGAACTATTGAGGACTGATTACTACAGAGATGGGGGAGAAGAGCAGACCTTACTAGGATCTTTAGACAGCCTGATCAGACTCCAGGGGATGGATTTTTACTAAAGGACATCTGGGCACTGATGCTTGACTTGATAGGACTTAGCATGTATGATGGAACATAAGATCTTGTGGGCAGTGGAGGAGTGGATGGGATAGGGGATTTAAATTTGATTAAGAACTGTTGTATGAAACATATAAAACTCAATAAAAATAATCTATAAAAAAGAAGCGTTACTTAAAATATAGATGATTTTTAGGCGATAGAATTTTAAAAATGAAATAATATGACAGACTTGGTACAAAGAATTTTGTATAAAAGAGCAGCAATCTCATGCAAACAGGGTCTCTAGAGAGGCATCTTCCTTAAAGTAATTCTTTCTTAAACATTGGTTTTCCTCTAATTTCCCTTGGTAGATGTCATTAGTCAGTCAACCTCTTTTACATAATTTACTAACATAAATTGAGATATTGTTTGAAGTTACTGTCTTTTTAGGGAGGACAAGAAGGTCACGATGATCTAACCTGCCATGTGTGAGCTTCTCCTATGGTCAAACTCTTCAGAGAGAAAAAGGTGCCATACATATGATGGAAATTTATATGATATAAAAGGCAAAGTTACTGAAGATCATATTATAAGAATCAATAACACCATTAGCAACAAATCACTTAATATGTTAACAATTATTTTGCTACATTTATTTTATAGATACATTGCTTTAGAAACTTTATAAATATAAGCTTATTATGTTTATGCATAAGTACATAGGGAGTACCTATGATTTACCATCAATTACATGCAAAAGTATTTGCTTTATTCAGGTTGATAAGGTTCATATTAGAAGCTAGAAATGTTGAAGAATCAAGTTTCCTAAAAAACAACTCAACAAATATTTTCTGAGTAAAATTATCAAACTGGGTCTAATTGAAATGATAACATACAATTGTGAGATTAGGAACACTGGTTCAATGTCAACTACATTAGAAGAATCTCTATAGCAACTAAATATAATGAATTCTACTGGTGAAATTTGTGTTTGATTTTCAAGTATTTAAAGAATACTTTTAAATGCTTTAGGAAACACTAGATTTAAATGTATAGATTCATAAAGTGGAAGGTACATGTTTATAATATTTGTGGACATATAAGACTTTAGGGGTATTCTTTGAACAGACATGCATACAATTGTTTGTTTGTTTGAAACAGGGTCTTATGTACCCCATGTTGGACTTTAACATACCATGTTGCCAAGGCTGGCTTTGAGCTCTTGATTCTCCTGCATCTACCTCTAAATACTGGGATTACATGTTTGTACCATGATGCCTAACATGACCATGACACACATCAACATACCATTCTTTTGTGTGTGTGTGTGTGTGTGTGTGTGTGTGTGTGCGTGTGTGTGCGTGTGTGTGAGTTCACCCATGCAGACATGGGTAGAGGCCAGAAGTCAATATTTGTTGACTTCCTCTAACACTGTTGCCTTAGAGTTATTATTTTCCTATTATTTTTCATTTTAGTAAATATTTTATTAATTAATTGAGAATCTCATACAGTGTAGTTTGATCATATTCAACTCCCTTCCCACGTTACTTCTCAAATATACCTCATCTCAAACCTTTGTGTCCTCCTTTTGTAAAGGCCATAGAAACGTGGTGTCTGCAAATACCCTTGGGTATTGAACAGGCCCTGGAGTATGGTCAAGTTACCAGGGATCGCGTCTTTAACAGAAAACTGACTCTCCTTCCAGCTGCTCTGGACTGACGGTAACTTCTCAGAACTCCTCAATGTGCAGAAAATAAGGAACTTGGGTGAGACAGTCTGTGTCACATCCTTCATGTCCAAGGCTCAGGGGCTTTGCGGGAAAGTGGGGTGAGACGGAGGTCGAAGGATGGTACGAGTAAAAGGTAGCAAATGACTACAATTAAAGAGCATTTTCCTCACACAGCCGGGAAGTTGCACATCGGAACTCACAGAGGTTGTTACAGTATGCACAAATCACAGGAAAATCCCAGCATGGAGTAGGGAAGCGAGAATGAGGATTTCTTTTTTATTTTAATTATGTGTATGCATGTATGTCAGTGTGTGGGTATGTACATGTGAGTGTGGGTGTCTGGGATGGCAGGAAGAGGGTGTCAGACACCTTGGAACTGGAGTTATAGAAGGTTGTGAGCTGCCCCATAAGGAGCCTGAGAACCAAACTCAGATTCTCTACCGGAGCTCTTAACTGCTGAGCCACTGGTTCCGCCTCATCCACCATATAGTTTTAGACAGGGTGGCTCACTCTTTTGGCTAAACTGATGGGCCAGCAAGGCTCTGGAATGAATTAGTCTCTATGCCTCTTTGCTGGGGTTATAGATGTGCACTGCGACTCAGAGCTTTTGGCATGATTACTGGAGACCTGAATTCATGTCCCCATCATGATGCAGCAGGCACTCTGCTCATTGCGCTGTCTCCTCGGTCTGGCATACACCATTCTTGCGGTCTGTTTGTGACCCTCAGAAAATATGTTGTTAGGCAAATAAATAATAATATTCCAGCTTCTGCCATTGACCATACATGAACCTTTGCCTATGGGGTCGCTCGCACAGTGATTTGATTATAAATAACATTCATCCCCTAAAAACGGTTCTGTAAGAAAGGTTATATACAAAATCCAAGATCCTGGTCATTAAAGGCTGAGGCTGAGTACCAAAATGTCAAAATCCAGGACCCTGTAATGACTAAGAAATAAGTGCTTTTGAATACAATATTAGAGTTAATTCATCGCTCCCAGTCTCTGTTCAGCCCCTCTTATTTCCCTAAGATGTCTTCACAATTAGGATATGTCAAATTTTATTCATGTCTACTTTGAGAGTCTCAAAACACAAGACCATATGCTAAATATTTCTGGACTTAATTGACTTGTTAAGAACAAATATGGATTAGATATAATTTATGTTTGTGAAAGGTTTTCTCTTTTGTTCCACAAAATGAATGGCTGAAGTAATTTTCATACTCAGAGTCAGTCATGAAGCAGGTGATAAGTTGAAGGAAAGGATTGTGAGCAAACAACAATAAAGTTCCCCTTATGTAAAACTTTAGTTTGCATATCGGTATGTGTATGCATATTTGTATGTGTGGTGCATTCATAGTTAAACATTTTATCTTGCTGTTTTGGTATAGGTTTTTACATCCTCAATCTATAGCAAATTAACCTTCCTTTTGAACTTCATTAAATTAATTTTTGTGTGTTTTCTATCACAAAAGTATAAATAAATAAAAAAGAAGCTTCACCTGAATGTCGTAAACTGAATAGACTGCCAGTAGGTTTCCCTCATGTTCCTTAATACAGCAACATTTTAAGGGACCATGTCTTTACAAAGAACAGCAACATTCAGTAACATATTGGGCAGGAATTATCCATACTAACATTTTTTTTAATATCTAATCTCTAACCTCTGACCTTAAAAATCACTTTAATATAGCAATAATTAAAATTCATAAAGAAATATTTTAGGAGGCTGGAGAGATGGCTCAGTGGTTAGGAAAATCACTCTTATTTCAGAAGACTGGAATTCATTTCCTGTGCCCACATGGGCTAGTTCACAACTCCTGTAACTCCAGCTCCAAGGAATCTAATACCCCTTATGGCATCCGTGGGCACCTGCATGAATATAAGTGTGTGCGTGCACACACACATACACATACACACACGAACACACAATAAATAAATAAATAAATAAATAAATAAATAAATAAATAAATAAAAAGCTTTAACAAAGGAAACATTTTTCAAGAGACATTTCAGTGAGGAGAAATGTGTTTTAAAGAGATCCCTAATTAATATATTGTCTTTATCATCTACAAAAAACAACATTATGGCAACCATTCCTTGCTTAATGCAAAATACACCTTTTATAATATTGCTTTCATATCAGGAGTTATGATTAACCGTACCGCTGCTGCTCATTGGGTGGCACAGACAATCGCCTTCCATGGCACGCACTTCAGAATTTCAGTTAAATCCAAATGACAGACCTAAAGGACCCTGTGACTTCCACCCTTTATCCTCCGCCTTGACAGCAAGTAGAGGTAATCTAAACATATGTCCCTGGGGTGATTCTTGGAAATGAACAAATGACACACTTTCTTTATTAATTTAAAAAAATATAGCAGTAGACATAGGCCATGGGGAAGCTGATGAAAAATCACCTATAAGTAATACAGAGAGAATAAGAAGCTGAGACTCAGGAGAAGCATCCTCCTCAAGAAAGAGTTGGTTTATGAAATGACCATGTAGAGCATTGGGAATACATAGAACCAGGAAAAGTAAATCTTTAGGGTTCCCACTATAGCCATAAGAAGAGCATGCAAATTAAAGTTCTGTGTTTGGAGCAACTGGAGCAAAAGACAGAAGCAAAATACATGAGCAAGGATGGAGAAAAAGCAAGGAGGCTGAGAGGATGAGGAAGGGCCCGGGCCTGTACAGAGACAGAGCAAAGCCCAGTCAAACACATTCAGGACAAGTTCAAATGCAAATTAGGGCGTCACAGCCCTCCTGAGGCCCTGCCATTGAAGGTACAGAATAAGGAGCTTTAAACCTTTCCCTTCCAGAAAAACTCTGCCAGAAATTATTTAGAAATTCCCAGGTGAGAGGATTAAAAGAAAATAAGATTCAATAAGATAAATTTCATAAAGATCAGACACCAGCAAGGCAGGGTGACTGCTTCTTTTGTATTCAAATCACAAAACTCAGCCATGTGGTCTATGCTGTGACTCTTTCTACACTCTTGATTGTCGTGGTGATATTAAAGTACTCCTCCATGTTTCCTGGTCCCTGGAGACAATGTGGTGCTTTGTACTCAGTGTTGCACTCTTGTAGCCATCACTCACACTTAAGGTATGTTTCCCTGCAGCCGAGCATTGCCATGCAAGCCACTCTGCTGACTGCAGCGATATGAGCTGTGATACAGTTCATGACATCCATCTTCTCCAGGCCTCCCCAGACTGTGCTGACTTTTCAAAAGCACATCTATTGCCCCATGTATCTTACAGAAGCTCCTCAGGGAATCAACAGGGATGTGCAGCTTTTAGTAGCGTTCCGAATCTGGATAAATGAGAGATGTTTGGAATCAGCAGAAATTCACTTTATTTTTCTGATCAGAGCTTCACAAAATTCATAACCATAAGATTCTTCTCAACTGCATGTGAAGGTGATTTCCAGTGATACAGAATGATTCCCAGAATCATCATGGCTAGATCACAGATGAACTTTCTTCTGAAATTCATAACTGCATACCACTTCAATGTCCTAAAGATTTATTTTATTTTAATGATGATAATACATGTGTGTTATTGGGACATTGCTCACATGAGTGCAGGTGTCTTTGGAAGACAGAAGCTGGTGCCAGATCTCCCAAACCTGGAGTTTCTGGAGGTTGTGAGAGACCTGACATGGGTGATGGGAACTGGACCCAGGTCCTCTGGATGAGCTGGAAGAGCTCTTCAGTATCTCTCCAAGTTCCCATTAGCACAAGCTCTGAGTGTTTAGGGCATCAAGGAGTTTGAATTCATTCATGAAGTCATATTTTGGCTTTTGTGAAACAGTAGTTCTCAGTCCTAAGATGCAGTTTTAAGAATCAATATACAGTCTTCTTATCTTTTATTAAAACATCCAAGATGATATTGCAGAAAGCTCTCATTCAGAAACAGAAGAGCAACAAAAGATAGTCATCCCTTTTTGGGCACTCTTTCCACAGTTGCTGGAGGTTGTGAGGACGGGCAAACCATATTCACTTTTTCTTTGGTTATCTGTCCTTTTCCAGAACATTCAATCAAGTCTTCTTATCTAATAAACTAAGTTGTGACTGCGGCAAAAGATCTAAACCAGAACTTACCTGTCCTATGCTAATGAGTTTACCATTTTTTTGTTCACCGTTTTTAAATGCTCCCTTTTTCTGCCTACACAAGAAATGAAAGAGAGCTACATGAATTCTTGTTAGCAGCGCTCTATGCATGCGTACATCTGTTAGTATGGCTGTGTGAGATCTTTTAAATATATGGACATATTTAACATCCACATTAGAAATTCTTAGATATTCTTTCCTAGTTTATATGAATTGCATGTATCTGTGTATGTTAATGTGTCTGTATATGGATGCTTCATGTACATATGCATATACCATGTGCATTTTCCATATATTAGGTCAAATACATGAACATACACATTTATATTCATACATGCAAGTATAATTTATGATAAATATACATTAATTCTGTCATGGGTAAAAATAAATCAATGAATTATCCTTAATAAGAAACTAAATAATTCTGTTATAGTCTCATGTAAATTAATTTATGAAATTCTTATTTGTTTATCGCTACTCAGTCGTTTTCAAAGTGCTCTGTGTTTTCATGTTTAAAGCTAGCTTGGACTTGACTGTGGTTCATTTCAGGTATCTGGACATGAAATAATCAAGTGATGTATTCTTAAATAACAATCTAAGGTTAAAAATATAAATCAGCGAAATTGGAAACAATTTCATATTTAACCGTCTGTAAAAAGGATTAGCCCATTTTTAAATAAATGCAGAGATTTCAAGTTGAGGCTGTTAGGTACAAGATAAAGAGAAGCAGAGGAGGACCCCCGTGTTTCCCTGTCTCATACAGAGTCTTCTCCATGCCTCTGGTGTGCTCTACATCTCCCTGTGCAACAGAAGGAGTTTCTGCATGCAGCATCCCGAAGGGAAGTAAAATGACGATTCCATTATAAGAATGTCGTTTTAAGTAAGAAAGATTCCCTTCATAGGAAATAAATTCTCTAAACTCACTTTATATGGATTTCTCTTATCCTTTAAGAGAAATATGGGGTGCAGATGGAAATGTGAAATGACAAGGGGTCTTTGTAGGTCATTGCTGGAGAAGTTTGGTGCTATTAATAAGGTCTTTGGGGGCTTGGTTTAATAACACCTAGAAAGGGAAGAGCAAAGTTCATAAGAGTTTTCAGGAGGAGAAAAGGAAAATCAGGCATTTACTCCCTGCAAGATGTTTCTATCCCTGATTTTTTTTAAAGAGAAAGTTTCATTTCTATGGGTTCCAAGATATTTACACATCATTTTTTTAGTGCTTCTCTTCGGGCAGATGAGAATTACATTATGCAAAGCCAACTATTTGTGAAAGGTCCTTTGATTCACATTTTGCTCTGCTGAATTTTGAACTGTTTCCATTCTCCATTTGTCTATAAATACATCTCTCTCCTTCCCACCCTGCATCTCCATATCAGCCTCCAAGTGTGCTACCACTCCTTATCTGCAAAATGATTATTTTGTTCCTCTTCTTCTCAGTTTAAATGTCCCTATTGCAAATGTCTTGTCTCCCCTGATTCTTCAAGCACTAAAGCTCTCAAAGAATGTTGAGCCTATCCCAACTGTAGCTTTCTCAATTACATTTAAATATCCGATGATATGACTACACTGAATTTTCTTTCAGGTTCATGGAATGGACTTACCAAACACACTGGGAATTAATGAAGAGTTCTGACTTGAGTTTAATTGCATAAATCATATAAATATAAAAGCCACTAAATAATTCAATAGCTGAGTTCCTCCTGCGTTCCTTACCCAATTAATAAGAAGAGAAGATCTCAGAATCCAACTTTCCACCTCTATCAAGTCTTGAAATATGGTAGAAGTACTGAGCACTTAGCTACAGACAGTCCCAGGGCAGACCTTGCGCCACGTTCACAAGGCTAAACAATACCGCATCTGAGCCTGGGAAATACGTGGGATACATATTTGTTATGGAGCATCTACGTTTTGGGATACTACAAACATATTGCTTGGGAGGGACAAACACCAAAAGCAATTTAAAGGAGTAAATGAGTTATTTGGCTTTCCCCTCGAGTCACGGTGCATCATTGAGGGAAGTCATGGCAGGAACTCAAGACATGAACTCAGAGGCAAGAACTTGAAGGAGAATACATGAAGAAACTCTGCTTTCTGACTTGTTCATAGGCTTATGCTCAGCTACCATCCTTATAAAACTCAGGCCCACCTGCCTAGGGATGGTGTCACCCATAGGGGATTTGGGCCCGCCCACATCAATCATCAATATGGATAATATCACACAGATATGGCCACAGACCATTCTGACCTGGGAAATCTGTCATTTGAGGATCCCTCAGGTGATTCTAGACTGTGTCAAGTTAGCTGCTAGAGTGAACTAGGACAGAAGGAAGGACAGAAGTCAGAAAGTTCATTTGTCTGTTAGATTGCTTTTCTAGGCAAGTGGTAAGGTTTGAATTTTCTCTTCCCCTGGAGTCTTGTATTGGGATGTGGAGATATTGAGTGACCATTAAAGAGCTAAGTCTTTGGAACTTTGGTGGTTACAGATGTATGTCAAGATGTGCTGTCAAATTTAAGGCAGTCTTTTCCCCCTGTTGTACCTTGTTTTTTATGTTTGTGACTTTGACTCAGAAACAATAAACAGTGCTTCTTTGGGAATTACACTGAGACATCTCATCTGTAAAAACTCTATAGAATATAAGGCTTCTTCAATACTTCCTTTTGATGGTCAAAAGAAAGAATTTACTGTGTATTAGTAAAGAGAATTATGTTAAGTTCTTTGTGCATAAAAGGTCTTGAAGTTCGTGTATTTTGTTTTTACTCCTGTCGTTTGATGTCTCTCTGTCCTTGCAAATGGTGTTCACAACGAAAACACACAGTTATGAAGGATTCTCTGTTAATTTTCTGGTTTTCACTTTTTCAGAGATCTCATTCTATAGCAAGGGATTGAGAACAATGATGTAATGTGTTAGATAAAGTTTGTAGTTCAAAAAGACAAAAGTAGTTCACTTTCATTCACAGCTCACAGGACAGACTGTTCCCTTGAACTCTCTGGGTCGCCTGAAAGATGAACAAAACTTTCCACTGAATTCTGGTTTCAAACACAATTCAGAATAGAGGTGAGAGCAGGTACAGTGCTTGCTTATCCCCATCACAAACAAATGGCTTTAGCACAGAAGTAGATATCATTTTGTTTTTTTGTGTTTTGTTTTGTTTTGTTTTTTGTTTGTTTTTCTCTGTCTTGTGCTCTGTGGTCCAGTTTGGTTTTAAACTCATGATCCTCTTGCCTCACATAATGAGTGCCATTACTGTAGATGTGACCATCATGGTAGCCAATGCACATGTCTTAAAAGACTCAACAGATTCTACTAAGAACACAAAATAGATCAATTAGACATGGAACTGTGAAAATATAGAACAATTTGCCACTAAAGTCTGAATGAGTGGGTCTCAAATCTCCATGGCTTTCCTTAAAATAGGTATTTTCTCTCTCAGTCTGTGTGTCTCCACTTCTACTCTGTTCAATAAAAGTGTGTCAAACCTGAAACTTATTTGGCTTATAGTGGTTTTCTCACTTAATTGCTATACCCTAATGAAGTATTGTTATACCTTGGTGAATATCAAGCTTTGCCAAAAATAGCCTTGGGTAAAAGAAACAACAAATTGTCATCACCAGAGCATAATTCTAATTCCACAAAGCCTTCTGAGAACTCCGCCTGGAACCTGCTGCCCATTCCATGCACTCATTTCTATGCTGAGCAAGCTCCTTCCTGCCTGGTATTGCATCTGCAGTGTCAGAGATTTCTATGAAATTGTCTCTGTCTACTATTGAGACCCACCATTTTCTCCTTTGTGGTGAGGTATTCTTCAAAATAAAGGTGAAGTTCAAGTGAACCAGGAAATTAAAGGAAATGTGAAGTGCTACGGGCAGATGCAACATTTTTTATTTATTTCAGACAAAGGCCCACAAGGCGTTTTACCAGAGAACACTCATGGTTACTTAACCATGGATTTCTTCATTATAGATATAAGATAGATAGATAGATAGATGGATAGATAGATAGAGAGATAGATAGATAGATAGACAGATAGGGATAGAGACAGAGATAGATATATATATGTTTACTCATGTTTTCATGGCTATCTGGTGTTTGCAGTTATGTTATTCTGGATATTCAAGTTGATGCCATGTCTAAAATTTGGTGGCCTTATGGCTGCCTGTCCCCTTCAATAAGCCATTCTTAGCAAACCAGGATTATCCTCTGTGGATTGAACCTTCCATAATATTAAGAAAATAATTCAAATTTTAACAACTTAAGAAGAAAGTACTGTAACATGTATGCCTCTCCAGTTTTCCTCCAAATCACAATTTGGGAGCATCTTTCTCAGGAAGGTTTGTCTTGCTTTATATTCTTTCTAAGAGTTTTTTCAATTTTCCAACCTCCTTGTGTTTAGAAGAAAGAAAGAAAATTTTCATAACTGCAGCTCATTTTATCCTCTGCAGAAGCTTCATTTTTGTCATATTCATGAGGAAAATGTATAGTGTTTCTACCCTAAGAACCTTGCCACTAGCTAACAAATGAAAACAGGACTGAAAAACAGAGTTCAGATGCATGGATCTGGATGTTGTCAATCACGTTTGCTGCAGAAATAAACCCAGAAGATTTGCCATTCACCTGTTACAGACACAGAAAATATGCTCCCAATTAAATTCCGCTTCAAACAACCTCTGCTTTCCATGTGCATAATAGCTTCTTAAAGGGAAGTAGTTTCCACATACGTAGCAGCTTTTCTATTGGGGAAGGTGATAGCTATAGAAGAATGGCAAATAAATAATGAGAGCACTAAACATGAAACACTACCATGAACACAAAATGACACAAATGGCCAAAGCATGGAGAATAAGAGACTGCAGAGTGTGAGTACGTGGCAGGACTCCTACATTAAACTTGACACACCAAAGGCTCAGGGACCATTGTGGAAGAGGGAAAATAAAACTGGAAGAGCCAGGGGAGAAGGGACAAGACCATACAGAAACAGAGCTGCACAAGCTCCTGGGACCTTATTCATATGCACCGGCAGCAATGGTGTCAGCACGCATAAGACCCATGCAAAGCCAAGCATTCAAAAACCCAGCACAGAACTGTGGGAATAAGCAGCACGCCCCAGTATCAGCTAAAGAACTAGTGGCAGCTGATTACTGATGGATGAGGAAAAGCTGATCTTACAGGGATTGGATCCCAGTGGGTGAACTTGCCCTGAGGGATGTCTAGGAACTCTAATTTGACTCGATAGACCTTAGCACAAATGACAGAATGCACGAAATCCAGTGTAGGGGCTATGGGAGGAAACCAGCTCGGAAGAGTTTATAAAGATGATTAAGATATTCTGCAAGAAATACACAAAAACTCAATAAAAATTACAAAAGAGATTTAAAAAATACTGAGGGGGTTGAGAGATGGCTAATTGGTTAAGAGCATATATTGCTCTTCCAAGGGGCACGAGTTCAGTTCCAAGAACCCATGTCAGGTGGTCTATGCCTATAATTCTACTTGCCATGGATCTTATGCTTTCTTGGCTTCTGGGGGAACCTGTATAATATATGCCCATATTCCCATACATATTCATTAAATTAAAAATAAGATCTCAAAAGATATGTTGAAAACAGTGACCTTTTGTGTTTATATTCAGTAGTATGTGTGTATGTGTACACTATTTGCATGACATATCTTAAATACCAGTAAACACAAGTTTTTGTGTTCCTTCTCTTAAGTAATTTTTTAATGCCTAAAATCACTGCTCAGGGAAGTTTACAGTACTGTGATTTGCTAGATTCAGTTCATTCTTCTTCTCCCTCCAAAGGCCATGGAGAGCAACCAGGATATTGGAAGTGTGGCTCAAGAATATGGGCTGTTTGTCATAACTGTTTTTAAAGTACAACAGTGCTTTGTAATGGATTTACTAAGAAAGGGAAAGTGAAAATACTGAACATCACAAGAACTGCAGAATTATAATTGAATTTATTATTCATCGTGAACAGATGTGAATGTATAAGAAATTAGTATTTTTCAATTGCCAGATTTTGCACAGATCAGTAACATTTTCTTGAGAAAGCTAAAATAATATTGGTCCTTTGTGTTGTATTCAGATCTTTTAAGACTTTGTAGGACTGAGAACTATATTATTTTTGATTATTACTTGTACAAGGTACAATATGGTCCATTGATACTTTGATGGTTTGGGGGATTTTCAATACTTCATTGTAATATAAAGTTACTCATTATTCATCTTTTGTTTTATTTCTATACGCACAAAATAAAAGGAGGAAGCCCAGTATCTGAATATTACTACCAAGAATATCTGACCTTTTGATATTACAATGTGATGCTGTTATCTACATATGTGTTGGGCTGCAAACACAGCTAGCATGGGGCTCATGCAACCTTCAGGCTATAGCTCAGACATGCCAGTCAACTAAACTCAAGTTTGAGTCAGTGTTTTATGGAAACTTAGCATTTCAATGATTCCTACAGTTGGTCTCGTCTCATTTTGCTGTCTATAAAAATGATACAGAGAGGTTAAAAAAACACACACAAAAACCTAACACTTACTAAGGCTCACAGAACATAGTGAGTGGAACCAGGGGCAGAGAGAATATGAATGCATCTCTCAACTCTCATCAGTGAAGCTTCCCAGTGAAGCAGAGGGTGGTGAACACAGAAAGTCACAACTGGCCAAGAGAAAGAGACTGCAGGATGTGGGTATGGACATGACTCATAGTAAACTTACCCACCTAGCGCTCAGGGACCATTGTGGAAGAGGGAGTGGAAAGACAGTAAGAGCTGGAAAGATAGTAAGAGCTGGGAGGAGGTTCAGGAGCCTTCCAGGCTCCTGGAACCTTCCTTATATGAACTTCTAGCAATGGTGAGAGCATGTACAAAACCCATGCAAACTGAGAAAATGGGCAGGAGACCACAATTTTGGTGAGGAGTGACTGATTACGGCTGGGTGAGAAGAGATGAACTTTAAGGGAGTGATCCTAGACAGGCTGAACAGGTTCCAGTGGATGAACTCACACTGAGGGAAATCTGGTACACAAACCTCACTTGATAAGCCTTAAGACACATGACAAAATTCATGAAGTCCTGTGTGAGGGCCATGGAGGGCAGGCTAAATATGATTAAGATGTACTGTATGAAACCCACAAAAATTCAATAAAAATGTACTTTTAAAACACCCCACTCGCAGCCAAGCATGGTGGCACATGCCTTTAATCCCAGCACTCTGGAGGCAGAGATTGAGGCCAGCCTGGTCTACACAGTGAGTGCCAGGCTACCTGGTGCTACAGGGAGACCGTGTCATAAAGCCAAAAGAGCAACAAAAAAATAACCAAATTCCTTTTTGAGTATAGGCAATAAAATGAACACCAGCTTTCCTGAAATTTCTACTCTTACTAAACAGGATTTTCATTACCGATAAACGAGATGTGATACTTTGGTGTATGTAGAAAGGAAAGCATTAGGGCTAGAGAATGACTCAGCACTTAAAAGTACACAATGTTCTTTCAGAGGACCTGAGTTCAGTTCCCTGCACCCAGGTCAGGCTGCCTAATACCACCTGTAACTCAAACTCATGAGAATTCAACACTTCTTACCTTGAGGGCAACTGCATTCATGTGAATATATTCACACACAGGAAAATATATACATATAATAAAAAATAAAATAGAATCTTAAAATAAAAGAGGAAAACTGCCAAAACTTAAAAAAAATGATAGAGTAGATATGATGAATTAGACTATCTTATCCTCAATAATGTAAATGTATGTGTTGCGGGTTTTCCACTGGAACAAATTTAGTTCTTAAGATATGGTGAATCATCAGTACAATATTTATGAGCAAGGAAAATATTTGTACAGGAAAATGAGGAAAGATCAAATTAAAAGTTTATATTAGTTTGGATTTTGGTTTTTAACCAAGAATCAGACTAGTCTGAATGCTATGTTCAGAACAGTAGTTGCTCAGGTCAGTGGGTAGAACTAGGATTATTTTCAAAATTAGAATCTAAATTTTTATTACTTTTATTTATGTGTATGAGTGTATTGCCTTCATGTATGTAAACACATCTGTGTCAGGCAATACCTGATGAGGTCAAAAGAGGCATCTGATCTCCTGGAACTGGAGTTACAGTTGATTGTCAGCAGCTATGTGGGCTCTGGGAACTAAACCCAAGTCCTCTGCAGGAGCAGCCAGTGCTCTTAACCACTAAGCCGTCTCTCCAGTCCCAGATTCTAATCTTTTAGATATTTTAGTGAGTTTTCTTTGAATATACCTCATTGCTTAATCTTTAGAAGAAAATATCCCTGAAGGACTCTGCCATGGTTCATTTGGAGGCTGGAACAAAATACTCTAGACTGGGTATTCTAAAGAATAGACATTTATTTCTCACAATTCTGGAGACCAGCTTGCCCAAGATAAAGACATTACTAAGTTACCTGTGTGGGAAAGACCTCTTCTCTGCTTGGAAAACGGAACCTCTAGCACTGAGTTTGGTGGAAGGGCCGAGAAGCAAAGCAGCTGTACCCACGGCGTCTCTCCTCTGAGCCATGTGATATCTGTGCTGCTGCATGAGGGACTAAGTTCCATCACTCAAAATCAGGACACATTCTAAACATAGCAGACTTGGAAGCAGAAGTCTGTGTGTGTGTGTGTGTGTGTGTGTGTGTGTAAGTTCTCATGTGGAGGTGCACAGACATACCTGTGTGTGTATGAGACATGTCTGTGTGTACGTTGAGGCAATTTCAGATTTCAGGTGTCCTTCCTCATGTGCCATCTGCTTACTTTCTTTTTAAGATTTATTTTATTTATGTGAATGATTGTTTTGCATGCATGAATGTAAGCACATTATGTGTATATAGTGCCCATGAATGCCAGAAGAGAGCACTGGATTCCCTGAAGCTGGAGGTACACAGAGTGTGAGTGGCCATGTTGGTGCTGGAAGCCCTCTGGAAGAGCAGTACACACTCTAACCTGCTTAGAATTCTCTTTAGTCTCCCACTTTCTTTTCGAGACTGGTTTTTATTGGTCTTGATCTTGAAATCAACAGTGAGGATAAACTGGCGACCTAGCCAGCCCCAGGGATCATCCTGTCTCTGCCTGCCCAGTGCTGGGATTACAAGCCCATGCCACTATGCCCAGCTTTTCACATGGGTTCTGAGGATGGAACTCAGGATCTCATGCATGTGTGAAAAGTACTTTCCTAACCAAGTCATCTTCCCAGCCCACAGAAACAGAATTTTAACAATTAAGGAAGAGAACAAGAAACTAAGAGGGAAGATGAGTGGAACTAGGTCGGGTGAGCACTGGATGGGGTTGAAATTATAATATTCATGCATGAAATTCTCCAAAAATGGAAGATGTGTAAAATAAGAAGAAATAGAAAGAGAAGCAAAAGAGAAGAAGTAGAAGAAATTAAGGAAAAATTTGTGAAGGAAGAAGTCAGAACAAAACGGAGCTTAGAATAACGTCAAGCAACTGGTGCTTGACATTTTTCCACCCAGGTTCATCTATATTCTAGAAAACATCTGTCAGAAATTAACTAGTCTTGGAGTGGAGAAACAATGTCACAGCAAACAGAGTTCAAGCTATTGAGCACAGCCAATAGCCATAGTAAGCTTTTGGTTTTCAATTGTGTCTTTGTTGCATTTTATTTGTTTAGAAATGAAGCTAAGCTAGTGTTTACAGCTTTGCAAACAGCGGAGACAGAGACAGGCCTGCTCAGCAGTAACGGGGGTAAATATGGAGAAGGCCGTCTGATACAACACAAAGGAGGCATTTCCTTTTTCGTACAAAGCTTCAGAAAAGACATCCTATCTGAAACCCGAAAAGTGTGCATTTGATCAGCATTCATTCTCTACCAGAGCAATCAGCATCCTACCAGGCACTGGCTAAGCTGGGGGACTTACACAACAGTCTGATGGTCCTCATGACCCTGGGATCATCATATGATGCACTCTGTCCTCCTGAGAGAGGACACTCAGTCATGTGCCTTCTCAGACTGTCCTCTCTGAAACCACAGTCTCTGAATCGATGTCATGGATTCCTCTGTCCATAACAGAAAGATACCCTTTTCAGAATGTTGGAGGATTTCCTGATATCCTTGTTTCAAACACTTTTTTAACTCAATGTCGACGTGACCAGGGACAATGCCATGTACTGAGAGTCACCACTGGTAGAAGGGTGTGGTACTAGAAAATGTGTGGTACTGATGGATTTCATTCTGATTATCCTGCGTCATCCCATTTCATAATCTTCTCAGATATCTATGTATAGAACTGTAAAATATGAGCATAATCTACTCATTTTACTATTTTTATTCTTACATTGATTTTCTGTTTATTTCAAGAAATAGAATGCTGCGAACTGTTTCTGAAAAAATTCAATAAATAACTAATCACGAAGAAGTTGACTGTGGCAAATGTTCTTGAAGTTCTTTTATAGTTTTACATTTCTCTTCTTTTTTATTAATTTTTATTGAATTTTTTTGTATTTCATACAGAGCATCCTAATCATTTTTATAAACCCTCTATCACTAGCATCCTTCGTAGCCACCCCTCCACTGGATTTAATGAATTTTCTCATTTGTATTAAAACCTATCAAGTCAATTAATGGCTCCAAATGTTCCTCAGTGCAAGTTCATCCATGGAGCCTAGTCAGCCTGTCTTTCATCCTTCCCTTTAAGAAGATCAGCTCTCCATCACCCAGCAGTAATCAGCTGTCACTAGTTCTTTGGCTAATATTGGGTCCTGCTGCCCATTTTCACAGTTCTAACTGGTTTTTTGTTTGCTTGAGTTTGTATGAATATTCTGCATGCTGACACAATTGCTGCATGTTCACATGAGCAAGGTCCCAGGAGCCTGTAAGAGTCTGTTTCCCTATGGTCACCCAGCTCCACCCTGGCTCTTACACTGTTTCTTTCCCCTCTTCTTCAATGGTCCCTGGGACCTGAGTGGGTGTGGTTAAATATAGGAGTCCTGCCCAAGGACCCACACTCTGCAGACTCTTATTCTTTACTTTGGCCATTTGTGGCCTTTTGTGATCATGGCCCTCTGTTACATAACAGTTTCATTGATGAGAGTTGAGAGATGCATTAGTATTCCCTCTACCCCTTGTTCTACTATTTTTCATGAGTCTTAGGTATAGAGTTCACATTGCAGATTTGTCTTTAGAGTTGGGCAATTTACAGACAATCTCTGTTGTGGGACTTAGTAATAATCTCCATCTGTTGCAAATGAAGTTTCTTTGATGAGTGGTGAATAGGATACTTCTCTGTAAATATAACGATCCATATTTCACACATATTAAGAAATTACATCTGTCTAGGCATATGACAGCCTCGGGGTATTCTCTAAGACCTATAACCTTTTCAGTCATGTGAATTTGGCTATGTTTACAATATTACTTTTTAAGGCTGTGTGTGTGTGTGTGTGTGTGTGTGTGTGTGTGTGTGTGTGTGTATGGTATGAGCATATGCATGTTTATATGTGTGTATTTGAAAGACAGTGTTATAAATTTGCCTCTATTATTTTCTCCCTTAGTTTTTGAGACAAGATTGCTCACTGAACCTGGAGTTGGAGGAGTCAGGCATCCTCCTGACACTGTGTCCCTAGTGTTGATGTTATAGTCATTTGCCATCATGCCTGGCTTTATACAAGGATCCTACCAATTCAGTCTTGGGTGTTCATACTTGCAAGACAAACACTCAATGACTGAGCCATTTTTTTAGCCTTGGAAATCTTGAAAACAGTATTTGGAAATTGGGCTTTTGAAAGTACTCACTACAGATTTGAAAATCACAAGGAAATAAATATAAATGAATTTAATAAAAATTGGAATACTGAAGGGAATATATACTTTCTCATTTTTCCAGGTGTAAAAAGTATTTGTGGTACTCAGAATACCATTTATAAACTACTACCAGACTAGTATTTAAAGACGTATCTAAATACAAGCATTATTTTAAATAATTCAACTGCTTTTTCAAACAGTGAACATGAGTTCAGTCCGGGAAAAAAAAGAGCCTCTAACATTTTATCTTGGCTTATAAAACTTATCTGGTACTTAGTTACTATCTATACCAATGAAGATTTTATTAAACATAAACACACACACACACACACACACACACATCGCCACCTTGTTCATATTATGTCATAACAGCCCTTAGGGGATAGGCATCACCAATCAACCTTGCAAAAACTGAAACATAAAAATTACACTGCAAGTGGTACGTACAGAACGTAAGCTCAGGGCTTCAACTCTAATAGCTCTTATCTTAATCCAAGTGTATTCTCTCTGTATTATTATATTCATCTCTGTCATTTTTGCTTACAAGATCTGTAAAAGCCAGTGCTGAAATACATAGAAAATCTTTCCATAACCGTGGAATGAAATATAGATACAACACAAACATGTTTGCCTTTCTGGGGAAAATGGTTTCTAAAGTCTTTCCTCTATGGCTTGGATATTTAGAATTAATGACATTAAACATGAAAGAAAATATGCACAATGTCAAACTGTTGGGTGTTTTGTTCACTACAAATGTTTTGGAACATTTAAAAAATTGGGTTGAAAATCATCTATCCCACATCCTATAACAGTTCTCCTTGCTTTTCTATTCTTTCCTGGGTTGATCATTCCAAGAACTAGACAGGCAGGAAGACTCAATGAAGCCCTCTGTTTCTGTTTGTGAGTTGTTACCATCTATACACACACACACACACACACACACACACACACTTTATAGATAAGTAGATAAATAGATGGATTTACCAATTAAAGAGGAAATTAACTGATCAGGAATATCTAACAAAATATTTAAAATTTAAAAGTATTCTGACTGAAATAATAACTGATATTTCAATCTAAAGGTAAGCCAGACAGTGCAATATTAGCTTTACAGGACCATGTTTGACCCATGAACTATATAATAACCTTTAAGAAAAGACATTAAAAAAGAGAAGGCATTGAGAAAGAAAATGAAGGTAATGACATCTTATGCGTTTACAATCCTAAGAGAATTTCAGTTGAGTTTCATATGGATCCTATAATCTGACTCCCATAACACACAGACTCTGAACCTTGAAATATACTAGTTTGTTAATAATTTGAATCTATAGGTTAAAAATTTACAAATAAAATGAAAAGAAACCCCACAGAATGTAAGAAAATCCTCACTAGTGACATCCGACAGAGGTTTAACATCCAGAATATATAGAGAACTCAGAAAGCAAAGAATCAAGAAAATAAGTGACCCAGTTACAGGACTTGCTGAGGATATGAACAGAGAGTGCTCAAAAACAAAATAAAGATGGTGAAATACATCTTAAAGAGTGGTCAGCATCATTAGTAAATTGGGAAATACAAATGAAAACCTTTTTAAGATTTTTTCTTACCACAATCAGAATGGCTAAAGTCAAGAGAAAAAATAATACCAAATGCTGGAGAAGATGTGGGGAAAGAGGAATGCTCATCACTGCTGATGGGATTGCAAACTCTTGCAACTCCTATGAAAAATCAGGGTGGAGAACTCTAGAAACCTAAAAATGGACCTTCCACTTCACCCAGTTATACCATCTCTTGGCATATCCAAAGAACTCTTCCTTTTGCAATGATATTTGTACATGCATGCTTTCTGCTGCTCTTTTCACAATAGCTAAGGGAAGGAAGAAACCTAAGTATTCCTCAGCTGATGAGTGGATAAAAGGTGGTGCATTTACACAGTGGAGTTCTACTCAGAGGTAAAGAAAGAAGGAATCAAGAAGTCTGCAGGTAAATGAATAAAACTGGAAACTGTTACACTATGTGGTAACACAGACTCAGAAAAAACAAATGGCATATACTCTCCCTTATATGTGCATTCTTGCACCAAATCCTTATGTACAAATGCCCCAGTCACCACTCATCAAAGAAGCTTCTTTTGCACCAGACAGAGACTATTACAGACTACCACAACTGGTCGCACATAGACAGTGTGTATGAATTACCCAGGCCTAAATGACACTTCTATAATGTAACCTCTACATCTAAGACTCATGGAACATACAGCAAGGGGTAAAAAGGTCACTAATGAATCTCTCAATTCTTATTGATGAAGCTCCCTCATGTAACAGAGGGCCAAGAACAGTAAAGGTCAAATATGGCCAAAGCATAGAGATTATGAGTCTGCAGAATATTGGTCCTTGGACAGGACACATATTAAACTCCACCCACCCAGGACTCAGGGACCATTGCTGAAAATGGGTGGAAAGACTATAAAAGCCAAGGAGGAGGTGCATGACCATACAGAGATAGGGTCCTACAAGATCCTGGACCCCTGCTCATATGGACCTAAAGCAATGGAGGCAACATGTGACCTCAAGCAAACAAAAACTCAGCATAGAAATGGGGACATGGACAGCATACGCCAACCTTAGATGAAGAAATATTGACACCTGATTGTTGTTGAATGAGGATGAACTGATGTTCCTAAAGCAAGGGACTCTAGATAGGCTGATTGGTCCTCAGTGGATGAACTTGCACCAAGGAACGTTTGGACACTAACGACACAATAGGCCTTAACCAAGATGATAGTATGTATGGATTCCTGTTAGCGGAGCTATAAGACAGTGCCTCTGGAGAAGGGGGTATAAAGATGATAAAGACTGATTGAGATGTTCTGTGTGAAATATACAAATATTCAATTAACAAATGATAACAGAGACATTAGTAAACATTTCCCAATGTCACTTCCCTCTTGGCAAAGCCAGAAATGAATTCAAATTTTCAGTTCAGGTTATTGTGTAACATTAAAAGCTTCTTATTTTCCTACAGATCCTATATAACCATAGTCAAACTAAAGGAGACCAAGAATCACATAATATCACCACATGCCATTTATCAAATGTTCTTATGAATCAATTTGCATGTAGAGCACAGTCTGGGCTAAAAGCTTTGCATATTTTCCTAGAAATCCTACAATATTTCTATGTGATCTCTTTAAAATAAAATCTATTTTAGAGATGGAAGTTTTGAAAGAAATATTTGGAAAATCTAGGACTCCAATTCAAATGTGAAGGTGATTCAAATCCAGACTCTGAATCCCAATGATATCTATTCTCAGTAAGGAAACCACAATTAGAAAAATTTAGGCCTTTCTCCCTTTATTTGAACCAGTAGAACTGTATCACCCAAATGATTTTAAGATAGTAAGTATACTTAATTTGAACTTCAAAACCATTACAAGATAAAAACTGTCAATATTTCTTTTCACTTTAGTTATATTAATTTCAAGGCTCAACTTCACTTTACCTCTTGGTTGTGGAAAAAGACACTACTCCTATGAGCCAAATACACTGATATCATTTCTGTAAGACTCACATTTATAGGTATGTTATCTTTCAATTTGTGGATTTTTCTTTCTTCAAATATCAGTGAAAATGATGAATGGTCCACAAAAATAAAGACAGCAAACTGCAACGTAATAACTAGGGAAAGCAATGTCATTTTCAGGCAAGAAGCATGTTAGACGTTCTGGAGTACACTCCAAAAGGTGAGACTGATGGGATGGCTGAACACATCCTCATTCACAGTATACTCAGTAAAATCCCATCAGTAAAGCTAATGATCAGTATCTCTAGGGGACTATGTGTGCCAGCTGTGAGCTTAAAGAAAATCCATGGAGTTGAGAGACTTGGCTCAGTCATTTGAGGCCAGTACTAAATAATGCACATGTCTTCTGTGAATTCACTGCTTTATGAGCTCACGCAGATGAAAACTCCTAAGTAAGCCCAGTCAGTATCTTTGGAACCAGACTCAGAAAAAGAACCTAATGTACAAGATGCTTCTTGACCAATGCCTTTTGGGGACTTCTGAGAAAAGAGTGAAGGACAAAGCATTATGCAGAGAGGGAAGTGAGCATGGTGAAGGTGCCACGAAGATGGAACCAATCCCTTGGGTCATTCTGGAGCTGTTTCTTCTGAATTGTCCCAAAATGTGTCAAGATGGCCATGCCTTCTGCAGTTCACATACATCAGTCATCTTGGGAAGGAGAGAACTGATACAGGTGTTCTGTATCATAATTAATTCTTGAAGGTGTTCATACAAGAAGACTCCTGTTCATCACTTTCCCAAGATCCCTCCATGAAGAAGGACATCTAGAAAGTTCAGCATCATCTTCACAGTGATTCAGACGACTACCATATCATGTGAGAACAAAAATAAACAGAAGTTTTGACAAGAAAACTCAGACTGATTACAGAGAGAACATCAAATCAGCTATGATTGATGTTGTGTGATGCACTGACCCGCTGAGGAAGCTCTGGACCACAGCTGCGTCCCTTCATAGCCGGGATCTGCTCAGCTGAGAGGAGTCATGAGACTTCAGTGCTGGAGAGTAGCTCAGAACAGTTAAGTGAAATTCTTTCCTCTCCTTCTCCTGGAATATGTTAACTCCTTGCTACAGACTACCCTATGTGAAGATAATTTGAGAGGGAAAGCTAGAAGCATACATGAGTGATTTTAAAGAAGTCGGCAGCACTGGAAGACAAGAGTTATACTGCAATGCAAAGCTGTTGGTATAAGGACCTCTAGACAGTTTCTACTCTCAAGAAGATTTGAGAGGATATTGAATTTATGAACGAGGCATAGAGCAAAATTGGAAATGTGTGCTTAGATTTGAAAACAGGGTAGAGCTTTATAAACGTAATAATGTCAGAAACAGGAAGCCAAGAAACTAGGCAGAGTATCAGTTCACAGAATTGAAAACCAAGTTCAAATGTACTAAAATCAGTGTGAAAGGGGAAAATGAGCAGGAAACAGTAGAGAAATGTGAAGCGAGACGCTAGGAAACTGCGAGCGCAGAACGGGACTGTTGGATTAAACATTAATTAAAGGATGGTGGAGTTATTTTCTTCAGTATTGTAAACAGCTGGTCAGCTTTAGTAAATAACCCCTTTACCCACTCCAGTAACGTCAATTAAACTCAGTGGCTCACAGAAAAGATTTAACCTGTTAGGAAAAAGCAAGAGTTCCAGTGGAAATAGAAAAGATAAAGGTAAAGGAGCATGTATGTGATCAAAGATACATTACATGTATGTATGATACTCTCAGAGAATAAGTAAAAATATTCAAAAGAGAAAACAAAGCAGAAGGCATGAAATAGACAGGGGCTGTGTTCATGGGTACCCGGAGGAGAGGCCAAGGCTCAGCATAAATGATTTGAAAGTACAGAGGTGTCATACCAAGGCTGGAAGGATTAATCAGTTGTAAAAGGGGGAGACGTTGTGATTAGAAAATGAAGGTGTGGGTTAACCAAAACGAAGAGGACATAACAATTTGGAAACCTTCTACTTTGTATGCCAATTATAATCATAAATTTAAAAAATGGGAGATAGCCTGTATTGTGGATAATGTTGCTCCTGGAGCCCATTGTAAAATAAACAAAAATTTCAGAGAGGATGTGGGGATACCTTATGAGTTCTTGGTCAGGAAAGCCCCAGAAGCTCCCCCAAACAATACAGATTCCTGCCATTCTTCTTGATTGCTCACCAAAACTGGTTGATGAGATCCTGTTGCTGAAGGATCTGTACAACTTGCATGAGAGATTCAGAGAAATCAAGCTTTATCTGAGCTAAATTTTCCTCCCCATTAGCTAGCTTTCACCATGTTGAGGGTGCTATAAAGGCTTGTAGGAGATACAAGGCATTTAACAGGCTTACTCAGCTATTAACCAGATAAAGTACCATGTCAACCAGTTAGACAGGATGTGTCTACTGGTGTGATGTAACACAAATATAATGGGGCAACTAGCTGCTCTCACACTAGATTTGAAGCATGTTCCACATGAGGTTTTAAATGCCTGGTACAGTAGATTTGAGCAACAATGCACAGCCTGGGAGCTCACAGGCCCAAGGGCAAAGCTTACCAGTGTTGTTTAACTTAACTAACATGGTACCAAACTGCCTTATTAATATTTATTTATACCCAGACACAAATGCTACTCTCTACTTTAGTCAGAGAAGCCTCTCTTTCTAGTGAATGTCAATGAATACAGATACTCATTGCTGCTCAAGGTACTGAAAGTAAGTAACTGTTGATGTCTCAGCTCAAAGCCGGACTACTCATTCTAAGCCTCGGGAAATGTCATTTAAGTGGTAGCAGAAAGAATTCAAGAACTACAACTTAGAGAGAAGAGATGTGAAATATTATCTTTGAGTGTGATAGTGCCATTGTAAGCATGATGCGACAGTGCGTGGGACTGCTTGCACAAGGCGGGGCCTGTCACTCAACCACAATGCATGGCTTAGGAAAGGGTTCCTGAAGGCCCTGCTCCATCCTGCTGAATTACTGGCTACTAATGGATTCTTGGGAAGAGAAAGTCATTATCATCATCTGTGCACTTGCAGGTAAATGCACCACAATCCAGTAGATAGGTACAAAACAGTGGTCACACAGTGTATCCAGAACTTGGAGCAATAGAGCTGGAATTGGCATGAAAACCTCCTTCCTGAAGCCTAGTTCTCACAGTTCTAGAGGATACTATGTGAGCTGTTAAGGGAGGAAATCAATCAATAGTCCAACCCCAGCTTCAATGCCTAATAATCACAACAATGACCATGTGGCCAACAAAAGTGCAGTAGTGGCACTTTTATCTAGGGGCAATCAACAGCTATCTATTTGTCCTTGAAGCCTTCATGGTGGGAGGGAGCTCCTTTGTGGTACTTAGAGAAATCCCTACCTCCGTCATATCTCTGTAAAAAATGAAATTTCTTACTTTATGCTAAATATCTTCACATTTACAGACAACTATAATGCATACCGCTCATCAAAGAAGCTTTGTTTTGCAAGATGGAGACTATTAGAGAGTTTTACAATACTGAGTCACACAGAGAGAATATATGTCTGAAAGATGCCTAGCCCTAAGTAACACATCTACAGAGCAACCTTAACACCTAAGGCTTACGTAACACAACCTAACAGGGGATAAAGAGAATGCTAATACATCCTCTAACTCTCTCACAAGAAAAGTTTCCTCATACAACAGAATGTGATACACAGAGAAAGCCGCAACTGACTAAGTTCTAGAGAATAAGAGACTTAACAGTGTTGTTTACCAGCCCCTCGATAGGACCCCTATATTAGGCTTAATCCACTCCAGGCTCAGGAACCATTGGGGAAGTGGGGACAGAAAGATTATAAGACTTAGAGTTGGTGCATGAACATAAGGAAAAAGAAGCTTTCAGGCCTTTGGGAACTTGCTCATATGCACTTGTAGCAATGGTGAGAACATGCACAAGACCCATGCTGACTCAATCAGACAAAATCCCAGCATAGGACTGAGAAATGGTCAGAAGACCCCAACCTTAACTGAACAACTATTGGCAACAGATTACTGAAAAATGAGGGACAGTTAGTCTTTAAGAGAGAGACTCTAAATAGGCTGACTGGACTTCAGTGGGTGGACTTGCCCTGAGTGACACCTGGGTAAAAATGCTTGACCAGATAGCACATAACATATACGACAGAATGCACAAAATCTGGTGGGGGGGCAATGGGCAGGAGGTCTAAATTTAAGATCTATTATATTAAATTCCCCAAAATTCAATGAAAATCTACATAAAAACAAAAACTGGTGCCGTGTTTGTTGAGCTAAACACTCAAAACAAAACACAGAGATGTGTATGTGGAGAAGGGACTTGTGAGGAGGAGAGGTGACGTGGATGGAAGAGAAATGAGAGAGGATGGGAGGAAGTGCCATCAGAATGCACACATCTATGAAGTGATCAATGACCAAATTTAATGAGAAACCACCCAAACCTTTGGACACAAAATGATTTTCTCAATTGTATCCATAATCTGTTTCTATGAACCTTGACACTCCTGGTGTTAATTCCATAACAAACTAAGTGACAGTGATAGAGAAGAGTGTGTAAAGGAATTCACATTTTAAATGTCATCAGAGATCGTCTAATATGATTTGCAGATGTTTAGGCAAAACAGGGCTCTAACAGCCTGGGAGCTGTTTTATACATTCTTGGCATTGCATTTCTAAAATTATTCTTCTGTCAAGAAAATTTAATATCAAAGTTTCCAAATCCCATTGTTGCAACAGCTCATTCAGTATGTCATCATTCATTTGTGGGTCTGCTTGAAACTCTGTAAACATGAAAAATGTGGCTCTCTAAAATCTGTATGTACACACTTTCATCTGATGCCGGGCATTTGAACTCTTGCATCTGTACATGTACATGTATTTACTCTTTTGTGTCTCTTACACACATTTTTTAAATACTAAAAATATATTTATTATTTATTATTTTTATTTTGTGTGTATGAGTGTATTGCCTGCAAGTGTACCTATGTAAGGAAAACAGAGATCAGAAGTAGTCATTGGATCCCCTGGAACTGGAGTTACAGAGGTTGTTAGCCATCATGTGGGTGATGGGAATGGAACCTGGGTCCTCTGCAAGAGCAGTCAATGCTCTTAACCACTGAGCTATCTCTTCAGCTTTTACAATCAAGACTATCACAAACATGTTTACCCCTAGATAGTTAAGACCCAGTCTTCCTTATTATTCTGTACAGTTGAGAACCCAGAATCAGGACAGTAAGGGTGGCCAATGGCTAATTTAAACAAACCTGTGTTTAAAAGTCACCTTTTCTTGTGCCTTTTCTATCATCTTAAATCCAACCCAGGCTTTTGAATTTTATTCATTAATCTTGCCATCATTAGATAAATGAGGAGTATAACATAGGTGATAAACTCCGGCCTATTTCTGTCCTGTTACTGACACTTTTCAATGGTGTGCTCTTATTACACAGACAGGGTAGCTTTCCCTTCTGGCATCTGTATTTTTATATACAGCTATAGTAACTCTCTTTTTAGAACCTGATTTTTTTTTTATCATTTCTGTCTACTTATTCTGTAGTGCTGTTATACACATCGTTAAATGACAAGTTATTCCATCCTAGGTTCAATTTGTTTTAACCTTTAAGCTTTAAAAAGTCAGCTGGGCATGGTGGTACACAATTAAATTCCAGTACTTGGGAGGCAGGCCTGGTTTATGTAATGATGCCCAGGCCAGCTGTGGCTACAGGAAGACCCTGTCTCAAAATAAATTTGGTTTAAAAAGTCAAAGGAAGCTCAGCTATCGCACTGTAACAGAAATCTATGAAACACAGGAACTTGTGTCAAGAAAGAGACTTTATTATTTCCTTTAAAATTCATTTTCTTTAGGAGTGTAGCCACTGATAGACTCATCATGCACTAGAGGATACCTAACATCAATATGCAACGGGAAGCCATATTTGGACTCAGTGTGCTAAAACTTAGCAATTAATTAATTTGACAAAAAAAAACTCAGATATTTCAGTGAGTTTCAATACCAAGTTTCCAGAAGATAAACATTTTTCACTAATTCTCTGCGATTTTGCTTTTATGAGAACATCCTATTTAGTATCAGGAAAAAAAATCAAATCAAGTATTTTAATCAATTTCAAGGAAGCAATCCCCAATTTGACAGAGAAAGAAAGTTTAGATGGATCCTGTTTATCTGACTATGCAATTGCAATTCAAAATTTAAAAATAAAAGTCATCATTTCAGCAAAAACTGACTTCATAAACATGAATGGACTGATGCAATGCTCCCAGAGAAAAGCAAGGGCACTTCATAAAGTCAGGGTGGGAGACTCTTAGCTAAATTCTTTTTCTGTGATTTCAGTGAATGGCTAAGCATACCGCAATCAGAAGAGGGTCTTCCACACAGTCAGATGCCATATTTCACCTGCTCTTTATTGTTAGTGCAGCATGGCACTTGCCACCCTTACTGAGGGAGATGGTGATGCAAACTCAGGAGAGCTTTGCTATTCCCTGTGACATCTAATGACATCATTCAGATCATGAAACTTCTGTTCCTGGGCCTCACTTAATTAGGACAGGGATTGTTAGTGTGCACAAAAGCAGATGAGAACACATGAGAAAGTGCAACTCCCTGGGCTTCAGGGTGTCACCGAACTATGCAGGATTAGAGCATATGTGGCATTCTCATCAGGCAATCCCATTTCTGTCCTGTCACCAAGACACCTGTGATAGATTGACTGGCAACATGGCTCAACAGGTAAAGGTGTTTTCTGTCAAGCTGGTAAACCTCAGTTTGATTTCATGGATCCACGTTGTGGAAGGAGAGAGCTGACTCCCACAAGTTGTCCTGTGAACTCCACACATGCACCATGGTTTGTATGCTGACCTGCACATACAGCAATTAAATGTAGTAAAAATGATTAGGCTACTATCTACTAACTAGATACTTTGAAGACACTCCGAGCAGGCTTACATCCTCCTCTACGTAAGAAGGCTACCTCTCACCATCTCTGCTTTCCCGTGTGCCCCTGAAGCGCTTTAGATTTTTTTCCCCAAATTCTAATCACTCCATTTTGTTTAGTCTGCAAACATGACTAAAAGGTATTTGAACATTCCAAGAGCTTCAGTTGTTTATATCCCTCATGGATATAAATGAAAGCATACAAAAATATAAGCTTATAAATTAAATATATATATATTTTAAAAATTCGTAAAAATTGGGATGTTGATAAAGAGGCATTGACTAGAGATTATGTAATAAGTAAATAAAATGGGAGGACTTATCTGCTTTACAGATGCAATGAATTACTGAACCTTTTATTTTGAGTAATTTTAATTTGAAAAATATTACATTTATTCATTTATTCAGTGTGTGTGTGTGTGTGTGTGTGTGTGTGTGTGTGTGTGTGTGTTTTGATATATTCAGATGATAGTCCCAAGGAAACTTGTGGAAATCACTCCTCTCATGTGGGTCCTGAAGATCAAACTAAGGTTGTAAGCCTTGGCAGCCAGCAGCAGCCCATTTTGATATTCTTAAATTTTTTTGTCTTCTCAGGATATACTAGAATGAAGGTTATTTCATACAGTCCTTGGATATCTGAAAATTGGAGTGACATTCACAAATCAGTTTTCCCAGATTTCTAAATCTACACATTCTCTTCTGTAGAGATTCTTACTCATCAGTTTTACAATAGGGTAGCATGCTTGGCATCAGCTTCCGGCCTCGCCTCTTGGCATGGACAACTTTCTTTAGAGGGCCTTCCTGACTTCCCTTCTAACTTGAACCTCATGAACATGTGTAATTAGCTATCTCTTGGGTTGCTATTGATTCCATCCTGGCAAATGCACTCTGAGAATGCTTTGGATGTCTTGCAAAATGAAATTCATTTGGCACACCTTGAGATGCTGGTGGGAAATGAACGAGGGACAGATATGGGAATTGCTCTGAGGGCTCAGTTAAGCAGAGGGAGTCTGCTTCAACTGTGGTGCTTCGAGAGGAAATTTACCTCTCTTCTCATTGCACCATTTTTTTTTTCCATTTTTCAAAGAGCTACATATACACCGGTTGGCATTCTTCCAACACACCCCATGTTAACTGACTGACTTTAAAATGATGAGTCTTTGTGCTTGAAAGATGGAAATGAAGCTAAACTTTACATTGGCCTCTGCTGCACCTTCTAATCCTCTGGCAAGATTAAATTAAACAAATGAGAACAAAGATCATCAAAAAGGGGAGAAATACTAATTACTGGAAAACACATATGAAAAGAAGTAACTAAGAGAGAAAGGACTGTTATTATTTTTTTAAGAATTTTTACAGTTTATATATATGATGAATTTAAGTCATTTTCAGATCCCATTCCCCTCTCTCAACCCCTTCCCTCCCTGATGAATCCTTCTTGCTAAGCCCACCTCTTACTTCAAGGATGTCTTTGTTTTGGTGACACACTGTTTTGATTAGAACAGCTTGCCAGAGGAAGTGACCTGCTCCAAGAAGGATTTATTTGTGCTCATGCATTGAGGGAAAACAGTTTAACATAACAGAGAAAGCAAGAATTTAAGCTAGACTGCAGCAGCTGGTTGCATCAAGAGCTGAGAACAACAGGATAGAACAGAACTGGAAACTGGAGCCAGAATATACCCCAAAAGACCTGACTCCAAGAGACCTACTTCCTACAGCTAGGCTCCTGATCCTTAAAGCTCCACTCCCTCCCATTCAGCACCACTTGCTGGAGAGCAGGCATTCTAAAACATGACGTTATGAGGGACTTTAACATTCTAGTAGCCCTAGGAATAAAGGTCAGGTAAAGTAAGAAAAATCTGTGAAGGAAATTCATGGCTTGGGAAGCAAGTCCATTGGGTCGGTAGAATACATAAGCTATTAACTGAATTTCTATCAACTATGTATTTATAACCCAATGAGAAAGACAAGAACTAAAGCATAACTTCCAGATACTGTCTGCCAATGGCATCTATAAGCCTACAAGCTGTCTGCATTTGCAATATCTCTTTAAGGTCATTCATCAATTTCTAGTATAATTTTTAAAGGACAACTGATTATATAAGCAGAAAATCTTAACTGGTAATTGGCATGATCAGTTCTATTTGTCAACTGACACAACCTAGAATGACCTAGGAGAGGATCTCAATGAAGGATTCTCTGCATTGAGCTAGCTTGTGTGCAGGCCTGTGTGTGGATTTCTTAATGGAACAATTTCACTGTGAGTGGCCCCGTTTCTTAGGCAGAGGATCCTCGACTGCGCAAGAGTGGAAAAATTAATCTCAGCACAAGCAAGCTAGCCAGCAGGCATGGGTTCATCTGCTCCCTGCTCTTGGCTGCAGATGTGATGCGAGCTGCCGGCCCAAGCTCCTACTGTGACTTCCCTGATGTCATGAGCAGGAACTAGAACTGTGAGCTAAAATAAAGACTTCCACCCCTAAATTGCTTTTTTTTTTCAAAGCATTTTGTCACATAAACAGAAATGAAACTAGAATAGGACTCAAAGTGTCAACTGAATTTGTGTGTGTGCTTAAAACCGAGTTTGCATTCATTCATGGGACAACTCCTTTGTCAGGAGGCTTCAAATAAAGCAGGAGTTTTCATGAATGAAATTTGTTTCTGATGTTTTCTGGGAGAACTGACCCAACTCAGGAAGATGTTTTAAAAGTAAGAGGCATGTAGGCTCTCTGGCTGTGAGAAGGGACGTGCATTAATCAGCGTTGCAACCCTCATTGCTGCGTATCAAGTATCCATCTGTCAGCATCTTACACCTCCCTGAATCTGGTCTCCCGGGTGGCCTACACCAATCATTTTCTGGCTCTTTTCCTGTCCTGAGTCTTGCTCTGAGGGTTCTCTCTCCTTTCATTGCCCAGGACTCCATAGAATCTTCACTTCCAGCACATTATTGAGTTGATGAAGATAATCAATATGGTGTTCTGGGGATATTTTTGTCTAAGCAAGTCTAAATATTTGTAGTTATTTCTCATTAATTTTTTATTAATCCTTTTCCTAGCTGCCACTTTGATGTCATCTGTTTAGCAGAGAGTGTGAGAGGAAGTGCTTTAGAAGTATCTGAGCTTCATAATAGAGCAGGGATAATTGTCAACTAATCCTGAACAAATCAGAGGAAAAATTTTCCGATAAGAACTCAACAGGCTGGGAAATAGGGATAAGAAGATTAGAATTAGAGAACTGTGAAAGCAATACAACTAATTTTCCTTCTGGTTATTTTTCTTTATTTTTGGAAGTATGGTGCAAACAGTGTCAGGCTAACAGAGCATCATCACACAAACCTGGACTTCCTTTTCAATCACTTATTCTTGCTTCTTCCTCTGTTTTCCTTTTAAAAGAAGAGAATTATTTACAAGTAAAACAAAGATCTATGAGTCTTTAAAGTTAAATACTGGCTCTACAAATTCTGTAAATTTGCTTTCTAAACTAAATCAGGTGGGGAGATCATTAAATTAACTTTAATTTAATGAATTTATTTTTATTTTTTTTTGAATAGTGTAATACAGAGCATCTCAATCAATCTTAATCATCTTTATACCTCCGTCTCCAGTGGCACGCCCCATTTACCCCACTAGAATACACAGATTCTTTCATCTGTGTGAAGTCTAGTTAATGTCCCTAAATGTTTCTCAGTGCAAGTTCATAGAGACTGTGTTTTTAAGAATGATTTAGAAATAGCCATTCATTTTAAGAGCTCATCTTTGTAAGTTATGCTTATTACTTGGTGCTAAACTTGGCATTTGCAAAGTTTATGACAGCCATAGGTGTCTTATAGGTAGTGTATACAATTTTTTCCTCATATAATTGAGGAATTAGCCATGTCTCTTTAAAGAAACACCAATGATAGTTTCTGTTTGTTCAAGAAAAGTGGCTAGATACTGTATCTTTCTATGTTACTGTTAATTGTCAACTGTGATAATATAGGCATAGCTGTGAGGGATTAATTAGACCAAGGGCATGATGTGAGAGATTATCTTCATTACATTAATGGATAAATGAGGACTCATCATAGCTGTGAATGGGGCCAGTCGCTAGCAGGAACCTCATGCTGGACCAGAGAGAGAGAAAGAACTGAGACTGGCACTCACTTCTTTCTTGTTTCATGACTGTGGATGGGATGTGCACACCTACTTCAAGCTCCTGCTACCTAAGTTGCTTTTGGTCAGGGCATTTTTACAGCAACCAAAGAAACGTGACTAAGATACATGGTGTATTATGTTCTTCTGTTAGCAAAGATGATTAAAAATATATCCCAGGACACATCCCTGGGCAGTGCTGGCCACCCTTCAATGGCCGTGCCCTCCTCCATGGCCAGGTCAGCGATTCTTGGGGATTTCAGTTTTCACACCTACACGGCTGAGTCTCACTTTCATCTGTCACCTAATTGAAGACATCCATGTGGCTTTAGAAACAGTTTTATTTAAATATGTACTTCAAATTAAAGGGTCGCATAGTTTGTAAAATTTGTTGTGTTTGGTCACAAGGAAACTGTCACTACTCTCATGAAATCACACAATTCTCTTAGTGCTGCCCATGCATGTGGGGTCATCCATTGGGGTGTGAGCAACTCCTAATGATTACCCTCTCAAGCATCAGTTATGCAAAGTAAATGGGAACACAATAAATACTGTGTGGAGATTTAAAAAAGAGAAAGATCATTATTATTTTTAATTCTTCATTGTGATACAAATGAAAAATTCAAATTTTTAAACTGTAATTACTACCTTTTATAATCATGTTCATTAGTATGTAGGCACCTAATTTATTATTTTTGAACTCTATATATCAGTAATACATTTGATTTGAATAGACTGTTAACACAATGGTATTTAAAGTCTCTGCCTAAATTCTTTAATTAGGAGCAGACCTTCAGGTTCACATAAGTAGCACAGGAATACATAAAGCTTTGTAATTTGATCTGCAAAGGAACCAGAGTGATATCTTCATGGGCATAATTTGGAGCCTGCTATTGGTCCCCACCAGAGGACAGGCATCCTGACCCTGAGAGCACTTCCTGTGCATCAGCCTTTCCCAGAGCAGCACCACATACCTGATGAACAGTCTTGGAACATTTTCTTCACTTTTCTGTGTCTCAGTTCATTTATTTATAAAATAGAAAAAGATGATCCTTTCAGGGTCTTCTCTCTGAACAAGTTCATGAAAGAGAAACACAGGCAAAGTAATGACACAGTCGATTCAACCTCCATCCTCCTTTATTCACGCTTCCTGTAAGATTTCCTGGGCTTTGCAATTTGTACCAATTCAGTACATTCAGTGCACACAGGTGACTTCCTCTTCGTCAGAGAAAGAAGTGCTGAGGTGTAGCAGATGAGTGCTGTGTGTTTCCTGGTCATTGATGTGCTGCACCTGGGTAGTCTGAGGTGGCAGGAGCTGCCTCCTCACTTGTCTTCTTTGCAATAATTGGTCATAGACTTGCAGACAAGGTTGTCTGCCTTCCTAGGTGCAACTGCTTCAGTGAGTGGGCCAAGTGTTCTGCACTATACCAGCTTTTAGAATTGCTGGGTTATTGGTCTCCTTTGTGTGTGTGTATCTAAATGAGTGTGCATGGTGCCAGGGGGAGGTCAAAGGACAGTTTGCAAGAGTCTGTTCAAGAGACTTCCACCACGCAGTCTCTGGGGATCAAACTCAGGCCTTGTGGTGGTTCGAATGAGAATGTCTCCCTTAGGCTCCAAGTCTTCAAAAAAAAGTAGTGCTGAGAACAATGTTGTTCCAGAAGAAATTAAGCAGTAATTGGGATATTTTAGCAGAGGGTATGGCTGGAGTCTTCCCATAACCAAACAGCTTGCCCGAGGTTAGGTTGAAAAGCAAGGAACTGATTTCTT
Organism: Eospalax fontanierii; assembly: GCA_035773235.1. Taxonomy (NCBI): domain Eukaryota; kingdom Metazoa; phylum Chordata; class Mammalia; order Rodentia; family Spalacidae; genus Eospalax; species Eospalax fontanierii. Next base: position 47,279,513 of record CM069547.1, on the reverse strand, counting down.
TGGCAGAGAACATTTCAATGCAGTCATTCAAGGTAGAAATGATTGTGTGGCTATTAATGGAGACTATTATGAAGATGTAGAGTGAAAAAGAACAAATGGGGCAGAAAAAATGCAGAATGTACAGCTTGGATTGAAAAGGCTCCAGGAAAATTAAAGTTGGAGTCAAAGCTTATGTTGAAGAAAGGATCTCTTTGATAAGGAGTTTGAGGTGATTAAGGAGAGCCCTAGATATTTGCACTTAAATATTGGAAAGAGTGCCTCTAGGGCAAGACCGCACCCAGCTAAGCTACCAGCTTCTTAAAGGAAATGGTACAAAGGTTTTCTACTAGAAAGCCATTGAAGAGAGAAATTGTGAAAGTGGATGAGGTAGGCTAAGCTCCATACAGAACTTGGACAACTCCGCAGTGTCGTTTACCTGGTGCTGAAAGATGAAAGAGTGAAGGGGTTATTGGTTCTTCCTCTGTGGCTTCAGGGAACTCCTGAGGACAGGCGGTGAAGCAGGCACCCCTGCATAAAGAAGGGCCTCACAGGCCAAGAAGCCCTTTGGGGGCCATTTCTTGAAACTGTGAAGTGGAGTCTGGTTGGCTTGAGAGACCCCAAAAAGTTGTTCATGGTGCCAGAACTTTGAGCTATCTGCCAAAGAGAACTGCACACTGTAGGTAGAGACAAGTATATTGCATGCAGTAAACTGGAGGAGTTGACTTATCTAAGCCCTTTGGAAGTAAAGTCCCAGGAGCTGGACATGGTGCTATTGGATTTGGTGTTTTTCCTGGTGCGTTTTGGTCTTGATTTGGTCTGGTATTTCCTCACTATTCCTCTGTTCCTCCATTTGGAATGGGAATGTGTATTTGTTTCCATTATATATTGGGAGTATGTAATTTGTCTTTTGATTTTATAGGGGTTTAGAGTTAAGAGGTTGCCTTGGGTCCCAGAAGAGTCTTTGGACTGTGCGCTTTTGAGTAGTGCTGAGACTGGTAAGGTCTATGGGGACTTTCAAAATAGGACTAAACACATTTTGCATAATATATATATATATATATATATATATATATATATATATATACAGGGAGTGGAATGCAATGGTTCGAATAAGAATGTCCTTCATAGGCTCCAAATATTTGCAAATTTTGTACCCATTTTGTGGCACAGTTTTGGGAGGTCTTAGAAGGTGTGGCCATGCTGGAGGAAGCATGTCACTGAAGGCCAGCTTAGACAGTTCTTAAGTCTTGTCAAATCTCCATTGGCTTTCTGCTTCCTGTGCCTAAAGATGGGAGCACTTACCTTCTGCTCTTTCTTTAGGGTTACCACCTCTGCCACCACACCTCTCCGCCATAATGGACACTTGCCGATTTGGAACCATAAACTAAATAAACTCTTCCTTTTATAAGTTCCCTTGGTCAGCGTTTCTATCACAGCAACAGAAAAGTCAGTATCAAGATTGGCAGCAACTCTTTCCCCACTGAGCCGCCTTGATTTCCCCACTGCGCCCATGCTATAAATATAAGAAATACTAACAAGTGTCAACTGCATGAAAACAATCATGTGAATCATTTCCTCTTTATGTAAACACCAAGTAAAACACAATTATGATCAAGTCAAAAGAAGAATTTCTTTCCCATATCTTATTTTCCTTAAAGAGGTTCATGCCTTATTTTTAAAACTTGAGTTTTCATTTAATGATGAGAAATACTGTTCTAGTACTTTCCAGGTGGATATTCCCCTGAGCAAAAAGGGCATTTCTTAGGGTTAATGGACTTTGTTCTCATTAATGCTGAACCTTATTAACACTTTTAGATATCTACCCAGGGGAAACACAGGAAAGGCAAACTGCCAACCCATCTATACACATCTAGAAATCTCCATCAAACGCTCTGAAATCTTGTCAGGAAAAATAATTATTGTCTTGATTTAAAGATTGAACTTTTTGTCCCTAGTGACAAATGAAGCATTTAATTATAAAAAGCTTGTAGTGGTACACAGCTGACACCTAATTTATTTAATTACATCAAATATACTATAAGACATCATGTGTAAGCCATTCTGGAACATTCAAAGCTGATTCTCAGAAGGTTAGGAAATTTGCAGTTATTTTCAGTAGATTTTCAGTTAATCCACACCTTAGTGATGTCAGTCCATGGAGAGAAGTTGTGGGACCATGCAGAAAACCCTCCTGTGGTTTTATGAAAACTTGACTGCAGACCCAACAGTCACAAATGTGACAATGGCTGTGGTGATTGTAATGTGACATGCTCCCCAGAGACTCATGTATTTGAGCACCTGGTTGCCAGATGTCAATGCACTTTTATGATATTTTGGATCCTTTAAGAGGTTGTTCTTTGCTGAATGGAGTGAGCCACAGGGGAAGGTCCTTTAGGTTTTATAGCCTGGTCCCATTTGCTGTTCACTCCTTGCTAGCAGAGTGTGGATGCAATGTGACCAGCCCATTTGGTTTCCTGACTGTGCATTGCCTGGCATGGAACAATGGAGCTTGAATTGCCCTTGACTAGTTCATAGTTTCAGAGAATACTATGAAATTGCTAAGGGAGAAAGTCAATCAATGATCCAACCTCAGCTTTAAAACCTAATATTCACAACAATGACCAGCATAGTAAACTATATCAGTGCAATAGTGACAATTTTATCCTGAGGATAGTCAACAGCTATCTAATTAGACTTAAAGTCCCCTCAATGAAAGGGAACTCATGTATTGTACTGTAAGCATAGCCAAATACAAAGCTGGAAAGGTCATAGATCCTACAGAAAACCCTATATTTTTCACATTATTTATCACATCCTTATATGAACATAATTTCTTACTGAATGTTAAATATGTATCTTTTTATTACAGACACGCATACCTCTCACTACTCATAAAACAAGCTTCTTTTTGCAACAGATGGAGACTATTACAGATTCCCACAACTTCTCATAAACAGAGAATAAGTGCCTGACAGATGCCTAGCCCTAAGTGATACATCTACAAGGGAACCTCTATACCTAAGGCTCATGGGACGTATAGAACAGGGGTTATACTGAATACTAGTGCATCCCTCAAACTCAGTGAATCTTCTGCATGCAACAGAGGACAATGAACACAGAAAACCGCAACTAGTCAAAATGTAGGTAGTGAGAGACTGTAAAGTGTGTGTCCCTGGATAGGATTTCTATATTAAATCTCAACCACCTAGAGCTCAAGAACTTTTATGGAAGAGGGAGCAGAGTATAAGAGCAAAGGGAGGTGCAAAATCATAAGGAAAGCAGTCTTCCAGACTTCTGGAAACTTGCTCAAATGAACTACAGCAAAGGTGACAGCATGCCTGAGACCCATGAAAACTCAACCAGACCAAACAACAACAACAACAAAAACAGCACAGAACTGAGAAAGTGGGCAGGGAAGTCACAGGAGGACCAAGCTTTGGTGAGGAAGTATTGGCAGCTGGTCACTGCTGAGTGAGGGAGAGTTGGTCTTTAAGGGAGTGAGACTAGATAAGCTAAACAAGCTCCAGTGTATAAACTCACACCGAGGGACATCTGAGCGACGCAAACTTGACTCCATAGGCCTTAACACCTATGACAGAACGCATGAAGTACAATTAGGGGATATGGAGTATGAAGATATAAGTGGAAGTCTAAAAATGATTGAGATGTATTTTATGAAAGGCACAAAAATTCAGTAAAAATACATATTGAAAAAAATTAATTAAACCATAAAGACATGGTCAACATTCCCAATAATCGAATACTTGAAATTAAATATGCAATGACATCTGTGTTTTGACAATTGGCAAAGAGGAAATAGTGTTATTATAACTCATACTGACACTGTCAGAAAAATTTGTGTGTTCTTAAGCTGCTAAAATATATATGTCTAAATATACATATATCTTATTATAAGCATAATCTCTATGTAGTATAACCCCTTAAAACAAATGAGATGTAAAAAAATGGCCATTAATTAACACTTGCAATTTTAAGGATTTATACTGAGAAGTATATTTACAACAGTCATTCACATTTATACTTATATTCAACAGAGATTTATTTATAATGGCAAAAATACAATAGACAACAGGAAAATCAAAGACTGAAAAACAGAACCTTAGGTCCACGGAGGTGGGTAACAATATCTATGTGGATGTCAAAGAACATTTAGAAGTTGATGCTTCCCTTTTACCCTGTGAAACCCAGGGATTAAGCACAGGTAACTGGGTTTGGCAATGGCTGTATTTACACACTGAGCCAGCTCAATGAACAGGCACCAAATTAAGAAAACAATTAATGAGACTGAAGGGATGACTCAGCAGTTGAAAGCACTGACTTCTTCCAGTGGACTTGGGTTTCCTGCCCAGCACTGACATGGAAGCTAACAATGGTTTCTTTAACTTCAGCTCCAGGGGATTTGATGCCTTTTTCTGGCTTCTGTAGGAATTGTACAGGTGGGTGTATTTATGTGCATATAGACAAAATACCCATACACATAAAGTATAAATAAATAGATAATAGATAGATAGATAGATGATAGATAGACAAAAATTAACAAGAGTCATATATAAAATTGTTCTATTTTAAATATAGTGGAATACAAGAAAAATATGCAGAAATTTCATTTTATTTTTATTTTATAAGTTTCCTATAACCATCACATAATTATGTACTTCTATAGAGAAAACTATTGGACTCTTGCTGAGTTATTCTTCACTGAAATATCAAATTGAACAGAGTCATTAGATTTTTAGGTATATTTAGTTATTCTAATGTTATATTGTAAATGTTTCTAATTATATTGCAATTCCTACATTACAAAACATGTATTTTGAAATCTGATTGTATTTCATAATGTGAAATAGAACCAGGGACAGAGTTAAATGGGTGACAAAATGCCTGAAAAGGCTTTGAACAACACAGGGATTGTCATAAAGTAATTCTAAATTCCACTGTGAACAGAGAAATTTAGGAATATATAGGTATATAAAGTTATACAAATATGTGTATATACTATCTGTATTAAGGAAGACTTTCTCAGGTTTTATGTGTGGAGAAACAGTTCAAAGGACCAAGCTAGGATCTTCAGCCAGGATTTTCTGTTTGCACAGGCTCTGTGTGCTGTGGGCACCGTGGAAGGCATTTCTATATTTGGTAGAGCTGGAATGGAGCCCTGTGTAAAGCACAACGTTTTGAAGATCCATCTTGGAAGAAAGGCCTAGGAAACAGTATTTTCATTAGCTGCAGGAAGCTTAACTTCTAAAGAAACAGAACCCCAGGCTCCCTCCTTAGTGATTAAAGGAATCCCAAAGGTGTTTATAAGTAGAAAAGATGGAAAGAGCCACTTTAGAGATAAGCACTCAGCTAAAAATGATTGTATTTATAAACTCCATGAAAGGGACAGGAGGACCATAAGGAAGAAGGATTCGCAAATCGGAACCAACCACAGTTTAGTGGAACCAACATGGTGAGAATTTGTTAATTAAGAATTAAAGAAACGATGGTGGTAAAGCCGGAGACAACACTGCGCAAAGCTGAAAGACACAGTGGATGGGGTGAAAGGGGTGATTTCCAGAAACAGAAGGAAAGGCTCACAGTTTAAAGTTAAGAACCATTAGAAGAAGGATGAGTTAATAAATGTAGCATATTCAAGCATGAAATTGAAGATGAAAGTGAAAACCCATCCACCAGAGTTTGCATATTAACAGGGGCTCTATTGCCTAAAGAAGGATCAACCAGGGCATACACACTGACGAAATGTTGTAAACTGACAAAACAATGTCATAGGTAACTTAGAAATAAATAAAAGAATTAAATGCATTTTACAGTTTAATGAATGGACTTAAGTGTGAAGTTTGGGGTTGGGAAGAAGGCTCCAGGGGAAATGTCATTTGCCACCACAGTTGCCAGGAGTTATATCCCCCGAGCTTACGTGGTAGAATGGGAGAATCTACACCCGTAAGATGTCTTCTGAACCTCTACACGTGCGCCATGGTGTGCATGTACACACATAATGGAACAGTAGATTGATAAGTTAATTTAACATTAAAATTTGAAAGTTAGGTTGAAGGTGGAAATTGGGGAGCTACATGATGGGACCTCAGGTTCATACTCACATTTTTCTTTCTCAGTAGGTGATTGAACTGATCTTTTTGACAGTGTATTCCTTCAAGAGTTGGCTGTTCACTCGATACATTTTCTATTTTTTTATTTCTGTGTCTTATGGATATTGAAACGGACCTCACTAGGTGGCCTGTGCTGGCCTAGAACTCCCTATGTATACCAGTCTGGTCTCAAAATTGTGCTAATTCTTCTGCCTCTGTCTCAGAAGTACTGAGAATACATGTGAGCTCTACTATACACCTCAGTCCATCTGATTTATTCTGATGAGCTTTGTGTGTGAGGTGAAATATGTGTGGGAGCATGTGTGCAGGTACATGTGCCTGTGTGTGTGGAGGCCACATCTGTGTGCATTCTAGGACTCCCAAAGGTGTTTTTAAGTAGAAAGTATCAGATCTGACTACTGGTACTCACAGTTTCACAGTAAGTGATTTAACTGCTGAGCCCACCCCCAATATACTTTGTAGTTAAAGGAATAAAAAGTGATATCACAAATAGAACATCAGATGAAACAGAACAGTATTGTCTAGGTAGAGAACTTGGGGATATATTCAAGCTGGATGGGAATGGCTTAAAAGAAGAGAGACAACAAAGGACACACATTAGTATGTTTTGCTCATAATTTCTCAAGTATGGCTAGTGACAGGTAGAAACAGAGTTCAAAAAAAGGATTGTTACTTTCTTCTCTAAAACAGGAAGACAGTTCAAGCTAAAGTCAAAAGAGATCTATTAAGATAAGGAAGGAGACAGGACTTGTAGGTAGATTTCCTAGCTGTTTCTGAAAGGCACACATGCTATATCTCCCAACTAGGGGCACGTTCCTCAATATGTGTCATTCCTACAAAAGGGAAACTCAAACCTGGATTAGCTACAGTGGAAAGTTTGCCATTGAAATATATGCAAGTAAAATCACAAATCAATACTCAGCCACCTAATGGATCTTAGGGGGATCTGCAATTCAGTTCATGGTGATTGCCTTCTTTTGTGTCAGATGCTAAAGTTCCAAACTGACACAGCAGCATGACTCAGAACTGGACGAAGTACCTACCAATGTCACCATCTAAATTTGAGTGCAGAGAATGTGAAGGAAGGTGGGCCTCTCCTTTCTTCTTTCTCATCTCCCCTTAGAACGCAATAATATTAGAATTAGAAAGAACCCTGAATTTGATTCTCAATTGTACTACCTTCTGTTATCTCCTAACTGTGCATTTAGCTTCTGCGCAGGAGCTTCCTGTTAGTTCTAGGACATTTTCTAGCAGAGTCTTGAAGTCTAACAGTAGGATTATAATCGACAGATACAGTAAGTCTAGTGCTATTTACTCTCTTAAACAGAATGAGGTTCACTGTTTATGCATGACTACTCTGTGTGGAGTGATATACTGCTTTCTTCCTTTTTGATACAAACTTCTCTTGCATGTTTAGAGACATCAATCCAGTGATGCCTGCAGACTTTTTAAATGACTGTCCAGTATGTCAATGCTGCTTCACATTTATTACCCACCACTCTGAACACAGTTCCTGTTCTGTTTATGGAGATGGTGGAACTATGGTAGCCTATGGTTCTGAGACTGAAGCGGGTTCCCACAGAATGTGACATTCAGTACTGACACTAGGAGAGCTGTGTGTAAATGAAGACAATCTGGTCACTTTCCAACGGACACATTTTCTGAAGCTTCACAACCACCAATGGAAAAAAAAATATTTTATATCTGGTTTTGTATCTCTTTCATGTGTGTGTGTGAGAGTATGTGAGTGTGTGTGTGTGTGTGTGTGTCCTTTGTGTACCTGTGCATGTGTATGAGTGTGGGTGCACATGTTCCAGGGCGTATGTAGATCAGAGGACTATTTAGTTTGCTGGACTTTGCCCTACACCTTCTAAAAAGGCTATCTTGTTATTCACTGTTGTGTGCATCAGGCCATTTATCATGTGAGATTCCTGAATGTTCCTTCCCTTCTTACAGTAGAATACAGACTCTACATAGGCTAGTACATCTGGCTTTATACAGATTCTGGGGATTTGAACTCAGATCTTCACACTTTCCCAGCAGGATCTGAACCTCCTGACCCATCGCAATATCTTCCTGACTATTTTCCCTGGCAATTTCTCATAAAATCTCCCAATGATTCAATTAACAGACAGTAGGAAGAAACAAACAATGTAGACCACTTGAAATTGGGTTGGTTACCAGTAGCAATCAGATACAAAGGTAGATGGATTTACTTGCTGTTTATGAACTGAGGAATTTAGAAGATTGTTTTTATCTCTTAATAATGTGATATTTTGGCATTCAGTTGGTGTATGTGTCCCCAAATCAGTCATTTGTATTTGATTTAAGAGGCATCAACAGTCAAAAAAGGGTTCAATCCAAATCTCCTAGGATATTATTTATGACCAATCTTACAAAGCAAAAGACTTTCCTTGTGTAAGAAAAAGGAAAGAATTAATGTAAATGCTTCCCAAGATGATTTTCCATTCTCTAAGAGATCTGCCTTCTACCTTACAGTGCATCAAAGTCTATTCCAGCCTCTTTGCAATGTCTCTAGTAACATCAATCTCGTTAGATAATTCCATTAGAGATCATGCTCTAAGGACAGCATGCTTGTTCTATTGTCTTACTATCCACACAGAAAAGGATTTTCAAAGATAAACCTAGCCAGTCAGCATCCTTTCTGAGCACCAACAGCCAGTCTGAAAATTTTCCATGGTGAAGAAACCCACGTGCTCAAATACACACCCAAAGCCCTGGGTGATTTGGAATGGCAATTTTTAAAAGGGGTTAACACATTTCAGCAAAATCTTAAAGCTCTAGCTGCACCTAGCATATTTACTCCATGCCCATGTTTGAAAACAGTTCATTGTACGGAAGTACCCACTCATTGCTCCTGCAGCCATTTTTTCCTGTTATTTTCAATCACATATCTCAAAAACTGATGGGAAGACTTTCTGTCAATCACCAGCAGAATTTGCTTAGAGAACTTCAGTACTTTGAGAAGGCCAAACGAGAGAGACACTTTAATGCCTACATGTTTGTGTGTACTGCAGTATTAACAACTGCACACGCATGAATTCTGAGTATGGGAAACACTTGCAAGAGTGTCAGCAGATAGTAAGTGCTCAAAAACCCATTGCAATTATTGACTGCTGTATCTGCTTTTTATCTTATTTCCATTTTCATGGGTCTCTGTGGGGATGTGCATATGTGTGCATGTCTTGTGGGTATGTGAGGCACAAGTCTACAGGGGTGTGTGCATGTGCATGTGTGTGTGCAGGTCCTGAGAAAGCTGTCTGAAATCATCCTCAGTTTCTCTTCCATCTTAATCATTGATTACAGCACTCTCAGTCAAACCCTGAGCTCACAGATAAGGTTGTGCTTCCTAGCCAGGTTGCTCTGGTATCAACTATCTTGGTCTTCATAGGCTGAAATTACATGCACAAGTCATCCTACATGGCATTTACATCTGATTCCAGTCTTCATGTTAGTGTGGCCAGAGCTTTAATTACAAAGTCATCTCCCCAACTTTTAACGGCTATTTATTTATAGTATATTGTAATAAATGAAGGTTAGTTGTTATATAACTGACTCAGTCACAATGTAAAATGTAGAAATAGTCCAGATTTATTCTTCTCAGGGATGATCATGTTCACTACCTTTGTGAATAGAACAGGGATATTTGAAATTATGTAATGCATAAATCTTGAAACTCCCTTTTCACTGTTTGACTACTTATTTCTTGTATTCATTTAATGACTGCAGTCTTTTCTTGTACAGCTGTAAAGAGGTGTTATTAGTGTACCCCTTAATAATGAGTGCTTATGGTTTCCAAAGTTCTGTTCTTCTGAAAAAGTTTTGGCATTTGGTATTCTTTCAGCTAAACTGTTCAACAAAGTGTTAATTATTTCCTTACGATGAAATTCTGTAGAAAAATCTCTGAGCCAAAGGGTGCAATTTTAGAACATATGATCCTATTGTAAAAATGTCTGTTTAAAGATGGAGGCCTAGTCACATTCATGCCAATCATGACAATTTTCCCACATCATCTCAAATGTTTATAGATGAATACTTATCCAGACACAAGTAGATTTGGATCTCTTGATTTAGTCTTTGCAAAACAATTCATTTTTTGCTTTTCCTAATCTGTAATTGTAGAGAAGACATGTGCATAATCAAAATATCTTTAAAACTCAGCAACGGAGACAGGACAGGCATCAAGACAGGACAGTAAGGCACAAAAGAGCAATGGCACAGCTGTGGATAACTTGGCCAGTAAAAGCTGGGGAAGAAAATCCCACTTTTCTGTGCCAAGTCTGGGACTATTGCCGTTTCAGCAAGCTGAATTAAGATTTCAATAAGCGTGTTTCTTGAAATATAGTAGTAGGAAATCTAATTTGGCATGTACCTAAAGGAAGTCAGAGTAGTCAATGAACAAAGTCAGGATAAATGTACTTACACACACGTCTTGAGCCAGTGGTCTTTGAAATATGTCACTTTTCCCCTTGTATGTTGCTTGGGGTTTTGTTGAGTAATATTGTGTGAGCTTTCTTGATTGTTTGTTCAGTTGATTGACAAGAATTACATGGAGTAAGTAATGACTTGTCACTGGTCAGTATATCAAGAAGAAGGCACAGTTAAGTTGAGAGCAAAGTCACTTAAGGTTTAGGGGTTTAATGTTCGATTTCCCATTGATTTATGTCAGGTTTTACTCTATTAAAAATTAGACCATAAAACTGTCCTAATAAGGATGATTCTAGCTTCAGCTAGTGGAAGAAAAAAGGGAGAATAAGAGCCAGCTAGTTTTATTACTAAGACGATTTCGTATCCACATAACCACCTTACATCTGAGATGCCAGTCTAATGCAGACACAACTGGAAAGCATCTTGACTGTAGACTTAAGGATTGTTCTAAATTACAGGTTCTTCCATTATTCAGGAAAACCAAAGTAAAACCTCATCAGCCAGTAACTTTTTCAGCAACATCTGAATGCCCTGCATAGAGTTACACATTATGGAGCAAGCTATGGGAACTTATGTTCAGTCTCTGAATGGAATGGTTAAAAATACAATAGACAGTAAAAGCAAGACAGTTAACTAAAATTTAGTATAATACATTGTCTATAAAAGATAGGAAGTTATCATTAAAAATATATATCACAGTCAATGTATCTATGAGGGAGTGTTTGGTCTTTATCTTCCTAGGCTATGACAGTATGACCAGAAAATGCAGACATAAGATAAATTAGAACTTCCTTAACACCCAAGAGTAACAATTATCGCTACCTGAACCTCATCAAAGTATTCTGCTGAGACTGAGACCACTTTTCAAAGGGATAATGCTATTATGTGGGAGAATCTGGCACGGGGTGGCTTTCTTCTCTCTCTCTCTGCCTCTCTCTCTGTCATTGTCTCTTTCCATCTCTTGCTCTCACTGTTTCGTTCTCAGTTTTTTGCCTTTTTCACTTTTATGTCTCTCTGTCATTGCCCTCTCTCCCGTTCGTTTCTCTCCCCTGTTTGACTCGTCATTGTGTCTCTTCTCTTTTAATCTCTTTCCATCTGTCTCTCCTCCCTGTTTCTCTCCCCTCATTCTCTTCCTCTAGGTTTCTGCGTCTCTCCCCTCTTTTATCGCTCTCCTCTCGCTTTTTCTCTCTCTCCCTTCCTTGTATTGCCCCTCCCTCCTTCTCCTCCTCCTCTTCCTTGCATCACTCTTCCCTCCTTCTCCTCCTCCTCCTCTTCCTTGTATCCCTCCTCCTCCTCCTCTTCTTTTATCACTCCTCCCTCCTCCTCTACCCTCCTCCTCCTCCTCCTCTTCCTTGTATCCCTCCTCCTCTTCCTCCTTCTCCTCCTCTTCCTTGTATCCCTCTTCCTTCTCCTCCTCTTCCTTGTATCCCTCCTCCTCCTCCTCCTCCTCCCTCCTCCTCCTCCTCCTCTTCCTTGTATCCCTCCTCCCTCCTCCTCCTCCTCCCTCTTCCTCCTCTTCCTTGTATCCCTCCTCCCTCCTCCTCCTCTTCTTTGTATCACTCCTCCCTCCTCCTCCTCTGCCCTCCTCCTCCTCCTCTTCCTTGCATCACTCCTCCCTCCTCCTCCTCCTCTTCCTTGTATCACTCCTCCCCCCTCCTCCTCTTCCTTTTATCACTCCTCCCTCCTCCTCCTCCTTCCTCCTCCTCCTCCTCCTCCTCCTCTTCCTTGCATCACTCCTCCCTCCTTCTCCTCCTCTTTTCCCTTTCTCTCTGATATGTCTCTCTCCTTGCTCATGAATTTCGAATATATAGAAAGCGATTATATTACTAATATTTTAAATAATACAGCAGTACACTTTTGAAGTTTAATAGCCTAGGCACTCACTTAGCTCTCATGTGGATTATTTTTGTGATGTGTATGTAGTCACTTTAACCCCTTCTGTTTGTCTCTATGACCCCAAAATGAAGATTGAGTTTTCCTAATCACACCGACGTACTGAGAAACTCATGCAAAACCTCCATGCCAACAAATCCTAACATCGGTTATGATTTTCTTTCTGTAAGAATTTTAAAAAAAGTCATGAAAATCATTTATATTACCATGATGTTAGATATGTGTCAATATGAATCCCTTTTATACTTGGAAGAAAACAGATGGTCTCATCTGTGCATTATGAATTGATAACATCTATTTGTCGTAAAAGCTATGTCAAATGAAAATCACAAAAACCATTTAAGAATATGGGAAATTTAAAAGACTGTGGAACATTCTATTCTACTACTTTCTGACATTGTGTACATGCTCTCAGAATTAGTAATGAATAATAAATATTGAATTCTGCAGCATCTCAAGATATTTACATTTATTATATAAATTATATCCTTTTTAGCTTTATATTTCATTCAAATAAAGCTCTCTAATCTTTTTTCCTTAAGAGGTTTAGAAGAATAAATAGACACAAGGGGAAAACAGAATTGATTTGCACTCGTTGATAAATCCCGGATGACTTCACTGAAGAAAAGCGATACTGAGGAAACACTGAAACCCATGTGCTGACAAACTAGGCATATTTTGAGAAATGGGAAAATGGAATTTCCCAGGGGAAAAAAAAAACACATCAGAATTAAACAGTATACAAGACTGTTTGATTAAACCTTCAGTGACTATGGAATTTGGAATGTTGCAGATGAAGTAAATCATCTGGGGATTTCTTCGTCCCTCTAAATATCCAATAACTGTCCACCTCTGTGTTTGAACTAACATCCTTCTAACCACACAGTAAAATTCTCAGTAGAATCGCAAAAGGCTACTAGCTTCTACCAACCTAAAGTCTAAGAGTGCCATCACCTAGCATCAGAGATTTCAGTGTTTGTAATAACCTGCCTACCAGATATTTCCTAACATTTAAAAGTGCCCTGAAAACTTCATGAAACTGTTGCCACCTTGGAACATAGTATTAGGGGTATCTTAGATCTGTTTCCTAGTCCATGGTCACTCTTATTTGATCCTTGAATTAACTGTCTCTTATTCCCTATAAGGTAAGTGTTGTTTTGTGAGTGTATGGCTGTGTGTGTGTGTGTGTGTGTGTGTGTGTGTGTGTGTGTGTGTAAATGTTCCTGGGGGTTTACAAATGCCTTAGGCTATACTGTTGTGAGACCATCTGGAAGTCACAGCCAACAACTTCTTTAAAGAATATCCACATATGTAATTGTAATGATGCCCAAAATACCACGGCATGCTGACTTGATGTCTGATGGTGAGCCACAGAAGAAGGAATGGCAGCTGGCTCTTCAAAAGTGATCAAGTTATCCCATGCTCCCTTCCCAGTGACAAGATTTGAATTAATTGATTTGCTGGTAGAGAAAAAGACAACAGTGTTTAAAGAGGATTAAAGGGAAGGAGAGTAGTGACTTTCTGAGAAGAATTAAGTGCTGTACTTTCCAACACAAGGGAAAAATTAAAAAGGAAGATAAGTGTTTAGGAACCAAAGTATTGCTTCATGGGTTGGAGAGCTGGCCCGGTGGTTAAGAGAGCTTGCTGCTCTGCCAGAGGACTCAAACTGGCTTCTGGCATACACATCAGGTGGTTTGTGACTGCCCACAGTTCTAGCTCCTTTCAGGAAATCTGAGTCCCTCTTCTGGCCTCCATGGACACCTGCACTCGTATGCACATACTCCCACATAGACACATACATATTTAAAATAAATGTGTTTTTAATGTAATGCTTCATATACAAGTAGCAAAGAATAACAACAAAAGTTTTAAATTATCAAAGACATACATTTTGAGAAAAAAATCCCAATTTAAATACAAACAACAGAGTCAATATAGATTGATAATCATCTAATGAAGTAAATAAGATTATGTTATCTGTGTTAACAAATAAGTTCCACATGATTCTAATTTTATATTAGCAATAGACTTAGGGAAGGCACAATTAACAAAATTATCCAAAGTGTACATAGAAAAATCTTCAAAGGATGTCAGACAGATTTCATTAAAACAATAGGGAACTCCTTTAGTACATTACACAGTGTAAAATCTCGAAATTGAAACACAGTGGCTATGTGCAAATTGACCTCAGTTGCTGACACTTAATAGTTTTTAAAGTTTCTTAATAAGTTGGTATCAAGTTATGACAACATATAGTACAAAAGAAAGATCTGTGAACAGTAACACTAGTTACAGGCTTGTTTGAAATCTAAATAGGTTCTGAGAATGTGTTTATGAGTGAGTTAAAGCACATTTCTATTTATAATTCATTATCATCCAGAAATAAAAATCAAAGTTCTCCCTAGCATGACTGTGTGATATTTAAATGGGGTGAAAAGTATTGTGGGCAAGAAAGAGGAAGAAAATGATGCAAAGTGTTTTCATTTTATATGGGAAGAGACAAAGACACAGCCTATTTATGATTTTGGTAGAAAAAATTAGGTTTCATGTTGTCTGTATTGTTAAATATAACAAGTTTTAATCCAAATCCACAGAATGGACACGGAAATGACACAAAAAGAGAATTTAACTCTAAAATGGCCCAATGCTATGAACTGTGATAAAAATTCATTCTATTATGAAGTCGAAAGTGAAAAATCCTATGTACTGGAATAATTACCCCCCAAACCAATAAATGCATGTGTACATTTTGTTAAGTATGACATTGGTAATAAGTAGAAATTAACAACAAAGTTTGATTTTCAAAATGAAGAGCAAAACCTTTACTTAATGGTGGTGTCATTAAAATCAGGGAAAAATAAAATACTCCCAGCTTCTCCACTGTTGGGATAGAATGATCAAGGTCATTAAAAAATAACAGGTTAATAGCATTTTGAAATGAGCAAAATAAAACGCAATTGAAATTCTAAGTGTCTAGTTAGAGCTTGCATAGAACTTGTGCATGAGGACATCATTGCTGTGAGTTCATGTGTGTGACTGAGCAGCTGTCTGAAAGATTCTGCTTCCTTGTGGTTATCCAGTCACTCTGGCTCTTACAGTCTTTCTGCTTCCTTTTACACAGTGATCCCTGAGCTTTTAAAGGTAGGTTTGAAATAAGTGTCCTCCAGGATGGAGAAATGAGTTAGGAGTTAAAAACACTGGCTGTTCTTCCCGAGCACCCATGTTCCATTCCCAGCACCCACATGGTAGTTAACAACCATCCATAATTCCAATTCCAGGGCATTCAACAACTTTTTCTTATCTCTATGGTGTTGTATGCATGTAGTGCACTTGCACGTATGCAGGCAAAACACTCATACATATAAAATAAAAATAATAAATTATATATATTCATTAAAAAAGAAATAGGTGTCCGCTTCAGGGGTCAACACTCTGTGGCCTCTTGTACTCTGTAATTGTGGGTTTCTGCGTTCATCCCCATCTACTGCATAAGGAAGCTTCTCCGGTAAGAGTTGAAGGATGCATTCACCTATATGTAGAGGTTACATTGAAGATGTGTCACTTAGGTTTTCACATCTCACAGACACTTATTCTCTGCATTTGAACAATTCTGGAACTCTGTAATAGTCTCCACCTGTTGCAAAAAGAAACTTCTTGGTTGCAGGTGAGAGGTATGTTTGCCTGTAAATATAAGGATGGATATTTACAATATAGTAGGGAATCGTGTTGATCTAGGACTGTGGCAGAATTAGATTCTTCTTTAGGATCTATAATCTTCTCTCCAGTCATATAGTTCCAGTGCCACCCATGAGTTCCCTCCCATTGAGCAGGCCTCAATTACAAACGGACAGACATTGACTAGCCCCAAGATAAAGATGCCACGACTGCACCAATAGCAATAGTTTGCTGAACAAGTTATTAAACACAAGACAAAATCCCAGCATAAACATGGGGAAGTGGGTAAGAAATCCCACTCAGCTTAAGAAACTTTTAGCAATTGATGCCTGCTGGGAAGAAGAAAGGCAGTGTCTTAAAGGCATGGTACCCTTGGTGGGCCCAGTGGGTGGAACCAAACTGAAGGGCATTTTGGGAAACAAATAGCACTTATAAAGGCCTGTATTTGTGTATATATGTATTTTGGGGGGCAGTGAGGAAAGATGTCGATCGGGGAGGGGATCTGAATTCCATCAAACTGCAGTGTCCCAAAATCACAAAATTCAATAAATAATGAAAGCAGGCCAAACACAGGTCAGGGGAGCAAGTCAATAGGCAGCACTCCTCCATGGTCTCTGCGTCAGTCAGCTTCTTCCTTTCAGTTCCTGCCTTGAGTTCCTGCTCTGCATTCCCTCAGTGATGAAATGAGATTTCGGCATATAATCCAAATAAGCCTTTCTTCACTCTGTGTCCCAAAAAGAAGCTGAAGTGTCAATCCTAGTTTAGCTTCAAGCTTCAAAGGAGACATTTGCAAAAGAGCTGATGTCATTTCATTTTTTTTCTTGGTGTTAGCCTTTCTGACAGGGGTGAGATGAAATCTTAAACTGGTTTTAATTTGCATTTCTCTTCCTAAACACTTAAAAACATTAAAAAATGTTTTAAGTATTATTTTTAATGTATGTGTATGAATGCATAGCCTGCATGTATGCAAGTGCACCTGTGTTGTGCAATGCCTGCAGAGGTCAGAAGAGGGCATTGGATCCCCTGGAACAGGAGTCACTGATGACTCTCAGCTGTCATGTGTTTGCTGGGAATCCAGCTTGGTTCATTTGCAAAAGCAGCCAGTACTCAACCACTGAGCCATCTCTCCAACTCCATTAAACACTCTTTAAGGCATTTCTTAGTTGTTTTTTTTTTCTTCTTCTGAGAACTCTACTTTCAGATCTGCAGCCAATTTTTAAAATTGGGTTATATGTTTTATTGTTTCTATGCTTTATATTGAAATTGTGAACTTCATACAATATGTTTTGATCATATTTAGATCCCTTTCCTTGTCTGCACATCTGCTTACCAGTTCACAGCCTGTTTTGAGAACTTTGTACATTCAGGATATCAGTTATCTATCAGTTATATATCTAGCAAAGATGCTTTCCCATGTGTGGACTTCTTCTTACTCTATTGGTTACTTCCTTTGCTATATTTCATTTATGGGTAAGGATGTGGGGCAAGGGGGACCCTCAACCATTGCTGATGAGATTGAAAACTTGTACAAGCACTATGGTAAATCAGTGTGGGGAGTTCAAAAAATAAACAAATAGAAACAGGTCTATCACACAATCTAGCTATGACTCACCTTGGTATATACCCAGAGGACTCAGTATCCTACTTCAGAAATACTTGCTCTGCCATGTTTATGATTGAAAGATTCAGAAAAACAACCAAAGCATGTTAATTAACACTCATTTGTGGATCACTGCTCCCAATCCTTACATATGGATATATATTCTGTATATCCACATGTAAGTGTAAAACCAGCAAAATGGAAAGACACCATCGGGAAGGAAGGGAAGAAGGATCTAGACACAGTGGGATAGTAGGAAGCAGACAAGGAGATGGAATTGTGGAAAAGGGATGGGGGTGCTCTAACTGGGAAGGAGGAGAGTGAGGAAAGATGAGCAATGCTTATGTGGTACGAGAAGTCACAGGGGGGATATAGTACTTAATAAGCCTTGTGAAAATACAGGTAATATATAAATGTGAGTGTCTGTGAATGGCTGAAGGCTACAAAGCCATAATCATGCTGCCAGTCAAGGGAAACCCTCCCTTTAAGCTATTGACCAGGGTAGTACAAGACTCCCACATAATAAAAGCTATTCCTTAGTACTTGACTTCCTCCCAGAGTGGAGATAAGGCTGTATTCCTGAAGACATAACAAACATCAGACCCAGGACTTGGAGCAATGCTGGTAAAAATGATCTCTGACCCTTCTTTCACAAAGACTAGGTCTTATAATATTGGAAGATACTAGTAAACTGCTATGAGAAAAAAACTAATCAATGGTCATACCCACCTGAAAGCTTATGAAGCACAAAATGACCAGCCCAGGAAATTACCTCTATTTGTGCAGTAGTGGCGTTTTTATCTTGGAGGTGTTGGACAGTTGAATTTAAAACTTGCTCAGTAGGAGGAAATTCATAGGTGGTTCTGTAAACATAGTCAAGTATAAATGTCTGGAGCATTCATAGGCCCTACAGAAGAACCTTCTTCTGTCACATCCCTAGATCAAAATAATTTCTTCCCATATTTTAAATATTTATCCTGTTATTCACAGACTTCATTTCCAAATGATGGAGACTGTTACAAAGTTCCACAACTAGTTAAATGTAGAGAATAAGTGACTGAGATGCACAGAAGTGAAACATACACAACACAACCTATACACAAAAAGCTCACAGTATATCATGGAAGAGAGCTGTGAAAGTAATGTATGAACAAGAGTGACACAACAAGCCGCTACAAGCTAATGTAGCCTAAGAAACGAGGTTTATATAATGCCAAAGTGGATGGAGAAGACGTTACAGGGTCCCACCTCAAGATGATCAAGATGAAGAGGTACGGCAATCAATGGATGCTGAGGGACAGACAATTAGTTTTCTCCAGGAACAAACTCCATGCGGGGTTATCAATCCCAGTGGGCAACCCTAAACTCAGATATGTAGGAATATGTAAATGCACTCAGTGTGTGTGTGTGTGTGTGTGTGTGTGTTTATTTGCCCGTGTATATGTTTTGTATGTATATACATGCATATGGAACAATAAAAAATCAAAGAAAAGGATAGAAATTGAGAGAGTGTACGGGGGGTAGACAAGGGAGGCGATGGAGCAGCACTAGAAGGGAAGAAAATCCTATAAATACAGTACTCATGAATGAAATATTCAAAACCAAAATAGTTTAAAAGAGATTTGAATCATTTCTAATATAATCTTGATTTTTCATAAATATATGATGCAGTTGGTGTTATGTCCTTCTCTGCATTTTATCTACTGTTAAAAGTTTTTATCAAAAAGTATTTTATTAAAAGTTTTGATGAAATTGTTCTAAAAACATATTAAAATAAATCTTATGCTGAATGTAGAAATTAAAGTCACTTGCATTACTGTACTTTAATGAATTAAAATCATATTAATGCCTAAAGGTCTTATTATTTTCTGTGAATGTTTGTAAGTATTATTAATATTTTGTACCTTTTTCTGTTTAACTTGCATAGAAAAGTTACTCTACTTTTCCTTAGGGCTATAAAGTCAAGATCCAAAATTTTTCAATTTGAGATTATTTTGGACATTGACATAATTGGAATTCATCTTATTAATTCTCTCTCTCTCTTTTTCTCTCTCTCTCTCTCACACACACACACATCACATATACTGTGGTCCTTTAAAAAAAGTTTTACATTAGTAATTTCATTTTAAGACACATTAAGAATGTCTTTCCAGACCTGGGTGTGGTGGTGAATGCCTTTAATCCCAGCACTGGGGAGTCAAAGGCAGGTGGAACTCTGTGACATTCAAATCAGCTGGGGCTTCAGGGAGACCCTGTCTCAAAAACCAAAAGAAAAAATGTCTTTCCAAAATACCACCTCCTTTGTAAAAATGAGAAAAGAGCCACAGAGAGGAAGTCCTATACCTAGCTTACCTTTCATTCAGAAAAATAAAAAAGAAAGAGCAACTTTGAATGTCTATTGACTCATCCGCAGGCTTTGTAAAAGACCCGGAGAAATACAAATAAAAACATCACTCCTTATAAGTATTGTTTCACTTTTTGCAGTTGTGGGAATTGAACTCAGGACTTTGTGCATGCCGGGACAAGCACACTACCAGTGAGCTACACAACCAACCTTTAAGAAAGATATTCTGAGATTCTGATTAAAGACTGTAAGGTGTTTGAATCTCTGTCCCTGCCCCTTCTTGCATTATAACGGGTGCACATAAGCAGTACTAAAGATAATTCTGATTTTACTAAGATTAAACATTCATATGCATATAAACTTTTCCTTAAAAATTCTGCTTAAAATGTGCTCTTGCAGTGTTCTAAAGCATCACTCCATATCAGTCTATTCCCTTTTAATCCTAAGCACAATTAGGAAATATTTATTCACAAACAAAATTGAAATTTGTATCTCCTTACACAACAGTGAAACAATATTTTCATCCAGAGAAACAGTTTAATATTCTCTTCCATGCTAATAAAATTGAGAATTAGAAAGAACTTGTGTATCTGCTAAATAAGACGGTATTGACTGGGGTAAACATTAATTCCCCATCTTACATATCTTGCACGAGGAGGATTTATCAGACCTGATATATTAAAGCAACTCTTTGCTGGTGTGTTTTACGCATTTGCAGGTATAACCAGGGGTGAGCTTCATAGACTGAACCCCTGACTCCACGGCCTCCATTGTCCTTTTCACCCATTCTCTGATTAGGAATGGAAACGAGCTGCTGAATGAGGGGTCTGTGAAGAAGGCATGAAGCAAGTCTACCTTAGCTGTGGAAATGAGAGGCCAGACTCCTCTCTGTTCTAGATGTTCAGCTTTGCTGTCTGTGCGGCCATGAGAGGAGAATACCCACGACTGTCCTGCTCTGGTCAGCTAGCCCATTCGACTCCAACACGCCCCAAACTGTGAAGCAGGTCATCTCTTCCTCACTCTGCCAGCGCTGCATAAGAGTGTTTACACAGACCTCTACTGCCATCTCATTCCTTTCACACAAATCCAAAGATGTAATTTACATACAGATGCGAAATAAGAAATTATACAGTAGTTAGGGTTTGCACGTGAGTCGATTTAAAATTACACTTTAAATTACACACTAGGATGGTTCTTCATTAAAGACTGGGGAGCTGTCCATAAACCAAATGTGTGATTTGATCCCAACCTACAGGCTTGGAGAAATGTGTAGCCATTAAGAGCACTTGATGCTTTTCTAGAGGATCTGATGTTTGTTTCCAGAATCTATCAGGAGGCTCACACCTGCCAACAGCTCTAGCTCAACATGCTTCAATGCTTATGGCCTCTACAGACACCCACACATAATGCGGAATACACATACACATACACACACACACCCCTAAATACAGAATGCAAAACATCTTAGAAAATAAACCTAGAATATGTCTGTGAATTGGTTATTGTCATAATTATCTCAGCAGAGATGGTGTCGAATAGGCATAGTATGAATTCATCCTTGGCCATTTACCAGAACTGTCACTTTAGACAAGTCACTGTTCTCTACAAGTATGGCTATTTTCTCTGGAAAATGAAAGTTCACATTACAAGGATGACATAAGGATCACAGGAGATTATGTGCACCCTTCTTTGTAGTGTTTGGCAAATTGTGGTCAACTGATTAAGTGTTCATGCTACTTTGTAATTGAAGATCTGAGAGTTATCAGTAACATATTTACATCATAAGCTTACCAAATAGCAAAATGGGATAGCATGAATAGTTTGAATTCTCACACCCACATCCACCTTCATTCTGGTGGACTTTGGTCAAACTAGTTGTTAGGATGTTTTTCTTTGCACAATGCATTCTATTCCAATGCATTCCATTCCCTTGAGATAACCACACAGTC
This sequence comes from Eospalax fontanierii, assembly GCA_035773235.1. Lineage (NCBI taxonomy): Eukaryota > Metazoa > Chordata > Mammalia > Rodentia > Spalacidae > Eospalax > Eospalax fontanierii. The sequence goes on along the minus strand of CM069547.1, from coordinate 47,257,496 downwards.
TTGTTCATTAATGTAGTCATGTGTTCCTTAAGAATACCTTCAGTCTGACTGGATATGTTTTTGAGTACACTGTGCACTTTTGATACAAGTACATACTGTGTAATGATCAACACAAAGAATTTGATGTCTATATTTACATGTCATCATTTTGTGACTGTAGTCATTCAGCTTTATTCCCGAACTGTGGAACACATGATGGCAAATGCAGAGCCTTCCCCTGTGTTACACAACACTAGATTATTTACCTGTATCCTTTTGTGTTTGAATATTCATTACCCAAACCCCACTTCCACCCCAAACCACCCTTCCCAGCCTCTAGTGACCACTACTCCACATTCCAGTAGAGTTCGTTCTGTAAATAGAAACTTCTGGCTCCAGGAATCTCTTCCACATCACTATCGAATGCTTCTTGTATTTTTGATACACAGCAGCTCTCATATGATACTCACTTCATATGTCCTCAGATCAAAATACCCAGACATTTTGCTAGGTGTTATGTTCCTGAACAACGGTGTATGCATAATTATTTCTTTGTTTTGTTCATTATCTTCCATATGGTAAGCAGCTAATGAAGTTTTGACAAATGATAAAACATTCATGAAGCTGCCAGAATCCTCATAGATGACAGTGTATTCTTCAACATATTGAAACAATACAATTTTTGAGGAAAGGATAAAGTTAAATCCAATTAAAGTGTCATATTACCAGTATAGTAAATAATTCTCTAGGGTACTCATGAATTGGTGTGAAATAACTGCCCCCACCCCTAACCAAGTAGCTCTGCTATTATGTTTGGTCATTGGGAACGATTCTTCTGTCAAACAGAGATTTGAATTGTGCAACTGAAACCTGTTGTCTAAAACTGTGTAGAGAGAAGCTTGATTTTCCCATATTTGCAAAAACATTATTTCCATAATCTCAAGGACAGTTTACTAGTGTGGGAGTCATAGTACATATAAAACTTCAAAATATAGGTGCATTGTGAAGATGATGGAAGAGAAGGATCCCTGTCTTGAGAGACAAGTAGCACTAGAACTAGTTAGGATCCTAATTCTTTTCATTCCCAAAGCATGGCTTTTCCATCACACAAGGAAATTGGAAGCTCTATTTCACTTAGATTCTCTGATTCATGACTGCACAACACTGAATTACATCAGGAAACATGTACAAAAATTTGATGATGAGGTATCTGTGGTCAAAGATTTGCTGACTTGGAGGTATTATGAGACTAGCCCCACTGCTGGATCACTGTGTTTCAGCTGTTGCCACATGTGACAGCATGTCCACCTTCAGCTTCAGTCGCCGCATGTCTTTGTTCATCATCTCCTTCCTTGTCCTTCACGCTCACAGTATCTCAAGTACTTCTCCCAAGAACAGTCCTTCAAAAACTCATTTTTACAAGCTCTTCTTTCTCAGAACATGTATAAGCTATGTCATTCTAATGGACTTGTATACATCATTCTTTTTTTTATTTTATCTCTGTGAAAATTCTCCAGTCTCAAATAAACACTTTAAGTATTCTCAGTCTCATAACTCAATAAAAATTATAGACAGCATATTCTCTACAACATGCAAATGAGAATCTTTTAGAAAAGAATCAACGGGTTAAAAATAAAACTGATTAAAATGTTTTCCTCATAATATAGTAATCCATGCCTCCTATGAAAATAAACACAGAAAATTTAGTTTTAAAAGTAGCAATAATAGATAATATTTTTTTAATAATAGTATTCCTTGTTTTTTTTGGTCTTTATATGTAGGGTTTTATTTAGATGTAAATCGTCCTACATATGTTTTTACAATGAGATTTTTTTCTTAATAATCTTGGCCTAAAGGCTGGAAAGATGGCACATCAGTTAAGAATACTTGCTGCTTTTCTAAAAGACAAATGTTTGGTTCCTAGCAATATATCAGATGGCTCATACCATCGTGACATTCCAGTTCCAGAAGGTCCTTTGCACTCTTCTGGTCTCCCTGGGTACCCACACACATTTGCTCACACACATACATGCACATACACACACAACTAAGAGTAGAATAAGTCTTTTAAAAAATCTTGACCAGATAAATTTGACTACATCAACTAGTCTTCAAGACCCCAAGCTTACTTGTTAGACAATATTTTTTCTCACCATTTGTGATAAAGCAGGGTGGGCCCTCGACTACAAGGGCGAAAGTCCGTACCTATGCTAAGATCTGTCCCTTCTCACTTCTTTGGGAATGGTCTTATCCTTCTGTTCTTTACATCTATTTAGTAAAATGAAAATTCATCAAAATGGGTTGCAGAGACGACTCAGCCTTTAAGAGCACTGGCTGTTTTTAAAGAAGAACTGGGTTCAAATCCCAGGACCCACACAATGACTAACAACCATCTGTAACTCCAGTTCCAGATGAAACACATGATACACACGTGACTTAAGAAAGGCAAATATTCTAGGTTAGTTTCTCATCATTGCCCCAGAAAAAAAAATGAATGTAAAAATTACCACATGGAACATTTATTAAGAAAACCCTAGAAAAGATTTTGTTTTCTTATTAGGAAATAACAGTTTTTTTCAGTCTGGCTACCGTCGTGATTTTGGAAGCATAGTGGTTCCACATTTACTCTGCAGTGGAAGAGGGCAGCAGTCTTGGTCAAGGTCAGAATGCATTCAAGTATGGAAAAGGTAAAAAGCAAAGTTTCACAATAGATACATAAAACATGAAACACCTGCTTTCCCACTCTTTCAAATATGTGGAACCAGGATTTCCCACGAATAATTAATTAACAAAATGTCAATAGGAGTGAATTCAATTAATCTTGCATGTTTTGATTCTTCACAGACATTTATATTTGTGTGAATAATACACTAACAGCTTTAAAATACCTGCTGTGTTTTATGCCATACATTTATGATTCTTGCCTCCACTGAAACAAATTCATTAGTCAGACTGACTTTATGGAGACGTTGCCAGAAATTCACTTTATTCTCAGTGATGTGAAATGCCACAAACTTTCTTCAGCCCTTGTCATTGATTAGCTATATTCACATCAAAATGAAGAAGTATTACACTGATTACAATGTTTACTTCTTTATAAGAACACAATATGCTATTTTTTCTTTTTAATATTTTTTTAATGTGACATATTACTACCTAGCAAAATAAGAAAAGGAAAGAAAGAAGGAACATAAAGAATCTTAAAACAATAGCAAAACATTTATTGACTAAACCATTGTTTTGAAATTCCAAAAACCATCCACCCATGGTAGTGAACACCTTAATCCCAGCACACAGAGGGAGAGGCAGGTAAATCCCACTGGGATCAAGTCCTGCTTGGTTTACAGAGTGAGTTTTGGGTCACCTGAGACTACAGGCAAACCCTGCCTAAAAAGGAAAATAAAAGAAATTTAGGAAATTAATTTTTGTCTAAAACAAATTAGAAATAATGCTACTCTTTTCCAAAATAAAATGTCCAAATAAAGTCTGCCTGTTTCCTGGAATCAAATGCCAAAAATAGAAAAAAATGAAGACAGAAAGAAAGGAAAGAAGGAAAGGAAGGAAGGAAGGAAGGAAGGTAGGAAGGAGGGAGGGAGGGAGGGAGGGAGGGAGGAAGGGAGGGAGGGAAGGAAGGAAGGAAGGAAGGAAAGAAAACTTCTAATTCTGTTCTGGTTCTCATTTATTTTGAATCAAGTTGTTTTTAGAGAATTTTTGAGGTTGTACACTTTGGCTGATGGTGTGCTCAAGTAGAGTTTCAAAGTCAACTCTAATATGACCAGCATAAGAGAGTCTATCTTTGGGTAGATTCAGGAAGCATCATATGCGCTAATGTAATATGTCCAAACTCATCCTTCAGGTTAGCAGATTAGCACTTCAGTTACCTGTGAGCAATGCATAGAAAGTGAAGATTTCTAATTTTTAGCCAGAATTCTGATTTGGGTGTTTTCCTTATCTTTCACAACATTATATTATTTAAGTAACTATAACACAAAATTTAAGTTTTGGAAAATGTTACACATAAATATTTATTAATATTAATATAAATATATTAAATAAATGAAATGATTTATGATTGTATTTAACTATCACTATAACAATTAATATAATGCTTAGTCTTTTTTATAATATAGTATGTGTAAAACTTTATGAGGTATGTATGTCTTTTTGAGACAGAATCTGCCTGTAGCCCCAGCTGTCCTGGAACTCACTACAGAGACCATAGAGACCAGGCTGGTCTCAATCTCAGAGAGATCCCCCTGTCTCTGCCTCCCAAGTGCTGGGATTCAAGGCATGTGCCACCACACTCGTAAGTGAATTCTGCTCCTTAATCACTGGCACATTATTAATATGAGGGTGCACTGGATGGCTGCTATGCTGCCAACTTTACCACAGACATCCTGACATGTTTTATTTTTCCTTTTATAAAATCCAAAGGACCCACCTTAGAGACCCAGTAACAAAAAAGTAATGTTGTTTTTAATATTAATTTTAAAATAGTCATGAAATCAAACTATTGAAATATCCAAGATTTTCTTGAATTAGATATGCGGCAGTTCCTACAAATTTGATGGATTCTACTGCAAAAGATCCTACAGTGCATCGGTAATTTCCAAAGTAGGTTTTAGAAGAGGGAATTCGATGCTATGTATTCCGTTTCTATATATTTACTTTGTATAGATCCGTATTTTTAATAATTTACAAAGAACACATACTAGGATGTACGTGATATAAGCAACGGGTGAATGGCAAGGGTAAAAACATTCCCTTTTTTTGTTTTGCTTTAGTGAAATGCCACTGCGATTATACTAGAATTGATTTACAGCTTGAAGTGCCTACTAAATTATTAGCATTATTAACATTCATAAATATTTTGCTTGGCACTATCCCATAGAAATATACATGAAGTCATTTCTAGGGAGATGATTTAGAAAAAAAAATGGTAAGCGAAGCATTTATAGCTTAAATAAACAAGATCATTATGCACATATTTAATAAAATTTGACCATAACAAAAAAATTTAGCCCCTACCCTACAAAGCTATATCTTAAACTAAAATCATCCACTGGTTAACAAAGCCTGTTGGCTGCCTTGTATCTATATCAAAGTTATCATGAATTATGCTCAATCTGTTTAAGGTAATCTAACATAATATATACACGTATATATCTATTACTGTGTGTGTGTCTATGTGTGTATGTAAAATATTTAAACTCTGTCATTCAAATTTCAAGTGAAACAAATTCTTCCTTAAGCATGAAAGATAAGTTCTAAGATTCCAGAAGATTCCAGAAGATTCCAGAAGCCTTGAATAGTATTGAACCTCACATATACTATGTTATTTGCTATGTATAAATATTGAGTAAATGTTTTATAACTATCAAATGCAGTAAGTGTCTCAATTAAACTAATATTGAGAGAGTATGATTATATTAATGTATCATAACACCATTGCAAGAAGGTGTATTGTCACTTAAAAAATATCATTGTATTCTCCTCACCTTTCTTGTTCTGAAAAATGGCATTGCCTGTGTAAGAAGAGGAAACAAACTGAATGAGCCAGGCACTGAGATACTGTATTAGGCTCAAGATATTTCCTGAGCACAAACACTGTGACAGTGGGGAAATCCATGTCATAACCAAGATGGCAGCTTAGTTAAGCAAAGTGCTTGTATGTACTTGATAGACAACAGATGAACTAGGTCCTAAGCATACAAAATTTCATTACCGCTCAGAGAGCTTGCAGTTGAAAATATACATTATTTCTGAAATTATCCACTTAACTTCTTTGAATTATAGTTGATATCATTAATTTATTTTCTGTTGTTGTGTTGACAAAAGCAATTTATGGGAGAAAGGATTCCTTTTAACTTATTGATGTCTAGGGATGGAGTTGGTGATGGCGGGAAACAACGATAAGAACAGGAACCTGAGTAATCACATTCCATCCACACACAGGAAGCAGAGGAAAATCAGGAAATGGGGTGAGACTAAAAAACATCAAAGCTCACTCCCAGGGATATACTTCTTCCAGTAAGCTCCACCTTATGAAGGGTCCAGAACCGTCACAGACAGTGCCATCAACTGGGAACAACTGTTTAAATATATGAATCTACTGTGGACATTTTTCATTGAAACTACTGAATGACCATGGCAAGTAAACCCATGGAAAGTAAAGACAAAATAATTATACTATAAATAAATATTAAAACACAAGGATTAATTTTATAATTCAATAAAATATCCGTGTTGATTCTGGCTTTCTTATTTCCAAGGTTGTTATAGATCTGATTTTTGTTGTCCAAACAAAACACAAAAATTCTGTTGAGAAAAAATACTAGTTGCTCTTTTATATTCTGAGTCCTGAGGCTCAAGTAAGGAAGAATGATCGGTCATTATATAACTTTACAGAAGAGGTTGTAAACAAAGTAGACTTTGCTTTGAAAAGTAACCACATATAAGATGACATTCATATGTGTAGAATGAATGTGCAACCTTCCAAGCAAGGTATGCCTCTTGTAACCTTGTAACCCTAATAACAATCAAGTGTGGTGTTTTAATAGATGAAATGATTTAGCACTTAGTGTACTAAAATGGAAAACATTTATGTTCACTTACTGCAATTGCCCAAAATGACAGGGAGGAGAAGTTGTATTTTCAATAATGAGTTTAAATTTGGCTAGAGTTAAATGGGGGAGCAGAGAGATAGTTCAGCTGGTAAAGGTGCTCACCACCATGCCTGACCACCTGAACTAGATACCCAGGATCCACATGTGAAAAGGAGAGAACTGACTTCTGTGAGTTGTCTTCTGATCTCTATGAGTGCTTTGTGGCATCCATGCATCTGTGCATGTGCACACATACAACACACATTACATAAATAAAATATATTTTAAAGATAAGTAAATGAATGTCTTACAAAGTTAAAGAGTACCTGAGTATGGTAGATATCAGAGTACAGAAGTAAATCATAGTACATAACTATTTTAGCCTTAATTATGTTGCAACTAAGACATGTCAAATTAATTGTAAAAATACATATATAAACGTTTAAAGCAAAGGATAAAAATAAAACATTTTAAAGATGATTGGAGTGGGTATGGCGGTGCATGTCCTCAGCACTAGGGAGGCTGAGACAGGACGATGACTGCAAATTCAAGCCCATTTTACATACTGAGTTCAGCCATATTCGTTTTATCCAGGGATACATAATAAGTCACTGATTCACATTATTATATAGATAGGTCAATCCATAGTTAGTTAATCAAACTGTGGGAATACTGTTTGATGGAAATTGAGAAAACAGGACCAGCAATGTGAACTTCGTTCTAGTTCTGAGTGGTTCCTTGGTTTCAAAGCTCAGCACAGTGAATTTGGCCATCTGCACACTGCATTTCAAAGTCTGCATATTTTTAAATGGAAACATCCTAAATGTTTACCTCTAGTTCAGAGTTGAACAGAGTACTTAGTAGTTTTGAATACTAAACTTGCATCAAGGAATCCACTATCTACTTGTGATGGCTCAGTTAGAAATGGTTCAGCAGATGCTTTTGGGTATTCAACTATAAAATGATATGGTCTTTACAATGGCTATGAAGTTTAAGGGTAAACTAAACAATGTACCTATCATCAACCTGCAATTCCTCTGTCTTTCTCTGTCTCTGTTTCTCTATCATCTATCTACCTTTCTATCTATCACCTACCTATCTGTCTATCTATCTATTTATCTGTCTATCACCTGTCTATCTATCTATCTGCTATCTATCATCTATCATCTTCCTTAAAGCCAAAAAAAGATTATCCATACTTTTTTGCTGGCCCAATATTAAGACATACTAAAAATGCAGTTTTCTAGTAAGAAATGTTTCTCAAATATTTATCCTGAGTTTTGGGTAACACAGAATAATAGCCTTTTACTGACTGCAGAGGTGAACTAATAAAATAAAATGTGGTTAATGATTTCTTTTTCTGGTTGACTCAAGAAGGTAGAATACAGTTCTCCATGCATTGCTTACAGTGTCATGGGAAGAAGGCAGTTTAATAGTTATATCACTAAAAGCCTCAGTGGATGGATGATGGCTGGTACAAGGTTTTGTTCTCTTTGAAGGTACCTGTCTTGATTTTCCAAGTTATAAAGATACACATTTTAGCACTGTTTAAGTTCTCTCATTCTTTCTTGTGGTCTCTAGTTCATTATTCTGGAAAGTGTTTTTGAGGATATATCTGTAATTTTAGGCTCTCTGGCCAAGGTCCAAGGTGATTCTTCAGTTCTTCAAGAGCATTATTTCGATTTTAGTACTAGAGTTCAAGTAACAATAACTTTCTTATTCTTTTCAACTCAAGGAGATTAATATAACGAGCATGGTTCTATTATTTGAAACAATTGAGGTCAATATATTTTACTCTTAAATGATGCTATATTAATCTTAATATGTTAAAAACTTTGAAAGTATAATTGAATCAGGACATACTATGGGGCTGATAGCTCAAGGAGGCTCAATTTTGAGATTATAAAAGATTATTTTGCTCTCATTTATATGTGCCACATGTGTGCAAGTGCCCATGGAGGCCAGAAGGGGAGCTGAAGTTTTCAGTGTTTGTGAGTCACCTGATATGGGCATTGAGAACCAACATCTGGTCCCTTGTATATGCAACAAGAATTCTTAATTGCTCAGCTATTTCTTTGGCCCCTATTACAATTTTCACTTTTGTCTTTCTACGAGACTTTGAGAACTTGAGGCACTTTAGCTAGACTCCATCTTTTTCCATCTAGACAGTGGCAATCTCTTCTGCTGCACCCTACCCTTGTTTATCTGTCTTGAAACTCCAGATTACAGTCTGTACTTGAGGGGAGTCAGGGAAGGATACTGAACTAGGTCTTATCACATCCACAGTCAAGAGCAGAAGTAACAAATGAATATTTGCTTGCCTGATTGTGTTCTCGACTAGTTCTTATCTGCTGTATTGTTCAGGACACTCTGCCTAGGGAATGGTGCTGCCTACTATGAGCTGTGTCTGGCAATATTAATTACCAGTCCAGACAATCCCCCAAAGACATGCCCACAGACCAACCTAATGAAGGTAATTCCCAGCTAAGACACTCTTCTCAAGTGGTTCTAGGTTATGTCAAATTGATAAATAAATCTGTCAGATTATAACAGGAAGATACATTGTGACTGAGTCAATCAAACCACCACAGAAGCATATTATTTTGTGGCATTGCCACGAAAGTTTAAAAAGTATGCCAACATAGAGTACATTTAAAATTTAAAATACACACTTGCAAAAAATGATGAAATTAGTTATTTCCTTCCAATCTCTGACAAGTCCTTAGTTAATAAGTGGCCTCCTCACCACAATTCTTGTCAAGCCCTCCATTTATCTAACATATTTTGTCTACTCAGGCAAACATAGAGCCACAACAGTACCTCTCTAACAATTCTTGTTAATTCTCATCATGATTCCCATACACATTATATTTTATATTGCTTGAGATCTTCACTAGACTTTAAATGTTACAGGGTCAGGGCCCAGCTGACATGTAAACTCTGTATTTTTTAAATCTATACACTATGATTGACCTGCTGTCCTGTTATATCTCTGTTAGTATGACAAAATACTCTGAACAAAAGCAACTTAGAAAAAGAAAGAGTTTATTTCAGCTTACCAGTTATAGTCGATCCTGGAGGGCGGTTAAGCAGGAACTCAAGCAGGAACTTAAAGCAGAAAAGTTGGAGGAACGTTGCTTGCTGGCTTGCTTCCGGTGCCATGCTTAGCTGGCTTTTCTATACTGCCAGAATCACTTGCCTAGGAAAGGCCCCTTCTACACCAATTAACAATCCAGACAGTTCCCCACAGAAATGCCCACAGGCCAATCTGATCTGGACAACCAAAAATTGAGACTCCTTTCTCAGATGACTCCCTTTTATGTTGCATAGTATTGACAAAACGAACAAGAACACCTACCCTCTTCTGAATTATAGTGAACTTAGTGTCTATGACTTTGCCTTGAAAAGATTTTGTGGCCTCAGTCCCAAACCTTCCTGATTCCTAAATTGTTTACTGAGTATTTGGATCACAGTAATGATGAAAAGCAAGGCAAAGGCATATACAGTTCTTGCTATGCACCAGGTAATAAAGTTTTGCATGTTTGAACTCATTTGGCCCCAAACAACTTCTTTGAGACAGGTATTTCTATAATGTCTGTATTACACAGGGGGAATTAAAAATGCAAAGGGTGAGTAATTTTCTCAAGATCAAATGGCTAATGGCAGGAAGTACCAAGACGACCTCAGACTGTCTGGCTCCACAGCCAGTGCTCTGAGCCACTGTCTATGATGGCTTGTTATTGGTAGATTCTACTTCCACCGAGGTTTCTAATTTTGGAGAAAGCATTTTACCTGTTTTATTTTGGTTCCCTTCTATAAAAATGTACTGATACCAAATGAATTCCAGTTCATGCATCTGAGTCCGGTCTGAGAGGTCGTTTGAGGGGCAGGTGAAAAAGTTCAGTGGATAAAGCCAACTGCTGCCAAGTTGAAGACCTAGGTTCAATCCCCAGAACCTGCGAGGTGAACAGACAGGAAACGCTCTCCCAGACTGTATTAACACACACTCACATAATAAGTAAATAAATGAACAATAACTAACTAAATAAATAAGTTTTGAATAAAGAAACAGATTTGAGTTGTAAACTGAGATCTAAGCTACCATGTTACTGCACATTAACAAATGGGGATTAAAATATGATGCTGAATAAGAAATGTTTTCTGGCGATAATTAAATAATGGTATAAATAAATCAATTTCATGCATGGCCAAGAGGAAGTTATAACTCAAAAACATTTGAAAGAAACAGTTATCAGTGGACCATACTTACCCCCCAAATTAACTTTTGGTAATATTGTAACAATATTTCAGTGTCTTTAAAAAACAGTCTCAGAATCTTTGTTTCATAACTCAAGTGAGGAATTCTAGATTCAGAAATATTGAGAAGCTTTGCGGGAGCCTCTCCGTGAGCGTGAAATCACAGATTCCAAGGGGAAGAACAATGCTCTGTGCAGCAGCAACGCTGGAGTTCCTGCTTTTCTGTGCAGCTTTTGTGATCCTTCCAATTCCCTTTACAAATCGAAAGGTGCCAATTTTGCGTTGAGGCAAAGTAAGATAAAAATTTTAAATGCGTATTATTGATTGTTAATGATCTTGGAATTGAAGAGAATGAAAACAAAATTTTAGCTACTTGTTCATAGAACTGTCTGATTAGAAATTAACTTTTCTCTGACTTGAGATACACGTTTACTGGTTTACTGATAACACAACTGAAAACAGATGTGTATATGCATAGACAAATCCAAACTATATACACATAATATAAACTCATTCTCAATTGATATCTGTCTGAAGCTATAACTTCTAAAATGTCATGAAAATATGACCAGAAAACACTTTTATGGAATCATACTTTATTTTAAAATATTGTTCAAATGTGGAAAGTGTGGATTATAGGTAATAATTTTGTACAGGATATAAATTCCCAGTGAAACATATCTTCATTTCTCTCTCTCTCTCTCTTGTTCTCTCTCTCTCGTCTCACACCCACTGTTACAAAGGTCAGCACCTACACTCCTCAGTGGATTTTTAGAATAAACAGTGAGGATGTTGGAAATGATTTATTCCATCATCTTTCTCTAGAAAGAATGACATAATTTGATGATTGTCATCCTTTATCTCATAAAATGGGAAAAGATAGCTACATTGAATATGAAGTTGTTTATGACCTGACACTTTGGAAATACCAGTTTGGTATTTTAAACTCTATTTACCATAACTGTCTTCTTTCTCACACATGGTGCCAAAATTGTGTGTGCACAGTATGGAAAGCGTGAGTCAGAGTCCAGTTTGAATGTCCAGGGCAAGAGCAAAAATACCCATCACAGTACAAATATGTATAACTTCTATCAAGATAATCCTTCATTACCATGGTTTAGGACCAATTATTTATTGAAGAATAACAGAAAAGAGGGGGTAATCTAAATATAAATAAAAAATAGAAAAGGATAAAAAGCCAGTAAAAAACCTACATGAATAAGAATCTAGTGTGGAGCTGATAACTTGGATTGTGAGGAGATTACCTATGAACCAGATATGAAGACAATTCTGCAACAATATGTTCCAGAAAGTAAAGAGTGAGTTATCTGCTATAATAGCTCCCTAAACAAAGCAGCTGCTGGGTGCCTTTGCTTTACCCAGGACTTACTCTAAGTCCATACTCAGGCTTCAGCTGTGTGGCCGTAGTCTCTTTTTACTGGAATCATACGTGCATTTACTTAATTGAATTTGGGGAAAAGAAAAAAAATTATCATTTGAAAATAATAACTTATTTGGCAAAATCGTATCACAGGTTGCATCAGAGAGGTGTTGTATTGTTCCTGAAGATTTCAGAATCAAAGCTTAGGCTTGAACAGAACAAAGAAACTAACTTTGGGTATCCATCCCAACAAATGAATTGAAGAATAATAAATCAGACAAGGGAGATTAATTCAGTGTGATCACGATAGGAAGAGGGACAAATAAAAGGGTCCAGTGACCTCCAGGTCTGTCTTAGGGTCACTGACATGAGGTTTAAGTTTAAATAGATGTAAAAGTATAGTCATAATCACACTCATTATTGATCCAGGATTATCTTGCCATATGATCAGATAACATGTCAGAACCATGTGAAATCTCTGGCTGGGAGCCATGTTCCCCCTCTGGTTCAACTTCAGCATTTCCCTCCCCACAGCATGAGATTCTTGGGTAACTTATAAATCTTTGGATTGCTCTACTTCAAAAGTCTGGTAGTCAAAAGGAGGGGTACACTTGTCTCTCTTTAGAATATATCCTTTCCTATCAGGGTGGTTCCAATATAACGATATATGTGTATGTGTGTAGACACTATGGCAATCCAACTTGAGACATTTAGAGGTAGTTTGATGAAGAAGAGAAAGTCAGTGTCCCTCTGATCTTCTCCATGATGGGTAATACATGAACAAGAATGATTTGCTTTCTAAGAAAGAACACGATTCCATAGCAGTTCTTCTAAACATCCACCACACTTAAAATTGCAACGTGCCAGTACTTCTATTACAGACAAATTGAGTAGGTAACTACAAATGGTTATCCAGGAACCTAACCTCCTAAGATTTGAAAGTATTTCTCAAGTTTCTAAATTCAACTTTTCATTCGGCTTCTTATCAGAGACACTGCCTGGGAAGGGCGTCATTGGTGCTATTTCAGATCTGTCATCTAGAATCTTCTAATCTGCCAACTTTTGGCAACTAAAAGATGAGCTCATGTACAAGCTGACAAGGAGTGGTGATGAGCCTAGGCTTTCTTGGAGGTTGTTAAAAGTTTAAGTTGCCCCGTTGTGCAGAAACTCTCTGGATTAGCTTCACAATTTTTCTAATGACAGCTGCTGTCAGGTGACAGGATCAATTACGCAGTTCAGGGACTGTCATAACAGTCAAATGATACTAGAAATAGAAATGGCCCCAGATAGAGGAGACTCATGTAAACCTATCAAATTTCTATGGAGGTCGAGTGTTCCTCTATTCCCCGGGGTGAGCTTTAAAAATCTCTGCTTCTCCTGACATGATCCTGCATGGGAACTTGAGGGTAACATTTAATCAGATGTGCTTAAATAGGAAAATCCCAGACACAACATTCTCAAAAAGGGCCATGATAATAGAAACATAACTGTAAGTGTAGTGTTAAGCAGTGGAATTTATATATATATATATATATATATATGTGTGTGTGTGTGTGTGTGTGTGTGTGTGTGTGTGTGTTTGTGTATCAGCTCTCAGTTGTGTTTCTCTAAGTGGTCAACAAAAACCCATGAATATTTTCCATTGGAATTCAGATGATTATCTTTTCTATCAAGACAAGACAAAAAAACAAGGTCAAGACTTTAGTTAAATCCTCAGACCTCACTGAAAATAGCCATCAGATGAGTTACCTGGACATTTAGTTGGCTGTGGTGTCCCAGAGATTGCTACTAAAGTAATATCAGCCTTTGGCACAAGTTGAAAACTTTAGGTCAGTTGCAGCAAGCTATTATAAGTGATATTTTATTTGTTTCATGTTATGTTTTGTCATCATTGTTCTAAGGGTTTTTTTTTATTCTTTTAATTTCTATTTTTCTGGACAATGTGTCAATATTTTGTATATTGAAGCATATTCAGATGTTCTGTGTGCATGTAGAATACACCAGACACAGGATCGCATCCTTCCTTTGGCAAAGTGAACTCTCCAAGAAGACCTGAGGGTTCTTGGATGTGTCCTCCCATCACCACAGTCTTCACCTTACAGACTCCACACATGGAGATTGTTTACCTGGTTTCTGTCATTATCTCAGGTTGAAATTTTTTGGAAGATAAGAAAAGGATTCAGGAGTAAAATGTTATTGCACCTCGAGAGAAACAAGTGAAGCAGTATGGGATAAGATGGAGTGTTACCCAGGGCTTCTGGAACTAACTTGTAGGCCACAGTGACAGTGGATGGGAAGGGGTTTTAGAGCTGTAGCACTGTGCTTGTGAAAGTCACACATAGGGCTTTAAACTAGATCCTGGAACATCCTGCCTTGTGCTTGGCAGGGGAAGCTGGCAGTGGGACCTATTTAGGAACTGATCTTTAGGAATACCTGCTGTTTTTAGAATGAGAAAGATGTGAACCTGTGCCAGGTAGCCGTGACAACCAGGTGTTTCTAGTGGATATTCTAGTCAGTGGTGGTCAGCCTTCTGACAATGCAACATGTCATCTATGAACTTCATGCTCAGGAATCTTACAAGGAATTTCCAAAAATATCACAAAATATTTTCATATTGTTTTTAAATTACGATTTTATTTTTGAATGCAGTCATTGCTATCCAGGGTCACAAGCAGCCTATGGTTGGTGGTTGGACCCATCTGCCAGGATCTGAGTATGGAAAGCAAATAGAAGTCTTTACCCTAATGACAAAAACTTTTAAGTTTTGGGAATTGGACAGAGATAAACTGCAGACCCTTGGTTCAGAGGAAGTGAGTATTCTTCTTTAAGAGATGCACAGTGTGAATGCCAATGCATAGGAACTCCTCTCAGTCAAGGGACATTTAGCCCTAAATTGTCACAAAAGCATTAAGGTAAAGAAGCATGCTGTTCTGTCAAAACCATATCTGATTCAATGCTCAAAGCAGCGCTGATGTTCAGTAGAGTAGCTTGAGTCCGAGTGCACATTCCATCTTTGTAGGTCACAGAGTCAGTCACCATAGCAACCCTAGAATAGATCTGAAGTTACACTGTAAGACATTGCTATTATTACTGAAAAGACCTGGAATTGATAAGCTCTGTGTCATGTCTGGAGACCTTGGTATTAAACTAAACAACAAAAGTCACCCCTAAGTACACTGACTTCTGACCAGTATGTCTTACCAAAAGAGGGCATCACATTAACAATTCAAAAAGCAGATTTCATATGCTTATAATGGTGAAAGGGTATTATATGCTTCTGGGTGAAATGGTATCAAATTCAGGGAGTCTCACTTCCTTTCACACACTAACTATATTAGCACCAGCCACTAGGGTTATAAGATCGCTTGACCAAACTTTGTGAAGTATTTGGAAATACCTCTTCACTGAATAAATGACAATGATGATGGACATGAACACAATCATGAGAAGGAGGATGTTAATGTGATACTAACAATGTTGATGGTGATGGTACTGACAGTGTTGATGGTGACGGTGATGACAGTGATTTTGAGGATGAAGACTATGACCATGATGATGACATTGGTGATAATGTCAGCAGAAGTTCAATGCACTGCAGTGGTTCCTCTCCAATCCCTGAACACTGCCTAAAGTACAACAGACGTTTCAGGGACTGAGTCTTGCAACTGTTCTCACGAGGGAATCAGGCTTGGGGAGTTCAAGGCTCTGTTTTTGGACTCCTGTCTTTCTTCTAGTTCCAGGCTGTTGCCAGTTCTGGAAGACTTGCCTTACATTCTAAGTGGAGTCTCATTCTCTGGCTTTTTTTCCTCGGGACCGTGTGTCCTTCCTTCATCAATTCATTGTCTGTGATTGATTGTAAAGAACTGTTTGAGAGTCTCGCTCTCCCTCAACACACTATAATCTCCAGGAAAATTAGTCATTTCAACTTATGCCTTATACCAAGCAAAGGACTAAAGAGGTTGGAATGCTAAATAAATACTTGTTCAATTAACTCAATCCATTGCATTATCACAGTATACTTACGTACTCACAAATAAACTCTCTAAAGAAACTATCAGCATCCAGACCTGATGTTTCTATTTATTTACTTATTTTTGAGGTATAGCCTCATGTAGCCCACACTGTCTTGAACTGTCTATGTAACTGAGGGCGACCTTGAATACCTGATCCTTCTTCATCCACTACCCAAGTACAGAGATTACATGCATGTAACACTGCATCTGCTTTATATGGTGCCAAGGACTGTACATGTTAAGCAAGCACACTACCAACTGAGCTATGTCCCCAGGTTGCAATGTTTCAACTTTAGTTCCATGTGAAGTGACTATCAAGAGAAATTATAAGGCATTGGGTAAGTAATGAGTTTGAAATTATGACTCTACATTGTGAAAAACAGAAGTTTCAAGACTTATGCATTGGAAGCAACAAGCTTCTTCTAGTCCTAGGATAAGGCAGTTTATACCATACTTCCTCACAGCATTTTATTCAAGGACAACTTGAATACATTTTAACCTATATTTTAGTGATACCAAAGTAACTATATAATAAATAAGTTCCTTTATTTTCATAAAGGAAAAAAGCATGCAAAGATACAGAAACTAAACAAAAAGATATCAGATGTTAACAAGTGTCATGACAGAAAACAGCATCCAATAAAGCAATGCAGACTGGTTGGCTCTTTCAGATCAGATGGACATGATGTCCTTTCTGCCTCTCTGAGGAAATGACTATTTCATATTTACACCATGAAAATGTGATAGGACACAATTGCAGGCAAAGCAATGTCAGAGGTAGATTTCTCCTAAGGAAGTGTGTGGCCTGCAGAAGGGACCAGGTAGGTGAGCAAGAGACTGAAGCACTCAGAGAGCGCAAAAAGAGAAAGAGGAGGTCAGAAGCTGTGTCACACGCTAGTTTCTCAGTCCTGCTCTTGGTTCCCTGGATGCTCTTGATTCCACTGAAGTCTGTGGCAATTTTTCAGCAGGTTTAAATTATGAAAGGTTCATCTTGGCTATCATGAAAACACATGCATTTTTCTGGGAATGCAGAGAATATGAACACTGGCCAAATAACCATCGATACTGATATCTCCAGGGACTTTTGCATCCTTTTAAAATTCTACATAATGGTGACTGAACACATTGGTCTAATTGCTCTCTGTTTTCCAGTATCCCCAGATGATATTATTGACAGATCAATAAACATAGAATTAATGAAGGCAGTGTTGGTCACATTTCACATCTAAGGAAGATATTTAAACCTGGCCAAAAGCACCAAACTGTAGGAAAATCTGCAGTCCTCCCTGTGTGGTGTGCACAGTGATGCAGATCGTCTCACTGACACAGCACGATTGTCTGCGGATCATTTCTCAACCTTGTCTTCAGAGCTTACAACATACCAGGCCAACTCTCATTAATGAACTTTTCGTTTGTCGGCTCCCCAGATAAATTCAGATGGAAAGGACTAAGAGAAGTAATTTTTCTACTTAATCTCACTTCATTTCCTCACCATTTTGTCTTCTGGGATAAACTTCCATGAATCTTTAGCTTTTCTTGAAGTATGTCATCAGAGTGAAGATGTCTGGTGTGACATTTTGTCCACAGCTGAGTCTAGCTCACAGCATTGGTTAGAAACCCATGTGATGCCTCGAAGCAGGTCCCCTTGATGCCGCATTGTGCTGTTACATTTCAGTGCCTTTAACTCTCCGTGACAATGCTATGTGACAAGTAGTTTCAGGAGGTCTCTCTGCTCTCTTTCATATTTCCAGCTCAGAAATAAACTGCATATTGTCTGCTCTGTCTCTCATTTGAAAATTAATCATCTGTTTTTCTTTGTGTCTGGATAGAATTGCTTTGTATGTTTTGTTCTATGCTTAGGTTATATATCATAAGCTGGCTTTTTAAGGAAACAAATCCTCCTGGAGAAGAGGAGTATGTGAATCAACTGTGACAATCATACATGGTGTGATGTTTAGCTTTAATTGTCATTGTCAACTTGACATAACTTGAATCGTGTGGGAAGAGAGTCTCAATGGGGGATCATCTCCATTGAGTTGGCTTATGCGTATGTCTCTCTGCTCTTGACTTCCCTGCTCTAATGGACTATAACCTGAAATTATGAGCTAAAATAAACCCTTCCTCCTGTAAGTTGCTTTTTGTCAGCATATTTCATCATAACAATAGATATGAAACTTGAGCTCACTCATGACAGTTGAGTTCTAAAGAGATGCAGCTATCTTCTTCTCTTCTCCCATACACAAAAGGAAACCTCCATCCTTAAGGAGATAGAATAATCTTCAAAAGGAAAACAGAATTAGTATTCCATGAAGGAATCCTTTGCATCC
Source organism: Eospalax fontanierii (assembly GCA_035773235.1). Lineage (NCBI taxonomy): Eukaryota > Metazoa > Chordata > Mammalia > Rodentia > Spalacidae > Eospalax > Eospalax fontanierii. The sequence continues at coordinate 47,238,934 of CM069547.1, read as the reverse complement.
GCAAGGATTCAGGCAGAATAAGAGTTCAAATCACATTTGCGTTTGGCAGAAATATACAACTCTACTCCAAGAGTTACAAAGAATACAGAAAAAGATATGTTGGTCACCTGTTAGGGAAGGACTTGGGATGACCGTGATTGTGTTCAGAGTTTTAAGAATCAGCTTTCTTTTCTTTCTGAAATTTTTGGTACTTATTTTATTGTAGGAGATCACATGTGCTGTGTACATGGGGGAGAGAGACACCTCCTTCCACCATGGGGCATCCAACTCAGGTACTCACACTTGTCAGCAAGAATCATTACATAATGAACCACATCACTGGTCTGTATGGAGGCTAATTGTTTTGGCATTGCCAATATAGGCATGAGGTAACAGAGGTTTGAGAAGAAAATGAAACCATAAGCTAACTAACAGTTCGTTAGAAAATGTTGAGGTCACAGAATTAGAAGTTCACGTGGAAGGTGAAAGCTTAGCTATATTTATATTATATATCCAACAATTTCATTTATGGATAAATTTACTCAACTGGATATTTGTCTACCCAGTAAATTAATTTGAATTCATTTTCAAAATCAGCACATTTTAGGAATGTAGGTAATTCTGTAATTCATTATTGACCTCAAAACATTCAATTTTTTTTACATTTGAAATTTCTCCTCCTATGTAAACATGGCCCAGCCTTCGCCATTCCTCCACGCTATGCACAATCGTAACCTTATCCAAGGTTTATTCTCTTCCTACAGCACTATTAATTCTCATTGTGTGTGTTTGGAGGGTGTATGTGTATATAGGTGTAAATATATACGCAGGCATGTAAAAGCTAGAGGTCAATGTCAGGTGTTTATTCTAGAGCTCTCCACTCAGATTCGGAATAAGGCCTCTCACTGAGCTTGCTTAAAGGGCCAGCACTTTACCAACTGAGATATCTCCTTGGCCTCTCCATGCTTAGAGATTATCAATATTTTAAAATAATCACTGGGGACTAGAGAGATGGCTTAGCAGCTAAATGTTCACACCGTTCTTGCAGAGGACCTGAATTCAGTTCCCAGCACCTATATTGAGTGGTTCACAACCACCTATAATTCCAGTCCAGGGGATCCTGCATCCTCTGGTGGAACTGGCAGGCACTGTACTTAAATGCACATACCCACACAGGTACACATAATTTAAAATAAAATAAATCTTTAAAAAATCACTGGATGTCAAGCATGCCTTTCCTGTGTGCATGCTTTATTTTGAATTTTTTTGTGGTATCCTGTAGGATGGACTCCCTCAAGTAACTCCAATGCACTTATACTTATGCCAAAGCTAGATGCTAAAGACTAAATCCGATTGCTCAGGGCTGTGAGCTGGAAACTGGTCTTCGTGGAAACACACAAAATTTGTTTTAATGCACAACCAGATCAGCCAGTGTTAGTATTTATTTGGCACTGAGAGCAGTAGTATGTTTCAGCAGCTTTTATTTGAAATCAAAAAGTTAAAAACTAAACAATTCAATACCAAACATAAAAAGCCCAATATTTATAGTTGTGACTCCTGCAATGGCAAAGCCAATGTCCCTTAAGTCATAGAAGAGTCATTAGAGCCAGATACTAGCAAAAGGGTACAATTAAAATAAAGTTCATTTGTTAGAACACTCCAACATGCTGTCAATCCGACCATGTAACTGCATGTAAATTATTTAGTGTGAAATACAAAATCGCAAGAGTTCCAGTGAACTGTAATTTTCTTAGGTGATTTTCTAAAAGCCCGAAAAGGCAACACAAAACAATTACAGTGAAACAATGCTCTGACCTCAATAATCGCACATTGAAAATACTTTTTATCTGGAAAAAGCCATTAGGAGAAGCTGTGAACATGGTGAAAGCAGCTTTTGTGTGTTTTGGATAATAGTAACTCAGCGGGACCACAGGAGTAAAGCCCTCTGAAATCGACTTCACATGCCACAATTCTTGCTTCTTCAGTGAGTAACTCTTTGACTCCTGAGTTCAGAAATGTCTCTGCTCAACACAGAATATATTCACAGAGCCATCTGCCCAGCATTTCTCGGCATCACACTCCTTCCCAGGATGTGTTAGACACTATATAAATGCATTACAAACACACCCAGATCTGTTTTATTTACGGAAAGAATTACAGTGTTGCTGACAGCTTGTGACACGCCAGGGGTTGACTGCTTCTCTGAAGGAGGAACTGAGGGCAGCATAGTTTTAGGGTGTCCCTTATTGCCTCTGGGCCTCCTGCTGCCTGCTTTTCACCCCACTGAAAAGAGCATCTGGCCTCTTATCTCACAACACAACCCTTCCTTGCCTTTCCTGCAGCATATGCTTCTACAAGTTCTCCCTGATTTTCTGCTTTCTTTCCTGCCTCATCATAAAGCTTTCTTTGAGATAGTTAATACCAGGAAGATAGAAGTATTTAAACTAAATACAGAATTTGAGAAAAAAGAAAAAAAAACCTAAAACAACATGAAAACCAATAAAAGGAAAAATTTCTGCCTACTGCCCCTACTCTGATAAAGCTTGTGACACCTTTTATATTCCCTTATTATTTATTTTGCCAAATTTGTGAGTAATTTTATGCATGTTTCCAACTGAGTCTTTTTTTTTCCTGTGTTCTTTTATTTTACTTTATTTTATTTGAGACAGGTCTGGAGTTCACTATGCAGACCAGACTGACCTAGATCTCACAGAGACCTGTCTCTGCCTTGCCCCTGTCCCTCCGCATTCCCCTGATGAATGAATGCAGATGCTGGGACTGAAGCTGTGCTCCACCACTGCCCCAGCTTGCAGTCTTTTGAAAAAGATGTTTATTTTTTTAATTGGGGGCGTGGATGTGAGCATGTGAGTTCAGGTGCTTGTAGAGATCAAAGGGGCTGTGGCGGGGTGTGGGAGACAGAGTTACAGGTGTTTATGGGTCTTCCTGACTTGGATGCTGAGATCCAAATTTAGGTCCACTGCAAGAGCTGCAGGTGTTCCCAGCCGCTGAGCCTTCTCTCCAGCCCCTCTTGCACTGTTACCTGTCTCCCTGTCTGTGTAAACCTCGGTCTTATACCTGACTCATGGTGCTAACAGACTCCAGTCAAGTTCAGATTCACTCATAGTCTTACACGCTGCTTTATTTCCTCTATTTTCAGTGGCTGGTGATGGTTTTGAATCAGCAACAGAACCTATCATCTTGTTTGATGTTTCTACATGAAGACTCTCCCCAAATAAACAAATATCCTTTTTTGTTAAGAAGGATTACCTTACTCTGTAAATTTCATGGGGTGTACATATGAACGCACCGAGGGGGACAGAATGTGGTGTTCTTACTGGCAGCAGGAACCTATAACTACAATCAAAGCTGCATCACTCCCTAGAATGACTCAATCTGGTTACTAGCATGGAATTGCAAAAGCTGACCAGGGCAGGAGGGGAACAAGATCAACATCCCGGGAGTGGCTGTCACCCCTAAATCTGGAGGCACAAAACAGCACATTTTTGTCAGAAACCAATGCTAAGACCATTCCGGAAAGTTGGACCGACAAGCAAAGAGAGGCAGAGAGGCTGTAGATGAGAGCCCTGATAGAGCCCCAGGTGAGACCTGGGCCCGTCCTAACAAGGGGAGAGAGCATTTCTCATCGCCTTAGTTACTTTCTGCTGCTGTGCTAAAATACTTTGGCAAAAGCAAAGTAAGGGAGAAAGGGTGTATTTTTGCTGCTGGCGACCGAGGGTCAGAGAGCATTCTGGAGGGGAAGACATGGCAGGAGTCACAGAAACTGTGGCAAGAAGCTTGCTGATCTTGTTTTCATACATACAGGAAGCAGAGAGACAGAAAACAGGAAGTGGAGCAAGGCAAGTCACCCTCAAAGCCCACTCATAGTGAGGTACGTCTTCCAGCAAAGCTCCATCTCCTAAAGGTTTCATAACCTTCCCTACCAGCACCAGCAGCTGGCGACCAAGTGTTCAAATACATAAATTTATAGGACTATCTCTCTCTCAAACCACAGCACTGGAGATCCTACCCACAGGTTACGATTGGTCCACACATTAGTTAAAACAAGTCACCACTGGGCAAGAGCCTAGTTAGGGAAACAGGTCAATGCTTGGTCCACCCTCCAGAACACTTGCTTTGATTCTGATTGATTCGTAAAAACAGTGTAATTTTTTAAGAAATCAAATACATATCAGCCTTATTCAATAATACAGGGGATAAATATTTCTTGTACTTTCCAGTTATTATCATAAAGAAAATTATAGCACTATATATATATATATATATATATATATATATAAATTTAATAAAAGTAAGGCTACCGAAATGTATTCCCATCTACCAATCATGATCAACTCAGTTCCAGTGACGCCTTCAGAAAGGGTCTGTTCACAGAGCCAGTCTTTGGACAATTTCAAACATTCTACAAAAGAATTTTATGTTAAATATTTTAGGATTTCTCTAGATAATTCAAATATTTCATCTATTTCATATTAAATGTATTAAGAATAAAATTTAATTTTTGCTTCATTATATGCAGCTCCATGTCCTAATTTTCTGATACAATTAAAATTTTATTATGTGCTATCATGCTCATTAATTCATCATGAATATTTTCTTTCTAACTTAGTAACGAGCCCTTTGTAGATAGACACAATGAGTAATGTGTCTGTTATTCCCAGTGGCACCCAATCCACACTATGCATAGAATAATATGTTTCAGAGTTAATGGAGTATACTTTATCTTCTCTTATCACACATTTACATTAAATGCATGAAAAACAGGGGGATGATTCTTTGGCTAAATTTGCCTTCTGAGTTTGATGAATCCAGAACCCATATGGTGAAAAGAGAGAACTGACTCCTGTAAATGGACCTCTAACCTTGCCATGCATTACTCCACATTGTTACTCATACACATGCACACATGAAATATGCATAAGATGTATAGCTGACCATCCTAGTATACAAGACAAAAGATACACAAGAATATGAAGCACTAATGAAAGGACAAAGGATCATTCTTAGGTTTAGGATGTATGTAAAGAAGACAGTTATGATTATTTTAGTTTGATTACTTGAAAAATACTAAAAATTTACTATAATGCTTATGGCATATTTAAAATTGAGTTTCTTGGCATTTTGGAACTATAACTTAATTAATATTAAATGGTTTATATTACTCATGTTCAATTCTCATAACTCACAAGAAAAAATATAGTTATTCTTTTATGTACAAAAATAAGATTTAAACAAACATCATTAAAAAAAATGATACCTCAAAGTACTCTAGGATGGTTGACGTTGGTTGTCTTCTGAGAGGAGCCAGGAGAACAGCAAAGCACACTTCTGAGTGTGCTGGAGATCTTATTACAGAAGAATAGACAGGGGGTTCAGATTCAGATACGATTTTATTCCCTTCATAGGCTCCAAAATCCTTTGAGTAGACTTTGAGAGGAGGTAGAACTGTAAAAGGTGAGGACTAGCTGGAGAAACTGAGTCCCTGAGGAGGGCATGTCCTACCACTTAGTGCTTTATTGTTAGAAAGAGGTGAGCAGCTTTCGTCTATGCTCCTTCCACTGTGTCCCTTCACAGCAATACAGCCAGCATTCCATACACTGAAGCCGTTCACAAATCACCAGCGCCAAATATCTTTCTTCTTTTAGAACATTTTTTTCTCAAGTATTTGTCACAGTGACAAAAAGCCCAAATGAAACATATTTATTTGAGAATTTTATTCTATTTTTTCATTTATAAGTGTTTCCCTCTCACTGTACATCATACTGTGTCTGGTAAAACAACTCTGAAGTAGTTGGAATATATGAGGCATAATTTACTTCTACCATAATTTGTATATAATCTTTTTATCTATTAAAGAAAAGTTATTGTCTTTGTTTTATTTTAATAACATTTGAGTCTGAATAGAACATTGTAGAAATGAGACGTTATTTCTATGCTTAAAGTCTCATTTCATTGTACCCACTCATCACATAATGAATTGCACTCTACTTCATTAAAAATACATACTATATTCTTTTGAAGATTTTTATTCATCAAAATTTATTGCAGGTTGCAAATTGATATTCCAATCAAAGTAGCTAGTTATTTTGAATTAACAGCTTAACCATTATCATCAATGCCAGTTAGCACCTGCAAGTGTGTCCAAAAAACAGTGCACATGGGTTAGACATATTAAGAATGTCATTCTGAAGAATAATTTTCATTTATCTGAAATATAATCAGCTTGAAATTAAACTTGTAGAGAGGCCGTTTTCTTAGACTTCTGGAGAACACTGCCAAATTGACATAAAGAACTAGGACATAGCAAATCAGTTGTCAAGGGCAGAAATGACTGGCCGGATGAACTAGACCTCTGAATATCTGCCAGCTATTCAACATACTGTTTCAACTTGCCTAATTACTTTGGGACTCAGCTTCCTCATCCACAAAGTGGGGAAATGGGCAGGGTAATAGCAGCCCATCATAGAGTTACTGTCCAGAGCAAATGGAAAAACTTCAGGAGCTCTGGCTGCTGTCATTTCACTCTATAAGACACAACCTTCTTTTCTTTCCTTTTTAAGTTGGGGTTCAAGCACATGTACCACAGAACCCATATAGAGTTCAGAGGTCAACTTTATGGAGTTGATGGTCTCCTTTCTCCAATATGTGGTTTTTGAAACTGGAATCAGAACAGCAGGCTTGTGTGACAAATGTCTTTCACTTCGCTTGGCCTCCAAACTTCTGTTTAAACAGCTTAAGAAAGACATTTCCACATGCCAAGAAGCTGTCCTTTGTGGATACTGAAGTCTCTAACACCCAGCCTCAAGCCTATTAGAAGCCCATTTGCAGCTACTGCGATAGGTGGGGCTACCTACTTCAGGTCTTGTCAGCGCAGAGTAAAAAGAGCTGTTTGTTAGTCCTTCGGAAAGTTTAGGTCATCCATGGTTTACTGGAACTCTAACATAAAAAAAAAAAAACCAGTGTTTCACATCATCTATCTTAGTAATAGGGTAGATAAAGAAGAGAAATAGAATCAATGTGGGCCCAAAATGTCCATTAATCATTCACCTATGTCAATTAAAGAATCTACCTTAGGACCAGGGGCATTGTAACAAAAGAACTCAGAGCACTCCTCTCCGATGATCAAAGTTTCAAGGTTTCCTTCTGAGCTTATATAAAGAATCCTTTATGTTTTGTCCTGAACTTGAGAGTTAATTACCCAATATGAAGCAATTTCTTGAGATAAATTTAAAGTGCAGTAAGGCAGTGATATGAGAGAATGAATAGAAAAAAAAAAAAAAAACAACTCATGAGGCTGAAAAGATAGTTCAGTTGTTAAGAGCACTGGCTACTCTTGCAGAGGACCTGGGTTCAATTCCCAGAACCCACATGGCAGCTAACAACCTTCCATAACTCCAGTTCCAGAGAATCCGACGCTCTCTTTTGACCTCCTCAGGCACTGCATGACACGGATGCATTTATATACATTCAGGAAATACACTCATATACATTAAAAAATAATAAAAATAGAATATGTTTTAAAAGAATTTGAGCATGGCCCCAGGAGCTTTAGGACTCTGTTTTTCCACATGGCCATGCACATCCTGCCTGGCTCTTACATCTTTCTATCCCTTCTTCCTCAATGGCCCCTGAGCCCTCAGTAGATGAAGTTTAATATAGGAGTCCTGTCAAGGACCAGCATTCTGAAGACTCTTAATCTCTAAGCTTTGGCCATTTGTTATCTTTTGTGTGTGCCTTTGTTGCATGAAGGAACGTCATTAATGAGAATTGAGAGATTGATTTGTGACCTCTTTTTACTCTTTGTTCAATGCTCCATGAGTCTTAGGTATAGAGGATGCATTGTAGATGGGCCACTCAGGCTTGGGATGAACTTGCATTAAGGAAAGTCTGGGGACTCTAACTTGACACAATAGTCCTTAAGATAGATGACAGAATACATACATTACAGTTGGGGGACTACAGTGGGTGCCAGTGAGGAAGGGAGTATAAAAATGATTAATATTGGCTGAAATGTTCTGTATGAGATATACAAAGATTCAGTTTAAAAAAAGAATTTATAAGACAAAGTTTAGCTTGAAAATGAAACTTGATCAGCATTCCTATCCTAAATCTGCATATTGTTGTCTTAAGTATCCTTATTTTTGCAATAAGGATAATAATATTCCTTTATGGATTAGTATCATTAAACATGCTCCTATATGCAGTGTCCAGCTCTGTGCCAGATACATAGTAGTTTGGAAATGAAAGTGATGCTATTTTATTATTTTGTATTCTTAGTGCCACTACAACCATTCCGTACAAGGACAGGTTTCCAGTGAGCTCTTCTTAGGATAGCTTTTATATTTTAATGTAAAAAAGACAGAAGAAATTTTAATATGAAATGTAAACTGAATAGTTTACATTTGACCAGATTATAAGTTAGGTATCGGTTATTACACCAGCCCAAAGTACAGTGTGAAAAAGAAGTAGGTGGTAAAACTGCTAATTTTATGTTCCTCCTTTTTTTCTTGTTGCTAGCTTTTTCTGCTGGACGATCATCTCTAGCCATCTGTTAACAGTTCTCTCTGAAAAAAAAAAAGATTTATTTATACTTCTATCATAACATAATCCTTCCTTGAATTAAACATATGCTTTAATGTCCGGAAGCCTAAGAAGGCGGTCTTATCTTAACCCACAGTGATGTCATTTTCTATTAAATCACATAATAATCTTTTTTTCAGAAAAAATTCTATACTATATTTTCTTAGAATTAATAAAAATCAAAGTTCCTATATAATTAAATTGCCTTGAGTTATACCTCCTAACTCCAATGATCTCTGTTTGGTAAGCTGATGAGGACCATTCATATATGTGGCTTAATGGTATTAATTTAGGAAGGAACTACTTTGATGATCAGCCCAAGTATTTTTTATGTTTTAGCAATTTAAGCTTTCCTGAAATTTCAATTTCTGTAATTGTCCAAAATTCACATTTTAAGAGAAAAAAAATATGAAGAAAGACTAAAGGAGGAAAAGATAATTGTAGAAAGAGATTTTGAAGTGCATGAGGTTACCTGTGGTCTTTACCCAGCAGAAAGACATTTCAGATAGCTCATTAATGAGAAGGGGGCAGTTTATCCCAAAATACATTTGAAAGTGCTGTGGTACATCTGGACACTTCTATGCCCAGACACACTGCGTCCTTTTAAGAAAATGTCATAGACTAATTAGGAGATAGTCTAGCACTTTATCTTCCACAGGGTAGAATTATGAGGTTTTTTTCCTTTAAATATTCTTGATAATTCCTCATTAGACACAAATTGGCTGATTCTATCATACCTCTAGCCAAAAGGAACTGAAGCTCTATTTTCAGGTTAAAGCTTCAGTGCTTAGCTGCTGTGAAATTCATTTGAAATGACTGTGAAGCCCTTCTACCTGTGAGGGAGAACTGCCTCAGAACTGTCTAAGGAGCTAGATTTTTCTATTCTTTTGAATATATATTGAACTGTGCCACATTCAGTCTTTGGAATGACGGATTTTAATTGCCATTGCTGAACAATGTCAATGATACTAAAACCTCAGAGATTTAAACCTCTCGTGTAGATTTAATTAGGAAGAAGTTTCAAATAAGTATATATTAATAAATAATATTCCTATCTGTAATAATTATTTCAAATTATTGCAAATTCCGGGTCAGACACAAAACCCTTCATGCCATGTCCTATGCTCTGTCCCACTTCCCCTCATGGAAGGCAGAAGGACTGTGGAGCATGTGACCCCTGCAGAAAAGCAAGGGGCGAAGCAGTTTTGTGAAGCCCTCCCCCACAATGAGGCTAGGGCCTGAACAAAGTAGAAGAAGCATTTTAAAGCATGACTCAGATATTAAAAGGACAATGGAAATTTTCTAGGCAAAAATCAACTTGACATATGCTCAACACTCATTGTCAAAATGAAGAACTAGGACGGCCTCAGCTGCGAAATACACCAGATATTTTCAGGTAAGTGGGCGTGTGCTCCTTCCCGTCCCTCCCTGCCTCACATCCTGTCCTTCCTGTCCTTCCCTCTTCCCTTCCGCCCTCCCTCCTCTCACGTCCCCCTCCTCCTCATCACTTCCAATTCCCCCTCCTCTCGCCCTTCCTACATCAGTTCTTCCCTTCCTCCTCCCTCCCGCGTTCGCTTCCTTGCTTCCTTCATTCTTTTCTGTTTCTTTTTCCTTTTCCCTCCCTTGTATTCTCCTTCCTTCCTCACTTCCTTCCTCATTCCGTTTCCTTTCATTCCTTTCTTCTCTGTGCCCTTCACTTCCACCCTTCCTCTCTTTCTCTCACACCTGTGTCTATCTCTTCTGTTTCTGTTTCTTTGAGCACAGAATAGGTCATAGAGATGATAAAGTGTGTCCTAGAAAATCATAACAATGTGCCCACTTTAAGAAATATTATATATTTGTAAACAGTACTCTGTACTGAAAATTTCCCGACTTTAACTTCCTTACCTAGACAAATAAAATACCGACCCTGTATTTACAACTTCCCTTTGAAAGAGTGACATGAACATATACATAGAAATAAAACTTATTAATTAATAGGCATTCACATTAGATCCTATCCTGACCATTTAGAAAGACTTTGGAAAACATGAAAATGTTCACCCTATCCGAATGAATCGGGGATTCACGGATCATGCAGGACTGATACCTGGTCATCCATGTCTTGCACCTTGTGAATTCTTGGGGTGTTAGTAATGTTAAAATATCATTACTAACCATTTCTTTCTGTGAGTAGCCTTACATACTAATTATTCACATACTTAGCCCCAAATCATAATAAATATGTAGAAATTCAAATATGTCAACAAAGCTTATTTCTACTGGTTAACTGCATTAGTTAAAATTGCCTTGGGCTACATCACAAAATAGGCTACATACACTTATTCAGTCTTTGCTTTGAAGATAAAGGGTGTTTCAAAAATTGGGTTTAGATTGTTTCTCACTGAGAACTGGAAGTGTTAAGGGAAGCAGACTACTTTGTTGTTATTTGTTTGTTGGCTGATGTTGTCTCTGCTGATGTTCCCCCCCCCACCCCATGCTCCTTTCCAGCACTTCCGTTTGACAAGACTTAGTTTTCTTTCATTCTTCCTTTTTCCCCTTCATTCTTTCTTTTGTTTAGGCTTCATTTTTAATTTTATTTTTAATATTTTATTTTTTAATTATTTTTATTTTTTGTCACTTATTCTTTCTTTGTTTGTTATTTTGTATGTTTGTTTTGGGGGTGCACAGATAACAGTGCACTTGGAGACCAGAGGACATTCTCCTGGAGGCATTTCTTTCCAGGCACTGTGATGAATTTAAGCCATTTTATAGGTCTTTCTTTTCTTCTCTCTCTCTCTTTCTTTCTTGTTTCTTCCTTCTTTCCTCCCTTCCTCTCTCCCTCTTCCTTCCTTCCTCCCTCCCTCCTTCCCTTCCTTCCTTCCTTCCATCCTTCCTTGTTTTGATATAGACTTTCCTGTATCCAAGGATAGCCTCATATTCACTATGTAGCTGTGGATGGCACTGAACTATTAATCTTCCTGTCTCCGCCTCCCGAGAGCTGGGATTACAGTCATGCTGCATGACACCAGGTGATGGCTTATTTCTTCCCTAATTGTTTTGTTTTTCAACTGTACGTAAAGTGAAAGTCTTTCTGTCAGTAATTTCTGATAAATCATTACCTTAGGGTCACCTTCTGGAGATTCTTTTAGAGACAATGCTCTCCCTTACTCCTGGTTACTATTAAGGAACAGACCATGCATATCAATAACCTGCAAAGTGATTATAGCAAAACTGTACATCTTTGTTGACTTCTGCACTCATTGTGCAATGTGCAGCAGAGGGAAGGTTGGAATAATGTTTTTTACAGCAAGAAAGAAACAATGGAAAAGGACAAAACTCTCGGCCGCTTTCACCCCAAATGATACCACTTTTATTAGTCTTTATCTTCATACTATGTAGCTGCAGTTCTTGTCTGTTCCTGGCCCTGTGACGTTGGGAATTGTTTCAGGGTTTGCCTGACATCAATAATGGAAGATAAACAATTTCCAAGTTGACAAAGACTTAGAGAGTTTGCTCCAAATAGCTGAAATCATACAAGCTTCCTTTGGTGTCCTGGTCTGACCATTCTCCTCACTAGCATCCCCTTGATATTTACTTCTGCATGTTAAAGCACATGAACAGAGACTGCAGACCGCTTAGATAAGGTGAGTTTTGCAGCTCAGTTTGTCAATTTTGTGATGCATTCTCTGAAGAAATAAACAGTAGGAAAAGAAAGCACTATTTCTTCTGGGATTATAAAGAAGAAATCTTCTGTGCAGACCAGTCTCAAAGTAGATCAGGGGAGATGAAAATATAAATAAATAAAATCAATATGTAATGATGTTTGCTGCACGCTGCTGGAACATCAGAGAATAACAAGTTCTGAAATTTCTGCGTGCTATGTCAAAATCAAATTTTCACTTCAGAATTCTTGCTTGGTCATTAATTTGATGTGGCTGAATTGGCTCTCTCTAATGAATGACAGCATGATGGTGCCTCCACTCTGTAGCCAGACACTCCCTTGACTGGTTTGTGTGAGCACACAGCTTCCTGTGTCTTCTTCCACATAAGGAAATGGAAGTCTATGAGGAGTCTATTAGAAGAAACCAGAGAACCCCAGAGATGTGGGACTTGCACTACGAGCCTCTCTTCCTGACTTCTTTGCCTGTCCTGGAGGTACTGATAGAAAGATTACTGGCCGTGAAGCATAACATGTAGAGCCACTGACACAGAAATTACCAGGGGCCTCAGTTCCCTTCCTTCATAAATGTGGATTACCAGAGCTGGCTCCCATGGTCAGAAAGCCCGCAGTAATACACATACTACTTGCCACGTGGGTGAATGTTAAACAATAGCTACTGTTCTTGATCACAGAAATGAAATCTTCATAGAAGAAACGGGCATTTCTCATTGCTAAAACAGACCAAGAAAAGTCTGAGAAAACCTTTAACAGTGTAAATAAATCTCTGAAGTTTATTCATCTCAAGTTCTTTACAAGAAGGAAAGTGGAGTTTTCAGAAACAAAAGGAATATTTGCCTCAAGGGGTGAATTGGGGAAGAAGTTTCTTTGGCATTACCAGCAGGTAATATTCCTAAGGTACCTATGCCGTGTCCAGAATTCTGTGTATACATATTACTTCCCCTTTGTATTTTTTCAAAACAAATATTTATTGCGCCCTTGCACGGTAAATATTGGGAACTTACTATCTATGGAATGGGATTGATTTCACAATTCTTCATAACTTTATTGAGCTAATTAATAATCCGTGTACACATTTTAATGATACAGTACATGAAAATAAGTAATTATCATTTGTGTAGATCTATTTTGGTATAAATTACCACATTCAAATGTGGTGTTTTAAAGAGAGTGGGATAACTTTTACCATTTACCTACAAAGATGCCTTCAAACAGCTATGTTTTGGAATTAATAGTTAAGTTGCAATTGAAAAGAGATTCATTCCCACTGCATCGAATTAGAAATAAAGAATGTAGAAATATAAATATACATATACATGTTGTACTTAGCATTTTAATCATTTTTAACATTTTATTTATTATCCTTATTCTGCGTGTACGAGTGTATTGCCTGCATGTATGTAAGTGTACCTGTGCTGCTCAATGCAGAGATCAGAAGGTGTCAGATCCCTTGGAACTGGAGTTATAGGCAGTTGTTCGTCACCATTTAGGTGCTGAGAATTGAACCTGATTCCTCTGTAAGAGGAGCTGATGCTATTAACCTTTGAGCCATTTCTCCAGCCCCAGGATTTTAATTATTTTAAAAATATAAAATTATGCTTTTTATTATTGTTATTATAATTAAAATGTTTTGGATACTTTTTTATGTATTTGTGTGTGAGTGTGCAAAAGTATACCATGACACACATGTGGAGGTCAGAAAACAGCTTCAGCAAGTCAGTTGTTCTCTCCAATCCTCAGTATGTGCTGGGTATGGAACTTGGGTTGGCAGGCTTTGAGGCATTTACCTTACCTGGACTCATCACACATATACACATATGCACTTCATCACACATATACACACATCACACATATACTCATCACACATATACACACATCACGCCATATACATATACACAGCCTACACACTAGTGAGAGTATCTCAATAATTGAATGACTTTAGTTTAGTAAGGTGATGAATTTTAGGTACAGTCATATGTATAGTTACTTAATATCTGGACTAAATCTTTCACTTCAACATTCACTACCTGTGCTCTTAGACCCCATTATAGTTTCAATGCATTGTTTCATGCACTACTGGAGGGAAAGTGGAGAACTGTCTTCTCTAGTAACAGATGTTCCCTGCCATAGGAAGACACAAGGAGACCAGGTCAGTTTCATTGCCACTACATGTCTCACAGTGTCTCGGAAATGGAAACAACCTAAATGAATGGTAAAGAAAGCATAGTACTTCACACAGGGGAGTTTTGCTCAAGTGTAAAGAAAGTAGAAATTGTGAAATATAAAGATAAGTGGATGGAGCTAGAAACTGGTATATTATGTAGGTAACAGACTCAGAAAAATAAGAGACGCATATTCTCTCTCATTTGTGAATCATAGGTACAAGTCCTTAGACGATAGCATATATCCTGAAGGTTCTCTCTTTCTCAAAGGAAGTTACTACTGTGTTACAAAGATGTAATGCTCTTTCCTTTCTGCTCCTAACATCAGTTCTATGAGTGTCAGAAGCAATCTGCTTTAAGAATTTAATACATAGCTTTAAAGAAACAAAAAGAATGAAAAATTGTAATATTATGAATTTCCAAATTGCTACAGTTCAGATTCAATGTTTATTTTATTTTAATAGTACTGCCAATGGGCTTTGCCTTGTGAAATAAATTTAGCACTAATGAGCATATTTTGAAAGTTTAAAAACACAATTTAATAAATGATTCAGTATAATCTCCCCAAAACAACTCTAAGATGCTGAGAAGTAACTGAGCAGGGAGCCAGGGGAAACACAGGCGCAGAAGCTAAGTACACGAAAGCAGTTATGATTCTGACAATAGCAACCGGTCAAGGAGTCCTGGGTTCTTAGCGATATCACAAAGTTGCACAATAACAAAATCATATCTATTTAGTTATAAATGTGCCCAGAACTAGTGACTTGCCTGAATTTATCTGCTTGAATTTTTATTTCTCTTTCTTTCTACTTTTACATTTTAATATGATGCATGCAACATAGACTGACATTGAATATTCACAGTTCATTTATGAATTGTATTGATCAATAGCTATTGTCTTTTAAAGATAGTTGTTACTTTACTATGAGAATTGCTTAAAGGAGCAAGATTTTTAGTCTTTAAAATATGGATCTATTGTCAAGTGTTGTCTTGGGCATATGCTGTGTTTATGATTTTTTTTTCACACAAAATGGCATAGTCAGAGACTTCAGCCTCTTCTTGCTGTGTCTAAATGATAATAGGGTTCTCCGACACATGACATATAAGATTATGTTTAGGAAAAGTGAAATATAAACATCACAGCAATGTGATTAAAACTAATGCTAGTTTGGTTTTGAAACGAAATGCCACATTCTCCATTCATAGAACACAGTGCAAACCTGGGTGGAGAAATATGAAGGACCTGAGAACCAAAGCAATTCAGGATATTGTTCAAGTTCCATAACAGAGCTAAGATCTTAAGTGCACTGGTTTCTGCCCCAATCCACAATCTTTCCAACAAACATCATCCCACATTGGTAAAAGTAGATCTTTGCTGTTAAATTTTGCTTCCTGCCCTTCTCTCTGCTGAATGCATTTCAGTATGACATTGAACCATCTGGGGAGGAGAGCTTATCCCCTGACCCCTGACATAGCTACTGCAGTCTGGCTACTCCAAAAGGAATAGTACCCATTCCACGAAAACCGCCAAAGCCCAGTGAACAGGTCTTTTAATCCTGAAAAAACAAAGAGCTGAAATTCAGACCAACTGATTATACCAGAGGATGGTCTGACATGTTTGGGAGGCCATGGACCACTACAATGGGAGAAGGGGTGGGACCACATAATTCCAGTTGAAGTTTTTGTGGGTTTTATGGCATTTGGCCCCCAGAAATAGGCAGTAAGTTCAGTCACCCTGCCAATTTTTGTCCCCAGCAGTAAGTCTCTCTGGAGGATGTTTTCCCTTGAAGCCACAGTTCTCTCTGCCCATGTTGTACCACAAAGAGAGGAGGATGGGGCTCCCATCCATACTCTAATCAACAAGTACAGAAGCAGAGATACATTCCTTGCCATAGAAGAGATGCATAAATACCTTTAGTTCTACAGAATACAAGAGAGCAAGAGGACATCACTGGTTGGGACACCCTAAACCCAAATCCCAAACTACCTTAGCAACAGCTGTCTCCTATGTGACCTATGAAGGGTCACTTGTCTATCCAAAGGGGTCTGTCATGCTTATTGATAAACTTCTCTCTCCTTGATCTCCTTGAGCTTTTCTCCTGTCTTTTAATTCTTTAACTTACAAGAAAAATAACCCACTTGCTGACCAGCATCACTTCTACCCACATATCCTGATCCATGCAAGGCATCTCCTTATCAGCTTCCCACATTCCACAGACACAAGCTCAAGGCTTGGACTCTAGCCCACTGGCCACCTCAGGGAAAGGGCTGGTGCTGCTGCCAGCCATTAGAGCTAAGCCAGCAGAACGGAACTGCAGTCAAGGCTCTGTCACAGTGAATTCCTCTGTCTGTCCTTGTCTACACCAGGAATAAAACTAGTGCTTACTTAAAGACCATGAAATTCCCAGTCATTAGTCAGCTTCCTTCACTTGGTTTCCAATGTCCAGCTGTTACGGTGAATCTTCATGTGCACTCAACTATGTTTAGAATCCCCATGGAAACACACTTCTAATTGTGTCTATGAGAATGCTTCCAGAAAGATTTAACTGAGCAGGGAAGACCCAACTTGAATGTGGGCAGGACCATTCGGGGGGCTGGGGTTCTGGACTGAATAAAAAGGAGAAAGGAAGCTCGGTACCAGCATCTAGACCTGTTTCCTGACTGAAAACACAACGTGATGAGCCACCACACATCACCTCCCTTCCATGATGAACTGTATCTTTTATGATCTCTAAGCTAAAATAAGCACTTCCGTAAGTTCCTTTTTTTTTGAGCATCAATGAGAAAATTAAGATCAAACAGGGACCACCCAGCTGTTATTTCCTCTTCCTCCCACTAAAGAGGAAAGATGTGTGGACATAAACTTGGATCATCAAACAGCTTCCTCTTTCCAAAAGATATTTTATTTTTCATGTGTATGAGTATATTGCTTTCATGCATGTAAGTACACTCATGTCGTGCAGTGTCCCTGGAGGTCAGAAAAGGGTGTCTGATTCCTTGGAACTGAAGTTAGAGACCACTGTTAGCAACCATGTGGTGCTGGAAACCGAACTTACGAAAGCAGCCGGTGTTCATAACTGCTGATCCAATTCTCCAGCCCCAGTTTCCTGTTTTGAATGAAAATCACCAACGATACAACAAACTATTGGAGCATGTCTACTACTCTACTACCGGAGTCAAATGATGTACCCTCCAGGCGTCTGTTAGTGGCTTTGGAGAGGACCATGCCCTCTCAGTGCTCAGAAAACCTGACTTCTAGAAAACCTTGAGTTTATCATTTTCCTTCCTATTCAGTGAGTCCTCTCTCATGGCCTCTGCTAGGTCCAACTTGTTTGTGGAAATAATGTGGCCCAGCTTCAGTCGTTCAGCTCCACTCTGGTAATTTGCTAGGTAACCACATCATATCTCATGAGCTAAAATATCACCTGCACGAATAACAATCTTCATACTTCCCACTGGGAAACTTTCTGTAAATATCACATTTCCTCATTAAATAAAATTTCCAATTATTTGTTTTTCATTCCATTTATTATACTTTGTGTGTATGTGTGTATTGACTGCATGTGTGCAAGTGCATACAAGTCCTGCATTGTCCATGGAGGTCAGAAGAGGGCATCAGATCCCCTGGAACTGGAGTTACAGATCCCCTGGAACTGGAGTTACAGATGGTTGTTCTTCAGTCCCAGACATGTGGGTGCTGGGAACTGAAAGAGCAGCCAGTGCTGTTAACCCTTGAGCCAACTCTCCAGATCACAATTTTCTAATTTTAAAAAGTGTAAGCAATTGAGTTATCTTTGTCTTATAAAGAAATCTTTGCTTATATGACTAGTTAGTTCTGAAAACAAAATAAAGTTTAATTTGTTCACCTCTATTCTTGCCCCACCCATTTCCAACATCATTTAATAACTGCACGTTTCTGGGTGGTCACAATTATTTGATATTATTCTTGATATCTTGCTTAATCTAATTCCTCATATACAAGTTGTTACTAAATTTGATGCATCAGCTGAAATACATCCCAGATCTTGCCCTTTTTTCCTGTGACAGCAGTTCCCCACTGGATGGCCCAAGTACACACCCTGCTCAGGTTGCTCTGGCCAGAGGCTAACATCATGAATGCCTGAAATTTCCTGTCTCACTTTCTTCAAATATGTTCTAACAAATAACCTTATCAGAGTTGCCTTTTAAAAACTTCTTCATTAAAATGCCATATATCCTGCACTTTTTACCTGTTCATGATGCACTGCACTACACTTTAGTGTTTTTAATCACTATATGATATCTGTCAGTTTGTTGTCTATATTACAGGGTGGCACACCGCAGGAGAAGAGGACTGTTCTGTTCCTGCCATTCTTTGAAGCTTCCAGTCACCCTGACACCATTCATGGCACAGAGGAAGTACTACTTTAGAGTTTTCAGTTTCCTACTTGCTTGATTTTGGTTTCCAATCAGACTATTTGGAAAGAATTTACAGACAAATACTAAAAAATTTCATCAGTGATTATTAATCGATAATCAGTTATGCAACAAGTTCACCCAATTTGTTTTGAAGTCCGTAAGTAGAACACAGGTAAATTCTCTTGACAGATACCACGTTTATGTAAAGAAGACATCAACTTTCTGTTCAAAAACACTATGTAAATTAGGAAGCATCAGCAGGCAAATAAGGAGAAGCTGAATAAGGGTGTTCTGAAAGGAGAAATGATTTTCACAAAAGCTTCGACATGTAATTGGCCTTTGGATAGAGTCTTGCTCTTACTAGAATGTCAAAAAAAGAGAAAAAAAGAGATAGCATTGTCATCACTTAATAATCATAGGACTTCTGATAATTTTTGAGGTCCTACAGATGTTTGGATTTTATTGAGTTTCCATTTTCTAATTTTCTGGAGGATTTTATAACTCTTAAATGAATTAAGATGTAGATATAACATACATCCAGTTGTCTGGTCCACACTGTCTCCCACGACTGAGAGAGTAACAGTAACGCTGACAGGGTGGCAGTAAGGGAGATGCAGCCACGGACCGCAGGTGCAGCCACGGACCGCAGGTGCAGCCTCAGACCGCAGGTGCAGCCACAGACCGCAGGTGCAGCTATGGACTGAAGGGCTTTGTGTTGGGTATGGTCCTCAAAGGTTTATCTTTTCCTTGCTTGTGCATGTGTGCCTGTGTCTGCGTGCAGGTTTTTGCATGTGAGTGTAGGTGCCAAAGAAACCAGAAAGAGGCATCAGAGGCCCCCTGTGACTGGAGCTACGGTTGTTTGTGAGCTTTCCAAACTCTGGGAAGGAAACTCAGATCCTCTGCAAAAGCAGCAAGAATTTCTAACTGCTGAGCCCTCCCTCCAGCCTCTCAATATACTCTAAAAATAAGCTATTTTTTAATAACAAGGAAAAATAAGAAGCTGTTACTAAGAAGGGACTAATTTACTGTTCTCCAGGCCCATTTTGTCAGTATTTTTCACAGTGGTTCCAGTTAAGCCAAATGTAACAAACAAATATAAAATATGCTGAGTTAGATTCAAATCTCAGAACTTTTCATGCTTAGAATGTGGCAAATATTGAATGGAGAATGCTCACTAGGAAAACATTTTTGTTGGTGGAAATTTAAATATTGGATGGAGAATGCTTATGCTGTAAAAATACTTGTGTTTGTGGAAATTTAAATTCAAGTTGGCTTCTGAATTTTATTTGGCAACCCTAATTATACTTCTTTAATTTTTTTAATTGATGGCTGTCTAATAAGCAGGCACACCATTTAGCCTTACATCCCCTCCCCACACACGTCTACACATGCATGCACACTCATAAACACACACACACACACACACATGTTCACACACACACACCCAAAAAGTCCTGATACACATTGATTTCTGCTGTTACCTACGAAGCTGGTAAAAGGCACCTATCATTAAAGAAGAATTAAAAACGTAGAAGGTATCCTAGAAATTTAATTAGATCTACTTTATTTATTATAAAGCAGGGATAGCCAAACTATGTGCTGGGGGTATGTCTGGTTGTTATTCAGATTTTTGTACAGCCTTGTTGTTGCATAAATTTTCTCATGGCAGGACCCAGCATTCAGCCTCACCCCACCCTCCAGGTCTGAACTGACTGAATGAATAGAAAAAAAAATTTTTTTAGAGGGATTGATTTATTTAGGGAAATTTACAAAGTTACTGGTTACCGGCAGCCCGCGGGGTAACGTCTGGCTCTTAGTCCGTGGTACAGGGCTCTTTGTCCATTCCCAGCCAGCATTTCGCTTCCACCCACATGATCCTTAGGACTGCAGGAACTAGGAATACTTCCTCTTAGGTTTTGGCCTTCTGCATGGGCCTGGGGCCGGACATTCTTCCTGGGTGGATTCAATCCATGCCCCTCCCTAGGACTCACTGCCATGTTGTCTCTCCTCCCCGCCTTCTTCCTCCCTTATTGTTCAGAGGGCGGGACTTGACGTGGAATGAACTAATAGAAAAAAAAAAAAAACCTCAGAGAGAACTCTGTATTTACCATACACCTCTATTTGAGCTAAGAATGGTTTTAAATTTTTAGGTGATTCATAATTTAATTTAATTCATATTTTGTATTTTAATTTATAGATAAAAACAAGCACTTGTCTACTGTTGTCCATAAACTTAAAATAATTATTTTTGTCCATTCAGAAGCTTGGAAGCTCAGGTGCATAACATTCAGACATGTCATCAGGATAGATATCATACAGGATCATACAGAACATTATGTAAAGGAATACTATAAAGTTAAAGGGTTTGACTTTCTTTAAATTTTTATTTTTGAGAACTTTATACATACATACAAGGAAATATGATGACATTTGTCCTCATTCCTTCCCCCACAACATGACCCCTTCCCAATTTCATATATATAAAACCATGTCATGTCCAGAAGACAGCATTTCACAGCACTCCCCCCCTTCCTCTTGCTTTTAATTTCTGCCTCCTCTTAGGTGATATTCCCTGAGTTTTGGTGGTTGTGGGGTGTGATGGTGTAAATGTGAAGTGTTCCCCATAGGCTCAACAATTTGAACACTTTGTCCCAGAATGGTGATGCTGTTCGCGTGGTCATGGAATCTTTAGCAGGTGTAGCTTTGATGGAAAAATGTGTAACTGGGGATGGGTTTTGAGAATTCATAGCTCTGTTCCTCTTCCCGCTTGCTCTGTTTCCTGTTTGGCTTAGAAGAGATCAGCTTTCCTGGTGACTCCTGCCCTTGCACCAGCAGCTGGTTGTCATGCCTCTCTGACATGACAGACTCTTCCTTCCGGAACTGTCTGGCAAAATGAATTCTTCCAAAGACCATTTTGATCGTGGTGCTTCATCACAGCAATGTAAAAGTCACTAATATACAAGGTCGCTGTGGATTCTCCATTTGCACTCTGTCTAGTATAAGTATTTGTTATGCGTCTTTCCTTTGACTGCTGTTTACTGCAAAAAGAAGCTTTGCTGACCAGGGTTGGGAACAGCCCAGGTCTTTCTTCAGTAGGAGCTGAGCAGAGGGTAAAGTCTGGTCAGAGTCTGTTTTGACTCTTATTCACCGAACTGGTTATTTAGACCTGTCTCCCATGGAACTTGACTTTCTGATTTCTTCTTTTATATTTCCTATGCTGCTGTTTTAAATACCTAATGCAAAACTTCTCGTATACTCTTGTACAGACTTTTCAGGGAAAGTTTAGTTTCTACTTATAGTGCATTATCTGGTTTAGTTTTCTATGTCTGAAACTTAATTCTCTATCTTGGATTTGTAGCTTCACTGAAAAATGTCAATGTCAATATTTGGGGTCACAACTCAGACTCTATAGGATATATTTTATATATAATACAGTATAATAAATTGGGCAGGGGGCAATCATGGGAGGAGTAGATAGGGGAGGGAATATAGATACCATGAAATTATATTGTATGAAAATCACAAAAATTCAGTCAAGAGGTGATTCAATTATATAATAATTTAAAATATCAAAACTTCAAAAATAGTTCCTAATCATGAAGCTTAACTGATAACAACTTGACTTATTTATTCATTCATTTGTTTTCAAGTACATTCCAAGTACAGAGCATTTCATGTTTCTTTCAATGTATTGGCCATGTATATTGAAATGGGTCATGAGAACCCAGGTTCTATAAAGAGATCTAAATCTCTTTGTTGACCACTATCCCTGTTCCTGATGCTCTGTGCCATTCATACAAAGAAACCTCAATTCATACCCTACTCAGCCATGAAAACAGAGGTGCTAAAGGGCTTGCCTTAACATCTTACAAAAGAAATTTTCCTTCCTCAGCTCACAAAACCAAATCATGATTGCAAATAATCTGTGACTGCGGTTCAGAGGTGGCTTCGAGCAGAATATGTCTCTACAAGTGTGAAAAATGCGGTCTTGGTTGACTTCCTTTTATGAAGCAGGATCAAAAAGAACATTCAAATAAATTTATGATTGTTATGTATTTAAAATATCCTGGTTCATGTGCTGAAATTTGTGATTTCACACACAGCTCAGGTTTACAGGATCATTTAAACTAATGGCATCCTTAGATGCATACCAACATACTACCTGTTGTGTATTGGTTACTTTGTCAGTTTGACACAGCTCATCTCAGAGGAAAGCCTTGGTTGAGGCACTGCCTAGTTCAGACTGACTTATAGGCATGTCTGTGCAGAATTGTCCTGATATCTTATCCAGGAAGGAAGGTCCAGCCCGCTGCCAATAATACCCATCCTTGGAAGGGTGGAGCTGGGCTATATGAAGAAGCTAGAGAATCATGAACCTAAAATACAGATGTAGGAGCCAGCGAGCAATATTTCTCCTTTAGTTATGTTCCATGCTCTTGTTTGAGTTCTTGCTGATGTCACTTACTTTGTGGACTATTACTTGGAAATATAAGACAAATAAATAATTTTCTCCTCTAAATCGCTTTTCTTCACAAAACTGTATCACAGCACAAAAAATTAAAAAAGGAAAGTAGAGCACCTGTGTGGAGTTTTGAAAGCACTCATGGGTGGGGCTTGGACCAAGAAGAATGTCTGGGTGCTGGGACTTAGGCTTCTCTTCCTTAACAACTCTCTTAATGGTTCCTAAGCGCTCCCAGGGATGAAAGTGACATGATTAGAAGCCAAGAGTGTTGCTTTAAGTTCAGAAGCTTCTCAACTTAAAATAGTTTGTAGCTCTCCCTAAAGACTCTTGGGGGTGGTAGTGGAGTATAGATCATATAGTAGAGTTCTTTTTCCAGAAGAGGCTCAGATATGTATAAAAAAGACTAAATTCCAAACTTAACAAGAATAATCATACTACAAAACTTACATATTGTTTTTCAGAAAAGATTTCTGGCAACACAGGCACATGAAGTCTTGAAATGTACTAACTTCCCTACCCTTCGAACTGGAGAATGTTCAAGCACCAGCTACCTTCAACCAGAGCCATAAATGGAAGAGATAAGGAACACTCTTAACAGTTAAAAGGGACTTACCATAAAACTTCAATTTCTGGAAGCTGAGTATACTAAATTACGTACTTAATAATGGTTAAATGAAACATTTTTGTTGTGTATTTTAACAAATTGGAATTATATCCTTTAAATAAACTTTTAATATTGCTTTTTAGTTTAGTTTAATGATGTTCTATTGTCCTTATCATCGATAATAGATATTTATGGCTATATATTTAATAAAAATCTTATAGCAAGAGTGATGGAAGAAAAGGTATTTGAGTATACTGGCAAATATCAAAAGATAAAATATAAAGTCTTGTAAATAAGTCCCAAGCTCTGTCCCACAACCACCCAACTGAAATAGGAATGTTTTTATGCTGCCTGCTGCCTCCACTTGAATATGAGTTGGATATAAAGGTTCATAGGTTCATAATCAATAAAATATGACATTATGAGGAGGTAGCCCTTTTGTAGACTACATGGCAAATACTGTCTTCTCCTTCTCCTTCTCTACAGGCTCTCTTACAACCCTCCCATCCTGTCCCCACTCTAAGAAATAAAGTGTTTGATTAGCCTGTGAAGAAAAACAAAGGCAAAAACAGTGAGGCTTTTTAACCGTTACTGAGCCAGGGGTGCAAGAGCTCAGCACAAAGACACTGGAAGAACACCATGCTGGTGCACTGAGAACTCTCAGAAGTGATTTGTACCTGTAGGCCCTTCATAGGATGCCTGGGATATAAACCGAATTGAAATCTGAGGCGCAAGTAAGACCCAGAAGACCAAGTCAAGGCAAGTTCAGATTATTTCTGATCTAACTGAATTATGAAATCATGAATTTATGAACTACTGAATTTGGGGTTGTTCAGTTTCATGAAAATTGATATGTGGTAAATGCTACTGTGACAGTAATGATGATGTTCTCACTTTATGAAGATGCTCAGGGGTGCCTGCATTGGTTTCTCTTCATCGTTATGACAGAATACACTGATGAAAGCAACTCAGGGAAGGCTTTTGGGGTAGTAACAAGAGAGGATACAGTCTGGCCTGGTGAAGAAAGCATGGTTTCAGGAGTGAGACAGTGGGTTACGATAACATTCCGAGAAAGGAAGAAGAAGAAATGAAATCTGATGTTCAGTTCTCCTTCTACTTTTTATCAAGTACTGGACTGTAGCCCAGGGGATATTGCCACTCAGTGGGGCTTCTCAGGGAAATTACCCAAATCTGGAGAATCCCTCAGAAATTTGTCTTCTAAGTGATTGCACATCCTATCAAGTTGACAATAAAACCATAATGTCCAAAGATAAAGTAAGAGGACATAGAGAAGCCCCGTCTGTTAGGGTGTGTGTTCCCACAGGTTCAAGTTATTAGTGCTCACAACTAAAATTTATGAGCAGAACAAAGAACTACGATTTGTTAAGTCCATTTTCCATAGTTTCCAGTGTTAGCACGAAGCAGTATGTGTGCTTGCTTCCCCCGAGATCCCATGTTATGCAAGCAGAGATTAATTTTTAGATCTATTTGGAGCCCATGATTTTATGAACCTGTGCATTGAGAAAGAAGAGGGGCGCTGAAGCACCTTTCTCATGTATTGGTGAAGATATACAGTTACCTTGTTGTGGGGAACTGGTTACTGAGCAAGTTCTCCAGTAAAAAGTGAACGCAAGGTGAGAAACTAACATTTGTACAGCATGAGGTCTATTTTTTTTTTAATTTTAGGAAATAAAATGAAGTCTTTGCTAATTTCAAAGTATCTCCTCTGGTCAACCACATTTCACTGTAAGCCAGTTCCATTAATCTATTTTAAGGTGATTTCTCGGATATTTATTAGTTTATTTGCAATTTATGTGCTTGTAGGTGGGCGCAGGAAGCCCACAGCAAGAATCTGGAGGTAAGACAGCTCATGATTCTTGGGTCTTTCCGTCTAACATGTGGATTCTGGGAATTCAACACAAGTGATCAGGAATGGCCACAAGCAGCTTTCCCTGCTGTAGCATCTTGCCAGCCACAGTTCCATTAATCTCACATGCCACTCAATGTTCTGGATATTGTCAGATGGATCATATACCTCCTCTGTGCTTTCTAATCCTACTTTGTCTAGCCAAATTTACGGATATATTGGCAAGGCTTCCTTTGTTCAAAATAGCTACGAGTCTAGATATAAACATTAGCAAGGAGTAACATGTATTTCAATAGATCCAATGGTTGATCATCAGTTTAAATAACACTATTAATTATATAAACCCGAATTCACCTTCTAATCTCTGCTTTGTTATAAACTAGCAATTAAGGAGGTGCCTCACTTGTGTGATCAGTGCGGTATAAGACCTCAGAGGGTGCGGATCGAACTCTGACAACATTCTCCAGTATATACATGCTACAGCGGTAAGCAGCTCGCTGTATAAATGAACAGTGTCATGCCCCTGAGTTGCTGGTCATTGCAATATATGAAAACCAACATTTAAATATTCAAGTAATTTTAAATTAAATATCTAATTTCTCAGAAAGAGTAATCATTTTAAATTCCCAGCAGCCAGATGGACTTAGCATCTGATGAAATGGGTGCCCAGACATCAAACATTTCTTCCATGGCAAACAAATCTAACCTATAAAGCTTGTTTTGACATTTTCCATTTTGATTCTTCCTGATGAAAACAAAGTTTCCGTTCCATGCCTACGTCACAATATAGACCTGATGGGCAGCTGGTGATGGAGAAGACCTTGTTATCATTCCTATTGCCACTACATGCTTTCATGTTTTTAAATCAATTAAGTTATCACAATCCAGGACGAATGTGTAGGATTAATCGCAATGGAAAATAAGACTAGACACAACAGTATATATATATATATATATATATATATATATATATATATATATATAATGTTTTTCTATTCCAATATTCAGATTAATATGTATAATTGTTGTAGTTGTTCTTCATACTTGGCACCCGAAACTGAGATTCGTTGCCAAATTCTTTGTCATTTTCAAGGCCCGGAGCCTGCAAGTGAGAAACCACTGGGAGCTCAGTGAACTGTGCTGATTTTCCAGCAACTCGCTCTTCACTTAGCCTCTTGCTCCTGTTACTCAGCCAAGATTGTGCGATTAAGAGGCTGGCGAGAAAATTTCGAGCAAAACAAAACTCTCAGAATCCGGTGTTCTGCCAGTAGTAAGTGAGTGAGAAATACTTCAGAGATAAGTATTAAGGTCATGTTTGTGATGTGAAAATCCCGTGCACAAAATTTGAACTAAATCAATATTTTGAAATTGTGTTTGTGCATATAGTATAAGAAGTAATTCATAAAAGACTTGATCATTATAATCGGATGACTTCATTTATATTATCTGTGATAATCAGATGTATACTGGAAAGCAATAATTAAGCTTATTATCATACCATTAGCATACTCCTTTTACTATACAAATATTTTCCTTTGAAGATTGATTATCCTAGAACATTGAAAACTACATGTGTATTTATGTATTGGCAGATGTATATAAATCTCTATATGTATGTATAATGACAGTGTTTATATGTATATATATATATATATGCTTTTGAAAACTATAATTTACACAGATTCTTAAATGATAACATATTTATTTCCAAATCTAACAATGTTTATACAAGATATGTTATTACAAAAATCAAAGATTTAGATAGATTTCTGTGTTCATGGGTAGGAAGACACAAAATTATTAAGACAACAGTTTTTACTTAATCTATAGATTGAACCTGATTATGATTGGAATCTCAGAAGGATTCATTTGAGTATCAAGAAATAGATTCTACTGCTGGGTGCGGGGAGTGACTCTAGATATGCTGACAAACTCCAGTGTATGAAGTTGAGTCTAGGGGCATCTAGATATAAAAGTTGGACCAGATAACATATGTGACAGAATGCATGAAATCCTGGGCGGGGGACTATAGAAGGACTCAGAAGAAGGAGGGGGTTTGAATTTGATTAATATCTCCTAGATGAAATGCACAAAAACTCAAGAAAATATTTTTAAAGAAACAAATTCAAATACTGAATGTATAAGAGTCCAAAGTTTCAATAACCAGTGCATGGCTGAAGAAGAACGTAGTTATAGAATAGACACTGTGGGACTGAGACTTTTGATAAAAGCTGTGGTAATAGTTACAGCAGCAGAAGAGCAGAGGAAAGATGAGTGAAGTGTAGAGGAGCCCCATTGCAGATTCACAGCGCCTGAGTCAGCTGTCAGTGGATTAGCCTAACAGTGTGGAGAACACAAGATCTCATCAACAACGGTGTTGAACAACTAGACCTCTTCAAGGAAAACATGCATTTTTTCACCATTTACAAAAATGATAAAAAAAAATCAAACTACCAGAAATTAAAACAGCATCTAATAGAGAAGATACTGAATTTCCCATTGAACTTTTATATACAACAAACAGTCTAGACTTGACATGAAGTATTAATAACCTGAAATACATTAAAATTAAAAATTCCTGCCTTATCAAAAACACTTTCAGCAAAATGAAGAATGGAAAAAAAATGAAGAAAGGAAAAAACAAAGCTGAGAGAAAGTATTTGCAAATACGTAACTGAGAACTAGAGAGATGTGGTAACTGTAGAGTGCTTATTTTGCAAACATGAGGGCTTGAGTTTGGTCCCTGAGTCATGCAAAATAGTTAGAAATTCCAGCTTTGGGAAGCAAGAAATCTGAGCAGACTGGGACTCATTGCCATCCAGCCTTGACTACTTGGTGAGTTCTGTGCCAATGACACATTCTTCTCAAAAAAAAAAAAAAAAGCAGCTCAGCAGCTCCTGAAGAAAAATGCTCAAGGTTGTCTGTGACCCTCCACACATGTGTACATGTACCAACGCACACATAAACAGACACCAACACACATGGATGTATGCCAATGCACATGTGCACACTTTTTCATGTACCAGTCCACACATGTGCATGAACACACAAAAAACAAAAAGACATAATGAAATCACACTCTCCATTCTGTGACATCAGGGGAGAGGAACTTAAAACAGTAATAATCTCTTACATGCTTATTTAAATGTCCCAAAGCAGGCTGGAGAGCTGGCACAGCCATTAAGAGCTCAGGCTCACAAATAAAATGTCCCAGTCTCAGAAAACTGACGTTACTAAACACTGGAATAGTAAATAAAGGTTAAGTACCTTTTGAGCTTGAAAGCTTGCGATATATTAGAGGGCAAATTTGACAAAGCCCTGTGATGTTCTAACTTGAAAAACATAAACAATATGGAATCATAAATATATTTAACAGTGAATTCACAAATCCTTTGCACAAAGTTTGATGTGTGTTCTGCTTTCATGGAGTGAAAAGCCCTACAAATGTTTGCTTACAGTTTGCAAATAAGTGGTCACAAAAAAGGGCCATGCTCTCTTTTGACTATAGTTTTACAATTCTGTTGCTATTATCTCATTTCATACCTGATAAGAAATAATTTCTGTATAATTCTGAAGAAATCATAAATTATAATTAATTTTAGGCATCAAAATCAGATGTAAAAATGGAAGCTTTCTAGAAGAGTAAAGAAATCTTCCAACAGTATCCTCATTGAATGCTCAGGTGTAGCAGAACAATACCTCCCTCCCAAATGCTGTTCTTCGTTTCCAGAAAGTCACTTAAGTTTTATTTCCACAGATATTGAAGATATGGGAAAACATACTTTCCTATGTGAAATTTCAAACATAGTACAGTGAATGGCTATTACCTGCACAGACATGGGGAAAGAAGTGAGAGTTAAGGAATTATGGAGAGGAGAGGAAATGGAGGTCACCCACCTCCTGCCCTAGACCCCCAACAGAGGGAATGCAAGGACAGCCTAGGGCCACCCAATTAGTCCTGTGCTAGAGTCAGCAGTGTGAGGAGCACAGCCCCACAAATGTTTGCTGCTCCTGGACTTAATCCAGGGGAGAGACAATCTCTTCGTATCCTTGCTGGAATTTGCATGTTTCTGATGGAAACAGTGGAAACAGAGAGAGGCAACAGAACAAGGCAGTATGCCTGATCCTGAAGCTGTGAGTCCCTAGGAAGAGAGAAGGGGGCCGTAAATCACTAGTGTAAGTTTATGTTTATCTTTTGCCTCCAGTAATAGACAGTAAATTTCCATCTCCTTGTGATTTTTTTGTCCCCATCAGAAAACGTCCCTTTCCCGGACACAGGTTATTTTCCCCCAAGTGTTATGCTTCTCCTGGTATCTGTTACAATGCAAAGACCAGAGGATGTTGGGGTACCCACTCTTACCCCAGCCAGTCAACAATTGAGTTGTTTCTGTCCCTCATCCCTAATAGAGAGTGGACACAAAATAACCTTTTGACCAACAGAAAAAGGAAGGGAGAGGGAATTGTCTGGCATGACATACTGAACACTAATGAAAACCTGAAACCTTTTAAAGTCAATAGAGTTCCCTCGCTCTGGGCACGCCTTCTGTATTGAAGAAGTCTGTATTGTTTGATCATAATTTTCATTTTCACTTTGAACAAAGTTGTTTTCCTGTAGTTTCGTTCTGTAAAAGATGAAGAAAAAGAATCCATTTGCCAGTCAGTATCAGTAGCAAAGACTGGATTAGCTCAGAACTGCTTGGTTCAACCACCTGGCACTGATCCCAGGATTATTTCAACTACTAATGACTGCAAGGGATTCTGGGCTTCCCCTACATGGTTTCCGGTTGGAAAATTCTACTGTATGATGGCATTAAACAAAACCCCAGAAGTTTGTCTCCTGACATGGTATTTTGATGAGTAGTGGATTTTAGAGGTGAAAATTTTCTGAGACTGAATTTTCTGCCAGTAATGGGAATGGGAGCTTGGAGGCATAATTATGTTAATTTAAAACAAAATTTCAAAATATCAATATCCCTCCACATTTGCAGATGAATACCAATATTTCCACAAACTTCCAGAGTTATGGAAGACTCTAGGCGAGAAATAATAAGAACAGGAACTGATGAACGGCCAACACACCCATCATTCATCAATTTCAAGACCACAGTGGCCCTCATAAATAAGAAGAGCCGATTTCAATAGATCTTGCTTCAGACTGTCAGAAACCAGCTAGGGAAGTTCCTGGAGGTATAAATCTTGGTTTGACGATAGCCTTGGAAAAAGGTCATAAGAGGACTGATGTGGTGTGAATGTGAAGTGTACCCTATAGGATTGTGTGTTTGAACACTTGTCCCGCAGCCACTGGTGCTGATTTGGAAGGTTACAGAACCTCAAGGAAGTGGAGCCACCAGAGAAGTGGTCCACCAAGGCAAGATCCGGAGGTTTTCCGGCCTAGCAACAATGCCTGGCTGCTCTTTGCTTCCTGACTGGACACCGTGTGACTAGCTGCCCCCTGTTCCTGCTCCAATGCCTTCCTGTGTTCATTCTTAAACCATGAGCCACAACAATCCCTTCCTCCCTTAAATTCATGATTATCAGATTATTTGTTCACAGCAATGATTAAAGTAAATTTTAGTGATTTCTTCTGAACTAAAACATTCCTTCCAAGAGTGGGCCCTTAAGATTTGAAGTAAATGCAACTCACAAGGCCTAGGAAATAACTCAAGTTTCAGGAAATTACTGAAACATGAGACTCACAAGACCCTTCCATGAGGTTATAAACGCTGCTGTTGAAAAGAGATGATATAAGCTTCAGAGCAGCCTGGAATCTATGCAGAGCTCCAGGGATGAAACCTGCTTTCCAGAGCCTCATCTCGGCTGGGGTGAGCTTTACAGTGGTACAACTGCCTTTGAGTCACCTGTGGTCCTAAAACTAAGATTTAACCCATGCTCCTGTAAGGAACAAATGTAAAACCAGTGGCCCAGCAGTTCTAATGTTGGTGGAATCATTTCTTTGGTCTGTTTTGATGGTCTGTCTGGGGTGAGTGTTTGTTCATATCTCACTAGGAAAAGTTATAAGACAAACTAGTATAACTAAGACAGAGTAGGGATTCTATGAAAAGACAGGAGATCTTAGGAAATAAAAGATTTGTGACCAAGGACAAAAAGTTGCTTCTTGTTGGGGACATCCTCATGCTCTTGTTTTGTTTGGTGGGGGAGAAGTCTATAGAGCATAAACAGCAGACATTTATTTTCTCACAGATTTTGAAGTCAGAGACCAAGGTGTAACTGAGATAGTTTCTTCTTAGGCTTCTATGCCTGGTTTATCTATCTGAATTTTGTTTGTTCTTCACAGGGTGTTCCATCTACTCATGGTGTTTCATTTGGCTTTGAGATCTAAGCAAAACTTCCTTGAATTCATTCTCTGTTCTCTTATGGTCCCTCTGACTTCGGAGCTCCATGAAGTATAAGTATTTTTCTAAATATCTGTGCTAATGCCTGGGCAATAACATTCTCTTTACCTTCCCTGTTAACTGCATCATTTATTAGTCCTGATATGCTGGTTCTAAGATAAATCCTGACATGTAGTACTTGCCTTCCTTCCTTCCTTTTTCTTCTTTTGATGTGTGTGTGTGTGTGTGTGTGTGTGTGTGTGTGTGTGTGTGCGTGTGTGCGTGTGGTTGGACACCAGGAACTTGCTCATGCTATGCAAGCACACTACCACTGGAATATAATGTCAGCCCTTATCTTTTCATTTTCAAACACACAAACCAAAATTGCTAACATTGACTTTCCAAACATCCATACGCTGGAAGTGGCGGACCATGAAGGAGAGGTGTCACAGTGAATGTCTCAAAGTTTCCATCCCTCCCTAATTGTTTTCCAATTCTCCTCTCAGGAAGTATAATTCAGCAGTCAATATTCTCTTCTTGAGCAGTCCTGGAGCTTCTCATTCAGAGATGATTTTTTTTTCAATGAAATTCTTGTGTCTGCTCTTCAGAAAAGCAAGCTTTTCACCTCAGATTTAATAAAATATGATAGCTCATATAAAACTATAATTGAGGGAGCGTGCTAACTATGTAATGCTGTGGAGAGCAGCCTGAGTACATTAGATGTCAACCTTAAGAAATGTCTCAGAAAATACCAAAAAGAAGGGACAAGTGAACACTAATTGGGAGAGCGAGAAAGGCACAGAAAACTACCTTAAAACACAAATAATGGTTTATATTGGCATAAGAGACAAAAAGAAAATCAATAACTGAGAAGTAAAGTAAAATAAGTCTCTGCTGAGTCAATACTTCAATTAGAAAATTAAGATGACTCAAAAACTTTGAAGAAAGATAAATTTAGAGATTCAGTATTGTGTTTGAAGTCTTACTTTTCAAGGACAAAGTTAATAAACAAAAAAAGTTATTAAGCATTTATGGAGAACCAAAGAGACATCTAAGTCATAGTGACAAACATTTTGTGCTTGTGGAAGAGCCTTCTTATACATTAAAAGAGATCAATAAGACAATTCTCCCAACACAAGTGAAGGGTAGACACATACATATACAAAAGGATATCATGCATCTTTTGTTGTTCTGATCTGTGACATGTGAGTAATAACAGAAGGACCCTGAATTACAAGAATTTTTAGAAGTCATTTAACAAACCAGCAAGAATAAAATCTCTCACAGTGTTCTCCAGATGACTAAGAAATCAGTCCAATAGAATACTGGCAATAAGTACAATGGAGAATGAATAAATAAAACTTCAGTTTCTCAGACAAAAAAAAAAAGATTTTCTTTGTTCTTACTGTATATAACAAAAACAGTAGAGAGAGCCAGTAGAGAAGGCTCACTGGGTAAAGTACACGCTGTGAAACTGATGTCCTGAGTTCAATTCCCACAATCCACGTGGTAAAAGAAAGAACCAACACTATCAAGCTGTCCTCTCATCTCCATACATGTGACAGGCAAAGAAAATGTTTTGAATACAGTAAAGAGAAAGCAACCTACAAGAATTTGGGGACCTAAGAAATGATATCTAGAAGCTCTCTGGGTTTTTTTTTCTACTTAGATTTCAGTTTTCAGGCTGTACAGGTCACTAACCTGAAAACATCAATGGTCAGAGCTAAAAACAAATGCTATGCATTTCAAACAAGCAGAGTTGAGGAGGTTTATTAAATCAGAAAACCCTCAGGAAATAGATGTTTACTTCATCCAAATAGCATAGGTTAAAAACCTATCTACATCCATGTCATCAAAATCTTGTGAAGTCAGACGTGTATTGTCTGTTGACTACAAAAAGTAGCCCTGGTCCCTCTTCCTAACGGACCCAATGAGCTCCCAAAAGATGTTAAGTGATGAATCAAGACTTTCTTCTCTACCAAGGGTAACTAGGCCTTTCTATTTGCTTTATTGTTAGGAAAAATACTCCTGTATCATTAGTCTGAGCTGGCAGTCAGAATTGACTCAAGAGAGTAATTTATTATAGACCACTATCAAGGAGGATCCTTCTTATTCTCCAGGGGTCAGTACTGGACTGTGGAATCCACACTAAACTCTAACCTGGTATTTCAGAATGCTTCACCTTCTGCCAGAACAGTTTCAGATGAGAACAAAGAAAACAGTATTTAAATGAGACCTAAAGTCTCACACACAGTCCATAACTGCCTAGGAAGTAATAACATTAATGAAGCCCTTGACATGTCAACTTAAATTAGAAAAGATCATAACATCCAATAAAAAAAAAACTTAGGTACCAACATTCAAATAATACAGGTGTCAAAAGTACCTTATCAGAATTTTAAAGTGTCCATCATAAAATTGCTTCAATCAATCACCAATTATGAACGAACTTGATACAGACGAACAACTAAAAAACTCAGTGAAGAAGTGTTTAGAAGTTCAGGGGCACCGGGGTTGGATCAGGACAGAGGACTTGCTATGCAAGTGTGAGGACCTGAGTTCAAATCTTCAGAACCCATGTAAATCTGGATGTCATATAATTTATCCCTCTATAATTCCAGCATTTGTATGTTGAGACAAGAAACAGAAGCCGGGGACTCCATGGAAGACTGCAGGCCAGACATTCTGAGATATGCAGCAGCTACCAGCAAACAGACTCTGTTGGGGAAAAAAAAAGTGAAAGGCAAGGACCAACATTCAAGTGTGTCCTCTGACCATCACATACACAGAGAAAAGCACACACACAAATATATATGCACAGTGCACATACACAAATATTAAAGAAAACTATAAAGAAAAGTAATCAAAGTTACCTGAATGGAGATTCAGTGAAGAAAGACTTTGGGATCATTACAAAAGGTCTATTAATTGTATTATCAGGGTTCTGAGAAAGGGAACTAGAAAGGGACAGGAAAGTGTTAAAAGAAATGAACAAGGGGCTGGAAAGATGGAAGCTCAGTGGTTAAGAGCACGTTCTGCTCTTCCAGAAGTCCCTTGTTCAGGTCCCACCACTCATGTTGGGTGGTCCAACAACCTATAACTCTAATAGCTCCAGAAGATTGATATCCTCTTCTGTCCTCTGCAGTTACCTTCACATACGTGACACGCGCACACATAAATAAATCAATGAATAAATAAATATTAAAATAATGAACTTTGAAAAAACACTCAAATTGTCAAGACATGAACATAAATGTTCAAGAAAAACACATCTCAAAACTGGGTCAGTTCAATTTGATTCTTCTATTTATCCGTCTTACATAAATATATATGTGTGTATATAAATATTTCTCAATAAATAGAAAAATATTTAAAACTATTAGAATGTAGGACAAAGGCATATAAAAAGAAAATAATTTTAGATATTTCATTTTGACTTGTAAAACATTGACACTAGACCATTTTGGTTATGTTGTGTGTGTGCATGTGCATCTGAGTATGTGTGTGTGTGTGTGAGTGTGTGTGTGTGTGTGTGTGTCTTTGATTTTGCAAGTTACTTTCATCAATGTGAAAGGTAGCCTTCATTGTCAACTTGACTGGTAGTGTATTGCACTAAGAGATGCACCTCTAGGTGTGTCAAGGAGGGTTTATCAAAGACGTTTACTGGGTGTAAAGGCCCTTATCGAATGTGGGCAGCACCACCCCGTGGTCCAGTGTCCGTGGATGAATAGCAGGAAGAAGAAGCTAGAAATGCATCTGTGTTCATCTCTCTCTGCTCTCTGCCGAAATGACCATGTGACCAGCTGCACTAAGACCTGTTACCTCACCTCCCTGCCGTAATGGACTCCACCTCCTTGAGATGTGATCCTTTCCTGCAATAAGTGTATGTTGTCAGCTATTTTGTCACAATAATGACATGGGTAATTAATGAAGTTACATGTAATTGTATACAGTGTATTTCTAGATTCCTAGAAAGGTAAACTGATAAAAAGGAATGAAAGAGGAATTAAGAGGAATCAGACAGAGAGAATGACAACTCACATATAGAGAGCAACAGTTCAAATAAGAAATCATCAAGGCAGAAAGAAAGTAGAAAAGTATTTTCAAGCACTAAGGTAGAAGAACTGTCATTTCAGAGTCTATATCCAGCGCAAATCTTCCAGGAATAAAGAAAATTGAACCATACTCAGGTGAAGAAAAACGAGAAATGAAAACAAAGGAGAATTGTTGCCAGACAACTTGCCTTAAAATAATGGCTTTGGAAAGTTCTCTAAGCAGAAAGAAAATAATCAACTATCAAAGACTGACTCCTAGAACATTAGAGAGAAGAACAATAGAAAATAAAGAATATGGCTCAAAATAGCATTTTCTCTTGCTATTTTTTTACGTTTGAAGCAAAAGTTATAACACTGGCTGATGTTGTTCATAAGAAATATAAAGTATTTCACTCAACTGCATCACAATATCAATTTAAACAAAATAAGAAAAATATTAGCAATTAATTCAAAACTAGCCTTTGACACATTTCAACAAACATTCATAATTAAGTATTCTGAAAACTAGCTTTAGAGGGTAACTTCAGTTCAATAGCTTATCTTTGAAAAGCTACGAAACAATCTATACCAGGAGCGGGAGGCCACCTCACTGCTGCTGGTACCATGCAACACTGAATGGAAGTTCAGCCAGTACAGTATGACAAGAGCAGGAATAAAAGACAGATCAGAAAGGAAGAAATAACCCCTCTTTGCACATGTCCTGACTGTCTGTGTAGAAAGTCGTAAGATTATACACCAATTAAAATTAATGAATGAGTTAAAGTTCCTAATGTACAAAGCATACCGCAAAGACCTTTAAATGTATATTTGTATTTTGGCAATAACCCAGAGACAAACAAAACTAAAAAGACAAAATCAGTTACAACTGGACAAAAAGTAATTGCTTAGGTTGATGTCTACTAATTCATATAGAGTAGGTATGTTGAAATCAAAGAATATCCCTATGAAGAGGAAGACATCATTGTCTCACTCAGCACAGTAAATGGGCTGGTTCTCTACATATTATTGTACACATCCAATACGTTTTTGAAAAGAGCAACAATATATCGTACAAATATCATCAAGAATATTACAAAACATATATGCTAAATTAATATTTTTATAAAAATTGTATGTGGAATGGCAAAAGAAATAGATATTTCCTACAACACTTCCAGAAAATATAATCACATAGGGTTATTACAAACAAAGCTCAATAAAATATTTTCTGTAGCATATATAAGGACCTGATTCCAAATCTAAACACACAAAAATAACTGATTAAAAATAATGACACGGGTGAATCATTCATCTATTTGATCATAAAAATGTCACTACAGGTGCAGTATTGTGGGGGGGACATCTGGATTCCTAGCATGTCAAAGGCAGGGGACTTGACCTTAGTGCCATCCTGTGATACATAGTGAGTCTTTATCGCAAATAAAGAAACAGAGTCTACGGCTACAATAGTAAGGACAACACATTATTGACATAGGAACCAACACGTAGAAAAGAACAACAATAAAAATCCAGCTAAGAACTGAGAGAAGCAAGACTCCAGTATTTTAGCAAGGTGCCGTAGCAATTCTGCATGGTTAGAACTATCTTTCCAAAATGTCACACTAAAGCAGCGTGGGCCCGAGAGCTACACAGTGAATCTATTCCTAAACCCACACTCACACAAAGTTTATTCTGAGATGGGTGATGAATTTAAATATAAAATTACACATAACTATGAAAATATGAGAGAAAAAATATTTGTGACTTCACTTGGGAAAAAAAAAATCCTAAACATGACTGTAAAAGAACAATCAGAAAGTCAAAGAAAAATTTATAATTTGAATTTCGTGAGCTGGAGAGCTGTGTTTCAGCAGCTAAGAATATGTGTACTTTCTAACAGAATCTTGAGTTTGAATGCCAGCACTCTGCTTAAGCATCTCACAACTACCTGTAATTCCAGATATAGAGTACAAATACCTCTGGTCTCTATAGGCACCTGCACTCAGGTGCATATACCCACACACAGACACACAGACACATAGACACACACATATAATTTTAATTTTATTCACTTATTTTTATTTTATGTATATGAATGTTTTGTCTGCAAGTATGTAAGTACAACTGTCTTATGTAATACTCACAAAGGCCAGGAAAGGGCTTTGGGTCCCCAGGAACTGAAGTTTAAGACAGTTGCTAGCTACAATGTGGATACTAGGAATCAAACTTGGGTCCTTTGCAAGGACAGCTATTTTACTTAACCGCAGAACAATCTCTCCAGCTCCACACACATAAAATTTTTTGAAACTTAATTTCCCTTTTTATTTATGAAAGTCTGCTCAGAGGAATATGAAATGCTAATTTACAGTCTCCAAGGAAACACTTATAAATCACATGCAGAGGAAAGAAATTAGGAATTTAAAAGAAACTCATCAAACTCCCTGTTGGGGATGGAGAAAGGATTTAAGTGTCTGACAGAAAATCCTGAAAACTTTAAGGGACATTTCACTGAGCAGAACATGAAAATGACAAGCAGATGATAAATGTCCCTTCACAGTGCCTATTCAGGAAGGCTATGATGAGATATCTGGGCACACTAAATGATTAACAGTAAAAATAATGATACTCATTGCTGATAAGGATAAGAAGAACCTCAATCGCATGGTGGCCATGATGTAATATGTCAGTGTCTGGATCACTGTGAAACTAGCTCAGCAGCTTCTCAAAGTCCAGGACTGCATTACCGCAGGATAGATCAACTGCACAGTGTGGGTATTTAGGGTGACAAAATACTTCTGTATCTAGATTGTATAGTATTGAGTTTTAAAACATGACAGTACTATAATCACATTTTAAACTAACATCGTCTAGATCTGTGTTCTTGTTTTGCTATTGTAGAATGATTATATAAGGTGCCTTAGACAGCAATGTAAACATGATTTATAGTGCATCATAAATCTCAAAATACTTGGAGAAGAATGTGAGTGCACTCACCATAAGGAAATAATAGAACTTTCAGGTAGAAGATATGTTAATTCCTCTGAATTGATTACTACTCAAGGTAAACACGAATCAAAACATGTTCCTCATAAATATGTATAAATATTGTGTCAATTTAAAATGGAGCACAAACATACTACAAGCTTTGTAACAAAATATATTATGCCATTAAGAAGTATTAAAATCATTTAAAACAACTTTGCCAAAAGGATAAAAAGCAGAAATAAGGAACACTGAAAATGTAACTCAGTGGTAGACTGCTTGTTATCATATGTGAGACCATGAACTCAATCTTCAGAACATAATAAACAAATAAAATGCAGATCATCAAGGAAATTAGCTGAATAAATTGTACAAGGAAGCGGGTTATGGAAAGAGCATAAGAGTGTAAAGCTGGGAGGGGTGAAGTGCTGGATACTGCCCAGATGTTACAGTCGTGAACTCACAGCACGTGTGGTTATTCTTGGCATTCAGTTAAGGCAAAGTATTTAAAACTTGAATAAAATGGAAATGATGTCTGCATGTTCTCAACATTCTTTATTCCAAAACTTCATTGGGACATTGACTGAATACACTAAATTCTAATAATGTTCACTGAGAAACGAAATATGTCCTCTTCAAGAGGACACTGGACAGAATCACGACAGCAGCAGAGATTTGCAGAAGGAAGCGCACAATGAACAGAAAGGACTGACACGAACTGAGACACTCCAAAATATGTAATAAACTTACAGTAACTAAATTTTTACACACATGACCAAAAATTAATACAGATGTCTTTGGTACTGATCAAGGAACCAAGGAACCTCAAACAATCACAGTTTAAGGGAAAATTCTGTCACCTTCTAAAGCAACAACTCTAGTGACAAAATGTGTCGAGTCTGCCATGTATGCTGACAAACCAAGCCGACTTAAATTAGAACCCTTGCTCTCCATCACATGCTGTGGCCACGCCCTTGCATTTTAACTTTTCAAAAACATCTTCCAAAAACTTATTAAGTGACTTTAAAGAGTCTGAGTGTTTACAAAGACAGTGCTTATAAAGCGGTGATGGCCTGATATGCCATAAATTCTCACCATTTTATCTTATCATACTTATAATTATCTGATGTTGAGTTCATTCAATAACCTTTCAGACTTTTTATTTTTAATCATGTGTACACGGATGTCTGTGTGGTGGTTTGTTCATATAGGGGCAGGTGCCACAGAGGTTGGAGGCATAAGATCCCCCTGGAGCTAGATTTAGTTGCAGGTAGTAAGCTAGCTACATATCCTGGGTGTTAGGAATTGAACCTAGGTCCTCTGAAAGGGAAGCAATTGTTCTTAACCACTAAGCCCTCTCTCTGTCCTTTGTGAGATTAACAGCTTTTAAAGCTCCTTTTGTGTTAGAGACTGTCACCTCATTGGAGAAGAAAGCAATTAGTTTATACTTCTGTGGACAAGTAAGGATCATACAGACAATTGCTAAGATGCAGTGAGATATTTCTACCATGGGAATGTGGAGCATAGAGGCCAAAAAGAGTGAAACCAGATGCAGTATTAAAAAGTTAGAGAAGGGGGCTGCAGAGATGGCTCAGTTAGTGCACTGCTTCCCATACACACAGGAGAACCTGCGCTGATCCTCAGTGCCAATCTAAAGTTGGGTACATCAGCAGGCAACTGTGATCCTAGCATTGGAGGAAGGGGGACAAGCAGATTTCTGAGGCTTGCTGGCCAGACAGCCTAGCTAAAGTAACAACCTCCTGGTTTAGTATTGTGTGACCAGGACTCAAAGCAGAAGGTGCAGTATGATTGAAGGACAACTGATCTGGCCTATGAGCACATACATGAACACACACATAAACACAGACAACATGAGAGCATCCTTTCTTCTGAAGGTGAAGATCCAGAGGCAAGACAAGTGGGCTAAGAGCACAAAGCACAACTCTGCATGTAGGACTCTGAGCATCAGAGGCTGGGAGGCATGCTGATAAAGTCAGCATGAGTTCTAATTTTTCTCTATACAACACCTACGTTTGAGGAAGAAAATGGTCCAATAGAATGTGGCTTTCCAGCTCCATCCTGAGAATGAGGAGGGCAACATAGACTGGGAAGAAATGTCCAATCCACTAGGAGAGTGGCAAAAAGACAAATTCCTTAGAACAGGGAAGATTAGATGCGAGTCAAAAGAAGCCACTTAATTGATCATAAACCTGGTCTCTCAACTAATAGGACATAGTTCTGTCTGAGAAAGTGGCACATCCCTGATACATTTGAATTTTTAAAGTTATTTTGATTATCATTGTTTGTGTGTGTTGGGGTGTGTGTGTGCACATGCCATGGCCTGCCTGTGTTGTCAGGAGACAACATCTGTGAGCCCAGCCAGTTCTCTCTATCCTCTGTGGGTTCTTGGATGTAAATCAAGTTGTCAGGCTTTCTTAACCACTGAGTCATGCCCTGTTCCTCTGCTATATGTTTTAAATGAGATTATATTTCCTGAGTTTCTCAACATTTGACTTCACAAAGATGCAGGTCTGCACACAGTTACGGGACATTTCTTCGAAGATGTGTTATTGAAAACGTGGAGAGACAAATAGATGTGATGGCACATGCCTCTAATCCCAGAACCTGAAGGCAAAGGCAGGAGAATTTCTGCATATTTGGGACAAGAACGCTTTACATATCAAGTTCTAGGCCAGTCAGAACCATAAGGTGAAACCTTCTCTCAGAAATACAAGACAGCGAATAAGTGAAATTATTAACATGGCAAAGTACACTGAGAAATCCTCTTCAAGCTCCTACATTAGAGTGCTTCATAGCTTCATAAATCATTGAAGAAGCTGGTACTACCAAGAAAGTGTGTTTGAGACATTAGTGAGGTGACTAAGATAAGTTGTCAGATGAGATCTCTAATAGAGCTCACTGCACTGTTAAATACAAACAGACCAAAGCATTAATTATCATAATTAACCAATATGGCTTCTTAATAGCCATTAACTACCATAATGTCATGGAAAAGATTGTAATCCTTCACGACACAGTACATTATGTAACTAAGAAAGGCAAATATAAACCAACTTTGCAACAACATGAAAAAGCAAATTCAAATGTACTTACTTGCACACATGAAATAAACACATGTCAAAACACAGCATTTTCATGGGCAATAGGATCTTTCCATTTGAAGTGAGTTGCTATTATCCTGTAGAGAGCTGCGGATTGCCGCGACTTAAAGATGGCGCCTGCTTCCGCCTTCCACCATCCCGAAGGTGAACGCTCTCTGGAGCAAACAGCTCCATAATTGGCTGTGGCTGAGATCTGGCCCTGCTTCCGTCTGTGTGCGCCTATCTGCTTTCACCACGTGGTAGTTTGGGGTTGGCTGGCAGGAGGGGATTTAACTCTCTGGCGGGCTTTCCCCGGGAGGAGAAGTAAGTCAGGAGAAATAAGTCAGGAGGAGAAGTAAGGAGAAGTAAGAGAGAAGTTAGAAAGTTAAAAGGCAAGAAGGTTGTTCAAGGTTCCTGAATAAACTGCATAGAGAAGAGTCTGGTTGGTGTTGCGTCTTCCTTGCTGGACCAGACAGACACGACATTACCCAACTTAGAAGGTCAGGGGACAGTTTTCTGTGAAAGAAAACCTCACTGAAGAAAATGCGTGTTGGAACCTTTTATGATTTTATGATAATGGAATGGGAGGCAGTCCTTTTTTTTATTTTATGTGAATGATCATATTGCCTGCATGTGTATAAGCACACCCGTGTCATGTAATGTCCAAGTAGTCAGAAAAAAAGGTTGGAAACCCTGAAACTGGAGTTAGGAACGGTTGTTAACCGCCATATAGGTGCTGGGAATTGAACCCAGGTGCTCTCTAAGGGCAATCAGTGCTCTTAACCACTGAGCCATCTCTCCAGCCCCTAAAATAAAGCCTCACTGATGAAAATGCATGTTGGAAACTTTTATGATTTTATGATACTGGGATGGGAGACAATCTTAAATCAGTTATTGCAGATGAACCACAGCCTACTTTATACTTTTTACCTATTGTTATTAATCAATAACTTAAAAATAATAATAGTATATTTTCACATATATTCATTACATTCTTCTCTGTGATAAATCTTAGGCAGAAACTGGAGGGAACTTCAAAGCAGCATGAGAATTTCAATTAAAAGCAGAAAACTGCAGGCTATTCATATTCACTGTTTCTGAGAAAAACAAGCTTAGAGCATTGTGCGCACATGATAGGCAGAATGGCTCAGCAAAAAGGAGCCTGCAGCCGAGCCTGAAAATTGCAGTTCAAAACCTGAAATTTACAAGGTTCAAGGAGAGAATTAACTCCCTCAAAAATCCGCCCTCTGGAGCCATGCTATGGTCATATATGCACACACATGTGTGCACGCCTACACACACACAGAACTAAAGAAATGTAACAAAAAATCTTTTTATTATATATAAAGACATAAATGAATAATCAATATTCTCAAAGATTGATGAGCAATAATAATAGACTGGATAAAATAAATTCCACAGGAGATAAAGAATAAGAAAAGACGAATGAGAGGTTAAGCATCACTCACTAAGTACTGACTGCTTTCATCCATTTCTCAGACATCTTGCTGTAAGCTAGGGTCACGAGACAGAGCCTAGACTAACAACGGATGGACAAACACATGTTCTGCCTTTGACGCAGGCATGGAGATACCTCTGTTGCATAGGAAACATTTCCTCCTGGAAGGGATCCATAAGTCTAAAGAGCTAATGGAAACTTACAAGGCCCAGGAAACTCCAGAAACTTACAAATTATTAAATATAGATTATTGAGAGGGAGACTCTCCAGCAAGTATATCTACCTACAACTCTTACTTTGAAATACATCGATGCACCTGTAGTGAGGCATTATTCATGATAGAGTGGGACTGGACAGGATGCAGGTGTCTTTGAGTGAGTCATGTTCCTGTAATAACCCCAACAAATGCCCTGGTTCACAGAAGTAGACTTAAGGGGAATCATTTTTTTTTATCCCCTTTAGTGCCCCATGGGAATAGATGCTTTGTCAAATCTTCCAAGGAAAAGGCACATGGCACTTACACATAATTAATATGTGCCTACCCTGTCTGAGAATGTGATGACACATGCCATTTGTCTCTGTTCTGGTTCCTGAGTAAGAAACTCTTTTGATGTCCATGTCCCACACTAGATATAAAGGATAAGAATCAAATAGAGTTGGGTTGCTCTGAGCCACCATGGAAGACTTGTTTTGTTTGTTTTTTGTTTTCGTTTTTGTTCTTAGATCTCGTGTTTCCTGCCTAGCAGACATGGATCTGGGAAGAGGGTCCTGGGATCCAACAAAGATGAGGGAGGCTAGCATTATGAGAGCCAGTGCTCATGAAAATGAACAGTTTTCTATCCTGCTCTTGAGGAGTTAATTGACTTGTATAGAAATTCAGGAACAATAACAAAAATAGCTTCCCCTGGAATACAAAACAAACTTCTGATTTTTGTGTACTCTTCGATTTACTGGAATATTGCTGCAGAGCTGAGTTCCCATATACGCTTACCCTTCTCCCTTCATAGTTAGTATCTCACTTACACTTGTATGATGAAATTGTCTAATTAAGCTTTATAATGTGAATATTAAAATCCTTGCTTTAGTCCCATGATTTACAAGTCTTTAGTTTGTACTCCCTGCTGATTTTCCCACTTCAGGATCCCACGCAGAGCATCCCATCATTTTTATTTCCTAGCTTTGCTAGACTCTGATGACTTTTCTCTGATGTTGAGCCTTGTCACTTAGTGATGCTCTGATGTTTTTCTCGTGGTTAGACTTCGTTTTGGAGTTTAGGGTAGTAACACATTTCATAGCAAGGATAATACCATGTTATAATTTAAACAGCTGCCAGGAACATTTT
Source organism: Eospalax fontanierii (assembly GCA_035773235.1). Lineage (NCBI taxonomy): Eukaryota > Metazoa > Chordata > Mammalia > Rodentia > Spalacidae > Eospalax > Eospalax fontanierii. Next base: position 47,193,953 of record CM069547.1, on the reverse strand, counting down.
TATCTTTTCAATCCAGAGGCAGGAAGTCCAGATCAGGTGAGTTTGGGTGAAGATTCTATGACTTTCAGAAGCACCCTCGTGGTGACGGGTATGTTGGTTCTCACTCTCAGCCCAGGGGACTCGAACCCCTCCCAGGGCTGCCTGAGAGCCCAACCTTGGGGAGCCTCACCCCACTCCCACTCTCAGCCTAGGGGACTCGAACCCCTTCAGGCTGCCTGAGTGTCAGTCCCAAGAATCCAGACTGTCAGATGCAAGCAGCATGAGGAGTTTATTACACTTGTACAAGTGGGTGACTTGGCCTCGGGATGCCAAGCCCCCCCTGGCCCTGCTCGGACCAAGCTCTTATAGCAAAAAACCACAAGATTATCATATATTGACATACAGGGTATAGATTGGCACAAACCAGGGTTACAAAAAGACAACTTTTACATAGTCCAACGTTTTTCTCAGTAATGCCACAAGCATTGTGACACATTACAAATTGTTGACTTGACAAATGTCTTGACCAGGAGTCTATTTTTACAAGAAAGGGGCTTTTTCTGTTATTATCCCAGACATTATCTCACCTACCACAAGTTGTTGAAATGGCTTTTGTGACAGGAGATGCTGACATAGCCCTTATGACTTTTGGGACTTTTCAGTTAGGGAGGGGTGAGCTGACAAGGAGGTTTTAATGGCTTAAGTGAGGGTCCTGTCTTTTAAGAAAAATGAAGGTCCTACAGGTGCACGGACAACGCAGAGGGAATCAGGAGTGGGAGGATTCATCAAGGCAAAACAAAAGCTCCGGGAAACGGCGGCATTACTGGAAAGTGATTGTCAATGAGCCCACTGTGTCTAGCACTTTTTACAGGCTTTGGTGGGCTCTGATTGGCTAGTACATGTATGCAAAGTAAGTGGAATATAGGAACCAATCATGGAGAGTACACTAAGCTGTAAGGGTTTTCTATAAATTAGCAGCTGCATCCGCCTTCCCATCCCTCAGTGCTCCCTGGGGAAGGTGGGCAGTTCATGTTGTAGCTCCCCTGTTCCTCTCTAGCCTCTGGCTGTGACCCCACCGCAGGCCCTTCCTTTTTCCATCAGCCATTTTTCTCTGGGTGGAGGACTAGGAGGGATAGAACTGTCTTTGGTTTCTCTTCTCAGAGGACACTAATCTTGTCTGATCAAGGCCCCATCCTCAAAACCCCATTTAATCTTAATTATTTCTTTAGAGGCAGGGTCCCCATATAAAGCCACATTGGAAACTAGAGTGCCACCACCCAAATTTGGGGGCAAAATAAGTCCATGAAAGAATAAGAACTTAAGTCAACTCAAAGAATCGATAAAAAGCAACATGTGAAATCCCCCCCTCAAGAAATTAAAAAGCAGAAAATTACCAAATTATTTTTATTTTATGGAGACTATCTTTGGCACAGCTATATTTACCTTTTAGATTTGCAGGAAGTGTACGGACATGATTAGATATAAATCTATTCAAACCAACCCTCAAATGAGCCCCTTCATCTACACACCCAACTCAATTCATTAGAATGAAATGGTCACTGTGATTCTCTTCTAATGATAATTGCTGCTATGAAATGACTGTATTCATTTAATTAAAAAGCCCATCGTGGATCTCATTCACAGTGCTGTTCACTGAACTCTTCAGAATAAATCTACTTTGTTTTAGTGTAGTGTTTAGAAGTTTCTTTTTTTTTATGTGTATAAGTATTTTGCCAGCATGTGTATAAGTGCACCTGCATGTGCAATCCATGCAGAAAGCAGAAGAAAGGGGGTGGATTTCCTGGAGTCTGCATTACAGAAGTTGCTAGTTTCTATATGAGTGCTGGGAACCAAACCTCAGCCCTGTGCAAGGACAACTGGTGCTCTTAACCACTAAGCCATGCCTCCAGTCCTTAGAAGTATCATTTTTCACTCGTTTCCATCTGGAAAAGTATAAGGAGATCCTCCCCAGGGAAAGTCACAGTGAATGGCTCTTAGTTGGGAAAACTTTAAAACCAAAAGGAGTGATGTCAGAAACGTCCTTAAAGCAGGGAGAAGATGCAACACAATATAACAGGTGAGTGTTCTTCACTTTTTTTATAGCTTAGGATCTTGACAAAGCTGAATTTTAAGTACTATAACTTTAAGTACCGAATCATATTCTGTAAACACTACAGTAATATTTCATGGAACCCACAACATGTGCAAAGAATGCACTTGGTTTAATACACAGGGAACCGGGAACAAGGCCCAGAGTGTATAGAAGTCTTTAGTGTATAATAAAGCTTGAGTTGCACCAATATGAGTATAATAGATGTAGCTCACTACAGTCATCGTTGGACCCATTGAGAAGAAAAACATAATACAGGGAGATGATTCCTTCGTGTTACATTCCAAAGTGAGTTTTAAGAGGAATCAGTTTTTAAATATGCAGTGTTGAAACATAAGTTAAGGTTACTAGGACAGAGGTCGGAAAACTGCCACCCACAGGCAAAACACTGCTTGCCACTGGTTTTTCTCATGAAGCCACATTCACCTGTAGTCATTATCTGTGGCATCCTCGGTGCTGCTGACGTGGAGCTGAGACATTATGACATGGGTCACATACCCCCACAGACTAGAAAATATGTTTTCTAATGTAATGTTCATTAATTGCTGATCTAGAAGGAAAACCATCTAAAACACGACAGGAAAACAGATGTTATAAGATAATATTTAGATATCTGTGCTATAGAAGCATGGAAAGCTGTGGTCACTTACACAAGACTGAATGGCAAAGTTCAAATGAGTTTAGCACATGATAGGGGAATTAAAATTCACAGTCAGAGTCTCTTATCTCTGAAATAATAACCATAAAATGAAAAGAATGAAAAGTAGCAAGTCACAATGGATTGTGAGGAAAGAAGACCCACTGGTCCACTTATCTGAGAGCAGCAGGGAGAACCAATGCACAGCACACATCTGCAAGGCCGTGTCCTCCTGACTGTGGGCAGGCAGGGCACGCGCATGCTGATGGGCCTGTGCACGTCAGGTACAGTACAGCCAAGTGAGGTTTAGGCTGAGGCAGGGCGAATGAAGGTGAGCATCTGTATTCACCGAGAGGGCTCTCCCACCTCCCAACAAAGTTCCTGGAGGTAGAGATGCAAGTTTGCCAAGTATATTATACAATTCAAAGGAAACCGGCAAATGAACCAAAACCTTGAACACTCATATTCGATCAGAGGCATCCTCCCCTACAAAATAGTAAAAGAAATAAACAAACAAAAGTAACATCATCTGTCTTTCCTCCAGTCTCTGAATGGTGACCGTTAAAGGGGACTGTTCGTTCATACAGATGTCCTAATGATCTGTTTAGTGTTTCAGTTATACCTAAAGGAGTCTCCCAGGAAGAAGACAATTCAGCAATTATAACTGAACAAGATGTCAACATTAAATTCCACTTAAATTCTTTTACATAGAATACATTAAAACACTGAGCCTTAAAGCCCAACATTGGACCAATTTTAACAGGTCTATGTGAATACATTTTGCTCCTGTAACAAAATGCCATGGATCACTAATTTACAAACCACAGAAAAGTATTATTCATTCATCCATTCATTCATTCATTACAGCCCTGGAGGTAGGCTGGCAGTGTGGTTGGAGTCTAGCAGATCACAAGCAGCTACGTGTTAAAGGGGTGGCTCACAGCCTGTGGTGCTATTGGGATAAGCTGAACTTCTTGGAGGATGATGATCAGTACCCATAATTCCAAATTCCACCACTAGTTCTCATTATGTAGCCCTGGATTGAAATTTTTCTGCGTTATCAAACCAGCCTTGAATGCATAGAAACCCCCTGCCTGTGCCTCCTGAGTGCTTGAGTTAAAGGCATGTATTACTGCCCCTGTCCACAAGCAGATATGATCAGTTCATTGCTTCCCACAAAAAGTCATTCCAATTGTCCTTCATACATGGAGCAGTCAGTCCTGTCAGTGATAAATAATCTGTCTTCTCCCTGAACTTCTGTCTTCTGGAACACTTGTTCCCACAGTTACACAGTCATTCTTTCTAACCGTAATTGCATTTCTTTATTTTCTCTAAGTGATTAGTTCTCAAATTGTGTTTTCTAGACCAACAAAAGCTACATCACCTGGAAATTTATTAGAAATACAATTTCTTCCAATACCAGAGCCCCAGCCTGGGCATGCAAAATCAGTGGTACCAAGAACTGTGTATCCTAATTAGTGTTCAAGATAACTGGACTCTGAGCCTAAAGAATCAGCAACTGGCCCACACTTCACACTGAGTTGTCATCTTTCTCTATTTCCTGACCTCAGAGAAAATCTTATACTTGGAGACTGTTTTTCTGACTTCCCATCCTTCTTATGTTTAGTTCAGATTTCCTCATTATAATGTGCTCTGACTTAACATGCTTTCCTTTAAACTATTACAACATGTGATAATGATAATGTATTTATGTTGGGGGTGTATGTGTGTCTATGTGCAAGGTATGTTCCTATAAATGTATGTGCACCATGTCACAGTATATATGTGACTGTTAGAGAACAATATTAGGTGTTGATCCTCACCTTCACCAAGTTTTAAGACAAGGTCTCTGTGCTTTTCTACTGTGTATGACAGTGTAACTGGCCTGTGAGCTTCCTATGATTCTTCTCTCTGCCCCACAGCTCCCTAGTAAAGTTTTGGATTAGCTGGGTGCTATGCACCTGGTTTTTACTTAGATTCTGGGGATTTGAACTCAGGTCCTCACACTTGCATAGCAAGTGCTTTTACCCACTGAGCCATCTCTCCATCTCTTGTTAATAGTCTTACTCAACTATTTGTCCCCTTAACTAATTATTAAAAATATGGGTACTGGGTATAGTTAAATTGATTTGAAGTTTACCCATGTTCATGGAACATAAAAAAATAATAAAATTATTTCATCTTCATACAAGGAATCTAAAAATACATTTTTGCAGGGAAGATGGCCCATCAGGTAAAGCCACTTACTGTTAAACTTGAACTGAGTTTGAGCCCTAGAATCTTCATAATGGAAGAAGAGAACTTCCCACACAAGTTGCCCTCTGACTTTCACAGTAGCATCATGCTCACATACACAAATACAGATTTAAAAGTAGAAAGTCCATAGATCTATAGATAGATGATAGACAGATAGATGATTGATAGATAGATGATAGCTAGATAGATAATAGATAGATAATAGATATGATAGATAATAGAGAGATGAGAGACAGAAAGATAATAAATGACAGACAGATGATAGATGATAGACATGATGACAGGCAGACAGATGATAGACAGGTGATAGATGACAGATAGATGATAGACAGATGATAAACAGGTGATAGGCAGACAGATGATCGGCAGACAGATCAAGCAAAAGTGAATAAGAAAGGCATTTTGTATACTGAGCACGATTATATAGAGCTCTGGTATAGACAAGAAATTTTGCAGTTTGTTATTGATTTTTCTTTTCTTTTGCTTTAGGCAGGAAAAGGCGGTTTTGTTCAATGTATGCTTCTCTTGCATACACTTTAAGTAAAATCTCACCACTGATAAAAGACTAGTGAGCTGCCCTGCGCTTTGGAACACTTTTATTGTAAAGAGCTTGTGCTTAAACTCTCAGCTCCTCACTTCCTTACGTTCTGCATTATGATGCTTGGTAACTAAGCAACTTGGTGCCTCATGGAGGACTGCGCTTTTAGTGCTGACTTAGCTGTGTCTTTGCTTCTTGTGACTGCTGACAGACACAGAAGTTGAGGTCATCCAGCCACAGGGACGTGCTGAAGCAGAAAGGTGATTACTTAAGATCTGAGCTGTGGCAAATGTCTGGATTCACTGATAATGTAGTACTTGAGTTTCTGCATCCTTTGCAGAGGCTTGGGCCAAAGGGAAAACCTCTATCTTAATAAGTTATGTATTTGGGTCATTGGTTTTTAAGAAAGGAAGGGACAGCTTAGAAAAGTGACCTAAAAATTGAAAAGTTAGGGCTTAATTGCAAGGAAAAAATTGAAAAGGTAATAGACTTCGCTCTTGCTTTGTCAAGGAAGGTTGTGAAATTGCATGTCTCTGCCCTTTCTTGATGCTTTCTAAAGGACATTACTTAGACAGGATCCCTTCATGATGACTGGCATGGAAATAAGATTGTCTTTGCTTGGTTCTCAAAATGCTCTTATCTGTTTAAAAGATAATTCTAATTTTCACCACAATAAATTTATAATTAGTGACACTGAAGAATTTCTATGGATGAGGGAGATTTTAGAACATGTAGCATCCCTTCAAGATCCAGTCACTCAAGGATGTTCATCTCATAATCATTTTACAGTTCTTCCTCAACACCTGAACACTGTGACTACCCTTCATTCTTCCTCTCTTAACTTGTGTCTCCCTAGCTACCAAGAGTAGCCCAGGCTGTCGCCTCAGGAAACAAAGCAAACTGACACTCGTTCCTGAATTCTGCTTCCCTTTTCACTAACTTTCTAGCTGTTCTTCATTCTGAAATTGTTATAACATTCATCTCAGTGTCAAATTGCTGCCACTTTCAACACTCATTATGTGGGCTTTTGCTTAAATCTCTTGTATTGGAATTGTGTTCCCTCATCAAGTTCATTGAAGACTCATTCATTCTTAGTTCCCACCAAAACACACTTCTACCCATCACAACCCAAGCATGCATAGTTACTATACAGACAGAAATAATCAAACATGTAACATTCAAATTTCCCTATGTCATGTTATTTTACACTTTCTTTTTTCAACATTATTTTTACTTTTATTTCTGAGTGTGTGTCTGCATAAGTTTATATGTACCATGTATATGTAGGGGCCCTCTGACTCTAGAGGACTTGAATGCTTTGAAATTGGAGCTACAACTTGTTTTGATTTTCCTATCAACAGTTCTGGGAAACAAGCCCTCATCTTGGGCTCACAGCAAGTGTTCCTAACACCTGAACCATCTCTACAGCCCTTTCAATACATTAAACTTGCTTGTTTGTTTGCATAAAATGCCCTATTCCTTTTCTGCGGTTTCTGTTTGGCTAATTATTAGACCTCTTTCAAGATGGGTCATTTTCAAATTCTTTACATAGTCCTTTCCACCCATCCCTGTCTTATCTTCACTAAGCAAGGTTAGTACTTCCTCAGAAGGAAACATTCATTTTTTCATGCATATCAGCATAGGACATTTATATTGATCTGGAAACAATGTGGGGAGGTTTTGTTGAGGAATCCTTGGCACTTGTGTATTTATTGAGCTTTTTCAGAGATATCAACTCTATCATACTGGCATTCCCAAAGGTCCAAAGAAAGAATTACTTGAAAATAAATTTAAAGCATTCTAATACTCAGAATAAGGACTTTTTGTGAAGCAATGGGAGATGGGGAGAGGAAGACAGGAGGAGACCAAAAACAGCAAATCATCGTGCCTGAGGAGGTTCAGTGTCCACAAAGCAAGGTAATTACAACTACACAAGTTTATTGATCACTGTTTCTAATCCTCTGACCACACAAGAGAATCAGCTTGTAAATAAGACACAGATTTACTCTGAAAAGCCTTATTTTTATATGATCCTAGGATTAAACATTTTTTAAGTAGTACATTTAGAGTACTATGAGATTTTGATTGTAGATTTTTTTCAGTAAATCCAATCTTAATATTTTCATTCTATGTTGCATAACAAATTGTAATGCAGACCACTTTTAATCAACTTGCTTTTTTCATCCTGTTAATTTCCATGTCTATTCAGGGCATCCATTAAAGTCAATATCCTTAATTTAATGGAAGATTTCCTTTTGAATTTGCTCCATTTTTTTCTGTTTAAATTACAAGGAGAATGTGTAATGGATGTGTTAAATAGATAATGCCATTAATGGGAAGCCACATAAATTAAATACATGTCCAATAATCTTCAGAGCATCTGTTTTATTTTCAACAGTTAGATTCTCTCCTGCAGTAAACCAACAGATTTCCGACATATATTATCTGTTACCTTAATTTTATAATCAACATAGCAAATACTTGAGTCACTCAAAAATTCTCTTTTATTTTAATATGGTCTTAGTACAAAGAAGGGCATGAGCTAATATTCACATGCGCTAATGTGCCCACATGAGCTAATATTCATGCCATGTGGCACATTCAGAAACTAACCCATAGACCTGGGCAGACTTTAATGAGGTTACTATTTAGATAGTAACAAGAAGTTCTGTAGTTTCTCAGAATTAGATTGTAGACTCACAGATGTTAAGAGGGTGCTTGGATATAATACTGTCTTCAAATTTAATATTTCTGTATCAGAGGACAGTAGTTTATGTTCCATTGGATGGCCCCACACTCATGAGTATGTCAACAGCACAAAGTGAATTCAGTAGACAATATATAAAAGACATGTGGCTGAGATGTGTGTTGGGGTGGATCTGGGTGAAGCTGTAGAAGTGAGGTGCATATGCTCAAAACACATTTTATGCATATATGAACTAAGTTAATACAAATATTCTATTAAAATTTAAGATTTCCTGTTTGACACTTCTTGCCACCAGTTCTCAGGATGTAGCTCAAGTTGGCTGTGAATTCGCAATTCCGCTGCCTCCTTCCTCTGCCCTCTCCCTCCTCACAGACCTGGCTTTGAGGCCTAGAGACTTGAGTCACCAAATCATGTAACACTTCCTACTTCAAGAGAAGATCACAAAATATCAAAGCAGCAGTAGAAACGTTAGGCATTTGTAGTTTCCAGCCTTCACGCTGACATCTGAAGGCATTTTGAAGCAGATTCAGCTTGTGCGATCTTTACTTGATTATTGTATATTTAACATGCAGTGCATGAGCTTACGGACTTTGTGGTATGTTATGCATCCTAGCGGTCCATAATCGTAACGTTCCTTTTCTTGAGCTTATTTTAGTAATCAGAATCTTCTTAGTAAATGACCCCTCACAAAAGACAGAGTTATTTTTGAGTCTCTCCCCAAAATATAATCCAGTAGTGCACTTTTATATTGTTAAAGATCAATACGAAAATTTTCTTTTTTTCTCTCCCTCTGTTTCTACATACACACACACACACACACACACACGTACACACAAGTACATACACACACACACACTCACTCACACATAGAATATTAAGCCTGTTGGCACCCAAACAGAAGCTTTTTCTATCGTTCATTCTATATTTAAGTATAGAAAATTATCAGTCACAAAGAGGTTATTATTAATGAGCATCAGGACAAGATGGTACCTAAGGTTTGAAAGCATCCCAGGAGGTTTGAGGTGTGCCGTGGCTTCTCACTTTATCTGTGAAGGAGGCAGTGAGAGTTTCCTCAAGCTGCAAAGGAACTGGGAGAAAATCACAAAGACCTGGGATGAACCTGCTCGCCTTACACATCATATTCTTATAAAGAGAGTCTTTTTTGTTTAAAAGTCAATAAAAATGCTTCCAATTTGATGTTGAGAAAATACTGTATAATCTGGTGACTTTCTCCCCCTCCACTATATTCAGACTATAATGCAGTTATTCAATCAGTAATTTCTAAATGACATTAATGAGGTTAAATTAGATGTTTCTAAAGGTTTTGACAAAATGCCTGCTTGTTCTTATTGTGCTAAATGTATGGATCCATTTTTTTTAAATATATTATTATAATACAACAGCTATCAGGGCTTGAATCTTAATGTGCTCATGGCATCCAGGACAGCCTTATCTAATGAAATGGGGATACTGACAACCACAGAAAAAGAACCCCAAAACTCTCACAAGGTTCTTCCCTTTGTGCTAAGACAGGTGAAGCCAGAGAGCTGGGCATAAGGTGTAGCCAGAGAAGACACAGGGGTTTTCTGGCCCACACTGTGTTTAGGACACATCCACTTAACCATGGATTTGATGGTGTGTGCCAGACTATCTGTGTCTCACCAGGACTCAAAGATGAGTGTGTGTGTATAAAGTTCTGGGACCCCACTGAATGTGATCGCTTTCCTTAAAGATTCTACCATGTGGTTCTTGATCCATATTTAATACACATCTAATTCTGATTTGTGTTATTATTGGTTTCTTCAGAGATTTTTATTATAACTTTTTATGCTATGAATCCTGGAAGAGAATGTCAGTTCATATAGCATTTCTGTTCTCCTCTCCCTCTGGTATGTTGACCAACTTCTCACACAAATGGTGCTAAATAACTTTGGTGTTTGTTTCTTTAGAGGCAAATATAGTTGGATGCAATCAATAGGAACTCAAGACATATACTTCAATATAATTTTAAAATAAAAGCAATTGACAAAATTATTCTGCAGTGTGCATTTTTGTGCAAAAAGGCCCCAAGAATTAAACTAGGTGCATGCAAATTGATTTAAGGGACATGGCTCTCTGAATAACAGAGACTTTTCAAACTAATTTATCTCACTCCAACCAGGTCTCAGAGGTCTATAGGAGAGACAGGGGTGCAGGCTTGGAAAGTTCCTTTCTTCATTTCTTCCTGTTCCTTTCATCCTATGATGACCTCTCCTGGTCCGGCTTTTACTAAACCTGACTGGCAGTACTGGCTTAGCATGTACACTGCCTTCCACGAAGGCCTTAAAGAGCTCTGGGACTCTCAAGGTTAAAGAAGCAACAAATCATAGAGACAGGTAACAGATGAAGTGGTATGCAAAATTAGAGGATGTTCTTAGCCATTTTCTCTGGGAATGACTGTCAACATTTCTTTAACCGTTGTTGAGAGTTTTCATTGTAGAATTTTCACACTGACCATGACAATATTTAGTTGAAACACCAGAAAAAGAATGGATTTTCAAACCCTGGGAGAGAAACAGGAAGCACACAAGAAAGGAATATTTAACAGACCCGAACAAGGGGTAGAGGCAAATAACGAGCAATGTGAAGTAAACCAAGCAAACAACAACAAAAAATCATCACCCAATCTTCTTTCTTTTGTTGTTTAAAGCCAGGGTTTCCCTGTAAACCCCAGCTGGCTTGGGTCGACTAGGGTGCCCTTGACCTCACAGAGATCCTACATGCCTCTCTCTCTCTCCATTGCTGAGATTAAAGGTATGTGTCATCATGCCCAGTGAAATCTTCTCTTAACAACAACAAAAACACCAACTTAGGTACATCATAGTCTTAAAACCAAGATGCTGGAAAATATGTGATAACTTAAACTAGGCAGGCTCACAGCAAAAGGGAAGAAAAAACGGTGTATAGAAGGTCTGGAAAAGAAAAACTGAATCTTGTCATAGAAGTAGAATTAGAAATAAATCACGCATCATTTTCAGATTCTGCACATACATTTGTATAGTGTATTTCTAACTCTAGATACAATAGTTTATGGGGAAAAATAACTTCAAAGCAAAACAAACTTGGAAAGTGAAGCAATCCTATCTTGCAATATTCAGGAAAGAGAACTTTCTTTGATAAAAGGTTAAGTGGGATTTAATGATAAACAAAACTAATCCAGAGAAGGAGAAGCCAAGTTTTGCATTCAGGATAAGAGAGCTATGTGTGGATTAGCATCTTGTTCATCTATTTAACTTTGCCCTTTGGACAGGGGCTCTGCATCCCCTGTTAGTTCATTCTGCTCCTCTCGCTCATTTCAGTATCTAAAGAGTGCTAGGTAATGTCAGTGACTCCCTACTGCTGAGAACCTGTTAAGGTAGAAGGAAAAATCCGAGGTGTGCATCCGGAGATAATTTTCAAAATTGTCCATATTGGGGGGTGGGCACTTTGGGAGAGAGGACTCAGTGGGTAAAATGTGCTTGTCAGGCAAACATCAGGTTCCAGATCCACAGCACCCATGTAAAGTGTCATGTGTGACCATGGAGACTGCACTGTAACTCTAACACTGGGAGTCAGCAACAGGAAGATTAATGAAGCTCAGTAGCCAGTTGATGAGCTCCAGATTCAGTGAGCCACCCTGTCTCAAAATTAACTGAATGAGGAGAGAGATGGAGGAGAGTGGTTGGCACTGACCTGCGAAATCCATGTACCTTTGCAGACTGAGCACAAACCCACACTAAGCAAGCATTCATACCACAATGAGGCCTAAACCTCATTACTTTTACTTTGTGAAAATGAACATCTTCAAAATCAATTACAAATTACTGTGGACAAAGACACTCAGAATGGACATTCCGTGCATTCTGAGTACCTGAATTGCACTATTTTAGATGTTTAGAACATATACATATATATATATATATATATATATATATTAGAACATATGAATATATATATATTTCAATTTGATGTAACTTTAACATTCTTCACTTTGAAACTTACCAACTATATCACAAAAATAATTGTTAACTGCTTGCCTTAGAATATTAAAAATTTTTATTACCAGTATTTACACCACAGAGGCCTAAAATTCTGAAGACATCAAACACTATGGACATCCATCTTTTATTCTGATACCTTTTAAAGTACTCCAAATACTAAAGTTAAACACGTTATTTGGAATTCCCATGTCTTTTCTCCAACAGCATGCCTTATTTAGCCAGTGAGTAGGCAGGTGATTGGAACCCAAGCCCCTGGAGAAGGGTCATGTTGACATTTCCTAGCTTCTGTGTGCTTTGTTCACAGTTAAACGGCCCCTCCCTGTGCAGAAGCAGACCGGCTCATTTTCCGAGTGATAAATGAGTCTGATGCCAAGTCGCACATTCATAGTGAACTTTACAAATGACTCACATCATATATGACTTGTGTAATTACATTTACATTCACTTGTCATATTTACTCTAAAATGTCACTGTGTGCTTTCTGAAGGAGCTGGAGATGCCAGGCTGAACATAAGGAAGCAGAAGCTATTCATTTTAGATTAATCCAACCCTGATTAGCTCCCTAAGAAAAGAAAACCCCTTCCCTAGGGATAACTGCAAGCTTCCCTTGGGCTCTCTCTCCCTTCCTTCTTCCCTCTGTCCCACTCTCTCCTCTCTTTCTCCTTTCTACCCTGTTTCTCTCTCTTTTCCTTTCTCCTCTTCATTCTGCACAGTCCCAGAAGAGTCCTTGCTTCTAAATCACACAGAAAGTTCATTATCATGTTGGAAATTTATGTCATTTTGGTTGGAAAGGTCGCACGGCACAGTGAAAAGAGCACTGAACTTATAATTAGAAGTCCCGGGTTCAAAGCTGGGTTCTCCTCCTGCCTAGCCCCTCTTCAGCCTTACCAACTTTTAATCAGGAGTATGACCCTGGGTTAATAAGAGAAGTTTCAGTTTCCACAAGATCACAAAAGACCAAAAGAGATAAAATCTGTGAAACCTATACATTAAGCGAAGTTTAATTTATATACAAATGAATTCAAACCCCCATTCTGAGGGAAATCCATCTTCTTTGCTGGAAGGAGCTGTAAACTTCACACTCAGACACACACACACACACACACACACACATGTGAATGTCTGAGTGACACCTCTGTACTATGCCTTTTGTTCTTCAAATGTGTCTTACAACAATAAGTAAAAGACTGAAGTTTCATGGTGTTAATGGTGACAGAACACCAAATGGCACTGGAGAATGTATTGTCCAAAATTATAGAAGAAAAGCTGAGTGGAGGGAGACAGAAAAGTCTGAACCTCAATGCACATAGCAGAGAGCAAAGGCAGCATTTACCACCACATAGCTGAAGAAGGCCTGACTGCAGTGAGCAGCAGATACACCACCCACCCTTGGTCAACCAGCTCGCGGAGTTCACCTCGGAAGCAGTGCCTGTACTAGTTCATATTCATGGCAGGTGCTAATTTTTCCTCCACCCTCAGTGGATTGATCATTCAGAACCTATCAGTAAATCTCACCATGCTTGATCTATAAACACACATAGCATGCACTTTGTAAATTGCCCCAAAGCAGCGAGACATCATTTCTCCACATATTTCAGTGTGGTCCTAGTAAACCATGTAGACTCTGCAGTGAGAACCCGCTGAGAAGGTTGTGTGCTTTCAAACATTGGTGTAAATTTTTAAAGATTAGTTTCTTTCCTTCTCTTTTCCTTTTCCTTTATTTTTTTCTTTCCTCTATTAATGTGACCATAATTTGGGAGCTGGAGAGATGACTTAGCTAATAAAAAATCAGACTCACAACCCAAACATAAAGGTTATGATAATTTTCTATGCTTAAATCAATACATTACATATGTTTATATAGCAAATGAGATTGTGAGCATTCTCACTATCCTAATTTAAAAGACATTCTTAAACTGCATCTGGTGATCCATGCCTTTAATCTCAACACTGGAGAGGCAAAGGCAGGTAGATTTCTGAGAGACAAAGGTCAGCCAGTTCTACATATTGAGTTTCAGGCCTGCTGGGACTACAAGGAGACCCTATCTCAAAAATACTATATGAATTTAATGACTTTATGGACATTACATTATTGGGGCATGTAATATATAATAACCATAGATGTGAAAGAGAGCAGCAGAAGAATTAGTGGACAATGTAGCTATGAAGGAAAGACAGAGAAATCTGCATAGCTGGCTTTGGAGATGAGAAGGAGTAAGGAGCCCAGTACTCTGGGCACTGCATAGATTTTAGAAAAGACTGGAAAAAACTCATTTTCCTAGGATCTCTAGAAGTTTGGAGGCATAACCATTCACTTAGAGTTGCATATCTTCAAATTTAAGACATATTCTTACAGTAGTTTTGGAGAGCTAATATAGCTGGGTTGGTGTCTACAGTTATTTATTCTCTCTTTCTCTTTCTCCCTCGTGTGTGTGTGTGTGTGTGTGTGTGTGTGTGTGTACCCGCCTTGACATACACGTGGATATCAGAGGACAACTTCTGAGATTTGCTTCTCTCCTTCAACCATGTGGAGCCCAAAAATCTAGCCCCGGTTGTCAGTTACTCCCTAAGTCATCTGCACAGCTCCTAAGTGGGTGATGCTTACATCAAATACATTGTCCAGGGTGTTTCCTATTGCTTCAGATACAGCTTGTATGGAAGTTGGCGATGTACTCTTTCCATCTTTGCTACTGTATTCAATTAAAATGCCTAATAGTGCAGACTAGTATGAGGCATACTTAAGGGTGTGATTTTGAAGTTAAACCTTCTGAGTTCTATGGGAATGTTGCTAATTACTGTTCACGTGACCTTGAATTTACTTTACTTCAGAGTTCTAAGTCAAAGAAGGTACGCACTACTTCGTAGATTCTGAGAAGTAAGGATGGTGGGATGAACACCAGGCACACAAGCCAGTGACTTGACACAATGAGCTCTAAGTGCTCATTTTTCTTTTAATTTTTAAATAGTATGTGCATATCACCAGAGATTTTTTTTTCTGGAGAAGAAATTGCTTCTAAATCCAGCTTGCTGTAACTGTCTTGTCAACAAGCAAAGCATCAGCAGATTTGTCAAATGCCTGGCTGAACTCCAGCACTTTCTGTACTCTCTAATATCCCTCGATCTATTAAGCTACTAACCTTATTAAAAGAGAAATTGAATTAGTCTGACATGACTTAGTCTTGGTGAAACCTTATTGAAGCTGAGTGTTGTCTGCTCCTTCTTTCAGTTACTTGCTAATAAGTTTGATTATAATTGGTCTAAGAACTTCATCAGAAATCAATGTCAATCTCATTCGGCTAATGCTGAACCCGGGCATTCTACCCTTTCATATCTCATTCCAGAAGCTGTCTTCGGTTTCTGGTGGGATAAGGCATCATGAATGACTTCAAGAAGCTCACAGTCACTCAGGGTTCCAGAATATCCCATAATTCATGGTGCCTGGAAAGCATAAGAGCATTTCCATGTTTTATAATCTCTAGAGTTCCTTGCTCCCTCTTCAATAGAACGTTCATTTGCATGGCTCTGCATTCCTTGGAATCTACGAGCAGGCAAACACAGTCCCTGCTGTACCAGTCAGGATCCACAGTGCTCAGTCCTCTACTGAGGAATAGAACACACCTGTGCCTCATATAGTAACCATTTCTTATGCAATGATAAAGTGCTTAACAATTGATAGGGGTGCAATAGGAAGTTTCTTGTACCAACATTTTTTTTTTTTTGTACTTCAGCTTTTATGGTGAAAAAAGACTGACCTCATTCATACTTTAGATAATAGGACTGTCAATTTTCAGCTATGCCCAAATGTGAAACTTTTAGCTTTTCACAAAAAGAGTGTAGCAGGCCTGACATATACTGCTGAACACCTTCAACCTTTCAGGAGTGAAAAGCTCAAGGAAATACTGAGCGAGAAGCCCTAACTTAGGTAAGTATGTTAAGAAAATCACACAACTAGATCAGCACAAACAATCAAACCCAGAAATGGCGTGTGTCAGATTTTTACTTTTGTCCTGCTATGGAAAACAATTAAAATGAGATTCAAATACAGTTACTACTCACACCATAATTAATAAAATTTAATTTACAATGAGGGTTTTTTATGCAAAATGCCTTGATGTTGTTTTCCACGTATCTAAAAATAATACTGAGAGATATTTGAACTGGTGCAGGCTCTCGCTGCCAAGCCTGGACACTTGAATTCAGTTCCTGGGACCAATACAGTAGCGGGAGAACATACTTCAATGGGATGTAATCTGACATGTGCGCACGTGCACACACACACACGCACACACACAGAAGAAACAAACACATACATACACACACGTTATACATATTAAATAAATATGTGGAATTAAAAATAATGTTAAATATCTTTAATGCAGTCTGAAGTTTTGTATTTGTTTTCCTTTCTTAGTCAAATAACTGAAGTTCTCTTTCACTTGGTAGTTAGCATGTAATACTACCTTTAACCCACAACTCTTCTTGTGAATTTCACATGGGGCACCACACACTTACCATCTTGAGATTGTTAGTGGTAATACTCACAGCACTTTTGTGTCATAAAATAGCATTTTATTAATATTGCTTGCTGACAGTTACCTAATAACACACAATACAAATCCACACAAATCTAAACTGATGGGAAATTTTATTTTATATGTAAAAATGCCTTGCTCCTTAAATCTAATTTTCTTTTCTCTAAATGTAAGAAGTAGATTTAAGACTTGCAAGCAGATTTAAAATTCCATTGAACAATGACTTATTTGTTCTTATTAAATGTTCAAGAATCACTGGAAAAAAAGACTAAATACATAATGCTATAAAAACTGTATTTTTACAGATTTATTTGTTCCTATTGTATGTGTATGAGTGCTTTGTCTGAATGTATGTATATGTATCCTGTCTATGTCTGGAGGCCAGAAGAGAACATTGTATTCCCTGGAACTGGAGTTATGGGATAGTTGTTACATGCCATGTGGGTGCTGGAAATTCACTCCCTCTGCAAAAGCAGCAAATGCTCTTAACTGCTAGGCTATGTCTCTTATCCCCTAAGAATCTGTATTCTTAACTAATCACAATGTTTCCAAGTCAGATGGTCTTTGATGCAACAATTCCTCTTATCTTCAGGATACTTAAATAACTTTGTCAAGATATTACTACAAGTTAATGATGGTGTTAAAATGTAATTTGGAAAAAAAAAATTTAAAAAGTAATCTGTATCCCTTGACTCTTTCTGAGTCCCCTCCATAGCACAGAGCTTGCTTATGTGACTTTAGAGCAGTGAAGGAAGGGTGTGTTTAAAAGAAATTTGAAAATGAAGAGATCAAAGAAATGGTCGGTTGACAATCTCAACAGCCCTTGGAGTCTGCTTATCTCTTACTGAACAGGCAGGAAACCTTAATGTGCTCATCACAGCTCTCTTTACAATTACAGGGATATTAAGAAAGTCTACAGCAGTGAAGAGCCTCCGAAAGGCTGCATGTAGATGATGATGATGAGAACAGTCATCCTTAGGCTACCACAGAGCCTTTTATTCCTGGGAGTTCTGGGCATTTAACTAAAGGTCAAAAGATAGAAATCTCTGATATCTGCAAAACTGGGCTGGAACTTTTAGTCTAATAACAGTTTGTGGGTTTTTCATCCTTTATGTTTATATTTTCTTGCAGTAGAGGCAATTCAATACCTCTGAGTTAATTGTAGCACAAATTCTCTTTAAAAATTAGTAGGAGTATTTTAACTTGCAGCAAAAGAAAATGTCTTAATCTATTGTTTAAGACTAAATCTATGTAAAATTAAATGCAAAATAGAAAATTTCCATGTGCTCAAAGGAAACACTGAAATTATAGTAACATAAGGAATTCTGTGCAAACACTAGGGAAACCTCATAAGAAAAAAATACTAAAATTAGATCCCAGGCTGAAGAGATGGCTGGACAGTTAAGAACACTTGCTCGTCAGGCATGCAGACCAGATTTCAGATTTTAGTACCCAAGTAAATATTACTTACTTATGGTCGAGGAAAAACCTACATCTCCAGTATAGAAGTGGGTCTCTAGGGCCTGCTGGCTTTCTAACTCCTGAAAACAATGGGAAGTCTAGATTCAGCAAGAGACCCTGCCTCAAAGGATTAGCTAGAGAGATAGAGATCACCCAATGCCCCTGTGCGCATGTGTGTAAGGTGTATGTGTGTGTGATTTATGAAATGTAAAACAATAATAGAAGAAAAGTAGAGGCTGATCACATAAAACAGCCCTATTACCTTATAATGCAGGTCAGCACCAAACTTTACCAGCTAAATGTATGTTTGTCTTTACAATAGATGACAATTGATAATGGTTAAGTCAACATAATAAAAAGGGGTTAGAGAAACAGCTCAGTTATCAGATGCTTCCTGTGTTTGCCTGAAGATCTGAGCTTGCAGCCCAGCACCCACATAAAAATGCCAGGCCTGGAAGTACATGCCCGAGCCTCAGTGCTGGGAAGGCAGACATGCAAATCTGGGGTTGGCTAGCCAGTTAGCCTAGCCAGTTAGTGAGTTCCAGGTACGTGAGAAACCCTGTCTCAAAAACTAAGGTGGAGAGAAACTGATGAAGACACCTGATTTCAATATCTAGCCCCAACAATGACTCTGACACATACACAAAAGAGTAATAAAACAAAACTAGCATGAAACTAAAATTATGTAAAATAATGCATTAATATAAATCATAATCAAGATCTTTTTATTCAACTTAGATGACTTTTCCACCAATAGATTGCCAGTTACAGGACTGACCTTGGGACTCCGTACATACAGGACATAAGTCCTGCATACAGGACTTATGCAACTCCTCCCCTGGCTCTTGCCGTATTTCTGTCCCCTCTTCCAAAATGGTCCCTGAGCTCTGGGTAGATGGAGTTTAGTAAGGAATCCTGTCCAAGGACCCACATTTTGTAGATTCTTATTCTCCACACTTTGGTCATTTTTATCCTTTTATGTTCATGACTCTCTGTTGCATGAGAGAGCTTCATTGATGAGAGTTAAGAGATGAATTAGGTCAGCATGGCAAACTCTATTGGAGCAGTATTGGCACTTTCATTTGGAGGTAATTAACATTTACCTAATTGAATTTAAAGCTTACCCAATGGAAGGAAACACATGTGTGGTTCTGTGAATATACCCAAATACACATGAATGGAAAGATCCTAGAGAAATCCCCAAGACTGTAACTTCCCTAGACAATGTCATTTCTTCTTATGGGCTAAATATGAATCCTTATATTTATAAAAAATTATCCTAGCCATTACACATCAAAGAAAATTCTTTTTCAAGAGATGGAGTCTATTACAGACTTCCTCAACTAGTCACATACAGAGATCATCTGTGAATTGCGCAACCCTAAATGACACATCTACAAGGGAAGATCTACACTTAACACTTACAGAACGTAACAGCACAAGGGATAGAGAGAATACTAAAGCATCTGCTATTTTACATAGTAAAATGTAAACAACTTTTTTGCGATTGGAAGTTTCCATTAATCCAAATAATCACCAAACATGGTCCCACATCCAGGAGCACTTGGGAGGTACAGGTTGGAATTGAAAGATCTTTAAGAGACATAATTAAGTAAATCAATCAACAATAATAGTGGACATAAAATGGGGGAGGAGAGTATTGATTCTAATGTGAAACTCTAGAATCAAAAAAATAAATAAATTATCCCCCCAAACTACATAAACAGAAAAACGAAATCATCTCCGGTACAGAAGAAAATCAACACAGAAACTTCAGTGTGGTAGTTTACATAAACAGGCAAAAGAGGCAGGAGAGCTTCTGTCCCAGATTGGCATCTTGTTAGGAAACCCTAATTTAGTTATTTCAGAGTACACAGAAGTTGTCCTTAAGAAACAAGAAGAAAAATGACAACAAAGGATTATCTAGGTGTGTCATGTTTTATAAGGAAAAAAAAATTTAAATTCTAGTTGAAGATTATGAGCTACCTGAAGGAAAACGTAGCAGACATAACTTTATTAAGTATTTAAGATTTGCCTCAGAATTATGCGATGTTTACATGTTGAGTTAAACTTTTCTTTCCTTCATCTGGACTAGGCAATAAGGAAAGATCATTACAAAATCAAGTTATGACATTTTAGAGTTTGCTTAAGTGGTGAGAATAGAGAGCATGACAAGGCCAAAGATTCAAGGTTACAGTCCAAAGGAGGATTCACTGGACCTTTTGTAGGATGAATACCTGTGGGCTGTGCCCTGTACCATGACAAGTGGATAAGTCCATGCTGGCTACTGAGAGAAGATGAGAGGGAAAGAGAGAGAGAAGTAGGGGAGATCAGCTGGTTTCACATGGCATTGTTTAGAATGCTGATAACCAAGCAGTTTGTGGAGGACCATGATTCTATAGGAAAAGAATCACTGAGAATTTCCCCACACTGGAAGCTTGGCATATACTCACCACAAGGTCCTGAACTTGTAAATGAGCATGGGAATTATAGATATGATTAGCAAACACACATATAATTTAACAGCAGAGTTTACAAAGAGCATCACATCATCTCTAAGCAGCCAACAGAGCATTTGTGTGGACATTAGTCAAGGAAAACAAACAAAACATGGCCAGTTTGAAAAACATTCATCTTCTGGTTAGAAAAAGAGAAAAAAAACACTGAGAGCAATATGCAAATAAATATGACCAAAGGGGAATTTTGAAATGAAATCCAGAACATTGTTATACCAGGTAAATGACAACATAGATGTCTTTATGAACCAGAAACAGTATGAAGTGGACATAATCAGCTAATCCTAAAAATGAGAGAAAACAGATTTACAAAAGAGTACCAAATGGAGAAATTTCAAAGGAAATAAAAGCAAGCAAGCAGGAATCAAAATAATTTAGAAGTATAGTCTGGGCTCAGTTCCCAGCAAATGCATGGTGGAAGGGCAGAACCAGTTCTAGCGGGTTGTCCTTGCCTCCACACAAGCTGTGGCCCGTGCATGCCTGCACAATACACATACACAAATAAATCAATATTTGAGTCATGCTAAACAAATGTAAAGTTTCAAAGAAACAGTGTGAGAAGAAAGTTTTAAGCAATGAAAAGAGTTCAGACTACATAAAAAGAATAAGCAAGTACTACTCTTAGAGAAAGATGAAATCTAAACTAGCAAAATGGGTCGTGGACGTTATGTTGGAAGGTAATGATTCCAACCTGTGAAATGGGAAGCATATTGGTTTTTAAAACTCACTGTTGTGGTTGGCAAGAAGGCTTGGTTGGTAAAACACTTGTCACCAACTCTTAAGAACTGTGTTAATCCCTGGTGGAAGGACATGTGATTTCCACATGAGAGAAGGAAGGAATCAACTCCCACAACTTCTCTGAACTCCACACTCATGCAATCCTATGTGCATGCATACAACACACACAGACACACACATTCACACTAAATAAAAATGTAATAAAACCTTATTTTCTCTAAATTAATATCCCTAAGACATGAACAACCTGTGGTTTTAGACTACACATATGTAATTGATAAAGGTTTACAGTATGTAAATTGCACACAAAGGAATAAAAGTATGTGTAGACTCAAATTTATCACCTTGCACAAATTGATTTCCCAAGAACAAAGCATTGCCCCGTAGCTGTAGGAGATGAATATCCCATGTAAGCCCTAGTAAACATCTCACTTTCCCCTTTCCTACACATCCATGAAGCAACAGGTGTTATGTTCCAGCCCACACCCGCCCCCTTGGTGTTTTGGAGGAAATCAACTCAGCTGTGTAACTGAGGTCTCTCCCCAGAAGCCTGTACTGAGGATTCTACAAGGCTGATAGGTTAAAACTTAGTGTTTGTAGACCGCTGAAATCTGCAGAGCCAGAGCCAAATGATCTTGAGCTAGCTTAAGTCTCCTTCACAGCTATTTATTACCCACTTCTTTGTCTGATATAATATCGTTTTGACACTCAGGTAAAATCTTTGGAACGCATTCTTAAGAGTCCTCTAGCTTTAACTATCCCCGAAGCTAAGACTGTTGTCACATGGACCCTAAGGCCTATGTGGAGCTTTTCTGCTCTGCTTTAACGTGCCTCTCGATGTTCCCATGACTGCGTTATTTAAATGCCTTGATTTATGAATTTCTTATGTTCTGTGAGTATAAATGTCCAGGTTGGAACATGGTATGTGGCACAACCTGAATCCACGTTCCTGGGCCATGATCATTCCTACTTGACTTAGAATGAATTCTCTAACTCCCTTTAAGGTTAAACTGTGTTTATACCAAGAGTTTAAATAAAACTCAGTTTGAAAGTCATTATCACTACTTTAATGAAGCAGTTCATCACTGAATGCTCTATTCCTTCTTGATGTAGAATTTTTGCCATTTCTCATATTGTGAAATGAGCTCATCGTTTGCTGACATGTAACCATATAATATTGTGTGTGTGCATGTTCTCAGCAAGTTACAAATCTGCCTGAATTTCAACCACACTTTTAACAAAAGCAGTGCTGTTTGCATGAACTGCACTTTTCGATTAAAACAAGTTTAGTCTCTTTAACGCAATCATTTATCTTTTCATTCTTCCCCAATAGAATATCTGAATTTGTATATTAGTACAAAACGGTGTTTATCATTTTCAAAAGGGAAAAATCTGAATGACTCAAGATTCTTAATTCCCACATTTCTTTATTTATATGTACAGAAGGTGCTTAAATTTTGCCCTTCATTAATTACAAGTTTACACTTGAATTGAGACATCTTTGCCACTCAAATGTGCTAAATAATTACCATAATTCCTGAAGTTATTTTCATATCCTGATTGACATTAATATTAGCCATGGGCTTCATAATGCATGACTAACAATGAAAATTTTTATTTAATCTTGTACCAAAAACAATGCATTCAGGATCAAGAAAGCATACTTGTTTTTTTTTTTTTTAACTTTGTTTATTTGATTTTTGTTTTAGTTTTTGTTTCTGTTTTGTGGAGTGAGCATTGGGGAGATGGGTGAGTATTGGCAATTTGGACTGTAGGAGTCTACGTAAGCGGTCTCTCTGTACTGAGAATGATTGGATTTTGTGTGTAATGTTTATGCAATAGGATTTGTATCAGTTAAATTACTTTTGTGTGCAAGTGTTCATGTGTGTGCAGGAGTGTGTCTTGTGAAGCTCAGAGGTATCGGATATCTTACTGATGTCACTTTCCACCTTAGTTTTTTGAGACATGGTCTGTCACAGAACTTGAAATTTCTGTTTGTTCAGGCCCTGTCTCCACTCCCCACATGCCTGGATTGCAAAGGTGTTCTACCACACCTGACTTTTTTGTGGCTTCTGGGGATACAATTGACGTCCTCCTCAAGGCAAGCATTTCCCTGACTGGCGTCTCCCCCAGCCCCTCAGTAATTTTGAACCCAGAAACACAATGTTTAGAAAGTCTGAGGTGAAATCTGGTCAGTATAATCATGTGTTCTTTATATCTTTTTGAAATTCCGTATTTCTCAGGATAATATTCTTTTGTCTTTTCTCTTGACCCCATCTCCAAAACAGCTCAGCTCTTAATTCCTCAAAGAAAAAAAAAATCATTGTACTGTCCAGAAGAAATTATAACCTGACTGAGGTGTTATAAAGGATTTGGGTCTTTAACAGAGCAAATTGTTTTCTAATGAGGATTTCTGAGCAGCCAAATGTTGTGTGAACTAAAGCAAAAAGAAAATGAGCAAAAGCACACATGAGCCTGAGAGGGAAGGTTTAAACTGTGATTCCTTTAGATTCACCACCAGAAATTAAAATGCCAAGTCAACCACTGTGGACCCCATCACTGAGGGTCAGTAGCTATCAGTGACTGCTTTTTAGGCCACTGTGAGTTAACTCTCATTGTCACAATGACAGTGGGCAGCCTTCCTCCATGGGATGCAGTCCTGGTTTGAATGAAAAAGAGAAAGAGCTGTGCAGCAGCAGTAATCCCGTCCGTGCTTCCTAACTGCAGGTGCTATGTGGCCAGTCACCACAAGTTCCTGTCACCATGACTGCCCTACCGTGATGACTTACTCTCAGACTACGAGCCAAAGTATCCTCTTCCTTCTTAAACTGCATTGCCAGTGTTGTAGTTTATTTTTCTATTGCTGAGATAAAATGCTGACCAAAAGTAAGGAAAGGGGTTGCAGGAGGTAGCTGGGGAGATGGGTATCTATTTGGCTTACAGGTTAGCCTATCATCCAGGGAATCCAAGGCACAAACTCAAGGCTTGAGCTTGGAGTAGAAACCACCTGAAGAATGCATCTTACTGGCTTGCTCTCAGACTCCTGTTCAGCTACCTTTCTCATACAGGCCAGGCCCACCTGCCCAGAGATGGCACCACCCACAGCAGGCTAGGCCTTTCTCCATCAATTATCAATGATGAAAACGGCCTAGAGACATAGCCACACACTAATCTTATGGTAAAAAGTCTTCAGCTGAGATTCCCTCTTTTCGTGTTTGTCAAGTTGACACCCGAGATTAGCCATCCCAATTAGGTATTTTGTCACAACTTGGAGTCACTGTATGCTGCAGGCGTCCATCCAACTGATGATTGCATTCAGTGGTACCGCCTTGTTCTCCGCACCCATATTTAGGCTGAAATCTAAGTCTCTTCCAAGTTTCTTTCCCACTGGCCTTCCCCACAGATGCGGGACACTGTAATGCCCCAGCCACGTGAGCTCTCACAGTTCCTGCAGTTTGGAGTCCTCCTTGCTTCACCTGCTGCCTGACATGTTTATGTCTGAGGGGTCAAGTCCCACGGCTTTCCAGGTCAGGCGTCTCCCAACCTCACTGCAAGCCAGCTTCATCAGGTGGCTAGTATATGGCCATATGCCCATTTATGGCTGTGTCATAGCCCGCAGATAACTCCAGATTCTGACCAGCGGATTGAGACAGGAATGACGCTCTATTGGACATTTATGTTCCTGGTGTGTGGAGGGTGCCTCCCAACTGACACATATTTTATTAAGACAGGGAAAATGAGGATTTTATTACACAGGTGAGAAATAGAAGTAAATTGTAGTGTTAATAAAAGTAAACCTGGGGCTGCAGAGCTGGCTCAGGGGCTAAGACACGGGATGTTCTTGCAGAGGACCCATGTTCAGTTCCTAGCACCCACACAGTAGCTAACAATCATCTACAACTACAGTTCGAGGGGAAACCAGTGCCCTTTCTGACCTTCACGGGCAGAGCATGACACAGATGCACTTACACATATGCAGGCAATACACTCATATACATAAAGTAAAAATAATAAGCAGGATATAAAAAAGTGAATTTTATTTCATCTCTCCAGTAAATGTACTGGGGTTCACAAAATTTGATCCAGATCCCACAGTAATTTTTGTATAAAATGGCATTATATGAGAAAGAGTAGACAAAATAAGTTTTCTAAGTAAACAGTTTTGAAAAAATCATAAAATGCAATTAACCAAAATCTCAATATTAAGCTCTTCGTTCCTGAAATTATTCACTACATATTATTCTTTTATTTGTTTTTACTGATACTGGGTATAGAACCCAGATCCTGCCTATGCTATGCAAATATCCAATGTTCCAGCCTTGCTTTATGTACATTTTATACATTATCAACTCAAGAGTACTGCTAAATGTTTTTTTTTTTTCTTAAACGTTCTTAAAATTTCCTTAAAATTTTCCTTAATATTTCTTCTTTATTTTAATGAGTATATTGTACTGGTAGTTTTATCTGTTTATTTGACACAACCCAGAATCACCTGAGAGGGGAGTCTCATTGAGGTGTGTATCAGGTTGGTCTGTGTTCATGTCTGAGACAGTCTGTCTAGGCTATTGACATCTATAGAAAGAACCAGCCATTCTGGGCAAAACCTTTCCCTAGTAAGTGTCCTGAATATGTGAGACAGGAGAAAGCAAGTGGAGAGCAAGGAGGCTGGGAGCCGTGTGTTCATTCTCTCCCAGCTCTTGACTGTAGATTGACTAGCTGATTGAGGTCTTGTGCTGATATTCCTCAGCAATGAAGTACAACCTAGACTTCTAAATGAAATGAATCCTTTCTCCTCTGAGTTTCTTTGCTATTTAATCATAGTAATAGAAAGGAAACTAGAAAATATTCCAATTTTCCTTCTAATCCTGTCAATCACTGTCAGTAAAGATGAACCACATATAAAAACCCTAACAATTGTTATTTACAAGTTACATTTCTAAGTGATTTATATTTTCATTTAAAAAAAATCATTTAGGTCATCAGCAAAAATAATAGTTTTAGAAATACACGATATGCAAAAATTATGCTTAGACAATTAGATTTGTATTTTTCTGTTGAATAAGTCTTAGCTGAATCTATTATGATTTTTAGTCTTCACTTCTGTGCATGTGCGAATGTATGAACAGATCTGCTGAAGCTGAAGTTGCAGGTGGTTATAAGCCTCCTGAGATGGGTCCTGGGAACCTAACTCCCATCCTCTAGAAGAGCAGCAAGCATTCTTACCTGCCCAACCAACTTTCCAGCTGCACATCTTTTTATTCTGAATGATAAAAGGTTTTCTCTGCTTGATTATTTCTTTAGAAGGTATGACATCGTGGGAAACTGAATATAAACTGTAAAATACAGGAGGAAAAAGTTGTTGTTAAATTATATATAAAAGATCAAGACACTTCCACAAAGAACAGTAGAAATAAAGCATCAATGAAGAAGGTGTAGATAACTGACAACAAGAAAGCAAACATAAAGAATTTATTCTGGGAGTTACCCAGAGATGTGTTACTGAGGCTGGCCTCAAATCTCTGCATTCAAATGATGTGCTCCTTGTCAGTGTCCTGAACAGCTAAGAATACAAGACCATCTCCAAACGCCCTGCAGAATGAAGATCCACTAAGAATTTAGTATACAAGAAATGAAAATATGTAGATGATAGGGAGAAGAAAAGATGAGGAAATTCACTCAACATAGTGTGCGCTAAACATGGCAAGTGATGCATGGATCACCCATCCAGAGCTAGGCAAGAGGAAATGGGGAGTCAAGTGGTCCGCTTTTCATAAATCATAGAAATCAGGAAGCACTTAAATGATGTGCTTATCTGCTTACTAATATGAAAATATTCATGTTTTAAAGGATAACATTGGCTGGTACGGACACAAATAAGATAACACCAAGGAAATTTTTAATATCAACAGTATATGCATTTTTGGGAAATAGAAAGCAAGATGGACAAAGAGAAGAGGATCTATGTAGACCGAGTGTGATGCGGTCTTCCATATGCTGGTCAGAGCTGTACTATCTTCTTCCTGACCTGTGAGGAACACTCTACACTTGCATGAGGATGAGGTAACCTGACCTGGACCAGCTGGAGGTTGATGAAAATGTATAATTGCTTAGAGGAGACTCTGTTTACCCTGTTTCTAGGTAAACCCTGGTGAGGGCACCATTTCAAACTGTGATGGAACCTCTATGTTCCTGAATGTCTAAAAGAAAATAGCTCTTTCATTGGACAGTGTTGAACTGACATATGAGTGAAAATAAACATTTCCTTTAAGTGAATCATGTATTTGACTAGCTATATAATATATATGTGTAGGAAATATATAAGTATATCATGTGTGTGTGATTCATATGTGCATGTATGTATGTATGTACACCAAACACTAAGTGCTTCTTATTTCTAGGTGGTAGATACGTCTGTGCTATTTTTATTTATTTTTAATTTTTATTTTACATAACAGTGTTTTGCCTTCATGTAGGTAAGTGTACGATGTATGTCCAATATCCCCAGAAGTCAGAATAGGGAGTTAGAGTCCCCAAAACTGGAGCTAGAGAAGGTTTTGAGCCACCATGTGGTACTGGGAACTGAACTATGTCTTCTGGAAGAACATCCCATGCTCTTTTCCATCAAGCCATCACTTAGTTCCAACTTCTGTGCACTTTTAACATTGTTATTGCGCTTATTGTTGGGATTTTATGGGGAGTGTTTTCTATTCCGATGGCCCCCAGTACATGGCAAATGAAAAATAAGTTATTCAATCAATATATAGTACCTGTTTGTGGAAAAGAATATATTTCACTTATAAAAAGAGATGTGACATAAATAAGCTTATCTATTGTAGATATTTTTGTTATCTCAGTAAATAGAAAGTAGAAATTCTATACTTTTGAGAGATAGCAAAACATGTAGACATGAAGTAACACATGCTCATTTAAGTTAAATCTGTTAATTTAGCACTCAGAAGAGTGACAGAAGTTACCCTTATCAGAAAAAATGGCTGGTCAACAGGAAGCTCTGTATCTGACAAGACTTCAGAGTAGCAGAAGCAAGTCCAAAGCTCAAAGCCAGTCTTCCATACGTCTTCAGAGCTTAACTGCATGCGGTCTGTCTTCTGAGTGGGCAGGAGAGTGCACATTAATGGGTGCCTCCGAGCCACATTTCCAGCTACGGTCAAGTGTAACCCAATCACTCTCAGCACTTGGATTTCTTTTCTTCTCAGAGGCACTGGAATTTGTATTTCATTACAAAGAGCTTAAAACATTGCAATCATTATTTGTAAATCTTTTAGAAAAATGCATTTTCTTAGCAGCAACTATGGCAGCAGGGAGCTTGCAATGATGCAGGAAAGAGCAGTGTTCCACTGCACTGGGCATCACACTTGAGTATGCCCTGTCACTGCCTATATTTTAAAATTAAAAGAGTTAATACAAACAGTCAGCATTTATGATTGGTTTCTTTGTTTAGCCATTTGTTGCATCTCAACAGCACTTAGATAACAGTGTTAAGTCCTTTGAGCCCACATGGCGTATTGCGATAACAGGTGCTATAACATAAAGCATGTTACATTTTCATCATGGAAAACTGATAAATATGGGATGACTTCAAATGATGAAATAAATCCTCTTGTTTCTAAGGTGGAGCCAATTTTCCTCATTTTAGAGAGTGTTCACATTTCTGAATAGCATTTATATTACTGTGATCTATGATAAATGCAATAAACTCTGAAAATTAAACTATAGTCAATCTTTCAAAGGGACTAAATTATGCCTGATTTCTTTTATAAGTCACTTTAAAAACATACCTTCCTTAATTTTACACATTACTTTAACTTGTAATTTTTAAAGATGCAATATCATTTGTTATTTATGTGTATGTATTTATCTCTGTGTATGAGTGTGTGTACTGCTGTGGAGATGCCCATGGAAGCCGGAAGACGGAATCACATTCCAGGGAACTGGAGTTACAGGGGGTTGTGCGCTAACTGCTGTGGTTGCCGGGGAATGAATGAACTCTTTGCCACCGAGCCATCATTTCAGCTCCATAATTTTACAAGTTACATTTAAAACATATTCACAACTCTTCAGTGTTATATCAGACTCAGAGCTATTTTTCTTGCAAATTGCTTCGCCATATGTTAATGACCCCCTTTCCCACCTGTGCTCATGCAGGCAACTCTGATCAAACTCAGTGGATCCACTCAAACAAGGCATGAATGTAGCAGGAGGCGGGAGGCTTATGTACAAGGGTTTCAGCAGAAGAGGGGGCAGGGGAGAAGAAAGCGTGAGGGGTGAAAAGGCCTAATTCCAAACACTCACGAAACGTTCTAAGAATAAATTTAAAAATCCTTTTCTAACAAAAGTTTCTGTGTTTTATAATTGTTCTTCCTAAGATTTTCTTTCCTCTGATTAAAGTCTCACATTAGTCCAAGGAATAGCTGTGTTCTTATTTGATGAGCTCTTGGGCTCACCTTGGCACATCCAGGTGAACACTTCCTTTGAGAATAATAATGGCTTGTTATCATCTCCAATTATGAGACCTGGGCATCATCCTTACAGTTTCCCGGGTCTGTCACAAGTCCTGCAGGTGAGGGGACGTCAGCAACATAAATGTAGTTCCTCATATTTCTGGAAGCCATAAAGTTCAAAGTGAAGTCAACAAAGTCGAACCCTTCTGAGTCTGGAAGGACAGGGTCATGGCCTCTGTCCCTCACTGGACACTGCTTTTCCCTGTCTGTGTTATTTGCATAGCTTCTTTCTATACCTGGCCCAGTTTTCCTGTTTGTTTGTGTGTATGAAAGTGCATGTATGTGTGTGTGTTCCTGTGTATGTGGGTACAGATTTGTGCCTGTGTGGAGGCCAGATGGCAGCCTCTTGACTGTCATTTTTCAAAAACCATTTACCTTTCAGCTTTTCCTATTGTTTTGTTTTTGGGTATTTTATTGAAGTTTTAGTGTTTGCTGAACTTCTTTGTTAATAGAGTTTTTTGTATTTAATGTATAAGGTGTTAGATATTTTTATGCCATTTTCAGACAATGGTTTTTCACCAGAGTCTCCTACACATCTGCCTCATTCTCTGCTTCCATCCCATTATTTTAATCGAATTTCTGTGATTTTTATACAATATATTTTGATCATATTTAGGTACCATCTCCTATCTGAAGCTCCATCTATTACCCCCTGCTTAATTTAATGTTATAGATATTTTTTATTTTCTTTCATGGATATGGAAAGTTACCCAAGTGAGGGTGGAACATATGCTATTATGACTCAAGTGGACTTGAGTTTGACAAAGGACTATCTGTCCTCTCTTCTTGCTGTGTGTCAGGATGCGTAGATGAAGGCTAAGCCTCTGTCTGCCAATAAGTTTCTGTATCACATGATGACATGTGGGCCAAGGACAGAAGCGAGAGTTGCCTGCACCTCCCATCACCACGACTTACTGAAGCACTGAGTGGACATGTCCTGGCATTCTGAAATCAGCAACCCTGCTTATGGTTTTTATCCTTTGTTTAGTTTTATCATTTTACTTTTATTTTTATCTTCTGTACCTATATGCAGATTTTTTGACCATTTTCAGTAACCTCTTCTCTACCTCTTATTATTAAAAATAAATGTTTAAAGTCTCGAGGTGGCTCAGTGGTTAAAAGCATTTGCTGACCTCACTACGTGTCCTGCATCTGTGTCCTGCAGCTCCCAACTGCAATTTCAGCTGCAGAGGACCTAACGTCCTCTCTGACTACACAGACACCTGTACACATGGACACACACCCATATGCACATACACATAAATAAAACTAAAGTAAATAAATATTTAAGCAAACAAAAACAAACACAGTTTCTCCTGTGAATGTCTAAAAAGCCTAAACTTTAATGAGCCCTGATTTACTCGACTTTTGGAGTCCTCTCAGTCATTCTTCAGTCCCTAGATTGAACTGTGTACTCAAGGAATCTAATGTCTTTTCTATAAGAGCATTGTTTGCAGTGAGTGTTTAGGGAAAGAATCACAGATAGACTGAGAAGACTGACCTTCATAGACCGTCTTCCACAAGAGTCATTTGCTATTCTCTTTTTCTCTCTTTGTCGAGATATCTAAAGATTAATCAAACCTATATTGATTTTTTTCTTGGTCCATCTTAAATGTTGAGGCTTTTCTGCAAACAGGTCTGCACTTCTCACATCATCAAGATGCTGTCCCTGTGGACAATTGCTCCAGCAGTGTTTAGACTTTTTCATTTTGGTAGAAGAACTGAGAGAATGTGGCTTTAGATTAACAACATAATGAGAGGAGCATTCTGTTTTGTGTTTCTCCAGTTATTACTTCATCAGTTAAAGTTCCAGGCCATCCACACTAGAGACACATTGTGATAACCATGATACCAAAGAGAATACAAGACAAACAGGTGTCTGTAAAGCCTTTTCACATGGTAATCAAAGGGAACTTTCAAACCCAATTCCCAAACCTCACTGTGGATTTATTCAATCATTATCCATCCCCAGTGGTGGAACCGAAGCATAGGTGTTATCTGAAAATTCCAGAAGCAATTTTTGCTCTCCACCAGAGTCAAGAACTAGTAGAATAGCTGATCAAAAATCACAACCTCACAAGAAAATTGGACAACAGATCCACCTAGCACCATGAAAATTGCAGGTAATTAATATCACATTCTTCAGAAAATGTCCTGCTGCTTTCATTAAGGAGGATAATTAACTAGTAGAAAGATCATTTTGCTTGATTTTACATTGTAAAATTGAATTTTTTAACACAATCAATTATTATTTTGACTTCTTACTTATTATAACCCTAGTTTATTAGTGATAAATATTTAGTATCAATTTATTTCTATTAGAAGGACAATTTCTAAAGAATACAGGAGATTATGTTCAAAATTAGTCCTTTAAAATATTACATGAAGCATTCTACTAAAATATTGTTTAATTTTTTTCTAGTTGTAAGTAAACTAAAAGAAGTTTATAATCTTTCCAAAATATAAACTAACAGTATTAATAATTATATATATATATATATATATATATATATATATATATTACATTACATTACATTTTGGGCAGCAAGTGCCTTTACCTGCTGAGCCATATCCCCAGTTCAGTAATTTTAGTTTTAATATGATGTTTGGAATGATCATTTGCAGCAATACAGACTCTTAAAGAATAAGACAATTGTATGATGATTCTTCCTACTTTTCATAGTCTGCACATGTAGATATGAACACCAGAGTTTAAATAACCCCTTTACTGATATATAACTCACATCATGCAATTCATCCATTTAAAGGGGAATCAATACATTTACAGTCACAAACATCTTGAAATCAGTCATTTCTCCTTTTTCAATATTTTTATTACTTTTATTTTATGTGCTTGAGTGTATTGCCTGCATGAATGTGAGTGCACCCATGTGATGCAATGCCCACAGAGGTCAGAAGATAGTGTTGGTTCACCTGGAACTGGAGTTATGGATAGTTGTTGTATGCCATGTGGGTGCTGGAAATCAAACCCCAGTCCTCTGCCAGAACAGTGAGTGCTCTTAACCTCTGAGCCATTTCTCCAGCCCTTCTCTCTCTTTTTTTTTGAGATGGGATATCACTATCCTAACTGGGATGAAATTCATTATGTAGACCTAGATTGTCCTGGAACTCACAAGAGATCTGAATGCTGGGATTAAAGATGTGCACCAGGCCTATAATCAGTCTTATTCAAAATTTCTTCATTCTTACATTATGAATGGTGAAGGACAGTTGATTCAACCTTTTACAGAAGATTTCTGAACTACACAAATGATTCTTTAAAATTCAACCTTGGGGCAAGAGACATGCCTCTTATGGCAAGACAAAGTGCTGCTTTTGCAGAGAACCTGAGTTCAAATCCCAGCACTCACGCTTGGTGGTTCAAAACCACCAGTGACTCCAGTTCGAGCAGCTCTGACAAACTCTTCTGACCCTTATGAACACCCACACATATATGCACATATATGCTCATAGATACATACAAATACAAATTTAAAAAAAATTAAAATAAATCTTTAAATGAAATTGTACTTCAACTTTAAGAACTGGAATCATGTTTCCCTTTTAAGGGGTAGCAGAATACTTTCTCCTTTTAGCCATCTATCTCTGAAATGGAATGTAGGAAAAATACAAGGCTGTCTAAGTCAAACCATTTCATTACCTAGCGTAAGACACACTGTGATTCTGAAAAGTGGACAAGAAATCTGGAGGCGCATGAGGAGCATATCCATTAACTCTCCCTGAAAAGAAACACTTTAAACCTTTCAAAGAAAATGTGTTGAAACTATTTGGAAACATCACAACATATATATCGTCATGGATTGTACGGACAAGATGTGAGATAAAGATGATTTGTGCAAGTTTATTTGAAGAACATACCGTCTAGTAAAATACGTGAAAAATGTTGTCTTTATAAACATGTTGGGGTTTTGTATCTAATTTGCAGAAATTATTATCTACCAGTCGTTGTTTTTAATCAAAGATACTATTAAAGCTAGAGCAGTTTTATTCATCTTTTGATACTTCTACACATTGGAAAACAGAAATATTTAAAACTTTGGTCAGACTCCTAAGAAAAGAAAAGAAAGAAAAGAAAAGAAAAGAAAACAATTCTTAATCAAAAGATTTAATATTACAAAATAAGATTGTTCTCAAATTTTACCAAAGACTATGTATGCAATTTGGGACTAATTGCTTATTAAGTGGCTAGATTCATATGTGATATGGAGTATCTAAGAGCTCATAAGATGATAATGAAGAAAACATTATAAGGACCGAGGCTACCATTCAATAGAGTGGAACTCTCAGAAAGTCTCCAGTAACTGCTAACTATGCCTAGTTTACATCAGATAGGTGAATGAATGCCATTCACACATTGGTTGATGCAACGTCTGAGGAATGAATCTGAGACGTTCATTCAATATACATATTTGAATGTTCCTGTACTGTTTAGACTTTACAGTAGCAGTTTGCTTTATGTGGCACCCCGAGCCTCCTTTCCTTCAAGTTAAGTTGTAGCTGATGGTAAGTTAAAGAAAGAAGTAACTCATCATAAAAGATACTGACGTTTATACTGAGAGATTTGTGCTCCTCTCAACCGTGGTGAGAGGTTCATCTTATCGCAGTGGGTAATGTTTAATGCAGAGATTCCACACTCATCACTGTGCTGAGAACGCGCGGCTGTTAGTGCTCAGCCATAGGTGGGACATTCATATCCACCTCCCCAACCCAGGCCTCAGGAAACATCAAGAAGGCGAGGGAAGACAGAATAAAAGCGCTGCAGGATGAAGCGGAGACCTGTAAAGTCCTTCTGAGCATGACCCAGCTGTTTCACAAATCCGCTCGTGGCAGCTGTGGTTGCCTGAAAAAGACTTGCAGAAGATGAAGCCAGTCAATAATCTGCCGTGGATGGGGAAGGGCATACGAATACCTAACCCCACTGAGGAACTGTTGGCATTTGATGGCTACTGAGAGGTCGAGTCATTGTTCTTTGGAAGTGTGACCCCTATTATGTTGCCTGTGTTGGTTAATTTTTGCCAACTTGACGCAAACTACACACCTCAGTTGAAGGATTTCCTCCACCAGATTGGCCTGCGTGAGAGGCCTGCGTGTAAGGGATTTTCATGATAGCTAACCGTGGTCGGAGGGTCTAACCCACTGTGCATGCATCCCTAGGGAGACAGGCCTCGAAGAGGGTAGCTGAGCGAGGCAGGGGAGACAAGCCAATAAGCAGTGTTCTTCACTGTTCTTGGCTTCGGTTCCGCTTCTAGACTCCTGCCTCACATCCCACCTTGGCATCCCTGTGATGAACTCAAACCGATAAACCAAAGAAATTCTGTCCTCACCCATTTTTTTTTCTCAGTGTTTGATCACTGCAACAGGAAACACGGCATTGCCCAGGCCCCAGTGTTGTGGACCCACATCCGTGTGCATTTGGACAGCACTAACCAGACGCAGCCAGTTTTTAATAATTTAAAAAGAACACATGAAGGTAGGAAGGATAAGCTAAGGGGTCCCAGGGAGAGTTGGAAGAAGGCAGTAACGGGTCAATATAAAAAAAACCATCGTATTCATGTAGGAAATTTTCAACTAGTAATAGAAAATTATTTCAAAATATATATATATATCTGTAGTAAAAGGAAAAGCGCTTTATAGTGAAATGATGGACTTTTTCGTTATTTTTGTGAGTGGAATTACAGAGCCGGAGCAAGTCTGTTCTAAAGCTGTTTGTATTTTTCATCTCACCTGGGGTTAAGAACACAAACATAAGCCTGTAATAGAAAAATATCCTCCACATAATTTCAACATACTCTGAAATATATGCTTCATAAAAGATTTAAGATAGTTTTTCAACTCAATGTCACATATTTTAAACAGTTTCATAAGAATATGGCTAGTACTTACACTTCCAAATTTTATAACCATGAATGCTGAAATTTTCTACTTTTGCAATTTTGCTTTAAATTTGAAAAATGCAACAACATCACTGTGAATAAAATAAATTGACACAACGAGTTTAAGAAGGCACTTCTACCTTAAGACAGTGCCAGAAAATATTGTGTAAATAAGAATACCACATTACGAGACTACACTGGAATATCTTGTTTGGGGAAGATTTTTGTATGCCATTGTGTCCCTGAGACTGAATTCATCTGTAATTACTATTAACAAAATATAATGTTTTCCAAGATACCAGAGCCATTCTTCTTATTAACACAACTTGATAAAAAACAAGAAAGCTGTTGTTAAAACTGTGACAATATCCCCTTGAGACATGAAATATAATGGCAATCACTGTTATTCTGTCTCTTGAGACATGAGAGGAATCCAGGAGGCAGCTGGCAACCTGGTCTTGTAATTATTTCTCCCTGTGTTTGAACTATTAGGTGACATTTTTGCTAATAGAACAGGATCCTATCCTGTCCCTTCATACGAAACGTCATTATTCTTATAATTCCCATATTTTGTGGTAATGCCCAATGCTTGCAATGTAACAGAAACCTGAAACAGCTAAGACACAACAAGAAATCAAAGGTAAAGCATTTCCTGGCAGTATCTTTAAAATATAAAAGTTATGGAGACTCACTAGGAAAAAGAAAAGGCAAAAGTCATTTAAAAACCATTTTCTGACATAGTTTCTAAGTCTCTGTGTCATCTAGGTAGAAAGAGAGCATTGAGCGGGAATGAGCTCATTTGCCTTGCCTCACAGACGCTGGGAGGAATGGAGAGAAATAAAGACACACATTTCCAGTCATCGCTGCAAGTTCGTATCAAGGCAGCAAAATTGCCATCAAAGACATTTTCAACGCAAGTTCCTAAATTAAAATAATAAAATATATTCCTACGGCACAAAGAAAGAATCCATTCCCGAAGTCCTTCTTTCATCACTGCACCAGTCTATGTTTGAGTCCTTTCATATATTTATTTAAAGAAATAACCAGTAAATAAATCTGTCTTCTTCATTTTAAAACTGTTTGTTTACATAAAAATATATGACATATTTTTGTCACTCATTAATATGCTGATTTCCTTGCATATGACTTTTGAAAGCATTAATTCCACAGTGGCAGAGTCTCTGTGATGCAAATGATAGAATACAAGGAGACTACAAGGTTGAAGTCAAAATCCACCCATAAATGTGGTTGGGACTATTCAATTTGACAGGTAAACACAGTCTCCACATCATAGGTATGGGTGTTAGTTTATTTTTTGTTGACTGATTGCTTTTATATGTTTATAAGAAGTGTTTGATTGCATGAGGATGAGTTACCTGTGTAACCCAATGCCCGAGAAAGCCAGAAGAGGGTATCAGATACCGAGGAACTGAAGTTATCAAGCACAACCAGGGTCCTCTGGAAGAGAAAAGCCAGTGCTCTTAACCACTGAGTCTGAGTCATCTCTCTAGCCTCCAGGGAGAGATATTTTTGACAAACGTGTGCTCACACTTACTCTGGTTTCCAAGGTTTCACAGAATATTTTTCATAGCAGTTGGATCTGAATGGTCACTATTCAAACTACTAACTCTTTACATAACCTCTTTCAAAAAAGTTATTACATTTCTTTCTTTCTTTCTTTCTCCTTCCTTTCTTCCTTTTTTCCTTCCTTCCTTTCTTTCTTTCTCTTTCTTTCTTTCTTTCTTTCTTTCTTTCTTTCTTTCTTTCTTTCTTTCTTTCTTTCTTTCTTTCCATGTAGAAGTCAGAAGAAAATTTGCTGGAATCTATTATCTCCTCACATTATGAAACCAAATTCAGGTTATCAGCCTTAACAGAAAGTCCCTTTACTAGGTGAGACATCTCTCTGGCCTTGGTGATGCACCTTCTGTGGTGGATTTGGGTGGTGACCATAAATGCATTCCCTCTCTTAATTGTGGGAAGAACTTGAAGGATCTCTTAACAGGGAGAGATGAAACAAGGGAGGGAGTGGGGCTGCTTTGCTGCAACAGGAAGATAACAGAATGATGGCATCAGTCATCAAGGTGGGTAGTGGGTAGATGAAGAGGAGACAAGAAGCAAGGGTATAGACCAGGGTGTAGACCCGTGAGAGAGCGCATGTATATGAGTTCAAGAGGACAGAGAGGAGGAAAAGAAAGGGGGAGGGAAACGGAGGGAAGGGAAGGCTCAGTGAATAAAAGAAAATCTCAGAGAGAAAACTTAGGCTTCTGCAGTTTATTACAGTGACTACCGGAGTCCTGGCACTATGATCACCACAAACAGCCATTGAGTTACTATAATAATTACCAGGTACTCAACGCACAGTTTGTGGCCAGACATTGTGCCCTGTGCTTCCCTTACAGGTGTCCTCTTGGTCAACTCTCTGCCTTACTCCCTTGAGAAAGAGTCTCTCACTGAACCTAGACATGGCTTAATTTCAGGTAGGTTGATGAAGTAGGAAGTCCCAGTGATTCTCCTGCCTCCACACCCCTGGTGCTGGGGTGCATTGCTATGCCTGAATTTTACATGGATGCTGGAGATAGGAACTCATGTTTTCATGTGCACACAGCAAGTGCTCTTTCCCACTGAGCCATCTCTCAGCTCCTGAGATTCTTAAGAACATGTTAAAAGATTTTCTTAAACTTATTTTAAATTTTCAAACTCTTTAAATATTAAAGATTATAATAAATTTTTCTAACATCACACATTTGAGAAACAATTTCAGTCCAGGTAGTAGCTA
This sequence comes from Eospalax fontanierii, assembly GCA_035773235.1. Taxonomy (NCBI): domain Eukaryota; kingdom Metazoa; phylum Chordata; class Mammalia; order Rodentia; family Spalacidae; genus Eospalax; species Eospalax fontanierii. The sequence goes on along the minus strand of CM069547.1, from coordinate 47,155,271 downwards.
GTAGAATTGGTTATACAGCAACAATAAATTCCACAGTGACTCTTCTCCATACTACACTTCATTTGTTAAAACAGGGATCATAAGACGGTTCCAGACTTTATGTACATTACACTGAATGAAAACTTTTAGGCACTAACAATTCCATGTGTTTAATATTCAACATGCACAGTCCTAGAAGGCAATGCGTATTTTAAATTTCTCATTGCATATCCTTGTACTACTGCTGAACTTTTAAAATTGTTCCTTTGTAACACTACTAAGAGTTGGCAAGACAACTTTCTGGTATGATACTTTAAAGTTAAAATTGTTCATGCTGCGTTTTCTGAAAAATGTGATAAAAGATAATGTAACCAGCGTCATTTATGCCTAAATGATGCAACTAGAATCTTTTGTTTTATGCTTTCACGCTGAGATAATAAGCCTATACAGTTTAAACCTGGAAAAGTGTACTAATAAAATCATTACAACGACTTCATTTAGTGCACTTTAAAAAGACAAATAAGCCAGAATTGTTAACTCTGACAGTATTGAGGCGTACAATTTTGGCATCTTATAATTCTCAAATCTCTATTTTGCTCATATTTTTTCAACTTTTATTTATGTGTCTCTGGGCGCATGTACAAGAACTCTTGTTTTCACAGTGTTCTTGGAGGCCAGGAGTCAGATTATTTGGCACTACAATTAAAGCAGGCCATGAGTACCCATTGTTTGGTGCTGGCAACTGAACTCAGGCCCTCTGCAAAAACAGAAAGTTCAACAAGTTAAGAAACTGCTGAGCTACCTCCCAGCCTCCATTGCTTCTGTTTAACCATCTAGTGGGCCTTTGTGCCCACACCTGCACAGTCTTTACCTTGGCTTCTTGTACTCATTGCATAGATACACTATCAATCGTATTACCTGATCCTACATGTGCATATACTTGAGTTCAATTTGCTAATAATATCCTCAATCATTCATATGTTATCGGCTTTATATATAAGTGAAGTTATTCTAAGTGGAATTTCAGGTCCAATTATTTTTTTAAAAGAGTTATCACTATCCATTGCCATGGGGTATGGATGAGAGGAATCCCATTCTGTGACCTTTTGCATCCTGCAATGTCTGCCAAGTCCTGCTGCATCTGAGCAATGTAGTCTGACAGGCTACAGGGACAATGATTCATATCAGGGTGAGACTGTAAGCTCAGAATAGCTCCTTTGCAATTTGCTATGGCTTGTGCATACTGCCGATTGGTCTTGTATTGCAAAAACTGTAAACTTGATAGTTTCCATTAAGTCACACCTAAGGCACAGGAAACTGACATATCCAAAAACTGTTATGCAAATATGACTCCGCTAGTATTCAAATCACTATTCAACTTTTGCAACTGATGAATCCTTAATATCTCCTCCTCTCCTTACCTAAAACATTTAACCGGAGACCAGTTAGTGATGAAGTCAATGCAAATTTCTGTTGCAGTACTCCAACTCAGAATATGAGATGGAAAAATATATTCTACACTTGGAGAAGAATTCACTAATTATGTTTATTTTGAAACTTATTTATTCAATCAGGTTATAAAGTGTTGAACAGAGGGAGGGAAATAAAATGAAGAATTGAGGTTACAATCCCTAACGCTGTTAATCATTTGGATTTAAAATTAAACAGCATCTGTTATTTCAATGACTTTTCTCAAAACAGTAGCTATATTCTGTTTTTCCATAGTATAGCATCCTACACAGGGAACTAATCCCTGATAAAATAAAATATGAATAGGTTAGAGACCAATCTGAAACTTGCTCTGAAACAGGAATTATTCCTCATTTTTGCTTCTTGTCTTTGTTTCCCTTTTAACTCACCTATCTAATATCTGAGATTTTAAGGAACTCATTCATTAAACATTAACAGATTTTCTTTATATGATATGCACTCTTTTTAAAGATTTATTGTTATTTTCAATTGTGTGTGTGTGTGTGTGTGTGTGTGTGTGCACATGCCTGTAGAGGCCAGAAGAGAATTCACAACTTATGGAACTAGAATTAGAGGTGGTTGTGGGCCACCCAGCGTCACTGCTGGGAAGTGAACTCCAGTCTTCTGAAAGGGTAGCAAGTGTTCTTAACCTCTCAAGGGTCTCTTCAGCCTCCAACATTCATGCTTTTAAAAATGTTTAATAATCAGCCAGCCATGGCGGTGCAAGCATTTAATCCCAGCACTCCTGAGGGAGAGGGAGGTAGATCTCTTTGAGATCAAGGCAATCCTGGTATATATAGCAAAATCCAAGCAAGCTGGTGCTACAAAGAAATCTTGCATCAAAAAGAAATCCAAAAAACAAGTTCAATAATTAAATGTTATATATGCGCACAAATGTCATTTCTCTTACATGCTCAAGTATTAATATACTTACGTGTATATATATGATTGCGTTTGATTTGCTTACAGAAAGAATGAACAAAATCCATGAAGTACTTGTTGCAAGATGTCGTGTCTTATTACTGACAAAAGAAACTTAAATTCACTTTAAAAGATACAAATGTTAAATAATAATATGACATGAAATAGAAAGATGTGTGGACCTTGATCTTTTATCTTCTAGTTCTCAGGGAAAGACCTCAGCCTCTTTTACATTATAATGTTGCTTACTGCTGTAATTAAAAGGAAAACACTTGTACCTCAATTATTGATTTCATGACTTAAAGAGTAATCAAGTGGCTAACCCTTTATAATCTGAGGGATTTTGCTTTTATTCTCTTTGTCTGATGAGTTTTAAAGGCAATACTTTCCTCTTTTCTTTAGTATTTTAAATAGACTATCTTAGGCCCTGTTGCTCTGTCATCTTAGGTAATGTTTCTTGATCCACATTATATAAGGAGGAGAAAAATCCTACCAAATTCTCCCCTTTTCGTAAATCGTCTTCACTTCCTGTTAACATAGGAATGCACTTCCATCAACAGCTTTTCTCAAATCTGTCCTGCAGACCAATCTTGTTGTTTATATTTTTTATTATTTTCATTTTATGTGTATGAGTGTATTGTCCGCATGTTGGTAAGTGAACACTGTCTTTCAAGGACTGCAGAGGTCAGAAAATGGTGTTGGATTCCCTGAAACTGGAATTATAGACAGTTGTTAACTGCCATGTGGATGCTGGAAATTGAACCTGGATCTTCTACAAGAACAGTCAGTGCTCTTACTCTCTGAGCCAGCCATCTCTCCAGTCCCCAAACTTTGATTATAAGAAGTTCTATCATTTTATGGTTAATTGTTGCATGGGGAGCTCAGTTAAGGAAACTGTAGATCTCTATAAATGCTCCAACTCAAACAAACACCACAAAAACAAAGCCTTAACCTTAATCTCAAGATCATTAAGAACAGATTTTCAAATCTCAATCCTCCTGGATTGCATAATCCAGTTTTCCAAAGGAGTAATGGTTGACCTATCTATTAATATGTTCTTCAGGAAAACATAATGCATTGCCAAGAGAAGAAGGCAGAAAAAAGGCACCTTTATACCAAGTCTTTGTCCACCATTTCTGATGTGGAGCAATAAAGGTTAGTCATAGTTTGTGAAAAATGAAATGGACACATCTTCTAAAATGGGAGAACAATAGTCCTGGGACTAGAGAGATGAATCAGAGTGTAAGAGCACTGGCTGCACTTTCTGAGAATCAGGAGGCAGTTCCCAGCATCCACATGGATGCTAACAACAGTACCAGGTAATCTGACACTCTCTCCTGGCCTCTGGGCATTGCACACACAGCACATTTACACATATACATAAAGTAAATAAAAAATATAAAAACTAAAAAGGAAAAGAGTAACCAAATATTGAAAATCAGACAGAAGAATAAGTCATTTGGCTATAATAAAATAGCATGCTAATCAAAAAATGTAAGTCTTGATCTCTGAAGGGACATTGTCCACTTGACAAAGGTAGAACTAATCAAAGGCCACCAATGCCTTCTGGGTGGGAAAGGGAAAGACTGAACATCCAGGAACTCTGAAGGACTTGTTCAGAGTAAGAAGGGTTTCTTCAAGCATAGTAGTCACTGCACTGGGCAGAGAACCAATGCTTGGCAAGCAGGTCTTTAAAATGATAAACCAGTGGCTAGAGAGATGATTCAGAGGCAAAGGACACTGACTGTTCTTACAGAGGACCCAGATTCGATTCCCAGCACCTACATGGCAGCTAACAATTGTCTGCAACTCCAGTTCCAGGGGACAAGTTGGCCTTTTCTCACCTCCTTGCGCACCGCATGACAGGGCTTCACTTTCATACATGCAGGCAATACACTCATACAGGTTAAATAAAAATACTAAAAAATTAAAAAAATAAAATGATAAAAATTTGAAAGCACCAGGAATGTCCCATGGGGAAAAAGACTTTAATGAGCCATGACTTCTCAGCATGGAAGTTTATGCAGCTACTAACATGGCAGTGCAGGTGAAGATGTCCACTACAGCCTACAGGTCACATCTGAAACCCTTCCGGCTCTCATGAGCTAAGTCTCATTGGAACATAGCCACACCCATATGCTGAACCTTTGTTTATGGCTGCTCTTCTTATACAGAATAGAAACTGTTTCTTTGCCTCAGCAAATATCTAGTCAGCAAAGTCTAAAATATGTGCTGTTTTCTTTTCAAAGAGCTCTTCTTACACAGGTATTAATAGGCACATTTGGAACACATTTTCACTAGCCAGTACTAAGTGAAAAGAGAAAACTGCAAAGTTACACTGGTCATATATCTACAATTAAGTTGTTAATGTGTAGTATGGCATGTATTAGTATGTAGGGAAGCATACACACTACAAAATTAACAAGAACTATTTCAACTATTAAGTTCTCATGTGAGGGCTAGAGAGATGGCTCAGTGGTTAAAGCATGAACTTCTCTTACAGAGTATCTGGGTTCAAGTCCCAGGACCCATACAGAGGCAAGGAATGTCCATAATTACAATTGCAAGGAATCTGACATCCTCTTCTGACTTCTGTGGGCCTTGCATGGCACGGGTGCATTTGCATATATGAAATAAACTCATACATACAAAATTAAAATAAAAATTATAAAAAGATCATAAGTGAGAGCAGGAGGTAGTGGCACATGCCTTTAATCCCGGAGGCAAGTGGATCTCCCACAGCTCAAGGCCACCATTGTCTACATAGCAAGTTCCATGCCAGCCAGGGTTACATAGTGAGGCACTGTCTCAAACAAAACAAAACAAAAAGATCACAAGTGAGATATTGCTAACATAAATTAAAAAAAAAGGTACTTTAGGAAGAAAATGAACAACATCATTATGATGGTTTTTCTTTTCAGTTGTGCAATCCCTTGTTGTAAGAAATGAGCTTTCAGAGAAGTAACAATTAGAGAGGTGTTTGTTGACCTGGAAGATGATGAGAGCCTCATTTAAGAGCCAAGCAGGCTGCACGTTATTTGATAGCACTTGTCTGGAAGGGGAGCAACTATTCATTTTTAACCATAATCTCACAAGCATGAAGAGTCTGTTATGTTCATCTGTCCAGCTTCAGTCAGACATGAAACATCTGTCACTGAACTGTTATCAGACATGGCAGCAAAGGTTCTTCTCAGTCCAAGTCCAGCAACTGCTGCAGGAAAGAATGTCAGATAGGGTAACCAGTTCATCAGTCCCTGTACCAGATTATCATAATTAATTATGTTTGCAAATTTAGTGGGCATCTCCAAATTAATAATAATAATATAGGCTAGACAGGATAGCTCAGATGATAAAGTGATAGCCTTTTAAGCATAAGGTCCTGAAATCAGTATTCAGAATCTACTAAAACAAAGCCAGGCATGATGACACTTGCTTTAATCCCCATACTGGGGAGGCAGAGACAGGAGGTTCCTCTGGCTTACTAGTTAGCAGTCTAGTCTACTTGGAAAGTCTAGACCAGTAAGAGATCCTATCTGAAAACACTAGGTAGATTGCTGTTGTATAGGTATACTGTTTCCTCTCTGTTTCAAGGGATAAGCTTCCAAATGTGATTGACAGCCAACTAACCAATGACTTAAGGGGGGAAGTCTAGCAGAAATGCATGGAAGGATGGGAAGGAGAGAGGTGGGCGTGGCACCAGGGCTCATTCTTGGGCGCGTGTTCCAGCCGTCCGGGGGACTTATGATCAAAATGAAGGCTCCGTCATATGAAATCTCAATGATTAATCCTTTGTAAGTAACCATGAATAAATTAATTTCTCCAAAAGAGCATTCTCTGTCTGCTCAATCAGTTCAAACCTGAGGGTGGAGGGGTAGAGCTGAATGCCGGGCCTCACCGAGAGAGAATTCATGATACAATTGCTCTTAAAGAATAAGACCCAAGGCTGTTCCCTGACCTCCACCTGCACGTGCACAAATAGGCACACAATCACACACACACATACACACACACATAATCACGAATACAAAGAATAATCATGGCAATATATTCTAAGGCATATATATATATACATATATGCTTTATATATGTATGTGGGAGTGTTGGTATATGTGTGTGTATGTGTCTATATATGCCTCTCTATAAATATATATGAGAACACAAAATATACACATTTGTGTAAATGTATGTTTGTCTTTTTCCTGTCATTGAACCTAAAAACAAACTCAAACAAGGAAGGTGAAAACATTTTAAGTACTTAAAACACATAATCCACACGCTCTCATTGCCAATGTGAACTGAAGTTTTTGACTGTGGCTTGTTTAATTTGGATGAATAGATATTTACACATGTGTTTCGAAAACATCATCAAATTATTTGTGGTATTTTTGTTATTAAATCACCTGGATCTCTTGAATCTCAATTCATCCTTACAGCATTTTCCTAGATGAGCACATTAGAATGCACGATAGAAACTTTATATATCTTAAAAGCTTGTGACTTTTGTTAGGTTCTCTGTGTGTCTTGTGTTTGTGAACTCTTTTGTTTTCTGAGGGCTCCAGAGAGGCTTGTGAGTGGAATCTGAAGCTAGGGACTATCTGTTTGTTAGAGGACACCTAAGAACTAAGTGCTGATGTGGAGGAATGAGGTGTCTTTGGAGCCAGAAATCAGGTGACATTGGCTTTACCCATCAATAAAATTCTTGTTTATATATCATTAAAATTGTGGGAGACTGTTGTCTATGTTCATTATATGGTTGTATTGATATAAAATGAGTTAATAATTTGGAAGTATTTAGACCTACACAGTATGTATCACAGAGATGTGTGTTGGTTAATACAATGCTAAGGAACAGAACGCCAACCTATAGTGCTGCAATGGACCTTCAAGCAGCCAGTGATGGGGGAAAGCACTGAGGGAAATCGTTTTTGATTATAAGCTGAAGATGTAAGTCAGACACAGTTGAAAAGCAAAGAAAATGCAAAGACATAAAACTCTTGGGAACTCCATTGTTGTTACAGAATTAAGTTGCATTATTAAAACTTGAAAGACTTGGGCCTGTGAGGTAGTCCAGTGGATAAAGGATCAAACTAAAGACCTGAATTTCATCTCCAGGACTCACAAGGTGGAGGGACACTGCCAACTCCTGCAAGTTGTCTTCTGACTTCTACATGTGAGGGGGGCACTGACTCTGAACTCCTGTAAATTGTCTTCTGACCATACATGTGTTTTGTCATGCATGTGGTTATACACACACAAAAGATAAACAAATATATAATAAAAATTTTTAAAACCCGAGTCTAACTGGTTAATGAATATGCAAGAGAGAAATTTTGTTTCACTCTTATCCTGGACATATTGCATGGATACTGGGCAGGCAGAGTCCATTGGACTGATTTTATTTTTCTCTTTATTCTTCCATAGTGACTAGAAGACATGGTTAATATTATTTTCTTTTCTGCCATCTCTAAGGATTGGAGTATGGGCGCATTTCACAACCTCCACCTGCATCCACATCTCGCACCCTCAGCAGTCAAACTACTAAAATCATGTGTTTCTTAGAAAAGTTAAGTGACTTCTGCCCACTCCTCTGCCTGCATGACCCTGTCATGAATAACAGCTTAGCCCATGCATTTCTCCTCATTGTGTATCTTCTACAGAATCTGTAATCTCTCACTATTAATTAGGCATCACTTAAAATGTATGAATGAATCCTGTACTCTCACAGCTTCTTCTGGATCATGATTATTTTAATAGAATATTAGCACTGCTATTGAGTTTGATTCAGGCACACCAACAAGATATCAATACAGTTATGTAAATGCAATTTTATTGACAGTACCAGAAAATTATAGATCAGTAGACACAGTTTCAATGAACTACTTTGGACTTCAGTTTAAAAGTTGGAACTCTATGGATCTGGATTGAGTATACTCTCACAGTCTCCAGGGTCTGGTTTCAATTGCAAACCCTAAAACACACATCTAAAACTTGAAGACAAAAGATATTATCTGACTTATTTTTTATTTGTTAATAATAAACACTATTTTATTTATTTTTCTCTTTAATTAAAAAGCAGTTTAATTAGGACAGATAGATAAGAGTGCCTAGTGCTCTTGAAGAGAATCTGGGTTCAGTTCCAAGCACATCACAATAGGCAGCTCACAGGCGGCTATAACTCCAGTTTCAGTTAATCCAGAGCCCTCTTCTGACCTCCATGTGCACCAGATACAGACAGTGAGGATATGTACATGCAGACACTTGCACATACATATCACATACATATTATTTTACAAAAATAAGTAAATTGGTTTAAAAAGTTTAAATAGTTCAGTTCCCTATAGCTGTCTATGTGGTAATAAGCACTTTGCATTTCAACTTATGAGTTAAACCTTAAAATTTTCCTAAAATTTTATATAATTCTATATCTGCCATTCAATAAATTTCACCTAAATTGGATTTCTATGAATTTACAGCACATAAATATCAATTTTAATAACTCTAAATGGGAAAAGGATTTGAAATGGCCTTCTTAGACTCACAAAATGCTTTTTGGAAGCCCTGGACAGATGGTTCAGTGTCCATGTGGTATATCACAGCCATCTGCAACTGCTGCTTGAGGAGCTTGATGCCCTATTCTGGCCTCTGTAGACACTCCATGCTTATAGTACACATACATACCCACAGGCAAACACACACGCACATAAAGTTAAAAGAAAAATCTTTTGGAATAAAAAGCTTCAAATCTAAATGCAAAGGACAAGAACAAGGTCAATGTGTCACACAAACACCTCTATGCAATAGTCTCAGGAAGGTAAGGTGAGTCTTTGGATTGACAATGGTGCATGCTGGAGTTGGAATGCACAGAATAATTTCATTTCTTAAAATGAAGCTAAGTATTCTTTCTTTCGGTTGTTTCATTTCCTTTCCTTGTAAGGAAAATCTAGCCCATAGAAGTGGATTTTAAAATTTTTTTCATTGAAGCCGACCAGCCTTCCAGATTCTTGGCAGCCTCCCTATTTGCTCCCAGCATCCCAGCACCCAGCAGCATCCTTCCTGAGGCTCTTTGTCCTCTGTTACTTCCCATCTTCTATTGGGGGTCTCAGCACTTGAGGCCAGCCTGAGGGGACTGAGGAAAACTCTGCCATGTGGGGAGGGGACAAGTAGATGCAGAGTTAAGACAAACTCTGGGAGCTGGATGGGAAGCAGGCCAAGCAAGTGGGACTGCAAACTCGTTTATGAATAGGTGCACAAGCTCTTATAGGCCTGGATAGCCAATGACCTTAATGGATGGGGTCCCAAATACAGCCAATAGTAAGTTTCTCCTCAGGTAGGCAGGTTCTTTCCCGGTGCTGGTCTCACGACTTTCCAGAGCAGAACCTCATGTCCACAGGAGCCATTCCTCTATTCCTCCTAGCAGGTGGCCTGGCTAGGCCCATCCTGTATTGTGCCCAACAATCTTCTTTGCAGACCCACCATATAATTGCCTTTGTCCGTTGCCAAGAAGATCATCTGTGTGATATTCTTGCTCCCAATTTTTCCTCCCACTTACATTTGACAGTGTGCTCCCAGAGCCTGACTCTAAATATACATCTCTTCTGTTTCCATGAAAAAGAAGAAATAGATAATAAAAAAGCCCAACAGCAAAAAAGAAAGAAAAAAAAATTCTAAAGCTCAAGGATTCCACTAAAGTTTATCTGACAGAAATCACTCAAATTCCGTAGACAGTCTCTATCCACCTCAAATCAAAATGCACTAATGCATTATTAGTACTGTTTCCACTTGTATTATCTATAATTCTAGTTCCAGTGATAAACACTCTGATCAAGCTAATTTCCAGGAAGGAAGAGTTTACTGGGGTTGCAGTTCCAGAGGAATAAGGGACCATCATAGTGGGGAGGCCTGAGAGAGCATAGGCATTCAGAGCAGAAAACCAAGAGCTCACATCTTCAAGCAGGCAAGGAAAACAAATTTTAAACCACCCATTAAGGTCATTGGAAATTGAATGTGGCTATGAACTTTCCAAGCATCCCTGAAACCACTCCCCAAGTACACACTGATGTGTTTCCTCCAGCCTGCAAACACCTCCTAAATGTTTATAAACTGCAGCACCAACTGTGTTCAAATATTCAAATATTTGGAACCTATAGGAGACATTCTCATTCAAACCACTGCACCCTTAGATAAGAAAATGTTGTCTGTTTTATTAACAAAGTCTATGAGAAAATCAAGAAGAATTCCAGAAAGAATTATTTATTGCTTTTGAACAAAGATGCCTTGCAATCATCAATTTTTTGTACTAAAACTAGCAATGTGTTTTATAGTGTTAAAGTGGCAAATAACCAAAGAAAATTAACTGAGATAGAATAAATTATCTCCAGTTTATTTGTTGAAAACGTCTTTGCAGCTTCACTGGTCAATCACTTGCTCCTAGTACCACCTAGAGAGGCAGGTTACTGTATGTTATGCTCAGTAGACAGGTGGAATACTTAATATGTTAATGATGCAGTGAGTATTCCCCACAATCTCATCTTCTGGTGGTATATTCTCTAATTCTTGGCACAGAGAGTGTAGGCACTGGTCTAGTTAAATAAATGTAGCTAATATGGAACATCTGGAGTCTGAGTGATTTTTCCCAGAGGCCTGAAAGTCATAACATTTGGGGGCCTCAGCAAGATCCTGGGAAGAGAGACCCTAGACTCAGGGCAAGTACCAGGGTCTGACCAAATTCAAGGAGGGGAGTCTTCACAACTTCTAAGGCCATGGGAGCCTCAGGGCATTGACTTGTTTTATAAAATTGAAAATTCTAGAACAAATTTTAAAATAAAAGATCAGCAATTATATAAAAACGGGTCTCTGGAGGTACATTGGTAACTTTCTGGTGTCTGAACACTTAGGGAGATTGATGGGCACATCGGATATGGTCATTTAACCCTGGTCTCCAGGGGAAGAAGAAATGTCTCCTTTCCCCATTGGTTTCTTGGCGAGTGAATGAACATGGCCATTGTACACTTTGCATGTTTGTTCTGATCTTTTGTGTCTCGTCTTTTGCTTTGTGTACTGTCGTCTTTTGGTGCACCTATAATTACTGATGTAAAAATGAGAAGAGAACCCACTCTACTAAAACCACATTTGGTTATATGTTAAAACATTTCCAGAAAAGATTCTGTGATAAAAGTAAAATATGGAGTACAACCATGTGGCTGTCAGTCAGCCATGTGTCTGACCTCGATGCAGGTTCTAATTGTTTAAATGACTTTATCTAGCTAGTTATCTGGACTCAGGACAATTGGGAATGTAAATGCCTTGTCTCTCTGACAAGAAAAAAAAAGAGTTTCAAAAACCATTTCTTTCCATAGGCTTTTTCTCAATAGTGGTTTTCTTCATGGGTGGGGAAAAGAAACAGTTACAGGATCCTAAATTTGAACCTTAGTCACCATAATCCCAAGACAGCTACTTTTCTGACTAGATTCAAGCATTTTAACTTTTAGTGAAAAAGGAGAATCACACAACAGGCTGGGGGAGACATGTGCTCCCTGCATGTAACTTCTCATTCTTTTCTACTGCCTTTTCAAGTTGTTATTTCTCCAATAACAAATTGTATCTAGGAATGAAGAAATCCAGAGGACACAACTTCGAATTCACCATCACACCGTGGTGAGATACATGAACTCTGGTCCTTGGTTGAGACCTTGCATTCCTTTTCTCCTGTTAGGTCTGTATATAGCATTTAACTGAGTGCTTTCTAAAAGTAAAAAGGGATTTCTCTTCACATTTAATCTGTAAGATATGTAAATCCCACAGGGGTTGTATTCTGGTTGGGGATGGGATCAAATTCATAATGGGATCATTTTACCATGTGCTTGGTCACCATCATGACTGATTATCTTATGAAAAGAGAGGCAAAATGTGATCTAGTCTCCATCTTGGGTGATGATATCATCAATATGGTGACAGTTACGTGGCTTGGCTGCAGTCTTGGATGAACATTTTCAAAATGGCAGTGACCTGTTTGACCTTGCCACAATCTTGATCCAACTACATGGCATAATTCAAAATGGAGAAACCTAGGAACTTACTGGTTCTGCAGAACTCTAGGGGATCATGACAACCTGAGAATTCTCTGGACTGCAGGCATTTAATCACATGTCCTAATCCTTCTGCAATTTATGTTTTTGCTTTGTTTTTCATTTCTGATTCTTGATGGGATCATGAAAAAGCAATTGATTCTAACACAGTCTTTTGTAACAAGGGCAATGCATTTTTGTGTCAGAGTAGGGGAGCAATATCAGTTCTCCACGATGGTAGTTTAAATTTTAACATTATTTTGGTCTATTTTTTAAAGGGGATTACCTTGAATTTTAACTTCTAGTATAGTATATTTACTGGTTTTCAAACTGTTTAAAGTTTTTACGTTGTCTTATGTATCTACTGGTCCTTACAGAGAACTATTTTGAGCTCTGACATTGTTTGCATGACTAACTGTTTTTAAAGGAAATTATTTTGGATCTTAACAACTTTTATATGGTATATTTGCTAATTTCTGAAAGTGGCTATTTTGAAATTTTACATTGTTTTAAATAATATATTTGTCAGTTTCTAAAGGGAACTAAAAATATTTCTAGTCATAGGCCTCCAAGACTATCCAGGTACAAAGTGAGCTGATGCTTTGTGATGACTTTTAGTGAAAAAGGAGAATCACACAACAGGCTGGGGGAGACATGTGCTCTCTGCATATAACTTCTCATTCTTTTCTACTGCCTTTTCAAGTTGTTATTTCTCCAATAACAAATTGTATCTAGGAATGAAGAAATCCAGAGGACACAACTTCGAATTCACCATCACACCGTGGTGAGATACATGAACTCTGGTCTGGGAAGCTCATGTGACTTTGCAGTACTCCAGGGCCAAACCTTACAAGAGACCAGCTACTATCAAGGCATAGCTACAGCAATGGGAGGTAAGGAGAAATAGCATGCTTGGGTGGGAGGTTTAAGATTCAAACTTCACTGATTATAATTCCTACATTTTTTGTACTGTGATCCAAAGCCTGTTGTTCTTTGAACTAGAATATATCCCTCTCTGATACTCAGTTGCTCCAAGCTTGGTTTGGCTCCTGTCCTTTCATTCCTGGACACCTCTGTTTTTCACTTTCTAGTTACATTGTCATGGGCAGACTAAAGGGAAAGAACATTTTCATATCAACTCTTTCCAAATTGTTTTAGGTACCATTGTTTTTTGTGTTCCTCATTTTCCAGATTATGGATACTTAGTTCAAAATTATGTATTTTAAATTGTAATATATTTTTCTAATTCAGACAGATTAAGAGCCGTTGTAAAAAGAAACCACCCTGAGAGCTAATAGTCTTGTCTCTCATCTAGTTAAAAATTAAAATTTGAATGGACAAGTCATAACTTTTAGGAAAATGGTCAGGAAACATTTAGAGGGATATTAAGATTCAGCCCACAGCAAAGCCAAATCAGAAAACCTTCCCTAAATTATATAATCATTAAAAGTTGGGTAGTTTCCTTAATGCATCAGGGCCAATGTTTGCTCCAGAGGTTTTATGTATGGTGGGTCCTGCAAAGGCAGGAGAGCAACCAGGAAAAATGCAAAAAGAATCTATTAAGTTCCTAGGGCTTGAGAGAGTCACAGAGGTAAGAGCGAAATAATTCAGAACAGCTTTCCCCTTCTTTAGTAAAGGAGAGGATGCAGGTACTCCAGAACATGCTGGTGATGAGGGATAGTGACTAAGTGTTTTATAGTAAGTGACTATAAAACAGGATTTATGTATGAAGATTATAATGGCTGGATATATCCAGAGTAAAAATGAAAGATAAGAAAATGTATGAAAGTTTTTAAAGGTATAAGATAATATTTTATGGTACATTAAAAATGAGACAAAGTTATATTTAAATAATCTAAATATTTCTAAATAATAGTTCAGTCAAGTAATTAAAGGTTAATTCAAGAATGTTTGGTTTTTGCCCAAGCTTTAACTACATAGTACATGATAATTAAAAGTACCAGATTGGTGGAAATTCTTGGGTATTTAACATCTGTATTTAGAGGACTATACCACTCTTGTCAGAGGGATTTGAAAGGACAATCTTTGTCCTTCTCTCACAGGTCAACTAAGTTCCAGGGGACTATGGGGCATCTCTTGAAATGTCCTGTAACTGTGATGAGTCACTTGTCCTCCTGTTCATGTCATGGAGACCCCGCTAGAAGGACTCAAACCAGTATCCAGTTTGCAAAGAGGAGGGTCAGCACAGGAAAACATTTCCTCAATGTTTCCAAGTGAAGCCACCATCTAGAAACACTTCTGACTTATCTTCACATAGATGGAACAGATAAAAGAAAGGCCTAGGGAGCCAGTGGCTCCTCTTAAGCCTATGTGACCACCATTGGAAATACTCAACTGAACTTAAGAGTGTTTTATTTAAGCCATCTGTATGGTCTTAAACACCCAATAGGAAATTATAACCAAAGATTATAGTGATTAGTATGCTTCTTTAAGTGTTCAAGGAATTGTATTTCCCAGACATTAAGTTCATATAAGATGCTATTTGCACAATGTCTAATGATTTTTTTCTTAATAAGAAAATACTGCTCAGATTTCAGACTTCAAATCTTGATCTAATCTAATATTGCAGCGCATACCTGAAGTCAAGAAGGACAAGCCCACTATTGCACTTACCTCAAAATTAAATGATGACTAATTTATTTCTCTCCCTGTCTAGAAGCCATTTGGGGGAGGGATATTACCTTTATTCTAGTCACTCAAACAAGCTGTCAAAGTGTCTGAAAATAAATTCTTGTTTCAAGTCCAGCCTTGACAGTAAAAATGAAAAACAAGAGAGAAGCCAATAGATGGAGCTCTTGGAAAACTTGATCAGGAAGACCTAATGGACTTTGACTTGGACATTTGAAACTTGCCTTGTTCTGATTTCTTGTCTAGAACGTACAGTGCTATCTACTCTTGCCTTTACTTTTTCACATCTCCCAGGCATCAGTCAAGGAAATTTTTTTCTTCCTAGAGCTAACAGTGATACAATTTGGGGGTCTTTTAGATAGACTCACTGAAGAGGTACCCCAATTATCACAATCTGCACACTTATTCAGCAAGAAGCTAGAGCAATCAGTGCCCCTATTTCCTATTGGCAATCAGGGTGAGCCCTTCAAAAGAATTTAAATAATAAAAATAAAAGGTAAATATTGACTACACAGTTTAGAGTAAAAAGACACCCCCCCCCTAAATAATGACCAGTTTATTTGCTAAAAGACAAAGCATCCTGTGCCCTTTAGTGCCCTATTGTATGCTAAAGGACCAAAATGCCAAAAGTATTTGGGAACTCTTATCTAATCCCTAAAAGATTTTAGGGTTGCCTCTTCACAGATAACCCAAGACAATTAACTGAGATAGACTAAACTATCTCCAAGGTATCTGTTGAGAAAACACACAGGTTTCCAGCTTCACTAGTCCATCATTTGCTCCTAGGACCACCCTTGAGAGGCAGGCTTACCTTAAGTTATACAGAATACTTAGTATGTTAATGAGGTGTGAGTCTTTATTCCCCAGAATCTCATTTTAGCATGCAGTACTCTATAATTTTTGGCCCAGAGGGTGCAGCCACTGGCCCAGTTAAATAAATTTGGCTGATTTGGAACATCTGGAGTCTTGAATGATTCTTTCCAGAGGCCTGAACATCATATCAATAGGTAAAGTTACTTTCAGGTTGTGTCTGCTCTTGAGTTCAGGTAACTGGGGGCAACAAGTTTCCAAAACCTTATTTAAAAATGAGAGTATCTGTGTTTTCAAAATACTGGAAACATTATAATATAAGATAGTCATCATTAGAATCCTCAAAATTCAAGGCACATTTTACGTAGATGTTCGGTGACAAAACCAAGTTTTAATAAAAACATTAAATACTTCAAAATTAAATACATGTAGTCTAATATTTGAAATGCATGTCATGCTCAAATATTGATAAACAACAATAAAATGCAATACATTCTTTCAATGGAGGTAAGCACAGATTTCAGTTTATAGTCTTGAGTATATATTATAGATAACTCTGTTCTAGTTTTTGTTAAAGATTTTTTTTTTTTTGGTATGTATGTTTCTTTGTGGATATGTGTAGTTACAGACAGTTGTAAGTTGGCTGATGTGGGGTACTGGACTAGAGCCTTTTCTAAGTGCAGTACAGGCTCTTAACTGGTGAGTCAACTCTCCATGCCCAATTGCAGAAGATTTTTAAGACTAATGTTAATCCATGTTTACCAATTTTTCATAAACTCTTTTTGCTAGTTTTGTGATCTGTATTTAGTAGATCTACTAATTGAATATAATTCTGATCTGTGTTTAATAGGTCTACTAATTGAATATAATTCTGCAAACTTATTTCCTAGCTTTGTACGGCTGGTTACCTCTATGGGATTAGGTATTCTATATCAAACACGGAGATGAAAGTAGTATCTCCATCTATTGCATAGAAAAGCTATTTTCTCTCTGTCTCCTGTGAGGGATGGGCTTCCAAATGTGATTGAGAGCCAACTAACCAATGAATTAAGGAGGTAGGTTTAGTGGAAACACAGGGCAGGCTGGGAAGGAGAGAGATGGGCCCAGCACTAGGGCACCATTCTGTTCCAGAGGTCCAGGGAGGTCCTTATGAGAATGCAGCCCCACCATACAACACCTCCATCTCCCTCTCTCCCTGGGGATGAATCCTTTGTAAGTAATGTAAGTAACTTGGAATAAATCACCTTTTCCAAAAAAGCATTCTGGGTCTGCCATGTCCGTTCGAATCTGGGGGTGGAGTGGGGCTGAAGGACAAGCCTCACCGGGAGAAATTCATGATACACCATCTTAAGCAGTCTTCCAGGTGATTAAACACTAATTATCTAGAATATATAATATATACTATATAATAAGAATTTATTCTTGGGATGGAGAGATAGATGAGCAGTTAAGAGCACTTACTACTCTTGCAGGAGACCTGTGTTTGGTTCTAGGAGATCCAATGCCCTCTTTTGGTTTCTACAGGGTGCACTTTCATAATATGCAGCCAATTATGCACATACAATAAAAAAAAATCTTTAAAAGACTGTATTCTTTAATTTCAGTGTGTTATTATTATACAAATTTAATTCTTTTTCTAGAATATTTTATAGATGTATACATTTTCATTATTACTTTGAAAACAGCCTATGTGAAGCAGTAGTGTCAGATTAGAGATTAGCAGGCTTGGAACACATTGGATATGGATCCTGTCTCATAGTCACCAATTTTTAAAAGCAAGGAGTGGAACTATAAGGACTCTTAATTATTGATCAGAGAAATGAGACCTGCATCATATCTCTGATGTTGGGAGAAGCGACATCTTGAACTGTCCTGACGTTCATCAAATGATACTACCCTAACTCGGTGCCAGAGTCTCTATACTTTAGAGGACAGCTATCTAGCCAAAATCTTGAAATAAAGAGCAGAGACAGAGGGGCTGAAGAGAGGGCTCAATAGTTAGGAGTAATGGCTGTTGTTGCAGAGGACTTGGGTTCTATTCAAAGCACCCACAGAGCAGTTAACAACCATTTATAATTCCAATTCAAGGGGATTAGACCCCCTTTTCTGGCTTCCATGGGCATCACACCCACATGATGCACTTACATACACGAAGGCCAAACAGTCATAGACATACAAATAGAAATAAAAATTTAAAACTTTTTTTAAAAAAAGTACAGAGCCATACCACTGCCCTGCTCCCTTCAGAGTCAATTCAAAATGGCCTGACAGTCATTTGGACATTAGGAAACGCTCATCAGGAACACTGTATGTTCTAGAGATTTTAGAGTTTGTACAGAGTCTGTTTAAAAGGTGCATTGCTACAATGGTCCTTCCTACAGCCCCTACCTGCTCTCCTCTTTTGGAGTATGTTGTCCTCTGCTTTGTGATAAACGCTGTCTTCTAAATATGCTCTGTGTATCTCCTCTGATTTCTTTCCATGGTGATCACAAAGACAGGTGCCAAGAGGAGTCCAGAGCATGATCCCAGCAATGGCAGGGGCATGTTTAAACTATATATTGAAACACACGCATCAACTCGAAATTTAGAATGCGTTCTACATGCTGTTGTTTCATTCAGCATGTTTGAAAAGTATTAGAAATTTAAAAAGTGACACTTCATGGCATAAATAGCCAGAATATTTTCTTATTTTTATAAAAATATTATACTGTAAGTTTCTAATGCTATGAAATTTACCAAATTATAAACTGAGTTGAATTTAGTGAAAGTCACTTGCCCTAATTTTGGCTAACAGAAAATCTTATTTCGAAATGGAAGGTGATGGTGAGTGATCTGAATGACCCAAATCTCCCCAAATTTAAAGAACCAGCAACCCCTGACCTCTAACTTTCAAAAATTCTTTCAGTGAGAACAGTGCATTTTTCTGTCCTTTGAGATGTAACTATTTTTTAAATCCTCTTTAAGTTTTCACCACCCAAGGATTATTTTTCTCAAGGCCCTAGAAACTTTCTCTCTGAAATGTAATTGGGCTATATTTCTTTCCCTCGGTTTTCCAGTTTTCCTGGGGTCAAAGGAACTGAACTCTGTATTGAGTTTTACCCCAAACAGTAAAACCAACTTTTTCCCAGAAGATCATTTATTTTTTCCATAAGAAAGTCCTTTAGCGTCTTAATTCTTAAAAAACCCTCTTTGAAACAAGGGAGCCAGCCTGTGTGTGCTGGTCTTTTCCTCCTAAGCTGGCAGTTTTTCTCATTGCTTCTGGTTTGATTTTTTTTTTCAGCAAAGATACAGTGATTCCAGGATTTGACCACTTTCTCTATAATGTGGGCAAGTTATATGTTTAAATCTCAGTTTTCCACTTTAACTTGTTGCTATTGGTGTTCTTTTCTCCTAGCCCAGGCTTCGAACTTGTGTTGTTCAAGCTGGCTTTGGATTCCTGATTCTCTCAGCTCTGCCTTCCAAGAGAAAGGGTGACCCACATTGGCTGCCACAGTTGGCTATCTTTTCTGTTTGTAAAAGGGAATTTCAAACATCTACTAAGTAGTGTGGTTGTCCACAACAAAAGAGATAACCTACTGTCACAGTAGCAGTAAATGCTCATTAAGAGAGAACTTCTTCTCCACAAGGGAATTGAATCTCTGGCCTAATCTTCCAATTGAGCACCTCAACTACCTGGCCATTTTTGTCCTTAGGTCAGCTGCTGAGATTTAAAGCTTTCCTGCCTTGGAGCTTTTTTTCTTTTCAATTCTAAGGAAACTGTCCTGAACTTCCTGTTGAGCCCTTCCTTAAATTCTTTTATTAAGGAGGCTAAGATTCCTGAGAGGCAACTTCCTGGTTTATCTAGGTCAACACTTTGAAAGAAAAAACATAGGAACTGTTCTTTTGAACAGAAACAAAAAAACTTTCTAAGAGACTGAATAAGAAATTGCCAAAAGAATCTGCCAATAAACACACAAACTAAATACAACATGCTTACTGTAATTTTTTTTTCAGTTGAAGCAACAGTACAGCATAGGTTTCCAACACACAGAGTACCACACATGTTTACAAACACTCCAGAAATGACAAGAGGCTGGCAAGGTAAATACCAGGAACAGAAATGCAAATGCTTTTGCTTCTCTGAAGGACAATCTGTCAACACATATCACAAATCATTAAATTGTCCCTCACAGATGATAAGTAGCTCAGCCTTGGTAAATAGTAACAGGTGTGCTTTGTAGATCTGTTTTCAGTGTAGTGTTCAAAAGTAGGAACTGTGCAAAGGAAACAAATCACAAGAAATGAACTGGCATGCATCTGTATTTGAAGAAATATGCACATTTGGAAATGCATGTGTGAGCCTTTTATAAGTTGAGAATGAGCCTATTATAAGTTGAGAAACTTTTCATGATAAAAACATACAGTGGTAAATATAAAACATTTAATATGTTGTCATCTCTATCTTCTGACACAAGCAAATATTGTCCAAAAATATAAATGTATTATTTTTCCTTTTTTTGTAAATTATTTATTGAATTTTTGTGTATTTCATGCAGAACATCTGAATCATCTTTCCACCCCTTTCCCCAACCACTGGATTTCATACATGTTGTCATTTGTGTTAAGGCCTATCCTGTCAAGTAAGTTCTCCTCGATGTCCCTCAGTGCAAGCTCATTCACAAAGATTTAGTCAGCTAATCTAGATCCTCTCCTGCTGTCTCTGAAGTTTTCACTATTTCAAAACTAATGATTGAAAGAATTGTGAAAATGATCAAAAGACGGATTTGAGGAATCCTCAGATACTGTACAAGTTCAGCTTCCCCTAGGTCAGTGTTTCTCTAACAGGAGTCCTGAATTTCTCTCTACCAGGAGTCCTGAATGTCCCTAAGAGGAGTCCTGAATGTCTTTAACAGGAGTCCTGAAGTTCCTTAACAGGAGTCCTGAAGTTCCTTAACAGGAGTCCTGAATGTCGCTATACAATCTGTTCTCTTCTCTTTAAACAGAATATGTACCTTACTTTCAACTTTTTTGACTTTATTCAGTATCAGTAAACCAAAATTATCTACCAAAGAATATACATTTTCCCACAATGTTTTCTGTTTCTTTTCTTTATATTTCCTTTATTTTTATTTCATGTGTTTGAGTGCATCACCTGCATGTATGAAAATGCACCAGTGTTGTATAGTGCCAGCAGAGGTCAGAAGAGGGTGTTACAACTGGTTGTGAGCCACCATGTGGATGCTGGGAACCTAACTCAGTCTTCTGCAAGACTAGCTGATATTCTTAAGTGCCAAGCTATCTCTCTAGCCCCATGTTTTATGTTTCTTAAAACACTCACAAACCTAAATAGCCATGTTTTGAAAAAAAATACTTATTTATTTATATTTTATGTGTATGAATGTTTTACATGCTTGTATACAAGTACGTGCCTGTAGAGGTTAGAAGAGGGCATTGGATCCCCTGGAATTGGTGTTACAGATGGTTATTAGCCACCATGTGAGTGCTGGGAACTGAGCCTGGTTCCTCTACAAGACTTTCCAGTGCTCTTAACCACTGAGTCATCTCTCTAGCCACAAAAATAGACATTTAAAAATATTTTATTGCATTTATATATTTATTTGTAGATGTATGGAGATCAGAAGACAACTTGCAGGACCCAGTCTTCGGCTACCACAAGTATGAGGTCTGTGTATCAAATTCAACTTATCAGGACTGGTGACAAATGCCTTTATCCACTGAACTGTCTAGCTGGCTCTAAATAGCTATTTTTTTTTAAATAGCTAAGTTTTCTTTTTAAGCATTTTTCTTCATGTAGTTGTAAAGTGGTTTCTTAAATTTAGAAAATATTCTTTAATATACCGTTCCTACAAAGCAGATAAATTCTAGAAAGCAATGTGTCTGATTACATAACTATTAAAAGTAACTTCTCAGCTAGATGCTGTTCCCCATATACTGTATATTGCTAATTGATATTAAAAACAAATAAAAAATAATCAAATCTAAGATCTGCCAAAATAATATGGACTCCACCTAAATTTGTCATAAGGGTTACCATGCCCACCACAGGTAATTTAATTTACTAAAGATATAAAGCTATTATCATTTTGGCTTCTTAGGGGACATTCTTCCTTGAATTCCTTATACTTTTATTAAAACAGGCATACAAGGTAATCAGCGGAAATAGAGGCATGGCGGTAAATGGTTAAACAGGACTTTTATAAAGAAACTCAGGCACCTCAGATGAAGCATTTTCTACCTAAAATCACTGTGAAGAAGCAAACTGAAACTACATTTAATAGATCTGCCTAAGATCACGTTATCTTTCCATTCAAAATTAAAATGACATCTGGAAAATAGAATGACCCTTTTCAAGGGACAGAGCCCAAATCTAATAATCTCCTTACTGAGTAGCATTGTGGTTTAAAATCAGATAGTTTAATACAATTTGGAAATTAAAAAAAAAAAATGAAGCCTTAATGATTCATTTGTAAGGTATGGAAGTTTTCTTTACACTTTATAAAACTGACAATTATACTTGTAATATGCATAATTTCTCAAAAGATTATAATTCTCTTCTTAAGGGAAAATAGACTCATTTGAAGCTTGACTAACATAAATATTTGCAAGAATGATATATGCAAAAAAGTTAGGATGGGAAAGGAGAGACGGCTCAGAAGTTAAGAGTGTTGGCTGCCCAGCAGAATCCCAGCACCCACATGGCAGCTAACAACTGTCCTTAACTCCAGTTCCAGGGGATCCAATACCCTCTGCTGTCCTCTGCAGGCACTGCATGGCACAGGTGCACTTACATTCATGCAGGCATAACACTCATACACATAAAATTTTTTAAAAATCAAAAAATCATTTTTTAAGAAGCTAGGGTGAATTTGACTGGTTTCTGTAGGATTCTGACTTTTAAGGGCATTATCAACACCTAACTAATTTTTGCTTGTTTTTTATTTTGAAATGGTAGACTTGTGAACCTTTGCTAGAGCATACAAACCAGGACATAAGGTTGATACAATCTTTTACAAATCTTTAGTTATGATTTGTAATTTTCTAGTTAGACCACTGATTAGCCTTTCAGGTTCATGATCCAGTACAATAATCTGTATCACACATAGCTGCCAACGTTCCTGAGACCCCCTCCAAACTATGAAACCTTTCAAGTAGTTTTAGTGCTTTTAATGAAGTCTCATCGGTTATTTATACAAAATATCTGATTTTTTATTTTTTATTTTCTCATGAATAAAGTGGCCTCTAGATTTTTGGAAAGAACATTACAGTGATTGTGAACCAGTCACCTTGCATCCCACTGCCAGACTGCCTGACATTATTCAACATTGTCACATTCTTGCTTTTTGTGGGCAGGGTATATTTTTGGACCTGTCACAGGTATTGGCACATACCTGTTACTATGTGGCCATTTCTACATCTCTGCCAGTGAAGCTGAGTTGGTTCCTGGTGGGGACACTAAGGCAATGAGTGGCTCAGAGACCGGGAGAGGTCTTAACTGCTTTGTTTTCTGTCTCCTCTTATATGAAGGTGAGGTAAGAGAATCTGTTAGAGACTAACATACAGAAAAAACAAATGGCAGAGGAAGACTACAAACCCTGCTGAACAGTGGTTATTTGTAGCAAAACAGAGAGTACACAGAACAGACCCATAAGGGTCACAGGCACCCACCTTGTTTGTCATCGTAACCTGGGGACCTGAAAGCACTACTGATACACGTTCAAGCACAGTTGTTTCTTTCTTTTAATTCCTTATTTATTCCTGTTATTATCCCTGTTTCCTTGCACAAGTCTTTGTTCAGAGTCATGAGAATGCGAATATTTCACTGGGACCCTTCAGATTCAGCTCTATGCGGCTAACAGTGGCAAATAAGACAAGAGGGCATTTTAGGAGAGGCAAATGTCAGACATTCTGGTAGACAGACTTTAAAAACGTCCTTAAATAAGAATGTTAGCCATACCAGAGCAGCTATTTCAGCATAATTTAGAGCTGGATTTAAAAATAAAGACATCTATATTTTGAAATAACTGTTATACACAGATGTTAGTTACAATGAAATAGAAATTTGTTGTTAGCAGATGTTCTTTTTACCTCCAAAGGTAAATATTCATATGTGATTTTTAAATGGAAGGATTCAGTATCTAAGCATTCATATATACATATGTGTATATATATATATGTGTGTGTATATATATATATATATATATATATATATATATATATATATATGAAAGTCACCTGAGAGCTTGCTTTTAGGCAATATCAACTAGAAAGAACATTACTTCTGCATCAACTTTCACCATAAATGTGGAGGAAACATAAGACTCTAACTTTACAGCAGTTCATTCTTTCTGGGAAGGTTTGCCTGGGGCGTGGAGCTCTGTCTCCACACTCTCCAGTCTCTCCTGTGCTACTTTTGAACGCTCCCAGACATTATCACTTTAGTCCCTCACCTCCCCATTTCTCATTAACATCAGAACTACTAAATTTCTTCCTGTTCAAGATGAAAAGCAACTCAGAAGTCCCCCCCACACACATGCATTGTGGCACCTTTAAAGGAGACTAAATTGTGAAAATAGTAATAATAATAGTAACTGGTTTCCCATGCTCCAACTTGCAAAAACACGTCACAGTTTGGCCTCCTGTACATCAGTCATTTCCAACCACAGAGAAGTGTTTCATGGAAATTATAATGTGACCATTTCTTCTTTGCATTGTGATATCAGAGGTGGTTTGCACAATTCTTCACAAAATTCAAATGAACGTGGTTTTTTCCCTCTGTTTTCATTAAAAAAAAAGAAACAAAAAAACAAAAAAACTTTTTCCCCAAGATGCATAACTGATCTACAGACTAATCATAAATGACAGAGTGCTCATTTGGGATCGGTCGGCTATATTCAACTACCACCACCCAAGACTCAGAGAACATCACAGGAAAAGGGAGAAAAGAATGTAGGAACCAGTAGATGGGAGGACCGCTATGAAGAATTGTCTTCTGGACCTGACTCCACATGGCTGCTGCACTCACTACACACAGCAGTGGTGACTGCACACGACCCTCATGAGAGCAAGCTACTCAACAATCCAGCATGAGCTGGAGGGGCTCACAAGGCCCCTAGCTGAGGAGCTATTGGCCTTTGATAACTTCTGAGGGAATGAGAGTCACTCTTTCTTGAGGACACAGAACCTGGCAGGTTGCTTGTGCCCCAGCAGATGACCACACACCCCTGTGAATATAGAAAGCACTAACTGGATACATGAGGTTATTAATTAACCATTTTAAAAAAGACGGCACGGTGTTGAGAGAAAGAAAGGATGAGGGGGAACTAAGAGGA
Organism: Eospalax fontanierii; assembly: GCA_035773235.1. Taxonomy (NCBI): domain Eukaryota; kingdom Metazoa; phylum Chordata; class Mammalia; order Rodentia; family Spalacidae; genus Eospalax; species Eospalax fontanierii. The sequence continues at coordinate 47,130,049 of CM069547.1, read as the reverse complement.
GTTGGAGTGGGGGTAATGGTGGATGAATGTGATCAATATACACTGAATAAATATTTGAAATATTTAAAGAATATTAAATATTTAGTATTAAGTATTAAAAGCATATCTTTGAAATTAAGATTCTGAAAGCGTTTCCAAGTGTTATTTTTATGTCAATTCTTGCCAAAAAGAATTTAAAGAAGACAGGCAGGAAAAGTATAATTTCATGAGGTTGATATAAGAGAAATGAAAATCAGGACCAAAGAAACAAACCAGAGAAACAGGGTAAAGGTGAATGCTAATGTAGCTGTTATAGAGATCAGGAATTTGGCTTTTCATGTGATTTTACCTGATTTCTAATACAGGCTGAAATGTGTCATCAAGCCAACATAAGTTAAAGCCCATAGATACGAATGTATCTGTAATAAGCATTATGTTAATAGCTTCCTTCAACCACACAAGCTTATAACACTTAAGCTTCTTATCTTACATCAGTTTCAGCTTCGTGCCTAGCTCATAGCTCCCATTATTTGATAAGTGGTGATATTGGAAACACTGTACTGAGATTTGTAAGAACACACGTTAATAACAGTAAAATATATAGACACTGCTCATGACATGGGAAAATAGTGCCTTATTTCATTTCAGGATAGCTGTATTAAAAGCAAAACTCTACAGAGAGAGGATATTCAAGTAAACACAAAACTTCATTACTGAAAGCACCATCTGCTGGTTAGTAGAAATGGATACATTTTCCATCGGTCTGTCTTGCGATCTTTTGTAAAAAGAATAAGAAAGTATTTCTCTTTTGTGTGCTTGCAGAGGTTCCGCTCTGCATATTGAAGCCTGGGGAGAGAGGGGGTTTTATTGGTAAAATGTTTGACTCTGTGTGTGTGTGTGTGTGTGTGTGTGTGTGTGTGCGCAGCGGAAATCAGTGTTTCCTACTTGCCTTTTATTGTAAATCTTAGGTATATAAATGAGAACACTCTCTGATCTAAATTCATGTTATATAACCAGAAGGCAATTGTTGGTTTTCAATCTCTCAAATGAAACAATCCAAAATCTAAATGGACTGGTTTTAACTATTACAGGTTCAAGTTTGCTTTTAGCAAATAGTTGTTTTCAAATAAATATTAGATGAATGAAGAAAGAAAACATAAATTAATTGTTATAATCAGATATTAAATAAGGCCAAATGGGGCATATCTTCATATTTTATATTCATTACATGAATATAAATATATATTACGTGATGCTTGAGTTTAACATCAGCAAGAAAAAAAGATGCTTTTTATTTTTAAGAAAAGATCATTATGAAAAAAATTAATTTAGATTTTTTTTAAATTTGAGATTTCAAACATATGACAAGGTCTCACTTGTAGTTTTTCAAGACTGTTAGTGCAAGTATTGATCCAATGAATTATAAAGCAGAACAAACAGATCCCCAACTTCTATGTGGCTTTCTTATAAATTCAATAAAACCCATTTTCTATATTCTCTGAAGGGAATTGAAGCTGATCATATCCAATTGAATATTGGGATGTGAAATCCTGATCTATAGGAGGGAAGTATTTTTTTTAATTAATTCATCCATCCCTGAAATATAGAGAAGTTGAGTTTCTAGAGTAGTCCAGGAAAGTCAAGGTCTCACAGGTAGAAAAGAAGGAATTTCCTTCATTCAAAGCTTCTGATTCCAAAAGGTATCATCTTTAACTTTATGAAAAGACTCACTTGTAGGAACATATTTTTTGAGGGTTGCAATGGTCATGCCAGATGAATCCAGGCTTCTCTACATATGAGTACATGTCTGTGGCATATATGTGACCCTGTTTTACTCTGCTACCTCCCTTGAGCCATGGTTTGAGTGATTGGTGGTAATGATATACACTGTTGCTGTATAGCAATTTCCAGTAAGATAAGGCACTCCATCCTGGAAGGCAGTGTCCTAAGACTCAAGGTGCTTTAGGAGGGAAAACAACCCTCCTTCAGGGAAGCTTGTCAACAGCAATAGGTCAACAACTCAACAGCCTCAGGAAGGTCCTGAAGGTGACCAGTTTCACAAGACCCTTCACTCCCCAAGCATATATAAGACCAAGGACTTTTGACAGATGCTCCCAGACTAGACAAGCTTCTTGAAGAGACAAACTAGTGGCCTGAAGTAGGATCAGATCAACTAGGATACTTGGAAAAGACAATGCCTACAGACTGTGGAGCATGCTCCAAATTTCCTGCGTTGTGGGTTATCATCCATGTTGGGGTAGGCTTTGGAGATGCAGCTACGTGTCATTTCTGATCCTGTAAGTAATTTCTCACAGAAACGCAGTAAACTCATTTGTTCCCTGAATTGAACTTTGGTGGTATCTTTGTATCTGGATCATTGTGTAAAATAGTTCTTTAGTTGTGGTACATTGTTTTACATAATGAAGTCATTGAAATTCCCTACAAGAAGAGAAAGAAAATAAGGAAAATAGGTTATAAGTTGATGTTAAAGAGAAAAGGACAGGCACTGTGGGGTCTCTCATTACTCTGTGTAATCACAGAAAATGTCACAGCTGGTATTTATCGTTAGCATTCTAGATTTCCTCATTTAAATATTGTTAGACCTACCTTTTCTGGATATACTGCTTTTGGGGAAGAAAGGTGTTGCATAGAAAAGCAGTTCTTCTGTCTGCTATGAGGGATGGACTTCCACGTACGACTGACAGCCAATCTTCCAATGACTTAAGTGGGGAGGTTTAAGGGAAACGCAGGGAAAGCTGGGAAGGAGAGAGGTGGGCGTGGTGCCAGGTCTCCATCTTGGGCGCACTTTCCAGAGTTCCGGGGGGACCTGTGATAAAAATAGGAAATCTCCCTCTCCCTCTCTCTGGGGATGAACTCCTTGTAAGCAACATGGAATCAACTAATCTCTCTAAGGAACATTCTCTGTTCAGTTGGTTCAAACCTGGGAATGGGGTGAGGCTGAATGCCGGGCCTCACCGTGAGAGAATTCATGATACAAAAGGGTTATTCAGAGTCCTCTTAAGCCTAATCAAAGTAACAGGTAAGAAGAGAAAAGTAAGCAGAAATTCAGTGCAAATAAGTAAAAAGTGGGCAGGAGATGTGGCTCAGCTGTGAAGAGTCCTTGTTGCTCTTCTAGAGGAGCTTGGCTTTCAGCACCCATGTGGGTGGACCACAACCACCTCTAACTCCAACTCTCGGGGACCCAACTTCTGGGCTCTCTGGACACCTATACACATATACACAGATACATAGACACATACAGAAAAAGAAATAAACCTTTAAATAATAAGTAAAACGGAAAGAAAGAGAAAGGAAAGAGAAGGAGTGAAAAAGAAGCAGCTATGGAAAGACAGAAACTGAAAGGAGAGAACAGAAAAGACAGGAGAATCTGCAAGGCGAGGGAAAGGGGGGCTGAAAAAAATGAAGCCAGAAAGATGTAAAAATCTAGAAGCAGCAAGAGGTGACTTGCTGGTTTGCTGCTTCATGGAATTATAGCTGAAGTCCGCCTTTATCAAAATACATGTGTGCATAGACGGGCGACTGCATTGCTTATCACACACTGTGCTAAGCCTGAGGTGACCTCTTATTTTTGGTAATAAGAGTTATAATTTCAGCAGAAAAGTTTTATCCATTAAGCCCATAGCTGGCTTGATATAACCTCAGATTAAGTTAAATTTCAAGTCCATGGGAGCTCAAAGGTTTAGGTGAAGGTTGGTGCTATTAAGTTTAACTGAATAACAGCTTTGCAAAAATCCCAGCCACATAAAACTTCTGCAGAGGCCACGCCGGCAGTTTGGCTGCTGACTGCTGACAGAGAGTTCACAGATTCTTTTTCACAGGTTCTTTTTCACAGGTTCTTTTTCTTAGAGGGTCCTGCAGCTTGCTGTTTGGGTTGACAATTTTACAGTGATATAGGCAAAACGGGAACACCAGGAATAGAGGGCAGATGTCACCCCTTCCTTCCTTCTTCTCTCTCTTCTTTTTCTTCTCCACCCTTTTCCTTTCCTTCATTATTCTCTACTAGTTCATGTGTACCTTGGTTGAGGGCTCAAAAATTGGAAACTTGCAATGACAGTCACTAAAACTATAACTTCCCCAATATATTATACATTCAGGAGCAAGATGTGAAACCCAGGGGAGAGTGCAGTCAGCTATAATCTATGGTGTGCAAGTGCTGTCATTGGGAGAAGTGACACCAGACTCTTCACAGAACACAGCAGGAAATTTATTTCTGTTTGGGGATTTCAGGCAACTCCATTGGCACATAAACTGCAGACGCTGATGAATGGATTCTGTGCTTCACCCTTGATCCCTTAGAAAATGTAGTATAAAACTCTGGATATAGAATCACTTGAGCAGAGTTCCCTGATAGCTACATGAGATGTAGTATCAGGCTCAGTAGTTCAACAGGTACCAAGAAACCTTAGTCTATGATCTTCAGTGTTTTTCTTGGGGCTCAGAAAAATGATACTCCGAAGGTCGCCAAACCTCAAAATGCAGGTCCCTCTGATTTTCCCTTTCCCTCCATTTGAAAGACATTGTCATTACAAATTTTCTTACTTGCCAAAAAGTGTAGAATGGACAAAGAAGCAAATACCAGTGCTCTCTTCCATGAGTTTCCATGAGTTAAACTCTTATTGCCGGAGTAAATACCACAGCCCATCAATACAACAGAATAAAATGATCCTCATGCCCACTACTGTCTATTTCACTCGGAAAGAGACTCATTTACAAAGAAATGGTTGTGGTGCAAACAAACTTTGTGGAAAGCTGCTGTAGGTTCCCCCAAGTCCTTGACAGTCCCTAAAAATCAACTGCTATTCCTTTAAAAATTGCCTACATTCATTGAGAGCATGGTGGTGTGACACAGGTGAAACCCCTTACTCAGGAAGTAGAGCAGGAGGATTACTTTGATAGAAGTCAGCTTGGGCTAACTTTTGAAAAAACAAACAAAATTAAAGAACAATGAAATAAATTACTTCCATCCCCTATGATCATCCTTATGCACAGAAATCTTGTTACACAAATTTCTGCAGAATGCCGACCTTCCTGTCTGTTCAACCCACAGTGATTTCCCAGTGCCATGAGTCTCTGTGTTTCTCCTATTTAATCTGCTTGTCAGCTTACTGCAGTGAAAATGCAGAGGGTAGAGGGGATCTTTTCTTTGTCCCTATATTTTCATGCTGATATATTATCAGACAATATAAGAGATAGCAAGGCTTCACAAATCTCAGTGGAGTTGGTTCTGGACAGCAATATCAACAGTGTCTTCTGTGGTTCACACTGAAGAGAGCCTGTCCCAAGGTAAGACTAACCAAGATACAGTCGTTTTCTTAGCACAGAGCTGTCTAAGGTACCCCCGGAGACTAGGTATAATACACGTACCCATGAATTCAGCCCACGACACTAAAATAATGACTCATAAAAATCATTCTTTCATTTATGCCTTGACTTTCTTCCATTTTTTCTGTACAGTTTATTCATTCACTCCTTCATTCATGCCTTAAACTCATTATGTTGTGAAGGATGACCTTGAAAACACAATCTTCTTACCTCCTTCTCTCAAGTCCTGGGATTACAGGTGTGTACAGCATACAAGGCAAGTATCTGTCTTTCCAAGCCAGCTCTGACTTTCATTTTGTGGATGTAGTCAGTATATAATGTGTACCATGCTAGGAAACCTTTTTAACAAAAGTATTGGCCTGACCACAGTAGAAACAAAGTCTTGTCATCAGAAAGTTCACATTACAGAAAGGGGACTGACGGCTAGAAACAAATGAAAATAAACTGTAAGAAGCGAGGCTTTAAAATCTGGAGAATTTTTGATGCTGGAGAGTGCTATAGAAAAATTATGGCATGTTCATTGTACCTAATGTTTATGGTAAGCTTGTACAGAGGGAAACACCGGTGCTCAAGGTCCCTGGGTTACTGAACATGTCAAGTACCAGATATAACACCAAATGTGGTACATGGGCATTGATACCTTGATGATGCAGTGGCTTGTACAGGAACAAGAAAGATGTTTGTCTCTGAACAGTGCATGAGTGAGAAGAGGAGACAGAATGGAATGCATGGTCCTACAGGAGAAGCATTTACCTTGGGGCTGGAGGGATATGTATGTGTGTGTGTGTGTGTGTGTGTGTGTGTGTGTATATATATATATATATATATATATATATATATACACAATTTTTCTAGACATCAGATTCACAAGGATACTGGAGTTACAAAATGAGCAGTTGATTTTCATATTCAACATGATAAGATTAAAAAATGCCTAGGGACACACGTACACACACACACACACTCACACACACAATTTAAATCTACCACACAGGATGAAAATGTTCCCTGTAAGAGCTTTAGACTAACAAAACCCCAGTGCCCTTTGAATTGTTGGTCAGGGTAGTCCAAAAAATGTTCAAAACAATCTAAGATATTGCCTTTGCCTTTGGTTGCTTTTTAGAAGTTAAAGCTAAGACCTTTTGCTGAAAACAGCACAGACTTTGGACACAGGATTTGTATGAATTGATCTGGAACTGACCTGGAAGCCTCCACCCTGAGGACTGGCCCTCATAGTATCGGAAGGTACTATGCAAGCTTCCAAGGGAGAAAACCCATAAAATATATGGGTGACTATTTCAGCAATATTTCCCCAATGGTGCAATAATGGCACTTTTATATTGGGGATAACCAGCAGCTGTCTAATTGGACTTAAGTTTCATGCAATAGATAGGAATTCACACCTAGTATCATAAGACTAGCTAATGGCCTGTGGCTGCGGAGGTCAAAGACCCTGGAGGAGAACCTACTGCGGCTGTTTTCTAAGCCAGTATAGATTCTAATGTTCGCTGAATACTCATTCTAATACCCACAGGTCACCGTAGCTATCACCTCTCATCAAAGAAGCGGCGTTTTGGAGCAGGCCGGCAGTGTGACAGAGACTCACACTGGAAAGGCTGTGAGAGTGACTGTTGAGTCTCCAGTTTCGGCTGCTGCATCTCCAGAACAACTCCTACACCCAAGACTCGGGAACACAGCAGAAGTGGCAGAAAGATCGCAAGAGTCATAGAAACAGGATGCCCGTAGCTAGAGTCTCACGCACGTTACAGGGGAGCTGCACCCATGAAATCTCAACAATATGGCTACCTAAGCAAGATCCAGCAATGACCAGTCGACATTCCAAGGTGGGTGGGGGAAATTTCACAAGGTTGCACACTAGATGAAGAGCGACAGGAAAACGCAGGCTGCTGAGAAGGAGATTCACTTTTCTCCAAGAACGGAGCCCCTGATACTTTATCCAGTTCAAAAAGGTCAGTCTTAAACATGTGTACATATAAGCAACTAAATGGACTCAGCATATAATATATATATATATATATATGTATATATGTATTTGTATCACAATACATAAAATATGTGTAATAATTAAAGAAGAAAGGGTCTCAAAATTGAGAGCTTGATTGGGGGGGTGTCATGGGGCAGGATGGAGGAGCATGAAGAGATGCATGTGATGTGAATACAGTACTCATCTATGCACTACATAAAAAATAAGAATTAATTCCTAAAAAAGAAGAAACACCGGGCTGCGGAGATGGCTCAGAAGCTATGACCACTGACTGCTCTTGCAGAGGACCCTGTTTCAAATCCCAGCACCCACATGGCTTTTAACATCCACCCATCACTCCAGTTTCAGGGAATTTAGCACCTGCTTCTGACCCTTAAGGCACTGCATGCTGCAGGTGCACTTACATACATGCAGGCATAACACTCATACACAACAAATAAAAATGATAAAACCAGAATAATGCCTAGTAGGATATAACTTCAGATGTGTCTGCAAGGACCTCTCCAAAGAAGATTAAATGGAGGAAGAAAATTCATCCTCAATGTGAGTGGCATCATTCCAAGGACTCAAGTTCTAGATCGAATAATAGGAGGAAAGAGAGAAATCCAGTTGAGTTCCAGAATTCTTCTTTCTTTGTTTTCTGATCCTCTGAAATGTGTACATGCAGTTTTATGCATCTCTGCCATGGCTTCCCAGTAGTGAAAGACTGTGTCCTCCTAAACTGTAAGCCAAAATGATCCCACTCTTCCATAGGCTGCTTTTTGTCAGGCATTTGGTCCCTGAGTGAGTTAAGCAGTCAGTATATAAGGTTATATAATAATTCTGTTACTATAATAATCCTGTTCAGCTAGAGTTCTGAATGTATTCAGACAAGGAACCATCTAGAAACTGAGGAAGGGACTGACTCAACCTTATATGAAGCATGACTGGTGTGGGAAACAAAAGCCCAAGGGAGGTGAGCTCAACACCCCTTCAGAGTTTCTACCCCTTTAAACAAAAAGCTTGATCTAATTGGAACCACAAATACTGGAATTATTTAGATTTGTGTTTTAGAAAATACAGTTTGATAAACTGGTGTCACAGGGAGAGCAGTGAACTGAAAAGACAGGATAGTAGGTGGAGAACATCTTGTTCACTACAGAGAAGACATTCAGCAAAAATTTGAGATATGTTTATATAATTATTTGTATCTCTGTTCTTGATTAGTTACAGTGTGCCCACATGGGTCAAATGACTTGTTAACTACCCACAGAAGGATATGACATGAATCCAATTAATAATACTCTGTTCAATAGTGTTGATTGCAATCAAAATAGTGACATTTACAGTATTACTAATTGTTTATACTTTTAAATGGCGAGAGAAGTGTTCTCAATGATTTTTATTCAATGTTAACACAAACAGAAAGCTGATAGATAAAATACTGTGAAAACCATAAATTGCCAAAAGTTTAATTATGTAAAGAAGCTTCTGTGACACATTATACAAAGAAATGTTTTAAAATATTAAAAATATTACTTTTGTTTATTATTGGAATTTCATACGTGTAGACAATGAACTATAAAACTATCTACTCAGTTTCCCCTCTCTTTCCTTCCATATTATACCCCTACACACATAACTTATACCCTCCCAACCTTCTGTCTTTTATACTTTTTGATAGCTCAGTAAGTTCAGTGTGTGCTACCATATGGGTATGGAGTTACCCACTAAAGCACGAGAAACCACCAATCACAGACCCTACGCACAAAACAGAACGATTCTCCTTCCTTCAATAGCTATTCATAGCCATGATTGGGACCTGGGGAGCACCTCCTTGATCTATGCCAGATATTTTTCTGGCTTGATCTTCTGCAGGCAATCACAGATACTATCAGTGTACACATGCCCCATGCATGACATCTCCAGAAGACACCATTTTTCTTCTATGTCCTCTAGCTCTTGAATTGTCTTGTAAAGATACATTAAAATAAACTACAGAACATCTCATGGATCTCTTTCACACTGGTGGAATGAATTTCAATCCTCAGCACTTCATGACAGTTTTTATGCTATATGTAAAGAAAGAGTAAATTGCCAAGATAATCAAATGACATTTTAACATATATAGAAATAGTGTGGCTGTATTTTAAACTTCTCTGCATATTTATATTCTTTATCCCTTTTTGGAATTCATGATGACACAATTCAAACAATGGTTTGCATAATTGAAAGGAATATGTTACTCCTGGCAGTAGACATAAAGCTCTTTCAAGTGTCAGTTCTGCAGCTGATTGCTTCTTTTGAGACTGACCTCAGAAGAGAGGAGACACACCTCTACCAACACCTGCAAGTAAAAGGTGTTGCCTGACTCCTTGGCTTCTCTTCTAAAGTTAATCTGAGGCCAGAGGAAATTCTTATGTGGTGAAGAAAGTATTTGGGAAGGAGTGTCTGAGGTCTCAGACTTTCCCATCACTTAATTATGCTTTATGGTTTCTTACATTCTCAGAAAATTTCATATTAGTGATAGTGAATATAATAGTGTTAATTGTCAACTTGACAACTCTGGAATCAACTGGGAGAAGGGCCTCTGGGCATGTCTATAGGGGATTTCCTTGGTTTCAATAACTGAGATTGGAAGACCTGTCCACTCTGGGTGGCACCATTCACTAGGCAAGGGGTTCCTGACTATTTAAGTAGAGAAAGTGGGAAGAAAGCTAGCCTTCCTGCATGCATTTATCTTTTCTTCTGGTTGCAAATGTAGTGATACCAGCTACACCTGCAGTTGTGAGCTAAATAAACCTTTGCTCCCTTCAGTTCCTTTTGTCAGAGTGTTTTATCACAGCAGTAGAAAAGAAAATAAGAAGATCTATGAATGCTTTAGATACCGGGTATAATTTGATGATTTAAGACTGTGTCAAAAAATAAGCAAGAATGACAGGGCTGGAGAGATGACTCAGAGGTTAACCCATGTTCGAATTCCAGCATCCACATTGTGGGTAACAACCACGGATAACTGCAGTTCCATGAGATCCTCTTCTGGCCTCTGTGGGTACTACATGGCACAGGTGTACTTACACACATGCAGGCAACACACTCATACACATAAAATACAAATAATAAATAAAAAAGTCAATGTGTTCTGCCAAAGCCCCATGGATAGGATGTAAATAAAATTGTTCTTTACAGAAACAAGTGGATATATTATGGTTAATCTTTTATGACAGTTCTCTGGATATTGGATATATTGTTATATATAAGAACAGACACAAGTTTCAATTAATTAAGCTCAGTTGTAGAACTTGCTTAGCTTGTGCAAGACCCTAGCTTCAACCTGCAGTATTACAAAAACAAATCCACTTTGCTGTCAAGACAAAGCTACACACATTGTCATGAATAATACAAATGTCAATATGCTTCCAGGGAGAGTGTTCATTTCTAGTTTTCTCAAAAAAAATCCATTTTATATTGTAAACTGTCTAAATTTCTTTATTGATTTTTTTTCAAAATGCAGGGGAAACTTCAAAATGTAGTCAAGTAAAACAAAAAACAAACATTCTTTTTTCCTGTGGTTTACCGGCACTGTTCCCTAAAGCAAGAATTTGATGTAAATAACTAAAGAGTTAATATGGCCGTTTATAGAGGACAAAGAATTGGAAGTTTAAGAATTTGGGGGCGGGGATAGTAATGGATTAGAGGATATGAGAATTACATAACTAGGGAGTAGAGAGATGGCTCAGTGGTTAAGAACAGTCCTCCATCCACATGGTGCCTAACAACAGTTTCAGGGGATCACACTCCCACTTCTGGCTTCCACTGACTTTGCACACGTGAGTGTCCTTACAGATATGCAGACTACACACTTGTGCATGCAAAAATGTAGCTACACCTTCAGAAAAATAATTACATGATCAGTACATTACTATCCTAACTATCAGTAAACATTTTAGGATAGGCTTTTCCCACAGGGATAAACTTGATTTAGCATCAATGTCCCAAGAGCAAGGAGGTATCAAACAGAAGTGAATGTAGTGAGGAGGCAAGAAGCAGTTGTGGGATTTCTTGACCATATCAAACATCAAATTGCTTTTGTATTCTGCTTTAAGAGTTTTCAATGAAGCCTTGTTAAGCATATTAGTCTCTGTAGATCAGACAGATTATAGATGAGATCAGAGATCTAAGTGCTTTATTTTCCTCTGTATTAACACAAAATAGACCCTGCATTCTCAAATTCATTACATTTTTTTCAGCACATAGTTGAACCTAGATTCACTTGTAGAATGTTATGAGCTCTAGGTGTTACATTTCACACTCCTCATTGCAACCATTTAATCGCTTTATTTTAACATTCACACACAAGATTGTTCACGTTTTAATTTTTGGTGGAGCTAACTCTCAGCTGAATACAATTGTACTCTCTTTGATATTTTACCATTGTTGATTACAATTTTTCATCTTGCTTGTAGTATAGCACTCTAAAGATGAGCTGTTTTCCTCAATGCTAGAATCATGTCCTCTCTTTTTTAGTATTCTAAGTCCTATCATCAGTATCAACCATTATATGCACTGGTTTATTAAATTACAAAAATAAAATTACGGTTTCACATATACATTTAGCCTAAAAATATCTGAAATGCAAGCACAAGCCTAGCACATAATTGACACTTAGCAAAACTTAAGGATTTTTATCCCCCCCCCCCATGGTAGACATTGAACCGAGAGCCTTCCTTCTGTCTGTTAGGTAAGGGCCGCACCTCTGAGTTTAATGCCGACTTTCCAAGTATTCGTCCTTCATTACATTCTCTCACTTTCCCTTCCTACAGTCTCAGCATAAGTCTTTAGCTTATTTATTTAATGTTCTCATTTAAATGGCTCAAAGTTCTTACAGAAAATAATATTTTGGAGTTTGCTAATAGCTTACATCAGCTTATAAATATTTTGCCTTGTTATAAATCTCCTAAGCAACCCAGACTGAAATTAAGACTTCTGTTGTATTTTTTTTTCAGGATTAATCTACTTCGTATATTTTATCAAAACCTCCAAATCACTCCCCACACTGCTAACAAGCCGTTTTCCTGAAATGGCTAACCCCACAAAAGGAACTGTTTCATTGTGGTTCGCTGATCCTATCCCTCCCGCATCTCCCTTTCAGTCTTCTTTCTAATTCTCTAATACAGACATGTTCCAGCCTCACGGCCCATTCCGGGATTCCCCCTCTTCCTGCATGCCATTTCACATTTTCCCACCTCTGTGAGCTCACTTTGAAATATTTGCTTCTTTCCGCCCAGCTCAGGAGGACCCAGCATTGTCACTGTTCAAATTCCACCTCACCCAAGTTTTTCCACAACCCTTATCTTTTACGGTTTGTTCCTTCACCTAACACAAATGACTAACTTCTTTTCATCACTTGAAAATTGTATATGAGTCACACATATGTCAGAATTATCTTCCGATGTCTTTCCTATGCAGGTTCAGTAGCTGGGAAATCATAATGCATCTCAAGCTGGTCTCAACCTCATGACACTCCACCTGCCTCAGCCCCTGAGTGCTGAGATTATGGACATGATCTACCATGCTTGGTTTCATATCTACTCTTCTTTAAAAAATCCTTTATCTTTAAAAAATCCTTTATCTATTATTGTTATTTTATGTGTATGAATGTATTACCTACATGTGTGTAAGTGCACCCGTGTAGTGCAGTACCTACAAAGGTCAGATGAAGGAGTCAAATCCCTGGGAAGTGGAATTAGCCACCAGGTGGGAGCTGGGAAGCGAGCCCCCTCCTCTGCAAAAGCAGCCGGTGCTCTTAAGTCCTGAGCATCTCTCCAGCTCGCGCCGACTCCTAGCTCTCCTTCGCGCTATCCCCTCTATCAGGGACACAAGAGCATCATTTGTAAGTGCCTCTGTCAAGCTTATTCTTCTAATTCCTAAACTTCAGTCTAATTTAATATAATTTTTCTGTTGTTTTATGCCGCGAGGTTGTGATAAGGATGAGATTGTGAATATTTACCTCAGAGTTTCTGTCTTTTGAAAAAGGCTAAATGGAGATGTTTTCTCGCCCACTACTTTGTGCATTTAATTTGTGTTGTCATAAAGAATTCGAATATGTTTCTCTGTCTTTTTCATCCCTAATGTACTTAAATTGCCATGAATTTTCTATAAAACATCCACTTTTATTAAATAATTTGGACTTATATATGAGTGTGGTAATAGATTTAATCCTGCAACAATTTTTATTTTTTTATTTTTATTTTATGTGTATGAGTGTATTGTGTATCTGTATGTATGTGTTCCCATGTTGTGTAAAACCTGCAGAGGTCAGAAGAGAGTAACTCCTGGAACTGGAGTTACTGTCGGTGGTTAGCTGTCATGTGGATGCTGGGAATTGAACCTGGGTTCTTTGCAAGAGCAAGCAGTATTCTTTACCTCTGAGCTAGCTCTCCAGCTCTCAATTCTGTAGCTTTTAAAAATAATTAGTAAGACTATATTTCACTGAAGAGAGTACTACTTAATTCAAATAGTATGAAAGTATGGTCTTTGATGTCTGGCAGGCCTGGGTATTTGCACAAATCCTGACATTTACTGGTTATTTGGTCTCAAATGCTTTAAGCTCTAGTTTTTTAATCTTTAAATAAGAACCAAGCTCTATTTTTCTCAGATGAGTCTGTGAGCTGAGTGAGACATGGCCATAGAATCCTGCATGAGAGGCTCACTGCACAATCAAGCTCTGAACATTTTCCTGGCAAAAAGACAGGACTGACGTAGACGTGGCTGGCAGGTCCATGGTCTCTCCTGGGCAAAGCCTGCTAGATTAAATTTATATCTTTCTCTCAGTCAGTGTGTTTCAAATAGAAGTTATTGTACAGCTACTTGTAGAGTATCCTCTGTTAATCTGTCATGCTTAATAGCCTTTGGCCTCCACACAAGAGCTGAAGGCAGAGGTCAGCAAGTGTTTGCCTTCAAAGGGGCAGGCAGTAGATATGACAGGCTGTGCATACCGTACAGCCTCTGTCTTACCCCTTGCCTTTGCCCTAAGAGCACAATCACAGCTATAGGCCATATGTGGGGGAACAGGGTTGCCAGAAATTTAATAGAGTTCATTTACAGAGACCAGCATCAGTCAGATTTGGTCTGAACATCAGAGCTTACTAACTCCCCAGGAGTAAATGTTGGCTTGAAGATATGGCTCAATCAGTCGTGTCTGATGTGCAAGTATGAGGACCTGAGTTTCCTCCTAGGAACTCATGTAAAAAGCTGGCTTTGGTGGCTTGACTCATGCTTGCAATTCCATCCCTGGGGAAGAAATCTGGGGCTCCATGGACAGTCCACCTAACCCTAACTGCAGGCAAGCGAGAATTCCAGTCAGAAAAAGTATGGTGGAGTGCACCCAGGGAATGACAGCTGATGTTGACCTCTGGCTTCCACACGCACATGCACACATGTGCACCTGCTCACAGAAACCTGCACACACACAAACAGTAGTAGTTTTACTGACCCTTCCATGAAAAGACTGGAGGATGGAAGTGGCCTCCATGAATCCTTTGGTGACCTCAGTCAGCATCTCTAAACCATCGTTTGCCCAATTACTCTAAGGAACACTTACATACTGATTTGCTATTCTTTGTAAGGTACAGTCAAAGTGTATTTCACATTCAACTGGTAAGATACTACCTTAAAAATATTATTGTCACATAATTTAGCACACCAAAATTTCACTATGCTGTCACCACGGAGGAACCCAACCATGAACATATTTAAACAAATATACAAACACCCAGATACAGACTTCAGAGAGCCTCCGCCCTCCGCCTGCCTGATGGAACTGGAAGATTCTGACAGGCAGGCTTCCTCTGCAGTCACTCCCTGCTTTGCCTATCTTATTATTCCAAGAAACTGGCCTGCTTCCATTGTCTGAGATCCACATTTGCAGTGCTGTGTAGAGAATTTCAGAAATCAGATATTGACATGGCACCTTTCGGTTGAAATGGTCATGGATCCCTTTACCACTTCATTTGGACCTTTTGATAAGGCCAACATCTTGAAGTCTTCCCTAATCACAGTAGCCAAAGTATTCCTCTGGCCTGCTCATTATCCTCCACTCCTTTCTCACCTTTGTTTTTATCAAAACAAAGCAGTAATTTGTAATAATGTGCTATTCATTAATTCATTTAGTCAGTCAGTCAGTCATTCTATCACTGTTATTATGTGTCTTCCTCTTATACTTTATCTGGTGTCTAGATTAGCACCCGGCACAGAACAAGTGTTCGAGGAATCAGGGTGAAATGAGTAGCTAGTTAAATCGAGAATGTTGGTAATGTATTCATTAGTGTTCTCAAACTCCAGTGAGAAAACTGGACACTCAAAGTGTAAGTTAGTTGGCAAAGATGATATATGATGTAACGTTTTGAGGTTATTTGTTCTTAAAGCCCCTACCCTGATAATATTATCATCCACTAGATCTAACTTGGGTCAGTGCAGAGCCATGAAAACTGGAAGGATGGTAAGGGAAGAATGCAGATGTGCAGCAGCTTACCCATTGGCCTCTTCATCAGCTGAGGATAGGTAGAACAATGGACTCCATCTCCTCAACAGAGCCAAGAGTTCATGAGCACAGGTGTACTTTAACCTTCATATATGATGTCTCTTCTTCACACAACAGTGGTTGCCTTATTTCCGGAATCTTAACTTTGTTTGTAATTAGTTAGGGATATAATCCTAAGTTTTAAGTTAGCAAGTGAGAACATAGATAGGAAATTTTATCAGTGAATATCACACAATGTCATAAAATATCTGAGTCCTGTAAAATTGATTCCTAATTACAGTGTGTAGTCCTCTCTATATCCAATGAAGTGGGGAAGCACTGACGGATACTATGTGCATATTTAAAGATAAAGAGACTAACACTGAAGTGAAGTGCGGCGAACACCTCCGGCCAGCGGAGGAAGAAAGCACGCGATCACGAGGAGTCTTCCAGTATCACACTTTATTGGAGAGCCTTTGATTAACAGATGGGCGATGATGACGAGAGGCGGGGAGCAAGGCACCTACGGCTGCTTATAAAGCCTGGAAGGAGACGGGGCACCTATTGATTGGCTGCAAGTAGCTAACCACAGGTGGACGCCATGGGATAGGCTCAGGACAGGTCATGTGGCGCGCATGTGCAGTAGCAAGATCCAGGTTGGCGCCAAAGCACTACCTAATTAGGAGTTGTTACCACAACGCTGCCAGGAAGCCAGCGCCATCTTGTAATGGCATTTATGACGGCTCCCTGCAGTGAAGTTATGTCATAAAGCAAACACTGTGGGAGAGGCCACGTGCCACCACATCCCAATGTACTTTTAGAAAGTGAAACCTTGTCACTGGTGAAGTTTTCAAAAGGCAAAGGGGCTGGGGAGAAAGATCATTAGTCAAGAGCACTGACTCCTCTTCTGGAGGACTCCAATATGATTCCCAGAACCATGTTGGGAGACTCACAAGCCCAATAACTCCAACTCAAAATTATTTGACAATATCTTCTGAGCTCTGTGGGTTCTGCACTCAGAAGTTCATACACAGACACATGCATATTCATAATTAAAAATATCAGAAGGTAGTTTTAGTAAAAAAAGAAATAGCTGGTGGTGGCACATGTCTTTGATCTGTGAGAAGGCAAGCCTGCTGTATACAGCAAGTTCAAGGCCAGCTGGAGACACTTTTTCAAAACAAAACAAACAAAAATAAGTAATATGTTATTGTATTTTAAAACAAAATATTAATATTCACAAAAGGAAAGATTGTGTACAGCATACTTTATTTTCCTTAGGGAACAATATATATCTGTCCGGCTTCATTAAAGACATATTTGAATTCTATAGATTCAGCCATGCATTCTTAGAGGTGGCAACATTGGATTGCAACTGAAAATGCTTCTTGGAATATGAAATTAGGAGCTTACAGATCTTGGGGATAAACAAATAACCATTCTATGATCATAACTTGATTGAGTAATTTTGAACATAATAAAATTCATGATGTAATAGTTCTGTGAAGATTGCACAGCTTAATACATTCAAGGAGTTAATTAATGTAGTTGGCACATTGTTAGTCCTTACTAAAGGTTAGGCATTCACATGTAAGGTGTTAGTTATAAACTTAAATGCTGCAATATCGGTAAATTAATTGCAGCAAACTCATCCATAAATTGTTGACCTTTTAAACACTTTATTTTCATATGCACAGGAGTTGGGATGGAGTTATGAGCTGGGAATTCAAGTCAATACAGAAATGAAGTCATTTATACAGCTGCTGTGTTTGTGTTTTCTTAATCATTTATTGAACATCAGAGATGATTTTAATTTGGCCCTGTAATTCACAATTTCAATATTTTTTTATGGGCATTTGACACCAGTGTTGCTTAGTAGAGTAGCCACACACACCTTGTTTAGGTAGCATGATCTACATTTTAAAGTGGAGAAGAGTTAGTTTTTAAGTTTGTAAGTGGGAGTATACAGGGTTACATTTTTTTCTATATACAATTTTTATTCAGTTTCTGTCCATTTCATATCATCATATATGTTAATTATAGTTAGACTTCCTCCTTATCTACACTCTTCATAGCCCCCGCCACTAGATTCATGTATTTTGTCCTATGTATTAAGGCCTATCAAGTCAAGTTTGTCTCCCCAGATGTCCTTTGGTGTAAGTTCATTCACTGGACCCTGGTCAGCCAATCTAGTATCACTCCCTTAAGAAGACCAACTATCTCCCTCACCCAGAGATAGAGTATTAATTTTAACAGTGACTATCACACAATGTCATAAAATATCCCTCAGTCAGAGAACATCAAACAATATGAAAGTAGATATAAAGCTATTCTACTTTTAAACAATTCACCAAAAAAAAAGGAATTTCTGCAGGGAAAAAAAAAATGACATGGAGCTGAGAGGAGGATGTTCTTGTGATTTCATGGAATATGAAGAATTTAAAGATCCATTTACTCAAGAATACTACTTTAATAATGAACATGAGTCAGGCAGTGTATTAGTAACACAGGGCAGCGTGCTGATTTGGACGAGTTCTCCAAAGTCTAGTTACCATGCCCAAATTCATAAACAATATCCGTCACTGGAATCACCTTCTGTTTAAATATAGTATCAAATCTTTAGGTTGCTTGTTTTGCAGTTTCAGTTGCATACAGGTGCATTCTCCAAGGATGTGATGTCCTTTTCTGCCTTGTGGGTGCAACACTCGCATGTCCATGCACAGTCACACATACAGAATTAAAAATAAAGGTAATTTTTTAAATGAGATAAAATGTTTTCATCTTTATTTTTGCTTCAGCTTTGTTATATTTTTATCTCATTTGCTTTCAGGCTTTCGTTTTGTTTCAATTCTTGATCCTTTACTCTACCTAAGTGAGTTGTTCTTGCTTTCCTGGTTGTCCTGAAAGCTTTGAATTCTATCTTCTTGCTAGATTATACCTTCAGGCCAGTGATTATTTTCCCTATCCTGGGATACTTCAGTTTTGATTGGTGATCTGTATTTTCTCTAGGACAGTGTTTACCTTATTATCATTGATAATGTATTCTAAAATTATTTTCTTTTGTGGGCTTATTTGTCCGCTGAAGACGAGGAAACATTTCTCTGAAGGACAACACAGTGCATTTAATAAATATGTTACATGAATGAAAGCAACAACAAAGGGCACTGAATGTGAATTACATGCTGAGGGAACTAGAGGGCACATGGTTTACATTTTGGGAAGACTGACACTGTTCCGTTTATGGGATTATTTAAAGCATGTATAGGAATCCACCACACAGGAGAAATGGAAGCCACACCAGGGACAGAACGAGGGGATTTGTAATGTTAAAAGGGCGTGGCCAGTATTTGTTCTAAGACTTTTTTGTAGAGAACACCAGTTTTTGAAAGAAGGCGAGCTTGCCACAATACACAAGCACATTGCAATACCTCGTGCTAAAGTCTGATGCAGAGAAGCCCTTAACAAGGCTATCACACTACTCTCTCAGTGAGCTCAACTGAGTTTAACATAATACTAGCAATCAACACAGATATTTGAAACATGACAGTAGTTATTTATAACAAAAATTATTTTAAAAAGAAAGGATAGAAAACTGATGAAGGGATGGGCAGGCAGCTTATTCAGTGATGTGTTCGTCACATAATCCTGAGGTTCTGAGTTTGATCCCCAGAACCCATGTGCAGTGGACTTGCATTGGGGAGACACAGAAAGGTGGATCCCGCAGATGTACTGGCTAGCCATCCTAGTCTACATCTCTAGCTCCAGGCCAGTCAGAGACTCTGTCTCAAAGGATAAGAAATGTAGAGTGTATCTCAATAACAAAACACTGTTTTCCCCTCCCTCTGTACATATAACAGCAACAGCAGCAGCAGCAACAAGAGCAAACATACACATTTCATACCAAGGTTAACAACAACAATTAGAAAACAAGTTAGTTTATTGACCAAAAATAAGAGATGATAGACTTTAATAAAAAAATTCGCCCAACCATTTTAAACACCATGGATACAAAGTTATAATTATTCTAAAAATAGATTTAACAGAAAATTAAAATATTTGTGACAAGTAAATCTAAGCCACTGAAGAAACCTCATCATGCGCTGAGGGAGACATGTGCTGCCACTCATTTGTCTGTCTGACTTGCTAGCCATCATTTATGAAGTCCTCTTGCAGGTATGTTCTTTAAAAACTTATACACAAAAAAGAAAAAAAAATAGAGAAATATACTCAAAACATAAGTGAATACATATTAGGCAATACTTGGAAAACTGATTGAATTTCATGTAGTTTCTATGATACAAAAATGTTTCAACTCATTGTCAAATTTGAGAGTGGTAACAAAATGTACTTCAAAAAATGCAGTAATAATCACATGTAATTATATGTATACATATGCCTGCATGCCTTTGTGTATACATGAGGACACGGGCAACTGGGACATGAAAAAATTAGGCATTAGTATACATCGTGAATAATCATGTCAAACCTTTACAATATTCCTTAAAGCCTTTTAAAACTCTGACTGAGGAATCTGTCTCAGGAAATGATCAGGGACATATTCTAAAGGGCAGTGATGCTGCTTTTAATGGCAATATCAGTTAATTCAGTGAAATGTGAATAAGCAATAGTAAAGCTTCATTAAATAATAGAAAAGAATTCACTGAAGTAGTCCTGGAAACCGTGTCAGTTCCTAAGGGAAACTACAATTGCAGGTCTTTTAGAAAATATTCTGTTTATTATTTTTATTTTATGTGTATGACTGTTTTCTATGCATGTATGTAAGTGCACCTGTGAGGTTAGGAGATGTAGGATTCCCTGGAACTGGAGTTCGGACAGTTCTGAGCTGCCATGTGGGACTCAAACCAGGATCCTCTGTAAGAGCAGCCAGTGCTCTTAATTGGTGACCCATCTTTCCAGCCCTTCATCACAGATCTTTAAAAGGTGTTCATGAAATAAAAGAGCAAATTGTAAAACTTTAAGTATGAGATACATGTATATGTGTATGTACATACACCATACATATAAAAGTGCACCTATGCACACATAGATATATGTATGTACTTGATGTCTGAGACAGAATATAATGTAATTCAAGCTGGTTTTGAATTCCCTGGTAGCTGATTACAACCTTGAACTCCTGATCCTCCTGTCTCTATCTTCTGAGTGCAGAAATTACAGGCATAGGCCAGACCACAATGCCACATTCTTAACCTTTCCTTCCTCCTTCCTTCCTTCCTTCCTTCCTTCCTTCCTTCCTTCCTTCCTTCCTTCCTTCCTTCCTTCTTTTGAGGTTATATCTATAAGAACCTATTGGCAAAATATATAGTATACATATTCAGAAGAATATTTCATAATATATAATTATTTTTATGTTTTTGAGACTAAGTCTCCCTACAGCTCCAACTGTCCTGGAACTCGCTATGTAGACCAGACTTGCCTTGATCTCACAGAGATTCCAGTGCTTCTGCCTCCCAAGTGCTTGAATTACAGCTTGAGCCACCACCCTTGGGCCCAATCCATAATCCTGAATTGTGCATCACTCCAAATATCAGCTACTATGTGTGTCCTGCACAACTGCTCCACTGTTCTGCACAGGCTTGCTTTTATCTCCTATCCCTGTGAGTGAAGAAGCAATGGACATTCTTCCCCTCTGGTTTCCAGATGGTTTGACCAAGATAAAAAGCTAGGGGCTTGATTGGTAGGATAGTGACATTATATATCCTTCTGCCTGCCCACTGTTGTCTGTGATTTGATAATGGTTACAAGACCTGGCCAAAGGCTATATCACCTATCAAGTGGTTTGACCCCGAAGCTGTAGTTCCTTGAGCTTCCAATAACCACAGCCTCTTGCAAAGACCTTGGGTGTATAAGGGTTTTACATAGCGTAAGCACAGTGTCTTCAGCTTGCATTGTTGCTCTGCTCTGTTGTATGATTTTTTTTTTCTCTGACTAGCAGAATGGACTGTGCACAGTCAGAGCACAGCACAAGGAGCTTGACTAACAAAGGAGCAAGCCAATAGAATGAGCTACCCCTCCCAACCAGTGGCTTGAGTTGGATGTGGGGAAGGGCCTAAGGTGTGAGCAGAGGAACCTGGGAAAGAGACAGGTGGCAGCACAGGTAATTAGCCGTCTTGGGCGTGGTCAGCAGATTGGTGGTGCTGGTGAAAATGTGAAATTGCTGCCTGGATTTTGTAGGAGGATTCTGCCCCGCCCTCCTGATAATTTCTCTGTAAGTAAACCCAAATACGCACTGGTTTCCCAAACTGTAATTTGGAGGAATCATTCTTTATTTGCTTTGTTGTTTTGGACCTAGAGAACTGGGCAGATCTGAGTGCAGCTCTTGTTTCATAGAAAGAAATTATTAAGACAAATTGGTGTAATCGAGTGGGACCAACCAACAAAATGGAGAATGAGTTAGGGAAGGGCATTACTAATGGTATGGGGAAAGGAAAGAGCCCAGCAACCGGAGGAAAACTGGGTGAGGGGGGAGTGGGAGCAGAGGAAGTTTTGGCATGGCTTATTCAGTGGATTTTGAGGCGCTTAAATCAGATGAAGCCACTTAGGCAGATGAGATCAGTAGTGCAAATCCCAGGGTGGCAACCCACTTGTAAGTGGTATGGAGTAGCATGCCTGCTGGATTGGTGGGGCTGGAATATGGAGATGTTTGGAGAATGGCGCAGGGTTTAAGGCAGACTCTGCAAGCCCTGATAGTAGCACATGAGGAGCTGAAGTTCCAGTGAACTGCTCTGAAAGCAGCCTGTCCAGTGCCATGGGTGGGAAGAAGTATGTCTCATGCAGAAGCAGTAGTAGCCCGGAGAGAGGCTGAGGAGTTAAGAGAGAAATTAGAATGGGAAAATGATATGAGGCGAGTCTCTTCAGTACTAGCTAGACCTTGCTGATAAATTAAGTAAAACAGGGACAGGCACTACTAAGAAAACTAGGTATGAAGAAAACTATGTATGGGTCTTGTTCACAGGGCCAGATAGGACTGTGTTCACCAGAGTTTTAATAAAGAAGTTGTATGAGCAAGGACCTCAAAATTAGTATGGAAGTTTAGTGTCTGTGCTGAGTCCTCTAGTGGGACAGGGTTTTTACAAGGTAGCGGAGGCTCTGACAGATTTAAGTGATTTAGACTAGTATGTAAAGTATGTCTGTAGAAGAAGAGAACAACCTAAAAAAATGTATAAAAGAGACAAAACAGAGAAAGATGTCTCCTCAGGTTACTCAACGGCAAATGTGGCAAGACTTGAGGCAAGTCCAAATTCCTATAGAAAATATTGACAAAAAGTCAAATTCTGTTCTTAAGCACTTCTGGAAGGCTTTAAAACCCGAAGAACAGTTCACAAAAGGTATGCAAATGATAAGAACTCTCCCAAGGTGGATAATAACACCACCCAGAGTAAACAGGGTACATTTCTTTACTGCAAATGGCTATTTGAAGGGTGGGGATTTTTTACCCATCCAGGACCTATCCCAGCATCCAGGTGTGGTCAATGTAGAGACAATAGGTGTGGCTAGAACCAGGAGTCAGACCCGGGGCCTAACTGGCCCTGGGAAGCAAAAGGTGTAACAGGGACCTTATTCCTCCGTAGGATCAGGCAGCTTGAGTCAGCCCCAAAGAGTTCATCAAGAATGAAGTAATGTGGGAGGCTTCATGGGCCTCTCCAGGACATGAAATGGATTACAGATGATAACTAAAGATAATAGAGAACTAAGTAAATTAATGCCTCTTTTACATGCCATTTTGTACCCAACATGAATCTGTTGAGAAAACAGTTGATACAAATGGATAAAAGCTTCCGTGCTGTGTTAGACCTTGTTTATGTTTGATATAGTATATAATGTTAACTTCTAAGTGTTTTACAGATGTGAAACCTGTTTGAAAGACATCAAGCACACCTAAAGGATGGAATATAAATTCACACAGGGTACAAGGGTGAGGTGTAGCTATAAAATTCTTGGGAGCTTTATGGTTGGGTAAGGCACAAGTGATATCCATCACGATAGTAGAGAAAAGTCTACAACAACCTGGGTCTTTAGATGCCAGAGAATAAAAAAGTATTTTATGCAATTGTTAACTGAAAATTCCAGTACCAGGTGTGGGTTGCTCCCCTGTGAACTGTTGGCCAGGGAAGCCTTAGAAGCCCCTCAACAATAAAGGCCTTAGCCACTAGTGCCTGAAGGCGATTTGCAGATTGCTAGGGAAAAATGGTTCTGAAAAGCTCTGCTTAATGACGGATTCTATGTACTCTGCTATCAGATGCCAAGCAAGATATTCCTGCTGGTATAATAGTGGCTCATCTATTATATGTACCACCAGAAAATTTCAAATTCAGTTTAAGGCCCTCAATGAAAAACATACATCTGGTACTATGAGAAAGGTCAACTACCAGTGGAGGACAGAGCTGTAGGATCCAGTGGGGAAGCCACTGTAATTATTTGTAAGATGACTGCAATGCACCTACTTAGGTACCATTCAAGCATTTGTGTTCCACAGGTTAGGTTATTAGAGCAGTCAGTATTTGTGTGGATGTTATGTTTTTGTTATTGTTGTTTTTATATTTTTATAGCAGAAGGACTATCACTGAAACCAAATGATATTCCATGTGCCAATGGAAAGAACATTGTCCTACAATGGTTACCCCCATTTTCTGAGGCTCAGGAACTATTGCAGAAGGAGGTGGTGGAAATCATGTAAGAGGCAGAGGGAAAGGGATGCAGTGTTATATGAAATATTTCCTCTGACTGGTAGAATGTACTGTACACACTTGGAGCACCGCACAAGGAGCGTGATTGACAAAGGAAAAAGCCAGTAGATTCAGCTAACCCTCCCAACCAACCAGTGACATAAGTTGCATGTAGGGGAGGGGCTAAGGTGTGAGTGGAGGAAACTGGGAAAGAGATGGGTGGTGACATGGGCTGTTTGCCAACTTGGGGGAGGTCATCAGATCAGCAGTTCTGGCGAAAATTTGAAATTTGCTTCCTGGCCTCCATAGGAGGATTCTGCACCCCTGCCCCTATAATTGCTCTGTTAGTAAGTCCAAATAAACTCTAACTTCCTAAACTGTAATTTGGCAAAATCATACTTTGTTTGCTTTGTTGTTCTGGATCTAGAGAGGTGGGTGGAGCTGAGACCTGCTTTTAACTCATAGAAAGAAATTTGTAAGATAGTCCCCATGCCTCTCTAGGGACCACCTTGTTAAGCCCTGTCCTTAATCACTCCATGTTTTTCAGTGTATGTTTTTATTGAATTTTTGTTCATTTCATACATTTTAATCATATTTATACCCGCTTCTCAATCTATTCCACCCTCATAGCCTGCCCAGAGGATTTAATGAATTCTGTCACATTTCCAAATACACATGGCTGGAATGATCATAGATCCTACAGAAAACCCTATGTCTATCATATCTGTAGACAAACATAATTTCTCATTTTATGCTCAATATGGATCCTTATATTACAGACAAGTATTTCAGCCACCACTCATCAGAGACGCTGCTGTTGAATCACTTCAGCTTAACTCAGAGCTAGTTGTTCCAGTGTCCTGAAAAATACCTTTAAAAAATTACCAGCAGGATACACAAATACACTGAATAAATTACAGTAGCCTTGTATTATACATATATATATATATATATATATATATATATATATATATATATATAAAACCAGGTGTGTGGCACATGTTTTAATCCCAGCACTCCCAATATTCAGGTAGATCTCTATGAGATCTGTACCAGCCTGATCTACATAGTGAGTTCCCAGGGTACAGGATGACTCTTTTTTTTTTTTTCTAAAGGAATAAGACAACATTAAAGTACTTTCAAATTTGATTTAAAAACATTAGGCCTCTAAAAGCATTTCCAGTAATGACATAAATAGGACAGGGGTATAGTGAACCCCATTTCTTAAATCAACATCATATTGGAGGATTTCATGAGTCTAGTACCAAAAATGCAATGGTATCAGAAAGTAAAGATCAAATCCCATTATTAACGATGACATTAGAGATGAGTGAAAAGTCACTGAATATACAGACTGACCTTTGCATAGAAGGTACATACTCTGATAACAGAACTTTGCCTTTTCTCTATTCCAACCGCAGTTTTCTAGAAAATGGATGGAAATAATGAACAATTTATTCACCACAACCACAGTAAAGTGATTGTTGGCTGAGATGGTAGATTACTCTTGAAGTTGATAGGAAAGGTGAATGAGCTCCAAACAGAGACAAGTTCCCTAAAGAACAATGAAAAAAGATGAAAAATTATTTATATTAAGCAACTTCCAGTGCAGGAATATGCATATAAATAGTGTAAAACAATTAATGCTAATATACTAGGGTAAGAAAACCATCAGGGGCTCAGAGGTGAGTCAGTGGGTAAGATCACTTGCTGGGCATGCCTGAGGACTTGAGCTCAGATAACAACACTTACATACTAACGCTAACAACCAGGGTGTAGCTATAAGGTGCCTATGAACTCTTATTATGGAACTAGAGTAATACTGGAACTAGTTTCAGTTATAATGAGATTTCCTTTGTCAAGGGAATAAGGCAGAGAATGATGGAGAAGGGACACCTGACTTCCTCTGCCCCGATAGTATATAGATCCATGAACCAGCACTCCACATAGTGCATACACAGCATGCATACAATAAATACAAATGCAAATAAACAAAAATAAATGAAAGAAAACCATCAAAGTAAAACCACAGTACATTTGAGAACATGTCATAAAAGTTAATTCTCCCAATCCTACTTATAAAAATGGACTATTAATATTTAGTGTATCAATAAAGCTACCTCACTAGAAGAATAAGAAAACCTCTCCTACCTACAGCAAATGCAATTATAAATTCTGACTAGCCTTCAAGAATACAGGCTATAATCAGATACCTACTACAATCAGGAATTCAGAACTTTAGAAACTCCAAATATTCACTTGTACAATTTCCTTTCAAAGCACTTGATGATACAATGTGTTAGAGAATAAGTTGAAAAGTATTTGAGGAAAAGCAAGAAATTTAAAATAAAGATGGAATTCCATGACTATCATCAAGAATTTCTATTAAACAACATCCATACAACAGTTTGCAATGAAGACATCGAACCAAAAGCAATGGAAGAAAACAAAAATATGCTAATACATAAAATAAACTTCAGCACTTTTATAAGCATAAAAATGTTAAAGGGAAAACAATAGATCTGAGACACTTATTTCCAATAATAGAGAATTAATAACCACAAGATACAATTTTCATAAACTTATTAAAACAGGATAAATAATCTGTGTGGAAAAGAGTAAAAAAATTGAAGCTATACATTGTTACAGGAGAACAAAATTTAAACATAATATTGTGTGAAAAGTCATTCAAACACCTCAGTGCTTATCATAGTCTGTCTCATGAAACTGTTTTTCTGCTGGGAAATGTCAGCTTAATTCTATCACTAAAAAAATTTTGACATGCAAACAAAGAAACAAAATTGTTATTGGTAAAAATATAAATTGTCCTAAGCTACTATGACACCGAGTGGGAAAAATCCTCACCATTCAAAAGTGCACAATATCCCCAATTACATCGAACTTTCTGGACATAACAACTGTATTTGGAGATATAAGGTCCAGTGTTTGTTTATTGCAGTATTTACTCCAATGCAACCTGAGGCATGATAGAAACCGAATTCCCTTCAGTGATGTGATAGCTAAAGGATTCACAGAAAAGCTGGACCATGGAAAATTAAAAAATAAGCAGAAATGCACCTGGGAAACATTTCCACACACTATTTTTAAATGATAAAATTGAGGCACAAATATACGTTTGTGAATGAATGAAAAACCTTTATATATTTATGTTTCTCTGAGGGGATTTACCTTCACGAATCTGCATGATAGTGCAAACGGGAAATTATGAAAGGATTCCTTTGTCGTCATTGATAAGATGATTAGGTGGTTCACATGTGTAATCAAGAGAAGAGAGGCACAAAGGTATTTTTGTTTATCTTTTGCAATGCTGAGGATTGAACCAGGGCTTTACTTTTGGTATGCAAGCATAGAGCTACTTCCCCAACCCATATCTAAACAAAGTAAACAAAAGCATTATACCATAAAACACTTAGCACATTAGGTAACAAAAGACATTTTGAAATGTAAATACTAGTGGCTAAAGAGATGGCTCAGTTCTGTAGACAGCATGCTGCTCATTCAGGTTACTGGGGATCAGTGCCAGAACACATAAGAGAGTGCCCACAACTGCCTGTAACTCCACTTCTAGGGCATCTAAAGCCCATTTCTGGCATTCAAGGATACCTCCACACATGTGACATACACACATATACATAATTGGAAATAAAATAAATATTTTTAAAAATATATGGATGAATCTGTAAGTAAGTAAACATTTATGTGGATATATTTAATGTAAAACAATTACAAAAAGATACTTTTGTGGCAAACTGTTTGATGGCAAATGTCTTGGTATCTCCTTTGCTTCATCTTATGCAGCTGTATTAACAAAGTCACCTTGGTCAGGTGCTGGAAGCATCTGGTGAGTTTGAACACATTGGGAATTAATGGACAAGAGCATATCTTAATCCTCAGACAACCACCAGAGCACCAAAGTGCAGGGAAGAAGATTCTAGCACCACACAGCATCGCTTCCTGTCTGTTCTATTTATTTCCTTTGACAGTGAATCTTGTTCTTCTGTCAGATGGAATACAGTGTGAAGTTACTTGTTTAGTTCTCTTTGCTGATAGTGAAATAATAATTAGATTTTAGGAACGAAGTCATTTACCAATTTGATGTACAACCCAACACCAGATGGCCACAGGAAGATTTGTTAGTTTCCTACATTTGATTGTAGTGAAGAGTAAATTTGAGCTCTCCCTCAGTGACCTTACACACCAAAGACAGATTATTCTGGCAATTATTAAATGATCTGCATCACCCACAGATCATTTTGTGAACTCCAGAAACTGCAATTAATTTTATGCATGCACCATCTCATTTGAAATACTCTTCCAGGGGACTTCATGGAAATATAATCAGTTTTTGAGTTTCCACGTGTTTCTGTTTGAGGACAGACTAAGCTTGTCCCAGCTTATTGACCTGAATTTTATTTTATTTTAAAAATATTTTATTTATTATTTTATTTATTGTGTATGAGTGTATTGACTACATGTGCATTGCATTGACCAGAAGCAGGTGTCATTTCCAGTGGACCTGGAGTTATGGACAGTTATTAGCTGTCATGTGGGTGACAAGAATGAAACCCGAGTCCTTTGCAAAAGCAGTCAGTGCTCTTGATGGCTGAGTCATCTCTCCAGCCTCCCAACCTGCATTTTAATAGGAGCTGCTGATATAAATATGACAATGCAGAGATCTCTTATGATCTATAATTGTTTTTCTAGTCTAACACAAGACACTGTTCTTCTTGATAGTTTGTCTGGGATATTCAAGGTTATAAAGTAGAATTAGAACAAATAATTTTTTTCTCTTTCTGTTTTTTTTAAAAGACATATTTTATTTTTATTTATGTATCTGTGTGTATGTCTATGTGTGTTTATGAGAGTGTGGGTTCAGAGCCCATGTAGACCAGAAGAGGAGGTTAGGTCATCTGGAGTTGGAGTTATAGGAGGTTGTTACTCATTTGATGTGGCTACTGGGTACTGAACCTGGGTCCTCTTCAATAACAGAAAATTCTCTTAACTGCTGAGCCATCCCTCCAACCCTATTATTCTGTTTCTTAACACAAGCTATTATTAGCTGAAAGATGGCTAATAGACAAATAAAAAAGAAATAAAGATTAGACAGAAAATTCCAAGATTTTAGAAAAAAAGCCTAACTGATAATACCACACAAAACAAATTGCTATAATTCATTTAATTCATTTGTCTTTGTGAATAATTTTAAGTAACTACAACTCATAGCTAATTTTATCCTATGAATCTGAAGTGTACATTCAAATTAAGCATTGTAAAATGCTGACTTTTTATTTATAGTACTAAAAGTTTAATAAAAAGGTTGGAATTCAAATATTTTTCATTTTGAAAATTGCTTTATTTACAGCATCATTTAAAGGTTAGAGTAAAGCCCGGCTTCATGAATCAAGCCTGCAATACCAGCTCTGAGGCAGAAGGATAGAAGTACTGCCTGTGTCACAGAGTGAGTTCAAGTCCAACCTGGGCAACTTATTGAGACGGTACCTTCAAGTTAAAACATACAAAAAATTTTGGTATGTAGCTCAATGGTATAGCATGTACAAGACCCGGGGATCATTATCCAGTACTCACTTAGAAAAAAAATAAAAGTAAAGACAAAAGTAAAATTATTGTAATTTTATCCCTTTTGGTAATAGATGCTTGTATGTGGTTTGGTGGTTTCTCTCTCTCTCTCTCTCTCTCTCTCCTCTCTGTGTGTGTCTCTGTATGTGTGTATATGTGTGTGTATGTACATGTGTTGCAGATGTATGGTGCATGTATGTGAGTACACAGGTTCAACATGCATGTAAGCATGTATGTGGTGGTCAGAGCTGGACTCTGCTGCTTTCTTCATTACTGCTTTGAGACAGGATCGTTCACAGAACCAGAAGGCATCCAATCATACAGTCTGGCAGACCAGTGAGCTCTCAGAATCCACCTGTCTGTGTTGCTGAGTGCTAGAATTACAGCACGTACAACCATGTCGTCACCAAACAACATCAACCAAACCTGTAACAGTATGAGGTCCAGCATACATTAATTACCTGGATTTTTCAATCACATTTTAAAACATCGTGTTGGACATGATACACTCAATTTTAACTGTCAAACTAAAAATTTCAAGATTTATGATGTGTCTGTGTGTATGTGTGTGTGTGTGTGTGTGAGAGAGAGAGAGAGAGAGAGAGAGAAAGAGACAGAGAGAAGAAAGAAAGAGAAAAGAGAATGCGGGGAGGATGAAGACAAGGAGGAGAAGAACTAGTTGAGAAGGACTAGTTGAGAAGAACTAGTTGAGAAGGCATATAGAGAGTTTTAGACTCACAAAGATTTGGTCCCTGTGGTGGTTTGAATGAGAATGTCTCTCATAGGCTCTAAGCATTTGAACATTTTGTCTCTGGTTGATGGTTCTGTTTTGGTAGATCTTAGAACGCGTGGCATGATGAAGGAATCAGGTCACTAAGAGTGTGACTATTAATGGTGAATTTATGCAGAGCTATAGTGAAAAGGAACAAATGAGGCAGAAAGAAATGCAGAATGTACGGTTCGGATTGAAAAAGAGCACAAGAAAGATTAATGTTGGAGCTAAGGTGTGTGCTGACAGAGAGGATTCTTTTGATGAGGAGATTAAAGTAGTGAAGGAAAGTCTAGAGATTTGCACTTAAACCATGGTAGAGTGCCTCAGGGCAAGGCCGCACCAGCTAAGCCTCCGACTTGTGAAAGGAAAATGGTACAAGGGTTTTCTACTAGAAAACCACCAAGGAGAAAAGCTTTGATAGTGGATGAAGCAGGCTGGGGTCCGTCCCAAACCTGCAGCCGGACCTGGCGGTGTCCTTCACCCAGTGCTGGCTTTAGAAGCTGGAAAGATTCAAGAGTGAAGGGTCCATTGGTTCTTCCTCGGGAGTTTCAGAGAGTCACTCGTGCCAGTCATCGTGCAGCAAGGGGGTCTCTGCACACAGAAGGCCCCACAGGTCAAGACGCTCTGATGGGCCATTTCTGGAAGTTGTGAAGGTGAAGCCTGGTTGGCAGTGGAAACCTCAAGAAGACGTTCGTGATGCCAGAGCTGTGAGACATCTGTCAAGGAGAACTGAGTACAGGCTGAGTATAGGGAAGTATGTTGCATGCAGCAAAGCTGGAAGAGTTGAGCCAATAAACTCTTTGGAAATAAAGTCTCAGAAGTCCTAGAAGTCGTGTGGAGCCACTGGATTTGGTGTTTGCCATGCTGGGTTTTGGTCATGTTTTATTCCTGTATTTTCTCACTATGCCTCTTTTCTTCCCTTGAGGAATGTGTATTCAATTCCACTTATGTTGGGAGTAAATAATCTTTTGATTTCACAGGGGCTTATAGTTAAGAAATTTCTCCGAATCTCAGAAGAGACTTTGAACTATGGACTTTTGCATATTATATAGAGACTGGTAAAGACTAAGGGAACTTTTAAGGATGACTAAATTCATTTTGCACTTTATATGTCATGAACCTATGGGGCCAAGAAGTTTGAATGAAATGTCCCCCTTAGGTTCCACCCAATTGGTGGCTCTGTTTTGGGAGGTCTTAGAAGGTGTGGCCATGCTGGAGGAAACAGGTCACTAGAGGCTGGGCTTAGAAAGTTCTGAAGCCTTACTGGATCTCCAGTCATTCTCTACTTGAAGATGTGAGCACTTAGCTTCAGCTCCTGCTCCAGCCACCTCTGTCGCCATGCCTCCCCGCCATGATGAATTCTTGCCCCTGTGGAATCATAAGCTATATAAACTCTTTCTTTTATAATTCCCTTGGTCATGGTGTTTTTATCACAACAACAAGAAAGTACTAATTCAAGCCCTGACAATTAGGACTTAAGTTTCGCATCTATAAAAATGATGATCAAATAATTATAAGCCATAAATAGCTTGGATACAGCCTCCTAGAAACTTTATCTATCAAACATATGGTGTGCGAATAAGAATATACTTTTTTTCTGGACTGACCCTCAGGTGATTATACTGTTCCTGGTCCCCATAGAATGGTTCAGACTTGGCTATCAACAGTCAACTATGTAACTTGGTCAGTCTTCCAAGTGCAAACCATCATTTCATATGAGTAGTTTATTGAAGCTCTTTTTGCAGGACACACTGGTTGGGAGTGGAGGTACATTTCAACAAAGAAGTTTAAAAAAGACAATCATTTGAGTGATTTTAGTGTCTCAGCTGTAGCTAGGTACAAAGGTGATCTCAGTGGTATGAATTATACTGAATTTCTTTCAGCTAAAATAAGGGACCTGGCCTTCTCACTAGTCCAACTGAGGGCCTGCTGTAAGCCAGGGACAACATTCTCCTGGGTTTCCTTTCATTTCTCCTCACTGCCAGTGGAAGGCATGTGCAGAACAAAGTGACCAATGTACAACAGGCAGGAGGCACAGGAGAGTATTCACTAATGTGTCTCTCCGCAGGTGGAGCCTTAATTATTTGCTGAATCAACTTGTATTGATCTTAAATATACAGAGAGGTAAAATGGAATAGAAATAAATAATGGAGATAATTTCACTGAATTTAAAAAAGATCTGGTTGACTCACATGGATATACTATACTAGAAACACTCAGTGCATTGGTTACATTTCTGATTCTGCAACAAAATACCCAATAAAAAGCACATTTAAGAAAGAAGAGCTTTCCTGTTATGGTTCAAGAGGATATAGTCCTCCATGACTTGGAAAACACCACAGCAGATGCATAAAGTGTATGATTCCTCTGTTAGGAAACAGAAGTTGGATAGGAAGCCAGGTCAAACCATCAAACCTCAAGGTCCAACCTCAGTGACATACTTTTTCCAGAAATGCTCCATCTCCTAAAGGTTCCACGGTCTTCTGAAGCAGTCCCATTAGCTCGGGAATAAGTTTGTGTCTGAGGTTTACTGCCTTGTGGTCTCATGAGTATAGTAGAAATTGTATTTACTATGTTACATTTATTTTTGGATAAATAAGATGGGATAATATCCTCTTTCCATATAATTCTAGTAGTTTTCAAATCATCAATGGTTGGACTGTTGGTTTTGAGATTAAAGATTCATAATGCAGCTTGAAAGCTTATCTGTGTTACATCAGAATAAAAAGCAAATGTTGAATATTCTGCTTTCTGAACACAGAAGCCTTCAGAGAGCCTCCTTGAAGATTTCTTCCTATGCAGTGTAAAGTATTTGCATTGATTCTTCCCTTCTTGGTCACTTACAGGAAAATTTGGCAATAATGTCAAAGACACAAGTTTTGAAAAAGGAAGAGAACATGCATAAAATTTGATTTTTTTCTACACCAAAATACTTAAGCAAAGAGGATAAATTCCAAAAAAAATAGTCTTTAAAAACCACCAACACCTTGTGATAGAAGAAATAATCTAGAAGAGTACAAATACAAATTATTCCTGCTGAGGGATGAAAGATCTTTTTTTTTTTTTTTTTTTTTTTTTTTTTACACAGGATACTGAAACCTGTGTCATCTCTCTTTGCAATTTATGTTGGAAACTAAAGGCAGGCCTCAATGCCAGGATAGAGTTTGTAAAAATGAGATCATAGATGAACTGAAGAGCCATGATTTCATTCAGAAGAGTAACATGACCAGGATTGCTTGTTCTGAATATTTTATTAGATATTCTTTATTATAAATCTTTGGAAAAAGTAGTTCAAATTA
The DNA here is from genome assembly GCA_035773235.1 of Eospalax fontanierii. Lineage (NCBI taxonomy): Eukaryota > Metazoa > Chordata > Mammalia > Rodentia > Spalacidae > Eospalax > Eospalax fontanierii. The sequence goes on along the minus strand of CM069547.1, from coordinate 47,095,866 downwards.
TATTAGACAATTTAGATGGTCTAGAAGTATTTTAGTCTTAAGATTTCAAGTTCAGGAGCTGATGTGATGGCATAGCAGTAAAAGGCCATTGATACTAAGTCTGGTGACCTGAGTTTGATACGTGGGATTCACATGGCAGAAGGAAAGAACCAACTCATGTGTGTTGCCCTCTGAGCTCCACACATACACAGTAGAATACATTTGTCTGCACACACATATTCAGATGGAAAATAAATGTATGGAAATTAAATATAACTTGAAAGTCTTGACTAATATGATGGTATGACAGGGACGGCTCTGGGAGACATAGATAATTCAAAGGAGAACAATGATAGAGAACTTAGGAAGAGAGAAAACCTTAGAAGAAAGGAGCACCAAAGATCACTGTGCTATCCAGACTGTAGAAGAAATGGGTTTCTAGAGACCAGTTCAGTGTCAAAACGCCAGTAAAAATCTAAAGAGGTTTTTAGGTTGATTAGAATTAAATGCAAGGATCAATTGGCCTTGAGAAACACCTGTTGTGTATCAGTAAAGGCAAGGCAAGGTGGTCCATTTCTCTAACCCCAGCACTGGGGAGGCAGAGGGAGGTGAGTTGCTAGGCTACCGTGGTCTAGATATTGAGTTCCAGGCTAGTCAGACAAGGACTACATAGTGAGATACAGTGTCAAAAAACCAAAACAACCAGCAAATCACAGCAACAACATAACAGGAATCCATAAGAAGATTTATCTATCTGTAATTTGATGGCAATGCTGTCATTTAGGTACATGAAGTGCCATCAGGTTTGCCTATGATCCCAGTGTCAATAGCTGAGCCCAAGTACAAATATTGCTTAGTCAATTATGAGTCCAGCATGGTGGGCCATACCTGTGACCTCAGCATTCCCAGAGGTGGAGGCAGATAGATCACAAGTTCAAGTAAATGTTAGCTCCGTAGCATAGTAAGTTTATGGTCAGCCTGGGCTACACGAAGAAAAGGTCTGAAAAAAAGTAATTAAGAAAGGAAAGAAATAGATCTTGTCTAAAGACCACAAGGCTTAATTCAGATTGTAAAATCTGAGATTTATTTGTTTTCCATGTTTATTTATGTGTACAAGTGTATGTTTGTGTGTGAATATGTGCAGGTATGTTTGGGTGTTCTCAGGGGCCAAAAGAGAGCATCAGATTCCCTGGACTGGAAATTACAGGAACCTGTGAACTATTTGACATGGTTGCTGAAAACTAATCTTAAGTCTTCTGGAAGAGCATCAACTAACTTAACAACTGAGCCATCCCTCCAGTCCTTCATATTCTGATATTTTAGATTCGTTATTTAACATTTTGGTTTCTCAGCCTGGAGAGGAGAGTGTGAACAATGTTCAAGGCATGACAGTTATTGTCAAGGTCATTTTAATTGACGCATTTGAATTTTTAAGTGTACATGTGCACCTGCTTTTCACAGTCCTGAAGGTATTCATGCTGAATAATTTACCACCTTTCACCTTGGATTGAAGTTTACAGTGGCTCTCTGAATTGTCAGTAACAGATATACTTTATTTAGATGCTATACTTCATATTCTCTTATGTTTCATGGTTATAAACTCAAATCAGATTAAATTATGCCTTGCCTGGGATGGTCTATTATGTGAACGCGTGGCATTCACATTTACTTTCTCTGATTTCAAGACGTTTAAATTGATTTAAATTTTTTTGTTTTAGATAATGGAAGTGAAGGCTAATTTCAAAAGTCTTTGTGGAAGAAAAATAAAATGAAAACAAAAATTTGAATAACATATTGCCAAAAGTGTCATTATAGTGTTCCAAAACAAGTTAAGGATGATGGCAACCTTTTCTGTATTTCTCACAAAGCAGTAAATTAGCTCAGCTGGAGGAGCCTATACAACATGAAGTACCAAGGCCACATATTCAAGTCAACTTTGGAATTTCAATCATTGCATAGAAAAATTCTTCTCTAATATTCCTGATTCTCCTGAATACTAATTAAATGGAAAATATCTACTTAGGCTAAATGTCTGCTCCATTCTTCCCCAGAGTTTTGAGTATGACTATGAACTTCACTTATTTGCCAAACCTAATCTGATAGCTCACTGTCTGCCTGAGGCAGTAGGTGTTAAGACAAAGGCATTCAAAAACACAATGAGTTGTTTAAATGGTGTAATTTAACTAAAAGTTACTTAAGTTTAATATAAATATGGCAAATGATTTTCTTTATTAAATATTCTCATGTCTAAAAATAACACAGTTCATGTGCACCACACTACAACACACCACATACACACATTGTTTTAGAAGCAATGAATTATTGGTTTAGGAACTTAAGGTAGAATTAAGACTTTTACAGAGTGATTGCAATTACTTTAACACACATCCTCCCTTGATTTTTTGTTCTTGTTGATCAGTACTTTTTTCTTTCTTTTTATTTTATGTGTATGAGTATGTTCCCAACATGTATGTAAGTGCCTCATCTATGTACATTGCTCCTGGAGGTCAGAAGTGGGCACTAGATTACCTGGAACTGGAGTTTCAGATGGTTGTTAGCCACCATGTGGGTGCTGGGAATCAAACCCAGGTCCTGTGCAAGAGCGGCCAGTGTTCCTAATCATTGAACCACTTCTCGAGAACCAAAGTTTATTTGCTTTTTATTCTCAGCCATTATCCCATTTAACATACACAAATCATTTTATCAACATTTCTCATACAGCATGATTCTTTATGTAAATAAAATATTGTGTTGTGATTTTATTTTTGTAGTGTTTCTTTTCATACAAAATTTTACCAAGTTCTTCAATATTTTTCAGTGAAATACTTGCTAGTGTTGAATTGTTAGTTAAAATATGAATGTACAGTAACCAATTTCTTTTGAGAGATATATTTCTAATATTTGTCCCCAACAATGGTGAAGTAGATTGTTCATAACCTATTGTTTTGTTAAAACTTTACAATATTTTTACAATTTATGTTTATATGTATTTTTATTGAACTTTTGTCCATTTCATACAAAAAAATCTTAATCATATTTAGATCTCCTCTTCCATCTGCACACCCATATAGCCAACCCCAAGAATTCATGCATTCTGTCACATATGTTAAGGTCTACTGAATCAGATGTCACTGGGTACAAGTTCACTCGCTGGAGTCTAGTCAGTCTATCTAGAATTTCTCCCTGAAAAAAGATCAACCTTCCCCTACCCAGCAGTGATCAGCTGTCAGTAGTTCCTCAATTAAGGTTGGGGCCTGCTGCCCATTTCTAATTTAGCTTTTAAAATCCATGTATTCTTATCCACGTATCGAGTATAGACGATTCCCCTCTTTCTGCCTTCCATCCAGTTACTAACACATAAAATAGCATACAATAAGGATAGTCTTAAAATTTGGGGAGTGTTTTCATTTCCTGTTTTCATCAGGACTACAAAATTAAACGACTGCAATTTGGAGCAGTATCTCTTAGCACTCAAGTTCTGTCCTCAGTCTGGATCTGTTCTACTCTGAGCCTTTTTATAAAGACAGAAAGGTGAGGAAAAGTTTACTTCCCAGTCTGCTTAAGCATTTTGAAATATCTGCTGTGGTAAATTCCATTACCATCAAGAAGGTTTTTAAGTCTTTCTGCAAACTTAGAGCAAAATGGTAGCCGTAGGAAGTCACCGCTGTCGTGTGGTGAGTCCACTTCATCCCAAGCTTTCAGATGTCCCTGTTACTGGCTCAGACTCCCTGTGCCTATTTTCAGCAATGTGGAGACTTTTGAAATTAAAAGTCTGTTCATCTAACAGGGAGCTGAATGTGACTAGTAGAGAGGGACAGAGGTGCTCTCCAGGCTCTGACAACAAGACCATGAGAGACAAGTCAGGGCTCCTGACTTCCGCTCACTTCCTTTATTTCACTTTTTGCCCAGAGTAGCTAAAGCAATGAACAGTGCTTTAAGTCTCCCATCACAGATTTCCCCTGGAAAGAAGCCCATAAGAGCACAGGAAGTCAGATAATCAATATGTACACAACTCATGTTAACATAGATTAAATATCAGTTTGCTTCTTAAACATGAATAGTGCTTAATTTACTTTCATTTCTATTTACGTTTTTTCATGGGAATCCATAAAGTTTCTGATTGACACTTGACAGAAAAGAAAATTTCAACATTATGAAGTTTACTAACTCTTCTTCTTTCAAAAAGCAAATGGCAAAGATAGGATATTCAAGCTAGCTTGGCACCAAAATCCATGTTCCTAACCACAAGGTCAGTCTGTCCCTTTAAAATTTTTACTGCATTTGTAATTGAAATCAATGATAAACTTTACTATAGGGTACAAAAATATCACTTGCCTGAAATTTTTATTTGATTGATGTTGTTATTGGTTCGTTAAATATGTTCAGTACTTGGGAAAACATAATAAACAGGAAAAAAATATAAGGAAGAAAAAGAAACAGCCCATACAGTTAGAAAAGCAGTGAAAAAGAGAAATGTGCCACCAAGAATAGAGCATTTGCCGAGAGCCGAGAGACACCAGCCTTGTCCTGACTTCAGCAGTGAGATGGGATCTAGCATAGCCACCCACTGTCATCTCACTGGCTGGAGCTTTGGTGGCAATTTCAGTTTTGTCCATTAAGGAATCTGAGCCAGGCACAGTCTCATGCATTCTGTGTCCTGTCATCCTGACATGGTTTACTGAGCTTGGAATTCCATTCTGACTCAGAACTGTGGCATAAATAATAAACGACCACTGGACATATTCTTAAAAGTGCTGTACATTAGGGTCAGGTCCTTGATGAAAGCAGTGAATTTTTCACAAATAGCTGCATTTGTGTGAACAATCCCTCATTATATATATACGTATATATATATATATATATATATACACGTATATATATGTATATATACACATATATTTTCACACATGCTGTATAACACCTAATATATTTTTTCACACATGCTATATAACAGCTAATATAAAAGTAAAAAGAATTAAAAATATTAATGGACCCAAAGTATTTTTGCTAAAAGGGAAAACTTCAGGTACTAGTATACAGCTCCAGGCATGACTGACATATTTACCATGCATAGTAACTTACTAAAATTCGATGAGCTGCAGTATGTCCCTTCTAATCATACCTAGATTTGAATCTCAAAAGGAAGATTTTAGTTGTTGAATGTTCCTCTAAATGTGCATGTAGAGGCAGAGCATACCACTGAAAATTAGTAAAAAAGAGAAGTTCCTGTTGACTCCTCTGTGTTTGTGTGACGACTCGGCCTTCAACATTCAGCACACTTGCCACCTCTGAGCCAGTTGGGTGGTGTTGAGCACAAGAAAGCTTACCACTGTGTTCTTCAGCACACACTTGTTTAAATTCCACAGGGGAAAAAAATGGAGTCTTTGAACTACCTGCTAGAGAGACAAAATGTATTTGCGGAAAGCTACGAAATTCATTCAGTTTTAAAGGATTTAGAGAATTATAGGGAATTGTGGATTCAAGTCCAAACAAGGATATGTTTTCAGTAGAGGACTAACTGCTCACTTACAGGCAAAATTCTCTATCTGGTCATATTTTAAAAGAAAACTCAGCCTAGTAACCATAATGAGAATCAGATATACTTCTGAATTTACTGAGCTGGCTGCTTTCCTATTGTGTCTTTAGAGATTCCCAGGAGGCCCTTTCATCCCGCTCTTTCTCATCCTACATCTCCTGGCACTTTGCCTGACCCTCTGTGACTCAATAAGCTCTCAGGCAGCTTCTATACCCAGAAGGAAAACAGCAGACTGACTAAATCCATTCGAATAAATAGCTGTCTTACCAGTAGTAAGCACAGCAAATGAGCATAGGGGTCAGAGTCCCCATCATGACCAGAACCCACTTTAATGTTTCTGTTATTATCTTTGTTGCAATGATCTCTGTGAAGGTGGGAATAAAAATTCATGGCTTTTGAATTCAGCAGAGCAGAGTGAATCCCCAATAATCACATAATCTTACCTCTGAGCAGATAAACAACATTCATTTAAATCAAACATTTAAAACCATCATTGACCCTTCAAGTGCAAAGCATGCCACTTTTCTGCATTCCATCAGCAATTTCAGGGTCTAGACTTCTAGTTACTAAATTTCCTATATTACTATTGATGGTGGAAGGTAGTAAGGTGCAAATTCCAACAATATTTAAAAGGGAATCTGAGTGGCACCTTCTCATCTCACAGTACAATCCACAGGCATACTTTGACTGTTCCTTGTAAAGAAATAAGTGTCCATGGAGTGAAATGAACCCTGACACACTACTCAATGCTGATAGTCTTAGCAAACTTCTGTGATAACTAAAGACAATATTCTCATGAACTTAAATTTCAAACACTGAAACTTCAATTCCATCTCTAATTGCTTAACATTAAGATTGCATGACTTCTTCTTAAAAGATGTTTTTATTTTGCTCATTATATTTTGAGACAGAGTCTGGTTGTGTAGCCCAGGCTGGCCTACAGCTCACACAGTTTTGTTTCAGCTTGTGAGGAATGGCTTGATAAATGCATCATGCCACCATACCTGATTCAGCATGATTAATTAAAGTCATTCGGCAATCGGGAAGCCTGAAACACTCTGATGTTTTCTATTTATCCCTCTTGCAACATATTTTTAAGTAAAGATAAAACAGACTTTGAATTTTTAAAACATAATTTTTAAGATTTCAACAACAGAAGACTATAAATCAGTAAGAACTGACTGGTTACTTTATTAATACCTTTCAATAGAATGTTACCTATTCATCATCAAAATAAAATGTGTTTGCGCTTGATACATGCAGCTAATAATTTTGTGTCATTTTGAAATTATGATCTAATTGACTTGATATAATATTATGCTACCACTAAGATAATTGAAAATTTTTCTTACAATAAAGTAAGGCATTTGACTTAAAAACAAATGAATGTAATTCCACCTGTGTTGCGCAGTGCCCATGGAGGACAGAACACATGAGATTCCCTGGAACTGGAGTTACAGTTATTAGCTGTCATCTGGGTGCTAGAATTTGAACCTAGGCCTTCTGCAAGAACAGTCAGTATTTTTAACCCCTGAGCCATCTTTCCAGCCCTGACAATGGGAAATATCCTTAACAGTATAACTACAAACTTGATGCAAACCTGTGTTTCAAAGTACACACTGCAATACACGAATACAAATAATGTAAGGAAATGTTGGGATGAATGAATGTCTCTTCAACCTTTATTTCCTTTACATAATAGATATTTTTCAACTTCAAATAAATCCCTGCTGGTATAATTTAACAATAGTTATTGACTTGTGATAGATGGGTGACAAATAAAACAAAAATACATGTATTTCTTTAAAAGTTAAGTACACAATATAAACAAACATGAATATAATGCATCTTTTTTTATTCCCCACTTGTACTTAAAAAGTTATTCATAGAGCTGGAGAGATGGCTTAGAGTTAGGAGCACTTAATATTCTTGCAGAAGACCCAGAGTTCAGATCCCAGCACCTACATCAGGCAGCTAACAGCTACCTACATCTCACTCTCAGGAGATGCAACGCCTTTGTCTGTCCTCTGGGTACCTGCACACACCTGGTGTACAAACTTACGTCCAGGCATATATGCATACAAATAAAATGAAGAGAAAATAAATCTTTTTAAAATCCATTCATAATCTCTGTTTCTGTGCCTATGTCTCTCACTCTTTCACCAGAACTAACCTAATGCATCTTACTCTGGCCTACTGCAGCAGCTTGCACCGAAATCCCTTCAATTTATGGCAAACAGAGTTTGTCTTACTTAATTCCTGGTTTTATTCCCCTCCCTGATCACTCCTGCATCATAAAAACATGCTTCTCCTCTTCTTCCAAGATATGCCTTTGTCTTTTTTCTCTTGCTCTTCCTTCCTTGTCTTCTAACCAGTCATAAACTACTCAAATACAAGAAGGCATGCCCATGATTAAGCTCAGTTTTTTACTCTTATGTGCTTCTGGGCTGTCCTATTTCTAGCCCATAATACACACACACACACACACACACACACACACTTCTCAAAAGAATTTATTTCTTATAACTTTCAATAACTATCAACTTTCTGCCAGACATCTTATTCTGATGTCAGAAAGAAACACACCCATCAAAAATGATTCTATAATCTGTTCTTCCTCCCCAGTCGTGTTCACTCCCAGTATCCTTTTCTCTGAGTTAAAAGTTCTGCCTTCAGTGCAACATAAAGAAAACATTAGTGCTGTTTGACAGTTACCTATCTGGAGCATCCTCTGTGATCTCAGTACTACACTTAGTCGGTCACCAGTCATAGGCATCTTTCTCTCCCTCTCCACCAGCATCCTAGGTTGATGCTGTGATCACTGTATCGGTCACTCTAGCGATGACCCTGTGGTCTCTGTATCGGTCACTGTAGTTCGTGACCCTGTGATCTCTGTATCGGTCACTGTAGTTCGTGACCCTGTGATCTCTGTATCGGTCACTGTAGTTCGTGACCCTGTGATCTCTGTATCGGTCACTGTAGTTCGTGACCCTGTGATCTCTGTATCGGTCACTGTAGTTCGTGACCCTGTGATCTCTGTATCGGTCACTGTAGTTCGTGACCCTGTGATCTCTGTATCGGTCACTGTAGTTCGTGACCCCGTGATCTCTGTATCGGTCACTGTAGCGGTGACCCCGTGATCTCTGTATCGGTCACTGTAGCGGTGACCCTGTGATCTCTGTATCGGTCACTGTAGCGGTGACCCCGTGATCTCTGTATCGGTCACTGTAGCGGTGACCCCGTGATCTCTGTATCGGTCACTGTAGTTCGTGACCCTGTGATCTCTGTATCGGTCACTGTAGCGGTGACCCTGTGATCTCTGTATCGGTCACTGTAGCGGTGACCTATCCACCCTCCCATCACTGTCTTTCCAAATTGCAAGTGAGTTTTTTTTAAGAAATAGCAAAACTGGTCATGCCAACACCACACTCCCTTTCTCCTCACTTCAGTAGTGGTCTGAAATCTTATTTCTTTTTAATGACCTTAAATCTTTAGCACCTTGAGCTAGGGTCACCTCCCACCACCAGTTGTCCTGTTCTCTTCCTGCCCCACGTCCATTTGACATTTGTCAGTTTCCCATGCTTTCCGAGCTCTTCATTACCTTAAAGTTTTGAGTGTTGCCATTTCTGCTTTAAGTGACCATCCTTGTTTTTCCACATTTGATTATTAATTTGTTGTTGTTTCATAATGAGGGACATTTCCCAAGAAATCTTACTGTCCTTACTAAACTGTCAGTGCTACCAACAACCCCTTAAATGGTTTCCAGGCCTAATGACATTATTCATAATTAATGATGTCATAATTTGACTTGAAGTCTTAACTTGACTGATATAAACAATTTATATCAAGGACTCCTGGACATGACATGTCTTGGGTAAAATCATAGAATAGGCAAAGACTATTAAGAAATGTACTTTCTTAATCACATTTAGAGCCGCCATCCACGTTCCTCAGAGCACATGCTCCCACACTGGAATTCACGCATTCTGTCTTTTATGTTAAGTCTTGTCAGGTCAAGAATTTGCATACAGATATCCCTTGGCACAAGTTCGTGCACTGGTCTACCTAGTCTGCCTTGCAGGGCTGCTCCCGTAAAGATCTAGTCTCTCCCAGCCAGCAGCAATCAGTTGCCAATAGTTTCTTGGCTAGTGTTGGGGCCTGCTGCTCATTTCCCTTTTTCTGTGCTGGGTTTTGTCCAACTGAGTCCGCATGGGTCTTGTATTTGTTGTCACCATTGTTGCAAGTTCATATGAACAAGTTCCCAGTGACCTGAAAGCCTGTTTCTTTATATTCACACATGCACCCTAACTCTTAGAATCATTCCACTGTCGCCTCGCCAGTGGTCCCTACATTAGCCATGGGTGAATGAGGTTTAATAGAGAAGTCGTAAAACTTAGCCGGTTGTGGCCTTCTGTGTGCATTACAGTCTGTTATATGAGGAAGCCTTGTTGGTCTATCATATGACATGTACAAAAACTCAATAAAATATTTTTAAAAATTCAAAAGATAATTTGATATCATTTTAGTTACATAGTTGTCTTTTAACATTGTCACTGCATATTATACAAAATAAATGGATAAGCACTGAAGAAATGTGCTTTCTAGTCATAAAAAATATTAATTTATTGTTCCACACTCCAGTTTTCAGAAATTCTTGTTACCCTTGGAGACCCTTTGGCTAGGTCTCGTCTTTCAGAGCCATTCTAATGCATCATTCCCACCATATTTCTGTTTAAGTTCTACAGAAAATGAGAAATCATGGCTAACATAAAAATTACAGGAAAAAATACACAAGGTTGGGTTTCCTCTCCTGAGAGAGAAGGGTCCTGTGTCCCTCCGTCCTGGGGTTGGAAACCCTGTGCTCAGACAGTGCATTCCACCTGACTTCTCTCCATCATTACTCGCCGACTTCTGGTGTGCCAGACCGAGAGCTCCTTTTCATGGCTACTCAGTGCAGTAGCCATGCTGTCCAATACAGCTTGCCCTAGTAACGTGGTTATTTTAATTTAAATTAGTGAAATCAAATGCTCATTTCATTTTCTGTCACTGCTTGGTTCATTCTCCTCAGCACGTAAAATTCCATAGGGCAACGTTTTTCTATAATCAGGATAGTATCACTAAACGTAAACTCTGCAGTGGTAAAATACTACTTCCTTCTGTCTTGGGTATTTCTTTTGATCCATGTTCTGCCAGAGGTAGCTTAGAAGGACCAGCTTTCTTTTGTATGGATGTGCAGGATTCTTTTCCTTGCTCAGGATCATAAATATGCACAGGAGCTTGAGCTAGAGAAATGTGTCCTTTCATAAAGAAAAAAAAAAAAAAAGCAGAATTTGAACTAAGGAGGAGAAGATCATTTTCTTTCCAGGTAACTCATCCAGGATTTTTTCAGTGTACTTTGTAGACACAGAAGAAAGTATGTGGCATAAACTAGTAACAAGAGAAAAATGTATGAGGCCCCTATATTCACAATCAACTTTGTTTAAATTGCTCTTCCGGTGTCCTTGGGATAGAATGATTTCTCTCTGAATTCTTATACATAAACTATTTCCTTAAAAACATAACTTAATAAGATTCGTGTAACAAGCAATAAATTATTCTTAATTGTTACCTATTGGATGAGAAATGGTACCTTGAAATCAGGGAAATTAGTCAAGCCAGCACTCACATTAATATAGTTAATATGTGAATTTGAAACCTGTTTTATTTACATTTTGCGATAACATTTGATTTTTCTTTTTAAAATTTTTATCTTATGTGTGCAAGTGCATTACCGGCATGTGTGTATGAAGGTCAGAAAAGGGCATCCACTTCTGGAACAGGAGTCACAGGTGGCTGTTAACCACCTTATGGGTTCTGGGAATTGAGTAGCCAGTGCTCTTAATCACTGAGGCACCTCTCCAGCACCATGATTTTTTGACAGTATTTAGATCTCACAACTTTGTGACAATGCTGCGGAGGAAGGAATTAATAAAGCTTGAGGGTTATCATTTCAGTTCATTTCGATCAAAAGAAAGGAAAGGAGTAGGTACTGAAGACATTGAGCTTCAGTACTATGTACTGTGTACTATGTCCCCTACAATGCTACTGTTTGAAAACATAAGCCACTATCAAAGACTGACTTCACAGCACTTTTTATTTTTCTAACTTGTGGGAAATTCAAAACCATTTTGCTACTTAGGGTATTCACTCAGACTATGAGAGAACAATGGTTAGGTCTGCTGGACAAACACAAAAATGAAACAAAATGAAAAAAAAGTTTGACAATTTTAGAAATTTGGAAACGTATGTCCTGATGACAGGCCAAAAATGGCAGAATTTAGATAAGAGGAGATGGATATGTAGTGATCTGCCAAATGGCATGATTAAAACCATTCACACCCTGAGAACGGGGCAGAGAAGATCTGCTTTCTTTCTATAAGCTAAACTATCATCATCAGCCTTAAGTGCTCGTGTCTTCTCAGGATTTATTGTTATTAAGAACTCCCAGACATGCTCTTTCCCAGAGCATTATTGAAACTCCCTGCCAGGCATACATTTCTTGGTGAAATGGTCTGGCTAGACTTCAAAAATAAAACGGGGCTAGAGAGTTAGTTCAGTGGTTTATTTTCATTTATTTACTTATTTTTGCTTGCCTAAGGGCACTCTGTAATGGAAATGTTCATGGACGCCAGAAGAGGGCATTGAACACCCTGGCACTGGAGTTATGGATAGTTGTTAGCTGCTGTGTGGGTGCTGAGAACCCACATAGATCCTCTGCAAGATTAGTCAGTGCTGTGACTGTCTTCAAAAGTGTGACTCCCACGACTTGCTTTCCTTCGACGTTCCAGCCCTTTATTAAAGTTTGTACTCTTTCATCAACCTTGGCTCCCTTTCTTCTAGTCACTCGGGAGGCACTGACTTTGTGCTTGCGCTGAGACTGCCTCTGTTCCCGTGTGCTTTGAGGTTCTCCTCTGAGTGCAGCTCTGGGATCTGATTGCGTTATCCTTCCTTGCTTCACAAATCTTCAGTATCTCCTTCTCTCCTGGTTCTTTCCTCTCAGCCTCACATTTTGGATCTTTTCTAATGACCCTTCCTTGCCATCTTCTCTCCAGCTACCGACAGAGTGCCGATGTTCCCCAGGCTAAGGGGTTGGGTCAGGGACCTTGTCAAGACTGTGAGTATGTATACTCTGTCAGAAGAATAACCAAGACTACCACGGTGGTCATGTGGTTAAAGATCCATGCCACCATATCCAGCTGCACCTTAAATTTATTTGAGGTAGATTCTCTCACTGAACCAGAAGCTCATCATTTTGGCTAGATTTGCTGGCCAGTGACACATCCACCGGTCTGTGTCCTGCCAGCTCAGTGGACTTACAGGGACATGCCACCACACGTAGCTTTCTATGTGGGTTTTGGGGATCTGACTTAGGTGCACTACTATGAAGCAAATACTTTGCTTACTGAACCATCTTTACAGGTCTTAGCATATGACATATGTGATATTTATACACCCCTATATATATAATATATATATATGTTATATATATATATATATATATATATATATATATATGTCTGTATATGCATGAGAGACAGTATGCTTTGCATACCATGGGACCAGACATTTTATAATGGCACTTGTTTTAACGACATTTCATAGTGTTATCGTAAGTAGCCAGGAAGACTCTGGGCCTTAGAGACTTTGGGCACAGCCAAAGATCAACGGAACCTCAGGAAAGTCTCAATATTAATACGGGCTGCTGATAAACTCTTCAACTCTGCGCAGGAGGGAGACATTATCTTTACTACTCTGGTCAGCCACAAACCTATCTGCCCTCGGTGCTGAAGGGTGACTATGTCCTCTAAGCCCTATTACACATATATAATCGGGAAATGATCTTGCATAAATGTTGCAGAAGAAAGGTAAAATTACCACAGAAATGTGGTCTTATTTGATCAAATTTCATTGATGTAAATTTTTCTTTTTTTTATTTAAAAATATTTGATTGCATTTGTTTATGTTTATTGTTGCAGAATGTGTGCGGAGGTCGGAGGGCAACTCTCGCCACCGGTTCTCCGCCTCTACCACTCCAGTTCTATGCTGTAAGTGAGGTCATCAGCCTTCGGGGCACATGCCTTACCAGTGGAGCCTTTTCCCTGGCCCTGCTAATTTTATTTAACAAAATATGCTAAAGCCTGGAAAATGGCTCAGTGGACAAAGTGATTGCTGCATAAGTCACTTCCCCAACACCCACGTAGAAAGCTAAGTGGCAGCACGTTCCTGTAACTGACGTGCTGGGGGCAGGGCAGAGGCAGGAGAATCCCGGGAGCTCACTGACCAACAAGTCTAGTGAAAATACTGAGCCTCAGGTTCAGTGAGAACTCCTTAAACAAATTTAACTGCCGCTGGGTATGGTGACACAGGCATTTAATCCTAATGCTCTGGAGGAAGACGCAGGAGGATCTCTGAGACTGAGGGCTATTCCAATGATTTTATTAACAGACATCATCTGCTCTAATGACTTTTAGTTCTCCCCAAGAAAACCATGTGCTCATGGTTCTGATGAAAGGGGCTTCTACTTGGCAACCTCAGGGTATGCCTGGGAATTAAGATCAAAGTGCTGAATGCAAAGCACTCACTCAACCACACTGGGAGCAGTGGAGATTGGGAAGAATGCCTGACCTTGAATAAATGATATTCTAGACCCGGGTGTGAAAAGGCAGGATGATATATTGAGATGGGGGTAGAACTGAACTTGAACTTTTACTTCCCCATGAAGCTGAAAAAAAACAATTCTGAACGAGTTTGATTAATTATGGGTTTGACCCACTGGAAGGCACAGGGTTCCAGAAGCAGTTTCATTGATCCAGACTCGAGACGCAGACGGTTCCATCTGCACAGGTTGAGGGCAAAAGACAACATCCATTGCCCAGTTCTGAAGGACAGCTGGTTCTACACCTCCTCCAAGTTCAGGCCCTTCCTAAAAACTCAATTAAACAGTCAGTTTACTCAGGTGATTATGATGTTAGGCACAATACTAAGCACTGCAGAGTTCAACCTGGCCTACACTGCAAGTTGTAGGCCAGCTGGGGCTACAGGGAAACACTATCTCAACAAAACAAAATAAAACAAAGAAACAAAAGTCAGGAGGAGAGCCATAGAGGAGGACGCCTGACATTGGCCAAAGGACACCACACATTCACTCACAGGAAAGACAACTGTATACTCCATGTGCATATGTGCACACATGCATACACCACCACCACCCCCAGTAGAATCACGGTGTTTGTTCCCTATGTGATAGGCATTTTGCTATGTGATGAAAAAACTCAGATTCCAATGGAATTCTTAATAGACATAATGAATCTTGCAACACATTGCAGAAATAACTGCTTCCTTTTTTTTTTTTTTTTTTTTTTGCAGAAACAACTGTTTTTTTTAAGCCCTTAATTACAAATAGTAAATCACAGGTAGTCATTTCATTATAAACTGCTGAAAGTATTCTAAGCATTGAGGTCTGGCAAAAAATCTCTACATATATTAGTATTGATTCAATAAAGAAGAATAAATTGCAAATAATATTTTAGCATCAGCACTGCTTTCTTCACGTTACAGGACATGCAGATTGAACATCCTGGAAAATCCACGGCAGTAGTCGCTGTGAGCCCCCATTTCATTTTGAGGCAATATTCAGAATGACATTATATTAAATAACTCAGTGTTCTTGGTCTTTTGGGGTAGGGATAAGAAAACACTCTGTGCCAAGTTTAGCTATTGTGAGTTCAGAGTTCAGAAGAAAATCCAATTCTTCTGGAAATGAGTATGATAGAACAGCTGGTCAAACACAATTGACTTGCTCACAGAAACAAGCTTAATGATTTCTGGGGAAACACAAAAAGGCTTACTAAAAAGGGTCGTAAAGAATATCAGCCAGATTTCGGACACTTTGATTTAAAAGGGCATCCACTTATAGACATTGTTACAACATTTCTTAATCCTGAAAAAAAAGTGACAATAAAAAATAAATAAGGATATATAACATAAACAACTCAAGTCCAGAAAGACAAAAATAAATAATAAAGATTAGTTTGAAGCATTAAATCAAAAATGTATTTTATTTATTATTTTTATTTTATGTATCTGAGTATATTGCCTGCATGTGTGTAAATGCATTCTTGTCATGTAATGCTCATGGAAGTCAGAAGAGAGAATTGGATTCCCTGGAACTGGAAAGGGCAGTTATAAACTGCCACATGGGCACTGGGAACCAAACCTTTTTCCTCTGCAATAGCAGCCAGTGCTCTTAACTTCTGAGCTCTCTGGTTCCTAAAACCTTAAAATTTTAATTTATGCACACTTAAAGTTATGGTATCTGAAAACCTTTTATTTATAATTAGAGTGATAAAAGGGGCTGAACAGATGCCCCAGTGGATAAGAGCACATACTACTCCTGTGGAAGATCTGAGGTTGATTCCCAATACCCACATCAGGCAGTTCACAACTACCTGTGACTCTGGCTTCAAGGGGTCTGAGACCACAGGGCACTTACCCTCATGTGGAATACACTCACAGAGACACATATACACATGCACATATTTTAAAATAAACCTTTAAATAAAGAGTAGCAAAAGAAAGCCATTATAAGAGAAATAAACAAAATATGTATTTGTGTTGCATGAGAGAAACCAGGACATTCTGTCTATAGTAAAGGTCATTGGGAAGCACTAGAAAAAAATGTTTTAAATTGCTGTCTATTTTCATATTGAGTCTAATATAGTAGAAAGTATCAGACAGTTGATCTCCTGTAAAATTAATGCTGTGTTTGGAGGTATACTTGAATGTTCCATACATCTGCCTTTCTATTTAGTATTTTTATTTATTCATTTATTCTTTAAGAAAAAAAAACAGATACAGGGCTGAAGAGGTGGCTCAGTAGTTAAGAGCACTAGCTGATCTTGCAGAGAACCCAGAACCCATCCTAAATGCAGTTCCAGGGAAATCCAAGGACCTTCTCTGATCTCCTGGGCATCCTACAACAAGGGTGCACTTCTAGACATTCAGGCAATACATTCATTCGCATAAAATAAAAATAAAAAAATTTTTTAAGGAAAAACAGATACATAAGCAATTGCAAAATAGAAAGAATGCTCCCAGAAAACTTGTACTTAGCATCTCTAATCAAATACTAAACAAATTCTCAAAAGCAGGAATCTGACCCGACATTAGCCCTGCGTACAGTTGACTAAACTATGGGCCGCATTTGGGGCTCATCACTTTTCCTTCCCTTTCCTTCCCTTTCAAAGCTGGGCTTAGCAGTAAAGTCACAGAAAATAATTAGTCATAAAAAGCGATCACAATAGGAAGAATTTGGGTGCCTGGTGATGGGGCAAATTCATATCAGTAGAGCAGGAAAGCCTAGGCAGGAGTGGGACATCCATGGTTAGCACACAATAAAATTCATACTTGTTACTATTACCATGAGGTGGAAAATGGGATGGAACGAGGTTAATTACAGAGAAAAGAACTGTCAAAACGGAGACGTTGGACAGGAAGTTTTATCCACTTGGAATTTGACTGAGACGTGAAGCTCCTGGCAAACTGATGTCTGTTTCTTGTCCGTCCACACTTTCTATTGCTGAAAAACAATCTAGAAAGTTCTTCACAAGTAAAAGAACACAGGAGAGTAGACAAGAAGGTGCAGTGGGTAAAGGTACTCACCCCGAAGCCTGACCTGAGTTTGATCCCCAGATCCCGCATGGTAGAGGGAGAGAAGAGTTCCTTTAGTTGCACTATGGCGGCCGATGTGTGCCCTGGCATGCACTTACCCACACACAGGCACACAAAACGAATGAGTCAAATTTAATACAGATTTTCAAAAGGACAGAAAATGTGAAGAAGGAGGAGATGGCTGAAAAAATAAAGGGCTGAAAGTAAAACCATAGGATCTGAAGCACAGTTTGAGATGGTCGATTCAAGAAAGAGTTCCTAGCACGTGGAAATAAGTATCTTGAAGGTAGAAAACAGAACTGACTTACAGAAAGCCTAATAGACGTGGCCTTTCTCCTTCCAAATGTAAAAAGAAATTAAAAAAGAATATTATAATTTCAAAGCCAAGTGCACTTATCTCTGTGATTTCTATTAAAAAAAAATACAGATTTTCACAAACACACTCTTAACAGTATTTGTTGGAACTGGTGCGATTGCTCAGTGGTTATAGTTTAGAATGCTTGCAGCTCTTGCAGAAGACCTGAGTTTGGTTCCCAGTGACCACATTACACAGGAACCGACTTCCTCTAACACCCGCTGCATGGGACCTGATACTCTCCTCTGGCCCCTACTGGTGTGCATGAACGAGTCATACACATATATACATTTAATTTTCCCAAAAAGTCTCTGTTTAAATTTGAGTGACACCAATATCTTTAAAAATACTTCCTTAGTCCCAATATGCGAGTGAACTTATTCTATGGTAGTTGTATGATTGGAGTAAGACCTCACTTGTGCAGGGAAGTCACCAAGGCTGCAAGGCTGTTAGTCCTTGCAGAGTGATTATTCTCTATGGCTGTTTAAATTTATTGATGCCAGCCTTAAATGGCTTCAAAATTCCCCACTAGAGAGCATCTGGTCTGAAGATTTATGAATGCCTAGGTCTCAGACACACTTTCAAGCATTCTGTGTGGGTATACCTACCTTTACTTTTAAATTTTAAGTTCTGAAAGTTATTTTGTGGTAAAAAACTTCCTGTTCTCTTTTCTTTTATGGAATGGAGGAAGTGTTATTTCTGCTTTTCTCCTGTGAACTTCCAGTTTCTAGAAGATCCCCCTGGGTGGACAACCTGCTGAGCTCAGGGGCCGCCTGTCTCTTCCTTAAACCTCTTACTTTCTAAATTTTCTGTTTCATTTTCCCCTTGGTCTCACTTTTAATGTTACTACAACCTGTAGACCATTCGCTCTCTACTTCTGTCCACCACTGATTGTTAATGGATTTTATTTTTTTTGTGTGTGTGTGTGTGTGACTCTCATCATCCATTGAGGATACAAATGCAGAAAGTCTCAGATGAATGCTTTGGGAAATACTTTAATTTTTAAAAACGTATGTGTTTTTGAAATTGTGACCAGGAAACTTAATATGTGAACCCTCTCTTTACTTATGCATTTTTTATTTTAATTTTGTTTTGAAACAGAGTCTCTAGTCCAAGCTGATCTGGAACTTCCTCTGTAGCTAAGAATGACCTTGAACTTCTGATCCTTGTGTTGGAGTGTTTGGATTATAAACATGTACTTCATCAGGTTCAGTTTTATGTGGTCCTGGGACTGGGGACTGGGTGTAAAGGCCTTCTTGGAACTGGAGACTGGGTGCATAGGCCTCCATGCACGTTAGACTAGCATTTTACCAACTGGGCTACATCCTTATCCCTCCCTCTCTTATATTAATATACTTTTGATATTGAAATGTTTTATTAATATGATTTTGATATTTAAATGTTTGGATATTATTTTATACAATTGAGGACTTGGATAGATGAATAGACCCACAAAACTAGTACTACCATGAAGATAATGAATTTATCTATACCAGGGTCTGGACAGCTGGCTCAGATGTTAAAACATTCACAGCAAAAGCATGAGGACCAGAGTACAGAGTCCCAGAAGTCATAAAATTCTGTCTGGGCATGAAGACTGCCCAGAAACAGCCTGGCAGGCACTGAGAAGCAATCTCTGGAGGAAGCTAGCTAGCAAGACAACTCAGGTCTGGTTTGCTTGAGAGACTCTGCCTCAGCAAGCAAGGCGGAAGGGAGATCAGGGATGATTCCTCATGCTATCTGTCCTCTTTATGCACACCCTCATATGCACATTTGCAGACTTGCATACACACATATGTGCACACACAAAACATGCTCACGTATGAAAATGGAAAAAGCAAAGAATTATCAATACCAAAAGTTTACTGTGTCCTTTTCATCATTTGTTTTATTTTGTGATGGGAAATGTAATGTGCAATATACTATCTTACCATGTTTTTAGTAGAAACATAGTGTTAAATACAGGCACAATGTCACACTGAAAATCTCTGCAAAATAATCTTTCATGAATGATACTTTATGCCCCTTATTTATCAACTCTGTCTCCCTCTCTTGGTAGCTCCTGGTATCTTTCGTTCCACTTAGGTACATATATTTAGCTATTTAAAGCAGCTCATAATTGTAACCCTGGAAGAATTGCTCTTTTATAATTCTTTTATTTTATTGTGAATTTCATACTTCTCTTTTGATTACATTTACATTCTCCACTTATAACTGCTTTCAACAAATTTCTGTATTCTAATATATAAATGACATACGTGTATGTCATACGTAAAACGGCTTACAGAGTCAGGTTCATTTCTCCAAATACCCTTCGGTGTGGGTTCATCCTATGAAGAGTCTCACTCTTAAATGAGACTTAGTTTCTCCTTCCTTTTCTTATATGACTGCTTGATGTTTGCATTAGAAAATAGAATTTAGTAATGTTTTGAACATTTAACTTAGGTGAATTAAAAAGTAAATCCACAAAGGAAGGCAAAAGCTAAAGAGCGTATTATAATTTCAGTGAAATCTCCAAGCCCTAAGCCCCTCGTCTCATCCTGACCCAGCTGTAATTACTGTCTGAAGATTGGTGTGGTCCTTCCCATCAGTGCTTGTAAGAATGGGGGAAGACAGCTTAAGTTGGGATTTATGCCCCAATATTGACTCACTCTGTGGTTCTGAATAAGTTGTCTCCTGACTCTGTACTTCACTTTCTTCCTGTAAATGGGAAAACATGACTGTTATTATATACAGTATTGAGGCGGCGGCGGGCGGAGGGGAGATGACTAAAGATAAAAAGAATAAATCCTTAGAAAGCATTTAGGAACTTAGGAAGAGTCCAGAGTACCTGGGTCCAGTTTTCAACCATATTGTTTTTCTAAACTATGTCTGTATAGACTCAGAGTGAAGCCATTAGAAACCTTCTGATATGTCATATTTTATATTCTTTCTTCCTTCCCTCTTTCTTTCTGTCTCTTTCTCTCCTTGTCTACTCTCTCATAAAATTCAAAACCAAAGAGATTTTCTTAACTCATGAGGCAGTACAAAGTGGGCCTTGAGATGAATCTGGCCTATAGAGGATGGTGCTCTAAACATTCCTATATGAAAATACTGGGGGACATACAGTTCTAGAATATTGTTTCTTCACTTGTAGTAAAATAGTTGATATATCTAATATTCAGGCTTTTATGAGCTTTAAATCTTTTTGTGTGAAAATGTACCCCTTTTAGATTTCTTATAAGGTACTTTGAATTACTTTTTAAGAAGAAATCCCCTCTTTAGAAATTTTTGAAGGAACCTTTTCATATTGAACAGCTGAAGATTTACCAAAGTTTGGAAAGATGATATCTAGAGATGCAGCATGGTTCCTGCCAACATTCCCCTGTGATGTGGTCTTACAGTATTAGTTCGCAATTTTGTCAAATAAAAATCAGTGTTACTACACTACAATCAGCACACTTCCAGTTTATACCCATCTTTCTGAGTCCCTTCATTCAAACAATCTGCAGTGCAAATGCATGTGCTATTTTATCTCTATAGCCTCTGTTGGTCCAGGACAGTTTTGCTGATTCTCTCTGATTCTGATGAAAGCTTTTGAGAATTGGTCAGTTATTTTTTAGAACGTCCTTCAATTGAGTGCCATCAGCTTTTTTTCTTATGATTACCCTCTATAGGTTTTGTGAGAGAAAACCACAGCAATAAAATGCAGTTTTTATGATTTGTCAACAATTGACAATGAAGCTTGCTATCAACAAGATTGATTTCTGGTGATGACAACCCTGCACACCAGGCTGAGGCAGGGTACAGTCGACCCTCCAGAAAGCTACTTTTCACTTCTTCCAATACCTACTATTTGGAAGCAAATTATTATACATATCCAGTCCTCAAGGAGGGGAAAATCAGTCTTCCTTTCTTAGAAATAGAGTGACTATCTATAAGAAATATTTGTCGTTATTCTGTATGGGATATGTCCAACCCCCCTTTCTCTTTCTCTCCCTTTCTCCATATTTTTCTATCTATTTATCCAAATAATTTTTGTGTCATAATGGACTCACTTGTTTTCTTACTGAATTTTTGGTAATTTCATAGTATATATTTTGATTGTGTTTAGATGCCCTTCCCAATATGCACCCCTGTAATGTCTCCCACCCAATTTCATGTACTCTATTATTAAGGCCTATAGAATCAAAACTGTGTCCCCAAATGTCCTTCAGTGCAGGTTCATCCACTGGAGCCTGGTTAAACTACTAAGAGTCACACCTTTAAATAAGACTGACTCCCCCTCCCAGAAGCCACCTCTTCCCAATAGTTCGGCAGACAGGGTTGGGGTTTCTCCCAACTTCTCCACATACTTGACATTGATACCAGATCTAGGAACCTGAGGTTAGACAGGCCACAGGCCATAAAATAGAGCCCAATACTATTATTCTGCTAAATAAATATAGTATTAATCCCACTCTTAATTATGTATGGTTATTCCTGTAGATTAATGTACCTCTCAACTCTCACCAGAGAAGCTTCCTTATACAGCAGATTAATAGAAACCCACAACTGGCTGACGGACATGCAAAGCGTAAGAGGCTGCAGAGTGCTTATCTCTGAATAGAACACTTATATCAAACTGTTGCCTCCCAAGGCTCAGGGATCTCTGTAGAGGGGGGAAGATTGACTTGTTTTCTATATCACAATAGAGAGGTGATGGTTGGCACTGGGAACTATCATTTGTCTGCATATGTTGCTGCATACTTGGCTACTCTTCTAAAAGAGCAGTCTTTTGTTATGTGATAATATTTTATATAGTTGCATGTTCTGTAACGAGAAATAAAACCAATTTCACAATTTTGTTCTTTTTTTTCAAACTTCCATAATAGCTAGTCTTTACGTGTGCAGGTCCAGTGAAGTGTCTCTTATCTCTGTGTGACAAGCACATTTCCTGGCACTGTAGGATACTCCAGGCTAATCTCAGAAATATCTTCCTCAGCTGTTAAATTAATTATTTCTCCAACGACATCTGATACTTTTTCATGGAACATGAAATCAAGGACTGGACTCTCTTTTTTTCATTTATAATATATAATATGAAACATATTCCCTCTAAATTTTTCCATAAAACTGCATACTCTAAAATGTTATGTGATAATATTTTGTATAGTTGCATGTTCTGTAACGAGAAATAAAACCAATTTCACAATTTTGTTCCTTTTTTTTTTCAAACTTCCATAATGTATCAAATTCTTATAGTGATAGAATTTCAAGATGAAAATCTGTGATACGTTTTTTTTTGTTCTCTGATTTCATGTGAACATTTAAATAATTCTTGTAAAGTATAATATTTAACTGACACTGCTTAATAATAATTCTTAAATAAGTAATCTGTCCACAGACTCAATATTCTTTTGGAGCACTGAATATCACAGTAAAATATCTGACTAAAGCCCTTGAGAAGAACATGAAGTTTTAACTGCTGTAATTAGTGGCTGCAACAAATTATATGAATAGATGTTTGTGCTACGTAGCTTCATTTGTTACCTTGATACATCTGGGAAGAGGGACCCTCAATTGGGGAATCCCTTCTATTGGATTGGCCTTTCTGGCATGTCTGTGAGACATTTTCTTGATTAAGTGATGGCCTAGCCCACTGTGAGTGGTGCCATCCCTGGGCAGGTGGTCCTGTGTTGAATTAAAAAGCAAGTTATTAAGCCTCACTCCTCCATGGTCTCTGCTCCAGGTTCCTACCCTGAGTTCCTGCCTTGCTGTCCCTTGATGATAGACTGTAAACTGTCATCCAAATAAATCCTTTCCTTCCCAGGTTGCATTTCGTTATTGTTTTACTTTAAAAAGAAACAAAATTGTCATGCTTTCATGCTTTAGAAAAAAAGTTATTAACTTTTCAATCATATGTATGTGTGTGTAGGTCTGTATGTATGAATTTATGTGTATGTGTCATGTGTACACTGTTTATGTATGTGTACGTGTGTGTATATATGTGCCTAGGTGTGTTAAGAACTCCCTATAAAGGTTTAGGCAGTCATATCTGCTTATAGATAATGGAAACACTGAGAACAGACTCTGAAAATTTTTGGTATATTTGAGAGAGTATTTGTGTCCTAGGGTCTGATTAGATATTGTTACCTGTCCCCTGTATGCTTGGATGCAGCCTGAGCCCTTCTGGAGGTAAGGTGAAAGCTTCTCCAATAATCATTAGCTCCCTTTCTGTTCTGCACTAACCCAGGCTTTGAAGCCAGGTCCACTGATGCACAACCTCCTTTGTCCATGGCTGCAAGTGTAAGCTCAGGTCAGGACCAGAGGACTTCACTCTTCCCAGTATCCTCAAGCATGCAGTGTATCCTCCTACCTGGTTGTGTTAAGTAGACAAAAAGAAAGAGTGTGTGTGTGAAAAGCTAGATACAAAGGCTCACACAGACTCTGCCTTTCTGGTGAATTCTTCACTGTGTGTAATGAAGGTTGCTGTGATCATTTTGTCTAATATTGTTCCCATCTGTAACTGCTGAGTTCACATTTTAATTTTAACCCCTGAATATTGCTGTTTCAAAGAAGTGTGTGTGTGTGTGTGTGTGTGTGTGTGTGTGTGTGTATGTGTGTGTGTCTATGCAAGTGTGCATGCTTGTTATAAACATTTCCTTTCTGGGAGACATTCTTTTGCTGTTTTGCATACTAACACACTGTGGACACCTTTCCTACAGTTCAAGCATTTGTTCTCAATGGTTACTTCTATCATTCTCTATATACTGTTCAAATATTGGTTCAGGAAATTTTCTTTTTTGTGTGTGTTTGATGTATGTATTTGTGAGTGTGTGCTCATGTACATGGGGGTGAACATGCATAGAGAGGCCAGAGTTCAAATTCATGTGTCTTTCTCAATCTCATTCTGTCTTCTTTTTGAGATAATCTCTCCCCCTCAATTTGAAGCTTGTGTTGGGCTAGACTGACAAGCCAGAAAGCCCCAGGGATACCTCTATCTCCCCCGCGACCGCCCATCTCAGTCTCAACGCAGTGCTGAAGCTACATGTGCAAAGCTGTGCCTGGCTTTTGCATGGGTGCTGGGAATTAAATCAAGGCATCTACCAAACTCCTGTATTTACTGTACTATGATTTCAACCTTCTTTATATTTTCATTGGACTGGAAATGATAAACTGTACCTACACAATTTTGATATTTATATGCATATTTTAATAGAAATATTTGACAAGGGAATATATATTTCTAAAGAGACACATTTTCCCACTGTTATCTGGTGTTTACAGTAGTTTGACTATCATGTCTGTCCTCGTACAAAACACACACAATCTCTGCATTTATTTTACGTTCAATTTCCATTTACTGTCTTCACTGTCTGCTGGTTTATAGCGTAGTTCTATGTAGCTTTCTATACATGGATTGTACTTTCTTTATTTCATTGGACTTCCTATATTTGGTTCTTCCCTTCTTGAATCATACTGTTATGAATGTCCTTTAGAAATAGGCTTATGGATAATTTCTGTCCTGTTTTTGATTTGGCTTTTCTCTCCAGTGTATTTGGTCTGAGTAGCAGACAGCTGACAGTTACAGTTCTCAACAAGAGAAAACCATGACTTTATATTAGCTATCACATTGATCTTGATGTTGGACAGTCAGCCCAGTCTGGTAAGTTTGTAGCTGACATATGTTCTGCATGTGCCTGCCTTGAAACTTCACATCTAGTGTTTGATAATCTACAATTTCATAAAGAGACATTTATTTCCAGCATGCAGGCAGAGAAATATACATGGCTCACATTTCATTAAGTAATGCTTGTTAAACCACTAGGCTACGAAGCCGTAATTCTTAGTGATGATTTCCAATAGTATACATCATTGAACTTATGACTGATTAGACAATCTGCTACTTCACAACAAATGCTAGCACGGCCTGGAAGTCTGAAGTTCCATGTTAGAAACGTGCTGCACAGATTAGATTTCCAAACACTTTTGTTTCTTTTTTCCTTGCTATACTTCTTATTAAAAACGTACTTAATTTTGGAGAGGTTTTATTTAATGACAAAAAGCTCAGGCATAGTCGATGAGAAAGCAGCAAGGCCACTCCTGAGGGCAACTTCACACTATATGGGAAAATCTCAGTGGACACATGCTCAGAAACTCAAAGTCTGCACAGATTCCTTTCTGGTACTGGCCCGGGGGAGAAGCAATTAATGGTGGCATTCATGTTTTGCGCACATCTTAGGAAAGTCCTTCTGTTTTTATCTCCCTACTTTCTGTTTCCAGTGTGCAGAGGCCACTCTGAATGCATTCTTACCCAGAGGATCACAGAGGACCCCCTCAAGCAAAAGCAGTTTTCTTAATAGTATAAACACAGAAAATTGGATGAAGAGATATGTTTTCATTTTTGTGACAAACTGAGTTTTGCATATTATATTTGGTTTCTATTTCACAACCTAAGATAAGATCGTCCAAAACCTATGGTTAAAAAACTCAAACTATGTCTTGTACATTGTAGATTGGGCTCCTGATTTATTTAAATTTTCTTACTTCTGTGCCCTCTTTAAAACAATTATTTGTTTTTATTTTATATGAATGTTTTGCCCACATGTACATAGGCACACCCATGTCATGCAATGCCTGTGGAGGCCTGGAGAGGTTGTCAGATTCCCTGGAACCTGAGTTGAGTACAGTTGTTTGCTGCCATGTGGGTGCTGAAAAACAAACCTGGGTCCTGTGCAAGAGTAAATGGTGCTTTGAACTGCTCAGCCACCTCTCTAGCTCTCTTCTGTGACCTCTCTCAATGCAGCCCACTTTGTCCCATCTAGTCTGACATTTTACTGTGTTCCTTGTTCCTTTGTGTGACTGCTTTGGACATGACTGTCCCAAAGAAGTTTCTGTTTATCACTGCCTCTCTCACATTCTTTAAATGCGTTCATCTGCTATTATTCATTTTGAATCGTGCACATTTGTGTATATGCACATTCCTGCATTCACATGTATGTTGGGGCCAGAGGGTAACCTTGATATTATCCTCAGGAAACCACCACTCCCTTTGAGACAGGGATTTTCGTGATCTTGGAGCTCATCTTTTATGTCAGATTGATTTTGCCAGCAAAACCAGGGGTCCTCTTTCCCTTACCTCCCAAGCACTGAAATTACAAGCATGCACCACCAGAGCTTACAGTTTTACATCTGGTTCTCGGAATTGAACTCAAGTCCTCATGCTGAGCAGCAAACAAACACTGTACTCACAGAACCCTGTCCCAAACTCCTTCTCTTCAGTTGTTTTGAGAAGTACATCTCAGTGCATGTCTTTGTCCTGTTATGCTGCTGTGACAAAAGCACTCCAACCAAAAGCAACTTGTAAAAGAAGTTTATTTCAGCTTACAGGTCATGGCTCATCACCGATGGAAGTCAGGGCAGGAACTCAAGAAGAATCTTGAAGCAGAAACCACGCAATAACAAGGCCATGCTTAGCTAGTTTTCTTTTATAGCCCAGGACCAGTTGCCCAGAGAATGGAGCTTCCCACAGTAGACTGGGCCCTTCTACATCAATTAACAGTTAGGACAACCCCCAAAGATATTCCAATAGACCAATCTGATCTAGGAAAGCCCTTAATTAAGAGTCCCTTGCTATGTGGCCCTAGGCTTTGAAAAGTTGACCGTTAAATCTAACTAGAACACGGGCTACTTCTCAGTGCATTGATTTTGAACAGCAGCATAACGTACAATCTTATAAGAAGCTGATGATATAGATTCCCATGGCTGAATAATTATTACTGATACAAAAGTAAGTGTAGTTAGTAATTATTTAGCATGTACACATACGTGTGGCACTTTTCTAAGTAATTTACATGAGTTAGCTCATTGGAGGAAGACAAAATTCTATTTTTTTTTATGGATAAAGAGATTGAGACCCAGAGAAGTTAGTGGCTTGCAGTTTGTACAACTTTTAATTCTAGGTGGTCTTCCTGGTGGTGCTCTAATTTGTGTTTTGCTAAGACTGCCAGAAAGTCAGATGCAAGCTATCGAGGGAGAATCCTTGTGCCATGCTGTAGTGTTTCTGTATTTCATTTTTCATGGTATTGAATATACAGGAATGCACAGGAGCCTTTGAGGAAGCATAAGTAGTGGCTATTGTCAGGGTTCCTTATATGGTCATAACTCATTCTCTCAGTGTCAAGTGTGCATGCCATGAGGAGGACGAGAGAGGCACAAGGATGTAAAAGTATTGTTCTTTTCATCAATGAATTGGTCCTTCAGGAAACCAAAAAGAAACTGCTCTCAGGGGATAACAAACAACATAGTGTGCTGTTGTATGATTTGGAACAGGAGAGTTTGCCATTAGGAACAATGTGTAACGACTGGTCCAACACTTACTAACCCTGAGGTGTCATCCAAGGTGCTAGTCCAAATTCTTAGTATTTCAAATGTCCTTAAGACATTTAGCTTTTAGGAAATTGGACTAGAAATAATCAAAATGAGCATATTCTAGAGATACCTGTACACTCACGTTTATTTCAGTTCTATCTATTATCTATCTGTCTATGTATCTATGATATATCTATCTACATATCATCTATCTGTCTAGCTATCATCTATATAATGAAGTATTATTCAGCCATAAAGAAAAAAGACATATTGTTTATTAGAAGACGAGTAGAATCAAGCAGGATGTTAACTGAAATAATCAAGACTCAGAAAAGCAAATATTACATAATTTCACTCATACATGGTATCTAGAACACAAAAGAAATAAAAGTAGAATTAGAAGGAAATCTGTCAGGAGACATGCAGGGGACGTGGGGAGGGAAGGAATAAGAGAAGGTAATGAGATTTGGGTAAGACCAGATATTCAATGCTGTGAGCATACATGAGAATGTCACAATGAAATCGCAATCTCATACCATTAAAATAGGCCCATACACTACTTGATAATTGAAAATAATTTTATGTACTGTGTAATATAAATGAAACTCAGTACATGCTAATTATTATCACTATATCTCTGTTGCAAAGAGAAGGACATATTTTGTAGTAAGCAAAGATAGAAGTATATAGCAATTGAAGAAATTGAAAGTTCATCGATGACTAGGGAAAAGCTCAAAGGAAAGAATAGAGCCTAAGTTGCGTAGCGTTTACCTTTATTACCCTCTGATTGAATTAAAAGGGAATTGGTAAAAGGCTAATTTGGGAGTATATTTTTGGACTAAAACAGAGTGATAGAACAGAAATTAAAGGAGGAAAGTTGGTAGAATGGAGCAAGGTCAGATTCAAGCTTCACATATGTGAACTTTATCTTGCTGTCAACTAAAACGGATCGATATTTAGGAGAAATAGCAAGAAGGGAAGACGGAAACTCTAAGACAGTCTGGATTTGCAGGCCCCACCCCCAGCTACATGTTTTCCAACCTTTCTTTTATCCTTTAAGTGCCGTTCCAAAAGTGTATAGAAAGGAAACATGAAGAGGACAGTGAAACACTCTTTGGAAGGTAAAATGTAGTGCTGGTAGGTAATGCGTTTTTAAGAGATAAATAATCACAGCAGGATCTCAGTGGGCTCAAGCCTAAGTCTGAGAAACAGATCAAAAGATAATGGAAAATGGAATTTTTCAAAAGGAATCTGCAGTGGAATGCACTCTAATGACCCATTTGATTTTATAAATCCCATTAATATTTCTAACCATACAATTTAGAAGCTTTTATCCACAGAGCTTAGCCACATCTAAGTCAACGAGCAGCTCTATTAACAATAAGCAAGAGAATAGAGCTGTGTGGACTGGGGTCCCAAAGAGCTTTCCCAAGCATACTCAAGGGCAAGGACAAATCCTCTTAGCAGTTGTTGGCTTTGATAATATTTACGCAGCATAAATATTCTGTCAACCCACTCCCTGACTACATGAAATATGGCAGTGATGCGACTTAAAACAGTTGTTTTCCAACGCACCGACTTTGGATGGAAAAGGCTGAATTCCTGGTATTAGACTGAACAAAACCATTAAAGCCTGCCTTGGGAACGTGTGGCCCTCAGTCTCTCCGTTAGGAATGCCGATGTACTCAGTCCCTAGGGTACTTGATTCTACTTTTCTTGGCCTTCTCCTTCATTTTGTTTAAAGCAAAGACATAAACTATGACAGTACAATGCTGACAGTTCTGAAACAGGTATAAGCAGATGATGTCTAAGACAAAAAATTTGTTATTTCATAGTTTTGCTTTCCTACCAAATTATCATCCAAATAATTCCATTAGAAGAATAAAATACTAAAAAGTGGGGAATTGGAGGAGAAGAAAATGTATAAAACAACTTTGGGGAAATGCTACAAGCTTTCTAACATCAAAGCATACTGAATTTCAAAAATCTATAAATCCATTCACTTAATTTTATAATAACAAATTGATAGAACGCATACTGCTATCTCTTAACAAATTGATTACACAAATCTATGGTATCCTCTAAGTGAATAAAACAAAGAGAGACCCAGGGCTACAATCATGGCTCACCTGTTAGGAGCACCTGCTCTTGTGGAAGACCCAAGTTCAGTTCCCAGCAGCCACATCAGGTGACACACAACTGCCTGTGGCTTCTGCTTCAGGGAATCTGATGCCTTTTTCTGGCCCCTGGGGCACGTATAGTCATGGTTACATATCCATATGCGCACACATACATATACATAATTTAAATAAATAAAACTAAATAAACAACTAAATATAGCAAAGTTAAATGTTGGGATCAAAAGCCGTTTTCTTTACTCCATTTTCAGGCTTCATAGCACTTTGTCCAATACACTAAACTGAATTTAAATCCCAGCTGCTATGTATGCAGTGGATCTGTCACCAAGAGTTAAACAGCATTCCATCCATGTCTATCAACTCCATTGACTATGAGCATAGTGCAACACTCCACATAGAGTGGCTCCAGCGTTAGATGAAATGGATTCATGAAAACCCAGCGGAACAGGATAGACATGTAGACGCCAAGTGCAACCAGATTTGTCTGAGAGTGTTACCTCTATGCTTCTTCCTAGGGAAAATGGACAGACTACATTCATGCATGATGATTTGCATAGCAAAACGGAGCTCCTCGGAGATTGGTTTTGATTTTGTGAGAGAATTTCCCATGGGTCTCTTGTATTTCTGCATGTCTCTTGAGCAAACAGCAGATTGGTTGATGGTCTCCTTCTGGGAACAAGGTTGGGCAGGATGCCTGTTTCCAACACTCAGAGTTTCTCAGTTCCAACATGAATAACTGCATGTGAACATCCAGTTAAGCTGCTGTACATCACAAGTGTGACTGGAAGTGTGCAAAGGAAGAAGATGGGTTTGTCAAGCTCATACTCGCTGTTGCATTTATAATCCTTAGGAGCCTTCTGCCACCTTCTGAAAACAAATGGCAGGCAGGTTATCCCATGTTAAGAAATTCATTCATGGAGAAACAGAAAAAAAAAAACTTATCTGATGAAAATTCAGTCTGCCTGATGAGGAAAATTATGCCAAAGTTCCTACTATCATGAGGAGTGGTAAGGACAGGCAGAACATAAAGCTAAGAATTAATGACATGACCTCTCAGGATTGTGAGTCTGACTAGAAATCATACTGTTCAAAGGTCTTCAAACGCTGATTGCATTCCATTTCACTTGCAAAGAAAATAATATGGCACAAGTTTTAAACTGACTCTCCACTTCATATTCCCATTGGTCTAGGGAGATCATGTATTCATCCTCTTTCTGATGGAGTCTCTCTTCTGATGTAGACCACATGGCACTGATAGAAATGGGGTCTTTTCTTGTTATGGGACAGTATAATGGAAGACTGGGGCCTGTGACTATCTCCAGGAAAGGAAGAATCTGATTAGTAACCTCAGTCCAAGTAAGAGCTGCTACTGAAAGCAAGTAGTATGTGCTTAAGAAGAGCAAAGGGGTCTTCTCAGGAAAGACTAGATGAGACAGAGAATGCTAACGCTGGATTGGACCATAAATATCATCTAGTCAGAGGGAAAGATACTTGGTCACTCTCCAAGGTCACATTGTGCAGCTGGTGGCTCACAGACCTCATCACTACAAGGCCAGCATATTATGTCTCTCCTTCAGACAGTGAAAACTCTGACAGTCATATCAAAGCAGCACAGTGTCTAGTGTGTAGTCAACGTTCCATTGATTTGAGGGAAAATAAATCAGCTTCTCTTTAATTTATATATATTTCTTTTAAATGATATGTGCATTTAGTGTGTGTGTGTGTGTGTGTGTGTGTGTGTGCGTGCGTGCACAGAAACACACAGGCATGAACCATATGGAGATCATAGGATAACTTACAGGAGTTGGTTCCCTCCATTTACCTTAGGCCCCAAGGGTCAAGCTCAGGTCTCTAGGCTTAGCAGCAGGTGCCTTTACCCACTAAGTCATCTCACTGATTTTTTCCCTCACTGTTTCTTTCCATCCTTTCACTGTGGCACTCAACTATTTTGCTTTCCTGAGGTCATGTCACAGTTCAAAATAATGTCTGAAATTTTGGTATGTGTGCATACTATTTCCATTTAGAATAATTAACAAAGCTTCTACGCCATGATAATGATTTACATAGCAAAACCTGAAAACTTTCTATGCAAAAAGTCCCGGATCCGTTTAGTGACAATTCTATTTAAAACTGCAAACTTGACGATTTATCAGGCCCTTTTCCAGTATTTCCCAAACATATCTGGGTGGGTAAGAGTGATCTGATATGGTCGTTTCTTGAAATGTATCTATGTTAACACGATCTGTATCTGTCTGTGTGGGCTGGGCCTTCCTTTTCTCCATCCCTTCTTCCTTCTCTCCCTCCCTCCCTACTTCAGCCCCTCCCTCCCTCTTTCCTGCATCCCCCACCCCTCTCTCTCCCTCCCTTTGTCCTCCCTTTCCTTTCTCTCTTACTCTCTTTTTCTTCTTTTCTTCCATTCTTGTTTCCTTACTTCCTTTCTGTTGTCCGATTTTTGCCCGCTTCTATGAGCCTGATGCTGTCAGTTAGTGGATCTAACAGGAAACTCTGATGGAAACCATCAACAGAGGAGACAAGCTGATATCACTTTAGTCCTAGCTTTCAACCTGGGTAAGAAGGAACTTTGTTCGAGTTCAGGGCCTGAGAAGGAGACTTGATATATCAAAATGTAAGAAAGAGTCATGTATAGGACTAGGGAAATGAGCAGTAGACCCCAACCTTAGCTGAACTACTGGTAGTTGATTACTGCTGGGTGTAGGAGCTGATCTTCTTGAGGGAAGAGACTTTACATAGGTGGATTAGACTCCAGTGTATGAACTTCTGCTGAGGGACATCTAGGTACACTAACTTGACTCAATAGGCCTTAACATGTATGAGAGAATGCATGAAATCCACTGGGAGGAGACTACAGGGGGTGAGGGTGGTATAGGGAATCTAAAGATAATTAAGAAGTTTTTTTATGAAATGCAAAAAATTCAATAAAATTACATAAGGGAAAAATAAGCAAAAGAAAAAACATTAGTCAACACATTGTGACGTTTTTACGAAGAATACAGCACCTAGGTTCAACATGAGACAATAATATCTGTTTTTTGTGTGAACACTGTAAATAATTCTGGGAAACACTTCTAAACATTTGACCTAATCCTGTAACCAAAGCCAGCTATTGGGGAGGGGAATGCTAAAAAACTTTGTGTAATGTTGCATTGCAAGATAAAAATGCTGTGCTTCCAACACTGTGGAGAACTTCACAGTGGCTGTGGTTAGGAAAAAAAGGGAAGAGGAAGGAATTTACTTGTGACATTACTGAGAAGGCAATCATTTTGTATGAGTGAAATATCATTTCCAATAATTATAAGGTATTTATTTTTCTTATTCCATTTTGTGGTATTGGAGACACACATTCTTGAGTTTCTCTAAGTTTCATAAAGCATCAGAGAAGTAATTTGCACTATGAACTAATTCCTATTTCTGGGAAATGTATAAAGATGAATGTCTGAAGAAAACATCAGTGAAATATAATTTCTGTTCATAAAATTAGCAAAGAGAATTCTCTTCACCTTCTAAGAATCTAAAATTACAATTATAATACTTTTTTTACTATATAGATACATGATTTTAATTTTTAGAATGCTAAAATTTAATTTCTATCATTAAAGTTGAGTGGTTACAGTCCATTAACAATATATGAGATGAACCTTTTAGACAAAAAAAAGAATTCTTTCAGAAATAAATCTTATTTTAATTATTTCAGTGAAGTGTATTTAACTTTGTGCAGTTTGAAAACAATTCTATTTTAATTTTTAGTCCCTGGGAGCACTGAAAATGAGTACACAGACTGTTAAAGAAATAGAAAGTTAGGAAAACGTATAGGTAGAAAGGAAAGGAAATTTTGGAAGAGAAGGAAATAAACCTGTTATCTTCAGAAAAGCTGTTTAGATTTCTTCAAAGGTTTGAGACAATGAAATGGAGCATTGTGTGTGTGTGTGTGTGTGTGTGTGTGTGTGTGTGTGTGTGTGTGTATGGAGCATGACCCACTTAAAATTTGCAATCAGGACATTACAAATTCTTCATTAGTGAATAGTTAATGACTTAATAATTGATTGAAACAGTAGAACCAAGTTAAAAAAAATTCTCCTGAAATCTACTGCTTGAATAAGCCAAATGAAAGCTTTCTGATTTTATATTGTTGCCAGCTAAAGACATCATTACCCCTAGAAACAATGGCAATTTCTGTGAGTTGATATGTACATATATTTACTTACATTTACATAAATAGCCTCTGGAACATCACCCTGTGAACTATGAACATTTTTGACTCTAGGATGGAAGAGAGTAGGCTTTCTATACTTTTTGAACATCATGTATATATTAAGCATAAAAATACATTTTACGTAACATTTTAAAAGACATTAAGTCAAAATTAGGCCCTTAGTCATTTCACATCTATCTTCAACTCTTAATGATTTATTACAGATTATAATTCTCTACAGTATCTAACTAAATCATTGGAAGTCATTTATAGTTAAGATCTCTGCTACCCGCAGACTGATAAACATCCCTGCATTATTCAAGAATGGAGTCAAGGTAAATGTCCTTCTATGGAAGAATGGATAAAGAATGTATCGTATATACACGGTGTATTACAATTTGGTCCTTAAATACACCAGCAGAGCTGAAAGATGCCGTGATAAATGGCTTAAGCTAGACACAGAAACATATACAGGACATTTCATGTAGGAGTAAATAAGCAGAAAATGCTCCAAGAGAGAGAATCCATGAATACCTGGATGGTGGGAAAAGGCACTGGGAAGATGTTGGTCAAAGAGCACAAAATTTCTATTAGTATGTAAAGATAAGTTGAAGAGGACAATTATATATCATGGTACCTAAAACTAGCATCAATATGTCATATATTTGAAAATTGATGAGAGTACCTGTTTATTATTTTTCATTTAGGTGTATGTGTGTAAACACCTGTGTGCAAGTGCTTTGTGGAGGCCAGAAGAGGGTGTGAGATTCACTGGTGCTGGAGTTACAGGCAGTTGTGAGCCACATGATATGGAGCTGAGTAACAAGCTTAGGTCTTCATGGTTGAGAAACAAGGGTTGCTAACCACTGGGCCATCCCTCCAGCCAGAACTCTGGGTTTAAAGTGTTTCCATTGCACATGCAAAAAAGGTTGAGAATTAAATATTTTTAAATACGTTGTTCATATTAATATATATGTGTATCAAAACATGATGTTTTATACCATATATATTATATATATGATATATATATATATGGTATATATATATATGTATATACCAAATATATACAATATTTATCAATTCTACCAAAGCCCTGTGCTGTTAATGAATAATCAGAGGCAGTAAAACCAGAGCTATCTAAAACATTTGCTTTATTTTTGCTACTTTAGCTTTTTAAAGCTCTCATCCCACTTTATCTCCTGCCCTGATGTATTATAAAACTAAAAAATCCTACCCTTCATTGGATGCACTTACAGAGATATGTCAAATAAGGTATAGTAAAGTTCAAAAAGACAGTCTCTTCCCTCTGTAGGGCATGGAGTCTACTGAAGAGACCAAGGAGTGAAAAAGGCTTCTGCAGTGCTGTTTGATAATTGCTGCAATGTGCTAAAATTGGAACACTAGTAGGTTATTGAAAAGGAAAGGAGCACGTGTGTGGTGGGTGAGGAGTTCTTCAGGGGAGCATTTCGGGTGGAACTTTTTCCAGGCAGGAGAACCAGGACAGGATAAGGCTTAACTGCGGCAGGAGTTTAATTTATAGCCACCGTGGTGGAGTAAAAGGCAGACACAAACCACTGAGGGCTTTGCATCACTTATGAAAGAATTTAGACTTTGTTCTGGGGCCTCTCGGGAGCCACTGACAAGATTTTAGTATCAAGCCACTGTTATCAAGTTTGCGGAATAGAACAATCACTCCGCTGAAGGGTGCAGGAGAGATCAGAAGGAAATAATGCAGTTACGAAGCAGCTGGAATTGCTTGGGTGGGAATAATTAATGGTCTCCGGGCAGGACTTGGCAGAGGAGACAGGGATGAATGATCAGGCTTAGGTTTGGTGAGTGCAATGGGTAGTCTTCTTGGCGTTCAGGGTTTCTTTGCTATTGCCCACATGAAGTAAAGGCTGTGCAGTATAATCTAAAGTTCAGATGAATCATGAGGACTTTGTTAATATAAGCATATTTGATCTAATACTTAAGAGTGTGTGTCCTACTACTGGCCTTGTGAGAGCCCCTTCCCCTGACCTCCACAGCAGTCTCTACCTTCTTGGCTTCTGTTGTTTCTGAAATTTTTATGCTGACATCTAAAGATTAAGAGCTAGGATCCACAAATAAGAGAGAATACACAGCATTCGTCTTTTTGGCTCTGGATTATCTCTCTCAGTATAAAATTTTCCAGTTCTACCCATTTACCTGCC
Source organism: Eospalax fontanierii (assembly GCA_035773235.1). Classification (NCBI taxonomy): domain Eukaryota; kingdom Metazoa; phylum Chordata; class Mammalia; order Rodentia; family Spalacidae; genus Eospalax; species Eospalax fontanierii. Next base: position 47,059,415 of record CM069547.1, on the reverse strand, counting down.
TATTTCATGATTTCATTTTTCTTCTCGGCTGAATGGAATTCCAGTGTGTGTGTGTGTGTGTGTGTGTGTGTGTGTGTGTGTGTGTGTGTATTTCATTATCCATTCATCAACTGAAGGACATTTACATTGTTTCCAATTGCTAGCTATTGTGAAAAGTGTAACAGTATTGATAGTTAAACAAGTGTCTCTGTAGTAGAATATCAAATACAGAGCAGTCCTATGATCAATCTCTTTTCAGCTATCTGAGAATTGTCTATACTGATTTCTGTAGTGATAGCATTAGTTTGCAATTCCACCAGCAGTGATGGCAAGTTTCTTTTTCCCTGACCTTTACTTCAGTTGTTTTCGTGATCATAGCTGTTCTGACTATGGTTAAGATGAAATCCCAAAATAGATCTAATTTACAGTTCGCTCCTTGATAAAGATGCTAAACAATTTTAAAGATACTTCTTGACCATTTTACAATTTAATCTTTTTCAATCTCTATTCAAATCCATAGTCCAATTTTGAATTGGGTAGTTTGTTTGTAATCAATTCTTTTTCATTTATTTGTATATTCTGGATATTTATCCTCTATCAAATGTGTAACTGACACAAATTCTTCTCTGCCCTGTGCTTTCTTCTTCACTGGACTTCATTGACCATACTGAACATATAGTTCAATTTGGTCCCATCTATCTACTGCTGGCTTCACACTTGAGGTTCAGGAAACACACTGGAAGAGAGGGCAAAAAGATGGCAAGAAACCAAAGACCAAGAGACCTCTGCCAGGCAGTGCCTTGCGGCCATAATAGGGATACCTCACCCATGAAATCTCAACAGTATGGTTGCCTAACCAAGACCTGCTTAATGAGAATGCCAGCTGACACGCTGAGGTGGATGAGGAAATTTCAAAAGGCCACGTCTCTGGGCGGAGAGCTATAAGCGATTTTAATGGCTACCAGGATAGGAAGAAACAGTTTTATTCAGGGACCAGCTCTTTGATAGGTTATCCAATCCCAAGTGATAACTCCTAAACACATGTACATGCTAGCACCACTAAATGGACTTAGTAGATAGAAAATTTGCACACACACATACACACACACACACACACACACAGTTAGATAGCTAGCTCTTCCAGTATTTATTGTGACAATCCTTAGGAGAAACACATTGGATACAATGATCTCACTTATTTCTGAATGCATGGTCTTGTAATACAAGCATCGGTTTGTGTGTCATTGAGTGCAATTCATAATGTAAGTTAAGAATAGCAGCTCTCATAGAACTTGAGAGTAGAAAGGTGAGAGCACAATGTAATGAATTGTATATTTTAAATAGTTTTTCCATTTCACTCTATACGCATGTACACCAAAACAGGTTTTACACCTTCCAAATAAACTATATTATCGATTATACTGAAGAACTATGCTGTTAACAAATAAAGACAGTCAAACCCAAAAGCCATGTAAAACTTTGTCTAGCTATTTTATATGTACATGTCTCTCATTTATCTATTTTCTGCCTCTGAATTTGCATTTTTATGGTATACTATTTTTTCTGATATATTAAACACATGCAAATTGTAGATATGAAAGGAAAGTCATGCAGTGCTCACATGTATATATTTCATACATGTTCAGATGAAGCTAAATGTATCTATCCTCTATGTTTAGCTTAAAGCACTCAAAATTTCTTTCAGGTTTTACAAACAATGGTGCATGCCATGTGAGACATGTTCTTCCTGTAAAACTCAGGCTGGCCTGAAACTCACTATATAGACCAGGCAAGCTAGAAATCACTGAGATCTGCCTGCCTGTGTCTTCTGAGTTCTGAGATTAAAGGCAGAAATTCTAAGGCAGAAAATATGGGAGATCAATGCAGTGGCCCATAACTGAGCAGAGCACTATGAATGAGGTGAGTACTACCTCTACACTGAACATGTACATTACCCCTTCCTAGGTTTACAGGGGAGGCGGAATGCTGTAAACTTTGTCTACAGGAGAGAACATGATGCTTGAAGCTCATAAACTCAAAGCAGTTTTGGTTACTTGTCCAAGATTGCACATGACTAAGCCCATGGACATTGTACCAGGGGTACGGGAGGGACTCATGAGGACCCACCCCTTCCTGAGGAGCTGTTGTCAGTTAATTGTTGCCTGTGTTTGGGTATGGAGACTCTTTTTCAGGGGTGCAGCCACGAGTATGTTTACCTTGCACCAGGAAAAACTCCTACCAAGGATCCCCCAAGCAACCCTAATTAAGCTCAGTGGGTCACAAAAACAAAAACAGACGACAAAAATCAGAAGAGACCTTAATGGGAAGAAGAAGGCATTCTGTTAAAGAATGAGAAAGAGAGAATAGCAGAGGATGAGTATGATCACAGTGTTTAATACTGAAGTATGAACATCTCAAAGAATTCAAGATAGGAGGAAAGGAAAGTGAATTGCATAAGTATAACTGTATTACTATAAGAAATACTATAAAACTGAATTATAAAATAATATAAAAGAACTGAATATGCTTATTTTTGTACTTTAGTAAAGCCTCTGGCTTCCATGTTAGATTTTCATGCAGGAAAAAACATCACTGTATTGGAGACAGTGAACCCCTGAGTTCCCTGGGTCAGCCAGCTCTTTCTTCCTCCGTTGTTGGACTACAATAGCCAAGTCATGAGAAGGTGCGACTGTTACTTCATGTCTGAGGTGATGTTTTTCTTTAAGCTTCATTGGCCATGCTTATTTAAATGTTTAACAGTGACTGTAATACATATTAGTGGTTTCCAAGACTTAGGACATCTCTGTTGTAAAAATGGCACAAAAAGGTTCAAGATTCATCTGAAATAACAGCACCAGGCCCCAAGTAACCATGACATGACAGAATTAAACATGCTTGGGTTTGGCCCAACAGGCCTTAACATATATGACAGAGTAGGTGAAAAATGCCTGGTGGGAGGGGGAGGGGTAAAGATAGGTGAGGGGAGTCTCAATATGATTTTGTATGAAACTTGCATAAATTCAATAAAATGAAAAATAATATTTAAAAAAAAAACAGTTTTTGGCACAGGGAAGTATGTTGCTTCTAAGAGACCATCATCTCTGTTCCTTCTCTCCAGACTTTGGATTAAACCATAGAAATAAAAGTTGAATCTCCATATTAACATGCTCTGATAGCCCATTTACATTGCACATGTTCTCTCTAGAATTTTCTAGTCTCACTTGAGCTTGACTTGCTGTAATTAAACTACACACAGTAACATACAAGGCTGGCTGGCTGCAGTTCCTTTTGCAGTTTCCGGCCTGCACTCCCTGGGTGACAGACTTGTTTCAAATTATGGAAACACTTGGCTGCGTCCTCCATTCATCCACACTGATTCTAGTGTTATTTCAACTATGCTTCTTAGAAGTTTTCCTTTAATGGGCCCGTATCCCTGAACCTTTTAAATAATTAGATATAAATGGATGTGATTCTGTGACATTTGCCAAGGAGTCAATTTTGCTCATTAGGAGATATTTTATATGTTTCCTGCCTTGTAAGTGATATTTGTACTGAAACACTTCTTTGCATATGAAAAGCTAGATCATCTTTTGAATCTCTGAGATGATTTCCTAACAACATGCATTTTTTTTTGATTGATTACTTTATTAAAACCACTGAAGGATGCATCTTTTTAAAAAAATGAATGTTTTAAAAATATTTTATTTATTATTTTGTGTGTATGAGGGTATTTCCTAAATGTATGTAAATGCAGCATGTTGTGCAGTACCCACGGAGGTCAGAAGAGGAGGTTGGATTCACTTGGAACTGGAGTTATGGACAGTTTTTAGCTACCACATGGGTGCTGGGAATCAAATCCCAGTACTCTGCAAGAACAGATGGTGCTTTTAACCCCTGAACCATCCCTCCAGTCCCTGACTATCGCTTTAATGAACAATTAGCATATATCAGAGCATTCAGATATGTGTGCACTCACATATAAGCAAACATCTGGGCATCTGCATTCTACATTTTAATTCTTTAAGAAAGCAGTCTCATCACTGCTTGATTCTGGAGACATTGTTTATGATTCCCCCAGGGCTCTCATCATTTTTCTGACTTGTATTCCAGCTATTTATGTAGATTTTTGTGCCCCCCAAGGTTTCTTCAGATAAGAACGGTGCTTAATTCATCTTTATATCTCCCTTAGTGCACACACACACACACACACACACACACACATACAAAGAGCTTTGCACACTTTGAGTACTTGTTAATTGTTAAATGAATAACAGAAATAATAAATTTTGCTTATTTGATCCATTAGTCCAGAAAATATTTTTAATCCAAATGCAATAAATACAGTGTTCTTAGAAGTGTCCCTCTTGCTCTATCTTTAAATGATTGTTAACATATATTTTTTATTTATGTGTACCATAGTACATGTCTGTGTCTGACTTGTATTCCAGCTATGGAATGTCTGTGTTTATGTGTGTTTCTGTACACCTGTGTATGCAGGTACCCATAGAGGCCAAAAGAAGACTTCTGATCCCCTGGAGATGGAGTTACAAGTAGTTGTGAGCTGCTAGCCATTGCTGCTGGGAACCGAACTTGGTTCCCCTGGAAGATCAGTAAGCACCTTTGACTGCTGAGCTATCTCCAGCCAACAACACTTTATTACATTTGATCATTTGATTGATTGATTAAATATTTGTGTGTGTGTATGTGTGTGTGTGTGTGTGTGTATGTGTGTGTTATAATCTGTAAGTGTACATGCCTGTGCTACAGCACATATGTGGAGATCAGGGGACAACTTGCTAGAATGGGCTCTCTCCTTCTGCCATGGGGCCTTGTGCATGCACCTTATGTCATCAGGGTTGGTGGAAAGCTCTTCACTGGCTAAGCTACTCTGCCACACCCCCTACACTGTACTTTTATTTTTTCCTGATCTATTTAATGTTCCAAATTTAAATGTTTATCTTCTGCAGCAAATGTGAGGCTAAACATAGACTTAAGGTGGAAATGGAAAACGATTGAGATTTGTTATCCTGCTTTCCGACTATCTGACCCTGTGTAGTCCACTGAAGAAGCATAACTTTATCAGCTTCTGACAGAGCAACTGACAAGCAGACTAAGGATGAGAAGACCCGGAGCTCGCTGTGCGGGACGCACAGAGTGTCAGTAGCAACAGAACATGCAGACAGAACACGTCCTTCTCGTTATATTAAAAGCTGAAAACTGTGATCCCCAGAGTGAAGAGAGAAGCCATCCATATTTTGAAATCTTTAAAGATTATCTGCTTAATTAAAATGAAATGCAATCTAATAGAAGACAACCTGAAGACACATTCTTGAGAAGCAGCCCTCTGCCAATAAGGAGATAAAGAAGCCCAAGAACTCCATAAAGAAAGTAAGAAATATACCTTTATTTTTCTGCTAAACTCCTTCACCATTCCAAAAAAACCACAGATGCTTCTAAGTCTGCTGAGGTATGGGTTCAGGAGGAAAGAGTGTGCCACCATAACTGAACTTGTCGTTTTTTTCTGCTGGGTCAGTGTGTCCTCGGAAGCTGCCTACATCTGTGGATGCTGTTCTCAGTGACATAGAAAAGAGTGCCTTGTGTCAGGACTCCAGAAGGGAGGTTCCAACAGTTCTGAGAAAAATCAGCCCAATTTCAAACTACTTCTCTGGGGACTGCCGCTGGCAATGCAGACTCTGGATTCTAGGTCACTGACCTAACTAAATAAACTTGCCATCAGTCACCCGTCATACCAAGGCCTCCAAAGACAAGGTAGTACAACAGATTTGCTGACAGGGGGAGATCAAACTATTTTCTCATAATATTTGGGTTCAAACACAATCCCACAGAGACCATCTTCCTCCTTCAGCAATAAATTAAAACAATCATTGCATTTCTTCAGCAAAGGGTAGAGTGAAGGCTAAGAGAACGCAGGTGTTATAAAAACATCGTACTTTACATGCCTGTTTGTAGCAGCCTTTACTTTCACTAACCCTGTTGATTGTTGGGGGCATAGCTCAGTTGGTAAAGTGTCTGCTGTCTAAACAGGATGATTTGAATTTTGATCCATAGCACTCAGAGGAAAGCCAGGAGAGGCTGGAATCACCTGTAATCTCATTTCTGGGGAGGCAAGAATAAGTGGGTCCCTAGCCCCTGTGGAAGAATCAGTGAGCTCCACACTGAGTGGATACTCTGTCTCAGAAAGGAAGCTTTACGGAACATGACAGTGGTCCTAAAGGGGAAAGATATCATGGATGTGATCATGTTTCATTACATTCTCAAAGAATTGTTACATATTAGAAATAAATTGGATAGCAATTGAGGAAGATACCTGTTCTCCACACATGAGCACACACATGTGTGTGCAGCCATACATACACATACAAACTGAGAAACGTGGCCTTCCTGATTGAAGGAACAGTTTTGCAGAACATTTCGTGGCATGGAAAGTAAAGCATTTTCTGGACTGAAACAAAGTAGGGGAAAGCCACATACCAATTTACTAGTTCTAGCTCATGTTAGCAATCTGTGTTAACCTATTCCTGAGTAGGGATTGACACCAAGCTTGGAAATCACAGGGTGGCACATTCTTTTGACCAGATAGAATGCAGCATAATTACTGCTGAAACCTCAGAAAACAGGATCAAAGGACAAGGAGGTTGGATCAGCCATGACCAAAATTACATTTTAATACCTGGGTGTTGACAATTGTGTGGCACAGCATGCTATCTCTGTAAGAGAGAATCACTGTGGCTTCCTGGGTAGAAATGTCCTCGGATCCAGATTCAAAACACTGTTCCTTAAAATTAAGCAAAGCATGAAGTGAAAAAGCCCCCTTTGGGCCAAGTAACAGTGTACAAGCTCTAGTGTCAAATGTCCTGTGAATATTGCTGAATTATTAATAGATGTGAAAGTTTCTCCTATTAAGTTATCTGGGAGAAAAGCTCAATGATTTTTGGAAACTGATAAAAATCATCAAATTATTTGTTCATCTATTATTTATATTTGGTATTTGTTGTTTTTATTGTGCACAGGATGTGGTAAATATCTAATGACTGCAAAGATGCAGTCACCCTACAAACCTCATTTCAAGATGCTCCTCTGTGGAAACTTCTGTTGTTAAACCTCGCTATACATGGGATTTCTCAGAGTAGCTGAATTATCATTTTTACTCACTGAATCAGAATAGATATTGTTACCCCAAATCAAGACTGTGTAGATATTCTAGTTTCCTTCATTCACTCTGACAATTACCACGGCAAAAAGCAACTTAAGGAGGACTAAATTCATTTGGCTAAAACTTCCAGCTCATGGTTCATCCCAGGGAGAGTTGAGCAGGAACCTGAAGGAGAAATCTGGGAAGAAAGCTGCTTCATGGCTCACTGTCTTACTAACTGGCTCATGCTTAATAGTCTTTCTTCTATGGTCCAGGATCAAGTTCCTAATAACGGTGCTTCCCATAGCGGGCTGGACCCCCTTATATCCCTTAGCAATCAAGACTGTCTGTCATGGAGAGATCCATCTGCCAAGGGTGATGTAGACAATGAAAGAGACTCCTTTCCGTGTGTGCCAAGCTGACAGCAAATGCTAACTAGGGGAGTAGATAAAAGGCTTTTATTTGATTCTCTGCAACAGGGGTAGCATTCAGTGTTATAGCTTACAGATAAAAGTGACCACCAAGGATTAAACATTTGTTTAATGTTTAGCAGGTTTCCTACCACATGTATTTTGAATGGGAAGAACACTGATTGCTATGGAATTGTGTACCTACAAACATCAGCACTAATTAAAATCTTCATCCATTGGAACTCTAGAAAACAGAGTTTGTGCTATAAAGAAATGGTTCAGTGGTTATGGGCCCTGGTGTTTATTGCAGATGATGTGTTCGATTCTTAACACCCACATGTCTGCTAACAACTATCTGTAACTTCAGTTCTAAAGGAATTCAGCACCCTTTTTTGACCTCTTCCGGCATTGCATGACATGGTACACATATTACATGAAGGCAATACACCCATGCACATAAAAAAAAGAAACAGTTTGGATGTGAATATCATTGTCTCATCCGGGATCCTGATCTCATTATGTAAACAGTGACTAAGTGTTCTCTTCTATGAAATGGACTTATCTGTTTTGAATGCTATTTGAATATTAAATTAAATAATATAGGCTAAAATTATTGCTGATTTTTTCTATTATTCTCATAAGCTTAAAATAAATTCATTCTTTTTTTCTTCATGTGGACACATAAAATATTCAATCACTTTTTTCTAAGTAAGAAATTGTATATGAATTATCAACTTATAAGCAACATAATATAATAATTTTATTTCTGTATAAATAACAAAGAAGAATGGGTTCAGTATACATTCAGGAACAGGAGATAAAGAGAATACTAATGCTTCTCTTTTTAAAGTATTTTATTTGTTGTTGTTATTTTATGTATGAGTATATTGCCTGCATGTATGTAAGTGCACCTGCGTAGTTCAGTGCCATTGGAATTCAGAAGGAGGCATCAGGTCACCTAGAACTGGAGTTACGAATGGCTGTTAGCTGACATTTGGGTTCTGGGTATGTAATGATGGCAGCAGGCACAACACCTATGCTGACTCAGTCAGACGAAAACCCAGGAGGGAACTAAGGTAATGAGCAGAAGCACTCAGCCTTAGCTGAGGAACTGTTGGCAGCTAATCACTTCCAGGTGAGGGAGAGTTGGTCTTCTCTGACTCTAGATAGGTTAAACAGGCTCTAGTGGATGAACTCACACCTAGAAATATCTGGGGACACAGATTTGACTCAATAGGGCTTAACATATATGACAGAATTCATGAACTGTGGTACCTGGGCTATGTGGTGATGCAGGTTGGGGAGGGATCTAAATATGATTAAGATTTATTTTATGAAAAGAATAAATTTCAATAAAAATACATATTTTTAAAAAGAAAATAGCATTCATTGAACACATTATAGAAATTATGAGGCTTGGGAGATGAATTAGTGGGTAAAGTGCTTATGCAGCAAGCATGAGGAGCTGGGTTTAGATCACCAGCACCCAGATAAAACCAAGCATAGCATGAAGTACCTGTAATTCTAGCTTAGGGAGTGCAGAGACAGTGGATTCAGAGCATGCTGGCCAGTTGTTCTAGCCACACTGAGATGCTCCATGTTCACTGAGAGACCATGTCTCCAAAAATAAGGAGAGAGGCAGAAGAAGACTCTGAACTCTATATGCAAATGAATACCTACTCTCACATATATGTGCACACAAAGATGTACATGTACACATCGCACAGAAGGAAGGCAAAGACTGAAGTCCTCACATGCTTCATTTTATTTTTAAATGATAGTTTGGGACTTACTCTTGTAAAAATAAATTCTATTTTTGAACACATAGTTTGTGTACTCATAAATGACCACAGTGTTCATATTCATTCCAACCAAGTGCATGGAAGAAATCTGGTAAACTCATACATCATCTACGACAATTTTATTGCAATCAAACTGCACATGGAACAGTGGCCGCAGATGATGCCTCCTGCAGGCATCCTAGCCATCAGTCTAGGTAAGTACAGACTGTGTTATTCACACAAGTATCAGATATAATGAGTTTATTTCCCAGAGTGTGTACCCATTGTTAAACAGCGTGAGGGGTCTTCAGGGAGTTTCAATGATAATACTATCCCTTCATCTGAAAAGACACAAAGATGTTTAGGAAATATCTGCAGGGATTTCTTGAAATATTTAGATATGGAGCCACAGCTTTGGTTAACAGGCCACTCAGGTTAGCTGTGATTTGCAGAGAACCATAATTTTTGCTATGCATTCGCCCTTTCAATGGATACTGAGTCAGTAATCAACAGAGAAGCCACAGCAAGAATTCTTAACATCATGGTATTAACTACTGAAGCTATTTTTTTAAGTTGTACAAAACAACAAAAAGAAAGAGAATGAGAAAAGAGGAGAGAGAAACATAGATTGATAGACAGAGAGGACAAGGACAAAGAGAGGGAGGAAGACGGGAGGAGTGAGAACTAGAACTCAGAGAAAGGGAAAGAGCAGAAGCAGATAGCTGTTCATAGTGTAGATACATCTTTTTTTAACTAATAAAACTATTGATGTGAGGCTGGAGAGATGACTTATTGGTTAAGAGAACTGACTGTTCTTGCAGAGGATCCGGTTTGATTCCTAACACCCACATGGCAGCTAACAACTATCTGTAACTCCAGTTACAGGGGATCTAAAACCCTCTTATGACCTCTGAGGCATTGTGTGACATGGGTGCACTTACATACACGTAGGCAATACACTCAAGCACATAAAATAATCATGTTTTAAAAACGAGTGCATGATGTGTGTGTGTGTATGTGTGTGTGTGTGTGTGTGTGGTCACATGTCACACTTCTGTATATGTAGGTTAGAGGGCAAACTTTGTCCATCCACCTGTACATGGTTTCTGGAGATTGAACACAGCTCTCTGGCTTGCACAGCAAGTACCTTTACCCACCGAGTCAACTCCATGGCCTCTTCCTGTAAACTTTGTAAAAGTTTTTCTGAATAAATCACACAGGTGACACATCTACATTATGGCCTTTTCCAAATGATAAGGGTAACGACTCCAAGACTCCCAAAAGCTAAGGCAAAGGTTATATGTTTGCATCATAAATGAAAGTAATGCATAGTAGATTATGCGAATTCAAGAATACAAAGTGTCAGAGGTTTATGTTTCCAAGACATTGCTGACAGAGAGGAAGGCCATTCATTAGCAACTCCAGGCAATGTGAAGACAGTTGTTTCTGTAAACAACAGACAGCAGTGAACTGATTAACTGGCATTGTTGCTGCAGGAGTGCTGAGCAGCAAGGTCAATGGGAATCAGTGTCTGAGAACATGTTTCTCAAGCAAAGGCTGTTTGAACATGGAAGCCTGTGTAGTCTTCCTGGTTCCTTGTGATTCCCTGCTTTATCCATGGATAGCTGAAGTATAACAAGAACCACTGGATTGTGGCTTCAGGTACAGCCAGATACAATTATTGGTTAATGGTTTAATTCACTGATCTTCTCATTTATTCAGAAATGTTTCCAGAGGGTTGAGTGTGCAATTTGTGACAGGAACAGTCACATGCAATTTAAAGAAAACATTTATTTCTTGCATTTATGTCTGTGTGTATGTGTCTGTGTGTTTGTGGGGGGTGTGGGTGTGTACACACTGGAGTTTGTTATCAGAACAAGCAAACAAGACCCAAGTGACAATAGTTCCATTTGTACAGTCAATATGTAGCAAGGGCAGACTTAATGCCTAACTTAAGATAAATCACAAGCATGATCCTAAAACTGTGATCCTATGATTCCATAGTTCCACTTTCAGTCCTCCATCACTACAATGCTCTTAAACTGGGCAACCTGGAAAGAATAATGAAGGGAAAGCCTCTAAAACTGTTTTCTGCTAATTAAATGCAGAGGCAGAGCAGCAGATAATTAATTAACATAAAGACATTTTCAAGAGATATGATGACTCACAGGCCAGCAGAATGTGATTATCACCTGATCAAATTATTTATCATCTCTAAAAATAATGCATTGATTCAAACCCATAGATGGAGGCTGTGACTCTGCCCAGGAAAAAGAAGACTAAAGAGATGTATGTGGGAGAAATTGGATAGTCAGCAGTACTCACTTTAGAGTGACACAGAGCTCTGGGATACCTTGGTTCCAAAAGCTGATTTGTTTCCTGGATCTCTGATATGATTCCTTGTAGGAATGACTTTTATAAAATGGACATAATCTGGATTGATGTCTTTTAATTAGCCTTTGTAAACTCAATAAATCTGTGTATTGTGAGTTGCTCATGTCCTTGGAAATCTCAATTTGGTATTCTACCCAAAAAGACAATGAAGGAATGTGCATATACTTGAGAATTAACATATCAAAGTACTTCAAGATGGAGCACTTGTTCCATTGCACACAGTGAAGATTGAGAATGGTCCCTGTCCTTGGTTGAATGAAATATTCTAGAACTAATGATGAAAAGGTAGGATGATCTGTCAATATAAGAGGAGACCCAAGCTTGTGCTTCCCCATTTGAAGTTGGAGAAACCATTTTGATTAAACTCATAGGTGGAGCCTGACTGAAGGAGACCATTCCAGGGACAGAATTCCAGATTGTCCTAGCAGGACAATTCCAGAAGACAGAATGTTCATGAGACATCTGGAGGAACAAGTGCCCTCAAGTTTGATCCCACTCAAAAAATTAAATTTAAGAGTCAGGCTTTTAGGATCAGGTAATCATAATGTGGGCATAGGAATGCCCCAATTCCTAAAACTCTTCCCTGCTTATCACAGTTCCATATGATGGATCTCATGACTATTAAACTCATTCTTTTATACTTATATTGTGCTAAGTAAACAATTACACATATTAGTGTCCTCCCACAGGCTGCACAGGCAGAGAGTTTTTCCTTAACAGTATGTTTCTTATTGGCATTTTTACTAACATTTGGCCCTATAGCTCCATTGAGGTGAGTCAAATTTTAGGGCCCGCATGCATTTTGGATGAAATTTCAAAGGCTTTCAAGGCCATCAGACTGGAATGTAGCGAAGTCCTCTGTGATATTATTCTACTAAACTGTCTTAATCCAGAAACATGATTCATCTGATGGTGTCCTAACTCATTTATTGCTGCATAAATACTCCAATGCACAGATGTTTCTACCAAAGCATATCAAGTCTTTAACTGTATCAAGATCACTGAGGAAGTAATGTCCAACAGCTTGGCATAAAATACGTTCAAGAGAGACCCTCAGAAGCTTGGACACCTCTCTCACTTGAAGTAGAAGGCCACAAGTGGTTTGATCCTAATCTCTAGTTCAGGATTTATTTGTGCTGTTTATAGCTAAACTCAGTGCCACAAAGCTCTTTGTTCTCATAATTGTCCACTGTTCTTCCCCATTGCCATATCACCATCCAGGTTACCACCCAGTCTCAATACAAAGCAAAACAACTTTGTAACTGGGCATATATCTTCTTTGTTCCCACTTTTGCCTATGTCTCTGCACATTCTCATTTGTGTATGGATAGAGGTATACATGTAACACGGAGGTCAGCGATCACCCTCAGAGTTCTTTGGACATATATCACTTAACATAGTAGGCACTAACTATTTGGAATTATATCTGTATCCTAGACCTCTGTAGCTCAAAACTAATCCTCATCAACAGCTTTCAAGAGGATCTTTTCTGAATATCTTGAAATCAGGCTGCTTTTGATAAATGGATCCTCAGAAATCCTTCCTGAAAGCAGCGGTCCTTTACTTTTTTAACCTCAGGCCAAGTCACATGTGACGTGAGCAGATATACAGATCACCCTTGTTATCTCAGTGACACACAGCACACACACACACACACATACACACACACACACACACACACACACACACACACCCCAAGATCAAGAGACAATGTGAAAAGAATGTGAACCTGCCTCCTCAGTTGCCAGTTTGTCCGGAGTGAGAAATGTCTAGAGAAATGAAGAACACTTATGAAGGAGTCCAGTGTGGGTCTGTGAAATGAGTGAGAGAAACCTTCTCCTAAATTTTGTGGACAGCATCAAATAGGCTAGGAGCCTAGACTGACGAAAGCTGTAGGAGAAAGAGAAGGCTTCTGTGGGCACATAGTGGGCCCTTCCTGAGCAGTAAGAGAAGGCCTGTGTGGGCCCACACGGGGCCCTTCCAGAGCAGTTGTGTAGGCTCTTTTTGTTTCATATTTGTGTCATCATCCATGAACATGAGAATGCAGCCTCTTCAGCTGTGAAAGCAAACCTACACTGTGTGTGTTAGTTTCTGTCAACTTGATGCAGGCTAGAGTCATCTGGGAAGGGGGAACGTCAAGGAATTCCTCCATCAGATTGCCTTGTGTGCCTGTCTGTGGGGCTTTTCTCGACACCTAATTAATATAGTAGGGCCTAGTTCACAGTGGGAGGCACGATCAGTGGTCCTGGGTTGGCTGTAGAAGAAAAGTAAGGGAGTGAGCAAGCAAACCAGGGAAGTAAGCAAATAAGCAGCTTTTCTCCAGGGTTCCTCCTCTGCTCCCACTGGATCCCCTGTCTGGACTTCCCTCAGTGATAGATTGGGACCTGGGAGCTGTAGGATGAACTCAGCCCTTTCCTTCCCAAATTGGTTTAGGGTATTGTTTCATCCCAGCAGTAGAGAAGTGGATTAAAACACAACGAATCTTCAATCAGTTTCCTGGGCTGAAGCACCAGCCTGGGGCGCATCACCGGGTCACTGGAGCATTTGCACTGAGGCTCCCAGGGCTCAGAACGGAGAAGGTGCCAGCACCTTCATCTCTCCAGCATGTGGTGCCCACTTGTGGATGCGTCAACTTCTGCTCATGCAATCTGATAGAATATATAGAATTATATACATACTTCCTGCTCTCGGGAACACTAATTAATGTTCCATACTTCCACTGTAAGCTTATTTTCATAAAGTACAGCCTCTTATCTATTGCTTCTCTGGGCTAGCTATCCGACTCTTTAATGACCCTTTAGTTGTCTACAGAAATCATTCACTTCTAACAAAACCAACGATCACAATCAGTCATTTCCCGAATATATTCTTCTTCACTGAATTTTCTTTGGGGATGCTAATCCACATGCAAATGCAAACATACCCTGATATATCCTGTCTTTACTAACAGCTGTTTGTGAAGGGGTGCTCTGTAAGCCTTTGTGGCTTTTTTTGTCATGCTTGTTCCCTTTACTAGTGAAACTTCCAGAGCGATGTATCCAACCTATCCCCAGTGCTTTTCTCCCATCCCTCGAAAACAGTTTTACAATGTAGCAGCACAGTTGCACAGAAACTCCAGTGTTGCAGCTGTGACCCATCCGTATTGTTGTCTCTACCATCACCCAGGGTATTACTTTGGGGGGCCTATTCTTCATGAAATGTGTTCGTTACTTTGTGACATCGCAGTATATTTTTGTTTGGTTTTGTTTTTATCTCCCATGCTAAGTGACTGTTCCTCTTTTTCACAGTTCTCCCCCCCTCCCTTGCCTACAGCTGAGTAATTGGATCTACAATTTGCTCTAATGACTACTGCTGAGTAATTGGCCCTACAATTCACTCAGCTTCCAAGATGGAAAGACTCAGAACTGTCTTTGGCTTCATTTTCCTTTCATCCCACAGAGCATCTATCAGCGAAAGCGTAGGTGGTTTATAACACACACACACACACACACACACACACACACACACACACACACACCCCTCACCATTACAACCTCCACCACGTTGTTTGAGTTGAAGCCCAAAGTGCTTACCTGGATAATTAAGGGGGGCTCTGACAAGCCTCCCTGCGTCTTGTCCAGCTCTCTTATTTTTGAATGGCTTTAGGCTCATGATAACACATAGCAGCTAGAAAGGGACTTCAGCATGTAACAGATGGTGTCGTTTCTGTGCTGGAAACCCAGTAAGTCATTTGTTTACTAGAATGCAGTGTGTGAAGGGCCCTAGATGACCTTGCACCCTGTGTGGAGGCCCCAGTTCCACAGTCCTCCACTCGGCTCTATCCTGTTGACGTAATGCCTTCCTCCCTGATCCTAGAACAGACCAAATATGTATCCACTTCAAATATGTATCCACTTCCTCATCGTCTTGCTTGCTTCTCGAAAAAGCTCTTCCAACATTTTGGAGCAAGTCATTTTTTTTTTCCAAGGCCCATGAGATAATAATGGCTTGTGTTTAAATGGTTAAAAGAGGTCAAAGGAAAGGTAGAATTTTATGATGGGAAAATTATGCAAGGTGTTACAAAAATTACACAATTTCAATCTCCCAAAGCAGAGATTTCTTTGCTCATGTGTTTATATATAGTTTATGGTTATTCCTCAATACAACTGCTTAGGCGCCTGGCTTCAGGAAACTCCCTCATGCAGTAGTAGATGGTGATCAACACAGACATGCGAAGCTACCCAGTGTGCAGAGCTAAGAGGCTGCAGAGGGCTTTTCCATGAGCAGGACACCTGTACCCATCTTCTGTCTTTGAAGGTTCAGGGGTCATTATGTAAGAGAGGGTGGAAAGATTTTAAAAGCGAGAGATAATGTCTGCCAAGAAACAGTTCTCTAGATAGCTGTGCTCACATGGACTCACCCCAATGTTGACAACATGCAGAAGTCTCATGCAAGCTCAACCCAGACAAAATCCAAGTGGGGATCAAATATCTTAAGTGGAGGGGAAGTGAGTTGGGGAAAATATCCTAAACTGAGTAAACTTTGGCAACTGACAGCCTTTGGAAAAGGGAAACTCAGTCTTTGTGAAAAATGTGAGTCTAGGTAGGCTAATTGAGCTCCAGAAGATACACTCACAGGAAGGGCATTTGGAGACACAATTTGACTTGGTGCACGTGTGCTGATGGAGGAAAGAGTCTAAATATGATCAAAGATCACAATATTGTGTGGCCGAAGCGTGGCGGCATACGCATTGATCACAGCACTTCGGAGGCAGAGGCAGGTGGATCTCCATGAGATCAAACCTGATCTCCATGGTGAGTTCCAGGCTTGCTGGGGCTACAGGGAGTCATCTCAACACAACCTAAAACTATGAAATTCTCTAAACTTGAATAAAAATCTTTAATTGAAAAGGGATAATATGGCTCACATTCTGTAAATTTTTGCCTTCTTGACATTTAGAGAAAACATCGGCTTTCTCCACATTCTGGGGGAGTTCTCAGAAATGGTTCTGGACATCAGATCGCCTGCAGATCAGTGAAAACTGCAAATGTTCAGACCTCATCAAGACTTATTTAATCAGAAATTTGGGTGTAAAACCCAACTATCTGCATTTTGTGAAAATCTCTGTAGGAGTCTGCTGTATCGTGGCTTTTGAGAGTCACTGTTCTGTAGTATTCGGAACAAGCCGGCCTTGTGCTCCTGCTACTCAGATAACCTGTTTCTTGCTGCAATTTTTCTTAAACGTGATATTTTAAGTAATCTCATTGCTACCTTTATTGCATTGTTTGGTTTGCCTTTATAACTTTTATCATTATGTCCATCAAATGTAATTTGCTTATTTTATCTATTCCTCCATATTGAAACTGTGCTGGAAATCATGAATGTCATTTTCCATGTTCCTGATCCCTTTATTAATGCCTAGAACAGTACCTGACATATACAAGTTGGTGTATATTCAGTAGTAATCTAATGGATGAATAGAAAACTTTGGTGATTAATTTTTGTTTATATGCATATATGTGTGTTTGCATATGCCACATGTATGCCAGAACCTATGGAGGCCAGAAGAGGTATTGGATCCTTTGGAGTTAGGCTTTTAGACCAGGCTATCTGTTTGCTTCTGTTTAACTAGTTCTCCTCATGAACCGGCCGTAGGAATGGTGTCACCCACAGTGAGCTTGGCACTTATACGTCAATTAGTAGTTATTCCATTCCTCACATAAGTGCTCACAGGCCATCCTGAGGTAGGTAATTCCTTATTAAGACACTTCTTATGAGATTTTAAGTGGTGGCAAGTTGACAGTTGAACTTATCCTTTTATTGATGTATTTATTTATTCATTTATTATTTACTTTGGGATACTGGCCTGTATTTTACCAAGGAGGCTAGACTGGATGGCCAGAGAGCTCCAGGTATCCATGTGACTTGGCCTTTTCATTCTTGTGTTTTAGGGTATCTGCCACTGCCCATGGTTACATTGGTACTGGGGATTCAGACTTACTTCTTTGTGTTTGCACAACAAGAACTTTAAAGACGGACCCATCTCCAAGCCACTGGTGAACAGATTCCTTCACTGCACTGCACATAACTACACATAACAGTGGTTGTGTTATGATTTGGCATGTCTTATAAAATTTGAAGGAGTCTAGACTGGCCTGCTCAGTTCTTATTCTTTGGCTGCTCTATGACTTACAGGCCATATGTGCTGCCATCATTTTGAATCTGAATTCAGAATGAACCCTGACTCTTCCCTGTAATGTTCAGTACTAAATATAACTAATTGTAGCTTGAGATTTTGTTCAATAGGCCATTATGTCTTTTTCTCACATCTAAATGAGAAACAGATTCATATTTTACAAAAGGAAATTTGGTGGTTATCTTCTTTAACTTATTAAAAGGAAGAAAAATGTTGATAACAGTTCTTAAAACTCTGGCTTGTGGTTAAGAAGGAGGCAATGTGTTTTATTATTACCATTCAAAGAATTGTATTCTGTATCCACTAGGATGATAGGTTGTCTTTTCTAGGTAAATAAGACACCATTTCCATTTTGGTTTATAGTTTTCGTAGGAGAGGAGCCTTTGGAGCAGTTCTTGTACCGTAACTACTTCAGGTTGGTATTATGGTTTGTGATTTAGAAGGTCATTCTCCTTCATGATATAGCCACAGAACTAACTTATTGACACGAACAGCAAACTTGAAATTGTTGTAACTGTGTGCTGAGGAAAAATACGCTCTGTTCATTGTTGCTATCTCTAATGTTCCCATCATCTTTCTCCAGCTGCCTGATGTGGAAGATAAGCAGAATCTAATTCTGTTTACTGCCTCTTTATTTCACTATGTTAATTTTAATATCTATTAATTTTAAAATATTTTATTTGTTATTTTTATTTTTTAAATATATGAATATATTGCCTGTATACACCCAAGCCATGCAATGCACGCAGAGGTCAATAGAGGGCATTGGAGCCCCTGGAACTGGAGTTATGGATGTGTTGTTCCCTACAGTGGAAACTGAACCCAGGTCCACTGCAAGAGCAGCCAGTGTTGCTAACCACTGAGCAATCCCTCCAACCACTAAAATTTATCATTTTTTGAAAAGTCTTCGCCTTTTCTCTTTGGAACATTTCACTTCAACAAATGATATATTTAAATATTTTTAAAGCTAAAAACTATCACTTGTTTTTAAGAATCCTGAGATTATTGAAAGATAACTTCAGAAGAAATGTTAGGACCATACACAGTCTAGACACAGCACGTTAACAGTCATCATATTTTCATTTTGATCTCCTTTTATCTTTATTTAATGAAGTATGATGCCTTAAGAGATATGAGGCTTTATTTTAACTCATAAGTATCTATGAAAAAGTAGTTGAGTGATACTTATATTCACATAAGCCAACCCATGAGGCAATCTGTGCATCTCACAGGAGATGTGGCAAACTAATTAAAATGGCCATGGGGAATTGCAAACAGGTTTCAGTGTCATGGAATGGAGCTTTAAAAAAATGAAAAAAAAAAAAGTAGTGTTTCGTTAACCAACTAACCAAATAACTGGGATATGGCATTTGAACTTTCTGTTTTTAATGAACGCATCTTCTTTCTATATTCTACACCATTGAATTTTGACGTGATAGGTAAATGTGATAATGTCACGTTTAAAGGTAGATTTATAAACTTATTAAGCACTCTGCAATCAGCTTTACTAAATAGCAGGTGTAAGCTAGGATTCATAGTACTCATAATGTAATTTTAAAATTCCAATATTAAAAAACACCGTCAATCTCCATAGATGTTTGAGTTGAGAGCTTCCACTTGTCTGGATTCCTCTAATTGCAACCAAATTAATAGATTGACTTTGACTTATGGGCAATAGCTAATTTTTATTTGATGCCCTTTATGGAATTAAATAAAGTCCAACAATACTGTGAACTTCTTCACCCACCCAAGCCGCACGTTAGTACAGGAGGGTTCCTGAACATGGTGAACATATCAGATATGTGTGATGGGACCAACTTCTTGAGATCTGACTCATATCATAGTGTCTGTTTTCTGGAAAAGTATGTGTATCCTCAAGGTGATTAATCTTTCGGTCTTTAACTGGTTTCATTTTAAGATTGCACAAGGGAGGAATCCCTTCTCTTTACACAATTCCTCTCTGCCTTGCCTTTTATGTCACCTAGTTGAAACTTATTTATATCCTATATTTAATTCAAAGACTTACGCTTCAGGAATGTTCCTCTAATTATTCACAATAAATTTAACAAAAGTATATTTGGAAACAAAAAAAAATGCGTTGATAGCCACAAAGGTTAAATACATTGAAGTGGAATTTGGAGGCTAATAATCTGGACTCTTCTCAAGTCTCCTGCTCACCTAGAGTATTTGTGTTTTTTGCACACCCCATAGATTTATCTCTACTGTCCTCAGTTAGTATGGTCTTCCTGCCTTGATTTCCATGGCTTCTGTTTCTTTTGACCATCTTTGTGCATTTATGTGTCTAACTTTCTCATTACAAAAACCCCTTCTTAAACAGCAAAAATGTGCTATTCTTTCCATTATGTCTACAGCAAAGCTTTATGCTTTGCATACTCCTGGTAGATACTGAACAAAGAAATGAGGAGATTACTAAACAAATAGTGATAAAACAGTAGCACTGCCATATTTTAAAAAGCTATGTATTTGCCGTAGAGTCTATTCAACCTTCAGCGGTGGAGAGGGATGGACAGGAAATAAACCAGGGAAATAACAAAAGGAAAGAAAATATACCTAGACTCTATTGAGTAGAGTCTTAACTAAGAAAATAACTCGAGGCAATTTGTTAATAGCATGATAAACTAAGAATCAATTACATGTGACAGTTCAATGACAGCAACTTTTACATACACTATCTTTTTGCTAATATTAAATAAGTATTAGGAGATATTTTATAGTAAAACAACAATGCAGTTTTAGAGAAGGTGCTTTTCCACACAGGGACCCAGATGACTCTGGCTGACATTGAACTCACAATATGAGCTGCCCTTGAACTCTTATTTACCTGCCTCAACCTCCCGAGGGCTGAGATTACCAGTGTGCTTTGCTTTTTGACAATTTAATTTTATTATGCTCACTGGTGATTCTCAAACCTTGCAGAACACTATGCCTAAAGTTCAAATACATTGTGTCAGTGTGATGACAAGTTAGCCTTATTCCATATAAAGAAATGCGGTACAAAAAATAATCATGTGCTAAAGCGCCACATATACCAGAAAATATTGGAATAGAGTATTTTGTACCTCAGATAAATATGACTACCAAAATACACCTTTTCATTCTCGAAAGAAATACCAGGAAAATATACTACTGAGTGTGAAAGGTGAAATAAATTCTCCCCCAGCTGCCTGCTGGCCCATATCCTCCAAAGTTAACTACTGAGAATTTGGTCAATAAAGCCAATCTTTTAAATGGAGAATTTCTAATTGCATAGAAAGAATTTATTCCTTGGGTTTAGGATATTGAGTTCTCTGGTAATTAAAAGTAAATCTTAAGAAGAAAATGGCACCCAAATTGATATCTGCCTATTTGCTTTGTGGTATTCAACAGGAGAGAGGAATTTATACATTTATTTTCTTCTGTGTATTTATTGGAGAACAATTTGATAGATGAATATAAAAATTTTTCATTGGCTAGCAGAAAACACAGAGTGTGTAAGCCAAGTAAATTTACGTGTATGTTAAATAGAAACAGTGCACTCGGAAATACAGTTTTAATATATACGAAATCATCACTGCATGAAAGTCTCATTTATTTTATTTTATATGTGTGTGCACCTGTATGTGTGGGCATATATTCATGTATATGTGTGTATGCATTTATGTATGTTTTGTGTATGTGTATTTTATGTATATGTATTAGTATGTGTATGCCTTTGTGTCTCTGTTTATGTGTGTTTGTGTTTGAGCATGTGTATATGTGGATGTATGTATCTGTGTTTGTGTATGGTATGTGTGTGTTTGTGCACTAATGTGTATGTGTTTGTGTTTCTAAATGTGGATGTGTGGATAGTTAGTGTTTTATATGTGTGTGTGTTATGTGTTAAGGTGTGCATGCTTTAGTGTTTGTGCATTTATGTTCGCGTTTGTTTGTGTATGTGTATGTATTTGTGTATGTGTATACAGCTGTGCATGAGGAGGCCAGAAAATAACCTCAAATCTCATTCCTCAGGTGCTGCTCACTTTGCTTGTTGAGGTACAATCTCTTCACTAACCTTGAGCTCATGAAGATGGAGAAGCTGGCTGGTCAAGAATACCCAGGAATCTTCCCATTCTGCCTCCCAAACTCTGGGATTGCACACAATCATTCTCAAGCCCAACTTTTAAAAATATGTGCTCTGGGGATCAAGCATGGTTCCTCTGGCTTGGGTGGCAACCATTTTAGTGAGGGAGTCATCTTCCTAGAAATACCTGAAAGCTCTTAGACCTGACTCATTGTGTTCAAGCTGGACTAACAGATACTCTACATAGTGAAGCTATAGTTTTAGATGAAAGCACATTTCCTTTTGAGCAGAAGCGTTGCTTTAGCTTTGAGTTTGTTGCCAGTCTATGTATTTTAGAATTTAGGTAACTCTTGAAAACAAGAGTAATGGCAAATCCTATGTACATAAAATAAACTTTGCATAGCTCCAATTATCACTCTTTATCCTGTTGCAATGATCCTAAAACTGTCTTTAAACACCATGACATAGGCCTTTTCCAAGATTTTAGGAAGCTTTCATTTGAAGAACTAGAGATAATCAAATACCCAGGCAAAATAAAATATAATCAAGGCATATGACTTGTTTATTTGCCTCAATTCCCTCACCTGCCTTCTACCTAGTGACAAAATTTAGAATATGTGCAAAATTGGGCTGTAGGCACACACTGTGTTTCTTCAGGGACACATGTACAGGGAAATGACTGGATATACACACACAGACTGCTATCCGGACTTAAAATGCAACTAGATTCTACCACAAGCCTCATCATGGATTAGGCTAAGTGAAATAAGCCAGCTAAAGGGGAAAATAGTATTTCAGGATCTTATATGTTGAATTTGTAACTACAAAAAAAGTCAATACACAGAAAGACTCTAGATAGTAACACTGTATTCAATGATTTTGTTACACAAGTGCATATTTATTTACCCTTGTTATAAAAAGTGACCTTGTGAGATGATAGATATACTAGTTTGGTTCACTGTCATAGCACTTTTTACTGTCTATTTTTATCTCCTGAAATCATATTGTAAATCTCATATACAGACAGCAAAATTCAGTCAAAAATGATAACAAACTCTTTAGACAAAAATAAGCATTTCTATTAAAGACAGAAAGTCTACTAACCTGTGAGGAGAGCGATTTTCTCATCAACATTTGAAGTGTTTAAAAGAAGCTCTCAGAACAGACACCATCCAAATCCCATATACTGTTTAACATGATATTTTCCTAACTACTGATTAAAGATATTGTAAAATACCTTTTAATTATGTATGTGTGTGTCTGTGTATATGTGTATGTCACTTGTGTGCTGGTGTCAGGGAGACCAGTAGTGGATGTGGGATCTCCTGGAGCTAGAGTTAAAAGTATTTATGAGTCACATTGCATGGGTGATAGGAACTGAACTTGAGTCCTTTGCAAGAACAATACATACTCTTAAACTAATGAGCCTTGTCTCCAGCCTCAAGACTATGTTTTAAAGACCATAGCATCTGCTATGTATAGGACATCCTTCCTTATTGTTTCCTGACCTTTTAACATTAGAATCTTGGCCTTCATGGTGATACTGAATGGTTCTCCTAATTTAGTACTGTTTTGCTAATAGCTCAAGACTTTTCAAGACTTTTTTCCACTTCTTTTGAACCAAGGTCTCACTATGTAGCCTCAGATGGGTGAGACCTTGCTATGCAGACCATCACAGATTAGTCTGAGTCTATGCGTATGTCTGTCTGTCTGTGTCTCCTGAGTGCTTGGATTAAAGGTGGTCATTACTGCACCAGACAGACGTCAAGAATATTTTATTTAAAGCTTTGTCAACACTGAGGCAGCGTTACTTGTAGTTACTGTTTTAAACAGCGTAAATATTTCTATCGTTTGAAGTATTTATCTTTTCTTCATAGGCAAAATATTCAGAATCCTAATATTTATCATGGTTTGAAATATTCAGATATGATGTTTTATAGATGGAAGTGGATTTACATATGAATGAGACTTAAACCCTAATTTGAAATAACTCATTAAAAATACTACCTCTAATTAGAACTTTTTAGCTATCCGTTGAGTTCAGAATCAAAATCCCTGAAAAATATAATATGAAATCAATTCTTAGTTTGATGAAATTCTGCTCACAAATAATCCTCATCATGTGTTGTCTCATTAAAAAAATAATTTAAACTACTGGACCACTGACTGCTGTAGTCTTCCAGATTACCTGTGGCCACTTGTGTTTCCGGCAGTCTGTGAACACTCCTGATAGGAAGCGGTGCTTTTTCCTCTGTGAAATTCAGTTTCCCATTGGGGCTTTGCATTCTGTGTTATAATTGCTTTTTTAATGCCCTAAAGTCCCATTAGATTGTTTCTCTTCAAATGAAGAAATTGTGCCATATTAAGTCCCCGGTGCCAAATCACAGTGTAAGAGTACGTTTAATAAATATGTTTTGATAAAAAATGAGTATCAATTAAATAGTCACTTAAGAAAGTGTATAAGGAGTCAGTTGTGTATACTCTGTTGTTTACTGACACTGACAGTGTATGCTTATTGAGGGTATATTATGAATGATACAGCGTTTATCTATAATTGTGCAAACAGTTTTCTTCCACTGACTGTGTGTTTTCTGTATTTGTGTTGTTCAGTGTATGTATGTGCTGATGTGCCTCCTATCTGTCAACCTGAGATTTTTATGAAAAAAGCTGAGAAGAAAAAATATTCAAGACTATAATGTTTTCTTCTTATAGGTGTGAAAATTAAAGATGATGCAGGTAGGAGTTCTCAACACATCGTCTACTTTACTCATTGTGAAGTCTTCTCACTTGGTTTTGTCTTACTCTGTTCATATTTTATGCTAGCCAAATGTTTTAGACTGGGCATATTATAAGTAATAAAAAGATATTTCCCCACAGTTCAGGAGCTTGAGAAACCTAAAAGTCGGGCACTGGTATCTGTCCTCACATGGTGGATGATGGACAGACAAAAGGCAAGAACAAATGCTTCCTACCAAGGAAAAGCAGCCAGCCAAACATGCTGGTGACCGTTTGGTGAGGACCTATCCCTTTCATGAGAGTTCTTTTTCTTGAACTTTTTACCCCACAGAGGTCACCCCTCTAAAGCACACCATGCTGTCGACACCAGAATTATGTTGTGGCTGAGATGATAACATGTTTATCATTTTAAACATTTTTCACAGTAGCTACAGATCACAAAACATCCCATGGCACCCATGAACATGCCAACAGTCATCTGGCTGTTTACCTGTGTGTGCTTCCTTACCTTCAGAAGTTCTCATTATTGTGTGGTTGTTTTTCATTTAATAAAAATGAATTGGGGC
The DNA here is from genome assembly GCA_035773235.1 of Eospalax fontanierii. Classification (NCBI taxonomy): domain Eukaryota; kingdom Metazoa; phylum Chordata; class Mammalia; order Rodentia; family Spalacidae; genus Eospalax; species Eospalax fontanierii. Next base: position 47,034,161 of record CM069547.1, on the reverse strand, counting down.
TGGAGAGGTGACTTAGTAGTTAAAAGTTTTTCCTTCTCTTCCAGACGACCTGAGTTCTGTTCCCAGTGCCCAGTGCAGATGGCTCATAATTGCCAGCTCCAGGGAATTCAAGACACTCGTCTGACCTCTGAATGCAGTTGCATGTATGTGGTATACGCTCACAAATACACATGAATAAATACACAAAAAGTAAAATCTTGAAAAAGAAATATCATTTCTATTGTTTTAGAAAATGCAATAAAACTTCTACCCTCCAAACTGGTTTTTCTGTAAGAGCTCTGTATTTAGTTGTGTCTTATTTTTCCTGAGTTGACACAGCAGTTGGCTGGAATAAGTTTAAGGAACAATGCTAATCAAAGTGAGATGAGAAGAATGTACTAGGAATGCTTCCCATCTGCAGGCTCCACATCCAGGGACTCTGCCAATTATACATTTAACCTTTAACAGAAAATAAATTGCATCTGCAGTAAATATTGAGGGACTTTTGTTGATCCTAGCCTAAATAGTACATGAGAAGTATTGGTCAAACATTATACTGAACTAACCTGAAGATTGTTTAAACTGCATGGTTGTATGTTCATTAATAAGATGAAAACACCACACTGGCTAATAAAAACAACTAAAACAACTCCATGTTGATATGTGTAGGGTTCCTGGAACTGTGTCCACACCAATGCCCAAGAATCAGTGTACCTCTGCTGAAGCTCACATCCAGCTAAAAGTCTGCCTGTCTTGTCTCAAGTAAAATCATGAGGCGAGCAGAGAAATCATGCAACAGGGAAAACTTGGCTAGTTCCTTAAATCCATAGTCAGCTCGCATGAATCAACCAGGCTGACTCAACTGCGTTTGTTCTATAAAGCATTATTTTTTGAAGATTCTAGAAGATATTTTTTAAAAAATATATCATTTTATCTATCTATCTATCTATCTATTATCTATCCATCTATCTATCATCTATCATCAATCCATATGTTCATCATCATCTATCTAGCACCTGTATCTATCATCTATATATCTATCACTATTTATATATCTATCATCTAGCCATATATCTTTCATCTAGCCATATATCTCTCATCTATCATTTATATACCTATCAATCTCTCATCTCCTATTTTTTATCCATGTATATACTATCTGTATGTATGCATGTGGGTGTATATATATATATATATATATATATATATATATGTATGTATATATCCACCTGCTGGTCACCTGGTTGTCAACTATTTACCTACTTATAGTCTGTCTATCTATCTATCTATCTATCTATCTATCTCCATCAGTCTACCATGGAAGAAACATTAAATAAGCCTTATAAGGTTTTGTACTAAAATGTACACAAGAAAAATTTATGCCTTTGCTTTTTACATGAAGACTTCACCATTCAATAGGAGTTCAATCACCAGAAATATTTTCGTGCCAAGTATAACTGGAGTCTGATATTTGGGGAAATGAGGCCAGCCACACAAGTTGGGAACCAGCTCTATTGTGATTTTTAAAGTCTGTTTTAAAGACATCCCTTCCCTTAAATAGCTCCCACACTGGTGCTTGAAACCCCTATTAGATATCTTAAGCCCTAAAGATCTTGGTCCTTCTATTTCCCTATTAAAGTGAAATTGCTTTACAGGATGTAACACCATAGGAAGTGCCGGATAACACCTGATCAGGGATTCCTTTCTGATCTGGCAGACAGCTAATTAAGTGAGATTGGTCCTGTGGGAAAGTCCATTGAGGATGGGGTACATATTAGGAGAAGAGGCACCCAACTGAGAAGGTTGGAATGCTAAAGAAAACTTGGTCAGACTGAAGCGTATTCCAACATTGCATGAACTGGAAACCGACACTGAGAGTGTTCCACTAAAACAGTGATTCTTCACCAAGAATTCAAATCAGACCCCTGGAAGTGGGTTGGGGGAAAACCATCCGCTGAACTCTAACACGCAGACCTGATTTGACATGTCTCAATTTGTTTCCAGGTGATTTCTGAAGTACAAGTGTTCCATGAGACACCCAAAGGGACCATCACTGTGAGCTCAGCTCCATACAACAAATATCCATTGAAACGAACTACACAGAAGGCTTAATTTTCAGATAATACAATGTAACAGCTGGGCTAGTCATATATTTTATTTTCAAGAGATTATCACTACCAGCAATAACAAACTGTGAGAATTAGACTACAAAGTGGTCTAGTATTACACGTGGTAAGTATTACAAAATGATACAATGAAATGTGGAGGGCCGCATTACCCAGGTAGGGAATTTCCGGTGAAGATTCCCCCTCCTCATCTCCCTTTACACTTCAGGTCTGTCTCAGAGAGGTCCACTGACTCTGTGCCCCATTGCCTGGATCTCCTTTATATCCCTACGTTGTGCTATACTTAAGATAATATGTAGTTATTAGCAAAACAAGAGAGGGTTGGCTGAGGGTCAGTCATTTATTCTTTCACTTGGCTGCAAAGGGGCTAACTGGTGGCATGGCTCATCAGTTAAGAGTGTTTCTTGCTTCTGTGCATGTCCTGAGTTTAGTTCCCAACAACCACATCTGGCAACTTATAACCTATAACTCCAGTTACAGGAGATGTGATGTTATCTTCTGGCCTTTGTGGGCAACTGAACTTATATGAACATGTATGGCAATGTCACAAACACATTATTAAAATTATAATCATTCTTTTTCTTTTCAAAAATGACCACCTCTGTATTTGATTCTAAGGCCTTAGCTTTCTGGTATAGCACTCACTCTGTCACAGCTGCAAGTGTTTACTTAGCCAGTTTACAGAAGACCAACTTTTATGTAGAGCAGTGTTCTTGGTACTGAAAAGCAAAAGAAGATAATATTTTGCCCTTGTCCTTCTCCTTATGAAACACTAAAAATGGGGTTTGGGTTTTACATTCTGAGACACTGTTATGCCACCCTTCCACAAGCAGACTGATGTTTTCACAGTAGTCCTCTGTCAAAGGACCCTGACCTTAATTTCACAGGCTCAGTGATGTCAGTGTGTTATTCACCAAAACTTCATTGGACCTTGAATATATATATATATATATATATATATATATATTTAGAGATAGGAACAGAGGCAAGTATGTGGAGTGGACAAGGACCCAACCCACAGCTATAACAGAAGCAGCTAACTTTTATTTTCCAGTGCTATCAGAATTGTAACAGCATGTCACAACAGAAATAAATTGATCCCTGAACAAAAACTAGCAGACAGTGGAAGAGTATTCTCTCTTAATGTCTTCCATTCCTGAAGAGTTCCTAAATCTGCTCAGCACACTACAGTGGTATCTACTCAGCCACCTTGTAAATATTCTGTATTTGCAAACGTTTTGGAAGCAGTTCCCAGTGTTTAATCATGGGATAATGCCTTCTTGATGTGCAAGCCCCTGGAGGATTTCAGACATCCTGAATGAGATTTGGGCTGTTGTTGCTTCAAATCAAGTATGTCTGTTACTGCAGATTTTACAACACTGAAACACAAGGTCATGTCTGTATCACTAACACATGTACACATCACCTCAGCCACTGAAATTGCAAGAGAGGAAGTGTATAAATTAACAGGAAGTACACTGAAATACAATGTAGCAAATTACTATACATTATCAGAAGGGAAAACCATTATTCTTAAATATATAAGAATAAAATAACCTGCAGAAGATGGATGAGACAGATATGTGTAGAAAGCTTAAGCATCCTACTTGGGCTTTCTACTTTCAGATATTTGTTCTTAACCTTGATTATAAGTAAAAAAAAAAAGGTATAATAGTTCATTTTCTCTTGTTGCAATAGCAGTATGACAAAAGCATCTTGAGAAAAGGTTTGAGATTTATTTTTATTCGTGTGTGTGTGTCTATGTGTTTGTGTGTGTGTGTGTGTGTATGTGTATGTGTGTGCATTTTAGTGCAGATACCAGCGCAGGCCAGAAGAGAGTATCAGATTTCTTGGTGCTGGGATTACAGATCCTTGTGTACTCTCTGACTTGGGTCTTGGGAACTGATCTTGGATCCTCTGGAAGAGCAGAAAATCTGTCTCTCCAGCTTGGAAAGAAAGTTTACTTTGACTTACAATTTGAAGACATAGTTCATAGATACAGTACGGAATAAGAGAGAGACAAATGTTGGTCTGCAGCTCACTTTCTCCATTTTTTTTTCAGTTTGTGACCGCAACCCATGGAATGGTGCCATCCACATTCAAAGTAGGTCTTCCCACCCCAACTAACTCCATGTAGGGGAACTCCTCCACAGACATACCCGGATGTTTGTCTCCTGAGTGATTGAAAATCCTGCCAAGTTACCAATCACTATTAAGCATCAAAGGCCAGAGAAAGTCATTTTCATTTTAGCACATGCCCTTGAGATACAAGTAGTATGTATTCATTCAACAGTCGTCAGCTTGCTAGTAAAATGTATTTTCAACTATGGAAGCTCTGCTGAGATGTTGAATACAGACTTGAAATAGGAAGGAATACCTGTTTGGATTCCCCTTTACCAGTAGCTGTGTCCAGTTTCCTGTGCAGTTCTTCTGAAGCACAAACATGGCAGGCCATGAGGCAAATATTGTAGTTATAATTCCATCTTTGCCATACGCATCATTAGAGGTCTTTTTTGTTCCTCATTTGCAGAAGTGCTGCTTGAACCCTAAAGAAATGCATTGGTTTATTAACCTGACGGGGACAAGAGCGTGCCTGGCTTGAGCTGCAGCTAAGGTTCAACATGGGTCCTGAGGTGCAGGTTCTTTCCTGCAGGTGTTAGTTTCACGCATCAGCTATGAACTGCCTCCTAAACTCAATCACAGCATCCCAAAGACAGTCATGATTTTTCTTTCCAAATCATTGGGAAGTACTTGTCTGATCTCAGTGTACTTCCTGTCCCTCTCTGAACCCAGTCATTATTACCTGTCAAACTCAAGCTCCAGTGGATGTCAGACAACATACAGAAGTTAAAGGCTCTGCTACTAATCTGAGATTCATCAGGGGCATGGCATCTGGAAGGAATGGAAAAGTATTTCCAGCAGAAGCAATAAGAAATGGTTGGAGAAGTAAAACACAAAGGCTCACTGAAGGGCCCCGTCCCTCTAGTTCCTTCAAGTGCAGTGTGGCCTCACAGGACAACAGTTTTATAAGTGGAAAGAAAAAGATAACCACCACCAACTTCTGTGTCTGTGTGCAAACGGAACAGTTTAATCCCTCCAGAGACTCAGAGTTTCTGGATACCTGGGACCCTGGCCCCTCACTGGGTAAGCAGATCCCTCACTAACTGCCAATGGGGCTTTTCATTAAGCAAGGTTTGTTGTGAGTCTGCCCCATCATATCAGGAAATGGAGAGAATGCTTACAACAATCCTCATTCACAAAGTGCCTGGGGGTCGGTGAAATTAAAGTGCTCTTAAATACCCACAGGATCTTCTTGTTTACTTTATTTCCTTTCTTTCTCTGCCTTTCTGTCCTCATCTTGCTTTCTTTTTGGTCTACTCTTTCCATTCAAACAGCAGATATGAAAATTTTCTAAATGCTGCATACTATACTAAGAGATCAGAAATCAAACACAAGTCAATCTTTGCTTACAAGGATTGCAATATAAAATTTACAATTTGTTCTGATGAATGCCATCAAAAGTGACATACTGAGGGCTCTATGGACAACCTACCTACCTGTTTAAACTGCCAGGAGAAGCCTTTCTAGGAACTCTTCCCACACTACGTGAATGACATCTTGTGTCCCCCAAGGAGTCTTTTATCTTTCAATTTATCTGGACCCTTCTAATTGTTTTGAATTCATTGCTATCCACAGTTACCATCAGAAACAAAACCAATTAAAGGTTATGAAATTTGTACAGACTGGATTGTAATTATAATTTGCCATCAGTAAGGAATGTCCTACCCCTATCTATTTTACTACAATGGTCATGCATTTTGGGAGCCAAAGATACTTTCTCAGCAAAACAAAGGGTATTCAGTAGTCAGCGCTCATAAAAGAAATGTAATCTCAGTAGTCTAGGTAACCTGCTATCTTTCTCAGTCTCATGTGTCATTTATACAATGCACACAGTCACATACACACTCAGACACAGACAAACATATGCACATAGATATGCACAGAGAGACACATAGAGCACACACAGATCAAAGTCATACACATACATAGGCACACACAAACACACACACACACACACAAACACACACAGGTATACATAAATACCCATACAGACACATGGAAATATACACAGACGTAACCCCACAAACATACACACACAAATACACATACACATAGAGATACACATACAAACACACACATACTCAGATCATTTGTGTGTAGTGTAGCTGTTTCTTACAAATATTTCAAAAATTTCTTTAAGATTCAGGAAGTAAACAGAATGTACAAGTCTGAATAATTTTCTGAAAATTACAAAATCCACAAGGTCCCTTTCCAAACCTTATCTGGGAAATACAAAGAGACTCTCAGACCAGTTGAGCTGCTTCTAGGTTATGCCCAGAGCTGCAAGGGTACAGTTTCCCAAGCTGTCACCACACTGTAGTGAGGTTTCAGCGATGCAACTGCCTTCGTTTCATTCATGTTCCTGTAAGTAACTTCCTACACATGCTGCTCTAAGTGACCCTGTTAGCTGACTGGTTCATAGCAAGTCCCGGATAAAACTGTTTCTTTGATCTGTCCTATCTGAGGTGAATGTTTGGTCACATCTCTCAGGAAAAGTCTAATAATAAGCTGCAACTGCCCATTTGTAACACCTGAGCCACCAGGCTGGAAACTAAAAACTCAAGAACCAAAATTAAATGAGAGCTAGACTTTGACTGTTTTCAGTTTTCATTTTCTTTTGCATTTTCATACATAGTGTAAGTAACTTAGACCAAAATCTGCCTGCCATGCCCAATTGAAATCCGATTATTTCAAAACAGGTCTTAGAGAAAAAAATGATGGCTATGATTTAGGAGGGAATGGATATCAATCCTGATTTTAACTTGTAGTATTATGTTCACATTCACTCCAAAACAGCTTCTCTGAAAAATCACTGCAGAAGACATGCTGTCCCACTCTACCCCTAAACTTCAGACTCAGTTTCTTTATTTGGAGGATCAAATATCAGGAACATCATGCTGGTATACACAGATCTAAACATGGAAGAAAATTGTGTCATACCTCACCTAACAGACCTTGCTTTGGAAACGTGCATGGTGTTAAGTCAGATGCATTGTGATCATTAAATTAAAGGCAGAATTGCTTCCTAGTCTTCAAAGTGAAGAACATATTAATTACTAAATTTTTAGTTTTTAGAGATTCAGCCATCAAGTCTTCTCAGGAACTTTGAAACTTATCTATATGATCTTCTGACAATCAGTCTGCCATTTTTTCTTATGATTTTGACTGCTCCTCACTTCCTGTGGTAACGTTTCCGTATCCTGTTATGCTCACAGGGACAGTTCCATGCGCCCATCTGGTTGCTTGATAATGCCTCTTCAGCCTCAGCCTCATCACACATCGGCTTCCCAGGACTCCCCTCGCCATCCCTCTTACAAGCTCAGCCTGATCTACTCCTTAGCTCCTCCCTCCTCTCTCGTCACTTGGAACTGAAATGTCTATTTGTGAGGATTTTTTAATGTCTTTGTGTGTGTGTGGTGTATGTGAGTGAGGTGTGTGATCATCTGAGTGTGTGCGTGGGGGGTTCATGCATATAGACTGGAGGAGGTCATGTGTGTCCTCTTTCACTTTCTGCTTTTTTTTCCCCTTGAACCATGATGGACAGGGACTGAATTGGAGCCAGGCTGGTGGTCAGCAGTCACAGACCCTCCTGTCTTCACCACCTACCGCGACAGGATAGAAGGCAACCACATCAGCGCACACACAGGTTTTCTACATGCTTCCTGGGACCCTGCACCAGATGCTCCTCCACTACACCTTTCCCCAGCCCCATGGTCAGAATTAGATTTAATGCTCTGGCTTTGATCACAAACACATCCTAAACTCCTAAACTCTTAGAAAGCTTTAAATGTAATCAACCACAAATGGCCCAAGACTGCAAAGCCAGGGTACATGGTAGACCACTCAAGCTTTCTGTGGACTCCTCACTGAGCCATTCCAGGTTACACCCCCACCAGCAGTGGACACGAATATGTGATGTTTTTCTCGTCCTTGCCATTCTGACAGGGGTAAAATGAGATTTTAAAATGGTTTTAATATGCATTCCCAAGAAGATTAAAGATTCTGAATACTTTAAAATTATTCTCATTGTTTCATCTTTACAGACATTGCTGTTTAACTCCATTGCCCCACATTTTAATTGGGCTGATTTTGATGTTTAGTTTTTAGAATTCTTTGTATATTCTAGATAATAACCCTCTGTCAGAGGTAGAGTTAATAAAGTTTTTTTTTTCCATTCTGTAGGTTGTTTCTTCACTGGAATGACAGTGTCCTTTGATGTCCAGAAGCATTTTAATTTCACATGACCCCATTTGTCAATTGTTAGACCTAATCCTTGTGTTATAGGAGACTTGTTCAGAAAATCCTTTCCTATGCCTAATAAATTCCAGTTTTTCCCTTCTTTCTGCTCTATCTGTTTCAAGATATCAGGTCTCATGCTGAGGTCCTTGATAAGACTGGGGTTGAATTTTGTGGATGGGGAAACATAGGGCTCTAGGTTCATTCTTCTATGTGATGTTATTCAGATTCACCAGAACCATTTGTTGAACATAATTTTTTTTCCTGTATGCATTTTTACAAAAAAATCACATGTTGTAAATATTTGGATTTTATCTTGGCCTTCAAGTCTATTCCACTGATCAATGTGTTTGCTTTTATACCGGTATAATATAATATAATATAATAAATATTTTATTACTCTAGCTCTAGTGTAATTTGAGATCAAGGATAGTAATATTTCTGGCAGTTCTTTGTATTGTTTAGGATTATATTGCTGTCCTGCTTTTGTGTTTCCATAAGAAATTTGAGATAATCTTTTGTGTTTGAATGTTAATCGATATGGCATTGAATTTGTAGATTGCATTTGATAGGATAGGTATTTTCATGTTTTTAATCTACAAAAGCCAAAAGAAAGCAACAGCCAGAATGCCAGGAATGAAACTCTCTCTCTAGGATCTGTGAAGCAGGCTTCCCACAGACCCTCAAACAGTATTCACCATCACCCTTGTCCTTGCTCCCTCCAGAACCTTATAATGAAACCCTGTTACTGAAGACACTACACACATAAGCTGTAGAGCACACAAGGAGAAATCGTGCTGATGCTGACTTCAGGGCCTCGTCACTGCTGGCTGAGGCTCATAGTACTGGTAGGTGTTATTCATGGCAACAGAAGGAAAGAAGCAAAACAATCACCAACCTTACCCAGCTGGGAATTCTGTGAATTACATCAATAACTGACCTGGAGAGATGGGCCCCCCACTGCATTAGTGTGACAAATGTTAAGTGACCAACCAACCATTCTTCAGTTAAATTTAAAGCCAGCTTCCTAGGATGGAGGCCATACACGACATTGATATCCGGCTTAGGAATCTGATGTTAGACAGGTAACAGGGCATAGGGAAGAACCTAATACTAATTTCTATTCAATAATTATCATATTAAAATTAATACTAATGACTTACTATACCCATAAATTAGTGATGTTTTCAACTCTCACCAGAGCAGTTTCCTTATGCAACAGATGGTTATTAACACAGAAATCCACAACTGGCCTATGTATAGAGAACAAGAAGCTTATTCCTAAATAGAGCACCTGTATCAAATTTCTACTTTCCAAGGCTCAGGGATCATTGCAGAAGAGTGGGCAGAAAGATTGTAAGAACCAGAGGAGTTGAATGACCACAAGGAAACAATGTTTCCAAGATATCTGGTCAGTTACTCATATAAACCGGCAATAACTAGGACAGCAAACACAAGTCCTATGCAAGCTCAAACCAGAAAAAAAAATCCCAATATAGACACGAGGAAGGGAATAAGAAGCTCCAACCACACCTAATGTGGTATTAGATGGCTGCTGGAAGGAGCAGAGAAAGTCCCTTTCAAGCACTGAAATCTTGGTAGGTTAAACACGTTCCAGTGAAAAGACTCACATTGAAGGACTTTTGAATACATAAATTAGACTGTATAGAACTTATTATGTATAATTATATATTATAAATATATATGTATATGATAGAGTATATTAAATTGGGCAGGGTAATAATGGGAGAGGCTCAGATAAGGGAGGGGATCTAAATACCACCAATTTATATTGAACAGAAATTGCAAAAATGCTAAGAAAAGAAATTAATATTTTAGCCATGTAAAAAAATTCCTAAAATAAAGAGGCATCATTAAAAGATTGTACCACTGCGTTTATCCTAAGAACCTAAAATAATTCAAAATGCTTCCTAAAATACCAGTTTAAGAACAATTATCTTTGGTCCCTCCTAATTAAAACAATCACCCACGATTGTAGTCGCTATTTATTCAATCTTCCTTTCATTCAGCCATCATTTTGAGAGCTCCTTTTGTAATCTGCATGGCTGTCAGGTGGTAGAGACAGTCTGTGAACAAAACTGTCAAAATTATAACCCAGCATATCACTTCTCCCTTTAAGCACCTCATCCATCAGTCAAAGAGCATTTTTGATCTGGATATACTTCTTTTTCTTCACAATTTTCCATTAAAAGAAATTTTGTAATGGAGAAGCTCTTAATAGTAATTTTTGAATATTAAAATGCTTAACGAAAATATCTTCTGGGGTCATCTGTGTCAGTGCATGCTGAATTATTCTACTTCTGTTACCTTCACCGTAGAACACAGAACTCTCAATGTAATGGTATAAGCAACATTAGATTTTTTATGTTTTATTATTTTTACTGTATGTGTTTGGTGTACCATCTTTATGTATATAATGATGCCCCTATAATGCAATGCCCGAGGAGGTTAGAAAAGGGCTTCGGATTCCCTGGAACTGGAATTACTGGCAGTTGTTAGCTGCCATGTTGGTGCTGAGAATCAAACCTAATTCTACCATAAGAGCAGCCAGTGCTCTTAACTGCTAAGCCATCTCAGGTCCAGTAACATTATTTTTAATCCCATAAGAAAGCCTGTTGAAAAGTAAGTTTTACTCTCACAAATCCTAAGAGGATTGCATTTTGTCAAAATTATCTCTACATTCAAATGCCCAGTAATTTTCTAAAAGATTATTTTATGTGTGTGTCTGTGTGTGAATATTCAAGGTATGTGTGAATGTTCTTGATGACCTGAAGAGGGCGATGGATACCCCGGAACTGGAGGAGGTTGCTCTGAGTCCCCTGATATGGATGCTAGGACTCAAACTCTGGTCCTCTGCAAGAGCAGCAAGTGCTCCTAACCTCTGAGCCCAGATAATTTTATTTTATTTTTAAATTCAGTAGCAGATAAATTTGAATATATATAGGAGAGCATTTATAGTAAATTTTACTTATTATATCCTACTAACATCTATTTATTTATCAAGATTCTCCAAACACAGATGTGTCCAAGCAAATTAGACATGGGATTTGAAAACAGAAATTGGCCACTAAAACTATCAAGTACTGGGGCTGGAGAGATGGTTCAGCAGTAAAGAGTCCTGGCTGATCTCGGAGAGAACCAAGGTTCGGTTCCCAGAATTCAGACAGCAGGCTAACAACTCTGGATAACTTCAGTTCCAGAGGATCTGTTGCCCTCTTCTGGGCTCCATGTGTACTGCACCCAGCCCATAGGTGTGCTTGTGTACATGCGGACGGAACTTCCAAACACATAAATAAAAAGAAATAATAGATTAATTAATTAATTAAAATAGCAAGTGCCAGTAATTCATCTTCAAAGGATTCTAATTTTAAATGTTTTTATTTGCTTTCATTTGTGAGTCCCTGAGCTATTGCCCTGGTTTTAGCTGCCTTTACTCCAAGATGATCTTGCCAAATGAGTTCTTACACTGTCATTTTATGATTGAGTAGTACTCCAGTGTATATTCACATTTATTTCATACTTTTTGTATCTGTTTACTCATTGAAGCGACACCTGCTGATTTCATGTCTTGACTTTTTTGGCTATTGATGCAGTAAGCAGAGGACTGCAGACACCTCTTGAAATACTGCTCTTTTGGTTAAGAGACTAGCTACTCATAAAGAGGACCTGGGTTCAGTTCCCAGAACCCACATGAAGCCAACACCCACCTATAACTCCAGTTCCAGGGGATCTGACACCTTTTGGATGCTGCAAGTATTACATGACACAAGTGTACCTGCATATACGCAGGAAAAACACTCATAAATAAAATAAAAAGATAACTTAAAAAAATATTGTTTTATTTCCTCCACATATGAATGAAGACATGCTGTCCTTGAAAAATGTTAAGGGAGGGAATGTAACATGTTCTCACAATGACAACACTATTTCCTTTAATACTTGAGCAAATTGGCTAGATAATTGTTTCATAGTTTACTTCAAAACATCATTTTACACAAATAATCACAACTTTACATCTGATTGCTTATTACTTTAGTGAGTAAGTGAATTCACATACTCCATCAGAAACTCAGGTTCTCTGATTCTGTTCAGTCATGTGACTGACAGCTCATTTTTTAGTTGGAGTCCCTTCTCTAGTTGCATAACATGCCTGGCATTCAAATCCTGTCTTTTCAAAGTTAGATCAAGATTATGCAGGTCCCACAAACTCCAGACAGCTCAAAACCCAATTTAGACTGCATTTCTCCCATTGAAATATTCGTATAACCTGATTTTTATCATTGAACTAGACTGTTTTTGTTTTCATGAATCAAGGTCAAAATATATGAAGTCAAATACAAGGAATGTTTTCTAAGTTAAATACATACTAAAGCATACCTACTATCAAAAAGCATACCAACTAAACTTTCTCTGAAGTTTGATTGCTCAGAGACCTCTAATCATTCTTAAATTTTGATTCATTTTCAGATTCATTTATATATATATATATATATATATATATATATATATATATATATATTACCAGGTATAATATATTCCATGAACTCGCATTCCTTGTTTCCTTAAATCTTGTTTTATGATATCTCTAAACCTAGTGAAATCTAAATTCATTTTGACTACTACTATTTTGTACTGCCATGAGACTTTGCATCAAAATCAGCAAGGAGGTTATCCCACGCTTAGTTTAATTATCTCTGTTTATTCAATCATGCCTGAACTTCTAACTATATAATAAACTTATAAAGGTCAAGTAGTCATTTTCAATTCCATTATTTATTCCATTAGGCCTGGTACAGAGATGCATAAGCACCAAGTCAGAAAATTGTGGCTACATGAACATTTATTCAGTTGCTAAGTTTTCTTTTTTAAGAAAATAAAACAATAGCACAATATATCTGAGATGAAACTTTAGAGACTGAGGTGGACTTTAACCCAAGACTCAGAATGAGGGAGGCACCCAGAGTCAATACTGGGGGTTCTAGCTCTTGAATACAGGTAGGAGAAAACTGTGTCTACTGTGCTCTGTTGGGCATACATCCTATAACGTGCAAATATTGATGAGCGATGGTGGGTGAGAGGAGAGGGCACTTCTGTCTGCTGGGATACGATGCACGTTCATTTTAGGATTTCAGATATATTTGCAAGGAACCTGCTGGGGAGTCTCCTTGCTGGCCCAGGACATCTCTTTGATATCCGGGAAGATTCCTCTGCTACCTCCACCTTACTCACTCCTGAGGGTACACCACTTCTTACCACTCTGGCACCTCTCCAGGTGCTCGACTCAAAATGTAGAATTATTTCTCTGTCATGCACCCGAAAAGCACTTTTTGGTGTCATAGACTGAAAAGGAAGAACAATGTCATTTAGTGTCTCCTAAAGGAACTCTTCCCCTCAAACCCTTTCACTTTGAATCCACAGGAAAGGAATTCCTTCTTTTACTGGCTTGTGAGTGATGGCCTCCAATTTGCTGCACTTAAGATGGTGAAGGGCAGCTCAAGGTGAAGGTTAGTCAGTATGAGGGGACTACTTTGAATTGAAGGAAAGCTGTTATTTTTTTAGGGGACTCCAGTTTGAAGAATTGTGATCAAAGTGGCAAATTCCTGAAGGTGATTTTACCTGAGCAAGGTTTAATAGAAGACAATGTTAAGGAAATGAAATCAGCACTAAAGAAATGATTGTACATCTGTGTTTACTGCAGTGTATTCACAGAGTCAGGATTGAGACTGCATTTTTAGTTCATTCACAGGTTAACAAATGCAGGCAACTTGGTGTATATGTTCAAAGAGGAATATTAGAGATATTATTCAGCCACAAAAAAGGAAATTATCTGGGCGTGGTGGCACACAGCTTTAGCCTTTAGTCTCAACACTCAGGAGATAGAGACAGGCAGATCACTGTGAGTTTCAAGCCAGTTTGGTCTACACAGTGTTGGAGCCCAGCCAGGGCTATAGTGAGACTGTTTCTAAATAAATAAAAGGAAGAAAAAAGAAAACGAAATCCTGTAATCTGCAAAAAAATTAATGAACCTGAGCACATCTTGTTAAGTGAAATAAGCCAAATACAGAACATAACAAATACTCCTAAGGTCTCATACAAAAGTTAAAACACTAAGTGCAAAACATGGAAAGAGAATATTGCTTACTAGGACTAACCAGGCAAGAGTTTGGAGGTATAAAGAGAAGCTGAGAAACAGGTGCCAAGGTTTGTTAGACAACAGGGGGTGTTCCTTAGCACAGTGGGTGGCTGCATGCTACAACCACCTCCTCTCTATCTTATGAAGAGCTGGAGTGACAGAGATGTGGAAATGCTAATTATACTGACTTTATCATTGCATAGAGTATACACACATTCAGTTATCACACATAGTCATATAACTATGATGTGTCAATCAAAATGAAATAAAAATGATAAAGAGAACAATGACAAATATCCAAACTTTAAAATGTAAAAATAAATAAAGAAGTTCTTACAAAGAAATGATCTGGGAAGGGAATTTATGTATTTATGTATAGAGATATATGCACTAAGTACATATACATGCATGTAGGCATATTACATGTTTGTATGTTATATTTTTGATGGTATATATCAGTGTATACTTCATATATAACAAACATGCATGCTTTTATCTATAAACACATCCTTGAATAAACAAATGAGAAGAAAATAAACGTTGAAAAATATTATCTAGAATACCAATGGTGGTTATAATTCAGCAACATTAAAGTCTCACTAACTTGTGTTCTCCCACAGTTCATATTTCTGATCCTATTTGAAGATAGGGCTCTTAAGAGGAAACTGGTATTAACTGAGTTTCTAAGGGTGGTTTGATGGTCACTGTTCTCAACTAGACAGGATATAGACTCACTTGGGAGATGGGCCTGTCTGTGAGGTATATCTTGACTACATTAGTTGATGTATAAAACACTGTCTTAGTTGTGGGAGGAACCATTTCCTTGGCAGATCTTGGACTGTATAAAGGGAGAGCATTAGGATGTGAACACTCATTGCTCTTTTCTGACCGCAGATTAATATGGCCAGCTTCCAGCTCCTGCTGCTTTGACTTTCCTGCCATGATGAACTTGAACTAAAATAAACTATATCCCCCCTAAGTTGGTTTTGTCTGAGTGTTTTATTACAGCAACACAGAAAGAAGTTGAGACTGGTAGGTCGGGTCCAGTTTGATAAGGTTGGTGGCCTTCTGAACAGAGGCAGAATCTGTCCCGTGAGACTCGTAACCAGTGCCAGGCAACGAGCCGGGGCTGGAAACCAAACTGGCTAAACCCAAGCAGCCTAGCAGTCTGATCTTGACCCTCCCCTCTCCACCAACGTGAAAAGTTTCCTCTTCCCTAAAATGTCCGTGATACAGAATTTTATCAGAGCTGAAGTGAAGAAAAACTCAAAGTGAAATATTTATTTCATAGAAACTAAGAATGAAAAACCTACAGCCTAACATAGGGAAGAAGAGAAATGACAAAATGAACACAATCTGAAAAGTTTTCCAAGACACAGGATACTATATACAGAAAATGGCCAAGGACTTTGGGCAGGTGAAACCCTGGGAATGATGTGGATGAAAATGAATGTACTACCTGATTTCAGTGATTTTTGTGTTAGAGGTTCTTAAGGTCTAGCTAAATATTTGGTTCCTTCCTTCCTTCCTTCCTCTCTCTTTCCCTCCCTCCCTCTTTCTCTCTCTTCTTTTTTTCTTTCTTTCTTTCTCTCCCTTCTTTCTTCTTTCTTTCTTTCATTCCTTTCTTCCCAGATCATGCTGGCCACAGAAATCTACCTGCTTCTGCCTCCCAGGTACAAGGATTAAAAGAGTGCCCCACCATGCACAGTTAATATTTGCTTTCTTAAGATACATATAATATAGACTTCTGAGTACCAGTGTTCTCTCATTTGGTACAGTGGATAAAGATTACAATTACCTGACGGTGACTGTGTGGTGAAGGAACAGCAGCAGAATCAGACATATAAATCCTCATTATTTATTAAAAAGGGACACAATATCGTTGAGGGATAAGGAAGTTTTGTCCACTTAAATCATTTTCATAGTTCAGAACTTTTAAATTGACAAAACAATATCCATATATATCAAATCATGCAGATTTTTAAGGTGGTTTAGATCATGAAACAATTAAATACATCTTTCTTTTAAGCAGTAGTGTTGAGCACTATGAAGGGCAGTGCTCAATCTTTACGTAGAGAGTAGTGAGCATGAATCAACATGCTTTTAAATTACAGGTGATACTCTCAAAATAATAGAATTCCAGAGTTTCCTTTTGCTTCCATTTTAAGAAAAAAATCTATACACATAAAATTTTAATAATAACCAAATAGGCAACCAGACTTGTAATATCTTAGTCTTCGAATTTGTCTTTGACATTCACAGTTTAATAAATAAAAAGATGACTAATTTTACTCATCAGTAACCTGAATTATTAAGCCTCAAACTATTTATTGAAAATATTTGTTCCGAAAAGAGGCAGAATTAGAAGGTACTCTGTTTCTGAGAACCTGATCAGAGATTCTGTTGGTTTCTTCTCTTCACAGTCACCATCGACAAACTTCCTCAGTTTATTTTGCAAGCTCATTGATCTTATTTATAAATATATTTGAAAAAGTTACCATGGTGAAGTATAAAACTAAAAAGTTAGAAATTAAATAGTAACAAAGATCGTCCAAATGTTAGTCATCTTAACCCAGGAACAAACAAAAAACAACAATATTTCGAATTCATGGAAATAAGCTCAGATATGGAGGAGCAAGGCAGAGACAGGCGTCAAATAGCTACTAAAACACCTCATCTTTTTCTTAAGAAACACTTTACTTTGAAAATATGAATAAGAAACACAATTTCTAGAAATAATTTGCTGGGAATGACAACTTGGCAAAATTGTCTTCGAAGAAGGCTAATTACCACATACGAGCTAGGAAGCTAAATGAAAACCTAGAAGCAACTTGGGAGAATTTTCTCCATAATATAAAAGTTGATGGAAACTTCTTCTAAACTAGATCCTTGCTAATGGGAAATTACAGAACCTTTCCACAACGGCTTGGATTTTATTGGTGGTATTGGTGTTATCTACTCCAGTCAGGAAAAGAGCACAAATAAGAAGCAGCTGAAGAATGGGAAAGAAAGATATAAAACTATACGTTTAAATTCCCACTATTTATATGCTATAGATCTGGAAAGTCCAAGAGTCAATGGAAAACATAGTTTAAGCTATAAGACAACTGAGGAAGGTCGAAAACTATATAATCAACACAGAAATTGATGGCCTTTAACAAAAACCAGTTACAAGATGACATAGGAGGGGAAGCCATTGTTAAAAGACTTGACAAGAAAAGAAATTTAGGCAGATTTTATAAGAAAAATCAAAAACAATTTCTCTTAATAAACCTTGTATTATAGGAAAGAGAAACCTGCATTTCATTCCTGAAAACAGTGTACTGTCGTCATCCCACCTGCCCTTTCTACGTCAAAATAGATGGTAATTTGAGTAAATTAACACTTTCCAAACTGAAATAGGAAACACTCCATGAACAGGAACTGCTATGGATTCTCTTATTGAAGAAGAGAATCTGCTCTTCCAGATATCAGAAGATATATTTTATGTAGTCGATTTAGTGTTCTTTGGGAACAATGACAATGACAACAACAGCAAAACTTCAGGAGGATTAAGACTAGCTCATACAGAAAAAGTTTGTAATTTTGAAAATAAGCTTAAATTTACTCTGAGGGTGACTGGTCTACTCTTACACATGGATCCAAGCTGAATATCATTGATCTGGGACTTGTTTCAAGGCAGTGTTGTTGACAGTCATGGAAACAGTTCATATATCTATAACAAATGACTGGACCATGCTTCATATTTATGGGTAATATCATCTGGACAATGAGAAACAAAGTTACCGACACAATTCAAAATTGATCAATGTGCGAATAACTCATTAAAGTCACTAAGAAAGGCCAAACAAAGTGTCAAAGACAGAAGTTTATTTACACAAAAACTTTCTGAAGTGGATCAGCTACAAAGACCTATAGCAGCGCAGTAGTGTCCAGAGGACATGAGTAGGAGTGCTCAGTGCTTGGGAACGGAAGCAAGAGATTAGGATTCACAGAAATGACAGAAACTTGAATTTTTATGAAGGCTGCACATTTCTGTAATTTTGATAATGGTGAATTGATTATACACTTAAAACAAATAATTTCCATTTCATACAAATTATTGAAACCTCAAGAAATTTATTTTCTAAAGGACTAGAAAGCCACTTGTGGTGATTCACACACCTGTAATCTCATCACTCAGACATCTGAAGCAAAAGGACTGAAAGTTCAAGGCCAGCCTGGGCTGCACAGCACCTTTAAGCCAAGCTACACAGTAAGACCTTAACCTGATAATACACAAGTCAGCAATAAATAGAAATAAAATGCAGGTAGACACAATGCTTTGGAAATATATACAGTTTGAAAAGACGAAGTTGTAAGAATTAGTGGTGTTGAAGAACTGGACAGTCATATTGAAAAGGTAAAGGAGTTTCCCTTTCAATGAAACAGCAAAACTATAAAACAATTCATAAATGTCCAGGGAAAAGCACGGATAGATTCTCCTCTATTTTATATGTAGGGGGATTTTCCTGATCATAATTCCAAATTCACATAAAATAAAGAGATTCAGGGATGGAGAGATGGCT
Source organism: Eospalax fontanierii (assembly GCA_035773235.1). Lineage (NCBI taxonomy): Eukaryota > Metazoa > Chordata > Mammalia > Rodentia > Spalacidae > Eospalax > Eospalax fontanierii. The sequence continues at coordinate 47,014,977 of CM069547.1, read as the reverse complement.
CATTGTTTAAGATCACTGGCTGCTCTTTCAAAGGATGCAGGTTCCATTCTCAGCATTCACATGGTGACTAAAAAACATCCTTAACTCCAGTTCCAGGGAATCTGACAACATCTTCTGGCTTCTGCAGGCATTACATATAAAATACACATGGTAGACAATATACATAAAATAATATAAACAAAGGAATTCAAGATTCATCTAAAATAAATACACTGCCATATTTTTATAAAGAAGGATTTGAAATTACATTAAAAACAGCTGTGATTATGTACACATGACCTGCACAAGATCAAATTAGTCAAATTACCATCATGAATTAAGAGACAGCTCATGAAGTCTCAGTTCTAGCGAAGGAGCACTTGGCAATCGACGCTTGCTGGGGTGTGGAGAGTAAGTTTTCTTCACGGATGTGGCCTCCAAGAGGCTACTCGTGCTCCAATAGATTGTCTTAGACCCATGCACATTCAAATAGCACTAGGTGGATTCAGTGGGTTTGCAAAGACCAACACAAGAAGTTTAGAGGGAAAATATGGCGGGGTGTAGGAGAAAAATAAAAGCAGAGGAAATGGAGGACAGGTTTGATGAAAACATACGCACATATGAAACTTTCAAGCAATAAATTTTTTAAGTGTACAGACAATTGGATATGCGGGAAAAATTGTTTTCACATATACAATTTTTTTTCATGTGTGCACATGTGTGTATGACTGTGTGTGCTTACACATTGTACGTAGATTTACACATCCATGCATGGACCAAGACTGAAGATGGATGTCAGGTGTCCGCTTTCGTTTTCTGCCCTATTCCTTTGAAAGCGGTCTCGTCTGTCAACGAAGCCAGAGCACACAGGAACAGTGTGTGTTTTTCAGCTCTATGGATTGCCTCCTGTGTCACGCTATCCGAAGCCCTGGGGTTAGAGCTGCCCGCAGCTACATGGGTGCTTGGGATCCAAACAGGAACTTCTGCTCTTACACAGCAAGCACTCTTCCCAACTCAGCAAAACAAATCTTCTTTTAAAAGTTTCCTATTTTTTTACTTACTCTATTTTATGTGTAGGTGTGTTATACCTGAAGATATGTACGTGTACCCACATCATGCAGTGCCCATGGGGCTCAGAAAAGGACCTTTAATCCCTTGGAACTGGAGCTACCTACAGTAGCACCTACAGTGCAGCAGCTGCCATGTGGGTGATGGGATTGGAACTCAGATCTCCTGCAAGAGGAACCAATGCTCTTAACTGATGAGCCATCTCTCCAACCTTAGCCCACAACAATCTTAACAGAACTAGTATGTTAAGATATCTCAGCAGAAAAAAATAGCAACTAATGATAAAGGGATAATAAGTGTGACCATAAAATACAGTCAATAAAAACATGATGGGAATTCAGTGCCTAGTGATAAGAAAAACGAGGAGACTGCACTGGGGTCTCCTCTCAGACTGGCAGTAACACCAAAGGTTGACAATAGACTCTGGGTGAGGCCAGAGCGTAACTCTCTCAGAAACGGCTGACTGGGAAATAAACTATTTCATCTGCTACAGGATGGCAGTGGGTCCATGATATGTCCCACAGAAATACAGACATATTTATATTTTCATTAACAGTGTTCTATTAAGAACCTATGCAAATGATTCATTATGAAAAAAAAACACATAAAGATAAAAGCTCATTATAGTTCATGCTAAACATGTGATAGCAGAGACCCAGAAAACTCTAAAGCTCCTATCAAAAGGGAATTGGTTGGTAATCCATGGTCTAATGAAGACTCATGAATATAGCATGCTGTCATTTAACTCAACTCAGAACAGAGGCCAGGCAATAGTGTGTTATCTCTTAACTCCGGTATGCTGGCCTGCGATGCAAAATTCCATTGTCAGCCTGATGGACTTTGAATCACCATAGAAACACATCTGTTTCTGTCTGAGAGGGCATTTCCAGAAAGATCTTAAAGAGGAGGGTGGACCCACCCAGAATTCAGGAGGCAATGGTCCATGGGATGGAGTTCCAGATCAAATAAAATTGTGATCTGAGCTAAATGCATCATCCACCTTTCTGCTTCCTGGCAGTGGATACAATGTGGTCAACTACTCAGGATCCCACCACCTTTTTTCCTTGCCCTGTTGGAATAAATGCTTGGTGTAGGAGTCAAAACAAACCCTTGCTCAATAATCTGCTCTAGTCAGGTATTTTGCCAAACTAGCAGAAAATGAAAGGATTTACAGCACACTAAATTATATTGTCTTTTATTTTTCAGTGCTAGAGTCAAACTGAAGGACATATACAGGCTAAACAAGCATTCTATTACTGAGCACTGCCCTCAGCCCTTGAATTTTTGAGGCAAGGTCTCACCAGGCTACCTGGACTGGCACTAAACTCTCAGTTTTTCTGCCTCTGCCTCCCAAGTTCTGTAATTTCAGGATTGTGACACCATAACTGGTTACATATTTTTAAAAAACAACAAAAATTATTGGTGGTGGAATTACATTCAGCAACTAAATTAAGAGAAAAGGGCTGAAAAATAGAAAAAAGATGAGTATTTCTTATATAGTTGATGCTAGAAATAATACATATTCATTATTAAAGAAAAACGCTTCATTTATGACAATGAAAACAATATAATGATATTTATTTGGTGTTGAACATCATCATCCCCATCAGACAGATAAGAAATAAATTGAGTTTAAAACCCAATAGTTAAGCTATTTATCTTTAGTAATTTGCATACAAGATTAATGAGCCCTCAAATCTTGGCTAATTTAAATGTATTTAAACGTTCATATTGCTGGCAGCAAAGAAGGAAGGCATACATGATTTCTTATGAGACCATATTACATGTGTTAAGAAATTGTGTTAATTATTGATCATTGTACTCAAATCTTAGCCAATTAAAATGCCAAATATATCAGCTTCAGGCTCAACTATGGAAAGATTTGCTTCTCAGCTTGCCTATCATAGTTCTTGAGAAGACTCCATTCTCTTGTATTGTTTGCTTTTGCTTTTTTGTTTGAAAAAGGGTCTCATATCGCTGAAGCTGTCCGTAAACTTGTTAGTCATCCAAGGATGACCTTGAACTTCTGATCTGCATTCCACTCCTTCCAGAGGTCTCTGATGACTAGTATGCCCCATAATGCCTAGTTCATGCAGGGCTGGTGGATAGAACCCAGGATTTCACGCATACTAGACAAGCATTCTCTCAATTTAGTTTTATCCTTAGCAGGAGAGGACTCCACTCTGTGGGTTTTCTGGATTACTCTTTTCTGGTTTCTGAATTTTCCCATTTTTATCTGTTGTGCACCTCTTACTTAATGTTGGTCACCTCAAGTCAGAACAAGTGCCATACCCTAGAGCACACAAATGGCAAAGTTAGACAGAGTCCGCACACAGAAGTCACTCAGGTTTGTTCCTTCTGTACCTGATCTAAGAAGTGCAGTCCTGTCACCTTTCATGCAAAATCCTGTTAATTCAAAGTGAGTCACTGGAACTCATCCTAAAAAAGGTTAACTGAGTTGAGAACACTCACTGCTGGACTGAATAAAAATGCAGGTGAACAGCAGAATTTGTCACTCTCCTTCCTGGGTGGGCTACAGTGTGCACATCCTCTTCCTGCTCTTCCATGTCTTCCCTTCCCTGCTGGAGTGGCCGCCTCAGACTCTGAGTCACTCTAAGTCCTTCCTTCTTTAGGTTACAGGTGTCAAGTACTTTGTCACTGCAAACAAGAAAGTAACTAGTACAGACATGTTACTAAGGACCCTGCAATGCACAGACTAATATGCAACAAAGAATTATGCAAACCAAACAGTCAGCAGGAACAGGTAGAGAAACAGTCAGCTCAACAGACACTGAAAGATAGACGGGGGCTTTTCTTTGTTGAAATATTGCAGTTAATAAACAAGTAGACTGCCTAAAATAAAATACTCTCAATCCACAATTCCTATTTATTTGTTATTGATCCCCAATAACAGATAATGTGATATTGGCATGTAAAAATAGAGCACAAGACATATGCTGTCCTTATCAATAAATTGTATCCATGTTTAATGGAGAAATATAATATATTCATCATGGAACTGCTGTTTGCTAAATTCACACAACAAAAAATTTAAAGGACATTTATCCAAGTTTTTTCAACTAATAAATTTCTAGGAAGCAGTAAGAAGAAAGTCCATACATGTCTGTACTAGAGGATGGAGTGTATTTTTAATTGATACAAATGATCAGAGAACAAATTGCCATATAATCCAAAAAACTTCATTTGTTTTGTTTTGTTTTGCTTTGCTTTTCTGACAGAATGCCCGTATAGCCTCAGCTGACTGGCAGCTCACTATGTAGACCAGGCTGGCCTCAAACCTGATCCACCTTTCTTCTGCTTCCAAGGTGCTGGGATTAAAGGCATGCACCATCACGACAGGCCCTCAAACAACTTGAAAGAAATGAAATACATGACTATTGCAACTACACTTTACTTTCAGAGGCATGGTGGCATGGATATGTAATTTCATCTACTCAGTGTGTGGAGAATCCTATGTTCGAGCCGAGCATAGGAACAAGACCCAAGAATCCATGAAAAAAAGGGAATAAAAAAAAGAAAGACAAAATGAATAGAAAAAAAAACTGGCTTGAATCCTCATGCTTTAACAGTGTGACAATGACCATCTTTTAAAAGAACAGTCCCAGTTTTTGAAAAATAGATAGTGAAACTTTACTGAGAAATGGTGCAATTTCTTAGAGTTTGCTTCAGAATAATCTAGAAAGGGCAGAGCAGTGCGTAGAGGAATACAGATGAAATAACTTGGGCTATAAGATTCGAGCATTCGCTTTACTTTATGCTTCTGAAATTATCTGTGATAAAAAGTTTTCAATGTTTCTGAGTTTCTATCTAATCATTACCACAGTTCTATTAGAATAAATAATAATGAAACAGCAACAAAATGTTGAATAATGCACATCAGTCTGACACAGACCTTAGCTTTACAGTTCCTAAAATATAGCATTTTCATCACTGTACATAATATTAAATAGTAGCTTAGTAACTCTTACATTCTGTTTATATTAAAATAAGTTTTCTTTTAGCATTATTCATTTTCAAGAAAGGTTTTATTGCTAGATAATGGCCCATTAAATAAACATCATTTGTTTAATTTACTTTTCATTCCTACTCACCATCCCATTTTTCTACATTTTGGTGTTATAAATAGTACTGAAATAAATTCTTTCTGCCTAGAATATAACTTGTCACCCAAGCTCATATATTGTGGGGCATTTAGGTCTTGTATAAATCCATCTCTTTGGAATAATTCCCAGAATTTAAATAACTGAATATAAAGTCTTGTCCTTCTAAAGATTATTGAAGCATAAAGACACATCACTCTTCAGAGATTAAAAATGCATTTGACCAGAAAGACTTACACCTTTCCTGACAATTACCTAAACAAGACATGCTTAGTAGCCTTAAATATAAGATGGTTAGGGTTAGCATATTGGGGTTATGATGTCATCTGTGACAACTGTCTTCTATCCTTCTGAAAGAGAGGAGAGAGGGAAGCCATCTTTGTGTCTTCCTTATTGTTCCAATTGGTTGCATAAATCATGTACTGTTGGCTAGATTGGAATGGATGGAAGGGTTACATCTTCTTTACAAGCGTCAGTGTTGTATGAAGATGAGCAAGTGATTCCTAGAGGAGAAGAGTTTTACTTCTCACCAATCAGAATTCTGTTGCAAGTTGATGCCTAACCACAAGTCTTCCAAAAGCATGATGTTTCATGTTCTAGTCTCCATGACAACTCAGGAAGGATGCTGAGTCAGTGAGTTCATAGTTTCCAATGCCATGGTTCAAGAATCCCAAAATATTCCAAGGGCATTCAGTCTTTAAATCAATCCTTAACACTCCATTATCAACTGAAGATATGGTTTTGTATTGTTCAGCCAAACTTATTAAGATGTCAATAGGAAATAATGGATTTGTTTCTTTTTTATACTATTTCTATTCATGTGTTTTATCAGGTTTACAATCTGTATACAGGTGTCTTGAAACCATTTACATCAGTGATTTTCCCAGTGGCAGTTGTTACAGTGATTGAGAGAGCAGCATCTTCATAATCTGAAGGACTTCCTGTCTCTAATATTGAACTCTTATTAGATGTGTGGACTTGGTATTTATTTTCTAGGACACATGACAAAGATTCTGTAGTTTCTGGTTTATTGCTGCTATTGCTCTTGATGATGCAATAAGCAGTCACTAGAAAACATGATTTAAGAGAACAGCTTCTTTGCAATGATTTCTCATCATGCATCTTCCTTGAAGAGTTCTTTCACTCTGAACATTGGACTCAACATCTTGGTCTCTAAAGCATCTTGATATTTTTATTATTTACTTTTATGTGTTTGTGCCCCAAATGTATGAGAATACAACTTAGAGAAGGAGAGGCTTATTTTGATATGGTTTCAGAGGGCTCAGTCCATGATTTGCTTGGCCTCAGATGCTTGGGCAGGGCATCATGGTGTAGAATAGGAGGCTGTTCACCTCAGCGAAGACAGAAAGCACTGAGCCAGGAGGGAAATAGGACAAGCTATAATCTTAAAAGCATATCCCCGGTGGCCTAGCACTCCAAGTAGTGCTACCTACTAATGTTTCCAAAACCTCCTAGCTAGTGCCACAAGTGAGGGTCAAGAATTTAACACAAGTCTGTGGAAAATGTTTCATGCATAAACTACCACAAAAATATCATTATACAATATGCTGACATCAGCTTGCCATCACTTTAGAAAATATCATGTGTAATCTTGACTACTGAACTATAAATAATGAGCATGAAGTAATTCATTATTCTGCTGTGTGATGCTTTCTTCTTAGCCAAACTTCCTTGTTCCCAGGGAACATATATTTAACAAGTGTTAGCTGTGTTAGCAGCTTGTTGATAGCTAAAATATTCCAGCCATGGAAAATTTCCAGACCCAATCCCCCGTCACCTCAGTAATGATTATATGAATTATTGCTTATGTTGACATGAATTCTTTGAGATTATTCAACAACCATGCCATTTAACAAACAAGTGTTTTGCACACTTGCTTTAGGTGTGAGGAAATTCCAGTCTTAACCAATAACCCTTCTATAGGAACTTATGCTGCATTTTGTTAGTGACAAAAAGATGCCTGTGGATGGCAGAGACAAGCGTTAATGAGCCCATTATTAATGGTACCTTTAAAAATATCTGAAAGCATCAGGAGACGGGCTAATATATTCTTTTTATTTTAGATGTTTGATATTTTAAGTGGAATATGAAACATCCTTGAATCACAGTGGCAGATTCCCCAGGATGATTAAGCACGGTGTCTATTAAAAATATATTCCAATTACAAAAAAAGTGCTAAATAAAAATGCACTCATAGTTAGAAGTTAGCACTGAGTAATCGTCAACATTTTTTAGCTAATTTCTTCAGCTTTCCTTCCTGTTTTGATTTGTCCAAAATAACACAGCCTATGAAAAGCAGAGATAAAGTCAGCTCTCCCAGCTTCACCAGGACCCTTCTGTAAGAGCTCTTCATAGTTTCTCTCCATTCTCTGACCTTTTCTCTAAGTCCCAGTCTAAGTTAGTATCGAATTCCTCACTTTACTTTTAAATCTCTCATGATGACTACCTATTAGCCTCACTTTTCTAAATTTGTTGGCTATTACCTAGTGATATATTATTTGACCTTCTAAACAGCATTCACTTTTGCTACCCTAGACTTAAATTTGTCTTTATTTTCTTTTCCCTTTCATTGTAAGTTTTTGGCTTATGTTGGGTAACTTTCTCTCTCTCTCTCTCTCTCTCTCTCTCTCTCTCTTTCTCTTTCTCTTTCTCTTTCTCTCTCTATCCTCTCTCCATTCTGAAGCTCAAATTTTTAATGAAGGCATTCCTCAACACTCAATCTAAAGTCTAGCTTCAGTCTATACCATTTCCTTATGTCTTCATGTAGCTTAACAATCGACAACTCTAGTAAACACACAACATATTGTCATCTTTAGATCAGATCTCAATCTTTCTAAAAATATTTATTTTATTTTTAATTAAGTGTATGTGTGTGTATGTGCATGTGAGTACATCAGGTTCCCCTGGAGATGAAATTAGAAGTGACTATGAGTTGCTTAACATAGAGCTAGGAAATAAATTCTTGTCATTTGTAAGAGGGGTAAATGCTCTTAATCACCGAGTCATCTCTCCAACCCTCCAGATCTCATTTTTAAGTAAAGACTTGATTATTCACTACCTCCTTTTCAGTTTCTTCTGCATGTGCCAGATCTCTGCCTCTGGACTCTAAAGCCAGTAGCCACTAATCATCTCTGACACCTATCACCCTTGTTTCCCCTATTCAATCATTTTACGTCTTTGGAAGTATACTTATTAAGCATTTTTCATGTTTATTTACTTGTGAATATTTATCACTTGCATCAATTTCTTAGGCTGAGCTGTAGTTACCTCTGCCCTGATATCTGTTATAGAGATCCTCTGTCTCACATACTTTTCATCCCCCTGGTTGTCCTACAACCATTGTCCACATTTAGCTACAGCTATCCTTCTATCATATTGATCTGATAATTGTGGTCTTTCCGTAAGCACTGACAGGCTTCCCTTTCTTTCAGAAACTTGAGCTGATGCCCACATCCTTTTCATGTCTGCCATTTGACTAGTCTGTCCTGGCAATTTGTTGCCTTGCCGCCTAAAGGCCTTCTCTAACTTAATACTTGGAATTCCCTTTTTACTGGGTCAGGGAACAGTTCTAACATTATCGCTAGCATCCAGCAATGTGCTTAGAATCCAAGAGAGATTTGTTAAGTACAACAACCATTTACACATCAAGTATTCCTACCTAATGATTATACTTACCAAAGTGAAAAGAGATTCCAGTCTGCATTCATTCATAAACTCAGGAAAGTTGGGGATGGAAAGAAGGTCAGGAGTTAATAGAACTTACTGTTCCTTAAGAGGATCAGATTTCAGTTTCCAGCACCCACATAAGGCAGCAAACAACTGCTGTAACTTAAAAAAAAAGTATCCTGTAACTTTAGCTCCAGGATATTACTGTCTGCCCTGGACTTTGCAGGAAACTGCACCATGTGGCACAAACTCAACAAACACATACACACAGAGAAAAAATAAACCTGTTAAAGAAAAGAAAATCTACTGCCTTGGTAATTTGAAATCAAAATTCAAAGAGCAATATGAAGTCCTTATGCTGTGTTTTGAAGCTGACTCCGTCATGTGAAACAATTATATAGCTGACCTGAAATGACATGCATTTTCACATTGGGCTCTGTGATGTGGCTGTTTGTCATGGGGAGAGAATATCAGGGATAATATTGATACTGAGTTTTGCTTATATGCAATCATTACTTAGAGCTCCAGGGATCATAGGGTTAGAAAACTTCCTTGCTCAGTGATACTTAATAAATCTGTATCATGGTTTTTCATCATTTCATGCATCATGAAACTTAAAGATGGGGGGGCAGCAAGTGTCTCTTAGTCACCATTATCACACATATCTAAGGTATAAAGTCTATGATCCTCATGAAGTACATTATCCAAAAACTATATGCTAACACGCCCTTAGTACGAGGCAGGATAGAAAGGAGGGACATCTGGGGACTTGAGGAGAAGCCCCTTCCCCAGACACCTGGTTTCATTCCCTCATCACATTGCAACAAGAACTCTAGCCCGGATTACAACTGTTCAGGGCTCTTTTCTCCCCAGTCGTGAAAACTGCAGTTTTCACGGCATCTTACCAGAAATCCCACTAATAGGGAATGGGCCTGCACTAAACTCTGTGTTCAGCCCTAGTGGCTCTTGGTTTTACCTTATCAGATTGCAACTTCTTCCAAGACATCTCTGGAGCCACCTCAGGAATCAAAAGAGAGAAGAACAAATGTTTCTTAGCAACCTATTGAGATGTAACTTGAGAGTCACTGGCATATGGATCATGTTAGAACAATTAATTTCTTATTTCCCTTGAGGAGCCTATATTCACATCTGGGAACATCCTACTTTTCCTAATTCTTCCTTGGAAAGCATATACACCTAAGTGGGTTTTCTTTACTTTCTAAGAAGTCCTTGTTTTTCTTTGAATCCTCATGCTTAATTTCATATTATAAGATCCACAATAAAATTTCCAGCTCTACTTCACTATATAGGCTTTTAGCATCATGGTCAAAAATTCCAGTTTGGAGTGAGTTCAGGTCCCTAAACTCAGGAGAACTCCTCATGCAGTGAGCATGGCGTCAGGGATCTGTGTCTCTGTAACTTCCCTGCTGACAATCAGAAGGACATGGGTTTCTGGTTAATAACTATGACTTTCAGACTATGATGAATATCCATATAATTCTCAATTGACCTTGACCTTGCCTAATTGCTATCTGGAAACTGAATTGACCTAAAAGTTTAAAAGCCACCAGAACAATGCTAGAAGGGTGTTTATCCTAAAGTAAAATATCTTCTTCACAGTTCTAGTAATATTTTTTAAAAAACAGTCTACATTATTAAGGTATAAGCTCCAAATGTCTTCTGGATTTACTGAATATATGTTCAAAACTGAGGATGAACATTAATTCTGCCTGTGTATTGTTAGGGGGATGCCCAGATCAGGCATCCATCAGTGCAAGAGCCAGAGCTTGCATTAGACATATCTAATGCACAGTCTCCTGCAAAGTTTTGTTATTGAGAATATTTTAAACGTAAAAATATTTAGTTGCTGTGTGGTTAATCATTTTAACATATTAGAATTAATGAACACATGCTGATATTCTGGTGTGCCTACAAGCACACAGTGTGCTTCTTACCAAGGCATATTGATTACCATGACAAATAGGTTACAAAGAAGAGAGTTAAATTAATTCTGTCAGGAGGGGGAAGTTAAAGATGTCATTCCCCAGGTTTGACAGTAATTTTATTTAAAGACTTTTATAAATAACTTAAAGGTGGGAGTATACAGTGAACGATCCAAGCTCTTCTAAGCTAGGAGTGCTGAGTCAGAGGGAAGAAAGTGCTGGAAGAGCTTAGGAGGTGGTGTGGGGCACAAAATGGCAACTGCATTAGAGTGGGTCAGTGCAAAGAGAGGCATCTAGCGAACTATTTTAATTCCATCATAATAGACTACACATTACAGCATGCTCTTTCATTCAAAAACCAAAATCACTATTGGAGGTTTCATTTTATGCCTGGGAATACCTACGCAAATATTAGAAAATAAGAATTTCAAAAGTATCTTTTCTCCCACATCCATTATAGGATTATTTAAAATAGCCACAATATGGGGTCAACCAAAGTGAATAAAGGAGAGTGATATATATATATATATATATATATAGAATATACTATTAAACTGACCCCTAATAACTTACTGTTATATCCATAGATTAATGCATCTTTCAATTCTCACCAGAGAAAATTCCTTAAGTAACAAATGATAATTAACACAAAACCCCACAACTGGTCTGTGTGTAGAGAATAAGAAACTGCAGAGTTCTTATCCCTCCATGAACAGGACACCTATATCAAATTTGCACCTCCCAAGGCTCAGGTATTACTGCAGAAGATGGAGCAGAAAGACTGTAAGAGCCAGAGATAGTGAAGGACCACAAGGAAATAGTTTAAAGACAGCTGGTTGTTACTCGTGAAAACTCACAGCAAACCTACCTGAGGAACTTTTATCAACCAATGACTGCTAAGAAAGAGAGAATCAGTCTCTTTAAGGATGAGACTCTTGGAAGGTTGACCAAGCTCCAGTAGATGGACCCTTACCTAAGGCATTTGGGATCACACAATATCTACATATAATGGATTATACGAAATTAGGAAGTGCTAGTAGAGGTGCAGATGGGGAGGGGATCTAAAGGTGGTAAAATGTGCTGTGTTACTCATCAAAATTTTTAAAAAGTAGGAAATCCTGTAATTTGTGACTGAATAAAGAATCTCTAGAACAAATATGTAAGGAAAATACGCCAGGCAAAGAAACAAAAATAGCACATTGTCTCCTTTATTTATGGAATTTAAACCTTTGACCTTAAATTAAGTAGATTACAAAAGGTAACAGGGATGGGTGTGACGGATGACATTAAGGAGACGGTTTAAAAAATACTCAGTTAAATAGGAGAATTTAAGGTGAAAAGATGTATTGCACAATGGAGTGATTCTACTTAATAAGAACATATTGTTATACATGGCACACAGTAATTTTTAGTTTCAGCAGACCATATGTATGACTGTGGTCCTGCAAGAATAAATCACTTGGTGATGAAGTGGTTCACATTTGTGAAAGTCCAATCCAAGATGCCAACACGATGAAATGATGTCAGAGAGGCAAGGGTATATTTCTCAGTAAATATGCTATGTCATATTTTTCCATGTCTGGAAAAAAATGAAGAGAGTCTATGTCAAGAATAATAACCACTGGAGGCTAATTAGATCATTCCATAACATATATGCTCTTCAGTATGTTGTGTTGTACATGGCAAACACATACAACTTTATTGGATAAAAACTTTATCCTTATGTCCTAAAAATCTGAAAACTAACTTAGCCATTCTGGTGTATACCTGTAGTCCCAGTGCTCAGGAGGGAGAGGCAGTAGAATCATGTTTTCCAGCTCAAATTGGGCTCACAGTAGGACTCTCTCAAAAAGCAAACACACAATGCTAAAGAATTAACTACTAACCAAGAGTCTGAAAAATAGTATCCTCCTGTAAGAAAATGCCTTAGACTACATTTTACAGTTGATTTGATTGGGATGACTAGATAGTAAAGTGTTCTTTGTGGATTGTTTATGAGGGTATTTCTAGTGAAGAATGGCATGAGGAAATTCATCCTCAAAATGAGCATCACCCAACTGATTGGACTACCTCTAAATGTGAAACAATTTCTCCAGTAAATTTCCTCACATGTATATACATATGCATCTATCTATCTATTTATTTATCTAATAATGCTTTCTGTTGGTTCTGTCTAACTAAAGAACTCTGTGTAGGTAATTTGGAGACAATAGAACAGAGTTCTGGTCTAGGAATTCCAAGAAATTCAGACTCTGTTTAAGGCTCTCTCTACACTTCAAAATAGCAACTTTTGTGCACTGATATGTCAGAGAAGTGAACAAGTTCCTAAGTTCACATTTTTGTGGCATTGACTCCATTCACAATGGCTTCAGCTCCAAGCTCTGATCACCTCCCAAGGCCCATGCTCATAATACACTGGTGATTAGCTTTCAAACTACAGATATTGAAGGAAGACAACTATGCAGATGGTAGCATTCTGTTCATAGCTACTAAAAGCTCATGAATGCCTTTGTTTGTTAAATTCTGTCAATCTGAACAGAACCCAGTCTTAGCTCATTTTAGCATTCAGTTATTTTTAATATTTACTTTTATTTTAAATATATGAGTGTTCTGCCTTCCATTTATGTGTGTGCAGCATCTGCATGAAGTTCACACAGAAGTGAGAGAAGGCAATAGATTCCCTGGAACTAGAGTTACAGAAGGTTGTGAGCCTCTATGTCAGTGGTAGAAACCAGGTCTTCTGCAAAAGTAGCAAGTGCTCTAAAGTGCTGAGCCATGTCTCCAGCCCTAGCATCTAGTCTTAAGTGCAGTCTCATGCAAATATTATCTTCATCATCTCTAGATGAAACTTCAGGTGTGATACTTTTGGAAGCAAACTCTTTTTTATATGAATACTTAGGTAAAAAACCAAGATACTCTTTGAAAGTATAATGATGTGGCAAGCCTAATATCTACATCTCATTTCAAAAGAAGACATAAAAATTAAGGAGTAATTGGTAATAAGCCAGTTCAAAACTCAGAAAGGAAAACAACAGGAGATTTCTCCATGTCCTAACTTCTAGCAAAAATGTGGAAGGTTCCAAAAACACTTGTTGGTCCCATCATTGGTCATCAATGGGCGTAGCCCAAGCAAGCACCTCTAAGGGCCAAATTTAGAGGGTATGCCTTTCCCAGGTTCCCTCACCTACTACATATCATTTTGAAATTCAGCTTCCACAGATATATTTTGGAAGACACAAAACTTCACATTCTAATTATTGCTAATTTTATTTCAAATTGTGAATGGTGACATTTTTTTGGAAATGTGTATGCGGTATATCCTTTAAAAAATGCATTACCTATTAAATTTTGGAAAGTCAGATTGTTCTCATTTAATTTAGAGAACATGTCTGCATGGGAGAAAGTCATTCATTGTCAAATTATTTATCCAAATTAGAATTTTTTTCTCAGAAAAGTAGCACTGATTATTATACATGAAAATGACCATGTGATGTATGCCTTCATGATGGTAACAATCTGTTCATTACTGAATTCCAATTTCCACAGAGATACAAAGATTCAGAGATTAAGAGATGATTATATAAATAACTACATACATCCACATGTTTGAAAGATACATACATATGTAAGAAAAAGTTGACAAGAAGTATGGAGGGACAGTTTCGTTTCTCTGTAGCTGTCAATAGGAAATATTTGGGTAGACACTCAGGAAGTGCCCTTTGCCCTTCTTCCTTCTTGGCTTTGTTCTAGGAACCAGTCTTCAGAAACTAAATATTATGCATTCGCCTCTTTATTCACTTTCCTGGAAGCTTCTGTCTCTTGCCAGTAGAGTAAGAGTAACAACAACTCACGGAGTGTGGTCTTTCTTCCACTGACTGGTAGAAGGACAAGAGTGAATGAGAATGTGGAGAAAACAAAGGCTGGTGCCTTTAACAGTACAAGAAGTCAAATAGGAAATAGAAATGTGAATCTGGAGTTCAGTTCAGTCCTCACATCTGGGCAAGCCCTTGACTCCTCTGAGCCTGACCCCACTGCCACCAGGAAGCACCCACATGCTTGGATGGATGTCTGTCCTTCATGATTTTAGAGGAAATTCCCCTTCATTTCTTTTAAATAGAAATAGGACTTAAACTGAGCATAGAGCTACACACACTTCAAGCTAATTCCTCCGCACCAATAAATTTCAGGAAAACCTACACTGAAATTCCTTAACTACCCATGTAAATGACATTTCAGTGCTTCAACAAGACATTTTGGAATGGAAAGCCCTAGTTCTTACATGAGCAATATACCAGGACATGACAAATTCTGTACAGAGAGATTGTGAATCCAGAGATCTGGTGAAATCAGTTACACACACAACACTAAAGCTAAACTTGCTTTGATGATTTGTGGGAATTCTAGTTTGCCAAGAAGTCAACATTTCTGAAATTAATAAAGAGAGAGAGAACAAGAAAGTACTGATGAAAAAGACGTAAGTACAGTAACTACAGCACATAATTTCCTGGGAGATTTTAATATTTTATTTTGATGAAGAAAGAACTGGAAATTCAAACAGAATCAAAACAAATGAAGCTGGAGAGATGGATTCTCAAGTCAAGGCTATCTCCGCTATGCCAGACAATCTGAGGCAGGATTCCAGGATCTACATGAGGTAAGAAGAGAACCAGCAGCACAAAAATTTATTTGACAACCACACACATGCACACACACACACACACATATGCACAATAAATAGATACAATAAAACAGTTACCAATTTAAAAGGAAGCTTATATTCCATACCAATTTTGCATCAATGTTAACAAATAAATGAATTTCGAGACTTATAAATACCAAACGCTGTAGAGCTATGAAGCAGAAAAAAACAGCAAAAATTAACTAAAGACTAACATGTGAAACTCTGAGATCTTCACCTGTGTATTTAAAATTTTATTGGCAAAAGACATTTGCCACCAATTAAAGGAAGCCAGAAGACAGGGTCAGCTTTCCTGAGCTGAAGTTACAGACAGTTGTGAGCTGCCCAATGTGGGTTCTGGGAACTGACCTGGAGTTCCCTGGAAGATCAGGAAAGTGTTCTTAATCTTTGAGCCATTTCTCTTCCTCCTAAACTTAGAACATTTGAGCCTCTGACTACTGACATTTTGGATTGAATTGCTTTTTTTATGATGGGCTCCTATGCACTGTTGAGCAACACCCTTGGATTCTACTCACTAAGCCAACAGAACATTCCCCTCCACCTTTGATAACAGAAATGTTTGTAGGTACTGATAAAAGGTCTTTGGCAATAAAAAGTACACCTTCCAAAAAACCATTGGGTCACATTTGATGTGACTGGATGGACACCAGGCATTTGCATGATCCTTCCCTTCACCAACAATCTTTTTCAAGGTTTGAGACTTTGGGGATAACCAAATTGATGGTGAAGCTGGGATGCAAGTACTTAGACGATTGGAAGAGACAGAATTATTATGATTTGTAGAAAGAAATTACCTATAAGACATGTTTTCAAGTTTATTACTTAGCGATTCCTTAATCGAACTGCTTTATTGCGGAAAATTATTAGGTCAATTACCTTATCTGTATACCTAAATAAAGATCATTATGTCTGGTTTATATAATAAAATTATGCAAATTATATATAATTTAATTGCAAAGATAATTATATGTAATATAATTGTGATGATAAAATTAAACAATAAATATAAAACTTGTTTAGCTGCAAAGCCTGGAGACATAGGCTGTATTTACCAAGACTATTTTTTCCAATGGAAAAAAAAAATGGCAAAGACCAAAACTCTAATGGAAGGAATATTTGATCCCTGCCTTTGCAGAACTTTATATTTGTGTTTCTTACAGATGAGCTTTTGTCCCTACATGGTTTTTACTCTGCAGTTATGTGGAGATTATATGACAAGAAGAGACATGGACAATATAAAATAAAACAGGATGTCATAAGAAAATGCTTGCACTCAGTACTAAAATTAATGAATGATCCAAGAAAAGATAATGCATAATTTATGAGCTATTGTAAAAAGACTTCCCAGATCAAGAATTAAGGACATTACTATATCATAAACCTAGGGATAAAACCAAATACGTTGATGTGATGGGGTTCACTTACTAATCAGAAAATGTACCCTATTTCCTGATGATGTAAAATTAATGATGACTAGAATCCCACAAACAGGAAACTATCTGTCTTTGAACATCATTGCTAAGGGTATTAGATAAATCTTCAAGTTCAACTACATTAATTGTGTATCTACATAATACTATTTATGATGCTATATATGATTTGTTTTATGTAAAAAATAAACTGAAATTTAATACACAACTTGATGCAAGGAGAACTAAAGGTGGGAGCCATGGAAGAAGGGTTTATTTACCGAAGAATGGATTACTCCCAGATTTGACATACATATGAATAAGGAAAGCGTTATGGTAAACTCAGAGGACATGGACAAGGTATACGTCATGATACAAAGTCTTTCAGTGATTGAACGTAGTTAAAAGAAAGGAAATAAGGATGTTCCCTTTCAGTTTTACTGCTATTTATTCTGTTACTGCTTTTATAATGTTATGTAATGCTCATGTCAATTGAATCCGATAAAAAGTGATGTTTAATTTGCACAGACAAGTAATTTTGTTTTCTCTAAGCTCTTAAAACAGCAGGTGCCATGGAGATGAACCGTGTAACTCATGCTCTATTCTATCTTCATTGGCTAGATGTTCTCATCCGCTGATGATCCACAAGACACATGTTAAGATGAACATGGTGGAACATGCTGTAATTCAAGCACTTGAGATCTAAAGTGGTTAAAATGGTTAAAACCATCTTTAGCTATCCAGCGTGTTGTGGCTAGCCTAGAATACATGAAACCTTAACTCAAAACACTAGCAAAAATGTAAGTGTGATTCACTAATGCTTAACTCAAAACAAAAGAAATACTTAAAGACAGGGTTAAATATTAACATGCTTCACTGATATATCATAACAAATTTAATGTGTCTCTTTTGTAGGCTGAAGAAGAAAATAATGAATATCTTCCTTGACAGTGTTCTAGTTACAAAGAACACAAAGTATCATGAATTTGCTAAGAGTATAATAAATTTCCTTTTAATTACGATGGCCTTTATTAGTACAGACATGTTATATCTATAGTTGGATAAATAGATGGTTTTCATGATATTTTGATGAAGCAAAATGTTGGGGCTGAGGACGCAACTCAGTGAATAAAATGCTTGGTTTAAAAGGTGACAAGCTTGCTTTGGATCTCCAGAATCCACATAAATCCCGAATGGGTAATATGTGTCTGCAATCCCAGCAGGTCAGCAACATGGGAGGCAGAGACAGCAGACCTCCTGGAAACTCATGAGCCATACAATCTGAGTGAATATAGCAGCAAACAGCAAGAGCCCCTTCTCAAGTCTGAAGATGAGGAGCCACGCCGAGGAGTCACACCTGTACTCACACACAGCAACATGCACACACACAGACATAAACACATCTGTCCCTCTCTCTCTCTCTCTCTCTCTCACACACACACACACACACAAACACAAGATAAAAGGCTGATTGTATTTAAAATACCGGCAGGTATCTAACGTAAATATTGAAGTTATCTAACGTAAATATTGGAGTTATTAAATATGCCCTTGGGAGTAGTAAGCATGGGAAGTTTTATGTTCCACAAGAGTTTTGTATTATCAAAGACTCAATTCTCTAATGAATACTATTTGTTGATTCATGCAAGAAAACTTGGTAATTCCATTATCTCCATACCACTGAGTCCATGAGCCATAGCATTAGAACGATTATATACCATATTTGAAGTGGAATATATTTTAAAAATGACCAAGTTATTTGGAGAAAATGGGGCATAACCTTTTCTCACATATAAAAAAAAGGAAAGTCATTGACTTGGAAAAAAATACACCTAAAAGGAACATTTAACTCTCTAAGTAAATGCAAAGCATTAGCATTGCTCTTGTAAAAGTCAACAAAGTGATCAAAGAAAACATGAAAAAACTACATTACATTCGCTGGAGAGAGTTCAGCTTTTAAGACCCAGGTTCAGGTCTTAGCACCCTCATTAGACAACTCATAACCTGTTCCAGGGGATCCAAAGTCCTTTGGCCTCCACAGGCACCTACATGCATGTGGCACACATAAACTCATACAGGAACAAACAAATATACATAAATAAAATTAATAAAGAAATCATTAGAGATATATTTCAAATATTAATTGAATCATGTCTCAAAAAATACAAGTATTTAATGAATATGCATTCTAGATTTTTTTTTGTTTGGTGGGACCATGCAATAGATTAGTTCTCTTTTAATATTCTCTCCTTAATAAGTAATAAAATAAATAAACATATTTAGCCAGCATTAGTAATATAGCATTTACCACCTAATTTTACCCACTCAACGGGGAAGGAAATGGTAGGAATGGTTCATGCTAGTACATGCTAGTACATACATACTAGGAGTGAAGAAACCAGTAGCAGCTTATTCTTCAGTGTGGTTTTCCTACATTTATGGTAAATTAGAGATATTTTTATGTTGCAACTGATGTCACAAATATTACATAGATGATATCACCTACTAATTAAAAATTGAAACCATATTTTAATTCATGTATAGTTCTACAGTTTGCATATTAAAGAACACTATTGGAGAGTGATCTTGCATAGTTTGAAACAGAAGAGATTGTCTAATCTGAAATTACTAAATTTCTTTGAATCAGTTATATCTAGGCCACTGAATTATAACTCAGAGGCAGTGAAATTATGTACAAACTATATTGCTAATCTGAAATAAACATAAAATTTATATTCCTGTCAGAGGAGTAAATCAGAGTGTATACATGAAGAGTGACTTGATACAGATTATGCAGGATAGAAATGGGGAGGTAAATAACAGGGATTTTAAACTGCAGTCTTATTCTTCATATCAGTAACAGCATGTTGCAAAAAGTGGGAAAGGAAAGAAGACTCTCACTTCTGATAGTGAGAGAAAAATACACATTAGAGAAGTGTTTTAACTTATATGTTGGTATCTATAGGTAATTCCCTATAGATCTACTGTGAAGATTTTGATAAAACGAATAAACAACACCCCCCCCCGAAAAAACACTTCCTGCCAGGAAGAATGCAACACATATGTATGTGTGTATGTGTGTGTGTGTATGTGTCATGTGGATGTATCCATGGGTGTCCTTTTATTAGTATGCATATGAGAGTGTGTGTGTGCATGTGTGTGTGTATGTGTGTTTGTGTGTATTTTTGTATGTATGGATGGGTGTCAGCCCTTGTTTATGACCTTGTTTTAAGACAAGATCCCATTGCCCTTGTGTGTGTCTAGCAGGCTGACCTGGAGCTTCCAGAGAATCTCCTATCACTTAAGCCTGTCTCACTGTAAGATGACAGGTTTTATGGATACATACTATCTTGCCTGTATTAAGTGATCTCCAGGTCCTCACATTCACACAGCAGGTAGTTTGCCTACTCATCCAACTTCCAGTCCTGAAACATGGAAATTTTAGCCATGTCCTCAGACTCAACATCCTGAAAAGGATAAACTGCATAGACATTGTGATGTGAACACAAGGAATTAACCTACAAATTAGTGACAGAGGTACCAGTGAGCCCTGGATTTCATACCAATTAGGAGCAATTCACAGCTGCCACTCTAGAGTAATGCTAAGTTAAAGAAAACAAATTTGATTATTTTATATTTTATTACTCAGTTTCATATGTATGAGTATATTGCCTGCATGCGTGTAAGGGCACCAATATAGTGCAATTCCTAATGAGGTCAGAAGAGAGTGTAGGATTGCCTGGAACTGTAGTTATGAATGCTTGTTATCTTCTTTGTGGGTGCTGGGAACTGAACCTGAGTCCTCTGTAAGAGCAGCCAGTGCTCTAAACCACCAATCCATCCCTCCAGCCCCCAAAACAACCTTTTAAGCCTAAGAGTCTTCAAATATAAAAGGAGAATGAAAATGAGAGGAAATTCAAAATGTTGTAAAAGTTAAATGAGATAATGTCCCACTTACTGCTCATAGTTAGCCTATATTGCACTATTTTTGAAGACTAAATTCCCATCTGATTTCCTCTTTTTAATCTATTTTTTCACCTTTGTGTACACTTTCATGTTACAGATTAAAACCAAATGTGTTCAAATGGAATTAAGCACGAAAAAGGACAAAAGATTTAATGTGTGCTGTTCTGTTTGTTATTTAATAAGAAAAACTGAACATATTCACTCAGTGCAGAAGCTTAGGAAGACAACCAAACTGCAAAGGAAGAAGTCAGAGTAACTTTATTTGTAGGTGATATCAGTGTATAGATAAAGGATCTTACAGACTCCACTGAAAAACACCTAGAGATGATTACATGTAAAGTAGCAGGATATAAAATTAACACCCTCAAATCAGCAGCATTCCTACACCACCACCAAAATAAGAGAAGGATCTCCAGGAAACAATTCCATCCACCATATCCTCAAAATCCATAAAATAACTTTGAATTACAAAGAACATAAAAGACTGTAAAATAGACACTTTATGCCACAGAAGAAATAAATTGAAGAAAATATCAGAACATGGAAAGACCTCCCATCCGCATGGATCAGTGGACTGGGCATAGTGAACGTGGCCATGCTACCAAAAGGAGTGTACACATTCAGTGCAGTACCTATTAAAATTTCAACACAATTCTTCAGAGAAATTGAAAACGTAACCTGACATTTCATATGGAGACAAAACAAGCCAAGGGTAGCCAATACAGTAAAGATCTGGTACATATATAATGGAATATTACTCGGCTCTTAAAAATGAAATTATGAAATTCACAGGTAAATTGATGGAACTAAAACAATTACCCCGGGTTAAGTAATCCAGACTCAGAAAGACAAACATCACATGTCTCTCTCTCAAAGCTGGATGATAGCTTTGAAATTTTAGATATGCATGTTCAATTTGAAAATACAGAGGAGTCAAGAAACTAATAATTGGCCATAGGTGGTTAGTGGGGAGATTCCTGAGAGGCGTGGTGGAATTCAGTGGTATGAGGAGGAGAGGAAAGCATTAGACTAGACCTGATTGAATATGGTGGTGATGAGAGAGTCAGAGAGAAACAGGAACATGGGGAGGAATAACTAAATGTCTTTAGAAAGAGCCATATGGGAACCTAGAAGTAAAGAAGCTTCTTACAATATATACATACATCATAAAAAGAAATTAAAAGGAATTATCCTACAAGTTGTCATTGCCCTTTCTACACACCACAGACCAATGTAAACACAAGAAACCTTAATGCCAGGGATGAACTTCCTCTCTAGAAACTGCTGACCACGGATATCATAGACCCTCAAACAGCACTGGCTATTACCCTTGATTTGGGTTATGTCCCAGAGCTGAATGGTAAGAGCTACTGCTGAAGACACAACATGCATGACTGTAGAATAAACCTTGGGAAATCAAGCTAGAGCTGACTTCAGAAGGTCATCTCTTCTTAGTAGAGTTTATAGTGTGTAAAAGCATTATGCAAGACACTGGAAAACCAATCATCAACTTTACTCAGCAGTGAATCCTGTGAACTTCAATAACCAGTCTGGTAAGATAGGCCCACTGGTATAATAGTGGAGTGAATATTATGGGAGTAACTACTCAGTCTTTTATTGAATTTAAGTCCCACTTCCTAAGATGGAGTCCATACCTGACACACATTCTGGCTCAGGAACCTAAGTCTAGACAGGTTACAAGACACAGGGGAGAACCTTACACTAGTTTTCTACTGAATAGTTATATGAAATGGATTCTAGATGACATGTTCTCATATGCATAGATTAACGCATCTCTCAATCATGACCAGAGAAATTTCCACAGACAACAGATGTCAATTAACACAGAAACCCACAATAGCCAAGGTGCAGGGAGCAAGAACTTTCAGAAGGATTATTCTTGAATAAGTGCTTATTCTTGTCTCCAAGGCTCAGGAATCATTGTGCAGATGGGGAAGCAACGCTGTAAAATCCAGAGGTGGTGAATTACTAGAGGAAAGAGAGTTTCCAGGATATCTGGTCAGTTACTCTTATGAACGCACAGTGATGGTGCCAGCATGCACAGGTCCTATGCAAGCTCAAACCGGAAAAATCCCTGCATAGACATGAGGAAGTGGGTAAAACTTCCAACCCCTCCTAAGTAACATGTGGCTACAGGTAGCTGCTGGGAATGGGAGGGACAGTCACTTTCAAGCTGGGAGTCTGAGTAGATTAACCAGGTTCCAGTGGATGGACCCATACTTAAAGACATTTAGAGACACGAATTAGATGCTTTTTAGGTTTTATTATAAATGTATATTGTATGAGTCACTTTTTTGTTGCTGTGATAGAAACATTGACCTAAGGAACTTATAGAAAGAAGAGTTTGTTTAACTCATGGTGATGTGCTTACTCCAGCATGGCCACATCTTCTAAGACCTCTCAAAACTGTTCCAACACCTGGGGACAAAATGTCCAAATACATTTTTTGACATTTTCATTCAAACCACCATATATACATGTAAATGTTTATATATATATATACATATAGTTTATATATACATATATGTTAGAGTACAGTAACTTGGTCAGTGGACATAAGAAGACTTGGGGAAATAGGTGGGGTCTAAATACCACCAAATTATATAAAAATCACAACATTTCAATAAAATATTAAAAAACAGAATTACAGTCATTTATTTTTCAAATACCACCCAGTATCTCCAAATATTCTGCTACGTCTAAGTAAATATTTGCAAATATTAGACACATCACCCGCCTGTAAGAGATGGGGGTCATCAAGGAAGTCATAGAGTTGAAAGTCTCCAAAAGTCCATTTATTCAGCAAAAGTCACCTTCAGAGATCATGGTAGAATATGGAGCAGAAAGGGTGTAAGAGCTCGGAGCATTGTACACTTTCCCTGAAGCAGTCTTTGCTGGACAAGATGAGGGCTTGTGATCAAGAATTCGCTAAGGCTGTGACTGTGTGCACAGGTTTCACAAAATATCAAACCAGTCACAGTCCTAGCACAGCAAAGGATGTGGCTTAGTAAGTCTGCTTCTTAACTTGATGTCTACTGGGGGAGGGAGAATCCATTTTCTTCAGGAATGTGATAGATAGATAGATAGATAGATAGATAGATAGATAGATGATAGATAGATATAGTGATCAAAGGATTCAGTTCCTAACTAATTTATCCTGACAGTCTAGATATCCTATGTATTCCGTTCTTGTGATTGGAGTCTTAAACATCTTTTATGGAGTAACACTGTTATTAATTGTTAAACACCACGATTAATAACATGGATGCTAAATCTTTAGTGCAGGTACAAATGCTGTGCAGCACCAACAAAATCTTCAAACTCTTTGAACTTCAGAGCTTCTATTTTTAAAATGAGAGCAATAGGTTATCTCAGAGCACTATTATGAAAATGTCTGGCATCTACACATAACAGTGAAAATCATATTTGGCATTAAGTAGGTGGGTATCCTTTTACTTTCCCGGTCCCTGGGAAACTCTTTCCTTCTAAATTCTTCTTCATTTTGAGACCATTTTCTGCTTATCTTCAGAACATTTAGGAGTCTATTTAGGACACTCTGGTGAAAGTTCATCGGGACAGTTTAACATTTCCCTAGTGACAATGAAACACAGCCAGAAGCAATGTTGAAAGACTCAGGCTTCCAACAGAGAGTTTTATAACAAATATGAATCGCTTTATCCTGCTTCGTGAAGATGGCTTCCAACGTCAATCAGCACCGTCTCAACTCCCAGCTTCAAGAGCAAACTGTGGTGACTACTTGTATTCCATTTCAGTTTCACTTCTGTTAACCATTATGAAAATTGTATCAACCCTACAAGTTGTTGTGGAAGTTAGACCAAAGCAAGATTTCCAAAATACTCAGTGTTATTCACAACCCTCTGGCTCATGGTGTAGTAGTCAGCCTGTGAAAGTTATTTATGGATGTAACAAATATTACTGGTAATTTTACTAAATAAGATGTAACTGTAAAAGCAAAACAAATGGGGCATGATCTTTTTTTATTTTTAAAAAGCTTTGGAGACTTACATATTATATAAGAAAAGTTCTTTCAGAACAGTGTTTCCATCCCAGAATCAATCTCTCTCTCTCTCTCTCTCTCTCTCTCTCTCTCTCTCTCTCTCTCTCTCTAGTAAAGGTGGTAAAGTAGTAAGTCCAAGTTCTCATATATCCCAGGCAGATGCTCTACCAAAGAGCTATAAGTCCAGCCTGTGTGACAGCATAGACCAAGATTATTAAATATTTAATTCAACACCGAATGTTAAGCATCTTTAAATAAATAAAATACTGTTACCTCGGCGCATGTTCTTCAGTGCTGACACTACTATCGTTTTGACTGACACAGTTCTTTGTCTGGGGAATTGTCCTGTGAACTCTCGCATGCCTTACACCATCTCCCTCCTCTTCCTATTAGGCAACAATTGTATGTTCCTTCCCGAAGTTGTATAGATAAATTTCCAAATAACCCTTGACCCCAGATCAAAATTCCTGCTTTAGAGCAATGTGCAGTGATGACCGTGGATGTCTGTATTCAGCAAGAAGGCATAACTCCCACCCAATGCTGAGGCCTAGAAAAGTTTAGATTACTCTTAAATTGCCTTAGGACCATTAGTGAACTGCAACAAATGGCCATTTGTGGCCTGTAATTTGGTCCAGTCCCAATGTGAACTCACACCTTTCTTGCTCCAATGATTTAACATCAGAGATGCTTCTTCTCCTCTTTCATTTTACGGACGCAAAGAAGATCTATGGTTTCAACTTTAGCCACAAGGAGACAACACTTTCAAAGTCATGATGCTTTTATGTTTTATGTCTCCCCAAGCAAATGTTTTCCTCCCTAAAGAACACTCTAGAATCTCTTTATCCCATATTTAGTGAAATGTGCCACCTCTCTCTACCAGTATAGAAAAGCAATATTATTGTCGTGTCCTTTACTGTCGTGTCTGACCACTCGGGGCCAGCCTGAGAGGACTTTGGGGGTCCAGCCCAAGGGGTTGGGGGTGAGTACACACAGAGTCAAGCTGCAGACTCCGGGAGTAGGACGGGAAGCAGGCCAAGCGTGTGGCCCTGCAAACTCTTTTATTGAATAGGTGCACAAGCTCTTATAGGCCTGGAGAGCCAATTACTTTATGGGGTGGGGTCCCAAATACAGCCAATAGTAAGTTTATTCCCAGGTAGGCAGGTACTTTCCAGATCCTGGTCTCACAACTAGCCAGAGCAGAACACCACACCCACAGGAACCATTCCTCTACTCCTCCTAGCAGGTGGCCAGGCTAGACCCACCTTGCATTATGCCCAACACAATATAGACGATAAGCCAAGATTTGAAAATCTACAGTGGTAATCATTATTGTGCAAACGTGTTTGAGAATGAATCTGAAACTCCCTTGTTCAATTAAATCTTGAAAGTACCAAATCAACAAACTGTATCATGATTAGAACAAAGGAAAGGCAAGGAAGAAGTAACCTAGTGATACGAACAATATTCTAAACATGTCCCTTGAGGGGAAATAATGATTAGATATTTTATTATGAATGCAGTATTCATAAATGTAGGCATATTAATACATCCTTCCGAGACAAAATCTCCTGTCCCTCGGGATGATCTTGAACTTTCCGGTACAGCCAAAGATGACAAGGGATTTCTGACACGCCGTTTCCATCTCTTGTATTCCTAGATTACAGGCTTGTGCCAACATACCCAGTTTATAGGGGCTGAAATGAGGGCTCTGTGCATGCTAAGTGAGGACTCTATAACTGGGCTACATTCCCAACCTGAACTGCTGACCTTCACATATTCTGTGTGAATATTTATGGGAGATCATTCACATCTATCGCCAGACTTCTATAACTCCCAATGAAGTCAGCTATGGAACATTTTGAAAATGCCAACTTGTTCCCAGGCAATTAATGCGTGGGAATATACATCAGACGTGTATAGCAGTAGAGATATATAATTATATTTACTTATGTAAAATTGTGTCCACAATACCCTGAAGGAAAAGAGAAACAGAAAGCATACCCAGCTGAGTTCAGCCAGGTAGGAAACTGTGAACACCAAATGCCTGTGCACTAGCTTAGCCAAACCCACCCACATCTCGTGCCCAGTGTCCGTAACTTGACTTCCAATTTGTAGAACTTTGTAAAGCGTCAGTCAACCATGGCAGCATGCACTTCCACCAGCAAGGTTCTGAGCCTTGATTATTGCAGTGTTACCAGATTTCTTAGCCAGGCAACAGGAATGCAACTACACTACACTCCTTAGGTTCCTATGTACGTTCCTCACATGTCACTGACAAAGTTTTCAAAGTGTTATGCTCATAACATCCTTTTCTCACAAGCCCTAAGGATTTTGTTACACAATTTTGCATAGCTCATGGGTCTGGGGCTCACACATATCGTGTGACAGCAGACCCCACCTGTAGTTTAAGGGGGTTGGCACACAACGCTCGCACTGTTGGATTCAGCTTGCCGTTGCCACACAAATGTTTTTGGAGTGACTGTTGAATGTGGGAATCTTAGCTCTGCCTTGACACAGTTTTATTTTAAACATCCCCCTGTTCACATAGAAGCAAAGAAGGAATGGTTTATTTAAATAGCAGATTAGATGTGGAAGCCATGGGAGAAATCAGGAGAAAGGTGCAGAGAGAAAACAAATTATGAAAATGTTCCTTTTCTTTAATCATCCTATAATTAATTCCTTACCACTCTCAAGGGTCTACAAAGTAGGCCACGTGCCATGTCACACAGAAGGTGGCATTAGCTCCTTTATTGCTGTCAGGGTGACTTTGCATGTGAATAAGCTGCTGTGGTGTGGGCTGCTTCTCAAGGTCTGACCTCCTGTCCAGCTCAGGAGTTCAACACGTACCCTGAGAGATGACTGGCTAGGCTGCCCATCCCCAGCTTCTGGTAGAAGTCAACCCTTTCCAGCAGTGGTGGAATGATGACTCATAGAGCCACAATGCCTTCTCTAGACTCCTTCAAGTTATCCTTTGCCTACAGCAATGGTGACTGAAAGTCTAGTAGAAAATAGTCTGCAGGTTTACATCTGTGTCATTCTGTTCATCACCAAGAGAATAAAAATATGTCTCATGTCTTCTTACTCATCTCTGCAGCCTGAATTTGAATATTATTATTATCTGGTGCATGCAGCATTGTGAAGAGAAAGGAACTGAGGGGACCATGGAAATGATTTTTGATCTTTCTGCCTTTCTTCCAGAAATTCATTTGTTTTGCTATAGAAGTTGAAAGCAATTTTTATACACATGAATATGGATAAGTATGGACTATGTATTGTGTATGTTTATGCAATATGTGTAAATATGTATATACATAATAGTGTGCTTGTGTGTGTATGTGTGTGTGTGTGTGAGCGTGACTGAGAACAGACCAGCTGGATCTGGTATTCCTAATTGCACTCCTTTTTATATCAACACTAGAAAATCACGGGGATTGGAATCGATGCATCACAGCTGTGGAGCTGAGCAGGCTTCACTCTTTCCCAGTTCTAGTCTCCCCTTCACTACCTTGCCTTCATTTGTCCCACAAACAGAGCGGGGTGCTCTGATTGCTAGCTGTATTATTCGGATAGGAGCACTGCAGGTGAAGGCCTATGCAGCTCCATTCTGCGAATATTACCTGGATCGTCATTGTGTCCTCACTTTGGTGTTGACCTTGTGTCATAGATGGAAGTCAGGAGCACAGAGAGGGATGTGAGTTAGAAGGGACCACACTCCTCATCACTTTCCATGTTGCCACGTGAGCTACATGAATATGGAATGATGCTGAGTTCATAATGGTCACAAACGAAGACTTCAAATTAGGAAAGACACTTTGCTCCTTGCCTATTTTCTTTCTAATCTGATGGGGAACTGCATACTCCAGGACCCTGTATTACTCAAGGACCAAGGGTATTTCATTCATATTTCACCCATCTTCTTCAACAGGATTCATTGTGTAATCTTGCCAAAAAAGGATTGCACAGTTGCAATGGAATGATTACAACTAGGAAGTAAATCTAGAGTGATTTTTGAGGTGGAGCCCTGAGGGCACAAGGCTGCCTATATGGAAGCTGTATTATGAATCTGACTTACTGGAAACCCACATGAAGAAACACTTCAGCTCCCCTCCCCCACTTTTTCTACCATTTAGCAAAGGATAAAGAATGAGCTTCATTTCCCAGACTTTTGAATTTGATTTCTAAATCTAAGGAAAAGTACACACAAACAGCGCCTGAGGAAATGGTTCAGGGGATAGGCACACCGGCTGCTCTTGCAGAGGCCTCGGGTTTGGTTCCCAGAACCCACGTGGTGGCTAACAACCATCCATAACTCCCGTTCCAGGGATTTGACATCCTCTTCCGATCTCTGCAGATTTGTATGACATGGGATTGGTCCACTTGCATGCAGGCAATACATTCATACACGTGAATTAAAAATAAATAATATTTTTTTAAAAAGAACAATTGAATAATGGAGGAAGAAATGCTCCAGGAGACACAAGATGCGGGGAAGTGATATCTGCCCCTTCCTTTCCGTGCGTGCTTCCATCCGGCCCCTTGTACGTTCTTTCTCAAACGGAAGATGCTAATATGACAGTTAAAAATATTAGAAACTGACTGAGCCTTGATTGCTACTGGGTATCTTATACTACCAGCAGCTGAGCCTGCTCTACCTCTGCCTTAATACAGGGTTCTCTAACCTGTCCTTGTCTGCAACCTAAACCTAAGTAACTGGCAGGCATAGACGGAAAGCTTACTCAGCTTGGCCAGTGCCAACTCAGTTCTTCAAGAAGTGATCACTTCCCTTCCCTGCCTGTCTCATGTGGCTAAAATATTAACTTGAAGTAAAGCCCTGTTTGGATCCCCTTAATACAACAGAGCCAGGAGCCCTAAAATGCACAAATGCAGGATTAAGATATCCACATACACTGCAGTTCTAATTAACCTTCCCTGACCTAAGCTGCTGCACCTTTCATCGTAACTAAGCCTGATGCCAAGACTTCTCTAATTTCCATTTTATTTATTGGTGTGAATGTGTGTGTATATGTGTGTGTGTGTGTGTGTGTGTGTGTGTGTGTGTGTTCGTGTGTGTTTATGATCTTTAATGTCTCAGTAAAGGGTCTGATGATGACAGATCACCATTCATAAGGACCTGAACATATTTCTCAGCAGGATCAAAACTTCGTTCAAGATGATTAACAAATGTCATATATTTTGAACAGTGTGACCTATCTTAAGTTTCATTCTTAGGAGTTAAGAGTGGGAGAGATGGCTCAGCAGTTATGAGCATTTAATGCTCTTGCAGCAGACCGGAGTTCAGTTCCAAGCACCTATGCCAGGCGAACACAACAGCCTCTAGCACCAGTTCCAGGGCATCTCACACCAGCTTCTGTCCTTTGAGGGCACTTTCCACTGCTGAGCCA
Organism: Eospalax fontanierii; assembly: GCA_035773235.1. NCBI lineage: Eukaryota > Metazoa > Chordata > Mammalia > Rodentia > Spalacidae > Eospalax > Eospalax fontanierii. Next base: position 46,984,664 of record CM069547.1, on the reverse strand, counting down.
GCTCTCCAGTCTCTAAAATATACTCTTGAAAAAAAAACTATCAAAATGTACTTTTCCTTTCTAGTTTTCCTTTGCAGAATGCTCTGCTTCTTTGGATTACAAGGCTCTTAATTATTAAGTCTAACACTGAAGCTGATAAAATTTATTCATGACAATAATGTGGTTTCAAGCACATGGAAAACCTATGTATGACGAGATAATCAAAGAGAATTGAGTGCAGGTGTCTCCATAAACTGGAACGGATCTGCTCTTCCCTATTTGTATGCACTATGTAGGACAGTGATCCTTTAGCTTCACTGGAAACAGGTATTACCTAACATAATTGTTTTAAAACCTACTGAATTCAGACTCTTTTCTAGAGATTTCTGTTATGTAGAACTGGTCCTAATTGTCCATGATGTCACGGCATTCTTGGATCTCTTTGGGGACAGCTAGTGACTTAGAATGTAGCTGTGTCTAAAGTCAATAAAGATGAGGTAACGGGCAAGAAAATAATATTTGGAACCTAATGATTCACAAATGGATTAAAACCACCTTTGCTATTTCATTTTTTTTATTGTATCCCATTTAGCTGTAATGAGGAGAGAGTGTGATTATAAAAACAGCAGAGATCATTTGCGAGCAATAATGATGCTGAGGAACAGAGAAGTAAAGCCGGGTTGGAAAGTTACCGGAGGGCAAAGCGGGTACCTGGTGCGGGGCTAGAAACGTGCACGGAGACCTAGATCTAGCTCGATTCACAACTTGTGAACATCACAGACACCAAGGTGAAATGAAGCAGAGATGTCCAAGACAGTGAATTTCTTCATCTCTTACTGACTAATGTTTAAATGCTGATGATTAATTTGGAGTTTTTAACGTTCTGAAACCAAGTAACTTAAATATGTCTGCTGAGAACAAATTTCACATATTTTACAATGCACATTCTCTAATTTAATGATGGAAAACATATCCCCGTGATGATGCAAAATCTCAAATTTCTTCATCTAATTAGTGCCACAGCTGTGACAGCACTGTTTATTGTTATAGATAACCAATTGTTGGTGCCATTTTAGGAAAAGCTCATATGTTAATATTTATATGTGTGTAAAATGCATGTTGTTTTGACAACTTACAGTAAAATGATTCAAAGTTTGGTCCAAGAGTACCTTGCTACAATGTTGAAAAGTTACTATAATAAGGTTATTGACTTAGGATGAAACAAATGAGACTGTACTGACGATGCATTCAGCAGTGTGTGTAAGCCCTGAGTGCCAGTTTACTAGGATGAAAATAAGGACCCCATCAGTAATTTATTGTGAATTCTGCCTATGTCTTTCTGTCTCTTTCCTCCATTATTGTCTCTCCAAATCTGTGCAAGTTTGTGTGGTGAGTGTGATGTGTGATGTATGTGGAGGGGTGTGGTGTTTGTATATGTGGTGTGTGGTGTATGTGTGTGTTATACACATATGTATGTTTGCATGTGTGTGGTGAGGGTGGTGTGTGTAGTGTGTGTATGGTGTATGTATATGGTATATGTGTGTGGTGTGTGTGATGCATGTGTGTGTGGTGTGTGTGTATGTGTGTATAGTGTGGCATGTGTGTAGTGTGGTATGTTTGTGTGGTACGTGTGTGTTTTGCATGTGTGTGGTGTGTGTGCATGTTCAGTGCTCATTTTTTTTAATTTAAACATTACTTTTATTTAATGTATATGAGTGTGTTGTGTGAATGTAGGTAGATGTGATATTGAAGAGGACAGAGAGAGCATCAGATTCCCTGGAACTGGAGTTATGGACAGGATAGTTGTAAACTGCCTCTACCAGAGCAGCCAGTGCTCTTACCCACTGAGCCATCTTTTCAACCCCCAGCATTCATTTTTAAAACCTGTCAACATGCTCATGTAAAGAGAGAGTTAAATGCGCTGCCCCTAAATTCCTATGGTCGGTTGCCCTATTTTGACTTGAATTTTGTAAAAAAAAAAAAAAACCTGTTCATTTATTTATTTTTATGTATATATAGTATGTGTGTGTACATGTATGTGTAATCATGTGCGTGGATGGGTGGTCATGTACAAGTGTGTGTACCTGCAGGTGGCAGGGAGATGTTAATGATGTGCATTTTCTTTAGTCACTCTTCATCTTTAAACATTGTTTTTGATTTATTTATATTCATCTTTAAAATCTATTTTCATGTAAGTAGCCTTCTAAGTTATTTCTGAATCTAGTAGTCAGATGAACCACATGTGTGTAGAGCCCTCTGATGAATATATAGAACAGCTCTGGAAACAGGACTTACAGGCATGTTGGAACTGTCTTGTGGTAAAATTTAGATGATTTTTAGATTTTCCCCAAAAAGTATTTTGTTCTCAGAAAAAAAATATCTCATTCAACCTCACTCATCCACAGTTCAGGAATCACTGTGGAAGGGCAGGCAGAAAGATTGTAAGAGCCAGGGTTAGTCCACAAACACAGGAAAACAGAGACTTTCAGGCCTCTCTAAGCTTGGTCATGTAAATTTGTGGCATTGGTGTAGTTAAGCACAAGACCCATGCCAACTCAACCAGACAAGGCCCCAGAGTGGTGTGAGGAAAATGTGACAGGCCAGGCCTAGACTGAGAAGTGCTGGAAACTGATTATGGCTGGGTGAGAGAGAGTAGACTGTATTTAAGATCTCTAGGTAGGCTGTATAGACTCCAGTGGAATAACTTGTACCAAAGGACAGCTGGGTAAAATGCTTGAGTGGGTGGAACTTAACACATAAGGCAAAAGACATGACTCCTGGTAAGGGGTATTGAGGAATGGATGGGGAAGGGTGCAAATTTGATTAAGAACTGTTGTATAATGTACGAAAGCTCAATAAAAATGTATTTTTAAAAAATCATTGCTTTTTTCCTTGTAGGGAAATTCCTATTAATAACTATCAGATTATGATTAAAGTGATTATTTTTAATTTAAAATTAAATTAATAACAATATAATATAAAATTATAATCTATGAATGAATATATATATAAAGTTATATATGTTATATACTAGAACAATAATAAATGCATAAATATGTGTTCTACATAAATTTACCTACCTTGTCCATGATTTGAAAGACAGTAAGACTTCAGTAAATGCAATCAGGTGTGGAGTAAGCAGTGCTGTGGATGGAGAACTGACTTGTAGCACTGGAAAGAACTGACTTCCTCAGCAGGCATAAACTGGCATCGAGCGGCCAAAGCTACATCCTTTCCTTTAGGGTCAGAAAAAAATGGCAAATACAATGGGTATGGAGAGGAGATAAGTATGTTAAAATTCCTTCCCGAATACGCTGTACAGAATTAAGGATGTTCGGGCACAAAGCATTGTCCTGAAAACTTGCCATTTTTAGGTTTATTAACTTATTTAATATCATTGTGCTACACAGCCGACAAAATGAGAAACCTGTATTTGTGGTATAAATGTAATGACATATCAAAGTGTACAGAGTTTTAAAATATTAAGCATTGCTTAATACCTTAGAGGACCTGGGAACCAACTTCTGATCAGATCATAACTTTAATTTCTACAGCACGTAAATTTTTATAATTAATTCCCTTGATGTTGTTTACCACTTTACTTTTCTGTGGTTTAAAATTCTTTCATTTTATTTAAATGTCAAGTGTTTTCATTTTTAGTATTTTAGCAAGTGTTGTGCATTTAGTCACATTGGGACCACCGTTCCTGCCATCCTTAGTCCCACCCCACCATATTTCATTGCCTATGTCCTGCATTTTGTACCGAGGGATGATTTTACTTTCTTGGTTTGTTTGTCATATTTTTTTGCTTGTTTTGGGAGTCAGAGCTTCATTTTATAGCCTAGGTTGTTCTTCACCTTTCTGTGTATCCCAGGCTCTACTTAAAATTGTAATCTTCTAGCCTTGTCTTATATAAACATGTATTATCACCGTGACCAGCCTGCCATTATTGTATATCACAAAATGAAGGGGATCTTCTTAGTCTTAAACTATATACAAATTTAAACATGCTGCTGCACATATACATTTCTTGGATGTGTTCTTTTCACATAATTTAATGCACTTGGGATTCTTCCATCATGATGCGAGTTGATATAATTTGTTCACTTTCAGTTCTCTTTAGTGTTATACTATATCAATTAAGAAATTACTGTTAGGGCTGGGGAGATGGCTCAGTGGTTAACAGCACAGGCTGTTTTGGTAGAATACCTTCTTTTAAATCCCAGCACCCACATGGCAGCTAAAAACTGTCTGTAACTCCAATTACAGGGGATCGAACACCCTGTACTACTTGGGCACTGAGTGACATGGGTTCACTTACATACATCCATACACATAAAAAAGTTTAGAAAAATTTGTTATCTATTTTCAAATATATTGATATTGATGTTATTTCTGGTTTTCACTATTATCAAAACAATTACAGAAAACATCACTGTAAGTAGCAGAGTCTTTGGAGATAGAAATTCTTTGAAAAGAAAGCCCAGGCTTACCATGATCACAACTGTAATATATTACTTTTTAAAGTGGATGCTTTTTGCCAAGAATCAAAGCTGTATATTATTTTTGAATGTGTCTAACGAGGTTGAGAGTGCATTTTCAGATTTTAGTAGAATATTTATTCTAATTTAAGTATATCAACAGGCAGTAAACACTCCATGATGTACAGTAAGTGGCAGGTTTAAATCATGTTAATGTATTTGCAACAGATATTGGCATATTTGAAATTTTATGAACTTGAACATATATAAATTATAAGTGTTCTTGCAAGTTGTTCTGTGGCTATGTGACAACATGTTAAGTACTACTGTAATTGAACTGAAGAAAGAAATTAATTCTAAAGAACCACATTTTTGTCATTGGCTATAATAAAAGGTCTACTGTGTTGAGGTTGAGTGAGTAGAGACTCAACCGATGTGAATATCAGTGGAGAACAATTTTGAGTATTTTAATTTAAAATTAGAAAAAATTAAAATCTAATACTGACTGGAAAGATAGCTTTGTGGATAGAAGCACCTGCCATGGAAGTAAAAGGATCTGTATTTACCTAAAAAGCCAGCTATGGCTAGAATAGCTGGGGATCTCTATGACCACAGCATTCCAGCTGGCGGAGACAGACAGACACTGGGAGCCACTGGCCATGCAGCCGGGCTAAAGCTGTCAGCATCAGGTTCATGAAAGAGCCTATCACAGAAAACAAGGTGAACTGTTAGAGAGGAAGACACCCAGCATACTCCTATGGCCTCCCAATGATGGCATAGCTAAACGAGTATGCACATACCCCCCCGACACACACATGCACAGAGAGACAGAGACAGAGAGAGAGAACAAAATTCATTCTCACACATACAGAAATGATTAAACTAGGAAACAGAGAAATCAGTAAATTTGTCTATATCATAATATATCATAGCTATACCATAGCACATTCAGGGCTTAAAATGAAAACAGAGAAAAAATATTATATATTTTTATATAAATATATAATAAATATATATATATATATAATTTGATACTTCAGAGTCATGGGCACAGGCTTTAACATGACAAGATGCATTTTAAGGATTGGCTCTTCTACTCATTAGTTACAATGCAATATTTGCATACAACAATGTCAAGTTTTAATTATTGCAACTTTTGCCTTGTAGCAAAGCTCTGTCAGATAATGGACAGGGAACCTCCATTAGTCATTTAGATTTTTGCTTGCGCACCACTTTGGGACAGTAAGCTTGCTTCCTCTGTTTAAGGAATTGCCTATATCATGAGGTCAAGCATTCTGAAATTTCAGAAGCTTTCCTCAGTTATTTGACCTTGACTCTGCCAGTTATATGCAAACTTTACAAACTGGGACCAGAAGCCAATGATCCAAAGCAGCGGGGTCACCAAGTCATCCACTGGAGAAAGATAACTTATGGATAATTTTCCATCTGCTTCTCAAAAGCTGCAGATCCAGGAACCATTGTGTGGAGTGGGTAGGTAGGCTCTGTCATCTAGGGACCATTGTACAGAGCTGACAGTTTGGTCCTGCATAGACCTGTTCTGCTGGACCTGTTCTTTTGACATAAATTTGGATATGACAATTGGAGATATCATCTTTAATCCTGTCATTCCAGCTCATTGCCAATGAATTCTCCCATTTAACTCATTTGGTCAGTTTCCCTTGTTTTGGCAATAGACTTTGACTGGGACAGTATATTAAGACTTAAGCAGTTCCAGATATACAGCGATAATGTGTCTAACTTGAAAGATCAGGAATCCAGAGAGACTTATGGAGGTTGCAGCTCTATTATATCAGCTAAGCATAGAATTAGCATTAAATTACTACCTATTACAAAGCGTTGCTATCAGTATTTCAGAAGAAGTGGTGACATAAATTTTAGTTATAAAATGAATCACTGATGTTTTGAAATCATTATTTTTATTTAAGATAGGGTCTTATGTAATCTAGACCTTTTGGATTTACTATGTAGGTGAGGATGTCCTTGAATATCTGATGCTTCTGATTTCACCTGCCACAAGCTTGGATTAAAACAATGTACCACCATTCCCAGCTGTTACCAAGATTGTTGATAGTATGGTTTGATGACACTTAAGTAAGAAATTATTAAATATTTTGTTAGATTTGTATTTGACTTAAAGACATGTCGATTGAAGGATTAGAGTTATATTAAACCATATTCACACATACAAAAGATCTCATTAAGTATAAAATCACCATATATATATATATATATATATATATATTATCATGTGCTCTATAATTAGCCAAGGGCTACATTTCCTAATATTTATCACCATAGGAATTAAATAGCTTCAAGCCAAATAACCACACCAGTGACCAGCATAGCACTCGACATTGGTACAGTATTGGCACTTTAATCTTGGGGGCAATCAACAGCTACCTAACTGGACTAAAAGCCCACTCAATGGAAAGGAACTCATGTATGGTACTGTAAACATAAATTTCAATTTAATCCAATAACATAAGAAGAGAACAGCTTTATTCAGCCTTTTATTCTTTTTTTTTTTGTTAAAGGCTTTGGCAATAAACTGAATAATGGTGAACAAATAGATTTATTCTTCACCTAACTGCCTGCAATCAACACTGACCTCAGAGTAGACTGTCAGAAACTGGAAATCTAAAACCTATCAGTCTATGAAATCAGAAACCAATTTTATGAGGAATCACCAACTAATGTTCGTTCTTCTCTTCATTTTCAGAATGTAGATTTGAAACAATAAAAAATCTTATTCCCCACCTTCCTAAAGAAAATGTGTGTAGCACATACCCAAGACTTGCTATTTTTATTTCCAGATTTCAATGTAAATTTACTAGCTAAAGCACTCATTCTCTTATATGAAGACAGTTATAGTAGTCTAGGGCTCATTCCCAACCCCTAGCTCCTGCCAGCCTCAACCTAATCTGCACATTTCTATGGGTTAAATCTTAACATACCACTGTGTCTGCTGCTGTTGCTTCTCTGCAAAAGGACCTAGTAAATTGATGGACTGAGCATCCAGCATCTGTGCAGCCTCACTAAACACAACTCCAGGGTTATTTTCTGTGGATTCTACAAAAAAGTTAAAAACTGAAAAAAATTGTTTTCCAAGGGAACACTTATTATTAACACACACACACACACACACACACACACACACACACACATATATATATATATATATATATATATATATATATATATATGAGCAAACTAAAAAATATGCATACCAGAAATTCATTACTCTGATTGGAAGGAAAATGAACATGGCTATTTTCTTTTTTAATTTTCTTTTTATTTTAAATGTGTGTCCTTTATCTAGGTATATAAATGCATCACGTGTATAGTACCTGAAGAAGCCAGAAGATGGCATCAGATCACCTGGATCTGGAGTTATGGTTGGTTATTAGCCACCACATAGGTACTAGAAACTGAACCTTGTTTCTTTCTGCAAGAACAGCCAGTGCTCTTAACCACTGAGCCATATCTCTAACTGCATATAGCTATTTTCAAAAGTAGCCATCAGCCCAAGTAGTCAACATATATAAATCAAGACCAAAGTACCTCTCCTTTTTACAAAAATGTGTTCTATTTTTACACAAGTACTTTGCTAACAGCTTCAGCATCAGCTCCTCCAACCTTCTGTACATGAGATGACTCAGTTGTTTCCTTTTACTCAAAGGCACTCACTTCAGAGGATATAAAGTCCTGATCTTAAGAAGGAAACAAGATTCCCAAAGAACAGCTGAACCATAACCTAACAGAAAGAGTACACAGGATAACTAAGACAAGGCCATGGAAGACAAAAGAATCCCTCAAAATAAAACTCATTTTCTGTCACTCAAGTTTTTTTTCAAAGTCTAAAGCAGATTTTTGTTGTTGTCAAAATCATAATAAAGCTAAATATAAAAATATGAAAAATGCTTTAATTTTACAGTTTAAAAAATTCTTAAACTTAGAATGAAAATGTGTTTAATGATTACAAGCAATCAAAGGTTGTAAAGGTACTGAACTAAAGGGGAGGAATCAAAATGAGCAGCTGAGAAATTAAAGAATAGGGCTGGAGAGATGGCTCAGTGCTTAAGAGCACTGGCTACTCTTACAGAAGACCTGGGTTCGATTCCCAGCACCTACATGGAGATCAACGACCATCCAGAACCCCGGTTCTAGGAGCTCCAACACCTTCTTCTGGCCTTTTCAGGCATTGCATGACACGGTGCATTTACATGCATGCAGGCAATACACTCATACAAATAACATAAAAAAAAACTAAAATATGAAATTTAAGGGAGCTTGAAAGGCACCAATTGAAAGAATATTTATAAATAGATGGTCATTTAAACTTGTCAATTCTATTAACATAATAGAAATACATTTCGGATGGATAAGAGAGGTTCACTCTCACGCAAAATGCAAGCTAAAAATTCAATAGATGTTTTTTGCCTAGAAATGAGAAACTGCTGTCAGTAAAATTCTCAGTGCTTTTACAGTGCACAAAGCCAAAGCCCATCCATCTGCTTTGGGCTAGGTCTTCCTGAAGATCTTGCTGGTAGCTATGTTCCCACAGTCTTTCATGACTCTCCTTAGCATTTTAATTGTTCTTCATGAATGAAATTGTTAGACAGCATCCTGTCTCCTCTAACAAGCTGCACAAACATTGCATGCTATATTTTTAATTTGCCACATCATCTAATCCTGCTCAATGTCTAAAGAGGCAATCAATATGTCTATGGTGATTGATTTCTAGATGCGGTTTGTGTAGTGATGCTATTCTTCCTGATGAGCTGGAAAATTAAACATGGAGGTTTGGCAAACTTGATTAGATATTAGAATGGAGGCTGAAATCCACTATACACTTCTGAGTGTCTTTGCATGTGGGAAAATATGTGTGTCCCTAGACTCATTTTTAAAAGATTTATTTTGTGTTTATGTTTATATACGATTCTCTCCGCCTATGTGCATGTGTATGCTGGTGCACTTTTAGGCCTGAAGAACGTGTCAGATTTGTAGAACTGGAGTTGTGGAATGTTGTTAGCTGATTGATATGGGCTCTGTGACCTGAACTCCAATTCCCTGGAAGAACAGTACATGCTCTTAACCACTGGAATGCCATTCCAACTCCCCTTGCTCATTCTTATTGTTAATTCTTAATTCCCTCATCAGAGTAGTATAATAAAGATTTAGCTATTTCTCACTGTACTTTTACTCAGTTCAAGATCCTACTGTACGGACTAATATAGCAACATACAAGGCAGTCTTCTCATAGACGTGGCTTCAATATACATGAAATTACAAGTGACCAAAGAACTTAATAATTGTTGTGGTTTGAGTAAGAAATGCTCTCCATTGGTCAATGCTCAGCTGGTAACACCGTTTGTGAAACTTATGGACCTTTTAAGAGGCCGTGCCTTGCTGAAGAAAGCATATCAGTCGGGGTGAACCTCAATATTTTACAGTCAGCCTTGACTTCCTTTCTTTCTGCTTCTAGTCACCCATGCAATCCTGTGATCAACCACATTGCTCTTTCATGCCTTCCTGGTTATGTTGGACTTTAAGCCAAAATAAAGTCTTTTTCCTTTAAGTTGTTTTTGTCAAAGCCACTGAAAAGAAACTAGAAAAATAACTAAAATAAATGAGAGGATTTCAGATGACAACAAATGAGTTAATACAATCCATAGTACTGTGCAGCAGAATGTAATTTTGGAGAGAACATTTCAGGAAGAAAGATATCGCCACAGTGGGAGGTGGTTTGGGGCTGGGAAAATCCTCCAGGCCAAGAGACTGATCTATCAAGTAGCAGAAATCTTCACAAAAATCAAACCCCATCTAAAGGCTGCCCCCAACAACTGCCTTCAGCTACCATGCCTTATTATGGGTTACAAAAGATTTCCAAGCTGCCATTATTTAGGCATCAACTTTTCAAACACAAGAGCCTTTGGAGGAAGAATATGAAATGAATCTGGGAGCTGGGCTAACAGTAGTAAAAATAATGTCCTTTTCAGTTCATATTGTGACGCAGATTCAGTGTGTCAAGGATCACTGGAAGAGCTAAGACATATTCTTTTCACTTTTTAGATCTTCATTCACTGTTATTTTTCACAAGAATAAATGCTTACTGTTGCTCAAGCCAAATCTGCTAATTTCTATGTTACATTAAATGTGAACGTTTTACAAATATTCTCTGAGGGAAAATCTGATATAGCATCCAAAGTTTCCCACAGAAATACTAAACAAAAGTCATTACTGAAATCATTTGAAACGTCCAACTCTATATTTTTTATAAATGATGTAATATGCCAGAAACAGGCATATCATTATATTGCACTGTGTTTTAATTTTATTCTTTATAGACTTTGCGTACTTTTATTACCTTTGCAAATGTTAATTTGAATGCTTTGGTTTCTCAGAATCATCCTTAGTATGTCTCAGTTATAAAAGACATATTTGATCTTGGTAAATACTGATCAATGAGATTTGATGACCTGGTTTTAACCTTAGAGGCTGTTTTCCTCAACTCAGTATTTCTTCTGTCACATTTCTTTGTCCCAATTGTTTGTCCTCTTTATGGTGACTCTCTGATTCTTTATTTTGGAAGTGTCTTTTACAAAGGACAGAATGTTCAACTATCTTAGTCTCTATAATCTACCCCCATTTATTTCCACTGCAGCTTACTCATATTTCATAATATTACATTTGCCTTCTTTTTTCTCCCATAATTTCTCCACTGTCTGCTCTACTAATCAAGTTGTCTAAATAGTTTTACTCTTCAAGAAATGTCATTCTGGCTCACCTAGCTAACACCTGTATATCTTTCAAAGTTCAACTCAAAGCATCTTTTCCTCGCTCCCCAAATACATCCTCCATATGTCAACTCCTTTCATAATATTTCATACTTTTTAAAAGCCTGTATTTTTAATCTACCATTATATGCATAAACTTGTTGATAACTGGAAACCGGATCCCCTACTTCACAGAGAAACAGTTCAAATATGAATAAACATTATTTCCTTTTCCTCACGTATGCTTACCTGCCTCTTTCCACAAATAATCTTCAGTCTCAAGCTAACATAGTTTGAAGTCACTACTGAAGCCAGCCTGCCACTTAGAGTCTGTTTCCATTTCTTCCTTAGTCACTGACTAAAATTATCTTCTTTTTCTCCTGCATGTTCAGTCTCTCTTTCCACTGGATTATTCCCGTCTACACACACACACACACACACACACCCACACACATACACACACACTTCAATATAATGCATCTCAAATGTCCTTCCCCTTGGCTGTCTCCCCAACATCCACAATGGTCACCTTTTCTGCTCTCCTCTAGTAGAACTTTTTCTCCTTCACTCTTGAAATGATCCTTACGTCACCAATGAATGCAACTTGCGAGAACCACGACACAGTTCCTGACTCATCGTAGTCAGGCCATTTGAACATCTGTCAGAACCATTATCTACTGCCTGTTTCCAATCTAATTTTCCATTCCATTTTCGATACTCCACCTTTCATTGCCCACACTGTTCTTTCCCAATGTTTCAGTTCTCCAGTTCTCTGCAAAGTTTACTTCTCTGCTGGAGATCTTGTAAAGCCTTGTTCTTTTCTCTGCACTTGAGGGTTGATTTTTGTTCAGTGGTTTGGAAACCATGTATGTGCTGATTAACCTGAAACTGTGTTTCCAATCCTGATCCCTCCCAAGAGCTTCAAATGTTGTCTTAAAATTAACAAAATTCTATGACCAAACTATAGTCATGAAACAGCATGGTACTGGCACAAAAATAGGCCAGCAGGCCGGTAGAATATAACTGAAGATTCAAACTGAGAACATGCAGTTTCAGCCAGAACACTCACTGGAGGAAAGGTAAAAGATTCAGCAAAGGGTGCTGGCAGAACTGGGTTTCCACCTGTAGAAGAATGAAATCAGACTCTTTCACCTTGTACAAAACTCAGCGCCAAGTGAATCAAAGACCTCGCTGCAAATCCTAAAACTCTGAAAGTTTAAGGAAAAAAAAAAAACATTGGCAGTAACCTACAAGATATAGGTATTGGAAAGGACTTTCTAAATCAGACAGCAGTTGCTCAGGTTAATAATCAACAGGTAGAATCTCATTAAACTAAAAAGCTTCTGTACAGCAAAAGAAATAACTACGAAAGTGAAGAGAAAAGAAGAATGGGAGAAAATCTTCAACAGTGACACATCTGACAGAGGATTAACATCCAGAATACATAAGGAACTCAAAAAACAGAGCGTCAAGATAACAAGTGACACAATTAAAAGAAGACATAAGGATCTGAGCAGAGAGCTCAAAAGAAGAAATAAACATGGCTAAGAAACATCTTTAAAAGTGCTCAAAACATTAATAATCAGGGAAATACAAATTAAAACCACTTTACATTTTCATCTTACCCCAGTCAGACTGACTAAGATAGAGAACAAAGGCCAGAAAGAATGTGTGGAAGGAGTGGATAATGAAAATGCGGTATGTTTACACGAAGGAGTTCTAATCAGGGGTAAGGAAAGAAGAAATCATGACATTTGCAGATAAATTTATGGAACTAGAAACTGTTATGCTAAGTGAAGTAACAGACTCAGAAAAAGAAACGATGTATGCTTTCTCTCATTTGTGGATCCTAGCACCAAGACCTTGTATGTGAATTTGTATCCTGATGTAACTGTAGAAACCAGGAAAATGGAAAAGAAGCAGGGAGGTAAAGAGAAAGAAGGAAACAAAGAGAATAATGATAGAAGACAGGTGTTACTAAGCAAGAAATAGATAAAACAGGGGATTTAAATGGAAGGAGGCGAGGGTTAGATAAGGAAATACAGGGATAAAGGGAGAGAAGGAGCTCAAGAGAGGTGGGGCCTTAGGAAACTGCCATTATCAGAGGAGAAATAGGGACAATTTAAATGGGGAAGGCATGGAGAGAAGTTTAGACGGGGAAAGAGAAAAAGAGAGGAGAGGTACATAATACCTACGTAGTATATAACACCAGAGGAAAACATGTTAGTCTAATAACCTAATGATAAATTCCATATACCATGTTTCTGCATGAGTCCGTGTGCATAGCTGAAGGCTACATAACAAGAAATAATGCCAGACAGGATAAATCTTCCTTTGAGTTGTTGGCCAGGGGGCTCCAAGAGATCCCACAATTACACAGGCTACTGCCACAGCCCTTGATTGACTCCCAGAACTTGAAGTTAGGATCCTACTGCTGAAAACAGAACATACCTTGGAGACTGGATTTGGAACAAGAGAGTGGGAACTGATCCGGAAGCCACTTACCTTGAACTTTAGCCCTCACATCTCTAGAGGGCTCTGTGAAAATAGCCAAGGGAGGACATGAATCGATGGCCCAACATCAGTCTCATGACCAGATAACCACACTGAAGATTGGCACAACATTCAACACTGATGCAGTGTTGGGGCAAATCAATTGCCACCTAGTTGGTCTTAGATCCCACTCAATGGAAGAAAACTCATGTGTGGTATTATAACCAGAGCCAAGTATACATGGCTGAAGAGATCATAGATCTTAGGGAAATTCTGAAAGCTGTCACAGCCCTAGGCTAATGTAACTTCTTACTAAGTGCAAAATATGTGTTATGTTTACAGTCAAGTATCCCCATCACTAATCATCAAAGAAGCTTCTTTTGTGCCAGATAGAGTCTACTACAGAGTACCACAGTTATTCACAGACATTGTCTGTGAACTGCCTATGCCTAAGCATGATAATGACAATGCAGCCTCTACACCCAAGGCTCATGCGATTTAGACCAAAGGGTAAGACACTAATTAATCTCCCAACTCTCATTAATGAAGTTCCCTCATGTAACAAAGGGCCACTAACACAAAAGGTCACAAATAGCTAAAACATAGAGATTAGGAATCTGCAGTGTGTGTCCCTGGACAGGACTCCTACATTAAGTTTCACTCACCCTGAGTTCAGGGACCACTGCAGAAGAGGAGGTGGAAAGGTTGTAAGAGCCACTGAAGAGATGACTGACCATGTGGAAATAGAATTCTACAAGCTCCTGGGACCTTCATATGCACTCATATGAACATACAGCAATCACTTCAGCATGGACAAGCCTTATGCAAGCTCAGGTAGACAAAAACTCAGCATGGAACTGGGGCAATCGGTAGCAGCCCCCAACCTTTGCTTAAGAAATATTAGCAATTGATTACTGTTAATGTGCGGATGAGCTAGTTTCCTAAAGCGAGGGACTCTGGACAGGCTGATTAGACTTTAGTGGATGGATCTGTACTGAGGAACATTTTGGGGACACTAACTTGATAATAGTTGAAAGAATGTAATGATTCCAACTGGGGGACTACAAGGGTGCACCAGGAGAGAAGGGGGTATAAGGATAATGATTAAGATGATTGCAATGTTCAGTATGAAATTCACAATGATTCAATTAAAAAAGCCTTGTCGGCATACCCAGTTTCCCCTCTCATCACAAAATCTGCTTCTCATTTCCATTTCTCAGTCAATGGGAGTTTGCTATGCTAAAAGTCATCCTGATTTCATTTCTCCCTTCCACCTGCATCTTTTAGCACATATTCAAAAACTCTCTGTTCTCTGATATAAAAGTGCTTAATCCATCTTTCTAGCTTCTGTTCCAGCCCAACTATGGTCGTGTCTCAGATGGCTAATGACAACTGCTTCCTCCACTTCAACCTCACTGCATACCTTTCATCCCTCTCCATACAGAAGCCAGGATATTTTAAAATATAAATCACATCACACATCTCCTACTTAAGAAAACGTTACAGCTTTCTATTACCCTTAAAGCTCTCTAATGCAGCCTTACATACTATACTTCTTCATCCAGTCTGCAGACTCCTCTTCCTGATTCCCTGATCTCAGCTTCTCCCTTTCTCCTCTTCTGCAGATCTCTGAAGCCATTTTGCTCCCTTTTTCTCTAAGCTATGCCATATCATTCTTAAATTAATGTCTTTACCGTTCCAGCATTTCTATCCAAAATGATGTTCCAGAATATCACCACCTAGGACATACTTCCCATCCTGCCCAAGTACACAGGCATTTCTCAAAGAATGATGGCTGAGATCTGAAACATATCTACACAGGCTCCTGACTGAAGCCTTTGTTGCCAAACTGGTGGTGTTATTTTGGAAGGTTCTAGAACTTTCAGAAGATAGATCATAGCTGTCAGTGATAGGACATTAGTGATGGGGCTTTGAATATTATACATGCTTCTGGTTGCAGCCAACTGTCAGTCCTTTCTGGTATGTGCCTTGTCAATGGGCTTCCATAGGCACACATCTCCGTGCCTCTCACTGAGCTGTTCCACATT
Source organism: Eospalax fontanierii (assembly GCA_035773235.1). Lineage (NCBI taxonomy): Eukaryota > Metazoa > Chordata > Mammalia > Rodentia > Spalacidae > Eospalax > Eospalax fontanierii. The sequence goes on along the minus strand of CM069547.1, from coordinate 46,968,866 downwards.
GCCTTTTCTGCCATGATGAATTCCAATGTGCTTACATGTTCAGCCAAAATAAGCTTTCCCTTAAGTTCCTTCTGTTAAGCATCTTGTCACAGCAATGCAAATAGTAATTAATATTCTAAGGAATATTTTCGTAGACCACCCTGCACTCTTGCAGATTTAGAGAGATTCTAGGATGAAAAAGAATTGACGAAAAAGGGCTGGTGAGCTGGCTCAGTCAGTAAAGTGTTTGCTTGCACTCATGGGGACTTGAGCTCAATCCCCAGAACCCACATTACAAATACAAAGCTGGCCATGGAGGCATAAGATTATAATCATAGCACCAGCTGGGCAGCTACAGTCCTGAAGCTCACTATCAATGCAGCCTAGTCTAATTAGTGAGCTCCATTCCAGGGAGAGAACCCCTTCTTATCAAGACGTGGGAGATACTATCTAAGCAATGACACCAAGACTGTTCCTTAAACTCAACATACATGCACATATGTGCACACAAACATCTGCACATACAAGTGTAGCTTGAACATTTGTACATATACACACAAACTCACATGCACACAGACAGACACAGACACACACAGACACAGACACACACACACACACACACACACACACACACACAATTGGAGTCAATTAAAAGATAATTAAAGTTGCCTGGGTAAAAGCAATGCCACCTTTACCTTATAGGTAGTAACGATTTGAAGCCTAAATCCTAGTCTTCACATATGTCCAATATTTTCCCCCCTCTACAGAGTACAAACAGTCAATAACTCCTTTCCAGCTTTGGGATTTGAGATGGGATCTACCAGAGATTACCCTGATCCCTGTTCAAATATTTCAGGACCAGACAAAAGAATGAAGGACATGTTTCAGAGTTGCTGTCTTTCTGTTGCCAGGATGGGGTAACAAGGCACTAGAGCCTGGAAGAGCCAAACGGTGCTTCACCTTCCTGCCAAAAAAATGATTTCTGTGCGTCTTGAGCAGCAGGCCCTCGCTGGGTCGGCGGCAGTCTTTGCAGAGGCACTGTTCCTTGCATTCGGAGCCAGTGATAGTGGCTCTTCTCTGACTCATTTAAATGCCATACATGGCGTTGGCAGCCCGAGAGCTGTCCTGTGGAATGGACTTGCATTTTATATGAATCGGGGCTGGGCGGAGGATGAGATCTCTCATGCCCGGCCATGACCGGCCATGTGATGCCTTTGGCTCAGCTTCCAGAGATGGAAACAAAAAGAAGGCTAGTGGCTTTCACACTGTGCAGTCTGCCCCGTGTATTCTTTCCTTGAAGAGAATCTTGCTGTGGTTTATGGCTCTTCCATAATATTCTTGCTACCATTTGTTTTGTATATCTTAAAATGTTTTTTTCTGGCATCCTGAATTTTGATACACTTAGAGATTTTCGATTTTTTTTTCCCGTTATATAGTATTTTCAGTTGAATTAAAATAAATTTATTATTTTTATTTTATGTGTATGAGTGTATGGCCTGCATGGATGTAAGTGTACCCATGTCATACAATGCATACGGAGGTCAGAAGAGAGCTGCAGATCCCTTGAAACTGGAGTTAGGACAGCTGTTAGCCACCATGGGGGTGTGAGGTCTGAGTCCTGTTTTCAAGAACAGACAGCGCTCTTAGCCACTGAGCCATCTCTCCCGCCCTCTGTGGAAATTTTTCCTCGAGCCATAAAAGTTAAAACTTGGTGTTGGGGAATTATCTCGGGAGATGGGGCTCTTGCCTTGCAAGCAGGAGGACCTGAGTTCAATCTCCAGAATCCATTTAAAAGCTGTCAGTGCTGACATGCATTTCTAACCTCATTGCTAGGGAGGAGAGTCAGACCCGTCCGTGGGGCTCACTGAGTTCCAGGTCAAGTGAGAGACTTTGTCACGTGTGTGTGTGTGTGTGTGTGTGTGCGTGCGCGCGTGTGTGTACATGTGCATGTATCTTCAGGAATATCACAATGTGTTGTATAAACACATGTATGCATAATTGCACCTGCTGACACATGAATACACATATACACGCATGTGTGCATATGAGAGAGAGAGAGAGAGAGAGAGAGAAATTCTGATTGCCATCTTAAATATTGTACTAGTTGGTTTCACTGTGGTTCACAAAATATTTGATTAAAAATTCTTTGAAAGTTTTGATTCACAGTTTTGGAAGTTTAAGTCCATATTCCGTTGATCCCATGATGCAGGCCTGTGCTGAGGCAAAGCCTTCACATGCTGAGGGATAAGCTGTTTACCTCTGGGTGCACAAGAGGAAGAAGGACTGATACAGCAAGGAACCAGGGGACACACATGACCTTCTTCCTCCAGTAAAGTTCCACCACCTTACAGTCTGCTCATCTCTGAATTCATCAGTGGATTGCTGTTTAGGCTCCCATTATCAAACTACATCTCAGTGATGACATGAGCTGGGGCCCAGCACATGAGTGTTGAGGCTACTGTATATCTAAACTGTAATAAGTACATATTGAACGGATCCCAGAAAATCCACAGTACTCAAGAGTGGCTCAAGTTCATGACACCCCTGTGGTTTTATTTCTCAGCTTCTGATTCTATGGTGTTACTTTCGAGTATTTAACAAATTTCCTATTACTTTGTGGAAGTTCTTACTTTAGAAAATTTGGAATATGTCAAAGTTTGTTGAATTTATCTGTTTCAAAAGTTTGTGCTTTCACTCCTTGTTTGAAACAACAATAAGTAATCATAAACTTTGATCCGTAAAATGCTTCAAGAACTAATGATATTCATCTCAAAATATTAGCTTTACCTCATTTCCTAACTGGGAGATGCCCACATGCCTGCCACACCATTATTTAATCTCTGTTACTAAGTTACAAAGTTGTAGATCCCCTGAGAAGCAGTAAATCTGAGGTGTGCTTTTTATTTTTTTGAATCATACAAACTGATTATTTCAATGTACTTAAAATTCAATATATTAAGGGTATGATAATTTTATCTGTTTAAATCAATATATTACATATGTTTATATGCAAAGAGGATGATGGGTTTTATCATAAACATTATTGAAAGATGTTCTTGAGCTGGGAATGATGGTACATGCCTTTAAATCCAGTGTTCAGGAGTCAGAGGCATGCAGGTCTCTATGAGATTCAGGCCAGCCTGGTCTACTTAACTAGCTCCAGGCCACCTAGAGCTACATAGTGAGATATTGCCTCAAACACAAAAGTAACCCCCCCATGTTTTTGATAAAATAAAAGTTAATGTTACTTTTAAATTTTAAGCAGAGGGTGCTGAAGAGTAAGATATGTAGTTTAGTGTACTTCCTTCTCTTGCAGAGGACCAAGCTTCTTTTCCAGTACCCTCAAGTGCTTGCCAACAAGTGCCTATAATTCAAACTCCAGGATATCTGACACCTTCTTCTGGACTCTGAATGGAACCTGCACTCGCATGTATACACACACACACACACACACACACACACACACACACACATACACACACCTGTGTAAACATGATTAAAAATAATGAAAATAAATCTTAAAAAAATGCAGCAGTGACCGTTGATCATTCCTTTATACAGCTATAAAACATCACATACTGTAAACCATGACACTTGTCTAAGAATTCTTATAAACTAGATTTAATATGAAGAACAGGTGAAATTCCTATGAAATATATTTCAATAAAACAGAGGGTGCAGAAGTGAATTCTTTGTCACAGGCTCATTTTAAAAGCTTTGTTTAATGAAGAAAATGATTTTAGACTAACATAACCCCTCTGCACATCAATCAGGAAATATTATGAGGTTTGAATAATCACTTACGTTGTGTTTTAGAACTCACTGAGTGTTCCTATTACTGGGCAGCAATGGATTCTGCCTTGAATTTTGCTCAGAAATGAAACTGTTATTACAATGACCATTTCATTATGTTCAATCTATCTTCAAATCATGATGGAAATAATAATCTTCAGATTACTCCATTTCTCTTTCCACTTGAGTGAACTAATTGAAAAGATTCCACTTCTGCATTTACTCTGAATGCCCAAAGGAATACAAAAAAACAGGGAGGGAATGGACGGAATGCCCCAAACATGAAGAGCTGGTAATCAACACAGTTTTTATATGCAGCTGAAATACTAATAATATCAATATTCCCTATGCACTTCATGTTACTCTGAGATACTGTCCAGAACTTCCAGCCCCTCCACTAGGCAAGTGTTCCTTTACTGAGTCAAATCTATCAGTTCCTTTTATCTCAAAATGGCTAAAAAATAAAATAAAATAAAAATCAATCAAGTCAGGCATAGAGACTCCCCATTAGAGCTGGAGTGATGGCTCAGCAATTAAGAGCACCAGCTGCTCTTGCAGAGAACCCAGGTTTGATTCCCAGCACTGATATGGCAGCTAACAACCACCTATAATTCCATTTCCAGTGGAACCAATGTCCTCTTCAGACCTCTATGTGCATTGCTTGACATGGATGCACTTACATGCAGGTAAAACATTCATACACATAAAAAATTAAAATTTCATAAGCAAAACTTATCGTTTCCTTCACCTTAGTTTGAGAAATAGCTTTCTTTCAACAAAGCAGTTTCATTTTAACTTTTTTCTGGGAGAAAACCAAGAATTTTTTCCCATTTCCCGTAGTTCAAGCCTGACACACTGAAAACAAATTTTTACTCGAAACCAATACAATGTCTTTCAAATTTCTTTAACATCAGTGTATCTCAAGATATAGGCATTTAATTACTATGTGTCAAAATCGATTTATAGATACTGATTTTGTAGTCTTCTTTCTTGTATAAGTTCGAAAATATACTTCAAAGTTTCATCTGTTTATGTATATATCTATGCCTATGCCTTAGTGTATATATGTTAATCATGTGTGTGCAGTTCCCAGAGAGGCCAGAAAAGTGTGTTGATCCCCTGAAAGTGGAGTCACAGGTAATTATGAGTTGCCATGTGGGGGCAGGGAACCAAACCTGGGTTCTTTGGATGAGCAGTAAGTGCTCTTAATCATTGAGCCATCTGTTCAGCCTCAAAATATATACTTCATAAAAGGAGGCTTTTAAGAACATATTGTGACACACCCAGAGGTACCCACCATTATGGAGATGTTATTTTCTGGTTATTGTTTGCATCTTCAAATGAAGAGTGCTTAGTTAGTTTCAGCACTGGCTGCTGTCAAATGTAGTATTTGACCACTGCTCTTCTCAGGACTGGTTAATATCTCCTCAGATTTCAGATTTGTAACTGGGTACACACATAGGAAGTCATGGTCACACCGATTTGAATATTAGAACACTCCATCTACTACTTTAAATAATACTATTCAAGGGAAAGTAAATGCAGCCCCAGATTACAAAGTAATCATAAACCATGAAACAATATCATTTTTTTTTCTGGCGTTTAGGAGATCCATGGGTAAAATGCTTGTCACGCAAACACAAGGACCTGAGTTGGACCCGGCTTCTGGTATTTTGTGTGACCTGTAGTCTCAGTAGTGGGGACGTCCCTAGACTCACTGGCTGGCCTATCTAGTTGTGCAATGAGCTCCAAGTTCAAAAGGTAAGATGGAGATTGAAAGAGGAAGATACTATAGTCACTTCTTGTCTCCACACATGCATCAAAACACACACACACACACACACACACACACAGAGACACCACACACATCCATAGAATATATATAACTAAAAAATAATGATTTTGATGATTGCTTAAAATTACAAATAGGAAGCATGTTTCAAAAAGGAAAGAGGCACATAACATTGGGTAGATGACCCGGCTCCTCCTGAGCTTCTAGCCACAGCACAGCTTTTATACTCACCTTGCGTTACTCTGGTTTATTTTGGACACTCATCCTGGGGTTAATGAAGTATACAGAGCCATCAACAAGATAATTCTTCAATTTACTGACTTTTGTAGCTGCTTTTCTTTTCTGTGATAATTTTCATATTCATCTGTTTCCTTTTGGCAAATAAATATGTTGGTTGTTTGTGTGTTTCTTTACATTTTAATAAATAGTGGCCCTTCCACAACCCTTAAACATTTCAATAAAATAGTATCTTCAATTCACTCCTCTTTAAGAGCAGAGAGTCTGTTCTTTTTCCCATTCTGGTATCTATTTCATGATTTAATGTTAAATCACACTGATAGTTTCATTTGTTTATTGTGTGTGTTCTTACATGCTATTGACTGTGTGGAATTCTAAGGAGAACTTTCAATATTGGATTTCTCTTCCTATGGTACAGGTCTCGACACCAAACTCAAGTTTTCAGGCAGGTGTTTTTACTCTCTGAGTCATTTCTCAAGCTGTCAGTCTATTTATTGTGTATTTTTGCCCTTTTAAAATAGATTTATTAATTTCTGAGAGTTTCATATGATGAGATTTTGATCACCCTGGCAAGTCCTCCTCATCCATCCATACCTCCCTATAACGCCACTGCCTGTCCCTTTTTTTTTTCTACACAATGGAGTCCGATTTGTTTTGCCCAAATATTCTTCAGTGTGGAAATTGCCACTTCCCCAGACTAGGGGACCTTGGGGAAAGAGGGGACTGAAAGTTTGCCAAAGCTTGAGGTGGTGGATGAATACAAGGAAATGATGTTTCCTAGACTGCAGGAGAGTTGCACATATGGACATACAGCAATTGTGAGAGCCTACACAAGACCTGCTCATGGTCAGGGGGAGATGGGCACCCAGTCCTACAAGGAGCCCTAGAGCTGTGGATGTTTTATAGCTGCTGGGAGAGGAAGAGGCCATTTGTTTTAAAGGGTGTGAGCTCAGGTAGGTTGACCTGCCACAGGGAAAGTTCTCTAGTCAAAAGCATCTAGTTTTTGTCTTTGTTTATATGCAGCAGCTCAGCAAACATGCCAAATCAGACAAAATGTCCCAGACATCTGTAATCATCTTGATCATGGGAAACTACACCAAAGTACCAGCCATGATTTCTAGTAAGGGTGGATTTTTTTGCTGTCTTCATTTCAGTATTGGGAAGACCCCAAGGTGAGCTCTCAAGTGAAGACCACTGCATGGACAGTACAGAGCAAAGCCTGACAGAGAAGTTTCTATCAAAGTTAACAAATCATGTCTCCCCAAAGAGTTCTTTTCTTCTGACAAAGACAGCCATCAGACCAGACATTTGGAATGCTTCATCACAGAGGAATTACTGGGGTTTAGCCTTTTGCCAAGGTGTGTGGGTGAGAAACAGAAACAAGAATCACTGAGAATCTAGGCTTCTCTGCACGCTTCCTGATGGAGACCTGTCCTCAGGCCTAGCCAACACTAATCAGTTAATAACCCTGTTGCCTCAAAATAAGGAAACCACATGAGCAAATGCTGCAGCATACAGAAATTCAAGACTGAACTGTGAGAAAAATATAAGATATTTAAATAAAAACAGGTGTCAGGAGAGTTCTCATGAGCTTTCTTTTTCGAATTTGCACCATTATATTCACAGAGGATGAGATACTCCGAAACCAAAGACTTTAAATGGAAACAACAAGTCTGGCCTCTACCCTGAGGAGAAATCAGCCTGGGGAAAAATAAAATCAATTATTGACTACCTGAATAAATGCATACATATTTAAGATTTTGAGGCTAGGGCAACAAGTCTTGTTTGACAAAAACATTCTAGACTATTTCTACATGAGTTTGTACGTGTGTGTGTTTGCCTATGTGTAGGGTGGGGTGTACAGATATTGATAAAAGAGCACCTTGAATTAATTGAGGAAGATTATGAGTGGCTCAGCACAGAAATGATTAAGAAGCAAAAGAAAGTAATTTTGATTATTACTGGTGGACTCATTGTTACTTGATTATGCCCTTATTGTAACAGAACAGGAAATCTGTCCTTCTATGTCATAGTGGTTCCATGAATAATCTATATAGTGCAAATCTTAAACATGGTGCATGGATTTGAGTATTCTTTTTAAGCAATATGTGAAATGCCCAGATCTTCATAATGACTGAATTCATAGTAGTATGAACTAATATTGCAATAAAAGGGTGAGTAAATTGCTTATGGTTCCTAACAGCATTTTTATGATTGACAGCTTCCAGCAAAACGGACTGGAGAAGAGGGACCATGGTTTGTGTACATAATGGATACATTAACAGTTCTGAAATTGATTCCTTTGAAGGTTGTGTTTCTCCATGCACAGATCTTGTCACCTTCTTCCTGGTTCAATTCACAGTAACATGTGGAATAATGGTGATAAAGCAGGTGTGGACATTTTCTTCTGCTTGCAGTACAGGGTCACCATAAGGATGTATTTTACATCCCTCCTATGGTGGATCATCATATGCTGACTCTGTACATTGCTTGGCTAGTGGTGTAGACAATTTAATTTACAATGATAAAAATTTCCTCTGCACTATTGTAGAACATCTATTTCCATAGTCAAGGACATGTAGTAGTTGATGGTGTAGAGTAAATTGGTAACATAATGGGTGTACAGTTCTGCAAAGATATAGACAAATGAAGAAGGTTTTTAAGAAGAAACTGGGGCAGAGTGTGATGGAGGAACAAATTATTCCACAGCAGGGAAGGATTTGGGGTAGAAGAACAAACAAGCAAAAAGCCTAGGACAAGGTAGTGCATAGCCTACCAAGGCAGAGAAGAGAGCCTGTGACCTTTATCTGGCTTGGATATCAAGGAACATAGTGAAAGAACATCTATATCTGAGTAACTGGAAGGTAAGCTCAAGAAACCTGAGAAACTACTTCCCACAAATTTTCAGAACAGTACGAGTTCTTACTACTCAGTTAAAATTCAATAGAAAGAAACATTCATGGCATATAGAATTTTAAATTTTAGGAGTCCCATTAAAAACATTGAAAGGCAAAGGTAAGAATATCTGTTATTTTGTGCAAAATACATAGCATATTTTCACTGTAATGTGCAGTAATTTTCACTGTAATGTGCAGTAAATTTAGCCATTATCAATGAGAGATGATATTTTCATGATGTCTTAAAAGCCTGGTGACTATTTTGCAATTCTGGAGCATCTTCACCTGTGCTGTGTGCAGTCCTGGAGCTTCAGAATCCCTGAAAAGCACCTCATATATATATATATATATATATATATATATATATATATATATATATATATAACTGAGCTGAGGCACAATTTTTTATACAGAATGGTGCTCTGGGGCTTGACAGAAAGACAGTGGAATGCAGGCTACCTCAACGACTCATGCATAGGAATCCCTACCTCAGTGACTCATGCATAGGAATCTCTACCTCAATGACTCATGCATAGGAATCTTTCTCAAATTGTTCAAGTGTACCTGCTAAGAGATGGTGGCATCCACTGTGCCCTCCTGTATCAATTATCAATCAAAATGACCCCCCACAGTCCATATGATCTAGGAAATCAGCAAATTGAGATTCCCTTTTCAGGTAACTCTAGACAGTTAAAGCTCACTGTATCGAAAGACCAGCCATTCTTTAGGTCAGCAGCTTCTTACACCTTAGCACCAGCATCAGCGTCATCTCAGACATTTCTCAAAGAAACTTACTATCGAGGATGAATAAGCCACAAACTCGGAATTGTGAAAAAGTCACTGTGTAGTAAGCTAAACATGCGTGTCTTCTGTAATCTGATGATAGGAAATAATACAGTTCTTTAAAAGTATTCTGTCCCAATAAATGAATGGACAAAGGGATGCTTAATGAAATCCTTAGTATCATAAAGCCAAATCAGCCTTCATCTCTGCTTCCCTTGAAGGATGTACAGAAGAGAAAAGCATGTGGAATATATATCTGTGATAGTCCCAGAATTGCACATTCTTCATTTCTCACTGAGGCGCCACACTGCAGTGTAGCTTGTTGATGGTCGTTCTGCTGCCAGAAACACATAATCTTTATAGAGTGAGATTGATTACAGCACACATGGAACATGCAGCATATCTATGAAAATACTGCCTTGCTGAGTAATAGAAGCTCAACAACCGTTTGATTGGTGAATGAATGCATGGAACCCTTTCTAAACCAGCTTACACATGTGAGTCATTTATCCACAAACTGAACAAAATGTTTATTGAGAGAGAATGTGTGAAATGAGAATTAATTATATCCGTGAGGACTTCTTTTAACACAACTTTCCCTTACTGTGTGTTTTTCTTTTGAGAGACAAAGATGAAGCCATAAACCCAACAGTTATAAGCATTGCATTATAGATATATATATATATATAAACTTTGGGGTAGAAGTTTGCAGCTTATAAGCAATGTCTGGAGCTGGTGGGTGGATGGCTCAGGTGCTAAGAGTGGTGCACATTCAAGGGGACTTGAGTTCAAAGGCCAGACCCATGGAAAAGCTCTGAGTGTGGGCATGCACCTTTAATCCTACAACAGGGATGCTGAAGGCAGGAGGATCCTGGGGGCTCTCAGGACAACAAACCTTTCTGAAAAGGCAAGCACCAAGTTTAGTGAGAGACCCTGACTCAAAAAGCCTGACCTTTGGGACTGAAGAGATGGCTCAGTCATTAAGAGCATCCGTTGCTCTTGCAGAGAACCCAGGTTCAGTTCCCAGCACCAACATAGCAGCTAACAACCTTTAAAAACTCCAGTTGGACAGAATGTGATGCCCTCTTCTGGCCCATCCAGACTTCACACACATGTGGTACAACTACTCACATGCAGGCAAGAGGCTCACATGCATAAAATGAAAAAAAAATGAAATAGAATTGATGTTCTAAAAATGATCTTCCTGTGTACCTACATGGGCAAGGATGACTACAAATGTTAAAATGAGCCATAGCAATAGATAAGTGAATATCAAAGAGATCTTTAGCCCTTGGGATTTCACCTTCCTGGTGAAATTAAAATGGTGATGGGTGTGGTGTTTTATTTACAGAAAGAAGCAGCTGCATTCCGCTCGCCTCCTTAAACCTGGTTCACTCCAGACACACATCTGCTCTTTCCACAGATTTTACTCATCAGTGATCCTGTAAAGCATTTTTGTTCAGAATATAATAGTTCCAACTTTATGGCTGTTCATTTTGGATTTATCATTTTAAGCAAAATTCCTCTGGTTTTCATTGATGTCGTGTTTCTGGTGCCTGGTGATTAGGGCTGCATTACAGGACAGTGTGTACAGGCGGCTGGCCCTGAAGGTGATGATGAAAACAGAAGGCCTCGCTAACACACTGTGGATTTACTTTCCTTTATTTCAGTTTTCCTAGTGCCTATGATCCATTCACAGAACATAAAACTTGTCTAACTCTGGCCCTGAGCAACCATGACTTCTTTTATGTAAGGAGGAGATCTTTGTTTTAGAGAAAAACAACAAGACTTTAACTATGGGATACATTTCTTAGAAACAATAGAATTAAATTCAGATCAGCTCTCCACAGAGTTTCAATTCTGAACAAAGCTTATCAGAAAGGGGCAGATGGGAACAGTAAAGGCTTGTGAATTTAATTGGATGGAAGTAAAAAAGAACCCTGCTTTCTACAGACTCCTGATTTTTAAAAGACCTCAGATTAATTAACTCAAGGGAATCTGAACCAAAGGGGTCTTGGTTACAATTGAGCAAGAAAAATGAAATCATGAGACTATCCGACAGCTAAGTATCTGTATTTCAAATTTCATAAACTCAAAGATGAAATTAATGACCTGGGTGAGAAGTAGTAAGTTAAAAGGTGAATATAGTTCAGGCAATTCTCTTGTCAAAAAATAATCTCTTCTATTTACTGTTCATTTATGTATGTGTGCATGTTAGTGTTTCTGTGTATGTACATATAGATTCATGCTTTTTTGTGTGTGTGTGCATGTGGAGGAAAGAGAACCTTGGGTACTGTGTTTCAAAAGCCATCCACATTGGTTTTTGATACAAACTGTGTCTGTGGCCTGGAACTTGTCAAGTAGGCCAAGCTGTTTGCTTATGAACCCAGGAATCCTATAGTCTCCTCCCCGCCTGTGCTGGGCTATGCAACCATGCCTGGCTTTTAATGTACAATCAAGGGACTGAACACAGCTTCTCCTGCTTATAATAAAAACACTTTATAGACTGACTTATCTCCCTAGCACTACTGTTCATTTTAAAACATCTGTTTATGTTATATTATCGTTAATATTTAAATGGTAATATAATGCCATTGATGGTTGATTTTTTTGTTGTTGTTGAGAGTGCAGACAAGAGTAGACAAATTCAGATATGTAATTTGCCAAACTAACCAACTTCCCTTCCCCAGTTTTGATTCTGGAAGAATCTTTGTCCAGTAAAATAGTTGATATTATGAAGAAAACTTTCAAATACAAGCCATTCCTTTTAATGTTTGTTCTCTTTTTATTAATGAAATTAATCATCTAATGTTAAATGCTGACATTTCAAACAGATAGCACTGTTTCACCTTTTAAAATAATTTTAGTTGATTTTTAAACTCTACAACATAGCTGATCTCATTTAGAACCCCTCCCATATGAGAACTCCGCTTATAGACTCACCAAATTTCATATTTTGTCATATGTATTAAGGCTTATCCAGCTAACTTTGTACCCCAAAATGTTCTTCAGTGAGTGCCCATCCACTGGAGCCTCATTAGCCTATCTAGTGTCTTAGGGAAGACAAACTCTCTCTCTCCCTGAGAGGTATTGTTGCCAATCTTTCCATATCTAATGTTGGAGCTTCTAACCTTCTTCCCCATCCTTACTTATTTATTTTTTGTACTGGCTTTTTGATTGAAGAGAGAAGTGTGGCAGGAAGATGTGTGATCAATGGTTTTGACTTCTGTGCTTCTCACTATCCCGGGGTCAGTGTGCTGACTGTATCTTCACTCAGGTATCCTCAAGTTGAAGCTGGTGGAGGTACAGGTGTACAATGCCAGCACTGCGGACATCGAGGCAGGAAGAGCAGAAGCTGAGTCTCATCCTTAGCCACCTAAGCTAGTTTAAAGCTAACACGGATTACGAGAGACCCTGTTATCATAAAAAAAAACAAAAACAAATAAACAAACCTGAAAGAACCCGCAGCTTGGAAAGATCAAGCTGGTGTGTAACAAGAGGACTCAGTCTTCACAGTGCATAGTCCAGGCTGTGAGGGCTTTATTGTATAAAATTCAGAAAGGACAAAATGTGTGGGACTGCTGCTCCAGATTATTGCTATTGTTGTTGTTGTTATTATTATTACTATTTAAGCTTAAGGACAATTTTCTTAGACTTTATATGAAAAACTTACAGAACATGAAAAGTATAAATCTCAGCAGCTGTTCGGAGGAGAATGCGGGAGGTGAAGGAAACAAAGCCAGCATGAAAGTCAACTGCCTGGCAGAGTAGGAGTCACATGGCTGGAGGAGAGGTTTAGAGAAAGAAGAAGAAAGTCAAAAATGTTGGGGAAGCCCAAAGTGTTAGGGAAAGCATGCTCATAAAGAGATAGAAATACAAAAAGGACAGGCTCTGGAATTTTTGAAATAGCCTGCAGTCTTCTGAATACATGTATATGGTTCCCAATAAGCTACCATATTAGGACAGAAATTATGGGCAAGAAAAATAAACTATCTCATTTAAACACTAATTATGCCTATCACTTTAGCATGGATGAAGGTGAACCCTGCTCTTTAGGGGTAGGCCCTGGGTACCTAGAAACTAACAGAAGGGACTCCTGTTCCATAGGTAGTTTCATTTCTCTTTAAAGACTGTGGTTGCTTGGCTGAAATGCCAATACAGAATGGCCCAGAATGCACACAAATTCATTACTACATATGAATATATATACTTGTGCCCTGCCATCTCTAACCACAGTAAGAAAAATCTTTGACTATATTTTAGGAATGATATATATGAAAGAAATTAGGAATTTGACAATTAGCTAGCCTAGGCAGAATTTATAACAAAGATGACAGTGGACTTAGGGACAATTTAAAATGAAGTCTTATACTGGAAAGAGTCAAAGGAGGAAGAAAGAGACAAAATGATCCTATGTTAAGATGGTAAAGATGATCAGATCTTTAGGGAAGAGTAAAACCACGTTCTGTCTGCCGTAAAATCAATGTGTCAACTCTGAAATAAGGTTTTGACTAAAAGTCTGGGATTATTTGCCAATTTTTCTTTTCCTACCTCATTCCTACTTGTTTTGAATTGTAATCAAAGGCACTTATACAGTTTTTAAGCTGACTGAGGAGGTAAAGATATTACTCCAGGGCTGGAGAGAGGGCTCAGCAGTGAAAGACTTGCTGCTCTTCCCAAGGATTAAAGTTAAGTTGATTCCTACCACCCACGTTAGGTGATTCACAACTGCGTGTAACTCCAACTTCGGGGGGATCTAACACCCTCTTTTGGTCTCTGCCAGCACCTACATGGATGTGCATATACATACACATAGACACACACAAGTGCACAGTAATAAAAAATAAGAAAAATATATCGTTTTTCAGTCTTGCCACGTCAATTTATGTTATTATGTATTTTTAATTTTATTGAATTTTCTTTGTTTCCTTCCAGAATGTTTAAGTATTTTCACTATCCATCAGGAAAGACTCTCCCAGTGATGCCTGTTATGCACACCCCTACCATTAGCTCTTCTTCAAGGAATCAAGACCAGAGGTTTTGATCACAGCAGAGAAGAACTCCTTCATTAAAGCTGCATTAATTATCTCTACACTTAGCTGTCACCGATAGCTTTGTTATTGGGCCATTTGCATACTTGTGTGACAAGTATTTAATAGTCACTATGAATATTGTGCTCCACCCTGCATACTGGGAGCATATGAACTAAGAAGCATTAATAATAGAGAGTGCACAAAGTATCATATACATATTTTGTGCACAGTCTGGTAAATTGGGCCTTGTGTTATGATAGGCTATCAAAGCTAGCTAGACTTAAAATGTCTCCAGCTTAATCTTTATTTATCAAATAGTAAGATATATGTTCCTAAGTTATCACTGGGCTTAGAGTCCATTGGGGAAGGCAGGAAAAGTGCAATTGCTTTGAGAGATGGCTCTGATTCTATCTTGAGAGATGTTAATCCAGTCTTGGGGACAGTAATTTTTACTAGAGAAACGCAGGTCGTTCACACACTATGCTAACTTCCTCCTGTTTCCTTTTGGTTCCGGCATTTTGCCTTATCATGCGACACCCATCCTTATATAGACCATGCCTATAACTTCCAAATGGTACTTGATCTATTTATTTGAACTTTCAAAGTCTGGACAGCAGATACAATGGAAAACATCTGAGTCCAGTGAGCTGCCATGAGATTACTGCACCTTAGAAGTAACTTGGGTGTGCCTGGTTGCCTTGTGTGTGCTGGAATGTCAAGTCACAGCAGGTCTTCTTAAGAGTGGCTGGCCCTTGCTCCATCAGAGGAGATGGTAGCCCATGTGAGAACAGAGATTACTTTAAATTCTTTCTTAAAAAATATTTTATTTGTTATTTTTATTTTATATGAATAAGTATATTGCTTGCGTGTATGTAAATGCACCACATGTGTCATGCAGTGCCTATGGAGATCAGAAGATCATGTGAACCCCCATGGAACTGAAATTACAGATGGTTGTTAGCTGCCATGTGGGTACTGGGAACCAAATCCAGGTTCTCTTCAAGAGTGGCCTGTGCTCATTGAACCATCTCTCCAGTCCCCTTTAATTCTTAAATTAAATAATTCTGTATGTGTGTGTTAGGCTCACCCATTCTGGCACACAGGGATAGCAGAAGCTGACATCAGAATTTCTTTCCCCTTTATCCAACTTATTTTTTGAGACAGGGTCTCTCACTGAAGTTTACTCTTTTGACCAGGGTGGTTGGCCAGCAAGCTCCAGGCTTCTCTTGTCACTCCACCACCCGCACTGGGGTTATACTCAGGTCCTCCTGCTCTACAGCAATCAGTTTTACACACCAAGCTCTCTGTTAGATCCTTAGCTTCTTTGTTGTAAAGGACGGAGTAGCATGAGGTAGACAATGCATGATGGAAACGTTCAGCTTAAGCACTTACAGGAGAGGATTTGTGTTAGGCTGTAGCCATGATCTCTAATATCTGCGCACTGTAGCTGAGCAAAAGAAATCACTGGGGTCTGCCTGTGAAAGCCAGGGCAGTGAGCATGCCATGGCTCGCACAGAAGCGCCTTTATTTCACAGAAGGCAACTAATAAACTCCTACAACAGAAGACTGTTTGATGGAGAGAGACAGAGAGAATGTGTCAGGGGGCAGGAAAAAAAAGACTTACAAAGAATTCAAACTGAAATTTAGTAATAGAAAGCTAATGTACTGAAAAAATAAGCTTGCTGCTAACCAGAAAGACACGGCAAGGAAGGGGATAAGAATTAGTGCCAGGTTAATACGTAAATCAAAATTTTGCAATTATGCAAATGAGAAAGCCATTTCATTTCCATCTGATTTCAGAATAAAGGCCCTAATTTTGATGAATATATGAAATGATTTTAAGAAAGTGAGATGATGAATTGCATCAAACCAAAGATATCAATCTCCCACCAAGAAAGGAAGATGATTAAAATATTATACATGTATATAATACATGCATTTAAAAACATGCATATGCTCCTATAAATACATTCCAAATTATCATTTATGCATTTAAAGCATAACATGCTTTTTGTAAAGCACTTTGTAGTCTTTATGACATTTTCTGAACAGCTCCTGAGGTGAAGAAAATATGAGCACTAGTTACATTTACGCAGCTTAGTATCCTACTCAGTTAAAACCAAGCTCTCTTTTCTAAAATATCATGCAGCAGAGGATGGAGAGATGGCTCAGCCATTAAGGGTACTCACTGCTCTTGCAGAGCAGCAGAGCTAATTTTCTATCACAGGCTCTCAACCTCTAATCACCATAGCTCCAGCTTCTTCTTCTGGCCTCCATGGTCCCTGCATACAGGTTGCATATACTCACCCAGTAATACACACATAAGATCTAATTTAAAAAATAAGTATAAGTCTTTGAAAATAGGACAAAGAGAGTCACAATAAAGGTGTTCACAGAGTACCAGGCATGGTGGTACAATTCTTTGATCCCAGGACTCAGAGGGCAGAGGCAAGTAGATCTTTGTGAGATCAAAGTTAGCCTGGTCTACATAGCATTCCAGGACAGACAGACAGTACTACACAGTAAAACTCTTTCTCAAAAGGAAAATGCAAAAGAAAAAGAAAATAAGGTAGTGAGCAATAGTCGCCTGGTGTCGACTCCTGGCACACACGCACACACACACACACACGCGCGCGCGCGCACACACACACAATGAAGAGTGTTCTGGGGAATGTAAGGTAATAATGTGCTTTGATAGATGATGTTGGGTCATGTAGAATAAGAAGTCAAAGTTACCCAGAGCTTGTATTAACTCTGTGAAGCACAGTTTCTTAGAAATGATTGAAACCTACAGAGAAGGAAAACCAAATGTGTAGACTAAAGAGATAAGCGTTTTAAATGCAAATTAACAATAGGCAAGAAAAGTTTGTATTTAACCCATGACCATATATCATATGCCGTATGTTTGTTAGAATATTTCATTTCCTTCCAAATAGCCTAACTTCCCTTCAGCATTAAGATTTATGAGTCACACTTCCTGGCTGTCCTCATATGGACAAGCAGATGAGTAGACAGTGAGAATTTTGGAAGGTATACAAGTTGAGAACAAATATGTTCGAAATCACATAAAACAGGCAAAATCACAAAAAGCAAGGGTTTTAAATTATGAGATACTTTGGACAAGGAAGACCTAAGAATGTATTTTTTTACACAACTAAAATACTAAGCTTAAAAAGGCATTGTGTTTCCTATCCAATGAAACTATACACTACTTGTTGCCAAAGAGTAGGTGACCTATAGATGTTAGGCCCCTACACAATGTTCTGTGGTTTACAGTCCTTGATAATACACCTGATACTAGAGGTGATTTTGATGACATTTAACAAATCATGATTCTTTTTCTCTCTTTTACTTTTCTACATATTAAAAAATGGTGCTGGAGAATGAACCCAGGGCCTTGGAAATGCTGTTCACACTCTCTATCTAACCCAGATCCCCAGCTTCTATTTATGTACTTGATATTTACTTGATTACTTATTTACATATTTATTTATTATTTTAGGGTCAGATGGCTCTAGCTAAGTTGCCCTGGTGGGCTTTGAAATCATAATCCTCTTGCCTCTACATCCCTTACAGCTGGAATGAAGGGCTTCACCTCCAGATCCACCCCATCTCACTGTTAAATCCTATGTGTCTTCAGATTGTTCTTTTGTTGCTACAGAAAGCAAAATTACATTCAGCAATCTTTAGAACAGAATGGATTTTTTGTTGTTGTTGTTCATTGACTTCTTTGTCTCTCCAGTTAGAATTAAGGATTATGATACAAAAGTAAAATGAGAATTGACTTAAAGGTCATGGGACATTCTGAAGGGCTTATTTCATGCCAATAAAGCAGATAACAACACAACCTATTAAGAGCAGAAGTCATTCCATGCTGTTCTTTATTTCCTAGGACTTGTTCTTTGAACATCTTTTTTCACAATGCTATGCTTAGCTTTTTCTTCCATGACCTTGGCCTTAACTATCCTCTACATGTTGCTGACTTCTGATACATATATTTATATAATTTATATTTATATGGTTTCCAGACTTTTTCTCCAAATGTCTTATACAGTCTCTCTCTCTCTCTCTCTCTCTCTCTCTCTCTCTTTCTCTCTCTCTCTCTTTCTCTCTTTTCATGGAGTTATCAGTGTCTCTTCATTTGTATAAATTGTTCATCATCTGCTAACCTTATCTGCTAACCTTATCAACTGCACCATCCAGTGTATTCTACCTTATGTTTCAGTGAAACTTTTGCAATAAGAACTGGACATAGAGTGACTTTGTAAGTGAATACTTTGATAGTTAGCCTTCTTCCATCTATTCTCTACAAAAGCCACGTGGTCCTTTTCATTGGGAAGATCTCTTTTAGTAGGAACATCTTCTCTCAGTTCCTGTGGATTGGTCTGTGATTGCTTGCTCTAATGTCTCACAGAACCCTTTGCAGTCTCTGGACTCTCTTCCCTCAGAGCCCCCATTCTGTACCACTTTAGTCTGCAGGCCTTCTTGCTCTTCCTCAAGCCAGCCAAGTATAAAGCACTCTCAAGTCTAATCTGTTGTGTTCTGTCCTGGTGTCATTTCTGATAAATATCCACTTGACACTCTCTTTACTCTCTCGAGCTCTTCATTTAAATGTTAGCTTTCCAAGTATGTCTTTGTTAAGTACTATAGCTGCATAACACACTTACTGTCTTCAGCAACAGCAGTCTCCAGCCCCTCACCTGATTTTGTTTTCGCTATGGTGATTTTTGCTGCCGATTACACATACAATAAATCTGTCCTAATTATCTGTAAATTATTAGTAAATTCAAAAGTTTTTCCCCTTCGTGAATGAATCTGTGACACCACATTCAGCACTCCTGTTGTATCCAGTCACTTATGGGGACATTCAGAAGTAGGAATCGTGCACTCTTAGGAGCAGCTCCAAGTTGAAAATATTGCAAGGCAACTCCCTGTCTGTTTGGTTAAACTATATATGATGAAGGGGAGTCTTTTCTGTAGTCTGCTTTGTAGACTTATTTTTATTTTACTTTGTGTCTGTGTTTCTGAGTGAGAGTGCATGTGTGTACGTTTTTTATAGCTAGTAATTTTTCTGCTTGTAATGTCTCCCACGTATGTTTTTCCTAACTTCCAGGAGACTATTGTGTGCTTTCCAAGGAAAACATGTGTATCAAATGAACTTTGCTCAAGCCTAAGTTATTTAGTGAGGCAAAACTTCATTGTTCTTGAATCAACAACAGGAGGAGTCTTTATACATAAAGCATGGTTCTAATACTGATCTGAGAAGGGGCTTACAAAACACCTCTGTATTTACCGTAAGAACAATAATCAGTAGTGTTAATTCAGTGTTCCTTGAAGGTTCATAGGACATAATACTGTGCACCATGACATTCTACTATATTTGTAATATTTTTGTGGGTATAAAATAGTAATATTCAACTATATTTACTTTAATTTTGTTATTCTTTTCCTTAGAATAGAGGAGATGCTATGGAAAACAGGCACTTGGGACAGGAGATGGTTCATCTGGAAACTGCTGTCCAAGGCTGAGGATCCGAGTTTATGCCTACGGCAGCAGCACAGTGACAGGTGCTACAGTCTCAGTCTTAGAGAAGCAGAGTCAGGAGGACGCTGGGAGTGGAGCCGGCCAGCCGGCCTGTCTGTCTGATAGAGTTGACTCCTGGCTATGAGACTATCACAAAAAAATTGAAGTTTTGGCTCACTAAATAACTTAGGCTTGAGCAGAGTTCATTTAATACACATGTTTTCCTTGGAAAGCACACCACAGCCTCCTGGAAGTTAGGAAAAACATATGTCAGAGACATTACAAGTAGCAAAATTACTAGCAATACAAACATACAGACATGCACTATCACACAGAAGCACAGATACAAAATAAAAATAAGGCTACAAAGCAGACTACAGAAAATACTCCCCTTCATCATATATGGTTTAAGTAAACAGACAGGGAGTTGCCTTGCAATATTTTCAACTTGGAGCTGCTCCTGCTTGGGTGCACGATTCCTACTTCTGAATGTCTCCAAGAGTGACTGGATAGTGAGACTGCCAAAAATAATGTGGAACATGACAGAGAAATACACTGACTCCCTGGCCTCCTCATAAGCAGAGCCGTACCACATTTCTTCACTAGTATATTTTGAATGTTTGAGCTGTGGAGCCTGGAATATGGTCACAGTCAAATTATTGCATTATTATTTCATTTAATTTCCCCAAATTCAACATCAGGGTACTGCAGGCTCTGGACATCCATAAACACAGAACAGACAGGACAAAATGATGGCCATTGCACAGGTGTGAAATGGGGCAGGGTCAGGAGTCCTGAAAATTACAGTTCTGTTTGTGAATAGCTTTGCACTGGATGAGACAGTGAAAGGGATGGATTTATGAAAAAGCCAGTCAACCTTTAAATATATCTGTCTAATCTGAGTGCATCATCCCAGGATCACGGACAAGGCCACAGAGCTTGCTCTTACATAAGTCGGACATACAGGTTTATAATAGACTGACTATTTTATTTTAGGGGCTTCAGAGATGACTTAGCAGTTAAGAGAGTATACTGCTTTGGCAGAGTCACTGAGTTTGATCTTCAGCACTCACGTTGGGCAGCTCACAAACTGCCTGCAACACCATCTCCTGGGTGACCTGACACCTCTGGACTCAGTGGGCACCCGTACTCTAATGAATATACATACATAATTTTAAAATAATAAAAAGAAATCTTTAACAAGCTATTTTACTACGTGTGTGTGTGTGTGTGTGTGTGTGTGTGTGTGTGTGCATGTGATATGAGTGTGGGCATCCATGCTCCATCAGGTGTGTGGCCTTCAGTTGACAAGTTTATGAATTCCTTCTCTTCTGCCTTTACCTGGGTTCCAGCAATTAACCTCTGGTCATTTGGCTTACACAGCAAGTGACTTTACCTACCAAGCCACTGTCTCCCTTTTTATCATTATTGCTATTATTATCATTACCATCATCATTGAATCAAAATGCAAAGTATGTTAGTACAGTGATTAGTCTAACCTGAGAGGAGTCTCCAGAGATCACAGGTTTAAAATCCGAGAATATGAAATTTACTGCTGTCTCGGTATATGTTTTCTCTGAATTTTAAGGAGCACTGTCTCCACGACGTCCTTCTTCCAACTTTCCCAGATTATCAAATGAATCAAGGAACATAAAAGCAATTTGAGAATGACTAAATATTATGACATATTAAAATAACGAGTAACCATTATGTACTGTTAATCATTCCACTGATGTTGGAAGTAACTGTTTATTGAGGAGTTCTTTAGGAGGTAGTTTGGGGATACAGTCGTTCATTCTTATAAATCAAGGGAAATGAAAGAAATACAGAGATGCAAATCTCTAGAACTCTGGCCCTCAGCATCTCTCAGCTAACAGGATTGATTTTTATGCACAGTGCTCACCTGACAGCTCTGTTAGCCTTTTTGTTGTGGTGATTTTTTTTTTCTGTCTTTCTAGCAAATGAGTCGGTCTAGTGTACAAGTAAAATTAAATAAAGAAAGGACATTGAGCGGACCACTGACAGAACGCCACATGCTCTCGACCTTGAGATCTGGTTTCCCCTCCCGAGGCCAGCAGAACTGTCACTTTGACTTAATTGTTTCTTTAGGGAGTCAGAGCTGATAGCGGACCATGATTTGTGTTGATTTTCAATAAAGTTACTGCTGGGGTATTTAAGCCTAAACATCTGCATGATGGCTTTATTGAACTTGTGTATGTGACACTAATAAAGAAAGGACAGAGAGATCCTCATCTACGCTGTCTTCATATCTTCTTCGGCAGCTGGAACTGTAAACTCGTTATCAACCTTGCCAAGCCAGCTTATAGAATTCTGAGGAATAAACATTTCTCAATCATTTACAGAAACTCAGAAAGTGTCGTCCCATTATTGGTTGAAATAGAAACTGTTGTTTTGTCGTTACTTCCAGGTCAATGATATAGAGAAAAAGTCAACCAGGTCAGTTTTGATTTTATATTTTTTTTTCCTGTTTTCATAGAACAAAACTGTTAAAAAATAAACATGTTAACGGTAGAATATCTAATACAAAAGAACCAAGAAAAGGAAAAATGAGAGACGAGAGAGAGAGAGAGAGAGAGAGAGAGAGAACAAAAAGGGGCAAGAGCAAGGGAAAAATGGGAAACAAGACAAACTATGCTTTAGAGCTGCTGATATTTATGCACAATTTTTGTAAGATAGACATTAGACGCAATTTTGTCTGTGTTGACATGTACACACATACATACATACATACATACATACATACATACATGCACATGCACAAGAAGGGCTTTCTAACTGAGTCAAACTACCTATTCTATAATGATTTGTTATGATGATTATAAGTAGCCAAGAATAAGGTTTCCATAGAATCACTATTTGATTTTTGAACAACAAAAAAATGTCAAATTTAAGTCAAAATACTAGAACAGCCAGACATCAAAGAATCTTGCATGAACTCTAGTACCAAATTACTGAAAGAATACTATAAACCCTCTTTGTCCTCATTTTTCTTCATTTTACTTTAAATCCAATATATTGAGAATTAAGGGCAAAATTAGTTGTTTCCCACACAGGGAGCAGTTTGACACACTCTTGTTTGGAAGATCAGTAATCCTTTCTAATTGCACAGCTAAAATTGAACAGGTATGATAGGAGGTAATGTGTAAATAATTAAGTCTTACTTTTGCAATATGAATATGTTTAATGTGTAAACAGTTACTGACAGCCAAGCAGTCCCTTAGCATAATGACTAGAATTGGACTCATGTGCACAATATTAAAATGCTTCCATTTTACTTTTTAAATATCTATTTTTATTTTTATTGTGTGTATGTGTATATATGCGCCATGTGTCTTCAGGTACATTGGAAGGCCAGAAGACAACCTGACACGGGTGCCTGGAACTGAACTGAGTTCCACTGCGAAATCTGAGCATGCACTGAACCACTGTCTTCTCTATTCCTTACATTCTAATTTTTAAACAAGTTGAAAAAGATGAACAGAGATATTAGATATAGTTTGGATAATTAATTCTTGAGGGGAAAAGTGTGATCAGTTTCCTCTAAAAAATGTAAAAGATTGAGAAATTGTTTCCCCAAAAGAGCAAATATGTTTTGTAGGGGAAAAATTCAATTTAGAGGCTTGTGTAATTGCACAGATTGGTAGTAGAATTTCACAGCTACGGACATTCATTAACAATCAATTTAATTTTAATTTGGAATCACATCCCTCCTAATGGGGAAAAATCTTCACACTTTCAAACTTGTGCCATTGTTAGATTCCATCACACCCTGCTTGGTAGCACAAGTTCTTTGAAGAGCAGCCAAACTACACAGCACAAGCACATCATTTTTTAAAATGGACACATTTTATTAGAAGAACTTACAGTAAAATAGAAAAAAAATCCTCTTTATAAAACTTTTCTTTAGATAAAATAAGGATGAACATTCATTATTCCTTTAGCCCAAATGTCTCATGTATATAGTTTTAAGTTGTTATCATGTGCATATTTGAAAGTGTTCTATATTTTAAATTGCTTTGTAGAAAGACCTATTCTCTCTGAAAATGTCCAGTATCCAATGTTCTCACTGTAGTGAAGTTTAAGAATTTTAAACATTTTCTATTTTGGTAAGGAAACATTGCTGATGAATTTTCATGTATATGGTATATAATTTCCAAGTGTTTTCAACTTACATGAGGATTTTGGTATTTCTTAGAATATTGTCAGTTTTTGCTTATTTCTTCCAGTTTATCCATTGAGATTACTTTCATATATATACAAATACCTATCAGTATATAATCATTGGTCTATAGGTTTGCTTTTCCCCTTAATAAACCCTATTTTCTGTCATATTATTGAATACATTACTTCCTTCATTATAATTTTGCTTAAGATTTCATTATGCAATGACATTTTTGAGAATAAACAAAAAATTACAGTAATGGAATCTTTGCATGACAAAAAGTGCCAGAAAAAAAAATCTTCTACAAATGAAAAGTTCTCATGAACCACTTAAACTCATAAACAGACTCTGAAAACAAGCAAATTCCTTTTTTCTTTAGTATGCTTGGAAAATGAAATGCCCTCCACTGGCTCACGTGTTAAACTGGTTTTCTCCATCAGATAGGACTGTTTGGAGAGGTTTGGAAACCTAAAGAGCTGGGATTTAGACGGAGGAAATAGTTACTTCCGATGGGACACAGCATTGCTGCTTCCCAGCTTTGCCTCTGCTTCCTGTCAACCATGTGATGAACAGCCTCTGCCACACTCTCCTAGTCCTGACGCTGCGCTAGAATTCGGCTGCAGAAAGCAAAATCGAATGACCATGGACCGAATTTTCTGAAGCCGTGAGCCAACACGTGTTTCCTCTGCTATGATGATTCTGTACTTGGTCACAGAAGCAAGAGAAGTGACCGCCAGGCTGATCATCTCTCCAGGATTCAGCCTCTGTCGCCCCAATCATATTATCCGCAGTTTTCCTAGTTTTTGTTTTGTTTTGTTTTGTTTTTCCTTAAAGAAGCTTCTACCTTTCCATGTACTAATTTTGTTAGAAAAGTGTTATTGTTGTATGACTTGAAAATATTATCTTTGTTTTTCAAAATATTGATCCACCTGCTTGAGCTAATGACAATTTTCTTACTCAGAGTGTGTTGATGCATGTACTTGAGACTCATTAGCTTATTACATTTAATCCAATAGTTATTTCTCATTCTCTTTAGAAAGGGTAATCCTTGACAGATAAAATCTGTAGAAAGATAAAGGAAGTAATTAGGACGTTGATTAATGTAAATGGCAGGCTTGATTTTATAGCTGTGCTTTAAGACATCTGCAGTACAAAGAGGACGCTTTCCTTATGTACACCTGAAATATTTGAAAAACCTTTTGTTAACAATGAGTACCTGCAGTTGGGACGATGTCTCAGTAATAACCAAAACTGATGTGCACACATGTGGTCCTGGGTTTCAACCCCACCACCTACATAAAAATGCTCCATATGTCTGGAAGCACAGTGGTTGGATGCAGAGGTCCTGACAGCCTGCCTGGATAATCTGCCTGGTAAAAGTAGCGAGCTTCAGGGTCAGTGAAAACCCCTGCATCAAAAGAATAATGAAGAAATAGTAGAGCAGGACACCCAGCATCTTCCTCTGGGAACCACATGCACCTGTGCACACATGTACACATACGTACATGCACATTAAAAAAAGAAAAACAATGCATGAAAGTCAAACAATCGAATAAGTTAAATTACCTATGACAAAAGGCACAAGTCATTTTAGTAGAAAAAGCTCATAAATTTAAGGTAAGCATTCTGTATTATGATTGGGGATGAACTACAAATCCAAAAGCACCACATAGGAAAAATTTTAGGAAACCATGAAGAGCAGAGACTATGATTTGCCATTAACACTTCAATCAAATTATTATTTACTTTGGAATATTTATGTCATTTTCATTTAATACTCTCTCCAAATAATGATGCAATAGAGCATTATATACCTACCATGATTATCATCCTAAATCTGGTCTTCAGTCATTACTCATAGAACTTATCTGATTCTTGAAAACTGGTTGTCCAATTGAACAATTTACTACAGTTTGTTTTACCAGGAATTAATAAAATGGTGACTTTCTTTCAAAGGTGAATTTATAGACAATGTTTTTTCTTTTCCTCACCTTGTGCACAGAAATTTATTTTTTTTAAAATCTATTATTGGTTTGTGTATGTGAGATAGGAGCAGAGACAGAGAAAGGGACATGTTTGTGTATACATATGTTCAAATACATGTGCACATGTGTGTGTCGAAGCCAGAGGACAACCTCCTCATGAGCTGGTCACCTCTTTTTGAGTTAGGCTTCTCACTGTCATTGAGCACACCAAGTAGGTTGGGATAAGCTGATGGCCCATTAAGCTCCCGGGATCTTCCTTCCTCCACCTCCCCAGAGCTGGGACTACAAGGGTGCTCCACTACCCCTGTCTTTTTCACATGGGTTGGGAACCAGGTCCTTGTGCTTGCAAGATAAGTAGTTTACTGACAGGCTCTCTCACCAGTCTGAAATGTACTGTCCCTTTAAAAGTCAAAAATAAATGTAAGAATATATAGAATAACGAGTAACTGTGAAATGTGAGTGAGTGTGTGCATGTGTGTGTGTGTGTGTGTGTGTTTTGCTGCATGAATGTGAACACAAGCAAACAAATGTAAGCTTTGGAGTGTGGCTGACTATGCATTTCAATGTCCTTCAAACACGGGAAAATGGTAGCAGAATCAAGAAGAGATGGAAAGGTTGACAGACATAGATCACAATGCACTCATCAGCCTCTTGTGGAGTCTCACAGAGACCAGCTGAGAGCTCACAGAAAATTAAGAGCCAACCTAGAAGATAAAGTATAGAATAAAATGCATCTGAAAAGTTGTGACTGATATATTGGAAGGACATTCCTATAGTTTAGTTAACCATTGCTATAAAAGAAACCCACCTACATAAATAGGAATTCCCAATCTGACATTTGTCTGAGCGTCAGTTCCATGCTGTGCAGATGAATCTTTATTTCAAACTCTTTCATAAATACAGGTCTACAAATTAGGTTCCCTTCCTCTGTCTTTTACATTCTGTGTATTTTGAAATGTGTATCTGCCTGTATATTCTAGTTACCTTTCCATTTGAAAGATTCGCTTAAATTTATTTTTAATTATTTGTATATGGGTGTCTATGTGGGAGCATGAGCCTCCAGGGGCTTGAAGAGAGCATTGGAACTCCAGGACCTATGGTTATAGATAGTTGTAAGTTATTCAAGGTAGGGGCTAGGAAATCATCGCAGGTTCTCTACAATAACTTAAGTACTCTTAACCACGGAGCCATTTCTCCAACCCTCTAGTTACATTTCTGTTTCTCTAACCAAAACAGTTCTGGGGTTTATTTTGTTTACACTTCCATGTCGTAGTCCACCACTGAAGAGGTAAGACTAGCTCAGGACAGGAGCAGGTGCCATGGGAGATGCTGCTTGCTGACTCTTTTTCACTGACTTGTATTTAGCTAGCTTTCTTATTCAGCCTATACAGCTTGCCCAGGGATTGGTGCCACTCACAGTTGCCTGGGCCCACCAACATAAAAATAGCAATAAAGATGATTCCCCACAGACTTGCCCACAGGCCAATCTGATCTACGGAATTCCTCAACTGAAATTCAGATTTCAGAAGAGTATAGACTATGTCAAGTTGATAGTTGAAATTACTTAGGACACCAGCATCAGACAGAATTTAGAAAATATATGTCTTGTACCCTTTCAATGATCCTAAGGGCAAGAATAACTAAGATCATCTGATAAATGCAGAAAATCAGGCTCAAAATCATTCACTATCTTGTCCAAGTTGGTGTAGATTCTGAGCTGCATGATCATCAAAAGTTCATATACGCCTCTCAAAAGCCCATTTATTCTTTCTGCCTCTTCAATAAATTTATTCCCCTCTATTTTATTTTATTTTTTAACTTTGTAAATATTTTTATTGTGTTTTGGTGCCTTTTGTATAGTATATCTTACTCAAATTTATATTCCTTTCACCAATCCACACCTCCCTTAATCCCCTCAATGGATTTCATGTATTCTGTCATAAATGTTAAGGCCTATCTGATCCAGCATTTGTACCCAGGTGCCCCTTGGTATGAGTTAGTTCATCCACTACAGTCTAGTCACTATCTAGAGTCACTCCCTTAAAGAAAATCAATTATCCCTCACTCCACAGTAATCTGTTGCCAACAGTTCCTTGGCTAAGGTTGCCCGCTTCCTCAGGTTTATGCTGGGTTTTGTCTGATTGAGCTGGCACGGGTCTTGCACACACTACCATCATTGTTGCAAGTTCATGTAAGCAACTTCCCAGAGGCCATAAAGTTTCTGTTTCCTTATGTTTATGCAGCAGCTTTTTCACTTACAATCTTTCTTCCCAGTCTTCCACAATAGTCTGGGGGACACTTAACTCTGAAGTCTCTTAGTCTCTAAAAATGGGCCAGTTGCGGCCTTTTATGTACATTGCACTCTGTTGTTTGAGGATGCTTCACTGATGAGAGTTGAGGAATGCTTTAGTAGGCTCTCTACTCCCTTTCCACTAGATCCATGAGCCTTAGGAGTAGATGTGTCACATAGGGCTGGGCATCTCTCAGGCATATATTCTCTGTGTGTGAACTGTAGTAGAGTTCCAAAATAGCCTCCACCTTTTGTAAAAAGAAGCTTCTTTGATGAGAGTTGTATAATATAGTTGTCTGTATATATAAGAACCCATATTTAGCATACAGTAAGCAATTTCATTATTCTAAATATGACAGATCTAAGGAATCTGCCTTCCTCTGGCTCTCATCTGAGCATCACTATGGTTACAAGTTCAGTATACCAGGCCTAACTTTAAATGTGGGATCAGAGTTTCCAATTCAGGTCCTCATGCTTTCAATTCAAGCACTTTATCATTTGAGTCATCTGAACTCCAGAATTTTGTTACTTAAGTGTAAATTTCTTTTTTAAAGATTTAATTTTTATTTATGTGTGTGTGGGGGGTGAGTGGGTTTAGTCTACGGTATGAGCACACATGCCCTCAGAGGCATTAGATCCCGTGGAACTTGGAGTGACGGGCAATTGTGAGCTTCCTGATACAGGTGCAGGAAATCAAACTTAGGTCCTCTGCAAGAGCAGCAAATGTTCTTAACCTCTGAGTCAACTCTCTGGTTCTGTAAATTTATTTTTGTATGAAAGTTAATATTATTATTTAAAATTTTGGGATGACAACCAAAGTCCATTTCTACCACCCAGTTCCTTCATCAAATTCATAGACTATTTCATGCGTCTAAAAAATTGGTGTCATGGATCAGTACTTAGGATTTCAAATATCCTCTTCTTTCCTTTGGATTTCTTAAAGGGATAAACTTTGATTTCACCAACTTGTTAATGCTAATCAACTTAGCATTCTGCCCATTGTCCACTTTTTTTTTTGAGAGGAATTTCCCTGTGCATACACTGACATATACACAGGAGTGTCTCTCCTGGAAAAGCATGAATTTTCAAGATGTTCAAGTACAAAAAATGAAGTATTATTTTTCTTGTTGTTTGGTAACAACTTACTTCTCTAGAGCTGTCGGTGATCTCTGATATGAGCATGTGTGTGGTATTGTTATTAGATAGGAGTTCATGACTTTTCACTTTAAAAAAACATAAAAACACATGCTAATCTTCGATCATCCTTTATGGTAAAGTATCATCATGTAATTCAGTATTTATTTTTATATAAATACTTTTCCTGCCTGTTAAGTAATTTAGTTTACTGGTTGACCTTTTCAGTAATGTCAGTGTCTGATTTTCTATGAGATTAAATTTGAGAATCTCTTAATGTTCTCTGTTACACTCATCATCAGACATATAGAAAGTCAGAAACTCCAGAAGTGAATATTTTTCAGTTTAACAAGGTACAACTGACACAAAATTAAGATCAAATAGTCAGAAGTCCACTTTACAAAAGCTCTAGAGGTTTCAAAAAGCAAGACCCTGGGGTTTACTGGACAGTGTGAACCTTAGCTGGATGGTAATCTCTCTAGACTGCTAAACAAAGACGCCTGTCAGGAGACTTTGAAACGGAAAGCAGTGTGACCTCTGGGAAGGACGTAGTGCATGACCACACTGCAAGTCAACAGAAGCACAGAGGATCTCGGGTCAGGAAGGAGGCCTGCCAATCCTTCATGTCACTTCCTGCCCTCTCTCCTGGTCAAGTCCTTGGTTCCTCAGAACCCTTCAGAACTGAACATTTGATGTTCTTGTGGTGTCTCCAATCACCTGCTATTCCAACAAGACAGGAACAGGAAAAAACTGGCGCCTGGGGACAAGGAAATTCATGCCTACATTTCAGTTTACACATTACATGTGACTAGTTTTCCACCTGAAATCTTAGGTTACACTTACCCCTAGTCTAACTTGGCATGTGAAGAAATACCACCGCCACTCTGCTGGGTATAGTGTGCTTTGCAGACTTTTAGTGCTGTTCCAGTATTGACAGGGCTGGAGTTTGTTGTAAGGGAAGGATGAGTATAATTTAACCCACCCTGCTCCCATTAAACTGGGTAGCTTTTGATTGCCATGCTCAACAAATCCTGTGATAAAATCCCCACATAAGTGAATTATGAGATAAAGGGCGCATTTTAGCTAACAATTCCAGGTTGGCGGTTATCACTACTGGGAAGTCACAGCAACAGGAGCTTGTGACAGTTGGTCACATCACATCAACCGTCAGAAGTAGAGAGAAACGAATGCATGTATGCTGAGAACTCAGGCAGCTTTCTCTACTCTTAGATAGTCTAAGATCTCCTGCCTTGGGAATGGTGTCTCCCGCACTGGATGCGGTCTTCCCATGTCAGTTAAGACATAATCAGGAAAATCCCCCACATACATGTGCACATGCCACCAGACCTAGACAGATGCTCATTGAGACTCTTTTAGGTGATTTTATTTAGCATCAAGATGACAACTAGAACAAATCATTACACATAAATAATCATAAAGATAGGGTTTGGATTCTTCAGAACGAACTCATCCATTTGAAGGAGCTGCAGAGGGGTGACATGTGACCACCACCCTTGTCTTCCCATCACAGTGTCAGTCTTGAGTTTTTGTAGACGCTCCCCACAATTCTTGTGCTATTTCCCTAGGAGAATGGCTCATTTTTTCTATTTTCATACATTAGAAGTCAAAGAAAAGAGGGCTTGGCCCATGGAGAATCATCAGCTACCTCACCCAGGGTTAAGTGGAATACTTAGTAGAAAACTGTAAAAGCAAGTAAACTCAAATGAATCCATGAAAGTATCATTTCAACTCCCAGATCGAACCCTTTCTTCCTGCTCAGTACAGTCACTATTACCAAAGAAATAAGTATTTCTCATTGTGGGGAATAAAAAGAAAGCACAGACCCAGAAGTTAACAGTTTACAAAAGGAATAACACATGCGAGTCATTGGCAGTCACCCTCCAGTATTGACACAGAATGTGAGTATGCTATAGATGACTCTTCTAGGGATGTGTGTGTATATGAGAGATGAAGAGAACAGAGACAGAAGGGTTGTGGAAGGGTTTCATTTTTTTTCCTTTTTCTTAACAATCGATCCTACATCCAAAGGCAATGGAAAGTATCAAGTCACCTCACACCATGTAAAACTGCCACATCAACAGAGAACTGAAGTGGCTTTAGGTATGTTCCAGACAGAGACACAGCATTTCACATCACTGCTGATCTCCAGATAATGAGTCCCATCCTCCATTACGGATCTTCACTCCTCTGATACTTAATGGCACCTATCAGTGTAAGCCACTCTTACTGAACATGTTTACTATGCAAATTACTGTTACGAACAATTGCAAGAATTCTCATTGAATTCTTGATGCCATTCTGTAGCTTATGATCAATTACTCTCTTTCTTCCCCAGAGGAGAAATTTGATATTCAAAGAGATCAAGTGACCTGCCTAGGATAAGAGACCAAAGGCAAGCAGATCACTGGACTTCAAATGCAACAATCTACCTGCAGAACCAGCTTTCTTCTCCATGAACTACGAGTGAAAATGAGTGGATTAGACTCAACGAGAAAATCGATTCTCTCCCCTTTGCTTTAACATACTGAGAAAAGAACACAGCTGAGACAGGTAGGCACACTCTGCATTTGTCCAAAAATTTAGACATAGAGGCCTCAGATGATGAAATAGCTAAAGAGCAGGGCAGAGGACATGACTCAGGAAGTAAAGTGCTTGCTGCATAAGTATAAGAACTTGACTTTTAATCCACACAACTCACATAAAGTGGGACACAGTGGTGTTTGTGTTCACAATCCCAGCTCTCCTGTGGTGAGATGGGAGGCAGGGAGAATAACCAGAACTTCACAGGCCAGCTGGGCTGGTGTATACATCAGCACATAAGAGACACTCATGCCTGGAGAGGTCATAAACCCTAGAAATAAACCTACTTTTGTTGTATCCTTAGACCAATGTAATTTTTTACTGTACTCTGAATGTGGATCCTTATATTTACAGACAAGAACACCTCTCGCCACACAAAGAAGCTCCCTTCTGCAACAGATGGAGACTAATACAGAGTTCCACAATTGACCCAATACAGAGAATAAGTTTCCGTGAGGTACGCAACACTAACTGAGATGTCTACAACGTCATCTCCACACCCAAGGCTCAGAGAGTACTACTGATACAGGTGGTGGTGGAAAGAACATCACTCACCTCGCAAGTGGATCTTCCTCATGCAACAGGTGGTGGTTATCCCAGAAACCACAACTGGCCAAAGTGCAGAGAGTATCAAACCTCCACCACGTAAGGCCCAGGGATCATTGAGGAAGAGGACAGGAACATTATAAGCCCCCAAGATGGTTGATGACCCCGGGAAATAGAGATTTCCAGGAAGCAGGAAAGTTGTTCATATGAACATATAGCACAAGACCCCTGGAAGCTCAGGCCAGACAAAACCCTGGGGGACGTGGGGAAGAAACTCCAGCCTTAGCTGAAGAAGTATTGGCAATAGATCACATCTTTTCTTTAAAGGTGTGATGCTAGGGAGGTTGGCAGGCTCCAGTGGATGGACACACACCAAAGGACATTTGAGGACACAGACTTGGCTTGATAGGCCTTAATACATGCGAAAGAAATTCAGTAGGAGTTGGAGGGAATAAGAGGGAACACATAGGAGAGACAGTCTAAATATGATCAGATGTATTGTGTGACATTTTCAGAAATGTAATTCAAATTCTTTATATTGTTGGGAATTAAAATAAGAAAGAGACTCTGTCCGAGGTAAGGTGTAAAGTGAGGACTGACACTTGATTTGTCCTCTGACTTTCACATACCAACCGTGGTGTGTGCACGTCTGCACTGTCGTATATGAACACACACACACACACACACACACACACACACATACACACACACACACACCCCAAAAAAGAAAAATAGTTGTTCTGCTATCTGGCTTATCTTCATGGGTCTCTAGATGGAGCCAGGCGGCACCAGGTTCAGGACAGAGGTGCCACCTTACTGGGACTCCTCGCCTGCTGGGAGCCACACTTCTGTCTCTTTCCCTGCTCTTTGCTTCTTATTTGATATGATGAGGTTGCATGTATGTGACATTAGTTACAGGCATCCCTGATCATTTTCTTTCTATGGGCACAGTATAATTAACCAAAGCATCAAGAATTAGCTTTAGATTCATTTAAGGTTCTTTATCTAACATTAATTTACTTCACAAGCATTGATAAAACTGGAATGCAGATTGAAGAGCAAAATCCCCCCTTTCTAGTCATTTGTAAGTTGACACTGATCCCATGAAGCATCATGTCTCTCAATACACACACAAACACACACACACACACACACACACAGACAGACACACACACATTGTTCTGAAGTTTTGTTATAATTTGTATGTCCTACAGTATTCCAGGCAGCAATATGAAGATAATAATGAATGTTCTGCAATTTCAAATCAACTCTTATGTTTCATGTGAATGAATGTGTGCCTTTGCCTGAAATAGAGAGTGAGAACAGAAGATCAGGATGAGCATTCACAGATAATTCTTGGTAATTCAAAGTTCCTGGGCTTCTTTTCAAATACGGTTTGACCAATATTTACTCCGATTGTGGAAGAACAATAGGCACAATTGTTTCTCCTTTGATGCCCTACAGGGCTTTGGCCTGTAAATCACATAGTCCACATGGAATTTCAGAGACCAGGACATAACTGAAAAAGTAGAGAAAGAAACTAAAATAGAAATTACCATAAGAAATGCAATTTCAAACAAAAAAATGTAACATTAACCATAGATTAGGCCCCTCCCACCAGGCATACAAGGAACTGTGATTACATTTCTATTCTACTCAAATTCATTAGAAAGTTAAAGAACAGAAATTCAGAAAGTAAAAGCACAGTTACATGCTAAAATTTTAAAATAGTTTAAAGTTGCTGCACGATGTAAATGGTTTATTTTTAGCCATGAGATTAGGTGGTAAAATACATTTTGTCTACCTAGAATTTTAATGTAAATAACTGGTAATTGTTATCAAAAGTTGATTTGGAATAATTTTTGACTCGGGTGCTTTTAAAGGATGAATTTCTGATATAGAGGGTGGCTCAGCATTTATGATCACTTCCTGGTTTTCTAAAGGACCCGTGTTTGGATCTTAGCACCCATAATAGGCTGCTCACAACTTCTTCTTACTCCAGGTCTGGGTATCCAGTGCTTTTTTCTGTCCTCCATGTGTACCAACACATACATGGCACTCACTCACAGAAATACACTCTTGCAAATACATTTTTAATTGAAATATCTTATTTTATTATTTTTATTTTATGTTTATGAGGGTACCGCCTGTGTATAAGTGCACCCATTTACTGCAATACCCATGGAGGTTGGAAGTGGGCATCAGATCCACTGGAACTGGAGTTATTGCACCATTGTTAGCTGCCATGTGAGTGCTGAAAATCATACCTGGATCCTCTATAAGAGCACTCAGTGCTCTTAACCACTGCGCCTTCTCTCCAGTCCCACAGATAATTTTGAATGAATTGTCTTCTTTTACTCAAACAAAAGAGCACGTTTCATTTAATGGGCCAGAAATTTGCATTAAATCCTCAATATGTTTTTTTTTTCTGTTTAGCCTATAACTACATGTTACTGGGCTAAATTTTATGAACCTGCAAGTCTCTCTCTCTCTCTCTCTCTCTCTCTCTCTCTCTCACACACACACACACACACACACTCTTATATCCGATCTGTACAGAGTGTTTAAAGTTTATTTAGAAGCTCTGAAAGTATAAAGTATAAGGTGATAAACATTTGGAAATCAGACTTTGAATAGAGCTTTGGAAATAGGACTTTAAATAAAGCTTCTAGTTGTAGGAAGCTCTAGGCAGTTAAAGCACAATATTCTTAAGTATGAATTTGAATTCCAGACTATTAAGAAAATTTTGGAGGCTCAATATATGAAAAAGTCATCAACATTCTTTCTAACCAGTCATATACACATTAGTCTATGTTATCCTGGGAACCTTATCATCATTTTTATAGATGGGATGATAATTACTTATAATTTTGTAGTTTCATTTATTGATCACCTATTTCAGGCCAGAGATTATTGAACTGTAGAAAATATTGAACGGTTCCATTGAACATAGAAACTGTAACACTAGCTCAAAAACAGTATTTGATTTTCAACTCCTGGTAGCCCAAAGTTAGAAGGCATGCCCTCTTGTCAGCCACAGCCTAGTAGAGTTGGAGTGGACTGTGTTAAGAGTCTTCAGAAGCACACAGTTTAGGAAACAGAGGGCCTCATCTACAGGCATTTGATGTGCGAACGTCTGAGACCAAGTCTCTGTTCTTGGCCACTCCAGTGACCAACAAAGTACAGAAGTAAAAAGGAGAAAACAAAAACAAAAACAGGTGGTTTCTGGTGTGTGTGAGCTCTCTTTTCAGCCTTAAACTCTGCCCTCTCACAGGGGATCACTATACAAAACAACAAAGTGAATGGTCTGTATTTAGATGGATAACTATGATTTTAAGTCAAATATAAGATCACAAAGTGTTGTTCAGGGAGTCAGGATCAGTTTACTTTATGTTAAATTTCCTTTTAAAAATAAGTTTATCATATATATATTTTAAGAATCTTGTGGTCAAAGTTAAAACACTCCCCAATATCGTGGCATTAGTAATTACAATAAAATTTGAAGGATGGCGAGATGACTCAGTGGTTAAAGCACTTTCCACAGAAGCATGTGTGTTTAGAAACTCATACTCCAAGTACATGCCAAGTGGGCGTGGGGCCCCCGTGCAATTCCAGTCTCAGAAGACAGAGGTGGCTGGCAAGACTTGTCAAATCAGTGAGCTCTGGGTTTGACTATGTGTCCCTTCCTCAAATAAATAAGGTGAAAGGATGACGGATGCTGATTACTGCCTTAGCCTTCCACAGGTACACACACCTACAAACACCTGCACACACCTAAATATATGTGCCCACATATACTCAGACATGCATAGACAGACATGTGTACAACACACAAAAAAAAGGAAAAAATAATAAAAAATAATTTGCTTAAATTTATACTTATTGGCAGATGAAATACAAATATTGTTTTAGACATCTACTTTTAAATGACTTTAAAACTAAAGAAATATTACTTTAATTCCAAAAATGTCTGTACTTGATTAAATAAAAATATTTAAATGATAAATTTTCAGTGTTTTTCCTTTTCTGTACTGATAAAATTGCATTCCCTTATTGTTTGTAGCAGTTAATGAAGAACAGCCTTGTAATCACTGAACATAATTAATGAAACCTTTTACCTAAGCACAGATAGATGCTAATGGCATGTTGGTCAATAAAGAGCAACAGGAATATCTTGGGGTAAAATCTTTGCAGAAGCATTAAACAAAACAAAACAAAACAAAACCCCTCATACTAAAAGAATGCTGTACAAATCAAGACCTCAACTAGAACTGCAAGTTCCAGTATCAGTTTCTATCTGATGAGTTATTTGTAGTATTTATCAAATTGTGCTTACTCTTAAAGTTAGTTTCACAACCTCTCATGCGTCAGACAATTGATTAGTCTCTTAGATAAATGCAACATAAACATATAATCTCAAATTCAACTACAGAGAATATTATTTAAAGAAAATTATCTTTAATGGTAGGTTAGGATCAGACGAGAGTTCTCAGGTGGTAAAGGGATTGTTGTGAAAGCAAAAGCACCTGAGCTGAAGCACCAGATTGGAGATAAAACGTCAAGGATAATGGCTTTTATCTGTAATCCCAGCACTGGATGCAGAAAAAGGAGGGTTGCGGGGACCTGCTGGTCAGTCCATATGATTGGTGAACTTCAGATTCATTGAGAGACCTTCTCCAATACAAGGTGGAGAATTACAGAGGAAGACACTTGATGTTGACGCCTGATTTCTATATGCACAGGCACACACACACACACACACACACACACACACACACTCATCACACACATTTGCAAACATGCGTATATATAACAAAATAACTAAAATGAGTCATATGATGTAATTAAAGCTAAAGATGGCCTGCAAACTTTGTAAAAACCTAAATGTACAGCAATAAGGTATAGGGTATTAGAAATAAATTTTAATTGGATCATCAATGAGGGTACATTTGCAAATTGACAATTCAAGATAATAGTCGGAAATATAAAACGTTTTAGATAATGGAGAAAAACTCAATATTCTTGTCTCATTCTCGACCATGAGAATCAACTTCAAAAAAAAAGTTTTAATACAGCCTATACTGTGACTTTCATGCAGAGAATCATTTGATAAAAAGAATTCCAACCTGGGTGCTGTCATGATTGCTCTTTTCATCCCTATGACCAAACAACAAACAAGAAGCAGCTTAAGGCAGGGAGGGCTTATTGTGGCTCATGCGAAGAGCACGGTTCATCACATCAAGGAGACAGACTGTGGGGCAAGCTCACATCTCTGGACCAGCGAGTGGGATGAGTGTCAGGACCAAGCTATAAAATCTTAAGACCACCCACACATTTCTCTAGCTAAGCCTTCCTCATAGACAGTTCACAGTCTCCTGAAACAGTTCCACCATTGGATGACAAGGTGCACAAACATGGGTTTGGAGGGAAGTAGAACTTTACCTTAAAAAGTCAGATGAAACAGGGGAGATCAAGGCAGACAAATTTTTCAGATGGATAGCCACTGTTAGTAAGTGTGGCATGGGAATGCACATGTACATGTGTCAAAATGTGAAAAGCAGAGATGGACATCGGGTATTTTAACCTCAATTTATATCTACCTTTATTTTTGGAGATAGGGCCTCTTACTGAACCTGGAACTTATCAACTTGGTCAGACCAACTGACCATGAGCTGCCTTCCCAGCACTGGGGTTGCAAGCACACAGAACCATGCCTGATCTTTCCATGGGCTATAGGAATCTGGATTTGAACTCAGGACCTTATACTTTCACAGCAGGGACTTTGGTGGCTGAGTCATCTACTAAGCCCACAAAATTTGTCATAAAAATGTCAGCCTGAATGTAATAAACAAAAGGAGAACTATGATCCTGTTCCATACACTTCTTTAAAGCAAGGGACTGTGCTTTAATTTTTATTAAAAAATAAATTTCATTTATTTTTGTTTGATTTTTTTTTACACAATATCTCCTGTATTCGTGTCTAACTCTGAACTTATTACGGGGCTAAGGATAACCTCGTATTCCTGATCCTCATGCCTTTGGTCTGAAGGGCTAGGATTACAAGGAAGTACCATCACACTCAGCTTGGATTTCAGTTTTAGAAAGGTAAACACCTTATAGGAATATGCACAGTCAGTATTCAGCTGTCATATCTATGTACTTCACAATTATGTCTGAAGAACTGCTGTAATTGGCTACTCTTTCATGTTGACTGGAATATTCATTGCCTTCCAACACAATAAGGAAGCTTCATCAGAAACAAAGACGAGTGATTATTGGTCTAAGGAAAGTTAAAGGATGCTATCAATGCATTTTAGAAATAATAATATAGAATTTGCATACCTTGTTTTCCTTTCTGTAATCAGAGGTTGTGGGAATATTACATTCCATTCTAATATAATTCCCATCTTAGAAAAAATAATTGCATTCTTTCATGTAGAATTTTAAGTAAGAAACTTTAATGTATTTATGGTTTAATGACATTAATGAAAGAGATGGCATAATTATGAATAATGGATTACCAGGCTAGATCCAGAATAATCATATATTTCTTATGAAGAAGAAAGAGACTGTATTATTAACCAAGTTTAAAATTACACTTCAGGGAATATAGTGAGAAACTGAAGATCATCTAGTGATTGTCTACCCCCACACACCAGGTTCAACAGCTTTTCACACATGGAACTGCCTTCACAAGAGCTCCAGAAACCAGGTGAGAGGCTATAGGGGCTGCCCTTCAGATGCATGCGTTAAAGATACCAGGAAGAAAAGGGTTGATTGTTGCTGTTACCTTCCTCTCAACTCTAAGAACCATAGCCCAGGGTCACCTTTCATTTGGAGACAGTTTTGCCCTAGAAACCTAATGCCCATCACAGTGCAACCTCAGGGAGAGCCAAGCCCTTGACCCCTGCTGCTTGGCGAGTGCATGCACATGGAGACCTTCTATGTCAGTAATGGATTTGGGCATTATCTCATGCTTAACTAATGAAACTATGTGCACACTCAGAAAACAAACAGCTTGTTTAAAACTGGAAAGACAGGCACGTGAAAACCAGATTAGGAGAATAGAAATAAATACCTAATTTTTAAAAGTTCAGACTGCGTTGTATATCAGCAGGCATCAAAAGACCCAGAGCTTCACCTAATCCCCAAATATGATGCCATAAAATGGTCAGATGGTCATCAATATTGAAGACCACTCAGATGCAGAATTTTGAAGCAGGAATTTTAAGGAAATTCCATGAGGAAAAAAGTTCATGAAAAGCAGAGAAATAATTTAATTCATCTAAAAGAAAAAACTGGTAAAAGGATAGAAAAATTTGGTAAAAAGATAGAAAAATTTGGTAAAAGGATTGAAAAGCCACAAAATTTATGAGGTGAAAAAATACTGATATCGAAAGTATAATAAAAGACTTTGATAACAGCACAGGTAAAACAGGAAAGAAACTGTAGTCTAAGAACGGTTATTAGAAAAATATACAATTAGAGGAGAAGAAAACCAAACCAGACTTAGCAAGAAGGAAGGAAAGCTTTGGGGAAATTTTTGTCAATATTAAACGAACAAATATCTTGCTTATTCAGGACTGAGATTGTATGATCACGTTCAGCTACTCCCACTTCAACTGGTATGTTATATTCCAACGTATTTTAAGTCTCATGGTGACCAGAAATCAATCCTATATAATACAAAAGTTCTGTTAGTAATAGTCCATGTTGATACACAAAACACTAAAACTAAAGCTTTGTCCATTGGAGACAGACCCCAATACAGAAAGAGTCCACAACTTTAACATACAGTTTTCATCAGTAGTGAGATCAGCCAGCCAGAAAAACAAAAAAAATGCAGAACTTAACTGCACTCCAAACCAAATGTATCTGAGAGGTTATCATAAAATCTCCATGGAATGTTCTCAAGGATTTATGTCATAATTGGCCACAAAGCAAGTCATAACAGATTTCTAAAAACTGAACTCATGTTAAGTATCTGTTCTGGAAACCTACAGAAAGACCTATAATCAATATCAAGTAAATACTAGAAAACAAAGAAGTACATTTAAATTAAACAAATTGCTTTTCAGTAGTCAGATAGATCAATAAAGAAGTCAAGAGAAAAATGCTAAATTGACACAAAATAAAAACAGTCTGTTGATTAACATTTACTGTCAACTTGACAGGATCTAAAATAACCAAAGAGGCAAGCCTCTGAGCTTGTTGGTTAATTAAGGTGGGAAAACCCATTCTAAAACCGGCCAGCACTATTCCGTTGGCTAAGGTATCAAACTCTATAAAGAGGAGAAAGCAACTGGAGTCTGAGTGATCATGTCTCTACCTCCTGTGTACGGATGCAACATAATCAACTGACTCAGGATTCTTCTTCACCATGAAGGACTGTATCCCTTAACGGTGAGCAAAATTAGGGACTTTACGGAGCTGTTTCGTCATAGCAATGAGGAAAAAATTAAGATAGTATGCCAAATATTATGCAAAGGCAGC
Organism: Eospalax fontanierii; assembly: GCA_035773235.1. Lineage (NCBI taxonomy): Eukaryota > Metazoa > Chordata > Mammalia > Rodentia > Spalacidae > Eospalax > Eospalax fontanierii. Next base: position 46,927,597 of record CM069547.1, on the reverse strand, counting down.
AGTAAGATAATTTTTCACTAATCAACCTATATCATAAAAGCAGAAAGGTCTCAGAGTTCACAAAAAGCTATGTTACATCTCAGGAGACTAAGAAAACAAGAAAAGCAAAATTATTAATGAGGAAAGAAATGTTGAAGATCAGACAGTAACAAAATAGCAGGAAAAAATAATTTAAAGTATCAATACAATGAAGAAAAATTATGAAAAAATAAATTAAGAATAGTTAAGAAAAATCTTGAAAACATAGAAAACCTTAACAGTTCAACAACAAGTGCCAAGATGGAGTTGGACACAAAAGCTGAGCAAAGGAATGTCCAGGTCCAGAATTTACTGTCCAGTTCTAGCAAACATTTACAGAATAATTAATATCAACTATTCTGAAATGTAAGCAGCAAAAGAGAAAAAGGGTGCATCAGTCACATTCTATTACAGTAACCTGATGCAGATGCAACATAACAACAACAGATACAAAACCAATGTCCCTGAGGAGTATTGATCCCCAAATACTCAACAAATGGTAATAAGCCAAATCTAACTGCACATCAAAAAGAGTTTTCATTACAACCAAGTAGTACTCAGGATGGTTTAACAGACAAAATCAATAAATATGGTCTATCACATAAACAGAACAAAGAAATGAATACCACATGGTCATCACAATAGATAAAAAATGAAATGATAAAATTCAGCATCCCTTCATGCTAAGAATATTGAAGAAACCAAAGATGACAAGACAAATGGGGCTGCAGAAACCTAGAAATGTTTGACAGAGGGAGAAACAGAATAAAGAGACAGACATAGAGCATAACATTTACAATCTATGCCTTTGACATGGGATTAATGTGAAGAACACAAAAGGAATGCCATAATTTCAATAGCATAATATCCTCCAAATAAACTAATTAAAAATGGGAATGCACACAATATAATAATACCTAAGAATATACACAAACTAACAATAGGTATGTAAAAAACTAAAACCAGTTCAGCATCATTAATCATTAGGGAATTACAATGGAATTCATATGGACTGTCACCTCACTCCAGTGTGAAATGTTGGAATTTTTAGACTGAAAGTCAACATGGTTATTGCCATTTGGGGTGCACTCAACCCACTTCCTGTTTGTTCTTTCTGCTCTTTGAAGCTGAAGATGTGAGCAGTGTTTCCTGCCCTGCCCTTGCCAGCTACTCCCAGACCACCACTATTGTTGACTTTCCCTCTGGAACCCTAAGCCAAAATAAGCTCATTTTTCCATAAACTGCTATGGGTCATTGCATCTACACGTCAACAGGCAGTTACAAATACACCCAATAAACTATTCAGCATTAAAGCAGTTTTACCGAGTCCCATGCCTGGAAGACACTGTCTTCCCCTCCTAGCAGTCATTCATACCAAAAGTGCCATAAGATGTAGGATTTTTTGACCCACGTTCCCAGGTCTGATTTGAGCCTGCATGGAAGGTATGCATGCTGCCACCATTGCTATGAGTTCATATTAGATTGGGCAGGCTCCAGTGGGTGCGCCCACACTGAGAGGCATATGGGGACACAACTCAAACCCTGTAGTCCGTATTGCATATATGGTGAAGTATATTGGATCCCACAGGTGTCGATGGGGAAGGGCATGTAAATATTATACAATTATATTTTATGAAAATCACAAAAATTCAATACAACACAGTTTTACCCACATAGCTGGTCTTGGAGGTCATTGATATAAACTAGGCACAGAAAGACCGATGTTCATGTTCTCCTTAATATGTGAAGTATTTAATAATTCAGCTCACAGAACTAGTAAGAAGGTAGTTACCAGAGGCTCCACTAATTGGAGAGGCAAAGTGAAGACACTACTTTCCAGTTAGATATAAAGAGGAGTCTCTTATATGCAGTTACTTAATAGAATTACTGTAATGAAAAATTGGCTCTGTGGTGCAGCTCCGTTAAAAAGACGTTCCCTATTGTTCCGATTTCATCTGTTACTGCAGTAAAGCACTCTAACCAGAAGCAATGTAGAGAAGGAAAGGGATTATGTGGCTACAATTCCAGTCTTTGGCCATCATTGAAGGAAGTAAAGTCAGGAATTGAAAGCAGCTGGTTATCTCACATCCATGATCAGGAGCAGAGAGAATAAACGCATCCTTCCGCTTACAGGCTGTCCTGGTGGTTTGTACTCAACAACTTTCTGAATAGCTCAGGATCTCTGAGGAAGGGAATGGCACCATCTACAGAGTCTGGAACCTCTCTCTTCAATAAGCAATCAAGGCAGTCTTCTACATATATGACCACAGTCCAATCTGATCTAGGAAAATTCTCAATCGAGATTGTCTTCCAAGATAATGCTAAGTGATGTTAAGTGGACTGTTAAAACTTAACCTGATGCCCAGCAGATGCATACACACCGAATAACAACCAACATATTTCATTCTTTAAGATAAGAGAGGAAAGGATTTTGAATGTTTTCCTGTAAAGAAATTGTAATAATGTGAGGAGACAAATATTTATCCTGATGTATAATTATCACAAAATATTGAGACATTTTGAAATAGTACCTTGCAACCAATTTTTATTTATATGCATCAGTTAAATTTAAAGTATTTATAATCATAAAATATTAAGTGTATATTATTTTGGAATAAGTGTTTAACATATGCATAGACAATTTAAAAGTAATAATATTTAGGGGATAAGAAAATGTAGCATGGTGAGAAGGTCTTATCATCTCAGCACACGGGGAGGCCACTCTACACTATGTGAGATACTGTCTCAAAATTGAAATTGCCATTATTTGCTCTATCCTAAACATGTCTGTTAGAGATTGCTGCATATATGTACATGTGTGTGTGTCTCTCTCTAAATATATTTATGGAGGGTGTGCATGCTAAGAGGTACACTGAAATAAATGAGTTAATGCACAGAGACTTATGCCTTCGGTTGATTTATAAAAAATATAATGCCTGTTGTTGATGAAGATCTAAGCATCTCAGTTCTCTGTTAGGAAGACCTCCTTTCATTTTAATGAAAAAAGATTTTAGAGATAGCAGAAAGAATGCAAATTAAATATCTAGAGTTTTCTATTTGTACAAAAATTGTAAATGGTAACTAGGGGTTATATTTTCAATTGGCCCATATGCCAACTGGTAATTCAAATGTTTAAAAATAAATGGAGCTCTGGGCAGAGCGGTGCACACCTGCAATTCTATCATGTAGGGAAGTGGAGTACCATGATTTTATGGCCAGCCAGGATTACAAGATGAGCTTGAATCGAGCCTGGGCTACAGAGTGAAATGCCATCTCAAAACACTAAACTCAAATAAAATGAAGTAAAATTAAGAAAAGAGTAACATGTTGAAATTTAATGTGACATACTTGCAATTATATTAATATATTAAGCAATATAACAAGTTGTTAATCAGTACAAAGATCAAACAATAGCAAATCGATTTCTAAGACTATGGCCAGTGAATTTCAAAAGTTGACAGAACTGACTTGCAAATTCTCTATTTATTCATTTAAATTCTTTGTCTTATGAACCCTATTTTAGGGGGCTCTTACATCAAGCACTGAAACATTTGGTATGATTGTAGAACTTTAATAACTAATAACAATTTGTCTCTATACCATATAATGAAAACATAATACATGAAGCTTACTACTCTATCTCAAAGGTATATGAATAATAATTCATCAAGAATGGACAAATTTTCTCTTGCTATGTAGATTTCTCAGAATTGGCCTATGGCATTTATTTATCTTCAAAACTGTCTTTTGTCTAGAATACTATTTTCTCCATGAGCGTGTGAAAACATTAACTCTGTGCTAGAGATAGCACATGCATTATTTGCATGGGTAGACTTTCAAAGTTTCATTTATGCACAATTATAGCTTAACATTTATAGCTTTTCCATAGAAGCTAGCTTTTATTTGTAGAACTGGTACTTGATATTTGATATTTAAAATATTTAAACAAGTTTTCTAGTACAGATTCATGGCCCCACAAATCAACAGGAAAATAACTTTAAAAAAATTTGTGCTTTTGAGACGCGGTCTTCCTGTGCTGCCAGCTGGCCTGAAACTTGCTGTGCAGAATAGGCTGGCCTTGGTCTCACAGAGGTCCACCTGCCTGTGTCACCTGCATGGTGGGTTTTAAGGCACACACCATCATCCCCAACAGGAATAGATCATTTTAAATTGAATAATTTTACTTAGTGTTTATTTAGAACAAATTTGCTCTTAATTCCTCCTTGGCTTAAGGAATTCTCCTGTCTCTGCCTCCGAATCGGGACTACAGGTGAAGTGCTCCATTTTAATAATCATGCTGAAAGAAACATATTTAGCCTTAATAAAAGCTAAATCTTTGGGGCTGGAGAGATGACTCAGCGATTGTCAAGAACCTAAGTTCAAATCCAAGCACCCACATGGTAACTAACAACTGTCTGTAATTCCAGTTCCAGGGGATCTGATGCCTTCTTCTAATCTCCGTGGGTGTTGCATAACTTGGGCAGACCTACATATTTGCAGCCAGTATACTCATATACATAACATAATAAAAATAAGTAAATGAAGTATAGAAACGTTATCAATATTCCAAGAATGTTCTTTATTTTGAAAACATATTATAATTCCTGAAAAATAATTACCTTCACCTCAGAACATGCTGAAGTAATTTAGTATTCCACAGAAAACCACTTATATAGCAGTCTGATAAATATGTGCCTCTCTGTTTCGAAGCTGCCACCATTTTCAGTATTCCTCCTATTCTTATCCACCTTGATATTCTTTGGTATTGAAAGGAGCATTCAAATGCGGAAGAGACAATATTTATACACTGAAATTGATCACTTTCTTGCTAAAGAAGATGGTGTCTAGCCTGAAGGGATTGAAGTTATTCAATTGGTTTATATACACGTTATGTTAGAAAAGATGTCATAGTTATTATAATACATTAATGACCAATGTATTATAAAATTAGATAGGTCAGACAAAAGGAACTAGTAACTAAGATTATTATTAATGTAAAATTGTATACATGGCCTTTTTGTAAATCCAGGATGACATGTAACTACTAGACTGTGGTATATCTTTGCCCAAATCATCATAAAAATAAATACGGATGAAAGTGACAAAGATTTTTAAATAGGATTAAAAATTAGGAGAAAGAAAAATAATATTTTTGCAGATAATGAATATATTTCCCAACCAATTAGATATCGCAGGCAACCTACAACAGTTTCCAAACAGATTTCATCTTCAGAAATGAACATGCTGTGTGTTGTAAAATAGCAGTTCTTAAAAACAACCAAGGCAAACAGTGAATCCCTCCCTCACTCCCAGGCCTTTCCCTTGGAATCCCAGGAACTGTATAACAAAGAAAACTCCCCACCCAACTCTTTCACATGAGATTCTTTCTCGTTGTGTTACTTACACCATCAAATATCATGAACAGAATACTATGTGTCTAATACAAATGGGGGACTCAGTCTTGCTAACTTGTGAGCATACAGAAAGAAAAGAGCTAGATGCATGCACAGAAAGATCTAGGAATGACTTCTCTTAAGCCAAGAGAATCGAAACAAATACTCAAGGAGTGACTAATAAAACTTAAAATTTGTGATAAAAGAGAGCGAGGGAAAGTTGATGATATATTAAGTATTTTAGTAAATAGAAAATTACAAATTAGAATAACCTTGAAGCAATGCATTAAAAGTGTATAACATGGGATTAAATATATTTTTACACAGACTTAAATTTCCCTACTAAAGAGACATATTTAGTAGCAAAAACAGTAATGCTGTACTTTGAAAGGTGCAAATCACAGAGGGAAAATTCTTGTCAGGGACGATCTTGCTCTAAGAATGTGTGTAACAGTACTTCTGGGTATGAATTACACCTTTGTTCCTTTACATTGCTGTGAAGAATAAGAAAATCGGGATAAGTTGAAAACAGGGGATTATAAGCAGGTCTAGAAAGGTGATACTGGATTAAAGTCCAGGACTACAGAACAAGAAAGCCTCCTGGGATTCTGAGCAGAGGCTGCACCCATCTGTAGTTACTCTACAGCTGCTGCAGATGGGAATTTCATAACACAGCAGCAAGACACTGTGATCGGCCATCTCTCTGTGGCTTTGAAGATACTGTATGGGAATCAATTATATTTTTTTCTAGAAAGATTAAGTCACAAGAATACAAAGCTCCAAATACTGAACAATATAAAGAAAACAGAAAAGAAACTGTAAAAAAAATCACAAAAGGACTTTTCCTTCTTATGACTGGTAAAAGCAAATATCATATTTATCAAATGACAGAATATGAAAATGAGAAATTAAGTTGCTACAATAAAAACAATAGAATGAATAGGAAAATAGAATGAAAAGTCAGAAAGAGAGAACACAGATACAGAAGTTTGAAAAATGCATTCACCCACTATAATACAGAACAATGTGCTCTCTAAATATGATCGTTATCATGTATCAACTTAAAAAGATAATTACCAGCAAATTAGATTCAATTGTTCTTACCAAAGGCAGGTCAGTGTGCAAGGTCAGGGTGATTCTAAAAACTCAATGTATACATGTGTCAAAATATTATTTCCCTCAGTTAAAATATTAGGTCGAATAATTATAACTATTAGATGCTCAACTGAAGAAAAAAAAAAGCCTGCACATTTGAGGAGTCAGAGGCTGTTGAAATTGAAATTCAAGAGGAGCTTTTGAAAATAATAGTGATAATGAAGAAGCAACAAAATAATAAGAAAGGAGCTGTTGAAAGACCACTCCATAGAACAGGGGGAAATAAAAGAAGGAAGGTAGATAGCAAAAGACTCGGTACACAAAGGAACAGAACAGAATGAAAAGTCAAATACAGGTGAACTTGGTAATGGAAGGGACATGCAGTGAAGAAAAGAGTAAAATAACTAACTGGAGAGTAGAGATATTTTCTCATGGAAGTAACCAATGTCAGATACTGGGCTCAGTCTTATGAAGTAGACCTTGAATTCAACGAGACTGAGCCCAGTACCTGACACTGATATCACGCCTAGGAACATGTGGCTAGACAAGCCAAAGGCCACAGGGAAAAGCCTAATGCAAAATTCTGCTAAACAGATATGATCTTAAACAAATCATAACGACTTAATGTTATGTCCATAGATTAATGTGTCTCTCAACTTTCACCAGAGAAGCTTCCTTATGCAGCAAGATAATGAATAACACAGAAACTCATAACTGGCCAATGTGCAGAGAATAAGTTCTAAAGAGTGCTTGTCCCTGAATTGGACACCTAAATCAAACTTCTGCCTCCCAAAGCTCAGGGACCATTGTAAAAGATTTGACAGAAAGACTGGGAGAGCCAGAGGTGATGAATGACCAGAAAGAAAGAGTTTTCTAGACACATGGTGAGTTATATATATGAACCCATAGCAGTAGTAATATCAGGGGGGCAAGTTTGACACTATAGGCCATGAAATTGTGGGGGTTGGGGCGGGGAAATAAAGGAGTTTGAAAACAGAGGCGATCTAAATAAAATGAAAATAGATTGCAAGGGGGGACATCTTGTAGACAGTTTGTATGAAATTCAAAAATATCTTTAAATTATTCTTGATAAAAATAAGTAATAAAAAGAAAAACATTATATTTTAACTGCACGAATAGTATTGGGATGTTTAAAAGGAAACTTAAGGAATACAGGATCTTCATCTGAAAAACTTATGGAAGAAGCTCAGAGAATTGAAAGTTTTGTCATGAAATATTCTTGTGCCCTTAGTCTGATGATAGCTTTAACTTCAGGAACAAAGACACACACACACACACACACACACACACACACACACGCGCGCGCGCTCGCGCAAACACACACATACACAGAGGATAGTTTTTATTAGTTTATTGAATAAAATTTAAATTTTAGATTGGAGTGTCTCATCACAACATTACAAACACAGTTGTTCCTATACTTTTAGATATTTTGGTTAATTGTAAGAAAGTGTGCACTGAAATTCCACGTCACACAGCAGGGTATATTATCCCTTTTAAGGAATGATTCAGCAGGACTCTGCTGAAATGAATTAAATATGGGGATAAAGGGAGAAGAAGAAACCAGTATTGATCATTCTAAATCATCATGAAGAAAACAAAAATAACAACTTTGAAAAAGGACATAAAATTATATGAAAACAACTTAAAGGATAGATTTAATATCTTATCCATGAAAGAAAGAATAAAGCAATATCAAACTATTTTCTTAGATTGTAGGGATAAAATTATATTTCTTCAGTCTTCTTTCATTATAAGACAGAAAACAGAAATTTTAAAATGTCTTTACTAAATGAAGAATCCAAAGCAAGACATGCATAAATTTTGAAACCATTTTGAGTAAATGATGATTTGGGTAGTATGAAAAAATTCACAACAAAATAAAGAAAAGCAAGTAGGAAGAGGAGATAATATAAAGCATTAAAATAAGTAAAATATGTTTAGGAAATTTTTGAAGGTCAAGAATATAAAATCAACATGCCACTGGATAGGATTAATGTAACTTTTTTTTTTTTACAAATCATATAAGTATATTTCTACCTGATATTATTTGGACATGGTCTGTATAAGTATTTGTTTTCTGCTAAAGTGTGTGTGTGTGTGTGTTTGTGTGTGTTTGTGTGTGCTCAAAGAGGATAGAAGAGGGCATCAGACCTCTTGGAATGGGAATTACAGACAGTTGTGAACTGCCCAATATGGATGCCTCTGGTCCTCTTCGAGAGCAGCAAATGATCTTAACTGCTGAGCACTCTGTTCAGTCCCATATAAGTATGTGCAATATTATAATGGAGGTCGCACAAAGTAACACTGCAGACCCCTAAACATATTCACACTAAGAAAGGATGTGAACAAATACAAGAATCCTGATTTTTATAGATCAATAAACAACAGTCATGCAGAACGAGTACAATTTAAACATTTGGAGAAGTAATTTCTTAAAAGTTGTGTCATCAAAATAAACAATATATTTTCATATTTAAATCCAACTTATACTTGTTTTTTTCTTTAGTCAATGGAGACAAATATTTTGCACATACTAACAATAAATTAATGCTGAATAAAGCTATAAAGTAAGCAAAATTATGTTAAATCCCTATAAATCATTAGGTGCTAGCAAAATGACAGAAATCCTCATAAATCTAATGCGAAAATAGAAAACCAAGCAACAAATAAAATTTATTTGGAAGCTAACACCGATCAGAAATACACTCAACAGAATTAATGGGATGAAGATAAATTATCATGAGAAACAATGTCAGGGTTTTTTATTATACAACAAGAAAGAAAAACTTTAAAAGCTTAAACTTTATTTGCTAATGTAAACTGCATAAAAATGTATATTTTACTAGAAGATACAGCTTCATAAATATTAAACAACAAGTAACTGCAGACATGCCCAAGTGGTCAGGAATACTAGCTACTTTGAGATAAGACCTGAGTTCAGATCCCAATTTCCACATAATAATAATCGTCCATAAATCCAGTTCCAGGGGAATCCAGCAATTTCTTCTGAACTCTGTAGGCACTGCACAACACAGGTGCACTTACATACATGTAGGCAATGCACTCATATACATTAAAAAATTTTTAAAAAGAGAAAGTTAATCAGTCAAGAAAATCAGGCGCAATATTCTGTCAGTTTGGAAAACAAGGATAAATATATTTTCTGGAAAGCAAAATCAAGAAAGAAGATTCTGTTTCTCTTTCTGTATGTGTCTTCTGTAAAATTTGTACAAGACATCAGTATTTAAGAAAAATTTGAGGTCACAGAAAAAAGGAAATGGTTTATATAACTGGAAACAGAGGTGCTGGAGAGAGACTCAGTGGTTGAGAACACTAGCTGCTCTTGCAGAGGACCTGAGTTCAGTTCTGGCATGCACAAAATAGCTAACAACGGCCCATAACCACAGTTTCAGAGAATCCCACCACTTTCCTGGCCTCCGTTTGTACTGCACATATGTGTTTACATTCACGCATGAAGGTAAAACACAATCCATAGAAAAATAAGTAAATAAAATAAATAATAGACTGCAAATAGGAAAACTGACATTTTATTGCACCTATAATCTTACATTCCAAAATTATATTTTCCTCAAAACATATAGGATACAAAGAATTACAAAGATAATGTTAATGAAATGTATCAATTCTTATACATGAAATCAGAAAAAAGTAAAGATTCACAATCAGTTCTTTTAAATACTTAATTCTTGAAAAAAAAATGGCAACCCAAATCAGCTGCTAACTAGACTAGTCAACATACTGATAAAACACTATTTTATGAACAGTTAGTTTCAGTCACGTATTACCACGCTATTTTTAAAATACACGCAGGATTTCCATGTTCAGTAAATACTTTCTAGCAGTGGAAGTTAGGAAACCTCACACCTCTACTTTGTTAGTCAGTTAGTAAAAATTACCTCCACAGATAGGACAGCACCTCCAAGTAAACTTTATTATATCTTTCTTATTAACTCCTCATAAAACGAGTGAAATAGAATGTTTCTAAAATGTTAAGAAAGATCAAACTTTAGAGCTAAAATCACCTACTCTTGTTTCATCTAACAGATGCTCTTGTTACATCTATATGTAGCATCTATATAAAAATACCAAACTTCTGTCCACAAGGACAGAACTCTACAAAGGCCAAACAACACTAAACTAACAAAGTAGAATATAGAAGTAACTTTAAAATTCTCCTTAATGTTGTTGTTGGTTTGTTTTTTTGTTTGTTTTTTTTTTTGCCTTTAAATTCCTTGACAATCCACTGCCTAATTTTCTCCTACAAACACAGTCTTGATCTTGCTCATTTGCTATAACATTTTGTTCTCTACATAGGAGGGTGATGAATTGTCAATCAAGCTGGTGGTCCCTTAGCCCACAGCTCTCCAACACTCAGGTACCACACAGAAGCATTCCATACACTGGGACCTTTGGACATAAAAGTTTAAAAGAAAAAGACAAACAATGAATTGGAACATGTCTTCCTGTCGCTTATTGCATTTACCACCCATGAAGTCTCTGGGTCACTATACTGCCTTTGTCTTTTGTGGGGTCATTATGTGGGGTCATTCAGAGGGTCTTGTTTAAAACTCAATGTATGTTGGTAGCTTTCTTGTACAGACATAGCTTCATAATAGACATGGTATCTGCTGCAAATATTTGAAATATACAACTTGATAGGTGTAGATAAAACCAGACCTGTGAGCAAGATGGTTCTCAACACACTGAATTATCCTTGAGACCCCCCACCAACAATCTTATCCATCACACTTGGTGGTTATCTGTTAGTATGAGCTTTCTACATATCTATTTAAAATGTAGAGAGTCATATTCTCTTTCTGACTTTGGTTTTCCTGATCTTTACAAATACTTTGAGATAAACACATGTTGTGTCACTGTATGATCTTTTTAGTAATATGCAGTGCACACTCTAAAGTCACCGTAATTTGTTCATCCATTACCCTGGAGACTACAAATAAGACCTTTATATTCTTTATAAGGGCATGTCCTTTCCTAACTCTTACTTGATTACCTAAAGTAGAAAAACTAACTCATATAAGTGAATTCATGACTGGCTTTTAAAGAAATGGTCAAGAGCTTTTCCAGAATAATTTTCCCACTATGTCTCTCTACCAGCAATTCATGAAAGTTTCAATTCCTCCACGTCTTTGCCAATAGTTGGTATCATCCATCATTCCCATTTTAACTGTTTCAGTTTATGACTTACATTTTCGTTCCCTTTATACTATAGCTTTTCAAAGATCAAAAGCATTAAAATTTTAAGTTTATTTTTGTTCAGTCAGGTTTTGTTGGTATGCATAAAACGTATTTGTCCCATACTAAATTACAAAAATTTTCTTCAATGATACAGTGGAGTTTTAGAGTTTTAGGGTTCATGTCTAAGTCTATAAACCATAGAACCAAATTAGGAATATTATGTATTACTTCTTGTTTGCCTGATGCATGGATCCTAACTACTAACAGCCATGTGGTAAAAAGACTTTTCTTCCTTGAAGTACCTTTGTAATACTGTCAAAGGAGAGCTGTACTTTTGTGTGTGGTTCATATTACACATTCTGTCATTGATTTGTTCATATGATGCCAATTTCACGGTGCACATTGTCTGTAAGGTGTGAAACGAAGAAGCGCTGACCTTTCAGATTTGTTCTTATTTTATATATTTCCTTTGGTTATTCTTGATCTTTTCGTAATTTAGTATAAATTTTAATATATTAAAAATGTGCCAGTTTCTACAAACTAAGTCTGATGAAATTTTTGTTGAGATCTTATTGAAACTACAGTTCATACTGATGAAACTGACTACATCTTGCTTGACATCATGAATTTTTACAATTACTTTACAATTACCTTACATTTTATACCTTTATCTCTGTAATATTTTACAATCTTGAATACAAGTCTTAGGTGAGACTTATCCTTAAGTAGTCCATAGTTTGTTGATGTTATAAATTATAGATTTTAATTTAATTTTGATTGCTCTTAACACAAACATGTACTTGTTTTCTAGTGTAAAAATCCTATAAGCTGTAAACATTCTAAGCTTGCTAATTTTAGTAGGTATTTTAATAGTTTCCTTTGCTTATTCTAATTTCATTTCCGAGATATTTATTTCTTGTTCTTGTCTTCTTCAGTGGGTTAGCATGTTTATTTAAGGTTAAATGAATTGGTGATCACCAGTATCAAATCTTGTTCCTGGTCTTATCTTGAAAATATCTATTTGTCCTTTTGTGTATCATCAATAATCATGTTTTCACAGATTTCTCACCAGTTTAAAGATATTTCCTGGTATTCCTCGTTTTCTGATTTTTTTTTGAAATCAGAAATGTATATTGGATTTTAGCAACTGCTTAATCTGCATATGCTGAGGTGCTTAGATGTTAATTACACGAGGAATTCCATGAATTTAATTGAGGATTCTATTCCAACCATCTAGTCCATAGATTATATATTTTTTGTTGTGATTTGCTAAAATTTAAGTAAAATTTTTGCATATTCAGAGGATATTTTGCCTACAATATTTTTCTTTCAATTTGTCTTCTGTTTAAGTGAGATAGTAATGCCCCTTTGAATGGGTTGGAATATGTTCCTTCTGATTCAATTTTCCTTTCAATCTTCTTCACTTTGAGGAATTTGCATTAGTCCCCACCTGTTTGGTAGCCTTTACTATAGATGTTGCCTATTCTTGAATTTCTTTGTGTGGAAAAGTGCTAAAAATACACATTTTTGCAATAAACATAGGGACAGTCAGGACATATGGTAATTTGTATATTTGGGTTGTGTCTTTTAAGCAATTTATCAATTATCTCTAAATTTCAAAAATCGGTGGAAAATAAGTTTGTGATATTCTTTACTAGGCTCTGAATATGCTGAGTGTCTGAAGGGATGCACCCATCACTGATGGTGAAGATGGATCTCATTGGTCCCTTTTGAAAACTGTGTTGCTTTCTCAAAGAATAAGCTTCTAGTCTCCTAAGTTTGTTTCTGATTTTACTCCTTTAGTTCAGCTTAGTTCATCACTGATATTCATGACAATTTGTAGATCTATTTGCTCTTCTTTCTCTAGTTTAAAGCAGAAGTTAATGTCTTTTTTGAGATTTTTCTAACAGAAGTACCCATTGTTCTACATTTACCTCGATGACTAGTTATGCATTCCTCATTTCCAGAGTCTACAGTCAGGATCGTCTTCTACCTCTTCCTCTTTCCACACTTTTCTATTCCTTCAATAATTAGACAGGAAAAATAAATGGAAGTCTGAATCTGCACCTTTTTTTATGCATACATATATACATATATGTGTATATATATGTATATACATAGATTATATATAAACCATATTTTATATATCTAATACTTATACATTAATATACATTTGCATACTGAATTTACATATACGTCTTCATATGTATATATAGCATATAATGAAATATATGATACTATGTACATATATGCATATGTGAAAGTACATATGAATATAGAAAACATACACATATGTACTATACATACAAATATATTTTATAGGGAATTAGGTGAATATCAATGAAATCATTTACATGTGTCATCTTATATAGTAACACATTTCACAATCATAGCACAAGGTCAGTTTAACCTGGTGATTATAGTAGTTAAATCACCCTGACTACTAAATTCTAGGGAGGACGTTACAAGCAGGATGACAGAAGACAATAACAGCTACTACCTGCTAAGAGCAATTACTGCACACAGAGGTCACAGAGTGCATTTTACTACCCGGTGTCCTTGTATCCCCTGTGGAGCACAAAGAGAATCATTATTTTCAAGCTCAGGCATTTTGAATAGACAAATTGGGCATAGGTTTCATCATCTGCTTCTAATCACTGCTAAATGAGGCAGGGCTACTGCGTGAGCCCATATCATTTAGACTCAGATGGATTTCTAGAGAAAGCAAAGAAAAAAATATGATTTTCTTTTTAATTTCAGCCTCTCTGTGTCACTCTGTTATTTGCTCAAATTTGTCCAGATTTCATTACCTGTGAACCTCAAACTCAATTGGAAGAAATCTTTCATCAAGACTTTAACCATATCTTTCCCATATAATAGGAGAAAATTCTACCATCCGTGAAAATTGCTTCCTCCAATAGAGCATGTCATCTGAAAAAACCGACTTCTTAGAGAGGGAAGAAAATTACGAAGTGTCTCTGCCAGAACCCACGCGTTTCTCTGAGGTTAGTCCCCTCCTGTACATCCTCACTCCCTGTGCTTGAAACCTTTTATTTGCTTGATAGCTTGCTCCTCACTTCTTCTGGCTCCATCACAGAACTGAATGCAAGCGCTCTTCTTTCCCCTCCCTTCCCAAATGTAGAGTAGGAAAGACAGCCTCAGAACCCTGAACTCACAGAAGCCTAACTGAGCATTAGAGGTCTTCAGAGCTTAAGGTTGTTCCTTGGGATTCCCAGGCTCAACTATTCAAATGTGCAGCAGGAAGTTGTTATTTTTCTACTACATACTTTCTTCATCCAACACTACCCCTCACGCCAAATTCTTTAAACCTACAATGCAATTAGTATGACAATTTGTCTAGTTTCACTTGTTTCTAAAATAGGACTATTTTTAAACTTGTTAGCCACTCAACTTTAATAAAATTAAAGCATTTTATATACATACTCAAATTCTTTTTTATACATTTTATTTTTTTAATTATGTAGATGAGATTGTGTTTGTGTACATACTCATGAATACAATAGCCACAGAGACCAAGTGATGGTGTTGGTTCCACAAGAGGGAACTGTAGTTATAGGTGTTTGTGTGTTTCCCAGCATGGGTGCTGGAACCATACACAGGTCTTCTGCAAGAGAAGTACATGCTCTTAACTGCTGCACCATCTTTCTAGACCTTCTAATCAAGATCCTGATGCCACTTTTTAATAAATGCCTATACAGAGAAATACCCCCATTTTGAAGTTAGTTTGAAATTACTGTAGAAATAGCAATCCATCAGAGAATAGGTTATACCTTGATACTTACATGTTACATCTAACGACAGAGTTTAGGCTAGCTACTGAACTTTCCTTAACTACAGAAGTATGTTCTTAGCTCCTGTAAGTCCAAATTCTAGGCACTACCGCAATGATCTTTCAAGAGTTATTTGTATTTTTGTTCTTCAGTGGTCACTGTGTGAAATCTGTAGAAGCTATAGGTTGTCACTATGGAAGGGTAGAAGTTGATGGAGTACTGCGGATAGAGGGCAGAGATGTATTCTACAGCACTCCGGGATTTCTAGCTTTTGTGTTATGTGCTCTAAACAGTAACAGAATTGTGGCTAAGAGTCACTTTACTGGGTACTTTATTTTTTGGTCTGTGGAGGAAGAATGATAGGGTGCATAAGTTCCTGAGGGAACATCTTTTATTAAAAAATGTTATTTATCATTTGATTTTATGTGTGTTGTCTGCATGTATGTATTGAGCAATGACCATGAAGGTGAGAAGAGTGTATCCAGGTCGCCTGGAACTGGAGCTACAGTTATTAGCTGACATGTTCGTGCTGGGATATGAACCCGGATCCTCTGCAAGGATCCTCTGAAACCAGTGCTCCTAAGCACTAAGCCACCTCTCCAGTGCTCACCACACCACACCCCAGGTAACATCTTTCTGGTTCTGGTTCTCCATACACTTACCTGAGCCTGGCCAGCTGTGCCAGGTGCTAATACTGTCTTTGGGGTTGACAGGTAAGAGTGACATGGGAAAGAAGAACTGGAAAGACGCCTCAGGAGCTGACTAGTTCTGTCACTATTTTGCCTGTAGTCCTTTGAGTGATTAAAACTGCTTCATCCCCAGAGTCAGTCAGTGCTACAGGAGAACAAAGTAAATCTCTTCAACTAAACCTTCTATACTTGTCCAATGCAATGCAAACAATTTAACATTTTCCCAAACACCACAGGCTGTAGGTTTCCATAGTGCAGATAAATTATGAATCCTTATTTTAACTTGCCAGGCTGCTTTATGCCTCAATTAGAATGCTTACCTATCTTTCACTTAAATGCATCGATTTTCAACTACGCTGCAGTAACAGCAGTCTATGGTGAAATTTAGACTGAGTACCTTCCTAATCATTCATCTGAAACATATAATTTAACTCTTGTTCTAGCCTCCCCTGATATTAAAACCACTACAGGGGTCCCAATAAAGGACACTAAAGAAGAAAAAGATATTTTCTCCTGTAGTTCAGGGAATCTTAAGATACTTGATAAGTGCTGCCGGATCAGCTAATTGTGTCCTCATTCTGCAGAAGACACTTGCTATCAGCTTTAAGCCCTTTCATCATCATGAACGCTCTGTGATCTTAACAGAAATTATCCAGAGTACTTCTTTCCTCCGAGACGTTGTTGAAGTGAGAGGGTAGCTGCACAACATTCCCAGAGCTTGAGACTGGTCATCAGGATTTCAGGTTTGATCATTGGTAAAATAAAGAATAGAAATTAGTGTTGGGGATGGGTCTGGAGATAATAAAATAGAGAATTCTTTGTTTATTAAACCAAATAAAATAACAAAATTGGAAGTAACATTTTGTAAATTATTGTTTAGGGTTTTCATGAGCACATCATAAAATACAAATAAACACATACAGAAAAGTCTATATCATAAAGCAACAAAATACACATAATATTGAAAAAGGAAATATTACACTAAGATAAATCATAAAATAATTTTCAATATAATTTGAAATATTTTAAATATACAGAATATTATAGTATTTAATGCATATTTTAAGCATAAATAGTAATTCACATAAAGAGAAATTTTATCACACCTTATATGACAAAATTAGAATTTGAAATATATTATATATAGATCTTAAAAATGTAATCCCAATAAATATAAAAACAGTTTACAACTGAGATAATTCTACTGTTCATTGCAATATCCTAAATAGTTCATTTGCATCCTACTAGGAAATCATTTCAATAAGCTAAATACAGAGGTAGGTCTTTATTTACTTTCATGGAAAAAGAGCAAAAAGTATTGTAGGAAATATATCTAAATGAATTCAAATAAATAGAACTTAGTTCAGCATAGCTAGTATAATATTACTTGTAAAGAAAAACTGTATTCATTATATTTGCACATATATTATCCAGAATAATACAAAATAAAGTATGCACAATCATTTATTGCTAGATTTGTAGATCGTTTCTGAGGGTTTTGGGAGAGCTCATAGCAGGAGCAAATTTCATACATATGTGTCTTAGCTCATAATGTTATACAGTGTACATTTTATAATTCAATGCAAATACTACATTAAAATAGTCAAGGACGTTTTAAATAAGAAAAATGAAACTATGTAATCCACAAGATTTACTAAGCAATGTGGAAAAATCACCAAAGCAAAAGTTTTAATAGAAAAGAACATGCATTCATGTAAATATTTGCATATATACAGTAGATATATGAGTGCATAACTCATAAACATAGCATGACAAACATACAGGTATAAAATATTAATATATGCATTTATATAATTGCTTAAAATTTTAAAGTTAATAAGAATACATCAGAGCTGTGATTAACTGGAAGACTGTTTGGGAAACCACAGGAAGTTTTTGACAATATAAAATGAGTTAATGATTTGCATGTCAAACTAAAGTAAACTTAAAAATAACACCATGAAACTATGAAACAAAATAAAATGATTTTTTTAATTTTTCTAGAGGTAATCTTAATATAATTTAAAGAAATCCAATAAACTAAATTTTGCAATCATTTATAAGAAAAAATTTTCTATGTATACAACCAAAATCCTACTTAAAATAATTAAAATACAAATGTTCTCTGAGAGAAATAATTTGTGGTGTTTGTAGAAGGTAAAAGATTAATAAAATACTGTAAAATAGCTTCTGAGTCAGAAAAATTATTATTATCCAGTCATGAAAATAGACATCAACACCGAAATTAGAATCTACAAAGCACAACCAAATATGAGAAACTCATGGGTCAGAAGTGACCAGGGTGACCAATATCAGAAGAATAAGAGGTACATTTGATTGTAATTGAAAGAGATGACCTCCAAGGTAAAACTTTGAAATGTTGAAATGAGAATTTAAATAATTCTCTACATTTGAAATCATTAAATATATCGAGATAGATGCAAGTTCAAAGATTATCTCAAAGTTGTTTATTCCAAAAATGTAGAAAATAACTATAAAAATGTCAAAATGACTTGGATTCCCAATACAGTAAAATAGTTTTATACACTAAGATTCTGCATATATGAGTGCTTACTAGCATATAAATATGTTTACAGTATAGTAAATGGAATTTAGACTGTCCTTACATTATTTATTTTGTATAATAAAAATATATACATATATCTTTTAGGAAAAAGTTAATAAAAGTTATATGTAAATATTTTTCTAAGTTTTGTTATTATGTATTTTCTAGAGGATAAACTTTCCTATACAGATTATGTTTTAAAATTTTTCCTAAAAATACATATACATTTATATTAAAATGTACCACTATGAAAAAAATCAATAAACTCCAAATTAACTGTATTGAATTACAAAATAAACACCACAGTCTCTCAAGACAAATTTTATAAACTTCTCAAGGAAGATAATTTATATTTAAAAGGCAGATAATTAAAACAAAATAGCAAAATTGGAGTGTGATCATTGAGTCACTCAGTACATGTTTTAAATACCCGTTACATTCAAGACAAGGTGTCAGCTACTGAAGTTATGAAGTTCACAGAAGGATTTACATGCTGTTTTATTGTGAGTATACTAGACCCAGAGGAGAATAACCGGTAAGAAAGAAGTCATTATCTCATCCTGAGTGTATTTCACATAGGATATGTGATAGTGGTGAGTATTTGACCACACAACGGTTTTAGCAATGGTTTAGTCATCGGATGATGATGGTGATTAGGAGGAGGGAGTAGCATTCCATGTCTGGGCTTACAGAAAGACGTGGAAGGAAGGAGAAAATAAATAT
The DNA here is from genome assembly GCA_035773235.1 of Eospalax fontanierii. NCBI lineage: Eukaryota > Metazoa > Chordata > Mammalia > Rodentia > Spalacidae > Eospalax > Eospalax fontanierii. Next base: position 46,908,081 of record CM069547.1, on the reverse strand, counting down.
GAGAGGAAAAAAAGACAGACAGGTCAGAAACTCCCGGGATGAATTGCCCGTAAGAGGAGGCAGATAGGGGAATGGATCAAGAAGGTAATGAAGGTTTTTCTTCTCATGCTCTGAATAAGAGGACTCCAGTACATGACTTTAACGCTGAATATCTATTTTAAAAGAAGTCCATTTTATGAGAATTAAAACAAAAATGCAATGGAACTGTTGATTTGAGATAAAAGAGCAAGAATGTGGAACTGGGGTAGGAGAGGGTAAATGGATACTTGAGATCAGCAGGACTTCATGATGGGTTGCTTCTGGAGCAGGAGAGCAAGAATGAGGTCCTGTAAGTTTCCTGCGATTCACATTTCCCACAGTGCATTGCTTCATTCAAAAGACAAGAAGTACGGGAAGAAAAATATGAAAACAAATCGTGATTTATAAATTGCCTTAAGCAGTACACCAGATATCAGAATTCAGAAACTAAATAGAATCTGCAGAGAACATGAGAATAAGTGAGAAACTCGGGGAAACAAATGGTAACAGACTCGTAAATGGAGTTAGAGAGGCCAGAAAAGAAAAAAAAGTGAAACCGTGGATGGCAAAGATGAACGAATGAATCAGTGAATAAATGAGTAATTGAGAGGAAAATGAAAACCTAGCACTCAGAAGTGAGATAGAGAAATTGGAGCTACAAAGAGGTTGAAGGCAATCGTCCCATGCTGAAAGATCCAGGAGAACATTAGATGAAGAACAGCCAAGCACTGAATGTTACTCAAGTACTAAAACTACGGCACAGAATAGAAAACAGACTAAATTCAGTGGTGATGAATTCGATGGCAAGCTTAGCAGGATCGGCTTTGGTGGCTTTGCTGACAAACAGTGATTGATGGCGAAAGCGGGAGATCTGAAGGAGAGGTGTTTTTTTTTTTCTTTGTTTTGTTTTTGTTTGTTTGTGCTGTTTTGGAGAGGTAAGACCCCCAAACCCATGGGAATGATAAAGTATCAACTAACCGATAATACTACATGAGTTCAATCCAATTGGTCCTAAACGGTTTCCTGTTGATAGGGCATCTCATTATTTAATAGCACCTACAGTTTCTTTGGACTTCTTTTGGTCAAGTACTGAGAGAAATTGCAGGTCTCACACTTTGAAGCATTCTACCTTGTTCTTGTAGAAATAGATTGTGGACCTTGAACCAGACGAAATCATTTAACTTTATAAGAAAGTGACTGATAACTAATCAGACAAAGTTATTTAGGATGTCAGAGCAGATTGGAAGAGGATTCCCTCAGACCTGGGAAGCAGAAGATAGAAATAATTCACTGTAAATAGACTATGTGTCCCTCAAGTTTCTTTTATGAATTTATAAAAGTGAAAATCACTAACAATTATGAACAAGAATCAGCTAACAAAACTGGTATACAAAAGCATGACTGAAAGAATTATAGACCTTTCAGGAACTCTAAGGAAAAGTATCTAATGGTGCAATAAATGTCACTGAATTTTAAATGTGCAGATTAAAGAAATTAAAGAATCTCCTTTATCTTTTCTAGAATTCCAGCCCATAGTAATCTTATGAAAAATATGAGATTAAAGATGTTTAAGAAAGAACAATTGTGATGTAATCCAGTTATTATACAACACTGCATCCTCAATGGTATGAGTTCCTTTTTGGAAACTATAATTACATATTGTGATTCAAAGACAAAACTGTCAAACAATGTGGAAAAAAAGTAAATATATATTCTCAATATACCAGAAAGGGAATCCACAAAGGCAAATTCTGGTGGATACTTTATATATTTAAGGAAAATCAATTTCTGTCCTATTTTTAAATTTCAGAGGTTAATATTGGTAAATGATTAAATATTACTCACTGAAAGGGAACACCATATTAAGCCCTCTGTTAAAAAAATCAATGAGTGCAAAATGACTCAGTGGGTAGTGGCACTTGCTGCCAAATCTGTTCAACTGAGTTTGATCCCTGGGACCCGTCAGTGGAAGGAGAGAACAGACCCTCAAAAGCTGACCTTTGACTCCACACATGTGCACACACACACCCCACACATATACATAATAAATAAAAAATCTAAAAATCTCTAAATAAAAAGAGAAAAGATAACTACAAATCTTACCACAAGGGAAGTTAATCTGTAAAAGAATACCATGAATGAGAAATATTGTAGAATACTGGCTATATCAATAATATAGCTAGCTTATTCTGCACACTGCTATTATTTCTAACTCAAGGACTTTTCAAATAGTTCAAAGTAAGAAGTTCACTCATACAACATGTCAAAAATATTCTATTAATTACATTAAACGCAAAGATATGAGTCATGAAGTGATTGATGCTTATCTGTAAATCTTAGTACTTGAGAGGTTACATGCAGAAGGAGTTCATGACCAGCCAGGGCTCCATAGTGAGCTTAAGGTCAGACTGAACTACATGGACCCTGGATCAAAAAACAAAAATAAAATAATGTGAAACATTAAACAAAAAAAAAATCTGTCAGCTTCTAGAAAAATTCTCATAGAGTTAGTGAGTATGTGGTGCACTCATAGTCACATGATAATACACAAAGCCATATACACTTATAACACAGTTTCTTAAAAACACTAATTTTTTTGGTAATTCTGGCCATATTTTTCCTATGTTACAAACACATCTCAATGCAGTGGTCACTAGAGAATTATTTACGAAAGTGAAGAGCACTGTCACAAATGCCCCACAGTAAGGAAATTTTATGGAAAACAAGACATATCCTCCTGCTCTAAATAAACCATATACAATAAGTGCTCAATAAATCACAAAATGTGAATTTTAATGTGACAACATGCAAACACCAAGATTCCAATATCAGGTTAATATACATGACACATATCTGTATTCATGAACCTGCACATATGATTGAAATAAATATAGCAGAATTACTAGAATGTTATATATTAAAATATTTGATAGCTTTTTAAAATTTATAGATAACTTCACCTTTTCAATATTTTAAAATATGTCTGATGAAGCCTTCATGTATAAAGTCATGGAAAATAAAATCACTAATTTAATTCACATAATCATACTTGTTCAGATTTCTGAAAAAATGTATTTGATATAGGGGTACTTAACACTATTAATTGTTCAGTATGGGTAACATATATCCAGTCTGACAACAGTGTATAATAAAATAGTATATTTGCATGTATTTTTTTAATTTTCAGAGAAATTCAATCAGATTGAAAACAGATCTCATTTTCTTTCTAACCCAATAAGCATAGTACACCTTGGCATCTGGTAGATGATCATATACTAATCCAGAAAGAAAATGTTATGCCCACCCTGACAGGGAGGCATACTGGAATACAGATTTAAAATTGACTTAGCATAGACTCATTTGAGAAAAGACATAGTATTTGTGGACAAAGAGACAACAGGATTTTGAATTGTGAAATTTGCAGATTTAGTTAGTTAAGTTTTACCTTCTTTTGCCTTTCAGGATTGGGACTTAAGTATTTTTTTTCTTTCTTTCTTTTTAAAATGTAAAGAAAAAGAACTTCAGATTTCACTGCTAAAGGCCGTTTTCCAAGTGAAAAGGGAAATGTGGCTTAAAGGAGTAAAGGTCAAGGCTAATCGTTCAATGGTTGCTCTTCTCCACTATTTAGAATTCGCAATGGTAAAACTATTCTCAGTTATGATCTCTCAAGTACAGCAGGAGAAAAGGGTTCAAAAGTGGTGTGAGGTTCATGTCAGATGGACAGTAAAGCAAAGACCCCCCCAAAGCCTGACTCACAAGAGACTTCAGCTAAAGTGTCACAGTGTCCCTAGCAAAGAGTGACATAGGCTGTGCACTAAATCTTTCTTAGTTTGTATAAGCAGGGGACTTATAGGCCAACTGAAAGAAAGTCTCACTGAACCCCGCACAGAGAATCACTTTTATTCAGTCAAGTCCCAGCCTTAAATCAGTTTGCAAGCCTAGAAGTCTCTGTATGAAAGGTACATCATATCGCTGGAGGAGGAACTCTACCACACTATGATTCATCTCTTTTTCCAGCATCCCCAAAGGAATTCAGCCCAAATTAATGCCACTGAGAAATGTGAAGCAATCTCCTCTGGACATTATTGGGCATTGACCCTATAATGGCAGGCGTTCCCAGAAAAGCAGATCCGGGATCACTGTAACCTCCAGAGTGAGGATCAGGTAGGTCACCGCCATTTCACAGGGAGTTGAATAGGTCCCCATTCCTATCCTACGTGCATTACTCTATTTAAATAATTCTGAATTGAAAGAGAGTACTCAACAGTGTGTGGGATTCTTAGATTCTGCCTTTCCCATCATAAAGAAAGTCACTTGTTATCTCCAGAGAAGTTAATATACTTGTTATTTTTTATTTCCCTTCCATCCTTCCTCCCTCCCTCCTTCCCTCCTTCCCTCCCTCCTTCTCTCTCTCCCTCCCTCCCTCCCTCCCTCCCTCCCTCCCTTCCTTCCTTCCTTCCTTTCTTTCTTCCTGTTATGTTAGACGATTGCTGCTGTCAGCCAAAATGAGCTGAAATTGACATATAATGGTGGATGACCTTGACCTCCTAATTTTCCCAGTTCCATCTTGGTAGTTTGCCATCAACCCTGGTTCATGCCATGATAGAGATGACTGAATGAAGATCCTGTGCCTGCTAAGCTAACACTTTGCCAACAAAACTACCCCCAGTTAATTTTCTTTGACTGTTTGGTCCGTGCAGGGTTTATATTTGTTCTGGGTCTTTTCCAGTTTTTTCTACTCTATTTCTGCTCTGTTATAGGAAAGGGTCCATGGACACACATAAAAATGTTATTTCACTTCAAAATACATGTCTGGAGATTAAAAATAAGGATGAGATAATATATATGTAAAAAGAAACTCTGATTATATTAAATAAATACGAACATGTATATCAAGCATGAAATATGACATTAATGTGTCTAATTATAAGCATAGTCACAGATATGGATTAGATATAGATATATACACAGCCATGATATGCTATTATGCATATCAATGATTCAATCAATAATAACTTCTTATATGAAAGACTATGTTAGTGAAGACAGTGAAGCCACCCAGTCTGTGTTGATATACACTGCAATGTATGCACAATGATGCAGTTCTTCCTTAGGAAACATTTCTCATCAATTCATGCCCTCTCTATATATGGATGAATGACATAGGAACTATATTAAATTCTTACTTCAAGTGGAGAAAATCTAGATCATGTTTCCTGAAATCACCAAGATATCATTCATATGTGGTCCAGAATTATCACATTTTCTTGAAATTGGTCATTAAGTTTTTAATTAATAAGAGATGTTCTATATGTTATTGCAAAACTCTTATCTATGATATATAAATATTTGGGGATTTTAAAAAATTTTTTAATCTGCTAAGAAAATGAACTGAGTTTATACTTGATAACACTGGGAATTTATGAGTTGTGTTTAGAAGCCATTTATTTTTAAGAGCTAGAACCAATAAAAAAATTATAAATATTGCTTTCTGAGCAAGGTGAACAGGAAGCTCAGCTGAAGAAATGTTTTGCACATATTGAAGTATTATTAAATATTTCTGTGCCTGTACCAACCTAAATTATAGCTTAGACAGGGGACAAAAAGGTCAGGTTTATTATTCAGTTTAGTAGAAATGTAAGCACGATACTTAGATATGTATTTCTATATCGTGTAATATCATAGGCATCATTACAATTAGCAATAACAAGGAAAATAAAAGTCATATTATATTTAGAATTTTTCAGTAGACAACAAGACTTATACTTAATAATCATTTTTATTTCCAGTTTAGCAAGCTTTTGATAAAGGAGTTCAGAGAGTTTTCAAATAGTACCTCATTAATCATGTCAGCCAGCTACTTGGAAAGTTATTATCCCAGTTCAATAGATAGAAAAATTATATCACAGAAAGGTCAGTTACATATTTACTTGTCCAATCTTATATCAAGCATTTTACCCACTGAGCCATCTTGCCATGGCCTCTTTTTATATAACACCTTAGGGTTTGTTTGGGCAGGGGTGGATTTATCACATATTAAATCAGAAAGAGAAACAAAAATGAAGTTCTAACAATTTTAAATACTTCAAACATGTTGAACACCAGTCGTTTAGAAGGAACCCTTGTTAAAATAATGGTGATTGGAGGAGAAAGAAGGGAGTGGAAAAAAATGAATATAAAATTTATATTCAGAAAGTGCTTCTATTTATTTTGTTTTATCTCAATCGTATTCATCTAATGACATCTAAATTTCAAAAAAAGTATATGAAGAAAATTGCTATTCCTTTAAATAAAAATATGAATTAAATGAAAATAAATATGAATTAAGGGGCTTTGTTTCTCTAAAAAATTATATTTTATACTCTAAAACAGTATGATGAAATCAAATATATATATGTATATATATACATTTACATATCCACTTTGAAATACGATTTACTTAGAGTTGAAAGACTAGTTCTTTCATTTTATTCAACAAAGCTATATATTTTGAACTGTTCAAATGAGAACACTAATCTGCCATTTAAATCACTGAGATACGAAAGTCCCAGTCATTGGGATATTGGGTAAACGCGAACACTATGAATTTATGTCTGAAGTTTTGAAGCTATAGTGATTCTATTTTTGACAACTTGGATTTAATGACATGTTATAGAAAAAATAATTAATAACATTACATTTATGGATAGGATTAACAATTTTATCTTTTCCCCTACCTCTGATATTTAAGAATTCAGGAAATAATGAAAAGTGAGTCAAATCAGAAGGCAAAATTGTCCAAAAGATGGTAGTATGGACCACTCAATATTCAGGCCAATTGGAGGAGATGAAACAACACAAAGTTATTGGTATGACTTCAAATTCCTTACAGTATGTTCTATAATATTTACTCTGGAGACAAATAAGGGGAACTTGATAGGTTATAAATAACCAAGTATATTCAAAAGTGAAGCCATGGTGCACCTTAAATGTGACTTTATAAATTATTTTCCTGTTTATGGTAAAGAATGACACTTATATAGCATTAGACTACATTTGCAAAAATATCACTAAATAACATAAAATGATTTAGTTGTCTATTGAACAAGTGATTGATTGCAGTTTGTGTTTAGTGTTTTTCTTTTAGTCATGCTTCTTTAGAGATTTTTGGACAATGTATGTCTGGGTAATTATTATATTTCCACCATTTTCATGATTTTTCTGTTTCACTTCAGTTTCCCAGTCTTACGTGGTGGACGGAGAAGACAGGCTCCCACAGCTTGTGCTCTGACCTCCATAGTGCATTGTGCTGTGTACGCAGATATACCCATACATAAATAATAATAAATGTAACATAAATGTTTGAATGTGTTTAATGAGATCAAATAATTTTCTGCAAAGGAGTAATCTCTCTTTGCTACATTTATTTAGGTCTTATTTTCTCTTGTCATTAAAATACTGAAGTCTTTAGCATGGTTTTAAAGGTGGTTTTGTACATACCTACCATATATTCTATTAAAAAAAAACAATGGCTTTGATATCACAGCAAATACTGTGATTTTCCCAACCTTTCTCAACTTCCACTTAAAGCTTTAATGGCTTATGGAGATCTTGAGAAAAATAGCCTCATAATTTCTCTTCCCTCTTAAGAATACTGAGATTTTATGAAACTGACTCTGTGAATGATGGTCCTACCAGTACTATAAAAAGCTATTTTAATTTTTAAAATATATTCAACATCACTTCACACTTTTGCCTAACCAAAAGACAGACTAATTTTTCATAACTCCCCATGTATGATGATGTACAAAGTGCAACTTTCCCTCAACTTAGTGAATCATGAAATACTGGGGACCTGAGATTTCAGATGAGCCACCAATGCTGATGTTAATGAACAACTTCTAAAGTGTAAAACCATCTAGAAAGGAAATTCCTGAAAAGAATAGAGGCGACTAGATTTTATCTAATGTAAAAAAAAAAAAATCAAGAAGAAAGACTAGATTCATTTGTAAGTTATTGAGGTGAATGAAATCTGAACATGTTTAAGACCTTGGATTCCTCAGTGTGGGATCCCAGAGCAGAACCCATTCAGAGCTTATCTTGAGAAGCTGATGCCAGCTAATTCTAGAAAAAGAATCACACAATTCTTAGTTTAAGAATCTTCCATGAATTCATCATGCAAGACCATGATGGCATCTGTCACTCTTCACCTGAACCATTGCCATTTTCCTTTCTAATGAAAATGGTACACACAAGAGATTTATACTGAATCAAGTCAGACAATCGATTATTTTTAAAAGCACTCATACTTTTAAGTGATTTCAAAATAACTAGTTAACGAGAAGAATATAAAAGAAAGTACAGGTAAGCACGTCTGCATTCCTGAATGCCTATGTCCCTTAATGTGTATTGTGTGTAAGTTTTTCCTTAAAAAAAAAAATGGGAGGAACTGTATGACGGCTCAACTGAGCACCCGATTTCTGATCATTCAGGGAACTTTGATTTTCTCATTTGTAGATGAATAAAAATAGCTCAGTTTCCTTCCACATATCGTTTTTTTCTGAATTTAATCTTGTACAAACCCTACTAAAGCAATCTGAAGATGCTCTAGGTTGGAAATACAATGCTTCTAAATACAATCATCTAAGTGATGGGTTAAAGAGAAATGAGTAGCCCCAAGAAATATCCAAATGCCAGTATGCCATATAGGTGTAGGTTCGACTACCTTAAATTCATTCTCATGAAAAAGTATAGGTCATATAATATAAATAATCCATCATTTTAGAGGTAATGAAATATTTACCTTAAGAACTATATTCCTACCAAGGCCTGGTAATTATAATATAATGTTGCTTTCACTAATACTACAAACATTCATAATGACGTTAACGCTGATAAAAATATGTATTCCTATTTCTATCTCTCAACTCGTCTACCCTGGGCAAATGTATGTATATATGCAAACAGACATGAAAATACATCTATGCATATATGTGCAAGCCAATGAGCATCATACACAAATGCACACATAACACACAAATAGTCTGTATGTGACTAGGCAAGAGAAAGTTTTGATTATAACATTTCATCATAAGAAAATTTAAGCTATCTAAATAAATTTGATATTTTCTATAGCTATGTTGGCAAGCTAAGCAGTTAATGAAACCATGATCCTGAACCCTTTTCACCTAAGAATTTACTTTCAACATATTTCAAACCTTATACTCTTGATAATTCTATTTAGTAATATACAAAATGCCAAATTAGGAAACATTGAAAGAAGCTAACACTCCAATGTAAGTCAAAGGTTTCAACTTGACACATCACCCAATTACTAGAAGCAGCCAATACCACCCAACGCAAAGCCATAAATACTAGGAGCACTAACTGACAATATACATGTTTCTTTTACTTCTGGTAAAGTATGTAATAAATATAACAAATCTGGAAAACTTGTGTCTCTGTTGTCACTGTGGAGACACCTCTCTTAGTGGCAGCACGCCAGCACTCTGGGATATGTCAAGCTGAATTGCAATGTCCACATCTAAAAATCTTTGGTTGAAGAATGTTTGAAGAAGCTATTATCTTTCCTTCAATGCTTCAATATTGGTACTATTTAAAAATAAATAAATAAATAAAATAAATGTGGAAGAAAAGCTAGAAATGCTTTCTTCTGTCCTGTATACACATAGGCTAATTTTAATAAATGTCTTGTTCATTGTTAGTTGAGAAAACAAATATTAGAGTAACTAGGCATTTAAAGTTTGTTCATTGCAATAGCAAAGATGACAATGGTACACATAATTATATACAGATATACATATACGTATGCTCATCCTCCATATAATATTTTTCATGAAATAAAATTGTGTTTCACAAACTATTTTTGAAAGTAGGAACTTAAAATTTTATGCTGTTTTAATAATACCTTACTATGTTTCAGGCAAAGCTGAATCCTATTAGTTTTGATTTTGTTTTTTTTAGTACTTATTAAAGACAAGAAAATTAAATTATTCGGTTCAACTTAGCACACTGATCCACTGAGTGGATTGAAATATATGAATTTAGTATACATGTTCCATTAATCATATAATTATACATAGCTATCTGCTGTATTCCTCTTTTATAAACAGAATGTTTGCTGCCTGTGTTATTGAAATATTATCTCCTAATATAGTAGTATTATACACGCATATGAATTTGTCAAAACTTCAACTTGCAAAGTATACAGGGAACATAATTTGTGAGTGAGGAGCTATTGAGTAGATGCTCACAGATGCCATCCCAAGAAGAGTCTGCAACATTTTAATTTTACTATTAAACATACAAAATTTATATTTCAAGAATATTAAATTTATGGCAACTGAATACACAAATTAGACGGAAAATGGAATTTCAATTTAACACATTATTCTCAAGGCACTATCTTGGAAATTTAACAGACACTGCTGTGTTTTCTAGTGAAATACTTATGGATTTATAGGAAAGTGTTATTTTAACTTTAAAAAAACAATCACCAGAAGTGTAGTAAAAAATGTAAACAGTTGTCTATGTCTCTACTGAAGATGTCTGTGATTTATATAAACAATGCCAGACTCAAAGTCAAAATACACTGACTCTTCTTAAAATATCAAAAACCTGAAAAAGTACTTATTTCTTTTCTTAGCCTTGTTTAATAAAGAAATTTTCTTTAAGGACTGTTTTTTCAGTAGCAGAAATTTTATGACAAAGAATTAAAGAGGTGAAGGAGTGCCCAATAATTTCTCATAATTTTCGTTTTCTAATTTTCATATCCATTCATAATCTAAAATCGGAATATATTATATTATCCAAAATAGGGGTGATAGTTTTGTTGTTTACATGTGCTTAAGTTTCTGAATAAGATAGTGTTTAGTTAAGTCTAGCTATATTGCACCTTTCTCCTTGGCAGACGGAGGCCATCATGAAAAGTATGTAGCTTACTATCTTCCAAGTTTTAAGGCACAGAGAGATTGATCTTCATGGTGGTTGTCATGTTCCTCAACAGCATCATTGTAGCATTTAATAAAATTCTCTGTTATTTAATGCCATAACAATGCATTCATTCTCAATGTTGCTATTTAAATTCCATGTTCCTACGATCCTCCTCACAGCACATACACTGGTCTGAATTTTAATCCACATGTTTTTAGGGGATAAAATACCTTTTGTTTTTCATCATAGCAAAATCTAGCATTTCCTAAGGGGAACTACATGTAACTTAAATCTCTAGAAAAGTTTGAAATGCCTCTTCTCAAGCCCTCCTTCTTTGAGAATCTTTATTTATTTTTGGTGAGTCTGATAGCTAAGAATCACAATTCTATTGGAGAATTCTAGAGAAAATGAACAGATAGACCTGGATTTTTCCTTTCAGTTTTATGTTACAAACCTCTGAGGGTATCACAGAAATAAGTAGGTCTCAGACTAGGATAAGATGAAATAGCATTGTGTATATTCACCTCTATTGTATCAATGTAGGCCTGCAAGAAAAACATCAAGCTTTGTTAGACTTTCATAGAAATCTTTTATTCTCTTTAACTTTGGAAGGCCATTGCTTGTACAGGTTTCTCTCAAGGATTTTTTATCTGGGACGATGTCTTTTATTTTCAAAGATACACAAGAAAAGAAAGGAGAAAGTGAACTCAATGGGGAACAGATCGAATTGTCCAAATTATACTAAGTTGGAGATCATTTCAAATTCACCACAGTGTCTGAAAACATTCTCATTAACAACTTCATTTAGGTCTATGGAAAATTTGGAGCATATATTATCAAAGAGCAAATCATGTTTTCAAACTGTAATTGTAGCATTAAAAGGGCAGTGTCTTTAAAATGCTCATTAAGACTGTCTTTTGAAAAAAATCATCATCTACTATCAAATACTAAAAGAGCCAGTTTCCAGAATGCAACCTCTGCTCACTAATGTATTCTAGCAACAAAGCCTGGCAGTGGGTCATTACACAGTATGACCAATTTTATCAAGAAAATAACACTTTCATCCAGTATAACTCAATGACAAGCTGGAAGTGGGTGACTATCTTTCTACTCATGACATGTTCTGATAAGTAACTTTGAAATTAAATACTCAGAAACTGGACGGAACTCATTCTCACAATAATGAAAAGAATACAACAAAAAATGCAGACCTTCAGACCTTCATTTGAGGCTAGTACACAGAGGGAGAAGACCCAGGGTAAAACTTACTCTTTTATTCATAAATATTTGCATCACTTAGTTTTGGATCAAGTTAACAAGAGTCCATGTCATTTCTTACGGGGATACAGTGAAAGTGACAAGTAGGCCTTGTCATGCCTGTCATTATGTGACTGCTAATTCATCTGCTACATCTCAACCTTCTATTAGTTACCAGAGAAACAAGCAAATCATAGAATTTCAGTTTCATTCTAATTACACACAAATAGCCAGCACTTCAGACCTTTGAAAGTTGATCCACAACCCAGTAGTTTTTTAAAAAGCAAAGAAAAATAGAAAGAATCATTAAACGCATTACACAATTCTACAATATGCCTCAAACATTCTCTATTCTGGTATGGCACATATAATGGTATGTGACATGGCTGTGACTTCCTGGTTGCATGCTTCAATTCAAACTAAATAATTACAACAACAACAAAAAAAAATCAAACCTTGGGTCAATTGCTCTTTGGTTTAAATCTTCATTACCTTCTGAAATTTTGGTTAACTCTCTTAGTTTTTTTTAATTAAGCTGGCCCTTCCATCTTTGCCACATTCCAAAAGTCAAACATGAAGAACCAGACATAAATTTCAGAATGAAAATTTTTGTGAGTATGCGTGTTTTCAAGTCCAACCCCTGAAAACAAACTGTTAATGATAATAATAATAAAAAAACAGATGTTTTAACATAGTGTTTTATTCCAACTTAATCTCATCCTTGAATGAACTTCTTTCAAGTTTCAACCATTTAAAAAAGTCAATTTCCTGGTGGTTGTAATTTAATTAAGTAACCTTTCACACTGAGCAAAACCCAAAAGCAAAAGTGTCATTAATCTTTCTAGTGATTAGAGACACCTCTAGAGCTTCAAACATTTACCTCTCCTTCCCCGCAGTAGAAATGGTTTTAGGAGGATCATGGTTCATACCTCACACTCCCTGGAGCCAGAGATGGTATATGTGCAGGGCCCAGATCCGTTAACTGATAGATCCATGGTCTCAGAGTTCGTAGGCTTGTAGTCCACATAGTACTCCTGTAAAGGGGAATTCATTTGTCTTTCAGACTCCCTGGCCTTTTTCCGTCGCCTCTTCATCAGAGAATGCTGCTGAAGCTGTTTCATGCTGGCTGGGTACCTTTTCCAGGACACATAGATGACCAGGAGGATCATAGCTACCGAAAGGAACAGAGCCACACTCCCTGCGATAATTTTGTGGAAAGAGACATGTTCATATTCTTGGTCTGCTCCAGGAATCTGGAAGCCTGGGGATGGACTTGCTGCTTCCAGTGTGGGCGGGATGCCATTGGGATTGAAGACGGTGGGTTTGGGAATGATCAAGGGCTTCTGGGGAGTTTGTGGTGCCAGGTGTGATCTTTCTGTGTTGGTCACCTGGACCTCGGAACAGATGTTGTATGTCTCAACTGCATCACTGACCTTCTCCCCCTGTATGCGCTTAGGTCCCGCACATATCATGGTGCTTTCCTTATTCCCTTTGAAATTTTTCAGCCAGTAGAACAGAGGACAGATGCTCCGGCTACATTCCCACATATTTCCAGACAAGGTGATGGATATTAACGATATCCATGCATTGACAGTTTCCTGTGAGATGTTGGTGAGCTTGTTGGAATCCAAATTCAATTTTTGTAAATTGGGGAGGCATTTAAACGTTCCGGGCTCTATCCCTTGAATGTCATTCCCTGATAAATCCAAGTTGTGTAAGGAACTCCATGTCCATGTCAAGCCTTGGCTAATGGAGCGGATCCTGTTCCACTGCAGGTAGATGGAACGCAGGTTGAAGAGGCGTGGGAAATGAGCAAAGTTAATCTTTGAAAACTGATTGTGCTCCAGATGAAGTTCCTTCAGTTTCAAAAGGCCAGCAAAAGCATTTCGGGATAAACTTCTGAGACGATTGTAACCCAAATCCAGAAAGTCAAGGTTCCGACAGTCTTGAAAGACTCTTATAGGGACCGTCTTTAGGGAGTTGGACCGCAAGTGCAAAATGATGAGTTTCCGAAGGCCTTTAAACTGTTCGGACTGCAGTGTCTGAAGTTTATTGTAAGAGAGATCCAGGTTGCGGAGATTGGGAACTGGGTGAAATGTTTTATTGTGCAGATAGGTGATTTTGTTGGAGCTTAGAATTAATTCTTTCAGTCTGCGGATTCCTTGGAAGGCATCTTCATCCACGGAGCTAATGTAATTATGGTCAAGATAAAGCCATATAAGCTGGTTAAGGCCGGCAAACTGATTGGATTTGAGTTTCTGAATGCTGTTGAACCTTAAGGATAAACCTTGAGACCCTCCAGAAATGTTTTCCGGGATGTCAGCGAAGGCGTGGGACTCGCAGTAGACAATCTTGCCATCGCACCGGCAGTTCTTGGGGCAAGCTCTCTGAGCCCCGGTGAGCATACCCAGCAGGACGATAGGAAGTAACACCAGAAACACACTCATGCCTTTCAGCTTCGTAATTAGATGGAAACCTGCAACACCGAAAAGGAGACAGATGCACAGGGTCAAGCAGCAATAATGCATCAGCACCGGCGCTCCAGGATGGGAGGCATTCTGTCTACTAAAGAAGCCAGACAGTGCATTTAAAAACACATTGCAACATTCCTTTCTATCTCCTTCAGAGTCCTGTGCCTGCTGTTTAGATTTCATTCTTTCTTCCTTCATCTCCTAAACATCAGAGTGCTGTATTAACTATAAAAAAACCTTTCTGAGGTTTCTTTCTTTGTAGTAGATGCTGATATTTTAATAAAGATAACATTTGGCTAGTCACTGTACTGAGTGACAGTACCTAAAGAAGGTATGCTCTACCTTCTGACAAGTGCAAAAATGTGACTTAGGAAACCTAGTATGCATACATCTTTTCTAGCTGATCAAACAGGCTGTGGTTTAGCAAAAGAGCTTCTGGAATGTTGTCCAAGTAATCCAAGTTTGCTCTGCCTCAAATTACATTCTTACTGCATACAAGGATGGCAATATATGATCTCTGAATAACTGCAAAGTATTTATGAAGGAACCTGGTATGACGACTCAGAACCCGATGAGGTTAATAAGCATATATTATTACATATCCTCACACTGTGTCTGGGAACACAGGAGAAAGACAGGTGATCACCCATATCACAGACCCTAGCACAAGTTGAGATGTCAAATTCTTACTGAATATGTGCAGAATATAAAATGATGCTATTGGGTTTTTATTAAGCTGCTATCTTCTATAGAGTCGAGTTTTCAAATTTGAGAGCTCAACTGGAAGGAGAATACGAATCCCCTCCCCACCGTCCTGACCTACTGAAACCTGTCACTGACTTTTATTTTTCCTCTCCCCTGCCTCTATTAACTTCAGAAAGCCTGTAAAGTTGCAGTCTATTAACATGTATTCTCTATTTTCAAGCAACTGTGTGTGAGGGGAATTCTCTCCTCACTCAACAGTAGATATATTATGTTTAACAGTAGAAAAAGAAAGAATTAATGCACGCTACAGTTTCTCTCTCTCTCTCTCTCTCTCTCTCTCACATTCATCTTTTTAAACAGGAGGCAATCAGCCCAAATCCCAGTCTTAAGAACCCTCCTCTTCTCAGTGAGTTTTTCCTTTCTTTATGTTTTTGGTCTTTTTGCTTTTTTTTTTAAATTTAAAACTCGATCTTGCTCTCTGTCTTCCTGCCAGCTACAGACTCATTGAAATACATCCCAGCTCTCCCAGACAGGAGAAAGAGGGGAAAAAGCCAGTCACACTTGAAAAAATAAGACTGGCAAATGACTGCTGGAAATTTGGAAGGTATATTCAGAATGCAGCTTCCAAGACCAGAGAAGCCCCGGCTGCCACCTCTGATAAAGTGAGGACCCCACCCCTGAATACACGCAGCCAAGTATTAACAATCTTCCCGACATCAACGGTAAACACAAGCGGGCTAACGTTATCAGGAAAACGAAGCAAACACGGTATTTATTTCATACTCCGTTCCCAAGCTGTGATACACAGACGGTAGAGCCGATCTTAAAGCAATTCCTCTAGAGTGTGTTTAAGTCCGCGTTACGCATTTATGGATTAAAAAAAACACACACTGCAAAAATAAAAGGCTCTAAAAATATAATAGCAACTACAGTGGAAGGCTGCTGCTTTTTGCCTGTTTCTGGGTCTTTTAGCAGCTAATGCTAGGGGCTGAGGGCTGGGGGCGGGGGGTGAGAGGATCCGCTTTGCTAAGAAGAAAACAACAAAAGTTCGCTTACCCATCCTTTGTCATCCAAAATACGTCTGCCCCCCTCTCTGCTTTCTTCTTATTTGGTCTCTCCTGTAGAAATCACCACCACCTTCATGACACAGTGCAGCTGTCATTCAAACCATTCTGAGCCCGCATGTGAGCCAGCAGCCCCATACAAACTTCCCCGGAGAGGACAGGCAAAAATTATATATATTTATTTATATAATACAGATAAACGTATATATTTAAAAAAAAAAAAACGACGTGGTATGAAAGGGGCAGGGAACAGGATGTGGCTGAAGAGAGGGGGTGTCCGAAGGGGGGGGAGGGCCTCTAGACTCTGAGGACCATTGTATAATTCGCTAGAGACCCATCAGCAGTAAATTGGCAGTCTGTGAAAAGAGCTACAGCCCATCTCGGAGGTAACCAACTTCTCTGTAAAAAAATAAATAAATAAATAAAAAAGAGAAGAGGAAAAAAAAAAGGTAATAAAAATAAAATCTTCAGAATACCTGGCATTCCTTATTGAGCTGGCTTTTACCATTCCCAGATAAAGCAATTCATCCTCGGGATTTTTTCAGTTCTTGAAGCTAACAGGCCTCCTGTGCTGTGTGAGACCCCAGTTTAAAAGCTATGCGGGCTGGCTTTATCCATTTAGCTGGTCAGGTTGAAAGTGTTTTGTAGCTGTGCTGAGAGGCAGCCCTTGTCTAATTCAGAAGGCTTCCCAGAGACTGATGGTGCTCAGAGCTTGTTGGTGCTAATGCTTGAGTTTGTGATACACTGAGTGCCCTCCGCTGGAGAAAACAGATTGCACATTAAAGACGGGAACAAGTGAGCTTGTCAGTGGTGCGCAGCCTTCCCTTGCTCAGAAAGGGAAATTAAAGGCACAGCATCACTTCCTCGTGCCTCTCCAACAACATAAATTATGAAAGCTTTATGCCAAGATTCGTGCATCCTAGTGGCAACAAATATCGAGTAACAAGCTGGGTCCCTGTCTCTTTCTGTGATTAGTAGTTTGTATAAGTTGCCTTGACCTGAAATTGTTTTCTGCATGTCATAGGCGATTCTTCATGTCATTTTCAATGGCAGAAGTAATTTGAGTTATATTTATGATTGTTGTTGGTTTATATTCATTTGCATTTTTAAGGTAACCACATCAGTAAGCAATGGGACTCAGGAGAAAGCATAGCACAGTTAACTTCATAGATAGTTTCTTATGTAAATTTTAAGTCTAATCATTATATTCTCAGCATTTGTTAATGACATAGATCCTGTCATCTACAATATGACTTCGTAAAACTTTATATTTTTAGCTTTCAAGCTTTAGAAACTATATTGTTTTGATTTGTAGATGATTTGATCAAATATTAATAATTCAAAGGGTGAAATTAGTATATGAATAACACAATTTGTCTTCACTTTATGAGGGAGAAGCCACATACAGTCATCCAGTTGTAAGAGTTCTCAAGGAACAAAAGGGATAAAACATTCTCTATACATATTCTTTCCCATTAACTGATACCTGAGTTTCTATTTTAGAAATGTGTGTCTTTGGCTTAAAACTTAATACCTATTAAAATGGAAATTCATACCACAAGAGGCAATGTTATTATGGTTACTGAAAGGAAATAAATCCACAGAAGTCGTACACATACACATATACAATGTGTTCAAAACATTGCAGGTTAAGGGGCTGGAGAAATGACTCAGTGTTTAAGAACACTCGCTGCTCTTGAGGAGGACTCAAGTTCGATTCCAAGCAACCACATGGTGGCTAACTGTCATTTATAAGTCCAGTTCCAGAATATCTGATGCTCCCTTCTGACCTCTGTGGGCATTGCACAACATGGGTGCACTTAAATGCATAGGCAATACACTCATACACAAAACATTTTAAAGAAATTATTGCAGGTACACGGAGACAAAACAAACAAAGAAGTAACACATAATCAGCGGGAGAAGGTCAGTTAAGGAACAAATAGTACAGTCATGAGAAAGAACATGCTGCCAGTAAAATGAAAACAAGTTATTGGCTGGCAGGAGATTATGAACGCTTCATGGAAAGGAGGGAGGGAACAGGATCAGAGAACTCAGGTTCTAGAGAAAAATTACAAGCAGTGAGTTTATTTTCATGAATATTTCATTTGTGTGGGGGCAAATTAAATTGTTCGGAGCAGATTTGTGGAGATGGAATTGGGATATATTTGATTTCATCTGTTGTGTTATTTTATCTATGTTTTCAAATTTTTCATCTCATGAATATGTAGTCAGGCATGATGTTTATCCACATATGTATGTAAGTTTTCTTTTGTTTCTATTGGCAATTTTAAAAAGTAATCATTTATTGTTGATTGGGAAAAAAATCTCAGAATGTCATCACCGTTTGCAGTAGTATTATAATTAGCTAGTGTGCAAGATGTAATTGAAATAAGAAAATATGGAGTTGGAGAGATGGGTCTGTGGCTAATAATAGTACTTGTTACTTTTGCAGAGGACCCAAGACTGATTCCCAACACTCATATCAGACAGCACACATCTGTAACTTCAGATTCTGAGAAATGATACCCTTTTCTGACTCTGAGGGCATCTACACTCATGTACATACACATAAACACACACACATGCACACACATACATACTCACACATACACATACAAATACAATACAGATAGTTAAACATATACTTTAAAAAATCTTTATCAATATCTAATAGTCAATCATGCTGGTACACCCTTGTGATCACAGCACTTGGGAGACTGAAGGAAGATCTTATGGCTTCCCTGGCCTACAAGACAATAAAACTGTCTTAGAAACAAAACTGATGTTCCCGTAAGATTTGATATGCAATGCTAATACAACAACATTATAATTATGTGAACAAAAACTCTTACTGTTATTTAAGTTTTAACAATGGACCAAACTCTGAGAACATTCATTCTCCCAGATGTGTCTTCAAACCTCTGTCTTTTGGAAGTGAGTCTGGAACTCTGTCCCTGGAACTGTGTCCCAAAGTCAGGTCCCACCCATGATTTTATCCAAAAGTTTCTCCAGCTTCAATTGGGGAAGTACAAATTTGGCTCTATCCTTATCATGATAGACCATTCTGTCTTTTCATATATATTTCTAGAATATCCTATTTACTCAAGGACATGTGTCCTTCCCAATCTTCACTGTGTGAAATGGAGATGGGTAAGCAGACTTTCAGTGCTTTGATATGCTAATTATAAAGTATACCAGCATGCATGCATCCATTGACTGTTATGGAGTGTCAAACTGAGGATGAGATCAAGTGCCTAGGTCACAAGACACAAGAACGCATGCCTTTGTTTTGTGTTAAGTAAAAGTCATTAGTCCAGATTATGTTTATTTTATGAAAGTCCTTTCTACATTAATACACACTTTATTGTACAGTGGGTACCATATTCTATGTTCTTATGTAAAAGATGTAGTTAAAAATGAAAGAATAGAGTCAGCAAATTATAAGGATATAATTTGCGAGTGTGGTGGAAGGCATTCTTTGGAAGATTTGCTCAGGAAAACCAACCCTGTATTTTCTATTCTTCATGTATGTAAACACACACACACACACTTACACACTCCTTTCATCCAATAGAAACTTTTAAGTATCTTATTTTCTCAGTACCTTAAAGGCAGAGAAAGGGCTACTGTGGATTCCTTGAATTACTTAATGTGTATCCTTACAGTGACCCTACTTTGGAGATTATGTCTGATTCTTGCTGGGGGAAAACCAAAGAAAATTAATAGATTGCCTAGAACAAAAGTAGATTCAGGGTTAAATTGGAAATGCTTTTCAGTTTCAGCATTTATCTGGATAAAAATGTGAATAGGCATTTTTTTTGAGAGAAGAAATCATGACTCTGTGGGAGGTCAGCTTCGATGGAGCCACTTCCAATCCAGATGAGGCTCCCAATACGAATAGTCTCAGTGAGTGCTTTCTAAAGAGAATAGAAAAATAAACAAAAAACAAACGATAATTAATCAAATGTGGGCAGGCACCAAAAGACGTAGGGCAGGACCTGGTGCGGATGGCTTTCTTGTTCATTGTTTTAAGTTAGACTTTCAATGAACTATCAATGCATTCAAATACAAAAGAAATATTTTTCAATATCTCCTAATCTCATAGCTTAGAATTTTTTACAGTAGTTCACATGGGCCCAGAAGTCTCATGGGAAGATCCGAAGCAGTGGTTTGTAAGTGTGGTGAGGTAATCAAGATGAGAGAAACTAATTCACTTGTTCAAGAGAAGACCTGCAATTGATCCACAGTGGAAATTAAGGGAGGAAATGATTTGACTTTCTGTGATCTCAAAAAAAAAAAAAAAAAACCTTCACCCAATATGGCCCAAAGAAGACGATGATTAGAAACCTCTGATACGAAATAAGATATTTCATGCAGCGAGTGGACCCTATACTTTCATTTACTAATGACATTTCATGAACTAAGGGGATAGCAGGAATTTAATGTTGTTATCTCAAAAACCATTTGGTGATCTCACCTTGGTAACTTGAAATTTAACCTGATAGAAATAATCACGACAGAGAAATAAATAATGTCTATAAATTAAGATAATTAAGATATTGTTCATCATTTTGTTGTGCTATATCAGCCAATCAGAGAGGCTCGGGGTCAAAAACCTGTCTCAAAGTCAATAGCAATGGTTCCTAAGGAACAAGACTCAAGGCTGATCTCTGGTTTCCACACAGATGTGATGCACATGTACACAGATGAGCATGCACACACATCATATGAACGTCAGACAATATCAATGTGAGAATTATAATGGGAGAGCCAGCAAATGCTTTCTACCTTACCATTATGATTAGATCTTGCTTGTCTTTCTCCAAAGCATGTGCACAGACTAGACAAGTATTCTACTAATCACAATAACTTTAGAAATAAATGCTTATTATGGCCTTGTTTGAAGATTCCACTTCTATATTATCTCAAAAATAAATAAGGATTAAAGAAAAACACAAGATCACTGTGAAGACTATTTTCGAACTCTACCACTTCTACACTTACATTTTCTTTTTTTCTGAAGTAATTCTACACTAGAAAGTGTACATCGTTCTTAAAGTTATAATACCATTTTGATAGTACTACCTGAGATATGTCTGTACACTTATGTTTTATACATAATATGATCCAAATAAATTACAAGTGTTAAAAAGCATTACAATGGATGTGTCAATTAATAAATTAATCAAGCGATCTGGCAACTTTTACTAAGTCAATAAGTCAAGCAATTAGTCACTATTATTGTTATTAAAGTTAATGTCATCATTAATACTTTTCCTGTTTCCTAAGTTTGCCTCAATTACAAATCTAAAAGTCCATATTATAAAAAATTTAAAGACACAAGTCAAAAATTACTCAAATTGATTGAAAATAAAATAAATTAGCTCAGGTCAATGAAAATTCCATAGAAAGACTGAGCTTGATCTAGTGACTGCATAGAACATGTTATCTAGTCCCCTGGGATCCAGTCCTCACAATTAATTTCCAATGAATTATTTCTAATCTAATTCTGATTTCAAATGGAGACTGGTGGCTCAAGACTATAATATTAGTGCAGAAGAAGCTGAGACAAGAGGATTGCCACCAGTTCATGGCTTACCTGTGCTACACAGAGAAACTTAGAAATAAAACAAAGAACGGAAAAGGGAAAGAAAAGAAAGAAATAAAAGAAAAAGCTCTTGCTCTGGGAAAGACTGTAGAGTCCGTGCCATATATATATATATATATATATATATATATATATATATATATATGGAATAACTTCCTATCCCCACACCTATACTTTATTTTCTTACATGAATTCCTCTTTCTGTCCTGAAAAATGAGATCTTTAGGGTAGTTCACTTACAGGTCATAGTCTACTCTTCAATTAGATTGTGCAGTGGCTTCCAGAAAAAAACAAACAAACAAAAAAATATATGGACTTCAAGTAGGAGGAAAATAAAGGTGTATGTGTAGATCCAAAATATGAAGTCATAGTATAGCACATCTGTCCTGCCATGGTACAAATTGCACTTAAGTATGTATCATGGAGCAGTATCCACAAACTCCACAGGCAATAGGCAACTTTAGTGAGCGTCATTCTTAGTCCAAGGTGGTAAAGGAATAGTCTCACTTTCATCTTCCAGTTGAAGCTCAAGATCATAAAACTATGTTCAGATGTTAGATTTCAGAGTATTATTTACTTCGCAGTATGAGTGAAGGAAAGGACAATAATGGGTGCCAGCAAAGAAAGAAATATTTACAGTGCAAATAAATCCTAGAGCAATCAAACATACAAAAACACTAATAAATAAAATAACCCAAGAACAAAAGCAAGTCAATCAAAAAGCAAATCTCACCAACTTTTGAGTTCACCCTGATACTGGTTCTTCTTTGTTCTAGACTATCAGTACATAAAATTCTGTCTAATCTCTTTATTAAGCATTCGTAACTTTGCTCTTTAAATCATAAATGAATAAAATTGTTCTTTTCCTATCATAGTAACAAACTGACACACAGACATGTATATACACTCACACACACACAGACTCACAACATATGCTTAAAATAATTTACTCATCAATAAGCTTTTAATTATGATAGGTTTTCAATTTTAACATAAAAACTCAAATTGTCCTTTTCAAAATAAATGTCATCTTTTACCTCTCCAATTTATTCATTATAATTTAACAAACTTTTATCATAATTATTTCTGATAATTAGCTAATTAACTTAATAAAAATTTAAAGGAAATATAATTTATATTGTGTTCAGGTGCATTTAGAAATCTTGGTATCTAGATTTAAAATCTTTAATATAAATGTATTAATTATTAATAAGACACTGTTCATATCAATACAGTATCATTACATATAATACATTATTAATTAAGTAGTGTTTATGTTAATGCATTCACAGCAATCTATTAATATTCAGACATGTAAAAGTGAACTCCCCATTTTGAATTCTTAACCAAACAACTAACTAGGAAAAACAGATAATAATATATATTTATATAATAAATATGTCACAAAATCAGTGAAGGTAATATTATGCAGAAAAATTTATTAAATCAATAGGAACAAAACAACCATATGATTCAGAGATTATGACAAATATTAGTAAATAAAAAAATAAAATTCTGTTAGAAACAGGCATATTAATACCAGAATATTTGGGAAAATCATCTTTGAAAAGATATTTAAAGAGGTATTGATATATATTCAGTTCTTATTTTGGGAAATGAATAAATTATTAAGGCTTGTCTGATCTGTAAGTTAAGTGAGAAATAAAGAAAAAAAGGTAGGAAAAATGCGTATATACATCAAAGCAAATACTAAGAACACAATCCTGAGAGAGATAATTGCTTGACATATTCAAAGAAATATAAGAAAAGATGGACTAAATAAAACAGACTATAGAAGTAGACCTACAGTTGACTCAATAGTGGGAATAGCACATTTAATTATAACTGTTGTGATTACCAGAGAAAACAATACATTAAAAGTATAAGAAGAGGAGTCAAACAGAGAAATAGAATCTCTAAATCAGATTCAAGTCTAAATTCTAAATCTAAAACCTGATGGGGCTGGAGAGATGGCTCAGCGGTTAAGACCACTGGCTAATCTTGGGGAGGACCCAAGTTCAGTTCCGAGCACCCACATGCAGGTAACAACCTTCTATAACTCCAGTTGCAGGGGATCTGACACCCTCTTCTGACCACTGCACGCATTGCACAACATGCAGGCAATACAGACACATATACATAAAACAAAAATAATAAGATATTCTAAATCTGGTAGCATGAAAAATATAATAAATATGTCTATATGTATCTACTTAGATAAACTGTACACTTGCAAATCAGACAAACTTGTCTTTAGTTGTTAAGACTTTGTGTCACTGTATATTCTGAATATTTCTCCATGTCAAATAAAAGAAGAGCAATGATTTCATGTGGGCCTTGGGAATTTAACTTGGGATATCAGACTTGATTGCAAGAACCTTTACTCACTCAGCCATCTTGAAATTCTATCACTGGGATCCTAATAAGAATAGCACTGAATCCATAGACCACATCACATAGTGTAGAATGTTTAACATTGTTAACTTCTCTATTTGTGACGATGGGAAGGTTTTCACTTCCTAATCTTTTCCTCAACTTCTTGTTTCAGTGATTTATAATTTTTATTCTCAAGGCCATTTTCAGTTCTGTTTATTCCCGTGGTTTATTTTCTTTTTCTGTGTTTGTTTCAAATATTTTTGAATAAAAATATTTTCATAATTTTTTCTTAGCAATCCTTTATTGGTGAATAAGAAAACTTATGGGTGGGGGATGGGAAGAACTTGAGAGACCTTTCAGCTGCTAAGAGCACAGTCTGCTCTTGCAAAGAACCTGAGTTCTATTACCATCTGCCACATGATGGCCAATAATTCTCTGTAACTCAACTTCAAAAGACTCTGAAGCCCTCTTCTGAGCTCTGTGTGCATTGTACAGCATGAGAGCCCTTACATACATGTGGTCAATGTATTCATACACATAGAAAATACTTAAAATATAAAACTAGTGACTTTGGGGTTTGAAGAGATAGTTCAACTGTTAAGAGTGCTTGTTATTCTTTCAGAGGACCTGATTTGGTTCCCAGCAACCCCTCTGGGGAGAGCTAACAGCCATCTCTAACTCTAGCTCCAGGGATCAAATGCCCTTTTCTGACCTTCACAGGCACTCACACACAGGTGGCACCCCCCCACACACACACATACAGATATACACAAAAAGAAAATTAACTGTTTAAGAAAAGAAAAAGAAAGCTCCTGATTTTTTAAAATATCATTTGTTTTTATTTTGTATGCATGAGAATTTGCCTGCTGTCCTGAGATGCCCAGGAAGCAGAGTGAAGAAAGCTGTGAGCTGCCACCTGAGTGCCATGAACAGATCTCTCACCCTGTGCAAGAGCAGCCATTGCCCTCAGCCACTGTGCTGCACCTCCAGTTCCAGCTGCTGATTTCCACGGTTGGTTCCGTGTCCTGCCACTTGGCTGCCACTGTTTCTCAGCTCTACGAAAGGATCCAAGCACTTGTGACCCTAGAACATTTGATTTTTGCATTATATAATGTATCCAGTTATTTCTGTGACCTGGTTTTCTGACAAAGATTTTCAGCACTATATGGAAGAGAGGAATGAAACAGACTACTGAGCTCACTCCTGATTTTTAAGGAAAGCTGATGGGTTTTCGCTACTCAGTGTGACACGAACTGTGGGTTTGTCATAAGCAGACTTTACCATCTTCAGATGTGGTCCTTCTATACTGATGTTTTTCAGAGCCTTGGCCCAAAATAGATTTAAATGTAATTAAAAGCTTCTTCTATATTTTCTGATTTGATTATATGATTCTTACTGATTTTATTCACATACTGTGCTATTTTGAATGATTTGTGTATGTTGAACTAATCTTGTGTGTCAGAATGAAATCAACTTGATAATGCTCTATGATAATGCTTTTGTTTTATTATTTGGGTGTATATTTTTATTTTTCTGGAAGGAAACAAATTTAAAGAGTGTACCACCAGATAAGCTGGATAATAATTGGACCACAAGCTGCCTTTTAAATTTATTTCTGAATTTATGTTGCCAATGTTTTAATGTTGATATTTGAATCTGTGTTCCTCAAAAACACTGGTATATGGCAATCTATGGTGTTGTAGTTTATTGTTGACATTTGTTTTATACCTAGATAATCTGTCTATTGATAAGATCCTCATTATTATCATATCAAGACATATTTCTAACATCATGACCTATAGTCCTTATTGTATAAGTTGAATGATCCACAGATCTATACATGTGTATTTATAATCATCATATCTTTGACATATCTTTCCATATGTCAACATAAAATGGCCTTCATTTCCTCTGACTACTTTTGCTTTGAAGTCAGTTTTGTAGGATATGGTTATAGACACTCCTGATTAATTTCAGATATTTGTTTATAATATCGCTTCTGTCCTTTGACTTTTAAAGTGTGTATACCTTCTTCAGTTAAGTGAGCTGACTGTAGGCAGCAAATTCTTCCATCTTCCTTGTGTTATTTTATTACTTTACTTTCTCTGTGTTTGTTCATTTGGTTTATATTCTTGTTTTTCTGCTTCTTTGGGAAATAATTTTTTCTTTGCTTATTTACTTAATTGTGTGTGAGTGAGTGTTTTGCCTTCATGCATGTAAGTGTGCCTGTGTAGACAATGCCCACAGCAGCCAGAACAGGAAATCATATTCCTTGGAATTGGAGTTACATAAGGCTGTTGTCTTCCACACTGATACTGTGAACTGAACCTGGTTCCTCCGCAAGGGCAGCCAGTGCTCTTAATCACCGAGATATCTCTCCAGCCCAGTCACCTGTCTTCTTAAAGTAAGGTTTCATGTAGCTACAGGTAGCTTCAAATGTTCCACTTAGGGAAGGTTGATCTTGAACTTCTGTTCCTTCTCTGTATGCCTCCCAGGTTTCAGGAGTGCAAGCCTGAATCAGCGCATCTGCCTAGTTTCATGTTCAGTCAGTGATTTCATGACTTTTAATTGGAGAAATAGGAGCCTATACATCAGGGCTCATCTTTAAATTTATGCTAATTCCCTTCCTCTTGCTGTGGATGCCATTCCTGGTGGTTTGAATGCTCTATGCTTGTTTTTCTCCTTTATTCATTTGAGAGGTATAATGTTTTACTGGGAATAAGTTATGTTTCATTCTCTCCTAATTCATTTGCTTATGTTCACTTTTAGTGATGTTTATTCTCATGATGCTGTTTACTTGATTTTTCTTCCTGTAAGCTACTTTTAATTGTGCTGCACAGTGCTGGATTAGTGATCATAAATCTCTCCCACTGATGTTGTATTAGAGAGTTTTTATTTCTCATTCATTCAAGGATAGTATTGCTAGATGGGTTAATCTAGGCTGATATTTATTTGGGTATCTTCTTTGAGGAATTAAGGTTTATCCATTCCATGGCTTCTAGATCTTTAAATTTGGGTTTGAGAAATATGCTGTTATTCTGCTAGTGGTGATTCTCTTTATCAGTATTATTTATTTATATTTTTTACTATATAACTTTATAAATACATTGTGTTTTCTAGACATGAATAAGATATTGCATTAATTTTAATCTTATTTTAGTACTATGAAAATACTGTTTTCTGGGATATGTCATCATTATCATCATGATTTTATATTTGAAGAGTCTTCATATATAATTATTTTTTCAGTATGTGGAACATTTCTGAGGAAATATTTTTATTATTGAATTTTGCAATTTTCAACAATAGAATTTGATGGTATTTAGATCCCTCCCCTATCCTTATCTCCTACTGTTGCCCCCACCCAATTTAATGTACTCTATTATTTATTTGATAAGCTCTATTGAGTCTAATTTGTGTCCCTACATGTCCTTCAGTGTTGATCTATCCACTGGAGCATGGTTAACCTAGCAACAGTCACATTCTTGAAAGAGACTGTTTCTCCCCTTCTTAGAAGCCAATGGTCACCAATAGTTCCTCAAATGTGGTTGAGGTCTCTTATCCCACATCTACACTGGCATTTTGTTTGGTCTGAGCTTACATGGGACTTGTGCATACTGTCATCATTTCTGTGAGCTCATAAGAGCAACTCACCAGCCGTCCATAGAAAACCACAGAAAAGTCTGCTTCCTTGCGGTCATCTACTTCCTCGAGTTCTTACTATCCTCCCTCCCCCTCTTCTGCAATGGTTTCTGAACCATGGAAGGCAGACCTTTGATTTAGGTGTTCTGTTCAGGGGTCAGCACCCTGTAGTCTCCTGTTCTCTGCACATTGGCCAGTTGTGGGTTTCTGTGTTAATCAACATCTGCATAAAGAAATTCCTCTGGTGAGAGTTGATAGGTGCATTAATCAATGGATACAACAATAAGTCATTATGAGACAGTTGACTACAATACTATTTAGTAGAAAGCTAGGGTGAGACTCTCCCTATGTCCTGTGACATTTCTAGACTCAGATTCATTGACCTGATATCTGTGTAGGCATAAGTTCCATCCTATGACTGCACCTTATATTCAATTAGAAAGCGGTTAGTTACTGCTGTAGTATTTATGACATTAGTGCCCTGTTATGGGGAGACTCCTTTTAATCTCATTTTATAATGTGTAAGAATATGTTATGAAGCTTCTGTACTGGAAGTTTTCTAAATGGCTTTTTTCTAAAGGTCTGTGGTGCTGGTTGTCTTGCCCCATACTCCGTCTGCTCCCTGCCCTCCTGTTCTATCCCATTTAGCTCTTCCTTCTCTACTGTTCCCTCTTCCCTTTCTTATCACTGCGCTCTACCACTTCTTCCATGAAGCCCCCCCAATACCCATGTTGTTTATTAGTTCCTTAATCTCTGGATTTTCAAATTGATACATGCATGTCAAAGACTTTAAAACTGGTAACTAGTGATGAGAGCGAAGATGCTACGTTGCCTTTCTGGGTCTAACATATCTCACTCAGGATGACTGTTTTCGGTTTCATCCATTTACCTACAAATTTCATAATTTTGTGTTTTTAAAAGCTAAATAATATTCCATTGTGCATATGTACCATATCTTCATTATCCGGTCATCAGTTCTTAGACATTTTCCAATTTGTAGCTAATATGAAAAGAACAACAATGAACGTGAATGAGCAGGTGCTTCTGTAGTGGGCATAGAGTCTTTTCGGAATATGAACAAGGGTGGTGTGGTTGAGTCATACGGTAGATCAATTTAAAAGGTTTTGGAGACCCTCTACCCTGATTTCCATAGTTGCAAGTCTGGAGGAAGGCAGAATCCAGGACATCCATGCAGGACTAAGAACTGAGTTGGCAAAAAGCATCTACTCTACCAAGACTGCAAGGCGGTACAGATCAGGGATGAGACAGGATCCCTGTAACTGCAGGAAGTCTGAGCGTTAAGAATTTTATCAGTTTTTAATATTCTTAAGTCTTTAGTTTTGGGAGTTTACCTATACTATGTTGTGGCAGGCTATTTTCTGGTCATGTTTGCTGTGATTCCACACCATTTCTGAAACTGGATGTCCACAAATTTCCCCAAATTTGGGAATCTTTCTTGTATTTTTTACCGAGTAAACATTCTTATCCTCAGAACTTTGAGCAGTTATGAGTTTTTGTATTAACTGCTACCTATGGCAAAAAGAATCCTTTCTGACAAGAACTGAGAGCACTGATCTGTGGGTAAAAACATAAATATTTAAAAATAAGCTTGACAACATGTCCAATTTGCAAAATAACAACATTTGTTTCTTTCCGAAGAATAATGACCACCAGAGCAATGTGCTTTCAAACAGGTTTATATTATGAGGCATTATTTTCTCCAATAGAGTAGGCCTCAAGTTCATCATAAAGGCATTCCTCATCCTCACAAAGTTCACGTCACTGCTGCATCAGAGGGCACATACCACATGGTATGTTGGTATCTGCATGACAGGTTGGTATTATAGCATACGGAGTTCAGTTTTGAGTAACACCATTGATGACTGTTCTCCCCCAGAAGCCTGTATAACGCCTTCTGGCACTATAAAATCTAGTCAGCAAGGCACAAATTTCCATGTCACTTCCTGATTGATTTCCTTATATCCTGAAACTAGAGTTGTGTGTGTTGTATCTTCATCAATAGGATCTTGCCAGCTAGTTATCGCGGGCAAGTAAGAGCATTGGCAAAAGACTGTGTGGTTTGGGGAGGCCTTCCTGCTCAATACTTTATATGGAGGTATCTCTGGTACTGAGATTTTCATTAGTAACCCATGTCTTCTGACCTACAGGGTACCTATGTTCAAACTCCTTTTTAAAAATATGGTTTTCCATATACTCTTGGACTTGTTAAACCAACCCCATCTTATCCTGTCTGTCCCCTGCTCCCATTCCAACCTAAATCATTTAACTTCGAGTGTCACTCTCTCTAATTTCATATCGTAAGTTTCCTACTCTCTCTTGCCTTCTTAAGGTCCTTTTCCCCCTGCCACTGACTATTATTTCTATGCCTTTAGTTCATACATCCTTCTCTTTTTTCTTCATTTATTTCTTCTTCTGGGAGAGTCACACTGTACAACACACAGACCTCAAGTTTGCTATCAATCCAAGAGAGTCCTTGAACTCACAGTTCTCTTACCTCAACCTCACAAGTGCTGAAATTATAGAAATGCATCTGCATGTCCAGTTTGTAGCTATATGTACTTCACCTCTTAGGCTTATTTGTAAACCTGGTCTTTTAAGGGTGTTCGTATGTCTCATGAGTTCTTTTCACTCTTTCTTACTTTTCTTACTTTTCATCTGACTATAAGATTTCATCCCGTTTGTCTGCAAATCCTCGTATCCTTCCTTCTGGTTGACCATTTTTGTCATAGAGATTGTCAGTTGAGTTTTTCCTTTGATTTATTAATCTTTTCATGTTCATGATTTCTATATCATATTATTAAGCTATTCTTTCATATCCTGCATTGTTTTCCTTAGTTCATTGAGCTATTTGTTTGAATCCTCTTTAAGTTCATTAATAATTTTAAAAAAATCAGCCTCTGGAACAATTTTTTTTAGCATTTCATCAACTTCAAATGTCATTGGTTATAGTTCTTGAATAATGAACTTTTGGAGACTTAACATTGACTTATTTTCCTCAAAATTTCCTCTTTCTTTGTTTAAATTTATTCATCTGACAGTATTGATACCTTGCTTTTGTATAAATGTTCTTAGCAGACAGCCATCTTTTTAGGTTGAGCCCTGGCTCGTTGACTTGGTCTGTAGTATTGTACTTAGCTACAAGTGGAGTTCACACTGGTGTTTCAGAGGAGGTTCCTTGCTTGCAGTTATTGGGTTTTGATCTGTGTATACTATTTCAGAGCCTGAGGACCCACTTTGCTTGTATATCTCTTAAAAATGAGTTCCCTTTGATACAAGAGTCTGATGTGTTGTAGAGAGCTGAGTATAATATGCTCCTCTCTCTGTGAGAGAGGCTAGTCTGCAGTGTACATCCAGAAAATCTGTGATAACAATTCATCCTAAGACGCCACATACCTGTTGAACCCACAGCAGTTGTGATAGTAACTCTGCTATGGCTAAGGAAGGATTGTCCCGGAATGAGAATTGTGACCCCTTGACTGTGTCCATTTGCTGCCTTGTCATCAGCTGATGGAGTTTATCTCCTGTATTTCTTAAGCGGAATTACCTATAAAGATTCGGTGAAACTATGCTATGTAAAGAGGTAGAAAATACTTTCACTCAGGCCGAAAGTCTGAGTTAATACCCATTCAACAAGGTATTGTTGAAGGTATTGGACTCAAAAAACCCAGTCAGAGAAGATAAAACAAATCATGACAATAACAACACAAAATTAAATGAATAGTAAGAATGGAGTGTGAACAGCAACTGAGACTCCAGGAACTACAGAAAATGAATAGATCAAAATTATTATAAAGGGAAAAATTAAAGATAATGAAACTGGAATAACATGAAAGGGATAAGCAAGGGAACTAATTTAAAGACTAAAAAAAAGAGGAAGAATAAAAGAGAAAAAATCAAATTAAAGGATAAAAAGAATTAGGAAATAAATTTGAAGAAGAGTTAAAAAAAGAAAAAAGAAAAACAAAAAATTTTTCCTTCACTTGTAATTGGATTGGAGACAATTTTTTTTTTCATTTCTTCTGATATTGGAATGTGCCAGGTATGATGGGGATAATGGGTCCCAGCTGAGGTTTATGTCTCAGCTTACACCAAATATCATGAGCTCTGCCTTGCTTTTACCACATCAGTTAGGGTTCAGTGTGTCTAGTGCAACTGTTCCAGAGACTTTTGGTTTTGCATATGCTGTCAGAAAGTTCTGATGAACTTTGGTGGTATGTGGACTGACTTTTCAAGTACTTCCTCCAGTCATCTTCAGACCGTGCAGAGGGGAACATGGCAAAGGTCGGTACTGCCAGAAACCCTGGTACTCTTCCAAGGGATGTGGCGCATCAAGCACACACTTCTTCCAGAGGTCTGAAGCCTATATGGGGTATGTCAACTGTCCCATCTGTGCCGTATTCCAAAATGCCTTAGAGAGCTGAGCAAACAAAACACAGAGTTCTATGCTATAAGGGGTGTGGCAATTGGAACTAAGTATTTTAATGACCTTGGTTCCATGCTCTCAGATCTATCTCCTGTACCAGACTCCATGTACTGAGTTTTACTAGTTACAAAGTGTGGGACGACTGACTACTGTGTTCTTTGTAGTACATAATCCCTGCTTCTTAGATTTTTCACTAACACTGACTCTCTGTTTTTTCTTATTCAGTCAATGTAGGATGAATGCAGGGACCCTGAAGCTTCAAGGATCTGTTTGCCGATCCCTAGAGCAGTCCTTAGCAGTACTGTGATGGTTAGCTTTAACTATCTATTTGACACAATATAGAATCAACTAGAAAGAGGGTTTCCATAAGGGATTGGGTTGCCTGCGGCAGATTTGTGGAAGGGATTGTCTACAATGGGTTGCCCTGCGGGCAGGTCTGTGGAAGACTATTTTAAGATAATTCACCTGGGAAGATCCCGCTCACAGTAGGCAGCACAGTTCTCTGCAGAGGGGTTCTGTATAATATGAGGAAACCTAGCAGAGAACAAACAAGCAAGGAAACACGCATGTGTTTGTTCCTCTGTGCTCTGGACCCTGGGCTTGATCTGACCTGTTTCAAATTCCTGTCTTGACTTCCTCTCAGTGACCAGCTGTAATCCCAAGCTGTAAACAGAATGAATCCTTTCTCTCCTGTGTTGCTTCTTTTCTAAGTATTTTTATCACAGCAACAGAAATGAAACTAAACAAGTAGCAATCACTAATCAGCTTGTGGGGGGCATTTTACTCTCGCGGGATGGAAAAGTGTAAGCAAGGAGACCTTCTTCAAGTGCTGCTGTGTCAGCTTTTGTAGCTCTCAGCATTTGAAAGCAGCAAGCAACTGCTGCAGTCAAGAACCAAAACAGTACCAAGTCACGCTCTCTAGAGTTTAAATTCTCTTGTAGGTCTTGGACTTTGGTGCTCTTAGCCCTAAAAGTAATAAGGCTTTTGTGTTGTCTTGAGGTACTAGGATCCTCAGCTCTACAAGTGTTTCAGGTTTTTAGGCCTAGGAAGCTGGGATTTCTCAGTATTTCACAGTGGTGGATGTTGCTACTTCTGGGTGGACCTAGGTTAAGGATTCCTTGGCCCTTGAGAGTAGCTAGTGTTAACACTGGCTCACGTTTTTGAGCCTGTGGGCCCCATGTGGTGATGTTTGGGAAGGTTGTGGACCTTTGGAGGGTACAGTCTTGCTGGAGGAAATGGGTCATTGGAGGTGGTTCTTGAGGTTTTATAAGCATTTCTTTTCTCTGATTTTGGACCACAGATGAAATGGGACCTCTGACCTCCTTGCCCTTCCCCGTGATAAAATATGTCTTCTCAGATTAGAAGTCCCAAATGTTACCTCCTTGGGTAGTTTGTCCATAAGATATGCTAAGTAGATGATGCACCCTGTCAGACCTTTGTGCCTAAAGCTTTGGCTGCCGCTCCCTGGAAGGACTTGGTGACTCTAACTGGAATTTCTCCGTTCTGGCTCTTTACAGTCTTCTTTCCTCTCCAGCTGCAGTGCTTTAATCTTTCTCTAATTCTACTTCATTCCTCAGTTCTTTCTGTTTTGTCCACCGTCTTGAACGATTCTGGTGACTCTTGTTATTACTGCCATGGTCAAAACTGTAGTCATAAGAGGCATGTTTCACCTTGCTGCTCCTAGCCCCGTCTGGTTTTGTGGAACTGCCTCTTTTGCAACTGTCACTTTACTGTCCTCTTTCCTCTATCAATACGGGTGTTCTCTCTGCTGCCCTTGCAGCTCTTCCTGCTGTTCCCCAGCTGCAATGCGGGCGCCTAAGTCTTTGCACCTCTGTCTGTCTGTTCTTTGTCAACACCAGCAGAAGTAGGAAAGAAGAGAACACCCACGGAAAACTTTCTCTTCAGTATAGGGGCGCATCTATCAGCCAGCTCAGCGTGTGCGTTGATCAGCTGGCCTATGTGGCCTGGGAAAGGATGCTTACATCCATTAGAGCAAATGAGTGTATGTAAAAAACATATAGATCTTTCTCCCTTTTGCACTAGTCGTAGAAGTCCTTCTCGTGCTCATGATAAACAGCTATTAAAATCTTTAAGAAATTCAGGGTCCTTCGACTGTAGTTCAGTGGATAGAATGCCAACCCGCATCTCCTACTCCAGAGTGCTGGCATGAAGGCCTGTCTTATCAGTAGGAGAGGTCCACATTTTAAATAATCTCTTCCTAAGCCAGGTTTCAAAACTATCACAACAGAAATGTTAGATCTTTGCTCTTTTATCTTGGACAGCAAGATGGAGCTGTGCATAAAGTATTCACTGGCAGGACTGATGATCTCAATATGATCTCCAGACCTCACATGATGGAAAGAGAGAACTAACTTTCACGAGTTATGTTCTGACCATAATCCCTACTAGGAAATAACATAAAAGTTAGTAAATGTACTGCCAGCCAGGATTGGTGATGCATGCCTTTAATCCCAGTACTCAGGCACAAAGGCAGATAGATTTCTATGAGAAAAAGGTCAGTCTGTTCTACACAGAGAGTTCCATAGGAGTTGGGGCTACAAAGAGACCCTGTCTCGAAAGAAAGAAAGAAAGAAAGAAAGAAAGAAAGAAAGAAAGAAAGAAAGAAAGAAAGAAAGAAAGAAAGAAAGAAAGGAAGGAAGGAAGGAAGGAAGGAAGGAAGGAAGGAAGGAAGGAAGGAAATGAACTGCCATTGTGTGATGTATTTAAATAAAGTAAACATGCTTTTAATGTTTGCTGTTTAGTCTGTGTTGACAAATAGTAGAAATGTAAATTAGGGTGATTATTGTCCTATAAGCAAAGCAAAAATTTTACAAGATTCATGAAAAGTTTTCTAGAATTTAACCTCAAGTTCCCATTCAAGAATTTTTAACATTTCGTATGCCACAGTCAAACACATGTATCTAGAAAGAGAAAGAAAAAAAAAACACACACACACACACACACACACAAACTTTGATGACAGGGAAAAGTATTTAACTGAAATACAATGTATCAATTAATAATATAAGTGCATCTTCTACAATACATGTCTAAAATAATTTTTAAAACAAAGACAAAAGATGGAGATTAAAATGTTATTCCATTTAATGGTAACAGGATTCTAAAGTTTTATTTTCATACAAAAGAAGTAAAATAGAGAAGGTATTCACTTGATATATTTATGACTATATAGGTTATTAATCTATGTATAAGTAAATAATTTC
The DNA here is from genome assembly GCA_035773235.1 of Eospalax fontanierii. NCBI lineage: Eukaryota > Metazoa > Chordata > Mammalia > Rodentia > Spalacidae > Eospalax > Eospalax fontanierii. Next base: position 46,872,337 of record CM069547.1, on the reverse strand, counting down.
CTACATTTAGTAGCTAAAAGTCAGAAAGATGGACATGTGTCCAGCAAAATCTTTTCTGAACCCTGAATTATAACATATTAAAATAAAATACCAGTATAAATCCAAATTCCTGATTCTGTTTTACAGAGATCTAAAACACTCCTAAAATTACTTTAAAGTACTTTTCTTGACTAGATATACATTCTACTAGAAACTTAGAAGAGTTGAAGCATCAGTTAGAGGAAGTATATCATATTCCAATCTGTTTCTGTATTTCAGCCAGGAAGATAAATTTACTTACAATGATGTCATATATTTATTTTCTATAAGTGAGGAAAGTATAGCACAAATTTACATAAAAGATATTTTGAAGGCTAGTTTTATGGTGATGTACAGATATATAAAGTGCTTAGTTTTACTGCCACAGTGCTAATTTGATTCATGTTTACACTGTTAATAATAAATTAACACTAAAATCCTGGAATTTGCATTGAGGAAATTTCATAATCTTGGTGCTTCTGATTCATTCTGACCTTTGTATTGGTTACTTTTCTGTTGCTGTGATAAAACACCATGAGAAAAAAATAACTAATAGAAGAGTTTCATTTTGCCAAGGCTTTCAGAGTGAGTCCATGAAGGCAAGGGAGGCCTGGCAGGGGGTGTGACAAAGTAGCAAGAAGCTGAGAGGTCAAATGTCCAACTGCAAACAGGAAAGTTGGAAGTGGAGCAAGGCTAGAAATTCTTCGTAGCCAACCCATAGTCCAGCAACAGATTCTCACCTAAAACTTTACAAAACTATCACCAACAGGAGAAAAAATATTGAAATACTTCCACCTCCGGCGATATTTCTCATCCACTCTGTTCCACTCTAGTCCCCATGAGCTTATGGCCACATCACAATGTAAGATGTGTGTAGCCGAACTTTAAAAGTCCCCGTAAGTCCTTCACACTCTTTGTTTAAAAGTCCAAAGTCTCTTCTCAGACTCTAGGGCTATCTCTTAACTGGAAACCCCTGTAAAATCAAAAAGACAAATGAATTATTTCAAATATACAATGGCACAGAATATAAATTCCCAATCTAAAAAGGAGGAATGTGGACATAGTGAGGAACTACTAGACCCAGGGCAGTACCAAAACACAATAAGAAAAATACTAAATCCTACAGCTCCAAGTCTTGTGTCTGAGACTTTGGGCATGAAAATCTCTGCCCTTCAAGCTTAGCCGCTTGTTGTGAACATCTCTTTCTTGGACTGGTTCTGTTCCCTATGAAGCTCTCTTTTGTTGATGATTAATGGCTCTAACATCTCCAACATGTTGGAGTCTTCACTGCCACACAGACTTCATTATGAAAGCTTCATGAATGGGATTCTTGGGGCCTCCTAGATTCTCATGCTCTTCTTTCTGTCATTGCAGAACTGGCACACGTTTTCTGGCCTTATTGACTCTCCAAAATGGGAGAGGGGAAATCCATGACCTCCTCACTCTTGTATCTTTCATGCCTCTAAAACCAGTACAACAAGGACAAAACTGACAAGTTTTGGGTAGACCCTTGCCCCCTTGAATCACATTAGAAACAGTTGTGGATGCTATTGTTTTCTAGGAGCAGAAACTTGCCTAGAAATTTTCCTTTCACAAATTTCAAGCTTAGCTCTGTGGGGTCTTGCCCTGAGGGGACCTTATACATTGTTCCAGAGCAGAGCCAAAGGCCTCTCCTAAATGATGCTAATCCAATTACAGCCTCTCTTCCAGCGCAAGCCTAGGCTGAAACAGAAATCTTCATGGCGCTAATTTTTCTCCAACTGTATATTTTGTATTTCTTAATGCCCCAGTTGAGTTTTTCATTATAGACCTTTATAAAAGTTATTACCGATAAACATACCACGGATTCAATATTATAATGTCCTGAAATTTTTCCACCAAAGATAAAAGTCCATTGCTTTTTAATTTAGCCTCAGGTAAATTCGTAGGACCCAAGAAAAATACAGCATTATTCATTGCCAAAATATCATATGAATGACCTTAGCTTCCTTGCTGTTAAAGTCCTTGCTTCTCAGAATTTCCAAATCCCACCTTACCCATGCCCCTGCTTTGGGACCATCTGGGGTTCTTCCAACTGCTCCAAGACTCAGGCTTTCCTGCTGCCTAGTCAGGGACTGCTCATCCTGTTCCATAGACCTCTGCTTGGGCCTTTGGCCATGTCCCTCTGAGAGTGTTTGACTCTAACTCTGAGACTGAGCAACACAAATCCATTAGTTCCCTACACTTTGCTTTGTGACCATCTCTGATACCACCCACAGTTCTGTGGCACAGGCTTCCTGCTGGCTAGTGGGGGTCCATGCATCCAGTTCCTGTCTTCTTTCTTTGGGCTTTGGCCCATCCTGCTGAGACTGCAGTGTGCTTAAGCAGCCAAGGCTAATTTGCTCTGCTGGAGATCGCCTGTGTAGTCTGCCTGCATTTGTATTGGCCCTCCAATATAAAATCCAGGCAGAAAACCTGAATCCCAGATCAACTGTTTTTTTCATACCTGATCAGAAAGCAAACAAGCTGCATCAATGACATAAGAATCCAACTTCAACTCAGCAAAGACAGGCTTTAGTTTCATACCAGAATCACAAGCAACAACAACAAAAAATTCACATGCGCAAACCACAATGAAAAAATAATAATATGAAAAAAAAACAAATGAATATGTCACAACCAACACTAATAGTCCTATACAAGAGTTCAACAGTGAGAACTCCCTTGAGGAAACCCAGGACACAAAGTTGAAAATAACCCTAATAAACATGATAAAAGTAATCATTGAATTTAAAGAACACACAAAGGATTGAGTGACAGCTCAGTGATACAGATTACTGGTTTCCAGCACCTACATGGTGGCTAACAACCATCCAGTTCTAAGGAATCTGATACCTTCTTCTGACCTCCACAGTCATTTCCCAACATGGAAAAACTTACATGCATACAGGCAATATACTCATGCATATAAAATAAAAATAAATAATAATAATAATAAAATTAAAAGAATAAAAGAACTCAAAAATGATAAGGATAAACTGATTGAAATTCAAGAAAACACAAATATATAGATGAATGAAATGACAATGACAAATAAGGATTTGAAAAACAAATTCATGAAAGAGGTATAAATAATGAAGAAATCCAGGCTGAAATGAAGAAGGAAGTAAAAAATTCAATAAGCCAATTTGCAATGACAGAAGAGAGCCTCCCCAATAGCGTGAATGAAATATGAAACAGAATACCAACACTGGGTGACAAAATTGAAGAAACAGACCACACAACCAAGATTATGAAAATTTAAAAAAACAGGAATGGTATAGGGAGAAAATGTGGGGCAGCATGAAAATACCAAATTTATACATCTCAGGGATAGAGAAAAGAGAATAAGTCTAGGTTTATGGCTTTGGCCAGATCTTCTAAAGGACTATAGAAGAGAAATTCCCTAATTAAGGAAAGACATATCCACTGAGATACGTGAGTGACACGGAACAACCAGTAGATCACCAAAGCGATACCAAGAAGAGATCAAATGCTTAAACAGACCCACAGCACCTAAGGAAACCTAACGTGTAACACAAAACCTACCAACTAAAAAACAGCTGAGTCTCAGATGGATTCACAGCAGAATTGTACCAGACATTCAATAAAATCTACATTCAAAGATAGAAACAGAGGACGAACTTCCAAATTCCTCCTATGAATCCATGATTATCCTATATCAAAAACTCATTAAAGACACAACAATAAAGGAAAGCCTAGACCCATATTAATGAACATAGATGCAAAAGCTCTCAACAAAATACTGATAAACCACATACAGGCATACAGACACTCATCAAAAAGATCTTCCAACATGATCAAGTCAGCTTTATTCCAGACATGCAAGGATGGTTCAATATATGTAAATCAATGAATGCAATAAATCACATAGATGAATTAAAGACAAAACTCCCATGATCATCTCAATAAATATAGAAAAGGCCTTAGACAAAATCCAACATACATTTATGTTAAAAGTCCTAGAAAAACTGGACTGAAGAAAACATATGTAAACACAATTAAAACTATATACAACGAACTCACAGCCAGCATATTTTAAATGAAGAGAAACTGGATGCATTACCTTTAAAAATCAAGGAACCAGGCCACATGCCCACTATGTTTTGAATATCATGCATCCAACTCTTGCTAGCACAATAAAACAAGAAATTGAAGGGGTATTAATAGGAAAAGAAGAGGTCAAATCATCCATATTTGGAAATAATATAATAATGTACACTTGAGATCAAAATAATGCCACCAGAAGACTTGGAGAAATAATCAGTCCTTTCAGAAAAGTGACAGGTTTACAGGTTTGCAAAAATCAGTATCTTGTATATATACCAATAATAATCAAGCATAGAAAGAATTCATGGAAATCTTTCTATTCACCAAAGCTTCAAAAATAACTAGGAAAAAAGTTAACCAAAGACATTAAAGATCTCTACAATAGAATTTTTAAATATCTGAAGAAAGATTAAGGAAGACATAAAGAGCTGGGAAGACATCCCGTGCTTATGGATTTTTAGAATTAATAGTATAAAAATGATCATTCTACCAAAATCAATTTATAGATTCAATGCAATACCAATCAAAATCCCCATGACATTCTTCATAGTATCATAATAAAAATCCTAAAATTTGTTTGGAATCACAAAATACTTCAGATAGCCAAAGCATTCTTAAGCACAAAAAGCAATGCTCCTGCGTTACCAGGCCAGATCTCAAGCTGTATTACAGAGCTACGTTCATAAAAACAGTATGATACCATCACAAAAAAAGAAAACACATCGATCAGTGGAACATAACGGAAGACCTAAACATGAGTGAATGTAATATTAACGACTTGATATTTGACGAGATATCTTAAATGTGCCAAGAATACACATTGGAGGTAGACGCCATCTTCAAAAATGGTGCTGCAGAAGAATCAAATTAGACCTTTGATTAGATTAGATCTAATCAAATTAGATCTGTCACCCTACACAAAAGTCAACTTCAAGTAGACCAAAGATCTCAAATTGAAACCAGAAACTCTGAAACTGTTATAAGAAAACATAGGCAGTATCCTACAAGACATAGGTTCAAGAAAGGCCTTTCTAAATTGGACATCAGTTGCTCAGGAATTAAGGTCAATAATCAATTAATAAAGGTTTTGTACAGCAAAAGTAACCACCAAGAATGTGAAAAGGAAACCCACATATTGGGGGAAAGTCTTTACCATAACACATCAGACAGAAATTTAATCTCCAGAATATTCTTTATATCCAAAACCACAGAAACAAGAAAATAAATGACCCAATTAAAAGAGTGGCTAAGGACCTGAACAGAGAGTTCTCAAATGAAGATAAAAATGACTAAGATGCACCTTAAAAAGTGCTCAACATTCTTAGTAATTAAGGAAAGCAAACTGAAAACCTCTTTTAACATGTCATCTTACCCCAGTCAGACTGGCTAAGATCAAGAGAAGAAAAGGCTCCAAATACTTGAAAGGATGTGGAGACAGTGGAATGCTTTTTCACAACTGGTGGGATTACAAACTCATGCAACCACTGTGAAAAACATGGTGGAGAACTATTAAAAAACTAATTTATATCTATGACAGGATACTGTTATACCACCTTCCATCATATACCTAAAGGACTCATCGTACTGCAGAGATACTTGTACATCCATGTTTATTCCTGTACTTTTCATGGTTGATAATCTGTGGAAATAGCCTAAATTTCCCTCAACTGATGTAGTACATTTTCACAATGGTGTTCTACTCAGTGATAAAGAGAGACAACATCGTGAAATTGCAGGTCAATGGATGGAACTAGATACTATTGTACTAAGAGAAGTAACACAGGTTCAGAAGAAGAAGTGAACTACATTCTCTCTCATTCTGGATCCTATCACCAACTCCTTACATGTGAGTAGTTGAAGTTAGATCATAAGCACCAACCATATCAATAACAGCAGTGAAGCAAGACAAACTTAATTAAGAAAAAACAGGGTCAGGCCTGGTGATGTTCAACAGTGATAGTAAATAAATGTAAGTAGTGGGTGAATAGGATGGCTCAGCCAGTAAAGGAGCTTGATGCCAGGCCTGACAACCTGACATCAATCCCAGAACCCACATGGTGGAAGGGGAGAACCAACACCTGGAAATTGTCCCTGGACCTGCACACATGCACAGTGGCACAAGCATGCCTGATTTCCCCTACATAAATAAATATAATATAATAAAAAGAAATAATGAGCTTGTTGTTTTAAGTATAAAGTTTGTGGTTAAATAAATATGAAAATATATGTAAATGATTAAGTAAACACAAATTATTCAATAAACCTTATTAAATCTACTAGAGGAAAAAACTTGGCATGCATTTCATAAACGCACGTGCACTGAAATGATACACACAGGTTTGTGCAGTTTAAATATTTCTAGTATTGGTGCCCACATTTGTGTAGGTGCCCATGGAGATCAGAAGAGGGTGTTGTATGAAATTTTTCCTCTGACTGGCAGAATGGACCCTGCATAATCCAACACAGCATAAACAAGCTTGACTGACAAAGGAAGAAGCAACAGAGTCAGATACCGCTCCCAACAAGCCAGTGACTTGAGTTGTATGTTGGGGGGAAGGACTAATGTGTGAGCAGAGGAAGCTGGGAAAGAGGTGGCCCCTGCCCTTCACTATCTTGGGAAGCTGGCAGCAGATCACTGTGGCAGTCCCAGATGAAGTGCAGAATTTACTGCTTGGCCTCAGTTTAGGGATTCTGCCCCTCTCCCCACTCTGTAGGCAAGCCCAAACAAACTCTGTTTCCCCAAACTACAATTTAGCAAATTCATACTTCATTCATTTTATCATTCTGGACCTATGGAGGAAAGCAAGGCTGGATACTGCTCACACCCCACAGAAAGAAATTCCTGAGTGTCAAATCCCAGGAGCTGGAGTTCCGGGCAGTTGTAAACCACCAGGCTGGGTGCTGGATGTGTATGCTGGGAACTGAACTCTGGTCCTCTGAAAGAGCAATGAGTGCTCCTAACTGCTGAACCCCTAAAATATTTTTTTGCTGGGAACAGTATTTATAACTAACTTATCTATAACTGAAGATTGCTATGATGAAGAATAAAAAAACTCTAATGAAAATCGATGCCACTAGAAATTTGAAAAGGAAATTGAAAGTGTGTGGCATGGTATACACAGATTCAAGAGATCTTGTACTGCACAGATAATAATTTTCCCCTCCTGAGTTCACAACTGAGGACTTCAGTATTCACAGATGCACATGGCTCATCTCATGAAATGCAATGTAGTTAGCAAAGACAATGGAGAATAACGAGTAAGTACCAGTGGGGATAAAAGCATGTGGACACAGAGACATCTACTAATTGTGAGGTATTTCTATGCATGCTGAATCACACTGAAAATTCAGACACCTTTTATCTTAGGCAGGGAGGTTTCTCACACAGAGGAAGAAAAGAAGGCTTTCACCATGGTATCATTCAGATGGCAGTAGTAGAATCACAAGGCAAGTCTAGGTACAACAGTGAGACCCTGCCTCCGAAAAGAAAAGAAAAGGAAAGAAAGAAAGAGAAAAGAAAGGAAAGGAAAAGAAAAGGAAAGGAAAGGAGGGAGCATTGGGCAGATAGCTCAGTGGGCAAGGAAATTTTGTACTCATGCAGGATGACGTAAATTTGGATCTTGCATCCCAATATAAAAATTTTAGAATGCTCTTTGGGGCCTGTAGTTCAACCTGGAACGAGGAGGGGAGGAATGGATCAAGAAGAGCAGCAGGTTTCTTGATCTCTTGCCTCCTAGAAAACCAGACAGTACTGGAGTCACTGAGAAACCCTGTCTCAAGGAAATAAAACACAGATGAGCAAGGGGGACACTTAGAGTCCACCTCTGGCTGCTGTACCTGCCTGTGCCCACAATTACACATATGTATAAACACACATACACATATGCGGGGGTCCCTGCGCTTGGGGCCAGCCCAAGAGGGTCAAAGGGTCTCAGCCGTGGGGAGGTGAGTAGCAAACAGACACCTACCGGGAGCTGGGTGAAAAGCAGGCAGTGGGTGAGCTGCTGCAAACTCAGTTTATTCAAGGAACTACACAGAATTTTATGAGTTTGATTAGCCAATCACCTTAAGGGGTGTTTCCCCCGACTGCAGCCAATAGAATCTGTCCCCAGGAAGATCATCTCAGTGCAGGTTCTTTCCAGATTCTGGGCAGAAGTTGGCCTGGCCAGAGCAGAGTGCCACGCCCATGGAAGCATTCCTCTATTCCTCATAGCAGGTGACCTGGCTACTGCCCACACTGCATTAGGTCATTCACACACACACACACACACATCCTGAAAAAATATAGAAGGAAAACAAAACAGAAAAAAAAATAACAGGCAAATGAATGAAAATAATTAATAGAATTCCTTCTCGTGACATCTTACTTTGGCAAAGGGACCTAAAACTGATTTAGAGGACTGATGGGGTTGAGAGATGTTCACTGTCCACTGCAATAAGATGCTGGTGTCTGCAGATGTCTTGTTGGACCTGTTCCTATGGGAAGTTCCTGCTCTTAGCTGCAGTGCAGGTAGCAGACGAGGAATATGGAAGTAGAGCAGGACCCTGTTGTGGTTCAGAGGGGAAGGCACCTGCTGCCAAGGGTGTTGATCTGAGCTTGATCCCCAGACCCATATAGTGAAAGGACAGTGCTAACTCCCACAAGTTGAATTCTAGCCTCTGTATGTATGCCTTGGCATGCACACACACACACACACACACACACACACACACACACAATCAGAAAATAAATAAATAAATAAATGAATAAATAAGGAAATACATAATCTAGCCTGTCATCTAGGCTGTCTGACAGCCTAGAAAATAAGAATCCATACCAATCCCACAAAAGCAAAATGCAAATTTCGTCAGTCCTTTCTTTGTGTCTGTAGGGGTAAATTTACAGAGTTTGTCTCTGCTCAAGAGACATGCCTCCAAGAATGTGATTAACAGAGAGGAAGCCAATAGAGTTAACCACTTTCCAACCAACCAGTGACTTGATGGGGAGGGTCTAGCAGGAAAGCTGGACAGGAGCTGCAGGAGCAAGGTGTGGCAGGTCTCCATCTTGGGTGTGTATGCCAGTGGTCCACCGCACGTCTGATCAAAATGCTGGCTCCTCCATACGAAATATCTGTCTCTTTCCTGGGGACGAATCCTTTGTAAGTAACCCAGAATAAACTGGTTTCTTTAATTGGAGAGCATTCTCTGTTTGCTCAATCACTTCAAACCTACGGGGCTGAGGATGAACTCTGGGCCTTACTGTGAGAGGAGAATTCTTAGGACAGCGTCACTGCTCCAAGTGTTATATATTTTTCAGACCTGTGTGATAGACTATCTTTTTTTGGACTCTCCCCTATGAAGACCAGGCTGACCTGGATCTCACAGGGATCCATCTTGGATTAAAGATGTGCTTCACCCCAACTGGCACATTGTTTTCATTTTACAAATGAGAAAATAGGCGCAGGAGATTAAATACCTTTCTGAGGACTGCAGACAACATGGTGTTCAGTTGACTGCAGAATCTTTAAAGTTAAATTACTCAGACTTCACTTCTAGGCTGGCCCACCACAGACTGTTCTACACCAGTTAGTCTTAATCATGTGAGCCAGCACAGGCAGGAACTCAGGTATCTGTATTCACTGGAGAGGGAGTCAGGCCTGGGTTTGATTTTCGCAGTAAAGTCTAGTGGACAATGACTGACCAATAAAGCAACAGTAGACAATGAGCTGCCTTTGAGTCAGGAAGAGAGCAACATCTGTAACCTGTAGCCATCACCCCTTGGAAAACAGAGCCGTATGGACTGAGACTGGTCTGATCTCTTTCAACAGGTCAAGGGAAAATGTCAAACACTGGGTCTGAGAAGGATTGACTGTCTTTCCAGTAAATGACAAGGACGAAGCCATTCACAAAACTGAAGGAAGGAGGAGAAGTTAACAGAAATCTTGTGGTCTGATTGCTACCCTGTTACATTATACGCAATTTTATTTTTTAACCACACAACTGATCTAAAGGTAAAATATGGAGACTTCAGAGTGATTTCTCCTTTTTCTTTCTGTTTCAAGCTATGCACTTTGAGCAGTATGATTTTTCAACTCCAGGATGGAGTAGGAAAGTCAAGCATGGCAGTACTCGTCTTTAATCCCAGTACTCAGGAAGCAGAGGCAAGTGGATCTCTGTGAGTTTGAGGCCAATTTGGTCTACATAGTGAGTTCCAGACCAGCTGAGCCTACAGGGAGACTCTATGTTAAAAAACAGAAAACAAACAAGCAAGAATATATTACTCTATTAACATACATTTGTAGAATGTCTCAAATTTGCTTAGAGAGGCCTCAGGAATTAGAACAGAAATAAATATGAAATATATTCAAATTCAAGAAATTATTTGTCCTGTTTATGGTAGAGATGTGTATGTTTGCAAATATAAGATTAAGATGGTAGTCAAAACTCTGCAGTGTATACCAAGGTTTTTGATGGAGTAATTACTGAAAGTGTAGATTATAGACATGGTGAATTGCCCCTGTGGCTCTGGAAGCTTTTGACAGAAAACAAATATGTAAAGATGGAAGTCATTTGTCTGTCAACAGAAGTGTCAGCAAAAATCTCCTCAACCGAGTCTCCTCAGACAGAATAACAGTGTAATCCTAATGCCATTTTCTCAGAATTAAGCATTGCACAGAGGACATAAGCACAAGTTATTTTGAGAAAAATCTTACCAATGTTAAATTATAATTTGAGATGTTAGACAATATTCAAATGGTGTTGGCTTTTAATGTAATATATACACATATGTTATGACTAAATAGATTGTATATTGATGTGTCATATTACACAACTGTACAAAAGTAGGTGTTAATCATGTGACCCAAATCTGATCAGAAACAAAATTTGTGAACAGACTCCTGAGACAAGGAAAGTTGGGATTATTAAGTCTATAGTTAGTTTACATAGACATAACAAAAATATAAAGCCCACAGATAAAGAACAAATTCTTTGTGATTAAAAAGAAAGCCTTTAATTAAAAGTTTTTTGCACACCTGTGTGTGCGTGCATGCGTGTGTGTGTGTGTGTGTGTGTGTGTGCGTGTACCATGTGGATACTGGAGACAGAACTTCTTAATGAAGCCTCACAGTAAGCAACTTTATCCACTGAGCCTTTTCACCAGTCCCTGAACTACTCTTGAAAGATTTCCATCATACAGCTACATTACATATTTTCAGCATACTATTGTTCCTTCTAATGCACACACAATGGGTTACTTCTGCTTGCATGATTTTACAAACTGTTCCTATAAGAAACTGTTTTAGTTAATGAAGCTTATTATATTATTGTAGTGATTAGGTGATTTCTTAGGTAGTTTGACTAAATACAATCCTTAAACACATTTACCTGAAGTAGCCTCCATCAATGATATTTGATTTGCAACAGTTGCTTTTAAAGAAAATGCTAGATTAAGTGTTTTGTTTGAGGGTATACTGGGGAAGGAGGGACAGGGCTGGAAAAGCAATAACTTAATATCTTAAGTCAAAGTTTTTTCATTTTGGCACTATTGACATTTTGGATCAGATAACTAGTTTCTTAATGACTGTTTTATATACTGAAGGATATTCCTGTGTGATATGTTTATGTGTGAGTTATATGCAAACATTTTCAGATGTGGATGTACATGTGTACAGGTGAACGTGATGTGTGTACACATGAATGTAGAGGTCAGAGACTGATATCAGGCATCTTTTCTTGCTTTCCACTTTCTTACCTGAAGTAGGATCTCTCAGTGTACCCAGAACTCCTTAATCAAGATACCATCAAATTGGTTTGCCCAAGATTTCCTGTCTCCACCTCCCAAGTTCTTGTGTTACTGGTGGACCAACATGCCTACCTGGCTTTTTAAAGTGGATGCTGGGGATATGAACTCTAGTCCTCACATTTTTGAAACAAGTTTCTTATCCACTAAGAAATTTCCCACCCCCAAACTGAGGGATATTTAACAATATTTCTGGGCTTTATTTATGTGTATGAGTGAATGAGTACATGCCACATACTTGCAGATGCCTGAAACCACCCTTAACTGATGCCCCATCTCTGTAGCCCTTTGACAGTTTCTTTTGAACCAGAAATATTAATGTCGGGGGTCCCAGTGCTCAGGGCCAGCCGGAGGGAACCAAAGGGTCTCTGCCGTTGGGGGGACGGGGGACAGTAGGTTAAGACACAAACCCTGGGAGCTGAGTGGATGGTGCTGCAAGCTGGTTTATTCAAAGAAGTGCAAAAGGTCTTATAGGTCTGGATAGCCAATGGCCTTATGGGGTGCTGTCCTGAGGACAGCCAATAGTGGTCTGTCCCCAGGTGGGCAGGTTCTTCCCAGATAGTGGGCAGAAGCTGGTGTTACGACTAGCCAAAACAGAGTGCCACACCCAAAGGAGCCATTCCTCTATTCCTCATAGCAGGTGACCTGGCTAGGCCTATCTTGCATTATGCCCTACATAAGGCCTGAAAGTCTAATATAACACTTTCACAATGAAAGATGGGCATAATTTTATTCCTAAAAAGTGATTAGTATTTATAAAGTGAGTTATTTCTCATAATATTACCAATCATATAAAATAAAATTTTACTTGATTAATAAAATATCTTATATTTAAAAAAACATTAATTGGTGTCTGGCCAGATGACCCAGTAGTTAAAAGTACTGGCTGCTCTTGCAGAGGACTTGGTTTGATTCCCATCATTCGTATGGTGGCTAACAACCATCTATAAATCCAATTTCAGATCGGAAGTCCTATCATGGTCTCTGCTGGCTTTGCACAATATGTGCGCACTTACGTACATGTAGGCAATACACTCATACACGTAAAATAAAAATAAATAAATAAATAAATAAATAAGTAAAATTAATGACTATCTCAAAAAATGTGAATCCTATTGTGAAAGTGAGTACATGCTGTTGTCTGCTAGACCAGTCTATCATTCCTTTCTGAAAACCCCCAAAACAAAAATATCTAACAAAATTACAGTTTTATTCCAGTTCTTAATTAAATATTAACTTCAAATATAAAAGGACATTAAAGAAGGGATTCATTTACCAAACATGAGCTGCATTCTCACCTTATACAGTAAAAATAATCTCTAGTGTTGAAGAACAGCCGAGGGTTAGTCATGGAATTGCAATAAAAATATGCATACTGGTGGGCTTGAGAGATGGTTCAGGCGGTAAGAGCACTTGCTGAGCCAGCATGAGGACCTAAGTTCAAATCCCCAACATCCTTCTAAAAAGTGGGTGGTGGCTGTACCTGCACTAGTAACCCTTGTGCTGTAGGAGGTGGAGGCAGGGGGATCACTGGGGCTTGTTTTTTGTCAACCTAACTCTATATACATTAAGAGATGCTGTCTTCAGGAAATAAGTTCAAGATTATTGGAGCAGGATATCTGGTGGTCTCTTCTGGTCTCTGTATACACACACACACACACACACACACACACACATCAAACATGCATATACCACACTCACACAGATACATACAAGGAGATCAGTAAATTAGTATAATTGAAATTTGGCAATTCATAATAAGTTTACAATATACAATAAATATGCAATTTTTGTCAACCTCAGTATGATTCAGCTGGCTAAGAAGTCACTTGCTTTTATCCCTGATATTCACAGGTGTGAGATTAAAGTTCGGCTAATGTAATTTTGATCTTCAACATTCCAATTTTGCAATCAGGATTCACACATTCAGACAGAACTGTAATCTTCAATATAGATTGCTGCCATATATGGATCCTTATAGTTACAAATAAGTATACTGTACACCACTCATCAAAGAAGCTTTTACAACAGATAGAGGCTATTGTAGAGTTTCACAACTGGTCACACACAGAGAATATATACCTAAGTGATGTCCAGCCCTAGGTGACACATCTATGGTGGGACCTTTACAACGAAGGCAAACAGGAGAAGAGAAAACTAGTGCATCCCTCAGCTCTCACCATCAAAGCTTCCTTACACAACAGGACGTGATGTACACAGAAGGTTAAGTTTCAAAGAATAAGAAACTGCAGAGTGCATGTACCAGGATAAAACTCCTATATTTAACCCTTACTCACCCACACCTCAGGGACCATTGCAGAAGAGGGGGCAGAAAGATTATAAGAGCCAGGGTTGGTTTATAAACTTAGTGAAAAAGGTTTTCAGGCCACAAGAAACTTGTGGCATGCACAAGACCCTGGCAAAGTCTATCAGACAAGGGCCCAATCTGGAGGGGGGAAATGGGCAGTGGGTCTGGCCCCACCCTAGGAACTGTTGACAGCTTCTTAGTAGTGGCTGAGGGAGAGTATATCTTCTCTAAGATCTCTAGATAGGCTGACTAGATTCCCTTCAGTGGATGAACTTGCACCGAAGGACATCTGGGTACAAATGCTTGACCAGATAGAACTTAACATATATGACAGAATGCATGAAGCCTGATGTGTGTGGGGGGGAGGGGTGTCTATGAGGGGTGTGGATGAGGAGGTGGTCTAAATTTAATTAAGAATTACTCTATTGAAATGAATAAAAAACAAAAATATTAGTTAATTGTGTACATACATGTTATGATACTTCTGTGGAAGTCAGAGAGCAACTCTCAGAGCCAATTCTCTCTCTCTATCATGTGGATTCATGAGGACTCTGAGATGGAACTCAGGTTCCTAGAGTTGGCCACAAGCAACATGCACTTTCACCCATTAATTCATCTCACCTTCCTCCGTCAATACACTTCTATAAGTTGCAGTTTATGTCATTAGTATGTGGTGTTCTATTCTATATTATACAGTACCCAGCCACATTGACAGGGAAGGTGGTCACCAGGAAAGGCTGTTCTATGGCAGGAAATACAAAGAGCTGTAACAGTATGATTCTTGTATTCAAGATTCACTGTTTCATCTTACCTTTCCCAATGCCAATTGAGAAATAGTAATTCATTTGGTTAGAGCCAATATACATGCTTCTTTCTCTTCATAGGAAGATGTTCTAGTGTTTTTAGCTCTAGGAGTTTGTATTTAAATTGGAAAAAATTCAAGCTAGAATTATATAAATAGGACACTGTCGATCTAAAATCTGGAACTTTTTAATTTAAATTATATTGAATAATGATGAAAGACAGTTAAGGAAGGTAGTGAACAACTGTCATCCTTTTAAGCATAAAGACTTGGTTCAAGTATAGATAAGCAAGAAGTTACAACAAAATATGATTAAAGAGAGGTCATAATATCAGGATCCTCATTGGCAATTTCTTTAAAAGCAAATCTGTGTTGTTTATGTTATTTCTCTTATTTAAGAAAGCATACCAATGACATTTGAAATTCTAATAATTCAGACAGTTTAAAAAGATTGAAATGCAAGAGTATTCAAGAAACATGAATGAGTAAGCATGGCAGAAATGCGGTAAGAAGGGATTTTAGTTTCTTGGGTTTTTCTAATCTGATATTACGGTCAGCACAGAGTAGGAAGTGAGAATAAAAGTGTGAATGTG
Source organism: Eospalax fontanierii (assembly GCA_035773235.1). Lineage (NCBI taxonomy): Eukaryota > Metazoa > Chordata > Mammalia > Rodentia > Spalacidae > Eospalax > Eospalax fontanierii. Next base: position 46,856,747 of record CM069547.1, on the reverse strand, counting down.
TGCCTTCAGGTTTCCAGTAAGCAGGAAACTGCTGGGTACAGCTGCTGGGAAGGCTCTTCCCTGTGGAGGCTGGATAGGATGCTGATGGAGGATCTTTTCTAATTGCTAAACTCTCCTGGCTTTAGTTCCCCTTCTCTTAGTTTTTCCTTTCACGGGTGCTCACTCTAGAAAGACCTTTTAATTAATTCTGAATTACTCTTATTACTTAAAGTATCTTGTGTGTCTCCCAGTAGCAGAGATGGCTCATATGTGCCCAACCCAAAAGTACTCTTGTCATACCGCCGTTTGTTAATTTAAGAAGGAAGTCAGAGAGATTATCGGCACCACAAAATTCTCTACGCAGGCCACATTCTATAAGTAGATTTATATATTTCTTCAATAAAATGAACTTCACATTTACCATGTTATTTAGTATGACTGTCCAACAAGAAATACTCTTTAATTAAAATTTTTCCTCTGCTAGAGGAGGTTTTTTTTTTTTTTCTTAGAGGGCAAGATATCAACTCAATGGGAAAGAAGATAAAATTGGAATTAAGATTTTTTATATAAATGTGTATTTAGAATTTGAATAAAATCTAATCAATGTGTTTCAACTGATCCATTCAATAAAGGAAGAAAGATAAAATCTTTATTATCTTAGTTATTTATTCTAAATTTAAAGCTATACTATTATAAGTAGAATTTTGAGTTTTAGCTGTATATTTTGTGTTTAATTTTGACCTTTACAGTAAATTTATCATATGTATGTTTAAATTTAAAATGACATTTTATCCTTTATAAACATTTTTATGACCTAGTCTACCTTTCTGTTTTTCTCCAATTCCTTTCCATGTTAGAAAACCCCAGTTACTTTATCTTAGGATAAATTTTATTTTCCCACAAAATATCATGTCACATCTAAAGATTTCTAGTTTTTAAGCTTTTTATCAAAAGTACATTTTAGGGATGGCGATATTGCTTTTAAGGTAAAGGTACTTGCTGCTAAGCCTGACAACCTGTATGATACCTATGGTAGAAGGAGAGAACTGAATTCCACAAGGAACTGAAGTTAAAGATTGGTTGTGAGCTACAATATGGCTGCTAGGAACTGAACTTTGGTACTCTGGAAGATCAGCAAGTGTGTCGAACTACTGAACCTTCTATCTCATAGTTTAGGTGCCTGTTTATTTTTAATAAAAATTTGTGAATATAGAGGGGCTGGAGAGAGAAGGCTCAGTGGTGAAGTGCACTTGGTTGTTATTGCTGGAGACCCAGGTTTGAATTCCAGCACCCACAGGGCGGCTGACAACCATTCTTAACTCCAGTTCTAGTATATCTGATTCCCTCTTCTGTTCTCCACAGTCACTACATGACACAAGTGCACTTACACACATGCAGGCATTACATTTGTACACATAAGATAAAAATAAATTAAAAGAAAACATTGGGAATTCAGAATTTTTTTCTTTTCTGTAAATTTTTTTTATTGAATTTTTGTGTATCTCATACAGAACATCTTAATCATCTTTATGTGGGGTTTTCTCTAATACATATGACGTCTCTAGTATTTGGCTTTGTTTTCAGCACCACACAAGAGTTTCCTCCCATTTCACGGGCTTTTAAGTCAAATTAGGTAGCTGTTGATTACCTCAAGATAAAAGTGCCACTACTGCACCATTGTCCTATGCTGTGCCCATCATGGGTGTGGTTATTAGGTCTTAAAGCTAAGGTCTGACCATGGATTGATGCTCTCCCATAGCAGTTTGTGTAGTACTCCCCAAAGCAAAATACCATTGTTAATGACCACATCTGTGTCTGTGAAATGATAATGGGCTCTAACCAGACCATAGAGACCCCATCTTACAACAGTGACATCCCGTTTTTTGAGGAAAGGGAACTCTGAGTTTGACATTTTCTCCTGGTCTTAAGGATTGAATATAATGCCAGGATATTTCTCAGGTGGGAACAAAGGCAATGACTAAAATGTGAATATCTTCTTCTATGGACTCGGGTAGGAATTTGGGGTTGTATATTTGTGAAGCTAACCTTTACACACCTTGTACTTGCCTATAAAAGCTGTATGCTACAATGAATCACTACTGCTTCTCAGAACTTGCCCACCTAGAGTTTGGAAGTCAGCCTGGCCTTAAAAAATCTACCTTGCCTTGCTTTGGGCTCTGGTGACTCCTCTTTGGCACCCTATAACACCCCCCCTCACACACACAAAAATAATAAATATTTTTAAAGGTAATCACTTCTTTAGAACTACTTATCCTCTCAAACAATAAGGGGTTCTTTGTACCACCTCAGAGAACTAGAACTATAGAACACAGCTGGACCACAACTGCATAATTACCTACACTCCCTTCTCTTTATTCCCATTTGCTCGCTATTCAAATGCAAGGCTTTTGACATCAGCTCAGAGAAGTTGTGTCTGATCTTCCCTGCTTGTTATAGCCTGACCCATTTTAGTTTAGAAGTTCTGTGATTACTTGATTATCAAGACACTGAAGGAAATGAAGTACTTGTTCCTCCCAGCCCAATAGGGTGGAGAGGACATGGGGAATATCCAGGATATGAAATGGCCTTCTAGGGATGGTCCCTGGGTTGGAAGGTCCCTTGTTGGTTCAGTTGGGAAGACATACATAAGGGGTGATCATGCAGTGGCTTCAGCTCCTGTTCTTGTAGGATACAAGCCTAACCTAGGGCACAGTGAAAAAAGTGACCCTAGATAAAAGGGAACTTCTTCCCCAGACAGACATAGATCTGGTCCAAGGACTAGTGTAGAGGACAGCATTTTTCTGTATAGAAATAAACTGACAACAATAAAAGAATGTACAAAAAGAAAGAAGGATCACCACTGTGAGTGAGAAGCTATGGACCCACAGACTGGAGTTTTCTAATTTTTAAAAATCATTTAAAATTTCCCCTTTGAGGAGCCAGACATAGTAGTGCACACATTTATTTCCAGCTTTCAGGAGGCTGCGGCTGGCAGATCTCCACAAGATCCAGGCCAGCCTGCTCTACACACTGAGTTCCAGGACACTGAAGGCTACAAGGAGGAGTTCTCTCTCTCTCTCTCTGTCTCTCTCTCTCTCTCTCTCTCTCTCTCCTTTTGTCTTTCTCATATCTCTCTGTCATACACAAAGACATGCACACACACAAATTCTTTTAAGGACCCCTTCTCTGCTCTTTATTTCTTAGAATTGGGAGAATTCGCCTACGTCTGTATAACAAGCCTTCCTCTTTGTCCTTTGTGCAGAGTTAGGTATTAAAAGGGAAACTGCTGAGTGCTAGCAAACTACCATTTTAGCTCAGATGCACTGAGGCAGATTAAAAGTTATCCAGCAACCATTTCAGAATAAATGAGTAGACAGTCAACCAAACTAAGCAAAAGCAGTTCACCCTGTGCTCCCAAGGCTGCAAGATGGAGAGGTGAGTACGAATGGCCCGGGCTGTGAGGCAGGGCAGAACTGAGGTCACTTCACCAAGAAAAGAGATCTTCACTGCCCCATATTCAGGCACCAAACCTATTAAAATACAGCATTTATATCAAAGAGAGTGAGAGGCGATTTATTCTGACCTATATGAGTGACCATGTCCCGGAAACACCGTTTCAGGTTGCCTTGAATGACGTGTTCCAGCTTGAATGAAGTGTTCCTGCTTGGGAGCAGATGTGGGAATATTTTACACTCAGAGAACAAGTCAGAAATCAAGCCATTTACCAAATCCATCTGTGACCACATTAGGCAGGCAGATTACAGAAAAGAAGAAAACTCTTAAATATTTCTAAATTGATTTTTTTTTTGCAGGCTATCTAACAGACCACAATAACAGAACTAAAAAGATAAATAGCTTACTATGACTGAAATTGGAAACACCTTCAAAATGATAAAATTACTTACAAGTACTTAATGAGATAATTTTGAAAATAACATACTTTTTTTTTTTAAAAAAGAGAACTGTTAAAGGTTAAACAATCAAGAATAATACCGAGTCTATGGAAAATGAAGATGAGTTCCAAGGAATGTGAACTTCTAAGCCTCAGTTTACTGTGTTCCTCAGTCTTTGTCTTCCTCCTGCATTGTTCTCTCTACTCTCTTCTCTTAAAAGAAATTCTTTACCCAAGGAAAATGTGCTCTGTCCTCTTTTTACAGTGCATTTCCAGTGGGAGGACTGTTACTATCTATTCTCCTCGGACCAATCAAAATGAGAGAAACAGATGCAGAGACCAAGTTCAGGTTTTTATTTTGATGTTTGGAGTTGAATATGGTTTGCTCAGACTGATGTACTCTGATTCCATCCGGAAGGTTCCAAGAACAATGGCAATGCAGCATACCAGTGGAATCCACCTTGATTGCAGATACTGGGAATGAAAGGAAAGGATTCTGGGGAGCAGGTCTTTCAAATTGTAGATTCGATAACAGACGTATGTGTGTGAGTATTCACATAGTGTGGAAGTGCATAGAATGTTGGGGTGCATATGCACACATGTGAGCATGTGTAGAAGGCCAAGGCTGAAGTCAAGAGTCTTCAGTGCTCTCCACATTACCCACTGGGCAGAGGACTCAGTGGAAGCCAGGGTTCACTGATACAACCTGGATGCTATTCACCTAGCTAGCCCTGGTTTCAGGGATCCCCATGCTGCCTTCCAAGCATGGGAACTACATGTGGGCCACCACACCCACCTGACACTTTCATGGGTTCTGGAGATCCTAACGCTGGTCCCCGCTCTGGCATAACAAGCATTTTATTCACAGAGCCATCTCTTCAGCCTTCAGTGATCTACTTCTAATTCTGCTTTATAAAAGATTTAATAACGAGAATTATAAAAACTTTAAAATGCCTCTATGCTTGTCTATTAATGTTGATATTGGTTAATAATATTAATTATTACCTACTTTGCTTTCAGTTTCAAACACTGTTGCCAAGAAATTGCTAAAAACTGAACTTTTAAAAATAATTTTGCTTCAGGAAAGATAAGCAAATGATTTCCTTGTATGAGAGCACTGATCAGTGGGCTCTATTTCTGAGTGCTGTACAGTTAGTGTTACCTGCATCTTTGATCACCAAATGACTGTATGCTTGAATGCTGTGCTAATCCCTTAATGGATATTTTGGTATGTTTTATCGATAACTGCTTACCTGTGATTTCTTATTTTGTACTCTGTCATAGTTTCTTATTTAAGTTATTCTTCTTAAAGTAATTGGAAAATCATCTATTATTCTTGAAACTTCAAATGAGTATAATTATGCTTTAAATGATAAAAGCTAATCAAATATTTATAAATCTGGTAGTTTTAACTAAGTACACCTTTGGTTTCATTGGGCATGTTTTCTTTAATGATACAATATTTGTCACAATTATTTCTTAGTTCAACATAATAAAAGTTTAATATTAGCATTTTAAAATAAATACTCTCATTTACTAAACAACTATTTTGTTGATCAATGTATTACATACTGGCTAATCATTTTAAGTGTTTTATCCTGTTTCAGAAAATTAGAAAAATAGTCATTATGAAATAGTCTTGAATAAATAATAAAAATAAATCTTTAAACAAACAAACAAAAACATCACAAAGTAGTTTGGAAATATCCCTAATGTTTACAGAAGATCATAATATTTTAAATTTCTAATTTCTGTTTCTGTCTTTTTAAATCTGTTTTTGTGCTAAAATGCTCTTTGTGGACATTTTGATTATCATTTTAATGTTTTCTTTTCAATGATTTTCATGTAAGTTAATTGAATTATGCTAAATGCACTCCTATTTTAAATTTCATTTATTCATCTATTGTGTGTCTGTGGGGAGGCATGTTGTGTAGGCATGCATGCTGTCATGTGTATGGTCAGAGGACAGTCACTTTTAGCAGTCACCTCTCTCCTGCTGCAGTTTCTGTTTTTGGCCTTGTTGACAGGAAGGAGTAGCAAGCACTATGCTCACAGAACCAAAATTGTCATGTTTTTAACTTAAGGGAAGATACCAGAAGCTAGTTGGACTTTATAATTAGTAAGACTCTTATAATTAATAATATTTTAAAATGTTAATTGTCATATACACACACGCCATCTAGCTAAAGATTTGTTATTTTTTTTCTTTATTTTAGCTGTCAAAAATTACTGACTCCAGATAAGCTGGTTAGACTTCAGTGGATGAACTTGTACCAAGGTACATCAGTACAAATGCTTGACCAGATAGATCTTAAGATATATGCCACAATGCATGAAATCCGGTGGGGATGAGCCATGTGGGGTGTGGATGGGGGGGGCGTCTAAGTTTGATTAAGATCTGTTATATGAAATGCACAAAGACTCAAAAAAATGGACATAAAAACCATGAAATTATAAATGTTAAATTATATTTGTAAATACTGAAAAAAATTCAGCTTCTACTGTCATTTCTGATACAAGGATTCAAAAAAATCTGTTTTGCTGTGAGAAGCAGTAATACCAGCAATCCAGGTTGGTTGGTCTATCCCATGACACTCAGGGCAACAGGAAGTACACAGTAGCTCATCTTCAGAGGGCTCACTTTGGTCAACTTTTCCTAAAAGCTCTGGAGCTTGGCATCTAGTCCATTTGTTTATTTGACCATGCCCACAGTCCGAACCTTTCTTTGGGATCAAGTTTGAATAATCAGAAGTGGCATACTTTGTTTCTGAGGCTGCATCTCCCTGTCTGCAGCACCAGCATAGAATTTGAGATCCTCTTCCTTCAGTCTCTAAAGGGTTGAGATGACAGGTGTGCACCACCACCTTAAGTGTGCCTTGCTTTTAGCCTACCAGTCTTGAAGACATGAGTAATTTCAGTGAGCTATACTTAATTAGTTATTTTGAATTACACGTCTAATTATTTGTAATTAAATGACCAATTTAGGTTCAGACTACTATAACCTCTATGGAATCTTTGTTGACTTGTTTCTTTTCCAAAACTCTAATTTGGAAAGAGACAGCTTCATGCTTCATTACCTGCACTCCCTGCTGTCTATAAAAAATAATCCCATTGCTCTCTTTACTATTATGAAATTTATGTACTGGGAAACAACACAGCCAGTGTGTTAAAGCAGTTAATCTTTGGTGACAGTAAGAACTTAATAAGAATACATTTTTAGATTTCAGCACTGTAATTACTCGAAAATTTTGAGGAAAATGATCACATATGCAGTATCAAACTGGTGAGATGACTCTAGTAAAGATGCTTGTCAATCAAGTGTGAGACCTGGACTTCAGTTCCTGAGTCCCACATTGTAGAACGGAAGAACCAGTTCCTGAAAGTTATTCTCTGACTTCCACACAACAAACATGCATGCATCTGCTCCTCTATGCACACCCACTAAATAAATGTAATCAATTTTTTTAAAGAAATGTGAAATTTCTTTGACTTGGTATTTTCATTTCTATTTATCCCAGGAACTAATTGTAAAAGGGAAACAATGTTTACATAGATTGTATAGTTCTTAAAGTTTTATTCAAAACTGTTGAAGGAGTTTCATTTGCCACCGCCACCCTGCGCTCATCACTCCTCACTGATCTTTATTCCGGTGATGAGACACAGAGCTAGCGAGGTGTCCTGACCTTGAAGCACCCCATCGAACACGGCATTGCCATCAATTGGGAAGACACGGAGAGATTTTTGCACCATGCCTACAAAGAACCGCTCTTGGTGCCTAGGAATACCCAGTACTGCTGGCCGAGGCACCCCTGAAACCCTAGACTACAGAGAATGAGGCAGATCATATTTGAGACCTTCAACACCCCAGCCATGTATGTGACCGACCCTTCAGGCCACGCTGTTCCTGTTCCTGTATGCCACCACTGGCTTGGCCATGAACTCTGGCCGGGCCGGGGTCACACACACAGCTCCTACTGATGAGGGCTGTGCCCTTACCCCATTTCGTCACTGGCCTGGACTTCACAGACTACTCCTGATGGTCCTGACCATGCAAGGCCACAGCTTCATCTCCACAGCCCAGTGGGTGACGGTGCGGAACACCAGGGAGAGTCTGTGCTATGCTGCCCTGAGTTTCAAACAAGAAACGGCCAAACAAACAAATGAGACTGAAATGGACTGAAACATGACACGTCTGTAAAGCTGAATCTACATTATTTGACTAGATTCATAACCTTGTCAATGGCTAGCACGACGGCAACAATAGTCAGTGGTGTCCTATGTCAATACATGATGTTAATACACTAGTCTTGCAATAATCATCAAATTTCAAGAGGCGTGGTCTCCATCTATATAATTTCATTTTATTTTCTTTGCTTTTATATTTTTATTACACTTGTTTGTTTATTTATTAGTGTGGGAGGTGCCTGCAAATGTACTTGTACAAGTCAGAAGACAACTTATAAAAGTAGGTTTTCTCCTACCATGTGGGTCCCAGGCCTCATATACTCAGGCTTGGCATAAAGCACCTTTCCTCAACGAGCCACCTTGGTGACCTTTGTTTTTTGATTCATTCTTAGTCTCCATTAGCAGCCTGGCTTTGTGCGTGCTCTTCTACATAACTTTAGAACAACTATAGTGCCAATAATGACAGCTATTATTTATGCATGGTCTTCTCTGTGTGCTTCTGTTTTAATTATATTTACATACATGATCTGATCTCATTTTAAGTCTCACAAAAAACATAAAGATAGTAAGCTTAATAATTTAAACAAAAAATTAATGCAAACTCTTGTAGAAGACATAGAAAACAATTTAAGTACCAACATTTGTCATGTGTACAACATAGCTCATAATTGTAGAACACTGATGAAATTTGAAAACATTTCTTAAGTAACATAATCTAGAAGATGTCAGGAATGCATCTGTACATAGCATTTCTATCTATTCTGTAATAGTTTTTAAGCCTCTATGGAATTAGGCATCTAATTGTTTTGATTTGAAATAGGTAGAGACTCTTTTCCACACATGCATACATATAAATATTATCACTTTAACTATTTTCTTTTACTCAGTTCTCCTTGATGATTTACAGCTGTAAAAGTATACTGATTATAAATCTGATATAATTTTACTTTAAATGACTTACTTTATTTTTATTTATGTGTATGTGCACATAGGTGTGGGTACCTGTGGGTGGGAGAAGGTGGTATCAGGTGCCCTGGAACTGGAGTTCTGGGCATTTATGAGCAACCACACAGGAGCTGGGAACTGAATCCAGGGTGTCAGAAAGAACAAGTGCTCTTAACTGCTGATCACCTCCCATGATCATCATGCCTTTAGTAAAAAATAAATTGAAGTCAGCTTGCAGATTTCTTTGTATTCTAAGAAAAAAAGTACCTTTAAAACATCAAATAATACCTAAATAGATCTGCTCCACAATGTCATGATTTTACAAAAGAAACTCATATAAAATGCATGCATGTCCACTGTACAATAGGCAATAAAATGTATTTAACTGCACAAGTGAGCAAAACAAAGGAAAAACTCAAAAACTTCTCAGTCAGATACAAGTCTTGCAGTTTACACCAGCAGTCCTCAGCTTCTCCTACTTGATGTTCATCACAGTCACCCAAAGAGCTGATGAAGATGCAGTCAGATGCAGGACTCTGTCTTCAGAGGTTCTGATTTAGTATTCCTTGGGGGAATCTCAAGAATGGTATCTTTATTAGTGCTACTGCAATACTGATCCCAAGGATACTCACTTCTGAGACAGTCAACACATGTTGTTTCCACTGTGCTTACAGACATGCCTCGTTTTACTGGCATAACTTTACTGCATTTTACAGATTATGTTTTTTCCAATGTTGAAGCTTTGGACCACCCATAATTGAGTTTGTACCTCATTTTTCTAAAAGCATGTGCTTACTCCATGTCTGTTTCATAGTTCATGATCTTTGCAACCTATTTACATATTTGTTTTCACTTTATGTGTGTGAGTATTTACCTGCGTGTGAACATGTGCACCGCATGTGTGAAGTGCCATAGAGGTCTGAAGAGGGGATCTGATTTGCTGGAACTAGAGTTACAGAGGGTGGCGAGCTACCATGTGGATGCTGGGAGCAGATCTCTGGTCTTCTGGGAGAGTAACAGGTGCTCTCAGCTTGTGAGTTATCTCTCAAACCCACTTTACAATATTTCGAAAACATTTTCATTACTATTACATCAGTATTGACCCTAATTGCTGATCTTTGATGGTACTATTGCTATTACTTCAGGATCTATACTTATGTCCAAGGAAGACTCTGAGCTTAATCAGTAATGTTAGTACTCTGACTCCAGTACTCACTGGCTAACTTTTGCTTCTCTAATTCTGAAGACATACAAATGTTAACATTAGATTAGCTAGTAGCCCATAGTTACCTTTATGTGTTCAAGAGAAAGAAAACAAAAAACAAAAACCTCACATCTCTAGACTTGCAATCAAGAGTTGGAACAGGAATATGAAAAGGTTGCTCAGTGTTTAGGAGCATTTGCTGCAGTTGAAGAAGACTAGAAGTTTCGTCTCCCAACACCCACATGGCAGCTAACAACTGTCTGTAACTACAGTTCTAAGGAGTCCAATGCCCTTCTCTGACCTGTGTGGATATTGCATGCACATGGTGCACATAAAAACATGCACACAAATCATTCATACACAAAAAATAAGTAATAAAATTGTAAAAGTGGACATGAAGGTTGAAAGACGAACATGTTGAGGGGCAATCTGAGGAGAGTGGGAGGTGAAAGCTGATCACAGATATGAGCAAAATACGCTGGATACAAGAATGGAGTTTCAAAGACTAAATGAAACCTTTGGAAAAGGAGCTGGATTAGAAGAAGCTTAAGAAAGGAGGCATGCAAAACATTGCAATAACTGAACATAAACTCCCTGTAACAAATGCTGAGCCAGGTTGTAACCACACAGGAAGAACTCTTGAAGAATAATAACTAAGCAGTAATATAGAAACCATAAGAAAACAAAATAGTCTTAACGCTTATATGGGGAAATGTTTTAGTGGTTTCAATATTAACATTTTTTTCCCACTGATGTGATAGAGTACTTTACAAAATCAAAATAAGGATCAGAAGATTTACTTTGCCTCATGTATGAAAGGGCATCCCATATGGCAGGGAAGGCCTGGTGGCAGGTGTGTGAGGAGCTCAATATGCTGATTCTGCAATCAGGAAGCAGAGAGACATGAATGTTGTCACTTACCTGCTTTCCTGTGAGAGTGAGTCCTTCATCCTCAATTAACCCTCCCTGGAAAGCCTTACAGATGTGTCTCCTAGGTGATTCCAAATCTTTTACGTAGACAATGAAGATTAACCATCACGAGTTCAGATAGAAGATCTAAGCCAGAACAACATCCACTTAAAGTAATAAAACCTAACAGAACATGGCTCTAACTCTTTAATTCTGTGGAAGCAAAAAGAGGTGCTCAGAAGTCAAGGAGGATAAGTCTGAAGCCAGTGGAGTTTGGTTTATGACATTTAAAAAGAGAGTATACATTATATAAAAGTAAAAGTTGAAGCAGCAACTGCTGGTGGAGATATGGAAATTTTTCCAGACGATTCAGTAGGAATCCTGGGGGAGGCTGTCTAGACAGCCCGGAAGTTTATTACTGTGTACGGAAGGGTCTCATATTAAAGACAGCAGTAGCTCTAGGTTTCCACAGCTTGAGAAGAAAAGCCCATGTAGTGCTTCAAAGCTGCAAAGGTCAAGGCTGGCTTAATTGGGCTAATAAGCTGGCAGCTTGGTGTTGAAGCCACTTTTTACTACTAACTTTTAGCCATAGGGTCTTTATGAAGTATGTTAAAGAGTAGAGAGGAGTCTCAGTGGTTAAGAGCACTGGCTGCTCTTGCAGAAGCTCCAGTTTGATTCCCAGCACCTACATGTCTAACAATCATCTGTAAATCCAGTTCTAGGGAACCCAATGCCCTTTTATGACCTCATAGGCACTTCACGACACAGATATACCTACCCAACTTCAGGCAATACACACATACATATAAAATAAAAATAATAAATAATATTTAAAAAAGAAGTATGTTAAAATCTAATATGCAAAGCAATAAAACCATTACGAGAGTGCATCTATTTATAACATGGTTTACTGAATATTTCCAATCAATTATTTCAAAATATTACTGTTCAGAATGAGGAGGCAGCTTAGTCAATAAAGTGATTGCATGCAAGCATAAGGACCTGGGTCTGATTCCCAGAAACCACATAAGAACCAAGGCGTGGTGATGCACATCTGCATTCCAGTGCTAGGAGGACACGGGATTCCTGGTCTTGCTGGCTGGCCACTCTAGCCTAACTGGTGAGATCCAGATAAAAAAGAGGCACTGAGTGGAGAGCAGTAAGTAGCATTCCTTAATATCACATTCTGGCTTCTGCATGCACACATCGAGACACACAGAAACACATACACTGAAACATGGCAACATGCACACTTAAAGACATGTACAAACAGAAACATAAAGAGAAAAGTACAAGCACACACACAGCCATACCTTTATTCACACTCACAAACATGACCCACACATAGAGGCACATACACACACATGTACAGACAGAAACACAGAAGGACACAAACAGACATACATAGACACACATATACACATAATTTACTCAACATAAAAAAAAAGTGTCACAGTATTACTGCTCATTTATAATGCACCTCATTCACCAAAAGCTTTTATGGAGATATCTCATGAATTAAAACTGTTGTCATTCGTAAAAATACTTGTGAGCAATCTTGGGTTAAACAGTGATTTCACCTTTAAATTTGTACCTGCCCCACATAGTAGTTCTTAGGACAGACATGGGCAAAATCAATTGAAGACCTTCCATACTTCATTAAGGATATTTCTGATTCAGAGAATGAAGTCAAATCATCAACATTAACAAGGTTTCAGGGGCCTATTTAAGTCTTTGGGGATGGCTTCAAGCAACTTAAAACTCAATGGATGAAAATGTAGAAGCAGTCAATGAATGAGAATGTAAGCACGCCAATGTAGCAGAATGACTGCAATCTCATGATAAAAGTTCAATAGGTGAAGATTTGCCTTTGTCCAGGAGCAATGCAAGTGATTTCTTTGGGAGGAATTCGCAGGGGAAAGATGTAGGAGAACAGCTGTAGTGGTCGCAGAAGATTAGAGCAGAGCATACACTGTGAAGACAGCATCCCCGCAGGAGGGCACCAATGATGGCTTTCAGAGAAGCTCTTTGAATAAAATTATTTCAAGGACCATCAATATGATACAGAGAAGTCCTCCAAGAGAGAGAGAATCAACCGATTCAGACAAACGCAGACCTCATTGCTGTCTAAGTTTAGGAAGTGACCAGAACCAGCCCGAACTTCACAGGCCACCAAGATGTTGATTGATCAGTGGCCATCAGCAACCAGGAAACCTATTGGGATATGCTTCAAGCTCAGAAGTTCATTATTACATTTTAACAATATTAATATGTACATTGTGTTTTAAAGATAATGTTATGACACTGCTAGGGATATGGATCAGGTCATAAAGTACTTGCTGAGTATGCACAAAGCACTGGGTCCAATACCTAGCAATATGTAAACTAGGTTTGATGGTGCAAGCATGTTATTGGAGCACTTAAAGAGTGGAAGGAAGAGGATCTGCAGTTCAAGGTCATCCTAACCTACATAATGAGTTCAAGACCAGACTAGGATGAATGAGACTCTGTATACAAAGATAAAAATAAATATTTAAATTTAAAAATAAAATACAAGATATTATACTCTTAATAGGCAACAATATAGTATAAATGTTTATTTTCTGTGAACTAGGAGACAAATCAATTCATGTTCCTTGATTCATTATCATATTAGCTTTAATGTGATGGTGTAGAAGTGGATTTGAAATACATAAACAATTGTGTCTTCTCTCCACAGCATTTATTGCAGAAAGAAGAGTTCTAATTTTATTGAAACTCCTGCTTCTCATGGGTGGTCCATAGCCCCTGTAACAGCTTTTTGAGGATCATGCACATGGAAGTCCACTTCACTGATAGGAACTGAATGAGACCATCTCTGTGAGGAAACAGTAATAATTAAGAGACTTGATAACAAGATTGATGACCTGAGTTCCAATCCCTTAACTCACAGGTAAAAGGAGAGACCTGAATCCCTTAAGCTGTCCTCAACATATGCTTTTTGGCATGGACACATAGACATACAGACACACAAACACAGAAACACACACATATAAAGTACATGCAATAAAATATTAAAATAACTTGTCATTTATTTTTTAAGAAAAAGATTATGATTTTGTCTCTTAAGTCCATCAGTTTCATGCTTGGAATTATTCACAAATGTTACATTCAATGCATCCGTTCCTAAAAGTATGTGTATGTATATTTCATATTATAACAAATCATATTTAATCCTAGTACTGAAAAGCTGGTTTAAAATAAAAATCATAAAAAAGTAGACATGAAAATACAAAGAAACAAATTATGGCTAAATTAGCTACATACAATGAGAAGTCATTTCCCCACAAGAAAAGGAAAATTGAATGTGGAAGCAGTCCAGAGAATATTCAAAGAGATTCTGGAAGTTCCTTGACAAATGCATCACATGAAACAGCTTCTAAAAGTTCACAGAGGATGAGTCTTACAGTAGGCTTACTTGCAGTGGGTAGGAGTCAGTCCTTAGGATGAAGAGAAGGAAAGTCATTTGTCCTTCTGGTGGCATGCACAATTCCTTCCAGTGCCATGAAGGCTAGTCAGCAGAGATGAGGCTCTGAGGACAGCACCCACCTGATTCCTCCTTGTTTGTTCTACGTACTTGTGAGTAACCAAGAGTAGGGGAATGACCAGCATTGTTTGATGATCCATGAGAACCCTGGTCAACAACTTTTGGAGATGGAATCTATTCCTGGCATTAAAGTTCTACTTAGCACTAATGAGAAATGAAATGTAGTTAAATGAATGGAACTAGAAACTGCTATACTACATGAAGCAACACACTCTCAGGAAAACATTATGTTCTCTCTCATTTGTGCGTCTGAGCTCCAAATCCCTAGATGTGAGCACATATCTTGATGTAACCACAGGAGCCAGGAAAATGGATAAAGGGGAGAAAGGAATTCAAGAGAGAGGAATAGTAGGAGATAGGTGCTATTAGGAAGAAAATGGGGACAGGGGATTAATACAGGGAAGTGAGAGGAGACATGAATAATGCTAGACGGTATGGAAAACCCAAGGGAGAAGTATTCATTCAAAGTTCTACTGAAAATTAAACATACAATATGTGTATATGAGAGTATATATCTGAAGGCTATATAACAAAAAGCACAGTCCAAGGCAGAAGAAACCTCCCTCTGAGTGGGTCAGGGTGGTCCATAGACTGCCGAAATAACACAGGCTATTCCCACGGCCCTTGACTTCATCCTAGATCTTGAAATGAAGACCCTATTGCTGAAGACAGACCAAACTTCAGACAGTAAATGCGCTAGAAGTGGCTTGAAAGCCTCCTCCCTGAAGAGTCGCACTCGTGGTATCAGAGAATACATTGCTGCCAAGGGAGAAAACCAACAGTTCAGCTCAGTTGTAAAGACTAATAAGCAACAATGACTCTCCCAGAAAACTCTTGCTATTGGTTTAGTAGTGGCACTTTTATCTTGAAGTTAATCAATGGCTGTCTAATTCAAATGAAGACCCACTCAATGGGAGGGCCTCTGTGTGACATGGCTAGAACAGTCATAGATCCTAGGGAAAAAAACTGCTTTTGCCACATTCCTAGAGCAACCCAGTTTTTTTACTGTATTCTAAATATGTATCCTTATATTTACAGGAGAGTGTACCTTTCACCCCTCGTCACAGAAGCTGCTTCTTGTAAGAGATAGTGACTATTAAAGTGTTCCTGAACTAGTCAAATACAGAGATAAGTGTCTGTAACTTATTTAACACTAAGTGACACATCTTCAATGCAACCTCTAGACATAGGATGAATGCATTTCTCAACTCTAAGCAGAAGTTTTCTTACGCTGAAGATGGTGATTAACACAGAAACTCACAAGTAGCCAATGTGCTGAAAACAAGAGTATCTGTGTATAGGACACCAATTTCAAAACTCGCCTCCCAAGGCACAGGGATCATTATGAAAGAGGAGATGGAAGTACTGTATAAACAGGTGCTGAATGATCACAAGGAGAGAATCTTCTTGAAAGCTGGTAAGGTACTCATATGACCTCTCAGCAGTAGTGACAGCATGCAAGCTCAAACCATCAAAATCCCAGGGAAGTGAATAAGTAATCCCAACCCAGTTTAAAGGAACTTTTGTTAACTGACAGCACTAGAAGTAGGAAGACAATGTCTTACAGGGATGGGATGCACGGTGACCCCAGTGAATGGATTCAAACTGAAAGATATTTAGGGACAAAAATCAGACTGTACAGGCTGTATTATGTAAGAGTGAAAATTAAATTGAGTGGGTGGAACCTGGGAGAGGTGCCGATAAGAGAGGATATTAAAACCATAACTGTATTGTATGAGAATCACAATTCAATACAAAATAGTTATTTAATGAAAAGAAAGACATTGTCCTTATTTCTAATATTTATTTTAGTATTAATAAGGGTGCTTTAAAAACCCATGGACAGGATTTGTTTGAAGGCAGAAGTCATCATTCTCTAGGATCAATGTCTAGATTTGCGCTTTCTAGGTGATATGGTACGTACATGTTTAGTGTTATGAGAGACTGCCAAATTGTCCAATAGAGGCTCCCACTGTGCATGCATGAGTGATCTAATTTTTCTGCATATTTGCCAGAACTTGATATCATTAATTTTTATTCAATGAATTTGATAATTCCTCTACCTCTCTTTTAAAGGCAGGTAAGAGAATACTAGGACTCATCTAACATCAGGGGTAACACTGAAAGCTTTAATCCAGCAACCTGGATACATTTTTCTTAAAATCTCAAAATCAATTGAAAGAAACAAGGCTAAATGTCTAATCATGTAATGCCATTCCATGTAAAATATTTCATTATTTTTGCGGGGGGGGGGGCAATCAGTAGCTATTGAATTGGACTTAATACTTGCTCAATGGTAAGAAAATCATGTGTGGCACTGTAAACAGCCAAGGACACTTGACTGAGAAGTCATAGATCCTAGAGAAAATCCCACTTCCAACACTTCCCTAGACTCATGTAGTTTCTTACTGTAATCTAAATACATATCATTATATCTACAGATAAGTGTACCTCTCACCATTTATCAAAGATGCTTCTTTTTTGCAACAGATGCAGATTATTACTAAGCTCCAGAACTGGCCAAATGCAGGGAACACCTGACTGTGAGATGTCATCCATAAGTGGTAGGGAGGCTGCGCTATTGAAATCTCCACAGTATTGTCATCTAACAGGATCTGTATAATGAGGAAACTAGCTGAAATGACAAGGTCAATAGGGAAGGGGGAATGCCCAGGGTCCCACCTCAAAATGAACAGGGCTCACAAGCAATAAATGCTGATGCAGGGAGAATCATTGTTCTTCAGGTACTAGGTCCTTGAGAGATTATCAGCTCCCAAGTGGACAGCTTTAATTACAGGTATAGGAGCATCACTAAATGGACTCAGTTTATTACACATGCATATGGATATTTATAAATATGTGTATGTGTATATGTATGTATATGCAGAAATAATCAAAGAAGAGGACAAGAAGTTGAGAGGGAGTGAGGGGATGGGAGCAATGGGAAAGGGACTGGAGGGATGGAAATAATGCAAAGACAATACTCGTGTATGAAATTCTTGAAAATAAATAGTTAAAAAAGTATTTTAACAAAAATCGTATTAGTCTTAAACAAAAGGAAAAGACAACCACTTAAGTCACTGTATAGATAAGTCTCTTTGTCCTGGTTTACTGTTTAAATTTCACAGAAATATTTTTACTGTATATTTGAATTGATTTTTTTATATTTCATAGATCTTAATCAAATTTAAAACCGTCCCCCATCCACACTCTCCTAGCCCCTCCCCCCACTGGATTTCATGTACTCATATATGTTAAGACCTATCCAGTCAAGCGTTTGTACTCAGATGTCTCTAGGTGTAAATTCATCCACTGATATCTAGTCATACCATCTACAGTCATTTACTTAAACAAGATCTACTCTCCCTCACCTCTAGTTGCCAATAGTTCCTTGGCTAAGATTGGGGTCTGCTCCTCTGATCCCCAGTACTATGCTGAGTTTTGACTGATTGAGCATGGGTCTTGAGCATGTTGTCATCACTGCTGCAAATTCATATGAACAAGTTCCCAGAGACCTGAAAGCCTCTACTTCCTTAGGTTCAGGAATCAACAATGGCTCTTACAGTCTTTCCACCCCCTCTTCCACAATAGCCCTTAAGCCATGGATGGGTGAGTGTTAAAATAAGAGTCCTCTTAGGAGACTCTGCTCTTATTCTCGTAAACTTGGCCAGTTGTGGCCTTCTGTGTGCACTGCACTCTGCTGAATGAGGAAGCTGCACTGATGAGAGCTGAGGGAGGTATTAGTATTCTCTCCACCTTTCCATTTTCCTGGCTCATGTTGTTACATGAGGGTATATGCTCAGATATGAGGAACTGGTACCAAGAACATGACATGTCATTTGTTTTTCTGATTCTACTACTTCACTTGGTATAACAGTTTCTAGTTCCATCCATTTACCGGAAAATTTCATGATTTCGCCTTTCTTTACCATTGAGAGGAACTCCCCCTGTGGAACTGTGCCACGTTTTCATTACCAATCCATCAATCAAAGAACATTTAAGTTGTTTCCATTTCTTAGCTGTTGTGAAAGCAGTAGCAGCAAAGCTGGATCTCTACAATAAGATGAATCCTTTGGGTTTATGATAAGGAGTGGTATATCCAGATTATACAGTAGACTTTTTAGTTTTATGAGTTCTTCACAGTGCTTTCATATTGATTGCATGAGTCTGCATTCCCACCGGCAGTGAATGAATGTTCCCCTTTCCCCACATCCTTGCTGCATTTTCTGTGTTTTGTTCTCTTGATCTTAGACATTCTGATTGAGGTAAGATGAAATCTTAAAGTGATTTTGATTTTCATTTCCTTAATTACTAAAGATATTGAGCACTTTTTAAGCTGTTCTTAGATATTTTTATTTCTTCATTTGAGAACAAGCTGTTCATTTCCTTAGCTTGTCTTTTTACTAGGTCGTTCGTTTTCTTGTTTATTTATTTATTTATTTTTGTATGTGTGTGTGTATTCTTTGTGTCCCACTTTCAATGTTTGACCTTAATGTCTGAGCCACTGATGTCCAATTAGAAAGTCCTTTCCTGCACCTATATTTATGCTGTAGGGTCCTGCCTATGCTTTCTTCTTCAGTTTCTGAGCTTCAGGTTTCATTGTGGAGGTATTTGATACATTTGAAGCTGACTTTTGTGCAGGATGAAAGATAAGGATCTGTTTTGTTCTGTTGTAGAAACTGGAGATCCAGTTTCACCAACATCATTTTTTTAAGATGCTTTCATTTCTCACTATGTGTTCCTGGCACTTTTGTCAAATATTAGGTCATTGAAATTGTAGGCATTTATGTTTGTGACTTCTATAATGATCCATTAATCTATGTGTCTCTTTTTGTGCAAGTACCATGCTGTTTCTATGGCTATATATGTTTCTCTGTAATATAGTTTGAGATCTGGATTGAGAATCTCCCCAGCATGGCTCTTTTTGCTCAAGACTGCTTTGGCTATCTAGGATTTTTTTGTGATTCCAGATGATTTCTAGCTCTGTGAAAAAATATAATGGGCATTTTCATCAGCATTTCAGTGAACCAATATATTGCTTTTGGTAGGATGGTCATTTTCAAAATGTTAATTCTACCAATCCATGAGCATGGGAAGTCTTTCCATTTTCTATCTTCCCCTGGTTGTTTCTTTAAAAACTGAAAATTTGTTATAAGGATTGTTAATGTCTTTGGTTAGATTAATACATAGATGTTATTTTTGAGGCTTTTATGAATGGGAGAATTTCTCTGTGTGTTATCAGTATATATTGACTACTGACTTTTATAAAATTATTTTGTAATCTGCTATTTTGCTGAAAGTATTGATCACTTTTAACAGTTTTCTGATGGAACTTTTGGGATTTCTTACATCTAATATGATATCATCTTCAAATAGTGATAATTTGATCTCTTCTTTTCTAATTAGTACACTTTTAATTTCCTTCTCTTGTTCTGTTGCTCTAGTAAAACCTTCAACACTATAGGAGAAAGAAGTGGAGATAGTGAACAGCCTTGCATGGTTCCTGATTTTAATGGGAATTATTCCAGTTTTTTCTCCATTTACAGTGATGTTGGTTAGTGTTTCATTGTATATATCTTTAATTACATTGAGGTGTGTTTCCTCCAATCCAGTTCCCTCTAGGACTTTTCACATGACAACATGCTAGATTTTATCGAAGGTCTTTTCTATATTTATGGAAGTGACCATGTCATTTTTGCCTTTAAGTGCATTTAAACAATTTACTACATTTAATGTTTTACGTTTATTGACCCATCCCTGAATTCCTGGAATGAAGCCAACTTGATTGCAGTGGATCATCTTTTGGATGTATGTTTGTACGCAGCTTGTATTTTGTTGAGGATGTGTGTGTCTATGTTTAATAAGGACATGGGTAAATGTTTTTTTGGGAGGGATGGGGTTTCTGTTTGTTTTGCAGTTGTGTCTTTACTGGTTTTGGTATTAGAATGATACTGACTTCATAGAAGGAAGGTGCGAGTTCTCCCTCTATTTCTGTCTTTTTGAGTAGTTTAAGAAGTACTGGCTAAATCTTCTTTAAATGTTGGTAGAATTCTGCTGTGAACCCCATCGGGGCCTGGGTTGTTTTTGTTTTTCAGTTGGGAGATTTTTTTATTGCTCTTCCAATTTCCTTATTTATTGTGGTTCTGTCCATGCTGATCTCTTCTTGATTTCCACGAATTTAAAAATTCATTCATTTCTTTCAGATTTTCAAATTTAATAGAGAATAGATTTCAACAAATATTCCCCTATAGTGATCTGAATTTTTTTTTTCTGTTTGTTATTATGTTTCCCTTTCATCTCTGATTTTGCTGATTTTGATTTGATTCCTCTTTTGGTTAACTGGCTCAAGGATTTATCTATCTTGTTTATCTTTTCAAAGAAACAGCTGTTACACTTACTGATCAGGAGATTGTAGCAGGGGTGTTCTGTCATATAGAAGTCTGTAAAAGGGCAAGAAACATTTACAGGTCAGGGCATGAAGCTGTTAAGGTGAAGCCTAGCTGGCAGTGGTGACCCCAAGAAGATGTTGGAGATGCTAAAGTTTTGAGCCAACTGCCAAGGAGTGCTCCATACAGGAACCAGCTCAAGACAGAGATGTATGTTGCAAAGTTGGAGGAACTGAATCATTTAAGCCCTTTAGAATTAAAGTTCTGGAAATCAGACTCAGAACTACAGGATTTGGGGTTATCTCTGCTGGGTTTTGGTCTTGTTTGGATCCGGTATTTCCTCACTATCACCCCATTCCTATCTTTTGGAATGGGAATGTGTATTTGGAGACAGTGTATGTTGGAAGTATGGATCTAATTTGTCTTTTGATTTTATAAGCATTTACAATTAAGAAATTGCCATGAGTCAGAGAATTAGACTCTGGACTTTTTGTGTAGTATTAAGACTGTTAAGACTATGGGGACTTCTAAGGCTGGACTAAACGCATTTTGCATTTTATATGGTCATAACCGTATGGGGGCCAGGTTGTGGAATGTGGAGGTTTGAATGAGAATGTCTCCATAGGCTTCAAATGTCCCCAGTTGGTGGTGCTGTTTGGGGAGGTCTTGGACGGTTCGAGGAAGCAGGTCACTGGAGGCGGGCCTTGCGAGGTCTTAAACCCCGAGAGATCCCCAGTCACTCTCTGCTTCCTGTGCCTGCTTGAAGACGTCAGCCCCATTCCTCATTCCTTGTTCCTCTTTCTGCTCTGGGCACTTCTTGTCACCATACCTTGCCACCATAACAGCTTTTGATCCCTCTGGACCCATAAGCTCAAGTAAACTTTTATCATTTGTTTTGGTCACGGCAGCAGAAAAGTAACTAATACATACCTGAAGTTGGAGAATGCAGTTAGTCTGAGCGCAGGGAATCAAAAAGCAGTGGGCAAGATCTGGGTTAGGAAAGTAGTCTGATGGAGGAAGAGCAAGAGCTGGCTTTAGACCAAGGGGCAGAGGGTGGAGAGAGTGGATCTTCTCAAGGTGCAGTGGGTAGGATCTGACTTAGCTGGGTAGTAGGCAGGTCTGTTGAAATACTTTTATTTTACTAATAGAGATATATACCTTCTGTGTCTTGCAGAGAATTTCAACCAAAGTTTTCCTCTTTTACTTTTAGCTGGATTTCTGAGACATAAAAAATGCAGTGATTTTCATTCCAACTACATTAATAAACGGTTGTATTGCAAAAACCGAATTGTAAACTTTTAAACTAAAAAAAAAAAGCTGATTGAGAGAGTTCAGGGAGACCAGTCTGGGGTCTGCCATGGGTCATTGTCTTAAAACAGATCAGTCTCTACTGCTAGCCACTGCTAGTCGGAAGTTTGAAGAAGTTTGAAGAGTAATAAAGAAGCACATCTGCACAGATGTTGAGAGGTGAAAGTGGTCAGGCAGGTGTTTTATCAAAAGTCTTGTTATAGTTTGTAACATTCCACTGACAATCAACTTGCGGCAAAAGTCCCTGTGATAGTTTGTAATTGTCAACTTGACAGCATTTAGACCTGGGAGATGGACCTCTGTACATACCTGGGTGGGTTATCCTGATTATGCAATTGATCTTGGAAGACCCGTCTTTAACTGTACCCTGGCTGGAACCCCCTGATGAGGTTATTGGACTGTATGAAATGGAGAAGCAGCACACATTCCTCTCACTGTTTCCTGACCGCGGGTTTGAAATGCCCAGGTGCTTCCATCTCCTGCTGCCTTAATTTCCCTACCATGATGTTTATTTTGAAATGTGAGTTAAACATCCTTTCTCTCCTAAATGCTTTTGTCAACTTGTTTTATCAGAGCATCAGGAAAAGAAATTGAGACATTAGCCAAACATCAGGGTTATTTGTCACATATAAATGCCAACAAATAAACATGCCCTATGCACATGAAAATTACATTTCATGAACACTAAAGTAATGCATATACAACAAACTAAAGAGGACAGAATCATAGTCGATAAATTTCAAAGCATTTTATGGCTCTGGAGAAATGGTTTAGCAGCTAAGAGCTTGTACTGCAGGAGTTCCCGAGTTCACTTCTAAGCACTCACCTCAGGTATCTCATGACTGCTTATGACTCCAGCTCCAGAGGATCCAATCCCCTCTTCCGGCCTCCTCAGACACTTGTATTCACGTGCATGTATTCACACACAGATGCATACATATAATTAAATGTAAATCTTTAAAAAACGTCTTATTTTCCTTTGGCACTTTTCCCCCTGTTTTGTCCTTAAGTTTTCTTTTCTTTTCAGTTCCTTTCAATTCCATATGTAAACAAAAACATGATGATGCTTTGCATAAGTGCTTATGGCTCTGAAGTATAAGAGAAATCATATTTTCCTAGACATAGTTCCCAGTTGCCAAGGTCCTTAAGATTTAGCTACCACATATTTCGAAAAAAAGCAGATGGCAATGAATAATGACTGCTTAATGGGATTTTAATTTATCAAGCTTGTATATAACAGAAGCTTCAAGATATTCAGCACAAGGTTTATTTTTTTATTCAATA
Organism: Eospalax fontanierii; assembly: GCA_035773235.1. Classification (NCBI taxonomy): domain Eukaryota; kingdom Metazoa; phylum Chordata; class Mammalia; order Rodentia; family Spalacidae; genus Eospalax; species Eospalax fontanierii. The sequence continues at coordinate 46,833,069 of CM069547.1, read as the reverse complement.
CCCGCAAGTTGACAATGTCATGGGCCAGCAGTCCAGCTTGAACACGCGGTAGGATGAAATCTGCTGGCCATGGAGAAGTACATGTGGGAAACTGTTTTGTACCCCTATGTGCACAGGGATTTTTCTTGCTCCAGGTTTTAGAGCAGATCAAGTTTCTCCTGAAAATTCTGTTCCCTTTCTATGTCTACCAAGCACAGATGAAATGAAAGAGACTCTATTAGTGTGGTTGCATCTTCTTTCATTGATTTAGACATCCAGAGAAGGAAATAACTGAAAAACGAAACCTGACACGGGGTTTATCACATGTTAATTAGACATGCTTTTTGTTTTGTGGGAAATGAGGAAAACACAAAACTATATTGCTTATGTACAGGCTTCTGAGCAATTAGACCTTTAGATAGTGCAAGCATTTCTTGGAAATACAGAAATCAAATTTGCTTTGAGTGAATCCTAGCATAATGTATCAGTTATTTATAAACATAATATTTTCTTTACTTGTAGGGTCTGGCCCCCCTGCAGCAGCCCTTCTCTCTTAGTGCTAGGCTCTCAGCCAAGAGTTAGCAGGATGTTGTCAGTTGCAGTTTTGAAGTAAACAACTTGACCTTTACAGATTTCCTCAGTTTACATCAGGTGTGTGTCATGTGGCTAGATGTCTCCTGAGAACCTGAACTTTTAATCTCCTGTAAAGCCCTGCCCTCAGGATATATAAGGCTTGATGCCTCTTAATAAAGTCAATCATTCTCCTTTCCTCCTACCTAGTGTGTGTCTCTCTCTCTTTCTGTTATATATGTGCATCATTCAATCCGCAGCCCTCCGCGGTCCGGACTCCGCCAATGAACCAAGCCAGGACATCTACATTTGGAGGTTCACCCCGAGATCTGAAGAGAGGACTTGCTGACGGATGGCCCAGGAAGGCGGGCCGGCAAACTAAGTATTTGGGCGTATTGGACAAATGAGAGTACTTCAGGCTCTCATGATCTTTTTATAAGATCGATTGGTAACTGTATTTAAGAGACAGGATAGCTAGAGATTTTAGTCAATGTCTAATCATTTATGTGTGCTCTTTCTGATTTTTGATGTAGGCATTCAGGGCTTTAAATTCCCCTCTTAGGACTTCTTTTAAAGTGTCCCAGAAATTTTGTTGTGTTGTCCAGAAAACTTTTATTTCTTACTTAATCTCTGTTTTGACTTATCGTTCATGAGTGTGTTGTTTAGTCGAGAGTTTGTGAAATTAATAAGGTTTCAATCAGTGTTGATTTTAAGTTTTATTACTTTCGTATTTTTGGATTTGATGAGGTTTATTTTGTGCCCCAGTATGTGGTCAGTTTTGAAGAAAGTTTTAACAGTGCTGAATAGAGTGTGTACTCTTTGGTATTTGAGTAGAATATTCAGTAGATGTCTGTTAGGTTCATTCTGTATAAGGTATTCTTTAATTAAGGTGTCTCTCTGTTTATTTTTCCTGTTGAACTGTCTAATGGAGTTTGAATGTCTGATAGAATTTTTCTGTGAATTTATTTGGGTCTCAGCTTTTATCATTCCAGAAGTTTTTGTATTACTCTTTCAATTTCTTCATGTGTTATGGGTGGTCAGGAGCCATTTTTTTTGTTTATGTTCTGAGGTGAAACATTCCAACCTGCAGGGGAGCTTGTTAAGCTCAGGAAGTAAACAAGTCAAGAGCTTCAGGAAGTCCCTGAAATTGACCAGGTTCACTAATTTGAGTTCCTGCCTAAATTCCTGTGCTCTGGTTAGAGGTAAAAATAGGTTGAGCAAAACAAAGTTGGGGCCTCAGTATTTAAGAGTCTGTTCAGGTAGAAAAGGCAAAAAGAAAAAAAAAAGTGCAATTGGGATCTGGGATTGAACCTCTAGAGGAGGAGGAAAGTAAAGCTAAGCCTTCCACTCCACTGGAGGAGCCCCCTTCTGTGGAACCTAAAATCAGGCAGTTATTCAAAAGTATTTAAATCCCAAAGAAAAATAGGAGAGAGAGGAGTATTTTCCACCATTTATTGCCTCACAAAGCCTGAGGCTGACCTGAAGAAAGAATATTTAGGAGAAATGTGGCATTACAGGGCATGGTTAAATCTCTATAGTTGTTAGGGTATATAAAAGATAAAAGAAAACTATATGTAGTCAAGGTTTATTCAGGAATGTTCGGTCTTTGCCCAAGTTTTAGCTGCATAAGATACAGTAATTAAAAGTACCAGATTGATGGAAGTTCGTGCAGTAACTACTGTGTCTCAAATTATGACTGCTTATCCCTTTAAAACCCGTATGGATAGATTAGTGGCCTCTTACTGTAAACAAAATTCAGGCCACAGAGCAAGTTCAAGAACAGCTAGAAAATGGTTATACAGAGCATTTTAATTCACCAATTTTTGTCATAAAGTCAGTACAAAAATAATAGCCCAAACCCAGTATTACTGTGGGGAAGAGGGCATGTTTGTGTTTTTCCACAGGACGCTGAGAATGCCAGGTGGATGCCAGAAAGGCTGGTCCAGTTTGCAGAGACTGAACGAGGAAAAAGCGACATTGCTGTTGGAAACACGGAGAGCTGTATTGGACTTAATAAAGTCAACTATGCTACATCTAACCACTTAGGAAGAAAAGGAGATTACGGTGATGGTGAATGATACTCAACTGATGGGACATCATTAACAGTAAATTAGGATTCTACTGCAGGAAATGCTGACAATTGAGAAAAAGGACTAAGTACAGAACTTTGGTGAGCAGATGACAGTTTCCCACAGACTTATATAGGGAAACAGGCAGCAGCCATGGACAAAGTCAAGGACAAGTGATAGATTGCATAAGTCAACGCTACGTTTGGACAGTTAAATATTGCTCATAATGGTACCAGGTTTGATGTTTTCTGTGTTCAATGTATTTCTTGTGTTTCAATGTAACTTGTTTAATTGCATTTTAGATATTCCTGTGAGAATGAAAGTTATGGTTTTTTAGATTATGATGTAGGACCCTCACTCAAATAAAATAAAAATCCATTAAAACCTCCTTGTCAGCTCACCCCTCCCTAATTGGAAAGTCCCAAAAGTTATAAAGGCTATGTCAGCATCTTCTGTCACAAGAACCATGTCAACAACTCGTGGTAGGTGAGATAATGTCTGGGATAATAACAGAAAAAGCCCTTTTTCTAATAAAAATAGACTCCTGGTCAAGACATTTGTCAAGTCAACAATTTGTAATGTGCTTGTGGCATTACTGAGAAAAAGGTTGGACTATGTAAAAGTTGTCTTTATGTAACCCTGGTTTGTGCCAATCTATACCCTATATGTCAATATATGATAATCTTGTGGTTTTTTGCTGTAAGAGCTTGGTCCGAGCATGGGGGGGGGGCTTGGCATTCCAAGACCAGGTCACCCACTTGCGCAAGTGTAATAAACCTCTTGCAGTTTGCATCTGATGGTCTGGATTCTTGGGACTGACACTCAGGCAGCCTGAAGGGGTTCGAGTCCCCTAGGCTGAGAGTGAGAACCAACAATGATTTCTGTAAATGTTACGAAGCCTTAGTATGTAGATTGAGGATATGAGAGTAAGCCTTTGTTACATTACTGGAGTAGTTACTGTGATGCCTGATTCTAAGGATGCTAGGTTGTGACTCACTAGCCTCTAGTTAATTTATATGGTCTCCAGAATTTGCTGACTTTCATGAATGAATAGCCAGAGACGGGTAAGCCCAAGGGGGTGTCTGTCAACCTAAGACAGGGAATCAGCCTCTGTGGCCAGAGATTATGGCTGGTTTGCCAATAACGGGTAAGACAGACACTGACGTCCTTGGCAACCTAAGACAGATGCTCATTTATGTAAGAGAAAAGGGGGAAATGTAGGGTCTGGACCCCCTGCAGCCCTTCTCTCTTAGTGCTAAGCTCTAGGCCAAGAGCTAGCAGGATGTTCCGAAGTAAACAACTTGACCTTTACAGACTTCCTCAGTTTACATCAGGTGTCTGTCATGTGGCTAGATGTCTCCTGAGAACCTGAACTTTTAACCTCCTGTAAAGCCCCGCCCTCAGGGTATATAAGGCTTGATGCCTCTTAATAAAGTCAGTCATTCTCCTTTCCTCCTACCTAGTGTGTATCTCTCTCTCTCTCTGTTATTATGTGCGTCATTCAATCCGCAGCCCTCCGCCGATCCGGACTCTGCCGATGAAAGTAGACAGGGCTCTACATTTACTTATTTAAAATACATTAAGATATAGTGATAATCAACACATAGCTCTTTCAGTGGGTCCATATTAGTGTTTGTATCTGTAGATTTAGAGAAATCATACTTATATAGAGTGGTCCATTCTGTAGAGCCCAAACCTTGTAAATAAATATTTAAGGGTATGAAGAGAATCTAATAACAACAAAGGAAATATTGAAAGGAGATTGACAAGAGCAGAAAGTGTTACAAAATGCATTTTCATAAAAGAGGTATTGCATTAAAGGAGATCCATGAAAAATATACAAAGGTTAGGGTGTCATTCCTTATAATATTGACCCTAATGATAAGAAACCAAAGTCATAATTACATCCCTTACAGACATACTCTAAAACAGCAAATGCAAAAGCGTTCACATTAATAACAACATGAATGAAAAAGAGAAAACAGTAGCCACCTATTTTTTTTCCAACAGAGACCCAATTCATCAACAATTCTTAGAGATTGCTTTCATGATAAAATAAGACTGTATCCCTTGCAACCTCTCTCATGTAAGGCAGTCATCACTCATGCAAACTATGGAAGGAAATCAGAAATCCTGGGCTTGCTTTTCTCCAGCGTATCCTTCACTGTACAGAGCAGCAGTATTTTGCAAATATTAGTATGTGCGCTCAATGCTCTCATTGGGCCAGGGGCTTCTGGAGGGAACAACACATGTCTATTCATTCTTCGCAGGTGCAGGCTGAACCTCAGCAGTCTCCTGCCACATCTATGCTTTCAGTGGGTGGAAGTGGGGGGCAGGTCGGTGGCATTGAATGCTTCTCTAATGGGCATGTCTTCACCTATCAAGGGCTTTCGAACCACTGCATTGTGACCAAGAATACAGATCCACACGAAGTATTTCCGAGGTAGTATTTTCCTTTGAAATATGAATCACATTCAAGAACAGCTAGTAAGATAACAGTTTATTTTCTCAACCTCCGTTATTTGTAAATCCTCTGCTCCTCCAGTGAAGTTTCAGGGAAGTTCTCGGAGATCCTGCTATCTTAGGTCAGGATTTAGCAATCCTTAGTTTCACTTGCTCTGCTCTCAAACACCATGCAGCATATTTTACAGAAATTTCTCAAAACACTTTTCAAATGGATGGCACTGGTTAAATATGTGATTGCCTTGATATACATTTATTAAAATGTAGGCGCATCTTTTGCTGTAGTCGGTGATTCTGGATACAGCACTGGTAGAAGGTAGAAGTGAATTGCCTTTGCTTCCCAGGTGCCAGAAATTCAGCTTGGCCTCAGAGGATGGGGTGACTCTGAGGACTCTAACATCCCAATTCTGGCAACTGAGATTAAATGACTTTCACCTTCTGGCTATTGAATAGATCTGTGTATGTCTTCTTTATGTGGCTTGGCTCCCACTGAATCTAACTAGTTCATTTGTTTTACTTAGTATGATGTTTAATATCATTAACTTGCCAAGCTCTAGAATCACTGAAGAAACTAACCTTTGGGCACATTTGTAAAGGATTTTTTAGATTGGGCTAAACAAAGTAGAAAAACGCATCTGAATGTCCTTGGCACAATTCCATGGGCTGAGGTCCTGGAGCAAGCTAGCATTCATCATTCTCTGCATTCTGATTGTAGATGCAATGTGACCACCTACCTTATACTGCTGCCCTTTGCGTTGCCCACTAAAATGGATAATACTCCCTACCAACTGCAAGCCAAAACATGCCCTTCCTCCCTAAAGTTGCCTCTTCTCTAGTGCTTGGTGACAGCAACCAGAAAGTTAGAGTTTGTCTCAACTTTAATCACATATGTCACAACCAAATAGGACAGGAACTGGATTATAGCGTCCACCAATTAGATTCAGGATATCATTTCCTTCTGGGGCTGTATTCACAATTCAAAACAGATTTTGGAGACTGGGGGCGGGGAGGAAACATGCTGGAGAGCTGGACTCTTGTGCTTTAACATGTCCTGAGAGCATTATTCCCATTTTTGTATTGATTGAATTCTCCTCTTTGTATTTCATTATCCTTTGATATGAAAGGTGAGATTAAGAAATGGAGATGTCTCATCTGCCAACTGAATCCAGAAGAGTTTCTGGGGGAAACCTCATTTACCTTCATGCATTTTCAGAAAGAAGTGGAAATGAACACAGACTTTGCAAACAAATCAGATGATTGCGCTGATTAGAGCTTTGCTAGTGATGAAACTGAAGTTGACATTCCACTCATTAATGTCCTTGAAGCAATCTGTGGAATATGTAAAGCCATTATGAATGCAAGGATAACTTGTGGAAGTCACAAGGATATTTTATGACCGGGATACACTACATATGAAGTCCAACTCCTAGCTGAGGAGCGCTTTGCAATGGATGGTTGTTGGGGGAAGGAATGTCAGTTTACTCTGGAGGTGGCCCTCAATAGGCTCCCCATCTTAGCACGTACAACACCACAGCCATGCACACACTGGCTGCACTGAGTGGACTCAGAGGGTTTGAAAAAGGAGTGCAGGAAGTTGATAGGGAAAAGCCTTCTTGGGGCCTATAATGGGAGTTGGAGGGGAGTGGGGAGAAGAATTCATCAAATAATCATGTTTTCAAATATTAGTCTGCATTGAAGTTTCAATTTTCTGTGACTTTTTGGTGTTACATGAAGGGAAAAACCAAGAACTAATTTAAATATTCATGTATATATGACTTATGTGCTTTTATGCTAAGTACTTTCACTGAAAGAAGGCGTTTACTGAAGAAGATACTTAGAGAAAGGCTGGTGAGATGGCTTAGTGGGAAAAGGATCCTGATGGCAAGTCTGCTGATCTCAGTTTAATACCTGGGACCCACATGGTAGAAAGAGGAACCTGATCACACAAATTGGTCTTTGACCTCCACATGAACACTGTGTCATGCATGTGCCCCTGCGAGCACAAACATAAAAACGTATTAAAATATTTATTTATTTATCTATTTATCCTGGTCTTTTTTTTTTTTTTTTTTTTTGAGACAGGGTTTCCCTGAAGCTCCAGCTGTCCTAGAGCTCACTATGCAGATTAGGTTGGTCTTGAACTCAAAGAGATCCACCTGCCTCTGCCTCTCAAGTCCTGGGATTAAAAGTGTGCACCACCATACCCACCCAGGTAGAATACTTTTTGAAAATTAAAACAGAACATAAGATATGAGTAGAAGGAGCTGTGTACATTGAAAATAGAGGTAACATTTAGTAATAATTTTTTAATCCTAAAGCATGTTTGGATATGTGTGTGTGCATGTGTATTGTGTGTGTGTGTGTGTGTGTGTGTGTGTGTGTGTAGGAAGAGACCATGAGAATCTAGTTAAAGCTTTATGAAGTAACCAATAAAATTATGTATTTTATGTATCTAGGTCTTCTCTGCTGAATAGTTGTGATATGCATGGTATATAACATATTTGGTATATTTTGATTGAATATTTATGAATCTATAGTTAATATGTAAAATTATGCTGACAATTTTACTGCTTTTTATTTTTACAGTGCCTCCAAACACATGCATTTCATGATTATCATTTTAATGATCAGTTTTTTATCAGGTAGGCTTGTTAGAAATACCTTTACAGACGGGCTTTGGGGCCATCTATGAATGGTTATGTGGGACTTTGGTATAGCTACCTTCCTTAGAATTAATATATTTTTATAGCAGAAATATTCTGCAGCCAACACACAAATGTCTTTTAAAAATAGATGGAATTTTTATACTCAAGAGTCCAATTAGGATTTCTTGGAGAATTTTGGCACTGGTATCTATTTTGAGATTCGGGAATATTATCCCTTAAAGAAACATATTTGTAAAATATTAGTGATGCAAATGTCTCTTATCCTCAGGTGGAAATGCTGAAAATGATCGTGAAACATTATTAAATATTATAATAGTGTCAGATATATTGTCTCTGAGGAGCTCTTATAATTTTCAACTTTCATCTCTCAAATCCCTTTTCATTTCATAATTTACTCCAACATCTCAGGCACAAGCAAATGGAAATCAATACAGTATGTTAACCCCAGGGTTATTCTTTAAAAAAACAATAAGATACGAAGTTAAGCGAAATTCTGTAAATTATCTTACACTAATAATATCAGCTGATAGACTAATCTTAGACCCAGATTCTAAGTTTTTTTATGGTTGGGGGGGTGAGATGACTCTGAAAATAGGGCCAACAGATACATTAAATTTTGGGAGGATTGCTCCTGATTACTTTTTTATCATCAAAACTCTCTGGACATGACCATGAATGCAATATGGACATACTACTGTTACATCTGTAGCTATGCTTATATATAAATACTGGTACAGTGGTTTCAGATCTCTGTTACCTGCAGGAATGCTGCATAATATTTTTCCCAAGTGTAGCAGAGAACTTAACTCTCTGTATTGAATTTAATAGCTTTCCAGATAAGGTGAAACTAAGGACCCTAGGACAAATACTTGATTTGGAGGCTAAATTAGACAATATTCAGATTAGGTGAATATTTCCTAAGAAGACATTCAAAATAAGAAGATCTATCTATCTATCTATCTATCTATCTATCTATCTATCTATCTATCTCAATAATCTTATGTCACCCATTCTAAGACTCTTAGAACACTGAGGACTGAATTGAGGCAACAAGCCCCAGAGGAGCTGGAAACTGAGAGAAAGGCTGCAAAATGCAGTTTCCAGTAAATACACATTCATTGAAGGCTGCAAAATGCGGTCTGTAGTAAACACACATCCATTGCAATCCCACTCTTAACACCCCAGACAAATTCATGGGGTCTCCAAAAGAACAGAGCTATAAACAACCAGACATGAATGGAAGAGAGCATCAGAGACCCTACCCCTCACCGCTGAACCTACTGATAGACTCAGGGAGAGAGGGACTCACTGTCTTCCATTGTGTCCTCACTGAGGATTCCACCAGATTCCACTGGTCACACAGAAGGCTTTGGTTAAGATACATGGGTCTTAAAACAAAACCTAATCTCATGAATCTGAGATAGAGACAGGTAGAGAAGAAGGGTGAATGATAGAGTTGAGGGGGAGTTGAGAGAGTGGGAGAAGAAAGAAACCAGCAACATGTGCTTGTGTGTGTGTGTGTGTGTGTGTGTGTGTGTGTGTGTGTGTGTCTTTGAAAACCGGCAAAGAACTAAGTTAATAAAAATTAAAATAACAAATAAAAAAAATAAAAACCATTGCTATGGTTACATTTGAGAAAGATAGGAACCAACTGAAAGATGTTTCTATAGTTGACATCATAATCAGCTGAGCAGCAAAATGAATAACAATATTAGATTTTTTACCCAAAGTATAAGAGAAATATCTCTGAGTTTACCGTTTTATAAACTTCTTGAGAAAAGTAAAGATTTAAATTCACTAATATACTGAAAAATTATCTTTACCAAACTCCACAAAATTCTAAGAAACTTGGGAAAGAAAATTCTGAGAAACATAGAATCAAACTGAGCTTTGAAGATACAACAACTAAATGTAGCGTGTTCTGATGAGTTTCTGGGACCAGGAGAGTATTAGCTAAGACAAAGAAGTTTTGTTCACAGATTGCAAGAAAAAAAAAAAACTGCAAGAAAATAACAGATAAATTAGTGGAATTTCTGCTGCTCTTATATTTGTGTGTCTCTCAAAGTTTCCTAAAATGAAAGGCTAATTTTATTGATTTTTTTATTTTATGTTTCATATTTAATCATTTGCAGCAGTGCTTGTAGTCTCAACGTGCTTTTCTTCATATATTTGTAGCATCTGTGGAAGCCAGAAGAGGGGATTTGATCCCCTGGAGCTGGAGTTACAGGTGGTTGTGAGCTGTACCAGTTGGGTGCTAGAAACTGAATTTCATTCTTCTACTAATGCAGTATGTGATCTTAACTGTTGAGCCATTTTTCCAGTCGCCAAAATTTATTTTAAAAATTTCTGTTAGCCATGTGTGGTACCATCACCTGAAATTAGTCATCCTTTCCATAAAACTTGCTTTGATGTTTCAAAAAAGAAAATAGCAAGCAGCAAACTTTTGCACAACCAAATGCAATTCTTTCTACTACCAAAATGAAAATAGAGATGCATAAAACATATATACAATATAGGTATATGCATATGTAAATATATATACGCGCTTAAGCATATGCATATATATATAGTGATATGAGCATTCCTATAAAAAGTAAATGTATAAATTATGAATGATGTGCAAGTGAAAACGTTATCAAATAATGAAGATTTAATTAGCTATCATAAGTAGTTGAAAAGTTTGAACAGTAATCATATGGAGGAAATAATTCTTCAAAAATGACAAGTTAGAATCAAAATGTGTTCTGTAAATGTTCTCATAATTAATGGTATTAAAATTCACCATAACTTCTTTAAGAATAGTAAATGTTTCAAAAATTATACCCGGAATCCTAGCTAATCACTTGCTTAGTGTCATAGATGATGATATGTGATGATATAGAGGACCATTCCTCTCATTTATGTAAATCAACCTGTGTTCACTATAAACAGAATACACACAAAAATGACTGGGGAGATGTTAAGCAATTAAAATTACATACTGCTTTTGTAGAAGAATGGAGTTCCGTTCTCAGCATCCACAGGTCATCTCATAACCACCTGCAGCTGCAGTTCCAGGGCATCTGATGTCCTCTGCTGGCCCTGGGTGAACTGCACTCAATTGCATATTCTCATGCAGAGACACAGACACATACACAGAATTAAAAATAAAATAAATCTTTAAAAGGAAGAGTGTGTGTATTATTTATAAATATGTATAAGATCATGAAATCACAATATCAAATCTGAGATAGAATGTCATGTATTATTTATTTCTAAGTTGTTGAATACTGAGTGGTTATTATTAATTTTATTTTGTGAATGATGACTGTTTTTAGGGAATTATATACAGTTATTAATGAGCAGTTGGGAAACTATCATTTTCTCTCTATGAATTTCTATGAAAAGAAAATACTTAATTCACCCAAATTTTCCCCTTAAAACATAATGACACAAAATCAAATTACTTGTATTACTATTGATTTAATAATAGTTAATTATTTTCCCACCAGAACTATGAATTCACTATGTAACTGAGACAAATTAAAATCATCCATTTAATTATGAAGTTTGGCAGGACTAAAACTGACTAATTTCAGGCTTTCCACTGGCCTTTCCCAAACTGTGCTCACACTTAGGCATTTTGGCATAGGAAACTCATTGCACGTTGGTAAAATGTTAATGACATTTTGATGGATAGCATTCTATTTATAATGTTTGCAACTTGCACCAATGCATTTTCTTTAGGCATTAAGTTGTCATTTTCCATGTTTCCCTATTTAGTTCATCATAGTGTCAAAAACAGAAATAGACTCCTCCTGCTTCGCTCCTCTGCATCCTCCAGGACAACCCTACAACCCTCCCAACAAGATGTCCTCCTCTTTCTTTTTATAAAAAGCCCAAGTGGGCTGCAGATTGGAATCATGTTTGAAATTACTAGAGGACAGAAAAACAAAGCCACACTGAAATACTTAAAGGTTAAGAATCTTTTTAAAGAAGAGATATTCTTTATTTCGTTTGTGCACCATTTTTAGCATGCGTGTATGAGATGCCTACAGTGTACACGTGCCTGTGTTGGTCACGTGTGTATTGGTGTACATATGTGTCCATGTAGGGACCAGACATTGACTTCGGGTGTCATCCTCGATTGTGCTCCACATTATATCAAGACAGGGTCTCTCAGTGGAACTCAGAACTCCACCACTTGGCTGGTGTAGCCTCCAGCTTGCTCCAAGGCATCCCTGTCCGCACATCTGAGCTCTGGGGTAACAGATGGGCTGCCCTGCGCTCCTGGCATTTTAACATGGGTTCTGGTGATCTGAACTGATATTCATACTTGCACAATAAGGGCTTTGCCACCACCGCCACTCTGCAGCCTTGTCCACATTCTTATGGTGGTAGAAGTATGAGGCAGAGTTAGAATCTGCCACCTAAAGTGCACACATATCCACTTTCCAGGGCATTAACAGTTACTTCTAGCTGCTCGATGCTTTACCAGTCATGACCTTTGAGGTTTTCATTATTGCTTTTACCAGTTGCCTCTCACTTTGAAGAAAAAATACTATTACCTATTGACCATGTGTTGCTACCCTTGTGCTTCTGGGAGGCACCATGAGCATCCAGTTCCTCCTCTTCTCTGCGTCCCTGATAACAAAGCAGGGTCTCATTTCACCAGACAGTCTAGGAACTCAGAGTTTATTTGGGATTGCTTACAGAGCCATGGGTGAGGACGCTACTTACAGAAGTGGCCTTACAGAAAATTCTACATCCAGACAGGGACCATGTGACCTCCTGACAGCTGCCCAAGATGGCAACTGTGCCTCTGTCCAGGTTCAGGTGTGCATACCCTTAGTCCCTCCCCGACGTACAACTCAGGCAACTGGTTGGTTGGAAGGCATGATTCTCTCTGCCCTTCACTTCCTTCTGAAGGCCAGCAGTCAAGTTTGTGATGATCCAAGAGGAGGCTGCAACCAAAAATCATCCAGCTCGCCTGGCAGAGAATTGGTCCATGCTACTCCAGATACACTGGAAATTTTCTATCTAGTAAAATCATCATTAATGACAAAATTAATCATTCCACTGGAATAACTTATAAAATCACACATAAACTTTTCATGTACAACATCTCCTGCAAGCCAAGTTAACCTTTTAGATTGCTTATAATTGTTTCTGTTTGAACAATACTCTCCATGGAAATAGTGGCCAGCATTCAGTGATTATAGTCAACGTGTCAGATGTTTTATGTGAAGGAAAGTCATTTAGTTTGGTTTCCTTTGAATAAGGGTCTTAGAAGCAGTGTACTGCATTGGACTTGACAGAAGAATTCTGACTGAGCATTCAGTAAGGACATAGGAAGTGCAGGGGCTCAAGCAAATGGAGGCAGGCTAACAGCAATGTGGGTTCAGAAAGGTCTGATCGCTTCTCAAAGGACTTCTAGGACAGTAAAATTGACCCTAAATCTCTACCCTTCCTTGGATCAAAAGACTAAAACTTCATTCCTGTCTAGTAATTGGAACCCCCTGAGTTTTTTTGTTTGCTTGTTTGTTTAATTTGGAAAAAGAAGAACTGAAACCGAGCATAAGGACCAAGCTATAAAGAGTTAGGTAGTGACTTCCTAAAGACAGATAAAGTTCCCAACATGGATTACTACATCCTCAGACAGAGTACTGTGCTATAGGACTGTGGAAACAGGCTTTACCCACATCTGATATAGCAGGCTTATAATTTATTTTTTAATGCATTACATTTGTTGTATTACTCTGTCTCTCTCTCTCTCTCTCTCTCTCTGTGTGTGTGTGTGTGTGTGTGTGTGTGTGTGTGTGCATGTGTCTATGCATGTGTGTATGCATGAGTGTGGAGGTCAGAAGACTGTTTGGTCAGCTTTCTTTTTCCACTGTGTGGGTCTCAGATAAAAATCAGGTTATCAGGCTCAGTGGCTAGTTCCTTTATCTTCTAGGCAATCTTACCAGCATCAAGGTATATCATTTGCAGAATTTTAGAACTCAGGGGCACTGAGGTTACTGCCCTTGACCACTCATATAGAAGCACGAATTAGAAGTGCAAGTTCTATTAGGCTGGCTGCAGAGTCAGAAATGTTAACACTGAATACTACTAGAGCTTGTTTTCATATTAGCATTGGGTTTGTAGAGATTTTTAAAGTGCATTCTGATGATCATTTATGAATTCATATACATCCCAGGACACTAACTGTAAAGAAATACAGATTGCTAGATAAATACAAGGGAGTTTTCTCATTAGGTAGCTCAAAGTATATAAATATACAACTTTTCCTTGAAATATAAATGTATAGAATAAAGGAATTTCACTTATTCACATCAAAAGTCTCCTTTCTTTAAAGCATGATTTATAGTCTCAGTATATGGTTCATATTTTGTTTTAACATTCATATAATTTTTCAGGATGATCAACATTAATCTGTATAGATTTGATTTTCCTTATTTATTCTAAAAGCAAAAGTTTGCCCAACAATCTTGCTTAAGAAAAAATCCAAAATCAATATGTAATTAAGGCACAAGCATGCAAGATTAAAAATTACTATTGTAGCAAAAACGCCATGGGAAATAAGCATTTTAAGCTGAGTGCCATATGCTGCCCATAGCAAACAGGACCTGGATTTTCCCCCAACTACAATATAGACCTGCAAGAATATAATGTAATGAACATGCAAATATGAGTTGATAGGGACATGCCACAGATAAAGCTGGAACTACTTGGGGGTGGTTAGTGGGCTTATACACTGCAAAAATAAGCAGTGAACTGCAGACAGTAACATTCAATCACAGGGCCTATAAGATGTGTTTAGACATATTCTTATGAAGAAGGAAGGACCACCACCATTTTGTCAGTAATCCTCCTACTCTTATGGCTGATCACACTCATGCTAATCATTTAATATATGAACATAACAGAGGTACTGAATGATTGGTATGCAATAAAGCAATCATACTATTCCATCACGTGAGATATTGCATTTCAGGAAAAAAACACTTAGACTTTACCAGAGAAGTGATTCTTTAAAGGATAGTTATGGACCAGGCTCCTGAATCTTCTAGGAAATGAGAAGGAAAAGACCACGTCTGAATGGGAGAAATGATGTCAGTGGCATCAGGGAACCGGAAGATGGGCAGCTACAGCCCTTCCTTGTCATTTTAAGAATGACAGAACCGTTCAGCAGAGTCATCCATTTTCATGATTTCCAAACAAATGTCACAAGACTAGAGGAATTCCTCCTGATATTTTCTCCAAAAAAAATAGATACCAATTTATAAGAATTTTTATTTCATTGCTTCTGTAAATGAGTCTCTATTATTTTTCTTAGGAGGAGTTAAAGCTTGCTATATGGCAGATTTAAGCTCCTGAATGCTCATATGCCATATTTTTCACAAAGAAAGTAATTCTATTTAAGAGTACTTTTCTTCAGGGAAAATAAAATTGTCCCAAATATATGCAAATTACATAGAGAGTGTTGATCGTAATGAAATGTTCATAGCCTTAACTGACAGGTTATTAGATACTAAGTAGAGAATATATAGCATTACATTCTCAAATTCATAGGCGTAAAAGGAAAGTGCACATTAAGAATCTGTTTATATGAAAACATAGCAGGGTATTGAAAAGCTACATATTAAGTTGCATCCCTTTATTTTGCAGCAAAAACTTCTGAGTGAGTGTAAATATTTTTCTGATTTTTTTAACCATTAACTATGTATTAGTTTGTAAAGAAAAAAAATATAACTTCTATATAATGAAAACAGCAAAAATATTATTCAAATGTTCTTCCTTGTTAGCCAAGCTCCACTCACTAAAATGCTAGTTATGGGTGCTGGGGAAATGGCTCAGGGATTACCAACACTTGCTGCTCTTGCAGAGGAACACAGGTCTGCTCCCAGCATCCAGATCAGCTGGTCACAAAAACACCATCCCCTGGGAATTCTATGCTACTTCTGGTCTCTGGTGGGCACCTGCATTGCTATAAACATAAAAAAATGAAGATAAAATTTATGAAAATAGAAAAGTAAATAAAATGCTAGCCATAAATATCTCTATGAGATTCATCGTTTCAGTAGTGACTCCGTCTATCAGAGTGAGTAGTAAGGAAATAATAAGATACAGTTTTACAGTCTTGGGAAATATTCTAAGGTATTATCTTCATACGCGACTAGAATTGATATAATTGTATTTTCTATGTACTTTCAAGGAAAAAATTGAAATTTTAGCAGTAAATTTTAAAGGTAGATAAAGAGGGCACTGGGAAGATGCCTTATCAGCTGGGAGAGCTTGCTGTTCTTTCAATGGGCTGAATCTCATATCAGGTGGCTCATAACCTCCTGGACCTCTAACCAAATAACCCACATGGTCATACACACACAAATAAACATATACACATAATTCATAATAAAATTAATCTTAGAAAAATTATTAGGTAAAGAGACTTTGTCTTAGGATATCCAAGCTCTTTTTGTGTCCAAATTCGTTGCTGTTTCGTATTTTAAATTATCTAGTATATATTCAGTTTTATTAGAACTCATATTTAAACTAATTTTAGATGTGTATAGAACTGTTCAGTCTGTACCAAGAATTCTCATGTATCAGTTCAATATCACATCCCAACACGGTTTACCCAGTGTAATGTGACGTACTTTTACAATTTGTGAGCTGACGCTGCTCATTTTATTACTGAAAGTTCATATGAGGATTCACCCTTCTTGCTGTGTAGTTCTTCAGATTTTAACAAATGCATAGTGTTATAAATTTACCATTATAGTTTAATAGACAGTAATTTCACCGATTTAACTTTCCACAGTTCCTCCTTCCTGCTTTCACCTCTGTTCACCTGACAACTGCTGGTGGTGCAGTATCTTCATACTTCTGTGTAAGTGCCCTATTATTGGAACCACATCCCAGCTGCCCTATGCACACAGTCTTTTTGTCTTATCAGTTTTGGTGAATATTCTATGCCTTGTGTAGGCTTGAAGGGTCACTCATTTTTTATCAATACATGGAATTTGATTATAAGATGTACTACAGTTCAATCATTCACCTACTGAGTGACATCTTGTCTGCTTCTAGGTTTGTATATGTCTAAGTTTTCAACTCATCTGTGGAAATACATGAAAACAGAACTGTATATCAAATCTTTGTTAGTATTTAGACAGAGTAGAGTAGGCTAGGTAAGATTGCTCAGCAGGTAAGGCCGCATGTTGCCAAGCTTGACTATTTGAGTTTGACCTAGAAATCTCCATTGTGTAATGAGAGAACCAACTCCTGCAAGTTGTCAGTCCTTTATTTTGCACACATATACTATGGAATGTGCTCATTCACACAACTAATTACACACATACACTGCTGTGTCCTGCACGGCTGAGTAGTGGCTGACACAAAACAGAGAGGCAAGGGATATAATAATAAAATATCACACACAATTAAACATTTAAGAAAACTGGAGACCCAAAGGCTGCCTGTTCCATAGAACAAAGAGCACTGAATATCTTACTCTCAGGGATTTTATTTTTGCAAGGTATAATGCAGATATTCACACCACAGTGTAAATAAGGCTTTTTTCTTATTTTATCTAATCTAAACATAAACACAGGGAACACCACTTCAGAACACTGGGTCAGCTTCCATGCCCCTCTGGCCCTACCATTATAGACGATCTTGAATACTGGCATCTTTGCACATGTAGGAAGGCATGCTTTCTGCAGAGTTCAAACAGGGCAGTTGCCTCTAACAATACACAAGGAAAAAAACTAAATAAAAGATGCAGAGACAAACTGTCACATTGTCTTGGAAATGGCTTTGATTTTCCATTCTTATCAAAGAGGAATGAAGGGTCTTGCTGCTCATAATCTTTGTCAGCACTTGATATTCTCAGTTATGTGGATTTTAGCCATTCTCACAGGTGTGCATTGGAACATGTCTGTTGTAAACTGGAGTTCCTATCATGTGCATATTTATTGTCTGCATATCTTCATTTTTGACATGTCATCTGTGAGATCTGCACAGTTTAAGTTTGAATTGTTTATAGCTTTGTTGCTAAGTTTTAAGGGGTCTGTTTCCATCTGATGTAACATTCATTAATCAGATACTTAACACACTGACATTCAATACTACTGTGTGGTCAGTCTTTTAATCACATAGTGGGTTTTTGGAATAAATGTTCAGTTTTACTATGTTCCAACTTATATGGTTTTTCTTTCATAAACTGTACATTTAGTGATGTTTTTACAAGCAGAATAACGAAACCAAGTGACTTAGATTTCCTTTTGCCATCTCTTAGGATTTTTGATAGTTTTATTTCAGATTTATGTTTCATGTATTTTATTTTTTGTGAATGGTATAAAGATTGTTTGCCTATCTATATTTATTTTAAATATATATATATATATATATATATATATATATATATTTTACAGATGGAAGTTGAAGTATACTAACAACACTTTCTGATAAGAGTCTTGTGTCTTCACTTTATTGCACTAGTCCCTCCCTCCGGATTCAACCAATTGCATTTGTCTGAGTCAGTTCCAGGCTTTTCATTCTGTTTCATTGTTTTGTAGCATCATAATATGAATCCTGAAACTCTGTTCTTCCTTAAAATCACAAGGGTATGGAGACTAGTATTATTTCAGGATAGAGTTTTTCTGCATCTGTAAGTGCACGCCTCTTTGGTTTCTTTCATCAGAGTGTAAGTGTGTGTGTGTGTGTGTGTGTGTGTGTGTGTGTGTGTGTCTATGTTTATTAGATTTGTATCTGCGATACTTAGCTTTAATTGTCAGCTTGACAACACCTGGAAGTGGGAGAGAGTTATGAAAATATTCTATATTGGGTTACCTGTGGGGTATTGTCTTGATTAGTTGATGTGGGGAGACACAGTCAACTGTAAGTGGTACAATTCTCTCAGCAGGACATCCTGAACTGTTCAAGAATGCAAAAATCTAACCGTGTATAAGAAAACAAGTGAGCATGTGTGCATTCAGCTCCTCCTACTCATGCCTGTGGATGTAATGTAATTTGCTATTTGAAGATATTGCCTTGATATACAGCAATAGACTGATCTGGAAACTCTGAACTGAAATAATCCCCTTTTTCCAGGTCTGAGAAAATGGCTCAGCTGTTAAGAGCACTGACTGATCTTCCAAAGGACAGGGTTTGCTTCCCAGCACACAAATGTTGGCTAACAACAATCTCTAACTCCTGTTCTGGTCACTGAGGGCATTACACACATGGGTGCACTTACATACATGCAGGAAACCATTCGTACACATTAAAAAATTAAAAACTCTTTGTCGCCTAGGTTGCTTGTAATCAGCGTGCTTTACCAGCACCAAAAAGAATTCCATAGTTCAGTACTGATGTAATATCGTATTTGAAATTACAACTTGTAATGTTTTATGACCCTTTTGTTTCCACCTCCAAAGTGCTGGAGATTACTCATACCCAACCAAAAATTGACTTTAGAACATCAATCTTGGACTATTAAAGCATATTAGCATTACCTATTGATGCAGTTTTGCTCATTCTCTGTGATTTTCTGCATAATTACATCAGAATTCAGGAGAAAGCTCTAGTTTCTCATGGTCACAACCCAATGTTTGTTTGTTTGTTTTTTCTAAACTCCCTCCCCCATTTTTCAGCAAGTTAATGCAATGTCCTTTCTTTTTTCACTGGGAGAGTTTTTGATTCTCTAAATTATGAATTTTGTTATCTCTTGTCAAATGGTTTTTCTACATATATAGATACAATAATGTGATTTATTGTATCACAATAATGTGATACAACATTTTATGTGGTAGACTGCTTTGCTTGATTTTTAAATCCTAATCACTCTCATATGTTTAGTATAAACCCTATATGATTTACAAATCTGTGTATTTTTCAAGTGGGATCGATAGTGAGGATTTCATTTGTAAGATATATGTGGGCAGTTTTCCTTTCTTGTAATACGTGTGTCAAGTTATAGCATCAAACTGATTACTTTAGGAAACTTCATTTCTTTACTAGTTGGTAGAGTTCACATGGTCCTTAATTTTTTGGAATTATTGTATTCGATCTTTTAAAAAGACATAGGTGCTTTGAGTAAATATTTTGATACTTGCATGAGTTTTAGGAGAATGTGTTTTTAAAGATGGTCAAATTCATCTGAGATACATGACTTTGAACACAGAGTTGACAATATTGTGGAATAGCAAACAGTCTCAGAAGATTAACTGGGACAGACTATAAACTCTCTAGCTTGTCTGTTGAAATACCCACATTTCCAGTTTCACTGGGCAATTACCTGACCATAGGACCACCTTTAGGAAGGTGGTTTAACTTAGGTTATTCTGAATAGATAGGCAGAATGCAGAGTGTGTTCATGAGGCAGTGAACTTTTCCTGCCTGGAATCCCACCTCCTGGGTGGTAGATCTTTGCAAGTTTGCCTGCTTTTCTTCAGAATTCTGAATTCTGAATTTTTCAGAAAAGCATAATCTTTTGTTTTCTTTTTTATATCCCTTTTCTAAATCTGCGTTCTCTAATGCTTTGGACTGCCCCGGTATCTTTTATTTCTTTACTTTTTCTCTAAACCTTCCTTCTCCCATCCATGTGGGTGCCAGTCCGCCACGCGTCTGATCTCCACGAAGATTCTAAACCTTCATGGCTTATGGATTTCTTTTCTTATCCCTCCATTCTCCTCCCCGAGGCAGCTGCTGAGATTCCTAGATTACCTGCCCTGAGGATTTTTCTTTAAATTCCAATAAAAACGTCCTAAAGCTTCCATTGAAGTCCATTCTTAAATTCTTTTATGAATGAGTCTAAGAACCCATGAGAGGATGGTCTTTCTCCTTGTTTCCATGTGGTGAAAAGTTTTTAATCAGCAGTCCTATCTGTGCATTTATATCTGATAAGGTTTGGATGTTCTCATTATTTTGCAGCTAGCATTGTTAAAAAGTTATCTTCTTTTTTTTTTTAATCTGCTTTTAAAATCTCCTTTAGGCCACTGCTTCAGGGCTCAGACCTTCCCCACTGGCTCCTAAGGATCAGTCTATTCTATTCCATTCATCTCCATGGGACTTGGCGTCTTGCAGAGGTGTCCTTGAGGGCACCATGGCCATTCTCCTACTTTGAGACCATCTATAGCCTCTCCTGCTGCTCCAGGGATGAGGCCTTCTCTGCTAGGTAGTAGGGGCTGGCACATTCCATTGACCTAGGCCAGGTCCTGTAGAGGCTGTCTCAGAGTATCTGATTAGTCAGGGCTTTTTCTCCTCCTAGGGAGATCATGACTAAACTGCTTGGATTCATTTCCTCCCTCTAATATGAAATCAAAAGAGAGAACATGAAGCTCATACAAACTAACTAAGCATACTCTATCAGAAGGCAACGAAGCCACATACACAACACAAACAGAATAAAACTGCCATTCAACAAAGGCAGGTTTTAGTTTCATATCAGAATCAAAGAAACAAAAAAGTTTATGTGCCCAGTCCACAATGAAAACATACAAGGAACATGAAAAACCAAAGTAATATTTCTCTACCAATTCCAACTGGTCTTATGGAGGTATTTTTAAATGAGAACTAACTAGAAGAACCCCATGACATAGAATTTAAAAGCACAATCATAAGTGTAATTAAATAATTCAACAAATTTAAGGAATAACAACAAAAAATACACAAGCAACTCAAAGAACTCAAAGAAGACAGAGATAAACACCTGACTGATGTTTAAGGAAATACAAATAATACACAGATGAATGAAAAGAAAAAGACAAGGATTTTAAAAAAGTGAATTCATGAGTGATTCAATGATATAAATATTAAAGAAAATTCAGACTGAGAGGAAGATGGATTCGAAAATCTCAATAAATCAATTTGAAATAACAGGAAAAATCCTCATCAAAGTAATCAACAAAGATTAATGGTCTCAACTCCCCAGTCGAAAGACAAAGGTTAGTTGAATGAATTAAGTAACTTTCTAAAATCGACCTATTTCTACAGCATGAAACAAACTTCAACAAATATAAAAATTGAAATGATTTGATGCATTCTATCAGACAACAATGAAAATCACAGCAAAATAAGCTCTGGTAACTGTAGGAACCACATAGATTACAAAACACACATCAGTATCATGAATGGGTCAAAGATGAAATTATAAAAAATGTATTTAGTACCTATATAGTTACGATATTACAACACAACCTCTGGGACATTTTAAACACAGTTCTAAGAGCAAAGTTTATAGATTGACATGCCTACATTAAAAATAAGATCAGAAAGAGCACAAATAAATGACAAATAAGGAAATTGAAATAGTAATACAAAGTCTCCCTAGTCAAATAAGTCCAGGCCCAGATGGAATCCCAGCAGAATTCTACCTATCAAGGAAGATCTACAACTAATACTACCTAAATTATTCTATTAGATAGAAACAGAAGGAAAACTCCTAAACTCCTTCTATGATACAATATTACTCTAGTATGGAAGCCAGGTAAGACAAACAACAAATAGAAAACCATAGGCCCATAGCAATAATGAACTTTGATGCAAAAATTTTCAACAAAACTTTTGCAAATCTCAAGTAGACATACATCAAAAAAATCATCCACCATGATTAGGTAGGTTTTATTCATGGTTAAATGTATTTAATTCATGAAATATAAGAAATCATATCAATGGACTTAAAAACAAAAATGACATCACCATCACAGTAGATACAGAAGAGGCCTTGTCAGAATCCAACATGCACTCATGCTGAAAATCCTGGAGGGAACTACACAGGATGGAATATACTTCAACATAATTAAGGCTACATAACACACACCCACACCTACATTGAGAAAACTTGAAGTACCCTATTAAAATCATGAATCAACCAGTCTGCTATCCCAATTCTTTTTCAAGATAGTGCTTAAAACTATAATTAGAGCAATAAACAAGAGAAGAAAAATTTCAAAAATCATGCTGTCTTATTTTACAAATGAAGCGATATGATACATAAGTGACCCAAAAATTCCATCAAAATAGTCTTTACTCTCAGGAAAGTGGAAGACTTTCAATCAATCCCCCCAAATCAGTAGCATTTATATATATATATATATATATATATATATATATATATATATATAACAGAGAAATAGTTCAGAGAAACACAAACACAAGAGACTCAAAAATAAATGAATAAAGTATTTAAGGATAAAGCTAACCAAAAGCATTTAAGACCTAGTCAATGAAAAATTAAAATAGTTGAAGAAAGAGACTGAGAAAGACAAGAAATGGAAAGACCTCTTATGCTCATGGACCGGTAAAATAAATATATTGTGAATGACCACTCTACCAAAAGTAATTTACAGATTCCATAAAATACCAATCAAAATTCTCATGACATTCTTCATGGAAATACAAAAAAAATCATCCAAAAATTCAGTTGGAAGCATGAAAGACCCTGGATAAACAAACCAATCCTGAGCACAAAGAGCAATGGCAGAGGATCACCCTGTCAGATCTCAAATATATTACAGAGCCATAGTCATAAAGATAGCATGGTATTTCACAGAAAAATACTTGGAGATCAATGAAACAGAAGTCTCAAACATGAATGCACAAAATTGCAGCCGCTTGTTACCAGAGAGATGTACCAAGAAAACACACTGGAGTAGAGACAGCATAGTCAGCAAAGTTAGCTGGCAAAATTGGATTTCTATGTGTAAAAGAATAAAATTAAATTCATAGCTATCACCCTGCATAAAATCAACTCCAAGTGGATGAAAGACAATTTGAATCTTGAAATGTTGAACTTAGAAGAAGATATAGGCAGAGCCCCACAAGATTCAGGAAAAGACTTTCTAAATCAGGTGTCAGTCCCTCTGGAATTAAGATAAAAATTGAGAAACAGAAGCTCAGTAAACTAAAAAAGTTCTTTTCAGAAGAGAAAATAATCAACTGAATGATGAGGAATCCTATAGAATGGGATAGCATTGTCACCAGTTTTTCATCCTCTGAGGATCAATATCCAGAATAGACAAAAATCTCAAAAAATAAAGAAGCAAGGAAACAAAAGACCCAATTAAAAAAAGACCTATGGATCTGAAGAGAAAGAGATCTCAAAAGACGAAATCAAAAGCATTAAGAAATACCTTAGTAAGGTTTTCAAGATTCTTAGTAACTAAGGAATTTCCAATCAACGCTTTTAAGATTCCATCTAACTCCAGTCAGAATGACTAAGATTAAGAAAACAAAGGAAACCCAATATGAGAGTGGATGTGGGGATAGTGGACCATCATGCACTGTTGTTGGGACTGCAAGTCTGGTGCCAGCACAGAGGACAGCAGTCTGCAGAACTCCTTAAAAACTAAAAATAAATGTGCCATATGGTTCAGTTGTACCACTCTCTGGCATATACCTAGTGGACTCACCATACTACAGAGATACTTTACAGTCATGCCTTTATTTCTCTTTTCACAATAGCTAAGAAATAGAAAATACTTGAAGGTTCCTCACCAGATTAATGACTAATGGAAATGCTGAACATTTTTACAGACTCAGAGTAAAAAAGAAAATAAATCAACTCTGCGGGTAAATGGATGGAACTGGAGACTTACACTAAATGAAGTGAGTCAGTAAAACAAGTGAAGTGTGTTCTTTCCCACTTGTGGATCTGAGCTCCAAATTCTGAAATGTGATTATACCTTAGATGTAATGACAGTAGCCTAGAAAATTGTAATCAACCATGGGGATACATAAGAAGTAGGAGCTTGAGAGAAGGGGACAGTAGGAAGCAAATGTTATTAAGGGACAAATGTATAAAAGGTGGGGCACAGGAAGGTTTAAGGAGAGACAAATAGTACTGAGATGGTATGAAAAACCAGTGGGAAGAGGGTTAATTAAAAATCCTACTGAAAAAAGACATAAAATAAACACAAGTGTACTGTGAATGTTATACAACAAAAACCAACGTGTCGGGAAGAACTTTCCCTTCTGTTTTTGGTCAGAATAATCCAAGAGACCCCCGCCCCCAGAATAATGTAGCCTGTTGTCACAGCTCCTGATTGCCACCCAGAAATTGAAGTAAGATGCTTTCGTTGAAGACAGGCCACTCTTTGAACATAGGACTGGTAGAAATCAATCAGGAACTGACACAGAATTCTCCCTGAAGTCCAGCGTTCATGGTATCAGAGGTTACTGTACATGCTACCAAGGGAGTAAAATAATCAATAGTCCTTACCATCTGTGAGACTAATAAACAACAGAGACTGGCCCTGCAAACTATTACTATTTAGTTCAATAGTGCCTCTTATTTCCTTGGGAGTATTCATCACCTGTTTAATTGAAAATAAGGACCCCTCAGGTGGGACTCATGTGTGGTACCCAATACATAGTCAATTACACATGACTGTAGAAAACATAGATCTTAGAGAAAAACCCACTTTTGCCACATCCCTAGACCAAAGTAATTTCTTACTTTATCCTAAATATGCATCCTTTTATTTACAGACAAATGTACATTTCACCCTTCATCATAGAAGCTCTTTTTTACAACATATGGAGACTATTAGAGAGTTCTAGAAGTAGTCAAACAGAGAATCGTTGTCTATGAGACACTTAACACTAAGTGGCACATCTTTAGTGCAACCTCTACACTTAAGATGAATGCATCTCTTAACTCTTACCCGAGAAAATTCCTTATGCAGCAGAAGGTGATGAATATAGAGACCCACAATTAGCCAATGTGCAACAGAACAAGAGGCCACAGCATACTTACCCTTGAATACACACAGCTGTTTCAAACCTCTGCCACCCAAGGCTTAGGTACCAATGCAGAAGTAGAGGCAGGGAGTTTGTAAGAGCCAGAGGGGGTGGACAACCACAAGAAAATGGAGTCTTCCAGACAGTTCTTTAGTTACTCATATGAACTCACAGCCATGGTAACAGCATGCACAAGTCCTATGCAAGTGCAAACCAGACAAAATCCAGCATAAACACAGGAAAGTAGGTAAGAAATCCCCACCCAACATAAGGAAATCTTGGTAATTGATGTCTGCTAGGATGACAAGACGTCACAGTGTTGGGACTCTTAATAGGTGCAGCGAATGGATCTACACTGAGGGACATTGGAGGACACAAATCATAAAATTCGGTAGAGGGCAGAGGTGGGAGGGGGAACTGGATCTAAATGCCATCAAATACTGTTGTATGAAATTGGCAAAATTCAATAAAAATGCAAAAAAGGGACAGAGTAATTGAAAAGATTACCCATCTCAAGTCTGTTTGGATACAGGGCTACCAATTAAAAACTCGGATAGACTACAATGACTTTACTTCAAAAAAATTGTTTTATGTTTCATTGATTTTTTTTCTAATGATTTTAATACCATTGATTTCTACTCTGATCTATTTCATCTACTTACCTTGGTGTGATTTATTGCTCTTTCTGTTGTTTCCTAGGAAGAAGCCTATGTTATTGATTTTGGATCTTTCATATACATATATGTATATATATATATATATATATATATATATATAGAGAGAGAGAGAGAGAGAGAGAATAAGCATGATTTCCTGCACATGTTGATATTGTATCATTTAAATTTTGCTAAAAACATTTTTTTATATTTCCAAAATTTCTTATTTTATGTGTTTTTTAGATTTATGATTTTTAGAATTTTCAACTATTTTTTTACTTTTTAGATAATGCTTATTGACTTTAGTTTATTTATACTATTGGCTTGTAACATACTTTATATACTTTGTGATACAGAACTGATTAGCAAGTGCTTTATGATCAGACTGGAATTCCCTCTTGAATATTCTTTTCTGTCATTTAGAACAATGTGTATTATGCATATACTGTACAAGTATGTATGCCAAACACAACCAGAGGAAAGAATTGGATCACATTCATTTTGGCCTCTATGGAGTTCCTTGCCTTTAAATGCAGTCCTTTAAAATGGGGATACGACAACCTTTCCTTTCTCTGGAGGGCAGCCTCAAAATCTGCATTACTGCATTTTTTTCCTTCCTTCCTTCCTTCCTTCCTTCCTTCCTTCCTTCCTTCCTTCCTTCCTTCCTTCCTTCCTCTTTCCTTCCTTTGTCTCTCTGTCTCTCCTCTCTCTCTTTCCCTCTCTCTTCCCCTTTATTTCATTACTTTTTTTTGAAACAGGTTCTCACCATGTAGTCATAGCAGGCCTGGATTTTATCCTGTGTATCAGTCTGTCCTGGAACTCTCAGAGATCAGCCTGACTCTACCTTCTTCTTGCTGATATTAAATGTGTGACCCATCAAGGCAGGGCTCTGTAATTTTGTAAAGGAAGTAATTTTGTAAGCAAAAGCGAAGCTGACAATCTGACAATGGAAAGGGAGAGCACAGTGTGGAGCCAAGGCTTCTTAGCAAAAGCATCTTTGGTTTTTTAATATATATATTTTTAATTGAATTTTTGTGCATTTCATAAAAGTCATCTATATAGATCAATCACCATCTGCAACCCACTGTAGCTCCAGGTCCCAGATTTCATGTTCTGTCATATATGATAAGACCCCTTGAGTCAAGTTTGTGTGCCCAGATGTTCCTCAGAGTAGTTTCATCCTCTGGAGTCAAGTCAGCTTAGCAGGAGTTGTTCCCTCAGTACTTCTAGGACAGGGCAGGTGGAGCAAAAGTGTCTTTCAAAGCTATCGGCTTCCTAACATTTTGGGGGGTGGATATAGAGAGAACTGTAAAGGGCACACGAGGTTGATATGATCATACTCGTGGTGTATATGTATGAAATTCTCAAAATATAAAAATCAAAACAAAACAAGGATTTAGAGAGATGGCTTAGTGGTTAACAACACTGACCACTTCTGCATAGGACCGAGGTTGTGTTCTCATTACCCACACATGGAAGCTAACAACTGCCAACTGTCCATAATTCCAGTTCCAGGGAATCTTCTGCTTTCTTCTGATCTCTGCAGGCATTGCATATTTCACAACACAGGTGCAATTACATACATGCATAAAATACACTCATATATACGGAATACAAATAATAAATAGAACATTTGAAAAACAGAAAAATGGGTATATTGCTATTTATAAGCATACCTGGTCCTAATGGCTTTAAATCGGCAACAACAGATGTTTATCAGTAGATCAATAGATTAAAATGATTATGTCTGTAATAAAAAGAAATACTACTTAGGAAGTTGACTTAGAGTAGTAGATCCTCACCTAGTTGACTTAGAGTAGTCTCTCCTCACCTAGGCATGGCAAACTTCAGCTGCCAGTTAGGCACAAGAACCCAGGGGAGTTTTGAGAAGTCTAAGCACACTGAGCTGCTAAGCCAAGATGTCTAGCACATTAGGAGTATTAAATTAATTATTGACTTGTCATACATTTAACTTCTGAGTTTATTAGAATATACAATAAATATAACTGAAGGGTTGTCGCTCACAATTACAGTTCACTCCCAGGCCGTCTTCCTGTCCCTAAAATGCCCTGTTATTTATTTTTATCAAGATTCTAAAATCACCCATCATTCTTCTCATGCCACCGCTTTACAAAAACTCATAGCAAATTGTATTATTTGCATCTATTCTTCTTTGATATTCTTTCCTTTCGGTATACATGTCTGGGTAGCAACAAGATTTTCATTCTGAATATTTTCTTTTGACAGTTCTTTGCAAAACAAACCTGTGTAACATAAATTCTCTCATTTTTGTTTGATCAAGAAATGATTTATCAGTAACCCACATGATACAGCTGTAGGAAATGGCTTTCTAAATCGAACATCAGTGGCTCAGGAATTAAGGTCAACAATCAATAAATGGACCTCATAAAAATAAAAAGTTTCTGTACTGCAAAAGAAACAACCAAGGAAGTAAAGAAAATATCCACAGAGTGGGAGAAAATCCTCACCAGTGACACATCTGACAGAGGTTTAACATCCAAATATATAAAGAAAACAAACAAAAAATAATCAAGAAAACAAATGACCCAATTAAAGGATGGGCTAAGGATCTGAGGAGAGTTTTCAAAGAAGAAATAAACATAGCTAAAAAACATCCTAAAAAAGTGTGCAACACCATTAATAATTAGGGAATTGCAAATTAAAACCACTTTAAGATTTCATCTTAGTGTAGTCAGATTGGCTAAGATCAGGAAAACAAATGATACAGATGCTGGCAAGGATGTAGAAAGGGGATCTTTCACTGCTCACAAGACTGTGAGCGCCTGCAGCCCCTATGGAAAGCAGTGTGGAGAACTATTAAAATGTGAAAAATGAACCTACCATTTGACTTGGTTATACCACTCCTTGGCATATACCCAAAGGACTCATTTTATTGCAGAGATACTTGTACATGCATGTGCATAGCTGATGGCCACTTATCAAGAAACAGTGCCAAACAGGAGAAAATTTCCTTTGATTTACTGACCAGGGTGGTTCAAGACACTCCCAAAATTACACAGGCTATTGCCACAGGTCCCGATTGCCTCCCAGAAATTAAAGGTAAGACCTTATTGCTGAAGAAAGGACGTACTTGGGACACAGGATTTGGAGCAATGGAGCTGGAACTGACCTAAACGTCATTTCCAGTGAAGGCTAGCTCTCATAGCTCTGGAGAGCACTACCCAAGCTGCTAAAGGAGACCAACACCATGTTCACGACCAAATAACCACATCAGTGATGGGCACAGAACTCGACACTGGTACAGTAGTGCCATTTTTATCTTGGGGGTAATCAGTTGCTATCTAATTGAACTTAAAACCCACTCAGTGGGAAGAAACTCATGTGTGGTACTGTAAGTATAGACAAATACACATGACTGAAGAGGTCATTGATTTTATAAAAATTCCCAAGACAGTCAAATCCCTAGACAAATGTAACATTTTACTGAGTGCAAAATATGTATATGTATATTTTCAGTCAAGTATTTCTGTCACCACTTATCAAAGAAACTTCTTTTACACCAGACTGAGGCTACTACAGAGTATCAACAACTGGTCACACACTGACCTCGTCTGTGAATTTCCCAAAAATAAGAGGCACCTCTACAATGCAATCTCTAAACCTAATGTTTACTCAACAAAGAACAAAAGGTAAAGAGTACATTACTGCCTCTCTGCTCTCATTAATGAAAAATCCCTCATGCAACAGAGGACCAGAAACTCAAAATGTGACAAATAGCCATAGTGTGGAGATTAGGAGTCTGCAGAATGAGGATCCTTGGACAGGACTCCTATATTAAGCTTCACCTACCCAGGGTTCAGGAACCATTACAGAAGTGGGTGTGAAAGATTATAAAAGCCAGGGGAGGTGTATGGCCATAGAGAAATAGAATCCTACAAGCGTCTGGGACCCTGCTTACATGAACCTCCAGCAATATGGCAGCATAGAACCCATGCATGCTCAAGCAGACAAAATCACAGCATGGAACTGGAGAAATGGGCAGCAGACTCCACGTTTTGCTGTAGGAATATTGGCAGCTGCTTACTGTTGGGTGAGGATGAACTAATCCTAGAGCGAGTGTCTCTTGATAGGCTGACTAGCCCTAGTGTGAACTTGCAGTGAGGATTGTTCAGGAACACTAACTTCACACAACACGCCTTAACATAAATTACAGAGTGTATGAATTCTGGGGAGGGAGGGCTGTGTAGGGGTGTCAATGAGGAAGGGGCATAAAAGTGATTAAGAGTGGTTGAAATGTTCCATATGAAATGAACAAAAGTTCAATAAAAATTCAATTAAAAAAAAGAAATGATTTATTTTTTTCTTTGTGCTTAAATAATGACTTTGCCAGAAGTCATGGTATGTTTGCTCTTCCTCTGTGTTACCTCCTCAGTGCTAGTCTTGGGGCCACAGGTTCCCAGAATAAGAACATTGTACAAATGATACCCCTGCTTCTCTATCTGCTAAGTATTCATTTTTTTCCTCAAATTTTTCAGCATTTTGTTTTTCTTCAAATATATCTGATGTTCAAGCATGGTTGGCCTTGATCTTTCTTGACGACCTCTGATCTAGATTTTTAGAGTTAAGATTCGGTGTCAATCATTTAAATATTTCCTCTCTTCCCTTTTTTCTTTTTCTTCTGTTGCTTCTTCTATATACAAGTTCTCACTTTTTGTAATTGATACAGTGTCAGTGTCCTTTTCACCTTTTTCTTCTTAGCCTTTAGTTTAGAAAGTGTAGATGGCATGGAATTCAAGGCACAAATTCCTTTCTTAATTAACCCTTTGTAGCCCGCTGTTGAATCCACACAGTTACTGTTTGTGTTGGCATCTTTTATTTAGACTGTTACCTTTTGATTCTGTTTATTTCAGTATATATATATATATATATATATATATATATATATATATAATCTTTAAAAAATGATGTCTCTTTCTTTTTAATTATAAATATGTATATGTGGCTGTGTGGGGGAAGGTGCATGTGTGCGGACAGCTCAGTGAGG
Source organism: Eospalax fontanierii (assembly GCA_035773235.1). NCBI lineage: Eukaryota > Metazoa > Chordata > Mammalia > Rodentia > Spalacidae > Eospalax > Eospalax fontanierii. The sequence goes on along the minus strand of CM069547.1, from coordinate 46,801,916 downwards.
CCAGAAGATGTTGTTTGGATCTATAATTCCAGCCAATGTGAATGTTAGGTGTACGTCCTCTTGCTGCTGAGACATCTCTCTATTCCCATCATGGTTCTTCTTACATTGTCATCTGTTCTTACATACTCTTCAATCATCCATTAAAATTCTTAGCATAATAATCACATTTTTGGTATGATGTTCCAACATTTCTACCATTTCCAAGTCTAGTTTTGATGCTTGTGCTTGCTTGTCTTTATTAATATTCAAGTATTATTCATATCTCACTGAAAGACAAATATGTGATATATGTGATAAAACATGAGGACAGGTCTTTAGTTTTAGTATTTATGTTAATCTAATATTAATATTACTGTTAGCAACCTGTCTTGACACGAGATATTCCAAAGAGTCACTTGTGCCCTTCCCTTGGCCATTATCATACTACTGAAGCAATAGACCTCAAAGCCTTCAATTTTCCCTGGTAATCCCATCCTTATAAACGGGGAAGGTTAAAGCCCTCATTGCAGACACAGAAGAAATTTGCCTTTTAGGAAGAGATTTCCACATTCTGACAACTTACTGAACAGAGTTGAGACAATTATGAATAAATGAGACCCACACCTTGATTAGGCCTGCTCAAGTAGTCTTTCTCTATAGTCTTCTATTTAAAACCAAGCCTCATGCCATGACCCTAGAACAGGGACTGAGTAGTCATTAAACCACTTTATTTATTCTTCTTCCTAATGTGGTCACATTGAATTAATCTCCTTCCTCCACTTTTCACACTTGTGTCTTTTGATGGGAAAGGCTCTCAAGTCTTACCTGGAGCTGTCAGACGAAAGGCTTCATCCTTAAAACCTGTGATAGTAGCAATCGATTTTTGTTAGTAGTTTCAGTAGTAATAAGATGTAAAATTTCTTCTAGTGTCTTTGTTCTTATATCACAAATTGACTATGTGTTTCTACAGAGCCTCCTTAATACATAGGACTGGAGTCTTGCTTTTCTTTTCAGCTGTAATCCCCTAAAGCAGCGGAGCCCTCTTGAGGTGGCGGGAAACCCTGGGCAAAGAGAATGCATTCTACACCCCTGCAATCTATGAATAGTTTATCATATTCTAGTTGGACTGCATTTGTGGTCTGTGATCTTTATTTATGCTTGTTAGACAGTTCACTTCCTTCAATCTCAGGTAAGACTAACAGCCAGAGATTGCTAGAACCTGGTTATCTCATATCTGTAACATTGGCTGGGCTCTACTGAAATTACATTCTTGAGGGTAGATCTTTCTAAGGAGCACTACATCCATGGGCTGTGTTTTCAAGTGTTTCATTTTCTCTTTCTCCTGAAGTAGTGTGAGCAGGAGGGATTGACACCCCCACTCCCCATCTTCATTCTGAGAACTTGTTGGGCTACAAGTAACAGCAAAAGCTGAAGGCTTCTGTAAGTCTAAGTCCCCAGGAACTGTGTTGTTCCAGATGCTGTGTGCTCACTGATATCTCTGAGCAAATCACGTGGTACACATTGTAACTGAAATCAATGGATTTGCATCTTGGTGAGCATAAAGCCAAAATAAACATAGAAAGTCATGAAGAGTCAAGAAAGATTTACTACCTGAAGGAGGCAAGGAGAGCTGGGATAATATCCAAAGTAAGACTCTCTCTAAATAAAGGAACACTGAGAAATTTATTAGGGTTCCTAGGCATATTCATAGGGAGAAGCTTTCAGCCCTACTTCCTGTGAATGCCCAGTTTGGACCATATGTTTCAGCTGAAAAGAAAAGAACAGATTGTAAAAATTATTTTTATTTTATGTGTATTTCCTGCATGTGTGTAAGTGCACCCATGTCATGCAATGCCTATAGAGGTCAGAAAAGGGCATCAGATCACCTGGAACTAGAGTTACAATTGTTGTTAGCCATCAAGTGGGTCCTCTGCAAGGGCAGCCAGTGCTCCTAACCACTGTACCCCAAGACTTCTTTTTAAGAGTTTTTTTTTTACTTAGATGTATGAATGCCTATATGTGCACTTGTGTGCAGGTACCTGAAGAGTCCTGAAGAAGGTGTTGGATGCCCTGAAGCTAGAGTTATAGGAGGTTGTGAGCCACTTGAATTGGATTTTGCCAACCATACTGTAGTCCTCTGTAAGAGCTCTGCTCTGAACTGCCAAGCCGTCTCTCTAGCCCTGGGAAGTGTCTCATGAAGATGCAATAGCAGAGGAACATAACCCTGAGGGTTCCTGCCTTGCTTCCTCACTGAGGGTTACTTCCAACTCTGGGCCTCTCTTGTCAACCCTATGCTTTACAACCACCTGCCTCTCTGAGTTTCTGGCTGGAAGACTTTCTGTGAGTTCAGTTATCTGGTTAATCTAACAAATGATGTTTATTTTCAGTATGTACATTTTTTTTCTTGAAGTATATTTAGGAGTGGTAACATATTAATTGAATAACCAAAAGTCATCTTTGATGCTTTTAATTTATCATGAAATATATTATTAACCTCTTAACAAAATATTTGCTTTAAATGTTAAAGCATATTTGAAATTTTTTAATTGAATTTTGTGATTTTATACAATACATCTCGATCATGTTTAGATCTCATACCCAAAACACAAACAAAAAAAGATAATTTTTTAAACCTTTTTACTTATGTGCTTATGTTTATGTCTCTGTGTGGTTATATATTAATTCAAGTGCCCACAAAGGCCAGAAGAGGTTGTTAGATTCTCTGGAGTTGGAGTTACAGACAGTGTTTGGGAGCAGCTGAATGTGGACCCCGGGAACTGAACTTTTATCTATGTAAGCACAGTATATGATGTTAATCCCTAAGCTGTTTTCCAGCCCCCAAATAGACCTTTTAGGTGTAAACATTAAGTCTTAAAGATGGGAATTGGAGAAAGGTAAAGAGTGCTTGCTCCTCTTCTGAAAGTCCAGAGTTTGATTCCCGCACTCAAAACTGCCTGTAAGATCTGCTGAAGCATGATACTGTGTAGTAAGGAGTGTTTCCCAGTTAGAAGAATCTGGGACTGGAGACATGGCTCAGGGGTAAGAGCACTTACATATCCTCTTGCAGAGGACCAGGGTTCAATCCATGACAGCGTAAGCCTTTGGTGGATCCGAAGCTCTTTTTTGGCCTCCGCAGCCTCCTACAAGCACATGATACACAAACAGAAAGACGTTAACAGTGTCAGAAGAACTAGATTGTGATGCAAGTTTCTATCCTTAAGGCAAGGTTGATCTTGTTCAAACAGTTTTTCTGAATTATTTCTGTCAAAGAAGATGGTACGGGTTAAAGGATCACCATGTAGATGAGAAAGATATATTAAATTTCCATGATAAGTGTGACTGATAATTTGATTCGGCATTCATCATGTGAAATGATTGTCTTAATCAGGCATATCTGCATGTCAGCACAGGGCAGACTGACACTTAACTTATTTTGTGGTCATGCAGGATGGTCAGAGAAGCTCAATGGAACACAAGCTCCTTTTTGTTTTTTTCCTTCTTAGTGAGAGAAGCATGCAACTCTGATGCTATTGACTTGTGTTTTACCTGAATTTCAATACAGTATGTTTTCTATGGTGAATCTGATTTATTGTACTTTTATTTCATATTCTTTTTTCATTTTGTTTTTGTGAGACAGGATTTCATGTAGCCCAAGATGGCCTTAAACCTAGTATCTAAACCTAGTGTCTAACTGCGGATGAACTTGGGTTTTCCTTAAGTTCACTGGCCCAGTGCTGGTTTACAAGAGTATACCACTCTTCCACTAAGTCTATTTTGGTAGGGTTGGAAGCCAGCAAAGAAAGTTCATCCTAGGGCAACTGTGGTCAGCTATATCCCCAGTTCCGGGATGAATTTCTTTTAAAAATTTCAGCTATTTTTCCCTTACACCTACTATCACCAATGTTATTTGATCTTCATTCCCCATTAGTTGTCGGTATATTTAATCTTAATTTGTGTAATAGAGTCTCATTCATACCATGTTTGGACAATCTGGTAATTGATGATGTCACATACTTGATAATAGAATTCCAAAAGGCCATTGCTGGGCTCACCCAATCCCAGTGAAACTTATTTGCATAATATTATAATTCAAGTATTTCAAGTGAACACAACTGTATCTTAATTAATGTATTCTTTATTCCACGATGCGAGCCACTCAACATCTTAGGAAAGAACTTCATCTTCAGAGTCCTACGACATGATGAACTCTTAAAATCTATCTTGATGTCTTCCTAAAGAGAGGCAATGCCAAACTCTGTTGTAGACTTTAGCAAAAATTTGATGAAAGTTCTTTGTAGTGCCTGTGCTGTGTTTATACAACAATGGTCTTAGATGGAATCCTTACCTTCTTTAAGAGTCTTAGAATTGGGACTGAGAAAATGTCAACTTAGTGGTGTAAAATAGATGAATATGTGAAGAAATAAATTACTATCAAATGCTCCAAGACATTTTCTTTTACATTTTGTGGGGGAGGGAAGACCTAGCATGTCCTTTTTACTCTACTTACAGGTAATATCTTTTCCACTAACTAAAGTTCTAGTTTTAAAACTTTTTATTTTATTAATTAATTTATTTTCTGTGTGTGGGTGTGCATGCATGCATGTGCACATGCATATACACGTGGAGGTCAGGGTCACATTGCAGGAGTCAATTCTTTCCTTCTACTGTGTGAGTCCTGAGATCAAGCTGAGCTCCTCTGGCTTGTCAGCAAAAGCCTTTTCCTATTGAGCCCTCCCAAAAGCCCCTAAAATATTAAAAGATACTTTTTCTGATTTATCATTTATGTTATAATTGTTTACATTTTCATGTCCATATTAATTTATAGAAATAAACTAAATCATTGCTTTTATAATGCTCAATGCAGAAAACAGAGGAATATTAAATTTATTTGTATAGTTCTTCCTTCCAGGGAAAAACATCTAAGCTTTAGGACTCAAACATAATTGTACCTTCTCTGCTCAAACTGTCTCTGGGCCTGAAGTAGGACCCTGAATGACACAAGGGAAGCACTTTGAGGACCAGCTGCTCTTATCAGTATTTTTAGGTTTTGACTAATTTATTCATCCTTTATCATTTCATTATATAGCATATTGACAAACTCTTCCCTTATTGATTTCTCTCTCATCAAGTATGGATTGGCCATAATTATTCTATGGTTTGTTGATTTTCTCTTCTTTAGGATTCTGTGTCTCTATATGTGAAAGCACATATATGCTTGTGACTTGTTCACCTGTGATAATGGACTGCAGGTTCATGCATGCTGTCTCAAAGAACAAAACATTTTAAATTAAGGCTGGATGGCAGTCCTTTCAGTACTATATTTTTTCCCATTTACATATAGATAAACTTTGGACTTGCTTCCTTATCTCAGATACTGTAAATAATACTGAAATTAACTTGGAAGAGCATTGTGTTTTCATGACACTGAATTCATTTTCTTTTTGAGACAGGATCTCCTTGTGGCCCAAGCTGGCCTGATACTAACTATGCTGACCAAGCTGGCCTTGATCTCACAGAGATCTACCTGCCTCTGCTTCTAGAGTGTTACTATGTACCACCACGCCTGGTTCTGGATCATATTCTATTTTAACATAGTATTTTATTAATTCTTTGAGAATTTAATATATGCATACAATGTATTGTGTGCGTGTGCGTGTGTGCATGTGTGTGTGTTTGTTTTGAGAGAGGATCTCTTGTAAGTTCCAGTGGGCCTGATACTAAATAAATCAGGCTGGCCTCAACCTGACAGAAATCTGCCTGTCTCTGCCTCTCAGCTGCTGGGATTAAAGGTGTGCACCACCATGCCCAGCCATACAATGTATTTTGATCATGTTTATCTCCCATTTTCCCCTAACTCCTTCCAGATCCATCTCTCACTTCCATATGTAATTTCATGTCCTATTTATTTATTTATTTATCTATTTATTTTTATAGCCCATGAAAACATTTTGTGATGACCATATCTGCACAGCTATGGGGCCATTCACTGGAGCTTAGTTTCCCTTACCAGGGGCCACAGCCTTTAAAAGAACTGACTCTTTTTCCCCTGTAAACCATCAGGTGCTGACAGCTCCTCAGCAGTGCTTGGGGCATCCTGACTTCTCTGTCCATGTTGACTGCTTTGACCTTGTGCAGTTTTTGTGCACGCAACCACAGCTGCTATGAATTCCTGGGTGCAACTGTTCTATCATTTCCAGAAGAAACTGTTTTACCCAGGTTCTCCTAAACCTCTGGCTTTGACAATCTTCCTATTCCCTCTTCTGGGCAGTTCCCGAGCCTTGGAAAGATGGTGTGTACTGTTATTTATAATGACTGTAGCCACTTACATTTCAGTTGACACTGTGCAGATGGTTCCTTTCCCTCTGCATCCTTGCCAATACTTCTTATCATTTTAGAGATAGAAAGAAGTAATAAAAACCATAAGAAATCAATAAAAGAAAATGAATCCTATAAAATCTGCATACAGAAAATGCAGAACTGATGTATTAATTGTGGAAAATTGAAGACTTTTTTTTAGGACTCTGTTCTTTGCAAATTCTCTTCTTTCTCTCCTTCTAGTCAACAAAATACTGTAGGTAATGTTCAGAATGGTTAGATATGAAACATAAAGCAAGTTAAGAAGGAGACCTAAGATTCTCAGTACTTGCTTATGACCTGGTGTTTTGTGCAGAAACCTCATAAGGTGAAATTCAGTAGCCTGTTAGGACTATTTTCAAGTTCAAAGTCAAGGAGTGGCATGGTATGACAAAAATTTAATTAGAAACAAACAAAAGTAAATACTTTGTCAGAGTCTAAGTATGGGCTAGTCAGGTCCTAGAGCAGAGACTAGAGAAATGTATAGGGACAGAATGCCTGGAACTTTCTATTCATAAGCAAAATCTACAAAATATGGTGTATTTCTATGGAGGTCAGGGGTATGGCTTAGTACTGGGTACTCAGCAAGCAGAAGAACCAAATATTATAGTCAAGGAACACTTTAAATCATATTTACAGAAATTTGCTTTTGGTCATGGGGAGGTTCCCATGGTTAAATTTATGGTGTTGAATAGAGTGGGCATTGACCATAGATAACTCTTGAGCACTCCATATGTGAATTCTAAGAATAGAGAAAATGGCAAGAGGAAAAAATGCACAATGGACTTTGAAGATCTATGGTACCAATAAATATTTTAAATGATCTTCACTAAGTCAGTAATTTTACATTGCTTAAACATTGAAATAATTATATATGTATGTATGTATGTATGTATGTATCTATCTATCTATCTGTCTATCATCTATCTATTTATTTATTGAGACAAAGTTTTACTATGTAGACTTGGAACTTGCTATGTAGTCCAGGCTGGGCTTAAATTACAAAGAATGGCTTAACTCTGCTTCCCTAGGACTGGGATTAAAGGCATGCACCACCACATTCAGTCTTAAATAATATTTCAACACTGAATTAAATAAATATTAACAGGAATCACACAATAACTCAAGGTTATGCCTGTTATTTACCATATATATGTGTGCTTATGTATTCTTTGCATATTTCTGCACTCATGTCCTACAATAGCTGCCAAGATCAGAAGAGGGAGTCAGAGCCCCTGAAATTGGAATTACAGCCAGTTGGTAGCTGTTTTGCCAGGAACCAAACCTGGGTCTTCTGCAAGAACCACCAGTGATCTTGACCACTAAGTCATCTTTCCAGCCTCACATCCTAATTTTTTTTAGCATAACATTTTTATTTATACTTTAAGAATTACATACATGCATGGAATGTATTTTCATCATCCCACCCCATCTCCTTCCATGAGTCCTCCCAAGACATCCTCATAAGATCCATCTCTCAAATTTATATCTTTTTAATTAAAAATTATAATCTGCTGAGTTCAATTAGTTATGTCTGTATATGCATGGGTGTGGGAACATTCACCTAAGCTTGGTCAACTTTCCAGGGATCACAATCCTAAATAAAAGTGACTCACCCTCTCCCGATATCAATTTCACACTTTATTTCTAGAAGACAGAATTGCGTACAACTTTGACCTGCTTTTACAAAGGATATGTGGCAGAGACCATATGTAGCTTATCAAGCTTGAATGATTCTGTACTTGTCTGTGATAGAAAATGTCTGTCAGTCCCTGGATTAGATACAAAGTATTAGCAAGAAGTATGAAGACAGAAAAAAAAGCTAAGTATTGGTTTTATAAATAGCCTCTATTAGACAAAATTATGGGGATTTATGAGGATTGAAAATGTGTTTCATGTTTCAAATGGAATAATATCATTTTAAGGAAGAGCTTACATAGGCATTTATATATTGGTCTCACCAATAATATTCAGTACCAAATTTAGCAAGGTATACAACCAGACAATATTACTTTCCCCTAAAAAATCTATACTCTATTATTATACTGATGATGTACTATTGAATAACCTGGTTAGAATCCTGAGCTGAATTTGTGCTTTAATTTTATCCTGTTTGCTAAAAATTATCTTGTACTTGTTCATTGGCTGACCAGCTCTTCTCCAGACCTACACTTGCTAATCTTTCAACACTCACTTTTTGTAGGCAATGTTTTTATAACTAGAAAATGCATGCTAATACTTTAGAGTAGATAACAATTTCCTCATGATATCCAAAATGGTCATTACATTATCTTAAAAAACACTAAAAGTAATAAATATCTTCATTATTTTAATTATGTTAAATAACATTATTATATATAAATTATATCTAAGCTTTTTTTAAAAAAGTCTTTATTTTATATACATAATGGAAAACAATTCTAGTTACTAGATGCTAATGTATAGGACAAACTATAATCATACTCCTAACACTTGAGATATGAATGTACAATGCACATGTATGTACACACACATTAATAGCATTCTGCAAGGCAGCGACTTAGGAGACTAGATCTTTATAAGGTAGTTTTTGTGCAAAGGGACTGTTTGGAGGAAGTAGTATGTTCTAATTATTGGGGTTTACCGTATGAAGTTAATGAACTTAGGGGTTAGTATGATATCTTCACAAGTCTTTGCCAGTTTACTTTGTTCTTCTCTTCCCCCTCACCCCCTCTCATCTCCCATTGTTTCTCCTCATATTACTGGTCACCTTCCTGTCCAAATGGTCATCTTCCTCTGCTTCTGTGTCATATGAATCCCATTACATGCCCCCATACGAGCTCTTCCTCCTCTGTCCATGTTCCCTACTCCTGTATCATGACCGTACAATCTATGTAAAATTAAATCTAAAATTTCACATATGAAAGAAAACTGGTATTTGATAAATATTTATAGTTTCTGTATCCATGGCTTAATGAGTGCATAAAAATAAACTAATAGACTTTCTCTTCAGGTTCAATTTTTTTAAATTTATATAATTGTGTATGTGTGAGAGATAGATAGAGATAGATACACACGAGAGAGAGAGAGAGAGAGAGAGAGAGAGAGAGAGAGAGAGAGAGAGAGAATGGTATGGTGTCTTTATGTGTAGATCAAATGGCAACTTTTAGGGCTTTAGCTCATTCCCCCATGGTGAATCTGGGATTGAATTTAGGTCACTAGACTGCACTTGGAGTTCTCCTCCCCAACTAACCAGCTCACTGCATTTTTAAAAATCACATTAAACCATGAAACAAGATACAGAACCAAAATCAAATCTGACCGTGTTTCATAGATACACCAAGTTAATTTCTTCTTTTGATATAGCAGTTTTAATTTTGCTGAAGTTGGAAGGTGTTCACTTCCTGCTAAGAAGGGCACATACTCATTAGTCTCCAACTGAATGCGGTTTCTAGTTATTTGAGTTTTATAAGACCACTTTATGTATGGAACAGGAAATGTTTGCATGTAGAGAATGCATCAAAATACCTAGTCCTAGTACCAGGACTGAAAAGCTGGAACAATCAGCAGGGTTCACAGTGTGCACAGAATCATAGGAGGAAATTCTCAGAAAGTCTTCACTTTCTTGACAGTTCAGAAATAGAAGTCAAGACAAATGAACTAGAGGAAAATGCAGTGATTATTTGTGAACTGAGAGAACATTTTCTATTTAAAAATGTTTTATTCATTTTTTAAAAAAAATTATGTGTGAATGTATTGCCTCCATGTAAGTGCACCTGTGCTGTGCAAAGGCAGCAGAGGTCAGAAGAGGGCGTTGGATCCCCCTCAAACTGGTGTTACAATCGGTTGTTAGCCACCAGGTGGGTGCTGGGAATCGAACACGGGCTTCTCTTCAAGAGCAGCCAGTGCTTTTAACCACTGAATCATCTCTCCAGCCCCTCAGCCCATTTCTTTAAAAGAAGAGAAAGCTGGTATTTCTGAAGCTCCTGCTTCTGAGGCATGCTTGCACATCTTCTCACTGTCCTTCTAGCAACTTCTCCATTAGTTAATCACTTTACACTACCAAATTAAGGAGGGAATGTCATTTCAGACCCCATCACACAGGCTATAATGAACTCTGATGGTTATACAATGTCAGGAATCAAGGACTGCCACACAATTTTTCTACAATGTTATATAAAGTAAAAGCTACAGGTGTAAATTTGGGTGCTTCCTTCCCTTTGTTTCCCAACGCCTTGTCTTTAAGGGACAAGCAAGAAGTCCGGAGAGTCTGTCATGGGACAGAATCCAGAATGAGCTGAGCACCACATTCAGAGAGAGTGTGGAACAGAGACATGTTCTGAAGTCTCCAAGGGAAGGGCATAGCCTAGTAAGAGTGTCTGGAGTACACAGTGAATGAAGCGTCTAAAGGGGTTTCCCGAGGCATCAGAACAGGAGCTTCATTTTACACTGTAAAAATGATAATGACGCGTTGTTAGTAGCCTTAGGAAAGAAAGAAAAAGGAACAGGAACAGGAGAGGTGGGAAGGTGACCAGGGGAAGGAAAGAAGAGGAGAGGGCAGGAAGCGGAGGGGAAGGGACGGGAAGGAAGTGGAAGGGACATCGAGGAAGGGAGCGTCTTTTTAGTCCTCTTTTACCCAAAGTATTCTTAAATTCTGAAGGGGGCTGTGATGCAGGCTCTTGTCTGAGCTATTTAAACACACTTCTTGAATGCTGGGTCCTTCAGAATTGTTAAGAACAATGCAGCTAGATGAAAGATAATTTTTCATCATCTTCTTAGATGTCAAATACCTTTGAGCAATTTGCAACACTCCAAAAGTATGTGACAGATCAGCAGAAATGAAAGGGCATGTTCGTCACCTTGAGGAATGATGATCAAAAGCAAAGTGCCGACCAATTACAGCCTGATCAATGCCTCTGCTTCCTGTCCTTGCTGTCATAAACTGTGGTGAAAAAAGAATTAAGTTATCATTTTTCAAAGCCACCTCATCTCGATAATGTCAGAACAAGGTGTCATAGACAAAATGATTTGATGGTGAGAGTTTAGACATCCCATTGGTACATTACACTGAAACAATTGTATGAAAGTAGTATTAATCACATTTGAAAGATATGCCTCATAGGTTGATTCAAAGGAAAACATAGAAAGGGTCGCTGGTTGACTCAAAATGTTTTTACCATGTTTGTGAAATATATGCAAATTTAAATTAGGAGGAGCTGCATTTTAAAGAACCACTAACTTAGGGCTGGGTGGGTATCGCAGTGGTTAGGAGTGCTTGCTGCTCTAGCAAGTGGCTAAGTTCACTTGCAGCTGTCTATTCAAGTGGCTCACAACTGCTTCTAGATCCAGAAGAGCTGATGTTCTCTTCTGGTGTCTTTGGAATCACTGCATTCACATGCACATACCCACTTGCCTTAAATAAAAATAAAATCTTTAAAAAAAGAAATGCTTTTTTTCCTTAGGCAAAGCCAATAAAAAAAAAAAACACATTTTTTGAAGAGTGTGTTCATTCCTTATCCCCTGCGAAGATGGGTTTTTCATTCTGCTTGATAATTTGGATATATATGAAAGCCAAGAGCCCATTTTCTCTCCTTGTTCACAGCATGTATTTGACTTAGGGCTTTGATTTATGATTGCTGGTTAGCTTGGGAATACAGACAGAGAGTTGGCACATGCCCAAGTGTCAAAATACTAGGAATCTCGAAATATCTGGAACTTTTACAGCTCTGGGGCCATTGATTATAAACTCTGAAAATCTTAAGGAGATGATAAGGATCCAGAGAGACTCTCAAGGACAAACACAGTGATGGAGTGGCCTGAATGTTCACCTTCTTGCTCTTTAGTTCAGGAGAGACTGCTGTCCTTCTTGTCCTAGTTGGATCAATCATGTTGTCCTTCTGAGACACTGGCTGGGTCACAAGCCCAGTAGTTCTCACCAGAGTCTATGTGCTCCCTAAGATGGGCCAGCAGGTGATGCAGGCCCTCCTTTCCAATCCATTCTGATAGAGTCCTTGGATTTGCTCTCTAAACCTGGTAGTGTATTTAGAAATCTATTCGTGAACTGGTGTGGATCAGTCAGAGTCACTAGACATCAGGAAGGCCTTCACAGTGACAGATGGGAAGGTGGAATGGATGGACTGGGGTGTGAAAATGACCCTGCTTTTCATCACTGTGTCTGCAGTTACAGTCTCAATAAAGTACAAAACAAGGGCCGAGGCAGAGGAAGAATGTGGGGAAAGAGTAATGGGCTGAAAGAAGACAGAAAAAGCTGAGAAAGATGTGTGGAGGGAGAAAATATGAAGGCAGCCCAGAGTTCACAGAACAGCCATGTGGAGGCTTCAAGGATGAGCTTGCACTTTATAAGCACTGAGTAAATAAGAGTTAATCATGGATTTTCCCTCATTTCTTTAGCAGCAGAGGATTGTAGGAAGCATGAAAACGACTCTCTCTCTCCCTCTCTCTCTCTGAGTGTGTGTATGCATGTGTGTTGTGACTGGGGGTGGATTTGGGTACCACTGCCTGTCACAGTGTCAGTCCCCACCTTTCGACTTGTTTGAGATAGGCTCTCTCACTGGGCACTCCCTATTAGAGCTGACTTGCTAGCTTCTGTTATCTCCACCTCCCACTTCACCACAGGGGCATGAGGATTATGGCTACCACATCTGACTTTGAGTTCTGGAGGTTTGATCTCAGATCATCACCCCTGTGTGGCAAATGCTTTATATAATGAGTCATCTCTGCAGCCCCAGAAATTCTTTTAAAGAGGAACGATGGATAAAATCAGGATTTGTCCTAAAACTTTCCCCACATATTCTTATATCACAGTGTCATCATGTATTAGCTACTCTCCTCACAGTTGTGACAAAGTCCTTCCTGCCTGCTGTGATGGAGATAGAGTGACTCTTCCCTGCTGCCTTAAATCATTGCCCTATACCTTTGGTCTCATAGCCAGGGCATCACAGTATGCAGAACAAAACAGCAATAGCTAGGTCTGCGGTAATGGCAGAGAAGTTGTCGAACTAGAGTACTGGATTGAGGAGGGGGACAGTCACAGGATCCTCACTGTGCCATGAATCATTCTCACCTGTGCACAGCTGTGAGTGATCGCTGGAGGCTCTAGAGCATAGAAGAGGTAGAAGACTAACTGAAAGTGAGATCACATCAAGCAGTACCTGTTCATTGTCATCTGTGACAGGCTTGAACTTTGTGGTGCAGCAGCAGCTTGGTCATTACTCAGATGTCTTCAAGTAACTCCTCACCCATTCTCATGTAAGTAATTCTGGTGAACTCACTGGCTCACGGAGCTAGCCTTGCAGAGGATTTTTACTTTGGTCTGTAATCAGTGCCTCATACTAGGTGAATGGATATTATGATGATTAATGCTCATTGTCAACTTGATTTGATTTAGAATCACCATGGAAACACACATCTGCATATGTCTGTGAGGTTCTTTGAAGAAAGGCTAACTAAAGGGAAAAGACCTATTCTGAATGTGGGCAGCGCCATACCATAGGCTGGGGTACCAGACTGAAAAATACAGAGTGTGAGGTGAATATTCATTCATCTCTCCCTGCTTCCTGATTGTGAATACAGCTTGGCCAACTGCCTTAAGCCTCCTTGTGATGATGGACTGTACCCTTCAACTGTGAGCCTCCTTAAATTGTTTTGCTCAGGTATGTTGTCACAGCAGTGAGAAAATAACCAATTGAAACATTTGCTTTCAACTTCCCAGGTTAAGGTAACACTGTGACACTGCCCCAGCTTAAGGACAAGGTGTAAGGACAGGAAATTCATGACATGCCTCATGACACTGCCGGGAACATGATGAGAGACAAAAGAAAAAAAATCTGCATATAAGGGATGGAGAGAGTGCTCAGTGAGTACCATGCTTGTGTGCAGGCCTAAGTACATGAGCTCAGAGACCTAGTACCTACAAAAACACAAGGAGTGGTTGGCTTATGTTGTAACACCTTTATGGGAAGTGGGGACAGGAGGATCTCAGCCCCTCAGTCTAAATCAAACAGTAAGCTACAGACATAGTGAGAGATTCTGTCTCAAAGAGTAAGGTGAAGAGTGGTTGAGGAATGTATCCCAATGACTTACCATCAGACTCTGAACTCCATATGTACATGCACACACAGAAAAAATATAATAAGAAGAATAAGAAGAATAAAATTCCCATGGATTAACCTATTCATGCAGCAGATAGTGATTAACACAGAAACTCACAACTGGTCAAAGTGCAGAGAACAAGAGGCTGCAAAGTGCTTAACCTTATGGAAGAGGAAGCAGAAAGACTGTAAGGGCAAGAGGAGGTAGAGGAGCACAAGAAAGCAGAGATTTCCAGATGGCTGGGCAAGCACTCATCACTCAGGGTCAAAGCCTTGGTAGGTTGACCAGGGGAAGACCAATACCAAAGCACATTTGCAAAGTAACTTCTTAATATATATATATATATATATATATATATATATATATATATATATATATATTGCAGTACATTAAAGTCAGGGAGTAGTTGGATGGTGTAGATGGTTGAAGGGAATTAAAGTCAATGAAAATAAATGAAATTTGTAAAAATTCAACAAGAATGTAATAAAAATAGCATTCTGCATATAAATAGAGTTACATAAAGAGATAGGCTTTCTCTCCTGATTATTTATTTAATCATTTAATCATTTTCTTACTTATTTATTATGTGTTGCTAGGGGTTATTGAAGCCAGGGTTTCATGCATATTAGCAAGGTCTCTACCAATGAGCTATACATTGAGGCCCCAAGGATACTGAAATTATTATTGTTGTTTTTCCCATTTTATTGAAAATTTTAAAAACAAAAATCATCTTACAATGATAATTAGACATCTAATAGTTATAAATGGATGCTAGCATTTCCATGGAAATGTGGGTTAGAAACATTTATCAATATGACCAGTTTTTTAAAAATAGTTGAAAGAGTAAATATTAGTATAAAGAATAAATAATTTTTTGTCTTTGTTCAGAATGAGGTGCATTCAGAGCTCATCAGAGAATCACAGATAAGCACCAGGCACCGGGTTTCTGGTTTCCGCAGCCAGCACCTGGTGGCTGTTTGTACAGGTGCCTTCAGTTCATCCTAGGATTACAGGCATGCAGCCAAGTGGTAGAGTCCACAAACAAAGGGAGAAGGAAAGAAGCTTCATTCTTAATATGTACCTCAGATGAGGCTTCCTTTTCGTCCTCAGCCAATAGGATGAAGAAATAAGGAGCTGGGAACATGAGACGCCAGAAGGGCCGGACCTTTCGGAAACACTCCGCTAGTAAGGAACAGAGACAGCGAAGAGGTGCAATTAGGAATAGAAAACCGTTCTTTTGTGCTAAATTAGAGTTCTGGCCATTTTGCCCTTCGGTCTAGGCTGATACCTGCTTCTGCAGAATCATAAATAAGAAATGCTTCACTGCGGCTAGTCTCCTGAATTTGTTATTACAAGATGATCACAATTGGAAATTACTTCTATAAAAAGTGTATGCTTTCCCTAATAGTTATTACACTATATCTACTTCATACAAAGCAAAGTGAAATTAGCATTCACATTAAACACGATAGATCCCGGGGGCTGGAGAGATGGCTTAAAGGTAAAGAGCCCGGGTTGCTCTCAGAGGACCTGAATTTGATTCCCACCACTCACACGGTGGCTTTCAACTGTTTATAACTCCAGTTCCAGGGGATCCAATATCCTCTTCTGACTTATGTGGGCACTGCATGACAGAGGTACACCTATCTACATGCAGGCAATACACTTATACACATAAAATAAAAATAATAAATAGAATACATTTTTTAAAAAGTGTAGATCCAAAAGCCAGCAAGAACGGCCAGGTGAGAAAAACTCATATTGTAGAAAGCTGTATCTCTCAGAAATATTCTGAAATTATTTAAATAATTCATTTCAGCTACTATTTGTGTGTGAGTGTGGGGAGGCATGCGTGCTATGACATTCCTGTAGAGGTCCCTAGAAGTCAGTTGTCTCCTAATTTTCCATTTACTTCAGGGATCCAGCTCAGGTATTCATCCTGTGGGGTTACCACCTTTACTGGTGAGTCACTTTGATAGTCCTTGAGATAGAAATTTTAATGAAAACCAAGTTTTATTTTAGAACTGGCTTTATAATCTTTCTCCTTTATATACATACTGACCTAAACTGTAGCCACCTAGGGTTTCTCATATAAAACCGGTCTTTATTCTGGGACTGGAGGGAGGACTCAGAAGTTAAGAGAACTGGCTGCTCTTGCAGAGAACCCAGGTTTGGCTCCCAGCACCCTCATGGCAGCTAGCATCCTCATGTTTGTAACTCCAGTTCTGGAGATCTGAGGCCCTCTTCTGACCCTTCTTAGATTTACTTTATTATTTGTGTGTGTGTGTGTGTGTGTGTGTGTGTGTGTGTGTGTGTTCATGTATCATGTGCTGGTAGGTGCTAGTGGAGGCAGGCAGAGGGCGTTGCATCACTTGAAGATGAAGATACAGGCAGTTGTGAGCCACCTGATGTGGGTGATGGGAACGGAACCTGGGTCCTTTGAAAGATGAGCAAACACTCTTAACTGCTGAGCCATCTCTCTTGTCCTGAATCTTTCTTTTAAAAGTTGACATGATTAAGAATTGGAACATTTGCTTTGGAATCTAATTAAATAAGATTTTTGAAACTCCTTTAAATTTCTATTTGGTTATCTGAATTTCACCCAACCTTTGGAATTTAATATTTGATAAAGTCATTAAATGTAAATGGCATAAAGTTTTGGGAAAACATATAAAAATCAAAGTGAAATGTGAAAATAAAACACTCCAAATACACAACAAATAACCGCTGTGAGCATGTTAGTGCCAAGAAATCTTTCTGTGCCATCCTTGATATTCAGACACCTTCTTTTTGTTGTAGCATTAATTTATCTTCTCTTACATGTCACCATTTCCCCACAGTATCTTTCTGAACCACTTTTATGGAGCTAAATGTCTATCATTTAATCCCAGGTTCTCTTTGGGTGGCTGAATTGGGTTATTTCAAAGGATGCAGTCTTTTGGGTACTGATCTTGCCTGTAGTCTAGAACATAGTAACGCATTACTTCCTTATTTCCATATATGAACAAGGTGAAATAAATGGGAACCCAGCACAGTCCAAACATGTGGATGACTTAAATTTGGATTGGTTGTGTTCATCTGAGTGATAGCACTGCTGTAGTTAGATGATATTCTCTATTAAAAGAGGAAAACAACTCGTATCAATCAGTTTTCTGATTTTGGAGAATGCCTTATAGGACAAATCCTTTTCTTGCTATGAACTTGCTTCTGTTGACAACTGTGGAAATCATTCAGTTTTGTATCAGGGAGAATAAAGTTCATACATTATAGATTCTATATGCTTTAGTGCTGATTTTCTTTCTCTCTTCAACAAACCAAAGACTAGTCTAATTTAGCAGAGCCGAGATTTTCTCATCCCAGAAATTGAGCAGGGCTAAACTCTAGGGTTGCTTGCTCTTGAAACTTACTGTTTGTTAATGTTTTGTGCATGTTTCCTTTCATAGAATACCTGAAAGAAATGGATAAGTGGATAAGCCTGATCCAAGCTGTACTTGAACAGACAGACACATATACACACACACACATATATATATATATATATATATATATATATATATATACACACACACACACACATCAGAGAGAGAGAGACAGACAAACAGACATATCTCACACACAGAGAGAAACACAATCATATCACACACACAGATACAGAGACACACAGAGATATCACATGCACAGACAGAGAGAGAGAGATATACAGAGACACACACAGGCACAACACACACATGCACAATTCCTCTGATCACGACTTGCATTTTCAATATTTTTATGCACCTTCAAGCAATGATATGTATACAAAGATGATTAGCATGAGTTTCATGAGATGCTTAAAAAGCAAAGAAACTTTCCAGATTTCAGTTTTGTCCACTTTTCTCTTGCTGTGACAAAACATCCAATAAGAGCAGCCTGAGGGAGGGTTGATGTGGCTCCAAGCATGATTGGGAAATCATGGTAATTTGAGGGTTGATGTGGTTCTCAGGGTGACTGAGAAATCATGGTGACATGAGGTGAGGTATTTATTTTCACTCTAATTGCAATTAAAAAAAAAACAGAGAGATTTGAAGCTGGAGCTCACCTAGCTTTCTCCTTTTGACTCCAGCCACAAAGGGTGCCGACCACACTTAGGACGGTTCTCACCTCCTCAGTTAAACCTTTGTGGAAGCACTCTCATGAACACACCAGAGATATGTTTCCATGGTCATTCAAAATTTTGTCAAATTGACTGCGAAAACTAACTACTGTATTCCACATTACACAGTTTTGCAAAAGTAAATAAATAAATACTACATTACCACTTAAATGACATGTTTAGTTTTGACTTGTGTTTTGGGTGTTAATTACCCAAAGGAATAAGATGAGGAAACTACTTTTTACATTCTTTCTAAACCGTACATGTCATCAACGGAATTAAGATTTCTTTGTTTTCAGGTTTAAAAGGCACAGGACTTTTTTGTTGTTCGTTTGTTTTTTTGAGACAGGGTCTCCTTGTACTTACAGCTTAGAATTCACTATGTTCACCAGGCTGACCTTGATCTCACAGAGATTCTTCTGCCTCTTCTTCTCTAGTTCTGAGATTAAAAGTGTGCATTGCCATGCCAGCAAGGTACAGGGCTTTTAGAGTTGTTATGAACATAAATATGTCTCCACTAGTCATAAAAATGTTCACTAGACATTTTTACACCAACTGTCTCCAATGATGCAAGATACCTTAATTTTATGTGACTGCATATCTTAGAATATATGCATATATAAAAATGCAGTACTTTACTAATTATTTAAGGTACAATACTGTGAATATAGTGAGATGAATAAATATATTAGTAAAATTAATTTAATCTTCTTTTTTATCCTTTTAAAAGTCAGAGTGTATCTCTGCCTAGCATGTGTAGTACATAATTATATTTCTGTCTTCCAGTTCTGCCCTAGATAGGTAGATGAGAGAAAAGATTTATTTAAAGGTAAATGAATAGATGTGACAGTATGACAGTATGCATATATATATATATATATATATATATATATATATATATATATGTATATATAAAATCTCCATGGAACAGAATAAATATGCAAATACTTCTGTCTCAAAGGAGCATTATCTCTGGGTGATGGGTATTATTATGATTACCTTAGAATGTGTGCCTGATAATAATAATAATAATGATTAGAGATCTTTATATGACTTCTACAGTTTCTTCTTTTCTTAGACAACTCTATCCTAGAGAGAAGAAACATGCTTCTGTTAAGGTTGTTGTCTTCTTAACTTTCTTATGGTTTAATTTATTTTATCATGATTTAACCTGGACACCAATGGAGTTCAGTGTTTCCTTACGCACTTGATGTCTGTGATCCTTCCTCAGATACCTGACTTCCTTCAAGGCCTTACTGTTCAGAAACAAATGCTAATTTTTGCTACTGACTTTTATTTTCTCATTTGCAGAGTTTTCATTTGCGAGGTGAATTCTTCTCGAATCTGCTAGACTCACAATCTTATCTCATAAGCTAGGGTAAAATCATAACAGACACAAAATTTACTTTTAAGAAAATATATTTTAATAAAAGTATATATCAGTATTTTATGGGAAAAAATTCCCGGATATCTGGTTGAAACATTTCCTTCACAATAATTAAAGTTATATAATAAAGATGAGATGTGTTGGTTTTTCATAATACTTGGGCTTTCCTTCATAAAAATGCTTTGCTTATTATCTTATAAATATTCTCTCTGTAGCACGGAGGCCTTAGTTTAAGGTAGGCAACGTCTTTTAGCAATATTAAGATATTGACTCTGGAATCAGTCAGGGAATGAGAAATGAAGTTATGCATATTTAATCTCCTCGGCAAGGATTTGAGGGCGCCTCTGAGAATAAGAGAGAAAATTAATAACCCCATCCTCCTTCACAAGGGTATTTATGAGACAAAATTACATCAAAACATATGGTAAAGCATTTAGAAAGTATAATAGGATATAAAATATGAAGACTTTTGTGATTGTTTTTACAACTGATAATTACATCATTTAAACTTTAGAAGAAACATTCATTTGACTTTTATGAGTTTAACATTTCCTTAAAGCCCTATGGACCACTTCCTTTTTTCTTTAAATAAAAAAAAATCTATTTTCACATCAATAATAGAATGTATATTTTCCTGTGTGGTTATTTTTTTAACCTTTCAAGAATTCTACTTTATCTTGAAGAGTGCTTGGCCTTGCCTGCCTTTTCTTAACAGACTGTGCTGAGGGACACTTCTATGTCATTCCTCTGAGCAAAATAAATAATGTAGAAAATACTATTTCTTTCATGGGTGAAGAAAAGAGCAGAGAGAGGCTGCTGCACCTCCCTGCACACTGGCCAGCATATATAACCCCATAACATCAAATGATAGACTCATCATGCGATCTGTCTGTGTGTATATCTAAGGTCTTTGAAATAGTTATTTTTATACTAAGCAATACAGAGCACAATGATAAAAAGAGAGAAGAAAAAGAATTATCTTGGACCTTATGTACACATCACACTACACAGAATGTCTTCAAACAAATGTATGCTTGGGTATTGATACCTCTACAAATGAGGAACATTTACTGAAAAATCAATGACATCAAATATCAATTTAATATTATTTGTTTAATAGGAAGGGAAGAAGAGAAGGAGAAGGAGGAGAGAGGGATGGAGGAGGGCGTAAAAGAGGGAGAATGGGTCAATTATATCATGCGGAGTGCTCCCTAAGGAACAAACCGAACTTTCTTCTCATCAGAAAATTGAACTGTATTGAGTATCTTCTTTTCATTTTGAATTCTGGAGTATTTATAGATCAGTGTTCTTTGCCCTAGAACAGAAAACAATCCAGAAAAACTTTGGTGTCGTGTTCATTAACTCTTGTTGAAGCTGTGAACCCTTAGGGAACCCGATTTAGGTGTTTCAGGTAGAAATCTTGTGTGTATTTCTAACTTAAAATTTTGATGTGCTTCTGTGCTCCTGACACACTTTTCCCACACACGGCGACCAGTAGGTAAAAAGAATTCATTATTTTGTGCTAATAATTCCTACTTTTGATGTGAGGATTTAAAAAATCCCAGCAAAGCTTGGCATGATAACACACACCTATAATCCCCACCCTTGGCAGGCAGAAGAAGGATTTCCGGAAGTGCAGAGCCAACTTACACTTCACAGCATCTCCCAAGTCAGTCATAACAATTACATGGATAGACTCTGTGACAATAAAAAATAAAGACCAAAAATAAATCAAAATCAAACAGACAAGCAAAAGTATTTCTAGGGCTGGCCAGATAGTTCAGTGTTTAAAGGTGCCTACCACTATGTCTGATTGCCAGAGCTTGATTAGTCAGAACCCTTACAATGAAAGAAGAGAACAGACTCCTGCAAACTGCCTTCTGATAACTATATGTGTAGCATGGGATGTAAATGTGTGTATAGGCACATACATACACAATGAATAAATAAATATAAACATATCTTAGAAAATGAGATGCTGAGCTTAGAGGACATTTTCTCTTAGAGAAACCACTTTTAATAAGTGCATTCATCTGAGCTGAACATGAAGAACGTTTTGCAGTTTTCAGGAGTAACCACTACAAATATATGTTTTAAACATACCTTTGAAATGGAATCCTACTATTTTGGTCATGCTGCTTTTGATCTCCAGGATTTTTCTTTTGCTGCTTCAGTCCCATGAGTAGCTGAGCACTGTACAAGGGTACTTTATGCTTCTGAGTGTGTATGCATACACATACACATGTGTTTATATATATATCAGTACTACATAAGATCAATATCCACTTCAATGACAATATCACTAAAGTCTTTTGCAACAAAGATGGACTTGAAGAGAGTGGTCTGAGAAACTAGTCTACAACTATGCAGTATAATGATTAACTTACCAATATTATAGCTAACTATACGATTAAAGGTGTAAGTTTTTGTAAAATTCTGTCCTGGTTTCATGAGCCTCTATTCCATTATTCATGGAAAAAAAGATATATCAATGAACAGGACCCAATTTTCATAGTGTAATTGTTGTTGTTTTTTTTTCAGCATAAGTACTAAACTGGCCCACAGTCTTTCTCTTTACATTAGTTAAAATCATCCCACTTTTTAGTGTCTGTATTGATATTTTTCGGGTTTGTGCTCTCTCCCTAGATCTTCCAGTTTGAAAAGTTTTCCCATGTTTATGACAGGGAAAGGCTGAGTGAGCTGAGGCTCATGAATTATTCCTGTATTAATTGTCGTTCAGCAAAGGTGTTAGACTGGGGCTGTATATAGCCTGCACACTCTAGCCTGCCTCTGAGGTTGAGAAGTTTATAGTGTTCATTGGACCAGTTGTCCTTTTATTGTAGCTGATCTAAGGGGAATTTAGGTAAAATTCTGATACTTGATATTAGAATCAATACTGTCATATGATGACACATGTCAGAATAGTTAGACATAAGTGGCTAGAAAGATTTCAGAAATAAGTAGCATTTTTTTACTCAAGTCTGTTGATTTTGTGAGAGAATGACTTAAATTTGTTTATTTTCTTGAAAGATACTGGCTAGATTAGATATATCATGAGTTGCTGGTACCTATAGAAGGCAGAAGAAGCCAAACTCCTTTGGACCAGGAGTTTCAGATGATTGAAGGCATCTTGATGTGTGTGGTACAAACTGAACCAAACTCAGGTCCTCTAGAAGAGCTGCAAGTATTCTTAAACATTGAGCCATCTCTCCAGTCCCTTTTAAGGCTTAAGATACATTGTATTATTTGTTTAATCTTTGTGGTTTTACATTACTGCCATTGTCTGCTTTTCCTTTTGAACACCCATACACACACACACACACACACACAATATACACACACTGGATGAAAACACGAACACACATGCACAGTGGAAGATAATATTTGTGATAGCAGTGGCTTGACTTATTTTATTTATGGTTGTGTTTCTACACTTAGGAAATTGCCCAGTACATAGTGTGAAGAGTCAATAAATATTTTTTGCCTGCCTGCATGCATGCATGAATCTTCATTTGTGTAAGCCAGAGAGAGCTCCCTGTGAGAGATGGTCTAATTATCCAGGAGCATTTATCACACCCCTACTGAAAGTGCAGCCTGTGCCCTAGCAGTTTCGACATCACTTGATGAGTTCTTAAAAAGGCATCATCTCTGGTCCCATCCCAGCCCTCAATGAGAGAATCTGCTTTTCATCAAGTCCCGTAAGTACCTCCCACTGCACATGACCATGTGAGATGCCGGGTCTATTGAGTAATCATTCTTGATGTCATAACTTCTCCTACACTTTAATTAATCATGACAAACTTTTCCTTTGCGTCTCATCCAATAAAAACTGAAACATCTTTTCACTGTCAAAGTCCCCACACCTCTGACTAGTCAACTGTGACTGACATGCAAAGGTTATGGGGTCAAGATTGTATATTTAATAAAGTTTTTCACTTTCTCTAAATTCAACACATTAGCAGAACTGTGGTAATTGAAACAAGTAGATGTAACAACTAATGTGGTGGTTTGAATGAGTAAAATTCTCCATAGACTCACATATCACGCTGTATACGCACTGTATGCTCTGTTAATGGTGCTGTTTGGGAGGTAATGGAACCTTTAGCAGGTATAACTTGCTGAAGTGTGTCACTGAGGACTGGTTTTGAGAGTTATAGCCTCTCCCCACTTCCTGTCTGCTCCCTCTTCTTAGGGTTGTGGCTGCAGACGGGGGCTCGGAGCGCAGCGTCTTGCTTCTGCCGCCGCACTGACTGCTGCTGCCAACTTCCTTGCCACTCTGGACTCATCCATTTGTAACCACAGGCCCATATGAACTGTTCCTTCTGAAAGTTGTCTTGCTCAGGGCATTTTACCGCAGCCAAAGAAATGCAACTAATACAGGCAATAACTTCTTATGTATGCTAAATAAATTATATGTTCAAAATTCAAGTTAAAAGCTTGGTAAACAATCTTTCAGTGAATTTACAGTTTTACACATTAGCAAGAGAAGAGTAAACTGAAAAGGACTGATGGAAGAATTATAAAGAAAAATTTAAAATCCCAATGTTAATTAATTTAATAGGAGTGGAAAAGTATTGTAAGTCTTAAAATATTCTTTCCATCACAGGAGGTAAATAACGTAAATATTCAATAGGACTTAAAAGTGAATGCAAACATCATTTTGCTGGCGTGTGTGTGTCTGTGTGTGAGTGCATGTGTGCATGATTGTCTCTCTGCATGTGTTCATGTCTGTATGTGTGCACATGTGCTTGCGAATAGCATGGGTGTGTGTGTGCATGATTGTTGAGACCAATAGTTGATGTTGATGTTGGATGTCTTCCTCAATCACTCTCCACTTTTATATGTGTGTATGAAACAGGGACTCTAAGTGCCTTTGGAGTTCAGCAATTGCTTAGCTAACTCTAAGGATCCACCTTCCTCTACCTCCCTCTGCCTTTGGGAATACAGGCATGTGCTGCCATGTCTAGCTTTTAACTGAGTTTGACAATCTTAGCTCAGATCCTCAACTGGTTATCAAAGTACTGTACCTGAAAGGCGGTAATTTTCAATTAATTGTTACTGAGGCATGGAATGTTGTACAGCATAATTAATATATATAGTATACCTACATGTATATATGTACATGTAGTATATATATGTACATATATGTAATATATATGTATTTCCATGTGTCATAATGATACAAAGTTATTGGGGACCCCAGTATTAAAATATAGACCCACAATCCTGGAGAGGATGACTCAGTAGTTGAGACTCCTGGCTGCTCTTACCCAGAATCTGGGTTTGGTTCCAAGCACATACATTGGTCCTGATAGCCTTCATAGTTTCAGTCCGAGAGGATCTTATGCCCACTTCTGGCCTCCATGGGCATTGCATGCACATTGTTTAAACACATGTAGGCAAAACACCTCACAAAAAATAAAAATAAGTAGAAGACTTTTAAAAATTATAATCCTAGGCTTCAGAGTGCACAGGCTCACTGAAAGTAAAGCTGGAAAAGTGGGTTCAGTCAACTCAAGGATAAATATTGTGAGAAAAAGAATTGCTTTCCCCCATTGCCCATCTTTCTCTTATTCCTCTAGAGAGCTGAAGATTTTTTTTTTTTTGGGGGGTGGTGGTGGTGGTTGGGGGCGGTTTCTAGTCACCAGCCACAGAACCATTTCAAATGATGTAGCTATGGCCACCTTGCAGCTGGACTTGGCTCTGTGCCTAGACCTGTGCTCTACCAGCTGGGTATAAGCAGAAGTTATGTGAAATCTCCAGGTCATGGCACTAAAGGAAGAGGCTGGCCCTTCCAACTTATCACAGGTTAGAAAATGAACTTGGCAAAAGGCATCAAAGCCACTGTCTGTATTCCAGGAGTTTCAGATGTCAGCATCACGCTGAGAGACACTTTCGGCAGCCCCAGGCTACTTAGATTTGGATGAGATTGCAGGAGAACATTAAAATTCTATCTTATTCCACCATTGCTATTTTGGCCTTTGTTAGGAAGCTTGATCATTACGCCTCCCATTATACCAATGGAGAGCTCTCACAGCAGCAATAAAGGAGAGTCAGTGACAAGCAGACGCTTAAATTCCTGCCTCAAGGCATGGAGTAAACTGAAAAGAGTTTAAGAAGGAAAATACATCTCAGTACTTAAGTCTGTATAGGGAACTTTACTAAAATTATTAAGCTCAACTAATTGGGAATACACAATAATTGAATATATCCCCTTGTACATTATTTTTCCTTTTTTCTATATGTTTCCTTATTAAACTTAGTACATTGGCAGAAAAAGCTCAGGATCATCAAAGAAGCAAAATGGATGGCTCAGAAAACTGAGGAATCCTGGAAAGCCTTTACCAATTAGGAGAAAACTGAAAACACAAACTACTGAATGTTTGAAAAAAATTCACTTTATAAAAGCAAACCAACAAGCATAAAACATTATTTGAGGGACGGAGTGATGATTCATTTGATGAAATGTTTGCCATACAAGCATGAAGGCCTAGGTTTGATATCCAAGACCTATGTACAAAACCCTAAACCGTGTGTGATGGTGTGTGCTTTTCATCTTAGCTCTTGGGAGACAGTAAAAGGAAGATCTTTGGGCTTGCTACTCAGACTAATGGTTAAGTCCTAGGTAACTGTATTTGTGAAAGAAAAACACAGTAGACAACACTTGAAAAATGGTGTTTGAGGTTGACCTCTGACCTTCACATGAATTTGCTCACACATGTGTATGCATATTCACACACATGTACACATACAATAGTAGAACATGAGGATCTGAGTATTCTCTTCTATTCAGTGTGGAAATGAGAAGGTCTGGTTTAACCCATGGGATCCTGTAGGTCATCCATAAGGGGAGAGAACAAACAGAAGGGCCTACTGTATTTCCCATTCATTGACCCAGAGCTTCTCAGTGGTATCCTGCAAAGAAACCTCAGTGCATGTCCAGTCAAGGCAACAAAACTTTCATCTCTTAGATATCACTGTTCACCTGTCAAATCCTGTATGTGGCTCTAAGAAGCTTTGCTGCACACCATTATTTAAAAAAAAAAAAAAAAGTTCTTCTTCAGCATCACCAGAGACAAGCAGACTGAGGCCTCATAGCTCAGCTGATCAGCAGGCTGGGACCTGACCTTCTTGTGAGTCACAGTTACCCTCAGAGAGTAAGACCTCTACAAGATGTTGGCAATTTTGCTTCCTTTAAGGAAAAATGGTCAGATGAGATCATCCCTGATGCTTTCCTTTAGATTGTTGGCAAGCAACAGAAGTGGGCCAAATTCAAGTCTAAGAAAATGAAATGATTATCCAAATTTTGTTATGATTTTTATTAGTACATATTATGTGTAGTTTTATGACATTTAGAAACTATATATAATGTGTTTTGATTGTGTCCTACGCTGTTAGTCTCTTGCCTGCTCCCATTTCTGTGGATCCCCTTCCTTTTCCCTGAGTCCATTTTCTACTTTTATGTATTTTTATTTTTTGGTGATTCAGTGAGGTTCATCAGGTTTGCATATAGGAGCATGGAATAGAGGCTTGTTTTCAGGAGCATGGGCAACTTAGCAATGATTACACCACCTGGGAAATAAAGGTTTCAACCTCCCCTATCATTATTCTCGGCATATAAATCTTCAAGATCCGACCTCAGGGTGGGACCTCTGAGGCCCTCCCTCCTCCATCATAGAATCTAGGCTGTCTCAGTCTTTGCTCCTCTTGTCCAAACCATCACAGCTGCTGGGATGCCAGCAAGAGAACCAGAGAGCCATTTGATTTGAGAAGTCTTCGTCAATGAGGATCTCATTTGAGTACAGAGGCCAAAGACAAAGCGGGCTCTGAGAGTCTGCCTGGAGTCACTGGTGTCTGTCCTGAGACTGCTGGGCACGGGGAAAGGTACGAAGGTTGGGGCTTCCAGTCACATCTTACATGCAATAGCATTTGATTTGAGAAGTCTTTGTCAATGAAGATTTCATTTGAGTACAGAGGGCAAAGACAATTAGTTTTTCAGCAAGATGACAGAAGATGAGAAGCTCAAGAGAACAACCTCTATCTTCCAGACACTCATCAGCAACCCAGGGTCCAGCAGGCCATCTTATTACCATCTGTTTTGCAGGGTCTTGTGGGATGACTTAGGGTCTCAGCATGTAGCTCTGCTTGGCTTGGAACTTGCTATGTAGACCTGGTTGAAGTCATACTCACAGAGTTCCTTCTGCTTCTGTCCCTGCCATCCAGCCACTCACACCATCATCACTTTATTTAAATGCATTAATGAGATGCTCAGAAATTAAAAGCACTTACTACTCATGTGGGGTTCAGCTCCCAGTATCCACATGTAGCTCACAACAATATAATTCCAGTTCCAGGGCATCCCACACCCTCTGGCAATGGCACGCATGTGGTTCACATCATAAATTTTTTAAGTGGTCTTTATGAAGCAAATGTTTCTCTTTGTTCTCTGCAGGATCTCAGTTGAACTGTTTTCATGGTCTTCCTTAAAAAATAATCATTTTTATATTTATAACAATTAGTTTTACTCACACAGAAACTAGTGGTGAAAAAGCAGAGAAGCAAAGCAAATATTACCCCGTTATGCAAACAAGGAAAACACTTATACTGAATACCTTTTAAGAATGACCTGTGAGAACAGAATACAAAGGAGGAATGTCCCAGAAAACACCCACTGTGAGGAACAGACTTTGAAGGAAGCTTCCTTTTACATTTCCCCAAGCTGCTGTGACTTATAAAGGGTACCAAAACATGTATGAGAATTCCTGTAGTTGAAAAAAGATAAACAAAACAATGTGGTTTTTCCTTGGAAGAAGGATATCTATCATGCTTGCATCACTAATTGGTCTTGGGATTCTAGAAGTTGCCTGCTACAGGTTTTCCTTGGGTTCAGTTTATGTTTCAATGGAATGATTCAACCTAAACACTGAACCGATGATTTGTTCCTTAAATTTTATAACATTTTAAATTTCAAAACAGTTATTTGAACTGAGAAGTTGGAGATTAGTTTATCAATTATCTGGCACTTTTATATTTGTCATTTTATTATAGTTATTAATGTGTATTAACTGTTGCGTTTAACATATTCGATAGCGACAATGTTTAACATACACAATTCATATTTCAATCATATTCACTGTTGCAAAGTGCGCTTTACAAGCCTGATGAGTCTAAAAGATAGTTCTTGATTTACACATCCGTGTGTGTGTGTGTGTGTGTGTGTGTGTGTGTGGATCTGTCCAGCAGGCTTCAAGAATCCGCCTTTGTTCATCCTCACCCTGGTCAACAGTGCCGTGGTCATAAACATGCCATCATGAGTACTGAGGATTCGAAACCAGATCCCCACTGTACTGACTTGGACATGTCCCCAGTCCCCTTATAATTCTTTTTTATTAAATGTAACAGGCTCCCACGTGCAAAGTTTGTTGATATTCTACATCTACATCTGAAATCAAGGAATAAACAAATTCAAATTATATATATTTACTGACAATGTAGGAATAGAAAGTTAATAAGGCACACTGAAAATGAAATTTGATATAAATTAGGCAAATGTGGAATACTCTAAATATTACATGGGTCATAAGGTTCATTTGGTAAGGGGAGGAATATAAATCTTTGATGCATATAAACCACACTCACACACACACACACACAACACACACATATATATATATGTATATATATATATATATATATATATATATACCCCACATAAAGAGAAATAGATGAAGAAAAAAAGAAAAGAAGAAGAAGAGACAGATCTATTTTAAGCTATACTATTTACCAGTTTCAAAACATTGCATTTCCTCTCTAGAAAAAAAATAATAATTATAGAAATTTCTTAAAATAAGTAGTATCTATTTTGTTTATAGTGTTGTTATTATGAATGAAGAGACAAGCATAGCACATTAGATATTTTTATGTAGTTAAAATTAGAACACAATTAAAGATGGGAACATCATATCATATTTTAACAGATTAAAATAATCAACTAACAAGTTAGTCAATTTCATTAGTAAACACTGAATTAGAGACTCCTGTCATCAAATTTTTACTCACTGAATGAATTTGCATGAATGAAAAATCGAGGCGAACAGTAAAATATTCTAGTCTTTTTTTCACATCGATGATTTTGAGGTATTAAGGAATTCCAGTTGAATCTGTAGTACTTAGAATTAGCCGTGGATGGTTCTGAACAATTCATAGCTTTATAGAAAGCCAGTGCTCTCCTTCAAACATCACCAGCTATGGTTCACCTGTCAATCAGCTGGAGTTGGAGATAAAGAGGGAATTTATAAAGTCTCCACCGAGTGTGGCCGGCAGCACCTACCACAGAGCAGATGAAGCATTAGGAACAGTTCTGTTTACAGCAATTAACTGGGCCCAAAGCCTTGTCAGCAGTTTCCTTGGTGCAGCCTTTCTTTGTCTCTGTTCTTTAATATTCAGAACTTGCTCAACTATCGTGAAAAATGGAATACATCCCTCTGTTGCAATTGATACATGTGATAAACCAGGAAGCTGAGCTACAGTCATGTATCTGAATGCTCCAGGGAGCTATCACCAACCTCAGTCCTGTGACAGGAAGCAGGGGCTTTGTGGAAATGTGTGCTGTCAGAATTTTTCCAGCTGAAAGCAGAGGCCTTCTAATGAAAACTCTCAGATCAGCAACTAACTGGTCATGCAGCTGACAATATTTAACAGAACACTCATTCTTACAGTAAGGTAAAGGACACTGCTGCTTAGTACTAGCATGTAAGCTTCAGGGATGTGTCACTGTTGCTTAGTACTAACATAGGTAAGCTTACAGGCCAGGCCAATCGTGTCCAGCTTTTACATGAGTGCTGGCCCAACTCAGGCCCTCACACTTAAACAGCAAGATGATCTGCTGAGCTGTCTCCTCAGACTATTTTCATAAATTTTAAGAGTAACAAAATCAGGAACAAGAGAAACATTAGTTTAGTGCATGTGACTATATCAAGTATTTAAGAGTATCATATTTATTTTCTTTACAATTCATTTTTTAATTTTTCCTTATTATTTAAATCTTAATTTAGTATTCATACATGCAAATGTTGTGTTTAATTCAATGCACATCCATCCATTCTCTCGACTCCAGTTCCCGCTCTTCCCCTTTCCAGTTTTCCCTCCTACTCTGGGTGCTCTCTCTTTTTTATTTATTTAACGCCCATTGAGTATATCTAGTGTTGCCCGAGTATGGAACTATCTACTGAAAGGGCCAGCATCCCTGAAGAAAATAACATTCCTCTCTCAGTGGTCATTAACTGCCAATGGCTCCTCGATTAGGGTGGGATTCATGAGCCATTTTCTGCTAGGTTTTTGGCAAGTCTTGTGCATGCAGTCCCAGTTGTTGTGAGTTTCTGTGTGAAACTATGCTGTCAGGTCCAGCAAATGCTGTTTTTGCTACAGACATTCGTTCTCTCTGACTCTAACAGGCTTTCCACCTCCTCTTCTGTGCTGATCCCCGAGCCTTGGCAAGAGAAAGTATGGAACAGATACCCCATTTAGCTAAAGAATCCAGAGTCTCTTGTTCTGTACACACTGACTGACCAGCTGTTGGTCTCTATCAATTGCCATCCGCTTCGCTGATGGTTGAGAGATGCACAATTCTACAGGGATAAAAATAGAATATAAAAAAGTAAAGGGCAACATTTTACTGTGTCCATTAAGCAGACTTTTTGGCAATCTGGTATTTATTTAAATCGTAACTGATTATATCAAGGTGTAATAATAGTTTATTAATAATAAGTGAACAGAAATTTATAGCATAAGTTCTTTTTCTGTAGTATAATAACTAGATCTATTTCCATTGTAATAGGATTGAATTTGACATATATTGTCAAGTAGATATTTTTTAAACTAATAAAATCTCTTCTGAAGTTTTAAGTGCTTATATCATGAATATATATTTTCTTTAGAAATCTCTGCCTATTCATCATCTTAGTTATATTCCTTTTAATACTAAATTTTAATGAATAATTTATTAAGATAAATTATTTCATTAATATCTTTTGGTTATCACTAAATGAATTCATATTCAATGAACAATGTATCATAAATTATGTTATGAAACACTGCTCAAGGTCATACAACCCTTCTTTATGAACTGTGGCACACACTACAGAAAGAATCCTCTCAACTCAAACAGAAAGGATAACCAAAGTGGAAGACCTTTTCAATTAGAAAATCAAAATGTAATTCAACCAAAATTGTACTTTAAAACATTTGAAATTTATTCTTTATTCTTTATTCTCTGTGTGTGTGTGTGTGTGTGTTTGTGTGCATGCTTGTGTGTATATGGGTATATGCACCTGCAGAGGCCAAAAGAGGGTATTAGATCCAAAGGAGCAGGAGTCACAGACAGTTGTGAGCCATCCAAAATGGGTGCCGGGAACTGAGCTGAGGTCCTTTGCAAGAGTAGTATATTCTCTTAAATGTTGAGCCATCTCTTTAACCCCCTTTGAAAATTTAATTGCAGTTTTATTGGATTTGTAACTGTGGTAATCAATAATCTTGATTATCTACTTAAAAGAGATACAGAATCGCCATGAATATCAGTCTTTGAGCATCGCTGTTGATTATGTAGGTCAGGTTAGTTGATGAGGGAAGATCCGTTATACATGTGGACAGTACCACTACATGCACTGGGATCCCAGACCAGGAAGAAGCAGATAGTGAATGCACTCCAGCATCCATCCTCTCTGCTTCCTGACTGTGGATGTGACCAGCTGCCTCCTGCTCCCTGCCATGACAGCTTGTGTCCTCAAACTATGCCAAAGTAAATGTTTCCTTCAGTTTCTTTTGTCAGTTATTTTGTTAGAGCAACAAGGGGATTACCTAAAGTAGAATTGTAAATCTAGTAGAATTGTAAATCTTTAGAAACGTTTGATACAAGAATGCGGGTTCAATGTTGAATTTCATAAATATGAAGAATATATTAATGTAATCAATAGATAACATTTAATAATTGGTTCTTAGGAATATTTGGAACAATTGCAGTAATAATAATAATAATACTTGTATTCTCTAATCAAAATTAATCCTTAGCTTTAAGTATGATATATGAATATTTTATTTAAAATGTAATGCTTATTTGTGATTACCGTTTTATCTCTCAAATTTTTCCATTGCTTACAGCTTCTTATAGAAAACCTCTCATATAATCACGTCACAAAGAGCTCATGTATTTAAAGGTAATAAATTAAGTTCATGTGTGATTATCATAATTTATTTTCTTTACAAACAAAAATAATTTTCTCATACAGCAAATTGTGAAATAAAGCTCCATCAAAAGGAGGAATAAGTATTACAAATTTCTGAATTTATATGTAGAGTGGATGGTGTGGCTTTCCCTGGGCCTACACCTGCTCTAATAATCTCACTTTTAATTAGGTTGAGAAAAAGAACCTGCGTTTTCACTGACACTGAAAAATGTGCTTAATTAGCTAATTTCATAGTTGCAAAATTAACATCTTACTTGACTAAAACAACTCATTTGAAAGTTAGATAATTCACTTAAAGATGAAAAATTATTCATAGGAAAGCTCACAGGAACTGTTGATGTATGATATTCCTATTCTTGTTGAATTTGCTTCCATTTTAAAAGTAATTCCTCAGGAAACCTTAGCAAAGGAATCAATCCACTCTGAGACTTTTTGACAAAAACCATGTCATTGCTTTGAGGGAGAAAACTCCAGCACAATTAACAGTGATTTTTCTTCTTTTCCTAGTGGAATATTTTCATAAAGCTTTCTTTGTGATGCCTAATTTGGTTTGTCCACTTGACTAAATTTAAAATTGGCTTTTTTTCTCTTAAGTTCGCTTGCCAGCTCTTTTTATTGGAGCTAAGATAAAAAGCAGCACACTTTTCATATATTTTTTACAGATTTATTTTATTTTTATTTTTATATGTAAGACTGTTTTGCCTGAGTGCGTATTAGTGCACCATGTGTATGCCTGATGCTCTCAGAGGCTCTGGAAGAGGGTATCAGGTCCCCCAGAACTAGGATTACAGGCATCTGTGGGCTGCCATGGGGTGTGGGAAACAGGTGGGATCTGCAAGAGCCACTGAAACTCTTAACCATTGAATAGCTACAGTCCCTCTCATAATTTTCGTTTGCTGCCAGCACAAACATCAACATGTATTTACCTATTTTAATTTTATTTTTTTTGTTGTTATTGAATTTTTGTGATTTCCATACAATATAATTTGGTGGTATTTAGAACCCCTCCCCTATTTACACCTCTCCTCTTACTGACCCTTGCCTAATTTAATTTACACTATTTAATATATCTACATATATAACGTATCAAAATATTATATATATATATATATATATATATGATATGATTTCAATCCCCAAATATCTTTCAGTCCTTTGAGCCTGGTTAAGCTGCAAAGAATGCCATCCTTGAAACAGACTAACTCTTCTCCTTCAAGCAACCATCAGTGGCCAAAATTTCTTAAGTTGGGTTGAGGTTTCTTATCCACTTTCCTTTGACTATGATGAAATATTCTCTAGTTTGAGCAACAGTGACAAAAAATATTATGGGAGTAACCAACCCCTCCCTAACTGGATTTCTGGTCTGATTTCTAAGATGGAGCCCATATCTGACATTGATATCTGGCTTAGAAACCTGAGGTTAGACAGGTCACAGAACATAGGAGAGAAAGCCTAACAAGACTTTTATATTAAATAGTTATCATACTAAACTAACTCCTAATGACTTACTGTTATGCCCATAGATTAATGAGTCTCTCAACTCTCATAAGAGAGGTTTCCTTTGCAGCAAATATTGATTAACACAGAAACCCCACACTGACCAATGTGCAGAGAAGAAATGATTGAAGAGTATTCGTTACTGAATTGGACACCTATATCAAACCTTTGTCTTCCAAGGCTGAGAAATCGTTGGGAAAGTAGGTGGAAAGATTGTAAGAACTTAAGGTGGTGGATGACCAGAAGGACACTGAGTTTTGCAGGCAGCTTGCCAGTTCCTCATACGAACTGACAGCAATGGTAACAGCATGTACAAGTCCTATGATTGCTTAAACCAAACAGAATCCCAGTATTTTATTTATTTTAAATTTATGTTTTCATATGTTTGTGTGTGTGTGTGTGTGTGTGTGTGTGTGTGTGTGTGTGCACGCACAATATGTGTTTGGTAACCATGGAAAAGAGAAGAAAGAATCTGATCCCATAGAACTTGAGTTCTGGCCCATAGTGTGTTAACTGAAGAGGGTGCTGGGAACTAAGTCCAGGATCTTTGCAGAGCAGAGGTGTGCACAACTGCTGAGCCATCTCACAAGGCCCTCAACACACATATTTTTAAAGGACATTGAAACATGTATTCTGATTACTTACTACCCGTATTAGTCACTTTTCTGTTGCAGTGATAGAAACACTGACCAAGGGAACTGACAAAAGGAACAGTTAACTTAGTTTACAGTTCTAGATGGGCAAGAGTCCATCATAGCAGGGAGACATGGCGGCAGAGGTGGCTAGAAGAGATGCAGAAGCTAAGTGTTCACATCTTCAAGCAGAATGGTAAGCAGAGAGTGACTGGGGATCCAGCAAGGCTTAAGCATTCTCTAAGCCCACCCATAGTGACGTGCTTCCTCCAGCATGGCCACACCTTCTATGACCTCCCAAAACAGAGCCAGCAAGTGGGGACAAAATCCAAATACTTAGAGCCAATGGGGGACATACTCATTCAAACCACCTCAGTGCCCCATGTGCTTTTTACCCACTTACTTAAGCTGGGGTCTTTGATTCATAATTTATTTCTACCTTTACTTGTTCACTCTTCCTAGTAATGCGGTAGAAAACCTTTCCACCACTCTCTGCAGAACTTTTCTCATCTAATATTATGTCCACTTGCTAATACCTATCCTAAAACAACCCATCTATTCTCCAAATACTTTCACCTTTTTAAAATTGCTCCAAATGTATGCATGTTCACTCTTCCTGTAGTATATATGTATGTGAGTGTAGCATGTGAGTACTATGTGTAAATAGGTGCACGTGTATATATGTATATACATGTATGTGTGTGTACTCTATGTGTGGTTACATGTGTGTAAACATGTGTATGTTTGTACATGTGTGCTTGTGTAGCATGTATGTGTGTTCGTACAGTCCTTAGACATGTATGTATATACACATGAGTGAACATCAGTTTGTGTGTATCACATGTATATTTGTGTATATATGTGTCTAGTGTGCATATATGTATATAGTGTATGTGTACATGTGTGTAGCATGTATATGTGCTTATTGTGTGCATATATGTGAGGTATTGTATATTTGTATGTTCGTGTGTATGTATGTGTATATGTGTATGTGATTGTAGTGTGTGCATATGTGTGTTTAAGTTTGTGTATGTTTGTATGCTTGTAGACGTATGTATATGTGAGTATGTGTATAAGTGTAGGTATGTGAGTATAGTGTTTGTGTATGTGTGTGTATGTCTTTATATTTGTGTAGTTCTGTGTACATTTGTTTGTGTAAAAATGATGTATGTAGGTGTGTATGTGTATAGTGTATATATGTGTATACTTCTGTATAGATGTGTATATTTATGTATTTATGTATATATAGAGATAGTATGTGTATGGTTTTGTGTGTATATGTGCATGTGCATGCATATGAATAGTTTGTGTTTAGGTGTGTATTGTATATGTGCCTTTTAAGTATGTGTATATGGGCATAGTGTATTTTTGTGTTTGTGCATGTGCGTGTATAGTTGGTGTATATGTGTATAGTATGTGAATATGTGTATATATGTGCTCTGTTTATGTGTACATACGTGTAATATGTGCGTTTGATGTCCATGTACGCATGTACTATAACAGTTCTGTGTGGCTCAGAGGATAAGTTGTGTATGTCAGGGGCTCAGAGGGTGAATTGTACATGCCAGTTCTTTCATTATGTGAGTTTCAGGGATCAAACTCAGATCATCAGTCCTGGTGGTAAATGCCTTTACACACTGAACGTGAGCCAGATGTGGGTTCTGAGTATGTAAAATTCTATAGCACCTGATGAAGTTATTTTTATTTCTGTAGTAAACTAAGTTTCAAAATTTCAAGTAAGTATGTATTTACCCACATGTTTATACCTTTTTAGCTATTATAGATGCTCTGATATGATTTTATTAACTTAATCTGCCTATTTCTAAAAAGGATTTTGAAATATTCCCACTGAGATTTTTTTATGGTCCTTCTAAATCCTATAGATATATCGTTAAGATTTAATGTTTCTGTCAAGAATGCATAGAGATTTTTGTCCTTAATCTTTTGGATTGTGCTGTAAATCTTGCTAAAATGCCTTTTTTTGTTTAAGCTTAGTACTGATACACTCAATTATATTTTGTTTTAATATTGTGTAGTCTTTTGTGTTAAAAGTAACCTAAATTATCTTTTTTCACTGTTTTTATGGAAATTCCTTTCATAATTTAAAAAATTATATCTGTATGTTTCAGAGGGAAAGAACATAAATCTCATTCATTCAAACACTGTGATTTTTCTGTTTTTGATTCCTTAAGTTTCTCAGGGGAGTCTGTGTAATTGCTTAGAACTAATTCTGTGTCTCAGTTTTCTTTGTTTACTCTCCTTATATCTACATCTTTTTTCACTTATATTATTTTTTCATAAAATACAAACACAATAAAAACTTTATGAAACCCTACTCATGACAAATATGATTTGGACTAAAATTCCATGAAATTATGGCCACCTATGGAATATGAAACTCAAACAATCAGTCTTTCACTCTAAAGGGAGCATCTCTATGATTTCAGGATGGTGTACTTCAGGTAAGTCGCCTAAAATCACCTATGAAGCTGTTCATTTGTAAGAACACTCTGATGTCCCCAAGCTGATTGACATAGAGTACTTCATGTTTATCTTTGAAGTTTCATATTTATCACTCATTGATTTGTTCATCTCACTGTAATGTTATCTTTAAAATGTGGTTGGTGTCTTTAGCACGTATTGGAGTGCTTTCTTCAGCCATGCTTTTCTACCTGTTAAAAAGTATTTTGTCTTAAATATTTTCTTTGTATTTCATAATAAGTACTTGTTCAGTATTGAAAGCTTTGCTTTTCTTTTTAAAAACTTTCCTTTGAGAGTTTGTTGGAAAGGTCCAAAGTTAAAATTAAGAAGATGAAATAACAAAATAGAAATAAATCTAAAAATTGCACTCATTTTTTTTTTAATTTTGGTTGAGGATCACTTTCTCTTTAGTTTGACAGTTGCAATACTATTGATTTTGCTGAATTTTCTTAAGCACAAGCTAAGAGTCTTATGACAAAATTCATACACCAAATTTCTTTAATTCGATAAAACGTGTACTGATGTAGATTTTAATGAGGTCAAGAAAAGCTAAATCCTTTTCATGTCCCTCTCTCAAGCACTCACTCTGCTCTACCTAATCTAATGTATTACTATATTATCATTTGGGGTGGGGGTTGGAGAGAATGAGATATTTATTGTCTCTTTCTAGGTCTGACTTTACAAGGATGCTGCTGTAGGCTTGCCATCTATGCTATCGTATGAATATCATGATTAGTTTTGCATTGTGCTTTTGAGATTGATCATAGGATTGTATGTGGTAATATTTACTTTATTGCTGGGCAATTTATTCATTTCATGATTCTATCATAGAATTATGGGTCTTTGTATATTTCAGCATTTGGAGGGGAAGGTGTAGGATTCTGCTCATGTGTGTGGAAGCCAGAGGTCAATTTCCAGTGTCCTTCCTAAGGTGCTGCTCACCCTGATTTTGAGACAAAGGCTCTTATTTATCCTGGAGCTCAACAATTAGGTGAGACTAGCTGTCCTGTGAGCCCCAGGAATCTACCAGTCCATCTTTCCATAGGACTACACATGTGTAACACTGCATCTGCCTTTTCAAGGGGGTTCTGGGCAGGTAGCAGTGACTGCAGGGACCATTTCCCCAGCCCTCTCTCCAAAGATTGACACTAATGAGCTGTGCTATGAATTGGGAGAGGACTCGCCTATTAATGGAGTTAGAAATCACCTGCAAGTTCTGCCCTGCATCTCCTCATTAATGGCGACAGCAGGGCATTTCCAAATTGCCTACCCTCCTTACCAAATGAAAAGAATTTTCTGTATTTAATCTGGGTCAAAAGTCACCAACTGTTAGATGCAGAAGTTAATATTTTTCTCACATTGTAGAATTAATCACCTTGCTAGGGCCTCTGTGGGATCTGCTGTTGTCAGGTTCTCAAATTAAATGAAAATCTCAGCTATTATGTTGAGAAGACTCATGCGAATGCCACATATATAGAATCACAGTTTTGTTTCCTTTCACACAGAGATATTTCTGTTAAATATCAAGAAGTTTCCAAAAAAGTTCAGTTATTCATATAGCATCCTTCCAAGTGTGTTAGTGCAGCTATGGGCTCTGATACACACGCGCGTACACACACAGGTCACGTGTGTGTGCATGTGCATGTGTATCTGTGAGTGTGTGTAGGGGGTTCTTTTTTCAGTCATTATTTGTTTGGCAGTAGAAGAGGTAATTTATAATCTTTTTGAAGGCCCAGTGAGGATTTGTTCTCAACAGTGATAAATAACAGAGGGAAGGGTTGCCAACATCAGCAACAACTGACGATGCAGTGATGAGGATATTTTCTTGAGCTCTTCAGTGATGACATTTAAAGACTCACTGAGGTTGATTTGAAAATTAAATGAAATAATATATCCATTTAGAAATATCCAACATGGAGTCCCTTGATCCTAAAGAGACGGATCAGCTATATCATGCTTTTCTGCTGCTGAGTATTTTACATCTAGAAGCTTGCGAAGAAGTTATTAAGGAAGATTTCTGAAAACCACACAGATCATCTCTTTCTTGAGTTTCTGTTTATTCATTTATTCATTTTGCTAACTTTATTTATTATAGTTTGTGGTGGTTTATATTCTACTATGCATCTGTGGAGGCCAGAGGACACCTTGCCAGAGTTACTTCTCTCCTTTCCCAGTTATAGAACCCGGGTTAAGCTCCCTACTTGCTGAGTCATATCTCTGACCCAAGAATGATTTTTCCTTCCTTCCATGCTTCGGATGTTTCTCACCCTCATCACAGTCGAGTCACTGATAATTCGTAGTTGTCAAAAGGACAGACTGGTATCTTCCCAAGACGAGCCTAAAGTTCCATCCACTCATGCAGAAAACTGATTCATGATATTTGAATCAGTTAAAATGGTACTTCTCAGTGTTTTCAGTGGTGGATGATGACAAAGAAACTACAGCATTCCTCTTGAACCATATCATCATAATCAATCAGAAAGATATTCCTATAATTTACCTTTACGTTGATTGTCTCCAAATTTCTAAAGATGTAAAAATTCTTAAACTGATTTTAGGTTAAAATGATAGGATTATTTCTTTATTTACAACTTAACATTGGCTTTAAAAGTATTCAACACTAGAAACTGTTGCAGACAATAAAACCTTATCACTGCATCTAAAATTTTCTATCTCATCTCATATAGTTTGTAAGTGGTAAGGACTCATTTCAGGATTGTAAGAACCTGCCAAGACTTAGGGATCATTGCATAGGAGGGGTCAGAAGGAATTTAAGAGCAAGAACAAGTGGACATACAGAAGGAAACAGGCTTTTTTTTTTCCAAATAGCTGATCAGTTAAGCATAAGCACTCACAGTAATGATGACAGCATCCACAATACCTACATAAACTCAAAGCAGACAAAATCCCAGCATAGACTTGAGCTTGTGGGTAAGAAACCCCAGGCCTACATGGAGAAGAACTGGCAACTAATGAAAGTCGGGAGAGGAAGAGCCAGTCTCATTTAAGGGTGAGATTCTAGGTAGGCTGACCAGGTTCCAGTAGATGAACCCACCCCAAAGAGCGTTTGGGGACACACATATGATTCTATAGGCACACTTATAATTCTATAGGCACACATATGATTCTATAGGCACATATATACATGGAATTGAGCGGAGGTATCGGGGGAGCTGAAGACGGGGGAGGGGATCTAAATATCATCAAAGTATATTGTCTAAATTCACAACAATCTAAAGGAAACAAAAAGTCCAAAGAGATAAAAATAGATTGTAAGAGCCAGAGGTTGGGGAGGAGCTCTGAAAAATAGTGTGTTCTGGACATGAAGATGCCATTGGACTTGTAAACTCAGAGCAATCAAGATTCCTTGCATAAGACCCTCCTTTCCTACAGCGAGAACGTTACCAGAGACACCGGGGTTAAGGTCTGAAACTTACGAGGTAGAGGGTTGATCTTCAATGGCCTCAGGACTAATACCTAATTATCTGCCTTACTGTCAATTAGACATGACGAATACAAGAGTTGTAGAGTTAAATAGTTAAGTATTCCAAGACTTAATAAAGAATTGAAAATGTTTTGATGAACGAACAGAGGACTAAATAGTGTCTTGAACACATGCTCTTACTTTAAAGGCATGAGATCAAATGATACCACAGAGCAAATTTAGAGCCTAGAAGTGTTGGGTGGCTCTGGTGAATTTTCAGGCCTTTAGAACTGCCACGTTAAAGCTAATGTTTTCATCAAGAATGGTTGAGAATTTAAAACACTGAGTGATGGCATATGATATATTTATATAACATTCACTATTCAAAGTTCATTAAAAATATCTATTAGGAAATGTGGTTTAATGATGCTATGATAAAGATAAGTAAACAAATTTGGGATTAGGTTAAATACTTGGATAAGATACAGTTATCTGAAAGAAGACACTCTGTTACCTGGATTGGCAGTCAGGTCCATCTGCTTTCCTTGTTGTCAGAGAAATAAGCCACATGTACACTACACACCCTGTAAGACTGATTAACTAATTAGAATTTGAACAAATGTGGGATTTGGAATGTTGCAGGTCTAGCTCTAAATTATTTTGTGTTATTTAAGCCCCCTAAATTGTTACTTATTGTCCTCTCAGGTGCTTGGCCTTTGGGATCTATGAATGAACCTTCTTCCTGACACAAACCTCCAAATACGAATATTGTTACATGGAATCTGAGGCCTACAGCACAGATGTCTCAGCTTTGCTGTAACCTATCTTCCTGTTCTATCCATGGGTATATTTTTTTCAGTGTAATTCTGGCTTTTAATAATAGTTCTGAAATTACATTATAACATTTTTCAAGTACAGACATTAATAAGTTCATTAAGCCTTTAGTTGGCTAAAAGGAATGAATTATAAACAGTTTGAAGAGACAGAGATGATATGTCTCACCATCTCACCATGGTCTAAAACTTGGTCCATTTTGCAAGGTCACTATACTAGTCTCTGATACAGGCAGGCACAACAATGCTTAGCAATGCAAGCTTTCCTGCCCCAGCTTCTGGGATACTGCAGTATAACAGGCATGTTTAGTAACATCTCTAAACACATAGGTCTAAGAATATGCTATCAGTTTCATTTGTGTCTGCAGAAGCTCTTAGTTTTAAATCTGTCTACCAAATCTTTCCATGGCATCAGCTTTCCAATGGTTACTTTAGATCCAATTATGTCAGGAATGCAGGAATGTCAACAGTTTATTCTTAGGTTTTAAAATACAAATATTAAAAAGATCAGTATAAACAATATTGTTCACAAGCAAATATTGATTTGATAAGCAACATGCAAGCAATGTGCTATTTTAAGTTAAAGGTTTTCAAGTGATTTCATCAAGTTACTTATAATGCATACATTCCCAAGTACACTCCATGGCAATGAAACTATTTCAGCTTATTTTTCTTTTGTTTGCATTTAGCTAAAAGATGTTTCTTCCCAAGGAACTGAACTTTTCTGTCAAATGCACTTGACCAAATAGGAGAATTGATTTAATAAACTGGATTCACTGCAAACTTTACATAAAAATCAGAGACATCTTTAAAAAAGTTCTTTAGTCCATCCTCTTGCCTCATATCATGAGGCTTAATAAATCCCATACTCCCTGAAGTGATAAATACTGACACAAGCCACGCATTGAATTTGCCCACAGTTTTCAAGTGTATGTTGCTGGAAGGCACCTGTTTTCATTCACCAGGTCAAGTGCAGCATGAGCTGTGAATTGTTTCAGATGGTGGGTGATTAC
Organism: Eospalax fontanierii; assembly: GCA_035773235.1. Taxonomy (NCBI): domain Eukaryota; kingdom Metazoa; phylum Chordata; class Mammalia; order Rodentia; family Spalacidae; genus Eospalax; species Eospalax fontanierii. The sequence continues at coordinate 46,758,852 of CM069547.1, read as the reverse complement.
CTTTGGATTCAGTTTTCCCAGGTGACAAAAAACTGCACTTCAAAACCTGGAATATCATGGCAACCAACAATCACAGAGGAGAAGCTTCCGGACATTGTCTTCGATATGTAGCTCCTGGTAGACACAAGGTTGATCAGGAGGTGAACTTCAAGATCAAATATTAGACATTAAGAAAATGTCTCGGCATTTCAATACATCTGAGTCTTCGGGTCCTAAAGGGAGAAGCCCACAGTGGAAATGCCCAGTCAGCGTACATGAATGTATTTTAAAAGGCTTGGGTATTGTTTTTTTTGTTCTTTTTAAAATCTCTATGAAAGTGTTACCCACACTGTAGTATAAACCTGGGGGTAACCTAAATATTTGCTCCAGGAAAATAGTTACTCATGTTTAACTCCAGAATTCACTATGTCTTATCTCCTTTAGGAAAGAACACTTTTATGGGTTGTCATTGCTCTTGGAAAAGAACAGCTTAGCTAGACACAGTAGTGGAAAACATGACAAGAAATGGGAGTGGGGTGGATCCAAAAACTTCAGAGAAACCAGACTGATCTGTCCTCTAACATCTGACAGGCATAGGAAGTAGATCTTCAAGCAGGACATGAATGAGAACCTAATGCAGTGGAGCTTGCCAAACTCATCACAGACATGAGAAGACTGTCCTGGTCCCACATGGCCATAAAGGTCTATGTGCCTGTTACTGAAGGGAAATAGAGCCTTCTTGGCTTCTATACTTGATTTGGGGAGCTAGGGTCCTGGAAACCTCTATGGTCATCAAAGAGCCTGTGGCTGCCAGTTCTTTTCTCTCAAATTGGAGGAATGAAATTTATGGACCACAGAAGGTGATTTTTAGAAAGAAGTATTTTATTAGAGAGTGCACAGAAGGCAGAGAGAAAGAAGGCAGAACATCAGCTCAGCAGGAAGGGTCCCCAGGATTGGGAAAGCACTGAGCTCCAATGCCATGCAGTCAATAAGGATGGATGAGTGGGGAGAGAATGAGATGCTGTTCTAGTTTGTATTCATACAGCTGTGACAGAACGTTCTGACCTGTAAAAACGCTGGGAGAAAATGGTTATTAGGCTTTACCTCTCCTGGATCACAGTTCATCACAGAGGGAGCCCAAGGTAGGAACTCAGGTCAGGAAGCTGGAGGCAGGAGCTGAAGCACAGGCCATGGAGAAAACTCTTCACCGACTTGCTCCTATGTCCTGTGCTCAGCCCACTTTTTTATACAATTCAGGACTATTTTCCCAAGTGTGGCACCATCCACAGGGGCTGGACCCTCCCACATCACTCATCAATCAAGAAAATGCTCCACAAACATGGCCACAGGACAGTCCAATGGAAGGAATTCCTCAGTTGAGGCTCCCTGAACCCAGGTGTGTCAAGTTGGCACTAAAGCTATCCAGCACAGCTGGTCAGTTCAATGGCTATTGCAGGTGTTCAGGTGCCCTGAAGTTTCAGTTATATATTCAGTATGTTCTCCAGGGAAGTGCACCTTTAGAGGAAATAGGTTAGGAAAATCCAGACCCTTCTTTCTGACACCTAGAGTCTTTGGCTGACAGAACCAGGGAAATCTCTGGCTTAGACACTTCTGGCTTAGACACCTCTGGTCTCTCTAGCCCAAGCCACTGTACTGGAAGACATAAGGAAACTTCCAGTTCTTATGAAGGGAAGAATGTTGTAACTTTTCTTTGTGGTCTTTTCACCCTAAACTGCCCAGCCAACTTGTACCTTCTGCTCTCACTAATGATTATGAATCAAATAAAACAAGCTACATAGCTAGACATCCCATAATAGGGCCGTTAACATCTTGCCCTCCCCTCAGCTACATATTGTTTTAGCAGGTGTTGAGCACATGTGAAGGGGAAAGCTGACAGTGGAATTCTTTTGGATGACTCTGTTGTGAGATCATGTCTCTTTAGGATGGGATTTCTTAGCGTCTGGGATTCTTTCTGAATTTCCCATACTTTTATAAGTGATTCTAATAAACTAATCAGTTTATCAACTTGTACTTGTATGTAATTGTTGTTGCACTGTGCTAATATACTAGCTTGAATGAAGAAATGTTTCTTTAAGCCTTTCCTGCAAAATCATACAACAAAATTTATTTGTGAAAATTCCTGAGGGGAAAAACCACAGTGGTTCTAAGTGATCATGTCTAAAGAAAGTGACAATTGTGTAAATTAAATTCTCACTTCCTTTAGTCCAGGAATATTAACCTAGAATTTCAGAAATTAAGAACTCAATGTAATCATATAATGTACTGGGCCCTGTGGACAATCCCTCTGGTTATTAATTGTTCTTTATATTCTTAGCATAGAAAGATTTTAAGATAATTTCTTTCCAGGAACTGGAGAGGTGGCTCAGTATTTCAGAATTCCTGCTGCTCTTTCAGAGGATCAGATTTCAGTTCCTAGTATCCATATGGGGCAGCTCACAACCACTTGCAATTCTAGCACCAGGAATTCTGATATCATCTTCTGGCCCTCAAGGACACACAAAAACATGTAGCAAGAACACACAGGAATATACACACACATACAGATAAATTAATTTAACAAAATATGTTTCAAAAAAATAAAGTTTTCCAATCATAAGCATCTCCATAACTGGAAAATTAAAAGCTATAATCATAACAATATGAACAAAATGTTCAGGGAAGGGAGGCTTGATCTGAAGTATTGGCTTGCCTCTATTTACTTGCAAGCCTAATGCAGTTCACTTGCCTCTTTTGTTGCAAATGAAGAAGGCAATTGACAGTAAGGAGAGACCTCTGTGAAATATTCCCTTCACTGTGTATGCTAAATATCCCCAGCATGCCTCAAACTGATCAGTGCTTATTTACAAGGAAATAGGGCTTTTAGGGAAAATAAAATTGCCAGATCTTTTGAAGATTATGAGACAGTAGCACTATGCCAGCTTCGTTCCTCAGAGTCTGAGCATCTCTTTAGTGCATCAGTGGAAGTAGGAAGTAAAGAGGGAGAATACAAAAGGCGCTTGTTGCTGATCCTCTCACAGAGACTCCAGTGAGTCTGTGAACAAGCTGATGTATGTTCTCCAAGACGAAGTATTCATCATATGAACAACTATGCCGCCCACACAAAAAATGTTTCTTAAAGCTTTGGTAAAGGCACTGTGCTGCAGACTCTCTTCTCTAGCATAATTGGATGCATTCAGTGACTTTGGATTAAATCAAATGCAGAATTCCTGCCTCCCTGGAATTTGGGAAGCCTTCTTATTATATGGAAGAATTTCTGAAACTCCAAGCCTTTCATGTTGACCACCTGACTATCTAGGGACACGCCCATGGTCCTTTCTGGTTTTTTCTGGAAAAAAGTTGTGAGTCAACGCTGGACTATGGGCTAGTAACTGAGCTTCTTTAATATTTAAAAATGCTGTCCTAACCCATCTAAAATGATCAAGATCAATGAAAAATTTCAAAAATTTAAAAGTTTAAAGTGTGACTGTTAGGACTAGAGAGTTGGTTCAACAGTTAATAAAGCCAATTGTTTTTCTAGAGGACTAGTTTTGTTCCCAGTACCCATGTCAATCAGCTCACAGCTAGCTATAACTGTAGCATTCTCTGTGGGCATTGCCCTCATATGCATAAATCATACCTGCACACAGATAATTACAAATAAAATGAAAAACCAAACATTAAATCTGAGTATTCGTATAACACCTCTGTTTTACTACAGTGCTCTGATAATACGAAATGGTCATAGCTTTCAGGTGAATTAGCTTTTGGATAATTGAAATCTTGTTGATTTCAATTTCTTTATAAAATGATCCTAACACATGACAAATTCAGAGTGGAATGCATCTACGAATGAAGAACTCACTAGAAGTTGTTATATGTCGCTAATTATGTTGTAATTTCCTAGCCACAATATTATGGGCTCCACAGTTTTAAAAGAGTTCTTTGTTTATTTGATGTGGCTATGTGTGAACCTGAGTGCATGGATGTGTAGTATATGAGAGCTGGGCCCACTGAGGACAGAAGACGATGTAGGATCCCGTGGAATCAGAGTTACAGGCTGTGGTGAGACTCACAATGTTAGTAGTGGGAACTGAACCCCAATCCTCTGCAAAAGCAGCAACTGGCCTTAACTCTCCATCCTGGCTTTGCAGTAAAAAAAAATGAAACTATGAAAGGCTCAATAATTTCTTCTCTAATTAGGAAGAATGTTAGAAATGCCTAGATGTCTTTTCTTACTACAGCTATTGAAATATTGAACATAATGTGAAAAGTTCAGTTGGGTGTGTTGATCCAAATAGTTATTCGTAGCACTTGGGAGGCAGAGGCAAGCAGATCTCTGTGAGCTCAAAGTCAGCCTGGTATACTTAGTGAGTTCTAGGTCAGCTGGGGTTACAGAAAGACCATATCTATCTATCTATCTATCTATCTATCTATCTATCTATCTATCATCTATCTTTCTATCATCTATCTATCTATCTATCTATCTATCTATCTATCTCCAGACAGCATCAAAGAACAAAAGAGATGTGGAAAACATGTGAATTTAAAAGCAAGAATTAAAAACAAATTAACAGTTTATTTATCAATAGATAGTATAATGATGTGTACAGAAGTTTCTTAGAAATACACCAAAACATCAACTGCATAGCCTCCTCTAACACTATGAGAGCTAGTCTTCAGGGAGTTTTCCAGGTCAATTCCAGCTCCATTTCGCCAAGTTCTGTGCCTAAAGCTTGCCTTATCTTCAGCGATAGTGTCTTACCTTCAAGTTCTGGGAGCAAATTGAGGCTTATGGCCATAGCCTGTGTTGTTTCAGGAGTCCCTAGACCTACCCTGACCAACAACTGGAAGGGAAGTTTCTGCTGTCTAGCATTATGTTTCTTGTTATCATAATCTTCAACTATACACATGCACTCATGTACCTATACTGTATGTGTATTTTCCAGTAGGCTTTTGAGCTAAAACATTCCTTCTGGATTTTCATACCAATGAGCATCCTTTATCTCCCTCCTTTCTCTCTCTCCCTGTCCCACTGTCCCTCCTTCCTCCCCAGCTGAAGTGACCTCATTTCCCTTATTCCCTCTTTGGTACTCCCTATCTCCTGTTATCTCCTCTCTCTTGATCACCTTCTTCCCCCTTATGCTTCCCTGTTTCCTGTTTAACCCTTCTTTCTCCCTTCCCAGTTAATAATCACCCTCACTTTCCCCTTGGGAACATCTGGCTCCTACTCTTCCCCTCTCTTGGGATCCTTCCTTCTCTTTACCCCCAATAGTTCCTTTCCATTTTCCTGGCTCTTGCTCTTATATTGGGATATGTATTCGCATATAAGGATTTGGAGCTAAGATCTACAAAGAGAGCATACATTACATACAGCAGAGCATATGTCTGAGTTTCTGTTACTACGTTTAGTATCACAGTCCTCTATATGGAACCTGAAACTGTTAGAAGAGTACATATAGGACATGCCCTACAAGTTATAGGAGCAGGAAAAGATTTGTGAATCAAAATTGGTATCACTTGCTCAGAAATTGAGGTCAACAACTGACAATGGATCCTCACTAAACTAAGAAGTTTCTTTGCATCAAAGGAAAACAACCAATCAAGTGATGAAGAACTCCACAGTGTGGGAGAAAATCTTCAGTAGTTTCACATCTTACAGAAGATGAATATTCAGAATATACAAAGAACTCTAAAAGTAAAGAATTAAGAAAACAAAAGACCAATTTAAAAGATAGGCTATCAATGTGAATAAAAAGCTCTTAAAAGAAATAATTAAGATGCATAAAATCATCTTAAAAACTGTGCCACATCCTTTGTAATAAAGGCGATGAAATCAAAATGCCCCTCAACACTGAATGGATAATGAAAAGATAGTCCATTTACATGATGCAGGTCTATTCAGTGACAAAGCAAGACAATAATCATGAAATTTGCAGGTTATGGATGGAACTAAAACCTGCATAGAATTTCTTACTAAACAAATATCTAATTGTAATATTGAGTATAGAAAATCAAGGTACACATTTCAATATATAATAATTAGCTTTAAAATGTAAGGAAGAATTCTGGAGTAATGTGCATGTCAAACTAAAGGTTGGTATTATAATTTTATATGAAGGTATTATAGATCAATCAAGTAAAAACTGATAAAAATGGAAAAGTATACTCAAATAATTGAGAGAAAAAATGATTTGAATTAATTATAAATAATTAAAAGTGTGTTGTATCTCAATAAATTATTAAATTGATAGATTTTTTTATATAAGCCATGCTTATTGGCCATAATTATGTTGAACAATCCATCATGGATGACAATGGGCTGACAGGGCACTGGAACAAATAACCAAAAGGAGAATTAACCTAAAAAACTATTCATATTCATATTTGACAGCCTATTCAATTGAAGAGATACTTTAAAAATAATCAATCGAAAGTAAAACAAAGCTTGAAAGTCGTTCCTCCAAAGGGTTTCCTCTCCCCCATTAATGGTTCATTATTTTTAAATCACAGGATGAAAGATTCTATGAGTTCCTATAACACTTCTGTGAGTTTCCTGTGATCACCTTAATCCTTTCAAGAAGGAATGTTTCAAGTAAGAAACAGTAACTACATACAAGAAGCTGATGGGACAGTTCAGCCAACATGTTGGGCAATAGGAATCGATTGATACAGGTGGAGGATATGCCCTCTTGACAGCTAGTGCCTAGAACCCAACAAGTTTGAAAATTCATTTTTACTGTTATTTAACACAGTTGTTGAGTCATTGCTATTTAGTATATCTTTGTTCTGAGAGATTTCTAAGAACTTAATCTTTGTAGCAAGTAAATCAATCTTTTCTTTTAATATAATTTATTTTATTACATCCACTCAACTGCATGCTAAAACTACTTTCTAACGTGCAATGATAATGTGATAATGATAACTTATATGTATTTATAGAATGCAATGCAATAATTACTATTTAATTGATGACAGTATGAACACTGAATAAATCTTTGGGAGTATTTTCTTTTTTGTGTAGTTGTGTATGCGTGTATGTGTTTTTGTTTGTGTGCACATGTGCACTGAGCCCATAGCTCATGGATTACTGAGACTTTCTGGCTGGTGATTCTCAGAGATCCTTCTGCTCACTCCTCTCTCTCCCGTTCCCATGGCTGGAGCTACAGAACCGAATCTCCACTTCTGGATCATCAACAGGACTGCTGGAGAGCTCAGCTGAGGTCCTCTTGCTTACACGGCAAGAACTTCACCAACTGAGCCATTTCCCAAGTCCTCACAAACTTTCATCAAGACATTCCTAATGTGGAATGAAAGCTGTAGTGCTGAATGCAGGCAAAGTGACAATGAATAAGTTTGAAATATAGACAGAATGTCATATCCAACTTAATCAGCATACTATTTCATTATTGGCCAAGAAAACTTGTTGTTTCTTTCAATAACATTTATGACCTTCTACCAAGTAGATAAAGCATTCAGATTAAGTAGTTAATGGACTTTTCTTGATTACAAAACAACAACCAAATTCGACTGATATTTCTAGGCTATAAGGTAATTATTACATCAAATTTGAAATCAATGAAATATATGAATGCATTCAAAGTGTGTCTGTTTCTTAAATCTTCTATTTGATATTTTTGTTTTACTGTTGCATTTAGCTTATTGAGAATTCTATGCATTGACTCCAGAAAGTGTTATTACAGTTCCCTTTCAGTGACACTGGCCCTCCACAAGCACGACAATCAATGCAGCTGACTTGCTGTGTGGTTAGTGTGCTTCTGCCTGAACCTGGTGCTCTGATCTGCTTTTCACTGATAGATGCATATTTCATTTTTGAGAAAGCCACATTTAGTTCCTTTTGTAATTAGAATTTACAATTAATTATATAACACACTGGAAGTGTGAAGACTTTAACTAGAAGAAATTTTAATGTGGGACAAATGAGACTTAAGACTTTAGGAGTAGCAATCAAGATGAACAACAAATAATGTACTCTTTAATTGTGAAAGCCAAAGTTGACTCAACAATCCCAAATGAAATATCACAGGATATTTTATTTAACAGTAGAGTTTCTTCTATCTTATCTCTTCTCTGTAGAAAAATGACAGTGCTTTTTCTAAGGAGTCTTCCTACAGAGTAAGAAATCTTATGAGATTAGAATTTTATTCCTTCTTCATAGGGAGACACTGTTTTCTCTTTGAAATCCCTGTGATAATTTTATCTCTTTTTTTCTAATATTTAACTTCTAAATCCTGGTCATCTTTGATAGCTTTAGAACATGTCTTCATTGTAAATATTCTGATAAAGGTGGATCTTTTATTCTTGATAGTGTGCGTGTTTTGAAAATCATAATAGCGTGCCTTGGGACTGGCACTCAGTCCACACGTTTACAGGAAAGAGTAAGATATTCATAACTGCATCAGCTAACACCATGATTGCATTTCTGCTTTGCTGTAATAACCAAATTATTCATATTGCCAAACTGAAAACACATGTCTTAAAAATTATTAGGTTTATCATATGTGGGGGTCTGTTTATATCAGCACACATGTGGAAGGCAGAGGACAGGTATCAGGAGTCACTTTTCTCCTTCCCCTCCTTGGATGATGGGGATTGAGCTCAGGTCATCAGGCTTGGAAGCAGACACCTTTACCTGATGAACCATCTCACTAACCCATAATATTATCTTTTTATATTTCTGATTTTGTATCAGGAACTCACTCTACATTGTAGGCCAGCCTAGAAAACACACTGTATCCTAGGCTGACCTCAAAGGCACAGGAACCATCCTGCCTTGGCCTCCCAAGTGCTGGAAATCACAGACTGCTCTAGTTTGCTTTGTGTTGCTATGACACAGCACTGACCACGACCTGCTTGTGGAGGAAAGCATTTATTTCAGCTTACAGGTCCATCATCAATGGGAGACATTATGAAACTTCCGAATATATTTTTTTCTTTCTTCTTTTTTTGTGCTTGTGTGTGATGTGTGGATATTTATACACACGAATGCAGTTAAACATGTGTGATAATTAATCCTTTTTGTCAACTTGATACCCCTGGACAGAAGAAATCTCCACTGAAGATATGTGTCCATCAGACTGGCCTGTGGACACATCTGAAGGGCATAATCTTGATTGCTAATTGATGTAGAAGGGTCCAAGCCAACTATGTACAAGGTAACCACCCTACATGAAGTCAGGGCTGTATAAGAAGTAGAGTTTGAGAGCAAGCTAATAGGCAGCATTTCCCCCATTTCTGCCTCAGACTTCTGTCTTGAGTTCCTACCTCAGTTTCCCTCGATGATATTCTACATTCTCTTAGATGAAATAAACTGTTTCTTTCCCAAGTTTTTTTGGCTGTGTTGTTTATCACACAACAGAAAAGAAGCTAGAATATCACGCATAACCATGTGCAAGGACCATAGGAGATGTAAGTGCTCTCTGCCTTATCCCCTTAAGACAGGCTCTCTCTGTCACTGAAGCTGAAGCTCACCGTTTTATGGTTAGACTTGCAGTCACCAAGCCTCAGTAATCTTCCTGTGTCCATGCTGTCATTCTTGGTCCTGGGCTGTAGGCAAGCACTTCCATTCCTGGCTTTTTAGTATGTGGGTCCTGAGGATCTGAACACAGACCTTCAGTCTGGGCAGAAAGGGAATTTAGCCAGCAAGGCATCTTCCTGGCCCCTTTAATATACTGTGTTAGAATACTAGTAAAATGTTACTATTGCAGTCTAAGGGAGGAGCTTCATTCTAGCTCCACAGAATTAATTTTATTCTTTTCTCTTATATAAATTACAGTCATGCTCTTTTATTTCTTCCTTTCTTTCCTTCCCCTTCCTCTTCCAATTCCTTCCTTCCTCCCTTCATCCCTCCCTCCCTCCTTTCTCCCCTTTTCTCTTTTTTAGTACTACGTGCAGTGAAATTCCCATAGGTAATCAGTTTATAACATGACATTTTAATGAACTGATATGGAAGAAAGACGCTCTTGTGAAAACTGGAAAATTGCATATTCATAAAGAAGAATGGATCATGGTCTATTGAATCTTTTAGAGACATTATGAATGAAAATTTTATGGAGTTTTTCAAATACATTTCCAGTTATTCAATATTTCTCGTCAGCTAATGTGCCTTGCTCTGTAGAACTTATTTGAAAGGGATTCTATCATTATCAGATGTCCAAATCAATCATTTTTCTGTCAGCTTGGCAACTTACAAATGTTTTTTTTTTAAATCTAAGAAGTAATATCATGTCAAGATTAATATTCTTTCAATGTTGTTGATACAGGATATGAAATAAGCAATAAATAAATGTTATACATCATGATATAAAATTGCTAGTTTTATTAAGCATTCAGTTTTTCAGATTGCTAATTTATAAGAGGATTAGGTTTAGGAAGATGACCATCTTTCACGAGAAATGAAACTTTTTTTTTCCATGTATTATTTTACTTGATTTGTTGTTTCATTGTTTTTGTATTGTCAACAATATTTGTGTTATTGAAAACAAAAGAGATAAACTCCAACAAAGAAATCATAGCTACAATTTTTTTTTCTCTCTCTCTCTCAGAGATTGCAAGGCAGGGATTACATAATATAAGTCACATTCAGGTAGAAAAGTTGATTTTTAAAGTAACTTGATTTTATAACATGAAGCAGTTAGCCATAAAGATGAAGTTGACTATTAATTAACAAGGTGCTTCACAAACCTTAACAGGCAGACATACCTCACTTGTGTGTTCGAACTTGTTTACTTTTGCTGTGAGAGAACAATTTGACCAAAAGTAACTTAGGAGTTGAAAGGGTCTATTTTCGTTTATAGGTTGCAGGCCATCAACCTGTAACTGAGAGAAGCTGTGGCAGGAACTTGAATCAGAATCCGTGAAAACATGCTGCTTGTGAGTTACCTAGAGGCCTGCAGGCCCTGCTTAGCCACTTGTGGGTTGTCTACAGGCCCCTGCTGAGCTTCTTTACTTTTTAAAATATATTTTATTATTGATTTTTAGAGAATTTCATAGAACGTATTGATCATATTCAGAAGTCCTCCCCATATCATGTAGAGTTGCCCCACCTCCCTATGACCTTCTCTTCGTGTCCTCTAATACTTTTATAAAGACCCATGAAGTTTAATTTGTGTCCTCAAAAACTGTTGGTATGGTCCATTCCCTGAACCTGAGTCAACCTACCCAGTGTCAGAATCTTAAAGAAAACTGAGACTCCCACCCCCAGCAGCTATCAATTGCAAATATTTCCTCTACTAAGGCTGGGGCTTCTTACCCACCTCGTCATGCATGCTGGGATTTTGTCTGGCTGGGGCTTGAGCAGGTCTTGCTCATGCTGTCATAAATGCTATGGATTCACGCATTCAGCTGCCATGATGTGTCTGCAAAGCACTGTTTCCTTGCACTTATCCAACCCTCTGGCGCTGACGATTCTTCTGTCCTGACATGTATAATGATTCCTTAATATTGGAAGGAGAGGGTATGATCTAGGTGTCTCATTTAAGGCTGAACACCCTGCAGTATGTTATCTTCTAGAGTCTCTTATTTTCTGCATGCTGGCTAGTTATTGCTCTCTGTATTCAGTGCCATCTGTAAGGTTTTTTTTTTTTTTTTTTTTTTTTTTTATAGCCCAGGGCCGCTTGCCCAGGGAATGGTGTTGCCCAGAGTGATTTGGTCCCTTTTAAGTGAATTAACAGTCACGGACAATTAGTCTCTTAGGAGACTTTACATGGTGTCAAGTTGATAATCAAATTTAACAAGAACACTATGAATTCACAGATAATACAAATTCTTCTACAATAGTTATGGACTGGGACTGAGAAGCAGTTCTTTAAGAAGGTCCTAGGTGAGACATGTGCATAAAACTAGGCTTTGCAGGACAATGAATTATTGACAAATTGTTTGCACGTTAAAACCCATAGCTATTCTTTCAGATAGAACTATCAAAATGCAGGTGTCAGGAAGAGAACATTTTTTTTAATCCTAAAATAAGAGTATTAAAATAATTTTTTTCCTTTCATATACAGTTTTCAACTCTTCATTGACAAGAGTGACACTGGGAGAAAGTTCAGTGAGTATTCACACATCTGCATCAAATGTGCAGGTTTTCGTTTCCAGCAGGCATGTACTCATTAGCACCTGTGATTTAAAAGGCCCAAGTTTCTCTCAGCAAGGTGCGCTTTTATTAATACACATTATATTTATATAGTTCTCATTTTGCAAAATTACAACCTGGAAGCGAATCCATAGCTTTTGCTGTTGAACGTGCTTATTTAATAAACATTGACAGACAGACAGAGATGTGAATCCCACTGGGTGTTTGTTTTTTGCATAATCATGTGAAGATAAACATTTAACAAACTAACTTTAGGATAAATGAAAATAATAACTTAACTTAAATGGAAAGTTAGATGACAAGGGCAACATGAAATAAATCATAGGAGTAAGATTTTTGTGGGCTCTTATTAAATATGATTGTTATTAACTTTGTGGAAATAAATGTTCAGTTCCAAATCTATATCTTTCGGCATAATTGTGAATTGTTTGTTAGATGTATTTTCTAGAATTTCTTTTTCTGTCTTTCTTTTTCATAACACTTATGGTGGTTTAAATGAGAAATGGCTTCCATAGACTCCTGCATTTGAACACTTGGTCCCCAGTTGGTGATGCTGTTTAGGGATGTTATGGCCCCTTTAGGAGGTGAAGCTTTGCTGGAAGAAGTATGTCACTGGGGAAAGGCTTTGAGGGTTTCCAGCCTGAAATTATTTACTGATCCCTATCTCTCTCTGCTTCTTGTGTGTGGATGAAATGTGTTTTCTCTTTTTTTGCTTTTCTGTTAGGATGGACTATATCCCTCTGGATCACTGAACCAAAAGAAACACTTTTTCTCCGATACCTTGATTATTTCCAGGGCATTTTATCAGAATATCAGGAAAGTAATGAGTACAGCACTGGAATTTGATGATAAATGTGTAGCAACCAACTGTTTATATATATTTATATATATATATATATATATATATTTATATATATATATATATATACACACAAATTAGAGTAAAGGGAAGTTGAGGCTCCACCCTCAGTTTGGAGCTTCTGGCACTTGACAACTGCTGAGCCAGGGCGAGTCACTGTCCTCTGTGGGTGTGGTACTGGTAGTTGCACATACCACAGAGGAAGCTTCCACGCCCATGCTCATATGGACAGCATTAATTAGACTCAAGGGTTTATAAATAATAGAACAACCTCTTCTGACCTAGGTGGGCATTGCACGACATGGATGCACTTACACAAACTGGCAATTCATTCATCCATATAAAATAAAAATAACAACTAAAGTTTAAAAAGGAGGACATGAAGCTTAAAGGAAGATGGGCTGCCCCTGAGAGGAGTTGATGAGTGATAGAGTGAGTAAATATGACCAGTATGAATTATATAGGTGGGTGACATTGTCAAAGAATAAATAATAGTGTTTATTAAAATATGCAGGAGAGGGAGGCTATCTATAATGTTTTCAGCTTTCCATGGCGAAAACATTCTCGTTCTCTAATTCAAGGTGTTGACAGGGCATCAACTGAGCAGACTTAGGGAGAGATGTGCAAATGTACTTTTGTAGAAGTCAGAGGACATTTACCAAAGTACTACCACTCCAGCAGATGCAGCAGATGGAGGCCACTGGGCTCTAACAATGGACTCAGCCCAGAAATTACCAGCGTACAACTTTTTATTTATAGATTTAGTAATGAAATTTGCTAAATGCAAGCAAAACCAAGATCAAATTAGTAAAAAATCTGACTCAAGGAATGCTCACTAGAAAGTTTTCTCTATCCTGTGAGAGGTTTCTAAAATGATTGATTGATATGTATACGTTTAGGTACATAATGTACATTAGTGTGTGTGTATGTGTGTGTGTGTGTGTGTGTGTGCGTGTGTGTGTAAATTTAGGCTTTCCAATTTGTATTGTTTACTTTGCTGTTGCTGTGCTAAAACACTCACCAAAGCATCGTCAAACAGCTTATGGCTCCCGGGGTAAGAGAATATCCTGGCATGGGAAGCATGGCGCCAGAGCAGAATTACCGTTGTGTTTTTAAGCAGGCACAGAAAGCAGAGAGCGACTTGAAATCCATCAAAGCTTAAGGACTTTTAAGCCTGCCCCCTGTGGCCTGCCTCCTCCACACAGCCCACAGCCTCATCTCCTAAAGCCTCCCCAAACATCACCAACTGGGGACAAAATATCCAAATACTTGGAGTCTATGCAGGGCATTCTCATTCAAACTACCACATTCTACTCCCTGATTCCCTAGGGTCATGACTACATACAAGGCAAATATATTTAGTCTACTTTCAAAAGTCCCTATGGTTTTCACTGGTCTCAATACAATTGAAAAGTCCAGAGTCCAAAGCCTCTTCTGAGATTCAAGACTTTCTCTTTACCAAAATATAGTTTGCTTGGCCTTTCCCCTATGCACAGAAATTCTTTTCATTTTTAATGATGAAACCTTTATTCTGCATTAAATGGAAAATGAAGCCATATTGGGAGCACATTATAGATGAGCACTGATCCATTCACAGCGAATACAAACTCAATTACAGAATTATTCTTAATAGCATATGCTCCAGATTCTCAGTTCTTAAATGAAAGTAAAACATGACCTGCTCCACTACAATGCTGGAAGTGAATATGGCAGAACCAAACCAGCAGATACAAATGCCCCACATGTCAGCATTTTTATTTTTTTTATTTTTTTATTTTTTTAAAACAAGCACTGGGAAAATCAAATATTGAGGAAAAGCTCAGTCTTTAACCATAATTCACCCAAAACCCAAGCAGAAAGACAGCTCATGATTTTTTTTTAGCATTTTGAAATTCATTTTATAAACATGTGAAAGCTAGTGATTAAAAAAAGGACTCATTTGGAGAAAACTACAAAATAAGCTGGTCTTCTGAAAATATTTAGGAAACAATTCAAGTCATTTTAAAAACGCCTCAATGACATGCTGATCTTCAGAGACACTTAAGACTGTGTAGAAATTTTTTTCAAGGATTCTATTGCTCAGATGGAGGGATAGGTCAGTGGTTATGTCACTTGCTGTTCTTGCAGAAGACTTGGGTTCAGATGCTATTTATTGCCCACATTTGGTGGCCCATCTTCCTGTAAAGGACAAAGGAAGAACATTTTAGCATGTGCAACCTCTTGTCACCATGTGAATGTTCTTCAGGGATCCACTTAAACTATCACACTGACAATTCTGCCAAGGATGCCCTTTAGCCTATGGCATGGATTTCAAGATAAGTGAGATCCATAAAAATGGATAAAATCCTAGGCCTGAATTGAAACTGCTGATAACATTCAAGAAATTATATTATGCCCTCAAGCTTTTGGAAATGTCCCCCAGTAATTATTTTCTATGAGATAATGAGTCTATCAAGCAGTATAGAAAAAATAAAGGTTTCCCTTTCACTAAGTCTTGTGTTTTCAGATGGCCTCAAGTAAAATGCGAAGTTAACTCTGGAGGCAAGGGTGAAAACTAATATATAAAAGACCAGAAAGACAAGTGTGGTGACATATTCTTATAATTCAAGACTTTGGAAGCTGAGACAGAAGAACTGAAAATTTCAGGTCTGTTTGGGTTATACTCCCAGAAAACAAAACAAGTTTTAGGCTTGGGAATATCATTGTCTGGGAACTGTTAGAATCTAATACCTAGAAATGGAATACGTTTTGCAGAATCATTGCCTAAATTACTGGTTGGGTTGGAGAAACTTTTGATTACTGGAATCCTAAAATAACCTCATTGAGTGCTCATAAATAGTCTATTGTAAGTCAAAGAAACTACCCAAAGAAGATAGTTTTAGTACTTATTTCAGATATTTGTCAAATAATAAGGTACAAAGAATCATCTTCCACTAAACTAAGACACATTGAAAAAATGATTAGATTAAGATCTTACTAGTATGACATATTGTTAAGTATCAGTAGCAGATACACATACTAATAAATATATTCTAATTATGGAATAAGGATTTCTAGAAATTTCTTATGTTCCAGACTTCATCATTTCATTTGAAGATAATAATTCATAGTAAATTGATCTGCAATTATTTACTCAGTTATGGTATAATGGATAAATATTTAATTTATAGAAAATTTTACTAAGAAATCATATGGAGCTGTGTATGGCAATGCATACCTTTAACCCCAGTGCTTGGCGAATCTCTGTGAGATGAAGGACAGCCTCCATTACATAGCAAGTTCTTTGTTTTTGATACAGGGTCTCCCTGTAGCTAGAGAAATAAGAAAATAAGTTATACATGAACATGAGAAATAAGAACACATAACTCAGAGACCCAATGCATTGGGATACAAGCAATTTCTGGATGGAAATACCAAATAATCCTCAAAGGAGGGGTTTAGGTATAATCTTAATATAAGAAAAACATATGTATGAATATTTGGCTTACATGGAAGGACTAGATGTGCCATTGTATGTAGATATATTTATCTGGACAATTTCTACTCAGAAATACACTCTAAGTTTTCTTTCCTTTTTATCAGAATGTTGCCCTGTGGTAAATAGCTTGATAGATAATATACAAATATAATGTATAATGTTCAGTCAGTATTTAAAGCAAGAACTCTGATGCAAAATATCTAGCAAATGTCATATCACAGACTCAAAAAATTGTATGAGAACCTTCAGGACTTGACAAATAATTATTAATTTGCCTAAACTGCTCCTAAATTCTACTCATGATCAATAAATCAACCAAATAAAGTCTCCAAACTATTCAGATAAGATGCCTAGACCTACTTAGCCTGGCCCCAATATTCCCTTGCCAGAAACACACAATGAGATCTTAGATGAATATTTAGTTTTTTTTTCAATGTAAATTCTTATCTCCTAACCATATTTGAGTTTTCAAAAAGTGAAAATGTGTGTGTGCTTGTGCACATATATTCAAAGACATATTTGTAGTCCCTTAACTATATCATTGTTATTCACAATAATTTAATTATAGAAGCAATTCGTGGGTCCAGCTGAAAAAGTGAAGAAAAGAAATTGTCATTAATTGAAACATGGATGATTCTTGAGGTTATTATGCTAAGTGAATTAAAGAAAACATGAAAAGATAGGCATTATGTAGTTCTGCTTACATGAAGAATCTAGGGTTCTCAAAGGATGAGAGGGAGAAAATGGATGTGAGTGCTGCAACCTTGGAGGGCAGAGGATGTGAAGCTGCTGTCAAATCACATGTGATACAAGTTTTACAAAATGGGAAAAGTTCTGCAGACCAAAGTTGATGATGATTGCAAAACATAAGGAATGTAGTTAAAATTACTAAATTCTATGATTAAAATCCACGGCGAACTTCCTACTGTGTGTACTTTATCACAAAAATAACAAAACAATTGAAGTTCTCAAAGTGGAAAGGAAGTGCCTGCTTGTGCCTCGGCTCAGAGTAAGCAAAAAGAAACATGAAATGATGAGTGTGAAGGAAACGGCTAGCTGAGCCAAAGTGCTCTAGGTAAATAAGACCAATTTTCTGTGGATTTAAGCCAGTCTGTCTTGATTCTTTAACCATTTCACATTAGTTCCATACAAGGGCCAACACAACTGAGCTGTTAACAGTAGAAAGAAAATGATGCCCTTTTGGAACAGAATACCAGTTACTGGTTCCTCTGATGTAAATGTTTCACCCCCTTTCAAAGCCATGGACTGAATTATATTTGATAGAAATTTGAGGGCCGGAAGGACAGGAATGGAGAATGGCGGGGTAGAGCAAAGCAGTTGAGAACATTGTATCCTCACACACGTGTATAAAACCACCATAGTGAAACTCATTATTGTCATGGTAACAAAAAATTAAAAACACAAGCATTTTAAGAATATCATTTGTCTTTGACAAGTATACAATAGTTGATCTTCTGTCCCAATACTTCCCCTAGTACCTTATTCATAAAGTCTCATTCTTTCATGAGCAGCTCCTTGAGTCAGATTAGTGCCATATGTATAAGGATGGGTGTGAAATCTCCCCGTGGAACACGGTGCCCCTGAACAAAACTGCATCTCCCTTTCTCAGCAGCAATCAACTCTTTACAGCACCCCCCCCCGCATCTGGAGGATGGGTCTCCTGAGCTTCTCCCTCGTTGGTGCTGGAATGTTAGCTGGCATGGTCTTGTTCAGACATCACAGCTGCTGCGAATTCCTGTGTGGGAAATGAGCTGTGTCATCTCCCCGGCACAGCTGTTCACAAGAGTACTCCCTGTCTTTTAGCTTTTACATTCTTTCTGATCTTGTTCTGGGATGTTCCTGAGCCTTGGGAAGGGATTGATATAGATGCCTCATTTAGAGTTGAGAAATTATCACTTATTCTCTGCACTTTGGCAATTTATGAGGCTCTGCTTTGACTGCTACTGGAAGATGTTCTGGTCAATGTGGAGAGTAGCACTGATCAGTCTTTAGGAGAAAGCAAGACAATATGTCCATTTAGCAGAGCGAAAGTGGTAGGATCTTTCCTAGGCCTGTGACCATTCCAAATGTGGACTTTTGGCCAGGCTTACAGGATGAAGCATGAATTCCCTCCTGTGAAGCGGGTTTCAAATCCAAAAAGAAATCAGTCTGTTAACCTGGTAATGCCATACTGCACAAGCAGGCACATCTGTGGGCTTGGGTATTTTAGCAATGTTCACTTCTAAGTAAATTCATTAATAACACTCCCCTCCCAGAATCCTGAATAGCATCTCTGGCACTATGAAAGTTAGATAGCTGGGAAGAAGTTTCCAGATTAGTTCCAGACTGATTTCTTTATGTCCTGCCAACAAAGTGTTTCATGTCTTCAGCAAGTGTCTTACCACCTACCTATGCTTGAACATGACTCCACTCCAATGAAATAAAGATTTCTACTGGCCAGAGTCCTTATCACTTTCTGTAGGTTCCTAAACATTACCTCCATATTTTCTTCAGAAAGCTATTGTGCTATTATTGGGATTCAGGACCTAAAGGTAAATGTATTTAAAATAACAACGAATAATTCTGAAATATTCTACAAGGAAAAAAAAAGAACACCCAGAAACCAACATTAGTGGTGAAAGATGTTACTTTCTCTGGGTGATACTGGAGGTTTGTTACAATTTCTAATTCATAAAATATATTCTAATATCATGGGATGTGAAATTTTATCTTAATATAAACATGAATTGAGGAGTCTATGAAAAATTCAAACTTTAACATTTTTACAAATGCAATAATTTAAACAACACATCACAATCATAAGATAAAACATGGATGAATTAAAATGTATGCAAATATGTAATTTTCCTCTAAGGAACTTTTAAGAATCTGGAAAATATTTTGTTTTCTAAGAGTTTCAACCTTCCCTTCGGAGTGTTTCAAAGTTCATTAATTTTCACTGAACATAAATCACTATTTTACTGTCACTTTTCACTTTTGAGGCAAGTTCCTGAACCTCTGCCACATTTAAATAATGTTTTATTGCCACAGCATACACAGGCAAGATAGGTGATAAATCGATTTCTCAGTGTACTTACTGAAAATTTAAATTCACTCTCAGTGATATATCTTATAGGATAATGTGCTCCAAAATAATTGGGCTTTTTAAAAAAAAACACAGTTTATAAAGCTTTACACAATGTAAATATCTATAGTATATATGACACCAACCATTAGACTGTGGGCTTTGCATGATAATGATGTATCAAAGTCATTTCATCCATTCTGGGAACTGCAGCACTCTGCTACCCGAGGTTGATGAGGAGGAAGGTCATGAATGTACTGAGAAGGAGGAATTATGGGAACTCTCTAACATTTCATATTAATTACTCTCTTGGGAGTGTGACAACTTACCTGACAGAAGGAACTTAAGAAAGTAAGAAAGAAAAATTTAAACTGGCTCCTAATTTGAGCATGTGCTCCATCATAGAGGCAGGAACTTGAGGAAACTGGTCATAGTGCACCCACTGTCATGAAGAAGAGACAGATGAATATGCATGTTCAACTGTCTTTCTCACCTTTATTTAACATGGGATATTGCCAGTCACATACAGAGTGGAATCTCCTATTTCAAGTAACTCAAGGTCTAAATCCCTCAGAGACATACTCACAAATTTTTCTACTTGGATATTCTAAATCATCTCAAGTTGGTGATCAGTATTAGCTATTACATATTTGTTGAGCATCAGTCTCAACATTTAATTATCTTAAAAATCTATTAGTGGATAGAGCTACCATGATGGTATCCCCAAGAATGTAAAAAACTTTTCATTTTCCAAATATAAGTGGAAAAATATCTATTTACTACAGCTGAAAAATTCTAGCTGCAATTGAACAAGATATATCCTCAAATGTCTTAAACCTCAAGACAGTATTTTCTCAAATAAACACTAACAGACTAGACTTCATAAGAGCTGTAACCACAGAGTACAGACAAATCAGTTTGTCTAGGCTTGATTTTTTTTTTATCTTCTAGTCTATGGAAAAAAAATCCATTAATTTTATATCCTATCTTAGTAATACATATTTGTGCATTCATCTCATGAGACCTTCCAATATATACTCTTTTTTTGAAGTGGTAATCTAAATTTAGTTAGAATGTGTTGGGCATAATGCAGGGTGGGCCTAGGCAGGCCACCTGCCAGGAGGAATGAAGGAATGGCTCTTGTGGGCTTGGTTCTCTGCTCTCGCTAATCCTGAGATCAGCTTCTGCCCAGCACCTGGAAAGAACCTGATCCACCTGGGAACCAACTACCATTGGCTGTAGTCGGGACCTCACCCAATAAGTTGATTGGCTATAAGATACCATGTATTTCCTGAATAAATCGAGTTTGCAGCAGATTACCACTGCTTGCTTCCCCCTCAACTCTCTGAGTCGGTGTCTTGATTCCACGTCTACTTGCCCCTCCTCCACGGTGGAGACCCTTCAGTCCTCTTGGGCTGGCCCCGAGCATTGGATCCCCAATAGGAATGATGATCAACATGTTTTGTACTGGGGCTTGAAGCTCTGAGTAGAGTTCTGGTTGATACATGGTTTTGTTACTTTATAATATGTTGAACTTTACATTGGATTTGAGCATTTGAACCCAGTTATTGTTGGTACTGATGGATCACGGAGATAAGAGGATGCATTTCCCTAGCTCGCCAATGACCACAGAGATGTCATGGAAAATTTCCCACGAAAGTTTATCTCTGTAATAAATAGTATTTGTGGAAGAGTCAATTATTCATTATGAAAAAAGTCACTTTGATAGAAAACATTAATTCCTTCATAGTAAGAAAGTGCACCATTTAATTTGTTTCAGTGATAATTCATAATGTTCCAAGATGTTCTCTTACCTGAAAGAAGAGCAGCTTTCAGGCTGGAGAAGCAACGCTGGAGTTAGGAGCACCTGGCTCTTCCACAGGACCAGAGTTCAGGACCAAGAGATTTTATTCTCTCTTCGGGCTTCCATGGACATCTATGCAAATAATGTGGGTGTGTACGTGCACACACACACACACACACACACAAATAAAATAAAATAAAATAAAATTAAAATTAAAATAAATAAATAAATAAAACTAAACTTCAGAAAGACTTGCAGCATTGACTTTAGCAGTGCTCAGGCAAGGAAATGGGGCTACTTGTGGCGTGCTGAGATTAAGGTGAATATTGTACAGGTCTGCAGTGAAAAAGAGATAGAAGGATATAGAATGTACAGCTTGGAAAGAAAAAAAAGCACGATGGAATTTAATGTTGGAATCAAGGTTGTGCTGAAGGAGATGGTCTCTTAGATGAAAAGATTAAAGCTCTTAAAGAGAGGTCTCCAGGTTTGTGGTTGAGCAATAGACAGAGTCCTCTCAGGGCAAGGCCCCACCTTGCTAAGTTTCCTTACGAAACAAAAAAGCCTAAGGAGTTTTCTTCTAGAAAAATACAGCCTGCAACACCATCTTGTAATGTGGATGGAGTGGGCCAGCAGTCAAACTGGCAGCCAAACTTGGCAGTGTCCACGAGGTGCTGGCTTTTGAAGCATGATGTACGCAAGAGTAAGGGGGCCACTGCTTCTTCCTCTGTGGTTTCATAAACCCACCAAGGCCAGGCAGCGTGAAGCAGGGGAACTCTGCTTAAAGAAGATCCTGACAGGACAAGGGGCCCTGAGGATCCATTGCATGAAGCTGTGAAGTGAAACCTTGATTAGTAGTGAAGCCCCCAAGATGTTGGAGATGTCAGAGTTGTGAGATATTTGCTAAGGAGGGTTATAGACAGGAAGCAGTGCAGTACCAGGAGTGAGACGCATGTTTCATGCAACAAAGCTGGAGTGGATATCCATTTAAACCGAATGGAAGTAAACTCCCAGCTATCAGACACGGAGCTGCAGGCTAGCGTCTGCCCGGCTGTTTTTCTGTCTTATTTTGGTACAGTATTTCTATACTGTGTACCTATCCCTCCCTTTTGGAATGGGAGTGTATATTTGATTCCACTGTAGGTTGAAAGTGCATAATTTGATTTTTTTCAGGGGCCTTATCATTAAGAGAGTCCTCTGAGCTGGGCATGGTGGTGCACACCTTTAATCCCATCACTCAGTTTGACAAAGGCAGACAGATTTCTTTGAGATGGAAGCCAGTTTGCTCTCCATAATGTGTCCAGGCCAACTGGGGCAGTGGGTTCTGTACTATAGGGTGTAGAATTATGACTTTAAGGGTAGATGTTGAAATGTTGCCTGAAAATGCTGGGCTTGGTATCCCTGTTCCTAGTTAAGCATTTGGAAAAAGGGGTTTATAAATGGATTTATAAATAAATTGACATAATAGAACTTCAACAGATATAAGGAGATGCTGAGAGAGAGAGAGAGAGAGAGAGAGAGAGAGAGAGGAGAATGCTTGGAGTCTTAGAAGAGATGTACTTTAATATTGAGACTAGAAGTGAATATGGGGAATTTTAAATCCCCACAAGGACTTAAACAGGGACTGTGTGGTCAGGGAGCAGAATGTGGTAGTTTGAATGAGTGTCCCCCATTGACTCCAAGAAATTGGTCTCTTGATTCCCAGTTCCTGGCACTGTTTGGGAGGATCATGGAGCCTTTGGGAGGTGTGACTATGCTGGAGACAGTTCTTAAGCATTGTTGGATTCCCAGCCTTTTCTTGCTTCTTGTGCCTGCATGAAGATGTGATTGCTTGGCTGCCTTCTTTTCCATGCTTTCCCTTTCATTATGGACTCTTATCCCTCTGGAATCATAAACCAAATAAACTACTCTTTCTATGTTATGGTGTTTTATCATAGCAACAGTAAAGCAACTAATACAAAAATTGGTACCACAGAGAATAATATTGCTGTGATGAACCTGACCATATGTGTATGAGAATATTGTGGATGGTTTTGGTTTGGAGCTTTGGACCGGAAAGTGCTTAGAGATCAATGAACTGATTGTTCGAACGTCGAAGATAACGCTGAAAGAGATGCACACATGGCAGGCCTGACGTGGTAAGCTTCAAAGAGACTAGCAAAGGCACTATCTCGGCTGTTTATGTGAAATATTTTGAATTAAGACGTTGTAAAAAGTGAAGCCTTTTGTGCTTTACTGAGATAATCAATGTTGGTCAGCTGTTGCTGAAAAAAAGTTAGCTGAGTACCAAGTGACCAGTATCACTGAGTGAAGTCTTCTGGGAAGTACTTCCTCAGGGTCAGCACACAGAAACTGATCCCAAATGGGCAGAGGCTACACATAAAACTGGCAGCAGAACTTGGTAATGTGTATGTCTTCAATTCCAGGTGTTAAAGGACTGAAGGAATCATGGCTCGAATCTGTGGCTTTCTATTGTTGAGAGAGGCCAGGTTAAGATCCAGTCTCAGTTGCAGGGAGGGCCCCCAGGAGAATCTAAGGATCGGCACTCTGAGAGGCCGAGACGTCATTGGTGAATGTGGTACCACAGTTTCAGATGAGATCCCAGAATACTAGAGATGCCAGACACATGGGACAACCGAGGTCAGCAACATGTGTGAAGTTAGCCTGAACCTATGAGACAAGCTGTATGTGCTACGGATGGTAGAGACAGAGTTGGAACTTCCCATGCCCTTTGGAACCCAGAAAATTGCGAGTGGATCCCAGATGTCCAACACGGATCTACATTGCTGGACTTTGGTCTTACTTGAGTGGGTTCTGTTCTTCACTTTTGAAATAAGAGAGTATGTAACTTGTTTTGGATTTTATAGAAGTCCACAGATAAAAGGCTTTTAAAAGAAGATGTTGAAATTTTAAAGTGTTGGAATTTTTTAAAGACTGTGGGACTTTTAAAGTTGTACTATTCAGTATTGTAATATTAATATTAGCATGAGAAGCTGGGGATTAGAAATGTCAAGATTATGTTTAATAGTGATGTGTTTACGTGTCAAGTTGGCAAGGGATCATTTATGCTGGATTGCTTTTGTTGTCAGCTTGATACATCTGGGTAGGCAGAACTTCTAATGAGGAACATTTTTTATTTGATTGGCCTGTGACCATGTCTGTGAGACATTTTTTTGATTGGTAAGTGATGTGGGAGGGCCCATCCACTGTGGACTGGATCTCCTCTGGGCAGGTAGTCTAAAGTTGTATAAGAGAGCAGACCGGGTACAGGTCAGGGGAGCAAGCCAGTAAGCAGCTCTCTTGAATAGTGTTTGCTTCAGCTCCTGCCTCCAGATTCCTGCCCTGATTTCCTGCTAATGAACTGTGACTTGGGAAATGCAAGATAAAGTAAACCCGTTCCTCCCCTACAGCAAACTACAACTGCGGCCTTATAAAAGTTTTTCAGGTCTTCTCTCTGCCTGGACCTGTGGTACTGTGCTAAGTAGGAATGAGTAATAGAGAATAATACTGGAATGAAAGTGGTCAGGAATTCTGGCTGTGATTCCTCCCAGACAATGTGATCCACCAGTTACTCTGAAATATTTTCACAAAATTCGTTGATTTAATGGTAACTGTTTGGAAATTTACCTGATGTAAAAAAGAAAAACAAAAAGAGGGAGAAAGAAAAGTATGTACTGATTCAAAGTGTTTGCTAATTTCTGTGGTACAAATATTTCTAAATCCATGAACGTAGCATCAGTAAATACAAAAAGATCTGATGTGTTATATCATAAAATTATAGTACGCTGAAAGAGCCAAACAACCAAACCATTTTCAAAATTAAAGATAACCAGGAACTGTCACAAAATCATTAATGCTGAAGAGCTTTTGTATTCTAAAGTTTTGTGTCACACAAATGATTTATTAACAGATAATATTTACACAATTTAATGTCTCATATGTGGGCTATATTTAATGATTAGCTTGAAAAAGTACGTGAAAAATTATAAATTACCTTTCATGAACCAATTTAAATAGGCTTTAACATAATGTTGAAGATAATTACATCTTTTCATATGTGGTCAGGGTGGTGGTGCATGTTAGCATATGATTCTCTATTACAGTCTAAATGCAGCAGTGAATCATATTTAATATCTGTTAATATCAGGTTTTAGGGATCATCTAATACTCAAGATTTTTTTTTTTAATGTGCCATGTCAAATGATATTGTCTTTGGGAATTTCTAAAGAGCTTAGGGAAATGGTTAATACCAAACTCTGGTTATACAAGTCTTTTTTGTCTACTGCCACTCCTAGCTATATTTGAGATCATTGAATAGAAATAACATAGATGTCCTTTGTCAAAAAGATGCTCTTAATTCTTAGTTATTATTCAGTTTGAAATTCCTATCTGACATTTTGTCTTGGAGAATTATGATGAAACTATTGATTCCATGTTCCAGAATTTTCTCTGTGGAAGAAGTCTACCTAATTCTCTTCGTACTTGCCCTTGTTGTAGATTCAGCTACCCAAAAGAAGGAGAGTTGACTAATTACACAGACCCTTTGTTCTATACATCAGAGGATGTAACGAATCAAGGCTCCACCACAAAATGCAATGGCTTCAGTATTTCCTGCAGCTGGAGTATCTCCTGTGAGGGTAGACCGAGGAGAGCTGCAAGGTATGGAAGTTAAACTCTGAAAGAAGTACCTTCAATGTAAACAAGAATTTGGGGACTGGAAATGTGAAATCATTTCCTGTGGTGGTTGATACTGACTGTCAACTTGTACTGACTGTGAACTTGAAAGGATCTGCAACCTCCTAGGAGAAAAATCTCTGGGTATGCTTGTGAGGGCACTCCCATGGAAGAGGCACCATATCTGTGGGTAATAGTACAGTTAGCTTTATTCCTTCTGGATTCTTATACAGGAATACAAAGAAGAAACTGAACAGAACACAAGTATTCACTTCCTCTGCTTCCTGACTGTAGATGTACTGTGATCAGCTGCCTCAAGCTCCTCCCAGCCACTTGTAAGGTGCCACTACCTGCCCAAATCAGCCCCTCCTTCTTTAGGTTGCTTTTTTTTTTCAGATACATTGTCACAGGAACAATAAAATTAATCATTTTCTCAAGGTTAAATAAAAGAGAGTTTTGGAAAACAAAATCACCCCATGCTAAAGCTCACTGTCTCACCTATTCTGTCAATT
The DNA here is from genome assembly GCA_035773235.1 of Eospalax fontanierii. NCBI lineage: Eukaryota > Metazoa > Chordata > Mammalia > Rodentia > Spalacidae > Eospalax > Eospalax fontanierii. The sequence goes on along the minus strand of CM069547.1, from coordinate 46,732,355 downwards.
TTGTATCTGATTTCTTAAGGAGGGAACTTAGTGGAGTATTGTTCTCCAAGCATGCCTGTGCTTCAGAGTATCTGACTTTCAGCTCCAAGAAACAAACTGCAGTTAATTTCAATGGGGAAACAGCTCTTAATATGGAATTACGGACATAGCATATAAAACTAAGTAATTCATTAACAAAATCAGGTGAACAGCTGCTTGCACCTATTACCTCACTATCAGTTCACCACAGTTTGTGCAAATTACATGGAAATCCATTTGTTTATTTTCTTCCTATGTACTTCTCCACAGGCTCATAGAATTAATTTGATAAGTACTGTGGCTAGATACCTATTCGTATTATTGAATGGATATGTGTTTCTCTGTAGTTTCCACATCCTCTTTCTTCCTTGGACACATCAGTCTCATCAAAATCACTTCCTTGCCAGACAATGCTGAAGCATATGAAGGGGGTGTTCTGTGCACTATTGTTTAATCCCCTCCAGAAAAGGAAAACCTCATTTTCATGACCATTGCATGTGCTAGTTTTGAATACCCTCCCTCAAACTAGGGTCTCCCTTTCTTGAACTGCATCACCATTCACTTCTGTCCAATTAGAATATTTTGCACAGAGCATTACTCAATTCCAATGTCTGTATCACTGTTGTACTCTCTTAAATACCAAAGAACTCATTCAAAGATTCTTCTATAGCCTATTTTTGAGGTCAGTTTTACTCTGAAAATTTTATTATGTTTCATATAATTCAGCCTTCAACTATGAATTTAGAATTGATTTTTTTTCACTTTTTTCTCTGAAACATTGTGCACATAAAATAACTCCTGGCTTCAAAAGCTTGATAGATCATGTCACGTCACCCACTACTCAATCTTTTTCCTAAACATGTGCCTTAAGAGAAAGTGCTGTACACTTGCTACAATTATTTTTTGGTGGTTTTTAAGGCTGAAAATTAAAATTAGTTATGCAATGAAGAAATGCTTTCTGTTGATTGATACATTTGAATCTATTTTTGAAACTAATTTTGTTGGTAATTTTTTGTGTTTTTTTATTTTATTTTAATTTATAAGTGTGTATGTGTTCTGTGTGTGTGTGTTTGTGTCTGTGTATGTTTGTGTGTGTCTGTGTATTTCCCTGGACGATCAGAAGAAGATGACTGATCCCCTTGTCCTAGATTTACAGGCAGCTGTGAGCCATATGATGTGGGTGCTGGGAACCAAATTTGGACCTCTGTTACAGCAAGATGTGCCCCTAAATGCTGTGCTACCTTTCTAGACCTTTTTGTTGTTATTGTTGTTGTTTGGTTGGTTTGGTTCTCATCTCAGATCCACCTGTTCCTGAGCCATATTACTGCTATATTTGAATAAAGAAACAGTCTAACAGTATTTACAGCCAACAGTGGACTGGAATTCTGGGGGTTTGTGCATTATCTGTCCCTCAGAACTGTGCCCTCGAGACCAGCTTCATTCATGCTTTCCTTGAAGCGGTATTTTCAGCATCAGTTGGTGAAGTAGAAGCTAGTGTTCATGCTAATTTTATAAGATAATTTTGTGTTTTGATCCCTAGATCATAAATCTCTCTTTCTCAAAGACCTTCTCAATTATTCTCATTATTTTTAGTGAGAATAATGCACAGCTTTCAGTTCATTGATATGTGAATCAAACACACCAGCAGTCATTCAAAATCTTGGACTCAGAGGAGGGCAAAGTGGGGGCCTGAGGAATTAAGGTTACATTCCCAGATCTCAAGAACACATAACTCAGTGAGGATGTTTACACTGAAAACAGTAGCTTTTTGATTGCAAGGTTAAGTGAAAGTCGTTAATGTAGATCATGTTCATGTTGTAAAAGTCATTATTATACAAATTCCATTCCTTTCAGCTACCAGCTTCACATCCCCAAATAAAAGGTCACCTATTGACAACTGGGCCCACATACAATAATTAAAGAAGAAATGGAATGAGGATTTGACTCAGAGTGTCACACATCTTTTAGAAAACACACATGATATGTAGACCATTCAATTCTTCTGATGTATGAGGACACCATGACAATATAGATCATGGTTTAAAGGAGTCAATGTAAAGAAATTATAAGAGTTACATATGGGCAGGGAAGTAATTTCAAACACACACACAAAATCATGCACATATAAGTGAACACCACTTTAAGATCTGATGGGGATGCTATAAAATTTTAATAAAGGGCACATCCCCCTTTATTAAAATTATTTTTCCTTTTTTATTGAATTTCTGGGAAATTTCATATAATATACTTTGATCATATGTAGATGTGCTCTCAAATCTGGAACCCCCTACATCTGTGATGGCATTTTGTCTTGCTTGAGCATACATGAGGCTTCTGCATGCTGTCACCATTGCTGTAAGTTTATATGAGTAACTGAACAACTAATCAGAAAAAAATTCTATTTTTCCATCACCTTTGGCTCTTACAATTATTCTTCCCCTCATCCCCAGTAATCCCTGAGCCTTGGGAGGCATTAGCTTGATATAGGGGTCCTTTTCAGGGATAAGCATTCTATAATCTTTTAATTTCTGAATGTTGACCAGTTGTGGTTCCCTGTGTAAATCACTATCTAATGCCTAAGGAAACTTCTCTGGTGGGAGTTAAGAAATACAGACTTAAGAAATAGGAGTTATTTTAATATTATATCTATTTAGTAAAAGCTTAGTACTAGGCTCTCCCCTGTGTCCTGTGACCTGTCTAGCTTCAGGTTCCTAGACCTGAGATCTGTGTCAGGTATGGTCTCCACTCTATGAAACAAAACTTAGATCCAATTAGAAAATGGTCAGTCAGTCCCCTAATACTAATGCCACTAATGGGCACACCTCGCCAGGCCAGTTTTCATTGTAGTTTTCAGGATTCGTGGCTTGCTACGGTGGATGATTAATTTTCTCTTGAGATAGAAGGACTTCCAGGACTATGAAATTTAGAGATGAGTCTCTGAAGTCAGCACCAGACTGATTTCTCCTTGTTTGCTTTACAGCTCTTGTGTGTAGAGTCTTCATCAATAGGGTTTACCATGAAGTTCTAGAGAGTATCCAAGATTAGAGGCAATGGTTGTTATAGCTCCATGATCTATGGGATAACTAGGGACTTTTGTAAACTGCTGGGGCAGTGACCCTGGTACTGTCAGTATGGAAATCAGTGAGGAGATTCCTCAAAAGGCTAGAAATCATTCTCCTATGTGATCCAGTCATACAACTCGTGGGCATATATCCCAAACACTCTATATTTTTCTATAGAAATACCGGTTCATCTATTCATTGCTGTCCTTTTCATAATAGTCAGGAATTATAAACAACTTAGATGTCTATCAATTGTTGAATGGACAGTGAAGCTGTGACACATGTACACTATAGAATGTCACTCAGCTCTTAAAAAGCAAATTATGAAATTCATAGGTAAATGAATGGAGTGGAAACAATCACTGTAAGTGATGCGACCCAGGCCCAGAAACACATAGATTGTGTATTCTCTCTCAGTACATGCATGCTAGCTTTAATGTCTTAGATATGCATACTTTCATTTGAAAACCTTGAGACTTCGGGCTAGTAAACAGCTATGGTAGGATGGGGGCTTCCTAGGAGAGGTAGTGGAATGCAGTGATATAAAGGGGGAGGGAATAATAGAGGAGGAAGAGTTAAATGGGATAAGGAATGGGAGGGGAGAGCAGAAGAAGGAGAATGGGATCCCTATCAAAAGCTACTTGCAAACCTACCACTACGGAAGCTTCTTAAAGAATATACATATACACTATAGAAAGAGATTAAAAGGAGTTACCTTGTAATTGGGTAGGAGCATTGGCCCCACTAGACAATGGAGGCTAAAAACATAAAAGGCCAAAGCTGGGAATGGACTTCCTCTTTTGAAGCTGTGGACACATGTCTCTCAAGGTTTTTACAAGCTTGCATGTCTACCTCTTCTTTTTTACCTAAACATCTCTGATATTCAAATAGCTAAAGAAATGTGCATGGTTTCTGACATTGCCTAGTACCACAAGTCCTAGAAGTGGTGATGACTAAATGACAGTAATTCTTGGCAACAACCTACCACTCTGTTTTGACCTTCAAGCCCCACTGTGCTATATATGTTTTGACCTTCAAGCCCCACTGTGTTCTGTCTTGGTGGACAGGGGGATCCTCCCAAAGCCATGATAAATCTGGAAGCCACAGTCACTAAATCGCCCGGTCATGGCTCAGTCACAATCCTATCTAGCAGTCCCCACCACAATATAAATGATCACTTAAAAAACTAGAGCTTTAAGTAAAATGTACAGACTCAAATTATCACCCAAACCAAAACCTTCCTGATTAAAACAGAGCCCAACTTTAACTACACTCCACAACGCTGTGTGCTGCCTGAGCAAGCGACTCTCTCTTGAAAAATGATTTGGCTACAGTTTCCAAGCAGCAGATGAGTAGGCTTGGGTCTAATTTTCTGCTACTGCTGAGTTTAATCTCATGAAGGCTTAATTTACCTCCTTACTCTCTCCTTCTATTATGCATCTCAGACTCACCATGACAACTGCTTTTCCAGTACTTCTTTTCTGGCTTCTTCTACCTCATAATTTAGACCACTCATTGCTTTGCCTAATCATGTTCCCACCCTGTGGTGAAAGGTTATATATTTAATCCGTTTCTTAGAAGTACCACTAAGACTCCCCTTCTAGAAAACATCAATTATTTTAAAGTACACTTAGTAGAAACAACAAAAAATACTTGTAAGTTCTAGATAAGTATATATCTCTAAGTATAAGAGATCGAATATGGTTAACAGATTGAATGTGCCCCCGAACTCACCGGTTCTTATGCTGAATGGGGGATTTTGATTTTGACGATATAGTGGGGGGTAATTTTGGATATTCGGTGTCATGAAAATCTTGTTTTAAGCGACTTTATCTATCATGTAAGAATCACAGAAACTACCTGGGGACAAAGGAGAGACCATTTCAGCCCAGCTCAGACTTCCTATTTTTCCTTTTAAGGTGCCAGATGTGAATGAAGGCATCATGGGACATCCACCTAGAGCAACTACTCTGTACTGCTAAGGCATTCTTACTCTTGTTTCAGTGGAACAAAATATTCTGAAACAGTACTGTGCTTCAACCACAGAATAATGAACCAGAAGGATATGCTCTTTATTTTTAACCACTTAACATTAGAGAGAATTGTTATGAAACTATAGATAATTGGAACACAATTTAAGACCCATTGCACTGTCATTGTCAGTGTTTTAAGGACCACTAACAGCAGTGAGAAGATGAACAATATAACCATGATGCAAGGAATTATTGTATGTGGCTATTTAAAAACTACAGAATCTGAAAGAAATTATCTTGAGTATCCTTTGGACTGCACATGCTAATTATTGAGATTTTATTCTATATCATGATGAATTTTTCCAGAATTTCCTTTCAGTAAGTTTAGCAGATCAATAATGAGAGATGATGCTACTCAAAAACTCCAATTCACATTCAAAATTTCCAGAAGGAACCAGTGTCTCCTGTGCTTTGTCGATTGGTTCACACATGATGTATGTCTGAATTTAACTAATGATTATTTATGAATTCATCTGAATCCAAAAGCATTAGTCATACCAGCTTTAGACTTTCCAAACTTTAAAAAATGTTTTTGGCCATTTTGAATCTTTGTGACTTTATCGGCTGACAGGTACTCTGAACCTCTGATTGTTATAAAGAAGGAAAAACAGGGAGAACAGCAGCGGGTGTCTGCCACCAGTGACACCACGGAGACGTCTTTGTTCTTTTCATTCTAATGCACACACACCTGCAGAGACAAAGGGCTATCCTTTTAGACTCCTGCTGAGCATGGCCTGATGTTATCCTCAGACCTCCATGGTGACTGGAGAGGAAAGATGGAAAGAGCCCGCTAAATTCATTCGGTGGAAATCAACATTGTACTGAATGTGAAAAGGCAGTGTCCCAAGGAGCCTTGTTGCCTTTTCTGCCTCTCCCTATATCTGCCCCTCCTTCCCACGTTATTCTACCACCTTACTGACAGGAATAATGAAGCATTTCTTTTTCGTTGCAGGAGAGCAGTGTGGGATACATTTTAGCTGCAGTGTCTGTATAGATGGCTCAGTGATTAAGTACACTTACTACACTCTCAGAGGGCCCAAGTTTAGTTCCCAGAATGCAAGTCATCTTACAACTGCCTGAAACTACAACTCTAGGGGATCCAACAGTAGAGTTGATTTCTGAAGGCACCTGCAGTCACATAAACATAAACACACGGAGACACACAGATAGCCAAACAATACAAATAAACATCAAAAATAATTTCTGAGGTTCATATTCTTAAATTAGTAAATATACTTTCTTGGTTTTTTAAACAATATTAATCTGCTTGGTCTTAAATATGAAAATATGCATGAACAGAGAAAATTAAAGAAACTAAAATATGACAATAATTGGTGGAATTTTCAAGATATATAATTTGAAACAAAAGCAAATGTATGTAGAGCAATCCCAAAATGGGTTTTAAATCTAAAGTAAGGTGTATCCTGATATATTCTCATATGAGCACGTGCAAATGTGCACACACATGCACACACACACACACACACACACACACACACACACACACTCTTAGGCTTTCCAGAATGAGATGCTGAATAGCTGACCCTAACAGTCTCTTTTCACAATTACGAGAAAAGTATTTATGTAGTTATTAGGAATTCAAAATAGTTTTCTCAAGAATTCAACAAACTGTCTGTAGGATATTAATAACAAATCTTTGAAGGAATTCTGTGCTCACAGTATACCAAGAAAGCAAATGATCTCATGAAACTGACTGTTAGCAATAATGAAAATGATCCTTGATGCCACATATGATCTATACATGAAGTGAAACATCCAGAGCTTGGTAGAGGATGCTCTGTAAGGAAACAGAGTTTCTGAGCAGGTTTGAGTTTCCTTTCGTGTGTCACACGAATCAATCACTTAGAACACAAGCCACACCACTGCTCACAAACTTAGGGATGCTCTATACCCCAAAAGTACTTACTGCTTCAGAAGTCAAAAGGGGTGGGGTGGGGACACTCTAAAGAATGTGATTTTGGTGATTTAAAACAATCTTTAATTTTACAAATGGAAAAAAAAAACAAACAAAACAACAGGGAAAGCGGAAATTGGAAGCAAAAACAAGCACCTTTAATTTTTTTTTTGGAAACTAAATAAAGATCAATGAGAAAAATCCATTTGAGTAAAGGAAACAGAGCTATCTAAAAGTTGCAATCACATAGTTGCTGCTTGGAAATATATAAAGAAGATAATGGAAGCATTAAGTAACAGCCGAAACCGGGCTTGACGGTGCACATCTTAAACCCCAGAACTCAGAGGCATAAGCAGGCAGATATTTGTGAGACTGAGGTGAACCTGCTGTGTATAGAAATGTCCAGACCACCTGTAGCTACAGAGAGATCTAGTCTCAAACAAAACAAAAACAAGCAAAAAAGAAAAAAATATATAAACATCTGGAACAATTATATCCTAAAACCACAGAAAAAGGCGTTGCAGAAACAAGAAAGCAGAACCATGGAAAGATGTAGAAGGCATGTCTAAGTTTGGTGAAACCTCCTTGAAACTCTGGCACTCAGGGGCTGAGGAGGAAGTGACTGTGAGTTCAAGGGTGACTTTGGCTCCATAGTGAATTCAAGACCACCCTATCATAAAGTAAGATCCCCTCAAAATAATAACAAATACCTGTCTGTCCTATGAAATTATCTTCAATAAAATGTTCTGGAAAATTCACAGAGACAATAAGATAACAGAATAGATCCAAATAATACAATTCCAAAAACAACAACAAATTAACTGGAAGTTTTATTATGTAGCAGAAGTTAAGTGTGAAAGATTTGACATAGAAATTGTCCAAACTACAAATAGAAGAAAAGGACTGGTTTTATAGGAAATAAATAGTCATTTTAAATGAGAAGATTTGAAAGAAAATTATTGACTAGATAGAGAAGTTACAAAGGAAAACACTAACAGAATAAAATCTCCAGCAGAACAAACTTAGATTTTTCAAGTTCAAAACTTAGAGTGTCAGGTATACTAAATAAAAATAATCTCCTGTATCTTGATGAAATTTATGAACTTGTATAATAAAAGAAAAATATATTTGAGAAAAGAGTTCATGAATACAGGGAGTTACATATATATAAAACAAAATATATCAACATAGGTGTCGACTTCTTGTCCACAATAATAAAAGCTAGACATCAATGGGATTTACACCCCTAGAAAAAGGAGCACACTGTATATCTTGAAAACATCTCCAGACACACAACTCCTGAAAGCTCTGGGTAAAAGAAGCCATTCATCTCTCCTCCCAACACAACCACATAGACAAGGGATTTAAACTTAAAAAGAAACAAAGGAATTCAAACTCAGTCTGTATGTAGAGTTGCCCAGGCTACACTTACTTGTAAGTCTTTGAGTACAGCAGGGAGATTCAAACTTTCAGCCCACTATGGAAAAGGTTAGAACATATTTTCCTCCTGTTGCATCTTGTTTTCATGAATTTGCATCCGGGTGGAAAATAAAGGCATTTCTCCATAATAACTTATCAACAAACCTTGAGATACATTGACAGCTTAATTATACATCACCTCTGTAGTCTAAACCCATTCTTTAAAACTACTATATAGTCGATTTTAGATGACAGTTTGCTGCACATTATGCAAAAGCTTTGGAAAATCGCATCTGGAGAATCTCAGCCTAATCCTCATCTTGTCAGATCACTTAAATGAAGAAGCAGATTCCCATGTAAAGAAGTGTGTACACCAATATCACACTCAATTAAAGATACAAGTACTTCAGTTGTAGATACTCTGAGGAAGAAAGTAATTTTACGTGAAAGTGGATTAAAATATGAGTAATTAAAATTATGAAAATATTAAAATAGAAATGAAAGACAGTCTTTTAAATGTTATAATAATCAATAGCTTATTAAAGGGAAGATTAGAAATAACTGACCATTTCCCTAGTTCAATGCTGGTTTTTGCCTGACTGAGTGTACATGGGTCTTGTGCATATTGTCACCATGTTGCAAGATAATTCCAGCAAGGTCGCAGGAGCCTGGAAGAATTTGTTTCCTTATGGTCATGCACTTTCTCCCCTGTTTCTTACAATCTCTACACCACCTCTTAAACAATGTCCCCCGAGTCTTGGGTGAATGAAGATAGGTGTCCTACCCAGGGATCACATCTGCATTCTCTTATTCTCTACACGTTGGCCAGGTGTGGACTTTTGTAGACATCACCCTGTGTTGCATGAGGAAGCTTCCTAAAGAGAGTTGAGAGATGCAGTGGTGTGGGGGGTAAAGAGGATACACATTCTTGAAAGAGGTATGTCTCAGCATCACTTATGATCATCCTGGGTAAGTCTTACTATGTATGACTTCTGTCCCACACTTCACTGCAAGGATTTGGACTTCTGTAAGGGATCCATCATTTTTGAGTGCAGCCAGTAAGAGCCCACCTTCCATCCTCATGTTTTTTTGTCTCCCAGATTCTTGACCTTGATATAGCACCCAAGACATAATGCAAAATTGCTTTCTCAGAAAGCTTGTTGGACATATTAAATTGCTGAACTCCATCTGAAGCTTCTTCTTTTACCTTCAAGCTGCAGATGAAACCATGACTTTCACACAGCACGTGGAATATGTGATGAATCACCTTTAATCCAATGCACTGATAACTTTTGGTAAGTAATATCCAGCCCCGCTGAGTTTTTAAAATCTTTATTTCTTCAGAAGTTACAAACTTTCTGAGATATCAGGGTCGCCACTGCACTTCTTTAAATAAGGATGAGAACCTGGGGGGGAGTGAAGAGCTGTTAAGAATAGCTCCATAGAGAGATGTAAGAGGCTGGGAACAGGAGGCTGTGCGCTTGCAGGAGAGCTGGCACAGTCTTCAGAGTTGTCCCACATCAAGGAAATGACCAGGATTTTAAGTTTACACATGAACTGTGGTTCAGTGGTTACAAGCTGTCATCCAACAGGGGAAAGATATTTGCTATATGCAGCTCTCGTAGAAGTTTCTACCCTGGGGGCTTAACAGACAACATCCTCATTGTGCTGGAGCTATGGATTTGTCTACACAGTGCACCATAGAGCTCATCACAAGCAATGCATAACTCAGTATAACATTTTTAAATTTCTTGATTTATATAGTTTCATTTTATATGTCTGAGTGTTTTTTCTCCATGTCTGTAAGTGTGCCCATGTTGTGCAAATCCTGTGGGGGCCGGAAGAAGGCATCCACTGGAACTAAAGTTAGAGGTGGGTGTTAGCTGACATGTGGGTGCTGGGACTCCATCCTGGATCTTCTGAAAGAATAGCCAGTGCTTTTACTCACTGAACCATCTCTCCAACCCCCTTTTAAAAGCAATTATTATATGAAGCATTTTAAGTCAGTAAAAAAATAAATGTATCTTTACAACTGTGTCAAAATAAGTTTAATTTTACTCCAGGAATATAGATAAATTAGATATTAAAACTATTAGAATGCTATTTACAGTATTAAGATTTTATAGATATAAAACCATTATAATAACAGTTCTTTAAAGCCCAGGACAAACCACTGCTCTTTGCTAACACTACCCACTTCATACACTGATTTCCTGAGGTTACTAGCCAGTGCACTAAGGTATGATGAATAATACTGTATGCAAAGTTTAGAAGGGAGGAAAATATCTCAGTTTAAAATGAATATTATTACCTACACTGAAAATGAAAGTAAATAAAAATAGAAGGCAATATAAACTAAACAACAGATAAAAAATTTGAAACTTCATAGAAAGATTGCAGTGATATCCCATGGGTAACTGTCATTTCAGAAGAAACCCTGAAAAAAAAAAAAGAATAAAGACGCAGTAACAGTGGATTCATTGGAAGTTTATAGAGAGAGAAAACCATAGAATTAGTGTGCTCACGGAATCACTGTTAAGAAAGAAAGCAAATTCAAACTCAGATGCATCACAACAAACATGATCTCAAATACAAAAACGCTTGGATTCATAAAAATTGAATACCAACAAATCATAAAATAATGGCAGAAAACATTGAAGGCAAAGACCAAATTATTTCTCTGTGTAGTCAAATCAGTATTGAAATACAATTGCACACTCATTGTATCCAGAAGTATTAAGGTACTCAGAATTTTTACTGCACAAACCCCACATTAAGAGTCTAAAATACGGCTGGGTGTGGTCACGACTTTAATCTCAGCATTAGGGAGACAGGGGCAGTTGCATCTCTGCAAGATCAAGGCTAGCCTGCTCTACATAGTGAGTCTCAGGCCAGTCACGGCCATATTGTGAGAGTCTGTCCCCCAATAAAACAGAAGGCTAAAATAATGAACCAAACATTAAAAGCAGAAAATAATCCAGAAAGAAAAGATGAACGTGGATGCAAAGAAGCAAGAAAGGAAATGAGGGAGGGAAAGAAGGATGTGGGAGGGAGGGGGAGGGAGAGAGAAAGAAATAATTTGAAGAGAGAAATGAATAATACAGAGCCCTGGGGAACTGGAGAGTGGATGAATTTTTCTTCCGCAGTGGTAATCCAACCCCACGACTGCACCCCACAGCAGTCCGGGCATTGTGGACTCTGCTTCAGTGCTCTTCATTACCAGAGTTGTTTATCTGGATTTCTCAGTGACCACTGCTTCTCCATCGCTGCCCATCATGGCTATACTACCTTAATTCTTGGTCTTATTTCTCAGTGATTCTTATACAAATGGAGGATCCTCCCAGCTCACTACCTTCTCTTCGCCTTTCTCTCTCTCTGTGTCAATTGTCTTTTTAATTAAACACTTTCTTCCATGATCTCCTGGCTTCATGCCCTCAATTGTTATTTTGCAATAACTGCATCCGTGGACCTCACCTCCTACCACAAACCCTGATGTGTCTTCGTTGGACTTCTGCTTTTTTCACTCCGAGGGTCCTTGGGCTATTACAATTTGAATCTTCTTTTACTACCTTATATTCTATGGTCCAGAGCCACAATCATGTCCTTGCTAATATTGATTCCTCCATCTTCAGAGAGACTCTTGAATCATCACACTCATTTTCTAAGACCGCACCTCCATTAAATATAACTCAGCCTCCTCCATACCCACACTCAGGCAAACCAAAGTTGGCTGTGGGAAGAAAGAGCTATATTGACAAATTCCCCTTTAAAGTTTCTCTAAACATGCACAGATGTACTTCAGTCCTTCATTTCTCTAAAAACGGATGCTATCATCTCTCTCAATAAAAGTTACATGTTTCCCATCACTAAATTGTATATACTCTTTCATGCCTAACCTCAACAGATTAATTTTTCTATTTCACCGAAAAAGACGAGACAATCCAAAGCGAAATTCCAGAAACTCCTACAATTGCCTTTACCAACCCTCCACAATCTGCACCCACATTAACTACCTTCCCACATGTTACTATAGTGAGCCATCTGTGCCTCCTATGAAGGCAGAGTCTCTACGTACATGCTAAAGCACATCCCTCTTCAGTTACGGAAAGAAGTGTCTGTGATTCCTCTTTCTCTCCTGCTGTCATTTTATTTTACTATTTCTTTTTAATTATTTACTTTAACATAGGAGTGCACTGTTGTTTTATGATTTTATGAAGGAATTAATATGCCGTTATTTTTCTACTTGAACCTTAGGTTATATGTAATTTCTTTCCTAGTTTCTGGGGAAACAACTCTGAAAGAGCTGTATTTCCTGCTAGTCTTAGCTAGCTCTGTTCCACTTGTCTCCTGCATACACCCAAATTAGGGCTTTGCTTCACCCATCTTGCTGCCTGTGCCGAGATCACCAATATCTCCATAAGGCTTCATTGAATGAGGGCGTTCACATACTTATTTGAAGCACTGAGGACTTAGTCATGCTTGGACCCTTTTCATACTGCCTGGCTTTGTTCCTTCCTCACCATGATGGTGAGTTTTCATTGTCAACTAACACTACCTACCATCACCTGGGAAATGAGCCGCAGCAAGTGGCTGTGTAGATTAGGGTGTCCAGTGGGCTTATCCTTGGGGCATTATCTTGATTATGGTAACTGAGATGGGATGAATCGCACTCTGGCAGGCAATCCTAGATGGTGTAAACAGTCAGGAAGTAAGCTGAGCACTAGCACCCTGTTCTCTGCTCTTGACTGTGGCTGTGATGTGACTCCCTGCTTCAAATGTGGAAACAGTCAGCATATGATCAAGAAACTCAATTAATTCTCAATTATAGAACGGTCTCGGTTTATATATGTCAAAACTGTTGGTAATGACACATGATTGAAAATGGAATTAGAAACATGCAGATAAGCTTATTTGCCATGTGTGGGAATGCAAAGTAAAGACTGAAATGCCCTGAGATCATGATACTTTAAAGCATTCAGAAAATAAAATGTGTATGTTACTTCGGTTATGGTGAGGACAGAGGTTTATGACAAGGAGGTAAGTGATAATTCCATTTGTGCCTCCAAAATATCTATAAAAAGGAGAGCTCAGAATAACATATAATTATAAAAGTAACATGTGGATTCGTTAATATATTGCAAAATACTTGAGATATCCAAAATATTTTAAAAATCAAATTAATGTCCTTTTCTATTTTCAAAATGGGCTTCTGTTCATCCAAAAGCTCTAAGTGTTAGCAAATTCCTTTCTGCATGAACATGAATTTGTGGATTTGTTTCTTTTAACATTATGTCAATGAAAGGAGCGATTTGAGGACAATTGATATTCGGATAATTTCATATATATCAAAATTTCAAACAAAAATTCTCCTTGTACATCAAATCAAGCAAGGGGGAGAAAAACCCAAGAGACAATTTTCTCATCAGATCACATAGGATGAGATTTATAATGCACTGCAGAAGTCACTGTGGGAAAAGTCGAAGTATGTACATGTTATGTCTTCTTTAAATTTTTATTTAAGCAAAGATTGTGAGGATGCCAACACATTTCATTAACTGTATTCTTTTATGAAAATGAATACCTGAGACACATGAGAATATAATTTATTTAAAACAACCACAGAAAATCTAAATTATTTCACACAGTCCCTGCAACATTGTTGAACAGCGTTTTCTGCCATGGAGTTAACATCTGATTGAGTTATATGGCTCTAGTCTCAAACAAGACCCTTCCACTTGGCTCATTCTTTCAAATAATAAAACTTGACATATCTGCACACCAACATAGTATCTTTCGATCCCTTCTCAAGGCTTGTTACTCTCAATAGTGTGAAAAGCAATACCTCAGATTCAGAATTCAAAGCTGTATATTAATAGTTTTCAAGCTTCTCTTAAAAAAAAATTTTCAGGAAAGAGGGAAGAAACTACTCACCAGGAAGGGGTTCACAACACAAGGACTCTTGTTTATAAAGTGGCAAGCTGTCTGGGTCCAGAAGGCCACCGCAGGCACAATTTTTCATGATACCCAGGACAATGAGATTTTCTTTGCTTCTTTCTTTAATCTATAGTTTTATTGAATGTTTATGAATTTGATACAATACATTTTAACTGCATTTAGAACTCCCCTATCTGCACCCTCTCCCATAGGCCACCTACTGGATCTCATGCATTCTGTCTTCTATGTTGAAGCCTATCAAGTCAAGTTTCTGTACCCAGCTGTCTCTGGGTATGTGTTCATCCACTGGATTCTGGTCAGCCTATCTAGTAACATTCCTTTAAAGAAGATCAGCCCTCGCCCTGGAGTGATCAGGTCATTTTCCCAGTAATATGCAGGTGTGTCTGGCTTAGTTTCATGGGTCCTGTGCATGCTGTCACCACTGCTCTAAGAGGGTTTCTTATTAGTGGAAAGTAAGGGGAGAATCCCTTGCATTCAGATAAGCGAGCCCCAGGGAAGAGACATTTGCAGGAATCGGTTAAACTCTTTAGAGGTGCCATGTTGGTGTATAATAGAACCGAGAAAATGTTGTTTCTTGTGGAACAGACAACTACCAAATCATAATTCCCTGCGTCTACGAAGAACTAGCTTTCAGTCCATTGTAGCCATCAAGAAAGATATGTGCATCCTTTCTCTTCCTTTGCCCTTTCTATAACTAAATACTTGTTTTTTCCTGAAAAATTGTCACATTCTACTAAGAAGAGGCTCTTGTTTCTCTATCCTGCAGTTAATCAGAAATCAAAATTGAACTTTACAGTTTTGTCTTGTTAAATCCGTTTAAAAACTTGCAGTCTGTGTGGAAGAGTTGTGATTCGGTTAGTTGGTAGAAGTTTGACTAGAGTGTGGGAAGCCATGGGCTCAGTCCTGAGCACTATATACCACAAGCACAGTGATGCATACATACTATCCCAACGTTCTGGAAGTAGAGTCAGCAAGATCAGCAGTTTAAGGAAATCCTTGGCTATTTTGAGGAGCTTGAGATTCTCTCTCTCTCTCTCTCTCTCTCTCTCTCTATATATATATATATATATATATATATATATATATATATTCCTGATTCTTTAAAAGGATGAAATTCAAGTTATGTAGTCTTCTATGTTCTGTATCAACAAAATTGTCAACTTCAAGTTGAACTGTGCATTGCGGTTGACATTTAATGCTTTGAACATGCAAACAATGAATTTGATAATTTTAAAGCAATGACATTTTGTTTCAATCCCTTAGATTTTCTTAAAAACCACATGTTATATGTGGTGAGCATACATAAACCCTATCAGCACACTAAACAACCTCCCTGTATACAGATAGAACACAATCATGTCAAATCCATGTCCTTTGGTTTATTTTCTTAGTGTTTGAGGGATATTCCAAAAAGTGGTAGATTTTCAGTATATCTTGAATATGTTCTAAGCTTTTTTATATATAATATCTCATCACTACACATTCTTTAATCAATTTATAAGGCTGTGTAGAGGAAGCTTATTAACATTTTTTCCCAACTTGCTGAGCCTTCCTGCTTCATTTCTGAGGTCTTCCTCAACTAGCCTGTCTAGTAATTCATTAGACAGACTCCTGCCTCTGGTCTGTCTGTTTTTCTAGATCAGCTCCTGTCTAGCCTACAATGAACTGGAACCACAGATAAAGATCTCTCTCTCTCTCTCTCTCTCTCTCTCTCTCTCTCTCTCTCTCCTCTTTCTATCCTTCCTCTTCTGCCTGAGTGACTTCTTTTCATCAGCTTTATCAGCTTTATCTTGTCTGACACCAAACTCCGGTTGCCAAGCTACCATGGCTCTAACTCATTCCTGTGATCATAGCCTCTGGGTTCTGAGTTCTCTTACCTGTGCACGATTAGGAGGCCAGGACTACAGCATTCCTCAATTTAATTCCCTCAGGGTGTTCTAAACATTTCCATGACTAACATAGCCAATTTTTCTAGATGTTAAAATTTCTCCATTTTGTTTATAGCAATTGACTGATTATTAAGAATATCTATCCGTCTGTGTAAATCTTGACTCATCCTTGTTATTTTTATACAAATTCCTAGAAGTTAACTGCTTAATCAAAGATTCGCTTCTGGTAAATATCATCAAATTCTTATTCAGAAATTTTATAACCAATAATAATTTTCATAGAATCTTCAATAATTCCTACATAATTTCACAAAAAAGAAATCACATAAAATAAATATAACTTATTTAATAACTTAAATATGCTATTTCATGGTTTTCTTAATTAGTATTTGTTTGAATATTGTAGGAGTTCCAAACATCATATATATTTTGATGAAAGTAAATACACATAACAAAGGAAAGCAAAGGTCATATGACAAAGTATTGTAATGGAGATATGAGCTTTCAGGATAAGTTAAAATTGTGTTTGTATTTAAGATGTAGCCTGTGAGTCTTTTAAACTATACAGTATACATCAACTCTCCTTGGGAAAACTCCACTGCTAAATGTTAATGGAGTTATTTCTTCAGGTGTCATTTACGTCCAACATTCAAAGATAAATTTTGAGAAAAAAATATATGCACAGCTATTCACATTAGGGATGCATATTATACACGTATGTGAGTTTTCTTGTGTTGTGTACACATAGTATACATATTTTGACCACAGTATATGATCCGCTATTTTTGTATATTCTAGCATTCATCCCCTCACTCTAAGAGCAAACGCCAATGCCCCCAACTGGAATGTTTCTATTAAAACAAATATGGACTGGGACTTTCCTCTTATTTTGAACAATCACCTCCTAATTAGAACGCTAGAAAGTTTGATGGGATTATCTCCTGGGTATTCCCAGAAGGGTTCAGAAGTAGTTCTGCATCACTAATTATGAAGATTCCTGATCAGCTTTGAAATAACTTTTTCATTACCCAGGCACAATGGATATATTTTCAGCTTGTGAACAGGGAATTCTGCAACAAGTCCCTTTATACAATTGACTGATATCATAATCAACATAGCGGTGTATGTGGAAGGATCTTGTAGGTTGGGAGTAACATGTTGAACCTCTTCCCCTGCTTCTAGTTGGTATGTTCACCTTAATTTGGCTTGCTTGGGCATCATCATATATACATATAATCCACTGCCTAAGGAGACTAGACCTTTATTACTCTACCACTGATATTGCAGTTGTACAGTCAAATTAAGCACCAAGGGTTCAACGATGTTTATCCAAAGGAGGCACAGGCTAGATATCAATCTCTGCCTCATTTGCTTCCAGACACTTACAGACTTTGTTCTTTCTCTGTTTCATTTTAAAACAAGTAGCTAAAAAATTCATGCAATTTCTCCAGTTCTGGAATCCCATCTGCTATTATTCAGAAAAGGCTTCTGAAGAAAGGACAGAAAACAAAAGTACCATAACAGACAGACACAGAGCTTATTTAAGCTTGAATTGTAATAAAAATATTTTAGCTAAATAAAAAATCACTGTTGAAATAGCTTACTAAAATATAACAAGAATTAAAAATTTGCATCTGTTGACATAGTCTTCCACCACTGTATTTAAATCAGCCATGGAAGAAGAAGGAGCTATGCTTCGGACTTTATAAAAATAAGAATATGCTTTTAAGAAAATATTGGACATAAACTTTTCTCTGAGATAGTCTGTGTAAGATGACTTGAAAAAAAATGATGTTATAAAATAAGACAATTTTTTTTTCAGAGAAGCACCAAATAAATATTTTGGAATTTGCCATGCACATCCATATGGTGTCTTTCACAACTACTTGAATTTGCTATTACAAAATGAAAACAGACTTAGAGAGTAAATAAACAACACATCATAAATGTATTACCTGTGCTCTAATACGGTTTCATTTACAAAACCCACTGATGATCTGAACTTGTTTCTGGAGCTGCAGATTTCTTTTCTGTGAAATACAAGGTCTTTAATAGTTACTACTAAATTATTTTTATCTATTGGAAGAGATCAGGGAATCCACAAAGTATGGAAAGTAATAGCAAAATAGAGACCATATTCCTAAATAATTGATGTTTCTGTTCGACTAGCATGCTTTCATATTGTTGATAATACATAAATGTAATGATATGGTAAGCAGATATTTGTTGATAAAATTTGGTTATGCATAAATTCCATCTATATTTTTATTTTTAGTAAACAGTACAATTTGATCCTGCAGAGATACCAAATCATAGTTATGTTTAGAAAACGCCTACTCTGTGGAACGTTTAAGCTTTTTTTCCTCAGGTCCTGTAATGGGTTCATAGGGGCTCTATACTTCTGTTTCATTCAAATTATCATTATCGTAATTACAACAAAATTGCCTACCAAAACTTTATGCTAATACAGACTCCACACAGGGGTTTATGAGTATGGATTTTTAATATGGTAACAGATACACTACCGGGAAGAGATATTAGAGCCCATTATAAACATAGCTACAAAGCAATCTATCCCTGAAATTCTAAATTCTCAGAGGTATAGGATAAAAATTAATGTGTTCAGCTATTTCAAAATGACAAATATAGTATTCTCAAGGATTTAACAACCAATGTATCTAAGTTTAACTCTGTCTACAGAAGTTCTAAAATTACTTGGGGCTGGAGAGATGGTTCAGTGTTTCAGAGCCTTGGCTGCTCTTGCAGAGAACCAGGGTTTGATACCCAGCACCCAGTCTTGGGTAACAACCATGCCAACTCCAGTTTCTGACCTCCATAGGGTTTTTCACAATATGGGTGTATTTATATACATGCAGGCAATTCACTTATACACATAAAATAAAAATAACAAAATATTTAAAAAACAAAATTGCTTTGTGTTAGTGCTGATAATTTTAAGGATTTATTTCTTTTCTATCCTCCATTTACATAGGAAAGTGTGGAGTGGAGGGAGGCTGTGCTGCATCTCATCTGTCATTCAGGCAAATTCTCTTTTAAGGAGCTTGGAGAACTCTCCGTTAGTGTGTCCTGATAGAATGATATAGAAGACTTTTCTGAGTTCTACTGACATGCATTTGCATATTAGTCAAGACTTGATATTCTTCAAGGTAGATAAGCATGTTAAGGTCTGGCCAGCAACAATAACATTAGAAAGCACATACGAAAAGAATCTTAAGTTGGGGACTGGAGAGAGGGCACAATGGTTAAGAGCAATGGCTGTTCTTGCAGAGGTTCAGGTTCGATTCCCAGCACCCACATGAGAGCTAACAACTGTCCTTAACTCCAGTTCCAAGGGAATCCAATGCACTTTTCTGACATCCTGTGTTGTTGCATGATAGAGGTGCACTTACCTACATGCAAGCAATGCATTCCTACACACAAAAAAATAGATAAAATATTTTTGAAATAATCTTAAATTAAGGCAATACCTTTAGCTTCTAAGAACAAAGAAGTTTGAAACTGTCCCATAAATTTCCACAGGAACTTTATTTAGGTAACGAATTGATGTTTTTTCCTGTTTTGGAATCTCTTGAAACAGGATTCCTAGCACCTATCCAAAGGATCAATCATGGTTCTCACCTGTGATCTAGACACAAAGAGAACTTGAAATGTGTAGAGAGTGAGTCACCATCTCTAGATGTAGAGTTATTTACATGATAGATTCCTGGGTGGAAAGCTAACATAGGCTAACGTAGGGAACACATGCTTTGATGCTGAGTAGATGAAAACAGATGAATAGCTAGATGATGCAGTGGCTGAATTCAGTGAGTAAAGCTTAGCCCAATCTCCTTACACCGATAGTATCTGCAGAACACTAGCAGTGAAAATTGTGCTCTAGGTCTATGCTATCAATTTCACTTTGATAGGTTAAGCTTAAGGGTTTTCTTGGTGGGGTTATAATAATTTTAATAGTCTTCCAAAAGGTGCTTTCCAGTATATTACCCTAAATCATTTTTCAATTTTAGTTAGTTCAAAATGTTAATTGTTCCTTCTGTAAGGCTGGTAAGTTTTGCACAGTTTGTAATCATATTCAAGGGTAGACTCTGTCTTCAGAGGTGGTAGAGAAGGTGGGTAGAAGACTAACACAGTAATCACACTGCAATAGCTCAGATGTGATTGTTCTATACTGATATAGCTAAAAGAAACCATGTTTATAGTCTGACTTGATTTCTCTTAAATCTGTGCACATGTGTGTGCATATATTCATGTTTAAGTGACATGTGATGTGTGTGCATGTATTCATGTTTAAGTGACATGGGGGCAGACGACAACATCTAGAGTGAGTCTCCCATTCTACCTTGTTGGACACAGGGTCTCTTCTTGTCCTCCACTGTATAAGTCAGGTCAGCTGGTCTACAAGTTTCTGGGGCATCTCCTTTCTCTGCCATCCACTTCTCTAAACTAATCCCGAAATTACAAATTGCGGCTGTTACACCAGCTTGTGCAGTTTGGGGATCTAAACTTGGGTTCTAACACTTTCTTAGCAAACTTGGTTTCTCACACTTACTTAGCCAGTGCTTTACACTGAGCTACCCCAGAAGCCCTGACTTGATTGTTAATAAGAATGTACTGCTGGGAATTAAGCATTTGTTCAATTGGAGTAGTCCTTTTGTATATCTAAAGATAATTATCTTCATAAGCTCCCCTTTAAACTCCGTTTTTTAGTCCTTGCTGAGTAAATCTGCAGGACAAATTATTTCTATAATCATTCTAACCTAACGTGAACTCCTTCATTTAACTGATACTCATGTCTTCTTCATTCTTCCCTTTTTGAGTCTCTTTTTATTGCTAAAGAAAGGGAATGCTATTGACGTGTTGGTCAGTCATCTGCCACTTATCCTGAACATGTATTCCACAGGAGATTGCCAAAGATAAGATCTTTGGTGCTTCTTTGGGTTGCAAGGCCAAGTGCCAAGTGGCTAAAATACTCATACACCGTTGACAGTATCTTGTTTTCTAAAATGGAGAAATCTAGCTTTTAGTTTATGGACATATTAATGGTCTTTTAATTTTCATTTTCTGAGAGCAATCACTAAAATTAGCTCATGAAATATATAGTATCAGTCATTGATTTTTGTTACAGAATCAAAAAAATATGTACAAGTCCACTGTAGTGTTGTGGGGTTTTTGTGACCTCTAGTTTTATTGAAGGAATTGTCTTGGGTTTTCCAAATTATTTCTTGAATGCCAGCTTTAATCCACATAGCGATCTTGATGTTCAAGCATCACATACTCTAGTTAAAGTTGAAGGGAGGATATAAAGGAAGAAAAGGAAGAGGAAAAATAGACATGCAACTGGAACTTCATGAATGTGCCAGAGGAAGCTGTTAGTTTGAGAGTTAATTCATTTTTGCACAGTGTCTAAGCTGCCACCACAGTTTTAGGGGGCATTCTCTCTACCAAATATACCATCACCTTTCACCGCCACATGCAGGGGATGTAGGGTGACATACAATGTTAGCTACATTGACTGACAGAGAGAATCGAACTCTAATTTCACCTTTGCCACTATGTTGGTTAAGCTTTTCATTTCTTATTTAGAAGACTGTCTTCTTTTATAATAGCATCAATATTTCCTCTTACAAATATGACTGCTCCGTTGCATAATGATGACCACCTAAAGGGACAGC
The DNA here is from genome assembly GCA_035773235.1 of Eospalax fontanierii. Classification (NCBI taxonomy): domain Eukaryota; kingdom Metazoa; phylum Chordata; class Mammalia; order Rodentia; family Spalacidae; genus Eospalax; species Eospalax fontanierii. Next base: position 46,710,374 of record CM069547.1, on the reverse strand, counting down.
ATAAAAAGAAAGGAATCCATAGAACATGGACTGTATTTAAAACTAATAACCTTTGTTCCCATAGGTTTTGGATCAAATGTTATGCCCTCCAGGTAGTGAAGATCAATTCATTTCATCATAGGCAGTTTTATTTTTCTTATCTGATCTAGTGAAGGTAGTATATCTACATTCTTCCATCATTAGGTCTTTAAGGAACAGGAGATGGAGAGTTTTGACTATTGCCTCAATTCATATCATCTAATTTACTATGATGGCAGTTAGAGGATTGCACTTGAGGATCCTCACTACAATAGTTCTTTGGTTAAATGCTTGTATTGGTCACTTTTCTGTTGCTATGATAGAAACGCTAAGGGAACTTATAAAAGGAAGCGTTGATTTATCTTGCAGTTCCAAAGGGGCAAGAATCCATCATAGCAGAGAGGCATGGTGGCAGATATTCTAGAGTAGACTCAGAAGCTAAATGCTCACATCTTCAAGTAGGCACAGGAAGCAATGGGTGACTGACTGGAAATCCATCAAGGCTTAAGAAATCTCTAAGTCCCTCTAGCATGGCCACACTATCTAAGACCTCCCAAAATAGTGCCACGAACTGGGAACAAATGCCCAAATGCTTGGAGTTGCAGAGTAAATTTACATGGAATTTCTCTCTGTCTGATGGCTGGACACACCTGGGTCCTCAGCAGCAGGGCACGCCTCTAGGATTTTACCAGGGAAATGCAGCCAATATATTCTATCACTTTCCAACCAATCAGTGACTTGAGGAGGGGGCATAGGGGCAAAAAGCAGGAAATGCAGGGGCGGGGGTTGAGGAACTCCAGGAAAATAGTGTCAGGAGTGCAGGCAGTCAGGGGCAATCAGAGCGGAGGATGACATTTGAGGCACATGCAGGACATTGGCAGCAGCAGCAGAGGCCTAGACCCTCAATCCCATTTCCTTGATCAGTGTGACAGTGTGTATGCTAGTACCACGATGTTCTCATTACTATAACTGTCTAGTATAATGTGGAGTCTAGCATAAAGATGTCTCTCGATCGTTTTCTATTGTTATGAATTGTTTGAGCCATCCTGAGGCTTCCATATGAAATTTGAAGTTATTTTTTCAATATCTGTGAAAAATTTTGTTGGAATTTTAATGGAGATTTGATTGAAATCCTCAATTACTTTCCACAGGACAGTCATTTTCACAGTATCAATCCTACTGATACATGAGCATGTGAGATCTTACCGTCTTCTCGTATCTTCTTCAATTGCTATCTTCAATGTCTTGCCATTTTATTTTATGTCTTTCAATATCTTGGTTAACTGTTACAAGATACTTTTGAAGTGATCATGAATAGCATCATCTCCTTGGTTTTATTTATCATTCTTGAGTGCACACTCAAAGGCCTGTAAACCTTGCTTCCCTATTCCTTACAGTGAGGTAATGGAAACAACCTAGATGTCTACCAACCGAACAGTGAATTTTAACATCTGGTACAATTTCAAATGGAATATTGCTTCGCTGTAACCGGAAATAACCATCCTGAGTAGGTGACCCAGACACAGAAAGACAAAAGTTGAATGTTTTAGCTCATAAGTGGATTTTAGCTTTGAATCTTTAGATATGTTTGTTGCAAGTGGAAAATTCATAGAGGTCGGGAATCTAATAAAAGGTTGTGGGAGTTGTTTCATAGAAGGGGAGATGTAATACAGTGATAAAAGGGGGACAGGAAGGAATGAAGAAGGAAGGGTTAGGTGGAGTGGGAGGGCATAGGAAGGAACTAGGGAAGTGCTAAGTAACATTAAAATCCCTTTGAAAAAGTCACACGGAAACCTACTAGTATAGAAATTTCTTAAAACACACGTATGCAGTATAAAATAGTTTAAATATCGTCACCCTTTGACAGAGGGTCAATGGTCCTACCAGACATCACAGATTAAGAAATAAAAGCCTCAACATCAGGAATGAACTTCCTCCTTTTGAGTTGTTGAATAAGGGTGTCTCAGACGTTCAAACAGTTTTGACTCCTGTCATCGTACTTGATTACTTGCTAGAACTTGAGAGTAATATCCTATTGCTAGAAACATCTGTACTGGTTTGACTAAGAACACCACCTGTAAGCTCCATGGATTTGGATATTTTGCCCCCAGCTGGTGGCTCTGTTTTGGGAAAGTTTAGGAGGAGCAGCCTTGCAAGTGGAAACAGGTCGCTGGGGTGGACTTTGAGAATTCTTGGGCCTTTCCACATGTCCAGTTTCTTTCTGCTTCCTGCGTTTGTTTGACATTTTGCTCTGATCACCTCTTCTGCCAATATGGATTCTTCCCTCTGGGATCTTTAATTCAACTGAACATCTTTCTACAAGTTGCATTGGTCTCATTCTTATCACAACAAAGAAAAGTAACTAATGTAACACCTCATACATGAAGCTTGGAAAAATGATATATCAAGAGTGCACTCAAAGCTTCATTTCTATTGGGTAATTTTTATAATACTAGAAGGTTCTATGCATGCTAAAAGACCAGAAAAATAATCATCAACCATACTATTCTCTGAAATCTGTCAGCTATAATAATGACTGACCTGGCCAGATATAATCACAATAGTAAGAAAATATTACAGGACTAACCAGTCACCATCTGATAGGTTGCAAGGCTGCTTCACAAAATGGAGCCCACACCTGATATCGTTATCAGGGACAAGAATCTGTGGCTAGATATGTCACAGACCATAGATGAGAAACTAATACTATTATTCTGCTAAGTAGACATGGTTATTAAACTGACTCCTAATGACTTATTGTTATGCTCATTGATAAGTGCACACCTCAGCTCTCCCTAGAGAAGCTTCTTTCAACAGATGGTGCCTAATATAGACACTCTCGATGCACAGAGAATAAGAAATTGTAAAATGCTTAGTCTTAAATAGCAAACCTATGCCATATCCTCTCTTCTCAAGTCTCAGGGATCTTTGGGGAATAGTGTGTAGAAAGACTGAAAGCACTAGAGCTTGTAATGACTACTCAAAGACCATATTGTCTCAACACAGCATGGATGTTGTACACATGATCTCACAGCAGTTGTCTAGTCTGCACAAAATATGGGTAAGCCCATCTCATCCAAAACCCAAGCATGTACAGGGAGGAGGGGAGCAGTCCCAGCCCAGCTGAGAATCTATTGGCTATTAATAGCTGCTGAGAGAGAGTCAGTTTTCTTTAGGGGTGTGATAGGTTGACAAGATAGACCCACACCAAGAGCATGTGAGGGACACAGATTAGATTTGATAGACCCTTAACAAAAGAAAAATGATAATAGACCACAAGGAGCTGGCGTAAGGTAGTACGGCAAAGCTGAAGGTGGGGGAGGGCCATGAATATGATATGAGTACATTGTATGAAATTCCAAAGAATCAATAAAATGATTTTTAAAATGCAGGGATTGCAAGCAGTGACTCGTTGGAGCGATGCCCCTGGTGAGCACTATGTTAAATGCATCCTGGCAAGTGTGTTACTGTTTTGGTTGCTAGGACCAAGGTTACCGGCAAAATAAACTTACAGAAGGATTTCCTTTGGCTCATTAATCCCAGGTCCATTTTATCACAGGCAAGGCATCAGGAGTGGTGGCGCTCATCACATCATTCCAGGTCTGGAGGCAAAGAACTCTGAATGCTTGTGCTTGACAAGCTTTCTCCTTTGATACAGTACAGAACACCAACTAGGGAATGGTGTCACTCACATGCATGGTGGGTCTTCCCACCTCTAGTATTATAATCTAGATAATTCCTCCATGTCATGCCCAAAAGCTAATATCTATAGTGGTTTTAGATTCTGTTCAAGATGACAATGATAACAAGCATTCAAAGCCAATGCTCCTTCCTTACCTATTGTCTGAGATATTCCCAATTTATCATGGAAATATAATGATGTGTTAGGGTGACAGATATCCATATGGATATAAAACCTATGTGTAAGAATTCTCAAAATGTCTCAGAATCCTCTTCTCCTTGCATGTAATTACGTGATTAGAATTCCTCAAGGAAAGACTCATAAAATAGTAAGTATATGCTTGTTACTGCAGACCTCACCCTAACAACTTCTGTCACAGCATAAGCCTCCTCCAGGCCCTCAGGGATCTAGGAGAGAAGGACTGTCCTCTCTGTTGTCCTGATATAGGACAAGAGGTTAATTAGATATCGCTCCAACTTACCAGTCAGTGTATACCCCACACCTGAGGAAGATAGGAAGCCTTTGTGTCAGTGACTTTCTTGACTCAACAACATTACACAGAGCATTTGGGAAGGTGAATGGGGATTAGACTGTGTGACCTGTCCCTGAAACTTTTCAGGACACAGAACATAAGTGTTTTAGAACTTCCTCGAGTCTGAATTTTCATCAATAAAACACAATAATCCCAGATCATAAAATAGATTGGTGAGTCAAAATACACTAAAGTTAAGGCATTTATTATATAGAAAGTAAAGAACTGCAAAGAAATAAAAGTTGGCTCCATGGTGAAGAGCACTGGCTCTTAACAACAGAGAGGACAATCCTACTCTCCTAGATCCCTGGGAGCCTGGAGAAGGATTATGCTCTGACTAGAACACACTCCAGCCTCTTTTTCTGATCAGAAAACTGCTTCCTTAATGAGTAAAATACAAATGCCTGTTCTCCATCTCAACAATAACTGTTGAAGATGAGTAGCCACAGCCACACTAATTAAAGATAAATTATGATTCCAATCGTGAACTAGATGTTAGATATTAAACCCTTTGACTGAAAACAAGTTCAGTCCTCAGAAGTTGTTAGGGTGAAGTCTGCAGTAACAAGCAAATACTTACAACAGATACAATTCCCAGCACCCACATGGCAGTTAAAAACCATCTATAATGTCAGTTCCAGAAGATCCAATGCTCTCTTCTGACTTCTGCAGGCATTGCATGACACATAATGTGCATTCACATAATGCCTGAAATAGAGTAAAGTAAAAATAATAATTAAAACATTTTTTTAAAAAACAAAGATACATTACCAATGAATACATTACCAAATGAAGAAGACAAAAGACATTTGTTCAGAATATATTTCAAAATGCTTGAAAATGGAGAGAGCATGGCTACTCACCTTACAGAATGAGTCATAGGAATGAACTTTTGCCTGATTCACAAAATCCAAATAGATGACAAAAATGGATAGATAGATGACAGATGCATAGATAAAGATGGCTAGCTAGATGACAGATGATGGATCTACAATGATTGATACATGATAGATGATACACAGATACATGATATAATATGATAGTCAAGAACATTATATGTAGATTGATAGAAATGTTTTATATATATATATATATATATATATGTATATATATATGTATCTCCATTGGTGGTAGATAAATGATAAACATGTAGATGATACATTGATATATGTAGAAAGATTATAGATAAATGATAGACATTCATAATCATTAAACTTACAAATCTTAAAATGTACAGTGTGGATATTGGGGAACTGTCTACAATTCTATTTGAATTCTAAAGTGATTCATTATACTTTGTAAAATAACATTCAATAATTTTATAAATCCAAATAAGTACATATTTCGACTCAGCATTCTCATTTTATAAATATCATTTTCTCGCTATAACTCTAATAAGAAAAATAGAGAGAGGTACACATGTATTTTTATTTTTATCTATTTAAATTTTGCTGAGTGTAATTAGCCTGAGTGTGAAGTGAAGCGAGACAAGATGGGATGCAGGTAGTTTAGGGTAGTGGGAATCTGAAGGTAAATAGGAAACTGAATTGTGCTATGTGCTATGAAATTAGATGATTTTATATATGATTACAGTGACTTTTAAAAGTGTTTTTCAAAGAATATACAATGTGATTATATGATCTGTCTCCAAGTTTTTATTTTGTTTTATAGATAAATCTGACTAAATGTTTAAAAACTAATATGCATATACATATATATATAGAGAGAGAGAGAGAGAAAGAGAGAGAGAGAGGAAGTATCTTTTAATTTTTCTAAACATATATCCATCCTATCACTTTACATGAGAGCATTGTAATGTCTATCTTTATAAATGCTTTTCACTTTGTTAGAACTAAATAAGATTCTGTATTTCCTGACTAAACTGTTTTATTTCTGAGATTCTTAAGTAAAAGATCACAATTTACTTTGAAGTGTTCAATCACACCCTGTGTCTTGATTCATTCCTCCCTTGTGGATACATTTCTGTGACAAAGACAGATGGTTGCAAGCATCCCACATTCACAGATTCAGAAACAGCACTATAAGTAGGTCAGTAGGTGACCTTTCTAGTTCATATCATTTAATATACTTTAATTATTCTTTGACAATTTCAAACCTGCATACAGTATATATTCACCCCAATCTATCACCTACGACTCCTCCTGGAATTCTTCTCTTTCCTAAGTTGACTTCATGTCCTTTTATTTTTTTAAAGCTCACTGTGCTCACTTAGTGATGTCCATGTGCACATGGTGTGGGACTGTTCACTGGATCGTGGGCAAACTTCCGGGGGCCACACTCCTCAAGAAAACTATTCTCCCTCAACAGCAGCCATCAGTTGACATCGCTCCTTAGCTAGGAGTGCGCGGTGCTGAAATGCTGACTGGATTACTATTGTGCAGGTCTTCTGTAGGGAGCCACAGTCTGTTCAGAGTTCAGGATGCCGCAGTCCTGTCACGTCCAGAAGACTCTATCACGGCAGTCCTCCGTGACTGGTGCCTGTTTTGTTTCATAATCTCTCTCCTGTTTATCCCTAACGTTTTCAGGGTTCAAAATTAAAGAGACAAGAGATTCCTGCTAAGGAAAGTCAGGAATTTCTCAGTATTTCTTTCTTGCCACCTGCCCCATATAATTCTACCTTCTGTATTTAGAAATAAGTGAAGTGATCCTGCCTGTGACATATTTCCAGAGAACTTTTTGCCATCATCCCATAAAGTTTAACTGAATTTAAAAATTACTTCTTACATATTTTAGTACTACAACACTCTGAAAGTCAAACCTGGAGACACTCCTGGATCAATACAAGTTGGGCACATAGTTGCAAGAGATTCCTCTGGCATGGTCTACACATTGCTGTGGATGCCTTCCAGTTAAGTCTTCATGCTTTATTTTCATTGTATCATTTTGCCTTTATTTCTTCTCCTTTGTTTTGATATATTTTAAATGAAGGCTTGTGGGTGTTTGGCACCTAAAGACAACTGACAGCATATAATGTTAAAATTAAAGTCTCTTTACATGCTCTGTGATTCATAGGTCTAATCATATTGTTGACATCTGGGGAAGCTGATCCACGTGAGAAGTATATGTTCATGCCTGTGGGTGTATATATTTGTGAATTCTGTTCTTCAGTAATGAATCATAAGTCTAAGAGATGAATATATAATTATCACCTAAATTAGGAATTCAGAAAACTGAAAATAAAGAATACTGAATTCAAAGTTATATGAAATGGGAAAAAGTAAACATCAAAATACAGTGAATGAAATTTCATACATTTTCTTCTTGTATTTTCAATTCTTCTCTTAGAAAACCTCCAGTGACAGAACATAATTAATGTAATGTTATAAATGGAGACTCTTCCAAATATTCTATTCTTAAAATTGAAGGGGAGTGTGCTGATTAATTTTAAGTGTCAAATTAACACAATATAGAACCACCTAAGAAGGGTGTCTCAATTCAGTTTTCCAATTTGTCTGTGAGGGATTGTATTGATTGTTAATTGACCAAGCCCACTGGGGTAGTACCTTTCCTTGGCAGGGGATTACAGGCTGTACAAGATTGGAGGGGAAAGGACTGCCTGAGCGCAAGCAAGCAGACGGTATGAGTGCATCCTTTGCTTTCTCTTTGGGCTATGGATGTGACATAACCATCTCAAGCTCCTGCCTCTATAACTGCCTCGGACTGCAACATGGAATTTTAAGCTGAATAAACCCTTTCTTCCTCTTTTGTCAAGATATTTTATCACAGTAATAGAATTCTAGCTAGAACAGGGGGACTTGTCTTTCCTAACCTTAACCAAAAAGCTAATGAAATAGAGAGAACTTTGAAAGTTTTCTCTGCAATGTTAAAGAGTCATAATGAAACAGAGGGTCATTTATAGATTTAGGGTAAAAAGCAAGAGGAATTTGAGTGTACTTTATATGAATATCAAATGCAGAAGGTTTATTTTCTTCCTGTTTCTGGATTATTTGCAAAATTCAAAATACATTCTAATTCAATACCTGTAGAACTTTTTATGTATTATTTAGGTTCTATAGGAAGATATTTATCAGTTCTGGGATGCATAAGATTTGTAAAGCATATTCACAAAATAAGCTAATTTCTTGGCATGGACCTTGTAAATAGATTCAAATTTAGAGATAAACCTGTAATCTACTGGTGACCAAACACATTGTCCAGAGATTACAGAGTGTTATTTTCCTAACAGACTGCAGATCTTGCTGATTCATCTACTGCCTTGTGAATGAATTTTCATTTCATAATTGATTAAAGAGTGCATCATTTCAAAGATGTCTCATTTATTCGTAACTATAGATTTCTCAACAAATAACAGTATAAACTTGACTTCTGCAATCTAATCATGTGTTTCTCTCCTTTCACTGTACTTGATTGAGCGGCATGCCTCGCTGACTGCACTGAATTCCTCATAGTCCAAGATTTTATAGTTTTTATCAATGGAACAGAAGATTTGCATGTATGAATTTTCTAGCAGAGTGGCCAAAATTTGCACATCACCCATTGGGACTGCAAGTGAGATTGTTAACATGATTGCCATTTTCATTTTTAATATTATCTTACATTGCTCAAAGACTCATTCAAGCTCCTAAATATTCTGAGCGTTGCAGATCTTATTTGGCTTGCTTCTGATTGACCCATAATCATTGTGCATATTTTAGAGATACAATGTGATGTTTAGGTACACATATAAATAGTGGAATAATCAAATCAAAGATATTTGTAAACTATTCACCTTACACATTTCTCATTTCTTTTTACAAGCACACTCGAAATCATCTTTGAAAAATTTTAAAAGATATAATACCTTAAATTTAAATTTAAAAGATTAAATAAAATCGTTCAAGTGTATTAGAGCACAAAAATTAACTGAATGTAGCATCCCATCTTCTGATCCACCTCTTCTCATATATTTCTTCCTTAACTCTCTAAATCTTCTGGTATCTACTATTAAGCTTCCTTTTTCTATACAAACTTTTAATCTCGAAATATAAATGATATTATGTAATAATTTTCTTCCTTTCAGTGCTTGACTTTCTTCACATAATATCTTCAATATTCATAAGTATATGATTGTTTGTGATTGCATTATATGATCTGTATATAATATGTATAACATATATATATTATGAAATTCTATTTAAAGTTTTTCTCTATAAAATCATTCACAGTTGGAGATCTAGGCTGATTCTGTGTTATACCTACAATGAATGTGGAATTTCGGGTATCTCATTAACTTCTGACTATATTCCATTTAGGTGTAGATCCAGTACAGAGAAAGACATACTTTTTAATTTTGGTGCATTTATAGGCTGTGTAATTTGATGATAGTAATTTGGGCTTGCAGTTATGCCCGATGCTAGTGATACAAATTTTCACACACATGTTGCTTGTGTGTATGTGCAACATGCTCAGGTGTGTATTATGTGTATCTCTGTGTAGTTTTCTCAACACATCTATTCAGGTGTTTTGAACATTTAAAATTCTGTTGTTTACTGTGTTTTCTGAAGCAGTAAGTGTGGAACTCGCTATCATAATGTGTCTTATTAGTTGTCTCTTTTGAGCTTCAGGTCAGAAAGAATATGTTGACATCATTTATTTAAATTAATTGCCTTTTCCTGAATTTTTTTCCTATATACATGAAGCAAATTTTACCTAGGTTATTTTGGTTTTATTTTCTGCAATTATATACAATATATTATATTGTTTTATATTATATTGTAAATTTCATATGCAGAATTTCTTTATGACATTTTCGTATATGAATATAATGCATGACTATCATATTCACTCGCTGTTACTTTCTTTTATTTCCCTGTAATTCACTCTGACATCCGACATCCTCCCTATTTGCAACTACTTCTCATGTTTTCTCTCTCTCTCTTTTTTTTTTTTTACAAGAACATGCATGATAGGTTGTTTACAGAACCCTGGTCACCCTACCAGCCACGATTTCACTATAGAAAAATTTTCTTCCTCCACCATCATCCCCAGGGAGCACTGAGGCCCCATGATCAACTCCTGCTCTAGTAGAAGACTTGCCAGATCCATGCAGATCTTGTGCCCATAATCAGAGCTACCATGAGTTCAAGTACAGCAGCTAGGTAGTTCTCCGAAGTCAGGTTTCCACTGTGTCTTACATTCCTTCTCTTCTTCTTCCGCAATGTGTAGTGGAGATGATGTAAAAAGTCGAGTTTGCGGCTGAACCTGCTATGGCCATTTATTCTCTCTATGATAACAAGCTATGAGCCTCTGAAGTCACCAATGCCTAATGGAAAAAGATTTGATTATCACACTATGTCTAATTAGCAAAATAAAAGCAACAACTTACCCACTAGGATATGTGGCAGCTCCAGTTTATTGCTTTGACTGGGGTTAAGTCCTACACCTGAATTCCTTCCTGTAGAACCAGAATCAAATTCAACCAGAAGGTGGTTGGCTACCCTCTTACAAGCTATCCAGAACTGCACCAGGGAGTTCATCCTGGCTGTCCATCAGTAATGTTACATGCAGTGTCCTCAGCTGAGTAAGACTGTTGATGAGAATCCTCCCCCAGCATCCTCACAACACCTTCCAACATATAAGGATAGCCCATATTGAGGAAGTTTCCAAACCAGTTCTAGCTTGATTTTTCTATTTTCTTAAATGTAATAATGCTTTAAAGTAATTTTATAGCAATACACATGCAAATGGTGATCAAGATTTTAAATAAACAACATTTTTATGTAATCATCTTGTTCTTTTATTTTTTTTATTTAGTCTGTGTATGAGTGATTGCCTGCATATAAGGAACTGTACCCAAGCATGCAATAACCTTGGAGGTCCAAAGAAGGTATCAGACACCTTGGAACTGGAGTTAGGGATGATAGCCTCTTCTTTGGGTTCTGGGAACTGAACCCAGGTCTTCTGCATTAGGAACCATTGCTCTTAAATGCTGAGCCATCTTTCCAACCCAAAAAAGAGATAAATTTTATTTGTTTGTTTTTGAGACAAGGTCTTTTACAGATCCAGCTGACCTAGAACACACTATATAGATCAAGTTGACCTCCATCTCACAGGATTCCCTCTGGTCTGCTTCTCAAGTGCTGATGAAAGGCATGTCTCATTATGGTCATCTTCGTTATATATTTAGAACATCACAACAGTGCTTTTCAAGTCCATAAATATACTAGGACTTACCTGGTTCTCCAGGTCACCCATATGACAAAGGTGTAAGAGATAGATTAATATTACAATAAGAAAAGAAAGGCACTACTTGTTTCAAGTAAGCACCTGGAAAATGAAACACATACACACACACTTACTTCCTTTTTCCATAATTCTTTATCATTGATAACAATATCATCACCATCATTATCAATCAGTATTTTACCAATTAATAAACTTTCTTCCTCCTGAAAATTTAGATGAACAGAAATGCACCAGGAGAATTACAAATAATTCCTTTCCTTAGTCCTGTACCTGTATGCGATTCCCTATTTAACTCTCAGATCATATACCATTGGTAAGTAAAGTTAACAATTAGCCAGAAAATCCAACACTTAAGGATACTAAGGATTTATAAGCATATGAAGAGAAATTCCACATTTGGGAAACCAAAAACCTATGAGACAAAATCAATTTATTTTGAATTATCAACCAAGGGGAAAAAAGGCATAAAAGTTACAATCTCTAAATTCTCAATTTAAATTTCAATTCTTAATAAAATCTTCTGTTTAAAGAAGATATATAAAATATTATATATTTGTGGAGTTTGGGAAATAGAAATTTTAAGTAGATAAATGTAATGATAACTATGGTAAATATATTTTAGTTTATTCTATTAATGTAATATTAGGTACTAATTATATACATATATATATATGTATGTATGAACTATTGTCAAAGAAAACTCAAGTTAAAAAACTGTCAAAATATGAGAAGAAGCTAGATTTTTAAATATCAAAGTACATAGAAAATATTTACTTGTGTACAAGTTCATATAGAATTTTATATAAATATATAAAACTCATATTGAAAATGGTTCATACATAATTTATTGTATGCATTGCCTTTTTGGAGATAAGGTAAAGAAAATGTGATGTGGAGTGCCTGACTTAAAAAACATGGCAAAAAATATGTTTGTAGCAAATTTTAGTATTTCTTTCCTTTCAATATTGGGTACAGAGATGGGAATTGCAATTGTCTGTTTTCTCTTGTGTGCCCAAACTAACATATATGAGACAAATTTAAAAGTAAATTAAGCATAACAACCAAAGAACCAAGACCTACTCGACCTTGGAAGGGACTCTGCGGGGTTGTGGTCATGTATCTGAATAGACAAGCTCTTATCAAAGTTCACAGCTGTATTATTTCTGTATTTCAGACTTTCCTCAGTAGTGAATGAGCTTTGCATTACATTATGGTAGGAAAATTATTTCTGGGAGACACAAATATGCTCACAGGAGACCTTTAAAGACCCACCCTTATTGACTATTAGATGGGATGGATCTCATAACAGCATTGATTAGATTTGAACAGCATTGTGACTTGTTACAAAGTTGATCTTTTTATTTATGTGTCTGTGTGTCTGTGTCTGCAAGTGCATATGCACACCTGAGTGCACGTGAGTAGAGGGCATCAGTTACCCTGAAGCTGCCAGTTGTGAGCTGCCTGACTTTGGTGCTGGGAACTGAGCTGGGGTCTTCTGCAAGAGCACAAGAGTTTTTAACTGCTAAGCCATCCTTGGTACCCCAGACATTTCTTTCCTGTTTTCAGCCTTAATTCCAGTTTCTCTCTCTTGAAACTAAAATAATATTCTGCATTTTTCCATGACTTTGCTGCTTTGTCCACAAACATTAACTTCACATTTCATTCATCCCCAAATATCTATAAAAATAATCCATTGAACACAGCTTTACAATTTCACATCGAGCCGGAATCAGTTCTCCAAATTATATACAACCAAGTGCTTTATTCCTGGCTTCCTTAGGTATGTTGTACATTGTTCTGTACATTCAAGTGCTTTGCTCCTGGCTTCCTTAGGTATGTTATACATTCTTCTCCAACTCAGAAAGTCCAACAGTCATTTTTTTATTATTTCATGATGAAATTTTGCTTCCATTCTTCATTCTTGGCACAGATCTCCTTCCGGTCCTTTCATATCTGGATCCACACGCAGGAACCAGTCTGCACTGAGCCCTCTCTGTCCTCACCAGCATTACGTAATACTGCCTCATGGGATCTTGTTTGAAAATTCTTCTGTACCCCAACCTCTGGTCTTATCCCGCTATGTGGAACTTCCTCAGACTCATTCTATATGGAAAACATTTTGTAGAATTGGGGTATATCTATAATGTCATCAAGTTTTCAACTGGGAATCCCATTCCACTTTAAATCATCGCTACATTAATGTCAGTATTAGTGACTGTGGTTACTCTGATAAAATTTCGTGGTCAAGGCAATTTATAGAAGGGAACATTTCTTTGGGCAGAGCTTCCAGAAGGAGAGACCATGATAACAGGGGAGGCAGTAGTAGCAGTAACCTGAGAGGTCACATTTCGTTCACAGCAGGAAGAAGAGGTAGTGAAATGGAAGACTGGGAGACTGTAAATTCCCCAAGGTTGCCCTCCGTGATTTACTTCTCTAGAAAGCCAAAACCAACTGAAGGATCTATAAACTCCTTAAATATTGTCACCAACTAGGAACCAAAGGTTCAAATACGTGAACCTAGGAAGGATATTTCTTTATCCACAATGGTCAATGAGGATTTGTCCAAGTAAATAACTTCTTACTCTTCATACAAGTTGCAAATTCACTTCCCTTCATTACAACCCGGCCCTCCTGAATTTTTGCCTTCAGTCAGTTGTATACACACATGTTCCAATCCGTGGCAGTGGCTTGGTCACACAGTCCCTCTTTTGTGGACTGTGTCCATTTTCTATTCCTGGTTACAGCTAATTCATACACAGATTGCGACTGTAGTGAAAAATCTGTGGAAATATGATTTGACTGTGTCATGATCTACATGGCACTCTATTCTTTCCTGGGTAACATAATACTATTTACAACTATCTTTTATGTCCACATAATTATGATTTATATTACTGTTTTAGTGCCACACTGTGACACTCATGCCATTAACGTAATAGAAACAGAATGACCGCAGAGCTTACTACAGCTTTCCGCTTTTTGAGCTGCTGGTATCTGAAACACTTACTCTACAGAAACTCTCTATGTTATAATTGAAAGTCGTCAAGAATAAATTATTTATCTATACTTTACTTGTATGTTCGGTCTCCAATAGTCTAATATTTTAAAAATCGCATGTATTGTTATTGTGAACGTGTGTGTATGTGCATGTGAATGTGTGTGATCTCTATATGTGTGACAGTGTGGGTGCATGCATGCCATAATACAGTGGCAGTTGGGGGACAGCATTCAGAATTCTGCTCTCTCCTTCTACCAGGGGATCTTGCTTTTGAACTCATGTCATCAGATTTGTGAAGCAATTAGCTTTACCTGCTGAGCCTCTTGGCTGACCACCAGGTCCAAGTATTTTAAAAGTCTTAGTATGTTTATCTGTGATGCTATCTTTACTTACTCTTCATGGACATACTTTTATCTGAACTTTGGTGTTCGTAGTTAACCTAAGTGAAATTAAATTAATTATTTAATCTTTGGAGGCTTTTCTTTTAAGAAGTAAATTATAAAATTAAAAAAAAACAATTGAAAGATTAAATAAGGTAATGGATGTAAACTATAGAGTATGGCCACTGTTCTTTACAGGCGTGAACAGAGTTAGTAGATAAAAATGACACAGATGACAAAGGCGCTTGACTGCAGGTTAGACAACCTGAGCTGCATCCCTGGACCCCTCACGGTGGAAAGAAAGAAGCCATCCTTGAAAACTGCCTGCTGACTTCCACCTTGGCAAAGGTGCCCACACACAAACACGAACATGTACACGTATACACAGACTAAATAACTAGACAAAATGCTTTACAAACTAAAATATATCAGTTATTGCTGACTCTCCACTACCTATAAAAGGACTTGGCATGTGATGTTGAAATAGAATATACCCTCAATAAAGAAAAATTTGAATGCTTTTTAATTTATTACATGTAAGCCTGCAGTCAATTTAAATTTCTGAATTAAAATTAACTCATATAAGAACTATCCTAATATGTAGATATGAAAGAAGTAAATTATATCACAAATTATTATAGATTTTTTGTGATATTCAGAAATGCTCCACAATACTTTAAGAAAAGTTTCTTAAACTAAGGAAGAAATTAGGATTACATAGATTTTTCATATAACATTCTTTCTCATACAAACAGATGCTTTTTGAAATTAAGTTCCATAATAAAATAGTTTTTAAAGGATTTTTTTTATATTTTTAGTTTTGTGTGTGGTGTACTTATGTTTTCATGTGTGTGGCATACACATGCCCATGCCCATGAGTGTGTACACGCATGCATGAAGAGGCCAGAGTTTGAAGTCAGGTGTCATTCTCTACCTACCAACACCTTATGGAGGTAGTTGACAGGATCTCTCAGTGAACATGGAGTTCACTGAGTGTCGCTAGAAGGTCACTGAGTTCCAAGTCCTCCTGTTCCTCTTATTCAGCTCTAGGCTTAGACAATGTGCTGCCTCACCTGGTGAGTGATGTAGGTGATGGGCATCTAAATTCAGGTCCTCGAGTTTATGTGGCCAGCACTTGATTGAGATCCATTGCCTCAGTCACTAGATATCATTGTTTTAAAGAAAATTAATATGATTATTTCTTTAATAGACAGACTTTTTCATAGTTCTAACATTTGACATATAGAAGATAAGCATTTTCTAGTTATCACAGTTCATCTTATGAAAAAAATATTATGGTTAAGAAGGATTATGAGTATTGAGTATGAGTATGCAGGGTTGGAGATGTAGCACAGTTAGTAGACTGCTTGTTTAATATATAAAAAGCCCAAGGTTTGATGTCCATGACTATGTAAATTGGGCATGGTGGCACACACCAGTAATCCCAACACTTGGAAGGTGAAGGCAGGAGGATGACAAATTCAGGGTCACTCTAGACTATATAGAGAGTTTGAGGCCAGCCTGGACAAGCTGAAACTCTGTTTCAAAATAATGAAAGAAATAAAGAAAGAAAGGAAGGAAGGGAGGGAGAAATGAAGACAAATGGGTGCATATAAATGTTATTTTTTATTCTAACAGGGAGAAGAAAATTGTTTTCACACACAAACTCTCTTAATGAAGCTGAGCATAATAAAACAATCTCCTTCCTTTAATATATTCTGTAAGGTGGATGAATTGACTTCTTTTAGTTATACAAATACATAGAAAATTTTGGCTGGAGGGATGGTTCAGAGGTTAAAAGCATTGGCTGTTCTTGCAGAAAACCCAGGTTAGGTTTACAGCACGTGGTGGTAAACAACCATTCGTATCTCCTGTTCCAGGGGATCTGACACCTTCTTTTGACCTCTCTGGCACTGCAGGACCTAGGTACACTTACATGCAGACACTCTTAATTGTTAGAGTAATCCTGATAAGATTATATAAGACTCAAATCTAGTGACAGCTATTATATTAAGTATTGAATATTTATCATAAACTAGACTTTTTATTTATCATGTCAACTTTAAAAATAAAAAATATGTGTGAAATGTGCCCAGGTAGCCAGAGCACAATAATTATTTCACTTGATATGTTATTGAAAAGACAGATGTAATATCCTTCAGAAAGTGCTCAAAATTCTTCCCGTGTGAAGGTATTCCTCAAAATTGGTCCAGGGTGCTGCTGTTCTGGAAACCTAAGCTCACATTCATGTGCGCAGATCTGAACCTGGGTACAGTGTCTGCCTTCTCTCAGCAGACTGGATTGAATTATACTCCTGCACACAGACTCTGGCAGTTGTCACTGTTTCATCTTTCTTTGACTCTCTAGCTTCCTGGCATCGTATTATCTTTTACTCTAGAGATGATTGCCCAAGATCTGGCTTTTTAAAATATTGTTAAGAAAGTTCAGTATTCTTTTGCAAAGAAATATAAACTATTGAAAGTCCTTTTCTATTAAGGGAACGCTATGATTAGCTAAATCTGGAGTAAAGTACATTTTTGCAGTTTCTAGACCTTCACATTTCCAAATGTGACAGGCATTTCAATTATTGAAAGGGGAGTGACTGACACGGTGTTTCCATAAGCTGGACTGTCATAGTTGAGACCTCAGGCTAGAGTTTCCCAGAAGGATGTAATTTTGAATCAAGCTATGAGCCAAAGCACATGTCTCCTTTTCCTAGAATAGCTTATCTTTTGACACCTGTGAAATTGGAGACTTACATTCCCCAAAGGATAAGAATTACTATTTAATATTAAGAGCTAGCATACCAGGAGGTTTTGTTGGATTTTTATTATGGATTTCTGAGAAACTTACAGAATGAAATTTTTGGTGAACTTGAAATTGGAGGCAAAATTAACACTATAACATGTAAATGAACTTGATTTTTGCTTAACGTAGGCATGTTAATTATTCATTCTTTTTTGCTTGTGCATTTCTTTTCTTGGTCAAATCTTATTGCCTTCTGTATTCAAATTAAATTAGGAAAACAAATATTGAGAACTTACTCCTTTGCAGTACTATTAATAGTGATGTAAATAAAGTGATTAGTAATTAACATGCCTACTTTACATATGCTTTTGTGTTATATTACAGCCTTCAGCTCTACAAACACACACTCAGATACAGATATTGTTTGTGTTTTTCACTAGGATTTTGAACAAATGCATTTCCTTTTGGATATCCATACCGCCTAAGCATTAGTTATCTCTCCTCTCTCTCTTTTCCTATTTAACCATCCTTCCTCCCTTCCCAGTTAACTTCTCTATTTTCCTCATTTCCCTCTTGGTAAAACGGTAACATCTGTCTCCTGTTATGGCTCTTCTCTTGAGCCACTTCTTCCCCTTTGTCCTCACGTTTCCTTGTACAGCCCTCACTCCTCTCTTCCCACCTAAACCCCAGTTTTCTGCCGTTTCCCCCTTTAGTGCCATTGTCTATCCATGCCTGTCAGGGGACCTTTGAAATGCCTTCAGCTTGCCTGTTTTTTCCCCCTGCATTTAAAAAGATACGGCTGCTTGAAGCATCTTTTACTAGAACTACTGATTCTACAGCTACATCTTGTGATATTTACCAGGCTAGCATTCTTATTCCACTTTCAATTTAATTTTAAATATTTTTGAGATAGTGTTGCCCTGAAACCCCAGCTGACCTAGAACTCACTATGTAGACCAGGCTGGCCTCTCTCTCAAGAGAGATCTACCTGCCTCTGCCTCCTGAGTGCTGGGCTTAAATGTGTATGCACTGCACCTGACCTATTCTAATTTTAGAAAAGAATTTTTATTAAATATTTTAAGGTATGTTTTGTGGATGCTATATGCTTTCATTCCTACATATCCCTGAATATCTCTTTCAATGGAGTCTACTGTCATTTTTTTCACAAGTCTGTAGTTTCTATTCCTCAATTTTCTAACATGTCATCTTGCAGATAGGAAATCCTAAGTAGCCCAGTATGAGCCTTTTTAATCTTTACAGTAATATCTGTTCCTCAAGAGAAGTGTGTGGCTTTCAATTTTCACTAGATTTAGAGGGTTTTATGGACTGGATTAACATATATCCTTTCTCGTAATATTTCTGGGTTTTAGAAGGAAATTTCAGACTGGAGATTTGGTGTTTGTTATAGTTTTGTGAACACACATTTGCTTTTGTATATTTTATATATTCAGTTTTCAACTTTGTATTTATTATTATTACTATTTGACAGGTCCTCCAGTTTTGTTCAAAGGCCCTTTATTTTTCTCCATGCTTTTCATGTTTTTGGTTGATATGCTTAGATTTTATTGCTTTCAAGTTTGTAGTCAACCATATCTAGGATTATCAGCTATATTTACTTTTATAGTTTAAGGATCCCAGTTATCAGAGACCATACAACTACTTCTGTATGATGAATGTCTTTCAATGTTATCACTTATAAAATTCATTTTTTTCCTTGTTTCATATTCTTTGCTTATTCTGGATGATGTTATTCCAGATACTGAGTTAAGTATTATTTTTTTCAATTTATCAGGTAAGTTCAGACATATGGGATACAAAATTAAAAATTTATCAGTTGTTTGATTTGAATCTCAAAAAGTAGAAGGCACAGGGAATAGGCAGAAGAATAGCAGTGTGACAATGCCCTATATACTTAATAATTAGTGAAAGTGGGTCTCTCAGTGCTGCTGTGATACCACCCACAGGACAGATACTCCACAAACACATAGTGCAAACACACAGATGAGACAAACTGAAGTCCAATAGCCAAGTATACAGACTAATGTTCCAGAACGGATGGAAAACAAATAACTTAGGAACAATGTGACTATTTGCAGAAGACAAAGCAACAGTAATGGAAATTATATTAAATTTAATGAAAGGAAATGCTACTCAAATTCAACCCTTTTCTCTCCTCAAACTTAAAAGTTTCATTGCTCTTGGGTACCATCCACAACTTGACGGTAAGATTCTATTTTTTGAGACACTTCATGTGTGATTCATAGGATAAACATGAAGAAGTCAGGCTGATACTGACTTCGAAGCTCCATCTCCACTGATTGGCTTTCATAGTGCTGAAAGATGCTATGGATGCTACCAATAGTCATCATCAACCGTACCCAGCTGCAAACACTGCAAGTTACAATAAAGATGGACCTGGCCAGATACAGCAGCTAGTGAAACAGTGGCATGCATTTGAGTGTTATACAAGTAATCAATCACTTTCTAATGTGATATAATACCAGCTTCACAGAATGAAGCCAAAACCTGGCACTGTTATCAGGCAAAGAACCTGTGGCTAGACTGGCCTCAGACTGTAGTGGAGATCCTAATACTGTTATCCTGCTAAATGATCATAGTATTAAACTAACACTCAATGACTTGTTATATCTATAGATTAGATTAAAGATCTTTCCAATCTTGCCATAGAAGCTTCTTGCATCTGATGATAACACAGATACACAATTGGTCAACATTTAGAAAATAAGAGACTGATGAGCTCCCGTCCTAAATGGGACAGCTACTTAACACTCTTTCCTCCCAAGGCTCAGAGATCATTTTAGAATAGTGGACAGAAAGATTGTAAGTGCCAGAGATGATGGATGAATACAAGGAGCATATGTTTTCCAGACACAATGGAGAAAGTATAGATATGAACCCACAGTGTTGGCGAGGGCATCTGCAAGATCTACGTAAGCCCAAGTCATACTAAATCTCTTTATGTGTGGGGTAGGTGGGCAAGAAGTTTCAGTTCTAGCAGAGATATTATTGGCAATTAATAGCTGCTGGGAGATGGAGTATCCATTTTCTTTAAAGGTAACATACCACATAAATTGGCCAGGTTTCATAAGAAGAACCCATTCCCAAGAACATTTGGGAAACACTAATTAGACTCAGTTAAACTTAAAAATAAATAGAGGACATGAAGTGAAAGGGTAGGAAGGTGAAGTGCATCTCAGATGCAATGGGGGAGGGATTGAAATATGATCAAAATGCATTATATGAATCTCTCAAAGAACTCAACAGAAATATTCTCTAAGACTATGTTTCTTATAAACAAACACCTAAAACATCCTATAATAGGTTCGGATTAAAGCAATATTTAAAAGAAGATTCTAAAAAAATTTACCTCAGAAGTAAATAATGAAGCAGAAGTTGAGAAGTTGTGTAGGAAAATCTAACAAAAATTGAACTTTATAGGCTCATTTTTCCAGAGGTTTTTTTTTTTAAATGTATATAATTATTGAATTTATTGTTTTCATAGAATTTTTGTCTATTTCATACAGAACATCTCGATCAAACCTAATCATCTTTATTCCCCATTCCCCCCTTGGTACCCCCGTAAACCTCCAACTGGAGTCCACACATTCTGTATTAAGGTTGATTTAGTGTCCCCTGACATTCCTCATGTGGTTCACCTGCTGTGGATCAGTCAGCCTTTCTAGAGTCCCTCACTTTAGGAAGATCAGCTCTTCCTCATCCAGTTATTACCATTTGACAATATTTCTTTATCTAAGGTTGTGATCTCCTGACCATTTCCCCAGTCCTGTGTTGGGTTTTTGTCTATTGAGTTTACATGGATCCTGAGGATTCTGCCACCAATCCTGAGGTTTCATATCAGCAGGGCTTCAGGAGCATGTAGGACTGTATTTCCATATGGTCATGCGCCTCCTCCCTGGCTCTTACAATACTCCCCACTCTTCTGCACCGATCCCTGAACCATGGGAGGGTGAAGTTTAATACAGAAGCCTTGTCCAAAGCTTTTAATCTGAAGCCTTTTAATCTCTATGTCTTGGTCATTTGTGACCTCTTGTGTTCCTGGCCCTCTGTTGTATAAAGGAGCTTCATTAATGATAATTGATTCTTAGAGACTTCTTTACATTGTAGATGTGCTATTTAAGCTTGAGCAATTCACAGACACTGTCGGTGTGTGACCAGTTGTGGTCCTCTGTAATAGTCTCTTTTTGATGCAAGAGAAGGTTCTTTGATGAGGGTGACTGTGCTACTTGATTGTAAATATAAGGATCCATATTTGCACATAGTAAGAAATTGCAATAGTCTAGAGATATCTCTAAGATCTATGATCTCTCCAACCATCTGCATTTTATTGTGTTTACAGTATCCTACGAGATTTCTCCATTCAGTGTGCTTTTAGTTCAATTAGGTAGCTGTTGATTGCCTCCAAGATAAAAGTGCCACTATTGTATCAATGTCATGTGCTATGCTGGTCACTGATGTGGTTATTTGGTTTTGAAGCTGGTGTTGGACCATCCATTGGTGTTCTCCCTGAGCTGCTTGCACAGTGCTCTCCGAAGCTTTGAGAGATAGCCTTCAGGGAAATTTGCTTCCCTGTTAGGTTCAGCTCCATTGGTGCAAATCCTATGTCCAAAGTACCTCCTGTCTTCAGCAAATGGTCTTATCTTCAATTTCTGGGAGGCAATCAAGTTATATTTAGCTTGTTTGACAGATAAAAGTAAGACAGAACTGTGATATTCTGACTGTTTATATACCATAGAAAGAATGATTGTTTCACAGTGGGTTTTCTAAACTGATACATTTTAGAGTAAGAATAAAGTCACTAAATTAATAATTATATCAAACAATTTAATATTATTGTTGAAGAGTTTGACAATGAAGGGTGAAAAGGAAAATTGAATGTATAGAAGGACTAAAGATATATTAGAAATTAATGAAAATGTCCATTAGATAACACCATTGGTTTCAGTGATACTTGCTTTCTAATATAACTCAAATATGACGCTGCATTTTTAACATATCCTGGGAATTTTAAGTGATGAACACAAAATCCTCATGCTTCTACAATATACAGAAAATTAAATCTATATTTTAAGAAGCCACACACAAAAACATAATCAGATAAATCTTACAGCACACACAAAAATTTATTATGTGAAGGAACTTTTTGTTATTGTTGTGGGTTGCTTTTTGACAGGCACTCTATTCACAGCCCACCTGGAAGTCACAATGTTAATCATCATGACCTCAGTTTCACAGAGATCCACCTGTCTCTGCCTCTGAGGGTTGGAGTCAAGGTTCATGCCACCATAGCAGACATAAAGGAACTATCTTTTTGGGCCATTGCCACAATATGAAAAACATACCAACAGGGCTAGATACAGCTTAGCAGGTAAAGTGCTATACGCCAAGGCCTAAGGAGCAGAGTCACATTTACCCACTCTTCACCAGTCCAGATCCTCCAGATTCTTAGCGCCACATCTTCCTCCGAACCTTGTGTCCTCTTTTTTTAAACCACCGAGTCTAAGAGTCTAATTAGTGCTCTGTGTGTATACATTAATGGAGATGAGCCAATGAATCATGGGCAACCTGACCATGTAACACATTTTTGAAGAAGACAGAATTTCCCTCCTGCAGTAGTCATCAATTGCCTCTGCTAGTGAGGAGCTATGTGAGCCCCTTCCCTGTCCCATGATGAAATTTTGACTGTCTTCATCTTAAGCAGTTCTTCTGAAAGCAACATCAACCACTGTGAATTTTGGTTTAATAAGTAATCTTCCTATGGTTAGGTAGAGGACAATATGACCTCAGCATCCAGACAAAGCCCTGGAGGGGCTCCCTGCACATGCACATGTATGCTAGTGGATGATGAAAAGTAAGAAAATGTCAAGTTTGGATGAAGACACATGACAACATTAGACAACTCTGACTGACCATGTTGTCGATCATGGTAAATTTATGATTCTCTAAAGAGCAATGAGAATGTGTTAAGGTCTTTTCATAAGGTGCCACGTGGGACTGGGTTTGCATTTTACAAGTTACTACATTATGAGACAGTGGATGAGTAAAATTAATAAGAAATGGTGAAGGCAGACTGGAAAGATGAGACAGACTTTGGTAATGAAACAATGAATTTCAAGTGCCCTTAAGGAACCATAAGAAGGCACTTGCAGTAGGTAGATTTTAGATACATCAAGTCAACGCTTGGTCTGAAATTATATCTGTGGAGATATCAGTGTATCAATGATATGCAAATTAATTGCATTGTATTCTATAGAGAAAATGAAGAGTGTCGGAAAGAAGGATTCCCAAAGCGAGATAACACACTCCAAAATCCACAGATAGAAAAGAGAGGAGATGTGGGAAGGTGAGGCTGAGAATTCAGAGTAGTGGTTTGACAGGATGTAAGGGAAACCTCTAAACGGAAGAGCGTGGTTAACAGTCTGAAATGTCTCATGAGACATGAAATGTCTCATAATATGAGAATTAAGAGAGAAATTTAGATTTCAATGCATGATCAAATAGGTAAATACTGAGCTGAAATTTGTTCATCCAACTTCTAATTACATTCAGTAAGCGAATGTTAAAGCAATACTTTTCCGATCTAATTTTTAGTGCATAATTCATGACAATTACACCAGCCTCAAAAAGTGCCATCCATGGATATTTTACACATGTCCTGTATATTAGTTTCTGTTTAGATATCATGTCTGTGCTGGGGTTCCTAAAGCAATAAATGCTGTACTCTGAAGAGATGTGAACGTACTGGTACTGGGTCTATCTAACACAGTGTTTCAGAAGTACTAGTATTTTATCACTAGTGTCATATATGTGCCACAGTCATGACAGATTCAACCATGATTGACAACTAAAATGGGAAAACCTTCCTCAGCAGAATGGAAATAGTTCTCCAGGCCATCAAAATAGGTCAACAGAAAAAAAGTGCTTGCGGACCAAGCCTGATGATCCCAGCACCCATGTGGGAGAAGGAGATAATCAATTGGCACAGTGTCATCTGTCCTACAGTCATGGTCAAATAATGTTTGTCGACCCCAAACACAAATAAATAAGTGTAATAAAATACCTTTTTTAAAGAATGAAAGTTGATCAGTATAGCAAAAGACCCAAGAAACCTAAATAATGTGCCTGGAGAACTAGTTCAGCAGTTACGGAAACTTGCTGCTCTTACAGAGAACCTGGGTTCTTTTCCCAGCATCCACACTGGGCCTAACAACCATTGATAATCCCAGTTCCAGATTATCCTTCACCTTCTTCTGGTCTTCAGGGGTAACAGGCACACAAGTGGCGCACATGCTATTATACAGGCAAATCCTCATACACATAAAGTTCAAAAACTACTTTTAAAAAGTAAGAAGCCTGGATAACCAACATCTGTAGAAACTATACCTATTCCTACACTTCACAGGATCTTCAGGTTTGTGATCAACGGATGGGTTAGGAATCTGCTTTCCAACAAAGAACAACACAGGAAAATGAATTAGTATTCAAATAGTCGGCATTTCCAAAGGTCTTATTGTGATTTCATGATAATACTATTCAAGCAGGAAATATCTGCCCCACTTTTTTATTTACCAGTGGGCATATTCAGATGGTTGAAACACCTAAGTGAGCAGCATGAGACATGAATGTGCCAGTGATTACTTCCTCCATCATCAGACTGACCTGGTTCGAGTCCAAGGTAGATAAGGAGCAGTCATAACACTGAGTCCTATCTAAAGCACGTATGGTTAAGTTGGGCCACAAACATCATTCACTAATTGAGACTTTTCCTTTATCCAACAGTATCACAAAAATCATGAAGGTTATTACAATTTCATCAAAAGACAGTGAAAAATTATTCACATGGAACAAATATAAGAAGGGGAAAACAGCAGGTTATAAAATTCTAATAATGATACTTGAGTTCTGTTTAATCTGTGTAACTCTTGCTTGTATACTTTTATAAAAATAAACATTTACCTCATTGCATATCTTTGTAATACATTACATATTGTACTATTACCTTAATGCATTTATATTACCAACAAATATTAGTGTTGTTTAATAGCCTACTAGCAAAGTCTAGCCTCCCACTTCTATTAGTAGGGAGAACTTATCGGACCATGCCTAAGGCCATTCATTTCCATGTTGTCCCAGGCAACTCTTCACCATTAGAGCAGGGAATTGCATTGGAGTGTATGCTTAATAATTCCTGAAGTGCTGTCTCATGCAATATTCTGCCTCTGGTCTACAGTTTCATTCTGATTTCGTTTTATGAAGTGTTTTTATATTCTCAAGCTGATAGTAAAGATTGATGTTCAATGAAAACAAAACATGCTGATGTGCTTGTAAGTAGCATGTTTTCATGAAACTGTGAACTCTGTCAAAATTACACTTGTTTCTTACAATCATTAGCTTCTTCCCTCATTGAAACAGCAGGCAATGTCATTCCACAACCCAATTATATTCTTCTGTAGAACATAAGAGTTCATGTGAGACAGATTATTGATAAATTAAAAATATTTTTTCTATAATCTATTTTTTTCTTTTAAAAATTGTATTATTTTCATTTTATGTGTACGAGTGTATTGCCTGCATGTATGTAAGTGCCCCTGTGTTATGCAATGCTCATGGAGGTCAGAAGAGGGTGTTGAGTCTCCTGGAACTAGAGTTACAAATGGTTGTTAGCTACCATGTGGGTGCTGGGCATTGAACCTGGGCCCTCTGAACAAGCAGCCAGTACTCTTAACTACTGAGCCTTCTTTCTAGCCACAGGATATATTTTTCTTAGTTGCATATTATATTAACTGCAGCTTACTAGTGTGATAAGTCTCATATATACCATCAGAGGTAACTTGAAACAAACACTTGCTTTCTTCCATGGAATTATTTATGTCATTGAAATTAATATGGAAATGTCATTAATGTTAAAATTGTCACAAACTGTGTAGTGAAAAGATGCAAGGAGATACGATCAGAGAATGAATTCCCTCCAGTAATGTACAGAATGAAATTATCTCATTGTCTATATGTAAACCTTAAATTAGGGACTGGTCAGAGTCAAATGCACATGCCAGTTAGAGGGAAATGATGCTAAATTAGAGAATTTCCAAAATGACACAATTTGAAAATATAACTGGGCTTTGCTTCATTTAGAGAATGGCATCTATTTAATATTCATCATGCACTTGCACACTCAAAAATAATAATCTAACAAATAAAAAACTCACATGAAAAACTGAAGATCTTCTGTATTTGTCTTTAATATGGTTGAGATCTACATGTACTCCCAAGGGAGCAGAATATTGGTATCATCAGGCAAAAGAAAAGAGCTGAAGAGATGGCTCTGCGGTTAAAAGGACTTGCAGAGGATCTGAATTCAGTTCCCAGCACCCAATTCAGGAAGTTAATAACTACCTGTAACTCCCATTCCAGGACATTCTACATCCTCCAGTAGTCTACACAGGCATTGTACTTGTGTGTATATGACAACACACAGAGATAGGTGTATAATAAAAAATAAAATATTTAAATATATAAACCTAAAATAAATATGAAAATATAATATTTAAATTTAAAATGCATTCTATAACGAAAGGAGTCCTGACATGCTACTTAGCAGAAACTATTGACTATTGTGTTGCCTTTGTGGCAAAGCCTTTATCCCACTCCTAGAAAATTGGTTTGAAAAATTCACAACTAATGCTGAATTACAGAACATATGACTATGATAGAAGTATTTTAAGATTTGATTTTCTTAGAAATTGGATCAAAGAGAGTAAATTGTTAGATAAAATTGTTTTAATTTGCAAATTTTGATTTACATATGACATCTAATTTTTGGAAATATTTGTTTTACATTTTTATAAGGGGTGCATTTCTGTGTACATATGTAGGTATGTGCACATGAGTGCAAGTTCCTGCAAAGGCCAGGGTGTTAGATTTCCCCAGGAAGTGGAGTTATAGGTGCTTGTGAACTTCCCAGTTTGCATGATGAGAACTGAACTCAGTTTCTCCGCAAGAGCAGTGTATGCTCTTAATCACTGAGCCATCTCTCTAGCCAAGATCTACATATGCTTAAAAAATATCAGGTCAAAACAAGAAGATACATGGCAGCCATAATAACATGTTAACATATTTTCATGTATTTTTGTGTATGTGTACATGTGTGAACATGTGTGTGTGTATATATATATATATATATATATATATATATGAGTAATTGATTACTCTAAGTATGCCTCACTATGTCAGGCAAGCATTCTACCACCAATTTATACCAATATCATGTATTTATATAACTCGAGCCAACAAATTCTTGTCTCCAGGTTTGAAAATTCAGTTATTTTTGTCTGCTTGAGTTTCCATGGGTCTTGGGCATGCCAAAGTCATTGCTGTAGGTTCATATGAGCAGGGGTCCCAGTAGATTTAAGGATTATATTTCCATATGGTCATGATCCTCCTCACTAACTTTCATAATCTTTCCACCTCCTCTTCTGCAATGGTCCCTGAGCCCTGGGTTAGTGAAACATACTATAGGAGTGCTATCCCGGAACCCTCACTCTGCAGATTCCTAATCTCCATGATTTAGGTATTTGTCATCTTTTATGGTACTGGTCCTTTGTTGCATGAGGAAGTTTCATTAATGAAAGGTGAGAGATTCATTAGTGAGTTCTTTACCTCTATATTGTGAGAGCCTTGGGTGTAAAGGCTGGACACCATGCAAACTGAAGGACACAAAACCCCAGAATGCAACTAAGGAAATGGGTTACAAACCCCAAATTTGCTTAAGAAATATTGGCTAATGATTACTGATAGTTGAGAATGATGAGCTAGTCTTTCTAAAGTGGGTGACTCTGGGTAGGCTGACTATATCTTAGTGGATGAGCCTGCACTTAGGGCATTTGCGGACACTAAATTGTCACAATAGACCTTAACACAGATGAAAGAAGGTATTGATCCACTTGAGGGACTATGCGGGTTACCAGTAGGGAAAGGGGTATAAATATGATTGAGATTGACTGAGATGTTCTGTATGAAATACACAGTGATTCAACAAAAATATTTTATCTCTCCTTTAAGAATTTCATACAAGTGTGAAATGTATTTTGTTTCTGACTGCACATATTCTTTCCGATCCAAATTCTTCCAGATACCCTTTGTCCAATTCCTATTCCATGTCCTCATTTTCAATTAATTTATATCCTTCAATTAGTGTTGCTCTCATGGGCATGGGTGTGGGGCAATACATTAGGTCACCTACCAGAAGTCATGCTGCTGAAGAAACTGGTTCTCCAATCCTCAGCAGCCATCCACTGTTAATAGCTCTCAACTAGGGGTGGGCTTCATGCATCTTTCCCTTCATCTAGGCTGTAGTATTGACTAGATTGATCTTGTGTAGGCCTTGTGCAGGTAAGCCACTACTGTTGTGAGATCATAATAAATTTTTATTTCAAGGAAAATAATATAGTAGCAATATGATATACATAATATTTTCAAAGTAATGTTCTCCCTATCGGTGATTGTTTCTAAAGTTTCTGGTTTTGAGATATTAATGCTATCCTTTGAGTTGAATGTAAAAGGTAACTATAGGCAGTTGCTTCACCAACAAAACCACGGATGGAGCTGTGATTCAGGTCATCAAGACTAAGTTAGTTGTGGTAAGTTACATTCATTCTAAAAAGATCCAAACCCAGGATCATTCCTTTTTGGAGGAGGATGGAGCTAGAGAAAGAGGTGGGGGGAATTGTGGAAAAGAGAACCATGGCATTCCCTGTGAAATAACTACTAGTTTAACTCTTAAAACCTAGCTTTGACTGTAAGATTTTGTTCATGAAGAAGAGCACCTGAATTAAAGTTTGCTCATTTTAGTTTGTGATTAATTTTTATTTAAACTTGTGTTCTTAAGATTGGGAATCATGGGCAAGAGGGATCAAACACACCTCATTCCTGAATGATTCAAGTCTTGGACTCTTTTTTGGAATCTGTACTATTCCTCACTTTTCTAATGGGGAAACATGAACAGGAGCCAGTGATGTGCACTAGTATTGAGAACCATCAGAGAAAACCATAAATTCATGAAGCTTAAGAAACACTTGAGAAATCAGTTAATCAAATAACCATAACAACCTAGATGAGCTCCTATGTGTAACTGACTAGCTTGTATGGAAAACTCTGTTTCCTTGTGGCCATGCATAAGTCCCATGTTAGCTCAAATGAGACAAAAAATCCTGCATAGACATGGGGAAGAATTTAAGAAATCCCAACTCAGCACCAGGAACATTTGGCAAGTGATGGCTGCTGGGAGCAAGGCAAAACAATTTTAACTGGAATGGGATCTTGGTAGATCAACCAGACTAGCATGGATGAACCATGCTGAAGGTCACATGGGGACACAAATCAAACTCTATAAGCTATAATTTTACTTTTATACAGATCTATCCTTACTTTATCAATTTTGTATTAAATTTGTGATTTCAAAGAAACATAACAAACATGGATAGATGGCTCAGTCATTAAGAGAATGTACCACTCTTGCAGAGGACACATGTTCAGTTCCCAACACACACATCACATCAAGTGGCTCATAACCACCTGTAACTCCAGTTCCAAGGGAACTGACATTGTCTTCTGACTTCTTTGGGCACCTACACTTGTGCACATATAAATGCACAGAAACATATATATGCACAATTGAAAATATAAAATAGATCTTTAAATGCTAATTTTTTAAAAGAAACATCATTTTTAGTTGTGCCAATGGCATTTAAAAAAAATGTCTTTAAATTTCTTATAAAGTCCTGCTAGGACTTTTAGCATAAATGCATGCTGAACTTTGTGGAAGGGAGGACCACGTGATTTTTTCTTTGAGTTCATTTATATGATTTATGACGTTTATTGACATGACTACTGAACCACCCCTGCGTCTCTGGAATATGTCTGACTCGATCATCCTGGATGATCTTTTTGATGTGTGTCTATATGCAGTTTGCAAGTGTGTTGTTGAGAATTTTTGTATATATGTTCATTAAGGATATGGATCTATAGAATATTTTGTGATTGTATTTTTACCTAGTTTTAGTATCAGAGTGATGTTGGTTTTATAGAAGGTGTTTGGGACTTGGTCCTATGTTTGTGTACATGTTTTTAAATGATTTAAGTAGTATTGGACATAGGTCGTTGAATGTCAAATAGAATTCTACTGTGACTTTTTTTGGTCAGGAAGGTTTGTATTTCTGTTTCAATTTTCTTATAGTTATGCGTATGTTTGAGCTGATTTCATCTTGATTTAGCTGTGGTGATTGACGTTATTTTAGACTTGAATTCATTGCTTTAAGGTTTTAAACTTTAATAGCATATAGGTTTTTTTAAATACACCCTTACAATGCTCTATGTCTTTCTGTTGTCTGTTGTGATGTTTCTTATTTTGTTTACTTGGAATTGCTGCTTCTTTCTTTTGGTTAATTGGGCTGAGGGTCAGCCTATCTTGTTTATCTTTTCAAAGAACCGGTTCTTGGATTCATTTGATTCTTTGTATTCTTTTTTTTTTGTTTCTATTCATTAATTTCTGCTCTGATTTTTGTTCTTTCTTCTTGTCTGCTGGTTTTGGGTTTCATTGGATTTGTCTTTCAATATTCTTGATTTTCAGTGCTAAATCATTTATGTGTACTCTTTCTGATTTTAATGTAGGAACTTAGAGCTATGAACTTTCTTCTTAGGACTGATTTTAAAGTGTCCCAGAGGTTTTTGTTGTGCTCTTTTTTTCCTTTTCATTGAATTCCAGGAATACATTTATCTATTTCTTAATTTTTCCTTGGACCCATTCATCATTCAGAAGTGTGTTGTTTAACCTCCATGAGTCCATGTAGTCACTAGGGCTTCTTCTGGTGTTGATTTTAAGCTTTATTGAATTGTGTGTTCTGATTGAATGCCTGGAAACATTTCATTTTCTTGTATTTGTTAAGGTTTGTTTTGTGCCCTAGTATGCACATGGATTGGAGAAGAGAAAGTATAAACAAAAAAAAAAACTTCTGTACAATCAAAGAAACAACCCAGGAAGTGAAGAGAAAACCCACAGAAGAAAATCTTTACCAGCAACATGTCTGACAGTGGTTTAACATTCAGAATATATAAAGAACTAAAAAAACAATGAATTAAGAAAACAAGTGACTCAAGTAAAAGATGGGCTAAAAAACTGAGCAGAGAATTCTTAAAAGAAGAAATAAATGGCTAAGAAACAACTTAAAGAGTGTTCAACACTGTTAGCAATTAAGGAAATACAGATTAAAACCACTTTAGGATTTCATCTTACCCCAGTCAGATTGCCTAAGGTCAAGAAAGTAAATGACACTAAATGCTGGAGAGTATGTAGGGAAAGGGGAATGCTCATTCACTGCTGGTGGAAGAATAAACTTGTACAGTTCTTATGGAAATCAGTATGGAAAACTCTGAAAATCCTAAAAATGATCATATGCTTCCACTCCATTACACCACTACTTGGCATATACACAAAGTACTCATCTTATTGCAGATACACCTGTCTATCTATGTTTGTGGCTGATCTTTCCACAGTACCGAAGAGATGGACGTAACCTAAGTGTCCCTCAGCTGGCAAGAGGGTCAGGAAAATGTGACGCATTTATGCAAAGGAGTTCTCCTCGGTGATAAAGAAAGATGACATTTGCAGGTAAACGTAAACTGTTATGCGAAATGAAGTAACACAAACTCAGAAAACAAACAACATATGTTCTCCTTCCTATGTGGATCCTTCCACCAAATCCTTATATGTGAGCGTATATCTTGATGTAACTGTTAGGAACCAAGATAATGGCAAAATAACAAGGAGGTAAAGAGAAGAAGGAACCTGACAGAGAATAAGAGTAGGAGACAGGTGTTCTTAAGGGATAAACAGAAAAAAGGGGGAGATTAAAATGGGAGGGGGAAGGGAAGACTAATCAAGGAATTTGGGGAAAAAAAGGTAACAAGGAGCTTAAGCAAGGTGGGACCATAGCAGTCTGCTATTATCAAGAGAGAAGTGGTGAAAATGGGGAAGGCCTGGAGGGAGGCTTACACAGAGAGATGGAGAATAGAAAAAAAATAATTCCAAGCTACTATGAAAAACCAGAGGAATCTTATTAATACAACCACTTTATGATCAATTACATACAGTATCTCTACAGGAGACCACGTGTATAGCTGAAGTCTACATAATAAGAAACAATGCCAGATAGGAGAAACCTTCCTTTGAGTTATTAGCCAGGGTAGTCCAAGAGACTCCTAAAATTACATGGTGTATTGCCACAGACCTTTATTGCCTCCTAGAACTTGAAGTTAAGACCCTATTGCTGAAGACAGAATGTGCTTTGAGGCAACGGAGCTGGAACTGATCTGGAAACCATTTCCTCTGAAGGTTAACTCTCATAGCTCAGGAGAGCATTATGCATCTTGCTACAGGAGAATACAATCAATGGCCCAACACCAACTTGAAGACCAAATAACCTCATTGATGACTAGCATAGCACACAACATTGTTGCGTTTAGTGGCACTTTTATCTTGGGGACAATCAATAGCTACCTAGTTGAATTAAAACCCACTCAATGGGGGGAAACTCATGTGTGTGGTACTGTAATAAGAGTCAAATACACATGGATGCAGAGTTCATAGATCTCAGAGAAAAATCCCAAGGCTGTCACATTACTATGCGCAAAATATGTATCCTTATATTTACTGTCAATTATCTCAGTCACCTCTCATCAAAGATGATTCTTTTGTACCAGTTGGAGATGATTACAGAGTACTACTACTGGTCACACACAGATATTGCCACCTCTACACTTAAGGTAGATGGAATATAAAGCAGGTGTGAAGAGGACACTAATGAACCTCTCAGTTCTCATTAATGGAGCTACCTCATGAAACAGAGGTCCAAGAACACAAAAGGACCAAGATGGACAAAGCATATAGATTAAGAGTCTGCAGAATGATGATCCTTGTACAGGATTCCTATATTAAACTTCACCCACCCAGGGCTCAGGGATATTGCAGAAGAGGGGTGGAAAGATTGGAAAAGCCAGAGAGGAGGTGCATGACCATATGGAAATAAGATCCCACAAGCTCCTGGGACCCTGCTCATATGAACCTGAAGCAATGTTGACAGTATGCACAAGACCCATGACCTCCCAGACAGCATCTCCAATATTGAGCCTATGGGGATATTTTTCATTCACACCATCACAAAATATCTTGTTTTATATTAATAAAATCAGTTCTACTTTCTTCCATTAAAATGTTTCATTTCTTTTTCTCATCTTATGCATTGTTTAAGATTTCCATTCAGTATTAACTAGA
This sequence comes from Eospalax fontanierii, assembly GCA_035773235.1. NCBI lineage: Eukaryota > Metazoa > Chordata > Mammalia > Rodentia > Spalacidae > Eospalax > Eospalax fontanierii. The sequence goes on along the minus strand of CM069547.1, from coordinate 46,676,447 downwards.
AGTCACGAAATAAGACATGCCCACAGTTTCCTAACATGAGGAGAAAATCAGTTCATATTTCTATCATTAAGTGTGGAAGTAAAGGTATATTGCAATATATGTACTTTTATAGTGTGAAAGCGTTTACTTAAGTTTGTGCTTTGTTGAGTCTTTTAGTCATGTTTGGCCAATAATTTTATACTGATCACTACACCTGATTTTTCCACATTTATTGAAATCATAGTTTTTCTGATACATAGTTAAGAAACATCGATCAAGTTTTAGATGTTTGAATCAAATTTTCATTTCTGAAATAATCACTCTGCAATAGAATATTTTATATACTAATTTTATACTGTACAGGTTAAAAAGATGATTTTCCAGAGGATTTTTGGAACTGTTCATTTGCTAACATTATGAGTCAGATGTGTGTCTTCAAATGTCTTTTGGGAAAAAAAACACTATACAAATTTTCCACGTTTTATAATGTCATCAATGAGGTATGCCCATGTTATGCTATATTACACAGAACAGCGTAATATTATTCCACTCCTGTTTTACTAAATGGCTGTACAAGATTTACTTATTTTATTCATTAACTAACTGTTCTTGAGTTTAATCTGAATTCATGTGTGTGTTTGTGTGTTTCCATTTTAATTTATCCGCCAGACATCAGATGTGTGAAAGTCTCCCTTGTCTCAGTTTTGCAAGTTCTTATTTTCATCAAGATCTGTACTCTTTTGTCTTCATTGCGGTTGATGGTGACATAAATGTTTATATTGCTCTTCTAACACTTTTAAAATTCTGTAAGCAGGTAGTGTTGACTCTGAATCAATACTCAGATAAATAAGTCTAACTCTTCTCTCTTTATTTCCTCCACGTGTCTTGTTAAGAATTTATTAGATTTTTATTATTCAAATAACCAACTTTTAACTTGGGGTGTTGTCCTCAGTGTTTGCTGAAGCAAGAACTGTCAGGTTGAGTGCATTGCCACTGTTTTGGCGTCTTCTGATTCCTTGAGTTCCACGTGTTCCCTACCTGTTTTGAAATTATGTGAACATGTGTGCCTGTGTGTGGGTATGTGTAACTGAGTCTAGGTTCCTGTGGAGGCCATAAGAGGGCATTGGAGTCACTGATGTGGGACCTACTGGTGGTTGTGGGCTGCCTCACAAGGGTACTGAGAACCAAATGCTCGTCCTTATCACGAGCAGTAAGTGTCCTTAACCACCGAGGTATCTCTCCAGCACCATTTATTCAATTCTTTTGGTTAATTTATTTTTTTCTAAAACATAAGGAGTGTTTTCACATATATCATTATTGCAAACCACGCAGTTCTCCGTAGCTCTTCTACTTCTAACATTTGTCTTGCCAGAGGTAAGGCTAGGCCTCTACACTTAGTCAAAGCTCAGAAGCATACTGTTGAATCCCAGTATCATTGAGCAAGCCCATATCATTTGCTTAAATACACTCCCACCATGCATTTGCTGTTCAGAAATCTTTCCCTGCTTACTGACCATCTAAGAAAGCCCTGTAAATGTCTAACCTGTGCTTTTCTGTGAACAGCTTATGTATTATGCCTTTTCCTTAGGTCTGGGGTGATTTAATGGAGGAATAAAATTTGCTATTCATTATCAGAATAACATCTACAGATGATTTTATACTGATGTCAAACGAAATTAATTTTCAAATTTTCTCTAAGTACATTCTTTTATATCTTAGGTCACACTTTCCTCCTAGGAGTGAATGATGTTGCAGGCTTTTAAGTGAGTCTTTTCATATATTTGTCCCTTTGCTTTCTCATAATGGAAATAGGTTTATTTGCTTTCTTCAAAAGGGGAGCGATAGCTGTGAGCTTGCCTTTGACTGTTTTTTTTCCTCATTGTCAGACACTGAGCAGTAAGGCAAGTGCGCAACAGGCTCTTCCTTTGATTTTTGTTCATTCCCTTTTGTCCAATATGACTGCTTTATTGCTGAAAATTGGTAAGTGAGAGTGAGGACTGAGTGATTTCCTTCTTCCCCCGTATGTGCTCGATTGTACATCAATTATGTTTCTGATGTATTTTCAACCAAGCGAATAAAGCCAAGGAACTAAAATGTAAAATTATGATCCAGTCAAATATACCCATTTTTTTACTTTATCTGTTTTCTTAGAGAATTGTGGTTTTATTCAGTTTTCTACAGCATTCCTATACCTTTTAGTTGAGATAGACAATGTATTAAAAAGAATGTATAATGTTCACATACAAAGGCTTGTGCTTGACATCAGCTTTATACTGAGTCAACCCCTTGTTTTCCTCTACATGAAACATCATGTTTTGATTAATCCATCTACTAAAGTGAAGAAAATTCATGGAGTGATACAGGCAAACATTTTAATAAAGTCAGAAGCAGGACACACTTGATGCTACTGCTTAATTACTAGTCCACTACACTGCCATTGAATGCTCTAGCTAAATATTACAAAAGTAAAAATCAAAAGAGAAAGAAATACAAAGTAATGTCAGTACCAGCGTTTGTGTCTCTCAGCTGCAGGTGAGCTATAAAAAGCAGGATGGGACTTTGTGGAGGGCCAGCTGGAAGGAATCCTGTGTTGAGTTAGTGCTCAATTTCATTATGGATATTTAAAGAACACACACATGCATACACACTCACACACCTGGGCCCCACTTAGTAAATCCTATTAAGACAATTGCAGCCTTGGCAAAGATCTGCATTTGAAGAAGCTGTCAAAAGGTCACTTCCACTCATTTCTTTAGAGCCATTAAAGAATAAGCATCAATTGCTCTTCTTGCCTTGACGATTAGAAAGGTCAAAAGTTGTAAAAAGGCATCTCTTTACTTAAAAAATGTCACTAAGCTTCCAGAAAAATTATACCTCTTCGGTTCACATAAAAAAGATGACAATATTTTCCTCAATAAGGATAATAAACTGAAAAGGCACTTTTTAAAAAGAAATTTATGCTCTACTTTTTAGCCAACATATAAATGAACTGTGCTAATGAGCAGTAGTGTTAAGCAACCCCACAATTATTTGCTATTAAAATAATTTATATTTGTGACGAATTGATGTATGCGAATTGCAGATATGCAAAAATTGTATGCCAATTTTGTTGCTAAGATATTTATTTAAACCTAAATATTGAAATCAATTTACTTTTTAATTGTGGATTTGCCCAAAACAAATGAACGTAGGAAACAGTAATGTTTGAGTTCTGTCTGAAGGGTAGAAAAAAGCCACAGATCAACCCTGTACTGTGTTTTGGAGTTATATCCTATAGGGATTTGAACCCAGGAAGAGAATTCTAAGAACAGTTTGTTTACCATGGGGAAAGGGGGCTTGCAGCATTTGTGGAGGTCAGACAACAACTTCTGAGAAATCTTTTTCTCCCATCACTATGCAGGACCTGGAGTCAAACTAAGGCTGTTTGGCATGGGGACGAGCACCTTTAGAACCATCTGATAGACCCTGAGAACTCCTGAGGAAAGCAAGGGCCCAACAGTTCCATATCATCTGCAGCTGGCTGTTGGCCCTAAGAGGTCAACATATGCAACCAATTCCCTGATGCAGACTGAGAGATGAGATACCAGTCACTCGAAACATACTTTTCAGAACTGTGTTTGTAACTAACTTATTTTTAAAAATTGTTTGCATTTAAAATACTCAACATTAAGTTTTTCAGAGACTATTACAGAGTTCCACAATTGGACACACACACACACACACACACACACACACACACATGAATAACATATGTCAGAGATGTGTAGCCCCAAGTGACACATCTATAATGGAACTTCTAGACCTAAGGCTCATGGAACACAGTGGTTGAGGGGGGAGAGAGACTATTAATGTATTCTTTAACTGTCACCAGTGAAACATCCTCATACAACAGAATACAATACAAAGAGAAGGCCACAACTGGTCAAAGTATAGAGAATAAGTGCCTGCAAAAGATGTGTCCCTGGACAGGACTCTTATACTAAACCACACCCATCTGTGACTCAAGAACCATTTCAGAAGATGGGATAGATTCTAAGATCCAGGATCGGTGTATGAACATGAGGAAACAAAGGCTTTGAGACCTCTGGAAACTGGCTCATATGAATGTATAACTAACTGCTTGATGCTAAAGTAGCAAAGATGATTAAAGATAGTCCTGATGATAGAGACAAGTTTTGTGCTAGACCCCTCCATTGACAAACCCTTCCATTGACAAACCTCTCCATTGACAAACTCCTCCACTGACAAACCCCTTTACTGACAAACCTCCTTTGAATTTGTAGGTGTCACTGAAATAAAAATTAAAAAGGCTGTATTGTTGTAGGTTGCTTAACAAGAGTGGTTGTCAAGAGAATAATAGATCTCTGAAGCAGAGAAGGGTGTCTTTCTATGGGATACTCTTGATTCCCTCCTTCCTGCAAAGCTGTCAGTCAATCAGAAATTAATTCCAGGATTGAAAACTAATATCAAGGAAAATAAAAGCAGTCTGTCCCCTCCTTTGAATAACATTTTTTGAGGATAAGTGACCCCTCAGAGGACAGCATAAACCATCCTAGGGGGAAGAGAGATCTTCCCTTCCAGGGAACAAGTAGACAAAAAAAATCCATGAGTAACCTGGAGTGTGCCTCCAAGAATACCATGGAGCCATGTCAGAAAAAGATCGTCATAATTTTCCACAAAGTAGAGCTGAAATCTCACAAATACTCATCACTAATGTTTACAGATGTTTACAGACACACACACACGCACACACACACACCACATTCCTCTGCTTGGCATCTTAAATAAAATATGACAAATCATTTCCTTTCCAATAAAAGCTTTCGTTTATTTAAAAGATTTTGTCTTTCAGATAATTTAACTATTCCTAAATTATATATATATATATATATATATATATATATATAAAACATATATACATATACATAATATACATTTAATATATGTGTATGTATATGATGTGTATATGTGTTATGCTTGCCTGTGTGTAAATGCACCATGTCACTCAATGCTAAAAGAGGACAGAAGAGAGTGTCAGATCCCCTGAAACTGGAGTTATGGACGGTTGTTAGCCACCATGTGGTGCTGGGGTTCATAGCCAGGTCTGCAAGAATAGCCAGTGTTCTTAAATACTGAGTCATCTCTTAAGCCAAAATTATATATTTTTTTAATTTAATAAAATGAGAAAACAAAAAATTGTTCCCTATGTTAGACAAAACATAACTGTTTGCGGAAGAAGATGTGTGAAAAAATGTGAAATGTGCAAAGGCTCTTCACAGAGCATGAAAAGAATCAGGATTTCTGTTTAAAATATTTCTATTAATTATTTATTCATTATTTATTTATTTTTATGTGTATGAGTGTATTGCTTGCATGTAAGTAATTGTAACTGTGGTGTGCAAAATGCTTGAGGATGTTAGGAAATGGCAATAGTCTTAACTACTGAGATATCTCTCCAGTCCCAGAATCAGGTTTACTTACAGATCAAAGGCAAGAAATCATCTGATAGTATATTTGTTGGATTTTAAACATGATTTTTAAAAAATATGCCCAATCTAAAAACTAAATAGAAAAAAAGAACACCAATTAACTTAAGATTAATACACAAAAATATCATTAAGTATTTTTGTTTGTCATTTTAGAATTTAAAAATATTTTTATTTTTATTTTATGTGTATGAGTGTTTTGTGTACATATATATACATATACATATATATATACATATACATATATGTATATATATGTAGGTGTGCAGGCATTTCTTTGAATGCCTATGGAATCCATGAGAGTGTTGGATCCACATATAAGTGTTGGGAACTTGAACAAGGGTCCTCTGCAGGAGAAGTTAGTGCTCTTAAAGGGAGAGCCATCTCTCTAGCCCCCATTTTAGAACATTTAAAAGAAAAAATGATCCCCCCAATATAATCATACAGGGCTGGAGTGATGGCTCAACAGTTAAGAGCACAGGCCTGTGCTTCCAGGGGACCAAGGTTTGGTTCCCAGGACCCACATGGCAGATAACAGCCATGTATAACTCCAGTTCAAATGGATTAGATGCCCTCTTCTGGCCTCTGTGGGCTTGATGGCATGAGTATACTTTCATATATGCAGGTAAAATATTCATACACATAAAAATAAACTGTATAAATGAAGCAAATATAAAAATCAAAATCATATGAAATATACTGTGGTAAAAATTGACTTTTAACATATTGACAGTTATTTCTTGGTACCTAATTTTTTATATGTATACAATTATTTTAGTGACTGAAATTTTTTTCTATTAGATAAATGGATTTATTGTATATTATTAAAGTATATTTTAAGAACCTCGACATTATAGAAACTTACAGTTTTCATATGTGTTTTTGAATGTGCTAAAATTATCCTTATTAATAATGACATCGATGTGACTATTGGGTCTGAGAATAAAGAAGTATTTGAGATTCTGAGCAACATCTATTTCTGCTACCTCTGCCAAATCCTTTTTCATTCACAACAGGTAAAGTTTTAATAGCATGCCTTTACATCCTCGACTTGATCAGTTTCCTTATGAAACACCATATTTATTCTTTTAAAACATATTTGGTTCTCAGTAGAAAATGTACTTCACAGACATTGGTTGCTTCAGCTAATCACCAGATGCTCTCTCTTTCTGGCTCAGTTTACCCTGTGTTTTACGAACCTTCAGTTCATTAAACAGAAAAGTAAATGAAACCTTCTGTTCATTACACAGAAAAGCCAAATGTTATTTTTCTTTGTCTTTTCTGAAATTAGTTCACTCAAAGGGCCAACTGTATCCGTGCCCTCAGACATCCCCTGGATGTCATTATTTTAGTAGTGGTGGTGGATTGTTTTCTCAAATGAGTAATTACAGTTTGACATTCACTTGTCTATTTCATAAATTCATGAAAATCCATATTCCAACTGAATGCTGAAATCGTTTTAAATTGACCAAGGGAAACTTAAACTACTTTTCAATTTCCACAGTAACATATGGGAAGGCTATTTTAATGTCTGTTCTGAAAACTAGGGCTGAGACTAAGAAAGACATTTTTATTGTTCAGATGGCTAATGACAGTATATTTCCTGCATCTAGATCTGAGTGAATAGAAAATATTCTATTTTTAAATATACCAGTGCCTCTTCCCATGTCTGTTAACTCAGAGGACCGAGAGAGAGAGAGAGAGAGAGAGAGAGAGAGAGAGAGAGAGAGAGAGAGAACAGAATGAATGAAGATTTTTTCCATGTAAGCATCAGATATTTTATGTCTATTTTCAGTACACAGGTTTTAAATTTAAATTTTCAAAAGCTTTGTAGGAGATATTATGAAAACAGGTAATTTTAATTCATGCATGCAAATTTGTATAAAACCACATGTCCTAAACACACAAAGGCTGAGAAATTTTACACATTTTTAGGACTCGAGGGATCAGAAAGCTTCTTTTAGACCCACATAGTCCTTAAGTTGTGGTTCTTGCTTCACTTTTTCGTGATCAGGTGTGATATCCGGGCTAACTGCTCACTTCTGGAGCCAGGAAGTTTTCACTGAATTCAGGATGAATTTTATGAACCCACAAGAAACTGTGGGGTTAGACATCACATCTTAAATTTTATTTTGAGTAAAATAAAATCCTAAAAAGCTAAGCCGTATTACCATTGATGTAACTACTGGTGGCCCCGTTCCCCCCCCCCCCGCATGCCCCAGATCCCCGTTTCCTGCACCCAGTCATACTTTGTATGTACAGTTCATCACTGCACTCAGCTGGAGTTCATCAAGTGAAGGCAGGGCCAGGTTAAAGGCCTCTGTAGGTGCTAGTCAGCCACTAGCGTCATGGCTGACTTTTAAAACTGGTGTGTGTGGGGGGGCAGGCGGGTGCTTGGCGTGTGTGGGTCCTTAGTTTGACTCCAAACACAATAAAAAATAAAGTAAATAAAAATAGCACGGGCATGTTGGTCAGTTGGTAAAGGAACTTGCCACCAGACCCAATGAACTGAGTTCAACCCCAGGTCCTACATGACAGAAGCGAAGAACTGAGTCTTGACAGCTCTTCTGTGAACCCCTGTACGTGCGACAGCATGCATGTACCCACCACACCCCACCAGATATACACAAATAAACATGAGTCAACATTGTAAGTTATAATCACATAAAGAGAATGAAGGTATAATATTGAATTTGAAAGTGTTGTCACAATCTAAATATGAAATTGGGTTTTTACATTAAGCCCTTCCTAATTTATTTCAGAACTTCCCAGCTAACGAAGGGCTAGTCGTGTAATAAATGCTGAATATGCGTTTGAGACATTCGGGCTCCTAAAATGATTGCTGTGTCGTTTCACATCTATGCAGGAATAGCAGATCCATGCAGACAGTGGACTAAAGGAAAAATCCTGCCTGTCCGCTCTTTCTCTATGTACTATGACTACTGCTATTACTACTATTATTTTTTTGAGATAGGAACTCAGTATGTGGTCCAGGCTAGCCTGAAATTTACTGTGTGGCTCCAGCTTACCTCAAACTTGAGGCTGTCCTGCTTAGGCCTGCCGAGTGCAGCAACCACTTCTGGCTCTCTGCTTTCCTTCTTCTCCTTAGGCGCAGTAACTGGATGTGCCAACCACACAGCCAGGAAGTAGCTCAGATGACGGAGCAACTCACTCCGTGAAGGCCAGCTGCTTTTTCATTGGACAGCGTTTCACATAAACCGTGGGCCACTTGGAAATTAACTTGACATTGGTTTCCATAATCATCTTTTATTGTGGTTGTTGATATCTTGTCATAACAACTGATTAAATTGATGACAATTTGCACATTAGTAACTCTGGCTAGGGTAGAGTTAGTAAGAACTGGAGATTACTCTCCATTCTCAAAATGTGTAAATTAGAGCTATGCAATGTTTACTAATATTAAACATTAAGAAGTAATGAGAAATTTACTGGAAATTTGGACCTTTTCTGCCGTCAGCAACTCTTTGAAAGTTTTCTAACCTTCTAAAAGTAGTTTGAAAACAGACATTGATATAAGTTGATGTGGGCTGAGGAGACAGCTCACTGCTAGGGCCCTTCCAGAGGGTCAGAGTGTGGTATCCAAAACCCATGTTAGGTGGCCCGAAATCACCTTTAACTCTGGCTCTGGAGCATCTGACTCCATCTTCTGGCTTCCTTAGATATCTACACTCCAGTGCGCATAACTGCCCAGTGCGCGCGCTTGCACACACACACACACACACACACACACACACACACACTCACACACACACACACAGAGTTTAAAACAAACAAACCTTTTAAAAGTAATAAAATGAATACTGCTCCAGAGATGCTGTAGACTGGAACCCGGCTGTAAGACATGCAGAAGGCTCTGCTAAGCATGGCTGCTTTTCTTTTGTTTTGAAAGAATATGTGTGTATTTATGTCTTGTGAGAAAAATAATCCAAGCAGTACACAGTTTTTCAGAGGCAATATATTTCATTTCATGACTTTCTGAGTTTTACATTGGGTTAGTTTCATTTTGAAATAGGGTTTTGCCTAATCACACAGTGTGGTTGGACCCTGCTATGTATCTCGGGCCTGCCTTGAACTCTCTAACTTCCTGCTTCAGCCTCCGGAATGCTGGCACTGTAGAAGTGTACCTGCAGGCCAAGGATGCCTATAAAACTTCCAGTAGGCACATTTGCATCATTGACTTTTCCTGTGAAATAAATAAGTTTAATCCATTCTGCATACCTGTCCCTGTACTTTGGTGCCAACAACATTTTAGTGAGAACACAATACCTACCTATTTAAAAAATATTATAGACCTTTTTGCAACCTTGCCAGTTTTAATAATTCATCAATTCATAGAACTAATTTTTGCATTTTTTATGGACAGAGGAATTTTAAGTGGTATTGCCATATAATGAGCAAATACCATGAGAGGGCATCAGATCCTCTGGAACTAGAGTTAGGGATGGTTGTGAGCTGCCATGTGGGTGCTGAGAGCCAAACCCAGAGCAGTCAATGCTGTTAACTACTGAGCCATCATGAAACTTTTAAAAGTTTTACTTTGTATTTTTTATTTACACGTGTCTCTATGAGTCTCTGTGTGCGACTACAGGTGCCCAATGAAGCCAGAAAATGATGTCAGATCCCCTGTAGCTAGAGTTACAGCTGGTTGTGAGCCACAGGATGTGGGAACTGGGAAGCAGACACAGGTCCTCTAGGAGAGCAATGAGTGCTCTTAACTGTTGAGGATGCTCCAGCATCTTTACTATGCTGTTTCACTGACCAGTGAGAGAGAAATGAATTTGCTGGTGTTTGTGGGTCTCAGCTCAGAAGTTTTTGGTGTCAGCATTTCTCCACATTCTCAGAATAGCACTTCAGCACAATCTTGCACATTCTTCTTTCATGATGCCAACAACGTCACAGGAAGTAATGAAAAATGATAGCGAGCTTTAGTGTATTAATGGAATCATTCTATGGATTCCCTCAGATTCACTTCAAATCTAATTTTGCAGAACTCTCAACTCCAGTGGTAATTTAGATATTTATAACTTATTGAAGTTCCTGGTATTTTTTTAAAGCTTTTTTACTCTATAGTGACTTTTCTGAATCTATTAACTTACTAATATTGAGGACACATCTTGCTCCTAGTAATTAATATATAAATCAATAAATGAATTAAAGTACAATAATATTGAACTTTTTCATTGCAGATAGCAAATTGCATTATCTCTTTCAGTCTTTCTAAGACGAACTTTTCAAATCTTAAAATTTCAATAATATATGTATATCTCAGTATGTGTTATTTAGAAATCTAACCCATGAAAAAAAGATTCAGTTGTTCCAAAGTCATTAGCATAAACATACACTTCAAAAATTTGTAAGAAAAATACATTTAGTGTTGCATATTTAAGGAAATTTTGTTAATGTGTGAACTTTAACTTATACTTTAAAAATTTCAATGTATATCAATGAATTTCAAAATTATAACATACTCATAATGTTAACACTCTATGGTCATCTAAAACACTTTGTAAAACACAGGTAATAACATGTATAAAGGCAAGATATTTAGCTAAAACTAATTAAACTGTAAAGAGTCTCCCCAAAGTATCTTAAAATGTTCACCTGTGAGTGACTTCGTAATGGATGGATAATTTTTCAAAATATATTTCATAGGGCTCATGCATTGGGATTAGTGAGAAAGGTTCTAAGTAATTATCAAAATAAGTGAGCATACATTATTTAAAATGAGAGATTATATCAGCATTATTTTATTCATAAAGCAATTTCTGTGAAAGGGCATTTGGAGAAATAAGGTGAAAATGAGGGAGGAAAGTAAAATCATGACCAACCTTATAAAATAACTGACATAATGTTTCCTAGTGTCAGATAACCTAAGCATTCTGTTTTTATTGGAGAAATAAACTCCGTGTTTAAAAATGCCTTATTCAGTGTGGATATAACTCAGTGGTGTTTTTAGAGCTTGTATGAAACCCCAGGAAAACCAAGAAGAGGTGTGGGGGGTCTACTTCTGCTACCTAGTAATGCTGGACTGCTGTGGCGTACTCACCCCTTAGCTTGCAGCTTCATTGAAGTTTTGAAGCTGGACAAATTTTGGAGTTTGGGATCATGTTCTATTTAGAAACAATTCTGATTAATTCATGCTCTACTTTTTAACTGTCTTTTTGTCCCAAATACTTTTGCATGATAATAGTGTATTTATTTCTTCACATTTCCAGTTCCACAGTGTTTTATCCTCTTTACACCAAAAGTCGTAATTATTTCCATAGCAACCGTGCCTACTGTCAGAGGCAGAAAATTTTGACTTCTGCCGGGTATTTTTTAAGGAGCAAAAGAACATTCTTTTAAAAGCTTCTATTTTATGAAAACTGACAAGAACAGGAGAAAAAGCATGTTGGGGTTGGTCATGGTGTGGAAATTGTCTCTGGAAGATCCCTGCATAAAGGAGTCCCAAGCAGGGTACTTGTGGTGATGGTGGACTCTTTCAGAAGTGTAGTCCAGTGGGAGGTCTTCATGCCATAAGTGGACACTCTAGAAATGTCTAAGTGTCTAAGTCAGTTATCGCAGCATTAGTAAAAATAACAGCAGTCTGACTGGTGCTTGTGTTTTATTTAATAAGTTACATACAAAACTTATTACTGCGAGTTATGATCAAAATTCAGCATAATTTGACTAACCCCAGTTTTATAAATATTACTCTCTTTTTCTCCATTATAATTCCATCTTCATTTTCTTTCAAAATATACCTTTTAACTGATTTGAAGATTCCAGTTATCAATGCATTGTAATCATATTCAACCCTTTGACCCCTCTTCAGTTCCTCACACATACACCCCTGCACACTTCCGAGCTTCAGGCACTGCTTCTTAAGATAGTGTGTCCAGTTATGTCAGCCCAAGTCATCAACACCAGGGCATCCAATGGCCCAGCCTACCAGGACTCACATCCAAGAAGAAAACTGCAGGGCTAAAACTATCAGATGCTAATTACTCCTCATTACTCCTCAGCTAGGATAGGATATCCTGAGCCTCCTCCCCATCTCTGCAGGAACTTGGGCTGGCATAATCTTGTGAAGGTCTTGTACAAGCAACCACATCTTCTGCGTTCATGCCTGCACCTGTCCTGTCATTCCCAGAAAACACTATTTCCCAGCGGTCCTTCCCAACCTCTGGCACTGAACATTTTTGCTTCCTCTTCCATAATGATTCCTGACCACAGGAGGTATTATACACACGCCACATTTATAGGAAAAGCACCTCATAGAACCCAGGTTCACCTAAACTAGAGAAATGTAGCAGAGAATGCTCTTCAGTTCCATATTCTCCTGCTACCTGGATGCTGAGGTGATACGTGTGGCCTCCAGCACTTGCTCTTAATTTCATGCACAAAGAAATATGTTTTTAAGTATATAAAATGTAGAATAAACACACATTTTTAGTGAAAAATTTTGCACTTTGAATAATATATTTTGACCCTCAAATATTGAAATAAAGAAGTAATTCAGGAAAACAAAGTCAATTTAAGATTTTAAGATAAACAAATTCTTTTCTACAAATAAATAATTCTTTCTCATAACCCTTTCCAAACCTGTATCAGTGATTCAAATAGTGCAGTGTTGTGTAACATCACTTACGAAATGAAATCCTTTGAAGGCTTGAAAGGCAGCTTAGTAGTTGAGAGCACTTTTGACCCTTACAGAAGATCAGAGTTCCAGCTCCAGTAGCCATGGCGCAGCTCCCAACTGCTTGTGTCTTCAGCGCCACAGATTCCATTGCCTTCTGCATTCCTCTTGCTCCTCCGGCAGTGCACTCATGGACACAAACATGCACAATTAAAAATAAAAACAAAATGTTTGGCTGGGTGTGGTGGTGCACACATTTAATCCCGGCACTCAGGAGGGAGAAGGCAGATCTCTGTGAGTTCCAGGCCAGTCTGGCCTACATATTGAGTTCCAGGTCATCTGGGGTGTAGCCCTGTTTTAAAAAGACAATATTAATGAATGAATAAACAAATATAAAATATTTCAAAGAAAATCATTCTTATGATGCTTCTGTGTAAACAATAGATAACTCATTTTCTGTACCACGTTCGCAATCACAGCAAGAATTAACTTTGAGTCAATCTTCCTTTTGCCTGACAACTTTCTTGTTTAAAGTTACTGTTTGGGATTACTGGATAAACACACTGAGTCAGTGAAGAAGAGGGGAATTAATATTTTGTCACTACAGGGATTCATTTGCAGGTAAAGCTATGTATAACAGTCAACACAGTTACCAAAACGAAAAACTCTGTAAAGAGAGAAATGAAATATAAAATATTAGGCATATTAGGCCTATCAGTCAGCTGTGGATTTAAAGCTACTGATTTCAGTCCTATTTAGTCAATTATTTAATTAAATATCACATAAATAGAATTTAGCTAGCAAGGAGTTAGACATAAGTATTTTATACTTATAGTTATATCAGTTTGTTAATGAAATTCTCAACTGGAAAACAGGAGTTTTTACATAACTAATGCATTAAAATAAAACATGCCAAATAATTATTTTTAAATATTTATTTTGTTTTTAATTATTTATCTGAGTTTGATGTGTATGGTAAGTCCTGTGAGTAAAGGTTTGGAGTTGAAGTTGAAGGAAGTTGTGAGCTATCTGTTATGCGTGCTAGGAACTGAATTCTGGTCTTCTGCAAGAGCAGTACATGCTTTTAACCACTGAACCATCTCTCAGCCGACCCTCAAAGTATTTTGTGGAAATGAGTGCTATAGAAATTTTGCATTAAATTCATATATCCTGCTGCCTCTACTAATAAATCACAGTTTAGTCAAGGGGACAAAATAGGGACAAACTGGTAGATTAAATTAATGGAATTTTAACAATTTTATTTTTGATTTTATATATATATATATATATATATATATATATATATGTATTTGTGTCTGTGATTTTATACATAGGTGTTTAGGGACCTCAAGGTCAGAAGAGAATTGGGTTCCAGAAATCAAAAATGGGTCCCCTGCAAAAGCAGCAAGTGGTCTTAACCATGAAGTCATCTCTCTAGCCCCCAGTAATTGCGTTTTTGCAGTTTGCTTGTTTTGTGAGACAGGGTCTCTCTGTAGTCCCAGTTGGCTTGGAACTACCTGTGTAAACCAGGCTAGCCTTGATCTCACAGACTTTCTTTCTCCCAAGTGCTAGGATTAACGGGGTGAGCCACCACCACTGGGCCTGTTTTTTTTTTTTATTTTTAAATATAGTTTTATTGTTTTTTTTGTGTGTGTGGTTTACAGACAATACTTGTCAATCCTTTCCTTTCTACACACCCTCAGTAACACCCACCACAAGACTTAATGTATTCTGTCATATATGTTAAGACCTATTGAGCCAAGTTTGTGCCCCCAGTTGTTCCTTGATGTGAGTACATCCACTAAAGCCTGGTCAGCCTGTCTAAGGACAATCTCTTAAAGAAGACCAATTCTCCCTCATCCAGCACTAATCAGCTGCTAATAGTTCCTCAGCTAAGAGTAGAGCATCTTATCCATTTTCAAAGTATTATACTGAGCTTTTGTCTGGTTTGAAAGCACCTACAGGAGAAAGTCAGTCAGTGGTCTCACCTCAGGTATAAGGCCTAATAACTACAAAAATGAGTGACGCAACAAGTTATCTCTATTGGGGAAGAAGTGGCACTTTTATCTTAGGGATAATCAACAGTTATCTAATTGGACTTAAAGCCAACTCACTGGGAAGGAACTCATGTGTGGTACTGTAAACATGGCCACATACACAGGACTGGAGACATCCTAGATTCTAGAGAAAACCTTACGTCTGTCACATCCCTAGAAAAACATCTTACTGTATGATAAATATGTATCTTTATATTTACAAACAAGTATATCTCTTGCCACTCATCATAGAAAGTTCTTTTTGCACCAGATAGAGATTATTACAGAGTTCCACAACTGGTTAAACACAGATGATAATTATCTGTGAAATGAACAGATAATAAGTGTATGTTTTTGACACATTCTCAGTGTGTCTACACCTACTGGTCACGGAGCATAGTGGAACAAGGAGTAGAGAGAGTACTAATTCTGATCTCAATTCTCACTAATCAGTCTTCTTCATGGAATGATGGGAGATAAAGACAGAAAGTCACAGCTGACCAAACTGTAGAGAAGAGACTGCAGAATACATGCTACTGAATAGGACTCTTATATTAAGCCTCTGTCACCCAGGACTCAGAAGTCACTGAGTAAAAGGGGGCAGAAAGACTACACGTATGAGCCAAGGGTGGTGGATGACCACAGGAGAGAGTGTTTTCCAGGTGACTAAGAACTTCTTCATATAAATTCATATCAATGGTACTTTTAAAAGCTATATTTCTTCTACTTCCTAACCAACCTCTAAAACTTTCCCAGATTTCTATGCCATCAAGTAAAATAATAAATGTTGCAAACAAATATTCTGCAACTTAAAAGCACTTAATAAACAGCTAGATATGATTAGTTTTAATCTTATCTTTAGGTAAAAGTTAGGAATAGCTACTACAGCCCAGGCATTATAAACTTATTTCCCAATATTTGTTTCAGAAAGGAAATTAAATTCCAAAGAGGTTTGATGAATTTCCCCACATCAAGAAGGTAACATAAGGCAAATTTCTAAATAGTATTTGAATTTTTTTCGGAATTTTATACATGCATGTTTTGTTTACATCATTTCCTCTACACTTTTTCCCACCTCCACTTCCTCTGGTGCTCCTTCCCACTTATCTCTAATTCATAATCTCTTCTTCTTTATTGATTATTGATACACATAGATGATAGATAGGTAGACAGTTAGATAGCCTACTGAATGTATTTAGTGTCCTTTGTACAAAGGCTGAGGTCTTGGAATAAGATAACTTATTAGGGAGCTTGTCCCTGGAGAAAACAGATTTTCCTGCTCTCAGCCATCATTGTTGCCTGTAGCTCTTCATGTATGGGTGGGACCTTGTGCAATGCCTCCCATCCATATTGGCATGGTGACTGTGTTTTCATTATGCAGGACATGTTTAGGCAACCATATTGTTAAGATGTCATGCTTGGAGCTTCCAGGCCATGACTAGAACACATTACCTCCTAGTCACCTTTCAGGTTCTCTGGATATTATAATCTTTCTGACCCTCTTTACTAATATTCCTTGAGCCTTAGGTGTAGGCACTTCACTAAAGGAATACCAATTGGAGCTAGAATCTCTTGATTATTTATTCTCTGGATTTTGACCATTTGTCAAACTCTGTGGGTGCCTCCATCCATTACAGAAGAGAAGCTTTTTGCCAAGGGGGTGAGACTTACAATTCTCAGTGGGTACAAGGATAAATTAGTATTCAGAATAAAATTAAAAACCATAACGATTTAGGAAAATGTCAGTAGTAGGTTTTCCTCTAGGGTCCGTAACCATAACACCCATGGGTAGCTGGCTAAGTTCAGAATAGCAAGCATTAATTTGCACATGTCTTCTGTTCAATTAAGCAGCTGATGTTTACTTGCCAAGTTGCAAGTGGCACTATTGCACAATTAGGGATACCCTGCCAGAACAGTAGTCACTATGATTTGTAGCCTTCAAACTGGGAAGGACTACAGATTTCTTTTCTTCCCTGGCACATTTCATAGTATATTCTGATACTAAAAATCTGGCCCTTATAGAGGAGGCTTCCAGCTCAGTTCCAGCTCAGCTCCTCCTGGTCCTGTGTCTGTAATTTGTGGTATCTTCAGTAATAGGACCTTCCTGCAGGATGTTGGAGACAACCTACGACAGTGACAATTGCCTGTATAGGTCAGGGAGTTATTTGGACACTCCTGATCAGAAAGGAATTTTGTCTTTCCTGGCAATGGATATTTTTTTTGTTAGATAGTTGGTCTATGGCTCCTGGAGGAACAATGTTACAACATATGGTACAACTCCATTAAAATATTTATATACACATATATACGTACATATATACATACATATTTTTATATTTGCATCTTAAAGTAAGCTTATTAAATACTGTTCATCCGTTTTTTTTTTTTCCCAAACATTCTTAGTGTTAGGAATCTCTCCTTCATTTCTCTCTCTGGATTACTCTTCCTCCACTTCCCAAGAATGAAGTTTCTCCTCCCATTTCCCCTTTGAGGGAACCTATCCACCTGTGCTCCTCTCTGGAGCTCCTTGTTTCCAGCTCCTCCCACTTTTGTGGCCTCCTCCGTTACTTTTCAAGTAAAGTTCTTGAATCTAAAGGCTTGTAGCTAGGATCCGTGAATAAGAGCTCTCACCTGCCGCTTCCATTTCATGGTTATTGGGAAAGGAGCAGCAATGACCATCAATGAGCAAGTATGTATACAGTAGGATTTCGAGTCCTCTGACTATATTCCAAGGTGTTGTAGAACTGGGTCATAGGGAAAATCTATTTTTAACTTTGTGAGATTTCTCAATGCTGATTTCCAACGTAGCAACACCAGATTGTAATCCCCAAATCAAAGAATGGGGGTGCCCCTGGCCCCACATCATTTTTTGTTGTCAGCTGCTCTTGATCTTAGCCATTCTTACTTGGGTATGATGAAATCTCAAAGCAGTTTGATTTTTTTAATTTGAATTTCCTGTACTTCCCGGAAACATAGATTAAGATTTTTACATAGGTACAGAATCAAACTTACATGAGAATACCTCATAGACAGTGACATTGGTTTCCAATAAACAAAAAAGAAAATGAAGGGCTGTTGGTCAATATGCACGAAATTTCAATAAGACTTTAACCAAAATTATAGCATGTTGATTATAATTAACATTATTATGCTGTCATCTTAAAATTAGCAGAGAAGCATTTTAAATACCTTTAGCACATGTAAACATATTCAAAAATGTTAACAATGTGGTATTGGAGTTGTTAACTCTTAAGAAAATAGAAGTACTTTTTGACAAGGAAAAAATAGGAAGATCAAACTATGGTGTAACATCTAAGATGACTAAGTTTCTATTTTTACTTGACTAGCATAGACTGCTTTGTGCTGGGCATCAAGCTGAGTTGGGAACTCATGACTAAATACAAAGAAAGGGGAAAAGTACAGTAATAATGCAATGAAGTGGTATTAGCAAGGATGTTTGGATAGAACTCAAATGAAATCCAGTGAAAAAGTCTTAGCTATTTTGAGATTCCTTCTATTGTAATAATTCACATTAGATTTAATGACTTCACATTTCACCCTAAATTCATTTCTACAGAAACATCAAAACACTTTTTGCACATAACCTATTAATTGTTATTATTTTTCTCAAGAATTTAATGATTCAAAGTATAATTATAGCATTTGATTTTTAAATTTAAATTAAATTTATTTTAATAGATACTTTCAATGTAAATACTTTGCATGTGTGCATTAATTAAGTGTAGTAAAACATATCCAGGGTCTTCATTTCCCCTTTGACATATTTCCCAAGCACATAGAAAAAAAAATGATCGTTTCTTGACTTCTTTGGTGTCAATGGGTTACTTAGATTCCACATATGATCAAGAAGACCCTGTATTTGTGAAATTCACTTAATATCATCTTCCATTGCATGCACTTTGCTGCCAATGGTAAGATTTCATCATTCTTTATGGCTGGATACTATCCCACCACCCATGTGTGCCACACTCTCTTTTTACATCCATCAGTTGATAGAGTCTCAGATTCTTTCCATAATTTGGCATTGTCAATGCACAGCAACAAACATGAAAGTGTAGACATCTCACTGACATACCAATTTCTTTTCTTTTGGACATATTCCCAGCAGAGAAATTACTAGACCATATGATAAATTAATGTTTAAATCTTGAGACACAAAATCTGAAATGTATCTGCTTTTCCATGGTACCAATTGTTATGTCTCCTCTTTCACCTTCAATTTTATTTTCTTTGCAATTTTCTTAGTTTATCTACCTCTAGGACTTCCAATCTTTGTGTCATGAAATAGTATCCAGTTCATTTCATTTTATTATGTTATTTATTTTTTCATTCTGTGCATTTGACGTTGGTTTGTTTTGGTGATTCTAGTGGTTTTAGATGAGGTGACATATCTAACCTCCGCCCCCCTTCCTCTAACTCCTCCTTTTATGTTCCTCTTGGTACTTTTTATTTTGTATATTTTTTTCTAATAAATATTTAAGGTAATTCCTTGAGATTTCATGCAGTGTATTTTTATCGTATTCATCTCCAATTTAAACACTTAGCTTCTCCCAAATGCATACCAGCCTGTATACCAACTCAGGGTTGTATCTTCTTTTTTTAAAAAAAATAACCCTATTGACTCTAATTTTTACTGCCCATATGCTCCTGGAAATGTGAACATCCACAGGAACAAGGTCAAAATAACAGAAGTCACATATGTAAAAAATACTGATTTTCCCTCCCTAAGAAGCCATAGATCTCTCAAAACTCCTCACTTAGGACTGTGGAGCTCATGAACACATTCACCTAGAGAGAATACTAGAATTCTAGAATACTAGAATGTGGACTGGTTTGTTCTATGGAATTCTTGTGAAGGAAACCACAACTGCTGTCAGTTCATGAATGCAATGATTTCATCATGTTCCAAAAGCACTTTTTAGCTACAGTCCTCTGCACCCTCTGACCCTGCCTACAATCTTTCCACTCCCTCTCCTAAAATGGGCCCTGATACTTGGAGAGTGGGTGACATATACAAGATTCATTTGTGGTCCAGCACTCTACAATTGTTTATTTTACGTACTTTAACTAGTTATGGGTTTCTAGATTAGCCATGACCCATGGAAGAAAGAAATTCCTCAGGTGAACTTCAAGATCTGCATGGAAAGATGTGAATTTAGAGGGCCGTGAATACTGTCCATTTAGATAAATAACAGAGGTTGGTTCATCCCTAGGAAGGTCCTCACCTATGGTTCTTGGCTAGATTTGCAATCCCAGGTATTTATTTCTTTGTGTGAAGCAGACCTAGAATCCAATCAGAAAGAAGCTCATTACTCTGATAACTTCCATGCTATGGTTGCACCTGTGAGCATACTTGCCATGCTTGCTCTGTGAGTATACTTGCCATGCTTGCTGGGGCAGAAAAGTGATTGGCAGTCATACAGAGTTGTAAACATTGAGCTACTTTCATTATTTTGAGCCTCATTTTCCTTCTAGTTAAAGTTAGCCAGTAGCTTATACTTTTTGACAACTGATTTATTTTTATTTTCAATTATGTGCATATGTTTCTGTGCAGGTGCCTACAGTGTCCAGAAGAGAATGTTGACCCCTTGGGAGCTGGAGGTGTATGTGATCACGATCTACCTGACGGGAGTGCAGAGAAATGAACTTGGGTTCTTTTTGAGAACAAGTGCTCTTACCTTTGGTGTCATGTCTCCAGTCTGAGCTAGTTTCAATATTTTTTTTTATTACATTATTTGTTCTTGGGGTCATTTTATATGATTTTCTTGTTTGGTTTATATTATTTGAATTGTTAGCTTTTCACCTATGCTCATGTTTTCTTTTTGAACCATGTTCTCTGTTTTAAAATCAACTTTGCATTTCTTATTACCATGACTATGAGTTCCCTACACAGTGATGAGAACTTTCCTTTGCTCTACTTCTGTGTCCTTTTTGCCTATTGATAGCCATGTTCTATCTTCGAAGTCACAATTCATAACATTTTTACAACTTGCTTTACTATTCCTAATTAGTAATTTTGATTCTCCAAAATGAGCTTGCTATCATCTTAAAAACTTTAGTCATTTTGAGAAGCTTTGAGAAGTCACTAAAATATGGATAAAATTTATCTTTTATACAAAACTAAGCCATCTATGATTCACAGAACATCTGGACCTCAGACTCTTTCTAGAAATAGAATTTATTTTGCATAACCAAACCATTTATTTATGTGTTATCTGTGGATTCCTTTATACAACATCTTAGCTATTCTGTTTGAAACCTAGTATCTGACATTCTTAGATGTCCATTGTAGAAAGTGCTATTCCTCCTGAAGCACTGAGAATTATTGAACACTTGAGAACACATATATCGAAAACTAGCCTTGGTAACTGTTGAACTGTATATCTGAAGCATGTAAAACATTCAAGGAAAATACATGTGTGCTTACATACCCACATGTGTGTAAGAATGTTTGGTTCACATATTCTTCACAGATAACTTTGAATAATTTTTTCTCCAGTTTTATCTTTCTTGGCTATTGTGGGTCAAATGTGAAATGTCCTCCATAGGCACATGTTTGAACCCTTAGTTTCCACCAGGAGCAGTGTTTGATAAGGTTACAGTACCTTTATGAGGTGAAGCCTCAAGGGAGGAGGTGAGTCTGGGGAGGTGGGCCTTGAATCTTTATTGCTAGCACACTTCCTGCCCACTCTATGCTTCCTGGCCCTGAATGCAATGTAATGATCCAGGTTCCTGCTCTTGTCACAGTGTCTTTCCCTTCTCTGGCCACATTTTCTTCCCATAATGGTCTGTATTGTATCTCTATATATCGGTAGGGCAGAATAAATCCTTTCTCCTTTAAGTTGGTTTATCAGAACATTTTATCACAGTCAAAATGTATGAAAGATCTTCACTGTCGGACTTCCTGGTCAACAGGGATACTATTCCATCCTTGATCCTATCAGAGTGAGTCAGATCCCACCATCCCAGCTCTCAGCTCTATGGATATCTCCTGGGATACACATATCTCCCCGATTTGGAGTGCCTTTCTGAGACTCCTGGGTGCCTCAGGATCTGAGATCTGTTCACCCCTAACTGTGAAAACCCACCCTAACCCACAAACCAACCTGATCACTTAGGAGCTACATTCCAACCTTTTGATCTAGGACCTGGTGTAGTCAATCCTGAAATCACAGCTGAAAAGTTGCACCTATCTCTAGCTGAACTGGGAATACTTCTTTCACATAATTGTGTGTCCACATATAGTGGCCCCCAAACTGAGCACCAAACACTATTCAGTTTTGCCTAATCTGACAAGTTGGGGAAATAACAAACAACATAAAACAAATATTTAACAAAGATGAGATCAGTTACCAACATCAAGATACACCAGTACAGATGTCTAGATACTCAGGCCTCAGGTAAAAAAAATATAGCCAAGATAATAGAGCTAATGCAGAAATTAACAACACCTTCATATTTTTTCCTGAGAAGTACAACCAAGGAATTCATAAGACAATTATTTAAAATAGAAATTATAAATATGTTCACAGAATTAAAAGAGGCTATGTATAAAAACCTGAATGAAGACTATGAAAACGCAGTTGAAGGAAATTACTAAAAACAAATCAAAAGATGAAACTAGAATGCAACAAAAGGGTAGACTCTCTGAAGAATACTTTATCTGAATGAAACTTTAAATAAGAAAAAAACCCTCAGGAACTCCATCAAAAAACTTAGAGTAAAGAAGCAAAAAGAATGTGGAAGAAATGGAACAGAAAAATATCCAACCTTGAAAACAAGCGTGGGGAAATCATTCACTCAGAGAAAATATTAAATCTAAAATAAGCCATGATTAGAATACACAAGACCTCTGGGACATGTTAAAATCATCAAGCAACAGATCATAGGGATAGAAGATGGGCAGGAAACCCAGGCCAAAGGATGGAGAAAATAAATTTTAATGATATCATAGAAGAAAATTTTCCAAACCTTTGGGAAACACATATCTCTCAAGGTACAAGACCCATATAAAACACCAAGTACAAAGGACCAGAAAAGAAACTCTTCACATTATAAAATAATCAAAACACAAACATACAGATAAAGCTATTAAAAGCTATAAAAAAGATCACGTCACATATAAAGGCAGGTACATCCGAATAACAGCTGACTTTTCAATGGAAACTATGAAAGCCTGAAGAGAATGGACCAATGTCATACAGTCATGAACAACACAGTTTTGAGCCTAGATTTCTATACCAGCAAAGCTATCAGTTGAATTGAAGAAGGAAAAACTTTCCATGATAAAAATGAATTTAAGAAGTATGTGTCTACAAAACCAGCTCTATAGAAAAAACAAATCTTGATGGAATACTTCACTCAAAAGAAATTAAACACTCTCAGGAGGGCACAAAAACTAAATAAACTACTCCAGAACAATCAACCAAAGAAAGCACCACCACAATTGTCACCAACATAACAGAAATTAATAGATATTGATCAATAATAACCTTGAATATTAATGCTCTCAACTTTCCAGTAAGAAGACAAAGACTAGTTAAATCAGCATCAGTTTGCTTCTCTAAAAGATGCACTTCACTAACAATGGTTGACACCACATTAGGGTAGAAGGATGGAAAAAGTTATTCCAAGCAAATGCCCAAGAAATAAGCAGGTCTAACAACTCAAACTAAAACTAGTCAGAAGGGAGGATAACATCACACTCTTCAAAGGAAGCATCCAACAAGAAGAAATTACAATTCTAAATATATATGAACGGCACATTAGGATGTTCAATTTCATGAAAATC
Source organism: Eospalax fontanierii (assembly GCA_035773235.1). Classification (NCBI taxonomy): domain Eukaryota; kingdom Metazoa; phylum Chordata; class Mammalia; order Rodentia; family Spalacidae; genus Eospalax; species Eospalax fontanierii. Next base: position 46,652,495 of record CM069547.1, on the reverse strand, counting down.
TTTATTTGTGCTAAAATCTCACATTGATTCCAACACAGTAATAATGGGTAATTTCAAAACCTTCTGTCACTAATAGACAGGTCAAGCAGACAAAAACTGAACAGAAACTTTGAAATTAAATGACACCATAAATCAAATGGATTCTACAGATATCTACAGAACATTCCATCCAAACACCAAAGAACAAAATTTATTCTCAGCAGTCCTTGGACCTTACTACAAAATCAACCCATTAGGACACAAAACAAGACTCCACAAAGGTACAAAATTTAAATTATCATCTTATATCCCAGCTGACCATAAAGGAATAAAGCTAGATATTCACAACAATAAAAATGGGGAGAAATTCATACACGCATGGAAACTAAACAATATATTAGTGAACAAAAGTTGAATCATGAGGAAATGAAGAAGGAAAGAAAATTTTTCATGGAAATGATTGAAAATAAAAATGTAATGTACCAAAACATTTCTGACAAAAGGAAAGCAGTCCTAGAGCATTAGGTACCTATGCCAAACTTAGAAAACTCACATAAACAAAATAACAACATACCTGAAAGCCACTGAAAATCATGAAGAAGCAACAACTAACGAGAGTAGAGAGAAAAGATAAAAAAAAATCAAGGCTTAAACTAATGAAATAGAAATGAAGACATTTATACAAAGAATCAGTGAAACAAAGAGCTGGTTCTTTGAAAAGACAAACACAGCTAAGAATACTTTCACCAAAAGAGTGAAAAGGACACAAATAAACACATGTGGAGAAGGAAAGGAAAACGTTACAGCAGACTGAAAGGAGACTCAGAGAATTGTGATGTCATGCTTTAATAATCTATATTCCAATAAATTATAATATAAAAGAAATAGATAATGTCTATATATGTAGGTCCTGCCAAAAGTAAACCAAAATAATATAAATAATTTAAACAGACCCATAACAACCAATGAGATAAGGTAAGTAACAAGCTCCTAACTAAAATGAGTGCACGTTCTGATGGATACAGTGCAGAAACCTATCAAAGCTTCAAAGAAGAAATAGCACCAATACTCCTCAAGTGATTCTGTAAAACAGAAAATAATGGAGCACCCCACATTCTTTCTATGAAGTCAGCATTACTCTATTAACAAAAAAGGCAAAACTCAATAAAAAGAAAATTATAGATCAATCTCTCTGATGAATATATATCCAAAATTCTCAATAAAATATTCACAAACTGAATATAAGAACACATCAAAAAGATTATGTACCATGATCAAATTGTTTTTATCCCACAGTTTCAAGAATGATTCCATTCGTGTTCAATATAGTCCTTGAAGTCTAATCTGGAGCATTAAGATAACAAAGAAAATAAGAGAGATATAAATCGGAAAGGAAGAGTCAAAGACCCTTTATAATAACTAATAACTACACTCAGCAAAATGTTAAATTAGCACCCCAATATTAGTCCCCTTCTTATACACCACCAAAAATCACACTGAGAAAAATATTTGGGAAACAATCCCAATAGCCTCAAAATACATAAAATACCTTGGAAAAAAAATCTAACAAAGAAAGTGAAAAACCTGCACAGTAAAAATTTTAGGACAAAAGAGAAACTGATTGAAGAAGATATCAGAAGATGGAAAGACCTCCATGCTCAGAGATCAGTAGGACTGATATTTTGAAAATGGCAGTCCTACCAAAGGGAATCTTAAAATCCAATACAATATCTGTTAGAATTCCAACACAATTCTTCACAGAATTAAAAAAAAATCAGATGGAAACAAACACACCGTATTCAGGATAGGCAATGCAATCCTGAGCAATCAAAAAATGCTGGAGGTGTTCCCATCCCTTACCTCAAATTATATTACAGAACTGTGGTAAGGAAAACAGCATGGCACGGGCCTAAAAACAGACACGTGGATCAGAGTTGAGGACCCGGATTTAAATCCACACATTTACAGCCACCTGAGTTTTGACAAAGAAGCCAAAAATCCACCCGAGAAAATACAGCTTGTTCAAATAATGATGCATAGGGGCATGAAGAATGAAATCAGTTCCCTGTCTCTCACCGTGCATTCATTAAATTCAAATCCAAATCATTCAAGGACTTTGACAGAAAACCTGAAACTCTGAATCTGACAGAGAAGAAAGCATGGAATACATTGGAACTCACAGGCACAGGAAAGGGCTTTCTGAACAGAACTCCTATGGTGCAAAGTTTAGGTCCAACAAGTGACAAATGGGATGACATGAAAGTAAAGGGTTTTGTGCAGGAAAGGACATCAACAATTGAGTGAAGATGCAGCCAATAGAATGGGAAAAATTTTACAAAATGTAACTCTGATTGAAGGTTAGTATCTATAATATATGAAGAACTCAAAAAACTAAGCGCAAAAATCAAATAAACCTATTTAAAGATGGGGCAAGGAGTTGAATATTGATTTCTCTACAGATGAAACATAAATATCTGAGAAACACTTTGAAAATGTCCAACATCTTTAGTCATCAGGGAAATTCAGAGTAAAATCACTTTGAGATTTATTACTTTCCCTCTCAGAATGGCAAAGATCTGTAACACAAACGATGACAAATGGTGGCCAGCACATGGAAAAGGGGACACTTGTCCACTGATGCTCGAAACGCAACTTGATGCAGTCACTGTGGGCATCAGTGTGGGCATTCCTCAAGACTTCCATATGATTCCACAGGGAGAGTCCTCCAGAATTCCGTATGATCCAGGGGAATCACTCCTGAGATTATTTCAAAAAGACTTGATACCCTACCACAGAAACGCCTGTTCATCCATGTTCATTGCTGCCATTTTCATGATAGCCAGAAACTGGAAACCACCTCATTGTCCATCAAATGATGAATAGATAATGGAGGTGTGGTACACAATGAAATATTATTCAGCTTAAAAAATTATAAAATTGCGGGTAAATGGATGGAACTGAAAAGAATCATCCTGAGTGAGGTCAGACAGTGTCAGGAAGACAAATATCACAAGTTTGCTCTGATAGCTGGATGCTAGCTTTGAAATCTTAGATATGCATATTTCAGTTTGAAAATCCAGAGAGGTAATAATAATAAATGACTGTGGGTGGGGAAGGATTCCGGGGAGGGGGGTAGACTACAGTGCTGTGAGGGAGGAGGGGGCACTATTAGCAGGGTCAAAGTGGGCGGGGAATTGGAGAGCAAGCCAGGGGAGGGAGTACAGGGAAATATAAGTAACCCTGAAGACCTTCAGAAAAAGCCATTTTGAAACCCATAGAAGCTTCTTAAATTTTATATATAATTATCACAAAAATTAAAAGGAATTATTCTGTAAGATGGGGGCGCTGTCCTTTCTAGATACCACAATGCCAAGAATGGACTTCCTTTATGGAAGCTGTTGACTACAGGTCTCGTAGACCCTGAAAGAATACATGCCTTTGCTCCTGATCTTAGCCAACCACCAGAGCTGGATGGTAAGACCCTATTTCTGAAGTCACTACATATATGAACTGTAAACACACAAGGAGATTCCAAGTTGGTGCTGACGTCAGAGCCTCATCTCTACTGGCTGGTGTTCATTGTGATAGAAGCTGCTATGTAAACTACTAGAAGGAAAAAACAAACATCATCCTTACTCAGCAACGAATCCTGTGAATTACAATTGCATCTGGCCTGGCAAGGAATGCCCATTGGCTCAAAAATAGCACAAATATTATGGAAGTAACAAATTACTCTTTAATTGGATGTGAGGTTTGTTTACTGGGCTGGAACCCATATCTGGCATGGACATCAGATTTAGGAGCCCAGAGTTAGATGGATCACAGGAAACAGGGGAGGTCTAATAGTAGATTTTTGTTAATAGTTATCATATAAAACTGAATCTTAATGACTTAGTGTCATTAACATAGATTAACAAGTCTCTCAACTCTCACCAGATAAGTCTCCTTATGCTACTCATGCTGATTAACACAGAAACCCAAAACTAGCCAATGTGCATAGAGCAAGAGGCTTCAGAGTACTTACCCCTAATGAGGACACCTGCATAAAACTTCTGCTTCACAAGGCTAGGGGATCATTGTGGAAGAGGGAGCAGACTGACTGGAAGGTTCAGTGGGGTGATGGGCACAACGAAACTCACAGCAGCAGTGACAGAATGCACAGGCCCCACGTGAGCTGAATCCAGAAAAAAAATCTCAGTATAGACGTGAGGAAGTAGGTGAGAATCTTCAGCACCAGCTAAGAATACTGTAGCAACTGATGGCTGCTGGGAGCCTTGTTAGGTTAACCGGGTTCCAATGAATGGACCCACACTAACTGACCTCAGGAACTCAAATTAGACTCTCTAGGCCTTGTAATATATAAAATATTAAATTGGGCTGGGAAGAATAAAAGGAAATATGTGCGGGCAGGGGCTCTAAGTACCATTATATTGTAGGAAAATTACAAAAGCTCAATAAAATTTTTTAAAAATGAAAGTATAAAATAAATTTTGATCAAAAGCATCTGGCAAGATTAAAGAGTTTCTATCTAATCATCATCATGTGATATTTTGAATGATATCCCTGATCAAAATGAATTTATATGCATTTACCAGCTTAGGTATGTGTTGGATTATAGTTCATTTCATTTAAAATGCTTTTGATTTGAGAAATAATTCTCCACTCTGTCCAAATAAAAGACTTTAAGAAAGACACTGGAAGTACTTCATTTGTCTATACTTAGTGTCCCCTTTTTAAGACAAGGTCTGTCATGCAAACTAAACTTTTGCTCACTAATTTTCTGCTTCAGCCTCCTGAGCACTGGAATTACACACATGGTCCCCACTTCCTCGAATTTTTATAAAGCAGTAAGCTACTTTCTTTTGCCACTGAGAATTATTCGATTTTTCTTTTCTCAAATACTCAAAAGATACTATGATCTTAAAGATACTGTGATCCTAAGATCTTGGAGTTGATCATTCCCAATAGCCTCAATGGGAACTTTTAGCCCTTTCAATTTTGACAGTTTGTTTTTTCTTTTAATTTCTAATATATTTCCTTAGAATACAATTTTAAAGCTAGCCTGGGTTTTTTGCTCATCTTGGTTAAGGATCTTTACGATATACATATTATTCCTTCTTTCATTGTTTTCCTCACAATTTTCTGCATTGGTATTTTGTTTCTTTTTTTCTCTTTTTATTTTTCTATGCTTTGCTCATATCCTTCTCGCTTCTTGTTTTGTCTTTGGTGCGTATTGCTTGGGCCCATGGTGCAATCTTCGTTTCTGGTATATTGCTCCAGAGCACTTTTGAAATTATTTTCTTCTAAAAGTATCTTACCCCTTTACATTATTTCATTCCTCTGAAGAGAGCTCTCAGTTTATGAAAGTGCAAACTGAGCTCGACAGCCAGAACCTTATAAAGGTGGAAAGAGAAAACTGAGTCTTTGGAGTTGTCCTTGTTCTTCACAGAGTGGCCCATGCTTGCCCCTATAATAGCAATAAATTAAAAGCTGCTAAATTTAGATAACTTGGCAGAGTTCTTTGTGTGACTGTTTCATTTAGAAGCATTGTGAATTCGTTTGTGAGTTTCCTTTTGTCTTGGAGTCCCACAGCTTCCTGTCTTTTTTTTCCCCTCTGTCATTCAATTGCAATTCAAAAGCATCCTCCCTTTTGGCTCTTTTCTCCTGACCATCACAAATTGGGCAGGAGTGAACATTAAACTCTATCTGTAACTTTAAATCAGCTTGCCACAAAAATAGAGCATGCCCACTTTGAACACTGGCCCATGTTCCAGTTTGTCTCCATAAGAGCTGAGTACTTAGGATCGTCCTTTTCAGTCAGAGTTGGCAATGCTGGCTGTTCTCTTTACAACATGTATTCTTAGGGTGCTGCTTATTTTTCTGGTGAGTGATGAACCTTTTTCTGTACTATTGCACAGCATCCTGAGTAACCATCTCTCACAATTTTTCTTTGTGTGGGATGATCTATGTAGAAGGTAGATTTGGGGCATGAGCATTTGCTCCTGGGACACAGTGTACTAATATTCTCGTTCTCTTTCTTCATGTTTTGCTCTCCTGATCTCTGTCTTGAGCAGGGCTCAGGGTATAGTATCACACAGAGGGATGGCTGATAGGAGAGAATGTCATACATTTGGGAACATTTGTGGAAGTGTTATATGACATTTCTTCCACTAGCAGCAGAAGCCGTTTTGTGTGTGTGTGTGTGTGTGTGTGTGTGTGTGTGTGTGTGTGATATCATCTACCTGTAGTTCTAACTGGCCTGGAGCTCCTTATATAGACCAGGCTGACCTGATCTCACACAGCTCACCTGCCTCTGCCTCCTGAGTGCTAGAACTAAAGATCTGCACCACGATATCTGGCTTAAGTCTCTCTCTCTCTCTCTCTCATTTAAAAATACGATTTGTGCATGCATGAGAGAGTGTGAATGTGATGTCTGTGTGTGAGAGTGTGATGTGATGTGATGTGTGTGTGTGTGTGTGTGTGTGTGTGTGTGCATGCACCTGGGGAGCCTAGAGAAGGACATGTGCTATCCTGTTCTACCACTGTCTGTCCTACTGTGTCGAGACATTATCTCCCACTGAATGTGAAGATAGTCTGGTGACTACTCAGCAAGCTCCAGCAATCTTCTTGTCTCTTCCCTCCACAGTGCTAGTGTTAAAGGCACAGGTGTCTCCTGGGATCTGAACTCAGAACTGCCGCAAGTATTCTTACCCATTTAGCCATCAAATCAGCCTCCAAAAGTCAGTCTCTTTTTTTAAGAAAAATATTTTATTTATTATTGTTTTATTATTTTATAGGAATAAATGTATTAACTGTGTGTATGTAAGTATACCTGTGTCATGCAATGTCCATGGAGGTCCAAAGACTGTATCAGATCTCCTGGAACTGGAGTTACAGATGGTTGTTAGTCACCATGTAGGTGCTGAGAATCAAGCCCAGGTCCTCTGCACTCGCTCTTAACTGCTGAGCCAGCACTCTAGCCACCAAAGTCAGTCCTTAAGGAATAGCATTCACCAAGTGTTTATAACAAACTCAGGAATTGTCTTTTATTAGCTTATATTGTCTTAAAATGGCTCAAACAATTTAAATTTTAATTATCTTTTGCTGCCTGTCTTTTTTGAAAAGATCAGAGTTGAAGTAATAATTGGGTACTAAAATATTTCTCTGAAATTTTAATACTGAACAGTATAAGGCTTTTTGTCTTTTATTGCACATTAAAAGCAGATCTTTTCAACCTATTGTTTACTCATGATCTTAAGGCAAAGCATAATGGACTTCAAAAGATCCCTCATTCCCAGATTGACATGGTTCTTCTCTTCCTTGCTTTTCCCTCTGAATTAATATAAACATAGGTGCCAGAATGTCTGAAAAATTTTTACTTAGTACCCATACGTACATAATAAAATGCTCCATACAAACTTTGATCTTCAGTCATGAAGGTATTCAAGAAGAGAAACTATTCTTTGTGGTTTTTCCTTAAGAATTTTCAGGAAAAGAAATTCTAAGACCAGTTTTCAGACTAACACTGCGTTCCAGTCCCTAACCCCGAGGAGGAGACCCTGAAATCTAACACTGTATCCCAGTTTATAACCCCAAGGAGGAGAAACTGAAAAGCATAAAAAGATCATGGAAGGCTGTGGAGAATGAAGAAAGAAACTCCTTCAGAAGCTGTGTTACAGATTGAGTATAATTGCTTAAGAAAGCAAGCAGTTGGTAGTTTGGTAGCATGTGTTAAATATCCCCAATAAAATCCACAGTTTCCTACAACAGACCGGAGAGGTGGCCGGCTACTCTGTCTGTTGGCCATCTCACCTCTGCTTTATGCTGACCGTTGGGCTCTCTGAAAACCTTTCAGTTACCTCTGGAGAAATTGTGAATCCAAACTGCAGACCCTGTTATCTGTCTGCCTCTTGCTTGTTTTCCAAACAGATAATCGGAGCTGTTCTCTAATATGTTCTCATTCTCAGTCACCTCCACAGAGGTCAGTGCTGTATCTCCGAGGCTCAGCTGAAGCAGCACTTGGACAGCTCTCGTCACAAACCAAAGTGAAATACAAACTTGTGAGGTAGGAGCGAGGCCATTGGTCATAACACTGGACAGGGTCCTGCCTGTTGTAGCAAACAGTCTGACATTAATCTGTGGAGAAGAGTGCTACATGTCACCAGAACTGCTTGAACATTCTGTTACTTTTCACTTTTTGATGTGTGAAAGATCTGTTGCTCAGTCCCAGGAAAAGTGTACACTTTCCTTAATCAGTTATGAGAAACTTCAATGTAACAATAGTTGCCTTTTTCCAGTAATATTTTAGGGAAAAAATGAAATATCTGTATGTCATGATATTTTTTTCATTCTAATTTAAATAGTACGTCAATTGCGTTACTTCAATGTAGGAAGAATGTTTACTTTCACATTAATGATAATTTTCATTGGAAAGCAGGACAAGGAGCTGAGCAGGTGGATATTTCCTTTTTCAGGCCTTGAACAGTTTTCTGAAATGTCTCCTCCAATGAGAAACACACTGCATGTATACACTCAGTGGTGTGGGAACCGCTTTGTTTTCCCTGTGATTTTCGTATTCATCTTTAGACTTCTAACAGATTGACCTTTTCCTCTGCATAATACAGAGCATTATCAAGCTAAAACTGAGCTTTAGTGTAATGAAATTAATACTGCGATCACACTTTTGTAGTTCTGAATAATCCCATTCACACAGGACTCCAGATATAGTAGAAATTGCATGTAGCCTTTTTTACAAGCCATCAATATTGTGACTCAAACGCACTCTAGCCTTAAGTGGTGCTGATTGGTGAGTAAGAAGGTTGCATTAAAATTTATTTTCAAAGGAGGTGAAGGAGAAAGAACACATTTCTTGCAGAAAGACTTATATACCACAAATAAAATCTGAATGTTTAAAATGAGTGTTCGTTTCAATGGAAATAATCACACAGCATTATTTCAGAACAATACAGACAAATAAACCTAGAAGAAAATAATGTTCAGGATACCTTTACCGAGTTGAAATATTTGAGGAATGCCAAAACTAAATAGACCAAAAAATCTGAACAGGATATGAAGAAATGATAGCTATAAATATAATTATTAGAGGTCTCTTCATTTTTTCCTACAGTAATAATAAGGAGCACGGTATATCCTAATTAATCAGATTCTATGAATATTCATGAATGAACAAGTAAATAAAATTATTCATACAAATTCCCTGAGTTATTTCTTCTCCTTATAGGAAGGCACGGAGTAACACCAAAATGGCCTGAATCTGGTTTCTATTTAAAAATATAGCTTTTTGATCTCCTATCATTTTCAGATTTCCTTCAGTTTGCCTACAGACACTAAAATTACAAGGGGTACTACTTTTGCTGCTAAAGTTAATTTATATGCCTCTTAACAAAGTAGATAAATTCCTTACACTCAAGATTTTCCCCAAGAAAAAAAATTAGCCTCATGATCTTAGACAAAATCCTTTTAGTTATCACAGGATGCAAGATTATTTTCACCACCCTGACATAGACATTGTACGAGAACCTAGTTTTACATGGGAGGTTTATAACAGAGATATCTAGTTTAATAACCTTCTCTCTTAAATCTCATCTTCAAGGTTCCCGAGCTGTTAATAATTTAACATTGGTATACTGTATTTCATATTAATTTAGTTATATTTATTAATTTTAGTTATTGTGTGTGTGACATATAGGATTGTGGTATATTCATTCATGTTCACATGCATGTGTGGCCATGCCCTATAGGTTGCATGTGGTAGCTGGAAAAGGTCTGCGAGTGTCTTCCTCTTTTGTGCTCCCAATGATTCTCCTTGAAATAAGGCTTATCATTCAGCCTAGAGTCATTTTTATCTACACACTTTTGGCAAAAAGCCCTCAGAAATCCATTTGTCTCCATTCCCCCAGCCCTGGCGTAAATGGGACTCATAGTCATGAAGGGTTTTAAACATTGGCTTTATGTGGGTACATACTGGGTATCCAAACTCAGGTCATCCTGTTTGCATATGATTTATTATTATTATTGTGGTGTACATGTGTGTGTGTGTGTGTGTGTGTGTATGTGTGTGTGTGTGTGTGTGTATGAGAGCATGCCTGGGCCATATGTATGTTTGGAAATCAGAAGAATTAGGTCTCTCCTTATACTGCAGATTCTGGGGGTCACACTCCCCTCTCAGGGCTTCCTAGCCAAGTGCCCACCCATTAAGCCATCTCTCTGCTCCTTGTATTTCAACTTTAAATCTCACAATTAGCATGAGTGAAATGTTTCCTGTGACTGCACATCTTCTTTGCTTCGTGAACTCAACAGAAACCTCTCTAAGCACAAAGCCAACCTGCTCAGAGCCATAGACCCTCCAACCCCTTGATCAGAAGAGCAGGGAGAAAAGCACTCTCTATGCTCTGTGTCTCTTTACTCCTGAAATTCCATTCATGCCTGCCTCAAGATTTTGACTCTGGTTTTAGAAGCAATATTAACCTTAAGAAAGTAAAGTGACTTTGTGAAGGAACTGTTGAATTAACATAACTTCTTTTTTCAAGATGAAATGTCTCTGAATCACTTCCACAGTGTTCTTCAGGAACCATTCAAAGGTCTCATCTTTATTAACAGAGTAGGAACTGTTTGTGGCACTTATTATTAAGCTCTCCACCTTCCTCAATATTCTCCAGGAAACAAGAACAGCAATACATAAATAGAAGAAAGAAATCAAAAATATAGTGAAACAAAGAAGCAAAAGTTGTAGAAGCAGAAGCTCCTATCAGAAGTCATCTTTACTAGAAAGCCTCTTGGAGAAGATTTCTGAGCAGTCACTACAGAAAATATTTCTATTTTTATCTGTTTTCTCTGTGACCCTTGGTAGGTATAGGATCTTGGGAAACTATGAGATAGAGAAGAAACCTGAAGAAGGTGGGGCCACAGGAAACTGGTATTATCAAGGGAGAATGGAGAAAATGGGAACATGTTCATGTGGAAGGCCTGGAGGGAGGGAGACACAGGGAGATGAGAAAGAGGAGAGATAAATAATGCCTAGCTTGTGTAAAACACCAGAGGGAATAATACTAGTCTAACAACCTAATGATAAATTACACATACAATATCTCTACATGAGTCCATGTGCATGGTTGAAGGCTACCTAACAAGAAACAGTATCAGAAAGGAGAAACCTTCCTCTGAGTTGTTGGCCAAGGTGTTACAAAAGCTTACCAAAATTACACAGGCTGTTGCCACAGACCTTGAATGCCTCCCAGAACTTGAAGGTAAGACCCTATTGCTGAAGACAAGGCATAACTTAGACACCAGATTTGAAGCAATGGAGTGGGAACTGACCTGGAAGCCACTTCCTGTGAAGGCTAGCTCTCATAGCTCTGGAGAGCACTATGCAAGCTGCTAAGGAAAGACATCAATCAATGGCCCAACACCAGCTTCAAGACCAAATAACCACATCAGTGATAAGTACAACACTCTACACTGGGGCAATAATGACATATTTATCTTGGGGACAATCAAGGGCTACCTAATTGGAGTTAAAGCCCGCAGGAAACTCATGTCTGACACTGTAATCACAGCCAAACACACCTGATTGCAGAAGTCATAGATCTTAGAGAAATCCCCAAGACTGTCACAACCCTAGCCTAAAGTAATTACTACCTACAAAATATGTACTCTTATATTTATAGTCAAATATCCCAGTCACCACTCATCAAAGAAGGTTCTTTTGCTCCAGACAGAGACTATTACAAAATATCACAGCTCGTCACATACAGAAATTGACTATGAATTTCCAAAGCCTAAGTGGCACATCTACAAGATAAAGTTTAAATCTAAAACTCATGCAACATAGAACAAGGGGTAAAGTAGACAATAATGAATCTCTCAAGTCTCATTAATGAAGTTCCTTAATGCTATAGAGGATCAGGGTCACAAAAAGGTCACAAATGACCAAGGAGTGGTGATTAGGAGTCTGTAGAGTGTGGGTCCCTGGATAGGTCTCCTGTATTAAGCTTTATTCACCCAGGGCTCATTTCAGAAGAGGGGGCAGAAAGATTGTAAGAACCAGAGAGGAGGTGAAGGACCACAGGGAAACAGGATCCTTCAAGGTCCTGGTACCCTGCTCACATGAGCTTCCAGCAGGATATATAAGATCCATTCAAACTTAAGCAGACTGAAACCCAACAAGCAACTGGGGAAATGGGCAGCAAACTCCAGTCTTCGCTGAAGAAGTATTAGCAACTAATTACTGTTGGGTGATGTAGAACTAATCTTCAGAAAGTGTGAGTTTCTGTATAGACTGACTAGACATCAGTGGATTAACCTGCACTGAGAATTTTCCAGGAACTCTAACTTAACAGAATAGGCCTTAACACAAATGATAGAGTGTATGAATTCCGGGGGGAAGGGGAGGTGTGCGGGAGGGTGCCATGAGGAAGCGGTTCCGATTGGTTGAGAGGTTCTGTATGAAATACACAAAAATTAAATTTTAAAAAATCCTATGAAAAAGATTCATTGTTACTTTAAAAGAATTATGTGTGAAATCTACCCCACACCTACTCTAACTACCTGCTAGACTTGGGTCTAAGGCTGCTCCAGTTCTTCTGCCTCGGATTTGTGGACAAACTTCCTAACCCAGATTAGCTAAGAGCATAGTTTGTAAATTCTTCCACAGGTGGTTCCCACTCCCATCTTTCTCTGACTCCGTATACGCCTGACACAGACTGAACCTCCTCAGACCCTGGTAAGTGAGATCCCACCCATCATGTCTCTATTCTAGTCCCTGAAGCCTCCACATTTCCAATCTACCCAAACCCACCCTGTCCCCCCGCTAGCCTTGGACCAGGCCTGTTCCGTTCCTCTGCTTCATATTTCTGGACTAGCTTCCTAAACCTGACTAGTAAATCCTCTAACTTGGTTTGATAAGTTTCTCCACAGAGTGTTCCCCACTCCCATCTTCCCCTGGACTCCTGATCTGTATGACACAGACCAGCCTTCACAATACCCTGAACCAGCAACTACACTACTACCCTACAAGAACTTGAAGCATACACCAGCTAAGTTTTCATACCTAAACAAAAAGAAACAAAGCTATATAAATAGTATAAACACAATGAAAACGCAACTAAGCAAAGACAGGAAATAATATTTTACTTGACACAAAACCAACAAAAAATAACCATATGCACAAACAAGCAGTACAAAAACAAAAATAATTTGAAAATCCAAGGGAATATATCCCCAATGAAACTTACCAGGGCTACAGAACTGTGCTACAGTAAAAAGCACTGTGAGGAGCCCCAGGACACAGAATTTAAAGGAACAATCATAAACATTAAAAAATAACTTAAAGAAATCATAAACATTTCATAGCAATCAAAGAGGAAGCTTAAGAAAATACAAATATGCAGTTGAATGAAATGACAAAAACAACTCAGGGCATGAAAAATGAATTCACAAAAGAGATAGAAATATTGAAGAAAGCTCAAACTGAAATGATCATGGGATTGAAATGCTCAATCAATCAACTGGAAACAACAGAAGACAGTCTCACAAGTAGAAAGAATTAAACAGAAAACAAAGTATCCAGACTAGAAAACATACTTGAAGATCTGGACTCCTTAAGGAAAGACTATCTAAACTTTTTTTTTTTTTAACTCAGGAATGGAATATGCAGGAAATGTGGGATGACATGCAAAGAACAAATCTGGGGCACTGGAGAGATAGCTTAGTGGTTAAGAACACTGATTGCTCTTGCAGAGGACATGGTTTTGATTCCCAGTACAGATATGCTGGCTAACAACCACATGTAACTCCAGTTGCAGAGGATCCAATGCCTTCTTCTGACCTCCATGGACATTACCCAACACAGGTACATGTATACACATGTGGGCAGTACACTCATATATACAAAATAAAAATAACATATGATATATTTTTAAGACTAAATCTGTGAATCACAGGCACATAAGAAGAAGACTCTCAGGCTAATGGCATTGAACAGATCGTCAACAGGTGTTTAGAAGAAAACTTCCCAAAATTAAGGAAAAACATACCTATACAGGTTTGAAAAAGACATAGAGAATCAATTAAGACCAGAACAGAAATTCCCGACAGCATATCATACTAAAAAAATAAAGAGAGGCTAGTGAAAGCTGCTAGTGAAAAACAAGTTACATAGAGAGTAAAAATCTTCAGTGTTACAGCTGACTTTTTGACTCAAAGTATAAAAACCAGAAGAACGTGAACCAAAGTACTTCTAGTTCTAAACGACCATGGGTACCAACCCCGATCATTTTCCCAGCAAAACTATCTATCATAGTCGAAGGGAAACAGAAGACTTTCCACGACATGAGTAGAATGAAAGAATTCAGGTCCACCAAACCAGCCCTACAGAAAATACTCAAAGCAATACAAAGGACTGAAGACAGGAATGAATATATCCAAGAAACTACTGAAAGATAACAAAGAAAGATATAATAACAGAAACAGAAAATAGGCCCACAAACATGAACATGCTAAGATGACAATAACTGATATATTTCAATAAGAAATGAATGAATTTCTAAAGTCATGGACCCCACGAAAGTTAAACCAAGGAGAAATCAACAGCTTAAACAGACACATAACAAATATGAAAATTAAAGCAGTAATGTAAAACCTCCTGACTAGAAAAAGCCCAGGCCCAGATGCATTCACAACAGAATTCTAACAGACCTTAAAAGAAGATCTAAACCAATATTGCTTAAAATATTTAAAAAATAAAAAAGGGAGAACTCGCAAACTCTTTCTACAAAGCCACGATCCCTCTAATACCCAAACCAAGTAAAGACACAACAATAAAAGAAAACTATAGAACCATATCTTTAATGAAAATAGATTTAATGATTCTCAAAACAATACAAACTGCATGCAGACACACATCAAAAATATTTCCACCATTGATCTAGTCTGCTTTATTCCAGATATTCCGGGATCATGAATATATGCATAAGGGAATAAATGTAATAAAATATATAAATGGACTTAAAGACAAAATTTACATAGTTATCCCAATAGGTGCAGAAAATGCCTTTGACAAAATTCAACCTGCATTCATGTCAAAAGTCCTAGAGGAAACTGGGCTGGAGGGATCATACTTAAATATAATTAAAGCTATATACAGCAAACCCATAGCCAACATCACTGTAAATGAGAAAAGCTGGAAATTTTCTCATTGAAATTAGGAAACAGACAAGTCTGTCCACTATCTCCACTCCTTTTCAAAACTGTTTCAAACTTTTCTGAGAACAGTAGGATAAGAGATGAAAACTAAAGAATACAAATTAGAAATGAAAAAGAGGTCAAATTATCTTTATTTGCGGATGTTATGATATACCTAAGAGATACCTCCAATTCCACCAGAAAAGTGTTAGAAATGATTGCTATTTTCAGTTAAGTGGCAGGTTCCAAAATCAACTAACAAAATCAGTAGCCTTGCTATATACTAATAACAAGCAAACAGAAAAAGTGTTCAAGGAAGAAATCCCATCCCCAATAAGTTCAAGAAATATTTACAAATAAACTTAACCAAAGACATTAAAGATGTGTACACTGAACAATTTTAAATCTCTAAAGAAGGAGATAGAGGAAGACTGTAAAGTGAAAGACTTGCCATGCTCATAGAATTGTAGAATTAATATTGTGAAAATATTCACTTTACTAAAAGAGATCTTTAGATTAAAATCAATACCAATCAAATTACCCATGTCATAAATCACAGAAAATTCATTCTAAAATTCATATGCACTCAAAAAGAGCCTGATTATCCAAAGCAATCTCATGCAAAAGGAATAATGCTGGAGGAATTACTATACCATATCTCTGATCATATTACAGAGCTATAGTCATAAAAATAGCATGGTATTGTCACAAAAGTAGATCCATTGATCAATGGAACACAATAGAAGATCCAAATAAGAGTAAATGGAATTTCAGTCGCCTGAAATTTGACAAAGGTGCCAAGAACTCAGCGAGAAGGTTAAGACTATGTCTGCAAAGCCCAGTGCTGGCAAAATTCGATCTTCACCTGTTGAAGAATGAAATTGGATACTTATCACAAAAGTCAAATCCAAATGGATAAAACACCTCAAAATAAAACTTGAAATTCTGAAACTGCCAGAATCATATAGACTGAAGAAAATAGAGACAGTACCCTACAAGATTTGGTCGTAGGAAAGAACTTTCTAAATCGGAAATGAGTTGCTCATTATGCACTAAGCCCAACAATGAAAAAGTGGGACCTCATTAAACCTCAAAGCTTTTCTACAGCAAAAGAAACCACAAAAGAGGCAAAGAAGAATCCCACCAACTGGTAGAAAATCTTCATCAACTACACATATGACAGATGATTAATATCAAGAATGTATAAGAAATTCAGAAAAAGAGAAACTAAAAAACAATTGGCCCAATAAAAAGATTGACTATAGATATGAACAGAGAGTTCTCAAAGAAATAAAAATGGCTAAGAAAACCGTAGGAAAGTGCTCAATAACCTTAGTAATTAGAAAAATGCAGATTAAAAACCAATCTAAGATTCTATCTTACACTATTCAGGCCAAGATCAAGAGAATAAAAGATACAGTGTATTTGTGAGGATGTGGAGAAAGGGGAACCCTCAGGTGCAGCTGGTGTGAGTGTAAACTCCTGCAGCCACCACGGAAAGCAGCAAGGCAAACTCTAAAACTAAAAATGTCTCTACCATATGATCTTATTATACCACTCTCTGGACTATACTCAAAGGACTCAGCCTACTGTAGATATCTGTATATCCGTGTTTGTTGCTGCTGTCTTCACAATAGCTAAGAAATAGAAACAACCTAAATGTCCCTCAGCTGAGGAATGGATAATGAGAATGTGGTACATTTATAAAATGCAGTTCTACTCAGATGTAAGAATAGATGAACTTGGGAGATTTGCGGGTAAATGGATGGAACTAGAGACAGTTACACTAAGTGAAGTAACACAAAGAAAAGCAAGCGAGGCATTTGTTTGTAGCACCAATCCCCTAGATGTGAGTGTACATCCTGATGTTCCCTCAGGAGCCAAGATGACGGAAAGGAAGCTGAGAGGTAAAGAGAAAGAAAGCGCCAGAAAGAGGGAGTAGTGAGGAATAGATATTGCGGGAGGGAAGGAGAGGAAAGCGGGAGTGGTCGGCTTGAATGGGAGGAGGGGAGATACCCAGGGCTCCACGGTGGTGGAGAGGGAGGAAACTCAGGAGAACGGGGATGGTGGGAGGCGGATGCTATAGGGGAAGATCAAGGATTTGGGGGGCACTTGGACTGAGGAGCGAGTAGATTGGTCTGGGGAGATGGGGGAGAGAGGAATGGAGCTTAGGTTCTAGGAAAGCCAGAGGGACATGTGTTGGCTCCAGAACCTCCTGAGAAATGCACATATCATGTCTGAACATTTGTGTATGTGTATACCTGGGGGTCATATGACAAGGAGCACCGTGCCAGATGGGAAAGACCTCCCTTTGAGTGCTCGGTCAGAGTAGTCCAAGAGATTCCCAAAATAACACAGACTATTTCCAAAGCTCTTTGTTATCTCCAAGAACTCAAAGATAAGTCTGTGCTTCTGGGGACTGGATATATGTCAGACACAGGACTTGGAGCAATGGAGCAGGAATGGACCTGGAACCCTTGTACTTGAAGTCTTGCTCTTCTAATTCTCATAATACTAGAGGATATTATGAAAGCTGCTAAGAGAGGAAATCAATCAATAGTCTAAGCCATGACTCAAGCCTAATAACCATAATGACTGACACAGGAAGCTCACTCTCTTGATGTATTAGTGACAATGTTAGCTTGGGGGTGGTGGTGGTAATCAACAGCTGTCGAATCGGACATAAAGTCCGTCCACTTAATGGGACTGAAGTCATGGTTACAGTGTAAACACAGCCAAATACACATGACTGGAGAGGTCACAGATCCTAAAGAAATCCCTGTCTCTGTCGTATTTCTAGACCAATGAAATTTCTTACAATATGTTATGCATGGATCCTTGTGTTTACAGACAAGTAGATTGTATACCACTCACCAAAAATCTTTTTGCAACAGATGGAGGGTATTGCAGAATCCCACAACTTGTCAGACACAAAGAATAGATATCAGAGAGGTTCCCATTCCTAGGTGAGGTATCTGCAGTACACCTAAGGAACTTGTACACCTAAGGCTCACAGAACAGGAGGTAGAGAGAAAACTAATTCATCCCTCAACTCTCACCACTGAAGCTTCCTCATACAACAGAGTGTGATGCATACAGAAGGCCATAAACTGTAACGTTTTAGAGAATAAGAGAATGAAAAGCATTTGTTCTTGGATGAGACTCCTATATTAAACCTCACCCACATATGGCTTAGGGACCACTGCAGAAGAGGGGATAGAAAGATTGTAAGAGCCAGGATTGGTTCATGAACTTACAGAAACATACACTTTCAGGTCACTGGAAGCTTACACACCTGAACTTGAGGCAAATGGTGGTGTTGAGCAAAAGACTCAGGCCACCTCAATCAGACAAAGTCCAGAGTGAAGCATGGTGGTCTACTCGCCTTGCCTGGGTACTGATTACTATTAGACGAGGGACTTATTTATGTTCTCTAAATAGGCTGACTAGACTCCAGTGGATGAACTTTCATGAAAGGACATCTGGGTACAAATGTTTGACTGACTAGGGTTTAACATGTATGTAGGAATGCATGAGGACAGGCAAGGGGGAGTCTGGGGACACGGATCGGGGGGGGGTGCAAATTTGATTAAGAACTGTTGCATGATATGTACAAAAGCTCAATAAAATTTTATATATTCATGTGTGTATGGAGGAGTGATGTGTATGCGTACGTGAGTTCAGGTGCATATGGAAGCCAGAAGATGATAAAGGAGCCCCTGGAGATGGAGTTTACAGCCACTTGTGATTTTCCTGATGTAGGTGCTAGAAACTGAACTCCAATCATCTCTAGGGATAAGCAAGTCCTCTTAACTGCTGAGTCATATCTCCAGCACAAACTATGTGTACTTCTGAGATGTAACATGTTGTCTATTCACTTCTAGAGAACGTTGTTTTCAAATTCTGTCCTGATACAAAGCCAGGTTTTCCCTCTGAAGACTGCAAGACTACCTGGAGATCCTTGTAGCTCCACCTGACCTGGAATTCCTTATGGATCTTCGCATTCTCACAGAAATCTACTTTTCTCTGTTTCCGAGTGCTGGAATTAAAATCACATGCCACCCTACTTTCTTTACTTTGAGTGTTTGTTGGAATTGTTTTTTACAAAGCTCTTTGTGAAATCACATGACATTACTCAATATGTACTTACGCTGACTGAGACAGGAAGAAATAGAGATGAATCCAGTAGAGATAAAGACAAAATCAAAACAGAAAAGGAAAGAATTTGGCTCCAAAGCTCCAATGTAGACAGCTGATCTAAATTTCTAAACTCCAGGGGTTTCTGGTAGAAAAATCCAGCCAAGTCATTTTAACCCATCAGAAAAAATTACAATGAAAAGAGTTCTAAAGAAGAGTTAATTTAATATCAATAATGAAACACAAGCTCATGAACTTGAGATATTTGAGGAACTTCTTTTTGACTTGTGAAATAATTGTCTTAGCCTTGACATAAACTGAGTAATTTCATACTTTGCGACTGCAGTCTGCCTTTTATATTCATGAACTCTCACATTGTAGAACATGACTAATAAATATTGAATCATGTCATCAGGAATTAATTACTAAAATATTCAAATGATGTGTGTGATATCTACATCTTATCTTTAGAAATTATTCATAAATTTTAATTTTTTCCAACTTCTAAATTACAGTTTAGTTCAGTGAGATTCAAAGGCTTCTGCAATTTGACCAAAAGAAAACATTTCTTCTACCCTTTCAATTATATTACATATCCTTAAAATTAATATACCAAATATGGAGAAAAGGCCTTTAATAAGAGACCAAAAAATAGAGCTGTCCTCAATTCTGATCCTGTTTTTATTGCTTTGATCTGCATGACAGAAAACACTGCTAGAATTTCTGCACAGGGGCTCATGGTAACCTCCTATAAATCGAAATAAGCCAGTCCGGGTTGGGCTGCTTCATATGACATGAATGTCATGCAAGGAAACAACACACAAAAAATTCTATGTAAACACTTTTCTCAAATGGAGAGCGCCCTCCCCTGGGCCCAATGCCCTTGGCAGCAGATGGTACTGTAATTCCTGCCCAGACCACAACCTTCTTGCAATGTGCTCAATGAAGTGTTCTCCCTAATTGGGTTTTACATGATCAGTTCATTCACCACCGGGACAGTACGTCCTCTGCTACTGTACAGCAAGCAGTATCAGCCATAAGCTGATAGTCCTATCTTCTCTATTATATTCACAGTAAGGGAGTCAGGTTCTGCTCCAATTCGTGCTCAGTTAGAACTGTCTCAGGAATCGGAAGAGTCTGAAAACATGAGAAGCCTTGCTCAGGTAAATGAAAAGAGAAAAGCAAGGTGGGAGCCGAGCATCCTCTCACAGACTGGTAGGTATTCTCTGAGGAGGAACTTTCAAAGATTTTCAATATATGTTCAAAGTCTAACATTCATCTTACACATACAAATAAACAAGAACAAAGAAAAGAGGGGCAGGCTAGAAGTCTCAGTGAATAAAGTACTGACTGCATAAAATGGGGACCTGAAGTGAATCCCTAGCTGCCTTCTTTATAAAAAGCTGGATTTGAAGTAAGAGCATACTCCTGTAACCCACAGGACTGGGGAAGCAGAGTCTGGTGGCTCCTGAAGGCTCCTTGGCCAACTAGCCTAGCTGAAATGCCAATAGTTGTGAGAAACGTTGTCTAAAATGTAAGGTGGAGAAGCCATAGAGAAATCTATCATGCTTTCCCATGGGAGAGCGTACCCCCACGTCTACACACAACACACACTCACAGGATGGACACACATAAAAGAACAACACAAAAGAACAAAGATCCTTTATTGACACTAGAACAGGAAGAGTTATGAAGCTGCATTTCTGTTTCCAGGAGGAAACCACAGCAACTGTGTGAAACAGAATCCTGAGTAGAGAAAGCAAAGCTGTGTATTTTACAGCTTTGCAACATCCGTTGTCAGTTTACAATGCAGACACACTGACAGAGTGCTGTTTCTAACCCCTCAAAACTTCCTTCTCCCCTTCTTAATAAGCAATCAGCAAGGTGCATCTAGGCCCTATCTTTCCCTTTAACTTACATTACTTAGATTTTTTTTCTCAAAAAAAAAAAAAAACAATTTCTGTGTTCATCTCTATATTTTATATCCCTTCTATTTTAAAGCTTGCCAGGCCCATGACCTTGGAGACAATATTGGCTACCTGTAAATTTCCACTCTAAGCTGTGAGTTTGCATGGGGAGGGGTTAGCTTAGAGAAGTATGGTGGGGAGGCAGCTAGATCAACAGACTTTACTAGCTACCGAATGTTTTCTGTTTATTTCTGGCTGGATCTAAACTGGCCAGAGGCATCTCTGAAATGAACAATCAGATGTCATTTCTTATTGTCACTAAGAAATTTTACTTTATATTTTGTTGTAAAATAGAATTAGGTATCTTAAGAGAGGCCATTTTCATAATTCCTATTTAAAATATTACTTCATCAATAAACCCTCCCCATCTGAAGATTTAAATATTATCCCTGCACATCTATCCTTTCCAAAGATAAATCCCCCATGTGGGATATTAATGCGGAGCTATGTATCGAGATAAACAGTCCATTAGCATTAAAAACACACACCTCTTCTTATTGAAAAATTCTTTTTATGACTGAAGGGAACTGAAAATTTGCATTTAAATAGAGACCATTCAAATAAGATACTGCAGTAGGGTTTTATTTTAATAAGAAATTTTATAAGGTTGATAAATACTGCGACTATCACGGTTCTTTTTTTTTTTTCTTTTTGGTCGGGAAAGAAGACTTGGAATGAAAGACTGCTTCCTCAGATAGCAAACTTAAGCCTACATAATCCCTTTATTCTAGAATTTTGATCTGTATTATGTTCTCTATAAATAGCAGAGTCCTTTTTTCAATATTTAAAGTATTTAAAAGTATTAAACTAAAGATTAGATGGCAAGATTAGATGTTTCTTTAGTCAAAATCAGTTAAATTCTAAATGGGAGTATTCTGTATTAATGTGTTTTATTATTCATCACCTCCTAGGCTATAAAAATGTGAATTTCTTGCATAGTAGACCATTTTCCTCCATAACATCAGAAAGATAAAGTTTTTGGTTAAAAGTGTATACTGAGTGAAAATTACATCCTGTCTCATTGGAATCAATAATAAAAAAACTTAGCCTATGACAGTGAGGTTGAAACTTCATGAAGTGGTGTGTAGAAGTTCCTGGAAAGACAACGCATCGCATACGCAGATCATCTGTTAGAAATTCAGTGGTCAAGGAGAGACTGGGATACCACTGCTTTGGGATCTGATCACAGATTATCTTGAACTGTCTCGCTACTTCGGTAGCAATTGTCTTCATCCTTGTGTGGCCTAGCATCTTAAGACTTTCAAGTCAATCTTTTTAAGTATAGGGACAGATCCTTATTTATACCAATCCAAATGGTTACGTGGACCCTCAGAGAAGTGCTCAGTCTCCTCGTTGTTATTTCCCTGTTTTAATGCAGCCTACCAACTTCCAACATATTTGAAAGATGACTTGATTCATGACTTTATTTTCAGTTACTATAAAAATGTCATGTAATGGTTATCATGTTGGGACATGTGGTTTGAAGTAATGTAAATCCTTGTTCCCAGGGTGTGGTCATTCATGTTTGGCTCTAGAATAAACTATTTTCCTATTTCTTTTGAAGTCATAGCTGTACTTCTTTTATTGGCAAAGCTTAATAGTTTAACAATGGAATGGAAATTTGAAAAATATGAAAGAAGAAATCAAACAGAAAGAGAGAGGAGAGAATGTCTGTCTGATCTGGGTGTAACAATGACAGAGCATCACTATAGTAACACTAATGTGTGTTGCATACAAATGGGGTGGTTATACAAGATGAGGACACATTCAAACTGTCTTGAATTGACAGAGGGCTAAATTGTTAAAAAATTCTTCTGGGATATATATATATATATATATATATATCTGCATGTGTATTCATATTTATATTTCTATATATGAACTGTCTTGAATTGACAGAGGGCTAAATTGTTAAAAAAGTCTTCTGGGATATATATATATTATATATATATATATTATATATATATATATATATGCTATATATATGTGTATGTCTGCATGTGTATTCATATTTATATTTCTATATATGTATCCTATTTGTTGTTGTTTTATCTGAAACCAAACTTCACTAATAATTCCTAGAACTCAAAGAAACTGCAGGTACAAAATCTTTATCCTCTAATGTCCTTCTACAGGAGCAGGCAATTAGATAGATATCTTAGCTTCTTAAGAAATGTATTTCCCTTCCATTAGGAGCCTGCTTGGTGGATACTAGTTTAGCAAATACATTCTGAATGATATTTATAAAATGAAGCTCACAAAAGACCATGAGATGCTGAAAGACAGTTACCTCTGCCCCAGACATAAGGGCAGGGACTTAGTAGATCATGAGCTTGTCACAGAGACATGATTCCACCAGTGTCCTCAAAATTAGTGACATGTTGGGAGAGAGAATGGAGGAAGAAGACTTGGAGGAATGGTCACTGTTCTAGTTGGACACGTTACACACTCGACCACTTCTCTGGTTGGGCAAAGGAACAGTTAAAGGAAGTAAAGTCCACGTACCGGCTTAGCACCAGTTGTTCTAAAAAATGTCCTTATTCTGTTTAAGTATGTGACAACGAACTTGGAAACCACTGGTTTTGGGTGACTTGGTGACCACTGATTGTGCAGGCCTTGGCTCACTGGTTTTAACTCACAATGGGCAGAAAAAGGTTCCCAGACTCTCAAACACACCAAGTACCTGCTTGACTGCCTTCCATGCTCTGGGTAGCCAGAGTCATCTATATACCTGTAGTCTTCTATTTACCTGTGAGAAGCAGTTTATACAAACTATGTTCTTCTCAAATCATTTACTTCTTTTGAGACAGGATCTCATTATGCAGCCCTAGCTGGCCTCAGATTGTTTATGTAGAAAAGTCTGGCATAGAACACACAGAAATCTCCCACTGGAT
Organism: Eospalax fontanierii; assembly: GCA_035773235.1. Lineage (NCBI taxonomy): Eukaryota > Metazoa > Chordata > Mammalia > Rodentia > Spalacidae > Eospalax > Eospalax fontanierii. The sequence goes on along the minus strand of CM069547.1, from coordinate 46,628,317 downwards.
CTCCTCCTCCTATGGGATGGGCTTAGAGGAACATACCACCACATCTGCCTACGAGAAAAAGAGAGAAAGAGAGAGACCTTTCCTTGCCACTTCTCTACTGACAAAAGGTGTTCTAAAGCTCGCTAATGAGCATGTTACAGGAAGCCAGCTGCTCCTCTAATGTCTCACCTCCAGGAGGAAATCCTGGTCATAGTTTTCAGCTGCTTTCTTCCCATTCCAGTCCCAAACCAATCATAAGGCAAAACTAAAATTGAGTGAAAAAACATTCTTTAGGTTATTCTCTGCATGGTCAATATGGTAAATCAAATATTAGTTCTTGAATAGTCTTAGATAGTAGTAATCCCCACTATATATCCAATGCAGAATAAATTTTTCCCTGATATGTGACTTGTTTCCTGGAATTTTGAAGGTCAAAGTCTGTGCTTTGGCTTTCCTAACAAGTCAGGCTGTAATAAACCAAGTCAAAGTCAAACTAATGGTGAAAAACAGAAAAATTAAAATTATTCCATGTGGCCAAATTAGAACCCATGTTCAGAGTCCTGGCTTGGGGTACAGGATTTGGTAGCGGGTCCGAGGTTATGAATATATAAGCAGTCTAGGTCAAGCTGTGGTTCTCCCCACCGTGATCCCATCGTGGTCTTTGCTCCAGTCTCTCCTCATACAAGATTTCCTCTTCATATAATATTTTCTGAACATATTGTGGAATTACATGTTGATTAAAATAATGCCCCCTACAACAATAGTCCAGGTGTCAAAGATCGTATCCAGTATGATGCCATCTTTGAGATTAGGAGGATAAAAGCCTGGGAACTTTCAGATCTCAAGACAACTTTTGGCATAGTGAAAGAAACCTAAATTTAAATGAACTTTTCAGTTGCATGTAAAAGCATGTCACATATGTGTATGACTCACAACAGCTGAAGTTGTCTACATATGACCCACCCAAGACTGAGCCAGTAAACCTACAGTGCTCAGGGAGCTACTCACTGGGGGCCTAATGGCAATGGAGGGCTGTGGGGGACAGGAAGTCTATAGAGATGTACTCGTGGTCCAATGGAGAGCTACATCGCCCTACTCAAATTAGTGGCCCTGGTTAAACTCAGTGGGTCACAGAACAAAACAAAACAAAATAGACAGGGAAGTGGGATGGACACGTGGATGGCGGAAGGAGGGGAGTAGGAAGAGGAAAAGAAAGGATGGGCAGTCACTGGAACCAATGTCAGGCATATAAATGAAACTGTCCAAGAATAAGTTAACTTTTTAAAGTTTTTAATATTTTTCTGAACATGTATGTCTGTAATCCTCACAAGGCTGTAATTGGGTATAAACTTTATGTAGAAATGACAAACTGAATCATGATCCATTTAGTTTTTCTAAGAACACACATTCAGTATCAGATACAGGAATGATCTGATATCTCTTATGTCTAAACAAAAACTGTTTTCAGTAATCACAAGGCTTGATAGTGTGTCATATGTGAAATAACATTACGGAAAATGGGGAGAGACTCTGTGATAAATAAGAGTGACAAACATTATAATATGCAAACATACCAAGTACCTACAGTTTCTAAACATAAGACTTTCAATGTACAGTCCTAAAATTTGAAGTTCAAGAGAATACCTACATGGATAAGCTATATTATCCAGCACACCCATTCCCCTGCTTTAGGACCATCTTCAGTCTCTCCCACTGTTCCAGAGCTCAGGCCTTTGCCTCATTCTAGTAAGAACCAGCCCAGTCTCTTCCCTTTGACACTCCTTGGGCCTAGTGTCTGTCCTACTGAGGCTGTGGGAGAAGTCCTCAGTCTGGAAGAGATAGCCAGATCCCATGATGCAGATCATCATTACCCTCTAGTCATTACCAGCACCAGCCCCTTGGCTCTAGGGCCAGTGCCTTCTTTGCTTGGCTACTTAGAACAGGCCCAGTTAATGCTAGCCTTGACTTGTGGCTAGTCCTTCACTCTCCATTGGAGCTCCTGACCTGCATGGACCCATTCATTCCTTCCCATAAAAAAATCAAGAGAGACCTAAAAAGATAGCCCAGTAGTTAAGAGCCCTGGCTACTCTTGCAGAGGACCTGATTTCAAATCTCACATCCATAAGGTAGCTCATAACTGTTCATAATTCTAGTCCCAGGGGATCCAACACCCCTCTTCTCATGTTCGTTGGCATTGAGCAACATGGGTGTAATTATATACATGCAGGAAATAAACTCATATATAGTAAAAGTAATGAATAAAATATTTTTTCTTAAATTTTTATTGAGCTTTTGTACACTTCATAGAACAGTTCTTAATCAAATTTAGATCCCCTTCTCCATCCACGCCCCCCTCAACACATATCCCTCATGATTCCTGTCACATGTTAAGTTCTATCAAATCAAGCATTTGTACCCAGATATCCTTCAGCAAAATTCATTCACTGGAGTCTAGTCAGCCTTCCTTATACTACAAAGTGTGATGCACACAGAAGGCCACAACTGGCTGAGTTTTGGAGAATAAGTGCCTGATAATAGAGTGTGTCTTCTTGATAGGATTCCTGTATTAAACTTCCCTCACCCACAGCTCAGGAACCATTATGGGAAAAGGTAGGGAAGATGATAAGAGCCAGGATTTGTTCATGAATAAAGGGAAACAGAGGCTTACAGGTCACTGGAAGCTTGCACAAGTGAACTTGTGTCAATGGTGGCGTGCGCATAAGACCCATGCTGACTTAATCAAAATAAATTATTATTTTTATAATTCAAAACAGAGAGCTTGAAGTCCAAACTGACTATTCAGATTGGATCAGAAAGAAAGGAAACTACAACAACATTAATAGAATGAAACCTCAACTCAAAGAAAGCAGGCTTGAGTTTCTTATCAGATACACAAGACACAACCAACAAGAGAAATCCACAAGCCTTGACCACAGCAAGAAATACAAATAATATGAAAAATGAAAATATGTCCCCACAAACCCAATGAGTCCTATGGAAGTGTTCTACAATGAGAACTACCTAGATGAAAGCCAGGGCACAGAATTTAAAATAACAATCATGAATCACGATCAAATATTTCAACAAATTTAAAGAACACACACACAAAAAAAACCTCAAAGAACTCAAAGAGGATAGAGATAAGCTCCAAATTGAAGTCTAAGAAAATACAATTATACAGATGAATGAAATTACAAAGACATTGCAGGATTTGAAGTGAAAATTCTCCCAAACAGAGAAATGTTGAAGAAATCTCAGGTTTAAATACAGATGGGATTGGAAAATTCAATAAACCACTTTGAAATGACAAGGAAAAGCCTCACCGATAGAATCAATTAAATGGAAAACAGAATATCAAGATAAGACGATAAAGGAAAACAAAAAACTATACCACTCAAGCAAAGAATATGAAAATTTTATATTAACATAAGAATGAAAAATGCAGGAAATATGAGAGACCATAAAAAGACCAAATTTATGCAGCATAAGCAGAGCGAAAGGAGGAGAATACCAGGTAATTTTCCTGAATTAAAGAAAGATGTGCCCCCACACACACAAGAAGCACACAGAAATCCAATCCACAGGACCAGGACAGAACTCCCTCAGAATATAATAAGAAAAGCACTAAATGAACAGAAGGAAGATAGAATTTTAAAAGCTACATGTAGAGAAACAAAAAGTTACATATAAAGGAAACCACATCGGAATTACCGCTGACTTTTCAGTATAAACTACAAAATCCAAAAGAGCCTGATGCAATATATTCTTCCAAGTTCTAAATGATTATAGATACCAACCCAGGATAATTTATCCAGGAAAATTGGCTCTCTTAGTCAAAGGGGAAAGAAAATTCTTCAATGACATGAATATGCTGAGAGAATTCCTGTTCTCAAAATTAGGCCTACAGAGAATGTTCAAAGCAATATGAAGGACTGATGAAAAGAATGATCTTATCAGAAAGGCTACTGAAATTAAAAAAAAATGTTCTAAACATAAAATAAGATCAAGAACACAAATAGAAAATAAATTGACAGAATACAAAATCCACATCTTTCAATAGTAACCTTAAATATCAATAATCCCAACTAACCAGTCGAAAGACAAAGGATAGCATAATGGATTAGAAAACAGAATTCATTTGTTGTCTCCAAGAAACTTATTTAACCTACAATGAGAAGCATTACCTTAGGATGAAAAGACAGAAAAAAAATATTTCAAGCAAATGGCACTAAGAAATAAGCAGACATTGCAATTCGAGTTTCAGAGAAAATAGACTTCAAATTAAAATTAACCAGAATAGAAAAAGAAGACCACTAGATTCCAATCAAGTGAATAATTGAAAAAAAAGCCTTATAATCATGAACATATATGAACAAATTCTGGTTCAACCAATGTCATAAAAACTGTACTATAGGAATTCATGCCAATAATAGTAGGTGACTTCAATATTCTGCTCTTTCAAACACTCATGTCAATTGGACAAAAAATAAAGAGAGAAGCATCTAAATTAAATGATATCATATATCTACTGGACCCAAGAGACACCTACAGTATATTCCACTCAAGCCCCAAAGAATGGACACTACACTTAGCAATTATGCTTTTGAAATTATAAAATTATACAGTTTCTCTAAAATTGATCACATCTTGGGGCACAATACAAAGCTCAACAAATACAAAAATGTTGAAATAATTCCATGCACTTTTTTTTCAGAGTACAATGTAATGAACCTGAAAATCAGCAGCAAAAGAAGCTTTAGTAACTAAGTGAACTCATGGAGATTAAACAACATACTCCTGAATGGTTAATGGCTCAAAGAAAATGTAAAGAAAGAAATAGAAATATTCCTGGAACTTAATGGAAATTATAATGCAACAAAACAAAACATATGGAGCACATTAAAAGGAGTCTTAAGGGGAAAGTTTATAGTATTAAAATCAGAAAGAATACCAATAAATGACTTAATGTTACCAGTCAGAAATCTGGAAAGGAAGAAAAAATGAAACCCAGAAGAAAAGAACAAATAACAAACATCAAAGCAGAAATTAATGAAATAGAAACAAAGAGAGCAATACAAGGAATCAATGAATCTGAGACCCTTACCACAGTAAAGCAAAGAAAGCAAGTGCAAATCCAAATCAACAAATCAGAGATGAAAGAGGAAACATCACAATGGACACCAAATGATCCAAATTCCTTCTGTGAAGCTACTGTTACTCAATACCCAAACCAGGTAAAGACACTCCTAAATGAATGAATGAATGAATGAATAACTGTAGACTCATATCCTTAATGAACACAGATGCAAAAATTCTCCACAAAGAACCTGTAAACCACATACAGACATACATCAAATGTTCATCCACCAGGATCAAGTCAGCTTTAGTCTAGAAATGCAGGGATAGTTCAATATGCATAAGTCAATATATATAATAAATAATGTACATGGACTTTAAAAAATCACATGATCATCTCAACAGATGCAGAATTTTTTTTCTTTAAATCTAAGATGGGCTCATGATAGAAGCCCTAGAAAGAACTGAATTGAAGTGGATAGAACATACTGCAACATAATTAAGGCCATACCCAATAAACCCAGAGCCAACATCATTCTAAATAGAGAAAAACTATGTATTCTCATTAAAATCAGAAACCAGACAAAGCTTTCTGATATACCTACCCCTTTACAATATGGTGCTTAATACTAAAGCTAGAGAAATTAGACAAAAAATAAAATTGAAGGAGTAAGAACTGGAAGAGGTTAAATTATGCTTATTTGCAGATGATATGGTCTTATACAAGATAATTTTTTTACAAAAATTACACCAGTAAAAGTTGAGAAATTATCAATGCTGTCACAAAGGAGCAGTTTACAGTTTGTCAATCTACAGAAGTCAGTAACCTTTCTACAAATAGTGTGTAATCAAAGAAAGATTTCAGGGATAGACTTCCATTAAAAATAATCTCAAAAAAATTAGAGATAAACCTAACCAAAGACATTAAAAATCATTAAGTTATAAAATTTTGAACTTTAAAGAAAGAGGTTGAGGAAGGCAAAAAGAGATGGAAAGCCCCTCCTGTGCTCATGAATTGGTAGAATCAATAGCGTGAAAGCAACCTTCCTACCAAAAGCAATTTGTAATTTCAATGCAATTCCAATCAATATTTCCTAACATTCTTCACATAAAGAGAAAAATCCAGTCTGAAATGCAATTGGAAACACAAAATATTCCATACAACCAAAGTAATCCTGTCTACAAAGAGTCTCCCCAGGAGAATTACTATATCAGTCATTGATCTATACTACACGCTATAGTTATAAAAACACCATGGTATTTACACAAATCAGACATGTAGATTATTTGGAAAAAAATGAAGACCTAACATGAGTGGATGTATAATAATCATCTGATACTGGACAGAAGTACCTAGAACACACATTGGAAGAAAGATTGCATCTTCATCAAGTTGCTCTGAAAAAAAATTGATCATGGTGGATGATCTTTTTGATGTATGTCTGTATATGGTTTGTAATTATTTTGTGATGACTTTTTGCATCTATGTTAAGGATTTGGGTCTATGCATAAAAATTAAATTAGAACCTTATCTCTCACTCTGCACAAAAGTCAACTACAAATGTATCAAAGACCTCAGTATGAAATCTGAAATGGTGAAATTGTTAGACTATTACATAGGCAGCATCCTACAGAATATAGGCACAAAAAGGACTTTCTAAATTAGACATCAGTCTCTCAGGAATTAAAGTCAGCCATTGACAAGTGGGAACTCATTAAACTAAAAAGCTACTGTATATTAGTGAAAACAACAAATAAATTGAAAAGGAATCCTGCAGAGTTGGAGAAAAATCTTCACTAGTAATTCATCCAATAGAGGATTAATATCCGGAATATAGAAAGAACTCAAAAAACAAAAAAAAGGAAGAAAACAAATGGCTTATGTATCTGACATGAAAGCTCTCAAATGAAGAAATTGAAATGACTAAGGAACATCTTAAAAAGTGTTTAACATGTAAATAATTAAGAAATGAGGATCAAAAGTACATTAACATTTCATCCTTCTTCAATCAGAATGGTTAAGATTAAGAGAACAAATAACATGAAATGTAGGTGTGAATGTGAGGAAATGAAAACCGTCATCCACTGTTGGAGGCATTGGAAACTGATGCAACCACTGTGGTAATCAGTGTAGAGAACTCCTAAACACTAAAAATAAACCTGTCATATGATCAGGTCATACTACTCCTTGTCATATACTCAACAGTCTGATCCTACTACACAGATACATGCACAGCAATATTTGTTGCTGCTCTTTTCACAATAGCTAGCTATTAAATAGACAGAATCTAAATGTCTCTCAACTGATGAATGGATAATGAAAATACAGTACATTTACATAACGGAGTTCTACTCAGCAGTAAAGAAAAATAAAATCATGAAATTTGCAGGTATATGGATGGAAATAGAATCCTTTACATCAGTGAAGTGTACAGACTCAGGAAAACTGCTGATGTACATTCTCTGTCACTTGTGGGACTTCGTTCCAAATCCCTAGATGTGAGCCTGTATCCTGATATAATTATAGGAAAGACAGAAAATGTGAAGGAACCATGTGAAAAGGGGGGAGAAAAGAGAGAGGGATACAAGGAGACACTGTGCTATGAAGAGGGAAGCGGAGGAAAGGGGTGTTTTAACTGGAGAGAGAGTAGGGAGGACCACACAGGTAGAGTGGGAGGATCACACAAGTAGAGTGGGAGGACCACACAAGTAGAGTAGGAGGATCACACAGGTAGAGTGGGAGGATCACACAGGTAGAGTGGGAGGAGAGAGAGAAAATGCCTTGATGGCATGACAAACCAGACGGACATGTATTAGTTCCAAGTCCTACTGAAAAACACACATTCAATACATGATTATGAGAACATGTATGTATGTAGTAGAAGGCTATATGACAAAAACTCAGTGCCAGGCAGAAGAAACTTCCCCCAGACTTATTGATTTTGATAATTTAAAAGGCTCCCCAAATAACACAGGCTGTTGTCATAGCTCTTAAAGATTGCCTCCAAGAACTAGAAGTTAAAACTGAATATAGGTCATACCTTATACTCAGGACTTGGAGAAATCAAGCTGAAAATCACTTGGAAGCTTCCTTCCTGAAGACTAGCTCTCATGCTATACAAGTTGTCTAAAGTGAAAACCAATGGTCCTCCCCAGCTGTAAAGCCTTATAAACAAAAATGACTGTCCCAGTAATCTAGCCCTATTAGCTAAGGAGTAGCACTTTTATCTTTGTGTTAAGAAACAGCTGTATACTTGAAATGAAAGCCAATTCAATGTGAGGGAACTCATGTGGGGTTCTGTAGACCTAGCCAAATACATATGACTGGAGAGGTCATAGATTCTAGAGGAAAAAAAAAAAACTAATTTTAGCACATCCCTAGGCCAACATAATTTATTAATCTATTCTAAATATGCATTCTCCCATTACACACAAATGTTCTTTCACCCCTCATCAAAGAAGCTTTGTTTTGAAAAAGAAAGCTACTATCACAGAATTCCAAAACTGGACAAATGTAGAGAATAAGTGTCTGAAAAGTTTAACCCCAATTGACATATCTTCAATATAACCTTTGTACATAGGATCAATGCATCTCTCAACTCTTATCACTGAAGTTTCCTTATGTAACAGATGTTGATTACCATAGAAACCCACAAGTGACCAATCTACTGAGAACAAGAAGCCACAGAGTACTTATTCATTGAAAGAACATCTATTTCAAACTTCTGCCTCCCTTGGGATCATTTCTAAAGAAAAGGAGGAAAGATTTTAAGGGCCGAATTGGGTGGATACCCACCTGGAGAGAGACTTCCAGATAGTGAGGGACATTCAAATGAACTCACTTCAGTGGTGACAGCATGCAGAAGTATTACACAAGCTCAAACCAGACAAAATCCTACAAAATCAGAGCAATGGGTAAGTGTTCAGGAAATCCCAGCCCAACCTAAGGAACTTTTGGCAACTGACGACTGCTTAAAGGAAGAGAAACAAGGTGTTACAGGGATGAGAGTCTTGGTGGGTCTATTGCATAGACCCACACTGAAGGATGTGTGGATACCCAAATCAGACTCTAAAGACAGTATTGTAAGCATGAGTGTACATTAAATTGAATAGGGGGCCACAGTGTGAGCTACAGATGGAGGAGTCGAGTTAAATACTATCAAACCGTATTGCGTGAAAATCTCAAATACTCAATAAAAGTAATTTTTTAAAAAAATAAATAATTTGAACTTTGCAAAGAAATACAAAGAAATGCAATGGCAGACTGAACTAATCCTGCCTAGAATCCTCTCTGTCGTTCTTCAGTCTTGATTTTAGACTTTCCTCATTGAGGAAATGGTATCAACAAGGTTGGGTGAGAATTCTGGCAAGCAAACATATCTCTGTGTATGAGAATCATTTACAAACAAAGATGGATGATGTGAAGTGATGTTTTAAAACATTTATTTTTGAGACAGGGTTTCCCTGTAGCCCCAGCCGGCTTCCATATATAGATAAGGCTGGCCAAAACCTCCCAGGTTGCTTCTCTTTCTTGAGTGTTGGGATTAACAGAATATACCTCCATGCAGAAGATGAAGCTTTTAATTAATAGTAATTTAGTGGAAATTAAAAATCAATAGCATACAGGTATTTCTGTTCCTTTTGGACTTAATTTTTTAATTGTGTGTGTGTGTGTGTGTGTGTGTGTGTGTGTGTGTGAACATGAACATAGATGCTTACAGAGGCATTGGATCTCCTGGAACTGAAATTATAGGCAGTTGTAAACATCATGCAAACTTGGGTCCTTTGATTTTGGTCCCCTGCAAGATCAGTAGGGGCCCTTAAGCACCAAGACTCCTCTCCAGTTCCTCTTTAAGGTATAAAAATTTATTGCATGAAATATTTCTGAAGATAGCATGTGCCAACAATCTAAGCTTCGGGCACACTTTTGACAGCCCCAAATGAGAAGGAAGCTTAGATTGGATTTCTGAAACCAAACACAGGGAAATTCCTTCTCCAAGATACACTATAGTTGATATAAAAACGTTTAATGGAATTATTCTCTTATCTAAGACTCTACTCATTTTTGTGCCTCCACAAGCCTTCTCTCTTATAAAAAAGAAAACAATTCCTGCCATGTATTGTGTTCAATTACATCTAAGAATTCAAACCATTTCTGCAGCAAATTCTATTTAACTGTCCTAATATCCCATTTTAATAAGGGTCGCACTAGAGAGATAAAAATTAAATGTTTGCAGGAGTGACGCATTAATAACTCAAAACCTTTAATTATAGCAGTGCCCAATTTAATTAAACCCTACATTACAAACTGTCAGCCTTCATACCACAGACCCCTGTGTTGAATGGTTTATTACTGAGTTATTTTTTAAAAAGTTATTAATCTTTTGGAACATGATACCAGCTCCTTCACTAAGAGAATGGTCTCCTATTGAGGAAACAAAACTCCTAAATAACAGCCTGAAATTGACAACAGCAACATACTCTTCCTTTTATGTAAAGTCCCTCTGCATAATTCTCAGCTAATTATTACTGTTCTAGTTACCTTTCTATTGTGATTAAACACTTTGACACTTGGAGAGAAAAAGCTTATTTGTTTTACACTCCAGGTCACAGCTCATCATTGAAGGAAGTCAGTGTAGGAACTCAAGGCAGCGTCCAAGAGGCAAGAGCCATAAAGGAATGCTGTTTGCAGGCTCATAGTTGGTAAGCTTCCTTATCCAGTTCAGCGCCACCTGTCTAGGAAATAACATTGCCCACAGAGTGCTGGGACCTCTTACATCATTTTAGATAATCAAGTAATCAAGGCAGTCCTTCACAGACATGTCTACAGACCAACTTGAGTGACAATTCCTCAATCGAGACTGTTTTATGTGATTCTATGCTGTACCAAGTACATGGTTATTGTTCATTAGAACAATTACAAACCTTACTTTAAAGATGAAACAAATTGGGATCAAAATATGAAAGATGGGCAGGACTGCTTACATGCATTTCCTTGGACATAAAGATGGAAATCTTCGTTTAAGTTTGAAGATGAAAATTCACAGCTTTCTCCTGATTGAAATATTATTGCATACTTTTCCAGAAAGTATATTGCTCTGGAAAGGTTCCTAAATTCTCATTTTCTCCCCACAATCAGTGACAGTTTATGGCTTGATACTAGGATGTGGGATTGAAACACAGAGCATAGATGGTAATGGTAGGGAGTGATTGTAAGAGAGAGGATGCTGGGATCCTCCATCACAGTGTCAGATTTTGCAGGTATGGGTGGGGCTGTAGACTTCATTTCCGCAGTTACTTGCTGCTGCTGCTGCTGTTTGAAATTCAGGGAGCACAACTGGAGTAGAATTTTTTTATAGGACAAAAATAGGGAGGAAGGAGAGTAAGGGGGAAAAGACAGAGGTGCGGCGGGGTGGGGACCATATACTCACAGCAGAGAGAGAAGTCGTTTCCTCTGGTTCCTAAGCCTTTCACCTTTTTGGATGATAGGTGTCCTTCAATTAGTCATGTTTTCCTCAGAGCCTCCTCCACAAATCATGCTACTGAAATGGCCCAGAATGTGACCAGTCTTCCAGTACTGTTTTAGAGAATTGCTATCCATGTCAGACACACAACCATGTGATTTAGGATAGAGATTTGTGAGTTTTAGCTGATGGAGCATGTTCAACATATGGACATGTAACCAACCAAGCTTCCATGGTAAACTATCCTTAGTATGGATCCTGAAGCTGAGGAGAACCTCTCAGACTTGCTACTACATACATATTGACAACAAGAGACACCAGCCAGAACTTCTGCATCTCCATTACACTGCTTGTGTGTGTGTGTGTGTGTGTGTTATATCCCTTATCCATGAGCATATAAACTTAATATAATATCTGAAAAACTTTGAAGAGCTATTGAATGTGCAGGTAATTTGTGGAAATATAATCTTGCAATAAGGCTGATAAATGAGGGTAGTCTTATGGAGACACCTCTCTAAGACTGAAATTTGTATGCATTTCCTGAGAGTTGGAACTGAAAGTCTCAGGAAGGGCCATAGAGAGCTATCGTAGTGGGTAAAATGTTTGTATTGCAAGCACATGTCTCTGAGATTATGCCCCAGCACCTAGGTAAAAGCCATGTGTAGCAGTACACATCAGATACCCTAGAAATGGGGTTGGGAGAGTTAGAGACAGGAGGATCCCAGGGGCTCCCTGGTAAGCTTTAGAGCCTAAACAGGGAGTTCCAGGTTCAAGGAGAGGCACAGTTTCAAAAAGCACAGTGGGGAGCAATTGAAGAAACCTCCAGTGTGGACCCCTGACCTCTACACATGCATGTTCAGGGTAGTACATCTGCAAACACGTCTGCCCAGGGAGTGATGCTGCCACAGTCTCCCACATGGTCTCCTACTGAGGAAACAAAACTCCTAAATAATAGCCTGAAACTGACAGCAGCAACATCTTCCTTTTATGTAAAGTCCTTCTGCATAATTCTCAGCTAATTATTACTGTTCTGGTTACCTTTCTGTTGTGATTAAACACTTTGACACTTGGAGAGAAAAAGGCTTATTTGCTTTACACTCCAGGTCACAGCTCATCACTGAAGGAAGTCAGGGTAGGAACTCAAGGCAGCATCTGAGAGGCAAGAGCCATAGAGGAATGCTGTCTGTAGGCTCAAAGCACAAACATATACCACACACACACCACACAAAAGTCAACAAATGTTTAAATGTTAGTAATAAAATCTGGTCAATTTGACATTATGGAAAAGTGCATCCTCAGCTTCAAATGTCCTCTAACCCGCAGGGCAGGCACATAAAGCTGGATGAGAGATGAACAGCAATAGGGGGAGAGTTAGGGAGCAAAGCAGGAGACTGTCTGGAGCACACCGGATGAAATGAAAGGGGGGGTAACAACAAGTGATATTTTTCCTGAGCTTCCTTTCACCAACTGTGTTGTATTTCTTCAAACAATTAACCTTCTCATTGACATATGACCTGACATAATGATATTCCTTAGCGGAAGGAAGAAAACATTAATGGAAGTCTCATGTGTTTTCATTTTTAATATGTTAATCTGCTATTTACTAGATTTCTATGAATCTTAGATGAGAAGATACTATGTTATGGAAATTTTGTTACCTATGCTTTAGACTTCGCCAGCTTGGAGAATGTTTAAGGTTTTGTATGAATGAGTGTGTGTGTGTGTGTGTGTGTGTGTGTGTGTGCATATTATATATCTAGGAATATAAATACATATACAAACATATTCAGACACATATTTTCTGTCTCTCATTTCTTATACTGGCCTAGTTAGCTTTAACTGACAACTTGACACAGCCTGGTATCATCCAAGAAGAGAGCCTGAATTGAGGGATTACCAGACTCCGTTGGCCTAAGTGAGGAGGCCATCTGGGGTATTGTGGCAGTATCGTTCCCTGGACAGGTGGTTCTGTATAAGATGCTATCGAGGTATGTACCTGGGAAGGACCAAGCCAGTGAGCATGGTTTCTGGTCAAGTTCCTGCTTGAGTACCTGTCTTGAGTTCTATCAATATTGGACTCTAAACCCATGAGTTAAAATCAACCTTTTTCTCAACTAAGTTGGCTTTGGTCACAGTGCTTATCATAGCAACAGTGAGAAGGTAGAGCACATGATAAGAGTGCTCTTTTACTTCTTTTTGCTATTACAATATTTTCTGTGTATGAGTATTTTGCCTGCATGTATACGAGTTCACCTATGGAGGTCAGAGGAAGGAACTGGATCCCCTGGAACTGAAGTTATGGACAGTTGTTAGTCACCATCTGGGTGCTCAGAACAAACCCAGATCCTTTGGAAGAGCAGCCAGTGCTCTTACCTGATGATCGTCTCTCCAGTCCTTGTTTCCTACATTCTTGAGATTGGGCTTCATTTTGCTCACACGGCTGCCATTACCTAGGTGTTGGGATTCCATGGGTTTCAAAACTTGCACCAACAGGTGAGGCTTCTATTTTTCTCTCATATAACAATCACCAGAGTCTTAAAGATCACCAAACAGCATTAAGATATTAAATATCTTATTTACTATTTTTACTTTATGTGTATGATTGTACTGCCTGCCTGTATGTAACTGCACATATGTTGTACAATGCCCATGGATATGATATTAAAAAAATGTTGTGTTTATAGATAAAATTGCACTTCGATTATTGGAAAATGAGTACTGAGTTTAACCAGTAGTTTAAGGGTCATAGCAGGCTCTGGTAGGATGGGAGAAGACCCACTACCGTGAGGAATATAAAGGGGAAGTCATTAAGCATTTTTCTAAGTTCACTGTCCATGAACAGTTCAGTTAATATGGTTGTACTATCTGCAGAAGAATGTTAAGAACCTTTAAATGGGAGCTGGAGACATGGCTTAGGGATTAAGAACACTTACTGCACTTGCAGAACACCAAGGTCCAGTTTCCAGCACCTACATTGCACCTAGCTACTGCCTGTAATCCCAGTTCCTGGAAATTCGATGTCCCTTTCTGACCTCTGTGAGCCTTGCCTGATACAGGTGCCTTTACATTCGTGCAAAAATCAAACACCTAAAAATAAATTAAATAAAAAAAAAGAAAAACAGATTTTTAGATCTTTAAATGAATGTGTCTACACCTGACAAATATCTGCCTCAAGAGTCAGTAACAGGGAAATTGTGAAATTGGAAATAGACAGTCTTAGAAATTAGGGCGGAGCCTATAGTGAATCAATAGCTAGTCAGATACGACATTGTGCCATGCCCTCTGCATAAGTAGCTCTCTGATTGGGCCCAGGGTGTGGGTGAGTCTCCATCTCCAGCACAGCTCTTGTGCCCCAGTTGTCCCATAGGATGGAGGATGATTGAACAGGTCCTCTGGTGGCCCCGAGTGCAGTGGGAGAGATTCCTGGGAAACTGTGTGGGTGGGTAGTTCGGTTATTAAAACCAAATTAGGGAATTATCTAGGGAGGCCTTACAGAAGGCAGGAAAGTTAAAGGTGGGGTCTTTAGATAAAGGTGGGAAGGTTGTAGGGCTGAGTGGAAATTTAGGAAAAAGAAAACGAAACCCCAAAACCTGGTTCGGGTCTGGGGTGATCTTTGTGGGAGGATAAAAAATGAAGCAACTGCTGAGGTCAGCAGTGGGTTCCTGGGACCCAGGTTATTGCTTCAGGCACAGCAGGCCAGACTCCTAGCATCCCTTCAGGATATCTGGGGTTGCTTAGCTTGCCCAGCACCTTTTGCAATAGACCCAACCCCACACCAAGGAGCATGCATAGGGCTTGTGGGCTCTTTCCAGCCTAGGTCTGTCTGTGATGCACTCCAGTGTGTCCCTTTCTCATATAGATGACCTTAATCTCTATTCAGTTCCCTTTATAAGATCTATACAAACGTCATGGAGAAGGGCAACATTTTTTTTCTCATTTTCCTTAATAAATTGCCGTTCCCTCTGCTCACTCCTGGTTAGCATTTTCTTATCCATCTTAGGTACTAGACCAATAAAGTTGGAAGCCGCAGGCTTAGGGTGGCCTCATCCAGCATGCTAGCTCCCCAAGTTAAGTCCACTGTGAACCTACAAGGGCTTCAACTGTCTCAGAGAACCATCAGGATTGCAAACACTGGTTTTGCCCTTTTTGTGAATATGTCCTCTATCAGCTGTTATTTACATGAACTCATGAGGTAATTAGTGTCCTTTCAATAACAGGTTTTCTACAGGGTTCAGAACAAAGAACTGAATGCTTCCTGAATAGGGGGCTTTGTGCCAGGCTTAGGGGCAGAAAAGAAGGACAAAGGACAAAAACCACGTGCCCTGAGGATGAGGGGAAAGCACAGCTCTGAGAGCAGCAGTTGCTGCATAGCCTGGTAATGAATGCTCATTAGAATTCCCATCCAAACTGCTTCCTTCACCTTCTTTACATATACTTGGCACTCAAAAGTATTGATTAACTGCTTGAACTTTTCAGTTTTAAAGTTTACAAAAATGAATATATGTATAAGCACCCTACTCAGGCATACCATATTTCTAAAGGGAGCATAAAAAAGAAAGCTGTATGTTTTAAAAATAAGTCAAAGAAATTCCTTTTGCCATTTTCAAGGGTACAAAAGCAAAAAATATGTCAAAAGGGTAATATGTCATGTGGAGGAGAAACGTACTATCAATAGAGAACTCACACCCAGAAGACAAATATCATTTTCCATAACTTCTAAAATTGTATAAAAAGTCCTCTAACTCTCCTTCAAAATTCTTTCACTTATTTTTGCATTTTACATATAATTAGCCATTTAAATAACACTGGAGATATTCCATGTTATTTTGGAATTAAATATGCTTTTTTACTGACATCTTTAAAAATTTTGTATTTAATCTATACATCTAAACTAGAATATAAAATTTATTTTGAAAAAGACTTGCCCTTTTCTTTTTTAAAATTTAAGAATAAAAATTGTGTTTGTGTGTGTGTGTGTGTGTTTATGCATATGTGTGAAGGTGCTCATGAAGACCACAAAAAGGTGATAGATACCCTAGAGGTGGAGTAACAGTAAACGAGCTGACATGGGCTGAGAACCAAACTCTGGTCCTCTGCGAAAGAAGCAGGTCTCGCTAACCACTGAACAAAGTCTAGAGCACCCCCGACCCCTGTCCCCCCTCCCCTGCTTTCTCAATTAATGGTGTGTGTTAATGATGTTTGTTAAGTTAAAGTACATACACCTGTGGGCTGAATGTGTGCCTCTTAAAGGTCTGGTGTTACAGACTTGATCAGTTAGATGGAAGTAATATGAGGTGGTAAAATCTTTGGAACGTATCTCTAGCATGAGATTCTTAGGTGAGTAGGAATGGACCCTTGAAGGGATTCATTGGCTCTTTCCACTTTCCTGATTCTCTTACTGTTTCCTGGCCCTTGAACTAAGCCGTTTGCTTTGAAAAATGTTCCACCGAAATGTGTGACCTTTACCAGAGGCTTGAAGTCTCTAGTGTCTGGAAACTCCAGTAGTAGAAGTCAAAATATATCTTTTTTAAAAATTCATTAATTACCTTATGTATTTTTATTTTAATACATATCTACAAAACCCAGAGTGCTATAATAAAAAACTTTGCTGAAAATATCAAATAACTAAATACAAGAAAAGATATTCAATGTTCATGGGATAAGAACACAAATTCATTAAGATGTCTACCTACTCTATGCAGTTTGGTCAATAGATCCAAGGCAATCCCATATGAAATCCTAGAAAGTGATTTTTGCATTGATATATAAACTGATTCTCAAGTTTACATAAAGAAGTAAAATTACCAAAGTGTCAATACAATTCTGAAAGTAGACAAAAACAATTGTTTCACCATGAGCTTTATACTTTCTATGTGACTATAATAATGAGCACAGCTGGTGTTGCTGAAAGAATGACACACAGAGAAATGGAATACACCCACATGAATATACTAAACTGTGCTTTGACCAAAGCGAAGGGAGAAGAAAATGCAAGGGAGAAGGGAGAGACATTTCAACAAATGCAGCTGGGTCATCTGGCTGTCCACATGTGAGATTTTTTGTTTTTTTGTTTTTAAGGAAACATAGACAAAGAACTTTTAAATATCCACACAAAATTCACATGAAAAGTTAACTTGCTGGAGCCTGCCGGCAGAAATCCAACCATACCTGAAGCAGGGAGTGAGGATAGAGAAATGGAGAGAGAGAGAGAGAGAGAAAGAGAGAGAGAGAGAGACAGAGAGAGAGAGAGAAAATAGGACAGACTCGGGATGTCAGTCAATACTGAAGCAGCTCACCTTTATTAAGTGCCCCCATCTAATACTCTGTGAAATGAACAAAACAATGGGTCAAAAGTTCAACACAAAAACAATACTAACACAGGCAAAATAACTTAAGCCAATCACATCTTCCTTCAAGGGTCTTCAGGTGTCCTCAGCCTTGGGCATAAGATAGACTTCCCCTCAGGTGTAAATTATTTGCATAGCAAAACCTCCTGCTCCCAACAGCACTTCTGTGCACAAGATTGACTTCTGCCTAACCCTAAACTAGGGCATAGTTCAAGGCAGGCAAATGGATCATAGACCTGAATTAAAAACCTATGTTTGTGAACCAGCCCTGGTCAGTCCTAATGTAACCTGTGCTCATTGGGTGTCAATGATAGATCACTGTGACTTCAATAACTTCACAAAATGTGCTGCTTCGGTTGGAGGCATTGATAATACATAGGAGCCAAGTAGTTATAAGGAATCTCTGTACCCGAGGCTCATGTTTACTGGAAAGCTAACACATCGCTAGAAAATGAAGCAAATATGTAAATGGATATATGTAGCTTCAATAGGTATGTCATTGTATTATATGAAAACTGACTGATAAAAAAAGAAAGAGAAAGATCTTACTGAGAATAGGAAGTAGCAAGCATAAAGGAAATAGCCATTAAAAACTGTCATGTTACTCTAAAATAGCTTATAAGTTACCAAATAGTAGAGAAACCTAGAGAGCATGACAACAAATAAATAATCAAAACTGATGTTACTTATATTAAATAATATTGGAGGAATGATTCTTCATATATCTCCTGGTAAAACATGCCGGATAGGTACATTTGTGCATTTATGTTTTGTGTGTGCGTGTGTGTGTGTGTGTGTGTGTGTGTGTTCCTATCAAAAGTATTTGAATTTAATTTACTCCAGATAATATCCAACAGACCAAGTGGAGAGGCACTGAGCAAAATGAGTGGCTTAGACTCTTGTTGTGATCTGAATTTCAAATGTTCTCCAAAAGCCCATAAAGTACTATCTGGGTCATGAGCCCCTGAGGCAATCAGGATATGAGATACACTTTAGTAAGTGTGGCCCAGTGCGAGGGACTAGGTCATTGGGCTGCATTCTTGAAGGGAATTTGAGGACCCATGGCCCTCTCTGTTTCCTGACTACCCTGATACTAGCAGCTTTTGCTGCCATGCACTCCCTCTGGGATGCACTCACACACCATAACCTCAGAGTGATGAGTGCTGGATCCACTGAAACCAGGAGCCAGATCCAACCTTTCCTTCCTTAAGCTGTTTCTCTTAAATATTGGTCACAGAAGCAAGCAAACAAATGACAAACAAACCTCTTTTGAATATTGAAAGCAAAGCAATGAAATAAATGCAAAGTCTCAGAAACTCCTCTGAATGGAAGTACACTAAGTGTTCTGAAAACTACATGCAGCGTTTACCCTGGACAGGAAAAGCTATTAACACATTGGTGGTGGTTAGAGAAATTTGAGGAGGAAGTTGTAGAAAACAGTGTAACACTTAGGTTTTCTTAATTACTATAATGACTGTGGTTATAGAAGAGGTTATTCTTTTTCCTTGTTCTTACACATTAAATTCCTTTAGAATGAAAGAACAATTTTGTAAGCATATATATATATACTGATGTGCACACACACACATATATATACATACATATATATATATAAACATTTGTATTTCTGAATTTAGAGAGGATGAGTTAAAAACAAGGCAAATTGTAAAGAACATGAACAGGGACACATTTTCAAAATCTTGGTGAAATATGCAGAATTTTCTTAAATCATTTATATAATAAAGGTTTAAATTGCATCAAAATGTGCTTATAAAATAAAATATGCATAATTGTGACAAACAAATATTTTAGTCACAACAAAAAAACTTCACAGATTCTTCGTAGTTAAAAGATACTTTATTTATCAATGTGTATCATTAGAGTATTTTATGAATATAGAATCTTAATTGTAATATATTTAAAATTAGATGCCAGGGACCAAGTTGGCTCAGCAGTTAGGAACTAGAGCCCAGATTCCATTCCCAGCATACACATGGTGGTTAACAACTCTCCGTAACTCCAGTCCAGGGGAATTTGGTGACTTCCTCTGACTTCCTTGGCACGACATGGGTGCTCATTCATAAAATAAAAAATAAAGTTTTTTTTAAATTAGCATCTAATTTGAAAGGATTTCATTATTACAGTTAAGTTCACCTTTCTGCTCTTCAATGCTTTCCTTACTCAGTCATTTTATATTGCAATAATCCTGGGACATTTAGTTGGATGAGGGTGTCAGGTATTCAGAGTCCTATTTCTTACTGACAGATGTGTGGGCAGATGTATCACTACTTATCCTTTACTTGTTCTATATCAAAAATTCATAAGTATGCATTCTTGAAGTCCTATTTAAAAAAGATAAAATTAACTTTTATTTCTGCAAGTATATAGTGGTATTATAGTGTTTTATTATTACTTAAATTTGTAATAAATATAGGAATGAGTTAATGGACACATTCATTATGAAGAAGTTCTTGTAATCACACAACATTAAGAAAAATAAGGACACCAGGATTCCTAAAGCAGTCATCATTAGTGTTTCACAGTTGACATACTTTCAATGATATTTTCTCCATAATCTTGCTAATATGATAAAAATCTGAAATTGCTCATCAGAGCGATATTTTCATTGAGTGCTTTACTAGATTTCTTTTGTTAATTTAACTAATTTTGGTTGTTATAAATATAACAACTAAATGATATAGAAGAATTCTCATAATTCTAAAAGTTTAAATTTACATATTAAAGCAGTATGGTATATTTTTCAAAACAAAACAATTTGTATATGCAAATAGTGGTAATTCTTTTTTTTGCCTATTTATCCAATTGAAAATTTAATTTATTAGTAATGAGTAAAGCTTATATATTTTTAATAATACAAATATGATAATAATGTTATTGTTCAGAAATTCTGTATACATTTTAAAAATAATGATTCTGAAAAGCATTGCTATGCACAATACATATTCAAACCAAACCATCCATGTAAGTCAAGACACATTATTGTGTCTAATTTAAGATACAACCTGATGTTTTAACATATTAAGGTAGCCATTGTCTTTGAATTCTAAAATCTCTTACTTCTCACCATCACTAAGTGCATTTTTCTATTATTCTGTGCTTGAGTATCTCCCAGTGAAGATAAGCATCTTCCACTTAGCCAGATATAATTAGCAGGTAATTCCTTTGCTGTCTGAATTATTCATTAGTCAAAATGGAAGTAGTTCAGTTTATAAAACTCATATAATGTTTATAGCAAACAATAGGATATACATATAAATGTTAACAACTATAACAAAATGCACACTATCTTATAAAACATAATATATTATAGAGTGAATACATGCAACATTGTCTTTTAGTTTAGAGGTATATATTACCATGAAGTTTCTTCTAAAGGACTTTAAAATAATCAGTTCTATGGCCCAGCTATTCCATTCCTAGACACATACCCAAGGGACTGTGTAACCTACCTCAGTGATACTTACTCAACCAAGCTTATTTTTGCTCCATTCCCAAAGCAAGGAGACTGAAAGAGCCTAGCTGTCCATCATCAGAAGAATGGGTAATGAAGACTAGGTGTATAGGCGCCCTTCCAGATGACCTAGCTCAGCTTCCAGCATTCACTTCTGGTGACTCACAGCTCTCTGTAACTTCAGGGACTGGATGCCCCACTCTGGGATCTGCAGACACCTGCACAGTACATACACCAAAACAGACACACACATATGCATAAGTAAAAATAAAACCTAAAAATATTGTTTACAATATTAATATTAAAGCCTAGATTTATTTTTGTGAATTAAAGATGAGTCAACTTATCAAGTTTTATTTTACACAAATATGTAGGTAAATGCCATATTTAATTGTGCAGTAACCACTAGAAATGCACCATGACAATTAAGAAAAATGAATATCAAAACATTAATCTACTCACAAAATAAGTTAATTAAATAATCCTTATGCTCAAAAAATCTTCATGAAGGACATGATAGGAAGAAAAATATGGCTATAAGCTGACAACAGCTGAATTTCTCTGTTTAAAATGACACTGAAAATTAATTTCAAAAACAGCATATTTCACCTGATGCTATTCATTGTCAAATAGAAAATTCATAAGCATGTGCACCATGTACATTTATTATTTGTCAAGAGAACTACATGAAAATATAGCAGTATCTATTTTAAGTCAGTAAAAAATAGAAGCAGTGCAGCATTTATTATTACCAAGATTTCTGAGAAATGATTAAATCAAAATCCGTTGAAGCTAAAGAGGAAAACTTGCAGAAAGCTAGACCAAAGCACAGCCAGCATCCCCAAACTCTTTCAGATAGTACATGGATTTGTTCCAAATGCTGGTGTAAATCTCGGATCTTGAAAGTTCACTTCATAGGTGACACATGGCCCAGTAGATAAGTGTACTTGTAGCCAAGCCTGACAGTTTGAGCTGGATCTCTAGAACCCACATAATGGAAAAGAGAATCAACTCCCACAAGACCGCCACAGAAGCAGTGACATGGAGTATCCACACACATATACACATTCAAGATGGATAAATGTAATAAGACAATTAAAAACCAGAGAATAACAAAAAAAAAACATTTAGACACCTAATAGGTAATGATTGGAGGAACAATTGACTCATATAAGAGAAATTCAACCCTTACGTCCAAAGCGGGAATAATGAGGTTAAGGAATAATGACATTTATTGTTAGCCTTAACTGCCCATTCATGCATTTTTAACAAGTTCTGCTTTCTTTATCAAAATGTAATTAGATTAATTATAGATATTTTAACAATTACAGAGAAAGCTAAGTAAGACATTTAAATCATGGAGTAAAATCACTGTTTATCTATCTGTCTATCTATCTATGCAATAAGATATGCGAATATAAATTCCCGGGAGTCTGATAGAAGTGCATCAGTACAGCGGCACGTTTAAAATGCATACTTTATTTTGTTAGTTTTAACTAAGCAGCCACTTACTTTGCATGGCATTATTGAAAGGAGTGCGTTTAGAATTAAGAATAGTTATAAGCGTACAGCAATTTTGTTACACTAAACTAATAGGACAGTTTTGTGGAAGCCTCCCCCAATTTTTTTTCTTATATATGTCACTATACTGTAAAAAGCACAAATTCTAGTTATTTGGAAATAAGTTCTAATGATATGAAATCATGTAGTAACATAACTGCCACTATTACTTTTTCAGAACTGATGTTTTTGATGTAGATCTTACAGGTGAGTAAGCATGTGAGCCATAAATTACCATTAGAACAGTATGTATTATTTTGTTTTCTTAGAGGAATGAAAACTGTGTGTCCTAGTCTCCTGAGAGTGACTGGATGCCTCCTCCAAACAAATAGTACAGCTTTCAACTTCAATTCATTCTTCCTTATTTTTAAAAAATTTCTAATATCAATTAATTGGCTTGTGTTTCTGTGTGTGTGTGTTGTGTACATGTGTGTCTGTGCATGTGTACATGTGTCCACACACTTGGTGCACTGTGCCCATGAAAGTAAGAAGACAACTTCTAGGAGCAAACCATGTGAGTCTCTGGGATTAAACTCTGGTCCTCAGACTTGGCAGAATGCTCTCCTATCTGCTGAGCCATCTCTCCAGATATCTTTTCTCATTTCTTCTCTTGTATATAAGTTGGTCCACTGGATTTAATATGCTCTGATACAGTTCTCTGACTTAATCCTGTTTTTAGTTGTTCTCTCAAATTATGCATTTTACTTCTTTCTCATATGTAGATGTTATTTATAGTTTTTGGATAGTTGCAAGACAATATTTCACAATATAAATTTCTATATATTGAACAATATACACACATACAAAAAAGTTCATTTCATTCTGGTGATATACTTATGAATTTTCTTTTCTTTCTTTGACTCTATGTATTTTTGCCTAAGGATCTAAGATTAACCTGAACGGTTTTGCAGATAGTCAAAGCAGATTTGCATGATAAAATCCTATGTGGAAAGCTTAAGTAAGATGTTAGAGGTGTAATGTGAATTTATAACAATAAATGAATAGAATTAGAAAATGTCTGTATGTACTCCATAGTCTATCAACCCGTTTAAAAATGTATTCCAAGACAGTATCAATTAACATTTTCTCTTTTGCATCAAAATATTTAAATATATATATTTAAGTGTATAAAAGTAGTTCAATATGTGCAGTATGCTCTCTTGCAGCTTTCAAGAATACAAATTGTAATGTTTACACCTTGGGATGATTTGGGGTTCAAATAACAGCTGTATTTTAGTGAGAAAGGTCACTGTTGTCAATAGAAAATAATTACATTGTATAATATTATTGGAAGTGCCGGGTGCTTTATAAAATGTTCCCCTGAAAAGATTTCAGCACAAAAATAGAATTTCACAGTCAAGGTTATTTCAGTGCTTACAAGAGTTTGGCCTATTTCTTTTGATTCACACCAAAACAGTTCTGCTTGGATAAATTGGGAGAAACTGGCTAATCTCCTTCAGCCTTTCTAATAGTAACATGCTGGAGAATGATGAAGGGAGATACCAGGCAAGTGTTCCCACTGCGAAAAGATGCAGTCCTCGTGTGTTGCCATAGCTGTAACTCCTTAAATGAAGGATTTGATACCTGGGCTCATTTTAGAAGTATGTGAAAGCCAACTAATCCCTGCTGCCAGTTGTAATGCTGTAGTGAGAATATTGCAAAAATACCTTATGTGAAAAATTTCTGATTGGGTCATGTCTTTTCAATTTTTTTTCTCACAAGTAATTCTACTTAATAGACAAATATTATTGTGTATGTTGATCATCTTAATAATTTGTTTGCCAAAGAATAAATGATAAAGTAATATTTATCTTTTAATTTATTAAGTTGTAAATTCATATTAAGAACAAAATATTGGAGTAGTTCTGGGAACATTCTGGTAAAAGGGGCAGAAAGATTGTAAGAATCAGAGACTGGAAGGACTGGGTCAGTGTCTTCTGGACAAGATAAGACCACTGTACTCGTGAGCCCAAAGCAGCTTTGATTACCTGCAGAAGACTTTCACAAGACCCATCAACACTACACAGCATTCAATATGGATGGGGCACAGGACTCTCACTCCCTTAGCTCAGGAGTTACTAACAGTTGCTGACTGCTATGGAGGGAGGATTGGTTTTCTCTAGAAGTGTGGTCCCTGTTTGTCTTACTGTGCTCAATTGGACTGAGCTACATAAAAAAAGGACATGAAGTTCATAGGAGGATCCAAGATTAGTTAGAACAGGGCAGTGTGTGTGTGGAGGGGGTGATGGAAATATATTGTAAACATTCCTGAAAACTCTCAAAGAATAAATAAAAATATTATGTGTATCAATGACTAAGAGATTTTCAAGAATCAGGAGTAGAAATATAAAACACACATTGGAATATGAATATCAATCATCACAAATCTATGCATAAATACTACTAAGCAGTAACGAGTAAAACACCAGAAAATGAATATAGAAAATAAATCTAGGTTGATGCAAGGATTATTGGTCACAAGTGTCAATAGTATCCCCCGGAATGATGCAAGCAAGCAAGTCCTCTGTCCCTAGACTGAGGAACATGACCCATTTCCCTGCATTTATCTTTTCTGCCTGCAAATACGTAAATGTCTGCTTCTGGAGTCAGGAAAGTCACCTCACTCAAACAGCTTTCTTGTCAAGACAAACAGCTTGCTTAAGACTTCATTAACACACACGCACACACACACACACACACACACACACACATACACACCTCATTTTCCTCATCAACTCTGTGTCATCTCTTGCTTCAATTTCTGGGTAATCCGAAGTAGTTACACTGATTGCATGTTTACCTTAGTACCATGTTACACACGGCTTCATAGTCTAAAGAATACCCCCTAGTTTTTTGACTTGCAGAACCCTCCCAACATTGTAAAATTGGTAGCCCATTCTTATCACAATAAGCCTTATAAAGTTAGATTTTCTTTTTTTAGTTAAAAATACATTTTACGTACATTAATACAGACTGCCTATTAAGAAACACTACTATAGAGTGACTGTGGTACTTTTGAATTGTTTTTAATTTCCATGTATGACTTTGCTTTCATGTATGTAAGGGTACCACTTACATGAAATGCCTGTGGGGATAGAAGAAGGTGACAGACCCCCTGAAATTTGAGTTACTCACAGTTGTTAGCTGCCATATTGTTGAGAACTGAACCCTGGTTCTCTGCAAGAGCAGCCAGTTAGCAACTGAGACACTAACCTAGTCCCAGAATTTAGGCTTACAATCATTTATAAATTCTAATTAGAAGCTGCTCCGATCATCTTAACATATATGAATTGACATTTGAATAATGACTAAAATCTGTATTCCCTCCTGATTGTGGAGATAATGTAGTACCATTTACCATCACTAACTGCACATGGTGTCCTTCCCTCTGTTGCTTGCACAAATCAGCTTCCTTGACGCTCCACGTTGCTTCTGAGTTATTATGCTCTCTTTCCCACTTCCGGCCTTTGCTCCTTCTGTACTTCTGAAATATACCTGTCTATTAACTTATTGTTTGGGTAAACTAATTTGGGAATAATCTCTTTAATTCCAGAAACCCCTCCACAGATTAAGTGGAGATAAAACACATGATTTTTTTGTAGAATAACAACTAAAATGAAAATGTCATAAGCCTTGCAGATAGCACGTAAGACCTTGCAAAGACAGAAGGAAATCCCACTTGTTTATAGGCACAAGAAAGAACAATTACTTGCATCAATGTGTTCAAGATCAACAGTAATAGTCCTCCAGCAAGAGGACTGAGTCACACCAACTCATTCTAAATTTATCACACTACTGGGGTGACCACATGTGTGAGCCATGATTATCCAGTAGGGAGAAATAAAAAGAAGGAGAAAAAAGTCTGATTAGAAATAATGCAAATACTTTTAGCACTAAGGAAGACCCTTACCTTCATCTCCCAGGAATTCAATGCAAAGTAAGGAAATGGTCTTTGTCTAGCTCTTTTTTATTAAGAAGTTTTTCCTTATTTTTATTTTATGTTTATGAGTGTATTGCCTGCATGTGTGCAAGAGCACTCCTGTTGTGCAATGCCTGAGAGGTGAGAGGAAGGTGTTGGAGCCCCAGGAACTGGAGTTAAAGCACTGTTGTTAGCTGTCATATCAATGCTGGAAATCTAACCTGGGCCACCTGCAAGAGCAGCCAGGGCTCTTAGCTTCTGAGTCATCTCTCCAGCCCCAAGATGGTCTCTCTTGATAACTGTTTTCAAACAAATGGCCTTAGGATCTTTTTATCAGTAAATATTTTCAAAGACTATGTGTTCATTTCATGCAATCCATCTTGGTCACATTTCAAGCCCCTGCCCCCCCCTCCCGGCACTGGACTTTAAGATTACTGAGTCAGACATTTCTAGTTCAAGAAAGTGAGAGAAAAAGAGAAGTAAAAATGTTCTTTTTCCTCTAAAAAGGACACATTTCTAAAAGCAGTGAAATTATTCATATTAAGAAGTTCTCTAAGGCAAACATTAAAGCCAAATGTAGAAGAAGAAGCAGGGCCTGGGTGGTGGGAGAAGGAGGAGGAGAAGCTCTTTCCTTGCATAAAAAGAATTAAGCCTGCTTTTGAAACTGCATTGGGATCAATAACTTCTTAATGGATCTATTATTTCTAAGCATGTTTTCTGCCCCATACTGACCTCTTTTCTCCTATCTCTCTTCCTTTGTTTTTCAATGTTTTAAAATTTTTTATTTCATTGCATACAAATGTGTGTGTGCGCTTGCACACGCACACACACACACACACACACACACACCTGACCATTTGATGTGAATACTGTTCATTAGATTCACTCATAACATTGAAAAATCATGGACAATAAATATTAGGCTGTATATTGGTACCAAGAAAATGTCTACAACTTACTTCAGAAAAACAGTTTAATACACACACACACACACACACACACACACACACACACCTGCCAGAGTTCATGGGGAAACTCTTCTCAAATTGTTTGGATTGGGAAGGCGGAGACGTTTTGCTTCCTCTTCACTGAACATTGATTCTGGGCAGCTATTCAGATGAGAAGTGGTCTATTTAAATGTAGACTCGTGAATGTGATACCTTCCTTTTCAAGTTCTTGAGAATGTTTCTGTTCTTATACAAAAGAAGAGCCACTCTTTTGTGACGTATTGAAAAGGCAGAGGGTTTTTAAAGGAAAGAAGATGAAATGCTTGAAAGAAACCCTGTTAACATCATAATTAAACTTTGGACATGTCTTCTCAGTACTGTACAGAAGAATTTGTCATGAGTCTGATCAGTCCAGAGACCTCGCTTGGGTCCACTTTGAAGGCTGGCCTCTCTGAGTAGGCTGCTCTGAGTTGCTTTTGCTCTTGGCAGCTTCCTTCCTGCCCTCCCAGTGTATTGTGCTTAAATTCTGAAATTTTCTTGAACTTCTTAACAGCACATATGATAGAGTCATGTTTTCTTTTTTGTTTTTCACAGATTGTGTGTGGCTGGGAGGTATGTCTGTACACAAAGAAAAAGAACAACTTAAGTCATTTTATGCATTTTAATTAAATTTTAGTTAATATACAAAATAATGGGTTTCACTGTAATATATTCATATTTACAAATCATTCTTTATTATTTATTCATCCCTATTTCGCCTCCTCTGTCTTGCTGGTTCCTTTCTGTAGAGTGTGGGGTAAACTGATATGTGGTGAGACCTGAAGCCGCATGTTGAGTGATTTTCAGTGAAATCCTGAGATTCTGAGAATCTGCCTCCTGTATATAGACATCACTTATAAACAATGTTATAGCCTACCTACAAGTAGCTTTCCATTTTGATTGGCTAATACCCATTGCATAGTAGACTCACAAAGACATGTTTCGTTTCCTCTCACATGGAATGTATGAAAGTAGAACTGTACAGAGGTCTAAAGGAATGAGCAGAGGGAAGACCTTGAATACATAGAATTTAAAAATCTCAGCCTGTGCATTTTTGAATGTTTTCTTTAAAAAGCTGTAAATTATATTCAATATAAAATACACTCATATGGTATGATAGCATAGTAACGTATAAGCAAGTAAATAGAAATATATTATACTTGAGAGCATCATGACTTTAACTGCTTTTAATTGATCACTCAGGCACTCAGATCCCTGTTTTTGATTTCCTGCTACCAGAACTCCATTGCAATAAGTGCCCCCTGCCCCCCGCCACCCCAGTGTGCTGATGAGTACCAGGAAAGCCCTGATCATCTCTGACTCCACTGCAGTGACTGCATGGTGCAGCACCCACCAATGAGCAAAGTGGTGTCACTCCGAAACCCAGCACTTGCAGCAACACACAGTAGGTGGGAGAGTCATTCCCCCAGATCCTCAGCTCTGTTGGCTTTTGTTTTAATTTTGTGTATTTTATATAAGTTTTGATATTTCTTATTGTTTTTCTTGAAAAAAAAAGTCCCAACCCTGATTTTATTTTATTTTATTTGTATCTAAATATTGGATAATCTGATACTATCATGTTGAGTGGGTCAGAGGTTAATAAAATAACAGTAGGTAGAGGAGGATGCTTATTCAGTAGGATGCCTCATGGCCACTGTGAAATGGAAAAATGAGTGAAATGGATGCCATACCGGAGGGCGTCTCCAGGGCACAGGCTTAGGGCCAGCAGAACAAGAAAAGAACGCAGCTGGGGGCTGGAGGGATGGCTCAGTGTTTGAGAGCAAGAACGCAGCTGGGGGCTGGAGGGATGGCTCAGTGGTTGGGAGCGGAAAACCAGGTTCAAATCCCAGCACCCACCTGGTGGCTAACAACTGTCCATATCTCCAGTTCCATGGGATCTGATGCCCTCTTCTGTCCTCTGTGGATACTGCATGGCATGCGCACACTTCATACATGTGGGCATAATCCTCATACACAGAAAATGAAATAAAATTAGATGAATCAAAAGAGAAGATGAGGACACTGCAGCTACTCAGTGGCAAGGCGAATGTGTCTGATTTAGGAACTGTCCATTAATTCTTGTTATCTGGAATGATCACCTTCAAGGTATTATAGAAATTAAGGTAAAATTTCGAGTAAAATAAAGACAATAGAGGAATAAAGAAATCTTCCTCTAATTTTACTATTCTCTTTACAACCATTCCAAAATAAATATAAACATAAGACAAAATAAAACAGAAAAGTAAATAAGTATCACTAAACTAATGGAAAGAATTCTGTGTTTTTAAAATAAGTAAATAATCTCAGATGTTACAGATTTTAGGGTGCAGTAATCAATGAGGGTTTCCTGTGCGGCAATATGATCTCTAGTCCTGGAGAGATGGCTCAGTAGTTAGCAGTGTTTGCTCTATTTTCAGAAGACCCAGCTTGGTTCCAACACCAGTGTCAGGAAGCTTATAGTATGAATAACTCCAGGTGATCTGAAGTCATTTTCTAACCTCTGTGAACACCTTCACCCACATTTACATACATGCACCCAGACAGTGTAAGGACCCCTCAGAAATGAAAAGTGAAGGCTACAGCAAACCTGACTCCATTTTGCTAGAGAAAAACCTCTGCTATGTAAGCCTGATTTCCCAGCTCCAGGAAAGACCACAAACAGTCTTTCCCACACTCATAGGAAAACACCTGCAAGGACATAGCCTTCAAATACCAGACAGTTTTGTAAAAACACCCTACTTAGGACTACATGAAATCTGGTCAGGTTGACCAAGGCTAACATCTGAGACATAAACAAGACACCTTGTAACATCCTTTGGTCAGCACATTCCACGGGCCCTGTAACCTGAATATGAGTAAGATGCTTTTTCATGACAGTGGGCTTCCTTAACCAATCCCAACCCTTGTTCCACCTCTCTTTGTTTTAACCCTATAAAACATCACCTCACCCTCCACTCTGGGCCGCTGTCTTATCACCCACTGCCTAGGTGTGTCAGACTGTGGACCAGGCTCGAGCTTGTAAATAAAGACCCTTTGTTCTTGCATCAGATTTGACCTCCCTGGTGGTCTTTTGAGAGGATTCTATAACCTGGGCACAACAACACAAACATATAAATAATACTAAACCTTTCAAACATTTGGTTAAGGTCCGGACTGGGGGCATGCACATCCCTTTAATTGCGGCACTAAGAAGGCAGAGACTGGAGGATCTCTGTGAGATCTAGGCCAGCCTATTTTACACAGGCAGTTCCAGGCTAGCTGAGGCTACAGGGAAACATGGTCTCAAAAACAAACAAAGATATTTAGTTAATGGGAAATGAGACTGTGATGGATTTAAAAAATTACAATAGATAAAACAAATTAAATATTACAATCCAGGAGAAATCTGATATAATTATTAAATCCGATATTATTAAATCAAAAACATGGATATAAATTAATATATTATAATTTAAAACCTTTAATTTCCTATGTATTTTAATACAACTGTAGCTGTTCTTTTAGAAAATATTTTGTATATTATTGGGCCTGGTACAGAGGCACATGTCTTTAATCTCTGCACTTGGGAGGCAGAGGCAGGCAGATCTTTGTGAGTTCAAGGCCAGCCTGGTCTACATACTGTCAGGTTCTGGGTTCGAGAGACGCAGCAGACAGAAGGGACCGGACTCCGCTGGCAGCTAACAGGATCCGGCTTTATTGAGAGAAGACCAGATGGGACTAGCTCCTCCGCACCCACAAGTGGAGAAACGCTAGCCCCCCTTGAGGGCTAGCCTCCCTGAAGAGATGGGGGAGGCTAGCCCCCTCACCCCCATCTTGGGGCTGGGGCTCCGGGGAACCAGGCTGGCGTGATCAGCCCAAGTCTGAGTCTCAAAGCCCACTGCAGCGCCCACAGCAGCAGTGCCCGCAGCAGCAGAAGCACGTTGTCCAAGTCCTCAAAGCCTTTAAAACCTTCAGCCACCTCCTGGCTTTTAGGGGAGGAGGGTTGCCATGATATCTGATTGATGTTTCAGGCAAGCTTCTGTCCAGAAAGTAGTCCTTTTCCAGAGCTGTTCATGAATTCCTTGCTTATCTGCCAAGGAATTTGGGATCTGGAGTGGTTTGAAAGGCTTAGATAAGCCTTGGCTCCAGGTTTCTTCCAGAGTCTGAAACTGTTGGGGGGTTTCATTCACACCTTACACATACCAAGTTCCAGGCCAGCCAGGGTTACAGAGAAACCGTTTCAAAATGATAATAAAAAAGTTTTATTTATTTAGTATTTTATGTGTAGTAATATATTGCCTGCATACATGTAAGTGCACTCAAATTGTGCCCACAGAAATTGCATCCGATCCTCCAGATTTGGAGTTAAGGATGGTTTACAGCTGCCATGTGAGTGAGAGAAACCAAACCCAGGGCCTCTGCAAGTGCAGTTAGTGCTCTTAACTGCTGAGTCATCATCTCTCTAGCTCCTAATAATTCTTCACAAAATATCTCTTACTGTTTGCCACATTTTTAAAATGTGAAGAATATTTCTCCCCCTTAGGGAGTTCATCATAAATCATTTTGAAAATTTTCTGCCATTTTCAAAATCTTGACAATTATTTGTTTCACCTGTTTCATTTATTTTTCTACCATACCTAATTTTGGATTTTTTACATAATATTCTGATTGTTCCTTTGAGAATTTCACACACTGTATCTTGATGACATCCAGCACCCCCTCACAATCTTCTCCCAGATTCACCCCATCTCCCTACCCGCTTTCAGTTCATGTCGTCTATTTTTTAGAGTCTATGAAGTCTATTTCGCGTTCTGTAAGTGCTACCGGATGTGGATCATTCCTCCGGAGCCTTGTCACCCTCCCAGCACCACAT
This sequence comes from Eospalax fontanierii, assembly GCA_035773235.1. Classification (NCBI taxonomy): domain Eukaryota; kingdom Metazoa; phylum Chordata; class Mammalia; order Rodentia; family Spalacidae; genus Eospalax; species Eospalax fontanierii. The sequence continues at coordinate 46,595,662 of CM069547.1, read as the reverse complement.
CCTTAAAGATCAGGGACTCTCCGACTCTCCCGCTGGGAGCAGCAGTCAGATGCCAGCTCCTCAGCTAGGGTTGGGGTTCCTGGCCCGCTTCCCTTCTTCCTGCTGGGCCTTTGTCTGGCTTGGCTTTGTTCAGGTCTTCTGCATTTCTCACAAGCTCTCCTAGGCTCACCTGTGAAAACGCACTGCTGTGTCTGAAAAACAGCTTCCGGGTATTTATCCACCACCGCATACACGCTTTCTGCCCTCTCTTCCTCTCCATTATCCCTGAACCTTGGTAAGAGAAAATGTGATGTTTCCCAATGGAGCTGAGTGCTTCACAGCTCCTAATGATCTGCAACTTGACCACTTGTGAGTCTCTGGGTTAAATGCCATCTGCTGCAAGATGCGACTTGAGAGGTTCACTAATAAGGGAATAATGTCATTTTTTGTTCTTTATTGAGAAGTCCATGAATATATATATAATGTGCATTGATCAAATCCTTCCATTCTCTGCCCAACGCCTCCACATCCCTCTCATCACTCCCTGACAATCTCGTGTACCCTTTGCCCCCTTGTCTCTTAGTGCTGCCTCTCTGTGCATGGGTACAGGACCATCTGCTAGAACAAGGCTGGGTCTTTCAGAGCCTGCATGGCTAAGGAAACTTGAAAACCCTTACACAGTGGCCATCAACTGCCAATAGGTCCTAGGGACAGTGAGCGCTCCTGAGCCTCACTCTCATCTGCACTGGATTTGTCTGGCCTAATCTTGTGCAGCTGTGTGAAAGTAATCACAGCGACTGTGAGTTGGTGTCTGCTCCAGAAACTCACTTCTGGAAACTCCGCTTCCTAGCAGTCACCCTCTCCCCTGCCTCTTACAGTCCTGTATGCTTTTTTAAAAGATTTATTGATGTTTCTGTGTGCACATGTTTCTGCGTGAGTGTATGTCCACATGTGGGGTGGGGGCATGATTGCAGAGCCGGAAGTCAGAAGTGGACTCTCACCCCTTCCGGCTGGAGTTTTAGAGTGTTGGTAAGGCACTGGACACAGGTGCTGGTAACTGAACTCGTCCTCAAAACTGAGTCGCAAGTGCTCTAACTGCTAAGCCATTTATCTCCAGTCCCTCTTTCATCCTTTTAAAACATTATTTCCAAAGAATATTCTGGCTGCTGCATGGGATCAGGAATTTCAGATTTAGAATTTATGGAAATAATATTGGGATAACTCAGGATAACTCAGAGGTCAGCAAACTGCTCTTTGGGTGCTAGTTTTTAATCTCATAGAAATCAATCCCTTTAATAAAGTATATTAGGATAGTTTTATATTAAGTGAGTTTTGCAAACATAATATAAAAACTCATGTGTATACTCATTTCTTTAATTAAAACACATTAGCCTATCACTCATCTAAGAGATTTCAACAATCTACTGACAATATGAATTTCTTATTTTACAGTAAGGCAGTTCATAATCGTTAAAGTCAAAATGTCAGCAGAGCATGCTGTTTTTGGAGATTTCAGTTTGGAAACTATTAGCCTACTTTTTCTATCTGTAATTATTTCTCCCTTCTTCCTTCTAGTCCAATAACATAGTAGCATTTAATTTCCTATCTCTAGGTTTTCCTGTTACTCTGTCTCTTTCTATCTCTCTTTCTCTCTCTCTCTCTGTCTCACACACACACACACACACACACACACACACTCACACATGCACAAACACACACATAAACACAATCTTGATTTCTGTCAGCACCCAAGTAACCAACATTCCTGCCTTCCTCTCCTAATTACCCATGTGGTCAAACATTTGAATTACTGACATTAATCATTCCATCTCCAGACTTCTAACTTGCATCTGTGATTTCATGTTTTCATGTAAGATAACAGATTTACAGACACTGGGGACTGATTTAAAGGCTTCTTTCAGGAAAACATTACTCTGTCTATTGCAAAGACCTTACATAGAGCCTATTTGTCATGATTAGCAAATCAACATCCATACATCATTATTAGCAAAAGTCCATATGTTTTTCAAATTGTAGTTTTTCCTTATCTTTTCTGTTGCAGAGAGGTACCCATGCCACATTGTATTAACTAAACATATCAAATTAGTTCCTTTGGTTGTGAAATTTCCAAAGTTTGCTTTGATTTTTATGATCTCAACTGGAAGAGTCCATGTTCAGATGTTTAGAAAGTGCTCTTCGTGAGAATGTACCCAGTGCTTTTCCTATGACTGAACAGGAGTTATAGTTTTAGGAGTAAAGAAGGCCACAGTTATAAAGTGCCATTTCTATCATGTCAAACCAAGGGTACATACTATCAATATGACTTATCACCCTTGATGTTAACCTCGAGTGCTGGCTTGAGTTATTGTTTGTCAGTCTTCTCTAACTCCAAATTAATTCTTTTGAAATAATTTTCCATACTTTGGAAGAAAGTCAGTATCTTAAGTCAGTCTTTAAAGAGGGAGAGTTATTCTCTGAATCTTTAAGATGCAGTAATTGCTACATGAAGTGTTCAGAGTTCTACACCAAAGACTGATTCCTGTCCATTTGTTTATGCACTCAGTCATTTATAGCAACTATCATAAACATTTACTTTATACTTTCCATGAATAAGAACATGAGGTTTTTGTTCTGTTGGTGAAATTGTCTTAATTTTGTCAGTTGGGGATCTGAATGTATTTTGTGCAATTTGGTTGGATTGCACACCTGTTCTCTGATGCTATATAACACAAGGTGCTCTGAGCTCACTCACTCTGAGCTCAGAGTCCTAAAATAAACCATTTATCCAAGTAGGCCAAGATCCTTTAAATGAAGAATGGTATAAGAAACAGACTTGGGTTAAAAATGAGATCATTTTCCTGGAATCAATCTAATTCCTTGAGACAAAAATGTAGATGTGAGTTGTAGTAGTGACTGCTCGTTGTATGGCCAAACACTTGAAAAGAAGTCACTAAGATAGAAATGGTTTATTTGGGCTTAAAGTTTACCGGGATACAGTTCATCATGGCAGGGAAGGTAGAACTGCAAGAGCATGGGCTGGCTGGTCACAGAGACTTAACAGCCAGTGGAGAGTAAACAGAAAGTGGGGCCGCGGTATAACTCTGTAAATCACTCTTGGCAACTCACTTTTTTGGCAAGCCTGCACATCGTAAAAGTTATATAACTTAGCAAATTAACAGCACCAAAAGGAAACAGTGCACAAACACATGAGCCTGAGAGGGATATTTTACATGGAAACTATAATGTGTACATGCACACCTGCGTGCACACACACACACACACACACACACACACGTCTAGTTATGTAGTTATCAAGCTAAACATTAGTTTTTATTGGTTTCCAGGTCCATTGCTTTGCCATATGAGTTTTCAAAGGCTTCATTCTTTGTTTCTCAATCTGTCACCTGCTTGTTGACATATATCTGCTTAATTATTGTAGTCTGTGAACATGTAAAATATTTTCAGAGTCATTGACCCATACCCTCACATGATACAACTTTTAAAATAGATATATTACTTCTTCTGTAATTACTTTTGCTTTTGTCTCAATAATGTGTTTTTCTTTACAAGTTGGATATGTCAACACCATATTCCTCCAAGTCCTTGTCTGATGTCATCTTCCACATTTATATTATGGTTTGAACATATTCTCATTTAAAATATATAGTCCTACACACTGGGTTTAGATTTTATAAATTCTATGAGATTAGATATACAATATAGTACCATGAAATTTAGCTGCCACCTTTAATTTTTCTTGTGTTTTACCTGTTTAACTCTTGTTCACCATGTGCAGTTAGTACCCAGCAGTTTCCTTTTTACATTTGGATTCCAGTTTTTCAACATTCATTAAGCTTTGAAAGTTCATCGTACATTGTCCACAAGGAGATAAATTTCTTCATATCTGTGCTTGGTTGTAAGATGTTAATAATGTTGACTGCTGACTTTTAGGTTTGTGTTTCTGTGTTTATGTGTATGTGTGCCATATGTGTGTGCTGTGTGTGAGAAAAGAAGCATGCATACAAAAATACACATACACAGATCTGAGTGTAAACTTGAGTGTTCTTCTTTCTCTTCCATCTTACCACCAGGTCTCACATTGTGTTTTATCACTACATATCCGAGGCTAGCCAGCCCAAAAGGTTTCAAAAAGTTTCATGCCCACCTCCCATCTTCCCCTAGGACAATGTTATTACAAATGTGTGCTACCACACCTAGCCTATATATGGCTTCTGGGAATTTGCACTCAGGGACTCACTCAAGGGTCACAAGAGCTTTACCCACTGATCAAACTCAAAAGTCCCTCAAATAGGTTTTATGCTAAAATTCTGTGTCTGGGTCCATTTCTTTGCACATGTACAACCATGTATTTGAGCATGATTTATTCAAAATTCTGTCCTTTATTTATTGAATGGCATTTGATGCTCACTAAAGGATCTGTTGCTCTGTTTGGGGGCTTTGTTTCTGGGCTCTACATCTTGTTTCACTGCTGTGTGGGTCTAATCTTTTAATAGTATCACCCTGCCATAATTATGGTAAACTCATTACATCTTGAAATTAGGTATTGCCCATCATACAAGTTCATTCTTCTTTGTGAGTATTGTGTTAGCCATTCTATACATTTTGCATTTAAAATATTTTAATTGAATGACATTATATTACAGGCAAAGAAGTCTTCTAATTGAGCATACTTCTTAAAGATCTATTTTATTTAAAATTGTATGTCCACATGAATGAAGGTGACCTGGGAGACCAGATGTCCTAGGGACATCAGATGTCCAAGGGACTGAAATTATATGTACTAGTGATCAGCTTGACTTGGGTTCTGGGAACAGAACTAAGGTCTTCTGGAAGAGAAGTTTGTGATCTTAACTAGAGAATTATCTCTCCAACTCCTGTATTTTAGTTTACTAAGTAGATTTAGAATCAGTTTTGATATCTATGTGGCAATCTTAACCAGAACAATTTAGGAAGAGTACAAATCCTGATGTTGGGTTTTCAATCCATGAGCACAAATGGTCATATGCTTAATTCTCTGAATGACTTTTACTCAGAGATTTGTATTTACTCAGAGATTGTGTACATACTTTGTTAGGAATTATGCCTGTGGTGTTTTACACGCTATTAATGATGTCTTGCTTTTAGCTTGAAATAGCAGTTGTTCATTCTTATATGAGAGAAATTAATTTTTCTATACTAGTTTTATATCCACAAAATTACAATAGGTTATTAGATCTAGCAGTTTTATTGTTACTGTTGTTACTGATTCTCTGGCATTTCCTATGTAGATGATCACATTATCTGTGAATAGATTCAATTTGTTTCTTCCTTTTCCATCTTAACATTTATGTACTTACTCGTGAATTATTGCATTTTCCCAGCTGGAAGTTTCAGGGCAATGCTTGTAACAAATATTAGTGAGAAAACAAAAAAGCAGGCGTTGACCACCGTTCATAACAGAACATTACATACTTGTGGAGGTTTTAGGTGAAATTTCATGTTTTTGTGTTGATTAATCTTTTTATCAAATTGTCTGGATTTATAATCTCCATGGAATCAAGACTATGAGTGATTTTATGAAGAAGGTCTCCCCAAAATGTAACTCAGGAAGGAAGCCCCACGCTGAATGTGGGCAACACCATTCCAATGGCAGGGACTGAATAAAATGGAGAAAGTATATGCTAGTACTTATGTTTCTCTGCTTTCTGATAACAGATACTATGTGACAAGCTGCCTAGCATTCCTACCATCCTGATATTACTGGCCTTCAAGCAATTAATGAGGTTAATCCTTTTTTGTAAATTGCTTAAGAATTTCATCACAGCTTTGGAAAAAGTAACTGGTATAACTGTTATCCTTAATTTTTAAATTTCCTGAGTGGTTCTACTTTTGAATGGGTCATTTTCTTTGTTAACTGTTCTTTCAACATCAAATTACCTCACTCTGTGATTTTTTTTCCTTAAGTCTGTGGGTAAGCTGGTCTGTAACGATAACATCTTGGCTCTGGGATCTGATGAAAGGTCTTGTCCATGGTGGTGAATCTTTTCTCATAGAACTCAAGTGTAATTTGCAAAGGAATTTTCAAGAGAATGACCTACCCTAAAAGTCAACTTCCATTTGTTGAGAGAAAACTACACGGTGATATATTCATTTCATAGATGATAGAGGAGGATTTCCTCCCTATTACATAATATGTTGTCTTGTTTATAATATTTATTTTTGTTAAATTGTATGTGTGTTTGTCTTCTACATGTGTGTGGCTACCCAGAGTAGGCAGAAGAGCATATCATATCTCCTAGAGCTACAGTTACAAGTGGTTGTGATGTGCTGAACGTGTGTGTAAGAATGTAAGAACTGAACTTGAGTCCTCTGGTAGAGTAACAAATTCTCTTTAATACGGTGCTCTGTTTCCAGCCCCTCTGCCTATGCCCTGTTTTTAGGTGTGAATGAATACTGAGACATTAAGATGTTCAGGAAATGATCCAATGCCCTCTACGTGCCTCCACAAGCAACTGCACTCACATGCATACCACTCACAGACACAGACACACACAGAAAGACACACAGACATAGATGTACACACAGATACACAGACATACAGACAGACTGTTGCATAAATTTTCTCATCGTGGAACCCGGCATTCAGCCTCACCCCACCCTCCAGGTCTGAACCGACTGAACAAATAGAGAATGTTCTTTAGAGAGATTGATTTATTTCGGGTAACCCATAAAGTCATTTTCACCAGCCACCCGCCAGTCTAGAGCAGCCACAGAGGTGGGCTCAAGTCTCTTTGTCCATTCCCAGCCAGCCTTTAGCTTCCACTCACATGATCCTTAGGACTGCAGGGACTTGGAACGCTGCCTCCTGGGTCTCAGCTTTCTGCATGGGCCGACCCGGCACTTTTCCTCCTGAGTGGCTTTGAGTAATCCCCGTGCCCCTCTCCAGCTTGCCGCCATGTTTTCTCTCCTTCTCCCCGCCTTCCTTCTCCCTTATTGGTCAGAGGGCGGGATTTGCTGCAGAATGAACCAATAGAAAAAAACCTCAGAGAGAACCCGGTATTTACCATACACTCCACCCCTTTCTCTCTGGAAAACAAACAAAACATAATAACACAACAGTAGCCATAAAGGAAAGCAGTAACATCTACATAGACCATCACAAACACAACTGTCTAGACAGTACTTAAGTGGATGTATCATATTCACCTCACAAACAATCACAGTAGTTTCTCTACTGGGGCCTATAACTTCCTTTAATACCATTGGGAGTCAACCTTTTTTTTTTTTTTATATCAGACATGTGTTCCATCCCTGAAGAGGGGGCCTTAAATCCAATTATGAATATGCTGAGGATGCACATACCAGATGAGCCTCTATTACACCTGTAGAACATCTGACAGTGAAGCATACAAGATCTGTCATTAAGCAGAGCATTTCAGGACCATTCTCCCACGGAAGTGTGCATAGTGCTCTCTAGCACTATGAAGGCCATCCATCCATTTGTAGGGAGTCCTCAGCTCAGTTCTAGGTAGATCTCTCTTTCCATGCTCGAGCCAGGTCACATTTTCAGTAATAGGGCCTTACCATCAATTTCCAGTCTGTGACCAGCATTATAATGTGGCAACTGCCTTTTGTTTTGGTAGAGGAGGCTTTCAAGACCCCACTGGCCAACAGCTCATAGAGAGGGTCAACCCATGCCTGGTACTGGAATTGCTACTTAACAATCATATAAAGTATACCTTTACTCCTGACATCTGTAGGCCTAGGCCCATCGAACTCCCAGAATTCCACAGTTATCTTCACCCTTGTACCCTGTACAAGTTATATTCCATTTTTGTTCCTTCAAGTGTACTTGACATCTCTCAATCAAGTTTCATATCTGTAAAACACTCAGAAGTTAACATTATATTCCCATACAAGTTCTAACATAGCATGGAAAATTAGCCAGTCCTTTACTGTCTTTAGTTATTGCCAGGAACCCATTTAGCGTCCCAGAGTTATCACATGGAGCCTCCATGCATTCTTGTATCCTTGCCAACCTCGTTGATGTTGGCCCAAACTGCCTGGTCCTACATAGGGCCAATGAAGAATAAGGTTTTTCTTGCCTCTGTCACACCTGTTGATTCCTAGGGCCAGGGAGACCCTGGATCTGATTTCTGACCCTGGCCACACCTGTGGTCTCTCCATTGACCACACCTGGCTGTTGGGAGAGGTCCTGGCCAGGCAAATTGTCTCCACCACTCGAATAGCCAGTCACAGGGGAGAAATGTACCCTGTTTTCTCTGGGGGGAGCAGTTAGTATCCACCCCTGGGATAAGTGCCATCCTCTGTGTACCTTTTGTGAACTGTTTATCAGAGCTCAAATCCTCCCAGAGCTGCTTTAGCACAGAATTTGGCTTTTTATCAACCTTTTATTTAGGAACTTCGGCTAAACACAAGTCTCTCCATATTTGTCTATTAGCAACCCAAGCAGACCTCCCTTTCTGTTTTGTCTTCATTACACATCTTTTAGGTCTCTCTATTTTTCTACAGACATACTTCACATGCTGGTCCATGTTGCTTAAACCTGTCAAAGCCTCTCCTGCCTTGTAAAGCTCCTGGCCCACTAGGGAATCCAGCAGGGACACTAAATCTCCATACCAATGCCGAGGTCCTTGTTCAATGAAATCTGTCATTAGATCTCTAGTGAACACAGTCCTATGAGGCCCAGTGAAAGAGCTACTGTATATTGCTTTCCTCATGCCCAGTTCTCTTAACAGCATCTGTCCTTCTTGTGTCATTCTCCAACTCCTGGAATTCATGGGGGTCTCCACTGGTGATGACCAAGTGTCTCCTGTAGCATGCAAAAGTCAGTTAATCAGCGACTGCTTTCCCTTGTATTGTGCCAGGTTATGCAGCTTAAATCTCAAGGACGGATGAGTGGTTATGTAGCTCAGCTCTCTTGCTTCTGCAGCATTGAAAATAATTTCATCTGCTCCCATGTCCCATAGCTTTACAAGCCAAGTAGTTAAATGTTCCCTCCTGGTTTGTTTGAATGTCTTTCCAAACTCCAGCAGTTCCAAGGCTGAGAAACCTTTAGGGGAACTTTCAGCTCCTTCTGGGTTGCTTGCTTCTTCCCAGGGTTCCAGGCCCGGCCCTGCATCTCTCCAGTCTGGGCAGCACTCGTGGCAGTGGCCTGGCCTGGGCCCTCTCTCGTACCATTTTGACTTAAAAAGCGGCAGGCTAAAAGTTCCATTTCCTTTTCTCTTTGATCCAATTTGCTAGCAAGCTTAGTGGCTAGTATCAAAGAAGTGAGGCTTATATCTTTCTCTCGATTTAATTCATCTTTCACAGTTTGAATTTCATCTTGTGCTAAGACCTCATCCTGAGGGTGCCTTCTCGCCTGCACAGGCTGGTCCATGGCATCTCTGCCATGCACTATCCCCATCTGTATCTGTCCCATCCGTCTCATCTGCACTATAGACCACCCCAAGCCTGCAATGGCGGCCATACACACCAGTCCTATGGGGTTAATCCACCATGTCAAGATCTCTTCTGCCCATACTCTTTCCTTTGCTGATTCCCATATTAACTGAGGCTCCAGAACTCTTTTTCACGGGAGCATTCTCTTTTTGTCAGTCGGCCCTGCTCGACCACACCATTTGTTTCAAAAATTTTCTCATGGCGGGACCCCAGTTCAGCCTCACCACACCCTCCACGTCTGAACTGACTGAATGAATAGAGAATGTTCTTTAGAGAGATTGATTTATTTTGGGTGACCCATAAAGTCATTTTTACCAGCCACCAACCAGCCTAAAGCAGCCACAGAGGTGGCGTGCAAGTCTCTTTGTCCAGGGTGCAGGGCTCTTTGTCCATTCCCAGCCAGCGTTTAGCTTCCACTCACATGATCCTTAGGACTGCAGGGACTTGGAATGCTGCCTCCTGGGTCTCAGTTTTCTGTGTGGGCCGGGACCTGGCACTTTTCCTCCTGAGTGGCTTTGAGTAATCCCCGCGCCCCTCTCCAGCTTGCTGCCATGTTTTCTCTACCTTCTCCCCGCCAACCTCCTCCCTTATTGGTCAGAGGGCGGGACTTGCCATAGAATGAACCAATAGAAAAAAACCTCAGAGAGAATCCTGCATTTACCATACAGAGACACACACAGACACAGAGACACACAGACACACACATCCACACACACACAAGAGACACACATTTGAACACACACACACACACACACACAAGACACACATCAAAGCAAAACAAAATTTGAGAATTTTTTGAAGGAAATCCACCCCCCCACGACCCTGAGGTAATGCAGAGTAAAAGTCTTACTATTCCTGGGAGGTAAACTTGTAAAACCTGTGGAGAGAGAACCTATACTAAAATCATGGTGAGTGAGGGGGGGTTGGCAGTCACAGGTAGAATTTAATCCACCTGCGCTGACTTCATCTCATGTACCAAGAGCAGCTTCATTAAATTAAGAGAAGGAGCGCTTCCTTTGAATGAGTCTTCAGTTACGATGTCCATTTTCCCACTCTGGACTTCCTAACCCTGTGTTTTCTGTGCCATACCTAATTTACTTTTCTGGCATTAACCTAAATCTCTTGGCTTCTTAGCTTAGCTTGTCTATTTCTTTATGAGATACTTATTGATTCTTTCTCCTATTCCAAACCTGTTCCTGGTTTTTCTGTCAGACACCTGTCTTTCTTTCCTTTTCAATACACATCCAGTGACAGTCTTTGGATTCAGTTATGTGACTTTATATTTTAATGTATTTGTGAAGAACTTCTTTAGGGTGGCTCTCCTTTTGTAATTTCAGCTGCATATACCTAACATGATATTTTTACCTCCAATAAGACATCTAAAAGACATCCCCAACATACATGCATGAGAGAGAAGACAGAGAGAGAGAGAGAGAGAGAGAGAGAGAGAGAGAGAGAGAGAGAGAGAGAGAGAACAGAGAGCATCCAGTCATCTCTACAGGTGATGGAAGCTCCTGTGCATGTCTCAGACCATTCACTTTGGTGTCATTGTCTGTTTCTGCTGTATCCTATCTAATCTACCAAGAATTCCTGCTGACTTTAAAATACAGCATAATGCAATAATTATCTAGGACCTTGTGATTGTGACCAAAGCCTGTTTTTCTTGTTTCATATTGATTTGCAAATAGTCTGAAGATTCTCTCTAAATAGTTGATAATCAAAAGAGAAGCTACAGTGGGCTTTTTGGCAGAGACATCAGACCAAGGGGCTGTCTCATTTGGGTGTTTCAGTATCTTCACTATGTTTAGAACTTAGATGACATTCCCATAGGAAGGATTCTCTTTACTGTTCAGCCTGTCCTGGAACTCCCTCCTGCCTCAGTCTTCTGAGCACTGGAATTTCAGTTTAGAATAATAATTTTAGATTTATTAATATTTAGTTTTAGTTTAGTTTTGTTTTGTTTTTCCTTGAGACAGGTTTCCTTGGCTGACCTGGAACTCACTCTGCACGTCACGCTAGGCTCGATCTCACAGAATCCACCTGTGTCTGCCTCCCAAGTACTGAGATTAAAGGTTTGCAATACCAAACCTGGATTAGATTTATTATTTTTTACTTCATGTGTATGAGTGTTTGAGCTGCATGTTTGTAATGTGTACTGAGTGTGTGCCTGGTGCCCATGAAGGCAACAAGAGGGTGTATGATCCTCTGGAACTTGAGCTATAGAAGGTTGTGAACTGTTGTGGTTGGGAATGTAATCTGGGCCCTCTGTAAGAACAGCACATGCTCTTAACCACTGAACCATTGCTCTAACCCTGATACCGTTAAAGTTGATCAAAATAAAGTGAGGGGACCCTTAAACGATTTTCCAGCTGTAAGGAATGTGACCAGTGTTCCCTTTGGGACCTTGTTCCCTTCTGTCTTCCCTGTACAAGCTTCTAGTACAGTCTTCATCATAGGCATTGACCCCCACTTACATCCTCCCTCATTTGTCACTAGTGGCTCCTTCTGTCTGAACTGAAGCACAGGTCTGGTGAGACCTTTCCAGCAAAGCTTGTGTAAGCTTCTCCTCAGTCTCACTGCCAAATTCTGCTCCGCTTCACACTTCATTTCTTCTTCAGAATATCTTCTATATTCTAACACACATGTTAGCTGTTTTCTGTTCTCCCTGAACACATCCATGTTTATATAAACTGTGTGCTAGTAACATTAACGTTGCATTGCAGAGTCAGTGGGACTGGAGACATGATTCAAAGGATAAGAGCACTGACTGCATTTGCAGAGTATCTGAGTTCAGTTCGCACCACCCACATGAAGGCTAACAACTGTCTGTAACTTCCCGAACATGGAAGCAATGAAACTGATATGATAGAAGGATAAATCATATTATTTAGTGAGGAAGTACATCATATCTGTATGTGCATAATCACAGTTTCCACATTTGTTTATTTTTTAAAGATTTATTTCTTAACTGTGTACATGTGTGCGTGTGTATGTGTGTGTGTCTGTGTGTCTGTGTGTGTGTGTCTGTGTGCAGAGTATATGGGAATACAGCTGAGAGCAGAGGCCACACAGGGTATAGGATCCCCTGAAGCAGTTGAGGGGGCCCTGACCTGGATACTCCACTGCAGAGTCATCTCTTCAGACTCAGCCAAATTAAAAAAAAATCATTTTATATGTGTTTTGCCTGTATGTAGGCAAATGCACCATGTGATTGGAATTCCTGTGTAGGAGATCATGGTTCTGGAATTACAGAAATTTGTTAGCCAGGTGGATGCTGTAAATCACACTTGGGTCCTCTGTAAAAGCAGAAAGAACTCAGTCTCTGAACCCTTTCTCCAGCCCCATCAGCCACATGTTTTTAAAAAGATGTTTTTTCAAGCTAATAACAAGAATGTATGCCATAGAAGATTTTTCCATGCCAGAAGACAGAGGAGAGAGAGAGAGAGAGAGAGAGAGAGAGAGAGAGAGAGAGAGAGAGCGCACTGATGCGTTAAAAGCCAAACCAACTAAACAAACAGAAATATTTTTACCTGTGAAGGACTCATGAGGATAGTGAAATAGAGAAAAAGAGAAAAAGCATGAAGATAATATCAGGAGGATTCACAGTCCAAAATTAAATATTGTTTCTGAATAGACAGGTAATTCACTTTGTGTAAACATTAGATCCCGCACAATAACACGGTAAACACAAATAAGGGCACAAGTCTGAATGAGAGATGGGACACTGAAAAACTGCAACAGGAAAAAGTTACGACCTCAAGTGAGCATGGAGGAAATCCTGATTTCTCTGAAGGTGTAATTTCAAGTACCCGTGAGCTCTGAGGCCTCCACACTCCCGTCTTCAGTCAAAGTCTTACTCTAGTTTGCTTGACCAAGTTAAAACAAGGAAGTAATCTAGAAGAAAGGACAGGGAGTCAACGATGAAAACTGTCTAGGCAGGAAAGGAAAGCAGTTTCAAAGCATCACATTTAACACTGAGAAAGCACTAGTCTATACAGGTTCACATAAACACAGATCCCCAACTATCAGTTCAGTTTATTACAGAGCAATGGCTCATGGGACCAGCTTCTGCAGCAATCTGCAAGCCCTGTAGACTTGCGAACTCCTGAAAGAAGATTCCTCCCTTCTCCTCACCAGGAGCCCCAGGAGATCTAAAGCCATTCCTTGTTGGCTGGCGTCCTTTTTCCTCAGCACCTTTACCAAAGCACTGCAATCAACCTCAAACTCATTTTGTTGGGCATGCATACACATAAACATGCATATATGTGTTTATGTCCCATCGTTTTAGCCTCAAGGAAACTATTTCATATACTTTATGGAATTCCTCCTACAACTTTTGCTTGTCTGTTCTTTGGTTACATTTTTTAAAATCTTTGTTTATGTGAGTTTGTACCTTGTGTGTGTGTGTGTGTTTGTGTGTGTGTGTGTGTATTTGTGTGTGCACTTTCCATGGCTTGCAGATGAAGATTACTCTTCTTTACAACTTATAACCTTTTATAAAAAAGATTCTATCTTTATGTGTATGTGTGCCCACAGGTATGTAAATGTCCCACATGTATGCCTGATACCTCAGGAGGCCAGAAGAGGATGTTGAATAGCCTGGAACTGGAACTGTGGCTGGGTGTTTGCACCATTTGCTGGGTACTGTACCCAGGTCCTCTGGAAGAGCACCAAGTGCTCCTAACTGCTGAGCCACAACTTACACCTTTAATTTTAATAGGTTAAATCATATTTAGCCTATAAAATTTCCTATGATTTTTACAAAATGAGGCATCTAGATGACCATACTCCATGATAACCATACATTTGACTTTTTTAAAGTATAAAATAAGAAAATAGTTCAATAAAAAAATTCTAATTAATTCTTGGGTTCAAATGTTAATAAAATCACAATGGCAGAAGCCTTGAAAACAATAGAAAATAAGAACATTGTCTGTAAACATTTAACACTGACAAAGATTAAAGATGTCATGAACTAAGAGTTTACTTTTTAAAAAGTAAAATAAATGTATGAAAAGCAGGTCTGTACCAAGATGCAGACTTCAGATCAGTTTGAGCCTTGAATTTGTAATTCATAATTAAACAAAGTAAAAATAAGGTATAATATGAATGTAAACCATTTAGTTTATTCCCTGAGTGTTAATAAATACCGTGTCTTTAACTTCCTCCCAGCATACCACGGAGACACTGTGGTCTAGAGATCTTCTGGATTCTCCCCTGCCTGCTATCAGCACTACTTGCAGCATTCTGTGCAAAGAGCACTTTGCCAGGATGGTCTCCCTCTCTGCAGAAGTCTTTGGAATAACTATGGAAAAACAAGCATCATGTGTAAGACAAATTGAACGCTCAAGAATACATTTTGGAGCACCTTGTAAACTCTAATTATCAAAGCCCTCTTGGACTCATGCATTGGTTTTGGCAATTTGGAAGCAAAAGGAAACCAGACAAAGTGTTCAGGAGGACGGCATGCCTCTGTGAGGTACAAAGGGAATTGTAAACACGGCCTCCCTGTCCTGCCATTAGTCTTCTTAATGATTCTGTGCCACCCCTCCCCGAGATAACATCTTTTTTCACTCTATGCTTGGGCATTGAGAAGCCTAGAGGAATGTTGACTTTTTCCCCTTTTATCAATCTTCAGCCTAGAAATAAGCAAACGCTAAAGGGAAGGGATTAGAGAGGTTTAATCAACACTGTCAAATAAAGAAAATCCTCCTCTGAGTGCCAGGTATATTAAACTCCTGATCTTACCATTGCCTGGGATTGTGACAAGCACTATATCTCTGTCAATTAAATATAGTGCTGGAGAGAATGATTTAACCAGCTGCCTCTTTCATTGCCACTGAGGAACATTAATTAGTGGGAAAGGTGTGTTTCTCTCATAAATAATGTGCCTCATCTACATATTATTCAAATGCACCACTAAACCCACAAACAATAAAGTTTTTTTCAGATGTGCATATGAGCTTTGGAAAAGGTAATATTCAAACATATGTGTCTATAAAGTAATTTGGAAAATAAAATTGGAATATACCATCTTTCAACGTCAGACCACATGTTTTTAGTATTATAAGTAAATTGGTTTATATTTCTCCTTATATTTCAAAAGTCCTCATTTTGTAGTATATATAATTTTATATATTACTTCATTCACAGGGTAATTGTTCAGAGCCAAGGTCTCAAGTTGCTTAAGCTTGCTTTGAACTTGAATTTGCTATGTAGATGAAGATGATTTTGAACTTATGATTCTCCAGTCTCCATCTCCTCATTACTAGAATTACATGCTCCTGGGGATTGGTTTCCTGCTCACCATTAAGGTGTTCTACCAAGTGGGCTGTATGTCTATCTCTTCTTAAATCCCCTTGCAAAAAAGGAAAACCTTAAGGGACAACATCTGAAAGATTGTCTAAGTTTGCAAAGCTTCGCCTCTCCTATTAATCACCTTCATTTTGTTACTGATCATAATTCTAAATAAACTTGTTTGAAAATAATAAAGTCACAAATTTGGTAAGAGTTACAAAATATGCTTGGAAAGTGTCACTTTGAAGATGACATCTTCTATTCTTTCTGAAGTAATGGGAAGCCTCCCATTGACTCAACTTTCCTCTGACTTGCAACTAGTTCTTGCATGGTCTGCCCTGGTGTATCAGCTAAGCATCCCTGACAAAACAGATTGCTCTGAACTTGAGGCTAGTGAGCTGGTCTTACATATTACTACCTCTTCCCATTCAATAATGGAGATATTGTTTAATGTCTTTCACCTTATTATCTTCTTCATTTTATAAATAGATTGATTCACAATGAATAGTACAAGTAATGGCATATCAATTTTTAGAAGAAATTATATGTGAAGTATTTAATGTTCTTGTATTGGAAATTTAACAAATTGATTACACATTTGCTGTAATCTAAGTGGCAAGCATAAATCATACAGTTATGTAAGAACTCAAAGGTTTCCGAATTTGATGAAACAGATGAATAGCTCAATTAATTTTAAGTAGAGTGAGTGCTCAAGTTGAAGACCATATAGAATAAGATAGAAATTAATCTGAGTGACTCTTATCACAGGTCCATCAACTGATATTTTGGGGTTGAGAAGAGTAAAGTTGAGCAAGTTTCCTGAAACAGAAATACGGAGATAGGTCTTGGAAAAGAAGTAGAATACAGCAAGAGGTACACATAGGCAGGGGAGTCTAAGCATCATTACCACTGTCTGGCCAAAAAGAGAAGAGCATAGGGCATAGAAGAGATTGAAGGCAATTTGACATCACTAAAAGAATTATCTGTAAGAAGGTTGAAAAACAGCTGGCTAGAAATTAAACAAGTCATTAAAATCTGAGACTCTTAAATATTTTGCATTTTATTCTATAAAGAAAAGAGATAGAGAGTAGTAGAAGAAATAAGGAGAAAGTATTAAAATCAGTCCTCTTAAGCCACACTGCATCTGCAGTCATCTTAACTGTGATGATATATAGATGCCAGTTCATTCAAGGCTTGATAGAGTGGAGGAAACCACAGTTCAGCTCTGCATTCCCATACTTACCAATGGGGAGAGAATTTCAAGACCACAAGTGGATGACTAAAACTATTGAAATGAGTTCTGCATATGTAAGTTTTGGTCACATACACTATGAACAATGGTATATGACCAAATGTTGGCATTCGTATTCTCTCTCTCTCTCTTTCTATTTCTCTCTCTCTTATCATGCACTCTGCATTCACTGTCCATCAGCTTACTCTGGTGTGAAGGTTCACTGCATGTAAGGTTATGTCATGTGAATTAATAATCTAGCCCTGGTATCACTGCATCATATTGTCTCACAGTCTCACTTGATCACAGCTCCATGGTACTTTGACATAAACCGTTACTCATGATAGACATGCTGACTAAAAAGCCCGCAGCACATGCAGAATGGATACACTGAAAAAAAATCAACATTCAAATCCTAATCTGGATGGGGTGAATGGTCATGGAAGTTCATCATCTGCCACCGAGTGAAGAACAATTAGAAACTCATGGATATTTCACCTCTAACATTTTCTATTTAATATTTTGGTTATTAGTAGACTGCTTTCCCAGTAAAACTATAGAAAGAAATCACAGATAGAGAGACTACTAGACCGTGTAATAGAAGTTCAGTTTAAATTTAAAAATCAACTGACAGAAAAAAAAATTAGTAGAAAAGCTTATGTCATATAAATCATTTTTTAGAAAAAGCAAAAATATCATCTTGGATATGCATTAAAGTAAAGGAAAATTTAAAGTCAAATAGCTTCATTGCATAAAGATACAATTATCCACTACTTAGGAAGACAAGAGGCTCTGAATATGAGTGCTCAGAGCACAACTTCAAAATACATGGACCAAAAGTTAATAGTTTTTTAGAAAATCTAGTACTATAATTCTCTGCTTCCAGATTCTCTGTACATTTGATCAATTTTAGGGGAAAACACATTTTAAAGATTACAAAGTTCTGAACAGCACAATCAGGCTGTCTAAATGAGAATTACAGATCAATCAGCCTAAGAACACCAGAATGCAGGGACGCTGTCTAAATGAGAATTACAGATCAATCAGCCTAGCAACACCAGAATGCAGGGATTCAGGCATTAGGGAAGATTCTCCAAGGTGGACTATACTGTTTACATAAAACAAACATAAAAATTAAAAGAATTGAAAACATATAGCATATAAACTACTCCAAAAAAGGTAGGAAATTAGAAATAATGAAAATACTTAAATCCTTGAAAATTATAAAGTATTGTCAAAGATTCTTGGGTTAAGAAACATTCAAAGTAAAATTAAAATAGAGCAACTTGAGAATACAGCTTGTGAAAAGATGTGGGATGTAAATAAGTGAATCTGGGCAGGAATTTTCTCTTAGTCAATATGGGGAAGATCCTAGTTGGCTAGGTCCCTACCCAAAGTGAGTGGAAAAGGAATTTCTGACTGATTTAATATTTGCCTTTTGAGTTTCAGAACCCATTAGGAAAAAAAGAACAGCAACAACAAGGGCCTGGTGTGGTGGCATTTGGAACCTCAAGGCTGGGAGGTCCGAGATGAGTGGAGCCCCAGGGCTGGCCGGCACCTCACCTAACCTACCCACTTATTGCTTCTGGAATTGATAAATCTCTAGTGACACACAGAAGGGAAACCCCGAGATATAGCGAGCAGTGTGAGGAGTCGGCAAGGCTGTGAGCACCATTCAGTCTCTATGAAGCTCCTAAGAGAGCACGGCTAATTATGCTTCTCAACTCACCAGCTTAGCAAAAATATGAAGACATTAAAAATACCGACACGTTACAAGGAAAGTGAAGGATACTTACTTTAGTGGATATTCATCCACTAAAGAAATTAGACTCATAATCTGAAAGATCACAGGAATGAACGACATGAGACCAGATCATTTTAATGTAGAATTTCATTAAAATTTTACAGAAGTGTAATCAATCCAACGCAAATATTTTCCAAAGATTTGAGAGAACTATTCCCAATTCTTTTAATGATAACAATATGACTATTATCTTCAAACCAGACAGTTACACACACACACACACACACACACACACACACACACACACACAATTAGAGATAAACAATAACTTTCATGACACAAAAATTTTCAAAAAAAAATTTGTGAATTTTGAGATAGACATACTTAAGCTGATTTAAATATCACACTACATATGTGTGCATTGAAACAGCTGATAGTACCACAAGTAGCTACAACTTTTACATTTTAGGCATCAGTTAAAATAACTTTAAATTAAAGGAAATGATGGAATTATCACGTCACATATCATATCATATCTTTAAATTTCTCTAAAAAATGCAACATACTTTATATATAAGTTTTTCAAAACATGCCCAGTATCTATACACAGTCCCCTGGAGTACCTACAATGAATTATTTAGCTTAGGACCATCACAGATACCCAAATCTGTTAATAATTAAGTCCATGTGAAAAGGCAGGATATTTACATACAATAGATACAAATTCTCCAACATACATTAAATCACCTCTAGAATATTTGAAATCTCTAATCCATTGGAAATGCTGTATAATTAACTGCTGTACATATTCAGAAAAGTGACAGATTTTTCAAGATATTTTTTGATTTCTTTGCATTCAAAAATGAGTAACTTTACTTTTTTTTTACTTTTATTAACTATACTAAAATTTGCAAAATGTAGATGAGAAAAATAAGACTTTAAAGATTAGATTTTAAAGCCATGGTAATTTCATTGAAACATATCATAGAAATTGTTTTTTTTTTCTGAATTCATCCTTAGGCATAATGAAATTCCTATCAAAACCCAATAATCTGTATCTTTTTACAAGATTTACACAAACACATCCAGAAATTGATGGGGAAGGGCCATATTTTAGAATGTCTAAAACAATTTTGCCAAAGAATTATTTGAAGGGAATGTCTTCGCTTTGTTTTGCAGGTTACTTTGCAGATTGTCTTACTACTATTTAGCAGTTGCTGACTTAAGTTAAAGGTGGTGAACAGAACACAAAACACAGCAGGAGACATCATAGACAAGCTCAGCTGATTTTTCAGGGCACAAAGTCCATTTAGTGAAGGAAGCTTAGCTGTTTCATGGGGAAGCCACTGAAGCAAAGAACAGTCATAGAAAAACTCAGGCCAAGGTTCTAACCTGACTTTGTACACGATGACAACTGAGCTGGAAGAAGGGTCAGTAGGTGGACGTTTGTTGAGAACTGACCTGAGTTTGAACCCCGACCAATATCGTGAAAAGAGAGGACTGACTCCCACAAATTGTACTCTGAGCACCACACTTGCATTGTGGCATGCATGATGGCACCTGCCTTTAATTCCAGCACTAGAGAGGCAGAGGCAGGTGGATCTCTGCAAATTCAAGGGCAGCCTGGTCTACATAGAGAGTTCCAGAACAGTTGGGGCTACAGAGAAACCCTGTCTCAAAAAGAGCAAAAACAAAGGAAAACAAAAATATCCAAAAGTTTTTAATTTGACTTTGTCAAAATTACAAACTATTTAAGAATATAAACCACAGAGTTAGATTTTTTTAAAAAAATTCAGATTTTTTTTTACCCCAGATAGAACTGGCATTTATTCGATGTGAAGAAATTGCTAAAAATGGAAATTCTAATCAGAAAATGGAGAAAGTAATTGACTGAGCATTTTGCCAGAGCAGGACAGATAGATGTCAAGCATGAGCGGTGTCCAACAGCATTAAACCACTCTGAAAAGTAGGGTAAAGTCACAGTAAAATCCATACATCTATGAGGAAGGCTAAGATTTGAAAATAAAGTAATGGTCATACAAGAAATTGAAGGAATGGGAAAGGTAGAATCATACCCTGTGAGAGAGAATTAGAACAATAGGCACTCTACAAATTATTTGGGGCTTTTGAATAAAACTAAAGATTTCCTACACTATTTGACCTAGCAATCATACTTAGGATATTTATCCCAGAGAAATAACATTTTATGTTCTCACCCAAATCTGTAAATGAAGGCTCTTAGTTTTCAAGTATCCCTAACTGATGAAAGCCATATCATTCAATGGGTGAATTGTGAAATAAATGAATAGTTATGCACGCTTACTGTAAAATTCTTCTCAGTCACAAGGAGAAACAAGATAATGATCCATTTGACACCCTTAGATATGTGTCAAAGGCAGTATGTTTAGTGAAGGAATTCCATTGTGTGAAATGTAGGATTCCACTCATATAACTGTCTGTGAGAGACAAGTTTTATTGATTGAATCTCCAAAATTTGAGCAATCTCATGTCCTCCAGCAGGTGAGTAGAACATCAAGCCAAGATAGAGTCATAATTGAGAGGAATAATAATCAAAAAGGGAAAAAGATATAGGAAAGCACACTGCAAAGGCAGAGGAATCCTCATGAACAGGTGCTACAAACCCAACAAACCCCAGAGCTGTGTCCACTTTTTGTTCTCATTTTACAGCATCATGAAAAGAGTGAAGTTAAAGAAATTGAGATTGGATTAGTGGTCACAAAAGGATAGGTCAGTCTGAGTAGGCAAGATTGTGGTTATACATATAAATAAGATGCATAGAAGTTCTTGAGATGAATAAAGCACTTGCCAGGTAAATGTGAGGATCATCAGATCCCCACCACACACATAGAAGGCTGGAAAGCATGGCTGTCCGCCTCTACTCCCAGGTCTACAGACGCTGACACAGGGAAACTACACTTGCTGAATCAGCAGAATCTTGGTTTAGTGACAGATTCTGCTTTTATTAAAGAAAACAGAGCAATTGTGGTGGACATTGAATTTCAATCTCAGACCTTCATATGCACACACGTATATGAACGCACGCATGCCTGTACACCCACACACATCCTAATATATAAACACACACCATAATAAATAAATATATTAAACAAATCAATAAAACAGAAAGGCCATATGAAATCTCCCTGAAAAAAAGATCATATGTCCCAACCTGCTTCTAGAATAGTTACTGGCTGTGATACTGTATCACATTAGGGTTAGGTTAAGGGTTAGGGTTTGGGTTTGCAAGCTGTTACCTTTGGGAGAAAATGAATAAAGTACTTAAGGATGAGAATGAATCTATAATCATTGCAATATAAAATGTTAACTTAAAATGTGTCAGTGAGATAGGTGATTATATTAGGGTAAGTCTTTCAACAGTATCTCTTTAACTGAATCTCAGTAGCAAATATATTTAAAATATACAAAGGCACAGAAAATTATTGCTTAGCAATGGAAGTGAGTAAGCTGAACTTGAGAGCAATATTCAAACCATCATAAATGATTCCAGTTAAACGAGACAAAACAAGAGACATACTGAGTAAATTTACTGCAATCTAAAGTCACAAAAATTTTGAATGTAATGTATTTTAAGATGATGGTATTTATATTGAATAGACCCGGAGAAGTTTGAATTATAAGATATTTGATATGCTTCACATGTACCTTTAGACTTGAATGAATTTAGTTTGAGCTTAGGATAGAATTTTGTTTCTATATACAGGCAGCAAAATAAAATTTCTAAATACAATTTTATATGTAATTTAATTGTAATGGATTTCCATTTAAGGATTTCTTTTGTTTGTGCCTGGGATCATCTATACATTCTAAGAGTATTTCTATGTATTTAAGAATGTAACTATGTTTGTGATATGCCTTGGTTTGCCAACTTAATTGAATATAAAGATGCTTTTGAATGTATGCTTCAGTTCTTTTTCTGATAAATATATATTGAGAGATACGGTCCATCCAAATGCTTGGCAGAGATACAAGGTTTGAGCTATTCTTTCTTTTTAAAACTGTTTTCAGCTCCCACTACTGCAGGTCTCACAGCTTCTCTGCTTAATTAGTCAGACCCTCCTCACATAGTCCCACCCAAGACGTGGCCCAAGGAACCTCCGTGCTCCTCCTGGTGATGATATAGTTCCTGGTGATGATCATTGCCATGATTATTGAGCTTTTAAACTAGGGTTGGGCCTTTGGCTACTTTTCTCCCTTAGTACTTTGCATAGTATCATCCAGAACTATGAGAACTAGTCTTCAGGGATGAGGCCTCCAGTCATTTCTGTCTCCATTGCTGCAGGTCATGTATACAAAGTATGTCCTGTGTTTGGGAATAAGGTCTTAGTTTCAGGTTCTAGGGGGTAATCAAGCACTGTGTCAATAGCGTGCTATTTGGGGAGTATCTTGGACTATGCTGACCAATAATTTGAAGAGAGTTCTCTTATTTGGCACTGTTTCTATTAAATAGTCTTTAGCTATATACATGCACTCTTATGAATAGATAATGTATGTGAATTTTTCAGTAGGCTTCTGAAGTCATGAACTTCACTCTGTTATTGCACACCACCTAAATTGTTTCTCTCTTCTCTCCCGTCCTGTCTAGCCTACCTTCTTTCTCTACAGTTTACCCGCTTTCCTTATTTCCCCTGTCATCATGCCTGTCCAGCTTATCCAAGCTCTCTTGAGCTCCTTCCCCTTTATCCCCATGGCTCCTTGTATATCTTTCCCTCCAATCTTGCCAGTTGAATACTTCAGTGTTCCCCACTTCCCCCTTTGTAACGTCTGTATTTTACTACTTCTTCCTCTCTCTTTCCTTACCTTTATCTCCATGGTATCCCCAGACAAATGTAATTGCTTACTCTATCTATCCTTATATTTATGGACAACTATACCATTCATCACTCATCAAAGAATCTTCTTTTTTTTCAATAGATGGAGATAGTTTCAGAGTTCAACAACTGATAATCAAGGTCTTATTGATGCCCAGTCCTAAGTAATGTATCTACAATGGAACCTCTTTAACTAAGGCTTATGGAACAGAACAGAACAGAACAAAAGGCAAAGAGGATACTGATCCATTTCTCAGTTCTCATCAGTGAAGTTTCCTTATTCAACAAAGCACTATGCATAGAGAAGGTCACAACTGGACACAATTTAGAGAACAGGAGACTCCAGATAGTATTTTCCTGGATAGGCGTCATAATTAAACCACACCTTCCTGGCAGAGGGACTATTGCAGAAGAAGGTACAGAAAGACTGTAAGAGCCAGGATGAGCCCAGGATCATAAGAAAGAGTTCCAGGGCTCAAGGAAGTTGCTCATATGATTTTACAGCAATGTTATCACCATGGATAAGACCAATTCAAACTCAGACAAAAACCCAGCACAGACTTGGAGAATGGGCAACAAGCCCCAACCTTAGCCAAAGAACTATTGGCGGCTGATTATTGAGTGAAGAGAGACACTAGATAGGTTAACAATGTTCCGGTTCATGAACTTGCACTGAGGGACATCTGAGTACATAACATGAATCAATAATCCTTAACATATAGAACTGAATACATGAAACCCAGTTGGGGGAGGGGATCTGAGGGTATTTAGATGGAGGAAAGATATTTAAGATGACTGAAATTTTTTTATAAATGCATAAAAATACAACAAAAAGTATACCAAAATGTATCCAGAACATTGTAAAGGAATATTTTATACTTTCCATTGATGTAGAAAATCTGAATGGAATGAATGAAACTCTAAATTCAATGGATCTACCAAAGTTAAAGGAAGAATAGATTCATATGTTAAACAGATCCATAGCAAATAAGGAAATCGAAATAGTAATACAAAGACTCCCAGCTAAAGGAAACAAAACAAAACAATAAAAAAACACAAAACCTTGCCCAGGGGGATTCACAGCAGAATCTCACCAAAACGTCAAAGAAAATGTACAAGCAATCATACTTAAATTATTCAAAAAGGTAGAAACCAATGAAGAACCCTCAAATCTCTTCTGCGAAGTCAGTATTACTCTAATACCAAAACCATGTAAAGACATCAAAAAAGCAAATTATGCCCATATCTCCAATGAATACAGATGCAAAACTTCTCAACAACGTCCTCCCAAACAAACTATAGACAATTATCAAAAAGATCATCTGTCACCATCACATTTACTTTATCCCATAGATGCAAGGAAGTTTCAAGTTGCATAAGTCCATGACTGAAATAAATCATATAAATGGGATTAAATATAAAGTTGTATAATCACCTCAATAGATACAGAAAAGACATTGGACCTACACTTAAGATAAAGTCATAGAGGCAATTAGACTTGAACAAACACACCTCAACCTAAATAAAACTATATAGAACAAACCCATAGCCAACACCATTATAAGTAGAAAAAATCTAGAATTCCTATTAAAATCAGGAACCAGACAAAGCTGTCCAGTAACCACACTTCTTTTCAATATAGTTATTAAATGTCTGGCTAGAACAAGACCAAAGAAGGATATTAAAGTGGTACTAGCTGGAAACGAAGCTATCAAATTATCTCAATATACAGATGATATATTATGCATAAGAGGTTTCAAAAATTCAACTAGACAGCTTCTAGAAATTTCAGCCACTTTCAACAAAGTGGCAGGTTACAAAATCAATTTACAAAAATAAGTATTGAAGCTGGAGAGGTTATGAGTAGAGGCTGTTTCAGCAGAAGACCCATATTGAATCCCATCACCTACGTGGCAGCTAACAACCAGCCAGGAGATCTTACACTCCCTTCTGTCCTCTGTAGGCATTACATGACATGGGTGCACATACACACATGCAGGCATAACCCCCATACATATAAAAAATAAATTAATTTAAAATGTAGTGTTTCCATACACAAATAGCAAGCAACAGAGAAATAATTCATGGACACATTCTTGTTTAGGAAAGTCTCAGAAACAGCTAATAGAAACCCTAAGGGAAAACACTAAAGATGTCAAGGAAAAATTTAAATCTCTGAAGAAAGATAGAGGAAAGCACAAGGAAATGAAAGATATTCCAGGCTTGTTTATGGATTTGTATACATAATATTGTGAAAATATCATTCTACCAAAATCAATTTATAGATTCAATGAAATTCCAGCCAAAATCCAAAATATTCTTCATGGAAGAAATATAAATATCCATCTTAAAATTAAGATGTAATCACAGAAGACTCCAAACAGCTAAAACAGTCCTGATCATAAAGATCTATAGTGGGCTATTGTCAAAACACATCTCAAATTATATTACAGAGTTCTAGTCATAAAACAACATTGTGTTTGCACCAAAATTGACATTTAGCTCTACAGAACAAAAGAGGAGACCCAACTATTGAGTGCAGACATTACAAATACAAATACAAATGCAGATTTGACAAAAGTGCCAAGAACTCACACTCAAAGAGAGGCAGCATCTTCACCAAATGATGCTGGCACAAGTGGATCTCCACATGTACACGAATGACATTAGATCCTGGGCAATGACCATACAAAAATACCAAATCCAAATGAATAAAAGACCTCACTGACAAACCTGGTATGATGCAACTCTTAGAATGCACAACTAGTGCCATACAGGATACAGGTGCAGGAAAGGACTTTCTAAATTAGACATCAGTCATTTAGGAATTAATGTCAACTATTGACAAGTGGGACCTCATCAAAATAAAAAGCTTCTGTACAGTAAATAAACAATTATATGAGAAGTCCAGAGAGTAGAGAATATCTACAACACCTATGCATCTGACAGAGGATTTCTATCCAAAATATAGAAAGAACACAATAAACAAAGAATCAAGAAAACAAATGACCCAATTAAAAGACAGTCTATGGATCTGAACAGAGAACGCTCAAAGAAGAAATAACAATAACTTAGAAACACTGCAAAAAGGGATCAACAGCCTTACTTATTAGGGAAATGTAAATCAAAACCACTCTAATATATCAATTTACCCCTGGCAGAATAGCTAAGATCAAGAGAACAAATGACACCAAATTCAGTCAACAATGCAGGGAGAGGGAAACACACATTCAGTACTGCAGAGCTAGCCAAACAGCACAAAAACTGTGGAAATCTTCAAAGACTAAACAATAAATGGAGCATATGATCCAGCTATGCAATTGTTTGATGTACACGCAAAAGACTCATTGGACTGCGGAGATACCTGGACAGCCATATGTGTTGCTGCTATTTTCACAACAGTCAAGAAATGGAAGTAAATTCAACGATCCTCAACTGATGAATGCATAATGAAAATGTGGTACTATTCAGTGGTAAGGAAAAACAGAATCACAGAAAGTGCATGTAAACTGATGGCACTTGACATTGCTGTATTAAGTGAGGTATGCAGACTCAGAAAAAACAGTGACATTAATTGGCTCTCATTTGTGAATCTTAGCTCCAGATCCTCAGGTGAGAGTAAATATCTCGATGTAATGACGTGAGCCAGGGAAATGGAAAAGAATTATGGGAGTAAAAGGAGAGGCGCTCAAGAGAGAGGGTAGAAGATTGCAGGTGTCATCATTAGGAAGAAAGGAAAAAATGAAGAGAATTTACCAGAAGTCAGTGGGAGCATTATGCAAGGAACCATGGGAGAAAAGGGGCCATGGAGGTCACAGAGGAGGGGCTGTATCTTAAGAAAGGTATTTTCAAGTGGGGAATGGAAAGATGGAGGTCTCTTCACTGCAAAGAGTGGAGGGAAGATTATACAGGAGGTGACAGAGGTGAAACAAATAATGTTTAGTCTGTGTGAAAACCAGATGGATGTCTGTTAGTTCAAAACCCTACTGAAAACATGCAATGCACATTATATATAATATGCATATCTATAGCTGAAGGCTAAACACCAAGAAAGTGTCATCAGTTGTTCAAAATTATGGTGAAGAGCAAAACAAAGAACCAAGGGAAAAGCAAACCCAGAGTTGGAGAAATTAACCAGCTAGACATCTGCCAGGGGATTAATATACAGAATACATAAAGAACTCAAAACACATAGAACCATGAAAACAAATGACCCAGTTAAAAGATGGATTATGGATTTTGAATGATGAGTTCTCATAAGACCCAGTCAGATTGGATAAGGTTTAGTGAAAAAATAATACAAAATGCTCTGGGAAAAAAAATAAGGCTCATTCAGTGCAGGAGGGATCGAAAACTTGAGCAGCCACTATGGAAACAGCATGGAGAACTCTTAAAAAAAACTAAAATTGAATCTACCATACGATCCAGTTATACCATTCCTTGGTATATACTAAAAGACTCATCCTACTGTAGTTACCTGTATATACATATTTGTTGCTGCTCTTTTCACAGTAGCTAAGAAATAAAAGCAAACTAAGTTCTTTCAGTTGAGGAATGGATCATGAAAATGTGGTGAATTTGCACATGGAGTTCTATTTCTCAGTTCAGAAACATGATATAGAACTAGAAACTATTATGCTAAGTAACTAACATAGACTCAGAAAAACAAACTGCATAAATCCCTCCAATTGTAGATCTTGGCACAAAATCCTTGTATATGAGCATATATCCTGATATAACTACAGGAGCTAGGGAAACGGGAAGAAGCTATGGAGGTAAAGAGAAAGGAGGACCTGAAAGAGAAGGACAGCAGGAGATGGCTGTTACCAAGGATGAAATGGACAAAACAGGGGTGTTTGACTGGGAGGGGAGGAGGGATGGTTACACAAGACGCGGGGATAAAGGAGAAGGAGGAGCTCAAGAGAAGGAGGATCTTATGAGTCAAGTGTTATCTAGTGGTTAACAGTATAACTGAAGAGGAAAAATGGAGGGTTAGACATGGAGAGAAGAAAAAGTGATGCTTAGGTGGTGTGAGATGCCAGAGTTCACAAGGCTACTAAAACATATACACAATAATGGTACTCATGTGCATATGTATAACTGAAGGCCGTGTAACAATAAACACAGTGACAGACAGGAGATACCTCCCTTCAGGGTAGTCCAAAACTATTGCTACAATCCTTGATTAACTCCCAGAACTTGAAGGCAAGACAGGGTATACTTAAAACACAGGATTTGGAGCCATGGACCTGGAACTGGCCAGGAAGCCTCCTCCTTGAAGACTAGCTCATCATTTCAGAGCATGCTCTGCAAACTGCCAATGGAGAAAATCAATCTTTGGTCCAAACCCAGATCTAAAGCCTGATAACCACAAACATGACCAGCACATCAAGCTACAGTGGTACAGTAGTGGAATGTTTATCTTATGAATAATTAACAGATACCTAATTGAACATGAAGTCTGCTCAGTAGGAGGGAACTCAAGGATAACAATGTAAACTTAGCCAAATACACAACTGGAAAAACCATAGATCTTAGAGAAAACCTACCATGCCTAGACAAATATAATTTCTTACTTTGTGCTAAGTATGGACTCATATTTACAAACAATTATGTCATTTACCTCTCATCAAAGAAGCTTCTTTGGTAAAAGACAGAGTCTATTATAGAGTTTCACAATTGGTCACCTACTGAGAATAAGTGTCTATGAGATGCCCAACCCTAGGGACACATCTGCCATGGAACATTCACACCCAAGGCACATGAAACGTAGTGGGTAGAGAGAAAAATAATGCATCTCTACTCTCATCAGCAAAGTGTTTACATGCAACAGAAGGCGATGAACAAAATGATCCACAACTGAACAAAGACTAGAGAATAAGAGACTACAGAGTGTGGGTCCCAAGACAGGACTCTTATAATAAACATGACCCACCCAGGGCTCCGGGTCCATTGTAGGAGAAGTGGTAGAAAGATTGTAAAAGCCAGGGGAGGAGGTGCACGACTCCTGGAATCTTGCTCATATGAACTTACAGCTATGGCAAAAGGATCTTCAAAACTCATGCAAACTGAGTCAGACAAAAACCAGCACAGAACTTGAGCAACTGGCAGGAGGCCACAACTGTGGCATGGGACTATTTGTAGATGATCACTGTATACTTTTCTTTGTTTCTATTTCATTAATTTCCATTCAGATTTTGTCTTCTTGTCTTCTGGGCTTAGATTAATGCCTTTCATGATTCTTGAGTTGCAATATTAAATCATTTATTTGTGCTCTTTCTGATTTTTTAATGCAGGCGCTTAGAGCTCTCAGATTACCTCTTAGGATTGTAAGTGTCCCAGACATTGTGTTGTGTAGTGGTGTGCTGTTCATTTAATTCTAGGAATATTTTTATTTCCTTCTTAATTTCTCCTTTGACTCATCCATCATTCAGGAGTGCGAAGTTTAATTTCCATGAATTCATGTAGTTAATGGGACTTCTTCTGGTATTGATTTTAACTTTATGTCATTGTGATCTGATAGAACACAATGAATTATTGCAATTTTTTGTAGTCATTGAGGTTTGTTTTGTGCCCCAGTATGTGGCTGATTTTGCAGAAAGTTCCATGGAGTGCTGAATAGAGAATATATTCTTTAGTGTTGCATAGAGTATTTGGTAGATGTCTGTTAGGTACATTTGACGTATGGTATTATTTAATTCAGATTGCTCTGTGCACTTAACTACATAAAAACAGTTTTGCAGGACTTTAGATCACAGAATAATCCCAACTCACTAGTAGTAGGGGACTTCAAAATCCCACTGTCTTCATTAGTGGCACTTTTATCTAAGGGGTTATCTAGTGCAACCTAAGCCCTCTCAATGGCAGAGAACTCGGGTGGTACTGTAAACATGGTCAAATGCACGTGGCTGGAGATGTTGTAGCTCTTAGAGGCAACTTTATCTCTGTTATATCTCTCGACACATGAAACTTCATAATGCATGCAAGATGTGTATCCTATGCATTATACCAGTCATCAAGAAGATCATGCTTGCAACAGACTCTAAGTGACACATCTACAGTGAAAACTCTGCATCTAAGGCTCTTGGGACATATCAGAACAGCAGAAGATAAAACACTAATACATCCCTCAACTCTAATCACGAAGCTTCCTCATTGAGCAGAGTGCCATGTACACAGAAAGCCACAAATGGCAAAGTTTTAGATAAAAAGAGACTTCGGAGTGTGCATCCCTTTATAGGGACTCCTATATTAAACCTCACGCACCATTGGCTGAGGGACCGTTGCCAGTGATGGTGGAAAGATTATAACAGTTGTGATTGGTACCTGAACATAAGGATACAGAGGCTTTCCAGCCTCTGGAACTTGTTCATATGAATTTACAACAATAATGACAGCATGCTCAAGATCCATGGGACTCAATAAGACAAAAAATAGGGTACTGGCGAAATGACTGAGTGGTTAAGAGCACTGACTGATCACTCTTGTAGAGGACCCAGGTTCAGTTCCCAGCACCCACATGATGCCTATCAACTGTCCATAACTCTTCTGACATCTGTGGACATTATATGACACAGGTACATTTACATCCATGCAAGCAATTCATACACATAAAATAGAAAGAAACAGTAAAACAAATAGCAAAACTAAAATAAATACATAGTAAAAACCAAACAGCATAAAACTTGAGAAATGGACGGCAGGCCCCAACCTTAGGAGAGGAACCACTGGAAAATGATTGCTACAGGTTGAGGGAGAGTACATCTTTTTTAAGTGAACAACTCTATATAGACTGACTTGATCTCAGTGGCTGAGCTTGACGTGAGTGACATGTATGTATGAATACTTGACCAGATAGATCTGAACATATATGACAAAATATATGAAATCTGGTAGGAGGGTATGGACGTGTGTGGATGGGGAAGTGGTTTAAATTTGATTAAGTTCTATTATATGGAATGCACAAAAACTCAATGAAAAAACATACATTAAAAAGCAAAAATGAACATCCATGCACTGTAGTATTGAAAAATATGAAATCAATTTTGAAGAAACTGTTGATAATGATTACACATATTATAGTAATGTCAAAATAAAACCTAATATCATGCAATGCTACATATATGAGAAAGTGCATCATAGTTTGTAACTTTGAAATTTTCACTGTGTTTGTGTTAGAATATATGCAAAATTGCCAAAGTGCCTATTAGTTTTTAAAATTTCACAACCTTGAATCTTTGTGTACCATGCTTTAGTTTGTCAAAAGTATTAAATATGAATCCATCACATCTAAGTATGTTTATATTTATTTTTGTGTGCTTGTATGTGCATGCATGTGTGTGGACATGTGTGTAGACTCATGCATGTCATGGCATGCAGGTGCAGCCCAGAAGACACCCCGAGGCACTGGGAACTCTGTGTCCACTGTGTGGCATGTGGCCGTTGACTGGTGGTGAGGGCTTGACCTCTCACCCATCACGCTGATCTTCTCTCCTCCTTTCTTCTTCCACGATCTCTGGTTTCTTCATCAATGTGTGGGAAATGTGACTTTCCTGTCAATCACCATTCCCTCATCAATCTATGCCATTAATGCATTTTCATAAAGACATTTGTTCATTCATATTTTACTTTTCTGTTACATAATACTTATATTTGTGTTTTATAGGAAAGCATGTCAGTGTCCCAGGGAATTCCTCCAACTTGGGATTTTTTTTGTCATACTCAACTACTGCTATACTAATGCCAACAAGACTGAGACATTTAGCGCCCAGGTTTCATCAGTAGTAACTTCCTTTCCCATAGCCTTCAAAAGGCAGAGAGGAAACACTCTTGCATAGAAACACCTTGATCAATCACCTCAGCCTGAAATACAATTTTAAGATATCAGACTGTTACTTATATATCACTATATTCATTTCCTGTCAGTGCAATCCTGTGTGTTTTTTAGACTGGACTGTTTGAATTTGGCTGCAATTCTTCACACAATTTTGATCATGTTGATATGACCTAATAGGGGTTTACTTAGAATGCATTGTGGGTTAAAATAAGATAGACATTCATTGCAGAACTGGTATAAACATGGTACAAACCTAATACAATAATTTTATGTGATTTTAGACTTGGTAGCAGTTTCAGGTCTCTGCTCATGCATGCCAGCAGCTGGAAGTCTGTGTTTCTCACAACTTGTAATTCCAGTGTGATTAGTACATATCGTACTTCCATCCGTACTTGGCTTCTATGAATAGATTATGTATTTTCCAGGCTTAGTTTCTGCTAAATGTACCACATAGTTCAGTGCCTCTCCAGCCGAGTGTGCATCTCTAGACTAAATCAAATACTTTACATTGTTCAGTTTGCTAAATCACAGGTGATACACTTTTATTTATTCATGGATGTACTTATTAGTCTTGTCCACTGTCTGAAATCTGATTTTCTGTGTACCGAGCACCTAGAAAGAAAATTACCATACAATATGTTTATTATGAATAGTTAATGAATGAAACAGGACATTTTTAATAAAAGATTTATTTTATTTTTATGCAATGTATGCATGTGGTGCTGTGTGTGCACTATGTGCACACAGGTGTCTGTTGAAGCCAGAAGATGGCATTAGAGTCCCTGAACTAGAGTTACAGGTGGTTGTGATCTATCTGACTTGGATCCTGGAAAACAAACTGTTCATGCTAGTAACCACTGAGCAATCTTTCCAGCCTCTGAGATTATTTCATTTTCTCAAAAACATTTGTATTCTTTAAAGTGTGTTTTCATTACTACTGGTCTATTAAAATTTACAGATTTTAACAAATCTCCTGGAATTTAGCAGATTTTTTAATTTGTTCATAAATGATATTCCTTCAGTTAAATATCATATCCCATGTTGTAACCTATTATAAATTTATTTCTACTGTGCATTGTAATTTAACACTAAGATGAAAATACAAAAAGTCCCTTTAAAACTTTGCTGATGTACTAATCTCTAAGTGTTTTGTAATTGGGAATGTTTTATTAGGGATATTTTATGTCAGGGCAGAAACCTAATTCAACTTGTTTCTCCACACTGACTGAACCTAAACATCAGTGTCATTATTACAAAATCCTACATTCTGACATGAACATAGGTTTTGTACCATTCATTTTCACAAATCTCATGTTTGACACATTGTATTTCAGTCTATGGGAATTTTCATAACAAATGTGTACCACATCCTCCAGAACAAAGATATTGAAGAAAAAGAGGATTTCTTCTGTGTATATTGGTGTTAGTCATTATTACAAGAAATTGATTCTAGACCTAAAGTGTTTAAGAAAAACTCCACCCACAAGAAATCATATATAAGAAACAAAAAATACAGATTTCTGGTAGAATACTTGATGAACAACATGAAATTTCTGATAAGCATGTTGGCTGTTATGATGAATCAGTAGGATCTTCACTGTTTACTAAGGTTCTAGAGTGTTTCTCAACCCAGAACAAAATGGAGCTAAGCTTTATATTTTCCTGCACATAGTACTGTAGACAGCACACTTGCTTTATTTTTTACTGAGCTTTTGTACACTTCCTATGACAGTTCTTAATCAAATTTAGAGCTCCTCCCACATCCACCCCTTTCCCATGGGACGTCATGCATTCCACCAGGCATGGTAATTACTGCTGGTCAAGGGACAGTGCACGGTGTACTTGCTCTATTTTATGACACTCAAATAAGGTACTCTAAAATTGATTTCAGTATTTTATTTCCTCACTAATAAGCAGAAATGACATATTATTCAGATAAGTTGTATTATTTGATCTTCTGATATATATACACATTGTGAACTGATTAAATCCATACTGAAAGAAAATTGAGGTCTGGCTGCGAGGCCAGAGTAAGAGGAGGAGATTCTATCTGGGATTTCATGTGATGAAATAATGACACTGAATGAGTTTCTGGAGGAAGCTAGACATGCAGTGGAGAGTCCTCCTGAGGTCTCTGAGGAAAACACTCAAAATCTCCACGCAAGTTTTGCATTGTGAATTAGTGGATAATGAGGCCTCATGACATATATAAAAATAACGTTACAAATTATGATTGTATTAATTTGGTCTGAAGAAAATATAGTTTGGGTATTTTTAGCACTTCTATTTTCTTGGTAAATTTAGTTTTACTTCATTTGGCAGAAGTGTCTGAAGAACAGTATTAAGTTTAAGGATTGAGCTCAGTAAGTGTGTTGTCCCTGATTAGCATGATGTTATGCATTCATTAAAGTCATACAGAGACCAAAATACAGAAGACACTGCCGAAAAGAATTCACTGTTTTAATCACACAAGCAATTGCAAATCATTACACAAGGCCACTGGGATCTGCAGTGCCCATCTCGCCATCTGTTCATTTGATTTTCTAAAATTCACCCATTCAGTGCATACTAGGGTGGGGCATTGAGCTGCTCAAAGGGTAAAAGCAGTTCTCACAAAGTTGTGAGAACTCCTTTCTTGGGAAATGTGAATACTGTCTTTCCCCATAACGTCCTGATGAATAACCAAAGTTCAGTTCCACCAAACATCTCATTGGAGAACCAATGAGATTATTGAGCTTGCTTACAGAGAGTGGATGAGTGATTACTGTCAGGAGTATAGGTGAGCCCTAAGCCAGCCACAGTACAATCCCAGCATGGATAATGGCTTCACCATAGCCACATAGATGGAGCACTTCAGTTTATTTTCCCTAGCATATATACCCCAGCACCTTCTATACCTGAAGCCCATGAAATTATGGCAGAGGTGGATACAAACGACTGGACTAGCAGCTGGACTCTCAGATTAAGGACCTTCACCTCACTTCCTATGATGGAATATTATCAGTCAACAACTTCTGATGAACCTTTGCAAGGAAGCTCAGATGAGCTGGTGAAGACAGTGGCTTTTATTCTCATGAGATCATGTGCTATTCCACATGAAAGCCCATGTTTCCTTTAGCTTAATGTGCAAGTATAATTAACTTTCAAATATTTGCAAAATTTAGAGCAATATATTGTGTTCACTCACATGTGCTTTGATTTTAGAAGAACCGTCACACAGAATGTCATACATATCTATCATCTATCTATCTATCTATCACATACTTTTATGTATATGAGCATTTTTTCTGCATGTATATAAGCACTCCATGTACATGAAATGTCTGAAGAGGCCAGAGGAGGATTTGGATTCCCTGGGACTAAAGTTACCATATGTTAGCTCTCATGTGGGTGCTGGGAATCGAATAATGGTCCGCTAGAAGAACACCATGTACTCTTGACAACTGATTCATCTCTCCACATATTCTGCCCTGCATAGACTCTTTTGATAGCTAACATACAATAAGTGAAACTTAATAGTTTTACTGTTTTGTTGAAATATTAAAATTTTAAAATGTACATAAAATTAAAAGTCAAAGAAAACAATTATAGCCAATTATTAGTTTAATTTTAAAAGGCATTAAATACAGGAATTTTTTTCTTTTCTTCCTGTAAAAACCAGTATAGACTAGCACACAATACTTGTGTACATAAATGTCCTTTGACAAACTGAAAGATTGCTTGTCTCCACTGGTAAAAATGTTGGCACAACTTCAAAAGAAGCGGAACTTGGAAGCATAATGAATGGTGACTGTGGTTTTGACAGTCTCAAGAAAGGAAGGAAAATAAAAGCAAGAGAGAATAAGGAGCCCTGGTACTTCCAAGGGGGAGGTGATAGGAGGTAGCTAGCATGAATGGTGAGCTCCTAGCACTGAAACTGGAACAGGAGTGCTTCATCCAGTCTGTCTCATAAAGCTGAACTTAGGAAGAAACACGTGCAAACATGATGGGTGAAGGGACCAAGTCCTTCCTTGGTGTTTTCTTTAATGTTTTTTTATACATTTATTCTCAAAAAATTTATAATTTTTGAACATTAAATTGGAACAAAACATTGAAAAATGTCATACAAGAGTTGCATAAGGCAGCACAATAAAACGTAGAATGCGGTTTTGGAAAAATGTACAGTATGTAATGACACATTAGTGTTGAAGGTGGAGGTGACAGCTGGAATCAACTCAAGTGAATTTCCAAAGGAAAAGGAAACCAAAGGGCTGAGCTCCCAGTCAAGGGGTGTTATATCTTAATAACAGCATGCATACTCTTGACAGTTCAATACACAGTAAGATGGGCTCAGGGGCTTGTGGTTATTGCTGTTTTATTTTCTTTTGTTCTCTCATGTTAGGTACAAACATAAACAAAGTAAGAGCTGTTAAAATTAAGATGTTGGATGGAAGGTTTTATTTACCATCCTTCACCTAGTAATGAACGCAAACTTTCAATGCTCGGGGGTAGATAAATTATAATTCTTTCTGAGTCTCTCTGAATTTGGTGATGGAGAACGACAAAGGCTTAAAAAAAGAAAGAAAAGAAGAAACAAGCATATCAACTTTCAAACTTAGATTATATCAGATTTAAATCTGATAAGACAGATGTTTGGACAATTGTTCGTGGTATTGTATGCTTCCACTTCACACTTAAGTTTTTTCCCAAATTGCTATTTCAGTAAAATTTTGGGGAAATTCATCCTCATTAATATTCTTCCTACATTTTAAAATTATAACCACAATAAAACTATGTAAAGAACCACTCTAAAAGCAGTGGTTGGCAAATCTGGCTTCAATTCTTAAAATCTAACCATATAGTTTATTCAGAGCAGCTCATCTCAGGCAGCTGCTATGTATAATTTACACTGGTTTTGTTCAGTGCTCTTCCTTGTTTTTCTCAATGTCTTATGACAGAAAAATTTCCCAGAGGACATGTTTGTAACTAACTCTCTTGTCTCTTAAGGATGATAGTGCTATGCTCATTGAGAGTTAACAGACTTCTGGTACTTGGCTCATTAAGAGTTAACAGACTTCTTCAGAGGCTTAAGGGAGGGGATATCTACTCCCAGGATAGATACTGGGACCAATAAGACACCTGTTTCTGGGATGCTGGGAACAAGCTGTCACATCCCTGTTTCTGTATGCATCAAAGGAGATTTGTAATCAAGCCAGTCCCCTTAGCGAGGGGCTGGGTTGTTTTCTTCCTGTAAAGATGGGAAAATTCTATATGTTTTGTGCTCCTTGAACACTTCTCATAGGTAAACCCATTTGACGTCAACACTATGTTTCCAAAAGAAAAGTTTCTTAAGAGGGGATTAAAATGATCCTCAGTATCACAACAGGACATCTACAGCTGTTCTCATGAACAAGACAGAAGATGAAAGGCAAACACACAATCGTGGTATAGAAGACTTTTTTTATAGTCCTCTCTCTTAAAATTCTTTTTTTTATTGGGGATAGTTGCATTGATACTCAGGATATATATGAGAAAATGTGTAAATTAATACCTGGCTCATTGCAATTTTTTCCAATATATTTATTTTATGGAATGTTTGTGCATTTTAAACAATATATCTTAATCCTATGTTGACCCCCTCCAGTATCTGCAACCCCCAAACCTCCACTGGATTTCATGAACTTGGTCATATTTATTAAGGCTTATTGGGTCAAGTAGCTGTCCCCAGAAGTCTCTCAGTGTGAGTGCATTCACTGGAGACAGATAAGTCTATCTAACATCATTCACTTACAGAAGACCAATTCCCTTCACTCAGCACTGATCAGAGACCAGTATTTCCTCAGGTAAGGTGGGGGTTGCTTATTCCTTTCTGTATTTCTATTCTGGGCTTTTTCTTGTTTGAGGTTGTGTGAGTCTTGTGTAACCTATTACCATTGTTGAAAATTCATAGGAATAACTTTAGATGAGATTTCCATTTCAGTTCCAGCTCAGTGCTCCAAGTCCTGTGTCTGGATCAAGTTCTGTCTTTCTTACTTTTAAGTGTTGGGGAGGAAATCAAGGGCTGAGGCATTGTATCATTTTGGGAGTCTCTTGGACTACCCTGATCAACAATTGGAAAGGAGTTGCCTCTTGTCTTAAGTGTTTCTTGTTATATAGTCTTTACCTATATATGTATACTCATTTACATATATTTAACATGCATTTTTCATTAGGAATATGAACTAATACATTGTTTTCTTAATTCTTTGTTCTTTGAGTTGTTTATATACCCTGAATATTAATCCTTTGTCAGATGTGTAGTTGATGAAGATTTTTCCCAACTCTGTGGGTTTCCTCTTCACTGACTTGATTCTTTATTTTGGTGTACAGAATCTTTTTAGTTTAATGAGGTCCCACTTGATCTTCATTCCTTAGCAACTTATGTCTAATTTTGAAGGTCATTTACTGCACCTGTATCATATCGGGCACTGCCTATGTTTTCTTCTGACTGGTTCAGGTTTCAAATAGCTGTCTTTTATTCATTTGGAGTTGATTTTTATGAAAGATGGATAGAAAAGGTTCTGGTTTTATTCTTCTGCAGGTGGAGATCCAGTTTGAGCACCATCATTTGCTGAAGCTGCCGTCTTTCCTACAGTGTGTGTTCTTGGCACCTTTATCAAATATCAGGTGGTTGAAATTGCATGTGCCATGTTTCGGTCTTCAATTATGTTCCATTGATCTTCTTGTCTGCTTTTGAGTCAGTACCATGCTGTTACTAGGACTATTACTCTATAATAGTATTTGAGTTCTGGTACGGTGATCAAGATTGCTTTGGCTATTCTTAGTCTTTTGTGATTCCACAGAGAAGAAATGGAGAACTCAATATTGAAGAGTAATGTCAGAGTGGAGTATAGGTTCTCTTACTGAAACACCAAGTGGAAAATAACTTGTCCATCTGAACTACCCCCAAGTAAAGTTAACTACATGAGAAAACAAGT
The DNA here is from genome assembly GCA_035773235.1 of Eospalax fontanierii. Classification (NCBI taxonomy): domain Eukaryota; kingdom Metazoa; phylum Chordata; class Mammalia; order Rodentia; family Spalacidae; genus Eospalax; species Eospalax fontanierii. The sequence goes on along the minus strand of CM069547.1, from coordinate 46,556,307 downwards.
CTGTAGCCAAATTCAAGCTTAAAGGTCAGCACCTCAGTGAGTTGCAGAGGCCAGAAAAGTTTACAGAAATTAAGCAGGTTCTGAATTAAAATGTATATATCAAAATGCAGGTGCAGTTGAGGAGAACATCCCACTGGGATGTGGGAGGGGCAGGGGAGTTGGAAAATGGAATGTACGAAGCCAGATACTAGAATACGCATGCTACATGCTAGGATACACATGCATTCCCAGAGCTTAGAATACTCGTCCAATCCCAGTATTCGGGAGGCACAGGCAAGAAGATGAATGTTGAGGATTTCAAAGCCAGCCTCAGCTATATAGCAAGCTTGAGACCAACCTGTGTTAACAAGACCTTGTCTCACAGCATCCCTCCCTTACACACACACACACACACACACACACACACACACACACACACACACCAGATGCGGTTAACTTTTTGGATAAACAAACACTGGAAATGCCCTCTGCAGTCTTTCCATATTCTCCCTTACACATCTCTATGAGATAACATGAGAACCACTTAGGAGATTTCTGCCTTTGCTATTTACCTTCATCTTCTGAAACCAGCAAAGCAAAGAAAAGGCTGTCTAGGGAGTTAACCTTTTCAGCTTCTCCTCAAATGACTTTCTTTTCCCATCTGTTCTGAGTTGAGCATTAATGTCACCCTGTAACTACCAATTGACTTCTACTATTTAGGCCTCTGATAATAACATGTCAGGATATCTGCACAGTCAGCTTCAAATGTGCACCTCTGAAACACAGCAAATGGGGCACAATATCACAGTGTTCTCCGAATTCGTTTTTGTTATGTTTGGTCACTGGAGGAAGCAGATCTTGTTAAATGAAATAATAATAATACTAAAAAAACCTGCTTTCTATTTTATAATCCAGGAGCAAAGACACTTACATTGATTATGATTAGTTTTATTTTTAATCATAAGGATACAAATCCCTTCACATATACAAAATGTTATTCAAAGGGTAAGTCTTCATAGTGCAGACCCAATAGAAGAAAATATTAGGATCTCTATTTCCTTCATAATTGATTTGAAAATATTCCAACAACTTCTTTGAGAATCTGTTGTGACTTTTCTCCGAGAGACATGAACAATTAACTCTTCGCCCCAAATAGGGCACAAGTAATGGGCCAAAGACACAGTTCCACCCAAGTCTAGCTTAGTGAAGGAATATGTTTATTTTTGTTACATACGGGGCTTGCTTACTGGAGCACTCAGGGAACTGTTTCCCAAAAACTCTACCCCAGCACTGAGGATGTCTCTTTAAAGATGCATCAGTGGAGCTCCTTTTACAACCCCCAGGCAGCTCTGCCAAAAGGAGTGTCTTCTCTTCTAACTGAATGGAATGGGTTTGCATTTTCGTAGATGTTAAGCCAAAAAAAGCATAACCAAAGAGTGGAGACAGATTTGTTACATGTAGCTAGCAAGTACCAAAGTGATGACGCATGGTGTCTTCACTTAGGGAACCTCTACAGGTGCATATCGAAATGGCTCTCTGTTCCTGAGTGTGCTCAGTTTTGCGGGACATTCTTGAGCATGCTCATGATTCTAAAGAAACCATTGACATTGAGTTGAATGGGTTTGGAACAGAAATGTTTGTGAGCATGCTCAGTTTGCACCATAAAATTGTATCTGAAAATACGGAAAGAACATTTGAGTCTGACTCTAAAGGAGTCTGTCGTCATCAGGCACTAACACACTCCCCAGAACATTCTACTGCCTGTATAATCTTGAGGAGAGTGTTTCTGAACCTCATCAATTTCAGGAATTTCCTGATCCTTGCAATTCTGCTTCCTGAGCCTTATAAATTTTGTTTTGTTACTGGCTCCTATGCACCTCCTAATAGGAAGGAGTGACTATGTGTCAGTTCATAGAAAATAACACAAAACAACATATAAAAATTGAAGGCTATAATTTTTCCACCTGTCATTTATTTGGAGAATTTCTGTTGCTTACAGTCCTTTCACCCTTCTCACCATTACCTGAAATAGTATTAGAAAACAGAATCCCCAAGCAACACGTAATTTGAACACTCTATTGTCCAACTTAACCCTCATCAGTACACCATCATGAGTAATGTTTTCCAGTCCCAATATGGAGATCAAAGGAGGTTATTTTCCTTTCAGATCTCTACTATCCATCTGTTTATGAGAGTCCCCTCAGCCGAATAGTGAAGTGGCTTCTAATGTTCTGACTCTCCTCTCTAGAAGTGTTTTTCTGACGCTCAGTGAAGATTTTCTTGAACCCCTACTCTCTGCTGACAAGGCTCTTCACCCAGTGCTCACTTTGTCAAATCCTGAAACATTAACTCAAGGCTACTCTTATACCTACCACCATATAACTCTCACTCTCACAGAAGAAATCCTTGGTAAGTTACCAAGGTAACTCAACACCTTAAGTTTTGGGGCTAGGATAGAAACACTTCATTGCTCATTCATAGCTCTAGGTATTAACAAACATTTTTCCCTAGGCACTCATGACCCTAGTTCCCATCTCTTCCTCCGTCACTCCTCAGAAACTCAGCTGTGAACATCTCTATATCAACTATTCAAAATGTCACATTATATTTTTAGTTATTTCTGTCACTCTGACAGAATGTTGGGTAATACTGTTCTCTCCTTTTCTCGAGTCCTGACAATATCATCATTTACTATTTGTAACTGATTTCCATGTCACAAAATCCCACACTCTTATAATGCAGCAAAATCTAACAGAGCATGGAGAATTCTGCAAAGCATAAATATGTGTCCAGTTATTAATCTTAAATATCACTGTATGCGTGTGTTCGCAATGTAACTTCATCTGCAGATTTTAATTTTAATGTATATGCTTTCCCTGTTAAGATTGTGAACAAAGAGAATTATATTTGGACTTCTGACATAACACTTATTTCAATTAAGCACTTACTAGGCATTAAGGACATATTTTTGCATGACTGACTTTTTTTAACTCTGTGACCTGTTACTAAAGTTTGTGTATTGCAAAAATTTGAGATTTTTAGAGTCTATCTTCTAAATTCTGCTGATTCTGCTTCCCAGATATTTCCCCACCCCATTCATGGACAACATTAGCCAATCTCCCATCCTGCAAATTGCAGGTGTTGACGAAGCATACCCATTTTAATTGAACTGTTGACCCATGGGAAAATTTCACTTATTTCTCTCTTAATGACATTTATGTTTCCAGATTATTTAGTGCCTTTGATTATTTAGAAGAACCCCTATGGTTTATCAAGTAAAATGACATGATTAATGTTGTACATTATCCTTTCTTTAATATGATTTTACAAGTGGGAAGAAGCGTCTGGTCCTCATCACAAAATTATATTGAACATCAATGGTGCATATAAAGCAGCTCAAAGCAGTGCCAGGAGTGTTCTGTCTCTCGTGATTAGAAAACTCTACTGTCTTTTAGCCGGTTTGCAGAAATCAACAAAGGTAATAATAACATTGTTAAACATGGTTCACTAGAAAAGATACTCTTGTTTCACTGGTTTTATTTTATTTTAATTAGTTTTGACACATGCTCTTCAGTTTTACCAGTAGAGAACGTTCCTCCAACTTTTGGAAGGAGAAATCAAAGGCGGTGCTCTACTTGACTAGAGCGCTAGCTGCCTGACTCCTCCTGTAACACCCCACCTCTCCTACATCCCTAACTATGGTCATTTCCATGCTATTTTTCATCTTTGCGTGGTTTTCTACATAAAGGATCTATGTGACTAGTGAGAGAAATGTCCTCCATTTTTTTCAAAGCATTTGCTTAGTTCAAAAACCCTTGGGAATGCTATTAAGGTTGTGCACAGGTGAGTGTATAATGTTCAACATCAGGCATGCCTCAGCTCAAATATTTTTTATCAGCTATTAATTCAGGAGAAAGTAATTCAAAGTTCTTTAGCTTTAGGGTCTTTCTATGAAAAAGTATCAAAATTATGGACACTTTACTTGATTATTTTGATGAATACATAAGTATTTTGTAGATTATATGCAGCATTAAGATATATAAATACTTATTGCTTTAAAACCATTAGCTGTAGTTAAGGTTATTGGATATAAGTAACTTGGTTACTTTGCTATTGACTAAAGTGTTACTTAAATGGTGAAATATAAGGATAATTATTTTAACTTAAAATACTTCAGATTTCTAATGAATGTTTAGACTATGCCAGAAATGATGGTGTATGACTTTTTCCCAGGAAACCAAGGTAGGCAGATCTCTGTGAGAATCAGGTCAGTCTAGCTCACATCGTGAGTTCCAGACAGGGTAATGTATACCAAGAGGTTATGAACTTAAGGTTCCTAATGGTTATTAACTTAAAGTAAATTTACCTTTAGTAAATGATATTAGCAATTTCAGTAGTAAAAATGTGAGTAGAGCTGTACACATCAATGTTCCAAAGATTTATTTCAGCCACTGAAAATATGAATGAAATGTGAAGGATGAATGAACAACCCAATTGGAGGTAATACAAGAACCTCCTTGTGGATGACCCTGAGAAAAAGCAGCTAGTCCCTCAAAGATCAAAGTAAAGAATTAGGAAGGTCTATTTATAGTCAACCATGCTTGCACAGCATTCGATTTGGTCTACAGCTTAAGTAATAAAATAAGGCATTTAGATAAATGGAGTGTTGGGCTTGGAAAGTGTATAGAATCTCAGAAAGTAATTTGGTACTAGATCGGTTTTCCTTACTATTGTATTTGATTACACACCAGAATTATGGCTCATCTTTCATGTAATTAATACCTTCTCGTCTACACCTGTCTTTCTCACAAAAATGAAAGAAGACAAAGCATCCATATTTGAAAAGTGAAGATCAAAAAGACAAGGAAAGAGGGGATGACAAACACATACATACAAACTCAGTCAAAGTTTGCCATTCAATAGAAGTAATTGAGGCAAAATTACAAGAGATCTTCAGATAATATATCACAAGCTTTTGTAGGTATAAAGATATATGAAAATGACTCATGTAAAGAATAGAGATAATGTTCTTAGTGCAGACAGTCAAGTACTCCGTAGTCTCACCCCTATGTGGATGCAAAGTATGTTGATCCCATAGAAGTTTGGATGGAATAGATATTACCATGGGTATGGAGAGAAAATAGGCAGAAATTTGCCACAGGGCTCATGATTACAGTTCAATAGGAATTTTATGATTCTATTTTATAACAAGGTTAATAATAGTATATATTGTAAAGCATATAGGTAGCAATAACATATATTGCATAGTATTTTGGTAATGCTAGCATCCATAAAACAGCATATAGTTAGTAATAGCATAATATATCTCAAGAAAACTACCAGAGGCCCCAACCTTAGATGAAGAACTATGGGCAGATAATTACTCCTGGATGAGGGAGAGGTGATCTTCTTTAAAGGAGAGACTAAATAGGCTCACTAGACCACAGTGAATGAACTTGCATTGAGGGACGTCAGGGTACACTAACTTGACTCAATAAGCTTAATCATACATGACAAAGTACATTAAATCCAATCGGGCAGGCTATGGAGGCTCCAGATTAGTGAGGTATATAAAGATGGTTAAGATGTTTTGTATGAAATGCACAAAATCAATTAAAATATATATACAAAGGAAACTGCTATAGAGTTATGAATGTGCTTATCATTTTAAGATTTTAAGGCAATGTGCTCAGCCCCTCTGATTTAAACACTTCACAGAGTATAAATGACTCAAAATAAAACATTTTTAACACATAAACATGCACAAATGGAATTCAATCAAAATGCAAAAATTATAGCCTCACAAAAGAAGAATAGAAAGAAAAATCCAAGAAAAAAAAAATTTAATCTTTGGGACAGATCGATAACTTGTGTCTCAGAGTCCTACTTTATGCAGATGTGTTCAGTGTGTTCAGTACACAACATCATCCTTTGATGCCCCTGCAAATGGACAATACATTTCAATTCATAGGTTTATACATTTTCTGCTTTTCTCATTTGTCTTGTTTAATTTTTGGAGGTCTACTATAGCCTAGACATAGATTCTTTTTGAAATATGTGATTTACAATATTTTCTCCCAAGCTTTAGCTTTATAAATTTTTCAGAGACAAAACATTTTATGTTGACAAAGTCCTTTTCATCCATATTTTTCTTTTCTGGACTATGAAGAGTTCTCTGGCCCTATTTCAAACATTTCATTTATTTTTTTAACATAAGCTGTAGGGTTTAATGTTGAAATATTTTTGTTTTGCTTTAGTTTTGCTTTTGAATGTCCAATTGGTCTGACACTATTCACTACATTATACACTCTTTGAAGCACTGCCTTTTTGTGCAAATGTTTTGTGAAATAAATGAATAGGGTCTGCTATTTGTAATTACTGACATTTATTCTCAATCCTAGGGCAATATGAATATGCTATTCATATGTTTTCCTTTACATTTTCCAAACTCTCTTTACTATTCTGAAATTATTTTAGTAGAATAGAAAGCATATTAAAAATGCAAAGTTTAATTGAGCAAAGGCTGTGAAAATACTTTCCATCAGCTGAATTCTAACCATTAGGATATGTTTCAATAGCTGACTTATAATTTCTGTTCTGAAATTTAGGAGAACAAAAGTAATTTCCTGTGCAAGCTGATTTGATCCAATGGGTTTTGAGAAAGGTTATTTGTAAAAGGTTAATAGTTTTATGTGATCTTCCTAATTCTCATATTTAAAGTTTTAATTCAAGCATTTCCTAAGTATTTTGAAAAGAAAAGCACTCCAAAATAAATATGCTAGGACAATCCCCAAATATTTCATTGATGCAAAGGAGAGAATTTACGGTTTTGAAATTAATTCCTGAAACTTAAACAGAATCCATTAAGTTAGACAAAAGGCACATAAAGATTAAAAATGAATTATATCAAAATTCTGTTAGCAATGAGAATCTAAAATTATGTGGTTACCTATTCTTTAATTTTCTTTTCCTTTTAATGGAAAATACTTCGGTCTGTATTACCCATTTAGATTTAATTATCCCAACAAAAAAGCTTCTGGACAAACACTCATAGGAACTTCTTCTTACATATTTAGTTCATAACCACAGTTACAACTAATTTCATAAAATTTTAAGTAGTTAAGAACAGACTATTACTTTATAAGTGTATTTAAGTGAGCAACACCTACTCAAATTAGCTTTGAAACTCTTCTAGTATCTATTCCTATGTTGCCCATAAATGACCTTAATGACCATGACCCCACACGTGGAACCAGATTTTTCTGGTTCTGGTTCAAATAGTAGGCTTCTAGGATATGGTAACATGATCATTAGAATCAATTTTTTCTCATTCATGTTGGCTGCATTGTGCAAATATCATGCTGTGCAAAACAAAGAGAACTATATTTCAATGTCATCGGACTAGACTTCTTGGTATGCATTTTAATTAATTCCATGTGAAAATTAATTTTTCAGGAGTGGAGGGGTGGTGTGCTACAGTGCAGCCTGGAGATCCTAGGACAACTTCTGAGAATCTGTTCTCTCCTTCCCTCAAGTAGATACAAGATATCAAACTTTCCACAAGGCCTAGTGGCAAGTAGCTTTACTCAGTCACCTCACCAGCCCTAGAAGTTTTATACATTTTCATGAACATAATTCTTCTTAAATGCATCATAATCACAGAAGCCTAAATGAAATTGGTGCCTACTTACCACCATCCTTCTCCTACTTCGCACCACTCATGGAGTGTCATTACTGTCTATCCAGTCAGCACCGCAGGTTTCAGGGCTTGTATTAAGGTGCTTTTTCATTTCCTCATATTCACACAGGAAATCTAAGCCATTAAATAAAAAACTAGAATAGAGCAGGTAAGAAGTCTCAGTTATAAACTTTTTGCTGCACAAGCATGATGACTGGAGTTCTGAGTCCTCAGAACCCACATAAATGCAGGATAGCTGGCCTGTACTCACGGCACTTGGGAAACAGGCAGGGAATGCTGGGGCAAGCTAGCTAGCTAGAGGAGCCATGTCAGCAAGTTCTGTGTTCAGTGAGAGACTCTGCCTCCCTTGATAATGTGGAGAGTGATAAAGGAGGACTCCTAACATTAACCTTTGGCTTTCACAGGTATGCACAGGCACCTCCATGGATGTGCACCCTCTCATGTGTGTCCATACACATGAGAAAACCGATACCCATGTGCATATACACTATATACACATGCATATGAGCATAAAAATCTTTAGTAACTTTCTATTTTTTCCCCTTTTAAAGAGTTCCTTGTTGGTTTCTTATCTATTAATTCACTGAAAAAGTTGCATTCTTTGGTGCATTCAAGTCATTTTTTTCCCAAGGAAAGAGCAAATATGGGAATATTACACTCATACTTTTCCTTTATCTTAACAGTGTACTCAGACATTTTCTTATGGCATGAAGTATTTCTTGAATAGATTTTATATACAACTCAAATTAACATTACAGTCTTCATCTTTGTGTATTCTGTTTTCTTTCCATCTCCAAAAACCACCTCACTCTACATGCATACCATCAAGACCAAGACATTGCTATCCTTTAGCAAAGAGAATGCTACTCCTCAGCTGGGAATATTATTGTCAAGAGCTTTGTCCAGTCATTCTATGACCATTCGAACCAGATGCTTCCCATACCCATAAATATTAAATATACAATTCAATATCTTTTATTTAAATAACCAGTTTTTAATGATTACTTCCACAGACTGAAAGTTCTTAGAGATAGAAACTGTGCCCTCTTCAGTTTTCAGCTTAACACTGTGCAACACAGGGCCACAAGAATTCTAAGCATTGAGGTGTTCATTATCTGAATAAATGAATAGATGTCCTTGTTGACCTAACACAGATTATTCTTTTTATGCAACAAGAAACCTCATGTTCGAAGAGAAAGAAGTATGAAGAAAATCAGCTTCTGATTTTAGCTCACTCTTTTCAGAGGTTCAAACAGCTCATCTTCTTACTGACATTTTAATTTTTCAACTGTTTTTTTCAAATTTATACAATATTCCTTTATTACTCATTTTTACCTTTCTTCAATTTGTGGTCAGAATGAGATTCCAGAGGATCTCCCTGGTTCTTATTTTAGAAGTGAAATTATTTGTGGATTTGGATCAATATGACTCTCAGGGGATGAAGTTAATATTTTTAAACTCTAGTGGCCTATATGAACTGATGACAGTCAATAAATGAAAAAGAAAAGTATGCTTTTAAGTAAAGTTTGTGAATTGAAGTCGATTCCTATATATTTTTGAAATAGTATAATAAATTCATTACAATATTCACAATTCTAGAAAAGCAGCATCTTTGTCTATGTATCCATGTTAATAGGTGGGTTCACATTTGTTCTTGTGTCAGTGTGGGTATGTGTGTGCATATACACCAAAAATAATTATTGAATATTGTTCTATTCTCCAAGCTTTTTTTTTTTTGAGACAGGGTCTCCTTGTAGCTTCTAGCTGGCCTGAACTTGCTATGGGGAACAGTTTGACAATTATCGCATAGAGATTCACCCTCTGCCTCCCCAGTGCTGGGATTAAAGGCATGTGCCATCATATCTGGCCTTTCCATTTTATTTTTTGAGTCAAAGTCTCTCACGGCATGGAATTTACCTATCCAACTAGGCTATCGACAAGCCCTGGGATGTGCCTGTCTCTGCTCCCCCAGTGATGAGTTACAAATGCATACTACCAAACTCATTGTGTGTGTGTGTGTGTGTGTGTGTGTGTGTGTGTGTGTGTGTATTTTGGGAATCAATATCAGGTCCAACAACCATGTCCCATATCTAATACGTAGCATCTTTACCCCTGTTCACTCTGGTCTCCTAGTTGGGGAGTTGGGAAAGTAACTTGCTAATTATTGCTCTCACAGCCTACTCCAGTATGAATAGTGTCTTAAGTTTAAGTCATTTCAGGTTCTCAGTCCTTCTCTGAATGGTCTCACTGGTCTCTCTGATAATCGGATGTCCAGATTTCCAGTACAGCCTAGTCACCTTGAAAATGGCCCGAAGAGGATTAAGATGGGGAGTGGCTTCATGTTGATGGAATAATTACATGAAGTATGTTTATTGGGTCACTGTATTAATGAGCCCAATTTTACCAGGTTTTCAATCATATCTTTTCAACCTGACAGCAATGTCCAAAACATAAACTGAGAAATTCTCACATTTGAGGTACTTCAGATGAGGGAACAATGACGGGTTCTCTTTGTCCTTTACATTTCTTCTCTGGGACACTTGGAATGCATTCAAGACTTTGAAGTAAGTTCTTGAGGCAGAAACACTCAACAATTAGGCCACATTTCTTAGCAAATGATGGAATGCCTCTCCCAGGGTTCCGTAGGTGGATGCTTTTAGTTCCCCAGTTATGGTTTAGGCCTCCGTTCCTTAAATGCTTGTTTACTGGAATTTTTAAAATCATGTTCTCCTTATAGCTGCTATAGAAATAAAGAAGGAATATGCATGACTATGGATATATTTGCCTCTTTCTTTCATAACTGTTTCCTGTGATTTAATCATAACCTGCTTCCTCCACTTTCTCAAAGAAAATCTTAATTGCATCAAATACCAAGATAAAGCTCCATATTACTGGTTCTTACCTTGCTAAAAATATTTGAAATCCCTCTCTTTTTCAGTTAAATGACTTCCATCATGATGTCCTTGTGATGAAGGCTAACACAAGCAATGTTTGAAATATTTATAGAAGAAGTTAATTTTCATTTTGGATGGTATGAAAGATCTATGCTTACCAGTAAGTATGGAGATATTAGCTAAAAATGTGTCGCAGACCCTCTGACAGCGGTAGTAACTGTGGTCTAGTAAGAACAACAAAGAATGAAGCCTGGGGTCTTGAGGGATAGAGCACTCAAGTAGCATATTTATTAGACAGAAAGAGAAATCCCTGAATCTGGGGTCCAGGACAGGACACCTTCCAAGCATCAAGGGCTATGTTTTTAAATGGGTGCAGAGCAAAGAAAACAAGAGAAGGGTTAGGAGGAAAGAGTGATTTATCCTGGCCTGGTACTCGAGGTGCATGTGACGACTAATTTCTTCCAGTGGCATGCTCTGCTGTAAACCAATATAGCTATCTATAGGTCATCAGGCACAGGGGCTTTGATTCATGAAACATCTGTGACTTATTTCATGACATTTTGTCCAGTGAGTAGGGTCAATGGTTGGTCTTTCACTGCTTAAATTTCTTACATTTTCTACCACAATCCTAATATAGATAAGCAAACATTTTCAAAAGTACCTTCCCATTCTCCACATTGAAGTGGCTTTTAAAAATATCTTTTATTGATGAATGATCTTCAAGACAGGCATACACCTCTTAGCTCTTGAGAATATTACTTGCTAATGTCTCATGGCTTACTGTGTCCACCCAGGGCCCTGGAGTGGAGGACTCTTACACAATGTTGCACCTAGCCATAGTGGCGTTCCATGCTCAGGGCCTGGTCGATGCAAGTACAGGGGTGTTATCTGCCACCTCAGTCTACAACAGCTCTGATCAGCATTCCCGTGAGGAGCTGAAACTGCCAAGGAGAAAAAACTCAGCTCCGTTTGCCCCTCCAAGGAAACCAGTCCACTTTCCTTTCAGATGCCTTGAACATTTTCCTCAGCACATGATCTACAAGGAAGTTTCCTCTTTAAAAACGCTCTATTACTTTTATTATTGTATGTGTATGAGTGCATTATCTGCATGCACCTGTTGTGCAGAGCTCACAGAGGTCAGAGAACAGTAGTTTCCCTGGAACCGTAGTTACAGACAGTCATTTGCCACCGTGTGGTTGCTGGGAACCAACCTCAGGCCCTCTACAAGAACAGTCAGTGTTGACCATCTGTCCAGGCCCCAAGGAACTTCCTTTTGCATAATGTTTCTCCAGACACTCTGACCTACGAGCATTTGCACTGAGGTTTCTGGAAGCAGGCTTCCTTCTCCACAGCCCTGCATTAGTGAACAGTATCTATCTCCAGCCAATCCTTCTGCCTCTCTTCTTCACATGAATTTTCCACAAAGCAACCTGTAGTAATTATGCATGCAAAAAATGTGTCAGGGTCTGCCTTCTATGAAAACTCAGGAATAATCTAGATGATTTTTTTGGTTTTAGGTATAGTAAAAGGGACAAAATAATGTATAAGAGAAAAACTAAGATAACCCCTTAATTGTTTACATGTTTCTACTGTTCTACTTCAGTAAAATGATGAATACACACTACAGGGAACCAGGTATCTCCATTTGCGGGGGAAGGAGCTTTAAACCCAAAACCTGTGTTTATGATGGTTTATTGGAACATGCACATTGTACTGATCTGTGTAACATCTTGAAGCAATACTCTAGATATCAACGATAAACAGAACCAATCATCGGTCAAGCCCCATATTTCTTGTGAATGTACATCTGGTCATGTTGGCAACACTGAGCATGACTGAGGAAATGAAGTGTGTCTCTGAAAACTGTATACTGCAATATCAGGAAGAAGCATCTCAAATTCTCTAGACCACAGGAACACAGAGCTTCTGTAAATTAGCATCACAAGGTGATAGAATCTGAAATGCTAAGACAATGAAAAGGCTGAAATATGTATGCATCAAATAAGTGTGAAGAGACTGAGGCAAATTTACAGAAGCCACACAGATATAAGAAGGCAGAAAAAAAATGCACATTGGAAAGCCGGGCAAGGGGTTTCCCTTGTATTTTTTTAAATAAATAAACAAACGTAACAGATAGGAAAATTCAATACAGAATCTATTTACTCAAAGATCATACATAGTCACAACCATACAGATCAACAGTGGCAAAAAAGATCGGGCAATAAAAAAGGAACAGTGTTTAGCAAAGAAGATTTTTATGTGAATATTGACATAGTAACAAACTGCAAAACAAAATCAATAAAAATACCTCTTGGATTTCTATTGGCATCGTTGATAATTATACCAGGGTGGATGGGCACAGATCTTCTCTAGGATTTTTAGTTATGTACTCATATCTGAGTGACCTTCAAAATATTTTGCTATCTATACTGATTATATTTTATAAATATGTACTTATATAGGCAAGGTTTGGAATAATAACAAAATTCATTTTATTTTAAAAGTGGCATTTTTTAAAAAGTTTAAATTCACATATGAAGTAATGACTTTCATTTTGGCATTCTGTAAGTGTGCAACTTCATTGTGCTCTTAGTCCCCCTTCTTCCTCTGCAGTCCTTTGTCGTCCTTCTGTGTCCACTCCATTCCTCTTTTGCTCCTTTGCTGATCCTCTGCACCTCACAAGTATTCCTCCTGCTATTTTCATGTCACAAGTATCCATTTCCTCTTTCCCACCATAAGAATTTTTCCTCCGCTGTTGAGGTCCACTCTAGTTTCATCGCTCTCTCTCTCTCTCTCTCTCTCTCTCTCTCTCTCTGTGTGTGTGTGTGTGTGTGTGTGTGAAAGATAGGGGAGAGAGAGAGAGAGAGAGAGAGAGAGAATGAATGTTCAGTCACCTGAGAGGAAACATGGTATTTCTTTTCTTTCTGCATCTAGCTTATTCTCTGAACATAATCATCTCTTGTTCTTTCTGTTTTCATGCAAATGTTATAATAGCATTTAACTGAGTGACATTCCATTGTCTATATCAACCACATGCTCTGTGGCTGTAGATAGCTAGTCTGGCAGTTTCTTGGCCACTGTGAATAGTGCAGCTGTAAACATTAGTCCCCTCGCATACACGCAGGAGTGGAACTGAATCCTATAGCAGCTCTTTGTTACCACCGCACTGACTTCCACAGTGGCTGCACCTGTCCACTTCCCATTGTCTGAGGATAAGTAGCTCTCTTCTGGCATTCACACCAGCAGTTTTGGTTATCTGTTTACTTGATAAGAGGCATTTGTCTTGGGGTGATATGGAATCTTAAAGCAGCTTTAACCTGCATTTCTTTTCATAGCTAAGCTTAATACTGAGCATTTGTTTTCAAATATTTATTGGCCATTGAGTTTGTTCTGACAGCTGTCTACACAGTTTATCTACTTGTTTATTTGTTTCAGGATTGAGCTTTTGTGTTTAGTTTTGCAGTTTTTTTTATATTAGAATTTCAGCACATATACACATATATGCATATATACATATGCACATACACACATATATACATAAAACTTGTGGCAATATTTTCCCACTCTTCAAGCTGTCCATTTTTGTTAATCATTTTCATTGTCATTGAGAAGCATTGTAATTAGATGTAATCCCATTTGCCCATCCTGAGATAATTTCTTCAGCCATTGGAGCCTTTTCTTGTTTATGCCTATGTTATAAATTATTTTACCTCTGTATTTTTCTAGCTGTTTCAAAATTTGTGTTTTATTTTCTGGACTTTGATGCACATTAGGTAAATTTTATGCAGAATGAGCTATAAGTTCTAGTTTTAATCTTTCAGAGGCAGATGTTCTGTCCCTTTTCCAGTGTATGTTTTTGAAACTTTTGTCAAGAATTAGGTAGCTGTGGTTATGTTGATTTATATAGCTCCTCTATTTTATTGTATTGGCCTACATGTCTGTTTTTCTGTCAATAACATCCTACTTTTGTTACTATGGTTCTATAATACCATTTGAGATCCTGTATTGTGGTTCCTATAACATTATCCTTTCTGCCTTGGATTACTTTAGCACTGGGCATCAGTTGTGTTTCCATTTGAATTTTGCAATTTTAAAAAAATTTCATCAGAATTGTTATCAGAATTTAATCAGAATTGTTATGGGTATTGCATTTTGTCTGTAACTTACTCTTGGTAACATGGCTGTATTTTTAATACTGATTCTACTAATGCAAGAGCATGTGAGTTCTTTTCACCTTCTAGTGTCTTATTCAATCACTTTCTTCAGTTTTTTTTTTAATAATTTGTTTTTTAATGTGTGCGAATGTATCGTCTGCATTATGTAAATGAACCAGTGTCATGAAATACATGTCAGAAGAGGGCGTCAGACTGCCCTGGAACTGTTGTTACAAAGGTTATTTTTCACCAGGTAGGCACTGGGAATCGAGCCAGTGTCCCCAGTGAGAGCAGCAGTGTTCTTTACCCCAGAGCCACCTTCTAACCAATTTCTTTATTTTTTTAAAGTTTTCATTATGTGGGTTTGTCTGGTTAGGTTTATTTCTAAGTTTTTAATTTTTTTCGTCTCTATTTTTTTGTCATTTTTGAGACAGGGTCTCTCTGTGGTTCCAGCTGGCCTGAAATTCGCTAGGTATACCAGACTGGTCTTGAAATCAAAGAGATCTGCCTGTCTCTGCCTCCCAAGTGCTGGGACAGCACACCCGGCTAATTTCTAGGTATGTTTTAAAGATTTATTTTTACTATTTTAATTATGTATGTGTATGTGCATGTGAGTGCATGTTCCTGAGGTGGGAAATGTCTGATCTCCCTGAAGGTAGAGTGATAGGCACCTATGAGCTGCCTGACATAGATTATTTGAATCATACATGGGTCCTCTGCAACTGCAGCACCAGGTGTCCACGATTAAACCAGCTCTTCGTGTCTCTAGGTGTTAATTGAAGTCACTGTTAATGGTATCTTTTTTTCTTAATTTCCTTGTCAGAAAGTTGTTTTTGACATACAGAATGGCTACTAAAGGTTGAATTATAGCCTATTACTTTTCTAAAAGCGTTTGTTAAACCTAAGTGTGGTCTGGTGAAGTGATTGCACCCCTCTCTATATGACTGTGTGTCTATACCTAGGGATACCTTGCAGTCATCCTTTCCAATTTGATACTTTTTTTTTCTTTTTCATTCCTTGCTATTCAAAGCACTAGTCTGAGTAGGATGGGTGATTATGGGCACTTTTGTCCTATTTTTTTTATTTTCAACAGTATGCTTTTAGTTTTGCCTCATTTAAATAGTATGTGTTGGCTATTGGCTTGTGGCACACAGACCTCATTACACTGAGGCATGTTCCTATTCTTTTATTAATAGGGGTTTCTATCTAGAAGTCATGAAGACCTTCATTAACGACCTTTCCTTTTTCTCCTGAGATGATCATGTAATATATCCCCTTAATGTTCTGTGTCATAATTACTTATTGAATGTACTAAGCCAACTTTTCATTCTTGGAATGAAAGTGACTTGATCGTGTTATATCATCATCTTAATTTGTTTTGAGTAAGATTTGAATTTATTGTATTAAGAATTTTTGCAAATATGTTCACTCAGAAAATTTTTTCTAGTTTGCTTTTGTCATTGTGTCCAAATCATCTGTTAATAGAAGAGCTTTGCCCTCTATAGAGGTTTGACCCTGTCCATTTCTTTTCTATTTTGTGAGGTATTTGTGAAACATTAGTTGTGTATGTTTATGTCTCTGTGGGGGTATGTGTACATGAGTGCAATTCTCACAGAGTCCTGAAAAATCATGGGATCACCTGGAACTAGAGTTTCAGGTGGTTGTAAGACACCATATATAGAGGCTGTTAAGCAAAGGTATTCTGCAAGAGCAGGAAATGCTCATAAGCACTATGCTATTTCCCCAAATCCAATACAGAGAAGTTTAATCATTGTTTCATTCTCCGGTTTTGCTGTGGGTTTGTTTCTTCTAGATTTGACATTATTCATATTCTCTTTATGTTTCTCTTGTTAGTGGAAGTTTTAAGCACACTTGCTGACTTCCTTCCTCATTCTTCAGAACCCATAGTGTTCACTCCTCATCTCTAGACTCATTAGCTTGGGCTTCTTTCTTTTCGTTAGCTCAGCTAGTTCTTTGTTTATTCCTTTAAAATCATTTGTCTTAATTGATTTTGTATTTTTTTTCATCCTCCATCTCCATTTCATTAATTTCTTCTTGCCTGATGCTTTGTCATTTGGGTTTTCTTATTTCCTGGGAACTTGAGCTGTATCATTAGGTTATTAATTTGATATCTCTGACTTTTTTGAGATTCAAACTCTTATCTTAATTACAAAATATGTCAAATATCTCCTAGAACTGTCTTAAGAGCATTCAGAAGTTCCTATGAGTTGGGATGGAATTTTATTAAGCATTTAAATTTCTTGATTATGTCAATGACCCACAGCTCATTTGAGAGTGTTCATTCAACAACTATTTGTGTAGTTTCTCAAACTACTTAATTTATTGTACTGTAATTAGTGAGATACAGTATTTTGTTATTTTGTATTTATTAAGAAACATTTTGTGAATTTAAAAAAGGTCTATGTTAAATAAAGATCCATGGACTGCTGTGAAGAGTGTGCATTTTGTAACTGTTGAGTGGACTATTCTGTAGATATCTCTGAGGTCCACTAATCTATGGTGTAAATTAACTCTACATTCATTAATGATTTTTAGATGGGATTTCCTATCAAAGAGTATTGAAATTACTCATTATTATTATATCCAGACCTAGAAGACCTTTTATGCCCTGTAGTGTTTCTTTTATTAAATTGTCAGCTGATATATTTATATATACATATGTATAGTGTATATAGAGTGTGTGTGTATAACTGGTACAAATTAATAGACTATTCCTTTTTATTTGTGTGTAATGATCATCACTCTAGTTTTGGTCAAATTTCTACTTTATCAGATATCAGTCCACACACTTCAGGTTTCTTTTAGCCTCCATTTGCTTGATAGATTGTTTTCCATCCTTTGACTGGCAATATCTGAGTTCTTATCAGTGAGATGTGTTTCTAGAGAACAAGAACTTTTATGACGCAGTCCAGTTCGCCTTTCTTTTTTGGTGAGTTGAAGTCATTTGTAATAAAGGTTATTATTGAAAGATGTTTACTAACAGCTGTGATCATGTAGGGCGCTCTCTGTTTGTGGGATTAATGATGTTGTTCTCTTCCTCCTCTTAACATTGGTGTTCTGTTTACTTCCTGTGGTATTATATGATACATTTCTTCCTAGCTCTATTTTTAAGTATGAGTTTATTCCTGTTCTCCTGGTTGACATTATGTTTTGCCTTCTGTGTATATAGTATTCCTTTAAGAATCTTCTGCAATACTTGCTTGGCTTTCATGAGCTGCCCTAGGGTCTGCGTCTATTCAAATGTCTTCATTTCATTGTCATTATTAAATGATCACTTTTCTGTACAAAATAATATAGTTGATAGTGATTTACTTTCAGTGCTTAGAATATATCATCTCATGCTTTGTTGAATTTTATGATTGTGTGATACTATTCTTACACTTGTCCTTTATGTAGCTCAACCATTTTCCAGTACCTTTTAATATTTCCATCTCTTAAAGGAATCATTTGTTGTGTTCCTGTGATTCAATCTGTGATCTGTTGACTTTAGTATCTCTGGTTTTATTTGGGTATTTTTTTTGTAAATGATCTGTTCTTGAAGGCTAAATCTACTGTATTATTCAGTAAGGTGAAAACAAATCAGTAACTAAACAACAAAAATTAAACCAAAGTTTAAAAGTTTTAGACATTTGGTTAAAACCATTCAAAGCCAATTATATATCACAAATGGAGGCATTTTCAAAATATCCTTAGTGAAATGATATTACTTCATTTAAAACTTCCTCACATTTTAATATAACTTAATCCCTTTATTTCTATGTTTCTTTTCTCTCCCCTTAAAGAAAAACTTTTCTAATAAAAGACAGTGCTTTATTTTCAGGAACTGAATAACACTCTTTTAAAAAAATAAATTTTATTTAGTTGAAAATTTCATATGGTTATACAATGTACGTTTTTTTGTTGTTTTGGGACAAGGTCTTCTTGTAGCCCCATCTGGCCTGCTATGTAGACCAGGCTAATAATTTCACACAGATCTGCTGCCTCTGCCTCCTGGCTGTCTTGATCCTCTCCATCCACCACTTTGTCCCTCCAACTCCCACTAATGCTCCCAACACTGCCTTCCTCTCAAACCTCAGGCCCTGCTTCTTTGCTTGCTCTTAATTGATACCTAAGTGAAATTAATTAGTGCCTCTCATAAGTGCATGGGCATTAGGCCAACCAGCTGCGGCATTAGCAATCTCGCATCAGTCTTGGAGCCAAATAACAGTGACTCTTCCTCTAGCAGCAACTACTCACTGAAAATAGCTCCTCTGAAATTCCTGTTACAACTTTGCCTTGCTTGATCTTCTTGAGGTAACCTTAGCTGCTGAGGTTACAGCCATGTTCAGAGGTCAGCATTTCGCACTCTCCTCCTCACTCACCAGCTCTTATGTTCTTTCTGCCTGCTTTTCTGTGATGTTCTTTAAATCTCGGACAGAGATGTGTGTGATGCACATGATTCATATACAGCTGAGCACTTGAGGCTAATTATGCTAGATCCATCCCTGTGTTCATCTTGCTGGCTGTCTCTTCCTAGTCTTATGTTTCCTAGTGAAATGTTTGTCTGTATTCTGCTATCTCTAAGAACTTGATTTTAAAGTCATGATTTATTGTTCACCTAAAATAATTTACTAATCTTGCATCTTGTTAAATCTAAACCTGAAAGTAGTTCTGTATAAGGCATGTGTCTCTGAAAGAGACAGCCTAGAGTTCAAATGTAGAATTTGAGAATCACCAATTACCCACTGAAATTACTTAAGTGACTTTTCCTTAAGCATACATACATATCTACATATACATACCCACACAGATATAAGTAAAACACATGCACGAGACATGTATCCCAGGCTGATTTCAGACCTCTATATAGATGAGGCTGAACTTGAACCTTTGATTTCCTGCCTCTACTTCTCACTTCTGGGATTAAAGTACTGTGCCAGGTATTAAGACTTAAAAATTCTGAACTTTATAATTAATGAAATCGTGTCCCATGTTATATTACCTGCAGAGTAGCCATTTTTCAAGAGAACAGGTATGTCAGATCATTTTTTCCAATAGTCTCCTCTTTGCTTTAATGAATATAGGAAAATGAATTTTTTTATTAAAATAATAAAGCATCATATCCAGGTGGAACTACTTAGTAATATATATATATATATATATATATATATATATATATATATATGAGATAATCTGTTGGGGAAACACTTCTGCTTCTTAACTTACTGAGGTTTAACATATATATATATATACATACACACACTCATATATGTGTGTTGTTTGTGGGTGCATGTGTGTACATGTATGTGTGTGATGAGACAGACACTCAGAATTTTATTTACAATGGGAGAGATGACTCAGCAGCTTTAAGCATTTTCTGTGCAAACTGGAGTACTTGAGCTCAAATCTTCAAAAGCCATGTGGAAAGTCAGACATTGCTATATGCACCTGTAAACCCCAAGCTATGAGTCGGCAGAGATAAGATTATCATTGAGGCTTGCTGGCCATAAACGTACTTCTAGTTCCAATGCAGAAATACTGTCTCAAGGAAATATGATGGTGATTTATACAACAGGATACCTGATGTCCTCCTCTGTGTGGGTGCGTACACATTCTCACACACACACACACACACAAACACACACACACACACACACACACTGCTGCTTACATCACAGGTATATAGAACATTCTTTGCACAATTAAAAATAAAATTAACTCCCCACTCCTTCATAAAGAAAGATTCCATTTTATTTACATGTGGCATTAATTTCAATATTTCAGTCACCACAACTCATAGGCAGCATTCCTTCTGCAGGCTTTTGAACCATCAAATTCTTAGCACGAATACTCAGGAAGCTTAGCATATATAAATGGCAAAGATATGTGTCAAAATATAATGAATATTCCAATTCCATTAAACTGTTGACAGTCATCCTATATTTGACAGCAAAGAATGCCTAAATAATTGTATCAAAACCTAAATAGTCTAGAAACCTCCCTTGCTGAAATCTAGTAAAATGATTACTAATAAAAATATAAGACAATTATTGTATACATGCTGAACATTGTAAGCTCTTTAACATTTACCACAGATAAAGATTTCAGAATCTAACAATCAAATCACTGGTCAAATACTGTGATATATAGCTACTTAGTCTTTGGTAAATTTACAATATCAGACATACTTGGTAATTGAAGAAAAAGATATAACTCAATGAAATAGAATTCTCTGATTACCTATGTTGGCTGTCCTCATATTAGACAAACTCTAGACTTGAGAACAATTATAAAATTAGATCATATGCAAAGAAATCCTCCAACATTTACAGACATAAGAAGCTGACGGAACCCACGGACTGAGTTTTGTCACCAGAGTGTCTCTCTCTCTCTCTCTCTCTCTCTCTCTCTCTCTCTCTCTCTCTCTCTCTTTCTGTTTCCCTGTCAGGCCATTTTCTGATTTTTTATTGTAGAACTTTGTGGCCTGTCAGAAAGAAGCTATCTGAGTGTCACAATGTACTCTGAGGTCTAGGGAGAAGAAAATTAGAATCTAGATCAAGTAAAGTCTAAAGTCTTGGGACCGAGATTAAGGAGCCAGAAAATGGGACCAAAGATACTAAAAACTCACATGCAAGCCTGACTTTCTCTATGAATCCAGACCTTGTTTTATTATCAAAGTCCTGGAGGCTGAGAGACATGTCAAAGAGTCATAAAACTGGCTCCCAGAACAAAAAGAAATATAATGGAACACACCAGCTTGACAAGGAACAGTACTGTTGGTGAGCTTGCCTGACATGTCATAGCCTAGAAGAAGACAAACTGCACTGAGGCATCAAATTTTCCTCTTCCTGTCCAGACATCAAGGGCTGGTGAGTCCTCCTGCCCTCCCAACCATCCCTTCAAGCCCTTCATGGTCCTCAGAGATTTTACCAAGATGCTTGAAATAAAAACATTATTACCATCCTAATAAGCTCCAGAAATTCCAAACAATAGCATACACAGACAGACATGTTTTCTACTTTTATAGCTGCATAATCTGGAATAACATGCAATTATTTTTGCATCTAAAGAGGGGATGTGATGAGATATGTAAATGAGATTCAATATACCAGGTGTTATGGCACCCCGCACACTTAGGAACACATTTACCTTTAAAAAGTATATTATTCATTAATCATGACTGCTCTGTGAAACTTGGTACATTTATTTCTTAATTGCTGAATTATTTCCACCTGGTATCTCCGCAAAACCTTTATTCACTGTGTAAAAAATTCTTGGTAAAGCAAGAATCTTATACATGTATATTCAATCATAATGATACTCTCAAACTTTGGCATGAATTTGTCAATTCCAAATCCTCATTAAGTAGTGGTAAATCTAGAATCAAAGATTGATATTTTAGAAACATAAAAATAGAATCCTTAGAGATGACTATTACAATGCCAGGTGTTCTGAAATTCAAGACAGCCTAATGTCAGACAGCTCCTCATTGCGGGTGCTGAAGGGAAGGAGACAGACTGTGAACATTAGAGTACAGGTCATGAGTCCACCCCAAGTCATTCCCAGAAGCGAAACTGTGATGTTTGCCCTTGGTTTTGTTTTTCTAAGGCTGTATCTCCCAGATAGAGAAGGCTACAGAGAGGACAGACCTTCACAGAACGCAGAGCAATACACATACTGCCATCACCAATTATGTATAGAATACAGAATTTGATCTTGTCAAAAAGGAGAAGATTATGTATGTATTTGGAAATCAACCAGTTGGATTAAGAACAGGATAAAGTTTAAAAAAGAGCTTATATCAAGTTAAGCTTAATAGCTTCAAATGTCTAGGTAATATCACGGTTAGACATAGAATTTTTCTCCTTAAATTACCACACACCAGTGCATAGACTATGGATTCTAACACGAAATAGTTCATTGAAGTTGGGGGTAGATTTTTCAACTTTTTTTTTGTTTTAATTTAGAGTTGTAAAAGTATAACTGGAGGTCATGGCAGGAATAATCACATGTCTTTTATACAGTTCGCACAATACACTTTTTTGGCAGGCTCAGTTTTCAGTACATTCTTATCTCAGTAGTTAAGTTTATAAAGTTCCTCTAAATACAATTCATTTTTAAGCCAGAAAACCAAAATAATATTTCATATTATAATGGAAATAGAGGGCATATAAGGCTATATTATAAACATATATGTATAGGGGCTAGAGCTATGGCTCAGCTGTTAAGAGCACTCACTGACTGCTCTTGCAGGAGACCCGGATTCAATTCCCAGCACCCAAATGGCAGCAAACCACCATCCAACCAACAGTAGCTCAAGTTCAATGGGGATTTGACCCCTTACATGCAAGCAATACACTCATATGCATAAAATAAAATAATAAATAAAATATTTTGAGAATATATACAAATTTCATATTTTCATGATCCTCCTAGGAATGGATATATTAGTGGGTTAACTCCAGCTTTTGGCAGTGCTGATAATGGGTGCCACTAAACATTTTCTCTTTTAATTTCTCTCTGGAGTTCTTTCCCATCTCTTTGGAGATCAGTTCAAAGTAGTTATCCTAGGGGTTCAGGCCATATCAGGCCACATGAGGAATGCTGTCCTGTCCCATAATACATATCCATGTACCTGTTTTTTCTCTCTAAGATAACATAACACCTGGATTATTATGTTTTGGGGATATTCTCCATCATTCAAAATAAATACCAACTAGAGGTATTTTCCTAAGAAATAAAAGCTCACATTTGGAAAAGAGTTAGGTATATTGTGTCTTACACTTTACTGTTGCAGTGTATCACATTTATGAAGGCATAATAAATAGTCGTAATAGAAAATGGTAGTTAGAATAAAATAAAGTGGCCCATCAAGTACTCAGCCCAAGTTTATGACTGCAATGAGCTTGGGTTATAATTACCAATAGAGGAGAGAATAACTATAAGTTACTTTTATGTAAAAAGCATATTATACTAAGCCAACATAATAACAGAGTTTTTATGAATCACAATAATTATACTGAAGAATCACAGAAGTGCATTTTCCCAAAAGAAGAAGGTAGGAGTTGATAAGCTACTACAGAATTTTACAGGCACAATGAACAAAAATAATTGTTATGGCTAAATAATAAAATCACATTAACTTTTGTTGCAATGCTTGAGAGAAATTAAATTATGAAACTGAAAACACTTATTAAATAATAAGTAAGATTTTATATCACTTTTAATGTCTTCATTTTGAAATGACATGTTTTTACTGAAATTCTTATTTTTGGTCTATTTTTATTATTACTTTTTGTGGTCTGAGGGAGATGGTTTCTGCCACTGAGGCTACTTTTCTCTAATACTTCAATAGATTAATATAGGAGGAAATAATGACTTTTGGTAAGTGTCTATTTAAATATCTTATTTATAAAATCCCCATTAGATCATTAGATTTGATCTTAAGGCACTAAGGTTTTATCACCATATTTGATTTTTCATTTGGAATCTTAGGTGAAGTCAAATGTGACCACTAGCTAACGTTTGGTAATAAATAAGTAAATGAATAAATAATATCAGTAATAATTAAAGCAAGTGAATTCACATTTGAAGATAACTGGGTTAAAAGAAAACTCAGAGTCAGTTTTAAAACTTGTACATAGACATGCTTATGTAATATTGCTTATGTCCAAATTGTGATAGTTCAGAAACAAAACAGACTTACAGATTTTAATAAAAGTTACAGAGAATCCTGAACGCAAGAATATGTGATGCATTTCATTGATCTGAAGAAAAACAATTGATATTAGATAGTTGAATATATTGTCCTGAACACATTAACTTTACTGACAGAGCTGGCAATATAGCTCAGAAGATTCAGGAGGCAGAAAGATCCAGGGAAAAGGTCGTCAAATTTAAGTCTAACTTGAACTACACGAGTTCCTTCACAGAGTGGGGAATGTTTAAGCGGGTGCAGATGGGGAGGGATCAAAATATATTGTTTGAAATTTTCAAAAATTAACAACTTAAGTAAACAAGCAACCAATCAACCCAAACCCAAACAAGGGTGTTGTGATTGATATGAAGCTTTGTAAATAGGAGTAGAAACAGAAATCTATTTCTCTGCCTGTCCGTAAGAATATTTCCTAGATCAAAGGTTAGAGAACCACAAGTGAAGGCAAACACTGCGTAGGCATTCTTGCAACCTTCAAAGACAGAAAAGTTTGCAATAGAAGTTGGAAAGAGTGCTGTTGATACACTGACTAAAATCTTGGAGCATCTAGGTGAAGCATCCACCTGTGTTCCCCCAGAGGCCCAGTGACAAGCACAGACAGGGAGGAAGACCAGTGTGAGAGCCAACATAATCTGGTCTCTTGTCAGTGTCTAGGCAATTGCTCTTTTGTTTCATCTTGTGAACTTGTTAGCCATTATCTATGGCAGACAGCTGAGTGGACCGGGAGCTGTTTACCATCACCATAGTTAATGTCATATTTAAAATAAGAAGGACTGTAGAAGCAGCCATTGTTGGGGCAACGTGACCATAAAAATGCCAATTGACCATATTAATTTCCATTTCTTCAGAGGTGTCTATTAGATTTAAAATACAATAAACATGACAAAATACATCACATTGTACATTTGATAGTAACTAGTCTCAATTATTTATTAGATGAAAATAATATTATAAAAATAGTAACATTTTCAGGAAATGATTATACCATTGCAGGATGCAAAGTACCACATTACACTCCCTGTTTCTATGCTTCCTAATATAGTGGGAGGCTGAGAATGAGCGTGCTAGTTATTAAAATGGAAAGAGGCTGAAGGGTAAAGTACCTTCAGTACTATCTATGCAGCAAACAGACCGTTGATAAGTTAGGAAAGGAACACCTAGAAAATCCCAGTGTTTAAGGAGCTTACTACAAACAGTACTCTCAAAGTTGCCATATATGAGATGTGCAGTTCATTGATTTTTATTCAAATTATATACCTGATGTACTTTGTTTTATTTCTTTCTGCATGTCAAATTCATTGAAGCATTTAGTACACAAGTAGTCATAGGTTTTCCCAGCCACTTTAGAGAAATACGGTATCACATATTTTTCTTTTTCAAGTATGTGTGTGTGTGTGTGCGTGTGTGTGTGTGTGTGTTCATATTTTTGCACATTAAACAGTGTGCATTGTGGGGTGGTCTGGAGATATCTTAGGAGAGTTGATTCCACCATGTGGGTTCCAGGAATTTAACTCAGGGCATCAGTTTTGTCAACAAGCCCCCTTATACTCTGAACCTACTCACTGACCATGATTGCATTCTTTTTATTCTTAATTTTTTATTGTGCTTTTGTACATTTCCTACAATGGTTCTTAGTCAAATTTAGACCCTTTCCCATCTATACAGCCTCCCCTACATCCCGTCAGCTGAAATTCATGCATTCTGCCTTACAGATTAAGTCTTATCCTCTCAAGCATTTGCATTCACGTGTCTTTTAGTATAAATTCATCCACTGGAGTCTAGGCAACCTATGTAGTGATTGTAAGTAAGGACTACTCTCTCTCAGACAATAGTAATCAGTCTCCAACAGTTCCCCGGCTAGGTCTGACAGGCACCATTTCTGCTGCTCTACTCTGGGTCTTTGTCTGATTAAGTCAGCATGGGTCTTGTGTTTGACACCATAATTGCCACAAGTTCACATGAGCAAGTTTCCAGTGACCTGAAAGCTTCTGTTTCCCTCCATTCATAGACCAATCCTGGCTCTTACAATCTTTCTGCCCCCTTTTCCACAATGTTGCCTGAGCCATGGGTGTGTGAGGTTTAGCATAGGAGTCCTATCCAGAGACACTCTGCAGATACTTAATTCTCTAAAACTTGGCCAGTTGTGGCCTTCTGTGTGTATCACACTCTGTTGTATAAGGAAGCTTTGCTGGTAAGAGTTGAGGGATGCACTAGTATTCTCACTAACCCCTGTTCCTCTGTGTTCCATGAACCTTAGATGTAGAGGTTCCACAGCAGATGTGTCACTTAGGACTGGGCATCAACCAGAATTATATTGTCTAAGTGTGACCCATTGTGGAACATTGCAGTAGCCTTTAATATTCTTTTTCTTTGATTTTCTTGTAATGTCTAATCTTAAAAGAAAATATAGTCACCATAGGGTTAGGGGACAAAAGTCTTTTTTTTTTTTAAAGGAAGACTAAGATTTCAAAGGTGATGAGAAGATGACATTACAGAGATGCTTCAGACTCCCACAGGTCTGAATAAAAACACATGATCTGAGAGAATGCAGAGAGGTGAGAAGTTTGGAAAGGAAGAGAACACCATAGTAAACAGTGGAGTATGAAGAAAGTTCACATCTAAACAGAATGAAAGCTATCTTTCACCTTTATTGAAATATCTACTGCATGGAGCCCACCAAGCAAATGTTCAGGAGGGAAGGGCACATGTCAGGCAGGGCTGAACTCTGATTCCCTTTCAGAGAGTTGCTTTCCTGGAAAAGTAGAAAATCTGAGACTGTTACATCTCCAAATACCCCAGGGACACCATACCAGCTTCTGACTAGGAAGGGACCACCCAAACCTCCACACAAACGAGTGAGCTGAATTTTGCCAGAGATTCACACAAGCAAATATATTAAAATAAGAACTGTGGGTCCTTAGCAGAGAAAGCCAGAATTCTGGTCTTTGTTTCCTTTGGATGCTTCTATTTCTTGTCATCTATCGAACCCACATTCCCTCCCGTTCCTGCTTCACTCCCACATTTCGTTTCCAACATTCTCTCCTCATTTTACTTCTTAATTACTTATCTCAAAAAATCCAGATAACTTTATCGTAACACTGTCCGTACTCTTCTTTTGCTGCATCCTCTTGAAGAGAATTCATTTATGCTACTTAATAGATATGAGTATTTTCCTGAAATTACAGAAAAATATTTTGTAATACTCCTTTTAAAAATATTCGGTGTCCTAGAGAGATGTGAGGGTTCTCATAGACTCAGACTCCCAACCAAAAATGTTCATTTAGCACAGAAAAGACTCATACATGCCTATGAGGATGTAAGAGAATCACTTCTGATCCTAGATAAGAAACTTAGTTGAGAAGGTCAGAAACATTGATTAGACATTCCAACACATGGAAGAGACAGCAAAGAAACAGAGATTCGGAAAAATAAGTAAAATGCTGTCAGTCAGTTGGTCAAATGGAAAACACAGTGAGAAAGAGTATTAACAGACTTGATAAGGCACAAAAGAGAATATCAGAAAGGGAAATTAAGATTAAGGAAATAAAGCATTCACATGACAACTTACAGCAAATCTGGTATTATCAATACACCAAACCATTCGCAAAGAAACAAGAAGGGTGGATCAAAACTAAAGGCAGAGAAAATCTATTCAAATAAATTATCACTGAAAATTTCCCATATTAAGGGTGGACATGTACAGCCAAAGACCTTTAAAACTTCAAAAACAAATGATGAGAGAAATGCCTCTTTCCACAGACAAGATTTCAAAACTGTGAAACAAAATACTTAAAATTGTGAGGAAAAAGACCAGCAAAGTAAACACCAGAGAAAGAACGGGATTATGTATTTCAAGTGCTAAAAGTCAATATTTAACAACCCACATTGCTATAATCAGCAAAGCTGTCATTTAAAATTTATGGAGAAATGAGGGTATTTCACAATAACGATGAACCGAAGCAATCATAATCAGCAAGCCAGCACTGTATAGGACACTTAAAAGAAACCTAAACTCCAAAAAGAAGAAAACGTCTCAATCACAAGAACACAGAGCTAGATAATGTTCCATATGAATAGCTGAGTCAAAACAAGCAGAAAAGAACCAATAAGGAAAATCACAGTAAATCGGAAATCTTTTCTTAATAATTGACGAGACGGTAAGAAAACATAATAACGCAATTATCCCCAAAATTACCAAACAAAGCTTCCACAGAAAATTTTTAAAAATATCAACGAATGAAAGCATTAAATGTAAACTGCCTCATCTCACCAGTGCAAAGAAACAAATTAGCTGACTGTAGATGAAAACTAAACCAGATTCAACTTTAGTTCTATCAACTATCAGTTATCAGTCCAAGAAATGCTTCCTTATTAAATACTCACAGATACAGTCAAAGGATCTGAGTCAACTTATCAAATGAAATATGCCAAAATTAGACTAGCATAGCTATTCTAAGATAACTGAGACTTCACAGCATAACTAGTAGAGATAAAGTTACTCCATACTAATAAAGGAAGGATTTCAAGAAGGCACAAAGTTGTAAATACATTTGCATTAAATGTTTGTCTCCTAAGTTCACAAAACAGACACTAGTGAGTGTCAGCAGTCATATAGGTCCTGATACAGTATTAATGGTTGAATTCCATATCTAATTTTCATGTTAGATAAGCAAACTCAAAAGTAAAAAGACAAATTTCAGAGTTAAAAGGCAATATAGATCCAATGGATCTGACAGATATTAATATTATTAAATAATAATAATTTTCATTCTAAAACACAGAGAATATATACTTTTTATAGTCATGGAGGTTTCTCTAAAATAGATCACATTTTAGGTTACAAGGCAAATCATGATTTTTTTCCTTGTTATTTTATATCATTCTGTACCAAAATAAAAATCAGCAGTGAGATAAACTAAATAAGTGATGACTAAGATATACTATGGAATAATCAGTAAGTATTGATAAAAATTTGGAAAATCATGGTAATAGCTTCAAGTGAAAATGAAGGTCAACTTTACCAGAACCTTTGTAATATAACTAAAACAATCCTAAAGAAAATCTTTTTAGACCTGAGTGCTCACTGAAAATATCAGAGAAATCTGAAATTAATAACAAGTTACAAGAAAGACAAGAAAAACAAAACTTATAAACAGTAAATGTAAAAAATAATAAAGATAAATGCAGTAATTAATAGGCTTGAGACCAAAGAGACAAGCTCTAAAATCAATAAGTTATACAACAAAAGTCTTCGAAAAAATAAATGGCATTAAAAATACCCAACCAAAAACAACAAAAGGAGAGAGAAGAGCTAAATTAATGAAGTCACAGATGAAAAGAAAACATTACAACAAATTCCAAGGACATCCAAAAATCATTAGTGAGCTGTTTGAAAATATAAGCTGTGTTTGCGGGAGTCCATTTCTTGAGCGCCAAAACAAATGCAGATGTAAGGGTTTCTCTACAATAGGATCAGTTCTTTGTGAATATTCCAAGGTTTTCTATATTCAAATTACATGGCAGATTCATTGTTAGTTTTTAAAGAGCTCCCCACTGCTTTCAAAAGCTGACATATGAGGTAGCACTCCCCAGGAGTGAATGAGCCCCTTTCTCCACACCCTCACCAATATTTGGTATCTTTTGTTCCCTTGATCTTAACCAATCTGACTGGGATAAGATGGAATCTTAAAGTGTTTATGATTTGCATTTCTCTAATTACCAAGAATGTTGAGCAGTTTTAGCCATTTTATTTCTTCATTTGAGAACTCTCTGTTCAGGTTCTTAGCCCAAGTTTTTATTAGGTAGTTTATTTTTTAAAACCATTTGTATGTTTTGGACATTAATACTCTGTTAAATTTGTAGCAGGCAAAGATTTTCTCCCATTCAATAGAAATCCTCTTCACTTCCGTAGTTATTGCTCTTCCTGTACAGAAGTATTTTAGTTTAATGAAGATCCAATTGTCGATTGTTGAACTCAATACCTGAGCAATTGATGTGCAATTTAAAAAGTCCTTTTCTACATCTATATCATTTAGGGTGCTGCCTAGGTTTTCTTGTAGCAGATTTAAAGTTTCAGGGTTCATTCTGAGTTCTTTGATCTATTTAGACTTGACTTTGACAAACCGATATTGAAAATGTGATATGTTTACACATGAAATTCTTCTCAGTGGTAAGGAAAGAAGAAGTCATGAATTTTGCAGGTAAATGCATGTAACTAGAAACTGTTATTCTAAGTGAAGTAACAAATTCAGAAAAATAAGTGATATATGTTCTCCCTCATTTGAGAACTATAGTACCAATCCTTTATATGTGCCTACATATCCTGAAGAATTAGCAGGAACCAGGAAAATGTAAAGGGACCACAGAGGTAAAGTCTAAAGAGGGGGATAGTAGGAAGTAGGTGTTACCAAGGGGGAGATGCGAAAAATAAGACATTCATCTGGGAAGGGAGGACAGAAGGACATTCAAAGAACCCTGGGGGTAAATGAGAAGAAAGATGAAACTCAAGAGAGGGGATATACAAAGAGGCAGGTGTTATCAAGGAGAAATGAGGGTGTTTTAACTGGGGATGGAAAAGAGAAGACAGACAGGGAGAGAAGAGAGATAACAGAGCTTAGGCACTGTGAAAAGCCAGAGGAAAATGTATCAACTCAACCCTCCACCCCCCAAAATACACGTAAAGTAGCTGAACATGAGTGTTTAGGTATACCTGAAGGCCATATAATAAGAAACACAGTGCCAGACAGGAGAATCTCCCCTTGGAGTCAGTGCTCAACATAGTCCAAGAGACAACCAAACTAACAAAGGCTATTGCCACAGTCCTTGCTTATGTCCCATTACTTGAATGTAAGACCCTATTGGTGAAAACAGGACATACTTCAGGCATCAGTATTTGGAGCAGTGGAGCTGGCACTGACCTGAAAGTCTCCTCCTTAAAAACTAGTGGTCATAGTTCTAGATGATACTATGCAAGTTGCAAAGGGGAAAAAAAAAAATCAATCAATGGTCCAACTCAGCTGTAAAGCCCGAAAACCACAATGAATGGCACAATAATTTATCTCTTTTGGTGGCACTTTTATCAAGGGGTATTTAACTGGACTTAAGGTCCTCTAAATAGGAGGGAACTCACGGGTAGCACTGTAGATGCAGCCAAATACACATGATTGGAGGAGTCACAGATCCTAGAGAAAAATGACAATTTTGTCATTTATCTAGACAAATGAAATTTCTTACTGCATACTAAATATTTATACTTCACTCAACAAAGATTCCTTTTTTTGCAACAGATAGAGGTTATTAAATTAAAGAGTTTCACTACTGGTCACACACAGAAAATGTATGTCTGAGAGATAAAAAGGCCTAAGTGGCATGTAATACCTAAGACTCATGGGACATAGCAGAACAGAGAGTAGAGAGAATAATAATACATCCCTCAAATGTCACCAGCAAAGCTCATCACATAACAGAATGTGATGCACACAGTAGGCCACAAGTGACCTAGTTTTGTAGAATAAGAGACTGCAGATTGTGTGTCCCTATGTAGGACTATTATATTAAACCTCACCCACCCGTGGCTCAGGGACCATTGTGGCAAAGAAGATGGAAGGATTGTAAGAGCTATGGTGAGTGCATCGACAAAAGGAAACAGGTTTTCAGGCAGTGGGAATTGTTCATATGAACTTGCAGAAACGGTGACAGCAGGCACAAGATACATGCTGACTTAATCTAACAAAAAGATTGTATAGATAGAACTAGAGAAATTGGCAGCAGGCCTCAATCTGAGCTGAAAAACTACAGGAAACTGATTACTGTGGGGTGAGGGAGTAGATCTTTAAATGTGTGACTACAGATAGATTGACTAGACATCAGTGAATAAACTGACACTGAGGGACATCTGTATGACCAGATAGGCATTAACATATATGACCAAATGCATGGAATTCAGTCATGGCTGGTTATGGGAACATTTGTGGATGGGGGAGGGGTTCTTCATTTGATTAGGATCCTTTATATGAAATGCACAAAATCTCAATTAAAAATATACAAAATCTCAACAAAAACTACCAGAAGGAATAATATTGGTCTAACAACCTAATGACAAATTCCACATACAATATTGCTATTTAAGCCCATGTAAATAGCTGAAGACTTCATAGCAAGAAACAGTGCTGGACAGGAGAAACCTTCCTTTGAGCTGTTGGCCAGAGTGGTCCAAGAGACTCTTAAAGCTACACAAGCTATTGCCATAGCCGTTGATTGCCTCTCAGAACTTAAAGGTAAGACCCTATTGCTGAAGACAGGACATACTTCAGAGACTAGATTTGGAGCAATGAACAGACCTGGAATCCATGTCATCTGAAGACTAGCACTCACAGCTCTGGAGAGCGCTATGCAAGTAGCCAAGGGAGAACATCAATCAATGGCCTATCAGCAACTTCATTATCAGATAATCACAGTGATGACTGGCACAGCAATTGACACTGGTCCATTAGTGGCATTTTTATCTTGGGGCCAATCAACAGCTATCTAATTGGTCTTAGTGCCCACTCGATGGGAGAGACTCATGTGTGGTACTCTAATCATAGCCAAATACACATAACTGAAGAGGTCATGGAACTTAGAGAAATCCCCAAGGCTGTCACAATCTTAAGCTAATGTAACTTCTTACTAAATACAAAATATGTATCTTTATATTTACAGTCAAGTATCCCAGTCACTACTCATCAGAGAAACTTCTTTTGCACCAGACAGAGACAAATACAGAGTACCACAGCTGGTCAGTCACAAACAGACATTGTCTGTAAATTGTCCATGTCTAAGCAGCGCATTTGCAATGCAGTCTGGAACATTCTCATGCAGCATGGAGCAGCGGGTAAAGAGGACAGTAATGAATCTCTGAACTCTCACTAATGAAGCTCCCTCATGCAACGAAGGGCTAGTAACACAAAAAGTCACAAATGGCTAAATCATGGAGAGCAGGAATCTGCTATGTGTGGGTCCCTGGACAGAACTCTTATATTGAGTTTCACTCACTCAGGGTTCAGTGACCATTGCAGAAGAGGGGAGGAAAGATTGTAAGGGTCAATGAGGAGGTATGTGACCGTATGGAAATAGAATCCTACAACCTCCTGGGACCCTGCTCATATGAACCTACAGCAATGGTTTTGGCATGCTCAAGACTCATGCAAATTCAAGCAGAAAAAAACCCAGCATGAACCTGGGGAAATAGGTTGCAGATCCTAACCTTTGCTTAAGAAATTCTGCAACTGATTACTATTGAGTGCGGATGAGTTAGTCTGCCTAAAGTGAGGGACTCTGGGTAGGCTGAATAGACCTCAGTGTATGAACTTGCACTGAGGCCATTTGGAGGCACTAACTTGACAGAACAGACCTTAACACAAATTGTGGCATGTGGGAGGTGCCAGCGAGAAAAGGGTATAAAGACAGCTAAGACTGACTGCAATTTTTCTGTGTAAAACACACAATGATTCAATAAAAGATATTTTTAAAATAACAATGATAAAAAATATTGTAAAATTTTAAGAAGCCGAAAATGTGTTCTGCAAAACGCTGGAAAATTTAAAATAAATGAATAAATTCTTACATATATATGGCCTTCCAAAACTGAATCAAGAATATTTAAGCAACATAACAAATCCATAAATACAAACAAAATTACAGTGTTAAGGGTCTCCCCCTTTCAATTACTGAGCCGTCTCTCAGAGGGGAAGAGAAGGGGAAAAAAGTCACATTGGGAGCTGGAAAGTGGGAGTGCATGGCTGTGGGGCGGGGCATGCATGAGGGGGTCACGCAGGGGTCCATGGTGGTGGTTGTGTCTACAGAGTTTCTCTCCCTGCCTGGAGGGACATGCCTCCAAATGTGATTGACAGCCATCTAACCAATGACTTACCGGGAAGGGTGTAGCGGGAAAGCTGTGAAGAAGGGTGAGAGGCAGCTGTCTCCATGTTGGGTGTGTGTGCCAGAGGCGCTCGGGACTTCTGGTCAAAATGCTGGCTCCCCCATACGAAAATTCTGTCTCCCCGGAGATGAATCCCTTGTAAGTAACCTGCAATTAATTTGTTTCTCTAAGAGAGCATTCTCGGTCAGCTCAATCAGTTCAAACCTGAGGGTGGAGGGCTGAATGCCAGACCTTACTGCAAGAGAACTCATAAGACAAGGGTGAAAAGGGAGGTCAGGAGAGGGATGATGGCGGGAGGCTAACATTGCTGGGGGGAAGGGAGGGGTAAAAGGGCCCTGGGAATGCGGAGGGAAGAGGGATGAGGGATAAGAGAAGTTTCAGTGGCTAGGAAAGCCTGAGGGAAATGCGTTGACTAGGGAACCTCTTGAGAAATACACATACGGTGTCTGAACATTAGTGCATGTGTATATGTTGGGAAAATATGGCAAGGAAAACAGTGCTCAACAGGAGAGAACTCCCTGAGTGGTTGATCAGCGTCGTTGTCTGAGAAACTACCAAAATAACACAGGCTACTGCTGGAGCTTGGCCATATCCCAGAACCCAAAGACAAGGTCCTATTGTTGAAGGCAGAAAATATTTTGGACAGAGGACTTGGAACAATAGCACAGAAACTGACCTGGAAGCCTTCTACCTGAAGTTTAGCTCTTACAGTTCTAGAAGATACTATGCAAGCTGCTAAGGGAGAAAATCAATGAACGGTTCAACCCAGCCTTAAAGCCAAATAACCATAAGGACTAGCACAGCAAACGACCTCTGTTGGTAGAGTTATCTAGGAGACAATAGGAGACAAGCCATACACTACATACACTACTCATCAAAGCAGCTTTTTTTTTTTTTTTTGCAAGAGATAGAGGATAGAGGCTACTGCATTGTTCCACAGCTGGTCACACATAAAGAATATACATATGAGATATGCTCAGTCCTAGGTGACATCTCTACTGTGTAACCTCTACACCTGAGGCTCATGGAAAACAGAGGAACAGGGGATAAAGTAAACACTAGTGTATTCCTCAATTGTATACACTAGTATAAGCAAAGCTTCCTTATACAACAGAGTGTGATGCACAGAGAAGTCCACAAGTGGCCAAGTCTTAGAGAATAAATGACTGCAGAGTGTGTGTGTGTGTGTCCCTGGATAGGAATCCTGTATTAAACTTCACCCACCCATGGCTCAAGGATCATTATGGAAGATCAGAAAGAATTTTAGGAGACATAGTTGGTTCATGAACATAGGGAAACAGAGGCTTTCAGGCCACAGGAAGCTTGCACATGTGAACTTTCAGTAACGGTGGCCTTGAACCAAAGACCTATGTTGGCTCAATCAAACAAAGGCCCAGAGCAGAGCAAAGGAAATGGGGAAGCCCCAGCCAGGTGACAGCTGGAGACTGATTACTACTGGGAGAGGGAGAGTAGAGATTTCTTAAGATTTTTAGGTAGACTGACTGGACTATAGTGGATGAATTTGCACTGAAGGACATCTGGGTACAAATGACTGATAGGACTTAACATGTATGGTGATATTCATGAATTCTGGTGGGGGGGAGCACGAATCATGGTGGGAGTCTAAATAATATTAAGAAATGTTGTAACATGCCAGATGTGGTGATCCATGCCTTTAATCCCAGCATTCTGGAGGAAGAGGCAGGTGGATCTCTGTGAGATGAAGGCCAGTATGTTCCACATAGTGAGTTCCAGGTCTGGTGGGGCTACAAGGAGACCCTGTCTCAAAATGATAACAAAAACAACTGTTGCATTAAATGTACAAAAGTTCAATAAAACATTAAAAGGTAAAGCATCTCTTCCTTACATACCCCAAAGAAAAGTTGTCATTGTGGTACTCACCTTTATTCCAGCACTAGGGACGCAGAGGCAGGTGGATCTCTGTTAGATGGAGGACAGCCTGGTCTATATAGTAATTTCCAGGCAAGATGAGTTTACAGAGACCCTGTCTCAATTCTCTCCCTCCAAAAACTTTCTCCAAACAAAGAAACAGTCAGGAAGAAATGGTTTCATTGCCAAATTTTAGAAAACTTTTTAAGAAGGAATAACATCAAGCCTACTCCGATGTTCCATTATGTAGAAGGGGAAGGATCAGTAATGATTCATTTCAGAAATTCAGCATTGGTCTCCAGACACCACAGCCACAAAAGGAAAACTATAGACCAATTTCCCTTAAGGACAACAATACCAGAATGCTCAATGAATTCTTAAAAGCCGAATTTAAGAAAATATAAGAAGATGACACCCTATTACCAAGCTGACTTCATTACAGGGTTACAAGGATGTGAGGAGTGTTCAACACACACAAATCAGCAAGTATAATAAACACAAAAGTAGACTTAGGTCTATAAATTGCATGATCCTCTCAGCAGAAATAGAGAAGGTCTCTAACATTGTTCAGCATCATTTCATGAAAAAATGTCCTGCAGAAACTAGAAATAGTATGGACGTATTTCAAATTTAAATTACTATAAATAAGTCAGTAAACAAAATTCAATGGAGAAAATCTAAGCATACCCTTTAAAATCAGGAATAAGACAAGAGGATCTGCCGTTACTGCTCTTATCCATTCAATGCTTGAATTTCTAGCTGGCACCAAGAAGAGAGATAATAGACAGACACAGGAAAAAATCCAAGTGATTCCTATCTGTAGATGCATGCCCTACTTGAAAGAACCTAAGGACTCCCACAGAGCACTGTGAGATCTCATTAAACTGCCAGCAAATTATGAAGTCAACATTTTTAAAAAACTGATAACTTTTCTTTATACAAATAGCTAAATTTTTAGAAAGATATCAGAAAATAAAATTTAATTCACAATTACTTCAAGATGATTTGATCACTTGAATTATTGTTAAAAGCAGGCTATTTTCTTAACTAGTCACTGTAAGTAAATATCAGTCTTGTGCTATAAATATTTTTAATATTTTATTTTTACATATTATTTTTATTTTGTGTGTATGGGTGTATTACCTGCATGTGTGTAAGCACACCCAGGTCATGCAATGCTTACAGAGGTCAGAAGAGAGCATCAGATTCTCCTGGAAGTGGAGTTCCTTATGATTGTCAACATTAGTCCAGAAGAGGGTGCTGGATCTCTTCCGGACTTGAATTACTGGCAGTTGTAATCTATGCAATGTGGGTCTGGGAACAGAACTGGGGCTCTCTTCGGGAGCAGAAAGCACCATAAACCAGTGGTATGTCTCCCCAGTCCTCTACAGTGGTATGTCTCCCTGGTCTTTTACTTAGATTATTTTGTCTGTACTCCACTCTGGGTTACAGTCAGTCATCCTCTGATATTCTCATGCTTTAAAAAAAATTGCATGCATAATGTTCACTTTTATGCTGCATATTTCTGTGGGTTTTATAACATGCAAAGTGACACTGAGTCACCCAAATGGAACATCCTCACTGCCCCAAGAAGTTTACATATTGAATGTTCCCTTCTCATTGAAACCTTTAACCATTTGCATAATTTCATACCTTGCAGAATGTGGCATAATTAGAACTATACAGCACATTCCCTTTGCATACTGACCTTACCACTTAACAATATGAATTTAAGGTTAATTACACTTTATGTGTTTCATAGTACATTTGCTTCTATCAGGTAAATTTTTGTCCTTTGGATGAAGATGGCATACTTAGTAATCTATCGAAAGATAACATGTTTTCTTTGAGTCTATGTGATTGTGAATAAATCTGTGGAAAAAAAATACTGTCTTAGCTTATTGTCGGTTTCTGAGGTGAAGAACTGACCAAAAACAACTTCTCTGGGATCACAGTTCCTCCTTGTCTAGCCAGGGCACAGCCTGGGGGCGGGACCTGGCCACAGGAAACAAAACACAAACCTGAGGTAACGTTTTCTATTTTCCTCCTCTACCCTGTGCCTAGCTTGATTAAATAACCCTGGATCACCTGGGGGGCACCACCCACAGTGGGCTTGACCCTCTCTCTTCACGCAACAATAAACAAAACAAAACAAAACACGGTTCGATGTTATGCCCATAGGCCAATGTGGTAGGGGAACTTCTCTAAATGTGATTCCCCCTTCCTACCTTTGTCAACTTGGTTAATGAAACTGTCCAACAAAGTTATATGACACCTTTTTGTTGTATATGTGCTTGTGTGTAGGTATATGTTTAATTATCATTTTTCTTTATTCTTGTCTAACTTACAAAGGTATAAAATATGATCATATCTATCCTTCATTTTCTTCCTAAACGCCTTCCATGACCCATCTATCTAAGACCCTTCCAACTTCATACTGTTTCATTTCTTTCTCTTTTGATAACCTACCAAGTATAACAAGTTCTGCACACATGTGGATGCAATTGGGGTCACCCACTGAGTATCCTCAAAAAAGAACCCCTGCCCCACCAGATAGTAAATGCCAATAGCTCTTCATTAATCAGTGGGATCTAGAGAGGCTTGATGTTGTACAGAGGGTTAGAATCAGTCAGAAAACATCTGTAAGTACAGCTAGGGATCCTACACAAAGTTCAGGTTTCACTCTGCCGGAGTGTTGCATCGTTTTCCAACGCGTTTTTAGCATTCGGTGCCCCTTCACTATGAATGGGACTTCCTGTTACCATCTTCAGAAGCAAACAGCATCGCTATTGCTTTGTGATTTCACTTTTTCATGGGGTGGGAGTATTTTCATCTAATAGGCTGTAATATTGCACTATTATTTTAATTTCAATTCTATAATATACTTGTAGATCTTTACTGGCGACCTCATCTCTCTGTGGGAATCACCTGTTCAGAGTATTTGCCAATGGAGGAATTACTTGTTTTCTTTTCACAATAATTCTATTCATTATTGTTAGCAATTCTGTGAAACTTTCCCACATGTACACAATGTATCTTGATCATATCCTTCCTCTATTCTCCCTCCTACTCGCAGTAGACCCATGAACACATCAAATGTGTATAAATAAAATGTATATATACACAAATATACATACACACAGATATATGTGTGTTTATGTATGGGTAGGTGTATATAATCCACTGAATTCAATTACTGCTGGCCATATGTGAGTGTTTGTTAGGACATTCATTGGGGCATGGGAAATCCACCAGATGCTATACTCCTAAGGAAAGTGACCCCTACTTTTGGGAAGCCATCAGATGCCAATGTTCCTCAGCTAGGGGTGAGGGATGAGGGCCCCTTACCACCTCCACGCTGGAATGTTAACTGGCTTGATCTTATGCAGGTAATCACAACAACTGTGAGTTCTTTTATATTCTGAATGTTTTTTATATAATCATATATGTGTTGTAGGAATGCTTTCTCCTAGTCTTACTTATCTTTCAATACTGCTATGAAAATTACAAAACACTGTTTCATTTCAGCCAAATCTTTTTTCAAGTCTAATTCATAATTTTCTTTGTGGTCACAGGCTTCTGATGTTCTAGGAACTCACTGCTAATGGCACACCTATTTTCTTTTATGTTTCTTCTGAAAGTTCATTTTAATTTTTAATTTCACATTTAGAAATTGTGAGATATCTTCCTTACACTTATACTGTGAATTAGATATCTGTAGATAGAAGTTTGGACGAAAACAGATAAAGATAGATGATAGATGACTGGTAGAGAATAGATATATAAATAGATATAGTGAAGATACATACATCTGTCTGATAGAGACAGGCAGATGATATATGTATATTTATATGGTGGAGTGCTAACTAGAAGAAAGAAGGTATATAATATAGTTAGAGCTCAAAAGAGACAAAAAATTAATTTAACTTTCAGCTTTAAAATAGGAACTATGTCATTGGTCATTAGAATCAATCTCCTGGGAGAAAACACTTGTAAGAAGAGTTACAAAAGTGTCATATGACGATATCAGTGATAATCCCCAAGGAGCTTTGGCTATCATTTTTTAGGCGTCTAAATATAAGGAATCATGATGATTTTGTGGTATCACCCAAGGTTCTCTTAATACATTCCCCATAACATTCTTTAGATTGTGATGCCAAAAATATACTCAAATATCAGAAGCTTAAGAAACAAAGACTTCGGTCTTGTTAATTACATGTCTGTTGCAAAATATGGAGAGACTTGCATTATTCTCTGGACCAGCTTTGTTCTGGCACATGGCATATCTCCTATGCATAACAGCATTTTCCGTTGTTGCCAGACAGCAAGATAACATTTCTAATGCAATTTAGTGATTAAATTTTCAACCCTAAGGGAGCAGCCACATACTTACAGTCAATGGTTCATCACTGATCACCTTGACCTACCCAACCATAGATGTAAGAAGGAAGACAGATGAGATGTGCTCAGTTAGAGGTAGAATAAACACTTGTGCTTTCTAGCATTATTACAGTAAGTTCCACCAATTCAGTCATTATCTTATGCCTTTTTATATATGAGCACAAAGGCTTTATGGAAGATCACACTTGTAATAAGTGCTAGAATAGAAAAGTAAATTCAGACCTGTCTCTTTCCAAATGAGTTTTTCTTCACATTAAACCATACTGTCTCTCACAGTTCTAGTCAAACAGGCAGCTGTGACATAGAATCCAACTCAAATTTGCTTAGAAAATAATTTTCTTATCAATAATCAGTCTAAATCTCATGCTTGGACACTTAAATCTTCAGAATTGACTGCTTGCTCTATTCCAACTCTGTAATGGTTTATACAGAAGTACAAACATTTAATACTGATAACTACCCTTCAGATTAATATATTTGAACCATATCTATTGTGTTGCTTCCACTGATTCTCAGACCAACGATAGCTTTTAATAAATATCCTGAACTCTAACATAGTTATTAATTTAAATATATTAGTACATACAGGTTTGTTTTCCTATAGATTGACTTTTTGCATTTTAAAATTGACAGTTCATGGTACCTTCAGAAGTTCATTTTCTTTCATTTCTTTTTGTTTGTTTACAACAGGGTTTCAGAAGTTTGAGGCTGATCTCAAATTCGATATATTGATTAGGAAGCTCTTGAACTTCCTATCTTCTTGCCTACATCTCCCGAGTATTGGAATTACCAGAGTATACCACCCTGTTCCAAACATGTGATGCGGAGCACATTACCCAAGGCTTTGAGCAAAATAGGCAAGTATGCTCACAGCTGTAGCACATCCTTAGCCTTATTTTCAGAACTTTGAAGTTTGAAGCTGAGATTCTGCATTAGATAGTGCAAAGAATGTAAGGATTGAATGCTGTGAAGATAAATGAGTCAGAAATAACAGTTGTGGCAAACAGTACCAGCTAGCCTAGAAATTCACATGTTTTATGAATTTAAAACAAATTATTCTGGCCCTGGACTACTTGTAGGTCCCATTATTTGGGTGTGGATCTCTGTACATAAATTAATAAAATCCTCCAGATATCTCAATGCTAAGTGCATGTTTGTCTCAGTAGTAATATACCAGATTGCTCTGATCAACCAGATACAGAGATTGATTCTTAAAAGCGTATTAAAACCCACAGTGAGAAGTAGGAGATATGACTGACTGTGGATCTGATGAGTCTAGTCTGGGATACCACAGATGCCGCTATCTTTTACTTTTTTCCTCAATGCCTACAATATGGCTGCTGTAGATACAACCATCTACTGTGACAGTAAATTTTAAAAGAATCATGGGGATAAGTTATTCTAATCTCTCTATTACAGAAAAGTAATCCTCTTCATAGAGAAAAAGCAGAGTTTCAGGATTCATTCGTGAGGCTGATAAAATGATCAAAGAATGGTACTATTATGTTCAGTTATTTCTGTTTTAGAAACTCTTTCCCTGTATGTGTTTTAAAATTCACAGCCATATTTTGAACATTTTGTAAAGGTTTTATTTATATGTATGTATACATAAGCATGAATGCCTGTAGAGAACAAAAGAGGGAAACAGATCCACTGCATCTAGAGTTACAGGTTGCAGAGGCCCGTATAACAGGGGTCCTGGGAATCAAGTACAGGTCCTATGGAAGAATAACAAGTACTCTTAACGCTCCAGCCCCTTCAGCAGTTATTTCATCTGCAGCAAATATGACACCAACACAGAATTTATTAATTTAAAGCCTAAGCATTAACAAAATCTCAAAATCTCGTTTCATAAAAAAAGGTCTTTCCACTAAGTAAAGTTAAAGCAATCCCATACAACTTTTCATAGTATTTTACACTCCCTCCATAAAACTTCTTATCAATTTACATTTATAGATCTTTAATGATAGTTTGAGTAAATTTTTTTTCTACTGAACTAGACTTCATTAAGGTAAGAATTTTCAATTATCTAAATTATCCCAGAGGTATTTATTACAAGTTCAGTTAGAAAATGCTCACAATCATTTTTAAAAGTATAAATATGTGAATTTTCGAGCATCCAAAAATTAAGTTGTTTTATAATAAAACTTTAAAAAAGACATTACATGAAGTTTGAGAAAATCAACAACTAAATGATGAAAATCATATGCTTCTTCATGACACACAAAAAAGTTTTCTCCCATTAGAATGAAAATGGATCTCAAAATGTGGACAGAAAATTACTGTCATTCTCACTACTTTGTAAAATATGAGAGCATATCTATGGATTATTTAGGACATTTGAATTACTCTAAAGACCTAAGTTTTATTTTCTCGTTACTTTGTTCTTTTAAGACTAATCTTAAAATGTCCTTAGAACATTTTCGTTCATTTTCTCTTATTTATTTTCCAGTGGAGAAAAAATTGTTCTTTATTATGTAACCTATGTAGATGTATACTTTTGTCACTTCCAAGAAACATAGTAAAAATACAGGGGATATGTTCTCAAATAAC
Source organism: Eospalax fontanierii (assembly GCA_035773235.1). NCBI lineage: Eukaryota > Metazoa > Chordata > Mammalia > Rodentia > Spalacidae > Eospalax > Eospalax fontanierii. Next base: position 46,513,103 of record CM069547.1, on the reverse strand, counting down.
TATCTCTCTTTCTTACATGTCATTCTTCAAATATATGCCCTGAATTAAATATGATTTCATGCTATCTATGAGGGGCTTTATTCAGTCACAATGTGATGTGACTACTGACTGTGAACTTTCTTACCACATCCCTCTTTCACTCATCCATGCAATACCTTCATAAATTAGGAAATTAAAAGATTCATTTAATATGTGCACTGAGTCCCTCTATATGTGGACACTCTGGGAATCATTGCACATGAAAAAAATATTACAGCACAAACCTCATTGTGAAAATTTTCTCATTTTTCAGGAAAGTATATGTAATATTTAAACTTTGATATAAAAGCTAGAATATAAAAACAGACTTATGAAGCCCCTTCATTTCTTACAGAAGAAAAGTTCATGCCACCCTTACCGAGAGGAAGGGGTAGACATAGGATGGATGGCATTTAAGTTGAACATTAGAGAAGGAATCAGTTAACAGAATATCCTTAAAATGTAGTGGAATATTCAAGAACCAGTTAAAATTAAAGTGATGTTAAGGAGCACAATCTTAAGTGCTTTTAGAGTACTTTTATTTTTTGACAGGGATATAAATATTACAGTTGTTATATATTCTGTCATATTATTGAGGAATGAGAATAGAACCAAATCAGATGCTTTCTAATATAATAGCTAAAAAGAGTGTATTTGTTACCTGTACAAAGTCATTACAAGGTAAGTGCAACAAAACTACATGAATCCATTGTGTTGTAATCATGGATTTCAGAAGTTTAAATTCACAATGTGTGTCAGAGTTCATTTCTTTGGGAGGCTTCCTGGGAATATTTATTTCTTCATCATGTCCAACCTGGAGAGTTCACTCTCTTCCATGATTCCTGATCATCTGCACATACTTGAAATGAGAAATCCAGACTCTGATCCTACTTCACAAATGATTGTCCTATGGAAAATATGCTCAGGGTTATTCTACCTTGAGAAACCTGAACCCACACTTGGTTATGCCTTCTGAATGCATTTTCTCATAACCCATCATCTTTATTATGTTTACATAATAAAGTTTCCAGTTTCCAGTTTTCAGCTGAATGTCATTAAGAAAAAAAAAAACATTCCTCTGGTGCTTTATCATAAAGACTCTAAAAAATTATGTTAAGACTACCAGACCTCTCTAGTAGAGTTTCCCTAGTTCTAGCCATGTATACAAAGTTGTTTGCATACAGTAAGGGAATGTAATTATAGGATTTGATGATTAGTTCATGAATACGTAAGAGGTCAGCATTTAGTCTATCATAGTCTTCCCACTGGCTCAAAATTATTCACAACCATTGAAAATTCATTTGCACATCTCTACATCCCTAAACAACCCAGCTGACTTAAACATTAACTCAAGGTTAAAACTCATTCACAGCTGGGAAGATGACTCAGTAAATATGATCCCTTGTTGCACAAATGTGAGGACCTGAGTTCAAATCCTTAGAACCTAAATAAAAAGGCAGGAGTTGTGGCAAATGGACCCCTAGTGCTATGGGAGTGGAGGAAAGGAGGATCACAGGTATATGCTGGCCACCAGATAAGCTTCAGTTTAACTGAGAGACCCTGTCTCAAGGGAATGAGGCAGAGAGTTACACATCAGGTCACACAATACCCTCCTAAGGTCTCCAAGAGTACACTGAGGCGCAAACCCATACACACATGTACATGCACCACACATCCAATACTACAAATAAACATGCAAATAAACAAATAAGCTTGTTCTTGTACATTTTCAAGAATCCCAAACTTCATCCTTAACTTATCTGAATAAAATATGACTGAGCCTCTTCATATAATTCTATCAAGAATAAAACATATCCTCATTTGTATACCCTTTGAATCCGGCATTTATTTGTTTGCCAAATAAAATGATGAAGTCACAATAAGAACCCAGTTGTCAATGAACCCACTGACTATGAGAGAACATAGAAGGACCTAAAAAGGAAACAGACCAAGCAATTTAAAACTCCAATTAATCAAATTCAAGCATATTTAAAGGTCTATGAGTAATGTGTAGGTCTTGCACCCCTGATCCCATGCTGTGTACAACGGGATTCTCAGTTGACTCTCCAAGTCTAAGGTTCTAACCACTAAGTCTTTCCTTTCTCCCTGGAAGGAAAGTATGTGTTTGTATTTGACTGTTTTAATCAGCCCATTTACTGCATACTGGAATTTTGTAATCAAAATAATTCTTTCATTTGTTCCTTTATCTGCCATTTCCAAGTTTGTGACAGACATTCTGCTGAGATTCTGAGGAACATGAAACAGTTCCTAACTTTGTCCCAGGCATTGAGAAGCTGAACCACAGTATTCTCAACCGATTACTTTAGCATGGCTTTTGGCCTCTGTTGAGGAGTTAGATGAACTTTGCCAAGAACCTTCTGTGTCATCATGTCCTTTCCAGTCACTAGAAAACTTTGTCCAGCCATGGTCATGATAACCTTTCAGAAGTAAAGTTGTTGTCTTTTGCCTCTTGTGTGAGCTGAGGATTTCCCAAGTAGTGCCCATGTCACTGTGTTCTCCACAGCAAATGTGGCTCTCCCCTCGCGTATGTCACCACAAGCATCAAGAAAAAATAATGTACAACTTTAATACTTTCTTTGGAGACATTCACAGTTAATTATCCACGATAATTTTATATGTTTGGGTTTTCTGTGCAATGGGGAACAGTTGAGTTGACATTCTGTGACTGTTTTAAAATCTCCTTGCTTCTGGTTGAAAACAGCATTCATTTCTCACTGGGAGTTCTTCCACACTTTAAACATTTATTTTCCTTTGTCCCCCAAATCTTTCTACAGCTCAGCAGTATTTTTACCTTTTTCATGCATGTGTTTCCTCCTTAGCCCTCCTGTATCTGAGTTGACTGTGTATATCTTTAAAGCAATCTAGGTCTTTTCCAACATGCTGGAGAGATGGATCCATGACAAAGAGCACTTGCTAATCCTGCAGAGCATTGAGTTGGGTCTCAGTATTCAGGTCAAGTGGTCCCTAACAACATGTAACTCCGGGCCTGTGGGGCGCTGCTCTTCTTTTACCTCTGTATGCACTTACATGCAGAGATACATGCACATGCACATTCACTTGCATAAATATAATAAAATAAGCTTTGAAAGTTGATTTGAGATCCTTCCTGAATCTTGAATCCCAAAGCTGCATATATACTTTATTGTGTTTGTTTAGGAGCACTCTACTTCCTGGTATTAAAATCTCTGTTAGCTTTCAACTGCCACTACAAGATGCCATATCCTTAGTGGCTTACAAATGCCAAGTTAGTCTCAAAGGGTCATGGCATGAGAAGATATCCATTCACTCAAGAAGCTCAGGAGAAAAGTAATTGGCATGACATCTCAGAAAATCAGTATTTGTCGGCTCAGGTCTTCTCTCATCGAGCAGATCATTCCAGACTCACTCATGCTCTTTTGTTTCAGAATCTCCCTCTCTCTTATACTTGATCTCACAGGATAATGCAGGCCAACCTCCCTATCTCAAATGGGCAAAAAAGATCACTTCTGAAGACTTTTGGATTTTTTAGCATGTAAAAGTATTAACTCTTAGGGTCCAGCAACAGGAAGGCATGGGCATTAGTTGAAGAGAAGGATGGAGATTTGTATATAATATCTGAATAGATTCCATGTGGAAAATGACAATTTGAGATACAAATTAGAGAGTGGACTGGAAGTTAATGAAGAAGTAGAGTGCTATGTAATAAGTGATGGCCATACTAGGTAATATTTTAAAACAAAAAGGACATAGACTATTAACCAAATGTGTTTATATTGTGATAACTATAATCTGTTACCTATCTTTCTGTTAGTCCTCATAAAGTGTATTTACTTAACAAATGCATGCGTGATGGGAAGTAATAACATGAAACTTTATTGTTAAAATTTAGATATTAAGTATATGGCCACTTTTGCAAAAAACTTATGATATTATATAACATAAAATGAGGGGGGATGTATGTAATTAAAATGACCATGACATCATAGCAAGTATGTAAGTTATTCAAACAGGGAATGGACAAAGTTCACTATATAAGACAGAGTCTTAGGGACTGAGTATGTAGCTCAGTTAGTAGCATGCTTACCTAGAATACACTGAGATGGGTTCGATCCCCAAGAATCATAAAATGAGTATGGTGTTCATCAATAATAGCAGTACTTAGGAAGTAGAAGTAAGATAAAAAATTCAAGGTCTTCTCTGACCATATAAAGAATTTGAGGCCAGCTTGGGCTGTGTGTGAAACTATAGTACAAAAAAAAAGTTTAAAAAGAGAGAAAAAATACAGTCTAGTCTAAAGTTGACCAATGAGAATGTGTCATGAGCTCACAGCTCTCTCTAGGTAAGTTAGTGTGATTTTAAATGAACTTTTGAGGTTTTCGTAGGTATAATTTGATGGTGTTTGGTCCTTCTCCTTACCCAAACCCCTCCGCTGCCCACCATCCAATTTAATGTACTTTGTTTTCTATCTATCATCTATCTATCTATCAATCATATATCGATCTATCTAGATAGATATCATCAATTATCTATCTCTAAATATCTATATCTGTCTATATCCATATCTAATATAGCCTGTAGAATCTGATTTTTATCCCTAAATATCCTCTGCCATTAGCCCATCCACTAAAGCCCCATTAACCTATCAAGAGTCCAATCTTTGTAAGAGACTATTTCTATATTCTCCCCTCCCCAGCAGGTATCAGTTGTTAAAAGTTCCTTAGCTTGGACTCTCATTGTTTACCTACTTCCCCATGTCTATGCTGGTATATTTTTTGAGCTTGCATGGATCTTGTGCATTTTGTCACCCCTGCTGTAAGTTCATATGTGTAACTGGCCAGTGTCTAGAACTCTTTACTTGTAGTCAGGGACCACCTCTGACTCTTACATTCTTTCTGCCCCATCTCCCACAATGAGTCCTGAGCTTTGGGTGGCAAAAGTTTAAACAGGTGCCTCATCAGAGATTGGCAGCACTCTTGTTCTCTACACATTGGCCAGTAGAAGATTTCTGTGTCAATCACCTGTGGGAAAGTTCTCTGGTGAAAGTTGAAAGACACATTCATCTTTTTTGTAGAGACTGCATTGAAAATGTGTCATTTAAGGCAAGGCATTTCACAGAAATTCTGTGTTTGACTGGCTGTGGAACTCCGTGTTAGACTCCATCTTTTGAATAAAAAAGCTTCTCTGAAGAGGGATGACTGATACTCTTGTCTAATTATGAGGATGCATATTCAGAATATTGTAAGAAATTACCTTGATCTGGGGATGTGGCAAACATGGGTTTTCTGCAGGTTTGTATATTTGGCTATGTTTACAGAACCACACATAAGTTCCCTCACACTGAGTGGACATTAACTCCAATTAGACAGCTGTTGATTACCACCAAGATTAAAAAAAAAAAGTTCCACCACTGCACCAAAAGCTACAGTTTCCTGGATCAGGTATTGGTTATTATTGATGTTAATGTCTGACCTCATATATGCTGCAGAAAGCTATCTATATTCTAACTAGAGCTGTTTTGTTTAAAACTCGACAAGTGCACATACAGACACTCACAGAGACATGAAATTAAAAATAAGAAAAAAATCAATCAATATATCAATTAATATATTTATCAAGAATAGCATTGTTGTACATGAGTACATATTTCTGGGTATATTACTGAATAGGGTTGGAGTTTGCCTACTTCCTCTTCACCAGTGTTGCCCTGTAGGCTGTTTAACCTTTTGTGGGTTTAATGTGGATGCTCTATCTCCACTGCATGTTGTAGAGAATACCTAAGTAGCATCCTTTCTCTCACTCTCAAGACTGCTCACTCATAATAAGGGGACAGTGAGCACTCATGCACATTGGAGTCGTCATTGGAGTCAGCAAAGATTATCCCATTGCATGTTATGCAGCACAGATGATTAAGTTCAGTGAAGTACTTCAGAGATCCGCATGCACTTCTGCTGCATCTGACCACTTCACGTACAGCCACTCACGGCTAGTGTCTTTCTGTGAAGATTGTTTTGCTCTTCTTTGCATGTTTCAGTTTTCGTTATCAAAACGAAGGTTGCCTCATTCTTTTGTATAATCATATTTATCTATTATTTTGGATTGTGGTATCTGTTTCTGTAGTCCCTCTCTGTAATATATAGAGTCAAAAATTCTAATAAATGATACACAGCATAGATATCTGATTTATTAATCCCCAAACTTCTTAGCTTCAAACATTGATTTTCCCACAGAACAATATAAATGCAAAGCATGCATGAAATGGGAATTTCTGTGTTCATTTATTTTGCTATGGAAGCTTTAAAAACAGTAATTGGTGCTGCAGAGATGGGTGTATGGTTAAGAGAACTAGCTGATCTTCCTCAATCGTCTACAATTCCAGCTCCAGATGATCTGATGGTAGGCTACCTGCACACATATGGCACATAGAAATGAGAGAGAGAGGAGAGAGAGAGAGAGAGATATTACTCGGACTACTAATTTCATTTAGGAAAGAAATGTCCAATAAAATAGTTTTAGTATAAATGGGCTCATTTATTTGGGTACAGACAATATTAACGAGACTTTTTCCTTATCTCCATCACATGTGGATTATGAAGTGCAACACACATAGTAAGGGCTCCTCAAGGTCCGGTTTAGGATCTGATGCTAATGAGATGCTTCTCATTTTTCAGGCAGTGTGAGAGACTGTGGTTCCCTCTACTCATGTGAGTCAGAACAACCATGAAACTTCCTCAGCAGGGCCATGAATAAAATTCTTTTCTTTGTTTTCTTGCTATCAGAAGTGTGGTGAGAATATCACACGGATTCTGGTAGAGTCACCCTCTGCTGGTGCCCAGCAGTTTATCACCTAAGTTTATCTTCCTTCTTCTATTTCCCTGATATATTCCAGGAAAGCCCTTAGATTGTTGCTTATCTGACCAAAGTTTTTCTCCCAATATAAAGGTTACAGGAAGACTCTGAACCTCCACTAATGTCGGTCATGGTCCTTTGATGAGCCCTGAACTTTTTTAGTCACACGAATGCTGCATGAGCAATCATTTGGTAATCATATTTTAAAAGTATTCATCTAGGGCCAGGGACAAGAGCATTAAATATCCATTACATATCAAAGGTCAAAACACATATTGAAATTACTTTTCTGATGTTCTGACAAAATATCCTGAGAAAAGAAACTCAAGCATGAAAAGGTTCATTTTGGGTTACAGATCCAGGGGATGCAAGACATTATGACAGGTGAGACATGGAAACGGGAGGAGACTGAATGGACACAGTGGACCCACATTCAGGAAAAACGAGAGCAGAGCATCAGGGAACACCATATCCTCCTGTGTGTCCCCACCTAAATGTTCCATAACCTTCCCAAACAGAATCGGGGGCAAGTGTTCAAAGACATGAGCCTACGGGGGACATTTCACATTCAAACCACAACCCAGAAACCCAGGAATTACTGTCTGCAAGCAGTCAAAGTCTGCATGGAAGGCAGACATTGTCTGTGGCTAGCAGTATTATTTGAAAGCTGCATGAATATCTGTATGGATACAATTTCTAGTTCTGCTGCCCATTTGCCTGGAAACTAAACACTGGGTCCTTACAAGAAGAGAGAACCTTCCCTCCTTAGGCTAAACAGGAGGTTTTATGTTCATGGTATTTTTAAGAAACATTGTGAGTCTGACTAAAACTGCTATTTTAACGGACTATGTGAATCTAGCTCTCAAAGCTGCAAGAGAAAGGGGACTGGGCCCAGAGCTATAATTAACTGCTTACTTATTTGCGAAAATAAATGTGCAATTCTCACTTTCTTAGAACAGAGTCACTGGGATCGCTATCATTAGACTCTGTTACAGTCCTCTCATTACAGAAATAATAAAAAACACCCTGGGTTCTGTTTTTTTTTCAGTTTAGGGATAACTGAGTGGTAGGGCCAGACACAAGTTATTTTTGGATGTACTCAATAATTCGAACATAGTAATACACATGTGTAAATACATGTGATATGAGGTCATTTTAAAAATGACTAAAGGTAATAATAGTAATTTACATAATATTAATATATTTTATCCAATAGTATAACATTGATTTTTATTGCAAATCTATGATGATGCCATAGAAAAAGTCCACTCTCTGTATTTTTTAATGTACTCATTTTCCCACAAATTTTAAATATGGACTAATCACTTCTTTTGCACACTGCTGGATCTTGTTTCTATTCTTTTCCCTTCTCACATCTTGTTCTGCATGATATTTCTTACATTCATAAGTGTTTCTCAATTCCTACACCACATTATCAACCAGGCTTTTTCAGATATATAATTACTCTTCAGTGATTCAAGAACACACAGAAACGTATCATCATATGTTCCCTGGGACTAAAGATGACACAGTAGTTAAAGGCACAGCTGTTCCTACAGAAGACTTGGGTTTGAATCCAAGCACACACACATGGCAACTAATAACAGTCCATAACTTCAGTTCCAGGAATGTAACATCCTCTTCTTTCCTCTGTGCACAGCAGAAGTGCACTTAAATGCATGTAGGCATAGCAGACATACACATAAAATACATATACATTAAATTGAAAAATGAAATAAAAATATTATCAGATGTCCCCCTGAGCTGAAGATCAAGATTCAGACCAAGATCAAGAGAACAACAGACACCAAATGCTGGAAAAGATGTAGAGAAAGATAAATAATCATTCGCTGTTGGGGGATGCAAACTTGAACATACACTACGGAAAGCAGTGTGGAGAACTCTTTAAAAAGTTAAAAATGAATCTACCATGCGATCCAATCATAACATTCCTGCGGATATACTCAAAGGACTCATCCTACTGTAGAGATACTTGTACATTCATTTTTGTTGCTGCTTTTTCCACAATAGCTAAGAAATGGACACAAACTAAATGCCCCTCAAATGAGGAATGGATAATGTAGTACATTATACTGTGGCCTTCTACTAAGCGGGAAGGAAAAACAAAATCATGAAATTTACAAGTAAATGGATGGAACTAGAAACTGTTAAACTAAGTGAAGGAACACAGAATCGGGAAAACAAGTGATGTGTGTCTTAGTGCCAGTTCCTCATATGTGTCATACACCCTCATGTAACAGCCAGAGCAAGGACAATGGAACGGAAACCTGGAGGTAAAGAAAGGGTCTAAAAGAGGGGATAGTAAGAAACAGATGTTATCAAGGGGAAAATGACAAAAAGGGGGATATTCATTTGGTAACGGAGGAGGGAAGGACATACAGGGGACCAGAGGGGGAAGAGGAAGAAGGAACCAAGAGAGGGGGGATAAGAAGAGTCAGGTATCATCAAGGTCATGAACATGGGAGGCAATGTAACTGGGCAAGGAGGAGGGACATTAGGTAAGAGGAGAGAGAGAGAGAGAGAGGGAGAGAGAGAGAGAGATAAACCTTAGGGTGTGTTACAAACCAGAGGGAAATTTATTAACTCAAAAACTTCCTGAAAAATACACATGTACGCCTGCAGTATCTGAACATGAGTACGTGTTCATACCTGACAGTTATATATCAAGAAACACAGTGTCAGAAATAAGAGTGAAACCTACTAGCAAGTAATTTAGGTTCAAAGAAATTTCCATTTAAGATTTTTTAATTTAATGTTAAAGTTACTGTTATACTATTTGTAAAGCAAAAGGAGAAAATAAGCAAAATTAGGTTATATTGTAGAGAGAGCAGAGACATTATTTGTGGTTTACAACCGTATAGGTACTTGGAAGGGTGAGTCTTAGGAGTTAGAACTGGTCATGCTTGGTAAAAATGGGAAGTCTGAGGATGAGTTTAGGAAAAACACTGAGTTCTATGTAGGAGAAGGATTTTGAAAAGTAAGGAACGGAGTTAACATAGTCAACCAAGTCATAATGGCAGACAACAGTCTTTCCCTATGGGGAAGCAACTGTTCTGATAACAGGGGAATGCCCCTCCTATGTTCCTCTGTTTGAAAACATGTTCTCCACCTGATGGTCCTGCACCGGGACACTGTGGAACCTTTAGAAACAGAGCCTGGCTGGGGGATGTGGATCAATATGATACAGGAAGTGAGTGTTATAGCTGATTCTATTTTACTCTTGAAGTCTGTTTCCTGGTTAACTACCTGGGTGTGAGCAATGGCCTTCACTATCAAGATGGAATGTACCCATCAAAACCATAAACCAAACTAAATCCTTCCTCTCTTAACCAGTTACTGTCAAGCGTTTGCTCTCAATATGAGAACATAATTAGTACACAATTTAAGAGAAATGGAAAAGTGAGTGTGTGATGCATGCCTGCATTTCCAGTAATCTGCTCCCTTGGGAATCTATTAAAACTAGGGGATCGTGAATTTGAGATCATCATAGGAAATAGAGTTGGAGCCTAGTCTGCATTACATAGTAAGATTTTATTTGGAATTATATAAATAAATAATTTAATGAATAATAAATAAACCAGAAGAAGGAAACTAGTGATGAGGAAGTAGTTATTGAGGTTTTCGAGAGGTCCCTTATTAGAATGAGTAAGAATGATGAGGTCTAGAATTTGAGTGGCTGGCAGATGGACACACCATTGACAATTAGATGTCAGAAATCTTAGAGCTAGAGCCAAGAATGGATTGTGAATGAAGGAAGACTGATAAGTATAGAAATGGGAGAGAGAGAGAGAGAGAGAGAGAGAGAGAGAGAGAGAGAGAGAGAGGAGAATAGTCCAGGAGGGTTGATAATCTTTTATGAAGAGTGTCCTTGTTGACTTCTGCTTGACATAAGCAGACAGTTTTAGGAAGGTGTGAGAAGGTGCTGTGTTTGGAACAGTGGTGGCCAGTTCTCTACTTCTACTAGTGGTTGTATTTGGATTTTTGTAGTATTTGTTTATAAAACCATTAGAAATACATGAGTCATTCCATGAAGAGAAGCTCTGGAAATATGGAACTAAGGGTGTTACAGAAGGTTCTGATGGGGACTGGGGAGATGGCTGGGTGGGTAAGAACACTGGCAGCTCTTACAGAGGATCCAGGTTTGATTCCCAGCACCAACATAGTTGCTAACAAGCATCAATAACTTCAGTTCCAGATGATCCAATACCCTCTTCTGTACTCTGTGGTCACAGGTGAATGGCACAGGTGCATTTATACACATACAATAATATGTTCATACATATAAAATAAAAAATAAAGTATTTTAAAAGGATTCTGATCATGAATTAACTACAAAGGACTATTAATTAATAGTAGAATAGTCTACATAGAAAGTTCCTGGCCAGTTGAAACTACAGGAAGACCCTGTCTCAAAAAACAATAACTTTTATTTATTTTGTGTGTGTTTGTGTACGTGTATGCACCAGCCAAAACATGTAGGTGCCAGTCAGAGGACAAATTTGCAGATTTAGTCCTCCTATTGTATCGATCCCAGAGACCAAACTCAGTTATCAGCTATCTAACCAGCCCCAGAAAGTAGTATTAGAAAATTATTGATATTCCTATCTTCTTCATGTGCTAAGAGTAAAGAACTTTTCTATTATCAGAGGATGCTTTCCTCAATATTTGGACACACTTCTGTCTTCTGGCAGTCACTCTGTCTAATTCCCTAGACATTAGAGTAAATACTAGCTATTTTTCCATTTTTTAAACTCTTTTTATGACTTAATATCCCTTCGCTTGAGCATAGCCCCATCCTATAATCCTAGCACTTGGGTGGTGGGTGCAGGAGGAGTAAGAATTCACAGTAAGTCAAAGATCTCATCATAAAAAGGCACATTATCTATGTTAAATAATCTAGTACCCCATCAGTACTCATGCAAAAATTTCTCAAAATTAAAACTTTTAATTTAACAATTCCCATAAGGTAATAAAATAGGAAATACTAAATTAAATTCTACTAAAAGTAAAGTTCAATTTAATTTAATTTAGTATTTCTTGCATGAGTATTGAAATTAGAACATTTCCATTTCTCCCTCTTTTCCCAGTTCCTCTGAAATGCATGATTCTGCGTGCGTGCATGCGTGCGTGTGTGTGTGTGTGTGTGTGTGTGTGTGTGTGTGTGTGTTTATGTGTGCTTGTGTGTGTTTGTGTTGGGGTTGAAAACTTGGGACTGGAAAATGTATCAAGGAGTTTATTGCCTAGAAAATCGACACCCCCTCCCTCAGCAGTCATAGATTACCTGTAGCATTCTATCTCGGGCTCGGGCTTTGTGATACTTCCCCATCTGCATTGACTTCTTGACTGGTGTGGGCATTAAGTGGATCTTGATTAGGCAATCATATTGCTGAGACTTCATCGGACATGCCTTGAAGGCACTCTCTGTTAGCTGGCATGCTGCTCCTCTGACTCTAAAATCATTCCTTCCCTCTTCTGTGATGTTCCCTGCCAATTAGGATTTGGGCTTGCACTGCACCATAGACATATCATTTGCTATTGAGATGTCTCCAAAAGTCACTTCTCCTGTGCATGTTGAACAGTTTTGGAATCTCTGTAGTAGCCTCTGTGTGCTGCAGAAAGAAGCTTCTTTCACGAGTGACGAAATCTTCATTTATCTGTGGGTATAAGGACAATTATTTGAATAACGATAGAAATCACACTGATTTAGGAAAATGATAGGGATAATTTCTCTTCTAGGATCTATGACTTCCTCAGTTATGCTAGGTTTACAGTAACAGCCATTAGTTCCAGCTTATTGACTGGGCCTTATGTTAGATACTGTTGTTTACAACTGATATGTGCCTTTAAAAAATTTGCATTTATTTACTGTGTGTACGGGCACTCATATGCCATAGCACACGAGGTCCAAGGACAGCTTGTATTAGGCAGCTCTTTCCTTCCACCAGGCATGTTTTGGGGAACAAACTAAGGTCTTCAGAGCAAGCATCTTATCCACTGAGCCATCTCAATGACCCAAAATCTTACAGTAATTCGAAATCCATTATATAGAATGTAGTTCTGTGATAGATCTTAGATCAAAATGGAACCATTTTAGAATATTCCAAATTAAATATATAAAAAGGAATTCCATGAATGGCTTATCAGAATTAAGATCTGGATATTCCAGGACTTCAATCTTCTAGTATATTTCACAGCAACTCATTAGAATAAAGGATCCATAGGTCTAATTTTTGTCTAGCTCAAATTCTAAGTGATCAAGCTCCTGTGCAAAAGAGTTAATATTTTTTAAAGTACTGGTTGTGGCATATCTTTTCACAACAAACTCCAGAAATTTAATTTTTAAGGGTTTAATAGTTCTTAATCTTCTACATTATGTATTCATATTAAACACTGAATCTAATAGACATAAAATATCTTAATATTTTATCTACAGTAAAGTTCCATTAGTCTTTATCCCAAGACATGCATCTTTTATTTTCAACTTTATCTTCTTTTCTTCCCCTTCCCCTTTAGCCTTTACCTAAATTAAATTCTTTTAGTTGATTTAACTTCTGTCTTGCATCTTTACAAATTAGACATTTTTTGCCTCATGCTTTTAATTTTCTCATTCCTTTTATTTAAATTTACATTAAAATATTATCCTTATCTATCGATTCCTTTAAAAAATTTGGATCCAGGGAGGGCTTGGTATGCAAGGATGATGAGTTAAGTTCAATCACCAACACTGACTTAAAATTAGGGTGTTCCAGATTTAGTGAGAGACCCTGTATCCAAAATAAATATAAAGAAAAAAAGAAAGAAACACAGAAACAAAGAAACAAAGAAAGAAACAAAGAAACAAAGAAAGAAAAGCAGTAGAGCAATTGAGGAAGACACCTGCTATTAGCCTCTGGGCTCTGCATGCACACAACTATACGCATGTGTACCAGCACATGCGCATATGCACACGTGCACACACATGTTTGCACATCCACATGCCCGCACATGCATACAAATTTGGATCCATCTTAGCTATTTTGCAGGTGAGTCCTAAAACTTTCCTTTGTATGATTAAAGGGAAAATGTTGACCCTTTCATTATTGGCAGAAGTAACAAGAAGCAGACCTCAAACACCAGCCAAACAGAAACCAGTATTGCCCACCTAAACCCAATGAACTTGGACGTCTTCAGTAGATACAGAATTCATCTGAAATCGCACTGTTCAATTTTTACTTGGATTAATTTGGAAACATTATTTCCAGAGTATAAAGAAAACTTTATAGACTTTATCTTAGTGCTATTTAATATATAATACTTGAAGTAACTACTTTCCTTAAAAGTTATGGGTTGACTTGTGGGTTATGAGTGATTCTTCATTTAGAACCTTTTGAATTTGCAGCTGAAGGTTTAAAACTCTACTTTTCTGAGAACACCTGAGATAATTCCTTGACTTTGATCTTGGTTTTACTAGGCATCATTTGAGAGAGAATGTGTGGTATAATGAAAACCAGTAAGAAGTGCTCTTCATTTTTTATGTGAAGATATTTTGAAAGATTATAGTCTATGTTGCTGCTCTCCACCTGATGAAGAAATGTACTGAGAAATCAGAAGAGAAAATTTATACCAGATACATCAGAGTGATCAGGATGTGGCTCCTTATTGATCTTCACTTCCTTCTGTCTTAAATAGTTTCTTTTGGTGTTCTTAAGTCTACAGTGCTCTTAGGGACATGATTTTACCTGTGGATGATTGATAATTCAATTAGAGGAATTCTGTGTGTATGTGTCTCTGTCTCTGAATCTCTCTCTCTCTCTCTCTCTCTCTCTCTCTCTCTCTCTCTCTCTCTCTCTCTTCCCTCTCTGGATATGGTCTCATATAGCCTGGATTGTCTTTGAACTCCTTATAAAATAATGATAACGTGAACCTATGAACCTCCTGACACTCCTTCCCGAGGGCTGAAATTATAGACTTGAACCCCCCAATCTGGTTTTGATGCACACTGGCCAAAGACTCTGCCACATTTTCAGCCTCCACCCTCTCTGATAGAGTTCTGCAGTGCACCATTCTTTATGGTTTCATTGCATTTGAATGATGGGTGAACTTGACTCCGTGGTTACTTTTCGAGTGCATCCAAATTGACTCTTCAAAATCTCACAACAAACTGAAATGGCTCTGTTTCGAGCTGAATGACCTCAAGGGAGGTAGGCTCATGATGGATCAAGTCAGTATCCCAATGGGACTGTAAGGCACTGGAATGGATCACATGACCTTACAAATGGCACAAAGTATGACTTTGTTAGAAATAATTGGGATTAATATTAACCACTAAGAAAACCATAACTTGATTTTACTTCCTTATAAATGGCATCTCTATATCATTAGCCTTTCAGAATTGATTATGCCCAAGATGCAACTGATGTCATGTCACAACCTAAATCCTGGTTAAGGACAGAACAGGGGAATAGATTTTATTCTGTAAAATCCTAACCACTTTCTTCCTCCTTATCTCATGAATAATGCTTCTCCCTCAGCCCCACTTCTCTGTTTATCCATGGAACGGGCTGTACAACCACAAGTGGTCACAACTCACCAAAGACTGCTTGTGCTCCTCTCTGGAGTGTGTGGCTTCCTATAATATAGCTTTCTCCCAGTGTCTAGAAACTTTCACTAGTGGTCAAAAGAAGCCTGAGCCACTGGATCAAGTCACTACAGCTGTCCCTGGCTGACACCTCACCAATCATCACCACAGGAATCAAATCAACTTCAAATCTAATATCAAAGATTCAAAGCTCAAGTATGTTCCATGACAATTTATTTTTCTTCCTGTTCTTTAAAATCTTCCTTCTATTTAGTTTTCCTTTCCATAGTCACAACATTTACAAACAAAAATAATTTTCTCTATGTACCTAATATCATAATTTTGCCATTTTTAACATGAGGATTATATATTGTCTTATTTTGTTTTTCTTTCTATACCGTAGTCAATCATAATGGTCATAAAGAGGCTTAATTGAATAAAACAACTTCATTCTATTAACCACCCCAACCTATACTCCATTTAACTAATATTTCTCCAATCACACACAAAGGGCTGGAACTTTTAAATATTTTTTTGTAAAATCTGGGGAATCCTGGAGCGAATTTCCCATGGATATCAAAACAAGACAGTAATATGAAAAAGTCACAAACAATTTAAGATAATGTCTTATAATTAAACAATTCAAGTATAACGTTTTCAGGGAAATAAATTGGGGTCATGAGTGATGCTTACCCCTTTGATCATTTGTCAACTGAAGTAAAATATAGTCAGCAAATTAATTTTTAAAGCCCATGCTTCTACATTTATCTATGTTTTTTATATTTCGCTGGGGAGGATGTGACAAAGGAAAATTTGAAGAAATCTTTTCTTCTCTTCTACCACAGGGAACCCAGGGGTTGAGCCTCAGCCTTGGTGACAATTGCCTTTACCCACTGAGCCATCAGGTCAGCACAAAGTCACTTTTATAAGCGAAATTACCAATACAAAATAAAGGGAGAAGAAAGGAAGGAAGAGAAGGAAAAAAGGAAGGAAGTGAGGGAGGGAGGAAGATAGCTGGAGATTACTAGTACATCTGAGATTTGCACACTTGTAGAAAAGACAGTGATTCCTTCCCATCATAGAAGGCTGGAGTTGATAATCCTGTAACAAGAGTTCAATGAACAAGGAGAAAGTCCAATGTATCATTTGGACATAGTTGTATGTGACATAGGAACAGTCAGATTGCTGATTCAGAGACAATTCAGGATGAACTATATATTTTCTTTGTTAGGCTGAATAAAGTACAGGTGACCCCTACCTTTTAGAGTAAAAATTCTAGCTTTAGGAGCCTCAAAGGTACAACTTAGATCCTTATCACAAGTGCTAATTAAAGACGCAAGTAAAGGTGAAAAGCAAAAAAGGAGATTTATCCACACATGGCTCACTAAAACCAGAGATGTGTGATGGGTTCAGTTAATCCAAGTTCATCTTAATGTCACTGACATGAGCTTTATATTTAAAAGGGGGAAATAATTGGGTTAAGGAGGAAGTGTATATAATTGCATGTTCTTGGTCAAGGTGTGGTCTGGTTGGTCATTTTCTCTGATCATCCTACAAGTTGACTCACATTCCGTCATGCAAGAAACAAGAAGTGAGCAATCTAGTTCCCAAGAGACAGTTATGGCTGCTACGGTGTGCAACTTCATTTTTGGAAAATCTTCATTTGAGGGGTTGTCTGTGAGCTCTCTGTCCTGTGGAATGGAGTAATTTTAGACCTTGGTTAGCAAGATATTTATTGTTTGAGGGTCTAAATAGGACACTGTAGAAGCTAACAGTAAAATACCTAAAGGCATGGATAGAAATTGGAGGCAAAGTCGGCAGGCTTCCTTCTTGCTTTTGGTGGCACTGTGGGGCTAGATGATGCGAAAGTACTTCTGCAGCAAACGCACTATGGACAGCCATGCAGATGATCGATCAGACAGAAACAAACCAATATGATCTTACAGTGGTTGAGTGGAGAAACCCAGGAAAAACTGCATGTTCACAGCTTTTGGACATTTCAATCTTGCATTTGTTTTTATTTTTAAATGGAACTGGACATTTCTTGAGGAGAAGTTCAGTTCTTTTATAGACAACTATTAAACAGAAAGCCAAGGGAAGTTTGATTTTTTTCTCTTTTTTTCCTGGCATATTTTGAGCAGAAAGGAGTTTTAATTTCTATGATCTTAATATGTGGAAAAGGAATTCCACTCCCATGTCTTCTCCCTGGGGTAAAAGTTAGAGGAAAAGACAGAAATTCTTCAGAGAAGCCAGCCTTCCGAGGCCCATTTCTTTTAATTTTTTAATTGAATTTGGTGTATCTCATACATCTCTGTGTCCCATTCCTCATCATAGAACCCACACTGGATTCCATGCATTCTATCGTTTATGTTAAGGTCTATCAAGTCAAGTTAGTATCTCCTGACTCACACCAGTTCACGTTCATCCACTAGGGGCTACTCAGCTATCTAGAGTCATCATTTTCTGAGTTTAAACATATAGTAGATATAAACTCTTACTCCTGATCTGGATAGTTAAATTTATTGACATCATGGAATAATGTGAAAATGATAAAAAATAATGCAATGTTATTTACAAAATGTGAAATCAATTTATATTCACAATTTATTTGCATTTTAAAATAAATTTTCATTCTATACTGTTTATTTACTACAATATGATCAAGTTAATAAAGTAGGAAATAATTTATGATATATAAATTT
This sequence comes from Eospalax fontanierii, assembly GCA_035773235.1. NCBI lineage: Eukaryota > Metazoa > Chordata > Mammalia > Rodentia > Spalacidae > Eospalax > Eospalax fontanierii. The sequence goes on along the minus strand of CM069547.1, from coordinate 46,494,959 downwards.
TGTCACACAATTTATAATACTTTACATAAGTTCTGAAATCAGATACTTTCTATGTAATATTTCTTCTCAAACAACAGCTTAGCATATTCAAAGATCTAGATTTAATTTGCCTGGTCCTAAATTTTTCTATCTATGATATGTAATTCATACAATTTTTGCATTATTTTACTTTCACCTCATATAAGTTAGAGATTTTATCCTTAACTTTTCAGAGAACAAGCATCTTCAGAGTGCTTATCCCTGAATAAGATATCGATATCATACTTCTGCCACACAAGACCCAGGAATCACTGAAGAGGAGGAGGAAAGACTGTAAAAATCAGAGGTGGTGAGTGGATAATCACATGGAAAGAGAGTTTCTGATGCAACTGGTCAGTTACTCACGTGAAATCACAGCAATCGTGACAGCATTCACATGTCCTGTGCAAGCTTAAACCAGACAAATTCCAACGTAGACATGAGAAAGTGGATAAGACATTCCAACTCCACCTAAGGAAATCATGGCCAAAGAAGGAGGAGCTAGCAAGTCTGAACGTCTGATCAAGCCAAGCCATCTTTATTAAGCAGCAGCAATCTTTTTATACAGAGGAATTTTGAGACACTGAACTGCAGTGGAAGTTTTACAGAGGAAGTTGGGGAGGGGAGTCATAGTCACAAGATGTTTTTCTTCAACCTTATCTCTTACAACATATCTTCTTTTAACAGCTTTACATTTGTATGAGTAGTTTACTCCAGAATAATGGTCAGCATGTTTCCTGTGGTCAATGTCCAAAAATCAACCTCTTTGGGAACTATTTCTTCTTAGCTTACTCAAGCTATCTCCACAGGGTGTTCTGCAAGTTGCAAAGTTATTTTAGGCTATTCTTTGGTTCCTGGCAAAAGATGCTGATGAGGGTGGGGAGTGGGACAGAGAAGGTCTATTTCAAGCAAGGGATTCTCCAGGATTACCAGGTCAGGCTCCAGTATATAGACATTTAGGGACACAAATAGGATTCTATAGGCCTTGATATATATATATATATATATATAGTATTAACATAATATATATAATATTAACATAATATATGTATATATAATATTAAATTGGGCATGTGTCACGGTGTTGATAGGTTCGGATCTCTAAATAGCATCACATTATGTTGTATGAAAATTGCAAATTATTCAATAAAAAAGCCAAAATTATGAATTGAGATATTTAAAACAAGAAAGAAGATAAGAAGGAAGTTATATCTAATATAAATTATAAAATATATAATACTGCATAAGTTACTTTTCTGTTCCTGTTATAGAACACTGACCATGGGAACTTATGATAGGAAGTGTTTATTTAGCTTATACTTCCAAGGTGGCAGGAGTCCATCATGGGGGACCACAGCAGCAGAGGAGGCTGGAGCAGGAGCACAAGCTAAGTGCTCACATCTTCAAGCAGCACAGGAAGCAGAGTGTGACTGCAGATCCAGCAAGGCTTAAGAACTCTCTATGCCTGCCTCCAGTGATGTGCTTCCTGCAGCATGGCCACACCTTCTAAGACTTCCCAAAACAGAGCCACGAACTGGGGACAAAATGCCTACATACATAGAGCTTTATGGGGTGCATTCTCATTCAAACCACCACACTTCCTTAGAGCATATATGTAGATTATATAATTGAAATGTGGCTTTCACATTCTTGCCGTAATCTAGAAAATCAACAAATACAAAGTTTCAATGCCAATAAATAATAGAAAATTATTTATTGTGTCATTAGTTCATAAGAAAGAATCACCGTTGGAAGCTTAAGACATTTTGTTTGATTTTTAACTAATTCACAGCAGTTATTCATAATTTTATTATAGAAAGCAACATTTTGGTACAGTTCTGTTTGCATTGTGGAATAGTCCCATAACAGTTGCAATAATGAAAAAACAAATTTGTGATACTTGATTCATGTACATACTTGGGACTTTAGGATAAATATTTCAGTCATTTGAGAATGTGAAAAATTATTATATCTAAGTTCTTAGAAAAAATCATAGTTCAAATTTTGAAGCATGTCTATTTGTGAGTGTGTATACTTGTAGAGGCCACAAACTGACTTTGATAATCTTCCTCATTCACTCTCCAATATTCTTTTAAGACAGGGTTCTTCAGGGCTGGAGAAATGGCTTAGTGGTTGAGAACAGTAGCTGCTCTTGCAGAAAATCCAGGTAAAATACCAGCACCCACATGATGGGTAACAGCCATCTGTAACTCCAGATCCAGGGGATCTGATGCCTTTTTCTGTCTTTGTGGACATTGCACAACACTCATGCACTTATATACACCCAGTCAATACACTCATAAACATAAAAGAAAAATAAACCAAAAAATAAAAAAGACAGGTTTTCTCACTAGTCCTGAAACTGATCACTTCAGATAGCGGGCAAGCTCTAGTGAGTCTCTTTCTTTCTCCCTCTGCCTTCCCAAACATTTTTTGAAACAGGGTCTCCCTGCACCCCAATTGCTCTAGAACTCACTATGTACACCAGGATTCCCTAGATATCATAGAGATCCGTCTGTATCTGCTTCCCAAGTGGGATTAAAGACATACACCACTATGCCTAGCACCACATCTGTCCTTTTACATGACTTCTGGGGGTCAGAACTGAGGGCGGTGTGCTTGAAAGGCATGCTACTTATTGACAAAGCCATCTCCTCACCTCTATACTTGCTAACTTAATGCAACATCTAACATCTTCTGTAGAAGAGTTTCTGAAGAAATTAAATAAATGGGTACTATAAGAAAATATGAAAGAGAAATACATTGAACAAAATAAACAATTGGGACAATAACAGAAAAAAACAATTAAGAAAATAACTCACCCACATAAAATACGGTGGCTCATCAAGTAGCAGGAACAATTAGTGGAGTGAAGATAAGGAAAATACTCACCCTAAAAACACAACTCACATGAAACAAAAGACCATAACATGAAACTTACCTTGATCTCCTCACTATCTAGCAAACTGGAGGTTTAAGAAACATATTTAAGGTCATTCAGCAATCCTCAGGAAAGCTCCAGAAGTAAGTGAGGTCTCATGATTACATCACCTTCCACACAGGAACATTATATAATAATAATAATAATAATAATAATAATAATAATAAGTTTCTCTCTCAAAGAACATTTCTTCCCTAGGCGTAGGCTGTCATTATAAAAATCATTTGTTCTCTTATGATCCTTACTGTAGATATAGTCATTACTTCCACAGCTATTACCGATTGAAAAGAAAGGTCAAGTGAATGTGGAACGATTGACAGAGGTTATGAAAATAAAAGCAATTGCTTTCAGAACTAAATTTTAATCACTTAATGTACAGAAACTGGAAAATAAAAATATAAGTAAGGAAAACCTAGGATTTCTGTTCAGTAGCGATTCATCAGGAGTTAGGAAAGAGTTCTCTCCATAATTAAAATGTATCAAGAAAGATGTCTGGTTTTAAAAAAAATATTATTATTATCATTATCATCATTATTATAGGACTTAAAACAGTCTGCATTTAAAGTTTTTTTTCTGTGTAAGAGATATGGCACACTGTGTGTCCACACCACTGCTATTTGTAAAATTTCATTTGAGTCTTTTACAATCCTATTCTAGGTCTAACTAAACCAACCAGCAATCATCCTATTGACTGCCCTTCTTCATTATTAATTGTGTTTCTGCCTGTGTGACCCAGGGGTTGTTTTGGAGATAAATCAACTTAATTTCAATGACTGTAAGTGCTTTCAAAGCAGTAATATTCAATTTAAAATCAAATTTATGTTCTCATGTGTTCTCATCACATGCACATGTGTAATCAATTGTAATGATCAAAAATTACAAAACTTCGAATTCTCTCTTCCTCGTTTTCTGTTATGTTACATGAAGCTTAGATGCAGAGATTTCACTGTAGCTGTGTCACTTAGGACTGGGCATCTGTCACACATTCTCTGTGTGTGACCATCTGTGGCGCTCTGTAGTAGCCACTATCTGCTGGAAGCAGAAGTTTCTTTGATGCCTGATGTAAAGTATACTTGTCTGTAAGTGTAACAGTCCATATTTAGCATACGGCAAGAAGGTTCATTTGTCTAGAAATATGGCAGAGATTGGGTTTTCTCCTTGATCTATGATCTCTCCAGTCATGTATATTTGGTTGTGTTTACCTGAGTTCCCTCCCATTAAGAGGGCTTTATTTCTAAATAGACAGCTGTTGATTATTCCTAATAGAAAAATGCTGATACTGAACCACTGTAGTTTGTAATGCTGGTCCTTGTCATGGTTATTAGACTTCAAAGTCAACAAAAAATATATATTGAAAAAAATCCAGCAGAGAGATCTCAGAAGTCAGTAAAGTACTCCAACTGAAATTCAGGATTTTTGGCAGCCATTGGCAGCTGGGAGGGGAAAGACATTATCTTTCAAGGATGAGACTCTTTGTAAGTTAACAGACTCCAGTGGATGGACCCAGAGTGAAGGACACACATCAGACTCGAAAGGTCACATACACACACATATATATATGTGTGTGTGTGTGTGTGTGTGTGTGTGTGTGTGTGTGTATGAATACATTGAGTGGGAAGGCAATGAGGGGCCAGATGTTAGGAGGAAAACAAGTCTTAGGTTTCTCTTGCAGAAAGATTTAACGGGCCCTTTGATTATTAATCAGTTTAAAATTTTAACACATAAAGATAATATCTAAAGAAGATAGAAAACACAAGGAACTAAAAATAGAAATGTTAAGAAAAAAACATAATTTGTATGAAAATATCTTAAAGTATTATTTTCAAATTTTGACAGAACACCAAGGAAAGAATAAAGTTGATCTTAAAAATTCAAATTAAAGCGTACAGAATTAAGCTTAATGAAAAACTAAGTTCCTTTCATTGAAGAATTGAGTGGCTGGGCCGACAAAAAGCAGTCCTAGAAGGAAACACACAAAACTTGAACCCTCACAGGAAAAGGGAGGCCTATGTGTGCTCATGAAATTTACTCAGCCAAGTGTCACACCAAGGGAAGAGGTATCTGTGGCTAGATGAAAAGTTGGTAAGAAAATTAGAGTGTTCTCAGGAATCACTGTGTGTAAAATGGTGAACCTCTGGAAATCACTTGAGACTTAAATGTGCTCCTCTAGCTAATTATAAGCCACAGAAAACACTACTAGGAATAAAATAATTCTGGGAATTAATCACAGAGAGAGGCAGAATGTCATTCCAGGACTGTTCAGTTTGGGAGGCATCTGGCACTTTTCTAGGCAGAAGTTCCTATGGAGGTATCACACATTTAGAAGTAGGGATGCTATTTAACAATCTGTGGCGTCTAGGATTTGTATTGTTCACCTGCATGTGGGACATCCATTGAAAGTCTTCTTAAAATTAGCTTACATGGTAGTGAGCTTCCATGTATGTGTCTTCTTCATATTTTGTTTATTCTTTACCTGCACCACATCTTTATTGATCCCCTATCTTCATCCCTATTGGAATCTTTACACCACCAACATTTCCACCGTCTATTTTCATAGTATATATGTTTTGCCATCCCTGATCCAGTTACTACTCTGTCACCCCAATACTGCAACCATCATCGCCAGTCTCTCCCTTCTTGGTCTCTACATATATGAAAATTTAAACAAACTTAAACATTCAAAGCTATGAATTGTAGGGATGGTATAGTTAAGATGTATGGCAGTTCTATTTCTGGAATTTTAAGAAACTTCCAGATTTATTTCCAAAGTGGCTGACTGGTTTGTATTCCCACTAACAGTGCATGATTTGATATGCCTAAATAGTATTTCTCATCTGCGAAGAGATTCTTATTGTAATTTCTAATGCATTGCTCCTAATTATAAATATAGAATTGACATTTTAATACATAGATACTAACCTTTTAGATCTGCTTTTTATTTTATTAATTTACCGTTTATTTCTTTCCACTTGTTAAAATTATTATATTTGATTGTATTTCTAAAGGTGAACAGAAATTTCATAATAGCTGCCCTTATCTTGTTTCTGGTTATATATATGAAATTATATTAACATATAATTTCAATGTTAATCACAATGCCATTTAATGTATATGTTGGCAAGTATTCTTTATCACAACCAGCAAATTATTTTCTATTTTATAATGAACAATAATAATATTTTATCATATGCCTTCTCCATAAATTCCAAAATTCTTAATTGCTTTTATCTATTAACCATCTGTTAACATGATCCTCTATTGTTAGTTTTCAAAACTAAACCATCTTGTACTCCTGAGTTAATACAAACACCTAGTTGTGAAAATGTGAGGGATAGTCAGCAGAGATGGATTCAAATTGCTAAAAATGTTTTCAGAAGATTATAATTAATTTGAAAGTAAATTTTACTTGATGTTTTATCTGATTTTACTATATAATATTATTTTGTTTAGTTCTGTATGGTCATCAACGTGTAAATTAATGTTTTAACAACTAAATCTTAGGTGGAATATTTATGTGTTGTGGCTTTATAGGATTCGTAATTAGGACTGAAAAGCCATTAAGAGCGCTGGTGGCTCCCCTGTAAGAAGTGGATTCAGTTCCCAGCATGCACAGGGGAACTGATGCCATCTTCTTGTCCCTGGGCTTTGCACACATTAGTTCTGCTTACATACATGCCTGCAAGACAGCCATGCATATAAAATAAATAAATACTGAAAGAGAAGATCTCAGAGTAAATGAGAATTGCATTCCCACTTTTTATGTTCTATAACCAGTACCCTGAGGAGTGCTGAGGTAAGTAGGAAGACGTTTACTTACTTATAAACCTCAGGAATGAAGAGGATATCTCTTGTTCAGCCTTTGTTGACTGGAAACAACAGTACTCACTAAATCCAACAGTAATATTTACCATAAAATTTGAACTTGGTATGCGTTCATAAATTTTTAAAAAATGTATATTTACTTATATGTGTGTGTGTGTGTGTGTGTGTGAAAATGCACGTGCACATGTGCATGAAGGTGTTGTCATAGGCCAGAAGAGAACGACCAGTCACCTAGATGTGAAGGTACAGATGGTAATGAGCCACCCCACATGGATGTTAAAAGCTGAATTGGGCCATCTGAAAGAGTATCAAGTGTTCTTAATTTGTGAGCTAGCTCTCCAGGCTCGATGAATTTTTTAAAATGTAAAGAGTTAATCCTTGATTTATGTGTTCTACAAAGGTAGATATTTAAATTGATCACCTTGCAGGCAAGTACATCTTTCTCTGAGTTTTATATTTCTGTGAAACCTACTGGAAGAAGTATATGCCTGTCAGATAGTTCAAGCCTAATAATAATTTACTCCTTAATATTTTTTAAAGTCCATATAAAGTAAAGGAAATTACTACTTGTGAAGATTTGATATGTTACTAAAATCACCAAAAAATGTACTTCCTTTATATCAAAGGTCTGTTTGACATATTAACTTATATTTACATTTAAATGAGCTGCTTTTTTACTGAATCATTCCCCATCTGTGGATATTTTTAGTATGCTATTATATTAAGACATATAGCTTTGTGATTTTATCCAGAGCAACTACAAAGATAGTCTACTGATTACTCATTTTGTGACAATGTCCCAATTTACGTTTAGATTTTTAGAAGTGAAATAAAGTCTTTTTATGTTATCAAACCTTATTTTCATTCCCTTGCTTCTCACACCTCTTTATATTCAGAGCAACAGTGATCTGTGCTGTGTGGGCAAAAGAAGGGTGAACCCAGTTGGTATCATTTTGCCTCTCGCCCTATACAACAGTGTTTCTCCCCAACCTGTGTGAGGGGATGACCCTTCCTGCCTCCATCCTCTTTATTTTTTCCATGTTCTCTATTTTGTGAGTACATTTTCATTCATATCCAAACATGTATGGGACTTATCTCAGGTATAATATTATTCAGTTCTCTGCAGTTCTGTCACCCTATTCTGAAACTTGAGACAGGTTTAACATACCATGCTAGGCATCCTCATTTATGCACTTTCAGCTTTGCTCTTTCACTCCTTTCTACCTGTAAATTGGTTACGTACCTTGATTTTCAGACTGCGCAGAGGCCAATGCTTGACTTTGAGTGTATTCCTAACTCAATTCCCAACTTAGTTTCTGGGACACAGTCACTCACCAAACTGAAGTGGGTAGACTGACTGGCCAGTGAACTCCAGGTATCCTGTTTTTGCCAGTCCTGAACTGAGATTGCAGTGGTTTGTCTGCAGTCCTAGATTTTATACAGAAGCTGGGCATCTGAACTCAGGTCTTCATGCTTGCAAGGCAGGAACTTTCCTAACTTAGCCATCTCCCCAACACCTGATGTGTATATATTTAATCAAAATTATCTCCCTTTCCTATTTATTTATTTAACCAAAGTTATGTAAAATCCTTGTGACACTCTCTTAAAATTCATCAATCTATGCTGCAATACACATCAACATCCCTTCTTTGAAGAAGAAATTGAATGCCTTCAATGTTAAAGTTGCTTATGTATGCCATATATATATTATGAAACACAGTAACTACAATGATATGTAGGGTATACAGTTTATACATATTGATTATATATTGCAAATGCAATATCTAGTTGAAAATGAAGAATTTATCCAATACACTATACTACTTAAGCCTCTGTTGCAAGAACTGACAGTAAAAAACGATGATGAATATTGGTTAATTGGTCAAAATTTTTACAGTACCGTACTTAAGAGAATGTTCAGCTTACTATAGTTATAGTCAATTGTTTTAAAAACATGACTCAGGGGGTTGGGAAAATGACTCAGCAATTAAGAGCACTTGCTGATCTTGCAGAGGATCTCGGTTCGATTCCCAGCACCCACATCACAACTAACAACCATCTATAACTCAGGTTCTGGGGTATCTAATGCCCTCTTCGGATCTCCATGGGCAACGCATGCACACTTATACACATGCAGACACTACAAATATTCACATAAAATCAAAATAATAAATAAAATATTAAAAAAAAGAGACAGAAAACAACGGACTCCCAAGAGTTGTTTGCTCTCTCACCTCCACATGAACACTATGGCAGCTGTATACATACACACATGCATGTGCGTGCACATGCGCACACACATATGCACACACATGTAATAAAAATATAAGCATGAAAAAAATCTGAGCAACATATACTAATACTGAGGGTGCTGTTAACAATAAGAACCTACAGTGATATACCGAGGAGGGTGTTTTGAAGAAAGCTTGTCATCACCTGTTCAGCAGCTTTCGCCAGTCAGTGTTGGAGTTGGGATTTCTTGATGAAGCAGTGTTAACAGATGGGGTCAAATGAAGTTATATGGATTTATGTCTTTTTATTTTTTTTATTTTATACATTTGAGTAATTTGCCTACATGTGTGTAGGAGCACTCACATCATGAAATGACCATGAAAGCCAGAAGAAGATGTCAAATTCCCTGAAACTGAATTTGAGGACAGTTGTTAGCTGGCATGTGGGTGTTGGAAGTCAAACATGGATTTTCTGCAAGAACAGCTAGTGCTCGTAATCAGAGCCGTCACTCCAGCCCTGGATGCATCTGCCTTAATTTCTTCATTGGGACTGTACTTTGCAAACTACAACTACATTACGCTTTCAGTACAGAAGCAATCTCCAGACACACACTATCTGCAAAAAATGTCATGCCTAAGCACATTCATCACCATTCAAGTCTTCCATAGGCCAGTTACTTTTATTCCAGACTTTCCCCAAATCAGATTGACTGCTACCCAAATGGCCCTGTCGTAAATTCTATAGCACAGCAAATGAGATGACTTCTCAATGAACAGTATCATCAACTAAAATATGCCATATTACAAATGAAGGTTTTTCACCTATACTTAGAAATCTTTATTAGGGGATGGACAGATGGCTCAGCAGTGACAAGCACTGTCTTCTCTTGCACAGTACACAGGCTTGATTCACAGCACCCACAGAACAGCCAACGAATGTCTGTAGCACCAATTCCAGGGGAATCTGACACCTTCTTATGGCATCCATGGGCATTTTACTACATGGGTGTACCTACCTACATTCAGGCAACACACACACAAAAATAAAAATAATAAAATATTTAATTTTTAAATTTATGTACTTATTTGTGTGTGTATGTGTATGTCTGTATCTGTTTGTATAGATGTACATGTGTGTAGGTGCCTGTGGAGGCCAGAAGAATGCATTAGATCCTCTGGAGGTAAAATTACAGGTGGTTGTGAGCCATGTGACTTAGGTAATTGTGTTCTCTCGAAAAGCAATAATTACTCTTAATCACTAAGACCTATCTGCAGAACTAGATTTTTTTTATTTTATTGACAAAGTAGACCATGCTCATTGAGAAAAGAAAACTCAGAATAGCCAAGCGGAAATGTGAGATTAGGGAGGCGGTAATGTGTTTTGCACACAGTAAAAGCCCAGCCTCCTGTTAGCCGCTCATGCTTCATGAGTGGTGTTTGCCTTTAATGCTGGAAAACGCAGACAAATGTAGCAAGTATGTGACTCCAGTACCTATATAGCATATACCACACTTATGACATATATTAATCTCGTATATGATTATATGTGTATATATACTGCACCAAAACAACTCTCCAGTTATAAATTACATACATCTTGTAATATCCAAAACAAATTGGAAAGGAAATGATTCTACTTTTAATAAATGCATTTTAAAATTCTACTTCCATCAGACATGCCGTGTGGAGGGGGCAGCATTTCACAGCACTCCTCCCGTCTGCTGGCTTTTATCACTCTCTCTGCCTCTTCATCAGTGTTCCCTGAGACCTGGCAGTGAACAGAGAGCAGCTGGTAACAATGTGGCCACTGGTAGGACACCCATGCTCAGTGGATGGACCAACCTCCAGGCACGTATGGGCAGCACTTGTGGGACTTGGTGGATTCTTTTTTTAATAACTGAATTTTGGAGTGGTATCTGGTGGAAATACTGGGGTACACCGAGGGATGGACATGAAAATATTCCATTGTATGCGTGTTTGAAGTTCTCAAAGGATAAATTAGAATATATATGTATATGGACAGAGATTATGCAAATGTATTGCATGCATGTTTATTTGGTAGACCCAGCCCAATTCCAATTTCAGTCTGCAATAATTTCACACAACAGGCTACAAAGCAGGATACATTTCAGTGGAACGTTATAATTTTCAAATATTCTTTAAAAAGTTGAATCAAACCACACACAATAGTTAGAAAGAAATACATAAAATTCATACTGATTATTTCTCCTTTAGGTAAAATTAGAATTTTCTTTCGTATGAGCCTCAGTTCTTCTTTAATGCGTATTTTTATTGAATTTTTGTGCATTTCACACAATGCACTTAATCACACCTGCACCCCTCCCATTCACAACCCTCATAGTTTCCTGCTGTATTTCATGCATTCTGTCATATGTGTTAAGGTCTATCTAGGAAAGTTTGCATATCCAGATGTCTCTCAGTGCAAGTTTATCCATCAGAGTCAAGTCAGCCTATCTAGAGTCACTTCCTTAAGTAGACCGACTCTTCCTCACCCAGCAGTAATCAGCTGAGATTGGGGTTTGCAGTCCATTTCCCTAGTTCTAGGCTGGGGTTGAGCCTGAGTCAGTTCCTGAGTGGGTAGCTTTGCTGATTCAAAAATAAAAATCACAAACTCATAAAAAGTCCTTTATAAATATGGTGTAAACATTGATGGCAAATGTAAAATTACTGTTGAACAATATATGGTATGTAGATGGCGTGTATATTATTTTATGTGTTTTATGTTACATATTGCACAGAACATGGACAATATATTAAATATTAAATAAGACCCATAGATTCTCCAGAGGAAATGTGATTTTCTTACCTGAGAGTGCTTTAAGATTTGCTACAAAATTTGTTCAACTTTCTGTCTGCCAAAGCAGCTAGCAAACAGTCTGAAATGGAAAGTGAACTTTGACAAAAACAGATTTTGTGTTTTGTTTCATTTTTTAAAATAAAATTTGTAAACCAGGCTGGCCTGAATCTCTCAGAGACCTGCCTGCCTCTGCCTCCTGGGTGCTGGGATTAAAAGCGTGCACCATGACGCCAGGCTCAAAACAAAGCAACAACAAAACAAAAGCAATAACAAAAGAACAAAACATAGTTAACAAAAATATTTAGCTGCTTTAAATGTTCTTCTTTCCAAAAGATGGGAATGGTTACTCAGATGTGAACATTCAATGGCAAAAGGAACAACAGCAAATGTATGTATGTGTCTAAATTTGTGTGCATTATGGATGTCTGTGCGATTATTTTTCTGTCTCTATTATATTTATGTGCATTTGTGTATGTGCATGTCAGTCACAGTGCATATCTGTGTATTGGTGTCCTTGTGTGTCTGTGTATTTGTGCCTGTGTTTATCTGTATGTATATGAATCTATGTGTCTGTATGTGCCTATATGTGTATGTGTGTGTGTCTCTGTGCATGTCTGTGCATATTTGTGTATGTGCTTGTGTCGCTGATTGTATATTTGTGTCCAGATGTATTTTATATATGTACTTGTATAAATGTATGTCTTTGTGTTTGTGTGAGTGAATCTCTATCTGTGTGTGTGTATTTTCTGCATGGTAATGTAATATGCATTTCATGTTTTATCCCATTATCTTAATTACTATAGAGCTTAATGTGCATTAGACTTGCTACACATAAAATCATAATTTTTCAATTTCACATTAACTGGGGAGGTGTTTAATCACTTTTCCAGGATTCTACAATTGCAAAGTGAAAAGGCTGGTGCTTGGATCTAGGGTACCTGGTTAATGGTCTTAGCTACTAGAATATACTGTTTGTGGTGGCCACTGGAAAAGTGCCCCTGGCCCCATGAATAACCACTCAGCCACCTTGCTGTATGCAACTATGATGAAACTGTGTCAGAAGAACAGCTTGCTGTGAAGAGAAAGGAATGAGCAGGAGTGGGAGAGAACATGACATTGTAAGAAGAGCGAAGACAATCTAAATGCATTATACACACACAGGAAGGAAAGGTCATAAGGAAGTCATGGCTATGTATAATAAATAGATGCTCATAAAAACATAAAAAGAAGGTGTTGTTTATAATTTAAATGATTTCCCAGGAGGCCCATTCAATGGGAAAAATACAATGACTGTATTGAAATCCAGATTGTCTCAGTTGGCTAAGAAACATGCATGCGTGTTTGTGAAAGAGCATAAGAAGAAATTATTCTGCATTTTAAATTACAATATTACTAGGGAAATGTTTTAGGGATGAGTAGAAAAGTGCATCTTGTCTTATGATATTCAGAATATGTTTGAAAACTGCATAAGGATACTGAGTTAACTAATTCTTTAAAAAGTTACTTCAAACCCTCCCTCCCTGAACCCCTTCCTCCCCCAGTCCCTCCCTTCCTGAGTCCCTCCCTCTCCCAGCCCCTCCCTCCCCAGCCCCTCCCTCCCCGAACCCCTCCCTGCCTGAAGTTGTTTCCCTGTAAGGTACTTCTTCATAGCAAAAGATATGAAATAAAATAGAAAGGAATCATGGGTATGTGGCAACAAATCTGTAGAGCTTTGGGAATCAAAAACTGAACCAAGAAGTCCTCTACTGGAACAACAGGGACTAAGTAATTGAGAATTTAAGCACATCATAATCATATATTTAAAATATCCTGGTTTGATGTCAAAATATTTTCTTGAAATTAATGGTTATTTTTCTGATTGCTTAGATTTTTAAACATCTAGAAAATGGCATTTTACTGTCTTTAACCACTGTTTCTGCATTTAACTTTGTATTTTCTTTAAGAAATGTATGCACTGACTGCTACCACTGCATAGAAAGAAGCTTTCCTGGGTATGTGTGTCTGGTCTAAATGCTCAGAATAAGAGGTTGAGTGCTCAGCCCTAAATGGATAGTTATAACAAACCCTCCCCACCCAACCCCAAACAAGATTGTGGAACACTATCTATACAGAAGTGGAAAGAATGCAAGAGCCAGAAACTGGGGCTCAGGGTTATGGAAGTTTGCCTTTGGGCAGGCCATGGCTATTGCACTCTTGAACACATAGCAGCTATGGTCATTTGCACAAGACCTCAGAACGATGGAACCAGGCAGAAACCAGTATAGATGGGGCAGATGATCCCCAGGCTTTACCCTTCACTGAGGAGATATCGTCAATGGATAGTTGCTGGGGAGGGAGAATCATTCTTTTTGGAGGAGGTACCCTCAGATAGTTTACCCATGCTCCAGGGGATTGCTCCACACCCACTCATATGTGGGTAGCACTAACAGGATTTAGTGAGTTTAAAACAAATAAAAAGATATGAAATTGAGAGGACAAACTAAGAAACATATCACGGTTGGGGGAGATAAAGGAATTGTAGATATGACCATATTTATTTCGTTGTATACTTGGGGCAAATCCACAATAATAAAGATGTATCATTTGAGGCAGGGTCTCCCCTGTTGCACCAGCTATGCTGGAAATCGCTATGTATGCCAAACTGGCCTCAATTTAATGGACATCCACCTGACTCTGCTTCTTGAGAGCTATCATGACCAGCAAAGAAAAAAAAATAAAAGTGTTTTTTTCTAGAATATGACCTTTCATGTTTTAACTATGGCTGTGAAGTTTTTACAATGTGGAATTTTTCTGAAAATCTTAACTTGTTCTCTCCCATTTGTAACAGCATGGTATGGGATTGGAGACAGATGGCTCAGCCGCTAAGAGCACTGGTTGCTCTTACAGAGAATGCAAGTTCAGTTCTGCACAACCAAATGGTGGCTAACAGTTGTCTGCAACTCCATTTCTAGAGGAACTGAAGCTTCCTTTTGGTCTCTGCAGGCGTTGAATGCACAGGTGCACTTATATACACACAAGCAAATTACTAACACTCTTAAAATATTAATTAATTAATCAATTAATTAATTTAAAAAGTAAAAACATCATTGTTTAATAGGATGAAGATTTAGTCACAGTAATATTTTCATGGATTGTCATGTATTATGTAACTAATTTGGTCAAAACATTAACCAATAGACCCTGTAAGGTCAACATTAGAGGTAGTGCATGGTAAGCTTTACTTTTCCCCTAGAAACATTTACCCAAGGGTGAGAGATCACCTTGGCTGAGCCTTGAGATTCTCTCCTCCCTGACCTGTTCTCTCCTTCCCTTATTCTTAGGCTCTTAGACCTAAATACTTTCAGACAGCATCTGTTTTCTTCCTTCTCTGAGCTTTTTGTAAAAGTCTTTGCCATTCAGTGCCTGATTCATTTGCACATTCTCATCCTCTGATCATGGCTATGTGGAGACCAGAAATATAGGGAAAGCATTTTAAAATGACAAAAGTGACTAGCAAAATGATTCAGTGTGTAAAGGCCTTGCATCCAGGACTGACAACATGAGTATCTATCACCCACATAGTAGAAGGAAAGAAGCAACTCCTACAGGTTGTCCTCTAACCTCCACACATTTCCACAGCAGGCACACAAACACACATGCATTCACACTGACACACAGAAAGAAATACATGTAGAAGTAAAGCAATTCCTTTCAGGGAATAGAGTGATGGCTCAGGGGTTAGGATGTTTAACTGCTCTTTCAGAAGTCCTGAGTTTGAATCCTAGCACCTACACAGCAGCTAACAACCATCTGTAATTACAGAGGGGATCCAAATCTCTCCCTCTTCTGACCTACACACCCATTACATAACATAGGTGCACTTGCATACATTCCTGAATTACACCCCTACACATAAAATAAAAATATATAAATCAAAAAAATTATAAATACAGTAACTCCAGTCCAAAATCATACAAGGATACGTATACATGCCCGCCATTTAAGATTTGCTAAATTATATGCATGTGAATGTTTATTTGTGTGTATATGCAAGCAAGTATATTGTCCTCAGAATCATCAAGAAGGCATCATCAGATTCCCCTAGGTGAAACTACAAGTGGCTGTGAACCGCCTGATGTGGGTTTTGGGAACTGAACTTGGGTACTCTGAAAGAGCAGCACGTGCTCTTATCTTCTGAGTCATATCTTCAATCATATATTCTCCACTTTAGAAAGACTCAGAACAGTTCTTAGAGACTGAAAAAGACAAGAATAAAATAAGCAGTCTGTAAATGGTCAATTCTGCATCTTTGTTCAATTTGTATCACAGCTAAAATTTTGCAATTGCCGTCATAAGGATTCTGCATCCTTCCTAAATTTATCCCTCTACATTTTATGTGTGTTCTATCAAGAATAGTTTTATAGCAATTAGATAGGAAATATTTAATCTTCTATATTATGCATGATACTGCTTTATTTGCCTATGAAAAACTTTATTTACTATAGTCCATCATCATAAATGTCTACAGAATAAAGTGTCATTGTCTTTATTTTACTTTCATTTTTATTTTTAAATTATTTTACAATGTATATTTTAATGAATTGTTTTGCATTTTTTACAATATGTCTTAATCATATTTAGACCCCTCCCCCATCCATACCTCACTATAGCCCTTCCAGAAGATTTCATGCGTTCTATCAAATATGTTAAGGCCTACTGAGTCAAAATTCTTTTCCCCAGATTTCCATCAGTGCAAGTTCATTCACTGTCTAGTTAACCTCAGATTTCCTCCTTAAAAGAATATCAACTCTCCTTCACCCATCAGTATTCAGCTGTCAACAATTCCTCAGCTAAGGCTGGGGCCTCCTGTCCATTGCCTTAGTTCTATGCAAGGTTTTGGTCTAATTGAGTTAGCATGGGTCTTGTGCATGATGTCACCATTGTTGTAAGACCCAGAAGTGTGGAAGATTCTGTTTCCTTCAGATCGTGCACTAAGTTTGGCTCTTACAGTCCTTCTATTCTCTCTTCCACAATGGTTTCTGAGTCTTGTGTACATGCAAGGATTTTAATATAGGAGTCCTATCCAAGAATATTCACTCTGCAGTCTCTTATTTCCTATACTATGGCCCACTGTAGCCTTGTTCATTGTCCTCTGTTGCATGAGGAAAGTCCTCTGGTGAGAGTTGAGAGATGCATTTGTAGTCTCTCTACCCCTTGTTCCATGATGTTCCATGAACTTGGGTGTATAGGTTCCATTATAGCTGTGTCACTTAGGGCTGGGCATCTCACAGACACTTATTTTCCATATTTGACCAATTATGCGACTTTGTATTAGTTTCCATTTGTTGCAAAAGAAGCTTTTTTGATGAGTGTTTAATGGTATAATTGTCTGTAAAATCTCATATTTAGCATATAACAAGACGTTACATTTGTCTAGGGATATGACAGGGCTGTCGACTCTGAAGTTATTCCAATAGTATTTTTGTTGTGCTTATCAATTTTAAGTGTTATTTCAGTTCTCAAGTATTTCTAAATATTTTTCAAAATAATCAAAATTCCAGCATGTTTGTCTTTTTTTTGAGTTTGACATGAACGGCAAACATCAGAATTGAGTCCATTTTATTTTACACTAATTCACAGTTTAAGTTGATGTTATGTTTTAGCATGAATAACTTCTTCAAGACACAAGGAGCACTTAATGTAGTGTCTGTAGTGTCTGCAGTTTCTAGCTGGATGCCCAGTGTATGGAGGAGATCTTTCTACTTAGAGCAGACTCACTATGATGATGGTAATTAAGATCTCTCCCCAAATGCCTACAAACTTTATATATCTCTGACAATCAGAGAGCTCTGCGCACTGTTTGAGCAGTATGAGAACCTGCCATTTCTGGTTCTTCCCAGGGTGGAGCTCTGAAACTTCAAATCTCTCCGTAGTCAGGGGCTTTTTGTTTTCCACTGAGAATTTTTCCTTTAAGAACTTGATAGTAACATGTTATTCCCACACGGAGAAGTCAAGCTGATACCTAACGACCTGGAGAGTTCATCCCAACTGATGAGCTTGCACAGTGCTGGAGAATGTTATGCATGCTGCAAAGGAGAAAAGTAGTCATCTGCCTCTCCAAGCTGTGAAGCCTGTGAATTTCAGTAATGACTGGCCTGGCAAAACATGACCAAACAGCAGCCCACAACCATTGGTTGTTCCAGGAGATGCAGTGTTTCTTGTCCCTCTATGGACTCATGCATATATGTGGTGCACATTAATCCATGCAGGTGCGTGCACACACACACACACACACACACACATATATATGTATATAAAGATTATATATATAATTAACTTTAGTTTTGATTAACAATGAAGTATAGTGCATGTTCATATTGTCTATTGATAATCCAAAAATCACTATTGGTGAGCATATATTTCAATAGTGGATGGAAGTCTGTCATTATGGCAGAGCTTCTGGACTCATCTGCAGATATGGAATTCTTTGTAAGTATACACACTTTTCTAAATTCTTCAGAAATCATACTGTCTCCTCTTCTTCTTCATATTCCTGTCTAAACATGCTCTCTCTAACACTCAGTGCGGCCTTATCATCTTATGTTTCTTTACTTTTTCTCTGAAACTTCCTTCTTTAAACCATGTGGTTGCCAGTTTATCATGTGTCTGACTTCCATGTAGGCTCTAAGTCTGCTTGGTCTCATGGCTTTCTTCTTTTCTCCTCCATTTTCCTGCTCAAGGCATCTGCCAAGATTAACAGCTCACCTGCTCTGAGGATTTTTCTTTAAATTTCTAATGAAATTGTCCTAAAGGCTCCATTTGTGTCCATTCTTAAATTCTTTTATGAGTGAGACTACGTAAGCTCTGGGGCATGCTCTTACTCCCTGTTTCATTAATGCTCTGTTATGGTTGTTATTCTTAAAGAGTTATTCACTGTTGATGTACATAATATTTATGGATTACATAGTGGGACAGCAGAGGGGACAATTTGCAAATTAATATCAATACAAATAATAATCTCTCTTAAGACAAATTCACCAGTTTTAAATAGTTCTCTCTTGTCTTTTTGTCTTACCTTTTCCCTTCCTCTGTTTGCTCTGCAAAAAAATTCTGTGTGTTTTTGATGGATTTCCTTAATTATAATCTTTATACATAGGATTAATATTATTTTCCATTGAATTTTGTCTAAGTCATTTAAGTTAAAATGTTAACAGGAAGTCAGGCATGGTGGCACACTCTTTTAGTTCCAGAACTTGGGAGGCAGAGGCAGCAGATCTTTATGAGTTCAAGGCCAGCTTGGTCTACATAGTGAGTTTCAGGCCAGCTGTGGCTACAGGGAGACTTCATCTCAAAAAAACAAGCAAAATAACATCAGAATGTATATTACTCTTTAGTTCATTTTAATTTCCAGAAAATAAATTTTGATCATCATATAGCATGCCAAAGTATGAGTCAACAAACTAAGTCTATAATAAAATATGGTAAATTATAATAATATTTTCATCTTCCAAATACCTTTGTGAAATATTGTATTCTCTTCATATTAATTTAATTAAAACCTAAAATTATAAAATAAAATCTACAGAAGAGGTCTGGAACATTTGAATGTTCTGTTTTTGTTGTCTTCAAATAAATCAGAAAAGATTTTATTTTCATAAGCAATAGTAGATGGATAATGGGCTCAGACAAATGGATATATTACATTTGTGTAAGCATATGAATAACAGAGGGTTATGAATGTAAAAGAAAAAAGGAACAATCACAGTGTATATTACCTCATAACTGCAAATAACTTTCTAACATGCTCTTCCATGGTGTCCCTCCTATTCATTAAGGTTTTGTAGAAGTTACACTAGATGCACAAAGTGTTTATACCTTTGTTTGCTTATGTCCTGAGGGAAACAAATGGTATTCAAGATGAAAAGAAACATCCCATAGAAAGTTAGGTAGATAATAGATAGATGAATAGATAGATAGAGCCATCAATTATAGATTATTTTGTTGATAGAAACCTACATCAAATCTTCACAAGATTGAACAAATTTATAAGAAGCAGTTTGTAAGAAATAATTACACATAATTATATTTTTGTGAATTTTTGAGGTTAGCATTTTGACTTATGCAAATATGTATATATATGTGTGTGTGTATATATAATTTTTCTTTTTTAGTGTTTGTTTGTTTTTGGCAGGTTCTCCCTAGTCCCAGCCTGCCAGAAACTCTCTATATAGACCATTCTGAACTTGTTCTCACCGACATCTGCCTGCCTCTGCCTCCTGAGTGATGGGAGTCTGCCATCCCCCTTCCCCCACTGTGTATTCTTTATTTAGTCATGCTCATAACTGGATTATTTTCCTGATTTAATTGTTTCACTGTTTTTAGTTAAAGACAGGAACCTGGCAACACAGAGAAACAAGGAAGAATAGCAACCAAAAGAGGCTGTGACATGTCTTGTAAGCAAAGAATGACTTTGAGGTCAACTTCCATTTGAAAATCTTCACTGATGGAAAATATAAAAGTAATGTTTTGTATGTTTCAGGGTAAATGGTCAAGGAATAATGGACTAACATCACAAAGAGGGTCTGGAAAGGCGAACAGAGAGGAGTCAAGGTGGTAACAAGTGAAAAAGCGATTGGGTTCTTCAAACATATTTGAGGATATATTTCCTGCAAAGGGGCTCCTGATAGGATGAAAGAGCTGATTTTATGAAACTATATGTAACTGAAAAACATTAGAAAGAAAATGCAACTATTAATCACGATGGTAAAGAAATATGAAAGGTGAGTTTGGGGGAGAAGCATTCTTCATATCAATGTGAATAAAGCAGTTAGATACAGGAAGTCACAATGGAAGGAAGACAGTGAAGCTGGACATCAGATTCATAATCAGTATTGTCCGAATAGTCCAGTAACTTTTGCAACTTTTAAAATGTTGGCAGCTCACGGTTATAGAGACTGCTTAGGGCTTGAGAGCTATTCTTCTAGAGGACCCAGACTCGACTCCTTGCCCCCTCATGGTGAAGATGGCTCTGTTCCCCTCCTCCACTCTTCGTTTACATACACCAGTGAACATACTGGCAAGCAGTACACTTGTACACACAAATTACCAGATCTAAAGAACAGAATCAATTCCTGAGTTTTTTTTCTAAAAATTATTTTTGTGTTCATTTTCCTGGTTATTTCTAAATGCTGGAGCAAATAGCACACTTCCTGTTTTCAGTAAGACATCTTTTTCTTGTTTGTCAATGATCATTTTGTTTCTAAATGCTTTTGTTGTAGCTGATTGTCTGCTTTTATAACTCCTGGCCTATCATACAGGTTGTTTTTTTTTTTCCCACATTTAAAAATTATTCCTTGGAGATGACATGTCAGAAAATAAGTATGATGTGAATTGAAGAAATGAAACTATTGATGACATTAGCCGGTTTTCCTAAACAGGAAAATTATTTTACATTATTTTCTTTAATTTATTAATTGCTAAGTTCTTTACAAAGGAAACAGTCCTTACTACTAATATAGTTGCTTACTTCACCACTTTGATGTATGCCACTATATAATATATAGTACTATTAACCAATAATTATTGATTAATTTTCTTTAAATTTTACCCAGATGTCACTTGGTTAAAATAAATATCAAAAATTTTGCTTTTAGTGGTATAAATTAAGTGAAATTGGGCAAGGGGAGATGTGGAGACCATCCACCGAGACAACTCCTTGGGGGCAACAGTTTATTTGGGGGATCAAATTGCTGGGCTACCTCCTGGGATCAGAGAGAGCAGCCAGAATTGGAAATCAGGTCACTTTTATAGGCAATTATGGTGGTGAATACCTTTTCATGACGTTGGCTGAGGAAGTTTAGCTTGAGATTTGTTGGTCTCCCATTTAGAAGAGGGACTTTGCCTGGCTAAGCCCTGATCTACCACTTTAGAATATTAGGAGCTGCGCCACCATATTAGGAGTCTGCCAGGAACCTAACATTCCAGTCTTTTGCTGATGATAAGGGTGGTCTTTCTTTAGCTATTTCCTGCTGGACAGGGAGGTGGCACAGAGGGGTGATCTCAAAGGTCTCGAACATTGATCTGTAGTGTGGGGTTAGGTGGGCAGGTGATGGTAGGAGACCTGAAGGAATTTGATTAATATCATCTGGTTCAAGGA
The DNA here is from genome assembly GCA_035773235.1 of Eospalax fontanierii. Taxonomy (NCBI): domain Eukaryota; kingdom Metazoa; phylum Chordata; class Mammalia; order Rodentia; family Spalacidae; genus Eospalax; species Eospalax fontanierii. The sequence goes on along the minus strand of CM069547.1, from coordinate 46,472,994 downwards.
CTGTGGAGTCATCTCATTGATTTTGTTCTGAAAATTTATAAAGCCATGGAATTATCATTATTATGAGGAAGATGGCTATCAGTGAGCTGAGAAGGGGAAAGGAAGTAAGGCCAAGAGTTTTTAGGCATAAATTCTAGACAAGGAACCAAGGAGAAGTCAGAATGGGGGGAATCTTATATGTTCAAATCAGGGTTTCTGGATGCGGGCTTCCAAAAGTACCAGTCTATTGAGTTTCACCTCATTTTTCTTATGGCTGCCATGGTTTGACTCAGGATTTACTTTTCAGGCACGTTGGTAGTTGTTGGCATGGCTAGCAGCATAGTGTAAGTTCGTTTGCACTGGACTCTAGACAGGGAGAGAGAAGAAATTTATCCATCATATAATTTTCAGTGGGTTTCTCCTTTTGGCACCAGGTAGTCACTGCAGAGTTGATTCATCCTAGATTTTAAATCGTACACTTGAGCAGCATTTTCTTATTAAAAATAAATCAGTAGCGAGAAATTGCTTAAATAACATCTTATGTGAACTTAAGTCTATTCTCTGCAAGGGAAATCCTTTGGATTCTTAAAGAAATATGTCAAATCATTTTAATCTTTAGTTACACTTTCCTGTTGGGTGTTTAAGATCATAAAGTTGGCCTAAATAAAGCAATTTAATTTCACTCTTAAGGTTGGTTGAGGAGCTGGTCCTCAGGGGTCACATGAACCTGGGAGGAGCCTCTGGCTCCTTAGGCCTTTCTTTTACCAGTTTCATCGATGTGAAGATAAGTCAGAAGATCCTGCTAGACCATGTCTTCACTTGAAAGCATTGAGGAAAGGTTTTCCTATGCTGACTCTACTCTTTTCAGACTGGACACTGGTTTGAGTCTTTCTGGTGGGTTGTTCATGATCTCCCTGTACAGGTGGACAGGTGATTCATCACAGTTACAGTATATTTCAAGAGATGGCCCATAGTTCCTTGGAATTTAGTTGACCTTGGAGCACAAGAGACAAAAAATTGTCTCTTTAAGTCCCCCTGACAAGATTAGTAATAGGCCTCAGAGTATGGCTATGAAACATTCCAGAAGGTCAGTAACAGCATTCTGGTACCTTTAATTACTGTGAAATTTGTAGATAAAGCTTGAATGAAAGCCTAAAATTCTTAAACAAACTCTGACTGGAAGAGAGTTAACCTACCAGGTTAAATTTTTGACTGCAACAGCAATTATTATGACAACAACCCTGTATGTCCATAAACTTCCTTAAACATTTTCATTATCCCTGCTACTCTGGAAATATTTAGTCATCTTAATCTTTACACATAAATTTTTCTTTATTACAATAAATTTTTATATCTTTTTACCAACCTTATTTTTTTATTTGTTGATAACTGAGTCATAATAACACTTAAAAACAAATTTACTATTTGTATTGAGAAATTACTAAGACATATATATATATATATATATATGAACATTTATCTCAAATATACCATTATAAACTGAGAAGGCCTCATAAACTTTGAGGCACATTTTAAATGACCATTTTTTATAAATATTTTGAGATATTTTTACATGAGGTTGGCACAATATGGACCTCAGCAAACCTGTTCGTTGGCTTAAAGAGGCATTAGTAGTAAAATAATTATTTTATATAAAACACATTAAAAGCAGAGATAAATTGCACCCTGGAACAGAAGTATTCCTCATTTAAATTAATTTATATCTGCAAGCAATAGGAGTGATATTGTAATTTAGCAATTACATCTTACATGAAAACTTTCTTCTAAGTCAATTTGATATGAAATAAATTATTTTTTAATAATTTTCCCTTAGTTTTAGACATAGGCCTACACATTAATTCACAACAGTCCCAAACAATAAATACTGTTGTCAGACACAATGGTATAACAAACCAGTTTTTAAAAAGTAAAACTTAAACAAAAAATATTCAACACTCCATTGATGAAAATTGTGATCAGAATGAAATATGACTCTAAAATTTTGAACTGTCCAAATAGTAACATTTATAACCTTTCACAAAGGAACACAGAAAACAACAGTATCAAAAAAAATCTTGAAAGATAATATCAAATTGTTCTTTCCCTTTAATCTGTCCATGTCATTGTAACTAGAACATGAAAAGCAGAGGTGTGCACAGCATGATGGGTCAGGAACCAAAGCAAGCATAAGCATTCTACTTCAGAGAAAAACAGACTTGGAATCACAGTGCAGAAAAGGCAGGAATTAAGAACGGTGCAGGTTGCACCTTGTCTCTGACTCAATTAGGCTATCGCTTTTTAACTGACAAATATTTTATGCAAAACAATGTAAGAAATCGAACATTCATTTTTAGAAATCAGCAAATATACCATATAGAAGATATAAATGATGCCAAAATACAAAATAATTCCCTTAAAAATAGGTAAATGTCATGCAAACAATGTTAGAACACAAAATAGTTCACCTTAAAAGTCAGTAAATATGTTAAAAAGTGTGAACATTTAAATTGTCATTTTAGAAAATCAGTAAATACCATACAAGAAGTTAGAACTCAAAATAAACCCTTTTAGAAACAGTTACAAAGAGTGTTAAAATTTAAATTCCCATTGTGGAAGTCTGATATTATCCCCTTAGTCTGACAAAAAAATGCATTGACATTGTAACTAGGCAATAAAGACTGTGTTGTACTCTTTTGCTTTTCTAAAAATCCCATCAAGAATCCAAGATGAAAAGTGAAGCAAAAAAATAAAATCCAAGATATATCAGAGCCTAGGATTAAATGCCTGTAGTCCAGGGAATTCCCATGATGTCATGATTCCCAGAGTTCAGTAGTACCATTTAATTCCTGGGTGATGCCATTTTGAATTATGCCATGCGGTTGGGTTAAGATGGTGACAAGGTCAAATGAGTCAACAGCATTTTGGAAATCTTACTGCCCAAGATGGCAACCAAGCCATGTGGCTGTCCCCATATTGATAATGTCGTCAACAAAGATTAGGACCAGATCATATGGCTGCCTCCCTTTTGGTGAGGTCACTAGCCATAGAGGCAACCTAGTCACGGGGTTACATTATTGAGTTTGGCTCTATGGTAAAATCATTCCATTCACCACCAAAATGCAAGCCCTTTAGGATTCAAATGGCTTACAGATTAAATGTGGATGACAACCTTTTTTTTATTAACCTTTATAAAGCACCAGTTACATCATGCTGATACAGCAGGAGAAAGTACCAGCTACGCCCCAAGTAAGAAAGCAAAACAAAATATTTCATTATTTCAAACCAAAGAAGTGAGTTTATGTTTCTCCAGCCATTGCAACTGTGAATGGGAAAGGATGTCCTCTAGATCGCTTCATTCCTAGGATGAAGCTGTTGTTGGAACAGAAATTGGAGAAGGCAGCAGTATGTCTTGCACATAGGGGGAGGAAGTGCTGGAACATTTTGCCCATGCAGTGACAGAATTCATCAAAATCTGTGAGAATTCATCAAGTTTATATTGGGACCAAGACATGTTGTAATAAAAAATGAGGCACTGAGACTTGATAGTGTTCCTGAGTCCAAGAGTACAGACATTTGAGAAGATTATCAAGAGGGGTAGTACAGTCAAGTTCTGAGTGAGTGGAACCCATGGTCAGCTAGAGGGAGGAGAGACATCTTTGAATAAAGGGTGGAAAAAAGGAGGCCCAAGATCAGATTGGTGCGAGGTACAGTGCCCAGGGGGAATGTTTCGCCCCAGCACCAGGAAATGAAGCTATTACTTTTCTGCTTTCAGCCAGTAACCTGCGCTGTGAGCATATTGAACTACATCTTTGCAAAGGCAACTCTGTCCTTGGCAGATATGTCCAGCCTACAGATAACTTGAGTGTTCGATGTCTTTCCACCCACGCTCCTGCTCCGGAGAGCTGTTCCACTTCAACTTGTATTTTTATGAAATCAAATCGACAACAGCAATCTGCTGAACAATGGATCGCAGCATTGGCCTGTCAGAGTTCTCAGCAGATCAAGCAGCTCTCACACATTAGGAGTAGATGTGCTTGGATTTTCATAACGTTAGTTGGCACACATGCTACCATGAGTGGTAGTGTGTTTGTGAAGAGATCGGTGCAAAATATCTTCCAATCTATTGAACTGGCCTATCTTTTTACTATTCATGATTTTAAAAATAAATATTTTATTTATTATTTTAATTTTATGTGTATCCATGTATTGCCTGCAAGTAGATGGGTGCATCCATGTTGTGCAATGCTTACAGAGGTCAGAAAAGGGTGTCAGATCCCATGGAACTGGAATTACAAATGATTGCCACCATGTGGGTGATGGGAATCAAACCTGGATCCTCTGCAAGAACAGTCAGTGCTCTTAACTGCTGAGACGTCTATTCAGTCTCCTCTGTTTGTTGTAATGTATTAGAACGGATAAACTATTAAGGGAATTCATGGAGTAATATTTTCAAGGCCTTGAAACTTTAAAGATGTTTAAAATAATTATTTAAGTGAATACATGTATGTATGTGTCTCTAAGTGTGTGTACACATAGCTGTGCTGCCCACGGTGGTCAGAAGAGGGTAGTGAATTCCAGCAGCTCATGTTACAGGGAGGTGTGAACCTCTTTTGAATCCCTTATTTGGAACCAAACACCAGTTCTCTGGAGGATCAGCAGACATTTTTGGCTGACAATTTGTCTCTCCAGTCCTAGGTTTGACATTTTAAATAATACTCCATTAGCTCATAAAATTGAAGAAAAAAATGTTTCTAAGTATCGCAGGCATACGTCTTTTGCAATGCAATTAAATCAAACATATTAAATGTCCTTTTCTGAACACTCCTGTCTTACATTTCACATTTCTTGTTCAACCTCCTCAGTATCATTGAATAAGGTATAATCATCCTCATTTTAGAAAAATAAAAGTTGAGAACAAAAACAAGTACAGATATGGTGATTTCATAATCTAAATCTAACTGAACTTCCATTAAAATGTTTCCTCTAATCCAAAGCATTTTTATGGTGACAGCAGTCAAGCACACATACTTCCTTCATTGATTCATGTTCATTTTTACTCTGAGAAAATTTTTATTATCTTTCCATTTAGTATATATTTTCTCATAAAATGGAAATAAAACATGAGAAGGGTTTAAGTTTTAAAGATTTTATTTTAATGATATGTGCATGTGTGTGTGTGTCTAAGTGTATGAGTGGAGTTTACTGTGGAGACCAGAAGAGAATGACAATTTCCAGGTAGTTGGAGTTGCAGATGACTGTGAGATGCCCAACATGGGTGCTAGGAACTAAAACCTGTTTTTCTGCAAGAGCTGCAAGCACTCTTAAAGCTGAGGCATGTCTCCAGCTATTTTATCATCACCATCATCATTGTTAGTTTTTCTTTCTAATTATACACATGTTATAATGTGGATACGGTTTGTCAGTGTTGATACCTGGTACACATAGTGAGCATATTGCAGTTATTTTTTAATGACCTTGACATTTGTTTTTAATTGAATCATTGTATATTTCATACAGAACATCCCCATCAATCTTAAGCATCTTTATGCCTCTTTCTTCACTGTCACCTCCTCAGAGCCCCCAATTGGAATCCGTACATTCTTTCATCTGTGTTAAGTTCTATTGTGTCAAGTTAATGTCCCCAAATGTTCCTCAGTGCAGGTTCATTCATTGAGGTCTAGTCAGCCTATCCAGAGTCCCTCACTTTATGATGATTAGCTCTTCCTCACCAAACAGTAATCAGTTGCCAATATTTCTTCAACAAAGATTGGGATCATCTATCCATGTCTCCTGTTCCATACAGGACTTTTGTCTGCTTGTGTTTGCATGAGTCTTGAACATGCCAAAATCATTGCTGTAGGCTCATATGAGCAGGGTCCTGGACCTTTAATGATTCTATTTTCAGAATCCACAGCAAGCTAGGGGTGGACACTGCCAGAGTAGAAGGCTGATCTCAGGAGTGCAGAGGAAAATTGGGGTCAGGACAGCGTGTCAAGACTCTCACAAACTAGACTGAAAAATTGAGCTAGTCCGAATAAGGAGGATCTCCAGGACACAGTGGGTGGGTCTGGACCAAGAGGCTAGTCCAGAGATTGGGGTGCTAAGACCAAAGGGCCTATGTCTGTGGATGGGTCTCCATCTCCAGCACGGCTGTTGTGCTCTAGCCTTGCCAGAGCATGGAGGATGATTGAACAGGTCCTCAGGTGGCTCAGAGTCATCGGGAGGAGGAGCTCCCGGGATACTACATCGGTGGGTAGTTCCATTATCAAAACCAAGGCAGGGGTTTATATAGGGAGACCTTTCTGACCATTACAGAAGGTGGGGAAGTTAAAGATGGGGTCTTTGAGGTAAAGGTGGAAAGGTTGTAGGGCTGATGTGGAAATTCAGGAATGAGGAAACGAAACCCCAAAACCTGGTTCTGGTCTGTGGTGGGGGAAAAGAAGATTCATATCTACAGTGATTTCCTGGGGTTAGGTTACCAGGCAGAGCAGACCAGACACCTGCCATCCCTTCAGGGTATATGGGATTGCTTGCCTTGCTCAATACCCAGGCCCCCACATCTGTCCAAGGCTAAAAGGAGAACAGAACGTTTGTGCGGGGGAACGGGGTGAGAATGGAGTTTCTCAGGGATAGTGAAGGGGAAAAGCGGTCAGACTTACTGGAAAGAATGGTGCTCACAAGAGCGCATGACAAGTAGGGTGTGGGAACAGCCAGGAGGGCTGTAACAAACTAGACTGAAAAATTGAGTTGGTCTGAGTATATGGGATCATGATGCAGTGGGTGGGTATGGACCAAGAGGGAGTCCTGAGATCTGGAGTGCTAAGAGTAAGAGAGGGCCTATGCCCACAACTAGGAGAACCCTGTGTTGGACTTTGAAGCGGTCATTAGGTTATGAGTCTCTCCTCTCATGGGCTTTCTCTCACTCAGAAGTGATCAGCTGCAGAGAGTTCCTCAGTTAAGGGTGGAGCATCCTGTTCATTTCCAGAGCTGCATTCTGGTGTTTGCATTTATACTGATCTAGCGTCCTTGGGTTTTAAACATGCTGTCATCATTACTGTAAGTTCAGATGAGCAAGTTCCCAGAGACCTGGAAGATTATGTTTCCTTAGTTCATGCACTAACCCTGGCTCTTAAAATCGATACATCCCCTCTTCCACAAGAGTCCCTGAGCCATGGGTGAGGTTTAAATAGGAGTCCTATCCAGGGACACACACTGCAATCTCTTATTCCCTACATTTTGACCAGTCTTGACCATCTGCTTTCAAGAACTTCTTTTTCATAAAGAAGCCTCACTGTTGAGAACTGAGTCATGCATTAGTGGGGTCTAACATCTCTTCTGTTATGTTCTGTGAGACATAGGTGTAAAGATGTCATTGTAAATGTGTCACTTGGGGCTGGGTATCACATTGACACTTATGCTCTGTGTGTGATCAGTTGTAGAATTCTGTAACAGTTTCCATATGTTGTTAAAAGAAACTTTTTTGATGATTGGTGACTGGTATACTTCTTTGTAAAAATAAGGATACATATTTAGGATACAGTAAAAATAATGTATTTTTCTAAGGCTGTGACAGACATAGGATTTTCTTCAGGCTCCATGATCTCTCAAGCAATGCATATTTGACTATTTACTGTGTCCCATGGGTTTCATCCCACTGAACAGGCTGTAAGTCCAATTAGATATGTTTATTATCCCCAAGATAAATGTGCCAATACTGCACCAATATAGTTTTCTGTGCTGGTAATGGTTGTGGTTAAATGGGATTGGACCATTAACTGATTTTTCCCCTTACCAGCTTGTATAATGTCCACTAAAAGCCTGTCCTCAAGGAGGAGACTTCCAAGCTAGCTCCTGCTTCAGTGCTCCAAGTCTTCTGTTCAAAGTATGGCCTTCCTTCAACAATAGGGTCTAATCTTCAAGTTCTGTAAGAAAATCAAGGGCTGTAGAAATACCATGTGTTATTTGGGAATCTTATGGACAAACAACTGACATGGAATTTTCTCTTATCTGCCACTGTTTTTTGTTACATAACCTTCAGGTATACACATATGCACTCTAGTACAGATATTGTATGTGTATTTTTTCAGTATTCCTTTGAACTGTTACAGTTCCCTCTGGCTTTTCACACCACCTAAGCATTATCTTCCCCTCAGCTCTCTCTCCCTGTCTAACCCTTTCTTATCCCTTCCCAGTTAAAGTACCCATTTTCTCCTTGATAAAATCTGTCTCCAATCATTCTGCCTCATGAGAGCTCTCTCTTCTCATTTACTCATGCAGTTCCCGAAGGAGAAGTAAGGATTATTAATTTTTTAAATCCAAGGTCACCTTGTTCTCCAGATGGCTAGAAACTCCCTATGTAGAACATGGTTACATCGATCTCATAGAGTTCTAACTCCCTCTTCCTGTGCACAAACATGTCTGATCTCTTAATTAATTCTTAAATGAATATAGCTGAAAATAAATTTTTCTATATTCCGCCATTGAGACCATACTGGTTTCCACAGACAATTCCAGGATAGCTGTGGCTACAGAGAGACCCTGTCTCAGAAAGATCTTTTAAAAAATAAAGTTTTTGTAACTATAAGAGGTTATTATCTCTTTAGAACTTAAGACTACTAAGCAGAGGGCTAGAGAACAGACTGCTCTTGGACCCGAGTTCAGTTCCCAGCACTCAAATGGTAGCTAACTACTATTCAGAACTCTGCTTCCTGTCAATCTGTGTCCTCTTCATGCATGCTGAGTGCACTTACATACATACAGACAATAAACTGAATAAAAAAAATGAATACATTTTTGATGAATATTAATTTTGATGAGATCCAAGCTGGCCTTTGTATCCACATTATCAGTGTGCATTTTGACTTGGGCTTTTGTGCAATTTGAAGTTTGTCATGGATTTTTCTCAATATGATTCACAATTTTCATGCTAAATCTGTGATTTTATTTTTACTCACCAAATCCTATGTAACGATTTTCTACATCATTGTGCTTTCAATTGTGTCAATACAATTCTTGGTTTTAGTGTTTATATATCTATATCTGTCTACATCTATAGACATATTAGATTTTTATGTGTATTTTTACATACAAAATTGGGTTGTGAAGTATAAATCTATTTTCCTTTATTTTTCTCTTTTAACTAAAAGACTTCCATAACTCCTACATTTACTGAAAAGCTTATTCTTTCTCCATTAATCTGCACTGAGCAATTCTAGAATAATAGTTGGTGAGTCACATCCATGTGGGGCTGAATGAGGTCTCAGTCTGATTGTGTGAGCTATGCGCCCAGCATCAGCAAATACAGCATCTGTGTACTAAACCCCCTTCTGTTTTGAAGGAGATGATCTCTCCCATTTTGTTATTCTTCTGTTTAAGTATTGTTTCTCATACTCTAAGGTTTCTGTCTTTTCATAGAAATTTTCCCATTATACATTAAAAACAAATTAAAACTTGTGCAAACATAACTGGAATTTTGATGTTTCATAATTAACTATGACTTCAGAGAGACTTGCCATCTCTGCTCCATACACTGTACTTTACATCTTCTGAGCATAAGTATTACTTCAGTATCTTAACTATCCTTTTATTCAGTGTATGAGTATTTATTTAATTTCAACATCTGTTATACATTTTCACAAAGTTTTGAGTTTTGTACTTTCTTTGATGTAACGGTAAATGGTATTATGTTTAAACTTTGTTTTCCACACATTTACTGTACCAACTTATAATGCTACTGATTTCTGTGTGTCAGTATGTGTTTGAAATTTTGTAATCACACATTATATTTTTGAGTTGATATGTTTCTTTATATTATAATTCCTTGATGTTTTCTTCATTTATCATAAGCAAAAAGAGAACATTTCAATCTCTTTAGTGTCTGTATAGCCTTCATTTACTTCATTGATTTGCCTTCGACTGGCAAAAATAAAGAATTTAGAGTAAGCTGTTGAGCAAGGATCATGAACTTGGGCATCATGATATCAGCATTGTAGTTTCTGCTATCAGGTGTGACAGTGGAATTGGAAGATTTTTACTTATTATTTATCAAGTTGAGATATTGCTTCTATTTTCTTAATTTTGGTATAAAAAAACCTTCATTTTTTATGAATCATGAACAGATACACTTAACTGAATTGTATGTGTGTGTGTTTGTGTGTGTGTGTGTGTGAGAGAGAGAGAGAAAGAGAGAGAGAAATGCTTTTTAATTCAGTGTGCTCATATTTGACTGAGACTTCTAGGGAATCACGGTTGATGGTTTTCTCCTTTCATATTAGTGTCATACTGGGCTCATAAAATGAGCTGGAATGCAGTCTTCTGTTGTTCTGCATGTCCTAGAATAGTGTGTGAACTGTGTTAATTAAAATATGCCTCTGATATCAATTTTGATAGTTTCTGGGAAAGAGAGAGTGAGTTTCCTTTACTGGTGTGAGTTGGGTGAGGATATTGAGGTGTCTGTTCTGCACAATTAGACCTGGTCTGAAAAAAGATGAAAAAAAAAAAAAGACTTCTAAGGCTACTGAGAATGAGAGTGTTTCCATTAACTCTTATCAAAATGCTCTTTGTGTCGGAAGGCTACAGATTTTACAAGTTGATTTTATATTCTGCAACTTTGCTGAAAGTGATGATTATTTCTATGAATTTTCTGATGGAATTTTTTAGCTATTTTATGTATATTATCATATCATTAGCAAATAGAGATACCGAGCCAACTACCTGGGTCTGTACCTTATAGCCACTTTCCTAAAACAATGAAATTTATAACTGTATAATAAATATTTATCACACAGATAGATTAGCTCTCACCCCCTATCAAAGAGACTTCTTCTGCAGCAAATGGAAACTATCACAGAGATTCATAACTCTTCAAATTGCAGTGAGTAGGTGAACATGGAGTGTCTAACCACAACTGTTGAGTCTACAATGCATTCCCTATACTTAAAGCTAAAAAGAGACTTTAGAAGAGGGGGAAACAAGGTGGAGCCAGAGGACCAGGACACCTCATCCAAGAAAGTGAATTCTGACATAGTAGAGAAACTGCACCCGTAACTTCTCCACAATACGGTGGCCTGAACAAAGCCAGAAAAAATTACCACAGTAGTCAACAAGCCAACAAGGACAAGGGAAATTTCAAAAACCCAAAGACTAGATGAAGAGCTAAGGGGAATCAAGGGCTACTGGGAGAGAAACAAACAGTTTTGTCCTGGGATGAGCCCCCTTTTATTTTATCTAGTTTCAGTAGGTCAGATCTAAACAGGTGGATTTGTGAGCAAAAGTAAATAGACTCAATAGGTCACACACACACACACACGCACACACACACACATATATATATATATATGTGTGTGTGTGTGTATATATATATATATGTTTTTGTATATGTATGTATATGTAACAATAATAAAGAAGATGACTTGAATTTCAGATTGACTTGGATGGACACAGAAGTTTGAGGAACAGTGGAGGTGTTAGCAATAATGAAATTTCAGTACTTCTGCATGCAGATAAATTTTAAAATTAATATTTAAAAAAAAGAAGTGCAATTGAGAGCCTGGTAAGATGGCTTAGCAGGTAAAATCTTGTCACCAAGCATGATGATTTGATAGCTGTTCTTGGGACCACACATATGACATAAAGAGAGAAGCAACTCCTGGAAGTTTTACAAGTTGTCATCTGACTTCCACATGCATGCTCTGGCACCACTTACCCACATTCCACAACACAGAAGAAAGAAAAAGAAAAGAAGAAAGAAAGAAGAGGAAGAAGGAGGAGGAAGGGAAGAAAAGAGAGGGAGAGGAAGGGAGGGAAGGCAGATGGACAGACAGACAGACTGATAGATATGAGGCTGGAAAGAAGGGTCAGCAGTAAGAGTATGTAAATCCTCTTGGATAGCGCCTGAGTTTGGTTCTCAGGCTCACAACTGCCTGTATGGGATAAGACAATCTTCTAGGCTCCATGAGCACTGCGTACACGTGCACAAATTCACATATGTACATATATGAAAATTTACATCAAATCTTCAAATTAATAGATATAAAAAAGACTATTAAGCAAAGGGTCAGTATGACAAGAAACAGTAACATATATATATATATATATATATATATATATATATATATATATATATATATTCCTAACATGGAAGAGAGAGAGATGGGGAGAGAGAGAGAGATAGAGAACATACCACTTTAACCAATTTAACCAATCAGGGTATTATCCTAACATAAATTCAACACTAGGTCCCTCAGGTTTAAAAATGCATTCTCAGGGCTAAATCACTCTCTCAGGCATTAACAGAATAGTTCAACAGCACATAAATCATGTAAATGCCCATTGTTTTCAACCATTTGTGGAGGGTTGTCCAGGATGGATCATGTGTCAATTCCAAAAAAAAAATCTAAAAAGTATTGAGAAGATCAAAAGTTTTCCAAATATTTTTGACTTGATTATAAAACTAGAAATTAATAAAAATGAACTTAGATAAGTATAGATAAAAATCAGTTTAAGAATATGCTCATGAGCAAAGAATAGTTCAATGAAAAAATAAAATGCAGTCGAAATATAAATGCCAAGTTAAATGATCATGGATCAGGTCACAATAAAACTTATAAGAAATGGAAAAAGCAGAAAGAAATTATGAGGTAAGCACTAAGGAAGATCATATCGTCCATAAATTATGGAAAGTCAAGGAGATGAGGAGTGGGTTCTGGAAAAATTAAAATTGGCAATAATTTAGTAGGACTAACATAAATCATAAATAAAAGTAGAGATGATGCAACTGTTACCATAGTAACATTCACCATAAAGATGATTATGAAGAAGTATATTCCAAAACACTGTATACTCTGAAATAAATATGTAAATGTCTTTAAACATGGAAATTATCAAGATTAAACTAAGAAGAAATACAAATTTGAAAAGACTCATAGCAAATGGAGTGATTCAGTCAATAATTAGACCCAAGGGCTTCAATGCAAAAATTTATTTAGATTTAAAGTACATACACTCAACCCTCTCAAACGATTTCAAAATACTAAAAAAGGAATTCTTCCAATTTATTCTGCAATAAAAGCAGTGACCTGATACCTGGTAAGACGTAGCCACACAACAACAAAAGATAATTGCGTATTGAAAGGTCTTTTGGGCACAAGTATAGTATTCTTCAGCAATGATAACAAAAAATTCAATGATACAAAGAAGGGATCAGTAACCAAGAACAACTTCAATTCTCTCCAGTGACACAAAGGTGAACTAATAAGTTCAAACCAATAAAGGTTCTAAACAGTGTGAACAGAAAAAAAAAGAAGATAAAAAAAACAAAGGATTTTTTCATTACATGAAAAATAATCTGACACTGAGCTGGAAAGGTGGCTCAGAAGCTAACAGCACTTTTGCAGAAGACCCGAGCCATCGCTTCAGCCCATGTCAGATTTTGGTGGCTAACAACCAGGCCCTAACTCCATTCCCAGGAATCAAATGACCTCTTCTGACCTGTACAGGTATTGCACAAGGGTGCATTCATGTACGTGCAGGCAAAAGACTCATCCACATAAAATAAAATGTAACAATAAAAATATTTTTTAAAAAGGAAAATAATTTCTCACAATATAATATCCCTTCTAAATAAAAAAAAATCTTAAAAATATGATGCAGAAAGAATTTGTCTAAACACAGTAAAGAAAACTTTTCTTCAGTTCACTTCTCCCCTCACTTCTGTTCAGTGCAGTGCTGGGGGTTCCAGTGAGAGCAACTAAGCAAGGAAAAGAAACAAATTACAATAAAACTTAAAGGGAAGTAGTCAAATTGTACCTGTCTTCAAATTGCAGGATCTTACATGTAAATGTCCTAAAGACTTCCCCAAATTAGCTAGAACTGATCAGCAAAGTGAAACAGTAGCATGAAGAAATCAGAATCCCAAAACCTGGTGTCACAAAATCATAAAACTTCTAAAACATGTTGATGGATAAATATCTGAACTTGAAAAAAAAAACATGATCTCATATTAGTGAAAAAAAATCACTTAAATTCAATACAAAAAATTTTTTTTGGCAATTAGCTGAAAAAAATCAGAGGAGAATGGAGGAAAATACCAACACATGGAAAAACAGTGCTCGTTCATGGACTGGAAGAACTAACAGCTTAAAAACCTGAAACCTCAGGCACCCAGAGCTCAAAGAACACAGTGGAAGAGGGGACAGGATGCAAGAGCAGACCTAGTGGTCATCCACAAGGAAACATTTCCGGGCTTTTCAGGACTTGCTCCTATGACCTTATGACAACGGTGACAGGATGCACAAAACCATGCAAACTCAAACCAGACAAAACCCAAGCATAGAAGTGCATGGCAAAATGATGAGAAGCCCCAGCATTAGCTGAAAAACCATTGACAACTGATTACTGCTTGGTGTGGAAGAGTTGGTCTTCTTAAAGGGAGTGATTCTAAGCAGAGTGACCAGGTTCCACTGTATGAACTCAGATTAAAGGACATCTGGGAACACAAACTTGACTTGATTAACACATATGACAGAACCCATGAAATCTGGTGTGGGGTGCAGATAAAGAAGGAGACTAAATATTAAGATGTATTGTATCAAGTGCACCAAAGTACAATAACATATATTTAAAATAAAAGAAAAAAGTCTAGAAGGTTCTTTGCAGATATATCAAAATACTTGACAACACTTGTTACTTACCAAAAATAAATGAAAATGTTTTGCCTAATTTTTTTCACTCAATAAAAGCCAATCTACAATTTCAATATAATCATTATCAAAATTTCAATAGTTTTCTCACAGAAATAAAAGTGTATCATAGATTTCATACAAAAATGCAAAAGACTGCCAAACAGCAATAGCAATCTTAAGGAAAGAAAACTGGAATGATCAGTTGACCTGGCCTCCAACTGTACAGCAAAGTTATAGTTACCAAAGCAACATGGTATTGTCATAACAGCAGATATGCAGAAAAGGCAGGCCCAGAATATAAACCCCCAAATTATTCCATGTGCTTGAAAACCACTAATTTGTGACCACTGCTAATAAACACAAGGCAGAATGCACTGTCTCTTTAAGAACTAGTCCTGAGATTACATGCAGGGGAAAGAAACAAAGAATTGATCTCTGATCATATAAAAAATTGAATAAAATAGACTAATCAGCTCCAGTTAAAGCTGAAATTAATAAAACTTCTAGATAATGCATCTGGGAAAATCTATATGACTTTGTTGTGGAGACTGATTTTTTTTTTCATTGAAACTCAAAAGCATAATTTAGGAGACACAGGTTAACGAAAACATGAGGCACTGTCAAGATATCAACCTCGCACACAAAAAATAACATAAAAGGAAACCTAGTAACTGGTAGAATACTAATCTATGCTATACACCTGAGAACGTGCTGATGTCTACAGTGAATGAAAAACTCAGCCATCCTACTAGGAAATAACAATTCTTCCCAAGTAATAAGGGCAAAATAAATAGACTGAGAACATATTAGCAAAAGACAAATATTTTTGAAAAAGAATGATATACAAATGACCCTCATACCAATGATATATATTAGACATCACCAGTCATTAGAAAATTGCCTTTCAAATCATGATGAGATGTTACCACATACTTATTCCCAAACTTATCACAAAGAAAATGTAAGAAGTGATTTTCTTTATATAAGCCACTTGTTCTATGTACTGTTTTAAGTGTACTCTATATATAGATCAAAATAGCTGGGAAACATGATCTTGAATGTTACCACCATATAAACTTAATATAAATGTCTAAGATGATGGATCAGCTAATTAATTGCCATACCATAGTATGGGCTCATCCTTAACCATTACATTATAGCCTAATAATAGGCACAATTTTTGCTATTCAAAATAAAATATAAGCACATTGAAGCAGGTCTATTTTATATGCTGAATAAATATTGCACATACGAATACTTTTCTAAAATCCACATTGGTTTTTAAATTTTTATTTCATAAAAAAATCCAACTTCTTAAAAATAAGCATAAAGTTTATTGAAAACAGGACCAAGTATACTTGAATTTAGCATGGGTACATGCCAAATATCGTCAATTAAGGAAATTTTCATTGGTGCTATCACAGTGTGAATGAGAAATTTCTACTTAAAGGCAATGACGATTTTACTTCCATATGCATGTTTTCTTTCAAACACCATTTAAGGAAGGTAACTGATGCAATTTTACAAAACTCACATAATATATAGAAAAAGTATAGGTAGAAAGGTGAAAAAAACTAAACTAAAAAAAAAAAAAAAACTTCTTGACATGTGTACATTTCCTACAGCAGTTCTTAATCAAATTTAGATTCCTCCCCATCCAACCATTGGACCACGTGAGTTCCACCACATACATTGAGATGTTGACTCCCGTTGAGTCAAGCATCTGTAGCTAGATGTCCCCAGTGCAAATTCATCCACGGAGACGCATCAGCCTGTTCAGAGAATGTAAGGAAGGCACACGCCTCCTTACCCGATGGTGATCAGGCTACAGATCCCAGTCTAAGGCTGGTCAGCGGCCCATTTCCCTTGCTCCTCGCTGGGCCCTTGTCTGATTGACGTGGATTCTGTGCTCAGTGCCACCAGTGTCTCAAGTCCACACGTGCAAGTTTCCAGTGACCTGAAAGCCTCTGTTTCCCTATTTTCATGAACCAGATCTGGTTCTTACAATCTTTCCAACCCCTCTTCCACGGTGGTCCCTGAGCTGTCAATGGATGAAGTTTAATATAGGAGCCCTATCCAGTTGATTTTCATCTGGAAAAGAGGCATGTAAATACCTAAACTTAATATCAGTATAGGAATGTTAAGTTGTCACAAGTGTGAAGAACCCTCATGTAACACAAGATTATTATTCTATTACCATCTTTCAAAAAAACCTGCCTGTCTTTACAAAAATGAAATAGTTATGTACATATATACATATTTTAAATACATGTGCATTATTTTAAAAATATGAACTATCGGTACAAAGAATTAATATACAAAGAAGGTGAATCTGATTCCTGCAACTCCTGTTAAATCCCTCAAAGAAATGAGACTTTCATTTCACACAGATATAGGCCTACATGAGGCGTTTATTGTACTGACGTGAGTTTGATGCCAAAGAGAGATTTGCTAAAACACTTGTAAAAGTTGCATACTTAATTGCCTCTAAATATTTGCATATTTTTGCTAATATTTTCTCCTGGCCAAATATTCTCCAGTCTGGTGGCCTTCCAGCACCCTTGGCTTTCTGCAATATGAAGGGCCATTTCCTGTGATTGGAAGTAAGGGACGAAACCACTGTCCAAACAGATGGTGAGAATAGTTAATTGACCCACTTGAGGAGATTGTGAGCTTCTGAGACTATGGTTTCATCAGGGGATATGAATAATAAATTGCATCTGTTTCCCCACATTAAAAATGAAATGGTTTCTAAATTATAAATTCCAAATAACATAATAATGTATTTTTTAAGGTACCAAGAAGCTTTCACATATCCGTCCATTCTGATAATAGTTTTATGGACTTGTAACATCTCTCTTTTTTATTTTACAAACAGGGAATATTAGGCATTGCAGAGTTACCAAATTCGTACAGGATTGCTCCATATGAGGAGTGGTACAGGGTCCAGAACTAGGCGCTGCTTCACAACACTCTCACCCACCTACAATACGTTATTGCTCGGGATTAGAGAATATGCTGAAATATGACTGTAAATTTAAAAGGGAAATTTGGTTAATGAAATTATAGAATAATGGAAAACAAGAAAGTAACTGTATACCTAGCAATGAAAAAAGTACTTCTGTGGCTATGGAGATGGCTTAGTGCATATACTATGTGCAGGGAAGTGTGACGACCTGAGTTTAGATCCCCAGCACCCACAATAAGCAGGACACATATGAGTCTATACCACACCCTTCCTATGGTGACACGGGAACAGTGAACCAGAGACTTGCTTTAAACAAAGGCAAAGACACACAAGATTGCCCTCTACATCCACAAGCACATCATGTCAGCACTCACACACAAACATGTGTGCAAACGTACACCAAATGCACATGGAGAGATCAAAATAGTGCTTAATTAAAGCATGATTACATTTATTTGTTTATTTATACGTGTGCATGTGGAGAGGTCAACTTGCAAGAGCTGGTTCTCTCCTTCCACTAGCTGCGTCTAAAGAATAAATCACATCCTTGGGCTTGGAGGCAAGCACCTTTGAGCCATCTCACCTGCCCTAAAATGTATTGTAAAATGGGGTTTTCATTATGTCTATGTAATCTATCTGTTCATCTGAGTTTATACATTGAAAAGTGATTGTCTCTTGTATTGCAAGTTTATAGCTCCTGCTCTGACATAAGAAACAGCAATATATAAATCAATGACCTTTCTATGATTCATCAGCAAAAACTAGAAGCCAGAGCTCTTGAGACACTGGAAAATACAGAGCATGTTAGGGATGACCATTTTATCAGAAAACAAAGCCCACTCATTTAAAGGATAGTTTCAGTATTGTCTAAAGGCCGTGTTTACTGCAAATTCCTTCTGTTTTCCCTGAAGTAAGCAATACTTTTTGGCTTCTTTCCTCTAAGAATCAAGATAAGCTCTCATGGTTAAAAAACAAAAAAAATTAAAAATTAAAAACTATGAAAACTCAAACCAAACAAACAACAATAACAGAAAAAGAAGCAAGTAAAAAGTTTCAAAATAGGGACTTAGTGAAGCAATCAAACATAGGGCCAAATGATTCTTTATAACCAACTGTACCATCAGGAAGAAAAGACTTTATCAATTTATCACCACATCTAGAAAGGATAGTAATCAAATCACACTTTCAGGTATCCTTTCTGATTCACCAATGAGAGAAATCAATTGAAGAAATATTATGAAGGTCACAGCACTCAGACAAAAGAATACTAATCATCTGAGAATTAATCATGGGCAGTGAAAGCCCGTCTCCTCAGACACTGGGATATCTATCTTATCAACATGACTCCTGCATAGGAAATGTAGGTAACAGGTGGAGTGGCAAGACTCGGGATACTTTTTAAGAAGGAATTCATTCCTGTTCAGGCTCTAGGCCGAGTGAGTTCTCTAATCTCAGCCTCCTGAGTCTTCTGGTCTGGCAGGTCTAGGTTCCCTCCAGTCCTGTGAGTTCCTGAAGATGGCTGAGTTCCCTCTCCTCAGGATTCCACTGCCTGCTCTGATTAAGCATATATTCACCTTCCATGCCTGTGAGTCCAAACAGGCACATGTTGTTTCACATCTATGAGTTTTCCAACCCTAGCCTTCCCTGTCCACCCTGCCAGCATCCAGGATACACAGTTTCTGCAGCTTTCTGCAGCCCTTAGGCTTGCAAGTTTTCCCAGAACTTGGAGATACCTGACTCCATTTCTGTCTTGGCCACCCCACCCATCTGGGTCCAGCTGGGTTCCCACAGACTGCATACTGACACATCTCTGTCAAGTCTACAGAATTTCACCTCTTGTGGCCAATTGCCTACACGGAAGGCATAGCTTTACCAGGTGGACTTGTTCTCGAACCTAAGCACCAAAAGTTGTATCTATTTATAATTGAAGTGAGATCTCTTCTTATAGCCTAGTCTCAATTCAACACAAAATAATCTCAAGACTGAACACCAAGCACCTGTCATCTGGGTCATTACCTGACAACCTGGGAAAAGAGCAGATACAAACACCAACTTAACAAAGACAAGATTACATACCCATACCAAAATACCACCACCAACACAGTTCTCCAGAGGCCTAAGCCTTAAAGACAAAAACAATATAAGTAACCAAGATAATATGTCTCCTCCAGAAATTAACGCCCCTCTTTATTGTTTACAGGGAAAGGCAAATTACCTGATGCACAGGACCATGATTTCAAATTAGAAAGCCTAAATATATTTCAGAACTCAAAGGGGATATCAATAAAAGTCTGAATGAAGACCATGAAAACATAAAAAGGGATTGAATGAAATAACTAAAACTTCAAGATGTGGAATTATACTTTAATACAGAAAGAATCCCAGAGGAAAAGCAAAACAAATAAATCTTGAAATGAAAAACTCAAGAACAGAAAAAAAAAAAAAAACCCTCACAGGAAAGGATCAAAAGGTACCAGATAATTTGTGTGCTATACACATTGGCTAATTAATTGTGGCTTTCTGTGTTAATCACCATCTGCTGTATAAGGAAGCTTCTCTGTTGAGTGTTGAGAGATCCATTCATTCTATGAGTAGAGGTTTTCTTAAATATAGGTCACAGGGTTAAGCATCTCACAGATACTTATTCTCTGTGTTTGAGCAGTTCTGGAGATCTGTAATAGTATTCATCTTCTGCAAAAAAAAAATGTTTCTCTGATGAAAGATGAAAAGTTCACGTCTGTAAATATGAGACTATGTATTTAGAATTAAATAAGGAATTGCTTTGGCCTAGGGATATGGACAAATTTAGTTTTTCTCTAAGATCTATGATCTCTCCAGCCGTGTGTATTTGACTTTATTTTAAGTACCACATTAGTTCAGTCAAATTGAGTGGGCCTTAATTCCAATTAGACAACTGTTGTTTACCCTCAAGGTAAAAGTGAGGCTACTGCACCAATAGGAATAGTTTACTGAACCAGTTGTTGTTCATTAGGCTTTAACGATGAAATGGTGATTGATTTTCTCCCTTGGCAGCTCTATCCAGTCTAAGGAACTTTTGGCAATTGATGGCTCCTAGGAGGGGAAGAGGGTAGTGTCTTAGAGGGATGGGACTCTTGGTGGGCCCAGTGGTTGGGCCCTCACCAAAGGATATCTGTGGGACACAAAGGAAGGGAGTTATAAGAAAAAAAATTACATAACACTGAATGTATGCATCAGAAAACTAGAGATCTCATATTAATAACTTAAGGAAGACTCTTGAAGTTATCGGAAAACAAAGAAAAAACAATATTTAAAAGGGTAGATGGGAAGACATAAATAACATCAAATCTTAATTTAGTTAAATAGAAATGAAGTAAACAATAAAATGAATCAGTGAATTGAAGAGTTCGCTATTTGGAATGATTAATAAGATTGACAAAACTTTAACCAAATTAAACAAAAGAAAGATAGAGAAGGCCCAAGTTAACAAACTCAGAAACAAAAAAGAAACATTAAAGTAGACCCAGAGGAAATTCAGAAAGCCATGTGGACATACATAAAAAAATCTATATTCCAATAAACTGGAAAATCTAAAATAATAATTAATATGCATAGCCTTTCAAAGTTAAATAATATATATATATATATATGTAAGTTCAAACAGACATGTAAAATCCATTGAAATAAATGCAGCAATTGAAAATCACCCAACTAATGAGAGTACAGGAGCAGATAGATTCAACACAGAACTCTACCAGACCTTTAAAGAAAAAGTAGCATTACTACTGCTCAAATTATTCTGTATGATAGAAAAGTGAAGAACATTCCCAAATTATTTTTATGAAGCCAGTATTAGTCTGATACAAAATATAGAAAACAGCAACCAAAACAGAAAACCAAAAAGAAGACTATAGGCCAGTCTCTCAGATGAACATGGTCCTCTATAAAATTCTCACAAACCAAATGGAAGAACACATCAAAAAATTATCTACCATGATACAGTCATCTTCTTCCCAGAGACGCAGGAAGGGTTCAACATACAAAAATCATTAAATGCAATCCACCATAAAAACATACTGAGGCACAGAAGCTGCATGATCATGTTAATAGGTACCGAAAAGGCTTTTGAACAAAATCAAACACCAATTCATGAAAATAGTCTTGGAGACTCTAGGGATACAAACGACATATCTTACTATAATAATGGCAATATAAAAGAAGCTCTCAGACAGCACTGTAATAAACAGAGAAAAATTGCAAAGCTTTCCTATAAAAATAGGATCAGTACAAGGGTGTCAGCTCTCTTCACTTCTGCTCAGTGTAGTGCTTAAGTCTTAAACACAGCAATAATACAGATGAAGGTGAGGAACGGGACGCACATTTGAAAACAAGAATTGAAAGCATCTTTATTTTCAGATAACATCATTATATATGTAAAAAACTATAAAGAGTAAAGCAGAAAATTCCTGGACCTACTAAACACATTCAGGAAAACAGCAGGATAGAAAATTAGAACCGTCCAAATCAGTAGCCTTCATATTTAACAACAAATATACCAAGAAAGAAATTAGGAAAGTGATCCCAATTATATAACCTCAGAAAACCTAAAATAACTTGGAAGAAATCTAACCAAGGAAGTGAACAACGTGTCTAACAAAACTTTAAGATACTGAGGAAGGAGACTGAAGAAGTGATCAGAGGATAGAAAGACCAACTGCATCCACAGATCAGAGAGCAGGGATAGAAAGACCGCCCATGCCCATGGATCAGAGAGCAGATGTTAGGGGTCCCTGTGCTCAGGCCCAGCCCAAGGGGACGAAGGGTATCTGCCGAGGCAGGGAGAGTAGGCCCTGAATCAACACATGGAATGGGGGTGCTGAGTCGGAAGCAGGCAGTGGCAAGCTGCTGCGATCACTGTATATTCAAGTAAGTGTAAACGGTCTTATAGGTCTGATAAGCCAATGGCCTTATGGGGTGGGTCCCAAATGCAGCCAATTGTAGTCTGTCCCCAGATAGGCAGGTTCTTTCCAGATGCTGGGCAGAAGCTGGTCTCATGACTAGCCAGAGCAGAGCACCATGCCCACAGGAACCATTCTTCTATTCCTCGTAGCAGGTGACCTGCCTAAGGTTCATCTTGAAATATGTCCTACATATCCTCCTTTTTGTTTTTATTAATTGAGTAACCCTGGGAGGTGGGATTCTTTGCCATGCTATTGTTGGCCCCAGGCCCTTAGGGATCACTTTAGGCAATGGTGCCTGTCATTGACTACCCGATGTTCTGGTGAAATAACCCAGTGGGTAATGCTTGGTGCTCAGAAAGGTAATTAGGATGGCATGAGGGGAGGGGGTCTGTGGAGGGAAAAACAGAGGCAACCATTAAAAACCATTCCCTTATTAGGTCACCCCAATTGTCAATGGGTATTGGGGCGCTGACCGCCATGGGCTTCCAGTCACACCACAGCTGACCTAGGCAGACAGAGGAGAGCCAGGCTCCTGTCTACACACAGGTTAGCTTGCCGTACAGTTCCTCATGGTTGCGCACTAAGGCCTCACTGCACAGGCTGCAGAGCCTCTAGAATCACTGAAGTTCAATCACATCTCTCCTGTTACATTAAAGGCCCATAGTCACAGGCCTTTCCTTATTACTCCTTGTCCCTTAATTGCCAGGTTGATCATATAAATTCAACCCAAGTTGACCCAATAAATTCTCTGAGCTTTGAACAACACTTTCTTAATTGGATGTCAGCTTTCTATCGCTCTGCAATTGCCTGGGCTGAGATTATAGTCAGTGATAGAGTGCTTGCCTAGCATATGTAAAGCTCTGAGTTTAATTCTCACCAACATTCCCCATCTTTATCATCTCAAAGATTGGCACTTAATTCAAAATTATGTATGGTAAATTATAATATGGTTTTTCTAATTCAGACAGACTTAAAGCCCTCTTTAAATGAGAGCTAGAAGTCTTGCCTCTCATATAGTTTAGGAAATAAAACTGAACAGACAAATTATAACTTTTAAGAAAATAGGAAAAAGGTCGGTCTGGGAACATTTGAAGAAATATAGAGATTCAGCCCATAAGAAAGCCAGATCAAAAAACCTGCCCTAACTTGTATGATCATTAGAAGTTCGCTAATTTCCTTAATGCATCATGGTCAATGTTTGCTCTAGAGGTTTTATGTACAGTGGGTCCTGCACAGGCAAAAGAGTAAAATGCAAAGAGAATTCATTTAGTAGGTTTGCCTTTTGTCATGGTTGCTCATGCAAAAGGATCAGAGAATCTCTGTAGGATGTTCTGGAGAATAAGGCAAAGAAGAGTTTGGAAGACGTTCCAAAATATCTTCTTTTGCCTTACAGATAGGTAGTCATTTATCTTCAGCAAAGGATCACCTTGGCTCTCTCCTTACCCATTTGGATCTCTTGATCCACAGAACTTAAGAAAGAAAAATTTATGTTTTTCCACATTCAGACCTAGTCTAGATATACAGTAAATGACAAAATTTAGCCTGTAATGGAAAATATAAAGGAAGGAGGGTGCTTACTAAACTTGTCATGTTGCCAGGAATGGACAAACTGTTATGGGTATAAGCTTTCATGCCTCTGGTCACATCAAGTATAGCCAGAGAGGATCTCAGGTTTGACATTGGTGAAGGGAAAAACTTTTGTCAGCCTGATCCTTCTTGATCTTGAGTACTCACTGCCAAGTATGCACGGCTTTATAGGGTTTAGGGATATCAAGAGGTGTTCTAGCTCTTGTCAATCAATTCCTGTTCCCAGTAAAGTATACAGCAGATGAAAAGACTCATCTGCCTAGACAAATATATACATGTTCTAAGTGACAGATGTTTTCATTCCTGCTAGTAGAGACTCAACTCAACAGCTCTTCTGTCCTGTGTAAACCGATGAGTTAAATTCTAAAGAGAAACACTTGCCTTTTTTTTGTGTGTGTAAATCATATTGGTAAATTGTCGTGCTGTTTGAGCTCACTGAGAAGCTGACTCTGGAGATGGTACTGGCCCTCCCACTTCAGACTCAAACCTGTTAATTCAGGATGTTCTTCAGGAATCTTGTACAGGTTCAGGCTGCCTGCCTGACCCTGTGAGAGGAAAAAAGGAGAACAAAAAAGCCTCAAAGCCATTGTTTTATTGAGAATAACTAAGGGATAAACTAATTTCAACATAGGTTATTATTCATCTCATGGTATAAAATGTCTATAGTAAAAGTAGCTTGTGGAGGTCTCTATTTTCTCACAACAGCAAAAATAGTCACTAACATGGAATAATGTAATTGTATAGTAAAGGAGACAATTCACAGTTCTTGGAGTAGATAGATAGCAAACTCTGTCTAAAATTCCTCATTTAGTGATAATGCTAAAAATTGAAACTTCAACTTGATAATGTGTTTTCAGGTGCCAGTTGCTTCTCTCTTCCTAGTGTTAACAGTTCCTCAAGACCTAAAGCAAGGTATATGGTTTTGGTGTTTTCTATAGGGTTTAACTAAAAATTTATTAAGTACAATGTATACCTGGGTAATATTAATTTATTGTATTATCTTCTGTGTGTACATTGCATTCCATGTTATTTTATTAAGATAAGTCTCCACAACACTCATCTGAGCCAAAGATAATCATAATTTTTTTTGGCTATTATATTTCTTCACTGAATGAGGGGTAAGCGGGATCATTGGACTTTCACCTGGGTCTCCAGCCAATCCTCCCTGCCAGTGGTATGTAATTTTTCCAAAATTAACTTTTTAATGTTATTATGTCTCACAGCACTAAGAAAGAAAATGAATAGATGAAAGATTATATTACAAAGATATGGGAATGGAGATATTTTAACAATGGGAAAGTCTGTGCAAGTGATTGAAGGTCTGAGTATATGAAAGATGAGAGAGAACTATGTATACGTAATCTTAAAATGTCTAAATTAATAGTTCAGTCAAATATTTTAAGGAACAAAATATATGTCAAGAATGTTTGGTTTGTGCCCAAACTTTAGGTGCATAGCATATAGTAATTAAAAGTACCAGATTGGTGGAACTAACCTTCTTGGGTGATTAATAACCATATTTAGAGTCCTATGCTAATCTGGTCAGAAGGACTTAAAGGGACAATTTTTTGTCTCTTGCTCTCCAAGGTCTACTAAGTTCCAGCGGACTATTGGGCATCTCTCAAAATGTCCTGTAAATGTGATGTGTCACCTGTCCTCCTATTCAGGGAGGTTATGGAGACCTCATTAGAAGGACTTGAATCAGTGTCCAGTATACCAAGAGGAGGGTCAGCACAGGAAAACGTTTCCTTAATGCTTCCAAGAGTGAAGCCACGTTCTAGTAAGACCTTCTGACTTATCTTCACATAAATGGAACTGGTAAAACAAAGGCCTAAGGAGCCAGGGGCTCCTTCCACACCTATGTGACCCCTCTGAGGGACAGATACTCAACTGACTTTAAGAATAAAAATAAGTTGGTTTATTTGGGCCAACTGCATGATCTTAAACACACAACAGGAAAGTATAATCAAAGATTCCTACTTCAACACTGCAATGCATACCTGCTGTCAAAGGCAAGCCCACTATTGTTCTAACCTAACCATTAAATGTTGGCTAATTTCTTTTCTTTCTCTCTCTAGAAGCCAGTTGTGAGGGAATTTATATTGATTCTAGCCACTCCAACAAGCTATAGAAGTGTCTGAAAACAAATCCTGACTTCAATATTCTCAAGTTCAGCCTTGGCAACCAAAAGAAAAACAAGGAGGAGCCCAAGAGATGGATGATCTTGGAAGTTCTAAGCAAAAGATTCTATTGGACTTTAACATGGACATTTGACATTTTCCTGGTTCTCACTTTTCTGGTTTTCTGTCTAGAATATACAATCTAACTACGCTTGCCTTTACTTCTTCACGTCTCCCAGGCACCAGTTAAGAACTTTCTTTTCCCCCTACCGATAACAGTTATGCAATTCAGGGGTCTTTTAGATAGACTCATTAAATGGTTACCCCAACTGCAACAATCTACATTCATATTCAGCCTTGAAGAGACCAGAGTGGTCAGCACTACAATTCCCTATTGGCAATTAAGGTGACCTCTTCAGAGGGTGATGTGATAAGAATAGGAGGTAGAATTTGGCTAGGCAGTTTAGGGTAAAAAGACCCCAAGGAAAAGTAGCCAGTTTCTTTTTTGGCTAAAAACAAAAAACTGTCCTTGTGCCTTCTAACAGCCTACTCTACACCAAAGGCCAAATTTATCAGGGAGCTCTTATCTAATTCCTTAAAGATTTTAGGGTTACCTCTTCAGAGGAGGGAATCTTAGAGAACAAATAGCTATTTAGCTGAGATAGTCTATGAATTCCGTAGTTTATGTGTTGAAAGACCCACATTTCCAGTTTTGCTGGTCAATCACCTGATCATAGGACCACTCTTAGAAAGATGGTTTCACCTTAAGTTAAACTAAATAGATGGGCGGTATACAGAGTGTGTTAATGAGGCAGTGAAATTTTCTTCCCTGGAATCCTGCCTCCCAGGGTTGCTCAATTAATACAAACAAAAAGGAGGATATGTAGGGCATAATGCAAGGTGAACCTTAGCCAGGTCACCTGATACGAGGAATAGAGGAATATCTCTCATGGGCATGGTGCTCTGCTCTGGCTAGTCATGAGACCAGCTTCTGCTCAGCATCTGGAAAGAACCTGCCTATCTGGGCACAGACTTTGAGTGACTGAATTTGGGACCTCGTCCCATAAGTCCATTGGCTAACCAGACCTATGAGACCCTTTGCATTTCTTGAATAAAGAGTCCTTGCAGCAGCTTGCCACTTCCTGCTTCTCACTCAGCCCCCAGAGTTTCTGTGTCGATTCTGCACCTACTCACTCCCCCACTTCCCCCACAGGGGAGATCCTTCGTCCCCTCAGGCTGGGGACTTCCAACAAGCAGAGAATAGAAAGACTACTTGCACTCATGGATCAGAGAGCAGAGGATAGAAAGTCTGCCCACACTCATGGATCAGTAGGATTACTATCATGAAACAATGGAATATCAAAAACATTTTCCTAATTTGATGCAATGCCCATGAACATTCCAACATAATTCATCTTAGAATTTTTTTTAAAAATTGAAATTTCTTATGGAAATACAAAAATCAAAGAAATAACTAGAAAGTTAAGAAAAAAACTTAACAATGAAAGAAATTTTGGAGGTACCCTCACCCCTGATTTCAGATTATACCACAGAGCTATAGTAATACAAACATAATGGTATTGGCATATAAACAGGCACAATGGTCAGTGGAATAGGATTGAGGACTCAGATTTAAGTCCACACACATACAGTTATCTCATTTTGACAGAGACCAAAAGCATACATTGCACAAACACAGCATTTTCAAAAAATGGTGCTAGGCAAAATTGGTTAGCTACATGTCGACTTACGAATATACATCCCTATCTGTGCAAAAATCTCAACTCCAGAAGCATCACTTACCCCAACAAACAATCTGATATCTTGAATCTGATAGAAGAGAAAGTAGAGACCTCAGCAGAGAGATCTCAAGTGATAAACAGAAGTGGCTGTGGAATATTTTTTTTTACATGATAATCATCTTTGGTCATCAGGTTAATACAAATTAAATCTATTTTTGGATTTAATCTTATCCCAGTCAGAATGAATAAGATCTAAGGAAAAAAACATAATGGCAAATGTTGGCAAGGATATTGGTAAAGAGGAATTTATTCCATGCTGAAGTAGAAGCTTGTGAATCTGTTATGGAATCCATTGTGGAGATTCCTTAAAAAGCTAAAAATAAATTTCCCATATTACTCAGCCATACCACTCTGGGGTATATACAAAATGACTCTATAGGTGTGTTTCAATAGGAAAAATAGTCAAAAAGAGACTAAAAAGGAGCTATAGCGAATGATTCATACGAGGGTAGAGAGAATACAGTCGTATAAATGAGAAAGGAAAGTGATTAGCAATTGCATTTACAATTAACATGTTGCATAGGTTGGTTAGATAAGCAAACAGGTAAGGACAAAGGAGCAGTGGTAGCAGAGACTGAAAAGCATCAATTCAAAGGAGAACATAAAAAATAAAAAGGGTCAACATAGCCAGTAATGTGGTTGCCACAAAAGCATAAGAACTTGAGTTCTGCCCTCAATGCTCAGGTAGAAATGCTGGGTATGATGGTGCACACCTGTACTGCCAGTGCTAGGAAGCAGAAGTAGTACAATCACAGGGGTCTGATGGCCAGCCTGCCTAGTCAAAGTGGCCAGCCTCAAGTTCAGTGAGAGATTATGTACCAAACATTTAAGATGGAGAGTGACTGCAGAAACCAGCAGAGCTGGTTTCCTACTTCCACAGGCAGATATATGTGCACTCCCACTCACAAAAATATACCTATACA
This sequence comes from Eospalax fontanierii, assembly GCA_035773235.1. Lineage (NCBI taxonomy): Eukaryota > Metazoa > Chordata > Mammalia > Rodentia > Spalacidae > Eospalax > Eospalax fontanierii. The sequence continues at coordinate 46,443,994 of CM069547.1, read as the reverse complement.
TGGGCATAGGTTGTAAACAAACAAAAAGTGCATTTCATGGATTCTTCAGTACCTGAAACCTCCTGTTCATATAATCAAAGCAGTGTAAACTAGAGCAATTAAAACTTTCCAAAATGAAATGTAAACAGAGAAACAAAGCATAGAATAATCATGAATATTTTTATTAGCAGAAAAGAAGTCATGAATTCATGCATTTTAATAATTTTAACAAGATAATTAGAGATACCAGACCACAGATCAAACCAACTCAAATAATACAAAAGAGGACCCAGAATATATTCTGATTTATGAACTCAAGAAAACCCAAACAAATCAAAAACTTGAGGCCTGAAGTACACAGCTCAGTGGTATGATGTTTCCCTAACTTGGAGGAGACCCTGGGTTCAACCTTTAAGAAGGCAATGAGAGAAAAACAAAATGGTTTTGTCTATTTTCTATAAATTAAATTATGTTAAAGAAAATACATTGCATGTAGAAAAATATTTGTGAGCTTGTAATATTTTAAGGTAATAATCAATGAAAATTGGGGTTGGTGAAATTCACTGATTTTACATAACCATAATGGGAAAAGTCTCTCCAAAAACTCTTTCATTTAGCAACATCATTTCTACATGAAATTGTAGAAATATAGTTACGTCTCTGCATCAAAATGATGTTTATGATTTTCCTAGTCTCAATAATTCTAAGAGACATAACAGTACACACACCATTTCTTTTATTTTCATTTCACAGGTTACTAAGTCTGTTTCTAATATCCATTGATGATTAATATTTGCCGATCTGTTCTCAGCCTTTGCCACTATCAGTTCATTTGGTTCTCACAGAACTATAAAGTAGATATCATTAATATTTTCATTTATGAATGAAGTAATATTACAGAAAATGATTAAATAACTTGTTCCTCACAGTCAGGAACCACTGGGTTTATTACATAAACCTGATTTTATTGTTAAAGAATTAATCTTGTCCCGCCCAAAGTTTGGTTACTTCTTGATTTGAGACGAAATGTGCTCGGGGGCTGTTTCTTATTTAATGCCCTTTTCTATCACATGAGTGAATGGAAAAGACAAGAATGAATGAATACTGCAGCTGTCAGCTACTCGTAATTTGCCTTTTGATTTCAGACTGTGGCATTCCCCAGTGAATAATATTTTGATTTCTGAATAGGAAAAAATATCACTCATGTCCTTCATTTTCTGGTTGGGATGTTTGGCTTTATCATATCACCCGTCTCTACTATGACAGAGTTGAAAATATTTTTTTTTCATTTTTAAAAATGTATTTATTCTTTGAGAAATTTATGGAAATATACATGTATTTTAATCGTATTCTCTATTTCCTTCCCCCTCTGACTTTTCTCACACCCTCCAACCCAACTAACAACCCCAAAACAACATATTCTTGTTTTCTCCTCCTCCTCCTCCTCCTCCTCCTCCTCCTGCTCCTCCTCCTCCTCCTCCTCCTCCTCCTCCTCCTCTTCCTCCTCCTCCTCCTCCTCTTCCTCCTCCACCTCCTCCTTGTCCTCCTCCTTCTCCTTGTCCTCCTCCTCCTCCTCCCTCTTCCCACGGACTCAGGTTATTGCTGTCCATATGCGTAAGGACCTTCCCCTGAATGGTGTGGAGTACGGGTAACCTATGAGAGGTCATATTCCGGAGGAAAACTAACTCCCTCTCCCAGCACCTTTAACCGCCACTAGGAATCGGATGGAGCTGGGGCCCTGTGAGCCCCTTGTTCACTCCTGCAGGTCTTGTGGAGGCAGCCATAAGACCCCAATTCTCAGCAAGTCCTCCCTGAATCTGCTTCCTGAACTCTTTGTTTTCTCTTCTCTGATGATCCCGGGTGTTGGGGTGGGGGGAGCAGTTGATATGGTGCATTAAAGAAGAAACAGGCCAGAGCACATTTCGTCTCAGACTGAGAAGTAACCAAACACTGGGGGGATATGATTAACTCTCTAACAATAAGAGTTCTGTTAATGTAATAATTCCAGTGATTTGCTATAGACAACCCATTCGGGACTGAGCATGCGCAGTCATTTTCTCCCTGCTGTTTGACTAGTGTGACTGTTTTAACCATTTACCTCTTCGGTAAGAAGCTTCTCTAATGAAGGGTTAAAATAGTTTTCTTTTCTTTTTTTTTTTTTTAATTCCAAAACTAATTGAAAGGATAGCTCAGGAACTAAGAGCACTGGTTGCTTTTGCAGAGGATTTGGGTTCACTTTACAGCAACCACAGTGCATTCAACGGTCCGTAATTCTGGTTCCAGGAAATCAGGTACCCTCTGCTGATATCTGCTGGTGTGGCACACAAACATGCGAACAAAACGCCCATACACATAAAAGTAAACAGCGAGGCATGGTGACACAGATGTTTAATAACTGCAGTAGGGACGCAGAGGCAGGAGATCTCTGTGAGATCAAGGCAAACTACGTCTACATATAAAGTTCTAGGCCAGCTGGGACAATAGGAAGATCTTGCCTCTAAACAATAATAAAAACAACAACAAATTATTAATAATAAAGAATAATTGATTTAAAATGCTCATAGACAACTATCAGTAGTGGTATCAGTGTGGAACACTGTCTCTCCCTTTCCAATAGCCAATAGATTCTCAGCTAGGGCCAGGGCTTTCTGCTCACCTCACTCATCCATAGTGGTGCCCTATCTAACTAGGGTTTTCACAGGTCTCGTGCATGCTGTAGTTAACTACTGTACATTCATATTTGCAGCCATCCTATAGTGTCTAGACAATAGGCCCCTGCATTTATCTACCACCTCTGGCTTTCTGTTCCTCTTCCAAAATTTTCCTTGATCTTTGAAGAGAGGATGTGCCATATAAATGTCCCATTTAGGGATACATACTCTGCAGTCACACCCAAGAGCACGTGGGAACACATAATAGAACGAATGATCCTTTAGAAAACAAAATTTAAAATAAATGAATAAAAACTTAAAGAATTTAAAAATTAAAGGGTATATCATAATGAAGACATGAAATTTCAGGGGAGGAGGAACCAGAAGCTGTTATACTAAATGTAATAACTAAGACTCAGAAAACAGTAACATATGTTCTCTCTCATCTGTGGATCTTATGCCCAAATCTTTAGAGCTTAGTATATATCCTGGTATAATCACAGGAGTCAGGAAAAAATGGAAAGGAGCCACAGGGATAAAGGGGAAGAAAACGCTGGACAAATGGGGACAGTAGTAGACAGGTGCTCCCAAGGGGAAAATGGGAAAAATGGTGGTAATTTAACTGGGGAGATTATAAACAGAAAGACAGAGGAAAAATAAATAATGCTTAAGTGGTGTGAGAAACCAGAGGGATATGCATTTCTTCAAAAGTCTACTGACCAATACACACACACACAAGCACACACACACACACACACACACACACACACACACAAACACTGTATTGGTGCATGCATAGAACTGAAGAAACATAGTGCTCAGCAGGAGAAACCTCCCTTTGAGTTGGTCACAGTTGTCCAAGAGGCTCCCATGAATAGCACAGGTTATTGCCTCAGCCCTTGATTACATCCCAGAATTTTAAGGTAAGACCGTAGAGCTGAAGACAGGACATAATTAGGACAAAAGACTTGGAGCAAACTAGCTGGATCTAATCTGGAACCCTCATCCCCGAAGACTAACTGTCATAGTATCATAGGATACTTGGCAAGCTGGCAAAGGAGAAGAAAAAATCAGTAGCCCCACCTACCTGCAAAACCAAATGGGCACCACAATAACTGGTCCAGCAAATCATCTCCATTGGTGTAGTACTGGCACTTTCATTTGGGGCGAAATCAACAGTTGCCTAATTGGGCTGAAGACCCCCTCAACAGGAGGAAACTCATGTGTGGTAAATAATAGTAAATACACGTGGCTGGAGAGGTAAAGTCTTACAGTTAATTATTACATTTATAACATCCCTAGGTCAATGTAATTTCTTACTGTATTCTAATATATATTCTTTTATTACGACAAATGTGCCTCTCACCACTAATTAAACTTCTTTTTGTGACAGACTAATAGAGAGTTTCATAACTGATTAAATGCAAAAAATAAGTGTCTATGAGATGCCCATCAAAGTGACATATCTACAATGGAACCTCTATACCCAAGACTCAGGGAACACAGTGTAGAAAGAACTTCAGTGCATCTCACATCTCTCAGCAGAAAAACCTTCCTTATGTAACAGGTGGTGATTAAACCCCAATGCCACAACTGGCCAATGTACAGAGAATAAGAGATTGGAGAATGTTTGTCCCAGAGCAGAAGACCTTTATCAGTTCTCTGCCACCCATGACTGAGGGTTCATTGTAGAAGATGGAGTAGAAAACTAGTAAGAGCCAGGGGTGGCAGATATCAACGAGAAACAGTTTTTCAGGCAACTGGGAATTTGCTCATGTAATCATACAGCAGTGTTGAGAGCATGCAAAAAGTCCAACCCGGAAAAAGACCCATCCCAGAAGCAGGAAAGAGTACAATGTCCCATCTTTAGCTGAGAGGCTGCTGGCGACTGATGACTACTGGCAAAGGAAGTGTTGGTTTTCTTTCAGTGAGTGATATTAGAGGTTGACCATGCTCCAGTGGACGCATTCCCACCAAGCACACAAACTTGACTCAATGAAGCTTAGCATAGATAACAGAATTTGTGAAACCCAGTAGGGGGCCACTGAGATGAACAGTAGGGGACAGAGTTCTAAATATGATCAAGATGTATTGTGTGAAATTCACAAAGTTTTAATGAAAATTAAATATGTCCTTAAAATGTAAAAAAAAAAAAATTACACTTCATTAAACTCTGAAACCAGTTGAAAAAATCATGATCCTCAGCATGCCTCAGATTCACACACGTACACTGGAACCATCTGATTTGGTGTGTTTTGAGTTCCAGATTTTCTGCGTGTCACTTTTGCATTCTTTTTGCACATGAGTCTTGAGGGATTGCTGTTTGCTAAGGGAGTCAGACAGTTTGCTCTGCATAGATGTCTGGGCCTTCTCCATCATACTACACTTCCTGCACTTCCTCTTCCTGCTTTTCATCATCTTTCTCCTCTTTGTCTTCGTCTTGTTTTACCTCTTCATGATTTTGTTTTCTTCACATTTATAAAAAGTCAAATGTCTTTTCAGTTCATAGGAAAACAGGTGCCAGTTGTTGACTCCTGGGCTACTCAGGAGAGATGCTAATGATGAGGCACACAGAGATGACGCAGGCTAACTTGAACTGCAAAGAACTTCAAAAGTCCTGGTCACCATAACACTGTCGAAAGCAGCCAGTACAGAGGGGCTCACTCTTTAGTGGCCTGAGACCCAAAGGGCTTCTATGAGCCACTGTCTTTTCCTGTTCACTCTTTCTGATGCCTTAAATCTCATCTTAGCAAGACCTGTATGAATGTGGATCATTGCTGTAGCTCCAGATCCTGATATCCGGAGAGCAGGGGCTGGATACATATTTTTTAATAGATAAGGATTTGGAGTCAGCTTAAAACTATGTGGAGGAAAGATTGTCTTTTAATTTTTAATCTTGTGTATGTGTGTCTGTCCATGCAGGTGCTTGTGCACATGAGTATAGGTGCCTGCAGAGGCCAAAAAGGTGAGTCAGATGTCCTGGAACTGGAGTTGACTGGAAACTGAACTGGAATCCTCTCTCCAAGAGTAGCCTGTGCTCTAACTGCTAAGTCATCACTCTGTCGGTCAAATTTTTTATTTAGAAATCCCTCCAGATCGTCACAAGAGACTGATACATTTTTTAAGCTTTTATAAAAAAAATTTTGCCTCAATTTTTGTGGATTTCATATAGCACATCTCAATCAGTCTTAATCATTTCTGCATCCCCTTTCCCACTGGCACTCTCCCATAGCTCCCCCTGTTCCCCCACCAGACACTAGAATTCATACATTCTGCCAGTTGTGTTGAGGTGATCTTCCTAAAGTGAGGTACTTTAGATAGACCGACCGAACCTCAGTAGATGATCTTTCACTGAGGAATGTCTGTGGACACTAACTTGGTTCTGATATTTTTATTATCTTCTTTAAAGATAATAAAAATTGATATATTTATTATCTTCTTTAAAAATTACATCTATCTGTGACATCTCCCATCTGAGTGAGGGAGATAAAGCAGAAATGGAATCACAGGTTTTAGAGGGAATGTTTTCTTGTACACTAGGTAAACATTACAGATCTACAACCACGATGGGGAGAATTGCTACTGTAGGTGTGGACCTGGTGAGGGGCAAAACTGGGATTTCCAGTTCCAAGCATGCCCCTCTTGATTGCTTTGCCTTAGTGTCCTGAACAACTATGCTTTCCATCCTAAGTTCATGGACAGATATCAAGGTTTGTTATCATGTGTGGGTGGCAGTTTTTGGTATTAGTATATCTTATTCTTAAACTGGAGTTTCTTTTATAGCTCTCAGATCCAATTGCTGACTTTACCACAGGAGTAGTTCTCCATTTCCTCTAATGTACCTCTGGTCTGAAGTATCACCACTGTTAACTGGACCTGCAGCCATCGTCTTCACATTGTCCTGTCTTCTCTCCAGAAGTCCAAAGCTGTGTCCATTTTTCCATAGAGTTACCTCAGATTGTTCTATCTCTGTTGATTTTCCCCAACCGTGGTCTCGTCTCAGTGTTGAATCCCAGATAACAATTTGAACCTGGGGTGTTCTTGCCTATGTGCCATCAGTGACCTTGCTAAGCTGAGAAAACATTCTCTGGCATTGACTTTCAATTTGTAGCTCATTGAGCTGACTGCGGCCAACAGGACTGATTGCATCATAAACGAGAATCCTCTTATCTGTCATGTCAGATAGCTTGGCCTTGTACTCATCCCAGGAATAGCTTTTCAGTCTCCATTCCATCCAGCCTCTTGACTCTCACAAGTTCTTTTTTTATCTTGAGAGTGATTTTTATTTTTATAGTTTTATTTTTCAAACTTTAAAAACCTAATTAAATCCACATTTTCTAAAATTTCATACATTAGAGCCGCGTGTTTTGCTCAGATCCTCTTCCTTTCCCCTGTGTCTCCTCTGCCTGTGCCCCCAACCATGTTCTTACCAAATTCTTGTCCTCTTCATCTAATATACTTCTGTTTCTCTATCTCTATGATAAAGACATAAAACCTACTGAGTCCTTTTAGTGATGCCCGTATTCATGAGGATGCCTATCTGGAACTCTTCACCAAACAAAACTGAGTATCTCTCTCTCTGAACAGCTGTTGACTGCCAATAGCTCTTAAACTGGAGTTAAAGCCTAGTGAGCCCTTTCTTCATTCCTGTTAGAAAGCTGATTGGTGTAGTCTACCACACAACTTTTGTTTTTAAGAGTTCCTGGGTGCAGTCTCCCTGTTGTATCCAGCAGACACAATTTTGTAGCAGTCTTCTTGGTCATGTGGTTCTTAAACTCCGCATGACATCTTCTGTGATAGTCCCTGGGCCTTTAATATAGGGATTGTGTTACATATGACTTTCTAGGGGTGAGCAATTCACAATCATTTATTTTCTGTAATGTGACCAGTGTGGTTGGCTCTAATAGCCTCATCTGCTATTAAAAGACGCTTCTTTGATGAAGAGAAAAGTAGCACTTATCTACAGGCATGAGGACAAAAATTCAGAAGCCAGTTGGGAAGTAAACCAATTAGTAAAATGGCAATAATAGATTTGCCTCTAGAATCTATGACCTCTCCAGCCATGGGTTCTTGGCTCATTTTACAATGACAGACATTATTTTCCTCTTATTTAGCAGACCTTAGGTCAAATTAGACAGCTGCTGGTAATTCCAACATATGAGCGCTTCTATTGCATCATTCGACACACATTGCCAGGCTAGTCGTTACCGGGGTTCTTATGTGTACAACAGGGTAGGACTGTTGATGGCGGTTTTCCCCGGGGCACTTATATAGCTGCTTTCAGTTCTACAAGGGCTTCACCTCCAGGAGGAGGCTCCCTAGACACAGCAGCTGGACTCCTCAGGTCATGTGTCTTCAGCGATAGGGTTTTACCCTCATATTCTGGGGGCAACTAAGTGCAATAGCAATAGCCTAGACTGCTTTGAGAGTCTCTGGAACCCCTACACCAACTCAGAGGGAGATACCCCTAGTCTAGAACTGGGATTTTTGGCTGCTAGAGAGAGCACAGTCTCCCCCAGGGGTAGATTCAGTTACATATTAGGAGATTTTCCTGTGGCTTTTAAAAACATCCTTCATGTTGTTTTCCTCTCTTCCTTCTACTTCTGACTATGAAAGCTGAATTTTATAACCTAAACAAGCACTGGGTCACTCAACCCCATATTCAAATCAAGATACTGTGTCTTCCCCTCGAGCAGAGCTTGTGCCTCAGCTCTGCTCCCTTGGAGCTCTGTTAGTCTCACTCTTGCTGCTTGTCAGAAATGGAGAAAACCAGCTGCAAATGGACTTAGATGGGTAGGGGAAAAGAGGAAGGAGATGGTAGAGTTAGACCAACAACCACAATTAGCACACAGATGAACTAAAGACATCACAAAATTAGACTTTAGGAACAATCATGAGTTTGTGTCTACTGTAAGATTTGGGGGGTATTCGATGATACCTTCAAATTTTAATATGCCTCACATACAGTTTTCTATTTATAATTTATTGTAGAATAAAGGAGTAATATTCGTTTTGTCTGTCAAGTGTATGAAGTTTAACTAAAGACTTCAAGGACTACTATTTTTATCTAGAGAGGACAGGTGATTTTGGCAATATTTGGTTAGGATGGGTGACTTTCTCAACGTTTGGTTAGGAAAGGTGATTTTGGAACAGTTTGGTTAGCTGAGTAGCTATTTTTTAAAAATTCTCAGTAAATAAAATATTGTAAAGAAGATAATGTGGATGGATAATAAATACATTTAATATGCATTTCATGCCTTTACTGTGGTTAAATTAAATTTTAGTTTTATTTTTTTCCTATTTCTGTATAGATTTAAAAATTTATTTAATATTTATTTATGAGCATTTTTGTTTGCCTGTATGAGATTATGTTCCCACAAAGGTCAGAGGGCATTGGATCCCTAGGCATCAGAGTTGCAGGTGGTAGTGAGCCACCTGATTGTGGGTGCTAGGAACCTTATCTAGGTATTCTGCAAGAGCAGTAGACACTTTTAAACACTGAGCAATGTTACCAGCCTCATAGTTCTGTTTTTTTTTCCCATAAAAGAAAAACACAATGTTTGAAAAATCAGCCCATATCATTTTCTTTTCTTTTTTCTCTTTTGAACTTTTTGAGACAGGGCCACTAAAGCCACAGTTTGCCTTGAACTCTTTATGTAGACTGGCTGGCTCATAGAGACCCACATGCTTCTCATTCCCAAGTGCTGGAATTAAAGGCTTATGCTACCATACCTGGGGTCATTTTCTTTTCTTTGATGGATAATATGCATTGGTTTAATTGAATAATGCATCTATTACATATGTATATTACATACTGAATGTGCTCCCCCTAGACCTCCTGTTCTCCCCTTTCACAACCTGTCTTCTTTCAATTACTGTTTTACCTTATTTTTACTTCTACTTTAACCTTATATATATATATATGATTTTCTCTAATTGTCATATGGATTTATACATTTCATATATAATCATATATATATATATATATTATTTTCTCTATGTATATAAAAACCAAGAAACTGCAAGGGAAAGGAGAGATATGGTATCTGACTTTCTATGACTGATTTAATACACTTAATATGATTGTCTCCAGTAGGATTCATTTTTCTGCCAATGGGATGACTTTGTTCTTTCTTGTGGGGGAAAAGAACTCCATTGTGTGTATTTGCTACATTTTCCTTATCTGTCCTGTACCCTTGAAAACACAAAGTTACAATTTTAGCTATTGTGAACACTACTGCAACAAACACTACTGTGCACATAATTCTGGGACATGTTGGCTTAAAAGTCCTTTGTGTACATACCCAGGATTGATCTAGCTGGGTCTATTTTCACACTTTTGAGAAAGCCCCACCCTGACTTTCCATACTGGTTGTACTAGTTTGCATTCTCAGCAGCAGTGTTTAAAGCTTTCCATTCATCCACATCATCGCCATCAAACCATGTCATATTCTTTGTCATTGAAAAATATCTATCCATCTATCATCTATCTTTTATTTATTTATTTATTTAATTGGGGTGTGTGTGTGTGTGTGTGCGTGCACGTGCGCGTGCACCAGGCCATGACTCACATGTGGAAGTCAGAGGACAGCCCTGGAAGTTTGTTCTCTCTTTTCTACCATGTGGGTCTTAGGAATTTAACTCAAGTCCACCTGGCTTGGTGGCAAGAGCCATCTCACAAATCCATTTTCCAGACCTGTTTTACATTTTCTTTAAGTAAGTCTTCTTAAAGACAAACCAATAGAAGTGAGAGTCAGAGTATTCATAGTATAGAGGTTGGGTGGGGGGAGCAAAAATTATATACAAGAGTAAACTGCAAATCAATTTACACATATAGACACTAGCTTATTGTGCTACAATGTATAACAAAACTCAGTCTCAGGTTCTCAAACTTCAAGAATCAGAAATACATACATTCTCAAGAATTTAAAATTCTAGGTATCAGTTGTAAGGTTGAAAACAAAAACTATTAGTAAATATTTTCTTCTCTATAATTATGAAATTACATGGAATGGAGGGTGTCAAATGTATTACATATCTAGTCATGAATATAAAACGTTTCTGGAACTGTGAATGCAGAGACCCCGATGACTCCAGTGCACAGAGTGCAGTGTCTGCATTAGTGACAGTCTCTCAATTTTACATGTAAACAGATTTCCCATTGTCAATCCACACCATGCATCTCTTTGTTGCTCTTTAGGTTGGATTGAAAAATAAGTGCCAACTATTAAAGGAAAATTTGCGTGTAAGTTACTGAGGAGGATTAATAATCTTTTTATACTCCAGCAATTTTTCTAGTATTATACTGACACTGTCACATTTCTAGAAGAAAAACGGAAGAAAATCTTATGAACAAGAGTAAAATGTGTTCTCAGAAGGAATGTCTTTGGTTTGGGACAAGCAATGTGGAATCCTATTGCAACTTCACAGAATCAGGTGTATAAACATAGAAAAACAATACAGGCATATTTTTCATGCAAAGAAACCAGAATGCTCATCTCTGAAATTGCATTGGCACAAAATTCATTTCAGATGTTATGTAAAATTAATTTCAAAAACAACTTTATATGTATCATGAGCATAAAATATGAAAGTACTCTTCTTTGAGAGTGCTCTGAAAAGAGTTCATTCAAATATAACTGCTTTTGTTTAAATTTAAATTTTCTTCTGTTCTTGCTTTTTCCTATGATTTCTAAAGCACTTATGAATACAACAACATTGTATCTGAAAGGACCAATGAAATTTTTAACTTTACTGTTGTATTTAGAGAAAATTTTTTAAGGGCATCAGGGAACGTTCTCAAAATCAAGTGAAAATTATGGGTACTTTTTACAGAAAAAAGAAGAAATCTTGTAAAATGAAGAAGAGAAATAACAAAAGAAGGAACATAGGAATGTAGGAACATGGGAACATAGGAACATGGGATCATGGGAATATGGGAACATGGGAACATGGGATCATGGGATCATGGGAATGTGGGAGCACAGGATCATGGGAACATGGGATCATGGGAACATGGGATCGTGGGAACATGGGAACATGGGATCATGGGAACATGGGATCATGAGAACATGGGAACATAGGAACATGGGAACATGGCATCATGGGATCATGGAAATATGGGAACATAGGAACATGGGAACATGGCATCATGGGATCATGGGAACATGGGATCATGGGAACATGGAACATGGGAACTTAGGCCTGATGAAAACGATTAAAAGTGCTTCGTTTTCAGTTGGTAATTTCTTTTCCATTACATAAAAAGTAATGTGTGTGAGTGTGTGTGTGTTTGTGTGTGTGTGTGTGTGTGTATGTGTAAAAGAATAATTTGTGGGAGTTCCGTTCTTTCCCCTGATGCAGATTCTGGAGATCAAACAACTGGGGTCATGGGGCTTGGTGGAAAATGCATGAACTCCACTGTGCTATCTTCCCAGGTGATCAATGAAACAGTTTCTTGACTACTATTACCTCATCATAGCCTTCTATCTTGCTTTGACCTCTTCTTTCTTTCTGAAAGGGAAGCATAGTTATTAGCAAGAATAAATGAGTTGTTTGCAGGAAAAACAAGAATTCAAATAAAACAGAACTTCCTCAAATACATGTGGGTTCCAATCAGACTCCAGGAAGTGCTAAGAATTAAAGGTGATGCTTGGCATTGCAATCACAAATGGGAGATCTCTAAATTTACACTCTTACCGACCTCTCCAGTCTGTCCGTGCTTTTCATAATTATTCCCTGTATTAGTTACTTTTCTGTTGCTGTAATAAAACAGCGTGACCTAGGGAACTTGGGGTGTTGCCCTCTGCTCCAGGCCAGCCCTAGGGGGCCGCAGGGTCTCCTCTGAGACCCTGGGAGCTGGGTGGAAGCAGGCAGATGGCGAGCCCCTGCAAACTCATTTACTCAAGGAAGTGCAAAGGGTTTTATGGATTTGGATGGCCAATTGCCTTAAGGGGTGGTTCCGACTGGGGCCAATAATGTTCCATCTCCGAGCAAATCATCTCTGTGAAGGTTCTCTCCAGGCTGAGGCAAAAGCTGGTGTCATGCCTAGCCGGAGTGGAAAGGCCAAGTCCAAAAAAGTCATTTTCTTGTTCCTCATGGCAGGCAGTCTGGTTAAGGTCCACCCTGCATTACACTATACATTAGGGGAAGAAGTGTTTGAGCTCATGGTCCAGGATCCAGAGGGAGAATCCATCACGTAGACAGGCCTGGACAGGATGGAGCAGGAGCCAGGAAGAGGATTGCTCACAATTCAAGCATGTGCAGGAAGCAGGGTGCTACTGGGAATCATGCAAATCTGCCCATAGTATGTTTCCTCCAGCCAGGCCACTTCTGAGACCTCCCAAAACAGCACCACCGTATGGGGACACTTTTATTCAAAACATTGCAAGTACTCAAATCCTTAACTACAATGTCACAAAACTGTATCTTTCTACCTGTCGACCCATTAACACACCTCCCCAAGTAATTGTTATTCATTGTTCAAATGGAGTTTCCCAGTTACATAGCCTGTGATTGAGCCATGAATAAAAAAAATATCTGCACTGTATAAGAAATCCAAGTAGTAGTCTTCAGGTGAGATGATGAAATGTGTCCTTGAAGTACCCAAATTGTTTTATTTTATTTTATTTTCTCAAAAATCTGTTCTCTAGAGTCTAGTATTCTCAAAGATCACATAGTTTTAAGTCCTAGACTCTTTTCCTCTAGTGTCACAGACTGATCTTTTTTTCTTTGTTTGGATGTGCTCTGAAAAGAAGCAAGAACAGGTAGGAAGCTATCAAGGATCCAGTCAGATTCCAAGGAAGATGAGCAGAGTGTACATTCCCACTGCTTTGTCTGGATTAGATCACTTTGATTGTCAGACCCTATGACATAGCTAACAATGGTTAGTACTTGCATTAGGAACTTACCTCCTGTGAAAGCAAGGGGTTAAATCCCAGTAAACCCCAAAGTATAAACACCAGAAGCCCTTCTTCCAGATTTGGATGATTTTCTAACTTTTTTGTATCCTAAAAATTTCTGTTAGTAATGATGACTAATGAGATCATGAGAAAGATTTAACAAGACTGGACATAAAATCGAGTGAAGCATAAATGTTTTGTAATTTCTCAGTGAATTCACATTTCCACTTCCATTTTTCAACTTGTTTTCAACATTCATTAATGGCTTACCTATTAAATTCAGACACATGTCTGATAATAAGTATGTTAAATAAACACCTATGAAATATGTTAACATATGTGTATGTGCATCCACAAGATCTACAAGTTTTTGGTTTCCCATTTAATGTAAATTTTAATGTTTAAGTTATAACTGTGTATTATTTGAAAACTTGACTTGCAATAACTACAGAGTATTATATTTTAGCAAGAGAACATAGATAAATTATTCTGGTGCTTGATTTTATATATTTAGTAGAATGATTTCAAAAATTAATAACAAATTAAATGATATGACTTTATATACAATATGATACTGTTACTCGAATAGAAGGTTTGGGGAAGTTTATGTATATTTTAAGATTCATGCAATTAAGTTGTAAGACAAATTTTTAATCAGAAATGGCATGCGATTTATAATCTCATTGGCATTTGTAGTTCAGTTTCTCTGCCAGAGTAGAATTATCAACTATCATACCTCATGATCTTAATTATCAGCTATTGTTTTATTTGTTTCTAAGAAGGCCTTGTCATATTAGTGTATTCACACTCAAAACTTTAAGTATAAAGTATGCATTACAAAAACATACCCGTGAAATGCCAGTGTGTTATTTCATGTCTACATTTTCAACACTATTTGTTGAAATTTCAACGTTTGTTCTTTTTTGTGAGATGATAAAATACATAGACAATTTCTTTTAACTTGATGCATTTCTTTTGACTCTTTAAAACTCAGGAACTTTGTTCGCAAATGACAAATAATATGCACAGCTTGCTTCTTGCTTTGAGGGAGAAGTCAGGTTGTTGAATAATCCATTCTTTTCTTAACATTTATAAATGCTGGCATTATCATGCTCTAAACCAAAGTACCTATATTCAGAAAGATGTATGCCCAATTAATTTCACTGTTCATATCTTACGGCTTTATATAATTTTCAAATATCTCAGAGAATGACCATATGTCTCGTATATATTATATCTGTAACTCTATGTATATTTGTTGATATACTTCATTTATTATCACTGTGTGGCTTCTTCTGATGGTATGATATCAAGGTAGGCACCAACACCAGACCAAAGGAATTATTCCACTGAAGGCTAGCTGTGTGAAATTGTGAGCTTTTTGGGATTACATATTGTTCCATGGGTGAGAGTTACTTACTGGAGAATGCATGACTGAAAGGCCCCCACATCACTGAAATCTCACCCCAAAAGAGGGGGACAACAAACCAAAGCTGATCTTTCCCACTCTTTACCCAACTGCAGGCAGTTCTCTAGAAAGCAGTGAGTTTCCTCTCCCACCATTTGTTTGTTGCTTCTAGATTCTTTTGGAGAAGCCTTTGAATTCTGTGACTTTCCAAGCTCCCTTACTCAGAAGTTTACTTTTTAAGTTTTGTAAGATTTCTGAGCCATATTAACCTTCCTCCTCCCTTGGTGAGAGAATATTGCAAATCAGTGGAAATTAATACAGTTAAATGTTTTGACAAAAAGGGCTAAAGATACATCCAAGAATAGTAACTTTAAAAATATTTTTATTTATTATTTTTATATTGTGTGTATGAGTGTATTGCCTGCATGTATGTAAGTGCACCCATTTTGGGCAATACCCATGGAGTTCAGAAGCGGGCATTCAATGCCCTGAAACTGGAGTTAAGAATGGTTGTGAGCACCATGTGGATGCTGGAATTCAAACCTGGGTTTTCTGCAAGAGCAGTCAGTACTCTTAACCACTGAGCTATCTCTCTAGCCCCATTATTATCTTTTAATTCTAGTAAATCTAGATTATGTCCAAAATTTCAAAACATAGTCAAATATCTTACTAAGACTTAAGGAAAAAACACAATGAGATACAGAAATTAATTAAGTTAATTAGCGATATACTCCAGAATACAATAGATTGGCATGTGCATAGCCTTAAATCTAGCTCATTCAACTACCACGATAGAGGAAAAGATTCTTTGGTATAAAACTGGATTGAATTTCAGAGGGCATGGGAAGAGGAAGAAGTGATTTATAACCAAGGAGCATGGTGCAGGTGCCAGTGGATAAAAGTCATTAAGAACAAACACTAAGGAGAAAGAAGTTACTGCAGTAAACCCAAAATTATTCCTGCTGGATAGTGACAGTGGTGATCAGTCATCATCCATGAGTGGCACAAAGGTGAAGAACAAAATTAAATAACAAGGGTGATGGGACACCACCACGGACAGGGAACAGGGACTAAGAGCACGATTCAATAGGCAGTGTGGCCTGAAATGGAGGAAGAGAGTGTTGTTAAAGTGACTGCCCTACACTAACAAAAACTGTAGTGGGAGAGACACAGTTACCCCTGTCCTGGTTAGCTCAAATTACCACTTCACACCCCTCCATTCCCCTGGGAGAGAATCTCTGTTGATAAATTTTCTAGATCAGATTTGCATGTGGGCATGCCAAGTGGGGTTGTCTTCATTGTTCATTAATGTAGGCAGGCCCAACACCTAGAAGGATGTAGCTTTCCACAGGCAGGCTCTAATACTGTAAGAGAGCTAGCAGAGCATAGGTCTGCCTGGCAGCCAGAAGAACGCGTCCACCAGGGTTCCTGCTGTACTTTGGTTGTAGTGAGTTCCTTGGCCAGAGGTAACATTGTGTGTATGGAAAGCAGATTTGTCTTTGAGTTCCTGCTTGAGTTCCTTCCTTGATATCCCTCAATGATGGGCTATGACCCGGAATTCTAGGCCAAATAAACCCTTTCTCCCCCAGACTTGCTTCTAGCAGAGTGTTTTATCAGAACAACAGAAATCAAACTGGAAGGGAAGGAAAGTATCATTTTATTAGCACTGTATCAGTTAATTATCTCCTTCCTATGACTGAAGCATGTTAAGGAAGGTAGACTTTATTAAGGCTCACAGCTCCATGGTACCGTATCGCATGGAGAAGTCATGGAGGCAGGAGTTTGAGGCAACTTGTCACATTTTGTCCTCAGTGAGAAAGTAGGGGGATAGAAATGCTCATGAATGGCTTTCTCCTTTTTATTAGGACTAGAACTCTGGACCATAGACAGATGCTGACCATACCTGAAACAAGTCTACTCTCTTTGATCAACCTATTCTAGATAATATCTCACAGATGCCTACACACTTGTCTCGGTGACTCCAAATCCTACCATATTGGGAGTCAGTATTAACCCTCACAATTTCCTGTTGATGGATTTGTCCATATTCATGATGGAGGCATTCATGATGCATGTCGTCATTAGATTTTCATTCAATAATGATCACATGTGCAACACTTGTTACTGTTTATAACTGCAATTGGTTTTCCATACTTCTTCCTTTCACATTCTTTAATTCCTTTGGCTTTAGGAGATCATTTTATTCTGCATATTGTAACATTTGGTTTTTCTACCTAGTAAGGGAGACTTATTAAATTTTCATCATATGCATTGACATTAATTTTAGTAAAGCTCTTACATTTACCCTTTTTGATAAATCATATTACTTGAATATTATTTTCTATGTGAATTTTTAATTTTAATGAATTATAATATATAGATTCTTTGAAAATTTCTGTTTCAATGCATTGTAAGTGGTTTGAAATGTGTTCTGTAAGAAAATGTATATATCAAAAACAAGCTGAAAAATCATCAATTTATACACATAGAAGAGTACTGTTCTCAATGTTGATCAGAGAAGCTTCTTTTTGCAGTAGGTGGAGTTTAATGTAGAGGCACATAATTTGTCAAAGTGCTGAGGAGAGTGGATCTTGAGTACTCAACCCCAAATCTCTAAACAGGGCATCTATAGCACCCTCTCTAAGGATCAAGGAACATTGCAGAAAAGGAGAAGAATGATTGGCTGAGTCAGAAAAATGGGGCAGAATACTATGAAAAGCTTTCTTTGAGGTATGATGAGCTGTTTCAGTTATGAACTCACAGCTGCCCTGGTTATGTAATAACGTCTTCACAATGCAGAGATATGAAAGGAGAAGGGGATTGTTGGGAAGATGGTCATCAGAGTAGGAGGGGAGGATGAGAGAAGGGAAGTTGGGCAATTATTATGACCACAATACATTGCATATACATATAAAACTGTGAAAACTTAAGACTTAATCAATTAAAGAGCTAGAACAGGTCAAAATAGGGCACCGGATCCACTGTAACTGGCGTTATGGACAGTTGGTAGGTGCCACGTGAGTGCTAGGAATGAAATCTAGGTCCTCTGCAAGAGCAGCCAGTGCTCTTAACCACTGAGGCATCTCTCCAGTACCTAATGTGATATATCCATAATTTATATGGAAAGAAGACAGCTATCACTATGGTTGTTATTGTCTATGTGGTTCAATTTAAGATGAGGTATACTTTGAGGATTGTCTTCTATAGTAATATTACTGGACACATTTTAGAAAGCATTAGCAATATTTATGGTAAATTCTAAGGAGAAACCTCTAGAAATCATTAGAAAATACTAAACATTGAAATACACAGGGTGTTTTCCCAACATGTTTAATTGTTCTGCTTTTACATTTTCTTGTCTATTTACATGTGTTGCATTTAAAACATAACACTGCTTATTTCTTTTTGTATTTTTATGTGCTTGGAAAGAACAGGAACAGAGTGAATTGAGAAGAACATCGTCTCAGGAACAGCTCCAACACAGGGATCTATCAAGCAAAAACAGGCACCAACTCTTCTCTCTGATATTCGGCTTCATCACTGACCTTCCTCTGCACAGAGTGCTTCCTTATTCCAAATCTGGGAGATGCTTTTGGCCTTAAAATTGCCTGATGAACCTTTCAACCTCCATGCCTGGCTTGATCCTGTCTAGTCTTGTGCAGGTAACCAGGGCTGTGCTGGTTCATGCATTCGCTTACCCACCACCTGGCTCTTAAAACCATTCCCTGTCTTCTTCATTGCAGTTCCCTGAGCTTGAGGTTGCGGGTAGTGGTAGAAGGAGATGTACTGTGCAGGTCTTGGAGGAGTGAGGGGATGGATATGATCAAAGTACATCAGAATACATTGTATATATGAAGAATTTAACAACAAATACATTTTGAAAAAGAAAAAGAAAATTGTTCCAAAAGGATGACTTATAACCTGATACCAAAGTTGAGTATTTACAAATAAAAGTATCCTTTTTGTTTTTTAAGCTGATTATTGACATGTATTTATTATACATGATAAGGGGCTTGTCAGGACATTTTCAGCCCTGTGTATTTGAACGACATCCATCCTGTGTCCTCTCACTCCTCTTGCCCCCTTCTCTTTCCTCACCTTCTTCTACTTCATGTCTTTATTTTGCTTGTGACTCAGTGACTTTCAGGAGGGTTCTTTGTAGGACTATGGGTGGAGATCCTTCCTGTCATCTTCTCAAATTAAAAGCTTCCAAGGAATGTATTTCTTCCTTTTCATTTTTTTAAATCGTCTGTGAACCTTGATGATTTATACCTGGAAGATAACTTAGTAAGTTTCATTTAAAATAAAGATGGTGCCTAAAACAATTTCATTTCTAGCCGTGTTCGATAAATGTAATTACAGATGAAAAATAATGAATTATTTGAATGTGTGGTCTTTAACATTTAATAGTTTTAACATCGACTAACCTGCATGCATGAAAATGTAGAAAAGCAAGACAGAAAACCTGACCCTTCAAAGGGAAATTTCTTCAAGGCATCCTTGCCACAAGCAATCAAATTAGTCTCTCTGTTAGAATCCTAGAAGGGGGTTCTCAGATGATCTATAATTAAATTCTTAGAATCCAATTTACACTAGACACCTCTAGAATAAACATCATTAAATTCACATTGCTCACTCTAGCAATGTACACAAGTTTTCTAGCTCACACTACAGATATATGCAAAGCCACACTTTATAGATAACATTTGGTTTCCTCAATCTACTGAATAGGAGCAGAATACAGAATGAAGTGAAGTAATTAAATGGCTGCCTCATTCAGAGCTTGATGTCCAATATTTTGTGTAATGTTGTAGTTATTTGATTTGTATGATCTCAGCATATTAAACATGAAACTATTGAATGATTAGTGATTGTCTTTTAATAAACAAATGTCCCAAACCAGTTTGTATATGAATCTTTCAATTACAAGGGTTTTCCTTCAGCCACATATGATGTAGCAAACTATTATTATTATCAAGATTATTATAATGATTCTCTGATAAATTCTCTGTACAAAAGTGAAGTGTAGAAAGATGTATTCTCTTACTTGGAGAAAACATACATATGCACACATATAGTCACAGTTTATTCAAGAGTGCAAAGGTTCAGGAGTAATCTACAAGTGTTGGCTTTGCAGGCTTAATTCCCTAAATTAACTCACAGGACAGAATACACTCTCTTTAGTACTTTTCAAAATGTTCTCAGTATGAGGTTATTTCTGAGGGAGGCTGCAATTATTACTGTAGTAAACCACTGGATGTTTGAAAGGTTGGTCCGATTAACCCCCTGGGATACTTCAGTAGAGGGTTTGGGCTCTAAGCCACATGTAAAATCTTTGGGCTCACTTGAACCACATAACCTTAAGCCTTTGCCAAGCATTGCTATTAACAGAAACTTTAATTGACCACTTCAATCTTGGGGAGTAAACAGGAAATGAGATGCCTGATTTTACACAGCCAAAATATGTCTTGAAAATTTCTAAAAGCCATTATTTTCATCATGTTTAAAAAGAAATATCAAAATGAAATACATGCATATTATTTATAAGAATAGTGACAATGATTTCATTAAATCAGCTTCATACAAACTCAATAAAAAGTATGGATATTTTTAATTTGTAATTAATGCTAGATACAAAAGTATTTATTTTACAACAATTCAATTATATTCATAAAAGTAGAAACAGCAGAAAGGCAGAAAAATTGTTATAAACATCTTCTGCTGCAGAAGTTAACATTTTTCATAAGTTTAAATTATGAATATTTTACTTTTCTTCAGACATATGTCTGACATCAGACATGTTTCAACTACTGAACCCTGCATTAATAACAAAAGGGGTTGGAGACAATTCACAGATCACAGCCCTGCTTTCTTATAATGGTGTAAATATAAATATTGAAATATGGGTTTCATGGAATATGCATAGTTTACAAAATATTGTTTTTCTTCTGTCCTTTTTCACTTAAAATATTTTGGTAGTGACTTTTATTCAATTTATTATTTATCTATTGTAAAATTATCATTGAATTTTTGTGTATTTCATGAAGAACACCTTCATCATCTTTATATTCCCAACCTCATTAGCAACTTCCCAGGGTCACCCACTAGTGTTCATGCATTCTTGTGTTAAGGCCTACGGAGACAAGTTAGAGCTCCCAGACATCCCTCAGTGCAGGTTCATCCACTGGGGTAAAGTCAGTCTATCTCACACAGGAGTAATCAGCTGCCAATACTTCTTCATCTGTGATTGGGGTCTGCTGCCCATTTCCACAGTTCTAAACTGGATTTTTGTCTGCTTAAGCTTGCATGCTGACACCATGGCTGTATGTCTGTGTTCGCATAATCCTGAGAGCATGTAGGACTCTATATAATTGGTGAGAGTTGATAGATGCATTAATATTCTCTCTAACCATCATTTCACTGTGTTCATGAACCTTAAGTATAGAGGTTGCATTTGTAGATGTGTCAGTTTGGCTTGGGCAATTCAAAGACAATCTGTATGTGACCAGTTGTGGAACTCTGTAACAGTCTCTGTCTGTTCCAAAAGAAGTTTGTTTGATGAGTGCTGAATGGGATACTTGTCTATAAATATAAGAATCCATATTAAGTACATATTAAGAACATAATAAGAAATTATGTAAGGTTTTCTCTAAGGTCTATGACCTCTCCAGTTATGTGCACTTGACTATGTTTACAGAATCAAACATGAGGTTCTTCTCAATGAGTGGGCTTTAAGTCCAATTTAGTAGCTGTTGATTATACTCAAGATAAAAGTGCCACTACTGCATCAACATAGTTTACTATGCCAGTGACCTCTGTGGCTATTAGGCCTTAAAGCTGGGGTTGGACCACTGATTGATGTTTTCCCTTAGCAGCTTGCATGGTGCTGTCCAAAACTATAAGAGCCAGCCTTCAGAAGAGATGGCTTCGAGGTCAGTTCTAGTCCCATTACTCCAACTCCTGTGTCTAAGAATGTCCTGTCTTCAGAAATACAGTCAAATATGTCGAGTTCTGGGACGCAGTCAAGGGCTGTTGCAATAACTTGTATAATTTTGGGAGTCTCTTGAACTACCCTGGCTAGCAACTCAAAGGGAAGTTTCTTATGTTTAGCACAGTTTCTTGTTATATAGCTTTCAGCTATGCACATGGACTCATAGAGATATTGTATGTGTAATTTTCAGCAGTTTTTTCGAGTAATAAAATTTCCTCTGTTTTTTTTTTTACACTAGATTGGCATCATTTATCTCTCTTGTCTCTGTTCCTGTCTAATTCTAACCTCCTTAAATTAAAAACAAATTTAAAGAAAAATCATAATCTTTGCTGACAGCAAATCTTTCCACACTGTAATAAGCAACAAGTTGAATTTGGCCTGCAAAGATCAGTCTACTGAGTTGTAATCTACATGGCTAAGGTGTGAATTTCTAAAAATTCAAAAGGAATGATATTTGAGTTTTCTCTCTTATCAGTGTATCAGTACATATAAGTATAAATGCACAGACATTAACCCTTTTTGTAACCCATACTACATTATGACTTGAAAATACTCTCGTGGTGATAAGCAATTTTAGATGGTTTACACAATTATCAGTGCAGTACTACTAATAAAAATGTTCCCCTGTTGCCCATAAGAAAAGTAGAGCACAGAGAAAATCTAGGTTCCAAGTTGTGACCATTAGTTTTGAAGTTAATTTTTTAAATTTAAAAGACAACAAGCACATTGGGCTGGAGAGATGGCTCAGTGGTTGAGAGCACTGGCTGCTCTTGCAGAGGACCTGCTACAGTTCCCAGCACCCACATGGTGACTAATGACCATCCATTCCTCTAGTTCAGCACCCTCTTCTGACCTCCAAGGGCATTGCATTACATGGATTCATTTGCATTCCTGCAGGCCACATACTCATACACACACAAAATGAAAATAATGAATACAACAGATTTTAAAAAAACACAGACTTTCTGGATTCTGAAGTGTCATTAGAAAAGGTAGGAGAAAAATGATGGAAATTTTAATAATGAGGAAATGTTTAAGTAAACCACAATAAAGACATATGAATTCTTTCTTTTCCTTAGAAAAAATAATGTATTTTACTCATGTGAAGAAACTGATCATGGATTACTGACTAATGCCTGGAATAAAGTTTATTTCATGAAGACAGTGCTGAATAAACAGCCAGGTTTAATCTCTGATTTATATTTTATACAAAATAGTTCATATTACTTTTTAATTATGTGTGTATGTATGTGTGTATGTAATTATGTATGTATGTATGTGTTTATGTATGACTGCAGGTGCCCACAGACACCTGAAAAATGTACAGATCTCCTGGAGATGAAGCCACAGGTTGTTGTGAGCTTCTAAGGTGGGTGCTGGGAGTCGAACTCCAGTCCTCAAAAGCATTATGTGCTTTATAATGCTGCGTCACCTCTCCAGTCATTGATGTGTATTTCTCAGTAAATAGTAAACATTAAATCCTCCGGAATGACATTTTTAAAGTGTCATTTAATCTCTCTCTCTCTCTCTCTTTCTTTCTCTCCCTAACTCCCTCCCCCCCCCCCTCCCTTCCTCCCTCCCTCCCTCCCTCCCTCCCTCCCTCCCTCCCTCTCGTTTTCTTGTCCTGTAAGTTTTCCATTCTGAGTTCAGATGTATGTCACACTGACTGCATCAACGGTTGTCGTTCAACTCCTGAAGTTTCGGCTGTACAGAATTGAACTTCAAAGACTCCCTCTCCTCTGAGATCAGCTGCTGTTACCACGCCCTTTTAGCGTAATTCCTTCGCCTGTCAGAAACCCACCCTGAGATTTCTACCCATGGCAGAGGATCCTTAAAGTTGCTCCCAAGCACTTTTTACTTAAATTGAGAGATTTGACACATGGTAGTTGCTAAATGCATTTTTATTTGTGATTTTTTTCTTCCCTCTCTCTCTTTGATTCATGACAAGAGAATTAAAATCCCCATGTTTTAGATTCCTATCAGTTTCAGGAAAAGTTCATTTCTTTCATTTTACTTTATTAGCTAAGACATTTAAGGCAGTCAGAAAATACAGTTAATTACATTATGTGTGTTTGCATGCCCATGTGTCTACTTTCTTATGTGTGTGCATTAGTGTACAAATACATTTATATGTGTGCAGGTGCATGTGAGTTTACATGCATGTGTATGTATATTTGTATGTATGTGTGCATGTATATACACGTATTCAATGCACAGCACATGTGTAGGTGCATGCATGTGTGCATGAACATGCAAGTGTGTAATGTGTGCACACATGAACATGTATGCAGTGCATGTGTGTGTACTTGGATGCATGTGTGTAGATGCATGCACATTTGGTTACATGTGTTTATGTGTATAATAGTGCATGTCTATACATGTGCATGAATGTACATGCATGTGTGTGGATGTGGATGACTTAGGGGTACAGATTAATGTGTGCATGTGTGTAGTGCATATGTGTAGGTATATGTTTGTCTGCATGATCAAAGGCAAAGTCTGTAACTTCTGCTTTTCTAAGTTAATGAATTTTTAGTTGCTGTTTCTTTTTTCATTAAAAATACTTTCCTCATCTTTCTGTGTGTTTGTGTGTGCCATGATGTGAGTCAGAGGTCAGAGAACGGTTTGCAGATCCAGTTCTTTCCCTGTTGTAGCACTGTGGAACTGAAACCAGGTTTTCAGATTCGAGGCATCTTTATTTGTTGAGTCATCTCACATCTTAAGATCCAATTAATTGCTTTTCATAGAAAACGTTAAAGCAGTAACCTAAATATTTTCTGTAAACAGAATTCTTACTCAGTTTTTTTTTGGGGGGGGATTCTATTGTATATATCAATCATAAAATATGGCATCATAAAGATGAGAATAACTTAGCAGATCTTAACATGTTCTACAAATTGACAATTCTATTAACAATAGAAGGGAGTGACATTAGTAGAAAGCCTTGATTTGCAATTGTTTTGACATTTTACTTCTAACTTGTCAAAACAGTATCATGAGCACATCCAGTTCCATATTTTCACAAGTACTGACTGACAGCTATTAAGTTTCTTTCTTGGTACCAGGCAGGAAATCAATGCTCTGGTCAATATTGCAATCCACATGCTATGAATCAGTTATAAAATAAGTGGATTTTTCCCAAATATGAAGTCACACAAAAACAATCAATAAGGTGATTAGTAAGATCACCTGTAATCATCAGTCATTTCAGTTTGGCTCTGTTCTCTTTTTTGTTGCAAATAAACGTGATTCTTGTCAAACATTATCCCTAGTTGTCTGAATCTGCATTTTAACTTCATATTTTTAAAAATAGGAAGCAGAAGACTATTTTTTACAATTTAGCCAAAGAGCAAAAGCAAAGTTCCTAGTACCAGTATATAGATGGTGCAACTAAATGTTAGTTGCAGTTAATTAAATCAATTGGAATGCTTCTGACAGATTTGCTCTTTGTATCATATATTGCACTGTCTAAGAAAAGTCAGCTGATCATGGTGATGCATCTCTTTAATCCTGGCTCTTGGGAAGTAGAGGAAGGCAGATATCTATGAGATCAAGGCTAGCGTTGTCTAAGAGCAAGTTCCAGGCCAGCTGGTACTACAGGGAGACCCTGTCTCAAAATAAATAAGTGAACAAATAAATAAAACCGGGAAAGAAAAAAAGCAACTGATGGGTCTGGAGAGATGGCTCAGGGTTAAGCATCCCTTTTGCAAAGGATCCAAATTTGATTCTCAATACCCATATTAGCTAGCCTCCTCTGACACCTGCACTCAGGTGCACACATTGGCACACAGAAACACACATAAAGAAATCTTTATGTTTTTTAATAATTGAGCACAGATGACTTCTGGGTAACAGTTTCACCGCCGAGCCTGACAACCTATGTACATTCCCTGGGAATCCACAACAGGAAAAGAAGAGCATATTCCCGCCTTCTGTGTGCGGCCGCTGTACCTAGCACTCGCTCGCGTACACACACATATGCACACAAAATAAATAAAATTGTAATTAGAATTTCCAGAAAGCCTGATACCAGATACTTTTTAAATATTATAAAAATATTATAGTGAATATGCTTCAAGTAAATGCCTATTATATATTATTATATATTTCTTATTTATAGTGGAGGATCCAGAGAAAATAAATACTTAGATTTGGGGAAAAAGAGAATATATATAATTCTGTGGCATCCTTAATCTAATCTCTGTTAAAAATAAAGATATACTTCTCTATCTATCATCTATCTATCTATCTATCTATCTATCTATCTTCTATTTAATATTCTTAAAAAGTCAAAAGACATTGATATAAACAGGATAAAATGATGTTAGAAGTGTGTAATTAATAGACTTAAAATAATATCCAGAGTACAAGGACCATGAGAGATGACTCAGTGGTTAAGTGCACTTACTAATCTTCCAGAGGATCTGAGTTTGGATTCCAGCACACACAACCTGTGGGTCACAGTCACCAGTAACTTCAGCTTCTGGGAGATTCAATGGCTGGGGTCTCTGAAGTCACCAAGATTCACATGAACATACCCATAGCGCGCACGCACACACACACACACACACACACACACACACACATACACACACCACGCTTCTCCTATTGTAGAGGCAGAGAACACTATTGGCTGCACATTTAGGCATTTAGGCTTATGAATTCTAAGAAAAAGTGACAGATGTCAGATTTTTATCAGCTTCTCGAATTAACCTACATGTTTTTGTCTGGTTTTAAGGTTAGATTTGGAAAAAATTCTAGTGGAATCTTAGATATTAAGATAAAGGACAGTCATTCTGCCCTCCACGCCAGTTCGAGAACTGAAGTGGGCTGATTCATGGAGTCAGAACTGTCTTAGAAATTGAGTATCTCCAGAAATAAAATTGCCTAAACAAGAATAGTTAGTTAGGTTTTTTGACAGTTTTATGGTAAAACATTGCATGCTGTGCTTACATATTTCCCTTGTTGTTTGTTTGCTTAATAATTCTTTTTCTATTCAACTGTAATCAAAACCTATTTTTCATTCTCACAATTTCTGACTTGTGAGCAAGATGGGACCCCTTATTTTCTTATTGTCTGAATTAATACTGGGAAATATTTCCTACATTCTATGCTTATGTCAAATGAAGTATACTGCCTTCACACTGCATCTATTTTAATTTTAATTTATTGTTGTTATTATTATTTTGTGTGTATGAGTATATTGCTTATATGTGTGCAAGCACATCTGTGTCATGAAATGCCTATGGACATCAGAAGAGGATGCCAGATTCCCTGAAACAAGAGTTACAGATGGTTGTTAGCTGCCATGTGAGTGCCTGGAACCAGTCCTAGGTCCTCTGTGAGAGCAGCCCATGCTCTAATCTCTGACCCATCTCTCTGAACCGCATTGCAAAATTTTTAAACATGAACAGTTTAATGATTTTAAACTCTTGAGTGCAGATCTACCATTGTCAAGATTTTGATAATATGACACTAAATGTGTGAATTAAAATACCCAAATATGTTCAATCACTCAGCCTTTAATGAATTTTTCACAGCAATAGTTAATAAAAACATTTAGCAATGATAGTTAAATGCATTATATTTTATCTTAAACTATGATATAAAAACGTATCCAAAGGAAAAACTTATGCAGCATTTGTGTGAAGGAACTATGCACAGATCTATGGTAAAACTGAAGAACAAGGATGCTCATCACGGTTGTTATAGCAACAGAACATTTAAAACTAATATAGTCAGGGTGGCAGAGTGGCTCATCACCTGAAAGCCTTTGCGACAGGAGCTTGAGCAAGGCCCTCAAATGACTTTCAGCATCTTTGCTGGAGCAAGAGAACTGACTCCCCAAAATGTCCTCTGACCTCTACAGGCATGTCATGACATGTGCTTGCTAAGACATGAAAATACATACTACACACACATGTAGACACCATAATAAAATTTTCTAAATATTTTATTGATTTCTTGAGAATGCTGTATAATGTATTTTGAAATTTCTGGTATTTTTTTATTTAAAATGTATTCATGCTTTGACTGAATGCATATAAATGTCCCATCATGTGTTTAATGTCTGGGGGCCAGCAGTAGATGTCAGATCCCTTGGATTTTGAGTTATGGATGGTTCTTAGCTACAACGTTGGTACTGGGATCTGAACCTGGGCCCTCTGCAAGAATAGCCTGTGCGCTTAACCACTGAGCCATCTTTCCAGCCCTGTACCCTGTATTCTTTTCATGTTCAGACCAGCTGCCCATCTCCAGCTTACTGCTTTACTCCCCTGACTTTGTGTCTGCCAGTATCATTTTCTTAAGGCCTATCAAGTCTAATTTGTGTCCCAGTGCTGTTGCGAGTGGCTTCCTCATCCGTTGCTTGGTTAACTTACTCAGTCTCACTCTTGAAAAATGACTCTCCCTCTCCCAACAGCTATCAGTTTCCAATAGTCCCTGAGCTATGTTTGGGGATTTTGACTTGCTTGATCCTGCATACATCTTGTGCTTATTGTCACAACCTGTAAGTTCAAATGTTCAACTACACTGCTGTCTGGAAAACACTGTTGTGGCTTATAAAATCCTTCTGCCTGCTCTTCGGCAATGATCCCTGAGCCTTGGGAGTCGGGGGTTTAACATGGATGTTTCACTTAGGGCCAAGCACTCTGCCGTCTCCTACTCTCAGCACAGTGATGATGGATGTGGATTTCCATGTTTATCAGCTCTCTGGTGAGAGCTGAGAGATGCACTAATTTGTGGGTTTAGCAATAAGTCAAGAGTTGGCATAACATGTCTGTTTAGCAGAAAAATAGTATTAGTCTGTCCCTATGACCTCTGTCCGGCCTTGCCACAGGTTCTTGGCCCCGATAGCTGTGTCACTTAGGAGCTCCGTCTTGTGAAGCATGTCTTTAAAATATCAAAAAGGGTTCAGTTATTCCCTTAACATTCATGCCACTAACGTATCAGTGGTTTCAATATTTGCCAAGTCAGTTCTTACTGCAGGTTGTAGGGTTCACAGTTGGGTAAAACTGATGATTACCTTTTTCTACCAGTAACATGCACAACACCTTCTAATACTGTGAAAACTATCCAGGAGCCTTGAAGGTTTGAGGGAGGTACCAGCTTGATTTCTCAGTGTTTATTCTATGAATCTGGCAAGTATTGTCTTCAACAACAGGGTCTTACATTCGAGTTTTTGCAGGTAACCAAAAACAATGAGAATATCCAGTATATTTGAGGGTCAATGGGATCTCCATGGTCAAATCTCAAAAGTGGAAAACCATTCCCGGCATTTAGTATTTTAATTTATAATGGATGGAGTGTGGTAAGGGAATTGCCCCCGCTCCATCATACAGTAACTCTATTTAGTCTCCTTTTACTTTGTACATGTATTTATTTTAAGACACTTTTATAGTAATGTTTCCGTATGAGTTTTTAAAAAGCCTTTAAAAAATGATTAGAGAGGTCTTTGGTTAGATAAACTGTGATATCATGATATGAGATTTACATAGAAATTTTTCACTAGCAAATTTTATCTGCATTTATCTAGTTCATGATGATCTAAATCATGGATGAAAAGCAAAGTGGATATCTGAACTCATTGCGTAGAGAATTTAGGTAAACTATAAGGTGCAGATGGTAAAGGAAATACATTTCAGAAATTATGAGAAATGGGGTATAAAAAGCAGTTTGCTTATTTGTGTTTTATAATTTGGAATAAATTATTTTAGGTCATCAATATATATTCAAGATGCCAGTAACTTGCTCCATGACAGTATTAAGTACTGTCATTTGTGCATTATTTTTTCATTCTTTCCTGTACAAAAGAATTACAATATGTGTATATATATATAGAGAGAGAGAGACTTTTTCAATCAATAATTCTCCTTACATAACAAATCACTTCAAATGAAACTGTCAACAAATATCAAAGCAAAAGCAATTTGTTCTGATACCAGCAAAATGAAATGTCACTTTGAGACTTTGACATTTTGATAGGATCATTGATAATTATTGTGAAAAGCACTGCAAATTTGTAAACCAGGTGCAAATAATGTGCCATAAAATGTTCATTATGCAAATCAGGTGGTTTAAATCTTCACATGTAGCTAATGTGTTTATGCTCAAGTTGAAAGCATCATTTTTTTTTCTTCCAACAACAGAAACCACCTGCTTTTCCTTCTAATTGTCTACATGTTGGGAAAACATTCATGTTGCCACACAAACAACCCACCAAGGAAATCTTAAACAGATGTTATCATTTGAATTCTGATTTCCAAAGAAAATGGCAGGAGAAAAAAAAAGACGTTTAATCATAATGTCATGGTGTCTAATGTTCTCATGAATTAGTGAGGAAACTGCAAGGGAGAGAAATTTCACTTCTCATTTAAACCATTATAGTTAGTGGACAAACTTCAACATGATCTTGGCTTCTCCCATACATTATATGTTAAGAGAAGACATACTTCCATTTCCCCTGCTGATGACGGTCTGTCTGGGGGAGAACAGGTAATGAATAGCTACACTGATGGATGCTCAAACCAGTGCCTACAGGCCTTACTCACGAGCTCTTGCTCACTCTTCGTGACCAAGAACTGCTCTTTGCTGTGGCAGTTCAAACATGATGGAGTAACCTTGTTATCTTTCTGTCATCCACTGGAAGAAAGGGTGTGTCTAAATGTTACTCTTGACTTCTGACATCTGAGATACATGAGGACAAAGGTAGGTTTCCTGCTTTTCTTTTGTAGTGGAGTCCAGTATTCTAGCTACTTACCTGGAGTCAAAAATGTCTACACTGCAGACTTTCTACTCTGAGATCCTTCAGGTTTCTCACAAAGTATGCAAGCCCACTCGTACAGTTATACAACTCTCTGACATACTAAGAAAAATAATGCAAGCAACATAAAAAGAAAGACAATCATGTGGAATCACACATGACAAGAAAAAAATGTCAGATGGCTCATGACTCCCTGTAACTCCAGCTCCACAGAATCCAACACTCTCTTCTAATCTACTTGGGCACCAGCACACATAAAGCATCCATACACAGATACTCATAACTAAAAATGAAATGAGCCCTTAAATAGTCACATCCTTAGACCAATTTAATTTCTTACTGCATTCTAATTATTGCATCCTTATATTTATAGACAAATATACCTCTCACCAATCAACAACAAAGCTTCTTTTTGCAATAGATGGAGACCATTACAGACTTCTACAACTAGTCAAAAGCAAAGTACAAATGTGCTTGAGATACCCATCCTAAAATGACCCATCTACTGTGTAACCTCTACAATGCAAGGCTCTAGAAATATAGTGGAATGATGGACTGTAAGAATATTAAAGAATCTCTCAACTATCACCAGTAAAGCTTCCTCATGTAGCAATAGTGATTAACCCAGAAAATTACTACTGGCCAAAATACAATCAATGAGTCCAAAGAGACCTCTGCCACCCAAGGCGCAGGAAGCATTTCAGAAGACTGAACAGAAACACTGTAAGAGCCAGGGTGGTGAATCACCACAAGGAAACAGTATTCTCCATGACTGGGAAGTCTCTCATGTGAACTTATACCAATGGTGGCAGTGGGTAGAAGACCCATGCAAGCCAAACCAGAGAAAAATAAATAGTATAGAAATGAGAAAATTCCTTAGCTGAGGAATTGCTGGCAACTGATGACTACAGGTAGAAGAGAGTTGGTTGTCTTGAAGGGAGTGGTGTTAAATATATTGACCTGGCGCAAGTGAATGGACTCACACCAAGGGACATTTGTGAACACAAATGTGACTTAATACATCTTAACATATATGGCAGAATGCACAAAAACTGGTAAAGGAAGTTGTGGTGGGGTTGGATAGGGAAGAAGGTCTAAATATGATCAAGATGTGTTATATGAAATTCAAAAAATTCAGTTTAAAAGTCTATGAAAAAAGAAAAATAGTACATACTAATTAAGCAAAGTTATTTATATAATTTAAGCACCTGTTGATGTCAGATCATACACATTTCCTTTTTCATGTTGATTTTTATGAATTCTAGTGTCAGAACTATGAGCTATCTCAGGCTTGTAGCTCACAAAATATTCAATATTTGTCGAATGTGATTCTATTGAAATTTAAGATATCCTGTCACATTAGTACATCATTATTTTTCAAAAGTTTATACATTTGTAGGATCTTCTTGGCACCCACATTCTAAGACCTCTCTGAGAATATGGCTTCTTCTTTGGAGGTCACAGAGTTTATATTGTTGATTGGTCAGTTGGTATAAGCACATTGACTTTGATTTTTTTTTTCTTTTTTAAACTAATCCAATAATGAAACATTTGGAAGACTGTTTAGAAGTGCCTACAATTTTAATAATATCCTCCTATGAAGTGTTTGCATGTCTCTGGGGGCTGAGGAGCAAATGAGTTCTTTTGTTATTTAGAGCCTAATAAACACAATGCCCAGCACAGCATACCATACTGCTGTGGTAGTGGCACTTTGATCTTGGGGGTAATCAACAGCTATCTAATTGGATTTAACACCTTCCCAGTGGGAGGAAACTAATAAGTGACACTAAATTTAGCCAAGTAGACATGACTGGAAAGGTCATAGACCTTACAGAAAACTCTATGTCTTATCTCAAGACAAATGCAGTTTCTTACTGTATGCTGAATATGGATCCTTATATTTACAGACATGTATATCATTTACCACTCATCAAAGAAACATCTCTTCGCAACTGTTGGAGACTATTACAGAGCTCTGCAACTGGCCACACACAGAAAGTGTGTCTGAGAGATGCTCATCTCCAAATGACACATCTACAGTGGAACCTGTATACCTAAGGCTAATGGAACGTAGTGAACGGGAATACTAATGCACCCCTCCACTCTCACCAAACAACCTTCTTCCTGTAACAGAGTATGATGCACAAAGAAGGACACAACTAGCCAAAGTGTAGAGAAAAAGAGACTGAAGAGTGTGCTTCCCTGGATAGAACTCCTACATTAAATTTCACCCAACCAAGGCTCAGGAACCATTTTGGAAGAGGGGCAGAAAGACTATTAGAGTCAGGGTTGGTGTATAGTTATAAGGAAACAGAGGTTTCCAGTCCTCTGGGAACTTGCACATATGAACTTTCAGCAACAGTGACAGCATGCACAAGACCCAAAACCCATTAAAAATCAATCAGACAAAATTCTAGCTTAGAACTTGAGAAACAAGCAGGAGTCCCCAACTTGAGCCAAGGAACTATTGATAGCTGATTACTGCGGGGTGAAGGTGAGCTGATAATCTTCTTTAAGGGACTGACTCTAGATAGGCTGACTTGACTCCTTTGGATGAACTTGCATTGAGGAACATCTGGGCACACAGACTTGGCTTGATAGGACTTAATGCATCAAATCTGGTGGGGATGGTATGGGAGCATTTGGATGTGGGATGGGGTCTAAATATGATGAAGATTTATTGAGGAAATGAACAAAAATTAATACATATATATATATTAAAAAAAGAAGCAAAAAATCTGAATGAACAGACAAACAAAGAAACCAAGCAAATACAGACATGTCAGCATTAACTGCAAACACCTCAAGGTGCCACCTTAAATATGTACCTTTTCCCTAAAAAACATATCCATGTGTTGGGGAACATAGATCACTTAAAAGAGATCTTACCTAGTATGTACCAAATCCTGGATGGATTTAGCATAAACGGGGACTTGGTTGCTCATGTAATTCTAGCACACAAGAGTTGTGATCAGGAAGATCAGGAGTCCAAAGTCATCCTAGGCTATAAAATTTCAACGTCCACATGAGACTCTGTCTCAAAAAACAAAACAACACACACAATCTTAAGAATTTGCTAACATAGTAACAGAGGGATTCTATTTAAATACACACAGCTACCAAACGGACATCTGAAAGCCTGCACATTCATTTGTTAGCAATGTGAATGTGCTCAGCCAATTGGCCATAAGCGTCTCTTGATAGAGAAAGATTAACATCTGAAGATAGTACTCAGAAAATATGTATGTTAAAAGAAGACTTCAAAACACAGGACATTTAAAGACCAGTATTTGTCTCATGTTCAGACCATTTGGAGGATACTAGGAAGAATGTAGCACTTTAGATACCTAAAACATATTTTTAATAACTACTTTGAAGTCAGCAATATGAAATGCTCTAGAGAAATCAAGTGTGGTAAATTCTAAAAACTAATATTTTGAAATAAATAGGATAAGTGCCTTTGTGCCATAAAAGTTTACAAGAAATGGTAGCTTATATTACCACAGATTTGCAAACAAGAGGGAACCTGTGGTTTAGAGCATTGGCTGCTCTGGCAGAGGACAAGGGTTCAATTCCGAACACCCACATGATAACTAAAAACCATCTGCAGCTCCAGTTCCAAGGTATCTAATGCTCTATGCTGCCCTCTGTGGGCATTGTACAACATGAGTGCCCTTACATGTAGGCAATACACTCATACACCTAAAATAAAATAATTAATAAAAACATTTAGTAAAAATTGCAAATCAAGAAATACATAAAATTACTTTGAGTAGTTTCTTTGAGAAAATGTGTATGTTTTTTTTTATTTGTTAAATATTATGATTTGAATGTGGTTGATGTCTTGGTCACGAACTGTTTCAGAATCTTTCTGTGGAATCTCTCGGGAATCCAGCCTCGATGTTTGGTGGCATCACTGAACATTTTCTAAGCTTTGCTTTCTAACTTCAGAAGCATTGTGACTAGCCAGCTTATGCTCCTGTCCTCCCACGCTCCTCACCACAGTGGACTGTACACTTTCCTGAAACATAAGCTGATATAAACTCTTTCTTCTTTAAAGTACTGTCTTAGGGTATTTTGTCAGAGCAATCAGAAGTAACTTATACAAACCGGAAGTACGCATTTTTCCTCTCACTTTAAAATGAGTTCTTTGAAAATATCATAGAAAGTATTTTGACTATATTTATCCTCCTCCACTTCCCAGCTCCACCCACTCTTTCCCTACCCATCTGAATTAGTGTCCTCTTTTTAAGAAAAAATCAAGCACATTTATGATGCCCATATACTCTGAAACATGTGGCCATTCTGTGAGCTTGGTTGACCTATCAGGGGCCACACTTTCCAAACTCTAACTCTCCCTCTCCCAACAGCTATCACTGCCTACAATAGCTTGTCATTGGGCCCATCTCTCTGGCCTTCATAGTGGGATTTTTTTCTGGCTTGAGTTGTTCCCAGAAAACAATGTGTACTCAGAGTCTGCCACCACGTATGGCTCTTATATTCTCTCTCTAACTGTCTTCTCCGATGGTACTTTAGCCTAGTGTGGAAGAGGTTTGAAGCTGTTCTCTTTTAAACTAAGCATTAGACAGTCTCATTCTCTGCACTCTCTTCAGTTGTGGATCTTTGTGCTAATTGCCATCTACTGCCAAAATATACTTCTCTGATGAGTTTTACAATGGGTATAATGATAAGTCGTTAAGAGTCATTTAATATTATGCAGGTCATATTTTTAAATGACTGAGATCACTTAACATGCTAAAACACTGATAATAATAGATAATAATAAAACAAAATATAGGAGCAAAAGATCACAGCTATTTACTGTTGTCAACAGAAAAGAATCTTCCTCTGTGGTATGACTGGAAAGTTAATGATCTTCGGGATGTTTCTATGTCATGGCTCTTTGAATAACAGAACAATAGGGATGGGATAGAGCCCTTGACAAAATTCAGAACTGGAGACAAATATGACCAGGTAGGCAGATAATGATTCCTGTGTAGAACAGTCACCCTCCCTCTCTGCCTAAGAAAGAGAATTTTCCCTTGCAGTGTTGAAACTTCTATAGCAGTAGCTATAGAAATTTGAATAAGGAACAATCAGAGGGTGCTGGCAGGAAGGAGATTAAAATGGCACACCACAGCATTTGGAACAGTAATGACAGCATCATGCAGTGGTGGACTATGTGAGGAGTCTTGCCACTGTGGGTGCTTAAGGAATAATGGAGCTAGAGCTTTTTGTGAAATTGCAAAACAGTTGTAATGAGGAGTTCCTTGAGCAAGCTACGCGGGATGGCTTTGGATGAGAAAGTGGGAATGGATTCAAGAGCTCAGAGTTGGAGCGATCCAGGACAGCTATAGAAATGAGAAGAAGAAAACGGCACATATTATGAGTTTATTTTGTTAAGTAATTAACAACATATTCCAGCCTTCAAGTTTTCACTTCCTGGTAAACTTTGTCACAGCAAGCAGCCTATTTTGTCCTTTATAAAATTTAATCCAATTATTTGTAACATATCTTAAAAATAAGTTTCAGAGTATTCTGTATGAAATAAAATATTTGAAAGTGGTACACTAAGTATCCCTATAGCGAATGGAGATATGTTTAAGTCATAGGAAAGCTCCACATATACCAAGTAGCTAGCATGTCATGTTGAAAGAAGCTTATCTACATGCTCACAGAATCAGAATGTTCAGTGTGATTCACTGGTGGCTACTATCTGTCTTCTCTCTAACTTTTATCTGCAGTACTGTGCTTCATGAGATAAGATCCAGCGAAGCATGTGTTCAAAGTTCTCTGTTCTGTTGTGGACATATGTAGTATAAATATAATGCAACCCAACATGTGATAGTGTTTACAGGGTTAGCTGTCTCTTTTGTTTCCCCTTCTCCCATTGACAGCCCTCAGCAAGATTAGCCAACAGCCATTGGAGTGGAGCCACATCTTAGAGTTGATGGAATGAATGTTGAGTCCTGAGAAGTTCCCTAATTGAATGACTTTCTATAAAATGTTAAGATCATTGTTTTGATACGAGATTAGTTTATCCAGATTAGTTTAGCAAAAATCATATTGGTGCCCATAATTCAGTTTCTCCAACCAAAAGGTTTATCATCAATACCATTTTTTAAAAAGATGTTTTCCTTTGGGGCTGGTGTGATGTCTCAGTGGTTAAGAGCACTGGCTGCTTGGCAGAGGACCCAGGTTTGATCCTTAGCATGCACATGGTAGCTAAAAACTGTTCTTAAGTCCAGTACCAGGGGATCTGACACCCTCTTCTGACATCTGTGGGCATTGCACAACATGGGTGCACTTACACATATGCAGGTAATATATTCATACACATAAAATAAAAATATTAAAATCAGTATCTTTTAAAATGATTTTTGCTTTAATTGAGTGTGTGTGTGTGTGCTCTTTGTGTGTATGTGTGCAGTGTGTGTGTTCTATGTGTGTATGTGTGCAGGTACCCAATGATGCCTGAGGTATTGTATCCCCTGGAGCTAGAGTACATAGTTGTGAATAATTCAACGTGGATGATGGCAACTAAATTCAGTTCCTTTGCAAGAATAATATACTTTCTTATCCACTGAACTACCTCTCCATCATAATGTGAAAAAAGAAAACAAGCAAACACACAAAAATGTATGCTTTCATTTTCACCATCCCCTGTGGCAATATCATCTTTAGATGCCTTAATGCATCCTTGAGTTCAGAATATCATGTATTGGTATGGTATATGGTAACTGTCGCATGTAAAATCTTTCACAACTGGGTAACTGCCCATCACAGTTGATGCTGGCCTCACAGCTGGTTCAGTTGTTAGATAATCCAGTTAAGCAGCAATTAACTCTTTAATTTCAAAATCAAAGAGATTTCTCTTAGACCAGCTGGTATCTGAGCCATGGCTAATTCTGGAAGACTCCCTTAATCCGGAGTGTCACTCATTAAAACTGGACTCCAAAGAATACTTGAAGCTTATTCCAGGTAAATAACCTCCCAAATTTTTGGCTAGCTTTATTAATATAAATTCAATGTCTGCCAAACTATTTTGAGTATATGAATAACACATAATATTTAACAATATTAATAATATGTAAAATACTGTAGGTAGTAATATTGTGCCTCAAGATCTATTTATTTGATTTATTAATTAGGTTAAGCTAGGAAAATAATGCATACATTTGACAGCTAAGAACAGCAGTGACTTTTCTGCATCTCACTTCGTGTTTTCTACAGCTTAACTATTAGCACTTAAATGTCTTTGTTCACTTTGACACAAAGATACTTGAACATTTTCAATCAAGTTTAAATTCTAAGCTAACAAAGACTTTCAGGAGTTTTGGAAGTGTTTTAAGCACTATACATTACTATACAGCAAAGGCCACAGAAACATTCTACAGTGAAACCTCCTGTCTTATTCAGTTAAAACATGAGGTTTTCTTTCACATAGTGATAAGATCCAGGACTATAACACAGTTTAAACTAATTAAGTCCTAGCTGATGACCTACCCCCAAAGCATGCAATAATACCCGAAGCTGTGGACTGTGTATCTGTGCTAAGCTATTATGTACTCTGTGTTCCAGAGTGTTCGGCATACTTTCAGTTATCTTTTCAACACTCTCTTTATTGTCCCATCATTGACACCAGGGAAGATCAAATTGAAAGCCTGGCAAGGTTTTGCACTTTTACTTAAAGAAATTAAGTTCAGTGCTTACGAAGAAGCATATTCGAATTTATTTTCACTTCTGGAACATTCTTACATTGATTTCTCTCTCCTTAAACATCATTGCATCATTGTTCTAAAGATACAAGAATAGTTTCCTATTTATCTTTTTTAAGGCGTTGAGGACATATCAAAGAAACAAGTACAACCAAATCCAGCTTGGGGCAACAATGAGCTTATTAGAGTTACTTCAAAGACTCCAGGTGATTCGAACACAGCTTCCATCACTGAAAATCCCTCCCATTGTGAATAATAAGTCAAAAAGCTGCATTCCAGCTTATAAACGGCTCTAAGGGGAAGTTCACTCAGCCCTAAAAACTGGAAAGGGTATTCCTTTCCTGTAACTTTTCTGAGCTTCTTGAATCTTGAAAATTTCATTAACTTCCCAAGTCTAACCCTCCTTCTCCAGGAAACGATGTCTCAGTTTTGAGGAACTAGGTATGCAGCGTTGCGCGCACACACACACACACACACACACACACAGACACACACACACACACACAGGCAAACACTCCCACAGCTGATAGAAAAGTAAAGATACTTTGGTTTACAGTCTAAGTGCAGTATAAAGCCTTGAACACAGTAAAATATTTGTGGATGTCATTTATTTTTAGGTCTTTTTGTGATAGGGTCTCCCTGGAGCCCCTGCTATCCTGGAACTCCCTGTATAAACCAGGCTGACCTTGAACTCACAGAAATCCATCTGGTTCTGCTTCCTGAGTGCTGGTCCTAAAGGCATGCGGCACCATGCCCAGCCTCGTGTTGGTAATTTTAACTTTATTGCACCAGGTGGATTGACTCCTAGTCACACCACCATGCCTAGCCTGATGCTAGTAAATTTAATTTTATTTTGAGAGGTGGATTAACTGGTGGTTACATCCCATTGTTTGTTTTCTATCCAGAGAACTCAGTCACTGAGAAATTAAAACATAACAAACAATAGAATGAGTAGCTTTCAAATCTGTCATTTATATTTAAAACACATATCTCATTGCACACTATTTAATGACCTTGGGGTCCGTATAATTGTGATTTTCCTTCTCTTCTGTTTGGCTAAATACTTTCTAAGTGCATGTTTTCTTCACAACCACATAATGAGCCAAACAACCAGGTGTTTTCTTTACGCAAAGCTGCTCCCACAGTGGATGAACTTCCCTTCACACCGGAGAGAGCTGGAACTGTAAGGTCAGGCTAATTGCAATAGGTGCTTTAGTTGAAAGTGAAATGGATGTGCCTTTGTACTTCTATGACCATTCGAACTAACTCATGGTTGCTGAACTATAAATTCAGTAGTACATGTTCTCCTGGTTTAATTCTGAAAGGACAGGGAACCAAATGAAGAACTTCCTGTGCATGTGTATGTGTGTGTGTGTGTGTGTGTGTGTGTGTGTGTGCAGTGTGGTGTGGTATGTGCTGTGTGTGTTTATGGTTTACATTCCTGTGTACTCTCTCTGTGTATTTGTGGCTTAAGTCTGCACGTGTTGCATGTGTGTGAGAGAGAAATTGAATGCTCAAAGGTCAGAGAAATACATCAGGTTTATCATCCCCAACTTTTCCTTTGAGACAATGTCAGCAAGGCTGACTGACTAGCAAGGAGCAGTCATCCTCCAGTTTCCACCACCCACTTTTTAGACAGACTGGCTTTACCAAGAATACAGGGCTCTAAACTCAGGTTCTTATGGTTAGACAGCCAATGTTATTGCCCGCTGAGCATATTCCTTACTTTTGACTTTCTCTTAACAGTGAAAGGAACAGAGAAATAAACTCTGTATTTTGACATGCGGTGCTATGCATAGTGTTGTTATGATGGTCCTTCCTAGATGCCTATAATTACTGTTGGTTACCTGCCTTCTACTATAGTGTTCCAGAAGTTGAACTATGTTCTAACATGAGTCTTCTTAATGATTTCTTTTACGTAAAAACTCTTAAGACTGTAAGGCTTTTAATTTGAACACCTCTGCCTGAGGCACAGATGGGGCATTAAAGATTGTTTTGGAAAGATGAAGTAAGGGATGCTACACACTCTGGAATGCAGAACTTTATGACAGACCCAAGACTGGGAACATTAACAGCAGCGGGCCTTATGTTCTCAGGAGCCTTGAGTAACTGGTGGCTGTTTGTGAAGCTTGGCTGACCCATCAGAGATTCATTTCTGATCACTGATTAATTTTGTACAGTGGGTTCTCTGATTTCAATTAGTAAATATTAATAACTAAATTCATATTTACTTGTGGCCACTTAAGTTACTTGAAAAAAACAACTTCCAATGGCCTTCTCAATTATAAATCCACCAATCGATCAATCCATTGTTGAGGGCAGAGTGTCCATGATCCAAACTACCTCAAAGCATGCCAGCAGTCAACAGAGCGTTTAGTGCTGGAACTTTGAGAAACATTTTAAATACAAACTACAATAATTTTAAGGGTCATAATTACTGTAGGGATATTTTCAACTAAATGTTCAAAAAAATTGTCTGGGTTTTTACTAACAATTGTGTTCCCAATACAATCCCCTAAGAATTTTGCTAAGTTCTGAAGCTGGAATCTAGAATCTGCAAAGTTGTTAAGTCTCAAAGCAATTCTGTTCAATGAGTTTGCCCATTTACATTTTAGGAAACACTGACCTGGATATTATTACCCTCCAAGGTTACTTTCACTACTGATTATTAAACGCCTAAATTTATTTTTGGCAACTATATCATAGTCATCATAATTTTTAAAATTTATTTATTTTTATTTTATGTGTGTAACTGCATTGTCTGAATGTGTGTAAGTGCACCCGTGTCGTGCAATGCCCAAGAAGGATGGAAGAAGGTGTCAGATCCCTTGGAACAGGAGTTATGGATAGTTGTTAGCTGCCACGTGGGTGCTGGGATTTAAACCTGGGTCTTGCCAATGCTCTTAACTGCTGAGCCTTCTCTCCAAACCCGATAATCATTATTTTATTTTGTTCACTCATGGAGTTTAGGCCTTGCAGACTTATGTGTCCTTTTGCTTATTTCTCAATGTACATATCATCTAACCTTTATACCCACCTGCATTCTAAGTCTTCCAGTTATGTATGCTTTCCAGTACCCTCTTGCATCTTAAAGCCTTCTATGAACCACAAAATGGAAATAAGGAAAAAAAATAATGGAAAAGAGAAGAAAGTAAAGCTTGGGTGATTGCTATAGTAACATGCATTACTGAATACACGCTGAGGGAAAACATCCACTCAGTGTGTCACCAGCGCAACTCTTGGTTTTCAAACTAGATATTGTCTTCAGTACAATTGCCATTAATTCTTAATGATATGCCCTTTCTCACCTATTCCTGTAATGGTATTCTGGAAGAAAAGACAAATAATTAAAACTCTAATTTCAATTTTCAGAAGATAAAATTGTTGCTTTCTCCATTTGAAAGAAATCTTGGGACTTTTTACAGTTCTATACCACTTTTTTATCTCATGTGCAAACAGAAGACCCATATGTAGACTTTGATTATACGGAGAGCCTTCTGTGTTAATGTTAAATATCCTTGTCTATTCTAACCTACTGTTGTTCATTCTGACTATGGTGTTTAAGATCTCACTACTTGAGAAGTAGGGAATTAGCAAGTAAGTCAAGTATCAGCTTTTGTCACAAGAGAATGAATATACTCAACAACGTGGATATATCCTAATGTAACATGTGAAGTGGTTTATTATAGACCATTGCCCAATAAAGGTGATTATCACTGTATGGCTTAAAGCAAGTTACACCATATAAACAACAAAAATGGGCTAAATAAAAGTGTCAGATAGGATATAATTCTATTCTATTGTTTATTGGTTTCAAAATGAAAAAGCTTCAATTTGCAGTCAGAATGTAAGGGTAAGCTCATAGTCATGTTCTGACCTATGCATGGCAGAGAACACATATCCAGTTCAACTACCGGCCATACAGAGACTTATTATAACAATGTAAGTGAGAGTTGAGAACTTGTATTGGGGTCTGGAGAGGAGGCTCAGTGATTAAGAGCACTGGCTGCTCTTCTAGAAAACCTGGGTTCAGTTCCCAGAACACATATAATGACTAACAACTGCCTGTGACTTCAGTTCAAGAGAATCCAACACCCTCTTCTGGTTCTACAGGCACTGCATGCATGGGTGCACTTACATGCATACAGGCAACACACATACACATAAAACAAAATATTAAACTTAAAAAGGAATGGATATTAGAAATATAAAGCTTCTGAAATCATTTTAATGTGCCATGACTTGGGGCTTTGACTGAGATAATGAGGAACAAATCTGGGGATTAATGAAGGAGGACATTGTCATGATAGCACATAAGTCTATTTTGGAGTCATTTACAATTATTTGACTCACAGAGTATCAGAATTTTACATCTTTCTAAATGACATACTAGAATTGTAGTTGTGTGTGTATGAACTTATATATTTAACACATTTTAGGATGTGAAAACTTCACATACTATTTATCTCTGAAATGAAATGAAACAGAAAAATTATACCCATCTGCATTGAAACTAAAGTACAAAGACACGACTGAACTAATACTCTTGATGTCAGTGTCCTATTCAGGGATAAGCAGATTGAAGCATCTTACTCTGCCCTACAAATTGTCTAGTTATAGTTTTCTCTGCTAATCACCATCTGCCTCACAAGAAAACCTTTATGTTGAGAGTTGAAAGATGTATTAATCTAAGGGTGTAATAATTTATTTGAATTCAGTTTAATACTATACCAATTTAGTATAATAGCTGTCTTAGGCTTTTTTCCATGGCCCATGGACTGTCTTATTGTAGATTTATAGGTTGTTATAAATATCAGATATGGGCTCCATCCTATGAAATGAATCTTAATTACAATTAGAAAGTAGTTGGTTACTCCTATAATAGTCAAACCACTATTGCACCAATGGGCAACCTAAATTTTCTGATCAGGTAGCTTCCATAGCTTTTTCCAAAACTATAAATGGTAGACAGTAGAAGCACCAGCTTGATATCTCCTTTTTGTGTTCTTCAGTTTGTATATATATAGTACCATAGCAACAGGGTCTTACCATGAAATTCTGGTGGTTTACCAAACAGGGGCAATCACCAGGATAGCTGGAGGGTCTATGGGACTCCTCATCAACACTTTAAAAGAGGGAGTCCATTCCCAGCATTGGGCTTTTACTGTACTATGGTATGGTGTCCAGAAGGTGCAATGCTCCCCTATTATACGCAACTCCCTTTAAAATCTTGCTGTAATGTGTATATATATATGGAATTTAAGAGGCTTCTGTAGTGATAGGTGTCCATCTATTTTCTAAAGGACTTTGGTGTTGGCTATTCTTCCCCACACCCCTCTTCTGTCTGCTCGCCCATTCTCTACTCCTCTTTACCCTTCCTACTCTGTTAGTCCCCTTTCACTCAGTGTATCACTGCATTCTACTGCCTCTCTCAGGAAGCCTCCACCCCAATACCATTTGTTACTTTCTGAGCTTCTGTGTCCAAGGCCCTGGAATTATTTCTCAACAAGGGGAAGGAAGATTGTAAGAATCAGAGGAGGTGAATGGCCATAAAGAAACACATTTTTGCCAACAGCTGATAAGTTCTACTCATATGAACTCACAGTGATGGTGGCAGCATGCACAAGTCTCACAAAAGTTCAAATCAGAAAAAATTCCAAGCATAGATGTGGGGAAATGAGTAAAAAGCCCCAGTCCCTACCTGAGCAGCTAT
Source organism: Eospalax fontanierii (assembly GCA_035773235.1). Lineage (NCBI taxonomy): Eukaryota > Metazoa > Chordata > Mammalia > Rodentia > Spalacidae > Eospalax > Eospalax fontanierii. The sequence goes on along the minus strand of CM069547.1, from coordinate 46,399,872 downwards.
TGGCAACCAATGACTCAGCATCTTAGAAGGGTAGGACTCTTCGTAAGTGGAATAGGCTCCAGTGGATGAATCTGTACCAATTGGCATTGGTGACTGAAAACTGACTCTATACGTCAGCCAAACAGACCTGTCCACCTAGGACTCTGGCTATGCATATCCTGCCCAGCCTGTCTCTATTCCTTTCCTCTTTCTCACCCCCACCCTGTCCAGTGCCAGCCTAGGACCCAGGTTGGCTCTAATTCCTGTGCCTCTGATCTGTGGACAAACTTCCTAAACCAGACAAGCTAAACTCTCTAGCACAGACTTCACTGGCTCCTGATCTGTCTGACACAGACCACCTCTCATCCTTACGTGACTAGCATACCTACTACTCAGTCACACCAATGACACAGACCAGTCTATTACCCTATAAGAACCTGAAACACAAATTTAATTTCCATACCTGAACAAAAAGCAATAAAGCTGCATGAACAATGTAAGCAAAATAAAAATAAATTCCAAGGAAGCAGGATAGACACATTGGACATATAACCGACAAAACACATCCATATGCCCACATGGCTGTGCAAAAATACAAATAATACAAAAACCATGACAATATGTCCCCAGCAGAACCCACTCATCCTACAGAACTATCCTAAGATGAGAACAGCCTTGAGGAACACCAGAATGTGGAATTTAAAAGAACAATCATAAACGTGATCAAAGAACATAAAGACAACCCCGACAAAACAAATTAAGGAACTCAAAGAGGAAAGGTATAAACTTGTGCTGGAAGCCTAAGTATATAAAAATATGTGTCTTAATGAAATATCAAAAACAATTCATGACTCAGAGTGAATGAAACAGAAGTAGACCATGAAGAATGGATGACAAAGTTGAAGATCTGGACTCCTTAAGCAAAGATATAAAATTAATAAACAACAGCAAGCCAACAACACAAACCAAACAGCAGCAATGGAATACTCAGGAAATGTGGCACAACATGAAAAGATCAAATATATGAATTATACGCATGCAGAAAAGAAAAGAACCTCAGGCCAATGCACTGAACTGGTCTTCAATGGGATTGTAGAAGAAAACATCCCTAATTAAGGAACACACAAAATTACGGAAAGTCTTACCTATAGAGATTCTAGAAGCACATAGAACAACAATTAGACATGACCAGAACATAAACTCTCCATGCCATATCATAGCAAACACGTTAAAAGTACAGAACAAAGAGAGGGTACTGTAAGCTGTTAGAGAAAATCAGCAAGTTACATATAAAGGAAAACCCATCAGAACTATAGCTGACTTTTCAATGTAAACTATGAAAGCCAGAAGACCCTGGATCAAAGTATTCCCAGCTGTAAATGATCAAGGATGCCAGCCCTGAATACTTTATCCAGCAAGAGTAGCTACCATCGTTGAAGGTAAATGGAAAATTTTTTATGACAGCAATAGTTTGAAAGAATTCATGCACACCAAAACAATTCTAGAGAGAAAGCTTGAAGCTATACAAAAGATCAAAGACAGAAATGCTTATATCCAGGAGGTTACAGAAAGAAAAACAAAGGTATACAAACAGATACACAAAATGGGGACAGAACAAAAGCTAAAAATGACAGCAATCAATAAACGTCTTTCAATAATAACACTAAATACCAGTGACCTCATGTATCCTGTCTAAAAGACACAGACTTTCAGAATGGATGAAGAAATAATTTCCATCTTTTTGTTGTCTTCAAGAAACTTATCTCACCTGCAATGATAGATACTACCTTATGGTGAAAGGATGGGAAAAAAAAATATATTCCAAGCAAATGGTTCTAAGAAGCAAGCAAGTATTGTCATATCTGACAAAATACACTTCAAATTAAAACTAGCCCAAAAAGGGAATAAAAAGATCACTTCATTCTAATCAAAGGAACAATTGATCAAGAAGATATTACAATCAGTAATTGTAATCAGTAATCAGAAAGTGAGGAACGCTCCTTCACTGCTGGTGGGAACACAAACTTGTGCAACACACCCTCAGTGTGGAGAATTCTCAGTAAATTAAAAATGAATCCGCCATATGATCTGGTTTTATCACTCCTTGGCATATATCCAAAGGACTCATCCTACTGTAGAGATAACTGCACATCCATGTTTGTTGCTCTTTTCACAATAGTTAAAGAATGAAAACCACCTAAAAGTCCCTCACCTAACATAAGGGTAAAGAAAATACAGTACATTTACTCAGTGCAGTTCTACTCAGCAGTAAGAAAAGAAGAAAAATATGAAATTTGAAGGTAAATGGATAGAACTAGAGAGTGTTATAAGCAGAGTAGAACAAATGCAACAAAGCAAGTGGTGCATGTTCTCCCTCATTTGTGGACTGTAGCACCAATCCCTTATGTGTGAGTGTGTGCCCTCATGTAACGCTAAGAGTCAGGAAAAGGGAAAGGATATGGGTCCGTAAAGGAAAAGAAATAACCTGAAAGAGGCGGAGAGTAGGGAACAGGTGTTACTAGGCGGAAGGTGGGGAAAGTGTGAGTGTGTAGCAGGGAGGAGAAGAGGGAGGGCTTTGCAGAGGGTCACAGTGTAAGGGGCAAGAAAGTCAGAGGGGGTGTTGTGGGAGGTGGATGTTACTGATGGGAGGGTGGGACTGGGAAGGGAGGAGGGATGTCAGGTGGGAGGATAAAGAGCAGAGATGAATGGATCTTGTGGGGCTGGGGACCCAGGAGGGAACTGGCATGCCCTCAAAATCCCCTAAGAAATATACATACAGTGTCTAAATACTAGTGCATATGCTCTCCTGGGGACACTTTGACTAGGAACACAGTGTCAGACAGAAGAGAACTGCCTTTGAGTGGTTGGTGAGAGTGGTCCAAGAGACTCCCAACTTAACACAGGTTATTGTTAAAGCTCTTGGTTATCTCCCAGAACCTGAAGATAAAATTTAACTGCTGAAGACATATTTTAGATACAGGACTCAGAGCACTTGAGCAGAAACTAACCTGGCAGCCTTCTTTCTACATGACGTTTAATTCTCATAATGCTAGATGAATTGTTAAGGGAGAAAATTAGTAATGGTCCAACACATCCCTAAAACCTAATAACCATGCCTGACATAGCACACTACCTCTATTTGTGCAGAAATGGCACTGTTATCTGGAGGGTAAATGAACATCTATCTAATTGGACTTAATGCTCTCTCAATGGGAGTGAACTCATGGATGGCACTGTGAACTCAGTCAAATACACGTGACTGGAAAGACCATAGATCTTAGAGAAAACAGTATCTCTGTCATATCTCTAGACAAATGAAATTTCATGCCATAGTTATCAGGAGATTAGCTAATGGAGGACTCAGAGTCTTCATGCATGAGTCCCTGCCTCAACTGCGGAAATGATTATGCTCTTTTTTACATGGTTGGAAATTTTTAATATCTCCCTCTGTCCATCTCCGACTTTTACTTTTTAAGCTGCTGAACTTGACTGTCAATTGTTAGCCTTGTCTGGTGTTGCCATCATCAGCCTTGCAGAAGTCTTGCTGGATGTGCTTGTTCTCAGATTTGCATGACTGGCTTACAGTTTTATCACAGCCACCACGATGTAGCTTCAGCCTTTCCTGGTTCCATCCTATTTTTCTACTTGGTATGGATCAGTCTGGAGTGGTCTCTGAGGTAAAAGTTCCTTCTTAAAAGTCATCGTCCCTTGCAAGCTTCCTGCTGCATTTAGCTGCAATGTAGATAAGATTACATGAAAGGAAAATCATGCTTTTCTTTCCTCCTAAGGGGCTTCAGTTGGAGGCGAGAGCCAGCCCACTGTCACTTCTCAGAGCCCAGTCTCTCCTTTCATCTGCCTAGCTTGGGAATCTGCTACTCAGCTCCAAGCTCTCTTAGTCATTGTCCTCAGTGCTCCATTTTGCTGTTTCAACTGTGGATCTCCAACCTCCATTCTCTCTGTAGCATAGGTTAGCCACTGGCAGTTTTCATCAGGGGCCTTTACACCCTACTACCTACAGAGAGCTAGCTCCTGATTTGCTGGGAAATTAATTTATTTCACCATTTCATGTGAATATTTAAGATTAGACAAAGTTGGTCTTGGTTATTAAAGAATTATATCACATGTGCAATTGTCTGTGCTTTTCAAACAGAAACAGACACAAACAATGTTTTAAAGGGATATGTAAGCATATATTGTGAGATCCACATACAGTACATTCTACATAATAAACTAGAAAGCTGAATTCTGTTAAACGCAGGTTCTACTAAACAAATTACCTAGTTTGGAACATTTAATAAAAGATATTATGATGTTTACATTAGCTATTTTAGTAAATATTTAAAAATTAGGCACTATATTACTAATCAGCAGGACTGTGTTCTCCCTTTCACATACATGTTAAATTTTATTCAGTCAAGAATGAGTGCCCAGATGTCCTCTGTGAGAGTGAGGCCATTCTAGTTTCCATAGTGAGTTTTAGGCTAGCTGGAGCTACTGGGAGACGCTGTCTCAGAAAGAAGATCATATATATTGATAAATCCTGAGTGCTCAAGAGATGGCTCAGCGCCAACCACTCTCGCAAAAGATCAGGGTTCAGTTCCCAGCATTCACATGGCAGCCAACAACTATCAACTATCAACTTCAGGAGGACAGATACAGCGCCATTTTCTGGCCACCTCAGGCTTTGCATATACTTGGCAAACAGGCAAAAGTCTCATATATGTAAAATGAAATCGATCAATAAATAAATCTTTTAAAAACTAAACTGAATACAATAACAACAAGAGAAATTCCATCACTTGTCTATTATAAACTTTGTGAATTATATAACTTTTTGAGGAAGATATTTTCAGTATATTACACCACATCTATGATCCAGTAATCTTAATGATTTCATATGCAACACATATGGGTGTCTATGTGTGAATGTACATATGCATATTTTACCCATTATTAAATATACCAGTATGCAGTGTAGATGAAAGTTGAAATGTGAAGAGTTAAGTTCTTGACAATAGTTAAACAGCATGTCTATTACTAAATAATCATTTTTAAGCTCCAGTAATTTGATGAATTCTTTCTTTTGTAAGGGTGCATTAGGGATGCTGATAACCATTTCAGAGCCTTCAGCTGTACAAGTCTATTTCCATAGATGTATTGCAAATATTTTCTAAAATGCCCCACAGGTCTACTGATGTGAGACTGGGGAGTTAACGGTGGAAGAGCAGAGAATTAATCACCAAGTGTGGACTCATAGTGGAGCAAGTGTCCTTCTTCACTCACTCCGTAAGGAGATTTCTGCCAAGGCACCTGAGAGTCTCCAAAGATGCCATTTAGACTGGAAATAAAACAGAAATAGAATAGAATACACATTCAGGTAGGTGTGAGGAGGTGGAAGGTCATGGTCAGTGGTATCCTTGAAGGCAGCTGCCTTCTCAAATTCCATGGTTTACCATATCTGAGGGGGGCGGGTAATTTTCTCCTTTGAGCTCTGTCCATCCAAAACTTTGTGATTGTCTAGGTTCACATGGGGTACTTTGATGAGGAAATGGACTGTTCTGTTTCTTTGTGTCCTTTTGAGCTAAGTAACAGACCCCATTCAGTTAAAACCACCTTCCTTTTCTTTACTGTAGATTAATTCTGTGTTCTCTAGAATTAAATTGTAGTAGTTACAAGAGCGATGGATATGAATTATGTCCTAGTTTCATTTCTGTTGCCATGATCCTGACAAAAAAGGAACTTAGAGGTGAAAGGGTTTATTTGGCCTCCAATATCAGATTACAGTCCATCACTTAAGGGGAGGCAAAGCAGGAAATCACACACCAGAGTTCAGAGCAGGGAATGGACACATCTGCTGCTTACTTGCTCTCAGTTTTTATATTGCTGAGCAATTTATATTGCTCTCAATACTTTTATATTGTGTTTTATTATTCAGGGTACTTCCCCCATCCACCACCCAACTCAGGAAAAGTCACCACTGACAATGTGCCTGGCCTTCCCTTATCAATTACCAATTGAGTCAGTCTCCCACAGACATGCCCACATGCCAATCTTTCCATGAAAACTCTTCATAAAGAGTCTCTTCATAGGTGTTTCTAGGTAATGTCAAACTGACAGTTAAAATTAACCATCACAGACGGATGGTTTACAATGACAGGAGCAGGAGTAGAAATATATAAACAATGTTTGTGGGAATATAGAAGTGATATGAAGCTTAGGGGGAGGGGGCTAACTAAGAAGGATAACACCTCTTACATTAGCAGCAAGGTGAGGAATCACACAGATGTGTATAAGATGATTTATACAAAGGAAATGACTATTATTTGATATTATCATCCATATTATTTCTTTGGAGGTATATTTTATATCTTTTTTCCTACTATGATTTCCTAGTTGCAAGATATCATATTGGTTCCTATTTAATAAATATCATAATAAGCTGGTTATGATGGTATATGTCTATACTAGCCAACCAGATGCATGACAAGAAGCTAGAGGTCAGCTTGGAATATGTAATGAGATCCTGTCTCAAATAAGCCTGCCATTCAGTCAACCAACCAAACATACACACACACACACACACACACACACACACACACACACACACATACACATACACACACACACACCAAAACAAAATAAGTATTACTTTAGGATTCAGTCCTAGATAATGAAAGTCTCATGACAAACCTAAACACATGAGAGAAATAGCAGTGAACATTTTCAAATAATACCAAGAACATACAGTTTAGATACTTAAGTGCTCAATGGTGGTGGAAATGCTGAAAGGCATCACTATCTCATGCACATGAAGATTTCTAAGCTTAGATAGAACATATGGATCTGTGAAAATGTATTTTTAAAATCACACAGAACATGAACATATGTGTTACACAATCTGAGGTGATGCTTGTGTGTGCAGTATGCATGCACATTTGTGCATATCTCTATTGACATATCTGTTTCAGAATTACTAATTTATCACAGGAAACAAGGCACATGCTCCTGCTTTTATCTGTAAGAATTTTGAATCTTTTCATATTCTATACTTTTTCTCATTTTCATTTTTTATTGTTTATGTGGTATAAGGAGGGTTGAAATGCACAAGTTCCAGGGCACTGGTGTGCCAGCCAGACACAACCTGCAGAAGTCACTTCTCTTATTCTTCCTTGTGGGTTCTGAGGATCAAACTCAGGGTGTCAAACTTGGTACCAAGCATCCTTACCAGCTGACTCATTTTGTACCCATTTTTATTTTGTATTTTTCAATGCATTTTTTGCCTAGAGTCACATCCAATCCCCCCATCCCTAACAATGAAAATGTGGCTAATCACATAATATAAATAAATATATGAATATATATTTATAACATAAGCCACACTGGAAGAAATCCTAGTATAATATACAGTGCAAATATAAATTAGATTTGTACTGAAATGTTACAGTCAATTATTAGTGATTGCTATTTTTAAATCAGTGCAGTTCCATGTCATTATCAATGTGGCTCATGTCCTTTTACTAAAATCGTCTAAAGTTTCTATATTAAATATGTATTACTTGGGCAATAGGAAGAATAATTTGCATTGATAATAGATTATAGCTTGTTTCTGCCCATGTTTCAGTGTTGTTTCTCATACGTATCACACAGCAGCAGAGCGATTTTTCTGAACTCATCCCCACATTGTGAAGCTCTCTCTGGACTTTCATCTTCATCTCACTAATAATTTTGTGTCAACATTTTTTTTGTTGAGCTCTTGTACATTTTGTACAGTAATTCTTGATCAAATTTAGACCTTTCCCTCCATTTATCCCCCTCCTCCTTCAGACTTCTTGCATTCAGCCATACATATTAGGTCCTATCCACTCAAACAATTGTACCCAGACGTCCTTCATTGCAAATTCACTCACTGAAGTCTAGTCAGTCGGTATAGAGAGTGTAACTAAGGTCTACTGTTCCTCATCTAGTAGTGATCAGTCTCTAACAGTTCCCAGACTAGGGTTGGCTCACCATCCACTTCCCTCACTCCACTCTGGGCCTTGTCTGATCGAATGGCCTGAAAGCCTCTGCCTCCCCGCGTTCATGGACTGACCCTGGCTCTTATAATCTTTCCACCTCCTCTTTTGCAATGATCCTTGAGCTATGAGTGGGAGAGATTTAATACAGGAGTCCTACCTAGGGCACACACTCACTCTGCAGTCTCTTACTCTCTAAATCAAACTTGCCCAATTGTGGCCTTCTGAGTGCACTGTAGTCTGCTAGGGAAGGAAGCTTCACTGGTGAAAACTGAGGAATACGCTGGTATCCGCTCTACTCTCTGTTCTACTATGTTGCATGAGCCGTAAGTTTAGAGGTTCCAATGCAGGTATATCAACTGGGATTGGGTGTCTCTTAGATGTACATTCTCTGTTTGTGACCAGTTATGGAACTCTGAAAAAGCCTCCATCTATTGCAAAGAGAAGCTTCTTTGAAGAGTGTTGCAGGGCATACTTGCCTGTAAATACAAAGATACATTTTTAGCATATGGTAGCAAAATCTCTTTTGTCTAGAGATATAAGAGTTAGGGTTTTCTCTAGGATCTATGACCTCTCCAATCATGTGTATTTGGTTGTGTTTACAGTGTCATCAATGAGATGAATTCACACCCATTGAGAAGGCTTTAAATCCAACTAGATAGCTATTGGTTACTCCCCCGCCACACACACACACACACACACACACACACACACACACACACACGCAGATAACAGGCCACTACTGCACCAATAGAGGTAATATGTCAACTATATTTTTTATGAGAAAAATTTTCCTTAGGTATTTCAATCACCATCCAAAAGAGAAAAGGCATATTTTGTCATGAATGGTGGAACATAAAACTGGAATCTGTCTGATATCATAAACTTGTTTTCATTATTCTTTTCTTGTATGAGAAAATGCTAGAAAGACTAAAGTCATAAATAGCCACCAGTTTATTATAATATAAAATTTGACATGCATTATTTGAAGCAGAATAATGTACTGTGAGCTACCAAAACAGGAAAAAAAAACCTAGGATTTAAATCCAACCTTTGTGACTGGGATGTAATCAGTGGTAGAACACATCCCTAATGTGTGAAGAATCCTGATTTTTCAACCAGCACTGAAAAAAAAGAATCACCTCGGTTAACTGTCATCCAGCTCCCACCACCTGGTGAGAATGGGCTTAAACTACAGCGTGCAAAGCCTGATGCAGATCTGTAATTATTGCCAGCCATCATTAGCTCATTTTCCCCTTTGAACAGAAAATGTGTAATCTCGGATTACACTGCACTCTGCGAAGACAATGCGCAAAGCAGCCTAACACGTGATGGGACTGTGCAGTATGGAGTATTTCAGAATGTCACTGTATAAACTTTTGCAGCCAGTGTCCAGGCTTGACACAATGTGCTTTTTTTAAGGACATTGTTTATGGAGTTTACACATAATTTCATTTTTATAGAGTGTATGTTAAGCATTTTACTGTGGCTTAGGGGTATTCTCTGCTGTGACTTACAGTCCACCACCTATGTGTATGGATCTGAGAGTGTCTCTCTAACTTTACTTAGGTGACTGCCAGAATTCACATCCTTTCATGTCACAGCAACATCTTCATCTTCTGTTCATCTGTTGATGATCCCTCAGTTCCCTTGGGCATCAGCAAGTCCTAGCTTTTCAGGTTTTTATAGTAAAACAGCTTACTTCCTCCAAATCAGCACAGCAATATCTTAACAACCTACTGCATTGGAATCTCACATAATTAAACAGTCATCTAAATGGCAACTCTGTCTAATGCCAAGTTCCTGTACACACTCAAAGGTGGGAAATGTACAAGAATTGTCCACCAAGGAGCAGGAATCCTGTGCTCTAATTTTAGAATTAATTACTATAAAAATAAAGTAGATCAATTAATGACTGTAAGAATAAAGATGAACTACAGTCAGTTTTTCTAGTTCTTTATGTAAAATTTTGCATATGTTTCTTGCCATTTTATCACATGGCTGATCATGTTGCTCACAAGTAGTGACCTTAGTTCAATCATTTTTAAAAAGAATGCTTATTATTATAGTACGTATATTCTCTCTCTCTCATTCTCTCTGTCCGTGTGTGTGTGTGTGTGTGTGTGTGTGTGTGTGTGTGTGTTTATGGATGGAAATGTCATTTCATGTGTGTTGAAAGCCAGGGAAAACACTGTAAAGATGATTCTCTCCTCCCACATTCGTATGGATTCAGGGGATGGAATTTAGGTTCCTAGGGGGGCATGGCAGACACTATTACCCACTGAACCATCCTGCTGACCCTACATTCATTCTTGTTCATTGATGCCTCTTTATTTCTTGAACCTGACAAGTGAAGTGTCCCTTTGTTAGAGGGACCCATTTCTACCCTATGGCACTGTTCTTAAAGCTCATGCTAATACCTCAGTAATGCAGCAAGAACTCGAATTTTACAGTTCATGTTTTCACTTGTGTATGAACATTCCACTATAAATTTCAAAAACTAAAAATCCAAGAGTCATGTTTAGAACACACAGGAAAGCTGGAGAAAGTGAGAGAAGCCCTAAGACTGGTTATTTCCTACATTTAAGTTTTGTGTCTATGTTATCACCCACTAGGTAACTGAAGAATTTATCTTGCAAAGTTAAGCTATGAGCCAACTGTTGGGTGAATTTTGCTTTGGTGATATGAGCCATCTATTTATGTCACATACATGACCAAGAAACACCAACAAAACAATTCCATCCAAGTCTTACTTGATGAACCAATGTGTTGATTGGGATTACCTAAAGATGCATGGACTCAAAGGTAGCTATCTATATCACTAAAGGCCCACTCTAGCTAGCATAGGTGAAGGTAATCAAAGCTGCATCCCTGCTGCTCCCTGCACAACATGTGGGAGCTCTGCTGAAGACAGCCTTCTCATCCTGAGTGATTTTTTATTGTTTATAAAAAAAGCTGTGCACAACATGTGGAAAAGCTCTTTTCATAAACTTGGAACGTGTCCTCGTTAGTCCCATAACTTTCTGACCTTCCTGATTGTTCTAGTGTCATTGTATTGATGTGATAAACACCAGAACCAAAAGCAGCTTAGAACGAGGGACGGATTTATCGGCTTACGTTTACAGGCCACAGTCCATGGGGAAGTCAGGGCAAGAGCTCAAGTAGCAACTTCAAGTAGAAATTATGGAGGAACTCTGCACGCTTTCTTCCCCACACAATCCAGGACACCTGCTCAGGAATGGCGCTGCCCACAGTGGGCTGGGCTCCCCTGCATCCATTATCAAGACTGTTCCCCACAGACGAGCCAACAGCAGGAGATGCGGGAAGCAGGGTTATTTAGGCTGCAGCCCGGTCCAGAGAACTTAAGTCTCAAAGTCTGGACCCAGAAAGAAGAAGAAAGCATTCATCATTTACATCTTAGGCAGTGAGTTACATTGAAGAGGAAGCTTTCAGATTGTTTATCAACAGAGTATCAAAATTAAGCAAATTATTGTAAAAGTAGAAAGGAAACAAAAAATGTTTTAAAAATCCCGTCTGCAAATCATTGCTGAAGTCTCCACCTGAAACAAAGAGAACTGCTAAGGTCTTGTCTGCACACAAGGCCAGTGGTTCCACCTACTAGCTGTGTCAGTGTTCTGATCACAAACTCGTCAGCTGAGATTTGCTGACAGAAATAGAAGAAGAAAGCAAAGATCAAAGTTCACATTCTCTTTAAATATTCCACTGAACTACATCAATTCGATCTGGGAAGTTCCTCAGTTGAATCTTTTCTCAGATGATTCTGGACTGTCAACTTAAAGCAAATAAGCGGTCTGGATAAGTCTCCTTAGCTTTCTAGGTGTTGTGCGCCTCCATGGGGAGATGTTTCATTTAGGGAGAGATGTATCACTTTTGAGAAAGTATCTACCTAGCAAGTGCACAGGGCTTGGCCTGACTTTACACTCTCGGAACGTTTTCCAACGAGACACTCCTGTGCTGAGCTACGTCTCTCCCGTCTCCAGTACTCTTTCTCTGTTCTACCAAGCTGTGTAGTGGGGAATGCTGGAGCTTCCCCAGGCACTGCAGTGAAGACGCCTGCGGCCTTATGATGCTCGAGCATTTATGTTTGAATTCACCCACCAAATACATGCCAAGCTAAAGTCCATCCTTCATCCACTCTTCCTGTCTAAAATCTGCTCCCAGGGACCAGAGTAGAGTGAGGGAAGTGAGCTTCGGGCAGGCCCTAGCCTAGCCACTGTTGGAGACTGGTTAGTCCCGGGTGAGGGAAAGCAGACCTTACTTACGATTTCTAGATAGGCTGACAAAGAACTGTGCATAACATGTAGAAAAGCTCAATAAAATTAAAAAAAAAAAAAGATCTCTTCCAAGTATATTGCTACATAAGAATAATTTAAGTCTAAGCTTAGAGAATGAAGGAGATTAACCGGTTTTACACTGAGGGAAATAAGCAATGAGCTGCAGGATAGTTGTCCCAGTACATATCCATGTGGTTTCTGAATTGAGGTTCAGGTAGTGGAGGGAATGGCTTTCTTCCCTCTGCAGAATTTATTTTAGGAACTGAAGAAGAATTCTACCTTCACCCAATGTAGATCAATAAGCTTAGTTGTCTGTTACGCTAGCCACCATTCACACTGGACTCTTATAGTAGTAGGTCAGGCCATGCCAACTCTGTGATCTTTCTTATTTGTTATTTATTTATGTATCTATTTATTTATTTGAAATGGGATTTCATGTAATTTAGGCTGGCATACAACCTGCTGTGTAGTCAAGTTTGACCATGTATGACTGATCCTCATCCCTTTACACCCACCAAATTATATGCCATCATGACTGGTTTATAAGCAGTGCAGTAGGTATTGAACCCAAGGCTTCATGCATGATAGACAGGCCTTGACTACCTGAGTTACATCCCTGAAAAGGAATGCAATTTTTCTTGAGGTATGTTTTCCTTATGTTATGCTTAGTATGTTTTCTGAAGACGTGTGTTGATCACAGTCTATGGCTGTGTTGGTCAATCTACAGTAAACCTGAAATCTTTTGGGAGTTAAAACTGATTTTAAATTCCAGTTTATCCAAACTACAGAATGACGAAAGTCATCACCTGCAATAAATACCACACTTGGGTCAATTATTCCTTCAGGAGGGCTGGCTGGAACATTTGGTTCTGCCTTTGACAGAACTCAGCATTTCTCTGGAGAGTAGCTAACTCAGAAACTCTCACAGGCTTACCACAGGCGGAGTCAAAGAAAGAAAGAAAATGAATTCCATCTCTCAAGTGTTTTAAAATGCAACGGATATGCTGGCATCCTAGTTATGAAAGTTATCCAGTCTGTCAATTTTCTGAGTTTAATATATTCAATATTCCAAGAAAATACTTCTTGAGTTCTGGAACCTGCAAATGCTGATTTCTCGAATTTATGTTTTGAAGCTGTGTTCCAGAAATCATAATTACAACAATTTCACGCAAGTAGTTTTATTGACTGATATGTTCTCTACCCTTTAAATTTACAAAGAAAATGTGTCTGAGTAGCTTCACATTAGTATCCAATTCTGTTGACACTGTGAATCTAATGAGGAAGTCGAGGTGGCTGATGTATACACACTTGAATTTTGCAAGCTTTTTCCACATACTATGAATAACTTTTACTTTCACAAAACTGTCTAAATCTCTACGTCCAACATATCATATATAAAAATGAAAATTAGATAGATAATGGAATTCAAGATCATTATTTGTTCTAGTTTCACTTCTGTTGCTGTAATAAATCAACCTGACCAACAGCACGTAAGAGGAGGAAGGTGTTTGTGGACTCAGGGTTACTGGCTAGAGTCTGTCCTTGAGGGGAAGCGAGGCAGAACCATCATCAGCTAGTCACATCACACCCACAGCCAGGGCAGAGAGAATGTTTCTATCCCTGCTCGCTAATTCAAAGCTGTGTATGCTCAGCTAGCTTTCTCCAATCAAAGTTTAGGAATCAAGTTGTAGAATTATGTTTCCCACTATGTGTGAGTCCTCCCACATCAATGACAATCAAACGAATCCCCAATAAACATGTTCACGTGCCCACCTGATCTAGATAAGTCCTCAGATAAGTTTCTCTTCTCAGCGATTTGCAGAAAACTGAAGTTTAAAACTAACCAGCATAATTAGTCACAGTAACCAAAGTATTTCCTTGCGCACTGTGTCTAACCTTCATCCTGGAGACACTTCATTCACTCTGCTTTTTCATCTATATTCATCCTTATATTAACTTTATCACACTGCAGACCATACTTTAATCTTTTGGCCACTTACATTGTTCCATGTTCATCCACACTGGTACCTTCAGCTTGGTTTCTTTTTTCAAATATCCTCATGAATTTTTTTTTACATTTCCATTTAGTGTGAAATAAAAGACGATAATTAATCTTATATCATCATCAATGATAAGTTTACCTAGCTAAAATTCTATAAAAAATTACATTCTGAAGGTAGTTTTAAAACTCTTAATGCATAGGGTTAGAGGTAGTTCAGGGCTTAAGAGCATGTGCTGCTCTCCCAGAGGACTAGTGTTCCTTTCCAAACACATAAACTAGGTAGTTCATAACTGCCTATTACCCCAGCTCCAAGAGATCCAGTGTTCTCTGTTGTTCTCTTTAGGCATTTATACGCATCTGACTTATAAATACAAAGAAATACACATACAATTTTTAAACTCAGTTTTAAAATATATATCAGAATGAAATATCTATATCAGGAAAGTTAGTAAAATTCCTTATTTAAAAAAGCTGGAGTAAGATTTTTTTTCAAAATGTATTCCATATTAAAAATATAAGGTTTTTGTCTGAGTATATTTGTATACACTTTCATTAGATAACTTTTAGTATCTATATTTAAAGTATATAATTTATGTCGATTTTCTCACACATTAATACTTTACTATATGTTTGCTTCTATGTTAACAGGATAGAAAATGATAGATAGATAGACAGATAGATAGATAGATAGATAGAGAAGAGAGAAGCAAAGAGACAGAAAGACAGAGAGAGAGGGAGACAGAGGAAAGAGAGAGTACCTAATTACCACAGCAAGTAGATCTAAATAGCATGTTAGAACATAGAATTTCAGAGATTAAATTTAATAAATTTCTTTGGGTACAAGATGACCTCTTATTAAAATCTTGACTCACCCTACCAACGCTTTGACCTGAAACACACAGGGAAATTCCTTTAAAGAAAAGAAAAATAGAGTAAAGATAGCATAGGGAGTCACAGAACTGAAATTATTAATTACATAAAGTTGGACAGTCTTGAACTCAAGTGCTATGCAGTTTGGGATTTGTGTGACTTTTGTAAAGTTATTTTTAGGACCCAGATTTACCTTCTTTAAAAAATGAAGATATACTTAAATCTAAATCATATAAAGCTTTCTTAACAGTGTCTGCAATGTACAACACAGATACTGAACAATCATTTTATTACTTTTTATTAATTTCAAATTAAAATTTAAAGAGTAAACTACTCACTCTTCTAAATTAATCACAAAATTTTAATTAGTGTTCTAAGTAAAGCTATTATATTTAAAATTCTATCTAATGGACAAAAGAGATGTGTCAGCTATTAACTGTGACTGCCTGCAAGCAAATGACCTGAATTCTATCCTTGGAACTCCAATGATGTAAAGAAGGAAGCAAAACCTGAAGCTCGTTCTCTACCCTCCACACATGCCCCATTTATCTGTGAAGATGTTTTATATCATTTACTTTTCTCATTGGTGAAATTACATACCTCACACAAAGCAACTTGTAGAGGTGGAATTGATTTCGGTTCCATCATGACAGGAAAGACACAACGCATGTGGTGATGGTAACACTGAGGAGATAGGTCTCAGAAAAACTGCACCCCAGTGTTAAGCTTGCTGTCTTCTCTTCAGTCCTTTGGTTCAATCCGGACCCCATCCTATGGGATGGTGCTGTCCACACACATAGTCTTCTCAGTTAAATCGTTCAAAATTGCTCATACACATGGCAATGAGATGGATCTCTTATTGGACCCTAAACCATCACATTGTATAATATACTAGGTCCACTTGAAATACAAGGGAGACCCATTAATTTCTTGACCAATAGAAACACAGCCAGTTTCATTTTCAGTAACATTATATATGAGCAAAGACCACAACAATTCTACTTTCAGAAAGTTAGCTACTGAAGACACCTAACTGCAAATTGAGTTATTTTTCATGAATTAATAATGCTGGTGTGATTTAATATTTATTTTTATATACCATGTAAAGTACAAGTAGTAATTTAACATAACATTGCTGAAAATTCAAGCTCATGACCAAAATCTTTGTCATGACCACTGGGCTGGAGCCTTAATAGGAAAACCTCTGACTTTTCAAGAACTATGAGCAGCCAGTTGAATGCAGTTTCTGAAGGGGACTGCTGACAAAGGACCAGGCTTCTCAAGCTTGCCATGCACACCTTCGTAGATTGCATTTTGTGCCTCGATACTGCAGACCGTTGCTTAGGATCTTTCTCAGGCACCTCTCCTGAAAACTCACCATCTAGTGGAAACCATTTTTATCTACCCTGACAATTTAGTCATTCCTAACACTTCCTATGACTCCTGTTGGCCACAGATTGAAAAGCATTTGATATTTGTAGGCAAGGGTTCATTAAAAAGCAGATTGGCCACCAATCTGTGTTACTCAATGTCATCGTGATCACTGGCATGAAGTATGGTGAGCCACAGGACGCACTGTTGCCTCTGGTTTTGGTCACTTGCTTACAACGGAAGTCAGTGACAAAAGGTTTGGATGGGATTTTCTGCATTTTGGCTGGTTTTATTAACTAGCTTCTCTGACATTTGTCAGATCAGCCCTCATCATCTTTGGGCAATTCTAAAGAACTAAATTTCCTTTAAGAGAGGTTTATGATTTCACGAATACTATCTCAGTCAGTTTCCAAAGAAAAGCAGCATTATGGACTGCACTTTCTGTGAAATAAATGAAAAAAATAGAAAGTTATAAAAGTCATTCAAACTTTGATGCATATCTGTGAATAGACCTGTTTATGCTACTTTTGCTTCTAGTATTATAAAATTAATGTTGGCTTTTTTCTCAGTCATGTAAAGAAAGTTATAAATACATATTGATATATTAAATATAGGATATATATAAATGCTTGTATTGTGGTAGCAGTTTTATCTTAAAAATACATGAATCCTTAATTAAGATACGTAATAATTATATGTATAAAATAAGTAGATAATAGCTAGGTATAAATACGCATGTATATATGTATATATGTGCATGTGTATATGTGCAAATACATATGTGTATATATATATTTATGTGTGTATATATGTATGCATGTTTCTGTATGTGTTTATGCATATGTTATCTATATGCATGGATGATATGTATATAGGTATATATTTAGGTATCTATGTATGTATCATGTATGAATATCTATGCGATATGTATATATGCATGCGATAGACATATGTGTAAATATGTATGCAAACATATTATGTTTATTGATAAGCAAATATATGACAAAAGGCCATAATATCCTCTTATGAGGTTTTGTCTTTATGTTCTTGTTTCTCTGCTCCAATTTATTTTCTAACACATCTAAAATTTGCAAATATTTTTGAGGATTAGAAAGAAAAGCTTCTAAAACACAAAATAATTAGAAATTTAAAGGTTTCAAACTGCTACAGATGAAACTAAGGAATTTTTTAGTTTCAGTAATGCATGGTGCAAGAAAGCCATGTTTAATCAGACCTTAGCAAATCCAGTTTAGTCAGAAGTCAAGGGTAGAAACTTGTAGCCTCTTCTGTCTTTCATGATCTCTTATGTCATCCCCAGATATAGACTGAAAACACCAGTTGCTCCATGAGAAAAGCCAATAATTAAATCATTTCAGGAACTCTCTTTCTAAATCGGCATTAAGATTCCTCTAATGTTTTAGAAGTGTCATTCAGATTTCTACGTAAGTGGGTTTCTAAGCCATTATCTTAATTTGACCTTCATGATGACCCAAGTAGTCAATGTCTCTTTTCTCAACCATCCTGTTAATAAGACTAGAGATGTACAGAATATATAACATTGTTAATTGTAACACATCAGAAAAATTAAAAATTATTAATTTTGATTTAATGTACACATACTGAAAATCAATATACCAAGATTTATCTGCATCCTGTGTAGTTTATGGCATCTTCTTGATCGTTAAGTGAACTGATTAAATTAATTCACAGTTGCATGAAAAAGTCATAGTTTTTAAGTTCAAACACCAAATTAACTCTAGGTCTGTGAATTTCTAAGAATTTTTGTTTTTCTTTATTTTCTTTAGAACTCAACACAATTCTCTAGTCACCTACTGTAGGCCTTTTATTGATCTCATGCAGTTCATCTGCTGGATTAGAATCACTAAAAAAGATTTCGGCAAAATGTACTTTCCATAAGTAGACATGCTATAGCAAGATTATTTTCTTTTCAAAATGTGTATAACCCATTTATAAAATATCTGCCTTATAAGTAGATATTTCCTCCAAAGAGGACATTTCATTATACCAATCACAGATAATGTTCTCTATTCCATAACTTGACAGCTTATTTTCTGGGCAGCAAGCAAAATTATTTTGTATACAAATTCTTTTTCTTTAAATACTGGATTTCAAAAGCAGTCAAAAGATTTCCAGGAATAAGGCCCTGTTAGCATAGACATTTCCCTTGTTTATATAAGGAATAATTCATTGTTCATCACAGTGAAGAACTTTAATCTAGTGCAATCAGTAAAAATACTTAATGTTCTATTATACAATCTTATGAGCATGTTACAGCACACTGTTTTTTATGTATCTTGATTTCATAACAAATAAGAGAAAAAATTTAAGAAGCTATTTCTTGGAAAAGAAAAACTAGAATTTCTTCCTGTAATCACATTTTTCAACAAAATAACTGAAATGAAAAAGCAAAGCAAACTGATATCTCAGACTTTTCCAAATAGCTGGTAATAAAGCTCATTCATTTAAAGAATGCAATGGCTAGGTATGGTGGTGCACATCTTTAATCTCAGGACTCTGGAGACAGAAGCAGTTGGATCTCTGTGAGTTCAAGGTCAGCCAAGTCTACATATCAAGATCCAGGCTTGGAAGACAGAAGCTATAGGAAGATTCTGTCATGGGGGAGGGGAGCGGGGAGCAACTGTTACTAACACAA
This sequence comes from Eospalax fontanierii, assembly GCA_035773235.1. Lineage (NCBI taxonomy): Eukaryota > Metazoa > Chordata > Mammalia > Rodentia > Spalacidae > Eospalax > Eospalax fontanierii. The sequence goes on along the minus strand of CM069547.1, from coordinate 46,380,669 downwards.
CCTAATAGTAAGAACTCAAGATTCATGAAAAAATTTATAAAATGTGCTGTGATGAATTTATAAAATGTGCTGTGATGATCAAGCATCAGCTTAATTCAGTAGTATCTGTCTTTTAAAGTATTTTTATTTGCAATTATACGCATATATGTGTGGTTGTGGATGTATTTGTATGTGTTAGAGCAGGGACCCACAGGGTCCAAAAGAGGACATTATACCCATGGAGTGCAGTTACCGATGACTGTCCACTGTCTGACATGGATGCCGTGAACTGAATGGATATCTTTGGCAAAACCAGTAAGTACTCTCAGCCTCTGAGTCATTATTTCATTAAAAGAATGGTTCTGACTTATTAAGTTTAGTAGTCCAGCTTAAGTACAAGTGACAGATGACAAAGATTACTTTTATTCATTTGTTATTTATTTATTTATTTATTTTTATTTTTATTGAAATTTTGTTCATTTCATACAACAGTTCCCAATCAAATATAGACTCCCTCCCTATTTATACCTGTAAACACTCCCAACCCCCCTGAACCTCACACATGACAGCTTACATGCCAAGCTCCATCCAGTCAAGCAACTGTACCTTGAAATCCTTCAGTGCAAGGTCATCCACTGGAGTTTAGTCAATCTAGGTAGAAATCATAAGGAAAAAGGTCGACTCTCTCTCACCCAATAGCAATCAGTCTTCAACAGTTCTCAGATTAGAGCCGACCTACCACTCATTTACCTCACTCCACTCTGGTCCCTTGTCTGAGTTGACATGGATCTTGTGCTCAAAGCCACCATTGCTGGAAGTTCACGTGTGCAAGCTTCCAGAGCCAGAAAGCATCTGTTTCCCCATGTTCATGGACCAACCCTGGTTCTTACTATCTTTGCTCCCCCTCTTCTGTAATGGCCCATAAGCTTTGTGTTGGTAAGTTTCAATGCTGGAATCCTATCCAAGAACACACATCCTTCAGTCTTCTATTATCTGAATTTGGCCAGTTGTGGACTTCTGAGTGCATCATACTCTGTTGTATTAGGAAGGTTCACTGGTGAGAGTTGAGGGATGCACTAGTTTTCTCTCTATCCCCTATTCCACTATGTTCCACGAGCCTTAGTTGTAGAGGCTTCACTGTAGATATGTCAGCCCAGACTGGTCATTTCTCAGACATCTGGTCTCTGTGTATGATCAGTTGTGGAACTCTGCAGTAACCTCCATCTATTGCAAAAAGAAGCATCCTTGAAGAGTGGTTATGGTATACTTGCCTGTAAATAAAAGGATCCATATTTAGCAAACAGCAACAAATTTCATTTGTCTAGAGATATGACATATATGATGTTTTCTCTAGGATCTGTAACTTCCGCAGCCTTGTGTGTTTGGTGTGTTTACAGTGCCATCCATGAGTTCACACACATGAAGAGGGCTTTAAGTACAATTAGATAACTGTTGATCACCCCTAAATTAACAGTGACGTAAAGACAGCAATAGAAGCAGTTTGCTGTGCTAGTTGTGGTTAACAGGCTTTAGGGCTGGGTTGAACCATTGATTGATTTTCTCTTTCAGCAGTTTGCATAGTATTCTCTAGAACTATAAGAGCTAAATTTCTGGTAATAGACTTCCAGATCAGTCCCTGTTCCATTGCTGCAAATCTTGAGTGCCAAGCATGTTTTATCTTCAGTCTTAGATTCATGTTCTGAGACATAACCAAGAGCTCTGGCAAGAACTTGTGTAATTTTGGGAGTTTCTTGGATCACTTTCATCAGCCACTCGAAAGGGAAGTCTCTCCTGTCTAGGACTGTGTTCCTTGCCATACAAACCACACATATTAATTAATGTTCAGATACCATATGTACATTTCCCGGGGGTTCTGCACTAACACATTTCCCTCTGATTTCCCTGGCACCCCAAAATCCATTCATCTCTACTCTCACCTGCATTTAACTCTCTTCTCCCGCCCTGGTCCGAGTGCCCCCATTATTCACGCCCTCCTCCCCATAGCATCCACGTTCACCCTCCTCCCTGTCCTGCGATCCCTCCTCCCCAAACACCACGGACCCCCTGCTGTCCCTCTTGCCTTCCGTCCAGTCAAACACCCCACTTTTCCCACCTTTTAACATCTGCCCCTATTCTCCCCTTCTTTCTGGCTCTTCCTTTCCTCTTTACCTCTGTGTTTCCTTTCCCTTTTCCGGCTTCTGCTGTTACATCAGGATATGCATTCATGTACAGGGGATTGGTGCCACAATTCACAAATGAGGGAGAACCAAGTGTGCTTTTGCTTTTCTGACTTTGTGTTACTTCACTTAGTATGACAGTCTCTAGTCCCATCCATTTACCAGAACATTTCATAATTTCATCTTTTCTTACTTCTGAGTGGAAATCCATTGTGTAAATGTACCACATTTTCATTATCTACTCATTGGTTGAGAGACATTTAGGTTGTTTCCATTTCTTAGCTATTGAGAAGAGAGCAGAAACAAACATGGATGTACAGGTGTCTCTGCAGTAGGATAATTCCTTTAGGTATATTCCAATGACTGGTATAATGGGATCATATAGTAGACTCACTTTTAGTGTTTTGCGTCTTCTCCACACTCTTTCCATAGTGGTTGCATGAGTTTGCATTCCCACCAGCAGTGAATCAGAGGTCTCCATCGGCTGCATCCTTGCCAGCATTCTGTGTCTTTTGTTCTCTTGATCTTAACCACTCTGACTGGGGTGAGACGGAATCCTAAAGTGCTTTCTATCTGGATTTCTGTGCTTACCAAGGCCGTTGAGCATCTTTTAAGGTGTTTCTTAGGCATTTTTATTTCTTAATTTGAGAACTTTCTGTTCTGGTCAATAGCCCATCTTCTTATTGGGTCATTTATTTATTTTTGTTTCTTCTTTTATTGAGGTCTTTGTATATTCTGGACATTAATCATCTGTTGGAATGTAACTGGTAAAGATTTTCTCCAACTCAGTGGGTTTCCTCTTCCCTTCCTTGGTTGTTTCTTTTGCTGTACAGAAGCTTTGTAGCTTACTGAGGTCCCACTTGTTGATTGTTGACCTTAATGTTTAAGCAACTGATGTCTGATTTAAAAAATTATTTCCTATGCATTATCTTGTAGGGTACTACAGCTTACTTTTGATGTAAGAACTTCTTTAAAAAGGTTCACTATGAATTTTCTTGGATATTCAGATTATCTAAGTTTGCAATTGAGAAGACCATAATGTGTGAATGCGTGATTGTGTGTGTGTGTGTGTGTGTGTGTGTGTTTGCGTATGCTGTCAAATGCATGAATTTCATATACATTGTGAACTCTAGCTCATAGAATGCATAACATTGCCTAATGCATGAATATATGTCTGTAGTATGTTTGTATCTAATGCTGCAAAAGTTAAAAAAGCTACAAGTCAAAAGTCCCTGTTATTTTTTTCTTGATTAACATGTTCCATGCAGCGTTCAATTTTATTCATTAAAGAATAATGTTAAATCAAAACGTGAGTTCTTCAAAGCAGCAGTTGTTTACTGAATACCAAAGAGATGGATATTCGTTCATTTCACTTACTTATTAAATATATATTAAGATTTAAAATTAATAATTTAAGACAGAAAAAGTCAAGTGCTATGAATTTCTCACATGTAAGTATAACTATGATGAGAAGAAAAGGTGGCAAGGTCTTAGACAAGGTTTGGAAAGATGTGTAAGTAGAAATGTAGATTTACAGGTTTTACCCCAATAGCCAAAAGATTTTTATTGCCAAATGCAGCTGACACAAGCAAAATACCTAGTTCAACAGCATAAATCTCCCCTGAACAAGATCCATTGTCTGTTTTACTGGTTACACTGTGTTCACAGCCTTTTCCAAATGTAAATTTTGCAGGGAATCTGGACATATGGATTAAGTTCACATAATTTCGGTCTGATGGTTAGGATATATATGAAGAATTGATAGGTCAGACTATTAACAAACACCCTCAGTCTCATGATTATTTCGCAAACAATATTTTTCTGCATCAGCCTACTCTGCATTTCTGAGAAAGTTAAAGAGTTCATCAAGAAATGTCTACAATCCAGCATTGATCATTTTTATCACGTTCCACCCTATCTCAGCATGATGACCTTTTTCTGATGGTTGCCCTGCTCTGGGCATGTTCTTAGTGAAGAGGAGGGTCTGGAGAGCAGCCTTTTCAGTAGTACAAAAACAGAGCTGGTGGCACACCGTTTAATCTCAGCCTTCAGGAGACAGAGGATGGTGGATCACTATGAGATCAAGGCCGTCCCGGAATACATAACAGTTTCCAGACCAGCTGCAACTACAGAGAGACCCTGCCATCCCCGCAAAAAAACAATCAACAAACAAAAATAGAAATAAATCTGTTTAATTAAATTAATTTCATTAAACTAATAAAACATCTAAGAATACAATTAACTAAGAATGTTCTAAGTTAACATATCTTGAAATCTACAAAATACTGCTGAAAATAATACAAGAAAATCCAGTAGAGTGGAAGATGTCTCAAATTCAGTCAATGGTGGCATTATCAGTGTTGGGGAAGCAGAGATAGCTGGATACTAGAGACTCTGCTCATCCAGCCCAGACACCGTGGCAAAGTCGAGGTCATTGAAACACATAGTCACAAAATACAGAAGCATCAGGTGCGTGGAAGCTCCTGAGATTGACTTTCTGCCTCTATATATATACAGATACAGCACCCTCACAGTAGCACACACAGGTGCACAAAAGTGCACACACAATAAATTTCTTAGAAAAATCATAGGTGTGAAATTCATGAATTTGGATTTGGCAATGTATTGTTGATTTACTCCCAAAAGTAATATCTGCAGCTTTACTATTCAAACATGATCACCTGAACAAATAGGCCAACTCTTAAATGTAGTTTTTAAGAGCGTGACTGAACTCAGAGGAAATTCCTTCCCCCAGCTCTCTCCTGGGACCATCTGTCTCTTAGAACTGTACTGATGACATCATTTTGTTGGAACTCTGTCCTTGAAACTGTATCCACAGTTCCACACACAATTTTATTCAAGATGGTACTCCAGCTTTAATTTGGGAAGTACAAGCTTGGATCCATCCTAATATTACAAGGTCATCAGCCTTTTCACTATTATTCTAGCATATCTCCTTCATCACAGGTCAGTTGTCCTTCCCAGTCTCCATGGGGTTCAATGTCAGTGGAGTGGACTTCCAGTACTTTCATATGTTACTTCTCAAGCATACCTACATTCATTAATTCATTCAGTGTCTTTTAGGGCAGAGTACAAACTTGAGGTACTCATCAAAGAAGGTTGCTACTCACCAAAGAAGCTTCTTTTTGCAACAGATAGAGACTATTATAGAGTTCTATAAAATGTGTACATTAAAAATGTCATTCCCACCTATATCAAACATAAAACATTGGCAAAAATAGGAATAACAAAGAAACATAAACTGAGATTTGTTAAAGTGAACACAAATGCACCTAAAAAATATTCTGAATTGGGAAAAGTACAGTCAACAAAAAGGATAAATATACTTGCAAATTATACATGTTGAAATTTTAAGACTCTGACTAAGTAAAGTACTTCTGGAACTCTAAAAAATTAATAAAAGTAGTCACAGACTTTGTAGCCGCATTTTATCTTTAAAAGACAGACAAATGCTCAAAAAAGTACATGCAAACTAGTCAACAAAATTAGTTATTTAGGAAATATAAATCAAGGCCAGAAGGTGGATCTGAATGTAAAATTACCATATAAGCAAGAGATTCCTGGATGCATTCCAGATCCTCATAGGTATAGTACACAAAGGATTGGAAAAAGAAGCTAAAACAATTACCTTTATGCAGTATCTGTTACATGTGGAGAAGATAGACTTCTTCCCCATTGTTTGAGCAAATATAAAAGAACACATGGAGTATGTGTGACAGTTTTAAAGCAATTGACAGCAGAATTCTGCATTTATAGTTTTTAATTTTATTTTTGTTGTATTTGTATGAATGTTTTCCTGAACATGTGAAAGTGTATCATGAGCATACAATGCCCAAGAAAGAGATAAGGGGATGTTAGAGCCCTTGGAACTGGAATTAGAAATGTTTGTTAGCTCCCATGTGGGTCCTGAGAACTGAACCTGGGTACTCTGCAAAAGCAGCCAGTGCTCTTAACCTTGAACTTCCTTTCCAGGCCAGAATGTCTACTTTTGTGTAGATAGAGAAATGAATTTAAAGTAGAATATCAAAGAGATATTTGTACAGTCATAGAAGTACTATTCTTCCCAACCAGAATGGAAGCCGCCGGCATGCATTAAGAAAAGTTTAAATATATCCATGTTACCTGTTGTTTAAAGGTTTATTTTATTTGTGTGTGTGCACATTTGTGTGTTGTGTGTGTTCCACAGGTGTGATTGATCACAAAGATGAGGAGAGATTGAAGCCTATCAGATCCCATGGATCTGAACAAAATCCAGGACTTTTGCAAGAGCAGCAAATGCTCTTAACCCATTGAGCCAATCTCTCTGGTATGCTCATGTTACATATTAACTTGAAGTTGCTTTTATTTTGTTTCCAAAACATAGTCAGTACATACTAAAGGCATTTTAATAAATATATAACCTATGAAAAAACATGGTATGCACAAACAGATACTAGTCTTAAAAAACATGATAAATGCTACAACATGGACAAATTTGAAAACATTACACTACTTAAAATAGTTCAAAAACAAAAGGAAAAAATAGATATAATGACAACATTGGAACTATCTAGAATATGCACTTCCAAAGACAAAAAAGTATATTAGTGCTTACTAAGAACCACAAGGTGTTGAGAATGGAGAATTGATATTCAGTGGTCAATGAGTTATGTTCCAAGTAATGAAAATCTTTTGAAAACTAGTAACAGTAATGGATCACTGAATTTACATTTAAAATAGTTAAAAGGCAAATTTGAGATATACATATATATGTTGCAAAAAATTCAAAATAAACATACATTATTTACTGAGTAGATTCATACGTTTTTACTTACAAAATGAGGAAGACTAAGGAGCTGTGATCTCAGTTAATGATAAAATATTTGTACAGAAGAGAGAGAACTGGGTAAGTCATCCTGAAAACATAGCCAGGGAAGTTATGAATAGCTCTGAAAGTAGAATACAAGGTTTAGAATTCAGTCACTGAGGCTTCTAAGGTTGGACAGTCTGAAAAGTAGCACTGTGTTTCAACAATGCAACATGGGTCATAACTGGAAATATTGAGATTAACAATTGTCCACAAACTCTATTCATTGCTTTAGAATCCAGACAGGGAACAGGAAGAAAAGGAGAATTCTACTGCTCTTCCAGTTCTCTGAAAGGCAGCATAAGATTATGTCCATGTATACACATATAAAGTAGCACAGAATTGCATTACTTTAACCATCCATTAAAATATTAAGTATTGTTAAATTATAAGAATGTGGAAACATTTCAGGTAGCTTAGATGGATAAAATTTTGTTTTGGACATGGACATATTGAGGACTCTCCATGATAAATGTAGTTGGAAAAGAAGAATGCCACCCACCAAGAAAGAATGTGTTATGGTCTGTCAGCCTCATTGAGTTGATATAATTGAATATCTCCAGCTCAACCTCACATACTTATTTTCTGACTGATTATTCACCCATTCTTCCTTCTCCTCTCCTTTCTTCCTCTTCCTCATTTTTTTCCTTCTCCCTTTCTTCCTCTTCTTCCTCCTTTTTTATCTTGTCCAGCCTGATCCTAACTCTGAAAGAATAACAAATAAACATAAAACATCTTCTGTATCTAAGTTAAACCGTGAAAACCATAAAGAACCTCATTTCCAATGAGTCTCCACGTAGTTATCAGTAGGGCATTAAGCAATACAGATTTGGCCCTGCTGTTGTTTCAAGGAATTGTCATGTGCTTATCTCACAACTAGTTGGTGAATGTATTCTGGATTTACACTTCATTTTCTCATTTGAATTTTTTTTTGGTCTGTGAGCTCTTTACAGGTGGATCCTCAAATGAGCTGCACATTTATATCCCTATGGGTTGAAGTTCTCAATACTGTGTCTTATTTATCTAGCATTCTTGGTTACCTGGCAGAAGCCGCCTTCCCAAAGGTACTGGTATCCTCATGTAAAACAGAACTAATCTTCCATCTGGAGGACCATTGTTCCTACCAAGAAGAGATGATTCTTGTGAAGTTATGCTCCTGCTTTCTTTTATGACCCCTTTGGCATTGGATCCTTAAGCATCTTTATAAGATGTAAAGTGTGATAAAATGCTTTTTGAAATTAAATTGTACTGTCAGGATTCATTAATAACTATTTGAAACTGCAAACCATAGCCTGATCTGGAATATGCCTGTAATTCCAGCAGTTGAAGAAGATTAAAGCTGTGGGTTTCAGTGTTTAATTTTGAATCCTTTCTTAGAGTCATTGTGAAGAATACATAGAAGTGTATATATAGAACCATCACATATTTATCACAAGGGAAGTACTTAAGAGTTATGAGTTCAGTTCTCAGTGCATCAAACAAGCTTTGCAATGAGGATACTCATACGATTACATTCATAAAGCAATTAGGTATCAGATCTATCAGCTGGCAACAGGGATCCAGACAGGCCATAATTGGTTTCCACTGTAAGAACAGAGACACAGACAGTCCTATCTAGTGAGCAAACGATGGAATTCTGTCACTTTCTCAGAAATTCTGAGCACAGGTTCTATTAGTTGAGCAAATTCAACCTCATCTTCTTGGAACTGACCCTTCTCCATTGTGTGACAGTGCTGTCTTCACCAATTTTCAGTTTACTGTAACAGATTCAGTTCCGTATCCTGGTGGATCCTGAAATGTAATGATCTTCATAATAAAAATCACTTTCTTACATAGATAGCGTTTATGGTGACTTTCGAAGTCCATCACAGTCCCTGTATAAATGAAGGGTGATTCTTATTCCTGCGGTGTGGGCATCCTCTAAAAAAGCACATCCATCTAACTTTTTATGTGTAGATTTCACTCTGCTTTTGTTATTCAGAATCACTTCATATGAGATCAAAAGTTGGGGAGAGGTCCTGGTTTTATCAATTCAATTCTCTCCCAGGGCAAGGCCAGCCTGACAAGGCAGTGTTAGCACCAGACACATGTGCTTGTTCTTCTCCCATGGAAATCACTCTTAGGAAAATTAGAGTCATTTTGTGAATATAATATATAGAAATGTCTAGTAAACACATTTTAAAATTTGAGCTTTCTTACAATTAAGTATTATAAATCAATATCTAAAAAACGTTAAATTGCTGTTCATTCTTTTAAAAAATGACTTTACCAAAGCCACTGGGATATAGCAAAGCATTAGCAAAGAAAAGAAAGACAGATTGGTCTTGGTCCTCATCCCATCATTCAATAGTTTTTCCGTGATCTATCTTTAGCTTCAGAGGCAAAAATATGTGTTACATTTGGCAGTCACAATCATGCTCAACAAAGAAGTGCCTTATACTCAATGAAGCACTTATAAATGGAGAATGACATTAGATTTTAACCAGTGCTGACTGTCATGTTGGGCAGTAATGGCATTTGGAAGTCCAAATGTAGGATGGGCATAATATAAATTAGTCTGTCCTTGAACTGGCATTGACCTGCAGAAAAAAAGGAACGGCATTCCTTACTGGCAAGAAATGTAATGCATGTGTGAACATATGACATTCTGCAACTGACTGTAAGATTACCTGACCTTGTCATCATCATCACTAGATGTATAGGTGAGATACAGACCAGGGAAACACACCCACTTCTTGAAAATTGACTTAGTGGGCAGAATAAAAGAAGTGTATATCATTCTATATATTTCTGGAAATAAATGTCTCATCTTACTTAGTTCAATCCATGTCTTCAGTAGAAGTATATACTCTATCCGCACCACATATTTTTTTTTTACTTCTGCTAACATATGCTTGAAGTTAGTTATACTAATTCATTTTATAAATATCTATTGAGTTCCAGTAATTTTTCATATTCAGCAGCAAAAGTTATACATTAAGGTAGCTCTTTCAGAGTTTGAGACAGGGCAGAAAATCAGACGAAAATGGCCATATAGCTAGTAACTTATAAGATAATCTTTGATATATATCAAGAAATTTATTTTTGTCTCATGTTTAGACACTTATGCATTGTCTGTCCATGTCATTATTCTATTTTTATTAAACAACCTATATACTAAGAACTAGTCTAAGTACTTGTTATAGGACATTTATACAAACACACAAAAATACTGGTTCCTTTCGAGCTTATACTCTAAAGGAAAAATATGGAAAACAATTACTGAATGAATGAATGAAAAAAATTATACTCTCTGCCAAATAATGTCTTAAACTTAACCTATTGTAAATAAAGACTCCTGAACTTTAAGAGGTGAGATTCATTTCCAATGGTTAGTTAAGACTTCTTCAAGAAGACAAAAGATCCATGTGAAAGAAGAGATCCATTCATAGAATCCAGTTGAGTTGAAGTAGAAAAGTGTAAAGAAAGCTAGCAAGAGAAGGTTCAAGAGATGTTGTAGAACATGAAGAACTGGGTAAACCACCCCCAAAAGAGGAAGCCATGAATGTGCATAACAGAGGAGTGACTTGCTGTGACCACCACCTTATTGCATTACTCTGACTTCTATGTATAGGCTAGACCCCAGGAAGGCAATTGCCGAGACAAATTGGAAGACTGTCTCAGATGACAATTGTTCAGAGTGTGAAACAGTGAAATAGGTGACAACAGGTACTGCCACAGTGGAAGAAGCAGCTGACAGAACTTGATGATGAATTGCTTACAGGACATAAAAATAAAGGTAGTCTATAAGAGACCTCATTGAAGTTCTCAGAAGAACAGAGCAACCATGCATGTTTGGGAAAGACTGTGGAAGAAGAAAAATTGGAGTGAAAATCAGTGCATGTGCCTCATGTGGGAGTCGTTTTGAATGTCAAACCTGGCATTGAGCAGAACTGAATAATACAATGTGGAGGTCAGAGGAAAGCTTTGGGATGGACAAGTTAATAGGTTTTAGAAGCCCTAAAACTAAATATGCATAAAGGAAGAGAGGCAGGGAAGGAGAAGAAGAAGAAAGAGCAGAAAAGACGGAAAGGCAGAGTCAGAGACAGAAAGAAAGAGAGAAACAAAATTTAGAGGTAGGCAAGAGACCTGGAATAGAACAGAGTAACCACTAAGATGTGGAAGCAAGGGATATTCTTGTTACATTGTTTTCAGTGATGACAAGCAAAGACAATGTGATTCTGATTAACAGACTGATTCAGTGGAAAAATCCATATTTGCTGAGGATATAGTAGTTATTGAAATGCACATGTATATCATCTGTTCTGGGTTTGGTACTTAGTGTGAGAAGGGTACAAATTTAAGCAATGAAACATCTAAAACATTACTCTATTTAATTTTCATTTTCTAATACATTTTCAAGGACTCCTATTCAATGTATCCACTGTTGAGTTTGCATTTCGGTTGTATGAGTACATCCATGCTCGAGTGGTGTGAACACGCACATGTGAGTGAGTGTGGTGCCCAGAAGTCAAACTTGGGTGCTGCTCCTTGGGTTTCTCCCCTTGCCGTGGTGCTGTTTTAGGTGGTGTTACCTTGCTGGAGGACGCATATAACTGAGGGCCGGGGTATGGGAGGAGGGGTGTTTCTTTGAGAGTTCTTAAGTCTTGCTGATTTGTGCTCTGTTTCCTGTGCCTGATGAATGCATGAGCACTCTGCTTTCTGCTCTGGCCCCCACTTCCCACCATGCTGCCCCCGCCATAATGGACTCTAATTCCTCTGGGACAATAAGCAAAATAAACTCTTCTTTCTATGTGTTGCCTTGGTCATAGTATTTTATTACAGCAACAGAAATCAGTTAATACAAGTACTATAACCACTGGTGGAGATGGGCTTGTAATGAACTTATTAATCACTTAATTTTTGGTCTATAGAACTGCATACTGCTTTGATATCAATAACAATGAAATCTATTCTCTATATAGAAATAGATGGCACAAAAATTCCCTTATTTGTATAAATTTATTATGTGCAGTTATACTTATCCATGTAAATGAAAAACCTTCACCTTGTTAGGTTGTTTTAGAGATACATACATACATACATACACACACACACACACACATACACACACAAATATATATAAATATATATATAAAACTTTTAAGGAACCAGATCTTCTTATTTAAAGTTTCAATGACTGTATGACTGCTAGAAAATATAATCCAAACAAGAAATTGCTACAAAAATATTCAGTATCAATGGGAGTAAACTGATACATTGTTTAAAATAGAAAATAAAAAACTATATAAATATTTAACAATTTTTAGTCTAAAGTTATTTTTCAAACAGATAGAACTTGTCTAGCAAGATATCTTTGCATTACGCAGAAATGACAAATGATATATAAGTATATTTTACTAAGTAGCTATGTGTATTTTTTTCTTTGTCTTTTGGTAGTTATTTATTATCAACAGTAAAATGGAATCCCAATCATTTAGAAAGTAATTCAAAGTACTGTCAAAAGCAATTCATATATTTCTCACTTCCAACAAACAAATTAAAATGGCTAAAAAGAAGACGATAATTCAATGGCCTGGTGTGGTACTGAGGCTTTTCAAAAGTAACTGACTAAGCATGTCTGTCTTGTTTTATTTATGCAAAACATTTTGCCTTTTATTTTCATTTCTAAAAGTCTATGGTTCCCATTCACTCCCTTTGATCAGTAATAATCACTAGACTGACTTGATCCTAAACCTATGTTAATACAAACAAGTTTGTGGGAGTTGCTGTGAACTTTGACCAGGGGAAACAACCCTCCCTCTGGTGAGGCTCTCTCATTCTTTTTAACATGTATTCATCTATCAATTAGCAATTGACATACTGCCTATTTCAGCCATTTTCTCCTGTTTATCATTCAAAGTGTTGCACTGTTCAGTACAGAATTTATACTAAACACTTTAGTGACTTCCAGCCTGCTTTATAATTCAGATTTGTTACACTGTTGCTTCTCAGTCTCCCAGACCTTTGGAACTCCTGGCTCTGCATGCCCAACCCTGCATGCCCACCCCCTGCATGCCCAACCCTGCGTGCCTAACCCCTGCATTTGCTTTGACTCCTCTTGGTCTTCTGTTTCCTTCTTTAACCAGGTTTGCTAAGTGATTCCTATTTTTCATATCAAAGTATGCTTATAAGGGAAACTAAGGCTCAAAATGTGTACCTCCTCTGTCAATGTTCCACTTTCCTTTCCTAATTTTGTGATCACTTGTGCTTTGACATAGGGGCTTGGAGCTACTTGGCTCTCCGCATATCTGTCCTGCACTAATCTTCCTTTATTTTGGGCTGAGTAAAACTTGCCATTATTTTCCCTACATCCTCATTTTGCCTGTACTTTTTTCTGAATCGTGCAAATTAATTACCTAGAATAACTTAGAATCTCTAAAAAATTCCTATGTAATACACAGGTAATAACCATATTTGTTCAGGTCATAGAATATAGCATAACAAACTAACAGAATGATTTTATACATGGTACTCAAATATGTCTAACAAACAAAATTGAACAATATTCTTTTAATTCCTGAATTTGCTGGTCATAAAAATAAAAATATATTTTAATCATGAAATAAATCATGTGAATAATTTTCAATGATCCAATCTATTAAAAATATTTTAATAAAAATACTCTTAAAAAGAATTTCTTCATACAATGGGCGAATGTTGTATTTTATATAAAAGAATAAAGAATTATTGGCTGGAGAGATGGCTCAGCAGTTAGAGCATTAACTGTTGTTGTAGAAGACCTGGGTTTAAATTCCAGAACCCAATTGCAGCTAACAACTGCCCATAACTCCAGTTCCAGGGGATGCGATGCCTGCTTCTGGCTTCCCCTTGGCACTGCACAACATGGGTGCCTTTATGCAGATGAAGAAATAACACTCATACACGTAATACAAAAATAGGTTAAAAAGTTTTTAAATTTTAAGAAAGAATGAGGGATTCAATTGTTTCCTTTAATTAATAAGTAACATAGCAATTGTAATATCCCATCTCATGGACTGGTGAGATGGCTCAACAGATAAAAGCAACTACCACCAATCTTAACCACTCAACTTCCTTCCTAGGTCCACATGCTCATCCTCAATATGTGTCCCATGGCAGGATTATACCCACATACGTACACACACACACACACACACACACACACACACACACACACACAAAGAAATGAATAAAATGATTTTAAAATCATTATCTCATCTAAAATACTATGCATAGTCAAATCTGAAACTAAAGGGAGTATATTTAGTGAACATTCTTAGAGAGCCAACAGGAATATTTACCACACGTTTTTCTCATATCAACTACTGCAGAATTTTCTCTCACAGGGCAACATCTTTGGGACTTTGATAAATCCAAAGAGGGCTAATATCTGCCCTGGCTTTTTGTTTCCAACTCAAAAAACAGCTGACCAGGACTCATGCCCTATTTGCTGTAATGGAATGTCATTTGCCCTTTTGATTTTTAAATACCATTACCACCTCAATTCTCAGATGCTATGAATTAAATTGTAAAGCTAGCATGTTTATACTGCTTTCCTGGTTCTCAGATTTGTTACGTTGAGTTGTGGGGTTTGTATGCCCACTTGCTTTCAGGCTTCTTTGTAGTTGTATAAAATCTGTACTTTCTGTCAAGTTTCAAAGGAAATCTGCCTGACAAGCATCAGACTCTTCAAAGATGCTCGCATTTTGCTAGCAAAGTGAAATTATGCTTTACAGAATATTGTGTTTATCTTTCTTGTGTCTTGTTCTTCACTTTAAAGCACAGAGTTACTTTGGAAACAAGTATTACTATTTTCTTTCACAGTTGACTTCATCATTTTCTGTAGCTGTCTCCAGAGCTATCTCTTGAGTTCATTAACTTCACATTAAATTCAGATTTCTCCCATTTGCCATTTATCATTTTATAGTGGCAAAAACATATATCTAAAATGTATTACCTTAACTCTTGAAAATTCATTGTAGTGTGGGTTTAACTACCTGTAGCTTGCTGTGAATCATACCTGAAACTATATACTTATTGATAAATAACCACTCCCCATTTTATCTGATGTTGCCAAATACATTTTACTTTCTTTACCTAAGAACATGCATGTTTTAAACCCAACCTACAAGTAAAATAATTGGTACTTTGTCCTTCTGTGGCTTGTACACATATTTATATAGCATAAAGTCCAGGGCATTTTTCTGTTTTACAACAAGGGATAGGATTTCCTCCATTATTAAGGTGAATAATATTTCATTGTCTACTTAAATCCATTTTTATTTTCCAGCCATCAGTCTGATGACACTCAGTGCATTCTACTTCTTGACATTTTGTGAATGATCGTGCAATATGTATTGTAATGAATGCATATGATGCGATATACATTCCTGTAATCTCTCTGAGATCATGTTTTCAATTTATTTATATACTCCTCTATATATTTCCCTAAATAGCTGGTAATTCTATTCGTCATTATCTGAGGAACTTCTCTAGTGTATTCTAGATAGCACCTACATAACATTCTTATCAATGATGAACAAATGTTCCAATTTCTACTCATATAAGCACAGTTTTGTCTGTTGTTATCAGTATTTTCCTACACCAAATATTCTAACCAGTATGAATTGATATTTCTTTTTGATTTGCATTTCTATGCTGATTATTGTTGCTAATGCTTTTAATGTGTCATTTGTAATATTTTAATTTAACTTGTATTAAGTAGTTTTTATCTTAAGTTGATATATTTAGCCTTTTTTAGAGAGACTAACATGGTGCTATGTCTATTACTGGTTGATTTTACTTCTTTTTCCTATTCTCCAATACCAAATCAATAAGAAATTGATGTCTTTGCCTATCTCTCCCTGTGTCTCTTGGTCTCACTCTTTCTTCTTGACTCTCCGCTCTCTATTTGTCGCTGTCTCTCCCTATATTTTTCTCTCTCACAGTCTCTGTTCCTCTGTTTCTGTTTCTCTCTGTCTCCTTGTCTCTGTCTCTCTTTAATCTCTGTTTTTTGCCTCCTTCTGTTTCTCTCTATTACCGCATCTCTCTGTGTCTCTGTCTCCCTGTCTCTCTGTCTTCTTGTCTCTTTCTCTGTCCCCACATTGCTGTTTCCCTGTCTTTTTCTCTGTCTTCCTTTCTCTCTCTATCTCCTACATTTTCTTTAAACCCACTTGTATTCTTCATCCACCACCATTTAGAATCTTCTAATCTTTACCAGTTCACCCCAAATGTTTTGGACTCAAAACCTCATTCTGTCACCCAAATTTACCTTTGGTTTTGGTTGCTTAGAAGAGATAGTATTCTGGTGTTAAGGCTCAGGATGGTTTGGTCCCATCTTACTAACCCTCCAAATATGTGTTCTCTAACAGAAGTTGACCTTTCTTAATTTTAACTTGTCTTTAATTTCATTAAGCTTGCTTTTCACTTCATTAAGTGAAATGTGAGATTGATATTGTATAAAAGTTAGTTTTCTTATCCTCAGATGAAAATGACAGACATTTCGGTGACAGTTTGTGGGTCAGCAAAGTAAGTGTGTGTTTTATTTCTTTGAGAGTGTAATACATTGTGCTTTGATCATATTCACTTCAAATGCCTCCTCTTAAGTCCTCCCAGATCCACCCAGCTCCCTACCCTAAAGCTCCATATCCTCCTTTACATTTTTATCTTAACTTAATAATCAAGGATGCCAGTTTGTTGTTCATATAGTTTTGGGTGTGGGGCCATCCACTGGAATGTAGTTAATGTATCAGGATTCATACCCTTAAAGAAAAATGACTCTCTCTCCCCCATAAGCAGTTGATGAACTGTTCATAATTCCTTGGAGATGAGAGTTCTGTCTCCTTCCCACTCTGTTCTGGAATGCTGCCTGGCTTTGTCTTGTACAGATCTAGTACAGACAACCAGCTACTGTGAGCTTGTGAGTTCAGAGGTTCTGCCATGTCCAGAGGATGTTGCTTTACTCTCTCCTTCCTGACCTCCAAGTCTTACAATCTTGGCACTCATTCTTCACAATGGTCCCTGATCACTGTGGATCTTTTATTCTGGAATTGTTCTTTTGTCAGATTCAGTGAAGTTTCTTAAGGACTAAGCATGTTCAAGAAAAATAAACATTACAGGTAATATACACCTATGTTTTCAGGAAGTTTTATACTTGCATTGTTTGTTGCAGCTGAGGTATGTATGAGAGTTTAACAGGACACTGTCTTTAAATTGTGGCTAGACTAAAAAAATAATATCCTGTAGCATTTTGTTTTCCAGTTTTATCTTTTTTATTCATAGATTCAGTTGTGCTAATTCCTTTTTGCTTCTGGTTACTTTTCTTTCTATTATAATTTTTTGTAAAGTTTTTATTGAATTTTTGTGTATTTCACACACAAGCTCTTAATCATTTTCAACCCCTCTTGCCATTAACTTACTTGCATAGCTCAATCCACTGGGATTCATACATTCTGTCAATTGTGATACACTATTCTGTCAAGTTAGTGTCCAGAGACATTACTCAGTGAATGTTCATCCACCTGAGTCTAGTCAACCTAGTAGAGTTCCTCACTTTAAGAAAATCAGCTCTGGCTCCCACAGGAGTAATCACCTGCTAATAATTTTTCAACTAAGATTGGGGCCTGACGTCTACTTCCACAGTTCTGTGCTGGATTTTTTGTCTGCTTAAATTTGCATGGGTTTTGCGCTCTCTGACACCGTTGCTGTAGGTTCATATGAGCAGGGTCCTGGAGCTTATAGGACTCTATTTCCATATGGTCATGCACCTCCTCCCTGGCTTATAATCTTTCACCCTCTCTTCCGCAACAGTCCCTGAGTCCTGGATGAGTGAAGTTTAGTATAGGAGTCCTGTTTAAGGAACCACACTCTGTAGACTCTTACTCTTACACTTTAGCCATTTGTGACCTTTTGTGTTCCTGGCCCTCTGTTGCATGAGGGAGCTTCACTGATGAGATCTGAGAGATGCATTTGTGTTCTTTTTACCCCTTGTTCTATGTTCCATGAGTCTTAGGTGTAGAGGTTTCATTTTAGCTGTGTCACTTAGTGTTGGGCAATTCACAGACATATATTCTCTGTGTGTGACCAGTTGAGGAACTCTATAATAATCTTTGTCTGTTACAAAGGAAGCTTTTTTGCTGAGTGGAAACTGAGATACTTGTCTTTAAATTGAAGGTCCCGTATTTTGCAATAATTACATTTGCTAGGGATGTGACAACCTTAAGGTTTTCTCTAATATCTATGACCTCTGCAGCCATGTGTATTTGCCTATGTTTACAGTGCCACACATGAGCTTCCTCATACTGAGTGGTCTTATCTTCAAGTTCTGGGGGGCAATTCAGGGCTGTGGCAATAGTCTGTATAATTTTGGGAGTCTCTCGGACCACCCTGGCCTATAACTCAAAGGAAGGTTTCTCCTGTCTCGTACCATTTCTTGTTATGTAGTCTTCAGCTATACACATGGACTCATGCAGAGATATTTCATGTGAAATTTGTCATTAAATTGTTGGATCAAATTGATTCCCAGTGAATCCTTCTGTCCTTTTTACACTATCTAGGCATCATTTGTCTCTTCTCTTTATCTCCCTGTCTAACCTTCCCTTCACACCCTCCCGGTTTCTCCCATTTCTCCACTGATAATACCTGTCTTCTATGAGCTCAGTTTTCTTTAGTTCTTTCTCTCCTTTATCCTCATATTTCCTTGCATAACCCTCCCTCTCACCCTTCCATTTAAATGTCCCCACTTTACCCATTACAATCTTAGTAACATCTTTCTCCCACTGTTCTCGCTTGGTTCCTTCTTTCCCTTTACCTCCATCTCTGACTTCCATCCATTTTCTTGGTCCCTGGAGCTACACGAGGGTGTCTACTGATATATAAGGATTTGATGCTAGGATTTACAAATGAGGGAGAATATGTCTTTTTTTTTCCCCTTTTTCTGAGTCTGTATTAGATCCCTTGGTATAACCTTTCTACTTCCATCCATTTACTTGCAAATTCCATGATTTCATCTTACATTACTGCTCTGTACAACTCCATTATGTAAATGCACCACATTTTCATTATCCACTTGTCAGTTGCTTAGGAAGCCACACTTAGGTTGCTTCCATCTCTTAGCTATTGTGAAAAAAAGCAACCACAAAATATGTTCATGACTCTATTACCTTCTTGGTCATTTGTTCCTTTGATCAGAATGAAGTGACATTCTTTATCTCTTCTGATTAATGTTAGTTTGAAGTGTAATTTGTCAGATACTAGAATTGCAACCCCTGCTTGTTTCGTAGTGCCATTTTCTTGTAATATTTTACTCCATCCTTCCACCTTAAGGTAGTGCTCCTCCTTGAAGGTGAGATGGGTTTCTTGAAGACAACAAAAAGATGGATTTTGTTTCTTAATCCATTCAACTATCCTGTGTCTTTTGACGGTGGAGTTGAGTCATCAATATCTAAAGTTATTATTGAAAGATGTATATTGCTTGCCCTCGGTTAGATTTCTGTTTGCATTCTTGGTCTAATTTTCCACTTATACCATCATTTAGATTCTTTCTGTTGCCTCTCGGGTATATTTCTTTTCTTCAGCTCTTTGTATTGTTTCAAGTATTCTCTAAAGGACTGGTTTTGTGGACGTGAATTCTTTCAGTCTATTTATGTCATGGAAGACTTTTTTTTTCCCATTCAAGTATAATACATCTTTTTTTTTCCTTTGCTGGTTTGGCAACTATGGTCATTTAGAACCGGGCATGCTTTGGTCCAGGCTCTTCTGGATTTCATAGTTTGCACTGAAATGTCAGTATACTCAGGAAGGTTCCTTTATATGTAATCTGTTTTCTCCAGCAACTTTCCATACTCCCTCTTTTTTCTGAAATTTACTGTTTTTACTGTGACACACACGGGGTATCTAGTCCTGTCTGTTTAGCACTCTACGTGCTTCTTTATTTGTATGGGAATATCTTTGGGAAATTTATTTCACAATCCTGTTAAAGATCTGGTTAATACTATTACCTTGACATTCTTCTCCTTCCTCTGTTCCTATGATTTGTAAATTGTTATTTTCATGGCGCCCCACATTGCATGCATATTCCATTCCTGTGTTTTTAAAATGTTTTTCATAATCTTTGCTTGAGCAGTGCAGTTTCTACAACTTCACCATCCAGTTTTTCTATTCTGTTTTTCTTTTCATTCATTCTATTTTTGAGGCTTTATGTTGCCGTTTCAATTTGGCTTAGTGAGTTTTTCACTTCCTTCTTGATTCAAGTTGTTTTTTCCCACTGTTTCTATCTCTTTTGAGAATTCAGTCAGAAGTTTATTCCTATCTTATTTTAGTTCATTGACTTCCTTGTGTGTTCTTTAAATTTGTTGAATTATTTAATCATATTTGTGATTGTTCTTTTAAATTCTAGGGGATTCTGATTGTAAAACTCTTCCATAAGACTGGTGATGTTTGTTGGAAACATATTATTTTGGTTTTTCATTTTATATATTTTTTGTTGGGATTATCATATGTGGATTCCTTTTGTTGTTTGTGATTATAGTATGAAACTCAAGTCTCCCTTTGTTGAATTGAAGTCTGATTCTGTTTGTGTTATTAATGTGCCTTCATTGTTTCCTTGTTGGGTATGAAAAGTTCATTAGTCTAGGCCTCAGGTTTTCTCCTTTGATCCTCTGTTGGAGGGACCAGATACATCTAGTCCAGCTACTCGGGAGCTCTTGCAGAGGCCCAAGTCAGGCACCTGTTGGATACTTCCTCCTCAGGTCTGGGTTCCTACTAAGGAGTAGGCTCAGCAGAATTTGGGAAGCTTTCTAGGTAGTTGCCTGATTAGGTGTGCTCAGGCAGTCTGCAAAGGTCTGGGCCCCTATCCTCCATTATAATTTATTAAGTTTAATTACCCCTCATTGTCGACTTCCCACACTTCCCTTATTCTGGTTCAGTGTCTGTCTCATTTTACCCCCACACCTTGAAATTAAAAAGATTAATTTAACTGATGATTGGATATGCAAACTGCTCACCTGTAATTCAATCCTACAATCTTGCAAGTTTACTAGAATCCATTGCGGAGTGAATACTGAGTTTCTTGATGATAGATGATGCAGATTGGCCTAATAATGGAGTGGAGCATCACCCAGCACACCCAGCCTGTGTCATTCACACTTCCGTTGCTATCTCCCAACTCCTTGATTTCAGCTTCTCTTTTGCCAGTTGGCTCAGAAGTCAAGTAGGAGAAAACATCCTTCCACTAAATGAGTGAAGTGAGCAGCAAGAACCCCCGCCCAGTCTAGACAGGGGGTGTTGGGGAAGAGGGGGGCACTACCATTTTGCCCTTCACAACAATCTGGTCTTTCCCTTTGGTCCTTAAGATTAACATATCTATAAAATGGTTTCATGGGAGGTGTGTAGAGTGGAATGATGTGAAGGGGTGAAGGAAATATTAGGAAGGGTAAAAAAAGTCAGGGAATGGGAGAATAGGGCAGAGGAGGAGTGTAAGAGCGCATAAGACTAAGGGCCTTTAAATATTCCATATGAAACCTACCTGTAGGAGTTTCTTAAAGTTCACACACACACACACACACACACACACACACACGCACACACACACACATTATACGCTGTTAATTTCTTGTGAGTGAAAAACAAAATGTCAGTGTTGTGTCTTCTTGAATTTGAGATGTCCGGATGGGCTCATGTGTTTGCATACGTGTGTCTGCACGCTTGTTCCCAAGCTGGTGTTGCTGCGTTGGGAGTTTGTAAAACTGAGGATTTTGAGCATCACTGGACAGAGTGAGTCATTAGCTGCCATCCTTGAAGTTGTGCAGCCGGTCTCCCTTCCTGTCCTCTTTCTGCTTCCTGGCTAAGACACTCGGTGATCATGAGCCTCAGGTTCCGCAAACTGTGAGCCACCCCCCCACACACACAACAAATCCTTTCTTTTCGAAGTGTCTTTTTGTCGGATATTTGGTTATCACAGCAAGGAAACTACCTAATATAGTTAAGTTTTATTCTATAGGTAACTACAGTGTGATTTTAGGTGCAGGTAGTTTTTCTATATATAGAAATACAAATCCAGAAAATTATGAGAAACCATCTATTTAAAATGAGTCAAGTTCTGAATCAACTCAGATTAATAATGGAAATACACAGGATGGAGTTTTCCTTTCAAGAGATTCAAGCTGCAAATGTTGATAAAATAAATTAAATTCCAAACTGTATGACATTCTTCAAACACAAGCAAGAGCAAAGCATTTAAATGTCAGCAAACTTAGTGGATAAAGCTAAAACTTTATTTAAATTAAGTCATGCTTCTTTATTTTCATTTTTTGAATAGTAGTTAATTAATATGTTTTTACATTAACTCTGAACACAATAAAGTTGGGAATTGACACAATAAATGTGTAAAGAAATAACTTAGAAAAAAAATCAATAACATTCTTAGGGACAATTGTGCTACCACGTTAAATTTATAGCAGCTGCTTACACAATGCATGTCCTCCTCCGGAATTCTATGTTTTGCTCAGGAATCTTATTTAAAGACTGTATTATTGCATGGTAGAATTGCAAAACTGCAGTTAACATAATTTTTTTTCTTAACATTCAGTGTACCTTCGAGAAAGGTTCTATTTTGAAATTTTTCCCAAATAATAGCTTACTTAAATATCTCAGAAACAGTCTTTCTCTAAGGGTGCCTGTAGGTTTTCACCACGGGTAATTTTAAAATAGAATGCTTTAACCAAAAAGAGAGCTTCAAACAGAGAATGTTAACCTATTTTAAACACTCATCTATTCATTTTAACTTTTCCAAAAATGTTCCCCTCCTTGGGGATAATTTCCTTTATTGGTCATCCACTTTTGTCATGCTTCAAATATATTAAATTTTATACTGTTATTCAATGCTCATAATAAAATCCTACTAAAGCCCATTATTGTCCAAAGAGCACAGCTGGAAATACATCACTCATCACACTGACCAGCATCCTCTCTAAGTGAATAAAGTAAAATCGAGATTAACTTCTCACATGTAAAGTCTTGGCTTTCTCTAGTCCATTAGTTTAGGCATCTTGCCATTGTCTTTATCAGTTCTAAATTCTAAGAGATGATGCAATTAATTCCTATTTCAGTGCCAATAGATGTCTACTAGCATATGCATGTAACTCTGTTTTCTAATATCCTCATTCATTGTAATTTTGTGTATTTGCATAAAGGTTTTAAAACTGAATTTACTTCCACTCAACCAAAGTGTTAGAAACAGTTCATTCATGTACATTCAAGTAACATGCATTTTCTACTGTGAAAATATCCCATTCCTTACACAGTGTTAAAAGAACAACCCCATTAAATACATAAAGTATATACAGGTACAGAAATTAAATTATATGTATTTATCAGTCTAATTCCAATCTATGAAAGGGACTGTGGATATATCCACAATTTTATATACTATGTATATGACTGATCCATATTTTATGTATTGACTTTAGTTACACATATATTACATGTATTTACATATGTGTAGAATAAAATAGTTTTGCAAATAATAAAGTATTGTTTCCCTTTAACTCTTTCAGAGTTCTGTTTGAAAAGCAAGCACCTTTTGTAACAATGTTATAAGACTCAATTTTATGAAAGAAATATAATTTACATAAACATTCCTTAATTGTTTGGATAAACTTTTTACACCACACTTTTTTATATTCACAAACATATTTAAGAGATATTTCCAACAGCTTCATATATATGTGAACACACATGCACATGCACACAATGTACTGATTATAGTCACTTTTGATTAGCCTCCAGGATATGCATTCATATCCTCATCCTCTTTGTATTCTATCATTGTCCATAGTGGGCTATATAGTTAGAAAAAAATAACACCCCTCCTGTAGCACCTATCAATAGTTATTAGCTCCTCTGGAAGGAGTGGGGCTCCATGTGTGCTCCCCTAAGTATTATGGGAAGATAGAAGCCTGATCTGTGTAGGTATCCAGGGCTGCTGTGTTCATGGTTGCAATAATAGTGTCATATCTGGATGCCAGTCTCTCATGACACTTGCCTCTGACTCTTATATTCTTTCAAACTTTAAAATTCTTTTTGCCTTCTCTTCTGTGACATTTTTTGGGCATTGGGTAACCCAAGAAGGTGTTGATACAGATGTTATATTTAAATCTGAGTGCTCATTGATCACTTATTCTCAGTAATTTGCTCAAATAAAAATTCCCACTTTCAAATGGTCACTCTCTTCAAAGAGGAACTTCTCTGTTCTAGCCTGAGCCCCAATAGTCTTTGGATATTACTTCCTAGATGTGAAATTACTGAGACAAAATTAGTCCAAAATGATTAAGTATATTATGCTTGCTGTGTATGAAAGTGAGTGATGAAACAGTGACAAGCCTTTGTTTGAATAGGGATGAGTAAAATGAGTTGTGATTACAATATTTGTCAAAGAATTAGACCAAAATTCATAATGATGAATCATATTCTTATGATAATATAGTAATCTTGTGAATAAATCTCATAATAAATATGTAGGAATGAAACGCTGGAGCTCCATTACCTGAAAATTCTGCAAAGTGATGAAGTCTATATATTTTTATTAAATTTTTATTGTATATTTGTGTATTTCATTCAGAATATCTCAATCAATCTTAATCGTCTTTATACCCCCTACACTACTGGAAGCCATAGACCCCCAACTGGAATCCAAGTATTCTGTCATCTGTGTTAAAGCCCATTGTGTCAAGTTACCGTCCCAAGTGACCTCCGTGCAGGTTCATCTACTAGGGTCTAGTCAACCTATCCAGAGCCCTTTACTTTATTAGCTCTTCCTCACCCAATAGTAATCAGCTGCCAATATTTGTTCAGCAAAAATTGGGGGCTGCTTCCCATTTCCTCAGTTCCATGCAAGGTCTTTGTCTGCTTGAGTTTGCATGGGTCTTGTGCATGCTGACACCATTGCTGTAGGTTTATACGAGCCTGTAGGATTCCATTTCCGGAGGGTCATGCATCTGCTCCTTCCACTGTCTTTTACGATCTTTCCACACCCTTTTCCACAATTGCCCCTGAGCCCTGAATGAGTGAGGCTTACTATGGGAGACCTGTCCTACACTGCAGATTCCTAATTCCCATTCTTTGGCCAGCTGTGACCTGTTCTCTGTACTAGCACTTGTTTTACAAAGGAGATACATTAATGAGAGTTGGAAGTTCCTTAGTGTCCTCTTTACCCCTAATTCTAAATTGTGTAATCCTTGGGTGTAGAGATTGCATTGTGCCACTTAGGCTTGGACAATTCACACATAATGTCTGTGTGTGACCAGTCGTAGTACTCAGTAGCCTTCTCCATCTGGTGGGAAAGAAACTTCTTTGATGAGTGATGACTGGGATACATGACTTTCAATATAAGGTTACATATTTTGCATTTAGTAAGAAGTTACATCAGTCTGGGGATATGAAAGTCTTAGAGATTTCTCTAAGATCTGTGAGTACTCTAGCCATGTGCACTTGGCTATTATTACAGTACCACACCTGAGTTTACTTGCAACGAGTGAGCTATAAGTCCAATTAGGTAGCAGTTGCCCAGAACATAAAAATGTCACTACTGCATCAGTGTCATATGCTATGTGGATCATTGATGTGGTTTTTTGCTCCTGAAGCTGGTGTTGGGCCACTGATTGATGTTCTCCCTTAGCTGCTTTCATAGTGCTCTCCAGAAAGATGAGAGCTATCATTCAGTGGAAGTTTCTTCCTGGTCAGTTCTAGCGCCATTGCTCCAAATTCTGTGTCAGAAGTATACGGACAATGGCAGTAGCCTGTGTAATCTTGGGAGTCTCTTCTAAACTATGGGCAACAACTCAAAGAAAGGTTTCTTCTGTCTGGTACATTTTCTCCTTATATAACCTTCAGCTATACACATGGACTCATGTGGAGATAATGTATATAATTTGTCAATAGGTTGTTAGACTAAATATGATTCCCTCTGGTGTTTTACACTAATGAGGCATTATTTAATCTTTACTCGCTTTCCTTCCCTATGTAACTCACCCTCCATTTCTTCCCCATTCAAAGTGTCCCCATTTCTTCCATGATAATGCCAATGTTCTATGGTCGCACCTCTCTTGAGCTCCATCTTTTATTTGGGTCACTTGTTTTTCCTGATTCTTTGGTTTTTGAGTTCTTTATATATTCTGGATGTTAAACTTCTGTAAGAAATATTGCTGGTGAAAATTTCCTCCCATTCTGTGGGTTTTCTCTTCATGTCATTGGTTGTTTGTTTTCCTGTACAGAAGCTTTTTAGTCTAATGAGATCACACTTATGGACTGTTGACCTTATTTCCTTGAAAACTGATGTCTGATTTACAAAGTCCATTCTTACACCTATATCTTATAGGTTATTGTCAAGGTTTCTTTCTGACAGTTTCAGAGTTTCAGGTTTCACATTGAGGTCTTTGGTCCTGTCTTATTAAATTTATTTTCCATGCCTTGGCAGGTGGGGTTTGGTTAATCTAGCAGAATAAAATGGACACTGGTCTTCCATTTAGGGAGATTAATTTATTTAAGGTGACTCATAAAGTTATTGTTCAAACATAGTGCCAGCGGCCACCCACCATACTGCCAAGGCACACAGCTCCCATCCAGTTCCTCGTCTGAATTCTCTTTCCACCCACACTATTCTGGGGCCACAAGGGACCTGGAAAACTGCCATCTGAGTTTGAGTCGCTGGCTTTCTGAGCACCTGGGACCATGACACTTTCCTCCCGTTTGTCTCTGGGTAATCTCTGCCTGCCATTCAAGGCCCCTCACCATGTAGATGCCATGTTTTTCTCCTTATTAATCAGGGGCTGGACTTACCACTGAATGAACCAATAGTAAAAATTCTGAGAGAACTATGTCTCCTCTACAAGTCCATTGGTAGTTGACTTTTGTGAAAGGTAAAAGATAGTTCTAGTTTCAGTTTTCAGTGGGTGGAGATCCAGTTTTAATAGCACCAATTGCTGAATATGCTTTCTTTCCTCCAATGTACTTGATCCTTTTGTCAAATATCAGGAGATTGAAATTGCATATACTCCTATTTGGTACTTCTAATGTGTTTCATTGATCTATGTGTCTTTTTTGTGCTGGTACCATGCTGCTTTTATGACTAGAGCTCTGTAATACAGTTTGAAATCTGAAATAGTAATCCAGCCTTCATTGCTCTTTGTGCTCAAGATCGCTTTGATGATCTGGGTTCTTTTGTGTTTCCATATTAATTTTAGATTTTTTTCCCCAATTCTGTGAAGAATGTCCTGGGGATTTTGATTGAGATTGCATTGAATCAATATATTGCTTTTGGAAGGATGGTCATTTTCACAAATTTGATTCTTCCAGCCCCTGTGCATGGGAGGTCCTTCCATCTTCTGGTGTCCTCAATGTCTTTCTTAAAGATCTAAAATTTTCATTGTAGAGATCTTTAATGACTTTGGCCAGGTTTATTCTGAGATTTCTTTTTTTTTTGGGGGGGGGGCTATTGTGAATGTCAGGGTTTCCTTGAATTCTTTCCCCAGTTTCTTGTTATTGTTGTGTAGAAAGCCTAATGATTTTTGTAGATTAATTATGTAACCTGCCACTTTACTGAAAATATTAATTCTAGGAGTTCTCTGGTGGATTTGGGAGCATTTTAGGTATAATGTCTAGTCATCTGCAAAAAGTAATAATTTGGTATTTTCTTTTCCAATTAGTACTCCTTTAACTTCCTTATTTTCTTATTTCTCTAGCAATAGTTTCAAGCATTACATTAAAAAGGAGTGGAGACTGTGGACAGCCTTGTCTGGTTACTGATTTTAATGGGGATGCTTCCAGGTTTTCTCAATTTAGAATGATTTTCAATAGCTTTAATTATGTTGAGGTGTGTTCCCTTTGGTTCAATTCCCTTTAGGATATTTAACATAAATTCCTATTGAGTTTTGTCAAAGACCTTTTTTGCATCCTTTGAGATGACTGTGTGATTTTTGTCTGAGAGTGTTTATCTATATGCTTTATGACATTTATTAATTTACATATATTGAAGCATCCCTGCATCTGTGGAGTAAAACCAACTTGATCATGGGGTATGATCTTTCTGATGTGTGTCTGTGTGAAATTTCCAAGTATTTTATTGTTATTTTTTGCATCTATGTTCATTAAGTTTTATTTTTTGGTTGGATCTTTACCTGGTTTTGGTACTAGAGTGATGCTGGCTTCATAGCAGGGATTTGGGATTTTTCTCTCTGCTTCTGTTTTCTGAATAATTTAAGTATTGTTGGATACAGATTTTCTTAGAATTCTGCTATGAATCCATCTGGTCCTGGGCTTTTTTTTTTTTTTAGTGGTATTTGTTTTACTGTTCCCTCATATGTTATAGGTCAGTTTAGGATGTTGATCACTTCTTGGTTTAGCTTTGGAGATTCCTGTGATTTTAGATATGTATCCATTTCTGTAAGATTTGCAAATATCATACCATAGAGATTTTTAAAGTATTCCCTTATAATGTTTTGAGCCTTTTTGCTCTCTGTTGTGATGTTCCCACTTTCATCTCTGATGTTTTAGATTTGAAATTGCTCTTTCTTTTGGTTAGCTGGGCTAAGTATCTGTTTATTGTTTCTATCTTTTCAGAGAACCAGCTCTTGGAGTCATTGATTCTTTGCATTGTTTTCTTTGTTTCTATTTCATCGATTTCTACACTGATATTATTTCTTCTTGTCTGCTGTATTTCTGTTTCATTTATTGTTGCCTTTCAAGATGCCCAGATTGCAATGTGAAGGCATTTATTTGTACTCTTTCTGAATTTTTAATATAGGCACTTAGAGCTATAAAGTTCTCTCTTTCCAGAGGTTTTGTTGTGTTGTATTGTCCTTTTAGTTTAATTCAAGAATACTTTTATTTTGTTCTTAATTCTCTCTGACACATTCATCATTCATGAGTGTGTAGTTTAGTCTCTATGAGATAATGTAATTTATTAGGACATCTTCTATTATCGATTTTAAGTTTTAATGCCTTGTGGTCTGATAGGATGCATGGAATTATTCTGATTTTTTGTGTGTATTTATTGAGGTTTGTTTTTTGTCCCAGTATATACTCAATTTTGCAGAAAGCGTCAAGGGGTGCTGAATAAATTGTAAATTCTTTGTTGTCTAGGTGGAATATTCAGTAGATGTCTGTTAGGTCCATTTGATGTATGGCATTGTTCAGTTCAGATGTCACTATGTTTATTCTCTGTCGGGTTTACCTGTCTAACGGAGGCAGTATGGGATTGACGTCCCCGACTATTAATGATTTGTGATTGATTAATCTATGTCTTAAAATTCTCTAGAACTATTTTCATGCAGTTTGTGCACCAAAGTTTGGTGTGTATAGGTTCATGATTGTAATATCTTCTTGTTAGCTGTTTCTTTCATAAGAATGGCATGATCCACATTGTCTCTTCAGATTAGCTTTAATTTGAAGTATTTTTGGCAGATATTGGAATTACAACTTCTGCTTGCTTCTTAGTGCCAGTTGTTTGGAATATTTTTCTCATCCTTTCACCTTAAGGTGCTTGTCATTGAAGGTGAGATGAGTTTCTTGCAGAAAACAAAGAGATTGTCTATTCCATTCTATCCCTAATTTTTTTCATCATCTTTCCTTGAGCAGTCCAAATCTTCACCTTTATCACACAGTCCTGATACTGTTTTTAACTTCATTCTTTCTATTGCTGAAGCCTCCTCCATTGTTTCCAACTGGCTTGTTGAGCGTTTCACTTCCTTCTTCATTTCAACCTGACTTTTCTTAAATATTTCTGTCTTTTGTGAATTCAGTCAGAATTTTATTCCTGTTTTATTTTAGTTACTTGATTTGTTTGTGTCAACTTTTAATTCATTGAATTATTTGATCATGTTTATGACTGTTCCTTTAAATTCTGGGTCATAGGTTTGCTGGAGGGCATTCTCACACTATAAATCTACAGGACGACTAGTGATGTTTTGTGGGGTCATAATATTTGGGTTTTTCATATTATTATGTTTTCATTGTGTTCCTGACATATGGATTTCTTTTGTTGTTTGAGATTCAGATGTGAGACTCCTGTCTTACTTTGTTGAGTTAAAGTTTGATTCTGTTTGTAAACTTGATGTGACTTGGTGGTTTTCTTATTGAGTATGAAAAGCTGGTTGGTTCAGGATTCAGGTTCTCTTTTTTGATTTTATATTAGAGGGACCAGGTTGTTCTAGTTCAGCTGCTCAGAGTTCCCTTAGAGGTACAAGCTGGGGCAGTCAGAGGGTCTCAGGCTCTCTCTTAATGTCTGGACCCTTTTAGCCTGTAGGAACAGCACAATTGGGAAGATTTCTTGGTACAGACTGAATTCTGATTTTTTTAGGCCTTCTGCAAAGGTGTGATCCCCTACAACAGGGTAAAGAATTCTATCCCTGCCACATTGGGAGGGGCTGCAGATGGTATAAGGTAGGGGGATGATCACAGTGTGGTTTGGAGAGCACTTAGCCAGGCAGAGCTAAGAAAGTTGTCCAGAGATCTGGATCTGTGCCTAAGACTAGAAGGAGAACAGGGTGTGGGATGGGGGAGAATGGAGTGGCTCAGATGGTTGGGGAGTGGAGAAGACTTACCAGTGAAGAATGCTGGTCACAGGAATTCAAGGCAAGTTGTGGAGAAGGGACAACCAGGTAGATGGCTGATCTCAGACAGGTGAGACAAGGTGGGGCTGAGGCAGTCTGTGAAGTCTCTAACATTCTAGACTGAAACAGTGAGCTACTCTGAGTACAGGGGATCGGGGCACAGTGGGCGGGTCTGGACTAAAAGCATAGTCCATAGATCTGGGGTGCTAAGAACAAAAGTGGGCCTGTGCCCAAGGTTAGAAGGAGACATGATGCTGGGGGCGAGATGGAGTTGCTCAGTAGTGTCCATGTATTTTAATACAAAGTATGAGGGAAAGTGTAAAAGGTACTTATTAACAAGTAAATGGTGATACAATATCAATACATTTTTAGAGTTGTTTTATAAATTATAAGTTTTTACTATTGTGGTTTGAATGTGAAATCTCCCAAATAGGCTCATATATTTGAGCATGTGGCTCCCTGCTAGTGGTACTGTTAAGGAGAGTTATGGAACCATTACGACAGGGAGACCTCTTGGGTGAAGTATGTGACTGGGAATCTTAAGGTTTTACTGCCCAACCCTGCTCTCTGTTTCTTGACTAGAGATGCAGTGCGTCCAACTGATTCCTGCTCCTGCTCCCATGTCTGGAAGGACTGTATTATCTAAAGGGCAAGAGAAATATCTTGAGTGAGTACACTTGTGCATTGAAAGTAATTTCAGACACTGAGATAATGGCAAGGGCAGGACTTCTTTGTGACATACTAAGACAGTGTGTTCTCTTTAATAAGCCAGCTTCACATGTAGAGATGCATTCTACAGAGAGAACTGAAGTAACTACACCATTATGAACCAGTCTACGAGTGATGCTCCCCGTATTTTCCCATTTGCCATACCACACTGTTCTGTGCTAACCTGACGTTTTAACGTCAGCTGCTTCACAGCCCACTCCAAATGAGTTGGGAAATTGTACAACCAAGTAGCACTCCCCTATTTTTTTTTTTTTTTGGATTACCAAGGAAAACTATCTATTTCATCGAGGAATGAAGGATTCGAATAAAAGAGTGATTTTGGAAAGAATTTGAGTCCTTTGAACCTTGTAGTCTCTCATGTGTGAGGAGAAAGGAATGCTTGCTTGCTTGCTTAGGCCAAGTGATGAGGCATTAATCTGCAAAGATCGCTTGCCATGTTTACTCTGCAGTTTAGGAGACATCTAATAACCAGTATCTCATTTGCCTCTGGAGGCTGACTCTCATGACAGCTGAATGGCACTAAGACAAGGACATGTTTATGCTGCCAGTCCAGAAGTGTACACATATCCCCAAGGGACACTGGTCACATGCATTTGTATGCTAAAATATGCTATATATTAACTCTATAATTGTTCCTGTAACACCGAGATGATACAAAACATAATGACCTACCAAATACCCCAAAGTATAAGAAATTTAAGACCTTCCACATGAATGTAACTTTGTTCACTGAAAATACATATTAGATTCAAGCTGAGCAGTCATCTGTGGACCCACAATATTATGAAAAGAAAGTGTTAACATTGGATTCTCTTTTTCCTGGTTGAAAATCATGAATTTGTGGGCTGAGAGATGTCTCAGTGTATATGATCACCAACTGTTCTTGCAGAGAACCCAGGTTTGGTTCTCATAACTTACATAGCAGCTAACAGTCATCTGTAACTCAGTTCCAGGGGGTCTGATGTCCTCTTCTGTCCTCCAGGGTCATTGCAAGCATGTGCATAATACATACTTGCATACATACTTTCAAGGAAAACACTCATGCTCATAATAAAAATAATTATACTTTAAAACTTTTAATTTACAATCTTGAATTTTTTTCTATCTAGTATGTAAGATATTTGTGATCATCCAACTTCCCATTTGATACCCTAAACTTTGAAGAGCTTCAGTCTGCTGTTACTGAATACAACGTTAAGAAATAAGAGTCCGATCAATTTATCCCATCATCTACTTTACTGAAAAGGTCTCATCTCAGTGTGACCTAAAGTGAAGGGGATAAACAAATGAAAATTCATTACACTCATATGAGATTTATTAGGATGCTTTACTACAATTGACTGGAAAACTTTTAGTGCTTCAGTCAGACTGAGAAACTGCAAATCCCGCACAAGGGTTTACATTATTTCAGAAGCTGTATATTCCCAGACCAGAACAGAAGGACATTCTAGAATAAAAGAAGGTCAGTTCATCTAGGCTGACTGTGCCTTTGAGAAGATTTTTATTGAACCTTCTTAATATCAGCAAAGAAATGTTAAAACCACAATTGTTCTAAAATATAAGCGTGGTCAAATTGCAGTACAGCTACAATATTCATAGTATAATGTAACTATGACTCCATGTTAAAACACCATATATATTCCTCCATTGATTAAATGATTCTAATGAATTAGCAAATGCAGGACATGGCAACGATTTAGTTATGTCTTCCATCTCACATTTCTTTCAAAGTAAGTGTTTCTAAATTCCGTGTATGAATTGTTTTCTTCGTGTATCTCTTGATTTCTTTTTCTAGGGACAATTTTATTTCCTAAACTTTAAGAATGTATCAGTGAATTTTATTCTGTGACACACTATTATGACTCCTGTCACTTTATTTTATAAAAAACATTTTAATTTAGTTATGATATATGCTTGTGAGTCAGTTTAACTCCCCTCTTGACCAGCTAGAAAAGCATACTACTTCCTATTGACTAGTGGGTTCATAACCAAATAAAGCCAATATAGCCTCACAACTGGAAGGTACATGTCATTCATGCTAAGATGTCATCAGTCAATAAAATCATAAGGTTGATTCTAGATGTCTACCAGGAAGAGATGTAATTCTCTTATTGAGAGAGTAAGTAAATAAGTGGATTAGCAATAGCTTTAGAATTTCAGAAGAATAAGGGTATTTTTATATATTTTATTACATTTATTTCTCTTTCTTTTCTATTTCTTCAAAGTCAGGGTGCCTGTGCATAGGTCAGAGAACAGTCTGTGTAAATCAGCCTTCTCCCTCCTGTATTTGAGTCTTGTGATGCTAAACGACAATCTCCTTCTGAGTTTTGGGATTAAACCCAGGTCACCAGGCTAATGACAGTCTCCTTCGCGCATGAAGTCATCTCATTAGCCCAAGTATTTTATAAATTGACATGAACGCATATCTAATATTTGGAACCTTATATTGAAATATGACAAAGTTTGATAATTCTGAGATTTTGTTTTTATTGTTTTTAAGTGGGTGTGCATGAGAGTGTGATTATGTGCATATAAATTCAGGTGTCCACAGAGGCCAAAAGTGAATGAACAATCCCCTGGAGCTGGTGTTTCAGCTAGGTTTGAAATGTCCAAACTGCGTACTGGGAATCTAATTCAGGTCCTTTGTAAGAGCAGTATGCACTCTTAACTGCTGAGTGATCTTTCTAGCCCCCGAACTTCGATTTTTAATTGGAACACACTTTCAAACCTGTTGAAAGATTTAAAGTGAAAAATTCACAAAACAATTATATATAATCTGCTAGGAATATTTACTTTTGTGTCCAATTATCAAACAGTTTTTAAAGTTCATATACTCCTGCCTCATATTTTCTAAGGAAACAAGGACACAGTTATGTTCACATAATCAAAAACAAAACAAAACAAAACAAAAAGGAAACAGGTTTAGGGCCACTTACTAACTATGCTCAGATGTTAAATTACAAAATTAGATTTACTGATTATATGATATTTTTGAGGGGACTTCAAATATATTAATGCCTACATATGGCCTTGAAGCATAAAAACATCTACATATTGATTATTTTAGATCCCAGTTATAAGTATTCTTCTTTCAGTATTCTGATAATTACTGATATTATAATTTTCTCTAGGTCCACTCAAGTTGTTGCAAATAACCCTTTATTCCTTTGGTGAAGTGCAGATATTATAGCATTGTTTGAGCATCTATGTACATCTTAATGTATATATATATATATATATATATATATATATTCATTCATTTCTTAGTGAATTTATATGTTGTGTTTAAATCTTCACTGCTATGGGCACATGAATGTAAATATCTTCATCATCTTGATTTCATTCTCTTCAGATACATTTGCAACATATGTACTTAAGTATCATATATAATTGCTAGACTCTTTTCATTTTAAGACCTGTACATGCTGTTATAAAGCTTCTATAATAACTGTATCAATTCATCTTTCCATCAACACAGCTCAAGGGCCCTTTTGTTCCCTTTGTTGCATATACATGAAAAGATTCCTTCAAACATTTGTAAATTGAGACCTCACAGTGATTGATATTTGAATTCGCCTGGTGATTATAATCTGCATACATTTTCATGCATGTATTGGCTAGTGTTCTGCCTTCTTTTTTATATATATATATATCTATTTACCCATTTGTAGAAACCAGTTACTTGTGATATTTTTGTTTAGTTGGTTGGTTTTGTATTGCTTGTTAGTTGAGTCAAAGACTTTCTCATATTTTGGGGTATTAGTCCTTTAATAAAATATGTATGTGTGGCTTCTAATTTTATTGTTCCTCTATCCCCTGGTAACCCCAAATCTCCTCTTGATTATATGTGTCCTACCACCCAGGGTGAAAACAATAGATTCACGGTATGCTTGTTTCTACTCCTTTTCTGATAATATCTTTTGCATCAAGTTTTCCTATGTACTCTAGCTCTTGACTATAGAGTTTTAACAGAACTAGTGAAGGCTATACATGTTTAACTTGACATCTATTTCTGCAACATTCTGGGGATACCTTCAAGAACTTTGTGGATATCTGGCATTCTCCTAAATTAACGCATTGGTAAATGCTGTCATATGTCACTTTGGGCCTATTTTTGGGACTTAGGTTCTCATTCTTTCACTTGTCTTAGATATTGGCTACTGAGAGCTTATAGGAGAATCCCTTCTGCAAGGCTGTGGTCTTCTCAGGAGTTGCTACCATCCAGTAACTATGCTAAATGGAAACTCTAAGATAGATTTTCTCCCTAAGTGGGGCACAGTTTTCAAGAGTTATTCCAGATTCAAATGGCTCAGTGGAGGGGCTCATGTCAAAGCACTCCATGGATGCAGAGGAAGGAGGTGAGTTTTTCTTCAGTTCCTCCACTGTCCCCTGCAGAGATCTCACAGGTACCTTTCCTCCTTCCATTTCCCATGTTCAAACCCCCTTCTCAGTCTCCCCAAACTACCGAGAGAAGACATTCAAATGAACACCAATCTTTCAAATGAACACCAATCTCTATGAAACCTCACGACCTTATCTTTGTAAGTCTGAAAACCCCATTGCACTTTTTTCTGAAGGTGTAGGTAGCAATATTTGCATATGTGTGTGCTTGGTAAGAATTGTCATCACACACAGCAGAAGAAACACCTTGACTCTTCTAATCACCCTGAGCATTCTGCTGGAAGAGGATATTACTCATCACTCATACTTTTAAGTCTGATTACACAAAAGTAGCCATCAATATAACTTAATTCCTCTTCATACTTTATTCGTCCCTTAACAAATTCTAATTCTTCAAATAACACTAATCACCAATGCTTTTGTAAACCAAGCACAGAGAAGAAACACAAATTCAAATGTAATTAGCAAGAATGATAGTGATGAAATATACTTTTGTATATTATAAAGCATATTATCATATACTATAGTATCTTAAATTAGCCGCTCCTTTATTAAAAAATGGCAGCATTGGTAAATATAGCCTATTTCTATACTGTTTTTATATTGTGTGATATATTTAAAATTTTAAGTTATTTTACATTTTTGTGTTCCAGTGCTAATTTACTTTTTATGGAATTTTTTTAATTTCATACAATATTTTCTCATATTTAGACCCCCTCCCTTATCTTCACCCCTCTTATAACCCTGACATATTTCATGTACTCTGTCATACATATTACGGCATATGTAGTCAAGTTTGTGTCTCCAAATATCCTTCAGTGTGTTTCCGTCCAGTGGAGCCTGGCTAGCCAAGCTTCCCTCACGTCCTTCATCAACTCTCCATCTCCAGTTGTTACCGGTTGCCATAGCTCCTCAGTGTAGGTTGGGCTTCTTACCCACTTCTATGCCGGGGTTTTGTCTAGCTTGAATTTGTGTGGGTCTTGTGCATGCTGCTTCCATTGTTCTGAATTTGTATGCGTAACTGAACACTCTTTACTTGTGGTCATCTACCACCTCTGACTCCTAAAATCTTTCTGCATCCTCTTCAATAATGGTCCCTGAGCCTTGGGTGGCAGAGTTGATATCGATGTCTTGTTCATGTACGACCTCTTTGCAGTATCTTATTCTCTGCTTTTAATTATTTGTGTGTGTGTGTGTGTGTGTGTGTGTGTTTCTTAAAGTATGTGCAAGTAAGTGTAGATGCCTAAGGAAGTCAGAAGAGGACCTTTTATGCCCTGAAGCTGGAGTTACAGGCTATTATGTGTTGCTAACATAGGAATGGAAGTCTAATACTATTCAAGAGCAGTAGGTGTTCTTAAGTTCTCTTCCACCCCTCAAAAATCTTTCAGGTTAAAAGATGCTTTTATATAATACATAAAACATAACAAGAATTATGTCCTCAATTGCTAGATTTTTTTCCTTTGTTAATTACAATAATCATGAAGTTTTCCTAAACACAACCTTATGAAATGACACTTGGATTTGTGTGACAATTTTCAAGACAACAAAACATAATTTGTTCAAATTATGATGAATAAGAAATTTGACAAAAATGTAAATTATAATTAGAATATCCACTGAAATATATTTATTAATAATCTTAACCATGCATGGAGTTTTCAGAATTTCAACACTGTAATTAAATTAGCAATGTTTATGCTTTCAGTATTTAATCTCTGAAATTGCAAGCAATAACCATAAAATGAAGTAATAAATAATGATAATAACTAATTATTGCCGGAATGGAACAAAACTATAGTAATAATCACACTTTTATTGACTCCTTTGTAGCAATGCAAATGACTGAGTAATTCTACAGATTATTTTTATTACCAACAAAACTTTTGCTTCCTCTCATTAAATAAAGCAAGTAGGTCCTAATCCCCTATAAGAGCATGACATATCTGTCATTTTAAAAATAAACATGAGGATCCTATTCATATATTCCATGCACTATACATAGACTAAAATAAATTCAATATTAGAAAATCACTTCAATTCAAATTTCTTAATGATGTATTATTAAAGGAATAATAGCTGTGATTTTAAATTACAAAATAGAAATCAGCAAATATATATATATATATACATACACATATATATATATATATATATATATATATACACACACACACACACACACACACACACACACCCATCATGTGTGTTCATATCTTCTTAGCTACCACAAGGTAGTATTTTTTGAAATCTCAAAAAACAAAAGTGTAAGTAATGATAGAACCTTCCTTAAATTAAGGGCTCTGTGAATTAAAGTGGCTAGATTACATGGTTATGATGACTCTTGGTTAATGGAATCCTCTCTACAATCTCCAGTAACCAATTTCTTGTGAGATATAGAAGTTGTGTTATAGAAACCTAATATAAGAAATATGCAAAAACTGAATAAAAGTGTGATTCCACCTACACTGTTTAAATTTGAAGAACAAGACAGCAAATCTTCTAGAAGAAAATAGAGCAAAGTGTCTATCACCTCAGAGTTTACAATACTTTCTAAAAGAAAGAAATGACAGTCATTTCTTTGAACTAAAGTTCAATGAACTAAAAATGCCTAAACTGGCAAATTGTGATGGCACAGCCCTATAATCCTAGCACTTGGGAGTTAGAGGTAGATTGATCTCTGTGAGACTGAGGCCAGTTAGGTCCATGTAGTGAGTTCCAGGCCAGATGGAGCTGCAAGGAGACCTTGTCTCAAACAACGTTCATTCAAACAACAAAAGAACAAAAGTACAAAGTCAATAAATGTACTGTTTTTATAATCAATAAGACAGTATAGAAGCCTGAGCAAGAGACTTGGACAACTATTTAATAGGCTTGTGCCTACAGTCAGTAACTACAGGAATAAGTTTTGACAAAAGTGAGACGAGCACAGTGTACGCTGTACTGAACTTCAGCGCACACTGTGGCGTACACGATGTACGTGGACAATAACTGTGCTCCAGAAAAGTAGAGGAACACATGCTCCTTGAGCAAAGAGGGAAATCATTGGAATGTTACTTTACAGCTCATTCTACATTATTTATTTGCATCATAGTTGTGTATGTATTTGTAGGCACCCGTGTGCACTGTATGAGCATTTGTGGCACCTGCACAGTCACGTACCAGGATTTTCCTGATAGATCACTCTACACCTCATCCCCTTTGGTTCATGCTCACTGAACAAGGCTCTTGCCATTTTTGAGCTAGGCTGGCTAAGCAGAAATCCCCAGTGAATTTTCTGTCTCTACATCCTAACATTTGGATTACAAGTCAATGTCTCCCAGCTTTCATGTGGGTGCTGCGGACCAACTTGGAACCTTATATTGGTTCAGAAAGTGGTTTTCCTCACTGAGCCATCTCCCCAGCCTCTACCATGGAAATTAATGACTTCTGACTCCACACAGCATATGGGAAAATCTCACAATGATGGAACTGGGACTGCAGAAGACTCTAGGAAACTCCCTTCACTATGAAGTTTCAAATATCACGGCAAATTTTACCGTTAAAGATTAAACCAATATTTTCTCTCCATGAAAAGGCAAGCACATGGATCCAGTGGAACTTTAAAAAAAATGCTAAATTCGGGTAATTTTTTAACCAAGTGGTAACTCATTGTTGTTTATATGCGATAGCTCGGTGACTTGCACAATTTAAGTTTGGACAGCGTCCTCTATTCATATGTGATTATAAGGTGATTTTATTTTGTATTAATATATTTTGAAACTTATATCCTGTAGTAACAGTTTATTCTATAGATAAATAATAAAGTAATGCACTCTGGTCTTAAATATTCAAGAAAATCGGACTCCAGAAATTATATCAACACTATTTACTGATAATAACAGACAAAAATACGTGGTACCTGGTACTAAGTTTATGTTTTAATTCACTGTGGAAAAGGTCATGCTACATTGGATTCAGAATTTATGGACAGATTATTTATCATTTTCACTTTCTTTTAAATGCAGAAATAACCTAATTCTTTTCATTCCTTTGTTGTTGTCATTGTTCTAGAAGAAATGATGATGATAATTAAAGTTACTGTGAAATCTCCATTTTGCAACAGTAACTATGGCATTTAGATTTTGATATTAACACTGTGTTTTTCAGTGGGACTGCAAAAATGTATCATAAAATGTTATTTACCATGAAACACCTGTTATATAAAGTACAGCCATCAGCATTTTTTGTTTTTAAATTGTGATTCTTGCCTTAATAACTTTTCCTGCTATTGTGATAAAATTTCCAACAAAAAGCAGCTTTCGGTAGGAAGGGTTCCTTTGCCTCAGTTTGTGGGTCCAGGCCCCAGTGGTGAGGAAGTCAAGGAGATGCTTTAAATGTAAATGGTCACACTGGGTTCCCAGTCATGGAGAAGAGAGCCATGAGTGTACTCTTGTTTTCTCTCTCATCTCTCTCCCTTCTAAACAGCAGTCTTTAAAATTACATATATATATATATATATATGTGTGTGTGTGTGTGTGTGTGTGTGTGTGTGTGTGTATGATCATAACCACCCCCACTCCCCACTTCTAGCTTTCCCCAAACACATCTCCCTTGGAACTTCCCATCCTGTTCTTTTCATGACTCACTGAATAAATACCATTTGCCACTCTCCTCAAAGATAAATGACCATCAAGTGCCAATAGTTGTACTAGCCATAGGGTCTTAATGACCCTTGCTGTCAATGGTAGAATTTGGTTGTCTTGATCTTATGTAGGCGTTTTTCAGGAAGCCACAGCTGCTATGAGTTAGGGAGTGTGTCAGCTATGGCAAATCCAGAACATAACATTTCACAGCATTCTTCTCCATCTCATCCACTCTCTCACATTCTTTCTGACTCCTCTTCTTGGTGTTCCTTGAGCCTCGGGTAACCACGTTCCACTGCAAATAAAATTTCTTTAACCAAGGTAGCAGACAGCACAAATATGGTGCAAGAGGAAACAAAGTCCAGGTGCCTGGACCAAGCTTCCCTGGCAGCTTGGATGGATATTAGAAGGGAGTCCCGTGCAGTAGGCAGTATAGGCTGTCCAGCTGCATGTTAACAAATTTCCTCTGTGCAGTAAATGGATCTGGTGGGGAAGCCTCAAAGACTACTTTTTTAGAATGAGTTCACTTTCTCCTTTTTATAGTCTAGAATCTCATTACAGGGAATAGTGCCACCCACAGTGGGCAAGTATTCCAAATAGAACTGGCCTAGTTGAGATAACCACACATAGGCCTGCCTTGAGGCTCAATCTCCCAGGTGACTCTAGGTCTCATCATCTCATCTAGATCTCCTCTCACCAACAACTGAGATTAAACACCACAACTGCAATGAAAGTGAAATGAAGGCCGATGAGATGACTGAGCAGGTAAGGGCACTTGCTGACAAGTATGGTGACTTGAGTTCCATCCCTGGACTGGTACCCAAATGGTGGAAGGAAATAAGTGACTCCTGCAAGATCTGTGCCATGGGAAGTGAATGTGTGAATGCATCCATACACAGTAAATGAAAATAATTAAGTGAATTTTGAATACATATAAGGATTTTCAGCCTTGAGTCTGCTCATATCTGGAGTGTCTTAGTTACTTTTCTGTTGCTGTGATGAAGCACCACAAACTGAAGCAATTATGCAGAACAGAATTTATTTGGATTTAGGACACCAGCAGGGCGCTCTTTAATGGTGAGAAAGGGAAGCGTCAGGTGGCTGGAAAAGGGACCTGAGAGGTCTGAACCACAGACACAGAGCAGAGAGAGCACCAGGAAGTGGGAGAGGCTACAAATTCTCAAAGCCTTCCTGCAATGACTTGCTTCCTCTGGCCAGGCTCACCTCCAGAAGCCTTAGTGATTCCACAAAAATGAACTACCAACAGCAGAACACAACAAGGACATGTAGATTTCATGTTTGATAGTAGTTCCTGTGCCTTGCAGCATACTTCATGGCTGACTGCCCACTGCTGACAGCATCCCACAAGTTTGACAAATAAAACCATGTCTTTGTGAGGTCATAAATGTTTGCTTTGGAGCATATTTCACGGTTCAGGACCACTAATATTGATGATGCAATCATGAATAAAATGTAAAATAATCAATATATGATAGAAGATAAAGAAATGGAAATGTTCTGAAATTTTAGATAGACGAGAACTTTACCATTAACCTCAAACTAACATGGACTCCTGACTTAAAAAAAAAAAAAGGAAAAGAAATAGGACAAAGGT
This sequence comes from Eospalax fontanierii, assembly GCA_035773235.1. Lineage (NCBI taxonomy): Eukaryota > Metazoa > Chordata > Mammalia > Rodentia > Spalacidae > Eospalax > Eospalax fontanierii. The sequence continues at coordinate 46,338,655 of CM069547.1, read as the reverse complement.
TTGTCCGACATGCCTTAGTAAAATGTAGGTTTCATAGTTTCTCCACATAAAACCTACTATGTGACTTATTTTAGCTTGAAAATCACCTTTTTAAATACCATTTATGGCTTCTTTGAGGATATTTTATTAAAATTGTATGTATATGAGGGTTTTGTCTGCATGTACATATGTGCACCAGATGCATGCAATGCCTGCAGATGCAAGAAGTTTCTGGATCACATAGCATGAGTTATGTACCATTATTAGCTGTCATGTGGTTTCTCTGAATCCAGCCCAGATCCTCTACAATGGAAGTCAGAGCTATTAATCACTGAGCCACTTCTCCAGCTTCCTATCTTCTAGTTTTATAGCATTTTCTCTAACTTTTATTAACATTTCAGATGAATAGTTTTTGTGAATATGATTCTCATTTTCCAAAAGCTAGGATTTTTTTTGATAATTACCACTTTAGCTATTTACTTATATTTTCATTCTAAAATATTATTTTAGCTACTCTTTTCTATTCCAAATATACTTTCCTTTTTTAAAAAAATATCAAAACACATGAGATTTTTGGTTACTCACCTTTTCCAATTAATTATCATAAGGTCATGTACTTTTCATATTCAACACACATTTTTGTATTGCATTGTTCTAAGTGTGCTTGAAAAAATATAGTTTCTCTACTAAGGGAACTATTCTATTGGTATTTGTTTATTTTCCAAACTATTTCACTTAAAAAAAGATATTGCTTGGCAAAAATATACTCAGTATTATATATCACTATGAAAATGTGAAGCTAAGCTCCAGTGGAGTTCCCATAAATACCATGAGAGCCATGAAGTGTGAAGACAAATCTGCTTTCCAGTTTGTATGCATTCAGGTGTGGTTCTCTTTTTGTATTAGAGCATACTGCCCACTCCATCACAAGTAACCATGTTATATTACCGGCCCCCACTCCAACACACACATACAGTCTAGTACTTTGAGACTGGCAGTATTGATTTAACCCAGCTTAGAGGGTGGAGGATTTTTGTTTGCATTATTCTTGTTTGGTGTTTGGCATGCCTGATGATTTTAAGGGTGTAAGACCTACCATGTAGTTTCTCTAAAATGGCTCTCAATGTTAATTTTAAATGTGTGGCAGCATACAATGCCACATTATGCCAATGAGTAAATAAAAATATCTGATTCTTAGCCTCTGTTTTCACAGAGAAGACACAAAGTTCTCTGAAAACCTGCTCATTCTGATTTCTTCAGGAACTGTGTTTTTGAGCAAAGGCATTGTTCTCTTTCATTGAAACAGCATATCCAGCAATAAATGAGGAAGGAAAAGTAGATCTTTTTCAAAAGGAATTTACTCTTTCTGATCCCTACTGACCTAAAAGTGAACACAGAAGAAAGCAGATGGTATCAATCCACGTGTTGTTTTGCTTTCAACTAATATGCATACTTAATATACTTGATATGCAAAACATACACATACATAGATACATATATAAATACATGCATATATTGTTCTGGGTAAAGGGAAAGGAAAAGTCATGGGTGATTAAGGGTATATGTTTAGGTTATGAGATGAGTACTAGTAAAGTTGTTTTTTGTTAAAAACAAGCTATGATAGTGTTAAAGGATCTTAAACCCCAAGAATAACTTTTCAGTTGCAAGGTTATGTAAATGTCATTTGCCATTAGATTAGATGGTAGACGTTCCCGCAGCTCCTTTGTTTTATAAAGAAAAAAGCATGTCTATTTTGGAAAAGTCACTCCTGAAACTTCATCTTCGTTAATAATAATAAGCTAGTGCTTTAGTCAAAGGTAAAACTCACTAGCACCCTGATAAGAGAAACTTCATTCTCAAACATGATGACTAGACTTTAGTATATAACTGTTGGCTCGACTTTTCTATGTTGCAAGGATTTTAAATCTGCATTTACATTTCCCAGCACTTCATCATTTCCTACTAATAAAAATTCTTCAACTGGATTTTCCAGCTCAATAATTTACTTTTGGCTTTGCCGCATTTATGAGTTCTTTATGCAAATCTTATGCTTGGTGTTTCCACACGATACTTTATAACTGTAAGTACCAGCTTCATGGCCTCAGTAACTTCCTTTCACATCTTCTAAGCCCATTCTGCTGTCATCTTCATTGGAACAGTGGTTGCTCTCCTCAATTACCTAATTATTTTTCCATTAATGCATTTCCTCTAATGATAGCAGTCACTATGCGGTTAATACGCAGCCGTGGAGGTTGTTTCTTATGTCCTTCAGGCGAATTTAAGATGATGTACCCTAAAGGCTCAGCACCCAAGCCTGAAATGGGTCTCTTTCATTTGTTCTGCAATAAATGATTCAAAGCCTGAATCTTGATACTGATTATTTTTAACATATTTTTCCCATGTCACATCTATGTCTGATCAGGCTCTTTGAATTAGCATGCCTACTTCTCAGTTTTGTGGCTTGCTTGTCGTCCATGCTGCACTGCATTTCTGTACTGTAGCAGAACACAGCTTTGTGAGTGTGTGTGTGAGAGTGTGTATGTATGTGTGTGAGCAACAGAATGTATTTATGAGTATGTATGTGAGAGGATGCAATTGCGTGTGTGAATGTATATGAGAACATGAAATGTGTGTGTGTTTGTGTGAGTGTGCAAATGTGTATGAGCATATGTTTATGAATACGGATGTGTGTGAATGTGTAAGCACGTGAGTGTGTTTGTGTGTGAATGTGTGTGTGTGAGTGCTTGTGTATGTGTCAGTGTGTGTGTGTTTTCACATAGGTGATGCTCACATGAAAATTGCTACTGGATCATATTCCTTTATTTTCCAGTATCTTTTTCTTTCTTTAGAGGAAGGCCTGGGGAAAAGATCCTGCTGGGTGATTAATTATAGTGTGATCTTATCCTTTGTTAAAACCACATCACTGCAATTGGCAGGTTGGTTCACAAGGTGATGGTGCTTATTACCAAACCTAAGTACCTGAGTTATGCCTCCAGGACTGACAGGGTAGAAGGAGAGAACCTTCTGCAAGTAGCTTTCTAACATCTACACAGAAGATGTGGTATGCAACATCCCCCCATACACACATACACACATACACAGGCAAACAGACAGATGGACACACATACACACACACACACACACACACAAATAAAATGTAAAATGTAATTTTAAAAACTCATCAACAAAAAAAGTACGCAGATGGCATGATGACCTTCATCTCCTATAGTCACAAACTAACAGAATGATCAGGAATAACTTGGGAGAGCTTATAAAAATATATTAATATCCAATTTTACATTAACCAAGATTTTTAAACTAACATGCACCATTATTTTACACGTACCTAACAAAAGATTTTCTGGTTCAGATGTGTACGAGAGAATTTGCGTTTCTTGAAATGCTTGTGATGATTCTGCTGGTGCTTTTCCTTTATAAAAAAATCATTGGACTTGGCATCAGCACTCAAGTGCACTACACAGAGACAACTTCTTCTGATGCTAGAATTTGCACAGTGTCATATAAGTGAATTTCAAAAACATTGACTATGCTTTCAGTATGCTTCGAATAATTCTTTTTGTCTTCAACATAAACAAAACTATATATCTACATAAAAATCCTGTACATGAGTCTGTCGTGGAATAATCTGACTACTATTTAAGCTGGGGGGGGGGTGGTTTCCTTCAGTCCGACTGACATAGTCTTCCCTCCTTTCCGACCTACACTATTCCCAGGAAACTGACAAATAGCAGATATTTCAGTCTGTTCATTGTCCTTCTAACTTCGTTATGTCCTCTGAGGAAAAAGAACATGGAGGAGACCTGTCGTCTTTCAGTCTGTCTATCCATCTATCCATCTATCCATCTATCCACCTATCCATCTATCTGTCTATCATCTATCTATCTATCAATCTATCCATCTATCTGTCTATCATCTATCTATCCATCTTCTAATCCATCTATGTACCTATTTAACCCAGAATCCTCCTATCTATCTGTCTATCTATCTATCTATCTATCTATCTATATTTGTCTATCTCTCCATCCACCTATCTGTCTAGCGCTGCTCATCTCTCTATCTATTCCATCTATGTATCTATCTAATCCATCATCTATCTATCATCTATCTGCTATCTCTCAATTGTCAATCTGTTATGACTCTTTGTCTGTCTATCATCTACCTGTTTGGCATCAATTATATCTAATTTTCACATATCTATTAAACTATTTTATATGTCATCCAATCATCATTTATCATCAAATAATCTATCATCTTTTATGCTATCATCATCTATCTTGTATTATGTTCTCCCAAATCTATCACCTATCTATCCATCCATCCATCATCAGTCTATCTACCATCATTACATATATATATATATATATATATATATATATATCTTTATCATTATAATTATCTGTCATCTGAATTGGCTCATAGGACTATGAGTACTTCCTGTAAAGTGTCCATAGGCCTGCCCAGTAAGTTCAGGATTCTGTAAGTTGGATGTTGCAATCTCCAGGCAAATACTGCTTTCACAATCTTCTCCTTCTAGATGATTTGTATAAAATTACATGAAATTTCCTTCTGACTCAATGGACACACCCTTGCTATGAGTGACACATCAGTGGCAAGACACATCTCTAAGTATTGATTGACAAAAATGATCTGAGTCCATGGAGGTTCTGATCAAAATGTACAACTCAATTCAAGATTTTACAATTTCTCCCCAATAAATACTTTGTAAGTAACCCCAATAAATTCTGGTTTTTCTAATTGGAGAGCATACGTCGTGGTTCAGTTGGCCAGACCCAGAGGGGTGGGGCCGAATTTTGAGAAAAATTCTTAAAAGAGAGATAAGTTTTACTCCCCTAAATTCTTTTGATGGCTCAGAGTCTATGAACATTATGGAGTATAGTCTTCTATGTTCAAGGTCACCAGATTTAAATGTTAGTCATATCTTTAAAAATTACATTCACAGAAAATTTTAGACTAGTATTTGACAAAAACTGTAGTATGTGACTATAGGGTAGCTGTTTCTTCCCACGTGAAACATCCTGTTCCTTAGGGGAGGGAGGATCATAAGATTTGGTTGTGTGGATGAGGCATATGAGGCTTAGGTACCTACTGAAATTTGCAAGACTAAAGATCAGAAACTTATACGATTCAAAATAACCTTCCCTAAGGTTAGTTAAGCAATAAAACATTATGGGAGAACACTGATTGTCCCATAGAACTGCTTTATAGTCATCACCCTTGCTGGACGAAATTTCTGCCGAGGTGGTTCTCTTTGAATTACCTTTATTCCTGTAAGTAACCCCATTAAACTCATTGATTCACCATTCTGGACTTGGTTGAAATCATTCCTTTGATCTTCCGTGAATTCCTTTTTTGGAATGAATACATCTTTGTTCAAGTTCGTTTCCCTAGGAAATGTATTGCAATTTAATCAGTGCCCAAACAAGGACCTACTGAACAAAAGAACCAAAGATCCTGTCAGAGAAACAGAAACATCAACTGTGTGATAGATGACACAAGCAACTTATGCTGATCAGTTTTAGGAATATCATTGGGGAGTAACTCCCTTGCCCTTGTGATGTGGAAGGCTGAGCATTCCTGCTGCATTCTTTGCTACTGGTAATCGTAAATAGAACCAAGGCTGAGGAGTTTGGAGTGGAGCATCCTTGGAGGGAATTCCATATTGCTTTCTTAACTTTCTTTATCAAAGAAAGTGGCATATTTCTTTGATAAATGGGATGCATCATGACAGTACAGGGAGAACCTGAAATGGTTGATAGAACAGAGAATATATTGAAACAACTGAAAGTTGCCTGCCTAGGATGGCATCATAAGCATCTCCAGCAGCAGCCACATGGCTTATGCAATGGGTGATAGGACATACAACTGAGGCTCAGCTGCCTACCAAAAAATAAAACAAAACAAAAAAAACTAGTCTACACTGGGGAGGAATTACAATGAGAAGATTTCAAGTAGACAGTGTCTTCAGCATACTTGAAAAGTGAAAGAAGAAGACAGTGTAATAGAGGTATTGGCTTCTCGTTTCTTCTAGTTGGCAGGAGGCACAGGAAAGAGTACAAACTGAATCTGTGCTGAAATGCCCTCTTTGGAAATCAAACCATGAAACCTGTGGAAGAATCGGACATGGAGGAGGAAGAGAGTGAAACAGAAGTGACAGTAGAAGATAGTCCTCATGTCCAACCTTTAATAAAGAGAATAGAAGCACCCATGATTCCTCATGCAGATGAGGGGGCCTTAACAATGCACATTTAAAAAAATGAGATAATTGAAGTACTCTGCATTGGAGCTTCTTGAATTGGAAAAGACATATGTATGTATATGCATATACACATGTATATATATGTAGGTATAACACATTTAATTGGTGTTTATTGAAAATTAGGTCTTTCCTCCCCCTTCTCAACATCCTCTCCTCTCATATTCCCCTTTGGACAGGTGCATTTTGATTTTATTTAATTTGTATTTGTATAGATAACATTTATACATATGCATATGTATGTGTGGGGTACACGTGTGTGTATGAATGCACATGCATGTGTGAGGCCTGAGGACAACCTCAGGTGTCATCTTCAGTAAGGGCATGCACACGTATGTGAATGTATTTGTGTTTGTATTTGCATGGAGGCCTCAGGCGTCATCTTCAGGAACACCCTCCACCTCTTTCCAGTCAGGATTTCTCACTGTCCGAGAGTACACTGATTAGTCTAGCATGGCTGGCCAGTGAGTCTCAGGAATCCTCTTGTCTCTAGATTAGAAATGCTGCCGATGCATTTCCAGACATTTTTATGTTAGTTGCAGGGATCTGCATTTATACTTGTGAGACAGGTGCTTGGACATCAGAGATATCTCCCCAGTCCCAGAGGGAAGACCTATAAATAAGAAATGAGAGAGTTGGCCTTAGGTCCACTGAGTTTCCCGTGAATATCAGGGCCTAGAAGGCAACAGAGCAAAGATGAGCATTACTGATGGAAATAGAATGTGTTTACTGTCCAGTTCACAGGCCTAATAGGAGTGTGTTCACAGGAGATTTAAGAAAATTATTTATTCTTCAGAGAGCTCAGGACAGACATAGGGCTTTAACCTTTACTGAACTCCCTTTGCAAGACGGAAGCAGTTCTGGACTAGATCTGAATGTCCTAAAACAGAATGTACACCAAGTACTGAATAATGCTAAAGCTGGGCGTGGGGGTAGGGAGGGCAGGAAATAAAGAGAAAGCATAAAGATTGTGTAATTGTCACTTGAGAGCAAATGAGATCAGACCTGTGTGGATTGGATTTCTTAGGGAAAAAGAAAATTGACCTAAAGCCTAATTCGGTGCTGTGAGATGTGGAAGGATTTAATGCCTTAGCAACAGTTTATCAAAGGTGAGAAAATAGGGATGAATAATAGAGGTGAAACAGTTAAGCTTGTGCAAGGGTGAGCAGTTATCCCCGGATTTTATTGTATGTATTGCCTTCCAGAAAGGAAAATCATTGAGAGTTGAAATTTTTCACTCGGCCCTGGCCTCTTTCAATAGACAGGTGTGGCTGATGGAGACCCAGAGTTTGTGGTGCCGCCCCAGAGCCTGTCGGATCCGTAGATCCAGCTCAAGCAATGGTCCAGCAATGGAGAGCATGGTCCTATTCCTCCTTTCCCAAACAGCAGAAACCAGCTACTTTGGCCACCTATCTTATTGATGTGATATAAGACCCTGACTAATGTAACTGAAGGGAGAAGGGCTCTGTTACGGCTCACAGTTTAAGTGTATGGTTCATCATACAGGGGACATACTGGTGAGGAGTTTGAGGGACTGTGTATCTGCAGTCAGAAAGCAGAAGGTGAGGAGTTTGAGGGACTGTGTATCTGCAGTCAGAAAGCAGAAGGAGATGGATGCTTATTTTATTTTACTTAGTTTTGTTTAGTCCAGGATTCAGTATATGGTAATGTTTTGACCACAGTGGATAAATTTTCCCACTTTAATTAACCTAGTATTTATAATCCCTCCCTGTGAAACCCAGAGGTATCGACATCTAGTTGATTATAAATCTCATCAAGATGATAGTCAAAATTAATGAAATCAACTATCACACCAGTCATCTAGCTTGTCAGGGATTGGGAGCTGTGTGCCACTTAGCAGCTCCTCTGGATGGGGAAGTATGAGAGCAGATGCAGAATGACTGTGGATTATACAGTGCTGTGTAAGGCAGCTTCCCTGTTCATGCCTTGTAGTCAACTTTGCTCCTCTGATGGAAAAGCATAGCACAAGTGATGCAATCTTTCCAAGCTGTGTTGGATCTCCCTGTCTTTTACATAAGCATAGCTTTGGCTCCCAAAATGATTGCTGCTGTGTAAAGTGGTCATAGATGGAACTTCAGCAATCTTCTCACTCTCTGTCAAATAGTTTGATTCCATGGGTGCTATGTATAATCACTGAGTGGCTTAGGGTTTGGAAAAGCATCTGGAGAAACATGAAAGAGAAGCTGAGAAAGTTAAAAGAAGGTATCCAGCACAGGTGGAAACAGTATCCCATGGTGCATAACATTCTTACTTAAAAAGGGCACTGCCAAAGGTGAGCTAACTCACTATGCATTACTGATCAGAGATGCCACGGAGCCTGTTCCCATAGTACAGGCTGTTGTCACTGGTGTTGGTTGCATGCAGGAAGTAGAGGTTGAACACTTATTACTGAAGACATCACAAGCTTTGGTTGCAGAACATGAAGCTATCAAACTTGGATTGAGTTGGAAGCTCCCTCCTTATTTGGCCATCCCTTGTATTGCCAGATGACCCTGTGCTGGCTGCTCAAAGAGAACTGTCACATGAAATACTGTTCGAATTCAGATCCTATGCTCACACGACTGATAGATATGCTGAGGGTGATAGTTCCATGAATACATAGTGGCACAACTGTTATGGGTGAAGTAAAATGTATTCCTTTTGGATTGAAGGTTCACTCCACCTAAAAATTCAAAGTGTGGCATCGTGAGAAAGAACCCGAGGCAGAGTGCATCATTATCTCCATTGGAAGTCAGGGCTATTAGATGACTTTTTAAAACAGACTTAATGTGCCAGTTAAAGCACATTCTGACCATTTGTGCTTATAGTAATAGATAAATGCTGTGATCTGTCCTGGTCCTGGAAGGAAACTTTTTCTTTTCACAGTGGGCCATGATTATTATGGGATTCATCACCAACCAAGCCACAGAGAATAAGTGACGTCTGCTCTGGCATAGCAGCCCGGTATTCAGTGTGGTGCTTTGAATGAGAATGACCCCTAGGGCTCCATGTATTTGGATCTTTTGTCCCTGATTGCCGATGGCTTTGTTGGGGAGTTTGTATACAGGATGTGTGCCCATGCCTGAGGAAGCAGGTGACTGGGGGTGGGCTTTGGGAGTTCTTAAGCCTTGAAGGATTTCCTGTGGCTCTCTGCTTCCTGTGCCTGCTTGAAGATGGACGTGATCCTCTGTCAGCTCCAGCCAGTTCTTGCCACCACACCTCCCTACCATAATGTACCGATTCCTCTGAAACCATGAGCTCAAATGAACTCTTCCTTTAATAAGTTGTTTGTTTTGATCATTGTTTTTATCATAGCAACGGGAAGTTACTAATGCATTCACCCATAAATGTTAAACAATAACACACATCAAGATCACTCCCACCAAGTTTAAGGAGCATCACCGAAGAGGAGACACAAAGAATGTAAGAGATGGAGAATGTGATAGAGGGCTATGTGGTTACCTCTGCTGAACTGATATATTTCCTCCATAAGGATGGAGGGAGGCTCATAAAATATAGGAAGCACATTAATCTTACATAGCTCAGAAAGTTCACAAACCATATGTAAGAAGCTCAGAAAATTGCAAGATCCAAGGAAATCTTCATCCAGTTTACATAAATTAACATAATGTCTGGTATAGAAGAAACTCCAGGGGAAGTATCTGCAAGATGAGCAGGGAGATCTCAGGGACACAGTCTGCATGAGTCCATACACTTACTGCGGGCTTCTTGGTAATGTACCCACATTGGTACCACTTACATTCCTTTCTGTAATTCGTCATCCATGCTCTATAACCCCCAAAATCTCATTGGCTCACCATGTAATACTTGGGTAGAATCTTTTCTTCCATCTACTGCCAGTGCTGCAGGGGTTTATTCTTTTCCACCCAGGCAATGCCATTTAATCCCCACATAATGTTAACTGCCATGCCCTCTAACACCAGTGTGCATTTATTCATTTATTCAAGGGCATGTTTATCAGACAAGGGGAAGAGAGAAGCAAGGCCATCTTGTGGCTTCCATTCAACATGCCTACCATACAGGCCTTTACACATGACCTTATATTATTTTTAACTTTCACCGGCTCACGTCTTTTCTTTGTTTTGAATTCCCAGGGAGGGAGGTGACCGCCTCCCCTTCTTTCTAGTTCTTTGGCATTAAGTTGCCCTTCATGTTTTTATAACTGCTTCTCATATGTTTGGAAATAATATGTTCACTAAGCTCTCCTTGAATCTTCTCATGTGACCTATTTTTCCTGATCTAACTGCCCAGACAAAACAAACTATAGGTTTGGAAATTACCAGATTACTCCTGTGGATACAAAAATCACACACAAAAAAGCTAGAGACATTTCTCCCACTGTTTAAGAATTTCACCCTTAGAGATTTCAACATTTTGGTATAATTTCCAGTTTTACTTTTGAAACCTCTTTGTTTGCAGGGATATCATTTCCCACTCCTCAATTGACTGCTAACATCATGAAATAGCCTCGGCATTTGGAAGTACAGCAAGTACTGAAATTGAACTGAGTAATAACATAGAGAATAGAAAATAATCTTTACTATCAAACTGCTTCAATCATACATTACTCTGTTGGAAGCAAAGACAGGCTTTCCTGTAGGTCAGCAGTTGGTGCCATTTATGCAACTGTGGTGGAGTAGTGTGGTACTTATTTTTACTTTCTTCAGCTTATGTGAATTGATTTTTATAAACAGTGAATATCTCTTTTCTTACATTGCTGGATAGGGTTAGTGTAACCAGAGCTGAACCTGTGCCTTTTTCAGATCATAGCGCTGTATTCAGTATTGATTTCTTAACTTCCCTTTTTGTTTCATGGCTACATAGCTAAAAAGTTACTAATATGTTGTTTTTAAGATCTTGAGCTAATAACTATAAGAAGAACGTCTCACAAACTTTCATTAGAGTATCTATTTGTTTGTTAGCTTTTTTATGTGTGTGTGGGGGAAGGTATGTAACGTGTGCATATGTGTATATTTGTGTGTGATTTCACCTGATTATGTCTGATTTTTGGAATCAAAGGAGGATATCAGGCTTCCTGTTCTATAACTCTTCATTTTATTCCTTTGAGACAGAGTCTCTTGCTGAACCTGTAGCAAGACTTCTAGCCAGCCAGCCTCGGTGACCCTCCTGTTTTTGAACCCCACAGTGCTGAGGTTCTAGGCTCCTATGAAACCACAGGGATTTGGTTCTAGTTCTAGGATCTACACTTGTGTCCTCTTGCTTGTCAGCAAATACTCTCACTCCACTGGGTTCCTACCTCGATGTGTTGCAGTGGTTCGACAAGGAAAATGATTCTACAAAAAAGAAATAGAAGGTAAACATTTCTCTGCATTGCATTTGTCTTTTCTAACCAGCTTATATGTTAAAATACAGGCCAATTTGTAGGTAAGTGAGAGATAAAAAGATAAACTAAAAGATAGGTGAATGATATTTGAATGACACATAATTGAGTAAATAGATAATAGATGGTAGAGAGACAATCAATGATAGGTGATAGACAAATAGATGATAAATTGATAGTAATGATAGGTGAAAGTGACAGGTAGATAGATGATACATAGATAGATGATATAAAGATAGACGATGATAGATATATGATAGAGATAGATGATAGATACTAGATGATAGATAGATAGACAGACAGATAGATGACAGATAGGGAGTGCACAATGAAATTATCTGTGATGGAAAAGATACTTAAATGTAAATAGAAGTAAATGAACTTGGTTTCAAATACTAAGTCACATTTCATATGTGGACATAAGTTTCCAGAAAGCAGCTATGAATAGGACTACAAAGGCTGATTGATTAGGACTTAGATGATACAGAAAAGTTGGAGTGTTGCAAATCCAGGGTCAAATTATCTTAATAGTATCGCAGGCTCAAAACAGAATTTTCCACTTTGCTATAACCTGCTAACTGATGTTTCCACAAATATATTTGAAAAATGTGTTGATATATGATTTTTCTTTGTGTCCTTCTTTGGAACTCTTACCATGTTGGATCATGGGGTTTGAGAAAACCCAAATCTGTGCTCCTGGACCATAGTCACTCCTATTTGGCTCCAGAATAAACCACTTATTCCATGTTTGGAGGTAAAAGTGTTTCCTGAGTCTACAGATATAGTCCTTATGTTCACATAAATTTATCTGTGTACATCAATTTATCTGTAGATATTAAGTTTTTAAAATGTAACAAATGAAGTATGCTATATATATTATTTATGTTGCATGTAATATATTATGTATAAGCACAATGAAATTACATTTTATGTATTTATTTATTGTATGTATTTTGTGCGAGTTTGTGATGTGAGTCTGAGTGTGCACAATAGACCACAACAATCATTCGGAGGGCAGAGGACACCCAGGCACCTTGTAACTGAAGCTGTTGCCTCTCACATTTCTAGGTGTTCTTTCAGCAAATTACTTATCACCATTAGAGCAGTGGAAGTAAAAACCTACACTCCTCTGTCCAGCTTTTGTAACTGCATCACCAGTTCTTTACCACTGAGCCATTTCCCCAGCACCAATGTTTACTTTTCATATTTTTAGTTATAGTGTTATGTAAAATATCATTTGTCTATTATCTTTGCTTGAAAACAGACTTACATGACATTTCATGAATCATTTTTTCTTTTTGTTCTGGTTATTACGGCACAAAGAAAATCTTTATTTTTACAGAATCAATTACATGTTAAGAGTTGTTAACATTAATATATCTGTGGTATGGGTTTCCTTATTTCATGTTTATAAATATGTATATGTATAACTATAAAACTATCTTTTTATTATTCAGGATATATTAAAATCATTTTCTGAGTTGAAGAAATAGCTCAGCAGATAAGAGTGTTTTCTGGACAAACATAAGACCTGAATTCAAATTCTCAGAACACACATGAAAATTCAGGGACCAGCAATCCTGCTGCTGTTGATCAAGGAGCCAGAAAGATCTCTGAATTTGCTGGCTACCAGCATAGCTCTGTGAAAGAACTTCTCTCATTAGAATAAGATGGAAGAGCTGATTGTGGTGGTACACACCATTAATAGCAGCACTATAGGATGTAGAGGCCAGCCTAGTCTACATAGTGAGTTCCAAGCCAGCTGGGGCTATGGGGAGACCAAGTTCCAAAGAGACAACCACCACTACCACCACCACCAACAACAACAAAACTAAAACAAAACAGAAAAAAGGGAAAAGTTGAGAGTGAAAGACCAGCAACCTCACAATCTGCACACACTCCTCCCTGCACACACCTGAGTGACCAGCACACATACACACACAAGACACATTCACAAATACACACACAGGAGCATGTCTGGATTGTAACTATCTTTGAATCATACTTGAACCTCACATTAATCCTACATATTTGTGGTGCTGGAGAGATGACCCAGTGGGTAAGAACACTGAATACTCTTGCAGAGGACCTGGGTTTGGTTCCCAGCTCCACAGCGTGGCTGACAACACTCTGTACCTCCACTTTTGGGGGATCTAAAACATTTTTATGGAATCTACAAGTATTGGGCACACATGTGAGTGTACATACAAACTGATAAAATACTCATACAAATAAAACAAAAATAAATTAAAAAATAATTTCTGCAATGTACAAAACATATGTATAAAATACGTGTAGTAAACATAAATCTATAAAAATTCAAAAATCAGATACTTTTTTTGATTTCTAAAAATGTTTTTCAGATATTTCCAAACTGCCTGGAAGGGAGCTGAATAACCGCCTCTGTCTGGTAGAGCTTCTCAAATTGCACCATGCCCATCCCCTACCTTGGGATCAGCTGAAGCCTCTCCTACTACTGCAGGGCTAGACTTCTCCACCCTTTACCAGTGGTCCAGACACTTCCAGCCTGCTGAAAGCACCTGAATCTGGCCTTCTCCTAGCAGTCTTCCCAAATTATGATGTCATGATGATCAGAACAGTATACTGGCCCGGACCTTAAAAGGAAGCCTGAGAGTATCTGATTGGTGCCTGATTTGGGCCCCTGTGGGAACTGATGATCAGCTGGTCTAGAGTCATATGGTCCTTCCTATATAAAACTAAAAGAGATAACCTGAAGCCTAGATCAACCAACTCTTCATACCTAATATACCTAATAAAGAAACAACCAAGGCAAATCAAGAATACAAGCAAAATCAGTCTCAATTCAAAAAGAAAGACTTGAGATTCATACCAGAATCATAAACAAAACTCACATGCCAAAATCACAGTGAGCAAATAAGAATATGAAAAACCCAAATACTATGTCTCCACCAAACATGGCCAATCCTATAGAGAACTTATACTATAAGAATTCCCTAGAGACAACACAAGACACAAAATGTAGAATCATAAACATGATAAAAGAGTTCAACAAACTTAAAGAACACACACACACACACAAAACAAAAAGATTAAAGAGAAGACAGGGACAAACTTCTGACTTAATTCACAAAAGAGATAGAAATATTGAAGAAACCTGAGGCTGAAATAAAGGAAGTAAAACACCCAGTAAGCCAATATGAAATGAAAGAAGAAAGCTTCAGCAATAGAATGAATGGAATATGAATGAAATGGAAAATAGAATAATAACACCGGATGATAAAGTTGAAGAACTGGACCACTCAAGCAAAGATTATAAATTAAAAAAAAAATAATGGAATATGTAGGAAATGTAGGACACCGTAAAAAGACCAAATATATGAATCATACACATAGAGGAAAGAGAATAATCTGAAGATGATGATATTGACAAAATCATGAGCAGGATTGTAGAAAAAAAAGCTTCCCCAAATTAAGGAAAGACATGCACATATAAATAAAGAAGCACATAGGACAACAGAGAGGACCAGAAAAGAAACTCACCATGCCATATCACAGTGAAAACACTAAATATCCAGAGATAAGAGATAATACTGAAAAATGCAAAAGAAAAAGAAGTTACATATAAAAGGAAACCCATCAGAACTATAGCTGGCTTTTCAATAAAAACTATGAAAGCCAGAAGAACCTGGACCTGTATATTTCTGGTACATAAATGCCAACCCAGAATACTTCACTTAGAAAAAAAAAAATGTCTACCATAGTGGAAAGAGAATGAAAAATCTTCGATTCCATGAATAGGCTGGAAGAATTCATATTCAGAAAACCATCCCTGCAGAGTATATTTGAAGCAATACAAAGAGCTGAAAAATGAAACAGCTAAACTCACATGCAACAGAAAGAAACTAAATGAAGGTATAACTGGAAAACAACAAATTTTGATCAAGAATGCAAACAGAAATTAAAATTTTGGGAACCAATATTCAGTTTTCAATATAATATCAATGGACTGAACATCCCCAGTCAAAAGACACAGACTTTTTGAATGTATTAAGAAGAAAATTGATCTTTTTGTTGTCTGCAAGAAATCCAACTCACCTTCAAGGACAATTACTACCTTAAGGTGAAAGGATTAAAAAAAAATTGCAAGTAAATATTACTAAGAAAAAGCAGGAGTTCCAGTTCTATTATCTAACAAAATATACTTCAAACTAAAACTAATCAGAAGAGATTAATTTTACCTAATCTCTTCTGATTAGATAAAACTAATGGTCAATCAAAATGAAACAGTCACCAAAAAAGATAGTATAGTCATGAAAACATATTCACCAAACTCTGGTGTAATCAACAATATTAAAAATATATATTCTACATGATATTAAGACACAGATTAATGCCAACTCCTTATTAGTAGAAGGCTTTAATACCACACAGTCTCCATTAGACTGATCAATCTGACAGAGCATAAACAGAGAGACATCAGAATTAAACAATGCCATACATCAAATGGACCTAACACATATCTACCAAATATTCCACCAAAGCAACAAAAAATAGACTTTCTATTCGGTACCCCATGGAACTTCTCCAAAATAGACCACAAACCGCAACACAAAACAAACCTCAAAAATACAAAAAAGAAAAAGAAGAAAGAATCCCTTGAATTCTATCAGACCACAAAGCAATAATGCTTAAAATCAGTACCAGAAAAAGTTTTAGTAACTACAGGAACTCACGGATATTAAAGAACACAGTCCTGAATGATGAATAGGTCAAAGGGGAAATTAAGAAAGAAATAAAAATATTGCTGGAATTAAATGAAAAGGACAATACAACACAACAGAACAAAACCTCTGTGACATTTTAAAGGCAATAATAAAAGGGTTGTTTATAGCTCTAAGTGCCTACATTAAGAAAATCAGAAAGAGCACAAGTAACTGACTTAAAAATGTAACTCAAAACTCTTGAAATGCAACAACAAATGAAACCCAAATTCAGTAGACAAGAAGAAATATCAAAAATCAGAGCATAAATTAATGAAATACAAACAAAGAAAAAAATAAAAATAATCAGTGAATCTAAGAGCTGGTTATTTGAAACGGTAAACAAGATAGACAGACCCTTTGCCGAGCTAGCCAAAAGAAAGAGCAACTCCAAATCAACAAAATCAGAGATGGCAGAAGAAACGTCACAACCGATAAGAAGATTCAGAACAATATAAGAGAATACTTAAAAATGTATATGCTATTAAAATTTGAAAACTCTAAGCAAATGGATGTATATCTAAAATCATGGGAATCATCAACGCTAAACCAAGAAGAAATCAGAGGGTTAAATAGACCCATAACATATAAGGAAATTGAAAGAGTAATACAAAACCTCCTGACTAAAAAAGTCCAGTTCCAGGTAGATGTACAACAGAATTCTACCATACATTTAAAGAATATATACAACCAATATTACATAAAATATTTAAAAAATTGAAACAGAGGGAGAACTCCCAAGTTCCTTTTATGAAGCCAGCATTGCTATAATACTAAAACCAGGTAAAGATCCAACCAAAAAATAAATAAAAATTCAAACTATAGACCCATATCCTCAATGAACATAAATGCAAAAATTCTTAAGAAAAATACTTCCAAATAATCAAACACATCATGATTAAACCGTCTGTATTCCAGAGATGCAGGGATGGCTCAATATAAGTAAGTCAATAAATATCATAGATAACATATATGGACGCAAAGATAAAAATCACATGGTCATCTCAATTGATGCACAAAAGGCCTTTGATAAGATTCAATGTCCATTTACATTAAAAACCCTATATATAACTGGATTGGAGCGAACACACCTCAACATATCTAAAACTATATACAATAAACCCACTTTCAACATCATTCTAAATGGAGAAAACTTGGAAGCATCCCCTTTTGAATCAGGAACCTGACAAGGTTGTCCACTCATTTTTAATATAGTACTTATAACTCTTGCTAGAGAAATAAGTCAGGAGAAAGTAATTAAAGGAGTACTAATTGGAAAAGAAGAGATCAAATTATGCCTTTTTGCAGATGGCATACTATACCTAAAAGATGCCAAAAATTCCACCAGAAACTCCTAGAAATGACTAACACTTTCATAAAAGTGGCAATTTATAAAATTAATCTACAAAAATCTGGAGCCTTTCTATAAAACAAATAAAAATTAATTGGAGAAAGAGTATATGGAAATCCTCCCATTCACAGTAGCTTCAACAAAATAAAATATCTCAGAATAAAGAACAAAGACAATAAAGGTCTGTAAAATGAAATTTTTAGATCTTTAAAGGAAGAGATTGATGAGGACACCAGAAGATGAAAGGATCTCCCATCCTCACGGATTAGAAGGATTAATGAATATGTCCATCGTATCAAAAGCAAATATAGGTTCAATGCAACCTAATAAAAATCCCCATGACATTCTTCACAGAATTAGAAAAAAAGCATCCTAAAATATATATGGAATGACAAAAGACCCCATATAGCCAAAGCAACCCTGAGTACAAAGAATAATGCAGAAGGGGATTAATATACCAGATTTCACACTATATTATGGAGCTGTAGCGGTAAACACAGCATGGTCCTGGTATAAAAATAGTTCTGTAAATCAATGGAACCTATTTGAAGACCCATACATAAACACATATTTCACAAAAGGGCCAAGAACACTCACTGGAGAAAAGAGAATCTTCACCAAATAGTGTTGTCAAAACTAGATCTTAACCTGTAGAAGAATGAAACTAGATATTTATTTTTCACCTTGCACAAAAGTCATCTCCAAATGGATCAAAGAACCTCAAAGTGAAACCTGAAACTCTGAAATGGTTAGGAGAAAACATTGGCAGTAATCTACAAGATAGTTGTTTAGGAAAGGACTTTCTAAATCAGCCATTTTTTGCTCAAGAATTAAGGCCAGCAATCAAGAAATGGGACCCCATTAAACTAAAAACTTCTGTACAACAAAAGAAACAACCAAGAATGTGAAGAGAAAACCCACAAACATGAGAAAATCTTCACCAGTAATACAACTGACAAAGATTTAGCATAAAGGATATATAAAACATTCACACAAAAAAGAAAATCAAGAAAACAAAACAAAGTAACCCAACTAAAAGATGGGCTAAGGATCTGAGCAGAGAGTTCTCAAAAGAAGAAATAAAATGACTAAGAAACATCTTTAAAAGCATTAAACACATCAAGAAACACATCAGGAAAATGCAAATTAAAACCACTTTAAGATTTCATCTGATCTGAGTCAAGCTGGTTAAGATAAAGAGAACAAATGATACCAAATGCTGGAGAGGATGTGGGGAAAGGGAAATGCTCATTCACTACTGGTGGAATTGTAAACTCATGTGATATCTATGGAAATTAGTGTAAAGAACTCTTAAAAAGCTAAAAATGAAACTACCACTTGACCTGGTTATACCCAAAGGACTCATCCCTTTGCAGAGACACTTTTGCATATATATTTTTGGTGCTCTCAGAATATCTAAGAAATGGAAGCAACCCAATTGTCCCTCAACTAATGAGTGGATAATGAAAATGTGGTACCATTTACACAATGAGTAAGGAAATCATGAAAATGTAGTCAAATGGAGGAACTAGAAACTGTTAAGTGAAGTAGTACAGATGCAGAAAAACAAATGGCATATGTTCTCCCCCGTCTGTGGATCCTAACACCAAATCCTTGTATGTGATTATGTGCCCTGAATGAATTGCATGAACCATGAAAACGGAAAGGAACCAGGGACGTAAAGTGAAAAAAGGAACCTGAGAGAATAGTAGCAGACAGGTGTTAATAAGGAAAAAGTAGATAAAATGGCATTATTTAAATGGAAGTGGGAGGAGGTAGAGATATTAAATGAACTATGGAATAAAAAGGGAAAAGAAAGAGCTCAAGACAGGTGGAGTCATAGGAGACTGTCATCATGAAGGAAAAAACAGGGAGAATGGGGACACTGTAATAGTGAAGGCGTGGAGGGAAGGTTAGACAGGCCGACAGAGAGGAGAGATAAGTGACGCCTGGCCAGTGTGTATTCCATAGGGAGCCATATTAGTCTAACAACATAATGACAATTTACACATATAATGTACCTTCATGGGTCCATGTGCATAGTTGAAGGCTACATAACAAGAAACAGTTCCTGACAGGAGAAACCTGCCTTTGAGTTATCGGCCAAGTTGGTCCAAAGAGACTCACAAAATTAACAGGCTATTGCCATAGCCCTTGATTGCCTCCCAAAAGTTGAAGGTAAGAGCCTATCGTTGAAGACTGGACATACTGTGGAGACCGGATTTTCAGCAGTGGGACTGAACTGACTTGGAAGCCACTTCCTCTGAAGGCTCACTCTCATAGCTCTGGGGAGCACTACACAAGCTTTTAGGTTCATCAACTGATGACCAAACACAAGCTTAATGACCAAATGACCACACTAATGGCCAGCACATATCCAATGCAATCTCTACACCCAAGACTCACACAACATAGAACAAGGGGTAAAGAGGACACTAATGAATCTCTCAACTCTCATTAACACAGCTCTTTCATGCAGCAGAGAGCCAGGAATACAAAAGGTCACAAATGGCCAAAGAGCAGAGGTTTGGATTCTACAAAGTGTGGGTCCCAAGACAGGCCTCCTTTATTACACTTTCCTCACCCATCACTCAGGGATCATTGTGGCAAAAGGGGGTATTAAGATTCTAAGAGCCAGAAAGGAAGTGCATGTCTACAGCAAAATAGACTACAAACTCCTGGGACCCTGCTCATCCGTACATCACATACAGCAGTGATGCTATCATGCTCAAGATCCATGAAAACTCATGCAGACAAAAACCCAGCATGGAACTGGGAAAAGGGTATCACACCCCAATGTTAACTCGAGAAATTGTGGTGACTGATTATTGCTGGATGAGGAGGAGCTAATCTTCTTGAAGTGAAGGTCTCTGGATAGACCTCAGTGGATGAACTTGCACTGAGGATTGTCAGGGAACACTAACAAGACCCAATAGTCCTTTACACAAATAACAGAGCGCATGAATTCTAGGTGAATGGAGGGTGTCTGGGAAAGGGGGTCTCAAAGTAGTGAAAATTGCTTGATAGATTCTGTATGAAGTACACAAAAATTCACTTAAAATATTGAATAAAAATTATCGTGTTATTGTGAACTCAAATATTTGTTTCACTCTTTTCTCTGAACAATGCCACAGACAACATCGTGTTTTAAAATAATAAAACCTTTTCACTATCAGAACAAAATATTCAAATACTCAAATATTTTTACCATGAGAATTTCAATTTTTCCTTGTAAGAATAGTTTACTGAGGAAAGTGAAGAGAAAAGGAGGGCCTGGAGAGATGGCTCAGTGGGTAAGAGCACTGGCTGCTCTTTCAGAGGACTGGGATTTGATCACAGCATCCACATGGTGGGTCACACCTGTTTGTAACTCCGGTTCCAGGGGAATGATGTACTCTTCTGACCTCCATGGGTACTGTATGACACAGGTGCACTTACCCACATGCAGACATAAAACTTATACACATAACATAAAAATAAAGATTAAAAAAAAAGAAAACTGAAAAAACTGGTATGGTGTTAAATAGAGTTGATAAGATGGAAATCATTTTATTATCAGATACACAGAACTTTTCACTTTTTATTCTGTACTATTTGTTTTATTATGCAGTAAAATTGTCTATTTGCATCACAAGTCTCACTGTTATCGTAAGCTTATTTTTTCATTTGTCTGAATTGATGTTGGACTGGGTATATCTCTTAATAGAAAGCATGGCTCTGTATCTAATCAAGCCCCTTATTTAGACTTAGATGAATGAGGTTAATAAAGAATTTTCTATTATTTCTTTGATTTTCAGACTTCTGCTTTGCTCTGACCACAGATGGAGAACTCAATTCATCTTAGAAAATAAACGCATATTTGAACAGTCTTGATAGACACAAAAAACAACAAAAACCTTATCTAATACCCCCAAATAATCCTTGCACTTCAGGAACATCGTAGAATTAGTGCCATTTCTATGGGTCCATGATTTTTTTCCTTCCCACTTCTTTTGTAATAAATTGTTTGGTAGCTACTATTATGTTAGTTTTAAAGGATATTTTATCTCATAGACTGAGAGGACCAGAGAGGCACAATCACACTCTCATCCACATTTTTTAATTCTCATCTTCTGTATTCAAATGTTATATACAGACACAGAGATGAAACTATAGATATTTAAAGAAAATATTTCATTCAGTGCAAACTTTAATTCCGGCTGTCAGAAGGAAAAGAGGACTTTTGTAAGTTCAAAGCCAACCTGGTCTATATAATGAGTTCTAGGTCACCCATGGCTACCTAATGAGACAGAATAAATCAAACAAAACTCAAATACCAAAAACCCTTAGAAACTCATATCTTTATCATTATTCCTAGCTACTCATAAAACTCCTCCAGTTTGTTCGACTTATTTCATACACCACAACTACAAGCCTGTCTGAATCAATGCTGCCTTTAGATTTCCAAGAAATAGCGATATGTACTTTTATTTCGTAAATGTATGGGGTCTGTGTGTGTGTGTGTGTGCATGCGTGTGTGTATGTACATGTGTGTTTCTTGAAATGTGACTGGCATGGCATGCATGAAGATGTCAAAGGACAACCTCTGGGGCCATGTTCCACTTTCCACTTTGTTTGAGGCAGGGTGTCATTGTTTGTCCCTGCATACATCTGGCTAGCTGGGCTAGAAATCCCAAGGATTCTTTTGTCTCTGCACATGGCTGTGCTGGGATTACAGATGCTCAGTTCTATGCCTGACTTTTACCTGAATCCAGGGAATACAAAGTCAGATCCTCAAACCTGAGTGGCAAACACTTTACTCACTGGACGATTTATCTATCCCACAAATAACATTTATAATGAAAGCAATAATGTTAGTGATAAACTATTGAATACAAAAGTACTTAAATCTAAATACTTTAAAAAATATATCCAGACAAGTGTCACAGTATTATACTGGGAATATAACTTCACATACTGAGTTTATTATTCTTCCTTTACATTTTTTTTGCTTGGGCACTCATTCTGCTTTTTTTTAAATTAACAGTAGTTCCTATTCAGCACATATTATTTATGAACTGATCATACATGTAGTTTCTTGGAGTTTCACATTTATTTATTTCTAAGAGGAATAGATGAACCAACTACATATGGAAAAATAATTGTGGGGGCTTCACAGAAATTATTTCTCTTGGTCTCCGTTTGAATTCTGTACTTATTGAGGTGACAATGATTGAAAAATATCATAGAAGAAGGTGCATGTTATAAGCATAATATAGAACACAAAAATGAACATATGAGTTAAAGGACTGTTGATTCTTCTGGAGGTTTGTATTTATGTTGCCATAAATTGCTCTGAAACTATTTCTAGGTGTTTCTAATTTAGTAAAGAACACTATCTGTCAACTCTTATAGTTGATGCCCTTATTTCTTTGTTTTAAATTCATGTCCTTTTAGCTCTAGAGAACATTTCATGCTTTATCAATCACCTTTGAGATACTTAGAAAACCTCAATATTTATAACTATGTAACACATTGTCAGTTACGATGTCAGGCAAAACTATAAATTACGTAGGATATGAAACTAAACAATTACAGTTTTGAGAAAAACAAATGATCACAGCTATCAATCTAGCTGGACAGTAACAATATCAACGTTTTTATTATTATTTTATGAAGATTTTGCAGAGAAGGAAAGACATTTAAAAAGAGTCATAACAGAAAGTTTCACACGGTGGCTGTAGTAATCAATATGAGATGTAATGATGTTGGCTAAGGGTTAGGTAATGGGAAGAGAAATTGCAGCATAAACTCAAGTGATATTAAGGTGAAAGAACTGCAGAATAGAATGACTTATCGGTAGGGAGTGTACTAGCAAAAGCGTCAGAATGACAGCTGTATTTCTGATGAAGTTCAGGGTAATATTTACTGAGATAGATAACATAGGAAGGACAAAAGCTTTGCAGATGGTATGATGATCACTTTAGAGACAGTGAGTGAGTGTGTGTGTGTGTGTGTGTGTGTTGGTGGGAGACACTTGGGGACTGAACCCATTTCCTTGTGCCCACTTGGCAAGTGATGTACCAATGAGCTCCTTCCCCAGTCCCATACGTTTTTCCCATATATATTGTGATGGTGTCCTAGTTAGTTTAATTTATCAACTTGACATATTTGGAACAGGAGAATCTCAACTCAGCACTTCCTACATCAGATTGGCCTTTGGGCATGTCTGAGTGGAATTTTCTTGATTGTTGACTGATGTAGGAATGTCCAGTCCAAAGTAGGCAATACAGTAACTAAGCAGGTGGCCCCAAGCTGAATAAGAAAGCTAGCTGTGTGAACCATTCAGAAAACCAGTAAGCAGCATCACCCCATGGTTTCTCCTTCAGTTCCTGCAACGAGGTTTCTGTCTTGAGTTCCTACATTGACTTCCCTCAGCAATGCCCTGTGACCTGTAAGAAGAAATAAATCCTTTCCTCCCCAAGTTTGCTTTTGTGTTTTATCAGAGCAACAAAGAAACTTGAACAGATGGTTAGTTTTATCAACCTGAGACAATCTAGAATCACCTAAAAAGAGAGGCTCCACGATTGTGTTTGGTTCGCATTGCTATGGAGTAATTTTCTTAATTTTGTTAACCAAGGTTGGAAGACCACCCTGAATGTGGACATCTGCATCTCATAGGCTGGACCAGAATGGAATGCAAAAGGAAGTAAGAGAGCACACATTAACTTACTGTACTCTGCTTTAGACTGCTGTGCAAAGTGACGAGCTGCCTTGCCTCTCTGCTACTCTGACCTCGCCACCATGACGGATCGTAACCAATTAAAAGGATGATTACCGTATGCTCAGACAAAACAACATGGTTTAGAGTATTTGCCAGCTTTGAGGCATAATTATTGTACTACAAATGGATTACACATCTAAAAAAATAATTTCAGTGCATTTATTCTGTTTGGTATGGATCTGGCCGCTAAGCTGCTTTGTCAGGGAACTTCATTACAACAGGAAAACAAACTCTGTGTGTGTGTGTGTGTGTGTGTGTGTGTGTGTGTGTGTGTGTGTGTGTGAATTTTTTATTGACTTTTTTAGACTTTTTGGATGATGCTTTTTAATCATATTAGACACCCTCCCCCATCCACAGACCCTGTAGGACTCCAATGGATTTCATGCATTATGTCATATGCCACATGCATTCACAGACTTTTGGTGTAGGTTTTGTTCTTACTTAGCTAGCTGCCTGACAATAGAAAGCAAATATGAAATCTCCATGCTTTCCTTCTGAATAAATTTATAGTTATCAGTGTATCTTAAATGTGGTTTCGCTTTGTCTCCAGGCTCACCTGTTTGGAACCTTTAGCTTTCCTTCTTGGTTCCCTCTGGTGCACCTGTTTCTCAGGCATTCGTTATTTCATTTTCTCCTATTCACTTAGCTTCCAAGGATGTTTTTGTAGTTACTTCCTAGTTTGGTCATGTTGGGGTCCAAGGAGATGCTCAACATTGCATATGTTCTGTTTCACCTTTCTGGGTTTTGTTTTGTATCTTTCCTATTGCAGCATCCTGAAACTCTTCTATGCATTAGGAAGAAGAACATCTCTTCTTCAGTTTCTGGATAGAATGCTGTCTGTCCTATGTATTTGGGTTTTCAAAAACTGTGTATGTGTGTGCATGTGTGTATATAACAATATACAATAAACTTATTTCATCCTGCTGAATTGACCCATATATATTCTCCAGGTATTTTTATTTATCGTGTGTGTATGTGTATGTGTTTGTGTGTACATAGCACAGTGCCTTAGTAGTGTTCTTTGATTCCTTGCTTATTAATTTTACTGTATTATAGATTTCTGCTTAATACAATACAAAAACCTGACAAAAATGAGGAAGGACTTCCTGGAAGAAGTGTGGTTAGTATTATGAAGGATGCTCAAATCTTAGAAGCTAAGTATTACAGAGGTCTCATTTGATGGATTTAAATGTTTGCAACAGTAATACTCATGAATTAAATGGGTTGATCAGTGTGTGTCTAATGCTGTCCTTTGTAATTAGTGTCAATATCATTTTCATAATCAGGGTCCACAAATAAAAAATGTTCATATCGTCATATAAAATCATAGCATTATTTATTAGAATTTTTCTGAACCACAGGGCTCTCTGAATAACTTCCATCCATATAATCAAGACTGGAGTAAGGGAATGATGTTGAAATGATGATACACTTTCCATAAACACACGTTTTAAGTCTATGAAGAAACCTTGTGCATGCTAGCCAACATCCAATTACTGTTGCTGTTGTTTTGTGACAACTGCACCTGGAAGCTTTCCCTGCTGTAGTGGACAGATGATTGATGGCCTGGGGCTTTCCACAGAGGGTGGTTAAAGTTAGAGCATAGCACTTTTTGTTTTTATAATATCCTTAGTTTTCAGCCATCCTGTAAAATATCGTCCCATAATGTAGTGCCTGCTAAGCAGACTAAGATTTGGTTACTAATAAATACATTATAAACCCAACAGGCTTTGATATTTAACACTAAAATGGAAACTACAATATAAAGTACCATTCCATAATTTCAAGACATGAGCCACATGGCAAATCTGTGCAATTATATAGTAAGTAATGCATCTGGGAGGATAAAGAAAGCTAGCACATTAAGCAGGAATGCAGCGATACAGATTCAGAGACACATAAACATTTGCAGTTTTATGGATCATGAATTCATCCATGTAAGTTCTCGTTTTTCACCCCATCCCCGCTCATCATACATTCAGAAAATGCATATGTAGAAATAAAGAAAAGAGGTATCATGGCAAGAGAAATTTAGAGGAAAAATATTTATAGGTTTAGGGCTTAAAGAGTTGAAAGGCAAATATAATATATATATATATATATATATATATATATATTAGGAAAATAATTTCAAGACTAAAAAGGTTAGTTATATGGCAAAAAGTTTCCTGTTGGAATGAACAGCTATGTTCTACAGCACATCACCCTGACAGAAGTACATAACAATTTACACAGGCACAACATAGAAACGTTTGGAGGGAGAAAGCTCCTTCACACTGGAAGCTAGAAATTAACCAAATGAATTCAGAATTATTTTAAGACCCCATTTTTTTTAAAGATACATACAAACACTCCTCACCACACACATTAGCATAGTGTATGTGTGCCTGAAATGTGTGCATATTTGCTGATACACAAACTTATGCCTATACATGTGAAGATCCTAGATTGATATTATATTTCTTCCTAAAGTACTCAGAATATTTTAGAGAAAATGTTTTCATTGAACCTGGAACTGATCATTTTGACTAGACAGGTGGTTCAAGCAGCTCTAGAAATTCTGCTGTCCTCCATAGCACTGGACTTAAGGAACTGCAATGCCTCTCCAGGCTGTCATCTAAGTGCTGGTGTTCCAAGTTCAGATCTGCATGTCTACTGAGAAAGCACTTTATCCACTGAGTCATTTCCCTTCTCCTGAGAAAGATACATTTTTACTTAGAAACGTTTTAAACAAACTGAAGGAAAAATGTCCAAGACATAAACTGGCCAGTGATTTGGTGAAAATAAACATGTTTTTGAACATGGAATCTATAGAATTATTATACAGCTTTTCTTTGAAATGTGTAGAAAGCCAAATACTCTTTCTCATTACTGCATTAATCTGAATGAGAATTAAAATACATATAGGTTTCTACTTATATAATAATGATCATAAAATATGGAATGCATACATCAAAGCTCTTTGGATACACGTCACCAGTGGAATATGCCTTCAAACTATACTGGACATGGAATAATTATACTATTTTAACATACATGACTGTTTATTAATGAATTATAATCAGTTTAAACACATAATCCTAGTATGGTGGTCAACATTTCAAATGTGAAAACTGACATAAATTAAGGTGATAATTCTAACTATCTCTCTTCCTCTCATTCTCTCTCTCACCTCTCTCTGTCTCTTGTCAGAGAGACTCCATGGAGCACCACCTGACCTGGAACTCTCTATCTCATAGGGATGTGCCTACCTGTGCCTCCTGGTTGCGGAGAGGAAGGGTGTGTGCCACCCACCAGGCTAATTTTTCATTTTTACTTCCATTCTTTATTTCTCTCTCTCTCTCTGTTTTCTTTTATAGATAATTTAAATAATTTTATTTCAGATTATTAGGGACACAGTTTCATGAGATCAAACTTAATTACAAATTAGTGACTTTTAAATTCATTACTAAATAAGCATTAGGAAGATATCAGTTTGATACTTGTCCATATTCACACAGAGGAGACAACATAATAATTAGTATTCATGCCAAATAACTGTTGGCAATACGATTGAATTCTGATAGAATTTACAAAATCTATTTCCAAAATTATACTGTTTTGACAGGAAATACGACAATTTCATTTTAAGTCCTAGAAGAGGCAAGAAAAATAATAAGTAAACTTAAGGCAAATAGTGTTGGAGAAATTGAACTAATACATAATATATTAAAATTATATTTATTATTATATTTATATTAATATATAATATATTAATAGCAGACACATCTCCAGGATGAATACAGCAGGAAAGCTAACAGAGATATGCATGAAACTGTTAATCTAGGTTTCATATTCAGCATTTTAATAATCAAATTGTGATTTCTGAAGGACAGCCTGGTTGTCATCCCCTATGTCGCAGATGCAATGGAAACACACAAAGAAATGACACTGCATTTTGAAACTATATACGGACTGATTTTTTACTTTTATTATATAAGTGTATAGTTCAAAACAATTCATTTATTCAGAAATGCATAGCTAATTGTGTGAAATAACTTTTTCATTTTTACTTCATTTTTGTGAATTTCATACCATACTTTTGATCATATTAGGTCCCCTTCCTTATCTGTGCCTCGTCTTAGTATAGCCCCCATAAGGTCATATATATATATATATATATGTATATATATATATATATATATATATGTATGTATATATACGTGTGTGTGTGTGTGTGCATGTGTGTGTGTGTGTGTGTGTCTGTGTTCATAGAATCAAATTTGTGTCTCCAGATGCTTTGATGCTTTTCAGGGTAGGTTCCCACACTGGAGTGTGCTCAACCTAGAAATAGTCTCACTCTTGAACAAGACTGGCTGTTTTCTAGAGCATACTCAGAAAGTTTTACAAGAGTTATGTGTATCTGAAGCTAGAAAACTCCATCTTTGGGGTCATTCATTTCCTTTTTAAAAAAATATTTTTTATTTCTCTGATTATTATCCTAAAATTCTACTCCTAAATAATATAACTTACCTACCTACATCTTTTTATATTACACTGAAATAAATAAGAAACACTAAGGTATTTATAATAAAATAGTGTATGTAAATGCTGGAGCATGACTTTGTTGAAGACAGAAGAATGTGCTGACGCCAACACAGCCTGCTCTCCGACAGCAGCTGCAGCTGTGAGGTGATTATCAGAGTTAAGGGGATGCAAAGTGGATTTTCATGGCAAAGTTCTTTACGACAGTAGCAAAACACAGACACTTCTTTGCATAAATGTAAATATTTTCCTAGAAAATCCAGAGTATATTAACGCCTTGAAAGACTACAGCCAGGTCTTCGCAGACATTGGGCGAAGGTAACTGTCGGTGGACCACCGGGCCACTGGGGCACGTGGGTGGGCATGGCAGCTCCCCCTGCTGGGGACCTGCTGTGAGCGTCCAGGCCACTGAAGCTTCACCAGCGCACGTGGATTCTGGGAAGTCCACAGACTTCTTTACCAGAAACACTGGTAAAAAGGCCTGGTGTGAAGAGAATCGCAGCGTGGCTACCTGCCGTGAGGATCTAGCTTCTGTTTTGACCCACAGTGAAATGTGGTATTGAATCAACGTGTTGGAGAAAGCCTTGGTCCACATTAGGATTATTGTGCTGAGGCCAAGAAACAGCCAAAACATAACCTCACGCAAGGGCTGTAAACACCTAACTTTGTTGAAGAAAACCAAGTGTTTCTGACCACTAAGTACCAAGAGATCTGTACTTGACATTCTTAAGTGTGTAAGAGAAACAGATATTAAGTGCGAAATATCCCATCCCCAGAATTTAAATGTAGTCAGAACCAAAACATCATACAAAGAAAGGGAGTGGGTTCTTTGGCACACCTGAGTGTAAGAATTATAGCTCACAACAACCTAGTAAGATATGATTTCTCCGGCATTCGGCTCAGAAATATTGTCAGATGGATGGGATATTTCATTTGCTAATAGAAGACATGTTGTTGGGTTGAGTTTGGGGGCATGTTATGGTGTCGGTGGAGTTGGGGAGAGGTATGAAGATAATCAAAAATTACTCTATGAAGTTCCTGAATCAAAATTTCTCTTTAATTTAAAAAATTCGTGAAAGATTCCTATCTGCTTATATGCAAAATGAAATAGTTTCTGGGCTCAGACAGTTATCATCTGCCTATCACTTCTGGGCATGCCAAGTTTAATATCCTGAAACTATATGCTGCAGAAGGACAATGATTGTCAGGTCTTTTCAGGACACTGTAAGACACCAGGGGCCCTACTTGTGGTCCACAGGTACTTCTAAGTGTCTCCAGCCCAGGAAGCAGAAACTTCCCTCACTACCTCTGTTCCCTCTAGGGAGCAGAGCTTATCCCAGAGAATCACGTTTTAGGGGAAAGATTGCTTGGTATTCTGAGATCTCTCTGCTTCTGTCTTGCTCCCATCAACTCTTTTTTGACGCTTTAAAATTTTTCTTGTATATTTCATTTAATCATATTAAGATCTCCTGCCCCATCTTATACAAACTCCCATTATTACCCTTATTAACTACCTCCATCTAATTTCATGTTCTCATATATATATACACTGCTCAAGCAGGACTGGAGGTTCCACATCCCAACATGTCTGCTTGGATTTTGTCTGACTTGAGGTTACCCGGGACTTATGGATGTGGGAACCATTGATGTGATTTCATATGAGTAACTGATTAGTGGTCTGGAAAACTCTTTCTTTTGTGGTCATCCACCACCTCTGGTTCTTAGAGTCTTTCTGCTCCCATTTACTCAAGTATAACTGAGCCACAAAAGGCAGAAGTTTGATACAGGTGCTCTATTCAGGGATAAGCAGTTTGAAGCTTCTTATCTGAGTTAACTTACCATCTTCTGTATAAGGAAGATTCTGTGGTGAGAGTTGGGAGATGTTTAGATATACAGAGACAACAATAAGCCAGTAGATGTCAGTTTAATACTCTATTCATAGGCTCTCCTATGGTCTGTGACCTGTTTAGCCTCAGGTTTCTAGGTGTGATACCAGAGTCAAGTATGTGTGTACAAGAAGTCTCTATAGTGGTAGTTTGCATATGGCTTTTTCTAAAGGTCTAAAGTACTTTAGGGTTAGTTATCGCTCTGCATAATCCCTCCTTGGTCCTTCGTTCCCATTCCCACCACACTTAACAACTCCTACTCTGTATTTCCGATTTCTCGCTTGATATCACTGAATTCAACCTCCCTTCCAGGAACCTCCATTTCTGCTATGACTATTTATGAGTTTCCAACATTTCTGTGTTTTCAAATTGAAACACATATAACTATAATTTCAATGCTAGCATCCAGCTATAAGAAAGAACATATGATGATTGTTTTATAGGATCTGAGTTAATACACTTGGAGTGAAAGTTTCCAGTTCAATCCATTTGTCTTCAAATTGTATAATTTTTAAAGAACTGATTAATATTCCATTATATATACATACCACACCTCCATTACCCATTCATATTTTGCATATTCGCATGAAAATGACATGACTGGAAATATATATATATGTGTATATATATATATATATATATATATATATATATATATAACACATACAATATAACGTGTGTGTGTGTGTGTGTGTGTGTCCTCATTCAGAGGTATAGTTGGTAAAGACTATGTATCCATTTTATGGATTATCTTTTCACTTGAATGATTGTGTCCTTTTTTATATAGAAGCATTTTAATTATGTGTTCCATTTGTATGTTTGGGACTTAAGGTTTGTGCTATGGGTGTCCCTCTCAGAAAGTCTTTCTCTTTTCCTGTCATTCCTTGTATTCCCTACTCTGTCTTCTATTAGTTTCAAGGTATTGATTGGGTCATATGTTGTTCCATTCTAGTACACACAACTATTTATAGCTTGGCCAGTATAATTCAATGAACCTGCTGTCTTTTCTCCCTTGTATATTTGTGGCTTAATTTTCAAAAGCAGGTGTTTGTAAATGTGTGGATTTAACTCTGTGACCTCAAGTATATTCCAATGATCAAGTGTCCATTTAATGCCAGTACCAGACTGATTTTTTTCTTGAGATCTGAAGTATAATTTGAAATTTGGATGGTAATGCCCCAGCAGTTCTTTCATTATTCAGGATTATGTAGACGATCCTGTTTCTGTGCCTCTATATGAATTGAGATTACTTTTACAATTTCTGTGTAAAATTGTGTTGGACTTTTGATAGGTATTTCATTGAATTTGAAGATTGCTTTTGGTAGGGTGGCCATTTTCATATTAATCCTACTGATCCATGAGCCTGGGATATGTTTCCATTTTCTGTTACTTTCCTCAATTTCTTTCTTCAGCGGTTTAAACATTTTACTATCCTATCCTTCATGTTCTTGGTTAGATTTATTCCAAGATTTTTTTATGTTTTTTGACCGTATTGTGAATGGAACCCTTCATCTGGTCTCTTCTCTGAATGTTTACTGTTAGTACATAGGAAAGTCAAAGACTTTTTTCTGTATTCGTATCCTGCTACACTGCTGAATGCGCTCATCAAATCTAGGGGTTTTCCTGTGGAGTCTTCAATGTCATCTGCAAATAGCGCTCCTTTGCCATCTTCTATATAGATGTCTTATTGCCTAGCTAAAAGCATAAGCACTGTATTGAAAAGGAATGGAGAAGAGCACACATCCTCATCTTGATCCTTTTTTAATAGGAATATTTGATTTTGGTTTTTTGATTTATGATTATGTTGGCCATGGGCTTGTGGTACATTTTCATTTAGTATTACATTGGCCGTGGGCTTGTGGTACATTTTGATTTAGTATTACGTTGGCTGTGGGCTTGTGGTACATTTTGATTTAGTATTACGTTGGCTGTGGCTTTGTGGTACATCCCCTATGTTATTTACCCCCTTGATTTGCTATAATTTTTATTATAAATGTATCATAATTTTTTTTCAAAAGACTTTTCTGTAACAAATGAGATGACTTTGGTTCCTGTCCTGGCCTCTGTTGATGAGATGGATTACATTTCTTGATCATGTATGTTGAATCATCTCTGCATCTCTAGGATGAAGCCAACTTGATCATGGTGGATAACCATTTACTTCTCTTACATTCAGTTTTCAAGTATCTTTATTGAGAATCTTTGGGTCAATGTTCATTAGAGAGACTACCCTGTACTTTCTTTTCTTGTGTAGTTGGTTTGGGTACTAGAATAATACTTATTCCATAGAAAGAATTTTTGACTATTTTTGTCCTTTTTTATTCTATGTAATAATTTGAAGAGGAGTGGTGTTAATTAATTCTTCTTTGAAATTTACTTAGAATTCTTTGCTGTACTCATCTGCACCTGAGTTACATTTATTCAGGAGATTTTTAATTAGTGTGTCTATCTCATTGTTATGAGTCTGTTTAAATTATTTATGTCACTTTGGTTTAACTTTGATAGGCTAGAAAAATTATCCATTTCTTTGAGATTTTTTTTTTGTTTAGTGTATTATAGATTTTTAAAGTGCATCCTTATGGCTTTCTGAGTTTCTTCTGGTTCTGTGTAATGTCTCTTTTTTCATCTTTGAATTTGTTAAACTGGGTTCTGTATGTTTTTGTTTCTGTTAATTTGGTGAAATATCTGTCAATTATATTAATCTTTACAAAGAACCAACTCTTTGTTTCATGGATGCTTCACATTAGTTTCTATTTCATTCATCTGAGCCCTGATTGTACTTATTTCTTCTTGTACCTCCTTTATTTAAGTGGAATTTGTTCATTTTCCAAAGATTTCAGGTGCATCATTAATTTATTTATATGAGCTATTTCTAATATTTTGATCTAGGCACTTAATTCTATAAAATCTCCTCTTAGGACTGCCTTCATTGGGTCCCATAGGTTTTGTTATATGGTGTTTTCATTTTCATACAGCTCTATGAACTTTTTCATTCCTGATTTTCTCCCTTAATCCAATTTTCATTCAGTAGTTCTTTGTTTAGCATCTGAGTTTGTGTATTTTTCCATTTTAATTTTTTATATCTACCATTATTCCTTTACGGTCAGATAGAATACAAGATAATATTTCAAATTTTCAAAATTTGTGGACTAATTTTTTTTGTTTCTTAATATTTGATGAATTTTGGAGTACATCCCATGAACTACTGAAAAGAAAGTGTATTATTTGGTGTTTGGGTGGAATGTTCTGCAGAGGTCTGTGTGGTCCACTGAATTTAGGGTGTCATTAAACTTCATGGATTCTCAGCTTTTGGGGGGTCTGGTTGATATGTCTGTTGGTGACAGTGGGGTACTGAATCACACATTAATACTTTGTTGGAGTCAATTTGTGATTTTAGATCTAATACATTTTTATGAAATTGTTTGAGCCTATGGTTCATGTATGTTCAGAATTGTAATAAAACATTTGTTTGTTTTTCCTTTAATGACTATGGAGTCACCCTGCCTCTTTTGACTGGTTTTATTTTCGTGTCTTGGGTCCCAATGATCCTCCTAACCTAAGAAACCCCAAGAGCTGTGATGGCAGAACACAGGGAACTGTGGGAAAGGAAAGTCACCATGGCATTCTGGGAAAATTCTCAAAACTGGGGCCACAAAAGGGTACTAGTAGAATAGATTTGTTCGGGTTCAGGAGGTGTGGAAAAGGCCACTCACCATATAGATTAAGGACTTTTGAGCCAAGTTTGTGTCTCCAAAATATCCTTCAGTATTCATCCACCCACCGAAGCCTAGATAACACTTTTACTTACTTCAGTAATGACAGCAACAGATCAATGCAAGTTACAGATTCTAAAAACATCAAATAATTTTTCTAAAAAAAATATTTGTCTTAGGGATAAGTCAGTGGTTAAGAATACTGACAATACTGACTCCTCTTGCGGAGACCTGGGTTCATTTTTCCACACCCATACAACTGGCATCTCCAGTCCCAGAAAGATCCAATGACCTCTTTGGGTCTCTGTAGGCACTGTGCTCTGTAGGCACTGTGCTGTAACCAAAAATATATGCAGACAAAACATAACTAATTAAATAATTTAAATCTTCACTTGACAATACCACTTTATCTGACTGATGATTAAGACGAGTATATATGTCTTTTTAAGAGGGTAAAAGCAAGTTATTTTCTAAATAAAGACTGTTTTCTTTTAACATTTCTTCACAGTCATGAAACACATTGTATGATGGATTTTGACTCTTTGCCATTGACTGTTCTAAATTATTAAGAAGAGATCAGGAATGTATTTTATATCAAAGTGTACTTACCTTTAATCTCCCTTTGAACTCATAATCAATATTGTATGAAATGTGATGCCGTTGCTAGACTCCCCACCACCTCCTTTTGTCTCATATGAGGCCTGTCAAGAGACATCAGTATTCCTGACCATTGGACCTGATGCCTCCCTCAGGTGGAAAGATGCTTCTTCTTCATGATTATCAAGAGTAAATAGAAGCATATGGAAGCCATGTGGGCCAAAGCTTTCATGTCAAATATCAATATGGATGAATTCCCTCAAATAATCCTTTGATCTCAGGAGAATGTTGAGTTGAATCATGCATCCTTCCTTTTTCTCTCCTCTTCAGTAATTCTCTAAGCACACTAGGCTATTTGCTTTTCTGAGATTGTTTTACTATAAGAAATGAAAGAAATTTCTCAAGAAATTCCAGCATTGCACAGGGAGCTGTATACTCCTTAATTTAGTATTGCTGTGGAAGTCTTTCCCATACTCTTAATACATAATTTTCAAATAGTGCAAAACAAGCAATTAGAAAATTGACTCATTAAATGGAGATTATTGAAATGAATTGCAATTTGTTGATTATCATTCACAGATTTCGCATTTTGTGTTAAATCACAAGATTTCAAAAGTATGCCAGTGGCCTATTTTACGTCACATAGAAATTTATAAAGCTCTCATTTATCTATGTGTATTATAATTCTGAATGACAAATTATTTTAAGATAGATTATTAGACCAATCTGTACATTGATCATTTATTCTAAATTACTTAAGAAAGTATGACATGGAGAATGAATTTTTAGTTATATTGAGAATAATAAGCTCTCAGTTATTTTTAGTTTTTTTAATGTTTATGAGTGTTATGAGTGGCTGTATGTAAGAGTGCATGTGTCATGCAGTGCCCCCTGCGAACAGAAGAGGACACTGGATCCTCTGCAACTGTAGCTATGGATGGTTGTTAGCCACCATGTGAGTAATGGGATTTGAGTCCAGGTCTTCTTCAAGAGCAGCCGGTTCTGTTAACTACTGAACCATCTCTCTATTTCCCCTACTAGTAAGCAATGTTAAGGATAATGTCTAAATATCCCAGGTTGATCTATGATATCATGGAGTAACAGAACTAACATCCTTCTTATACTTAAGGAGATCCTGGCCTTTGTCAGCCTCTAGAACATTAACATTCCCTATTCAGTAGATTTGTTTTGAAACTGAGGCCAAGAACACTCATTGATTTGAACACACTCTGTTCAGCAGGCAGAAGAGGGGCCAATGGGCTGACAGGCTCCAGCTAATAATGATGAAGGGGGTAAAAGCATCTCTCAGCATGTGCAGGGTCAGGAGAAAGGTCAACATTTATAATCATAGCTTAAATACAACAAAGCACATGTGACAATACAGCCACTTAACATATGCTCCACTAAAAGAGATCAAAATATGCATTTTCTTTTCTTTTTAAAAAACATGTATTCTATTTATTCTTTTACTTTTATGGGTATGAGTGTATTGTTTGCATGTAGGTAGGGACACCCATGTCATGCAATGCCTGGGAAGCTCAAGAGAGGAACTCTCCGGGACTGGAATTGAAGATGGTTGCTAGCCAGGTCATGCAGATGGTGGAAATCAAACCGAACCCAGGTCCTCTACAAGAGCAGCTGAGCCACCTCTCCAGCTCAAAATATTCATTTTTCTTGTCGTGTATAATTCAAATACAATAACAAAAATATTATGAAACTTCTTTGTAGAAATAAAATGCCTCTGATTCCCAAATGAGTCTAATATTTCAGATCACTCTTTCATTTCCATTGGTCACAGTAGCAAGCATAGGAAGCATTTTAGTACACGTTCCGCATGCGTTTTTATTTAGCAACATCTCTTGATCATTTCCATCTTCTACTATGTTTACCACAATGAGTTTTTGTATCTAGAAAAAAAATTATGGTGTACATGTCATCAGTATTTACTCAGCATTACATTGTGATTTATCTACACACACACACTCAAACACACACACACACACACACAAGGTAGACATAAATGTAGCTACCTAGTGAAATATAAATAAATAGGTAGGTATATTCAGATATTGATAAAGATAGAGATAGATGTAAATAGATGATATGTAGAGATATATAGTTACATAGGCATAAATGATTTAGATATAGGCAGATAGATATATAGACATAGGCGTAGATATAGATACGGATATAGAGAAAGATATAGATAGATATAAGTACAGATAAATGTGTAGATTGACATACAGACTGATAAAGTTAGAAATAGGCATATGATGTAAGCATATATGATATGTAAAGATAGATAATTTTCCTTAGATTTGGTTACTTAAAATGGCAACTGTAAATATCATTTTGTGTAGATATTTTAGAACTATTTTAATTGTATACACATTGGGGGCACAATATTACAATTTGATGGATGTGCACAGTACATCATGATCAAAACATGGTCACTAATAGTCCCATTTCCTTAAATTTTTTTTGAATTCTTGGTCTTTTCATACAGCATACTTTGATGATATTTAGATCTCTTCCCCTATCTGCGCCCCTGCACTGCCTTATACACATTTGTATGTCTTATGTATACCCAATGTACTATCTTATGTATATCTTATGACCTACAGAGTCAGAATTTTGTCCTTCACTATGGGTCCATCCACTGGGGCCACTAAAAGTTCCATCCTTGTAAAACACCATCATTCCCCCTCCCAGAAGTTGTTGATTGCCAAAAGATCCTTAGATTTGGTTTGGATTATACACTTTCTCCATGTATATGTTGAGTTTTTGTTTGTTTTGCGCTTGTGTGGGACTTGTGCATGCTGTCACCATGTCTGTGAATTCATATGAGTAACTGATCGGTAGTCTGGAAAATTCTATTTTCTTGTGGTCATTCATTCCCTCGGACACTTGCAGTCTTTCTGTATCCTCTTTTCCAATGATCCCTGAGCCTTGGGAGGAAAGGGTTTAAAATAGGTGATATCCAGGGTTAAGGATGTGGCAAAAGTGGGCCTTTCTCTAGGATCTATGACATTTCCAGTCATCCATATTGGCTACGATTATAATACAAAACATAAATTTCCTCTATCGAACAGGCTTTAATTCCAATTAGATAACTATTGATTACCCCAAGATAAAAATGCTAATATTAGTCCAATAGCGATAGTGTGTTGAGCCAGTCTGTGATGATTTTTATGTTTTTCAGTTGGATAGGACCATTGGTTAGTTTTCTCCTTTGGCATCTTGTATAGTATCTCATAATATCATGTGTGCTAGTCTTCAGGGAGGACCCTACCTAATCAGTTTCAACTTGACTGCTCCAAGTGTTGCCTGTCTTCACCAGTAGAGTCACACTGTCAAGTTCTAGGACGAAATCAAGTTCTGTGGCAATAGCCTATGTCATTTGGGGAGTCTCTGAGTCCTGATCAACAGAAAAGGAGATGAGGTTTATCTTCCCTGGAAGTGTGGTTTTTTTGGATATAGTTGCCTTCAGCTGTATACATGAAGTGAGAGATGAGATAATGCTTAGCTTACATAATGAAAACCCATATGGAAATGCTTTAGTTCAAATACATGTTCTCAGCTTCTTGATTTTTATGAATACTTAACAATTGTACATACTTTTGAAGTACGGAACAACAATATGACAATATATGTGTATGTTATGCTCTGATAAGATTAGGGTTATTAATATCTCTGTATCCTTAAAATTCTACCAGTTAGGGGCCTGGAGAGATAGCTAATCGGTTAAGCACACTGCCTGCTCTTGCTGAGGACCGACATTCAATGCCCAGCACCCACACAGTGGCTAACAACCACTCATAACTTCAGTTCCAATGATCTCGGCAGATGTTATATGACACAGGTACACGTACATACAAGCAGGCAATACACTCATACACACAAAATAAAAATAATAAATATTTATTTTAATTTTTAAGCTTTTATTAACATGATGTTTGTGCATAAACGCTGCAAAATATTTCAGCCAAGGTACACAATATACTTCTTCCATAATTATTCATTCAGCCATCTGTAATCACATCTTGCTTTTGCTAGTATTCTTTCATTGGGAAACAATTGCACACTTGTGTAATACTCTGCTCATGGTTTCAAATGAGCTTTGAACAATGATCCTTTCAGAACATTCTCTCCACTGGAAACTCAGAGGTGGTAATGCATAAGTTGAAGAATATAAACACCAACATTCAATATGAATTTGGTTGTTTGCCAAGGGTTGGTACAAAATGGAAAACTAACAATAAATTATCTTCATCTATCTCCTACTTAATATGTAATCCAGTTTCCTTTATTTCATTCTAAATGGAACTTACTGGAATGTTTTAATTTAATTCAGACTTACGCAAGAATGCTCTAAAAATGTAATGAACTGAAAGTATATATAAGATCAAGGTAAAATAATCTGTTATTTTAGTAGGAAAATAGTCTGACGATACCAATTCCTTTGGATAATTATAGATGGTTTTGAAAAAATAGATAAATTTTAAAAATAAATTGAATTATATACATTAATCATAAATAATAAAATTGTTTCTATAGCTAAACAAATTAGGATATTTGTATTCTTAGTAGTAACTTATATCAAACTGACAGCAAATTGACACTCATTTTCTTGTATCATGATCACCATGTTTTCCCAATTTTACATTGTGAAAAAAGTTATAAAAACTAATAACAACATGCTTTTAAGTGATGTCATGAGTCATTTCCATGTGGTACAATGTAGAATATATTCAATGAAAAGAGCCCTTTAATTTGATTATATTATATATATACATATATATATGTATGTTTATTCAAAATCTACTTGATAAAACTAAGCAACACACAAATATAGAGTATGTGATAGAAGATATATAGATATAGATATTTGGAAAAAAATAATCATTTCAATAATTTCATGAACAGAGATTAATTATCTTGCTAAAAGTGATCAGAGTGCTGATGTCACAAGAAAGGAAACCAGATTGTCATATTGGTTTCATAACTTATGGTCTAGCAACCACAGAATTTTTGGTGACTTTTCTGTATTTTTCTTTTCTCTGCTTATAATTCAGCAGATGTGCCACGTACTTTTCCTTAGTTTTGCATAGTGAGCATAATAACCCTTACATATTCAGTAGTAATAACAGCCAGTCAGTACTTTAGTTTACTTACTTAAGCTTGTATTTGGAACAGTAGCAGTCAATTCTAGGAAGCTTGCTGGCCTCCACATAACTAAACATCTTAGGATATAGATGTTCTTAAGACTTTTACTTTGGAGTTGATTCTTCTGTTTGATTTATACCTAAATTTAGTCCACTGAGTTGAAATAAATTTTCTAGCTGACTTCTGTTGGGATTGATGGTCAATCTTTTTCTTCTCTCATTCAAAGTAATTTTATAGCAACATTAACATGATGTTTAAAATATAATGGAGCTAGTTCTTCATTGTTAATTCTCATATCCATTATCAATACATGTGAAGCTTATAATTCTAGCCACACTGTAAAGCTATATCACTTTCTTACTTTAAAAACCAAGAATATTCTGTTTTAAAAATTGAAAATAGAATGGGTTATTATATAGACAAAAAATCATGTCTCAGGTAGTTATAATTTGGCCTCATTTAAATTATTTTAGTGCTTACTGTCATACTTTCTTAACTTACATTTCTTGTTCTGGTTGTATGAATCTGTGATTTAAGAATACTATGTGTTGAGGATGTTTATGCCTGAACTGCCAAGTACTTACTGAACATTTACTCACTTTCCTTTTTTACAACTACCTCTTCTCCATTAGCATCTGGGTGTTCTATGACCAAATCACAGTCGTAAGTCTTCTTTTGTCTCCAGCTCCTGCTGGTTCTCTTGTTTGTTTGATAATGACCCTTCCAACTCGAGTGGGGAGATAGTTCATTGTTGTTTGGGATTAGATTATCTTGAATTACTGAGCAGTTCTGTGGATTTATGAGGCATCTTTATTTTTCACGTACTTGAAAAAACATTTTATTTATTCTTTTTATGTTATGTGTATAAGTGTATTGCTTGTATATATGTAAATGCACCCATGTCATCAAATGCCTGAAAAGGTCAGAAGAAGGTGTTGGATCCCCTGGAACTGTTGTTAGTGGACATGTGGGTGCTGGAACCAGACCTGGGTCCTCTGCAAAAGCAGCCACTGTTCTTAACTACTGCGCATCTCTCCAGTCCCCTTACTTATTTTTATGAGGCCCATAACGAGCATTTTTCAGACAACACATGTGCTTACTGTCTCTCTTGCCTCATTCTTTCCCATTTTCTTTCTCTTCCTTATGTCTCCCAGAGCGCAGAGCCGCTTTTCCACTTTCATGCACATATGCCCTTCAGTTCCTTTCCCGTGGTTTCCCTTGAGAAGTGAATGTTTGCATTATTTGCCCATGTTAATGGGATTCTCTCATTTTCCTTAAACTTTTCTAGTTATTTATATATTTTGCATGCTAAACTACTAATGAACTATAGCAAACCTCTTCTCTTTAGATAGCCTCATTTATCACTCTGTGGTTCCAATGGAAATGTGAATGCTACAGCTATACATAGGTAAACCTTAAAATTGGTTAGCTAGGACAATCTGTTTTCTTCATTTTTTCACCAGTTCCCATACATTCTTGACAAAAGAGTTTCTTCAAAATAAGTTTAAAATAGTTTAGAATAGTAGGATTATTATTGTAAAAAGAAGCCTATCAGTAAAATTACATGTTAGGGTAAAAACAGCTAGCTCAGGAACACTGGAGATGAGAAATAAATGAACTTCCAGGTAGGTGTGAAATGGCCAAACTAACCAGATAGGAAGAAGGTCGGGGCTCTGCTAAAGACAACAGATTGAGAACTTACATGAACTACCCATGCGTCTACACACTTTCCCAGGACCATGTTCAAGGCTCTGTTGCCTTTACACATATTCTTATATGCACTGCCTCTACGTACCACATACTAAATTGTAAGAACAGCTTCCAATAAACCTTCCACCTATGACATTCCTGCTTCTAAAGATTTTTAATGAGGCCTCCAAGTTTATTTAATAGTCAACCTTTGTACCTGATTTGGTCTACATGCTAACAGTCTTGGAGGTTCTGAATAGAAAGGAGAACAGGGCCAATAATGTGTGATTATTGTTCAAGTTGCCTCTGAACAGGCAAAAATGGTCTGGGCTGGCTTCTCACCCTGCTCTTATGGTGTTAGGAGGTAGGAGGGATGCCAGCTAGGCTTGCCAGCAGCATTCTCTGCTTACAGCCTAAAGGAGCTGGGTACTCTATCAGCCACCTTATAAATATTCATAAAAGTTCTCTAAATTCTACAGGAAAGAACCTACTATGTTGTTCCTTGCCTTGGGGAGGCCTATTGCAATCTCTCTTCCGAGTGATTGCTTGGTTCACCTTTGTTAAAAAAAAAACTTCTGCCACACAGACTCTTGACTGAATTTCTTCCTTCAAGAAGATAACGTAAACAGCAGCCTTAGTAAATTTCACTGTCAACTTTTGGCAAAGACCTCAATATCTCTTAAGCTTATCATTATCTTTGAAGTGATATCATTATGTATTTCTGGTTTTGAGACATGATTGATAATATAATTTTTAGAAAAATATTAACATTCTGATTCTGAAAAAAAATATAAACTGCAATAGAGTATGGATGTTTTCTTGTTTTGCCTCTTTACAGTGATGGTGTCAGTTGATTGAAATTGACTGAATTTGTGTACTTTTAAAAGAACTATAAATTTTTATATACTATTTTAGAGAAGTTCAGAAATAAGTGTCCATAGTCATAAATATATCGCTATTACTTAAAAGGGTAATGTCATTTCTGGGCTATGATCTCAAACTAATAAACCAATGTAAGCAAAAAGACTTAGAAGTAGAGATACTCTTTCCACATTATACAGTATAGTGAAAAGTCAGAAACAATACAAAGATGTCACTAGTGGTCAATAAACTTGTAATGCATTTGTACATCAAATAAATTGCATAATATTTACTTTAGGCCAGGAGAGTACTCTAGGAAAATGCCTTGATATAGAAAGAGGAACTCAGCAAAGTATCTGCCCCTGGGAGGTATCCTACTCATTACATAGAAGAAAAAGCTTTGATTATAGCACAATGTTTGATTTCTGGATTTATCTCTCAGTTGAATCTCCTTCTG
This sequence comes from Eospalax fontanierii, assembly GCA_035773235.1. Taxonomy (NCBI): domain Eukaryota; kingdom Metazoa; phylum Chordata; class Mammalia; order Rodentia; family Spalacidae; genus Eospalax; species Eospalax fontanierii. The sequence continues at coordinate 46,295,270 of CM069547.1, read as the reverse complement.
ATACCAACCAAAGTCACAAAAATAGATATCTAAAACCCCTTCTAGACTTTGTAGCATAGGCAATTTTGCCTAGGTGTTTTTCCAATAGAAAACAGTCATGGCTACATAAAAATGTTTTGACCAAGGAAATGTTGAGAGTTTGCTTAAGTAAGGTACCATGAGATTATCAAGGCACAGCAAAGTCTAACATCAAATGACATAGTAACCACTGCAGTGTGAGAGCAGGGTGCATTATCTAGATGTTTGTGGTAACATTGACAGAAGCCAGCCTACTGCTTTGGTGTTTACATAAAGGTCAATCAAACACATATAAGAGGTAATAACATCAGCTGATACTTATACGTAACTACCTTAGAGACTTCTTATTATCTGTTCTATGTGTTTTACATTACTCTATGCTCTACCTAAAAATGAGTGCAACTGTAAGAGAGTGTACTGTTCCAAGTTGTTGATGCCCTCATGTACCTTGGGGTTAGCATTGTCACTTGACTGTTGCAAACAGCCACATTGAATGATTGACATATCATTTTGGTGAGGGATGAAAACAAAAGTTTTCCAGCAATGAAATGATTGCTAAGAACGTTAAATTGTAAAAGGCCCTAAGATGAGACAAGAGAATAGTGAGGAAAGAATGTGGAAATCTTATCTGCTCCATATGGTTACAGGCTTAACTTCTATGTGGCCCCATTGAAATCTTTGTTTGTGTAATCACTATATGCTCTTTTATAACCATGTACTTGTGAGTAACTGCTTTCTTCACTGCCATGTATACACTTCTGGAACCCTCTATTTACTTGCTTAATGCTGACTATAAATTTCCCTACAAACTTGAGCTAAGGGCAAGTTTGGCACCATTATGGAATGATCTGGATATTAGTCTGTCTGTGTGAATAAAGTATATTTCCTTCTCCTCAGTTGGCTACTGATATCTTGATTTCAAGTAGTTTCATAACATTCTTTCAAGACCCCCAGTGAGATCAGGTCATACCTTAAATTGGTCATAAGGGCTACCACTCCTGGACCCTGAAGCCCTCTTGCATCTCCTGGAAGGTATTCTAGAGTCTTCTTTCAGGAGGTCAAAGAGGACTCCAAGGCCCTGGACCAGAGCCCTAAGCAAGTGAAGCAAGATGTGGATATCCAAGTTTAAGAAGATTTCCCAGATAGAAAGATAGGAGCCAGAGTGGATTGATTCCTCCACACAAGGTTGCATACAAAGCCTTGATGGGATTCCAAGGTGGTTACCCTCCAGAAAGGGGACCACAATTAAACATCAAAAGATTCTGAGGTGATACTGGTTCCATTTAGGTAAAACAGGAATTTAATGGGAAAAAGTAGGAAGCAACTGTCTTATACTCTGAAGGCTCATGTGTGAATGTGAGAAAGAAAATGATGGTTCCACAATTGTCCAGCTACAGAATTTGAGAGAATCCCAACATGAAATTCCACTGAGGATGTTTCACATAAATGAACACTCACCTCCCATAATAGGAGGTGACCCAGCACAGGGTTTATTCATGTGGCCCTAAGATAAGGCCTCTGAAATTGCCTTGAAAAAGCCAGCCCGGTACCTGAGTGAGGGAGAGACTACCGTTTCTCAACCCCTCCTGTACACATGCTACATACATTCTAGGCACATGTAAAATTTCAAATGTGCTCCTAGTGTCAGACCCAGACTTGTGCAGACAATGCTGGACAACTAGACTATGTAGGAGATTGTAGCATTAAGATGAAACCCTCCAAACTGAGAACCTCCTCCAAAGTTGAGAGGTTAGACATCAAGTCAGGCTGGGAGAGGATCCCTGAGTCTGGATGGAGATCACTCCTAAAATCAACCACATACCAGAAAGGAGAAAGAACTGCCCCATAGTTGTGAGGATCTTATGGAGGAGGTGTTCTCCTCCTAGTCCAAGACAAAAATTGGGTGCCTTATTGCAAAAGAGCATCCTAATCAAACATATCCATTATCGTGTTTTGGGTGCACCTAGTTTTCATGTAATTATGTCACATATATCTGTAAGTTTTCTCATGTGTTCAAATCTAATGTAATTTTGTCATATGTGTCTGTTATAATTGTCTTCATATGATGTTTATGACAAAATAATTTTTAAAAAACTGGAAATTTCAATTTTTCTTTCTCATTCTTTTTATGGCACTCAAAATTACTGGTTTTCTTTTTGTTTTTGCAAGCCAATTAAAACACACATGCACAAATTTATAAATATTTGCATTTTGAAAATTACTTCAAAGACTATAAACCTGGGTACAATAAACATCTTTAAATGCAGTAAACCATGTCTCTATGTCTATTAAGTGTTTCACAAAACTTTTAAATTCCAAGTGATGATGCAAAACTGCACCTGAGCTGGTTATTTAAGGATCCTATGTGTTTGCTTGCTTTGGAGGTATTTTGGTTTTGCTTTGGAGGTATTTTGGTTTCACTCCCTCCTCTGAGATGGAGTTACTGAATCCACTGAGACATGCAAACAAAATACTGGCAAGAAAAGCAAGCATTCCTGAACAAACCCCAACCAAATTGAAGTTTACAATCTCTTGCATAATCACTAACTGAGGAATTTTAGGCAGAGGTTCCTATCTATCTTCTGCAAGAACTGTGAATTGTACTAGTGACTTTTTTGCTGGTGTGTGACCATAAGATGAATAATAACCTCTGTTGAAATTAGTTTATCCCTTACATGTCCACAGCACAATGTCCTTACTCTGAGACTGTTTTGTTCTCCTTTTTTCTTGTCACAGAGTCAGGTGTCCAGCTTGAGCCTGCACTAGAATCTTGACTTGAGTCTGAAGTGTGATGGCCAATCCCAGCTCCAGAGTCAACTTCTGAGTTTTACCAATTTGATTTACACACACACACACACACACACACACACACACACACACACACAAATTGTTTCTCTTTAACTTAGTGGTTTACATGGGACAGAAGAAATGTTGAGTTCAGTCACTACTAGCAGGAATGAAAACACCTGTCCTAGTAGCAATTTCTGTTGCTATCACCTCTGCTGAGTGGCAAAACACAACAGTACAGATAATACCAGCTGCTGTCAGGACAGGACACAGCTCTCTGAATGGGAAAAGATCAGTTGTGCTTGCATTATTTAAATGCTATGCAGAGGAGATGTAGGTGGAAATCAAACTCATAGCCTTACGTATGCTAGGCAAGCGTCCTATCAGGGAGCTATTTTCCCAGCCCATTAAACTGCAAAGTGAAAAAAGCTGAAATCCCATTAAGTAGTTGTTGAAGAAAGCAAGGTACCCCAGGGCAAGGCATGTGGAGCTGGTGGAATTCGTATGATCCACCTGGTAATTAAGGAGTAATTACCTAACCAGGAGTAATTAACAAAAACCTGATTAAGCAAAGGGGGAAATAACAAAGGTCCTAGATTTCAAAAGTCAATTTCTGAAGAAAAATCAAATCTTAAACAAGGGGATCAAACTGTTGCCAGAACATCTGGAGGTGGGTTGGATGAAACTTCCCCCAAGGGCTAAGAGAAGCCTGAGCATGTAAAGGATGTGCTGGTTTTGCAGTACACATTGGGGGAGGGGTGGTTGTCGTATTGGCCTCTCTTTTTTTCCTTAAAGACAAGTTTCAGAGGAAAACTCCCAAGTGCTTGCAGCTATGGAGTTACCTGATGGGAGGGGATATTGTTCATTACTGTACAGGCCAAAATGGCCAACATTGGGATCCACTGAGACATGCAAACAGAATGCTGGGGGCCAAACTGCCCCACGTTCCAGTGGTAGACTCCTGTAGATCCTCCAGCCTCTAAGAGAGTCTGGCAGGTGGCACCTAAAAAGACTCACAGGTATGTGTCAATATCTAAAAGAACCACAGTTACAGCCAAGCAGGGGAAATCAACATTTGAAAGGTTTGAGCACCTTGAGTCCTTTCAAAGTTTCACACCCCTGGAGCCTGGAGGGGCTCTGCCCACAAGAGCGAGCTGAAGGAGTTTTAAATCAAAGATGTGAAAACCAGCTGTCTGCACGCTTATTACTCACACAATGTCACTGGAAAAGCTTAGCTAATAGCTTCTCCTCAGTTCCCAGAATCTAGAGGGGATTAAACCCTCACTTGATTCCTGCCAGGATGAACCAGAAAAGGAGGGGCCAACACAGGCTTCTGAGCCTGTGTGGTGGTGTGTGCTTCCTTTGTGGTAGGAAAACAAAGACAGGAAGGAGAACAAAAGGAGGGGTCCTCCTCTGCTCTTGAGGACTGAACAGCATACAAAAAAAGGGAGCATCCCACCAATGCCGAGGGGGGCGGAGTCCCTGTTCAGGCGCCAATATGTTGGTGGTCCCAGCACTCAGAACAGCCCAAGGGGGACTGAAGGAGCTCCGCCATAGGGGAAACCCAATATTTCCACAGCCCAGGAACAGGTTCAGGTTACCCTAAATTCCATGTTTCAATATGCTAAGAGTTTCATGAAGTTTTTATAGTAACAGAAAAAGGAAAAATCTTAAAGCAAGACAGTTTTAAAATATATTGCTGGCAATGATAAGTGGCAATCAAACGAAAGCAAAATCTCATGCTATCTGAATTCATTCTTGAACTTTTTAATCCTGAGAACTATTCCTTTTGTTATTACGTTCTATTAGTCACAAGATGTCAATTCAGAAACTGGAGTGGGCAAGGAGTGGCAATTTAGGGGGTAAATACGTACCTAGGGAATTTGTGAAGTATCTGGAACTGTAAAATTCCAAAATCTTCAGTCATTGAAGTGTTAATCAGTTGATCAGGCTTTCACAAATTTCAGCTCAAGGTGTGGGATTTTTCCTGGAACAGTCCTTCACAGTTCTCCCTGTTTGTTAAGCATCACATTTTGTGCATTCAAGAGTCACATATTTATTTTTACTTGCTAGGAAGGCTCACTCCTAGAATCAGATGTGAATGAGACTCAGGTTTTGGAAAGGCAACACTCTTTAGGACAAAGGAATACCTAGCTGGTAAAACCAATGAGGAAAAAAATAATTCTTGAATCATATCAAAACTATCAGCTGTCAAGATCCAGATCTGACTTTTTTTTTCTTTTCTTTTGTCTTCTGTGTCTGACATCACATTTGCATACAGCATGTAATATAAAGAATTGTGAGAATGAGATAAAATAGAGTTTAATAGAGTGAAAGAATATGTTCTTTATTTTTATTTGTGGTGTTGAGGATTGGACCCAAAGTCCTCTGCACTCTTAACCACCTGATTTACCTCTGAGCTGCAACCTCAGCAATGTATTGTGATGCTGTAATAGGCACTGAAATCTCAGGAATTAGAGGTTACAGAACTTAGCTCAACACTGATATTGAGTTCCTTTTCATCAGGAACAGAAAATCTATAATTTGAATAATATTTAATAGCTTATATTTCATCTAATACAGAAATACAGTGCTTCACGTGAGAAAGAGTTATAGCTCACTATTCACACAGCACATGGATTGTTATGGAGTTCCAGAGCACCAGCAAAGGACCACCAGACTTATTCTAAGTTTAAACTAGCTGAATTTATTTAACTGGGACAGTGACTGCACTCTCTGGACCATGAATTAAAGAGCACATCACCAGAAATTGAGATTGCAAATAGGAAAACCTCAAAGCCTCATTTAGCATACTAAGTATTTTGTCCATCTTTTTATCATAAATTAAAGTGAACCTGCCTCCCTAGGGGTGGTCCTAAGAGCAAATGATTGACTAGTGTACCTGGAAAGGTGGGTTTTCTCAACAGATACCCTGGAGATTATTTAGTCTATCCCAGTTAATTTTCTGGGGATACTTGCCACTTTTACAGATGATATTACAAACAGGCTGGGGCAATTAGTTTGCTTCCTGAAACCCAATATTGTGATGGTGTGAGATTACAGCATGCTAACACACTTTATATCTTTCATCTGAACATTATATATATATATATATATATATATATATGTATAGACACACACACTCACTATTTTAGACTGGTTCAAATGGAAGTTCCCATAAAACCCATATATCTTCAAACTGGACTTTCTTCTGCAAGGCTGATTAACTGATTAGTAATCCAGTGATTGCCTATATACCATTATCTCAGACTATCTAAATAGATATTTTCTTGACCCCCTCTGTTACTAACCTAACATCCTATGACTAACAGAGTAAAATTTTTTGGAAAAGTATTTAATAGTAAATCACCAGGTCCCACAAATCAAAAGGCTAAGAATTTCATCAGAGAGTGTCTGATAACTTATGGTAAAATCACCCATCCCTGCTTCTACCAAGTGTCTTAATTTATGACTTTTGTTGTTGTTGTTGTTCTACTATTATAAAAATCTCATGTAACTGATTCTGCCCCAGAACATGGAATTTGGGGTTAGCTAAATCTGTGTCCCTTACCCATGGTCACTCATATTTGGATCCAGAATAAACCGTCATTTGAGTTGAGAAATATGCTTTTGCATCAACTCAGGGAAAAGTTCAATTAAAGAGAATATGCTTTCTCAAAAAAATTTTGATCTTCTTATTACTAATAAAAATTCAACAAATACATAGCAATTAAGTCTTCATCCTTAAGTTTAAAAGTGTCCTCTTTATGGGCAGTAAAGGTATGTTAATTTCTTCCTAATCATCAACTTGTTTCTATATGTTTAAGATGTTTTACATTGAATAATATCTAGTGTATATTGCATTCAATTTCATGATGTGATTTTCTTAATCTTATGCATGGAAATCTCCACAATGTTGTTTGAAAACTTGGTTGTTTAAAACTCCATTCTATTCATTTTTTGTCTCAACTATGTGACCTTTTTAAATGTTGAGGAAATTTTCATTTTTCTTTGTTTATCTCCATCAAATCCTCATAAAATATGTACTTCTTCAATGCTTTGGTGTGTATGATACAAAGAAAAAAATGAAAACAGAAAAAAAAATTAGCAAATGTTGTGATTCATGTTTAATAGAAATAGAAATAGATGAACTGTATTCATGCTATATTAAATACTTTGGAATCCAAAAATCCTATTGTTAGGGAACAATAGGCTTTCAAATTCTAAATTATTATTTATGTATGGTGCCATGGCTAAAAGTCTTTCAAGATCGATGTTTGTGAGACTTTTATATGCTTTTGTTCAAAAATTTCTATCTTGATATAGTACTCAAATAATATGCTTTTCCCACACCATTTATTCTCCAAACTATAACATGTACTATAATTTTCACCTATTGTTTTCTGCAAAGAGTGTATTGTCTGCTTAAAAGCATTTTCAGCCACTAAGTATTTTAGTAAGTCTTATGTCTTTATTTTTATCACTTATTCTGCACACATGTAGAGTAGGTGTTAAATGAATAGTTACCCATTGTTACATTTAAGTATATAATTAATCAAAAATGATGCTACCAGGCGAACTGAGCATTAAAGATTATAATATATGTAATACTCTCTTATCCTTGAGTTTGTTATAATTTCTACCTGTGCTGAAAGCATACTCTTATTACCACAAACATTTATAGAATCATCGCTATAAAGCATATTATTTTGACATGCTAAGAAGGCATAAAATGTACTATGTGTTACCTCAAATACAGTTTTTTTGAATGTAAGGTTATAACTAGGTAGCTGGTCTATTTTAGTGTGTTATGTAGTATTGAGAACGTCTCATCAGCAGAATATGTTATTGGCCTAACAATGAGGATGTACACTATGCGATGGACATTAAACCACTTATTCATATTTGCTTTCTCTTCTATATACTTCTAGATTAGGATTCCTCCATAAACATCTATTTCATGATGACTTACAGGAAATATTTACCCATTTGAATACCTCTTAATAATAAGCCAATATCCATTCAACTTTAAGCAATAGATCATTTTAACTTTTAAATTATCATTTTAGAATAATTTCCAAAATGATTATTGCTGACAACATTTGTGAGGCTGTTAAAAAGAAGGAACGAAAAGTAAACCTAATGAATCCAGTATAAAGGAAGGAAAACCTCAAAAGTAAATTCTGGTTGATGTGGGATTCAAGATAGGGCACCAGACATTTGGTGAAACTAATCAAACTAATCAAGCTCTAAAATGTGGGTAAAATTTAATGGGATGCTTATTGACAGAGATATGGCATAAGAAATAATATGTAATACTTATTATCTTAGGTCAGCTTTGGAGAAAATACAAAAAAAAATTATGGAGTTTGGTTTTGAGAAATGATATAAATCTTATAAGAAACAACAAAATATTTATTTCATTTCAAGCAAAATAAGTCATAATTTCAAGTCCTGTAATGGATATAAATACAGTTACAAAAAAACTTGTTGATATAGGAACGTCTAGAAATTAAAATGATATGATAAATATTCTCTAAAAGGTAGTATGTAAAATACTGTTCTAAAATATGAAGCAGAAACTAAGAGACACAAAATATGAACAAATATTGAAGGGCATAATTAAATCAATACCAAGTTAGAAAGAAATTTAAACTAGAACACATTAAAAATAAGACAATATTTATAAACTATTTTATATACAGCCCTGTGAAATATGTGAAAGCATGGATGGAATATGGTGGGTGGAGGTGAAGCTGTGAAGATGAAAAAGAAAGCAGCTCTTCCTGTGGGCTGGCACACTTTGAAATTCTTAGTTTCATGGATACTTGTAATGGTATACTTGTGAAAAAGGCTCTCTCTATGCATTGAAACTGTCTCTATCCATGAGGAATATACTGTCTTGCCAGAGAAGAATATTTTTTTTAATTTTCAAAAAGATATGGAAAAAGACATGAAGAGTCTCATACCTACAGATGGTGAGTTGAATTTCTGTACAGAATATAAAAAGCAACATGGCAGAACTCTGATAAATAAACAGTACCACCCTGAATTCTGCTAGGTTATTTTGAAGAATACTGGAGCAAATATATTTTGTTTTGATGTGTTCCTCACTTATTTCCCACAATGAAACAGACCCTTGTCCAAATATGGTTTATAAAACCAGTGTGAAAATTGTAAAATAAAAGGAAGAAGAGTGACAGAGATCCAGAGGGAGGAAGGGAAAAAAGGAAGGAAGGAGTGAAGAAGGAAGGACTGTGGAAAGTAAGAAGGAAAGGACTGAGGGAAGGAAGAAGGGAGGCGAAGAGAATAAAGAAGGGAGGATTAGAGGAAGGAAGGAAGAGAGGAAGAAAGGAAGGAAGAGAGGAAGGAAAAAGAACAGGAGGAAGGAAGGAGAGAGAGGAGGAGGGAGGAAGAAACAGAGAACAGAGGAAGGAAGGCATGAAAGAGGGAAGCAAGTAGGGAGGTCTGGATGCAGGAAAGAAGACAGGGAGGGAATAAGATAGGAAGAAGCGATGGGCAGGAGGAAAAGAAAAGATAAAAGAAAGAAAAGGAAAAACTTTTAAATAAAAAAGGCAAGCAGGCCAAAACATGCAGTAAAATAGGACCTAATTTTTAAAAGGAAAATTTCAGTTTATTTCCATTCCATTGGAAGTTTAAGTCATTACCGAAGCAATAGTTGAATGTTCAGTAAATTGTTTTAAATTCTTGAATCTTTAAAATGAAATACGTTTTTTACATGAAATTTTTAGATAGTGTGATGTATACTTGGTTGAGAGATCAGAGGAAACTGTTAAACATCACTCTGAAAACCAAATTTAATCATTCCTTTCCAGGGTTAGCTGTCAGTGTGCTAGCAGCCAGTGTCTGCTCTCTGTCAGTGGGGGTACAGAGGGAGGCATAGGAGTGTCTTCAAAGGGGTGTGAGCCAATGACCCCCAGTCCACACCTCACCAGGTGTACATGTTGGTTTTTGTCAAACTGACACAAATTAGAGACACGTGGGAAGAGAGAACCTCAATTTAGGAATTTCTTTCATTGTATTAGCCTATGACTAGGCAAGTGTGCTTGGAATATATAAGAAAGTTAATCTAAGTAAGCCAGGGGAAACAAACAAGTAAGCAGTATTTCTATAGTCTCTGCTTCATTTTCTGCTTCTAGGTACCTTCCTTGAGTTCCTACCTTGGTTTCCCTCAATGAAGGAATTTTTTTTTTGCTTGTTTTAGGTGTATGAGTGTTTTCCCTGAAGTAAATGCACCATATGTGTGAAATGCCTGCAGAGGCCCCATCCCCTGGACTGGAAATACAGACAGTTGTTAGCTACTATGTGAGTACTAGAAATTAAACCTGTGTCCTCTGTAAGAACTGAAGGTGCTCATAATTGCTGAGCCAACACTCCAGACCCTCAACAAAGGACTATAATCTATAAGACAAATTAACTCTTTCCCCCCCAACTTGGTTTCAATAAAGGTTTTATCACAGCAACAGAGGAGCAAGCTAGAGCACAAGATAAATGCTAATATCCTCAGAAGCACTTCTCAGAGGTGGCTTCTTGGGTGTAGTTCACACTGACATTTGTATTTTAGCTGTCATCAGTCTTTGATTCAGGAGCAAGATACCCCTGTGTATTTCATACATAAGATGGTGATCAATCTTAATCATCTTTATAGCCTTCTCCATTAGCATCCTCTCATAGCCCCTCACTGGAATTCATATATTCTGTCATTTGTGTTAAGGCTTATTGTGTCAAGTTAGTACACCCAGATGTTCCGCAGTGCAAGATAATCTAATGAGATCTAGTCAACCTATCTAGAACCCCTCTATTTAAGGAAATTAGCTCTTCCTCATCCAGAAGTAATCAGTTACCGGTATTTTCATGTAAGAATGGGGTCTGCTGTTCATTCCCCTAGTTTTATGCATGGGTTTTGTTTGCATGGGTTTTCTTCATGTTGTCATCATTGCTATAAATTCAGATGAGCAAGGTTCCAGGAGCTTGTAGGACCCTATTTCCAGATGGTCATGCATCTCATTCCTGGATCTTCCAATTTTTTTTCTTCCTCCTGGTTCCTGAGTCCTGGGTGGGTGAAATTTAATATAGGATTGTTCTCCAAGGATCAGTATTCTTCAGATTCTTAAAATCTATAGTGTGACCTTTTGTGTTTCTATCCCTGGGTTGCATGAGGGAACTTATTCATTAATGAGAATCAAGAGATTCATTAGTGTCCTCTTTACCCTTTGTTCTATGTTCTTTGAGCCTTAGGTATAGAGTTAACATTCTAGCTGTTCCACTTAGAGTTGGGAAATTCACAAAGTCTCTGTGATCAATTGTGGTGCTCTGTAATAGTCTCTGTCTGGTGCAAAAGAAGCTTCTTTGATGATTGGTGACTGGGATATTTGTGTGTAAATAAAAAGATCCATATTTTTCACATAGTAAGAAATGACATTGGCTAGGAATATGACAATATTTGGGGTTTCTTTTAGATATATGACCTCTCCAGCCATGTGTATTTTGATTTGTTTATAGTATCACACATGCAGTGGTAGGAAATCCTACCATTGAGTTGTCTTTTAATTCAATTAGGGAGCAGCTAAATGCCCCTAAGTTAGAAGTGCCAGTACAGCACCAAGGTCATATACTGTCATTGATATTGTTATTTGGTCTTGAAGCCGGTGTTGGACAATAGATGTGTTTTCTCCTTTCTCAGCTTGTAGAGTGCTCTTCAAGGATATGACAGCTAGCCTTCAGGTGAAATAGTTTCCAGGTTAGTTCAAGATCCATTGCTCCAAATCCTGTGTCTAAACTATTTTCCATCTTCACCAATAGGGTGTTACTTTCAAGTTTTTGGAGGAAATCTAGGCTGTGGCAATAGCCTGTGTAATTTGGGAACTCTCTTGAACTACCCTGGCCAACAACTCAAAGAAAGGTTTTTCTTGTCTGGCACTGTTTCAAGTCATATACCCATCACCTATACACATGGACTCCTGTAGAGATACTGTATGTGTAATTTGCCATTAGTTTTTTGGACTAATATGATTCATGTTGGGGTCCCTGTGCTCAGGGCTGGCCTGGGTGGGATGCAAGGTCTCCACTGAAAGGGGGTAAGTGGCGTGGAGTCAACAAACAGACACCAGGAACTGGGTGAAAAGTATGCAGAAGGTGAGCTGCTGCAAACTCAGTTGATTCAAGGAAGTGCAAGGGGTTATATGAGTTTGGTTGCCAGTTGCCCTATGGGGTGGTCCCCAGCTGCAGTCGCTCGTGTTCTGTCTCTTAGGCAGGTCATCCTGGTGCGGAGCAGAAGCTGGTGTCCCGCCTGGCCAGAGCACAGTGCCATATCCACAGGAGCTATTCACTTATTCCTCATAGCAGTTGGCCTGGCTAAGGCCTACACTTCATTGTGCCATACAGATTCATTCTGTTTTTTTCTAGCTAGGCATTCATTTCTTTCCTCTCTCTCTTTCTCTCTCCTAATCTAAACCTTCTTCCATGGCTTCCCCATTTAAAGTGTTCCTGTTTTCCCTCATTTCTCCCTTGGTAATACCAGATTCTTATGGTCCCACCTCTCTTGATCTGCTTCTTTTCCTTTATCCCCAAAGTACCTTGGATGACCGTGCAACCTCCCTCCCATTTAAATGCCACCACTTTACCTATTTCTCCATAGTAACACCTGTCTACTCTCTCAGGTTCCTTCATTCCTTATACGTCCCTGGTTCCTTTCCATTAGCCTTGTTCTTGTAGTTACATCAGGATACTCACATATAAGGCTTTGGTGCTCTCATCCACATATGAAGGAGAACAAAAGTCAATGGTTTTTCTGAGTCTGTATTAATTTGCTTTAGTATTTAATTTTTATTTAGTATAACAGTTTTAAATTCCATCTATTTTCCTGAAAATTTCATGATTTCATGTTCTTTACTGCTGAATAGAACTCCATTGTGTAAATGTACTTTTGTGTTTCATGTACATTGTGTTTCATTATCTACTCATCATTTTAGGGACACGGGTGAAAGAGCAGCCAAAAACATGATGTACATGTATTTCTGCAATAGGATGGGTCCTTTGGGAATGGTATAACCAGGTCAAATGGTAGGTTCATTTTTTTAAGAGTTTCTCACACTGCTTTCCATAGTGGTTGTATGAGTTTGCACTTCTACCAACAGTTAATGAACATTTACTTTTCCCAAAAGCCTCCCCAGAATTTGATATTATTTATTCTCTTAATCATAGCCAGTCTGACTGGGGTAAGATGGAATCTTAAAGTGGTTTTAATTTGCATTTGCCTAATTATTAAAGATGTTCAACATTTGTTAAGATGTTTCTTAGCCATATTTATTTCTGCTTTTGAGAACTCTCTGCTCAGATCTTTAGCCTGTCTTTTAATTGGGTCTCTTGTTTCCTTTATTCTTTGTTTTTTTGTGTGTTCTTTAAGTATTCTGGATGTTAAACCTCTATCAGATGTGTTGCTGGTGAAGAGTTTCTCACAGTATGTGCATTTTCTCATCACTTCCTTGGTCTTTTCTTTTGCTGCATGGAAGTTTTTTTTATTATTATTTTAATGAGGTCGCACTTGTTTATTCTTGATGTTAACTCCTGAGCACCTGGTATCTGACTTAGGAAGCCCTTTCCTACACCTAGGTCTTGTTACTACCAATTTTTTCTCCTAAAAGTTTCAGAGTTTCAAATTTCACACTGAAGTTTTTGACCCATATGGAGCTGACTTTCGTGAAAGGGGAAAGAAAGGGTGCTTAGAAATTAAGGTCAAGAATTAACAAGTGTTATCCCCAGGTCTATTTTTGTACCAATATTATGATGTTTTTATGACTATAGCTCTGTAATGTAGTTTGAAATCTGATATAGTAATCTCCCCTGAATTGCTCTATGTACTCAGAATTGCTTTGGATATCTAGTTTCATTTTTGCTTCCATATGCATTGTAGGATTCTTTTTTTCTAATTCTATGGATAATGCCATCTGGATTGTGATTGTTATTACATTGACTCTCTAAATGACCTTTGGTAGGATGGTCATTTTTACAATATTAATTCTTGTATTCCATGCATATATGAGGAATAGGACTTATTTTTTAAATACATTTAATGAAGATAAGGATGCAACTCAGATGGTAATCAAAGGTCAAAATTAATTATAATCATGATATGCAAGTGTAAAAATTAACTGTCAAAATTATTGAAGAAGCAGACATTCTCAGAAACTTTAGAAATTCAATTAATATTTTGTGATGGTGAAATAAACTGGAATATTAAAAAAATTGCTATAATTAAATAATGGATGATCAGAAGCAGAAAAATAAATGCCAATGAATTTGTGGACCAAACAATCAAACTTAATCAATCTGAAAAAAGAAAAAATAAATAACAATCTTTACTGAGTTTTGTAATATATGTGTAAAATACATAAAAGTATTTTTGTGTGTGTGTTTTATTTTTTATCATTGAAATCCTGGAGATAAATTATTTTGTGCTTAGAATAAGCAAGAAGAAAACTTCTCAAAGCTGATGAGTCATAAATATACAAAATAAAGAGGATTCAAACAGATTATAGAGAAAGATAATCTCAATAAAATAAGCAACTGGGAAACTGTTGAAAAGAAAGATAAAGAAATATAACTGAATAAATCCAGAGAAAATGAAACAATGGAACAGGAAAGAAGGGTGACACTTTTCCCTAGAGATCAGATGATGAATTAATTTACAAGTTATCTAAATGAAGATGATAGAATATATATTTTTGTATTGTACATGTGACACACACACAAGCATTAGACAGCTTGCTTTATATTTGTGTATATTTTTAAAGTTTTACAGTTACTGCTTTTAATTCTGCATACATATGCATGCTGTGTGTGTGTGCACACATTCACATCATATCCACTTGGAACTAGAATTACAAGCATTATGTTATGCCTGATGTGGAACATAACTGGTAACATAACTCAGTTTTTCTCGACCTGTAGTACATGCTCTTAACCCATAAGTTATCTCTCTATCAAATTATGTATAAAAGATTCACAGCTTGGTAGGTGTTGCATAAGTTTTCTCATGGCAGGTCCTGGCATTCAGCCTCACCCCGTTCTCCAGGTCTGAACTGACTGAACTAATAGAGAATGCTCTTTTTGGAGGATTGATTTATTTAGGGCATTTACAAAGTTACTGGTTACCAGCAGCTTGCCAGTAAGGTCTGACTCTTTGTCCAAGGCGCTGGGCTCTTTGACCATTCCCAGCCAGCATTTCACTTCTACTCACACGATCTTTAGGACTGCAGGGACTTGGAACGCTGCCTCCTGGGTTCTGGCCTGCGTGGGCCTGGGGCTGGGGCATTTTTCTTCCCATGTGGATTCAATCTGTGCCTCCCCAGGACTTGCTGCCATGTTGTTCCCCCTTTCTCCCCACCTCCTTGCCCCCTTATTGGTCAGAGGGCGGGACTTGCCATGGAATGAACCAATAGAAAAAAATCTCAGAGAGAACTTCGTATTTACCATACAGTAGGGTTGATGATTATTTTTTCCTTCAATAGCACACATAGTACCTTCCAGCATTAAAAATGTAAGTGAGTAGAGGTGAGGCTGTGAAGTCAGTAGCAGATTTCTCCATGTTTTTTCTACATTGAGTAGGCTTAACACCTGGAAATGAATAAAACAACATATTTAACAGCCATTTTGTAAGCTAGTTTGGAGACAAAATCTGGTACAATGGTCCACTGATATTTCATAATTGACTGTGCAATAGCGAATCTATACAGTGAACATTATGTATTTTAACTGCACATAAATGAGAATGATGTAACCAAGAAGTGGCATTCTTACATTTGCATATTCCTAAATGACTATACTAATTCAAATTCACATTGCCAGTGTTTAAAATTCAATTCTTATGTCCAAATGCTCAAGATATTTTATATATCCAGGAAGTATCTTCTCTTTAGTCAAAATAATGCAAATATTATGTCATCCTCTCTTCATTTCATCTCTCATCAAGTTAATACATGTAAAATCATCTTAATTGTTTGTACATTATCTCCAGTATTTTGCAAAATTACATGATGTCTACTGGGTGTTCAATCAAATATACCTTATATCCTAAATCTACCTCTTAATATTAAGCAGTTCTATATACTTAATATTACTAATTATACTTGATAATGGAGAATGTCATATGTTCATAAAATATGTACTACATTGAAAGTAAACTATTTTTTTTCTGTCCTAAAATTGATAGTGTTGAATTTTCTCATTGAAAAGTAAAATATTTAAATGTTCAACAAGAGCTTTTTTTGTTTTTTAATATCAGAAGACAATTTTCATGATGTGAATATTAAATTGTTTGATTACACAGTTGTTATGAGATGAAAAGTCTTCTTTTCTAAGCATGTTTCAGCATTTATTTACATCTTCTTAATGAAATATTATGTATTATACTGATAAAATGAGCATGCAAGTCTCCTGACATAGCATAATGTTTTTCCTTTTTTTCCTGTATATTTGACCTATTTGAATGTAATTTTTTTGGACTCTATTTCATGAGAAAAAATTTTACAGATTAGAAATATTCTATTACTTTTGTTGGAACTTCATATGATGAATATTGATCATATTCCCCCTCCTCTAACTCTTCCCATATCTGCTCCCACGTTCCTGTCTCCCCAATTTCATGTTCACTATCCCCTCATTGACAGCAAATAGTCATATGCAAATAATCTTGGGTGTGAAACCTGCCATGGATTGTTTGGACCTACTAAGGGCCACACCCTTGTAGAAAACTGATTCTTGCTAATCCAACAACTACCAAAAGTCAATAGCTTCTTAGCCAGAGGTTGGATGCAAACTTTCCCCCATTGCCCTCTCTGTGCTGGGAATTTGTTTGACTCGAGATTAAGTAGGTGGATTGAGGTTAAGTAGATCTTGTGTATGCTGCCACAATTTACTTGAGTTCATATGTATAACTGCCCTGCTCTATGAAAAACACTATGTCCTTTTAGTTGCTCACAACCTCTGGCTCCTAAAATCTTTCTGTCCTCCTCTTCCAAGAAAGTCTCTAAGCTTTTGGAACAGAGCTGTGATAAATTTTATATATGTATATATATTCCCTCCTGTTTGGGTCTGAGAACTCCACTCTTTCTTATTCTCTGCCATGTTCCTGGTTGTGAATTTCATTGGTAATTGCTTTCCATTGCAAGGCACTTCTCTGCTGAGGGTGGGAGATGTAGGAATCTATGAATATATAGCAATAAGTCATTAGAAATCTTTTTAATGTCAATTCAGTATAGTATTAGTAGAAGATTCTCCGTTAGTCCCTATGACCTGACTAGTCCCAGGTTTTTAGCCCTGATAAAGATGCCAGGTTTGGGTTCCACTCTTGTGCAGGATCCTTAAATCCAATCAGAGTGTGCTTCTTCAGTCCAATAATATATATGACACTACTATACCAGTATTCATATATCTTTCCAGGCAACTTGTTATTATACCTCATAAGGTTCAAAAGCATGAAACATGATGAATATTTTCCTTCCATAGACTACGTAACACCTTCCTGCACTATGAACGCTAGCCAGTAGGAATGAATTCTCCAGGTCAGTATCAACTTGATTTCTCCATGCTTTATGATTCAAGTATTGGTTCTCTTAAGCAATGGGGTCTTGTCAAGTTCTAGAGGGTAACCAAGTTTGATAGAAATAGACTGTAATATTTGGGGATCTATGGGATCTCATCATTGGCCAAATCTTAGATAGGTGATTTATTTTGTACTGGGAGTTTTATTTACTAAGATGAAGTGTCTAAATTAGATATTGCCCTTGTCCCAAAAAGGGTAGCTAAATGTTAGCTCATTTTATATATGTATGTATTTTAGAGATATTCTAAAGTGGTAGGCTTCCATGTTTATTTTTTCAAAAAGCATTTAGTGTCAGTTAACCCCATATTCCCTCCTCCCAATCCAATTTAATCCTTCTAGTTCTATCATTTCCAATTCTTCCTTTATATCACTGTTTCCCTTCCCCTGAAATAGCCCATCCTCCAGCATTTCCTTTTATTATTTTCCCAGCCTCTGAGGAAAATGCATATCTAAGATCATTTATTAGAGATTCAATTTCTAATTGCTCATTTATTAGAGAAAATATACAATGTTTTTTCCTATCTGGGTCTGAATTACTTTACTTATTACGATTGGTACTTACTCCATCCATTTAGCCATGAATTTCATTGAAGTCCACTTTTCTCAACAGCAGAATAATATTCCATTTGGTAAATGTATAGCATTTTTATAAACCCAATCATCAGGTGAGGTAAATCCAGATTGTTTTCTGTTTCTGACTATCATGAATAAAGTAGCAATGAGCATGGATGAGCAGTTATCTCTTAATAGAATACAGTCTTTGGATATCTGCCCGAGTTGTATGGATAACGCGATAGATACAGTTATATCTTTTTTGTTGTTGTCTTTCAGACAGGGTCTCCACGTAGCCCCAGCTAGCCTGAAACTTGCTATGTAAACCAGGTTGACCTCACTCTTACATAGATTTGTCTGTCTCTTCCTCCAGAGTGCTTGAATTAAAGGTGTATGACACCACACCCTCCTTTTTCTAACTGAAGAACTTCCACATTGATTTTCAGAGTGGTTTCAGCAGTTTTCATTCCCACCAACAGTGACCATGTGTTCCCCATTTTCCACACACATAACTAATATTTGTTGTCATTACTTTATCTTAACCATTCTGCTTGTGGTATAATGAGGTCACAAAATGATTAAAATTGGCATTTCCTGGATTACTGAAGATGTTGAACCTTTCTTCTTAAAAATATATTATAAAAATATATTTAACTTTTGCACATTTCTTAAGGAAATTTAGTTATTAATATAATTAAGACACTTCCATGATCCATGCTTGCCACACACACTTCACTGTACCTCATGTATGCTGTCATATAAGCTAAATCCCATCTGGTCAAGCATTTGTATTCAGATCTCCCTATGTGCAAGTTCATCATAGCAAGCCTCTCTATACATTATAAGGAAGGTCTATTCTGTTTCAGTCAGCAGTAATCAGTCTCCAACTGTTCCCAGGCTAGGGCCAGCCCTCCATCAATTTCCTTCACTCTCACTTTGAGCCATGTCTGTTTGAGTTGGCATGGGTCTTATGCTCAGTACCAGCATTCCTAGAAGTTTACATGAGCAAGTTTTCAGTGCCCTGATACCCTCAGTTTCCCTATATTCATGGACTAATCCTGGCTCTTGCAATCTTTCTGCCCCCACTTCCACAATGGTCCCTGAACTGTGAGTGGGTGAGGTTTAATATAGGAGACCTATGTAGGGACACCCATTCTGTAGTATATTTATTTTCTAAAACTTAGCCAGATCAGTTCCTGCTCTACTGCTCCAATTCCTGTGTCCAAATTATGTCCTGTCTTCTTCAGTAGGGTCTTACTTCTGAGTTGTGGGAGATAACCAAGGGCCCTGACAATAGCATGTGATATTTTGGGAGTCTTTTGAACTTCTCTGACCACCCACTTGAGGAGAGGTCTCTCACATCTATCACTGTGCTTCTTGCCATATAACCCTCAGGTATACACATATATTGAAGTTGACACAACACGTGTATTTCTCAGGGGTTCCCAAGGCAATGCATTTCTCTCTGTCTTCCCCCACCACATGAGCTCCATGGCAATTTTAAAACTTTAAAGAAAGTGATAGTTTAAGACACTAGGACTAAGAAACTACCATGCTCCTGGACTGGTAGAATCAATACTGTGAAAAAGAGCATCTCACCAAAACAATCTATAGAATCAATTCAATGCCAAGAAAAAAATCCATAACATTCCTGCCATAACCAGAAAAAACATCCTAAAAGTCACGCAGAATATCAAAAGCCCCTGGTTATCCACAAAACGTTCTTGAGCAAAAAGAGCAATGCTAGGGGGATCACCAAATCAGATCTCAGATTTTATTACAGATGTATAGTCTGTCCCTCAACTGATGAACAGGTAATGAAAATTTAATACATTTACACAATAGAGTTCTACTAAGCAGAAAAAAAAGAAGAAATCATGAAATCTGCAGATAAATGGATGGAAGTAGAAAGTATTATTATAAGTGAGGTAACATAAACTCAGAAAAGCAAGCGAGGTATGCTCACCCACACTTGCAAACTGCAGCACCAATCCTTTATAAAATGTGTGTGTGTGCTTAACCACTCAGCAATCCATCTGAACTTGGTTGTTTTCTTTATATTTAGTTTTTTTTTTAATTGTTATTGTTTTTTGTGGAAGGATTCTCTGTACATTTGAAATATTAAACTTCTGTCAGATGTACAACTGATAGATATCGTTTCACATTCTCTAGGTTTCCTCTTTATTTGAATGACATGACTTTTACTGTACAGAAGGTTTTTATTCTTTGGTCCTATTTGTCTACAGTTGGTCGTAATGTCTGTGCTATTAAAGTCCTGTTCAGAAAGTCCTCTCCTGATTCTATATGTTCTATTGGAGTCTCTGCTTTATCCTCCATCAGATTCAGATTGTATGTTGATGTTTATGATCTACTTGATGTTGAATTTTGTGCAAGATGATGGATACCATTCTAGTTACAGTCATCTACATCCGACTATCCAGTTTATCCTGCAAAATTTCCTGAAAATACTGGCTTTTTCTCAAATGTGTATTTCTGCCTTCCTTGCCAAAAGTCAGGAGGTTGTATGTCTGTGGCCTTGAACTATGTGTCTGCCTTTCATGCCACACCATGATATTTTTATTGCTATAGATTTGTAATACAACTTATGGATCAGAAATTGTGACACTTATGGCATTTCTTTTATCAATCTGATTTGCTTTTTGTTTCTAAGTGAAACATAAGATTATTTATCAATTTCTGGGAATAATTGTGTATGAGTTTTGATGGAGATTGCATGGAAGTGGTAAGCTGCTTTTGGCATTGTGGCTATTTTTAAAACTTTGACCGTACTTAACCATATGTGTGGTAAGTCTTTCCATTTTCTGGTATCTTCTTCAATTTCTCCCTTCAGTGTTTTAAGATCAAGTCTTTCCCTTTCTTTGTTAGAATTCTTTTGAGGCTATCATGAATGAAATTGTTTCCCTGTCATTTGTATATAGGAAGGCTACTGGTTTTTGTGTGTTAAATTTGTATCCCACTATTTAGTCCAATGAGTTTATCAGTTGTATGACTTTTCTGGATGAGTCTTTAGTCTTATGCATAGAATCATTATCTGTAGAAATGACAGTTGACTTCTTGATCTGTTTGTATCCTCTTTATAGCCTTCGCTTGTTTTATTATTCTAAGACTTCAAGCACCGTATTGAGCAGGAATCAAGTACACTCTGATCTTGTACCTAATTTTAATGGAAATGCTTTGAGGTTTTCTCTATTGAACATAAGGTTGACTCTATGCTTGTTGTTTATTGCCTTTATTACGTTGCCATATGTTCCCTTTATCCCTAGATACTGTAGAACTTTTATCATGAATAGATGTTAGATTTTGTTATGGGCTTTTTCTGCATCTGAGATGATCATATGGTTTCTATACTTGGTTCTCTTTATGTCATGGCTTACAGTATTGATTTACATGTTTTGAGCAATCCTTGCATATCTGGGATGCAGCAAAATTGATCATGATGTTAAGTTTTTTGATGTACTCTTGAATACAGTATTTGAGTATTTTATTGAGAATTTTTGACTATATTCAACAGAGAAATTGGCCTGTAATTTTCTATTTGTTATAATTTGGTGTTCATAAAAAAATTTAGAATTGTTCCTTTTCTACTCTATGGGATAATTTGAGGAGTATTGCTGTCATTTCTTCTTTGAAGGTCAGGTAGAATTCTTCTGTGTAACCATATGATCCTGGACTTTTAAATTTGAGGGGTGTATATAAATTGCCTACCTCACCTTTATTTAATTTTGTTAGACCATACATACCTAAAAGTTCATCTGTATCCTTTATATTCTTTAGTTCAGTGAAATATAGATTTTTAAATTATGTCTTTATGAGTCTCTGAATGTCCTCAGTGTCTGTGTTCTTTCATAACCTGTAGGACATTGGCCCAGACCCTTCTGGCTTTCAAAGTCATCATTGAAAAAATCAGCTGTTATTCTAATTCAACTGCTTTTATCTAAGAGTTGATCTTTCTGTCTTGTGACTTTCAGTATCTTCCCTCTGTTCTGTACGTTAGTATTTTGACTGATATATATGGTGGAGAATTTTATAACTGGTGCTGTCTATTTAGTATTCTCTATGCCTCCTTTTTCACTTTTATACATATCTCTTTCCTTAGATGTGGAAATTTTTATTCTATGATTTTATTGAAAATATGTTCTGTGCCTTTGACCTTGGTTTCTTCTACTTCTATCATTATAATTAGAAGTTTTGGTCTCTATGTGATATCCCAGAGTTCCTGCATGTTCTGTTCCTGGGTTAATTTGTATTTAACAGTTTGTTTGACTGAAGAATTCATTTCCTCTACCATGTTTTCAAACCTGATAGTCTGTCTTTTAAAAATATTTGTATATTTCATACAACAGTTTTTAATCAAATCTAGATTCCTTCCCCAGTTCATGCCCTCACATTCCCCCACCAGACCTCCTGCACTCATCTGTACATGCTAAGTCTCATTGAGTCAAACATTTTACCCAGATGCCCTTCCATGCAAGTTGACTCACTGGAGCCTATTCAGTCTATTTCGAGAACTTAAGAAAAGTCTACTCTGCCTGTCAGGCTATGACAAGCCCACCAACCCTCTCTTTCACTACTCTGGGCACTTGAGTTAGCATGAATCTTTTTCTCAGCAAGCTTCCAATGGCCTGAAAGCCTCTGTTTCACTATGTGCATGGATCAACCATGGCTCTTACAATCTTTCCACACCCTCTTCCAAAATGATCCCTAAGCCATGGGTAGGTGAGGCTTAATATAAGAGTGTCCAAGGATATACACTGTGCGGCATCTTTTTCTTTATAACTTAGCCACTTGTGAACTTCCGTGTGCATTGCACTGTGTTGCAGAAGAAAGCTTCCCTGGTGAGAGCTGAGTGATGCACTAGGATTCTCTTCACCTCCTGTACCACTATGTTCCATGAATCTTAGGTGTAGGAGTTCCACTGTATTCTCTATGTGTCACTAGTTGTGGAACACTGCAGCAGCCTTCATTTCTTGCAAAAAGAAATGCTTCTCTGATAAATGGTACTAAATAAACATAAATAAACATAATACTTGTTTGTCAATATAAGGATCCATATTAAGGATATGGTGAAAAATCTTATTTGTCACGCAGGTATGGTTTGCTCTAGGATCTACGACTGCCCCACCCATGTATACTTGGCTATAATTATAGTGCCATCCATGAGTTCACTGTCACTGAAAGGGATGAAGACCTACTGGATAGCTGTTGTTTACCCTTCTACCCAGGTAACAGTGCTACTGTCAATGGAGGCAGTTTGCTGTGCCAGTTGATTTGGTTATTCATCTTTGGGGCTGGACTGGAACTTTGATTGATATTCTCCCTTAGCAACTAGAATAATGTTCTCCAAATTTATAAAAGCTAATCTTTAAGAAAAAGTCTTCCAGGTTAGTTTCTGTTCCATTCCTCTAAGTCCTATGTCCGAATTATATCCTGTCTTCAACAGTAGGGTCTTAACTTCAAGTTCTCAGAGATAACCAAAGCCACAGGCTCAACCCATGTTGTTTTGGGAGTCTCTTGGACTACTTTCATCAACCACTCAGTGGGGGGTCTCTCTTGGCACTGGACCCCATCCCATACAGTCCCAGGTATACACATGGGGAGATGAGTAGAAAGTGTATTTGGTGTTTGGATGGCATATTTTGTAGATGTCTGTTAGGTCCATTTGATGTATGATGTAATTTAATTCAGAAGTCTCTCTGTTTATTATTAGTTCAGTTGACCAGTCTATTGGAGATATTGGGGTACTAGAATCACCTGCTAGTGATTGTGTTGGGGTTCATTTATGTTTCGAAGTCCTATGATACTCTTTTTATATAACTGGTTGCACCAAAGTTTGGTACAGATATTTTCATAATTGAAATAACTCTTGGTCAATTGATACTTTGATTAGAATGAATGACCTTTATCTCTTCTGATTAGTTTTAATTTGAAGTCTATGTTTCTCAGTTACTAGAATTCCATCACTTACTTTTTTCTGAATACTATTTGCATGGAATATTTTTTCCATCCTTTCACCCTATCTGTTCTTGAAGTTGTGATGGGTTTTGTGAAGGCAACAAAAAGAAGGATGTTCTTACTTAATCCATTCCACTAGCTTGTGCCTTTTGATTGGGGGGTTGAGGTCACTGATATTTAGATTTACCATAGAAAGATATATATTGTTTACTGTTATTTTAATTAATTTGTGTTCATAGTTCAATTTTGTGTTTCCAAATTTTGCCTTCCTTTTTTTTCTGTCCCTAACCTCATAAGTATATTCATTCCTATCTTTGTTACATTTTATTGCCTTGAGTATTCTCTGTAAGGGTGATTTGATGGGCAAGAATTCATTCAGTCTTTTCATATCAGGAAAAAAAATCATTTTCCTTCAATAATGATAGATAGTTTTGTTGAGTAAAGTATGTGGAGTTAGCATCCATGGTCATTTAGAATTTTGAATACTTTGGTCTGGGCTCTTCTGGGTTTCATAGTTTGCACTGAAAAGTCGCCTGTAATTCTGATGTGTTTTCCTTTGTGCATAATTTGTTGTTTTTCTCTAGCAACTTCCAAACTGTTTCTTTGATTTTTGCTATGATATCCCATGGGGAGTTTCTGTTCTGGTCTTGTCTAATTAGTGTTCTATGTGTTTCTTGAATCTGTATAGGTATAAGTTCCATTAATTCAGAAATGTTTTCTTCTATAATACTGTTGAAGATCTTGTAGATGCCATTGGCTCGAGATTCTTCTTCTTGTATGCCTATGATGCAAAGATTTTGCCTTTTCATGGTTTCCCATATTTCCTATGAATTCTATATTCTTGTTTCTGTTTTCTAATTTTTCAAAGTCTTTGCTTCTGTTGCTGCCCTGCTGGCCGGGGCATAAATATGTATACTATTTGCTAATTTTAGAAGTACATGTTTAGTGGCATTTTTAGTTGTCATATTTCATCAATAATCAGTCATTACTTTAATGTATGAGGATGCAATATATTCTTTTTGCTTATTGAATTTAATCAGCATGTTGGAGTATTGTTTTTGAACACTATATTCCTTGTTTGCATAACTTTTGAACATTACATGTGTGAAAACACATAGTGTATATTCTATTGTCAGGGAATAGCTCACTATTATGTTCATACTTTGTTTTGATGAATGGAATTTTGCACAATTTATTTCATTGTGGCAAATTTTTGAATGTATCACAATTTGTTGAATTATTTTTGAAGCTAGTGAGATGGCTCAATGGGTAAAGACATTGCCAAGCAATACAAATGAGTTTGATGACTAGAACCTACTATGGAAGGAAATAGTTGACTTCTTCCGGTTGTCCTCTGATCCCCACCCATTGTGTGATATAAGCACTTTTGTCCAAATTAACTGAATAAGTACAACTTGCTTAGTTATTTTGAATATAACAATTATTTGTATTATATTTGTATGTTATACTACTACTAATGAATGTTGCTGTGAAAACATTTTGTTAGATCAACGAAGTCCATGTTTAGAAGTATGATTCTTATCAAAAATATAACTTCTTCTGGTTTACTGGTACAACATAAGTTGATATTCACATATCAAAAATTTATATTCTACCACCACATATAAGCTTCTGTCCCTATGCATTTTAGTAAACCAATTTTCTTTTTTATTTTAGAAAAACAATTTTATGTAAAATTACACAGTTTTACTTTAGTAAACATTTTCTCATTATAATTGAAATTTAGCATTTTACAGATGTTTATTGGCTACTTGTGTTTGTTCTCTGTAATACTATGGAAATATTATTCAAAATACTGTGGAAAATTTCTATTGACTGGTCTGTCTTCCTATTCATTTATAGACTTTTCATATATATTTATATATATGGTAATGATCTTTTAAGAATTTTATGTATGGTATATGCTTTTTTCTATTTATAATTATTAAATTAAGAATCTGTTTTATCGTGTTTAAAATAAAAACTGAGAAATCCTTTATATTAACCACCAAACAAAACTTAAAATAAAATTTAATGCTTCTATGAGAATGCCATACAATGCATTTTGCTCATATTCAGAACACCTGTGTAATTTTCTCTGAGATCGACTGTACTAGTCAGGATTCTCTAAGGAAACAGAATCTGTTGAATGATGCACATATTATTAGATTAGCTTACAGGACTGTAAAGTGGATTGATTCTCTGAGGTAAAAGGTGGACAAACACCCCTCCCAGAGTGGTATCACCCAGGACCACCTTGAGCAGAAAGACTAGGAGCTGGGAAAATCCTATGCCCCACCCACCCTGTCTATTGGCCTTGGATGTGAGAAGAGGAGGGGCTAAAAGTATTTAAACTGGGGGCGCCAGAAGGCTGGTTCTTTTCTCCCCTCCCCTATGGCCCATTTGGATCTGTTCACTGGGAAGTTGCAAGTTCCCAGCCACGCGGATTTACTAATGTAACTTGTGGAGGGGAGGGTGGGCGCCCATGTTCTGTAAGTAACCCCTTACCCATTGCTGTGTTAGTAAGCCCAAGTAATAGCTAGAATCTGCTTAACTGTGAGTGGAGAAATTTGTGTGTTTGTTGCAAGGCCTGGGGAGACTTTTTTTGGTTGCAAGGCAGGGAGAGAGAGGCAGGTTAAGTTGGTCTGCTTCTCCCAAAGAGAAATTTTAATAACAATTGGCAATGAGGATGGGATGCAATAAACAAAAGGATGAACTTGGGAGCAGCAACCATACTGTCCCTAGTATGGGAAAGACCAACAACTGAAACAAAGTTGGGTGAGGGAAAAATGTGGGAAGAGTAAATTTTGATGTAGTGGACTCTCCCCATAGGACTGGGGTGTGTGATTGTCATTGCAGGGATAGTGAGGTGTATAGTGAAATACAAAGTTAAGGTGAAGTCGCCTAAGCAGATGATATCCATGGGACAAGTACCAGGGTGGCAACCCATGTGTAAGTGGCATGCTGCTTGATCGATGGGGACCACCTCAGAATATGGCAATTCCTTGAGAACAGTAGAGGGTCTAGAACAGACTTGCAATCCCTGAGGGTGGCAAGCCAGGAGCAAAGATATCAGCAAGCAGCTGCCGAGGTGGCATGGCCTTTACTATTTCTCCTGAGGGATTTATCTCAGGAGGAGACAGCAGCCCGGAGAGAGATCCAAAATGTGAGAGAGGAATTAGACCGAGAGAAGGACATGAGCCTCGCCTCTTCCATCCTAGCCTCGGACCTTGGTAGTAAATTGGATAGGAGAGAAAAGGAGGTAGAGATTTTAGCTTGCTGCATTTTACAATTAGGAGGACAAAAAGGAAAGAAAGCCCAGATCAGATTGGTCATACAAGGCCCATCCTGGGACCCTAAGACTTGGAACCCCTGGGAAGAATCAGGCAGTGATGAAAGAGGAAGTGACCTAGAAACTGGAGATAAAGCTCCCTGAGTTCAACCTTTAATACAAAGGAAGGGAAAATCTACAGTTCAGCATGCTGATGAGGGTCTTAACAACAGCCCAGGGCAGGAAACCATGGTAATCAGGGAATATTCATCAACGGAACTGTTGGAGCTAGGAAAGATGTTCAAACAGGCCATCAAGGAACCGTTAGCTACCTGGCTTGTATGGCTGTGGGACATGGGAGTAGATGGGATTATACCAAATGTAGCAGAGGTGGAAAAACTGAGCAATATAGCCACCCATCCTTCTTTAAGACAGAGACTGCATAATTTGAGACAGTATGAGAGAAATCAGTCCCTAATGGATTGGCTCATACAAGCCATTAGGGACACGTGGTCATCCTCAACTGAGGTTCCCATGAGCACCAGAGACTGGAAAACTATAGAGGAAGGCCAGGTGCTATTGAGGGAGCTAGGTATGAGTGAAGCTGTAATTGATGCTCAGTTCATGGGCCCAGACAGAACTATTTTTACTGGAGACTTAAGAAAGGAACTGATTCAACAAAGCCCAAGAGACTGGTATGGAGCCTTAGTGTCAGTGTTGAGCCCCATGGTGGGGCATGACCTGTATGAAGCAGGAGAGGCTTTAGCCAATTTAAATGATCTAGTACAAAAATTAAGCTGGGTTCAAAAGGTGCTAAAGCAGGTAGACACAAGGGAAAAGAGCAAAAGCCCCATAAAGGGGCCCATTAGTGTCTCCAGAACACAGATGTGGTTGGATCTTCACAGGGCAGGGGTCGCTAGGGACAAAATTGATGGGCAGCTGAATGCAGTCCTAGTGAGTCTCTGGAAAGTTTTAAGACCTGACCAGCAATTTAGCACCGGAGTAAGAGAGGCTGGAGCCCAGGAGGCATGGGTTACTCTGACTGTACCCCCTGCTCCGGAGGAAGGGAGCTCAATGGAATGAGAACCTCCCCAGCCACTTCCTTGAAGGGATGGCCAAGGTTGCCCATGGGTGAGGGCCATAATGGGTGACTGGAGGCCTCATGTTGAATTAAGAATCTATTGGTCCTCCACTAATATACAAAACACATGGGCTTCAGTGGACACTGGAGTAATCCAACAATGGCCATACCTCACCAGAGAGACTGAGAATCAAATAGTTGCTCAGTACCTTTGAGTAGATGTCTCAACCATCCCACTCTTGCCTGATAGAATCCAGATGATCTGCTAGTCTAGTCTATGTCAGAATCCAAAGAAACCAGTCAAAGACACAAGATGAACTCACCAGTGAGAGAGAAGGCAAGTGTCAAGAAGGGGTGAGCCCCTCCTGCCATGGCCTTTTATATGGGCTGCCATCAGAAGGTAACTCCTATGTTTATGGTGGCTCTTCCCGCTTCAAATGATCCAATCAAGAAGTTCGCTTTCATTTCAGTTAATCCCAGATCCAGTCAGCTTGGCACCCAGGATTAGACATCACATCACATCAACCCAACACCTCACTAATACCCCTCACTTCACATTCTACTTTGTGTTCCTCAAAAATGCTTGTGTTTGCAACTATTTCCCCGAGCCTGGTAAACCTAACCAGTGTCACACACTTAAAGAAAACTAACATAGCTATATCTGCTTCCAAAACAGCAATCAAAACTTCTGGGTATGGAGCATTCCACAGCTAATCCATTTAACAAGTTACAAGCCAGCTGAAACTACAGTTGTCTAATGATTAATGGTTGAGAATAATTTTGTTTAAGTAGTTGAAAGCTCCTGGAAAAGATCCTTAGCCAGAGACCTAAAATTTAATTTCTGTATAGAAAATACCATTTGCTTAGTAGCCTTTGCTGAATCCTTAATCAGAAGGAATAATTCTTTCCATGATGTCAAAGTTGAATTAACCAGAATTGCCTCTGTAGCTGATGTTTTAAATATTGTTACACTGAAGTGCTATTGTGTATATTCAGTTAAATTCATCATTTCTGCAACTGATTTTCAGGTATGTCTTTGAATTGAACTACTGTCTAGGGTGACAGGAAATATGTTCTCAATGATTTCACATTATAACATTTTCTTTTTGTGATAAAATCTGTAATTTACAAAGAGCCTTTTATGCATGTATCACATGAGATAGACATTTTATCTTTTTTTTCTATTTAAATATAATATTTCCAGCAACATTTGGTGATATTTTGTCCCATTTTCATTGATCAGCAACATTATTTCATATAAGCACAAAATAACCCAATAATTAAGGTGCAATTCTCTAAAGGTTTCTCTTCATTCTCCCCATAACTTAAACAGAGATGACACCCTTTCTGCTAATTCTCTCTGTAAGACTCTCTGTAGCCTTGTAAACAGAATGTTTCATCATAGGTAATCAGGTGAGACTGATCTCTAGAGACAGAAAACCTGTCATCTTGTGGAAGCCTTGGGGTAGTCATTCTGGGTATCTTTCTGTCTAGAGTGTGAATGAGAATTTCCTCTCCCTTCAAGGTGAATTTCCACAGGCCAGCTCACAGTCTTCCCTCAGAGAAAAGGTTCCTGAACTACAACACGAATAACAGCGTAGATAGCATCCAACATGCATCGGCTACATCACTTCAATGAGAACCACAGACCAGGGGAGAGGTGTGAGAATGGAGCCAACAGTCCTTCTTCATTTGCAATAATATTTTAAGTAAAAATAACAATGTGTTTTATGAAGGGTTTCATGTCCTTTCTTAAAACTGTTTGGCAGGCAACAGTTCTCTATACAAAGATCCCACTAGTGCAGGTTAGAATTAGAAAAGAATCAAATTCTGGCATCCTTTGAAAGATAAAAGTAAAACAAAAAATAAGAAACTAGAATATCCTGGGACAAAACATCATTGGTCATTATGTATAACACCCTCAATTCTGACCAAACTGGCTATTCATAGTCCATTCTATTACAGAAGCAACTGATTGGACATCAGTGATGGGCTCCTACTTTTCAACCCTTCAAAATAGTCACTTGATTAATTAAAGCATGATCATCTTGATATAAACACTTTTAGTTTGAAAGCACAAGATTTATATATATATATATATACATATATATATATATATGTATATATATATATATATATAAAACACTTATACTTTGCAGAAACATATTCAGGAATAATAAAAGATCTGTATATAAACTTCTTAGAGGCCTAAGAAGCACACTCAAGTAATTGAAGGGATTTAAATAAAATGTAAGGAGCAAATGCGAAATTTCCTTCATAAAGGCACCGAGGTAACCCCGCAGCGCGCCCTTGGGGTACTTTGGCTAATGTGGTCTTTCGTGTTTTCACATCCATTTTTCCATTTTTTCTAGTTCTATAAATGAATTTGTTCCAGTTTCCTTTCCGTTTCTGTAATTAAACACTGATTAAAACCAACCTGGGGAGGGAAGGTTTATCTGGCTTTCAGGTTACAGTTCATCTTCATGGGCAGCCAGGGCAGGAGCTCAAGGCAAAAATCTGGAAGTAGGACCTGAATCAAAGACCACAGAGGAATGCTCGATACTGCCTTGGGCCCCAGCTTTGAGCCTCTAGCTTCAGTTCTGGGCTTGAGCTCCGGATTTGAGCCTCAGACTTGTTCATCTACTTCATCTACTTTTTTTGTACATAGCTCAGGCCAGCCGACCAGGGATGGCATGCCCCCAAAAGACTGAGCTTTCTGTGTCAATGATCAATTAAAAATATCTCACAGATATGTCGACAGGACATTCTGATGGAGGAATACCTCACTTGAAGTTTCCTCTCCCCGGTGTGTCAAGTTAATACCTGAAACTATAGTTAATAGGAAATGTCATTTAAATTTTGATTGAAACTGCATTTAATCTATAAATTACTTTATAAACACAACTATTTTAAGAGTGTTAACTCATGCTCCTGGGAGTATGGAGGGCCTCTCCATTGTCTGTCGTCCTGTTTATCTTTCCAGTGTCCTAAAGTTTTCATTGATCTAGGTCTTTCACATCCTTGGTGAGAATTATTCCTACATAGTTTATTTTGATGGAGGAGATACTGTGAATAGAATGTTCTTCCCATGTTTTCTTTCTCACTGAATTAATTCTTGGTATATATAAATGCCACTAATTAAAAAATAGTTTTATTGACTCTTTAAGAATCGTACAAAGGATTTTGATCATATTCAGACCCCCTCCCTCATCTCCATACATCCTCTGCTACTGTCCAAATCTTCCTGTCCCCTTTTTCTAAAGGTCTATTGAGCCTAATCTATGCTTTCTATATTCCACAAAAAGTTTGGGTGTGGGTCCTTCCCTTGGGCTCTGATCAGTGGTCTATCAGTTCGCACACCGTTAAAGAAAACTAACTTTCCCTATTCCAGCAAAAGCTTCGGATTTTTGTATGCTGTTTTAAATTGTTCATAACTTTAATGAAAATGCTTATCAAATATATGATTCCCTTTATGCAGAGAATTTTGTAAACTATATTGATCTGATTGATCATTATGGGTCCCTTTCAGTCATCTAGCTTTAATTGCATTTGGAAATACATCCATTTCATCTAGGTTGTGCAGCTTTTAGGAATATGTTTGCACAGCATTCCCTCATAATCGTCTGGATATTTTTTGTCTTTATTATTATTGTCATCATCATTGTATAAGTGAGTCGGTGTATATCCAGTGTGTGTGTGTGTGTGTGTGTGTGTGTGTGTGTGTGTGTGTGTGTATGTGTGGGGAAACTATGGTGTGTGTGTGTGAGATTCAGGGGACACCAACTTTGGAGACAGTTCTTTCCTCCACTGTGGTTTTTGGGGATTGAACTCAGGTCGACAGGTTTACACAGACTGCTTTAATGCACTTGGCCACTTTTCCAGCCTGCATCTCCCTTTTTGCCTATAATTTTATTTATCTGGTTTTTTTCTTTTTAATTTCCTTAATGTGGGTAAAAGTTTGTCAATATTAACATTTTCAAAGAATCAATTCATGTTTTTGTTGATTCTTGTATTGTTCTTTTAGTCTTTGTAACATTAGTTTCTGTCTTCTTCTTTTTTTTTTTTTTTTGATTGCTTTCTAATCCATGGGTTTGGTATACCCTTGTTTTCCAATTAGGGAGCTATTTTGAGAGATCTCTGATTTGGTAATGGATAAACTACTGGACAAATTTTCCTCTTAGGACTAATTTTACTGTGACAGAGAGGAGCTGGTTGATTTTTGTTTTAATTTTCATTTATTTCTAAGGATTAAATTTCCTTCCTGATTATTTTAATGATTCACATGTTATTCAAAAGTTCATTGATCAGCTTCTCAAAGTTTCTGAAGTTTCTGTAATCTCTTTTGTTGTGGATTTATACTTTTTTTCCATTTTGGTTTGATAATATGTAAAAAATTATCTCAAGTTTTTGTTTTTGCTAAGGCTTTCTTTGTGGAAGAAGATCAATTTCAGAGAGGATTCCAGGTGCTGTTGAAAAGAATATATAGTCCATATCTATTGGATGGACTATTCCTTATGTATCATTTAAGTCCAGTTATCTATGGCACAATTTAACTCTGATGGGTTTAGATTTCTTGAGTTTTCATTTGAAAGATGTACTTAGATGTTTCAGGATATAAAAAATAAATATTGCTATCATGAAAGAATTCACTTTCTAATCTACAAACATATTTAAATATCAATATTTTGGCAGATAAGAATGCACATAAGATGCATCTATATGCAAATATGTTTAATATAAATAAGACCTTTTAAAATAATTTAAACTATACAGATCTAACTAATGTTTCCCTTTTATTATAACATTCAACTGCCGTAATTACACAAGTGCGATATACTTCACAGTCAAGAAAACAAAAGAACAGTTTTTAATCTAATTTTCTAAATTTGAAGGAACTTGATTCAGAGATCTAATAATATCAAACTTGACCCTTGAGTTTTAAATTTAACTTTTATATCTGTACTAATGTATTAACAACTACAAGTCTTTATAAAGGGAATTTTGGAGTACTTTACATACAACAGGTTATTTTCAAAAATATCTAAACATAGTTCTATGGAACAAGAATGCTTCAAACATGTTCATAACTAAACAAAGAATAACAGAGTAAGTTTATAAGACTTATTAATAATTGTATTTAAAATCTTAGAAAATTTACCTCTTATGTTATTTGGATTTAAATGCTGTATTTATCACTTTTCAAGGAAAGACCCCTTCTGTGAACATCAGAGAATGCTAATTTAATTTGGATATACTACAAAGATATTAATGACTTTGAAGATTGGAATCAATTTATGTCTGGGAGGCTCATTAAAAGTCATTTGTTATTTTTCCTCCTAATGAATTGTATTAATAGTAGTATCAGATATCCTACAGTGCAATGATCAAAAAAAGCTTTTTTCTGAAAAATAATTTAAGAAAAAGCAATAGATCAACACGTTCATTTTGATACAAGAACTTGTTTTTAATGTGTTGTTGTTCACCTTTATAAAACATAAAGGCTTATGAGGCTTGGCATTTTGCAAAGAGTTAAACATTTTAAAATAGAGTGCTTTATTATCCACTGGCATGGTCTCTCAATTTCCAGTAAGATTATCAAGAAATAGAAAATATGTCAAACTTTCTGTCATCTAAGTAGACCTTTGCTCTCCCAAATTTGACATTTAAAAAAGCATTCCCAGAGACATGACAGACAAAACAAACTCGTAAAACTAACTCGCCTAAAATATCTAAAATGAATCGACAACTTAGCCAATTTTTCAACTTGTTCAAATATTTGAATGTTATAAAAATAACAAGGATGTTAGTTTCACTGAAACCTCCTTATTTCTACAATAGGTTTCATGACTGTGTAGGGCCCAGTGGGAGACATTTCACAGGCTTTGGATCATGCTGTAACTGTGCTGGTAAACTCCCGGGGCATGGCTTTGTACTGACTAATTCCAACAGCTTTGTTCTTTGGGAAAAGGAACTCAGTCAGAGTCAGTCTCCACCTCCCCACGCCCGCCACCGCCCCGATGTTGCAGCAGTGTGTGTCCCTTGCTTCCCAGCAGCCATCAGCTTCATAGGAAGCCAAGGCAGAAGAGAACATGGTATTTGCATTTTTGTTGCATCATTGGGGAAAATTTAGAGCTTTATAGAGTTGATGGCTCTGTCTCGTAATGTCTTATTGGCAACGATCAAAACACATATAGATTGCTTGTGACTTTTCCATGATTTAAACTCACAGCATGTGACAGCATGCCATGCTATCTTCTGCTTACTTCTCTAGAAAGTTCTCTGAATAATACAGTATGTGGCAAACATAGTTTCTGGTCTCTAACTGCACCCCACCTGGATGTAAGAAAATACAATCCAAACCTTAACATCTGTATTTTAGCAGAATGTTAATTTTATTCTCAGAATAAAAACAATTGTAGAACTGAAGAGTACTGTATTATTTCCCATGCCTCTTTCTGTATATGTTTATTAAATATCTTGTGAAAGGGGCAAATTAAATCCATCAATCAAAAAATAAATGCTACTTTAGAGCATTTATCATAACACATTGTAATAGTAAGTAAAGTACTCATTTCAAATTTGAAGAAACAATGAAAATAACCCCATGACTCCTCTATAAAATACCGATTTATTCAGGAGTCAGAGACAATTTTTGCCTTTCAGAAGCCTGAGGCAGAATTTTTGTTTCTATTTTGTTTCTATTTTGTTCTATTTTGTTATGTAATTGATCTTCCCAGTTTCTCAAAGATGGGTTTGTCTTTGGTTTCTGCAATTTCATAAAATTGGGAGAGGAAAAAGTTCACAGTCCTATGTAATAATTCTGTTTGGATATACTCAGAAATGTTCACTGTTGCTAGAGAAAAGAATGTCCCATCTCGAGACTCTAATATTATTGAGCTCTTCACAAGAGACATTATATATATATATATATATATATATATATATATATATATATATATAAAAGCAAACAGCCCTAGTTCTCAAAAGAGCATGAACACAGTTGTCCTGTTGCTATGTGCTGTGAGAAAAATTGAGTAGTTAAATGAAGTAACAAATATATATCTTTTATCTTGTCCATGGATATTTATAGTTGAATGGATTTCATCAAACTACATAAACAAGTTTCCATTTGTCTATATTAACAGAAAATAACATAAAACTTTGTATAAAATACCTTTACAATGCAGATTGTGATAGGCATGTACATATATCATATATCTTCTCCATGTATACTTTCTGTTGTAATATATACAAGCACCCCATGAACAGTGTCAATACATGAATACTCTGGACTAATCAGAGGTGTAAATGTTCACACGGGAATGGGCCAAACATAGAGGGGCACTGGGAGAGTCTTCAAGCAGATTAAACAGACAGAAACAAAGGGGAACCAATGCTGTGTGAGCCTTTGTGTAGAAGAAAGAATTGGGGAAGTGAGATGTCCCAGTGGGTAAAGAGCTTTTCCATACAAGCCTGAGCACCTGAAGTCAAAACCCAAATTCCATGCAGATGAGAAAGGAGAGAACTCGTAACACCGAATTGTCCTCTGACTTTTACACACGTTGTGACACACAAACCCTCAAGTACAACACATCATGAACATATTAATACTAGATATTAATATTAACAAAGAATAAATATTTGAAAATAAAACTTATTGAGGCAGTATATAGAACAATGATTGGTTCTGGATATTAGTCCTACCATTGGAATTGATGGCTTCATTATCCAACATAGGTTAGCCTGAATTGTCACTAAAGAGCCCAGATTTTGATTCTTGAAATCTCATTCTCATCTCTTTTTAAATGAGTCCTTACAAAATTTATCTTCAATAAATTGTATATATGTACATATAATATATATATATTCCCACTATTGGAAAACACGGTGGAGGTGTCTAAGTTAATCGTATCACTGTTGTGGTCAAATGTCTAGGAAGAAACAGTTAAGGGTTTCTGTTGGTTTACAGTTGGAATCAGTCAGCCATAGCAGGAAGGCCTGGCGGGAGGTAACTTGATGACAGCAGGAGCATGCACCTGGGACTCACTAATTCTCATCTTGGCAGAGCCAAAGCAGAAATTGAGCAGATAGTGGTCCTGGAAAGAAACCTGAGGTCCTACACTCACATTCTCCACTAAGGGTCCTTCTTTTAATGTTTCCCTAACTTTCCAAAACAATACCAGCAACTGGAGACCAGGCAATAAGAATATCAGCTTGCAATAGGAATTTCACATTCAGGAAACAATGCTACTCAAAGAAATTAAAAAGAGAAATGCTGTATGATTCAGCAATCTCATTCTGGGAAAATACTTAGAATATGTGAAATCAGTATATGAAAGAGACACATATATTTTCATTTCTAGCAGAAAATATATGGCAGCGACCTTGGAGATTCCTAAAACACACTACTAGTGTAGATTTTAAAAATGTATTTGGCCTGGCAGCCCATACTAAGGCCCCAACTGGACAGACTGTGTGTGGACTTGATCTGAGCCAAAACTCACAGTAAACAGGTGTCCTCATTGGCTTCCGTTGCTTTGATAAAATCCCACCAAAGCCAACTTGCAGTGGAAAAGGATTATTTGGGTTACACATCTGAATCACAGTTTATCATGAGGGAAGCCAAGTCAAAACTCAAGCAAGGCCAGAAACTGGAGGCAGGAACTGAAGCAGAAGCCATAGAGAATTGTTCTTTATTGGCTTGCCTCACCCTGCTTGCTCAGCTTCATCTCTTATGCAGCCCAGACCTAACTGCCCAGGGAGGACATCACCCACAGTGAACTGGGTCCTCCTACATCAAATAACAATTAAGAAATGGCCTCACAGACATGGCTGCCATCCAATCTGCTGGAAGCAATTTCTTAATTTAGGTTCCTTCATCCAGGTGATCTAGTTTGTTTCAAGTTGACAAAAGCTAGCCACCTGAGAGGTTTTACTTCAGGCAATGTGCAGAGAATAGACAGCAATATTTCAGTATCAACTGACTAAGTGATACCAGCTGTGGCAAATGGAAGAAGAAAGCAATTCAAATGAGCATTTCAAGAGAACGTGTCAAGATTTGTAAAGCTCTCACATGTTCTTGCAGAACAGAAAAGACACATGCATGCGTAGGGCTGTTCCCATGCTCAGGAAGACCTGCAAAGGCCCTGACATGCCACTTCTGGTTGACCTCAAAATTCATGCATGGAATGAAATTTATGGCCAAGATTTAATCTTCAGGAGAATTAAAAATATGCTCCCAGCATGTGCATTCGATCTCCTAGGAAAACCCAAGAGTTTGACTACATTTACGAAAATATTTTCTCAGTTCTCTGCTCTTATCACTCTCAGCAGATTTCAGGGTTATGTATGAAAAAGGACAAAATGTTCTTCAGTGCAGGTTCATCCACTGAGGTCTAGTCAGCCTATTTGAAGTTCCTCACTTTAGGAAGAATAGCTCATTCTCATCCAACAATAATCAGTTGCCAATATTTCTACAGAAAAGATTGCGGTCTACTGCCCATTTCTCCAGTTCCATGTTGAGTTTTGTCTGAGTTTGCATGGGTCTTGAGCATGCCAATATTATTGCTGTAAGTTAAAATGAGCTGGGTCACAGGAGCTTGTAGGATTCTATTTCCATGTGGTCACTCACATCTTCACTGGCTCTTACAATCTTTCTGCCCCCGCTTCCACAGTGCCTCTGAGCCTTGGGTGAATGAAACTTAATATAAGAGGCCTATTAAGGGACCCACATTCTGCATATTCTTAATCTCCATTCTTTGGTTATTTGTCACCTTTTGTGTTACTGGCACTTTGTTGCATGAGGGAGCTTCATCAATGAGAGTTGAGATATTCATTAGTGTCTTCTTTACACCTATTATTTATTGTGTGCCTCGGATGTAGAGACTCCATTGTACATGTATCATTTAGGCATAGGCAATTCACAGACAACGTCTGTCTGTGACCAGTTGTGGTACTCTGTAGTAGTCTCTGGTGCAACAGAAGCTTCTTTAATGAGTGGTGGCTGGGAAAGTTAACTGCGTATATAAGGACACAAATTTTGCACTTAGTAAGAAGTTACATTAACCTAGGAATACAGCCTCGGGGATTTTTCTAATATCTATGACCTCTTCAGCCATGTATATTTGGCTATGATTGAAGTGCCACACATCTATTTCCTCCCATTGAATGGGCTCTAAGAAAAATTAGGTAGCTGTTGATTGGCCCCAAGATAAAAGTGCCAAGTATGAAGTGCTGTGTAGGTCATTGATGTGTTTATTTTGTCATGAAGCTGGTGTTGAACCATCGATTGGTGTTCTCCATTGGCTGCTTACATAGTGCTTCCCAGAACTATGAGAGCCACGCCCCTAAGAAACATAAACTCTTAAGAAATATAAACTCTTCCTCCTCCTGCAGTATTCCGTTGTCAATAGTTGTTCAGCTAAAGCAGCCCATTTGTCCAGTTTTATGCTGGGTTTTGACTCATTGAATCAGCATGTATGTTGTGCATGCTGTCATCATTGTTGCAAGTTTATTTTT
The DNA here is from genome assembly GCA_035773235.1 of Eospalax fontanierii. NCBI lineage: Eukaryota > Metazoa > Chordata > Mammalia > Rodentia > Spalacidae > Eospalax > Eospalax fontanierii. Next base: position 46,256,447 of record CM069547.1, on the reverse strand, counting down.
TAAAAATAATGTGTATGAGTGCTTGCCTGCATATAAATCTGAAGTCAATAGAGGCCAGAAAAAAGGAATTAAGTCATATTGAAACTGAAGCTACAGGTGCTAGTGATCTGTTTGATGTGTGTACTGGAATCCAATCCAGGTTCTCTGAAATTGGAGCAACTGCTCAGAACCATTCATTAATCCATTCCTCCAGCACTCATCTTGACTTTGAATGGGTTTATATCAGATGTTGACTTTGTTTCAGGGCCTGGAGTGGTAGCTCAGAAGTTTGGAATATTTGCTCCTTTTCCAGAAACGTGAGTTTGAATCCTATCATCCCATCAGGCAGCTAACAACTGAATATAAGGGCTCTGATGCCTTCTTCTGGCCTCAAGCACAAGTGCTCACACACACACACACACATACACACACACATACACACATACCTTCATGCTGGAGCCCGTTGTCAGGCGCCAGCAGAAATCGAACTGATTTCGATTATTCAATAAATAAATCGAATCGAACCCGAAGCGAGGAGTGAGGATGAGAAAGTGGAGAGAGAGAGAGAGAGAGAGAGAGAGAGAGAGAGAGAGAGAGAGAGAAATAGGACAGACTCAGGAGGACTGTCAGTCACACTGAAGCACCTTGCCTTTATTAAGTCTCCCCTATTTATACTATGAAATGAGCAAAACAATGGGTCAGATGTTCAACACAAAAACAATACTGACACAGGCAAAATAACTTAAGATGTGATTGGCTTCCTTCAAAGGTCTTCAGGTGACCTCAGTCTTGGGTGTAAAATAAACTTCTCCTCAGGTGTAAATCATTTGCATAAGGAAAACTCCTGCTTCCAGTCAGCACTTCTGTGCATGAGATTGACTTCTGCCTAACCCCAAAACTCGGGCATAGTTCAAGTCAGGCAAATGGCTCCCAAACCTTCATAAAAAGAAAAATAAAAGTTTGTTACAAGTCCTACTTTGAAGTATTACTCATGAACTATCACAAACTGTGAACACTTTCCATTTCAAAATGAAAATCACCATAAAGAAAAAAATTATAAAGGAAGTTTAAAAGTACAAGAATGAAATTATAATCACTGAAACGAATGTTTCCTAGAAAGACTCAACTTTAGAATTAGCCTGACAGAAGAAAGAATCAGAAAGTTTTGTGCAATTCAGCTGAGCCTGTTCAGTGTGGGGACTAGAAATTTAAAGTGAGAGAAAATTAAACCAGCTTTAGTGATGTAGGGGACCAGATAACTGCATCAACATTTAAATAAACCATGCAGTAACACACCTGGAAAAATATGTACAAAGATACGAGCATCAGTGAGTATATTATTATAACTCTTTCTTGTACTCTCCGAGTTACAGCCAACTGCGTAAAGCAATATTTAAAAAAGTCTTTTAAATTCAGTCCTGATGATTCCCACCAGTAATTTCAGTACTCTCAGAGCAAAGGGAGAGGATTGTCATGAGTTAAGGGTTAGCCTGAGGTATATAGTAAGTCCAGGTCAGGTTGGAGTACAGAGTGAGTCCTTGTCTTATAAGCCTAAATAAATAAATAAATAACAAGTGAACATTAAGAAATATTTAGTGGACTTAATATTCAGAATTGTAACCTATATGAGAATAGTATGAAAAAGAAACTGTAGGGAAGTCAACAAAATAGGAGCAACATTTGTGTTACTGAAATTAAGCTGGTGTTAATCTTAATTAAGTTGTTAAAAGAACCATTGTGATTTTCAGAGCAACCATTAAGAATTAATAATAGTAACTGTTAAAGATCAAATAACAACAATACTGACAAGTGTGTAAAATGACACACTGGAAACTACATACTTAATATGACAAAGTAAAGGAGAAACAGAAGCGGAAATAGAAACACAGTTAGGTACATATAAAATTGCCAAAATAGCAGAAGAAAACCAACCTCCAAAGTGACGACATTAACTTTAATGGAATACACATTTCAAGAATGAGCTAGGATTGGCAGAGAGAGTCAGAAAAATGTTGCGATTATATGCTATAAATGTATCCTCAAATATGCAAAGACTGTTAAAGGAAAATTGATGCTTAACATGCATGTCAATGAAGCAGTTATCTAAAGGTAGTTTGACTGGGTCAACTAATACCAACAAGATTTACTTTAGGAAAAAAATGTAATTGTAGATTAAAAAGGTTTCACAAGCTTTAAGCAATCATTCTGCTAGGAAAATGTGGATGGTGCAATATCACCATTTAAACATTTCTACAACCAAAGATGTAAATTCCAAGAACGTTTGAGATATATCCCAGAAATTCAAGTTTGACTCAATAGCTAAATGCTGATCAGGTAATATAACATATTAATAGAATCAAAAGAAGAAAGACACATTCTTGTCATTGGATATAGGACATTTATTTGGCAAAATACAGTGGGCTTTCATAATAAATGCATCAAATAAACCAGTACCATAAAGGAAATTTGTTAGGTGATGAGGGGCATTCTGGAAACCCCACATCTAACCATGTGCTTCAGGAAGAAACACAGAATAGTTACCCTGAGATCAGCAGGGTGAGACTGTCTACAGTTCCTCATCTGCTCTCTCTTACTCTAGAGCTTCCGCCCAAGAAATGAAACAAGATAATAAAATAGAAGTCAGCTTGATTTGAAAATGTATTTTGTAATAATATATTCATATTAAATTCACTAGCGGATACCCAGATTCCTAAGATCTTTATCTATATTCACAGTCAAAAAAATATCAGAACTAATAGGTGTCACAAGGTGCAAAATGAATACATTTCTAAATCGAAGTAATAAAAAAATCCAAAAATGAAATATTTTCATAAAATGTAATACTTAAATATTAATCATTCAGAAAGGGTGCAAGACATACTACTTAAAAGTATAAAGGGTCTTCAAAAGAAATTCAGGAAGTTCTGAAAAAATGAGACAGAATCCTAAAATTGAATCGGGTGACTTAACATTATTGAAATACCAATAAAGGAGCTGGGGGTCGTCAATGTTCATCAGGTAAAATATTTGCCACATGGGCATGAGGACCCAAGTTCAGACCTCAGAAACTAAATAAAATCCGGTCATGGAGCAGCATGTCAGAGACAGACCGAACACTCAAGATCCTTGTCCAGCAAGCCCAGTAGAACTGGCGAGCTCCATGTTTAGTGAGGGATCCTGCTTCAAACAGTTAGGTGAAGAGCACTCCAGGAATCCATCAATGCCAGCCCTCTGTGTCTGTGCACAGGCCACCATGCACCCATGTGCACCTATCCACAGACACATACATGTATGCCCCCCTTCACAATATTAATGAAACCCCAATATGTCTTATATATTAAATTAATTCACTATTGGGATTCACCTGGATTTCTCACAGAAGCTGAGAATTTTGCTTTAAAGATTATATGCAAACTCTGGAGGCCCAGAACAAACTAAGATCCTCTGGCAAAAGAAGGGAGTTGGGAGGGACACATCTCCAAGTTTCAAAACTCACGACAAACTGCATTATCCAAGAGAGAACAGGATTGTCTTGAGGGTACGGGAGTAGCTAGAATTCCCTGTCTGTTACACACCGTCATGGTGAGGGTGAAATCCAAGTGATTTTTTAAAAGAAAAGCATAAAGATATTTACTGGCATCCTGAAACTCATGAAAATCAAAAGAATCAAACTTATTGAATAATAAACAGAACTTTCAACGGAAGACACTAATTTTGAGAATGATCTATTACATGAATGTGAAAAATGTGTACGAAATAGTATTGAATTCTCAGAAGAATACAAAATACATTGATTAGTTGATATAGAGAACAACTTAAAATGCTTTCCCAGAATGCAGAAAACACTGATGAAATGTATCAGAAAATATGCGGGCATGTGTAAGGAACCTGCAAGCTGGCCATTTAATGGGAAGATTATTAATGACTGCATAAAAAGTTGAACAAACAGAAGAGACGCGGCAGCTACAGTTACAGGATAGATATTTTGAACAAAAACTGCATTGCATTTGTAACACAAAAAACCCACTGTGGTCCACATAATGTATTTCTTAAGAAAGATATGTGTAAATAACTGGGGTGACATAGTGTATTGTGACTTTCCGGTTGAAGTTGTATTAAATATCTGTTCATCTCAGGGCACTGACATGGAGCAAAGAAATAATTCCCCAAAGTCCAACCTGGTGATCCGATGGCTTCACTGGGGCTACTGGATGAGCATGGATGACTCAAAGATCTCTGAAAAGTCCACCTGTCATGGCTACAGACTTATGAAAGCTGCATCCCTGAGCTTTCCTTTGCAACTTGTAGGGGCTCCAGGCGACAGTCTCCTCTCCCTGGAAGCTGCTTCTGGTTAGTAACCTTGTGACTTGCACCTCCCTGAGCTTCTAGAGGAGATAGCTACCGAACAGATAGACTCTCACACAAATGCTGACAAACACAGTAGTGATTCTAACAAAACCTGTGAGGAAATCATTTCGTATATAAAAGTGCCATGTTCTCTCTCACCGACTGAGAAAGCAAAAACAAAATTACTGTCCACAAATACAAAACTTGCTAAAAATGTATGCTAAAAATAATGAGGAAGTAAATTATCATTCAAAGTTACCACAGATGTTCATAAAATCTAAACCAGCAAGCTTGGAATGATGGCACATGTCTTTAATCCCAGCACTGGGGAGATAGAGGCAGGTGGATCCCTGTGACATCCAGGCTGTCCTGGTCTACACAGTGAGTTGCAGGTCACTTGGGGTTATAGGAGACCTTGTCTCAAAAAGAACAACAACAAAAAGGGACCGTAGAGATGGCTCAGTGGTTAAGATCACTGGCTGCTCTTGCAGAGAACCTGGGTTCTATTTCCAGAATCCACATGGCAGCTAGCAGCCAGCTGTAACTCCAGTTTCATGGAATTGGACACCCTCTTCTGGCCCTCTGCAGGCATCATGACACAAATACACTTACACATGTGCATGCAAAGCACTCATCCCCATACATAAAAATAAATAAAAATTTAAAAAGACCAAAAAAACTATAATACCAAACTGTACTAAATATCATAGCAGTTACAGTATTTTGGTCCAATGAGGAAAAATAAAATGTAATAGCTAAATGAGTGCTCATCTCAGATTCTGGCTACAGACATGTCTTCTTCAAACTTACTTGTTTTTGTTTCTGTTATCAGTAATTCTATCTGTCAGAAAGTTCTACCAAGATATCTTATCTGTCCATCCAAAAGTTAGGCATATTGAGCTTCTGTTAAACATTGCTTGAAATACCTTATGCCTCCACTCAGGAAATATAAATTATGAGGTTCTAGAAAGGCTTACTGCATGCTTATAATGAGCAGACACGCTAGAAGGTCCATTGTGGACTCAATCTTAAGTCAAAAAAAAAAGAGAAATTAGTGTTCAGCTCTCTTCCTTTCTCTTTCTTCCCCTCTTTTTGTCTCTCTTCTTCTTTCTCTTTATCTCTCTTTGGCTCTTTCTCACTCTTGTTTCTCTTTTTCTCTAGCCTTCACTGTCTGTGTCTGTCTCCTTGCATATGTGTGTGATTGTGTGTGTGTGTGATTGTGTGTGTGTGTGTGTTTCTGCACAGTTGTGCAAATCTGTCTACACTGATGAGATTTCTGGGGTGAATAGAATACATAGACATAGCAGGAAGTAGCCTGAGATTTCATGTATAATTTTTTAATCATACTCTTTAATTTTATAAAGCATCAGCCTCTGAACTTGTCAGTGATCAAGCCTTCAAATTCTTTCAGAAATAGTTTCTGAACTGCTCCACTAGACACCAGAGGAAGCCAACAATGTTTCCTCCTCTGTGCCCACAAGAATTCTTTATCTGTGGAATCTACCAGGAGAATCCATGACTGTTATTTACAATTATGCTTTAAGATGATTTGTTAAGAAACAGCAGTCATTGCAACATAGATAGTTGAACTTTTTAATTAAGGTATGACTTCCACTCAGAGGTAGAATTGGTAAGGGTGATACAGTGATAAGAACTGAATCAGCAGAAATAGAAGCTAATGGGTTGATCAGATTTGATTTGATGTATGCTTTCGTCAGGGTGGTGAAAGAAGAGAGAGGTATGGAATGAAATGAGAATTAGAAAAGATGGTTTCTTTGTATGAGATCATGAAAAATAAATGCTTTGTTAAATGGAGCATTTGTGACCCACTTTTGTGATGTTGATGATAAGCTATATCAGAAAGCAATCAATAACAAAGCAGGTAGACACTGACCCAGAGAGCTGGCGTGTCTTTCATCCTGAACCCATATTCCCTGAAGTCAGCACTTCTATTCAGCCTTTCCAGGACGTGGTCCTGTGTGTTTTCCCTTGTGACTTAGCCTAGTTGGAATCAATGCCACCTATAACCCAAAGATTATTGAATAATTCATCAGAACATTGTGTATTCTTCTCTTTCCAATCTGATTTCCATAGATTTTTCTAAGCAGCAAACATTCAGATTTTATCAGGTTTCTTTCTTCTTCAAGAGGGTTCCAGAGACCCACAAATCTCTCTGTCCAATAAATAAGTAATCAGTTTATTTGGTGGGAAATTATTTTAGTGAATAAAATTTCAGGGAAACATTTTCACATGAGTCTTTGTTTTTATAGATCAGCTAAAACTGTGAGTTACTAGAAGATAAAAATTACAGACTTCATTGTCAAAAGTTTGAGTGGAGTTCTAAAATAATTTAAGAGACCTTTAATGCCAACCAATTTGTAAAGGAAGGCAAGGCTATTCACAGCTAATGTTTCGTTTTTATTGGTTTTATACTTTTGTTTAGATCTCAGTAGCATGTCTGTGTAAATCCAGCAATCATTTTAAAACCATCAAAATTAGACACGGTAAATTTATAGTTGAAGCAAGCAAGAACATTTTTAAAACATTAAAATCAACTTGAGAATTATATTGAAGCATCTAATTCATTTTCAAAATTTAGGCAACTCTAATGAAATAGAAGTAATTGTGGTACTTTTTCAATGTGAACTAACATGGTCAGCCAAGTTTGCAATGGGATGTTCTGTTTTACATGTCCTGCTTAGCCCCATGGTGCCCCATAAAGCATTGGAATTTTTCCTTTTAAAGTGAAAAATATTTACATTTTATAAAAGGATTTAGAATTTATCAGCTGAGTAGGAACAATTTACCAGCGAACTAAGAACCACGTCTTTAGAATACAAGTGTAAGCAAGCTGCCCTTTTTCCTCTCTCTTTCTCTCTCCCTCCCTTCCTCCTTCCCTCTCTATTTTCTCTTCCTCCTCTGTCCTTCTCCCTCTTTGTACCAACTCAATCTTTGGAAGCACAAATAATCACATGCATTGAAAATTCATAAAATGCAATCAGTAGGTTTAAGAAGTATTAACATTAGTAACAGGAAGCAGTACTCTGAAATGTGAAGTGAACCAGGAGTCTAGAGTCCATTTTATGCTTTCACTGGGTCATAGGAAATTTGTGTATTAACTCAGTTATGCATTCACAGTCCCCTGAATCCATATCACAAATTCCACAGTTCAGTTTTGTGTTAGTGACTTTTCTCAGTGCTGCCTCAAAGTGTAGGATAAAAGCAACCTAAGAAAGTGTTGATTTTCTCATAGGGCTTGAGGGGAAATCCATCTTGTTGGCGAAAGCAGGAGATGGCTGGTCATCTTGTGCCTCCAATCAGGAAGCAGAGATTGGTGAATGCTAGGGCTCCACTGGCTTTCACGTAGTCAGGTTACTAGCCAAGGGAATGGTGCCACCCACAGTGAACATGGGTCTTCCTACCTGAGTGAAGCTAATTGAGATAACCACATAGGACACAGCTGTGTCCTAGATAATTATAGATCTTGTTTAGCTTGACAATCAGTACAAGCCTTCAAAAATTTGTTTGCTCTTATTTGATGGTTTGTGGTAGATTCAGTGGTAGCTCACTGAATCTTCTGATTCTAACACTATATTCACAGCAAAGACAAGTAGAAGGGATACAAATTTCCTTCCTTAGAACTGGGAACTGAACCTACCTGATGGTGCATGCCAAACAAGATCCCCTTATCTCAAGCACCTGAGCAACTGGAGTTATAGGCATATGCAAACAGACCCTGACTCTTCCCACTTAATCGTCAAAAGGAGCAAAAGGGCTCAGCAAGTTCCTCACATGAGATACGCAATCATTTTTACCTACAAAGTAGGTGAGAAAATCAAGTATTTATTTTTTAAGCTTCACTGAGAACATGTACCAGTTAAAGAAGCTTCAGTTACTAACTCAACAAGCTAACGTTAACATTAAATAAATACTCAATGAAAATTGTTGTTTCTTAAAACCAAACTCTGGAAATCTAAAACTCTATTTTACTCCTTTATTAACCATGGTAGATTATTATTTTCTCATTTGTACTTACACATATTTAATTTTTCACATTCAGTTTTGAAGAAAATCAAAGTTATAATAAAGCTGATGTTTATGAATCTGGAAAGAACATTTAGGTAATAAGGTACACTACTTTTATATTGGAAAATAGAGTGTTGAGAAACTACCTGAAACATTAAATATTAATAATATTTAGCATTTGGGCTGGGAATATAGCACAGTTATAGAGCACTTGTCTAGCATACATGAGATCCTGGATTTGATGCCTAACATTCCAAATTAAATATATAAACAAATAAATACTAATTAATAACTGTAGTTTTTCAAAGTTTATTAATGGAGAAATTAATGTAGATTACAAACATTAATAAAGTTTTAAAAATTTTATTTCTCTGAAGTCAGCTAATGGAGATATACCTTGAAACTGTGCTCATTTTTGTGTGTTTTATGAGTATTTTTATTTGTGATTTTGCTACATTTGTAAATATTTTTGTTTTAGATAATAAAAATGCACTGTTCAATATGCAAACACACTATATTTGCAGGCAGAAAATCTTTAAATTTGGAACTATACGTTTTTCATTTAAATTTTCAAGCCAACATAATGGCTTAACTATGGAATACTAAAGTCTGAATGTTTGTGAATGTCACTATTTCTTACTCTAGTAGAGACAAAACTAATCTCCTAAGGAAACATATCTGCCAGTATGTTAAAATACCAAGCACAAAGCTTTCAGATAAAATTTTCAACCAATTGCCAAATAAATACAGCTAGTATTTGTGGGAGATATTCTCAATCAATGTAACAATGTAGTTTAATCTATATTATTTAGCATCAGTATTGCTATAAATACTCATGCATGATCCAATTAATTCTGCCTTATTCATAATGTATGAAATTATAATACAATGTAAAATCTCCTATAATTACTCTTTTACAGCCAATAAAAATTATTTTCATCTTGACATATCTGTACATCATTGAAATAAGAATTAATATGAATGCTCACACAGATTCCAGTGCTGTAACCTTTAATAACTACATAGGAAGACTCCAACAATATCCTCGAAAACTGATAAACACATACACCTTGTGAGTTTGCAGTTACCTTCTTAACTATATAGTCAACATCTACTTTTATGTTTATATATAGTCATCTAACACATATGGGTGAATGTTAGACCCATGTTAATACAGCAGAATATGTTTTAAACAACTATCTTCTAAAAGGGGGTTATAAAGTAATAATTAAATGTTGGTTCAATGGGTTGCTGTATATCAATGGGATGAAGATATCTTTACTGTATGCAGAGACAGAAAGGAATCTGGAAATTCTCAACAGATATTCCAGCATAGCTAGAGGAGGTGCTCTGAAGACTCCACTTCATTCTGAGCAGCGACTGGAAGTTGATAGCTCTTGGGGGAGGGAAGAACATTCATTATGTTATGTGTCCAGTGGAAGACCTACACTTCTGCACATACTGGTAGCACTGAAAAAGATGTGAAGATGTGAAGGAGCTGTGTTGGGTGTTATGGGATAGATATGAACATTTCTAATTATATACATGTAAGAAATTTTCAAAAATACGGAAAGATAATTTAAAACAAAAAGAAATTGAGAGCAGAAGAATCGGCTACGTGAAAGTCCAATACTGTTTGCTTTGAGTAGAAGACTCAGTCAGCGTTACCCTTGTAGAAGGACTTTTATTGTACACAGCGTCCTGTAGAGCACCAGAAATTCCCATTTGGTCATGTTAGTGCTGATCATATTAGTATGTTCTTTTTGAAAATTACATCTGATGAATTCTTATAAGTTGTGTACATTTGTGCATACACTCACATATAGGCATACACAACTTGTACATTTTTGATGATAGCATGAACAAAGTCAAAATAGAAACAATATAAGTTCATAGTGACTGTAGCTGATAATTTAAAAATTCATGCAGATGATAATGGCTAATAGCATCATCTTTGTGTACATGCAAATCGGAGGAGAAGGGAACAAAACCTGAAACCTGATCTCCCCAGTGGTAGGCACTCATTCCAGACATTGGGATTTGGACAATCTTTGAGGTAAAATCTCAGAAGACCATTCAGCCTAGCTGCTTTAAAGGATTCTCCTCTTCAGTGGAATGCCATATCACACTCAGGATCCCTCAGCAAGTCAGAACTGCTGAATTCAGAATGGAAAGAACAGGGCTTGAATTAAAAGACTATTTTTAGAAGATATTGTAATTGAGCATTCCAATGTTCTCACTCCCTTTTCTATATCTGAAAAAGAATTGATACTAGACATATAATTGCACAGTTGCAGCTAAAACAATGTTGGGAATTCAGTACCTTGGGGACAGTTATTGTGTCTCTGTCAAAATAGCATAAACATTTATTTTGCCCGTGGCTTCTTAATCATGCAGTCAACTACTAAGATAAAATGTCAGACTCTATGATAAGTACATTAGCTGGTTCTTGGAATTTGTATTTATATTGCATCTCTTAGAGATACTTATATTAAGAAAATATATAGAAAATAATCAGGACTATAAAAATCCCACAACAAGAGCATTATATGCTTACTTTCTGATTGATCTATAACAAAAGTGTCAGTTGTTGATGTCCCTAGTAAGACTTTAGAAGAAAAAAGAAAAAGAAGTTTCCCTGTTATAAAACACTGTCAATCTCTGGTAACTTCTGATTATATTTAATATCTGAAAGTTTTCGTTAGGATAGTTTCCCTTTGAGATGCAGATATTTCTGTCAAATGTTTATAAGCTGGTGAGGAGACATGTTAAAAGTACCCACAAGTATCAATGCAAAGAGGATATGTTTTGTAAAGAAAATGACAAAATTTTTAAATCATGAGGTGTAAATTTTGATCGCCAAGATGCTCATTATGCCTTCTCCATTTTGAAAATAATTTTAAGTGGAGAGATGACTCACCAGTTAAGAGCACTTGCTCCTTTTCCAGAGGAACATGACTCAATGCCCACATGAAAGCTCCTATTCCATGGGATCTGATGACCTTCTCCAGCTTTAGCAGATATGGCACAGATGTACTGCAGATACACCCATGCAGGTGCCCTCGTGGGAATGCACACCCACATAAATAAATAAATAAAACTACGTCTTTAGAAATAAAAGAAGATAGCCAAATAAATAATTTTATGGCTCAATAAAATCTTTAAAGAGTGTAAGAATGAACATAGACACAGCTCAGCTGTTTTCTTTTACAAATAACATGGTGTCAGAGGCGAGAGAAGTCATAACACTGAAGCTGTATTAATTTCAAAATTCGAGCACAAAATATGGAAGAATAAAACAATGTTAACAGCTGCCTGAAAGAATAGCAGGGCTAGAGATATGGCTCTGTGGTAAAGAGCATTGGCTGCTCTTCCAGAGAACTTGAGTTCAATTCCCAGGACCCACATGGTGGCTAACAACCTCTATAACTCCAGACCCAGGGTATTGGACACCCTCTTCTTACATACAAGGCACTGCATGAAAGGGCTACACGTGCATACAGACAGGCGATATGCTCATATGCATAAAATAACACAATAAATAAAACATAAGAAAGAATGGGCGTTATGACCCTTCTCCCTACTCATATAGTCTCCTAATTGTAAAAGTAAATATCTTTGATAAGTATTATTCATGGTGATTGAGCTTATATTAGCTCACAGAGCACCCCTAGTTTAATTCAACTTTTTATTTCCTTACTAGAAGAAGAAATCTGAATGTGGAACAATATACCAGTGATTTCCTTTCAGAGAAAAGAACACATACCCAGAAGGCAACCATGGATAAGTCCAGGAAGAGGATCTAGGAAAGGTAAAGCCTGCATACATTTCAACCTTTCAGACCTTTCAGAAAAATAATTTGTGTTAATCCACACAATTTGTGCTGTTTTGTTATGACAATCTTAGCACATCATTGCAGTTTTTAAAACATTCTTCCTAAAATAAAGCATAATTAAGATCATAATACATTAAGTAGAATATATGTGGTTTATCTGATTCATTTATGATATTTGGGGTCTGTGACAATTAGATGTCTGACCATCTTATCACTCTTTTTTTTTTTTTGGTTATTGAGAGTGGTTAGAAGGTACCTGACTAAAAGATTATAATTTCTCTTATAAAAAGTTCGAGGTAAGTTGGGAAAAACAATCCGTTATTATGGTACTCTTCAGGAGAATTTAATGAGTAGAGCTACGGGCTCACAAGCATAGGGTTTATTTAGTTACCATCCATCATGGCAGGGAAGTCACAGAAGGAGGAGCTTGAGAGACCTGGTCACAATTCATCCATAGCAGAAACAGACAGAAGTAATGTATGCATATTAGTGCTAAGCTCACTTTCCCTCTCTTGCACAGTCCAGGGCCCACTGTCTAGGGAATGATACTACCTACAGCAGCCATGCTTTCTCGTGTCAATTAATATCATCTAGATAATCCTTCACAGACCTCCCCAGATCCTAACTCCAATGATATTTTTATTAAGTTGACAGATAGCACTAGCCATGTATGCATGTGTGCGGGTGTGCATGTGTGCGGGTGTGCATGTGTGCATGTGTGCGGGTGTGTGGGTGTGCATGTGTCTGTGTGTGTGTGCATGTGTGCATGTGTGCGGGTGTGCATGTGTACGGGTGTGCATGTGTGCATGTGTGCGGGTGTGCATGTGTGCGGGTGTGCATGTGTGCATGTGTGCGGGTGTGCATGTGTCTGTGTGTGTGTGTGTGCATGTGTGTATGTATTGCTTTATTTGAGCATCATTTTGTTTGATTTAAAAGTTGTAACTATTTGGTAATATAAGGTGTTATGTAATTCAATAATAAATTGTTATTTGTATTAAATTAAGTAATAGAGATTGCCTATAGTTGAGCAATATCTTGTCTCTACTTACATATAATTCCAAAAATAATGCTATACTACACTATAATAAGACAAAATTGTTGAAAGTGGAAATATCTTCTCTACCTGGATTCTTTATTCACAATATTTTTTACTTGTCTCTTAAATTTATTTGTGCGTGTGTGAGTGTGTGTTTGTGTGTAAGAGAGAGAGAGACTCTGTGTGTGTGTGTTTGAGAGAGAGAGAGAGAAAGGACTACTTAAAATCCATCCATGGTAAAATGTGTGACGAGTATTTACAGTGGAGGCAGTCATATAACTGACTGATAAAATGCTTCCCTGAAGCTCTTCCCGCCTGAGGGGCCCAGGAACTGAGTACCTGTCAGTTCCATGGCACTGCTGTTCCCCAAGGCTTCTCTCAACACAGTCTGAGAGCACAATTGATCTGGTTACCGGTGTGTCTCTCTAAGGCCTCTGTGGTCTTCCTCACATTTGTGATGGTCCAACTTAGTAATTATTTGGAACAGCATCACAGGATTGATCTCATCTTCTTAGAATGTCCAAGGGAGGAAAGTTGGAAAGTAATGCTTGGAGGTAACTAACGAAAACTGTTTATAATATCAGGGAAACACAAGGGATAAAGCTTGGGTGAAGTTCTAAATTTCCTAAAATTGACCACAAGCCACCATGCATCATGTCTCTCCTCAGACCCCACACTTTTACACCATCCTTCTATGCATTGCCATTTAACATATAGAAATGTGTTAATCATTTAAAAACACTTAAACACCATATAAACCGTCTAATTAGAAAATGGAAAGTAGATCATTGCCTATGAGGACATAGCTTTGAATACTGTTACATTTCTAGACCAATGTCATGATTAGAAAGAAAAAAAAAAAACCTTATTGATTGATGACAAATTCTATTTCAAACCCTGTCCCTAACAGAACAAGTAACTTTGGAATCTTTTGAGTTTTGTTTTTTGTAAATATAAATTTCTAAATTTTACGTTATTTTTATTTTATGTGTGATTATATTGCCTGCATGTATGCTAAGTGTACCCGTGTTGTGTCATCCCTGTGGGGGTCAGGAGTGCTTTGGATCACCTGGAACTGTGGTTGCAGACCATTGTTAGTCACCATGTGGGTGCTGGGATTCAAAACTGGGTCTTCTGCAGAGGTAGCCAGTGGTCTTGATCACTGAGCCATCTTTCCAGCCCATTAAGTTTCTAAATTTAAAAATGAACCAAATATTACTGGAAGGAATAAAATGGGTCCAAAATATTTCTAGGACAAGTGTAAATTCTTTGAACTGCAGTTGAGGGAATAGACAGGAGTTCTCCATGAGATGTCATTCCTGAAATATAGCCCAGACTCCCTATACTATTTAGCCACATGTGGTCTTGAACTTTTGATCCTCCTGTGTCTGTCTTTCAAGAACTAGGATTACAGGTATGAGTCACCACAGCAAGCTTAACTACCTTTTCAAACTTCATCATTTTGAAAATCACATTGTACCCAGGACTGATTTTTCCAACTTGGTTTATGGCACATTAAGAAATTTTGAAAAATATTTCATGCCCAGATTTCCCAAACACAACTTTTAGTTCACTATTCACCCAGCATGTGATATAGAATCAGTGTCTCCTTTATTTGGTTTTCCTTCCAAATGTTCACAAACATTTTTTTCAGGTAAACAGATATTTCTATGTGGAATCTTAGTACTATACAGAAAGATTAGATACATAGATGATAGATAGATAGGTAGATAGATAGATAGATAGATAGATAGATAGATAGATAGGTAGATAGATAGGCAAAGATAAATAGATATAGACTCATCATGATAGGTGGTAAATACATAAATAGATGATAGATAGATATAGACAAATGATTATAGATGATAGATAGATTAGATGATAGAGATATGTACGAAATTCTATCCTTTCATCCTTTATGCAGGTCTTAAACTAGGAAGACTGAATACTTGTTCTGAAGGTCATATAAATGGAAAGAAGGCTAGAAATGACAAGCCAAAGTAAATGTAGAAATTTTACAAATCTTGCAATATTACCTGGGTCTCATGGAGAAATCAAGCAATGTGGTATTTATGTTTTTGAAATGAGATAAACTGAACCTCTAGGAAGTCAGAATTCAGTGCTTGCAAAGCAAGTTCAAGTATATTTCCAGTAGGAGAAGCCATATTTCTCCATTGAATCTTACAGCTTCTCCTTGACAGAATCCAGGTGATTGTGTTTAATATGACTGAAAATCATGCTTGTAAAAAATGTGCTTTAGGGGAATTATATTGATTGATTTTTTTGTGATCTATTGATAATAGCATCATCATTTTAAGAATAATTTTCATCTTCCAACATGAAAAATTAAAACAGGTTTTGGGACAATCTCACAAATTTCACATTAAAATTTTGTAAATGTATTAGTTAAACTATAACTTATAACTTTGCTTGAAAACTGGAAATAATTTTCTGTATGGGAGTTAGAGCAGGACATATTTTAGGACATGAGACGATTCTTCATTCTCTTTGTCTACCTGTCTTTTCTTTAGTGTAAAAATAGAAAAATCAAAAGGACTATGTCTCACTTTCTGGGGAAGGGTGATAGCTGGTACTCCAGCTGCAGCTGAGACCTAGCCTTTGCCTGAACAGCTGTTTCCTGGAGATGACAGTTCATGTTCCTCCTCCCACTGGGTTGACAAAAAATTTAAGCCAATAGCTTTGTGGATAACAGTCTATGTTAGTTCCCCAAAAGGTTCTTCCACAATTCATCTCTTATTCTGAAGGGGAGTTAACATTTCTTGGTCCACTTTTAACTTGTGCTTTTGAAATTAATAGAGCACAATGGATAACAATGTCTAGTTAAAAGAGAAGAACATAAATTCATATGCTTTATTTCCTCAATATACAAAATAGTTACCATTGCAAAGTAAAATAGCACCTGTTGACAGCCAAAAGGCATTTCTTCTCAAAGACTTACAAACAGCAACCGATATCATTTGTGTGAGAGGACCTTCATGTTTAATTGAAATAACTTCTTTTGACTATGGTAAAGCATACAGACTTTTCCTGAAACCTTGTCCTTGGAACAATTTATAAATATGATTGCTTATGTGAAAATTCAAAGTAATCACAAAAAATAACATACTATGAGTAACAAAAGGAGCATCAACTAAAATATTGAATAAAATAAAAAGTAGGCAACATATCTATCAAATTAACAGAAACTCATAAGACCACTAGGAGACATAGCAAATATGTGAATAATTAATTATAAGGCAAAAAAGAAGACTCTGCATGCATTTATTCTTTGGGATATTAGTTTGTGATTATTTCTAGAAATATGACACAACAAAAAGGGAATTTAAATTATGAAAGCTAGAAGAGCAAAATTCATGAGAGACTGACACACATGGAATAGAGAATTATGCAACAGTAAAAAATACAGAAATCTATGTATACATATAGTTATTTTATATATATATATGTTATGAAAAATACACTGAAAGTTCCCAAGTGTGTGTTTGTCAAAATTTTTGAAAAAAAATCAGAATTTTCTCTATAAACTATGGACATAAGATTTCTATAGATAAACAAGGCATTTTGAATTCAAAAAATTATACATATATATATGTATATGTGTGTATGTGAACACATATTTCATGTATATATGATACTACTGTTGTCCCCCAAATAAGGCTATACCAACATGTTTGACAAAAGTGAAATATAAAATTTGAATATGAACAGAAACAAATGAATTGACCTACAGAAGTTCTTTTTGTACACCAAAATAATTTCATTAACTTTTATCTATGTGGACTGCATAGCTTCAGTTGTCAAATCAACCCATTGGGAAGAGGGATCACCATTAGGGAATTTCCACTTAATGCAGTTGGGAATATGGAATACTGTTGTGGAATTTCCTGTATCCGATTGACTTGTAGACATGTCAGTCAGTGGACATCTTTGTGGGGCATTTTTTTGACTGTTGAGTGCCATGGGATTACCAAGTCAAATGTGGGTGTTACCCCCCATGGCCAGGTTGTACTGAGTTTTACAAGAAGGCAGGTTGAGCATAAGCCAGAGGAGCAAGACAGTAAACAATATTCTTTCATATGCTATGTTTCAATTCCTCCATTAAGGATCCTGTCCTGGCTTCCTTCTACGAAGAGATTGTCATCAGAATATGTAAGCCAAACTGACCCTTTCACCCACAGTTTGGTATTAGTTGTGATGACTCATCACAGCAAGGGAAACTAACATAGGAAACATTGACTTTGAAACCAGTAGTTAATGGGTAAAAACAAAATTGCAAAGAAATCTTGATTAACTGGTAGAAATGTTTTTTACTGTTCCAGTACTGACAGGGTTGTCATAAAAGTTTGCATATATTTTTATTTTTGTATATTGTATTATAAACATATACGTGTATATAATAAAGAAAATTTTGAAGGCATATATTGAAATTCTTGAGAGTTAGTCTTTATCTTGTAGAGGAGAGATGTGAATATTGAGTAGAAAAGAGCCAGAAGAGCACTTATAAAGGTGAATTTTAATGATGGAATGACACAAGATTAAAAAAAAATTACAAATTTTGCACACTGCAAAGAGCTCATGTCAATGTGTAAAAAGCAAAAAGCACACTCAGCTCTTATATTCTAAAGTCTGCTCCTCATCAAAACATAAATCTTGAAAATTAACAGCTGCCCTAGCTAAAAAAGAATGATAATATCAGAATACTCCACACTGTGAAAAGATTAAGAATCCTTCTGGGAATATTGGGGTTATGATGAAATAAATATTGTGAATTAAGTAATTTTTATAAAACTTATTTTGTTCATGCACAAAAATATGAGTGATCATTGCAAACCAGCAAAAGTACCAAAAAAATCATCCAAACTCTAAGAGATAATCGGTTATAACGTGAGACATGAGAGGGGAATGCGCAAGAACCTTCCATTTCTGAGATCAGAGTAGAGAAAGATAATTATTTCACTATAAAAATTAATTTTTTGGCAATGATCAGTGTTGTTATTTAAATAGACATATCCTCTGTGAGTCCAAAAGATACTGAAGAATTTGTGGAAAATTGTTCAATAACAAGATGTTCCAAGGATCTTAAGCTAATTCCTCATAGATTACTTGATAATCAAGAAAAGAGGAAGTATTTTAATTTGGTTTACACCAAATTAAACAATGTTATCATGAAGAGTTTATCAAATTGATAGTCTCTGCTTTCTTGTCTACAAAAGCAGTAGTGAATTTGGAATCTGTGTGTTACTGCATAAATGGTTAAGATGATCATAACCATCACAATTCAGTCTTAAAACCTAAATCTTGGAAAATTTTATAGCATAAGTAGCTTTTAATTATCTGAAATTAAAGACACTATCATCAAAGATGTGAATTTAAATTATTCTAAGGAGATATAATCTCCTCAGTTGTAAAATTTTTCATTGGATTCTGATTTCATTTTAAAGAGATATTTTTAAGAACAGAAAAATTTATATCATTTCTACACTGAGTGCTATTAATTCAAGTACGAATACTAGGGCATAATAGTACGATGTCAAAATGTGACTTTAGTTTATTTATTTCAACTATATCACATGAACTATTTTAAAAGGTAAAACTCACATTCTGTTGCTTGTAATATATATTACATAGAATAATTTACATGATAAATAAAATAAGACACAATAAGAAAATTATAAAGGTAATAGATGAAATGCCCAGTAATTTTTCTAGTGAAAGAAGTCAAAGGAACTATCTCAGAACACCAAGCTGACAGTTGAATGTGATTAAATTGTAATGTCATGTCTGTGTTAAAGTGTCTATATTTTATCATAGCTTTTATAATATGTCCCAATGTATTTATTGTTTAGCTTATATGCTTGAATCTTCAATCACACATGAACATGCTGAAAATATTATTTGAAAAAAGAAGTGTTATGAATTATTTAATCTTAGTAATTCTCTGAAAAACTAGTTAAAATTTACTATGGGTATCTCAAAGAAACATTATTTTATTTGTTCTATGTGGAAATTAAAATTTGAACAGTGGCAGCTTAAGTAACTCTGGAGTCTGCAATCCCAGGCTGGCCAAGAATATGAGCTAATAAATTTCCCCTATTAAAGACAAAGATTAAAATGATTTGGAGGCAACTGGGAAGATGGCTTAGCAGTTACGAGCACTAACTGCTCTTGCAGAGGAACCGGCCTTGATTCCCAGCACCCACATGGACGCTAACAACCAGCTGTAATTCCAGTTCCAGGGGATCTGATGCCCTCTGCTGGCATCTGTGTTATTGCATGAACATGGTACATACACTTACATATATCTAAGAAAACCCACATGCTCATAAATTAAAAATAATCAAATATATACTTTAAAAATGACACTGAGTTTCAGACAAGGCTTTGCATCTACATTTTAGCAATTTATTTTCTCCAGAAATCCAACAAAACAGATCAAGATACATTTTGAAGGAAAGTAAGGGTTTAAATTTTCTTGAAAATCAAGACAGAAATAACCCATAAATAAAACTTTGATAAAGACAGCTAAATTTTCTTTGCTTAGCTGAAATTCCAACAAATGTGAATTGAAAAAGAAGTACAGTGAATAAAGAGGGACTAATAGTGATTCTCTAGAAAATGTTAGCAAAATCTCACAATTTTGAGGGAAAGAGATGACAGTGTTTGGTGGTGAGAGTGTGTGATGATGTTAGAGCAGCTGGTGTTGTCACATTTATTGGATGACGCTGAAGAAGCTGGAGAATTAGAAATACCCATAGGATACAACTGATAGACACCGTTTTCAAAAAGCAATTGTCTCCATGTCAACAAAGAAAAGCACATTGTGAAATGCATTATGAAAATATCCTGGACATCTTCAGATAATAGCCTGTCACACAAAATTCTTTCAGGAAAAGCTATTGGCATAAATCTAGTGGGAACTCAGAAACTCTAGTGGGAATTTTTCTTTAAAAATCAAAGCAATACTTCGAACTATGTATGCTGTTACCAATAATGAGGAGAAAATGATGTCACAGACTTTCGTATATTTTCAACTAACTATTTCAGTTAATTAAAGTCAATAGTAATGGAGTCACTGCTTGAGTAACAGAACTTCACAAAACAGTCATGCAGAGGGCTGGAAGAATAACAGAAACCAGTAAAGAAGTGAACCATTTCTAAAGTTTCCACTTCTATTAATATAATTACTTCATTTTTTTAAAAAGAATTTTTTATTGTATTTATGGATTTACGTGTGTGCCACACTGTGTTTAGGAGTGCCATGTGTGAACACAAGGACTTAGAGACCAAAAGAGTGTGTCAGACTCCCTAGTTAAGGAAGTCCCCTATTGAAGGCTGTGTGTTATCCCATGTAGGTACAATCAGCAGAACTCCTATCATTGGCAGGATTGCTACAGATACTGCTGAGTCATCAAGCAGCCCATAGTTCATTATTTTTAACTTACATTTCTCTCTTTATTATTAGGTAAGTAAGATTATCCAGAGACATTAGATATCTTGATTTACCTGTTTCTCCATAATGTGTAGATATAACAAAGATCTTATTGCATACAAGAATAAACTTAAAAGAAGTGAAACTCATGTAAGTTGAGAGGAATATGGTGGCTACCAGAATCTGAAGCTCCTGGCAACTGGGTGTGTGTTGGAGAAAGTATACTACAATCCTGTTAGAAGGAATACATTTGGAAATCTGTTGGGCAGCATGAATAATATATAGTTAATAATGAGGTAATATATTTCAAAATAGTTGAAAGATAAAGTTTTAAAGATTTTACATGTCAAAAATAAAAGTTTGAGTATATTAAAGATTTAATTAATCAGCTTAATTAAATATATAAAACATTTATGTGCATTGGAGATGTGTCAATCTTTTGAAATAGGATAAACATGTCTCCCAACTCTTACCAGGGTTTTCCTATACAGCAGAATCCCACACTTGATCAATGTGCGGAGAACGAGGTCACAAAGTTCTTATGCCTGATTAAGAAGACTGTTCACACTTCTGCATCCCAAAGTACAGTGATCACTGTGGAAGTGGAGGCAGGAGAACTGTAAGAGTCAAACATAGTTGACGACCACAAAGAAGGAGAGTCTTCCAGAGAATTGATCAGTTACACATCTGAACTTACAGCAACAGAAACACCATACACAAATCCTATGCAAGTTCAAACCAGGTGAAATTCCAGAATAAACATAAGGAAATGGGTAAGAAACTCGAGCTCAGCCTAAGTAACTGTGCAGTTGACGGCTGCCGAGAGGAGGAAAGAACGTCTTACAGCGATGGGACTCTAGGTGGACCCAGTGAGTGAACACTTGGGAACACAATCAGATCCTGTAGGCTGGTATAATGGAGAGCACATTAAATCGGGCAGGGGCAGTTGGAGGAGATGCGGACGGGGAGGAGTTTTAATTTCCAACAAATAATATTGTATGAAAACTATAAAAATTCAATTAACAAAAATTTAAAATTGTTCCTGGTTAAAAAGGGAAAACAAAAATAAACTGGAAATAATTTTTAAGAAGAAATTAAAAGAAAAATAACTGGAATTCTGATAACAATTTGAATGAGAATGTCCCCAAAGGCTTCGGGTATTTGAACTTCAGTCCCAGTTGGCCGTGCTGTTTTGGGAGGTTTAGGAGGTGTGGCTATGCCACAGGAACACATCACTGGGCTTACAGAGTTTTAAACCTTATGGGAGTTCTAGTTACTCTATGCTTTCTGTGCTGCTTGAAGTGTTCCTCTTTCTGCTCCAGCTCCAGCCACCACTTGAATCTAGAACTGAAAGTTCAAATAAACTCTTCTTTCTATAAGTTCCCTTGATCATGATGTTTTATCACAACAACAGAAAAGTAACTAATGTGAAAACTGGTACCCGAGAATGCACTGTTGCCTGTGAAGAAGCTGACCACGTGGGTCTTTGGAGGAATGAAGAAAATTTTTAAGTTTGGACTAGAAAAGTAGTTAAATGCTGTAAGCAGAGCTTATTGAGCTGTTCTAGTAAGAACCTGGAAGAAAATAGTGCTGAGAGCAAAGCAGTTCCAGAGAGAAAGAAGGGCTGAACCAGTAACTGGGACATTTTGACAGAGTCTGGCTCCTGACAGTCAACAGCCTAAGAGCTTGCCTGAGGCTACATTGGAAAGCAATGGACTAATTTCTTTGGTGGAGGAATTTCGAGACATCCTAAGGCGGCACTGCTATAATGGGGGATATTGTGCAGATCTACAGTGGAAAAGAACAGTGGGGACGAATGGAATGAAAAATGTAGTTTGGTTTGTAAAAAAGCACTGAGATTAAAATTGGAGCCAAATCATATGCTGAAAGAAAAGGAAATCACGGAGAAGAATAGAGATTTGCTCTCAAACAATGCGGAGTATTGAGACCACACCCATTAAACCTCCCACTTGAAAAGGAAATTCTGGAGGAGTTTTCTACTCCTAGAAAACCACAACATAGAAAAACCTGCTGATAATGTGGATGAAGTGGGTCAGAAAAATAACCTAGACTGGCGGCCAAATTTGGCAGTGTTGCTCTCCTAGCGTTCGATGTAGAGGTGTAAAAGATGAAGGGGTCATTGGTTCCTTCTCCAAGGCTTTAGTGAGCCACTGCGGCCAGGAAGCATGCAAGAGGGGAGGGGGTCCGTAAATAAAGAAAGCACTGACGGGCCATTGCATGAAACTGTAAACGGGAAGTCTGGTTGACAGTGAAAATTCCAAGATGTTGGAGATGGTACAGCAATGAGACATTTTCCAAGGGGAGCTGCACACAGAGAGTTGTCAGTGGGAGAGTGAGATGTGTATTGCATGGGAAAATCTGGAGGAGCAGAGCCAACTAAACCCCTCCCTCGGAAGTAAAGTCCCAAGGGTCTAACAGGGAGCTGTTGTATTTGGTGGTTTCCCTGCCAGTTCTGTCTTGTTTTGTCTGGTATTTCCTCACTGTGCCCCAATTCCTCCCTTTCAGTTCCACTGAAAGCTGTAGGTATGTAATTTGTCTTTACAGGAGCATTGAGATAAGGGATATCCTTGAATCTCAGAAGAGACTTTGCATTCTTGACTTTTGTATAGTTTTGAGACTAGCAGAGACTATGGGGACTTTTAAGGTTGGATTAAAAATGTGCATTTTATATGGTCATAAACCTATGAGGGCCAGGAACTGGAATATGTTGGTTTCAATGAGAATGTTACCCAGAGGCACCAGGTATTTAGATAATTTGTACCAAGTTGGTGGAGCTGTTTTGGGAGGCCTTAGGAAATGTGGCCATGATGAAGGAAACACAGCACCGGGGATAGGTTTAGAGAGTTCTTAAGCCTTGCTGGATTTCCAGTTGCTTTCTGCTTCCTGAGCTGGAGGAAAATGTACACATTTCTCTTTCTATTCCAACCACCTCCTGCTACCATGCTTTTCTGCCATGATGGATTTTAATCCCTTTAGAACCTGGAACTGTAAGCTCAAATAACCTCTGCCTTCTCTAAGTTCCCTTAGTCACAGTGTATTATTACAGCAACAGAAAAGTAACTAATACAGGGAGCAGAGTGTATAGCTCTTCTAGGAACAAAAAGTAAAATGAAGGAAAGAATTTTAAAAGCTCAAGAAAATCAAGACTACGTAGTTTGTATAAAACACATATATAATGAGTATGCAGATAGATGTACTAGAAGAAAATAGAGTTGTACAATTGGGGCATATAAACAGAAACTCAAGCAGGACTGGTAGCATAAACTGTCATTCTCATAATGAATTCTAATAGAGAAGACTACAAAACATGAAGAAAGTAGACATATTTTCAATAAAATTTTAATAATGATTTGTTTACAGTTTTACATACTCACTGGCAGAAAAGTTTTATGAAAGTGACATTTAGTGTTAATGAGTTAATTTTCTGAATTAGAAAAATAAAGAGGAAAAAGACTTGAAAGAAGAAAAACTGGATAAATCTTATACCATCAAGATATATTTAAATGGAAACAGCATGAAAATTAGGTGAACTCTCCCATGAAAATAAGGGAAAATTGTACATGTTATGCTTTCAATAGACATTGAATTTGAAACTGAAATAAAACAAAATATATCCACTGAGCAGTGTGAAAATAAAATGTGGGTTAGTTATGTGCAAATGAAAGAAATATATATGAATTTGTTGGAGGGGTTGAAAGGGGATTGCAGCTAGAGGAGGAGATCTAATTATGATTAAAATACAAGAAATTCACAGAAATACAAAATGAAAAATTTCAAACTTAGTTATGTACATTGATAACTTCAGGTATATGTAATTCATTTTCAGTAGTTTGTTTTCCTATCATATGCATAAAACATGATATATTTATCCATTGTTTGAGTAGTGGACACTTATTTTTCCTTCAAAATTTAGTTACCAACACTATTACTGAGATTACTGACTATAAATTAGGGAGAAAATGCACAATAAATACAAAAAATATACAAAAAAATCATCCACTGGTCCCAATTGGTGCTGCCCATATATACATGGGTCTAAGACCTTCCAGTGAAGCATGATCAAGTAGATAGGTAGACAAGTAGATACATAGATAGATAGATAGATATAAAATTCAAGCTAGCTATTCATATTTTCCAAATATAGTATATATTTGAAAATATATATTTTTTGTTATTTAATACATTTTAATACCTTCTGTATATTTTAGAAGTATCTCTAAATTTTTCTTGGAACATTAAGTACTCTTTTTGCATTCATTTGCTTCCTATTAACATTGTTATATTTAGAATTAATTGATATTCTTTGTAGGAATTCAGCATGCACAAAATGTGCCTGATGGCACATTGCAATATTTAGGACATGTGAAACATTTAGCTGATACAATAATGCCTAAAAGTGCTCATGTTTTAATATTTATAAAAATAAGTGTTTTTTAATTGGAAAGTTAAAATGGATAAAACACAAAGAATTTGATAATTAGCACTTACATTAGAGGAAAAAAAATAATACATTAATTCCTTGTTCAGAACTAAGTATTTTATCATCCAAAATTATACAATGTGATGATAATAAGAGGGGACACTTGGGGAGATAGTTAGAAATGATATAGAAATCACCTTGAATAGGATTAGTGCACTTATAAAAGAAAGCCAGAGAGCCCTCCAACACTGTATCAGATGAGAGTTCAGGAAGAGGTGAGGACAAAGCTCTGATATCACCGTAACATGACCACACTGACATTCTGAGCTAAACTACCAGACTGCAAAATTGTGAGGAGGAAATTTGTAGTTTATACAACACCATTCCATGGTACATTGCAATAGCAGTTCAAACTAATGACGAGGCCATGTAAATGATTCCTTTGGATTGTCAAAATTACCTTGGAGAGACAGAGAAATGCTTTGCAAAGTTTGTTCAGCAGAGAAGAAAATTGTGTTTAGTGATTTAGTCACCCTCAGTAATTGTTAGTGAGATGAAATAAATGAAAAAATACAGAATATGAAACTATACAGGAAGACCCAGGAGAACCCAGGAGGACTAGTCTTCTGAGTTACACATAGTTCTGAAAGGTAGACAAGTTCAGTTTGTAAAGATAAGCTGTTTTTCAAGAATGTTAGATTCAAGGTTACAATATGAACACATGCTTTCTCTCTGAAGTCCTGTGCTGGTGTCCAAGTCCCAGAATTTCAGAACATGTGTAAAGGTGAGGGACAATGAAGGCAAATGGAGGGCTGCAGCCAGTGTGATCAGCATTCTTATATGAAGAGAGGTGAGAAGACACACTCATGAAAGTCAGAATCTCCAGACGATATAGACCCAGCCACCGCTATAATCCTGGCTTCCATATTATAAGGTCCTAGAAAATAAATTTCATTTTCTATAATGACCAGACTTGTGGCATTTGTGTGGAGGTAGGGTGAAGTCATATCAAACTAATAATTGGGAATTAACAAGATATGTCAAACTTCACAGATTTCCATATATACTATTTTGGATATATAAGTATTAAAGGTTATGCATGTATATACACACGTATTTGGTAAAAGTTCTTATGTATTTACTATCATTGGTACATGTTATTTTATCTATGAGTCTTTCCAGGGAAGAGCTGAGATGTTTTCTTTCATGAGTTCTGTACGGATTGCTGTTTTACATTAATTCTCTTACATAAATCCCACCATAAAAAAATTTTCATGATATTTTGATGGAGTTTCTTTAAAATGAAACTGTTCACAAAGAGCTACAGAGCACACTGAGCGCAGAAGGCTTTCAGGGGTTGCTGTAATGCCGCCTTCTAGCTTATGCTTTTGTAAGTATGGGTTTACAGAAAGATGCAGGGGCAGGGGTAATGCATTTCCACATTTACAAAATTGTTCAAAAGATTTGTCCGTTTCTTTTACATTACATTTATTTATTTATTGCAGATGATGGTGTGGTCGTGGCAGTGGCAGTCGGCCTGTGTGTATGCACATATTTCACAGTGCACATGTACAGTTCAGAGAACAACTTACGGGAATCTTTTCTCCCTTTCTACCACGGTCATTTCAGACCGTGGAATGGAGGTTGTCAGGCTTGGTAACAAGTGCTTTATCCACTGAGCCATCTCAGTCTCACCCTTCTCTTTTCCTTTTCTGTCAGTTCACAAGGCACTGGGATTCTCATTGAAATATTCAATTATACATTTAATCTATTATCCAAATAACTTTTTGAGACAGGGTTTCCCAGTCTCACACACACACACACACACACACACACACACACAGTTGACATGAGAAAATTTACACTACTTTTCTGTAAAAACTCAAAAATAAATCTCTTAATAAATATTTTGTCATATAGCACTTTCAAACTATACTATACAATTTACTAGGAATTATATCAGTATCATTTATTTCTGCTCAGCCATAAAGATATAAACAGAGATCAATTGAAGAGTAATTTTCAGAAGAAAACATCTGAGGAGTATGACTTGCATTTACACTGACAAGGGAAATTATGAAAGTCCATTGCAGTATTTTATCAAAATAATCATTGATTAGGCATGCACATTCAATAATTTTAGTCTTTAGATAACTAATTTTGAATCACTCAAACATTTTTCCTTAAATTTTTGCATTTATACCGTGTGCGAGGGGGTCCGAAGAGAGCGTATGTGGTTGGTTCTTCCTTTTCACCATCTTGCTGACTCAACACCTGTACATTTTAATCATAGTCCTTATGAAGAATACTAATGCTAACCTGAAAGGTATTGCCTTTTCTGGATAGAAAGCATAAGACAGAGTTGTGTGTAGGCAAGATAACTAATCTTAAACTTCAAAGTCTATAAATTTAGATCAATTGTTCATCATAAGAAAATAATCATGATTCAATGATAACGGCAATACAAAATATCTCTGTGAAAATATATAAAGTGTCCTCTTGTGATATCCACAGGCATAACCTGCATCCAGGAATTCTCCATCATCTATCAGGACATAAAATGTGAGGGTTATTAAATTATGTGATTATAAATAAAATTACTTAAGCTATTAGATTTCTAGTAGTTTTCTCTTTTTTAAAATATTGTGAATTCACACTGAGGGATATTTGAAGACTCAAATTTGAATTGATAGGCTTTAATATATATGAGAGAATGCATGAAATCCTGTAAAGGGGTACGGGGCATGCAGATAGGTGAGAGGGTTCAATATGAGGATGTATTGTGAATGAAATTCACAAAAATTCAGTACCACATTTAAAAATATTAAGAATACAGAAATCAATATTAAGAATCAAAGATAGGAATGAATAAAACCGAGAGACTACAGAAAGAATACAACAAAAAGTATAATAATAGAAACACAAAATAGAGCCACAAACACAAAGAAACTAAAATGACAATATCCAATATACATCTTTCAATAATAACATTAAATATCAATGGCTCAGGTTAACTATCAACAGCAAAAGAAGCTCTAGGCACTACACAAACTCATGGATGATAGATGTGTCAAATAAGAAATTAAGAAAGAAATAAAACTTTCCTGAAACTAAATGAAAATGAGAATACAGCACACCAAAACCTCTGGAACCTTAAAAGCAGTCCTAAGAGGAAGGTTTGTAACGCTTAGTGTCTACATTACAAAATCAGAAGAAGCATATGTAAATGACTTAAGAATACAACTGAAGATTCTGGAAAGTCAAAAGCACACCAACCTCAAACCCAGTAGACAAGAAAAAATAACAAAAATCAGAGCAGAAATTAATGAAATAGAAACAAAGACAACATGGAAAAATCAATGAATCAAACAGCTGGTTCTTTGAAAGGTTAAGCAATACAGACACACCCTTAGTCCATTTAACCAAAAGAAAGAAGGAACAAATTCAAATAAACCAAATAAGAGACAAAAGGGGAAACATCACAACAGATACCCAAAAGAAATTCAGAACATTGTATGGGAATACTTTAAAAGTCAATATTCCATTAAACTCAAAAAGCTAAAAGAAATGAATGAATTTCTAAAGTCACGAACAACACTAATGTTAAACCAAGAAGAGATCAACAGTTTAAATAGACCCATAACAAATAAGGAAACTGAAAAAATAATGCAAAACCTCCTGAATTCAAAAAGCCCAGGCCCAAATGGATTCACAGAAGAATTCTACTACACATTTAAACATCTACAACCAGTACTTTGTAGATTATTTAAAAAAGGAAAACACCCAAATTGCTATTTTGAAGTGATTATCACTCTAATAACAAAAACAGGTAAAGATACAACAAAAAAGAAAACTATAGGACCATATCCTCAATGAACATAGATACACTTACCCACCATGATCAGGTTGGTTTTATTCTAGAGATGCAGGAATGGTTCAATATACATAAGTAAACAAATTAATAAAACATATAAATGGACTTAGATTTTAAAAATCACATGGTCATCTCAATAGATGCAGAAAAGGCCTTTGACAAAATACAACATACATTCATGTTTAAATTCCTAGAAAGAATTGGTCTGTTTGGAACATACCTCAACATTTTTAAAGGTGTATATAACAAACTCACAGCCAACATCATCCTAAATGGAGGAAAATTGGAAGCATACTTATTAAAATGAGGAACCAGACAAGGCTGTCCACTATCTTCACTCTTTTTCAATATGGCACTTGAAACTCTTGCTAGAGCAATAAGCAAAGAGAAAGAAATGGAAAGAGTTCTAGTTGGAAAAGAAGAGGTCACATTATCACTATTTGCAGATGTAGTGATATTATATGTAACAGATCCCCAATTTCCACCAGAAAACTGTTAGAACTGATTACCACTTTCAGAAAAGTGACAGGTTCCAAAATCAACTTAAAAAATCAGTAGCCTGTCTATACACCAATAACAAGCAATCAGAGAAAGCACTCAAAAAAGAACTCCCATTCACAATATTCTGAAAAAAAAATAGGAATAAACCTAACTAAGAACATTAAAGATGTCTAAAATTTCAAATCTTTAAAAAACAGAGACAGAGGACGACACAAGGAGCTGGGAAGGCCTACCATGATCATGGATTGGAAGAAACAATACTGTGCAAATGACCATCTTCCCAAAAGCAATTTATAGATGCAATGCAATGCCAATCAAAATGTCCATGATTTTCTTCTCAGAGATGGAAAAAAATCCTAAAATTCATATAGAGTTACAAAAAGAACAATGCTGTGGGATCACCATACCAGATCTCGGATTATATTACAGAGCTATAGTCATAAAAACAGCATGGCACTGGCTCAGAAACAGACATGGTGATCAATGGAACATTGAAGACTTAAATAAACGTGAGTATATGCAATTTCAGCCACCTGATATTTACAAAGGTGCTAAGAATCCACAATGGAGGAAACACATCTTCAACAAATGGTGCTGACAAGGCTGGATCTACATCTGTAGAAGAATAAAATTGGACCCTTATCTTTCTCCTTGCACAAAAATCAATTCTGATTGCATCAGAGACCTCAGCATGAAATTCTGAAACTTCAGTAAGAAATCATAGACATACTGTCCAAGATTTAGATATAGGAAAGGACTTTCTAAATTGGGCATCAGCTGCTCAACAATTACTAAATGGGTAGTGGGCCAGCTCTAGTCTAGGGCTTGTTAGAGACTGATTACTACTGGGTGAGGGAGAGAAGACCTCTAGATAGCCTGACTAGACCCTGTCACATGAATTAGCACTGAAGGACATAAGTGCTTGACTGGGTAGGACTGAACATGCATGGCAGAATACATGAGATCTGGTGGGTGATGTCGGGGTCAGGAATGGGGGAGGGGTGGTCTAAATTTGACTAAGAACTAGTATATGAAATGTACAAAAGCTCGATTAAAAATTATAAAAATTTAAAATAATTAAAGGGACAATATACAGTTCTAAACACAAACCAAAAAAATTAAATAAAATATTAAAATACTTAAAACAATCATCTATGGGGAAAGAGATAAATACACTGACCAAACTGGTAAGCTATTATATGCTCATTTATACCTGGAGGTTTTCTGTCCTTGATTCTGATATTTGCTTTTTTCCTTTTCTATAGCACACTTTTATTGCATATACATATAAATACTTACATTAGCTTTTCTTCTTGATTTGATTAAAATTTTTAAGGACTAATAGATCTGAATTTTTGTCTTTTTGATTATTTCCCATTGATCCACTTCCAAATAGTAATTTTTTGTAAAACTTTCTGTTAATCTAAAAATTTTGCTCTTTTCCTTTGTCTAAATCCATGTCAAGTAGTTCCAATATGGTGTCACTTAAACTGTAAGAGCTCATGCTGCCTATAAAATAATGTAGGGTTTTAACCACAATTAAAGAATTAAAGTATATAGTCTGATAGTTCTTACTGGGATTAAATTGCATGTATCATAGAACATGCTTGTAAAAACTCTGTCTTTGGATTGAGAATATAGATAAGTTGTAGAACACTTGCCAAGCATATGTGAGGCCCTATTTACAATACTCATCACTGAAAAAAAAATCTACGTTACATAATTTAAAATTATGAAGCCTAAAAATAATAATTTATTCTCCACATGTATATTAATTATGTGCATGTGTATGTCTGTGGACACATGAGGGCAGGTGACCTCAAAGGCTTTGAGAGATATGGAGCCCTTGCACTTAGAGGTGCAGGTAGTCTGAGTTGCTCTGTTTTGAAGTTGGGAACCAAACAGTTATTCTTCAAATGTTGTCCTCAATCCTAACACATTCCTGTCCCTTCTTTTATTGTGTGACTGTGTGTGTGTGTGTATGTGTGTGTGTGTGTGTGTGTGTGTACGTGCCTCTGTTTATGTGTCTGTGAGAAAAGAGGTACATATGTTTTCAAAGTGCTCAGAAAGGCCAGTAAAGAGTGCAGGGTCCTGAGGAGCTAGACTTGCAGGCATTTGTGAAGTGCCTCACATGTGACCTCCGTTCCTCAGGATTGAGCAGCACATGCTCTTGATCCTTAACCCCTGAGCCATCTCTCCACACTGCTGAGCCAGTTTTATTGCAGAAAAGAAAGCTGAATGATTTACTGCTTTCTTTCAAAGTTTATTCTTGTAAAATTTCAAATGTTTATTAAGAGAATGCATTTAGTACTTAACTTTAAATATATCACTAGTCACTAAGTCTCTAAAATACTAATTTATACATCTAGATGAGGTTTTGATTTTTTATTCAAAATGATTAAAATGAACACAACAAACCAAAGCCACAAAAGCATTTGAATCTTGACTTCCATTAAAATAGAACAGAGATTATAAACACACACATACTCAAGGCAGCAGCCTGAAAATAAACGACAGGGCAAATGTGTAAGAACTTTGCATAGACTAGGTTTGAGGAAAATATACAAATTAACTTCCAAATGGTCTCAGTGTTTTTATGTGTGTGTGTATGTGCATGTGTGTGTGTGAAGTCAATGAAAATCCAGCCCCAGGCTTGCTAAATTCGCGGGTCTCAGTGTTATGTAAAGAACTGGACAGTGAACTATGGGAAATATAGTTTTCACAGCCACATTCCTCTTCTGAGCTGTCTTTAGATTAAAAGCTGTGTTTTCTCTTCTCATTCTTATGCTTTCACTATGGAAAGACTAGTACAGACAAGCACATCTTTATCTCATTAAATGTATTTTAATGGTTCTAAAGACATTTATTTTTAATTTAATTGTATGAATGCTTTGCCTTCATAGATAGACAGATAGATAGATAGATAGATAGATAGATAGATAGATAGATAGATACCAAAATCTTGCAATGCCTGTGGAGACAAGAAGAGGGTATCAGGTGCCCTGGAACTGAAGTTATACAACTTTGTTAACTACCATGTAGGTGCTAAGATCAGAACCCTGGTCCTCTGAAAGAGTGCTAAGTACTCTTCAATGCTGAGCTGTCTTTCCAGTCTATCCATTAAAAGTACTGCTTTAAAAATATTTTAATTTTTATTTTTCATGTGTATGATTGTATTGCCTGTATGTATATAATTGTATCTGTGCTGTGCAGTACCTACAAATATCAGAAGATAGCATTGGATCCCCTAAAACTGGAATTACATACAGTTGTTAGCCAACATGTGAGTGCTGGGAATAAAGCCTGGGTCTTCTGCAAGAGAAATCAGTGATCTTAACTGCTGAGTTAGCTCTCTAGCTCTTAAATGTATTCTTAATAATATAAACTGACCATCATCAGCCAGCAGTACATAAGACACTTGTAGACTGAAACTTCTTGCAAAAGAATGTGGCAACTTTCTTATCATTCTATGCTCTTAATATTTATCATAAAACTCAACCGAATCTGATCTAGGACAAGGGCTTCATTTGCTAATTGTTTCATTTGTTTGGCATCTGATGATTATGAAGGAAAAAACCCTAGGCAGAAATGTGAAGGGAAAGCAAGCCTCCATCCTCTGTATATTTGTGTGGCCTGTCTCTGACAGGTGTGTTTATTCTGTGTATCTGATCCGCACCATCACATCCTCCGTGCCAGACAGAAGACCTGCTTTCCTGGCTTCGGTTATCATTTGAAAATTCCTAAGAAAGGCTTTTCAAGAACATGAAAGTACAGCAGACAGCATTCCCAATCCTGAATGTAGTGACTGACAGGCCCAAACTATAACCATGAGGCACCAAATCAGACAATGGGGGACTGGGAATTTTTTTATTAATCATTTTTTCTATTTTAATTTTATTGAAATATTGCAAATTTCATATACTGCCTTGATCATATGTAGACCTGGTTCTTTATCTGGATCATCCCATAGACCCCCACAACCAGATTTCATGCATTGTATCATACATGTTAAGGACTATCAAGGCAAGTGAGTGAGCCCCATGCCCCTCCTTGTGAGTCCATTCACTGGAGCCCAGTCAACCACTTTAGTATCACTCCTTTAAAGTAGTCATCCATTGTCCCTAATTTCTCATTTAAGGTTGGAGCTTCTCTCCCAATCCTCAACTAGTACGCTGGGCGCTTACCTCATTTGAGCTTGCCTGGGTCTTGTGCATGCTATCACCATTGCTGTAATTTCATATGAGTAATTTCACAGTCTCTTGGAAAATTCTATTTCCCTGCGGTCATCTACCAGCACTGGCTCCTACAGTCTTTCTGTGTACTTAAGGGAAGGGAACATGTGCGCTATTGTAAACATGGTCAAATACACAGGGCAGGAGAGGCCAAAGGTCCTGGAGAAAAACCTACTTTTGTCACATTCTTAGATCAACGAAATTTCTTACTAAATTCTAAAATGTCTATCCTTATGTTTACAAGCAAGTGTACTTCTCACAAGCTTCTTTTTGCAATACATGCAGACTATTACAGAGTTCAATAACTGGTCAAATTCAGAAAATAACTGTCTGTGAGATGTCCAGCCCTAAGGGACACATCTACAACAAAGCTCTCTAAAGCTGAGGGAACACAGGAGAAAAAGGAGATTATTTTTGAAAAGGAAGGAAGTTGTGAAAATTAATTGTTTTAAAATTAATCTTATACAAAATATAATATTTAGCAGATTGCCTTCCAGTTTTTATCTCATGTACTCCCAAATAAGTTTGTTTTTAAAATATATTACAAATATGAAGATTGTAAAGAGACTGATACAGTTTACAAACTGAACCCACAAAGTCTTTAGGCTAAAATTCAGGTTTTTGGTCTGGAAGGAGACTTTAATTCTTATTCAAAGTCACAGATTCAGAATTCTTTGAGGGTTGGGAGCATAATACTCATCACAGAAAGTATACTGTTCAAAGAGAAGCATCAATGAGCCAAAAGCGCGGTGTGAATAATTACTGTTTCCCCAGAAAACACCTGTCCTCCCACTCTCAGTTCGTCTGTTCTAGTGCTGAATCACACGCCTTTCACAGTGTGTTTCTTTTCTCATACGTGATGCATAAAAAAGACAATTTTGTCAACACAAACAGTCTGAAAGCATTATTTCTCAAAATTAGCTGAGGATATCATTTTTGACAGAATACATGTATAAATGTTTATTTCCTTCAGTATATAAAAATTCTAAATTCCGTGACTAGGGATATTTTTATATTCTATGACTAGTAGTATCTAGAGTTACAGAATATCAATGGCTATGAAGATTCTGGAAGAAGACAACTATCTCTTAAATTTCCCTTTTTACTTCACCAATATAGTCTTTCATAAGTTTCAAATGCCTTGAAGTGTTTAATAAAAACAGAAATAAATTTACTTTGTCAAAAATATAATATGGAAAGTCCATGATGGCTAGTGAGAGTTAAAGGTGCTTTCTGCAAAGATGACCACTTCCATTCCATTCTGGAATTCCACATAGTCAGAGTTGTCCTCTGACATCCAAAACATCCACCAGCACCATGTGGTTCTCTCTCTTCTCTCTATCTCTCTATCTATCTCTCTCTCATACACAAATAAATGGATGCAAAGAAATGTATGTGAGGATGCCAAATAACAGTGTCTCTCTACTCCTCTGTTCCTTCTTCCAATTATCCTGTTATCTTCTCGGTCAGGATGATTCACACTTCTCCCTGTCCTCTTAGAACAACATTAAATTTTCTTATTTTATCTTTACATGTGATTCCCAATTTTCTCACTACTTTTTAATATACATCATATTACTATTTCCTTCAGATGGAGGAGAGAAAGATCCTAATCTGCAGGAAGCTAAGAAGATTTGCAAATTCAGGAAATTCAAAAAATTTGTAAGACTGAAGAAGCTCAGAAAGCAACAGAGCTTTGTCAGCAGCTCCCAGGTTTTGGCTATATGGGAAACCACTAGGGAGAGCAGTCTTTGATAGAGTTGCCTATAAATTATATGGAGAAATTCAGGGATGCCATCACACACTGTGAGGTGGGATTTTCAATGACGCAGCTGCCTGTGTGTCTTCCACACTCCCATGAAAATCCAGTAAACTCATTATTCACTAATTTGGACTTGGATAGGAGCATTTCTTTGGTCTGTCATTAGTACTTTCTGAGGTGAGTATATTTGTTCATGTTTCCCTAGAAAAATAGCACAACATAGTTTTCCCTAGAATATATGCATTTCAGTTCTTTCAGAAAACCCAGAAAATTTTGTGTAGGAAAGTATAAAGAAAAAATGATACACTATGGTCAACTAGCCTCTGAAATTACCTTGAAGGCACCACTGTGTTAGCATAAGTCCAGGTATATGTTGACAGTGAATGGTAACACAATTGATACATAAAACGTCATTAGTAGAATTTGGCCAGGTTACAAAGATAACCACTATTTGTTAAAAAATTCATTTTATTTTTATTTTATGTTTATGAGTGCTTTGTGAGAAGGCCTGTAAGTTCACTTGTATTGAGCAATGCTGGCAGAGATCTGAAGAAGGGATTGAATTACCCTTTAGATGAAGTTACAAATGGTTGTGAGTCGCCCTTACTTGAGTGCTAGGAACTGAACACTGATCCTCAGAGAGGGCAGCTAATGTTCTTAGCCACTGAGTTGTGACTTTAGCCCTGGAACTGGCATCCTAAGGAATTTGCCCTGAGTAGAAAATGAGCCTGACTTTGAACATGCCTTCTATGAAGAAGGGGGCAAGCAGGCAGTGTCTGAAGAATGAGTGACCACCCAACTATGCAAGATGGATTCAGTGTATGTTTTGCTCAGTAATGTGTTATGACTGATTGTATTCTCAAAATATGCTTCAATAAATTTTGACACACATGCATATATATGCATATATTTTTAATAAAATTTTACTTTGGAATTACTTTTCAGTGCAAAAGTGTTCCTTTAAGAATCTCAAGAGAAACTCGTTGACAAAATTATACCAATATTGTCTGAAGAGTACAAAATATTTAAAAATTTAAAATTCTGAAGTCTTATTTCAATGTAAGCTTTATAGTTTCAGAATGGCAAGGAAATGTTTATAAGCTACACAATTTTAAAGAAAAAAATGACAGAGAAAGGAGATTTTTAAAAATTTAAATTTTACAGCTTGAATCTTAGCTAAAATGGCAAAAATTCTTCACAATATATAAGTCCCAGAGCACATAAAAGTGGCAGTGTGTGAAAAGAATGACAAGGAATTAGTATTCTGAGTTCTCTTTTAACAAAAATATTGGCTTGGTTTTTCTTTTATCATAATATTGACTTAGTAATCAGACATACTACTGGGACAGCATTTCATGCTTATGGGAGTCTGTCATCTTTAAAATTGCTTTATGTTTAATCCTTCCATTACCTTGGATATAAAATACAAGCAGTTTTGACAATATCATTGGGTTGTTTTTTCACTTTAAAATTACATTTTCAAATGTGTGTGTGTGTGTGTGTGTGCATTTGCACACACACAAGGGAGGTGGTTCATGTGTGTGATGATACACAGGTGGATGTCTTCCACCAGATGTATCCTAGGGATTGAGCTTATGTTTTCAGACATTTTTGCAAGCAACCTACCACACTGCGTCACCTCATCAGGCCTTAACTGGATTATTTTTATGAACATAAATGAAAAAGTGTATAAAAATCAGTTAGCACAGTGATTCACAGAATATTCTCAAAGTGGTAACTATAATAAATGTATAAAGAGTTTAAATATAAATCAATGAAAGTATTGACTTTCTACAACTGCTTTGATAAGATCAAATGCCTTCCAACCTTCTTTTTGATTTGCTGGAGAATTTATTTCTACTTTCTTATGGCATCACAAACTATGAAACCTCTTCTCTATGTAATTCAGAATTTCAGTATTTTGCAGAAAACATGCCACAGGTAGCTTGTAGTATGCAGAGCACATCTAATAAACAGCACTCTAAGTGGAGAATCTGCAGTGCTCCCTTAAGGGACCAGGTGCTGACTAATAATTGGAAATAACCTAAAAATTGAATGAGAACCTTTGATTAAACATGAAAGCTCTTGCTAATGTGTTGGGGCTGGGACTATAACTTTGCGGTGGGTAGAGTATTTGTGTAACAGAGGTCAGGCCCTAGGTTCAATAACAGAACCTTCTCCCAACATTCTTGTTATACAGCCATAATGAAGGAACTCATTAAAACTCATCAACAGTGGAACAGGAGTAAGGCTGTTCTGTCTGGAATTGTGTACTTGTGTGGAATGAATGAGATTACACTCATGATTTTTAAATTACAGACTAGGTAACAACAACTTGGTGCTTGTATTATATGTGCACCTTCTTTCCTGTTTGTGAATCAGATTATACTGTTAAGTATTCATTGTTTCTATATGTGGGGGTAGACTAGTTCCAGAATCCAACGGAACACAGTTTTTAATGTATTGTGAAAGGATGAGTCCTGAGCAGATATTATTCGTGCTGACACTAAACCTGATACTTAACTTTGTCCCTTGATAATATTCCATTTTTGATACTTAAAATTTGTATTACCCATCAGCTTTCCAGTTTTTATTTTATAGTAAAGTAAAATAAAATATTTATCAATAATATTACACTATTAAAAGTTCTCTTCTTAAAGCCAAAGTAGATACCAAATTTAAATAATTACCTAACTAGGAAATATTACACTTAATTATGTTCAAATCATGAGACAGATTTTTGTTTTGTTAACCATGGTTGAATTGCCCTCCCTATGAATATGTGTGCATCATATGCATGTCTGATGCCTGTGGAGGCCAGAAGTGAGTGTCAGCTATAGATAATTTGAGCTAGAGACAACTGTAAACAGCCTAATGTGGATAGTGGAAATGAAACTGGATTCTTAGCAAGAGTAGTATGTGCTTTTAGCTGCTCAGCCATCTTTATAACACCATGATTTATGAAATTTAAATTAAAAGGAATGAAAATAGTGTACATATTTAGGAGTCAGCAAAACTACACAAAGCATGTGTAGACTGATGTGCACTCACAATCTTTGAATACTATTTTTATGCAAATACTGTTTTATATATGCAATTAGATTAGATCTTAAAAAAGAAATTGCCTAGATTATAGTTGGCTTAAATTCAAACACTGGAGTCTTGCTATAAAGAGGTGACTCAGAGACGGAAGTCATGAGGAGTTGCAGGAATAATCAAAGTGTTGCTGTCATAAGCCTGGAATCAAATTTTAGGCCCCAGGAGCTGATGACAAGGGAAGTATATCCTAATGGAGCATGGCCTATCTACCATCAGATTTCTGGCTTTTAGTCTCTAGTGTCATGTATACTTCTGACATTTTAAGCTTTACTTTAGTTATGGAGGCTCCAGATAATTACTTCCAGTAGAATAAGTTAGTTCCCATACTTAATTTTTACTACTGGCTAGCTAATCTTCCACAACACAATGAAATGTATCTTTGCATTTGTCTTAATTTACAGGGCCACTCAGTGTCCTCAATGTACACATGTAAGTTCCAGGAATTTCTGACAGAAACATGATTTCAATATTCCTATCTGCTTTCTTTTGATATAAAATTTAAGATATTTCTGATCTTTCTAGTCTTTCCTTAAAACTTTTAACGTTTTTTCTCTTAGCCTAACTTTCTAATTAACCTACAATTCTTCACAACATGTGAAAAATTACTATTGAAACTTGTTATCTAATGTAAAAAAATTTAAATGAATATTTTATATGGCATAATATGTACCCCCAAATTTTCTGTGGTTTTATATTTTGGCATTGAACTAATTCTTATAAATACTTTTCAATAAAATTTTATTCAGACATATTTTTTAGTCATGTACATTTATTAGTTTCCCATGTATATGTAATTTACACACATCTACTTTATAATTGTTCTAACAATTCCACAATATCACAGCCTTTACTAAGTTGTACATTGTTGTAATAGAGATACACAAATATTATTCATTATTTAAATTATCCTTGTTTCTCTCAGAAGTTTCACCAGAAACACATGTATATATGATTAAGAGTATTCCTAGAATCTAACAAATGAAATATGAGATATTCCATTATTGACCAGTGTTGTTATCCATTACTTAAACTACCTGTAAGCAGTTTAGAAAGTATTCAATAGCCCCAGTGGTTGAAAAACTGAAGTGCAATGTTTACAGTTTCTCTAAAGAATTGTCCTAAGGTAGCTTGGTGTGCTGGTACAAGCCTGTGTAGGCAAAGGCAGGTAGATTTCTGTGAGTTCAAGACCAACGTGGTCTACATATCAAATTCCACTGTTGCCTGGGCTGCAGGAACACAGTCTTAAAGGAAAAAAAGAATTGCCATTTGACAAGACAAAATAAGATAACATACCATCTGATAAAGGGATTTGAAGATATTTGATTTAAAAGATGCACCATACATGTGATTAAAAATTGATTTAATATATGAATAAGCATATCACAAAATAAAAGCCAAAAATAACTAGCAAGCAAATGAAAAAAGACTCAAAATCATCATTCATTAAGTAGACTCAAGCTAAGGCTATAATAAATGAATCATTATAAGAAATATAGGACCTTTATTGTCGCCTTGATTGAACTGCAGTTACATAGGAGACACATATCTGGCTATGACTGGGAGAGAGTTTCCAGAAAATTAATAACTGAAGAGGGAGATTCACTCTGAATGTGGAAAGATGCATGGGCTAGACTAGGGTCCCGGAATGAACTAAAAAAGGAAAAGAAAGAAAGCTGAGTACTAGAATTAATCTTTTTCTGCTTCCTAAATGCAAAATCAGTGTGACAGCTGCCTCAAGCATCCATCGTCACCATCTCTGCCATGACAGATGCTCTCCTGAGCAACCCTAAAGAAACCTATAAGTTGCTTCTGTCAGATATTTTCTCCCACAGTGATAAGAGACATTAATATGAGAAAGATTACATATGCATGCAACTTTTATAAACAACACAGGTAATGTTAAAGTATAATGGAAAGAGAAAAATATTTTCATTGAAATATGAATTAACCTAATTGTAGAGTAACAGAAGTTGAAATTAACCTTCCAAGTCAAGCAGTTAGAAAAGTAGAGTGTCCAAATTAATGTTTTCTGGCAAGAAATAGGAATCTCCGAGGGAAAGAAGACCAAGAGGAAATCCATAAAATTATCCTCCCAAATCTCCCAAAGTAGAGTCCTGGGCATAATAGAGTGTCCAACAGAAATTGTGGCTTTTGGAATTGACCTCATAGCAATCAACCAAACTTTACAGAGGCAACGAGAGTTTTGTAATCCATGGTATCTCAGAGGAGACAGATGTAGAGTTTGGTTAAATAGCTCTTTCCAGACTGTATTTGATATCTAAACTTCCAGTGGATAGAAAGCACCAGAAAGTTTGAGTCCTGCATCATTAAATCTTACAATGAGAAAAGTAACCCAGCTCCTTTTAGCATAGTAAATATATCTGTAAAATATGGAGCACAATGCATTGTACTCAAAGGATACCACTTTAGTAGGGGCACAAGTTAATCCCAGACTAAAGACAGTCTGAACCTTACCTAATATGGTTTCAAAGTAATATTTTAAACAAATTGATTCAAAGTTATCTATGTATTAAACTAGGACTTGTATTCCTGTAAATATATACAGTATAACCTGAAAAAAATATTTAAAAACTGACAAATTTTGGGAAGACCAAAATAAACAGTTTATGTAATATCTTTTAAATTTAGTTTTATGTGTATGTATGTACCTGTAAGAATTTGTGTGTATCACATGTGTGTATGTGCAGGACGGACTAGAGACCAGAAGAAGTTATCAGCTTGCTGGTAATGACAGGTGGTTTGAGACACCATATGGGTGCTAGGAACCCAAGCTACAGCAATGGCATCAGCATGCACGTGACCCGTGTAAATTCAAGCAGACAAAACCCCAGCACAGAACTGTGGGAATGCACAGCAGGCACCAATTTTAGTTGAAGAATGATTGGCTACTACTACCTGCTGGGTGAGAAAGAGCTGATCCTCTGTAAAGAGAGGTCTTCTAGATAGGCTGACTGTACCCCAGTGGATAAACTTGCCCTAAAGGACATCTGGGGAACTAACTTGATATGATAGGCGTCAACACAAATAACAGCATGTATGAATTCCAGTGGGGAGCTATGGGAGGCTATTGATGGGGAAGGGGATATATAGGTGACTAATATGCATGAAATAAATAAAAATTTACAAAAATATGAG
The DNA here is from genome assembly GCA_035773235.1 of Eospalax fontanierii. Lineage (NCBI taxonomy): Eukaryota > Metazoa > Chordata > Mammalia > Rodentia > Spalacidae > Eospalax > Eospalax fontanierii. Next base: position 46,214,709 of record CM069547.1, on the reverse strand, counting down.
CAAATGAAAGTTTCAATACACTGGAATATCCTCAGTCAGTTAAATGAAATATTAGTTAAATGCAATACTATATCTTGTCTAGCCACCAAAACATTGTATTGAATGAAAAAAATCTAGTTATAAATTTCTAAGATATACTTGTGTTGAAAAATTTACACTTCTCAAAATCTGAAATAAATTATGAAAATAAATTGGTATTTTCACAAATGTTGGGATTGAAAGAGAAACAAAACCAAAACAAAAATGATTTCAAAGACAAGTAGGAGGAATGGCTCTTACCCTTAATTTTCTTTCAATACTTGAAATCACATGTGTTAGCAAATTGCAGTCCACATATTCAACTTTATAAACTTCATTTGCTATACTCTATGATAATAAATCCCCAATTGAATTTAGATTCATTATCACATGGAAAATATCTGTAAATTTTGGCAAAATCTTAGTTTTGTGGGTTTAAGTGTTTGCTCTGCATGCTTGAGGACCTGAGTTTGAACTCCCAGTAAATGTGTAAAAGTTGTGCAGGGCTGTGCTGTCTGCAAGGCCAGAGTTGGGGGACTGAGATAGGTGGATCCTAACTGAATCTGTGAACTTCTTGTTCAGAGAGAGGCCCTTTGTCAAAGGAATTAGAAGAGTTAGAGGACACCCTACATCCTCTGTCCTCCACATTCACAGGCACATGTGTGCTCACCCCCACACCCCCACACGCACAACACACAAATAACTGTATCCAGAGCAGTACTTACAAATTCAGGTAAACAACCAGCCAATTATCTTGTCCACTTCTTAAAGATAGCACATAAAATGATACATTTTGTTTTGTAGCTGTGATCTTACAGTCTGCAAAGAAGCCCACATTTCTAAACATGACCTTTTCATGACTCAGCTCTTGAAATAAAACATACGCTCTGCACAGCAATTTCAAAATGTATGAATCTACTAGTATTAAGATGAAGTGCCTGCACTCTTCCCAACCAAGAATGCTGTTCCTATTAGATGTTGACCTGTCTTTAAGAATGGTATCCTTACATTGATCACCTTTCCCTGAAAATGTTATATTAGTTTTCAAAAGAATAATCCTTTGTATTAAGGTTAAATGATTTTAATGTTTCTCTGTATGAGGTATTCATTCCTAGCTGCATAAAAATACACTGTATATTTATTTCTAAGTTCTCCATATTCACTTCTATGAAATATCAATGCTTTTAGATCAGACCGTTTAACATGCAGCTGTTTTAAATAACAGGTGCTATTAACATATGACTCGCAGGTGGCATTGCATTGATATTGTCCTGCCTTTTAAATTCTTCGTTTTTTAAACCAAAACTTATAATAATTTGCTATTTTCATTTTCCTATTTATTTCAATTATTCCTCTTTCTGAAATTACCTACTATTTTTAAAGAACTATTTATTTTTATTTTATGGCTGTGAGTGTTTTATCTGCATTCATATGACCTGTGCATTCAGTGAACACAGAGGACAGAAGAAGGTGCTGGGTCCCCTGGAACACAAGTTCCAGAGGGTTGTGAGTCATCATACGGGTGTTGAAAACCAAACCCTGGACCTTGGCAAGAGCAGCAAGTGATCATAACCTCTGAGTGAAGTCTCTAGTGACAGATTATGACATTCCTGACAACGACTGTTTTCAATAATTTCTGCCTTAGGTACTAAATCTAGTTTATGGATATAGAGTTTGATACATTTCATACAGCATTCAGTGCTTCTCTTTATTTTTATTTTTAATTTTTATTTATGTGTCTCTGTGTGTGCATGTGAGTTCAGGTACCCCAGGGGTCCAGAAGAGGTATCAGATCCACTAAAGCCATAAATACAGGAGGTTGTAAGCCACTTAACTTGGGTGCTAGAAGCAGAACTCTCAAGGTCCTCTGTAAAAACAATAAGTACTTTTAACAACTGAGCCATATCTCCATGCATTCAGTGTTATCATTAATGATTTAATGATATATACATATATATATGTGTGTGTGTGTGTGTGTGTGTGTGTGTGTGTGTGTGTCTTAACAAAGTAAGTATATTAATTAGTTACTTTTCTCTTTGCTAGGAAAAAACATGACCAAATCAACTTCAGGAAAAAAAGGTTTATTTTGGACCATTTTGACAGAGGAGCCAATGAAATCCACGAAGACATGACATCAGGAACTTTAACCTGTTAATGGATTCCTTCACTAATCAGAGAGCAGGAAACAGAAAAAGATGAAGACTGGTGCTCAGGTATTGTTGGGCATAATGCAGGGTGGGCCTAGCTAAGACACCTGCCAAGAGGAATGGAGGAATGGCTCTTGAGGGTGTGGTGCTCCACACTGGTTAGTTGTGAAGCCAGTTTCTGCACAGGACCTAGAAAGAACCTAGTCCACCTCAGAACAAACTACGATTGGCTGTAGTCGAGATGCCACCCCAAACACATAAGATACCATGTATTTCCTGAATAAACTGAATTTGCAGCAGATTACCACTGCTGTCTTCCCACTCAACTCCCAGAGTCAGTGTCTTGATTTCATGCTTACTCACTCCTGCACCAGGGCAGAGAGCCTTCATTCCCTCTGGGCCTGGCACCAAGTGTGGGGACCCTCAACTACTGGCGCTTGAGCAGGGACTCCAGCCCCCTCAGCACTAGTGAGATACCCCCAATCTGATTGTCAGTGAGTAGACCCCTGGAGTTTCGTATGCAGAAGGTCCCTGAGAGCGGACAAGGATCCCCCCATTTACCCTTTTTCATTTCCCTACCCCAAAGGAAAGCACACACAGGTTCTGAAGCTCGTGTTGGCCCTTCCTTTTTGGTTGGTCCAGGCAGAATCAAATGAGGGTCTAATCCCCTCTAGATTTCAGGAATTGAGGTGAAGCTATTAGCTAAGCTTTTCTGGAGGAGGCATCATGTGGGTAATCAGCCTGGGGAAGGCCAGTTCTCCCATCTTTGATTTAAAACTGCCCAAGCTTGCTCCTGTGTGTGGAGCTACAGCCACAGGACCAAGCACCAGCAAGGCTGAGATCGTCCTCAAGGCTCTGCAGGTACCTAGCAGCTCAGGCTTGCTTCTGAGGGCGGGGTTACAGGTGCGGGACTGGAGCACCACCCTCTCGGCTCAGCTGGTGCGGCTGGTATAGTCAGCAGGTATTAGGTGTGAAACTTTGAGAGGGCTCAAGCAAGCTTGGACTTTTCAAATGTTAATTGCCTCAGAGCAGCTTTTGAAAGTTTGCGGGCAGGCTCAGACCTCTCTGAGTTTTAATTTCTCCACCCTGCTGACACATACCTGTGAGGCTTTTTGGGTGCTGCCTGCAGGACTCTCGAGGAGGCTGGAGTGGAGATCTGCAGGAGTCTCCCACTGGGACGTGAGGCAGTTTGCCCCCCAGCGTTCTGGCTGCATGTCTCAGTGGATTCTAATATTGGCCATTTTGGCTTGTGTTCTGATTATAGCAGCTTTGAGTCTCCATTTCGTTAGCTGTCACTTGGCCATAATGAATAATTTCTCCCTCCACCAGGAAGTGTCACAGCAGCATGCTCTTAGAGTCCTGCTCTTGCAGCATGGCTTGAAAGTGAAACAAAAAGATTTTAACACTTTTTGGAAAGAAACCCTTGTCCTAGCCTCTAGCCCTGAAAATGTTTGGGAAGCCTCTATTTGGTCCCATGTTCTCTTTCTTACGAGGAAGAGTGAAGTTTATGAGGGAAACACACCTCCCATCTCATTTTTCTCTATCCTTTTTGCCATAATTTCTAGTCTTAAAGGCTCATCAGTTGAGGAAGTTATTAACATCTATAATGAAGGTATGAAGAGAAACAAAAATTGACCTTGCAAGTCTTGTCTTTGTCAGATAAGGAAGAGAAACCCCCAATTGCCAAGGATGAAACAAGACCCACCCCTTATCTTCACACAGGTGGAACTGGTAAAAGAAATGCCTAGGGAGCAAGGGGCGCCTCCATAGTCCACGTGACCCACTGAGGAACAGATATTCAACTGACCTTAAAAGTAAAATTAAGTTGGTTTATTTGGGCCAATTGTATTATCTTAAACCCCCAACAGGAAAGTATAACTAAAGATAACTACTTCAACACTGTAGTGCATACCTGCTGTCAAGAGGGTCAGGCCCACTGTTGTTCTAACCTAACCATTAAATGTTGGCTAATTTTTTTTTCTCTATCTAGAGTCCACTTGGGAGGGAACTTGCATTGATTCTGGCCATTCCAACAAGCTATCAAAGTGCCTGAAGGCAAGTCCTGACTTCAGGAATCTCAAGTCCAGCTTTGACAACCAGGAGAGAAATAAGGAGGAACCCAATAGATAGATGATCTTGGCAGTCCTTAGCAAAAAATTCGAATGGACTTTAACATGGAAATTTAATTTTTTTTTTTCCTTTTTCTGACTTTTTCTGGTTTCCTATCGAGAATGTATAATGCTAAATACTCTTGCCTTTATTTTTTCACATCTCCCACGAACCAGCTAAAGCCTTTCTTTTCCCCCTACAGCTAATAGTTATGCAATTCAGGGGTCTTTAAATCAACTCTCTGAATGGGTACCCTAATTGCCACAATCTATGTTGTTTTCAGCCTTTGAAACATCAGAGGGGTCATCACCCCAGTTGGGGTGACCTCTTCAGAGTGAAACGGAGTGAAATGAGAGCATCCCCTAGAGGGTTCTTAGTCTCATTCATAAAAGAATTTAAGAATGGACCCAATCAGAAGCTTTAAGACAATTTTACTGGAATTTGAAGAAAAATCCTCAAGACAAGCAAGCTGGGGATCTCAGCAGCTGCCTGGAGGAAGAGAATGGAGGGAGAAGAAGAGAAGCCAAAAAATCATGCAGGTTTAGAGCCTGCATGGGGTCAGACACGTGGTGGACTGGCAGCCACATGGCTGGGAGAAGGAGCTTTAGAGAAAAAGTAGAGAAATACAAGATGCTAGGGCAGCCCAAAGCCTTAGAGGAAGCATGTTTAGAAAAGGGATGTGAAGAAGAGAAGGAAAGATTACGCTTTTCTGAAGAATTCAGAAAAGCGGGCAGACTTACAGAGAGCTACATGTCTGTGGCCGGGTCTAAAAGAAATGCCCGGGGAGGCGGATTTCAGGCAGGAAAAGTTCACTGCCTCATTAACACACTCTGTATTCCGCCCATCTATTTAGTATAGCTTAAGTTGAACCCACCTTCCTAAGGGTGGTCCTGGGATCAGGTAATTGACCAGTGAAACTGGAAATGTGTGTCTTTCAACAGATAAACTAGAGAATTTATAGTCTATCCCAGCTAAATAGGTATTTGCTCTCTAACAGGAGGGTGATGAGGTAAGAATGGAGGTAGAATTTGGCTGGGCAGATTAGGGTAAAATACCTGGAAGAAAAGTAGCCAGTTTACTTTTTGGCTAAAAACCAAAACAATTAATAAAAACAAAAAGGGGGAGGATATGTTGGGCATAATACAGGGGGGACCTAGCCAGGCCACCTGCAAGAAGGAAAAGAGAAAAGGCTCTTGTGGGCGTAGTGCTCTGCACTGGTTAGTTGTGAAGTCAGTTTCTGCCCAGCACCTGGAAAAAACCTGGTCTACCTGGAAACAAACTATGAGCTGTGGTCGGGACTCCACCCAATAAACCGATTGGCTAAGCAGATGTATAAGATACCATGCATTGCTTGAATAAATTGAATTTGCAGAAGATTACCACTGCTCTGGCTTTCCGCTCAACTCCCGGAGTCCGTGTCTTGATTCTACGCCTACTCACCCCCAACCACAGCAGAGACCCTTCAGTTCCTCTCGGGCTGGTAGCGAGTACGGGGGCCCCCAACAAGGTATCTTTAATTTTTTCAGTCTGGGACTTTAATCCATGAGATTGTCCAACCCACTTTCTGGATTGGTCTTCTAATCAAGGTTAATGCTGAGGACGCACACCTCATAGAGGTGATTCCACGGTGATTCAAATTCTGCCAACTTAACAATGAAGATTAACCATCACAGTAACTTAGTATCTAATAGATTTAGTACAGCACACAGTAGAGTATATAGTAATTACACACTAACATGATAATCTAATAATTTTATCATGAATTATTATATAGTATATTGAATCAATTTTATCTTATAAAATACATTAGAGATGAAGCACTATTTTAATTTATGTGTCTATTTATATCACATTTTCCTGTTCCCAACATAAGTAAGAGTGAAGTGTGGAAAGAGGCTTTCTATTTAAGTGATATAAATAAGTAATAACCAAAAAAGTATCTACTGTCGCTTGAATGTGAAATTTTCCCATTTGCTCACATGGTTTAAGAGTTATTGCTTAGCTTTTCGAATTCTGGAACAATGTAATTCTTGAAGAGATAAAGTCCTGCTGGGTGATGCAGGTCACTAAGAAAAGGCCCTGAGCTTCTTTAGTCCTATCCCACTCCCTAGCCATTCTCTGCTTCCTGATAACAGATAAGATTTCAAGGAGCTCCTTTATGCTGGCACCACCATGACTATTTTGGACTTTGATGTATTCTGTACTGGATTGTTTCCCCTGAAAGTGTGAATAACTATGAATAAAAAAGCTCTTCCTTTTTGGAATTGCAGCTTCTCAAATATTTGATCAAATCAAATCAGAAGAAAAGTGACACTAATAAAGACATCTTTAAAAGTGTGGTCTATTGTCATAAAGACCTCACGCTAAATTTCAAGAATCAAATGATATTGTTCTTTTACAAGATTCTTTCACTCTTAAATACAGTTCTCATATGTCATATTAATATATTTATCTCACATAAAAATTCTCTCTCTCTCTCTCTCTCTCTATATATATATATATATGTGTGTGTGTGTGTGTGTGTGTGTGTGTGTGTGTGTATCTTAAAAATTATACATTTCCTGGCTATTTTACAAGAGGAATCAATAGATATTGTGTTGAAAAAGAACGAACTATCATATTACTAAGCAATCACTGAGAAAGGAAAAGAATCTCAGGTCAATGATATTGACCAGTTTGTCAAAAGTATTAAAAAGCACATTTCCTAAATTGAAGAAAGACATATTCAAACTATACAAGAAACACAGAAAACAACAAATAGAGAGTCCCAGAACAGAAACCTTCCCCGGAATATCACAGTAAAAATACTAAAGGTACAAAACAAGGATGGCACTGAAAGCTGACAGAAAAACAAGTTACATATGAAGGAAAACACATCAGAATTACTGCTGACCTTTCAATGCAAGCTTTCTAAGTCAGAAGAGCCCGGAGCTAAGTATTCTAAGCTATAAATGATCATACATAACAACCCAGAAGACTTTACCCAGGAACACTGCCTAATATTTTCAAAAGGAAAAGAAAAATTTCCTTGACACAAAGATGCTGAAAGAATTCACATCCAGTCCTACATAGAATACTCACAGCAATACAAAAGATTGATGAAAGGAATGAACATCCCCAGAAAAAAATCAAATAAAGGTATAAATACAGAAACACAAAATAGGACTAAGAACACAAAGAGAAAATAAAATGACAGTAACAAATACATATCTTTCAATAATAACAGGTAATATGAGTGGTCTCATATCTCTGGTCAAAAATATTGCATTGATAAAGAAACACAATACATCTTTTTGTTGTCTATAAGAAACTCAACTCAACTTCAAGAATAGGCATTAACTTAGAGTGAAAAGACAAGCGAAATATTCCAAGCAAATGACACTAAGAGACAAGTAGGCATTGCATTTCGAAATCTTACCAAACAGACTTCAAAATAAAATTAATCAGAAGAGATAAAGATTAGTTCATTCTGATGAAGGGAAAAATTGACCAAAAAGAAATTAAAATCATGCATCAAATTCCGGTGTGCTTAATATCATAAATAAAATGTTACAATAACTCAAGACACAGATTAACTCCAGCTCGTAAGAGCAAGTGACATCAATACTCCATTACCTCCAATAGGTAAGACAACTGGACAAAGTATAAACAAATAAAAATCTAGGATTAAATAATACTACAAGTCAAATAAACCTAAGAGATATATGCAGAATATTACACCCAAGAAACAAAGACTACATATTATACTTAGCAGTCTAGGGAAGGTACCCTGAGATGTAGCACGAAAGAAATCTCAATATAAAAAATTGAAATAATCCTATGCATTCTTCCACCACCAGCACAATAAAACTTAAAAATCAAAAACAAAAGAAGCTCTAGTAACTACATGAACTGATGGAAGATTTAAAAAATACTCCTAAACGGAGAGTGAATAAGAAAGGAGCTCAAAAAAAAATAAATAGAAGTGTTCCTGGAAAAAATAAAAATGAGAATGCAGCGTATTATTATCACACAAAGACTTTTTGATCAATGGAATGAAATAGAAGACACAAATGTGAATGCGCCACATTCTAGCCACCTGACACTTGATAAAGATTTCATGAACACGCAGTGGAGGTAAGACAAGCATCATGAACAAACGGTGTTGGAAAAAAAAAAAAGATGTTTAGGTGCAGAAGAAATTAGAGTCATAACTATCACCCTGCAGAAATGCCATATCCAACTGGACTAAAGATCGCAATGTGAAGTGAGAAGTACTGAACCTGTTGGAAGGAAACATAGGCAGTATCCTACAAGATATAAGTGCAGACTTTAATAGCTCAGGAATGAAGGTCAGCAATCGACAAATGGTACCACAGTAAACTAAAAGGTTTGTATACAGAAAAGAAAGAAAAAAATGAGTAAAAAGGAAGCTGTCAGAGTGGAAGAAAATTCCTCAGCATTTAAAATCTGGCAGAGAATTAATATTTATAATGTAAAATAACTAACAACAAACAACAAATCAAGAAAAGAAATGACCAAATTAAAAAAGGACTAAATATCTGAATGGAGAGCTCACAAAAGAATAAATAAAATTCCCTAACAAACCCTTTTTAAAGCCTTCAAAATCCTTAATAATTAGGGAAATGAAAAGCAATACATCCTTAAGATTTCATCTAACCCCAATACAAATGGCTAAGTTAAAGAAAATAAGTGACTCCAGATGCTAGCGAGGACTCAGGGAAAAGGGGACCATCTTCACTGCTGATATTACAAACTAATGCAACCACTGTAGCAATGTTGGGGTTCCTGTACTTGGGGCCAGCCAGAGGGGACAAAGGGTCTCCACCGAAAGGGGTGAGTAGGCGTGGAATCAAAACACACAGACTTCAGGGGCTGAGTGAGAAGCATGTGGGTGGGCGAGCTGCTACAAGCTCATTTATTCAAGGAAGTGCAAGGGATCTTATAGGTCTTGCTAGCCAATTGCCTTATGGTTTGGAGTCCTGACTGCAGCCAATTGTAGTCTGTCCCGAGGTAGATCATCTCGGTGCAGTTCTTTCCAGATGCTGGGCAGAAGCTGGTCTTACGACTAGCCAGAGCAGAGTGCCACGTCCACGGGAGCTATTCCTCTATTCCTCATAGCAGATTACCTGGCTAAGGCCCATCCTCTGTTGAGCCCTACATAGAAATCAGTATGGAGAACTCTTAAATACCGAAAATTAAATCTATCATATTATCTGGTTACATCACTCCTTAGCATATACCCAAGGACCTCATCCTAATGTAGAGATAAGTGAACAGCCATGTTTGCGGCTGGTCTTTTCACAGTAGCTAAGAAGTATAAATAACCTAAATATCCCTCAACTGATGAATGGATAAAGAGACTGTGGTACATTTATGCAATGCATTTCTGCTCAGCTTTAAAAAAACCAAAATCATATGTGTAGGCAAGTGAATGGAGCTAGAAATTGCTTTTCTATTCTAAGTGAAGTAACACAGACTCAGAAAAACAATTCATTTATATGATCGGTCATCTGTGGCTCTTGGCTCCAAATCTGTGTATCTGAGTATATACCCTGATGTAACTATAGGAGTCAGGAAAATGGAAAGGAACCACGTGGAAGGCGGGGCAGAGGGGTTAGTAGGAGCAGGAGTTATTAAGAAGGAAGGGGAAAGTAGGGGGACCTTAGCTGGAGGAGTCGGGAAGGATTTGCAGGAGGACTGTGAGGAGTGATAAATGATGATGAGTAGATGGTGTGTAAAACCAGATCAAAATGTGCTCACTGAAAGTCCTACTGAAAAATATGAATGTAATATGTGAGTGTATATATACTGACTTAGTTGTTGATGACGGTTGTCCAAAAGATTCCAAAAATAGCACAGATGCTATTGCCATAGGCCCTTGGTTGACTACCAGAGCATGAAGGCAAGATTCTATTGCTGAAGAAAGGCCATATTCTGGATACAGGACTTGGAACATTTCAGCTGGAACTGACCTGGAAGCCTCCTCCCTGAAGACTAGTTCTCATAGTATTAGAGGATACTATGTAACCTACCAATGGAGACAGCCAATCAGTTGTCCTATACAGCTGTAAAGACTAATAAACCATGACTTGCCTAGCAAGCTATTTCCATTTGTGCAATAGCTGCACTTTCAATTTGGGGATAATCAGCAGTTAGCAAATTGGAATTAGAACCTGCTCTGTAGGAGGGGATTTCTGTATGGTGAGAATAGTCAAATGCACGTGACTGGAGAGGTCATAGATCCTAGAGAAATTGTTCTTTTACCACATTCTAGACAAATCTAATTTCTTACTGTATTCAAAATGCACATCTTCATAATTATAAACAAGTGTTCCTCCCAGCACTCATCAAAGAAGCTTCTTTTTCTCCAGATGAAGACCCTTACAGAGTTCCACAACTGCTCAATTACAGAGAATAAGTGTCTCTGAGAAGCTTCACCCTAAATGACACAACTACAATACAATCTCTACCTCTAAGTCTCAAGGAACATTGTGGACCAGTGGACCTAGAAAATATTAATGCATCACTTAACTCCCACCAGTGAAGCTTCCTCATACAACAGATTGTGATTAACACAGAAGTCCACAACCGGCTGGTATGAAGATGCTAATAGGCTTCAGATTATTTATTCCTAAATATGACACCTATTTCAAATTCTGTCTTCCAAAGCCCAGGGCTCATTTCAGAAGTAGGCATGGAAAGACTGTAATAGCCAAACATTTTGGATGACCACAAAGAAACAGTTTTTCCAGACAGCTGGTCAGTTACTCATGTGAACTCACAGCAAAAGTTACAGCATGTTAACTGAAACTGGACAAATCACAGCACAGCCATGGGGAAGTTGGGAAGAAATTCTAACATAGACTATGGAACATATCATAAACTGATTGCTTTTGGGATGGGGAGAGACTATCTCTTTCACAAATCTGACCCTAAAGGCGCTCTCTCTCTCTCTCTCTCTCTCTCTCTCTCTCTTGTCTCTGTCTCTATGTCTCTCTCTCTCTCTCTCTCTCTCTCTCTCTCTTTCTCTCTCATATATGTAAATGACAGAGTACATGCAATTGTGCAGGAGACAGTAAGGCAAGTTACAAATAGGGTATAAGTCTAAATATGATCAAATTATATTGGCTGAGAATCACAAAAATATCAATAAAAATAAAGAAGAATGAACTACAAAGAATATGTGAATTTTTTCCCCTTAGGCTCACCCATATGTTTAACAGTTAGATCTAGCTGTTGACACTGCTGTGGAAAACTGTGAATTTTTTTTTAGGACATAGAGTCTGACTGGAAGAAGTGAGTCTCTAAGGATAGGCTTTGAGCTTCTTTGGTCCCGTCCTACTTCAATTCTTTGCTTCCTGACTACTGACACAGTTCGCCAGCTGTCTTATAACAGCACCACCATGCTTTACAGACCATGATGGCCTGTGTCTTCTCAAACTTAGAATTGCTGCTTCTCATGTATTTGATCAAATCTAAAGACGATAACTATAGAGAAATTTTTAAAAGTTGTGCATTATCATAAAGATCTCACGGTAAACTTCAAGAAGCAACTGATGTTATTCTTTTTCAAGATTCGTCTGCTTTTAAAAATAGTTCTCATATGTCATTTTAATATATCTCACATAAAAACTCTATATTTTTAAAAAACACAACACATCCTTGCCAGTTATTTTACAAAAGGAATCAAGAGTTAGTATATTTTGAATGAACAGAATACTATCTTACTAAATAAACATGAAAGTAGCTTAGAAAATTCATGTTTATGGGTAACAGATGAATAACTCAAATATAATTTTTGTAATATAGAGCAATAGTTAATGTGTTAGTTGTAATAAAAAAATAACAGAAAAAATATTTTACCGACTTACTAAGATTGGAGGCAAACATAAATAGCCAGGAGAATAAGTTACAATGATTTTGACAGTGTCCGCATCTGTAAGTGATGAGGACCGTTGTCCACCAAACACACGTTATTTGCTATCAAGAAATACTTGATCTTTTCTACACCCTTGATAATCAATTTGTCAGTTCTCTGGAGAAGTTTCAATCCCATAGCTTTTCTTACTCCCGTCGACTTTCATAAATGTGCTTATAGTCTCACAGCAAATGCTATGGTGTTTATTTCTTTTGCATAAACATATTTCTCTCTGATGTCATTATCTTGGCTAGCACTTTTTTATGTTTATCAACAAATGAGTTATCCCACGACTTGCCAAATTTTACTTTTCTTCTATCCTGTCATTTATCTTTAATTTAAACTCATTCTGTCTGTATTCAAGTATCTCTTTACACTGATTTTCTTTTCCTGCCCCTTTCTTACTTTATGTCATACTAGAGAAAATCAGTATTCTGCCTACTTATGAAACTACACTTGGCCACGAAAATACTTTTAATGCTATGGCCATTCCAGATGGAATTTTTAATGGTTTTGGTAGCACAAAATGTGTTCAGTGATGGTAATGACATGAGCATACATAGAAACAAAGCATTTTTAAAATAACAAATTAACATATATAGGATTAATTTCTTCCCATGTAAATATGCTTTAGGCTAGTTGTGGTGATGCATGCCTTTAATCACAACACTCAAGAAGCAGGAGCAAGTATATCTTTATGAGTTCTAGTCTAGCCTGGTCTAGATAGCAAAGCTTTTCAAGAACACACAGGAGACTCTATTTTAAAAATAAAATGCTTTAGGTTCATTCCTTCACCATAACACCTTGCATCTGCACTGAACTCAGAAGACGTCTTCTGTTGTTGGATGCCATCATTTTATCAGGTTTTATCCAGATCAGAAATTGCACAGGTCTTTTCTATACATGGACGGGGCAAAAAGCATTTAATGGGCCTACAATTTTTTATTTTGCTCAGGAAGGGGAGTTTGACAGAGGACTGACAGAAATAGCTTGCAAAGCACTGGTTCACACTCATACTGTGTGTTCGTAGACCAAACATTCTCTGTAAATCTTTTGATAAATACTTCCTCATTATTTTAAAGCATGATTTTCTTTTTAGAGAAAAACAAAACCCACTTAGAAACTCCAAATCCTTGCAATCACATATCTCTCTCTCTGTGCTTGAGTTCATTATACTTATACCTGTTACCATGACAAAATTTTAGGCATAAATGCAGGATCAAACATAATATTAAAACACTAGAACCAGGTTCCAGTTCGTTAGCTTAACAAAGTCCAGTGATCTCTCTTTCTACCTTATTTTTGTCTATTTTTATACCTTAAGGATTTTACATAGCAGCATTTATAATATTCAAGATATATTCAAATATTTTCTTGATCATACATTAAATTTCATCTATCATTGCTTTTAAAGATTTTAAATTTATTCTATATTCTTCTTTATCTTGTGTCTATATGTGGGAATAAACACATGTGTGGAGGTACTAGTGGAAGGAAGGAACTGGAGCTGGAGTTCAGGCAGTTGTTAGTAGCCTGATGTGGATGCTATATCAACAAACATTAAAGGAATTAAAAAGGAAAGAAAAGAGGGTGAGAAGATGACTCAGTAAGTAAGATCTCATTCTATTCAAGCATGAGGACTTTGAATCTTGACACCCACATAAAAAAAAACAGGTGTGACTGTATGTACACATCTACATAGGTACAGGTGGATCTTCTGGACTTGCCGACTGCCACCCTAACTCCAGTTTCAACCAGAGACCCTATCTCAAGGGAGGGAGGAAGATAGAAAGTGATATAGATAGACACCTAACATCAGTCCTCAGTGAATTGTGCACAGACAATCAAACACACACACACACACACACACACACACACACACACACACATACACATACACCCCTCACAAGTGAGCAAATACTGTATACTCATAATATCACAAACAAACAAAACTATGTACAGAGAGAAGTGAAAATCAGAAACAACATCAAAACCCTCTGCTTGTCAATAAAGATGCATATGGGCTGGTGAAATTTCTTGCAATACTCGAGGAAAAATCCAAAATCCGAAATATATTTTTGCAGAAAATAATTTAGTATTTCTATTTCAGCCCAGTTTCCATTTCTTCTGGATAGAGAGAATTTAATCTTTTAAATTTAAAATTAAAAAGTGTTTCATATACTTCAAGTAGTTCATGAACAAACTGACCATGGTGGAAGGAATGGAAATTGTGCCTAGCAACACGAAATTCTATTTATCAAGACCAATCAGCTCACAGTAACCACAGAAGATCAATGTAAGAGCAGGCAAGGCTGGATTTCTAGCATCACATCTTCTGTGGGCTACATGATTACAGTGCATCTCAATGCGACTTCTTTTCTTATATAATAGACAATTTGTATATGAATTTACCTTCTATCCACACAACTTCTCTAATAAAATGATCATTCTGGGATTACAGAATGCCTTCTCCACTGTCCACATTCCATCAACTCTGGTCAAAAGACCCAGTTCATTGCCAAGGAAATGTGTGCATGGATTTCAAACACCTGAACATGCTTCACACCATCCTAAGCAATTGTATTAATGCAGTGTTGAAAGAGAAGACACACTTATAACACAGATAGGAACAGGGTCTCTTTAAACCTCTGTATGTTCAGAATTAATGAATTTGCACGTGTTCTACAACACTAATCTACTGCTAGTCAGAAACAGTGGATCCATGATGTGCTGGTTAGTTTTAGCTGTAAAGTTGACATAACCTAATCACCTAAGAAGTAAGTAGCCTACGAAGGAAGCATCATTTACAATATCTAGATGATATTGGCCTGTGAGCATGTCTCTGGGGGTACTCTTTTTTGCTAATTGATGTATAAAGGCCCAGTCCACAATGGAAAGCACTGTTTAATGAAGTGGAAATGAATTACACAAGAGTGAAAATAGTTAGGTAAGCAGAAAAAGCAATCAAACAGCATGGGTGAGTTCATTTCTCTCAGCTCCTGACTGCGGATGTGATGTGACTTCAGGTTTCTGCACTGACTTCCCTGTCATCATGAACCGTGACCTGGAATGGAAGTTAACTGAAGTCCCACAAATTACTTTTGTCAGGTTATTTGTGGTGGTTTGAATAACAAGGCCCTCCATAGGCTTCAAGTATTTTGTCATTTTTGTCCCTAGTTGGTGATGCTGTTTCGGGAGGTTATTGAAGGTGTGGCCTTGCTGGCGGAAGCACATCGCTGGGGTGGGAATTGAAAGTTCTTAAGTTTTGTGGGACTCCAAGCTGTGAGCTGCTTCTTGGGACTGCTTCAGGATGTGAATTCTTAGCTTTCTGCTCCTGCTTCTGGCCCTGCCCCCATGCCCTCCCACCATGACCCACTCTAATCCCTGTGGAACCTGGAGGTAAGCTCAAATGACTGTTCCTTCTATACATTGCTTTAGTCAATGTTCACAACAACATAAAAGTTACTAGTGCAGTGTTTTATTACAGTAATGGGAACGAAACCAGGAATATGAATCACAAGTTAAAAACAAGGGTGCACAATTCATTACCTAGCACCACCAGAAAGCAAACATTTGCTTCCTTTCTGTAGAGTTCATGATCTGTAGGCCCAAAGGTTTTACCTCCAAGGGCAGAATTCTTCTATACGGGCAAGAGAAGGGGATTCTTTGATTTAAAGTTAAGGCAGCTAGCACGGCACCTGAAGTGGCTCATGTTTCTGCATTAACAGGCAATCACATTTCTGTGATTTCTGGGCTGACTGATATTGACTTTCAACTAGTAAGTATATTATATAAGAAAAACAGAATATGTCAAATACAGGAGATGCTTAAAATTACCGTTAGTTCCATATGTATCACGATGACCTGACATATACACTTTGAGTGTGGAAAGGTTTCTTTGGATCACAATTTCAGAGGAATTCAGTTCATCATGAAGAGAGGGTGGGATGGAGTTTTTGGTGGAAGTAACAAAAATGGTCGAGGCTTCTCACATCCCAGCAGACGAAGACAAAGAAAAATTTCCAGAACCGGAGACCAAATTCTAACATTCAAAAGCCCAAAATGACTTGCTTCCCCCAGCTGTACTCCCAATTCCTACAAGTACTACAGCCTCCTCAATTAGAATCTACAGCTAGAGAAAGCATTCAGAGCTCAAGTGCATGAGTAATACTCACTCAAACCATAACTGGACCCTAAAGACTGATGGTAATTTGATAATGCAACAAGTACTTATTCAAATTTAAAAAATATTCCCAAGCCTTAAAAGTGTCAGTTGTGTTCAAAAAGCAAAAGGATCTACTGAATCACAAGATAGTTTAGTTATGAGGCTCTGTAAAGCAAAAAGACTGTTATAAATTTCCAATGTATAAGTGATACAGCGTAAAACAGCCAGAAATGGAAGCTGGGGAGAGAGGTCAGAGGCAAGTCAGAGTCACAATTAAGTCCTATAGCTCCATGCCAGGTGTCTCAGGCATGGGCTCACTTCATCTGAGCTCTCCATTAAGCTTGGCATCTCCATACACATGGCTCTCCCACCTGAAGCACAAATGGTCTCTCATCCCAACACTCTCAATGCCTACAGCATTCCTCAGCAGACATCATACTCTTAATGGTCTGACTACAAAACTAGGAAGATACTCCCTTGTCTCTCCTCTTGACGTAGGAGTGCTGGGATTAGAGATATGTGATAATATCCAGCTTTATGTAGGTTGTGGAGAATTCAGGTCCTCATGCTTGTGCAGCAAGAACTTTATCCACGGAATCACGTCCCTGGGTCTATAGTTTGGCTCTTAAGTGTCCTGCAAAAGTTCAAGTAGTAAATCCTTTTCCTCAACATGGTTTCATTGGGACATAGACTAAGAGAAACATCACTTCCTTAATATGTCTTTCCTTCCAATCACAGGTTGAAAATCAATGTGTGTGTTGTGCAACACACTAAAAGTTTTAAAATTGTCATCCAAAATAATCATTTTCCCTTTGTTAGTTTAGTAACTTGGGTATTTTTTATAGTCCAGAAAGGTAACTAATGACTTGATTTAGGTAGGGGAGAAACTACAGCACCCATTATAGCAAGGAATTCTAATGTCCCAGATCCTACTATAATGCAAGCTTGGTCGCCTCATTTGTTTTCAGGCTATTTTTATTGCAACTAATATTATATTATATATATATATATATATATATATATATATATATATATATATATCTGTCTGGGGAGATGCCTTGGCAGGTTAGAGTACCTGTTTTACAAGAAAAGCCTGAGCTTGAGCTTGATTTCTAGTGCCTTTGGGGCAGAGACAGGAAGATCACTTGAGTTTGCTGACCAGCCTGTCTAACAGATGTTAGGCCCCTGATTCAATGAGATACCCTGCCTCAAAAGAGTGAAGTCAGGAGTGATAGAATGGGTCTGGGAACATTATTCTCTGATCTCCATGTGCATACAATTGCAAGCACACTTGCACACGACTCATACAACACAAGTACATACAGCACACATACACCACACACATACACAAACATGTCATTGTGAGGTACTGAGCTCACAAACGCCCTAACAGATTTCAGGTAAGCTAACTAATCTCTTTATCTTAATGCACAGCAGAGCAAGCCTCTAATGAGTTTCTGTCATGAGTGTTGCAGGAATAAATGCCCCGATGAATGGTGTTCTTCCTTAAGCGATTCCATCCCACTATAAGGAAAGTCAATTTTACCCACAGAATTTATATTTTCCTCCTTCAGATTCTTCTTCAGTCATCCAATAAGAGCTGATTTGTTTTACTAAACACGTAAGTTCATTCTCTAAGGTCTTTTTGCAAAATAAGAAAAATTCACCCTTCAATTATTAAAAATTATTAACTTGATGTTCAACTTATATGGAATTATAGATTAATAGGTTGAAATCTTCAGGCTAAAATAGACAGTGTGATTTATTAAGTATTAAAATACAAATGGGGGCTGACATGGTGGCTCAGTGGTTGAGAGCCTTCATGGTTTTTGCAGAAGACATAGTGCAGTTCCCAGAACCCATACCTGTGATGGTAGCTCCAGGGGATTTGATATACACTTCTGGTTTCTGCTGGCCCTCCCACATGGGTCTATACATACAGGTGCACACACACACACATGAATGAAACTGAAATATAAATCCTTAATATATATGAATTAAATATAACTACACTCAAGTCCAGTAGATAGATGCCAATGTAAATCATCTGGAGCATAAACCTAGGTTTACAAGAAATTCAGTGGGTGGCCAGGTCCCTGTGATTCTACTCACATACAAAGGGCCGGCTTCTGATGAAAACAAAGAGCGCCCTCACTTCACCGAAGGAACGGAACTCAGCGCCGCTGCTTAAAATCAAAGGCAATATTCTTAATCACAAGAGAAGCGGCAAAGCCCACAAAGGCCATTGTCTGGCTTCTGCCATTATGGAAAGGGCATAGGAAGGGTGATCCTTCTGAGCTTCCGGGAACAGGCAGCCAAAAACGACAGCCGCAGACTGGGAGGAAACGCAGAGGCTGGATTGGGAGTATTCCTGGCACAGCGTGTTATCTGTTCACTTCCTGTAAACTACAAGGCTCAATTCAGAAGTCAGAACTCTAGAAGAGGCAACCGAAAATGCCAACTCCATGGAAGAGAACACTCAAAACATGTACTACGAGGTCCAGACACAGCACGTGACTGCTTTTAAAGGCATGCAGATTCCAACCTTTACTTGTCATATTAACAGAAAGATCAAAATTGACCCCATCAGGCCTTTTGATTTAGTGGCTTATGTTTTTCCGTCATTGATGTACCAGAACTGAGTCAGCTGATGGACACAGTGCTCTCAGCATATGCGGCACCTGCTCTTCCACTGCTCCACCGCATGGAGGCGGGACTGAGGACACAAAACTGAGCCTTTATCCATGCTAACAGCATCTCTAGTCAGCACAGCTTCAGTGTTTTGACTAAGCCATGACTGAAAAGAGAAGACAAAAAGTAAATTCACTTACTAAAAAAATAAAAATCTTTCCTCCATGGGCTATGACACATTAATTCTATGTATGTATTGTAAGCTCTCAAAATGTTCCACATAGAACGATCCGTAATAATTTGGATATTCTGCGTAGTTCAATATAGGAATGCATTTTTCATTTTTTACAGAGTGTCTGTACCTTTGGCACGATTAACTGAATATTGAATTTGCTCCTACTCGTCTGCTGTGCTGGCTGCTAACGTCCAAGTTTTCTTGTTTGAGTTACTCAGTAAAAGACATAAAATAAATGTTCTTATAAATAATATTTCAACAATATATACAGTATTTAACTATATAATCACAAGGTTGAAGAGATGGCTTAGTGGTTACAAGAGGTTTCTGCTCTTCAAGAAGACTAGAGTTCAGTTCCCAGTACCCATGTGGACAACTTCACAAGCTGTGTCCTCCAGCTCCAGAAGATACGAATGGCCTCTGCAGAAACCCGCATGCTGAATGCTGATTGTGATGTGTGTGTGTGTGTGTGTGTGTGTGTGTGTGTTTCCCAACTCTAAAATATAGTCAAAAAAGACAAAAGATTTTTAACAGGTTTCTGACAGAATGGGTCACTGGATATGAGTTTCTTGATAAACTCAAATTTTAGTTAATTCTCCCACTAATATTATCTGAACTAACTCTTGGTTCTATTTCTCTTCTGCTAATGCTAGTTATTTAGTAACACTCACAACATTCTGGCGAAATGTGACTCCTCCCACACACGAGCAGCTTATTGGGAAAACAAGTAAGACATTTAAAATCTCGTAGTGTTCAAATGCTTGTAGCTAGGTCTTACACAATATTGCAAATCCAGTTAAAAGCTGCATGTATATCTCTGGTTTTACAGCCCTCAAGTTAAATATTCTCATACAACCAGGTCCCTAAAGATGACTGAGGAAATTAAATGTTAGCAAGCAAATAAAACATGAATGCATTTATTCTAAATATAGACTTGCTTTAAACTGCCTGTGTGATTTTAATAATGGGAACACACATTTTAATGTAGAAAAGAACATAAACGCCATCAGAAAACAATAGGTTTTTATGTGGTGACAGGTTTGCATAAATAAATCATTAAGATATTCTCTGTTAGCCTTAATCTAAATGAAGATATTACAAGATTGTTTAAGAAAGTTACTTAAAAATTAATTTATTTAAACAAAACAGATATTTCCATTTGCCACCTAATAGCCATATATATATGCAATACATTTTTGAACTTCAGAAATTTCATACAATATATTTTTATTATACTCATGCCCCATCTTCTATTTGCACCCTTCAGTGCCCCCTGCCAGATTTCATATACTCTGCCTTCAGTGTGGGTCCATCTGCCAGAGCATGGATTTCTGTCTGGTCTGATCATACGTGGTTCTTGTGAATGCAGTCACAGGTGCTGTGAGTTCATACGACACAGCAGTCCAGAAAACTCTGTTTCCTTGTGGTCATCCATCATTTCTTGTTCTTAGAATCTTTCTGCCCCTTCGTCTCCAATGGTCCTTGAGCTTAGAGAAGTAGAAGTTTGATATAGGGGTAAGCCCTCTACTGTCCCTTATTCTCTGCAGGTTGACTAGTTGTGGGATGTGTAGTATGTTTTGAGAAATGTGGAATAAATATTTTTCAGTTTCAGTTAATATATTGACATCAAGGGAAATACTGGCTTACTAATCTTTTATTGTTATTCTCATAGGCTTTGAGTTTAACAACATAGTGTGTGTAACATATATATATATTTTTTTTTCATCTGTCTACATGTCTATCTACCTGACTACACAATACCTGCCTGTCTAGATACACCAGCATGTGCATGCACACACACACACACACACACACACACACAAGCACACATTTACTCACCACACACAAATATATGCATACACATTGACATGTTCACACTCAAACTCGCATACATGCACACTCAGATAAAGACACAAGAAGGCACAAACAAAAATAAACAGGGACACACACACTCACTGAAACATACACAGAGGCCCACAAATGCACATACATACCCACAGAGAGACACACACACTTCCACCCAGACATATACAATCCCACACAGATACACATAGACCAAAAGAGAAACATACATATCTATACACACACAAGGATACACACACACACAAACATAAATATATGCAAATAGTCACAAACACTCACAAAGTTATTGGAGTATTGTTTTCAAATGCTTTCATGTTTACAATGAAGATATTTTCACTAGATTTTCCACTATTCTATTTACCCTGTATTGAATAACTTTAAGAAATTAAAATAATCCATCTCCATGAATTTTGATTTAATAGGTTGAGTGCTTTACAAAGGTCATGACTCAGCAAAGTTATATATCAAGGACAAAGGTACTCAGCATTAGAGTAACGTTTCAAAATTTTGATCACCTCAATATCATAAAAATTATTAGACACAGAAATGATTTGGAATACTTTTCTTCTGAAAGTTACTGATCATGCTTAAACAAATCAAGAGTTATTAGTAAATATAAATTATACTTTAAAAAATGCAACACTAGAATCATGCTAAAGTAAGCCAAGTCATAAAAGATAGGTAGATTTCAGGTAATCCAAAACATTTTGACAGAACTAAAGACCTTGGGTCAGACACATAACATGGGGTTCAGACATTTATGAAGTAAACACACACATACACACACACACACACACCCCAAAAGACATGGAGAAAGAGGGAGAGAGAGAGAGAGGTTATAAATGGGAGCTCAGAAAAGTAAACAGTTCTATACCAGAAAATACGTGCACAGTGCAATAAACAGTGTGTGATTCAGGAACCTGTGGATCTTTCCCAGGGACTTGCATTACAGTGGTAATTCAAGCTTTAAGAGAGCCATGAAATTCTAAATAAATTCAATTTTGTGCCTGTATTTTATGAGATCATCAAAACACTTCAAGTAAATTACAACTTCAAAATCAATTTCTCTCTTCAGCCAATCTTCTATTATATATGATTGAGGCTTGCATCTCTTAAATGGTATTATCTAAAATAAAGTCAACCAAAAGTTCCCATTTACTGGGAGAACTTCGGCACCTTGAAGAAATAGAAAATAAAGACATCACTTTGTTCTGTAGCACGGAGTTTTTATACTTGTGTGAAGAAGTAATTGTAAATGAAGGGAAAAAGTGAGCTTGCAACAGAAGAAGTGACTTAGTATCAAAATTTCTGGGTTTCTTTTATGGATAAGTCAAATAATTTCTCAAACTGGGTACAAAATGAAATGAAAGATATCTATTACCCATGGAAGTATTTGAAGATGATTGGCTGCAGACAAGAAGTTTTATGTTATTATATTGTTTCATTACATAGCTACATTTATCTGTAGATAAAGGGATAGTCTTAATATACAGGGAAAGAGATATGTTAGAAAATGTCACAATCATGCAGTACATATGTTAAGTATTTGGTAAAATATCAGGTCCAAATGTCTGTGGTGGGAATATGACAATAATGGAGTATAAAGTCAAGTCAGAGTGTAGCACTCCACAGAGGAATGTAAGTAGACAAAAAGCACTTCGGTTTATGTTGCCTGCATGAAAAAGGACCTGGAAATTCAGGGTTTATGCTGAATTTTAGGATAAATGATATTAGCTAAAAGCAAAAGAAATTGATGGCATTTTCTTTTCACGTTGGCAGGAGGAAAGACAAGAGTTCTGCTTCTGCAGTTAGTCTGACAGACAGGAGGTTCTTTGAAGAATCTTCATTTTCCTTGCCAATACTGGGAAAAAGGACTGAGGCAGAGCTCTTTGCTGTGGGGGAGGACAAGGATCTTGCAGAGGATCCAAGTTGGGTTCCCAGACCCCGTGTCCAGTGGTTGGAAAACTGACTTTCTATCAGTGGTTATTGGTGGACAGTTGTTCCTCAACTAAGGTTGGGACCTCTTACCCATTTCTAACCTTTCATGATGCATTTTGTCTGTCTTGAGCTGCCATCGATCTTGTGCTTGCTGTTATTGTTGCATTGCTGTATGTTCATAAGAGAAATGGGCCAGCTGTCTGGAAAATGGTTTCCTTGTGGTCATCCTCTACCTTTGGCTGTTACAATGTTTCTGCCCACTCTTACACAATGATTATGTTGCTAGAAATTCTTATATGTAGATAGATAGATGATAGATAGATAGATAGATAGTCATGTAAATGAGGAAAATGGAAAGGAACTATCCAGATAAAGGAAAGAGTCCAAAAGAGAGGGACAGTAGAAAACAGATGCCACCAAGTGGGAAATGGAGAAAACTGGGTTATTCAACTTGGAAGAGAGAAGGGAGGGCTGTACAAGAAACATGGAGTAAATGGAAAGAAGGAACTTGAAATAGGTGCAGATAACAGGAGACAGGTATTATCAGGGAAAAATGGAGGAGATGGAGGTACTTCAACTAGGGAGGGTGGAGAGAGCTTGTTGGACAGGGAGACGAGAGGAAAGGTAAATACAACATAGGTGCTGCGGAAAATCAGAGAGAAATGTAGCTCAAAATCTACTGTAAAATATACAAACATGCATAGGTAAAGGCTACATAACAGAAAACACAGCGTCAAACAGGAGAAACCCATCTTTGAGTTTTTGGTCAAGGTAGTCCAAGAGACTCCCAAAATGACACAGGCTAGTTCACAAACCCTGATTACCTCCAAGAACTTGAAGGTAAGACCCTATTCCTGAAGATACACTATATTTCAGACATAGAACTTTGATCAATGGAGCTAAATCTGACCTGAACCTCCTCCCTGAATACTAGCTGTCATAGTTCTGGAGGATACTATGCAAGTTGCCTTCCCAAAAGAAAATCAATGAAGGGCTCAATCACAGCTTTAAAGTCTAATAGCCACAACAATGACCAGCACAACAAACTATAGACGTGCAGTAGTATCACTTTTATCTTGTAAGTATTCAAGGGCTATCTAATTGGACTTAAGTTTCTCTCAATGGGAGGGAACTCAATGTGTGGCCATGCAAACACATGACTGGCAAGATCATAGATCCCAAAGAAAACCTTACCTCTGTCATTTTCCTAGGTAAATGTAATTGTTTACTGTATGCTGAGTATGTGTCCTTATATTTACAGATAGGTTTAACATTCACCACTCCTCAAAGTCACTTCTTTTTGCAGTAGATAAAGACTACTACAGAGCTCCACAACTGGTCACACACAGAGAATATTGTCTTAGAGATGCCCAACCCTAAGTGACCCATCCACAATGGAACCTCTGCAATTAATGTTTATGAAATATACTGTAGGAAGTAGAAAGAAGATTAATGCATCTCTCAACTTTCACCAGCATAGCTTCTTCATATAACAGAATCTGATTCACAGAGGGAGTCGTAATTATCCAAAGTGTAAAGAATAAGAGACTGCAGAGTGTGTGTGCCTGGATGGGACTCCTAGATTAAATATCATCCACCCATGACTTAGGGACCATTTTGAGAGAGGTGGCAGAAAGATTCTAAGAACTATGGCTGGTGCATGATCATAAAGAAACAGAGTCTTCTGGGAACTTGCTCATGTGAACTTACAGCAATGATGTCAACATGCACAGGACCCATGTTAATTCAAGCAGACAAAAACTCATCAGAAAAATTAATGGGCAGCAAGCCCCAATCTTAATCAAAGAACTGTTAACATTTGATTACTCCTGAGTAAAGGACAGTTGATCTTCCTTAAGGGAGAGATCTAGATAGCCTGACTGGACTCCAGAGGATGAACTTGCATTGTGGGACATCTCGGTACAGAAACTTGACTTGAAATGATCTAACATATATGACAGGAATTTGTGAAATCTGGTGATGGGGGGGTATAGAATGGTGCAGAAGGAGGAGAGAGTTTACAGATAATTAAGATGATTCTATAGGACTGGAGAGATGGCTCCTGCAGAGGACCCATGTTCAGTTCCTAGCAAACACAATGCAACTGACAACCATCCTCAATTCCAGAAGATATAACAACCTCTTCTGACCTCCTCAGGTATTGTATGATACAGTTCCAACTACCTATATGCAGGCAAGGCATTCATACCTATAATAAAATAATAAAACACTCAGGAAATAAAAATTAAAATGTCTTGTAAGAAATACACCAAAATTCATGAAAAATATACATTAAAAAAAAAAGAGCTCACTGCTAGATAGGCTAACCAGACTCCAGTGGATGGACACACAACGAGGATCATTTGGGGACGTACACTCGACTTCTGTTTCAAGATTTGTGATAAATAATGAAGACTGAAAAAATTATTAGTATTTATTAATGTGAACATTTTACAAAGACTATTCACAAATATATCAGAAGGATATATCTTTCTTAAAACTTTATTTTGCCTTATTCAGAATACAGTGTGAAAATAATAATAAGAAAGATTAAAACCATTTATTTTGTTCTGATATTTACCTTGAAATCCAGAATTCTGCTCTGAATGAGTAAGCAGAGAGAATGTTAGAACAGTTGGCTGGGGAAGAGTGCTATGAAAGGCTGACTTTGGACATCACAAGGAGGTTGCACAGATCAAGTCACATCAGCTGAGGTTACCTGCACAAGATCAAGCACATCAACATTCCTGTCTGAACTGGGGGGCGGGGGAGCTGTCGTTACACCCTGCACTCAAGAACTATTAATAGCTGGTGGCTATCAAGAGAGGGATAGCCACTCTAACTTGGGGGCATGATTACTGGGATGTTGCCCATGTCTCGGTGGATGGTCCCACACCAATGTGCACACTAATTGTACTTAGGGGGTGTTTAAAAACAGCAACAATAAAGAAAGGATCAGAAGTTATTTGGAGATGGGGTGGGACATTAAGAGGATTATGGGGAAATAGTAGGGGGTCAATATAAGTAATTCACATTGTACACATATATGAAATGTTCAACAAATAAACATAAAATATTATTTTTAAAATGCTCATTTAAAAATTGTATTTTCCATTCAATTTTCCTCTACCTCATTACAAAATCATTTTTTTTCATTTTCTGTCCATTGACATTATTTTGAATGTGTCCTTCATATGCTAATGAAACTTACATTAATAGAATGTCCCTTGCATTTTAATTAAGAATACTTGTCATTCTTGAGTATTGACAATTTGACAATTACTTAAGCCTTGCACTCCATGGCAGAGCACATGGTATGAAACTTTTTGTACTTTCTTGAAAACACTTTTTCTGCTTCAGTTGTGCAAAGAGCCAGGAAATTCTCATTCATACTACTTTGAAAAATTCAATGACGAGTAATACCACATTACAGTATAATGGGAAGAGGATTATGTCAACATAACTTCAAATAAGTCTCAAATCAAAGTGACTTTAAAGGGCGGTGATGATGCTTGACTGAAATTTTGAGGGTTTGCAAGACTGTGGTGATGAGATTGGAGTCAGTCCAGAGCAACTTTGTGTCAAAGGAACACAATGAATGACAGGAAACACCGATGTCACTCATGCTATTGGCATGGTGAAGAGAACGGTACAGTAGAAAGAAAGTGCATAATATATGGCAGACGCTTCCACACTCTGGATCTACCTTGAGAGACAGTCAAGAGTGGAATTAAGGAACTTTGGTAACAACTGACAAAACCCTTAAGTTGAAAAGTGGCGGTATGTGTGGACTGAGCCGTGAGCTCCATGCTTGTTGAGTGCTCTGCCAGTGAGTTACGTCAACAACTCTAATTTCCATCAAACTTGCCTTTCTATCTCTTCTTTTCCATTAAATTCCATGACTGATACTCTTGAGTAATAGGCCTAGTTATACCACTTTCATACTCAATTAACTTCCATGATTTGTTTAAGCGGGCCAAATTAATAATAAATTTATTAACCAGGCGCATAAGTCCTTATGAAAGTCTCCAACTTACTATTCCAATATTACCAACCTGTTGCTTTTCTCCAAATGATCCATATGGTCAAACGAAAATTAACTTCTATTATTCATCATAGAAATTCATGCTTTGATGCTTTCTGAGATTTGCTGGTATTTATTCTGTTATTAGGCTTTATCCATCAGTAGAAATAATATTGACATGATTACAGTAAGAATGCTAATGACAGCTAACATTGATTGGCGATTCACTCTGTACCAGAAATTGTGCTATGTACTATAAAAAATGTTTTCACATTTAACTTTCATAACATCCATTTCTTAACATGATATGAATCCCATCATACACAGTGTGTCAAGACTTGTTAAGGTTGTATATTGCTTGCAGAGTTTTTTACATTAATGATGGAAGTAGTAATCACACATTAAAATGTCAAGTGCAAGAACAAGTGCAAGAACACTTGTACTCTCCAGTAGAAGCATAAAGCGAAGATAAAGAGCTTGTCTATAATTCCAAATATTACTTTTTCCTGCTTTTAAATTTCATTCTCCACTGAGTAATCCAGGTTTCTGTGCACTTAGAAATTGCCACTCTTTCCACATAATCAATCCACCTCCACCCATGCTTAGCATATTCATGTATGATTCCAAGAGATGCTAGTTTATAAGACTGTCATTGGTATGGCTGAAAATGGTTGAAGGGTGTGATGTCATACATCGTTGAGTATTTTGGGAAGAACCATAAATAAAAAGAATTTATTCAAATTCTATCCTAGACATGATATTTCTATGAAAAAATAATAAGGTTCCTGTGTCAGGATACTAGAAAAATTCTCAACAGTACAAGCAATATTTATGATTCTTCAGGATGAGTCAAAGTAGCAGGAAGTGAGACTAAACTGTAATTATTTAATGCTGGTTTTCTCACACAATGCACAGACCTGGAAATCGATAATATAGAGATTAAAGTTTTTATGTGATAACATCTAAGACCAACTTCTAAGGAATTTATCTGAGACCAAAGAGTTATTAAGAAAACACTGGGGAGTCGAAGCATGATGCAAAGACTGACTTGACCTCCAAGAGTAAGGATCACACACACCTAACATGCTTCATTTAGCAACCTAAAGTTTTTTCAACATTAATTTATGACTTATATATAAAGGGAGATAAAGACTGGGGCTCTTGAAAGAGAAATTTAACACAAGAAATTTAATAGAAAATACAAAAGAGTCCCTAGAAAAGGTAGCTGTTGCTGCCTATGAATATAAAGGAATACATTCCTAAATAGAAATGCAGTCTTTCCCTCTCGCTTTTCTTCCTTATTTTTAAATATTTCTCTATGCTCACACACAAGAATGCTTATTCCACCAGAAGCTAGATAATAACATCAGATCCCCTGCAGTTGGATTTGTAGGAGGTTGTGAGCTGTGCAACAAACTCTGGGAATTGTAATAAGATCCTTTTGAAAAAGTAGTATGAGCTCTCAACCACAGAGCTGAACACACTGTGTTCATTATAAGAAATAGTGGGTGCCAGACAGGAGAAAATTCCCTTTGAGTTGTTGATCAGGGCAATCCAAGAGACTTCCAAAATTACGCAGACTATTGCCATCGCCCTTGATTGGCTACCAGAATTTGAAGTTAAGAAAAGCCTATTGCTGAAGAGAGGAAATACTTCAGACCCAGGATTTGGAGCAATGGATCTGGAACTGACCTGGAAGCCATCCACAAAAGGCTAGTGCTTGTAGTCTAGAGGACACCATGCAAGCTAGTAACTGATGGCCCAATACCACCTTTAATAACCACAATAATGATCTGCACAGCAAACTGGGACTCTAGATAGGCTGACTAAATCCGAGTGAATGAACTTACACTGAGGGATGTCTCATAGGCTTTAACATAAATGACAGAATGCAGGAAATCCAGTGTGTGGGGGGGTCTATGGGAGGTTTCAGTTGGGGGGAAATACATAAAAATGATTAATATGTTTTCTATGAATACAATAAATTTCAATAAAATATGCAAAGAAATATTACAAAATAAAAATATACTATATAAGCAGTATTTTTTAAATATTGTTTTATTGAACCATAGGGTGGTTTCATACAGAACATCTCAATCAGTCTTAATCATATTTATATCCCTTTCCTCACCAGAACTACCTTTCATAGACCTCCAACTGGAATGCATACGTTCTTTCATTTGTGTTAAGGTCTATTGTGTCAAGTTAGTGTCCCCAAGTGACGTCAGTGCAGGTTCATCCACTGAGGATGAAACTTGTGCTCATTCTCGCCCAACAGTAATCACTGCCAGCATTTCTTAAGCAAAGGTTGAGGTCTGCTAAGCATTTCCCCAGTACCATGTTGTATTTTTGCCTGTTTAAGTTTGCATGGATCTAGAACACTCTGATAACAATGCTGTAGGTCCCTTCATATGAGCAGGGACCCATGAGCTTGTAGAATTCTATTTCAGTGTGATCACACATCTCATCACTGGATCTTGCAATCTTTCCACCCCTTCTTCTTCAATGGTCCCTGAACCCTGGGAGAGTGAAACTTAGTATAAGAGTCCTCTCCAGGGACCCATGCTCTGCAGAGTCTTAGTCTCCATGATTTAGCCATTTGTGATCTTTTGTGTTATTGGCCCTTTGGTGCATGAGGAAGCTTCATTAAGGAGAGGTGAGAGATTAATTAGTGTCCTCTTTACTCCTTGTTCTATGTTCTGTGAACCATAAATGCAGAGGCTACATTGTAGATGTGCTGCTTAGGCACGGGCAATTCACACACAATGTCCATGTGTGATCAGTTGTGTTACTCATTTGTAGTCGCCATCTGGTACAACAGAAGATTCTTTGATGAGTGACGATTGGGCTACTTGACTGTACATACAAGGATACTGTAGAGTAAATTTAGCTGGGGTTTCATTCTGGCTCAGTAGGCATGCCCATTGATGGACATGCTCACTGAAGGGGCACAAGCTGGATAAAAGCAATGGCAAGGCAAACATCTAAGAATTTGATGGAAATGGAGAAATGGAGCCAATAGACTCAATCACTTTCCAACCAACCAGTGACTTGAGGAGGAGGACATGGAGTAAAGTGATGAATGCTGGGAGGAGAGGTGCAGTGGTGGTGGCTGTGGGTGGTGTCAAAGGCCCATGGTATTTCTAAGAGGAAATGCTGCCCCCCCACATGTGAGATGTGGTCCCCCCCTCCCCAGTGACCAATCTTTTGTAAGTAACCCAAATAAACACTGATTTGTCTAATCGGAGAGTATACTCTGTTTAGCTCAGCTGATTCATAACTAGAGAGGCAGGGCCAGATGTCACGCCCCACTGTGAGAGGAAATATTTTAAGACAGATTCATAGTTTGCACTTAGTAGGAAGTTACATTAGCCTAGCAATGTGACAGCCCTCAGGATCTCTCTAAGATATAAGACCTCTTTAGCCATGTGAATTTGGCTATGATTACAGTACCACACATAAGTTTCTTCCCATTGAGTGGGCTTTGTAATCAATTAGGTAGCTGTTGATTGGCCCTAAGACAAAAGTGTCACTACTGTACCAGGCACTGATGTGGTTATGTGATCATGAAGCTGGTGTTGGGTCATCAATTGACGTTTTCCCTTGGCTACTTGTATAGTCCTTTCCAGAGCCATGAGTGCTTGCCTTCAGGGGACATGGTTTCCAGGTTAGTTCCAGCTCCGTTGTTCCAAATTGGTTTCTGAAGAACTTTTTAGACTAAAACAGTTATTGTATAGTTAAGAACTTGATTTTTTGAAAGTCAAACTAAAAGGACAAGAAATAAAATTTAAATGGATAGCCCCAAGTTTATGATGGAATAGAGATAGGGACATCCTTACAAATTTACCAATTATTTATTGCCAGTATCCACACATTCGTATATCACTATAGGTAGAATTTACTATTAGAGTTGGAGAGTGAATATTTAATTCTTTATAACTGACTACTGAGGAATTGCAGTGGAATTTATTTTACAGATTTTTTTCCTTTTTTAATCAAGTGTCTTAATCACGATCTGTTTTCTTGCATATTTTTACAAGTCTTTTAAATGAGTTTTGGCAGGAAAATGTTTATTTGGAAATAGTAATATTTTTCTCCTGGCTATATATCATTTCACTTGTCACATAATCTGAGAACTCAACAATTAATGTAGAAATAGATTATCTAATACTGAGAAGTAATATGATAGTCTGTTTCTTTCTCATTTTAATGGAATTACTCATGAAGTTTGTTTCAAATTTTTATTTAGACTTTCCAAATATTAAATTATACTTTTCATCTCTTTAAAAGATTATTTGTTTAGTTTCTGTGTATGTGTACCTTTGAGTATGTGATGATGCCCATGGAGGCCAAAAGAAAGCCTCTGACAGTAGGGTGATGGGGATATAGGCTCTTCTGAGGACAAATCTTCTGAAAGAGAAGAAAATTCTTTTCACTGTTGAGTCATATCTCCAGCCCCACACTTTTCATCTTCTGCAGAATTAAAATTACGGATCATGCTAAAAGTAAATGTGGTAAATACAGGGAAGATTCCTCACATTCTGCACTGAAGTATAGATAAGATCACACAGATATTATTATAACTTGAAATTTTAAAGTTTACAATACTACTAGCACTTATCTTTGACATTTTAAAACACTTTTTATAGAGGAGGGCACGTACTGCAATATAATTGATCTGTATACGACATAACCATAGCCAACATCATTCTAAATGGAGAAAAAAAAATGGTATTCCCATTAAAATCAGGAAATAGAGAGAGCTGTCCACTATCTCCAATCCTTTTTAATATAGTGCTTTGGACTCTTGTAAGAACAATAAAAGAAAAGAAGGAAATCAAGGGATTGTTAATTGGTCAAGTCATCTCTCTTCATTGATGATATGATAAGAGATTCTGAAATTTCCACCATAAAACTGTTAGAAATCATTCAAACTTTCAGTAAAGTGGCAGCTACAAAATCAACTTACAAAAGTCAGTAGTAGCCTTTCTATATACTAATAGCAAGCAATCAGAAAAAGCATTCAAGGAAACACTCCCATTAACAATAACCTCAAAAAATATTTAGGAATAAATTTAACTAAAGACAGTAAAGGTCTCTACAATGAAAATTTCAAATCTTTAAAGAAAGAGAGGAAGACACTAGGCCATGGAAATACTACCACACTCATACATTGGTAGAATCAATATGGTAAAAATGACCATCTTACCAAAGTAATCTATAGATTCACTGTAATACCAATCAAAAGACCTGTGACATTCTTAACAGAGATATAAAATAACATACTAAAATGCATCACAAGAGACAGTGGATAGTCAAACAATCTAGGGCAAAAAGAATAATGCTGGAGGAATCACCATACCAGACCTCAGATTATATTACTGAAATATAGCAATAAAAACAACATGGTATTAGCACCACAGACATGTAGATCAATGGAACATAATAGAAGACCCAAACATGTGTACATACAATTTCAGCCACCTGGTATTTGAAAGGTGTCAAGAACACACAATTGAGGGAAAATAGCATCTTCAATTGGTGCTGGCAAAAATGGGTAATCACCCATAGAAAAATTAAATTGGACCCTCATCTTTCACCCTGCACAAGAGTCAACTCCAAATGAATTAAAGACTTCAATATAAAACCTGAAATTCTGAAATTGGTAGAAGAAAACATACGTAGTACCCTCCAAGGAATTTCTAAATTGAACATATGCAGTACCCTCCAAAGAATTTCTAAATTGAACATCAGCTGCTCAGGTATTAAGGCCAACAATCTTAATTAAGCTATAAAGCTCCTGTTCAACAAAAGAAATAAACAAGGAACGTAAGAGGAAACTCACTGAGTGGGAGAAAATCTGAAAGAGGATTAATATCCAGAATACACAAAGAACTCAAAAAATGAAGAAATATGAATATAAACATCCCAATAAAAGGATTGGCTATAGACATGAATAGAGTTCTCAAATGAAGAAATAAAATGTCTAAGAAACACCTTAAAAATTTTCAACATCCTGAGCAATTAGAGAAGTGCAGATAAAAACCACCTTAAGATTCCATCTCACCACGGTCAGACAGGGTCAGATTAAGTACTAGAGACAATGTGGAGAAAGAGGAATGCTCATTCACTGCTGGAGGGAATGTAAATTCATGTAACTCTTACGGAATGCAGTGTGGGGAACTCTCAGAAAACTAAAAATGAATTTACCACGTGATCCAGTTAATATCACTTCATGCCATATACTCAAAGGACTAGTCTTATTGTAGAGATACTTGTACATCCATGTTTATTGCTACTCCATTCACAAGAGCTAAGAAATGGAAACAAACTAAACGCCCCTCAACTGATGAATGGATAATGAAAATGTGGTTCATTTAAACAGTGGAGTTCTATGAAGCATTAAGAAAAGATGAAATAATG
Organism: Eospalax fontanierii; assembly: GCA_035773235.1. Lineage (NCBI taxonomy): Eukaryota > Metazoa > Chordata > Mammalia > Rodentia > Spalacidae > Eospalax > Eospalax fontanierii. The sequence continues at coordinate 46,181,235 of CM069547.1, read as the reverse complement.
AAATTTGCAATAAATGGATGGAACTAGAGAGTGTTATGCTCAGTGAAGTAACACAAGCACAGAAATTGAACAATGTATGTCCTCCCTCATATGCTGACTGCAGCACCCGATATGTGAGTATGATCCTGGTGATTCACCAGAAGCCAGGAAAAGAGAAAGGATACATGGTGGTAAAGGGAACAAGAGCCCCCCTATACAGCTATACCAGGTACTTTTATCCTGTGTGAATTTATATTCCATCCTTTTTTCTTCAGGTGTACTTGATGTCTTTCAAATGGGATCCACATCTGGAAAACAATAAGAAGTTAAAATTATATATTAAATCAAGCATAAGCAATGTCTAACATAGCACGGAAAGCCTTTATCCATTTGTATCAACTGTTTTCTCAACAGTTTCATGTGGCGTACAATTTCATGTAAACGAAGGCTTTAATTTAATTGGTTCTTTACTATCTTTAGTTATCTTCCTGAATCCATTTAGCGTCCCGGAGTTTTTACATGGAGATTCCATGCAGTTCTTTATCCTTGGTAAACTCACTGGGGCTGCCTCAAGCTTCCCGGCCCTGCACAAGGCCATGGTGGAATCAGGCCTCTGTTGCCTCGGTTGCATTGTTTACTTCAAAGGGCCAGGTAGGCTCTGGGTCAGTCTCTTGACTTTAGTCTAACCTCTTGTTCTCCATTGACTGCACCTGAGTGATGGGAGAGGCAAGCTATCCCACCCCTCCAATAATAGTTTGCAGGTGTGAAGTGTACTCTGTTTACTCTGAAGATGGATTATTATCCACCACTGGGATAGTTTTTATCTTTTGTATGCATTTTTTGAATTGTTCCTCGGGTTTTAAAGCCTTCAAGAAGCTCTTTAGCACAGAACTTAGCTTTTTGTCAATTTTTCCTTTAGAAACTTGGGCTTGATATAAGTCTTTCCACATTTGCCTTAGAGTAACCCAAGCACACCTCTTTCTCTGTTTTGTCTCTTTTGTACATTTTTTATGTTATTCTATTCTTCTCCAAACATACTTTACATGCTGGTCTAAGCCACTTAAATCTATCAAAGCCTCTTCTGTCTTATAAAAATCCTGTCCCACGCAGAGAATTGGCACATACACTGAACCTCCATACCAATTTTGAGGTCCTTGCTCAATCAAGTTCTTCATTAAATCTCTAGTGAACACGTTCCTATCTGGTCCTGTGAACGGGGTACCATGCATTGATTTCCTCCTTCCTAGTTCTCTCAGTAGTGCCTGTCCTACTTTTATAGTCCTCCAGTTCCTGATATTCATGGGAACATACACTGGTGATAATCAATTACCTCTAAGGACTCATCCTAGTCAGTCCATCAGAGACTTATTGCCCCTGCACTGCCTCAGGTCATGCAGCCTATATCTCAAAGAGGGATGATTGGTTATATTGCTCAGCTTTCCTGCTTCTGCAGCACTTAAACTAATGTCAACTCTTCCCATGTCCCATATCCTCAGGAGCCAGGTGATGAGGGGATCCCTTGCTTCTTGTTTGAAAGTATTCCCTAATTCCAACAGTTTCAGTGCTGAGTATCCTCTGGTTGCTAAAGTCTTGCACTGTTAAGGCCTCGATCAGCATACTAAAACATGAATTTCTCCTTTCTTTGTATTACAGGTCGAACCCAAGTGTCACGGTTGTTTTTCCTGGGTTGCTTCCTTCTTCATCACTATTTGCCTTCTCTTGTGGGTTGCCAGTTGCGTGGTCACAGAATAGACCTTGTTTTATGGACTTCTTTCCTTTTAGCCTTCTTAGTCAAAAAAAAAAACAAAACAAAACAAAACAAAAACAAAAAACAAAACAAAAAAAAAAACAGCATGTTAAAACTTCCATTTCTTTTTCCCTTTTATTTATCAGCGATGCCAGAGGCTAGTACTGAAGAGACCAGCCTCATATCCTTTCCAGCTCTAAAATCTCTCTTACACCGTCTGTCTCTCTCCAGGCTACTGCCTCTGCTTGGGACATACTGCTTATCACCATAGCCTTGGCCAGGCTGCTTCCGCAGCAGTCCTCTGGAACTTCCGCCTTGATGCATTACTCCCGGGGCTCATAGAGTCTGCTCTAGACTCTCCACTATTCTCAAAGCATCTGTAATCAAGCAGTGGGGCCCACCAGTCAAGCAGGCATGCCATTCCATACCGTGTACAAGTGGATTGACATCCCGAGATTTCTCCCACAGCCATCGTCTGCCTTGGTGGCTTCAGCTTAGTTAAGCACCCCAGGATCCCTGAGAAAGCCATGCCAAACTTCCTCTGCCGCACTGTCCCCTCATCCAGCTTCCCTTCCGTTGCTGATCTGTTTGCCCGTGTCATTGGGAACATAATTGCTTTTCCCAGATTCCTTCTCAGCTTTGTTGGTCCTGTACCACTACGCCAATTTGTCTCCAGAATTTCTTTCTGTGAGGCCGGAGCGACATCAGGCCTCACCTTGCTCTCTAGGTACTGAATAACCAATGTGATCAAAGTATGATTTTGCCAAATTGCAGTTTGGGGAAACAGTTTCTTTGGGCTTACTTACAGAGCAGTTTGTGGGGAGCGGGCAGAATCCCTCTACTGAGCCAGGCAGAGAATTCTACGTCTCTGCCAGGACTATGATGATCCTGATCCGCTGCCAGTTACCAAGCAAGGGTGTCCTTCTCCTTCCCAGCTCCGTCCTCCCACTCCTTAGTGTTCCCGCCCCACACAACTCAGTTAACTGGTTTGTTGGGAGTGGAAGCTGACTCTGTGTCTCCCTTTGTCAGTCAAGCTTGTTTATGTTGTGTGCGCAGTTCATTCTGCCAAAGGAAAAATTTCATTTAACAGGAGGGATAGAAATTGGTGGCAGGCCAGATCTAGACTGAGAACTATTGGACACTGAGCACTCCTGGGAGATGGAGGGCATGTCTTACTTATGATCTCTAGATAGCATGACCAGACTCCAGTGGATGAATTTGCACTAAAGGACATCAGGGCACTAATGCCTGCCTGGATAGGACTTAGCATGTATGACAGAATACATGAGGTACAGTGGCGGTTGGGGGGAAATGGATGAGAAAGGGCGTCTAGATTTGATTAAGAACTGTTGTATGAAATGTATAAAATCCAATAAAAATATAAAATAACATCTTTACTGAGACACTAAGTGATATACAATCATCAGCAAACTTTATCTCTTTACCAATAGATGGACACATTTGCATTGCTTACAAGATTTGCCTATCCTAATAGCTGTTAATACTGCAATGCTTATTAACATTTACTACATGCCTCAAAGACATATATTTCACTGTGTGTTTGGTATAATCAATACTCATAACAGAGGTAAGACATATGCGCTCACTCTCTAACATTCTCTTAAACCTCTGTGTAATTCCTCCTTTTTATAACCAGTCCCTCGCAGCTCAGTCTTCAAGATAATTGTTCTGTCTTCAGTAAGTATAAATTGGTTTTCATTTTAAAAACTTTACTATAAATTATTCATTTAATGTGAATTGCTCGTTATCTTTTAATCAGTGTAATTTTGTCGAAATTATAATGTGTCAGAAGTTTAGCATTACCTTTCTGTTAGTATTCCATTTTATAGGTGTATCATGCTTTTTAGCCCTTAAAATATAAATGGACATTTAAGACATTTTTAGATCTACTGTATTTACTTACACATATTTGTGACAACACGTACTATTATTTTGTTCGGATGTAGAATATCTGTAACTTACGGTAATTATTTTTTTTCCAGAAGAACAAATTATCTTTCAATGAAGTTCAACATTTGGAATACAGTTGCATTAATGTTTGTAAAGGCGCATATATATATATATACACACACACACACACATACACATCTTTGTATTTATGTTTGAGTGTGAACCATTACAAACCACAATCCATTTGTATGTTCTACTTTTTCTGCAATAAACTTACTAGATTATTATGATTGTCACATCTTAAATTTAAATTTAGTAACTTTTCCAAAGAATCTGCTTCAGAATTAATTTTTCAGTTTTTTTCTTTATTGTTTCAGATTCTTGTTTTATTTATTTTTATTCCTATTTTGCCTATGTATTTTTTTTAATTTTAAACTTTTTTGCTAAATGGAATGCTGATTTTAATCATTTTTATTCTTTCATTCTCTCTAGCACTTCTTCATTCATTTCATGAGAGTTTAAGCATGCAACACTGAGCACAATTCTCTTTTAAGTACTCTTTTGGAAAAATCCAAAGCTGGTAGTATAATAGTTTTCCTTTTAAAATTTTTTAATAAAAATTGTTAGATTTCTTTGCTCGTGTGTTAACCTGTAAGATTAAATTTATCATTTTGGTGCTAATTTTCTGCCTTTCTTTTACTAGCTAGCAGGAGTGGAATGCACATATTTTTTTTTATTCTTCTAAAAACCCCACGTGTGGATTTTCTCCATATTGTCTTTATACAGGTGTTCTGTCAGAAGGCCAGTATGTAGCTGCAAATCTGGTTGATGTAAATTTATACGACTTGTTGAGCAATGCAGTAGCTAAATTTGGAAAGATTTCAGAGTCACTGGCAGTCACACAGGAATTTATCTTTTGATGAATTAAGTATCTTCATGCCTTGTCCTCCCTGCTACCGCTAAGGTTTGGGAGGTTCCGTTCTCCTGCCTGCAGCTTGTTCTCTCAAGGTCGTCCTTGAGTCTCAGTCTCTCTCCAAGTTTCCTTCACTATGCTGTCTCTGGGACCTGCAGTTACTTTGTGAGAAAAGCCCACTCCAGTGCAAAGGAATGACACATGTGTGGCCTGCTGATCCCATGAAATGTGACTGATGCTTGCCCACAGCCACTGTCTACAAATCTGCAGGTGTTATGGGATTTCTGCAACGCATTCTCCCTCTATTTTCCAAGAATACTGCTGACTTCCAAGAAAGAAAAATGTGTTTCTGTAAACGTATTCTCAGTATAACAGCTATTCACTTGCTTATTTATTATTTTTTATGTACTTATTTATGATTTGGAAAAAGTGTCTCTCTATATATCCTAAGCAGGCCACAAACTCATGGTGATCTTTCTGCCTTAACTCCTGAGTATGGGATTACAGGGCTGAGATGCCTCATTTACATAGTAAAATATCATTTTTTCATATTTCCTCAGTACTAGAGGGCTATCTACCACAAATCCTTACTGTGAAATGAGGTACATTTCATTACTTCAAAATTATTTTGCATTTAATTTCATTTTAATGGATATTTTTATTGAATTTTGTGCATTTATTTCATATAATAAATTTTAATCGTATTTAGACCCACTCTTATATCTGCACCCCACATAGCACAGCCCCCATGATTTCATGAATTCTGTCATAAATGTTAAGGCCTACCTCATCAAGCTTTTGTACCAAAATGTCTCTCAGTGTGAGTTCTTTCAATGGAGTCTATTCAACGTATCTAGTCATTTCCTTGAAGAAGATCAGCTCTCCTTCACAAAGCAGTAAGTAGTCAGTTGCCAATAGTTCCTTGGAAAAAGTTGTGGCCTGCTTTGCATCTCCGCAGTTCTATGCTGGGTTTTTGTCCAATTGAGTCTTTTTAATACTGTCATCATTGTTATAAGTATATGAGCAAGTTCCAAGAGGTCTGAAGCCTCTGTTTCCTTATGTTCATGCACCAACCCTAGTTTTTACAATTTTGCTGTCCCATCTTCCTCAATGGATCCTCAACAATGGGTGGGTGAGGTTTAATATAGTAGTCCTACCAGAGACACACGCTTTGTAGTCTCTTATTCTCTAAACTTTGGCAAGTTGTGGCCTTCTGTTTGCATTGTATTCTTTGCATGAGGAAGCTTCCTGGTGAGAGTTGTAAGATGCTTTCGTATTCTCTCTACTCCCTGTTCCTCTATGTTACATGATATTTAGATCTAGATGTTTAACTTTAGATTTGTCACTTAGAGCTGGACATCTCTCAGACGCATAGCCTCTGTGTGTCACTAGTTGTGAACTTTGTAATACAAATAGTTGGAGAGGTCACAGATCCTAGGGAAAAACCTATGTCTCTCATATCTCTATACAAATCAAATGTCTTCCTGTACGTAAGTATTGATGTTTATGTTTGCAGACATGTATACCATACACCACTCTTCAAAGATCCTTCTTTTTGCAACAAATGAAGGCTGTTTTTTCATTTTATGTGTACCAGTGTTTTGCCTCCATGTCAGTACACTATGATTGTGCAATGCCTGCAGAGGCCAGAAGAGGGTGTCAGATTCCCTGGAACTGAGGTTAAACATTGTTGGTAGCTGCCATGTGGTGCTGAGAACTAAACCAGGATCTCTGCAGGAGCAGCCAGTGCTCTTAACCACTGAGTCATCTTTATATATTACTGGAACCTGGAAATATGCATAAACCTTGAAATATGCACACAAATTTAGGTATTATATTTTAAACCTTGTAGAATTTTTCCCCCTTTCAAAAATATTTTATTATTTTTATTTCATGTGTATAAGTGTATTGTCTACATGTATGTAAGTGCACCTGTTTCATGCAACACCTATGGAGGTCAGAAGAGGACACTGGATTCCCTAGGACTAGAGTTACACATGGTTGTTAGCTGCCATGTATGTACTGGGAATTGAACCCAGGTCCTCTGGAAGAGCACCCAGTGTTCTTAACCACTGAGTCATCTCTCCAGCCCCATTTTCCCCCTTTTGAGACATGATCTACAAACAGCCCAGTCCGTATTGGATCTTACAGTTAGTCTATGTATGTATATGGTGTTCCACATAAAGTGCCATGTCAATGGCCGAGCAGCTCAAGTATCCAGCATTTAAAAGTGGAATTAATAATCATGGCTTATTTCAACTGGTGTACGGTCTGGCCTTGATTTCTTCTCTTCATTTTCATGTGTTCTGAGTCAACTTACAATAATGGACATCTGGAAACACAAACATGACTTGAGAAGACTTAGCATATATGACAATGCATGTAATCTGGTGGGGGAATACAGACGTCTATGATAAGATAATAACTACGTATTGCTATATAGAGTGATGTGTGTATAACTCTGATAAGATGTATAAAATTCAATAAAAATTATATTTTAAAAACAGAGCAATTACAGAGTTGTTCTTATTATTTTTCTTTTCCAAAGTTCATTTTATGAGGGAAACATCCTAGAAAAGGCATTGTGAAACTGAAGTGTAGTACCTTTGTTTTAAAGACATGTTGAAATGTGGTATACTCAAAGAAAATGGAGAATTAGATTGTTAAACTCAGTCTGGCTGAATATACCTTTAATAACAGCATTTAGGAAGCTGAGGCAGGAGGATTACTAGAAGTTCAAGGTTAGCCTGTTCTACATAGAGACTGTGTTTCCAATACAAAAACAAAAGAAGGAAAATGAAGTTGTTAAAATGTAGCTAAAACATAATATATAAATGTGATGTAACTGGAACCCTGATGGGTCCTAGAGGCCTTCTGGAGCTGACTCCACATTTCAACAAACAGATTCTCCCTCAATTACCATTTATTTGAAAATATTTTCAAAAAATTATTTGCTTTTTCTTAAAGGATGAAAACAATATATTTTGGTGTTGAATAGGGTGTTGCTTGGATTTAATCCCAGCACCAGGCTGAGGCTCAAGACTAGCCTGGGCGAAGCCGCAAACTCGTGTTTCAAACAGAGCAACGAAAACAGTGCTTCCAGTAGATGACTCAATCCCTGGTTAACCTTCCCAAAATTTGAAAACTAATTGATCACAATTTTCATATGACGTCTATCAGATCTGAGTACTTTATTGAAAACTGACAAATCCCTCATCCAATGACTTTGTTCCCTTAAAACTTTATAGGCACTGTGTCTTTTCAAGAAACTGTGTCAGTTCTTACCCTGATTTTCAGGAACATCAGTGTCCTTGGATGTACTTGCATAGGTGTGTTATTTGCAAATTTTTATTGCTTTATGAATATTGGCATAATAGCTAATGGCAAGTGATGAACGTTTGCATTTTTATGAGCACCAACTTGTTTGAACACTGACATAAAATTTTACTTTTGCAAACAATAACCAGAATGGGGGAAAAAAGGAAAATTACCTTCTTTTACTTGAGCTTTGTACCCTGTAAAAATAGTCTTGAAATCTTAAGGGCTCTCTTGGATTTGTTATTTCAATTACATTTTTAATGATACATGCTTTCTGAATTGACAAGGCTGTTTAAATGTCCTGCTGCCTACAGCTAAATCATTTCACAGAGAAATGTTAAGAAAACAGAGATGTATGAATATTGAGACACATAACACATAAGAACTCTGAGTGGAAGAAGGATGGTTTTGCTACTCAGCTTGTGCAATGCAATAATGCAAAACAAGCAAAGGCAATCATTCTATTGAATGGGTTTGGTAACACTATAAAGTACAGCATCTGTGAATTTGTTTTTCTCTCCAGTGACATCTGGAGTCATGTCCTGATCAGAAAAAAGGGAACAATCATTTATGAAATCAATGAATTCGGACAGAATAAAAAAATTGACTAATATTTGTATGTTGAGGACATTGATAATGAAATATATTATGATAAGTTATAAATGATATGCAATGTGTCAGTCCCCAGAGGAATTATCTGCAGCAAACATCATTTAAAAAGTCCACCTTACTTACCTGAATTAGAAGTTCTAAATTCATGTAAGAATCCTATTGCTGTGGTAGTGTAAAGGACTTTTATGAAAATTTTGAACAATCTGGCACAGGAGGTATGACAGAAGTTAAAATATTATTTGGCGATAACAGAGTTCTAGATTGTGGAGTAATCTCTATCTTAAAATTGTACATTCTCAGCCTAACTGCTGAGAAAGATCTTCTGGACAATGGTAAAATGCGGGGGTGTCCAGGAATGCTATTGCTTTGGGCAGAAGAGAAAGATCATGCCTTGGACTCAACGGGACAGGCTGGCACTGACAGAAGGTGCACTACACACGATTTTTAATGCCTTAATTTTAATTATAGATCTAAATATATCACACTCATATATTTATATTGTCGTTTGTGCCCCAACTCCAATTCCACCTAATCCTCTGTCTCACACACATCCCTTTCCTAATTTCCTTCTCTTCCTCTTCTTCCAACTCTTTCTTCTCTTGCTTTTTCTTATCAAATTCACTGATTTCAAATAGCCCTGCTAAAACATGCGTCGCCATGCGACCTCATCCATCAGAGCATGGGCAATTCACTGTGACCACACTGCTGAAAAAATAGTCTCCATCTCCTAATGCTCAGCAACTGACAATGGTTCCATAGTTAGGGATGGGGCCTCATGAGTCGCTTTTTTCTTCATTTCAGCACAATTTTTAATACTGAAATTATTGTCTCAACACCTTGCTTGTCTTGACCTTACTTCCCCTTTTTCATGTCCCCATAATGCTGTTCTATTAGCAAAATAACAATAATCAGAATTGGCACGAGTTTCTTTCTTAGTTCATCTCAGACCAACCTGATAAGGTCAATGAACGTGATTTGAATTACTTCAAATACTTCCTCAATATATGGATAACAATTATCATGAGCTGGTACTTAGTAAAGAATTGGATGAAAAATAGTACAACTATTCTTCAAATATTAGAAACAAATATTAAATTTGGATTACAAAATAGAAAATCAGTTGATAATAACAATATACTGAAAACAATATAATAACAATATCATCTTTAAAATTATCAGCAAATTTTGAGTACATTATAAAAAAACATTATTCAGGCAAGTTTACTTTAGAAATGGGAATAAACTTGGTGGCAGAGATGGCTCAGTGGTGAAGGGTATTTACTGCTCTTCCTGGGGACCCAAGTTTGGTTTCCAGGACCCTTGCCAAGCAGCTAAAACTCTAGCTCCAAACACCCTCTTATGGTCTCCTCAGATCACTCACTCACGTGCAAAAACAGAAAAATGCACATACTTATGAATAAAACAAATAAATCTTAAAAACCAAAGAAATAGAAATGTTTTCTAGGAAGAGAAAGTCCCATTCTCTCAAGATTTCCCAGGTTTCTCCGCTGTCTATTGTTCTGTTTTAAGGTCATATTTTAAATAATTTATTATAAATGACACGTGTGTATATTGTACACTAGATTACTCGACTTAAATATTTATTAACTTTTACATTTTTATTTTAAAACTTTATCTCTTGGCTGAGAACTTTAACCTTTTCTGCTACAATATCAAATCTACTTTGTACTTTAAAACTAAGGAAATCCCAGGAAACAAAATCTAGCAACAATTGTTATACTTTTAAACACTTTCCAGTTTTTGTTACTTGTCACATTATACTTGAAAATGATTGTCCTCTTTTCGAACATTTTCTTTTGCTGTTCCTATTTGAGTCCCTACGTTTCAGAAAATGTGCATGGATGTAATGCTTTCAGCATCATTATTTGGCTAAAAATACCTCTCTATTGTCCTGTAACAGAAATAGTGACCTGGTCAGACATAAGACTCTTGGAAAATGCATTTCTTTGGCTGTCTGACTCGTAGCCTTTTTCTATTTAATTTTGTCATTTTATTTCATTGAATTTCTGATACTATTTTTAGTGATTTTGCTTTGTTCCTTTCTAGTTAACAGACTTTTAGGAATACTTATTTTGAACCATGAGATGTCTTTTCTAATCACTGTGATGGATTTACATATATTTTTTTTCTCTAATTTTAATATCTCAAAAGTAGTGTTAATCAGACTTACAGCTTTAAGGTGTGTTGTCTGCTATTTGCATGTGATCTCTATTTTTTTAAATCAAAGCGTTCTTTGCATATATTAATTTTTATTATAACTCACATTGTTTTTGTTTTCTGCTTTTTAAATTTATTTGATAGAAAACTGACTAGGTTGTTTGGCCTGTTATTTCTCCACACAGATTGAATTTTTATGTGGTGACCTAAATGTCACATGATTTGGGGGGGGCTGTGAGATGGAGCAGCCTAGGAAGCTTCATGTAGCCAAGGCTAATGCCTCGAGCTTGATCTCAGCCACCCATCCACATGGTACAGAGAGAACTGACTCCTACAAGTTATTTTCTGTTCTTCACATGTTTGCCATTCCATGTATGTTCCTAAACACACACACTCACACACACACACACACGGCAAAAACACCAAAAAGTGTCTCTTTACTTTCTTTGAACTGTATTATTCAGAATTCTGTAAAATAGCAAAACTGATAGAATGAATATGTATTAAAGGGATATATTAGATTAGCTTACAGGATATGGCCCAGGGAGTCCAACAATAGCTGTCGAACAATGGAGGGCCTGAGGACTGAGTAGCTGCTTAGTCAACAAGGCTGTATGTCTCGGTGGTTCCAATCTGGTGATAGAGACCTGGAGGATTCCTGGATCACTGCTTTTCTTTAATTGATTTTGTAAGATGGAAGAATCTGGTTCTAATATCAGCAGCAATGGGATAAGTGAATCTCAGATCAAGAGAGATCAAGTCAGCATCTTTGCACAAAAATAGCAGAGGTTTCTTCTTAACCCTATTGATATAAGTGGTAAAGGACACTTCTAACTTAACCTTTAATATACTTGGATTCTTGATTTCATTCTTGATGTAATTTTTGCTTCCATTTACACACACACACACACACACGCACACGATGTACACAAACCTCTTTTTATTTCTGTCCTCATTTTTTTCAATTTCTTCTATTTTTAACTGTACTACATATTCTGCTTGTGCTCAGTGAGGCAAAAGCATGACAATTATGGGAAGATTTCTTCAGCTAGATGAATTTCCACATCTGTGATCCCAGGAGGAGATTTTCTACTCTGACTCCTTCATTTCTGGTACTTTAACAAGGGACTCAGTTTGTGTCAAGCCCTGAGAAAATCCAACATCTGTCGATGCAGATCATCTGCCAGGGAGTATACCCAAGAGAATGTACCAAATGCCTGAACTGACATTTTAATTTGTGTCCTTGCCATTTTCTTCATAATTAGATGAGAATTCAAACCAGTCTTCTCCTGGAGTATTCTGTACAGGTCAATATTTTAAGACCTGTTTTCTGTCTGTTGCTCACAAATCAAATGTTGTAATCACTGGTGGCCTTGAAAATCACAGGAAGCAATGCCTGGGACTTCAGGTGCATACATGACACTATCGTATGTAAAGAGAATGCCAAAGTCATTGAAAAGATTCCATCCTCAGGCAACATATACCATCAGGCAACATGTACCACCAGGAAACGTATACCACCGAATCAGCAGTTCAGTCTGAGAGCACAGTTTTCCCCACACATCTCCATTCCAAATTACTGAATCCTACTCTTTTCAAATCAGTGGCCTCACAGTAACTGCCAAAACCCTTCAAGGTTGGGGAGTAAAAGCACACTTTAAATTAGCCAATGGTATGATGAGGTCTTGGATATGGTTTTCAATAATGTGAGCTTTATGGTTGAGAAAGAGAAGATTCTTTCCCAGAGCACACTCAGAAATTTTTAGAGCAGTTATGCACATCTGGAGCTGGAAAACATCATCTTGGAATCATCCATGTACTTTGATATCTTATACAATGACTCTAGAAACTACGTAGCCGCATCTTTATAAGATCTACTATTCTAGAAATGTTCAGAACTTTTGGAGAGAGAAATTTTAAAACATATGTTTCTCCAAAGGCGTGAATTTGGAGTATCAAACACATTTATATTTTATAATTCTTTTAATAGTTCACAACACATATTTTCCATAGTCTTTGTGCTGTGTGTAGATTATTTTAGTGGGACAACCAATCCAGATAACCACTGAACACACTAGAGAAAGTTATGAATCTTTTTTTCTAGACTGACTCATTGTGCCACAGTCACTATTGGCATCCTTGGAGAAACAGAACTGCTAGGATAAATATATGTTACAAGGGGGGATTCATTAGTCTTACACAGTTCAGACTGGGTAGTTGGATGACAGCTCTTTACATGCTGTAGAGACTAAGCACACAAAAGCTGCTCAATCAATGGGACTGAATGCTTCAACATTCCACTCCAGCACTATGGGCCTGGAGGATTCCTGAGCACATGCTGATCTTCATTCTGTTGGAAAGCCATTGACTCTGGGTTCTGATGGCAGGAAAGGGCTGTGGCGGCAACAGCAGCACAGGGGTGGGTGTGAGTTCAGAAAAGAGGAAAGTTGAGCTGGCTGGTTTTTTTTTTTTCCCAAATCTCTTTATATATGGACCATCAAGAGAAGGTGCTGCCTTCTGTTGCTGAACATTCTAAGGAAATGCCCTCACAGACCCACCGAGAGTTGAACCTGTTTGCTGACTCAAATTTCAATCAAGATAACAATCAAGCTTAACCATTACAACCATGTCCCTTGTCAACATGAACCCAATCTCATCTCTTTGCATTATGATTAATTTCCAAATGGATAGAATAAAAGGACCATAATTCACCCACTACCTAGCATGATCTAATACCCAAGCTGAAAATGGAAATTCACTGTGCTTCCCTTAGGATATGTGATCATCCTGTAAAGATGATCAGTGGGTTAGTGGCACATAACTAAAACCTGATAATGTAGATATATAACTACCGTTATTATCTCAACTAATATACCACACAGCAAATAAAATATAGAAAACACAAATTTCTGCTGAAAGTATGTGTATATGTATGCACCAACATTTTATTTTTAAATATTTATTCTTCTTTTAAGTGTATGGGTGTTTTGCCTGCATGTAAAAACACCCATTCCTACTGTGCCTCTGTCAGTCAGAAGAGGGCATCCGATTCTTTACAAAAGGATTTAGCCACCATATGGGTGCTGGGAAATTAATACATATCCTCTACAATGGCAGCTGAGACATTTCAGAAATTTGTAACTTACCAGGGTTGAAGTGGTTTTCTTTTTTCTCCAATTAAAAATATACTCTTTGATTTGTATTCAATATCAAACAGAGAATGCAGGAAGAAAAAGTAAATTCTGGACAACTATGTTTCAATAACTATTAGTTTCGCCCAACTAGAAAGAACAAACTGTCCTCTCTAAGCTAGTTCTCACCTCTCCCTGCCTTACGAACATCCTTTTCTCCCAATATATACCTTTTATTTATTTTTTGTGCATTTCACACGAAGCATCTCACTCATATTCAGACTCATTCCCACATCCATACCCTCTGAACATCCCACCAATGAATTCCATACCTTCTGTCATGAGTTAAGGACTAGTGAGACAAGTTCGTGTACCCAGATATCCCTTGGAGCAAGATTACCCACTGGAGTCTGCTCAGCATTTCTAGAGTCTTTCCCGTGAAGAAGATCAACTCTCCCTTACCCAGCAGAGATCAGCTGCCAATAGCTTTTCAGCTAAGGTTGGGGTCTGCTTCCCATTTCCCCAGTTCTATATTGAATTTTTTTTCAGAATGAATTTGCATGGGTCTTACACTTGCTGTCACCATTGTTGCAAGTTCATATGAGCAAATTGCTAGAAGCCTGAAAGAATCTGTTTTCTCACGTCCATGCACCCACCCTGGCTCTTGCTTTCTGCAACCCTGCCCTGTTTTCTACAATGGTCACTGAGCTGTGTGGGGGTGAAGTTTAATGTAAGAGTCTTATCCAGGGACACCCACAATGCAGTCTCTAATTCCCTACACTTTGGCCAGTTATAGCCTTCTGTGTATATTGCAATCTCTTGCATAAGGAAACTTCACTAGTGAGAACTGAGCGATGCATTAGTATTCTGTGTATCTCCTGCTGTTTCTGTTCCATGAAACACAGTTGTAGAGGTTCTAGGGTAGATGTGTCACTTAAGAATGGACATATCTCAGACACTCCCTAGGTGTGATCAGTTGTGAAACTCTGCATTACTGTCCATCTGTTGCAAAAAAGAAGCTTCTTTGATGACTGGTGAATATTAGAATGATGTTGACTGTTTGTTGTATACAGATTAAATTATGTTGAGGTATGTTCCCCCTCCAGTCCAATTCCCTCTAGGACTTTTAGCATAAATGTGTGCTGGATCTTGTCAAAGGCCTTTTCTGCATTCATTGTTATTGTTATTTTTGTTTGTCTATTTGTATAATTTATGACATTTATTGACTTACATATATTGAACCATCCCTGCATCTCTGGAATAAAGCTGACTTGATTATTGTGGATGATCTTTTCCATGTATGTCAGTATGAAGTTTGCAAGTATTTTGTACAGAGTCTTTTTCATCTATGTTCATTAAGAATATGAGCCTATAGTTTTATTTTTAATCTTACCTTTACCTGGTTTTGGTATAAGAGTGATACTTACTTCATGGAAGGAGTTTGGAAATTCTCTCTGTTTATACTTTTTGAATAATTAAAGAAGAAATTAATTATATATAAACAAAGAAAACAATATGAAGAATCAATGAATCCAAGAGCAGGCTCTTTGAAAAGAAAAACGAGATAGATTCTTAGCCCAGTTAAACAAAAACAAAAACAAAACTAATGAAAGATCAAATCCAAATTAACAGAATGAGAAATGAAAGATGATAAAATCACTACAGACACACACAAAACAAAACAAATTTCCACATTATAAGGGAATGCTTCAGTATTGTATATGCTAATAAATTTGAAAATCTCAAAGAAAAGTAGTTCTAAGTTTATGGAAACTCTCAAAGCTTAATCAAGAAGAGATGATAAAGCTTAAGACGAAGCAGAGCAGGTCTTAATGTTCTTAACTGACCTCATGCTTGCCTCTTTGTCCTATCTACATCTCTGCTTTATTTGTATTACAGTCACATCATGTAGAAATCTCCTGGCTCTAAAACAATCCTAGCATTAATTTTCTTGCAACATTTTTGATATTTTCCCATTTTCTTTCTCCAGTGCTAAATATCTTGAACTGTCAAAACTATCTACTTTCATTTTCTCCCTTTAAAAGCAACTTTCTTCCTTTCATAAACCTTCCTTAGATTTTATGTTTTTCATAGTAAATTCTAGGAATGTTTTTGGCTTTAATTATACTTTTTCTCTCTATTAGTAACTCTTCCTATTAGAGTTGAGATCACACATGGGACAAAATATTTCTGGTTATCATTTTGTCTGTAGTTCTATTATTTATTAAACAGAAAAAAATATAATTTTTTTATATCTGGAGTTTCTATAAGAATAACTTTAATTCATTTCTGTTTCTCTCAGTTAAAGCACAATATAGATATACAAGCAGATTTTTATTACAGTTATTGAAGGTTTTCCCATGTAGTAATTTTCATAAATGACATAATTAAAATAGAATCAAACATACTAAAACGTGAGTGAGAAAATGAAGAGAATCCATTATGTGTGGAAGACTGCTGCTTACTGGCTTTAGGGTTCATCTAACTGTATAAAAAAATGCCTTCTTGATGAGGAAGAGCTCACGAGTCTGGGAGCTGACAATTACATTACTGAGCCACATTGTGATTTTAGTTACTCAAATGAAACACAAGAAATAGGGTGAAAGTGAAGACTGTGAACTAGTGGTTAAATTTTCAGTAGCAGAAAAAGATATATCAGTGAGCTGATGGATGGTAGTGATAAACATCAAGAATGGGATGCAAATAGTAAAAGTAACCTTGAATTATCACGGTACAGTAAAGGAAAGTAAGATGGACTAAAACAATAAGTGGAAAGCACATATGACTTCCCTGCCTGGTCTGTAGTTGATCTGTCCCTCCAGACAAAATTTTTCATTCTTCTCCTTTCCCTCTCAAAATAGCCATTAATCAACTATCTTCCTTTTGAATTGTTTATTTTCCCCTGACTTTCTCAATTACTATAGTGTCTAATGAAGAAATATCTGATATCACAGGGCTTCATTCAAGAAAGTAAACTCAATTTCTCTCATCAACACTTCCAACAAAATCCAGTGGACATATTCTGTCCTTATCTAAACTTACGTGTTTCTATCTCAGTATCAGTTAGCTTCACTTAACCTGACTAGCCACTGTGAATAAGAGTATTTCCATGAACTCTTTCTCTGGTTACTTATTAGTATACAAAATGACTACTGATTTTTGTATATTGATTTTGTAATCTGCCACTTAGATGAAAATGTTGATCATTTCTAGAAGTTTTCAGGTGGAATTTTGGGGATCACATATGCATAATATATTATCTGAAAATAGGAGTAATTTGACTGCTTCTTTTCTAATTTGAATCCCTTTAATTTCTTCCTTTTGGTGTATTGCTCCAGAAAGAGTTTCAAGCACTATATTGAAAACAAATGAAGACTGTGTGCACCTGGTTCTTGACTTTAATTAGAATGCTTTGTTTACTCCATGTAGAGTAGAATTGGTTGTGATTTTATTGCATAAAGTTGTAGTCATGTTGAGTTACGTTCCCTCTAGTGAATATCTTCTTGGACTTTTAACATAAATTAATATTGGATTTTGTCCAATGCATTTTATACATCTGACATGATTATGTGATTTTTAGTTTTCATGTGATTTATATGAATGGTGGATGGTCATTTGGATGTATATATTTTTCTGTCCTTTCATACTAAGGCACATATCCTTGGAGATAAGATGACTCTGCTATAGACAGCAAATAATTTTTTTTTGTTTCTTAAACTGTTCAGTTAGCCTGTGTCTTTTGACTGGGTAGTTGAGGCCATTGCTCTTATATTGTTTAAGGGTGTGTTTTGGTTACTATCATTTTGTTTTCTGTTTGTGTTCTTATTTTTAATTGTTTATTTTATATCTTCATTTATTTTATTTTTATAACCTCTTCTGTGTGGTCATTTCTTTCTTCAGTATTTTCTATTGCTTTGAATATTCTCTGTAAGGTTTTCTTGGTGGACATGAATTCTTTCAGCCTATTTGTATCATAGAAGATTTTCTGTCCCTTTCACTAATGACAGACAGTTTTGCTGGGTAAAATACACTGGATTTGAAACTATGATCAATTCAAACTTGCACTCCTTGGCTCCAGAATCTTCTGGCTTTTATAGTTTACACTGAAATGTCATCTGTAATTTGGAGCTTGCTTTTGTCTTGCAGATTTTCGGTTTCCTCTCTTTGTTTGATACATTTATTGTTTGTACTATAATATGCTGTGGGAAATTTCTGTTCTGGCCTTAAATGAGGATCTGATTGCTTCTCATATCTGTATAAGTATGTCTTTTCTTAATTTATGGAAAAGTTCTTAAATAATCCTTTTTAAGACTGTCTCAGTGTCATTGATCAGACATTCATTTCCTTCCTCAACACCCATGATGTTTAGATTTGGTCTTTTCATGGTATGCCTCTCTCTGGCTTGGGTTGACACAGATTTTGCACATGCTTCATAAATGTTGTAGATTACTATGTCTAAAAACCCTATGAAGTCCAGAAAACACTATTCCTTTTGTTCAAATCACACATTTCTAGCTATTCATAATGCCCTGAGTCCAATCAGTGTTGTCCTTACTTACATAGGTGTGATATTTAATGTTGAATTTCTTGACCCATTTGAAATTGAGGCTGAAATCAGGATTGGTGATTCCTCCAGCATTTCTTTTATTGTTCGATAAGTATATTTTGCTATCCTGAATTTATTGTGTGTTTTCCTGTGAAATTTGAGTTTATTTTTCAATTTCCATAAATATTCATGTTGGAATTTTATGTGGATCATGATAAATCTGTAGATTGTTTTGTTTTGTTTTGTTTTTGGCAGATCACACTATTAATCCTACCAATCCTTGAGCATGAGAAATCTTTCCATCTCCTAGTATGTTCACTAAATTGTTTCTTCAATGTCTTAAAGATTGAATATTCAGGTGCTTCACTTCACTGGTTGAATTTATTTCAAGACAGTTCTTTACATTTTTACCTATTTTTTATTTGTTTATGAATGTTTTGCCAGCACAAAGTAAATGCATCTGTGCAAGACATGACCATGGAGCTCAGAAGAGGGTGCTGAACCCTCTTTGTAATTTGAGTTGCGGGTTGTTCTTAGCAGCCATATGGATGCTGGAATCTAATCTGTGTCCTCTGCAAGAACTGTGAATATTCTTAATCACAGAGCTCTCTTTCCAACCTTTATTCCAAGATAATATGTTTTTGAGGGTATCATCAATGGAATTGTTTCTCTGATTTCTTTCTCAATATGTTTGTTGCTTCTGTATAGAAAAGTTACTGATCTTTGTGTGTTTATTTTACATCCAGCTACATGACAGAATATGTTTACCAACTCTTGGAGCTTTCTAATGAAGACTATATGGTACTTTATATATAGAATCATATTATCTGCTAATAAGAATACCTTGTCTTCTACCTTTCAAATTTGTGTCCTTTATCCATTATCTCATTTGTTGTTCTTATTTCTCTAATCTTTCAAGCATATACTGAACAGGAATTGAGAGAATGGACATCTTTGTCTTATTGCTGATTTCAATGGAGATGCCATAAGACATTCTCCATCTAGTGTGATGTTTGCTGTACTTGCCTTCATTAGGTTGAGATGTGGTCCTGCCTCCTTCACTTCTCTGTGACATTGATCAAGAATGTTGGATTTTTGTCAAAGGCCTTTTCAACATCTAATGAAATGATCATATGGTTTGTCTCCTTGAGTCCATTTATGTGGTAGATTACATTTATTGATTAAGGATGTTGATCTATCCCTATGCTTGGGATGAAGTTATACTGACCATGATGGACAATATTTTTGAAGTGTTCTGTGTGTGGCTTTCAAGTATTTTGTTGAAATTTTTTGCATCTCTGTTCATCAGGAAGAATGGACTATAAATTTTCTCCCTGTATGTTTGTCTCTTTTGGGATATCAGAAAATTATTGGCTTCATAAGAAGAATTTGGAAGTGTTCCCTCCCTTTTTGTTTTATGAAACAACCTAAAGAGTATTGATATTAGTTCTTCTTTGAAGGTTTGTTAGAATTCTACACAGAATCCATCTGGTCCCATGCTGTTTTTATTTGGGAGATTTTAATTACTGCATCTATCTCTTGGTTTATTATGAGTCTACTTAAATTACCTAAGTTTTTGGTAGACTGTTCATACCTAGAGATTTATCCCACATTTTAGCGCTCCTTAATTACTAAGCCATCTCTGCAGCCCCCCTTTACTTTATCTTATACAGTATTATTCCATATTTTCTGAGTCAGAAAATATTCTGGAGATTATTTCAAAATAATATCTGAATATTTACTGTTATTTTATCATTCAATTATCATTACATCTGTGACTCAAGATTCTATTACCTTTATTTCCAGTTCTTTCACCATGAAACACAGGACATTTCTATAAATATATTATCAACAAATACAAAATTTAGAGAAGATAGTTTAATTAAAAAATTAAATTATTATACAAGGTGCTAGATCTCATCATAACATTTTTGAAGAAAATGTGTTCTAGTGAGTCTCTCTCCCCTCACCTCCCGTACTGTCCTCCCCACCCTTTCTAATCCTCCTTCCATCATTTCCTTTCTCGTGTCACATTTTCTTTTGCCCATTCTTCTGTCCTTCCCTGGAGAAGAGTTTGAAAATGAAAGCTCATTTAGGAGATTATATATCACTTTACTTAAAATTATAACTATTGCACATATTTGTAATTGAAATTGGGTTAGGATTTTCTCCTCTAGCATGCAGTAGTTTTAAGTTTTACCTCTCTAGTGAATCACAGCCTTCCCCTGACTTTCATATATGAGTTCAGTCTTAAGCACAGACTCAACTGGATAATTTGATTGACCTCATGGAAAATAAACCAACAGCAGCAAATAAGCTGCTTTCTTCTTCTTTTTGTTCTGTTTCTCATTCTTTTAAGCTGCTTTCCTAGTGGCTATGTGATCTTACATTGCCTTTGGTAGACTTATACTAATGTACCTTTAGGCTCAAGGCCCACTGGTTAAAAAATGGAACTTGAGCCAACTTTCCTCCCTTCCATTCCCATTATTAGTAAGGCAAGGACTTAGTGACAGCCAGCTACCAACATGCTGTGAGAGCAGAAGTCAGGTAATAGGAGGTGAGAAAAGGCCAGAGAGCAGGTTCTTCTCCTTTGGTGTGTTTTCATACACCTGCTCATTTCTAATGCAAATGCCAATAAACAGACAAATATATTATGAATTTTTCCAGAAAGTCAAAGAGTATTAAGTCAAGATCAGGGCCCTTTTGAGTTTAAACCCCATTTGACAGCTGGTACTGGTTATGTGTATCAAAAGAATCATAGCTCGGTTACTACTGCACAACATAATTTTTTTAATTACTAAATCATTCAGACACACAATAGATCATTAAAATGTTGATGAAGAGATTGTCATTGCACAGAAAACTCAAAATCCATGAAGGCAAAAACAAGTCTACTTAAAGAGAAACAGCAACTCTGCTCTCCAGTTTTGTGTTCAACACATAATGTGATTGTCCACTGAAAGCTAGAATAAACAAAGTATGGTATACACCCACACAAACATCTGCTAATAGAAAATGATAACTGGATTATTGCATCAGCACTTGAGTTTCTCGTTGCCCTTGTGTGATAATATTCTCTTGGCTTTGACTTGGCATTGCTCATTGACTAGTTAGATTTTGGCTTTTTCTGTCCTTCCTCAACTGTGTTCAAATGAAATATCATTCTACTTAATTATTCTTCCAAATGCATCACTGTTCTGAGTTACATGTTTCTGTTGTATGAAATTCATATAAAAGCATATCAGAACTTGCCACAACTTACACTTCAAACATCAGCAAAGTAGGAAAAACACTTTTCTTCAAAATCTGTGTTCATGGTCATTAAAGGAATGCATATAGCCAATGTGGTAGGGAGATTACAGAAGAATATGCAGATCATCACAAAATTGATTTCTTCATAGGCATCACATTATAAACTGAATTTCCAGTAACAGGTTCTGTTTTTTTTTCCCTCCATAGCAATGAGAGCTCACAGAACTGGGCTTAGTTGAATCTACGAATGCTTCTATGAACATGCATCCACATAACTCTGTTACCTGATATGTCTTTGACATTCCTTAGATTAGGAAGCACAAATTAGAGACTATCAGATTGCAAGAATCCCAAAATCTTTAAATAAGCTTCATGCCTTCTAGGAATTTAAAATTTTATGGGTATGTTTAGTGCTAGTTTCTCTTTCCATTTAATACTTTGATCTCTTATTAATATATAAAAGGTATTTGTACACTATCCATACTCATGACCTTCCTCCAGATCCCCTTAGTGCCTCCACCCGCCTCATTCCCAACTTCAAGTCCAGCCCTGTTTTGCTATTCAAAATGACCCGAGTCCAGTCAGCGCTGCCCTCACGCGCACGGCTGTGGGGCCTTCAGTGGAGACATGGGGTACCCACTAGCCCTAGTCTCAAAGGAGGGACTTTCTCCCTTCCTTCCAGCCATCCACTACGGACAATTTCTCCAGGAAAGGCCTGTCCTGAAGCCCCTCTCACCTCACTTCGCGCTGTACTTTGTACTGACTTGATCCTGTGCAGGTCTTGCATGGTTATCTTCAGTTGTGAACTTTAAGCTTTTTTTCACTCGAACTGGTTCCCAATCATTATCACAAATTACTAAAACTTTTATAAAACTTAATAAATATAAACTCTAATTCCATTATCACTAAATAGAACAAAAGTTGCCTGCTCAGGCAAGTTCAGTGGTGTTCTTTTCAGAATAACTAGGAAATGGAAACCATTTAAATGTCTCTCAACTGACAAAGATAGTGAAGCTGTGGCATCTTACACCCCAGAGGTCTGAGGTCTAGTCACTGGTAAAGAAAAATGAAATCGGGGATATCAAGATGATTAAGATGACTGAGATGTTCTGTATGAAATAGTGAAAAATTCAATCAATTGTTTATAATAAATAAATAAGTACATTTTTAAAAGAAAGGAAAAATGAAATCTTGAAATTTAGGGGTAAATAGATAGATCTAAGAACTATTAAAGTAAGAGAAGTAACACAGACTCAGGAAAACAAATGACATATGTGCATTCTCATTTGTGGATGCTAACTCCAAATCCTCAGAGGTGAGTTCATATCCCGATATAATCTCAGAAGCCAGGAAAATGTAAAGAAACCAAGGCAGGAAATGGGGAAGAGGGATCCTGAGAGAAGGGATAGTAAGAAATAGGTGTTATCAAGATGGAAAACGGTGAAGGAGAGACTCCTCAGTGGTTAAGAACGCTTGATGTTCTTCCAGAGGACATAGCACATTCATTCCTAGCACCTAGAGGACATAGCACATTGATTCCTAGCACCCAGCTGGCAGCCATCAACCATCCATAACTCCCGTTCAGGGAGTCTGGCACCCTCTTTTGGCCTCTGCCAGGAATTGCACACATGTGGGGGCACTTACAGATGTGCAGATAAAGCACTCATACACTTAAAATAAAAATAATAAATAAAATATAAAAAAGAGGGAAAAGTGATAAATAGGAAATACTTTAACTGGGAAGGGTACAAAAGGGCTGCACAGGGCTTGAGAGAGGAAAGATAAACAATGCCTAGGTGGTAGTGAAAAGCAAAGGGGAATTTATTAGTTCAAAAGCATAATAAAAAATATACACATTCTCTCTCTCTCTCTCTCTCTCTCCATATGTATGTATACATATATGCATATATACACATGTATTTAGCTGAAGTTTATATAATTAAAACCTAGTGCTAGACAGGGGAAGAACCTTTCAATGTTTTGGTCTGGGTAGTTAACAACACTTCAAAATTAGTGGAAACTACTTCTGCAAAACTTCATTGTTTCCTATAATTCAAAGTTAAGAACCTATTGCTGAAGACACCACATGCTTAGAACATAGAACTTGGAGTAATCCAGCTGGAAGTGAGCTGAAGCCTCCCCACCAAAAAAAAAAAAAACCTCTCATAATATCAGAAGATACTGTTCCCGAGGCCACAGAAGAAAACCAACTATTAAACCCTTTAAGCTGTAAAGTATATGAACCACAACAATGACCCACCCAGAAAATCACTATTAGTGCAGTAATGCCACTTTTATCTTGGTAGCTATCTACAGCTGTCTAATTGGACTTAAGTCCTGCTCAGTGGGAGAGAACACAAGCCTGGTACTGGAAACATAATCAAATACCATGGCTGGTGATGACATAGATCCTAGAGAAAAGCTTACTTCTGCCATGTACCTAGATAAATGCAATTTCTTACTATATTTTAAATATGTATCCTTATATTTACAAATGAGCATACTCTCACCATTCATCAAAGAAGTTTCTTTTCACAACAGATGAAGAATATTGACTACAATGAAGCTCTACAACAGAGAATAAATGTCTGTGTGGTGCCCTGCCCCAAGTGGCATAATTACAATGTAACTTAAGGTTCAGAGGACATCACAGAACAGGGTGAAAAAGGCTATTAATGAATCTCTCAACTTTCACCAGCACAATTTCCTCATACAGCAGATGGAGATTAACACAAACAGCCATAACAGGGCAAAGTGCAGAGAATCAGAGACTTCAGAATGATTATCCCTGAATAGGACACTTGTATGAACATCTGCCTCCCAAGACTCAGGGATCATTGTGGAAGAAGGAATTAGAAAGATTGTAGTAGCTAGTGGATATGAATGACCACAAAGAAACAGCATTTTCACACACGTGGGAAGCTGCTCAGAGGAACTCACATCAATTGCAGCAGCATACACAAGACCCGTGTAGTCTCAAGTCAGACAAAATCCAGGAAAGAAGTGGGGTTGAGGGAAGAAGAGCCCCTCTTACCTCAGCTGAGGGATCACTGGTAGCCTAGAGATGCTGGAAAGAAAGGAGAGGTGGTTTTAGATAGATGAACCATGCTCTAGTGGGTTGACTCACTTTGAAGGACATTTGATTCAATGAGCTTAAATCTACATTAAATAGTATGTAAAATCAGGCAGGGGTAATTAGGAGTGCTGAAGATAGTTGAGGATATCTAAATATGATCAAAATATATTTTATAAAATTCTTAAAAATTTAAAATTTACAAAGAATTTAAAATTTCTTGGCTTCATCTACAAAAAAAATGCAAAGTTAAAGTCCAAATAATTAATCAAGCTCTCTGTTTTCCCTTAAACTGGCACATTTAAATAAATTCTAGTTAAGTAAAATTGACTAAGTCTGTGGAAAATTGAAAATTAATATTAAACAATATTTTCATTGCTCCATTTGTTTATGTTTCTACATAAATCCAAATATTCACCCCTTAAATTAGAAAAGGAAGCACTGTTATTCTTGAATGAGTTTGGTGAATGAGTAAGCACAATAAACAGTGTGCTCATATTCTATGTCATTTGCATCTGAATCTCAAGTTCATGTCCTTGCCACCAAGCTTCTGCTGGTTAGTCAATTTCACTTAGAAAGTGACTGCTACCTCAGAGAGTTAAAAGCTAACAGACTCAGCATTGTTTCCTCACTATCAGTGGGAACAATCTCATTTTTATATATTTTCTATGGTAGGATTTCACTTAGTATTCAACTTATACAGAGGAATATTATACTATAATATACTACAGAAAGAAACAATACCATTATTCTTTATTGCCATCAGTTTTAGAATATTAGCTACAGATATTGCTGGTCTTTTAACTGATAGTATAAATCATTTCTCTATGCTCTCCTTTTTGGCTTTGTGTCTGAAAGTCTGAATTTGGAAATTAAAATGCCCTGACACCTTGGACCTCAGGTTTCTGCCTTCATTGTACCAGTGGGATATGCAGAAATACAGGTAGAATAGAGAGCATAAGGCAGAAGAATGTGTGGCTGATAGAGCCCACTAGTACTTTATCTCTTTTATACAGTAGCATTAGCATTGTGTTATACAAATATGTCTTTAGAGGAAGAAAAATATATCAACAAAAAATATACACTCTCTAATGAGATATTTCTGGATTATAGTCCCAAGTGCACTCCACTTATAGGCTGTGGATTTGTGGGCAAATTAAATGAACTCTGTGTGATTTTTTTTCACCTGTACAGTGGGACTGTCCTAGTTTCATTTCTGCTGTTGTGATAAAAGACCATGACAAACAGCAACTTGATAGAAGCAAATAATTTTAGCTTAAAATCCCAGGCTAATTCCCATCATTGTGGAAAGTCAAGGCAGGTACTGCAAACAGCTAGTCATCACATCTACAGTAAGATAAATGCACACACACTTGCTCACTTCTGTGCCTCTCTGTGCCTCACTTGGCTTCTCGGCCTAGGAAAGGGTGCTACTCACAGCTGACTGAGTCTTCTCGCGTCAATTACCTTAATTAAGACAATCTGCCATTGGCCAGCCTGAGATACACAATATCTCATTAAGGTACTCTTTCCCAGGTGAGTCTAGGTTGTGTCAAGTTAACAAAGCTAACCACAAGAAATGACCAATCTTCAAGCATGCAAGAGCAAAACTACAAGTCCATAATGATGGTGTATAAACAATCTACTGAACGTCACAAAATCTTCTTCCCGTGTTCAACTAAACAGACTGAATATTCAAATATTTTTACAACTGTCTTCCATGGGTTTAATGAATTAGAGATAGGGCAGAAGTTTCGCTTTATAAAAGGGATATTTTGTAGGTGTAATTACAGAAGAGACAGAAATAAAAGGATAAAAGAGTCTATTAATTCAAGTATGTAACAAGCAAATTATCCAAATGAAAATACAAAAGGAGAAATTTCTTAAACCATAAATGACCACAGTGATGTAGTCGGGATAACATTGATAGTGTTAAAATATGTGGAACGAGTCTTTTAGGGTAGTGGAAGGAAGGGTACGGAAGAAGAAAGGACCCAACCAACATGTGAAGAATTAAGGTCGGCAAATTTCTAAAACATTATTGGGCAGATTCTTTTATTTCATGTTATTTACTATATTTTATTGCTTATGTTAGATCGTGTCAATTTCTTTCATTTATATAGTGATGAATCTATCCTTCAAACCTTCTGTCTTCCATTCATCCCTACCAACCACAACTTGTTCCTAAGGGTCTCTTTTCAGATCCTTGACTTGGGGTTTGGTTTTGTAACTGATTTAGTTTAACTAGGAATGTGTGTGTGTGTGTGGGTGTGTGTGTGTGGTGACCTGGTGACCAGTGGATTAAAGCTAAGCTATCCAGTAGACCCTCACCGAGTCACTAATTGGTATATAACTGAAGATAACATGTATGCATTTCCATGAATTTATCAGTATGAAATGCCCCAGCATGAAGGCTCGGGAAAGCTGAGCAAGCTCTCCATTCATGAATGAAAGTTAATGTACCATCTTGTACAGATGCTTTCTAGCATCATAGCTGCTGCGAGGTCATGACTGCAGTATCTGTGTCCTACCCAGAGGATGGCATTCAAAGCCTTCCCTTATCATCTTGCTCTTATACTTTAGTCCCCTCTCTACTCTGCTCTCTGAGCCTTAGAAGGAATGGTATAAGTATCTACAGGGCTCAGCACCCTGAGAAGTCATGAGTCTTTGAATCATCACTGTTTACTGAAGGAAGAGCCTTCTCTGATAAAGATTAAACATGTCATTTGGCTGTGGTATATAAACAGATATCTAGATGGCTGTTTAATGATATGTCAATTTAGCTAAAAATCAGTATTCATTTCTCTCTTATGTCCTACGTCTCTTTGAATGAATTTGCAGTACAAGGCATAACTTCATGTCTATAGAGCAAACCTCAAATTCAATCAGAGATTGATTAGCTACCTCCATACCAGTAGGCTCACTATCACCCAAGTATGCATATGTTGCCCGATAAGTTAGTCTCATAGTTCATGTTGATACCCCACTTGCCATGGTCATAATTATGGACTACAAAAGCTAGGTGCAAGGAGATGCTTTCAGCTGAATTTTAGCTCTCTTTTACTATATAACACAACAAAGATGTTTAGAAAAGTAGATAGGCAAATGTTCCAGAAGAAGAAAAAGCTAAAAATAACTCTTGCTTCTCAATTCCCTGCCCTTAAACCAGAGAATATAAATATAATTGTCTTCATTACTTTCCTGCTGCTGTGATAAAATACCATGATCAAAGATACTTATAGAAGGAAGAGTTCATTTGAGCCTACCGTTCTAGGGGAATTAGAGACTCACAAGGCAGGGAGTCATAGTGAGATGGCTGAGACAGAAGCAGATGCTGAGTCCTCACATCTTCCAGCAGGCACAAGAAGTCTGGAGTGACTGGAAATCCAGTAAAGCATCAGAACTCTCTAAGATTTCCCCCAGTGACGTACTTCTGCCAGCAAGACCTCAGGTTCTACAATCTACCCAACCAGAGACAAAGAGACACCCACCCAAACAGAGGGCAAAATGGTCAAATACTTGGTGCCTCTGGGGGACATTTTTATTCAAACCACCGCATTCCACTCCCTCACCCTCAGAGGCTCAAGACCATATAAAATTCAAAATGAATTTATTCCAACCTCAAAGTCCCTGTCGACTTTACCAGTATAAATGTTATGCAAAAGTCCACAGTTCAAAGTCTCCACTGAGATGCAGGACAATGTGTTAACTGTATGTCTCTGTAAAATCAAAAGACAAATTACACCAAATCCAGAAGTTTCACATCTGACTTATGGAATTTTTTCCCAAAGGGATTATACAGATCATCCTATCCAACTTTGAGGCTTGCAACATACATTTCTCTCTTGGACTGGTACCACTCACTGTATACAGCTCTCCTTGTCATATGGATCACAGCTCTGGCATTATGAACATCTTTTTAGGGTCTGCAGTGCCAAACACAATTCACCTTCATAGTTTCGTGCAATGACCATTCTTTATGCAGGGATGCCCTTTCTGCATGCTACCTGGTCCCAGAAGCTCTCTGAAACCTCAAAATAAGAACTAATGACTCTGCTCACATTTTTCATGCTTCTAACACCAGCACCAGGTGAATGATACTGTCAAAGATGGTTGCAAGTTTTGAATGGACCCTGGTCTGTTTCATCCCGTTTCAAAGCTTTTCTCTGCTGCGATTTTCTAGTAGAAAATCCACAAGCATTTTTCTTTCACAAGTTGAAGGCTTAGCTGGGGGTGGTCTTGCCCTGAAGGTATTCTTTTTTGTTGTTTAAGAACAAATCTCTGAGCTTCTCCTTAATCAACTTAATCTCTTTAATAAAGGCATCCACTCAGTCAGTACCTGTCTTGGCTCAAATACTAATCTTCCTAGTGGTCTTTTTCAATCCAAACTGCATTTCTTTCTGCCCCAATTACTCTTTTTCAATGTTGATTTGCATATATCCTCCACCAGTAGCCAAGCCATCATTTCTACATTAGTCTGTCTGGAAATATCCTCTGAAAAAGAAATTAGTTCATTGCTTTTCAACTTAGCATCAGGCAAGCTTTAGGCTGTGGGCAGACACTCTAGCCAGGCGCTCCTAAAATATCCAAGTTGCTGTTTAAGTCACTATTTTCCTCTGGAACTACTTTGCTCTCAGCAATACTTTCTGCCAGGATCCTACTACAGCTTTGCTTACAGCACTCAATTGATTTTCTAGTCCAAACTTCCAAAGTCTTCCACATTCCTTCAAAAACCCACTTGGTCAGTTTTGTTACAGCATCACCCATAATCCTGGTATCAAGTTCTGTCTTAGTTACTTTGTCTCTTGCTGTGATAAAACACCATGACTAAGAGAACTTATAAAAGTAAGAGATTATTTGAGTTTCCAGCTCCAGGGGAATTAGAGTCTGACATGGTGGGGAGGCATGATGAGGTGGCTGGAGCAGGAGCAGAAGCTAAGTGTTCACATCCTTCCAGCAGGCACAGGAAGCCTAGAGTGATTTCCCATCTGACAAGACTTATGAACTCTCTAAGCACACCCCCAGAGATATGCTTCCTCCAGCAAGGCCACAGCCTCTAAGATCTCCCAAAATAGTGCCATCACTGGCACAAAATGTTCAAATATGTGGAGCCTATGGGGCACATTCTCATTCAAACCACCACAATAATGCAAAAATTTTATAAAGATGATGTGCTTCTAACAACAACAAAAGACATCAAATATTTCCTCCAGGTCTTGACTATCTGACTTTTAGTTGATCAAATGAAAGCTAAATGGAAGCAGGTGTAACTTAATCATACCAGGTCCTTAAAATTGGATGACTCCAGTCCCTGTCCACTGAACCTTGATTCTCCTGCACCTTGATCAGCCCTACTCTCTCTGCAGTCTGTACTCCTTCTAGCCTTAGACCTAGGCCCACTCCTGTTTGTCCAGCTCATCTCTGGATTACTTTTCTAATCCAGACTAGCTCAGTCCTCCAGTTTACTTTGTTAGACACTGCACAGGCTGTCCCACAATACCCTTGGCCTCCTGATGTGCCTGTCAGAGACTGTTCTACCGCCCTCTTCAGTCAGATCCTGCCCATGGCACCCTGATTTTCCCGCACCCTGAGCAGTTCACCCTTTCTTCACATGCTGTGCCCCTTTTAGCCTTGGGCCCACTCCCCTCCAGTTCTTATGTTCCAGATCTTTGGACAACCCTGTTAGTCCAGACCCTGTTCACTGTGTTCTGATCCCCTAAAACCAAACTAACTGTATTCTCCAGCTACTGGGCCCATGCAAGCTCTACCTAGATTCTTAAGCCCTACAGAGCTTGTCCCCACTGCTGCCTTGCCCCTGGCCTTCTGAACTGACTGCCACAGACCTGCCTACTACTCTGGTAAGACAGACCCCACCCACTGCACCTTGATTCGCCTTCATCCTGAGCAGCATGACTCTCTTTGAACTCTGTCTCCCTTATAGCCTTGGGAGAAGGTCCACTCCTGCTCATCCAATCTCAGATCTCTGGACTAGGCTCCTAACTGAGACCCTGCCCACTGTGTCATGATCCTATGCATCCAGACTAGCTGCATTCTTCAGCTTCAGGGCACATTACTATTCTGACTAGTTTGCTAGACTCTCCCAAGGCTATCTATATATTTAGCTTGTCCTTTGACCCTGCTTGACCTACGTGCCACTGATGTACTACTGTTCTACTCATGTAGAACCTGAAACACACAACAGCCAATGTTGCATACCTGAGTGAAGAGCAACCAAGCCATGTCAACAATATAAACAACCAAACCAACTTAACAAAAACAGAATAGAACTATCTATTCTATGACCAAAAAGAAATAAAGAAAGAGAACACATCTATATGCCCAAACAACAATGCAAAAAGACAAATAATATGGAAACCCAAGAGAATATGTCCCTTCCAAAAACCCACCAGTCCTATAGAAGTATACTCCAATAAGAACCACCTAGAAGAACTCCGGGACCCAGAACTTAAAAGAGCAATCATAAACATGATCAAAGAACTTAAAGAAAACTCAAACAACTCAAAGAACACCAAGAAGCTATGAATAAACTCATGTCTGAAGTTTAAGAAAACCAGAAATGTGGCTGAATAAAATAACAAAAATAATTCAGGATTTCAAAAAATAATTCACAAAAATATAGAAATATTGAAGAAATCCAACGGAAAACAAAAGATATAACTGAAAAATATTAATGTCAATACAAAAGGAAAAAGATGAGAATGAATATAACACAGGAGATAAAATAAAGCAAAAAAAAGGAGGGTCTAATTACAGAAGCACAAAATAGGACCAATAACACAAATTAAAATGACAGTGACCAATACACACCTTTCCATAATAACTTTAAATATTAATTACCTCAACTTCCAGTCAAAAGATACAGGCTGGAATAAGAAGCAAAATATTTTTGCTGACTGCAAGAAACTCATCACACTTTCAAGGATTGGCATTATGTTAGGGTTAAAAACTCAAAAAAAAAAAATTCCCAAGCAAATGGCACTAAGAAGCAAGCAAGTGTTGTAATTCTATTATCTGGCAGAGTAGACCTCAAATTAAAACAATTAGAAGATATAAAGAAGGTGACCTCGTTCTGATCAGAGGAACAAATGAACAAAGAGATATTACAATCATGAACATATCTGCACCAAACTCAGGAGCACCCAGTTTCACAAAACAGTACTAGAGGACTATAAAGCTCTGTAATAGTAGTTGACTTCAGCATCCTACTGTCTCCAGTAGGCAGGTCAACTGGACAATGAATAAACAAAGAATCATCATACATTTAATGAACCTAAGAGACGTCTACAGAATATTCCAACCCAGCACCAGAAAATAAACCTTTTACTTGGCAGCTGATGCAAGTTTCTCTAAAATTGATCAGATACTGGTACATAAGACAAACTTCAGCAAGTACAAAAACCTGAAATAATTCCATGCATTCTATCAGGCCACAATACAATAAGAATTATAATCAATAGCAAAAGAAGCTCTAGTAACTAAATGGACTCATGGAGACTAAACAACACACTTCTGAATGATTAATGGGTCATAGAAGAAATTAAGAAAGAAATATAAGTATTCCCGAAACTAAAGAAAAATGATAATATGACACAATCAACCCTTTAGGACACTTTAAAAACAATTTTAAGAGGGAAGATAAGAGCTCTAAGTGTGTAGGGCACAACGCAGGATGGGCCTTAGCCTGGTCACCTGCTATGAAGAATAGAGGAATGGCTACCGTGGGCATGGTGTCCTTCTCTGGCTAGTCATGAGACCAGCCTCTGCCCAGCATCTGGAAAGAACCTGCACCGAGATGATCTACCTGGGCACAGATTACTATTGGCTGCAGTTAGGACCCCACGCATAAGGCAATTGGCTAACCAGACAGATAAGACTCCTTGCACTTCCTTAAATGAACTGAGTTTGCAGCAGCTCGCCCATCCACATGCTTCTCACACAGCTTCTGGAGTCTGCTTGTTGAATCCATGCCTACTCACCGCCCATGACGGAGCCCCTTCATCCCCGGACAACAGGGACCCCCAACTTAAGTGCCTATATTAAAAGTAGTCAGAAACAACACATATAAATCACTTAACAGCAAAACACAAGACTCTAGAAAGGTAAGAAAAAACCTAGAAGATAAGAATAAATAAAAAATTAAGAGCAGAAATTAATAAAAAAAGAAAACAATACAAGAATCAATAAAGATAAGAGCTGGTTCTTTGAAAAGTTAAACAAGACAGCTGACTTTTTAGCCCAGGTAACCAGAAAGAACAAATGAAATTAATAATTTAAAGATGAAACAGGAAAATATCACAACAGACACCAAAAATCCTCTGAACTATACCAGGGAAGGCTTTAAATATATATACTCCATGAAATTTGAAAATGTAAAAGAAATGGTTGAATTTCTAAACTCATGGAGAGCAACAAAGCTAAACCAAGAAAAGATCAATAGCTTAAACAGATTCATCACATATACAGAAATTGAAACAGCAATACAAAACCTCCAAATTCAAAAAAATCTGAGACACAGATGGAGTCACAGAATTCTACCATACACTCAAAGAAGATCTACAACCAATTCTTAATTATTCAGAAATACAGAAGCAGAGAGAGAATGGCCAAGCTTCTTCTATGAAGTCAGTAGCACTCTAATACCAAACCCAGGTAAAGACACAGGAAGCTGGAGGGAGCAGCTCAACATAGTTAAAGCTATATACAACAAACCCACAGTCAATATTATTCTAAGTGGACAAAATCTGGAAGCATTCCCACGAAAATCTGGAGCCAGGAAAGCCTATCCACTATCTCCACTCCTTTTCGATACAATGCATGAAAATCTTGCTAGAGCAGTAAGACAAGAGAAGAGAACTAATGGAATACTACTTGGAAAAGAAGAGGTAAACTTATCATTTTTTAAAGATGATACATTATACATAAGATTTCTCAAATGTTCCACCAAAAAAACTGCTAGAAATAATCAATTGTTTCAGGGAAGTGGCAGGCTACAAAATTAAGATATAAAATTCAGTAGTCTTCGGAAATACCAATAATTAAAGCAATTAGAGAAAACATTATGGAAATCCTCCCATTCACAATAGCCTCAAAAATACCTGGGAATAAACATAAAAAAAGACAGGAAAGATTTTCTCAGTGAAATTTTTAAATCCTTAAATAAAGAGATAGAGGAAGACACCCACTGATGGCAGGATCTACTGTACTCATGGATAAGTAGAATAATATTGTGAAAATGACCATTTTACCAAAAGAAATATATAGTTTCAATACAATCCCAATTGAAATCCCCATGACATTCTTTTACAGAGCTAGAAAAAAATCTCAGAATTTATATGAAATACCAAAAGATCTGGGATAGCCAAGGCACTCTTGAGCAAAAAGAGAAATGCTGGGAGGATTACCATATCAGAGCTCAAACTATATTACAGAAGTATAATCATAAAAAGATCATGGTACTGGCAGATAAAACAGACACATAGATCAATGGAAAATAACAGAAGGCCCAAAATAAGTGCATGAAATTTCAGTCACCAGATATTTCACACGGTTCCAAGAACACAATGGAGGAACGACAGCATTTTTATCACAAAGTAGTGAAAACCTGGATCGCCACATGTTGAAGAATGAAATTGAACCCTGTGGCAGGTTGAATGAGAATGTCCCCAATAAACTCCAAGTATTCAGACTTTTCATTCCCAGTCGATGGACCTGTTTGGGGAGGTCTTAGAATGTGTGGCCATGCTGGAGGAAGCGCGTCTCTAGGGATGATCTTAGAGAATTCTTAAGTCTTGCAAGATTTCCAGTTACTCTCTTCCTCCAGTGCCTGCTTGAAGATGTGGGCTTCTGCTTTCACTCTTCCTCAGCCCCCTTTACCACATTCCTTCTCTTCCATGATGGACTGTAATTCCTCTAGAACTCTGAGCTCAAGTAATTATAAATTATCTTAGTCATGGTGATTTATCTCAGCAACCAAAAACTAATTAATACAGACCATTATCTTTCACCTTTCACAAAGCAAATCCAAATAAAGAAAGAAAGAAAACCTCAACAAGAAACTTGAAACTCTGAGACTGTTAGAAGGAATCATACCCAGTACCCTAAAATATTTAGGTGAAGGTAAAGACTTTTAAATCAGACATCATTTGCTGAGGCATTAAGCTCAAGAACCAACAAGTGGGACCTCCTTAAACTAAAAAGGGTTTGTACAGGAAAATACACAAACAATGAAGTGAAGAGGAATCCCACTGAGTGCGAGAAAATCTTCATTTGCCACACATTCAGCAAAGGATTAAAATGAAGAATATACAAAGATGTCAAAAAAAAAGATAAGAAAATTAACAACCCAGTGGAAAACATGGGCTAAGAACCTAAACAGAGAGTTCTCAAACAAGTAAATGAAAATGAAGAAGAAACTGCTTTAAATGTGCTCAGCATCCTTAACAATTGTAGAAATGCAAATCAAAAGTAGATTAAGACTTCACCTTACCCCAGTCACACTGGCTAAGATGAAGAAAACAAGATGCCAAATGCTGGAGAGGATGTGAGAAAGGGGAATGCACATTCACTGCAAGTTGGATTGCAAACTCCTGCAATCACTGTGGGCGACAGTGTGAAGAACACTTGAAAATCTAAAAATGTTCCTACTATATGATCCGGTTATACCACTTCTTGGCATATACATAAAGGACTCATCCTACTTCAGAGAGACTTGTTCACCCATGTTTGTTGTTCCTATTTTCATGATAGTTCAGAAATGGAAACAACCTGATATCCCTCCACTGATGAAAGGATAATGAAAATGTGATACATTTACATAATGGAGTTCCCACTGAGGAGTGGGAAAGATGAATCATGACATTTGCAAGTAAATGGATGGAACTAGAAACTGTTATAGTAAGTGAAGTAACACAGACTCAGAGAAATAAATGAAGTATGCTCTCCTTCATTTGCGTATCTTAGCACCACTTATATGCGAGCACATATCCTGATTAACAGCAGGATCTAGGAAAACGGCAAGGAACCAGGGAGGTAAAGGGAAGAAAGAGCTTTAGAGAGGTTAATGGCAGGAAGCAGACGTTACACAGGGGACATGTGAAGAATGGGAGAGCGAGCGGGACACTGAGGGTACCAGGGAGGTCAAAAGGAAGACGGAACACAAGAGAGAGGGTTATGAGGTGTCAGATATTACCAAGGGGGGAATGGAGGGTACTTTAACAGGTGAGGGAGGAGGAGGAGGGAGGCTAGACAGGGAGAGAGGGAGAGGAGAGAAAAATAAAGCTTAGGTGGTGTGAAGAGTCAAAGGGAAATGTATTCACTCAAAAACTGCTGAAAAATCACACATACAACATCTGAACTTGAGTGCATATGTATGCCTGCAGGTCATAGAACAAGTAACACAGTGCGAGCTAGGAGAAATCTCCCTTCAAGCTATTGGTCATGGTGGTCCAAGAGACTCCCAAAATAACACAGGTTATTTCCACAGCCTTGATTACCTCCCAGAACTTGAAGGAAAGACCCTATTGCTGAAGACAGGACATACTTTGGACATAGGATTTGACACATGGAGCTAGAAATGACTTGGAAGCCTCCTCCCTGAAGACCAGCTCTCAGAGTTCTAGGGTAGACTGTGCAATCAAACAAAGACTCAGTGTAGAGCTGGGGAAATGGGCAGCAGGTTCCATCATTAGCTGAGGAACTATTGGCAACTGATTACTGTGGGATGAGGGAGTTGATTTTCTTTAAGGGAGTGACTCTAGTCTAGGCTGACTAGACCCCAGTTGATGAACTTGCACTGCAGTACAATATATATGTGAAATAAAATTTTTTAAAAATGAAAGAAATAATAAAGACCAATCCTGTCCTTATTACACAAGAAGTAAAGGAAACTCCAACTCTGGGAAAGGGATAGATAGATTTCTGTTCAGGTTTAAGGCATTTGTCGTATTGCTTGAATGGGCAGATGTTGGACAGTAGGCGAAACATTTGGTGAAGAATCTCCATACAAACACTAATAAGAATAATTTAATCTTAATACAAAACCACAACAGCATTTTGAAATGATGCCTGAGTTCAGAAGGGTCCCTTTTGCACAGAATCATACTGCTAAAAACAGTACTCTGTCTACACCTTCACCTCAGCTCTTAACCTTTAGGGAGAGACTCCATTGGAAATACCGATTCCTGATCTGTTTAACTATGAGACCGCAAATGTAGATGGCAGAACAAATGAGGAGGAAAGAAAGAAAAATGCTAGTGGTTTTTATTTATCCAAAAGGAGTTTGCACTGTAAGAAAACTTCACAAAACACAGTATAAAGGAAAAAATCACTTGATTATGCTGAAGGAATTAATATATCAAGTATATATGTGTTCGATACACATGCCAAAGCAGTGTCTAAGCACACAAAGCAATAATTAATAGACGTGTAAAGGAAGCTACAGCAATTCAGAGTAACACTGGGAAATTTTCAATATCATTTTGAATAACTGCCAGAAGTAAAGGAAGAATAACTGGGGATGGAGAAAGATTGACACTAAATTTATCAGACATTTTAAACTTTCTTAATCATACCAACAGAGTATCAGCCCTTTTAAAGTGTAAACACAATACTTTTACCAAAGATCCAACAAGTCTCAAGAAAATTAAAAAGACCTCTACTCATACATAGTTTATTCTTTATTCATGGTTAATTAATTATGACACGAGGAAGAATTATCAAAAACTTCCAGCTTTGGGGGAAAAATCATATGTACTAATCACCTCATAGGAATAATAGCTCATGCCAGGTGTGGTGGAACAAGTCTTTAATCCGAGCACTCTGGAGGCAGAGGCAATAAATCTCTGTGAATTTAAGTCCAGCCTTTTCTACATAGCGAGTTCCAGGCCAGCCAGGGCTACAAGAAGCCCCTGTTTTGGGGAAAAAAAAAAAAAAAAAAAAAACAACAAAAAACAAGAAAAGAAGAAGCAATAACTCATAGATCAAATAATATATAAAAGAATATTAAAAGGTCATTGAAAGTGTAGTATGAAATACACAAAACTAAAAACACAAACTATGAAATGTGTGGACTTAAAGTAGTGTGGCAGTTAAGTGGAAACTAATCTCAGCAAGAATTTATATTAGAAAATAAGTGTTACCAATACGCTCCCTTCAGCTCTGCCATTAAAAAGTACAAATCTGTGTCACTGAGTAAACACAAAGTAAGGAGAAAAATAAATCAATATGTTCAAATCACAGTAGAAAGAAATGAAATGTAAGGAAAGACAATGGATTCAAATCTGGCTGGTTATCTCAGAATTTTGGCTTAGCATGCACAAGGATCAGAGTTTAACACTTAGCACTGGGCGAAATACAGAGAGAGGAGGAGGAAGGAAGTGGGCGGGGCAAAGAGTAAAAAAAACGAGGGCAACCAAGAGGGGGAGCCATTTCCGTTAAATTATCTTTCTAAAGAGAAAATAAAAACTCCCTAATGTGACTGACAGCACTAAGATCAGTAGATACATATCTTAGTAACAGACTGGCACATCAATGGTCTGATAGGGCATTAGGGTTGCTGAGAAGATTGGACAAAATTTAATCTAAAAAATGTGAATAATTTAAAAAGATCGAAGCTAACAAATACACGAAACAAATTCAAATATAATGAAAAAATACCTAGAAAGTCAGAATTGTCAAAGCTCACTATATAGCAAAATAAAGATACCTGGAGGCCCTGTATCTATTAAAACAATTTAAATTGTAACTAATAACCTTACTAAAAATGCTTCAGAGGCAAAGGTTCTCTGGTAAACTTAGAAAATGTGTTAAACAGTGAAAATTACTGATTCAAATAAAGAGTATCAAAGTTGACTAGGAAAAAATGTTGCTTAATTTGCTCTGCAAAGCTCCACAGTAACATTGCAAGAGTCATGACAGAATAAAAGCAAAAACCAGACATCAATGACCATCACAGGTATGCAAGCAGAGTTCTAAATAGAATTTTGGCAAATCAAATCTATCTTTGTTAAATAGCATAATTTCTCATCACTACACAGAATCTATTACATTTGGATTTACCTCAAGTTCCTTTATACTCAGATTTCTCTGAGAGTAATTTGCGGTGATAGGATCATATATAATCACTGCAATAAAGAAAGAAACTATTTTTGTCAAGACCACTACCCATTCTTATTGGAAATTCTCAGAATCCTAACAGCAGAAATACATTTCCTCCAGCTTATAAAAGATTCTGATTACTGACATTCTTAATTTGAAGGGATTTAAATTTTCTTCTTAAAACCATGAAAAAAACAGAAATATTCACTTACACCTCCATTTATATTTTACTGGAGGAGAACTCTCAACGAGAACCTGTGTGTTTTACCGATTGATGGAGGGATGAATTGATATTGTGTGTGTGTGTGTGTGTGTGTGTGTGTGTGTGTGTGTGTGTTTTATAGGCACAGTGGAGGTCAGAGGTCAACTTGCAGGGGTTAATACTCTTCTACCATGTGGGTATACGGTCTCTAACTCAGACTATGAGGTTTAATGAAAAGTGCCTGTAACCACTGAGCCATTCCTTTGTCCTCAGTTGTGTTTTGTTTTGTTTGAGATAGTGTCTCCCTGTGACCCCAGCTGAACTAGAACTCTCTATGTAGTAGTGTAGCTCCATCTCACAAAGACCCACTTGTCTCGGCTTCCTGGGTACTGGGATTAATGATATCCACCACCACATCTAACTCTCAAAAATGTTTTATGATAAGGAAAAGACAAAAATTATCTTTCTCATTTGGAAAGTAAAAAGTAAAACTATGTTCTTGTTTAGGCAAAGGGTAATTAAAAGAACTCATCTAATACAATTGACATAGAGATTTCTTGGAATTAACAAATGAGTTTCCTGAGTCATAGGAACTAGAGCAATATACTGATACAATTGTATTTATATTTCACCCAACAGAAATTTGAAAATTGATGTGTAATTTATACTAGTACCAAAAAGATATACCTTAAGAAAATGCATGACAGTATTTTGTAGAGCACTTTCATGAACAGTCGTGGAAAGATCTAGAAACTTCTGGAGGCACCATCTCTCTTGGTCTCAAGCAACTGACGCCAAGGGTCAACCTGGCACTGTCCACTAACACAGAGGGTTAGCCTGCGCTATCGGCTAACACAGAGAGAAGAATGCACTATTGGCTAACACAGAGGGTTAATCTGCACTGTGCACTAAAACAAACACAGAAGGTCAGCCTGGCACTGTAGGCTAACACTACACGTTTCCATTCTCTTCATTTGTTTTTACCATAGGAAAGACAAAAGAATTAGAACAAAGTCTCAGAAAAAAATAGGTCTTTAGTTGGAAATCGAAAGCCTGAAAAACTAAAAATCATTGCTGAGAAAAATTAAGGCAAACAAATTTGATTCTGGGTGGATGCAAAGGCTAAATACTGAAAAGAACATTCCCCTTCTTAAACTATAGAATAAGTGTAGTTCCACTTAAAACCCAACAACAGCCCTATGTACAAACCAAAGAAATGATTAAATAGATCCCATGGAAATACAGCATCCTAGACTATATTAAAGACATTAATCATAAATAAACAAATTTTCAAGTTTGACTCTGAAAGTTTAAAACATTTATTCTTCAAATGACACAATTAAGAAAGTGAAGGCTGGAGAGATGGCGCAGAGGTTAAAGTACTGGTTGCTCTTGGCGAGGATGAGGGTTCAGTTCCCAGCACCCACAAGGCAGCTGACAACCATCTACAACTCCAGTTCCAGGGAATCCGATGCCCTCTTCTAATCTCTGTGGGCACTGCACAACATGGGTGCACTTACATACGTGCAGACAATATACTAAAACACATAAAATAAAAATAATAAGTTAATATAAATATAATAAAATAAAAACCTGATTTTAAAAATCAAGTAAAGAAAGTGAAAGAACACTTATGGGACACATAAAATGTTTTCAAGAAATTATCCCACAGAGAGCCTGTATTTAGGCAACCTAAATGATTCTAAAAGTTCAGAAGAAAACAAAACCTCTAATATGAAAATCTAGAGCACATTTTGAGGAGATTCTTCAAGAAAGATGGCATTCGGCTGCTAGAACACACACTCGATGAAATGCCCAATACCAGTAGTCATCAGAAAACTGAAAATGAAAACCACAGTGATAAACACAAAGTAGGATGAATTAAAAGGCTGAACAGATGATGCCTTAACTAGGAAAGGGAAAAACTGGACATCTGATAAATATTCAGTGAAAATCCAAAATGACTCATTCATTTCAGGAGCAGTTGGTTAGCTGCTCTGCAGTTACACTCCACTTCTAACAGTTCATCTAGGAGAATAAAAACACATATAGATACCAAGAATCTACATAGATTTCCATTTCAGCTTCATTTCTTACTATTCCCCCCAAAAAGATTATTCAAATAACTGTCAGGAGGCAAATGAATGGTCAGATTGTGATGGCTCCATTACATTGGAATACTTCTCAGTATTAAATGAAATTACTGAGGGTTTGTGATAGAGGTAAGACCAACATGCAAATAAGTTGTCTATAATTATATGTATGCAAATTTATGGAAATGAAAACAATGCATAGAAATGGGACACAGACAGTAATTGCCTAGGAGTGGAGTTAAGTGAAACATGGAGAAGCAGGCAGCCATGGAACCGAAGTCTTTTGAGTGAAAGTCCCAAGGTTGCTGATTACAATAGCTTCATAGGCTTGCATACAGGAAACTAAGCTGTCAGCTTTAAAAATATGCACTGACTTATGTCAGTTACACTGTATTAGCCTTGAGTAGTTTTCTGCTTTAAATGATTAATTCTATATTAGATTCTTTTATTGCTCTGACAAACTGCCAAACTTTTTCAAAAGTAACTTGGAGTGATAAATATATATTGTGTCTCAGGATTTCAGAGGTATCAGCCCTTGAGGGTGAGAGGCCTGGTGTAGGCAGGACCTGTTTAAGAGGCTTTTCATATGACTGCCAGACCTGGAAGAAAACAGCTCAAGCTAGAGCTAGATGCAGTTATAACAGTCAAGGCCCACCATGGGGGACCTACATCTTCCATTCAGGGCTCAAGTTTCAGGGGCTTCAAAGAGTGCCAAGAGCTGGCAACTCTATGTTCATACACAAGAGCTGGGCATAGATATTTTATAGGAAACAAGAGCAGCAACACAAGAAAATAAAACAAACACATTCACTTTCAGTGTGTGAAATACAGGCCATAAAACTGAAAGCCAACTCTACGTTTCATGTTGAACATAACTCTCAGGCTGACTTTGCCCTCCCATCAGAATCTGTGGGCTCACAGGAGCATATTTGCAACACATTGCTTTTCTGTGTGACATTTCCTTCTCCTTCTTCTGGTTTTGTGGGAAACAGAACGATCTGCTCCAGAAATTAAGACAGTGTCTTTATTTGGCACCAGAACCAACAGATGAGAATAAAGGACAACACAGACTTGCCCAAGTTCAACAACAAAAAGAGACAAACATTTCCCCTCTCACGCTTCTTAGTTTTTCATTCTAGGTGATTTTGAATGTATTCTGTGACTTTCTTTGCCTGCCAAGGAGATTCTTTCAACAGGGCTTCCAGTTAAGAAAGCATTTTCTGAACATGGGACTCTATCATTTAAAAATATTTTAATTTATTGTTTGAGAATATCATACATGTATAAAATGCTCAGTAATCAAATCAACCTCCACTCCATCATCCAGATTTTCTATTATCCTTCCTTCCACTATTCCCTGCCAAACTCGAAGTACTTTTATACAATTTCTTTATTCTTATTTTATGTGTATGTTTTGCCTGCATGTTCGTCTGCTACTCCATGAGTCTCTTAACATAGTGGTTAACAATACCGCCTTTCATTCTATATATAAATCTGGAAAATTTAGGATATGGGTGAGAATATTTCCTCATTATTTTCCTTTGAACTTAATTTTCTAAAGTCCTTGAATCAGATTTAACAGTATGTTGGGACTGAAGAGACCACTCACTAACTAGTGAAGCAATTACTGCTATTTCAAAGGACAGTCCAGTTCCCAGAATCCACATTTGCTGACTCACAACTGCCTGTAATTCAATTTCCAGAAGTCTGACACCCCCTTTGGAACTCCATGGGCATCTACATACAGGTGGCACATACACACAAAGGGACTCATAAATGAAAATAAAAATAAGACTTAAATATTAACATGTTTATCTTTCTGGTCTGGGTTACCTCACTCGGGATGAGTGTTTACAGTTCCATCCATTTAACTGAGTACTCATAATTTTGTTTTGGAAGCTGAATAATATTCCACTGTGTGTGCACCACATCTTCATTATCAGCTCATCAGTTGATAGACATCTAGGTTGTTTCCAATTTTGGGCTATTATATATATATATATATATATATATATATATATATGTATATATATATATGTGTGTGTACAATATATATAATACATATTATATGTGTATTATAAAAAAGGATTATATGGAGTTACCTTGTAAAAAGGGAACATTGCCCTTAGTAGATACCATATGTTATTAAAATAAAACTCCAATGTCAGGAATGGAATCCCTTCATTAAGATGCTGACTAGGGTTCCAATAGACCGTGAAACACTAATGATCATTGCCTCTGCTCTTGAGGAATCGCCATAACATGACAAGAAGACATTATCGCTGGAGACACTACATACATGAGGTGTAAGCCAAATGGAGAAATCAAGCTGGTGCTGACTTCAGAGCCTCATCTCCACTGAATAGCTTTCATAGTGCTGGAAGGTGTCAAGCATGCTACCAAGAAGAAGAAAAAAAATATTCATCAGCCTTACCCAGCTGTGATTCCTGCAAGCTACAACAATTAATCTGGAAAGATAGGCCCATGGTACAATAGTAGCATGAATATTATCGGAGTCACCAATTACACTCTAATTGGATTTAGGCCTGTTTTATATGATGGAGCTCGGACCTTACATTGATATTCAGCTTAGGAACCTGAGACTAGGCAAGCACAGGGCATACTGGAGAGCTGAAAAGTAGCTTTCTATTAAATAGTTATCATATTAAGCTGACTCCTAGTGACTTGTTGTTATACTGATGGATTAAGATATCTCTCAACTCTCACCAGATATGTTTCCTTATACAGCAAATTGTGATTAGAACAGAAACCCATAACTGGTCAATGTGCAGAGAACAAGAGCCTTCAGAGTGTTTACTCGTGAGTAGGATATTTCCCAAAGCTCATCGATCATTGCAGAGAAGAGTGTGGAAAGCCAGAGATGGTAGATGGCCACAAGGAAACAGTTTTCCAGACATTTGGTCAGTTAATTACAGGAACTCACATCAACAGCATGCACAAGTCCCATGAAAGCTCAAACCAGAAAAATCCCAGCATAGACATGAGAGAGTAAGAAACCCCTAGCTAAAGACATTTTTGCAACTGATGGCTACTAGAAGGAAAGGCAGTCTCCTTCAAGTATAGGACTCTTACTAGTTTAACCAGATTCAAGTGGACGGACTTACACTGAAGGACTTTGGGGACACAGATTAGTATCTATTGACATATATATGTACAATAAATTATATATATGTATATATATATAATTACATTAAAGTGGGGATGTTAAAGGGAGATGCAGATAGGGATGGTGCAGATTGTGGAAGGGATCTAAATACCATCAAATTACATTGTATAAAACTCTCAAAAATTACAAAATTACATAAAATTTTTAAAAAACTAATATATTTCAACTCTTTGACCTACTAATTTTACAATTTTACAAAACATTAAGTACTTGGACAGAATTCATATTTTTCTTCATTTGTGTTAAATGAAAAATAGTTGCTTATATCATGTAAGTATGCATATTGAGGCTATTCAAAGATTCAATACATAATTCTTGAATAGAAACATGAGAGAATGCGCTTGACCTTGTTGATTTGATAGCACCTGTGTTGAT
Organism: Eospalax fontanierii; assembly: GCA_035773235.1. Classification (NCBI taxonomy): domain Eukaryota; kingdom Metazoa; phylum Chordata; class Mammalia; order Rodentia; family Spalacidae; genus Eospalax; species Eospalax fontanierii. The sequence goes on along the minus strand of CM069547.1, from coordinate 46,136,603 downwards.
GACCAGAGATGCCTTTCCCTGCTTTACTTGGGCTGTTCTATAAATGTGTGAATTTTCAGAGATGAACTGTATTTCCATTGTTTTTCATTTATTTACCAAAATATTCTCTACTGCACAGTTGTTGTCTAAGGAGATTCAGGACATGTTTTGCAATGGAACATATTTATTTCCTCTGTATGTGTCATGGCAGTATGCAATTAAATTATTAAGAAGATTTTAATTATGTTCACTCTGGAAGTAATGGAGATATGATAGGTTATTTTATGCTATAATGATGCTTTTCCCTCTGCCCAGTCTACCATGAAATGTCAGGTAGACATTATAATGCAAGCATTTCATCTTTCAATTCTTATAATTATGTGGGCTAAATTTACTGGAGATTCTGCTGAATTTCTCTGAGCTTGTCATTCAGATGGAGATTATAATTTCATTTGTGTTTAATAGTAAGTCTTCTGCTCTCTCATCTGAATGTTCTGACTTCAATTATTTTTACAAATCAGATTAGCCTTGTTGGCTTCAATCCATTTCAGTCATTAGGAACTTAAGAAAGGACTGTATTCTAAGCAGCTGCCTTTCTAGTGGTGATTATCAGCAGGACCAGTGATTCTGGGGAAAGAATGCATTTTCTCCTTCTGAGAATCAAGGTGTGGATTATAGGATTAAGCTCATCCTCCTCACCCACGTAGCTCAAGGACATGTGGAGAATGTTCTTGTCCTCACTCTAAAGTACAATGGCTCTCTACAGGACTAATCAAAGCTGAAAACTAACAATGTAAATATTACTAAAAGCACCCATCTTTGCACTCCAATAGTAATTTTGCAATGGGGTTACTGCTTGTAACATCACTTTCAATTAGCCAGTCTACAATACAGTGGAAACACTTCTTCTATTTTCTCCAGGCATTTTAATACTATACTCTATTGCAAGATTAAAGATATCACTATATATCAAATTTAATAAATTTATGCTTTAATGCTAGTCTTGGATGAGATACAATAGTGCTGAAATCATATTCACCACGTCCCCCAGACTTTGTAAAAGGCACCGTACATCTTAAATGAAACAAGGAACAAATAAGTAAAGGACTTATTTTACCCCAATGGTTCATGAACTAAGATTTATCCAGTGTACAATCAAATCACACCTTGCTTTTTAATTGAATCATTTGCATGTGCTGTTAAGAAGAAATGCAAAGCAAGATGTCTGTTTGTTACTAAGAATCATTTGTTAATTATATCTTCTATGTGTGGAATAAGAAAGGAAAGTCAAAACCTCTGTTACTTCCGCGCTGGAATAGGTAAACACATGAAGCCACACTGCCTCTTTACCTTGCCCTAATTAAAAAGCAGTAATGAGTAAGCCTTTCAAGGACAAGCTACTTCTACTGCCTTTCACTGGGAACCATTTTGCAATTATGCTTATGTCTTTGTATCAAGTAAAATTCAGGGCATTATGTGTGTGTGTGTGTGTGTGTGTGTGTGTGTGTGTGTGTGTGTGTTGAGACAGGCTCCAGCCCCCTGGAACTCATTTGTCTGACCCCATTTCAGGGTCTCATTTCACAGAGATCTGCCTGCCTCTGCCTCCCTAGTGCTGGGATTAAGGGTGTGCCTCAGAGCCCTACTGATACTTGCTTCTAGAGTCAAGAACTCCCTAAGTTCTCTACCCTGATAATCTTCTCATACATTTGACATCTCAGATGTTTAGTGACCTTACCACGAAGTCCTTAGATCATGGCTCCATCTGCCTGTAAACCAACTCAAACTGACTGTATTATCTGATTAAATCCATATGTTTTTTAAGACTCCGGGTACGCTGCTTCTGAATCTGAACTCAGTTTTTCTCTCATATTTGTTTATATGAATTGGATATGGCAGGCTGCAGTGATCAACCGCAGGGCCTGTATTCAACATTGTTATATGTAAGTAAATGTAATTTTCCACTTCCTATTCTGACAGGACAGGTTCACAATGCATGATGAGCCAGTCTTTGATAGTGTGCCTCATGCTCCATGTTCTACGCTCACTCTGATCCCCTCATTTGCTATACTATCGCCCTAACATGTGATACTTTTGCCTTTCCGCACCAACCCAAAGCCTGTTGTGCACAGTCTCATTTCTTTATATAGAGATGCAGGACAGTGAGGCCCAACCACAAAGATTCAGTGCACAGATTGAAGTAGAAAGTCTAGTTAGTCCTGAGGTAGACCATGGTGATACTGATATCAGTTTACCATTAGTAGATAGCACTTAAAATTCAAGTCACATTGCCTCTTATTACGGAATTGTCACCGTAAAATTTTGATCTTATTTTTTTATTTCTAAACCATTTATCCAGATAGACAGTGCTGCCTGGAAAATGTACCTGTTAGATTTGGAAGTTTCCTTGTTCTTGAAATAATAAGCTCACGCTCACACTGTAATTAACTTCTCATAAAGCTATTTCTGCAAGTCAAGCACTCAGGACCATTTGACAGTTGTATTTCTCATCACGAATAAATAAGTTGGCATTGTCAAGTTTTTTTCTATGTTTTAAACAGAGGCCTGCTTTAGAAGGTACAGTACAAATAGGTGGGCAGAAGTTAGCTTCCAGGTGATGAGAAAAGCTAAGCTGAGAACAGAGCTCCAACATTTGAACAAAGGGACAGAACTCTTGAATCTACCCAGAATCCTAAGGATTGAATACAGTAGACCCAGCTTAGCTTCCAAGAGCTGGGTAACTTTAGAGGCAGTGAAACTAGCTCCCAACCAAAATCCTTCAACAATCAGGAGAAGAGAAAAGGTGCAGTGAGAACTTTCAAGAAATAAAAACCATCTGCGTTTCTGGACATGGGGAACCCCTAGGAGGGATATTGTGTGTCAGGGCAGCTGCCAGACCTGCCTCCACAGAGCCTCCTAGGCCAGGCCTTGTTTCTTGAAGCAGCACCAGGGACTCTGAGGCCGTCTAAAAGCATGCTGGTTGATAAATATCGGAGCTTGCTTTGTTTCTCTTGCAAATCAGTATTATGTCAGACACTTAGCAGGAAGAAATATGGACTGGTGGTGATCAATATGTCCAGAAATTTCTGGACATTGTAAGACAAAATGTTTTTCTCCTACAAAACAAAGGTTGCAGATGTCTATTCAGAGACCAGAGCAAGTTATCAAAGGGGGCATCTCAAAACTAAGGCGTGAATTGCAACTGAAAGACATGCTGGTCCATAAGCACAGCAGGTGCTGCTGAAGGTCATTAACATGCAGTACAAAAAGCCCACTGAAGCCCCCCAGAGCTCCCTAGCCTACCATGAGCAGGCATCCACCGACATGCCCACACCTTGGAAGCAGACCTAAGAGCAGTCTGGCTTGTGAGGAGGCTCTGTGTTATAGGCTTGCCAAACCTACCTTATGTTCATGGCATTTTGGAAGAACTCTGTTGGAAGATGACTTCGTGTCAGTTTTATGATACTTCTGGATTTTCTGGTTTATTTATTTATTTATTTATTTATTTATTTTTGAGATAAGGGTTTCCCCTGTAGCCCAGGCTGTCCTTGAAGTCATGATACCCTGCCTCAGCTATCTAGTGCTAATTTCCTGAGTACCTTAGAAAATGCTTAGGGCTTTGATAAGTGGAGTCTTTTGTCTTTAGCAAAGTTTGGACTTTTAGAGTCGTGACACAGATTCTTGCTTTTGGTTTTCTGTTTGTTTTAAACACATTTTTATTTTATGTGACTTCATGCGTTGATTTATCCCTTGTTAGATTAGTTTGCTATAACCTGAAGGAATAAATTTTAACCGTTTGATAAGGCAAGGGGTACAGAGAGTTTGGTTGTCAGACTATATAAACATCCTTAGTAGTTTAGACAAATATGCAAAGTTGTTATCTACAAAGACTGAACTACATCAAGAGTAATCTAATACAACACTGTATCACATTCAGAGCAGCAGAGTCAGGATATTTTTCAAATGGTTTACAAAAGGATAAAAATACATTGGATTAACATAGTATTGTTAGAGGAGAATCCTTATGTTGATGCTGGTTTTTATTTGAGAGTGGCTTTACTCTTAGACTGTGCTGTACGGGTCAAAACAAAGGACGGGGTCCAGTAGGTAACTGAGGCATGATATGATAAACCTTGTTTGGAGTATATCTGGGTTATTTGCTTGTGTTGTTTTGTTTTGTTTGTTCAGAGAGAATGTACCTCTTTACCCCAAACAAATGCTCCTCTGTCCTCTGAATAGTTAGTGCATCTCCGGCTCAGTGTCATCCTTTTTGTTCTGCAGAGATTCAGTTCTCCTCTCATACACACTGACATCCAGTCTGAGAAGTTTCTGAGTGCCCCGCCCACGGTGTTCCAGGGCACAGGAATTTTAACTTTATTTTATTTTAACACCACTTAACTCCCTGTGAGTTATGATTTAGAACTGTGTTGCTTTCTCTGCTGTATGTCTGGGAGAACTGGATATTATTTTCCTTGAACACACAAGATCTTCTATACTTTTGCATATGACACTTCTAATTATTCCTCTTCTTGTGTTTCATTGTATGGTGTTTGGCACATGGACCCTTGAGCACCAGCCTGAGACTAACAAATTCCCTTAATGAGGATGGGCAGGTTAAAGAGAGATTCAAAAGTTGTCTACACTGGGCATGGTAGTAAAGCTATAACCCTAGCACTTGGGAAGTAGAGGGTGAAAGATTAGTGTCAAGGCTATCCTCAGCTAAACTACAAGTTGGAGGCTGGTCTTGGCTGCATGAGATCCTGATGCAAAGAACAAACAAAACAAACACCTGTTTGGTGAAGCTCTTAACTGGCCACTTTAGATGCTAAATAACCTGACTACATTTGGCCCATCTTTCAATAATAAAGGTGATGCAAATACTTATAAAAAGAGAGAAATAAAGATCATTTAGCAAAGACAGTGAGTTTTGTATGTCTATTTGAAACATCCTAGAGTCATCTGGGAGCAAGGTCTTGTTTGAAGAATTGCCTACATCCAGTTGGTACCTTAGCATGTCTGGGAAGTGTCTTCTTTTTGATTGATGTGGGAAGGTGCAGCCCACTGCAGGCAGCACCATCCCTGGGAAAGTTGTCATGGGCTATATAAGGTAGTTAACTAAGCATGAGCTTGAGTGAAACAAAAAAAACATCCTCCATGGCGCCTGCTGCATGTCCTTGCCTGTGAGAGGTAATGCTACTTGCAACAGCTAGTAGGTCTGCCATCATGTTCCTTCCCTAAGTTTCTGGCCTGACTGCCCACCATGATGGACTATAACCTGGAAGTCATAGGAGGAAATAAACCCTTTCCTCCACAAATTTCATCAGTGTTTATCACAGCTACAGAATTAAAGTACAACAGGGTCAGACTGAAGAAACCACAAAATGGGTGTATCTGGAAGAAGCGGAGTTGTGAATTTGACTCATCACGAAAATCTTGGAGACTCTCTTGATAGCCTGAACTTCACTGTGATTTCCACATCAGTTCCTTTCACCAATCAGTGGGGCTCATCTGTGCCCACAGAAGCTTTTACTCTCAGGTCCTGCTCCCTATACAAGCAAGGGTTACATTGTGATGTGTTAAACGGTATGGGTTTGTTTCTTCTATGTGTGTGTAATCAAATATGTCCCAAAAGTCAAACGAAAAACATTTCCTAGGTTAATGCAGATAGAAACAGTTAAGCTGAGGTTGGCTGTTAGTCAGTTGATCTTATCATAGACTTCCAGATCATGGCATTCCACGCAGGACTTTTCCATTAGAATCTCAGTGAAATTAAGCTCCTTATCCACTTGTTTCCTTTGCAAAATTGTCAGTTTCAGTTCTGCTGCCTCTGTTTTCAAATGTGCATTTGAGTGGTACCCTTTATTCATGAGTTCTAAAAATTCTCCCTGTTTAAAAAGGACATTTCTACAGTACTGTTTGCGTCTGCCTCTTCCTAACGACTCATAATCAGCTTCTGCAGTGTGGGCAGCATTATCTTCTTCCTTGCTATAGTTCATATCACGCCACTTACATACTCAAATGTTTAATTATCTTTTTTCATTTAAAGATTAGATTTCAATTTTCTCTGCATAATTGAGAATACACATCACAATTTTGTTCAGACAATGCATTTCCAAGTTGATTCTGTTTTCCCCTGTCTTAAAGTGTGCCTTGCAATTTTGGGACTGGACCAACAACAGAAGAGGGTGGGCATTTGTATCATTATTCACTTAACAGCTCAAGAATCAAAGAAAAACAGAATCCAATTCTCATCAAATACTGGGTAAGTCAATGCAGCTCTACTCATCCTTTATTCAAGGGTGGATATATCTAATACAAACAATGAAATTAGTTGTAAATGAAAATAAATTGCAAGTTACAGATCTGCTATCCTACTAATTATTTCTAAAATTAGTGACAGTTAAACATACGACATGTATTTTTAATGAAGCAGAGAAATTATACTTTTATACACATCAGATAAAAAATTAAACATAAAAATAAACATTTGGAGAACATTTTAACAGTAATTAGCTTCTGTATGTACACATAAACTATGACTATGATTCTTCTTAATTGATAATATCCTAAAAACTACATGAGCAAGCAAACAAGAAGTCTTGAGTTATTTACAAAAGAATAACTTACAGTAATCTAAAATCAGAAAAACGATAGTTTAAAATGTGACACATTCTTTCCTCTATGTCAGGAAAAGGAGGCAGTATGAATTCTTAAACTGGATTCATTTTTATTTATGGGTACATGGATGTTCCTGCTTATTGTATGTGTGCCACATGTGTGCAATGCTCCTGGAAGACAGAAGAGAGTGCCAGATCATCTGAAATGGAGTTACAGCCCATTGTAAACCTCTTGATTAAGATGCTGTGAACCACTTGGTAGTATGAATTTTAATGCTAGGAACAACCAAGAAAAAAATAGCAGTTATATGATATACTATTTTATGTAAACCCTGTCAGATCTTGACTAGGTTATAGTAAGCATATATACTGTATGTTCAGATTTCAATGATTATAAATGTTGTTCCCATACGCAAAACACTGCATATATATATATATATATATATATATATGAAATAGTTGCCTTATGAAGAATGTAGAATTCAAAATTTCATGGATTCTTCAGTAGTAGCTGATATGTGTCACTTTCTTGTGGTATAAAACAGGGGGTGTTTTTTATTTTTCAAGAAAAATGGAACTGAAATCTTTCTATAGTGATGACTATTTTTAATTTACGTGTTGTTTGTTTTTGGACATACATGTAGAATATAACTTTTAATTTAAATGCCAAGTCAGAGCATAGCTTGTGAAATCTATTAAATATCAACTAAGCATTTACATGCACATTAATATATACATACCAAAAAAAAAAAAAAACATCAAGTGACTCAGCAGGTAAAAAGCTGGTCCTGTAGGACAGAAACCTTGATTTTGACACTCAGAACCTGTGGGGGAAAAAGAATACCAGCTCCCAAAGATGTACCATTTTATAAATATAATTTAAATATAAAGACAATATTATCAAAATGTGTTTCTCTAGAGTTAACAGATTGTTTAACAAATTGTACATACACATATTATATATATATATATATATACACACACACACACACACATATATATATATATATATATATATAATATGTGAGGGATTATCTGATAGTAGTACAAATTGGAGAACAGTAGGGAAAGGTCAAAGCCTAAAGGCCCAGATGATCTGTGTCCCACCTCAAGCATAAGTTGTGAGGCCGAAGGAATGAAGTCTCCGTGCTAATGGCTTTTTGTAGTCTTTGGGTTTCCAGACTGAATTATTTGCTCCTTCCATTGTCTTTGAGTGAGAAATTTTGCTTTACCCAGTCCTTTAGCATGGGTGCTGGTCGTAGTCCCAAGCACTCCGGATAAGTATTCAGAAGCACTGGGTATCATAGTACTTTCTTCCAACCAGGAAGATATGGACAGGTGTCTTCTTCCCAAGCTTGTGGCACCCGTTTGCCTAGGATCATCACAAACTTGTTTGTTAACACTCCACAGGAAAGAAGGGGCAAGGAGAATCAGTCAAATTGTCCAACTGACCAGTCTGCCCTCCTGGCGGGAAGAGGAGAGACTAAGAGCATAAGAAGAAGAAGCCACAGGGAAGCTCTCTCATCATTTTTAATGACTGTGGGGAAGTCACAATTCATGCCTGGATGGAGACTTTCCATTGTGACCTTAGTGGGGAGCACCCACGCTCCTGAAAGTAAACCCTCATCCACTACTCTATAAGTAAGTCCAATAAACTCGTTTCTTAGACTGAAATTTGGTGCAATATTACTTTTGTTTGTCATAGGGACCAAGGAAGGAGGGGGCAGACATTGTTTGCACTGCCCAGAAGGATATTTTGCTGCACAAAGCTTGGCCAAACATCTGGACCAACAATGAAAACTTGTAGAGTATGCTAGGTTTCGAGTATTAGAACAAACCATACCTAACCTAATGGACTCAGACATTTGAAAAAAATGCATCTCTATATTTTTCTTTCAATTATGGCAAAATATATAAGACAATCAGACAGAATAAAAACTTTATTTCCTATTGAGAATATGTCTGATCATTTGTGATACTACATTGACTATGTATATAAAATGCAATTGTCTGTTTTATGAAACTAGTATTTTATGACTATAAGTAACTAAACCATAATGATAATCATAGTTTTTCAAAGACAAGAAATACCCAATAACAGAAATAAGAATGATTTGTACTCATTTTTAACCACAGAATCATCTCAGTTTTATATAGTAGTGCAGATACATGGAGATAGTGTACATTAATATGTTGGGAATATGAATCCTTCAAAATCCCCCAAAGTTTTAAAGAAAATATTGAGCTTAGTGATGCTTTCTATTGAAAGCAATAGTACCTAATAATACAATTTAAATGAGGTAATTTAAGTATTTGCTTCATATAAAACTTGAAAATTAGGATATAAATAATCATGATTTAATTTACAAGACAATTTTTATTCTACAGTGTATTAAAGATTTTAGATGATTTAAGAGAATTAATTTTAACTGTGAAGTGTTAGCTTCCTGGCAGACTCCTAAAATGGCAACGCCCGGCCGAATATTTTAAAATGGCAGGTACAAACAGTTCAGACAAGTCCCTCTGCTTTTCCAGAGACCAACCAATCCAGGCTAAACAGCTCCAATCTATGTCATGGAAAGTTATCTAACCCACTAACTGTCTATAAAGGTGGCCCAATCACTGTCTCCCTGATACCAGCCCAGAGTTTTGCCTCCCCGCCAATAAACTGATTTCCCCGCATGAAGTTGTCTTAGTCAGTGGTCTTCACTGCCTCCCCTTCATTCTTTTGGTGCCCTGACTCAGGAGAGACTCCTGGGTCTCCAATGCCCTGGCCCCTCCTCCAAAACCAAGTTTCTGACCAGATAGATACTCCTGCCTGTGAGGTTGCCAGCTCCGCCACTCACCACATCATGCCTAAGATTCTCGACTATTTTCCTCTGTCCTACTTGTCCTTTGACAGATTCTGGTAAGTGCATAATTCATGAAACGGTTGATCAATTTCTCTTCTTTCTTCTTCTCTCCGTTTCTTTCTTGTTCCTCTCCTCTTCATTTCTCTCTCTCCCTCCTTCCTCTGTCTTCCTCCCTAGAGCTCTTCCCTTCTCTCTGGAGGTATTCTATGCAGTTTCAAGTCATACCCATATGCTGAACATCTCCCCACATCCTCAGGATTCTGTGACAAATGACTTGAGCACTGCCACTCCTCTGAAAGAGACCTCACCTTCCTTTCCATGTACTAGAATTGGAAGATGTATCTCACATTCTTCTCACTCTAAGGATCAAGGCAGCTCGGAAGCTCTGACAGCTTCCCAGTCCTATAGTTTATGTACGAAGTTTCTTTAGGAATAGTGTCTTACTGTAAAGTTCTGGTGGGAAATCAAGAACAGAGACAATGACAAGTATTGTTTAAGGATCTATATGCCTAGGTCAAGAGCTTTAAAAGAGGCAATCCATCCATGACATTGGGCTTTTACTTTGCTAGCCTATGAGGTCTAGTAGAGATAGTGTCCTCCTGTTTTAAGGTAATTCCTTTTTATCTCTTTTTATAATGTGTATGTATATACTTTAAGAATTGTCTATAGTATTAGGTTTCATATACCTTTTTTGATCATGTAACAATTTTAACAATTCAAAAATACCTTTCATAATTCTGTAGATGCCACATGTACTTTGTTGACATACTTGGGCAATCTGAACTATAAACAATGTGGAAGGGCTCCCCCAGTCTTTGTGTCCTCCTGATTCAGAATATTTGTGATTCATAGAAGAGTTTAAACCATTTCATTTTCATAGGAATTTGGAAGAAATTGTTCTCAAATCTGATAAACTATTTGAAAGGTCCATGTTTTCACTGAAGGAAGGAACAACAGAGGTTGAGTCACAAAATTATGCTTAAACATTATTAGATTCTGGGGGATGGAGATAGGGCTCAGCTCTTAATAGTACTGGCTGCTTTTACAGAATACTGGAGTTCCGTTGTCAATACCCACATGGCAGCTAGCAACCATGTATTTCTCCAGTTCCAGGGTATCCACTGACCTCTTCAGACCTCCGTGAGTATTGCACAACATAGGTACACTTACATACATGCATTCAATACACTCATACACATAAAATTAAAATACTAAATAAAATATATTAAAAATCATTAGAGTCACAGGTGGCTGTGGTGGAACAGTCCTTTAAACCCAACAGTGGTATGGCAGAGCTAGGTGGAAAACAGTATAAACTCAGGACCATGGAGAGTTCCAAGCTGGCTGGGGCTACAGGAGACTGTGGCTCACAAAAATTATGAGATTCTTTAGACGTTTTAATGTTTTTTGTAACGTTTATGTTTACTATCTTTGTTTTATGAGTACATTGCCTGCATGTAAGTGCATCTGTGCCGTGCAATGCCCAAGAAGGTCAGAAGAAGATGTTGGATTCCCCTGGAACTGAAGTTACGAACAGTTGTTAGCCATTATGTTAATGTTGGGAACTGAACCCAGGGCATGTATTGCAAATACACACATGCAGGAAATACAATCAAGCACATGGGTAAAAATAAATGAAACACATAAAATTTGCTATTAGGCACCAAACACCAATAAATAGTTTTATATTTAAAAGTCAATGAAAACTTTCAAGATGTCAGTTATTTTAGAAATGTAATTGAAGGGTAAGTTCTGAGATTCAGGACAATGAGAGACTCCTTCTCAAAGGAGTTTGATGCCATTCCTGATGATGAAATCCTGTTTGATGTCTGAATTCTACAACATAAGGGCAAAAATGCATACACAGACAGCTGTACACATATGAACAGGCACACATAGAAATGCAGTAAAATAGTTTGGGACTATATTTACCACACTACCCAGTTTTCAGCAAGTCTGTAATTGCAAACATAGGAAAATAGATTTTATATTGAACCAAAGAAAATATTGTAGCTAACAAACTCATCTTTCCTAAAATCCGAAAGCAGCATATGACTGTGAAAAAATTCAATATCAGTAAAAGAGACAAATAATGTATAGTTGTCATTTCATTTCTTCCAATAGGATTATATTTTTATACTATTGCATAAAATGTTCTTGGTTTCTATACAGCGCTCCAAATGATATTTGAAGGTAGCTTAAGTTTATGAATCTAAATATTGTGTCAGCCACATGAAAAAAGATGAGGAATTATGGTATGAGATATCTTTCATTGATGATAAATTTTTCACAAAGCAGTCTTTGTAAATATCCTCACTAGAGAGAGTCAAGAAGAAAGGAGATGAATTGGAGATAATATGAGGAACACAGCTGTGTAGAAGAATCGTGGTTCCCAGTGTGAACAACCTCTTCTTTGGTATAGAGGAGCAATATCTCCCCACAGTCACTCAAAAGTTCAGACTATATTTAAATAAACATTTTTAATGGTTCCAAACCTGGAGAGAAAAGCAGGTATCTCTAACCAAATATGTATTTTAAACAATAAACAGAATAAATAAAACTATGCATAGACATGGCATAATAGGTGTTGTACATTAAGGATAATATAATTCAGAAAATTTATGAGCAAGAAAGACAGCTTAACACTCAAGGAGTGACATTGTTGTCAGCGTCACTGGAGCAATAGATGTCAAAAGTGAGACAAGCGATCTTTACGCTCCTAAAATAAAATAACTCTAACATATAATTTTACACCCAAGCATAATATTCTTTTCAGAAGTGAGCACAATAAAAATATATTTTTCAGCTGCAAACACAGAATAACAAGGGCTGTGATAACCCACTGAGCTTCCCTTAAAAAAAAAAATCTGTGAAAGGAAAGAGTGAAGGGAAAGATTAAAGTATAACAAACGCTGAAGAGCATAGAAATTGACAGGATGTAACAATAAAATATTCAAGAACATAGTTAAGTAAAGCATTATTTATACTAAAATTAAAAACTCAATATTTAGATAATATGTTGGAGGAAAGAAAATCTGGATACTTAAGTTTATAAAGAAAAAATTACTGGATTTTCCTAGAAAAGTTTTTTTTTTTTTTTTCGTTTATTTTCTTTTGACTTTTTTTTTTTGTCTGCATGTATGTAAATGTATCTAAGCATGCAATGCCTGCAGAGGCCAGAAGATGGCATCAGATCCAGTGGAACTGAGGTTGACGATGATTTTGAGCCATCATCAGGGTGCTGAAACTGAATCCAGTCTCTTTGCTCTTAACCACTGAGCCATCTCTCCAAGACCTATTTTCTTTTAAATTGTGTGTTTGTGTGTGTGTGTGTCTTCAGGTGGTTATGTAAATGCTGTGCTGTTGACCATGAAGGCCAGAATAGGGACGTGTATGCCCTTGACCTAGTGTTATAGGCAGTCGTGCCCTGTGAAATGTGCGTGCTTGAAATTGGACTTCGCTAATGTGCAAAAGCAGTATGTGCTTTTAATCCCTAAACCGCCTCTCAGCTCTTTAGTGAAGCTCTTGATCAGGAATACCTTAAACATTTTGAAGCAACCACTAATATAAATAAATTCAAAGTTTGTGCACCAGTTATAATAAATTCTGAAAACAGTATCTGCAAAGACTGGATCACAACTATAAGTACAAAAAACTCAAAAGAAAATATTGAAAATACTGATTCAATCCTTGCATCAGGTTGGTAGGTATGTGTACAAGGAACATTAGTTTTAAATATTTATACCAATATATTCAAAAATTAAATCTAAAATATTCTTAAACTTTCAGTTTTTATTCTACAGCAGCCTTCTCTGCTGGCATGCCTCACTGCCATGATGAATTCATGCCCCTTTGGAAGGGTAAGTTAAATAAACTCTTCCTTTTATAATTTCCCTTGGTCAGTTACAGGAAAGTAACTAATACAGTAATTGGTATCAGAGAGTGGGCTGTTGGCTCTGTAGAATGTGACCATGTGCAGAAATGTGGAAAATTTTGGAACTTTGGACTAGAAAAGCGATTGATTGCTTATCGGGCCATTCCAGTAGGAGCCTGGAAGTAAGTAGTGCTGAGAAAAATGTAATTCCAGAAGTAAGAACCTAAGCAGCAATTTGGATATTTTAGCAAAGTCTGGCTGGAGTGTGACCACAGACAAAAGACTTGCCTGAGGCTAAGTTGAAATGCAGTGGACTAATTTCTTCAGCAGAGGACATTTGAAGGCAGCCTAAGGTAGAAATGGTGATGTGGCCACTAAAGGTGAATATTATTCAGATCTAGAGTGAAAAAGAAAATTGAGGCAGAAAGAAATGCAGAATGAACCTGGGTCGTCTATGAACCTGGGTCATGGTATATTTGAGATATTTGAGATGGCACATGGTTCCATTGTGGTGACTGAGGAGGTGAATATTTGTAAAGAGGGTCAGCCTCATGGTAGGGTTTCCTGGAGTAAATTTGGTGTTTATAATCATGGGCAGAGGTGAGGAATCTGTACTTGCAAGACAGACCCTATATCCTGACTCCATGAGGACTAATTTGAATTTGGAGTCCACTCTGGGATTACCGATTGCCAATGTTTCAGGAACAGACCTGAAACTGAGTGGTCTTATCTCTCCTTTATTTTTCAATTAGAGATAATATAAACTTTGATAATGCTCTAATCCTCTAGACCTAACTGTATTCCTGAGTCTAATTTATACTATATGTTTTTCTTCATGTTCTATGTAAATTTTCTGGCTTCTGGGCATCCAAAATATATCCTTTAATTATGTGATTAATAGCCTGTGTATTACTGAATGTCAGAAGTTTTTATAATAATTTTAGTATTGATGTTCATTCCCCCCTAGCAGAAAGCTGATGAAGATCCAACTTAATTATACTGGTCTTGTCCAAACTTTTTGTGATGGGTTCTATTTTCTCTTGAGGCTAAATTGACTCTCAACTTTTTTTTTTTTTTTGCTGTGTGTGTGTGTGTGTGATAAGTGTCATTCTGGAAAGGTCACCCAACAGATTCCTAGTGCCTGTCATAGCACCTTCCAGTACATCTCAGTCAAGTGTTTACCTTGATTGTACTGTGATGGGATTTAACTGAAGTCTGAATTAACTGGTTAACTGAGTTTATCCAGGTAGGTGTTACCAATTAGGTGAGCTCTTTACAAGCTGGTTTCAGAAGAGAAAAATCTTCTGCTTGGTCAGGAATAATAAAAAAAATTCTCTATTTTGAACTGCCTATGAAGACTATGCACCTTCCCCTAGGAGCTTGGAGTGCTCCATGAGAGAGAAGAAACTTTGGACTCTTCTGTAACCATAAAGAATTAGTTCTGGAGAGATGTGTCCTCAATTAAGAACACATCATTATCTTCCAGAGAACCTGAGTGTGCTTCCTAACACCCAAGTTGGGTGGCTCACAACTACCGCTAGCTCTGGCTCCAGGGAATTTGATGCCCTCTTCTGGCTTCTGAGGGCAGCTACACACATATTTGCAGAGTGTGGTGGTGCACAGGCACATCTTTAGTTCTGTTTTACGTATCGAATTCCATAAAAAAAGAAAAAAATAGAAAAATAGACAATAATGAGTTCTTATCTATAAATAATTACTCCAAATATAATTTGGTTATGTTCTGTATTCAAAAGACATGGAGTGATGGCAGAAAAGACAAAAACACAACCAACTGCTGTCTCGAATAAACGCACTTCAGATAGAGGGGATATGTAGGCTGAAAGGGAAGGGATGGAGGAGATAGTACGCACACATGGGGACTGAAAGAGAACAGTGCTGGTTCTGCTACCTGAAAATCCATGACTTTGTCCTTTGAATTGGTGACAAGAAACAAAATGTTTATTATAAAATCATAAAGGTTTTCAATTCCTCAAATGAAAATAACTGCTTCAATTAAAACTCCTAAATTCATAAACCAAATGCTGAAAGAGACGCAATATTAATAGAAAGATATCTGGATAAAATAGAAAGAATTAAATAGAATTAGAATAGAAAGGTAACAGAAAGTAATAAAAATAGTAATAGAAAGTAGTGCAATAATTTCTGTTCATGCACTTTCCTGATAGACAATTAATAAGAACTCGTAAATGTAAATATAACTGTTGGCTAAATGAACCTAACACACTTACATATGCTTTCATATATAAATACATATACATGTGTGTATATATATATATATGTATAAAATGTATATGTATAAACTCATATTCCTTAAAACATATTCAATTAAGAACTCAGGTCCTTTTCAAGTACACTTGAAACATTTTAATAGATAGAACATATTTTGGGTTCAGAAATTATTAAAAATTGAAAAGATAAAAATCAAATGTCTTTTCTAATCATAAGAGCATGAAATGCAAAATCAATAGTGGAACAAAATAGAAAAGTTTTAAATAAGGAGAATTAATCATAATTCTGAACAAGCAAAAGTAAAAGAATGTCAAAAGAGAAATGCTATATATATATATATATATATATATATATACACACACACACACACACACATACATACACATGGCATACACACACACACACACACACACATACATACATATGGGCCAGAGAATATCTTTGTGACAAGCATTTGACTGTAGGAAGCCCTAATTTCTATTTTCAGCATTGTTAATGAAATGGGAGAAAAATATAAATAGACATATAAATTACCAAAACACATATGACACAACAAAACTGTAAAAGGAAAAATTATGGCAAGAAATGTACATATTATATAAAAAGAAAATAAGATCACATCACAAACCTAGAAAACAGAAGCATTCAAGTTTAAAGTCAACCAAAAAAGTCAGCAGATCCTTGGAACCAGAGTTACAGAAGGTTGTGACCCTTCATATAGGTACTGGGAACCACATCTGGATACTCTGCAAGAAGAGTAAGTGTACTCAATTGCAAAACTATCTTTCTTCTCATAAATCATATTAACTGACCAATTATGAGTAAGGAATCTAATCAACAAAAAACAGGAGCTTCCTACAAGCAAATGCTTGTCACAAAGATATTCCCCAGCCCCTATATACATATATACAGTCTCAACAAATCTCTGTGCCGGATATCTTCCATGTGAATTTTACCAAGCATTTAATAAATACTGAATTTGAAGTCTCCTCAAAAACCTTCCAAAAGATTGAAGAGGAGAGTACACTTCCAAATTACTTTTACAAACATACCATTAACCTTCAAACCAAAACTAGACAAGACTTCTAAAAGAAAAATACAGGCAAATATCTTTGCTGTGTATATACAAATGCAAAACCTTTTCACAACAGATTACTATTAAAAAGAAATCAATAGCACTTTAAAATTATTTTGTTTCATGATCAAGTTTGATTTAATCTGAGAAGCAAGGATGATACAACATGTGCAAATTAGTTAATCAGACATTTTACATTGACAGAATATATAATAAATATGCTAAAGCCATCTCAATAGATGAACTGATAGTTGACATAATTTGACATCTTTTCACAATTAAAAAAATTTAAAATTTCGGAATGTAACTCATCCTATTGTGGACCATGTGTTATAAATTCTTATCTATCAAATCATATTAAGCAAATAAATGTTAAAAGCTTTTCTTCCAAGATTATGTCCACTGTTGCTTTTTTCTATTATACAGAGCATTCATCGAACTACCTGGTGAAATGAGGTAAGAAAAATAAGTAATGGACATGCAAATTTAAAAGGAACAAGTAAAGTCCCTAGTTACAGACAGCGCGGTCTACTCTGCAGAAAACCTCAGCAATTTTCCAGAAATTTCTCAAAACTATTAAATGAATTCAGCATAATTGCCAATTACAAAATCCATATACAAAATTAGTTTTGTTTCTATATGATGCAAGAAAACATTTTTGGAAAATATAAAAACAATTGCATTTACAGTAACATTAAGTAAAATGGGTAGGAATCAATTTAAGCAAGCAGATAAAAGACATAAGGAACATAAACTTTAAAACATTTATAAAAGTAAATCAAGGCACAAATAAATTCAAAAATGTCCTGTGTTTATGGATATTACCAAAGTGTCTGTGTTCTCCAGAGTACTTTATAGGTTTAATGCACAACCTGAAAAGCTCTAGATATAGGAAAAAATCCTGTAGTTTATTTGGAAACACAAAGCATCTGAGGTTCCCAGACGAATCCTGAGCAAGAACACAGTAGGAATCTCCTCCTTTCCTGATGTCAGATTTTTCCTGCAAGGCTGTCAAAGTTAAAAAGCATCACAATGGCAGAAAAACAAATTAACAATGGAGTAGAATAGAGAACCTATTGAGAACCTATAAAGAATCTACTGATTCAGTCTGCAAGCCTTCAAATAAATTGCCAAGAACTTTTAATGGGAAAATGAGAATCTCTTCAATAACTAATGCAATTAAAATCTGAGTATTTAAATGGAAAGGGGATAGCATTAGACTTAATTTCATAGTATATAAAAATTCAACAAAATTGATAAAAGTATTGAATATAAGATCTTAGTTTGAAATAGTATAAGAAAAAGATATCAAAATAGTTTCTTGATATTGGTCATAATGTATGGATATGTACCCCAAAATCCAGGCAATGAATGGTAAACCAGAATAGAGATATTGTCTAAAATGAAAATGCTTTTTATACAGCAAAGCAAATCATCAACAATGCCAAGAGACATCATACAGAATGGGAGCAGTATGTGGAAAATACAGGTGTGATAAATGGTTCATATCCAACATATATAAATATCCACAATAACAGATGAACAAAAGAAATCTGTAGATATTTTTGAAAGGAAAACTTTCATGTGGAGAACATAATGAAAACAAAGGCTCTTAACCTCTTAACCTCCTAAGAGAGCTATATCTAACAGACAGAGTTCGGATTGCCAAGTGAAAGAAGGGATGAGATTTTTTTTATACCCTCTGGATAGAAATATAAATTAGCACAATTATTGCGAGAAATAGCAAAGGGTCCCTGTCTCCTTTCAGTTGGGAATAAGAATTCAGGTTTATGGTGTGGATGCAGGAGGGAATAACTGGTGCTAGGATTGTGGTTGCTCTCAGTCTTTACCAGGGTTGGTATTAGGATGTTTAAGGATAAAGTACTCACTTACTTTCCAAAAATATTTCTACTCCCAACATAGTCAGTAGTATTTTTACTTAGTGTCTAGTTTATGATGCGCTTTTCTCCCTTATGCCTTATCCACACCGAGGACCGTCATTTTCAGAGTAGTCCAAAGAACATTTTTTTCTTTTTCCTTTGTACAGTAGATGTCTTATTACATTGAAAGTTTTTATTCTAGAAGTGCAATGTATTTTTCATTCTTTTTAAAATTTGTGTTAATTTCCCTTTTAAAATTTTTAAAATTTCAGATAATTTGTTTTGAAGCGTTTTTTATCCCCCTCCCCCCAAACTTGCCCCTGAGAAAGGGTATAAAGTGTGTATTTTGCCTCTTCAGTGTTCCTGGCTTTATTGTTCCTCCTTTATTCAGATGTCTTGAACCATCAAACTCTATTTTTTGAATCCTACTGTTTATGTTTCCATGTTTAATATGGTCTTTACAGGGCCTCCAGGGGCATCTTCTTCAAACTGACTTTATCTGATTTCTAAGACTCTTAGTACTCACTGCCGGCTTCTAACAGGATATGCTCATTCAACCCAACAAGTCTCAGTGTTCCAGCTGCCACTGCCAGCCACTGCACAGTGCATTCCGTGAATACCTAAACTCTAGCTACTGGCATGACTGCCTCTTCAGGTTTGGTTTTCTTCTATTGTGTCTGGCTTTCCAGTCTACACAATCTATGCAGCCATTACTTACATTTCAGGGTGAGTGAAGGCAACTTAGCCAATTGATTTGGAACAAATTAAATTCATGGTTTCCAGCTTCATAAACTCCCTGCTCTGTTCTTTTATGTGGAAATGCTTGCAAATTCAAGTACAAAGGAAATATTATTACAGTCTTGTTGTTAATGTTGTTCAGTCCTCTGGGAAGGACCACTCAGATTCCAGATGTTCCAAATCAGCCAGATTTATTTAACTGGTCCAGTGACTGCACTCTCTGAGCCCAGAATTATTGAGTATGGCCCCAGAAGAGAGATTGCAGGCAGGAAAAACTCACTACCTATTTAGCATACTAAGCATTCCACCCATCTATTTAGCATAACATAAAGTGAACATGCATCCTAGAGGTGGTCCTAGGAGCAAATGATTGACCAGTGAAACTGTAAAGGGGAGTTTTCTCAATAGATACCCTGGAGATGGTTTAGTCTATCGTAGTTAATTTTCTGGGACTATTTGCCACTTTAATATTATGAAATATTCCAGATAATTTTCCATATGTATATATATATATATATATATAAAGAAATAATTGTTTTAGTATAAATATCTGTGATTCTTTTTTTAAAGAACAAGGACACTTAAAGTAAAACCTTCTATAGTCAAGAAAACTACCAATAGAAAATTATAGCATAATAAAACAAAAACCAAAGAACTTTTTCACATAAAATATTAGTAGACCTCATTAGAGAGCTGAGCTTCAGAAGGATGTAGAAAGCTGCTTTGTGGGACTCAAAGATAATGAAAAAAATCTTCAGAATGGAGTGAAATCAGTAGAGAACATTTGTTAAAACATTCATCCTTCAATAGAAGAAACTCAGAAAAGTACATACGAAGGGTACTTATTTAACTTTTTTAATGCTAGATTTAATTGTTTGCTTCTGAAACAAACTCTTCAATGTCAAGAATAAAAAGAACTGAGTGAAAAGCTGTCTTTCTCTGTAGGTTTTGATCATCTACAGAATGAATACCCAACCCTAAAAAGACAGATTTAATGAAGAGGTTGCAGAAAAAACATTCAAAAAAGTTACCAAACTAAAAGATTTCAACTTTACTAATTCTCTATGAGTGATAAATTACTGTTAACCACTCTCATTATTTTGTATCTACTGAACTACTAAATGCCAAAAAGGCTGACAATGTAATTCTCAGGAAAGATGAGGGAAACGTGCTTTTTAGAAAATAAATGAAATAATACTTATGTACATACATGCATATACAGGTCAAATTATGAAGAGAAAATTTTATATGTTGAGATTATGCAAGTATATGGACATGTGTAGGCATGAAACTCGAGCTGTGTTAAGAAGCATTTATATAAAATTATAATGTGGGATACTTAGGAATGTATACTCAGTGAAATGTGAAGAAAAATTATAAGCTCTGAATTCATTGTCAGAGTTACCACTGAGGTAAGAAATGTGATGAACTGATTCAATAACAGAGCACAGGGGATCTCAACTCTTTGTTCTGTTTTCATTATTAGAGGTTTTTAAATATGTAAGGCAAAAAAACAAAAAACAACAACAACAAAAAAAAACAAAACCACACACACAGCAGCTCTAACAGAACCAATTCTGAAAGGATGTTGCTGTTCTTTTAAGTTTTATTTTTATTATCTTTATGTGTGTGTGTGTGTGTGTGTGTGTATAAGTGTGACTTTCCTATATAATCTGAAATCTTTCACTGTTTAAAAATTTTACTCTAATTGCCCATTTGTGTAAATGGTTTGATATCTTTGCTGGAATGGAAAAAAATTATGAGAAAAATAGTCTTTCAGAAACTGATGTTTGTAAACATTTGCACTAACAGATTGCTATTTTGGATAAATACTACTGGGATATCAACTATGGTGCCAAAATCATCCCTTAGCAGATGTATCTGCAGCTGGGGTGGACACCCACACATGAGCACAGTCATACTTGGCAGTGAGTGAGGACTTTAGAGTCTGCATTGGCTGCCTTTTTATTGATCTATTCTTTTCTGTTTAGTTAACAGACTGAGCAGATTGCCCCTCCTAGTGTCAATCCTGAATTCACAAATGGAATATTTTAGTTAAGAGCCCAAAATTAACCTTTGAATTCTTCTGCTGGTCAGATTAATACTGAAGTATCTTCCTTGAAGCTTAGATTTGTGCCAGCTGATAATTAAAATCTCCCTACAGAAATCTCCTCACCAGAAACCAGAAGTTCCTTCATCAGGTAGAGCTTTTTTTTTTTTCCTAGAATCCCAATGATTGAGTGGAGGACTCATTTTTGTGAAATATATTTAAGAATACAAAATCATCATTAATGAAACCAAAATATTTGATGTTCAAGAAAAATCTGCTATTTAGTAAGCCAAAATAAGGTATAATTAGGAAGGTTAAATTCTCAATTGAAAAAGAAATAATGGTGAGTCTATATAAAACTGAACCAAATCATTTTTAAAGGTGCATTTTTCACATCAAATGAAAAATTTGTAACTGCCATTCATTGAGTAACCGTCATTCATATTCTTCATATTCTGAGGTCATGTGAGAGTTACAGAAATCAACCTGAAGGCACACATGGGCACAAAGAAGAGTGTATTAAGAAGCAACAAACAGCTTTACAGAGTCAATAAAATGGACAGATAAAATATTTTAATGTTGTATGTAAACTTATAAAGGTTTTATGTCACAGATCTTTTCTCTGCCAATGTAAGATTTTGATTCTCAGAAAATGTAACATTTTAAAAAAAGAACATTTGTGGTAGTAATAAGAAACAAAATCATTATAAATAACTTTAAGATAAATAGGTGTCAACTATGAATAAAACTAAAATTACATATTTGAAAATTCAGAGGACAAAGTCAAGGGTTAAACTCAAGTTGTCTAACAGTTAGTATATTCTGCTGTTGTTCGTCACAGATTTTTAATTTAACATTTATTTTATTGTTTATATGTATCTCTGTGTGTATGTGTATGTATAAATAGGTGCCCTACTTGAACTCAACTTCAGTCCTCTGCAAGAGCAGCAAGTAGTCTTAACCACAGAGCCCTCGCTCCAGCCTCAGGGAGTCACTGTATTATGAAAGGAAAACTTACACAAAATGACATAAATATTCTAGTATGAAAGAAAAATACTTGTGAGGACAAAAGAATCAACAAGATTTAATTTCATGACTTAGAACCCCTCATGAACTCCATGATGGCTGTTTGCAGGCAAAGGGCCTGGAAAGCATTGCAGGTCCTGTTCAAAACACAGTGACAGCAGGGAGATGTCTAATTAAATTTTGCATTTTGCTTCTTGGAAAGGAAAGGCAAAAAGATATTCGATAAACCAAGGAATCAGAATGTAGAGAAATTATTGATATATATATATATATATATAATTTTGCTTTATATATACTGTAGAGAAAAGACAGATTTCTCCTGGACACTGTGATATTAAATTTAATAGCATGGATTTAGCTTGTATAATATTTCTGTTAGTAACTGATGCTTTTAGTC
This sequence comes from Eospalax fontanierii, assembly GCA_035773235.1. Classification (NCBI taxonomy): domain Eukaryota; kingdom Metazoa; phylum Chordata; class Mammalia; order Rodentia; family Spalacidae; genus Eospalax; species Eospalax fontanierii. The sequence continues at coordinate 46,113,868 of CM069547.1, read as the reverse complement.
TGCTTACATCCTACATTTTGAAAACTATGTGATTTGGAAAAAGTTTAGCCAGCAATAATTCTCAAAGAGTCGCAAATAATATAAGGAGCTCAGTTCGAGGAAGTAGGTAAAAGAAATGGGACCCATATGAAGTACTAACAAGAATAACTGATAAGCAAAATACTGTGGACAATGTACGATGTATACAGGGTGATGTATCAACATGAGCACCAACACATTATTTTGAAAAGTCCAACCTGTTAGTCTAACTACCACTGTCTAAAAGGGAGTCTCAGGAAAGGGTGATCTAACTTATTTAAGTATAACCTATTATACTTGAACAATTTCATATCTGTATACTTCCTTAGAAGTCAAACTTCAGGGATGGAGAGATGGCTCAGTAGTTGAGAGCACCGGCTGCTCTTGCAGAGGACCTGGATACAATTCCCAGCACCCTCACAGTAGTAACAATTGGCCAGCCACAACCACATTTCCAGGACTCTGACCTCCTCTTCTGACATCCAAGGGCATTGCACTGAGTGCACCTACCTGCATGCAGGCAATATACTCATAAACATTAAATAATAATAATAATAGATAGTAATAATAATTAATAATAAGTCTATTTTCAATGCTGGAGTGACGGCTCAGCAGTTAGCACCGGCTGCTCTCCCAGAAGACCTATATTAGATTTACAGCACTGATATCAAGTGGCTTTCAACTGCCTGTAACTCAGGCTCTGGAGGATCTGACAGTTGTGTAGGTATCTGCACTTATGGGCACCTATACACATACAGATGCACATAATTCACACATAAACAGAATGAAAAATAAAGGAAAGTGTTTTTTTTTTTAAGTTATATTTCAGTGAAGTTGGAAATGAATTGGTCTTAATGTCTGGCAGATTTTCCTGAATTCACATGCATACATACAAGCGCGCGCGCGTGAGAGAGAGAGAGAGAGAGAGAGAGAGAGAGAGAGAGAGAGAGAGAGAGATATTACTGTTAAGGTAAAAAAAAAAAAATCCAGAGATTTGCATTTAAACAATGTTTCCAAAAGAGTGGCTTTAGGGCAAGACACACCCAGCATGCTCCCGGCTTGCCAAAGGAAAAAAACCTAAGGTGCTTCTCCTTGAAAACTGCTTGTGGTAATATGAATAAAACAGGCCAGGGGCCATCCCAGGCTCGTAATCAAACTTGATGTCTTTCACTTAGTACTGGCTTTAGAGGCATGAAAGATGTAAGAGTTAAGGAGTCATCTTTTCTTCCTCTGAGGTTTCACACAGTTGTCACAGGCAGGCAGCATGCAGCAGAGACAACCCTGCATAAAGGCCATGACAGGTCTTTACATGAAGCTGTGACGATAAACATTGGTTTGCAGTGGAGAACCCAAAAAGAGTCATGAGACTCAGGCAAGCAGAGCTGCATACAGGGATGGTACTGGCCCACAAGAGTGATGTATGTTGCACACAGCAAAGCTGGATGGACTGAGACATCTAAGCCCTTTGGAAGTGAAGTCCCAGAAGTCAACATAGAGCTACTGGATTGTATGTTTGCCTGGCTGGTTTTCAGTCTTGTTTTGGTCCAGAATTTCCTCAGGATGTCCTTCTGCTTTCTTTTGGAATGGAAATGGGAATTTGTTTCCATTGTATGTTGGAAGTATGTTGGAAGGTTTTGGTTCATAGAGAAGAGGCAATGCAGGGGAGTTAGCAGGACTGGTTTATTAAGGGTGTGGACAAGGGACTGGCTTCCCAAGTCAGGAAAAGAGAGAAAAGTAGAGAAGACAGCTTCCCCCACACTCAGGAGTGGAGAAACGCTAGCCTGCAGCTCCCTGGTCACTAGGCCTTTTTATGAGGAGGGAGTCCCCATGACATTTGATTTACGTAAAAGGGAAAATAGTAAACTCTCAGCCAGGAAGCAATCCCTTTTTACAGATGTTTGTGAGCTCTGGGCCAGGGGCTTTATCTGGTCAAGAAGCTGTAGAAGTCAAGTTTCTTTTTTAGATATTTGTGGACCCTGGGTCCTGAACTTTATCTGGTCAAGAAACTATAAATGTCAGTTTCTTTCTCAGGTATTTGTGGACTCTGGGTTAGGCTTTATCTGGCCAAGAAGTTGTAAAAGTCAGTCTCTTCTCATGGATGTTTGCAAATTCTGGTCCCAGGTTTCTGTCAGTCTTCCTGAGTCCTGGACCTGCTTGTGGGTTTTCTTTCAGTCACACCTTACATAATATTTGTCTTTTGGCTTTATAGTAGCTTACAGTTAAGAGATTTCCTTCAGCCTCAGGAAAAAATGTGAATTCTCCACTTCTGAATAGAGTTGAGACTGGTAAAGACTATGGGAACTTTTGAAGATGGAATAAATGCATTTTACATTTTATATGGTCATGAGTCTATGTGGACCAGGGAGTGAAATGTGCTAGTTTTAATAAGAGCGTACCCCATAGGATCCAAATATTGGACATTTTGTCTTCAGTTGGTGGTCTTCTTTTGGGGGGGGGTCTTAGAAATTGAGGCCTTGCTGGGGGGAATGTGGCAAGGGATGACTTTAAAGTTCTTAAGCCTTGTGGCATTTCCAGCAATCCTCTCCTTCCTTTGCCTGCTTCAAGATGGGAGTGCTCTTCTTGGTGCTCTGGTCACTCTTGTCACCACGCCTCCCCACCATAATGAACACTTATTTCTCTAGAAGTGTAGCTAAATAAACCATTCCATTTATACATTCCCTTGATCACAGTGTTTTATCACAGCTACAGAAAAGTATCTCACGTACTCGCCAAGATTTATTAAAATTAAAGTATGAATTTTTAAGTATATATAGTATTATATATACTACTTAAAGTTACTCAATGTGTTATTTAATTTGGCCTCAACAAAATCCTGAAAATTGTCATTACTGTGCATTTCTCCGTGAGGAACAATGGATGTTTTTTTTAAAAAAAATGGGCATAGGGCCAGAAAGGTGACTCTGCAATTAAGAAGCAGGAGGCCCTTGCGAAGGACCCGAGTTCAGTTCCCACATGGCTGCTAACAACTGCCAAAAACTACAACTCCAGGGGATCCGACAAGACTTTTTGAGTTCCATGGGCATCCACATATGTGATGCACTTGCATACATTTAAGCAAAGCAAACAAACACATAAAATAAAGATAAAATAAAAAATAAAAATAAAAATAAAAATTTTTAAATGGAACACCAGTCACTTTGAGATAGTTTCTATAATAAACTGACACTTTTTGAGATCATTATCCTAAACCTAGAAAGAGAGAATTACTATGCTTAAAAAATATGATAAAAAAATTCTGGTATTTTGTCAGAAGAGATTGAATATAAGTTCAAGATCAATTAAAGGAGTTCTCCTAATTATGACATCAGCACACTATTCTAAATACACATTAAATTATATACCCAATAACCAATCTTAGATTAGACTCGTTTTCTCAAGCTCTGAGTAGTCATGAACAGCTTTTTATACCACTCACTCAGAATTTCCATTCTTTTTTCTTTGTTTGCTCCTTATTTCTTGAGGCAAGTCCAACTCAGGCTGACCACAAACTCATAATCCTATAAGCACATTTTCTTCAGTTGCTGAGATGACATATATATACCACTATCACATTAGGTTTGCATTTATTTTTAAAGAAAGCATTGGTACTTTTACTATGTATGCCTAAATTGTGGCCAAACATTTAAAGACTGAAGTCCCAAGCTCTCATATTTAGGAATCTTTTGAAATATAAGACTTTGGATTAGACTATGGAGAATGCTGTCCACGTCAGTTGGGCACTATCATTCTGACTTTCCTTCATTTCCTACCTTTCTAAGACAATGATCTCTGTGGAGTTTAAACAATTAATAGTAATTCATCTTTCTCAAGAGTGATCTGGGAACAGTAAATGTATTTCATATAGATCATAATGTTTGAAAGTGAAGACAAAAACAAAAAGCCACTATTCATTTAATCTTCAATAACTTCAAAATGACAGACTACAAATAATTTATCAGTTTAGAGGTGGAAATTTAAGCATCTGGCATTGATTCTTGTGGTCTTATAAAATTCAATAAATTATGTCTCCTTAAGACTATAAAAGAAGACCCAGGAAGATGGCTGAGTGGGTTAGAGATTTTTGCCAGCAATCGATGGCCTGAGTTTGATCTGTGGAACAGCCTTGGTTGAAGAAGAAGAGGAACTGCTACAAGTTATTCTTTGATCTCTACATATACACTATGGTACATGTGTGCCCGACCACATACACATGAATAAGAAACAAGAAAGAAAGAAACAAACAGATAAATGCAAATAAATAAATGTAAAGAACTCAAATCTATAAAATAAAAGGTCGGTCTTGCATTGAAATTAGGTTCAAGACATATGCTCTAATCTGTGCTGTTATTATGGTCACTACATCTTTGCATAAATTATATTTTGTAAATTTAATATTTATTTATATGATCATGAATGTTTACTGCATATGATATAATATATATCTATCATTGTTTAGTTATGAACATTCATTTATTTGTATGTGTGTTTACATATGTACATGGCACAACTCATGGCTCTCAGAGGACAAGTTGCTTGATTTAATTTTCTTCTCTCACCCTCTGTGATCTGGGAATTGAATTCAGGGTGTTAGGCTTCAACCACTGAGGAATCTTGTTGGCCTAGTAATAAGAATTTTATATGAAATTCTGGAATTTAGGAAGAATTGAAGAACAGGGTCATATGAAGACAAATACTTAAGCCCCACTCCCAGCATAGTATAATATTCTGGCATACTTTTTCACAGGACCAGATTTCAGTTTTCAGTACCCAGGTCAGGTGGCTCACTAACTCTGGTAACTTGGTGCCAGGGGTTCTGACACACTCACATTCTTCTGGTCCCTTGTACACCTGTGCATGTGCATGCACACACATACACATGCACACACAACACATAAATGACTATGAATATTCAAAAACAAATAGAATAGGAACCACGAATATATTACTTTATGTGAAACTTTATAACACAATTCTATTCCAAATTTGATTGGCTCAAGACTTTCACATTAACAGACTTTGAAGATTAATCTTATAAATGGAAGAACAGCACTATGTTAAGGTATTTCTGGCATAAGATACACTTCTGACCTTCAATGATTTTAAATCACGTATGAGTGACAGGGTCTAAGACAATCTGACAAACATGTTCCAACAAAAACAGAGTTGCCTGGTATTCCTTATGGTTACAGAACAAAAGATAGCCATAAATCCAAGTATTTATCAAACACATTAGTGGGGTCAGCAGGCGTGCAGGTTACAGAAAATTAGTGAAATCTCGGCTCTGGGGTTCGGATGGTATCTCATGACAGTCTTAGCTTTTGGGTTGCTGGAAGCTAGTGGTCTGCTAAGAATAAAGTGCCAAGGATTTTTACATGATAGTTAAAAGGATGGTAGTTCAGACAAAGGAATGAGCAATAAATAGGTATTAAGATGATTACAGTTACCCTGAGAGAAAATGGCTCTGAATCTCCAATGTTCCAGTTTTCTACAATCATAAAATTCTAACTAGCTAATTAGCCTTAAAGAATTTTTAACTTAGCTACAGCTTTGTTTTTCTAGAAACTTTAGTTTATTATATACAGAATAAATATATTTAAGGAACTATTCTTTATGAGAAAGTCACTGGAACAAAAATAAAAGTGGTTTATGCTTGCAGGAACATAAACCCTGATGGATGTCAGGCAAAGCAGACAATTTGATCTGAAATAGAGGTCTGTATTTACTCATTTCCAGCCTGAGGTAATGGAGAGAATTCTTGTTAGAGTAACACGAATATGGATGGTACCTCTTAGGCATGTTAGGAATGGTGTGGGGCTTTAAGAAACATTTCTCATAAGCACTGAAGAGTATAAGGCAAAGTGATGCTTTCTAAACAAACAAAACAACCAAAGACTACTTCAAAATGGTCCTGGGTTAAGCAGCATCCTTGCCTTCCTCAATTCACACCAGCTGTGAATGCCTGCCTACAGAAGACCTGCAAAACCTAAGCTAGTCAACGCTCCAGCGTGAAGCGAGGTGCTGACCAAGATCTCTCCTGAAACTGTGGTGATTTGGGCAGGTCAGTTTTTTTCCCACGGTATTTCCCATGACAGATTGCCCAGGCTCCACTGGATGACCCTACATCTATACTCATGTGGGAAGCAATAATGGTGCTCACATGGTTATAAAAGAAATAATCAAAGAAACAAAAACCAAGTAGAAGACCTGAAATGGGGAGCAGGACGTAAAGAAGAGTGGGGGCCGTGGAAATGCTCATTATTCTTTGTAGGCTATATTGAATTACCAAAGAACATATAATAAAAATGATCATCATTGAACTCTCCAACAGGAAGAAGGGTGGAGGAGCAGAATTTACTTCAGCTTAGCCAGATATTTTAAAGAAGGTACTAAAAATCCTACTGTTGTAAAGAGCCGTCTGCTGGGCTGGAGATACGGAGCTGTGGATGAGTGCATGCTGCTAGTGCAGAGGACTCTGGTTCCTTTGCCAGCCCACACATGGAAGCTCACATCTGTCCCTAACTCCTGTTCCTGAAGATCCAACAGGTTTTTCTGTGTTGCACAGGAACCAGACATGCACATGTTATGTATATACATACTAATGTACATGGGATTTGTCTTAATTAACTTTGTAAATAACATTATGAATAAATTAGTCTATGTAGAAGTTATGTGAGTGAATATTATTTACTTTGAATTGACAATGGTTTTAAAATGTTTAAATTATCTTACAAAAGGAGGTTTAAATTCTATTTAAAAATTTTTATTGCCTTTTTGCGATTTTTCAAAGAATATAAATTGATGGTGTTTAGATATCCTCCCTTACAGCTCATTTTATTACCCCAATCAATTTAGTGTTTAGTGTTCTCTCTCTCTCTTTCTCTCTCTGTCTCCCTATATATATATACACACACATATATTAACATATATGTATATACATATATATGGCCTATGGAGTCTATATATATATATACATATATGCATGTATGTGTATCTATATGTGTGTATAGACTAATTTGTGTCCCCAAATGTTCTTCAGTGTGGGATAATCCATTTGAGCCTGGTTGACCTACCAAGAGTCCCGTCCATGGAAGAGGCTGTCTTAGCTCCTTCCAGGAGCCATTGGTTGCCATAATATCCTTTAAATGGGTTGGGATTTCTTAGACATTTCCTCATGCTGGTATGAGCTTGCAATGAGCAATGCACTGTCACCATTGGTGTTAGTAACAGAGTATCTGTCTGAAGAATGGCTTTCTTGTGGTCATCTATCACCTCCTGCTCTTGGAGTCTTTCACCCCGTCTCCTTCAATGATTCCTGAATCTTGAGAGGCAGAGGTTTGATACAGATGCCCTATTCAAGGATAAGTATTGTGCAGCCTCTTTTTCTCTGCACATTATCCGGTTGTGGGTTTCTGTGTTGATCACTATCTGCTACATAAGGAAACTTCACTGTTGATAGTTGAGAGGTACATTTATCTACCGGTATAACAATAAGTCATTAGAAGTCAGTTTAATATGATATTTATTTAGTAGAAAACTAGTGTTAGGTTCTCCCCTGTGTCTCTATGTGCTGTAATCTCTCTTCTTGTCTGAAGTCCTGTCAGTCCAGCCCAGGACAAGTTGCTGTGGAAAGAGCCACGCCTGGAGGCCCACACAGATCTGTCGTGGAGCAAGTTCAGGAGCCATACCTGTGAATCTACCATGGGACCACCCACTGAGATGCCAGTCCAGCCCTGCTAGCCCGAGCCCTTTGCTGGAATTCAGAACTGGCCCCGAGTTTTGGGCCGCCTTGCAGCACCGGATCCGGGTTGGTGTCCATAGGAAGCGGGTTGGTGTCCAGGACTACCTCTATTCCAGGACAGGTATCAATTGGCTGTGTGGAAATGTGTGAATGAATTTGTTTTAATTATCAGTAAGAAGAGCTGTTAGACCTTGACACCTGGTCTCTGTGTTCCCGTCCCCTAACCTTCTCTGGGTGAGACTAAGCCCCGGGACACTACTCATTTTACAGCTAATACAATCAATATTTGCTATTTTCAAGGGTCTGTTCTAGGTGTCTCATGTGCATTAGGTCTTTTTTCCCCCACCCTTTGAGGGAATAACCAGTTATTTAACCTTGTCTAAAACCCTAAACCCCCAAGGACTCAGCATGCACCTGTCTCACATCCAACCCAAATCACCACATTGATAAAAGGAGAATTCTCACCTGCAGAATTCTCTGGACAAAGACACAGGACAGTATAACATTTGGAACTGCACTGTGGCCAGCAGTTCGGGCAGGATTTAGGGAGAAAGAAATGTGAATTTCTTGATGTAAGCTCTTGAAAAAAGAAAAACAAAAAACTTCAGAGACAGTAAATTTAAATAAAAAGTTTTGACAAATCACCTGAGGCAGACTGCGAAATTAGCTGTGAATGTGAAGGTATAAAATAAGAAACAGGCAGGAAGCTGGTGTGGGGTTACAAGCCTTTAATCCCAGCTTCAGGGAGGCAGAGGCAGGTGGATCTCTGTGAGTTCAAGGTCTGCCTGCTTTACATAACATAGTGAATTCCAGGCCAACTGGGGCTACAGGAAGACCCTGTCTCAAAACAGGCAAAAAATACCTTACACAGAAGCTGTCTTTCTGGAGTTTCTGCCCCTGAAGAAAAGCAAGAGGCTTCTGGCTTCCACAGGCTTCCTTGGCTCTTTTTTGTTTTGTTTTATTTTTCCATTTCTTTAAAGTGAGAAGTGAAGTCAAGCGAAAGACAAATAACTGAAAAGATCTCGAAAATACATGTGCCATTGGCGGGGCACGTTCACCCTAAGGGTCACAGGAGGCGGAGTCAGGAGCTCGGGAGAGTTTGACCTCCCCTGTAGGAAGGTTAAGGTATTTGGACGAGCAATCACAGTGTAGAGCAGGATGGCTGGGGAACTAAGGAGGATTTGTGATGACTCTGCTTCTGTAACAGTAGCAAAAAAACCCATAAACCTTGTCAGTAGAAAAACTTCCTGAACTAATGAAAACCTAAACTTTCCAGTTTTCCGGATCAATCATCTGGTCATAGGACTGCCATGCAGAGGGCTGGTTCACCCTAAATCACCCTAAAGAGCTGATCAGAACACATAGTGTGTTGATGAGATAGAGAACTTTTCCTGCCAAAATACTTGCCCCTTGGTGCAGTTCCTGTGGATCTAGCCATCAATTCATGTAGACATGTTGACCTCTGTTTTACACCCTGTTTGAATTCTTCTGAAAAGTCTAATCTTTTCTATTCCTCGTCATATCCCTTTTCCGACTCTGCTCTCCAGTGCTTTTGAGCTGCCCAGCATTTTGAGTTTCTTTAACTTTTTCTCTAAGAACTCCCTTTCTCTCCCTAACGTGCTTGCCAGCTTGCCATGTGGTATCTGACCTCCATGGCGGCTCTAAACTAGCCTGGCATTATGTTGTTTTTTTGTTTTCTGTTTTTTTTTTTTTTTCCTCTCTGTTCCAGTCTCCTCCTCAAGGGAACTACTGAAATTAATTTTATGATATGTCTGTCCTGAGGATTTTTCTTAAATTCAAATAAAATTGTCATAATGCTTCCATTTGAGTCCATAGTTGAATTATTTTATGAATGAGACTAAGTACCCTCCAGGAGGGACCTGTATCACTTTCAGTGAAATCTGTTGAGCACAGGGAACATTTCTTAACAGTGCTGGCACCATACAAATGAGAAATAGACTTCATCCTTCCATGTGTTCTGCAGTTATAAATTTCCAACTTTCAGGAAAATGGCCTGGCAGATATCAGAAGCTCTATGTTCATAAGAGAACAGAATTCAGTTATTTTCATCAGTACATGAAAAAAAAAATAAAAGAAATTGAATAAGAAAAGCTAAAATTAAATGTAATCTCAGTATAAAAAAGTGTTATAGGAAATAACAAACATAGCTAATGAGGCAAAGGGCCTTGCTTTCTCTAATTTTATTTAAAAGCATATTGCTAATGAATTCAGAGATAATGGGCAAGCTTTTCCCATACGCGGCCTTTTTCTTTTTAAAATCAAGACATATATTTTGAAATTAATAATATAAAAAGTAAACATAACATTTTAATAAAGTGATAATTTTTCCTCTTGTAATACAGGCAAGAATTAACATCACATTGTCCCAGTTTCTTTTTAGTTGCTGTGATTACACGCTGACTGACTTCACAAGGGTTAAAGGAAAGGTTTTTTTTGTGTTTTGTTTGGTTTGGTTTGGTTTATATGTTACAATCCGTTATACAGGGAAACCAGTGCGGGACCTCAAGGCAGGAGCCTAGAGGCTTGGTTTCCAACCGGAGCTTGGCACTAAGACCCTATTCCTGAAGACACAGTACACATGAGCTATCAGACAAACAAGGAGAAATCAAGCTGATGCTGGCTTCAAAACCTTGTATCTGCCATCTACTTTTCATAGATCTGGAAAGTGCTCTGCATGTTAACAGAAAAGAAAATTAATCCTCAACATTACCCAGCTATGAATCCTGAAAGTTACCACAGGAGAGGCTAAGACCAGCCAACGCCCCTGGAAGAAGCAAAGACCAGCGTGTTGGGGGACAGATAAGATGACAACAGGCCATGTAGGCAACAGTTTTATTTAGCCTGCAGCCTGGTCCAGAAGACTGAAGTCTAAAGCCTGAACACAGAAATAAGAAAGCATTCATCTTTTGTACCTTACAGTGAAAAGGAAATGTATATATTGATTGGTTAATAGCCACCAGGCAGATTGTTATAAATTTAGAAAAGAAAACAGGTGTTTTAAAAAATCCTATGTCCGAAAATCCTTGCAGAACTCTTGATGTAAAACAATCAGAATGAGGAAGCTTCTTCAAGACACAAGGTCATTAGTTGTAGCTAGCTTTGTCAGTGTTCTAACTGCAAGCTTGTCAGGAGAAATTTGTTGAGAGAGACAGAGGGAAGAAACAAGGATTACAATACATAATTTCCCCTAAATATTCCACTTAACTACATAATTTCCCCATTTGAGAAAGGGGTTAATTATGAAATCATGGGTTATTTCCCCAAAGTCTCATCTTCGTCTTAGTTTAAGAGCTTATATAAAGCCAAAACTCTAGGCATGTATTTTTTATAGTGGCATTCATGGAAGTAATACATTCCCTAGAGAGGAAAATCAGACAAGGAGCTAAGAGGTTTCTAACATTAGTATTATGCCAGCTAAACTTGTAAAACATCCAAAGGCAGAAAACCAATTTTTAAAAAATAAAATCCCTGTCTTTGTTATAAAAGAACTCACTGGTCACTATCAGTCTGGTTTGGCAATAAGAAGAAACCAGGTAGAATTATTGTATTAGTATATGACCCATTTCAGTAGGTAGGGTTATGGGTATATACCTTTTTTCATAGATGTAAAATAGTCCATTTGTTGCTTTTTAGTTAGTGTGAGCTGGATTAGCCCAGAATTTATGGATCCTTGGAATGACATGAAAGAGGACAAACTGAGTAGTACCAGGGCTAGTATAGATAAACAGAGGTTGTGTCTTCTGAGACCTTATCCTTCTAAAACCAGACGCGCTAATTCCTTTAGATTAGGAACTCCAAATCATGTAGGCCTATCTGGTCGCCAGATGATGTTCCACAACAGTATGCTTTTCCAAGTACCTCTCATGTTGTTCATTTTAGTTCCACTGTCATCTGGAGTAAGTGTATAGGCTCCTACCTATTTAGAACCATTTTATTCATGAAGACATCTCTACATATTTAGTAATTGTTAAGTCTAAGGCCTTTGGTAATTTTCTTTGCCAAGTTTGTAAAGAGGTTTTCACCTAAAGAGGAAAGTTTAAGGTTTTGGCCAAAATTATCATATAGCATAGATATTAACTGGGTCAGGACTGGTAGTGATGGGACCTGAGATGAATGGTCTTGGATCCATATCCCATAACTATTTAGGAAATGTAGGGACCTGAGGATCTGATTTTTAACTACTATTTTTCTTTTGGACGCAATGTCCTCTTTGCAAGGCAAGTCATCTACATACTGAGAACTGACCAATTGAGTATGTATAGTATGTAATATTCCTAAAAACAAAGGTCCATTGAAAGATTACATCCCTCCAGTAAGACCAACACCCTAAAATGGATAAACAAGGAACAGTGTCCCTCATCATGGAGTGTACTCTGACACGGAATGTATGTTCTAGTCGCAAATTAACGGTTTGAGATTCTCTCAACGAGATACCAGCCATGGGCAAACTGGGCTGCGTTGAGAGACATAAAAAACATAGGAGAAACATATGGAGGTTAACCTAAAAATATTAGCAATAGAAGATACTTAAAAAGCCTACAGAATCAAAGTAAACCAGCAATAAAGCCAGTGGCCCAGGGAGGAAAGGGCTCTGCCAGGAAGTTCTCCAGCGACTTCTTCCCTTGTCCCATGTCAACTTGGACCCTCTTTTCACACTCTTCTCCTGCGGTTGGATACCCATGCCTGTGACTACAGCCAGAGAATTAGAACTTCTTCATGCAATAGGTATCTCTAGGCTCTTTAATCTAATATCAGTCTCCCCCTTTTGGAGAGTTTCATGACTACTGATGGATGGCCCTTGGCTGAGTGCCTCCTATTAAGTGAATTCCTCACTCACTGTGGAGTGCAGGAGTTCTTCTTTGTGGATTTGTGGTTTCTATCCTGCCCTGTAGACATTTTCACATAGACAAGGTCAGGCAAAGTTTCTGTAGCCCCCACAACCAGGAATTCCAAAACAAAAAATCCCAGATTTCCAATCAAAAAGGGATCACAGTTTCAGATCCATCCACCCACTGAACTGGGTGCCACTGTGTGCGTTTAGGATCTGACTTCTTCCAGGAAATGTCTAGTCAGAAGGTACACCAGGACACTTAATAGGAACTGATCAATCTCCTCTTCCACCAATTTTGTTGGGTTTCCTGATAGACTTGATTTGTACCTGTTCAGTTCAGCAGTGTTTTAAATCCTTGCTCCTGGTTCCTGTCTCCCTAGTTTCATTTCATCATCGTGATCAGGGAAAGCATCTGGAGAAACCAGGAGAGCCATTCCTCTTACAGGCTCAATTATCCTGTGATGCTGTTAATGGGAAATCACTCTCCAGCATCCCACAGAGACTAAGCCCCAGAGACAAAAGAGGCAGAAAGCTGTCTCTACCTCCACCATCCAGGAAAAGACACCTAGAAATGTTGTGGGGCAGATGAGATGACAGCAGGAGACGTGGGAAGCAGGGCTATTTAGGCTGCAGCCTGGTCCACAGAACTTAAGTCAAAGTCTGGACCCAGAAAGGAGGGATTCATCCTTTATTCCTTATAGTGAAAAAGAAACCTATACATAACTAACAGTAAATGTTTTTAAACCAGGCAGATTATTACAAATTAGAAAAGAAATATTAAAAAATCCTCTGTCTGATAATCACTATAGAAGTCTTCATCTGAAATACGCAGAATTGAGGAAGTTCCACTAGCTCAAAAGGCCAGGGTTCCAGCTACCTGTGTCATCATTCGAACCACAAACTTGTCAGCTGAAACTTGCTGAGAGAGACAGAAGGAGAACACAAGGAAAATGCATAGTTTCCTTTACAATTCCATTTGACACCATCAAGCTAAACCACTTGGAAGAAGAGGGGACCAGAAGAGGCTCAGACCAACTGACCTGTCTGGAAACAGACACTCTCCAACCTTCCCAGATGACTGCAAGCTGTTCTGTTCTCTCTAGATTTCCTGCTTGAATGAGCTGTCACTTACACTGGGATGAGCTTTGTGTGTCAGCTGTCTTTGAATCATTTCTGCTCCTCTAGGTAGCCCCTCATACATATGCCTATGCGTAATCCCAGTTAAGTCACTGGTTCATCAGTTGGGCTTTGGTGATATCCTTACTTTAGACAGTCATTGGTTCCCTGTCTGGGGTGAGTAGACATTTGGTCATGTCTAGGAAGAGTGTTATGCAACACCCTCATATTTTTGCTTTTAAATTAAATACCAGCATCAATGATTAAATCATAATATAGCTAAACCATCAAAATCTCTGTCTCTCACTTAGAAAGCATATTTTATTTAGCACTGTCAGCGGAGGTCAGTATCTTTGGGGGTCTCCAAGCCATTACATGAATTTAGATTATTCTGTTTTGTTGAACATTATCTTTATGCCACTCAATTACATGGGAACACTTAAACTCATTAAATCAAAGTAAATGGATTAAATCAAAAATATTAATCTAAGCCTTCTACTTTCAGAGCTCCCTTTTCTGCTTTCAGTCCATCGGTTATTTTAGTTTAAAAAACAAGGTCATCCATTCAATAGTGTCCTTAATTCCTGGTTCTCTGTTTCCCAAGTCAACACTCAACTATATAACTTCTATGAACATGATGATGGTTTGACTAAGGCTCAGAAACCCTTGTTCATGTGCCAAAGCCCATTCCTTGTTGTATCCTCTTTTATCTTCCTCTTCATTAACAGGCAGACAGCACTGCTCCACATGCTTGCCAGATATGTTGTCTGATACTAGGCTACATGGAAGTCTAGAGAATATAAAGGAAATACACAAACTTGCTATGAAATAAGGGTTGGATTATCAAAACAAGAATATTTTTGTAGTTTTTGAGTTGTTTCTGACTTGTTCTATCCAGAGGCAAAATTAAAATTGGCTATGTGAACTGAAGGTGTCTTAATTTCTTTTCCTAAGATCAAACACTCTGACAAAGGCAACTTAAGGGAGAAAAACACTTCTGCTCCAGTACAAGATAGCCCCTCAGGGTGAGGATGTCAAGGCATCAGAAACCTCAAGCAGTGGATCATATGGCTTCCACAGTCAAGAAACACAGGATGAACATAACCTGATGTTCACTTCCCTTTCTATTTGACACCGTTCAGGACCTGTTGCCGAGGGAATGATCCTTCTTGAATAGCAGTGGTATTCCACCTCAATTAACCCAGTGAAGAAAATTTCCCACAGATGTGCCCAGAGCCCAGAGGCCCATCTGCCAGATGATTCTCGATTCTGTTAATCCACAGTCTGCAGTAGCCTTCACAAGAGGACTGAAAATAAAAAAAAGATCATCGATGTTTTCTTCGATGTTTTGCACTGAACCGTGTTGATTAATTGTGTAATCAAGAAAAAGTAAGAAACATGAAAGGGAAAAGTACCATCTTACCTAGGGTTCAGTCCTAGGGTTTTGTCTTTCTTCATGGTTCTTAGGTCTACTTCTTAAATGATTCCTTATTTTGATGCAACTATTCTTACAGAAATAATAATTATTTATTATTACTATAAATAGTTATATATTTAATTTATAAATAATAATAATTATTATTATTCGTTGAGTTTTTATTTTGTTTTGTTTTGTGTTTTGTTTTTTTGCTACCCAGATCTCCTGAAATGCTTGGTAAATCCAAACCCGTGCATTAGTCAGTTTTCTTTTTGGTATCAGAAATCCCTGAAATGTTCAACTGGCAAAGCAAATTGGTTAATCAAAGGGCAAAATGGTGAGTTCCAGCTACTCGAGAGGCTTTGGCAGGAAAATCATTTGAGTTCATGATTTCTCGGCCAGTCTGGATATCATAATGGGATTCCATCTTAAAAAACAAAAACTAGTGGCGTGGGGGAGTACTTTTGAAAGGAAGAATATTGGTGACAATACAATCCAGGTGATTCTCGATTCTGTTAATCCACAGTCTGCAGTAGCCTTCACAAGAGGACTGAAAATAAAAGGGAGCATCGATGTTGTCTTCGATGCTGTAATCCTAGCACTTGAGATGGCTGTGACAGGAGGGTCAACAGTGAGCCTGAATTTTATATGAAAATATAGTCTTAAACAAGCAAGCAAACAAAACATGAAGACATATCGCAGACAGCATAGTGTTTCACTTACAACTGCAAGGATACATTCAATTTCCAGAGTCCATGTAAAAGAATAAGAATAAGTAAGCTGGGTGTTCTGACCCATATTTATAATCTCATCACTAAGGAGGGAAAGACAGGAAGATTCCTGATGAATGTCGTCCAAGGTTGTCCCCCCACCTCCACATGCATGGGCACATTAACATTCAGACACATATATACACAAAAATAAAATAGAAAGAAAAACAAAAGGAGGAGGAGTAGGAAGAGGAGGAGGAAGAGAAAAAGGAGGCAGAGGAATAGGAGGCATCTTATTTGGAATAATGGATTCAGAGGTTCCAGTCCATGACTGATTGTCCCTATTGCTTTGGCCCTGTGGGGAAACAATACCTGACTTGAGTTTCATATGGCAAACCAAGTCTGCTCACCTACTAGTGGATCAAGTCTTTAGCACAGGATCCATTTGATGCTGTCTGCAATCTACCTCTAGTATCCTGCACATTCTCTACTCTCTCTCCCTCTTAACTCAAAATGTTTTTCACTCTTCATAATAATGTGATTTTTAATGAATCAAGGTATAACCACAACCACTGACTAAAGACAACACAAATACTTTCTATAAGCCCAACTTGTCCTTGGGCTCTTAAGACTGTAATAAGTATTGTTAATGGTGAGCATGTTTGAAATTTTCTACAATCATTGAATTTCCTTATATCTGAATGCAAGTATCTTAGTACACCATTTATATGTGATTACAGAATCTGCAGAATCTGTAGTCCTACCTGGATTTAATGTTTACTTTGAAGCTGTTTTAATGTAATAATATTGGACAGGCTTGAAAGAAAGCCTGAATTTCTTTCATTTTGCCAATACTCTTTTTAAAGTATCTGTTCTCAGTTTTATTGTAGTCTTCCAGACAACAAAGAATTCTTTGACATGTTCTGCCTAGAAATACCTTTAGTTACATCATTAATTTTCTGAACCCATGGAAATTCTGATGAAGGTATTGCTAAGTAACCTGTTGTTTTATAACAATCTTAGTTCTTCAACATTAAAGACATCTTCTATATATTTTCACTACCTGCTTCTTTAAGGCATGCTGCATACCCAGCAATGAAGAAATATCTGTGAACATTTAAAGAAGCACATAGATAGGGTAAAATTATCCCTTTAAATGTTTGGTCTATGTAATCATATAACTTTGATTGCTCATCTTTCCCAGACACCGGCTCCTTCAAAGGCAGGTGATCAAAAGATTTTAAAGGAAGAGAGGAATAATAGTGAAGGACCTTACCTCTAAATCAGTTCTCTGGTTCTGTCTCTCATGAGACATTGAGATTTGGTTTGTTTGAATGCATGGCCTGCTCAATTGCTGTGTTAGTGACTGAACATTTCCTTTGAGTCTAAAATAACGTACTAAAGGTCTAGTCTTGTTGATGTTGTCCTGTCCTGCCTTTCTGTTATCTGTCTCAAGGACAGGAGCGCTGATTCTCCTGTGTGTACTCTCTACAGTTACTCCTGGCAGCCCAGATTGCTGTGCTGGAATTTGCTCATGTGTTAGATTCCTCAGTTAATAGACAAATGACTTCGGTGTTTGTTTATTAGCATGAACTGGGGGATATTGTGCATTTCCCAGCTGGTTAGTAGTTACATGACCAGATGTTAGAAAAGCCTTTCCCAGCCTATGACCAGAAACCCAAGATGGGCCACATTGTTCGTTAAAGTTGAACCTGTGATGAACAATGTCAAGAAAACAACTGAAAAGCAGGATAAATCAAAGAGCCCTTTGTAATCATCACTACAAATCCTTGCCTTCTCCAGTCAGGCTCTTTGAACAGGCAGAGGGGCATCTGATCAGCATTCTATGGACCCACTTCACTATTACTTCCCCTCTGGGGAACACTAAGGTCCCTAACATGGGGCAGTCACTGTTTTCAAGCCACCTCCAAAATATAAATATATCAAAACTAAAGTAGGACCTTGGCCTTAATTCTGACTTCACTGGCTTAGTTTCAAAAACAAATCCTGATGTCTGTAAGAGGAGAAAAGGCAGCCTAGGCAAAGATACTTAGACTTTAAAATTTCTCTTTAATAAAAAAATTAATCTTAAAATGTGCATGTACTAAATTACATTTCTAATTTATCATCTGTCTGGTTTGCTATTGCTAATTTAAATCTTCATCAGTAGCTTATGTTTCAAAAAGGCTTTCATTCTGCTTTAATTTTAGTAAAATGGGGTTATGATAAGAGATTCCGAAAAATCTTGTTCTGAACTATGGGTGATTGATTAACTATCTTATAAAATTTGGAAAAGTTGAAAGAAAGTAAAACACTGTTAACACTTTTTTTGTTTGCAAAAAATTGAAAATCTAAAAATACTAATTTGCAAAAATAATGAAGTTACTTGATAAGGGATTGTCTTTACGGTATCTGAAAAGGTGAGTTTCTTTTTAAATCATCAAGTAAAAGCTGTAATTATATACTCTTAATAAATTTTCACACTTAAATCATATTTACTGTCAAAAGGAAAAATTCTTAATACTGTTATTCTTTATACTTCTTCGTAATCATTTTACATATACATATATATACATATATATGCTGTTTACATTATTTTATACAATAATGGGCGATAACTACAACAAAATAAGTTAATTATACTCTTAAATATTTATTCAAAAGATACATAAATATTATGTATATAATGAAAAATTCATTTGGTATTATAAACAAACATAAAGATATTTATGTTTCTGTTCAATGCTCTACAAAATAAAATTCTGAACAGTTTTTTCCTGTTATCATATATAAATATTTTCAGG
The DNA here is from genome assembly GCA_035773235.1 of Eospalax fontanierii. Taxonomy (NCBI): domain Eukaryota; kingdom Metazoa; phylum Chordata; class Mammalia; order Rodentia; family Spalacidae; genus Eospalax; species Eospalax fontanierii. The sequence continues at coordinate 46,095,213 of CM069547.1, read as the reverse complement.
CATCCTGACTTGCTTTTAAAAAGGAAAAAAAAAGCACTTATGGAGTAGATGACTCTTTTGCTTCTCTTCTGACCTTCTGTTTATCCTTTGGGGGTGGTTTCCTTAGGTGTTTCCAATACTCAGTTGGAATTGTGATTTGAAATATAAGAACACACATACTATCTTATTTCAGATATTTACAACTTATCTTCTAAAAACTAAAACACTGCCAACTAATCTAAACAGGTCCTTTCAAAACAAAAGATTAGCACTTATGATTGGTACTACTAATTCTCTATAAAAATCCAAATATTATTAAGGAATCAAGAAAATACCCTTCATTTTTAATTCAAAATATACATGTTTATGTAAACAGAAATCTTTCCATATTCATAGTTATTAATTTGTTAGTATTTAAGCTTAAAGATTTCAATCTCACATTATCATACCTGTTTAGATCATTACAATTATTAATAGATGTCAGCCAACAAACAAAACTGCACTTAAAATTGCTGTAAGTACATAATATTTCTAAGACACATGACTTTTACTTTAATATTATAAAAATACTTTACTTCCTTGGTAATTCCTAAAATAAAGTTGTAATTCTATAATTATTTTTCAAAAATAAAATACATTTAAAGGACTCCAGTGATGGCTCAGCATACATCAACTGTCTGTTACTGGTCCAGTGGCCATGGCCTTGGGTATCATGGGCTGCTTTCTCACTATTATGCTAGGACAATTCCCGTGTGTTCTGCACTCTCGAGCACTGATCATATGCAAACTCCGTGTGAACTTCAAACGTGGAGTCCAAATAAAGACTCTCAGGAGCGCAGTGAAAACACTCTTGAGCTGGCACATGCTGAGTTTCTCCTGGTCAGACTTCAGTTGTTTGGGAATGAACACTGTGGTGGAGATCTACACACTATGCCAGGTTACTAACTATAAATGAGTCATTAAATCTGGATGGTTCATAAAGAGAGAAACTAGACCCCATTTCAAATGAGAGGAGTGTCTTTAAGTTCATGGACATATTTGTGAAGAAATATTAAGAATCTTAAAGATGCTTTGAAAACATGCACTCAGCTTGGTACACAGGGAAGTGTGCCGGCCAGATGTTCTATACCCCCACAAAGAACTGGCCCCAAAAAGGCAGGCAGTATAAATCAATGCAGTGTCTGAGAGGGTCTAAAAGACATGGAGGATTGATTAATACAATGTCAATATGGCTCTGAAGGAAATTTCAACAATGAATAACACGAGTCATGACTGAGTGAATATTCAGACAGCACGGATTTATCAGAAGGGATGAAAAGTATGTATTATCAAAGGTCACCAAAGGTATAAAAATAAACATACACCTAGATGACAGGAGTGAAATGGAGGAAAACCAAAATGTTATGTGATTAAAATTCCCCGAAATACATGAAGACAATATTCAAATAGTAAAAGGAAACTAATTGCAGAATAATCACAGAAAGATAGCAGAGTAAGCAATTCCAAATGCAGAAAACAAAGGAATAATTTCTTCAAACTAATTATCATCAAGATACTATATTCAGAACACATATTAATCATGGCATGCACTATTTCAGTTGAAATAAAAAAAACTGCAAAGTATAAACTATAAAATCTTGAAGAATTTAGCATAGAATGTATTTATAGAGAAGAATCACGGAGACAGAAACATAAATGGAGAAGCATAAAAACATGATGAAAGACGAAATATTGATCTATGCAACAACTGAACAACAAGGCATGTTAAACAAATACTTTGGAAAAATGGTTAAAAAATAGGTCATCCATGCAAGCTTCATAGCTGCACAGAATCTTGACTGTACATCCGGTTTTACAATTGGTCATGTCATTTCAGATAAATGAATATGCACAGACAACCTATATTATCTTCTCAGTTTCTCTGGTGATGACCCAAAAAGTTATAATTTGTATTTGAATTTAATACAGAAAAATTTAAAGCTATCAATTAAAAGGGGAAACAAATAGCTTTAATTTAAAACGCAACTCAATCTAATGAACAGAATCTGAATCGGTGTTAAAAGTCAATGTCTGTATAATACATTAACTTCTTAGATTATTAGGGTTGAAATTACATGTTAAATCCTCAAGTATAAAGCAAGTTCTAGTCTGAACATGTGATCTAAAGTGAACTTTTCTTACTTTCTGTTAATCTTTCTAAGAGTGTAATAATCATGCAAAAATTTGTAAAACACAAAAAAACCTGTAAATTAAATAAATAACAAAAAAGTTATTTATACTCAACAGAGTATGTTGCACTCCAGCAAATGAAATAATCCAAATAAATAAATTACATTGATTTTCTCTCTCTCTCTCTCTCTCTCTCTCTCTCTCTCTCTCTCTCTCTCTCTCTCTCTCTCTGTCAGTGTGTGTGTGTGTGGTGTGTGTGTGCCCATGGAGCACGTGTGGGGTTAGAGAACATCTTGTGGGAGTTGGTTCTCTTTCCATCAGGTCATCAGTGCTGTATTGCTAGTGCCTTTACCCACTGAACCATCTTGCTGGCCTCAAATACTATTTTCAATCTAAATGAGCTTTTAATTTAAAACACCAAAGTCAGTAGGGAGCTGCAGATAGAAAAATCTAATGTGCTCCGTGGAGATATCAAGAGATGACTTCTGATTATAGAAAGACAATATTGGAAGAAGTAGCAAATTATACAATAAATAAAAGAATTGGATAACACATTAAAGCAATTAAGTTTCCAATAGCAATTCCACCTGCCACTTCCATATACATGCATAGGAGAATAGAAACATAAAATTCACTTTATATTTATTTACTTTATATGATAAACTCCAAAGCAAAAATAGAATAAATGTGTTTTATTAGGTAGCACTTATTTTTGCTAACATGTGATCTAAGATAAGCTTTTTCTTTATTAAAATATTTTAAAATTCTTCCGTTTGAAAAATAATAAATTTTTTTCTTATGAGAGTTGTGTCTTTTCTTCACTGTACTTTAAAAGTATGAAGACTAAGCCTTCACATTACTGGTCTCACCTCAGTTTCACTGGACAGTTTCCCAGTCTCATACAATGGCTGCAGAAATGACTTGGGATTCCAAGAACCCTGTATTCTCCGTCTCTCCTTCTCTGTTTCATTTTCTTCCTCTTCCCTTCCCCTAATCCATCCTCTTCTTTTTCCCATCTTTCCTCCCCTGTCTCCTTTTCTGCAGGGATTCAAATTCAATATTCTGCACAGTCTGGCTTTACCTAGTCACCAGTTCAACAGTCTTAAGCTTACAGCTTGTGTCCTTGTTTTCTTCTCATCTTTCCAAGAGAATCCCACAGTTCTCTGATTATTACCCATCTAGCACTTGAGATTATATATCTTTCATACATTTCTTAGGAATTGGTTCAGCTAACTGATGAATTCACAAGGAAACTCCCATCCTGTTTCTTTTCCTTGGATGTCATGTTAGCACACGACATAGCCCATCAGGAAAGACAAGGCAAAATATACAGCATTATCTCTGCCTTGTTAGACAACATGGGATTAGTAAATCCCACTGAGGAATAATGTGCTCACGTAGTTCTCTGAGGACTCAGTTTGATGTTAACCCTACCAACTTTTCAACTCTTGTGGGCAGGTTACAGCTCATGCTTGTGACTCTGATACCTAGCAGAGGATTTGTCTATAATGACTGCTTAAGCAAAAGCTCATTGAATAACAGAGACAATTGGATGGAGGAAGACCGTCATTTCAGAAAACAAAACTGAAAACAATGATAGCTGTTCAGCTGTGTCTAAAGTGTTGCATTGGACATATTAAAAATTACCAGCACGATTCAAAGGACCCATCCACAGTCTGTGTTCATATTAAAGATTTTGTTTGCTTATTCTTTCTTTCTTTTTTTCTCAGGAGTAATAACTTTTGCTGTGAAAACTTCTCTGAATTCCAATCCACTTCAGAGGATCCACTAATGGGAACTATCAACTCATGAATGCTTTTGCCCAGTTAGTCTAGTCTTTTCTGACTTGAATGCATATTCACTGTGACTCATTATAGTGCAGTGTCTTAAGTGACCAATGGTCTGTTTTCTCTTTCAACAGTTTATAGACATGTATGTCTCTTTTTCTTTTCCCATCTGTCTGGCAAAAACTTTATTGAGTCTTCACAAATTAGTAAAAGCTCTGTAAAAGGTTTGGAGAAGGCAGGGTTTCTTGATAACAAGGAAATTTAATTAGCTGTAGACTCTTTCCATATCTTTGAAGCTAGGGTTGAAAATTGACCCAATATGCATTTCTTTGTGTCAAATTTTCCTTTCCTCTCTAATTGGTTCTTTCCTGACTCATTACTCTTCTTGCCCAGTACTTATCTAAGCTGTCTCAAAATGTTTTTGTTAACTACAACACTACCATCACACACACACAAGAAAAAAGTAATATTTAGAAAATACAAACACATTTCTCACATTCCTTAAGTCTGGGAAAACTAATACAAAGACAACATCAAATTACTTATATGATCAGGGATTCTCTCTGCTTCCAAGTTGGCACTTTAATGTTTTGTCTGTACAGAGCTGAGAGGCATATACTACATGTTCCCATGGTATGAAGCAGAAAAGGAAAGTTCATATCCTTGATTTCCTTAACAGGGCACAGATCATCCTTGAGCATAGATCTGTCATTATATCATGACTTCCTCAGTGCTCCAATTCCTAATCCTGATGTGTTCAGGTTGAATTGTCTTTAAGATAATTTTGGAGTCATAGTCTTTGTATGTTTTATTATTACAATATATACTTATTGAATTTTTGTGCATTTCATACAATACCTCATAATCATATTTATAATCCTAATCTGTCTGCACCACCCCATAAAACCCCCAATGGATTTCCTTCATTTTTCATATTTGATCAAGTCTATTAAGTCATGTTTGTGTATCTAGATGTCCCTTGGTGTGAGTTCATCCACTAGAGCCAGGTCAGCCTAAGTAAGCCTAAAAAACCAGTTCTCCCTCATCAATCAGAAATCAGCTTCCATTAGTTCCTCACCTAAGGTTCTGGCCTCCTGCCCAAGTTCTATGCTGGTTTTGTCTAGCTGAGTATGTCTAGGACTTGTGTATGATATCATTTCTGTATGTTCATAAGAGCAAGTTCACACTCTCCTGGAAAACTCAGTGTCCTTGGGCTCATCCAATAACTCTATCTCTTACAGTCTTTCTGCTTCTTCTTCTGCAATGTTCCCTGAGCCCAGGATGGCAGAAGTTTAATATAGGATTCTTATCTCAGGACATATGCTGTGCAGTCTCTTAGTCTCTACATTTTGGCCAGAGGTAGCTCTGTGTTAATCATCATATGTTGCATGAGGAAGTTTCACGGGTGAAAGTTAAGAAATGCATCAAAATTTTTCTACTCCCTGTTTCACTGGGTTCCATGAGTTTTGGTAAGGAATTATAATTGTCAAGGGATATAATTGATATAGGTTTTTCCATATGTAACCGTTGACTATTCCCAAGATAAAAGTGCCACTACTACCAAAATAGAGATACTTTTCTGTGTCTGTCACTGCTATGTTTATTAGATTTTACAGCTAGGGATGGACCATCGATTGATTTTTCTCCCTTAGCAGCTCGCATTCTGTAGATCTCTGAGAGTTAGTCTTCAGGGAGAAGGTTTCCAGGTCAGTTTTAGCTCCATTGCTCCAAGTCCTGTGTCTGAAATATATCCTGTCTTCAGCAATGAAGCTCTTACCTTAAACTTCTTGGAGGAAATCAAGGGCTTTGACAATGGCCTGTGTTATTTTGGGAATCTCTTGGGCAAACCTGACCAACAACTTAGAGGGAGATCTGGCAATGTGTCTGGCAATGTGATTCTTCTCATACATCCTTCAACAATGCACATACACTTATATACATTTTTTTCAGTAGAATTTTTGAATTAATGTATTTGCTTTTTTTCAAAAGCCTAAGCACTATTTATCTCTCCTCTCTATGTAACTCTCTGTTTCCCCCCTGCCCCCATTTAAAGCATTTCCACTTCCCACATTTCTGCCTTGGAAACTGCTGTGTCTTATTATCCCCCTTCCCTTGCGGTCCTTCTTCCCTTTGTCCCCATGATTCCTTGTATAAACTTCTCCTCCTTTTCCAGTTAAATACCCCCACTCTCCCCATTTCTCCCTTGATAACATCTGTATATTACTATGCTCTTCTTTCTGGCTTCTTCTTTTTCTTTACACCTATGGTTCCTTTTGATTTTCCCGCCTCCAGTAGTTACATAAGGATATACACTCAGAGATAAGACTTTGGTGCCAAGAGACACATATGAGACAGGGCATACACCACTTATTTTTCTGAGTCTGTGTTACTTCACTTAGTAAAACAGTTTCTAGCTCCATCCATTTACCAGAAAATTTCATGATTTTTTTTTTTTTACTACTTCACAGCTAAGTAGAGCTCTGCTGGGTGAACGTACCACGTTTTCATTATCCATTCTTCAGTTGAGGGACGTTTAGTGTGTTTCCGTTTCATAGCTATTCTGAAAGGAGCAACAGCAAGCGTGGCTGTGCAAGTGTCTCTACAGGAAGAGAAGTCCTTTGGGTACAGGCCAAGGAGTCCGATAACTGGATTCTATGGTAGGTTTATTTTTAGTTTTTAAAGAATTTTACACAGTGTCTTCTGTAGTAGCTGCACAAGTTTGAAATGCCAGCAGTAGCAAATTATGATCCCCCAATTCATGCTTCGTCCCCAGCATTTATGTCTTTTGTTATCTAGATTTTAGCCATTCTGAGTGGGGTAAGATGAAATTGTAAAGTGACTTTGATTTGCATTTCCCTAATTGCTAAGGATGTCAAACAATTCTGAAAGTGTTTCTTAGCTATTTTAAATTCTTCATTTGAGAGCTTGCTGTTCAGATATATAGATATATAGATATATAGACCTTGTTCTAAATGGGTCGTCTGATTTCCTGTCTCTATTTTTGAGTTCTTTGCATATTCTGGATAATAATTCACTGTCAGACGTGGAGCTGTTGAAGATTTTTCCTCTACTTCATGGACTTCCTCTTCACTCTATCGCTTGTTTTCCTTGCTGTACAGAAGGGTTTTAGTTTAATGATGTCTCACTTCTCGGTTGTTGACCTCGGTTCCTGAGCAAATGGTATTGGACTTAGAAAGTCTTTTCTAGGACCTATATATTGGTGGGTACTGCCTCCGCTTTCTTTCCAATAGTTTCAGTGTTTGAGAATTCACATTGGATTCTTTTATCCTTTGGATGTTTAGTTTTGAATAGGGTGATACACACAGGTAGTAATTTCAGTCTTCTACATGTGGAGATCAGTTTTTCCAGAAAGAATGTTGAAGATGCTGTTTTTCCTTCTATGTGTGTTCTTGGCACCTTTGTCAAATATCAGGTGGCTGAAATTGCATGCAGTCGTGTTTTGATCTACTCTTATTGTATGGATATACATGTCCGTTTTTGAGATGATACCATGCTGTTTTTCTGACATTAAATCTGTAATATAATTTGATCAGAATTTCTTTGGCTCTCTGGTATCTTTTTTATTCCATGTGACATTTAAAGAAAAAATTTTCTAATTCTGTGAAGAATGCCATGGGTATTTTGATTGGCGTTGCATTGAATCTATAAATTACTTTTGGTAGGATGGTCATTTTCACAATATTAGTTCTTCCAGTTCATGACCATGGGATCTTTGCATCTCCTTAGGTGTTCCCCAGTCTTGTTCTTCAAATATTTAATATTTTCATTGTAGAGGCCTTTTTTGTCATTGATTAGGTTTAGTCCTAGATATTTTATTTCTTTGAGGCTATTATGAAGGAGAGAGTTTCCACAAACTCTTTCTCTGATTGCTTGGTATTGGTATGTGAAAAGGCTATTGATTTTTGTAAATTGATTAGTACACTGCCACATTCAAGAAACTGTTGGTTATTTCTAGAAGTTTGCTGGTGGGAAGTTCACCTGCAAATAGAGGTGACTTGATATCATCTTCTGAAATTAGTACCACTCTGATGTTCTTATGATACTGAATGCTGTCACTCGATTGTCCAGTGCTATGTTGAAAAGCACTGTGAGTGGTGGAGGGCATTGCCTGGTTTCAATTTTAGTGAGAATGCTTCCAGTTTTTTTGTTTGTTTGTTTGTTTGTTTTTGTTTTGTTTTTTTTTTTTTCAGTTAGCTGTGAGTTTGTAGCATATAGTTCTAATTATGTTGAGGTATGTTTTCTCCAGTTCAATATTGCCTGGCACTCCAATTACAAATGCATGTTGGCTTTTGTTGAAGGTCTTTTTTGCATCTATGGAAATGATTGTATGATTTTGTTGTTAAAACTATTATACAATTTATTACAGTTATTGATATATGTATGGTGAACAATCTCTGCAGCTGTGGAAAAAAGTTGACTTGGTCACGGTTAATGATCTCTTTGATTTGTGTCTGTATGCGTTTTTTATTTTGTTGATAATTTTTACATCTATATTGATTAAGGTTGTGGGTCTATAGTTTTCTTTTTAGAATTGTGTCGGTCCCTGGTTTTGGCATTTGGGTAACAAAGGTACCATGGCAGGAATGTGGGAGCTCTCCCTCTGCCTCCAACTTTTTGCATAAATTATTTGGTATTGGTTGTACACTTTTGAATTTCTGGAAAAATATAAGTCCATCTGGGTTGGAAGGTTTATTTTAGTTAGGTTGCATTTTATTATTGTTTTGATTTCCTTATGAGTTATGGGTCTGTTTAAAGTGTTGAACTTTTGCTTCAGTGTTGATGGGTGAACTGAATTTAAGTATTCAACCATTTCTTTAGACTTTCTAATTTCATAGAGTATCTGTTTTTGAAATATTTCTTTGTACTGTTCTCGATCTTTTTGATGTCTGTTTCCCTATTTCCACTTTTATCTCTGATTTTGTGGATTTGGATTTTTTCTTTTTTTGGTTTGCTGGGCTAAGGGCTGTTTGATTTTTATGTTTGCAAAGAAATAGCTTTTAGATTAACTGATTTCTTGTATTGTTTTCTTTGTTTCTATTTTAATAGTTTCTGTTCTGATTTTTATTATTTCTTCTCATCTGTTGGGTGTGATTTGTTCTTGTTTTCCAAATCCTTAAATTATACCATTAAGTCATTTTTTTACTCTTTCTGATTTTTTAGTGTACGTACTTAGAGCTATAAGCTTCTGTCTTAGGACTTCTTTTAATGTGTCCCAGATGTTTTGTTGTGTTGTGTCAGCAATTTCATCTAATTCTAGGAATGTATTTTTTTATTTCTTACTTGATTTCCTCTTTGATACATTCATCATTTAGGAGGGTGCTGTTTCATCTCCATGAATTTGTGTAGTTAGTAAAAATTCCTTTGCTATTTAAGTTTTAGTAATTTGTGGTCTAGTAGAATACATGGAATCATTTCAATTATTTTGTATTCATTGAGGTTTATTTTGTGCCTCAGTGTGTTGTCAATTTTAGAGAAACTTACATGAACTGCTGAGCACAATATGTACTCTTTGGTGCTTGGGTAGAATATTCTGTAGATGTCTGTTAGGTCTCTTAGATGAGTACTATCATTTAATTCAGATGTAGCTCTATTTATTCCTTGGTCAGATGACCTGTCTATTGTAGACACTGGGATACTAAAGTCACCTAGTACTACTGATTTGGGTTAATCTTTATATTGAAGTCCAGTATTATTATGTTTATGAAACTTGATGCCCCAGAGTTGGTGTATGTATATTCAGGGTTGTAATGTCGACTTGGTTTATTATTTCTTTCATTGACTTTCTTTACTTATTCTGATTAAATTGATTTCATCAGAAATTAAAATAGCAGGTCCTTGCTTCTTTGTGGCCATTATATAATTTTATTTTTATTCAGTCACTGTTTGATGCTGCTTATCCTCCGAGCTAAGGTGAATTTCTTATAAACAACAAATATATGGTTTTGCTTCTTAATCCATTCAAATAGCCTGTTTCTTTTAAATAAGGAATTGAGGTCATTGATATTTGGAGTTATTATTGAAAGATGCATACTGATTACTGTCATTGCCTTTTCTGTTTGTTTTTAGTCTTATTTTGTTTTCTAGACCTTATACCACCAATTATTTTCCTGTAACTTCATCATCATGTAAATTTCTTTCTTCTGTCCTATGTATTGCTTTGAGTATTCTTTGTAAGGCAGGTTTTGTGAACTTGAAATCTTTCAGACTATTTGTATCATGGAAGATTTTTCTTTTCCCTTTGACTGTGATAGAGAGTTTTGCTGGGTAACGTATTCTGTATTGACATCTACGATCTTTTAGAGCTGGAAATATTTGACTCCAAGCTCTTCCGTCTTTTATAGTTTAAAATAGTTTTTTTTATATTTTATATAGTTTGTATTGAGGAGTCAGCTGTAATTCTGGTGGATTTTCCTCTTTACATAACTTGTTATTCTCTGGCAGCATTCAGTATTCTCCTTTGGTTCTGTACATTCACTGCTTTTATGATGGTCACTGTGTGGATTTTCTCTCTAGTTCTGTATAACTGGTGTTCTATGTGCGTTCTTGTATCTGTATAGGTATATCATTCTTTAATTTGTGGAAATTTTCCTCTCTAACCTTGTTGAAGATCTGGTCAATGCCATTGGCTTCATATTCTCCTTCCTCTGTGCCTAGTCTTGAGGATTGGTCCTTCCGTGGTCTTCCCATTTTCTGCAGATTCCACTTCCATTTCTCTTTACTATTTCATCTTTTTCTTGAGTGGTCCAGCTCTTCACCTTTGTCATGCAGCCTTGATATTCTGCTTTCCACGTCACTCATTGGACTTTTAAGGCTTTCTCATCTCATTCCCTTTTGGTTCACTGAAGTTTTCAATTCCATCTTCATTCTGGATTGAATTTTCTTCAGTATTTCTATCTCTCATGATTTCATTTTTCCCAAATCTGATTTGTCACTTTATGCAGCTGTATATTTGCATTTTCTTGAGCATCCATCCAGAGTTTATTCCTATCTTCTTTGAGTTCTTTTTTGGTTGTTTGCGTCTTCTTTAAATTTGTTGAATTTTTTTGGCAATTCTTTTAATGCTGCATCCTGGTTTTCCTCTAGATAGGTCTCATTGTAGTTCACTTCTGCAGGATTGGTAGTTTGGGATAAGGACATATCTTGATTTTTCCTCCTTCCTCCTCCTCCTCCTTCCTCCTCATTATTTTGCATGTGATTTTGGGCACATGAATTTCTTTTGTTAATTGTGTGTCTGACAACAAATTCTAGTCTACCTTTTTTTAGTTGACATTTGTTTCTGTTTATATCATGCATGTAGCTTGGGTTCATCGTGGTCTTGTAGTCTACCTTTCTTTAGTTTAAGTTTGTCTCTGCTTATATCATGCATATAGCTTGGTTGCATTCTGGTCTTGTATGCATGTGCTTCATGTTCTCTATTTTGATTTTTTCATTGGTGGGAAAAAATGGTTCCAGCTGATTAGTCAAGAGCTTTCAGATGGAGGAAGGGAACTAGGTTCAATTCAAGACTATGGGGATCTAGTTTAGGTGTTCTGACAAGCTAGACAGGAGGTTTCAGGATAATGGGGACAGGGCTAAGGCCAAACCAGAGTGAAGATAGTGGGAGGAGGTTCTTTCTAGCCAAGCATAGTAGAGGTGACCCACGGAACAGGAGAATGCAGCTGCCCAGGGTGCAAGGGAATCAAGTCACAGTGGGCAGGATATGACTTACCAGAGTAGTCAGGAGGTCTTAGGCAGGAAGAACAGACCAGGCTCCAGGCCAAAGTTGGGAATCGAGACAGCGCGTGGAGGGGTGTAACTAGCAAGGCAGGACCCTGGAGCAGGAACATGTAGTTGGTCCAGAAGCAGTGGTTTCGCCATCCTATTCTCGCTTTTGTATTAGGTTCCAGCAGCAAATGTGCCTGTTGCCCTCAGTTACATTTATGCCCATCCTTTATTTACAGAACCCAGTATTGACTTAAGAATGAGGGAACCCTGACTAATGGCATTTCTGAGCATCTCTAACAGCAACATCTGACCTATTCCTGTGTTCAGATTAAAGGGGTCTGATAAAAATGTGAGATTTTGAAGAAAGCTGTTTCAAGTTCACCAGCTACGTGGGGGGTGTGCTGCAGTGTTTTCCCTACTCGTGTCTTCTTGACCTTTGAGGTCATCTGTGTCAGCTTCCTGTAATCACAAAGGAATATTCTGCATGGCAATTCTATTACAGAACTGAAGAAGAAAAATAGAAGATTCTGATTTCCACAGAACTGCTAAATCACTTTGTTTTCAGGCTATTTATGATAAGACAATACTTTAAAATAATGCTAATATTGAACTGAGTGCAAGCCTTATAGCTAACCTAAAGCAGAAAGAATTATCCTGGTGATTCTGCTTCCACATCCCTCATTAGGACAAAACATTGAGCTACAATTATCATTCTTATAAGAATTTCTCAAACCCCTATTAATTAATTACATATTTAGTTAATCTAGTGTACTTCCAAACTCCTGGCTTCAGGAGGTAGAAGATGGAGAAATGTCTTCCATCTCGTTGCTTAGTTTCTGTTCCTGCCAACAACCCAGACCTTTGCTCTTGGCATGGCATGGGGTCTTCTCTCTGGCACTTTGTTAGAACTCCCCAAATTATCATTTAGATTTATTGTAACTCTGAGATAGACCTTGGGCATATATGCATCTCACAAAGATGCCAGTGGGTCACAAACCAGCAGAATGAGACTTTTAGACACACAGCAGGAGATTGTGCAGCATTTCCAATTGATTTGAGAATCGAAGCCAATGTACTGGTAAGCACTTTACCAACCGGGTTACACTTCTTGGCCCCGCTGAACCTTCTTTTAGTCTATACACTCTAATGTTTCTGGAATACCAATTTACATGACCTCCTAAAACATGAAACTTGCGTGATAATTTTTAAGGCCTTGAATATTTAAAAACCTCCAAGTCTGCCTCATATATTTGTGGTTAATGGACTGTGAACTAAGTTAGAAATGCCTTTACATTTTCCGTTAAAATGGATTTTCCTCTGAACGTTCCGATGCAACGCTCACATCACATGATTTAGCTGGAATCCTTTCATCTCTTCCTCCCTGTTCGGTCTCTGTGTGCTCACCGACATTCGCACACGCATTTCTGTCCCTCAGCCCCATTCATCTCCCTCCTTCTCTTTCACTCTTCCTTTCTCGTTCCCTTTTCCTTTCCTTGGTCATTTCTTCCTTCCTTTCTCTGGGTCTTATTGCTTTTGGACTCTCAAAATGGTATACCGAATGACTTGTTTTACACCTTTGGAATTGTCTTCCAAAGAGAAAGCATGTTCTTTCAATATTTAATTGCTTAATTTTCTTTCTGACATATTTGAATACGTTCTTTACTTCATCCTTTCTGTCCTTCCTAGTATCTCTCTCTCTGTATTTACATTTTTACCTGTGTGTGTGTGTGTGTGTGTGTGTGCCCAGTTTTTCCACAGAGTTCCTGTATAGGTCAGAGGACAACTTCCAGGAGTCAGTTCTGTCTTTCTTCCCATGGGTTCTAGAGGTTAAGCTCCCTATCGGACTTGAGTGACAAGCACCTTCACCTTTACCACTGAAACACTTCACCAGCCCCTCTACTTTGTACTGAACAATACAATGTTACATATTTTTCTTCCATTTCTAAAGTTTTGCCACTGTTGTTCAAGTTTTTGCTATTAAGATGATTTTTTTCTGCCTTTGTGGGTTTGAGGTTTCTTAAATTGCTGAATCTTTGAGTTTCAAGTACAAACTCAAATGTTAATTTCCCAACATTCATTCCTGTTATCTAACTTTTCAATATTATAGAGACTTCCTTTTCTTTTTTCGAGTTATTTTTGCACACTAACATTTTTTTCTTCTTTGCGTTCTCTGATGCTCATCAGTTTTGCCTAGATGGATGCTTGAAGATTGTTTATTGCATTAGATACTTCGCCTAAATGAGATTTATCTTTTCTCCCCCTCATTTCATCAAGCAAGTATTAACGTTTTTATGAGCATACTTTAATTCTACCTTTTGAAGTTTACTCAATCTGACAGTCCATGGTTTACTTAGAATCTTCTATACGTTCTAACATGGCTATATGTTATTCTCAGTAGTGAGTCTTTACTTTCAGTCTTGCACATTGCACTACAAGAGGTGGTAAGATGAAGTTACTAGGTGCATGGTCTCAGCCTTCAGTGTATAAGCTTCGACTTGGTGCCATCTTCGTTTTAAGGAAAATGTGTGTGAAGCTCCAAATCCTGGAATGAACTTTTAGCACAGAATAGATTGTGCCATACACTTCTGCGGAGGAAGGAAAGTCAACTCCGCATCGGTGCTGTTGGAGGGAAGATGCATTTTTCCTGTGTACAAGGAGATCACTCAAGTCTCTGCGTTTCAGAATCACTGACGCTTCCAATGTGTTTCCTGCAACCAAATATAGGCAATATAAATGCTGTTCAGGATCTCGCTCCACCTCTTCTACATCAGAAATCCAAGCTACGGACCCTTTGCTTTGCTGAGGTCCTGGAATTGCTGCCCATCCTCAAAGCTTTCATGGACTTTTCTTTCCATTTCTGTTTTCTTGGTCCACATTAATTGTTTTGTTCTGTTATTGCACTTTCTTGAGTTTTAGAACTCAGGAGCTAATTATATCTATTGATCTCACGAATTAGCCATAAAACAATTCTTTACCTGCTACTTGTTTGCCTTCCTCATGCTAAGCATTTGGTGCAGGTCTACAGTTTTGTTCCATTTTTCAGAGCCCTGTTTTGTGACTGAACGCTTCTGCGTCTGCATTGTTCTCTAAATTACCACTAATCTAGACAATTAATAATTTTAAAAGTCAAGATGTGTTTCACCATTGAAATTTTACTCAATTTACATTTAAATCACATCTTCTCGTACCTTTGTTAGGAGTTTGCTCATCTGAATATGTAGTACATTGATTCTCAAGTTAAAACTGTGCTCCTCCACAGTGACTGCTGAAGTAACATTATCCTCCCTTCCTCTAAAGAAGGATTACTAGATGATCATTGCTTGTGAGGGATGGATACGCAGTTTCGTCACATGATTCAGAATTATCTGCCTCCATTGGGGCGGCGTCTCACAACTCTTTAATTCCCCACTTCTTCCAGCTCTCTGTTTTCCTAAATTATTTCTTCTGCTTTTCTTCATTGTACCTTAATAATTTACTTGTTTGTAAATTCATTTTCATGAGTTTTCTTTACAAGTTCCTTTTCTGTCATTGAAGACAGGAGCCTGAGAACATGGATGTTGTTGATCAATTCCTTAGAGCATGGAACTTTATATAAAATACCAACTTAATCTTTCAAATCTCTGAGCACTAGCATTATTTTTTCTTTACTATATTATTATACAGTAAAGCCCATGCAGTCATCTATATCTACATCTCATTCATGCACATTATCTGTCAGGATTTTTAGATTAAGGATTTTATTTTATTCAGTAGTATAACTGTACATATTTTGGAATAAATATAGCTGAGGACAGACCTACCACCCATCTCTCTGGAAACCTGCAGTCTTTTGTTTTTGCAAAGAAGAGATCCAAACAGAAAGACATTTTACTTTAACTAGAGCTACATCAGAAAAAAAAATGCAGTCCATGGAAGCAAACAATGTAAGACATAACTAATTCAGTTCTCAAATAAAGAATTTCATTTCATATTGAAAGTTAAAGCAGAATGGACACCCTCATTTGTTTTAGACATGAAAGGCCATTATCTCTCACTCACTGCAGGATCAAGTTAGAAACACAGAAGCTTTATAATATGTGGAATATGGATGGCACCTGTAGTCCTATATAGTTGGAGATTGATTCTAGTGTCAAAAAAGGTCAGCTCTGTCAGAGGTATTCTAATACTGAATCACATTAAGTAAAAGCAGGTTTTTTTTTTAAATAGGTAAAAAAGCAGATCCTACTATTGACTATCACTGAATCTAGACTTTAAAATATCTGTTTTTCTTGTCAGAATCTCTGCATTAAAGCCAATAAGGAACCAAATCCACACATTGAACTGTCTATTCAAGTTACCCATTGTCACCTCAAAAAAACATTACAGCTATTTCTTATTTCCTTAATCTTCTTTTATAAGTGCTATGAGATCACTCCCCACTTGTCAATGATCATATACAGTTCACAAGCAAATTGCAATGACTAGTCGCATCATCACTTTTAAAAAAATATCTGAAAAGTGATAAATGGCACAAAGGATATATAAGACATCTCCTAATCGTTAAAGTTACTTTGAGAAATACCAAAATGTCATATATTAGAGAGGCTGAAATTCAGTGTGTGTGTTGGGGGGGTTATGTGTGTGAGTATGGATGGGGAAGTGATATAAAAATAATTAAGATGTTTTGTGTGAAATGAGCAAAAATTTAAAAAGAACTATATTAAGAAAGAAGAGAATAAAAGAAAAACATTCCCTTGTTTAAACAGCTCATCATATTAAATGCACACAGTGTGCTGTTTGGTCTGCATTCATTAAACAAAACTCCCAAGATTCCCCTGGCACATTGGTCGCTTGTGTCGTGTCCTAAATTATTGTACAAGGAAGCCATCTGTAGGAGCAAATTGATTAAGAGCTCTTAATGAGCCTAACAGCCTCTTCACTAAGACACTATAGTCTCCTAGAATACAGTAGTACAACCAGAAAATTAAATCTAAAGGTACATCAAAATCCCTTTGTTAAGTTATATTTACTCTTGATATTTGTGATTAATTATTGACAAAAACTTTCAAACTTACTGAAAAAAATCTGAATTCAAATATGTATTCTATGCACCAAGTACTGCACTGAAGGACAGAAAGCACTGTCTGAAGGTGAAATCTATAAGTAAATTATTTAATGAAAATATCTTTATTCCTGTCCCAAACTTTTCATTCTTTAATCAAGTTTGGTTGACTTGGTAGTTATATATTTATAAGTTAAGGAGAAAGTGGTAAACAGCTAATCTAGCCTCTACACAATAAATTAAATATTTATTTAAAATATGTTAATGCAATTCATATCACATATCAATAATGTGCATATTTTACACAACGTGAAATTTATACACACACACAGAGGCACACAAATATGTGCCTTGTAGCCATGAGATCAATGTGTAACTGGAAATATTTCAAGAACAATTATTTTGAGTGTATTTATAATATCAAATGTTATATATGTATAAACAATCATTAGAAAACCTTTTCCATCCTCTCTCTTTCTTTCTTTCTCTCTCTCTCTCTCTCTAGTGTGTGTGTGTGTGTGTGTGTGTGTGTGTACTATGTGTGTATGTGGTACATATTTGGAGGCCAGAGCTCAACACTGTGTGTCTTCCTCAGTTGCTTTTCACCTTACTTTGAGTGACAGGATCACTCACTCAGTGTAGTGTAGACCTTACAGATTTTATTTTGTGACACTGGCTGGCCATTGAGCCACACAGTATCCTCTGTCTTTGGATCTCCAGTTCTGGGATTACAGGTGCCTGTGTGCCTACCACCGACCCAGCTTTCATCATGCAATCTTCCTTCAGCATACATTTGTGAAGTTCATGTACACACACACTTTCTAATTAGGAATTATTAACAAGTCGGGAGTTTCTTATGTGTCTGTGATAGTTTGCATCACCAATTAACGTAAACATTAACATAGATTTTCCAACTTGTGATTTTTATCTTCACTTTATGCTATGCACATGCAGCATTATTGCCTGGGGATCTTTGAAAATAATTTCATACAAACAATAGTATTATCGAATATCACAATTCCATATCTGTAATAATATTAGCTATGATACTGTGAACCATTATCAAATTTCTGTAAGGGACAGTTCATGAATTCTGTATTTGGTTTTATAACTGCAAAAGAGGTCATCCTGTTTATTTATAATTTAACTTCCCATTATTTTGTCTTCATACTCCATCCTAGACTTAAATTTCTATGCCTTTTATACATACTTTGCTACCAGCTCAAGTTGAAGAGCTGTAAGTAATCAATAGATGTTGAGAGAGGAAGAATAATTTGTGGGAACAAGCTATCTGAAAGGCTGTCTAATTCCAAGTGGAAACCCTAAAAACATGTCCACAAAAGCACCTCTAAAAAATCTAAGTGCATTATATATGCATATTTATAATTATGTATTAATTATAATCAAAGAGAAGGACATGAAATTGAGATGGAGTACAGGTCACATGGGAAGAGTTGGCAGGAATTGGGAGGGATGGAAATAATGCAAAGACAATGCTCATGTGTGACATTCACTAAAAATAAACATTTAAAAAATAAATGACAATTTTTCAGCCCAGCATTACTTAATAAATGTTTCAACATTTTCTGCTGTTCAAAAAGTCATCTCTGAGTCATTAGTGATCTGAATGTTTGGTTTGACCTTATGTCTCCCCATAGCAAGATGAAATATAAGGGTGTTTTCTCATGTTTTATGCCCTCCCCTCTCCCCTGCATATGCATGATACAAATCCAGGAGTAAGAAAACACTGAATAACAATACAAGGCATGCAAATTCTAGAGCACATGACCAATCATGGTGGCACATGCTTATAATACAAAATATGTGTGCATGTGTGTATACATATATATGTATGTACTTATATATATATATGTATATATAAAATTTGAATATAACAGTATATGTCCACATACACACATACTTGCTCACTCACATATGCATCAAACACTTAAATCCTGCTTTTAGAGTCCTCATCAAGCGCTGACATAATGCCTTACAACCTTTTCAGTTCATCACATGCACTGTTTCTGTGGTCTAGTCTAACTGTTCTGCATCTATCAGTTAGTCCACTGTTTTTATTACTGATTCAGTACATGTCTACATATAGAATTTTTATTCTCCATTCATTTATTGATGGATAATTGATTAAACACAGTTTTTCATAATTTATAATAAAATTAATGTAAGCAGAGGCTGGAGAGTTGGCTCAGCGGTTCATAGCCTTGCTCTTGAAGAGGGCCTGGGTTTGATACCCAGCACCAATACGGCAGCTAACAAGTAACCATAATTACAATTCCAAGGAATCAGATGCCCTCTTCTGGCCTCTTCAGACACTGCATGACATGCGTGCTGTGATAACCATGCAGACAAAACACAAAAAATGAAATAAAAATAATAAATAAAATATTTAAAAATTAATATAAGCACTTAAGACCAATCCTTTCATTTCTCTGGTGTAAATACCTAGGAATTATTAAATTTTATGACAAGAATGTATTTAACATTTTAAGAGATTGGTAGCTACTTTTCTGAATGGATGTGCTCTTCGACTTAACAGCAGCAGTGTGTGAAAAACCTGATTGCATCATTTTCTCACCATCAGATTATTGTTACATATTTTCATAGTTGAGCCACTAAGCATTGTGCAGTGGAATGCTTACACAGATTTATTTTCTATTTTCCTAGTGGGTTAGGATTAATTTTATGTATATGAATGTATTGCTATGTACATGCACCTGTGTCATGCAATTCCCATGGAGGTCAGAAGTAGGCATTGTGTCCTCTGGAACTGATACTAAAGACAGCTGTTAGCCAACATGTGGGTGCTGGGAATTGAACTGAGGTCTTCTGTGTGAACACGCAGTGCTCTTACAGGCTAAGCCATCTCCCCAGCCTCAGGATGTTGATAATTATGATGTGTACACTCAGTCTTTGTATTTCTTTGTTCAACTCAGAACTGTTCTTTATAATATTTTATCCATTTTTGGATCATATGATACTTGTTAACTGCTAAGCTTTCTTATACTTTTTAAATATCCATTCTTCATCACCTAGGCCCATTACCAATGTGGTTTCCACATGTGGGCATTACTTTTGAGAAATTCCATTTCATCCATTATTATTATTATTATTTTATCTCTAGTTCTGTTTGACAAACTCAGGTCAGTCATACAGTGATTGTTTTCTTTTTGTCTTTGGAAGTTTCAGAATCTAACTTTACTTTTATATTAATGGGCCAGTTTCCTTTTTAATAGTGTGTGGTACATCAAAATGAAATTGTGACATTAATAATCATTTTCAGCACTTTTATATAAAGTGTGTGTGTGTGTGTGTGTGTGTGTGTGTGTACTATGTGTGTATGTGGTACATATTTGGAGGCCAGAGCTCAACACTGTGTGTCTTCCTCAGTTGCTTTTCACCTTACTTTGAGTGACAGGATCACTCACTCAGTGTAGTGTAGACCTTACAGATTTTATTTTGTGACACTGGCTGGCCATTGAGCCACACAGTATCCTCTGTCTTTGGATCTCCAGTTCTGGGATTACAGGTGCCTGTGTGCCTACCACCGACCCAGCTTTCATCATGCAATCTTCCTTCAGCATACATTTGTGAAGTTCATGTACACACACACTTTCTAATTAGGAATTATTAACAAGTCGGGAGTTTCTTATGTGTCTGTGATAGTTTGCATCACCAATTAACGTAAACATTAACATAGATTTTCCAACTTGTGATTTTTATCTTCACTTTATGCTATGCACATGCAGCATTATTGCCTGGGGATCTTTGAAAATAATTTCATACAAACAATAGTATTATCGAATATCACAATTCCATATCTGTAATAATATTAGCTATGACACTGAACTCGATGACCAGGGAATGATCAAATAATTAGTATTTTATCGTCTAAACAAGATGTCAAAGTGTCACATGAACTCAAACCACGGAGATACTATCTCTAAATTTTCTCTTCCTGTACTGTGATGTGGGGGGACTTGGTCCAGGAAGCAATCTGATGAAATTGTCAGATTCATTTAATGTTTAACCGTCTTTCAGATTTTAGAATATTATGTTCCTTACTTTTCAGTGTCTGAAAACTATTATTTCATAAACCTTTTGTTGGCTGAAAGTTTAATGCAGGTAAATAATCTTTCTTATTCATATTAACTTTTTATTCATTTTTTGTTCCCATGTTTTTTATTAATTTGAAAGAACATATTGAGTAAAGAATCCAGAGAAGTATATATTAAGCATTGCAACTTGAAATGCCATCATAAGCAGCCACATTGAAATTATTCTAAAGAAACTAATCTGTTAACTTTGGGTTTGGAAAATTTAATCTGAGTGACTGTTTTAATTGAAAAATTCTTTTCTCCACTGAAATGAGAAGAAATGCATAGCTGTCAAATTTACAAAATGACCTCTCACGTGTATAATTGGTATGTCTTGAACAAGCAAAAAATTTGAGTACAAATATGATCATTTTCTCAAGGGACACAAGAGTCAAAAATGTATAAATAGCAGTTTTCTTGAGAAGTTTAAACCTTGATCTCAAAATTGATGGAGTATATTTTTCTGCTAGGAGACAAAATATAATTTTTTATCTGGAAAAATAATCTCTTCACCAAATGGCAACAGTTCATGTTTCTCAATTTCACTGCACACAGACTGGAAAAGCAGGTGTCAAGTGTGTGCATGGACTAGGTTAAGCCTTTACTATACAAAGTCCAAAACAGTTCCTGATGGGATTAGTAAGCATATGAGATCAGTATGCTTAAGGAGTGTTTTGTCCTCTTTACTATGAATTACATTCCCATGTGAGGAAGCTTCTAGTTAACAAAGACTATTTCATTAATTATTATGTGGATTTACATTAGTGATTTACAGTTGAGGCTTTCAAGTGTCAACTATATGTAAAACAGAGGCAGTGTTACCACTCAATAAATTTGCAAGTAGACACATTCATTGAATCTTACAAAGAGCAATTATCAATTCTTTATTGTTATTTTTGCTATTGATTGAAGTGCTCAATAATTTTCCCTTTAACAAATTGTCTCTCATATATTGCATACATAGGAGAAAATGAATGTTTTAAATATACATAAACAGTTGCTCTGTAAGAGAAAGGGTACAAAGTCACACCAGCAGAGATGTCACCATTTCTGACTCTTCTGATTTTGACTTGCTTTCTTTTTCTCTCTCTGTTTACCTGTTTTTCTCTCTGTTTCTGTGTCTAAATGTCTGTCTGTCTGATGCTCTCTCTCCTCTTCACTAATTCTTATTATGTGTCTCAGGCTGCCAACAAATTCTGAATCCACTTGTCTTATTCTTCAGAGTGCTGTGCCTAAAGGCACTGGGTGCCATTTCAAGTATTCAACAAAGCTTCTTGGGGAAAAAAAAAAAGTTTTCCAGCCAAGTGTATTATCTGATTAAAATTTGGTTCAGTATTCCAATAGCCTGGGACAAGAAATTGGCAAGAAAATCCAAGAATACATCCGTTCTCACTATTTACTGACACTGTGTTCTTTGTGATCAGTTTGCAATATTACAATGGTACTCATCAAGTATTCAAGCCTTATGAAATCCCTGGGATTTTCTTCACAGTAATGCAAAATGTACAAGAGATGCGGTTCCAGCTGCAGCATTGCTGTGCAGCTGGATCATTATAAAAGTAAAAAGAGAAGTGGTCAGTAAATAAAATGTTGACCTTCTGTGTTTCATTTTTCCATAATTAATATTAAATTGAGAAAACAAAAATAACTTGACTAACTAACCCAATGTTTAGTGAGGATTTTTACTATTTGAATGTGTGTGTCCGGATATGACACCAAAAATACATTCGATGACTTGAACAAATTTAAATAATTAACCCAAATAGTATGATTTCAATATTGAAGTAGCCACTAAAGCAAAGTACACTGAAAGCCATTTTCTCCCTAAATAAATATATAATTTTCCTCATACATGATGTATTGTTTACAGAAAAATACAACAAAAATAAATTTGTAATGTGCTAAAAATCATCCAAAAGCATTAAGAAACGACACACAGTCAAATGTTTTCTGCGCTGTATGAAATGGAGGGTGGTGTGACTTAGTCTTCCCCTTGCTGTGATAAAAATGTGTTGAGCAAAGAAGCAACCTATGTGACAAATGGTTGATTTGGGCTCACTGTCCCAGGAATGCATCCCATGCATTGGCCATCAGGAATCAGTAACTAACCAGGCACTGAGACTCCTCCTGAAAATCTGAAACTGTCGAAGAATACTTCTGTGGGAGAGCCGATTTCTGTCCTCCTTAAGGAATACTCTTGGTCTCATAGTTTGTGTTCAGTTTGAAAAATGAGAACTACCAAGTGTTAATCTTTTCTGACGATCCATAATGTTGCAGGAGCAGTACTTGATTTGCCGTAAAATTTAAATACATTTCAAAAAATTTACAAAGTATGTGTCAAAGCTGACCAAAAAGCAATGGAAGGAATCTTACTTAGAAGCACACATGCTTGAGTATTTTGCAGTTAGTTCACAGATACAATAGAAATCTATAAATAAGGGCATAGCATAGATACTGGTGGGTTGTCATGAATATTTATGACTTCGATGCTTCTGGTAAGACACAAGCAGGCAGTAGGCTAGTTCAGGAATGTTCCTAGAAAAGTGGGCAGGCTTGAAAAGTCAACTTTGTCTTCTAGCAGTTTTTCAGGCCTCTTACCCCTCTCATGAATGCTGGACAACAGGACATTTATCAAAGTCAGAGACCCATGACTGTCTCTGGCAAACTAGTCCTCCCATTGGCAAATAACTGCTCTTTGCAAAGTTGTAGACACAATCATTTTCTAACTTTTTCTGAATATGAGTTTTTAATTTTAACTGAATATTTATAGTAGCAGATTTCATGGTAATTATGGGAATTAGAGCCTTTGGCTTAAACATGACAGTGTTAATGAATCAAGGTTCAGAAGTTTTAAAATAATTGCTGAGGTCACCTTATCATTAAATGATTTGTTTTATTTTCTTTATATAAATTTTGAAGGATTTTTCACCTTAGAAGGATTTTTTTATTATGTGCACACTATCAACTTAAATGTGTTATGATTAATTATATTTTAATAAGGTTGTAGCTTGGGATAGAGAGATGGCTCAGCAGTAAAGACCACTGGCTGTTCTTGCACAGGACCTGGGTTCCATTTCCAGCACCCCATGGCAGCAAACAACTGTCCAGAACCTCAGTTCCAGGGTATTTGGCCTCTGTTCTGACATGTATGACATGGGTATACTTACAGGCATTCAGGCAATACATTCATAAAATAAAAATAATAAAAAAAGGTTGTAGCTCTTCTTTAGCAGGTACCATAACCTTATTTATATAATATTTTATTTAATATTTTAAAAATACGTATTATTTATTTATTTATTTGTATGTCTGTTATGTCTGAATGTAAGTAAGTGCACCTGTCATGCAATGCCCATGGAGAACAGAAGAGGATATCAGATCCCCTGAAACTGGAGTTACAGATGGATTTTAGCCACCAAGTGAGTACTAGGATTTGAACTCAGGTCTTCTGCATGAACAACTATTTCTCTCAACTGGTTAACCATCTCTCCCCTTAATTATTATTTTTACTTTATGTGTGAGTGTATTGCCTGCAGATAGGTAAGTTCACCCACATCCTGAAATACTCACAGAGATCAGAAGTGGGTGGTGGATTCTCTGGAACTGGAATTACAGATGGTTGGTAGGCCAGCATCTGGGTGCTAGGAATCAAACCAGGGTCCTTTACAAGAACACCAATGCTCTTAACTACTTAACCATCAATCCGGTCAAAAAAACCTAAATTTTTAAATTAACAAGACAAAATAAGAACAATGGGATGGACCTACTATAATGATTGATGTGATTCAAGGAAATGTTTATCAATGGCCATGATTTTATTTCTAATGCTTTGAAGATTACAGTTCTGAACTGAATTTGTATAGGTCGTGTTACTATTGATTTCTCTGAACACATAATGAAATAATTTAAATCAAATATTGGGAAATGTGGGGTCTTCCCTTAGTGTTACAGTGGGGAGCTGTAGCTTGCTGTCAACTTTACACAGCTGGAAATGGAGCCCCATTTGGGGAATGGTCTGTGAGTATGTGTTAAGGACCTTTACTTGATTGTTGTCTGATGTGGAAAGACCCTGGCAACTCTAGATGGTGCCACATCTGGGCAGGTGGTCCTGGGTTGTACAAGAAAGCAGGCTGAGCAGGTTGGAGAAGCAAACCTACAAGCAGTTTTGCACCATGTTCTGTACATCAGTTCCTGCTTGTAGGTTCTAAGTTCCTGCCTTGGCTTCCCTTGATAATGGACTGTGAGTCATAAGCCAATAAAAACTCTTCCTCCCCAAACTGACCTTGATCAAAATATTTAATCAGCAATAGAAATCAAAATGCCAATTTCTTGCCTCCACATGCATGTGTATACAAGTGCATGTGCACCTACATACATATGCCTGCCAACACACACACATGCACAAACATACACACACATACAAACACACACACAGACACACACAAATGCACACATAAAATAATTATAGCTTTAATCTCATTTCTTATTTTATTTTATATGTTTAAATTATTTATACCTTCTTGATTTAATTTTGGTAGGTGAGGTGTTTACTAAATTTTTTGTTTTTTTTTGTGATTTAAGTTTTCAAAGTGATCTTTAATGATTCTCTTGATTTAACCTGAATCTGATGTAACATCCATTTTTTACTTTTAATTTTATTAATTCTTCTTTTTAATTTCTTTTCATTAGTTTGCCTAGGGGTTTCTTACTCTTACCTTTTCAGTCAATGACATCTGATCCTATATCTTAATATTTAGACTCTTATTTATTTCTTCTGACATGATCTTTATTATTTTTGTCCAGATACTTCATTGGAGTTTAGCTTGTTCTTAATTTCACAAGATACTGTAGTACAGGCCTAAATTATTTATGTGATGTCTCTTTGATATTAAGTGCATTCATTAGTATAAGTGTTCCTGGTGGAACTTCCTTAGAGGTATGCATGCCAGAGGACATAGCAAGGTGTGCATGCTTTTGTTTTTGTTTTAATCAAGGAGTTTCTTGATTTTAAGAATGACCGTTCCAGAGTGCATCAGTCACTGTCTAGGTACTTGCATAGCTTCCATATTTATTTTATCTGCAGAGAACATCCTACTCTTTATTTCTCTTGTTATTTTCATATATATCTGAAAATGTACAGGAAATTATTTAAATTCCTTTTTTAGTAGATAAGATTTGTTTTGTGGAACAGAATATGATTCAAATTAGAGAAAGTGAACGAAAGGCTTAATTCTGTAAAACTCATGGTTCCAAGAAGTCATTATAAAAAGATGTACACCAACGGCACTGGGAGCTAGTCAAAGATCTGAATGTTCTACAAAAGGAGCAGGAGTGTTAACTGATACAACATTGCTATTAATCAGAGCGCTAGACAAAACTCCATGATAACGCAAAGCTTAACCCAGTCCTGTTCTCCCAGAGCCCGTTCTGAGAAACCAAAACCTAAACTTACCACAAACAATTCTGAAAAGAATATCAGGGTCTGAAAACACCTGTATCTACTGACTGCCAGATCTGCTTCACTACTTTCTGCTTGGCTAGCTCTTGTACAATGTAAATTGATAAAGGAACCCAGAAACCTGGTCAACATGCACCTAGTTGCCAGGGTTATATTTGCTGACATTTTGCTGACCATTGTACGAACTTGTTCACTTGTACCTGCACTCAGGCCTCCCAGGAACTAGCTGACCACAGAACCCATAGAATGTTCTGCAATTGTTTTATAATTAATGGCCTGTGACTCCTAAACGCCAAGTCTTGCTCTTGTCCTCTTTGTCTGCTTGCTACTCAGTTGTGCTGATCTCTGATTGGCTTGATTCGAAGTCGCTGGAAACTTGCTCCAGAGTGCTATGAAAACCTTACTAAACTGAGCCTGTTGCTTCTCCCTGGGTACCTGAACCCAGAGGGAGCCGGGCCGTAAAATGAGCTTTTCACCTTGTCCTTCCATCGACCTTTATTGCAACATACAACACTTTACTTAAATTGAGAGCCTTACCAAAATACCCCTCCCTCATCAGTCCCTCTGAACTCACGTGTGGGAGACCCATGATCCTCCAGGGCTCTCTTCTAAGACCCCATTGTTTCCTCCTTTCATTTCTAATAATCTCTCTGTTCCTCAGGATGGAGCTTTAGAACCACACTAACAATCTTTTCCTATCCTGTTCCTCCTCTTCCAAATCTAGAAACAGGAGATATGGTCTGTGTCTCGGATCTTACCCATGAAACCCTGTTCACAAAAGGAAGGAGCCCCATAAAATCATCTTCTTAACCCCAGCAGCAGCCAAACTCCAGGAAGGGTTTTCTACAACATAGAAAAGCTGCTGGTTACGTGGATGAAGCAGGTCAGAGTCGACCCCAGGCCAGCACCCAAACTTAGAACTGTTGTTCACATGGTGCTGGCTGACTTCAAAGGCTTGAAAAAGTCAGGACTGATGGAGTCATCAATTTTTTCTCTTATAGTTTTGGAGACGGACAAGGTCAGGGAGCAGAGAGCAGGGGTATCCTTGCACAAAGAAGGCTCGGTCAGGCCAAGAAACTCTTATTGGCCACTGCATGAAACTGTAAATTTAAGCCTGCTTGGCAGTGCAGACCCCAAGAAGATGCTGTAGATGCTAGAGCTGTGAGACATCTTCCAAGGAACACTGCATACCTGGAGTGGTACCAGCCCAAGAAGATATGTAGGTTGCACATAGAAATACTTTTGGCACCGAGCCCTTTGGAAGTAAAGTTCTAAGAGTCAGACATGGTGCATTGAGGTTTGGTTTTCAGTCTTGTTTTGGTCCAGGATTTCCTAACTATGTCGCCATTTCTCCCTTTTAGAATGGGGATATGTATTTGGTTCCATTGTATGTTGGGCATATATTTGTCTTTTGGTTTTACAGGGATTTCCTCTTCAGAGCTTTCCTGAAGTCTCAGAAGACACTGTGGGCTCTGGTTTTTGAATAGCATTGACACTGGCAAGGTGGACTAAATACTTTTTGCATTTTATATGGTCATGAACCTATGGGGACCAGGGAGTGCAATGCGGTGGTTCATGGGTTCCACGTATTTGGGTATTTGGCTGTTCTGAGAGGCTTTGGGAGATGTGGCCATGCTGGAGGAAGCACATCACTGGGGATAGGATTTGAAAGTTCTTAAGCCTTGTTGGATTTTCTGTTGCTCTCTATTTCCTGCGCCTGCTTGAAAATGTGAGTGACACCTGACACACCTTGCCACCAGGTCTCCCTGCCATGATGGACTCCAAATACTCTGGAACTATAAACTCAGATAAGTTCTTCTCTTTTAAAAATTTTTATTTATGGCTATATTTAAAATTTATGTATTGCCTGTATGAGTATACATAAACCCATATTGTGCAATGCTTGTAAAGTCAGGAGAGGACATCATGTCTCTTAGAACTAGACTTATGGGCAGTTGTTATCCACCAAGTGGGTGCTTGCAGTCCAGGTCCTCTGCAAGAGACCAGTGCTCATAACTGCTGAGTCATCTCTCCAGCCTTCTAAACGCATCATTTCATAAGTTCTCTTGGAGTCTCATCACAGCAACAGAAATGTAATTAATACATTCAGTACATGTATTGAATATAAATATTTAAAATTATTACATCATCTTGATGAATTAGTCCACTTATTAATATATAGTGACCTTCCTTATTACTTCAAATTTTGCTTTCAAAACTTGATTCATCAAATGTCAGAATACCTCTGTTAGCACTTTTGTAGCTTTCTGCCACTTGGACTTCCCGCCTTTGACTTTTACTTTGGGGGTACTTGCCTGTAAGGCATGTTTCTTAAAGATAAAAACTATTTTTCTTTTTAACCTGCTTTTCAAAATTAGTTATCTAAGACCATTTAGAATATAGGTTATTATGGAGAGACAGTCATTCCTGTTGGTTTTTAGTTGCTCTTTTGGCTGGTTGGATTACTGTTTAGTTGCTTCATTATTCTTTGTTAGACTTGGAGATTATTGGTTTACTGAGTTGGACATGACAGATTCCATCCTGGCTCTCTTTAATGGCCTATTACTTTCAGGACAGTTATTCTTTCTTGTGTTTTTGTGATGGTATATTCTTTGCATACAATTACTTTAAATATCATTTGTAGCACTGACTCAGTGGTCATGAGCTCCCTAAGTGTCTGCCTTGAAATGTCCTTATTTAAGCATCAGTTTAGAAGGCAAATCTTGCTGTATATGGCAATATTGGTTGATTTTTATTTACTTTTAGTAATTGAAGCATATCATTCCATGATGTTTCTGCTTTTTTAGGTTGCTGCTGAGGAAACTGATGTTATTCTTACATGTTTTTCTTTATAGGTGAGTTAGCAAATTTCCTTTGTGACTCTTATTTATAATTTAATATACTTTCTTTCTCTCTTTCTATTGATCTATCTATCATCTATCTATCATCACCCATCTATCTATATATTGATACAGGGTCTCCCTATAAACCCAGATGGCCTGGAACTCTATGTAGAACAGGCTGGCTTCAAACTCACAGAGACTTGCATTGCTTCAGTTTCTCAAGAGTGCCACTATGCCTGGTTCATAAAGATAAAACATAAGCCAGACGTGGTGTTGCACAACTTTAATCCCAGCACTCAGGAGTCAGGCGAGGCCAGTCTGTTCCCTATAGTGTTTCACTCAGCTGGGCTACAGGAAGATCTTGTCTCAGAAAAGACAAAAAATTAAAAATAAAATAAAACCTAAAAAGAGCTTTTAATGGCATTTAGTTGTTTGTTTATTTTGAAACTTTTTGTTGTTTGTTTGTTTCATTTTTGGGCTATGGAATATTCCAAAGGAATTATTCTCTATGTCTATTTGTGGTTCCAAATACGTCTGATGTTTTGACATTTACTTCTTCTTTAGCTTTTGGCAGTTCTCCTCTATAAGTTCACTGAATATATTCTCAGCAACTTTGGTTTGCTCTCAGGTCCTCCTGTTCATGAATGGTTAGGGTGGATCTTGGCATCCTTTCCCAGAAGTCCTGAACTCTGTGAACAAGCTCCATTATTACTTTTCTTTGCTAATGTTTTCATTTGCTCTTTGCTTCTCTGATCTCTTTCACTGACACTCATTTTTCTGATTCCTGGTCATGACTAAGGTTGATGCTTTCTGTTTTGTTTTGATTTGACTGTAGTTAGTCCCAGTGTCTTGGTCTACTTGCCTCTTTCCCTCCCTATTGCTGACTTTGTTCACATTATTAGTTTCCTCATTCATTTTGATCATTTTCCCCTTGTCTTGTACAATTTCTTCTCTGGTTCTTTTTTTTTCCTTGTGTGTGTGGTGTGCATCCATATGTGTATGCATTTTTTGCAAGTATGTGGGTGCACATATATGTGTGTGCGTGCATGCTCAAGCCCCAAACTGATTCTCAGAATCATCATCAATTGCACTTCCATTTTAATATTTTAGAGAAGATCTCTCAATAAAATCCATGGTTCGCCAACAGTCGTTATTCTCCCTACGCAGCTTGCTCAGGAGATCCTCTGTCTCCACCTACCAGGTTAGAATTACAGAAAGGCTGCCCTGCCCACCCCATATTTACCTGGGTACTACAGATCCAAATACTGGTCCTCTTGCATTCATTCTAAGTCTTTTAACCACTGAGCCGTCTACTGAGTCCCCTCTCCAGATCCTAAAAGGCTTTATCTAGGGAACTACATAGTTCATTGTCCCTTCTAAGCTCTCTTTGACCTCCACTGCTTATCTGTTTGTTTCTGGTCCTCCTACCGCTCACAGCGACCTCCCGGTGCTGCTCCTTAAGTTACCGCTGCAGTACGTTAACTTCAGGCACTCTCACAGGTTCTTCTCGAATTTGGGTGAGAAGGCCACTTCTCTCCCCCTCATGAGGGCGCACGTGGCCTTAGCTGTGCTGGCAGTGACACCATAAACTCTGAAACTTCTCTCTGATTTTGGAGTAGTGTCTGTTCTCCTGAGCCTGGCTCTTTGCGCCATGTGGTAGCAGTTTCAAGTCTATCTGGTGGTCAAGAAGTCCTTCCAAACTATTCTCAACACCGTCATAACCTGGATATCTCAACCCAGAATACTAAGGAGAAAATAATGAGAGAGCAGATATAATTTAGGGTCATAGGCTTGCTGATCATCAGGATAAAAGAATGAAAATGTATATAGGCCAGTCTTAGGTGACTTGGAAGAGATGTTTATAATGGTGGTGGGACTCAATGCACATACGACAATTAGTACAGAGATTCTGGCTTATGGATATAGACAGGGACATATATTGGACTGGAATTTACATGATGAGGAATTAATCCTGATAAAAGATGTCAGTTAAAAGTAAAGATAAAACAGTTGTCTTCCTTCCTGTGGAAGAGAATTCTTGCACCTTTAGTGAGAAAGTTATTTGTGATTAAACAAAGTAAAAACATGGTACAAAGCAGAGGCTCGATTTAACATAATGAGTATAAAAATTAGAATATTGAAACTAATTTAACCTAAACATTTATGAAAGCTAATAGTCATTAGTGTCCACAGTCAGGAAACATTCCATCCTCTTGGTTTCACGTCATTGCTGTGCAAGTGAAATTTTCAAGCACCAGGACAGCGAATCCATCTTCATTTTATGCTATAACATTTGACAGACAGATTTTCATCTAATTCCATGTAACTTACAGAAATGATGAGCTCTGCCTTTGAAAATCAATCAACAGATAATTTATTTTAGATACAAACCAACCTGAAATTTCACATTATACTGATAATCCAAATTACATAATCTTTTCATAGAACATTGACAATAAATTTAGTGAGATACATGCATAAATAAATACATAAATATACATGCATATTTCAACATGCATACACAATACATAACAAGCAGCTCTCAAATACAAAATTGAAATGTCTTATAAGATGTAATTTCTATATTATACCTCCTCGACTAATCTTATCCTATTTACTAGAGCATTAGCTCTGTCTATTGCAAATAAGTGGAGATAAGTCAAAGCCTGTGTATCTGAATTCACATTTTATGTTATGGGTTTCTGTTAGCTATGCAATAGATTGGAGTTGACTTGGTATGGACTTGGTATGACTTGTGCCGGTTAGTCTTTGTCCATGTAACACGGACCAGAGTCACCTGGGAAAAACGACACACAGCTGAAGAATTTTCCAGATCAGAAGGGCCTGTGGCCATGTCTGTGAGGCATTTTCTTTCTAACTAGTTGATGTAGGAGGGCCCGGTATAGGTGGTGTTGTCCCTAGACAGGTGGGTCTGGGCTGTATTAGAAAATTAATGGAGGGAGTCAGGAAGAGTGAGGAAGGAAGCAGCCTTCTTATATGGTCTTTGATTCACTTTCTACTTCCTGCCTTGGTTTCACTTGAAGAAGGACTATAGCATATAAGCTGAAATCCTGCCAACCCCAATTTACTTTTGACCATCTATTTAATCACAGCAACAGAGATACAAATTAGAGCAGATACATTTTCATGCTTAATTAACATATATTTACATGATACAAATGGAACAGCAAATACTAATCTGAACGGTTTTTAGAACATTGACATTGCTCAAGGGCTTCTCTTCTTTATTCATGATCTCTTCTATAATTTTATGAGTTTCTCCTTTATCCCACTCACTTTTGTCAAAAAACCATGATTTTATTTATTTTCAAACTACAATCTGTACTTGTAAGAAAGAGTTTAAACATGGCCAGGGGATATAGGTTAGTCATTAGCTTCTCCTCTGGCTTCCACATGAACATGCACATGCATACACATACTCACACAGCTGATCCAATGCCTGCACCCTCACACATATGAACACTCACTAGTACTTACAAGAGCTCTAACACACTGATAGTTGGTAGGAAGGTGCTGATTTATAGAAATTCCACACACAGACTCTCAATATTGCACTGACCATGCCTAAAATACTCTGCCTAGTCACAGAAACAGCTCGATGGAAGAAGAAATGCTCAAATCTTACCTGTCAGACTCCATATTTCCTAAACATTTTATTTCTGCATTATCACCCTTGTTATCATCAAATACACTATCATCTATCTAGATATTAAAGTTGAAAAGCAGTCAGTCAGAAACATTTATTTCCTTTTCTTTCAAAAATATGTCAATAATCTCTCCACATTCCTCTACTTATGAATCAACAAACATAATATATTGATGCCTTCACCAGGGAGAGTCTCGTTATATAAACTGCCTGTTTCTTTTTCCTTTGGTGCCTTTATAAAGCATCCATCACAGAGCAATAGAAATGATTATTTCATGTGTTAAAGTCATATTACCTCATCATATCAATCAAAACTGTCAACTAATGCATTATTCACAGAATATATTCATCCTAGCTTTTGTAACTCCTTACCTAAAATTTCTGAGAAATTTCAACCCAAATGTCTGCCAAATATCCCTTTTATTTGCTATATTTCAAAGCTACACATAATTCCTTCTGATTATTGAACCTACTTAATTGCTTAAGACTCTTCCAAAACTTGTAATCCTAGTATATGTAGAAAGCACATACTTAAGAATCTTAATTCTTATTCACTGCCTCCACTTTGTTTTTCCAGGTTTTTGTTTGTATGTGTTGTGAAACCATTGTAACAGGTAAACAAAGACATCTCATTGGGTTTTCAGTTTAGATTTTCATAATGAAGAATGATGGATATGTTAAACTGTCATTCAAGGATTCTGTTCAGATTCAATCTATTTGGTTCATTTTCTTGTGTAATTGTGCTTTTCATATATTTTAGAAGAAGACTATCAGACACGTTTTAAAAAATTTTTCCAGACTTTATCTTGTCAATAAATCTCTGACAATTTCCAAATGTGCTCCAAATGCTATGATAATAGCACTGATCTCAGGTTACCAAGAATGGAAGACATCTTGAAAACATTCTGGACTTGAGAGATAGCTTGAAAGTGAAGAGCTCATACTTCTCTTACACAAGACCCCAGTTTGGTTCCCAGTACTCACACTGGATGGATCCAAACTACAAATAACTCCAGGGGATTCAGCACTCTCTTCTCATATCTACAGGCACCTGCACACTCATGCACATAATCACACACACACACACTTACATAGTCACACACACACACACACACACACACACACAGAGTTTTGGGAGGATCTCAGTTAAAACTGTATGAACAATGATAAGTAATAAATTTTGCAGATTTGACACCAGAGCAGTCACAACTTGCTAATGAGAATCAAACTGACATCTGTTTTCATTATGAAAACCCCCTCATATTTTCCAGACAATTAAAAGTCCTATGGCAAACTATTTGGCCACTGGATGCTTAATATTTAATTAAGATATATATGGGATTTGTAATTCAAATATTATAGTACAGTTTACACATAATGCATAAATGAGCAGTAAGAATTGAAAATGGTGGAATCATGAATAAATATGATTATATGTATATATATTATGTATATGTATTATGTATATATGTATATGTATGTATGTATTAAGTAATATAGATGTATTACTTAAACATCCTTATGTATGACTATAGTTTTTTCTGGATTCCAGAATGTTGTTAACAGATCAAACCTGCTAAATGACGTCCATGGAAATTTTATTCACTTAATTTGTCTATTTAATTTTATTTTTGAACCAAGATCTCCCCATGTAGCTGAGCCTGGCCTCGCACTGGTATCCTCCTGCCCCAGCCTCTCAAGTAAAGATATTACAGGTCCATACTACCATGTTCATGTTCAGCTTGAACTCAGTATTTTAAAATACCTTATTCATTACTTTATACATATATATATATATATATATATGTGTGTGTGTGTGTATGTATGTATATATAAGTATTGTCTGCATGGATGTAAGTGCACCCTTGTTATGCAATGCTTCTGGAGGTCAGAAAAGGAAGTGTGTTGAGAAGAAGAGTTAGAGGTTGTTGTTAGCTGCCTTGTGGGATTTGGGAGACAAATCAGGGTCTTCCTTCCACAAGATCAGCCAGTGCTCTTAAACCCCGAGACATTTCTCAAGTCCTAGAACTGGGTATTTTAAAATTCCATTCTGGCTGTCATGGTGGCTCAAATCAAGTCCCAGGGTTCAGAATCGCTAGGAAATTAAGCCAAACTGTGCTAATGAGTTTGAGGTCAGCCTATACTAAATGATCTACTCATAATTGAATCACTCACCAAAATTAAATCTTCATATTTTACTTAAACTTTCTTTTTCATAGTAAGACATTGTGACTAGTAAAGTTTAAGAGGTGGGCAAATAATTTACATGAGCATTCTGAAAAATATTTCCTTCTCCCAAAAGAAGGAGATATTAGGAGTCAGGTCCTATCAAGTGGAAATCAGGGAAATGGGCAGGTTCTTTATCTGAGGAGACAGGAGGAAAGACTATATAAGGAGACAGGAAAGAAAGAAAAATAACATTCAGGTGAATGCTTTGAAAAACCAAAGGGAAATGTTGTATTTTGTAAGACCACAGAAAAATATTCATGTAATATAAATGTGAGGATATGTGTATAGCTGAAGGCTTCCAATTGCTGGTGAAGGTAGTCCAAGAAACTCCCCCAATATTACAGATTTCTGCCATAGCCCTTGATTGCCTCCCAAAACTTGAAGGTAAAAATGTGCTGCTAAGGACACAAAATACTTGGAAGACAAGACTAGGAGCAATTGAGCTAGAACTAATCCAGAAGTTCCTCCAGAAAGACTAAGTCTAATATTAGTCAAAGATGTGATACAAGATTCCAAAGGAGAAAACCAGTCAATGATCACACCTAGCTCTGAAGCCTACAAACCACAGCAAAGGCCAGCCTAATGAATTGTCTCTGCTAGTGCGGTGCTGACTCTGTTATCTTGGGGTTAATCAGCAACTGTCTAACCTGACTTAGGGCCCACTCAATAGGAGGGAATCAGCGTTTGGTACTATAAACAGAGTCAGGTACATATGGCTAAAAGTCCAATACTAGAGTGAAACTTACTTTTATCACATCCCTAAACCAAAACATTTCTTAAATGTATTCTAAATATGTATCCTTGTATTTACCAGCAAATGCACACCTCTTCACTCACCACTCACCAAAGAATTTTCTTTTGCAATCGATGGAGACTATTACTGTTACTACTGGACAAACACAGAGATCAGTGTCTATGAGGTGCCCATCCCTAAGTGATCTACAATGCAACCTCTACACGTAAGGCTCAGGGAACACAACAGAAGGGGGCACAGAAGGTATGTAAAGGTCAGAGGGACAAAACTGCTGCTGCTAGTTAATGGACTCTAGATATGGTCAGGAGTCTACCCCGATGAAATCTACACACTAGTGTTGTCTGCATAATGACAAAGCCAGTTGACCTGACAAGGTGGTGAATTGAGAGCATTTCATGGGATCCCACCTCAAGATGAAGAGCTACAGACAGTCAACGGATGCTGAAATAGGGAGAATCAGGTTTTCTCAGGGACTGGCTCCCCGAGAGGTTATCTAATACCAAGTGGTCATCCCCAAACAGACGTAGGCACAATCATCATTAATAGACACAATGCACTAAACACATATACTTGTAAATGAATATGTGTATATTCATGGAGAATAATAAAAAAAAGGAGAACAAGGAACTAAGAAGGTGTGAGAGGACATGGAGAACCTCAGAGGGTAATGGACGTAATGGAAATAATACAACTGCAATACTCATTTAAAATTCTGAAAAATGAAAAATGAAGATATTTACTTTTCAATACTGATTATATATTAATCCTCAAATCACATTATTTAGGACCGTTTTAGAAAGCCTATATTATAAAATTTTATTTTCTGTCAACAGCAGAAATTTTACCAATACAAATTATGTTCTGTAAAGATCTAAGTACCAGATTCTAGTTAAAAAGGGTAAAGAGCTATATGCAGCATCAAAGAGTTAGCAAATGGAAGGGTCATTAAACATCATGTAAAGCAGTGAATTGTGTCACGCTTGGCAGTCTCAAGCCGTTATTTCTTAGTCACCCTTCATGCAATTCTCTATATTACTGATGAAAAAGAATAACAAAAGATAAAACCATGACATTCCAGGAAGATGTCCAACGAACTGTGTCTTTATTACAGAAGGTTAAGGATTATTTTCAATCAAGTTCTTTTACTATCTTTCTTGACTATTCACAGACAATAAATGGAACATTTCAGAACATTCCATTAATATTTATGAACTTATCACTTGGCTAGCTACTAACTGAATTATTTCAATTTGTTAAACAAGAAAAAATTCAGCTGTGAAGTATATAATATTCATTCAGTTTTTATCAAACGGAAATATGTCAATGCCTTGGAAATGCTTTGTATACACAAAGCAAGGTAGGTCTGTTTTCTCAGAGCTGAGATACTGTAAATACTGTTGACATCGCTTAGATGTATGCCTACTAACTCACTGTGTCTTTTTCAGATATACGTCCACTCTTTATTCACTTCTAACATCATAGACCTTTGATAGTCCTTGTGCACAATATATATTTTATTGGATAATTGTGCATCTCACACAATGCATCTTAATCATTTCTAGACCCCTTCCACTCCCTGTACCCTTCAGTAGGCCCCCCACCCAATTTCATACATTCTGTCAAATATGTTAAGGACTACCAAGTCAAGTTTATGTTCCCAGATTTCCCTCAGTGTGCGTTCATTCCTGGATTCTAATCAGCCTGTCTAGAGTCACTCCCTTATTGAAAACCAACTCCCATTCGCCCAGCAATGACCAGCTGTCAGTAGTTCCTTGGCTAATTTGGAGGTTCTGAACAATTTGCTAAAAAGTCATTGTCTGTCTACAGGAAAAAACAAAATGGGGATATTTTTAGACAGAGTCTCCCTGTAGCCCCAGCTTACCTGGGACTCATTATGTTCAGGCTGGCCTTGAACTCACAGAGATTCACTTGCCACTGCCTCCACAGTGCTGGGATAAAAGGCATATGCAATCACATCTGAACAGAATAATTATAAGTGTTTACCATAGCAAAAGTCCTATGATTTTCCTACTGTCTCCTGGTTATGAATACTTCTAGTTTGGACTGCAAGAATGATAGAGGTCAGCTACAAGAGTGTTAGAAATAGAATAAATTATCTCAAAGAAGTACAAATACAGGAAGTTACTGCATGGGATTCTGTAATTTACTGGGAGACAGCAGATTCACATGTGTCTTAAAAACATTAAAAGCTACATAAAATATTAAGTGCAAGAATTATATAAGAAATTATACTTAAAATAGGTGCGTCTTTTCATCATGATTTTTAGTTTCTTGTTTTGAGGTGGTGGGTTTACAATTTTTCTTTCTGTTCTGAGACCATTCCTCACTGTGCAGGCTAGAATAGCCTTGAACTCGCCATTCTTTGAAGCTAGAAGCTTCAAAGTCTTGGATTTATTGGTGTTCACCACTCCAGGGTTAAAATTAATCATACAAATTATCTCTACCTACATTGTATTATCTCATCATTAGGCATTAGCACCTTTGTGAAATGGATGGTAGCATACATAAGAACATTATCAGATCATTAGAATTGAATCGCTTTTTAAAATTTTGTATGTATTGAAATTCTATGCATTTCATAAAATACATTTTAATCATTTTTAGACCCCCTTCCCCATCTACGACCCTCTAGCCAGTCCACTGGATCTCATGCATTTTGGTATACATATGTTAAAGCATATCAAGTCAACTATGTGTAGCCAGTTGTCCCTCAATGAAAATTCATCCTCTGGATTCTAATGACTAAATTCACTCTCCCTTGAGCAGCAGTGATCAGCTGCCCATAGTTCTTTGGCTAAGGTTGCAGCCTCTTGCCTATGTGCTTATTCTATGCTGGGTATTTGTCAGCTTGATTTGCCAAGGTTCTTGTATATGGTGCCACCATATCTCTAAATTCACATGCACAAGGTTCCAGACGTTTGGAAGACTCTGCCCGCTTGTGTGCATGCACCTGCCCTAATTTTTATCCTCCTCAGTGGATCCTGAGCCACGGGTAGATGAGGGTTAATAGGGGAGTCCTGCCCAGGGACACATACTCTACAGTGTCTTGTTCTCTACACGTTGGAAAGCTGTGGCCTTCTGTGTGCATCTCCATCTGTTGCATGAGGAAACTTCACTGATGAGAGTTGAGAGATGCATTAGTATTCTCTTTATCCCCTTGTTTCATGATGTTCTGTAAGCTTTAGATGTAGAGGTTCCACTGTGGAGGTGTCGCTTAGGCCTAGGAATTTTTCAGACAGTTATTCTCTGAGTGTAATCAGCTATGGTATTCTGTAATACTTTCCATCTGTTGAAAAAAAATGCTTCTTTCATAAGTAGTATATGATACACTTGTCTGTAAATATAAGGATCCATGTTTAGCATGTAAGAAATTACATTTCTCTAGGGATACAATAGAGGTATGGTTTTCTCAGATATCTATTACTTCTCTAGCCATGTGTGTTTGATTTTGTTTAGAGTGCCACATGTGAGATCCCTCTCACTGAGAATGCTGTAAGTCCAGTTAGGTAGCTGCTGATTATCGGCAAGCTAAAAGTGCTACTACCGCACCAATATAGTTTGCTGTGCCAGTCATTGCTGAGGTTGTTAAGGTTTAAACCTGAACTTGAACCTTTAATTTCATTTTCCATTAGCATCATGCAGAGTACCCTCTGGAATTATGAGAGCTACCATTCAGGGAGGAGGCTTACAGGTCAGTTTCAGCTCCATTGCTCCAAATCCTTTGTCAGAAGTGTGTCCTGTCTTCAGCAATGGGGTCTTTCTTACCTTCATGTTTTGGGAGGTATTTATGGACTGTGGCAATAACCTGTCTCAATTTGGATGTCTCTTGGACTTCCCTGAACAAAACTAACTTGAAGTGAGATGTCTTCTGTTTATTACTATGTTGCTTGTCATATAGTCTTTGGGTACACACATGCACTTATGCTGAGATTTGTGTGTGTATTTTAATATTGAGCTAATCCCATTTCCCTTTGGATTTCACACTGTGTACGTTTTATGTTCCTCACCTCTCTTTTTCCCTTCCCAGTGTAAGTACCTCCATTTTCACTGGCTCTCTCCTTGGTCACATCTGCTTCCTGCCATCCCCTATCTCTCCCTCTTTCTTTCCTGTGACCTCTACGGTTCATTTCTGTTTTCCTGATTTCTGCAGATACATCAAGATATCTACTCACAAATAAGGATTTGGTGCTAAGATCCACAAATGAGAGAACATAAATTATTTTTTTTCTGAGTATGTGTTATTTCACTTAGTATAACAGTTTCTTGTTCTAACCATTTACCTACAAACTTCCTGATTTCATCTTTCTTTTCTCTTTGTAGAACTCAGCAACAAGCATGGATATAGAAATATGTATACACTACGATGAGTCTTTTGGGTATATGCCAAGGATCAAGCAATTGATGTCTGATTTATTTTGCCTAAGATTTCTTCTAACATTTTCAGAGTTTTGGTTTTCATTTTGAGGTCATTAGTCCATTTGGAGATGACTTTTGTGCAGTGAGAAGGCTGAGTGTAATTTCATTCTTCTACAGGTGGAGATACAGTTTTGCCAGGAACAGTTTGTATACTTGGCACCTTTCTCAGATACCATGTGGCTGAATTGGCATTCACTCATGTTTTGGACTTCTATTGAACCACTGACCTATGTATTTGTTTTTTGGCCAGCACCATGCTGTGTTTATGACAGTAGCTCTGGAATATAGATTGAGATCTGGTCTAGTAATCCCCTCAGCATTGCTTTTATAGTAATTCAGATTTCTTAGTTAACTGGAGACATTTTGATGCCATATGATACCATATGAATTTTAGGAGAGTTATTTCCAGTTTTGTGAAGAATATAATAGGGATTTTGATTGCCATTGCATTGAATCTATAGATTGGTTTTAGTAGAATGGACATATTCTACCAAATTATTGAGCGCGGGGCATTTTTCTCTCTCCTGGTGTAATACACCAATCTCTTTCTTTAAAGATTCAAAATTTCATTGTAGAAATACTTAATATCTTTGGCTAGGTTAATCCTTAAATAATCTTTTTGAGGCTATTGGGTATGGGAAGAATAAATGCTTTCTCTCATATTGGTATATACAAAGCTTAATGATTTTTGTAGATTGATTTTGTAACTGGCAAACCTTACTGAAAGTGTTGCTTATTTCAGGAAATTTGGGATCTCATATATATTATATATATCTCATGTTGCTTATTTCAGGAAATTTGGGATCTCATATATATATATAATATCATATCATCTGTTAATGGGATTCTTGAACCTTTTCATCTGCAATTAGTGTCACTCACATTTTCTTCTGAACTCTCCTTGCTCTAGGTAGATTGTCAACCACTGTATCAAAATGGAGTGGGGATAGTGGACAACCTTGTCTGGTTCCTGATTCTAATATGATGTTTCCAGTTCTTCTCCTTTTAAAATGATGTTGGCTGTTTGTTTGTTGTATATGGTTTTAATTTATGTTGAGTTATATTCTCTTCAGATAATGCATTTTGAATTTTGACAAAATTTTTTTTTGTGCATTAATTGAGGTGACCATGTGGTCTTTGTGTTTAAGTCCAGTTGTATGCTTTATAGCAATTACTGACTTACATATATTGAACCACACCTGCATCTCTGGAAGAAAGCCTACTTGATTATGGTGGATGATCTTTTTGATGTGTGTGTGTATGCAGTTTGCATGCATTTGATTGAGAATTCCTGCGTCTATGCTTATTAAGGGTGTAGGTCTGTAGTTTTCTCTTTTCTGTTGTATTTTGACCTGGTTTTGATATTGGAGTCATGCGGGCTTCATCGACGGATTTTGGGAGTTGTCTCTCTCTTTCAGTCTTTTAAAATCATTTAAGCAGTACTGGTTGTGGATCTTCTTTGAATGTCTGGTTGAATTTTGTTCTGAATTCACCTTGGTCTTGGCTTTTTCAGTTGGGAGTTTTTTATTATTTTTCAGGATTCTTATTTGTTATGGGTTTGTTTAAACTGTTGATTTATTTTTCATTTAGCTTTGGTGGTTTCTGTGAATTTAGAAATTCTTGTTCTTTGAAATTTTCATATTTATGAGAGAATAGGTTTTTAATCTATTACCATGTACTGTTCTGGATAGATTTTTTTTTTTTTTGGTCTCTATTGTGATGTTTCCCCTTTCATCTCTGATTTTGTTATTTGGATATTCCTTTCTTTCTTTCAATTAATTGTACTAGTTGTAATCTATCTTTTTTATGTTTTCACTGAATCAGCTCCTACATTCATTGATTTTCTGTAATTATTACCCCCTTTCCTTGTGATTAATTTATTCTCTTATTTTTGTTATGTCTTCTCATCTTCTTGGTTTGTGTTTTGTTTGTTCTTGCCTTTCCAGAGTCTTGAGTTGCACTGTTAACTCTTTTATATGTGCTCTTTTCTGATTTTTGATGTGGGCACTTAGAGCTATAAACTTCCCCTTTAAGGTTGCTTTTATTATGTCCCCAATGTTTTGTTCTGTTGTATTTTAATTTTTAATTAGTTGTAGGAACAATTTTATTTCTTATTTAATGTCTTCTTTGATCCATTCATCATTCAGGGTGTTGTTTACTCCCATGAGCTCATGTGGTTACTAGAATATTTTTGCTGTTGATTTTAAACTTCATTTTATTGTGGCCTGATAGAATGCATGGGATTATTTTAATTATTTTTTTGCATATCTTGGGATTTTTTCCCCCATTATAGGGGTCAATTTTAGGGAAACATCCATAGACTGCTGTTTAGAAAGTATATTCTTCAGTGCATGAGTGGAATATTTATTAGATTTCTGTTAGCTACATTTAATGAATGGTGTTATTTGTTTCTGTTGCCTTTCTTTCCAGCTGATCTTTCTGTCGGAGATAGTGAGGTATTGAATTCAGCAACTCATACTGGATTGGAGTTAATCTGTGATTTAAAATCTTTTAGTATAGTTTTTATGAAATTGGTTGCATCAGAATCTGGTGCATATCTTCTTGGTCAATTTTTTCTCTGATCAGAATGAAATGACCATATTTATCTCTTCTGTTAATATTAATTTGAAATTTATTTTAGAATTGAGAATACTTACACCTGCTTATCTGTTAGTGCCATTTTCTTGAAAATTTTTTTCATCTTTCCATCCTAAAGTAGTGACTATTCTTGAAGTTGAGATGAGTTTCCTGAAGACAGGCAAAGACAGATTTTGCTTCTTAATCTATTCCACTAGACTGTGTCTTTTGAATGGGTAGTTGAAGCCATTGATAGTTAAAGTTATTATTGAAAGTTATATATTGGCTAATGTCATTTTAATGTCTGCTTGTGTTCTAAGTCCTGTTTTGTGTTTCCTTAATTATAGGCCCAAGGCTGGAAGGGGGATAGTGTGGGGCGAGAATGGAGCTGATCAGGGCAGAGGTTCAGGCCCTGAATCACTTCTTTTAAAATCACCAATGTGATGACTTCATCCTGCAGTTTCATCAATGGATGCTAACACTTACGGGGAGGAGGGAGAAACAGAATATTAATATGGTCTCAAACATAAATGTCCAACTGAATATTACCTATAAATTACAAATATTCACCATTGAGCCAATTGGTAGGAAAGTCTTCAAGACTTGCAATATAGAGAGCATGTGAATTCTGCTGTACTTAATGTAAATTAATGA
Source organism: Eospalax fontanierii (assembly GCA_035773235.1). Taxonomy (NCBI): domain Eukaryota; kingdom Metazoa; phylum Chordata; class Mammalia; order Rodentia; family Spalacidae; genus Eospalax; species Eospalax fontanierii. Next base: position 46,051,778 of record CM069547.1, on the reverse strand, counting down.
CCTCTCTTAAGTCAATTGAAGAATGCAAGTTCCCTTTAGAATTATGTGTTCTGAGAAAAAAAATGCCCTCCTATTTCAACACAAGAAAAAAGAGATTATTTTTATCATCCATATTTTGATTTTTACTTTTTGAGACTAAGACATACAACCAAATGCAGTGTGTCACAATAAAATAAAGGTATTTGGATCATAAATGGTGTTATACAACTCTAATCTCAGCAACTACATTGGGTGAAACAATAAAATTAAAAGTTTAAGGCCAGATTTAGCTATAAATAAAGGTCTTGTCTAAAAGAAATCTATATGTCTATATGTCATTCCCATTGATATGTATATCTGTATCTCTGGGGTCTATATGTCATTCCCATTGATATGTATATCTGTATCTCTGGGGTCTATATGTCATTCCCATTGATATGTATATCTATGGCATGATCTATAGCATCATCAATAAGGCCTTATCAAGTCAAGCTTTTGTAACCAGATTTCATTTGGTGGAAGTTTATCCCCTGGAGTCTTGACAGCCTACTAGAATCACTCCTTTAAAGAGAAACTCTTCCCTCACCAGCAGTAGTTAGCTTCCAACAGTTCCTCTGCTACAGTTGGAATCGACTGCAGATTTGATCAGTTCAGTGCTGGGTGTTGTCTGATTGAGTCTACATGGGTCTTGTACATGCTATTATCATTGCTGCAAGTTCACATGAGCAAATTCTCAGAGGTCTGGAAGATTCTGTTTCCTTAAGTTCATGCACAAGTCCTGGCCTTAGAATCTTTCTGCCCCCTCTTCTGCAGTGGTCCTGAGCCCTGGGTGGGTGAAATTTAATATAGGAATCCAGGTACATGCACTCTGCAGTCTCTTATTCTTTGAACCTTGCCAAGTTGTGGCCTTCTGTGTGTGTGTGTGTCAACAGAAGTTATATGAGGAACCTTGGTTAGTGAGAGTTGCGGGATGCACTAGTTTTCTCTCTACCCCCTATTCCTCTATGTTCCATGAGGATAAGGTATAGATGTTCCACTGTAGATATGTCACTTAGGACGGGACATTCCTCAGACACATAGTCTCAGTGTGTGACCAGTTATGGAATTCTGTAATAGCATTCTTCTCTTGAAGAAAGAAACTTCTTTTATGCATCATGAATAGTGTACATGTCTGTAAATATCAGGATCTATATTTAGTATACAGTAAGAAATTTCATTTCTCTAGAGATATGAAAGAGATTGGGTTTTCTTTAGGACCTATGACCTCTTCAGTCATGTTTTTTTTGGCTATGCATAAAGTGCCATCTAGGAGTTCCCTCTCATTGAAAGGGCTTCAAGTTCAATTAGATTCCTTTTGATTATCCCCAAGATAAAAGTGCTACTCATGCATAACTCACTATGGTTTATTGTGCTTTTCATTGTTGTTGTTATGAGGCTTTAAAGCTGTCATTGGACCATTGATTGATTTTTCTCCCTTAGCAGCTTGCATAGAACTATGAGAGAGGTCATCTTCAGGGACAAGGCTTCCAGGTCTCTTCCTGTTCCATTGTTCCATGTTCTCTGTCCAAAGTATGTCCTGTGTTCATCAATATGGTCTTTTCTTTAAGTTCTGGAAAATAGTCAAGGTCTGTGGCAGTAGCCTTTGTTATTTTGGGAGTCTCTTGGACTACCCTTACCAACAACTCAAAGGGAGGTTTTTCCTGTCTGGCACTGTATATAGTTTTTAAGTATATATACCCAGGTTCAGATATTGGGTGTGTACTTGAATATTTTAATGGAAGATGACTGATTTTTTATTACAACTTTGCATGATTTATAAACTCAATGTAGATTTTAGGAATCAAAATGTATTATGAAAATTGTTCTGAAACTATATCCAGTCATTTCAATGATAAATTGTGCCTTACAATTAAATAATTTTGAAGAGTATTTCCAAATATAAAATAATCTGTACCTGTCAATTATATTTTTCATATGATAGTATTTTATTAAAAGTTCCAGCTTTGTATTTTAGAAAAATATGTTTCATATTTTTTCATATTCTTGAAGTAACAAGTTTCAATAACTGAGGTTTTGGAAATATCCAATATATATCACAGTATTGAAACACATGTTATGAAAAATTAAATGATTTATGCTGTTAGAAATATAAGAACTTTGTAATTCATTTTGATATCAATAACCTAAGATTTACCTCTTGAGAGCTACCTCAGTTCTGCAGATAGAAATGAACTTTTATCTTTTCTCTTCTCCCTGTTATACTACGTTCCATGAGCCCTAAGTATAGAGATTCCACTGCAGATTTGTCACTTATGGTTGGACATCTCTCAGAATGGACTCTCTGTGTGTGACCAGTTGCATCTTTGATGCGTCATGTATGGTGTATTTCTCTATAAATATAAGAATCCATTTTTAGCATACAGTAAGATACTTTCTTTGTCTATAATTATGAAGAGAAAGGCTTTTCTCTAAAATCTATGACCTCTCCAGTGTCTGCCTATGTTTACAGTGCCACACAAGTGTTCCCTCTCATTGAGAGGTCTCAAAAAGCAAAAGAGATAAAAAATGGATATGAATATTCAGTTCACAGATGGGGTACAGGGAACAAGAGGCTGCGCTCACAGGAAGGAGCCAAACTGTCCACCAAATGAATGCAAAGAGATCATACTGTGATAGAAAGTTCCTGTTTTTGTCTTGTCCTGTCTTTTATTTGTGAAGCAGTGCCTGATTCCTTGCAACACTCTATGTAGGCCATCCTAAGAATTCAGCTACATAGAATGGACAGATAACTTTTGTGTTTTGCTTTCATAGGAATCACTTTGCACACTGAGTCATCTCTCTGACTCCTCCAATTTCATTTTAAGTTTTTACTATGTTTGTGCTAAACTTCATTTAAAAGCAAGGGTTTGTTTTGGCAGAGGTGGAGAGGCCTGCTGTGATTTTTCATCTTTCTCTGAATCTTGGTCTTATAAACAGTAGGTCATGGAGAGAATGATTGATGACACACCACGATATATGTTCAAATTGTGTCTAATTGTAAGAAGATTAATGTATTTAATATGTGTGATCAGTTTGAAGTTTTCAACTTCCTTTTCTATTTGAAAAATAAGATTTTTACAAACCACCACAGATCTATATGAGAAATTTGTACCCACAGTTTAATGTACAAACCACAGAAGAGAAAACCAATACAGCTCAGATAAATTATTCATAACTCCAGAATACACAGAGCAAAGAAGAGGAGTCCTGCAGGAAGATCCACACAAAACTCATCTTTCAACCTCACTGTCACCGTAGGACAGAGTGAGACACCCATTTCTTTCTGTCAGCTGTGGCTATCTGGCTTACATACCAAAAGGACATCTTCACAATGGTGGCCTGAGCTCTTTGAGAACCTAAGGCAAACAAGACAAAAATTTATCAACATTACTTATTTTTTAAGAATATACTGTTTTAATGAAAAGTCAATATCTTAAAAGCTTTATTGTCATGGGATTGCAGTGATTATGTTCATGAGATAGACACATTTATTAACTCATACATGAAGGCTGAGCTCATACCAACACAGGCCTGTATTTACTAAAGCTAATGAGATGTAGTCATCTGAAATTTATCCTACCTATAATTGCCTATTAAATGCAAACTATAGTAACTTCACTAAATTATATAAATAACTAGTAGAAAGCAGCTTACTCTGAAGTACTTCAAAAACAAATTATCCTAAGTGTCTATCAGGTGGGATGGAATGCAGGGACCGAGGAAGTTGGCACTTGGTGCTTTTCCAAGTGACTTTTTGGAGTACCTCAGAGCTTCTGAGAGTGGCTTATCAACACACATTTGAATATTTTAATTATACACTTCAAAATATACTTCAGAGTCATTTGACTAAAAGTGCAGTTTGTGTATAACATTTTAATACTTAAATCAACGATGAAATAGCATTTTAAATTAAAATCCAATACACTTTTGCATTCACTTTGTTCAAGAAGATTGAAGCTAATTATAACTCTCAAGCAAGACTGGAGGAGGAAACAATGCAAATTATACAACATAACATGTCAAAAAAAAAAACCCTCTATATCCTCACATTCAGCAAAATACAACCAAAAGTAAAAATGAAAATGGAGTAGATAAGGTAGAGGTGGAAAGACTTTCTTTGAGAATTTTGAGAAGTACCCAAGGGCCATACATGTAAGTCAGCTGCCTACTTATCCTCATTTCCAAGGTTCCTTATTTCTAGTGGAGTATTCCTAGAAATTACCCTACCTGAAACATTGTATCCTAGAGGAAGGCTCATGAGACTCAGGAAGTCCATAAACACTTCTCTGGGGAAGCTGAAACATACAAGATCCACCAGCCTCCTCTCCAAGACTATGGAAGCGGAAAGAGGAGGTTCTAACCACCAGAACTGATTAGAGGACACTTCCACTTGTGGACTGCCTGCAAATCATGCAGTGAGCTCCAGAGATGCCATTTTTAAGTGTCATCACCTATGTTGTGATGGAGTGCTGTCAGTGATGTGGCTGCCTTTGGGTCAGCCATACTCCTATAAGTAATCCCTCATCTATAATCCCTTAAGTAACCCTAGTAAACAAAAGTTATGTTTATATTTTAATGTGTGAAATATTTGGGAAAAGAAATCCTTCATCTTTGCTTTATTTTTCAAGAAGATTTCTGGAGGATACAGAGCTTGATCAGTGCCTAACAGTGCTTGTTTTGCAAATATAAAGACCTGAGTTCAAATTTCAAAACTTGTTGAAAGGGCCATTTTGCCTGATGCACCACATGCCTGCTGTTAGTACACCTTGGGATGGGTGGTTCTGATAGCTCTGGGAAGAGAGAGAGAGAGAGAGAGAGACAGAGAGAGAGAGAGAGAGATTTTTTGGTTATTTTTTGCTTATTTTAATATATTTAGTCTTACATGTAAATTTTGGACATCATATTTAGCTGTTCATGAAAATTACTATTTTAAATTGAATGTGTATGTGTTTTATGTGTTTATTACCCAGATGTGTGTAAGGGCACCCATGTTGTACAAAGCCCACAGAAGTCACAAAGAGGGTGTCAGATTCAGTGGAATTGAAGTTACAAATGGTCATTAGCTGCCATGTGAGTGCTGGGAGCCAAACCCAGGTCCCCTGCAAGAGCAGTTAATGCTCTTTAACTCCTGAACCATTTCTGCAGCCCCATTCTTGATGTGTTTCAGGTAACTGTATGCACATTCATGGAGGTTCATCACCTCTGTTTACTACATTGGCTCCATGTAATTTTAGGCTATCATAAGTGACGTGCTTGTATGGTTTCACTTTTATTTGTTCAATGCTTGCAAATAAAACTTTATTGATGTTTACGTTGCTTTCTTCTCCGCAAACATATAAATTAATTTGACCATTTTATAGTTTCTACAGATAATTTTGGCTTTCCTCTGCCATGATGCCTAATAGTGAATGCAAAAACTTGCTACTGTATTTTCCTAGGCCTCCTTTTTTGTTTCTTTATTTATTTACATATTTTATTTATGTAGTTTAGTTTTTGTTCTTTTTGAGACAGAGTCTTGTTGTAACCTGGCATGTCACTCACTATGTAGATGAGGCTGACTTTCATGGATCTGCTAGCTAAGCCTCTCAAGTGCTGATATCAAAGGTTTGTACCACTATGCCTGATTCCCTTTTCACTGATTAATTAACAAATATCACCAGAGGAATTTTGAAGAACTCTTGCCAAATAATCCATCCTTATTTTATCAAATTTGATGGCCTTCTTATAGAAGTTTAGCATTACGTTTGCTGATTCTTGGAGGTTTGAACACAGAATCTATAAGCTGAGTCTGCCTCTATTTCTGATTTGTAAAGAACTATCTATTCACTAAAGACAATTGGTTTTCATGCAGTTTCCCTTTGACAATGTGTTTCTCCAATCTGTAAATTCATTGGCCTACAGAAGTACACATATTTGGTTTTAAATTTTCAGATTATAATAAATTAATTCATAAATTTAATTGTTAATGTGTGTTGTATCACAAAAATGTCCAAATGTTTATTATATCTGAATGCCAGGATGATAGGCCACACCCACCTGACATTCATCAGGGTGCTCAGGACATGAGCTCAGGTCCCCTTGTTTGCTCGACAAACACATTATTCAATTTATTCTCCTTCTATGGATGAAATTCTGTGATGCCCCTCCTCCCAGTTTATCTTCTAAATGTTGTAAAATAATTTTTGAGAATTTCATACCTGGTTGTACTCAGTGCAGTGTGTGTGTGTGTGTGTGTGTGTGTGTGTTATGTGTGTGTATGTGTGTGTGTGTGAATAATGATAATTAAGGAAGAGGACAAGAAGTTGGGAGTGACTGGAGGGCCCTGAGGAGTTGGCGTGGATAGAGGTAGAGGTGGGAATGACATGAATACAGTACTCACGTAAGGTGAAAATTATTCATTTTACTGTTGGGAGTATGCAAGCGGCAGTACGTGGAGGAGAGAGGAATACATGGTCAAGTCACTCTCTCATTCATCTTTATGTGGATTCTATGGCTTGTACTCACTTTGCTAGACCTCTCCAGAAAGATTCTTCCCACACAGGGCTATATCCTCAGCCCCTACTCCCAGAACCTTTTTGAAACATATGTATTATTAATAATGGATTTGTTTTTCTTATGTTGAAGCTCAGTTGTTTTAGCATATGAAGAAAACATTTAATTTTCATTAGCAATCTTCCTAATTTTTGAAAACCTTTTTAGATATTTCCAATTTTATTTACTCTTTTCTTTTGCTCTGTCAGCTAAATCAACAACAGTTTCTTTGAGAATCATGTTCTTTGTCTGACTGTCCCATTCTCATAGCATTACATTCTAGATTTTTCATGACAGTTTCACAACCAAACTATATAGCTGTCAGCACTGACTACCAATCTACCAGCATTTACCCGTGCGCTTAGTATTATTCCTTTTCTTCACCATTTTCCTCCTGGTCCTCATCACCCTAGCTGATGGTATCCTTTGTAATTATTTCTGAATGGCTTTGACATTAATTCTAAATCATGTCACATCCTTCTCTTAAATCCTGAAATAGTCACACTGCTGGACAGGCAGTGACTATCTTCTGGGCTAACTGACACTCTTCCTTCTCATCTGCATGCTTTTGTTCTGTGGCTTTTTACTTAATGATTGTAGGGCCCTAAGAAATCCCAAGTGACGGGCGGGCACCACATGGCCCAGACAAGATGGTGCTAAGAAGAAATGAAACAAAGAAACAAAGGCCCACCAGAGGAAACAGATACCTGCCATGATAATTAGGTGAATTAGGGCCATAAATGCCATTGGAGGAGAAATACTTACTCCCTCAAGGACAGCGTGTGGACAAGTATAGCCTCTATGTAAAGTGAAACCATGATCGGACTGACCTTTAAAATGATTGGTGGAGGGGTTGGCGCCATATGCTAATGGCTGTGGGTTTTGCCTTTATATTATGTGCATTGGTTTCAATAAACAGCTTCCTGCTTGACACGGACCCCAGCTACGTCTGGTTTACTCCTGGAGAAAGATGGAGAGGCGAGCCACACCAATCCCCGACTCTGGGCAGACCCACGCACCTGCCCTTCCCTTGGCTCTCTGGCCCCGCTGGCCAGGGACCAGAGCAATCTGCGACCACCGGAACCTCTCTGCCGCAGCATGTGACAAATGATCATATTTTTTGTGTGTGAGAAAAAAGAATTTAATAGGTCCTTGAAATGATCAAAAAGGGGCTGTATTGGAAATTGAACCCAATCACTTGCTTATGCTAGGCAAGCTCTTTACCACTGAGCTGGATCCTTACTCCATGTGACCTGACCTTTATCAGTGTTTCCCGTCAGGGACAGTTGTGTTAGGAATAAATATGCAAAGGGAAAAGTGGAGTTCCCACAATGAGCCACAGGTTTATGGTTTCTTTAACATCAAAGCACATTTACACACAGAATTTTAAATAATACATGAGGTTAAGGCTTACATTTCATAGGACAACTTAATAAACAGTGGTTTGCCTTCAATGATTAGAAACACAAATTTTATTGTAAAACCACTTATGTGCTTCTTTTTGATTAGTATATTTGTTTTTATGACAAAACCAATTTATTTCATTTAATAAATGAGCAAGTTTTCAACTGTACATGAAAGAACTGGTCTTTTCTAAATTATTGGTTTCATGAATGTTCTACCTTATGAACTGTTTAGTTTTAATGAAAAAATTGATGTTTTGATTAGTCACTTAATATCCCTAATATTTGGACTAGAATCATATTCTTATTGATTCACATTTAATAAGAGTTACCTTAACCTTAATGCCAGCTCCCTAACAGACTGCAATTTTAGTCAAACGTATCTAATCATTATCCATGAGCACTGATACCACATTATCCAGCAAAACAGCATTTTCCCACTTTATTCCAATGCTTTCTGGATATTTTAAGCTTCTTGCTTTCAGAACATGAAAGAATATTGCTTATATTTGTAAGTAAACAATAATCAATTTGTGTTGCTATTTTACACTCACGTGCATGTGAAGAAAGAGAAATGCAGTGTGTGTGTGTGTGTGTGTGTGTGTGTGTGTGTGTGTGTGTTTCAGGGTAGATTGATAGGCAGATGGAGGTATCCAAAATTGTTATTGAAAAGTGCATGGATCAATTCAATAATGAGCTATGTACAGATTATCTAATACATCTTTAACTTACTGAAAAGCCCAAATTCATCATTTCTTCTAAATCTTGGAGAGATAATCAGTGCTATAAATTCGGTGATTTATTCCAAAATATTCTTGTACACTCCTAGTACAAATGGATAACTCTAAGCATTAAATGTTTCTTTTGCTATTTAAAAATATATACTCTTATTTATGCTCTACTTATTTTTGTGTTTTATTTTGTAAAACACTGTATATAGAGGAACTACCCTTGATACCTGGAGGGAGGTTCCTTTTATGTACAGTCTCATATAAGATTCTGTTGTCTGAATTAGGCAGATTGTGTGCATGAAGCTTAGTTCAAGCTTGATTTTGTTCAGGTAGAATGCTTTGATGAATTTTCTATCTCATACCCCTATGTAGATGTGTGAACAGCACATTTTTATGAGTTATATCGTATAACTTGGTGGACTGTTGAAGTGATCTAAAGTCAGTATGGAAGAGTCTCTTCATTGTGTTTGCTACCAAATTCACAGTCAATGATGTTGCCTTGGTAGCTGTAAATATATATGCTTATATGTGCTTATCTTCCACCAAATACATAAGCAATTCATACATCCCTACCCTGCACACTCATGGAGAACTTATAGAAATGATTTAACAGCACTTATCAGGCTGTGACATTGGTGTAGCGTGAAAACAAGAAAGCAAAGAGCAGTTTTCTCCCTGTCTGCTATGAGGGATGCACTTTGGCCTGACTGACAACTGAGTAGCCAATGGCTTAAGGGAAATTCAGGGGAGGCTGGGGAGAGGAGAGGCGGGCGTGGGGCCAGGTATCCATCTTGGACTCACACTCCAGGGTTCCCGTGATCAAAATGCAAGCTCCGTCATAGGAAACCTCCCTCCCGCTCCCTCTGGAGGTGAACCTTTTGTGAGTAACATGGAATAAACTAATCTTTCTAGAGAACATTCTCTATTCGTTCAGTGGGTTCAAACCTGGGGGTGGGACAAGGCTGAATGCCAGTCCTACCATGAGAAAATTTATGCAACAGGTGTAGTCGAACAGAACCAACTGACAAAAGGAGAATGCTCCCATGAAAAGGAGTTCTGGAGCCTCAGTTAATATGGGAATCAGCAAAGGAAAGAGTATGGGCAGAAGAGATCTTAAGATGGTGGATTATCCCCATAGGACTGGTGTGTATGGCCGCCATTGCAGGCTTGGGGTGGTCTATAGTGCAGATGAGATGGATGGGACAGATACAGATGGGGATAGTGCACGCCAGAGACGCCATGGCCCAGCCTGTGCACATGAGAAGGCATTCTCAGGATGAGGTCTTAGCACAAGAGGAAATTCAAACTGTGAAAGACAAATTAAATTGAGAGAAAGATATAAGCCTCGCTTCTTCAATACTAGTGGCTAAGCTTGCTAGCAAATTGGATCAAAGAGAAAAGGAAATGGAACTTTTAGCCTGCTGCTTTTTAAGTCAAAAAGGTAGGAGGGAGGGGCGGGGCCGGGCCCCTGTCCCTGCTGATGCCACTGCCCGGATGGGAGAGGTGCAGGGCTGGGCCTGGAACCCTGGGGAAGAAACAAGCAACTCAGAAGGAGCTGAAAGTTCCCCTAAAAGTTTCTCAGCCTTAGAACTGCTGGAGTTGGGAAAGACATTCAAACAAACCAGGAGAGAACCTTTAACTACTTGGCTTGTAAGGCTACGGGACATGAGAGCAGATGAAATTATTTTCAATGCTGCAGAACCAAGACAGCTGAGCTACATAACCACTCATCCCTCCTTGAGATTTAAGCTGCATAACCTGGCACAATACAAGGGAAAGCAGTCGTTGATGAACTGGCTGTGCATGCTACAGGAGACACTTGGTCATCACCAGTGGAGACCCCCATGAATTCCAGGAGTGTAGAATGACACAAGAAGGACAGATGCTGTGAAAAGAACTGGGCATGAGGAAAGCAATATACAGTAGCCCTTTCACTGGCCCTGATAGGACTGTGTTTACTAGAGATTCAATGACAGATTTCTTTGAACAAGGACCTCCACATTGGTATGGAGCTCTAGGATCCTTACTGGATCCCCACTTGGGGCAGGAGCTTTACAAGGCCTGAGAGGCTTTGACAGGTTTAAACAACCTGGACCAGCAGTGAAACATGTCTGTGGAAAAATAAAACAAAGCTAAAAAATGTGTAAGGGAGGCAAAACAGAAAAGGAGGACTGCTTGGGTTATTCATAGACAAATGTGGAGAGACTTGTGTCTAGCCCAAGTTCCTAAAGAAAAGATTGATAAAAAGCCAAATTCTGTGCTAAAGCAGCTCTGGGAGGCTTCGGGCCCTGAGAAATGGTTCACAAATGGTACACAGAGGATGAAGCTTATCCGAGGGGTGGATACTAACTCCCCCAGAGAAAACGGTGTACATTTCTCCCCTGTGACTGGCTATTCAAGGGGTGGAGGCAGTTTGCCTGGCCAGGCCCTCTCCCAACAGCCAGGTGTGGTCAATGGAGAGACCACAGGTGTGGCTAGGGTCAAGAATCAGATCCAGGGCTGGCCCTCAGAATTAATAGGGGTGACAGGGGCAAGAGAAGCCTTATTCTTCCTTGGCCCTATGTAGAACCAAGAAATCCAGGACAGTAAATGGATTACAGGCCATTGTACCCAACCTGGATCTGTTGAATAAACAGCTGATACAAATGAAAAGGGATTTTCCTGGCTATGTTAGACCTTGTATGTGTATATAATGTTAACTTCTGAGTGTTTTACAGATATGAAACCCAGTTGAGAGGCATCAAGTACACCTGAAGGATCAAGAATAGAATGTAACTCATACAGGGTACAAGGGTGAAGTGTAGCTGTGGAATTCTGGGAGTTCTATGGGCCTTTAGATGTCAAAGAGTAAAGGTATATGACGGCTAACTAGCAATTCCGGTACCAGGTGTGTGTTGCTCCCCTGTGAGCTGTTGGCCAAGGAGGCCTTGAAGCCCCTGTCTATCAAAGAAAAGGAAATTGCCACATTATAATGCTGGTTCCACACTGGAAATGGAGGGTAAGACCCTATTACTGAAAATGCGACATGGCTCGAGCATGGAAAGAGGTCTAGCTGGGACCGAGCTAAAGACTCCCTACAAATGGATGGCTGGCTTTCATGGTGCTAGAGGACGCTATGCAGACCTCCATGGGAGAATGGTCCTAAAAATCTCTGCTTAATGACAGATCTTGCCTGCTTTACTGTCAGATGTTCTACAGGTGTGATTGAGGCTTGTCTAGTATGTGTATCCTTAGCATATTCATAATTGGATTCAGGGCCTGCTCTTCAGGAAGGGCACACATGCATCTGATACTAGGAAAAGAATGTGGACCCCCAGTGATGAGAGGGAGAGTTACAAGCCCCACAAAGAAACTACCAGATAAATATGATGTGCCCACTTAGGCATTGCCTAAGCACTTGTGTTTACACCCATAGGTTAGGTCATTCAGTATTTGTGTGGATGTTACTTTTGCTGTTGTTGTTATTGGGGCTGTTGCTGTTTTACAATTATTGTGTTTTTACAGTAAAAGGTGCATTGCTGAAGAAAGAGGATAATCCATGCCACAGTGAAAAGAACATCATCCTATACCTGTTGTTTTCTCTCCCCAAACCACTTGCTCTTATGGCTCAGGGATTATCACAGAAGAGATGGCAGGAAGTATGTGAGAACCAGAGAGAAAAAGGGGTGGGCTGTAGCATGAAAAAAGAAAGCAAAGAGCAGTTTTCTCTCTGTCAGCTATGAGGGATGGACTTTGGCCTGACTGACAACTGAGTAAGTAGTCAATGGCTTAAGCGAAATGCAGGGGAGGCTGGGGAGAGGAGAGGCGGGCATGGGGCGAAGTATCCATCTTGGACACACACTCTGGGGTTCCCGTGATCAAAATGCAAGCTCTGTCATAGGAAACCTCCCTCCCACTCCCTCTGGAGATGAACTTTTTGTGAGTAACATGGAATAAACTAATCTCTCTAAAGAACATTCTCTATTTATTCAGTGGATTCAAACCTGGGGGTGGGACGAGGCTGAATGCCAGGTCCCGCCGTGAGAAAATTTATGCAACAATTGGTTAGGTTAACCTGACCCCAGGGGATGAACTCACACTGGAGGGCATTTGTTATTAGACATGATAAACCTACATATATATCTTTCTAATAAAGTACATGAAATTAGCCAAGGAGTAGTAATGGAGAGTGAACATATGAGAGGAGAATCTGAACGTGATCAAAATGTATTGATTAAATCCTCAAAAATTCAATAAGCAAGTAAGAAACAGAGAACTCTAAATATGAAAATACATGATTCTAAAATTGCTTTATATACTAAGTCTTGACAGATATGATCTTAATGTTACAAACGATATAATGAATATAATGAGGGGTTAACCTCATTGATGTAACCTATTGATGCAACCATATCTTGTCACATTTATGATGAATATTTCTATTGAATTTTTGTGCATGTCATACAACATATCTTACTCATATTTATACCTGCTATCTGGTCTGTGTACAGCTCATATCCCTCCACACCAGATTTCATGCATTCTGTCATTCTGTCAATACTTAGCCTGGTCAGCCACCTATTCCTTCCGTTAAAGACCAACTCTCCATCATCCAGCAGTGATCAGCTAACAATAGGTTCTCAGCTTAGGTTTGGACTTCTTACCCATTTCTCCAGTTCTATGCTAGGATTTTTGTGTGATTTGTGTTTGCATGAGATAGTGTACTGCACGAGTCATTTTTATGGTTATTAGGCTAGGTTGGACCATTGAATACTTTTGTCCCTTAGTGGATTGCATAGACTCCTCTGGTGCTATGAGAGCTAACTGCGGTACTGAGCATGAGGCACATAGTGATACTCCAATTAACAGTCCCTCTAATAATTAACCAGTGGTCAAGAGGGAGCTAATGCCCAAAAGAACTCTTGATCCTAAGGAGAACCAGAGTAGAATTTGTAAAGCACAAAACCACAATTATATCATATCAAGGGCAAAACCAAAAACCATAGGTACATCAAATCATCATAGTTACACCAGACAAGACAAGGGCAGGTCGTTAAAAGAAATTTACAGTTAATAAAACGTTTCTAAGTTCCAGTCATAATAAAACAAGTTTCCCAGTATTGTAGAAACAATGTATGCACTGAAATTCAGGTGCAGTTTCTATGACCATTCTTTCTGGTCTAGGAGTGGTATAACTGAATTATATGTAGATTTATTTTTAAGTTTTAAAGAATACCTCATATTGATCAACAGTGTTTGCACCAGTTTGCAATCCCGTCAGTGGTGAATGAGTGTTCCCCTTTCCCTGCAATCTCACCAGAATTTTTTATAATTTGTTCTCTTGATCTTAGCCTTGCCTACCTGGATAAGATGAGATGTTAAGGTGGCTTTGATTTGCATTTCCTTAAGTACTAAGGAAACTGAACAATATCTAAGTGTTTCTTAGTCAGTATTATTTCTTCTTTTGAGAGCTCCTGTTCAGAACCAAGGCCTGCTTTTTCATTGGGTCATTTATTTTCTTCCTTCATTGTCTTTTTACAAATGTCCTTGTTATAAATTTAAACAGTTGAAGAACTCTTGGTTCAACTTTGGTGGATCCATCCAATTGAGAAATCCGTCCATGTATTTTAGGTACCCCAATTTTATAGAGTACGTGTTTTTAAAGATTTATCCCCATTACTTTTCAATATACTACTTGAAACTCTAGATGGAGAATAAGAAAATAGAAGGAAACAAAAGGTCCTAATATGAGAATAAGAGGACAGATTACCCCTCTTTGTAGATGATATGATATTATACATAAGATTGCCCTCAAATCCCACCTGAACATGCTGTATTGATATTTGTGTTATAATTATTTAAAAGGGTTATATACCTTTGGAGAGTACTTGGGTGTGGAAGATTACAATTCTGACATAAAATGATTGCACGGACACACAATTATTTTTGACATAGAAGTATGCACTTTAAATAAATTATAAAACAAAAGAATACAAACACAATTTAAATTGAATATGGATATAGTATTAGACAGTGTATGGTAAATAAGATCTTTGTAATTGTCTGAATGGTATTGTTTTCCTATAACTTATTAGTTGAAGAAATCACAATAGAGTTTTAAACATAGTTTGAAATAAGTTAGGGTGCAAATAAATTGGATATTTAAGAAGGGAACATAGTTTGTAACATTCATACTAAATGTCACTATAATTGGATGATTGCACAATATGTTCCTAATATGTGAAAGTGTGAAGATGAGAGTCCAAGACAATATACATACCTCATAAGCTACAGAAATTAACTTTCTGTTATATTTTGTTCTTCTATTTCAGTATTTTAAGAAAATGAACATTCACATAATAGTTTAATTCAGATGTTTCTGTGTTTATTATTTGCTAGATGGCATGTCTATTGAATAACATAGATTATTGAATTCACCTACTGTCATTGAGTTGTGGTTAATCTATGTCTTGAAGTACAATAGTACTGTTTTAATAAAACTGGATGCACCAGAACTTGGTGTATATATATTCATGCTTGATATGTCTATTTGGCCTAAAGTTCCCTTTAGCAGAATGATATGATATTATACAGAAAAGATCAACACAAAATTCTACCTGAACACTTTAGAAATGATAAACCCTTTTTAGCAAAGTGACAAGTAAAAAAACAAGTTACAAGCAATTGGAGAAAGAGTTTGTGGAAACTCTGAAATTCACAAGAGCCTTAAACAATGAAACATTTAGGAATAAACCAAACCAAAGACATGAATGTTTTCTACAATTAAAATTTCAAATCTCTGAATTAACAAAGAATCTTGAAAACAAATAAAAGACTGTCAATCTGACCAAAAAGTTCTCAAAAGAAGAATAAAAATGGCTAAGAAACACCTTAAAAGTGTGCAACATCTTTAGTACTTAGGAGTGTTATACAAGGAGAGAGAGGAGAGATAAATCATATGTAGATGCTATAAAAAGCTAGAGGGTAACACATTAGTTCCTAATCCTACTGAAAAACACACATAGAACACCTGTACATAATTGATGTGCATATCTGAAGGTTATATAATAAACATGATGCCAGGAAGAAGAAATCTCCCTCTGAGTTGTTGATCAAGATAGTTCCAGAGACTCCCAAAATAACAGGCTATTGCCACAGCCCTTGATTCCCTCCAGAACTTGAAGAAAAGTCCATATTGCTGAAGGCAGGAAATACATCAGGCACAGGGCTTGGAGCAATGAAGCAGGGAACTTACCTGGAAACCTCCTCCCTAAAGACTAACTCTCATAGTTTTAGACAATAGTATGCAAACCGCTAAGGGAGAAAATCAATGGTTAAATCCCAACCTGAAAGAGTAATAACCACATTTATGTAATGTGATGTCCAGCACATCAAACAATTGCAGTGCAGTTGTGACATGTTTATTTTGGGGATAAAAATCTAATTGCACTAAAGCCCACTCAATGGGAGGGATCTCCTGTGTCATGTAAACAAGCCAAATTCACATGCCTGGAGAGGTTATGGTTCTGAGAGAAAACCCCACATCTGTCACATTCCTAGACAAATATAATTTATTGCTGCATAATAAATATGGATTCTTAAATTTACAAAGTATATCTCTCACCACTTACCAAAGAAGTTTCTTCTGCAACAGACTAATACAGAGTTTCAATACTAAAACAAGTGGTCACACACGTAGACTAAATGTTAGATGCCCAGTCCTATGGAAATTCTACACCTAAAACTCATGGACCGTGGTGGATCAGGAGGTAGTGAGAAAAATGCATCAGCTAAATCACCAGTTCAGCTTCTTTTGCAGCAGAGCGCAATTAGGACAAAAGACCACAACTAGCCAAACTGTTGAGAGTAAGAAACTGCAGAGTGCCTGGGTAGTAAGCTTATTTTAAACCTTACCCACTGGGACACAGGGACCACTGTGGAACTGGAGGTTAAAAAATTGTAGGAGCTGGGGATATTACATGACCACAAGGAAACAATGTTTTCTAATTGACTGAGTATGAGTGCAGATAAACTTTCAGCAATGGTGACAGCTAGGCAAGACCCATGGCAATTCAATCAGATGAACACACAGCATAGAACAGAAGAAATGGGCAGAAGGCTCCAATCGTGGCCAAGGAACTATTGGCAGCTGATTACTTCTGAGTGGGAGAGAAAGTTGGTCTTTTAATTTAATTTTTATTTTTTATGTGTTTTAGTGTATTACCTTCATGTGTGTAAGTGTGTCCGCATTGTGCAACCAATACAGGGGTATCAGAATCCACGGAATTAGCGTTATGGACAGTTGTTAGCCTCTTTAGACAAGTGTGGGAAGATCGACATAGTTTCGCGAACAGAACTCTGGTCCTCTGCAAGAGCAGGATGCATTATTCACTGCTGAGTCATCCCGGAGGCCCCATTGTTGACACTGTAGATCTTTTATTGAATGCTCCTCTATTTCACACAGAATATCCCAATCATCTCTGTACCCTTTCCTGTATTGACACCCTCTTATAATCCCTGCCACTGGGATTCATACATTCTGTCATAGTTCTCAAGCCCATTGTGTCAAACAGATGTCCCCAGATGTTCCTCAGGGACCGTTCATCCTCTGGGAACTAGACAACCCACCTGGAGTCTCTCTCTTTAAGAGGGCCAGCTCTTCCTTACCCAGCAGTCATAGCTGCCAATAACCCTTAGGCTAAGATTGGGGCCTGCTGCCACTGTTGATGTTTTTAGGAAGTGAAGGGTCGAGGGTCACATACTGTGCTAAGAAATAGAGAGCAAATTCCAATACTAAGAACTGATGAGTATGCATATCTCAATATTATGAGCATGAAATATTGCTTTTCCTAATTACTCTGAAGAACAACAAAGAGATTGTGTCCTTTTGTAGTTTCCATTCTTTACCTACTCCAGAACATCCGTCACTGTCCTTCCTATCATTTATAGTTGAATGAGGAGCACTTACTCCAACTGACCTTTCCAAAGGCACCTCTCATCAGAAGCTACATCACATCTTAGGCCTGGTTTCTAATTGTAGAGGGAACAACCTTGGGGCCATTATTTCCCTATTCATTATCTCTCTTGGCACTTTGTACATTCTATGAATGGCTGTTGGAATTGTGAACCACCAAAATCTGAGCCATGACACAATTACAATCACCAGCTGTTTTAGAAGTTGAGAAATAGCAGTTAGGTTGGACTGCACCAAAGAGCACAATTCACCCAATGCAGTTTCCTCAATCTTGGCCATCCTTTTTCTACAGACAAAACAATTGCCTCAAAAATTGGCCTCTCTGGGTATAAGTTTTCTGATTATATACATTCTCTTGAGCATCAAAAGATTATCTAATGAAACCAGTCATTTGTTTTGATCAGCTTAAGTCACCAATATTGCTTTAAAGTTTACCCTTGGGGTAATTCAACACTTTTAAAGCCTTGGGTCTTAAGTTTTGTCTGAACTTTGCCCACTTCTTTCACAGATTTCACAGCTGTGCTTACCTGCTTTCTGGTCCCCACAATCTTCAATCCCTTTCATCATAACTCTGTGTTATTTAAAGATTATCCATCACTGTGCTCTGGGGTATATCATAAGCCTGCAATGCTAATCTTTCTGACCATCACTTTGTCTTCACTTCCCAGGTAAAATTTACCACAGGTCACAATTTATCTTTCAGACTAAAGCTCTCAGTCAGGTTCTGGTCTTATTACTCCATTTACTGTCTTTGACAGGATCTATTCCTGATACAGTTATCTTATTTAAGCAGTCCTTTATACATTTTTCTCTAATATACCCTTTCGATGAACAAAGAAGGATACTATATGACACTATCTCTGATTTCTCAAGTTCACTATTGTGTTCTGGCTTCCTGGGAATGTACCTGGCACAGTCACACACCCATCAAACACTTATTGATTTCAGAAATTGAAATGACACACACAATTTGACTAATTCCACAATTCAATAGAATTTCAGGCAGAAGTCCATATTATAAAATCTTAGAACTCAGGTGGCTCAGGGTGCATCGGGAGGAGGAGCTCCCAGAATACTATGTTGGTGGGTAGTTTGGTTATTAGAGCCAATGCAGGGGTTTATATAGGGAGGCCTTTCTGACCATTACAGAAATTTACCACAGGTCACAATTTATCTTTCAGACTAAAGCTCTCAGTCAGGTTCTGGTCTTATTACTCCATTTACTGTCTTTGACAGGATCTATTCCTGATACAGTTATCTTATTTAAGCAGTCCTTTATACATTTTTCTCTAATATACCCTTTCGATGAACAAAGAAGGATACTATATGACACTATCTCTGATTTCTCAAGTTCACTATTGTGTTCTGGCTTCCTGGGAATGTACCTGGCACAGTCACACACCCATCAAACACTTATTGATTTCAGAAATTGAAATGACACACACAATTTGACTAATTCCACAATTCAATAGAATTTCAGGCAGAAGTCCATATTATAAAATCTTAGAACTCAGGTGGCTCAGGGTGCATCGGGAGGAGGAGCTCCCAGAATACTATGTTGGTGGGTAGTTTGGTTATTAGAGCCAATGCAGGGGTTTATATAGGGAGGCCTTTCTGACCATTACAGAAGGCAGGAAAGTTAAAGGTGGGGTTTTAGGATAAAGGGCGGGAAGGCTGTGGAAGTTTAGGAATGAGGAAACAAAACCAAAATACTTGGTTCTGGTCTAGGGTGGGGAAAAGGAAGAGTCATATCTACAGTAGCTTCCTGGGGCCAGGTTATCACATCAGGCAGAGCAGGCCAGACACCTCTTGTCCCTTCAGGGTATCCGGAGTTGCTTGCCTTGCTCAATACTCAGACCCCCACACAGATGAACTTTTTAATCTGACCCATGATCAGTGTTCTTAATAATATGTATTCCAGCCCAGGTTCATTGAGCAAAGGACAGGGAAGTCAATAAGTTTTCTTTTATTCAAAAAGAACATAGGAATAAGTAAAAATAGTTGTACAAATTCGCACCTTTTTCAAAATAAAAAGGTAGTGTTATAAGAAGCAATATTAAAATAAAATAATTATGAATTCAATGTCTGTCTGTGGTCAGCATTATCTTCCTTGAATCTCAAGATAAGATGGTATTCCATTATTTACCTGTATGAAAATAAAGTAAAAAATGTGCACTAAAAAGTTGATGTCACTCCTCTAATGCTATGCTGTGCATCTGTTCCTCTATTTACATATATCTCCCTATGCATTCCATTTTTCCCAATAATACCTTTGACATTGCAATACAGCCAGAAATAATAAGACCAAATGTGAGATCATAAAAAGAAAACAGATGTACCATTTTGTAGATTAAATCAAGTATCTATTAAATTGACAGAAGTCCTGACAAAAGATTTTAAAGAAAGTTCAAACTTGAGCACACATTACTATTTCAGACTTGAGAGGAAATAGATTTTGTTTCCTTCAAACATGATACAATGAAAGTTATATTTTGATTGCAAGTTGTAATATTATCACAAGCAAACTGACAAGAATAGATGAGTAATTTTTTTTCCCAAAATATCTCTGTAATTTTCAGAGACACACTAATTAACCTTAAATTATTCTCTTACTTCACATATAATATATTGAAAGTTGTTTATTTAGGGAGAGTAATTAATTTTCATCAGGTGCTAAAATCACTGTCTCTAAAACAAAACCATTCAAACACTACCAAATATTACAGTGTGATTGAAGACAAACTACAAACGAATTCACAAAGTAAACATAATTGCTTCCCAGAAACTGTCAGATTAAGTCAAAGAAAATGTTGCCATATTTGACTCTCCCCAGCCCTGTTTCTTCCAACAGTTAAACAGGGATGAAAATAAGAACACTGAAATTCTAATACCAAAAACTTCAAGAAAATATATTGATGCTAAATTATAACTTTAAAAAAATCCCACTGTTTCCATTTGCCACAAATTTAATGTTTTTTTCTGAATGTAATTTAAAATTTTCTTTAAATGCAAATACTGAATTAAAATGTCAATATCCAGCATTCACGTTTACAATATCTGCAAGTCACGTTTACTTGGGCATAGACTTTACATTAGACTTTGAAGCTAGAAAATTAGTGACTTACTTATTCATTTTTTGTTTATTTTTCTTTGGGATTTCTTCTCCAGTATGGACTCTGTGCTCAAGAAAATGTTGATTGTGTAAAGAATCCAATAATGTATTCCCAGATGGTGAATACCAGGAATCTTCAAATAGAAGAAATTTCTCTAATTTGAAATTTCAAAATATTTAATGCATCACTGGTCTGCTGAACAATGATTAGTATAGTTAACAGGTAGAATCCTATTTTATTAAACAAAGAAGACTGTATTAATGCAAGTTATAAATATAGACAAATTCTTCAGTTTCTCTGTTTACAGTTTTGTGTGTAATACTCTGCCTGCAACAGGGTTAACATTATTTCTTATCTCCTAAATTTCTACAATAAACTTGTAGTTTGTTTCTAGCATCTCTGTGATTTTAGTATTTTGAAATAGTAAATAAAAACCTGTTCACATTAAATCACAGGACAATCATGTAATCCTGTTGGTAAAACGTTCTCTGTTGTCATATGAGTGGGTGAACTATGCCATTACAGACTTTGCATAGTATAATAAGTACTATTTGATTATATGATGATCAGCCTTTTAAAATAGCTTTTTAATCATAAGGTGAAACCTCACAAATGCTTTAGGAGTAGTTCCAATCTACAGATGAAGAAAGAAAGCCATAAAACAAATGACTGTCTAACACCACATAAGTGTGTGAAGACGTAGGGACATCTCATATACACTATGCATCTCTAAACTCTTCCAGAACAGATGATGGAAAGGTGGTTCTACAAGCATTTACTGAGCTCACTTTTTGTTCAGGGTACTCTAGTAATTGCTTAGAATATAAAAAAAATAGAAATACAGTGGTATATGAGGACCCCAGGAAAACCTCTGCCTTGCCTGAGCCCTTTCTATGAAGCTTAACCCACCAGTTAGGATTTTAAAATTTATTATGTATTTACTGATTTTTATTTTTATGTATATGTGTATGAGTGTTGTGCCTGCATGTATGTAACTGCACTTATATTGTGAAATGTTCACAGAGGCCAGAAGGGGGCCTGGAACTATAGTTACACATAGTTGTTAGCACCCTCCAAGCATGATGTTAATTTATGAGAAAGGTTAACAACTGTGTGTTTGTAGACTATCCTTTATATGTGCATGTCCCAGACTAAAATAAATAAATCAAATGAAAATCCAGTAGAGTCTGAGCTTCTATTGGGAAGAAATGGGAAGGTGAAGGAGCCTCAGTCAGAGAGAATTGATAGCTGTCCATCAGGGATCTTTATTTTCTGTACAGAAAGAGCACATTCCTTTTTCCCTTCTGCTTGACTCCACAAATGAACAATGACCTCAGCTGTCCTTGTTTCTCCTTCATCTCACCTATTTACCTGGACTGTCACGAAGTGGAATTACGGGTCAGTTTCTCCATGCTGCCCATTACATCTCTCTTTATAATGATATAACTCTATCATCGCATTTCACCCTAGCAGTCGTATTCTACATCAAATATAAGGTAAGAGGTGAGGGAGATGGCTCAGCAGTTAAGAGACTGACTGTTGTTCCAGAGGACCCAGGTTCGATTCCCAGCACCCACATTGTGGTTAACAATCTTCCATAACTCTAGTTCCAGATGAATCTGACACTATCTTTTGACCTCTGTTTGCACTGCAGGACATGTGTGCACCTACATATATGAAGGCACTAGACTCATAATAAAAATAACTTAATATACAAATTTAAGATGAATATTAAGAAATAAAACAATGGGCTGTGGAATGGATCAGCGTTTAAGATTGCATATTGCTCTTGCAGAGGAACTTAGTTTTTTCTAAAACTTAAGATTTTTGTTTTTGTTTTTTATTCATTTTTTTTTCTTTTTAGAAATGTTACTGAATTTCTGTGAATTCATATATTCAATGTATTTTCAGAATATTTAGACCCTCGTCCCATCTCTGCACCCCTCTTATAGCACTCTGCCAGAGTTCATGCATCTGTCAGATACATTAAATGCTCATCATTGTAACCCACTGGAGCCTGATTAGCTAATCAAGCATCACACCCTTTAAGAAAATCAATTCTCCTACTCTCAGAAGTTACTGGTGGCCAAGAGCCGTAGTTAAGGTTGGAGCATCTTCCCACTTTCTCATTTATGCTGGGATTTTGTCTGGCTTGAGCCTGCATGGGTCTTGTACATGTTGTTACCACTACTGCAAGTTATTAAGAGTAATTTCTGAGCTCTTTGGGAAACATCTGCTTCTTTCTGGTCATCAACCCTCAATGTACATATGAGAAAGAATTGATAATTTTCCAATTAAAAATTGGACTATGGATCCTGAACACCGAGATTTCAAAAGAATAAATAAAATGGCTATGAAATATCTTTAAAATGTGTAAAATTTTAGTAACTAGGGAAATGCAAGTTAAAACTACTTTAAGATTTCAATTTATCTCAGTCAGAACTGCTAAGATTAAGAGGAAAAAGTGACACCTGGTAAGGATGTGGGATTGTACACATTGAAACCACTGAGAAGATCATTTGAAGGGACCATAAAACTAAAAATAAATCTCCCATAGGACCCCGTTTCTCCTTGGATATATTCAGAAAACTGAACAGCCTACTGCAGAGATACTTGCACAGCCATGCTTGTTGCTGCTCTTTTCACAAGAGCTAGAAAATGTAAAATGTAAACAATCTAATAATCTAAATGTAAATGCGGTACGTTTACATAACAGAGTTCTACACAGCAGGAAATAAAAAATAAATCATGAAATTTTCTGGTGAATGGATGGAACTGGAAACTGTCACACTAAGTGAAGTAAAACAGGCTCCAAAAAATAAGTGATGTGTATTCTTTTTCATTTGTGGATGTTAGTTCCAAATCCCCGTATTTGAGTACATAACCAGATGAACACACAAACACCTGGAAAGTGGAAGGGAACCGTGTAGTAAAGGGTAAGAAGCTCAAGAAAGCACATAGTAGGTAGGAGATAGGAGTTATCAAGGGAAAAATGAGGGTGAGGCAGGGAATGATGGATACTTAACTGAGGTCTACACACGCGGAGAGAGCAGATAGATAAGTAATTCTTAGGTAGTGTGAAAAAGCTGAGGAAAACATATTAGTTCAAAATCCTACTGGAAAACACATGTGCAATATACACATGAGCTTGTGTACAGCTAAGGGCTATATAACAACATGACAAAAAACACAGTACTGGCAGGGGAAACTTTTCTTTGTGTTTTTTTTTCAGCATAGTCCAAGAGAGTCCAAAATAACAAAAGTTATTGCTACAGCCTTTGACTGCCTCCCAGAACTTGCAGGGAAGATCCAATTGCTGAAGATGACACCCTTGAAAGACAGGATTTAGCACAGTTGGGCTGTCCCTGACCTGGAAGTATAGCTGCCATAGCATCAGAAGATACTATCTAAGCTGCCAAAGGAGAAAACCATTCAGTGATCCCATGTAACTGTGAAATCTATGAACCCAGCAAGTAACCTCTACTGGTTCAGTAGTGACATGCTTATTTGGGGGATAATCAACAGATGTCTAATTCAACATAAGGTTAGTTCAATGGGAAGGATCTCAAGGGTGGTACTGTAAACACATCCAAATACACATGACTGGAGAGGTCATAGATCCTAGAGAAAAACCTACAAACTTACTTTTATCACATCCCTAGACCAATATAGTGTCTTATTGCATTCTAAATATGTATCCTTACATATAAACAGAATTGACCTCTCAAACTCATCAAAGAAGCTTCTTTTTTAAACAGGTGGAAACCATTACAAAGTTCCACAACCAGACATAGAAAATAAATATCTATGGGGTGACCATCCCTACACATCTACAATGCAAGCTCTCTGGGAACAGTGGAAGAAGAGGGGCAGACAGAATAGTAATGCATCTCTCCACTCTCGCTAGTGAAACTTCCACATGTAGCAGTTACTGATTAATCCAGATAGCTACCACTGGTCAAAGTTTAGAGAATAAGAGATGATAGAATGTTTCTCATGAATAGGACCTTTATATCAAACCTCTGCTTACCTAAGAATCAGAGACCACTGTGGAACAGGGGCCTGAAAGATTTGTAAGAGCCAGAGGTGGTGGGTGACGTTTTCTTTTTATCTCTTGTCTGGAACTTTTCTGTAAATATTCAGAAGTTTGCTTAGGAATCTCCTCAATAAGATATCCACTATCCTCATACTTAAAAATTCTATCTTACAGAACACCAGAACCCAATTCACCAAGATTTTACCCGCTTAAAAAGAAGGGTAATCTGTAGTTTCGGATTACATAGAGTTCAGTTCTGTATTACACACCACTGCTGCAGACTTTGGCATGCCACATCCCACTGGAAATGCCTTGATGCTTCACAGTTTATTCAAGGTTATCTACATATTCTTTAAGAGAATAGAGGTTTTATTTGCAGTTCTCCTTGCTACATGAAGTTTAACATCAGTATCTATATTTCTAGCCTGCATCCGAAGACTCTTTTAACCTATACCATTTTACAGTTCTATTTTTCCATGCTTAGAAATCTATTCTAACCAGAATAATTAAAAATAATAGTGAATAATATAAATGAAATAAAGAAACAGGAATAGGCAAATTTGAAATAGAAAAAAAATTAAGTATTTTTAAATACTGTGACTATGAAGTATTTGAGTAAAAGATTCATAAGAAAAAGTTGATAAATTGTGAGGACCAATATGAAGCTAAGCAGACTTGATTACTGAATGCATTATGTATCTGATAAATCTTGGAATACAAAAATCATAGTGTGCTAAAAATCCAAACAATTAATTATATATCAATATATCAATAAGTCATAGATTAGTAGTATTAGTAGTATATTGGTTTCTTATTTATTACAACAAATCATTTAACTCATGTAAATGCCCAATAATGGAGAATAGTAATTCCTGGTAACATAAGAACTCTCTCATCACAATTCTTTAATGTGTATGTGTGTCACTGAGTGTGGGATGTATGAATGCGTGCAGGTGCCTGGGAAATCTAGAAGAGAGCATGCCTCTGATCCATTGGAAATGGAGTTAGGGGGTTGTGAGTCACCTGATGTCCATGTTGTGAACAGCCCTCTGATCCTCTACAAGAACAGCAAGTATTCTCATGCCTAGGTCAAATCTTGAGGCTTGCAATGAGATTTTTCATTTATAAGTTAATTTGTGTGTTTATGAGACTAATTAAGATGTAACAATATAAATGAGAATTGCTTCTGTTAAAACTTTAAAGAATAATATAAATTATTAAAAAATAATATGAAACTAACAAAAAACCTCCTGTATTGTTGTATGGAATTTCAAATATTGTAATTACTTTAAAGCAATTAAAATTGGGTGGCAGATTTTAGGGAAAGTCTACATATATGTGTCCTATGATACAGTCATATTTAACATAGTTATATGCTTAGTAGAAACAATGTGGTTTTTGTCCCCAGAGGCAATGATTATTAAAACTTAGTGATTATCACAAGTAACAAGGCAATGAATAAAAGATGAAAAGCTAAGACTAGCTTAGTTTTATAATGGGATGTTCAAGGTGATATGATTCAGTCACACACTACTCAGGCAAACAAATATATCAGTCCTAGAAACATTATCTCAAATAGCAAGAAAACAAACCCAAAGGATCACAGTTGGTACAGTACAATTTCCTTTCATTAGATTCCCAGTTTTGTTAGAGTCAAGAGTTAAATAACACTGTAAGAATTGCCTTCACTTCTAAGCTGCTTTCTTCTGCTCTTCCAGGTGTCTCTGTGTGCCCTCTGATGCCTTCTTCCATAGTGCCACCGTTTGATGTCTCAGGGTCTGCTGTGCATACTGCATCTGGGAAATCTTTCTGAAGTCTTCCATCCTAATGCACAGGAGAGAACTTTGCTGATACTGACCAATATAACTCTTAAGTTTTCTGTCATTAAAAATGGAATCTAAAATAAGTACATGGGTGGACTTGAAGACTGTCTTCCTCATATGTGCATCTCAAATGAAAACCCTTTACACATTATTTCAAAAAATAAATCGACAGCCTTGAGTGTAATCCCAGCAGCATGAGGGTAGAACAGAGATCATGAGGTTGCAGTCAACTTGAGCTACACATGAAGAATCAATCTCAAAACGAAAACATCACAAATCAAATGAGGAAACATTACAGTATTTTTCAGAGTGATGTAGCACTCTGACATTTTAATAAAACACAGTTTCAATGATGACTGTTTGTGTTTCCCAGATTCTTTCAAAGTATAAATACTTGTTTCCACACAAATACAACGACTGCGTATGACATGGGTCTTGTCCGCTTTGATTGCCCTTTGTTCTCTGTATTCATGCACCACATTCATTCAAACAAATACAATAAGTTACTATTCTGTATGGTAAATAGTTTCAGACCCAACTTTAAAAATTACCTAGAATGTAATTTGACTTTTAAAAAATATTGTAGTAAAAGGCAGGAATGTGTCTCATTGAGGTGGGCTCAGTGCTTTCTTAGTTTCTCTATGAAACTGTGTGGATGCCCAGTACTGCATGAAGTGGGGATGGTCACACACAGCAGTAATCTGAATACTCAGGATGTGGACATAGGAGGATCAGGAGTTCAACGTCATCCTCAGCTACACAGATGCTTGGAGGCCACAGGAGAAGCTTGAGTTACAGGAGACCCTATGCCTAAAAATATGTAGTAAGAGTAAAATATGCCTTGTGCTTGATAAATTGTGCTCAGTATAGAGCTAACTCTAACTGATGCCATTCAGTGGATCTCTAGAAATTATTCACTTTTCATAATTAAAACTTTGCATGTTCTTTTTTTTTCTTGCCCCTGTACTTAGATATTGCTAATTCTCTTCTCTTCTTTTATGAATTTAATTACTTTATTAATCTCAAAGAAGTACAATTAAGTGAGATTTGTTTTTCAGTGTGTATCTGGTTTTGTTCCGAGGGAGATGGCTTCTTTCAAACAAGGTCTCCCCATAGCCATGGCTGACCTGGAACTCTCTATGTGTATCAGGCTATGTAGATCTCACAGAGAAGTGCCTGCCTCTACCTCCTAGTGCTGGTATAAAAGGCATGTGCCACCGTACCTGGCTTTCAGTATATTTTTTAAACTTAGATAAATATCTTCAAGCCTGATTCATGATGTGCTATAATGCTACACTATATCACATATATTTCATGTATCATAAATTCATAGATGACAATATGGTCACTGGCCGTGATGCTGTGTGGGAAGATGGGTACAGTGTGAGCTGATTAAAACAAGGCGGGGAGCCCAGGAGAAATGAAGTGCATCCTTGATTCCATAGGAATCCCATGTCTTTCTGCCTTCTGGGGACACTGAAGATGAATAGCGATAAGCCAGAGTACTGAGAAGATGAATACCTATAAACCTGAGATACTGAACTTCCTCCCCAGATAATGAACCCGCCACGATTCTGCTAAGAGTTTTGGTAGCTAGAAATGTGTAGTTGGGGGCTGGAGAGATGACTTAACTATCTTGTAAATTACTTTAAAGAAAAAAAAAAAGTCAAATTTCTTCTACGGGACATTAGTTTGAGGGGCTGCCAACACTAAGAAAATTACACCTTTATAAACATGTTAAACATGTGTTTGTTCTGTCCTTCTTCTGTAGTGACCATCACAAAATACCCCCCGCCCCCGCAAAGAACTGCATATCTTCAAATGTCATACAAAGTGTCATTTGCTTGCTAAACTTGTACTTTATATTAGATACACTTAGAAGAAGGCACAAGCAGAATGAACTTTCCAGGAATCTTGAAATCCTCATGCAGTAAATATGTGTCTTGTTATGACTAGTGATTCCCTGGGTAGACAACTGGAATGATGCTGAAGTTCTGCCATGGATCACTTTCCCTTCCACCTCAGGGGGATGTCATATAAACTGAGCCAGAGATTTGTTTAGTACACATTTAGCAGGAAAGGATGTAAGAGTATTTGATATAGCAAAATCAAGGCAAAAAGAACATGTGTACAGAGAGAGTAAAGATTTGAATTAAGCGATAGTGATGTTGCATGTTTTTAGAACTATAATGAATTTTTCACTTTTAAAATTTCTATTTTAGTAAGACTTTTATGGATTTAAGGTCCATATATAGATTCCAATAATTTTTAAAAGTAATTGAAAGATATTTTTATTTTCAGCAGTTGTTATTACTCCCACAAATATTTTAAATATTTCTTCAGCTTAGACCTGCTATGGGCTTTGTCAACGTGAAGTAGAGGTTCTCAGTGGGAGGGACTGTAAATATTACTCCTCTAAGGATATTTGCAAACCCTAGAGACATTTGTGTTGGGAAGTTTTAAGGAAGTGCCACTTGTTTCTAGAGGGTGGAGGCCAGGGTTATTGATGACAATTCCACAATGTACCACACACCACTTTATTACAAACAATTGTGGAGTCCATACTATCAATAATGCAAAGTTTTTAAAATGACCTTTATAAGAGTATTAGATGGCCAGTAAGATAGCTCACTGTGCAATGACACTTGTTTCAAGCTTGAGTTTGACTCCCTAGATTTGCAGGTAAAAGAAGAGAACTGAATTTAACATGTTATCTTCTGGCCTCCACACATCCACCATGGCACATGCATACTCACACACAAATACACACAAACACACAAAATAAATATCTGGAATAGAGAGGAATCTGATACACAATAATTTTGTATTTGTGCAAGATGTTTTTCTACCAAGAATTGAGAACAAATATTCTACATAGTCTCTAGGCTTCTCAGCTAGTTAGGAGGGACAAGCCCACCCTATTCACACAGGCTTTCCTCGGATCTCTGCTCTGTCCAGCTGAGGCTGCTGGAACATGTCTGTCTTGTCAGGGCTCCTTCACAATCTCACAGAGTTCTGATTAACATGCCTGGAAACATCTGTTTTCCAAAGGCAATGAAAAGTCAGCAGAGCTTCTCGGACATTGACACTTCAAATTCTCCAGGCCTCCATCCAGGCCTCAGACCTCCCCACAA
This sequence comes from Eospalax fontanierii, assembly GCA_035773235.1. Taxonomy (NCBI): domain Eukaryota; kingdom Metazoa; phylum Chordata; class Mammalia; order Rodentia; family Spalacidae; genus Eospalax; species Eospalax fontanierii. The sequence continues at coordinate 46,022,036 of CM069547.1, read as the reverse complement.
ATACCAAATATTCCTTTAAAACCTGGATATTGGAGATACAGGACACTCCTGTATAACTGGCCAAGAAATAACTCGACCTCCTTGGCAATACTTAACTATTCTCGCTTCCTCCTAAGCCTTCTACAGGTCACAAAAGCATTCTTTGACAAGGACCCTTACACCACAGGATCCTTCCTGCATGAACCTCCCATGCCATCCTAATTACCCTCCTATTCGACAGGCATTACCCCTTGCGTTCTTTCACCAGGACAGCAGTTAGTCAATGACGGGTAAGACCCCGGAAAACAGGGCAAACTAAGACAGGCACTGCAGACAGAGGTGATCCAAGCGGCCTGGGTCAACAATGGCTTGGCAAAGAACCATGCCTCCCAGGGTTGTTCAATTAATAAAAACAAAAAAGAGGATATGTATGATGTAACACAGGATGGGCCTTAGCCAGGCTGCCTGCCACAAGGAATGAGGAAATGGCTTCTGTGGATGTGGTATTCCTCTCTGGCCAGGAGTGACACCAGTTTCTGGCCTGCGTCTGGAGAGAACCTGCACCGAGATGATCCACCCAGAGATGGAACAACATTGGCCACAATCAAGAACCACCCCATAGGGCTATTGGCTAACCAAATCAATAAAATCCTTTGCACTTCTTTGAATAAACGAGTTTTGCAGCAGCTTGCCATCTGCCTGCTTCCAACCAGTTCCTTTTATCTGTGTTCTGACTCTGCACCTCTCACCCACTCTCCACAGAGACACTGTGTCCCTCTTGGGCTGGCCCTGAGCAGAGGGATTGCAGCAATAACCTCTCTATCCAGACATATCTGACTATATATACATTGCTACCCATGAGTTCCCTTCCACAGAGAGGTTTTGAAGTCCAATTAGTTATTGATTACCCTCAATAAAAAGTGCCACTATTGCATCAATAGAAATGGCTATCTCTTCAAGTTTTTGTGGTTAGTAGGCTTTACAGCTGAGCTAGACAATTAACTGATTTTTTTCGCTTAGCATCTTACATAGTATCTTAGAGAACTATGAGAGCTAGTCTTCAGGAAAAGGTATCCATGTCAGTTCTAGCTCCACTGCTCTAAGTCTCTCGTCTAGAGCATGTCCATTCTTCAGCAATGCAGGCTTCACTTCAAGCTCTGGAGTTCATCAAAGCTCTGGCCTGTGCTGTTTTGGGTGTTTCTTAGATTTACTCTGGCAACAACTTAAGGGGACATTTAATCTGTCTGGTACTGTGTTTCTTGCTAAATAGTTTTTAAGTATACACATGAACTCATGTTTAGATGTTCTTTGTGTATTTTTCAGAGGGATTATGAGTTAATCCCAGAGAGAACTCCATCTTTCTCATATCTTTAAACAAATAAATTTTCATTTATTTATTTACTTATTTATTTTATTTTATGTGTATGAGTGTATAGGCCCTGCATGTATGTAACTGCACCCATGTTGTGTAATACTAACAGAGGTTAGAGGAGGGTGTTGGATCCCCTGGAAGTGGAGTTATGGACAATTATTAGCCAACACACAGGTGCTGAGAATTGAAACCAGGTCTTCTGCAAGAACAGCTGGTGCTCTTAACCATCGAGCCATTTCTCCAACACCCCAAAACAAAATTTCTTACTGTATATTAGATATGGAAACATATTTACAGATAAGCATACCAAAGAAGTTTTTTTATGCAACAGATGAAGGGTATTACAACAGAGATCCACAACTTGTCACACATAGAAAATATATCTCAGAGATGTCCACATCTACAGTGGAACCTCTATACCTAAGAATCACAGAACATTGTGGAACAGTGTTTAGAGAGTATAGAAGCTTTGTCATACAACAAAGTGTAGTGCACACAGAAGGCTACAACTGGCTATGTCTTAGAGAATATGAGAGAAGGACAGAATCCATATCCATGGATAGGACCCCAATACTAAGCTATACAAAAGAGGAAAGAGAAAGATTGTGAGATCTAGGGTTGGTGCATGAGCACCAGAAAGCAGGTTTTCAGGACACTGGGAACTTGCTCATGAACTTGTAACAATCTTAACAGAATATACAAGACCCATGCCAACTCAATCAGAAATAAAACAGCATAGAACTTGAGAAATGGGTAGCAGGCCCCAACTTTATGCAAAGAATTATTAGAAAATTGTTATGATGGTGGGATAGAGTATAGATCTGCTTTAAGGCAGTGAGTCTACATAGGCTGACTAGACTCCATTGTTTGAAATTGCACCAAGGAACTTCTGGATATACATGCTTGATCAGATATGATTTAATATATATGACAGAATATCTGAAATCTGGTGTGTATTGGGGTAAGGGATTATGGGAGTAGAGATGGGAGAGGGGTTCATAATCTGAATAAGATATATGAAATGCACAAAAACTCAATAGAAGTTATCAGTCAAAAAATAAAATTAAAAGGAGGAACTAAAATGTAGACTTCTTACTTATTCATACCAGATCATAAATCAACCAAGCTAAATTAGCCATAAAAACAGAATTAACCTTCAGCTCAATAAAGGTAGGCTTGAGTTCCATGCTGGAAACGTGAGCAACAAAAGAAAGTCATGCTCAGACCTCCACAAAATTCAAATAAAATAAAAAAGCAAGATAATGTGTGCCCCTAAACTGAGTTTGTCCTAACAATGTTCTACACCTGAGAAATACCTAGAATCCCCAAAAACAGAATTTAAAGGAATAAACATAAACAGGATAAAAGAAGTTGAAGAAGTGAACCACACAAGCAAGAAAATGAAAATTTTTTTTTAAAGGAATAGAAAAAGCTGGAGAATTCCAGATTAGGAGTAGTGACCAGAAGCACTTCAACAAGATTAGAGAAAAAAAAATATTCTAAGTTAAGAAAAGCATATCCGTATAAGTACATGAATCACACAGAACACCAATCAGACAGAACGAGAACAGAAACAACATAGTAAAAACACTAAAGGTACAGAACAAAGAGAAAATATAGAACGTTGCAAGAGAAAAACAACAAATTATGTATAAAACAATTCATCTGAATTACAGCTGAGTTTTCAATGCAAACTATAAAAGCCAGAAGATAATGGAGCAAAGTATTCAAGTTCTAAATGTTCATAGATGTCAATCTAGAAAACTTTACCCAAAGAAACTGTCTATTGTAGTTCAAAAGGAAAGGAAATCTTCTGTAACACTGATAAGCTGAAAGAAGTCATGTATACAAAACCAGTCCTTTAGAGAATATTCAAAGTAATACAAAGAACTGGTGAAAGAAATAATCATACTCAAAAGGCTACAGAAAGAAAACAAATGAAGATCAAATTCTGGAAACAAAATAATACCAGGAACAGACGCAAAAATTAAAATGACAGCAACCAATACATATATTCCAATATTAACTTTAAACATGAATGGTCCCAATTACTCTGTCAGCAGAAACAGGCTAATTGCATAGATTGAAAAAAAACAAAATCCATTTTTAGTTGTCTGCATGAACTCATCTTAACTTGCAGGATAGGCAATACCTTAGGGTGAAAGAATAGAAAAATATTCTAAGCAAATAGCACTAAGAAACAAAAATCCATTGCAATTCTAATATCTGATAACATGACTTCAAATTAAAATTAATCAGAACAGATAAAGATGATCACTTCATTGTGATCAAGGGAACAATAGGCCAAGAAAATATTACAATCATGAACATATGCATCAAACTCTGGTATACCCTGTTCCATAAATAAAACTTTAAGACACAGATTAACCCTAACTCACTAACAGTAGCCTATTATATATATATATATATATATATATATATATATATATATATATATGTGTGTGTGTGTGTGTGTGTGTGTGTGTGTGTGTGTGTATACAAGCAATGAAACAAGTACCCAAATAAAAATAGACTATGACAAGAAACAGTACCATACAGGAAAAACCTTCCTTTGAGTTGTTGGCCAGGATAGTCTAAAAAACTCAAAAATTACCTAGAATATTTCCACAACCCTTAAAGGTAAAACCCTGTTGATAAAGAGAGGACATACTTGAGGCACAGGATTTAGAACAGACATAGAACTGATCTGGAAGCCACTTCCCCTGAAAGCTAGCTCTCATATCTCTGGAGAGCATTATGCAAACTGCTAAAGGAGAAAATCAATAGATGGAACAATCATAGATTTAAGTCCTAATAACCACATCAGTGACCAGCACAGCAAGTGATGTTGGTCCAGAGTAGAACTTTTATCTTGGAGATAATCATCAGCTATCATTTGGACCTAAAGCCCAAGCAATGGGAGGAATCCATGTGTGGGACTGTAAATATAAGCAAATACACATGGCTGGAGAGGTCACAGATCTTACCAAAAACCCCAAGGCTATCACTTTCTTAGACTAATATAACTTCTTAATATGTGCAAAATATGGATCTTTATATTTATAGACAAGTATCCCAGTCACCATTCTTCAAAGAAGCTTCTTTTGCAACAGACAGGGACATTTAAAGAATTCCACAACTGGTCTCTCATAGCCATTGTCTGTGAATTGCCCAAGCCTAAGTGGAACATCTACAATGTCACCTCTGCATTTACTCAGGCTCAGGTATCATTATGGAAGATGGGGCTAAAAGATTATAAGATCCGGGGAGAAGTATGAACACATGGATGTAGAATCCTACAGGCTCCTGGACCCCACTCACATGAACTACAGCAATAGTGTCAGCAAGCACAAGACCCGTGGAAACTTAAAAAGACAAAATCCAAGCATAGAGCTATGGAAATGGGCACAGGCCCCAATCTTAATCGAATAATTACAGGCAGCTGATTACTTCTGGGTGAGGAAGAGCTGATCTTAAAAGAAAGCACGCTATATAGGCCGAATAGACCCCACTGCAAGAACTTGCATCCACAGTGACCTGGGACACTAACTAGACACCATAGGCCTTAACACAAATCACACAGAAGATATGAATTCCAGTGGGGGGAGCTGTGGGAGGGGGTGGGGAAGGGGGGCACAAAAACAATTAAGACTGATAAAGATTCTCTATGAAATACACAAAACTTCAATAAAAAATTTACAAAGAAAGAGACTATAGATTTAAATAGAGATTGCTCAAAAGAAGAAATAATGGCTAAGAAGCACAAACCTTAAAACATATTCATTATCTTTAGTTAATACGGAAATGCAAAACAGAAGTTCTTTAACAAGTCGTCTAATCCGAATCAGAATGACCGAGATTGCAGGGAGCGGTCATAAACGCCATTACAAGATGGCGCTGGCTTCCTGGCAGCGTTGTGGTAACAACTCCTAATTAGGTAGTGCTTTGGCGCCAACCTGGATCTTGCTACTGCACATGCGCTCCACATGACCTGTCCTGAGCCTATCCCGTGGCGTCCACCTGTGGTTAGCTACTTGCAGCCAATCAATAGGTGCCCCGTCTCCTTCCAGGCTTTATAAGCAGCCGTAGGTGCCTTGCTCCCCGCCCCCTCGCCATCATCGCCCATCTGTTAACCAAGAGCTCTCCAATAAAGTGTGATACTAGAAGACTCCTCGTGATCGCGTGCTTTCTTCCTCTGCTGGCCGGAGGCGTTCGCCGCACGAGATGAAGAGAACACATGATACCCAGTGTTGACATGCATGCAGTGAGAGCAGAATTTTCATGCACTCTTCGTGGGATTACAAACTGGTTGAACCACTGTGAAAATCAACATGGAAAACTCTTTAAAACTAAAAATAAATCTATCACATGATTCAATCATACTACTCCTTGCTGTACACCGAAGAGACCATTCACCGCAGCAGCCATGTTTGTTGCTGCTCTTTTCACAATAGCTAAGAAGTGGAAACACCCATCGTCCTCAACTCAACTGATGAATGGATAATGAAAAGGCGGTGTTTACACAGTGGAGCTCTATTTAACTATAAAAAAAGATGACATGATAAAACCTTCAGGTAAATGGACAGAAGCAGAGACTGTCATACTAAGTGAAATTCCATAGACTTAGATAAACAAGTGCCATAGGTTTTCTCTCATTGTGGATCTTGGCTTCAAACCCCTAGATGTGAGTAGCTATCCAGTGTGATCACAGGAGCCAGGGAAATGGAAAGGACTCATGGGAGACAGAGATGCAGGAGACAGGTATTATTAAGGGAACATGGGGAGGGGTTCTTCAACTGGAAGGGGGTGGGTGTGATTACACAGAGGGAGCAAGAGGAAAAATAAACGGCTTCCAGACGGTATGAAAAATCACCGGGGAATGTATTAGTTCAAAGTCCTACTGAAAGATGTACATGCAATAAATACATGAGTGCATGTGTGTAGCTAAGGGCTATGTAACAATTAAAACCACATAGTGCTCGGCAGGAGAGCCTTCCCTTCAAGTTGCTGGTCAGGGTAATCCAAGAGACTTCCAAAATAGCACAAGCTATTGCCACAGCCCTTAATATCTTCCCGTAACTCGAAAGTAAGAAACTGTTGCTGAAGACAGGCCTCATTTTGTACACATGACATGGAGCAATTGATCCGGATCTGACCTTGATGCCTCCTCCCTGAAGACTAACTAGCTTTCATGTTACCAGAGAATAGCATAACAGTTACCAAAGGAGAAAACCAATCAATGGTCCCACCCAGCTGGATTACCAAACAAACAATGACTGACACAGTAAGCTACTGTTATTGGTGCAGCAGAGGCGCTTTAATCTTGGGGGTAATCAACATTTTTCCAATTGTAATTAAAGTCAGTTTGATGAGAAGGAACTCTTGTGGTACCATAAACATAGCCCAATAGACATGGCTGGAGAGGTCATAGATCCTACAAAAAACTCTTCCTTTCACCGTATTTCTAGACCAACACAATTCCTTACTTTGTTCTAAAGATTTATCCTCATATCTACTGACAAGTGTATCTTTTACCCTCTTCCAAGGTGCTTTTATTTGCAACAGAGTGTTACAGAATGCCACAATAGGTCAAATGCAGAGAATAATCATCTGTATGATACTTAGCCATAAATGACACATTTCCATTAGCCCTAAAGCCTACTTTCTTCTTCCTCATCTTCATCCTTTTGTCTTCTTTACTATCGCCCCTCCTCTTCCTCCTCCTCCTCACCCTTTCTAGCCCTCCTCCTCCACCACCTAGTCTTGTTCTTCCTTCTTCTAATCCTCCTCCCATCCTTCTAGTCCTCCTTCCTCCTATTCATTTCCATATGATTTTGACACTGAGATATTCCCTCTGTCCAACCTGCTTTCCCTTGAATATATTTGAAGCATTCTCCTCTCCAGTGTTCAAATATTCTAGTTCTTAGAATATATAATTCCTTGCTAATTTCATCATTTAAAGAAGAGAAAATGTCTTCAGATTTTCTTCATTGTTTTCTACTTTGTATGCATATGTGTACATGTGGTTTACATGTGCATATGGATTTTCATGTATCTGTGGGTGCATGGTGTGTGCAAGTGTGCATGCACATGTGAGCACGTGGAGACCAAACACTAAAGTAAAGGATCTTCCTCCATTATTCTCCGCCTTCTATGCTGAAGCAGGGTCTGTAACTTAAACCCTGTGTTTCTTGATTTGGCTGGTATAGGCAGCCTTATCCTTGTGCTCGAGGATACCATTTCTCAGTTTCCACCCCACCCCATACATTCCCAGTGGGACTTTAAGCAGGGTACCACACCAACCCACCATTTGCATCTGTGCAGTCAGTGCAAACTCTAATCCTTATATGTTTACAGCAAATGCTTTACCCACTGAGCCTTCTTTCCAGCTCCTGCTTCTGTTCTTGACTTTAAATGAATAGAAATGATTATTATAAAAGTCTTTAACACATTAAAAAGAAGGATATTCTTCACCAAGGTTGTGGCTTCCTGACCATTTCCCAAGTTCTCTGGGCAAACTATTGGGAGGTGTAGATTCAGAAGAGAGGCTAAATAGACTATGTATTGTATGAAGCTCACAAAATTCAATAAAATGTATTAATAAAATAATAAGATAAACTGAGAAAAGTTTATAAGAATTTCAACACATCAGTCACCTACTTTCCTAGGTAGAATTCACTGCAGGAAATCAATGAATTAATGTGATTGCTGTGTCCCAAGGCTGTAAACAGGTGTTAGTGTACCCTGAGATTTGTGTCTAAAGGAAAATCAACTGTTGTGAACCTCCTTCTACCAATGCAGCATCAGCATGCACTGTATTCTCTTTCTATATAATATGAAGTTTTGGATTCCAGTCACTTCAGCATAGTGCGTGTCTGTCTTTTTTGAAGGTATGTCAGTTTTAAAATTTTCACCTCTTTTCAACTTAGTTTCTTTCTTGTCTGACTACATGTAGGGTTAAAAGAATTTGTTGGATCCTCTTTTTCTTTCTATCCTGGAAATTTTGTCTTGGCCACAAGATCAAACTTTGTTTTTAAACTGATCCTGTAACTTCCTAAGTTTCTGATGTCTCTGTTTCAAAGCCTAGGCTTTTCTTTTTGTTCACACACGGTAAATTCAGAACGCTTTTTTAAAACTTCCCAACTGTGATTTTCCATCTTCCTCATCCTCTTGGAAAATCTAATTTTCTACATTAACTTGTTCCAAGAACAGGTTTTTGTCTTTCTTCTATGAAAGGTTTGTGATAAATTTAGTTTTAAAATCTTCCATTTTAAAAAATGTGCTAATCATATTTATTATATTTTCAGATTAATTTTATCTGCATATTTACTAAGTATATTCACTTGTATTTGAACTCACATTTTAGACTATATATGTCTGAGAGAGAGAGAAAGAGAGTGAGAATGGGAGAGAACCTGTGGAAGGAAGGGGCTTGGTGTCACTTTGAGTCAAAACAGTCATTTTTAAAGGAAGTAAATGAAATATAACTTGTCTAATGAAAGGTGTATTATCAGTCAAACCCCAGTATGCCTAAACAGTGCATCCTCTAACTGAGATTTCCCTGTTCATTAAAACTGTACAAGGTTACTACATACTAGTGGGAAGATACACTAGTTCTATAGATGTGTCATTAGGGTTCACTGAATTTCGTGCTCATCACTCATTCTTATGACACCATCTCACCCTCATTTTGAAATGTTACTCTTGTGTGAACATGCTAGAATTTTTTTTCCATTCCTGATCATCTTTCTCAAACAAAATGAAGTGATTTGTGGAAATACATCTTCAACTTTGCTTTGTGGTGTCCAGCACCTGTTACCTACTCTTCTTGTGGAATGAGACACGGTCAAGATGCAAGTTTGGTGACCCAATGCAGCTCAGTCTTAGTACACACATTCTGAGATGTTCCCATGTTTATGTTTCTGAACGGACAGAATGCAGTTATTTAGCCTTAAATCCTGAATGGCCATTTGTTTGAAAAGTGGCCTGCAGGGTATAGGATACGGTACATGATATACATGATATAGGGCATCTCTTGTCATTATATCTACATGTGCACACTGGTGTCAACATTTTCATTTAAGAAAGTGGGTCAAAATGTTTGAAGTTTTTATTTTATTATTTTATTTTATTCACTATTTTAATTTTATGTATGAGGGTATTGTCCACACGTGGATAAGAGCACCTGAGCATTCAGTTCTTATGGAGGTAAGAAGCAGACATTGGATTCCCCTGGAATTGGAGTTGCAGTTGTTTGCTGACACGTGAGGGTTGGAAATCAAACCTGTGTCACTTGCAAGAGCAGCCAGTGCTCTTATTCACTGAGCCATCTCTCCAACTCCTTATGTAGGATTATATTACCAGTGAGCTTCAGGACACAGAAATCACTGTAGAAAACTTAAAGGAGAGGCTCTTCAAGATAGCTGAGCAGATATAAGCGATTACTAACAAGCCTGTGGTCTTGAGTTCAGTCACAAGTAGCATGCTAGCTGAGGAAGAGAACCAATTTAAGGAAGGTGTTTTCTGCCATCTACATGGAATTATTATGCACTTGCACACACACATGAACACAAACCGTAAATATATAAAGAATAAAAAGTGAAAAAAGACTGTACCCCTATTAACCGTGGGCCCAGACTGGCTCCAATAACTGCCTCAGATCTCTGGACCAGTGGACTAGCGTCTTAATACAGACTGGGAAAACCCTCCAGAACAGTTTGCTAAAACTCTTCACAAGGTTGCCATCCAACCTTCCCCAGACTCCTGTATAGGGAGACTGCCTGTATAGGGAGACCAGCTACGAACCCTGGTAAGTCAGATCCCACACACCACATCAATTCCATTCCACTGCAGCCTCAGCACTTCAAATCTTCTGACCCTTACACTGTCCCCTGATTAGTCTTGGGCCCCGGCCCACTCCAATTCCTTTGCCTCAGATCTATGGAATAGCTTCCTAACCCAGACTAGGTCAATCCTCTAGCCTAGTTTGATAAGATTTTCCACAGGAGTTTCCTACCCTCATATTTCCCCTGACTCCTGATCTCCCTGACACAGACTGACCTCTTACTACCCTGACTGGCTGCCTAGCACCCTGACCCACCTATTACCCTACAGGAACCCAAAACACACAGCAACTAAGTTTTCATACCTGAGGAAAAAACAACCAAGTTACAAAAACAACATAAACAGACCAACATTTGAATAAAAAAGGCAGAATAGAATTTCCTACCAGACACAGAACCATCAAAAAACATCCATATGCCCAAACAACAGAGCAAAACTTCAAATAATATGAAAAATCAAGAGTCTATGTCCCCAACAGAATTCCCCAGTCTTATAGAACTGTACTATAATGAGAACCACCCTGAGGAGCCCCAGGACCTAGAATTTAAAAGAACAACTATAAATATGATCAAAGAACATGGAATTGAAAACTCAATCAGCTTCACATGTAGAATGAATAGAAAAAAAACAGTATATTAAGAATGGATGACAAAGTTGAAGATCTGGAATCCTTAAACAAAGACTATGAAAATTAAAAAATAAACAGGAATGGAAATGGCAAGAAATGCGGGACACCATGAAAAGATGAAATCTATGCATCACACGCATACAGAATGGGAAGAATATCAGGCCAATGTAATTGACCAGATATTCAACAAGATTATAGTAAAAACCTTCACTAAATTAAGGAAAGACATACGTATACATATCAAGAAGTACCTAGAACATAAATTAGACATGAAAATAACAGAAACTTGGTGTGTAGAGAGATGAAGCACTGGCTTTTGTAGAGAACCTGGATTCAATTACCAACACTCACATAGCAATTAACAACAATTCATAACTCCAGTTCCAGGGGATGAAGTGCCCTTTTCTGATCTTTGCCATTGTATGACATAGGTACACCTACCTATATACAAACAGCATGCTCCATAACTTAAAAACTAATAATAGTAAATAAAATATTTTTAAAAGAAAAGAACAGAAACTCCCCATGGTATATCATAGTAAAAACATTAAATATACAGAACAAAGAGAGGGTACTGAAAGCAGCTAGAGAAAAACACCAAGTTATAGATAAAGGACAACACACCAGAATTACAGCTAAGTTTTGAAAGCAAAATAAGAAAATCAGAAGAGCCTGACCAAAAGTATTTTCTGTTCTAAATTACCATGGATGCCAATCCCAAATACAGCCAGAAATATAGCTTGAGATGGATCAAAAACATCAATAAATAAAGTATAAAACTCTTAAAATGCTGAGAAGAAAACATAGGCAGTATCTTAGAAGATATAAGTGTATGAAAGGACTTTCTTAGTAGGACATCAATAATTTGCTTGGGCATTAAGGTCATCATCAGTCAGCAAAAGAAACAACCAAGGAAATGAAGAGGAAATCTACGGAGTGGGAGAAAATCTTTACCAGCTACACATTTGACAGAGAATTAATGTCCAGAATATACAAAGAACTCAAAGATCAGAAACAAGGAACTAAACAATGAAATGCAAAGATAGGGTGTAGACTTCAATAGAGAATTTTCAAACAAGGAAATAAAAATGTCTAGTAACTTCCCTCAATCAATGTCTAATAAACACTTTAAAATGTGGTCAACATACTTAGCAACTAGAGAAATTCAGATAAAAACCATTAAAGATTTCATTTTACCCCACTCAGATTGGCTAAGATCAAGAGACCAAAAGACACCAAATGCTGAGAAAGGGGAATGCTCAAAGGCTCACTGCTGATGGGAACGTAAAATTGCACAACCACTGTGGAAAGCAGTACAGAGAACTCTCAAAAAACTAAAAATGAATATACTGTATAATTCGGTGATACCACTCTTTGGCATATGCCCGAAGGACTCATCCTATTGTAGAGATACCTGCACAACCATGTTTGTTTCAGGTCTCTTCACAATAGCTAAGAAATGAAAACCACTTAAATGTCCCTCAACTGATGAATGGATACTGAAATGTGGTACATTTATGTAATGGGGTTCTGCTCAACAGTAAGAAAAGATCAAACTATGACAATTTCAGGTAACCAATGGTAGTAGGGAATGTTCTACTAAGTGAAGTAACACAAATTCAGAAAAGCAAGTGATGTATGTTCTCCCTCATTTGTGGGTTTGATGTAACTGCAGGAGCCAGGAAAGTGCAAATCAAGAGGGAGGTAAAGGGAAGGAGCCTAGAAAAGGGGATGGCAGAGAGCAGATGTTACCAGGGGTAGGTGGGGAAGGTGAGAATGTTCAGTTGGTGGGGAACAGGAAGGGACCTGCAGGATTCCATGATGGTCTGGGAGGAGGAACTCAGGAGCAGAGGGACAGTGGGAGACAACTCTTATTGGAGGAAGGGTGGAGATAGTGGGGCCACTTGGAATGTGGAGGGAGGAAGGATGTTGTACAGGAAGAGAGAGAGGACAGATGGATTTAGCTTGAGGGACTAGGGAAACCAGAAGGAAAAGCTCTGGCTTCTGAACTCCTGAGCAATGCACACAGGGTTTTGGAACATTAGTATATGTGTACACTGAGATTGTATGGCAAGGACCACAGCGCTAGAGAGGCGTGGCGTCCCTTCAAGTGATTGGTCAGAGTCATCTAAGAGACTCCCCAAATAACACAGGCTATTGTCAGAGGTCTTGGTTGCCTTCCAGAACTTGGAGATAAGACCATATTGCTGAAGACAGGGCATACTTCAGACACAAGGCTTGAAGCAACGGAGCAGGAACTGATCTAGAAGCCTTTTCCATGAGGTCTAATTTACATAGTTCTGGAGAAATTATGCAAGCTGCTAATCCAGAAAATCAATGCATGGTTCAACCTAGATCTAAAACCTAATAACCATACATAATGACTAAGATCAAAACTGCCTTTATTTGTGCTTCAGTGGCACTGTGATCAACAGCTATGTAACTGGATTTAAAGCCCTCTCAATGAGAGTGAAGTCATAGATGTCACTGTAAGCACAGACACGTACACATGGTTGGAGAGTAATTTCTCTCTCTATCTGTCTTTTAACAAATGAAATTTCTTATCATATGATAAATGTGGACTCTTATATTTACAGACAAGTGTTCCGAACAACACTCCTCAAGGAAGCTTCATTTTGCAACAGATTGAGGCTACTGCAGAGCTATACAATGATCATATGCACAGAATATGTGATTGTACTATGCCCAGTACTAAGTGACGCATCTAAAGTGGAAACTCTACAGCAAAGACTCATGGAACTCAGCAGAACACGGAGCAGAGGGAAAATTAGTGGATCGCACAACTCTCACCAGTGAAGCTTCCTCACACAACAGAGTGTGATGCACACAGACGGTCACAACTGGCCATGACTGAAAGAATAAGAGACTGCAGGGTGTGAGTCTCTTGATAGGACTTCTGTCTAAAACCTCACCCACTCATGGTGCAGGGACTGTTTTGGAAGAGGAGCAGAAAGATCGTAAGAGCAAGGGTTGTTCCATAAGCATAGGAAAACGGAAGTGTTCAGGTCTTTGGAATATTGTACATATGGGAATACAGCAATGGTTGCATGGAGCACAAGATACATGCCAGCTCTACCAGATAAGAACCTGTAGTGGAGTGAGGGAAGCAGGCAGTGAGCCGACCCCAGCCTGGAAACTACAGGAGACTAATGACTGTTGGGTTTGGGAGAGTGAACACTACTTACAATCTCTAGATAGGCAGATCATACTCCAGTGGACGAATTTGTACCAAAGGACATCTGGGTACCAGTGTTTGACAGGTTAGGACTTAACATGTATCATAGATTGCGTGGTGTTTTGTGAGATGGGGGATGTGGAATGGCATGAAAGGAGAGGGAAGGGTCTAAATTCGATAAGAATTATTGCATAAAATTTACAAAAACTCAATAAAATTTTTAAGGAAAATAAAAATGTAAATGAAAACTTATTTTTCTATGTATGTAACACAGAAAAAAATAAGTTAATTTTAAATTTTAGTGTTCATAGTTCCTCCATACCCACTTCATCTAGTTAGCAGTATGACTAAGTTTTATGAAGATCATTTTAAAATTTATGGGTGTTGCATGTCTTTGTGTGTGTGTGTTAGCATATGTGTTTGATCATGTATGTATATGTGTTTATGTGCATGTGCCTTTGTATGTTTGCATATGTTTGTGTCTATGTATGTGTATTGTATGTCCATGTACTTTCATGTGTTTTTATGTGTGCTATGTGTATGCATGTGTTTATGCATGTGTGTATTTATGTATAGCATTACTAAACCACAGTAAAATTATACCCAGACCCTCAGCATCCATTTTCAGGTCAGGAGCAGAGAAGACCTGATTTCTCTCAGAAGAGTGCATTTGAGTAACGTTTTGCTCATTATTTATTAAAACGGGATCCCCATCATCAAATGCATAAGGGAAAGCCAGACCTTATCTGATCTGAGAATTTTGCCATTGATCACTAGAGCTAGAGCAATACACACAACCTCAAACCAATGGTTCTCAAGTCTTCTAATTTTTTGCAGTGAGAAGAGCTCTGTTTGTAATGCTTTGGTGCTTTGATATATAAATTTGATATTATACATTATCTTGGGTAGAAGCAAAAGATTCTGAGGGATTAAGGTCATATGACTCATTCACAGGAGGAGCACATGGCTCAGTGAGCTTGCTTACATTACAAATAGGAACATTTTGTTTGCAAGTTGGGGCAAAGTGATAAACATGATACAGGGGCTATGCCTTCAGTCTAAGTAAGAGACCCACCCTGGTGTCAATGTTTTTATCTGAAGGAGGATCAACATTTTTGTAGTTAGGATTATATGATGAATGAGTTTCAAGATTTAGCACCACTGTGTGAAAATAAAATATTTGTCAGCTCCGAATATTCATATTATAGAATTGTACACATATGTGTATATGCGTGTATATGAGCATTTTTGTGTAAATGTGTGAATATGTGCATGTGAATATGTCTCTGTGTGTGCATTTATATAGTTATTTGTGTACTTAAGGATTTAGAGGCTAATTTGTGCACAAAAACTCATTTAGGAATTTTTTTCTAATTTATTGACTTTGGATAATTATATAAATATAAACATATTCTAATGAGAGTTGTTTCTGATGACATTGCTACTGAAGAGGTATAATCACAGAAAATATTATACTTGGTTTGTATAAAATATTTTAATTGAGGTATGCAATTAATCAGATACAACTTTAACTTATTATCTTCCAGATCTGGCCATAATTGCAGTATTGATATGCCTCAAAGTTCTCCAGACATGGTTAGATTATCAAATTAAAGGACGGTGAGATTCACTGTCCCAATGGAATTTTTTGAGTTAGAAAGTCAGCAAAACCCTTCTGGTGTCAGAAATCTAGGAGAAATACAATTCGGTGGCATGGTTTGTGTTGTAGGGCCGTCATGGCAAGCAGTTGAGCACTTTTCACAGGTATATGTTGTGGGGAAGGCATAGCAGAAAGGCAATGACCTTTACCAGTGCAGGGCAGATCACTTTAAATGATGTCTGTTTTTAACTGAGTACAGCACGTTTAGGACACCAGTAATTAAGATGCAGTCCATGACAGAGTGCAGGCATCACATTCATTGCCAGGTGTGTTGGTCTTGTGTGAAAGCAACATCAAATGATATGGGCATCAGAGGTGTGAGGAAGACAGGAAGGTTAAAGGCTGGGGAAGGGGAGGATGCTTCCACAGAAAATTAGGAACAAGTATTTCATTACTTAGTGATTTTTCTGAGTACAGCAAATAATTTGTTTAGAAAATCCTAAATTAAGACCATAGCATGGGTGTTGGAGAAAATTTTCAGTGGTTAAAATCATTGACTACCCTTGAAAAAGACCTACGTCCAGTTCCCAACACACACATGGTGGCCAAGCACATTCCTCAACTTCAATTACAAGAGATAAGTGCCATCTTCTGACCCCTGATGGAGTTTTCCACACTTGAAACATATATGTAGGTAAAATACTCATTTATACATAATAAAAAGGAATCAATCAGTAAATAAAATTTTAAAGAACGTAATATTATATGCCCACATGAATGATTTAATGTGCTTTCAAGCTATCATGTGTTCCCTCAGTTTTATTAAATACCAACATAAGGAAACACCATTTTCTATTATAGAAAATCTGGCATTTTCTATACTACTGTGGACATAGATGTAACTGTTAAATAGGAACCCAATTCCATTCCAGGTAAATAATACTCACTAATTACATATTTTCCTCTAATTAAAGCTCATGAGGCATTGAAAATAATAGAATTTCTTCACATCCATGAAAATATCAAAAAGTATATATATATATATGTAAATATATATGTATATATATACACACACATGTATATGTATACATATATATATATATATATATATATATATTACAAGGGCAACAGATGACATAATGCTATCTCTTTAAATAGACATCATTTATTTATAGCAAAACACTAAAATTCCTTCCTCCTAACATGTAGAAATACAGTATACACTGTTGTTCATAAAATCCAGCTGTGCATGTGTTTACTTCTAGATAAGTCCTTACTATTAGGAATGTGTAATACTAATTGATAACTGTAACTCCCTCTCCCTATGACACATCATCTCAATGAGCCAAGCATTAATTTCTATACTAAACATCTACATAATCTATTCTTTTATATCTTACATGTAAGATTTTGAGTTTACTCAAATCTCACTCTGTGAGGCTTCTATCAGTGAACAAAATAATACTGCTCTTTCAAAAGAAAAGGTTTTGGTTCCCATGCCACTGCAACTCCAGTTTCAGCACACTCAGTGCTCCCTCTGGCATCCCCAGGAACACATTCACATCCATACATACATACACACATTTACTAACAAAAATTAAAAATGAAGTTTAAAAATGGTATACATGTCTGTGTATCTTCCAAATTAACAAGGTTTAAAAATTGAGTTTGGTGACTCATGCAGCTTTAATCCCAGGACTCAGGAAGCAGAGGCAGGTGGATCTCAGGGAGTCTGAAGCCAGACTAGTCTTCATAGAGTTCCAAATCAGCAAGGGCAACATGGAGAACCTGTTCCAGAAAACTACAAGTTTTTATTTCTTTAATATCTGAATGATATTTGCTGTCACAAATCAACAACAGTTTCTGTACTCATTCATCAGTGATGGGCAAAGATTGTTTTGTTCATTATTCATTATAAACACTACTGCAGAAGCCAAGTAAGTACCCAATCTCTTCAACACATTGACTTCATTTCCTTGGGCAGAAGGAACTGGCAGTAACATAGTTACAGCATTAGAAATGCTACTATTTGGAGGAACACCCATAGGGTCTTCCAGTTTGTCTTCAGTAGTAACACCCCCATTAACAGTGTATAAAATGTCCCTTTGTCTCCACATTTTGGCCCATATTAGCATTTCTTGCCCTTGGTATTCTTTGCAAAGTTCACTGTCAGTGGAGAGAGGGATGTCAACTCACTTCCACTTTGAATTGCACTTTTATGGTGTGACAGTGGGCTTTAATTGTAAACTTATTGCAACATAGAATCCTCTGGGACCCAGTACACTAGCTGTGGCACCATTCCCCATGCAGGTAGTCCTGAATTGCAGAAGAGTGGAGAAATTGAACTGACTTAGCCCAGCCAATGATGATTCAAGGGAGCCTGCCAGACACACATAAACACTGCACTGACTTCTCTTAGCTCTTGACTGTGGATATACTGTGATTAGCTGCCTTGAATTCCTGCCTTCACTTCCCTGCAATGAAGGAGAGTAGTAACTTATAGTTGCAAGTTAACAAACATTCTCCCCTCCCCACAAAATATTTTATCACAGTCACAGAAATGATACTAGAGCTTGTTGTAATTTGGAACACTGGGCTGTCTCTCATTGTGTTACCTCCTCCCTCTCAATGTCTCCATTGCTGAGCAGAAGGATTTGATATCATTCTATTTGCTTATTTTTTTTTTATTTTGTTTCTGAGCTCTGGTGAGCTCATCCAATAACTTCCTTGGTCCTGCTACTGTCCTTAGGAATTTTGCCTTTACATTGTCAGACCTGAGTTCCTCGTTGGCTATATTTGATGTATCCCAGAAGCATAAAAACTTATACCCATAATTAATTAGTTTGTAGTATATTTTCAAGCAATTCTTCTAATTCCCCTGTTTAAGCTGTTCTGCCACTAGGTGTCGCAATGCCTGGAATATTTTCTCAAGTGGAAGAGGCCATTGCTCCCTTCTCTTTTTTTTTTTTTTTCCTTTGCTCTCTGCTGTGTGTGAGAACAGGAAGTTGGAACAGTCAGGCCGAGCCTACTCACTTCCTTTACTGCAGTATTCCCAGGCGGTGTGCAGTCTGTGCAAATAGGCTTTTCCTCTGTGCGCCATGCACCCAGGCCCCAGCGTGCAGTGGGGCTGGGCACCAAGGCCCACGTACTACAGCGCCCCAGCCCCGCACCCGCCCGCACTCCCCGCCCACGCTCCCTCCGCCAGTGCCATCTAGGGAGGCCTGGGCGCAGGGAATGTCAGTGCCGTCTTTACATGAACCAACTTTCTCCTCCACTCTTGAGGGATCAGGGCATCCCGTGTCTGGGCGCCCCGGCCTGGACATTGTTCTCAGAGCACTCATGGTGGAATAAAGCTCTGGGAGTGACTCCCTCCCCGTATGGACTCCCCGGCCGGGCCAGCTTCTCCGCAGGCTCTGCAGTTTGGGACTGAAACAAATTTGCCTCCACTACCCAGGGGACGATAATCATAACATCCCAGATTTCGGCTGCACTTGAATCAGAGATTTTAAGGCCTCTGCTTTTAAGCATCAGCTGTAAGGCTTTGAAGGCTGAGTCCTCCTCCTTTGAGGACATGGAGTTACCTATCGTGGGTCTCACCGGACTGAAGCGATTACCAACAAAGTCCTGATTGCCCTTTGCGAGAGATGAGGGTCACATCGGGGTCACCAGATCTGTTGCACACTCTCTCTCTCTCTCTCTCTCTCTCTCTCTCTCTCTCTCTCTCTCTCTCTCTCTCTTTCTCTCTCTCTCTCTCATGTGGTCACGATGTGCTCCCTCCCCAAGTTCCCTGTCTCCTGTCCAGCGGAAGAGGGCGGCGAGGGAGATCAGGTGTGAGGCTCATGTCTTACTTCTCTTGGATTGCCCGGACCCTCACCCTGCAGTTGGTGAGACCTCTTGAGGGGATCAAAGGGAGATTGGTTGTGCAGCTCGCAGGTCCCAGCCTCCTGGCCCATCCCAGGAGACATTCAGATGCAGACAGGGTTCCTGTCAGAACAAAGAAACGTGCAGCGAGTCAGCTCTTTTGGTGATACATCCCTTTCAGTGTTACAATTCTTTCAGTGGTACAGCAGGAAGCCGTTTATTGAACTCAGGAGGTACATTATAAAGGCTCAAAGCTACAGGTATTAGCATACGGTGTGAAATCTCTACCAATCACTTTACAGGTCACTTTGATCATGTCTTCACTTTACATAGAGGCTATAAATGTCCACGTGCTGTTCTTGAGGGAGGGAGTAATTCTCCTCCAATGGCATTTATGCCCCTAATACCTAATTATCATGGTATGTGCTTATCTCCTCTGGCCAGTCTTTGTTTCAGCTCCTCTCAGCACCATCTTGCCCATGCCCCAAGGTGCTGGCCGGTCAATTAGGATTTCTTAGGGCCCTACAACACTCTATGTTATGTGCATAACTTTTTACTCTATGGTCATTATTGGTGAATTATTTGGTGCTAACCAGATCCATTTTTATTTCTGTATCTTTGATTTTGTATTGTTACTGTTCCGGTACTTTGTTTTCTATGTTCTGAATGATACTAGGGGACTGAGTCAACAGGAGAAGCTATTGATATTTCATTTTTAAAAAAAAAAACTCCAAATAAAACAGGAAGAAATACCCAAACTAATAATTGTGTAAATCACAAACAAAATAAAGAAACACAAAATAAAGCAGCATGACTCTTCCAAAACGCCATAAATTGAAGATTACTGCATTTGGCAATAATACAACAGAGAGAATGCTTCATGAATAAATCAAGTATTTAATTTTAAAGTTACCTGTGTCATCAAAGAGGATACAAGCAAGCAGACAAATAAAACTGGAAATTAATTCAGGACATGGAGGAAAAAGGAAATATAATCATAAAGGAAACTGGATTAGAATTTCTTACCCCATCATAGACAATGGGGTAAGAAACGTGGATGAAACATTCATCAATAAAATTCAGATTATGGAAAAATAAATTCTAGCAAACATAAAACTAACTAATGATCACCTAGTATGCACTGCAACTATGCTTTAAAATATGTTAAATATCAATTCAGAAGACAGACAAGGACTAGGGAGATGCTCATTGATTATATGCTGCTCTCCTAGAGGATCAGTGTTTGATTCCCAGCACCCACGTTTGACTGCTCACACCTGATTAAAACTCCAGCTCCTGTGGATTTGAAGCCCTCCTATGGTCTCCACAGGAACTGCCCTCACATGCACAAATCCACACACAGATACATATGCACATAAAAATCAAAGATTAAAAATAATTTAAAATAGAAAGACTCAATCAGATCTGAAAAGCATTAGAAAGAACAAACTTCATGACAGGAGTATGTGAAGGAGAAAAGATCAAAGAGAGAGGTGATTATGCCCAAGAGAGTAAAACAGAAAACCTCTAATAGTAATTGAAATGACACAAACAAACAATAATCCAATTAACCAGATAAACAAACAACAAAATTATAGAAACTAGTAAACTTATCACAGTAACAACTGTAAATGTAAAGATCTCAATGCTTCATTCAAAACACACAGCCATTTCCCACACTGGGTTCCCCTTCTGGTCCTTAGCCCAGGTCTACTCCTGCATTTTCCATCCAGATCTCTGGACTACCCACTAAGTTAGACCCTCCCAGTGCATTCTAATACCCTGCTCAGGTCAGCGCAGTTCTCCAAGTTAGAATGTTTGGTTGTCTACAGGATGTCCCCACACCCACCTTTCTTTCCCTTGGCCTCCAGATATGCCTAGCTGAGAACTGCCTATTACCCAGGTAAGATTCTGACCACTGCACCTTACTCCTCTGCAGCCTGAATAGCTCCACTGTCTCCCCACATTATGTCAAGCTTTTTCCACCCTGGATCTCCAGAATAGCTTAATCCTCTAGAGTAGTTAGGTTGTCACATCTTCCACAGCTGTACCCTGCCCCCATCTCACCATTAGGTGCCATTCTGATCTGCCTGCCACCAAACTGCCTCCTACTCAGACCAGCTTACTGCCGGTGAGAACCTGAAGCACACACCAGCCAATTTTCATACCTGAGCAAAAAGCAACTAAGGAACCTCAACAAAATAAACAGAACCAAACAGAACTAAACAAAGGGAGGATAGAATTTTTGTCAGACACACTACCAGCAAAAGACATTCATATGCTGAAACTGCAATGCAAAAGCACAATATAAAAAACAAAGTGAGTATGTCCCCTACAAAACCTACCAGTCATACAGACGTTTGTTACAATTAGAATAACCTCAGGAATCTCGTGAAACAGTAATTAAAAGAATAGTAATAAACATCATTAAAGAGCTTAAAGAACACACAAACAATTATAGAACACGAAGAGGAGAGGACTAAACTTGTGTCAGAAGCTCAATGAAATGCAAAATACAGCTGAATGAAATAAAAATTAGGACCTTAGAAGTGTATTTTTTTTTTAAAATATAGAAATATTGAAGAAAGCTGAACCTGAAAAGAAGATGGAATTGAAAAATTCAATAAATCAATTTGAAACAACAAGAGAAAGCCTCACAAGAACAATGAATGAAATGGAAAATAGAATATTAAGACTCGATGTTAAAGTTGAAGAACTGGACACCTCAAGAAAATACTATACTATAATTACAAAAGTAGGTGACTAGAACACAGAGAAGATATAGAACACCATGAAAAGGCCAAACCTATGCATGGGAGGCATACAGAAAGGAGAAGAAGCTCAGGTCAATGGCACTAGTCAGGTCGTCAGCAGGATTATAGCAGCAAACTTCCTTGAATAAGGAAAGACACACCTATACATATACAATTTGCACATAGAACACCAATAAAACAGGAACACAACATAAAATCCACACAGCATAACTTAGTAAACACAAAAATGTACAGAATGAAGAGAGAGCACTGATAACTACTAGAGAGAAAAAAGTTACACATAAAGAAAACCCCCAAAGAACTAGAGCCGACTTTTCAATGCAAACCATGAAAGCAAAGAGAGTCTGGACCAAAGTATTCACAGTTCTAAATGACCAGGGATGCCATCACAGAGTACTTAACCCAGCAAACCTATCTATCATAGTCGAAGGGGAAGGTAAAATTTTCCATGACATGAATAGGCTAAAAGAATTCATATCCACCAAACCAGACTTGCAGAGAATACTCGAAAGAATACAAAGGACTGAAGATAGGAATTAATATACCCCAGAGTTTTCAGAAAGAAAACAAAGGAAGGTATAATTACAGAAACACACAATAGGACCAAGAACACAAGCAAATTAAAATAACAGAAACCAATACACGTCATTCATTATTAACCGTAAATATCAATGAACTCATCTCCTCAGTCAAAAGACACAGACTGGTGGAATGGTTATAGAAATAAAACCCATCTCCTTTTTGTCTTCAAGAAACTGAACTTAGGTTCAAGGACAGCCACTGCCTGAGAGTGAAAGGATGAAAAAAATACTCCAAGAAGATAGGACTAAGAAGCAAGCAGGTGGTGCAATTCTAATATCAGACAGAAAGACTTCAAATTAAAACAATCAGAAGAGATAAAATATCACCAAGCTTGAGGGTAAGATCTTACTGCTGAAGAAAGAGCATGCCTTGAACACAGGACTCGTACTTGAAATCCTCCTTCATGAAAAGTAGTTCTAATAGGTATAGAGGACAATATAAAGGCTGCATAGGGAGAAAAACCAATCAGTAGTGGAACCCAGCACTAAAATCTAATAACCACAGCAACTGCCAAAGCAAACTATCTGTGTTGGCGCAGCAGTAGCGCTCTTATGTTTGGAATAACCAACAGCTATTTAATTTGACTTGAAGCCCTCTCAATTGGAAGGAATTCATGAGTGTCACTGTAGGCATATCCAAATACACATGTCTTCACTGTCAATATAGCTAAATACACATTCATCTTAGAGAAAGTCCTATTCTCTAAACAAGTGAAAATTTCTTATTGTGTGCTAAATATGAATGCTTATATTTTACAGACAAGTATACCATACATTATTCATCAAAAAAACCTCTTTATGTTCAGAGACTATTATAGACTTCCACAACTTGTCACAGAGAATATATGCCTTAGAGATTCCCAACACTACATGACACATCTACAGCAGAACCTGGACACATGAGGTTCATGAAACATAGCAAAAGAGTGGATACCCTTCAATTCTCTCTAGTGAAGATTCCTCACACAACAGAGTGTAATGCATACTGAGGACCACAACTGGCTAAGTTTTAGAGAATAAGAGACCAGTGCGTCTGTGTGTCCCAGAATAGGACTCCTGTATTATACATAATCTACCCACAGCTAAAGGAACATTTTGGAAGAGGGTTTGGTGAGATTGGAAGAGCCAGGAGTGGCTTTCAGGCCACTGGGAACTTGCTCATATGGACTTTCAACATTGGTGACAGCATGCGTAAGACCTATCTTTGCTCAATTAGACAAAAGGTAGCATAACACAAGGAAAATGGGCAGCAGGACACAACACTAGCTGAGGAACTACTGGTAACTGATTACTGCAGGGTGAAGGAGAATATGTCTTTTTTAACGGAGTGACTCTTGACAGGCTGACTAGAATCCAGCGGTTGAGCTTGTACTGAGGAACATCTGAGTATGAATCTTTGATGGATATGACTTAATATATATGACATAATGTTTTGAATACATTGGGGAAAATGTAGGACAGGGAAGGGGGTGTCTAAATTTGATTAAGATGTGTTATACGAGATGCATAAAAACTCAATAAAATACTTTTATAATTAAATTAACAATAATAAAATAATTTTTCATCATAAAATGAAAACACAAACAAGCACCTATGAGTGCTGGGACACAAGCCTAGGGTCTGGACTTTGATCTCTTGATATGACATAGTAGAAAGAGTTGACCAAATTCTAAGGAGTTTTCCTATGACCTGTACATAAGTGTCATGTTATGCATATACTTGTACAAATGCTAAGAAATGAAAGAATCTAAGATAGTACCTAAACAGGGAATGACCATATTTAGTAGGGCCCCTTTGACTAACAAAATGAAAATAATACCTAAATAATACTGCTCTTCTCTTACTTCTAATAGCATATTTATTCAAGTATTTTTGGTCATATGTATGATCATAAGATCACATGTAAAGTGATTTTAGAGACAAATGTAATCACAAATGAATAATGTTTTTCAACGAATTTTAAAAATAAAACCAAAATACTTAGATTATGTCATCATTACCAGCCATAGAAAGAAATAAAAATTTTATGACCTCATTCTAAAACAAAAGAATCCCTGGCATCTTATAAATATTCTACTCTAGGAAGCCAAGGAACATATATAACTGGGTACAATTCTGTTTTTAACTATATATGATTTGTAATGGGCTTAGTACTTGTCATTTATCTTTTCTACTCTGTGACTCTTTAAAACAAGCGAACAGAACTTGGTTCCATTTTTAGTTCTCATAGATTAATAATGTTGAAGTGAATGACATGATTATATACATGAATTAACTTTCAATTGGGAGCTAGTACTCAAAAGAAAGAAATCAATGCTTGTATCATAAAGTCCAAGTGTGAGCAGGGAGAAACAGAGCAATTTGCTACTAGTACAAACAGCAGTACTTTGGTGACATGAAATAGTACTCAGGTTGGTAGAGCTTAGTGTGAATACTGACACTATTTTTCCTGAGTATGAGTTGGAGAAAAACTAAACTTTATGGAGTTAAGGCTGATCAATGGGTGGGAATTCAAGTGTGGTACTATAAATATATCCAAATACACATGATGTTTGGGGCCATAGATCCTAGAGAAAAACCGACTTTTGTCTCATCCCTAGACCATTTCATCCTGTATTCTGAACAGAAATCCTGCTATTTATAGACAAGTGTACCTCTCAGTACTCATTAAAGAAGCTGCTTTTTTGACAGATGAAGGTGGTTACAAAGTTCCACAACTAATTACATGAAGAGAATAAATGCTGTGAGATGCGCAGTGCTAAGTGATGCACCCATAATTCAGCCTCTACACCTAAGGCTCAGAGAACATGCAGAACAGGGATGGAAATAGAAACGTTGCATCTCTCAGCTCCCACCAGTGAAGAAGTCTCTCAGGCAACAGATGGTGGTCAACCCAGAAAGTCACAATTAGCCAAATTTCAGAGAATAAGAGACTGCAGATTGCTTATCCCTGAAGAGGATGCCTATCCAATCTCTGCCACTCAAGGCAAAGAGACCACCAAGGTAGAAATGTAGAAACAAACAGAGGTAGTAGATGACCACAGAGTTTTCCAAACAGCTTGGAAGTTTCTTATATGAACTCACTGCCAAGGTCAAAATACGCATAAGACCCGTTTAAGTTCAAGTCACACAAAATCCCAGATTTGATGTGGGGACACGGGGAAGAAACTCTAACTTAACTGAGAAAATACTGATACCTGATAACTACTTGGAAAGAAGAGTTTGCTTTCTTTAAGGGTGTGATGCTACATAGATTAACCAGGCTCCAGGGGATGGACACAAATTTGACTTGAATCACCTTGACATGTATGACAAAGTACAAGAAAGGACTATAAATGGGCAGCACAAAAGTTTTAAAAATAGATCTAAAAGAAGCCATGCATGGTGGTACACAGCTTTAATCCCAGCACTTGGGAGTCAGAAGCAGGCAGATCTCTGTGAGTTTGAGGCCAGTACACTCTAGAGAGCAAATTCCAGGTCAACCAGTGCTGCATAGTGAGACCCTGTCTGAAAAAGAAAAGAGAAAAGAAAAAGAAATGTAGAACTAAAAATCTAAAAGACATAGGCAAATTAATTGAATTAAAAATTAAGATCTAACCATATATTTCTGAAAGAAATATATGTTCTCCCTGGCAACAATAAAGTCTGAGAATGAAAGTATAAAAATCAATTTAATAAGAAAATCATGGGAAAATATGCTGATATTACTAATCATAGTTGAAAGAATAAAATTCCACTAAAATTAATTGCTTTGTCTCCTGGTGTATGCCCTCCTTCTTCTGGAACCAAGCCTTCTAGATCAGCAGAAAATAATTCTTGGGAATCAGAAGCAAAATGTTTGTGAGTGGATCACTTGGGTAATGACTCTCGGTACTATACACCTTCTTGATTCCTGTACCTGTGAATCCTGGTTATGAGAGAAACAGTACTATATATTGAATGTTAATTCAAAGACTATTCAATATTCTGGAGAACATTGCCCCAGAGCTGTAAGATATTTGTACCTAATTGGCATTGTAATGGTATTTTCAAAAAGTCATTCTACGATTCTGTAAAGTCATCTGCTCCATAATGTTGAGGAACATGCAAGATTAGTGAATTCCATCAGCATAAGTTTGATGTTGCAATTCTTTGGCTTTAAAATGAAGTATCATATTCAGAGTCAATGCTGTGTAAGATGCCATGAATAATTAACTGATGCTTCAGGTGTGCATGAGTGAGTCTACTATGACTGTTTCTTTGGCCCTGATGCCCATTGAACTCAGTGTACTCGTCTTGCATTCGACAACTGAGTGCTACCCAAGACCTAATACAACATTAAGTTGCTCAGCTGAGCAGTTTCAGTGCCCACTGTAAGATGGCACAGGGACAAGAACAATGGTGGGACTTTTCTAATGTGCTAGTAGTGGCCTCTCCTAAGTCTGTTTCTCACCGTAACAGTGAAGGGAAAACCATTTGGACCCTTTGATTGTGAAGGAGTAGGTTTGACAGAGAAATTCCTTTCCACCATTCCAGCTACCTTGAGACTTTGAATCCCCTCAGAATATTATACCAAAACATGGGAAGCATCTCCAGCTCATTCACAGTAAGCCATTTTGGGGCTCAAACTTCAACGAACTAATCAAGTAAACAACCTTTTCTTAACTGTGTGAGCTGCTACCTTAAGCCTTGAATCTCTCTGCTCAGTGGGCTCAGGCTCATCTACTTTTATGCCCTTTTCCCAGTAGTCCATGCACTTAAAACCTATAAACATACGTATTCCCCAGGCCTGTGGTCACTTGAACTATAACTGTTCTTTAGGAGTGTAACATACCTCACCAGGGATTTCACTGTGTGAAATTTCACCTCATGTCTAGGGGTGCTGAGATGAGAGTATACTGGAGATCTGTAGTGTAGGTTCTGAGGAACATGAGCATTTTATGGCATTACATCTCCTTTATCAAAGGACACTGTTGTTTCCACAGACAATGCAGGATTAATCCCTTCATACCAACTGGTGAGGCCAAGACCGCAGGAGAGTGGAGTTGGGGTGCATCTGTCATATGCACGGGGAAGCTATTTCCGTACACAAACTAAAGTTACCAGAATCTGATTGCTCAGTTCCCTCAGCCTCATGACAGACCTCTCAAACTTTTCCAAGCCCACAGTTTAATGACTGAAAAACACTGAAAATTAAATCTTAAACTTCTATTAAAAGTCAACAATAGCACAATGAGGGCTTATGTTGGTGTCTGATTATTACATCACTGTGAGTACTAGAGAAACAGTTCATTCCTCAGGCACAGTTAGAAGCCTGTGGATTGATACTGCATATTTGAAATTTGTATTTCTGAATACCTTCTTTTGTTACTTTACCCAGAGTCTCTAAGCCAAGAGCCCAGATAATTATATCCCTTGGTTTTCTAAAAATGTTTAATGTTGTCATTTATAGTTACTAAATGCCTAGCATTTTCCAAGGAGTATTCACTGCATTTATTTTGTGTATTTCTTTGAATAGTACACTGCATGGATTATCAGTGACCCCCAAATTGTCAGGAGAATGTTTGTTCATCATGGGAGGAGAACAGCTCCAGAAACCACCAAGCTCATTAGAAAACAGTCATCCTGAAATTTTCTATTTCTCAGAAACAAAGAAAGTAATATCATCACGTGACTCTATGCTTCTCTCTTATTTTATTGGAAAATTTAATGCATTCCTCCTGGCTGTGTCCAGGGTCCTTTATTCCTAGCTTCCCTGGAAGATGATATGGCTTGGAAGACCAGTAATCACCATGTCCCTAACTTAACTTGTGTTTTTCTTTTGGCTGACTCTCTACACTTCAACACTTCCTCCCTAAATATTTTTTTCCTCAGATCCCCAAGTTCTTCACTGGATGTCTTCACTTGGTTGACTTTAATCCATATCTGTAGTCAATAAATATAAAAGAACTGAAATAAGTTTTCAATATCAGATTATAAGGGAATTAAACTAGAAATTAATAGTAAGAGAAATGACAGAACCTATGAATATATTCAGGACTGAACAATACGTTTTTGAATGACCCATGTGTCACTGTGGAACTCAAAGGAGGAATTTTAAAAATCTCACATTCAAAAGAAAAGAAAACACAATCTATCAGAAACTGCAATCAATCGAAGTCATACAGTGAAATATCAGCAGTACAATTAACCCTTTCAAAATCTCAGAAAACATCAAACTAACAAGAAACAGATGGAAAGAAACAAGATCAGAGCAGAAATAGATGAAATAAATACAAAAGGAGCAATAGAAAGTATTAGAGAGTAAAGTGCTATTCTTTAAATACATAAACAAGATTAATAGACACTTAGCCAAACAAAGGTGAACAGGGGGATGCTACAAAGAATACCAACAAACCCCAGAAAATCTTACAGTGTTATCTTATCGTAAACAAAAGGATAAATCCCTGACACAGTGACTTACAGAAAATTAACACAGACAACACAATGTGCTTAATCAGAGCCAACAGAAGGTAACAAGTCTAGAGCAATAACAGTCTTCCAACCAAAGAAAACCCAGGGCAGACAGACTCACTGCCAGATTCTATCACCAACACACCTGAAACTGTTTCACAAAATAGATGTGGAAAAATGCTGCCCAAAGCAAAATGGGAAAGGGACACATCAAACAAGAAATATGCAGACCATTTTCCCTAATACATTTAGACACAAGCATGTTAGCTATGGACTTAAAATGTTTGGAGGGAATTTGCTCTTTGGATCACCTCCCACTTCAGAAGTTTCCTCACTTCCCCTTAATAAATACACATTGTTAAATAAGTAAATCAATAAATGAATAAATAAATACTTTAAAATTACTTCAATAAAATTTAAAAAAATCACTTGCTATTGGAAAATTGATTGCTTTCCTGGGATGCAAAGAGAATTTCCAAGGATAGTTGAACATTTGGAAATCAGTGGATGATAAACTGCATATAAATAAGCTTAAGGAAATAAATTGTATGGGTCATTTCGGCATATTCATTTGATCAATTCCTTTGAGAAATATGATCTCTCTCAGAGATAATAGCTCTGAAGGAACTAAGAGAGAGAAGGTGTCTATGCAGTATCATAAAGGGTACATGAAAAATTCATAGCCAGTATTATATTACATTGGAACACCCTTAAAGTATTACTCCTAATGTCAGGAATAAGAGAAGATTCTTCATTCTTTCCATTCTTTTTCTATATAGCATTGACATCATAGCAAGCCCAATAATGTAAGAGGACAAAATAAAAGAAATTCTGTTATAAAAAAGCCAATATGTGATCCAAAAAGTCCTAAAGACGTCACCAGAAAAGAAGTAGATGTAATGATACTTCTAACAGAAGAGCAGAAACAAAAACTAATGTACTAATACCTTTAGTTTTCCTGTGTACCAGTAATGAATTTGCTGACAACAAAGAAAAGAAATCCCATTCCCAACTGACTTAAAACCAAAACCAAATCCCAACCAAGGAGAAGAAGGACATCTGCAGATGAAAAATTTTAAATATGAAGTAAAACAATTGAAAAAGCTACAAAATCAATTTCCTATGTTAATCAATTTGAGGAATGGAAATAGTTGCATTATCAAAATCAATCTATATATCCAACCAAATCCCAAGAAAATTATTTGCAGACAAGACAAAAATCAATCCTCAGCAGAAATGATCCAAATAGTAAGAGCAACACTCAAAAGACAGAGTGCTGCTGGAGTATCCCAGCACCTGGTGGAAATTACACTACCAAGGCTAATAACACGGAAGTATGTTAGTGCCACAAAATTAAAATACTGCAAGACCAGACACCCAAACTGTAGCAAACATAGCTACAGTTTTACACTTCGACACAGTGTCAAAAAACATATACTGGGGACTGAGAGATGGTTCAGCAGTTAAGAATACTGGGTGATCTTGTAGATGAACTGGGTTTGGTTCCCAGCACCCATGTGATAACTAACAACCACCTGTATGTCCAGTTTCAACCAGTCCATTTCCCTTTTCTGACTTCCATGGGCATTGGGTGTATGGTAAGAAGCGGTGTGATAGGATTCTACGCCAGATTTATTTTTAGTTTTTAACAGTTCTTGTACTGATTTCCAAAGTGGTTTCAGCAGTTTGCATCCTACCAACAGAGATTATAGTTCCCCTTTCACCTCGTTCATGCCAGCATTTGTCATCTGTCTCTTAATCATTCTGACTGGGTTAATTGAAAACTTTTATTTTTAATTTTAAAATTTTAAAAAATCTTATGTGTAGTTTTTTGCCTGCAAGTATGTAAATGCACTCATGTTATGCAATGCATGCAGAGGCCAGAATATGGCATCAGTTACAATGGAATTGGAGTTACAGATAGTTGTTAGCTGATGTTTGGGTACTGGGAATTGAACCCTGACCTCTGCAAGAGCAGACAGTGCTTTTAACTTCTCAGCTATCTTCAGCCCAAAATGAAATTTTAAAGTACTTTCGATTTGCATTTTCTTAACTACTAAGGAAATTACACAATCTATTGCCATGATCCTTGATTATCTCCTAGAACTTAAAGTACGACCCTATTGCTGAAGACAGAACATAACTTAGACAAAGGTCCTAGAACAATGGAGCTAGAACTGACCCAGCAGTCTCATCTCTGAAGACTAGGTCTCAGAGTTTTGGAGGATACTATGCAAGCTGATAAGGGAGAAAAATCAATCAGTGGTCCAACCGCAACTCTAAACACTAATAATCACAACAATAACCAGCACAACAAATTATATTGGTGCAGTAGTGGCACTTTTAAATTGGGGATAATGAAAAGCTACCTAATTAACTATAAACCCCACTTGATTGGAGGGAACTCATGTATGGCACTATGAACATAGCCAAGCACACATAGCTGGAAAGGTCTTAGGTATTAGAGAAGATCCTCAGTCTGTCACATCCCTAGATAAATGTTGTTTCTTACTGTATGTTAAATATGGATCCTTCTATTTACAGACAAGTATGCCAGTCACCACTCATAAAAGAAACTTCTTTTATAAGAGACAGAGACTATTTTAGAGTTTATAACTGTTGACACAAAGGGAATACCTGTCTGTGAGATGTCCAACCCTAAATAACACATGCATAGTAGAATCTCTAAACTTAAGGTTCATGGACCATAATGGAACAAGGGGTAGAGAGGTTGCTAATATATCTTGCAATTCTCATCAGCAAGTTGTCCTCATGCAATAGAGGGTGATAAACACAAAAGGCCACAACTGTTCAAAGTGTAGAGAATGAAGTCTTCAGAGTGTCGGTCCCTTGAAAAGAGACTCCTGTATTAAACTTTACCTATTGAATATTTGGGGACCACTGTAGAAGAGGAAGGGTGAAAGATTATAAGACCCAGGGAAAAGATGCAGGACCAGAAGGAAATGAAGTTTTATAGGATCCTGGGACCTGTTCATGTAAAGCAATGGTAGCACCTTGCAAAAGACCCAGGCAATCTCAATCAGACAAAAACCCAGCATAGATTTGGGAAAATGGGCAACATGCCCCAACTTTAGGAGAACTGTTGAGAGCTGGTTATTGCTGGGTTAAAGAAGAGTTGCTCTTCTTTAAGTGAAATACTCTAGAGCAGTGGACAAACTTGCACTGAGGAACTTCGGGGTACACTAACCTGAAGTGATAGGCCCTAACAAAATGGCAGAATGCATGAAATCCAGTGGGTCTAGTATGTCAAGTTTTGTTCGTTTTTATAATTTCTGTTGAGAACATTTTTTGGCTACAATATAGTTATTTAAGTTGGAATGGTGGTGGTTAATCTTGACTACTAATTTGTCTAGATGTGGAAATCAACTAGGAAATAAGCTAGTGGGCATGTCTGTGACCACATTTTTGGATCAGATTATTTGAAGTGGAAAACCCCACGTGTGGGCCGTATCTTCTGATGGCAGCACTGAGAGAGGGACATGGAAAAAGGAAATTTGGCTTCTCCTGACTTCTCTCTTGCTGGCAAAGTTATCTATCTTGCTCTGGGCATTCATTTGCTGATATTAAAATCAACTTCTTTGAGAGCCAACACAGACTGAAGTTCAGCAGTTTTCCAGGAAGCCTCCAGGCCTTTGATGACAGATTGGGATTGCTGATCCATCCAAACTTATTGACAAAGAAATTACCAGATTCTCAGTCTCTCTAGCATGGCACAGTCATTATTGGGCTACTGGGGACCAATCATCTAAGCCCATCTAATAAGTGTCCCCTAATATATATTCATTCTCTCAATTCAGTTTCTCTATGGATCACTGACTAATGCAGGAAATGACTTAAGATTGCAATGGGAAACAGAATTTAAGTATTGGCCAAAGAGTCACCTTTTATTTTGCAAAATGTCTTATTCAAATTGCCAAGTTATTTAGTTTATTTATATGCTTATTATATTCATAAGTCTAATGTTTTAAGCTTAATTGCTTATCTTTAAGGACATGAATATATTTGCCAAAAT
Organism: Eospalax fontanierii; assembly: GCA_035773235.1. Taxonomy (NCBI): domain Eukaryota; kingdom Metazoa; phylum Chordata; class Mammalia; order Rodentia; family Spalacidae; genus Eospalax; species Eospalax fontanierii. Next base: position 45,988,736 of record CM069547.1, on the reverse strand, counting down.
CATTCAAATATTTTACCTTACGAATGAGATGTTATATCTGTGGACATTTGGACAAACTAAAGAGAGTGATGAAATCTACCTCCACACAACACACACACACACATTCTGTGCAAGTGGGAAACAGACCTTGTTCTCAAAATGTATCAAACTTTAAAGAAGACACTTGAAAGGTATACTGATGTCATCTATTTGAAAGGTCAACTATGTACTGAGAATGGGTCAAACACAGATGTAAGGAAGTTACAGCTTTTGTTCTTAAGAACAAAGACAGTATGACATTGAAGATCTACAAAACAATCATAACGTGTGTTCAAGGGGATGAGATATCCAGAATACAGTGCTCGTTTGATAATGGCTAATGCAGTCGTTATGCTTCCCTGTTGAGTTCAGGAGTCCTTTCTATACCTAACAATAATTAGAACAAATCCTAAAGAGGGACTTAGCTATATTCTGACATAATCAAAGTCTATTTCTGTGAATGGTTTTTTAGCCAGAGTTCCTGGTTGGCAGCCATTTTCTTCCTTTTATTCCCAAAATGCCATCCTTCTGTCCAAAAAAGTCTTTGTCTTTTGTAATATTTTTCTCCCTAAAAAGGTAATTCAGTTATTTCTGCAATATCTAACATCTTCATGCTGCTCCTTTCCTAATTCTTCCACTAGAATAATAAAAGCGTGAGACTTTTAAGTGCAGATTCCTGAATGGTCTAACAATAGTGCCTACAACTACTGTGTAAATTCACTTTGGTTAAATTTAAGCATCCTATTTATCCATGCAAATTATTGGTCTGTCAATCACCCAAACCTATAACTTCTTCTTTAAAAATAGATTTATTTATTTTTATCAAATGTGCATGTATATATGTGCACCATGTGCATGCAGCTGCCTGAAGATACAAAAGCATGTCAGAATCCTTGGAACCAGAGCTACAGATAGTTGTGAGTCACTGAGTGTGGGTCCTGGGAACTGAATCTAGATCCTCTGCAGAAGTATCAAGCTCTGCTAATGACTGAGCCGTCTCTCCAACCCCTGCAACTTCAGCTTTGTCATTGGCCTTGTACAACCCAATCTCACATGGAGACCACTCCTCTCCATCTCAGAATGCCCTGTACAAATACAGTAGATGCTCTAGTTTTTCATTTTAGTTCACTATACCAACAGAGTTCATCACAGAAAAACCTGATGTTTAAAATGCTTACATGTCTTAAACAGCTTCAGCAATCCTTGCTATTTAATTTTTTGAGCAAAATCTCTTTTGTATCTTTGACAAATTTTGAAAAGAAAACAGAATTCAACTTTCCAATTTTGATAAAAAACGAATGTTATTAGTATCTTCGTCAAGATTACATATCTAAATATATTTTATGGTGTTATTTTATCAGTGAATTCACAGCAACAATGTTATTTAATTTATTAAACTTTAGCTTAATATAAAATACTGTCAACTAGGTACATGCTAAACAGAAGATGAATATTTTGAATTTTGTGGGATTTTCCAATCCTGAAAAGTTATTTAAATGATGATGTATTTTTCTTTACATTTTTCTCCTGATAAAGTATAATAAACCACATCCAGAAATAATATCCCAAATAGATTTCAGAGCTCCAAGTTGTTAGTATATTAATATAGAGACGTTACAAACTTTCTCTCTTTCTCTCTCTTTCTCTCTCCCTCCCTCCCTCTCATCTCTCTCTATCTCTTTGTATGATTATTAGGATTAGGGAGGACCTGGGATCCTGGCTGTCCAGATCTATAATTCCAACTTCTTGGAAGTCGAAGGAGAGAAAATCGCAAGTCCAAGGCCTTGCTGAGCAATAGGGTAAGTTCAGGCACAGGCTGTAGCTTAGCACAACCTGGTCACAAATTACAATGACAACAAACAAACAAAAATCACCTGGACACTGGGGCTATCAATCTGTGCTAGAGTGGTTTCCAGGCATGCAGAAGGCCCTTGCTTCCAGTGCAAGGACAGGGAAGAAAAGTGAAGGAATTAGAATTATGCAATGTCATCACCACAGTTTGTTAGTGACCTCCTTGAACACCAACATCACTCATTATCCTTGAATTCAGGGACAGTCTCAACAGCTGTAAAAGTTTGGACATTTGTTCTCCCATTCCAATTTATCTACCTAGGGCAAGTTTTCCTAACTTTAAAATAAACCTAGCAAAAATAACACCAAAAGTAAAACTCTGCAGTGTAATTCCTTAGAGATGCAGCATATGTACATGGAGGGGAATATTGCAAAGGTTCTAAGAGCAATGGGAAAAATATCCTGAGCATTTTCTGCATTTCAGACAGATATGAAACTTTTTCAAGAGTCCCTGTCTCCTGAGTAACGTGTGAGCAGAGCCTATTCTACATTTGCTATTCATTTTCAGCTTCTCTTTCCACTTGACATTATTTCTTCCAGCACTGAGTTATTAGACAATTGTTGACTCAGCTAAAATTCCCTCCATAATTAACAATTGCAAAACAATCATACCTTTACTGGGTTTCTGAGTCATGATATAGACCCCAAAAGTTGTTACCATATAAAAGATCTACAAGGTCAAGGATAACCTGCACTCAAGCATCCTTATGGGCTGTTTGCCTCTGAGATTACTCTCTCAGGTTTATCTTTGACTGTTAAATTTCTGGTATACTGTCCCTGAACCAAGGTGAAGTACATTGTCCTATAAAATAATATGCAGTAAAACTGAGGCCTCTCTAATGTCTGTTTATGGAGGAGATCAAATAAAGTGAAATAGATGTTGCTTTGATGGAGGCAGACACTATAGTCTGGCAAATTTTCTTAATAATATTCAGTTATTATATCAAGCTGAAGAATGGAAGTAGATCAGAATGCACCGGATTTAAGAAATCAAACTGGGCACAGCTGTAATCCCAGCACTCAGGTCACAGAGGCAGGGGTGTCTCTGTGAGATCCAGCCCAGCCTAGGCTACATAGCAAGTTCCTGGCCAGCTATGGTTTCAGGGCAACACGGTCTCAAAACAAACCAAAAAAAGAAAGAAAAATAAAATCAAGTTGTTTCTCTTTTAAAGTTGTAATTAACTTGCTTCCTAGTGATATGAATATTGAAGTTTAAAGCAAGGTGGGATGTTGGTTTCTGTTTTCATTGGCCTTGTCAACTCTTGATATAGAAGATCCTCTAACTGCTCTTCAAACGTGCATACATAAAGTAATTCATCCTCAGGCAAAGGACACTCTTTAGTCATACGCTCAGAGTAAAGTTATAAGATTAGCTGTATTTGACTGAGAGTCTTGAAGAACTAGCAAGTAACAGAATTAAGACATCCAGAAAGAGGTGAAATTTTGACTATTTGGTTGCTTGCAAAATAGCATCTGTGATCTTTTTTGTACAGACTTTGGAAAAATTCTGCAGAACACACACACACACACACACACACACACACACACACACATAGACACACACACACACACTAACCACATCCCTTCTGTAGACCTTTGCACTGTTGAAATCAAATGCATGGAATATGAAACACAATGAGTCATTACTTCATTCTGCAACTAAATCTATTTTTTTTGGGGGGGGAGTCTTTCTGCCTTCATCAAGATGCTTTCTAAATCGCATTTACTTAGGTATAACTGGATCAGCCATTCTTGGTGTCTCAGGATTTTATCCCATCTGTTAAGGCTCCCATTATAGCTGCAGTAAAGTCGCACATACTGGCTGGATGGAGTTGTGTAGAACTAAAAGAATTTGCCTTTGTAAACAAGCTTGCCAGCGTCCCTTTATTCCGAAGAGCAGAGGAAATTGATCTAACTTCCAGGAGCTGAGTTCAAAACCACCGTCCACCTCTATTCTTCCTCTTGGGTTGAGATTTGAAGAGTTTATTGTTGTTTTAGTTGAACTCAGATAATTTTAGTCTGGAAATGAGAAAGTAGCAATTCTAACCTCACTGCCTTTTAGGGACAACCCTGGGGTTTTATTGTCTTGATTTTGAATTACATTCTATAATTATCAAAAGGTAATAAAAACATCACTCACTTTGGCATCGTAGAGTATGGGGGACTGGAGGCAGTTCAACTTAAATTCATACATTTGAACTATAATTTTCTAGATAATTTGATTAAATCTGTAAATCATATTTGGTATGTATAGTATGAAGTACATCAAACAGTGGTGCACAAGTGTTGACAAGTGTCAGACGCAGCAAGTCCAAGGGAAGATTTACTTTTCATTTATAGTTTCAGTTCAGTTCAGTTTCTAGAATTCAGTGTCTAGGGCAAATGGCATGGCGGGGCAGCTCGGTGCAACTCAAGATGCCGACGAGACAGAGGACAAGGATGTCACCACTGAGATGCTTTGTCCCTTTTGTTTTCTTTAGCTCTTTCCATCAGCGCATGGCATGGCACCATCTATACTCAGGGTGAGTCTCCTTCCTCAGTTGATCATTTCTGGAAAAGCCCAATATGTAACTCAACCATTTCCTATGGATTTCATAAAGCAATCAAGTTTGGAGGTATTAATTCACCATAATCAGCAGCACTAAAAAAAGTGTCCTGAGACTGAATACTTGGAAAGATCAAGCCTTCAGCTGTAACTTTCTACCTGTACCAGAACTTCCTTATATGCAATTGGCATAGTGAGTAAAGACTATAGACTTTCGCGATTCATTTGGTAATATAATGTTCTAATTCTTCTGCACAAAGACAAGAAATCGGGCAAAATAATTTGATACTCAGTTGGATAGAAATAGGCTTGCATAAATTATACTAAAGAGAATGCAGGGCATGAATTTTAGGTGGTATTTATTCAAAATAAAATGAAGAAAAATTAAGAAACCTGCGTGAGAAATGTTAGTTGTTGAATAATTTCCAATATAACATTAAAGAATTCATCTTTTGCTTTGATTGAGTTAATTTTTAAAAAGAAGTGTACTTTTTTATATTTTCTTTTTTATCAACACATAAAATTATTTGATAACATGGAGCTAGGATAATATTTTAGTGAATAGCTAATACTGAGAAAAAAGTAAGATATTCCGATTCATGAGATTGCAGACAGATCGAATCTTATGAGAGAAATACCTGAACCAGGAAAAGCTAGGAAGGAATACATCATGTCCCAGTAGCTCGCCAGCACACCACTACCACTAACATGGTAGAGAAATAAAAACTAATAATGATCCAACCAACTAGGAAAACAATCAACAAATCTATAAGAGTGAGCACATTCTTCTCATTAATAGCCTTAAATGCATCAACTTAACACTTAAAGACACAGAACAGTTAACAAGATCAAACACCAAGATTCAAGATCCAAGATGCAAAAATACTCAGTGTCCGAGAGTCAAAAAGGAAGAAAAAAAAAAAAACTATCAATGCCAATGATGTTCAAAACAAGACATGAAATCTATTCCAGCAGCTGATTAAAGTAAACTGGAAGCTTCGCTAGCCTGGAGAGTTAAAGTAAGAAACAATATATAATGAAGAGGAACAATCATCATGAACAACAGAGCCAGCATGTGGGCCCCTAATTTCATAGGACAAACACCAAAGGGAATGAAAGGTCAAACATGTCCTGATACATAATGAGAGACTTTGACAGTCTCTTCTCATCTTTAGATAGGTCATACAACATAAAAATCAATGAAGAAAAGTAAGAATTAAACTACACCATAGATCAAATGGACTTCAGAAATATCTACAGAATATTTTGCCCAACAAGATACAAAATTCACATTTTCTCAGCAACCCACGGAATATTCTCTAGCATTCTTTCCAAATAGGTCACAAACGTGTTTGTCAAATGCCAGATATTCCATATAATTTCTTGTATATTGTCAAGTCATAGAGGGACAAAAGTTGAAATAAATTACAGCAGACATCGCACATAATGAACAAATGTTGGCGACTGAAGAATACATTTTTGAATAAGCAATGACTATTCTTTTATTCAATTAACCAAGAGGAAATTGACAATTTACTATAATTAAATGAAAATGACATCACCAATTGTCACAACCTCTGGTATACAGTGAAGGTAGCCCATGATGAAAGATTATAAATAAAAGTGCTGATGTCAAAATTAAAAATAAGAGATATCTTACAAAAGTAATAAAAGCATGCATCCAAAGAATTTATAAAAGCATGAATAAACCAAACTAAAGTGAAGCAAACGTCAGGAAAGAGGTCAAGATCAGAGTCTGGACCTGGAAAGACCTCAGCAGTTACGAGCAATAGCCACTATTCCAGAGGACCAGGCTTGGTGGCCAGTGCCCACATGGTGGTGGGTGGGTAACTCCAGTTCTAAGAGTCCCGATGCTGGCTTGTGACCTTTGCTTGTATCATAGATACATTGTGCACTTACATATATGCAGGCAAAACATATATTTTAATAAAATATATATTTTTAAAAGCTAATATAGAAATTAATGAATAGACATTAAAACAAAAGTAGAATCAATCAAATGAACTGCTCATTCTTTGAAAAAATAAGTAAGATTTACGAAGAGAAAACGCAAATAAATAAAATTAGAAATGAAAAGGGGAGGATAAATCAACAGACTTAATGCAATTCAAAGAATCATTAGCAAAAATTTGTTTTTTTTGTAATAAAATGTACCTGAAAAACTTAGAACAAATAAATTCTATATAGTCTAAATATGAAATATAAATATTAAACTATAAACAATAATATAATCTTAAAATATATAAATAAATATTAACATATATGTATTATATGTTATATATATTTATGTACTAACATATATAAACATACATATTAAATGTAAAATTACCAATATTTGAAATATAAATATTAAATGATTGGAGATTATCAAATATAAATATACATATTAAATATAAAATTCTAAACATTCAAAAATTAAGTCAAGATGACACAACTTAAACATATCCCTAAATAAGTACAGAGATCCCTTCAATATTTAAAACATACTATAAAATGCAAATGAAGCTCTAGTCAGAGACAGATGCACTATTGAATTTCTCTAAATATTTAAGAAGAGCTAACACTAATACTTCACGCTTTGTTCCCCAAAATAAGTAAAAGAACACTACCCAAATCATTCTATTCAGTCAGAATTATCCTGGTATTAAAACTGACTAAGAAAACAAATTTTTAAAGAGACATTAAAGAGCAAGGAGAAATTGGACATCAGCTTAACAGTCATGAACACTAGCTGTCATTGCATAGGATCCAGTTTCTGTTCCCAGCACCCACATGGTGGTCAGCAATCCGTACCAGTTCAAGTCAATCCAGTGCTTTCTTATGGCCTCCCCAGGTACTGCAAAAATGGGTAGCCTTATACATTGTAGTCTTATACAAAAAACCCATACACATAAAATCTTAAAAAATCAATATACCCCCCCAATTTTAAAACTTGTTAATAGCACAAAAAAATCAATAAAAGAACTGAATAATTTCCTCTAAGCTAAAACAGGCAAAAATTGCCAATAAAATACTTGTAAAACAAAGTGAAGAATACATGACGGTCACATACCATCATCAAGTTGATCTAAGCTTTGAAATGCAAAGATTTGTAAATCAGTAAGTGTAATACCACATAGAAATAGACAGAAGGGCAGAAATCACACGATCATCTTAACAGAAGTAGAAAAATCTTTGATAAAGATGAATTTTCACTCATCTTCAAAGCACTGAAGAAACCAGGAACAGGAGAATGTATCTTTAAAACAAGAGCTGTATCCAGAGGAGGGCCTGAAAGACTGTAATAGCAGTGAGGAGGGGCATGACCAAATGGAAATAGAATCCCACAGGCTCCTGGGACCCTTATCATATGAACCTACAGCAACGGTTTTGACATGCTCAAGACCCATGCAAAAATAAGCAGACAAAAAACAGCACTGAAGTGGATAGCAGACCCCAAAGTTTGCTTAAGAAATATTGGCAGCTGATTACTGTTGGGTGAGGATGAGCTGGTCTTCCTAAAGGAAAAGAATCTGGGTAGGCGGACTAGACAGCAGTGGATGAACCTGCACTGAGGTCACATGAGGACACTAACTTGCACAATATACCTTAACACAGATGAAAGAATGTATGGATTTCAGTTGGAGGGCTGTTGGGAGGTGTCGCTGGTGGACAAAGGGATATAAAGATGATTAAGACTGATTGAAACACACAATGATTCAATAGAAAATAATATGTAAAAGACAGACTTATTTCCAAAATTATATTCAACAAATAAGAATTGAAAACATTCCTTCAAAAATCATGAATGAGACCAAAAGCCTGCGTATACTTTCTGCTCTGATTCAACAATTCCTCAAAGTCTTGTTAAAGCAGTACAATAAGAGAAATAAATGGGGATACATAGGACAAGAAAAAGTACAATTATCCCTACATGGAAGCAACATGATCCTATACTTGAAAGATCCCACAGTTCTACCAGAAAACTCTCAGTTCTGATAAATACTTTTAGAACAGTGGCAGGATGCAAACTCAGTTAAGAAAAGTCAGCTCTTCTCTATATGCACTAAAAAAAAAAAAAATCAAGAAGAGAATTCAGGAAAAAAAAAATCCTATTCACAGTAGCCTCCAAAAAATATCTAAGAATAAATACAATTAAGGAACTGAGAGACTTGCACAATATAAAAATTAAGATCCTGAAGAAATGAGGAGAACAGAGATGGCTCAGTGGTTAAGAACACTGTCCATGCTTGCAGAGGACCTGAGTTCGAGTCACAGTACGCACATGATAGCTAACAGCTGTAAGTAACTCCAGTTCCAGAGGAATAAGACACCTTCTTCTGACCTCTGCAGGCAGTGCACAACATGGGTGCACTTGCAGATAATACACTCATATAGATAAAATAAGAATAAGTAAATAACTAACAGGAATAAAGCTCCCATATTCACTGATTGTCAATTTAATATTGAATATATGTGTGCCATGAAGGTTCCTGAATACAAAAATACCCTTATATCCAATGACATTCCTCACAGATCTAGAAAAAATAATCAGGTGGAAGCAGACTAGATTCCCAGTAGTCAAAGCAATCCTAAACAGAAAGAGCAATACTGAAGGTATTATAGGAGTTAGGATCCAATTATATTACAGACATGTAGTTGCAAAAACTGCATGTTCTAGGCACAAAACTAAATGTATGCACCAGTAAAAAGAAAGACAGAACTCACAAATAAACTCACACAGATATAACACCTAATTGTGGCCAATGTCAAAAAGATGCCTGGGATTTTTTGTCAATAAAATTTCAAATTCTAAGTAAAATGAAGTACCAATTTCCTCTAGTCACACTACAAAAAAAAACGAGAACAGAAACCTTGAATAGAAACTTATTAAGAAAGAAAGTAATGATGGAAAAAAAAGAGCCTTCTTCATAAAGATGAAAAATATCAGTGCATTTCTTAAATAAGACATATGATTTCCATAAGGAACCAGAGGCTTCCAAACAGCTGGGAACTTATCCATAAGAGTTCCAAGCAGTGGTAACAGCATGCACAAGTCTCACGTAAGCTCAAGTCAGATGCAATTCAGCATAGAAATGGAGAAGTGGGTAAGAAACCCCGACTGACCGAGGAACTGTTGACAGTTGAGAGGTGCTGGGAGAGAGAGAGTCAGTCTTCTTTAAGCATGTGACCCTGGGTAAGTTAACCAGGCTCCAGTGGATGAACTCACATCAAAGGGTATTTGGAGACATCAATTGACTAAGTTGGCCATAAACATATAAAATATATGAAGTCAGTCTGGGGATAGTAAAGGAAGATACAGTTACAGAGAAGGGAGGATTAAAACACCACAACATACATCAAATGAAATTCACCAAAATTCAAGTTAAGAAGAATTAAAATAAAAACAACAGCAAAGAAGCTTTAATATTAATTGAACCAAAATTTCTCATTTCAAGTACATACGTGGTTGAAAAATACATTATAGACCCATAATTCCTCTAGACAGTTCCCATATCTGAGCAAGGTTTTTTCTGGGTAGGGAAGATAATTTTTTTAACTCTTGACCTGGTGTTTTAGAACTTTCAAAACCATTGTTAAAATTTAATCCACCTTATGAGATACCATGAGAGGGGCTGTATGAGACCTTTAAGAGATGATTTAAGTTCTAAGTTCATAATGGTTTAATACATTCCCTTAATAGTGGGATTATGAGTTGTGTTAAGAAGAAATTTTCTATCAATGCTACTTTGGCTATAACTCTTGCACACTCTGTCTCTGTGTGACCTTAGGACTCTTCTAGCAAGTAAGTCATTACTGGATGCTGGACCCAAACTGTGAGACAAAGAGTGAACTCTTTCTGACTTTGGCAGGCTGTGTTATTGTGCTATTAGCAACAAAAAATGCACCAAATATCTAGTTATACAGGCACATGCAGGAATGTAATTAAATCCACTATGCCAAATGAAAGAAACTACCCAAAGGCTATATACCTTATGCTTATGTTGCAAGATATTCTGGAAAAAAAGAAACAAAAGCCATCAGTGGTTTCCTGGGATTGTTCATTGGTATAGGGCTGTTACTACTGTGGAGCATAACGGAATTTGGAGGGTGTTGGAAGGTGGTGCAATTGAAGTGCTGATTGTACCAAAATTTGTATCTTTCAAAAGTTATATAACTGTGAAACTGCCAGTAACGAAGATTTACCCCATTCTTTTTTAAGAGGGTCACCTTGACGTTTAGTTTTAATTGTTACCTTGTTTTGATTGAGATCAGTAAAGCACAACTCCATGAGTGTCTGTGAGGGCACTTCCAGAAGAGATTAGATTAGGAAGACTATGATGAATGAATGGATTAAACTCCTGATGGGTTAGAATAGAATATGATGGCATTATTGGGGGGCAGTGAAAGGAGCAGGTGGCTATTTGGGACAAGTCACTGAGGGTGTGTTCTTGGGGAAATTCCTTGCCCTGACCCCTTCCTAGATTCCTTTTTGTCTGTGAACTGCCCTGCTCAGTGATGTTTTTTCCAATCTGATGAACTGATACCTTTAAAACCATGCATCAAAATAGATAATTCTTCTCTCTAGGTTGCTTTCCCAAGGAATTCTCATAATGATACTATGCATCAAAGAGGAAAATTTCAGGAACTTAAAAAATACATGGTCCAAGCATGATTAATTTTGGAAAAATAAACCTAATAAAGAAATTTTTTCTAACTTCCTTGAGAGCAAAATCAGAGAAAGGGAGAAAGACAAAGGAAAAGGAGACACCTAAGGAAGATGGAGTTTTTTCGTTTATAAAAATAGCACTCATTAAGAAAAAAAAAACTAGATTTATTGTTGCAAAGGTCATTTTGTGGAAACAGGGACCTTCTCCTTCACTCGGTATCCTCACTTCAACTTGATGACGTTTTGGGGCATCTGATGAGTTTTCATCCCCATGCACTACAAGGGGCTGTGCACATTACAAGAATTGTCCTCCAGTCTTACCTCAACTGTCTAGTGTTAGCTGAAGATATTCCATGCACTGAGAGTGCCCAGGCTGGCTTCCAGTAAGAGTCTGGCTCTAGTATTTGATACTAGGATTTTCAGTGGTGTGATTCATTTGTTATTCTAACTTGAATTTAAATACCATTTAAAAATATTTGAAAGATGTTATTTTATTTTTAATTATGAGTATGTGTTGCATTTGTGTGGGCATATATTCTTGTATGTACACTGCCCTTGGAAGCCAGAAGTGTCATGTCAGATACCCGCCCCTCCAAAGCCGGAGGTTACAGTCAGTTGAGAGCTGCTCCATGTGGATGTTGGAACTAGAACTCAGGATCTATGGAAAACAGTCAGTGTTCTTAACCACTTAGCCATCTCTCCAGCCTCAAGCAATTTTAATTAAGCTCACTAGTAACCAGTATTGACATATTCTAAATCATTATGAAATAACTGCTAAACTGAGGATTATATTTTTAAAAATACAATCTCTGACCTACCTAACAAAAAAGGGAATGTGTCATAATAATATTAAGCAAACTTTGGGCAAATTTAAAAAGTTTTTTTGGGGGGTGTGATTTTCACTAGTATAAAATAAAGGTGCTCAGTAAGATAACTGGAGTATGTCTATAGAACTCTTACACAGTCTTTTCTTGAACATTCCCCAAATTGTTCAACGGCAAGTGTGCAATTAAAAAGAATTAATTATTGGGCTGACTGGGTGTGGGGCTCAGTGTTAGTCCACTTGCCTGTTCTTTTGTGAACCTCAGGTCGGATCCCTATCAATCCAAAATGAAACAACAAAAATGTAATTCACGACCAAATGTACAGAGAAACACAGAATTGTTCTGCTTCCCTTGAAGAATCAAACTTAGAATTTTACAGATTTCAAGAATTTTAAGATAGAAATGTATCTTTATTAATTTTCTATTTTCCCAAACAATTTAATTACGTGTAATTCTCATTACCACGAACAGAGCACACTTGAGAAACCTGTGCTGAGTGTAATTATCTTCCTTGGATGTTGTTTGCTTCTTGACTCTGCCAAGGAGTAATGCGCATTTTTATGAAATATCTACAGCAAGTCCCTTGACATGAATTAAGTGAGACTGCCAATTGTCACAATTAGGTAGCAATCAAATGAGTAGGATGGAAGATAATACTACTTTATTTCTTCAAGGAGCAATTTTCCATCAATCTTCAACAAAATGCAAAAGTAAGATAAAGCATTTTGTATAGAAAAATCTTAGTTGGATCATTCCTATTGGGTAAAATACTTTCCACATTAATATTATTAGGTGTTTATAGTTGCTTATAATTATCATATAAAAAGTATGATAACATAGGTTTTAATTGATTATTTTCTTAAAAAATATAGTATTTTAATTCTCTCCTTTTAAAAACAGACTTGTTTTGGATATAACTACAAAGAAATAGGTATAGTTTACAGTGTAAAAATGTATTTGAGCATATATTTTTACTGGGTGATTTCACTCCCTATCTTCCTATGGATTAGGGTTTTATCTCTGTACTACTGAACCTAAAGTTTATACTAAACTCAAAATTAGCCTGGAGTCAGTAGTACGGCACAAGATGCAGCCGAGCCATAAACTCTAAAGGCAGACTGTCTTGACATGAGTAATTATTAAAATATTTTATCAAATTATAGATAAAAAGCTGTCCTCTTTATCCATGGGTTTCGTGTCTGGCTATTCAGTCAATCACAGATCTAAAATGTGAGTGAGTCTATAGTGGTTCCATCGGTACTAAACCTGTGCAAACTGCTTTGTTTTAGTACCCATTTAAGCCAATATGATAACAATACATAGCCTAACAGCATACTAAGTAGTCTAGAAGCTTTAAGTAGTTTTCTTGAACTGTATCAGTTAGGACACAGTGGCTTGTTTTCTATATTTTGGTTAGTTGTGGAAATATGTAATGGTCTTGATCAATCGATTGTAAAACAATATTTTCTGACAAATGGTAAGAGCTATACTTGTCTGTGAATATGAGAATATGTGTTTAGAATATAGTAGGAAATTACACTGGTCTAGGAAAGTGACTATAGTAAGTTCTTCTCTAGAGTCCATGACCTTTCCCAAGCACACATACTTGGCTGTGATTCTACTAGATAGATGTCTTCCTATTGATTGGACATTAAGTTCTATTAGATAGATGATGATTACTCCCGAGACAAAATTGTCAGTGTTTCACTAACAGAGATAATCTGTTAGGCCAGTCATTTTTGTAGTTCATAAGATTTACAGCTGGGTCATTGATTGATGTTCTCCCTTGACAACTAGCATAGTACATTCAGGTAGAACCTGAGAGTTAGTCTTTAAGGAACAGGTTTCTAGGTCAATTCCATAACAAATGCCCCCAGATCTATGTTAGATGTATGTCAAGCCTTCAGAGATAGAGTCTTACCTTCAAGATATCTTCAGGAGGTATTATTTTTAATTATGTGAAAAAAGGCTACTGTTGACTACATTCTTTGTTGTGAAAATATTTCTAGGAGTAGATCTGATTAATATTTGAGAGTAATCATAAGACCAGAGAAAGACCTATGGTTGATAAGTCTGCTATGAAATCTAGCTCTGTTTTAAGTTATATTCCATTTGCTTTCAGAATCTCATCATTATACAAATAACTGCAGACCTTTTTACTTATTTGAAAATTGATCAGAGTCGGTGTTTTCAGCATCATTAGTATCATTAGTAATGAGTCAAAAATGCTTAAATATCTTCCATTTAATGACATAGCATAAAATAATGTTCAAATCCATGATTGTCTTGCTCTTTTTCTTATGATTAGTAGTATAAACATTTTTGATGAAGTGAAATTGATATTAAACTCCAAAATTAATGACTCATTCTTAATGCTTTGGTAATCTTCACAATTATTGAGCTCAAATGAAATTGCATGTCTTGCAATCATGTTTTAAATGTAAATAGGTATAAAATCATGTTTGATCATATCTGCTTCCTCATATTCATCTCCTAAGGATGATAGTGATATTCTGATTAACATAGACCAGAGCATGATCCACCCTATCAATATTTGTGGGACTATTTTAAACTATTCAGTATCCCATATATAAAAGTTATTGTTAAATGTGTGAGGGTTCATATTTTCAAGATTGTTGGTGACATTAACAGATTTTTCTTTTTTAATGGGTACTTTTTTCTTCTGATGGCAATTACTTTCAGTAAACACGGTGTCAAGTCATTTTATTACTGTCAGAACAATAAAGAATGAAGAGGTCTTTATCATTATGCCATGCAATAGAATGGTAGGTTAATTACCTGACAGTTTGGGCTGATATTTGAAATGAAAATGTAATACCCTCTAGGTATATTGATTTATATTTTGAATTATGATTTCAAATATCACCCAAGTATGCAAATATTTCATCTCTCATGTTCTTTGACAAATTGTGGGAGCATTTTAATTGTAACACAAAATGTCCTTTTGTGTGTGTGTGCATGTGTGTGTGTGTGTGTCTGCCTGGAAGGAATTATGATTTAATTTGATTTTAATGAGGAAAGTAATTTGAGCAAAATATTTTTTAAAAATAGGGGAAATGAGTAATAAAATATCTTGATCCTATAGGATTCCTTAAGGCAAAAACAAGAATTGTTTATCTTTTTGGTTTGTTTTCAAATATAAACTATTTTGTTCCACAAGCCACAATTTAGGAAATATAATTCTGCTTACAGTGTCAAACACTGAGTTTGATTATTTACTCCTATATATTGAATATGATATCTGTAATGGAGATTCATGGGAAAATACGTATGGATATGTACACTTCTAGCATTCAATAATAATATTTCATTATTAAAATTTTATTGCATTTAGTTATTCAGTTATTTTAAGTGTTTGAATGTGTCTCGGTGCACACATAATATTGCAGATCTGGAGATGAGAGGACAACTTACACAATCAGTCTTCTTCTTTTAGCATGTGGGTCCTAGGGGTTGAACTCAGGTCACCAGACTTGTCAGCAAGTCCCTTTGCGTGCTGAGCCATCTTGTCTATGTTCATATTTCTTTTATGACAAATAAATGAATATATATATATATATATATACATATATATATATATATGTATATCCTTTCGTTCAGTACTGGTTGTATTTTTACTGAACTTGCTTTCAATATATTTTAATTAACTTTTGTGCATTTCGTACAATATAAATTAATCATATTTAGATGCCCTATCCTTTTGCACAACCCCTGAGCCCCCACCAGATTTCATGTATTCTGTCATATATGTTAAGACCTACAGAGTCAAAGTTTCTGTTCCCAAATGTCCCTCTGTGTAAGTTTATCCACTGGGCCCTGGTCAGCCTGTTGCTTATAAAAGAGCAACACTCCCTCACCCAGCAGTCATCACTTGTCAATAGTTCCTCAGCTACAATTCCAGCTTCTTGACTATTTCCCTAGTACTATACTGCACTTTTGTCAGATTTGAGTTTGCATGGGTCTTGTGCATACTGTTCATATGAGAAAATTCTAAGAAGCTTGGAAAATCCCATTGCCCTGTGGTCATCCACTACCCCACACTCTTAACATCTTTCCACACCCATCTTTCACACTGGTCTTCCAGTCCTGGGTGAGTGAGGTACAATATGAGTCCTATCTAGGGACGCACACTCTTCAGTCTTGTATTCTCCACATGTTGGCCAGAGTGACATTCTGTGTTCATTGTCCTCTGTAGCACAAGGAAGCTTCCTGGTGAGAGTTGAGAAACACATTAGGATTCTCTCTATCCACTCATATTATGTTCCTTCAGCCTTCAGTGTAGAGGTTTCATTGTAGATGTGCCACTTAGGACTGGGCATTTCAAAGAAATTTATTCTCTAAGTGTGATCAGTTGTGGAACTCTGTAATGGTTTCCCTCTGTTGCAAAAAGAAGCCTCTTTGATGAGTGGTGAGAGATATATTTGTCTATAAATATAAGGATACATATTAAGCATACAATGTGAAATGATGTTTTTCTAGGGAATTAAAAAACATAAGGTTTTCTCTAGGCTTTGTAACTTCTCCAATCAATTATTTTGGCTACGTTTATGATAACACACATTAGTTCCCTCCCATTGAAATGCCTTTAAATCCAATCATATAGTTGTTAATAATCAAAAGATAAAATTGTCACTATTTCACCAATAAAGACAACTTGCTGTGCTGGTCATTGCTGTTGTTATTAGGCTTTAGAACTGGGGACAGACCATTGAATGATTGTGTCTCTTACTATCTTACATTGTATACTCTGAAACTATAAGACCTAGTCTTCATGGAGGAGGTTTCTAGGTCAGTTCCAGCTACATTGTGCAAAGTCCTATGTCCAAAGTATGTCCTGTCTTCAGCAATAGGGTCTTAACTTCTAGTTCTGGGAGGAAATTAAGGTTTATGAGAATACCTCTATTATTTTGGAATCTCTTGGGCTATTATGACAACTTTAAAGGAGGCTTCTTCTGTCTGGCACTGTGTTTCTTGTTATATAGTCTTCATATGCACTATACATAGGCACTGAGATATAGATATTCTAACTGTATTTTCTAATATGCTTTTGAATTAGTACATTTCTCTCTGGTTTTCCTGAACTTTTTACAAAATGTTAGCATACAAAAATACCTGCCAAATAGTTTTCCTCATATACAATTTGTTAAGAACTGATCTTTACAGTCTTTGTTGTGTATATTTTATTAAGTTTCTGCACATTTCATAAAATCGCTCTTAATAAAATTTAAACCCTACTCCCATATGCACCCTCATAGCTCCCTATCCCCACTGGGTTTCAAATTTTTCTGTCATATATTTTAGGCCTATCAGATCAAGCTTTTTTATCCAGATGTGCCTTTTGGAAGTTCATCCATTTGAGTCTAGTCAGCATATCTAGAGTCACCCCCTTAAAGAAGATCAGCTGTCCCACACACCCCACAGTAAAAAGTTCCCATAGTTCCTTGGCTAAGATTGCCCATCTCAAGGTTTACGCTGGGGTTTTGTCTGATGAGTCAGCATGGGTCTTGTACACACTGTCACCATTATTTCAAGTTTATGAGCAAGATCTGAAGGCTTCTGTTTTCTTATACCCATGCATCAATCCTGGCTCTTGAAATATTTCAGCCATCTCTTCCACAATGGTCCCTGAGCCATGGGTGAGTGAGTTTTTATATAGGAGTCCTATTCAGGGATGTTCACTCTGCAATCTATTATTCTTCAAAAACTTGACCAGCTGTGGGAACTTCATTGTGTTAATGTGTTTCATTGTCACCTGAGTTATGCCCCAGATCACTTTATTGTCTAGAATTTTATTCATTGCATATATTCTTTGTTTCATAATTAAAAACAAAAAATATTTCTGTTTGAAACAAGAAGATGGTATTTCCTTTGAATGCAGTGCTATTAAAAACATTTAAAATCAGTACTATTTAGGTTATACGATTTATTCAGTGAGTAAGGGGGTTCTTGCAATATACCATCAGATAATCAAACATGACTGAAAAGAGGATTAGAAGTGAGCTCTGAAAAATTTATTATGGGTTGGATGTGCCTTTTATAAAGACAGGGGAGCTTATTTGGACATTAGTAGCACAATATCTCCACTTGTGCTGCCCCATGTCAAGCAGTCAGTTTCTAGACATTGCACCTAGAAAATCACAAGGAGAAAAAAAAAGAGATTAGGGGCTAGACAGAGGCAGCAAGAGATGAAAAACCAGATGAAAAACCTTTCTCTCAAAAAGAGAAAGGAGGAAGGGGTTCAACCAGAATTAACACACTTCACCTTCCAACCTGGACAGGGAAGATAATTGACTAATTAACTAATTAGTTAATTAATCCAATTCAGGCAATGGGCTGATCTGCTGGAGGAAGCTAGAAGCAGAAGCTCACATGTATTTTTCAAACTGTATTCATATGAGAATAAGACAAGCGATTGAGACATAAAAATTTCAGCAAGTCAATAGCAAATGGAGCTGAGTGTGATTTCAAACAGGAACACATCTTGATTGGGATAGATACATGTTACAGTGCTCAAATAAGCTAGGTAAGGCCGGAGTTCTGAGCCTTTGCTCCTGGCTAAATAAATCTTTGAACATTCCTAAGTATATGTTCCAAACTGAATATTCAGCAGCACATTAGATATTTACCTACTCATTTCTGTTCACATTTTCCTAAATTCACAGATAAGGACTAAAATTACACTTAGATTGACCTAATCTATATCCTAGCATCATCAGTAAGCCTTTTATTTATTTCACAAATAAATTATTCATATTTTTCTCTGTTCATTATTTGTGAATTTGAAAATCAGTGCATATTTCATACTCATAAGATAGATTCTCCTTTTGTACATCTTAAATTTTGTACCATATGAATCTATAACTAACTAAAAAATAACTATCAGTTGACATGGACTCTAATGAAAGCAAGAGGCGAGACAATCAGGCAGTGTGTATGTTTAGGCCAAAGTGAGAGGGCACAGTATTTAATGAGTCTCTTTTTCCAATAAATGGAAGGAACATTTATTGTAATCACAGAAATATAATATACAAATTACATAAACCAAACCATAGTTTTTATTATGTCACCAAGTACTGGATTCTGCATATAACTCCTTGTATTGTATTTTCTAATGTCAGCAGAGTAGGCTGTTTATTCAGCAGTATCTCCCACAAAATGAGTAACTCATTGCACTACGTTGATAAGGATACAACCCAGCTTCCTAAGCTGTAGGTTAAGATCTCATGGGAGACATCATTGTATGTGAAGGCTGTGAAAATTTGAAACAGGAGAAATGTTTTCGACTTACAATGCATTGAATTAAAAATCAAATACTTGATAAGTCAAGTCGCTCTTGGAGGGCACATCCGTGTTCCACAATGGGATGTCCCTGCGGTTCTAGTTCTAAATACACAACAAGCACGTTCTGCATGTCATCACACCAGCCAGTGTGTTTTTCTTTTATTTATTTTATGTGTGCAAGTGTATTGCCTACATGTATGCAATTGCACACATTCTGTGCAGTGCCTGTATTTGTCAGAAAAGGATGTCAGATCCCCTGTAACTTGAGTTACAGGTGGTTGTTTGCTGCCATGTGGGTGCTGGGAACCAAAGCTGTGTCCTCTGCAAGAGCAGACAGTACTCTGAACCATTGAGCCATCTCTCCAGCCCCAGAATTTCATTGTTTTAATGTCTCTGCAAATTACTATTTTCTTATAGAAACATAGATTGAATGAGAGAAAATGTAGACCTTTAAGAGTTCCCTGCCACCATTCCTCAAGGTGTCAGGATCAAATTAGTATGTCTTTGAATTGTATTGTGTGATGCCGTGCTGAAACTGCTGCTTGAGTCTTGACTTGAGATTCATGAAAATTATTAAGCAAACTTTGTCTAACTGTAGGTCAAATTTTCCAACAGTTTCTGAAATTGTCCTAAACATACTTCTGCCATTCTGTAACATATTTATGCTGAAACAGCATTCTCAGCATTAATGGTAACAAAATCAAAAAATCAATTCTGAGAATGACTGAAGGCACTTTATTCCTCACAGCATCAAATATCCATATCCAATTTAATTCCTCATATAAAAATAAACATATCCATGGTATTAGTAAGCAAATTTGATTTTTTGTCTATAAATACTGAAAAGTTATATGTATTCCAAAGAATTCTTTTAAAATTAATTTCTTTATAATTTTTCATCCGTAAATGTTTATAGTTTTATTTTATGTGTATGACACCTGCGTGTATGTAAGAACATCTGTGTCATGTGTAGCTGCCTCCTTTGTCCCTTAGAGAAAATGGTACTTGGTGCACTATGGGTTAACAACTTCCTTAGACTCAGTCTACACCAAGGAGTGCTTGCTCCTGCTTCCAGAATGCTGGGAGCAGGAATGCACCTGAACACGGAGCACTGGTAACAGCCTGGAGAGACAGTGTAGCCATTAAAGACAAAAGGTAACACATCTTGCTTTGTGCAAGTATGTTTCAGTACAGTAGTAAAGAAGTCTGCTATGCACTGTCAGCCTTGAGCAAATCTAACCTTCTCTTGACTGCAGTGATAAAAATAAAATCCTATGTTTTGCCATGCCAAAGCATTAATCATGTCTGAGCTTTGTATGAATTGTTTACATTAAGCTACCCTCGTAAAGGGCTTTTAGGGTGCCATAACAGGCGCTACCAAGCAGTGTGGCCTGGAATCTTCTGATCTTGTTGAGTCTCCCTGTTCTGGATTTCAGTTCTTTTGTCCTGGTCATTTCATCCCTTCCAGTCATGCACTGCCTATGTAGGCCAAAATAGGGTATCAGATTCCCTGGGACTGGAGTTACTGACAGTCATTAGTTGTCATGTGGGTGCAAGAGAAGCAAGTGCTCATAATCTCTGACCTATCTCCCCAGTTCCATGCAAAAAGGTCAGAAATGCAGCTTAAGTATCCTTTCTTCTTCAGTCCTTCCTGCTGCGTGCTTTCTGCTTGCTGTCAAATGAGCAGATTCCTTTAACCTAGTAAGTTGGTGATGGTCCTGGCTGCTGGTATTCTGGAATCAAAGCCATGAAACTGAGAGCATTGATATTGGCTCCCAGGACTTCCCTCTCAGCCTTGCTCTGGTGGCTGAAATTGGACTCTAGTCCTGTAACATGGCAACCACATGGGTCAGAGATCAAGTCTTTTTAAAACGTTTATAAGTCAAATTGCTTAATGCCCAAAATGAGCTGTGTAATCAGGCCCTTAGACCAAAGTTCTCTCCACAAGGACAACTTCTGGCAAACTATGTCTGAAACCCAAGGCTAGATGGGTCGCAAGGTCAAATTTGAGGGTTTGAGGAGAGATGTAGGATACAAAAGCACATGTAGTTCTTCCAGAAGAACTGGCTTCAGGTTTGTTTGCTTGTTTGATGCCATCATCAAAAGGAAGAAAACTAAAACCAAACAAAAAGAAAAGAACAAAAGCTATCACAAGTAGAGAATGTTTAAAAAGCCTTGAAGTAGGTCCCAGGAATATTTTACCCATATTCCAATTCTAGGAGACTACCACTGCACACCCTGCACACACTGAGACATAGCTACACATGACACACGGCTCTACATACTACTGAAAATTCAATGCAAAGATGAAAAAAGTTGATAATTCTTCGCTATTTTTGTTCATACAGGAGAAAAGTAAACTTAGTTCTTCAGTTATCCTTCAGTTTACACAAATGCTTATCATTTCTTTAAATTTTTATAATTAATCTTTAATTCATTTTATTATTAATTTGTATGCATGAGTGTTTTGCCTGCCAGTATGTCAAGTGTGCAATGACCCCAGAGGACAGAAGAGGATTTTATATCTCCTGGTACTAAAACTCGAAATGGTTGTTAGCTGCCAGTGGGTGCTGGGAACCAAACCTGGATACTTTGTAAGGACATTCACCACTTTTAACTGTTGAGCCAATTCTCCATCCCCCACCACTCATATAACTTCATTATGACATTTTTGCTCTGGATTCCTTTCCATTAGCCTTAAATGTTTTTCATTTTTTCCTAAACCATAAGATTTTCACTTCATTTGCAAAGAAAACAGACAGTATGCATAAAGTATTTTATAGAAAAGTTTGTTTTTATTAAAACTGTGTATGTCTGTGTCTATGTGTATGTATGTGCGTGTACACAACCATGGTTGAAAGTGTGCATGTAGATGCATGCTTGGAGGTTGATGTCATTCTTTTCTTCTCTCAGTCCCCATCTTACTTTTTGAGAAAGGGCCTGTCACAGAAAATAAAACTCAAGTTTCTGTTAGACTGGTTGGACAGAAATCACCTATGATCCTCCCTTCTTCCAACCCTTCTATCAGCACTGGAGTTAAAATATATACCACCTCAACTGGTTCTATTCTGTGGGTGCTGGACATCCAAACTAAACTTCCTCTGCTTGGACAACAAGCACTTTCCCCACTGAGCCATCTCATTAGCCCCAGAAAAGTTGCTTTTGATGTTCCTTGGTTAAATTTTTATTTATACATATCTATATCTACATTTTAAACAGAAATACAAGCCCCTCGTTCACACCCCTCCCTGTAACGCTCCCACATCCCCACATCTCTGAGATTATAGTCATGCATCATTCAGTCCAGAAACCTATCTACTTTAAATAGAAGAATAGATGGAGTTACCCTCAGGCTAGCCTGAGATATCTTGACAGGAACGACCTCATTACTGGGGCATAAGCGGGGCTACCTGAGCATGGAAACATTTTTTGCCTCCTTTGAGTTTGGTTACTTTCAGGAGAAAACTATCTCCACGTGGCGTCACTAGAGCCTTCCTCATTCTAATCACACATACAATGCAGGGGGATTGAATTACATCTGGACAGGAGAGAATAAAAATAAGGAAAGTTATGTTGTGCTGCAATCATTTTAATTTAATAGTGTAACTTAATTTTCTGGGTAAGTCAAGACATTAATGTTTTAAGATTGATACATGTTGAGGCCCTGCTTAGAAATTGGCATCAAAAAAAAAATAGTCCTCAGTTGCTTTGTTGAAAACACAGAGAGCAGAAAATAAAAGAACAGTTATCAAACAATGTGAAGCTTGTTCTAAAGGTAACTTGATTTTTAAGTATTTTAATTGCATTGAATAATCCATTCATTCATTCTCTGAGTGTAGTGCACTTTTAGGTAGGTACAGGTTGTTTACAGTCGAGGTCAGAAGACGATTTGTGGGAGTTGATTCTCTTCTACCATGTGGGTTCCTGGGATTAAACTCCGATCTTCAGGCTTGTCAGCAGGCAGCTTTATCCCTTGACCCATTTTAATGACCTATAGCTTGTTTATTACTGCAATAGCATCACATTGTAGAAATTTTACAACTTATAGATAGCTACGATAAAACTTTTGGCATGCAGAAATGACTGCTTTTCAGTCCACAAAGAAGTATCACTTAATATTACACATAACTAGAGCTGTAAGAATGCACTTGCACTTTTCTGTTTGTGGTAAGGTTTATTGTCCTGGTTTTACCTGTTCTGTCCTTGTCTATGTCTATATGAACCTTTATTTAGGAAATAACTCAGTTATATTCAGGGGTTTAATAAATTGGAACCTTCCTTTGCTAACAGCCAGCTCAGAAAAAGATGAAAAACAAAAATGAAATCACAACTTATGTTACACACACACACACACACACACACACACACACACACACACACACAAATAAAATAGAAGCCAGGCTGGTAGCTCATGTCTGTAATTCTAGCAATTGCCAAGGTCAATTGACAAAACTGACATTTTTAAGTAATATAAGGTCTTTTTCTCCCCTGCAGATGACAGGCCTAAACTATGTCCTCAACCATGGCTCCCATTCTCTTAGAATACCGATGACAAAAGATGAAAGCTTACTGTTACTATTTCAGTGGACTACCTTTCGGTATCCAGAGATATGCAGTTAACTTGTGTGCCAACTTTCCTGAAGTACCTTATAGAAAATATGTCTTTAATTTTCAGACAGTTGAAAGGACCTTTTCTAGTTTCCAATGGAGAGTCATTCCTTTTCATATCAATTGAGTTATTTCAGAGTGAAATTTAGATATCTAAAAGAGTCATGTCTCGTCCCAGAAGTACCACCCTACACCTGACTTCTTAAAGCATTTAAAATGGAAATATTTATAATGAATTCTTGAACTCATGGGGTTAGAAGTAATAATAATAAAATCAGGGAACAGTGAAATGAATCAATTTTGAGAATCTCTTCGAATTCAAAGGAGATTGCCCTTTTCCTCAATGTAGAGGACATAGTAAAGGAATCTCAGAGAGAGCAGGGAGATAGAGAAGAGAGAGAATATGAGAATCCCTCTGCAAATGATTGGCTGATCATTTTCCTGTAATGGGAAAATATGATGCTGTCAAAGGGAGAGAAGCCATTAAAGTCCTTAACTGACTTGAAGAGAAAAGAGAAAAGATAATAACCCATTAGTGACTAGGATAGTGATTTTGTTCAAATTTTAAAGTGGGAATCTTGACATGAGGGAACATAATTGCCTCCAAGGAATCCAATGCTTCAATTTCAAATCATCTAACAATGTAAAATATTGTCAATCCCAAGGCATTGACAATACACTGGGAAAGGTGATTACTAAAACTCAATATTTCCACTGGATTTATAATTTTTTATCAAATACCAGAAAATAGTCTGAGAGAAGTCTTATCCTTTCTGCAGATAAGTGGAAATATAGTTAAAACAGGTAGACTTCCTTGATATGTAACCCTTTCCAGTTTTAATGTTCCCATACATGATGAACAAAACCTTACTCTAGAAATGCGCAGAAATATGGGGGTGGAGAGATGCCTCAGTGATTGACAGTGTGTGCTGTTGTTCCAGTCAGCTGGACTTACATCAGGCAGTTCACAGCACCTTTAATCTCAGCTTCAGGGGATCTGATGCCTTCTTGTGGTTGGCCTTTGTGGGCACCTACATGCACATGGGCACACACACACTAGCATACATGTATGTATAAATAAAAATAAATTTAAATATTGATGAGGTTTGTTTGAGGAAATGTTTTCTCAGTTTTAGCGGTCTCTGCTCCAGTGATATAATCCTGTTGGCTCCATCTCAGGCCAGTCTTACGCCCATGTCCTGCTTCATGTCTCCTTCATGCAGACATAGGAACCAAGACCAGGGATTTTGTACATGAGAAATTGCAGTAACACACTTGACCATAGTCATAAAATCCCAATAGTCACAAAGATGAAACAATCGATTGTGTTCTTGCTAAATTATCACTGATACTCTTGCAAAAAGAAAATCAGCAACATAGTAATTATGTAAAAGAATTTAATTTGGCTAATGGTACCGAACATTATTCTTTCTGAGTTTCTAGTTTGCATTTTTGATTCCCTTTCTACTTGTGGTTTGAGTTCAATTCTGCACTCATCAAGATGACACAGTGGCTTGAAATGTTACAGCAACACATATCAACCATAATATTCTCACAATATTTCATTTCTGGTTATTTGGGGATTAAAAAGTTTCAACGGGTTCTTTTTATTTCTAAATGGCGTCACAGAGGTATCCGGCCTTTAAGCTTTGTGACAGCTGTGGAGGTAACGCTAGTGGACTATGATTATCGCATCTTCAGCATTAATCTGTTTTACATCTTGTGTACAACTTTCATTTTTCAATTCTGTTTTTTTCTTTAATAGTCAATGATAATTTCTGGATCATGATTTAGTCTTTCAGAAAATCATACCAACTCTAAATATAAAAGATTTTGCCACCAACATGGCCTATTATAAGGTATTACAGTAACTTTCTATAAGTTATTATAGCACCATTTTTGTGACATCATAGCTTATTGATTATTGATCTATTGTGGCATCTTCATTATCCCAGAAGTTATCTTCAATATATTAACTTGAGCTTTACTCTCCTGTATTTCTAGGTTTGTAATATTTTATTCTTTGAAAGCTTTATATGTTTATACAATGTATACTGATAGTTATACTATATTTCAATTATGTTTTTAAAGGTCATCTTTTAAACAAATATCTCAGATTATTTTTTTAAAGTTTGATTTATTTATTTTTCTTTTATGTGTAAGAGTGCATGGCCTACATGTGTGTAAATGCACCCTTGTCATGCAAAGCCTGAGGAGGACAGAAGAGGGTGTTGGATTCCCTGGAAATGGAGTTCTGGACAGTTGTAAGCTGCCACATGGGTGCTGGGATTCAAACCCAGGTCTAATGCAAGAACAGTCAGTGGTCTTAACTGTTGAGCCATCTTGCCAATCCCCCACCAATATCTCAGATAATTTATACCGAATTACAGAGAAACCTAATTGATTAGGGAGAAAACACAATAATAGATTTGGAGATTTGATTGTATTGGGATTAGGGTTAAAATTTTTAGTTTAATTTTCAGGTACTTTTTGCAACTCTATGTTTAATTTTCAATTACATATTTTGAAACCTGAAAGACTTTTGAACTACTGTTGTGAATAAATTTTTCTAGGACTCCATTTCTTTTGAGGACAAACTAAACAGCTATTTCTCAGCTTACGGTTCTCTGAAAGGCTTTATTAGAAAGCATCCCAGAACAATGACCACCAATCATACTTCCCACTATCCTAATCTGGGCCTATATATGGTTTTACTGGACATCTTCATGATAAACAAGCAGAGTTACAATTAATTGTGTTAATCTATGGATTTTTATTGGGCCTGTTGGCTCCATCATCAGATAATCAAAGTTACTAAGGGATGAAAGAAAATACCTTCCCCCGGAAGACATTTGCATGACTGATAACCTTTTATGAAATACATAAATTTATCATTATAATAGCAATCTCTTTAATTAAAAAGAGATTGCTTTGTAATATGTAAGGGTTAAACCACATAACTAAAAATGTCGTCATTACATTGTATAAGTAAGATTTTTCATTGTTACAGAGGCTTTTATAAACCTCTAAGATTGCTCAATATTTAAATAAGCAACAATGTATAAAAGAACATAAACAAGATCAAAATCACAGAACACATCACCCACATGATCTATTCCAGTCTTATAAAATCTGATCCATTAATGGTGGTTTTGTAGCTTAATATTTGCGAGAGAGAGGTGTTAAACAATTATGATCCTATTAAATGTGTTAACATACTGCAATTACCCCTTTCTTCTGATCTAATTTGGTGCTTTATACGACACAAGTAAATGAAGTAAGTTTTCATTCTGATATTGAGTAAAATAAATAAATAAACGTAAAACTATTTTTACTCAGTTCAGTGGTATATGTTTTTAGGGGGAAAATGTGTGGCTTTGATTTTAAAGATTTATTTTGTGGTTAGTTATGTGTATGTGTGGATGCATATGAGTGGGCGGGTGTACGTGAGTGTGTGTACCAGAGGAGGCCAGGAGAAAGCATTAAATTCCCCTGGAGCTGGAGTTCCAGCAGATTGCACAAAACAAATGTGGGTGGTAGGAGTTGCTCTGCCCCTTTGAGGAGCAGCAGAGACTCAACCAGTGAGCCATCCCGTCAGCTTCACCCACCTCCAAAAAACAGATTTATGTTCTTTTCAAAGAAATAGGTTATTGCTTCTCAAATATAATAATATTTTTAGTCATATTTGTAATTTAAACATATAAATTTATTTAAATCTACTTCATATGTGTTCATGTGTTTCCTGTCAAAAATCTGAACTTGAAAATTGAATCATTAATCAATATTATTTATCTTCGAACAATATAATTCTTACACTATACTGTGTCAAAAATATATTTCACTTTATCCCCCTGTATATAGTGAAAACGAATCCAAAATAAGTTATTAGATAAAATCAGTTAACTCCTTTGATTTTAATAGAGGAAAATATTGCATAATTTTCATGCTGAATATATAGTTGGAGCTAAGAGCAATTTACAACTGTTTCCCATCTACATTCTCTGTCATCTTTTAAAAATAGTTTTATTGACTGTTTGTGTATCCCATGCACTGGTATTTAAGCAAATTTCGATCCCCTGCCAGATCCTTTCCCACCCCACGCTTCCCACACCTGCCTCATGCACTCTGCCATACGTGATAGGTCCCATCAGGCCGAGCATTTTATCCAGGTGTCCTTCAGTGCAAGATCAATGCATCTAGAGATCTTAAAGAAGGTCTGCTCTCCCCCACCCAACCACAGTAGGTTTCCAACACTTCTCAGGTTAGGACAGACACTCCACCCATTTTCATCACTCCACTCTGGGCCCTTGTCTGCTTGAGTTGACATGGGTGTCATACTAGATGTCACCATCGCCACAAGATCACATGAGCCAGCTTCCAGTGGTCTGAAAGCTTGTTTCCCTGTGTTTCGCGCCAAACCTGGCTCTTAACAATCTTCGGTAGCAATATTAACTATTTGCTCAGTCATTTCCTATGAGAAAGCCCAAATCATTAGAAGAGACACCTTTGAGTACAATATGGGTCAAGCTCTTCTGTGAAACAGCACATACTTCAAAGGGAAGGTTAACTGATAAATCCTAAAGACCACTGACTGTTTTTGATTGCGTGTGGGCATGTGTGCCACAGTGTGCATGAAGATGGCAGAGGCCAACTCTGGGGAGTGCATTCTCACCTTGCCCCTTTAGATGGGTTCTGGAGGAGAACTTTGGTCACCAGCCTTGTACAGAAAGCACCTGTGTCCACTGAGCCATCATTCTAGCCTGAGTGCAAACTTCTTAGAGGAAGGAAAGGTAAACACAAAGAATAAGGAATGTTTGGGGAATTCAGGACAGGTGGTAGAGGAGACAGTTTAGTAGATCAGGAAATTGGACCATACTTAGCATCCATCCATCGCTCTATCAGTTATTACTGAAGCATGGTCACAGATCCCTATGTGCTACTTGCTGATTTAGAAGAACTTGAAAATGAGCACATGCATTTTCTCAATCAAATACTGTTCTCAGCAAATGCCTTACACAATAAAGGATGCTAGTTAGAAATGACTTGAAGCGGAAAAGTGACTCCATAGATCAGGTCGTTGAGTATGAAAATCATTTTGTTGTTATCTTCTAGCTAATTTGCTTACATTTCCCACTCAGGAACACTCAAAAAGGTCCATTTACAGATAAGTTTCATTGAATATAAATGCTGTTATAAGTAGTTAGCAGCAGTGTTCCAGTATTGCTAGTTTATAAACAAAGTAGTTCATTTGGTGATAACTGATATTTTAGATTTGATAAAATGAAGCTGTGTATGCTACCCAGCACTACTCTCTCTCTCGGTGTCTCTGTCTCTGTCTCTGTGTCTCTCTCTCTGTCTCTCTCTCTGTCTCTCTCCTCTCTCTCTCTCTCTCTATATATATATATATATACAATTAAGACACAGATCTTTCCCAGAGGACCTTCCCTCTCTCTGGTAGGGCAAGGAAGGTTAACTTGCCTCCATCTGCCTTCTCCAGCTCCCCACAGCTTTAGAAAATTGCTCTAAGTTGTTCGACTTGTGCCTATTTCTTCTCTTGCTTGGCCAGAGTGCATCTCAATTGATCATATAAATGCTACTTCTTTGATAACAACATTCACCAGGAATTTTATTATGTCGTGCCCACAGCCAACAAGTAGACTATTGCTAAGCTCTTACCACCTTGTGTTTTTCCACTTCAAGAAAATGAGAAACATTCCTTTTTGAATTCTTTTCACTTTAGAATTTCTGCCCAGAGAGAATTTTTATCTGTCTCCCCTACGTCCAATACTACGTCTATAGAAACATATGATAAATTATTTAAACTTCTCCACTTTTCTTTCAGGTGCTAAAGTCAATACAACCAAAGTTTACACTGTAAGGATCATTCAAATTGTGAAAAAAACTGTGGAATTAAACTCAAATATCTTTTATTTACTGGTACATACGTATCTAAAATTTTAATTGGTTCAGTGTAATATTTTTTCTATTAAAAAGGGGAAATACTGTGGCTGGAGTGGTGGCTGAGTGGCTAAGAGTGCTTGATATTCTTCCAGAAGGCTTGCATTCAGTTCCCGGTACCCATGTTTAGTGGTTCACAACAAGTCCAGCTCCAGAAGCCCCAGTGTTACCTGCTGGTCTCCAGTGCCATCAACTCCTGTTCATGTACACAAATATGCATAAATAAATCTTTAAAAAAGGGGAAAGGGAACCATCAATGCTTGGTTTCCTTGGCTCAATTAAAGTCTTTTGGATACTGTAAGAGAAAGTACATTTGAGCCACAAGGTACTGGACTCTGGTAGTGAACACCATCCTGCCTCCAAGACTAAAGACCAAAACAGCCTCCATTGCAAAGTACTTCCTTTCTCTGTTTCTCACTTGCATTCTTCTGAACAGACCTATTCATGTCTCCTGATTGTGGCTGTCTTGCCAAAGCTAAACCACTTTCCTAATTTCTGTCTCTCTGAAATATCATCTCCTTTCAAAGTGTCTCATGAAAATCCAAAATTTCTGTCTTTCTTTGTTTCCCTTCATAAAAAAAAATGACTATTTTCACACTGCATGGGCCTTCCCATATTATGGCTTTGAAAGTCATCAGCATTATTTGGGTTGCTCTTCCCATACAGATTTAAGATGCCAATGTTTGTTACTCTTATTCGATCTGCACAACATACTTTGTTTTGAAATTCTGCTAATTTGTTAAACGACATCAAGTGTTATTTTCGCTATGAAATGTTACATTAAGTATTCAAAATAAATATCTAACATGTATTCTTCACATTTCGAAATAATTTGCAAGTACTTTATAACAATTATGACACTTTTACTGTCTATTTGCCTATGGCCTGTATCAAAAAAATTGAAAAACATCTGAGAGCTTAAGATTTTACATTTACCATCATAATCTAAGTAAAAATATTTTAGGAATAAGGATCCATTTGTGTGTGATGTATATTTTAATAATATTCTCCAAGTATATCTACTGAAGAGATATCTGTTTTGATTTTTTATCATAATTTGAACTTAAGATTACCCAACACTTTTTTCATAATATTTGGGATGAAATTCAAAATTGACATAATTGAGCTTAAAGAATGCTTTTCTATGGCCAATGAACTAATGATTTTTTTTTCCGTTTATAAATGATTTTGTCAGAAAGAGTGTTTGGAGAGATGCATCCACAGTTTAGAGCACTGGCTGCTTTTGCAGAGGACTCAGGTTTAATTTCAAGCATATACGTAGTAGCTAACAGCTGACTGTAACTCCAGTTCCAGGGTATTCAATGCCCTTTTCTGACTGCAGTGGGCACTGCACACGAGTTGCACATATGTACATGCAAACAAAGCACTCATACACATACAAATGAAAACAAACTTTTGCAAATGAAAATTTAGAAAGAATAATCCACAATTCATGGAAATTACATGAAATGCAAATTTCAGTAGTCATAAACAAAGTTGTATTGAAAAATGGAACGTGTGCCATCTTGTCATTGTGGATGTCTCCATGTATGGCACCTTCCACATTGAAAAGCAGAGCAGTGATTTTAGAGACACCGTAGAGACAACATTTAAAAACCATGCACATCTCTGTACCTCTGTGGGATAAAATGCCAACTTCTAAGTGATACATTGTTCAACCAAACTCACCACACCTTGATCATATGAGAACCAAAATAAAACTATGTCACAACCGGTCTATACATCCTGTTCCTATAGAACCTGACATTATCATTAGGCATGGTCTCAGCCCGGAACTTTCACCAAAGACAGTTTTTCTCTCTGTTTGACATGGCTGAGAACTGGTACTATGTTAATAGCTCCCTATATACCCCAAGCATAGATGCATGAATTTTACAGACCAAACTACAAGGAGTATTAAAGGAGGAGGTTTCAGATTGAGGATGCCACAAGTCCACATGTTTACAATGATGCCAAATGAAAAGCATACACTTAAGACGAGAACACAGGCATTTTAAAGCACTGACTGACAAATGCTAATAAATTAATGCATAAGATGTTTTTTCTTATTGTTTTCCCACAAATTAATGGTGCCACATTACAGTTATGCCAGAATAGAAAGAATCTGACTCTTAGCATTCATTTTACCCAAGCCAAGAGCCCAACTGGTCTGAACATTCACTCCTTTAGAATACGTTCAGAGCCCTACTCTCAAACAAGAGCTTGACCTTGAAAAGTCAAGGTCTGTTTTATTGAAACAGTATATCCAACATAAAATAAGGAAGTAAAAACAGATCCTTATCAGAAGAGAATTTTCTCCTTTCTTACACCTATTGACCAAAGACAACACACACAACCTACCATCAGATGTTATTAATTTAATTATTCTATCTATTGTTTAAAACATAGAAAAGATAATTTTCTCCAAAAAATGTTCACTGTTTACAGAGCTTGATGTACAAAACATATACACACACATTCATAGGCAATTCTGGGTCAAGGACATGGAATGGAATAAGACTATGTTCCAGATCAGAAGAGAACAAAATTCAGTAAGATGTTCTACATCATTAACAAGCTAAGATAAGATTAACTGTTTGGTTGGCAGGTAGAGTAAAAGTTATTTGTCCAAAGTCCTATGATTTGTAAAAGTCATTTCCATGCTGCATCAGATATGGACATTCTTTTTAATGTTTTTTTTTAGATTTTTTACATGAATAATATATTTGTATCAACCTACGTTTTCTTATGAAATGTGAAAACGAGTATCTAACTGTGATTTATACAATCTCACAGATCACTGAGAGACAATTTTTAAAAGTATAACATTTAACCAAGATATGTTTACTAGTTGAAAAGTATCTTTCATTTCAGGATATATTCCTATGAAAATACACATTGTAGAAACTGAAAACACTACGTCTGATGTTAAACTGTAAACGAAAGAAGTCAACAGACATTCTCTAATTCCGTGTTTTGATTTTTCATAAGGAAAATGACAACACAGTTTTTGAAAAATTCACAGGAAATTAAAAAACTATTTTCTTTACCTTTTAAAATGTTTGTACATACACTCACTGAAATATGATCACATATTTCCTCCCCACTCCTCCTCTCTAACTGTACCCATGCTTCTCAGTATGACCCCTCCCATCTTCATGTCTTTTTGTGATAATCCACTAAGTCCAGTTAGTGCTGCCTACGTATGCACAGGTATAGTGCCATTCACTAGTGTATGGGAATTTTATCAGTCATACCTTCCAAAAACAATAGTCCTCCCTCACTATGGGTTGGGACTGAAGATTTTTTACCTAATCTTTTCTGTGACTTGGGATGGATTGACCTTATACTTGCCTTATTATTTATAATCATGAAATTAAAGAACAAGCATTTACTAAAATATGTCTAATCATATCTGCTAAGAGTCCTACTAATAATGACAATGATTTCCTGACATGATCCATGGATTGCTCAGAACTGCTCTGTATCTTTATGATATTTTTAGCATGTGAGCTGCCTATAGTTTTCTTTGCTATTCAAAAGATCTCAACCTGTGGGCACACTGCAGATCAGTACTGTAGAAAAGACCAAGTGTTTAGAATATCATGCAAGGGAACTTTGACTTCCAAAGCAAGATTTTTCTCTTTCACCCTTTGGTACTTGGCTTGGCCAGTATGCCTCTTAATCTAGCCTATTTGTGGCCCCCCTCCTCAGGAATCTTACAACTATCTTGCTTATCTATTACACAGCTGTTTGCACTTCATACGTGTGTTTCTTCTTTGTGTGGGACTTGTGAGATGGCTCAGACATTAAGCATACTTTCAACTGAAACTGAAGACCTGTGTTTGAACCCCAAATCCCACTTAGTGGAAGAAGAGAACCAACTCCTACAAGTTGTGTTCTGACCTCCACATTCACTCAATGGCATGCATGTCACAAACACACACACACACACACACACACACACACACACACACACACACATACCACACAGAGCCATGATCATGAGCACATGAAATAAGCTAACTAATGTCAAAATAAACATCCCAAAGGTTAAAAAAAAGTTCTTGTAAGCATGAATTTTCATGTATGTATGTTGTGTAAACGTTTTCAGTGAACATTGAAAAATGCTATATTTTGAATGTGTACAATTTTATGAACTATGTTCCTGTATTGCTTTATTATTATGACCATTATTATTTGAAGGGATGTCAAGATAGTAAATATTCATATGCAGCATTTTATATTTATGGATTAAATTAGCCCTTTTCTCTTTATATACATTTTAAATTTATTTTGGCATATTATTTAATAAATACTTATATTTGCTGTTAAAGTAGAAAAAGTAGATAACAGCATAGTGTACTTAAAATTCGTTTCTGAATTGAAGTGTAGATTACCATCAAACATGCATATCTTATTGATAATTTGAAATGACAATATTGATACAGCGAACATAAAATTAACAGTTACTCAAAACTGACTCTGAAATAATCATAGCCAATTATGTCAGATGCTTACAAGAGGAGAAGCACCAAGTCGTGTGTGGTGGTATACACTTTTAGTCCCAGCATTGGGGAGGCACAGGCAGACAGAACTCCATGGGTTTGTGTTGAGTCTGGTCTACAAAGGAAGTTCCATACGAGCTCGGGCTACATAGCGAGACCCTGTTTGAAGAAGAAATAGTGATCGTTTTTATCTGCCTGATTGCAGAAGCAGTATGATGAGTCACCTTCCTTTGGCCACCTCAGCTTCCTATCATGGTAGTCTGCATCCCTGCAAACAGTGAGAGACAATAGACCTTTACTCCCTTCAAAATATGCACCAGATCAGGGAGATGGGGATAGTGTGGAGTATACAACAATTTTGAAAATATAATTTGAGTTTTCTTGGAGAACCATGTTTTTATTCCTTGTTCCCACAAATATTTGAATTAATAATTTCCAGAAAAATTCCTTCCCCAAATGTACTTCCAAAACTATTTATTGCTTTTGGGACTGGAGAGATGGCTCAGCAGTTAAGAACACAAGCTGCTCTTACAGAGGACCTGGGTTTGATTCCCATCACCCACATGGTGGCTAACAACCATCTGTAACACGGCACAACATGTACACAATACAATCATACACATAATATAAAAAAATGTTAAATGTTTTAAAACACTATTTCTTGCTTCAAAATAAAACCTCAACGTCGGATTTCTTAATTTAAGAATCAAACAATAATTTCAGTTTGCTTTTGGCGTATGTAAGATAGCAAACCAAGTGGATTTGTTTTGAGGACTGCAATTGCAACTGTATTTTTTTCCTGGGATATGATGCAAGAGAAAATATATAGCAGTTAGATAGATATTCTATCCTGGAAGAATGTCAGATAACAGTTGGCCAATTAGTAGATGAATGTTTTAAATTGTTTCATATATTAGTATTACAAGAAGAATTATAGTTAAATAATCTCTTATTTTATCTTCTGACTTGAAAATAAAGAGCAAAGAGGTTGACGCTCTATTTCTGTTAAAGTAGTAATGAAAAGATAAAATTGAGAAAATTGAAACTACGTGTGTAGTTAGCTTTGCACTGTAAATCACCACTGTTATAGTCTACATTGTACATCCTAATGACCACTTGTAGTGTGGAAAAATGAGATTAAATAAAGCCTAATGCTGTCCACATGAAGCATATAATTAGACTGGGGTTGTGGCTCGGTCACTAAAGTGCTAGTGATAGAAGCATGAGGATCCGAGTTTGATCCCCAGATAACTGTAAAATGCCAAGTGTGCTGTGATCTCAGCACGAAGCAGACAAAAAAGGCAGGTTCCTATGACTCACTAGGCAGCCAGCATAGTCTACTCAGGGCAGCAGTGAGAGATCCTATATCTAAAAACAGGAGGACAGTTCCTAAGGCATGAAAACTGAATCATCTAGAGCCTTTTACACACAGAGACACATGCACATGCTCACACACATACACACACAGAAGCATTTAACACCTCATTAACACACTGGAGTGAATCGGTAGTCACCAACAATATAATTCAATGGAGACCTGGCCCAAAGGATGTAGGTCTCTCTCTTTTCCCATTCCAACCAAAGGTATATTATGTCACCATGAAGGGTTATCAGGAAAACATATTAAAATTACTGAAGTATAAAGAAACAGCAAATCAATGTTCAATGTTTAGGGCCTGATGTTTTCCATTATACAATGTTAAACACCAAAATGTTAATGTAAAGGTACAGGAAGTTCCAGGAATTCCAGGTAGGAAAAAGAAATAAATGTCCACATCCTATCCAGACACAGGATGGTATCAAAGTCAAGAGACAGATTGAAAAGGACCAACTTGAAGGGAGCGCTGAACCAATCACTGGCAGTTCAGAGGACTGGAGAGAAGAGCAAAGATCTCTCCACAGAGATAACAGAAACCTTGTGCA
Source organism: Eospalax fontanierii (assembly GCA_035773235.1). Classification (NCBI taxonomy): domain Eukaryota; kingdom Metazoa; phylum Chordata; class Mammalia; order Rodentia; family Spalacidae; genus Eospalax; species Eospalax fontanierii. The sequence goes on along the minus strand of CM069547.1, from coordinate 45,952,529 downwards.
AAATTGTCTTTCACAAACAAAGGCAAAGAGGAAAAACTCATTCCTAGATTTGAGAAAAAATACTGAATTTGTTGTTAACAGATAGACAATAGAAGAAATATTTTAAAAAGTCCTTCAAGCCAAAAGCATGCAAGCACAGGCAAAAATTCGGTGTATGAATAAACACATTGGCACATTGATTGCATGATAAAGGACTTGATTTTGCAAGACATTTCTAGAATCCTTAAAGAGCTGCAACAAATCAATACTAAAACACCTTCAATACTTAAATAATAGTGGATAAAGGCATGTGACCCTCTCTGAAGACAATAAGAAGATGAGGAACAGTTCAAGGCAGGTGAAAAGACACACAACATCACAAAACACCAAGAATCAGATTCTACCTTACAGACACTAGGATAACAACATTAAAATAGATCACAAGGCCTGTTCAAGCAGAAGACTCAAGTTTGGACTCTGCATCCACTCACAGCCACCTGAACCAGGGATCTGACACCCTCTTCTGGCTTCTGTGACACAGCATTCATGTGCACACAACCATATAGAAGCACACATACACACATAGCTTATTTTTAATAGATAACTATTATTAGTATCGTGTGGGAAAACCAGGACTATCATGGACTGCTGCTGGGATGACAAGATGAAGCCACTCTTTTGAAAAACAATTTACAGTTCCTTACATCCTCATCTGACCTAAGTATCTTGCTTCTACAACTGTCCCTAACAGACATGAATGTAAACGTATGTAAGATGTTACAAACAAATGTTCATTCATTTGTACCACTGCTATGAATCAGAGACAAGATGTGAAAGCTGAGCTGGACTTGGTGGCACAAGTCGAGCCCTCTGTAGGCAGAGGTGGGTGGATCTCAATGAAGCCAAGGCCAGTCTTGACTACATAATGAGTTCCAGGTTAGCTGGGACTACAGAGAGAGACCCTGTCTTTAAAATAGTGTTGAAGCAGGGAAAATGTGGGGTCATGAGCCAATAAAATATGGTATAACCACACAATGGGATATTATCCAACGATTAAACAGCAACTACCAATACATTTCATAATACAGTTTTACCTCCAAATGCTAAATCAGGGTATTTACATAAGACCACCAAGTACATTTCACGTACATAGCCACATTGGCTAAAGCCTAGTGTCGGAGCATTCACCTACATGTTACATTTCATTTATATGAATCATAAAAATCAGGTAAAACTATAGAAAAAAGTCAAGTAGTACGAGTAGCACAGGAGGAACAATCCCAAGAATGGTGAGAGGCCACTAAGCCATGTAGTGCTACGTTTTTGTGAGACAAAAATACTCTAGAGTTGTTATGACTATAAATGTATGTCTTTGAAAAAGATCTCCTTAGAAATGCTTGTTTTATGTGTGTGAATTCTACTGCAGGTGAATTAAACTTCAGGGGAGATTTTAACTTCTTTCTGCTTATTTGTATTTTTTGTAATTTTCATACGATAGAGTTTGATGGCATTAAGATTCATTCTAGTCTCCCCACATTCAATCACCACAGCAATTCCCTGTCACCTAGAACTCGCAGGTAAGACCCCGTTATGAAGACAGGTCACACTTTAGACAAAGGACTTGAAGTAAACAAGGTGAATCCGACCAGGAAGTCTCCTCCCTGAAGACCAGCTCTCATGGTATCAGAGGATGCTGTACATGTTGTCAAGGGAGAAAAGCTGTCACTGTCCTACCAGCTGTGAAACCTAAGAAACAGCAATGACCCACCCCAAAACTATCGCTATTGGTGCAGGCGTGATGCTTTTATCATGTGGTTAATCAACAGCTATCTAATTGGAATCAATACCTGCTCAATGGGAGAAAATGCGTGTGCAGTGTACACATAGCAAAATATGACTAGAGAGGTCATAGATCACACAGCAACGCCTAATTTGCTGCATCCTTAGATCAACATAATTTTTTATCATATTCTAAATATGCTTCTCATATTTATAGACAAGTAAGTCTATCTTTCACCTCTCATCAAAGAAACTTTTTTTTTTTTTTTTTGCAACAGACGGAGACTATTACTGAGTTTGAAAACTGGTCAAACACAGAGAGTAATTGTCTGTGAGATGCTTAACCCTAAGTGACACAGCTTCAGTGCAACCTCTACATTAAGGATTAATGTAACTCTTAAAACTCACCAGAGAAGTTTCCTTATATAGCAGATGGTAATTAACACAGAGACCTCCAATTAGTTGCTAATCATTTTAAGAATTAGAAAATTAGATAATCTTCTCTTGAACTTTCTTTCAGAACAGATATTATTTTGAGTTTTTCAGTTAAGTATAGATGCAATTTTATTTTATTTAATATTTTGTTATTTTACACAGTCACTTCTTGCTAATATTTGGTATAATTCTGTTTAACTCTAATTCCCAGAACTAAGTGAGACATGAAATGTTTAACTTGCCCATTTCAGGCTTAACAGTAAAGCAATTTCTCAAAACTACAGAGTGATTATAGAGAATGGATTCCTTTACTCACCTTTGTCCTCACAGAGTGGCTTAAAGGGGTGATTCCTAATCCGGAACCTGAAATAAGGACCAAGGAAGGGCCTTTTAAACTATTGATGAAACTCTCCATCCTCCTACATGTCTGCTTCTCTACATTGGAATGTCAAGTACAGAATCTACACATCTAAGTGTTCAAGGCCACTACTCCAAAAAGAATCATTATAAACTATTAAGCTATTTAAATGAACTTATGAAATGTATACAGTTGCTAATATTTTAATGAAAATGTTTCCAAATAATACTTAAATTGAAACCAAAAAAAGAATTTAGCAGCACTGAGTACAAAAATATAGAATTTTGTTAGCAAAATAAAAAACAAGAATCCAAGAAAGGAACAAATCACTCTACTCATCACAGGCTTACTATACCATAGACACTGTAATCAGGAAGCTTTCTCTTCCTCAAAGGAACCTCATGATCTGCTCCCCATTATCACCACAATCTTATAAATAAGATAGAGTACAGGGCTCCATGGGCAAACAGTTGAGCTGAGATTACCTTTTACACAGCTTGCTGACAAGTCTTACCACACCGTGTCTTACTGAAAAGACCTTGTCCAGTTTTGATAATGACTTTAGAATTATCAGTTCAAACTATTTTCAAACATTAAAATCATTTGTACTTTCAACGGCCAAAGTTAGAATGGCTGTGAAAAGAGAGGTACACTCAAGCATTGATAATGGTGATGTATATTAGTAGAACAACCTGGCAAATACTAGGGTAGTATGTGTCAAAAACCTTCAAAAGCTCACAGTTGTTGACCCATGATGGAAAACTAAAGGCATTCTCATCCTTTACATTAATTCTGAAAAATATGCATATACAAAAACATTCATTGAAATATCAGATTTAAAAACAGTATTTTAATTTTTAAAATTATGTTTATGTGTATGTTTAAAATATATTTATGAGTATAATGTCTGCATGGAGGTAGGTGCACCCATGTTGTGAAATGTCCACAGAGGTCAGAATAGGGCATAGAATCCCATGGACCTGGAATTACAGATGGTTGTTAGCCTCCATATGGGTGCTGAGCACCGAACGTGGGCCTGTGCGAGAGCAGCCAGTACTCTTAACTACTGAGCCATCTCTCCAGCACTAACAACAAGAATGATTTAATCTTTAAAATAAGTGAAGATAGGATATATGACAGAGTGACCAACTAAACCTTACTTGAAAATCATTAAACAATATAAATATAATATGTGCATACTATTCTAAAATAAATACAAATGTCAGTGACCTTAGTTTCTTTAGTTAAAAATACACAAAGAACATTATGTATGTCTGAAGCAAAGTAATTTTAAAATAGAGTAGCTTAACGAAATTAAGTAAACTAGATAATTTTTATTAAATATGTACATCCCCAAACATAAGGAATAATGGGGCTAGTAGAACTTTAGACTACAAAGAAATACAAAAATAAATTAAACTTCCTAATTAGAACATCACAACATATAGTGACTTGAATATGAATATTTTATAAAATAAATATAAGTGTGGATAAAAGAACAAAATACAAATGTTTACCATGTTCTTGACACTCAACAATGTCAAATGGCATATATAGGTAGATAGATAGATAGATAGATAGATAGATGTATATATAGATAAAATAATTTGTTTTTGTATGTATATATGTCTGATATGGACTGAATCAAAACATTATGCAGACATGCAGACTATAGGGGCAGCAGGGCCTATAGAAGATAAAATCATATTCAGAAAAATAGAATGCCTATAAAACCAAGTCATTTATTGCCCTGTGAAATTTTGCAGCATTTATGTTTATATTTATGTTTATATTTACGTCTCAAGTGATAGACATATGGGAAAATAGAATTGTGAGTTTCTGGAATTCAATGCCCCAAACTCTCCATATGACAGTTCTAGGAAACTGTAACCATTTTCAACTTGTCATTTTTTTTGTGCCCCTTAATAGGACCACACTTCCTTCTGACCTCTGGTCTTGTGGCAGCTGAGGATGTGATGTCTACATTCAATCAATTCAAGGTGGGTCCTGTTCTTAGCATACTGAGGACAGCAACATTCTAAGCACGTCAGCATAACTCACAAAGCTAGAGTCAGCACATGTAAGTGAAGAACGGCTGAGAGATAAGAAATTACTAAATAAGGCCAAGCATGGGGATGCACACCCGCAATTCCAGCATCCCAGAGACTGGGGCTGGAGAATTGTCTGGAGTTTTGATTCCAGCGTGGGGTGAGAGTGAGTTCTAAAACAGCCTGGGCCAGAGTATGAGAACATGTGTCAAAAAAAAAAAAAAAAAAAAAAAAAACAGAACTAACAGCAATCATAAAAAAAAATTACTAATCGGTGTAAGTTACTGAACCTAAAATAATATACATAAACTAATAATCTCTGGTTATGCTTGTAAAATGAGCACCAACAGGGTAGAAGTGGGAAGATGTTTACAAATTCCCACCAAAGATGCAGAGATACAGAGCGCAGGAATCTGTCGCCAAATTTAAAAAGTAAATAAATGCACCTTAATTGGTATATTTCTCAGATTTGCAAAGACAAGAGAGAAATACTTGTGTATTGGGGATTGCACAATAACATTAGGCATGAGTTTTCTGCTCCACAAGTCTTTCACTCTAGGATTTAGACTGAGGAAGTGCTGTCATTTAAGATACACCATGCCTGTGTAAAGAGAAGAAAGAGCTGCCAGAGCCCTGACTCCCTTACAGCTCCAAGTCACACATGCTTGGTAGATTTCTCTCACTTATAAAACAGCCAGCAGTCAAAAGCTATAGGTGGTCTATCTCTCCACAATGAAGACACTGGCAGGGGGCAAAAAATGCAATCACTACTCAGAACAGTTCTGGGAGAACTGACTTATTCACTGTGAATTAAAACACGATATGCTACTTTGGGATTTCACAATATAATCCTATATATTTGATCAATAGAAAAATTAATTTAAATAATTGTTTTAGTTTTATGTACTCTTTCTTTCTTTTATAGGAAAGGAGATAATTTACTAGGGACAGGTACATAGGATCTTGGATGTATGCCAAGCCTCACCTGTGGCCTGACTCCACAAAGACTAAAAGGGGCTGATCTGAGGACTAGCAACCATTTATGGGTCATTAACATTGCACCCAGTTTTCTCAAGTTCATGATTCGCAGACTTTTTCGTGCAGAGCATATCCCCGAGTCATGGTAAGCCCAGGAAGACCGCCTGCCTGTCTGCCTGCTGCAGTCTTTGTAGGTTCATCTCTGGAACCTCATCTTCCAGTGTTTCCTCCTCTGCTGCTTCAACCAGCTCTTGAGAGTTCTAGTCCCATTTGCCTTCCTAGGGAGCTGAAGGGTAATCGTCAACCAGCTTCTGTAACTACTTCCCTGCTAATGATGGGGTAGTCCCTGCCTGAGGGACAACAAGACTCCCTATTTTAGTGAGTGCTTGAAGAATAGGCTTTGAATTTCTAGTCCTAGGAATAGACTAGAATCCCTGTGTGGTCAGGAATACCGTTTGAAAGTGTTCCATATCCTAGAAGACACAAATTCTACAGGAAAAATACAAGATCTGACTGAGTAACACATATATATCAATAATGTTCTGGAAAGGGAGAAAGCAGAAGACCATGGCCATGTCTGCATTAAAGAAGTCATGCTCGTAGCTTGCTCTGAGGAATGATCCATTAGATTACCTTAAAAATGCCACAATTTAAGAATTAGTTATCTCTCCTCACTCCCTATTTACTTTCTGCCCAGATAAAGTACCCACCCTTTGATCATTTCCTCCTTAGTAATGTTTAGATTGTATGAAAAAACAGGCAGAAATGTATTAACTCAAAATCTACATTCAATAAATACAGAACAGAAACCACAGTGCAGGCAGGAGAAACCTCCTTCCAGTTGTCAGGCTGATCCAATAACAGGCTACACAGGCTATTGCCACAGCCCTTGATTGCCACCTAGAATCTGAAGGTAAGACCCAGCTCCTGAAGACAGGTTCCACTTCTGACACTGGACTTGGAGTAATAAAGCTGGACCTGACCAGGAGGCCTCCTCCCTGCAGACTATCTCTCCAATATCAGAGGATACTCTACAAGCCGCCAACGGTGAAAACCAACCAATCAGTGGCCCTACCTAATTGTAAAGCCTAAAAACCAACAATGTCTGGTCAAACAAACTATCACTATTGGTGTAGTAGTGCTACTTTTAATTTGAGAGAAATCAACAGCTGTCTAATTGGAATTAACAACTGCTCAATGGGAAGAGACTCATATACTCATACTGTAAACATAGTCAAATATCCATAGCTAGAGCAGTCACTGATCTTACAGAAAAACCCAATTTTGCCAAATCCCTAGGATAATGTGCTTTCTAACTTTATTCTAAATATGCATCATCATGTTTATAGATATGTTCTATATCTTAACTCTCATCAAAGAAGCTTCTGCTTGCAAAGATGAGATTACTACAGAGTTCCAGAACTGGTTAAACTCAGACAATGTCTGAGAGACACTTAGCCCTACTTGACACATCTTCATTATTACCTCTACACAAGATGAATGCATCTCTCAGATCTCACCAGAGACGTTTCTGGTGATTAACACAGAAATCCACAATTAGCCAATGTGCAGAGAACAAGAGGCCACAGAGTGCTTATCCCTGAATAGGACACCTATTTCAAACCTCTGCTTCTCAAGGATCAGGGGTCATTGCCAAGGGGAGAGAGGGGGGGTGGATAACCACAAGGAAACAGTTGTCCAGACAGCTGGTCAGTTACACATATGAACTCACAGCATTGGTGAAAGCATGCACAAGTACTTTGCAAGCTCAAATCAGACAAAAATTTCAGCATAGACATGGGGAAATGGATAAAGATCTCAGCTCAACCAAAGGAACTTTTGGCAATTGATGTGTGGTGAGAGGGGGAGAGGCAGTGTCTTACAGGGATGGGACTCTTAGTGGGCCCAGTGAATGGACCCACACTGAAGGACATTGGAGCACACTATAGGCCATATTACATATATGATAGTACATTAAATTGGGCAGGGGCAATAGGGGCAGCTGTAGATAGGGAAGGGGATCTAAGAACCATTAAAATATATTGTATGAAAACCACAAAGAGTCAATAAAATTATTTTGAAAATCCTGCTTATTTTATATCAGTGATATGGTGAAAAACAAAGAACATTTTTTTCACATTTTTATCTGTTTTTAAAATTTTTTATTTAACATGTATGAGTGCTTTGCCTACATGTATATAAATGCGCCTCTATCGTGCAGAGCTAGCAGAGGCCAGAAGAGGGGCGTTGCATCCCCTGAAGTTGGAGTTAAGGACAGTTGCTAGCTGCCATGTGGGTGCTGGGACTTGAACCTTGGTCCTCTGCAAGAGCAACCAGTGCTCTTAACTGTTAAACTACCTCTCCAGTCCCAACAAAGAACAATTTGAAGAAGGAGTCCTATGAGATATATCTCTTTATTCCATTCTCTTCTGCATAATTATACTTACATTTATGGAGCCATTGGGAGAAAAGTCCAAATGCTGTTTGTGAACTTAGAAATGTGAGTAGATCAGCAGGAGAAAGGCTAATTTTGCAAATTCCACAGCACAATGGTATGTCCTAGATGCAGGAATCAGGAATTTGCAGCATGACTGACAGTACTTTTTTCAACAGTGTGGGGAGGTAGTCTCTAATTCGAAGGCAAATGACATTTCTTTATCTGTTAAAAGTTCAAAACAAGCACACTCAAACATGCTTTCCTGCTGGATCATCCCTAAGTCTTTTAGGTGTTGCTATGGTGATATGCTTATCTCCATGGTAATTCATCATTTCATGTATGTGCATGTCCATTGTCTCTTAGTACACAAATTACAGACTCTGGACTCCAAGATTTGAATATTCAAAGACAATACAAAACGCACTAAAAAACTATTTTTTTCCCAGAACAAATTTAGTCAACAATACAACAATGAGAAAAGATTGAGAAAATTAATAGCTAAATTGGAATTACAAAAGGTGCACGATCTTGGCAAATGAACGTTTCCAAACAGCTGGGAATGTTCACGATGGCAGCTTTCTCTCAACACACAAGACATTGTGAAGATTTAGTGGTGTGGGGCCCATTGGAATGAGCCCCAACAGAAAATGAGGTTCAGGAGTCTGATCTTCAGAAATCCATCAGGGGAAATTAGTTTGGTTGCTGTATCAACATCTCGCAATCCACCTCCAAGAAAGAATCTCCCAAACACAGACTGGAAACAGGAGTAATTGAAAATCCTTGACATGGAGAGTGAAATAAAAGATGAGCAGTAAGAGAGGATTTTTCCTTTCAAATAAACAAGTTAACCCTTTTTAAAATGTAGAAAATTTAGACAATATTTGAGCAAATGTATGCATTTCTAACATCAACTACCAAAATTGTAAGTAATATACAAGTGAAAATAAAGCATTCATTTACTTTCAGAAAGAAGTATTTCCAGCAAAATACAAACTCTCCAATTATTTATATATTATGTAAATATCCTAAATATGTGTCTTTATGTTTTATGGTCCACCAAACATTGACTATCAATGAATATTTAAAAACAAGTCTGTGGTACATTATGAAAAGAATACCTACCTGCCTGTTTGGAAGCAATTATTTATACATTTACTTAGCTGTTTTTCATGTGATTTTTGACAATGATGTCCAAACATAGAAAAATGTATCAAAATATCATCTGAATGGTTACATCTTTACCTTCAAAACAGCATATAATCAATGAGAAATAAATATCCATCCAAGAGTACTGAGAATGAGATTGCAAAGATGCTGTAGGTAGGAATCCAGAATATCATGCAATAGGAGAAATCTCCAAGTCTGCGAAGAAGGAATCTGTCCAACCCTTGACCACGTTCACACCTTATGAGTCTGTCAGCAACCCAGTTAATTCTGGAATCTGAGAGACTTATTTTTTCAGCGATGTTATTTTTCCAATATTAATGACATGATTCAACCACCTAATAAATGAGGCCAAGGGAGAGAGATATGACTCTGTCTTTTGGAGACTCTATTTTATTCTTTCATAATCCCCAAACTAAGCATATATAACTTAATGGTCACTACCATACAACAAAAATTCCTTAATGACTTAAATTTCACACGTTAAAGAGGAAAATATTTGTTTTTAACTTTGCCACATCTTTATCCTCAAACAAACATATTTCAAATTTTCCACAGAGATATCTGAAAGTGTGATATTCTCAGGAGGGAAAAAAAAACGATGGGGTATACATTGGGTGAGCAATGAGGGTACTATATCCACCAGAATTCCAGGGATTCAAATTTAATTTTAGAGTTGAATAGCTATATTCTTTTCCATAACTGTAATGAGCTCCTTAAGACTGATAGTAGTACGTTATACTTTGAGGTTCTATTGTAATGAATTAATAACTTCTTTGTTGGTTCTCATTTTTATTATAAAATCTTGACTTTTATTCCTTTTTTTGGCTATGTAAATTTCACACACACACACACACACACACATACACACACATACACACGCCTCTAATAGTTAATTCTTGTCGTCCCTTTGACCAATGATGTCCTTTAAAAAAATTCTGTGGCTCACAGGTCCTGTTCTAAGTGTCTTTATAATAATCCAACCTACCATTATAACATCTGTAAGAAAAGGAGAAAAGGAAAATAAACCCACTCCCACTACTCATTAGTAACAGGAGGCGAATGGGAGAGGCCAGACACAGATCAACTCAGACAGAAGCCAAAAGACTTTCCACATCACAATGATTCAAGCAAAGAAAGGCAGAGACCAAACTTGACAGACTTGACTGAAATTCTATCATAGATATTTTATCTGTAGTTTCTGGAAATTGATTCTAGAGAATGAGAAAAGGGACTTTAAGATTGACTCTGCATTTCTATGGGCATTGAAGTCTTCATTTAAAAAAAAAAGCAAATTTTTTCATGTGAACTGATAGCTTTTCCTGCATGTTTGTAAGTGTAGATGAGTAGTCCAATGCCTGCAGAAGCCTCAGGGTATCAGATTCCTTGGAACTGGAGTAATTAATGGTTGTTAAAAGTCATGTGGGTTCTGGGAAATAAACTGTGGTTCTCTTCAAAAGTAGCAAGTGCTCTTAAATGCTGAGACATCACACCAGCCCCTCAAACCTTCAGTTTTGGGGGGATAGATTTTTGTCTTCATTTTTACCTGCATTGTTTCAGTTATAGAAATATTCATACAGAGTGTTTTCACTCCCCTTATCTTCTAGATATTTTACAGTCAGTATTTTGGTTTCGTTTTCTGTTTTACTTAATATTGATTTGAGAACTCCCTCATTACTCAGAGAATGTGGTACACATTATTTCTACTTTGTAGACTTAAGCTTTTTTAATTTATGAAAATAAATTTTTAGAGAAAGATACATGGAGCGCATTTAAGAGTGATAAATATGAAAAATATCTGGTCACATATATATGCATATATATATACATGTTAAAATATGGTGTGTGGAGGATAATTTGATGTATGATGCTCAAGTACCAAATTTGAAGGCCACAAGATGTCTTTGAATAAAAGACAGATTCTTATAAATTATGAATGATAAAGCAAGGAATCAGGAGTGAAGGGGGTGAGAGAAATGCTTTTCAGCAAAGAACAGCCTATATTTTGTGCATCCTTACAGAAGAGAAGAAGAAAAGGAGAACATAGGAGAGAAGAAATGGAGTAAAAAATTAGGCCCTCAAGGGCAGAAGAATGATAAATTATGTCATATTCTACATTGTAAAACTGGTAGAGGAAAATGAGTACCTAGATATAGACTTAGATATAGGATTGAAGAATTCAGAATTAAAGCATATAAAAGCAAGATAGTCACAAGATATTTGGATATTATACAAATGTATAATATGTACACATATTATAAGATATTATACATACTATAATAGGGTACTGTTTCAGGATTTCAGTAATATCAATTGTCGGGGAGGTCTCAGGGACCCTAAATTGAGATTTTTTTTTCTGTACGATTAAGGTGTCTTCTTACAAGGGAAGAACTGAGTGGGAATAACAATATTTTCAGATCTATGCATACCTGAGAAGAAAGGAGAGAGCAGAGCAAACAGTCGTCTGTGGATATTGAAGGAGTAGGAAGGAAGGGTTATTTCAGTAGCTCCAGGTACCGAGTACTGACACTTGAGAGAAGGTGTTCCTCTCTCAGCTATGTGGAACTATGTAGACTGAGTCTATAGAGTTCAATTCATCTTGGACAACTGAAGCTTCAGCAATCGAGAGCAAATCTGCAGTTCCCATTTCCCACGTCACTGGCATCCGCAGTTCTCCTTCAGTTGTATGGCAGAGCTTTACTGTTTCATATACTTCATGCGATTGGATTATGTCGCATTTACCCTTCCATGACATACTCATTTGACTCAGCATAAAACCCTCTATGTCCACCCATGTTATCCTACAGGACAACCCAATGGTATTTCCAAAGTAATTTGTTTCTTATTTTTATTTTATGTGTATTGTTTGCATTTAAGTGCACCCTTGTGCAACGCCCACAGAAGTCAGAAGAGGATGTCAGATCCCCTAGAACTGGAATTACAGGTGGCTGTTAGTCACCATGTGGGTGCTAAGAACTGAACCCATGTCCTCTACAAGAACAGCCAGTGCTCTTCACTGCTAAGCCATCTCTTCAGCCCCCAGGATTTTACTTAATTAATGCTTTAATTTTTTTGTTTTATTTTATATGTAAGTTTACTCTGGGTCCTCTCCAAGAGAAGTCAGTGCTCTTAATAGCTGATCCAACTCTCCAATCTCTTCCCCAGCATTTTTAAAGGAAACAGACACAATCATAAAATTCATTTGGAACCAGGATATTAACAGGGAAGATGAAGACCTGAAACTCCATTGAATGAGAAGAATGAAGTTGAAGGCTTTACTTTTCCTGATCAAAACCCATCACAATATTAGAGTTTTAAAGTAATCGTAATAGAAGTGTGCAGGCAAAAAGTCAGATGTACATACCAACAGCAGAGAATAAAGAATACCGATTAACACACATACACAGACATTCACGAGGCTTCCATGAGGAAAGAATTGTCTCTTTAATAAATGATACTGAAACTCTGATCTCTGCATGCAAAAGAATAGAATTGTGTGCTTGTTTTACATGACACTCAGAGATAAACTCAAAGAAAATATCCAAATGTAAATGTGAAGCTATTAATGTTTATTAGGAAATATGTGGTTACTCATAACATAAATGAAAGCAATGATTTCTTGGATGAGACATGAAAAACACCAACAACAAAACCAAAGATAAGCATGTGGACCTGCAAACAACTAAAAAAATTTTGCTCCATAATGAAAACAACCAAAAACCCATAGAAAAGTGAGACAATATTTTCAAGACACCTGTGTGGGAAGGGGTTGATATGTACAAAATATACAAGTAACTTAAATAACTCAGTTGTAATTACGTTAAGAAGTATAATGCAATTAAGCAGTAGGCAAACAAATAGAATAGAAACTCCTCCCATAAAACATAGAAATGGCCAAGTGGCAAATGAAAGATGCTCATTGCCTATGTATTTATATTTGGGGATGTAAAATACTGAAGCATTTGTGGACAATCCATATAGGTTTTCTTAAAAAAAAATAAAAACGTTTAAAATGGAATACCCATAAAATCAAGCTATGTCACAGGTGACTATAACACAAAGCAGTTGAAGAGACAATTACACCTCAATTTTATGACAGCCTTATTCACAATAGCCATACATGCATGTGAATCTCTTTATATTTTGACCCAAATAATGGTATTATATTTTCTTATAAATATATGAACGTTTGTGTGTCTGTGTACATCTATGTTTCCCTATGGTAATTTCAAAATTTTTCATATTACTTTTGACTTTCTACTTTTACTTTAAAAACTGTATCAACTATCTAGTCTAATCATTTCTTCCTCAAATTATTGCTGTAGCATCTTCATGGGTCACTTATGCCCATCACTCTTCTAGTGTGCAACCACTTAGTGATGAAGTCTTACTGAGAGCAAAGTAAAGGGGTCACTTAAATTCCTTAGACTATTTTCCCACTTACAAGTTATTTTCTTCAAAATTTATCCAACAACGCCATTAACCCTCAGTGAAGTTAATCACCAGGTTCAGAACAATATTTCTAAGAGATTTACACCTTATAAGGAGGAATGCTTCCAAAAAATTCCCTCTTGACTGTAGCAGGACTTGGTTCTGCAGGAAAACCAGGCAGAAAAATATTTATGATCAAAAAATTCATCAATAAATTCAATCTAAGTATTTTTATGAAAAATAATTATCAAGACTTCTTCCCTTCTGTTCTGTTTTCATCTCAACTAGTATAGCAACAGGAGAAGGTATTAAATGTAATTCTGATGCTGACCACCTTAAATAAGTGGGGTTTTTTTTGGCTGTTTAGCTGAAATAATCCCTAGCATATTGAATAAATCCAATTCACAAAACTCATTGGGAATACTATGTTTAAGCTTAGATAGTGTACCTTTAAGAACACTTCCTCTTCTTGCAAAAGACCAGGGTTCGGGTCTCAATACCCACATAGTGACTCTACACCCCGAAAGCACCTCTAACTCCAGTTCCAGGAAAACTGATACCTACCACTATCCTCCAAAGGCACTTGGCATGCACTTGGCTCAGTGTGCATAAATGCAGGCACTCACACACGCATAAATATATCTTTAAACAGTAAAGGATTCCACTTTTATTATGAAGGCTATATACAAAGTGAGATTCGAGAGGATCTGAACCATCTTCCTTTTGGCACTAGACATGTGACTCTCTCCAGACATGAGTATTTACCAACAAGAAAAAAATTGCTCACCTGCAACAGTGCAGTGCCTCATTAAGATAGTGCCCAAACAAAACCAGCCTGGCTCATCATCCCTTAAAACCAAGACTGCGGCCTAACTTGTTTTTAGAACTTGTTATTTCATATCTCTCCGTAACTGTCCTTTCAATCAAAGACCTTGAACTCTCTTTATTGAAAATGTACATCCAGCATGAAATCAGGAATGAAAAACAGAAAATGTCTTATGAGATGATTTTTCCTTTCTGACCACTACTGACATAGAATTGCACACATAACCACAAACATGATATTAACCTAATGTTCCGTTTAATTTGCAACTCAATTGAAATAATCTATTTTGTTCAAAGAATATATAGTGCTTAAGGTGCTAGATAGTCTTACAACTTACACACACCTACGTATACATTATTCGGAGTCAAGGAAAAGGAAGGCTCATGTGGCCTTAAAGAACAAAAAATTAGCTTTGGTTACAAGTTTAGATAAAAGTTATTCTCAGACTCACCAAACCAGAAGCACTGTTAATCTGTTCTGCTCAGAGTTTCTCTTAGTGTTCACTATGCAGCCAAGAGTGATTAAATCTTTGTCAAGACTGAACTCATTGAACTCAGTCTCCTTCACCCTCTTTTCCTAGAATGCTTGGCATCTGTGAATTTCAACCTTTAAACCCCAGGCTTGGTCTTGAGCCGATGCAAGAGCTGAGTATGATAGCATTAGCAGAGGGTCTTTTCACTCAGTCATCCCAAAGAGATCTGAAGCTCTGTGCCAGGACCCGGGCCAGAAAATATGGTTATTTCCTCATGACACACCTTCTAGTACTCATCGCCCACTTCCATCCCTCTAGGGGACCAAGCTGATCAGCTACCTCACATGTGCATGAACAGCAAGTATGAAGACCAGTAGGGAATCTGTTTGCTTCCTGCAGTTCCAACCCTTAGTTCTCAAACTGTCTGCATTATCAATTTCATCAGCATATGTCATTTGCTTCCTCATAAAATGACATTAAAACTCCTTGATTTCAGTGATACTTCAAGGTCAGCATGGTAACCCATAAAAGGATAATGTAATAGTTCTTTGATGTTATCTTCCAGGAGGAAAAAAAAAAAAAAAACAGTTGTAGTCATCTATAACTTTGCACACCCGGTGAGTACTGTTAAACATGCACAACTTATTCTTTAGGACTTCAATTCAAATTAGTAACATCAAATTAGCTTTTAGAGTTGAAAGACTGAATTCAATCCATGACATAAAGGTAAGGGCTTTGAAGACGAAAAAGTGTCAAATAAGCACAAAGGACAAGCACAGAAGACATTTAAATTTTCTCTGTCTAAAAATGCATATTTTACTTCTTTATTATTTTTATTTTTTACGTGTATGAGTGTATTGGCTGCATGTATGTAAGCGCACGTGTGGTGTATGGTGCAATGCCCATGGAAGTCAGAAGATGGCACTGAATCCCCAAGAACTGTGCCGTGTGGGTGCTGGGATCTGAACCTAAGTTCTCTGCAAGAGCAGTCAGTGGTCATAATTGCTGAGCCATATCTCCACTCACAAGTTAGTTTAAACATGATTTAAATCTAGTGAATATTAAACTTTCAAAAGTGTTATTGAATGTTTACACTTTCATACAATATAATTTGATGGTACTTAGCTTACCCCACCATACATACAATATGGCCTGTAGAGTTTGATTTGTGTCTCCACACGTCACTCATCATGGCCCCGTCCACTGGAGCCTGGTCAACCTACGAAGGTTCCCATAGCATTATAACTTTTTAAATTAGTTTTAGGTGAATCTCCATAAGTTCTCTGAATTTTTAGACTATTAACATTCTTAAGTCAACTTATTCTCAGTTAAGTACATTTAACACTTTAATTCACAAGACATATGAAAAAATATAAATCATAGAAAGTGAGGGTCAAAGTCACTCAGAGGGAAGTGATTATATATATATATATATATATATATATATATATATACATATATATATATGTGTATATATACACACACACATATATAATTTTAGCATAAAACAATGAGATCTTTTATCATTTGAATGAATCAATGATAATACAATTTGTTCTCTAAACTTAATATTAAGAGCTTTAACTAATATACCAACTTGTTGCTCTCGGATAATGTGGCCTTTTTACATATCCTGTGGTTTCACTCACACAAGGTAAAAACTGATACAGATACCCAGGAAAGTGACTATGTCTATGTTGGAAGCAAATTCGTCTCCATGCCCTCTAGTAAAATCACTCATCCTGACTAGTGTTTGGTCCTGAAATACTGAGAATCTTCTGTCATCATAGGGAACATTCTCATGGTGATAACTCACTTGCAGACATTCCTAAATAGTGGTGAGCAAGCTCCTTTGGTATGAATAATTCACTTGTGCTCTCTGGATCTCTTTAAGGAAACTCGTGTCATTTTTCATCATTCATGCCTTTAGTAAATTCTTGTTTTTGAGAAGAAGCAAATCAACATTTCATGAAATGTAAGGAATGATATTGTGACCTGTGGTGCTGACCTGGAGTAGTCAAGAAAATAATCTTCTCATTTTTTAGTCCCTCTGCATATTTATTTGTTATTAAAATTAAATAATATATATTTTATTTTATGGCAAATTTATGAGCATTAGAATATCCAATAATCTATCCTAACAATTAGACTTTAGAAAAAACTATGCAATGCTCTATTTCCAATGTTTGAAGCTACTGTTTTTCATCCCAGGCTCCAGGCTTCCAAAGCACAGTTGAATAATTGAGACTCATTGGCTATTCTTTGATTCAAAACAAAGCATATGAGTTAAGGAAGTCATTCGTATGTATTCAGTCTATACAGATTCCTTGTAAATTCCTGAGGATGAATTTGGAAGAGATTCCAACACCAAAAAATAAAATTGCCACAGGAGAAAATTATCACAGAATCCATTTCATTGTACATAGATTTTTGAAAATTATTGCTGAACAATCTATCCTCCCAGAATAGCTTTCTCGCCTGCTGCTGACATTAACGGCAGGAAAGAACAGTGTACTATTTAGGCCTAAATTGATCTCTCATAATCATTTCCTATTGCAGCACTATCATAAGTAACTATCCACAATATACATACAGCCATGGGAATGTTAATGGTGCACTTTTATTTCCCTCTGCTTCCTTTAAACCAGCATCTCTCAATTCTCTTTTAGGTTGGGAAAACCTTTTTTATGAGTTATCTAATTTTTTACCTACTTTTATTTCTGCAGCAACGGTGTCTGAATCTCTTTCCACCTTGATGGGAAAACCACCTCTGTTCTCCTTCAAGGTACTTTAGCTTATGTCTCAGGCACAGGGTGGACCTCCTGGCAGAGGGGAGGGTCTGGGCACTAGGACTTAGGGTCAAATTGCAAAGGCCTTTTCTAATATTTCTATGAAGTGAGCCTACTGAAACTCCAAGGTAGGGGTTTCTTCATAGGACATCTGGGTAGGTGGTCATGGCTGGTTAAGCACCTGGGACGGTGATACCTGCAATGTGTTAAAGCCTCCAAACTAGGTCCAAAAGTACACTAAAATTGTTTAGTCCTGAAAGAAGAGGAATCCCCAGACTCTAACATGCAGTAGTGGAAACAGCCAACCTCTTCCTCCTTTTTGTCATATCAAAAAACAATTTGAAATGCAGAAGCATGTATTTCTATATACCTATGTAGATATAAGAAAAAAAATCTACCATTCAGAACCAGTAGGGTACAGGTTGTGGACTGCAAACAGAAACAATAAGAAAAGCAATTCTAAGGTTGTGGTATATCTTACAATGAAAGAAAATTATTTGAGCTTGAAAGATGTCATAACACGTGTTAAAGAATACACTAGGTCCTGAAGAATGAGACAAATTTATTAGGAAAAAAAGATTACTAACTCTCTTAAACAAGTTATAAAAGAAATCATTGAAAAGAAGAAGTCTTTAAGTGATTTTAAATGCTCATGTTAAGGGAGTGCTTGCAGACAGGAAAAATGTGGGAGTTAGGAGTTCTGTACCCACAAAATATGCATAGGTTGTATAGGTGATACCATAAGGAGCTGTAAGGGTTGAGGACACAGAGGGGACTAGAGAAATGATTCAGTGGGACCCAGAGAGGATTAGAGAGAGGAGAAGAAGAGAAAGTATAACTGAGAAGAATAGGGTTGGCTTTACCCAGGAAACTAGATTCAAACTCAAAAGCATTCTTTGAGCAGAGAACTTGATTTTTAAGAAATGAGTGTGCCTCTCTCCCTTGATAACAGAGGAATTAACACAACAATCATTCAGCCCCATGCAGTGAATGAGTGCTTTACTATGAACAACACATGGAGGCCTTAGCCCAATCTAGATTATTTAATCATCTCAAAATATATGTTCTACATCCTTACAGATTTCCTAGAAGCAAAAAGCCATTGGTCAGCTTTTAATCTTAAAACTGAGTTTCATGACTTCATTCCTTCTGTAACCAGTTTCAGGAGATCTTGGCTCTGTGGGTATGGCATGCACATGCTACATGTATACATGCAGGAAAGACCCTATACACATAAAAAAATAAATAAATGAACTATGCTTTAAAAAGTCATGGATGGAGGTGAAGATTCAGTTGATAAAGTGCTTCCCAGGCAAATGTGAGGACCTGAGTTCAAATCACCAATACCCATGTGAAAGGCAGAGCATGACTATTCACATTATAACCTTAGCCCAGGAATGGAGGTAGGGGACAGGGACAGGGACAGGAGTGTCACCAGAGCTCCTTCTCCAGAGAATGTAGCCAATCAGTGAGTTCCAGGTTCAGTGTGAGGTACTATCTCAATAAATAAGGTAGATAGCTATAGAGGGCAATCAATGTTGACTCTGGCCCCCAAAGGCACACAGACACGTGTGCTCACATACCCTTATGCATGCAGATGTATACACATACACCCCCCCGACACACAAACAGATAAAAGATACAGTCAGAGAATGTGATCCACACACAGATACAAGAGATAAAACAGAAGCATGTATGTGAATTACAATGTATTAAAATAAGTAGTAAATGGTATATGCCAAGACTCTGGTAATAGCTGTCAGAGTATCATTGCCAGAAGTCACCCAAAGCCAGATATTCCTATCTTACCTCAAAAACCATCAGGCAATAAGGAGCTGAAATAATGCAACCCATACAATATCCAGTAAGACCACAGAAGACCCCATGTTCATAAATAGATCAGATGCTTGTCTGCTGATTTGAAGTTGCAAACCCTCTAAACACAGAGTCAAAACTCTGCAAGAAGAATTAAGTGGCAAGACAGGAGGAACAGGAAATCAAAGTATGTTTTATTCTAAAGTGACTTTGCAGGAAAAGACTAATTCATTTTCCCAGATGAGTCTATAGTTGCCACAGTGGACATAAAGCAGGTGGTCCACTTATGCCTATGCAAAGAAAGCTAAGGTGGCAGGAGTGCAGGCACGTGTAGTAATACATTTTTATTGTTGTGACATGAGATGAGGGGTTTATTGTAAGATTTTTCCATTTAATTGCTTTTCACTTTCAAGTTGAATATGATATTGAAATGACCTATTACCTCACTTTTTTTATATTCTTACCTGTAAGACAATATTATCCAGCTCTGAAATTATAAAAGTTTGACAACTTGAAAATAAACTGTGGTTATTTTCATAATCATTTCTGGGCTAGTATTGGTAGTGCGCCGTAACTGTTTTCTAGAGCCAGGTGTGGTGGTAAATGTTAGAAAATGTTAGACCCGGATTGATCAGTGCAATGTGGATATGAAACAGAGATGAGATAGTAACATGAATGAATTGTTCTTTACGAGAACAATGAAGGGTCATCAAGTCTCTGCAAGATAGAACCTGTGCACTGAGGCACAGATGGTATAAGGTCTATAACAAGTTTGAAAGGGGAAACAGTGGGCAGTTTTTGTAGTTCTGGTTTTTATAGCTTGAGCGTTGGGGACAATATTGTGCTGATGTCATGGTTTAGGGGTTTGACACATAACTATTGGTATAGGATTTTCCCAGACTTTAGAGTTTCAGGATTGGGGCTTTCTCAGTTTTGTTTGGGTTTGTGACTGTATCAACCTGGCTTCATGCCCCTCAACTCTAGAAATGTAACCTTTATTGAAGACCCCGAGGATAAATAAAGGCAGTGTCTGTCTCTGTCTCTCACTATTTCCTGCTGGTTATGGATGATGGGCTTCCAGAGCTTGTCCTCAGGAACCAGAGGCAGGGTTGAGTTTGTGAAGAAAAACAAAACCCTTGACATGTTCACTTGCAGTGAAGTGGGCAACGGCCTGAATACAGTCCTGAAAGAAACTGGAGATAATTGATTAGCATAGTACTGTGGTTTAGGGAATAGTGTGCTCTTGGTAAACACTGCAGTGTTGAATTATGCTGAGATTTGAAGTCTTATATGTAGGTAGTACTTTTATTAATGAAAAATCATTAGTGAGGAATAATTGTCTAGTAATACTTTATATGAACTTATAGGAATTGCACTCACCTAGAACTTGGAAAGAAGCATACCAACTATTTTAATCTTTGTTTATACTTTCCTGTTGGGATTTTAAAAATTGTAGTTGACCTAAATTAATTAAAGTTTCATTTTACTATTAAGGTCAGTTGAGGATTGGGTCCTCAGGTGTCACTTGAGCTTTGGGGAAGCAATTCCTTGACCTTTCTCTATGAGTTCCAACTATGTGAGAATAAGTCCAGTGTCTTGTTTGATCTTGGCTCCATTAGGAAACACTGTAGAAACTTTCTCCTATGTTGACACTCCTCTTTGTAGACTGGTCACTGGTAAAGGTCCATCTAGTACAATTTCCATGACTGCACTGAACAAGAGGACAGGTGATGATACAGTTACAGGATATTTTGAGATGCCCAATAGTCCCCTGGGACTTAGTTGACCATGGGAGGCAAGGAGCAAAATGTTTTTCCTTTAATCCCATCTGACCAGAATAATAGAGGCCTTCCAGGATGATTATTAAACATTCAAGAAGATAATACTAGTGTGGTGCTTACAATTACTGTGAACAAAAATCCAGACATTCTTGGCTAAACATTGACTGGACATATATTTTGTTTTTTATGCCCGCATTTAAAACTATTCAAAAGAATTAATTTAGGGAGAGTTTTGACTGAACTTTGTCCTTAGAAACTTTATGATTATGTTAGTGAATTTAGGTACATGAAGGGCTGCCCAGATTATGTGGCAAGAATGGAATCTTTAGCTTTGTCAATTCCTGTGAGGAACTGAGCTTTTAAGGCCTCAATCAGAGTAAGAGATAGAACAACACAGTTCAAGTAGGCATAATCCAGGAAAGAATTTAAAACAGGTTTCTTAAATTTGTCTCAAATGAAGGCCATTCTACTGCAAATGAAAGCAGCCTTTTTTTCTAGTTTCCATGTCCTGACTTACAGCTTTTCAGAAGGAAAGGCTGGGAATCACATTATATTCCTGTGGACAGGAAATAATTTTATCAGGACCCAGACCAAGTTAACCCAAACTGCTCACCTTTGAACTGTACCCATCTGATACAGGGGTCTAAAACTGAGCTCCTCTAGAGCCAAATTACCTTGATGGAAGGAAAAAGTGCCCCCAGAAAGCACTTGCACAATACAGAGGAACACAGACGACATTTTCCTATAGCTACAGTTAACCCCAGTACTTGTCTGCATCAACCCAATCAGAGGCTGCAACTGTGTGTGTGGTGGAAGCCGGAGGAGCATACTGAAAGGTTTTTGGCTACAACTGAAATTATCATAATAACTGTATCTCTGCATTACTTGGTAGCCAGGAACACAGTGTTTGCTTCCAAGTTATTTTCTCTGTCCCAATTGTTGAGGGCTATCCACATAGACAGGAACCATCAAGTTATTTTATTTTATTTTTTGGTCCTGGCTAATTTTATTGTATAGGATACCTTAGATGCTCATTTAATGATGGAAAAGAGTTTACAAAAAAAATGAGTGAAATGTTCAGGTACTTGTGGGTACTAGGTTGTACTATTCAGCACCTATGAAGTTCATATGGATAAGTTCTCAGATTAAGTGGACACATATGAATCTCAACGTTCATCTCCTTGAATTTTGAAGTACAGAAACAAGTTAGCTGCATCTGAATGTTGTCTTTTTTGTTGAAATAAAATTTTATCCTGATTGTTTTTCTTTTAAATGAAGTTCATAAAACATTTTAATAAAATAATTTTAATGAGAATCCAAGAGGCTACATTAGAAACATAGAAGACATATATATGGCATCTTGAATATTTAACAGTAATAATTATAGGTAAAAATGTTAATAGTCTTGTTTATTATGACAAGCATTTTGAAATTAATTTTGTCTTTCAAATTCAAGGCACAGAGATGAATAATTATCTGACATATATTATTATAATTTAATATATTAAGATGATCAAAAACTTTAAGATGTCTTTGTAACCTTGAAGCAGATTTTCAAAATGACAAATTTTTAAAATGTGTTTAGAGTTGATTTTACATAGTTTTGACAAAGAGAGATATGGAATTTGACATACCTGTTTCTTAGTGTTAAAGCAAGAGTAACAGCCTTGAAATCTTTAAATATACATATGCATAAAGATAAGTACTATTTATTAATCCTTGAAGAAAGAGTTTAGCTTCTCAGGGAGCAGTTAACCATAGCAGAAGTTACACCATGAAGCAGGAGTAAACATTTCTTAAACTTAACTTATATTATCTAATAATAGAATCAGAATTGAGACAAAAATCAAGGAAATGTAATCTTGACTGGAATAATATTTAAACTTACAAACTTAATTTTCTCAGAACTTAATTCTCTCAGAAATTAACTTTCTCAGAATGATCTTGGACAACTAGCCACCTTTTTTCCCAAAGTTATCACAATTGTTTAATATTTTCAATCGGCATGCAGACCACATGGCCAAGCTTACTTAGTCTAGTGGAGTTGGGGCAACGTTCCCTGGAAAATTTTTGTTTTGTTAGGAGCAGAAAGAAAGCTAGGGTAATTTAACAATTCCAACTTACAGGAAAACTTATTTATAAGCCAGTTTCATGGCAAATAGACTATTTTTTAAAATATAAGTTCAGGTAGACAATGTATACATACACAATCATCTATAAGAGAGTTTAGTAGCCAAGATTTCGACATTACTCTTTGTTGAGATTACATTTCCTATAATCAATTGTGAAAAGCAATCTTAACACAAAGATCTTTAGCAAACATATTTATAGTCATTGTTTTACACGTAGTCTATCCTTAATGGAAACTTTACATTTAACAATCCCATACTAAAAATATTTTAAAAGCGAAGTGAATTTTGACTATGACACAATTGAAATAAAATATATAATGATTATATACTTATCTAACACTTATTTTGGAAGGAAATCAAAATCCACATATAAAACATTAAATTTCATAGGTTAATAAAAATATATCTCATGTTTATACCATGTTTCATATGAATGATTAGCATTTATAAGTTTTGGGAAAAAATATATGCAATTGATGTTGAGAATACTCTACTACTTTATAAGGCAGTACATATTTATTAGACCTTGAAATATAGCATCAAAATGTTCATATTTATAGTATATGTGCATTTTAATTGTATATACCATGAATAAAAGTAAAGCCAATAATTTTGTGTGTAATTGAAAGAATAAGAAAGTGAAAAAAAGGCTTAAGGGGCCACAGTTTGTTTAAGAAAGTAGTCTTGACAGAAACAATATTTGACAATTGTTATGAGGCACACAGGAGAATTTATGTAAGATCTCAAACAACACATGAAAGCCATTATCATAGACACACATCACATAATTATATGCAATCTAAGGTTGTTCTATGTCTCAGAAGAGAGTACCATCTATAACTATTTTAATATAAAACCATGGAATCCAAATTACAAATTAATATTAATTGTGTACACATTTGGGGTTTTGTAGGTTCCTAGTTGAACATAATAGAAAACATAGTTTAGGAAGTTTAGGGTTTGAATGGGTGTAAACAGTAAATAAAAATGATTATGATAAATCTCATAAGGGTGAGAGTGAATGCAGGGGAAGGGGGGGTGGAGCTCCCACAGACAGACAGAATGAGGGTCCAGGTGGAGCTCCCATGAAGGGGTAGGCTAGAGATCACACAGGCTGAGTGGCGGTCACAGCTTGCTGGAAGCTGGTACATCAGGAGACCAGAAACCTGGAAGTAATCTTACAGTGAGTGGCAGGCAGGGCTCAGGGCAGAGCTTGATGGCAGGTGGCCACAGAGACAAAAATCTCTTTAAAAACAGGTAAGTAAAATAGTAGTAAAAAAGTAAAATAGTCAGTTATAGAAACCAGAAAATACACCATGTAAAACACAAATCCCAATATAATGTTTTTAAGAAACAAGTCGTAACAATCATAAGCCTAAACCAGGTCCTTTTAAAAGTCAGTTAGCAAATTATACAAAAGGAATATTTTTGGTGGCTCATGCAAGCAATGTCTTAGTAACTAGTACCTAAGACCTAGTGTCACAGATGGAAGACCTCTGTACCATGGGAAAACTGCTTAGGCTGCCATCTTCCAAGAGCAAGACTTGGGGAGAAAGAGGTAGAGATGGGAAGGCTCCTGTGGGAATTTGTTTGGAGTAAGCGAGGGTAGGCAGGACACAGGGATTGAGAAGTTTGGAGGCCACTGTCTCAATAAGGTGCCTGTTAGCTTCTGTGACCTGGGGAGAAAGGGGGCACTATGGTAAAACAGAGGCAGGTTTACTACGAAAAACAGAGAGAGAAACAGAGAGAGAAACAGAGAGAAGGGGAGAGTGAAGGTGAGAGGAGAGCTGTGGTGGGAGCTAGGAGGAAAGAGGTGTCTGTAAGAGGAGGATTTGACAAAAGAGGGATTGGCCAGAGTCTTAAAAAAGGCTTCTGTTTTATGAAATTGTCAAAGCCACGGAGGTCCAAATTCCAAATTCAGACTAAAATATGGTTATTGTCCAATTATACTGCAAGAAAACGTCAGTTCATAAATTTATTAAAGAGGCAGGCTTGGGGTTAGTTAAATCCAGTGGGAAGGCAAGAGAGAGGAGAGGGAGGAATGCAGGGAGCTCGAGAGGGAGAAGGTGAGAAAGAGCAAGGTCCCCAAGAGAGAGGGCCTAGAACTCAGGATCCCCAAACCCCCTGAGTTATGGAAAAAAATGTTAAAAAATGTTAGATTGGTATTGAACAAGGTGATAGACAACGAAAGAGATGCAACCCAACAGGAACAGGTTGTTCTTTAAGAGTACAGTGAGGGCTACAGATTCTCCACACAGTGGAAACTGCTCCGAGGCACAGTGCCAGGGATATTCGTCAGGAGTTTGAAAATGGAAGCAGTGGGTATTTTCTATGGCTCTACTTTCTTATGGTGTGATGGCTAGAAAGACTATATTGCTGAAGGATTTTCCCAGACATTACAGTTTTCTAGGTTGGGACTTCCTCTATTTAGTTTGAGTCTGTGGTTTCTTCAACTTAGGTTGGGACCTTCAAGTTCAGACATTTATCCTTCAGAAAAAAAAGAGGCAAGAAAACTGAAAGTCAAGGCCAGTCTGGGCTTCCTTGCAAATTGGAGGACAGTGAAACTCTGCCTTATAAACAAACAAGACCTATTACCTAAAACTATATATCTTATTTATTTTCCTGAGTGTTCTTAGTCCTTTATGTATTTAGAAATATCTAAGTTGAACCTTTATATTCCTTTTTAATTTTAAAGATTTTAAAAATATTATGTGTATGCCTGTATGTCTCTGTGTATGTGCACCTGAATGCAGGTGCACTCAAAAGACAGAAGAGGGTGATGTACGGACAAAGCAAACTCAGACCTCTTAAGTTTTAATTGCCACACCCCTCCCTGCTACATTCTGGGTGCTAACACTTCAGCACACATTCTGGTACCAAGTCAAGACCCCGTGGATGACAAGGTCTGAGTTGTCCAATACAAATAATCCGTAAGGAACAGACAGGTTCTGGACCAACCAATTCCAAGGTTAAACTAGCCAGCACAGTTGGGCAGCCATGATACCTTTAAAAGCAGGCTGCACCTTGTGGAGTGTGCACAGTTTCCTGCTCTGGCTTCAGGGTCTGCAGCCCAGCTATCTGCTTGATTTGCTTTGTTTGCCAAATTATGTAAATAAATTTTCGTTTTAGCATCTAAATGGAGTCCTGGGGTTTGTTCCCACTTCTCCCCCCTTAAAATTTTTGGAGGTTCCACCTAGATCTGGGAGCACAAGCTGCAACTCACAGGAGCCTCCCAACACAGCTGGCCTCAGTGAATATTGTTGGCTCTCAGCGCGCGCTCTCTCTCTCTCTCTTTTTCTCTATTTTTCTCAGTAGTCCAGACAAACTGGGGCTCAGTGGATATCAGGTGGATATGCCACTAGTCTCCAAGCCTGAGGATTTCAGAGGACAGTCCAACCCCTCCTCTGTCAAGGGGTCAAAGATAAGCCTGATGTGGAGTCCAGGCTATTGGACCCCAAGTCTGTGTCCCACCTGATGTGGAATCTGGGCTGTATGGAAAAGGGACAGGAGCCTCTTTTCAGCGGACTCCACAAGCTGCTAAGTTCTCCTCTCCCCTAGCAGGGAACTACCATTTCAGACTCTCTTCTTTCTCTTTTAGGAGCTCCATTTCCGTATCTTACTTCTAACTCTTGGGAGGGGAGGGAAGGCCGCTGCAGTATCTGGTGATCTGCTTACTCCTGGCTCATCTTTCACCAGACACCTGTTTGGAGGTACAGCCCCCTCCCCTCTGGTCTCTGCCAGCATGGGCAGAGGGCAAGGGGCCACAAGGGCAGGAAGCACTGCTCTGTACTTCCTGCCAGCTGGCCTTCCAGGCTGGCTGGGAAAACTTGGGGGCTGGGTGGGAAGTGCAGTGGAGGCCTGTGCTAAAAGGCAGTGCAGGGCACACATGGCCCACAGTGGGGCGCAAGTGCGCGGGAGGCAGTGGCCGGAGGGCAGCTGGGAGACCTGGGGAAGCAGCGGTAAACTCCTTCCCTCTGCAGATGTTCACAGTGCTGGGCTGGAGCAGGGAAGCTTTGTCTTCTCTGGTCTTTGACTTTATTAGTTTCTCTACTTTTCTTGGAAGGAACAGGGAGCATTTCATCAGTGAATGTGCCACACACCTAATGGTCTGCTCCATGTGCCTTTCAGACTTCAGAGCAATGTGTCTGTGTGCTTCTTTTTCTCCTGAAATTGAGATACCCAGGAACTTCCCAGTTTTACAAAACTCTAAGGGATCATGACAATCTGGGCATTTAATCATATGCCTTAATCCTTTTACAATTAATGTTTTTGTTTTGGTATTCATCTTAGATTCTTGATGGGATCATAGACAAGCAAAATATTCTCACATGGTCTTTTGTAATAAGTTTGATCAAACATGGAAAGCAATTTCAGGATTTTAACTTCATATGGTATAATTACTGGGTTTTAAAATGACTGTTTATAGTTTTTACTTTGTGTTATGCATTTACTGGTTTGTACAGGGAACTATTTTGGATTCTGATTGTTTCCATGACATCTGTTTTTAAGGGAAATTATTTTGAATTTTAACATTTTTATATGATATATTTGCTGATCTCTGAAAATGACTTTTAAAATCTTTCATTGTTTGTCAGTTTCTAAAGAAAAAAAGCATTTCCATATCAACTCTTTACAGGTTCCTTTAGGTATCACTGTCTTCTTTGTTCCTTATTCTTTAGATTATGAGTATTTATTTCAAAATTAGGCATGTTAAATTATAATATGGTTTTATGATTCAGACAGACTAAGAGCCCTCTTTAGAAGAAACTATCTTATGAGCTAATAGTCTTGCCTCTTGTTTAATTAAAAAAAAGTTGGATAAATAAGTCATAGCTTTAAAAAGAGTAAAAGTATTTAAAGAGTACTTATTAAATCTTTCAAGCTGTCATTGACATAAATAGACAAATTAATTATGAGTATAAGATTTCATGCCTCTGATATACATCAAGTACAGCCAGAGAGGAACTCAGGTTTGACAATGGTAAAGACAGAAACTTCAGATAGCCTAGTCTTGCTTGATCTTGGGTGCTCACCAAGCACCCATGGCTTCATAAAGTTAAAAATATTAAGTAAAATAATATTAAATATTCTGTTTTAATTAATCAACACCTGTTCTGGATAAAGGACCCAGTAGAGGAAAAGACTGGCCTGTCTGAGCAAATGTACACAAGATATAAAAAGGACAAATGCTTTTTATGTAAATCGTATTGGTAAATTTTCACATACTGTTTGAGCTCACAGAGAAGCTGACTCTGGAGTTGGGATTTGCCCTCCCACTTGAGACTCTAGCCTGTTATCTCAAGATGTTTTTTAAGACTTTGACAAGGAAAAGAGCTAAACATCATTAGAGTAAAGATATTGTGCTATTAAAAATAACTAGGGGATAAACTGATTTCAACAAATGTTATTGTTACCTCATAGTATAAAATATCTAACAAAAATAGCTAATGGAACTTTCTATTTTATAGTAAAGAAAAGATTTTAATGGTCTAAGGTTTAGCTGGAAACTTGTAAATTGCATGGTGTATATGGGTAATATTAATTCATTAGATTATCTTATGTAAGTAATCTGCATTACATGTTATTTTATTAAGATGATGCTGCACAGCACACTTCTGAGTTGAGTAATTGCCATCCTCATGAATTCAGTTGTTCCTACTTGCAAAAGTTCACCACAGTTGGGTTTGTTATCAGTTGTGTTCTTTCACTGAAGGAGAAGTAAGCAGAGTCATTGGACCCACACCTGAGTATCCAGCCACTCTTCCCAGCAAGCTGTATGTAATTTGCCCTAATCACAAATGATCTCTTGCATTTGGGGAGGAAATCTAAGAAGAGAAGACTTGACCCAGAAGACTGTAGAAAAGTCAACATCCATGCTGGATAAAGACTTTGCAGTGCAACTACTCTCAGGTCACCCATATACCTGTTAGTAATACCTCACCCATCGGTATAAGTAAAGTCAGTTTGTCAGCAGGAGGAGGACCCTCATTTGATGTTTTGGGAAAGCATGGCGGTCACAGATTAGACTGAGAGTTAGTACATAGCCTTATATCACAGGTTTGGGAGAACTGTTGGAGAAAGGCTTTGTCTTCTGATCAAACCAGATAGTATTTTTTTAAGAATGTGAAGAGGGTTTGACTTGCTGGGTGGAACAAAGAATGTAGAAATACGTGAGGATCTTGGGAGTTAGGGTTGGGGAGAATTGGACTGTATAGTTTGGAGCACCATGAGTGAATTACAGGAGTCCCTTTTAGATGTTTTGAGATTTGGGTATTAGGATAATCTCTTTGTCTAATTTATCAGCTCTGTTATTAGTAATAGAGAGATATTGCTTGTCTTTTGATGTCCTGACAAGTGTAGCCTGAGTGAAGCCACCTCTAGTAGGTCTGTAATATGAGGCATTTGCAATGGGTGGTCCTTCTGGGGTTAGAAATCCCCTTTGTCTCCATATTAAATGTTAGAATTGTATGCTGTTGTAATCATATTTAGAACCAGTTAAACTATTACTTTGTTTTCCCTTTGCCAGGTTTAGTCCTCTGAGAAGTGCCCGTTAGTTCAGGCTGAATGGGGAGGAAGCTTTGAGCCTTTATTACAGAGTATACAGGAGGGATTTTAGCTTTTCCTGGTACCATGGCATAGTCTGCTGCAAAAGGAAAAGTTTTCTACCTGCTTCAGTCTCTGAGCCAACCTGCATTTTTGGAAATAGAATAATCATAGATGTGAGGAAAGGGGTTTAGGATAAGATCTATGACTTCAGAGCAGGAGTGTGAGGTTCATATTGATCTGTCAAGGGGAGAATGCTGGGTAGAAGAGTATTTATTATGTATAAATAATCTTAAAATTTCTGAGGTAATAGTTAAAATACTCAAATCTGAAGAACAAATATATGTTTAGTCAAGGTTTATTCAAGAATGTTTGTTTGTTGCCCATGGAAAACCTGTAGCTGCATAGCATACAGTAATTAAAAATATCAGATTGATGGAACTAACCTTCTTGGGTGTTTAACAACTATATTTTGAGGCCTACACTAATCCAGTCAGAAGGACTTAAAGGGACAATTTTTGCCTCTTTCACCCCAAGGTCAACTAAGTTCCAGGGGACTATGGGACATCTCTCGGAATATCCTATAACTGTGATGAGTCACCTGTCCTTCTGTTCAAGGAGGTCATGGAGACCCCTCTAGAAGGACTCAAACCAGTATCCAGCCTGCAAAGAGGAGGGTCAGCCCAGGAAAACCTTTCCTTGATGCTTCTAAGTGAAGCCATGGTCTAGCAAGACTTTCTGACTTATCTTCACATAGTTGGAATTGGTAAAAGAGAGGCCTAGGGAGCCAGGGGCTCCTCTGAAGTTCATTTGATACCCCCTGAGGAACAGATGCTCAACCGACCTTAAGAATAAAACTAAATTGGTTTATATGGGTTTATATAGGTTTATATTATCTTAAACACCCAACAGGAAAGTATAACCAAAGATTAAAATGATTGTTATAGTCTTCAAGAGTCCAAAGTATTACACTTCCCAGACATCAGGTTTATGTTCACATAAGATGTTATTTGCACAATTTTTCACTAACAATTTTTCTATTATTAGAAAAAATACTACTCAGATGTAGGACTTCAAAGCTCTCTTGGCCTACTTCAACACTGCAGTGCATACCTGAGGCCAAGAAAGGCAAGCACACCATTGTTCTAACCTAAAAATTAAGTGATAACTAATTCCTTTTCTCTCCCTATGTAGATGCCATTTGGGAAGGAAATTACCCTGATTCTAGTTATTCCAGCAAGCTATCAAGGTGCATGAAAATAAATTCTGACTTCAAGACTCTCAAATTCAGCCTTGACAGCCAGAAAAAAAAAAAAAAAAACAGGGGGAATGCAACAGATGAATGATCTTGGAAGTCCTAACCAAGAAATTCTGATTGACTTAAACTTGGACATTTGAAATTTTCCTGGTTCTGACTTTTCTAGTTTTCTACTCTTGCCTTTATTTCTTCACATCTCCCAGGCACCAGTTAAGAACTTTCTTTTCTCCCTACAGCTAACAGTTATGCAATTCAGGGGTCTTTTAAATAGACTTACTGAAGGGGTACCCCAAGTTGCCACAACCTACGTCCCTGTCCAGCTTTGAAGAGGCCAGAGTGGTCAGTGCCCCAATTCTGGGTGACCTCTTCAGAGGGTAATATAACAAAAATAACTTCAGTTGGTATGAGCCCCCTTTTGCAAGATCCCCCTGGCTAACTTCTGTGTCACTGCCATAGCCGGGCCTCTCCTATTCCTCATGGCACTTACCTGTAGTCCGTGCATCTTAAATGCACCATTCAATTTTATCAGGATGGTCTTGCACACTCACTATGCACAACTCAGTCAATCCCC
This sequence comes from Eospalax fontanierii, assembly GCA_035773235.1. Taxonomy (NCBI): domain Eukaryota; kingdom Metazoa; phylum Chordata; class Mammalia; order Rodentia; family Spalacidae; genus Eospalax; species Eospalax fontanierii. The sequence goes on along the minus strand of CM069547.1, from coordinate 45,920,733 downwards.
AGATGGCTATGTCTATGAGAACATAGAATTGCCCCAAACTACTGCCTCTCCCCACTGAAGTGCACCATCTAATCCATTTAACATTCCAAGGGGGAAATGTAGAGACAAAGCAAACTCAGACCTCTTTAATTTTAATCACCTAGACCTTCCCTGCTCTATTCCGGGTGGTAATACTTCAGCATGCATTCTGGCACTGACAGACAGGTTCTGGATCAACCATTTCCAAGGTTAAACTAGCCAGCACAGCCACACAGCCATGGTGCCTTTAAAAACTGGCTGCACCTTGGAGAGGGTGTGCACTTTCCTGATCTGGTCTTAGAGACTGCAGCCAAGCTAGCTTTTTGATTTGCTTTGTTTGCAAAATTATGTAAATAAAATTTCTTTTTAGCATCAAAGTGGAGTCCTGGGGTTTGTTCCCACTTCTCAGACCCTAACAGGTGACTGATCCCCTGGAGGTGAAGCTACAGAGAGTTGTAAGTGGTTCTGCATGGGTGCTAGGAACCAAACTCTAGCCTCCTGAAAGAACAGTACACACTCAATCCCTGAGCCATCTCTCTAGTCAGTCACCTTATATGTAAAAATATATATGTTGTTACTCAAAGGAACTTACAGAATTCAAATCTTTTATGAACACCTGTGGATTGCCTCTGACAATAGTAACTTCCTTGATTTGTTTTTACTTGACAACATCCAAAACTTTCAGCAATGAATTTTTACACTAAAGAGTACACAGGTTATGATTCTCCAGGATTTAGAGAACTCCTGGGGGTTGACAACACCTCTCCAGGGTCACAAGTGTTGAGAGATGTCAGGGACCAAGAAAACCAAGACTTTATCAAAGACTCCAGACTCACATTCCCTTTTAAGGGAATCAAAGTAATTCCACAAGAACTTCTAATTTTTTTGTATTATCATACAAAATAAATTTCATATATAGGAGTTTTGTATCCCTTGGATGTCATATCAAAGGCATCAGAGCATTTGTTAGCATGGGCAGCTATTTTCTCTGTGTATGTCACTTTTATTTACTTTAGAAGGGAACACTTGACACTACATCCCAAAGCTGCTGCTGGTAGCACCTCAGTTATTCCAGTTATAATCTTGGCCAATGATGTTGTGTATAGGCAAATTTACAAATATTCATGCCTTCTTAAGAAACTAAGCTTAATCGATGATTTCTGTCGGTTCACTAGATTGCTGAAACATATTTGCTAACTTCTTTATGGACAAGGCCTTAACTATGCCTGGCTGGCCTCAGAATTGCTATGGGACCAAGTTCAACCTTGAATTTCTGATCTGTCTGCTTCCACATCCTAGCATTCCAAATGCAAGCGATGACGCCCCTTTTCACTTGCTAACATTGTGCTCATTGTTTATCTGTGCTCTTTAGTAATTAGAAACGTAACTTTTCTAGTACTGAAGATCACCCACACTTGTCTAGAAGTCTCCCCTTCTCTACAGTGGCACCACTGCCCTCCCTGTTGCAGAGGGGAGATGTTACTTAGAAATCTATTTGAACTCGATGCATGCTGAATGTCTGCAAATACCTTTTCATTTTATCCCATAAACCACTCTCAGTAGTGGGATTTACCACAGCTCATCTGGCCCTAGAAACATCTTTGGATATATTCTGGATTCTCTAATAATGTGGATATGTTTGGAAATCCTGTTGTTCTGCACTTTGGTTATATTCATTGTTCAGTAGCTAAAATAGCTAATGAATCAAGCATTATTTTTTTCTCCTATTGATGTTATTTCTTAACATATTCATATGATGGTATAAATATTTCTGAATATATTGTATTTCTTTGAAATTTTAATTTTAAAAATGATCAGAATAAAGAAATTATATAAATTGATGGAAGTAATAAAGTTGATTGAATATGTAATTACCCTTTCTTCTAAAAAACCATTTAAATTGTGTGAGACAATTCAGTAACACCCTAGGATATTTTTATTCTTATGTGTCTACACAGCCTGAGAAATGGAACTCAGATAAATGTTTTCCATAAAAGCTACCATCTCCTTTTATTGCTTTTCAATTTTTGGTAACTCTTTTAAGATTTACCCTTAAGGACAGACACACTGATCATTCCCTCTCCCATATATGGTCATAAACAGAACCCAAGTGTTCTCTTCTTATACTCTTCCCCACAAAATGCCCTCCAAAATAAAGCCATAACAAAACAGCTAAATACTGTAAATAATCCACCTTTGAGAAAGCTGCAAATGTGCTCTTAGTATACATTTAACCCTTGAAATTCAGTAATATCTTTGTAGTGGCTTAAATTCCATACAATAAACAATCTTTCTTTCTATAATGGAAGTATAAAATCATCATCAGGGTTAATCAAATTTTTATATTTAGCTTATGAAACACAATGTAAATAGGCCTTTTATTAGCCAGGTTTTCTCTTTTTCTTACATTCTTCAATTGAAATCAGTAAGTTTCTATATTACTTATATTGTAATAATTATGTGCATACAATACAAAATTCATACTTTTTAGCAATCTCCATGTATTATTTTTCCACTGTTATATAACAAGTTGTTACAAATCTATATGCCCAGAATAATACCTAATAAGTACCTCCCTGCTTCCATAGGTCAGGAATGTGGTTATGATTTCCTAGGCTATCTGCTGAGGATCTCACCACACTGAAATTTGGGTGTCATTTGAGCCTTCAGTAGAATCTGAAGTTTGGAAGTCGTTGTAACTGACTTTGCATTGGATAAAATTGCAGTTCCCTACATCTATATGAGAGTGTCTGGTGTACCTTGCAGGAGGCCTACCAAAGGATAGCAGCTAGATTTGTATAAGGAGAGCAAGAAGTTGAATCTATCTCAAAATATTGAAAGGTCATTACTTTTATTTTATAGTCTGGGTACATGATTGCTTAAATCAAAGCCACCTGATTAGAGTGTTTGACTGAATTTGTAAAATCTCCACCTCATAAGGCAACACAGTTCAAGGCCATTGTTACCAGTATCGTTTTTGACATTGAATATGTGTACATGTGGGTTTTTTTTTCTCACACTAATCAATTCTCTAAATATCTAGACACATTGAGCAGCCTATAATCCAGTCAATTCTCACATTAACTTTTCAAACTTGGTACAGCATCCAGAGATTAAGGTCTCAATCCCGTGAAACATCTCCAATGTTAGGTGTCAGTCACCAGCCTTGACCTACTCTTTCCTCATGATATGTAAAGTTAAGGTGTTCCCACAACACTATCCTCAGGTTACATCATTCTTTAGGAACTAACTTCTAAAAGTGACTTACTGAAAACTACTGGCTTATCATAAAGATATAAATGAATAAGGAAGAACATGGAGTAAAGTGAAAAAGGATCCTAAACACACACACACACACACACACACACACACACACACACACACACATGCACACAAGTTCTGTAACTTTTGAGTAGTGTGTACTACTCTTCTATATGAAAATGTGTTCACTAGCCCCAATCTACATGCTGCCCTTCTGTAAAAGATCCTATCAGCTTATAAAGTGCTGTTACATAGGCATGAGTGAGCAAGCAGTGTCGCAACTGGTACTTAACAGAGTCTCAGGCCTGTCCTCTTTTTCTAGGGATCTATTTACTTGGATTGGGTCCCCTACTATGCAGTTTGAATTGGAGTAAAACGTAAGGGTACACAAAATCATCAAGATAAAATCAGTCATGTTTGAAACACACATTTCCTGATTATGAAAACATGCTTCTTTTACCTATATAACTCAAGAAAACATAAGAATTTTAATAGACCAATACAGGGACCACCAGTGGAGGCCAGATACATTTAATTTTCTTAGTATCCCAGTAAAACATAATCATGGTAGCAAATACAATCTTATTCACAAGTCCTACTCACACCCACAAGGAGAAATGGTAACACAAGACCATACATTACGGTCTGAATTGGGAGTGTTGTCTTAGAATTTGACCTGCCACAATTCTTTAGACAAACATTAGAAATAAACCTTTCAAAGTGTCATGAAAAAAAATCACAGAAAACTGAAACTTACAAGGTATCTGGAAGATCATAAGTTATTTTTTTATTTTTTCTATACTTCAGAAATGGTGCAATAATGATTAAGGATTAATCGAAGCTGCAACTATATTCTTGGTTAAGTATTATCATCATCATAAAGTTAACAGAGATACCTTGACTGAGTCAACATCAGACAGGCTGTAGGGGATAAAGGTGTACTGTAGCATGTAGCTGAGAATTACCACCATCCTCAGTACTCTATCTGTGTGAGATAACCTCGGCCCCATACCAGCCCTCACTATTTATACATGAAGAGGTACAAGAAGTCTATTGGAATCAAAACTATTCAGAAGCCCTCAGTCTTTAAGAGGGGATTTTTGAGAGAATGATTTGTAAAGCCTGTTATAGGACTGAGCTAACATCTACTCTTCTTACAAGACTGGTTATCAGACTTGTTATAGTTATCAGAATTATGTAAGGAATAGATTATCTTTCTCACTTCATAAAATGCTTCTAGTTAAATAAGCATCTGAGCTGGGGATAGTTCTGTGGCACAATGAGCCTGAGACCCAGGATGATCTAGTACCTCATTTGTATTTGATTCTTTAGGCTTAGATTCAGACTGTAAGATGTAGGGAGTGGTGATCATTTCAGTATTATTGTCAACCGCAAAAGGAGTCCAGATAAATGTACTTTCTACAGTACTATTAATCAAGCCAAATGTACCTCTCCAATGGCCAATTGTGACGGGAAAAAGTGAAAAAGTTGAGTACTCGAGAACAGACAACTGCAAAATCCCAGGACTCTCTGGAAACCAGGTATTTCTCATACATAAGCTACTTGAGGAATGTTCATTTTACCCACCTTGCAAGGGTAACACATTGATAATACAATACAGGGAGATTACTTCAGGAGTGCCAAACTCTTTGGGGAATCTTTCTTTTCATAATCATCTGAACATGTACTGAACACTTACTTGTCCAATTCAACTGAGATAAAGGCAACAACCTGAAATGTCGGTGAGGTCGCATCAAATAATTATCTTCATTCTTTTATGTTCTGCTGAGAAACACTTTCTATGCTTCCTCAAGGCCAGTTACTCTTCTGCAGCTACTCTGGGCAATGGTGCTTGCTGTAGTTAACTTTAATTGATACCTGATGCCCCCTACAGGAGCATCACAGTTGAGGAGTTAAATTGTTGGCATGTTTGTGGTGAATTGTCTTGATTGTTAATTAATATTGGAGGGTCCAGGGCCTAGTACATGTGGGTGACACCATCTCTAGGCAAATGGCACTGTGCTACCTAGAGCTATTTAAGCATGATCCTGGGAGAAGACAGCAAGCAACACCCTTGAATGTAAATGACTTCTCAGATCAGAGGTAGATAGCACGCCTCCTCTGAGGATCCAGCTTGAGTTGTAGATGGGATGCAGAAGCTTAGGCCAAATCAACTTTTTCTCCCCAAAGTCATGGTATTTGTCAGAGCAAAAGAATGAAACTAGAAAAATGTGTACTTAATGATCAACCTTTAATAACCAGGATGTGTGATAGTTAAAGAACATTATATTTTAAAGATATATAAGAATTGTGTGCAATCTATACTTCAATTTTTTCCTTAAAATCTCCATAAAGAGTTAACTTCCAGTACCTATGTTGTATATAATCAGGAGCATAAATGTTGAAAGGGCAAGATATTATAAGAATTTTCCAATCCTGCTTAAGCGTAAATTCAGTTGCAGATATCTATAAATGGTTTTTCAAGAATTCTATTATTGAACGTCAGGCTCTTAAGGAAGTTACTGATTTTTCACCTTAACTATCAAAAATTGAATAAAACTGCATTAAAATTTATTGTTATTAATAATAGTGATACTGTTTTAGGTGTGTTTACACAAAATGCACTTCTCAGATTGTTTCAGTCTTTGGAGGGTGCAGCACCCTGTTTTAGGATCATCCTGCCTGTGCTACTTCCCTGATCTTTAATGAGCATACAAAATGGTGGATTTCATCAGGACACGTTCATATCTACTGCTCATTACACTTCACTTATATGCACCGTCCATTGCCCCTTCCGCTTGCCTCTCCGTGTTGCTGTGAGTCACCATTCTGCACCCCCACACATATAGGCTGCCTTCTGCTTAGATACATAGATAGATAGATGATAGATAAATAGATAGATAGGTAGATAGATAGATGATAGATAGATAGATAGATAGATAGATAGATAGATAGATGGATGATGGATTGATAGAGAGAGGTAGATGATAGACAGATAAATGTTAGGTATGAAAACAGATGACAGATTAACTAGATAGTCTTCCACCAAGAGAAAATATATCTTTCTATTCTCCCCATTTTCCATTCTTGCTTCCTCCTCCTCTTCCTATAGACAACTTTCTCCCAGACTCAGTGTCTTCTTTCCTTTCCTGTTCTGTAGTCACAGTGTTTAATCTAGATGTCTCCTCTACTTTTACAATCATCATTCATGCTTTTATATGGTTGGTTAAATGATAGACAGACTTTCTACTCTCATGTTCACTGCTATTTTCCCACTGCAGTTACTAAAGACTCTCTTCCTTGCTAAATAAGTGAGGTCTATATATAACATGTTAGTATTAAGCCTGAAACAGAAGAAAGAATTTCTGGTATTGGTGAATGGGTAATCCTCTACTTGTTCTAGGAACTGTGCCCTAAGTACAGTCTCCTAGGATGTCTTTCACAGAATATATCCCCTGACTCTACAGATTGCTATCGATATGTCCATGTTAGATAGTCAAAATCAAGGTCATGATAAAAGTTTACTTGCATGTATACAGACAAGCACGCTCCTTCAGCTGTGGGTTTGAATGTGAAAAGAAGAATGTCTGAACATGCTGCATTAAGTGTATGAAACACAGGGGAAAAGCAAAACAGAAGACAGAGTCAGTCCCTAGGAACATGTTTCTGGAGACAATCAGCCCTTGATGAGGACTCACATTTGAGCATTTCAGTTGGAGCAGCACTAAATTTTCCATCTTACTGACTTAGCTGAGTTTTCCCAAGGAAACCAATAAATTTTCTTAAATAGCAGTTCAGAGCTATAAAGAGAATGTTGTAGCTGTCACAGAGTACATGATCAAAGACCTTCACTGGACCTATGATGCAGAGTAAAGAAAGTCATGTCCACTGACCCATGAAAAGCATCTAAGAATGATAGTGTAAGGAGAGGAGACAGGTACAAACTCACAGCCCTAGTGAAGACTTGAACCAAGCAGGTTTTAAACTGTTTTGAAATCAGTAGAAGCAAAGGATTGAGGACGAAATGTTGATATCCCATGAGACTGGACTCTTAAGAGCACAGGGATGGCCCACATAGTGGTGATATCCCATGACACTGGACAAGAACACAGGGACTGGCCATCTCATGGTGATATCCTATAAGACTGGACAAGACCACAGGGCCTACCCATATCATACATTGATCCATTATTATTCGTCTGTTAATTCTTATGAGTCATGAGCTTGGTAAAAATTTAGAGTGCAATGGATTTTATTGGTTGAAATCTTCCAATTCTCCAGGCCAAGTACTTAAGTGCCTTTGTTCCTTCTCTTTTCTGTAAGAAAGCAAATCTGATGACCATACAGAAACATTCATACAAATGTCCATATATTATTTTTACAAAAGGACTGGAAGCAGTTCAGGGATCTTTTATTATTAGATATTTGCAACCTAAGGAAGGAAGACTTACCGTGGTTCACAGTTCAATGATTCAGTCCATCTTGGCAGATAAATCAGAGTTTGAAGCAGCTGGTCATGCATCTGCAGTGAGGAAGCAGAGAGGAAGGAACGCTCACTTGAGCTCAGCTCACTTTCTCCTTTTCATGTAGTCGGTGAAACCAGCCCATGGAATGAGACTGCCCACATAATCTAGATGGTCCCTCATAGGCATGCTCAGAGCTCTGTCTTCTAGCCTGCCAAGTTGGCGATCCACCTTAACAGTCATAAAATTCATTTGGCGAATGAAAAAAACAATCTCTGGTTCACCCAACCAGAAAGAGTGTAAGAGTAAAAGATCATTGTTTATGGAAGGAATAGCAACAGAATTACAAATATTTTGATTTTTTTCAGAAGTTTGAGATATATTCAAATGTTCTTTGGTGTATGACTGAGTTACTAAATATCTGAAGGTCAAGATTCTCCTAGCTATTTTTGAATTTGCATAATTACCATTTTCGGAATAGTAGGTGAAAAACTATAGTAATAACAGCTATAAATTCCTTTTATGACTTATCAAATGATCAAAGCACATTAATTTTAGGTATGGTAGTTCTGCAAGCCATTTGAAATTGGCTGTATTATTAAAATTTTTCTTTGTTTCAATCTCTCTTTCTTAAGTGAAACCAAATAGCTGCATTTAAAATAGATTGGATGCTTGAATATAAAATTATTTTGATACTGAGCTAATAAGAAACTGATTTATGTTTTTCAATAAGATATGTAGACATAACACACAGAATATCCTTCCTTTTCTCAGTCACTGAGGCCTAAACTTTTTCATCCATTGTTTGTGATTTCAATATATTAATTAATCATGATGGTCTAATTATCTGACAGCAGACTTTACTTCTTCTGGGAAATTCCACTCAAATAATTTAATAGAAATATCAAATCCAGTTATCCGGTCTGAGGATATATAACAATTGTTAGAGCGCATGCAGACCTGTAGGGAGCAATAGGTTTGATCCCCAGAACCACTTATTAGCACAGTGGCACAAGACTCTGTTTCCATAATTCTGAAGTTAAAGGCAGGAGGATCATAAGTTGAGGTCATATGAGTGAATTTGATGCCAGCCTTGGTCACGGGACCCTGTCTCAAAATGCAAAATAAAAATCTAGTCAGGGAAGTGTTCACTGCACAGTGGGTTAGAGCGCTTCCTGTACAAGTCTGGGGACCTGAGTTTGATCTCTGTAACCCATATAAAAAGCTCGGTTCAGGCGTTTGTAATATCAGAGGCCTTACTGTGAGAAAGAAGGCAGACAGGTGAACTGCCGAAAACCTTAAAAGTTAACTAGACTGGGGTATACAGCAAAAGAACAGAAGCAAGAGACCCTCTACTTAAAACACGGATGTCCTCATACTTGAACCCACATAAATAACACACACACACACACACACACACACACACACTCACAGAGAGATAAAGAGAGATGTAAGCTAGTATTATCAATTTTCAAACTATCATTTTGTCTCAGGATTTCCTTTTCAGTTTGCTTTTTTAAATTTTGTGTGACACGTATCACTGAGGCTCTTTTTAAAATATTACCGGACCTCATCACAAACCTCCAGCAATAGATTTGAGCATTTCACAATAGTGGTGGTTTTCTAAGGTCATTGCTTGTGTACTTGAGTCATGATTTACACTCAGTCAGCACACTGCAGTGAAAGTCCACTTTCTTGGAATAAGCGAGAACCGGCAGTGACTTATCTGAATGCCCTCAGTGTAAACTGTAACAGCAGGCCAGAGATCTGAATATTAGCTATTAATCCTTTCTCCTGTGTGTACCACCAGCATGCCTTTTGGTGTCACATTTAAAAGATAATACTGAAATGTGAAATTAGGAGTTTAAAAAAAATCCATACTGAAAAAGCACAATAAAATATGCTAAGAAAACAAGTAAAACTGAAATATTCCCATTCAGTTTCATCATGTTCTTGGTCTTTTCAACATTTAAATGACTTTTGATTGACTGCCTCATATTTACAATGCATGGCAAATATTTACCATACTTTGTCTTTCTATCTCTGATAGGGCCACTTAAACCTTTTTCTCTGTATTCCTATTCACTTATATTTGTTTAGTTTCACTCCATAAAGCTATTCCGTTGGCATAAGCCAGTAAAAATGTCAGAAGATAACAGAAATAAAAATTACAACCTGTTCTTTTTCTCCAAAGCAGCTTTCCTATTTCCTATTTTTATCACACATATCAGTAGTTCAAGCCCTTTAATTTCCAGTTAAGTTGAATGCAGTAGTCATTAATATCTTCGTAAAACCATAATTTAAACCAAATTTAAACTAATCATCTATTTCTTTTTTTTCTCTCCTACATGTTTGAAGCTTAAAATAGAAAAGACAAAGAAGGCACAAGAGGAGACTGCGTGCTGATGGGCAGTGGGATGCCAGGAGCTGTTTCCCCCGTCATTACAATGATCTGTTCTCAGTTTCCACTAATCACTGTGTTCTTGGTAACATGCTGGGTAAAAGGGTACCAAGATGTTCTTGTTTACCAGTATCAGGGTGGAGAGACTGTCGAAAATATGCAGCATCCTAGAATTCACCTTTCAAATGAACGAGCTTCAATAATTATAGCATTATCACGTATCAGAAAACTCAACGAAGAAGTCAAGCAAGAACGAAAGAGGCAATACTTCCACTTGAGAAATATTTCCTTTTCGTACTAAACAAGCATTGAGAAATGAACAATCTAAGGAGTGATCTTCAGATTTTGGTTTGGAAATGTTTTTATTAAAAACCATTTTATTTTTAAGTATACGTGTGTATTTCTGGGTCAAAGTATCTGCTTCTATAAGCACAGATGCCCACAGAGTCCGGAAGAAGACATTTGACACCGTGAGGCTAGGTTTATGGACATTTGTGAGACCCCTGCCCCAGGGTGCTGAAAACCAAACTTGGGTCCTCTGTAACAGCAGTACAGGTTCTTAACCAGTGATCCATATCTCAAGGCCCAGTTCTCAGTGGTTATTTTGTTAATGGCACCGTATCCAAGATGCATCACTAGGTGGCTTATTAGGAAGTGGTCTTAGGGAAGAGTTCAATTTGGAAAAGTGAAAAGCCTGTGGAAAAGAGAAATGAATACAGGGGGACAGCTCTTGATACTCTGAGCTGTGATGGAAGCGCCTCAGTCTTTTGTCCAGGAAGAATGCCCCAGAATCCCTGCAAGGCCACGCTGGGTTATGTGAAAGGGTCCCAGCCTTTACCTCCTTCCTCACTGGATACTTGCCACCCGAGAAACAAGTATGGTATTGTCTCTAGCCAATCTCTTCTGATTATCTCCTCTAAGTGTTTGGTAGGCAAGCATCTAGTGCTGGTGAAGCTTCAAGAATCTGGGAAAACACATTTTTCATTTCTGGAAAGCAAAGTTGAGCAAAGCATCTATCATGAATCAAAGACTAGGTTGTCCACCTGTCATGCATATCCAGCTACTTGAGAGGCTGTGCATAGAGATTCCCATATAGATAACTTACAGTGTATTTTGAGTTCGGCAATTTGGGAGTGTGTGATTTGAAAAGCAATCATTTAAGAGCAACATTCTTCTACAAAAATAATAAAATATTTAAAATAAAATGTGGGCTAGCGCACATTTTTCATAAAAGGTTAGATAGTGAACATTTCAGTTCTATGATCTGTGCAGTCTTTGTCTAACTATTTACATCCGCTTCTGTCCAGTCATAGGCCGTATGCAAATGAATGTGTCTATGCACCAGTAAATCTTCATTTACAAAAATAAATAATCATGGACTGTTGTGTGCTGACTCTCAATTATACTGGCAAAAACTAAAATCCTATTTTGTATCATCTTTCTACAACTTATTTATATATATATATATATATATATATATATATATGTGTGTGTGTGTGTGTGTGTGTGTGTGTGTGTGTGTGCGTGTCCCCTGGTTGAGCTGAAAAGAGACAAAGAGGAAGGCACTAATTTCCCTCCAGTGTGTGATGGGAAACAAAACATCCAGGAATCTGAAGATTCTGCGTTCATGTGGTCTTTCATGACCTTATTTAGGATGTAAGCTCCTTATAGCAGCAGTTTGCTGGGAAAGGATTGGCATTTGGGGAAGTAGACGGACATCCTTCCCTCATCTGGCCTTCTTCCCATGTGGCTCAGGGCAATCACCTGGAAGATTATAAAATGATCATTACTAAAATGACACAGTGAGAAAGAAAAAGATAACTTGTTAGTTCCTGGCCCTTAGAATGCAATTTTGCAGTAAGACTTCAGCCTTGTAATGCGGGATACTGCCCTGAGAAAGATTTGCTAAATTCTTTAGTTTTGCTCTTTAGGAAATGAAGAAAGAAAACTGTTGGACACAAATGAATTTTCCCCTAATGATATAAACATTTCATTTTCTCATTGAGATGGTTGAGTAAGGAGCTTGGGAGATGTCCCAAAAGCTGAAAGTGCTTTTTATGTAAGTGAGAGGGACTGAACTTAAATCTATCCACAAGAGACTGTAACCTTGGAGAAGTGAGATCATGGAGGCTGCCAGCTGAGCCGTATTGGTCAAATACCCTGACTGAAAGCAATAAGCAGGACACCTGATGTCCTCCTCGGGCCTCCATGAACATATATTAGTAGCACACACACACACACACACACACACACACACACACACACACACCACATGGAGATAAACTTCCCAAAAGATCACTGACTAGTTTCAGGTTTATTATTCATTGATAAGATAAATAAAAAGGATATTCATAAAATCCAACATCTGTGACAGAAACTTAGTTCAAACTGAAATGGAAACTTGTGCTACATGTTAAATATAATATAAATCATCTTACAGCTAAGAATATACTGAAGGAAAAGACCGAATGTTCTAAGACCAGAGCATAGCAAGTATGGCCACTGTTTTCATTCTTATTCAAGATAGTGCTAGAAATTTTGGCTTTATCAATAATACAACCAAAAAAAAAAACAACTGAGGATGAGACACAATGATCTCTATTTAAAGATTTTGTGAAAAAAAAACAAAAAAAACAAGAATCTATAAAATTATACTCTTTGAAATAATCACATACAGAAAGATCACAGAACACATGATTAATACACAGAATCGGGTTCAAATGCCTTTGTATATACTAGCAATAAATACATGTAGAAGAAAACTGAAAGTTTTTATAATTTTTAGAAAAATGAAAAATTTATTCATAAACTTGACAAAACTTGTACATAAGTCTTTATCCTGAAAATTAAACAAATACACTGATTAAATAATTGAAGGAAAGTGGAGAGATGACTCAGCAGTTAGGAATGCTTGCTGCTCTAGCAGAGGACTGAAGTTCAGTTCAAAGATCCCACATCAGGCAGGTCACAACTGTCAGTCAATATAGCCCCAAAAGACTGGCATTCTCTTCTGGTCTCTGGGAATACCTACACACATGTGCAAACCCATACACATAAATAAAACTTTTCAGAGAAAATAATGGAAACAAGCCCTGAATTAATGGCAAGGCACATCATGTCTGTGCACAGGAAGACTAAATATAGCTAATATGTTATTGTTCTTCAAATTGATGTATAAATTCAACATAATTCTTTTGAAAATCTCAGCAAGATTTTTAAAATATTTTTTCTGTGTATTTCCTGGATGCATGTAAGTACACCATGTCGTGTAATGCCCACAGAAGTCAGAAGAAGGCAACAGATCTCCAGGAACTGAAGTTACAGACAGTTGTTAACTGCCATGTGAGTGTTCTGTAAGAGAATCCAGTGCTCTTAACCTCCGAGCCATCCCTCCAATACTCCAGCAATATTTTTAGTATATATGGACAAATTATTTATGAAATATATATGGAAGACAGGACCTATGGTAAATGCATTAATTTTAATAAAAGTGATTAAAATAAGCAGGCTCACAAAAATCAAACAATAAGTCTTGTTATGTAACCACAATAAACAACATAACATTTCAGAGTTGGCTAAAAAGAAACAAACTAATGTAACCAAATAAATAAAACACAATTAATCCTGCACATGTATGACCAATCAAAATTTGTGGGAAAAAGTGATAAAACAACTCAATAGAGGAAGAATGACTTTTTCAGTAAATAGCAGAGGAAGAAGGAAGGACCTCCTGTACTCATGGATTGGTAGAATTAATACTGTGAAAATGACTATCATGCCAAACATAATCTATAGATTCAATGTAATGTCAATCAAAATTCCCATGAAATTTTTACAGAATAGACCTAGAAGAAGCCATCCTAAAATCCATATGGAATCAGAAAAGACCCCAGAGAGCCAAAGCAATCTTAAGCAAAAAGAACAATGCTGGAGGCATCATCATACCAGATCTCAAAATATTTTATAGAGTTATAGTCATAAAAACAGCATGGTCCTGGCACAAAACCAGACACAGATCACTGTAATATACTACAAGACAAAATCTTTTAAGCTAACTAAATTATGTCTGTTTCTTACTCTTTTTAACTTTGTGTTTCTTCTCCCAACTCTAGACTAACTTTAGTAAAAAACATTAAGTTGAACTATGTGACTTTACAAAGATACACAGATTCGAATTAAAATAATACTTGGCACTCATAGAACTCTTATCTTCCTGAAATAGAAATATTTTTATAAAGGTTTTTGTTATGTTCTTATTTTGTTCACTGCCAGTTTTCCCTTTTTATATGCTGAAAAACATTTTGTTGTTTCCTTTGATAATGTGTACAATACATAGGAGAAAATTGCAAGCATATTTTGAAAATATTATCTCCACTGTCTTCTTAATGCAGGGAATAATATATTATTAGGCCAAAGCACACTCTACTTTATAAAATAAAACAACAAACACAGTAGCAAACAACAAAAGTGATTAGAAGAAATTATCTCAAGAGAATGTTCATAATTGCATCTGTAATCTTTATTGCATTATATTTACAGGATCACAAATAATATAGAGATTGTGACATATGTGAATACATTTCAGTGTTCAGGTTTATCTTTGCAGTCATTATATATGAAGTAGCACTTCAAGATATTTTATTTAAACATTACCTGCATATTAAACAGTTTTCCATTACTAAACTTTATTGAACAGTGGGATGGGTACAGTGGAACATTCCTTTAGTGCTAGCTACTTATGAGACTGAGGCAAGATAACCATGTATTTGAGGCTAGGTGTGGCAAATAACGAGAACCTGTTGCCTAAACATACCTAAAATTTGCAGGAATCAGACAGTTCATTGGGAGTTTGAAAATCAACAGTATTTACAGTAGGGCAAGACTGGGTCTCAGAGATCACTGCTATCCTGGGTTCCCCAACTAACAGAGAAGTTCAGTCGGAGACTGGCATAAATATGCTGGGCTCTGCAAAGAACCAGAAATGGGCATTCACAGAACATGCCTTTGAAGAATTTGCAGTTTTCATGGTGTATTGGAGCATGTCAGTCTTCCAGTACTCATTATTCATGAGACTGAGGAAAGAGGGCCAAATAAGATGTTCTAGGTCTCTAGAGACACCTAGTGAGATTCCGTCTTTAAAAAGTACATACTCTGACACTTACAGACTTACATTATGGGGAGGGGGAACCTCAAGATTTGAAGAATTAAAAAAAAACACAGTTAAATAAAGAATAGGCACTATTCAGTACATATGTTTAGGAATAAAGATGGAAGAGAGCTTAAAAACTAAAGGGATGTAGTAAAGGAGAAGGACCGGGAGAGAGTAAACCACATTTTCTAAAAGTAAAAAAGAGTTTAGACATGTCCAGTGCAGAATGCAGGTGTAGAAGAAGAAATAACACTGGAGTCACCACAAAGCAGGGTGGCCTTGACAGCCACGTGAAGAAAGCGGAATGTTACCTGAAGAATAAATGGAGAGACACGACAGAATTTGCTGAGAAAACTGACACGATAGTTCCACAAATACAACTGTTACAGGATCAAAAGCTCAGAAATGCAGAGCAAGTGGCCTATGTTAAGGGATCTTTTTCTATACTGATTAAGCAGCAACTGTGGATTTATCTGCTGTAACTTGAGCTTAGTGGTAGGGCAAGACTTTCAGATGTGGAGAAAGTTGAGGGGGGGAACCAGTAGCAGTTAACCAATGGAAGCTATAGGTGGTAAAGACAGAGGAGCAGTTTAGAGATCATTTTGAATAGCTATTAGATTCTAGCTCCAACAGCTAAGGTAAAGATAATGAATGATCTTCCCCAAGTCCTGTAATACCATGAAAAACGTTTAATGAGAATTAGAATACTGGATTACATTTGACAAAGCCCCTCTGGCATGTCCAAAAGCTAGGTTAAAAAGTCTGTTGGAGTCATCTACACATTGGAAAAGAGATTTAACTGATGGTGTAAACAGGACCATTTCATGTGCCTGTGCTGTGTGTCCTGCACAGGACACTAGGCTCTAGAAAATCACTATATTGATTAAATATTCTATTCTTCTCCATCTTGAGATTTTTCTTTTTTTATTGAGTTTTCTAAATTTCATATAACAGTTCTTAATAAAACTTACATCTCCTCATCCACTGATTCCCCCAAACCCTCACTGAACTTGGGTATTCTGATATGTATATTAAATCCCATTCAGTAAAGCTTTTGTACTCAGATGTCTTTCAGTGCAAATTCATTCACTGGAGTCTAGTCAGCCTATCTGGAGAACTCAGGTAAGGCCTACAGCAGTAATTAGAATTCAATTTTTCCCAGACTAGGGTGGACCCATTGCCCATTTCCTTGTTCCACGCTGGGCCCTTGTCTTATTCAGTTGGCATGGATTCTGTGCTCAATAGCATCATTGCCACAAGTTCACATGTGAAAGCTTCCAGATACCTGAAAGCCTCTACTTCCTGTTCATGAACCAGCCCTGGCTCTTACAATCTTTCCAAACCCTCTTCCACAATGGTTCCAGTGCTGTGGGTGGGAAAGTTTTAATACAGGAATTTTAGCCAGGGACAAACACTCTGTACTCAGTTCTTCTTTAAATCTTAGACATTTGTGACCTTCTGTGTGAATCACATTCTATGGTATACAGAAGCTTCTCTGGTGAGAGTTAAGAGACGCACTAGTTTTCTCTTTACCAGCTCCCCCACCCCTCAGTTCTGCTATGTTCATGAGCCTTGTGTGCAGAGCTTCAACTTTACACCAGTCACCTAAGGCCAGGCATCTCCCAGACCTTTATTCTCTGTTTGACCAGTTGTGGAGTTCTGCTGTAGCCTCCATCTGTTGCAAAAGGAGTTTCTTTGATGGGTGGTGTAATGTATGTTTGTTTGTATCTATAAGGATCCATATTTAGTATTTGGTAAAAAAATTCATTTCTCTGGAGATATGACAGAGATGTGATTTTCTCTGGGTTCTATGATCCCTCCAGTCCTGTGCATCAGTGTAAAATACTGCCAAATACACATGCATTAATATTCAGAATCCATTTGTGCATTTTCAGTGGTTTTTGGAAGCAACACATGTCCCTCTGGCTTCCCTGCCCACCCAAAGATCTACTCAGCTCTAATCTCTCTCCCTCTATCTGACCTCCCTGCTCTCTCCCCAAACCCAGCACCTCCATTATTCTCTCACCACTCCCAGTAACACCCACCTCTGGCTGGCCATCCCCCTCATGATTTCCCTCCTCCTCCACTGTCCCTACAAGTCCCCTTCCTCTTCCCTCCCAGCTGAATATTCCCACTTTCTACAACTGCCTTCTGGCAACATCTGTTCCCTAATACTCCCCTTCTTCAGGGGCCTTGCTTTCCTTTACATTTGTGATTCCTTTCCATTTTCTTGGCTCCAGGACTTACAAATATATATATATATATATATATATATATATATATATATATATATATATATATATATATATATATATATATATATATATATATATATATATATATATATATATATATATATATATATATATATATATAGTTTTATATATAGTTATATAGATGTGTATATATGTGTATATGAATGTGTGTGTATATATGTATATAAATGTATATATATATATGTGTGTGTGTGTATCACATATAAGGGATTCTTGCTACGATTCCCAAATGAGGGCAAATATATGTTTCTTTTTTTTCTGCATTTGTGTTACTTCACTTAGTGTAATGCTTTCTAGTTTCATCCACTTACCTGAAAACTTTATAATTTTATCCTTTCTTACTGCTGAGTAACCCTCCAATGACTAAATGTAGCACATTTATTTATCCATTTGTCAGTTGAGGGGCCTTTAGGTTGTTTCCATTTCTTAGCTGTTGTAAAGAGAGCAGCAACAAATATGAATGAATATATAGGTACTTCTCCAGTAGGATGTGTCCTTTGGGTGTATGCCAAGGAGTGACATAATCAGACCATATGAGAGAATCATATTTAGATTATTGAGAGTTTTCCACACTGCACTCCACAGGAGTTCCACAAGCTGTGTTACCACCAAGCGGTGAATGAGCTTTCCCCTGTCCCCACATCTTCACCAGCATTTGGAGGTTTCAGTCTCTTGATCTTAATTTGCGAGCCTTACTTGTGTAAGAAGGAATCTTAAAGTGGATTTTGTTTGAGTTTCTCTAATTAATAATGATACTGAGCACTTTGCCATCTTTATTTCTTCCTTTGAGAACTCTCTATTCAAGTTTGTAGTCCATCTTTTTATTGGGTGGTTTATTTTCTAATTTCTATGTTTTCCGAGTACTTTGTATAGTCTGAATTTGTAGCTGGTAAAGATTTTCTCCCACTCAGTGGATTTTCTCTTCATTTCCTTCGTTGTTTCTTTTGTTGTACAGAAATTTTAAGTTTAATGAGGTCTCACTTATTGATTGTTGACATTAATGCCTGAGCACCTGATATCTGATTTATAAAGTATTTTCCTATGTCTACATCTTAGAGGGTCCTGCCTATGCATTTTTCCAAAAGTGTCTGAGTTTCAGGTTTTATACTGAGGTTTTTTTTTTTGTTTTTGTTTTTGTTTTTGTTTTTGTTTTTTTATAAATTTGGAGTTGACTTTTGCAGAGGATGAAAGATAAGGATCCAGTTTCATTGCTCTAAAAGTGGAGATCCAGTTTTGCCCACATCATTGTTGAAGATGCTATCTTTCCTCCCTTGTGGTTCTTAGCAACTTTTTCAAATATCAGATGGTCAAATTTGCATGTCCTTATGTTTGTGTCATCTGTTGAGTTCCATTGATTTATCTGTCTGTTTTTGAGCCAGTAATATGCTGTTTTAAATTATTCTTTAATATAATCTGAGATCTGGTAGGATGATATCCCCAGCATTGTTCTTTTGCCCAAGATTTCTTTGCATATTTGAGGTGTTTTGTGATCTATATGAATTTTGGGGTGACTGGCTTTCTAGCTCTGTAAGGACTGTCATGGGTATTTTGATTGTAATTGCATTGAATCTATAGATTGTTTTGGTAAGATGGTCATTTACACAATATTGATTCTACCAATCCATGAGCATAGTAAGACCTGTCATCTCCTAGTGTCTTCCTCTGCCTCATTCTTTAAAGTTTTAAATTTTCTTTGTAGAGATCTTTAATGTCTTTGGTTATGTTTATTCCTAAGTATTTTGTTTTATTTTTTTTTTTCAGGTCACTGTGAATGGGAGGGTTTCCATGAATGTTTTTTTTTCTGATTGCATGTTCTTGGTATTCAGAAAGGCTAATAGTTTTTCTAAGTAAATTTCATAACTTGCCACTTTATTGAAAGTATTAATCATTTAAACAGTTTTCCCATGAAATTTTGGAGATCTTTTATGCATAATAGTATATCATCTGAAATTAGTGATAATTTGACCTTTTCTTTTCCAATTTATATTCTTGTCATTTCCTTATCTTGTCTTATAGCTCCCGAGCTTCAAGCTTTATATTGAAAAGGAGTGGAGATAGTAGTCAGCCCTGCCAGGTTCCTGATTTTAACGAGAATGCTTCCAGTTTTCCCCCATTTAGAATTATGTTGGCTATAGGTTTGTTGTATATAATTATATTATATAATTATATATATTTAATTATGTTGTGGTATGTTCCTTCCAGACCAATTCTTTTTAGACCTTTTAACATAAATGCATTTTTTGTCAAAGGACTTTCTGTATCTATTGAGAAGACTACATAATTTGTATATTTAAGTCTATGTTTATGTTTTATTACATTTATTGACAGATACATATTGAACCATCCCTGCATCTCTGGAATAAAGCTGACTTGATCACAGTGGATGAACTTTTTGATGTGTGTCTAAATGTGTGGGAGTATTTTGCTCAGGATCATTGCATCCACTTTCATTAAAAATAGAGGTCTACAGTTTTCTGTTTTTGCTGTGTCTTTTCCTGTTCTGTGTTAGGGTGATGCTGCCTTCAGAGAAGGAGTGTGGGAATTCTCCTACTGCTTCTGTACTTTTAAATAATTTAAGCAATATTCATTGTGGGTCTTCCTTGGAGGTCTTTTTAGAATTCTGCTATGAATCCATCTGGACCTGGGCTTTTTTTAGTTTGGAGGTTTTGTATTACTGTTTCAATTTTCTTAGTTTTTAATGGATCTGTTTGAATTTTTGATCTCTTCTTGGTTTACCTTTTGAGGATGTCCATATCTTCAGAAATTCATCCATTTTTTAAGACAGTCAAATTTAATGGAGTATAGATTTTAACAGTATTTTCTTACAGTATTCTGGATATTTTTGCTGTCTGTTGTGATGTTCTCCCTTTCATCTGTGATTTTGTTAATTTAGATTTGCTTTCTTCTTTTGGTTAACTGGGCTAAAAGTCTGTCTATCTTGTGGAACTTTTCAAAGAATCATCTCTTATGTCATTGATTTTTATTTTTGTATTGTTTTCATTGTTTCTATTTCATTAATTTTTGCACTGATTTATTATCTCTTTTTGTCTACTAGGTTCAGGGGTGCTTTGCTCTTGCCTTTCCTAAGTCTTGCTTTGCATTATTAAGTCATGTATAGGTGCTCTTTGTGATTATTTTAAATTTAGGCCCTAAGAGCTATAAATTTGCTTCTTAGGACTACGTTTAGTGTGTCCCAGAGGTTCTGCTGCACTGTATTCTCTTTTTCATTTAGCTCTAGGAATATTTTTATTTCTTTCTTAATGTCTTCTTTAAACCATTCATTATTCAGAACTGTGCTCTTTAATCTCCATGAGTTTGTGGCATTACTAGAGCTTCTTTTGCTGTTGATTATAAGTATTAATGAACTGTAGTCTGATAAAATGCATGGAATTATTTCAATTTCTTTGTATTTATTGAAATTTGTTTTGTGTCCCAGAATGTTTTATATTTTAGAAAAATTTACGTGAGCTGTTGAGTAGTAAGTGTACTCTTTGGTTCTTGTGTGGAATATTTTGTAGATTCCTGTTAAGTCCATTTCATTTAATTCAGATGTCATTCTTCTTTGTCTTTGTCCATTTGACCTGTCTATTGAAGACAGTTTGGTACTAATGTCACTGATTATTACTGATTTTGGGTTAATCTATGTTTTATCATCATGGAGTACTGTTTTTATGAAATTGTGGGCATCATAGTTTGTTGCACATATATTCATGATTGTAATGTTTTCTTGATAGATAGTTCCTTTGATTAAAAAATGATGTGGCCCTCTTTATTTCTTCAGATTAGTTTTAATTTGAAGTCTGTTTTATTAGATACTAGAGTTGCAATAGCTGCTTGCTTCTTATTGCCAGCTTCTTGGAATATTTTTTCCATCCTTTCATCTTAAGGTAGTGTCTAACCTTGAAGGTTTGATGAATTTCTTGAAGACAACAAAAAGAAGTTTTCTTTCTCGATTCATTCTGCTAGCTTGTGTCTTTTGACTAGCGAGTTCAGGCCATTGGTATTTAGTGTTGTTATTGAAAGATTTGTATTGGTTACTTTCCTTTCTAACTTTTTCATGTTTCTGCTATTATATCTCTCTGTTTACTTTCTGGAACCTCTTGGGTATCTTCATTCCTATCCTTGGTCCTTTGTACTACTTCAAGTATTCTCTGTAGGGCTGGTTTTGTGGGCATGAATTCTTTCAGTGTATTCATGTCATGGAATACTGCTTGATCCCCTTCAGCTATAATAGATAGTTTTGCTGGATAAAGTATTTGGGTTTGACATCCATCTATATTGGTCGTTTAGAACCAGGGGTACCTTGGTCCAGGCTCTTCTGGTTTTCATATTTGGCACTGAAAATCAGCTTTAATTCTGATGGGTTTTCTTTTATATGTAACTTGCTAATTTTCTCTCTAGGAGCTTTCAATAACCTCTCTTTGTTCTATACATTTAACGTTTTACTATGATATCCTGTGGGAAGTTTCTGTCCCTGTCATGACTAATGGGTGTTTTATGTGTCTCTTTAATCTACATAGATAAGTCTTTCTTTAATTTAAAGAAGTTTTCTTCTATAATCTTATCCAAGATCTGGTCAATTCCATTGGTCTGAGATTCTTCTCTTTCCTGTATGGTTTGATGTATAGATATGCTCTTTGCATGTTGTCCTATATTTCCTGCATATTCCATTCCTTTGGTTTTATTTATTAATTTTCCCTAGTCATTTCTTAATGAATCCTAATTTTCAGCTTTGTCATCCAGGCTTGACATTTTCTTTCCCAATTATGTTCTGCTTATGAGGCTTTCTCCTTTTGTTTCCAATTGGCTTATTGTATTTTTCTATTACATGATCATTCAGTTTGAGTTTTCTTCTATATTTATAACTCTTGTAAATTCACTTTTGATATCCTGAAATTTTTTGATATTTCATTAAGCTGCATATTTGTATATTCTTGAGTTTCTATCACAAGTTTATGTCTCATTGAGTTCTTTGTGTTTTCTTTAAGTTGTTTGTTCATGTTTATAATTGTTTTTTTTTTTAATTTTGTGTCCTGGCACTCCTCTGGGTGGTCCTTATTGTACTGTACTTCTGTACGACTACTGGGTGCTGTTAGGGACATAGTCTCTTGGTTTTTCATATTATTTGCATTTTTCTGATGCTTTTTGGGCATATGGATGTTCTTTGTTGATTCTGTGTCTGGAAGGAACTTCTATTATGACTTTGTTTAATTTTATTTTGGTTTTGTTTATACTGTTTATGTACCTTGGTTACTTTTTGTTCTGGTGTAAAAAAAATAAATTGGCATGTGTTTCAGTGTTTGCATAGTATTAAACTGTTCTTAGTAGTTGGTGGGACATGGTAGTAGGTAGACTGCTCAGGGTAGCAGTGGAGTTGGCCTGCGTCAGACAGATCAGAAGCCAGTGTAATCCATGCTAGGGGGTTAGCTAGTCTGAGTTAGGAAGCTAGTCCGTAGATCTGAAGAATTTGTACTGGAATGGGCTTGGGTCCCAGGTTAGCAGGCAAGAGGGTGGGAGAGTGGTATAGGTCTGAAGTGCTGAAGCTGCAAAGGAATGGGATGGAGGTGTGGTGGCTGGATCTCCCTCATCAGAGTCTTAGGTTTTTGGTAGAGCAGGAGTCAGGGGACGATGAGTGTGGGGACCATCTGAAGAGTGACGTAGCCATCTGTACTAAGGTGTTTGGCTAGTCTGGGTTAGGAAGATAGCCCAAAGATCTGAGGCAGAGGAGTTGGAGTGGGCTTGGGTCAAAGGCTAGCAGGACTTATACTTTGTAAGTGAAGTTTAGTGGAATAATGGTGTGTTCATGAGAGAAGGAGGTCTATACACTGTATAATTTATGCCCAGTATTTCTAACACCCAATCTCTGTTATCATACAACATATATTATGCCCCATGTGTACATAATTTCAGTGGCAACATGATTTGCAAGAATCTATCAAAACTCAAAACAGACACAAGACAAGCCCATTCCACCCTCATATGAGTAAGCAGGAAACATGAGAGTAAGGGAAAAAATGCTTTTCAGTTGACCCACAACTTGATTCTCACACAGAGGAAAGCCATGCATCTCTAAAAAATATGAGTGAGCAAGATCTTATTATATATTATTTTTATTGCACGGTGCTGACCTGTAATAGCCCAGCACTTCTACTGAGTGTAATGACAGAGAAAGAAAAGTTATTACAGCCATAGCTTCCTCTTCCCTTTCTTAGACATTAGAAAATACAAGTTCGAGAGTTGTTAAGTGTGTGTCAAGAAATGACATAAAACAGTTGAGTTAATTTGTGCAATATTTTCACAGTTCTGGTAAGAAGAGAATGCATATACATGTGTTGACTGTAAAGCACAAATTGTGTAATGATGAGTCTATATGTGTCTCAATTTATCTTGTATTTGCATTTTAAATTGCAATTGTAGACTGTAAAGACAAATGGTCCACTGTAATTGTACCTTGTTTCCAGAGATTGCATACTGAACAGTATTCGTTATACACAGGGGAAAGACATAATTTTACAGCTAGACTATGACTAATGTCATAAATGCAATACTGAAAATGCATGTTCAGAAATTTTATATCCACATAGGAATTGGCTTTTTAATTAGTATTTTGAAACTATTGAAAAAAAGTTGCTTTTCCCTTAAAATGATAAGACATTTCCAAGAAGGACTAATTTTTCCTTTCGTTACATCTCTCTGCCTTTCCCTTGATAGGAAACAAAAGCAAAACAAGCAAACAAAAACTTGAAGTTCCTCAGTATGAACAGGCATTTTTAAAAAATACATAGATTGGTTTAAATTTTATTTTCTGTTACGTTTTCATATCAGGAATCACAGAGAAAAGATTAAATATCTAAAATGCATTTAAGGAACATTAATTAAATAATTTTTGAAAAAAGGCACACCTCGTTAATATAATCTCATTTTCTCAGGAATGAACAAATATATACTTCTAATCTCTTTTGCTTTGAATATTAATGAGGTACATAAAATGGAAGTCAAACCGTGGATCTGGAAAGTGCAATATGAAGTGAAACGATCCAATCTCAGAATCACAATGAGGCATGTTCTCTCTCATAAGCACATTCTAGTCTTTAAAGTAGTCTTTAAAGTTTGAATAATGTCAAAAAAAATCTAGAAATTATGCCAAGAGGGAATATTAGGTAATGAGTAAGGATAGAGATGGGAAAGCGGAGACACGGTACGTGGAAGAGGAAACGAATCTGGCATCAGTGTGGGAACAGAGGGCTGGGGGCATGTGGGAAGAAGAACCAGAAAAAACATTTCGTTCAAATATGTCATAACAAAAACTCAAAAAATAGTATGCTAAAACAATTTTTAAATAAAGTTTATGTGTTGGGGGTGCATTAAGAAACATTTGTATTTCCTCAAATAATAAGAATCAAAATTCATTTTTATTTAAAATGTCAATCAATTTCTGTATTGATAACTACAAGTCTTTGATGTTTGATCATAATATTCCACATCAATTTATTAATCCCTTTAAAAACTAGAATTATATGGTAATTATACAAACATCAAGCGGAGCGTGTGAAATCAAAACATACTAGAAAAGAGTTGCTCATAGCTGCCAGAATATTAAAAAAAAAAGTTAAACAGGTGATCTTATTTAATTGAAGCCAGAATCCTCTAAATGCGGACGTGGGGATTGAAACAGCAGGCCAAGAATATGCCGCTGTCCTGCAATTCAAACCGCATTGTTTGTTGCTAGTCTTCTTTACCCACTTGACTGGATGAGGAATCCTACAAGGTACACACCTCTATGCACGTCTGTGTGCTTGTTTAAGAGGTTTACCTGAGGAACATGCCATTTTCCTACGGACTGGGATCCCAAACTCAATAAAAAGGGAGAAGGATAAAGTGAGCGGAGCTCCAGAATTCATTTCTCAGCTTCCTGGCTGTGAATGCGACGGGATCAGCCACAGTACCTTCCCTGCCACAAAGAGCTGTTCCCACAAATTGTGAGAGAAACAGACTTTTCTAACTGAGATGCTTTTCTAAAGCTTTTCACCACAACAAGGAGAAAATTGCCTAATTCACCAACAAGGGAAAGACATGAAGAGAAGTCTACCCATGAATTCCCTTCTCACATAAGAGCTTGTGTTCCAACCTGCTTCCGAGCATGGGTTTGCTGATGGTCTCTTTCCATTAACAGAAGTTGCTGTTATGCCTTAGAACCAGCCCGGCTATGATTGACCACATAGCACAAACAGCTCAGCAGGTAAAGACACTTGCCACCAAGCCTGATGACCTGAGTTTGATCCCTAGAACCCAGGCGTGGAAAGAGAGCCATCTCCCAGAGATTGTACTATGTCTTCCACATACATGCTCTGGCACACACACATGCATGTGCATGCACACTAATGATTCCACAATTATAAAGATAAGAAATTTTAAGCAAATTATTAAATGAAAAATAGTCAGATGAGTCAATACCACCATGAGTAGGGATAAATAGAAACTGGCATTTCCAGTTGTTCCTGCCCTTGTTTCACAAGTTAAGAGACTGGCACCTTTCACATCCATGTGGCTTGATTCGTTTCTGGGTTTTAGGTCAGTGTTGCTTTTCTGCTTTCAATGACTAAATCATATTTATTCTCACTCAATAATACCCTCAGTTCCAAATGACTTGCATAACTAAAAAATCTGAAATTAACATGCCTTAATCACTTGAGTAATATATAAAGCCCATAAAATCAATTCATAACTATTACAGCTGTAATATCTTTTCGCCAACTCTGTGTGCACTCCAACAAATCATTACTTCATAAATTAGAAAAAAAGATAGGTGAACTCCACCTTCACATACTTAGCAATCCATTAAATTATTTTTATACCTTCCACACTGCACCTACCTTCCAAAGTTTATAAGTAATTACCTCAAATCCCCAGTACAAAGTGTCTCTGCCTACAAGAAACGTCTTACAATAATGCATTGCATAAACACATCATCAAAGTGATGGCAGATGCATAATTTAAAAGATGTCAGTGGAGGACCCCCCCCACAATAACACACAATGGAATGCGATGGACTGGGCTGTTTCACAAAGAATTGGTTAATATATGCAAGAAAATAGATGATTAAATTGAATGTTTTCATGAAGAACTGGAATTAATCTTGAAAGAAATCATCTAAATTCTAGAAACAGCAGAACAATACTAAATTGTACAATGCAGTGTGTGCTTTTCTCAGCTCATTTGACGCTGCTCTCAAAAGGCTGGAGAGCTGGCTCCTCAGTTAAGGGTGTAGGGCTGCTTTTGCACAGCACTCCAGTTCAGTATCCAAGCTGGTCAGTACATAACTGCTCAGAACTCCAACTGTAAGGGGACCATATGCCCGTGGTCTCCCAATCACTGCACTCGAATGCACATCCCTACACACAGACACCTAATTAAATATAAAATATTTGAAAAGATAACATAATCAGAAACCCTTCAGGATATCCCAACTGAAACACAGATAAAGCCTAACTACAAAGCAACCCAACAGTACGTAATACACATACAAACATCTGGAGTGTCCATCGGAGGAAAAGAGAGAGTAGAATAGAGCCATATTTTAAAGAAAACGATAAGGTGTTCAAGAAGTTGATGAAACATATCACACATGATAAATTGCACTGAGAATACGTTATCTGAGGCCTGGGAGATGGCTCAGGAGTTAAGAGTACTTGTTGCTGTATCATGAAGAGAGTTTGGATCACAGCGCCCAAATCACTGAGCTCCTGATATCCTCTTCTGGCCCCCATGAACACCTGCACAGACAAGTGCACAAAACCCCCAAGAACACACACATGCATAATAAAAATATTAAAAATAAATAAATGATAAAAATAAATTATTACAATTAAATAACACAGCTTTTCAAATAAAATAAACAGCAATGTGAAGGAAATGAAATGTCTAATTCTATACTTAAAAGTGGGGAAGTTCCCCTGCTTTGTTTACTATTTTCTAGAAATATCCAGGGGTGAGTTTTTCAGGTGTCTTCGAATCTCAATCAAGGGTACAATCAAATTGTCTCATCACAATAACTAAATGTTGGCTTGTGGGGCACTGATTTAGCTAAGTTTCTTTTACTGTGAGAAAACACTGACCGAAAATAGTTTGGAAAGAAAAGGGTTTATTTAAGCCTGCAACTCTCAGGTCGCAGTCCAACATTGTGGGAAGTCAGGGAAGGAATTCAATGCTGGAAACCAGAGGCAGGAACAGAAGCAGAAATGATGGGTGGATACTGCTTACTGGCTTGCTCCCCACAAGAGGCAAATTGAGAGAATGAAATGGGTTTATTTTCATAAGCTCTTTAAAAAGTTCACACCACGGTCTTTCAGTGTTCTTTGTGCTCCCAGGGAATTCTTCAGTAACTGTAGGCTTCCTCCAGTTAGAGACACCTCTGGGTATCACCAAGCCAAATTCATCTTTTTTATTCTGTTTGACTAGAACCACTTCTGTCTGATATCACAGCCTCTTCTGTAGAGGAATCTATATTTGAGATTTATTTGATTGACTTACAAGATAGGATCTGAGTAGTCCATCAATGGCTGTCTCACTCGGGAGACTCTGAGAATCCTGTAGTTAGTCCGCTAGGCTGGATGTCTCAGTAGTCCCAATCTGTTATTGAGGTCTAGAGGATTCCTGGACAACTGCTGGTCTTCAGGCTATGTTAGAGTCTTAAGAAGTTGATTCCCATATTAGTGAAGGAACACCACAGTATCAGAGTAGATAAACTCATTGGCAGGAGGGAAGGCACACCAACAAAAACCACAATTCGTCCTACTCGCTCCTTCATTGGCTGCCACTAGAAGGTGCTGCCCACTTTGAGAACAGATCTTCAGGCTTCAAATAATTTGATCAAGAGAATCACTAACAGGAGGGCCCAGTGTCTTGCATTATTGTTGATTCCACATCAGGTTACCTTGACAACCAAGATTAGTCTTCGCAGTCACTAATGAAGATGGAAATTATTTAACAGATTTGTTAGAACGTGAGCCTGCCTCTTTACAGGCAGCAGACACTTTGAAAAGGTCATAGCCAACAGCCTGAAGAGGTCAGACCACATCTCCCTGCAGCATAGTCTGCTGTCACTTGATAGGTCTCAAGTGGCTCATCTTTGGTTCTTTGTTATAAACTCTATGCTTAGCTAAATTACACGATGTGAAGCTTCTAGTAGCCCATCTCACCCAACTTAAAATATTCTGAGATTTCTTTTTCTTGGGATTTAATCATGGAAGTGTTCTGATGGCTACTTTCAGAAGACCATCTAACCCCAAATATCACTATCCTTCTCACTGAGTCTCTCTCTGAGCGCTCCCCCCTCATTACTTTTTCTCATTCTTAATCTTTACTTTTATTCTTTATGTCTATGAGTGTACTGCCTACATGTATGTAAGTGTATCCCTGTCATGAAATGCCTACAAGGCTGGAAGAACATGTGAGATCCCCTGGAACTGTAGTTATGGACAATTGTTACCTTCCATGTGGATGCTGGGAACCGAACCCAGGTCCTCTGCAAGAGCAGCCAGTGTTCTTAACCACTGAGCCGTCTCTCCAGCCCCTTCTTTTTCACTCCTAATGAAGCACCTCTCCAGGTTTTAAAGGGAATTATTTCTCTTTCCTTCCCTCTAAAGACTTGACATGTTTAACGTCCATATATTATGTTGCTTCTAATGTTCTTCTGCTCATCAGTTCAGGTCACTTTCTCCTAATAAACTGCATCTTCTAAAGGGAATTGCATGCCAACATCCTTTCTGGATCCAGTGACCACTCCTGATTCCCTTACATACTTCATGTCTATGGCACACTTACAGTACATACAGGCATAATAGTAACGAACATATAACAGAAGTAAAGTGCCATCATGTTAATGGACTTTCTGTATGGAAAAAATAGCTGACTTGCAATTCATATCATGCATATAAAAATTATAGTTTTGGGGCTGAAGAGATGGCTCAGCTGTTAAGAGCACTGGCTGCTCTTGCAGAGGACTGAGGTTCAAATTCCCAACAAGCACATGGTCCATTACTGTATGTCTAGGAATCAAGCGCCAATCTCCACTGGCACTGCAGGACATGAGTGTACATTCATAGATACAAGCAATATGCTCATATTCATAAAATAAAAATAATAAAATTTCAAAACATATACACTTTTATGCTAGATCTAAATGTGAAAAAATAAGTTATCATGCTATTGCACATAAGCTTCAGCGGAGAAAATCAAATAATATTTAAATGCTGTCATTGTAAATACTATAGCAGATAGGTATACAAGAAGTGAGAGGAATGGAAAATACTTTCAAACAATTGCATTGCTAAGGTTTTCTCACAAGACCCAGTAATAGGCATTAAAATGAGAGCTGAAAACACAGTGCTCACATCTTAAAATCTGTCCCCTAAAGAGTCATCACTTTTTAATTATAGATAGTAACAGACTGAAATTAGAACAATATTGACTAAGTGTGGGTAGAAATAGCAGAAGCCACCAAAGTGATTGTTTTAGAAAAGCACCAATCATAAGATATATTAACATCATGTACCATTAAATCTACTCTTGGAAAAGGCAATATGGCTTTATTAGTAATCTCAAGATGAGTAAGGCAAAGTAATCCTTAGAAACCATCCATGAGCTCCATATTCATGGAAAAAATTGCTAAGTAATCTACAATACTCTTCGCAACTTTTAGTCATGCAGGAGAAGGAAAACCTGTACAGTTGTCACAGATGGAAAATTTAAGGACGGAGGAACAGGAGGGCGATGTCAGATCAGAAAACGATCCCAGAACAGAAAGGGACCATCAGCAATAATCCCTGCAATCCCTACAAAATCTACTTGTTTGTAAGCCTCATTCTCATATTAATTCCTGAGTTTGGGTTCTTTCTAAGATAACAACTCAGCATTAGGAAAAGCATAGGCAAAATATTTATAGGAAGGATATTTGTAGTACTGGTACGAGCTTGTTAAACTCTTTACAGTCTCATACCCAGCAAATTCATATTTATTTTTAAATAAACCTATATATCTCTGTCTTTAAAAATCATATGTGAAAATACAGCATACATTAATGCAAAATTTAGTCATTGAGAAAATTGTCATAATAAATATTGTACAATTCAAATGTGCACTTCAAGTGGAAAATTGAGAAAACAGTGAGGAAATTCAAAGGTACTCTGACGTGTTCTTCTTCTAATATTAGTGGCATTTATAAATGAATTATTTATTACCATTCAGAATGGGAGTAACTTAATTAAACATACCATGACATGAAGAGAAGGATCAATGTTTTTATCAGTTGTCTGTATCTAACTTGCTTTTTGTTCGTTTTGACTTGACGTGCGTTTATTTTCATGTTGTTATAGTTTTTAATAAGAATCAAACACAGGTTTTTCTCTTTTAATGGTCTGCATTTTGTAAGTATAACAATCAAAATATGTGCCTGGAGGCTCTACTGTCTGAGGACTTCAGTTTATTCAGGTACACAACCATTTTGAATCCGTCATTTTTGTCCTTTGGGATGATTAAGAAATTTCTCCAAGACTGGGTTCTGCGATACAGAGAGAATTTTATTTTGCAAACGTCAGTCAGACAGATGGTGACTGGTAAGTGGCGTCCCTGTGTGACTTTGCACCTATCAAATTAAGTCAAATAGGGCTTGATTGGGCATACCACCAGACTTAAATAAGAACAGTCACAGCTTTGTAATAGGCAGCTTCAGTGGCTATGACTGCTCAGTACTAGCATGACTTTATTGTTTGCTTTCTGTTTTCAAATAAATCAACATCTGTCTGCATGGAATGAATTTTAGCTGCCTTACCTGCTCGTGATATTTGATTTAAGTTTCCCAAGAGATATCGAATTTATTGTTGGTTTGTATTATCACTTAGAAATGAAAATTTTACCACAAAATTCTTGGGTGATATAATCTGATGTTTGAGAAATTATATATGATTCTGGTTTGTCTACAGGTCATCTAAAGAGCAAGCCTCATAAACTGACTTAACAGGAATGTTAGTTACATCACAAATGACCATGTACCACATTATTTTTTCCTTAAAATGTCATATTTCAGAAAAGTAATCATTGAGAAAATAAAATTTGAAAGAATATGTTGGTGCAAACAAAGTAAGAAATATTTTTCTTGTAATATTTTAATTATTTGAGAATTTCATAGTTTCATAAAGTATATTTGATCACATTCACAACATCCTCCTCCCTTAACTCCTCTGAGACCCACCCTTCACATCTATCACCCTTCTAGATTTCATGCTTTTTTACAAAATGATTTGTTTATTGTATTTTATGCATTTTGATTTACAGGTATGAGTGTTTTGCCTGCAAGTGCTCCACACCCATGCAGGCCAGAAGTGGGCGATGGATCCCCTAGAACTGCAGTTACCCACAGCTGTCAGCAACCATGGCCCTGTGGGTGCTGAGAATTGAAGGCAGGTCCTCTGCACGTGCAGTCAGTGCTCTCAACACTGAGCCATCCCTCCAGCCTCATGTCCTTTATTTTAAGTCTTCTGAATTCAATTTGTGCTGCTCATATGTACTCATGGTTATCTGGCTGTCCACTGGAGCCTTAATGGCCTACCAGGGCCAACAGCCCCTAGGAAAAGTGACTCTCCCCTCACAGGCGTCAGTGGACAATGCTCCACAGCTCCAGGTCGAGCAGGTTCATCAGTCTCTCCCACTTCCATGCAGGAATGTTTCCTGGCTTGATTTTGTTTAGACAACCACAGCAACTGAGTTCCTGAGTGCTTGCATTCTATCATTTACCAAGAGACCCTGTTTCCCCCATCCTCCAGGACTTTCAACTCTCATGATCTTTCTGCACCCCGGGCCCCCAGTACAATATTCTGTAGGCCTTGGGGACAAATTGTGTGATGTCAATGTTTACAACATACATTTTTTAAGTAGTATAGAAAGTAAATGTGAGATTACTTTTTTTTCAGTCCAAACTAAAAGAACTTTCAATTAATTTCAGAAGACTTGAATTTAATTCATTAAGTTATTACTGTGGAGGAGAGATGATTTCGGGCTTAGAAAGGTTTTTAGTATAAGAACTTGGGTCTTTATAATACTCTCTCTTCTCTTTCTCCCTTTCTTCTCTCTCTGTCTCTCTCTCTGTCTCTCTCTCTCTCTCTGTCTCTCTCTGTCTCTGGTCCCTTCAGAACACTGGTACCTAGATATGTGTGCTATTCCCTTAATAGGGAGTCCTGAACTGTCTAAGAATTGGAAAAGCAAGCACATACTCATTTCTCTCTGCTCCTGACTGTGAGTGTGATATGACTAGCTGTCTTAAGTTCTTGCCTCTTTGACACTCCTTCTCTGAGGACTGTCCCTGGAATTGAGGTTAAAATAAACCCTTCTCCCCTGAGTTGCTGGATGTTTTACCACAGTAACAGAAAGGAAACTAGACACGTAGACTCATATCACTTACTTTCAAGACATCATTTGACCAGGTTCCTATGCCTACTATCTGTCAAAAATTCAAGGATTATTGACATCTTCCTTCCTTTTCCCCATAAAACACTTTGGTTGGAGCAGTTCCATGCTGCTTTTCAGCAAGGAGTTGGCATGCATCTTTAATGACATCTGAAGGCAGAGTCTCTGTGTTGCAATCATGAGCCCGGTGGCTTTTCCTCTCATTAACGTACAGTGGCTATGTACAGTACAAGCTCAGTTTCTACTAGTCATCTCTGTCCTGCAGAAGAAGAGCAGAGGTTTTTCCACTAACAGTAAGGTCTTTTCTCATCTCCGTTCTACAGGAGACTCATATCTGAGTTGGCTAGAAAAAGTGATCATGATTCAAAGATGTCATTAAGGATCCAAGTTCTTATAATTCTGTGTTGTTTTCATACTTTTTGATCACCTTCTACCAAGGTTATCAGAAGGTGACAGAAGATTCAGATCAATGTAAATAGACTTATTTTTAAACACTGCTTGGATGCTTAATTCCTTCAGAGTTCTAAATCAACCAAATAATGTCTACATTTACATTCCTGAATAAATAGCATGCAGATTTAGAGGGGAAAAGAAGCAATGCTTAGATTAACAGTGTTTTTATAGAAGAACTGAATAAAAATAAAGTTGGAAGGGGATGAATGTACAGCTCAGTGGGCTCAATCTGGGTAAAGAAAGCAGTAAATTGTAAAATCAATAAAAGACATTTGGGAAGTATTGGCCAAGGTGAAGATAAAGAGACTTTGTTTCTAAAAACAATGCCTCCAGGACATCAGATGATAGAAACAAATTAACAATAATCTACAAGTCTTAATATTACCCCTTAAAGTTTAGTTTAATTTTTAACACATTCACCTATAGCTACTCTAAAAATCACCTCTCACAACACTGAGAGCTGAATGGAATAAAATTTTTAGTTACTGCTGTGGTTAGAATGTGAAATATCTCCCACATATTCAAGTGTTTGAATGCTTGTTCCCCAACTGGTGGCCTTATTTGGGAGAGGTTAAGGGATCTTTAGGCAGTTGAGCCTCAACAGAGGAAGTAGTCTGTGAGGGTCAACTTCTCAGCTTTACAGCTCGGTCCCATTTCCTGTTCATTCTCTGCTGAGTTTGAATGTAGTATGACCAGAAACTTTCTGCCCTTGCCTCCTTGACCTCCCTGCCTGCTGCCATCTCTTCCCCATCAAGGTGGACTCTGCCCTTCTGGAACTGTAAGTCACAATAAACGCTTCCTACCCTCATTTGCTTTTATCAGGGTATTTTACAATAGCAATGAGGTACTGACTGAGATAGCTGTTCACCATCAGACATTATTTTGAAACTGAGTAGAAAATGTCCATATTTAGCTATGCTCACAACTTAATTTGCATGATCCCAATTCTCTTCCTTCCAGCCAAGGCAGTTCACTTAGCTGGTTTTCTAGATCCATTCTACTGTGAAGAAGTGTTTTTCTGAGTGTGAACAAGACTTCATTTCACTACCATTTCTCAAGAATGTTTTATTTAAATGATATTCTGTGTTGATAATTTTTCTTTCAATGCTTGAAGAATTGTATATTATTTCCGTTTGGACCTCATGGTGTCTAATGTAGATGCCATGTGAATTGTTTAACTACAGCTAGTAACATTTATCATTGACTGCTTTTAAGAATTAGTATTTTAAAAAATATATTTTATGTCCTATTTAGACCCCCTTTTCTATCTGCAACCCCCATTTCCCCACAAGATTTAGTGCAGTCTGTGATACATGTTAAGG
The DNA here is from genome assembly GCA_035773235.1 of Eospalax fontanierii. Taxonomy (NCBI): domain Eukaryota; kingdom Metazoa; phylum Chordata; class Mammalia; order Rodentia; family Spalacidae; genus Eospalax; species Eospalax fontanierii. The sequence continues at coordinate 45,885,931 of CM069547.1, read as the reverse complement.
TCTATCAAATCAAAATTGTGTCTGAAGATGTCCCTCTGTATGAATTCATCCACTGTAGCCTGTTCAGCCTGTCTAGCTAGTGTCAATCCCATAAAGGAGACGAACTCTATCTCATCCAGTCATGATGAGCTGCCAGGGGTTTCTTACTGTTTTCCTCTGTTCTGTGATGGGCGTTTATGTTGGTTTATGTTTGTATTGTGTCTTCTGCATACTGTCTTTATTGCTGTAAGCTCATATGAGTAAATTCCCAGCACCAGGAAAACGTTGTTTCCTTGTATTCATCTACTACTTCTGACCTTACATTCATTCCTCCACATCTTCTTCAATGGTTCCTGAGCCCGGGGTAGCAGAGGTTTAATGTAGGAGCCCTATCCAGGGACCCACACTCTGCATTCTCTTATTTTCCACATTTTCAATAGTTGTGACTTTCCATGTTAATCTGTTATATGAGGAAGAGTTATGCTGGTGAAAGTTGAGAGATACATTAATGTTCTCTCTGCTCCCTGTTCTACTTTATTCCATGAGCTTTAGGTGTAGAGGTTCCACTGTAGATGTGTTTCTTAGGGATGGGCGTCTCACAGAAACTTATTCTCTGTGTTTGACCAGTTGTAGAACTCTGTAATAGTCTCCATCTATTGTAAAAAGATCCTTAGATGAGTCCCGAGAGAAATACTTGTCTGTAGATAGAGGATGCATATTTAGCATGCCCTAAGAAATTACGTTTGTTTAGGGATGTGACAGATGTGGATTTTTTCTAGAATTATGATCTCTCCAGCCTTGTACATTTGGCTGTGTTTATAGTACCATACATGAGTTCTCTTCTATTGATCAGGTTTTAAGTCAAATTAGACAACTGTTCTTTTAAGATATTTTTTACTTAATTTTCAGTAGTTTTATTATCTTGTATCTAGGCAAGAATTTATTTGAGTGTTTCTGTTTGGGTTGACTATAAGTTTAGAATTTTTTTAACCACATTTGGGAATTTTGATCCATCATTTTGTTAGACGTATTTTAGAGTCTCTTTATGTTTTTCTTATTCATTAAAATTCTGATAATGTAGAGATTATTTCCTCTGCTGCTGTTCCATAGTTCTCTAATATCTATTCATATTTTCAGCCAGTTTCCTCTGTATTGTTCAAACATGGCAATTCTTAGAAGTCAATTTTTAAATTCAATATTTCTTAGTTTTATCATCTACATTTGGTTTAATACTGTCTTATGAGATATTTGTCTATTTATTTTGTGTAAAAGTGAGTGTACATGCTTTTTTATCTCTCTGTGGGAGGGTGTCTGTGAGAGACCACATGTACATATATGTGCATGTGCATGTGGAGACTAGCATTCACTCTCTTTCATTTCTTTTAGACAGGTTGGCTCACTGAAGTGAGAAGTCATCAATTCAGTTACATTAGTAGCCAGAGAGCATCAGAGAGCAACCTGTCTCCACACCATAACACTGAGATGAAAAGTACACATTTTCAAGGTGGATTTTTATGGGCACTCAAGGGAATTCAAACCTAAGTCTTGTGCAAAAAATGGTGATTAACACAGAGAACCACAAATGGCCAAACATGTAGAAAATCCTTCTCTTAAAAAATTGTTCATTGTTTTTGATGATCATCTTTGTTCTTTGCCTATGCCAGGCATCTGTATGGGTCTGGTCAAAATAAAATAAGTTACCAAATATAATGTTCTGAGCCACATAGATAAAAAAACAGAATTACCTTTCTCTAGCTTTTCAGCAGGCCCTATAGACAAGGCACCAACATAGTGAAAAAGAAAAAATTTATTGTCAGTTTTTGTAATTAAATCTGAATGGGAAGAATCACATTTCTTATCTGCCTACATAAATATTCTATGGTCACGTAATACCAGTTTAAAATTTTAGATGAAACCAGAAATACTAATTAAACCTGCTATTGAAATAATGTATCTTTGAGTTGGCACAATTCTCAGTGGGTAAAGGCCCCTTTTCTCAAGTCTGATAGCCTGGGTTTGATCTCTGGAACTAACAAGGTGTAAGGAAAGAACTAGAACGGACATCTGCAAGATTACCTCTGATCTCCATACATGTACTTCAGTACCTGCTCCAATAATTAAATGTAATAAAAATAAAAATATAGAGATAAAATAAATATTTTAATTCAAATTTTCTCAAAGTGTATTTTTCTTGAGTCTTTGCGCATTTCACACAATACATCCCAATCATATTCAGGTCCACCTCATCTGAACTCTCATATCCCCCCACCAGATTCAAGACTGGGCACCCAGATGTTGCTCATTGGGAGTTCATCCATTTGAAACTAGTCAACCTATCTAAAGTCACTGCCATAAAGAAGATCAACTCTTGAGTTTTTATTAGGTCAGGAAAAAGATATCTACGTAGAATTGTACAACTTTGAAGTGTTTTAACATTTTAGGATCCATTTAAGATTTCAAGACATTCAGAAAAAGAGGGACATCATCTCAATTACTACTTACATGGAATTATAAAAACTCAACATAAGATAAACTGTTAGAGAGTCAGCCTGGTTCAGTGTTTTTAAAGTTGGATCATGTTACCTTTATAATATATAAAGAAATGAAATTAATGTAGTTATTTTAGTAAGAATAGTTTCTTCTTAGGAGATATAGTTCCAATCATCTCTAGCAAAGAAAAATTAACCAAAAATTTAAAGTAATAGAGCACAAGCAACACAGAAAAGAAATTCTCGCTCATATTCCCTGCTGATTTCAAACTACTTTAATTACACTTAGCTCATTTTGAGTATTTTCAGCCAAAAATTTCACTCAGGCTCCCTAAAGTATCTCAAGGGGCGGGGAACAGATTTCTTATTATTGTATAATAGCATTTAATATATTAAAATGACATTTTAAAATGTCAAGAGGAAGCAAATCTGAGCATGTGTTTTTGTATAGCTGTCTGTATGTGCTCACAAACATATAGATGTGAAAACCATGAGTCTGAAAATCACAGTTTTTAAACTAGTATTAGCAAGTTTTAATAATTCAGTAGAAGATTAAATAAATAGTGCATAATGTCACTAATAGTTTCATGGCATGACACACTCATGAGTGGTCATGATGTATTCTCTCAAACTATGAAAGTGCCCATACTTTACTCTGTAATGGACTCCATAAGTCTTTAAACTTGCTTTTGAAATAGAGATCCTAAGAATCGCAGAGCCCAGCAGAGGTCAAGTGAGTCCAATAACAGGAATGGCTGAAGTTGTTGACAGGTACATACTTGGGCCAAATTCAGGAAGAAGTCAGTTTTTAACTCCTTGCTGATCACCTTGAGACAGTTGGCATGGGAGTTATCATTTGCCTTTCTGGAGTAGTTGCAATAGATAGTAAGTAGGTTGGCTTCCTAGTCTGATTTCTCTTTTTATGTATGTTCAGGTCATTCCTCATGCATGGCCATTCTTCCATGAGTCATATTCAAAGCAAAGCAAGTGATATCTAAGTGTCTTCAGGATGTAGCATTATAATTCTCAAGTGATGTCAAGAATGAAGTGAATGAGGCGAGCTCCCACAGGGAAAATGGAGAGTGATAAACAATTTCAACAATTGTGACAAAGCTTTCTCTCCACAGTAAAAGCAAAATTAAATTACTCAGTATCCCAGACACTGGAAATCACAGGACTTAGAAAGGCAGGTGACCATAAGAAAACTAAGTCAAATGCTTCTCTTAAGCAAAAACAAGGATGAATTACACTGAATACCCACATACTGGGGTTTGGGATGCTAGATGTGAAGAATTTGTAATTCAAATAGGTAAGTTTAGAAATATTAAAATGGGCCACATATAAAATGTAATGACACATAAAAATTAAGGTGAGATATTTCAGAGGCAGTTTAAGGTATGGTGGATGTCCTCTCCTCTGTTGCTGTGTTAAAATGCCATGCTGATAATCAACTGAGGGAGGACACATTTACTTTGGCTGGAATTCCAGGTTTCTGTACACCATAGTCTGGAAGTTAAGGAGGTTATCATTTGAAACAGCTAGTCACATCATATCCACCATCAAGAGCAGAGAAGTGAAGGTATACATGCTTGCTTGCGTCCTTGGCCTCAGATAGATTTCTCTACTTTTAGACTGCCCAGAACCCCCAGGAATGGTGCCATCCACAGTTCCCTGGTCTTCTCATATTAGTTAACTTAAGGCAGTTCTCCAGAGATGTGAGCACAGGCCAACCCAACATAGATGATCCCTCTCTGAAACCTCCTTACAAGTGAGTCTTGATTGTACCAAGCTGACAATTAAAACTATCACAGTGCATGAAAATTATCAGTAGCCATGTAGCCAGCCCCTGTTGTGAATGTCATAGACAGTACTGATCAGTGACAAGGAAAGTGTTATGAACCAAACCCATAAGAGTAAGTGTAGGGCTGTTAAAATACTTCTCAGCTGTAACTGACCTGGGAACTTCAGAGTCCAGCCTCAGTGTACTGTGTAGTAGCTCAGATAGGGAAAGTTGGAAGGGAGAGGTAGAGCAACAGAAAAATGACTGAAAACAACAATGCAGAACTCTCAGGAATAACAGTACCAAATATCTATGGTTCTTATTCTTATAGAAAGAATTGCCCCATATTTGGTGTGTTAAATGTTGACAATTTTTTCCACAGAAATAGCAGCACCTCTGCCTTGGTCAGCAGCTAGCCATTTGGCTTTGAGGACTGTGGAGGTTTTCTGCCTCTACATGTAAGCATCCACAGCCAGTCCTATCAATTATTTATATGACTAAAAACCATGAGCATTACCCAGTGGGACAGACATGAAGTCATCTCCATCATCTATGACAAATTCAGAAAAATCAAAGGATAGAAGAAATCTTAGGAAACCATCCCAAGAACTTATAACTAGGAGAGTGAAGGAAAAAAAAATCCCAAAACAAACAACAACAATGACAAAAAACAGTAACAGACTCAAATACAATATGCCAGTGAAGGAAGTGTGCATAAGAGAGTGCTAGTACTCAGTTCTCCTTCCTTCCTTTAGAAACTAAACACTTCAGAGCATGGTGAATGTCAACTTTGCATGCTAGTGAGAAAGATACATAATACATTGGGAGAACAGAAGGAAAATAATTCTCATACAATTCTAAGAATTTTAAGGCAGAATTTCCATAAATTCCATCACTCTTAAGAAAGTGATTTGTGCATAATATGGAACTGTAAGAAAATAGAAAAAGCACCATTTTCTTAAGCTACAAATGGTATTTGCTGTGAATCCTTAGTGGGCAAAGGGACTCTTTACAGAAGAACACTTCATTTATGTTCTCTTCTTTTTGCATGAATCCACACAGAAATGTGTATCAGACAAAATGAGAAGAGTAAATAATAGTCATAACTACATCTTTCTCCTGAGGCAACATGGAGAACAGAATAACTTTTGCAATGATGAACGAATCATAATTGGGTGTTAAAATTTTATATTGCTTTTGGGAAGTGATCAACTTTATTATTATTTCCTAACGAGCCAATTAATCAAATCTTCATAGGCTTGTTTACGTCATTGTTAATGGCTGTTTAGCAATAAAACTATTGCATACAGCAACATTGAAGTCCAAATAAATTTGGTTCTAACACTTAACAAATGATAAAGAATAGAATTCTCTTCAATTGCCTTATACATGACTAAAAAGTTATTCTTTTCATGTAATTCATGATTTTAATCTAGTGTCTAACATACAAGATATCCAATTTACACACACACACATGTAAAATAAATCTTATATAAATATATATATAGTGCAATTTGATTTATCATAGTGTATACAGAATTAAGAATAATGAACAGAGAGGAGCGATAAAAATGGCTTACCTGGTATGAAAAACCAGAGGGAATACAGTAGCAGCAAACACACTGAAAAATTACACATAAAATATCTCTACAGCAGCCTATGTGTATACGTGAAAGCTATATATCAAAAACTGTACCCGACACGAGAAACCTTCCATTGAGTTGTTGGCTAGGGTAGTGCAAGAGACTCAGTGAACTTTTGCCCACAAACCTTGTTGTCTCCCAGAACTTGAAGGTCTCTACTGGGACATTCTGTGGACACAGGATTTGGAACAATGGAGCTGGAATTGACGTGGAAGCCATTTCCTGAATGGTAACTCTCATAGTTTCGGAGAACACTATGCAAGCTGCTAAGGGAGAACATCATTTGATGGTTCACCCTCAAGTTTAAGACCCAATAAACACAACAGTGACTGGCATGGCAGACTACATTGGGGCAGTAGTAGCACTTTTATCTTGGGGTGACATGAACGGCAATGTACTTGGATTTAAAGCCCACTAAATGAAATTGAACTCACATGTGACGCTGTAAACATAGCCAAACATACATGGCTGAAGTGGTAATAAATCTTAGAGAAAGCCCCAAGGGTGTTCTATGCCTAGACAAATGTCATTTCTTACTATGTGCTGAATACAGAGCTTTGTGTGTACAGACAATACGACAGTCGCCTTTCATCAAAGAATCTTCTCTGGTAACAGATAGGGACTACAAAGGAGTGCCACAACTTATCACACAAAGAGATCATGAAATTCCCAATCCTAGGTGACATATCTACAATAGAACCTCCATACCTAGGGCTCACAGAACATGGTAGAACAAGGGACAGAGGGAGCATCAATGCATCTCTCAACTCTTATCAACATGCAACAGAGGTCCGTAAACACAAAAGGACACAGATGGCCAAAGCATAGAGAATAAGAATCTGAAGAATGTGGGTCCTTGGACAGGTCTCCAGTATTAAACTTTACATACCCAGGGCTCATGAACCATTGAAGAAGAGAAGGTGTAAACACTGTAAGAGGCAGGACACTTAAAAAAGAGTCTGACAGGCTCTTGGGACCTTGCTCAAAAGAACATACAGCAATGGTTGTCAGCATGCACAAGACCCGAGCAAACCCAGCCAGACAAAAACCCAGCATAGAACTGTGAGAATTTGCAGTAGGACCCAATCTTAGCTGAAAAACTATTGGCAGTTGATTACTGCTGGGTGAGGACAGATGATATTCTTAAAAGGAGGTTAGTCTAGATATGTTGACTAGATGTCAGTGGATGAACTTGCACTGAGGGATATTTGGGGACATTAACTTGACTTGATAGAACTTAATGTCAATGACAGAATCCATGAAATCCAGCGAGGGGCCTATAGGCATGTGCCAATGGGGAAGGGGGTGTAAAGATGATTAAGATATTATGTCTGAAATACACATAAATTCAATAATTTCTTCAAAAAGTATCATAAATACGCATCTGGAGAATGACTCAGCAGTTAAGAATGGAGTACTGCTCTTTCAGAGAAACTGAGTTTGGTTCCCAGCACCTGAGCGAGACAATTCCCAACTGCCTGTAACTCCACCTCCATGGTATGTGGCACACTCTTGTTGATTCCACAGGCAGTGCACCCACATGCACACATGCCCGAACACAGAAATGCACATGTATACATAATTAAGTCAGAGCAAATCTTTTTAAAAGAATAATAAATATTATTAAGTGCTGAGTCAATTGATCTAAACCAAGAATCAAACTGATAGCTTTATTTTGTTTTCATTTAAAAAAAAGTTTATGTAAAAAAGTTGCATAGTCTACTATGTAGCATGATTGTGTATTAAGAGCTATAAAAGCCAGTAAATATTTTGAATTATTTAAAATATTTTAACAAGAAGTAGGATAAATTATTATTATGAAATCAGTACTAAAATATTAAGATTTTTAAAAATGAAATCACATAGAGGGTTTAGAACTCTAGTTTCTACTATAACGTACTTCTTTGAGTATCCTGATTTCCAAGGAGTGTCCTCAAATGAATTTTCAAAGGACATAATGAGATCAAAATGTGAAATATTTCTTACCTTAAGTAGGAAAAGGAAAACTTTGACTGTAGCATGAAGGAGATCCTGGTTTAATTCCCAGAAATAGGAAGGAATGAAGAAGAGGCAAGAAGGGGAGGGGACTGTAGGGTATTGGAGGGGAGGGCACTGGAGGGGAGGGAGAAGGGAGAAGAAAGTGGATGGAAAGAAAAAAAAAAAGAGAGAGCCAAACAAACAGTAAGGTAGCAGACAAAAAGAGGGACCAGCATTCTGCACTCCTGAGGGAAACCTGCTTCTATGCCTCTGGAAATAGAAACCCCAGAGAGCACCTGCAGAACAATGCTGAGTGAGGTCTGAGTCTCAGAGCCTTGCCAACTGTAGAGTCACTGCACACATCTGTACCATCTGGTCACATGCATTAAAAGAAACAATGTCCAGGAGCTATGCAATGAAGGCCAGAGATGACCCTGACTGAGAAGGGGAGATGCTGTCAAAGCAAATTGCCTTTTCTGAGTTCAGGAATTACCCAGGGCAAGGAGAATGCAGAGCCACACACAGCTAGTCTCCCTGTCCCGGAATTTATGATTAGAGACAGATTTTATCGATTTAAACAAATCAGTTTTGACTCATTCAACTCAAGTGTTTTAGGGAATTTCATGGCTCTTACACAAGGAAGATAGAACTTTGATTCAACGTTTTCCTGTGTAGCTTTGAGAGATTGTTAGTAAAATTTGTCATATGTCAGATGGTATCTCTTCCTGTGTCTGTATCTCACGTGACCTGGACTACAAGTTACGACTCCACTGTACTAAGTTTCATATAGTGATTCTCTATCTATTGCTGCATAATACATTTTGACGAAATAATTTTCTTACAAAACAGGAGTGACAGTCAGCTTGGTGGAATAGGCCTAGAATCCAGCTACTCAGAGAGCCTGAGATGGGAAGATTGCAAGATCAGGGCTTGCTTACGTTGCGCAGTGAGTTCAAGGCCAGTCTGAGCAAGATAGGGAGACTCTGTCTCAAAGTATTTGGAAAATTGGTAGATTACAAGAAATAGAGTATAGCACAGTGTTAGAATTCTTACCAACAAACAGGGCCTTCAAGTCAGTGTGCTATATGGAAACACAGGTCATTTATATTTAAAAAATTTTAACCTGTGGACCATTTCTCCACCCGTCATCTTTGGTATATAGATTTTTAAGAATTCAGAAAACTCTCCACTTTGTGGATTTAGGTTCCTTGTCTCGCCTAGTTGCAGTGTAATGATGAGTTTACGTGAGAACAAGGGGTCACTAGAGTAAATTTCTTCTCGTAGAGCCTTAGTCTATACCTCTGATTTTCCCATGCAATGCACCCATAAGCACCAAATAAAACCCATCACAGAGGATTGGTTTGGCACGGCAGCCAGACAGCTAGCCTAACAATTGGTGTTTGGTGTTTTCAAGGGTGAGTATTCCAGGTAGCAAAGCTGGAACCACAGTACCATTGTCTCTCCTGTACTTAGAATGTTCATGATGCTTTGTCATCTCCGTCGTTCTCTGTTATTCAAAATTACCACCAAATGTTGACTGGTGCCTTGGAAGAATGGTGATAGACATGTCACTTTGAAATGAAAAGTGTAGAATTGCTAGATTTGCTTTTCAGTGTGTGTCTGTGTACTATGTGTCCATGTTCATAAGACTGTGTACAGGTGTGTGTGTGTGTGTGTGTGTGTGTGTGTGTATGTGTGTGTGTCTTTGTGTTTGTGAAAGTCAAAGGTAAATGTTAGGTATCTTCCACTTTCACCTAACGCCTTATTTTCCGAGATGGGTTCTTAAACTGAACTTGAAGCTCTTTAGTGCAGACAGAGTGGCTATCCAGGGAGTTCCTGATGTCCTCTTGTTTCTACCCCTTACAGCTCCAATGATGGGTTATAGACTCCCTGCCTAACATTATCATTTTATATTATTTTAATATTTTATTATTTTTATTTTATTTATATGGTGTATTGATTAGATGTATGTAAGCGCACTTACGTGCAATGACCACACAGGTCAGAAAAGGGCATTGGATCCACTGGAACTGGAGTTACAGATGGTTGCTAGCCTCCATGTGGGTGCTGGGAATGGAACCTGGATCCTCTGCAAGAGCTCTTTACTGTTGAGCCATTGCTCCAGTTCCTTTGCCCAATATTTTATGTGTGTTACAAATCTGAACTCTGTTCCTCGTGCTGGCCTGGCAGGCACATTATTGACAAATCCATCTCCCCAGTCTGTAGTAGACATGTTTTAAATCTCCACATTAAATGTGTAAAGCAAAGGGGAATTGGCAGACTCTGGGTCTCTAAGAATTATTTGCTCTTCCCAGCCATATATATCTCCATTTTAGGATCATCAAGAAAGAGCAAGAAACCAATAGATTATGTGAAAAATCTAAATGAAAAATATCGCAGTACTGCTATATAAACACAAATGGGACATTTTCCTGGTCTAAATATTATTGTTATTATTTGAATTTGCCAATAATAGTGCAAGCTGTACAGGAAATGCAAGTTTTGGTTTTGTTTCCCCAAAATCAAACATTACAAATTCAGTGCATATGATTTATAGGGTTGTAAATGATGCTCGAATGCTTCACATACCTGCAATACTGGCACTTGATGAACAGGAGCTGCTTAGTCCATTTTGTGGCAGACAAACCAGTCATGTGCCTGATACTGCTCTCCCACCACAGGGGGAGGCACATAGAGTCCCACCATTGCAATTTAAAAATCTGTAGTGAAATTAATTTCCTCTAGTTATAGCTGTTTATGCAATCTTCACCTCCTATTAACCACACACACAAAAGAGTGATTTCAGTTCTGCCTCTTTTCTCTAAAAGCAAATAAGCAGGAAGCAAATGTGTTGCTGGGAAGAACAGGAAGGAGAAAAAGGCACTGAATTTGTAATCTAATATGTCATTCCTTGATTGTTTATTCTAGTTGTTTATTCTAGATTATTCTACAGTATTGTTTATTCTTAACAACTGTAGAACTAGATTCAGAATTGCCATGGACTACATACAAAATTTTCATTTAGGTAACAAAATCATTAAAAGTTATCGGGGGTCTCAGCACTCGGGGCCAGCCCGAGGGGACCAAGGTGAACTCCGCAGTGGGGGAGGGGGCAAGTAGACCCAGAGTTAACAAACTCTGGGAGCTGGACAGGGGGCAGGCCAAGCGGATGGCACAGTAAGCTCGTTTATTGAATAGGTGCAAAAGCTCGTATAGGTCTGGATAGTCAATGACCTTATGGGGTGGGGTCCCAAATACAGCCAATAGTAAGTTTCACCCCAGGTAGGCAGGTTCTTCCCAAGTGCTGAGCAGAAGCTAGTCTCATGACTAGCCAGAGCAGAATGCCACACCCACAGGAGCCACTCCTCTATTCCTCCTAGCACGTGGCCTGGATAGGCCCACCTTGCATTATGCCCAACAAAAAGTCAGTAGAACATGAGGAAAATATGGTATTAGACAATGTTCTAGGTAGATAATATATACATATAATTGTGCATATTTGAAATTAGTTTTCAGGAACAGATGTTATTCAAATTCTGGAAACCATCAGCATTGTCATACATTGCGTATAGGGTGAATTTCACATCCTATACAAAACACAATAAATATGTGATTTTTATTGATTGATTGACTCATGGGGACACAATCTTATTTTAAAGACAGATAAATAAAGACCAGAAATTCATTTTTTGATTAATGCCATCATATTTGTTGTGTTGGGTAAAGTCAGTAAAGACAGCATGAATCACTTCACTTTTCCATCCCATATTATTCTTACTATAATTGAAGAGAAAAGAAGAGAGCAATGGCACAAGGAAAATAAGACAGAAAAGACAGAGACATGAGAGTTGACACTGCTGTTAAATGCTTTTGTAGAAGTCTGACTGATTCCCAGCCCCCCTGTTGGGAAGCCCACCACCTTCTATAACTCCAGCTCCAGGGGATCTGACATGCTCTTCTGGCTTCCATGAGAATGCACATTCATGTGCACATGCAAATACATAGACATACATTTAAAACAAAAATAAAATAAATCTTTTTTTAAAAAAACAGAAAAGATAGACAATTTGCATATAAGAGGCAAGTGAAAGAAATATTGTAAATCACAAAATTCCTGGGCATGTTGATAAACATCTTTAATCCCAGCATTTGGGAGGCTGAGGCAAGCAGAGATCTCTTTGAGACTGAGGACATCCTGGTCTACATAGCAAGTTCTAGGGAAGCTGGGGCTACAGGGAAACTGTCTCTAAACAAAATGAAACAATAGCAACAACAAAATACCACATAGAATTCTGAAGAACTAAGCATCTACTTTTATATACATAACCCTAATGTTAACACCTTAGTGGGAATTATGACTAATGATTCTAATCTTTATTCAGTAACACAAATAATTAAAAACATATTTGGATTTAAAGACAGCATTATAATATAAATCTCTGTCAGAAGCATGTGTCCCCCTTGACTCTTGACCAGGCAACTGACATGCTCTGACCATATTTTTTGCAATGTTACAGTCTGTGATAGTTTAGAACTTAAGTGTCTCCCACAAGCTCATATGGTAAAGGCTTTATCCTAAGATAGCAATGCTCAGACGTGGAAGCTCAGGTTAACAATCTGAACATGAGAATTCTGAGTCCAGTAACACATAGATCCTTTAATGAATTTGTGATTGAAAGAGAAATTAGCAAGTGTTAGACACATTAAAAGTACAACCTACTCAAGTGAAGAAGATAATTAGGGATTGACCCTTAAGAGAGTACATCTTGATCTCAAGCTCTTCTTCCCCGTGCTTTCAACTCCACACAATGAGGAATCACCTAGCAAGAGATTCCTCATGAAGAATTAGCCAGAGCTGATTGGCCTGGGAGCATAACTATGGAGAGTTAACTTAATTAAAAAATTGATATAGAAGACTCAGCCCCAGTGGGCAACGCTGTTCCCTGGGCAGCTGGTTCAGAAAGATATGGCAGTGGAGAAATGACACTGAGAGCAAACAATGATGATGCGTGTTATCTTATTGCTCTCTACTGTGGATCTGACGTAATTAGCTAGCTGAGTTCCTGCTTTGACTTTCCCCAAATCATAGAACATCATTTGGAAGTGTAGGGTAAAAAATCCTCTCATTTCCTTATATTGATTGTTGTAGGCATACTTGTTCAAGAACAGAAATGGGAGTAGAGTGACTCCCTCCGATCGGCATAGGAAGATCTGTCTTCTATGCGGATAGTCTCATTTAATCTGCCACATTCCGGACCCAGATACAAGAGCCAAGTTATGGTGATTGGAAATCTCCAAGGTGATGAGGAAAACTGATCTTTCCTACGCTGCTGGTTCGTTTTGGTCCCCTAGGAAGCAGCCTCAGTTAAGGAACATTCCAATTCAGACTGGCCCACTGCCATGTCTATGTGAAACAGTCTTGATTCATGACTAAAGTGCAAGAATCCAGCTCACTGGAGTTTGCGCCATCCCTGTGAAGGCCAGGATGGAATGCGTTAGAGAGCTAACTGAGCAGGAGCCAGGAAGCAAGCCAGGAAGCAAAAGTCTCCTTAGTTCTGCCTCAGTTCTCGCTGGAGTTCCTGCCTCACTTCCCTCAGCGATGCAATGTTCACCTGGAAATGTAAACAAATAAATAAATCTTTTCCTGCCATAAGTTACTTTTTGTGTTGCTGTTTATTACGACAGCAGAAAGCAAACTAGAAAACCACCTTTAAGTTATTTCTCTCCCTTCTCTTATTACAACAATGAAACGCCTAAGACAGAGCTAAAAATTAGCGTGAATGTGCTGTGGTGGCTTTGCCACTTTGGATTCATTAGGCTGAGAAACTTTTCAAAAGATTGAGAGAAGGAATAGGAATATCGTTCTCCACAACTGTACAGCAAGCTCACTTCCTCACAGTTTCTGTGACCAAAAATGATCTTGTTAGTTCGTTTGGCCTTGTGAAAGGCTTTTGAACTACTGCTCATTCTAGAGGTTATGCTTCCAAAGCACACAAACATCAGGCCTCGTCTTTCCTCTGTACCTGCTTAAACAAGCTTTTAATTAATGAACCTCTAGGATTCCCCAGAGTGCAATCATCTGGCATCTGGCAAGTGAATCTTGAACGTTTGGGAGGGAGATATTGTGTGATTATAATCCTATTCTTGGACAGCATGACTTTTTTCCTGTCATCTTCTATTGCTTGAAGTTAATCAATAAAATTAGATGTGGACACACATGTCTACAACCACAGAACTTGGGAATGCTGGACGATCAGGAATTATATGCCATCCTCAGTTAGACAGAAAGTTGAAGTACATCCTGGGATAAATGATACCTTCTCTCTAAAAGGCTCCCTTCCCCACAGAAGAAAAGAGAACAAGAAGAATGAATTAATAAATAAAGCCTGCATTTAAAAAGGAGGACCTGTGACCTATCTTTTGAAAAAGTGTATCGAAGCATCTGCAGATGTGCTATAAAATAAACAAAGCAGAGTCACACCACCGAACATGTGCGCCTGAGTATTGACTTGCGGATGCCTATAAGACACAGTGATATATGAAGCACCTCTTAAACATCGTTTTCACTCTTGGAAGATGTAGTTGGAATTCTAATTGTAATTGTCATTTTTGTACCAGAAATACTCCTCTTAAAAGTAATAAAAGAAAATATTGACAAGGAAGAGAAGAAAAAAATGGTTTAAACATGATTATAGGAAGAGGAGGAGATTATAATGTTAGACATAAAAATAAATTTGCATGTGATTTCACACATATCACAGTCCCTCCACCCATGACCTGGCAACTGGATTATGGTGGGTACTAACAGCCACTCCACAAACATTACCACCTCCTCACAAGAGAAAAAGTGTAAGACATTTATTTCCAAATTTTTCAACCACTACCTGCCCTGCTTTCAGAACGTGCTCTGACCGTCACTGAGTATTTCTCTAGCCTGCCTCAGCCACTTGTATTTGGATATAAGCTTCAAGTCATTCAACAACACTATAAATACCTATAAAAGAAGGTTTGATTTTCATCAGGGATGTGACCCCTGAAAGGCAACCCATACTCTAGAAGATGACCCTACACCTGTGAACACATAGGCGGGACTAAGTGGACTCAGTGGATTTTAAAAAAAGGAGCTCATGAGTTTGGGAGAGAAAAATGGTAGGTGGCTAGGTAAGGAACTGGAAGGAAGGGAAAAGGGAGGAATTTGATAAAAAGTTATATGCATGAATGAAATTCTCAATTAAAAATTAATATCTATAAATTTAAAAATACCAATAGTTGGTTGACTGAAGCTTTAAATTTGAAATCTGCATGTGATACATGCCCTTACTTCAAAAACAGAAGAGAATTTGAGAATTAGAACACCTTGCTTCTTTGAAGTATTTATGAAATGTCTTCAGGATTTTCACCAAAATTACTGCCAAGTTACAAAATTCTGTGATCCTGGAATCAGTTTATTATAAACCTGGGAAAATGCCCAAACCTGCTAGTTTTTAATGTCTTCCTGGTGTTCCTTGACAGAACTGGAGGTATCAAATGTCTTCAATTCTTCATTTCACTAAAACATGTGTTATTAGCTGTAAGGATCCAGAATGCTGGGAAGTTTTATTCTATAACTAGACATTATGATGCAGAGGAAGAGAAGGTCTCATTCACACAGTCTCTTGAATATTTCCAATTAAGAACAGTTCACTCAATTAAGAATTAGAGCCTACTTCAGTAACTGAGAAGATTAAAAATGTTCACATATTACTAAACAAAGCTAGGAGAAATTGTGAGAAGAGAATACTAATCATAATTTTTTATCATATAATCTTCATCAGGTACTTCAGAGGAAGTCAGACAGTTCAAGCATCTTACTCCTTTTTATTATTTGCTTCATTATTATTGGTAACTGATATGCAAGTGGTCCTTAGGTTTTCTGCAATCCTGTCCACTAAGTTGGGATATAGAGTGAATCACAGCCCTCATTCTAGAAACACTACATAAAGAATCATGTGATCTTGAAGTAAGGTCTATATTTTATTACTGGAAATTGGGAGATTATGAAATTCAGTATCTAAAATAAGCTCTGAGATTCAGAAAACAACTCAAGCTCTAGTCTAATTAATTTTTATTTTATTCTATTAGTTTTATCAGTAGAAGTATACTCTCGTTATCTTGAGAAGATAATTAACCTCTTTGTGCCTCTGGTCCTTATCTGTAAAATGACTTAGCTTATAAAGTCAATATGAGAATTAAATACAATAATGTCACTTAACTGCTTATTTTGATCCTTAATATACAGCAAACATCCAGGAAATAGTCTTAGTTTTAATAATAGCCCCTGCTTTGTTTCACATGAGGACGTTAAGAATTAGATTTCTATGTAGATTCGAAATGGCTTTTAAATATCTTTTTGAGACATGATCTAGTTTATGGAGACCATGCTGACTCTATGATCCTCTTGCCTCAGCTTTCCAAGTGCTAGGATTTTCATGTGTGTGCCTCCATCTTGGCTGATGAATGACAGTTAATCCTAAACCAATCTTTATGACCTTGATGAATTTTAAATGTAATTTGTTATTTTTCTCCTTTAGATAAATCACTCCCAAGATTTCCCAGGAGCTACAATATCATCTGTGTGTCTTGTGACTCAAATGTTGGTCCATGAGCTAAAGTCACTCTAAATGTTTGCTGGCAACCTGTATAAGAACAATGAGAGTAATATTCAGAAATGTATATGTCAGCATAAGGTAATACATGGGGTCAGTGGATTTATTTTATAGGCTAGTTGATAAAAATATCTCTCCATGATAGACAAAAAGGAAGCACACACTGATTCCCAACACAAGACTTTGGGGGTTATTCTTCCAGAGTAGGTAGAACTTATCACCAAGGCCAACCCTTTGGAAGAAATAAAAGAATCTATTACTTTATTCAACTCCATGGTCCCTATGTAATGAGAATGTCCTATTAAAAGGTTCTTACTATCAGAACCCAATATGCTGAAAGATGATCATAAAAATCAATAAGACATTGTTAATTCAGAGAAAAAAATGATGACTACTGTGAAGAAGTTTTCAGCAAAGTGTGAACAAAGTATCATCTAAGCATCACAAGACACCAAAAATATTAAAGGTACCCAGGTACTACAGGAGCCATTTAAAGCAGATTATCTGTTCCCTGTTGTACTCACTAGCATTCTGCTGCTATAATTAGTGCAGTGGCTAAAAGCAACTTAGAGGAGAGTTTATTTTGTCTTACAGTTCCAGAGGGATGGAGTCCATCATGCAACAGAAGGCAAGGTGACTGATTAATGGGTAGCAAGAGCTGAAAGCCCCTGGTCATATGTTCTACACACACACACACACACACAGGAAGCAGAGAGAAAGAGGGGAAAGGAGGGAGGAGGATGGGGAGAGCAAGAGTGTGGGGAAGGGAGAGGTGAAGAGGGAGAAGAAGGAGAGGGAGATGGGAGGAAAGGAGAGAGAGAGAGAGAGAGAGAGAAGATGGAGGGGGGAGGAGGGAGAGGGAGAGGACAAGAAGAGGGTTCAGGATATAATCCCTTAAAGCTGCCCTAGTGATGATGTAAATCCTCCTGTAAGGCTCCACCTCCTAAATCTTTTACAACCTCCCCAAACAGCTCAACTAACCAAGGACCAAGTTTTCAAATCCATGAACCAATCACAGTCATTTCTCACTCAAAGTGCAATGCTTGTCATTTCTAAGACCTAGTATTGAAGAATGAAGAGTCCTGAATTCAGAAGTGGCAAGGAGCAGAAGTAACTGGTGAGAGGGGAGAGCTAAATTAGCAAAGACTTAGGAAATTCCTAAACTGCTATCTAGGGCTGATGAATGCTGTAGTGTGGGCAGGCTGAGTAAAGCATTAGCTGTCAATCTGCTGCTAAAGTGATGGGTATTTTCAGCAAAATCTGTGCACTTCGCCTTACCAAGTAAGAAATCAATTTCTCTAGTATCTACAAAGCATGCAATTTCTCAGTTCTTATGGCTTTTTTTAGATAGAATTCAACAGCCAATGCACCTTGTTCCTCCCAAGCGCTAAATTAAAACCCAGACTCTTTATGTTGAAGGATATGACTGGAATGTTTTAGTGAAGAAAATGGGTGTGAAAATTATGAATTGGGCAATAGAATTGAGTTGAACCTGTAAATCTTAGAGCACCTATTTTGAAACCCTGTTGAAAGTCATTCAATGTCTTCTCTGAAATTAAGGTCTCTAGGAACAGAGTCTCTTGCTGCAACTTTCCATAAAAATATCTCATTGCACACTGCTCATTTCTGTACACTTGTTTTATTTTTACCTGTGTGAATGGGTGTGTATGTATGTATGTATGTATGTATCTATCTATCTCTATATGTGTGTGTGTGCATGTGTGTGTGTGTGTGTGTGTGTGTGTGTGTGTGTGTGTTCCTGTGTGCGAGTCCCATATGGAAGCGAGGAAGAGAATGTCAGATTCTCCAGAGCTGGAATTCCAGGCAGTTGTGAGCCACCCATTCTGAGTGTTGGGAAACAATTTAAGTCCTCTGTCAGGGTAGTAAGCACTCTTAATCTCTTTCCCATGTCCCCAGTCCTCATTTTTAAAATATATTTTTACTTGGATTTGTTTCTCACACTTCAAATCATTGCCATATTAAACATTAAACTTAAACTCTTCATTTGAAAACATCACGTTATTTTACTGTGACCTGCAAGACTGAAAGTCTCTAAGCCACTCATCCTCCTTTTTAAAAAAAAATATTTATTTTTTATATTTTATGTGAACGAATATATTGCCTGCATGTAAGTACACCCATGTCACGCAATTCAATGGAGAAGAGGGTGTGGCTTCCCTGGAACTGGAGTTACAGTTTGTGGTGGCCATGTGGATGCTGGAAATTGAACCTGGGATCTCCTCAAGAGAAGCCAAAGCTCTTAACCAGTGAGCCATCCCCGGCCCCCGTCTTCCTCTTTCATACGTGCATGCCACGCCTCGTCCATCTCTTCTGCAAGTTCTTCTAGAACGCTTATCCTTTTCTGGCATGTCTGCCACAGCCGCCCAGTCCCGGCTAACTGCACTGAACCCTTGCTTCTTTTCCAGAGTAAACATGTCCCCTTGACTTCTGCTAGTTCACCTTCTCTTTCTTGTGTGTGTCTGCAGGGTGGATTTGGGGAATGTTATTTCATGTTAACGTGATGGTTAGTCTATGATGGCTCTGTAAGACAGAACAATTAGGAACTAATCTTAAAATCTGTAATTTCCCATAACACGAACTAACTACCGGTGAGAATGTCTCAGAGAAGATGGGAGTGGACGTTGAACAGATGGATGACTGTGCTCCTCAACTCTCTTAAGGTTTCACATTCTCCCACTGTGAGAGAAGAGCTCCATTTCCAAAAAGAATATTCCCCAGAGTCTTCCCTTTTCAACTTACTAAGAGTGATTGCTAATTTCTGTTGAGGAATAGCAGGCACCAAAATTTCCTGTATATTCTTTATTGAGGGTTGTGAACAATTTTGAATAGTGGGTGTTATAATTATATGGATATTTATAGTCATAATTATACTCAGGCATAATTGACATATATTTATAATTGATTATATTTATAATTATAGTTGCATTTATAGTTCTTGTTAAACTTCCAACTCCCTGCTTTGCATCTGTGACTTTAACTTTGGATGGCCCAGCAATGAACAAAGCAATTGTAACTATTCACAGATATAATTGGAATAAATAATATTCATCCTCAATATGAACATAATTATCCTCACTATATAATTCTGTTATTTAGAAAATATTGATATCCCAACAAATTTCATCCTGTCTTCTCATTATAATTCTCAGATTCTAATTCTCTAAATAGTCATATATACAGAACTGGTATTAGATAATACTTTGATCTTATCAAAATCTGTATTTGGGATGTTACATTTTTCCTTTAAAATCTTTTGTTTTTTCTTTATCTTTCTTCCTTTCTTGCCTCATTCTATAGTTGCTGGGATTACAGGCATAAATTATCATGTGGGGCACAATTTAAGTTTTTGTCAGAACGCATTTAAAAAGATATAAAATCACAAGATTAATAATAATAGAAATGTTAGTATATCATTTATTAATTTGTGCACATTATGTATTCGAGGCAGTAACAGAGAAACAACCATTTGAGTTTATTGGTGATATATTCTTATGATTTAACATGTTTACACCTATGCTTACACTTATCTATAATTTTTAGGCAGAGCAATTCTGCTCAGCAATATGCAAGGCCCAGTTAGCTGACACATGCCCCTGTGAGAAAAGTTCTGAACAGGATGTCCATGTTCGGTTCTTGGGACCTCCTTCTGACATGTTTCGAAAACCAGTGACAAAGATATTTTTCTCTTGAGTAATTACTAGGTTTGATGAAAAAGTTTTGAATTTGGGAATCCAGCTGTGGGGTTGGGGAACAATCACAGAGACCAGAGGAAATGTCTGTGCTGAGAAAGGAAAATAATAAGGCTGGTGTGTATAGGAGCAGGAGACTGTCCTAAGACCAAGCGTCCTTTGCATCATGACATCTCCAAGCTTCCATGTGGCAACCGAAAATTTCCTAACTTTCCTAACTTTCTAGCATCTCTCAAAAGTATATTTTCACAGATTCAGTGTCCCCATATCTAATGCATAAATTTTTGTATGTAATGCATTCATCACAATTTATCTTAAGGATAGACACAATAATCATTCTTCACATTTCTGAAAAAGATCATGGAGGATTAGTGCCAAGTAAATACAGCATCTTTTCCTATGAACTTAGAAGAAGGGAAGATGTGTAGCTTCATCTCCATCACAGATGCTTTTAACAAAGAGCAAAAGAAGATATATGACAAACCAAGGAATATAATATTTAGTACATTTTAGTTATGCTTTCATCCCAGTTTATGAGCAGTAGCTAAGTCGGTCATAGTGGTGCACACCTTCAATCCCAACATGGAGAAGACAGAGGGAGGTAGATCTCTGTGTCTTCCAGACTAGTTTAGTCTACATAATGAGTTCCAGGCTAGATGGAACTCAGGTTACAAGGAGACACTGCTCAAAAAAAAAAAAAAAAAAAAAAAAAAGACAGAAAAATAGCTTTTTAAAACAGCTAAACAGCACTTCACAAGATGAAGCTTATGTCTAATAGTATTAAGCAGACCAAGAATCGGTGTCTGAGTAAAATACAGACCCTCATAAAGGGGACATTTGTAATATACCTGTTCTTCCCAAGGCTCAGGGATCATTATGGAGGAGTGTGGATAGGTAAAATTATAGTGGCTAACTGCAGACTACAGAAAACTATTGTCTTCTAGGCATGAGAGGTCTGTTTCACACTTGAACTCATAGTAACTCTGACCTTATGCACAATACTTGCACAGGAACAAGCCACACAAATTCCAAGTATGGATGGGGAAAGAAGTCAGAGAGTCCTATCCCTGGTTAAGAAACAACTGACAATTGATGGCTGCTGGAGGAAAGGGAGCAAAGTTCCTTCTGAGAGGCAACCCCTGAAAGGCTATGCATGCACCAGTAAACAACTGTATACCCATGTATAGAATGCAACACCAAGTGCATTCCTTGAGTTTCTACAGAAGAGAAAACAGTACAAGAAGGCGGAAGTGAAAAATTGTGGGGCAGATAGAGAAGAAATTGAGGGGACTGGAGGGAATAGGATAGATCTGATAATTTGCATTTTAAGGCAAAAATGGATTTTAAAATAATAATGGAAGAAATTAAAGCTAAATAGAAGGAAGATAAGACTTAGAAGTCTTCTGCTTTTCATCCAGATCTGCTTTTGTGAAATAATATTTCCTCATATCATTAAATCTTGTGTTTTATAATTGAAATAGTATATTTAAGGTACATTTCTCTTTTAATATATTTTTCTTAATGTTTGTCAATGATTGTGGTAGAGTAAAAAACAGTATCAAGTGCTTTCTTATTTACAGAATGTTGCTGGATATGAAATTTGATGTAAGCATTATTTTACTGGAACAACTAATAACAGTGTTTGTTATTTTATGTTTCAATGTAACTGACCTGCTGTTTTAACTTGAGATATAGATATCTGTGTCTCTAAGCACTTGTGGATATTGAGGGATTTTAGTTAACCAAATTATATTTAATTTCTTCCAGGGATAGAGCTGTGGTTTGGCAAGCTCTTTGTTGACAATGATAAACTAGGGGAACACAGCCAGAAACAAAATTGCCACTTACTAAACGCCTTCTGCATTCTTTGAAAAGAGTGATTTCATAGCCTCTCTCTACTACTCTAATGCCCTTTGCAAGATAAATACCCTCCTAAATGGTCACATCTGATTTCTTCTGGCCCACAAACTGCTTAGTCGATGAAATCAACCCCACTGCCTCTTTCCTCACTTGACAGTAAATCAAATTTTGTGGCAAAGCAACATTGAAGATCAAATTGTGTGTGTTATTCATGTAACTTGTATTACTTCAAAAGTCATTTAATTTCCACATGGTCCTCAAGAGCAGATATTTTCTTATTTTTTTATTCATTCATTCATGTTGCTACCCATTCAGTAAACACTTATAGATGTTTTCATATACCAAACACTGTGTGAATGTGTTACACCTTCGGAGATCCTGGAAGTCACAGTCCCTGCTATTTAAGAGTTTGGAGTCATAGAGAGATAATTAACCAAGCAATGAAAGATAAAACATTTCAGTATCAGAAAAAAAAATTAGTTAAGCAAAATATTTATCATAACATTCTCTGTTTATATTGGAAATGAGATTATGATCTAGAGAATCAATATGTTCTAGATGTTTCTGGTACTTCACATGGAAAGAAGAAAAATTAAAAGTTTGATTTACTCTGCCACAGCAAGGAGATATCATGGAAATATTTGCTGTAAAGTTTAACCTCAAGATGAGTCTGAGTGCTGAATAAAATTTTTAAGAGATTTTTATTATATTTTCAATTATGTGTATGCGTTCTTGTCTGTGTGAGAGTTAGTACATGAGTGCAGATGCCCACAGATGCCAGAAGAGGGCATTCCATTCCCCTTTAGCTGGAGTTATAGTTAGTTGTTAGCTGCCCGTCATGGGCACTGGAACTCAACCTGAGGTCCATCAAAAGAGCCGTAAGTTTTCTTAACCACTAAGTCGTCTCTCCAGTCCATTGCGCTGTACAGATTCTGTTGTCAACATGACACAGCTGGGACAGTAAACCTCCACTGCACTATTTCCTCTAACAGATTGGCCTATGGGCATTTCTAAGAGGTATTTTCTTGACTGTTGAGTGATGTGGAGGGCCAATCAGGTGACCCTGAGAAAGTAGGCTGAGCACAGGCTAGGAGAGCAGGCCAGTAAGCCGCGTTCCTTTAATGGGCTGTGCTTGAGTTCCCGCACTGAGCTCCTGCCCAGGCTCGACTCCATGATGACCTGTAAGCTAAAAGTGAAATAAACCCTTTTCTCTCCAAGTTGGTTTTGATCAGGTTTTAATCACAGCAGTAGAAAGCTAATTAATACACCCTTGAAAACTGAATTGCTTAAAGCAAACTAGTAGTGACAAAAATTTGAAATTGACAGATATATGCTTTAATTAGGGAGTCGCACTTCAGTTTGTTAAAATGGGAATGAAAAAATGTAACGGGGAAATTTTACATAATGAGGACAGAGAGATGAATATGTAACAAGGACCTGTCCAATGAGATGGAAATGACTGGAGTCTAGCACGCAATGGAGGGGCAATGCAGTCTGATATTCTTGAAAAAGTTTTGTCATTTGTATTTACTATTGTGCGTGTATGATGTTCATCAGTGAGTGCACGTGGGCTCAGGCATGCCACAGTGCTGGTCTGGAAATAAAAAGACAGCTTTTGGGAAAAGATTCTGTCCTTCCACAATGGAATCCAGAGGGCAAACTCTGGTCATCAGGCTTGCGCAAGTGTGGAAATTGCTTTGTATACTGAGCCATCTCACCAAAACTAATGTACACATTTTAAAAGATCACTTTCATAGTAATATAAAGATTGAGGCCAATTTTAGATTCACAGACACAAGTCCAAAGTTTTATTAATGGTTTCTCTCAGGTACTTACCTTTTCTTAAATAAAATTTGCCTTTACATTTTCTCTTAATATTTTTAATAGAGGTTCTTCCCAGCATTCATTTCAGATTCCACCTTACTACACATTACCACTTAGTGCACCCTTTAACACTAAGGACGAGATGGAAAACACCTTCATGAGCAGAATATATGGATATCTCTAATAATAACAGGAAAAAAAAAGTATCAAGAGGTTATTCTTTATCTTTATGAAAGCAAGTGACCAGCACATGTTAGAAGCATTATTTCTAAGTAAAATTGTTAGTTGTTCTTTTTGCCATTTATAAATATTTCAGTTTTCAAAATTGACTTTTACAAGACAAAAATATCAAAAAGAACAATTTACCTTTGTGTTTAAACATGTCGTAAACAAGGATGGTGAACAGAGAAAAATTAATAAGTTCTGGTTTTGTTGGTATTTTTATCTAGTTTTGCTTATGATTTTCAAAACAACTCATTTGTAACAAAAGGCATTAACAGCAAAATTTAACAGATGTTTAACGATTGCTCTGGTCTCTGGACAGCAATACCAATAGAAGTTCATTATGAGTACCTTATACAAAATTCTTCCAGTTTGTATATGTATATATATATATATATATATATATATATATAATATATATATATATATATCTGTGTGTGTGTGTGTGTGTGTGTGTGTGTGTGTGTTTTGCCTGCTTGGTTGTAAATTCACCATGTCATACAATAGACACAGAGGCCAGAAGGTCATTGCATCTTCTTCAGCTGTAGTTACCAATGGTTGTTAGCAACACTTTGTTGCTCGGAACTGAGCCCATGTCCTTTGGAAGAGGAGCCAGTGCTCTTAACAAGGAACCATCTCTCCAGCACCCCAAATTTTATCTATTATTTTATTTTTATTTAGTTGTTTTTAAAGATACGGTTTCCCTGTAACCCCAGCTGGACTGTAGCTCACTAGGTAGACCAGGTTGGGATCAATTTCACAGATATCCTCCTGCCTCTACTTCCTGGTGCTGGGATTAAAGCCTGCACCACCATAACCCGCTAGCGGTCCCTAAACCATAACCTAATAACTCTCAGCTCTATATCTCTTTTTTTTAAAAAAGCCCATCGGCTCTACTTTGTGTTCTGAAAATACGCCTGGGTGTAGGTCCAGCATGAACTCCCTACCCAGAGTCACATTGTTAAAGAAAACCGTCTCTCCCTCTCCTAGGAGCAATTAGTTGCCAATTATTCTTTAGTGTTCTCAGTTAGGATTGAGGATTTGTGTCCTCCTCCTTTGGGATTTTGTATGGCTGGAGTTTGTACGGCTTGCCTTACGCTTGCCTTCACAGGCACTCTGGGTTCACATGCAAAACTTCCCTGTTATGTCTGGAAAACGCTATTTTGTTGAGGTCAGTTGCCGCCTCTGACTCCTACAATCCTTCTTACCTCTCTTTGGTGGTGCTCCTTGAGCCTTTGGGGAAAGGGTATAATGTAAGTTTCCGGTAGGATTGCACACTCCAGAGTCGCTTACTCTGTACATGTTGACCAGTTGTGAGTCTCTCAAACAGGGTGTGTGTGACTTTATGAAGGGGCACTCTCCAACTGCATCATGAATTATTTGAGGTAAGGGAGAGGAAACAAACATGATAAAAATGTATGACCTTTTCAAAAACAAAAATATTAATAAACAAATTTTATCATGCTTATTCCAATGTATTATTGTTGAATTACAAAATAAAGAATAATGTCTTATGTGATATGATATTTCTACCTCATGAATTTTGAGCCCATGTAATTATCTGGGATCTTAGATCATTCTGAAAGTTTTCTCACTAATTTCTCCTATAATATTAGAATTTATGAGGATGGAGCAATGGCTCACTGGTTAAAAGAACTGGCTGTTCCTGCAGAGGACGTGGATTCGAATCCCAGCATCCTCATGACAGCTAACAACTGCCCATAACTTCAGTTCCAGGCGATTAAATACCTTTTGACCTTCGAGGGCAGTGCACAACTGTACTTATACACATGCATGCAATAAACTTATACACATAAAATAAAAATAAAAGTAATAAATAAAATATTATAAACAAATGTATAAAGAAAACATGGAATCGATATCTGACTAAATATAAAAATTATAAATTTTAAAACAAAATGTTAAATTAGGCTTTGATATATTGAAATTGTAACTGATAAAATGTTTGTAATTCGATTTAAATACATAAAATTCCAGAAGAAGACATTCGAGTCAAAATAAGCAATAACAAAACAAAAATTCAAAAGCAAATTTTAATGTGACGAGCAAATATTTGGCAAAAATGTTCAACGCAGTTATTAAAATACATATACATATGAAAATCATATTGTTTACATACCCAGATTTCCCTCGTTGTGAGTTCGTCCACTGGAGCGTGCTCATCCTAGATCAACTCTCCTTCACCCAGAAGTGCTGAGCTGTTAGAAAATTGGAAGAAATAGAATAATTTATTTATTTCTTATTTTCATTTTATGAGACTTGCTTACATGTATTGTTTACCTCTATCATGTAATGTCCACAAAGGTCAGAAAATACTGGAGTTATGGATCATTCTTAGCTTCCATGTAAGTGCTTGGAACTCAACCTGGATCCTCTGCAGAAGCAGCCAGTGCTCTCTCTATTGCTGAGCCATCTCTCCAAGCAACAAAATTTGCAAAGTTTAAAGAGTATAAACTACCGCTACACTCCGCACACAAACCAAAAAAATGAGCATTTGAGGGGAAGGGAAAATACTACAACCAAGACCACGGGAGCATGCTTGAGAAAACTGGCGAATGTCCCTGGAAAATAGACAAAAATAGGGACTGTGGAGATGTCTCAGCATTAAACCGCTACTTCACGAGCATGAGAAGTGGAGTTTGGATCCTCAGAATACATGTAAATTTTAGGGGGAGATGGTGACCCACTAGTAATTCCAGTGTTGGAAGGCAAAGACAGAATATATCCAGAACAAGCTGATAAGCTGGTTGGTGAGCCAGGCTAGCCCTAACTGTGAGCTCTCCATTTGATTGAGGAACCCTGCCTCAGTGAATAAGGTGAATAAGATCCCAGAGGAGTCCTAACATTAACCTCAGGCCTACACATCAACACAGACATGTGCATGTACCCACGCACATGCAAATATTCAGGCACACACATGTATACCACACACATGAAAAAAGAAAATAAAATCAGAGTATAAACAAAATGAATGACATGGATCATGATAAAGTTCATAAGAAAGAAGTCAACATGACTCAAAAAGAGAATGTACCAATGATTAAAAATAAAAAGAACCATATATGAAAGGGACATAGAAGGGCTTACTCTTAGGAGTCTTGTTATATTAACAAGAAAATAGATAACATTCAGAAATTCAGAGATAGAATGTTCTCAGCACTAGAAGCTGAGTTCCCTTGCATGATAGGCCATAAATCTCGGCTCTGGGCTGGTGTTTGGGGTGTGCATTGCAATAGTATTGCATCTTTGAGACCAGGGTGAAAGATAGCTCTACTAGGAGCTGCTTCATGAAAAAGCTTCAAATCAAGTCTTAGTTTTACCTAGGTTTAGAAAAATCTGATAAAAGTCAAATCTTTCAGAATATCTGTTACATTTATAAAATTAAGAATGGCATAAAATGCATGGCACTCTATCTCTGGGCTCCCACTGGACTGAGACCAGACAGTCAACATTCAGGGAAAGCCCAAAGTCTCCAGAAGCAATGTCAACAGGGAGGTCGCTCTTGCTCCTTTACAAAGTTAATCTCATCCAAAAAGGGGAGGTCTAGCCTACACAGTCTGGGTAATCCAATAATGTCTATCGTTACACTGCAGAGGCAGAGAACCTATTATCTGCTTAGTCCACAAGGCTGGGTGCCTCAGCTGCTCCAGTCTGGTACTGAAAGCCTGGAGCATTCTTGGAAAGCCAACGGTCCTCATTCCACATTGAAAAGGTGAAGAATCTGGGTCCTGATATCCGCAATTGATGAAGTCAGCAATGGTAACAGCACTGGCAGCAGTAGAGACTTGGTGGATGAAATCCCAAATAAGAAGCAAAGGCAAGCAGTCAAAAAGCTACAACGTTTCCTGTAGAACTCCTGGTTCCTGGGTGTCCACAGCTGGAAGGCACTGCCTGCATTTGTAGGTACTTTTAAATATATTTCTGAACTCAGACTTTATACCCATCTGCTCATTTCTTTTCTACTCAAATTTTCAGCTTTAGTCTAAGTCATTGATCTCATAAAGTACCTCTTTCTGCAGTCTCTGTTATCTCTACCCGCCCTGCTCCGCTCTGTCCACAGAGCATCAAATGCACGTCACATAGTTTGCTTCCTCCTCTGAAACTGAAGTTTTGATTATGCTAAAAATAAATTTGGAGTTTATTACCTCCAGTTCTCAGCTTACCTCTTGTCTTTCCTTAATCTACTCATCGTTTATCATACTCAGGACTCTCTGGTTTTCCTTCTGCCATTCAAATGCCCATAACTGGTTTCAATCTCTGGACCTCTGCACAGGGTGTAATTCCTGATTGACCCTTTCTATTCCCATATTTCCATTGTCTCCTGATGGTCAATCAATCTCAGTCCTAATGTAACCTCC
This sequence comes from Eospalax fontanierii, assembly GCA_035773235.1. Classification (NCBI taxonomy): domain Eukaryota; kingdom Metazoa; phylum Chordata; class Mammalia; order Rodentia; family Spalacidae; genus Eospalax; species Eospalax fontanierii. Next base: position 45,857,423 of record CM069547.1, on the reverse strand, counting down.
TTACATTCTGCCTGCCTTATTTACTGCCACATCTCTTAGTATGTGTCCAAAATTATTCAGTAACTGTCATTGTCCAGTAAAGATTAGCAAATTAATTCCCAGAAAAAGGCTGGTTAAGAAATTTTTATAAAACCCATACATAGGCTCGCATTGTGGTGATCAAATTTATGTAATTTGTTTATTTGTGCAAGAGTGTATTGCCTGCATGTATGTAAGTACGTCCACATCACACAATGCCCATGGAGGTCAGAAGAGGGCATTGGATTCCTCTGGAACGGGAGTTATGGATGGTAGTTAACTGCCATTTGGGTGCTGGGAATCAAACCTGGATCTCCTGTAAGAGCAGCCATTGCTCTCAACCACTGAACCATTTCTCCAGCCCATAGTGAAAAATTGTAAAGGAAACAAAGTGTGAAATAATTTATGTGCTAAATTTTATTCGTGATTTATATAAAGAAAAAATGTTATCCTTGGTGAATTAAGAGAGGGCTTAGTGATTAGCGGCACTTTCTGCTCTTCCGGGTGATCTGACCCAGTTACCAGCACCCACATTGGTCAGCTCAAATCCATCTGTTCCACTCCAGTTCCAGGGGATTAGACACCCTCTTCTGGCCTCTACCAGCACCTTCACCGGGTTGTGCATATGCATGTATATAGGCACATGCACACACATTCTACCAATCCTACCAGTTGATTAAATCTTTAAAAATACAAAATATAAATTATACCAAGATTGGTTGTTGGACTAGAAAGTAGAAGATAAGGAAAAGAGGTTTAATAAGTTTTTGTCTTCTAGTGATATATTTATTGATCCTGGTAAGCCAGAATCAATTATTTTATTTGCAAGAAGTTTTCTAGCTGGTTGCTAATCACAAACACAATTAAAAATTAAATGTTGATTTGGGGGATGGAACATGGGTTAAGAGTACATGTTTCTCTTTCAGAGGACTCAAGTTTCTTTCCCAGCATTCATGCCAGGTAAATTACAGCTACTCTGTAACTCCTGCTCTTGAAGATTTACAGTGTTGTCAGGTGGCAGAATCTGACAGGGACCTGGAAACCACTATTAAAGTATGATGTTACAGCACAGGCTTGTGTGTTTACATACATTTAAAAATGATATATAAATAGCACAAAGTTTCAGTGATTACAGTATATCTAGCACCTCCACTTCACTAAAGATGTTGGAATAAATATTTATGCAGCAGCTTGTCTATACCCAACACTTGGTGTAGATCTGTACAGAGTCTGCACTCATAAATAAAGAGAAAAACAAAGCAGACAGTTGGGGTGAAGGAATGGTTTTCCTTGGGTTACAGTTTCAAAGAGAATGTGGAAATCAAATTTGAATTAACTTGTTTCTATTATTATCTGTTTTCAGTTTGGTTTTGTTTGGTTTGCTTTTTGGATAAAGCATCTTGCTCTACTGATGAGGATGACTTCGAGCTTCTGGTCCTCCTTCTTCTGCTTCCCGTGTGCTGGTACAACAGTCAAACACCACCACACAATGCTTATTATGCAGTGTGATATTCAGATCCTGGTGAGCTCCAGGCAAGCACTGTAGTAAGAGCTGCTTTCCCATGACAGTTCAAGTTTTAAAGAATAATTGGAGGACTAGGAAAAAGAGGATAGAATAGTTACAACCTGACCTGGCCAAATGCTAATAGTCATTACAGGCTGGTGATTGATGCTCAGTAGTTCTTTACGATCTTCTGTATTTTTGTGGACGTACAAAATGAAACTGAAGCAAAATCAAAGCCCCCTTAAGGGGAATTAAGCCATAAAATAGAATCTACACAATACTATTTACACAGAGACAATTGAAAAGATTTTGTAATAATCCTGCTAAGAAATAATAATATCTCAGAAAAGATCAGTGAAGATTGTGATCATAATGAGAGACATAGATTCTGGGTATATTTTAAAGGTGGAGTCAGCAATCCTAATGAAAGGAATTAAATGTATGAATTTCTCATTTCTATGCATTATTTATCAGAATTTTCATGCTGTAGTGGAAAAAAGACAGTAACTATAGATTTTTAAACCATAAAATATTTTCTTTCTCTTAATTTTAATGTGCACAAGACTTGTTTATCCTTCAGTAATGTGACTAGCATTAAAAAGCTTACCCACACTAGCAGTCGACTAGTCTCCTTCCTGTCCAGTTGTATGCATTCCTATCATTAGGGTCTGGTTTAATCTGAGAATCTCAGACATTTAGCTGATGTTCAGAAAGAGCCAGTGTCTCAGTTAGCAATTCTCTGTATCAAAATGATGCCATGTGTTGTTAGTCAAGCCAGAACTAGAATCTCACTTGCAAAGAAAGATGTGGAATTTTATCATTACCATAACTCATATCACTTAGTTGCTTTATAAAGGGGGACAGAAATAATTCACCAAGATATAGATATCAAATAAAACTGACATTAGTGGGGAGGACTAGGCCATCAGCAGACAGCAATCCTAAATACCTTAAGATATAAAAGCAGAGTTATCAAAAGACCTTAAAAGGTTTTTTTGGGAGAGGGGATAAGATTTATTTTTATTTGTGTGTATATGTGTGTATGAGAGAACAGGTGTGCATACACATGTGCAAGTGCTCAAGGAGGCCAGAAGAGTATGTCAGATCCCCTTGGAGGTGGAGCAGACTGACGTGGGTGCTGGGGACTGAACTTGAGTCCTCTGAAAGAACAGCAAGCATTCTTACCACTTGGCATTCTCTCCAAGTGCTTTAAAAAGTAACTGACCCTGTAAACAATGAAGACACATGCTGAGATGGTGCCAACAGAGGGAAGAAGGACAGCACACCTAGAAGAAAACAGTCACAAAAGGAGAAGTTTCTGCAAGGACAATATGCAGACTGATGAGAAACTGGGGACGTGGCAGACATTGAGGGCATCAGAGCAAGAAGCACGTAGAGAGGTGATGCTGAGAGACGTAACTGATGAGAACTGGTTCATACATACTTTCTCAAAGTCTAAATGCAATGTTTCCTGATAGGTATGAATTGAGATAACATATCTTCACATCTGTCACATCATATGATCAAGCTACAAGATCCTAAGGGGAAAACAAATAGTAACAGCAGGAAATTCCAGAATTTCTTTTCTACATATAAACACATTAGACTGATCACAGACTTTGAGTAAAACAGACAACAGAATACAGTGGGATAAGATAAAGCTGTTGATGAAACAGACAACTTCAACTTCAGACTAACATGTAAATTAGATACAAGTTATATCATACATTCTTCATGGAAAAAATATGGATCCAGGATTACAAAAATTAGTGAGGTGTAATACAGGTACATGATTTTGTGTGAACTTGTTCATAAAATGTAAAATTAGGGCTGGAGAGATGGCTCAGCAGTTAAGAGCACTTCTGCTCTTCCAGCAGACAAGAGTTCAATTCCCAGCACCACATTATGTGGCTCACAACCACCTATAACTGCACCTCCATGGAATCAGAAACCCATTTCTGTAACCATGGGTGCTTGCACACATGTGGCATGTACATACAGAGACACAGACACACACACACAATAGTTTTTAAAAATTAAAATTTAGAAATCTATATTCTAATTTTGCAAGCAATTTTCCAACCATTATGAAGCAAAGGACAATTTCTGGGAAACATTTTGGTATTTTATTCAACTCTGAATTTTTCACATACATATTTCAATAGTTCACATTTTTCAGGCAACTTGGAAACAGCTGTTAATGATTTAGAGTGTGTATCAACTGAGTTTCATTTCCACAAAAGGAAAAGAATTAAAACGTTATTTTTTGGTTCCTGAATTTTTCATTCAACTCTCTCTGTAGTGCTTGACATATGCATTTCTTCTTTGTCTAAAGATGCTTTCACTTAAAATATCTTACAGTCAAGCTCTCCCTCTAATGAAAACTAAGCATAAGTTATATCTGAATACAAAATCTGGATTAGTTACTGTATTCGATGCTTTCCATGTTATGCAACAAAATACCTGACTAGATTAGAGCACCCTAAGGAAGGAGAGATTTACTCGGCCTCATGATACTAGGGCCAGGCTATCATGGGGAGAAGGCATGTTGGCACGAGCTTGAGGAGCTGGTCACACTGTAACCATAGTGAAGAAGAGAGAGAAGCTCAGAATATGGTCATACTTGTACAAGACCACTAATGAAACAGTTAGGTAAGGTGGGACTGTGAGAGTGGATCTCAATCCAGGAAGACTGATATCCTTTCTAAAAAGAGACTGAGAGGGTGAACACCATAGAAAGACAGAGACAAGGACAGAGGTGACGTGTTCCATGAAGACGAATGCCTCATGCAACGGACTGGCTCCAGGCCCCTGAGTGCATACAACTTGGTCTTGGATGCCTAGTGTCAAAAACATAATAAAATAAATTTATAGTGTTTAATACATCCAGTCTGGGGTAATTAATATTGAGAAATCTAGGTAATTACAGTGAACTGTGGGAAAAAAAAACAAAACAAAACAGGGCTTGACTTAAGTTCTTAAAGGATCACCCTGGCTGTTATATTTGATCAGGGAGGTAAGAATGGGAGCAATGAAAATGCCAAATTATTGTGTTGACATCACATAATACATAAAATCTATGCACTGGAATGTTCTTCAGATTTTGACATCATAAATTATTGAATGAGTTTTTTCTCAATAGATATGTCATAATTTAGAATTTACCTCTGTTCAAGGACAGTCAACAGCTGATGAAACTACTGGGGATTATGGGAACTTTGGAGGCTCAGACTCTTTGGAGGGGGTCACTGATGTTGTACCACTGAAGGGAACCCTCCTTGCTTTCCTCTCCAATCCATCTTCCACAGTATGGAAAGTTCTGCTCTGACATGCATTTCTTGCTGGAGTTCACTGTCCACCACCAGCTGAAAGCAAGAGAGCATGTGATGATTACCTTAAGTTTCAACCAGACTCTCTTTGGAAGGAAGTCTCCATTGGGATTATCTACATTTTGTTGGTGTGTGTGGAACTGATGGCTGAAGACTCAGCACATGGTAGACAACATCAATCCACAGGACAGGGGTCCTGGAATGTGTAAAGTGTAGAGAGAGTAAGATGAACACAGCATGTTTGATGTTCATTCCTTGACTCTGCTCCACTGAGAGACTGGAACCTGCAATTGGTAGCCAAATGAGCGCTTCCTCCCCTAAGTTGCTTTTTGGTATGGGTATTTTATCACAGCAGTGAAGTGAAAATAGGATGGAATCAAATGACTATGAACGGCAACTTCTGTAACTGTGAGCAAAAATAAACCTTTCCTTCTTTAAGTTGATAGTTTCTGGTATTTTCTTACAGTTATGAAAAGCTGACTAGCATGACATTCTTCTCTGAAAAAGGTAAAGGGAGGACTTCTATAGAGAAAATAGAAAGCTTTATTGAGTAACTCAAAGTCGTGACTTAGCCTATATACTAAAGTCCTAGAAGCAGTCAGCAATTTCCATGACAGTGTGTGTGAAAGCAAGCCAACCACATCCCTTCACTTTAATATCCTTAAAGAGTTGTTTGTAATTTTTTCTCAGTTATGCCCAGAGGCCACTTAAAATTTCTGTTTCCTGGAAATAATTGACATCTGAGGAAATATGTTCTCATTTCTTAAAATGATGGCAAAAACTGAAGGACATACAAATGAAATTTATCCTACTTTTCCTCCAGATCGGTCTATAAACTTCTGGGTATAAACCATGCAGCTGCGTCTGTAGTGGAAGCTCGCTGTGTTCAGTTCCTTCATGTGAAAAATATGTACAAATAGAATTAAAAGTTAAGCCACATGTTCTAACTTTATTTCTGTTGCTGTGATAAAAAAAAATATCTTCATCAAAAGCAACTCAGTAAGAGAAAAAAGATTTCTTTAGGCTCACAATTCCAGATTATCATTCATTGCTGCACGAACGTCAGGAGACTAAAGCAGCTTGCTACATCACATCCGTAGTTAACAGCAGACTCTTCCCAGCAAAATAAATTTTGGTTTTAGGAAACATAAAAAAAATCATTTCAACAAAATCAAAGAAAGATATTTCTGTCCTTGGTATCTTTCGTTGTAGTATGCCGAAATCTCAGTGCTACAAACAGAGATTTTCCACAAGAGGTGTGGAGATAGAAATCTCAATGAAAGGGGGATGGAACGTTAGTAAATAATGTGTAGGCAAGAGTTCTGATGCATATTTGAATCTGCAGGGAGCACCTCAATGACACTGGCAAACCGTTGAAAGTAAGACACTTGGTTGAAGATGAAGGACACATTGTCTAAGAAAAATTGGTACTCAGAATCAATTTCCAACTGTTTTTACATAACCTTCCTGAGTTAAAGAAAGCTAAAATGAATATTTCCCTGATATACTGGACTCTGATACTCTGACTGAGAATGTGATTCTGTGCATTCCTTGTACTCTCATAAAATTAGAAGGATGGGAAAGGCCATCTTAGGAAAGATAGGACGAAAAAGTATTGAAAAGCAAGTTGCCAAGACCATGGATATTCACAGTTACAGCAGCATCAATTGAGCAGTACTGGCTAAAATAGCATATTCTGCAGGATGATGAAACTCTATGTCTCCAAAAATGGTATTTATTTTGCTAAAGTAAATTTGGTTTAAAAATATTGCTATCATGCAATGATTGATGTGCTTTTAAAGAGACCAATTTTAAATAACATTTACTATAGTATATTATTATAAATATACTATTAATAGACATTGTTGTTAATCTGTTAGAGTTCACAGTTTATAAATCAATCACTAAAGACCTTTAGAAAACACAGTATGGAAAACTACCACTACAGAAGCTATTCAAGTGTGATAAGCATTCTAACAAAAGATTAAAAGGAGCTGTCTTATAATAGGGGGTCATTGCCACAAGCAGATAACAGTGGGGAGCAAAGTAAAAGCACAGTGCCGGAAATGGACTCCCTCCTTTGACGTCATTGACCATAGTGCCATAGGCCTTCAAACAGTACAGGCTATTGCCCCTGCTCTTAGTTACCCAAAAGAACTTCACTGTAAGTCCTTTAACTGAATATACTGCATACATGAGCTGTGGAACAAAAAAGGAAAAATCAAGATGATATTTAAGAGCCTCATCTCTCCTGTCCATCATTAATAGAGCTAGAAGGTGCTATGCATAGTCCAAGCAGAAAAAATTAATCATCAGTCTTATCCAACAGTGAATTCTGCATGCTTCAACAACAACTGGTCTGGCAAGGTTTGCCCACTGGTGCAGTAATGGGACAACCAACAGCTTTCTACTCATAAAATGTCCTCCTCATAAAATGAAGCCTATAACTGATACTAATACCAAGCCTAAGAACCTGAATCTAGACGGGTCATAGAACATAGGAGAGAGCCTAATGCTAGTTTTCTGCTAAATAGATATAGTATTAAATTGACTCCTAATGATCTGTTATATACATAGATCAAAGCATCCTAAATCTCACCAGAAGAGCTTCCTTATACAGAAGGTGGTGGTTAACACAGAGACTTACACACAGCCAACATGCCTATAAGAGTCTACATAGTACTTATCCTTGAATAGGACACCTACCTCAGACTTCAGCCTGTGAAGGTCTAGAGATCACTGAGGAAGAGAAAGCAAAAGAAGGCAAAAGAAGATTACAAAAGCCACAGGTAGAAGGCCACGTGTAAACAGAGTTTTCAAGATAGTGACTGCTGGGCAGTCACTAGTATAAACTCATAGCAATTGTGACAGCATGCACAAGTCCCACAAAAGCTCAAGCCAGTTAGAGGCCCAGCCTGGATGTGGGGAGCAGATAAGAAACCCAACTCATAATTTAAAAAGTATTGGAAACTGATGGCTGCTGGGAAGAGCAGAGTTAGTCTGGTTTAAGGTATGTCTCTGCTAGATTGATCAGGCTTCAGTGGATGGACATATACTCAGGGGCATTTGGAGCACAGATTTGACTCTATAAGCCTTAATATATATCTCAGATGGGAGTAATAAGACACTGTGCAAGTAAGGAAAAGATATAAATAGATAAAAGTATATTGTGACACAAAATTTCAGTAAAAACAAATTCTTCATTAGTTTCTACAGTTAAAAAATAATTTATGTCTGCTTCAGTTCTATGGGAAGTTTGAGGACTATTCTGATGAATTCGGAAGGGACCACAGGCTCCAGGTATTTGTAAGCTTTGCTCCCAGTCGGTGACTCTGTGTGGGGAGGTCTTAGAAGGTGTGGTCACTGGGGATGGACTTAGAGACTTCCTAAGCCTTGCTGGATCTTCCTGTTCTGCTTGAAGATGGGAGTACTCACTCAGCTTCTGTGTCTCCTCCAGCCACCTCTGCTGCCATGCCTACCCACCATGATGGACTCTTGCCCCATTTGAAATTGTAAGTTAAATAAAACGTTCCTTTTATATTTCCTTGGTCGTGGTTTCTGTCACAACAAACAGAGAAACGACTGATAAAAACATGTACAGAGAAGGGAGGATTCCACGTGTAAATCACTTCCTGCTTTAAAACAGCAAGAAGCAGATGTGATGGAATTTCTCATGCTTGTTTCACTTTTTAACTCATATATATTCAATGTCTTTATGGGGTAGTATGTGATGTATTGATACACCTGTATATACATGTGTATCATTTAGGATATCTATTATCTTATATCTTTATCATTATCTTGTCAAAAGAACATATAAATTCTCTCTTATATTTTGAAATATCAACTATAATAAGTATTGTTAACCATATTCTCCTCACTGAGGATAAAATACCAGATTTTATTCCTTCCGTCCATCTGTGGTTTCATTTCATTTGGTCAGCCTCTCCTTATACACTCATCCTCACTAATTTGTAGTAACCACATTTCTTCCCTCTACGCCTGAATGCAGCTGCTTTAGATTCAAGTATGAATGAGAACATGTGACATTTGCTTTTCTATGTTTGGATAATTTCACTTAATATAATGTCCTCCAGGTTCAGCTATGCCATCATAAATGACAGTATTTCATTCTTTTTATAGATGACATGGTACTTTAATGTGTATATTTTTTCTTTTCCATTTAACTACTAAACATTCAGTTAAACCCATATATTCGCTATTAACAATGTTGATATAAACATGGTGATATGTCCTCATGAATACACTGATGCCATTCCCTTTGTGTGTGGAATCAGGACTGGGACTGGTACCATATATATGATTTCTCACTTGAATTTCTCAACGAAGATCTCTACAGTTTTCAGTGACAACCATATACTAATTTGCTTTCTCAACAACTGTAAATCATAACTCCACTTTCTTCCCATACATGCCAGCACTTGTGATTGCTCTGTCTTTTCGGTAACTCTAACTGGGGTCACGTGCTATCTCCTTGAAATTTTGCTATGACTTTCCCTGATCCTTTGTGGTACTGGGTATTTTCCATAGTTCTCTTCGGTATGTATATGTCTGAGTTTGAGAAATGGGTATTTTGTCTTTTATCTACATTTAATCTGATCATTTGGCATGTAAGAATGTTCAATATATTCAGTCAATAAACATAAAACAACACTTTATCAGAATAAAGGGCAAAATCATATGATCATATTAATAGACACAGAAAAAGCACTTGACAAAAGTTAACGTCTCTTCATGATTAAAAACATACATTCAATAAACTAAATGTGGAAGGAATACAGCTCATCATGATGATGACTATTGATTGACCCACAGCCACTGTCAAATTGAATAAAAACATAATAGGCAACTTTGCCTATGAGACTCAACTCCAATCACGAAAGCCTTGAACTGATGCTTGGCCTCCAGAATATTGCAGTGCTGAGGTATGCACCATGAGGAAGAAGGATGTTGTTTGGTCCTTTATTCAGATGCATCGGCAACCTGATGGTGCGTCCTCACAGGCATTTCATTTTGTTCATGTTTTATCACTTGGAGGCAGTGTCTCACTGTAGCCTACACTTAGCCCCACTCACATTTCCCTAGCTTCACCAATACTGCAATTTTAAGCATATGCCCAGACTCTGCCAAGCTTTTGTATCAGAAGAAATAATTTTGCATTTAAACCAAATATTTTTCATCAAAACTTGACAGTGATCTCTGATCTCAGAAACAAAATCAATTAATCAAAAATTGCCTCCGAGAAAAGTAGCTTTTGAAAAGGAAATGTTGGGGGCTTGAGACCTTAACATATCTTTTCCACCTTGATGAGACCCACGTCTGTCCTGCTTTCAGACCTCTATTTTCTAATCAGTTAATATCATCCCTGTTAAAGAAATATGGAATAGAAAAGATAGCCCATCTGCTTGCTTGATTTTCTGAAATAAAAACTGTGCATCAAGACTAAATGAAAGTATAAAACTACATACTCTGGAATATATGTCATAACCGCAAATTATGTCCTGATTAAACATTTATGTCTCAGAGATGTCTCAGCAATTGAGTCTACTGCCACTGCAGAAGTCCTGAGTTCGGTTCCCAGCATCAAAGTGGAGAGGCTCATCAGTAACTCCAGTTCCAGTGGATCTGACACACTCTTCTGGCTCCTGCAGGCATATAAACTCCCCGTCACACCCACAGAGACAGACAGAGAGAGGGAGAGAGAGAATAAAGAATTTAAAAATATTTTTCATTTTTATTGAGTTTTTGTGAATTTCAAGGAACATATTTAGATTCCCCTTCCTTATCTGCATACTCCTCATTACCAACCACCCATAGAGATAGGGTGTGTGTGTGTGTGTGTGTGTATATATATATATATATATATATATATATATATATATAGAGAGAGAGAGAGAGAGAGAGAGAATATATATATAAATATAGAGAGAATATATATAAATATAGAGTATATATATATATATATATATATATATATGAGTCTATATATGCCTATAGAGTCAAATTTGGGTCCCAAACATCTTTCAGCATGCCATTTTAATTTAAGTTTAACAGGCCATATATACCAAGAAATTTATCCAATTACTTTAGATTTTAAAGTATATTGGAGTATAGATTTTTTTTAAAGTACATCATTATGATTTTATGAATGACTTCAAGGTCTGTTGTAAGGTCTTTTCATCTCTGAGTTTGTTAATTTCATCCTCTTTCTCGTCCCATTATTGATTTATCTAAGGGTTTTCAATCTTGTTAAACTTGAATCAACTATTTGTTTTGTTGATTCCTTTTATTATTTTCTTACTATTTTATCTACTTCACCATCGATTTGTTTTATTTTTATTGTTTTGATTTTTTTGCATCATTTGAGGGCATTGTCTGGATGCATGTGTGTGCACCCAGCGGAGGTGAGAAGAGACTTTCAATTTGCCTAGATCTTGAACAGTGGATGATTGTTAGTTGCCATGTGAATGTTGGGAACCAAACCTAGGTTCTATTTAAGAACAGCCAGTTCTCTTAACTACTGAGTCATTTCTCCAACCCACACATACTCATACTTCTTTTAGTTATTCTTTGTTATCAGTTTTCCAAAGCCTCCGGGTGCATCATTATTTATATGAGATGTTTCTGTTTCTGTGGTGTATGCCTTAATGCTATAAATTTTTCTCTTAGAACTGCCTTCATTGTGTCCCATACTTTTGGTATCTTATGTTTTCACTTTCATTCAGTTCTAGGATTTTTTTTTAATGTCCCTCTTGGCTTCTTCTATGATTAATTTTTCATTCATGGAGTATTTAACTTCCATGATTTTGTGCATTTGTCCCATTTTTTTTTGTTATTGATTTCTTGTTTTTCATTTGTGACCAGATAAAATACAAGATGTTATTTCAATTTTCCTAAATTTGTGGAGACTTCTTTTGTGACCTAATATGTAGTCTATTTGGGCCTTCTAAGAAGAAAGTGTAGTCTTTGGCGTTTAGATGGAATGATCTGTAGACATCTCTTGGGTCCATTTTGTTTATGATGCTAATTGACTCCAGAGTTTCTCTATTCTGTTTCTGTGTGGTTGACTTGGCTCTTGGTGACAATGGGGTTTTTTAAGTGCATACTTTTATTGTGTGTTTTATTTTATTTTATTATTTATTTTATTTTATTATTTTATTATTTTATTTAGTGCATATTTTATGTGTGGTTTTGGATCTTGTAGAGTTTATTTTATGAAATTGGGCTTCCCTGTGTGGCGCCTGTATATTTAGGATTGTAACATCTTCTTGATATAATTTCCCTTTAGTGAGTGTGATGTGGCCATTGCTATCTGTTCTGACTAGTTTTAGTTTGAGGTTGTTTATTTTTTTGTCAGAAATTAGGATAATTGTAACTGTTGCCTATTTCTTTTTGCTTTGACTAGCTTTTTCCATCCTTTGTCTAAAGGTGGTGTTCATTATTGATGGTGAGGTGTGTTCTTGGAAGTAGAAAATTGATAGATCTTGCTTTCTAATCCAGTTAGTTAGTCTGTGTTAGTTAGTGTTTCTGATGAGGAGTTGAGGACATTAATATTGAGGGTTATTTCTGATGAATGTTTATTAACTCTTGTTACATTGGTGTTGTTATGCTTTTTTCATAGATTTCTTTTTTTATAATTTCTGAGATTCCTTTTCACTCTGAAATATTTCATTGAGTATTCTCTGTAGATTTGGTTTCAGGGAGATAACTTCTCCAAATGTGTTCTTATCGTGGAAAGTTTTTATTTCTCCTTCCATTATGACAGATAGTTTTGCTGGCTTTAGTATTCTGGGCTGGATTCTGTGTTCCTTCTTGACTTATAAAAAATGGTTTCAATCCCTTCTTGCTTCCATAGTCTCCATTTAAAAGTCAGTCACTATTCTGAAGTATCTGTATTATGTGACTTTGTCTTTCATTCACAGCTTCAGTATCTTTTCATTATTATGCAGGTTTAGTGTGTTGACCATTATATGTTGTGGAGAGGTTTTATGTCTGGTCGTCCTGCCTACTTGTGTTTTGTGTACCTCTCATACCTTAATTGATACTACTTTCCATAGATTTGGAGAGGTTTTGTTTCTATGATTTTATTAAAAATATTTTCATCCATGGAAGATGGCACAGCCATGGCACTTTTATCTTGGAAATCATCAGTTAGCTAACTGGACTTAAAACCCACTCAATCGGGGGTAACTCATATGTGCCACTATAAACAAAGCCAAATACACATGGCTTGAGAAGTAACAGATTTTTTAAAAAGTCTTAAGTCCATCACATACCCAGACAAATGTAATTTCTTACCCTTTGCTTAATATTTATCCTTATATTTCCACACAAGTATCCCAGTCACCACTCATCAATGAGGCTTTGTTTGCAACAGTCAGAGACTTTTACAGAGTTTTACTGGTCACACACAGAGTATAGGTACCTGCGAATGACCAACCATAACTGACACATCTACAGTGGAACTTCTATACCTGAAGCTTATGAAACACAATAGAATAAGGGGTAGAGAGAATACTAACACATCTGTCAACTCCCATTAGTGAAGCTCCCTCATGCAACAAAGGGCGATGAACACAAAAGGCTAAAACTGTTCAAAGTATAGAGAAAAAGAGACTGCAGAGTCGGGAGAGGGGGTCCTTTGATAGGACCTCTAAATGTAACTTCACCTACCCAGGGCTCAGAAACTATCATGGAACAAAGAACAGAAAGACTGCAAGTGTCAGGGGAGGAGGTACATGGCTATAAGGAAAAAGAGTCTTACAGGCTCCCGGGACCTTGTTCATGTGAACTTACACCAATGTTGACAGCATGTCAAGACCCCTGTAAACTCAGTCAGACAACAACCATCATAGATTTGAGGGAATGGGGAAATGGACAGGAGGCCACAACTTTGCCAAGGAATTATTGGCAGTTGATCTGTGCTGAATGATGGGCAGTTGATCTTCTTTAAGGAAGTGAGATTAGAGAAGCTGAACAGGCTCCAGTGGATGAACTCATTCCAGTGACATCTGGGGGTATATCCTTGACTCAATAGGCCTAAACATGTATGACAAAATGCAAAAAGTCCTGCGGGTGGAATATGAGGAGTTGGAACAGGGAAGGAGGGACTAACTATGAGTAAGAAGTATTGTACGAACTCGAAATATCCAATAAAAATGTTTTTTAATTATTTTCTCTGACTTTGACCTGAGGTTCTACTCCTTCTTCTATGCCTATGATTCCTAGATTTAGTCTTGTTACAGTGTTCTTGAGGTCTTGTACATTCTGTTACTCGATATTTTAGATTTGACATTTTCTTTACTTGAGTGGTCCAACTCCCCAGGCTAGTCTTCAAGATGCCCTCTGCTCCACTTCCTCCTCTCTGTTTGCCTTTCTCTGTGCTTCTTCTTCCTCTTTTTGTTATGTTGTGTTTGAGTTTCTGAGGTGTTTTTCGTTGCAGACTCCACCTCTTTTGCCTTTTCTTTATTTCTGTTTTCCGGTCTTGCAGCATTTTAGTTGTGTTTTCAGCAGTTCTGTCGTCATAGTTTTCACCCAGTCTTTTATTCATATCCGGTTTGACTTCCTTGAAGGTATTTAAAATTGCTGTTTTTAAATCATGCTCTTGTTCCTCCCCTAGGTTATCTTTTTCAGGAAACACTGCCATGAGGGTGCTAATTTCTGGAAGAGACACATTAGTTTGGATTTCATATTGTTTGTGTGTATTTGTTTTGTTTAGTTTTATGAAGAGACCTAGGTAGACTTGCATGGTAATGATTCTTGATATGGGCAGGAGATCTAGTGTTTGTTGAATGTCTGTTTGTATCTTTGTTTGGTGTTTCCACATGTCAGATTATAATCCAGCTGAGGGTTCAGTGTGGAGACAATTTTATGTTCATGTGTAAATCAGGTGTAAGAAGTGATCTCAGTTAAGCTAGACATAAGTACAATTTTTAAATTGTTACAAAACTGACTCCACAGGGTTCTGGATCAGCAGGTTTGTCTGGGTGGCTACTATGTGAACAAGTCAGCTGATAGATTAGGCTGGGGCAGCTCATAGGTCACAACAGACAAGAATCCTAGACTCTTGAGAGCTGAGATATAGGTGGGGAGGTGTCAGGAAGAGGGACTCAGCACTACAGTTCTGGAGGATTGTGCAGGCCTGAGGTTTGCAAGATCTCAGCAACCAAGAGGACTGAAATATGAGATGGTGGAGTGAAATCATCACAGCAAGTTTGGGGGAATATTCAAATCCGGGGTGAGTAAGACTCCCCAAGGAGTCTTTGGATCTACGATCTAGGGGCTGGAGGGAGTCTCAGGAAAGGAAACTCAGGAGGGTAGTTATGAGGCAGGGAAGCATCTCAGTGACACAGCAGGCCCGAGAGCTGAGGACATGGGGACTCACTGGACAAGTCTGTGGAGTCTGTGGATCTAGGTGGGCTGAGATCCCAGTGCACAGAGAGGTCTGAGAGCTGAGGTGATACGGTGTAACAAGGCCCAGGAAAGAGCTGATCAGAATTTGTTTTTTACTTCAGTCCTTGAAAATCACAGTGCTCTTATGTCCTCTTCTGACTCTGCCTTACAACAAGATCTAGATTAGTCTTAAGAGTATATTTTTAATGTTACGTCAAAATACTATGTCAAAAGACATTGTACTAAATTCTCAAAAACTAATAAAACACAAGGCAGGAAAATATTCCCTGAGCGCTGAGAAAGAGCTAATCTAACAAAAGGAGTATAATTTTTCTTGTTTCTAAATTAAATCTAATATTTGTTGACATATTTCCCTAAGGCAATTTGATGGAAAGTACACTTGAAACTGGGCACTTTTTGTATATCACTGAGCATAATTTAACAAAGAAAATATTTACCTGTCTGTGGTAAGTTCATTCCAAACAATGGAGATTTGACTGTTGTTGTTTTTTTTTAATTTTAAAATATCAATTAGTCTTTGGTAAAATAAAAAAAAATGATATATGTTCTTTGAACTTTGATTATTGAAATCAAGTATTCGGAGTGCAAGATCAAGTGATCCAAGTAAAGTTATAAATTGAAACTTTATACAGTACAAGGGAGATGGGGAACTGAGTGGTTCCTGATACACTGGAAACTCTTTTACTGAAATAGATTGATTTTTTACAAAATAAAAATTCACGAAAGATTCAAACAGTTTATCACTGTCTGATTGTTCTATGAACTGTTAAAATCACTGACTCAGAATGGCGATGATCAAAGTAGCTACTATAAAATGAATCGTCTCTTAGGATTCAAAGTACTTGCAGATTAAACATAAAGCAATAAAAAACATAGAGCCATCTGTTAAATAGAAAACTACTGGAATCAGTAGACTGATACTTCTGAAAGTTTTCCTTTGCAATTTTGTTTTTTCATTGAAAATAAAACCAAACTCTGAGAACATGATAGTGCATCCGGTGAACTGGAAGGCTGAAACAAGAGGATTTCCTGGAGTTTGAGTCCAACCTGGAATACAGAGTAAAAACTACCATTGATAAAACAAAATGGAGGACAGGAAGCAAAGGGAAATGAAATTATGGAAAAGTTACTGGATATTAGACCAGTTTTAAAACATCTAAAAATTAATGGGATATCCTCCTTTTAGTTTTTTAAACAAAAGACTAAAACAACGAACAATACACATTAATACTAAGAGTTGCTATAAGGTGCAGCTCCTGTGGTGGTATTACTGAGATATTAACCAGCTGTAGATTGAATACTTTAATGATTTAAGGACAGGTTTGCTTTCAATAGTGAGACTTAAGGGACTAATTCACTGAGACAATAAAGAAAAACAAAGCAACACATAAATTATTGTTGGCAGCAAGAGAAGATTCTCTGCCTAATAATGGCTAAGTTATTGATGATTTGTCATGTTACAGATATTATGTGAAGTTTGCTGTGTGGTTTTTCTCATTTAAGACTCAGTAATTAAATCATTCCTCTTATTTTCTTCTAACTCAACAGAAGAAAAATTGATAAGTAGCAAACTCTGATGAGAAACCCATTCCATCATTTTGCCCCAGTATTACAGAAACATGAGTAAATGGCCCACTGTGTTTCCAGCCAGGAGCTAATTACACAAGAAATAATGAAAAATTAACATAAGTGTGAAGTTGCATGCAGATAATAGGTAACCAACAAGGCACAGGAGAGTGATCATGAGTGAGTTCTTTACCACAGATTTTCTCAGTAGCACTTGAGAGAACCTAGAGAAACAAGCAGCTAGGGAAGGATGGATCACTGTAATAATGAGCATTTGTCACTTGGAAATAAAGAAGTCAGAAGGATGATTAACCCCGTCTTACTCTTCTTTCTCACATTGAACATTTGTTCATGGTTATTTTGGGTTAAGTTCAAGAGGAAAATGGAGAGCAAACCTATTTTGATGTCTGGATTGGGATTCTGGAATACAGAAAGGTATGAGGTATTGACAAAGTATAGAGAGAATATGCTAGGCAAGTGGAAGCTAACCATTGTGGGAAAGTTTGGTTAAGGTACATCTAGATGAATCCTTTCATATGGAACACCTTCAAAGCAAAGAAAGGTCACACATCCCTTGCATGAAGAGAAGCCCTGTAGAAGCCTATTGCTCTAGCAACTAAATTATAATTTTAAAATAGTAATTGTAAGATGAAGAGCTTGGAAGCCATGAAGCATCCTTCATGGGTGGACGATGCTGCTCACGGAAGTCATGGGCTTTGAAATAAAATCTCTGTGCCATGTGAAGAATAGCTATTCATGGGCTTTGACCACAGAGATCCCAGGTGTTCCCAAAGACTACTCACTGTGTTGCAGCTTCAGTTCCCCATCAGAACTAGACGGTGTGATGCTCTTGTTGAAGAAACCACATATTTTGGTTATGGGACACAGAGAAATCAAGTTGTGTTTGATCTAAACTCAGCTTTCCTGTTGGCTGCTGTGCTCAGTGTCAGAAGATGCTTTGCTGACTGCTGGGGAGAAAACTCAATAGCTTCACCCACGAAGAAACCATGATTACTCCAATACACATTTCAAGAGAGATTTACCCACTGATGCAATAGTAGCACAACTATGTTGGGGATGATGACTGGAGGGTCACTCACTGGGAGGGAATTTATATTGACTACAGTAATCCTGGTCAAAAAACTATGGCTGGGAGGTCATAGGACCAAGGAAGGTGCATATTGATATAACTTTCCCCAATGGATATGTTTTCAATATTCTTATAAAAATTTATGTTTTTACCTACAAACCATTCTCATCCCACAGTAAAAAGGTCCTTATGACAGAGGAAGATGATTAATGTAGAAATTCAGCACTGGTCCATATGTTTAGAGTAGGCAACTGTTGATCAGACAGACTAAGGGAACATCACAGAAGAGATGAAAATGGTACAAGTGCCACTGGATGCAGAAGACGACCCTGCAATACTATCACCCAGTTCCTGTAAGGCCCTGACATGAACATATAACAGCTATGGACACCTGAACCAGACGGGGCCATTCAACATCCCATCATGGGTTGATAAGGTGCCACAAAGCCCCATCCTTTTCTGAGGAATTATTGACTATTACAATTGCTGGAGGAATGGACCATTTTTTTTCAATGTTGGAAGCATTTCAGGACTAGTTGGGGAGATAAAAAGGGTTTAGATGGAAAGGAAGCAGGAAAACAGATAATGGAAGGTAGAACATAATCATAATGCAGTATACATATACATGAACCAAACATATTTAAAATATCAACCAATTTCATAATAATATAAGGCAAAAAATCTAATAAATATACTTTGTGAGATACAGACTTTGCACATGAACAGAGACTTTGACATTAAGAATTACTGGATTAAGAGTACTTAATGTATTGCTGTTTTGTTTGAAGATTTTAGCATGAGGATATACTTATATTTTACCATTGTATTTAAACCTGAAATTAATATCCACACATACAATTTCACTAATGCATTTTACTCTGTGAGTAATAAGACAATGTTCATATCTCCAGAACTGAGTTGTCAGTTTTGACATGGAATAGAAGAGCCAGAACGATGAAATACTAGATGATTTGCAAGAATTAAAATTCAGGTTTGAATGAGAACCAAGAGACAGCAGTGAAAGTGCTTATCAAACTATTAGCAAGATAAGAAGGAAGAATGAGAAATGTTCCAATCAATAGATAGTCCTCGATCAATTGCCTCAACCGCCAGTTAGAGTAAGTTACATGTCTTCATTGATGAGCAGATTATAATATATTCAGAATTAAGTTGACAGATATTGTAGTCATTGTAAGATCAGTGAATATCTTTTCTTTATGTTTTTGTTAAACCCATTCCAAAGACTTATATCAATAGACATACAACAATATTTTCTGCTAGGATGAATGTGTTCTCTGTCATCTGGATACTAAGGAAGCTGAGCAGGATGGTTGCAAGTTCCTGGACAACTTGAGCTATACAGTGAAATTCTGTTTCAGTTGTATATGCATGTGTGGATCTGATATGAAATTTTCACTCCGTATACATATCTAGTCATAATGCTCAAGAATATATTCTAGTTTGTTTCTCAATTTGTCCATTTGTAAACTGACAACAGAGTAAACAATTCAAGTGAACTATGAAAAATATTTGTCTGGGACTAGTGAGATGGCTCAGACAGGAAAGGCACATGCTGCCAATTCTGACCACTTGAGTTCAATTCCCAAGATCGTATGGTAGAAGGAGAGAAGGCACTCCCAAAAGTTGTCCTCTGATCCTCATGCATGTATACACACACACACACACACACAAACACAATTAAGTGAATGTATACGTAAGCACAAACATGAACTTTAAAACACTGTACAGAGAAAATGAGATAAAAGATGAGAGCATGCCAGAGGACTGAAGTAGCTCCAGTTTAGTTCAGACAGTCTCCAGGTTTTGATCAGTCCCAGTCACAGATGTGAAGAAGGTATCCACATCTTGGAAACTCCCATTGTAACTTTTATTATAATTATTTTTTGCAATTTTCATAGAATATATTTTGATGGCATTTAGATCCACTCCCTTCTCCCCACCTCCCCTTGCTCCCCACCCCAATTAATAAAATCATACATATATATTATCTAATAAAATATTATATATATATATATATGTAAATACGCTGGCTTGTAGAGTATGATTTATATTCCTCAACATCGTTCAGTGTGAATTCATTCACTGGGCCCACCAAAAGACCCATCCAAGCAAAACACTGTCTCTCCCTCTCACGGCAGCCCTTACTTGCCAAAACTTCCTTAAGTTCGGTTGTGTTTTCTTACCCACTTCTCATGTCTATGCTGTGAGGTTTGAGCTTGCATGGGACTTGTGCATACTGTCACCATTGATGAATTCATATAAGAAATGATCAAATGTCCGGAAAACTCTATTTGCCTGTGATCATCCAGTCCCTCTGGCTCTTACGATCTTTCCCCTTCCTTTTCTGTAATGATCCCTGAGTCTGGGAGGCAGTGGTTTGAAAAAGGAGTCCTATTCAGGGCTAAGAACTCTGTGGCCTTGCTTCTCTGCACATATGTTAACTGTGGGTTTCTGTGTTAATCATCATTTGCTACATACAAAGCTCTGGTAAGACTTAAAAGATGCAGTCATCGTAAGTGTAGACGTTTTATTGACAATGTGTCACTTAGAGTTAAGTGTCTCCCAGACACTTATTCTCTGCATTTGACCAGTTCTAGAACTTAATAGGCTTCATCTATTAGAAAAATAAGCTTCTTTGATGAGGAATGAAAGTTACACTTGTCTGTAAATATGAGGATGCATTTTTAGAATATAGTAAAGAAATTATATTGGCCTAGGTGTTACAGTGAGAATAAGCATCCATTACAGGGTTCTTAGTCTCATTCACAAATGAAATTAAGGATAGACTCAAATAGAATCTTTAGAACAATTTTGTCAGAAGTTTAAAGAATCCTCAGGTCAGGTAAGCGTGTAATCTTGGTAACTGCCTTGGGGAGGAGAATAAGACTGGGGGTTGGGGGAATGTCATAAGGACATGCAGATCTAGAACTTGCATGGAGGTCAGACACATGTCCGACTGGCTGTCACACAGTGGGAAGAAGAAAGTTTTAAAGAAAAAGCAAAGACATAAAAGATGCTGGGGCAGCCTAAAATGTTAAAGAAAACGATTAGAGAAGAATAGGAAGAAAGAAGGGACTCACGGAAAGCTACCTGTCTTGGCTGGGTCCAGAAGCACTGCACTAGGATGCAGGATTCCAGACAAGAAGAGTTCATTATCTCATTAACCCACTAAGTATTCAGTTCACCTATTTAGCATGACTTAAGGTGAAACTGTCTTCCTAGGGTGGTCCTATGACCATATGATTGACTTGTGAAACTGGAGAGGTGGGTCTTTCAACACATTGAGAAAAGATTTTATAGTCTTGCACAGTTAATTTTATGCCACTCTAATTTCTTTGGCACTGTAACATAGAGATGTGGTAAAGCAGGTTTTGCTCTAGGCTCTGTGATCTCTTAGGGATGCGTATTTGGCTATGTTTACAGTGCTGAGCACAAATTCCCTCCTGTTGAGCAGGCAGAGACTATTTGCTTCTCGGAGTTTGTATTACTTCACTTAGTATAACAATTTACCTGCCAGTTGCATGATTTCATCTTTCTATTCTGCTGAGTAAAACCCCATTGTTTAAATGTACCACATTTTCATTATCCATTCTTCAGCTGAGAGACACTTAAGTTGTTTCCGTTTCTTAGCTATGGTGAAAAGAACAGCAATAAACATGGCTGTGCAAGTATCTCTGTAGGAGGATAAGTCTGGCGGGTATGTCCCAAAGAGTAGTCTGCCTAGATCATATAGAAGATTTACTTTTAGTATTTTACGGGTTCTCCATACTGATGTGCACATTGGTTGCACTAATTTGCAATCCCACCACCATTGAATGAGGCTTATATTGTGGCATTTTGACCACTCTATTCTTATGAAGACCAATAAGTCAGACCTCTGGATAAGCTCCTAAGAAAACTAAGTACAGTGGGGACTGTTTCTTTTGTCTCTTGTCCTCTTATAGAAGACTATAAATATTTAACAACGAAGAGACCGGAGGCGGCAGGTGATAGTACAGGTGTTTTTTGCATACTTTAATAAGAAACTTAATGGCCCAATTAGACACTGGAGAATGTCAAATCCTCTATACCAGCAAGAGGCCCTCCACCACATTTTGATGACCTCTCTGAGACCATGTGTTATTGAACTTCATCTTTGTCACATAGGTGAGAGTCACTTGTGCACACTCCAGAAATGAGTTTTGAGAACCTGTCTCTGTATTTAGGTAATAATATATACTGTAGTTCCCTAGCAACTAGAAGGATATATGTCTGTCGTGGTAGCTTAATAGATCCTGTACTTCCCAGACAATTCCATAGCTGTTTGATATAATTATTGGGTCTCTTAAGAAATACATTTTATAGAGCAATAGTCTATCCTGCTGTGCTGCTTCACTTCCAAAATAACATGCGGCTACTAGATTCCCCTGTACAATATTGTCCCTCGGCAGTCATAAAGTTGTCATCAAGAGGTGAAGCAGACCACTTTGCATCGTGATAACCAGCTTCTTGTGTTATAACTGCTTGGAATTTTATGGGGTCTTCATAAACATGATCAATTGCAACATTAAAGTTGAGAGGGTTTGTGGCGCCTGGTTTTCTCTGTCTGCCAGCAGGAGCTGACTTGCTGATTGTTCTACTGTCAGATTGCAGCAGCTGTGTGTAGAACCCTGGGCTGTGCACAGACAGCCACAATTGCTTCTACCATTGCTTCTGGATTCTGAGGACTTCTGGCATTGTTTTTATAGCTATAACTATAATCCCATCATGTACCAGTGGTAGATGGCAACTTCGGTGTCCTAAATAAATGGGGAGAGGAAAGTCAAGATTTACCTAATTGGACATTTTAATTTAATGTGTGTGTGTGTGTGTGTGCTATGGTGTGATGCTGGGGGTGATGCTGGGGGTGGAGCCCAGAGTCTTGTACAAGCTTTCCGAATACAGTGCAACGGGGATGCACAGATGGTTCAGTGGTTAAGAGCTTTGGCTGCTCTTGCAGAAGACTTGGGTTTGGTTCCCATGGTGGCTAACAATAGTCTATAACACCAGTTTCAGGGAATCTGACCTCCAGGCTCAATTTATGACAAAGGTGTGCTTACATACATGTACATAATACACTCATACACATAAAACAAAAATAGCAAAAATCTTATCTAAAAACAGGGTACCAAAAGCCACATTTCCAATACCTAATAACACCTTTTATGTCTGCTGTGTCATTTCTTTCAAAATTTGTTTTATCTAAAATTAATCTGTCACTTCCTTCTATACATTAGAAATAGTTTATTTACTCTTTTGAACCCAGCTCAGGTACTCATAAGGTTAAAAGTAAGTTGCATTTGAAACACTACTAATTCATTCATAAACAAGCATATTAAAATTTTATTTAGGAATATATTGGATTAATATTTCATAGAAATATTTTGCAGAGTTGGAGAAATAGTTCAGTGGTTAGGAGCGCTTATGCTGTCACAGAGGTCATGAATTAGAGTCCCGACACATGTGCAAAGCTTGTTTGTAATTCCAGCTCCAGCAAATCTGTAACCTTCTTCTGATTTCTGAAGTCATGGTATCAGTATCCATAAACACACACAGACACAGAGATACATAAGTAGAATAAATATTTTTAAAAGAAATAATTTGAACAACAAGTAATGTGTTTTATAAAGTAATATGTTTCTTTTTATGAAGATTTTGCACAGAAAATAATTAATTTATGTTGGTATTTACTACATTATATTAAACGGCAGTTTAATTAAACAGTTGTATTCTAAATTAGAGAAGGCTTAGGACACCTACAATTTGAAATATTTTCAACTGAACAAGAAAAATATTTGTACTTCACAAAATATCTATCTTTATAAATATTTATATTGAATCATCAAAATTTTCTAATCTTATATTCATGTACAACTTAGTATAACAACTTAAACATCCTGTCTCAAGTACACAGATAGCTTTCAAAAATGAAAATAAGATAAAATATTTTTGAAGGCTGTATAAGTGCACCTTTTTTGTGCAGAGCCTTCAGAGGACAGAGGAGGCATGGGATCCCCTGGAACTGGAGTTATGAATGGTTGCTAGCTGCCATGTGCGTGCTGAGAATCAAACCTGGGTTCTCTGCAAGAGCAGCCAGTGCTCTTAATCATTGAGCCATCTCTCCAGACCCTCAACTACAATTATCTTAAGCTTCTTGATTTACCAGATGATGTTGGCAGGAAACTAAAAATTAACAAATAATATATGCAGTTAAAATCAATAGCATTTTAATTTTGTTTGCTTTCACATGTCACCCAAATAATTAATATAATAGCAGAGTGGTTTGATAAACAGCTACACCTACAATTAGCTATTTTCAATATGTTGAACAGTTTCTGGTGATTGATGTTCTATGAACTCACATAAAGTGTTCTGACTGGAGATCTGAGAATATCACAATGACTAAAATAAGAAGAAACATCCTAGAATGCCCCTGGAAACCTGCAGTGGCCCAATATGTAAAATTCTGTCTGGAACCAGGTGACACTCATTTCATTTTAAGTGTTTCCACGTGGAATTTATACAAGATATCTAAGAACCAGTGTATGTTCATTCAACAATTATGATGAAGGTTATTATATTTCAGGAGTAAAACTCAGTTTTAATTTCATCCTTGATCCTTCTTATTCATGGAGTGCTACCAGCAAGAAAAAAAACGATTTGAATGCAAAGTAAGGAGCAACTCTTTAATAGTTACATTTAATTAAAAGATATGGACTTCTATAAGAGGCAAGATGTCATCATCATTGAAGTGCATAATAGATGTTGAGGTAACCATAGTAAGAAAAGAGATCAGAAAACTAATAAGAGCCAGAGGAATGGGGAATCAGTGTCTTCTGGACATGACAGGACTGTGGAACTCATGAACATAAAGCAGCTGTGGTTATCCATATAAGACCTGCAAAAGATGAGGCCAATCAATACAGATGGAGGAGGGATTTGTGAGGAACCACCCTGACTGAGGAGCTTTTGGAAACTGATGGCTTTTAGAGATGGTCAGCAAGTTTTCTTCAGGGATCTGATCCATGCTAGACTGACCATGGCTCTAGTGGATGGCTTCACACCATGTGGATTTGGGTAGCACCAATTTTAGATTCAGTCAACTTTAAAAAGGGGGAACATGAAGTTGTAAGGGGTTGTTGGGGAGTCCGGGAAGATTTGGAAAGAGTAAGAGAATGGATTGATAACAATTCGTTATATACATGTACAAAATTTTCAAAGAATAGAAAATATTTTTTAAATAATGGTATTTTACGAATAAATGTATCAACCGGTTTCTGGAACTCCTGCCCTTTCTCTCCTAACATTTCTCCACCCACCCTCCGTCAACCATTTCTCTTTCCTCGCCACCTTCAAGCCAGACCCTCTACATCCTGATTGCAGGCAATTCCAAGCTATGAAATTATTCCAAATAGATAGTAACTCCAAAAGTGGAGGGCCATGGTGAAAATTACTGCATTTTACCTCATTTTTATGAAATAGAGACTTTCACAATCAGTGTCCAAAGCAGAACTTAGAAATACAGAGCTCTTGCTTTAATTGTCACCATACATTATACTCCGTCACAAATGGGACATGTTCAAGGATACAGAGAGTTTGGAGACAATCCAGGAAGCAGCAGTGAAAATGATTAACATGCTGGGAAATTAGCTGTGTCGTTAAGGAGAGGATGGATTAGATGAACTAAACCGCAGCAACATGTGCTTTCAAAGAAAATCTCAATGATGTGCACTTCCACTCCCTACAGAACAGGCAAGGAAAATCTCAATGATATCCACCGCCGCCCCCTACAGGACAGGAGCTGTTTCCAAGTGAAAAGTAAGTAAAAGAAAAAATAAAGCATTTTCTCTGAAATAAAATTGGGGTTAATATTTGGTACTCAGCAACATGACATAAGTACGTAGAGAATTTTCTGTGCTCTATCCTTTGAGCCCCTGCTTTACCTGAAATGATTGTTAAAGTTGGAAACAGATTTGTGAAGAAACGCTGGCCTGGTCCTGGTGAATACATTCAAGGTTATCATATGTGTTTTTGTCCCTCCACAACTGTTGACTCAGACACGAATTTAACATTTAAATTGGAAGTCAGCACTTAGAAGTTGGACGGTTTCGTATATAGGTTACTGTGGTTGCTGGCAAATTAAAAGATGCAGTGTGAGGTGAGCGGAGGGTCACACCCATACATGGACTAGGGGTTTAGAACAGGTTTTATGTCATCAGTTCAATCCCAGGTGACCGCACCAGCTTCATGGCTTCCATTCTTTAAAGCGTAATGCTTCACTGCAGGAAGCAGCAAAGCCCTGTGACTCACTGTTTATCAAGATTAGCGCAGTGAATAAAGGGCTTTTGACTCAACTGTGAGGCCTGGAGGCTCCATTCTTTTAGCTCCCGGAAACCAAGTAAAAGACAGAAAGCGGAGATGGCTGCCTCTCATCTCAGCTCTGGAGAAGGAAGCATGAGTTCCTAGGAGCTAGTTGACACTAGCTGAAACTAGTTCAGCTTCACTGACAGACTGTGTGTGTCTCAGGAAATAAAGTCGAGAGCAATTAGGAGACACAGAATGTTAACTCATGACCTCCACTCATGAGCAGCGATGTACAAGACATTGCAAACATATTCACCAACAAGTCCATAAAAACATGTATATTCATGCATGCCAGCAACACAAATAAACATGCAAAAAGTAAGAGTTAAATGTTAGCAGTTAAGCTTTTTATCATCTGTTTCATTTATTTAATACCCTGGCCCTAGCAATTTGTACTTCTATATGGTCTGTAAGCTAAATCAGCGTTTCCTCTTCTGGATGTAGAGTCGGGAAGTTCTTGTAATTAGGTCTGAATCTGTACAGAAAAAAAGAAAGTATTCCAAAGGTCAGTTCAAAATATTGGCATTTGAAACTCGGATGAATTAAGATATCACTATACAGCTGGAACCTGACAAGTCATTGTGGATTAATTATTGTCAGATTGGCTTTGTGTCACCAGTCATTTTGAGGTGACTCAGTAACCAGGGTACATCATGCTGCATGCCTTCCTGTCTTGTTTCTGTGATTGATTTCCTTTGATATTCATATACTGGATAAATAATGCTAAGAAAATTTAGAGCAAAGGAAGACTGAAAATAAAGCAAACTGCCAAACTCTCCAATTTTCACATCATACTTAATGTTTGTAATTGTATTTAAGGTCATAATTTTGTTTTTCCCATGCTCATTTTTTAAAATCTCATTCTTTTTCCAACAGTTGCTTAACAAACATCTAATGATCTGTGACTATATTGTAGTATCTTTTAAGCCGAAAGCTTAAAAGCTTCTGTAAGTTACTGGGAAGACTGTGTTGCAAGTAAGGGTGTTTGCTGAGCAAATGTAAGGACCTGAGTTCAAATACACAGCGCCCACATGAAAACCTGGGCATGGCCATGCCTAGCTGCAATCTTACCAGTGTGGGGCTCAGATACAGGAGGAATGCTGACAGCCTAACTCCAGGCTGAGCAAGAGACCTTGTCTCAAAGAAGTAAGGCAGAGAAAGACAGTGCAGGACAGCCACATCCTCTGCTGGCCTCCATTCATACAGCATGTATATCTGTACAGGCACACACACGTTTAAAGTATACACAAACACCAACCACAAAAAACACCCACTAATAGGTACGTACATACACACACACTCACACACACACACACGAAAACACTAAGAAAAGCAGAAGAAAAAAGAATTTTGGCTTCAAGTATTTTCATTTTATTAGGTTGAACAGGGAACAAGGAAGGAAATATTCGATGATATAACATGAAATAATTTTAGTAGAGAAAACAAAAAACTCAATTGAAGGAATGGGGCTATAAAATACCACAGTAAGAATTGAAATATTTCTTAGACTGGCCAGGATATAAGAAAATACTAAATGACTTCCATTATCTCTGGGATCAATACATGATGGAACTGCAAGCATTCATTGCACAAAAGATACCTAATGACATATTTGTTCAATTGCCATTCATAGTACACATTATATTTGCATTCATTTACCAGAGGGAGGAGTGTAATTCATTTCACAGGGTCTATAATGCTGAAACGTCATACTTTTGCAGAATGTTCCCATTAAAGTAAGCATGAAAAGAAATTAAACTGGAAAATGAATAATTGAAAAATATGTATTTAAGTGATCTTTCTGCTGTATAACTAGCATGTGTGCCCCTTAGTTATGTGTGAAACACTTGAATTAAAATTAAAACAAAGGCTGGCAACGATGCTCAGTAGTTAAGTATGCTCTCTTGCAGAAGACACAGGTTCAGTCAGTAGCAAGAGCAGGTAGTTCACAACCAACCTGTACTGGATCCATGGGACTCAATATCCTCTTCTGGTTTCTCCAGGAATCTGCACTCCTGTGCACATATCAACACAACACAAATATACACATGCTTAAAAATAGAAATAAAATCTGTAGAGCCTAGGGAGATCGCCCAGTGGTTTACTGCACTTGCTGTTCTCAATGAGGCCCAGAGTTCATTTCCCACCCACATGGCAGCCAACAAGCCCCTGATAAGTTCAGACCCAGAGAAGCCAGTTCCTTTGCCTGGCCTTTCCAGGCACAGTAAACATGAGGTGCAAGCAAAGCAGTCCTATTCATAAAATAAACATAATAAAATATTAAAATAATATTTAAAAGCAAAGGAAAGTACAGTAATAACAGCTCTATTAATACCTTCAATATTACACATAAAATCATTGCATTCTGTGCATTTGTCATTTTTAGAGATGTGTATTCATTATTTTATTTAATTTTTCCTAAGAGCTCTTGATATTGGCAATATTAACCCTAGTTTAAGGTTTCGATATGCGAATCGGCCTGCTCAAAGCCAGCTGCTAGTCACTGCTGAAGGTGCCGCAGCAAAAGCTGGTGACAGCATGAATTTTCACAGATCAAATTTGGTCTAAGAGACGAATAGAAAAAGTCTGCTAATTCATCTTTTTTATTGCTACTATATTTCTTCTGTTCTTAGGACATATTTTCATATTTTCCCCTTTCACAGGGATACTGGAGTATAACGACCTAGAGCAGCCAGCAGTTCTCAAAATATCTCATCCCATGACTTTAGTGTATTGAAGGAGACTGGAGAGATGGCCGACTTGTTAGGAGCACCTGGTGCTCTTCCAGAGGACTCACATTCAGAGTTCAGCTCTCTGCACTCACGATTGGGGCAGCTCCCAACCTCCTGTAACTCCAGTTCCAGGGATACACTGTCTTATTCTGGTCTTTGGGGAAACCTGCACATATGTGGCACAAACTTACACACACACACTCACTAAATATAAATAGTTAAAGTTAATGAAAGGTTCTAAGAAGGCTTTGTTTATGTAAACTGCATGTAGTGATATTTACCATGATAGAAATAAAATTGAAACATAAAATATGGACCTATAATTCATTTTAAATTAACTATTCATTAAGCTGTTCTATTGAAAATATCCATACTTTTTTAAGATAATGATGAAATTATTGCTATTGCGTTGCGGTTTTATAAGTTTTGGGGTTTTTTTTCATGTCAGACTTCTATCCATTTCTGCATTCTCTCTGTATATCTCCCAGCACAGACTCAGAGAGCTTCTATCCTCTGAGAATATGAATGAGACATCCTAGTGTTAGTACAAAAATGATTTTGCCCTGGCGGAATCTCTTAAACTAGGACTGTACCATAAAAATTGCTATTCTAATGAAAGTATGTGAGATAAAATGGCCTTGTGTAAAATGGAAGAGAATAATCAAGGTAATCATTGACTGAAATGTTTAATTGCTGTATACAAGTTTGAATTGTCAAATGAAGTATTGCTAATAACGCCTGTTCAGGAGAGCTCTGTCTTCCCTCTGGTCACCTGTCACACAATCTCACAGTGTTTGCTTTTTAAAGTGAAATTTGGGAGCAAAACAGCCTCAATATTCATAATTCTATCTTTCTGCAAAACCACAGTAATTTTTTTGGCTTTGTTTTCTTCCTCACTACCATCCGGTTGGTTCATATGCAACAGTTGAAGGCAACATACAGGAATCATAATAAGTCAGGAAACATCCTTTTCCTTCTTATATTTGGAAAGTCAGCCTTGTCAGAGAAGGTCTAGAAGCGGACCTTGAAGAACAGGAATCTCCATGAGGAAAGCAATGAGATTAAAGAACTTAGCACCAGTAAGCTTCTTATAACAACCAGAAGTATATGCAAAGTCATAATCCAGAAGGAAGCTTACATGGTGTGGCGTTCACTGCAGGGTGCAGGAGGCAACAGTGGCTCCTTTGCAACTAGGCACAACTGCAGGTCCTTTGGTCCTGTGTGCTTTTGAGTGACCTTGGCTTTGTTTAGCATGCAATGCCATCACCAGTCTAGCTGAATTTCAAATCACTTTTGCACATGTTTCTGCATCTCTTTGTCTCTTACCTCTTCTCCACCATGGGACTCTACTTATTCAGTTAGATGCATTCAGGCTTGTAAATCTATTTCCAGTATCCATTTATGAAGTAAATATTTTCCATGTGATACTGTCACTTGCGTTCATTTGCACTTTCCTTTTGTTTTGGTTTATAAAATTAGACAATCAAGGACATTTTAGCCACTTGTCATTTCCTCCCAAGAGACTCCCTAGAAATTTAATGATGGCACCTTTCATCAATGCATATTACATAATCAAGTGTAACCTTCTCCTATTGGTCCTTGTAAAAAGTAATTCAGGGGAACAAATCACCCTAAGCCATCTATCCATAAGTCATTACAAAGACTATTCTTCAAAATACCTGCCTTTATTGGCTCTATTAATTATATTTTTAGAATCACTAATAGGAAGGAAGATTCACAGGAATAGTTATTGCCAATAATATGTCATTATCTGTGGTAGTTTGAATAAGAAGTGTCCCCCATAGGTTTAAAATATTTGAACATGGTCAGTTGATGGTGCTGGTGAGGAGAGTTATGGAACTTCACGGGGATGAAGAAGGAAGTACTTTACTGGGGGTGAGTTTTGAGAGTTCATAACAGTGCCCCACTTGCAGTCTGTCTCTCTTTACTTCCTGTGCCTGCTTAAAGATGGGAGCTCTCAGCATTGTGCTTTGGCAGCCTCTGCCAGCATGCCCACCCCCACAATGATGGGTGCATCCCTCTGGAACCATAAGCCAAGTAAACTCTTCCTTTTGCAATTTGCCCTGGTCATGGTGTTTTATCACAGCAAAGAAAAATAACTAATAAGTTACATAATGAAAAATGTGATTGGTGGTACACAGGTGTAAATAATCAAGTGCAACAATGGACATTCGTGTCTACAAAAAGAAAACTTTTCATTTTTACATTCCATAAGAGAACAGTAAATGCTGGCCCTTTCAAGCAGAGATTGTGGGAATTAGGCTTCTTGTCTTATTCCATTGACCAGTACTGCAGTGGGAATTGGGTATGATTGGACATTGATCTGTTGGATATGTTCAATGAGATAGTACTCTTATTGGTCTTGGTAACCACCCACTTTTTTATTTTGCTCTAATATTTTATAATAAAACTTTAAACCTTGAAAAAATTCTAGTAACTAGAAATAGTATTCATTGAATAATATAACTCTTTTTGTTTAACAACGCAATTATGTTACATTTGGACTTCCTTAGGAGGCAAGCCTATACAGGAATTGAGATCAAAGGGACCCATGAGCTAACTCTCAGGCTCGTTCCTCTATTCAGATAGTTGTTTTATTGAATTTTTGTGCACACCATGCACAACATCCTAATCCTCTTTATACTCATTCGACATCAGCACCCTCCCATGGCACCCCACACAGGATTTCATGCATTCTGTTATTTATGGCCCCCGATGTCACTCAGTGCAAGTCCATTCAAGGTGGTCTAGCTACATTCACCCTCTGTGCCCTCAGTTCATTTTGAGGCTTATTTTTAACAAAGTTTCTCATCCAGCCCAGGACCATTAGCAGGGGGAACGATACCTTCCACAGCAGGTTGGGCCCTCCTGCATCAAACAGGACATTTCCCCACAGACATGTCCACGTGTCGATCTGATCTGGGAAATTCCTCTACTGAGACTCTGTTCTCAGATGATTCTAGTCTGTGGCAATTGACAGTTAAGGTAACTGGTAGACACACTATGATAACTAACTTTATTATTGATTTATTTAATTACTGTATGGAACATCCATCATTATTTTAGACAGTGGTCCTTTCTAATAAAAAGAAAAGATTTCTCTTATGTTTTGTCAGCAACTTCATACAGCTCATGTTTACCATTCGTCAGTTATATTATTTTTTCTTGTGATATATTTAATCATGTTTCGTTCTTTGTGAGTAGAAGTGACTTTTACAATACAAACTAATGACTTTTACCCAGCTTTGCACACAAATGTTACTGTTCATAATGTAAACTAGCTCATTGAACCACAGATTCCAAATGTGACCTGAGCACTTGTCCTTAATCCCTCAGAATTCCTCTTGCCCTCCTCCAAGATTGTGTAAAATAGCTGATCAGTGTGCATTTGCTTGCTTTACATATCAAAGTGCTGAAAGAAGCTCGCTTTGTCACTGTAAACAAGGAAAGAATTTGAGTCTGTGTGATGTTCTAGACCTAGAGATAAAAAGACAAGATGGTCTGATAAGAAGTGAGATTCTGATTATTATTATTATTATTATTATTATTATTCTCTGATAATAAGGTCGGTTCTGGGTTCTGACTTCTTTCCTATTTCATGCTGAAGATACTGCTTCAATAAAAGAACAAGAGAATCTTGTGTCTGAATACACAGTCCCAAGAGATATCTGAAAGTTATCTTAACAATGCCACATTCATGATCCAATGAGCAACAGGCTATACCTGGTGTATGTATACACATGTTATATGTACACACATGAGCGTGTCTACTCTAAAACTGGTAAACAAAGTAGAAGAAGCAAAAGACAGGCATTTTTTTTGCTTTCTTCAATTGCTGTAGTAAAACTCTCCGACCAATACCAACTTTGGGAAGAAAAGTTTTAGTTGTCTTTCATTTCCCAGTCACAATTCATCACTGAGGGAGCCCAAGGTAAGAACTCAGGTCAGGAACCTGGAAGCAGGAGCTGAAGAGCAGGCCATGGAGGAGCTTTGCTTATAGGCTTGCTCCCCTAGTCCATGTTCAGCCTGCTTTCTTATACAATACAGAATAACCTGCCCAGAGACAGAACTTTCCACAGTGGGCTGGGCCCTCGCACATCACTCAACAATCAAGAGAATACGCCACAGACATGACACAGGCCAGTCCAATGAAGGAAATTCCTCAGTTGAGGCTCCCTCAACCCAGGTGTGTCAAGGTGATACAGTGATGCTTACGCAGCAGTAGGCAACGCATGACTGCATCAGGGAACCTATATACCGCGTATGAATCTCAATATTTTAATAGTTGATTTCCAGTCTAGGACCCCGCAACGATTTCAGTCTTATTTCCCTAACCTCCAAGCTCCACGTTTTTCTCACCTTGCTTGACTTTGTCATCTTTGGTAAATGTTACTCAGTTTGAGGTAGCCAAAACTTTCCCTCAATTAGAATATTCTGCATTTTGGAAAGCTACCACTGAAGTTATGGCATAGGACAGCTCTCAGATACATTGTATAATTTGAGTCATTGTGTCTTGGTGAGGACGACTTTAACTGTGCTCACCTTTTACAGATGTGGTGTGCCAATTTCTCCACCAGTGTTACGCATTTCTTTGTGGTGTTACCATCCTATAACTGCATTTATTTGCTTCAGTGTTGTACAGATAGCCTTTCTTTTTCTCCCACATTGCTGACCACTTTTGGAGCTCATCAATAGCCCTTCCTTGAAATAATTATCACTTTATAATATGACATAATGATGTTTCTATATTCCCCTCATTCCTTTTATATTGCTAATTGGTAATTCTGTAAGAAGGACCTGTTCTTTGTCTCTAATGTATGTGTTATATATTATACATTCATTTATTTCTATCAGAACAGATCATAGATATTTGTTTATTCATTGGCTATAATCCAGCAGCCTCATTCATTTTAGCATTCAAGTCATTTGATTGGGTCCTATGTCATTTCAATGTGCTCAGTTTTCCCCCAGAACTCTAATTCCTTGAAGACATAGTTACAATTATATATATTCATCTAATCCTTTTAATTCATCTAATCTATCCTTTTAAAAGTAAAGTTTAGGAAGTGAGAAATCAAGAATTCTCAAATAAAAATATCTTGTGAAGTGTGTAAGTGGTTGACAATCTTTCTATTTTAAATTATTTTGATACCAAAAGGACACAGTGGTATGAGCTATAAAACGTCATGTGCTGGGTTGGAAAGATGCCTCAGCAGTTAGAAGCACTTACTACTCCTGCAGAGGACTCACACTCATCCCTGGTACCCATACTGAGTGGCTCACAATCACCTGTAACTTTAACTCCAGGGTATCTGATGCCCTCTTCTAGCTCCTACAGGCACTGAACTCACACAGACTCATACACACACACACACACACACACACACACACACACACACACAAACCTTTAAAAAGTAAATGCATATTTTAAAGAAAGTCACATCTGTACAGTGAAGTCAAAAAAAGCCAAAGACTCTAACCTATTCAATACTATTTGGTGAAGATCCTGAGCAGTTTGCTATGACATTCCAAATGCCCAAAATATTTGTGTGTTCTACTTAGTATTTGTGAGCAAAGCTTTTGAATATTACTGCAAAAAATTTCAGATATTCCTAATAAAATGTTAGAAAATAGATGGACAGGAATAATAGTTAAGAGTATAGTGTACTAAAGAGCAACAATCAGGAAATTTTCTCATTTAGTTTTATTTCTGAGTTGTAATTTTAGTTATGACATATAATAAAACAATGCAGAAATGTGAAGTGAATTCAGAGCCAAATCTTGGAACCATTAAATGCTAAAGCATCCAAGAGATATTTTAAGTTTACAAAATATATTTCATTGAATTTTATCACTAAGTCTACTCCTGTTTATCCTATAATTTCTAAAGGGATTTCTAAAGATCTTCAATGTACATTGTATATCTGCTTACTAAGGAAGACAGTATAATGTAATAGTAGCTGTATGACTCATAAATAAAAGTAAATGGATCATTTATCTGCTCAGTCTTTTTAATAGTGGAATAAGAGTCAAATATCTGAAAAGAGGGAGGACTATAAAGATAGCTCTGTATAGTGGAGCACTTGTTGCCCTTGCAGAGGACCTGAGTAGAGCTCCCGATGATCCCATTATGGGCAGTTCAAAACCACATATGATCCAGCTCCAGGGGATCCAATGTCCTTTTCTGACCTCTGTTGGTGCTGCACGATGCATAAGCACATACACTCACACACAGCACACACACACACACATGCACACACACATAATTAAAAATAAATTAATACATTCTAAAACAATTGAAAAGACTATTCTAACATATCTCCACTGATTGAAACACTAAAATGCTGCACATTTGACTTGGAAGGAAGATGTTAAACCCAGAACCTACCTGGTCCTTATCCCCCTGTATCATTACTTCTAGGGAAATATTCATGGAGATAAAGAGCAAACAGGTTCCCAAAGGAATCGCTGTAGAGTTTATCACCCGTTTACCAAGTTCATAAATGGAAAACGTGAGTTACAGTATACATTCTCTGCTGAACACCATATGGGGATTATATCAAGTAAATATTTTGGAGTAATTTCTAATATGAAATATCAATAGAGTTTTTCTCCACCTTACCTAGCCATGACCTTTATTAATATGTGATTCTCACCTCTCAAATAAGGATAATCCTTTATATTTCACTGTTGTGCTGGAATGTTTATTGTGGCTATTGTCAGGACTTAAACAGAATTTTATATTTTTAAAGATTTATATTAAGTTTTCTATGTGTCTGTCTGTGCACATGTGCACATGTGTGCATGTCAGCTGAGGCCAGAAGAAGGTATTGGACCACATGGAGCGGTAGTTACAGGCTGATGTGAACTGCCCAGTGTGGGAGTGAGGAATTGCACTCTGATCTGGAAGAGCAGCAAGTACTCAATAACATAGAAAGGGGATTTAAGCTACTGTAGTAAGTGAAGAGCTCGTGCACTAGGAGGATATGCTGTGTTCTGCCATGCTGTCATTTTGTGTGTAATCTATTAATGGTTCAAAAATAACCTTCTGACAAAAACTTTCCAATCTGAGATAATCCTGTCTACATTAAGCTAATTAAAAAGATATCCCAAACTGATTCATCTCAATTGTGATTCAGAACATATATGACAGATTTTCTAGCATAGACTTTTTTTTTTAATTTGAGAACTCGTCAACCACAGAGAAAATATTCACATCTGAAATACCAAGATTTTCATAGCACTATTCACTTCTGCCTTTTAAAATCATCTTACCTGATTTAAGAATTAATAAAGATGAAATATTCATATTTCAATGAGCATTTCTCCTTTATCCCTTTTCATCTTTAATTTGCTCCTGTAGGGTTGAATATGCTTTGAGCTACAGCATAGATCCCTGAACTTCACAGAATACTGATATTACATCATTTCAACAAGAAATCCACTCCAAACATCAAAAAGCATAAAAATAGACCACTGGAGAAAACTAAATATCAGACTGAGGTTGGCCTGAAGATGATTTCAATTAAAATTTGAGTTTTCTAGACATCAGTAGCATATGTCTTATCAATGTATGGATCTTTCCCTCCTGTGGTTTAAGAGTTCCATCCTTAGGCAAAAAAAGTCAGAAGTTTGTCTTAAGTGACTTCTGATTTGCTGCTGCACCTTTATACACTGACCTCATTTAATGGTCACTTCTTTGAAGGCCTCCTTCACATGTGACTTTTTCTAAGAAGACATCAATTAAAACTTGTTTTTCCTAGTGTTATTAAGATAACACTATTGGACCAAATTATTAATCCAGTATCATATACATTATTGCATGATTGACTATAAGAACATTATTTTGGAAATTTTACTTTCAAATTTTAATAAAAGAAGAGATTAGAACTCAGAATATTGAACAACATCCTTAAAGTCTGTTCTAAAATTTGAGATATACCAATATGACTCCAAATATGCTTCCTCAGAATGTGTCCTCAAGTCTAACTTGGCTTGTCATTGATGAGTACATATGGGAGTTGATACAGTATGAACACTCTGGATGTTTTCATCTCTGTCTTTCTCTTTCTTGTGTGTGTGTGTGTGTGTGTGTGTGTGTGTGTCTGTGTATCTTGTGTGTGTGTGTGTTCACACCTGTGTGAGAATGTGGGCTCACTCTTGACACTGCACATGTGTGTTGCTTGGAGAACAACCTGGGAAGTAGGTCCTCCCTTTGACCTTGTTTGAGACAAGCTATCTTTATTGTTTGCCACAGGATATCTTTATTGTTTGCCACAGTGCACATCACACAAGCTTATGCTTGAACTTTCACAGAACCTCTTGTCCTCATCCCTCATATTTGCTCTCCCGTAGGAGCATGGGAATTATCAATTCAAGGTACTGAGTCTGGCTGTATGTGGATATTTGAAATCAAGTCCTCATGATAGTACAGTAAGCACTTAATCATTGGGCAATCTCCACAGTCCTAGCACTCTGGATTCTGACCACTACTATTTAAACATTGCCTTGACATTTGCAAGCTATATGAACATGGTCATATTTACTCGAATCACTAGCTTGTCAATTGTCTGAATAAGAAAACATTTGTAAAATTATAAGCTTAAGTATTTTGCATGAGAAGTAAAGATAATTTACATCCAACATTCAGCACAAGGCTTGGCACAAGACAGTCACCCCAAATCATGAGCTTATCTGCATTACCTATCTGTATGCTTCATTAAAAATAGGAAAAAAATATTGTAATATCAGTAATTCATGCAGCTTAATGTCTGGCCAAAGGAAGAATTCAATAGCCATATAATGAATAACTGGACTGATAGATGAGGAGATGGGTGGATGGCTGGGTGGATGAATGAATAGAATGTGTTTTTCATGTAAATTTCTTATTGAAAATAACAAGAATATTGCATAGAAGTACAAATAATTCCTCGAAAATCTATTCTATTCTGTATTTGAAACATGACTATTCAAGATGTGTAATTTAAAATGGCGAGGCTTGTGTTTTTATAGAGTTGAACAGATTTTAGTATAATGTTGTCAAACTTTGTACTCTTCCTACCTGTAAGGTAGACTATCAGAAAAACTATTTTTATTTCTAACTTTCATTGAGTTTTTTTCTGTCCCAATAGTGAAACAGAACTGCTTACATGTAAAGTCCATATGTATGCATGTGTTTAAAGAATTATTAATTTTTACCTTCTCTGTGTGTGTGTCTGTGCCCTCAGAAGGGCACTGAATCCTCAATAGGTGAATTCGCAATGACTTGTAAGCTGCCTTAGATGAGTGCTGGAAACTGAACTTGGGTGCTGTGGAAGAGCAGTACCTGCTCTTAACTACTGAGCCATCTTTTTAACCCCTATGTGTGTTTTTTACATCCTGAACAACTGATCCCTTTTAAGACAGCAGTTTAATATACCCTGGGCACCAGTATATTCAGAAATACCGATCTTACTAATAAAATAATTATAATAAACTGTGAAAGATCACTGATTTTCAAAACCTCACATTTAATTTGACTTTGATTATTCAAAATGATTTTTGGATGAACAAGATGCATGTCAACCTGTTATTACCAAGAAACAAATTTTCTAAAAGCTTGTAACATAATTTTATTGCCGTATATCATAATGTCTTCTTTGAATAATTTTTATCTCTCTAGGGACCTACAAATAGACAAGCCAGTATCAACATTTTGACAAAATCTGCTTTAAAGTTACACAATTAAATTATCCTATTCCACAACAGCTTGTATCATAATGATGCATAAATTTGAATATCACTCTCCCTGCCTCC
Source organism: Eospalax fontanierii (assembly GCA_035773235.1). Taxonomy (NCBI): domain Eukaryota; kingdom Metazoa; phylum Chordata; class Mammalia; order Rodentia; family Spalacidae; genus Eospalax; species Eospalax fontanierii. The sequence goes on along the minus strand of CM069547.1, from coordinate 45,818,531 downwards.
TCTCCCACTTTGTCTAGAATCAGTTCGTATTAGGACAGCCCTAATCACAAACACTGCATAATCACATTCAAGGATTTTGTCAGAGCGAATTGAACATTGTGCATTCTGTTTTCCCCATGTGATGTAATGAACATTTCATCTTGTGTGTGTGTACGTGTGTGCATGTGTGTGTTATTTGTACATGACCATCATGAGTACATGTGTGTGTGTTGGGACACGTGCATATGCATGTAAGCCAGAGGTCAACATTAGATGCTTTCCTCAATGGCGTCTACATCCTATTCTCTGAGAGAGGATCTCCCATTGACTCTCCCACAGAGTACACCGATTGGGTTAGACTCGCTGGCCAGCAAGTTCCAGGGATCTACCTGCTTCACTGTCCCTAGCGCTGCATCGACATTGCAGACCGGCAAGTCTCGCTTTGGACACTGCTGATGGGAATCTCTGCTCTCTACTTCCTGGGCCGTCTCCACAGCCTCTACCGCCACTGTCTGATCTTACATAACAGCGCTTGTTTAATTTAATGTGATATTTGGGATCTCAAACCAAGTTTGTATTCAGAGTTTCGGAAATAAAACAAACAGAATCACACTTCACCTCAGCTCCATCTTAATTTTCTAAATTTATCATGATTTCCTATAATTTTAAAATATTAAGATCATCCATTTCACATATTTAATTACAGCGATTTAAAATTCAGTATGTAAGTCAGGACTGGCCTTTAGCTACACAAGGATATGGCATAAGAGACTGCATGTTCAAGGACTCCCCATGTCACTGAATGAATTCAAGGCCAGCCTGGTTAACTTAGCAAGACCTTGCCACAAAATGAAATATGATACAAACCCAGTTTAAAGAACAGACAAGCCAACAGTATCTTACGCGCATCCTCAATCACAAACAGTGGCATAGAAAGCTAGTCCAGACACAGTCAAGGCAGAAGTTTTGCATGCTGTAAGAATAAGTAGTAACCCAGCAGCGCCCATCCCTTAGCCTCCTTCGACATTCATGAAGCACACTGGGCTTTTCTCACCTTTCCTCCTCACTCTCAGATCCTCCATCAACCTCACTGGTGGGCTTTTCCTTTTCTAATCTACTGAAATCTCCATGTCCATGCTTCCTTGGCCAGTTGGAATTTTAAACAAAGCATTGCATGCATTGCTACAGGCTACAATTCTTATTATCTTCTGCTGATTTTCTCTTTAAATGTCTTCCATCTCCAACTGGGTAATAACATCAAAATACTGAAAACAGTATGTCTGAAATTAATCACAATCTTTCCTTTCCATTTTTTTTTTTAAGATTCTTTATGTAGGTCACTGTCCACATCTGTCTTCAACTGCTTTGACAAAATGCTCTCACCAATTCCAATTTGGGAAGCAAAGGTTTATTTGGTTTATATTTCCTGGGTCACGGTCTATCACAGGTGAGACCCAAAGTAGAAACTCAGAGCAGGAACCTGGAGGCAGGAGCTGAAGCATAAACTATGGAGGAACATTGCTTACTGACCTGCTCCTTTGGGCCATGCTCAACCTGCTTTTTCATACAATACAGAACAACTTGCCCAGGAGTGACACCAGGGTTGGAGTAAATTTGCAGAGTTTCTCTTTGCCTTGGGAAATGTGCACCCAAGAATGTGATTGACACAGATGAAACCAATAGAATACTACTTTCCAACCAACAGTGATTTAGTTGGGAGGGTCCAGCAGGAAAGTAGCTGGATAGGAAAACGCTGGATGGGAGACACAGGTGGGGTGCCTCGGGTGTCCATCTTGGGTGTGTGTGTGTCGGAGGTCCACTGGACTTCTGATCTGAATGCTGGCTCCCCATGTGAAATTTCTGTCTCTCGCCACAGGGATAAATCCTTTGTAATTAACCCAGAATAAACTGGTTTCTCCAATTGGAGGGCATTCTACATTCACTCAATTGGTTCAAACCTGGAGGTAGGGCAGAGCTGAACTTCTGGCATCACTGCGAGAGGAGAATGCATAAGACAATCACCTACAGTGGGTTGGGCCTTCCCACATCACTCAGCAATCAAGAAAATACCACACAGACATGGTCTTTTCCGATGGAGGAAATTCCCCAATTCAGGGTAACTAGTTAAGATCATGCACTGTTCTTAGTAAGAACCCAAATTCCCAAGTCCAGTTCCCTGAACCCATATCAGGTTGTTCACGACTGCTTGTGACTCCAGCTCCAGAGGATTCAGTGCCCTCTTCTGGCTTCTGCAGGTACCTGCACTCAGGTGCACTTGCCTCTCCACCATCAAATATACATGTCATTAATTTTTCAATGTAAAAAGAGGAAAGAAAAGAACTCGTTTTTGAATCATGGTTTATTATATAACCACACACAACATTCTCATACCACAATAGTCTACCTAATTCTGAAATATACCATCTCTCCAATCTCTCTCTATAAGATTATGGCAACAGCCTTTGATTGGTCTCCTGATCATCAGTGAAGTATATATTCTCAAATCCTCCTACATTCTGCAAGCTTGTATGGTTTCTTAGACAAAATCCACCAAAGAGCATTCTAATAGTCTATTCATATCCATGCACTAATAATCATTATGATTATCTACACTCATATCTTAATACTTTTCTTAAATGCTATAATCAGCCTGTTATGAACTTCATCTCAGTTCTTCAGACACTGAGTCCTCTGATGAGTTCTTGGTTTTTATGTGCATTGCTCCTCTGGAAGTGTCTGCCATCAATTGATTTTATCTGTATATCAGTTTTGTGTCTGGTTGCTGGATAGCCATCAGCATCATTATTTATGCATTTATTTGTTGATGATTCATCAAATCACAGACTTCAGAAAGATAAGGACAGGACATATTTATCATGTTTATTTTTAATTTACATGTGCTTTTGAGCTAGAGGCACCACCAGTTGCTCACTGAAGCATGCACAGTTCAGTAGTGCTCAATAAACACTATTTTCCAGTGAGAGGAAACCATCCATATTTCCAGCCTATTTCCATATTTCCCAGTATATCTTACAGATTTGCATGAAATGTATTTGAATGCCAGGTGATTTTTTTTCTCTTTACTCTACTACTTGCATTATTCTAATATATATATATATATATATATATTGTTCTGATATTTCAGAGTAAATGTTTTCTCTTTTAATGTTGCCTAATGGAGGTTCTGAGTTTTGTTAATTCTATGCTTTTAGTGCTACAGTGCTAGATTTCAGGAGACATGCCTATTTATTTATTTTTTATCTTGGCAATGAGCCGCCCAACTCTCCTGATTTTTAATGAAGTAATTTTTTTCCTGAGACAACTTTGGTAGAACTGAATTTGCCTTAGCTGTGCCTGCTTTGAGAACATGGCACATTTCTAGTCTGCTTCCTACTGCTAACAGTTTAAGAATATATCACACTGAGTCCAGTGCGATAGAGAATACCTTCAGTGGACTTGCTGTTTGAAGTGTGCTTGCACTTGACCTTGACTCTTTTGTATTATGCCTATGCCATGTGGTCAGAAGTGTACTGAGCGAGGTGTGTTTTCACTTTCCCAGCCTGCTAGCACACCAAACCTCTGAACTGTCAGTGAGTTCCTAACAGAGGTCCTGCAACACACCCGTTTGTAAATTGCTTTCTAATCTTGTTCTTTAAATTTTCCCTCTATTTACTGTGCATAGCATTGTTAGTTTCAAGTCAATCTATTTTTTTTTCCAGTAGATTGATGTGGATTCCCTCATTTCAATTAGCTCTTCAATAGATTCTAAGCAAGAAGGAGAAAAGGACAGTTGATGTCTTCCAAACCTACATTTTGCAAAGCATTAAGATGACTTTCCTTGTCTTTCTTGTGCTTTTGCTGGGTAGTAAGTTTTCATTTAAATGTTCTTTCCAATTAAGGCTTGTGGATTATTTTAAATAGCGATTTATATTATTTCAAGTTCCCTGAATGCTACTTTTCAAGTGATGTTGGAGAGGATTTATTTTCTTGCTTCAAAAATCATCTTCATGATCTGTAAATTGCTAGTTAGAGTTTCAATGTGAAATGTTCCCCAAAGTGTCATGTGATTGAGCAGCTGGTTACCAGGTATTGGCATTGTTTAGAAACATGCAACCTTTAGGATTCGGCATTGTTGGAAGAATGGGTGAACTGTAGTCATGCACCGAGGGCTGTGGTCCATTCCCACCTCCTTTCTGAGCTCCCTGCTTCCTGGCTGCCACAGGGATGTGGCCAGCCACTTCACCCCCCACCAACACAGCCCAGGGCCACATGCTCCCACTGCCGTGAATTCAGCCAGGCTTTTTCTTACTTTCTCTCCTGTTTCTGCCAGGTATTGTGTCACAGTGAGAAAAGTAACCAAAGCAGATATTAAGTCAGAAAAATTATTTGCTTTTTACATTTTCTTTGGAACTTTTAAAATCCTCAATCCTATCCTAAGTTTATCTCTGAACTACAGTGCAGTAATCACAAAACTTTAGCAATTATAATTTGTTATCAGTTTGTGAGAAAGTCCTTGCTGATACTATTAAAGAGGGGCCCCACTCTACCAATCTTACAATCTGAAGTTGGGAGTAAATATATGTAAATAATAGCAAGATCCAGCCATGTGTTCAGCAGATTATATTTACTGAGTATATGATATATGCCAGACATTTTCCTGAGATGCAGTTGAACAAATTAGCTTTGAAAAATATGCTACCATGACACTTTTATTCCAACAGGTTCTAGTGTAGAAGGAAACCTCTAAAACAGGGTAGACTGATAGATAGTGTTGACTATCGCCCTGGCTTCTTCTGTGGACAGGATGGATGACTTAATGACTGACATGTGGGCTGTGCCTGAAGCAGTAGTATTGTTGCTTGACTGGAGCTAGATTGGATTAGACTTTGTACAGTAGAGGTTCCATGTTTCAGAATAAGGAACAGAGTGGGCAAAGGCTTTATGACAGGTGGGATCAAAAGAAAACAAAGCACTGCTAAGAGATGCTGGTGCCAGTGTGACCTGGGAAGCAGTACAGACTGATAAAATAGGATGCAGGGGTACGCAGTGTGCATCTGTATTCTCGGCACTCACCAGGTAGAGTCAGGATGATAACTTGCTCAAGGACATCCTGGTCTATATAGTCAGTGCTGAGTTTTGAATGATAAATGTCTTCCACGTGGTCTTGTGTTTGAACACTTGGTCTCCAGGTGGTTGGTGCTGCTGGGGAAGCTTGTGGTACTTTTGGTAGGTAAAGTCACTTTGAAGAAAAGTGGTCACTGGGAGGGTTCATTAAGGAGTTATAACCCTTCTTCACTTCTGGTTTATTCTCTGCTTCCTGGCAAGTGGCTACAATGTGACCAGCTGCCTCACCTTCCTACAGCCAGGCCTTCCCTGCCATGATCTAAGCATAGCCTAAAACTGAAGCCAAATAACCCCTCCCTTAAGTGGTCTTTCTCAGATATTTTGTCATACATACAAATACAATATTAAATACAGAAAGTTGGTAACAAAAACTAGGGCTGTTGCTGCAACAAAAGCCTGACAAGACTCTTTTTATGACATTGGAATGGGTTTGGGGGAAAAATTCAGAAGGGTTTCTAACTGCGTGCTAGAGAATCACTATGGTTCTGTAAACAGAGCTTAACACACCAATCTGGGGGGAGTACAGAAAGCCAGAGTGCTTAGGGATAAGAGGGAAGTAGAAACTTGATCATGAGGTATCAGAAGGGAACTCGAACTTCCACCTGAGCAAGAGGCTGTACTTGTAACATTCTAGCAGAGATTCTGTTGAATTCTTCCTGTGCCCTGACCACTTGAAAGAGGTCAAATTTTAAAGTAAGTGCTAAATTTGTTTGAGGGAGGCAATTAAAGACAGAATGGCGTTCAGATTACATCCTGGCTACTATTTACTACTTTCATCCTGGTCAGAAATAGAGCAAAAAGTGAAATAGAGAAACATGACAAATGTGCAGTTTACTGCAGAAAAGTGCATGAGTTTGACCTTACAGGAGGTCAGAAAGCAGCTGTAATTGTTAAAGAGATTAGATTCTTTAAAGGGAAAGCTGATACACTGTCCTAGAACAATAGGAAAATAAAGTATTCTGAGAGTAAGACCTTCCCATCTCAGACTCCATCTTCTGAATAAAAATCCGTTCAAAGTAGAGAACACAAACAATGCTACTGAATTGCCCCCTGCCTTGGAGAGTTGTTTCCTCAGGTGGGCACACAGAATATTATTCAACTGCAGCTCAAGTGGTCCATGTGCTACCCTGGGCTGCAAACTAATCTTGGTAGCATGCCCCACTGATACTGGTGTTTCTTGCACAAGGGAAGCATGAATAAGAGGCTCACATTGAGACTTAAAATACAGCTCCAGAAAGTCACTGAGGTTAGGCAATATTTGGTTGGTTCATCAGAATCTATGCAAGTGCCTCAGAGAGGCAACTGTCTAGAGCTGTAAACACAAAATCTAAGCTCTAATGGAGAACCAGGACGTTTAGAATGCCAGGACCATAGGACATCTGCTGAGGAAAGCTCTATGTAAGAAATAAGTCAGCGGAAGAGAGACACTATGAAGATTGCATGCAAGAAAGCCAGAGGAGCAAGGTTGCCAAATGCAGCTGGAATCCAGATACTTTTATCAGAAACCCCAGATGCTGGATTTGGTATTTGCCTGACGGTTTTTACTTCTGTCTTTATATAATCATTCTTTGCTATTCTATCATTATTCTCTTTTGGAATGGTTAAGTTTAGCTTCTGACATTGTATAATGGATCAATATAACTTGTTTCTGTATGTTTAGGAACTCAAAGTAGAAAGGTTACCTTGAGGCCCAGAAGAGACTTTGAACTTTTAAGCATTATTGGAATGATTATGGTCTGTGGAGACTCTTGAAGGTGGACTGAATGTATTTTCATTATCAAATGGACATGAGCCTGTGGGGCAAGAGGCAGAACACTGGAACTTATGATATACTTGACTGTACCCTCAACAAAGGTTAGACTACTAATACCTTATATTGATTATCAACTTGCTGGGATCTAAAATCAACTTGGAGCCAAATCTCTGGGCATGCCTGTTAGACATTTTCTGGATTAGATTAATTGAAGGGATAAGACCCACTATAAATACGAGTGGGAACAATTTCATAGTTGTGGTTTCTGACTAAATGCAAAGAAAAAAGTTAGTTAAGCATGATAATTCATCTCTGTTTGTTTCCTGACTTTGAATTGAATGTGACCTGTCGAACTCACATAGTCATGCCTTCCTGGTGGCGATGGACTGCACACTTGGAAAGAAAACCAAAATGATCCCTTTGGAGGATTATAAAAAAGAGAATATTGGAGACAGGATTTGCTGGAAAGAAGAAAAGATTCAGGGGTAGTAGGAAGAATTAAGACAGGAGAATGAGAGGTGAATATGACTATATATATATATATATATATATATATATATATGTATATATATATGTATTTAAAATTGTCAAAGAAGAGAGTGTTGGACCAGAGGAAAAAAAAACAATTAAATAAGAAAGAAATAAAGTCCTCTATCCTTAAGTAGTTTTGACAGATATTTTTAACATAGCAATCACAAAAATAAAACGTTTTCTTCCTACATAGAGGACCTCTCAATAAATGGCATACATAAATAAATTGAATCATGAAGTGTATGAATCATTTCAAATAATGCAGAGATTATGACTGTAAGAAGAATGTACACTGTCTTGATTCAATGAGCAGTAAAGAAAATTGTCAAAAGGCTTCAGTTGAGTAAACGTAATTATTTTAAAAATAAACTCCATGCCAACTGTGGAGAGCAGTGATCAAACTAAATGATGAAGGCTGACACAGAGACAGTGTTATGAAAAGTCTTCAGACAGCACAGAGAGCAAGCACACACCCAGGACAGGGTCAGAAAGCTCATCTATTCCTTACTCTTGAGGTCCCCAGGAAGCAACAATTGTCTGTCAGATTCTGGGGCCCCAATCTGTAGCATAGATGAGGAGTTTATGGTCAATTTTATGTCATCATTTTATGATTAGCACCTACATCACTAGCACTTTGGCACTATGTTTATTTTAAGGAAATTATCTCAGGAAATTCCTTACAGAGTTCACTCTGCCAGCATAGTTTTTAAAGTAGATATACAAGGCATAAGTTAGGACATCTGCTCCCTTTTGTCTTATAATTCAGTCAGGCTAACTGAACTGGAACCTGGTCAAACAGTCGTTTCAGTTTACAAAAATCAGATCTCTTCAGCAGAAGTTTAGATTTCAGATATGTTTTATCTACACTTTTTAAAAACTAATTCAACTGGGTGCTTCATCAAATCATTTTGTGAACTTTCCATATTCTAAATTTACATCTTTATCAATAGTCAGACATAGGGAATGGTAAATGTCATGTAGCTTCAAGACATTAGTGCAGAGTAATAAAACATCTCTGAGTAATGCAAACATCCCAGAGTAATGAAACTCTGAGCATGTCAGGGCTACATTTCAAGGTATCTACCTAGCAAGAAAAAAAAGGAAAAAGCAAAAGAGTCTAACAGTTAAGGAATTATATAGAAAATTTTAATATAACTTTTCTCATCAAAAGGAAAGACATTATCAATCAGAGCTTCAACTTGGGTAATTTTATTTAAAAAAAACAGGCATATGTTGTAATGTTAACCAAAATAATGTTATAAGGGTTATGATAAAAATATAGATACCTTTGCAGATGGAAGGAAACCACTTCAGTTTTTTTTATTGTTGTTTTTTGTTTGTTTGTTTGTTAATTAGAGAGTTTACAAATTTTCATATTATATTGATGATAACTAAATGGTATCAGACAGATTAATGACCAATAAACACTTCCTCATTATAGCCAAAAATAACATGGATGACAACATCATCAAAATAGCTAGCAACAGAGGCTGGAGAGATGGTCCAGTCATTAAAAGCACTCTTGGAGAGAACCCAGGTTCCATTCCCAGCGCCCTACTAGTCTATAGTTTTTAAAGATTTATTTTATTTATTTCTGTGCATGTATACATGTGTCTGTGTGGTGCATATGTGCATGCATGTGTGGGTACCCGTGAAGGTCAGAAGCGGGTGTCAAATCCCTTGGATCTGGAGTTACAGGAGGTTGTGCGCCTCCTAGTGTACTTACTGGGAACTGAATTCTGTTCTGAAACAGCTGCTGAAACTCCTAATAGCTGAGCCATCTCTCCTGCTCCTTGTCTATCATTTTGATAGACTGAAAACTGCCTTTTAGATAAAGACTGAAACTTTATTACACCACTTTGGATTCATTCTTCTCAGTGTAAAAATGTAGGAAGTAGGAAAATGTCATATATAGGATGTACTTTCTTTTGAATTATATTTAAATTCATATTTAGCATTCTTGATAATGATACATTTTCCAAATGTGTCAATTAATATTTGTAAAGTTTGAAGACTTGTATTTATAATCCTTTGTATTTATAATCCTTACTAGTACAAAATCAAAGTTTTAAGAGTATTTCCAACTTCAATTCTCTTTATGAAAGGTAATACCCACACACACACACAAAAATACATTTCAGTTATAGGCTAGAGATTTGTCAGTGAACCTTTTCAAACTGTTCACATTATTTTCTGATGGCAGAGACATCTCAAAAGAGGCATGATATGGTCTATGATCACCCTCAGAAAGACCTGCTGTCTTACATTCATCAATAGATGGTAGATTTGCTTTTTATGATGAGATGGATCTATGTCAAATGCAGCTGTTATAAAAGTGGCTGACATTATGAATAAGAAATGTGAAGAAGGGCATTTCATCTGGAGCTAATTTTAGGAGACGAGACAGGCATCAGTCATTATGCAGAGTTGTCAAGGACTATCTGAAAATGTTAATAGGGATTGTGTCATCAGTACCTGGGTCCTTGTTAGCTCTGGCTTTCCCAAGATCCTGGTAAACATATTTCTTTCTTCCCATATTAGAGTAGGTTCTCAACTAGGAATTCTCATACTGAGCAAAAACATTTTATTTTATAGTTATTCCAAGTCAGTTCATTCTTGTAATCTGCCAATCTATGCATCATCTCCTAGACTTCCAAAGCAATGATATTTGAGTAACTTCTTCACCATGGTTATATTTGGAGCATCCAAAAACCACAAAGGCATCATTATGAGAATGAGTTTGGACTGGAAAAAAAAAATGACTTTTATCTGTTTTTGGGGACTACTTTAGCTAAGCACCAGTGAGAAATATTTTTTAAAATATTTTAGAATTTAATAAGAAATATCTTGGTAAAGATATTTCTGCCTCTGGAGACTAGGAATCAACCACTTGATAGCCCCAGCACTGTGAATGAGTGAGGCTTGGGCCATGGCTCTCTCCACATTGCAGCATCTGTAGACATTCCTTGACTTGGAGGAGGCTGGAATTTCCCACAATTAAAATCTTCCTTCTTCAGGTGCCTGAATTTTCCCTTTTGCTAAGAGCATCATGTATAGTCAGCCATAGCACACTTCAAAAAATCTAATTCTAACTTTGTTACCCATGCAAAGACACTATTTCAAAATAAGCCCATGATTTCAAGTATTGGAGTTAAGACCCAGTACCAGGACATGATTTAAAAATACTGTATTTCTTCTTGATATTGTGAGAAATTTCACTTCTGTAAAAGTAAATGAAATGTTGAATTTCATAAATTTAAGTGTGGAAGTGATAGAGGAATAGAACATTCAGTTTAAAAAAAATTAATGCAGTATTTTTCTGGTGCAATGATACAGGGTCATCATTTATTTTTTCACAGAACTATAAAACAAAGAAAAATCAAGTCTTCAAATAGTTTAGCAATTTTAACCTTAGACAATTGACTGAAGAAGATATTTCCACTATACCATTTACTGCAAGACCAGTTCTAACACAGATATAGTCAAACATAGTTGACTCACAAAGAACACTTTCAAATTTACTACAGTTTCTCATTTTCCCCAAATGAATGGTTTATTTACATAAAAAAGATAATAGTTTTGAAGCAAAATTTATAAATGTGATTTTCTTTACCAATGTGGATTCATGGCTATATTCTTCTTTCTAGGGAATAATATTCCTTCCTCCAGTACATATTGACCCCTACTTAGAAAGTAAAAACTTTTGTGCATACAGTTTCATTTCAATTTATACATTTGGAAGAATTCTGTCTAATTTATTTGCAGCTCTGATTATTGTTCCTGGTGTGCCTTTTAGCTACAAGGTCTGTGAATGGCCCAAATGTCCTGATGTTATTTTACCCTGTAGGACAATGTTCCTTTCAAAGCATCTGTAAGGAGCCTTCTTACCTTCCACTTAAAAAGGAAATGAAAAATCATTAAAAGAAAAATGTGTAATTTACTTTTCATCACTTTACGGTTGGAAGTCTAATAGTTCCATCCTGTTCTGACTAGACAGTCAAGGAGATATAAACGTGAGTTTAAACTGGAGTTTGCCAACCCAGCTGGACTGGTGTTTGAAACTCTTTCTCCTGTAATAGAGTTCTGTATTTCTGAACTACAAGAAATAGATGGTAGAGAAAAGAAATGAGGGGGGAATCAAAGGAGGGGAAGTGCGAATCCAGCAAGCAACCTTCTTTTCTTCTCATTTTTTTCAACTTTAGGGAAAAGATTTTTTCTGTTAGACCCTTTCCTCAGTATCATATCTGTTATCAATTAGAAATTATTCTGGCAAATGAAGCATATGTTTGTGCTTTACACCCTGCCCCCCAATCCCAGAGATATAATTTCTGTGAGGTGAATAATGGCTTTGATAGTTATTTACCCAAGCTACATTTAGAGAGAGGATTCTCTAACTCTAAGGAAAGGGCCTCTGAGGAAGGTGTGTCTACACCTCCTAAGCATGTTTCCTTTGTTATGCACATATTCTTGTCCCATCTGGGGGATAGTGACCAAGCCAGGACCAAAAATGAGGGCTAATTTTTGAAGGAGGAAAATACATGCAAATCATCCTGCAGAATACTCAATTCATTTGTTTGGTGACAGAGTTAGAAAAAAATGTTAATAGTTTTGCCAGTATATGTAGCATTAAATTCTTTCTAAAGCCTTCAGGTAATATGCTGATAAGTTTAACTGACAACTTGACACAATCTAAAACCACCTGGGAAGAGATTCTTAAATGATCTGATTGGCCTATGAGCATGCCTATCTGTGATCATGCCTATGGAGCCAATGTCTTGATATAGAAATTTCTATCCCATTGTAGTCTGAAATAATCCTAGACAAAGGGTCCAGGACTATATGAGTAGAGACAGCTAGCTTGAGAGCAAACAAACAAAGAAGGCTGGGCTTATTCTCTCTTTGATCTTCACTGTGCATGGGATGTGACTAGTTGTTTAGTTTCCTGACTTGACTTCCCAAAAATGTTGGACTGTAACTCGGAATTGTAAGCAAAAATAAAAAGAATCCTTTTCCTCTAAAGTTTGTTGTTGTTACCTTCTCACTGGCTCTTATTATCTTTCTGCCTCCTCTTCTGCAACAGCCCCTGAGAACTGGGTGAATAAAACTTAATTTAAGAATCCTGCCCAGGGACCCACACGCTGAAGATTCCTAATCTCCATTCTTTGGTTATTTGCGACCTTTTGTGTTACTGGCCCTCTGTTGCATGAGGAAGCTTCACTAATGAGAGCTGTGAGATTCATCAGTCTCCCCTTTACCTCTCGTTCCATGTTGTGTCAGCCTTGGGTGAAAAAGATGAATTGTAGTGCCAGTTAGGCATGGACAATTCATTGACAAGGTCTGTGTGTGATCAGTTGTGGTACTCTGCAGTGGTTTCCCTCTGGTGGAAAAGAAGCTTCTTTGATGAGTGGTGACTAGGATATTTGACTGTATATATGTATATATGGAAACATATTTTTCACTTAGTAAAAATTTACATTATCCTAGGGATGTAAGAACCTTGTGCATTTCTCTAAAATATAAGACTTCTTCAACTATGTGGATGTGGCTATCAGAGGACCATACATGAGTTTCCTCCCACTGAGTGGGATCTAAGACCAATTAGGAAGCCCTTTATTAGCCCCAAGATAATAATGCCACTACTACACCTCTATCAAAGGCTGTGCCGGTCATTAATGTAGTTATTTGGTCATAAAGCTGGTGTTGGGCCATCAACTGATGTTCTCCCTTGGCTACTTGCATACTGCTCTCCAGAGCTATGAGAGTTAGCCTTCAAGGGAAGTGGTTTCAGATCAGTTCCAGGTCAACTGTTTCAAACTCAGTCTCCAATATGTCCTGTCTTCATCAATGGGGTCTTCCCTTTAAGGTTCTGGAGGCAATCAAAGGCTGTGGCAATAACCTGTGTAATTTTGTTAGTCTCTTGGACCACCCAGGCCAACAACTCAAAGATAAATTTCTCCTGTCTGCCTGTCTGGCATTAGTCATTGCTATGTAGCCTTCAGCTATGCACATGGACTCATGTAGAGATATTGTATGTGGAATTTGTCATTAAGTTTAGACTAATACGATTCTGGTATTTCACACTTTCTAGGCATTATTTCTCTCTCTATCTCTCTTCCTTTCTCTCTCTTTATCTTCTCTCTCTCTCTCCCTCTCTCTGTCTTCCCCATCTCCATTTTCTCCATTTCTCTCTTGATGACACCAGTCTCCTATCACCCTATTATTCTTGAGCTCCTTCTTTTCCTTTATCTCCATAGTTTCATGTATAGTCCCCTCTCCCTTATAAGGGTTTGGTGCTAGGATTCATAAATAAAGGAGAACAAATGTCCTTTGTTTTTCTGAGTCTGTTCTACTTTGCTTAGAGTAACAGTTTCTAGTTCTAACCATGGCCTGTAAATGCCATGATTTTGTCTTTATTTACTGATGAGTAGAATAGAATTCCATTGTGTAAATGTACCACATTTTCATTATCCACTAGTTAGCTGAGGGACACATAGGTTGCTTCCTTCTCTTAGATATTGTGAAGAGAGCAACAACTAACCTGGATATACAAGTATCTCTGTAATAGGATGTGTATATACCAAAGAATGGTACAACATGGTCAAACTGTTGATTCATTTTTCTTAGTTTTTTAAGAGTTCTCCACACTATTTTCCATAGAGGTTACATAAATTTACAATCCCACTGTCAGTGAATGAGCATTCATCTTTCCCCACATCCTCTCCAGCATTTGGTATCATTTATTCTCTTCATCTTAGCCAATCTGGCTTCGGTAGGAGGAAATCTTAAAGTGGTTTTAATTTGCATTTCGTTAACTATTAATGATGTTGACACTTTTTAAGATGTTTCTAAGCAGTCTTTATTTCTTCTTGTGAGAACTCTCTGCTCAGATTCTTAGGTCATCTTTTAATTGGACCACTTGTTTTCTCAATTCTTTTTTTTTTTTTTTTGGTTTGTTATGTATTCTGGATTTTAAACCTCTGTCAGATGTGTCACTGGTGAAGATCTTCTCCACTCTGTAGTTTCCCTTCACTTCCTTGATTGCTTCTTTTGTTGTACAGAAGCTTTTTAGCTTAGATTTACTTTAGCTTTTAGGTTTCACATGTTGATTATTGATTTTAATTCCTGAGCACCTGATGTCTGATTTAGAAAGTCATTTTCCTACACCTATATCTTGTGCCAATTTTTTCATTCATGTTGAGATTTTTTTATCCATTTGGAGTTGTCCATCGTTCAGGGTGAAAGATAAGTGGCTAGTTGCATTCTTCTGTAAATGGAGATCTAGTTTTGACAGTACCATGTGCTGAAGATGCTATCTTTCCACCAATCAGTGTTCTTGGCCCCCTTTTCAAATATCAGGTGGCCGAAATTGCATGTACTCATGCTTGAGTCTTCAATTATATTCCATTGGTCTATGAGTCTGTTTGTGACAGTACAGTGCTGTTTGTATAACTAAAGCTCTGTAATATAGCTTGAAATCTGGTATCAGAATCTTTGTGCTCAGGGTTACTTTGGGTATCCAGGTTCTTTTTTGCTTCCATATATATCTATTAGGATATTTTTAATGTGAAGAATGTCACAGGTGTTTTGATTGGGATTTCATGGAATCTATTTCTTTTTTTGGTAAGCTGTTCCTTTCCAAAGTATTAATTTTTCTAATTCATGAGCATGTGAGGTCCTGCCATTTTCTTGTGTCCTTCTCAATGTATTTCTTAGAGATCTAAAATTTTCATTGTAGAAATCATTAATGTCTTTGGCCAGCTTTATTTTATGTTTTTGAAGCTATTATGAATGGGAGGGTCTCCTTGTACTGTTTCTCCAATTGCTATTTATTGTTGCGGAGAAAGACTACTGATTTTGTAGATGAATTTTTTAATTTTTAAATTCATCTACCTGCCACATCACTGAAAGTGTTAATCATTTCTAGGAGTTTCCTGGTGGAACTTTTGGTATCTCTTAGATATAGTGTCATGTCATCTCCAAAAAAAGTGATATTCGACATCTTCTTTCCCAATGAGTATTCTTTAACTTCCTTCCCTTGTCTTATTTCTCTAGCAAGAATATCAAGCACTATATTAAAAAGGAGTAGAGACAGTGGACAGTCTTGTCTGGTGCCTGACTTCAATGGAAATGCTCCCAGTTTTTCTCCATTTAGAAGGATGTTGGCTACAGGTTTGTTACATATAGCTTTAATTATTTTGAGGTACAACGCATGTTGAAGTTTTTCAAAGGACCTTTCTGCATCTGTTGAGAGGATCTTGATATTTTTGTCTTTGTTCCCATTTACATGCTTTACAACATTTATTGACTTACGTATATTGAACCACCTCTGCATCTTTGGAGTGATGCCAACTTGATCATGTTGGATAATCTTTTGATGTGTGTCTGTATGTGATTTATACAAGTATTTTATTGAGAATTTTTGCATCTATGTTCATTAGGGATGTGAATCTATAGATTTCTTTCTTGGGCATAGTCCTGCCTTTGCTCTTAGGCACCCCTGATCTCTGGACTATACTCTTGGTTCAGACCCACCCATTGTATCCTGATTCCCCATACTCAGACCAGCTCAACTTTTCAATCTAATTTGTGACAGCCTTCACAGGCTGCTCCCAGCCTCAGCTTCACTCTGCTATCCTAGACCAGCTATCTACCCTGACTACTCCCTCCCCGAACCTGTCCTGGACTCCTGTGAGCAAGCTTCTTCCCTGGTCAGTCTAACCCAGCCCACTGCCTTCCTCTCCCATACTTCTTGAACAATTCAGTTTCCCCCCATGGCACATCCTATTTTTCTTCTAGCCTTGGGCACAGACTAGTTCTCACTCTTAGCACCACAGATCTCTGGACTGCCCTCTTAGTCCAGACCTATCACTGTGACCTATCCCCTTTATTCAGACCAGCTCAATTTTTCAGTCTGGTGTGTTTCAGATTTCACAAACTTCCCACCTCAACTTGCCTTTGCATTCCTGAGACCTACCTTCTACCCTGGTAAATCTGATCCTGCCCACTACATCTCCACTAACCTACCACCCCAGTAATGCCAAACCCCTGGGCACTCTTCTTCCAGCCTTGGGCACTGGCACACTTTTACTCTTAGTCATCCAGATTTCTGGACTATCCTCTTACCTCTGCCTGTCCCTGAGCTCTCCCGATTCCACTGTGTCCATCCCCTTGCATCAATACCCTCTCAGGTCCCTCCCACTGCTGCAGTGCTAGGCTTTGGTGCCGTTTAGTACAGGCCCAGACCTTTGCAGACTGCCTGAGAAAGCCTGAATTAAGACTCTGCCTATCAGTCTTCCCAAATTCTTCAGCACCTCTGCTGGGTAAAGGGCCCAGACCTTAAGAGAGAGCCCGAGAGCGTCTGATCATTATTTTCTTAAAGTATGGGATAATATTCCAATTAAAAGCTCAAGTTTTCTGAACCCGTGTGTTTTCTGAAACCTCCAGCTTTTCAGAGGAAATCCCCAGCTACTTCTACATTACCCTAGAGATCATGGTGTCCTTCAGGAAAGGGCTGCATTTTGACACTACTTTCCCCAGGCCCTCTGCTACAGGAAACACAGTAGCTCTTCAAGTAGGAGGGTATGGCCTTTCTCTTCCTGATGAACTTTGAAGAAAGTGTTTTGTGATTCATACAATCTATTTGCTATTTGAGGGGCATCAAATTCTGAACTTGGGCACACAGTGGAATTTATGTAGCATGAGTCAAATCTGATGGATGAGAGAAAAGATATAGAATAGGTAAGACCCAAGAGTCCTCCTGCCTTCTCAGCACCCTGGAAGGCACTGAACAGTACTAGGTGTTGGGACAGGTGGAGGTCAGCTGATGCAGCAAGGCCAGTTAACTCTCAACAACCATTGTGTTATTTTTCCTACTCTTCAGCTTCACATCCATCTCCTATCACTTTTACTCCCCTGGGGATTTTCCGCATAAGAAAGCAGAAGAGCCGATGTGTTATAGCAGTGGTGACAGAGGAAATTACTATGTCTCACAACTATGGAAACAACTTTGTAGAGAATTGAATGTGCAGCCACGGAAGATCAAAATAGAGAATCTAAGTCTTCAGTCTCAGACTTGATATACATCCCTGTGTGAATGGCTGTTCTGAGGCACCATCTCAGCTTGCTGACTATAAAAACAAGTTTGCTAAGTCCTGGACTCCTTTTTGTAAGTTAAACATATAGCTTTAATCCCTCATGATCCTTCCTTAACGTTGACCCAGAATAATGTATCATTGTGTCTGTCTGTGTGTGTTTGGAAAATATCATCACAATTACGGTGAATACTCTTCAGAAGTAAGGGATTATCCAGTTTGTGCTGCAAACCTAAGGAAGGAATAGATTGATAACATATGTTTGTGGTTCTGTGTGCTGATTTCCATCAATAAGGGTCAGAAGGTGAAAAATCCTCTGATAAGTTCCTTTTTCCCACTTGATGCTGTATGTACTGTTTCAATAAAAGGACTGCAAGTTCTTTGATTAGAGAGGGCAGTTTCAAGATCAATCTGAAGAAACAAGTTCTCAGAACAAATCTGTCCAACTCTTGATTCCAACTGACACCAAAGAGTCAGCTTTCTTTGTTCAGCAACCACCATAATGCAACATGTGTCCATCACGCATTCCTTTACAGTACATAGTTTCTAAGTATAGATGAGCCAGAAAGTCAAGTAAAAACCCTCAAATCATCTTCTGAACCTAAATAATTCGGTTAATCATATAACTGCAATCATACATTCTAGTTTCATTTCTCCTACTGTGACAGAAAGCAGCAGGGGAAAGAGTTTATCTTAGCTCTCAGTTCCTGGTTGTAGTTCATCACAGTTAAGATGGCAGGAATTTGAAGCAGCTGCTCCAATCACGTCCACTGTTGAGCTGACAGAATAGATGCAGGCATGCTCACTGGCCTGCTTGATTGTTGCTTTCTCCACTCACACAGGTCAGAAAACCCTGCCTAGAGAGCCCACATGTGGGCTGAGTCTTCTCACATTAATTAACTTGACTAAGACAATCCCCCAAATACATGTCAACAGGCCAATCCAATATACACAGTCCCTTATGGAGACTCTCTCCTCATGTGATTTTAGGCTGTTTCCAGATGACAGTTAAAGCTAACCAACACAACTTAACAGAAGAGAAATAAAAGCTCTGTTCTGCTTTGTAGGCAGGTGGTGTGTTTTTCTAACCCATTGGCTGAGAGGTATATAGGAAGTCTCTTCACTTGTTCCCCTTTCCCTGGGGATCTAAGGCAGTGTACTGCCTGACATAATGAAATGAACGTGAAAGTCACAGGGTCACAGGGCCTCCAAGACTGTTATTTTTTTCAATCCCGAGGATAATAATTTCTGTCTGTGATAATCTTACCTTTTCACCCTGTAGATCATGGAACTTGCCAACTTTCGTAATTGTAGGAACTAATTTCTTACAATAAATCTGTATCTGTATCTCTCTATGGGAATAAATGTTTCTCTAGAGAATCTTGATTAATACACTAACCCCTTGGCTCGAGTCTGAAAGACATTACAGTAAATTCCTTTCTAAAACACATTCTGGCTAGGTTTCATGTACTATTATAAGACAATTTTTTTCCCTCAAATGTCATTTAAAGCATATGAGTCTCTTTAAATGACAGTATATAATTGTTTTATAATTGATACTGGACATATCATTTCAATTCAAATTCTTTGCATAAATAAGCATAAACCTTCACAGAATGCTTTGCTTCTTCCTTCCTCAGCTGTCTGCCTGGCAGGGAGGTGATCCACGTGATCAAGGTTGTCAACTAAGCAATTTATTTCTCTCAGCTTTTATGTTACAGAATATATTTGATTAAAAAACATGTTTTCCAAGAAGCAAAATATTTGTTTTTAAAACCCCTATATGAATTATGAAGACTATTTCTGTCCTGTAAATCACCATGTACAGTCATATTGCATAGGCTAGTGGTACAATGTACACTAGCAATTGTGTCTCTCCAGCTCTGAATGTCAAATGATAAGTGGCATTTAAGGAAATTGCTCCAGGATATATTTCATATATCTTTAAAGATATTGGTAGGTATTTTTAGCGATTATTTCATTACTACTAAATTGAGGACTACTGTCCAATTAGATATTAATTACCAGGCTAAATATGGCTAATGTTCTAGCCTGGACGTCACTAGGCATTTTTAATCTGCTAAATTAAATGCAATAGAATTCAACTTTGCAAATACACAATTCAAACACTCCTTTAATTATAAAGGTTTATTTGAATGAAATGGAGCAAATGCTCTCTAACCTTAAAACTCTGATGAAATTAAACGTGATATTTGGCGGAATTATTATGGAAGTTCCAAGAAAAAAGGCTCCTTTGATATCCTGAAAGAAACTCTGACCCATCCCGATTGTTCCCCTTCATCCCCTGTTTCAGGAACCCCAAGAACAAAGGATTCTAACTATCACAAATGCCTTCTTTATTGAGCAAAGTATTCTCACTGTAATTTTATCCTTTAATTTCATTTCTTTCATTTGGAGCATAATAGAATAAATTCATTATCCCTTTCAAACATTTGATGTTAGGGTCTTTGTCAGAGCTCTGTCTCACCTGCTCGGGGATGTTGGCATATATTTCAGCTCACAGTCATCATTTTTGTTGACCTTCCCTGAGCAATCAAGGTCCATCTTAAAGTGGGACCCATGATATTCACAGAACATATCTCGAAGGCCCTCTCAACTCACAGTCTTCTTGTAAATGTAATAAACTTTTATCGAAAGAACTGTCAAAATTCTTATAGAGTATGTCAGTGATCTGAATGTAATTAGTGAGAGGGTTGGTGGTGAACATGATCTATCGACATCATAAACATATAGGAAATCCACAGATAATTAACAAAATAATTTTAACTTATATGGGCAAGAGCTATTTTAGATATTTTCAGATATGTGCACCTGTATTAATACCAAACATATATGCAAAAGTAAGTATAGAAACAATGTATATATTGTAATTATTTGAGGAATTTCTGACTTGCAAGTAAGTAGCCAAATGCTACAGATTCATTCTTGTATCAAAAGTTCATATATATATATATATATATATATATATATATATATATATGTTAAAAAATCCAACCAATACAAGACAAAAGCTAAATGGACCCTCATTAATCTCTAGTCAAACTCTATCAAAGAAACCTTATTATACCTTACTTATTTTTTTTCTTTATTTAAACATAACATTATGCTAGCAAACATAATTTAACATATATTTATTTTATGTGTTTTAAATATTGCATTCCTGACTTATTACTGATAATTCTCATATGAACTACGTACTAATAAAGATATTTTTCAAACATGCTAAATAAATAACATATTTACCAAGATTTTTGTGTAAGAAATGTCTTTCAGTTACTTTCAAATTTTCTTAATGTAGTGTCCTCTGGTCATAGTATGTTTGGATGACAATAGAGAAGCAGTACGTATTAAACTCATGAAAATGCTTGTTAGCTCAAAACAAAGAGCAATTGGAAGCACTGGACTTTAATTGTAGCATTTGGAAATTTGAGGTAAGGGGACTATAAGATCCAGACCAACCTCAAAATTAAATGAATAAGTAAATAATAAATAAATAAATACAGTCATAGCTATCAGAGAAGGACTGCAAATATGAAAGGAACTAATTACAAAAAGAAACAAAATAATGTTAAACTCTCTCTGAAGTACATAGGATGCCTCTCTCCAAGGCTTGGCGGTTATTAGAACTACAAAGGCTACAAATCAAAATCAGAACAGATTACTGTGACATGAAAGAAATAATGAAAATTTTAGTTATTTGTGTTATCGATAATATCAAAACTCAGACCTGAGGATGTAGTTGAAGAGCATTTACCTAACATTCAGGAAGCCCTAGGTTCAATCACCGGCACCACATTGTATCAATTATGGGTGACCACTTCTGTAGTTTGCACGGTGGAAGCAGAGTCAGAAGGCTCAGAAGATCAAGTTTATCATTGTCTACATAGTGAGTCGGAATCCACTCTTTGATGGGAAGAATCTTAAACTCAGAGAAGAAAGAACAATATTAACCATAAAAAAAATCAACAGGCAAGAGATTAGATGCATGTATATATTTTTAAATGACAGAAAAGAACAGAAAAAGAGACAAGATTTAAAGGACTAATGGGGAAACCCCTTCTTCATCAGGAAAATACAGGTCATTTTTAAAAGCCAAACTCAATAACATAGGTTGGAATCAAACATTTTTGACCAGAATATGTTTGTCTTACTGTGAGATTAGAGAAGTGCAAAGCACTAAGAGTAAACATCATCACAAAAGGAAAACCAAAGAAACAGAAGATCAACTGAGTAGAATAACTGATGAGGACACAAAAGAAACAAAAGCAGGGCAGAGCTGTTACACTGCCAAGAAATGAACCAAGAATGATGAATCAAAA
The DNA here is from genome assembly GCA_035773235.1 of Eospalax fontanierii. NCBI lineage: Eukaryota > Metazoa > Chordata > Mammalia > Rodentia > Spalacidae > Eospalax > Eospalax fontanierii. The sequence continues at coordinate 45,796,713 of CM069547.1, read as the reverse complement.
ATCTCTACCCATCCCAGAGTTTTACTCAGAGGACTCCATGACAACACATCACAGAGATACTTGCATAACAATGTTTACTGCAGCTCTGTTTACAAAAATTAAGTGATAGAAACAACCTTGCTGTCCAGTGAAGAATAAGTAAAGAAAATGTATACACAGTGATTTTTTTCAACCATAAGGAATGAAATTATCCCACTTGCACAAAAATGTGTGTGCAACCAGGTATAATCAATCATATTAAGTGAATTAAGCCAGCCTCAGAAAGGCCAGGATGTTTTATCTCATCTGTTGTACCTAGACTTTACATACATACATGAAGCCATGTATATATGACATGAAAGTAGATGGTAAACTGTCTATGGTTTAAAAAACAGCTCATGTGAGCAGAAGGACGAGGAAGGGGAGAGAAGAGATATAGAGTTATGTACAAGTATGTCACAGGCTTATATGAAACTTCACTTATGTAACATAATACCATGTATAAATCTTGTAAATTCTAAGAGTTGTGATGCAGACTATAATTTCAAAGGGACTTCATAATGGAAATACTGGCAGTCTGTTTACAAAGTATAGAAAATAACAGAATAGAAGATGTCATCCATTGTCATCATTCACATTAAGAAACTACTTAATGACAGCAGTGTTTGACTCTCTCCTCCAAAGTACTCACAAAGGTATGACCTAGGGTTTGTTGCTCAAATCCCAACCCTGTGCCTGTATTTGAAAGCCAGTGACTCTATTTCTCATGGACATCTATCATTCCACATTCCCTATCCTTCATAAAATCTTTCTCTGAAGCACACATCATCACGATCTTATGTCAATATCTTCTTCTCTAACTGAATTCCTACTCGAGGGATATGTCCTCTTACTAATTCTTAAAAAAAGAGCCGTTTGAGAAATTCATTCATCCCATTGTAGAGGTTGTATTGAAGATGTGTCACATAGGGTTAAGTGTGTCACAGACACATGTTCTCTGTTTTTAACTAGTTTTTGAATTGTGTAATGGTCTCCATCCATTTCAAAAAAGAAGCTTCTTTGATGAGGAATGAAAGGTACACTTACCTGTAAATATGAGGATGCATATTTAGAAAAAAAATAAGAAATTACATTGGTCTAGAGATGTGACAAATGGGTTTTTCTCTAGGGTCTATAACCTTTCCAGTCATGTATCTTGTTACATTTGCACTGCCACACATGAGCTTCCTTCTGCTGAACAGGCCTGAATTCCAATTAGACATCTGTTGATTTTACCTCCAGGATAAAAGCACCACTATCCAGCAAAGTGATAGTTTGCTGGGCCACTTGCTCTTTATTACAGCTGGTAGGATCGTTGTTTGATTTCCTCCTCCAGTAGCCTGTATAGTATCCTCTGACACTGTACCACATAGACTTCAGGGAAGAGGCTTGTAGGTGAGATTCAGCTCAACCCCTCCAAGTCCTGTGTCCAAAGTATGTCCTGTCTTTAGAAGCAGAATCATAGTTTCACATTCTGGAAGGACTACGCCAATAGCTTGTATTATTTTGGGAGTCCCTTGGACTACTCTGACCAACAATTTGAAGGGAAGTTTCTCCTGCCTGCTCCTTTGTTTTGGTATAAAGTCTTCAGCTGTGCACATGCACTCTAAATTTATGATATGTGCATTTTTCTGTAAGATTTTGAACTCACTCATTTCCCTCTGGTTTTCATACCATCTAGTCTCTGTTTATCTTCTTTCACTCTCCTGTGTAACTCTTGCTGCTCCTCCTCAGGTAAAGTACTCCCAATTTTCCCTATTTCTCCCTTAACGATACCTGCCTCCTGCTCTCACCCTCTCTGAAGCTCCTTCTTCCTCTTCAATCCCACGGTTCCTTGTCATGTTCCTGGCTCCTGTGGTTACAAAAGGATATATACTCACAACTAAGAATTTGGAGCAAAGCCACAAATGAGATCGAATGTATATCACTTGTTTTTCTAAGCCTGTGTTAATTCACTTATTAACAGTTTCTAGTTCCATCCACTTACCTGCAGATTTAATGATTTCATATTTCTCAACTCTAATCAGAGAAGGTTCCTTATTCAGCAGACAGTGATTAACACAGAAACCCACAATCAGCCAATGTACAGAGAACAAAAGGCCACAGTGTGCTAATTCCTGACTAGGACACCCATTTTAAACCTCTGCCTCCCAAGAATCAGGGATTATTGTGGAAGAGAGGGAGAAAGATCGTAAGAACCAGAGGGCATGTATGACCACACAAAAAGAATCTTTCAGACAGCTGTTCGGTTACTCATACAAACACACAGCAATGGTGACAGCATGCAGAAGTCCCACACAAGTTCACATCAGACAAAATCCCTTCACAGAGAAGTTGCTTACCCCATACAGAAGTGCGGGAACTGTAGAAAATGGAGCTGATAGCACATTTCATGTGCAACATATACATTGGTTAAATTCCTCTTAAAAAATAATAGTTCACGAGAGTTTTATACCCATGGTAATTTATTAAAAATTTATCTCAGAGCTGAAAATAGGATTCAATGTTTAAGAGCAATGACTGTTCCTGAAGAGGACCCAAGTTCTGTTCCCAGCACACATATGGAAGCTAACAACTATCCAGGGCATCCTCTCTTCTGACCTCCACCGGAATTTCACACATGGGTGTACATGCAAACATAACACTCATATACATAAAATATCTCACTTCATCCTCTTAACTGAACTTACCGTTGTAAGTTTTATATGCAGAAATAAGAAAAAATATGCATTTTGAATATTCCAATAGGAAAATATCTTCTAAATAAGTCAACGTCTTACAGAAACCAGATCTTGTTGTGGTCTTGTCAAGGTTTAAATATGTTTCCTAAGGACCCTTGTACTAGAAGCTTGATGCACAGTGTATGGTACAGAGGTAGATCTCTAAGGAGTGGTGCCTTGGTGCGCAGTGATTAGGTAACAATGGCGTAGTGCTTCACAGTGAAGTGACGTGGGTCTTAGAATAGTTCTGACAAGTGTGTGGTTTCAGAGTGAAAACACCTGTGCCCTTGACATCTCCTGGATCCCCTTTCTTTCCTTTTGTCTATCATGCTGCGATGTAGCCAGCTGAGCCCTCACCAGATCCCAGATCGTGCAATCCCTAAATCGTGTGACTAACAAGTTTCCTTCTTCAGAAAGCTCCTAGCTTCAAGTATTTTGTGTAACAACACAACACCACAGACTGAGATAATCCCCATTGCCTTTTGCTTAACCTCTTCTCACATCAGGTATCATTTCCTGAGGTTTCTAGCAATTTCTTTTCCAAACGTCAGTTCAAGATCGGTTTTCCATTTAAAAAAAATTTTTTTTTTATTTTTATTTTATGTGTAGGAGTGTATTAGCTGCTTGTGTGTAAGTGTATCTATGTTGTGCAATGCCTGCAGAGGACAGACGAAGGTGTCAGATCCCCTAGACCTGACTTACAGATGGCTGTTAACTGCCACATAGGTGCCAGGAATCAAACTCGGAACCTCCTCAAAAACAGCCAGTGCTCTTAACCACTGAACATTTACAACCTGCCTTATTTCCCATTCAGTCTTATCAAACGTCCCTAAAGTGCATTCATTAGAAAAGTCATAAATGCGGACAAAGTAGTTTTCCTTCTACTTCTACAAGACTGTAAAGAATGTAAGAAATTTTCTATTTTAAAAGTGTTTAATTTTATGTTTTGTTTCATAAGAATGTCACGCAGTGTATCTTGATCACATTCTGATCCCTCCCCGCCTCTGGCCCTACCTGCCATTCCTCCCTTGACTTCCTGTCTCCAATACTACCTTTTAAAGGTCTATAGAACCACGCTTTTCCGTAATCAAGCAGTAAACCCACCAAAAGAGTCATGGAAATGACTTGTATTTATTTTTCTCTTCAAAAGTCAAGGTATTATGGAATGAAGTTCGACCTTCTTTGGGGTCTCCGTGTCTTCAAGTTTCCTAGGAAGCAGCATGTGCACCTCAAGACCCCAAGCTCATTGGCTGACTCAGGAGACGGATGGCCCCAGGAAACAGACTATTCGCCAGGGCATCCACACCTTACCAAAATTCCAAATTAGTTTTCTGACATTTCACAAATAGCATTAAATTAAAAAATCTAAATAAAGAAGTCAAAATTATAATAAATGGTTCCATAAAATTAATGATTAACATACCAGGGAGAAGACTTGGTTAGTATAAGAACTTGCTATGCAAGTATGGGGACCCGAATTCAAATACTCTGAACTCACATAATACCTGGGCATGGCAGGTAGCATGACTTCAATCCTAGTGCTCCTTTAAGGAGATAGGAGCACTCCACAGGAGAATTCCCAAAAGCTTATGGGCTAGTGGACCTGATGTACACAGCAGAAAATAAAACAGGAAGAGTCTATGAAAAAGCCTATAGAAATTCAATGTGCTCAAATCAATAGTAAAACACTTAACTAGTAAAAAATACAAATACTAATTATTTCATCCTCCTGGATTCTCAATCTTACGTGTTTGACTTTGGTTTCAAAGTGGTGGGGAAAGACTGCAGGGCCTCATGCCAGGCAAGTGCTCTATCACTGAGTTACATGCTTAAACCTCATCATCAATTCCTCCAAATGTAATTCTACTTCAAAAAGAAAAAAAAAAAAATCAAGCTAGCTGTAGTGACTCACACCTGTCATTCTAGCTCCCGGGGACGTGGACAGTGAGAAGGGTTGCCCATCAGATTTAGACTCACCGTGGCCCAGAGCAATGATATCTTAAAAACCAGAAAGCAAATGCAAACCTCAGAAATGACCTTAACAGTTAGAAGAGCAAGACTTCACATTAAAATTAGTAACCATAAGATATAACAGTATTAGAAATTTAAATCTTTTAAGATTCATTTTTATTGTCAAGCCTGCTTAATATAATATGAATAAAGGCTCCGATTTTTATTTTTAAAAGTTTTTGTTGTTGGAGAATTTCTTACATACATTTAATGTTTTGATCACATTGGTTCCCAGTCCTCTCTTGCAGTTACTGCCCTATATGCAACACCACCATTTCTTCTCAGTTCTAGAACTGCTTTTTCAAACAGATTGAGTCTACTTGGTGCAGTCCACATGTGTATATGGGTATAAGGTCATCTACTTGATTATGGTAGCCTCTCAGGAGCCATATCCCTGAAGAAAGCTGATTCTCCTTTTCCCAGAAAGTATCAGTTGTCCCTAGCTCCTCAGCTAGGAGTGGGAGTTCATGACCCACACCATTGACTCTCCATGCTGGTGTTCTGTCTGGTTTTATCACACTCAGGTATGGGTGCTGTAGGTTCATGTGTACAACTGCCCTGTCAAACTCAGAAATCACTGTTTATCGTAGTCATTCACTATAACTGGCTCATAGAATTTTTAGCCCTTCTCTTTCATGAAACTTGAACACAGTGGGACGGGGGAAGGCTGTAATGCACATTTAGGGGAGAGCACTCTGTAGGGTCTTATTCTTTATACATTTACCAGCAGGAGTTGGTTTAATACTATATCACTTCAGCACAATAATAGTAGTTGGCCCTCTCCTAGGGCCTCTAACCTGTCTAGTCATAGTTCCTTGGTCCTAATAACATCACCAGGCATGGGCTCTTTCTTACATGTATCCATTCGAAGACGTTTTGTTATTCCTTTGTGTGAACCACTATTACATAGGTGGGAATATCTCGTCAGGCACTTCAAGGTCGTAGCTTGCAGGGTTCACAGCTGGGTAAGACTGTTGACCACTCCCATGGTAGTGAGCATAGCACTTTATTATAGTGTGAAAGCAGGCCAGTATAACGATGAAGCATCCTGATAGTTTCATTTCTACAGGTTCTCTGGCTGAAATACAGAGAGCTTCAGCAACAGAAACTAACCACTGTGTTCTGGAGGGGCAAACACTGTAGTTTGCAGTGTTTGGGGACTGACGATGCACTACCTGACAACTTGAATAGAGGTAAACGAAATATGTTTCTGTTGGGTCCTGGTATTAATTTTTTTCCTATCTACTCCTTTGGGTTTGGTTTGGTCTCATCTTTCCAAGGTCTTAAAGTGCATCATGAATTTATTTAATTGCTGGGTGTGAGAGAAATCTGGCTTCGACATCTGTCACTCCATCAACTGTCAGGTTGATTGGCAGGTCGGGCTGGCTAGGCAGGTGTTCCCTTCCTCCCTCCGGAAGCTGCACACTTAGTCGAAGAGGATAGACGTTCCCAGACTGAGGAGGACTGGTCTTTGGTGAAGGGTACATGAGCAGCTGCACACCCGTGCTGGAACCTCCAAACAAACTCCTAAGATTTATTTTTTATTTACAAGAGTTTGTGTCTCTGTGTATGTGCACATGTGCATGAAAGTACTCAAGGGACCGTAAGAGGGCACTGGATCCCCAGAGCTGGAGTTACAGGCACTTCTGAACTACCCTCTGTAAGTAGTGGGAACTGCACTCTGGTCGGCTGCAACTGCAGTGAGCACTGTTAAGCACTAAGCCAGCAATTCAGCCAAAAACATTCCAGTAAATTAAAACCCAACAAACTGCTGCTAGTTCATATTTAGAAGAGGACATGACAATTCAGAGAAGCCAAATTTTTAGTTACGGATCCTAGGATAAGGTTCAGATCTAAGATTAGGATCCAGAGATTCCCTTAGTTACTAAATTATTAAAAGAAAATGAGGGTATGTATTTGATTTGCCACCTAAACTTATAAATTGACATTTAATTTCAACTTTTTGTGATCTCACTGTGCTGATAACTGCAAATGTAATCACCCGGGATACCAGTTTCAGCGTTTCAGAGTTTCAGATGCTGCTCTCATCCTGTAGGAATCTGACAGCACTCACAGAAAGTGAGAGATTCTAAATTTGAAAACGAGAAGGAGTGTGGGAGACTTTCATATTTAGAACACAAATCACTCAGGCATCAGCCACATCCCATTTCAGAGGAGGAGAATACTGTAGACGCCCATTAGTTGATTTCCTAGGGAGTTCTGTGACAGGTGCGCTGCTGTCCTGTACCAGTGCCCCTAACACTTTCCCTGAGTGTCGCTAATGAACTATGAGCCAGTACTTTGGTCCTTTAGGATGCTCTAGGGCCCCATAACTTCCGAGGTTCAAAGAATTATGATCGGCATAAGTGTATGAACAGCTTTTGAATCCAGAGTAAGAAAAAGGACTGCTATAAAAATCAGCAAGTTCAGCTTATATCATCAGTGTATAATCTTCCAAGCCCGAGACTCCCATGAACCACAGCAAAGAAGCAAAGAAGAATGCGTCAGAGAGCCAAACACTGCCGGAACACTTCCCTTTGACCATGAAACTTTTTTGAGCATGTAGTTTTGTTTTGTTTTTCATGCATAAAACATCTCAGGAAAATGGAAGACACTGACAACTCATAAATACTAGTATCTACGCAATGGTTATTCTTAAAACTATTGCATAACACCCTGGGCGTGATAGCCGCCACTTGTAATTCCAGTACTTCAGAGATGGAAGCAGGAGGATTAGAAACTCAAGATTGCCATCTGCTACAAAGAAAGTTCAGATGCAGCCTGGTCTACATAAGACCTTGTCTGAAGTAAAGGCGGGAGGGGTGCTGCTAGAGACCTGACTCAGCAGTTAAGAGCTCCTGCAGCTCTTTTAGAGGACCCAAGTTGTGTTCCCAGCACCCACAGTGCACAGCTCACAACTGCATATAGCTCCAAGTCCAGGAAATCTGACACCCTATTCTGGATTCCAAGGACATCTGCACAAATGTGGTGCATATCTAAACAGGCAGGCACACACATTACACATACACAAAAATACATAATTTTTTTGAGATTGCTAATTAGTGTGTAACAAGCTTCACTTTTCCAAATGTATGTCTTTCTCCTGTTGGGTTCTTAGCCCAACATCAGATAAAATCCCATGACACCTCTTTTCTCAACCCAATAGATCCCTTTGATGTGATACGCATAAGAATATGAGCGATGACTCTGCTCTTCCAGAAGACCTGAGTTCTATTCCCAGAACAGTGTCAGGCACCTCACAACCAAGTGTAAGTAGCTCTAGAGGATGGAACTTCCTCTTCTAGGCTCCACAGGTACTGCACTCTCTCTCTCTCTCTCTCTCTCTCTCTCTCTCTCTCTCTCTCACACACACAACACACACACACACACACACATACACACACACACACACACACACACACACACACAGGCCTATGGAAAGAATGCCAAGAGCAATTTCATAAAGGCATTTCAAGGGTTAAGTCAAAGGATCTTGAGTCAGGACAAGTGCTTCTCCCAGGAGACTTTTGTGACTTGCTACAGATGTTTGATTTTTGCAAGTGTTACGCGTGCTGTTTTTGGCCTTTGCCGGAAGGCTAGAGTTCACTCAGTAGTCCCCAAGCAGAGCCTCATCTCATCTGAACTATTTTACAGAACTGACATTGAAAACTTTGACTTAAATTAATTCACATGAAGCAGAAACAAGACTGGTGTAGCGTATAATACAGGAGTTAGAGGCACTGTGATGCTTATTCTGTTGTAGAAAATCACTAAAAAATGGGCTACACTGTGTTTATTTTCGATTATGTGAAAATATAACCTGGGTTTCTTCCTCTTAAATTCTTTCTAACAATTTACTCATCATTTTCTACTTTTTATCATTGAATTTTTCTCTTATCTCTAACTACATGTCTTTTATTTTTTTCTTAGAATTAAGTTGTCCTCTTGTAACTGAAAATTTTAAAACAGAACTACCTCTATACAATGTTCTGGGTTTTGGAAATAGAAAGTCAACAAAAGAGAGTACAAAGCTTTAAAAAAAACCCTTTCATATCCATTAGTAAGCCAGAGGATTGAGGCCTGATAATAATAGCTTTAAAAACTGGAGAGTCAATGCTTTCAGGAGGAGCAGAGATACACATATTGAGAGAGAGAGAGAGAGAGAGAGAGAGAGAGAGAGAGAGAGAGAGAGAAACTATCTAATCTGAGAACTAACAATTGTAGATACTTTATAAAAATAAATATGAAGACCTTTTAACCTATTTTGATTTAAAAAAACATACAAAATATTCTGTCATAAAAGAGCTTGCCAATGAATAATAGAAGGAAATATGGGGAATATTATGATCAGTTGTATCTAAGACTGCACCAATGATCCTGTGTTTTTGTTTTACTTGTTGTTGTTTGGCTGGTTTTTCTGCTCTGGTTTTTTTTGAGGCTAGATCCTCCTGTAGCCCCAGTTGACCTGAAACTCACTATGCAGACCAGCCTAACCTTAATCTCACAGAAATCCACCTGCCTCTGCTTCCTGAGTGCTGGGACTAAAAGCATGTGTCAACACACCTGGCAATCCTGCGACTTTAAAACAAAAAATTATTTCATGTGCATGAGTGTTACGTCTGTATGTAGGTAAGTGCACCTGAGTTGTGCAGTGCCCACAGAAGCCAGAAGAGGGTGTCTGACCTCCTGGAACAAGAGTTACAGAAATCTGTTAGCCAGTTTGTTGGTGCTGGGAACTGAACGCCGGTCCTCTGCAAGAACAGCCTATGCTCTTAACCTCCGAGGAATCTCTCCAGCCCCTGATCCTGTAACTTCTAAGAGGAAAATCATTTTCCAATACTTTAGGAATTATCTTAACATTGATATAGTTCAGTCAATCCTACAAACATTCTCTTTACCTTTAAAGATACTGTATTAATATGTTCTGTATTAAGCACCTGCAATGTACCAGTTGCTTTTCAAATTGTGTCATGTTAATTAGTTTGTTTAAGTTGGAATTTTTCAACCACAACACTGTAAACAATTGGGATCACATATCTGTGTTCAGTTATATCACTAATCAATTTTATAATAAATAATTTAAAAAACACACAAATCAATAAAGCAGCCCCTTCTACTTTCAAGGAAAAAGGAAACCACTTTTTTCATATTTATACAATGTAGAACAAGAGAAAAAAATATTTGATTTGTGTTTTAAGGAATTGACTTCCTGCCTATACTAATGAAATCCACCTAAAGCATTAATTACATTATCACCCTGAGGCCAAACAACCCTATCAATGACTTAATAAGTGATCGCAATTTTGAAATAGCCAACATGGGACTATACCCTTAGAACCAAACTAATTAATAATGGAACTTAATTTATCACAAAGGTAAAATGCACACAAATATCCAGCTAGCATTGTCAGAAAAAAAAAAAAAGAATTCAAAGAGCGTAAACCTGAAGTAATATGTGGATTTGGATTCTTATAAGAGAAGCGGTTTATGTAAAACAAACCCCTAAATCTGAATGGCCACAGGATGAACTTCAGTGATTAATAGATTATCCACAACCTTTCAATGAACATTTCTCCCAACCCTTCCTCCCCAACTCTTCCATTTTTCTCTCTTCTCTCTTCTTCCTCCTTTTCCAATCCTACACACACTCCTGTCTTAACACCTAAACACACACACACACACACACACACGCACACACACACACACACACACATACACACTTTAATTCCCTGGTATTTTTTCTCTGTTTTCTTCTCTCTCAACAATAGAAGCACTTTTGTTTCTTCCCATCATAGTAACTTGCCATTTTTTTTTTCTGAAAATTTCTCTGAGGAATCAGTGACCCCAATGCGGCTGAGCGTTCCTCTAGAGGGAGTAAGCTTTTAAAGCCGGTTGCCTCTCCAAATCTAGTGTCATCTCTCCCCCTCACAGATTCTAGTTTGGTGAATGAGTTCCAGCCTCAGCTTCCGCTGGACACCGTCAACCAGGTCTGTTTCCACAGTAACTAGACAACAACCCGCTTCCAAAAGCCTGTGGCTCCGGCATGCTGTCGTCCATACTGTACATTTTCAGTACATTGAAACCCATTTCCTGACTCCTTGATTGACTCCACACAGCTCCAAGCCAGATAACACTGCTCCTAGCCACCCACATGATGACAAGGAGACCTTCCGTCTTTTGAGATATCAACAGTTCCTTAAGAGGTGTGTGTCAGTGTTCCTGAATAATCCCATTTCTCTGTTTTCTACAATTAGCATATCCAACTCCCAGTCTCTCCACTTCCATTTAGGCTTGTGGGCATTAAGTCAATCTTTCCTTTAGTTTCTAACATCCCGAACTCCCCCCACATAGTCTTCCTCCCGTAATTACCCTAAATAACAAATTTTAACCCAAGAAAGACCTCTGTTATACCAAATGCAATGCTATATATTCTGTTTCCAACATACTCAAAACCTTCCTCAAATACTCAGCATTTTCTCTTCTTCACAAAAGGTATTCTACACAACACAGTATTATCTCAGAGTATTTCCTGTGTAATGGGTCTTGAGTTCCTTTTTTTCCGTTTTAAACCAGTCACTGTCCAGCCATTGATCTTGTGCTTCCTCTCCTGAGCATTTGCACTGTGGCTTTAAATCCCATCACCACCCTAGGGATTTCCAAGCTCAAATTTCATCTCCAGAGCCTCTCTATTTGCATGCATTCAATACATCTGAGTTAACAAATGGAACTCCAATAGAAGAATCTTGTGTTCATCCCTACTCGTTATTTTGTATTTTCTCACTTCAAAATATGGTATTAAATTGTTTTCAAATAGGTCCCACTGAATGGTTGTTATTATTATAACGCTTTAAAAACCATTAATGGATATGTTGTTGTCTCTCCTGCTGCTTACATGACTACCACAGCTGCACAGTGTGCTTGCAGTTCTGTCTGCACTGCCAGCTCCTTCCCTCTCTAGGGCTTTTGTGCAGCTCTCTTGTCTGCAGTCAGCACGCTCTGGTTTCTTGGAATTCATATCTCTTCACTCAGGACTGAGTTTGAAGACTGCCTGTGCACTCAGTAGTTTCCTGGGCTGCTACAGTCTACTCCCTTGCTCTTGTTTTTTGACCAATAATTACATGTTGGCAAAAGTGGAAATTTCACAAATAAATAGCTTATTTGTAATGTAAGTATACATATGTGCGTTAACAAATGCATGCATATATATGTAAACATCACATTTATGCAGACATACACACATATATATGAATGTATACCCATATGTGTATATGTATATATTTTCCCTTATAGAACCTAAGATTTTTAATACTTTATAATTTTTTTTTAATTTTATGTATGATTGTATTGTCCACATGTTATAAGTGCACCCGTGTCATGCAATCCCTGCAGAGGTCAAAAGAGGCCACCAGATTCCCTGGAACTGAAGTAAAGGAGGGTGAGCCCCCATGTTGGTGCTGAGAAACCTGGGTCTTCTGCAAGAACAGCCTGTGCTCTTAACAGCTGAACCATCAGATTCTCCAGTGTTTTATAAGGGAAAAATATCTTTCATTATGTTCAACTTTCTTTTTTATTTCCCAAGGCTACCTCAGTCCAGATTCATAGTCAATGCGTACTTACTAAGTGAGGAATCATTAGATATGACAATGATGAAATATGATGTGCAAGACAATGTAGAACATTTAGAGTTATATATATTGAGCCAGCCATGGGGGTTCAAGCCTGTCAGTCCAATTTTCATGTGATAGTCAAAAGGATCTTGACTTTGAGGCCAGCCTGGGCTACCCAGAAAGACCATTTCTCAAAATGAAGAATGACTGGGGGTATAGTACAGTGTGAGTTAATGCCAAGCATCCACAAAGCCAAGCCTGATTCCAGCACCAAGAAAATTTAAATGTAATAAACAAAAAATTAATAATTTTGAAAGTAACATAATTATTATAGAATACAGGAATGTGTAGCAGGCTTTTTTGCATGTAAAATGCACATGACATTTTCCATTAGTGATATATATTTACAACTTGTAAAATGGATCATGTTGATAAGATTCATGAGCTCTTTAATGGCATTTCATTACAATAGAACATATTTCAGTATTTACTAGGTAGTAGATATTAACACACTCAATTTTAAGCTGCCCAGATATATTTTGTTTGTAAAGTGTTTGAAATTTTGCACCTTTGTTTAGTAAATCAAAATACAAATTAAACTCCATTAAATTTCAAGAAATCGATGAATGTTATTTTCTGTCACCATAACTAAACAGGAATGAATAATAAAACCCCAAATGAAAACCATAAAAATCACACTAAAAACATTTAGAGGCTAAGTGGAAACAAACTTTTAAACATGTAGTTGGCATTCACGAGATGAGCTCCAATTGCAGATTACTTAGAGAACAACACAGTTGAAAGATATTTCTCAAAATATATATAAAGCAATATTCAAGGTATAATTACAAATTTAATGAATTTCAAAACAAAGAATCAAGTTTGTAAGCAATTAAAAACAATAACAATGAACTAAGTGTAGGAGAAAGGAATTAGTGCAAGCAATCAGAAAATAAAATAGTTACAAAGCAAGGAGCAAAATTGGCACAAATTTTAAAAGCTACTTTGGAGTCTGCTTGTTGATTAAACTCATTTAGCATGAAAGATTTACCAAATTCAGAAGTGAGCTTCACACTTTAAAACTTTTTAATTGCATTTTTTCATTTATAGTGTATGCATGTGGAGGTGAGAGAAAAAAATGTAGGAATCTCGCCCTCTGCCATGTACTTCCTGGGAATTGAACTCAGGTGTTTATAAAATATGTATTTTAGGATGATTTTGAAAGATTCACACAGGCAAACTGTGTGTTTTGATTGAATTCACCTCCAAATCTCTCTTCCTCTAACTCCTTCCTTACTCATCAGTTTTCCAGCCGAAATTCATGTGCTCCTTTTATACTTTCTGAGTCCTCTTAATACTGTCTGTATGAACATGGGTGTATGCCCATTCACTGGATCAGAGGAAGCTTCTCAGGTCCACATCCCTGATGAACACTGATGCCCTCTCTCCACTAGTAGTCATCAATTGCCAATAGAGCCTCCACCTGCCATGCCAGGTTTTGTTTGGTTTGCTCTTTGCGCAGGTTTCGTGCCTCTGTGAGTCATAGGTACACTGGCCCTTTGATGTCTATAAACAGTGTTTGGCACACAGTTCTCAGATGACATTTGGTTTGCATTATATACTATTCTTCTTTCGGAACATGATAGCATTGTGAGGCAGACCCCCTGTCAGGTGAAAATCTGTTACTGTAATTATACTGTCTTAATGTGCAGCAACTTCTTACTTCTTTCAAGCTTTTCTCTTTTTCACTTCTTTGAGTAATTAGTTTATCAGAACATTGCATTTATTAATATGTATTTCTTTCTTGACACAGTCATTTTTAATAGTCTTTTTTTCTTAATAATTAAGCCTTAGGATTGGAGAGATAGCTCAGCACTAGCTGCTCTTACAGAAAGCACGGGTTCAAATCCAAGCAACTATATGGCAGTAAGAAACCATCCATAACTCAGTTCCAGGGAATCTGATAACTTCTTCTGACCTTTACAGGCATTGCATGACAGTGGTATATTTACATGCAGGTAATGCATTCGTACACACAAAATGAAAACAAGAAATAAAATATTAAAAAAATTGAGCCTTCAAGATCTTTGACTTCATCACTTTTGTCCACTTGGAAATGCTTCTGACAGTATTCCCTTTTATTATTCACTTTTCTGTCTGTCTGTGGATGTGTGCACATGCAAACAGGTGCTCACTGAGGTCAGAAGAGGGTGTTGGATCCCCTGGAGCTGGAGTTATATGCAGTTGTCAAGCATCTGGTGTGGGTACTCCGCATCACTGAGCTATCCATCTGGCCTCGTGACAGCAGATTTCTTTGAACAGGCTTGCAAGCTTCTCATAGGTTGTCCTCGGGGATGCCAACCACATATGTGCTAGACTGTGTGCTCCTTCTGCCTATTCCATTCTTTGGTCTGCTTTTTTTTTTCTGTTGCTTCAATTTTGCCTTTTTTGACCTTTGTCTTTAACAGGTCCATTCTTTTCTTATAACTTTTAATTTTTCATGAATCTTTTGTGGTATATCAATCGTTGCAAGTCTTACAATTTTTATCTTTCAAAATTAAAAAAAATCTTTTAAAATCTGGGACATCAGAGACAAGGCTCAGGAACTAAGAAAACTTCCAGAGGATCTGAGTTCTGGCCTTAGCACCCATTTCAGACAGCTTACAACTACTTTTAACTCAAGGTCCCAGAGTTTCCATAACCCTCTTCTGGACTCCAATGGGCATTACTATCACATGGTTACATAGCCCCCCCCCCCGCCACACACATAGTCACATAATTTTAAAACTAAAAGAGATCTTTTAAAACAGTTGATTAAGGTCTCTTAAATAATTTTGTTTCTCTCTATAAAAAGTTCAGATGATCCTCTGCTTTTCTGGATTTGTAGAATATACTTGTAGTAATGGACGATCTGTTTCCCTTCTAATTCTACCACTGATCTCTATTAGTGCATCCTATTCTTTACATTAGATTCTTTTTCCTTCATCTGTGGCTGCCTATTCTTCACTGAATGTCAGAGAATATGGCTTTCATCTCATTAGCTATTAGACAGTTTCTCATCTCATTAGCTACTGGAAAAACTCCAATTCCTAGGATTTTAGGAATGTGTTTAAGTTACTGGTAAAATTTTGCTCCTGTTATGTTTCCTCTGTAGAATTTTTGGGCAATTAAAAAGCAGCATAGACTCGAGCTCTCATCTCTTCCTTCCTAGCATGAGATACATAGAGTTTTACCTAATATCTTGGTATTTTCCAGTCTGGCAGGTAGGCAGAATCCCAGTTCTTCCTATGGGAAGATTTGTTCTTTATGCTGTTTTTATCACTTTTTCCTCTGGCTTTCATAATTCTCCTCACAGACATGCATTCATCATTTCTCAGTTGAGCAGTTCAAAGGACTCTTATTTCCATGAAAATTTGTATGTTTGAAATTCTCTTGCTTTTGGCACTGTCTCACACGAATCCTTGCTCTCTCTAAGGACCACTCTCCTATGGAGACAGCTTTGCTGAGCCTGTCTTCTTGTCCCTACATCATAGTTTGGAGATAATCCCCAGGTAGTGACAGTTACACTGGAGCAATAATAGGAACTACCCAATTTGTTTTCAATATCACAAGAAACCATTAACCTTTGTTCCCTTGTGTTTTATATCTTCAAACACAACATGACTTGCATTGTATCTGGAACTTAGGTATTGTAATCAGGAGGAAGCTGGTTTTCTTTATCCTTTAAGGGTACCATTGTCTTTATTTGGTGTTTACAGCTTCATAAAAACTTGAAGAAAAACTTTGTATGATTTAACAAAAACTAATTGTCTGGTTGTTTACTAGGATTTCATGATATCCATCAATGGATTTGGGCACCATTGATAGCTTTGGTATATTGAGTGTAAAACTTATTCTTTCCATGGCTTTTAAGGCACTTGATAGTCATATCATTCCTGATTATACCATTTTCTAAAACCATGAGAAAGAAATATAAGAATTCTCACTCAGAACCCACTTCTGCAAATTCTTTCCTTCCTCAACTGTATAACTTTATCTTATGAGAATGCTTAGTTTCTGTCTTCATAATTTTTATGTTGTTTAGATTTATAAATTTAAGAGGCTGGAGAGATGAATGGTTGGACATTTACTTGTCTATAATGATGCCCAAACCTTAGTTTCTCAATTTAGCTTGTAAGTTTCTTGATATGAATAATGTTGGTTTCATTATGATGGCACCACTATAAATATTTTGCAGGGCTGGAGAAATGGCACAATGGTTAAATTCAATGGTATTAACAGTCATTCTGAACTCCATTTCTAGAGGATTCAGTCCCTCTTTTGACCACTACTGGTACTGTATGCACATGGTGCTTTTACATGCTGGCAAAACATTAATACACATTACATAAAAATAAATAATTTGAAAATATTACTAAGCACCACTTAGTACTGTGTAGCCTTTTTCTTTAAAAGAAACTTTCTTGACTGGGAGAAGAATGTGTCAAAGACACAAAGACTCAAAAGGGATCAGAAAGATGTCTCAGTATGTAAAAGGCACCTGCTGCCAAGCCTTACAAGGGAGTTTGATCCCCAGAACCAATAATGTGGAAGGAGAGAACTGACTCCAGGAAGTTTTTCTCTGACTTCCACATGTGCACCTTTGCAGGTGCATATCCACACATCCAAACATTCAAACACACATATAAAGAAATATAGTGCTTTTTTTTTTAAGATAGAGGAAGGAAACATATCTCCCCTAGGTTATGTATGTGGTAAACAAGAGCTGGGGAGATGAGACACTCCAGTGTAGTTCCCTACAAGTTGGGCAGGAATTTCTAAAGACACAGCATTAGGAGTCTGTGCTCACACTGTGTGGGGCTTTTCAATGATTCAGTTCTGCCTTTGAGGCACTCATATTCTTCTAATACCTCCGGCATACTCATCTGTTAACCAAGCTAGACTTCGGTGGGATCATTTCCTTGTTCTGCTGTAGGTGTATCTTCTGGAATGACTGAACACTTATTTTCTTGGGTCTCTAGGAAAAACCACACACAACACTGACAAAGCTTAAAATTAGTTACGAAGTTCCAAAGTCCAACCCATCATCATTTACTATTACTTTAAAGTTTCTTGTAAGATATCCTTTTATTTATTATTTTTGTTTTATGTGTATGAGTGTATTGTGTGCACGTGTGTAAGTGTATCCATGTCATGCAATGTCCATGGAGATCAGAAAGAAGGCATTATATCCCCTGCAACTGGAGTTATAGACAATTGTTAACTGTGGGTGCTGGGAATCAAACCCAGGTCCTCATAGTCTGCAAGAGAAGCCAGTGCTCTTAACTGATGATCCATCTTTTCAGTCCTATTGTAAGATTGTTTGTATAGTGCAAACTTCTACCAACTTATTTTGTTTTATATGAAAATTTATTTATCTTGCCTTTTTACCTGAAACCATGTCCTTTGACTGAACAAAAATGAAATTTACTCTCTATTGTTGGCATTCAAGATTAATGTCATAATAATATTAATATTATTAAGAAAATCCTTTAAATACTTTCAATGTTTAAATCAAAGTCCACTAGAATTTCTTGATGGGCTCACAAGGGCATCCATTAATTGGATTCTCCTCATTTTTTCTTTGGCCTCCTCATTTTTTCTTTGGACTAGAGTATTATGTGCCCAGAATCTGCTTACAGGCACTTTGATATCTGTTATAGTGATGACTAAAAGTTTGAAAATCAAAGTAGCTAAAAACAAATGTTTTAAGGTATAGCATAAATTATTGTGTCAAACAGTGGCTTAATGGTCATCTTTAAAGTGAGAACATCCTGTTAGATTAAAGAATAAGGCTATGACTACTTCCTCTTATGAGCCAGAAAAGTGTCATTTTATTCTCTTTCTGTTTGTTTAAATTTTCTTTCTTACTCTTTGAACTCATAGTTTATCTTAACTACTTCAGATTATTCACTTTACTTTTACCTTCAGCCTCTTCTCTTTCTTTTTTATTCTCTCCCCCAAATTAAGCATATTTATATTTTAATATAAATTCATCATTTTAAAGACTTACTTTTATTTGTGTATTTTGCCTACGTGTATGTAAGTATACCATGTGTATGCCATATCCATGGAGGTCACAGAAGGGCATTGGATCTCCTGGAACTGGAGTTATGGATAGTTCTTAACTCCTATATGATTACTGAGAACTGAATCAAGGTTCTCAGAAGAGCATCAAGTGCTGTTAACTACTGAGCAATTCACTAATCCCTAAATTCATCATTTGGAGTCTACTTTTGATTAGTATATTAAAGTGACAATTATTCAAGTTAACCTTGTTCTATTCAATTGCATGTTATTCCTATTTATAAATGTTGATTCTGAGTGATATGTATAATTTTAGTGCTCTTCATTGTCACTGCTAACTTTTTATTTACTAATAATACTTCATAATCCTAGACAGATTTGATGTTAGGTAGGCAAGTAATTAGTAGATTACAAGAGGATATAGATCCTCAATGAGGAAACTTAAAACTTTTTAGTACTAATATTTCTGAAGCAGTCCTCAAATTGACTGTCATTGTTCAGGTGAAATTGTAGCAGAAATGAAACTTGGGACCTTAAACTGTCCACAAAGTTGAGAGACAAATTGACCTCAACAAACACAATTTGCCATTCCTTTTCATTTCAAAGCTTACAACTCTAAAATGTAAACTTGTGGTGATCAGCTCAGTTATCTATCTAATCATCTTCTACTGAAACATTCATCCTGATTTTAGTGCCAAACAGAGAAACCTTTACTGTGTTAAACTGTAACTATTTTCTCCCTCGAGCTCATCCTAGGCAAAAAGCAGTTTTCATGTCTACCTCAGAAAAAGCTTTAATGGACAAAGAATCAGTGTGGCTGGGTGCCTGTTCTCTGCCTGGTTCACCCTCCTTGCACATTTTTGCAAAGTATGCTTGCCAGAAGTGCTCTGGTTTCATTGAAAACTCTCTTAACCTTTCTTCTAGGATCTAGTGTGTTTGTGGGGGAAGGTGTTTTACGGAAGGTGTCCTTATCTTAGGTCACTCACTCAAGTGGGATGATTCTACAGTTCTCTTGAAACAGTAACATAAGATTGATATATGCTAAATGTTGAGATAGGTCATGAAGTAAGAAGAGTGTAGGGAAAATACAAAACAAATATGTTTAAGGAAGGGAGACTGAATGTTTAAAACCTAAAGAGCCAAAATCTTTAAGTATAACTGCACCTGTATATACACATTTATAAATGTCCAAAATTAAAATGTAAGATCTTAGAAGGGAATGGTCATAGTAGTAGCCAACACACGGTAGTAATCTCAGTGCCATCCACTGATATTCAGACAAGCAAAACCCATAAAGTAGGACAATATTTACAAAGAAGAATAAAGTGCTGACGCATTCTACGACACAAAGGACCCATATACTAGGTATAATGGGAATATTACAGATAATAAAAGAATCCAGAAACAAAAGGTCATTAGACAGCAGAAAAGTTGTCTAATGATGTAAAATCAGTCCCCAGTATCCATTATTAACAAAGAAAAAAATCAGAGCACGATGACATTTAGTTGGCTCCAGGTTCAGTGAGAGATCCTGTCTCAAAACATAAGGAGGACATCTCGGCTTCTACAGACATATGCATGCACATGCAACACATTCACATGAACACATATGTCCTAGTTACCTCTAGCTCTCAACATGACCCAACCTAGAATCACCTAAGAAGGGAGTCTCAATTGAAAGATTATCCAGGTCAAAATGGCCTGATGGGCATGTCTATGAAGTATTGTCTGGACTATTGATTGATGTCAGAGGGCCCAGCCCACTATAGGAAATGCCATCCCTGTGCAGGTAGCCCGTGAGCTGTATAAAAAAGCCTGCTAAGCATGAACCAAAAAGCAAGCCAGAATTTGGGCCAGTAAGCAACATTCCTCCATGGCTCTTGCCTCCAGGTTCCTGCCTTGAGTGCCTGCCCCGACTTCCCTCAATGGCACTTGTGGTCTGGAAGTGTAATTCCCAAAACTCTTTCCTCCACAAGTTCCTTTTACCACATCAACAAAAAGGAAACTAGAACAATGTATAATATATTGCATATTATGTATTATTACATATATGTTGTATATTATGTAATACATACATATATACATATATTACAGGATAATGACTAAAGTAAATTAAATTGTCAAAATCTCATAAATTCACCCTTACAAAGGACAACAAACTTTCTTGGTATTGATCTGAAAATATTCATCAAAAACTATTTTAAATATGTTGTACATTGTATATTTAGTCACCTGAGAAGTTTGTGCCTTAACTTCTGTAACATGTGTACATACTATATCATATATAAAAAAGCAATTAAGGTGATAGGAGGGCTTAAGGTTGCCAAACAACTGACTTAATCTAAGGAAAGCATTCTGCTTTCTCAGGACAAACTCAATGTAATGACAACGGTTCTTGATGTGAAGAGGGAAGCATAAACAGAGAGATACAGCTACTCTTGGCCATATGAAAACAGAACGGGTTCTAGTCCTAGAGAAGTCTGCATCTTCAGAAAGATGAGTATGAACAGGAGCTAGATGAGTAATATCTAGGAAGTAATACTGTCCAGCTGACACACTGGCTTTTTTGATAAATATATATTTTTATTGAGTCTTATACATTTCATACAACAATTATTAATCAAATTTAAATCCTTTCCCCATCAACCATCCCATTTGACCTCGTATATTTCGTCATACATGTTAAATCCTATCCAGTCAAGAATTTGTGCCCAGATGTTAAGATATACTCTTCCTCTTCTAGTAGTAAAAGGTCTCCAATAGTTGTCAGTCCTACTCTGGCCTGCTACTAATTTTTGTAACTCCACTCTGGGCCCTTGCCTTGGAGTTGTAGGTTCTGTGCATGCTCAGTGCCACAAATTCACATGAGCAAGCTTCCAGTGACCTGTAAGCCTCTGCCTTCCCTAAGTTCACGAATCAACCCTGGCTCTTACAATCTTTTTAACCCTTCTTCCTCAATGATCCTTGAGCCATAGGTAGATGAGGTTCAATATAGGAGTCTTATGCAGGGACACACACACTCTGCAGTCTTTTATTCTATAAAACTTAGCCTGTTGTGGCCTTCTGTGTGTAAATACTGTTTTGTTTAAGGAAGCTTCACTGGTGAGAGTTAAGGCATACTTTATTGTTCTCTCTACCCCTTGTTCTGCCGGGTTCTATGAGCCTTAGATGTAGAGGTTAAACTGTAGATGTTTCTGATGGGATTTGGCATTTCTCAGACATATTTTTCTGTGTCTAACCAGTTATGGAATTCTGCTATGTTTTCCAACTATTGCAGAAAGAAACTTCTGTGATGGGTGGTGTGTAGTTTGTAAATACAAGAGCTCGTATTTAGCATATGGTAAAAAACTCCATTTCTCTAGGGATATGACATACATAGGGTTCTCTCTAGGATCTATGTCCACTCCAACCCTGTGTATTGACTGAGTTCACAGTGCCATCTATGAGTTCACTCTAATTGAGAGGGTTTTAAGTTCAATTAGATAGGGATTGATCACCCCCCAGATGACAGTGCTCTACTGCACCGGGAGAGGTAGTGTGCTGTGCCGATTATTAAGGTTATTAGAATTTAGGGCTGAGCCATTGATTTTCCACCTTAGCAGTTTGCATGCTATCAACTAGTATTATGGGAGCTAAATTTCAGGTAGAAGTTTCCATCAGTCCTTGTTCCATTGCTCCAAGTGCTTTAAAACAACTGTGTCGTCTCTTCAGCTGTAATGCTTTGTCTTCTAGCTCTGGGGAATAACCAAGAACTTTGGCAAGAGCCTGTATTATTTTAGGAGTCTCTTGGACCACTCTCATCAACCACACGAAGGGAGATACTTTCTGTCTGGTACTGTGCTCATTACCAAAGAGCCCTCAGATATACAGATGCACTAATGTTTACGCACTGCTTGTGAATTTCTCAGGGGTTTCAAGGCATCACATTTCCCTTTGAGCTCCCAGCCCTCCAAGATTCATTTGTCTCTGCTGTCTATCCACCCATCTGAGGTCCCTCTTCGCTTCCCAGCTCCAACACCAGCATTATGCCCACTCTCGCCCGTTAAATCCCACCTGCCTCCATTCCCCCTTTCTTGTCTCCCACCCCCCCACACACACCAGGACCCCCATTTGTCTTTCTCTACTCTCCTCCCTGCAGAACACGCCTACTTTCCCCACCTCCTCCCTGGTAACATCTGCTTCCTACTATTCCTCCCTTTCAGGTTCTTTTTCTCCCTTTACCTCCGGGCGTCCATGCACTTTTCCTGGCTCCTGGTGTTACATCAGGATCTACTCACATGTAGGGGATTGGTTCTACAACCCACAAATGAGGGAGAACATACGTTGGTTGCTTTTCTGCATTGGTGCTTCTTCACTTAGTCTAAGACTCTCTAGTTCCAACCATTTACCTGAAAATTTAATTATTCCATCTCTTCTTAGTGCTGCATAGGACTCCAATGTGTAAATAAAGCACATTTTCATTATTCATTCATCAGCTGAGGGACATTTACATTGTTTCCATCTCTTTGCTATTGTGAAGAGAGCAGCAACAAACATGAATGTACAGGTATCTCACAATAGGGTGAGTCCTTCTTGTTTATGACAAGGAGTAGTATAACTGGATCATATGGTAGATGAATTTTTAGGTTTTTGAGAGTTCCCCATACTGCTTTCCCTAGTGGTTGCATGAGTTAACAACAAGTGTTCATGTTAAAAGTCCTAGAAGGAATTGGTCTTGAGGGAGCATACTGGAACATAATTAAAGCTATATACAACAAACCAATAGCCAACATCATTTTAAATGGGGAAAAACTATAAACATTCTCATAAAAATCAGGAACCAAATAGGACTGTCCACTCTCTCCACTCCTTTCCAGTATAGTGCTTGTAACTCTTCCTGGAACAGTTAGACAAGAGACGAAAGATTAAAGGAGCACTAATTGGAAACAAAGATGTCAAATCACCACTATTGCAGACCATATGATATTTATACATAAGAGATTCCAAAAAAGTCCATCAGAAAACTGCTTGAAATGATTATTCCTTTCTGTAAAGTGAGAGGTTAAAAAATCAACTTATAAAACTCAGTAGTCTTTCTATATACCAATAACAATCAATCAGAAAAATAACATTCCAGAAAGCCCTCCATTCTCAGTAGCCTCAAAAAACTAAAATATGTAGGAATAAGCCTAACTAAAGACATTAGATATCTCTACACTGAGAATTTCAAATCTTTAAAGAGATAGAGGAAGACACTAGGAGATGGAAGGTCCTACTATGCTCATCGATTGGTATAATCAATATTGTGAAAATGACCATCTTACTAAAAGCAAACTATAGATTCAATGTAATGCCAATCAAAATACCCACAACATTCTTCACAGAACTAGAAAAAAATCATCCTAAAGTTCACATGTAATCACAAAACACTTTGGCATAGTCAAATCAATCTTGGGCAAAAAGAAAAATCCTGAGGGAACAACCATACTGGCTCTCAGATTATATTACAGAGCAATAGTCAAACATCAGCGGGATACTGGCACAAAGATAGACAGCGACCAATGGAACATAATAGAAGACATAAACATGAGTACATGCAATCTCCGTCACATCACCTGATATTTGACAAAGGTGCCAAGAACCCACACTAGAGGAAATGGTGCTGGCAAAACTGGATCTCCACCAGCTGAAGAACCAAATTAGACCCTTATCTTTCACCTTGCACAAAAATCAACTCCAAATGGATCAAAGATCTCAATATAAAACCTGAAATTACTAGAAGAAAATATAGGCAGTACCCTCCAAGATATAGATATAGGAAGGATTTTCTAAGTCAGACATCAGTTACTCAGGCATTAAAGTCAACAGTCAATATGGGAGATCTTATTAAGCTACAAAGCTTCTGTACAGTAAAAGAAACAACAAGGGAAATGAAGAGAAAACCCACTGAGTGGGAGAAAATCTTTACCAGTTACACATCTGACAGGGGATTAATATCCAGAATATAAAGAACTCAGAAAAAAACAAAGAAACAAGAAAATAAACACCTTATAAAAATGATGGGCTATAGATCTGAACAGAGAGTTGTCAAATGAAGAAATAAAAATGGCTAATAAACATCTTGAAAAGTGCTCAACATCCTTATCAATTAGAAAAATAAAGATAAAGATTAAGATTCCATCTTACCCCAGTCAGACTGGCTAAGATCAAGAGAACAAAAGACATCAAATGCTGGAGAGTATGAGGAAAAGTGGGAATATGCATATGCACAATTAATATGTTGTGCATATATTAGTGAGCAACTCTAATTCTAATAATTTATTGTATAAAATTAACAGTCACAAAACTTTAAATTTAGTGGCAACTATTAAAGTAGTACTCACAGTAATAAAGAGATAGATGTAGATGCTATCAGAACAAGTGTGGTCTTGAACTCATAGCATCTTGGTATTTAGGAGGTTAAAGCAGGACCATACAATTTATAGGCCAGCCTGGGGGACACTGAAAGCCTATAAAGCATCATGACAAAAGTTCACTAAATACAGTAGTTCTCCATTTCAATAACTAATATATACTGATTACATTATGTCATAGAAAAAATTTAATGACATAACAAGTTCCTTGCATTTGGAAATACTAAACCAACAAGACTTAAATATCAGTGAATTTGTTTAGACAATAATAATTTAAGGATATCAGTTCGTGATTGTTGATATTGATTGTGAAATTTACAGGACCTAGAATCATTCAGAGTAAGAGCCTATGGGTACTTCTGTAAGGGAGTTTCAAGGTTGGGTTGACTTATGTGGGTAGAGTCACTGTGAGTGTGGGTGGAGCCATTTTATGGACTGAGGCCCCAGACTGAACGAAAAGGAGAAAGTAAGCTGAGCCACGGCATTCACCTGTCTCTAGTTCCTGCCTATAGATCAATATGACCAGTGGCCTCAAGCTCCTGTTAGGATGCCCTTATTCCGCATATGCCTTTCTGCTTGGCTTCCCTGTATATCAAAACATACTTACATAAGGATTTTGAAGGCTGAAAAGTTCTGCAAAATCACCTGACTAGAGAGATAGCTCAGTGGATATTTCCTCCTACTACTCTTGCAGAGGAACCAAGCTGGGTTCCCAGCATCCACACTGAGTGACTCAACAACCTCCTGTGACTTCAGATCGGGGAACTGGATGCCCTCGGATGCCCTCTGCTAGCCACTGGGGGTGCTATCCTCACTTGCTCATACCCACACACAGACATACACATGTACACATAATTTAAAAAATAAAAGAAAAACTGTTTTTAAAAGCTCTGTGAAGTTGCAAAAATAAAAAAAAAATCAGGAAAATATGGGATAGTGAACATTTATTCAAAGAAGCAAAGCAGGTGCTAAGTTTCCCAGAAGGGACAGAGTGACTCAGTGCTTAATAGCACCCAGATTCAGTTCCCAGCACCCACATGGCAGCTCACAACTGAGTGTAACTACAATTGCTAGGGATCTGAAATCCTCTTCAGGGCTCTAGGAGAATTCCATGTATGTGGTATATTTAAACACATGCAGTCAGAACACTCATGCATAGAAAATGAATAACGTTTTAATTCTTCTACATGTCTGTATTGTGACCCGTAGTTTATATAATAGTTTATACTATCAGTTAGGTACCAAGGAAGAGTAGCAGATTTGAGCAAGATAATTACTAGAGAGTTGTGCCCATTCAATTTGAGATACCTATAGGAAATTCAGTAATAGGTTCAATTAAAAATGCAGAAATGAAATTTAGCATTGAGATCTAAGGTAAAATATGTACTAGAACTCCTTTATATGTTGAAAGTAATTAAAGGATTTAGAGAGATGTGACTTTCAGTAAGTTAAAGTAAGTCTTCGATGTTAAGCTTCAAGGCAATGGCAGTCTTTTATGTAAACTAACACAGACTGTCCAGCATCTGTCCTGGTGATATGAGAAACTTAGAGAAGATCTTAGCTGCCATGTACTAATTAGACAAACTCAAAGAAGTTCACTATGGAGGACGTCTGTAGACTTACATTGAACCAGTCATATTCAGATGCATTTCTTTGCCACGTATTCTTTGAATTTGTGAATTTTCAGTAAACTTGTGAAATAGTTACCTTCTTATTCTCATCCAGAGTGTATTGTTTTTCCCTCATTTTATCTTGCTGATGTAATTCATTTAATCTATTCAACTCTCCCTCATAGCTTTCTTAAAAAATGTACCACAAGTCCCAGCCCATGGAATTGTGTAAACAATTCTCTCAGGGCTATGGATCTACTCCCTGTTGTCCCCATCAAGCTGTTTTTTTTTTCCTCTTCCACACTTTGAAATTCGAAACGAGCTGAAATTCACCAGCAAATATTATCCTGTACTTTCACAACTTAATGCCTTCCTTACCTCTATCTCCTAAGCCATTGGCAGCACTCCTTTGTGTTATGTGTCCAGTTGCTAGGTGTCCTACAGAGGTTGACCTGTTTACAAAATGCACGCACACACACACACACACAAACACACACACACACATATTTGTCTTTGCATTCATCTGGTATAAAATGATTTGATGACTGACTGTGCAGAGAAAATAAGTAGAAGGTGATTTTAATCAAATGGGATTGCTCATGTGTGAACAGCCCTTCTGTTATTGCTACGGGGCTTAACAATGGTGTTGGACATATTGATGTTGAGTAGACTTCCTAATTTAGTCTTATTGCAGATCCAGTCAACTTTTACTAGTTGTTCATTCTGGATTATAATGACCTGTAGAGTGATATTTTCTCAAATTAAGGCAATTCTTTTTTAAGACATTTACATTTTAGTTATGTGTGCCCATGTGTACATGTAAGTGCAGGGTTCCACTGAGGCCAGAAGAGCGTGTTGGATCCTCTGTCCCTGGAGCTATAAATAGCTGTGCGCATCTTGACATGGGTGCTGGGAACTACACTGTGGTCCTCTAGAAGAACAGAGAGCCCTCTTAACCTCACAGCCATCTCTAGAGTCCCATACAGCCCTTAATTTAGTGGTCATTACCAATAAAGTTCTGGCCATCTTTACCACTTGTTCCATTTGGCCTATAATTACGAATTACCAAATGAAGTTTTCTCAAATTAAGACTTAGTTCTTCATCACGTTTCATGTGGTAATAAGCATGGAAATTGAAAGAAGTACTTATACATAAATATATTCATAATTATATAAAGAATATGTATTTCATATGTATGGTATGCAAATATAAATACATACTTATTAAATATATAAACACATATAATATATATGTATTAGTAAAATTATATAAGCAAACAAGCATAAATGATTTATATAAATGCACATTTATAATATTAAAACTACCAGAAATAGACACAACAGGCTTATGGCAAATGAAATACATTTTAATATTGCTATGATGGAACTCAACTGTAATCTTAGCACTTCAGAGGCTGAGGCAGGATCAGCAAAAGGCTATCTAGGTTCATACCAAAGTTCTAAACCAGCTTGTTTTGGTTTGAGCTTGCATGAGATTTGTGCATGTGGTCACCATTGCTGTGAATTCATATTAGTAACTGACAATCTGTTAGGAAAACTCTGTTTCCTTCTGGTCATCTACCACCTCTGCGTCTTACAATCTTTCCACCCTCTCTTCATCAGTGAACCACCCATAGTTATTAGTTTCCTGACCTCTGTGGATTTTCACATTTTACATATTTTACATCAGTTATATCTAAGATTTCACAGTTGGTATCCAGAAAAATGTAACATTTATCTCTCTAAACCTTGGTTACTTCACTCAAGGTAATTGTTCCAGTTCCATCCATTAAATCTGTGAATTTCTCAATTTCTTTTTTTATAAGTGGAATAATATTCCTTTGTGAATATTTACCACACCCTCATTATGTAATTTGTCAGATGATGAACATCTAGGTTGTTTCCAACTTCTTACCATTATAAAAAAAAGACAGAACATGGAGGAACAGCTATTTCTATAGTAAGGTACAGAGTGTTTGTGGCATATGTCCAGCAATGACATGGCTGTATCATAGAACAGAACAGTTACAATCTTTCTGAGGAATCTCCACACTGATTTCCATAGTGACTGCACCAGTTTGAACTCCCACCAACTGTGGATAAGAGTTTCCTTTTCTCCACATTCTTGCCAGCATTTGTCCTTATTTGTTTTTCTGGATCTTAGCCATTCTGAGAGGGGAAGGATGAAATCTCAGTGTGGTTTTAATCTGCATTTCCCTGATGTCTGAACATACTGAACACTTTTCAAGTATTTCGCACCATTTGTGTATTATCTCTAGGTAAACTGTTGGTTCTTACTCTCAGCCTAGGGGACTCAAACCCCTTTAGGCTGCCTGAGAGCCCAAACTTGGGGAGTCTTACCCCACTCCCACTCATAGCCTAGGGGACTCGAACCCCTTCAGGCTGTCTGAATGTCAGTCCCAAGAATCCAGACCGTCAGATGCAAACAGCAAGAGGTTTATTTCACTTACGCAAGTGGGTGACTTGGCCTCGGAATGCCAAGCATGCCCCCCCCGCCCCGTCCCTGCTCGGACCAAGCTCTTATAGCAAAAAAACACAAGATTATCATATATTGACATACAGGGTATAGATTGGCACAAACCAGGGTTACAAAAAGACAACTTTTACATAGTCCAACCTTTTTCTCAGTAATGCCACAAGCATTGTGACACATTACAAATTGTTGACTTGACAAATGTCTTGACCAGGAGTCTATTTTTATTAGAAAAGGGGCTTTTTCTGTTATTATCCCAGACATTATCTCACCTACCACAAGTTGTTGACATGGCTTTTGTGACAGGAGATGCTGACATAGCCCTTATGACTTTTGGGACTTTTCAGTTAGGGAGGGGTGAGCCGACAAGGAGATTTTAATGGCTTTTTATTTTATTTGAGTGAAGGTCCTACAGAACTCCTTGCTTAGCCCACTGTCCCATATTTACTTCAGTTGTTTAGGTTATTTTTTTCATATGCAGTTTTTTGAATTCTTTGTATATTCTACACAGTAACCCTCTTCCAGAAGCATATCTGGTAAATGCAGGTTGCCTCTTCTTTGATGTACTTCTGTGCAGTTTTTCAACGTCATGTGATCCCATTTGTCAATTGTTAGACCTATTGCTTATGCTATAGGAGTCCTATTAAATGTCGGGACAAAAGAAAAGGAAACCTATATGCTAATAAGGCATCTTTTTTCCTCTATAGTGGTTGGTAGGTTTGCTTGCCCATGTAACCGCCCATTTATGCTAATACAAGGCTTGAAAATAATGCAATGCGATAGGCTGTTAAGAAATGAGGGCGTGTGCCTGATTGGAGAGAGAACTGTATATAAGAGCACACACTTGAGCACTGTTCCACCGAAGAAGAGCTCTAACACAATAAAGAGCTGTAACACCAGAAGAAGCCGGCTGTAGACGCTTCTTGGCCCCTCCGGGGTCCCAGTTTCACCTTTAGGATCTCCACTGCATCGTGCAGGGGATCTGGGTTGGGGCAAGCCGAGCACCAGATCTCTCCTGATCTCCCCTCCACACGGGCCAGAGACAGGGGTAATCACAAGGAGGAAGAGGAGCACCAACGGTATCTGCCACGCCCATTGTGACAGCCAGGAGGGGACATGACAGTTAAGGAAGTTCCTTCCTTTGCCTGTGAGTTCTAATTAGTTTCTACTTTCTCCTTTCTATTTGACTGCAGGTATCCTGTGTTAGTTGAGGTCCTTAATCCTTTTGTGGTTGAGTTTTCTGCATAGTGAAAGATAGGGATTAGTTTCATTCTTCTACATATAGCTATCCAGTGAGACCCACATAGTTTTTAATATGCTGTCTTTTCTCCAGAGTGTATTCTTGGGTCCTTTGTTAAAAATCAAAGGGCTGTAAATGTGAGGATTGAAGTCTGGGTCCTCAAGTCTAATTCAATGATTAATTTGTCTGGTTTTATGTCAATACCATTCTGGTTTTTATTACTACAGCCCTGTAGTATTATTTGAGGTCAGAGTAATGCCTCCAACATTTTTTTTTATTGTTCATGATTATATTGACTCTACTGGGTTTTAGGATTCCATATAAAATTTTAGACTACTTTTTCAATTTCTGTGAAGAATTTTCTTGGAATTTTAATGGATATTGCTTTGAATTTTAAGACTGCTTTTCATAGAATGGCCATTTCCACAGTATTAACTTTCAATTTCTTTCTTCAGTGTCTTGAAATTTTTATTGTACATGTCCTCTTCTTCCTTCGCAACCATTATTTCAAAGTATTTTATCATGAAGGAGTCCATCTTCCAGGTTTGTTTCTCTGTATGTTTGCTGGTGGTGTATAGGAAAGCTGCTGTTTGGGGGCTGGGTGATTTTATATCATGCTACTTTGCTGAATGTTTTGTCATCCCTAGGAGCTCTCAGATGGAGTCTTTAAGATTCCTTATGTCTAGAACCATATTGTCTACAAATGATATTTTGACTTCTTTCCAATTTGTATCCCTTTTTATCTTCTTCATTTGTCTTATTGCTTTAGTTAAGACCTCAAGTACTGGACTGAACAGAAATGGAGAGAGTGGCCATCCTCTTCTTGCTCCTGACTGTAATGAGAATGTTTTCAGTTTCACTCCACCTAGCATGTTTTTTACTGTGGTTTGTGGTGTTGGGGACCATGGGCTCCAGATGTTGGTGGGCGTTGGCGTGTCCCTCGGGGGAGGAGGCAAGGAACTGTGGAGCCAATGACACAAACCCCTGGAGAAAGTGGAACCACAATCTCATTTAATTTTAGAAGGGAACAAGCTTTATACTTTTGCCAGGCTTAGGGGAGGTCTTTATCTGGTCATCTGACATGGTTCATTCTGGTAGGTTCTGAACAACTCTGGTGATCTGAAGTTCATCACTCCCATTGGTCCTGGATGGCTGCTAAGGCCTGAGAGCTGCCCCAGGTTAGGTCCCAGGAAGCTTTCACTGTGCATGCATGCTCAGTATTGGTTCTAGCCAGTTTAGGCCAGCAGGCTTCAGCCTGTCTGGCCTGGTCTAAATCATCCTACATCGTGGTAGTGTGCCTTCATTATTTTGAGATATGCCACCTCTATGCCCAGGTTCTCTATGACTTTTATTATGAATGGATGTTGGATTTTGTCACAATCTTTTCTGCCTCTAATGAGATGATCACATGGTTTCTGTCTCTCAGTTTGTTTATGTAGTGGGCTGCCTAAATTGATATACTTAGGTTGAACCATCCTTGTATCTCTGGCATGAAGCTAACTTGATGTGTACTTGTATTCAGTTTCAAACTATTTTGAGCAGGTTTTCATCTATGTTCATAACAAAGATTCATCTATAATTTTCTCTTTTTATTTGTTCTTTGCCTGATTTTAGTTTTAGAGTAATACCGGCTTCATAAAAGGGATCTTAAAATGTCAATTCACTTTCTGATTTAAGAAATAAATTGAGGAGTATTGGCATTAGTTATTCTGTGAAGCTTTGTAAAATTCTGTGCTGGGATGCTTGTAGAGTATCTGGTACTGGGCTCTTTTAAATTGGGCTATTTTTAATTTCTCATCTATGTCATTTGTTGTTATGGGTCTGATTGTATTATTTATATCATTTTTATTACATTTTTGTAGACCATACATATCTAGAAAGTATTCATCTCTTTTATGGTTTCTAGTTCAGTGAATATAGATTTTCAAGTATCTCCTTATGATTCTCTAAATTCTTCTGGGTCTGTTGTAATGCTTCCCTTTTCACCTCTGAGTTTATTTGCATGTTCTTTCATATTCATTTTGTTAACTTTGCTAAAAGTATTTTAATCTTGTTAAAACTTTTCAAAGAACTAAATCTTTATTTTATTGATTCTTTGCATAGATTAATTTCTATTTCATTAATTTCAACCTTGATTTTATTTACCTCTTATCATCTACTCTTTTTAGGAGCATTTTGGTTTTTGTTTTCCAAGATTTTCAGGTGTATCATTAATTTATTTTTAATGAGATGTTTCTAATTTTCTGGTGTAGCTACTTAGTGCTAAAATTTTTCCTCTTTGAACTGTCTTCATTGTGTCCCATAAGTTTTGTTATGTTGTGTTTTAATCTTCATTCTAGAAATTTTTAATTCCCTAATTAACTTCTCCTGTGATCCAAATACTATTCAGTAGGGTGTTGTTTAGCTTCCCTGAGTTTGTGCTCTTTTTTTTTTTTTTTTTTTTTTTTGATATAGAGCTTTATCCTTCTATGGTCAGATAGGATTCAAGATGATATTTCTATTTCTGTTAATTTGTAGAGGCTTGATTTTGGCCTAATTTGTGATCAGTTTTGAAGAACATTACATGGGATTATGAAAAGAAAGTGCATTCACTGGTGTTTGGATGGAATACACTATAGATGTCTAAAATTTCCACCTGAATTACTCTGTCATTTAACTCTGTTTAGTTTTCGTCTGTGTGACCTATTTGTGACCTGACACCATGGTATTGAATTCAACCATTATCACTGTGTTGTAGTCAGTGTGAGAAATTAGCACCAATAAAAACTTTGTTAGGCCATTGGATGCTTCTGTGTGAAGTGTATATATGTTTAGGGTTGTGATTTTTTTATTATTTTCCTTTAATGCATATGAAGTGATTTTCCCTGTGTCTTTGGATTAGTTTCAGTTTGAAGTCTGTTTTTTTTTTTTTTTTTTTACTTTTTTGGATGTAAGACTAGTTCCACATTCCTGCTTCTTGATTTCATTTTCTTGGACTCTATTTTTCCATCCATTAAACCTAAGGAGTTGCTTATTGTTGTTGGTGAAATGTGTTTCTGAGACGGAGCAAAATCATGGATCTTGTTTGCTAATCCAATGAGTTATTCAGTGACTTTTTACTGTGGAGTGGATATTATTAATATTGAAGGTTATTATTGATTAATGTTTATTAATACAAGCTATTGTTGCTACTGCTGTGCTATGTTCTTATACCTCTTTCTCTTGGGTGTTCTAGAGTAATTCATTTATGGTTTGTACCCTCTTAAGGGTGTTTAATCTTCTCTTCTGTTCTCTTTTGAGTTGGTTTTGTAGATGTAAATGTCTTAAATCTGATTTTTCCATGGAATTTTTTTCTTTCCCCTTCAATTAAAACTCATAGTTTTGCTGGCTATATTAATCTGGGCTCAAATCTTTCATGACATATAACACTGGTCCATGCCATTTAACTCTCATAGTCTTTATTGAAAAATCAGCTGTTATTTTGATAAGCCTGTTTTTAGATGTGACTTGATCTTTTTCTCTTGAACCTTCCAAAAGCTTGTCTTTGTTCTGTACATTTAGAGTATCAGTGATTATATGATGTGAAGAGCTTCATTTCTGGTATTGTCTACTAGTTCCTAGTTCTGTATGCCTCTTGTATCTTGATGGGTATCTCTTTCCCCAAGTTTAGGGAGTTTTCTTCCGTGATTTTAATAGAAGTGTTTTCAGTGCCTTTGATCTGGGTTTCTTCTCCATCTTCTAAGCCTATGAGCCATATAGTACCACTGTAGTGTCCCAGAGATCTTACATATTCTGTTTATGGCTTGTTTGACATTTTGGTTTGATATTTTCTTTGACTGAGTTTTCCATTTCCCCAAACTTGTCTTCAAGATATGATATTTTCTATTCTGTTTCCTCCACTTCTTTTTGCTTCCAATCTCCAAGCTTTTTGTTTGAGCTCTTATCTTTTTATTTCAAAATAAAACAGATTTTATTCTCTTTGGAGATTTTCTTTACTGAAGACTTGCTTCATATTTTTAATTGTTTAAGTTATTGATTCAAATGTTTCTGTTGTCACAGTCTTCAGGTGTTATTGATATCCTCTTTGAATTCCCTGAATGTATGTTAATTGCTGTTTTGAAGTCACTGTTCTGGGCATCTACTTGGTTGTCATTCTCAGAAACACTATCATGGAGTTGTTACTTTCTGTATTAGGTGTCTTAGTTATTCATCTTGTTTGTGTGATTTCGCTGAGGCCTGGGGATCTAGTCTTGTGTGGTGGTGTGTCTTGATATGGGTAAGTGATCTTTTTCTTGTTATATTTTTAAAATTGTTTGTTTTTTTCCCAAAACATCAGGTTATAGCCCAGTTTGCCGAAGCTGACTTATCTCCAGTGAGAAACCTTATAATAGAGGTGACAATTGTGGTGGTGATAGTGACGGCGAGGTGAGGAAGGGTAATAGTACTACTGGTGCTACTACTACTATTAATAATAATTTATAAATAATAATGACGTATTCTACTAAAATGACATGTGAAACATAGACTGAAAACAAAGGAAGAGGATGTGGATGAGAAGCAAGAAGGACATTACAAAAGGAAAATGTGAAAAATTTAACTCAGTGTCCTCAGGGGACAAAGTTAAACGGCATGCAGTGTCATGCTGATCATTTTTGTAAGCTGGCCCTCACACCTTACACTTCACTGAACATGAATAGAGACTCCAAGATCAAAAACCATGGTAGGGAACAAATATCAAATGCACAGAGTCTATACGCTTCCCCCTTTTATACGCTTTCATAGTCAATCCATCAAAATGACCTCCAGGTTAAGGACAGATGTAATACCATAATCTCTAAATCTCAACAGTAATAAAATGTTAAATAAAAATATATATTTATAAGCCATGTAATGTAGATATGAAATGATTTGAAAGAATGCAATGCTGAATGGCAAATATATATGCAGTATATGCAAATGGTTATGATACTTATCAAAAATTTAGCTTTCCATTTCAAATACTTATTACTATTATGGCCTTGGTATGAGAAAAAAATAGTATTTTTTTTATTGGTATCATCCTGGAAGTTGTAACATCTGCAACAAACAAGTCAGAATGTACTCATATTTAAATGACTCTATAATTAATGAATTTGCTTTAAAAATAGTATTCCAATATTCAGAAGTATGGAGAAGTAAGAATACAGGAAAGACAGTTTGCCAAAGCATATTCTTGGAATGGAGCAATGGAAGGAGAAGTATTTAGACCAGCACCCATGTCCAAATGCAGCCATTTTAGAAAGCTGTAAATTCTCCTCAATACAAACCTTTCATTTTTGTAAAGAAGATATTTACTGCATTCAAACAAGGTGAAGAAAGACAGGCAGGATGTTTGAAAACTACGCTTTTTCATGGTTGTTTATTCTTCTGTGGCACATCTTATCGATGCCTTCTTTTCTTTTGATATGGGGAGGCAGACCCTTTCGCTGTAGAGAAAAGGAGACAAATGTGTGTTTACTTGATTATGAAAAAGAAAGCCATTAAATAGTCAGGATTCAAAACACAAATGTGCTCATGCCTTACACATTTTAAATTTTGATTTAATTTTCATTATTTTAAAAAGTTATGTGTATAAATGTACACGTGAGGGCAATGCACAATGAGACTAGAAGAGGGCGTTTGATCTCCTGAAGCTGTAGTTGACAGGTGGTTGTGAGCCTCCTTTCCTTCCCCCTACCATGTGGATGTTGAAAACTCGAACTTTGATTCTCTCCAAGAGCAGTATGAGCTTTTAACTGCTGAGACTTATAATTGAATTATTCCACATTCATCAGCAATATTCAGAATTACTTCTTGTTAGTGAAGAAATGTACAAAGATAGATTACTGGTCAAGAAACACAAATATTTGTTCTCTTTTACTCTTCTTATGAGGGTATCTGATCATAGACAAAGAGTTTTAACTGCTGAAATTAGAACCATGGTGAAGCAACGTCATTCCAGAACAGAACACAGGGAGAGCTTTTTCCATGGGATAGTGGAAGACAGGCATAAAACAACCAATTGAAATAGGGTTAGATAGAAAAGGAAATATAGAAAACAATTGAAATTTAATCATGGAGAATATTAAAGAAGGAACTTGAAAGAAAATGTTCAAAATCAAAATTTTTCATTTAAGACTGACGCAGCAGATCTGAGTGAAGGCCTTCCTATCAGTCACTCTTGCTCATGGGTATTGTGGCATATCCCATGTGTCTTTCTTCCAGAAAACCAGTGAAAATGAAGTTACTTACTTCTCTCATTTTTAACTTGGATGTCTTTCTCATAACCTTTGTTAAAATATTCTTCTTCCTCTGAAGCATGAATGAACTTATCTCTGTCCCTTAAAAAATCCAAAATACTTCTCAAAACACAATAAATGTGTTAGGAAAGCACTTGAGGATTTCTAAAATAATCCCGTTCAATAATGAAACAAAGTAATGATATTCAATGACATGGGAATTAACTCAGAAGACCATGCAATTGTTTGTGTTTTTGCTTGTTTTTGTCTTTTTGAGACAGGGTCTCTCTATAGTCCCCACCTGGTTGGGAATTTAATATGGAAAACAGGATGGTCTATATCTCATAGATATATGCCTCTGCAGTGCTGAGATTAAATAAAAGCAATGTCCTAATAAAACAAAATATGTCTAATCAAGGTTTATTTAAGAATGTTTGTTTTTTGCCCAAGTTTTAGCTGCATAGCATACAGTAAGTTCATAAACAAGAGGAAAATTTGCTTGCAGCCTATGCTCATTTACAGCAGGCTCTGAAAGAGCAAGGGCTGATTGTAGCACCTGAGAAAGTACAAACCAAATCTCCGCATTCATATTTGGGTTACAGATTATATCCTAAAACAATTTTGCCTCAAAAAATTCAGATTAGGAAAGATGGGTTGAAAACGTTGAATGATTTTCAAAAATTACTGGGAGATATTAATTGGCTTAGACCTCATTTAAAAATTGCTACAGGAGAACTGAAGCCTCTTTTTGACATTTTAAAAGGTGATTCAGATCCTAAATCGGCTAGAAGCTTGACGGAGGAGGCCAGAAAGGCATTATCTCAGGTAGAACGGGCAATTGAGAATCAACAAATACAATATATAGATTATACCCAGGGATGGGCAGCATATATTTTGGCTACCATTCTTACTCCGACTGCAGTTTTATGGCAGGAAGGACCTTTGCTATAGTTGCATTTACCCGTATCACCTGCTAGAGTGTTAACTCCTTATTATGAAGCAGTGGTGTGTTTAGTTCAAATGGCTAGAGCTGAGTCTCATAAGTTTTTTGGAAAAGAACCTACTGTAATAGGACTTCCATTTACAAAACAGCAGATAGATTGGTTATTTCAAAATGTGGATGCTTTTGGTCTTTCTGTTGCAGATAGGTTGTGGCAACCTAAGACTTTAGATACCTATGCACAAGTGAAATGGAAGGATCCATCCGATTGATGGCCCAGACCCGGTACTAATATGGGGAAGAGGGCATGTTTGTGTCTTTCCTGAAAAATGCCAGGTGTGGCTGCCAGAAAGGCTGGTCCAGTTCGCAGGAACTGAACGAGGGAAGAGTGACGTTGCTGTTGCTGTGGAATCAGATCCTGATGGACTTATCGGATTTATGTAATAAATCCAGCTATGCTGCATCCAGCCATATGGGAAGAAAAGAAGAGATCGCAACAATAGTGAATGATACTCACCTGTCAAGACATCATTATACGAGAAGAACAACAGTGAATCAGGATTCTACTGCAGGGAATGCTGATAAATGTGAATAAGGACTAAGTACAGGACTTTGGTGATCAGATGGCAGTTTCCCACAGACTTATATAGGGAAACAGGCAGCAGCCATGGACAAATTTAAGAACGTATGATAGCTTGCCTAAGCCAACCATATATATACTTTTGATTGGACAGTTTAAATATTGCTCATAATGGTACTAGGTTTGATGTTTTCTGTGTTCAATGTATTTCTTGTGTTTTAATGTAACTTGATTAATTGCATTTCAGTTGTTCCCATGGGTGAATGCAAGTTATGGTGTCTTGGTAATTTTCATTTATTATGATTTCTGTAGATGTAACAAAACCTTAGTGTGTGGTTTGAGGGTTATAAATGTTGCAAGGTTTGGCATAATGAAGATATATCCTTAGATTTATGTTAACTGTAAAAAATAGTTATTTGACTTTGACGCAGCAGAAACTGCTGCTGATTCGTTAGATAAGCTAAAAGTCTCTTTGCCTTCAGGATCTTCTTTGACCTCAGATCAGGAAATATTATAATCTTGGGTCTATGTATTCTCCTAAGAATTTGCATACTCCTTCCATAGGTGACGTTTATCCTCAGCACATTCTGGGATGTTACAGCTGACGTGCACAGTGTTCGGCTCCGAACTCTATCGTGAGCAGAGCTGCCCCTTGCAGGAGAGGCAGGTAGCCAAAGACAGGCAACATTCTCTCTAACTAAGCTGACCTAAGACAGGGCGTGGATGGTGGGCATTCACGTACCAATGACGGGTAAGGCTTATGCTTAGGATAGGATGACCTAAGACAGGCACAGTCTTCTGCGCCGTAATCAGAAAGGTTATGGTTCTTTAGAAAACAAAAAAGGGGGATATGTCGGGAGCCATTTGCCTGCCTTGAACTATGCCCTAGTTTTGGGTTAGGCAGAAGTCAATCTCGTGCACAGAAGTGCTGTTGGAAGCAGGAGTTTTCATTATGAAAATGATTTACACCTAAGGAGGAGTTTATTTTACACCCAAGACTGAGGT
The DNA here is from genome assembly GCA_035773235.1 of Eospalax fontanierii. Classification (NCBI taxonomy): domain Eukaryota; kingdom Metazoa; phylum Chordata; class Mammalia; order Rodentia; family Spalacidae; genus Eospalax; species Eospalax fontanierii. The sequence goes on along the minus strand of CM069547.1, from coordinate 45,757,795 downwards.
CACCTGAAGATCTTTGAAGGAAGCCAATCATATCCTAAGTTATTTTGCCTGTGTTAGTATTGGTTTTGAACATCTGACCCATTGTTTTGATCACTTTACAGTATAAATAATAAAGGCAAGCTGCTTCGGTGTGACTGACAGACCTCCTGAGTCTGTCCTATTCTCTCTCTCTCTCTCTCTCTCTCTCTCTCTCTATCTCATCTCTATCTCTATCTCTATCTCTACATTTTCTCATCCTCACTCCCCGCTTCAGGTGTGGTTCGATTTCTGCTGGCGGGCTCCGGCACAGTACAATGAGAGAGCTGGCTCCTACAAGCTGACCTCTGTCCTCCGTACATATGCTGTGCATCTGATTGTGTCTACACACACATGTACACACAGTAAATAATAAATAAATAAATATGCTTTTTGAATAAAGAGGAGTGATAGAGGAACACACCAATGTTGACTTCTCGACTCCACAAGAGTGTGCACAGATGAGCACACCCATACATGTGTGCACATGCAGGACCACAACACATACCCAACACTGAACTTATGACAACATGCATTCATTATTTAGACTTGAGGTATAATTTTTGTTTCCTCAATTTTACCTACCATTTGGGAGATAATTTACATTACTCTGTGATTTAGTACTAAATTATATCAAAGGAACTCATGTCAACCCACTTTCAAAGTCTCCAGGACTCTTTGTCACTGTAGTAGCAGAGGAGCATAGATCACTTTATAAGTCAATCACTAGATACTGAATATCCTTGCTGCAAAAATTCCCATCTGGAAACATGTGCACTCCTTGTATTTAATATGATTCTGAGTTGATATGAAAACTGACATTAACATCTTATTGGTGCTTGAAACAGTCACAGACGGTCTCTAGAACAGAACTGTGTGTTTCCATTTGAGAATTCCATTGTTTATATCACTGTTATGAATAATTAAAAATAAATCTGTGAGACCAGAAATTACAATAACTTACACCTGGCTTTGCAACAAGAAAAAGTGACTCCAACTACCTAAAATGATAGGAACTTAATTATGTGGTGGATGTGAGAACAGAATAATCCTCTGGACTCTGCCATAACTCTGAGGGAAGCAGCACTTTGGGGGATACAATTAGTGAATTATTTTATAGGATTCATTTTCTTTCAATGCTGAGATTTGTGTTCATTTTCAAATGAATTATTTGGGGAAAGAAGACTCTTAACACAACATAGTGAGATGTTTCACATAGATCACCAGGAAATAAAGATGCTTATAACTGTGCACAAATACTAACAAATATTTGCAAGAAGATCCATCTACAACTAACTAACTATCTGTGTCCATAGGGGGAAAAATCCACATTTATGGTACTGGGAAATGGCTCTGTGCTTAAAAGAGTGAACTGTTCTTGAACAGGACCAGATTTCAGTCCCAGCACCATTTCCAGGATGCTCAGTAACATCTGTAATTTCAACTCTGGGGAATCTGACTCTTTATTCTGGACTTCACAGGAGCCTGCCCGAACTTGGGCTCATACATCTCCACACATATATACATAATTCAAAATCAGAATAAATCTTTAAAAAGAAAAAGTACATTTATGAGCATCGCTCTACACATTGCTTCAATTTTGAGGTCAACAAGGAAAAACTTGTGTCAATTCAAATCTATCTTTCTTTTAAGAAACAGTTAATTTTCTTTTCATGTCACACAATCTGGCTTTACAGTGTGAAGTGAAGAATCACAGATTAAAAGAAGGTTTTGAATGATCATTTTAATGGGCAAAGGAGATTTAAAAATAGGAAGTAAGGCAGCACATTTTAGGAACACTTTACTTAAAATACATAAGAAATAGTGAAGCAATGCAAATTCTTTAATAAAATATATGAATACTACCACACACCGCACTACTCTTATTATAGTCTGCATGAAAAAGAAGAGGTACAGTAAGTACATCGCGATCCCTGCTAACACCGATGCAGTCTGTATTTTCAAAGTGATGAAATAATGCATTTGTAAAAAATTCTCCGAGAATTTCATACATGAAAGTAATTTGTTTCATCCACTTTCGCACTCCTTCCCCTCCAACACCCCCCCCAGACACCCCACATCGCTTTCCTTCCCAGTTTCAGGTATTCTTTTTCAGAACCACTGAGTTCACTTGGAACAGCGAGTATGTGCAGAGGGCCAACCTCTGGAGCAAAGGAAGTCCATTAAGGGCCACATGCCAGAAGAAAATTGTCTCCCACTCCTCCAGCAGTCATCCATCACCAATAGTTCTTCAGCCACAGGTGGGACTTTGTGAGCCTCTCTTCCGTCCATGCTCAGATTTTTAGCTGCCTTGATCATGTATATCCAGCTATAGACACTGTGAGCCTATGTGAGAAGCATCTCTTCATCTGCAGGAGATGGTCTGCAGCAGTCCTCCAAAACTACTGTCACTTGCAGTCAAGAATGTGTTTATAAGGTGATGAGTAAACTAATTTGCTTGACAGTTACTATAATACATGTGTAAACTAAAATATCACATAATTCCCACAAATGTATATAATTGTTCCTGGTCAATGATTTTTAGTACATTAGATTTTTAAAAATAGTAGTGGGAAGAAAGCCCTACAAGGCAGCATGCCTAACTTTAAGTGCCACAAAATCTCTAGTGACTCTAGTACTGTTTCTCTAAAGCCAGTCCTTGATATTTACTTTTTATCTCTTCTATAGCACACAACTGAGAAATACAAATGAAAATGTATATTGAATTTAGCAGACAAATGAATGCTTGATTATCTAAGTTATATAACATCCTTGTTGTTTTTATTTTTTAGATTTACTGTTATTATTTTTATTTATATGTATCTGTCTGTGTGAATGCATGTAACATGTGGATGTGCTTGGAGGCAGGAAGAGGGCTTCTGAGCCCTTGGATTTACAGGTGACTGAAAGCCACCTTAAATTGGAGCTGTGGACAGAGCTTGTGCCCTCTGCAAGAGCAACAACAACTGCTCTTCACCACTGAGCTATCTCTTTAATCCCACTTGATCTTTCTTTTTTCAAAAATGTCCTCAATTAAAGTGTAATAAAGTTTTTATGCTTTGATACATGTGAAGCCTGAAGAGAAAGAAGAGAGAATTCAATTTCTTTTTCTTTTTTTTTCTTTTTTCTTTATGGTTCTTTTTGAGACAGGGTCTTCCTGTAGCCCCAGGTGGTGGCCTGGAATCCCCATGAAGATCAGAATTACCTTGAACTCACAGAGTCCCACCTGCCTTGGCCTCTCCACTGCTTAGACTAAAGCCCTGTGCCACCGTGGCTGGCAAGAATGTAATTTCCATTACAGCAATTCTCGTATGCTAGACCTCAAATAAACCACGTAGTTCCCAATCACGGTACCTTCCTATGAGATTAGGAGTTCTTTTACTAGTTATTACATTTCATATATATATTTCAAATTCTGCCAAAATGAGAATTTCTTTAATTCACCTTTAACCCTCTATCATCTAGTAAGCACTTCATGAGAACCGGTAACTATGCGTTATAAAACCACATCCTTGTGTGTCATTCTTGGTAATGTAAACACAATAGTGAAAGGTGTCTGCCTGTTGCCTGTTAAGAAAATATAGTGATTAGTTCACCAGCTACTAGCGAAGTATTGACTTAAATGCAATTATGCCTTCACACAATTTGAAAATATTATTATATTTTTATTTTATAGGTATGAATATATTGCCTGCATATAGGTAGGTACACCCATATGCAATGCCAGAGGAGGTCAGAAGAGAGTGTCAAATTCTTTGGAACTGGAGTTATGGAAGGTTGTTAGCCCATGTGGAGGCTCTTAACCTCTGAGCCATCTTTCCAGCCCAGCACACAATTTTAATGAAAAATAATTCAGGGAAAGCAATAGTAATATTGGCCTCTAAGTTTTATAATAGCCAGCTGTGTGACTCACCAGTGTCCTTGATTTTGTCTCTTATAAAACAGACAGAATGATGGCAACTTTGAGGATTTATATGAGGCTTAAATTTTCTGATGCTTGTGGAACGTCTCGTGGCTGTCATTTTAGCCAATTCTTACATGGCAAAAAACAGAACTAATGTTTTTGGCCCTCAACGATACTTACAAAAATTTATCAAGCACACATCTACTTAAAAGCTATTGGTTTTTTTTACATTAATTATAGTGTGTGCACACACATGTGCATGAATGTGTTTATATGTTTTGGGTACACATGTCAAGGTGTACATGTGAGTCATTTCTCTAGTTCTTCCTGTGGGTCCCAAGGATCAAATTCAGGTTAGCAAACTTGGCAGTAATCACTTTTACCAACTGAGCCATCTCACTGGCCCTAAAGACTATTTTTTGGGAAGTATTTATTTCTGCCATTGAAGAAAAAGGAAGAAAAATCTCAGCAGGGAGCAACCTAGAAAAGGTCTAATTATGTTTCTTCACACCTGTAGAAGGCAAAAGTAACTGGAAGTGTCCCCTCTGTGCCAGAAACTATTCAAGAACGTCCTATGTAACAACTTCTCTGGTCTTCACAACTGCATTACAATGTACCTTTAAGAGTCCTTATCATCGCAGATACGAAAACTGGTTATCAACCCTCAGAACCCTGTAATGTACTACAATAAGGCCAAACTTCCTAGAGTTTCCTTGACCTTCCCAAACAGCGTCACCAACTGATCAAGTGTGCCAGTATTTGAGGCTATAGGGAACACATACCATAACAAACATGTTGACATCAGAGGACAGACAGAGGCAGCCAGTTGTCTCCTATGCAGGTAGAGGCATAGACATGCTGAGCCTGTGCTTACACCACTGTGCTAAAATGTCTAACTCTGGAAAGAAGCAAAATGCGTACCAGGAAACAAGTTCAACATCTACTTAAGGTTATAAGCACAGGCTCTTTCGATCCTTAAAACTACAGTTAAGTTCTTGTTATATCAGGACAACAGGCATTAGGGAACTTTCCCACTCACTGCCCATGTATAGGACCAAAGTGTCTGTATGTTCTGAAGACCCTACCTTTACTGTGATTCTATTCTCACTGTAATTTTGACCTCGCTGTGGGCCTTTTAAGAGGATCATGGAAATACACTAAAAAGAGATTGTATCAATTGCTTTATGTTGCTGTGATAAAACATCATGACCAAAACAAAGTATACAAGGAGTAGTTTATTTGGATTACAGTTCCTGAGGGATAAAGTGTCCATCATTTAGCAGAGGTGACTGGAGCAGAGAGTTGAGTATTCACATCTCCAAGCACAGGCAAGACTTGGAGGGGACAAATTGGAAATGGAGTAAGGCTATGAATTCTCAAAACCCTGTGATGTACTACAATAAGGCCACACATGCTAGAGTTTCCTTGACCTCCCCAAACACTGTCACCAGCTGGTCAAGTGTTCTAGTATTTGAAGTTATAGGGAACACATACCAGAACATACATGTTGACATCAGAGGAGAGCCTGAGGCAACAAGGACCCGCACTGCTGGAATCATCTTGCTAGCTCAGAATTTTCCTTTTTCTGCCTTATAAAAATCTCATTTTTCATTAGGAAAATGTAAAATAGAATCACATTTAAATACTACTACTTACAAAAATGCCTAAAATTGAAACAAGGACTCACAACAAGTGATGCCAAGGTAGAATCCCTAAAAGTCCCCTAAGCTGCTGGCTATGTAAGATGGTACCCTGAAATAGGTTGGCCACTCTCAGTTGTCCCATATCTCTACATCTTCCTAAGAAAATGAGCACTCACATGAGCTACAAGAGGCAAAGCTGCAAATCCTACTGCTAGCAAATGGGTCTAGTTTCTCCTCCAGTAGTTCCTGAGGCTTGGTGACAGTATACTGTTTACAAGGCTGGGTGTGAGTGGGCTGCTATTGTTTCTTCCAACACTTCTCCCAATGAACCACCTTGTTTTCTGTTCAAAAGACAAGTTCTTCCATAACAACTGGTATAGAAAATATGATGAACCCTTACACATGAGCAAGAAAACATTAAACTGTCATGGCCTGATAGCACCTTCCTTTGAGGGAGCAAACACACTGTATGCAATACAACCTCCCCACCCCACACACATACTCTGATGTCCACAACTCACTTGCTTAAACTGCTAGAGCATGTTTACTTTTGTGCAGCCAACCCCATGCTCAAATTCACCAATCACTACCTTCGAAACTGCAGAGCAAACATGCTAATATGTCCAGCTAAAAATAAAGGGAAATGTGTACGACTACCGAGTGTGCCAGTGAGTAAATTCAGTAGACCATGACTTCAGTAGATCTCCAGTTACTTAAAGGCAATCTATAAAAATGGAAGAAAATGTCAAATCTGCCAGTCAAACAAGGATCAAACTATGAAAAGCAAAGTAACCATTAATAATGGTTAACTAAACCGTGTTAATACATACAAATAACATGTAATAATGTAAAGCATCTATCTTTGTTATTTTTCTGATTAAAATCTCATTATGGAACCCTAGCTGCCCTTGAACTTTGTATGTTTCTGTGTAGATGGTTGGTCTTAGACCTGTGCTGAGTACTTAGCTCTGCTTTTCAGTGCTAGGATTATAGTTGTGCTTCCCATGCCCAGGTTATGTGGTGCTGGGGTTTGAACCCAGGAACTCATGCATGCTAGACATGCTGTTATCAACTTAGTTATCTTCCTGGACCCAAAAGCAACCTATTTTTTAAAAACGGACAAAGGAAAGAAAATTGCACTCTGTACAACTTCACTGATTCAAGGAAATGCAATCAAATATGTAGTGGTAAAAGGCCCATCAGTATGTGTGTGGGAATTACCAAATGGCATGCACAGTCTTGAATACATAATGAATAGTCTCATTATCTCAAGTATGGTAATATCTTTGCCAGTTTATGCATAATTAAAATTTATTATAGTATTCCTTAAATTATGTATTTTATTATGTGTCATTCACAACCAAATTAAATAGTTGAAAAATAAAACTTTCATTTACTAGGATTTAATCTTATTTTAAATCTGAATACCAAGCTAATATATCTAAGATTTTTAATTTAATATTATGCATTATAAAAATCCATGGTTGGCTTAAGCCACAAACACAGTAGTTGCAATGTGTTCAGTTAAAACAAAAATGAAAGTATCAGTGAACAGCCCTAATTTACTGACTTCTCAGAATTGATATGTTTTCTTGTATAGTACACAAAGTTCCTAGATTATTGCTTCCATAGAGAGATGAGTTTGCCGTCGGAAGACTGAAAATCAACTTTTCTTCCATTCTGTGTTGTTGCCCACAGCTTGTGGCACATCCTAAATTTCTTTCTTAGATACAATCAATGTTATGGTATTTAGTTTGTTCATCAGATCTGAAGGACATAACCGCAGCCCATGCACAGTGTGAATTCCAAGTGCTTATTCGTACATTTCTTCTGTTTTCAGATTTTTAAAAAAATATTTTTGTGTGCATACAGATGAGTGCAGATACACTTAAAGGCCAGAAGAGGGCATTGGATCCCTTGGAACTGGAGGTACAGGCAGTTGGAGTCATCCTGGTGGGTTCTCAGAACAGAAATATGATCCTCTGAAAGAGCTATTTCTCCAGCCCCTTTATGTGTTTCTTAATTGATCTGTCATTATCTACTGAGATAGGTCTTATTTTAGTGAATGTTTATTTCCTTGAGGTAGTTTATTTTTACAGATCATTTTGGCTAGGCTATTATCACCAATTATTTGACAAAACACTAACCAACCATTGATACTATTGTCTTAGATAACTGTGATCAAAGCTCATAATGGATGACTTTAAATAGAAGAGATTATCCTGCATATTTGATATTCTGCATGCCCTGCAGAAACAATTTCCTAAAGAGTTTTATAAAGTTGTTCTTTGACTACCCATGTAATCCATGGCCTAAGTACACACTCACATGAAAATATGCACATGAATGCATACATACATACATACACACACACACATACACACACACACACACTTTTAACTTAAAAAAAAGATTTCTTGACTGGGACAGAACTCAGTGGTAACATCCACAGTGACCATGTTCAAGGTTCTGGGTTCAATTCTCAGCACTATGAAAGACAAAAGTAATTGAGAAAATGAGATAAATTCAGATCATAGAAAATGTAAACGGAGAATTATCAACTTGAGAAATGATATGGGAGGTAAATAAAAATATGCAGAATCAGTAACTCAAATTTTTATTACTCCTAGAAATCAATACTAGAAATATAAATAATATGATTGTAAACCCCCAAATGCCTGAAATCAGAGCCATTCAATTTGAAAAATAAAATTAAACTGGAACAACACTTGAAAAGACCTGCAGCTAATGGGTGGCTTTCTTTTGTGGGTGCACAGAGGTCCTTTATACTTCAGGTTCATTTCAATGTTTCTAAGATGTATTTTTTGACATTTCTGTAATATAGAAGAAGGGATGAAGGATTTCCAATTCATCACTAAGAGTATGACATACCTAAGGGTTATGAAATCCCACTGGAATGTGTGATATTTATTAATATGCCAAAATCATTATCACTTGAACAAACTGATGGACTCTTGGATTAAGTTTGTTAGACTGGGCCTGACTTGGAGGAAGCTAGTTCCCCTGGCTATCTATCAGAATCCTCTGTCTCCCAGAACTGTGCCAATGAGTCACTCTTGTTCCCTCAGCTTGTGAAAACACAGCAGTCTGTGTGTTCACTCTCAGATGAGTTCACTCTCAGAATGGACCTGTATGTTGAACCCTGTTTCTCCCTTGTGTCCCCCACCCCATCCTCTGCCCCCAGTCAGGCCAAATCTGTAATTTATTCAAAATGGTTTCTCCAGCTTCACTGGGGAAGTACATGTTCAAGTTTGGCTCCACCATTAGTTTTAACAGATCATTTGGACTTTTTATATCTGGTGTCTCATTCATCCATGTTCTTGTGCCCTTTCCTGATCTCCACCATGTGCAATGAAGAAAGGTGAGTGGTCTCCTTGCAGCCCTCTGATAGGCTTATTCCTCAGCATACCACATTCATTCACTATCTTTTCTAGTGGAGTACCAAACTGGGCTTGCCAAGGAGATGACCCCATCATCAGACCCAAGAACATATAATTCTAGTGTAGTTAGCTAAATCATTAGTCCAGATTATGTACAATAATAAAAGTCATTCCTATTATATACTCTGAAATTTCTGAGAAGTTTCTTCAATCCTGTTATGAATAAAAGAACCAAATAAGAATTGTACATGTCTAGATTCTTCCTAAGTCTCTCTCTGTGCTGCTTTGGTTATGTTTTTCATTGTAATTTTGTTGGCACATTTGATTCCTAATTGCACTGTGATTTCAGGATGAATGTTACAAACAAATTCTATCTTTTAGATTACGTTTGACCTAAATTTGGCAGTTGCTTACAATTTTTCACATAGTTTTGAGGCACTTACTTGTATGCTTTAATTTACATGTACATATTTTGTTTCTACTGTGATAAGTAAGCAATGTGATCGGCATATGCAGCCTTAAACACTGTGTCTTTCCTGGTATTTCAGGAATTGTATACTGTACTTTGATTCACATAATAGTAAAATGAAAAGGAAAACTAGGGCCGTGGTGGAGATGGTTCAGCAGCTGAGAATGCGGGGACTACTCTTTGGGGGACCCATATTCACTTTCTAGTATCACAGTGCGCACCTCACACGCCCCTGTACCTACAGTACTGAGAGGCAGCCCCTTCTGGCCTCCACAGGTCTGTGCACCTACTGAGATGCAGGACCACATTCATGAATATACATAAAATTAAATCCTAAAAGCTACGTTTTATCTATTATTTCTCTAAATCATGAATTGGCAGAGCAGCTGGCAGGCAGACACACTTTCTTATCACTGTTTTCACAAGTAAAGTTTCCTTGTAATACAACTGGGTGCTTTTGCATTATAATGGAAGAGTTGAATAGATTCAGTAGAAACTGGACTGTATATTAACAACATGACTTTTGGATAGACATTTCCAACTGACATAACTATAGTTCCCTTGGCCCACAATGCTGGAAGAAGCTAACAGAAAAAATAGCCATGTGTCACATACTTTGTTTCTTTTAACTTTATGTGCATGGGTGTTTTGCTTGAATGTATGTAAGTGTACCTGTGAATTTTACAATGCCTACGTAGGCCAGAAGATTGCATTTGATCCCCTGGAATTGGAATTACAAACAGTTGTTAGCTGCCATGTGGGTGCTGGCATCTGAACCCTAGTTCTTCCTCTGGAAGAACAACCAGTGCTCTTAACCCTGGAGTCATAGTCCAGCCCCACATCATATACTATATAATTTTATAAAATACTTTATTTCTGCCTTTTTCTTGAATCTCTGTATTTCACTTGGATGTTCCCGTCTTTGAATGTGATGGAGCACCCTGTTTCATTCCACTTCAGATGTTGTCTCCTGCAAACGGAGACTCTGCAACTACCCTGAATCCAAACACCATCACTCAACCCACCCAAAGCACTACCACCTTGAACTTAGCTCTACTTTTAGCATTTCAATCATTAGGTTCCCTGTTTTATTCTTAAATACATGTGTTGATGGCCTGCTTGGTTTTCTTTAATTACTCCCACCTGTATTGATTACAAGTATCATTACTGTGACAATATACCTCACAAAATCAACTTCTGATGCACGGTTAGAGAGTCTGCATGAGTGGAGGCACCTGACCACCCTGTCCTCAGTCAGAAAGCCGAGAGGTGAATGCAGACAATGTTCCTTCCTCTCTGTTTAGTCCAGAACACATTCCAAGGGATGAATTCACTCAATCCAGGTGGATTTTCTGGCTTAATTTAAGCCCAAATACATACTCCAAAGTATGTCTCCCATGATTCCAAATCCAGGAATAATTAACATTGGCGATCAATTGTTACACTTTCATTTTGTCTTCTTTTAAAGTTTATTAGAATATTACAAAATTTTAAAGCAAAATAAAGAAGAATTACCTCTTCATTTTGTCTTAATGACAATCCTACTTTTTTTTTTTCTTTTCTAAAATGCACTAGTCTGCTTCCCAACCCAGATTTGGGTTTCATGGTTGGATGCTCAGAATTTTAGTCTTGTAGAGATTCTTTAAGCTTAGTACCTAAACAATTTTGTAGAGCTTATAAAGATTTTAATTAGAAGAAATATTGTAACAAATACTACAAATTATGGTTATAACAATAAAATAGAATTTAAGAGCCATTTTATTTGGAGGCTAATCAACAATAATTGTTATTTTGTATGTGAAAACCAAGAAAATAACATAAGATTTTTCTTAAAAAAAAACACTTCAATCTATCTCCAGTCATAGAATTATTAAGAAGTAATCTAGTTCATCTTTAATAGTGAAGGTAGTTGCGGCTCAGGGTTAATATCACTGGTTGTTCTTGTAGAGGAACCAAGTTTAGTTCTCAGTACCCATGTCGGGTGACTCCCATGGCCTATATCTCCAGCTTTAAGAGCTGTGAAGTCTTCTTTCAGCCCCTTAATACACTGCAAGCACATGTGTACACACACACACACACACACACACACACACACAGAGAAATAAAAAATTCAAAATAACTCTTAATTTTGTAAAAAGAGAGAAGCTATATTTAGGCACTAACTAGAAATATTTAAGCTAACAAGTCAAGAGGCCACAGACTGCACAGCATGTCACACCAACATTGACTTTCCTGCTTCCCCCGCTTGATTTAGCCTTAGCGTCCTCAGAACGGACACAGTGATAAAGTTAAATATATCAGCCACCTTCACTCCTTACCATGTTGTGTTCCTAGAGTTCACCTAAAGAGACTACAATATTCTTTAAATCACACTACTGCCAGTTCTTAAAGCCCAACATTTCTCAGGACCTGTGTTAGTGACTTTTCTTCTCCCTGTGTCAACATGTCTGACAGACACACCTTGACAGAGGAAGGGTTTAATTTGTCTCATGAATTCAGCATTTTTTGATAATCATAGTAAGAATGAGAGTTCAAGGTAGGGAAGCTTGTGGCCTGGGTTCCTCACGTCGCAGCCAAAATGAAAGAGAGTAGAGAAAGTGGACATGACCTTGAAGGCCTGGTGACCCTCTTCCTCCAGCCGGTACCCCTTCCCCGCTCTTGCCCCCACCTCTCACTACTTCTCCCTGTCCCATCCCTGAGGATGCACAGTGTCTCTAAATATAATAATCACAGCAACTGGGAACCAAGCCAGTGTTCAATCACATGATCCTGTGAGGGACATTTCACTTTCAAACCAAAACAGACCCCAGTTTTCTTTTTTATATTGCTTTATATTTGCTAAACCTTTATTACTAAAAAGAAAATATGGGATTAGTGGAATGTCTCAGTAGTTAAGAACATTTGGTACCATTTCAAAGGAACTAAATTGGATTTCCAATGCCCTTTTAAGGTTCCTCACAACAGCCTCTAACTCTAGCCCCAGATCTGACACTTCCTACTACCTCCCATGACCTCTTCACTCACACACATACCCACAAACACACACACACACACACACACACACGATTAAAAATAAATTACTAAGAGAGAGAACTAAAGAAATGAGAGAGAAAGAGAATCATTATTTTCTCTTTCCATCAAAACTTCTGGATCAAAACTCCTTGACGTAAAGGGGAAAGTTAGTTTATTATTTTACCTTGCTTTAAAATCCAAACAAGTATTTAGGCTTGGATACACTTCTGCATAAAATAGACAATTTAATCATTAAAATAAAAATATATGGATACTGAGTAAAAACCAATAATGGATGACATACACTGAATTCATTGTGATAGCATGCCCAAACAGGACACTTTAACACGTATAAAAGAATTTTCATGCTATCGCCCCAGAGGGGTTACATGTGAACTGAAATTACCCAACAGGCTTGAGTATATTCCACCCTCCCTGAACCAGGTTCTGGGACTACAATAAGAAGTGGTCTTTGTTTCAAGTGCCTTTCTTTCTATCACTGCATAATAAAGAAATTACTATTTTATATGATATACTATGAGATGTTGTAGAAGATACACGATGTGAGAGCAACTTCAAGAGGCAAAAAATTGAGGTAGAGAAGGCCGAACAGAGATTTATATCAGAGACAAGACAAGTGGGTTTCTAGGATGAATTGGAGTCAGGAACCAGAATATAATTGCATTCCACGTGAAGGATGCTGAGGAAGAACAAAAACTGAGTTTTCTGCTGAAACTGAGAAAAACAAGTGATTGACTCCACAAAAAGGAAAAGCCATCACGGTGCTTGGAAACTGGGGACAAAACAATAATGAGGGGATCTGGATTCTTTAGGGGTGTGAGGCCTGGCCAGAGTTGCACAAGGAAATGTCATGAGAGACTAAGTAGATGTCTGACTCTGTGAAGTTGGCAGCGGCAGTCAGTACTGAGTCACAGGCACTGTGAACAACTGCAGACCAGCTCATGTCTTGCTTAAAAGTCTCCAGGCAGAATAAAGAATCACGTTAGCCAACAACACTTCCCTTTTCTTGGCTTAGGTTTACTTAGATTCCAACAGATGGCCAACTCTGCATGGGGGCTCTAGATAGCCATCGAAGAATGTTAATGATGTCATCACCTGAACCGGATGATCAGGAGAGCTATGAATTTCTAGGATCACCACTTTGTTATTTTAGCCAGATACTCAGGAAATGAGACAATGTAAGCAAAGAGTCTCGCCCTACATTAGACACAGGAACGCTCCACAAACAGCAATCTCCTTCGTCCCACTCATCTCTTCATTAAGGGAACAATCAGTTTGTCAATGCTTAGACTGGTGGCCAGATCCCTTTCCTAGGGCTGCTAACAAGTGACCACAGACTTTATGATTTACCAAAACTCTCATGCAATGACAGCTGCTGGTACATTCCTATAATCCCAGTACTCCAGAAGCTGAGGCAGGAAAGTGGCCAGAAGTCTGAGGCCAGTCTGAGACATGTGGTGAGTTCCAGGCAAGCCTAAGCTACAGAGTAAGACCCTATGTTAAAAACACCGAAAAGGAAAATAATAGTAATAACAACAACAACAACAAAATAGTCTCTGGAGTTTGGAGGCCTGGCATTTGAAGTCAGTGCCACTGAGCAGAAGGAAGGTGCTTGACAGGCAAGTGTCACTGTGGGAGGCTGTGGGGTGGAACATACTCCTTGTCTGTGTCAGCTTTTGGTAATTGCTGATATTCTTTAGCTTGTGACCCCATCATTTGACTTTTTCTATGGCCAAAATGCCTTCTTTTCTCTTTACAAAATCATCTTCTACCTTGTTCTTAAGGATGACAAATGTCATTGGATTGAGGGTCGACTCAGGACAATCTCCCCATTCTAACCCCCTAAAAACCTTTACTTAATTATACTATATGTGATATAACATGGACTTCTAGGTCCCCAAGATGAGGATATGAATATATTGCTTAGAGCTTGTCTTCAGGCTATCCATTTCTTAGACAAGTTGATCCTGGAGTCTGTTGAGGTTCAGAGAAACAGAACCAATGAGACAGAGGTTGCATGGGGTGGGGGAGGCTGAGGAGTTCCAAATTTGCAATTGGCTAACCAAGAACCTAGAGCTGATGATCTAGCTATAACTTATGTCCACATGACTGACAAACAGGGCAGCCGAACTCTGTGTATGAAGGAGCCTGATGCCCCAGCTCAAAGGCCCTGAGACAACAAAATCCCTCTGAGCCCTTATTCTTGGCAGACCTCTTCAGGAGGACAGACAGCTTTGCTCAGCTAGCTAAACTAGCTCCTTACATCCACACAGACACAACAAAAAGAACATCTAACCTAATGTCTAGGCATCCTTTAGTTAGCCAAGTTTGGACATGAAATTTAGCTATCATGTAAGTCTACATTAAAATTTGTTTAGTTAAGCTATTCATGGACTTATTGTGGTCCTGGGGATCTATCTTACTGCTCTACCACTGAGCTGCCTTCCTAGCCCCTAAACTGTTGTCTTAGAGGCCTGTAATACCACTTATAACACGAACTGCTGTTCAATTGTCATGTCTTCTCATTCGCTGAAGCATTGCCACAAATAACCACCTTAAAAGCCTGCCATAAAGATTGAAGACGGGAAAGGGACGCTTAGATCGTACTTGTGCCAAACAGGCTGTACACAGCATTGATCTCTGCTTTCCCCAAGAACAGGACTTCGGGGAAAATTTTTAGAAATACCAATCTGGGAATAAAACTCAAGTACTAAAGAGTATAACTCAATTATCTAAACATTTCCACACATATTGTTGTAATTAAATTCCTAATCTGCATCTCACTACAGCTTTATTCATTTTGACCTTCTATTATAATATCTTAAAATTTTATCAGCAAAACAGGCATAATACTGTGTTTGCGTGTGTGTGTGTGTGTGTGTGTGTGTGTGTGTGTGTGTGTGTGTGTTTGTGCACCTATGTACACAGGTGCATGTGCTTATAAAAGCATGTGTTTGGTGACTACTAATTGACCTAGGTCTTTCCTCAGGCTCTGCCCATGTTGTTTCTTGAGATGGTTTCTCATTAGCCTGGGGCTCGCCCTAGGCCATGCTGGCTCCCAGCAAGCTTCAGGGATCTGCCTTTCTCCATCTCCTCACCATTGGGCTGATAATCAAATGCAATCGTATCCTGTCTATTTTTTTACATGGATTCTGGAGCTCAAACTCAGATCTTCAGACCTGTTTGGAATGCATTTTACCAGTTGAGCTATTGCTCAGTCTCCGTAGTGCTTGATTTTAAAATGAAAATCTGCTTCTTATGCTCAGGTTCATTATAAAAAGCTGATGTCTTTGAAATCAGAAGTCTAAACAGATATAGCTATATTTTTCAAGACATCCGTTTAAACATTGTTTTAGGATGAAAATAAATCTTACAGGGGCTGGTGAGATGGCTCAGCAGTTAAAAGTGCACATTGTTCTTGCAGTTTTGTTCCCAGCACAGTATATTGTAGCTGGTAACTGCTTATAACTCCAGCACCAGTGAATTTGACACCATCTTCTGGGCTCTAAGACATGGGCATCATATACGCTCCCCCTCCGCCAACACACACACATACACATAATTTAAAATAAAATCAAACTTTAAAATAAATGAATAATCAAATACTGTAATTTTCCATAAAGAGTCACACACAATAAAAAGCTCAAGGTTGTTTGCATGGATGATAATTTACATTATTCTAGTTGTGAAGTTTCTGAGCCTGAGTTGACAAGTCCTCCACATGGTGCTTTTACTAAATGGACCATCTGGTTGTTTTTCTCTCTCGCAAATGTGCCAAAGGGCCCCATTCCACATGGAGGCTTATCAAAGCTTCCTTGGGGCTACCAGGTCATTGAAGAGTGCTGAGAAGCCAGACTGTTTCATATTCATACATATGGTCCTCTCCTCTATTCACAGCACTGTGAGAATCACCATAGTCTGCAGTTTTACTAAACAATAGGGAGAAATGGCTGGTGCCGAAGAATTGGAGGACCCACATGATTTATGGAGGGATTTATAGAGAGTTGTAAGGTGAAAATATAGATAGAATAAAGGAAGCGTTTTGGAGCAATCTTTCCACTAAGAGTTTATGGAAAGTTTAGTACTGCAGCCACCAAGGAAGTCTAATTATTCTAATCTCTGTGGCTTTTCAAAGCATATCTATAAAGCAGAGAAAGAAAGCAGGTAGAAAGGCAGTAAAAGACAAACATGGTTGTTTCTCTTCATTCCATCTCAACAATAAAACCAGGCTTTGTAAAGAATTACACAAATTCAATGAGGAATTGAAAACATAAACTTTGACTTTAGTATCACATAAACTATCATTAAATAAAATGGGTATGCATATAACTTAATATCTTGCTACTTTAATAATCACCAAACAATGATATAAACTAAAAATAGGAAAAGTAATTCAAATTTGTACATCATAAAGATATATCAATAACAAGCTGCCGTGATTACATATTGATAGTTGATGTGTATTATTACAACACATGGGATTGATACAGGGTCATTTTTATTATTGATTCTAAAATAATTTCAGAAGCACAAGTATATAGATGCCAGAATGCTAACACAATAAATTAAAACAATACACAAAAGTGTATATACTTACTAATTAATATATTCTTGTAATTTGCTCAAATTTTAAATGTAGACTTGTCATTTATTTTTGTCAGAATCCAGGCCAGACTGCTACTCGGACCATACTACCTGCAGGCTCCTCTTAAAGCCTCACAGCACTGACAAGACACTGTGTGGGAGCACTGTCCAGTGACTTGCTAACTGACAGAATTCCATGTGCCCAGGTTTCTTACTCTTGGAAGATAATTAGTAGGCTCAGACACATAAAGGGGCTGCTGGTGGCGATACATACTGCCCACCCCCACCTCCTTTCCTGTTTTGAGCTGGGCAGAGAATCAGATTGTAGGTTCTTGATGTGGAATCTCCTTCCTCAGAGACCTCTAAGAAGCGACTCACCTCTGGCCTGATTCCTCTGCAAAGTCCCCATCATTTATCTACAAAAGGAAACAAAAAAACAGGGAGAAGGAAAACCAACCTTCTACAGAGCACATTAACTAGAGAGTAAACCGGGAAGGCACCCCGGACACGAGGTTCAGGGGCTGAGGCAGTGGACACCTCCAGACAGTCTGGTACCCAGAGTAGAGCTTGGCATCCCTTACAGACTCAAGGTGTTTTATTTTCTAGCTTCATGGAGGAGGAAGGTTTTAGGGTAGAATCCATTTCAGGCAGATGCAGGATAGGTTTCCTCATTATTGCGGGGTGGAAGGAGGGTCAGTCATGCTGGACTCTGGTCCAAGACCACAGTGCCCTGTGATTGAAATTGAGTCATATTGGGGTGGTAGGCAGTTGGGAGCAGGTCACTGCTTTCCCGGAAGGTAGTCAGAGTATGTTAATTATGTCAGAAGCATTCAGGACTTAAGATTTCTTTATCATTCCTGACTCTTAAAGGGATACATGAGTGTGGGAGTGTCAAGGTCTCATCCAAATGCTTCCTGCTGACTGTCAGTATAAAGAGGATTATGTATACCCCTTAAGAGAAGGCTATGTTTTTATTTGGTCCCAACTGGCAGATAAAAGCTCATGATAGAGAGATCTATTGAGTTTTGTTTATTAGCTGTATGGTTAACTTTGAGCACCAACTTGAATACTTTGAGAAACACGTGGGAGTTCCACAGAGCAGATTTGTAGGTTTCTCAGTGAAGCTATCCCCAGTGACTGCTAATGTTAGCAATTAATAAAACAATTAGAGTGAAGGAACCATGTCTGAATGCGGGCAAGATCATCCGACATGTTGGAAGCCCAGGTGGAATAAGAGGGGAAGAGGAAATGGGCCTCTCTGCACAGACTTGCTCCTCTCTGCGACCATCATGAGGTGAGCACCTGTGCTTCTTGAAGTCTTCTCCACCAGAATGGTCTGCTTCAGCGCCAGTCTCAGTGTGGGGCCAAGCAACCAGCAACCCATACCTCTAAAACCATTAGTTAATTAAATCTTTTTGTCTTTAATGTATTACTCTTGAGCATATAATAGCAAGAAAAAATATCGCATTAAGCAATTTAAATAAAACTTTGAAATTTTCATTAACATTAGTATGAAGCACATTTAATAAAAAATTTAAGAAAAGATTAGGAAATCTATACACAAAAATATTGCATAGGAAAAATTTAAAATCCTAAACCAGAGCCAGGCATGGTGGTGCATATCTTAAATCCCAGCAGTGGAGAAGAAGAGGCAGGGAGATCTCAGTGAGATCGAGGCCACACTGGTCTACATTTCAATATTTCAAGATCTAGGCCAGCTGGGGCTACAAAGAAACCTTGCTTCAAATAAATAAACAAACAAAAAAAGTAAAGCATCCTAAGTCACTAGAAACATATATCATGTCTATATGTGCAGGATTTTATGCTAATGCTCATCAGTTTGATGAAAAAAGAGCACAATTCCAACCAAACTGTTGGGGTTTTCTGTTTGTTTGTTTGGGGGGATTCGGTTTTTTCTTTTTGTCTTTTGAGAAATTGGAAGACTGATTCTAAAATTTATATTAAAACAAAATATTAATTTCTCAGGACTGGAGACATGGTTTAGAATTTAAAAGCACTGGCTGCCCTTTCCAAGGACCTGAGTTCAGTTTTCAGCACCCAGTTTTGGCTAACAACCTGTAACATCAGTTCCAGGGGATTCAACCCTATTTTCTGATCTCCTCAGGCATTGGATGCAGGTACACTTACATACATGCAGGCAATATACTCATACACATAAAATAAAAATAAATAAACAAAATACTTTAAAAAAGAAAATATAGGAATTGCTATTTTAGTTTGCTTTCGATCGCCTTGATGAAATATTCTGACCAAAAGTAACTTAGATTGACCTCAGTTCATACTTTCAGGTCACACTCCATCATTGAGGGAAAATATGAAAATATAGAGATGCACAAGGCCTCTTAAGTGTTTCCTTTAGACTATATGCTCTCAGATGGGTATGATATTATATAACTGTGATCTCAACACTTGTGATCTAGTGATGCAGACCCAGGATAACTACTCTTCTAAACCAGTGTGAGCTACCTAGTGAGTTTCACGTCATCCTGGGCTGTATAACAAGACCCTGTCTCAAAAGGCAGAAAGATAAAAAGAATTAGAGGGAAAAGCTAACAAAATGCACATGATCCGACCTTCCGACATCCATTGGTAATGGCTCAATCAGTTCTTCCTGTTCACCCCTAACCTAGGGCACTTAGACTACCACACACTGATTTAGACTTTCCTCACTTCACAGAAGACTATATTCTTACACATTACCATCATACTGCCCAAAAGTGAAGGAAGGCATTGTGCTTTGAAGTATTCTACACTTCCATAGATGATCATTATATCATGTGTGTGGTTTATGTAATATATATATATATATATATATATATATATATATATATGTATATCCTCTCTGTTTTCCTTTGTTTCATAGATCACACTAGTTTCAACTCTTTAAAACAGAACATTTTTTTATTAGCCAATAGATAATTTTGATGAACAGTGGAATGCTTGTTTATCCATGGAGTAGTTATTTGAAAATCAAACACTTGAATTTTCCAAAGAACCATCACATACATCAGTCTTTGTGACTCACAAAAATCCTGTACCCACGTGAAAAAGCCCTCATTCTCCAGAAATCTGTAATTCTTAAGCCTCGTCCTGCTCACTCTCTGGACACCACTGCTTCCCACCAATCTGCTCTGCTAAGAACAGCAAAAAAGACTGTGCCAAAATGCTGCCCATGGGGAAAAACTCACTTAATTCACAGCACTATCAATAATACAGTTCAGTATTATGGTTTGTTACTTTATAATATGCCAGCTCTTAGTGGCAGGGCTCTCCTGATAAGGCTTTAGTTTGCAGGTTGTTAGAGAAAATTGCTTAATCACAGTGGAAAGATATCACAATTAACTTATGATGGACAGGCAGAAAGAGGACTGATAATGGATAATTTTGTCATTAAGGCATTTTGCCTACTTACTCTACCACATTCTCTGGCATGTAATGCAAATTGGACTTGACTTCCACATATTTAACAAGAAAAAAGTACCAAAGGGTGCTTGAAGGGAAAAGGTCATTTCTTAGAGACTGTATTTTAACCCAGTTTTTCAGTAAATTCTGGTATCCAATTACAGAGACTGATACAATTATAGATGGGCCAGGACTGTAATGACAAAGTTCAGATCCACAATACAATTTTTATTCTTCTTTTACTCATGCAATGAGGAAATAAAGCAATACTTATTGAGTACCTGTGAACGTCAGGCATGGGACTAAGTTCATTTATATGTTTATATTTAGTTTTGTCCCAGTAAAATGACACTTTTATTATAGCCCAATGTAGTGTTCCAAAAGCCGCAATAAAAAAGACATTTTTAAAGTGGCTAGGGAAGTAAAACAACAAATATTACACTTCATATCCCCTACATCTTAGAGCACTGTCCTGACACAGAAGGCAGGAAGCTGACATTAGCTCCATCCTGCTGGCAGTACTAAACTCAGTTTTGAAATCTATAACCCTCCTCTGGTATAACGGTTCAATATGGTCTTGAATCAACAGGGCCAGGATCTCAGAGAGACTATTAGAAATGCATACCTCTGGGTTCCAACCTTCGCTTAGAGATCTAAAGATTTCTGTTTATCAAGTTCTCTCTGTTTCTTTATAATCTTTCAAATCTGAGATGTGATGTCCAGTCCTGTCTACTTCACATTTTACATATATACTAGAAACGATCTTGGAAAATCCAAAACCACTGTGAAGAACTTGTCTGTTGCGGGGCTGTGTGCATGCTTGCATGCATATGTGTTTGCATGTATATGGGTACTCATATGTGAGTGGATGCCAGTATTGTCATTGGCTGTCAGACTATTTCTACTTTATTTATTGAGAGGTTTCTCAGTTGAACCTGTGGTTTCTTGATTTGCTGGACTAACTAGCCTGCCCCAGGGGTCCCCAGTCTCTGTTTCCTGATTTCTGGGATTACAGTTGGACCACCAACACCCACCAGACTTTTCCATGGTTTCTGAGGATCTGAACGCCAACTGTCAAATCTATATTCATTTACTGAGCCATCTCCCCAGCCTGTTTTAAGCAGATTTTTGTTTTGGCTTTGTTGATTGAGATATATTTTATATTTGCACTAAATTCTGAGGCCATCTCTTAATCTTAATAAACCGTGTGTCAATCTTTTCTCCTCCATTTCTCAATACTGAGTATCATTCTGATTCATCATTTCCTCAATGCATGGGTTTGGCTGAGTAATATTTATTGTAAACAGATATCTTTGCAGTTCTGAAGAAAGGAAGTGGGCAGCCAAGAGAGAGCCCAGCACTCTGTAGATGGTCTTAATTGGCACATCTTTTCCAGTTTCATTAAGCAGCTTATGACATGAATGAAAACAAATCTCTTCTTTAGTACAAAATGGGGTATCTTACTTGGACACATGTCATTTACACAATTCATTGTGGGATCCTGAAATCTTTTGTGGGAAACCATTGGTGTGACTGAGGGTGTAGTTTATCTAGTGGAGCACTTGTGCGAAACATTCAGTTCAATCTCCAACACGTGTACACGTTTCTAATTCCAACACTGAGGAGGCAGAGGCCAGAGGTCCAATCTCAAGATCATTCTCAGCTATGTAGAAGGTTCAAGACAAGCCTTGAGTACACAAGCCTCATCTCAAATATAAATTAAGTAAATAAATAAATCCAATAGCTATGGAGGGAGGCTAATGTGAATTTTAACTATTTGTGAATTTTGTTGCTTACATAATTGTGAAAGTCCCTTCCTCTGAAATTAGGCAAGATCTGTGGCTAGTCTCTGTCAGTTCCTGATTAAGTTTGTAAAACAAGATTTCATGTTAGCCACCTAGAGCTGAAAAGTCTCCCTGCGGGCTTGATAAGTGGTCCTATGGAAGACGGCCATTGGAAAGACTGAAGACAGTCTCCTGCAATCAAAAGAGTCCTCTGTCATCTGGCTACAAAGAAATCAATCCTCCCAACAACCATGTGACCATGGAAGCATACACATTCTCAACTGGGCCTACAGATGAGGATATAACCAAGAACCTAGTCAAAATCATTATTTAGGGTTATGAGATTGATACAGGGCAGAAGACCAAGGACCACCCAATTAGTGAACTTGTAAGGGAATATATCTGAATTGCTGTCTAAGATTTAATTCTTAATTTAATTTTAATTTTGTATAAGCAGATGTGTCAATATGTGATGTCCTATGGAATCCACTGAAGCTCAAATTACAGACAGTTTTGAGCCATCTCTGGGGAGGGGCTGCAAGCTGAATTCAGGCCCTGTGTAAGAACAGTACATGCTCTTAAACACTGAACCATCTCTTCAGTTCCACAGAATGATGTTAAGATGCTAAATTTTCACCTATTTCACTATAGAGCACTATACCAAATTAATACATTGATTTTTCTACCCATTAACTCCGTAACTTTCTCCTGACAGGTGCCTCAGACATGAAAAATAAACAGAACTTTAAAGTTTGAGCCATGCTCTTACTCGTGGCTTCATTACCCTCTCTTCCCGGCCACTCCATTCTCTACACCATCATGCACTGTTACGTGTGTTTTCTAGTTTATGCTGAGTCCTGTTTCTAGTCAAAATAATCACCTCTGGGAATCACAGCTACTGACAGCTTTCGTTCCCATGTCTCACACAAAACAGCAAACCTTAAACCTGTGTGATGTCCAGGTTTTACAGGACTATTTGTGCTCAGTCATTTTTCCAGTCATTTTCTCTGATTCCATAGCTACCTTTTACCTCTGGGTTTTTTTGTTTTTTTGTTTTTTTTTTTTTTCAAATGCAAGACGTTCATGACCATCCACCCAGGTAGATTTCCTGTACTAGTCTAGAGGCTGAGGTCGGAACTGAATCTTACAGCAGTATTTTTTCTCCTCCATATTCTCATTAACACTCTGTCATGTTATGGTGCAAGACTGTGAGCATGCCTTCATTTCAAACACATAGGTGTTATTTGCCCATTTCCATGTTATTTTGTGTTCATTTTTCAGAAAAGATAATGGTTTTTTAAATATATCATGTCCTGAAAATCTTTTTGCTCTCTGGCTTCCTTTCATTGAATCCGTGGTTTTTAATGATGCAAGGAAAGGATGAGTTACTACATAAATATGCAAAACTATTTCTCAATTTTGACTATTATTTATTCTTCACTCCTTGCAAAACAATAGTTCAAAAGCTAGACTTTGTTTATATGTGGGAGAAGGGTTAATGAGATGGCTCAGTGAGTAAATGCAAGCCTGAAGACGAACACTATGAGCCCCTAGCTACTGAGTTATCTCTCTCCAGCCCAGGGGCACAGTCCTTATGTTAACTTCTGTTTGTGTACCTGTGTTTAAAATAGAGCCAGTTCACTAGGACTCTGCTAGGGCATGGGTACAGTGGATTTCCTCAGAAGACACAGCTACTTTTCCATCCTCCTATGTAGGTTGAAGGGCACTCTGATTTTATTCTCATTCTTCACATACGAGACATAGCAATAAACAGGGTGACTATCTTGGGCCTGCGGTTAGGAGGAAGGTGGTGCTATGTGTACAAAGCTCAACTCCTAAGGGTACTGCCTGGTCAGTCTACTGTCATGTGTCAACACCACGGGGTCCAAATACCTGTGCAAAAGCCAGCATGTCATAATTGAAGCCAGCATAGGCAGAGGCTGCTGCCCATAGATAAGTGAGCAGGGTCAGCTCAGCTGGAGGCTGCAGAAAGACACAAGATTGTCCTTCTTTTGTCCTGATGATAGTCACCATCAAGAGTCATTCTTGGTTTCCATACACCACATTATGAAAGGAAAGAGAGGAAGGGAGAAATTATGTTTGACAATTTGATTTTATTTGTTGTAATGTCTATAGAGAGGGGGTGATTTTAACTGAAAAAGATATTTTTAATCAATGGTCCTTGCTTTGTGGTCATTGAGTGCCAATTTAAATACATACCTCACAACTTACTATCCAACATAAGAGTATTGTAATTCCTAGAAAATAGAATATTGAACTGGAGATATGGCTCAGCAGTTAAGAGTACCGGCTACTGTTGCAAAGGACCTAGGTTTAGTTCTCAGCACCCACATGGTGACTAACAGCCCTCTATAACTCTATAACTCCAGTTAAGGGAGAATCTGATACCCTCTTCTGGCCTCTGCAGACATTGCACACATATGGCAAGCTTAGTATAATACATACAGTTAAAACACTCATACACATAAAATAAAAATAAGCTTTCTAAATAGAAAATATTTTAAATGAAACTTCATATACTCACGAGTTGAAATTATAAGCCTGTTGAGTTCATCAACTTTTAAAAATTGATGTTTAGGTTAAGTTACCCACTTCCATCTTACAATGCCTGTTCAGTTATTTCCATTAGGAACATCATTTACTTGACAGCATGGTTGATGAGCACTCAGGAAGCAGTTGATTTAACCCCAATACTAGCTGGGTGGTGCACGCCTCATCCCAGCACTTGTGAGATGCAGGCAGGAAGATAAGAAGTTCAAGGCCATCCTTCCCTACAGAGTTAATTCGAAATTAGTCTAGGATACATAAGACCAAGTCAAATCATACACGCACTAAGAAATTTCCCTCAGTTCTGCGTCTCAAGAACAAAATACATAGTTATATTATTTTTATGATTAAAGTCTCTTCAGTCTTTGTCAGTGTGATTATTTTCAAACTACAAGATTATAAAAACTAGGTAAAATTACATACTGTTGGTATGAATGTCAAATTATTTCATTTTTTATTAATGTGTGTGCGTGTGTTTGTGTGACATGTGCTCATGTGCAGAGAGGTTAATGACAGTTTTGGGGAGTTTGTCTCACCTGCACCGGCTCGAGGCAGGACTTTCTTCCTGTTTCTGCCATGTTGTTATTACCAGGCTAGCCGGCACTAGGCTTCAGGGTGATTCTCTTGTCTCTGCCTCGCATTGTGCTGTAGTTGTCCTGGGATTACAGATGTGAGCCACTCCATCCAGCTTTATGTGTGTATTCTGAAGATCCAACTCCTGTCCACGGGATTGCATGACTGGTGTTTTTACCTGCTGAGCCATCTGTCCAGCCTTTGTAAAATATTTCAAAACATGAATCACTGAAGAGGAAGAATAGTAATACTGAATCTCAGATGAAATTGCATACAGTTTACCTGGAGTTTTTACTTCAGTTTATATCCAGATGCCATTTCCCTTGAATAGACATGTACCACCTGTGGATTCCTTCCTTCATGACAGTGTCCTTGGAAAGAGGCACCCAGACGATACGAAATGTGAGTGACAACTCCATCTCCACTGTAAGAGCAAAAGTGTTTTTCAGTTTTAACAAGAACTATTTACTTAAATTTTGGGTCCCAAATAAGTTTATGAGAAATGTTGGGTCAGAGAAGCCACACATTGAATGACCATGATTCCAGTACTTGGGAGGTTGAATTTTGAGTAGAGTCTGTACTCAAATTTAAGGCCAGGGAACCATATATGTGGAGGACTATGTCAAACAAAAAATGGAAAATTATCACGTATAATTATGCAAATTAGAGAAAAAATGTTAATGTCCTATGATTTATTCCCTAAAAAAAAGAGAAAGCTTTACACTAAATTGTTGTGACCTTCATGCACTATAACTTGATGGTGTTTAGAAAACTCCTCTCCTATTACTACTCCCAAATCAAGGTACTTTATTACATGCAATAAGGCCGCCAGTGGCTAATTTGTCCCCAGATGTTCTTCAGTGTGGATTCATTCACTGGAGCCTGGTTAACCTACCAAGGAGTCCCATTCTTGAGACTGTCTCTGCCTTCCCATCAGCCATCTGCTATCGCAATTTTCTTAGACTGTATTAGGGCTTCTTTATTGCAATTTTTTTTATTAAATTTTTGTGTAAATACAGAACAAATTGGTCATTTTATGCCCCTTCCCCACTGGCACCTTCCACTGTGCCCCCCACTAGAATTCATGCGTTCTTTCATTTATGTCAAGTTAGTGTCCCTAGATGTCCTTCTGTGTGAGTTCATCCACTGATGTCTAGTCAGCCTATCTCAATCCCCTTCCTTTAGGAAGATCAGCTCTTCCTCACCCACCCAGAGCCAGCTGCCAATATTTCTTCCTCTACCTATTCCCACAGTTCTCTGCTGGGTTTTTGTCTCCTTGAGTTTGCCTGGGTCTTCTGCATGCTGACACCATTGCTATAGGTTCATCTGAGCACAGTCCCAGGAGCCTGTAGGGCTGTATTCCTTTATGGTCATGTACTTCTTTGACTCCTAAAATCTTTCTGTCCCTCTTTTCTCAATGACCCTTCAGCCATGGATGAGTGGAGTTTAACACAGGAGTCCTGTTCAAGGACCCACACTGTACAGATTCTGATTCTCTACTTTGGTCATTTGTGTCCTTTTGTGTTCATAGCCCTGCTGTTGCATGAGGGAGTTTTATTGATGAGAGTTGAGTGATGCATTAGTATTCTCTATACTCCTTGTCCCACTGTGTTTTATGAGCCTTAGGTTTAGATGTGCCACTTAGGCTTGGGAAATTCACAAACAATCTCTGAGTATGACCAGTTATGGAACTCTGTAATAATCTGTGTCTGCTGCAAAAGAAGCTTCTCTGATGAGTGGTGACTGGGATACTTGTCTGTAAGAAAAAGAATCCATATTTTCCACATCATAAGAAATTACACTCTTCAAAGGATGTGAAAACCTTGGGGTTTTCTCTAAGATCTGTGACCTCTCCAGCCACATGTATTTGGCTATATTTACAGTACCACAAATGAGTTTCCTCCTGTTGAGTGGACTTTAAGAACAATTAGGTAATCATTGATTACCCACAAGATAAAAGTGCCACTACAGCCCCAATATGGTTTGCTACGCTGGTCATTATTGTGGTTTTTAGGCCTTAGAGGTGGGGTTGGACCATTGATTGATGTTATCCCTTGGTGACTTGCATAGTGCTCTCCAAATCTATGAGAGCTAGCCTTCAGGTGAGGTGTCTTCCAGGTCATTTCCAGCTCTATTGCTCTAAATCCTATGTCTGAAGTATGTCCTGTCTTCAGCAATAGGGTCTTACCTTCAAGCTCCAGGAGGCAATCAAAGGCTGTGACAACAGCCTGTGTAATTTGGGCAGTTTCTTGGACTACCTTGGCCAGCAATTCAAAGGGAGGTTTCTCCTGCCTGGTGCTGATACTTTACCCACTTCCTCATGTCTGTGCTGGGATAGTTTTCTGATTTTAGTTTGCATGGGACTTGTGCATGCTGTCAAGATTGCAGAGTTCTTGTGAGTAACTGATTAAATGTCTGGAAAACAGTTTCCCTGTGATCGTCTATGACCTCTGGATCTTACAGTCTTTTTGCACCTCCTTCACAATGATGTTTGAACTTTGAGGGACAGAGGTTTGATATTTGTCCTATTCAGGGATAAGCAAAATACAGCCTCTTGTTCTCTGCATATTGTCCTGTTGTAGATTTCTGTGCTAATTACCATCTGCTGCATTAACTTCTCTGGTATGAGTTGAGATATGCATTATTCTATGAGTATAACAATACGTCTTTAGGAGTCAGTTTAATACAATAACTATTTAATGGGCAAGCATAGCCATTAAAGGATCAGGCTCAAAACAAACAAACAAACAAACAGAAACACCAAAATGGACTTTTTAAGATAATTTTTATTGATTATTTGAAATCGTCAATCATGTTTATAACGTATTTTGAAAATATTCATCCACCAGTTCATCCTTCCACTCCTCCTAGTGACCCCATCCTGACTCCTTCTGTCTCCCTCCCAATTTCCTGTCCTCTTTCTATATTTTCATTAATAACCCCAACTCCCATTGGTCCTTCCCATATGTGCACCAGCATGTGATCATCCATTTAGGCATGAACCATCTACCTGTGTTCATATCCCCAAAAGAGAGTGGCTGTCTCTCTCTCAGCAACCATCAACTGCCAATGTCTTCTCCAGTAGGGGTTGAACCTTGAGGACCCCTCCCCAGTCTGCATTGGAAATTTGCCTCACTTGATTTTGTGCATGTTTTGGACAAATAGCCATAACTCTTGTGAGTTAATGTGTGAGGCAGTCATGCATGGTCCACAAGACAGGATTTCATTAATATATAAAGATATTAATTTTTAAATGATTTATTTGTCAATTAAAAAAACACTCATGGTATAATGAATTTAGCACAGATATGCACAAAAGATATTATCACTAAAATGAAATGTGACTAGCTTTATATTTTTTACAACTCACTTCTTCACAGGAGAACATCATTTCAGTTTCACTGACTTCATTTATTCATGGGGGAAATGGCTCAGTGAAAGGACTTACAGAGGTTCATGATGGCCACAATGCTTTCAACTTTGTGGTTCAAGAACTCTGTCTTCAGGGCTGTCTTCAGTAGTTAATAGCACTTATTGCTCTTCCAAAGGACCCAGGGCTTGGTTCCCAGTGCCCAAGTGGTATCTAGTACCCATCCTTCACTCCAGTTACTGAAAATCTGACACTCTCCTCTTCCAGAGGGAAGGTCAAACTGTGCGTTGAATGTACTTCAGAGAAGGACCAGGGTGCAAGGAAGAACAGGCTGCAAGCTGTAGTGAGGGAGCGCAGGGGGCATGGAGTGTTTCATGAAACAGGCCATTCTCCAGAAAGGAAGGACAGACAATGGAGTCCTGATTAAGGATAATTGAAAAGAGAATCTAGTCAGATATGATTGGTAACTCCTGGAATGGACTATGGAGTTTGCTCAGTCCTCTTCTTAAATGCAGACCAAGCCATAGGGTTGCCTGTTTTATTATGGTGTAAAGGGGGAAAAAAGTCATGGTCATTTTACATTGTTAAGGAATTTATTATATTTTATTTTAATGGGTGTTTTTCTTACATGTATATAACTGTACCCACATCACATGATACCTGAGAAGGTCAGAAGAGGATGTTGGACTTACTGGAATTGGAGTTATGATAGGTTGTTAGCCACCAACTGGGTGCTGGGAACCAAACCCAGGTCCTCTGCAAGAATAGTAAATGCTCTTATCCACTGAGCATCTCTCCAGCCTGAAGATAGCATCTGTAACAGATCCAGAATGTTTGTTACTGCAAGATGTGCTTTCTCCTTACTAAGCAATGAAATAATTCTATCATTAACAAAATTCATCATCTCAACCAGTGAAGACAACCAAAAAAATCAGTTGTACAAATGGAGCTGTCATCTCTTCATAAGGCAGAAATTAAAAGAGCTGTCCCATGGTCTGCACTAATGACACATGGTTAGTAAAATTTTCAGACTGAATCCTTCTTCCTTGACATACAGTGACAAATACATTTGATGTGTGGTGCTCACTGGGTAGTGACAGAGCTGGCATTATTGTCAGAAGTTTTAATTCTCTTTTATCCATTTACTTGTATCACTGTAGGTAATTCCTACCATGGCTCCTTTTGGCAGTTACTCTCGCCAAGGCTCTAGTAAAGTGGCACTTCTCTGAGTTCAGCCACCTCTGTTTCTCAAACACAGTGGACGGCCACCAGTCCTATCCCAACTGCCAAATACAGCTACATCAAAATTCTACATTTCATTACAAAGTGATATGATATCTTATTATTTAAGTTCCTAATTTTTCTTTTAGAAAGAATTGTTGTGTTCTGGTGAGATTGCTCCAGAGCACTTATTGCTACCAAGACTGAGGACCTGAGTTTGATTCTAAAACCAACATGGTAGAAGGACTGAGTCCAGGAAGTTGTTCTCTCACCTTCACAGGCATACCATGACAGGCACATGGCCACATACATACACAAACCCAGAAACACACCTGCACAGTAAATAAATGTAATTAAAAACATCTGTTGCAATAATATCTTTGTGAGAAGAAAATATTAGTTGATCACTCAGAGCAATTGCCAAACACTATTGATAACAATCTCCTGAGTTCTGTCTTCTATGACTATTTTAGGTTAGAAAACTTAGCAGGAAGCACAGAAACAACTACTGTGCTAGTTCCATGGTCAGAATAAATAGATTTAATTTACTCCCATCCATTTCCTTTGTCTCTGAGTATTTCCTGTTCCTATAAGGTCAGTTGTCACATTCTTAAGTCTATGACTCCTCCTTTCTAAGACTAACTATGTTGGCACAGTTATATGACAAGTGAAATATTTTCTATCTTTAAAACGAAACAAAATGGTAAGGCTGCTGTAAAATGTGTCCATGGTGTTTTGTTTTATTACACCACATGAGAGTGCAGAAAGAAGTTGAGCTGACTTGACCTAGAAAAAGTTCATCTGCCCTTGCTTATTAAGGGGGAAACTCCATTTTCTCGTCCTTTCCTGCAAAAATAGATATATGAACATCTTTGACTCCCAAAACAGGCATGTTGATGCCAATATTTGGTAAGCAGCTGCCATAGAATAATCTCAACAAGCTATTTCCATCTATTTTAAATTTTAAAACAAATACGTTATTTATTGCTAATTTGCTCATTTATTCCTCAGATTCACTATACCCTCGTACCTGTAACATTTCTGAGACATTTTATTTAGCTTCTTCCACTGATGATTCCTTGAAATGATCCATGCCATTCAATAGCCTTTCTCTTTGTCTCTTGGAGTCATATCAGTCTTTCTATTCAGCTACCTACCTGCCTGCCTGCATACCTATAACCTTTTTATGTTCACTGATAGGATCTTGATTGTTGCAGTAACCCTGGCATGGGCTCCGTAGAGGCCTATTAGAGAAAGCTCTTTCTCTCAAATGCTTCGAGACCCAGCATTCCCAGCTACTGAAAACAAAAGAGTTAATCCAGCTGGGCAGGTTAATTGCCTGGCTAAAGAGACCACTTTTCAGGAAAGTGGGACCACCCCTTAGGAAGGTGGATGTACCATATGCCATGCTGAAGAGTTAGAGGAAGTCAATATCCTTCAATTAAATAATGTGAGTTTCCGTCTCAGAATTTCTGTTCCCTAGCAGTGTTTTAGAACCAAGAGGCTAGGTTGAGTCCTCCCACTTTTCTGATTCCTGACTCAGAAAGGTTTAATTTTTCCTATTTCTTCCCTTCGGTCACTTTCTTTTCAGTGTTGGCCAGAGCCTACTTATACTTTTTCTTTCTGCTAGTCTGGGTTTTCTCCCTCTTTCTCTCAAGTCCCTCCCACACTTTTGTCATGCTGCTTTTTGTCTGCCACAGGGCTGACCTCCATGCCTACCTGAACCATGTGACTCGTTCTCTCTCCTTCTAGACTACCATCTATGAACCAAAAACAAACTCCCTAAAACTCATACTCTGTCGTCTGTGAATTTCATTCTTTGAATTTGAAAGACAAAAACTCAAAAGCCACTGGCTCAGGGTGGCTTTGATGGCCATTAATTTCTGGGACATTAGCTCCCTGAGCAAGGATTTGTTGAACACATCTCAGGAGCCACTAATCAGTTTTATGCACATTTACACAACACATTCCTGTACAATATTTCCTTTTGCTATATTTTTTATATCTTTCTCCCTACTTTGATTAAAAAGTCCAGCATAAACGCTGCCTTCCTATTCTGTCCATATCTCTGACAGTTACGGCTTCCTGTGCTTGGAAGCTGGGCCTTCCTAAACTACTGTATTTCATTGCAGTCCTGTCTTCATTGTGTTTATTTTATTGGCAAATAATAGGGCACTTTATCTTTAACACTGCTTTTGAGTACATTCTACCTGTTTCTGAAATGAAATGTGCAACCCATGCTTTCTCAGAAGCCCCTGTAATGCATGTCTAACTCTATATTCTGAAGCTTCTGAATCATTTTCATTTAACGTCTGTCGTTTGAACTACAAAGTGCTCAGTCTAGCATGGCTTCAGACTCAGGTTATCTGCACTTGACTGCTAAGTTTAATCCGTTTAATTACATGTGATAAGTGTGCTATTGCAATATGGCTTTGTGCTTTATCTTTGGTAAAATTTCATTTGCTCCTGCTTAACTCTTCTTTTCTGCTTTCAATTACATAGAATGAATTTCTGGACTGAAAATTATTCATTTTAATTTTTTCTTCTGTGCTCACTAACAAGCCAAGCTTATGTTTAATTTTCCCTCTAACTATGTCTGAGAGTCTATAATATTTTCTTAAACTATAAGCATCCTTGAGCACACTGTCAACTGTTTCCAAGTTTTTATTGGTAGCATACTAAAATATATTTCTGCATCAACTGTGAGATGAAGCAAAGGATTGTCTCAAGGCTTCTTATTTGTTTTTTTTTCCGTTCATTTTCTATTTGTTCTCCTGCCTGCCTTTTCAGTATGTGTAAAGCATCATAACTCAGTTCATAACTAAAACTTAGTGGATTAATTATAGAATTTTAAGCAATAATTTGCTTTCTTCAATATATTGAAATTGCGGCTCTGGAATCTTCTTGACTCCAGTTTTTACTAAGAAATATGATGTTACTTCTGTTCCTGTTTCTTTTAACATCTTCTGCTCTTAGTTTTAGGAAATTATAGTAGCTGCTTTTTTGTCTTCAATTATATTTATTTCATTACAGTGTGAAAACGTGAGTTTTCATGTAAAATATATGTAAATCTATAAATGATTTAAAGCAGTTTTCCATATTTCTTTTTGAAAAATTCAAGAAAGGCTATTTTCTTCACATCTACCTTCCATTTAATTACATTTCCCTATCGTTATTTGTTTAGTTATAGCATCCCTTCTCAGTATTTTAATATTTAAATTTTTATGATTTTCATATATTTTAACAATAGAATTCCTAATTTTGTCTATACAGCAGACCAATTTAATCTTTAAGTCTTTTCAGCTTTGGACTCATGTTTAATCTATAATTTTAATGATATTTTCCATCTATTGAGTTTTCAGTATGTAATCAATATATGTGTAAATATATGTGTATATAAATATATATATATTTAATGTAGATTATAGTTATATAACTGAGCTGAGACCATAACTATCCTATTGGCTCACCTTCGTAAATGCTGAGATTACAGAGCTATGTCATCAGACATAGCAATCTTTATGGTTTTAATAGAACAATTCCCATTTAATAGAACAAATCTCTGGGATTCAGTCCCTAGAGCACCAAGCTCAGTCCATATACTCTTTATATGTTTCAGCCAACAGGTCTACCATGTACTTTCATATTTACTATCTAAATATGCTGTACATGCCATTTTAAATAATGCTTCTCTTAATTTTCAATTTCTAATTTTCTGTTAGTCATTTCAGAAGGCATTTAGGTTTGGATATTGTCCTTATGGATTTCAACTTTGCTAAATACTAATGTCGTTCTAAGAGCTTTCTAATTGTATAACTGAATTTTTCTTCAAAGGAATTATTTTGATTATGATTACAGTTTCATTTTTCTCTTGTAAAATATGCATTTCATTTTTTGCTTGCTTGATTAAACTTATGAACTCAGTATACTGCTTCATAAGAATCAAAGAATGGCATATTCATGAAAGTAGTGGAAAATATTCCATGGGTTCCATTATATATGATATGAAGTGGTTTGTAGACATAGATTACAAGACTAAGATTTCCCATTTCTCTTCTGGCTTCCTGAGAGGATTTCTAGCTCCCACTGAAGAATTTTGTTTTGAGACACTTAGCTCTTCACTAATACAATACCTGGGTGTCCAAAGAGTCATGACAGCGATCTTCTCACAGAGGCTTTGAAGTTCCTCCAGGTCAAATTTGTCAAGTCACCACAGGTCCTTCTCCTAGAGCACATATTCAAATTGTTGAACTCAGATAGATCTGCTTAAAATTGTAATAAGGTGCATCTCTTTAGTCTTACCTGACTCTGGAGTCAGACATTTTTACTTTCGTCTTACTGTTTAGGAATCAAAAGCCTAGTATCTTCCTCGGAGAGGAAGAAAAACTGAGCTTCTAAGAAACATACCAAATTTGAATCTACCTTAGCTTAAAACTGTTCTCTTTATGACATTCCATGCAATAATAGCTGTACCGAGCAAGATGGATATCATCTGTCAATGGAAAAAACATGGAGTAGGTATTGTACATAATTTGAGTTTGTAGAAAATAATTTTGATTTACAAAAGGATGAAGATATACTTTTAATTTAAATATGTTGATTTGCTAACAATTTTACCAGTTTCAATTACAGTGAATTCAGTGGTAACAACAAACACATAAGGAAGGCAAAATTATTGAAAGATGCAATAAAATGTAATGAAGTAGGGGAGATATCTAATTCATTTCAGGAAGCTGTAAGTACCTGTAGAAATATGGAAAGTTGCTTTTCCAAATTGTTACTTACTTGTATTCATTAAATTCCCCAGTGATGATAACTTTAGCTAGTGTACTGGATGAATTTGTGTTTAAGAGTACCAAAGCTTAAGTGAATAGTTAATCAATGGGGAAAGAACAAATCAATTGTCTATTTTCTCATTTGTGTTTTCCCTATTTAGATAAAACAGTATCTCCTGATAAGTACGTATCACACAGATGACTAAACCCTTAACTGCAGCCTCTTTATAATATTCAGTGATGTTGTCTTTTGTAGTGTGACAGTCAAAGCAATATAGATTTCAAAGTGCCCTTCTGAGGACTATTCTTCCAACTTTTACCCTGACTTATAAAATTTTTTTTTTTAAGTTCAAGACCATGAGATGATAGAAAACTCATAATAAGATGCAAAAAGGATAAACGAATGAAGATAAATAAACTGTGATTTTTCAGGCGATTTTTCAGTGTGTCTATATATGCAGAATGTAAGGAAGCGAAAGTGCATTACTTGTAGGTGACTTCTTACAATAACCATGAACCAGAAGGCGCAGAAACAATCAGTGACTTCCTCCCAGGGAGTGTTTATGAACCCTTGACAGGATGAACCAGCTCCTACTCAGCCTCAATCTGTGCTACAGTTTTCATGTGGCAATGGACGGCCCTTTTCAGGTCTTAATCTTTCTACGTCTCTAGTATTTATTTCATTGATTTACCTTGTTTTAAATTTTTATTGACTTAATGCTTATTTCATACAGAACATCTTAATCTTAATCATGTTTATTCTCCTACTCTATTGGCAACTTCCCAAAGACTCCCTCCCACTGGATTTCATCCATTCTGTCCTTAATGTAAAGGCATATCAAGTCAGATTGGTGTCCCCAAATGTCCCTCAGTGCAAGTTTATCCACTGAGACCTAGTCACCCTGTCTAGAGTGCCTCCTTCTAAGAAGATCAATTCTTCCTCACCCAGCAGTAATCAGCTGCAATTATTCTTCAGCTAATATTGTGTCTTAGTGCTTATTTCCACAGTTCTGTGCTGGGTTTTTGTCTGCTTGAGTTTGCACGGGTCTTGCGCATGCCGACACCATTGCTGTAGATTCTTATGAAGAACGTCCCAGGAGCGTGTAGGACTCTATTTCATATGGTCATGCAGCTTCTCCCCTGGCTCTCACAAACCTTCTGCTCCCTCTTCGGCAATGGTCCCTGAGCCCTATGTGGATGAAGTTTAGAGTCCTGTCCAAGGAGACACACTTTGCACACTCTTATTCTCTATGCTTTGGCCATGTGTGTCCTTTTATGCTCATGGACCTCTGTTGTATGAAGTAACTTTGTTGATGACTGTCAAGAGATGCATTAGTATTCTTTCTAACCCTGGGTCTACTATATTCTGTGAGCCTTCATGTAGTTTCCATTGTAGATGTGTCAGCTAAGGTTAGCATTTCACAGACAATCTCTGTGTGTGACCTGTTGTGGGATTCTGTAATAGTCAGTCGCCGTCTGTTACAAAGAAGCTTCTTTGATGAGAGATGACTGTCAAACTTGTCTGAAAATACAATGTAATATAATAGTCCATATTTAGCATATAGTAGAAAGAACATTTGTCAAGGGATATGATTCATCTATTATTTCCTGAATGCCCAAAGATGGACCTTCCAGTTAATCATGTTTTCTTTATAGACAGTTCACCCTGTTGTAATAAACCTCAAAATAGGCCTCATGGAATGTCATAAAGAAGAGCAAATTCAGATACAGACAACTTACTCTGTCACAGAGAAGCCAGTGGTACACAGTCTCTTACGCATGTGGATTAGATCGTTAATTCCCTAAGGAGGTTTATCCATGGAACACTTGGAGCAAGACTTTTTTCTTCTGTTTGACCCAGAATTGGGTCAAAATTGTATATTGAGGATTCATTCCTTTTGCTTGAAGCTTTTTAGAGTTCTCTTCTGTTGTATTCACTTAACCCTTGAAATTAAGGGAATTATCTCTAAAACTACCATTTATTTACTGTTGTTTGTAGGTTATTGATTTTGTTTTCAATGCCTAAATTCCATGGTTTCCCAAGTGTTTTCCAGTAGGGGACCTGGGTGCTTTGTGACTTGACTCTCACAGTTCTGTTAAGTATATCAGCCCTCTCCTGTGTTGACTGAAATATTTATCCCTATGGTAACTGTCTCTGACACATGATGACTGGTTTTATCATGTGATAACTGGCTCTATCCTGCTTTAAGTAAGATTTGTGTGAATTTTGACATAAGGAAAGTAGCCTGCCAATTTTTTTATTCCAAACCATATTAAGGAATTAATTGTATATATATTTATTATATATATAATTAGTATGAATCATTTTTCCTAGCTCTGAATGCTATATATCAGCAAATTTGCTTCATTTTTTCCAACATTTTAAGCAGTGTGTGTGTGTGTGTGTGTGTGTGTGTGTACGTATGGGTGCCAGGGCATGAGTGTGGAGTTCAGAGGACAACCTTTGGGAGCGGTTGAGGCACCGGGGATTGATATCAGGTAATCAGTCTTGGTGTCATGCACCCTTACTCCAGAGCCACCCAGCTAACCCAAAATGACCTTCTTTTTTATTAGAAGGAATTGCTCAGTCATTCCATTCCCTTCATCTTGGCAGCTCCATCTGATGAAAGACTGTCCCGTGACAAGATGCTAGGAAATAAGGAAAGAGTGGAAAGTACTAATAAAAAAAATACAACTATGCATCGTTTCCAGGTCAGTTTGATGATGCTACTCGAAACAAGATTCTGCGTGCTGTCACATGACCAGGTCAGAATTAGTACATGATGAATAATAACAAATTCAAGTGGAAGATACCGTAAGGAGGAATTTCAAATGTTGAGGACAAACTTCGTTGAGAAAGCTAAACAGCCGTAGGGGAACTCATTTAAGATACTTAACTTATTTTTAAACACATACAGCATTAAACCAGGGATCATTTTGTGAAGGGCAAAGGAGGAATTTCACTACCACATTTACTTTTATCTCTTTGGCCTGCTTTTACAAGCAGGGTTACTGCAAAGATAAAGGTAACAGCCAAAAATTGGGCTTTTATTCTCACTTTACAAGTTCATTTTTATGGAAGGAAAATAAAACCAAAATGCTCTGTTAAAAGTTAATAGAATCAAGAAAATAACAATGTAAATACTCGCATAACCCC
This sequence comes from Eospalax fontanierii, assembly GCA_035773235.1. NCBI lineage: Eukaryota > Metazoa > Chordata > Mammalia > Rodentia > Spalacidae > Eospalax > Eospalax fontanierii. Next base: position 45,719,875 of record CM069547.1, on the reverse strand, counting down.
AAAACAGTCCCCGTAAAATACTGTATCCTTTTATTTCCCAAAGAATATCATCATTCAAATAAGTATTCTTTAAAATTAGAGAGCACAGTTTGACATATTTGTCCTCCACTTGACTTGAGTCTCATCATGGCCTTGAGACCCTTTTGGGGTCATTGATCTCAATAACCTTTGTATTAGTGACTTTTCTGTCACTAATACAGTGATGAAGGGAAGTTATTAAAAGGAAGAGTTTATTTGGCTTTTGATTCCAAGGGGGCAAGAGGCGATCATGGCGGGGAGGGTTGGTGGCAGAGGTGGCTAGGGTGGCTGCCCCAGCAAAGTGCTGACACATCTTCAAGCAGCACAGGAAGGAAAGACTGACCAGAGGTCCTGCAAGGCTTAGGAGCTCTCTGAGCCAGTCCTCAGTGATGTTCTTCCTCTAGCATGCCACACCTTCTACGACTTCCTAAATCAGTGCCATCAACTGGGGACAAAGTGTCCAAATACTTAGAGCCTATGGGCGATATTCTCATCCTAACCAGCACAACCTTGACAACATTTTTATACAGATGATTTCCTCTCACAGTTTAGATATAACATTGGTATCTACATTCACCAATGTTCCCTAGAAGTACAGAAGCCTTAGAGTGAGTACATATAATGAAAGAGATTAATTCACTGGATTGGCTAATGAGGCAAACTCTGCTGTAAGTACTTTACATGTCAGAGATATTTTACTACTTTTTGTTAAAATTCTAAGGAAAAGACATTGCTATTACACTCAGATATCACAAGAGACAACATAGACAACATAGTCTTCCAATTCCGTCTTTTTTGTTTGTTTATTATGCTTCTCTTCCTTGGATCTACTCCTTGCCTGTAGCATTTTCCTTTACAGTGAAAGTGGTATTAGAACAATTTAATATTATCATATGTGTGCCCATGGCTCCTGCACTGCTCATGGATCCCTCAGTTGTGATAAAAATCATAATTTCATCAGTTTTCAGTGCTCCTTTAGTGACTGTTTGCCAATACCAATAACACAGGCAAAATTCATGATGCACTAAGTGATGGTGACAGAGGATTGCCACACGTTCCCTTGAACTGAAGGTTTTCTTGGCCATTCTTTCTGGTTTGTTCTTGCAAACAAATTTTAGATTTGACTTATCTTTCTCCAGAAGAAAGCAAAACTCACAGTATTTTTAATTGGCATAGAACTGAATTTAGATTTCCAATAGCTTTCCTAATAATAAAATTTAAATGAAGGATGGAAATTATAAGAATCATCGGACAAATTCCTCAGTAACACATACTTCAACTTAAAATTCCTAATGGATATTAAAATCAGTTGCTAAAAGTATTATAAGAAACAAGGTATTTATATATTTTCAAATCATCTTGGAAAATATTCTTCATTTTTATTTCTTAATTTTTATTGAATTTTGTGTATTTCACACAGAATATTCCCATCAATCTTAATAATTTTTATACCCACTTACTTTTAGGCACCCTCCCATAGTTCCACCCCTGGATTTCATACACTCTGTCATTTGTGTTAAGGCCTATTGTGTCAAGTTAGTGTCCCTGGACATTCCCTCAGTGCATATTCTTCTAAAGAGGTCTAGTTAGCCTAGCCAGAGTCCCTCAGTTTACAAAGATTAGCTCTTCTTCACCCAACAATAATCAGCTGCCAGTATTTCTTCAGCGAATATTGGAGTCTACTTCCCATTAACCCAGTTCCATGCTGGGATTTTTTCTGCTGGTGTTTGGTTGCTGACACCATTGCTGTAGGTTCATATGAGCAGGTTCCCAGGAGCTTGTAGGATTCCATTTCCATATGGTCATGTACTTCCTCAATGGCTCTTACCACCCCGCCTCCCCTTTGGCACTGATCCCTTAGTCCTAGGTGAGTGAAGCTTAATACAGGAGTCCTGCCCAGGGACCCGCACTCTGCAGATTCCTAATCTGTATGCTTTGGCTAATTTGTGATCTTTTGAGTTCCTGGTCCTCTACTACATGACAGAATTTCATTGATGAGAGTTGAGAGATGCATTAGTGTTCTGTTTACCACTTGTTCTGTGTTTCCTGAGCCTTAGTTGTAGAGGTTGCATTTGCCAAGCTGCTACACTTGGGAAGATCACAGAAAATATATGTGTGTGACCAGTTGTGGTGTTCTGGGGTAGTCTCCATTTGATGCAAAAGAAGATTTTTGATGAGTGGTGACTGGGATACTTGACTGCAAATATAAGAATAGATATTTTTCACTTAGTAAGAAGGTACGCTAGTTTAGGAATGTGACACTCTTGGGAAATTCTCTAAGATCATTGACATCTTCAGTCATATGTGTTTGCCTCTGATTACAGTACCACACATGAGTTTCTTCTCATTCAGTGGGCTGTAGTCCACTGTTGATTGCCTACAAGATAAAAGTTCCACTACTACACCAGTGTTGTATGCTGTGCCAGTCATTGATAGAGTTATTTGGTCATGAACTGGTGCTGGGACACCCAGTTGATATTCTTCCTTGGCTGCTTTCATAGTGCTCTTCAGATCCATGAGAGCTAGCATTCAGGGGAAGTGACTTCCAAATCAGTCCCAGATCTATTGCTTCACCAATAGGGTCTTACCTTTAAGTCCTGGGAGGCAATCAAGGACTATGACAATAGCCTGTGTCATTTTGCAAGTATCTTGGACCACTCTGGCCAACAACTCAAAGAAGTTCCTCCTGTCAGGCACTGTTTCTGGTTATATAGCCTTCAGGTATGCACATGGCCTCATGTAGAGATATCGTATATGGAATTTGTCATTAGATTGTTAGACAAATAATGTTTTACACTTTCTAGGCATTATTTATCTCTCCTCCTTCCCTGTCTCCCTGGCTAACCCTCCCTCCACACCATCCCCCTTCAAAGTGTCCCCATTTCCCCATTTCTTCTCTCACAATACTAGTTTTCTCTGGCCGCACCTCTCTTGAGCTCTTTCTTTCCTTTTATACCCGTATTTCCTTGTATAACCCTCCCACCGCCTTCCCATTTAATATTCCCATTTTGTCTATTTCTCCCATAGTTACACCTGTCTCCTACTACTCTTCCCCTCTCAGGTTCCTTCTTTCTCTTTACCTCCTTGGTTCCATTTTCTTGGTTTCTTCAATTTCATCAGGATACATACTCACATAAGGATTTGGTACAAGGATCCACAAATGAAGGAGAACATACATTGTTTGTTTTTCTGAATCTTTATTACTTCACTTAGCATAAAACATTCTAGTTCCATACATTAACTTCAATATTTCATGATTTTGCCTTTCTTTACTGTTGAATAAAAGTGCATTGTGCAAATGAACCACATTTTAATTATCTACTAGTCAACACTTAGTTTATCTGCATCTCTTAACTATTGTGAAAAGAACAGCAACAAACATGGTTGTACAAGTATCTCTGCAATATAATTGCAAAACTTCTCAATGAAACATTTGAAAACTGCATGCAGGAAAACATCAAAAAGATCATCCACCATGATCAAGTCTGTTTTACTTCAGAGATGTAGGGATGGCTTGATATATGTAAGTCAATAAATGTTATAAATCATATAAATGGACTCAAAGACAAAAATCACATGATAATCTCAATAGATGCAGAAAAAGCCTTTGACAAAATTCACCATGTGTTTTGTTAAAAGTTCTAGAGGGAATTGGACTTGAGGGAACATATCTCAACATAATTAAAGCTATATACAACAAACCCATAGCCAGCATAATTTTAAATGGAGATAAACTGGAAGCATTCCCCTTAAAATCAGGAACCCAACAAGGCTGCCCATTACTTCTCTTCCTTTTCTTTTCTTTTCCTTTTCTCTTCTCTTCTCTCTTATCTTCTCTTCTCCTCTCCTCTTCTCTCTCTCTTTCTCTCTCTCTCTCTCTCCCTCCCTCCCTCCCTCCCTCCCTCCCTCTCTCATTTTTTTGTTTTTTTGAGACAGAGTCTCCCTGTAGTCCCAGCTGGCCTAGAACTCACTATGTAGACCAGGATGGCTGTGAACTCACAGTGATCTGCCTGCCTCTGCCTCCTGAGTGCTGGAATTAAAGGTGTCCACCACTATGTCTAGTTTATTTCCAATCCTTTAAATATAGTGCTTGAAACACTTCCTAGAAAACAAACACAGGAAAAGGGAATTAAATGAGCATTAATTGGAAAAGAAGAGATCAAATTGTCCCATAGTGCAGAGGTTATACTATTATACCTAAGAGATCCCAAAAATTTAACCAAAAAATTCCTTGATTAACACTTTAAGTAAAGCGACAGGTTACAAAATCAAGCTACAAAAATCAGCAGCCTTTCTATACACCAATAACAAGCAACTGGAGAAACAGTATAAGAAAACCCTCCCATTCACAATAGCCTAAAACAAAGCCTGTAAACTTGACCTAGTACATTAAAGATCTCTACAATGAAATTTTTTAAATCTTTAAAGGAAGAGGTTGAGGACACCAGAAGATGTATCTCCCATGCTCATGGACTGGAAGAATTAATACTGTGAAAATGACCATCCTACCAAAAGCACTTGTCTTAAGAATTCTCCTCTCCCACTGAGGTCCTGCCATTGCTCCATCCCTCTGGCTCAGAATTGACTGAGTGAACACAGCATACCCTGCACGTAGACAAATCGCAGTCTATTAGGGTTACTTACGAAGGATTCATCACTGGGGAGAGGGGCAGTAATTTCGTATGGGGGTGTCCAACATTTTGATCGGAAGTGCCCTGGACGTCCGGTGCACCCTGCCAAGATGGCAACCAGTGCCTTTCCTCACAACCTTCACTGCTTTCTCCCCATACCCTGCCCCTCAAGTCACTGGTTGGTTGGAAAGTGATTGAGTTTATTGGCTTCGTTTCCATCACACAAATTCTTAGAGGTGTGTCTTGCTGCTGCTTGTATCCATCTCAGACCTACATGGGCATGCCTCTTGATGGATGTGTCTATCAAGCCAGAGTGAAAGCCCAGATAAATTTACACTAAGCAATATATGGATTCAATACAATCCCAGTCAGAAATTCCATGACACTTCACGAAATTAGAAAAAAACAACATTCTAAAATTCATTTGGAAGCAAAAAAGACCCCAGATAACCAAAGCAAACCTGAGCACAAAATGTAACTCAGAAAAGATTACTATACCAGATTTCAAACTATATTACAAAGCTATAGTCAGAAAAAAAACACAGTTCTGGCACAAAAATAGACCATTAGTCCAAAGGTGTATAATTGAAGGCCCAAACACGAGTACATGCAATTTCAGCCACCTGATATTTGACAAAAGGGCCAAGGACATTCACTGCAGGAAAGATGGCATCTTCATCAAATGGGGCTGACAAAACTGGATCTCCATCTATAGAAGAATGAAAGTAGACCCTTATCTTTCACTTTGTACAAAAGTCAACTCCAAATGGATCAAAGACCTCATTGTGAAACCTGAAACTCTGAAACTGTGAATAAAAAATTGTCAGTAACCTACAAGATACAGGTGGAGGAAAAGACTTTCTCAATCAGACATCAGGTGCTCAAGACTTAAGGTGAACAATCAACAAGTTGAACTTCGTTTAACTAAAATGCTTTCATACAACAAAAGAAACAATTAAGGAAAAGAAGAAGAAAGACACTAAGTGGGACAAAAATCTTCACCTGCTGCATGCCCTAAAGAATCCGGATTAATATCCAGAATATATAAAAAACTCAAAAACAAAGAACCAAGAAAATAGGTGAACCAATTAAATGATGAACAATGGATCTGAACATAGGATTTTCAAAAGACTAAATACAAATGGCTAAGAAACACCTTGAAAAATGTTCAACATTTTTAGTAATTAGCGAAATGCAAATCAAAAGTAGTTCAAGATTTCATCTTACCCCAGTACCTCGAGCTAAGATCAAGAGAACAAATGACACCAAATGTAGGAGAGAACGTGGGGACAAAGGATCACTCATTCTCTGCTGGTGGGATTGTAACCTCATGCAACCCTCATGGAAAGCAGTGTGGAGAACTCTTAAAAAATAAAAAAAAAATGAACCTATCATTTGATCCAGTTTTACCACTCCTTGGCATATATCCAAAAGACTCATCATAGTACATATTTTAAAGAGGATATTGGTAGTTCATAGTAAAGAAATGTGACAAACAACGTCTGTATTTAAATTAATTGAATTTAATCATTATTAATTATTCCTTCTCTGAGAATCTCAGGCACATGCACATATCAGAGCATTTGGATTACATTAATCCTCATTTTGCTCAAACTGTTCCCAGCCCCTTCCTACCATATATTACTCCCAACCTCTTGTTGAATTTTCATGGCTCCTGGAGTCCAATCGCTGATGTCTGCATGAACATAGCTAGAGGGCATTACAGGGATGGGTTTTCTGAAGAAGAATGACTCTTCCAACTCCAGATGCCTTCAACTTCCAGAGCTCCTCAGGCATGGATGGGATCTCATGAGCCCCAACCTATGCTGACATTTAAAATAAATTTAGTTGTGTAAGTGTGTAAATGGGGGTGTGGCTGATAATAGAGAGGAGTGCAGTGCCCTCAAAAGCAAGAAGAGATCATCAGATCCCCTGGAGCTGAAGTTATAGGTAAATGTAAGTTGACTGATGTGTTGTGGGAACTCAGCCTGGGTTCTCTGCAATGGCACAAGAGCTGCATGTGCTCTAAACAGCTGAGGCTGCGTAGCCTGTGTGTGGGAGTCTGACTGGCTTGGTCTTGTGCAGATGACCACAGATGCTGTGACTCATGATTGCAATGACCCTGTCAAGGCCCAAAGACTTTCAAAGCACCTCCTTTCCACCTCTGTGTTAACCAAGTGATCAAATCAGAATGATGTCCTTCAGCATTGTGTGCCCTCTGGTCACAGGACGAGTAGAGAGCACAGCATTTCTTCTATGCCATTTCCTCTAAAATAAATAGTGTGAGTCTGACAGGACACAACTCACAAACTCCAAATGAGCTTCAGTTTCAGATGAACTGTCAAGGTCCTGAGCACAGAACAAAAGAAGTTCCATATTACATAGAACTAACAAAACTTGACAACTAAATGCGGTATGTGATCTGGTTTGGATTTTACATAGAAAGCACTAGAATGTAATAGGACGATTTCTGCAAACAGAATCTGCTGGATGCACATCGCCATTAGTTCCCAGATTTTGTCATACTGCCTTTATGAAAGATCTTAGAAGTTGGAAAATCTAGGTTGAGACCACATAGGAATTCTATACACACACATACACACAACACACACACACACACACACACACACACACACCTTATGTTCTTGCTAGTAGTATTTTCTGCCTTAATGGCAATTCGTAATACGTTGAAAAAATAAAACTATCTTAGGAATGCTATACATAATGTAGTAAAGGAAAAAGTCACAGAGGCACACAAGTTAGGCCATTAAAAGTTTATTCCATTCTGGAACTTTTGCAATAGAAGTCAAGAGTTCCTATAACAAATTTCAACACCCAGGTAAATGATGGGAGAGTATCTAGAACTGAGATAGAGAATCTTGCCACCTGAGGTCTAGAATTGGGTCACATAAATTAAAAGTTGAAAACAACAAAAAACCATTTCTCATGTAGCTCAGGCTGGCTTGAAACTTGGTATGTAGCAGAGGTTAATTGTTTAATAAGATCTTCATGTGTAGACCTCAACAGTGCTAAGATTAAAGCTGTATGCCACCCACCCCATCAGTGTTATGCAGGGCTGGTTATCAAACCCTGAGTTTTGTGAATGTTGGGCAGGCATTCTGACAAATGAGCTACATCCCAGCCCCAATACTGAATTTTTCTATCTTCATTAAATGACTACGGTAAATCTAAAACTAAGAGAAAATCCCTTTTCCCTAAGTTTCCCTAAATTTTCCCTAAGCTAAGATTCTTGCCTCCTACAGAAACTGGAAGTCAGAGCCTCTTACCTTTATTCTTAGACAGTGAGGAAGATGCTCATGGGATGGAAAACTGGAGGGTGGCTCTTAACAATCTCTACCTCTCAAAAGGGCAGAGAACAAGTGCAGTGACTAGAGTCAGGAAAAATAGGGCCTTCTACAGTGTACTCATTTTGAGGGGAAGAAGAAGGCCATCTTCCTCAAATGCTTTGTACAGATGTGGAAACATACTCCTTGTGTGAATACTGGGAGAATCATGTGATTTTCTGTGGAAAAGCTATATGCAGGTTCCTGCGTAGAAAATTTTCTGAAATTTCCTAGAAAGAAAACACAGAACCGATGTCTCTTCTGATGTAAAGTCTGCCCAGCTGGGCAGGACATGCTCCCAGGCAGCTGGCCCTTAGGGCAATCCAGACTCAACTCTCAGAATCGTAGTCCCATCAGTGACTATGTGACTTTAGCATTTTCCTTTAGCCTTCTCAGCTCAAACTTCGTCTTGTGAAATGAGGGAAGATGCCTGAAGGAGACTGTATCATGTCGGGGATGACTAGTCACTGTGGTCCACCTCAAGTTCCGAGAAGCCCCACTGTTACGCAGTATGCATTTGAGAACTAAGAGCTTTTATTTGAATACTAATACATTGACCAGCTTGACATTATATTTTACATGTGCTTCATTAAGTTTAATGATAATATCATAAGTTTCATACAGCAAAGTTAAACTAATGGTTATGGGAGGCCTGGGAGATTAGCTCAGTGGATAAGGCATGAGACATGGTGTTTGGATTGCCAACTGCCACCTGAGAAAACAACGCTGGGTGTGGTGGCTCACATCTGTAAAGAGGTGCTTCCAAGTAGCATGAGAAAGGGAGGGGCCCTGGAGCTGGCTGCTCAGCCTGTCCAGCTGAAGGAAGCAGTGATGTGTTAAGTTCAATGAGAAAACGACTGAAGAAAGTAAGGTAAAGAATAGTCAAAAAGACACACACACACACACACACACACACACACACACAGACACACACACACACACGGTCGTTAGTCAGTTGTTGTAGCCCTGAAAGTCACTGAGGCTGAATCTTTGCTTTAGGGGCCTGGAGACATGGCTCAGCATTTAAGAGCACTGGCTGCTCTTATGGAGGACCCAGCACTCAGATGGTAGCTAACAACCAGCTATAACTCAAGCTCCAGGGATCTGACATTCTTTCTGACCTCTACAGGCATTGTGTGCATGGGGTACACTTACACACATGCAGGCAAAATACTCATACACATAAAGTAAAAATAAATAAAATTCAAAATTATTTTTAAAGAATTAATCTTTAGGATTCCATTTGCTACCCAGGCCCTGTAGCTCCTACTCACACACATCACCTCTGAAGAACAAACCAAGTCATACATTGGAGTGTTATAGGGTATCAAATAGGAGTCACCACACGCAAAAGAAAGACAAGGTAGATTTTATTGCAGCCGGGCTGACTTCTGAACTCTAAGCAGTCGAGTTCTGAGAAGCCCAGATTCACTCTAGCGTCCAGCTTTTATAGGCAAGTACAAGTTAGCCTCAAAATATCCAACTCAAAATCCCCGTCCAAATCCCTAGAAGCAGATGTTTGCATTTTAGTCATTGCCTTTGTTCCCAGTTGAGACACATCCCGACATTATATCCAATCCTAAAGACCAGGAGAAAATGTCAAACTCAGAGTTCTCTTTCCTCAAAAAAACAGGATGTCACTGCTGTAAGATGGGGTCTCTATGGTTTGGTTTGGGACCATTATCACTTCACAGACACAGATGTGATCATTAACAATGGTTATTTGTATAAGATGTTTGCATGGGGTTAGATACTATCCTTTCACACAAGATGCCTGCATAAGATTAGATAACCTTCTTTCACATAAGATGTTGGCATAAGATTAGATACCAAGTGGTGGAGGGTGTGTGTGTTGGGGACGTCTTAAATTCTCACAGGGTCTGGTCTGAGGCAGGGAAAATGAGTTTACTCTGTTACAGGAGGAGTACGTAGTTTATTCAACTTCAGGCTTTGAAAATGGGTAGAGACTGTCCATCCCTTGGGCAGGAAAACATCTCTCAGGAAAATTTGTGAGCAAGAAAGAGTAAGTGGTATAAAGCTTTGACTTTCCTCTACAATGGCCCTTTGGATGACCATCTAGTCTCATGCCCTGTGCCCCTGCTCTATAATAAATTCTGAATTTCTTCTACAATAAGCTCTGTGTGTCACTTTTGAATTCCTTTGACAAGTATGTGAGTCAAACTCAGTCACACGTGCTGGGATTACAGATCTATGTCACCACACCTGGCATGTTTCAGAGTTTATGCCAGATACTGAAGATGTAATATAAGCTATGATTTCTACAGTAACAAATACTCCCAACTCCTCCGTGACTTGAAACTAAGAACATCAAGTTCTTCCACAATGGGGTCCTAGAAAATTAGGATTTGAATTTAAGTACTGTGTCTGCTCCCTCCATAAAATGTCACTCTGGGAATAGAAATAGCTGCCTCGACCACCCTAGAACACCAGCCCAAAAGACCAGGAGAAAGTCGTCTTTACAAGTGTTTACACTACTGAAGTCTTTCCCTTCTCCCGCATCTGCATCTATCAACTGCCCAAAGAACCTGAGACAGGGTGTGACCTCCTGATCTCCTCCTACTCTCTCAGAAAAGATATGGGCAGGCCCAATCCTTTGCAGTTTAAAGATTAAATTTCAGCTTTATCTTATCTATTTTTATCTTGAGAGTATTTGGAGCAAAGATCATTTGCTTTACAATTACACTCTTTTAAAAGAATAACTTTGAATTTATTGACATATCCAATGTCCCAATCTCCAAGATATTTACATTTGTCCAGACTCCTACAATTTCTTTGTATGTGTTGGACTCAGCTCTCTCTGCATTCCTCTGTCAGTGACATAAGCAAATGCCGTGAGTTATTCCATTGGTGAATGCAAAGTCACAGCAAGCAGAGCCAAGAAAGGAAAGAGGAGAGACCAATTTGCCACTATAGCAGATAAGAAGAGCTCTGGTGCTGCTTCTGAAAGATGCCCACTGGAGCAAAGGGAGCCCAGAATCTTATGCAAGGAGCCCTGGATATGTGTATATGAAAGAATTTTAAGGTTCATGCTCATGAGGAAGCTCAATGTAAGGTCATTGTTCAAGAAGGGAAGATTGCAGGCATGCTTGAGGATCTGCTTAGCTCAATGTCAAGGAGAATGGGTTCAAAAGTTTAAACTGAGGGCACACAGAACCTTGAGCATGCTCACCTTGAGTAATGAGATGGCCAGAACACCTTTGGGCATACTTAACTTTTGCCATAAAGTTTCAGCTGAAAACAAAAAAGATAGGACACTTTGAAGGCTCTTTAATATAACAGTTTTTCACTAATGGTGCCAGCCTTGCTTAACGGCACCAATTACGTTTTCATTCTGTGACATCCATGAAAAATATACATTGCTCAAAGGACAGCCTTCATTCTGAGAACATTCTTTGTATTACTATCTACAGTTAATTGTCATTTGCAATTTTGAATTCCTTGGGGAGGAATACCTAAAAAATATTTAATCTGTTCTTTTTTACAACAATTGAAAGTCTTAAATCTATGTAATGTTCTCAGGTTCTAACTGTGTGTTCATTAGCTGCATTGTTCCTGCAAAAATATGGTCCCTTTGGTGGGTTCTAATTCTTGTAGATGAAATAATTTTAAACCAGTCTCGGAAGGAAGCGAGGACACTTTAATCAGAGTTTGTGAGCAAAAAAGCAAAAAGGTGCTTGTCCTAGTTACCTCTGTCAGCTTGACCCAGAAGAAAGCAGCTGAGTAATTGTATTCATCTGGGTGACCTGTGGGCATGTCTTTGGGGATTGTCTTGAAGGTAATTGAGACTGGAAGTTCCAGCCCACTGTGGGTGGTATCATTCTATAGGCAGTTGGTACCTGGTTGTATTAGAAAGCTAGTTAACCATGAGCCTGCAAATACGCTTGCTAGCATCATCCTTCCCTGTTCTTGCTGTACTTTTTTGACTGTGAGTGAATCTCCTGTTCCAAGCCCCCATTTTCTCCTGTATCACTGTCCACTCCGACTTTCCCCAATTATGGACGATGAAGAATATGTCAAATCAAACTCTTCCTCTCCAAACTGCTTTTGGTCAGTGTTTTATCATATAACAGAAAGAAACAACAACACAAGGAAGCTGTAGATCTTGGTAGATGTGTGGAGAAGTTGGACAAGAGGAATATAGTCATGCTTTCTGAATTACAGATCAGGAAAACAGGCATATTGAACAAAAGAAGTGGGGGGCGGGTTCCACAGTGTCAAGGATGCAGGTCCAATGTTTTGTCTTCTATTTGAAAAAAAAAGAGAGAGGGAAAAGATTATGCTTTCTAAGTTAGAACTCACAAAGTTCTCAGGCTTAGCAGTCTATGGAAAACTACATCAAAAATGGGACTTCTGAATCATTTAAGAACACACCTCATTCAAGAGAATGTTATTCCTCCTGCCTCTTAACATTACTTTAGATATGTCATAGTTCTTCATATTTCTGTAGCACACACCGTGCCGAGGACTCTGAGGAGTAATTTGTGTCTAGGTGATTGGCAGGCACACGTTGATTAAATCTTCTTTTGTAATATTTTATTTATTATTTTTATTGCATGTGTCTGAGTGTATTGCTTGCATGTAGGTAGGTGTGTCCATGTTATGCAATGCCCTTGGAAGTCAGAAGAAGGTGTCAGATCCCCTGTAACTATAGTTAAACACGTGGTTGTTAGTCTCCATGTGGGCACTGGGAATCAAACCCTGGTCCTCTGCAAGAGCAGCCTGTGCTCTTAACTGCTGAGCCGTCTCTCTAGCCCTGTTTGGATTTATCTTAACAGAGGGGCAATATTTTTCTGTGATCCTATAAGCTTGCGAATAGTTTAGATGATCATGTCTCTACCCTTGGCTAAAATAGCCTCACGTCCCATTTCTTTGAGCCCCAAACCATATAAAGGTGTATATGTAAAGTAATGAAGGAAAAAGCCAATGTGGTGATGCACATCTTTTAATCTCGGCAGTTGGGAGGGAGAGTCAAGAGGATCTCTGTGAGACTGAGAATAGTCTGGTCTACATAGTAAGTTAAAGCACAGCTGAGACTACAGGAAGACCCTGTCTCAAAATAACAACAAAAATATTAAAAATTTAAAAAAATAAAATAAAATAATGAAAGAACTTTGTCAAAGAAATGTATCTATTAACCATGCTGTAGAAAGAGGAGATGGCCTTCCCTTAACAGACTTCACTATAGCCAGGACAGCCTACCCTCCTTCCTCTCATATTTTTCAGGTGTGGATGAGAGGCCTAGGGAAGCTGCTGACATTCTCAGGTTTTTGTGTCTGTAAAAATGACTTTGACCGGGGTCCCATGGATAGTGATAGAAATAAAGATGCTCGTTAAAAATGAGATGGTCTCTTTTTCATGACTTCAAGCAGGCTACAGAGCTGAGTCAGATCTGAGGATCCGAAGACCCGGGGCCTATGACTCATTATGGTCATGCTCCCTTTTCCAGTGTTTGGGGATTATGGCTTTTTTTTGTAGTTGTTGTTGTTGTTGTCATTGTTTTCTCATGATCTCGTGATTGTTACATGTGACATGGCCTGTGGTCTGAGGAATCTCCAGTCCTCTTGCCAACTTGCTTCCTGCATATGTTAATCTTGACGTCTCTTTCTCCAAGCCTGTCACAATATGGTATCTTTAAAAATCTCTTTAAAATGCTTCTACTGATTTGAGAATTTCATACAATGTGTTTTGATCATATCCAGAGCCATGCCCCTCTCCAACACCACCTTACTGCACCCCTTGACTTCATGTCTTCTATTATTATTTGTCTCTTTTAAAAAAGATCTATCAAGTCTATGTGTGTTTTCCAAATGCTCTTGGGTATGGCTTTATCCCATCAGACATCACATTGATGGGAAAACTAACTCTCCCTCTCTGGCATCTATCAGTTGTCAATAGATCCTCAGTTAGCCCTGGATCTCCTTCCCATCACCCCCATCTATGTCTGGCTTGAATTAGCATCTTTTTACATGATGTCATAGTACTGTGGGTTCATATGTGCAGCTGCCATGTGATGTTCAAACAACACAGTGTGCTTGTACTCATCTAACTCATCTGGCCATTACAATGCTTCTGCCTCCTTTTCTGTAATTATCCCTGAGCCTCGGGAGGAGACAGTGTGATACAGGTGTCCCATTCAGGGCTGCGTGAGTTGCATATCTTTTTTTCTGCATGTCTCTGTGTTAATTACCATCTACTGGTAGAAGAAACTTTTCTGGTCAGAGGTGAGAGACCCACTAGCCTATGGATGTAACAAGACATTAGTAGTTGGTGTAATACTGTGTCTATTTAGCAGAATAATAATAGTCAGTTCTCCTCTATGGTCTGTAACCTGCGTAGAAACAAGTTCTTGGCCTTGATAACAGTATGAACGTTATCTTGTGAAGTGGGCCTTAAATCCAGTTAGACAGTGGTTGTTTACTCCCATGATATTTGTGTCATTCTTGTACCACTGGACACATTTGAATAGTTTATCTCTTAAAATGTGTAAGTAGCAGAACTAAGGCCACATTGAAAAGTGAAAGTAAAACTCTGTTTATTTACTTTCCTGACACAGGAAAGTAAGATTGTTTTGTTTATGGCTCTAGCACATTCTAAGCCCAGGGTAGTTCTGATGAAGTTGTTCTGAAATGCTTGTTTCTTATGTTAATGAGTGGACTCCAAGGTGGCCAGGATGAGGACTGTTTTGAAGCCCTTGTTTACATCATATGTTAGTGAGTAGACTCTAAATTGGTTATCATAAATAATGAAGTCTCTAAGAATGACCATGGTGGCAAAAGGGTATAAAAGAAGTCTGCCAGCAAGATGCTTTCAGACCTGTGTCTCCTGGACACACAGCTAAAATGTCCTCGGTTCTGACATACACTCACATGTAGTGAAGTTTTAGGAAGACACCCACTTTAAAACTCTGGATTTGGGGCTAGAACCAATGCAACCACCTCAAAAACCCTGGACCTCGAGTGCCATCTTTCGATCCAGCTGGGCATCTCTGGGACTCAGGACAGGCTTCACTCATGTATGTGCCTGGGAATTCCCCACTCATGTAAACCATATTACCCGCCTTGTTTGGTGAGTGTGAATTTGTGTGATTTGGATTATTGTTAGTAAATTTGAGCATTTGTCAAAGGCATATTTGTCTCTGATATCCTTAATGTTAATGCGATCGCCTGTGAGTTTACCCTTGGTGCTCAGGACAACATGTCAAGTGATAGATATACATTTAATTGTATTTCCACCTGAGGCAATTAGAGGCTAGGTTCCATTAAAGATTTCACCATCTGTAGTAACACTGAAAATTGGGCTTCGTGTTGCCTAACCTAATGGTTTCTTTTTTATTGAACTGATTGTTATCTCCAGAAGTTCAATTATGTGATTTACATTTTCTGTAGGGTTCAGGTAAAGATACACAGGGGTTGTAGAGGAATAATGGGAAAGTGATTAAAAAAAAAACTCTCAGTACCTGGGAATGTAAGTTGTGATCCTCTTCTGTGAACCTGGAACTGTGCCCTCTACCATGAGCTGGAGCTTGTGGTCCCCAACCCTGAGACATGGTTTCACATTCCTTTGATGCTGTCATATTGCAGAGAAGATTGGTGGATGCTGGACAACTTTTTCAGCTATCTCTACGCGATTACACTGCCCGCAGCCTCCATCCCCAAGGTCCCAGGTTGTGCATGGCTGTGGCTTTGCCTCTGTGTTGGCCTTATGCTGGGGACAGGGGAGGTTTCTGTCATTTGCTCATTCCAGTCTCAGGAGGAAGTTCTCAAGAATCAACCTCCCATCTTCCTTGATGATCAGTCATGGTCTTGACTCCACACATGGTCCTGGGAATCAGGCCTTGATGTTGGATATTTCCCATTCACAATATCACATCTCAGATGTTAAAGAGAGACATTTTAATCCTTAAAAATGAATGTGTTACCAGGGACACTGGAAGAAAGGCCCCAAACAGATTATAACGGGGCTGGTTGCATCCTCTATACATCCAAGACTGTTTTGTCTGATTAGAAAACTTACATTGTAGTAAGATGCCTTCCTTAAAATTCTTCCAAATTCTATCTTCTGAAAATCGAATTCTAGGCATAGTCATGAGATACCATAGAAACAGGAGGTTTTCAGCAAATTCCCTACATTTTCCTGATGATAACTTCTGATAGATTGCCTGTTCATACTGTGAAGTCAGCAAAAGGAAAAGGCAGACAAGGAAATGAATGGTTTGACATCTGGTTGGGGCGGAGGTAGGAGTTGGAGAAGGCAGCTTAGGGTGAAAAACTGTAAAAGAAAAGCAAACAGCATCTGTCTTTGCTAAGAGCTAGAAATTTCCTTGGACCAGCCAGGACACTTGTCCTTGCCTGAGGCCAGTGATGTTAGAACTGTATAAACCAAAGATGTCTGTGGTTCTTCAATAGCCAGAAGATGGGAATACCAGAAAAGAAGTATGGTTTTTTGTTCTGATTTGCTTTTTTTTATCTCTTTTCCTTGTAACCGTATCTTGTACTTGCAAGCCATGTCAAGAATATTACCAGAACCTCCGGGGATCTGGACACATGGAATGAGAATTGAACTGACCAGCACATCCGCTCTTCCCCTCTCCCCACCTCCAATAAACCCTTAATAAATTCCAGTCAATGAGGCAGAATGGAATTCCACAACCAGAGACTCCTCCTGGTGCACAGGATTCTACCTTCTTTCTCTCTCTAAGCTTCCCATAATAAAACACATCTTTCTAAAAGTCACCCTTTGTGGTCCATGAGTTTCATTATTTGAAATCATGAGGCAACAACGCCAAAGCCTCTGGCCTGAGGTGGCTTTGGTAACCTTGGAATTTCCAGGAAAATAGCCTCTCAAGCCAAGCACCCCAGAACTGGGAAAGGCTCCTTGACTCTCACAGACACTCCAATGTTGCCTTGTTACTACAGATAGGTTTCTTGGAGGTGGTCTCACTAAGTAGCCCTGGCTGGCCTAGAACTCACTATGTAGACTAGACTACCTTTAGAGTTCTGGGATTAAAGACATGCATCAATACCCTCAGGAAGAACAGGTTTAATCCAAGGAAGGGGTTTGGGGGGACTTGGGGGAGGGAAATCTCTAGTTTAAGAAACAAGAGAGCTCAGTCAGTTTACAACTAAAGATAGTGTTTTAGTCACTTTCTATTGCTCTGGCAAAACACCATGACCAAGGGAATTTATAGGAAGAAGAATTTATTTGAGTTTACAGTTCCAGGTTCCATAGGAATTAGAGTCCATTATAGCAGGGAGGTCTGGTGAGGTGGCCGGAGCAGGAGCAGAAAGCAGAGGCTCACATCTTCAAGCAGGTACAGCAAGCAGAGAGTAAGTGGAAATCTGGCAAGGCTGGAGAATTCTCAACCCAGCCCCTGGAGAAGCACTTCCTCCAACAAGACCACACATATCTGTTCAAGCCTTCCCCAAACAGTGCCAACCACCGGAGACAAAATGACCAAGTACTTGAAACATATGGGGAACATTCTCATTGAAACCACCAAAGACAGCTGTAAAAGAAAAATGAGCAGAAGGAAAGTTTGCTGTTTTGGATTTAGACCGGCCTTTCCTAGGAGTGTCGAGGGAGCGCTAAGTGAAAGAAAGTCAGGAGACTGGATTAACATCTGTCCTGGAATTCCACAGTATGAAGACAGCAGCAACCCAGGAACGTAAATCACTGTAATTCTGGAAATTCAACATGCTGTGGTTTCAGGAGTTATCACGTTTTAACCAAAGTGGAGATTTACAAAATGGCAAACCTTGGCTACCACATGCTATACAGTAATATTTTCTAGGGCATCGGGAAAGAACTGCCTCCAACCTTCTTTCTGTCTGTCACATTCTAGAATACATAATTCTGCATTGTTGTGCATTCTAGGGTACGTAATTCCACAGTTAATTTCCACTCTCTATCTGGAATTGTCAGCAATTACAAAAACAGAAGAAAGGACTTTGCCCTAGTTTATCTGGCAAAGTACTGATGTTCAAGAGCCACATCTACACAAAATCCTTATTTCGAGTAATCAAATCAGGTAATTTAAAATTTAAAACCCCAGAAAACTGAATGAGGCTCTACTCTCAACTCTTTCCCCGTAATTAGCAGCAGTTAATCTATATTTCCTTCTGGGCCTGCATTCAGTGCTTGTCCCAGTACTCCTGACCCCTGCCACTATCCCACCCATGGCGTAGTAGGATTTGAATGTCACTGAAGGAGACCACTGTACGGATAATGAATGCCAAAATCAGCCATTGTCTTTTTAAGAACAGAAAGCCATGATTATATTCTTCAGAAAAACCTCTAAGAGGGGAATTATTAGAATTGTTAATAAACAGTCAACATAACCTTAATTAAACCATTTGCCAGTAGATCTGTCTATGAACTCAACTCTTTATTGACTAGGTTTTTTTTTTTTTTAAGCACAGAGTAAAACTTGTGCATTTGAAGTTCTGATTTCATGTCAGCAGTTAAATTTTTTTTCACCCTGAAAATGATTATAGCAATCTTCAGTGTTCATGAGTGTAAATTTCACTTATTTGTGGCTCAGTAACTCTGGTTTCAGCTTCCTACCCAAAGCTACAAAATCACTTTGAAGAACACCATCTAAGTAAATTAAGCCATCAAGTCATCAAGCTGGTAATGTCACACCCAAGAGGGTGCTTCAGCGCTTATGGCTGCTACTTTGGGGCTCTAACAAGAATTTCCCAGAGCTGAAAGCATTCTGAGACTCAGAGTCTTCATGCAACATAAACCTTTACTTCAAAAATAAACTTTGTATTTTCAAAACAAACCATTTATTGTTTGCGTAAAAGGTCCCTGCATTTTGTTGTGAAGCAATTTAATGACTCCAGTTTATAAACATACTATGGGACAATGATTACGAATGTAACCTTGACGATAAAAGAGCACAGACAGTCTAAGTCCCTGGGCTTTAACACCGGGGTGCTCCTCTGTTGAACAAAGCACTCCACTGACTACAGCTTTGAGAGCTTTAGATCTTTTTTGTTTTTATATTTTTCCTAGATTTTATTTCTTGGGGAATAGCTGTTCCAATAGAGCCAGAATTATAGGATATATGCATAAACACATGGACTTTAGTTATAGTTGCTTTAGCATAAACTTGCACATTAGCATTTAAAAGAAACATAAAATATAGGGTTGCTGTAGTTCTAAATTGAAGGGTTTAAGATATTACTACGAAATATCAGGAGATAAAATTATGCCAGTTGTTTGCTGATGTTTTGTTTCAGCTTATTTTTGTTTTGGGAGACAGAGTCCCACTCAGTAGCACAGGCTGGTCTGGACCTTACTATGCAGTACAGGCCAGCCTTTAATTCATCACAGTCCTCCTGTTTCAGTCTCTTGAGTGTTGGTATTATACTCATGAGACACCACACTTGGTTCAGGTTTGCTACTTTGGCACAAGTATTTCCTGAGAAACTCTAAACAGGAAACTTTTGAGAAAATAAAACAAGACATTGGATTACTTATTTAGCCACTAAGGCAGACAGCTAATGAATTTAAATTTTAGACCACAGCAAGAATAATTTATTAAGTACAGTGTAAGAGGGCAGTAGACTGGATAGTAACTAGAGAACTGTCTGTACCACAGCACAGGGATGGGCTGCAGTGATCTTCGTTTTTGAGAAGTACTTTTATGGCTATAGTGAGTTCTTTGTTGTGTGGTTTCCTGGTATGTAATTTACTCCACATTAAAAAGCACAGTATAGGTTGGGAGGTGAGCGGCCCTTGGAAGTAATCATGAGAAGCCTGCCGTCTACTTGATCGTCAGTTTCACATTTCTGCCATACAGATCAGGGCCATGCAAATAAGGCCAGTCCTTGTTGATCACAGTTCTGTCTTGGTCAAATGATGTGGTCACGGGTGCCCAGTACTGCTCTATAGTATCACATTTCAGTATTTTAGATCTAACAGTTTGGGATTATTGACCCATACATAAGAAAATATCCTATTGGGGGGTTGTAGAGATGGCTCAGTAGTTTAGAATGTATACTGCTTTTGCAGAGGCCCTGATTTCTGACCCCAGCAACCAGGTCAGGCAGCTCACAATTGCTTGTAACTCTAGTTCTAGTGGATACTGTGGCCTCTCCAGGCAACTGCACTCAATTGCCCATACGTACACATGGACACACATGAATATAAGTAATTAAAAACAATAAAAATTCAATCTTTTAAAAAAATTCCCTGATGGGAACCTGGCTTCATTTTCCAATCTTTCTTAATAATCCTGCCTTCATAAGACACACGTTAGAAAGAAATCTTCATCTGCACCTCACCTACACCGGGAAGAAGAAGTTAAGGAGTGGAAATTGCATAGATTCACATCGGCACGGCGATGCTGCTCTTATTACGTGTGTTGCTGGCCACTTTCTCATATTTCTTCACTTCCTTTTTTTGATTCATGGTATTTAAGTCCTGTGAACTCTCTCTCTCTCTCCACATTCATGGGAATATTCATTTATTAAGCATCTGTTTGTTTTTCTCCTGTAATGAGACTTTGGTTAAAAAAAAATCAGGAAGCGGTTTATTCAGAGGAAATAAGCTCCCTTTTTTGAGGTCCTGGACCTCTTCCGTGCAATAATTTAAAATTGTCCCAGATGGAGATTAGACAGAGAACATAGTAAAGCAGGCAAGTGGAGATCTTTCAGAAAGGACAGGGAGAAGAGGCAGAGAAAAACCTTGAGCTGCTACAGTTTCAGTATTGGAAGATAAAAACGTGGATGAGTGCAACAATGGAAGCCTGTGAGTAGCTGCATCCAGGCAGGATTGGAGGGCTTTAGGGATGCCGAGAGTGCCTGAATGTTGGGGCATGCAGGGGTAGCATCTCAGCAGGCATCACGCGGTCAGTAGAAAGAGGCAGAGAATAGAATGCTACACTCCGAATTAGAATGCAAGCAGGATTAACAATGAGAGTCTGCAAGCAACTGCAGCAAGAGAGGGTCTTTGGAGTATATAACGGAATAGTATTTCCTCTGAGTTCTTCCTTTATTATCATTCATTTGTGTGTGTGTGTGTGTGTGGTGCATATATGTGCATATGAATACTCATGTGTGTATGCAGGTACACATGAATGTGTATGGAGGACTGAGATGGGGTCCAGGGTCCTTATCTATTTATCTCCACTTTCTTCATAAGGCAGGATCTCATGATGAACCCGGAGCTCACTGATTTGCCTAGTCTAGCTAGTCAGCTTGACCTGGGGATCCCCTGTCTCTGCCTTCCAAATGCTCTTGAATTACACATGGCTGCCATGCCCACCCAGGATTTACATGGGTTCTGGGGATATGAACTCTTAACCTCATTTTTTAAATATTTGGCTATCAGGTATGTTATATTTACTTTTACCTTTTCAATTTAGCCTGGTCTCCTTCAGATGCAAAGCTGTGCTCTTACTGCAGAAGTTTTCTGGCCTTATCTACCCAAGAGAAGCACCTGCTGTCTGCATCAAAGTGGTATTAGCAACCACTGACTAAGCCATTTACAAAGGATCATCAACCATGTCATTTGTGTTAGAGAACTGACACAAATTGAGCCAAAGGGGATCTCAACACCTGATGTCTACCTCAGATAAGATGTTATTTGCCATGGAGGATGCCATTTGTGACAAGAACAAGCAGACACAGATGTGCATGTGTCCTAAATGTGCTTGGGAAGCAGCTGACTGCAAATGACCCTTTCATTCTTTTCCCTGTGTCAGCATGGTAGGCTGAAGGAAAGGAGGTGAGCAAGGAGTTTGAAAGGAACCCATGGAACTACCATTTGTAAGAGCGTCATTCATGTCTTTCTTTTACTTTCCTAGAACTATTTCCAGTAGAGAAGGGTTTATTTTTTTTCTCCAGCCACTTCAACAGATGCAGTAGTTTTAGTATTAAAAAGAGTCCTTAAATTTCCCATGACCTTTGATGGTATTAAACAATTAGACTTTGAATAATGGTGCCATGTTGTTTTGACAGTTTGTGCTCTCATGGCTATATCCTGGATTATTCTGAAGATCGACATTTTTTAAAGCTGTGCAAGTCCTCCGTGAAGACCTTGTCTATGTACTTTCTGCTCACCAAAAATCAGCTAGAGGATTCTATCTCTGAGTGATATTTAGGTCAATGACGGTTCATCCATGTTTCCAGCCATTCCTAATGGGAATTTTTAAAGTATGAGCACAAAATGGGTATAAAAATTATTAAAAACGGTTAGTAATAACAAAATGAATTATTATGCTTGGAATGTCATGTTAAACTACGTGCCCAGATGTTAGCCCACATTCTTCATTAAATAAACATTGTAAGACACCAATATATTAAGGAGTATTAAGGTAAATTTATTCTGTACTCCACAAACATACTTTACAATATATCCATATTCAACATTTTAATTACTTATTTGCATATGTATGTGTGGCCGTCAAATGTTTATGTATATGCCTGTTCACCTATGTATGTATGCACATTTATGTATGTGTATGTGGAGGCCTATGCTTGACTTCCTTGTGCATCCTCCACATTCTTTAAAGAAGCAGGTTTCCACCTGTATCTGGCTATATTCAAAAGTAGCTTGCCTATTCAGCTATTCTAAGTAGCCATTTTGTACAAAGAATCCCTGATTCTGCCTCTAGGATAGAGAGATTATAGGCAGCTGGCTATTTCTACAAGGATTCCTTGTGGGTGCTACAGATGTAAACTGTAATTATGCCTAAACCCACTGAAACATCTTCTCAGTCCCTAACATGACTTCTTTAAATAAAAGTATTGTGGTCATTTCCTAAAGATGGAGCAAGAAAAGTTGGAACAGAGAAGAATAATAGGGAACAGCTTGTTGTTCTGTCTGGATGATCAAAGGTGTTGCAATACGTGAAGGAGACTAAATTCAACTTCACTGAAACAAAGGATAAGAACATTATAGAAGCAGAAGCAGAAGATCACGGATCAGCTTTGTGTAGTAGTTGGTCCTGTCAACGACATTAGTTTACCTCCCACAGCAAAGCACCCATTGAAGCTTAACATGCGCGGGGAATGGAAGGCAGAGGAAAGATGTCCATAGGTTATTAAACTAGCTTGAGACCTTGAAAATGATGTTTATCTTAAAGATAAAGAGAGAGTATCTGCATCAAAAGTTTGAGAGCCTAAGAGAGACGACGAACAGTAGGAGACAGGTGGGGAATGGGTAAAATGAGGAGATCTAGATGGGAGGGGTGGAGGGAAGGCCATGCAAGGAACTATGGGAGTCAAGGGGAAGAAGGAACTCATGAGAGGGAGGGGCCCTAGGATACAGGTACTTTCAAGGATGAAATGGGGAAACTAGGGTATTTTAACTGGGAAGATGGAAGGGGATTACACATCGAGAGAGGGAACAGAGGGATAAATAATGCCTAGCTAGTGTACAAAGCAAGAGGTAAACAGTTTAAGCCATACAGAAAAATTACACATACAATATCTCTATGAGTCCATGTGTATAGCCGAAGGCTACAAAGCAAGAAACAGTACCCACTTCAAGTTCTTGTCCAGAGTACTCCAATAGATTCCTAAAACTATGTAGGCTATTTCCACAGCCCTTGAAGAACTTGAAAGTAATATCCTATTGTTGAAGATAGAAGGTACTTTGAAAACAGAACTTGGAGCAATGGAGCTGGAACTGGCCTGGAAGCTTTCTCCCTGAAGGTTAACTCTCATAGGTTTGGAGAACACTATGCAAGCTGCTAAGGGAGAACAACAATCAAAGGTCTAACTCCAGCTTTAAGGCCTAATAACCACAAGAATGACTAGCACAGCAAACCTTGTTGGAGCAATAGTGGCACCTTTATCTTGGGGTAATCACCAGCTACCTAATTGTACTTAAAGCCCACACAATGGGAGGGAACTCATATGTGGCACTGTGAACATAGTCAAATAACGCAAGCCTAAAGTGGTCATAGATCTTAGGCCGGCACATTCCTTGACAAATGTCATTTCTTAATATGTGCCAAACCTCCTGCATGAAACAGAGGACAATGAACACAAAGGGCCACGAATGGCCAGTGAGTGGCGAATAAGAGTGTAGAGAGTGGGTCATTGGACAGGACTCCCATATTAAACTTTACATACTATGGGCTCAGGGACCATTGCAGAATAAAGGGCAGACAGATTATAAGAGCTATGGGATGAGGTATATGACCACATGGATACAGTCTTACAGGCTCCTGGGACCTTGTACATATGAACTTACAGCAATAGTGACAGCATGCACAAGATCCATGCAAAGACAAGCAAACAAAAACTCAGTACAGAATTCTAAAAATGGCCAGAAGGTCCCAATCTTAGTTGAAGAACTATTAGGCAACTGATTACTGCCATGTGATGAAGAGAAGATCTTCTTTAAGGGAATGATTCTAGATAGCTTAGACTCCAGTGGATGAATGTGCACTGAAAGACATCACAGGACAAAAAATTTGAAATAATTCCATGAATTCTATCAGACCACAATGCAATAAAGTTTCTAATCAATAGCAAAAGAATCTCTAGTAACTACATGAGCTCATGAAGATTAAACAACACTTGAATAAGGAATGGGTCAAAGAAGAAATTAAGAAAGAAATAAAAGCATTCCCAGAACTAAATGAAAATGAGAATACAATACAACAAAACCTCTGGGACACTTTAAAACTAGCCCTAAGAGCTCCAAGTGCCTACATTAAAAAGTCAGAAGTGTACATATAAATGACTTAACAGTACAACTGAAGACTCTTGGAAAGGCAAGAAAAAAACAGACCCTAAAACTAGTAGATGAAATAACAAAAATCAGAGCATAAATTAGTTGAAACAGAAACAAAGTAAACAATCCAAATTATCAATTAATCTTAGAGTTGTCTAAGACAGACAGACAATTACCCCAGTTAACCTGAAGAAAGAAAGAACAAATCCAAAATATGAAAATCAGAGGGGAAAGGGGAAGAACCACAACAGACACCGAAAACGTTAAACCTAGAAGAGATCAACAACTTAAATAGACCCATATTGAAAGAGCAACATAAGTCTCTCAACTAAAAAATCGAGCCACAGATGGATTCTCAACAAAATTCTAATAGACATTCAAGAAAAAATTACAACCAATATTTCCTAAATTATTCAAAAAGATAGAAACAGGGAGAAATCCCAACTCCTTCTATGAAGCCACTAGCATGCTAATACCAAAACCAAGTAAAGACACAATCAATAAAGATAACTATAGACCCATTCCTTAAACAACGTAGTAAAGATTCTCTACAAAGTACTTGCAACCTGCATACAGTCACACATCTAAAAGATGATCCACCATGATCAAGTGGACTTTATTATAGAGAGGCGAGGATGGTTCAATATACGTAAGTCAATGTAATAAATCATATAAATGGACTTAAAGACAAAAGTCACATGATCATCTCAACAGATGTAGGAAAGGTCTTTGGCAAAAGTCAGTTGCATTCATGTTAAAAGTCCTGGAGGGAGTTGAACTGGAAGGAACATACCTCAATATAATTAAAGCTACTGACAACAAAACCACAACCAACATCGTTCTAAATGGTCAAAAACTGGAAGCATTTCCATTAAACTCAGGAACCAGAAAAGGATGTTCATTGTTTCCATTCCTTTTAAACACGGTGCTTGAGACTCTTGATTGAGCAATAAGACGAGAGAAGGAAATTAAAATGAGTACTTTCTTGGGAAAAAGGGGGTCAAATTATCACTATTTGCCTCAGAGAATATGATATATACAAGGGATCCCAAAAATTCCACCATAAAATGGTTTAAAATGATCTATACATTTTCACAAAGTGCCAAGTTACATCAAATAACAAAATGAGCAATCTTTCTATATACCAATAACAAGCAATTGGAGAAAGATTTAATGGAAAGTCTCCCATTCACAATAGACTCAAAAAAAAATCTACACATATGGGACTGGAGAGATACCTCAACGGTTAAGAACACTGGTTGCTCTTGTATAGAATCTAGATTTGAATGCTAAGACCCACAGAGTGGACAACAGACATCACTCAATTCTAGGGGATCAGTCACAATTGTTTGACCTCTACAGGCATTGCACAACATGAGTGCAATTATATATGTGCAGGCAATACACTCATACACATAAAATAAAAATAATAAAATATGGTTAGAACTCCAGAAATGATCCTAACCACAGACATTAAAAATTGAAAACACTAAGCCTTTAAATAAAGAGCTAGAGAAAGATATCAGGAGATGGGAGTGCATACTGTACTTATAGATTGGCAGAATTAATATTGTGAAAATGGCAATCCTCCAAAAAGCATTCTAGACATTCAGTGCAACGCCAATCAAAATACCCACAAAATTCCCACAACAGTATTCACAGAACTTGAAAGAACCATCCTAAAATTCATATGGAATCACAAAAGACTTTGGATAGCCAAAGCAACAATGGGTAAAAAGAGCAATGCTGGGAGGATCATTATACCAGATATGAAATTATATAAATATATATATATATTACAGATCCATAGTCATTAAAACAGCAAGGCGTTGGCACAAAACCAGAATTGTATAACAATGAAACATAATTGAAAACTCAAAAATTAGTGCATGCAATTTCAGCCACCTGATATTTGACGAAGAACAGGCCATTGACAAATGGTGCTGATATAACTGGATCTTCCCCTGTGGAAGATGAAAGAGGACCCTTAAGTTTCAACCTATGAGAAGTCAATTCCAAAAGGAGTAAAGTCTTCAATATAAAACCCCAACTCTGAAACTGCTAAAAGGAAACATAGACAGTACCCTACAAATATGGTTAAAGGACTTTCTAAATTGAACAACAGTTGCTCTGGCATTAAGGTCAACAAGAAACAAGTGGCACCTCACTAAACTAAAAGGTTTCTGCACAGCAAAAGAAACAAACAAGGAAGTGAAGAGGAAACCCACTGAGTGGGAGAAAATCTTCAGTTGCTACATATCTGACAGAGGCTTACTGTCCAAAATATACAAAGAACTCAAAAAACAAAGAAAAAAATTAATGACACAATAAAAAATGTGCTAAGGATCTAAACAGAGGGTTCTCAAAGAAAGAAAGAAATGTACTTTAAAAGTACTAAACGTCCTTAGTAATTACTGAAATGAAAAATCAAAGCCAATTTTTCATCTTACTCCATTCAGACTGGCCAAGTTCAGAGAATAAAAGGCATCATATGCTGCTGAGGAAAAAGGGAAACGCTCATTTGCTGTTGGTGGGAATGCTATCTCATGAAAACACTATGGTAAGCAGTGTGGAGAACTCTTAATTTTTTTTAAAAAATGAATCTACCATACAATCTGGTTATACTACTAGTTGGCATATAACCAAAGGACTCATCCTGCTGCAGATATCCCTGTACATCTAACTTCATTGTTATTCTTTTCACAATAGCTAAGAAATGGAAACAACCTAAACATCCCTCAGCTGACAAAGGGATAATGAAAATATAGTACACCAAGAGAGGTGGGACCACATGGGACAGTTATCAAGTGAGAAATGGGGGAGATAGAGATACTTCAAATGGGGAGGGCACGGAGGGAGGGTTAGAAGGGAGGGAAAGAGGGAGAGATAAATAATAGTGAAAAATCAGAGGGAATCATATTTATTCAAAAACTTACTGAAAAGTTTTATATATGATATCTCTACATAAGTCCACATGAATAGCTGGATTATATAAGACGAAACAGTGCCAGACAGGAGAAACCTTTGTTTGGTTGCTTGTTAGGGTATACCAAGAGAGCACACAAATTCCTCAGGCTTTTGCTACAGCCATTAATAGCCTCCCAGAATTTGAAGGTATGACCCTATTGCTGAAGACAAGATGTACTCCAGACACTTGATTTGGAGTAATGGAGCTGGAAATGACCTGGAAGCCTCCTCTCCAGAAGGCTAGCTTTCAAAGGTTTGGAGAGTAGTATACAAACTGCTAAGGGAGAATATTAATCAATGGCCCAACAGCAGCTTCAAGGCCAAATAACTACATCAATGACTGGCTCAGCGAAGGACACTGGTGTAGTAGTGGCACTTTTAACTTGGGGGTAATCATCAGCTGTGTAATTGAACTTAAATCCCACTCAAAAGGAGGAAACTCATGTGTAGTACTGTAAACATATCCAAATATGGCTGGGGAGATCATAGATCTTAGAGAAAACTCCAAAGATGTCACATCCCTAGCCAAATGTAGTTTCTTACTATGTGCTAATTATGGATCATTATATTTGCATACAAGTATCCCAGCCACCATTCATCAAATAATTTTCTTTTCAAGTGATGGAGATTACTACAGAATTCCACAACTGTTCATATCCAGAGATTTTCTGTGAATTGCCCAAGTTTAACTGACACATTTAGGATGTCACCTCTACACCCAAGGCTCACTGAACATAGAACAAAGGGTAAAGAGAACACTAATGCATTTTTTTAGCTCCCATCAATGAAGCTCCCTCGTGGAACAGAGATATACAAAAGGTCACAAATAGTCAAAGACAGAGAATAAGAGTCTTCAGAATGTAGTTCCTTGGTCAGGTCTCTTAATATAGGAACTCCACCCACCCAGAGCTCAGGGACCATTGCTGAAAAGGGAAGAGAAAGATGGTTAAGAACCAGGGAGGAGTTGCATGTTCATATGGAAATATAGTCCTTCAGGCTCCTAGAACCCTGCTCATATGAACCTACAGCAATGGTGTCAGCATGCACTCCTCTCAAGGAGACAAAAATCCAGTATAGAACTGTGTAAATAGACAGCAGGTCCCAATCTTAGTTGAAGAATTATTGGTAGCTGATTACTGAGAAAGATCTGATCTTCTTAAGGGATGGGATTCTGGGTGGGATAACTAGACCTCAGTGGATTTCTGGGGACACTAGTTTGACACAACAGGTCTTGATATAGATGACAAAATGTATGAATTCCAGTGGGGGGCAGGGGGAGTCGTGGACAGGTGTCAGTGGGGGAAAGGAACATAGAGATGACTGGAATGGTCTGTGTGAAATACCCAAAAATTCAATAAAAATTTTACACATACAACAAAGATTGTAAGTGTCTAAGTTGATGAATGAACAAAAGGACATTGGCTTTCAGGCCTCTGGAAACTCACTCATGAACTTGCAACAATGGTGACAGCATATACAAAACCCATGCCAAATCAATCAAACAAAATCCCAGCATAGAATGGGAGGTAATGATTAGCAGGCCCCAACCCTAGTTGAGGAACTATTATTGACAAATGATTACTATGGGGTGAAGAAGAATAAATCTTCTTTATGGGTAGGCTGACCAGAAGTCAGTGGATGAACCTGCACTAAGGAACATCTGAATACAGGTCATACAAATGCTTGATTGGATAAGACTTAATATACGTGACAGAATACTGGTGGGGGTGGTATTGGAGGCAGGGAGCATGGAGGGCTAAATTTGAGTAAGATGTATTACATGGAATGCGCAAAATCTCAATTTAAAAATGGGAAAAGAAAAATGAAAACGAAGTACGATTTGGATTATTTTGAACAGGGTCCAAATCCTCGCTGTACTTCGCCTGTATGTGAACTTGAATCTGTGTTGACTCTCTGTGCCTCTGTTTGCACATTGAGGAAATGAGAAGCGTAAAATAGTATCTCCCTCAGGAGAGTGTTCTGAGAATGGATTCACATCACCATCAACAGAGGAGGACCGTGAACCAGCATCCATGCTTCCTTTTGTCAGGTGACTGTGATCCACTTCCTGTGCCACAGTGAGAACTGACACTGGTGTTGGGGTGTGCACTGGCAACCCTGCAATCTGGTGTGTTGAAGGTTAGCCTTGATTTGGTGAAGTAGAGACCCCGGGTCCTAGGGGTACTTTGTCATGGCTGCTTTACACTCTGTGAAGCTATTAACTTCTGTTTTCTCACTTATAAAAGGAAATGGAGAAAAAATGATTCTAATATATTTCTGCATTCTTTAAAATGTTTTTCTTTATTACTTTGTGTATTTCTAATGTGGGTTTACGTGGTGTATGGGGAGGGCTATGTAAATACCGTGGTTTGTGTATGAAGGGCAGAGGACAGCTTTTGTGCGTCAATTCTCTCCTTTCACTGTGGATTCTGAGAATTTAACTCAGGCCGTGAGACTTGTGTGTCAAATGCTTCTATCCACTGAATCATATTTAAGTATTCTTCCATGAATGATGGCTGTGAAAGAAAATAAACAACATCACCAATTTCAAAATTCACCTGAAAACTATTTTTAAAAATCCCAAACCTTGCCTGCTTACCCTCAATAGTTAACAATGATAGAGTAATATTTTTTTTTCAGAATTTTCTTTCTTCATTTCCAAAACACAGCGTCAGTGCTTATATATCCCCTCTAAACCCAAAGCAACAGATCTGAGGAATTGACACCCACCGGGGGAGTGAAGATATAGTAGCTACATTTCAAAAAATGTAATGAGAATCCCGGGGAGTGAAGCCAGTTAGTGAACCAACCTGAAGAGTTCCAGGAAGCACAGAGGAAGATGTGTGAATCTGTTGCTACTGCTTCATATCTTTAAAATGTCTCTTGGGAAAGTCAACCTGCAAATCTTTGAGTTATATGTGTTTGCTGCATTCTTCTTGTAGGATCATGAAAACAAAAGGTACCAACTAAGACAATGCAGCCTAGTAGAAACTGTTTGCCCTCCAGGACACCTAGCCTACCAACCACTTGCAGAAACAGTGGCAAGAGGAATGCCCAGTGTGTCTGCAGTAAGTAAACTTGCTCCTCATTGGAGGAAAGACTCTGAAAGCTGAACAAGATTTATAGCTATTTAATTTTTTGAGAACACAAGGGGAATAGAAAATGTTGTGCAATTAAATTATACAGGGAAAGCCAGGTAGGATGTTGCATATGTGGGAAGCAGAAGAGGAGTTCAAGGATAGTCTGAGTTCTCAATCAAAAACAACAACAAAACAATGACTTTAAAAAAAATGTTTATGAAACATTTGACTCTAACCAGAGCTATAGAGGAATTTGAAATGCTCTTAAATAGTCACCTGCCAAGTGATGGGTTTCGTACAAGTGTAACAATGAAGAGGAAAGAAGGAAGTACATAAGTCAGAGCCAAACAGTTAAATAAATCAGCCACGTTGAAGTGGATAAGAACAAAGTATGTAACTAAAAACTTTAATGATCAAATACTAGCAAGAAATAGAAAATAGAAATCCTGGCAAAACCTAGGGGAAAACGAGCACGCAAGGGAAAAAAGGTAAAATTACATTAACTTCATTAGTGAGCTGAAAACGGTTACTTTAATGAAGGCTATAATTATCTACATGGAGGGCCTACTTATGCTTATTAACAGAAGCTTAGGAGCTTGAGGTGATTCCCGGAATCTCCTGGATCTATGCACTGTTTCTCTCAGCCCTTTGAATAACAGTGGCTACTGATTCATCCTCAAAGGAATAATTTGGTGGAAGAAATGCTAGCATATCTTCTGTT
The DNA here is from genome assembly GCA_035773235.1 of Eospalax fontanierii. Taxonomy (NCBI): domain Eukaryota; kingdom Metazoa; phylum Chordata; class Mammalia; order Rodentia; family Spalacidae; genus Eospalax; species Eospalax fontanierii. The sequence goes on along the minus strand of CM069547.1, from coordinate 45,688,398 downwards.
TGGTTGTTTGTTTCACGTGTAATTGTGTTGTTTCAAGAGCTTTGAGGAAACTGCATTTTCAGTGTACACAGAAACACTTGGGCGAACAAGTGGGTAGAGTTTAGTGTTTTGTCCAACTAGGAAAATGAAATTCTCTAAACGAGAGAGGCAAAGAAGGATAAGGGGAAGAGGACTGGGTGTGACTGCTGCCGGCAAGGGCAAAAAGAAGTCTGCAGAAGACAGTGCGTGCATGATCCCCACTGGCAGACAGTCCCTGGTCAGTGACGCCAAGGGTCCTGAGTGCCAGAAACGTACAGAAGTGCTACACCTCGCGTTTCCACAAAGTAGTAAGAAAGCACCGTAAGTCCCTGCACCACGTGCCTAAGACTTCAGTCCTCTTCCTGTTTCCCGACTGCTAGAAGATTCAGACAGAGTGTAGGGCCTGGTGACAGCCACAGCACAGTAAATGAACGAGAGAAGTGGTGAATCCATTATTATTTGTTCAGCACTAGAGATGCAATGCTGGGCGATCCTCACGCTAGGCAGCAAGTTCTTTTCCAAAGACCTCCACTCCAGCCTGAGAAAGGCAGGATCCGGGGAACCTAACTGAAACAAAAGCTGACCAGAAAGGCGGATTTTTTTTTTTTTCTTCATGTACATGCTTTAAAAAATAAAATTCCTTTTAAGTATTATTTGTTTGTTCTGTGGAGATGAGTGTGGGAAGCATGTGCTAGAGCCGTGAGTGACGATCAGAGGACTGCTTTGGGGAAGCAATTCAAAGAAATCTCACTAGCTCGTTTTGAGGAATCTTGCTCGCATCGTGTCCCACCCACCCTCACTTGACTTGTTTTCTGGGTAGTCCATACTCCTCCAAGAACACAAAGTTGTCCCTGGGAACTGAAGGAAAGGTGGATGGAAAGTAAATTCCTGAACCCCTAGCAGAATGATGGCTCATTTGAGACTGTAATTTTATTGATTGATTTCAGTAATTGTTTATTGAGTCCCTACTGTGTATGAGATATGTTTCTGGACATTGGGAGTATAGCAATAAACTAGCATAGAATTCTAGAAATAACAATGTATTTCTTGCACATAACTAATGTTTTAAATCTAACAATAGATGCATCTTACTATAGATTCCAGGAACACACCACAATCCCAGCACTGGGGAGACACAGGAAGAGACATCTTTGTGAGTTTGAGGCCAAAGTCGGTCTATACAATCAGTTCCAGACCAGACAGGTTTGTATAATGAAACCACAGTTTTTATTTTTAATAAATGTAAATAAACAAAGCTTACTATAGATGAGATAATAGCTTTCAAACCCTCAGGGTAGATATTATCATAATATATTCCTTATAGATGAAGAAACTGAAGTTAAGGATTTTAGTTCTTGTTCCTGAGGTCACAGAATAGAAAAAGCAGATAGATGACAGGAACCTCGACATTTAGAGACAAATCTCATGTCTAGAGTTACGTTTATGAACTGAAGTGTAAGCCTTCTAAAATTCTGCTTCAGCCTTCCAATGGTGGGGTTCCATGTGTGAGCCGACATACCTGGCTTTCTCTCTCTCTCATTCTCTTTCTCTCTCTCTCTCTCTTTGCCACCTTCATTTTTAGTTAACAAAATGTAACTGCGATTTTCAAATAATTAATTGAATTTTAAAACAAGCCTTCATTCTTGCTCTTTCACTGGCATAAAGAAAGAAAGTCACTCTGAGGGGCTCTGAGTAGCCCTCATTTCTTCTGAGGATGCCGTCTTCACATCCCCTCCTAGGTGAGGGGCGCTGTCTGTACTCCAGCCTAGTTACTGCTCAGTCTGTTACTGCTTACTCCTCTGCCTTCTCCATAAGATCTGACCGGCTGGGGTAATGTCTTGGGAACTGTAACCTTAGAGCATAATGTTTGCTTGAGAAGAATGAAATTTAAGACAACAGCAGCAACAACTCGAAGGAAAAAGATAATTACATAATTAAATTCCCCTGGGAAGTGAGGAAGCAATATAAGGATGCAAATATAGGAGAGAAAAGTTTTTTTCAAGCAAAATTTAACATAAAGAAGACTGAAATCACAATGAGGATGAGGTCATAGATCTTACTGCAACTGGATCAGATAAGCAGCTCTTAATTTCTATCAGCTAAGTCTAAAGCAGTGGCCACACACATCTTTTCTAAAGAATGCAAATACAGATGTAATATCACTATGTTAACAAACACTGATAGAAACCAAAGAACAAGGGAATCTCTTCTGCTAATTCCTAAGAATGTTGGAGACTCAAAAGAGGGTGACATCAAGTTCCTGATAATGTCCAGGACTGGCCAATAACTATGATGGTAAAGCTTTTCTTCTGTTGCAAGACCTAACTGGCCTAGCAAACTGGCTCAGAACATAAATGCACTTGTTGGATTTCCTCCGCTGCGTTACCTCTTAGTGGAGAATGTTTCAGAGTGGGAATGACACCAGGTGGGGAAGGGAGGAAGGACTGAAACTGAATGTTCGGAGAGGACACAGGTGCTCACTGTCCAGCCTTAGGCAGAACATAGGTTTGCAGAAATTTATAGTCAGCAATACAGAATAATAAGCACCCTTTCATTCTTATGGAAAGACTTTATATGCTCTGTTTTATGCCAATAGGGATTTTATTAGTGCAGTTTGAAATACTAAGAGGTGGTTAACGTTGATAAAATATGCGTTAAATGCATCTGCTAAATGCTGTCTAAAAAGGAACAAAACAAAAATTTCCAGATCAATTAGGTTTGAAGTTTTCATTATTTATTTATTCATTCAAATTATGTGTATGCACGTGTGTCTGTATGGAAGTATATGCACCATGTGTGTGCAGTGTCCTCAGAGGCCAGAAGATAGCATCACATATCTGGGAGCTGGAGTTATAGCCGTGGTGAATTCCTCCCTCTTGAGTGCTGATAACTGAACTTGGTTTCTTTGCAAGAGGTGTAAATGCTCTGACCAGCTGGGCCATCTCTCCAGTCACAAGGTCAGCAGAGTTTAAGAAATGATAAATGGAGTAAAAGAAAATAAAGAAAGATATTTTCATTGTATTTGTGTATGAGAGAAAGACATTTTTCTTCAGATTCCAAAAAGAAGCTTGGTGTGGTCATGCACATGTTTTCCCATCACCCCAGAGACTAAAACAGATTGCCATGAGTGTAAGGTTAGCCTTTAATACATAGTAAGTTAAAGGCCAGCTTCAGCAACAGAGAGCCTGATTCAAGATATTAAAAACTATATCCCCCCATACCCACAACTATACACACATACCTACATACAAACATGCATACGATATTTCAAAAAGAAGATCACTTACTTTTATTAAGAGGCACAGGAAAGCTACTTATGGAATCTGTGTTCATGAAAAATTGTGATATATTAGGACCTGAGAAATAACTTAGTAAAATAGTGTATAGAAAAATAGATCACTAAATACTTAAGGGAACATGATCCAGGAAGTGAAACGTGAACTGGACTTTAAAGAAGGTGTAAGAATCTGTCCAGTGCCATCCATAAGCAGTCCTGCAGCAAAGCAAAGATGACATGAGAATACCAGAATCAGGGAAGGGGTAATCCAGAGATTAAAATTCTAACAGAAGTGCTGGGGAGATGGTTCGGTGTGTAAAGTGCTGGTCTTTCAAGCAGAAGGACCTAGGTCAGATCCTAACACCCATGTCAAAAAAAAAAAGCTATACTTAGAAGCATGTGCCTTTAAACTCAGAGCTGAGCAGGTAGAGATAAACACATTGCTGGAGTTCACTGGCCAGTCCACCTAGCTCAGTCCACGAGTTCAGTGAAGAGACCCAGTCCTAAAAAATGGGATGGAGAAAGACTGGGAAGATATGCAGCATTGACCTCTTGTTACCATATGCATGCATACACACATGGGCACATACCTACAGCAGACACATACACACATACAGAAAAAGATACCAATCAATAACTCATTCCAATAACAGTCATGTAATAAGAGTAACCCCTGACCCACTCCTCAAGTAAGTATAATTATCTGTGCTACAGTGAGACTAAAGGCAAAAGTGAAAGAAAGAAATAATTCTGTAGTAGGAACAGAAACACAGGGCGGCGAGAGGATGGGAGACCACTGTTCCTATATCTGGGATCTTCTGGCCCTCAACATCCTGGGTTTAGGGTAGCCTAGATGACCTCTGAGTTACAATATGTGATCATGTCTATGCTCCTGCTTATCAACCATCTCAGCATCCTGTGTCTGGGATTCGTAGACCTGGATTTCCTGTCTGAAGAGAAGGTTGCAGGCTACCCCACCTCCTCTTTGCTGGAGAAAACGTGAGTCACAAATTCCAGCTTGACTTTGTGGCAGGCATTCCTGAGAGGGCTGCAGATGCCAAACCAGCACCCCGCCATTTAGTGATGATTGTAACCATTTCACAGTAAAGAAAGAAACCTTCAGGTATCAGCTGTGACATGTGCCACCTAAAACAGTGTGATAAATTTGTGTCATTCCTTATCTATGAACTAGGTACAGGATTAAACTCACCTCATGCATGTGTGTGTGTGTGTGTGTGTGTGTGTGTGCGCGAGTGTGTGTGTGTGTGTGTGTGTGTGTGTGTGTGTGTGTGGTCTGTGCATGTGCCTGTATGTTCATGGGGAGGCCATGGTAAGTCTTTGAGTGTCTTGCTCCGTCACTCTCCATCTTATTCCCTTGAGACAGTCTCTCATTAAATCTGGAGTTATCCTGTAGCTAGAAATTCCCAGGAATCTTTTTGTCTCCACTTCCCACAGAGTTGGAGTGATAGCACATATGGCCATGCTAGGTGTTTTAAGTGGGTGCTGTGGATTTGAACTCAGGTCCTCAAGCTTGGACAACAAACACTCAGGTAATGAGACATTGTCTCAATCACATATTAATTACTACTGAAATAATTATTCATTTAATAAAGCAGTGAGGGGTATGTTATTACAACCCTCTACACCTCCCATTACACACCTCTGCATTTGTGTCTTGATAAAAAGGGTACACCAGGGAATCTTCATGATGAAACAAGGCAGAGAGAATGGAGGCAAAAGTACAGAGATTTTGAGAAGAGAAAGAAAAAGATAGCTGTGTTTTGCCTTGTTTCGAAAGAGGAAGCAGAGGAAGAACTTAACACGTGGTGTGGTCTGTGCCATTTTTATTATTCTCCCTTAGAGATAGGTAAGGGAGACAGATCCACTAGAACATTGAGACTTGGAACTGCTAAGGAAAGTCACACACTGGGATTATCAAGCTGCACTGTTACAGGGACCACAATATTCAGCAGAAAATTTGGAAGCTGCAGAGGGCGATATACTGATGTCCTAAGACTGCGGGATGTAGAGCAGTAGTGTGAGACTAAAAGATCCAGGTATGCACATTGGAGATAAGCAAAGTGGTCGCACATTGTCAAAGATTTGTGTTCTTTAGAATTTTCTTGGTGTATCTTCAAGTTTTCATGAACAATTTTGTTTTTCCCTATGAGCTAACTATCTTTCTCTTGACTTAGTTATGATAATTCTAAGCATCAAATTTGAGTTGTAAACTATTTTCCTTCCTGTGGTAAGAAAATGTTCATGGTATCTTGAACAACTGGCTTGAACTTTATACCAAGGATTTCTCTTAGACGAATACAGTTGTTCATCTAATTTCAATCCATGTGGCATTCTGCCACAAAGACAGGACGAAAGCTACCATGTGGGAGTCCTGACCTGTTCTCCTGGGCAGACTGGAGCAATCATCAGATGAAATGGGCCCAAGTTCACAGAGAAAGTTCAGCTTCATGAATTCTCGTTATCATACTCCAAAGAACCATATGCATTTTGTATTGCTTCTGAACTAATATTTTCCACATAGGGAAATTTACGAGCAATAAAATGCGGAAAAGCCTCTCCAGGGATGCCCAACTGTGAATGTGATTCAGTTTGCAGCTCTTCACAGTTGCAGGGATAAAGGGAACCCATGAGGTCAGGCCTGTTGTCTTTCATTGACTTTTCTCCTCCAGAGTCCTAAATGAAAACTCTGTGATTGCATAACATTTACTAGCTGCTTCACATTGGACCAGTCTTTCACCTTTTGCTTCTTCTCCCTCTCGCTCCATATTGCTTCCTCTTCGTTCAAAATATACCCATGGTCGCCGTCATTTGTGCAAGGCATGAACTTCAACAGCAATGAATGTAGCCATGTAGTCAGGTACCCAGGTACCCAGCAGGTATTCTTTCATGTTTGTGTGTGTGTGTGCGCATGGACACAATACACATGTATGAGTACTTGGACAGAGAGCCCAGGGTTTAACACTGAGTATCCTCCTCAATTATTCTCCACCTTCTTTTTGAGACAGGGTCTCTTAATGAACCTGTAACTCTTGGATTCAGGGAGACCTGCTAACTGACAAGCTGGAGATATCCTCTTGACTGTCCTCCTGTGCAGAGATCACAAGGCTGCTGCCACACCCAGCCCAGCTCTTTTACATTGATGCCTGGGACTAAGTCAGACCTTCATAGCGTGTAGCAACTACTTTATCCACTGAGAAAACTACCCAGCCCACCGGATGTTATTTTTGATCAAGATTCTTATGATATTCATTTAAGAGAAATAGAAAAAGAAAAAAATCTAAATATTGAAACTATCATAGAGAAAATGTTACAAAACAACAAGAAACATACATATACATCTCAGTTAACACATGGATTTGCCTTATTTAATCAAACATCTATTGTTTTATTTTTAAGTCTTGTTTTATTTAGTTATTTCATACAGTTTAAAGTTTAGGCTATTGTCTCTCTCTCTCTCTCTCTCTCTCTCTCTCTCTCTCTCTCTCTCTCTCTCTCTCCCACTCTGCAAGAAAGTACAAATGGAAGTCAGAGGACAACTTTCAATAGTTCTTTTTCTTCTTCCTCTATGTGGTTCTTAGGAACTGAAGTCAGACTTGGAAGTTGGTGTCTTTGTTCTCTGAGACATCCCACGGACCCTATATCTTGTTTTAAATCAAACTAAAATATCAATGTATGTAGAGGTGCACGCACATGTTTTCTTATATCTCTAATTATTTTGTCATATACGCTTAAACAATAAATAACCTCATGCCATAGTCAGTACTAGTATTCTTCTATAAATACTGTGAGATCTGAGATCAGTTTGCTCAGAAAAGAAGGCATGGCAATATTTCCACACTGTTGAATTAGCTTATCAACTTGTGTGAATACTTCAGATGGGTTATCACTGAACTCATTAAATTTTGAGTAAAGAAATATCTTTATGTTTTAGAGTCTTCATAAATATTAACATAATCAATTTCCCATTAGTTTTATCTTTTAAAATGTCTTTCAGCAAATTTTAATAAAGTCTTCATTTAAGACTTGCAGTAGAATTATTAGATGTATTCAAAAATGTCATAAATTTTATAACTGTCTATTGATAGCAACAAATATAACAAATTATATAAGCAATTCTATGAGTTTGTGTATTCTTTATTAGTTCAGCACATTGTAAAATTTTTATTTAATGAGATTGTTCTTTGCATGTGCTTCTAGTTTTTATATATCTTTTATTTTAAGGTTCTAAATCCCATTAAACCTTGTTGAGGAAAATCAATTTTTCCAGACGTCATTGTCTCATTCCTGATTTTAGAATGTGTACTTGAATATTTCACTCACTTTCTGAACATTTTGATATTTGCAAGTATCTTTTCCGATGATTTGTAATTCCAGCCCTGCCATAAACCATTTCCACACATGTTTGCGCCCCATTCTTATTTCATTTTTCAGTTCCACTCATCTATTTGTCTATTGCTGTGTGTGGTAATTGATTTGGGGAGCCAACCTAACTGATGGAGGGAATATACAGATAGCTGGTAAAGCATTATTTATTCTCACTCATTGCATTAAATATTTTGAATAACTCAGTAGGTGCTGAGACCAACTGTCTGCTGAAGGAGAAACTCAGGTGGCTTAGCAATTGATTAAAATGAATGGGCTGTTCCAGGTACTGCTTTGAAGATGTTTCTGAGTAAATTCACAACTGAATCTTGAACTACATGAGGAAGATGTGCTGTGGGGCCACCAGGACTCCTTCCACTGGGTTAAGGTCCTGGCTGAGACAAAAGTGTAGAGAGAAAATTGACTCCTGCTTTCTCTTTTGGAGCTGAGATACCTTCTCCCTCTGTCTGAGAGTTAAGCACTTTGGGTCTCTGGGTCTTGCACCTTCAGCCTGTTGCTTTCTGTGCTGTAGTTGGATTAGTCAGAATCTGTGATCATTGGATTCAGCAAGAAACATTACCTCAATAAATAAAGCAGAAAATGTCAACAAAGACGTGGACATCAACTGCATAACTCCACAAAAACATGCACACACTTGCACATACATGCAATGCTCCCACCACTTGTAAAGAAGCAAAAAATGCAAGTACCCCAGATGTTCACACACATGTAAAAAGTAATTAATTATTTAACATAAGTAAATGAAACTAATCCATATTGGTCTGCTAACATTTTGTTAACACTTTAATGCTGATTAAAATGAAATCTTATACAGTGTGGTGGCACACCCTTTAATCTCAGCACTCAGGAGATAGACAAAGGTGGATCTCTATGAGATCAGGGCCAGTCTGGTTTACATAGTGAGTTCCAGAGCATCTGGGACTACAGAGAGATCCTGTCTCAAAAAAATTTATGTCAAGATTCAAAGAGAACCCTTTCCTATCACATTAAGTATAAGATGCATCATAATTTCTAAAATACCACAATATGAATGAATATTAATATTTTAATATTAATGTTTTCTTCTTTTTCTATAGACTACACAATTTATATAAGAATGGTTTTCAGCTTCTTGAGGTTTCATAAACTAAACTCTGAAACCAAGTGTTGTCATTTGGAGAAAGATAACATTCACTTACTAATTAACCCTGTTTGAAGTTATAAATTTGCCTGTATTACAGTACTGAATATTCTTGCATATATGCATCGATGAGTGCATTTACACAGATATATTTCTGTTTAGTGAATAATACTTTATGTCATAGCTGACACACTGTATTTATAAGATGTGAACTGACACTTCTGTATGTGCTCCTGGGACTTTGCTAACAGTCTTTCCCATTTTACCTGGTTGGCAGCCATCTTCACCTTGGCTGACTTATCACTGACTTTTGCTTACAATCTGACTAGAGCTTTTACCTCTTCTCTGACTAAAGATCATTTTCCTGAAAGAAGTCCTTTGTACTCCAGTGTCTGATAAGTCCAGACTTACATATCAAATCTTGCTTAGCTTTTCTCCTAAGCAGCGTAACAGAAGACAAGAAATGGCAGGGCTTAATTCCAACTAAAGATGAAACACGAAAGAGGGAGATCAGGGAACCTGATTTTTTCTTCCCCAAAGATAAAACCCTTTAAATCCTTCAGTAAGATTCTGTGAAAACTTACAATAACAGAGAGAAGGAAATGTCTAGAACTGCAGTGACAAGTCCATTTAACAATAGTTCAGTAATTCTTTATCACCTCTATTGTCAATGTATTCAATGACCAAAAAAAAAACCTTGCATACTTGCAAAGATGAAGGTATATCCTGTGAGAACAAGTGTAGGATTCTCCACTAAGAGGACTCTGGTAAATAAAATAAGAGGGTGCAACACCTGTTGTAAAAACTGTGGCAATTCCCATATAAGCAGTATTAATAGAATCTATATCATATACTAATCTTCTTGATATGCAGCTTGGACTAGCCAATGATTGTTAAATAAGCAGGAAAAGACAGGCCAGTATTTGCTATATATTGCAAGGGTACACCTAAGCATTGAAAACATCAGCCCAATTGCTCCTCCAGAGAACAAAATAAGCAGAACTTTGAGGCTTGGCTGTACCACCTAAGATGTGTGGAAAACTATAGTCACTTGAAGATGAGGTGGTGGGAGTGGCGTGGTGTGGTGCTGGCAGGCAATGAACAAAAATATTAACCCAATCATTCTAACAAAGAAGCATTATCATTGAAATGATGCAGTGTAGTACCAGATTGGGCTGTTAGAGTGCTGGTGAGTAATGCTTGATTTCATCCTATCAGAAGCAATCAAGAAATGGATGACCTTGGCTCTTTGTGCCTCGGTTTCCTTTTTAGAAAGACGAGGAAAAATCCACGTTGCCCACAATAGGAAAATTCAGGTAGAAAATATATGACCAAGCACCAAATGAAAGCAGAGTTATCGTGAATTACATGTGTCAGATTCAAAAGCTGAAGATGCCCAAAACTCAGCAACAATGGAGGAAAGCAGACTTTTTTGTATTTGCAATTATTTTTTTTTGTTCTACTAAAAGTAGAAGCAGAAGAATCTTAATGAAGTTATCATACTAGCAAAGAAAATTAAAATGGTGTCTGGAAAGATGGCCATGGGGAAAGCTTCTGGTGTGATATTTTAAAGGTTAATTACAACAATCTAGAATCTCCTGGGCAAGGAGTCTCAATGAGGAATTGTGTACATCAGACTGGCCTGTGGCATGCCTGTGAAAGACTTCCTTTTCTAATACTTATTTTTATTGAATTGTTGAGTATTTCATAAAATAAATCTTAATCATACTTAGACTTCCTCCCCATCTACAGTCCCCATACGCTCCCCTTAGATTTCATGCATTCATATGCTAAGTTCCATCTAGTCTTCTTTGTTTTCCCAGATGGTCCTTCAGTGTGAGAGCATCAACTGGGGCCTCCTGACCTTTCCCCAGTTCTATTCCGAGTTTTTGTCTGGGTTGACTTTGTGTAGGTGTTATGCATGCTGTCACCACTGCTGTAAGTTCTTATGACCAAGTTCCCAAGCACTAGAAAACTTTATCCTTGTGGTCATCCACTACCACTGGCTCATACCATCTTTCCATCCCATCTTCTGCAATGGTCCTTGGACCCTGGATGGGTGAGGTTTCATATGAGTACTATTCAAGGACACACAGTCTGCTGCATGAGAAAACTTCTCCAGTGAGGGTTGGGAGAGGCATTACTATTCTCTCTACCCAGTGTTCCACTATGTTCTGTGAGACTTAGGTGTAGAGGAAGAAGAGTCACTTAAGGCTGGGCATATCACAGATGTGTGCAATCTCTATGTGGGACCAGTTGCAGAACTCTATACTAGTCTCCGTCTGTTGCAAAAAGAAGCTTCTTTGGTGAGTGATGATAAGTATACTTGTCTGTAAATATAAGCATCCATATCTAGCATGCATTAAGAAATTGCATGTGTCTAGCGATATGACAGAGGTAGGCTTTTCTGTAGGATCTATGACCTCTCCAGTCGTATGTATTTGACTATATTTACAGTACTACATATTGCTTCTCTTCCATTGACCAGGCTTTAATTTCAATTAGATAGCTGTTGATTACCCACAAGATAAAAGTGCCACTACAGCAGCAGTTATAGCTTCCTATGCTAGGCATTGTGATTAATAGGCTTTAAAGCTGGGCTGAACCATTGACTGATGTTCTCCTTTAGTAGCTTGCAAAGTATCTTCTCAGATTATGATAGCTTGTTCTCAGAGAGGAGTCTTTGAGATAAGTTCCAGCACCATTGCTCCAATACCCATGTATTGTAGGGAGGTCTCTCCTTTCTGGCACTGTGCTTCATGTATATAGCCTGTGTATATATACGTACCCTCACACACAGATATTGTATGTGTATGTATTAGTATCCTTTGTAATGAATATATCTCCTCTTATTTTTCATACCGCCTAAGCATTATTTCTCCCCTGTCTCTCCCTGTCTAAGCTTTCTTCCTTATTTCCCAATAAAGTACCCATTTTCCCCATCTCTCTCTTGCTACTACCTGTCTCCTATTGTCGTTTCTCTCTTGAGCTCCTTCTTCCCATTTACTCCCATGATTTCTTATAGAAGTCTCCTTCCTCCCTTCCCAATCAAGAACTGCTATTGTCCCCATTTTACCCTTGGGAACACCTGCTTCTTAATATCCCTCCTTCTCAGGCTCTTTCTTTCCCTTTACCTCCATGGATTCTTTCCATTTTCCTGGCTCTTGAAGTTACATTAGGATGATGCTAAGATTCACACATGAGAGAACATAAATTATTTTTCTGAGTATGTGTTATTATATTCAGTTTAACAGTTTCTAATTCTACTTATTTACCTACAAATTTTATGATATCATCTTTCTTTACCCTTAATAGAACTCCATCCTGTAAATGTACCACATTTTTATTATCCACTCACCAGTCAGGGACATTTAGGGTGTTTCATTTTCTTACCTATTGTGAAAAGAGCAGCAATAAACATGAATGTCTCAGTATCTTTGCAGTAGGATTAGTCCATTAGGTATATGCTACAGAGTGGTATAACTAGATAATATGATTTTTGCTATTTTAAGAGTTCTCCACACTGTTTTCCACAGTGATTGCACCCATGAGCAGTGAATGAGCTTTTCCCTTTCCAATCATTCTTGCCAACATTTGATTTCATTTGTTGTCTAAATCTTAGTCATTTTGAGTGGGGTAAGGTGAAACTTAAAGTGGTTTTGATTCGCATTTCCCTAATTGCTAAGAATGTTGAGCACATTTTAAAGGTGTTTCTAAGTCATTTTTTAAATTTATTCTTTTGAGAATTCTCTATTTAGATCTGTTAATTAGGTCATTCATTTTCTTGATTTTTGTTTTTTTGACTTCGTTTTGTATTTTGGATATCAATTTTCTGTCAAATGTGTGGATGGTGAAGGGAACATCCTGGTCTGTTTCCTGATTTTAAAGAATACTTACATATTTCACAATGTTGGCCACAGGTTTGTTGTATGTAGCTTTAATTATGTTGATATGATCATATGATTTTTGTCTTTAAGCCTATTCATATGATTTAATACATTTATTGATTTATGTATGTTGAACCATTCTTGCATTAGTGGAATAAAGCCAACTTGGTCATGGTGGATGATCTTTTTGACATGTGTCTGCATGTAGTTTTTACGTCTTTTGATGAGACTTTTTGTGTTTGTGTTCATTAAGAATATTGGCACATACTTTTTTGTTTTTGTGTCTTTGCTTGGTCTTGGTATTAGAGTAATAGTGTATGGTAGAAGGAGGTATGGAGTTCTCTCTCTGTTTTGAAGTAATATTGGCTGTAGATCTTCTTTGAAGGTCTTGTAAAATTCTACTAGAATCAATTTGGACCTGAACTCTTTTAAAATAGAAAGCTTTGTTTCACTCTTTCAATTTTCTTATTTTTTATTGGTCTCCTGAAGCTGTTGATCTCTTCTTGTTTTAACTTATGGTGGATCCATTGAGTTTAGAAATTCATCTATTTCTTTCAGATTTTCTGATTAAATAAAAATTAAATTTCTGTCTTTATTTATTTATTAATATTTATTTCTAATTTGATAAACCATAATTTTTAAGTACTCCCTTATAGTGACCTGGATCTTTCTGGGTGTCTGTTGTGATGTTTCCCCTTTAGCCTCAGATTTTGTTGATTTGGATTTTTTTGTTTTAGTTAGCTAGATTAAGGATCTGCCTCTCTTGTTTATCTTTTCAAAGAAAAGCTCTTAGATTCACTGGCTCTTTGTATTATTTTTTACTTGTTTCTGTTTCCCTTATTTCTGCTGTTTTCTTCTTGTCTGCTTTTTTTGGGTTTGTTTTGTTCTTGCTTTTTCAAATTCTTCAATTGTACCATTAAGTCATTTCTGTGTGCTCTTTCTGATGATTTAATGTAGACACTTAGAGCTATGAATTTCCCAGTTAAGACTGCTTTTAATGTTTCCCAGAGGTTTTGTTGTGTTATGTTACCATGTTTATTTAGTTCCAGGAATGCCTTTATTTCTTTCTTGGTTTCTTCTTTGACACATTCATAAAACAGGACTGTGTTGTTTGATCTCTGTCAGTTCATGTAGTTACTAGAGACTCTTTTTGTCAATTTTATGTTTTATTGTATTTTGGTCTGATAGAATACATGGGATTATGTCAATTTTTTGTTATTTCTTGAAGTTAGTTTTGTGTCCCGGTATATGATTAATTTTAGAGTTTATATTTCTTTTGTATTTCATGGGCTGCATGATAGAATATGTTTTCTTTGGGTGAAATACTCTGTTGATGTCTGTTAGGTCTACTTGATGTATGATATTGTTTAATTTAGATGTTTCTCTGTTTCTCCTTTGTTGAGATGATCTGTCTATTGGAGAAAGAAGGGTACTGAAGTGGCCTACTATTCCTGAGTTGTGGTTAACATGTTTCTTGAAGTCTATTTTTATGAAACTGGTGCATCAGAGTTCAGTGCATGTGTGTTCATTATTGTTATTTCTTCTTGGTGAATTGTTCCCTTGATCAGAATGTAGTGGCTTTCTTTATCTTTTCTGATTAATTTTAGCTTGAAATCAGTTTGTCAGATATTAGAATAACAACTTCTGGGGGTGGAGAGATGGCTCAGCTGTTAAGAGCACTGTCTGTTCTTGCAGAAGACCTGGTTCAAATCCCAGCACCCACATGGCAACTGACAACTATTTGTAAGTCCAGTTCCAGAGAGTTAAGAGCACTGTCTGTTCCTGCAGAAGACCTGGTTCAAATCCCAGCACCCACATGGCTACTAACAACTATTTGTAAGTCCAGTTCCAGGGAATCAGACACTCTTTTCTGACCTCCTCAGGCAGTGCACAACACAGGTGCACTTATATAACATGCAGGCAATACACTCAAACCATAAAAAAATATATTTTAAGAAAAGAATGAGAACTTCTGCTTATTTCTTTGTGCCATTTGTTTGGAATACTGTCTCCCATCCTTTCACCTTCAGTTGAGTCCATTGATATTTAGAGCTAGTGTTCAAAGCTATGGATTGATTTATCATTTAATTTCTCTTTTTGTTCTTAGTCTTAGTGTTTCTGTACTTTCAGTTGAAGTTTGGCTCTGCTTATTTCAACTATGGACATTGGTTTCCTTCTGGTCCGGTATGAGTGGTTAGTTTGTGTATGCCTCAGGTTCTCACATTTGATATTTTTATTAACTTAACAGGATGATCCCAAGCTGTTTAGTCAAAAGCTCTCCAGCAGAGGGAAAGGGCCTAGCTCCAGTTCAAGGCTATGTGTGGTCTAGTGACTGAGTACTGATAGGTTAGTCAGGAGGTCTCAGTTAGAAAAATCATGAGGAGGCCTAGCATCAAGGGGTGTGGAGACAGGATAGAGCAGGTCCAATTAGCTTGGCAGGGTAAGTATGGGCCCTGGAGAGGGAGAATGTAACTAGCATTGGTGTAGGAAATCAAGAAGCAGTGGGCAGTGTTTGGCTTAGGATGCTAGACTGGAGGTTTCAGGCAGGAAGAGCAGGAGGAGTCCTAGTTCTGGGACAGGAATGAGGACAGTGTAGGGAGGTGTAACTAGTTAATCAGAGTAGGTGTGTGTCCTGGAGCAGGAGCTGGAAGATTTTCTTAATTGTCTTAACTGAGGTAGGAAGACTCACCTTGAGTGTGGGCTGCACCGTTTCATAGGCTGGACTCTAGACTGCATGAAATGGAACTACAGGGTCTGAGGCCTGGTCTGGTCTGCACCCATTAATTTGTTGCCCTCTGCTCTTGACTATGGTTGCAGTGTGACCAGTTCTCTCAAGATCTAATCACTATGACCTTCCTGACATGTTGGACTATGACTTGAATTTGTGAGCTAAATTAAACTCTTACTCTCTTAAGTTGGTTCTGTCAGAGTATTTATCTCAGCAACCAAAAATAAGACTAAGACAGAGCCTTGCTGTGTAAGTTTAGATTCCAAAACCACATAGTAGCCACATCTGACTGTGTGCCACTGTAGACCCAGTGCCATGGGGTGAGGGAAGCCTGGAGGATAGGATGAGGCCTGCTCATCACTAGCCTAGCTTTAAGTTCAGTGGGAGAGCCTGTCTCAAAAGCATAAGGCAGAGAGTGAAAGATCAGGACACCTGATAACCTCCCTGGCCACTCAGAGCTCACATGAACAGGAACATGCCCCAACACACACAGGAGCACATACCAATAATACACATCTCATGAAATATACACTCCGAAAACTGTCAAATAAAATACTTCATACAACACATTAAAATAGGATAAAAGCTAGCACTACTCTATAAAATAAATATTGATAGTTTTGCCATGTTTCGTACAGTGTTAATCTGAATATTGCTATAGATTGGATCTTTAAATTACTTTGCGGAAGCCTATTACATGGTACATACAGAGATGATGGTGTCCAATCATTAGGGCTGCACCCCAACGATACAGGGAACTATATACTTAATTATGTAAATTATTTTTCATCTTGCATTTCCGTCTGTATAATTGGGATTAACGTTATTCAGTGATGGAGGAGATATTCATGCATAATTTATTCACAGTTAAAGAACCTATTTTTTCTTCATTGCTGTTTATTTTTAGTGGAAATTTCCACAAAAATGAAAGCCTTGGCTGATTTAGGTCAGAGACAGTCTTAGCATCCATTATGTGTACTTCAGAAACTGCTAGGACCTGGAGAACTGTGGTCAGTTTCAGTCCATTAAAGCACAGCTCTCTGATAGCTTAATGCATATCTTTTTAGCTGAGATTTTAAAATCTGAGGCTAGTCGAAGAGATTATCCTTAGTAGATAGAATAATAACTAAAATAGTGTGGGAGATGATATGATAGTCTATTTTCGTATTTTAACCCCACTCTTTGAAATGGTTTATGTATTAAATGATTACTGCAATTTAATGTATGCATTTATGGCTGTATGCAGCTTTCTGATTTTCATTAAGAAGATTCAGTTTATAACAACACCATAAGAACAGTCTAAAACTTTAAACATTTATTTACTTTGTGTAAGAGGATTTTTCAGTCTGAGACAACACTAAGATTTCTTTCTGAATGTTTACAACTTAAAAATTTGAGCACCAAATAATTGATCTATATTCTTAAACTTCTGAAGTCTTAAGAAATTATACTCTCATCCCCTTGTAATTCCCTGAGCTTTCTTCAACAACTCTGTGTCAGATGTATGTGAACGAAACACAGAGAATGCACATGAAGATTCCAGGGCTTTCAGATATCAAATGGGAAAATCAAAGAACGGGTTTTACAGATGGGTTCTACAAGATACTATCAAAAATGCACTGTCCCATGCTGGGAGATCCTGCCATTCATTATCCAGAGAAGGAGTAATGTTTAAAATAACTCCTTTGCAGAAAGAAAAAATATAAATATTGTATTTGCTTCTATTTTTGGTTTCCTTGACTTTATAGATAAATATGTAATTCAGTGGTAGATTTTACAAAAAACATCCATTCTTTAAAAAATAACACTTTTTGTCTTCATATTACTTTCTCTTATGGTCTGGATGTGAAACATTCCCACTCAGACTCCTGTGCTTAAATGAGCTGGTGGCATTATTTGGGGGGTTGGAACTTGCAGTAAGTGAGGCAAAGTTACAGGACTTACAGGAGGCTGATGGGACAAGCATGCTTCTCCAAACCATGCATTCATTTCTACCCCAGGCATTTCTCAACATGAGGTATTTACTGAAAACACACATAACCCTTCCTCAACAGCTGCTTGTTCTCAGACACTTGTCCCACCAGCAAAGAAAGTCGCTGAGATATTACACTGCTATTTTTTGGAGACGGGCATTCAGATTTGTGAACAATCTTGGGTACTGACCTGGCAGGCTTTACAGTCCTCATTCTCTGTCCCACTCCCTGATGTCTCCAGCCAAAATGTGACACTGAATTTCTCTCATCCTCTCTCCGAACTTTAATATAGGGAAGAACTAGGATTAAGAGACCCATGATGTTTTTCTGGGATTTAAATTTCATTGGCGTAATTAACTTTAAAAGTTTAGTTATGAAGTCGCATGAGTGTTGTACAACGTCTGTGAAGTTCTACTCAGATAAAAAATGTATTCATAGCTTTTTATTGTTTGTTTTCCTAATTAACAAAATAAACCTGATAGATTTATAGCATAAAGTACAAACTCCAAATAAAAAAAAACTACAGTCCTCCTAAATATCCACTGAAATGTTAACAGGAAATTCAGTTTCATTAAAAGATAATTATTTCCAGTTATGTATTGGTTCAGAAGTATTGGTTGTACCACAGTGACCATTCTATTGTCTCTGCTGGTCCTTAGGTTGACTGAGCACAGCTAGGCAAATTTCAGTTAGATAGAGGAGGGCTAGAATTGTCTGAAGGCTGTCTTAGTCGGGTGTCCTTAACCTGACATGGAATTTGAAGCATCTGGCTCAACTGACGCCTGGAGCCCCTTTGACCTCCTGTTCTTTCATAATGGTCAAAACAGGAGCTTCAAGACACTGGAAGTTTTCTACAGATGGCTGAAGACTTCAAAGGTTTACACACAGGGAAAAGACTGGCAGAGGGTGAATTTCCTTTCAGAACCAATGCTTCAGTGTCATAGAGTAGCACTGACACATTTCTGACCATAGAGGTAATTACTCAAACCTATCCAGTTCATTGGGAAGGAAATCAAATTTCCCTCTTATTGGGGCAACATTAAGATTCAGAAAATGCATGGGTATTAAAAACAAAGGTGTGGTCATTCGAAGTAAAGAATCTGTTACAGCCTACTCATATTCGTTCCACAAGCAAGTATTGCAAGGCTGGTTGGAGGGAACCAAACACCATTGCATTGCCTCATCAGCCAGGATGTTAAGGAAGAACTGTTTAAACCTCCACTATATTAATTTATGAAGGCAGACATGAGGAAAGATGGTAGAATGCAAGGTCAGTCATGCTCAGAAAAGAAAATGAGTAACAAAAAGGAGAAGGAGGAGGAGGAGGAGGAGAAAGAGGAAAAATTAAAACCCCAGGGAATACAAACCAAATCTATACTTTATGAATTTTATTTGTTTTATTTTATTATAATTGTGTGTGTATATGAGGTGTGGACACAGATTCCATGGCAGGTGTGTGAAGGTCAAAGACAACTTTGTGGAGTCAGTTGTCTCCTTCCAGCTTTACGTGGGTTTCAGGGATTGCATCCAGGTTTTCAGACAACAGACTTACATCATTGGACATTGAGTGCCTTTGCCTGCTGAACCATCCAAACCCTAACCTTCTCAAAAGAAGGAGAAGAGCCAGGCATGGTGACAAACTCCTATAATCTCAGGTACTCAAGAGGCTGAGGCAAAAGGATTGCATGTTCCAGGCCAGCCCGTGCTACATAAATAAGACCATGCATAAATATAAAATAGAATAATATTGAAGTTGTAGCTTAATGATATAACACCTACAAAGTGTGTGTACATAAAATACAGAGCTCAATTGTTTTGAGAATAAAGATAAAGGAGAAGCAATAAAAAAAGGAAAACAAGTAAACCAAGGTATACTCTGGAGACATTTCTTGAAGATAGTAGAAAAAATGTACTGATTAAAAAAAAATAGTACAGAGATCTGGGTGTGGGTTTGAGCTCTGTAATTCTGTGATGAAAAGAGAATGAGGTGGTCACCACCTTCTTGAAGCTTTCCTTTACATAATTTGTATGGTCACTTAAATATGTGGTCACCAGGGAGATCAAAGGAAAAGCACAGACAAAGCATGGCTTTAACTTCAAAGTTTCAATAATATTCAGAGGCTGTGGAAGAGGTTTAGTCGGTGAAGTGCTTGCCTTGTAAAAAAAGGACCTGAGTCTGACCCCCAGAATGCACATTAAAGAAAGCCAAAAACTGTGAGAAAGTCAAGGATGGTGACTCAGGCTTGTAATTCCATTCCTAAGGACACGGAGACAAGCAGGTCCCTCGGGCATGCTGGTCATCCAACCCAGCCTGCAGGGTGATTTATAGGACAGAGAGAGATCCTGTATTTAAAAGAGGGGAGGGTTCGGCAGAGGAACAAAACTCAACTTTGTTCTCTTCTCTTTGCTGAGTGCACAGAGAGGTGGACACACACACACACACACACACACACACACACACACACACACAAAACCATGCTCACTATTCAGCCAAGAATACTGGTATTAAAACCATATCTCGTCTTCCTAGTCTCAATATGTGGCATGAACCAGTTTCACATAGTCATTGGAATGGGGTTTTATGGCTCTGTATTTTTGTATCTATCTGTGTGCCACTGTCAACCATAGTGTTTAAAGTGTTCTATTTATCATATGATTATACAATTTATCATTATTATGGAACATTCCTTATTTGTTTCTGAATAGTGTTGGTCAGTTCACACATCTTCAAATCAGAATGTTGAGTGGCGGGTTTTACCACACAAATGAATAATGTGAACTTGCAGTTTATTTTTCCTCTAGTATTCTAAGACACAAGAAAGAAATTAAGACTGCTGGATACAGTGCTTCTCTGGAAAAGAAATGAAATTTAAATTTCATAAGCTCATAGAGAGATTCTGGATAAAATAGACATGTGTCTGTAAAACTGAGTTTCAAACTTGGCAACATGAAGAAGCAATACTTAGACCACCGTACGATTTCTGTGAATCAAATGGTATGCCAGGAAAATGTTCAGTGTGGAGTGGCATATACAGCTCTGGAGATACATATATGCCTCGCGTAATACAGAGCATTAGTATTATTAATGTCAATATCATTACTACTAATTTCTCTGTTCATTACTAAAATTAGCTGGTTAAGGTGGCTGGATGGCTTTTTGCAGACAGATAAATGCAAGTACCCATAAGAGGGTTGAGCGTTGCAGCAACTAAGCAAGAAGCAGGAGATGGGAAAGCCCAGTGGGGAAGGGGGTTACTGTGGGAAGAGAATCTTAATGTGCTGGCTAATCATGATACAATGTTAATTGTTGTCTTGAGTTTTACAGATAAGGAAAAAAACCTTTTGGATGTGGACTAACTGCTAACGCAACACAAGCATACCATCTAATGGGTAATCCAGCCTTGAAGAAAACCTTTTAAATTTGAAAGATTTTTAGTATTTTAATTTGATGTTTATGAGTACATTACCTGCATGTATGTAAGTGCTCCCATATAGTACAATGCCTGCAGAGGTCAGAAGAGGGTGTCAGATCCCCTGGAGCTGGAGTTGTGAATGGTTGTCAGCTGCTATGTGGATGCTGGGACTAGAATCCTGGTCTTCTGCAAGTACAGCCATTCCTCTTACCCACTGAACCATCTCCCCAGGCCAGTCTTTTATATTTTAAAGTCCCATCTCAACCCTTTGTATTTTGCTGGCTTCCCACCTTGGGAGACTTGCATTATGTATGTCCATATTTTTAAAATGGAAACTGACAGTCTATACATTATGTGTATATCCCAATTCTTTGTTAAAACACAGTAGAACATAACTTATTATTAAGATTATTTTACTTATGTGTTTATACTGTACACATTCATATGCATGTGTGTGGGTGGGTATGCTCACCCTTGGGGGTCTGAGGTTGACAGGAGTGTCTCTGAGTCATATTACCACCATGTTTTTTTCTTTTTTTTGAGATAGGATTTTCACTGAACCTAGAGCTTGCAGTTTTAGGTGGGCTGTCTAGTCAGCAAACCACATGGATCCAATTGGTTTTGCCCAACCCCGAAATTTAGAGTTTCAGCTCCATATTGCTACAGCTGTCTTTTAGGTGGGTGCTCAGAATCTGAACTCAGGTCTTCATGCTTATGAAGCAAGCACGTATTTTATTCACTCAGTCATCTGCTTGGCCCTTGATTTTAATAATGAGTATAGAGTTACCTTTGTGACATGCTCTGAAAAAGGATATAATTAACTCTAGAACTGTACTGTTCCAGATGAAAGACACGGGCTACCTGCAGCTAATGAGTATTTCTATTGCAGTTGCTCTGAATATAAAATATACATCAGATTTCAAAGACATGTTATCATAAAAGGAATGTAAAATATGTCATCAGTGAGCTGGAGAGATGGCTCAGTAGTCTAGAGCACTGACTGCTGTTGCACAGGATATAGATTTGATTTTCAGCACCCACATGGTGGCTAACAATCATCTGTAAATACAGTTCTGGGGGATTGACCTCTTCTGACCTCTAGAGAGCATTTCCCAACAGGCGTGCACTTACACACTTTCAGGCAGTATAATCACGCATATAAAATAAAAAGAACTTTAAAATATTTTAAGCCATATATATATATATATATATATATACACATATATATCTCAAATATTTTCATGTTGAATACAATTTAGAATAACATTAAATCAGTTCGCCTATTCAACTTATTCTCACATTTTTTACATTTTTTTGTTTGCTTTTTATATGTAGCAACCAAGGAATTGGAAAGTATACATATATTTATAGATAACTCACGTGGTATCTCCTCTGTTCATCACTGATCCAGAAGATTCTGGAAGCTGAATTCATGTCATATAGAAAACTGAGACATAACCATGTTGCATCATTTGCCTACTCTCATTTATAGCTGCAGGGATGAGGGAGGTAGGCAGTAAGTTCAGTCTGTGAGTATGTTGGCTATGCAAGCATGGGGATCTGAAGAAACAAGTTCAAAGACCCAGGATTCATTTAAAAAGCCAGGCATGGCTGTGTATGCCTGTAAGATCAACATTGTGGGTTGTAGGACTGGCAGACCCCAGAATCTCTCTGGCCAGTCAGCCTAGCTGAAGTGGTGAGCAAAGAGGGCACAGAGATAAAAGAAAATATCAGGAGTCTCGTTCTGTCCTCCACACGTGTGCACACTGGTGTATATCCTGCACACTCACATTTATATGCCACATATACCACACACGCACACACACACACACACACACACACGCAATCAATCAATAAACAGAGCTAGAGGAATAAATATAAATATTGGAACCTAATCTTTCAAGTGAAGATTCAACGTATATATTTTAATATTTGAAGTGATTCAACATAGAGTATTAACAGGAGAAGCCAAAATTGGGATGCTTGGACAAATGCTGCTCCTACACTGTGTCTACTATGAGATACCACAGTTCCTTTGACCTTACTCCAGTGCACACAGGGTTGTTTGGGGCACTATGATGAATGAGAATGTTGGGTTCTGCTAATCTCTGCCATGAGGAGCTACCCAAGTTACTGAACTGAGCAACAACACATCAATGGTAAAGTTTGCAGTTTGTCATGTTCAGCAACTTTCGTTCTACACATTATATTAGGATTCTATATTCCAAGCTATGTTTGCAAATGCAGCCTGAAAGCTAGAGAAAAAACACCAAAAGATAACTTTTTGACTTTTCCTGTGAAACCAAGATCTCCTAAGAACAGGGCATTTGGCATACCAAAAATGTGCACAGACCACAATTTAAGAGTTTGTCCTTCTTTCTGACTTTTGAAGTGCACATCAATTCTTTTTCACAATGTAGAAACCTGAGATCTTTGCTTTCTTTTAGTATTTTAGGGTACAGATCCATTGTGTAGGCCATTCAGAGCTAGTAACTCTGACCTCAAAAACACAGTGATGTAAGAAGAAGTGTTCTATCACATTGGGAAACTACATATATTGAGACAGAGAAAGAGAAGAATACATCCTTGGAGCCTGGAAGCCAGCCGAAACTTCCTAGAGACTGTTTAGTTACATGCTCATGTGATTTTGTAGCTCTGCTTTTTATTGTTTTCAAAAATGACAGATTCAGTCTATTTCCCTGGTAAAGGCATTTTGAGAATAAAGAAATACTGTATGAACTCGAGTAGCATACACCTGACACATCACAAAAATGAATGCAAATGTATTTTCATGTATAAATACTTGTTCTTGATTAAGTCACTGAAAGAGAGTTGTTCATCTAGAAAGAGTGAGGACAATGATATTTCAGTATAGTATTGTTGTGGGGATTAAATAATCTCATGTATGAAATACTTAAAGTGGTAGTCAATGAATATATATCTAAAATGTTAATTGGGATATGTGTTAATAGGGACAGCATTTCCAGAGAGCTTTCTGACATAAGAATTCACAGATGAGTTTTAGTCAACTGGACAAATCGACTTTTTTCAGGACTAGATATTTAAGCCAGCACCTCACACATGCTAAGCAAACACTCCATCGAATTATTCTCTAACCCTTTTATTCTTTACTTGATTTTTCCTTTTTTTTTTCAATTTTATTTTGAGAAAGGGTCTTTCTAACTTGCCCAGGATGGCTTCAAATGTGATCTTCCCTCTTCAGCATCTCAAATAGTCTAATGAATATTTTGATTATCTTTCTCATTATGTGTGAAACAAAAGCCAACAGAAAAACAAATTGTTACTAAGTTTAAGAAGAAACATGATTTTAGTTTCTACTGGAGCATAGTATAATCAAAGGTTAAATTTAGTCCAAATACCCATTTATATACAATATGATTATGAGAAATTGATTAATGTATCCCCTAATTTACTTGCTATCATTTCTGTTTGCAGTGTTCCAATCTTCTACTTCTAACATATATGTATGTATATATATATTTTTTTTTCTTATAATTTTTTTTTGCTGGGCATGGTGGCACATGCCTTTAATCCCAATACTTCTCAAACAGTAAAACAGTCAAGCCAAGCTTTGTGTGTCTAAGTTCAGCCCCATAAACATAGTGAGTTCTAGGTCAGCCAGGACTTTTCAGTGAGACCCTATCTCAAAAAAAAAAAAACAGAAAATTATTTATTTTTAAATTTGTTATTTATTGTGTGTGCATGTTAGCATATCCATTCATGAAGTTGCCTTTGGAGGCCAGATGAGGGCATCAGATCCTCTATAGCTTGAACCACAACAGCCATATGTGTGCTGTGAACTGAACCCTGGTCCTCTGGATTTGTAGCAAGCATGCTTAATTGCTGAGCCATCTCTCCAGCCCCTTCTGTGGTTCTTTACATTCTTAGTGCTTCTACAGATAAATGAGGTTTTTTTTTTTTCTTCATGATCATCAAAAGTTTGCCATCAGGTGTGTTGTGGAGACACACGCTTTAATTTAAGCAATTCGGATAGGAGGCATAGGCAAGCAGATCTCTGTGAGATCTAGGCCAGTCTGATTTACAAAAGGAGTTCCAGGCCAGCTGTGGCTAGAGGAAGACCCTCTCTCAAAACCTCTAAACAAAACAAAACAAACAACAAACAAAAAACAATACTTGCCGTCACTCTTCAATTCTCATCTTAAAAGTACATTATTGGCTGCTCTGAGCAGAGTCTTTCCAAGGCCCTATTTAAAGTCAAGAAATGGACCCATTTATTATCTAGTGGGACTTCTTGAAAGTGCAGTTGTTAGTCATCCCTATCTTAAAGGCAGCAACAACTTAAAACACATTACTTATGTTGAATCAGCTTGGAGAAAGTGAAAACCAATGTGAGCAATTTGGCCAAAATTTTTAATTGTGTTTTTTAAACTTAAAACAATAAAAATGACTTACAATGCAACTCACTAACTCTGAATCATCCCTGGTGAAATAATGTATCTCCTAAGTGTGTTAGGTAATTAAGTCACTGGGTCAAGTATTTTTGCATACATTTATACTTGTTCATGTTTAAAATATATTTTAATGTATATATTTATATTTATGTATTTATTTAATTTTTGTTTTATTGTATAAATAGTTTATCTACATGAATGTAAGTACAACTGTGCATGTAATGCCCATGGAGGCTAGAAGAGGACACTAGATATTGTGAAACTGGAGCTTTATAGGTTGTTAGCCATCATGTGGACACTGAGAACTGAACCTGGTACCTCCCCAAGAGCAGTAGCCACTGCTCTTAATCACTGGACCATCCGTGCAGCTCACAGTTTATTTTATTTTTATATTATTTATTTGTTTGTTTGTTTTAAAAAGGGTTCCAGATGAAACTGACTTTTCCACTGAGTAACATCTATATTGAAAATAATTTATTATATATCTCCCAGTACAGAAAAATTTATTAAAATAAGAGTAAGATTCTAAAGCAAGTCAGAGTAGACTGATACCCTAATTATGAAGTTTAATAACTGGAGGGTGTTCTAAAACCTAGACCTTCGGCAAGGGGAGGAACAGAGTCTTACAGGAGGTCAGGAGCCGATGGCACACCCTGAGCCAGCAGAGGTTTTTTTCTTCATTCCACCAATCCACATTACATACATCATATATTTCAGATGACATTTATTTTATTTTAAATTCCATTTTATTTATTTTATGTCTACGAGTGTTTTGCCTTCATGTATGTATATGCACTGCATTTATGTAAGTGCTCTGCATGCATTTCTGATGCCCAGAGAAGCCAGAAGAGGGCACCAGAGCCACAGGAACTGGAGTTAGAAATGTTTGAGAGCTGTCCAAATCGGGTTCTGGTAACTAAACCCTGGGCCTATTACGTGCTGAGCCATCTGGTCAGGGCCAAAATATCCTTCTTTGTCCTTGGCATCTATCAAGAAAGAAGATTTTATATATTCTCGGATATTTCAGAGTCTAAAGATGGAGACAGTTATTGAACAATGGCATCTGGTCAGAATTATGACACCCTAACAGCATCACAGGATATGTGATAGCAAGGAGGAGAAATGCTCAGCCTGCCAGGGTGGACAGTAAAAGGCTTTCTGAATATTTTAGGTTTAAGTACAGATCGAACAGTTGGCTTGTTTTTACACAGTAAAGGAAAGTGACAACAAGGTTCTACTCCGGGTGAGTTAAGTATGGATGGGATAGGAGCACTGCTGGCCAGAGAAGACTGTGTGAAGATGGAAGAAAGGAAGACGCATGCCAGGAAAGGCAAGCTGGGAAAAAGAAGGTAATAGTAACTGACATGAGGTTTAGATGACAAATCAGTGGTAGACAAGGGGGTGCAAGATCTGTGCCTGTGGTCAATGCTTTATTTTTGTCTTTACATAAGGGAAAGGGGAAAGCCTGAACATGACAAGGAAGGGTGTACCTTTTAAAACTTCTCTCTGCAAGAAGGTGAATACATTTTAGAAAAGACTGTATATGAAAATCCAATCGGAAGGTTATTGGTGTAATGCAATATATACGTAGAAGCAAACTCTGATAGTATTCAGAAATAAAAATGACAAGTGGCATGTGAAACTGGTTGCAGAGGCAGAAGTAGGCCAGTACTGCATTAGGTGCAGAAGGCTGACTAGTTATTGAAAGCATCTATTTGGTTACTAAAATATCTGGAGAAATATATAGGTTTTTAAAAAGATTATTACAGTATGTATATGTTCCCATTTGCTTCTCTGCTGCTGTGATAAAACACTAATCAATAGTAACTGCAGGAAAGGTAAAGCATTTGTTTCACTTTACCACTGCAAGATCGCAATCCAACACTGAGGGAAGCCGGGACATAAACTCAAGACAGGAACCTGGAGTCAGGAACTAAAGTCACTCCACGGAGGAATGCTGCTTCCAGGCTTGCATAAGCTATCTTTCTTAAGTAACCAGGCCAATCCACCCACTCACAGTGGGTTGAGCTGTTTCCCATTAATTGCCAATCAAGAAAATTCCCACAGACATATGCGAATCTATTGGAGGTAATTCCTCAACGGACATTACATCTCCCTAGGTGTGTCCAGGATTGGGTCAAGTATAGAAAAAGTTACGAGCAGAGCATACACAGCCCTTGAAGAATATAGTATCATAAAACTGGGAACATCAGTAGACTAAAGATTAGAATAAGTTAAAAATTTTAATTAGGAGATGTTAAAAACATTTCATACATATTTTACATATCTACACATGGTTATAATTACAACCATGGGAATCCATGCAATGGGTCAAGCTGCATAAGTTAGATGACAGGTAGACTTAGGACACAGTAGTGATGAACACAGATATTTAAAGATCAGGCAGGTTGTAAAAATGAAAACTTAGAAGCGGAACAAAAAGAACTGGATGAAAATAAGAGTGTGATGTCACAGAAGCCAAAAGAGAATGTATAAAGAGAATGGACACCTGTTTAACATGTTGCATTTGGATTTTTAAAGTTTTTATTAGCTTAAAAATAGCAGGTTTCTTTGTGATATTGTATTTCATAGAATGGAAGTTTCTGATAACGTTGAGAAATGTATTTTCAAGCCTATCTTTGAAGAAAAGAAGCCAGATTATTTCAATTTGACAAGGAGCAAACAAAATACAACAAAATGAACAGCTTGTAACATAGGTAGGTATTTCCCTAGAGAAATTTAACTGTAACTTAAATGTACATAAGATGAAAAACTTGAAGATGATATTTTGGTTCATTGTAAAAGGGAAAAATACAATTTAATGAATGTTTCCATTGCATTTTAAAGGTTGAAAACAACAGAATAGCTTCAGTGGTTTAACAAACTTGAGGCAAGACCACAGCTCACGAGAAAGACAAGGTGGCATATGAGTGAAATCCCAGACAGGGTCACAAGACACCATAGGGAGCACCGATGCGCATAGAGGTATGGAGGGTCCTATCATCACAGCTGAAAGGCGGAGGGGTTTGTCTCTTGAAAGAAGAAAAAGAGCACCTTCTCATAGCTTCTGTGGGACAGTTGAAATCGAAGAAAAAAGGAAAGTTTCATGGAAATACAGGAGGGAAGAGTGGATGTCTGTTTTGAATTTGATAATTACAGATTAAATGAGACAGATGACCATGGGCAAGAATGGGGAATGGACTGACAAGTGGGCTCCAGATCTAGCACTTTGATCAGACCGCTGTGCGAAAAGGCGAATACAATGCCTCTTATGACAAAAGTTACAACCATTTGAGATTAGGAATTAATAAATAAATGAGGGAGGGAGGGAGAGAAGGAGAGAGAGAGGAAGGAAGGTAGAGGGAGAGAAAGAGAGAAGAAAGGAACTAGAAAGATGGAGAAAGGAACTAGAAAGATGAAGAAAAAGAAGTGGAGAGGTGGAGGAAGTGCCTCAGCGAGTCCGGGATCTGCTGTGCCATCATGAAGACAGGACCTCAGATCCTATGTAAACGCTGGGCTCTGTGGCATAAATTTGTAATCCCAATGCTGAAGGTCAGGTTGGAAACAGGTAGATTGTGAAGGATTGCTGGCCAGCTAGTCTATGCAAAAGAACAAAGTCCATATGGACTGAGAGATCTTGTCTCGAAAAAAACCAAGATGAAGATATCCAAAGTTAAGCTCTGTCCTCAGCAAGTGCATGCACTGGTTAATACACCTGCACACACATATGCAGACACACGTCAGAGAGAGAGAGAGAGAGAGAGAGAGAGAGAGAAGAGACAAGTTGGGAGTGGTGGCAGATGCCTGTCATTCTAACACTTAGGAGGCAGAGGAAGGAAGATTGAGGCAAGTTCAGTGCCAGCATCGTCTAAATAGGAATGTTCGAAAAGCCAAGGTTACATAGTAAGAACCTGCTTCAACGAAACAGCAACGAAAGAACATAAGTGGCAAATATTGCATTTGGAATATATTATGAGCTGCATGAAGAATGAAGAAAGAGATCTTGCAAACGCTATGTTCTATTGAAGAACATAGTTAAAAAGGACATGGAAATTGAGACCATAACCAACAGTGAGAGATAAAACAGAGGTTCTCTAATGATACAGAATTAAAGAGAATACAATATCATCCTGGTGAAAATAGTAAATACATTAAAATCACCAGAAAATATATCTGATATATCTTAGGGCTGAACATTAAATTTCTTTCATAGAAATAATTCTTGCCATAACCTGCATTGATTACTTTTCTCATTGCTCAGACAAAATGATTGACAAAAGCAACTTAAAGAAAGAAGGTTTATTTTGGCTCAGGGTTTAGGGAATGGAGTATGTCTTCTGGGGAAATGAAGCTAATAAGAACTGGCACCAGCACCTCAAATCACACCACAGTCGAGTGATGAGAGCTGGTGCTCAAACCACTCTCTCCTTTCTTTTCTATTCATTCCAGGAATCGCTCCTGTGAGATGGTACCAACCTTTCTTCCTTAGTCAATCCTTTCTGGATTCACTCTCCCAGCATATAGCTGCAGTGGGATTATATTAACATATATATGTTTATATATATATATATATATATATATAATTACAGTAAAATACATGAAAGATTACATTATTGTACATGGTCCAGGAAAATAATATTGTGTATCTAGATTAGTTTCCAAACAAGGGACATTTAAAAAGTATTCGTATGTAATAGAAAACACGGTTGGGGAGATGGCTCATGGAGTGAAAAGTTTGCCAAACAAGCATAAGAAATTGAGATTGGCTCTCTAAAGCCACCATACAAACTACAGGTAGGAGGAACTGTCTATAATCCCAGTTCTACCATGAGATGGGAAGGCAAGAGGAGAATCCCAGAAAGCTCAAGGGTGCTATCCGAACAAACGTAGAGACAAAAGCAAAGCATGTATTAAGGTGGGAATTGAGGACTGATACCAGACATTGTTCTGTGACCTCCACATGGGCATTGTGTCCTGTGTCTATACTCACACACAGGAACACATGAAGAAGATTTTCTAAAAAGCTTTGATGTTAAAAGAAAACCTAGATTCAAAATAATTAAGGTCTTGGAGTTCAGGACATAGTTGCAGATCAAATTTCACAGGTAACTAATTTGGTTAAAGCTTGAAAATTTGAAAAGTAAAAAAGTGGAACCAGCTGGACCAAAAGCAAGCCATTACCCATGGGAAAATAACTGGGTCACTGACATTTTCAGAGCTATTCCTGAGTCAGAGAAAAATGTACCAGAATGTGTAAAGTGCTGATGGGAAGAAAACAGGACCAAGATCATTATACCAGCAAAGTTGTTTTTCACTTAAACTTAAAAACATGCATATTAAATGAAATGAGGGAATAAAGTATTCATGTCAACAAAACTACACCTCAACCAAACCCAGAAAGGGGATGCAATATAGAGATGCAGGCGTTAAAGATGAACACACATAACAGAAGAGACCTGACTGAAATGTTCTAGACAAAAACAGATGAGATTCCTGCATGTACTCAGAAGTCTTTCTCTGGGTTCATTGTCATTGGTGTGATAAAGCAGAGTGACCAAAAGTAACTTTGGAAAGCATGGGTTTATTTCAGTGTACATGTCACAGTCCATGACTGAAGTCAGTCAGGACAGAAACTCAAGCAGGACTTTGGAGTAGAACCCATGATGGAACACTGCCTTCTGGCTTGCTCTTTCAGGCTATTGCTTATCTAGCTTTCTTATACAGCACAGGACTGCTGACTAGGGATGGTGCCCCCACAGTGGGCCGGGCACTCATGCATCGATAAGTAATCAAATATTCTCCCTCAGGCATGCCTACTGGTCGATCTGGGAAATCCCTCAATCTAGTCTGTCTTCTCAGATAATTCCAGGTTGTGTCAACTTAACAGTTAAAGCTAACTGTCCACATAATGTGTGAAAAAATACAGTATAACAGTAAGATACAGTTAGTCAAAAGATACATCAAAACTTGAGGTAATGACGCTAGAGAGATGGTTCAGTGGTGAAGAAAAGAACACTGAGTGATCTTGCAGACCACACTGGTTCAGATTTCAGCATCCACATGGATATTAACAATATATAACTCCAGTTCCAAGTGATCAAACACCCTCTTCTGGCCTCCAGGGGCACTGCACACTGCTGGTATTCATATGTACACACGGAGGAAACATTCATGTACATGAAACTAAAATTAATAAATCAAAGAAACTTACTCTGTGAGATAATTAACTTCAGCCGCAAAAGCTCAATAAAAGGAGTGCGTTTCAATGGATGTCTTAAAAACAGAAATAACTAAATACCTGTTTCAAGCAGGGCTGGAGAGTAATAGACAAAAGGGTATAACCTTCAACAAACGGAAATTAGGATGCAAAAGTAAGTCAGGAGAGGAAAGGATCAGCAAGAATATGAGAATGCTCTGTTTTTTCATTGACTGCTGTTATGTATACTGTAATTATAAAATATGAAGATAAATAAAGCTAGAATGAAACCGTTTAAATATCATGTGTTGTTTTTTATAATTTTTTAGGGATATGTTAGTAGAATTTTATATTTAAAAATGTAAATATAGCACATGCTTTGAATCCCAGCCCTATTGAAGCAGATTTCTGTGAGATCAAGGCTGGCCTAGCCTACACAGCAAGCACAACAAAACAAAGAAGATAAAACACACACACACACACACACACACACACACACACACATATATACATATATATATATATATATATACACAGAGATACATATATATTTATATACTTGTATATATGTATGTGGAATATCTATGTACATTCATAAACATCCATATATATATATAAATATGTATATATAACATGAAAATAGTATGGAACACAGGCAGGGAACCAGTGAAAGCAACATCAGGGGCCATGAACATGAACAAAGTTCAATGATATATGTATGAAAATCTTCTAATGAAACTCATTGTATTGTAGGTTAACTAAAAATCAAATTGACTGAAGGCAACCGATGTCAACTGGGAAGAGAAGAGTTAGTACTTTTTAGGGGTATGGATCTTGGTAGGTTAACAATGTTCCAGTAAAGGAACCCAAATAGAAGGACAGCAGATAGTGGATATGATCTAAATATATTGCATGAAATTCAAAAAATCAATAAAAAAGCAAAATTAGATAGAAATATATTGACTAAATAAAAACGTATTTCTATGTACATTCACACATATAAACACACATTTAAATTTAAGCAATTTCTTTTTGCTGATTTACTTATTGACTACTTCATTATTTACAGTGCCAGACATGGACCCCAGGATCTCTTTCATGCTAGATAAATTACTGCACCAATCTGATACATTGTAAGCTTTAAGCAATTCATTTTCATATTCACTCCAGCTTATTTTACTGCCTGGGTTTTAAGCAAAGGAAACACTATGTTTGCCCTGGTAGTACAGACTATGCCTGTGAAAGGCCTGCTAACTCTATTGTTCAATACCTTTCTGTCTCCTAAACCTAAACTACACTCATATCTGCAAGAAGAAGTAAATGCCAAGATGACTATTCACCTAATATTAAAAATGTTTTTCTCTTTTTTTCCAAGTGGTATGAATCCTGGTGATGTTTTTGTTCTGTCTGCTTGTACCTTTTTCTTGAATTTTTAATATGCTTACTAAAAGCATTGTTTACATTTCTTTTCAATAGAGGCTACTTAATATCTGTTGCTTAATTTAAAACCTCTTTTAGTGACTTGAATATCCTTATTATCCCAAACACAATCTCATGTTAAAAAAATGCAAATCTAGCATATTCATGAAACCAAAACCCAGACACATAGAGCACAGGACATGCTGTCTGATACAGCGTGGAGAATTTGTTTTGATATGTGTATCCTAGACAGACAATCAGCTGTTCATGCTGGTTCTGAATTAGGGATTGGGACTCTTCCATGCTTTTCTGCACAGTTCCCTCACCCTCAAGTCTTCCTGACTCCACGTCACTCTTAGCTCCATCCGTTCTTCATCAGCTGTCCCACAACAGAGGAAAGGCGGCCTCTCACAACATCTTAGGTCCATCATGGCTTTGCAGTCACTTCTCAGCTTCTTGGACTTGTATCATTTTCCTTTCTTTAGATTGTTCTTTTCCACTGTAGTGGATGGAACCATTGCTTTGCACATGCTGGAAAAGTGATCTTCACTGAGCCAACTTCTTGCAGTTTTTACCTGTATTTTCTGTTTGCTTCTGCTTGTTTATCTGTTTTGCTTTGTAGAGATACGGTCTTGCTACATAGTCCAGCCTGGCTTGAAAAATCAAGGTCCTTTTGTCTCATTTTTGGAGTGCTGAGAATACTATGCTTGGCTTATTCTAATATTCAAATATAGATGAGTGTCATAATTAATAAACATTATAGGCAAGAATGGTCCATTCACTCAATATGATCCTTTCAGTAACATTATCAAGTTTCTTCCAGCACCCCAGCAGTGTCTTTTTATACTTCTTTCCACTTTATTTGATAGATTCTAGATCTTGGATTTCATTATAATAAATAAATTATGTTACTTTTTCACTGTACATTGACCATGAATTTACATTTATTTTTGTCTCCTACTATTGTTAAAATTAAAAAATAATATCATATGACAAATAATACATCCAGAAAAGCACAGGAAACAATCGGGCATTCGTTTCTACATGTATAATTAAAGGACATATATTTTATTTGTGCTTAAGAAGTGTTTGTTCTTATATTCTTATTTTTTATTTAGATGCTCATTTCTCAATTGGTCTTTTTAAGAAATGAATTTCCCATTCTTGCTTCATTTTTATAGGTTTCTAAGTTAGCTCAAGTATGTCCAAGGGTGTTTTGCTTTTCAGAAACTATGTATGGTTTCTTTATGTCTGTTTGGAGGCTTGACTATCTGTGATTTATTTGGCAGTTTCCACACATAAATTGCTGGATATGAACATCTTGGGTCGTTGTTTTGTTCATAATTTGACTGAGCATCCATTGCTATTTACTCAACAAAGTTTTTAAAGAGGAATAAGTTCTAGTCCAGCGATGAGACTGAGGGTGAGGTGAGGTCATGTATTGTAGGTTTCTTCACTCTCCTCCATTTGGAGTAACAGTCGATTTCAAGCACACATTCCAGTGTAACAGACCTTTTGTGATCTGCTGCCATTCCAGAATGCTACTGGCTTCTTTGGATGATGGGTTTATTTAGCTCACATCACAGATGGATATTTCTTTTATCTTCATTTTGTTCTTGAGCAGAAACTGAAACAGAGAAGACAGTTAGATATGGTTCACCAGTTTCATTCTGTCCTAGGACATTCTAGTAGTGTTTTTTAATACAGTGAATGCAACCGTAAGTAAAAAAAGTATTTAGAATTATTTCCCTTTACTTTTTAAGATTTATTTTATTGTTAATTATATCTATATGTGTGGATCTGTGTTTGGGTATGTGATCAGAGTACAGGTGCCCATTGAGGCCAGTAAAGGACATCAAATCCCCTACAGGAGGTAGTTGTTAAGCATCTCACATAGGTGCTGGTGAACCAACTTGTGTTCTCTGAAAGCAGTATGTTCTCTTACCACTGAGCCATATCTTCACTCTCATTTCCATTTTGTAATAACATTTATTATATAAGTTTTAAATTTACACAATGATATTATGGTGCATGTAGGTACTAAAATAATTGTCATAGTGAGATCAATTAATTAGAATTTGTATGTGTTTGTGTATGTGTGTCTGTGTAAGTATGTATAGATGGACATACCTAGCAATGCACATGTAGAGGCCAGAAGTTTAAGGTGGATATTATTCTCTATCTTAACCTCTTCTGAAAGTGTCTCTCCCTGAATGTAGAGCTAGACTGACATCCAGCAAGCCCCATTTCTCCACCTACCTTTGTCCTCCAGTTTGGGGGTTACAGGTGCACACACAGTCATACAATGATTTTTATATGTACGCTGGAATTTCAAACTCAAACTCATGTCCCATGCTGATCCAGAGAGTGCTCTTACCCTCTGTGCCATCTTTCCAGCCCCTGAAATTGTTTCTTAAGTAGACATTAGAAAATAAGACAAAAGTTCAATTTTAACATAAAACATTGTGAATATTTCTACAAAGATCTGGTTATGATCACTATGGGCAATTTTAAGCTGCTCAGAATCATAATTATGTTTTATAGTGCGTGGATTTGTTAGTATTTATACATTACTTTTTCAGTTAGACTTTTAATAGGTATATTTGATTTCATATCCTCTAACAAGAGCCACTAATGCAGGAGTTCAATGTTGCTGATTTAGCCTAAATGCAAATAATAAGAGCACAAGATAAACAGTTGTTTTGAGTGATTATTTTTTTCATTTCTCCTTATAGATTGAAAATCATAGCCAGAATTCCCACTTCAGTGGAATGGTGCCCAGAACTTCACTGAAAATGACTCTGTTTCAGGCAGTTTTCCAAGCTCATTGCTGTCTTGCTGGCTGTCTTTGCCTTTCGACAGTCTCATAGATCCTACTGTTCATCTGCTCCTTCTAATGTAAGTGCTGAAGTGATTTCCCAGTGAGCGCACATATGACTCCCTATAGAACACATGCAAGATGTGTGTCTGTCTCCTCCATCTCCTTCTACTCCAGCATTAATATGATGGTTTCTCAAAGATCAGACAAGGTCTTTGAACCTCCATCCTTGAAGGTAACCATTACATATGCAACTCACATAGTTAACCTTGGACATACACTGTGTAATCA
Organism: Eospalax fontanierii; assembly: GCA_035773235.1. NCBI lineage: Eukaryota > Metazoa > Chordata > Mammalia > Rodentia > Spalacidae > Eospalax > Eospalax fontanierii. The sequence continues at coordinate 45,652,421 of CM069547.1, read as the reverse complement.
ACATTAAGAAATTAACCTACCTGGAAAAGATAAAAATGATGACAAGATAAGTACAAGACTGAAGAGATGGCTCAGAGGTCAAAAGGAATTGCTGCTCTTCAAGAAGATGCAAGTTCAGTTCCCAGCACCCATGTCATGCAGAGGGCTACTTCCTGTAACTCCGGTGTATCTGACACCTTCTTCTGACCTTTGCAGGCACCTACAAACACACATATGAATAAAAAATAAATCTTTTAAAAAAGATTATTAAATAAAAAAATGATTGTGACCTCAAGGAGTCATTTGAAAAGAAAGATAAAGTGAACGAGAAAAGGTCCTTGGCACAAATGCAGTGAAATGGCTGTCTTTGGTTAATTTTAGTATTGATGATGCCGAGAGAAAAGACTTCTACACATTTACAAAGGGCGTATTGAACCATATGTTACTTTCTGTTTTTAAATGTTAGCATTTATTGAGCATTCCTCTGCGTTGTTTCTGTCTACAAGAGCATGAGCACACCACCTCCCCAGCAACCATCATCTTCTCTGCAGTGGTTCTTCTGAAGAAACTTGGCCTTCACCGTGATAGAATGGATGGGGAGCTTTCCTTCCTTAGAACTCTGCAGTAACCCCAGAAGAAGAAAGGATTTGTGACACATGACAGCAGGCACCATTTCTAAGACACATGAGTGAAGAGGTCAACCCGATGTTCTTGGATTCCAGGCAGCTCTGAGTTGGGTTCTTATGGAAACACCAATTGACACCACAAGTGAATCAAAACCTGAGTCTTGTGAGAACCCTTGCACACTTTGGCAGGCCCCATGTAGGGATGCGAGGACACTGCTTCCAACTTATTTAACCCTGTTTTAAATTTAGATATAGAGTTTCAGGAACAGATCTGACAATTAGGTTTTCTGACTCCTGAATACAAGAGAAAAGGCCTTGACCTGCATTGTTTAAGAGTCTATGGGTGCCTTGGTCAACAGCTTCCAAAGAAGGAGTTCATTCCTGGCATTGGGTATTTTTTTGCTGGCCTCAGGTGTCTAGTTGGGGCCATGCCCCTCTGTTATACAGTATCTCCTTTTAATCTCCTTTTGTATTAGAGACCTACATAGTTTAACCATCTTCTTCGGTGGTAGGCTAGCTGTCCTCACACTCCCTCCCCGGCCTGTAACCCTTCTTGTTCTATTATTCCAATTTCCTGCTTTATAGCATTAGCCTGATGCAATAGTGTCATGAACGTGCCACCTGCTTTCTGACTGGATGTAAGTTCCACTTCACAAGTGGAGCCCATATCTGACTGTAACATCAGGCCTACAAACCTGTGACTAGACAGTTCACAGGCCATAAGGAAGAGTCCACTACTATTATTCTGCTACATAGATGCAGTGTTAAAGTCACTTCTTGTTAGGTTTGGTTGCACAGGCCTTTAATCTTGGCACACAGGAGGCAGAGGCAGGCAGATCTCTGTGAGACTTAGGTCAGCCTAGTCTACATGATGAGTTCTAGGTCTGCTGGAACTACAGGGAGACCCTGTCTCAAAAAGACCAAAAGATCAAAAAATTCAAAAATGTTATTCAAATGACTAATATTATACCCATAGATTAATGCAGCTCAGCTCTCACCAGAGAAGCACCCTCATGCAGTAGATGATGATTAACAGAGAAATCCACAGCTGGCTATCATGCTGAGAATAAGAGACTACAGAGTACTTATCCTAGAACAGAACACTTATATCAAACCCCTGCCTTCCAGTGCTCAGGGATCATTGTGGAAGAGGGAGCAGAAAGATTACAAGAGCCAGAAGTGGTAGATGACCACAAGGAAACAGAGTTGTCTAGACAGCTGTGACGTTACCCATATGAACTCACAGCAATGGTAAGAGTATGCACCTGACCCACATGAATCAATCCAGAAAAAACAATCCAGCATAGTAGTAGGGAAGTATGAAACCCCAGCCCTAGCTGAGGGACTATTAGCAACTGATAGCTGCTGAGAGAGACAGTCAGTTTTCCATAAGGACGTGACGCTGTACAGGCACTGTACAAGTTAACCAGGCTCCAAGTTAACCAGGCTCCAAAGCAAAGGATAAATGCATACTGATGATATATATATATATATATATATATATATATATATATATATCAGAGTACTTGAAATTACTTGAAATCAGGCATTGGGTACTAAGAGAACATGCAGATAGGAGAGGGGTTATAAATATGATCAAATATATTGTATGAAATTTATAAAATTCAATAATATAGGGGGAAAATGTATATCACCTGTTGGAGGAAGGCAGTAATAATACAGGACACGGAGAGGACAGAAAGGTGCAGATGGAAGGGAGCTGTGAGTCTGAACGTGATAAAAAATACTCTATGAAATTCTATAATCAATAAAAATTTAAACGGAAAATAAAATACTGTAATTTCAAGCAGAAAGCATGGGGTCTTTTCACTGAAGAAGAGCTGCTTCAGTGGATCACCTAGAGCAGTAGGAACACTACATCAGAATCAGGTCCCAGGTTTGAAATGGCATTTTAGGGAGCAAAGCACTCTAAGAATCCAAAGTAGCTCGGCCTCACATCAGTGTCTATCCTGCAATGACATTGTTCTAGTTTCACACGGAAGGATTATTGTTGGAAAGCAGACACAGGAGATTCCATATTCTGAAATAGAAAAACCCATTCTTCCTGTACTCAGCAAGGCGATGTCTCATCAGCCTTGTGGTTCCTGTGGTCTGCTCTCAGCTCACTTAAAAATGAGTTTACGTTCTTTCACTCTCTCTCGTTTCACTCATCTGTCCCTGTCTTTGCTTCTTTCTGCAATCTTCCCTTTATTCCTTGCTCCATCCTCCCTCCCTCTCGTCTTCATTCTTTTCCCTCCTTCCCTCCCTCCCTCTCACTTTCTACAATTTCTTGAGCACTTCTGCTTTTTCCCCTAGTTTTCTCCTATACTTTATTTTCCCCAGTAGCATATGCACCTTCTGGAAAGTGAAAATAAGACATTGCAAAAAAAAAAAAAACACATTTCCATGGTAGGATTACAGAGGAAACAGAAGAGGCCCCAGTGTGGTATATAATATTACAAACATCACAATGTGACTTGGTGGTTAAAATTCAGTAAACTTCTGGCACTTTCACCACATGTACGTCTACAGGTGGAACTGTTACCTGCTCAGGTAGTGCTAGAATTAATTCATTGGTGGCAATCCAAAGAGGTTGCAGTAAATGATATAAAAGTAATTATCAATGAATATTGAAAATCCTTATTTGATGTTCACAACATAGGAGTTCAAAGATGTGGACAGAATTCATCCTTTTTGTATATGCTTCACTCATATTTGTAAATATCCATAAAGACAGCAGCACATTTTCATGACCATGGGGTATATGCCTTTGCTCTTACATACCTGGGTGGTACTGTCATCTGCTCACTTCATCTGCCTCTCATTCCAAGAACTAGCTCATGTAAAAGTCTTCTATATTGTGCACATTAGACAGACCTTTATTTTTCTTCATATTTGTTCTTTGACAATGCAATACATGTTTACAATATATTCTGATTACTCTCACTCCTGTTCTATCTTATCTAACTCCCATCCCTATCAAGCATTACTTACTTTCCCATCAGTGCCTTTCCAGATGTATTAGTTTTGGTTTGTTCAGTGACCCATTTACTTCAGCCAGGGCCTTCTGTGTGACCACTGCATTGCTGCTACCCACTGGAGCCCGGAAGTGCCACTAATGGGCACACAACTTAAAACAATGATTGCCGCTTTTCCTGAACCTATCAGTAGCACATAGTTCAACGGTGAGGGTTAGACTCCCTGAGGCCCTTCTCTATCTATTCTTAGCTGTTGATGGGCCCATTCTTCTAGAGACCCAATGCAAGCATCCACAGCTCTGTGAGTTTGCGACTGCAATGGCTATGTCTTGCCCAGAAGATGGCATTTGAAGGCATTCTCTTGTGGCTCTTCTTATGTAATGTCTCTGAGCCTTGGAGAGCTAGGTCTAAATGCCTTGTTTGGGGCTGAGCACTCATGTGGCTGTTTCCCGGCCTTTTCCTATAGATTTTTATCCATCAAGACATAAATCAGTTGATAAATGTCTTTGTCCAAGACAGAAGATAGGAAAAATGTTTTTAAAAAATGAATAAGATCAAGTGAAAATAGAGACAGAAGTTGAGGTTTTGCATTCAGAAACCAAGAGGAAATGAGGATCCAGCAGATACTACAGGAGACAGGGGAACTCAATAACATTTAAGGAACTCTCAGCCCAGACTGGCGAGTCCTGACCTTTGAACAGTGACAGAGCGAGTTTGCGGCAATCTCCATAGCACTGCTGGAACACAACTTGCCCTGCTGAAGACTTCATTGTCCTCTCTTTGGTTTTAATTTTCTTTACTATATATTACTGCTGGTATTCTATATTTTGGATTAAGTGCTATATTTCTGCTCAGTAGCCACAGGTGGACAAGGAGGCTGCTCGTCTTCTTCACATCTTTACCTCCAATGCTTTATTTTTTCCAAATGGACCTCCTATCTGCTAGACAAGCACTCAGCCGCTCAGTTGAGTCCCTAGATCTTTTTTATCTTAATTTTTATGTTAGTATATGAAGCGTTTGACTGTTCGTTTGCATACATATTTATTATAATTTATTTTTATTTAGTTTTGTTTTATGTGTACAACTGTTCTGTCTGTGTATGCGCAAGTATACTAAGTGCATGCACAGACAATGGCCTGAAAGTAGAAGGGAGGTGAAGCAGCAATGATGAAGATGATTAATAAGAGTGAGGGTGGGGCAAGTGGACGAGAGAGAATGGTGGAGGAATGAATATAATCAAACTATATCATGTACTTGAATGAAAATGTCAAAATTAAAGTCATTATTATGTCTACTTAATATATGCTATAAACATTAAAATAAGCAAATAAATAGGAGCTAGAGAGATAGTTCAGTTGGCAAAGTGCTTGTTACTTAAGCAAGAGGGACTGAGTTTGACCTCCACAACTCACATGAAAGTCAGGCATGTTTGTAATCCGAGCACTAGAAAGAGAGAGGCAGGTGGATCCCTGGTGCAAGGCCAGCCAGGTTGATTAGTTCCAGTCAGTGACAGATCTTGTCTCAGAAAAAAGGTAGGTGGCACCTCAGGACAGACACCAGAGGTTGACCTCTTACATCCACTAGTTTGCACACACGTATACACACACACACACACACACACACAATAAATGAAATGAAAAGTTTTAAGTTATTATATAATCACAAATCCAGAGGACAGCTGTAAGAAGTGGCCCCCATTTGTCTTTATCTTAGTCTACTGAACTCTTTTGAGCAGACCTGACTAAGAAGTAGGGGCTCAGTAGTGGCACAGTTCCCAAAGTACGACACACATAAACACAAAAGTCCATCAGCAAGATTCAGCTCAGCTGATTAGCACACACTGCTGTTCTGCTGCTTTCTTCCCAGATTCCACATCACACAGGAAGGACAGTACAAGACATCTGCTTGCATAGTGATTTTTGTTTATCTCTGTTGCTCTCACAGCCACAGAGACAGCATCACTGCTCAGGAGCAGGGCTCAAGTGAACTCTTCATTTAACAAGCCTGGTGTGGCTAATCTATAGCAGAGACATCATTTCTTAACACGAGCTCCTCGGAAGTGGGGAGGAACGAGGAGTTCAGAAGCTCCCCTGGGAACCAGGTTCTGTGAACACTCCTTACATCCAGCCTGCTGCACTCTAGTCTCTGCACTCTTGAAAGCACTGTAGGTCAGCTGCAGCCCATAGGCTCTGAAATGACTTGAGAGCAAAAGTTATCTTTTCCTTTCAAAACCTAAAGAGTTTCTTTACAAATGATGAAAAAATGGACTTATCTAAAACTTTCAAAGGATCATTAAGTCGTGGCACACTCTTGAGATCCTTGATGACTTCTTTTTGCCATTTATCTCCAAAACCTAATCAAAGTAGGTCAAGAACATTTGTTACTCTGAGTTGTGTAAGCTTGATGATTTTCTCTGAATCCACTCATTTTTTATTTATCGCCCATCTAACTAAATTTAGTGTATGTACTAGACTGCAGAAAACTTTCTAAAAGATCCAACAACATAGAATGAATGAGAGAAAAGAAGGATGGAACGGGCCATGGCAGCACATGCCTTTAATCCCAGCACTTGGAAGGCAGTGGTAAGCACATCTAATTCAAGGCCATTCTGATCCATATAGTGAGTTCCAGGCAATTAGGGCTATATAGTGAGACCCTGCATCAAAATAAAATAAAACAAAGTAAAATAATGATCCAAAGGTCTGTTTTGTTTTAGAAATATCTGATCATTCACTATATTTTTAAAACAAAGATGGCAGAGGTCCAGGTTCCAGGTTCCTTCACCAAACACCACAGAAGAAATCATGTGGAGAAGAAACACATTGGAAAGCTGTTTATATGGAATACAGACCACTAGATAATATGCTTGGTAAGTGCTCACTGTCTAGTCATTGTCTGGGTTTGAAAACAAAAGACATTATTCTTTCAATTAGAATTCCTTCTTGTGGTATGTGAATAAAAATAAAATCAACCAAAGCCTAGGGCTGAGAAGATGGATTAGCAGTTATAGCACTTTCTGATCTTCCAGAGGACCCACTTTCAGTTCACAGCACATATTAGCAGCTCAAAACTGCTTATAAATTCAACTCCAGGGACTCCAATGCCCCACTTCTGATTTATGAGGCCACCCAAGTAGGCAACACGCGCGCGCGCGCACACACACACACGCACACATAAAAATAAAAATAATCTTTTTAAAATAATTGGCCAAAACTGTTCAAAACTTGTCATTCTACAAAAGCACACTTATGCCCACATGCATAAGATCCACAGATCATATGGATGCACTTAGTGTATATTTGGGGATTGATATTTAGTTTATGTCTGGCACACAACTCCTTTGGATTCATAAGTGTATATGTGATCTACCAAAATAATTTTACATTCTTAATTCAGTACAAACATAGCTACTGAGTAAGTGTGCTATTTTGGCTTGAAAATTTAAAAACATTTTGGTTTTGTTCTTGTTTTTATTTTGTTTAATTTCTCTAAACTTTATGTTGATGGATCAGGCTACAGAGTCACATAATTATATGCAAGATTTGGGCCAAATTATGGCACCTGGAGTTTTATTGATTGCCTATATTCACAATTGGCTCAATCAAAGGATTGCAGAGGGTGAAAAATGACAAAAGAAGCTGTAAACAATCAAACAGCCAGGAGCCATCATTAGCCCATCTTCCTGTTGACTGAAGATCTTACTTTAGTTAACGAGGATGCAGATTAATGATACACAAACAGCTCATCCTTTGTCATTTTTCCAGCTAGGCTTGGAGGGGAAAGAAGCCAACCTAATTATACAAACTGACAGAAACACGGAAGGATTTGGCCAATTATTCTCAGCGTCTTTAAAACGTCTCAAATGTCTTCAACCCAGATGAAATGGGAGCGTTAGCAAAATAAAAGCTCAGTCAACAGCATTCGTTTTAATGAATACTTGAAACAGTTAGCATCTCTGATCAATCCAAACTGGAAAAGTGCAGAACAGAGAACAGGTATGCTATTGGGTATTAGACGGACTAGTTTGATATGAGTTCTGCAAGGACCTCAAGGTCTTTAGAAACACAGTACTTTGTATTTGTATATGGTTATGAACTTGAATAAAATTTCTTCTAAAAACACACTTTATACCCATTATCACTTTAAATGACTTATTGTCCTAATGCTCAAATTTTCCTTCCTGACCACTAATTTTATTTCTTACTTGAACTTTTTTCCTTTTAATACTTTTAGTAAACTAAACTTATTCTTAGACAATTTCACACATGTACAGAATACATACTGATGATGCTCAACCCTCCGTGCTCCCATCTCTCTATTATCCTTGCCCTTGTCCACTCACTCATCCCCACAAAACTTTCTCACACATTCTTGCCTGTTTGCTTTGTTTTGTGATCCATTGAGCTTAACAAGAGTCATCTGTGTGACCATGGTTAAACCTATTCTTTAATAAGTAGAGTATTTGCTTCTCTGAGGTACTAGGAATAAATCTTCCATAAAGCACACATTTCTGGGTAAGGATATTGCACAATTGTGGAGTACTTGCCTAGTTTTCACGAGGCCCTGAGTTCAATCTCAGGACTAAAAACAAAGCAAAATAAAACAAAACAAAGTCAAACAAAATTCTTTCCATCTTAAAGCTCTTCTTACATTTTTAAATTTATTTTAAATTATATTTAGGTGCATATGTGTGTTGGTGTGTGTGAATAACATCTGTGTATAGGAACCTTAGGAGGCCAGGAGAGGGTATTGTGTTACCTGGAGCTGTAGTGACAGGCAGCTTTGAGCTGTGCAATGGGAGTGAAACTTGGGTCCTCTGGAATAGTAGCAAATGCTCTTAACCTCCAAGCCATCTCTCAGACCCCTGATTAATGTTTCCACAGAAATTGTTCAATGGGAAAAATACGAAGGGATAAAATGTCACATTTCTTTTGTATCTCTGCTAAATGAGGTGGGAGACGAGCCCAACCTTCCCTCTGGCTTCAGATGCCTGATCCCAACAAATGAACCTTTTCTACATGCACAGTCCATTCTGGTATGTAATCAAACTATCCACTTCGCCATTTTTTTAATGCTTCCTTCCTTAGAAACTGCTCCTGCAGACCACATCACCCTGCCCTCTCTTCTGCCAAGGATAGGTTGCAACATGAAGTCATATTACTCCGTGGCGAACAGCTTTGTGAGCAACAGAACCATCTAATTCCTCGTTTCTCTTCAAGCTCCATGGGTTAGCATTGTGCTGGCCTCGGGACGTCTCAGCTATGCCCTCCATATGGATCAGGTCTCTGGAAAGAGTCACTTTTTCCTTAATTCTTTGTAGTGCTCTGTGTCATGCTAGAAATTAGAGCATGGATTGCTTAGAAAGTACACCACATCTCTATTCTAATAACATTAGTCATTCCTTGTGTGATGCTCCTGAGAATCTACTTTAATCATTGGTCAGCACATTTTTCTTCCCTATGAATTCTTGCTTTCCTTCATGGTTGATATTACTTTTTAATCAGCATGCACACTTAAGAATGTATGCACTGGCTGCTGAATAAATGTTGATAGAAGACACAAATGAATAAAAGGATGAAAAAATTTGGAACTCCATTGCTTGCCAGCCAGCATTTAAGCCACATCATGAGTTTCTTTAAATCTAACAGTTTCCTTCCATTTAATATAATAGCATCATCACTGTGTTCTACAAATGGCAACGGTATAGAGAAAGGCAGCTTAATTCCTATGTCTGTAACCATTAAATAGGAATCTGTGCCACAGGCATCCAGCCTAGTGCCCAGGAAAAGTTCACAGAAGAAAGGAATGATATTCCCAGTGCTACAAATTGAATTTATACTGTGTTAGGTCCCAGAACATGTGTAAGATATACCTTCTACTTGTTATCATCTAAGAACGCAAATTAGAGAAACATCTGTATTGCTTGTGGTGGATTTCTGAAGACTGTCAGGAAACCCATCTATAAATGAGGGAAGTAGGCAAAGTTTCAATATCCTTAATGGCTCAGAGATGACACAGAGGTAAACCTCTTGCCACACAAGCATAAGGACCTGAGCTTGAATCACTCTCTAAAGGCAGAAAGTGTACTCCATGAGTCTGCAGTCCCAGAGTTCTTACAGGGAGATGCAGATGGAGTCAAGAGAATTCAGGGAACTTGTGGACCAGCTGTCCTGGTGTACTCAGTGGCAAATGAGAAACCTTGTCCTAAATAAGGTGGACACTGACACCTAAGGTTTTCTTTTGACCTCCACGTGTGGGCCATGGCACATTGATGCAAGCACCCCCATATACAACCATGCACTCACATACTCATACATACAAGCCATCAAAATTAAAAAAAAGAAAAAGATTTAGCGTTGTTGCAACATGACACCCATTACTGAGTTTTTCAATAGATAGATATAAACACCAGGATAGACCAATAAAATGAGAACATGGCCATACATATATGGATATGTATGCATATACATTTAGATAGCTTAATACAAGTGATAAGACTGGTTAGCTGTTTATTGTATTTATTTTGATAATTATAAACAACAATAACTGACTAATGAAAAGAGTTTATTTATTTAATTAATATGCTAAGGATGTGACTTGGTTGAGAAAGTCCTTGCCCAACATGCATGAAAATCTAGGGTCAGTCCTTGAAACTGTATAAAAACCTGGTGCTGTGGTCCTCACTTCTAATCTCAGCACTCAGAAAGTGGAGACAGGAGTCTCAGGAGTTCAAGGCAGTCCTCAACTACATAGCAAATTTGAGGCCAGCCTGAGATACATGGGATCCTGTCTCAAAGAAGACATTCTATTTATATGAAGCAGTATTAACTGTTAAAATAATAAAACAGCAGCATGTATACGATAATCAATACTGTCTTCACGTATGATTGGGAGATGTGAGGCTACATTCAGGACTTACATGTGCTCCGAGTGGTAAGGCAGCTTAGAACTCACAGAGTTGGTTCTAGCTTCTTAGAACCACACAGTTCAGAAGTGACTAAGAAACAATGCCAGGGATATCCAATTCTCTCCATGCCTTTGCCTTTTCTCTACAAGTTTCATGGAACAGGCAAGGAGAGATGAGTCAAAGTATATTCTGAAGGTCAGTAATTTTCTCCAGATTCCAGAGTCCAATGAATCACTCAAAGTTAAGAGCTGCTGGGCTGAAGTAATAATTCTGCAACCATTTTCTGATAGATCCCAGTGGGCCCTGGGCATTAGAAGATACCATTGCCTCTTGTTTCTCCCCTGGTCCCATTTACATTCTCTACAGCATCTGGTGTTTGCTATCCCTGAGAGATTAATTGTTGCCAAAAAAAGAAAAGAATGTCTTTTCCTCAGAAAAGGTGCTTGTGGTTTTAATCCCACTTAGAGCAGACATGAAATTCTATTGGAGTGCTTTGTTCAATTCTGAAAAATTTCAAATCGACTTGGAGAATTTAGAAAAAAATCACTGCTGTGGTAGACTGTGCATTGTCTTACAACCTTCTCCTCCAATGTTATGTCTTTGGTGGTTGAGGGAACCAAATTAGTGGTTCATGAAGGTACACAACTTGCTCAATGGGATAAATACAACAGAAACAGCCCATTCCACACAGTTAGTTCAAGCAAACACTTTGTTAGAGGTGTTCTTTTCTACATTCGTTAGGTTAAAACCATACTCTCTCTTTCAGTTGGTGTTACCCTTAAAATGAAGTATAGAGTGAACTCTGTCTACTTCAATGAAAGCATTGATTAACAGAGAAATTAAACATGTAGGGAGGTGCAGGGCACTAATTAGAAAGAGAGGAATTTGCATGGTCATAGTTATGCAAATATACTTCTGTTAAATAATATTGTTAAGGTCAATTTGTTAAGACCCTGAATATTGTTAATTCTCTCTCTCTCTCCCTCTCTCTCTCTCTCTCTCTCTCTCTATATATATATATATATATATATGTATATATATACACACATATGTATATTACATTTTAATCAAACTACCCATGTCTTGAGCTTTACTCAGAAATTTATATTCTCACTATGCTTCAAAGGCAGTTAGGACCCAGATAAACTCTCAAATATAATGAATATTAGGAAATTAATTGTCCTGAATTATTCATTTTAATTATGCTGAACGGAACACTGTAGATAGAAGAATTTATTTCATACTGAAATACGTTTGCCTTAGAGAGATTTCCAAATTGATCAGTCTCCTTTTTTATCATTAGACTTATGGGTCCCTGAGATGAGCAGAACAATGAGTAATGGTCGAATTCCAAGCACCATCAGGCTTTCTCAGCACAGCATTGGAATCAATGATGCATTTTTCTGCTTCATAAATAATCATAGTGGAATCCTTACTTCGGGCCAATCATCAGTCTTTGCTACATACATCTACTGGATTATAACATGACTGAGTTTTATATTTGTCTACAGCTCTGTTTAATATAAACCTCACAGCACCAAAAACACATTATCTTTTCTTCTTTTTGTTCATTCACAGACACACTCACTCAGTTGGTCAAGAAGGAAATACTGGTCAGGAACTGGGCAAGTGTGGTCTTGAACTTGCCATCAATTTTGTTTTCTTTTTTGAGAAGGTCTATCTCTGTAATCCAGATGGCTTCAGACTCATAGTAGTCCTCCTGCTCTGTCATCCAAGGGCTAAGATTGCAGGCATGGGTCACCACAGTCAGCCTCTAACTATACCATGTCAGTTGCTTTTTATGGTTCCTCATCTAACTCCTGAGTATGAGAACTCTGCCAGCCATTACCCCTCACAGTCATTATCAGTTTCATTCACCCCTTACAATCCAGTTCCTGCTGTAACAACTTCTTCTCACAGACACATTCTGTCAGTCCTTACATGAATCAGTGGACGATTGCTTTTTGCACTATATTGGGAGAATATACACTTTTGAGCAGAAATTGTTATTGTACTTTATGCCTCATTCTATTGCCTACTTTTTTCACTCTTTTGTGGGTAATGTAGATTTTTTTTCTAGTTGCTTCTGCTGACAGCTTTGTTATTAAGGACAGGCTCATCTCAAGGCTGGCTTCATTTCTGCTAGAACAAGCAGATCCTTGATGACCACGCCCACAAAATTCAGTATATATTTTCATTTGCCTTTACAAACACAGCAGCATTGGAGACACTAAACTTCATAGTTTATGAAGTCCTATATTCCTTTACAAATTGAACACACTCCTTAAAAATCCCACCAAGAATATGAAGATAAAGTCTCAGTTTCTGCTGCTTCCCTAAGCTAAGCTGACCATGTGTTCTGTCTCTAAATTTGAAGTAGTATTTCTGGGTTAGTTAGTTTGCAGTTCTTTGATTACAAATAAGAAAGAACATCTTTTGAATTTTAGCACTTCTTGAATTTTCTGGAAGACAAATTACTTACATTGCTTGAGATTCCAATCCTCTCAGATTTTTTGTGTTCTCGCTGCTAGTTTCTTCAAGACTCTTTCTGATGTTTATGCAGGCTGTGGGTAGCTTCATTAATTTATTTCAGAGAATTAAAGACTGAGGAAAATCTTCCCTGGCAGTGTGGAGTTGTGGAGGACACATAGCATCAGTTTCTTAAACAGACTTCAAGTAAATCCTCTTGCTTTAAACCCCATATTTATTGTCATTTCTCGGGGTATTTGACCCTAACAAATGATGGTTTTGGAACTCAGCCCCCCAACAGACAATATGCTGCCTAAAAGGCTTCCCTATGTGAAACAGGGCCCTCAGTATTCTCCAGTGCACCACATCCCTGCCCTTACACATCTGTTTTCTAGTCACTTGCCATTTTCAGGCACAAGAGTAAACCATGCATGTATGCCCAAGGAGCTACCTTCATCAAGAGGTTTCATCTTATTGTCGTGTTTTATTTAAATGTGTTACCTGCCAGAATGTTCTTACCAGCTTATCATCAGTTTATAGGTTTACTCCCACTCTGTTATGTAAAGACTAACTCTTCCTTTAAAAATGCAAAGAACCATACACTAACATTGACCAAGTTCTAACATTTTACCATGTAGTACAAACTCTTCTAAGAATTGCAATGGAAACTAATAATCTTGTGATGAATAAAATTTCATTAAGTAACTATGGAATGGTAAATAAGATAGACACAAAGAGCTAGAACACAAAATAGAATACTGCACTAACTGGGAAATTTTGATGCCATAACGCACTCCTTTCTGAAGCCTCACCTAAACTAATCAAAGAATGTGTTAATTGTATAACTGTAAGATTCTATGTTGTCTCTGCTATGCAATAGGTTTGAAAATATTTTTGTCGTAAAGATCTATGGTACTAAGACTGGGGAAGTGACTCAATAGTCAGGAGCTGTGTACTGGTCTTACAGAGAAGCCATGTTTGCTTTTGAGCACCCCCATTGGGAAGCTCAAACTAACTAACTCTACTTCCAGAGGAAGCATTGCCTTCTCCTGGTTTCCATGGATGCCTGACTCACATGCATATATTGACATACACACCTAAATATAAATTAAAAATAAAATAAATCTTAAAAAGAAAATATAAAATTTATTTACACAAAACACACACAGAAATGAAAACGACTATGAATGATTTATAGTTCTTGAAGAAAGAAGTACTCCATGTTACCTTCCTGAACTTTCATAATACTAATGTGTCTGGTAAAATATCTGCTATTACTTTATATAAAGTTCTAAAAATCAGGAAACAACTTCCTGGTATAATTTAAGTAAGTCAAAACAGATTATGTCCTCATGCCAAATATTAATTGATACACCATCTGGTTCATGACTCATGCCAAGAACTTAGATCCAAATAGGCCCTACCCTGAACAATTTAATCATCAGGAGCCAACCCTCCTTCAAGACTTTTCTGAAGATATGGTAAGGAAATAAACTGGCACAGTACTCACATCTTCTTCCCAAAGCCCTACCGTTTCCTCCTTCTTTCCAGTCTATCAGTGTTTGATGACATAAGAATGAGGCTTCTGCACAGAGAAGGAAGCTAATTCATTTCCCATTTTGCCTACAGAATCATATCACCTTGCTAGAACCCCAATATGACCCTATCTTTGAGACTGTCTGAAATAAAAGCAAATTGCCACCACGGTAGGAAGGAACCTGCATGTAAGTATTGCCAGATTTATAGTGCAGCTGAAAACCCTATCATTTTGATGTAGCTGGAGTTTCTGACACTAATATTGATTGATATCATGGGAAATTGTAACCCAGTGAACACAGGAATACTAATTAAAATCTCAAATCCTCATTTCTATTTTGAAAAGGTACAGTTTCCAAAAGTTACCTGAAAATGATTTTCTATTAATCTACTCTCTTCTATTCTCATCTGCAAAATAAAATTTTTTGTATTATAATGCAATTCAGGTCACTAATCAGATAGACGATCTCAGTGGTGTTATTTGTAGTTAAGCATTTAAGAGATATCACATTAACTGATCAACTGGTGAAAAATTTTAAGAATTAGAATTGTTTTCCAAAAGTAACTCCAGTTTTGAGGTAAGAAAAAGGCTAATGAGGCAGGAATACTATTGAAATTTTGATATCTATAACATGATCTCTTGGGTTTGGAGATATCCTGGGTTGTTTTTTTCTTCTGAGGCTCTCCATTGCTAATTTCTAAGTCCAAAATTAAAAATGGCTCATGTGATGGCACCCTCTGAACTGTCAAGGCAGATAGTTAAGTTCAGAACTTTCTCAGTGAACTACTATAAGGGTGATTGTTTTGAAAATCTATCTGGATTTTTTACTTGTTTGTGGGATGAAACAGTGACGATAAGATTTTAATAATGAATATTGGTTCTCTATGAACGAGATGACAAGGAGTACCATACCTAAGAATACTGTTAGAGTGAATAGGAACCTGGGAAGTTAAAAATTATCGTTGACAGGTGTCTGTTTTATGAAACTTAGAGCCATCTCTGATGATCTTCGCTTTTCCTCACAGAAGCGTGGGGTAACATTTAGCCATGGGTCTTCATCTCATTGGCCCTTGTAGAGTTGATAAACAGAGGATTCACCAGGATTCAAAGCTGGATCCTAGAGCCAGAACATCTTTCCATAACAGCTAACATTGTCAGTGTGTGGGAAATGGAGGCAGGAATATAAGCAGATGAATTTCAAAACCAGATCAATGCTCTTAAAAGGGGACAGTGTGAAGCCTGGAGAAGGCAAGGAATTAGGGATTGCCAGGAAGTCTCACTTGTCTTATGTCATCAGACAGGAACAAGGATGCTAAACTCCTGAAACTCTATTTTTTATACTGAAGCCAAAATAGTAAATAAAATGATAGCTCTCTGAGTATGATATTAATGAATCCAATCAGCAGTAATATCAAATTTACATTAAACAGAATTTACCAAACAGTGAGCTGAAAACTACAAAGAAGACTAAAATAAACAACCTGCCTTGGAGTAGCACATTCTCTTGACGATGTTGATGCAGTATAAGAAAACAATACTTCCAAACTCTGGGGCACTGAATTTCATAAAAACAGAACTATGGGATTTTAAGATTCAGATTAATCCCTACTCGGTAACAGCAAGTGACTTCAGTACCCCACTATCTCCAATAGACATCTCAACAGAACAAAGAATTAACAAAGAGACATCAGGATTAAATGCTAGCAACAATGAAATGGGCATACCCAACACCTACAAAATATTCCACACAAGAACCAAAGAATACACATTCGACCCAGCAGCCCAGGGATATTTCTCTAAAATCGACCACGTACTGGGGAACAAGAGAAACTTCAACAAATACAAAATACTGGAACAATTCCATGCATTTTAACAGACCACAATATAATAAATCAACAGCAAAATAAACTCTAGTAACTACATGAATTCATGGAGATTAAACAAATCCTGAATGACAAATGAATCAAAGAAGAAATTGAGAAAAAAATTCTCAACAAAATACTTGCAAAACACATACAGAACCACATCCAAAAAAATCATCCACCACAATCAAGCCAGCTTTATTCCAGTGAGGAAGGGATGTTTCAATGCACCTAAGTCAATAAATGTAATAAAACATATATATGGAATTAAAGACAAAATTCACATGATCACCTTATGTGCAGAAAGGCCTTTGACAAAATTCAACATGCATTCATTTTAAAAGTCCTATAAGTTATTGGACTGGAGGGAACGTACCTCAATATAATTAAAGCAGCATACAACAAACCCCTGGCCAACAGCATTATAAACAGAGAAAAATTGGAAGCATTCACATTAAAATAATTAAACAGATGAGGCTGCACACTATCTCCATTCTTTTTTAATATAGTGTTCAGAATTCTTACTAGAGTAATAAGACAAGAGAAAGACACTAAAGGAGTACTAACTGGAAGGGAAGAGAACAAATCATCAGTATCTGAGGATGATATGATATCATACATAAGATATTCCAAATATTCAGTCAGAAAACTCCTAGACAGGCTCAACACTTTCAGCGAAGTGTCAGGTTACCAAATAATCTAAAATAATTAGCAGACTTTATTTATTCCAATAACAAACAATCAGAGAAAAATTCATGAAAACGTTTTCATTCACAATAGTCCCCCAAAATGTCTAGGAATAAAGCTGACCAAAGGCATTAGAGAATTCTATA
Organism: Eospalax fontanierii; assembly: GCA_035773235.1. Lineage (NCBI taxonomy): Eukaryota > Metazoa > Chordata > Mammalia > Rodentia > Spalacidae > Eospalax > Eospalax fontanierii. The sequence goes on along the minus strand of CM069547.1, from coordinate 45,635,230 downwards.
ATGTAAATTTTAAATCTCTGAAGAAAGTGGTTGAGGAAAACACCAGGAGATGGAAAGACCTCACTTGCTCATGGATTGGAAGAATTAATATTGTAAAAGTGACCACCTTACCAAAAGCAATCTATAGACTTAATGCAATGCCAATCAAAATCCACAAGCATTCTTCACATAATTAGAAATACAACCCTACATCAATATGGAATTACAAAAGACTATGGATAGCTTAAGCAATCCTACACACAACAAGCAGTGCTGGGAAGATCACCGTGACAGATCTCACATTGTACTACAGAGCTATAATCTTATAAGCAGCATGATACTGATGCAAATACACATACAGAAACTTAAAAAACATCATTGAAGACCCAAATATAAATGCCTGCAATTTCAGTCACTAGGTAGTTCACAAAGGTGCCAAGAACACACATGGTGGAAAGATAGCATCTTCAACAAATGGTGCTGACAAAACTGGATCTCCACCTGTAGAGGGATGAAACTATGACCTTATCTATCACCCTCCACAAAAGCCAATTCCAAATAGATCAAAGACCTCATTATGAGACCTGAATATCTGAAACTGTTAGAAGATAACACAGGCAGTACTATGCAAGATAGAGACATGGGTAAGAACTGTCTAAATGAACATCAGTTGCTCAGCAAGTTAGGCCAATAATCAAGAAGTTTCTTCATGAAACTAAAAACCTTCTGCACAACAAAAGAAACAACCAAGTAAGTGAAGAAGAAAACTCCTGAGTGGGAGAAAATCTTCACCTGCTACATGTCCAAAAGAGGATTAATATCCAGAATATATAAAGAAATGTGAAAAACAAAGAATCAAGAAAAAAGATGACTTAATGAAATGACAGGCTATGGATCTGAACAGAGAATTCTCAAAAGATGAAATAAATATGACGATGTAACACCTTGAAAAGTGTTCAACATCTTTAGTCATTAAAGAAATGCACATCAAAAGCACCTCAAGGTTTCATCTTACCCCAGTCACACTGGCTAAGGTCAAGAGAATAAATGACACCAAATGCTGGCGAGGACGTGGGGAAGAGAAAGTGTGCTCACTTCTGGTGGGATTGCAAATGCGTGCAATCATGATTTAGAACAGAGTGGAGAACTTTAAAAAACTAAAACGGAATCTACCATATGATCTGGTAATACCACTGCTTGCATATACGCCAAGAACTCATTCTATTGGATAGATACTTGTACATCCAGGTTTCTTGCTGTTCTTTTCACAATAACTGAGAAATGGGAATAGCCTAAATGTCCCTCAGCTGACAAATGCATAATGAAAATGTGGTACATTTACACAATGCAGTTCTATTCAGGGTAAAAAGAGGAAATCATGAAATTTTCAGGTTAAATGGGGGAAAAGAAAACTGTTGTACTAAGTGAAGTAACACAGACTCAGAAAAGCAAAGTGACATATGTTCTCCCTCATTTGTGAATCTAACATCAGACCTTTATATGTGAGTATATATCTTGATGTAACTTCAAGAGTCAGGTAAATGGAAAGAAATCATGGAGGTGAAGGGAAAGAATGAGCCTGAGAGAGTCAGGTAATAGAAAACAGATGTTACCCAAGAGAGGACGGGGGTGGTATTCAACAGGAAAGGGAGGAGTGAAGGACATAAAAGAAATGTGAGGATAAAGGAGAAGAAAGAACTTAAGGGGGGATGATAAGAGACAGGTATCATAAAGGGGAAAATGGGAATACTTAAAATGTGGAAGAAGATGGGACGGGGACAGAGAGGAGGGATAAATAAAGCTTAAGTGGCATAAAAAATTCAGAGACAAATGAATGTTCTAACTCAACTCTGCTCCCCCAAAAATACACATGTGATATCTGAACATGAGTGCATATATATAGCTGAAGATTATCTAACAAGAAACACAGCGCCAGGCAGGAGAAACCTCCCTTTTCCAGAGCGTTTGATTATATCCTAGAACATGAAGATAAGACCGGACTGCTGCAGACAGGACATACTTCAGACACAGGACTTGGAGCAATCACGCTGGAGCTGATACCGAAGTCCTCTTCCTGAAGACTAGCTCTCAGGAACGATTAGTGCAGTAGTGGCACTTTTCTTTATGGGCATATTTAACTGCCACCTAATTGAGCCTAAAGTCCACTCAATGAGAGGGAACTCATGCCTGGCACTGTAAACAGAGCCAAATACACAAAGCAAGAGAGGTCATAGGTCTTAGAGAAAACCCTGAGGCTGCCATATCCCCAGAGAAACGTAATTTTTTACTATATACTGAATATGGATCCTTATACTTACAAACTAGGATCCCAGTCACCATACATGAAAGGAGCTTCACTTGCAACAGATGGAGACTGTTATAGAGTTCCACATCTGGTCACACACCAAGAATAAGTGTCTCTGAGATGCCCAACCCCAAATTGGCATCTGCTATGGAACCTCTAAACCTAAGGCTCCCAGAACATCGTGGAACAAGGGTTAAAGAGAATGATAACACAGTTGTGCTGCCTCCTGCAACAGAGTGTGATGCACACAGAAGTCCACAACTGGCCAAAGTGTAGAAAATAAGAGACTGCAGAGTGTGGGACCCTAGACAGAACTTCTGTGTTTAAATTCATCCACTCGGGGTTCAGGAACCCTTGTGTAAAATGACATGGAAAGATTGTAAGAGCCAGGGGAGGAGGTGCATGCCAATAAGGAAGCAAAGCCTGTCAGGCTACTGGGACCCTGTTCATATGAACTGCCAGTAAGGGTGCCAGCACGCACAAGACCCAGGTTAGCTGAATCAGACACAAACCCAATGTGGAAATGGGGACATGGACTGCCAGCCCCAACCTTACTGGAAGAACTATTAGAAGCTGATTATTTCTTGGTAAGGGTCAATAGATCTTTAATGGAGATCAGCTGACTAGACCTTAGTGGATGAACTTGCACTGGGTTCCCTAACTTGACTTGTTAGGCTTTAATATATATGACAGAATGCATGAAATCTAGTGGGGAGCAATAGAGGAAAGCCAATAGGAGAAGGGTTATAAAGAGGACTAAGATGATTTATATGAAATGCACAAATTCAATAAAAATATACATTTTTAAAAAAGGACCACTACTAATAAACATTACTCTAGAAAAAAAACATTTTATCTTCTAGTATATGAAAATAATTACACTATAGTATAACAGAAAAGTTGAGTTTTATAACATCAAATACTAAATTTATGAATGAATTTGTAAATGGGTAGTATAACAGTGAAACATACCGTGAGATGTTCAATGTGTCCAGTGGTGCCAGTTGTAGTATTTGATCCTACATGAAAACATGTGGGCTCAATGGACATGCCCATCTGAGGCACTGCTGAGTCCTTCTCTCTGATTTTCGATGCAGTAACAGCTGGTTCTCATTAGATCATGTGAACTCTGTGTAAATAGTAACAACAGCAGCACATATGAATGCCCTCTCTCATATGTCATTCATTCATTCCAACACGTTCATTCATTCCATTCCCATTGTCCCATTTCATCTGATGAAATCCTCTTCAGCATGCAGAGTCAGTTAAACGACAGTGATGTCTTAGAGTGTTGCTGCATTTGATCTTGTTTTCTTCACCTTCCGTTACATAACACACAGTCAACCTATCATAGTTGCCTTTAGTTGTCAACTTGAAACACCTGGGAAGAGAGAGCCTCCATTGGGGAATTTCTTCTATCAGACTGGCCTGTGCCCATATCTGTGAGACATTTTCTTGACTGTTGAGAGATGTGGGAGGGTCTACCCCCCTGTGGGAGAAACTGTGCCTGGACAAGTGGTCCTGGGTTGTATAAGAAACCAAATTGAACACAGGCCAGAGAAAACAGTGCCCCTCCATGATCTCTCTTTCAGCATCTTCCTTCAGGCTTTTGCCTTGAGTTCCCACCCTGGATCCCCTCAGTAATGAACCAGGATTGGGATGTATACACCAAGTAAACCCTTATCTCCTCATGGTGGTTTTTGTCAGAATGTTTCATCATAGCAGTAGAAATTAAGTAGGACATCTGTCATGGGATTACTCACACAATTCCAAATAGAGGGCTTGAAGATTAGAGGAGACTGGAATGTGGGGTACTGAATCCTACCTTAAGAGCTCTTGGTAGTTAAGACTCAGTAAACTAGCTTCCTAAGTGTGGAGGGCAGATGCTAGACTGGAGGGAATGGTGGGCTTCATCAATGATCAAACACATGAACCCACATTGTAGGGGACACAAACTAGACTCAGTAGGCCTAACTGTAACAGTGGACTTGAAGTCTGGCCGGGGAGAGTAAGTGGGTGCAGACAATGGAGAGGGGCTTGAAGATGCTCAAAATGTGTGAGATTCTGAAAATTAAAACATATTTTAGAAGACCAAAGAGAAACACCCTATTGCAGATAATATCACTGTGAAGGTTTGTTTTAATTGTCCAACTTGACACAATCATCAATAACCTGATAAGAGGGTATTTATGAGGGATCTATGTAAATCAGGTTGGCCTGTGGACATGTGGGAGGGGTATTCTCTTGATTGGTTCATCTATGCAGAAAGACCCATCCTAAAAGTGGATGTTACTACCCCCTGGCTCCAGGTCCTGAAGAGGCAGAGAAGAAGCAAGCAAGGTGCATGTATTTCTCAGCTCCTTGTGGATGATGTGACTGACTGCTTCAAACTTCTGCTGTTATCACTTGCCCACAATGACAGACTATAACCCAGAATTATGATAAAAGAAACCCTTTCTTCCCAAACAGGCTTTTTAGTCAGGATATTTTATCATTGCAACAGAAGTGAAACTAGGACAATCATGTCAGAGGAGAAGCCATCTAACTAAAACTCACCTGAATAACAGCTCTCTCTTCCTAATGTATACTCTGCTCATCACTGAACACCTGACTATAGCTCTATTTATGGATGACTAACTGGAACCTGGAAATTGACACAGGGCAACTGATAAGATGATTATTGCCTTCTTGTTTCTTTTTCGTAACTGTGATAAGATGATTATTGCCTTCTTGTTTCTTTTTCGTAACTGTAAAATCACTTGACACATCTTTCCGATGCTTCAAAACTTCCCCAAATTTCTAATTCTCAAAGCAGAACTCATCTCCTTTCTTGCTCTTCTTCTGTCTCAGGAGCAAGATCTTCCAGTCGCACCAGCAAAGACGCAGAGCTGAGGACGTGTCCCTGATACCTCTGTGCTTATTCATCCCACCCCCGTCATCACCCAGTTCTCTGATTTATTCTGTTACATATCAATTTGCCAGTCACCCACTGCTCTCCATTTTCCTCAACACCATGATTGCAGCTAAGAACAGTTTCTGCCTGAAGTTATCTAAACATCTAGCTTGTCTACCTGACTCCACTTCAGCTACAGAATCAGTGTTACTATCAATACTCACCTAGCCACGAACCTAGTTTAGTTTTGTCCATGCTTAAATCATACTTTGATTAAAATTAATAATTCTTTAATGTAGCCTGTGTAGTGGTTTTGAAGTATGATATTGATTGACTCATCTCCATCAGGAGTTGGAGTCTCCCTCTCCTTCCTCTTATCCAGTGGCATTTGTGACCACTTCAAACAACAGAGAGTAGCAGAAGCGACTCTGTGGCCTTCAGATATACACAAGGACATCCATCTTATTTCTTGCTGGGACACTTGCTCCTGAAAGCCACATTGCTATGAAAGAAATTGGGCAACTCCAAGACAGACAACACTGGAAGGATCCTGGGTAGATATCAGGTTTGGCACTTCCAGCTGAGCTCTCCTCAGCTTGCGAGCTCAGCTGCTAGACCTGACTATGGGGAAATTGTCTTTGAAGTAGGTCTCTCAGAACCACTCGAATTTCTCCTTCATCCTTGTGATTTCTCCCAACTGAGGCCCCAGCCCTAAAGAAGGAGCACAGAGCCATTGTCACTGTGTTGTTTTTGAATTCTGTGCACAAATAACCATAGTTAAAATGAAATAATTAGTGATTTGTGTTACTAAATTCAAATTTAAATCCATGTCAAAATTACATTGTCACAGCAACTATTTTTAGACTCATTGTCCATTCATTCCTGCAAATTATACTTCTGTGTGTGGAGGTCAGAAGTAAACCTCAGATGTCCTTCCTGAAGCACTTTCTTTTTTTGAGACAGTGTCTGTTGTCCTGGTACTTGCTGATTTAACTAGGATAACTGGACAGTAAGCTCTAAGGATCTGCTTATTTATTTTGTCCTCCCTAGCGTCAGGATTACATTTCTGTGCCAGGTCGCCACATCCAGCTTTATATGCTAGTGAGTGTTGGAGATCCAGCTCAGGTGTTAAGGCTTACACAGCAACAATAGGCATTATATTGACTGAGCTCCCAGCCCAGCACCCACCCCCAAAATAACAGTCTTTAATAGACTATAAATTTCCTCTCTGCACTTGTGAAGACTATAATTTTATATTAGTATATGTAATTTTAAGATTCATATCTCTTCCCCAAATCAATATTTAGTTTTAGGATTGCAGACATTATTTCCATTTATTTCAAGTACCAGAAGCTCATTGTTTGAATGTATATCCCTGATACTATTACAAGTCCAGGCATTTATTCGATGCTCCATAAATACCTGATGAATTCTGATGATGGTGATGATGATGGTGATGGTGATGGTGATAGTGATGGTGATACTAAGGATCGAATTCAAAGCCTTACAACTGTTAAGCAGATGTTGTATTACTGAGCTGTTGAATAATATCCAAGGTAAGGAAAGGTGATAATACTAAGTATACTTAATTATAAGTGCTAGTTGAAATGACAAAGTACTTTCACCCTGGCAAAATTTTAGAGCAAGAGTTGGCCTACTGATCTTAAAATATTCAGTAAGATGTTTGAGTTGCATTAGGCAAAACACATTCTTATACAAATGTGTGAAACATGCAAATTTCAGTTCCAACAATGGATTTCAAAGAATAGCCCTTAAAACATTCTTGCATGTGAAGTGCTCAGCAGTTGTGTTAAGGAGTTAGAAAGTAAATGTTAAGGAGTTACAAATTTAAGGAGTGTGAAATTTGGATGGGAAGAGTTGGGTAGATAAGCTATCCTATCACTGCAGGGAAGAAGAGAAGGTATGCAGCCTAAGTGCTGCATGTGTGAGTTGTCCCTTACATTTATGGAGTTTACTCTGCCAAACTCTTTGGGAAGAAAACACACAAAGGAAAATAAAGGAACCTTAACAATTGTGCTTTTCTTTTAAAAATTTATTAGAATGTCATTTATGACTATCATATTTAAATTATTTCTAACCCTTCCTGTCCTCTCCAAATCTTCCCATGCCTCACCCCACCACTCTCAATTTCTTGTTCTTTACTTTGAATATTGTTTCATATATATATATATATATATATATATATATATATATCCATGTTTACCTGTTTCCAGGGCTGTCCGTTTTGGATTATAACACCTCTCAGGAAGTTCGCCCCTAGAGAAACTTTATTGTCCCTCCTTCAGCATCCATTGATTACATAGAGCTCTACCTTGTGAGGTGTGAGCCTGTGACATTCATTACCAGTGTACCTTGGCATGTCAGCTGGTTTTATCATTATGCAGATCTCATTAGACTCCCACCCACACTGTGGAGATTTCACTGGTCCAGCTTCCCTGTCATGTCTAGAATGCACCAACTAGCAGCAAGTGTCTTGTCCCTCTGATTATTCATTCTCTCCTGTCCCTCTTCTGTGATGTTCCCTGACCTTTAGGTGTAGAATTTGCATTGTAAATATATCACTTAGGGCAGGGTATCTTGTAGGGCACAAGGTCTGGCGCTCCGCTCTGGCTAGTCGTGAGACCAGCATCTGCCAAGCATCTGTAAAGAACCTGAATGGAGATGATCTACTTGGGGACAGATTACTATTGGCTGCAGTCAGGACTCCACCCCATAAGATCATTGGCTGATCAGACCTATAAGACCCCTTCCTTGAATAAATGGAGTTTGCAGTGGCTTGCATATCCTCCTGCTTCTCACTCAGCTCCCAGAGTGGAGTCTGTGTTTTGATTCTAGTCTATTCACTCCCTTTCGGTGGAGACCCTTCGTCCCCTTGGGCTGGCCCCAAACACAGGGAGCCCCAACAGTATCTGACACTTATTTTCTGTTTTTGGCCAGTTGTGGAACTTTCTAAGAGTCTCCGTCTGTTGCAAATGAAGCTTCTTTGATAAGTGGTGAGAAGTTCACCTGTCTGCAAATATGAGGATACATAGTTAAGAATGCAGTAAGAAATTATGTTGATTTTGGGGTGTGGCATAAGTAAGTTTTTCTCTAGGCTCTGTTACCTCTCCAGTCATGTATATTTGGCTATAATTATGGAAGCATAGATTCCCTCCCATTGACAGGTCATAGATCCAAGTACACAGCTGTTGATTACACTCAAGATAAAAGGGCCGCTACTACAACAAAAGAGAGTTTGCAGGGATGGCCATTGTTGTGGTTTGTAGACTTTTTAGCTGGATGTGATCATTGATTTGTTTTCTCCCTTGGTAACTTGCATTGTATCTTCTGATATTATCAGTGCTAGTCTTCAGAGGGGAGGTGTCCAGGTCAGTGCCAGCTCCATTGCTTCAAGTCCTAGGTCTGAAGTATGTCCTGTCTTTAGCAATAGGGACCTTCACCTTCAATTTCTGGGAGGCAACCAAGGCTTGTGGCAATAGCATGAATTATTCTGATGGTCTCTTGAAGTACCCAGACCAACAACTGAAAGGGAACTTTCCATGCCTGGGACTGTGATTTTTGTTATATTGTTGGTTCTCACTTTTAGCCCAGGGGACTTGAACCCCTTCTTGGGCTGCCTGAGAGCCCAACCTTGGGGAGCCTCGACCTCACTCTCCTCTCAGCCCAGGGGACTCGAACCCCTTTAGGCTGCCTGAGAGTTAATCCCAATAATCCAGACCGTCAGATGCAAACAGCATGAGGATTTATTGCACTTGCGCAAGTGGGTGACTTGGCTTCGGGAAGCCAAGCAACCCCTGGCCCTGCTTGGACCAAGCTCTTATAGCAAAAAACCACAAGATTATCATATATTGACATACAGGGTATAGATTGGCACAAACCAGGGTTACAAAAAGACAACTTTTACATAGTCCAACCTTTTTCTCAGTAATGCCACAAGCATTGTGACATATTACAAAATGTTGACTTGACAAATGTTTTAACCAGAAGTTTATTTTTACAAGAAAGGGGCTTTTTCTGTTATTACCCCAGACATTATTTTACATACCACGAGTTGTTGACATGGCTCTTGTGACAGGAGATGCTGACATAGCCCTTATGACTTTTGGGACTTTCCAGTTAGGGAGGGGTGAGCTGAAAGGGGCTTTTTATTTGAGTGAGCGTCCTACAATATGATTATCAGATATACATATGCACTCACATTTATATCATATATGTATATTTCAGAGAGCTTTTTAAATACTACATTTCTCTTTTTTTTTTTCATTCAACGTATTATTTATCTCTAGTTCTTCTCCTAAATAAGAAGCATGTGTCCTAGCTCCTAATGCTTAGATGTGAGCATATATCCTGATATAACCACAGAAGCCTGTAAAACAGAAAGTAACCTAGGGAGAAGGGGAAGGAGTTTGAGATCTGACCTTAGTAGAAAATAGGAGTTATCAAGGGAAAAACGGTGTACTTTAACTGGAGAGAAACAGCAGAGAAGAAAAGCTGTCCTTTTCTTATGCTAAACTTCCTCACTCTTTAAAGAACAACAAACTGGTTTAGATATTTAGGAATTTAAAATAAAACTCACATTCATCAAATACTTCTTACCGTATCAATGAACACTTATCATGTCGTGGGAACCCTCCTAAAAATGTAGTGAGTTTCTCCTGCTACACTGCATTGGTTTCAGATAAAGAGGAATCAAACAAGAGAATGTTTCCATGTGATCAGGAGAAATCAGTCTGAAATGTTTTTACCCCACTAGAATGCCTTTCTGTTCCTCTGTATTATCAAGGAAAGGGTTTGTAGAGGGGATTAAAGACAAAGTTAACAATACTTGTGCTGGCTGTAAAAGAAACAAGAAAGAAGGGCAAATTGGTGTTTCTACAATTCCAGGTACATTATTTTCTTATGTAAATTTAAATAAATTCTCATTTTATAAACAGAGCTATATTTGAGGAGGAAAGCCTTTCCCTGTGAGCATTGTTTAGTGGAAAATAGTGGCCCTCCCATAAATGCATGTCAAAATAAAAATCTTTTCTTTAGTCCATTTATAAGTTAATTCAAACTGAACTATATTTGCAAAAAAATGTAAAAACAAGAACAAATCTGAGAAATAGGAGCGAATTAACTAAAGAAAACATTGGGTTAAACAGTTTGTAGGCACCAGTAGAGAATCTCAGCATCCTAGTAAATTTTCAGGAAATCAGACAAGGAGGAAGACAGTGTTTAACACAGGACTTTTTTTTTTTTTTCTTTTCAGAATCTGAGAATATACTCATTAACTTGAAGGTCATGGGAATTAGTTGAATAGCTTGGACTCTGGCTATTTCATCAGAAAGAAAGTGGATAATTAGATTGAGTATAACAGGAACCACAATGATTCTCTATTTGTGTGAACCCGGGCTCCAAACCCATAAGAATTTAGTAATAAAGTCGCTGTTAATGCTTCACTCTCCCTTCCTGACTGCTGTGGGTGACTGAGGCAGAGCGACCCCCTTTCTGCCACCAGTATCTCTTCCTATAAACATGTACAAAAAAGAAGAAGGACAGACAACAATAGACGTCACAATTAGCTATCTGAAGGTGGTGGCAAGGAGCCCTGGCAGCTATATTAGAACAAATCTATGCTTGAAGAGGGGTATTTGTTTTTATTCTTTTTACTTTCATTACTAAAAACAGCAAACAGCAAGAGGACAAAGAAAGAGGCTGCCATTTTTAGTCACTAAGAGACCGTTGTGAATATCACAGATTCTGCTTTTTTTCCAGCTAGAGACTAGCTGAGAGAGAGGCAGGCAGTGAGCTGTTTTCTGGCTCTAATTCTGAGAACGGGATTAGAATCTCACAGAGAGAGAAGCCAACAGCAAGTAGCACAATTTCTTTTGGACACTTGCAGGTTTGCGTAGATTTTCTTTCTCTTTGTCTACTGGAGGATGGACAGACAGGAGAGTCAGCATACAGAAAGACGTCATTACGCAGCAAAGCACAGAGATCATGAAGTTGTACAGAAAAGGCGGTTCTAATGCATGATGACCAGTTGGAAAGTTGGATATGGTCGACAGAAGAGCACACGTGATGCAGTTAAAAAGTAAATATGAAAAGACTCAGGCTTAAACCAAGGTAGAAAAGCATAACAAAGTTGCTAAATATTTTCATGAATGAATGGCTGTTTGCATTTCTTTCACCATGGATTATCAAATCAGAATATTTTTAATTTTTCTATTTTTCATTGTTAATAATTTCTTTGTTTTCCTTATTCTAGTCCATTATTCTAAATAGAAATGCAAAAAGGTAAAATGACCTATTTCAGAATTTGTTCCTTAAAGAGAACCAATGTAACAGGGGTGACCTTCAGAATCAGCACAGAGATGACTTGTGAAGAGCACTGTGACAGATACAACATGCGAGGAGCACTGAGACAGAGGGGACCTTTGAGGAGCACTATGACAGAGAGGACTTGTGAGGAGCACTGTGACAGAGGGGACCTGTGAGGAGCACTGAGCAGTGACGACCTGTGAGGAGCACTGTGACAGAGGGGACCTGTGAGGAGCACTGAGCAGTGACGACCTGTGAGGAGCACTGTGACAGAGATGACCTGTGAGGAGCACTGTGACAGAGGGGACCTGTGAGGAGCACTGTGACAGAGGGGACCTGTGAGGAGCACTGTGACAGAGGGGACCTGTGAGGAGCACTATGACAGAGGGGACCTGTGAGGAGCACTGAGACAGAGATGACCTGTGAGGAGCACTATGACAGAGGGGACCTGTGAGGAGCACTGAGACAGAGATGATCTATGAGGAGCACTATGACAGAGATGATCTGTGAGGAACACTGTGACAGAGATGACCTGTGAGGAGCACTGTGACAGAAGTGACCTGTGAGGAGCACTGTGACAGAGATGATCTGTGAGGAGCACTGTGACAGAGATGATCTGTGAGGAGCACTGTGACAGAGATGACCTGTGAGGAGCACTGTGACAGAGATGACCTGTGAGGAGCACTGTGACAGAGATGATCTGTGAGGAGCACTGTGACAGAGATGACCTGTGAGGAGCACTGTGACTGAGGTGATGTCTGAAAACCACCGTGATTCAGATAGTGTGTCAAAGGAAGCATGGTAACAGACACACATGTCAGATGCACTTGAGGCACTCTAATCATGTCACCTTTGGTAAGACATCAGCTGCTCACTCTGTGGCATCCATTGATTTCATGCCTGAAAAACACATAATGCAAAGTCATCCTGTCCCGAAGTGTTACACATAGGTACATAAAATCACATGTTCACAGATGACAGGAAAGTAGACGGGAGATTATTTGGAGACAGAGGGGAACGAAAGGGAGGTCGAGGAGGGACAGTGGCATGTATGATAGTGGGGGCATGCGTGCACAGCCGGCATCATATGGTGCAGAAGAGGGCCCTTACACAGCTCTCTGTAATAATAAAACAAATAAGTTACAGAAGGAGTTCCAGGGCTTGTCAGAATGCTCAGAAAGCCACCAAACCTGAGGACCAGTGTTGATTCTTGAAACTCATGTGGTGAAAAGAGAGAACTGATTCCCACCAGTTATCCTCAGATCTCCACACTGTATGTACTGTGGCATTGCAGTCACATGACCACACAAATACAACATACACAGTAAACAAAAATGTAATAAAAATGAATTTATAATAGGTGTAGACATAATGAAAAAGTATTCAGATAGAATAGTGGAAGATATGCTACTAAGGGATAATAGATAAAAGGTGGATATTTAACTGGAGGGAGGATGGAAGGTTATACCAGGAATTAGAGGGATAAAGGGAAAGATAGTTCTCAGGAGAAGTGTGGCCATAAGAGACTGATAATATCAGGGGAGAAATGGAGAAATGGAACACTTTAAATGGATAAGGCACAGAGGTAGGGTTAGATAGACACACACAGAGAGAGAGAGAGAGAGAGAGAGAGAGAGAGAGAGAGAGAGAGAGAGGTAAATGATGCCTAGCTAGTGTAAAACTCCAGACGGAATCATATTAGTCTGACAACCTATTGACAAATTCCACATATAGCATTTCTACCTGCGTGCATGTGCATAGCTGAAGGCTACATAACAAGAAACAGTGCTGGACAGGAGAAAACATTCTTTGAGTTGTTGGCCAGGGTGGTACAAGAGACTCCCAAAATTACACAGGCTATTGCCACAGCCCTTTATTGCCTCCAAGAACTTGAAAGTAAGACCCTATTGCTGGAAACAGGACTACTTCAGAGACTGTATTTGGAACAACGGAGGTGAAACTGTCCTGAAAACACTTCCCCCAAAGGCTAGCCACTCGTAACTCTGGAGATCATTAAGCAAGCACCCAAGGGAGAACATCAATTGATAGCCGAACACCAGTTTCATGACCAACAAAACCACATCAATGGCTGGCACAACACATGACTCTGTGCAGTAGTGGCTCTTCTATCTTTGGGCCAATCAGTGGCCACCTAATTGGTCTTAGAGCCCACTTAATGGAAAACCCATGTGTGGTGTTGTAATCATAGTCAAATACACATGGTTGAAGAGATCACAGATCTTAGAAAATTCCCCAAGGCTGTCAGATCCCCAGGCTCTTACAAAGTACAAACTATGTATCCTTATATTTACTGTCAAGTCACCACTCATCAAAGAAGCTTCTGTTGCACCAGAGACTACTATAGAGTACCACAACTGGTCACACATAGACACTTTCTGTGAATTGCCCATCCCTAAGTAGCACATCTACAATGCAACCTCTATACCCACGGCTCTACAGAATGGACTTAATGAATCTCTCAAATCCCATTAATGAAGCTCCCTCATGCAACAGAAGGCCAGTAACATAACAGTAACAAATGGCCAAAGAATTGACATTATATATTTGCAGAGTGTGGGTTCCTGGACAGGACTCCTGTATTAAGTTTCAGTCACCTAAGTCTCACGGAGCATTGCAGAGGAGGGAGCAGAAAGATTGTAACAGACAGTGTGGAGGTTGTGACCCTATGAAAACAGAATCTTACAAGCTCCTAGGACCCTGACCATATGAACCTACAGCAATCATTTCAGCATGTTCAAGACCCTTACAAATTCAAACAGACAAAAATCCAATACAGAAATGGAGAAATGAGCAACAGACCCCGGTCTTTGCTGAAGAAATTTTGGCAACGGATTACTGTTGGGTGAGGATGACCTAATCTTCCTAAAGCAAGGAACTCCAAATAGGTTAACTAGACCTCAGTGGATGAACTTGCACTAAACAACATTTGGGGACACACAGGTGAAAGAATGTAGGATTCCAGTTGGGGGGGCTGTGGGGGTGTGCCTGTGGGGAAGGGGTTATAAAGATGATTAAGATTAATTGAAATATTCTGTATGAAGTACAGAATGATTCAATAAAAATTAGGTACTAAAAAAAAGACAATAGCAATAACTATTACTCGAATCGAGTATTTCCTGCATACGTATGATCTTAATTAGACTCTCCTCTTTTTTTAAATAGTCTTATGTAGCTCAGGCTGGCTTCAAACTCTTCATGCAGCAAAGGGTGACCTTAAACTCGTAATCTTCCTGCTTCTGCCTCCTAAGTGTTGGGAATGCATGTGTGTTTATGATTTTAAGTGAGTGTTTTGTGATTATTTTCTAAGTTCAGTAATATCATTTGCTGTACAGATTGAGCATTCTAATCCCAGAACATATACACATTATTTATATAACTAATTCAAGAATATTTATAACTGACTACTATCATATTACAATCAAGGTATAAAGGAGACTGGGGGATTTATTTAAAGTCTATCTTCATAGAATGTAAGAAAACCAGTCCCCAAGCAAAAGCATCATGCCTAGAGTATAAACTGATTGCAAGTCTAATAGTGATTAGTGTTACAGTGGAAAATGAGGTAGGGTTGAAAAACTGTAGCAACTGAAGCAGTGCAGAATTTATATTACATAGGGAGCACCTCACTGAGATCATGCTCATGACAAGACCTAATGGAAGTGATGTCATAAGGAAATGATAGATGTCTGAGATGATGGATGTGCAAATTTCCCTGAACTGATCAATATATTCAAGAATCAAACACCACATTGTATCTCATGAATACCTGCATTTTGCGTTAATCAAAAGATTAATTAATTTCCCTGAAAACTAAATCAATCAATCAAATAAAAGAAGGAAGAAACCATGTGGGCATCTTAGAGGAAACACTTCCAAGAGAGATTCCTGAGCTAGAAATGCTCTGAGTAATTTGGCCCAAATCACTGGAGAGGTATAGAAAAGAGGAAGAGATGATGGGCTCATTGACAATGAGGCAGATCACACCGCTCCTATAAGGAAGGATGTGTCCTTTACTTCCTAGGTAGGTATAAGCCATGGGAGAGAGTCAAGCAGAAAAGCAAGACGACCTGACATGTCTCCAAGGAACGCCTCAGATACTAGGTCAAAAATAGATTTGAAATTATAAAAGCAAAGAAAGGAGACCATCAGCTCAGAGACTGCTGCAATGATCTCCATATAAAATGATGATAATTTAGAGAACGTTAATTCATGTGATAAGTAAGTCGGAAAAGACTGGTATTTGTTAGGTGCTGTTATAAGCGCTATAAGCTAAGATAAAACCACAGCTCTCGGGGGTTATAGTTTTAGTTGGATAAGAAAAAACAGTAAAATTCAAATAAATTATTTCAGGATATAGATAAGACTGTGGAGAGAGAAAAAAAAGAAAAAACAAAAACAAAACCTGGGTGAGAACTCTGAGATTGTAGGAGGGAGAGCAGATGTGGCCAGAAGGTGTGAGGCACAGCAGCAATATGATGTAATACAATGGGTTATGTGTGCTAGGCTGTTAAGAGGGATGTTAAACCTTTGGATATCACAGTAATTCCTCATTCAAGGTCCAGAGGCAATTGTAACTGGATGAAATCAGTCTCAATGATTTCAGTAGTGCTTGGACTTCTGTAGCAGGTCGGATTTCATGGCTACCTATCCACATTTGTACATAATATGGCTGATGTTAGACTATTAAGCATCTCGGGAATTGCCATAGTTCACATACTGATAATCATTTTATTGCCTTTTCTGTTTAAACAAATGAACATATCACTACATATATTTATGGGGTACAATGGAAATGTGATTTCTATATCTAATACCAAACTAATTAATATCACCACATTCATGATTTTTAGTTAAGACCTTTAAAATTTACTTATTTTGAAATAGAAAATATATTATTACAGATTATAGTCGTTCTGGTATGCAATTGATCTCAAAAGCATGTAGATCACTTAGCATAACAGTTTCTAGTTCCATCCATTTACCTGCAGATTTCATGTTTCTTTAGCCTCGAGTAGAACTCCATTGTATAAATGTACCACAATTTCATTATCCATTCCTTAGCTGAAGGACATTTAGGTCAGTTCTTTTCTAGCTATTTTGAAAAACACAATAACAAGCATGGATGTACAGGTGTCTATAGAATAGGATGAACTCTTTGGGTATCTTCCAAGGAACGGTATAATCAAATTATATGGTAGATTCACTCTGAGATTTTAAGAGTCCTCCTCGATGCTTTCCATGGTGGCTGCACAAGTCGCAATCCACCATCAATGATGTGAGTTTTCCCTTTTCCATATCTTTGCCAGTGTTCAGTGTCTTCTGTTCTCTTGAGCTCAGTGAGTCTGAGTGGGGTAAAATGAAATCTTGAACTGGTTTTGATTTGCAGTTTTCTAATTACTAGAGATATTGAGAACTTTTTAAGATGTTTCTTAGTCATTTTTATTTCTTTGGGAATTCTCTTTTCATGTACATAGCCCATCGTTTTATTAGACCATTAATTTTCTTGCTTCTTTGTTTTTTGAGTTTTTTGTTCTTACTATTAATCCTCTTTTGGGACATATAGTAGGTGAAGGTATTCTCCTACTCACTGGGTTTCCTCTTCACTTCCTTGGTTGTTACTTTTACTATACAGAAGCTTTTTAGTTTATTGGGGTCCCACTTGTTGATTGTTGACCTTAATGCCTGAGGAACTAATGCTCAATTTAGAAAGTCCTTTCCTGTACCTAAATCTTGGGGGGGTACTGCATATGTTTTCCTCTATGGTTTCAGAGTTTCAAGTTTCATATTGAGGTCTTTGATCCATTTGGAGTTGACTTTTGTATAGGATGAAAGATAATGGTCAAATTTCATTCTTCTATGAATGAGATCCAGTTTTGCCAGCACCATTTGTTGACGATGTTGTCTTTCCTCCATTGTGTGTTCTAGGCAGTTTTGTGAAATATCAGGTGGCTGAAATTGATTGCATGCACTCATGTTTGGATTTTCAACTATGTTCCATTGATCTGTGTGTCTGGTTTTCATTTGGGCCAGTACCATGGAGGTGTAATGACTACAGCTAGGTGAGATAGTTTGAGATCTGGTATTGGGGTCTCCCCAGAATCGCTCTGTTATGCTAAGTGAAGTAACATAAACTCATAAACAAGCTATGTATGTACTCACTCATTTGAGGATATTAAAACTAGTCCCTTATATGTGAGTATATATCCTGATGTAATAGCAAGAGCAGGAGCCCACAAAATGGAAAGGAACCATGGAGGCAAACGGAATGAAAGAGTCCAAGAGAGGGGATAATAGGAAATAGATGTTACAAAGGGAGCAATGGGGAAAATGGGATATTCAACTGGGAAGAGATGTACAAGAAACCATGCAGGTAATAGGAAGTCCCACGGGAGAGGAGAGAACAGGAGACAGGTATTGTCAAGGGGAAAATGAAGGTGCTTTCACTGGGGTGGGAGGAGAGAGGTGAGACAGGGAGAGAGAGAGGTGAGACAGGGAGGAGAGAGGTGAGACGGGGGGAGAGAGAGAGGTGAGACATGGAGGCGAGAGAGGAGAGATAAATATAGCTTAGGTGGTGGGAAAAGCCAGAGGGATATGTTTTAACTCAACCCCCTCCACGTGAAAAATAATGTATGCAATATCTGAACATGAGTGCATGTGTATACCTGAAGGCCATATAACAGGAAACAGTTTCAGACAGGAGAAGCCTCCCTTGATGTTGTTGATCAACATAGTCCAAGTGACACCCAAAACAACAGAGGCCACTATTATATAATAATCACAGCCCTGAATCCATTCTGGAATTTGAGGGTAAGATCTAATTGCTGAAGACAGGGTACACTTTCCATACAGGACTTGGAGCAATGGAATTGAACTGACCTGGAATCCCCTTCCCCTGAAGACTAGCTTTCATATATTGAGAGGATACTATGAAAACTGCTGAGGGAGAAAATCAATCAGTGGCCCAATCCAGCTGTAAAACCCAACAACCACAGCATCTGGCACAGAAAACTGTAAAATAATCATCAACGAAGCTTCTTTATGAAGCAGATGGAGGCTATTACAGAGTTCCACAACTGGTCACACACAGAGAATATATGTCTGCAAGATGTCCAGCCCTTAAATGACACATCTATAAAGGAACCTCAACACATAAGGCTCATGGAACATAGCAGAAAAGTCATTAGAGGACACTGAAATGTCCCTCAACTCTCACCAGAGAAGCTTCCTCAAAAAAGAAAGTACAGTGCATACATAAGCCCACAATTGGCCAAGGTGTAGAGAATAAGAGACTGCAGACTATGTTTGTTTCTCTGAATAGGATGCCTATATTAAACCTCACCCAGGCATGGATCAGAAACCATTGTGAAGAGGGGAAGAAAGATTATAAGATCCAGGCTTGGTGCATGATCTCAAAAAAACAGAGGCTTTGAGGCCTTTGTGAACTTGCTCATACGCAATGGTGACAGCACATGGAAAACTCATGCTGACGCAATTAGACAAAAACCCAGCAGAGAACTGGGGAAATACAAAACAGACCCCAGTATTAGAAAAGAAACCACTGAAAACTGATTACTGCCAAGTGAGGGAGAGTTGCTCTTCTTTGAGGGAATGAGTCTACATAGGCTGAGTAGACTCTAGTGGGTGAATGTATACCAAAGGAGATCTGGGTACAATTGCTTGACTGGATATGCCTTAACATCTACGACAGAATTCATGACATCTGGTAGAGGAGCCATGGGGGTGTGGATGAGACAAGGGGCTCCAAATTTGAAAAGATCTATTATATAAAGTGTGCAAGAACTCAATTAAAATGTACATAAAATCACGTAAGTCCTGCATAACTGAAACTTATGTTCCCTTTGACCAACAACTTCATATTTCCCTTCTCTAAAGAGCAGCCACCGCTTGATACCATTCACATTTGGATTACATTTTTATTTATAGTGTTCATGTGTGAGTATGTGTACGTGTGTGTTTGTGTTTGTACCTTGATATGCTCCAGGCATGCACCCCTGTTGGGGTCAGAGGACCACTTGGGGAGTGAGTTTTCTTCTTCCGTCATGGAAGGTCTCAGGAAGTGGGCTTTGCAGCACATGCCTTACCCACCTTTGATTTCTCTGAATACAAATTTTGATCTTCTATACAAATAAATCCAAACTAATTTATTTTGAACCTGGCTTATTTCACTTAACATAATACACTTGTGCAGGATAGCACTGGGGTCAACTTGACACACCTGAATTGAAAGAATCTCAATTGGGGAATTTCTTCTATTGGACTGGCCTGTGATATGTCTGTGGGGTATTCTCTTGATTGTTGAGTGATGGGGGAGGGCCCAGCCCACTGTAGGCAGTGCCATCCCTGAGCAGGTTGTTCTGTGTTATATAAGAAAGCAAGCAGAGCATGAGCCAGGGGAGCAAGGCAATAAGCAGAGTTCCTTCAAGGCCTGTGCTTCTGCTCCTCCTCCAAGCTCCTGCCCTGAGTTCCCACCTTGGGCTCCCTCAGTGGTGAACTGCGACCTGGGAGATGTAAGCTAAATAAACCATGTTATCTATAAGTTGGTATTGGTCAGAGTCCTTTGTCACTGCAATGGAGAAGCAATTAGAATAGTCCTAGCCCTTGTAATTGTAAATGACATAATTCATTTCATTTTCAAGGCCGAATAGAATTCTATATACCATGTTCTGTTTACATACTCATCTGATGTACACTGGGGTGATTTCACATCTTAGCTATCATTACTAGTGTCACAAGAACATGAGACTGTGGACTTGTTTCCGGTGCTCTGATTCCAAGTTCACTGTATATAGACGGAGATGAGAATTGTTGCCCCACATGAGAGCTGCACTGTGACTGTTCTGAAGAACTTCCCTGTCGCTTTTCAGAGTAACTAAACTGAAGAGTGCAAGCGCCACTTTCCCCACGCTTGTGGTCCTTTCTAAGTTACATAGTTGACACTAGATGTGACTGTAATTCACACTGACTGAACTTACTGAATGATTAATAATGTTAAACCTTCCCTCTGTTTAAGGCTATGTTGGCCACTTGTATGTCTTCTTCTTTCTTTTCTTTCCTTCTGTGTTTTCTTTTCTTTCTTTTCTTTTGAGAAATGTCTATTCAGGTTTGATGTCCATGTTCTAATCTTGTTAGTTATTTTCTTATTGAGTTTTTGTGCTTCTTATGTATTGTGAATACTAACCATTTATCAGATGTGTGGTTTACAAATATCTTCTATTCTGTATTCTGTTGTTCATTTTAAAATTATAATGTATTTATTTATTTTGAATATTTTGTAGATCTGTGTGGGTACATGAGATACATATGTAAGTTATCAGACAAGTTGCAGAAGTTGGTTCTGTTCTTCCACCATGTGTGATCTAAGGATCAAACTGAGGTCACTTGGCTTAGAATTGAGTACCTTTACTTGTCCATTTCACTAGCACACATCCAGTTTGTTAACTGATTTCTCTGATTCATTATTTCCCTTCTATGGAAGTGCATGTCACATAGGACCACATGTATTTTTATAGTAGACTTAGCATCGTTTTCTTATGAGCAAGGACATATTATGATTCAAAGAACAAATCTCACTGTACTACGGATTTCTTTAAAACACAGAAGAGTTAGTTCACATGCTTCTTGAGAGCGTCATAATAATTGGTAACAAATGCCAAATTGTATTCCTTCTGCCCCCATTCTCTTTTTTGCGAGACAATTTCTCCGTCATGTGGAATGTGTTATGAGCTATCTCTAGTAGGAAAAAAATGGGTATATTTGACAAAGACAACATGAAAAATTTGATGTCTTTATATTTAGAGAAGTAAATCCATATAATTTTTCTAATGCTTCCTATTGATTTGGGCTTCCAATTCACATGGCATTGGCCAATGATAAATAATATTGATATCTGTCAAAAGCAATATTTAATATTGATGTTCCTCTTTCTGACATGGATAGAAGAGAGTGAAGTTGGAGTTCCTGCCTGAGGTTCCAGTTTCTCTAGCAGTTAAAGCTCTCTGAACTTCAGAGATAGAACATCAAGTTATCCCCGGGCTTGTGCAAAGAGTGACTTCAAACTGGAAGTCAAGGTAGAAACTTCACACAATGACATCCAATGTGGAGTACAGCTAACACTGCTGCTTGACTTGTGGCCCCGTTTCCATCCTTTCTTTCTCAGCACCTGCACACTAGTCCCAGAGAAAGAATGTACAAAATAACTGCTTCCATTTTCTGTTCTGTTCTCTGTGAATTGCTCTTCCTGACACTTAGCATCAAAAGAACTGTTTTATGATAAGTTTTATCTGCAGTATGTTTTTTTAAGAATTGAAAGTGTCTAAAGAACACGGCAACAGATTATAGGCCGCTACCTGGAATGCTTTGCTTGCAAAGCACAACAGAGTAAAACGCAGCACAACATGTAAATGTCAAGTTATAACTTGAAATAAATTTTGACATTAAAATCATGCAGATGTATACAACTCTTTATAACAGAGGGACAAGGAGCAGCTGTTCTCTTCTACTTTGCTGTAATTAAGAATGCCTTGGGTTCATAGCAGGAGAAGAAAGAAAGGGCACAATATTTGGAGTACACACTGTATGTCAAGCACAATACACTGCATATGTATTTATATGAATTTATCATGTTTTGGGGTTAGTTTTAGAGTTATAGAAGAAGGATAGGATTTTTTTCTACACATAAGAAAGCAATCAACTGGAAAATACACCCAAAGCGGAAAACACATGTTTGACATTTGCTTTTTTTCATGCTCTTGGTCATCCAAGAGATCCAAATAGTCCTATTTATACCCAGCAAAATTTTTCATTATAATTGTACACTATATAAGATGAAGCTGTAGTTTCATTAATGATTTAGCCTTTTTCATTACTTAGTAGCTGCAGAGCAGATGATTTCTCTTCCATCATAATCTCTGCAATTCCAAATCCAGTTCGCTTTCCTTGATTCAATACTTCTGCCGAAGAATCAGTCTTTGTGTGATAAATGAGTCAGGAAAAAAAATGGAACCAAGTGGCAAGTCTGATCTTGTTCACAGTAGAAGACACAGTGCCTGATTAGATCTGGAAAGTTTTACAGAGCGTGCTCTATTGTTTGTAGTAGTCTTCCTTTATAGAATATTTATTATTTTTACAAAGTCAACCCTTTTTACCCCAGTGATGTGACTTGTGCACAGGTTTTCTGATCAGCAGAGCAAAGGAAACTAAGTTTCTAAGTGTATCCGTAAGTATAAGATATGCTTTAGTAGACAATTCTACAACTGTAGCCAGCATTATGGGTCAAGTCTGTCAGGAAGCAGAGGAAGGAGGCTCATAAGTTTGAAGGTAACCTGGATGACATGATGAGTTACACTGCAACCTTGTCTATCTGATAAGATCTGCTCAAAAAGTAAATTAAAGTTCTAAAAGTGACACAAAAGATGTAAATCTTTCAAATCCAGACTCAATAGAAGCTACACTATCAGTTCTATGACTGTACTATGTGGCATGACTAACTTTTAAAGGGGATATTAGCTAGGGATTCCCAATTTAAACATGCTTGTTTGTGAAAACAAAACTGTCTCTGAAAATGGGTAGGAAAGACGGGGGAAGAAATCAAAGGCATTTGAAGTGTGGGTGTTATGGACTGAGGGAGGAACAAGCATTCTGAGGTACAAAGGAAAACAGGTGACCTCTGGAAAATAAGAATATCTAGACACCGTCCCAGCAAGGGCCTGGGGTCCTCAGACATGCAGTCACACAAAAATGGACTCTGCTAACGACCTGAGGACCCAGAGGTAAATTCGTCCAGAATGAGTACAGATATAACACCTTCATTAAGATTTGTGCCACCTACAAACAGAAGATAGTTGAACCTGCCAGATGTCTGACCAACAGAACTGCAATTGATTAATTCACTGGCATTTTTTTTAAGCCACCAAGTTTGTGGTAATTTGTGAGGCATCAATAGAAAGCTTTTGCAAATTCTTTTCTGCCAACTCTTTGGGCATCTACAGCAATTCCATCTAGATTCCTAACTAGAAAAGTAAAGGAACACTCACCTGCTAGCCCAACTTCCATCACTATTCACCTTTAGCACATTCTGTTGATTATGAAAATCTTGTTTTGCCCAACTTCTTGGCTGTTGCCTGAATAAAGTGCACAATCTTCTAGGCCTTGTTTCAGTGTATTTGTTTTGTTTTCCTATATCCCAACTTCTAGACTTTATTTACTAAATTGAGTAAACAAAACTTGATTTCAGTAACTTAAAACTACCTTCAATGGTCTTCTGAACAGCATCAAGCCTATCAAGCATGGATTCTAGCACCCTAAACTGCACTGAAACAGAAATATATAGCTTAACCGTTTTTGCTGGTACGTAGAATTTCCTTTAGTTAATTCATTTTGCTACAATCTGATATTTGCTTATGTTTAAGAAGAAATATCTGTTTTTCTTATTGTCATTCTAGTTGAGTGCATGAAACATGTGAGAAATACAAGTAATTTAGGAAAAAATATCCAAAGAATTGTTTCTCTCAGAAATAAAGCAGTGTGTATATTTAGCTTTACTTTAGATGGGGCAGGGGCAAAAGAGACTTGATTAATTGGACTCAAAGCATTTAAAGCTACTCAACTTTATGTTTGAATGGATCTGAAGAAGAAATCATAAGAAAAACAATAGAATGCTGTATTTTGTTGTTGTTGTTTATTTGAGACACGTTCTCTCTGTAGCCACAGCTGATATAGACAAGGATAGCCTCAATTTCACAGAGATCCCCCTGTCTCTGACTCCTGAGTGCTAGGATTAAAGGTATGATATTATCACATCCAGGATCCAAATGTAAACTCACTGTAAAAACACATTATTATAGACATATCTTATTAATTTAACAAATTGTGGAAATATGAAGGTATAGGTTGGAGATTGAATGCCAAGCGGTGCATATGCCCAGCAAGCAGGAATAGCATAGAGAGAAGAAAAGAGCACAGAAGCTTCCATGAAAAGTCCCAAAGTCAGGGAATAGTTAACGAGTGAATAGTTAACTCGTTCTCCACTGACATCAGTGCTTTGAGACAAAGAGATTCTCTGATCGATCAAGAAGAGTTTACTTACCTGGAACAGTCTGAGCCATGCTGTCAAGGTTACTGAAATTAAGTGATTCGTGTGACATTTATAGAATCACTTTGGAAATCTTCCTGACAACGTGAAGTCACATCAAGAATATTCATGGCACAACAACAGCAAAAATTAGTTTGAGTTAGGAAACTGGATCCAGGAGTTGAAGAAGAAACCAGAGATGAACATTGCTTCCTGGCTTGCTCGGCTGGCCTGTACTCAGCCAACCTCCTTATACAATCCAGGGCCACCTGCACAGGGGCAGTACCTCCCACAATGGGCTAGGTCCCCCTAAATCACTCCACAATCAGGAAAATGGTAACAGAAATTCCACGGGCCAATGTGATAGAGGAAATTCTCCTGTTGAGGTTCTCTCTTTGCACAGGTGTTTTTGACAACTGAACTATCAAGCACAACAGGAAACCAAGCAGCAAGGCTGGAGCAGAGGAGCAGCTTATAATTTTCAGTGTCTCAGTTCTAGGAATCTTTTGCCAGTTGTTCCACAGTCTCCCAATACAGTGCCAACAGCGGATAAGAAGCATTAAAACAAGAGCTGTAGGAGTCATTTCAGATTCAATCCATAAAACTAGCCTGCTCCAGCCTAATCTTACCATGATCTCTTAACTCTTAATTACATTTTCAATGATGCAAATAGGATATTTTGTGGATTCAAATTTCAAATGTAGATTTGTGGTGGATACCTAATATAAAATACAGCATCTCCTTCACTGGGCTGTTGTGAAGACAATAAAATAGTATATACAATGTACTTAGCTTAGCACAATGTTTAGCATAAATAATATAGAATACATTACCTATTATTAAATGATACGTAACATTTTATTTACGAAAAATGTTATATACTTTGCTATTTATTATTCCTTTCTCTCTTTATTCCCCCTCTTTCACTTACACACATACATACTTAAGAATTCATTCATCCACTTTTTTACAAAGCCAAATTTACATTTTCCTGTTTGTGTTTTTCCAAAGTTGGTGTCCTTACACACTACTTGTGTAAGGAGGTGAA
The DNA here is from genome assembly GCA_035773235.1 of Eospalax fontanierii. Taxonomy (NCBI): domain Eukaryota; kingdom Metazoa; phylum Chordata; class Mammalia; order Rodentia; family Spalacidae; genus Eospalax; species Eospalax fontanierii. Next base: position 45,609,570 of record CM069547.1, on the reverse strand, counting down.
AGCACACTTCAGTTTAATCACCTTTTATTTTATTCTCTATTGCAAAAAAATCTATGATAAGGAAATCATAGACACTGGCTATGCTTTACTGTGACAGAATTTTGTTACTTCTTACAACATTCTCACCGTCTCAACCTCAAAAAGATATTCTGAAAGCTAAACCCACCATTCTTACAGATTTATAAAATGGATCATTTGTTAGACAACAGCCTTGTTCAGTCACAGAGTGGTGTCCTAAACAGAGAAAACAAGCAAGCACACACATCAAAAGTCCCCAAACTTTCTACGTTGCAAGGACATCATAGTCTCAGAAGAAATTGCTTTTGGTAGAGAATTCACTGCATGCTGTCAAAACCAATGTGAGACTTTCTGGCTTGAAATCATGGTTAATACCCATCTTACTGCTACAGTAACAGCCTAAGCAGGCAGAGATGTCCACTAAAATAGTTCCCACATTGAATGGTTTTAATAATAAACAGAAAACCCTGAGGATTCATGAGTCTTTGAAATGTATAAATGACCCAAGTGAAAGTAACAACAAAATAAGAAAGGATGATAAATATTTAAATATATATCAACTATATAAGTATGTATCCCTTCTTTCCTTTTCATATTTTGATTTCTTTATATATGTTTTTCGGTACAGGTATGTCTGATGTGTTTTATTTGGTTATGTATGTATATATTGTGTTTATGTATGAACTTTATGTTGTATGTATTTTGTATGTGTAGTATGTGTGGTGTGTACATATGTGTATGACTTGTATATGTGTATATGTGTGTGGTGTGTATATATTGTGTGTGTTTTATGTATGGTATGCTTTGTATTAGGTATATTGTGTTCTGTGTTCAAGTTAAGTATCTGTATTTGTATTGAGTGTATTGTGTATATGTATGTGGTATGTATATTGTGTTTGGGGTGTATGTATTGTGTGTGTTGTATATGTAGTGTATGGTGTGTTTTATATGTATATGTGTATTGTGTGCTGTGTGTCTATATCTGTGTTGTGTGTGTATTGTGTGTTAGTTGTTTGTGTTGTATGTGCTGTGTTTATTGTGTGTTGTGTGTATGTGTATTGTGTGTGTTGTATGTTCTGAGCATATTATGTGTTGTGTGTTTTGTGTATGTGTGTGCTGTGTATATATTTTGTTTTGTGTTAAATGTGCGTATTGTGTTAGGCATGTGTTGTGTAAGTTTGATGCATGTGCTATGTGTATTGTTTGTATGGTCTGTGGTATGTGTGTGGTGCATGCACATGAGTATAAAGGTGAATTTGCCATATACACAAACACATTGAGAAGCAAGAACAGAATACTGGGTATCTTCCTCTATTGCTCCATTGCCTTGAGACAGGGTCTCTCATTAACCACATGACTGTTCCAGCTGGCCTACTGATCCATCCACCAAGCTTTCAGAACTCACTTGGCCATGATCTATACCTTTCCCCCAAAGTTACTGTTACGGACACTACCAGCCAGGCCTGGCTTCTTAGATGGGTGATGGGAATTCAAATTTGAGTCTTCATGCTTCCAGAGCAAGTGCCCTTACTAACTGAGCCATCACTCCATCCCACCTTTTGTAGATTTCTTATAGATCTAATTTCGATGTAAATACACAACAAATGTACTACAATTAATAAAATTAAGCATTTTGCTTCTGTACATCTAAAGAATTCTAGCAACTACCACTGAAAACCTGAGAAGCATCAGCCTCTGTGAATTATTTCAGGTAAAGCTCAGTGGTGAGTGTGCAGACTCTTTAATATCATCATTATCATCACCATCATCAACTTCATCATAGTATTGGTATAAAATTTTTTACAAAAAACTTTCATTCAATTTTGAGTTTTTTGCTTATTACACAAGAGTGAAAATAAAAGATGTTTTTAAAGAAATTTATTTGTTTTTAAATTGAAATTATTTGAAGTTTATTCTTTTCTCTCACCACAGTTCCTTCAGCTTTGCAGTATTGTCTAACAAATAATCCTGTGTCTATGTGAAACTACAGAGCATGTAAATCTCCATGCTGCTAGGATACATTTTGTTGTAATCTGCATTTCACAGATGAAGAACCTTGGGCGACATAATAATTTTTATGACATTAGCAATATGGCAGGAATAATTTTTAAAGACATCTAAAGGAACAAACAGTGAAATTTTGATAACATTACAACCAGCTACAGCAGAGGGAGTACAGCCCAATTAACGATACTGCTTTCTAACAGCATGTGTGATTTCAAAGTCTCACAGGGGCCATCTCTGACTTTGGAGTTAGGGAGATGACAAGGCATAAAGGCCGTGGCATTTGAGATGAGTTCACAGGCTTGAAGATAATGTTTAGTTAAGACTTGAAATTATAGCCAGATAGTCACAGTGTTTCCAGTAATCCCATGGCTTGAAAGGCAGGAAGGAGAGTGAGGAGTTCAAGTCCAAACCATGCTATACAGTGATATTCTACCTCAAAACCAAGAGCAGGAAAAAGACTATAGGCTGTATGTACTGAAACATGATCTGATTACAAGTAAATGTATTGAAAACTTACCAAGCATTGAATGAATACTTTAAAATATTTTATTTATTATTTTTATTTCATGTGTGTGAATGTATTGCCTGCATAGCACCTGTGTGCCATGACTGCACCTGTGTCTTGCAATCTCAGAGAGGTCAGAAGCGAGCATCAATCATATCCCCTAGATCTGGAGGTAGTGATGGTTGTTAGCAGTCATTTGGGTGTTGGGAACCAAACCCAGGTCTTCTGCAGGACCAGTCAATATTCTTAACGGCTGAGCCACCTCTCTAGCCCCTAAAATAAATACTTAAAAAAAATCATTGATCTTGCTTTTGTTTATGTGTGTATATGTCTGTGTGTGTAGTTATGAAAAGGTGGGGGTGGGATTGTGGAGGCCAGAGGAGGGCACTAGACCCTTTGGAGTAGGAGTTATAAATTATTTTGAGCTGTTTGACACAGGCACTAGGAACTGAATTCAGATCCTCTGCAAGAGCAGCTAGAGTTCTCAACTGTTGAGCCAACTATCTAGTCTCAATAAATACTATTTTTAAGAGTTCCTAAATCAAACTAGTAAGGGCCTCTTACAATCAAATAACAAAACAGTCCCAAGCCAGCAAAGATCCACAAATACCAAAGAGTTTGTTGAGGAAATATAGTCTTCTGGAAGGACCACCCCTTCAGTGGCAACGTGGTAGTAACCATGAAAAAAAAAGGGGCAGGGGGCAGAAACACTGTGAACACTGTGATGGAAAAGCATGAAATTTAACTAAAACACATGCCACCTGCTGGGTGGTCTGGTGTGGGACTTTCTTGATTAGATTATTCAGCAGACCCACCCTAAATGTGGGTGGCACTTTCTCTTGGTGTCCTGGATTAAAAGGGCATGAAAGAAGAAAACTGCTTTTAGCCTGCTTGCTCTCAAGTTCATATTCTGCTGCTAAAGCACACTTCAATTATTAGAATCAACTTCTTTGGGCTTATAGTATAGACCCAGGACCAGCAGCTCTCCAGGAATCCTACTGGACTTCTGCGTCAGATTGGGACTGCTGGAGCATCCAGCATCGTGGACTGAGCAGCTGCAGAATTCTCAGTCTTATCTGTGTGAGACAGCCATTGGTAGACCACACCAACTGCATGTGTGGGCCAATGTAATAACAGCCATATATATATATATATATATATATATATATATATATATATTCATCCTATCTGTTCTGTTCCTATAGAGAACCCTAAATACATGTACCTCTGAATGAAAGAGTCAGAGGGTGTGTGTGTGTGTGTGTGTGTGTGTGTGTGTGTGTGTGTGTGTGTTGTGGGTGTTGGTGATAATGGAAAGCACAAGTAAGAATTGCCAGCTGGGCTAATCAAGAGATATCTCCTCTGCCAAGAAGGGAAGTCCTTGCTTCCTCCCAATCAGGGTCAGTTGATTGCTCTTGCTTACCAGTGACTCCATCATTCTTGTTTTTTTGTATTTCAAATGGAAATGGTTCCAGGTAGCCTTTGTTGCTACTACTCCTTTCCTTTTATGCCTTAAGGCTCTTCTACTACATGTCCCTAAGTGGAGGCACACGGCTGTCCATCATATACCATGGTTAGGCAACTACATGGAGGCAGCTGGAGATGGAAGCATATTATGTAGAGCATGGATTTAATGTAGTTACTCAGACTGAGTAACACCTGTTGTGCAGGGGAGAGTGTAAAAAGTCCATTTCATAAACATAAAAAGGACTTGTCATAATAAGAATGAATGCAGTCTTTTGCAGAGATGTTGTTAGCTACCAACCATCCCATTTCACTTTTCTTCTGAAACAGAATTCTTCCTTAAAACTAACTCTCTTCTTGCTTCCTTCCTATTTTATGTATATAAGTGATTTGCCTACATGAATGTATGCCCTTGTCATGCAATACCTGCAGAGGCCAGAAGAGGATGTCGTAACTCCCGGAACTGGAGGTAAGGGCAGTTGTTAACCACCATGTGGGTCCTGGGAACAGAACCCTGATCCTCTGCAATAACAACCAATGATCTTAGCGAATTAGCCATCTCATTAGCCCCTTAAAACAGAGAATTATTCTTTTACTTTCTTCTGATTTTAGTCACAGGTTAAAGGATGCATTTTCTGCCTTGTCCCACAGACTGTATGCCAACAACAGTTACTGGGTGAGGTGTCCTGGGAATTCTGTTTACAACCAGGAGGCCTGCCTTGTTTCCTATCACCTTTTCTCGTCACTCCTGGAATGCCAACTGTCAGTGTAGAGCTCTGCAGCACGTTTGTGATTCTGAAAACAGAAGAAATGCACTAAGTGTACACTGATAAGAAGAGTAGAGATTCCAGATCTTACTCAGATGGTCTTAATGTTCTTACCAAGCTAAGTACAAACTTTGGACAAGCTTCTTCCTGACCACTAGCTCTGTGATGAAGATGAAAGATGTATTTCTGTTCTGGGAACAACTGCTGATGCTCATGCGTGTACATGCAAATTCATGTGAAGGCCAAAAGTCAATATCATTCCTCAAGAGCTATGCACATGGTTTTAAAGATAGGTTTTGTCACTTCTCTATGGAACTCACTAATTCATTCATGTAGGCGGGCTGGCCAGTGGCATCCAGAGATTGATTTCTCTTCAGTTCCTCAGCTCTAGGATTATATGCATGTGCCACTTGCTTGGCTTTTTTCTGAAGTGCTGAGAATTAAAGTTAAGTCCTTATGTTTGTACAGAAAGCACTTTACTGACTGAGTCATCCTCCCAGACTTAGGTTTTTCTTTAATGATCTTCGGTGACTTTGTAGACACTCAGGCTCAACTCTATGCTGGTTATCACCACATTTCTTTGACAAGATCAAATACATGTGTAGGCCATCCTGCAGCCAGGCCCCTGTGACTGATAGCACCAAGCCATTCCTACATCATAGGAAGCTGTGTGACACAACTGAGTGAAGAAACTGTCCACTAGAGTCCATAGAATCAAGCCCAAGGTGGGTCAGAGTTAAACTGTCAGAAAACCCTGCATTTCTGACATGAAAATAGGAAGAATCTATTAGATTGAAACTTTATGATTTATGCATGTTAGTATTTAAAAAATAAAAACTAAAAGATTAAATATTGACATATGATTATTTTAAATCTGTAGAAATAAAATTTATAATATGAAAACAGGGAAGTCAGTCCATTAGGTAGGGAGATAAAAACAATATGAAATGTATTTTGAAAAATGAGAGAAGTCAGGTGATATGGCAGTAGTCTGTAATTGTGGGCCCTAGGCAGGCAGAGTCAGGAAGATTGCAAGTTTGAGACCAGGCTGGGCGACATTACAAAAGCCTATCACCGAGGATCTAAGAAAACAAAAAATAAGATATACTGGGAAAGCCACCAAACAAACAAATCAATAATGATGACAAATGTAAACATAATGTCTATAAAGTCACAGTTTAAAAACCTGACTGTATGCCTCTGTAGAGAAAGCAACATCAAGACATGAAGCGACTGTAAGTAAAAGAATACCAAATTTCGATATCAAGCAGATTGGAGTGGTAGCTCAAAATTAGACAACATCGATTTCAAAATAAAATGAGATCTGCAACAAAGGATGGTAAGGAACTAAATCCCAGATAAGTAAATAGGATCACTGAGAAGTAAGAAAGACGACAGACTTCCATGTACTTTTTGGTACAAGATAGAGGCTTATGTGCTCCCCCTCTAATCAGCAGGTTTTGTTTTCAGTCAGCTAGTTGAAACCAGTTCAGATAAGACTGAGGCTAGACCCAGAAACCTCATCATTTGAAGCCATAAACCAAACAGTTTTCCTTTCTTTGTTTGACCTGACCAATATAAATAAATAAATAAACAAATAACCCTTAAAACCCAGAATCCTTCCAGGTGACCCTGGATTCTCAGTTTCTGGATCCCCTCTTCAGGTGACTTTGGATTCTCAGTTTCTGGGTCCCCTCTTTACTTGTGGAGGCCTTCATCTTTCTCTATGAGTGTGTGTATCTATGAATAAATTTTAATGTGTACAAATGTGAATCCTTATCTTTCAATAAAAATAAGTTTGTTTCTTCCTTTCTGCTGGTTTGAAACTTTTCCTGACTTTTAATTCTTTAATTGTCTGAGAAAAGGAGTCCAACCTTACCCCTAGATTGATAATATAGATGCAACAGAATGACTACAACTGAGAAAATACTTAATTATTCAGAAAACTAGCAATCACATGTTAAAGGGTATAACAACTGCACACAAATTTTATGATAAAATCATGTAAAACTGATCACACTCCTCTTTTAACCAAGTCACCAAGAGATTAATCAGAGATAGGGAGGGAAGAGAGGAGAGAGAGAGAGAAGAAGAGAGAGAGAGAAATGCAAAGACCAGGTAAGATTAATTTAGTAATATATTTAGATATCATTCTAAAACAGAGAATATGTGTTTTTCTCATAAATCTGGAGGACACTCAAATATTCAGACCACATCTTAGACTGCCTAGAAATCTTAAATAGGAGAGACTCAGCCACAGGGTCGTGAACAGCACAGCTCATAGAACACAATTAAAGGACAACGATTCCAGTTTCGTTTCTGTAGCTGTGATAAAACACCTTGACCAAAAGCAGCTTGGGGGATAAAGGGTTTATGTGGCTTACAATTCCAAGTTAGAGTCCATTATTGCAAAGAAGTCAAAGGAGGAACATAAAGCACCACATCCAACAGCAGGAGAGAGAGAGAAGAAAGGCAGGAATCTGGCTTGTGTGCTTGTTTTCAACTAGCTGTCCGTATTTATAGAGTTCAGGACCTAGTCCATGAAATGGTGCTGTCCACACGTGGGCTGATCTCCTCACTTCAGTTAACTCCATTACAACAATCCCCCACAGATAATGCCCACAGGCCAACCTGATGTAGGTCGTTTTTCATTAAGACTCTTCTCAGGTGATTATGGCAGTTAAAAGTATCATGAACAACAATAACAGAAATTATAGGAAAGCATCAGTATAGACGAAAATATTTAAAACAGTCTCAATTTATCAAAGAACCATCCAGGAAAATACTTCGTATTTTTACAATGAAGATAATATTTATTAGAATCATGATCTATGTCTTTAACAGTACGTATAGGAAATATGTAGAAGTAGATTAGATAAGTATTACTAGAACCTGAACAACAAAAAATTGAAGGGTCCGGTTTAATAAAGCAGTTGCTCACTAAGAATTGCTGTGGAGACAGAGCTACTAAAACACATATTTCTCCAACAACAACAAGGATTATAGAAATCATTAATGTGTTGGTCCAAGGATGTCTTAAATTTTAGCTGAGTCCCTATTTCACTGTATATATCTAGTTTGCCTAACTAGTATTTAACTAAATCCTGCGTGTGGGGGGGTGTTATATGGGTGTGTGGTGGACACACACATGTAAACTGGTAAACAAGCCCTTAGCTTGTGGAAGGAGGAGGAGGAAGTAAGGAGGTCTGCTCTTAGACTCTGCCTTATTCCTTGAAGCACAGTCTCTATCTGACTGAGCCTGGAATCAAGGTGGCAGCCAGCAAGCTCCAGCCATCCTCCTGTTTCTGCTTCCTCCCCGCAGTCACAGTGCTGAAGTTATGAATGCACAGGGCCAGGCTTTTTACACTGGAGCTGAGCTGCAAGCTCAAGGCCCCGGGCTTGTGCAGCAAGGGCTCGCCATCTCCACAGGCTCCACCTAAATCCTAACACTAAACAGAATTTTAATACTTTATATGTAGGAGGCAACTGAAAACGTCTCTCAACCAGTAATGTGTCAGATGTGAAAGGCAGATGGAAACACAATAGTAAGGCCAGCACTCACTCAGCTAAGATAAATTTTGGCTGGTGGGATTTTTCTAAGTAAATGAAGTCTTCTGATTAATTGGGAATGGGGATGGTTCTTTCTGGACATGCTAATGATTTCTGCACTGCTATGGCAAAATACCTGAAACATCAACTTAAACAACCTGAAGATCTATTTTGTTTCATAACTTCAGAGGTAGAACTGAGCAGAGGGAGTTGATAAGCAGTGTAATCTGAAAAGGCATAACCCCCTTCCTCATGCCCCAGTGATTTACTTCCTCCAATTTGGCCCTATCTCCTAAAGTTTTTGGAACTCTGAAAGTAGCAACACCAGTTGATGAGCAAGTACTGAACACAAGAGCGTGAGAGGGACATTTCACATTCAACCATTACACTGGAAACCCAGAAGAATCTCCAGCCAGTTCATAGTAATGCCTCATTGTCTCATATTCAGTATCTTTCTCCTTCTTGTAATAGACCTTGACTCTGCCCCATATACTCTCTGGGAAATAGACAGCTGAGACATCCACAGATCCTTCCAAATGTTAATGAAACTGATTATGCATTTATGCAAATGAGCTTCATTCTCACTGAAGAAAATAATGACTTGAAATGTCTTGAAAGCTCCAGAAAGGACGAGTTCTTCCCCGAACTATCTCTTGCAATGTTCCTTTCTGCCTATCAGGCAAATGAGCTATGATATCACTCTGTACAAAGCAGAACTATTGATGGATTTTCTTCTCATGTTTATAGCTGGCAAAACTAACATCATTCTGCCATCAGTTCTTCTGAAAAATGGTTATTTCATAGAGCCAGCAAAAGGTCAGCATCAAGATCAAGCTTATGGCCACAAGTCCAGAGTGTCCAGCATATTTGCACTTACATTGGTCCTCTGTGTGGTTTGTTTTTCATCAGTTCTTACCATTGTCAATGTGAATTCTTCCTTTTGAGATTTATGTTAGTTCTTCTTGGGTTTTGGTAGGGTTTTTTTGTTGTTGTTGTTTGTTTGTTTGTTTCTTTGTTTTGAGACAGGGTTTCAGGCTGGCTTCAAACTCTCAATAATAGCCCAGCAGGATGACCTTGAACTCCTGATCTTTCTACTTCTGCTTCTCAGGTATTGAGCTTACAGACAGATGACACTACACCTGGCCTTAGAATTATTAGAATTTTGAACAAGAAATCCTGTGTTTTCACTTGTACTATGACCAAACTTCAGTGGCCAACATTAGTATTCCTCAGCATACTTTAGTATCTGATTTGTACATCAGAGAATTAATATTATCTTGGAAAAGCAGTTTCCCAAGACCTTCATAATTATTCTCCTAGGCCATAGCTTTAGAGAACTTCCATTTCTCCCAGTTATTACCCTTGTACACTCTGTAAATGACCTAGCCAGATGGGTAGTCACATAGGATTTATTCTCTCTACTTGCTAGCAGTATTTTCCAGTTGAGTGCCAGTTCCTTAAGGACAAACTCTGTGCTTGTTGGACTTAGGTGTGTTGTCTAGCTCACGACAGTACATAACAAAAATGTTAACTGACAGATATCTCATACACTCAAGTCTTAGTTCCTTCCAAGGACTTAGCTGTTGTAGTTATGGTGGAACACATTAATTTAGCTTACCGTACATACCCCTTATCAGTAAGTGTAGACAACTCTTATCAAAGATAAACTAAATACCACTGCATACATTCAGAAGTTTACTGTAAATGATGCAAACAGAAGAATACTTTGACTTCATAGAACCTGATGTACATAGACACTGCAAGAACCCTTCAAGAAATAGAATCTTGTCATACTCCTCAGTGGAAGTAGCACTTAAAAAAATAAGCTTTAAAAACTTTGCTCCTTGAAACACCTCGTGAGGAGGGTGCACCAACAAGCTATACACTGGAGGAAAGATGTCAAACCATGTGCTTCATGCAGACAGGAATCTACAACAAGTTAAAGAGGAAATTGAGCCCAAGAGTTAAACAAAAATAATTCAGTCTTAAAACAGGCAAAAACCATGAGCAGACATTCCAATAGAAAGGACAAACAGATGACAGATACGCACATGAAAAGATGCTTAACATTATCAGTCATTAGGGAAATGCGCACTGAAACCACAACTATGTGCCATTATACATCTCTTAAAATGACCAAAATTAAAAAATAAGTAGCGATAACCTCAAAAATGATGAGGATGCAAAGCATCTGTGTCACCAGACATGACTGGCGCGAATACAGAAGGGAGTGACCACTCTGGAAAACAATTTGACAGCAATCAAAAGCAATGAACTATTGATACATGTGGCAGCTTGAGTAAATTATTCTGATAGAAAAAGCCAATCCAGAAAGATGTATGTATTGTACAATACATATATATATATATATATTAATATATAATATATTTTTATATAATATAATTATATAATATATAATTGCTCAAGCACTGCATTCTTGCAGCAAGCATAGAAATAGCACACTGCTGACTGCTGGCAGCCAGGGTTTCTAGAGGCACCCTCAGGGGCCGATGCTGGGGTAATTGGCTCCAATAATAAAAAGTTAATACCAAGAATCAAAGTGTTACATTCTTGATTTTCTTAATGTGAGAATCCTGGACATGAACTTTTATGAACTTTTCAAGATGTTGTTCCTAAGGAAAACTCAGCAAGGGCTACACAAGATCTCACTGTAGAGCCTCTTAATCACTGCAGGAAAATGAACAATTATCTCAAAATAAAAACTAAAAAAATTTGATTTCACGTATTCCCTTCAATGTCTAACCATTCTGCACCTTAAAACTTGACCTATCTGGTCTTTTATTTTGGCCACATTCCAATCAAGAAATGTTCAAGCGAGTAACTGGAGAATTTTGAAATAAGATGATGGTGAAGCTGTCTACTGAAATTCAAGTTCAGGTTGTAATTTCAGTCATGCTTATAGTCTGATAATTAATGGAGGCAATTAAATTAAGCAATTAGTTATGTCTTCATAGCTTCATTCCCATTCCTTACAATGGGCAATGATGTTATATTTAAGTGTGTTGGCTGACCTTCCTTTTTATTTAGCAGATCTAGGGTTATTAAAGTAGTTTTGAAGAATTATGACCTCTCCAATTGACCGGGTGATCAGTGTCTTTGATTCTTTAGAGGAATAGCTGACAGCCACTATGGCGTAGAAATGAAGAAGAAGTATTAGTCTTACTAGAGGTTAGTGCAGGGCTTAGAAACAAATAACCTTGTTAGTGAGAACTATAATAATCAGCTGGCTAAGGATGTGGTGACATCTTTTATCTAGTAGAAAGAATGCTTTTAGTTCTACCAGGGAAAACACAAGCTCAGCTAAGTCTCAGGTTTGGGGCAGAAATTCTCAAACCCTCAAATGCAAGGACAGGATTTGCTGAGGCAATCAATCTTAAGTAGCACCATCATTAGAAAAAGGCTTTACCCTTCTTATTAGAAAAATGTACCAGGGCCTAGAGAGAAGGCTCAGAGATTAAAACTGTTTTCTGTTTTTCCAAATGATCTGAGTTTGGTTCCCAGTACTCATGTTGGGAAGCTCACAAGCACCTGTCACTTCAGTTCCAAGATATCCGGTAAATTCTCCTGTCCTTTGTGGGCACCTACATGCACATGGCATACTCACAGAGACATGCACATATACACATTAAAAACATCTTCAAAATTAGAGAGACTACAGAGACAACTCAGTAGTTCTGAGTTCTTGCTAATCTTACACAAGACTGGAATTCCAGCACCTACAGAAACTTCACACAACCACCTGTGTGAACCCATGCCCTCTTCAGGACTCCATGGACACCTGAACTCACATGCACATACACACACGTAGACACATATGCATAGACATAATTTTTTAAAGAATTATTTTATTTTAAGTGGAAGACAAAATTCAGGACAGCATGGTGTCAGCAGAAGCAGTTTATGCAGCCTTTAGGTCATCTCCTTAAAGGCTATTTGTCCTGGATTCATTTTTCCTTACTGTGTCCTAGAAATTAAACATGAAAATGCATCAGGACAACTTCCTGGGAAACCAAAGATCTTGAAAACCCTGGATTTCTCTTTCTTGGGATATTTTCTTAAGATATGAGATAAGACTCTTGCTCAGTAAAAGCACTTCATTCCTGGTACCTTTATTTCAGCACTGTAGAAAGTACTGTGATTCATACATTCCCGAAGTTTGCTTCCATTGCGTTCTTCTTCATCCTGACCCCTTTCACCTCCTTCAGAGTATAAAATTGTATCCATCTTCAAAACAGAAAAAAATCTTTTGAATGCCTATTCCCATTTTCTCTAAGTGGTGGTTCAATCATGAGCAATTGTTTATTATTTCTTTTTCATTCTTACCTTCATAAAGGCATGCGGTAAGTAACTACCTCAGAAATTTTTGTACTTACGGATGCGACTAACTGTAGAATTGTGGTTCCCACTGTAGGTGACCTACCTAGAAGGCTGACTTCCCACACCACCTTCATTAGTTCTGTTACACTGGGTTTCTTTCAAGATTATTTTCTTCCGAGTAGAACCATTCTAATCAATTGTCAATATAAAGTCCATATGTTCTTGAGATTGTGTTCTATAATGTGATATCTGAGTGATCTTTCATCATTGTATCATGTTGCATTTGCTTTTAATTAAAAAAATTACAGAAAGATTATCATATTCAAGTTTGGATTATAAACGTGTCTCCTTGGAAACATCATGGAGTTGCTTAAATTTCTTTTTCTTTCCAGGGCTATTTACTCTACTCTTCTTTTGCTCCAGTTTTCAGTTGCATTTCGCCATACATCAGCCTTGATGACTGAGGACCGCTTGGATGTCTACACAGGGCATGCCTCACTGTGTATTTGGAGAAAGAGGATTTGATGAATGACACTACTCTTCGGGAGAAGTGAACAAATGTTTACTCACCTAGGATAGGGAACTGACAACAGACTAAAGTAAGGATCCCACCACAATCCAGCTTGGCAAAACTATGTGTTTATTGTTACAGGAACATGGACAACTCAAAGGCAAATCCACCACTGCAAAGCCCACTCCAACATGGGTGATATCTTATAAAAGTTGAAACCCTGGAGATCTTTGCATCACGTTTGAGCAGCCTGACAAGTTGGAGAATCTACTCTCCTTTGTAGCCTTACTGATAATACAGCATTCTGAGAATGGGCTTTGTGCATCTGGTCATATTCAGGGACTTCCTGAGACTTCTGAGTTTCCATTTTCTGAATTTTCAAAGCCTCCTTTTAGAACTTCTTGAGTCTTAATGAGCTTCCCTCCAGGATGGAGTGTTTCAGCTCAGGCAGTTTACTACTCAACAGAGTTTACGATATGAGATTTAATCTGAAGATTTAAACCTGTTCAATGTTCTGTCATCTGCTTGAATTGGCAGAAACTGATAAAACATAGAAAGCAGGTAGAGTATTTGGGCCACCCTTAATTAACAAGCTAAAAAAATAATAGTCTGGATCCGAAATCATGAAACATGACATATGGAATGTGCTACTGTCTGATGTTTAGTTAGGTGTCAATGAGTCATCTTAGTATTTACTTCAACAGAATAGAATCTGATGTAGAGAACTCTCAAGGGACAGTTTCATAGCATACCTACTTGGCATGGTATGTGTGATTGCCATAACTGGTTCAATGATCTCAAACTATCATTATTATTTTAGTGATCAGAGATCAGAGACGCTTACTGTTTTGTGTATTCATGAATTATCACAATTTAAACCAGTCATTGCATTGGTTCCCTTCCCTCAGTTAGGTCGTGGATGTTAAAGGTACAACAATTCATGGATAGCTAATCCAGCGCAGGAAAATCCTGTGACTTTTTCATGAAAAGGTACAGAACCAAGGACAAAGTAAATATGATTATTGAGCATCTGTGGATGGAGGATGAAAGGAATTTGGAATCATCACGAAGGAATTAAATTGCCAAGGCATCAGTACATAAAAAGTATAATCAAGGTCTAGTCATTAATTGAGATCTTCTGGTACTTGCATCTGGAACATTCTTGGAACTACTGTTTAACTTCTGATATTATCAAAAATGAGAAAAGAGAAAGATTATCATGGAATAATTGAGCCCCCCTCATCCAGTTTGCTATGATTCATTCTCCCCGTACATATCCAGTCAGGGCCTATATTTTCCTTAGGTGTAGAATGTGGGGAATAAAAATATATAATGTTTCATTTTCGAAACAAAGTGCCTTAGGTTTAGGTTTAAAAGTTACAGGCAAGCAGGAGATCCTGGGCTCCTGGTCTAACTGCCAGTGCCTGCTTTGTGGTGTTCTTAAGCTAACCCAACCCAAAACAACTTGCCTAAAGGCTCTCAGATGGGACACAGTTCATGCATCGGGATGGTCCCTCTCGGGGAGAGAATTCTGATGGTCCTCTCTGCAAACAGAATATTGGGGGAAATGAACTATCCAGAAATTCCTTGTTGGAAAATATAGACATAAATGGGGAAGAGAGAGAAAGCAATACCCTACAAGGAGATAATGAAACAGGTGACATTCAGGAAAATTGGAAAATTGCACACTACATAGTATTCAGTCAATGCAGACCTAAAGGAGAGACTTCTGTGCTAAGAGATAAGATGCTTGCTCTACTTGGGGTGGGCCTGCTCATCAAACGCCCAATCTTGCAAGATCACCATTCAAAGTTCACTTCTGCTGCACTCTTTATCTGCAAATCCACTTTTCTGTTTAAACACAGTTGCCTGTTCCTAGAGGGAACACGTCTTGAGGTTAAGGATATATTAGAGAAATTGATTTCTGTTCTATAGCTGTCACCCCACCCCAAATCTGAGACTTCAGGAAGGAAAAATAAAGAGACTCATCTTGAACATTTTCTGCTTACAAACCAACAGAAAGGGCGTTTGAACATTCCTTATTAGGACCGCACACCAAGTCAGTTTCTCAAGATAGCACTTGACTAGCTGTTTAAACCAAGCCATCTTTCTGCCTGTGCATCATAAATGTGAGGGCCCCTCCTCAAGGACACACAAGTCATTATTTATAGTCAATCTTTAAAATCACAGTTTAAATTTGAGTGTTATTCTGTGCTCATAGCAATTAACTATGAGTCTAGACTACACTTTGACCTACTTTTAAATCACAAAAGAATATTCTTACCATTATTCTACTCTTGGTTGAATTATTAGAAAATAGAAGTAGACAATTATAACTACAGTCCCCATTTGGTAGCACTGTTTTGAGAGGTCTTAGAAGATGTGGCCTTGTTGAAGGAAGCAGTCACTGAGGGCTGACTTAGAGAATTTTTGAGGCTTGCTGAATTTCCATTCACTTCCTGCTTCCTGCGCCTGCTTGAAGATGTGAGCACTTACCTTTACGCCCCAGCAACCTGTGACACCAGGTCACACTGCCGTGATGGGCTCCTGTGCCTTTGGAACTGTAAGCTAAATAAACCCTTCCTTTCGTAAATTCCTTTGGTCATGATGTTTTATCACAGCATCAAAAAAGTAACTAACACACAAACACAGCTGTAGTTCCTGTGACGAGTCACTAGCAACCTCATTTTGCTGGACACATCACTCCCTTCCTTGCAAATTATTCAAAATGGGTCACAGTTCTAATGCTACAGCCAAGGCTATGGTTGACTTGATTGCTGAACTCTGTTTCCCTGGAGCTCAAAGTTTTAATCTGTGCTGTGCTGATGCTCACCACTAATGGCCTCTGATAATGCTTGTCTCCAGTAATCCATGGCACCTGCGATGCTGGGGACATAGAAAAAACGTCTCCTGCTACTGTTCATTTTGAACATGCTTATGAGAAACAAGGGCAGCTCACTCTGGATACTGGACTTCCTCTGGGCTTCTCCACCATAGAAGCAGCCAGAAAATGTGAAAGCAAACCTCAGCAACATTCTCCTGTTTGGCCTTCTTCACAATGTAGGGTAGGATCACTGATCAGATCTTGCCCTTCCCAGGAGGAAGATAAGTATTCCCCAGTGACCTCCAAACAAGAAACACAAAAGTATCAACAGAGTCCCTTTGAACCGTGCTGTCGTGTCTTAGCTCTATAATGGTGGACGAGACACTAAAATGACTGTGTACTGTAAGCATACAGTGAAGGATAATATGAAGAATTCTCCAGCAGATGACTAACTCCGAGGCTATAATGAAGAGAAGTCTCTTCCCTGCAAAGCACAAACGTGGATGATAAACTACTAAGGCACTCCAGGGTGGCACAGTGATTAAATTTTGCCTCTGGTGCCAGGCACCCTTAATTCTACTGCTTTGGAGCAGAAAAAACACGTCATCAACCTGTCCAAATGTCACTGAATTTTCCAGAAGTGCTTTTCCTCTCGTCCCAGCTGAACTTCTAAATCTTTTCTCTATACATGATAAACAAAAATGAATGGATAAAAAATGCCTTTAAATCTCTTTCAAGCCACCAGAAGCGTTATAATCTTATGAATGAAGCTAGTTCACTTGTGCTCTGAGGGCTGAGGACCTGATTTATAAATGAACCAGTAATGCATTGATCTTTGCTCATTACTTTTTCAATAAATCTCTTTTTGGTGAGTTATCTACATGCTATGCCCAGAAAGCCACCTTTCCCTAACTAGGATCAGGCTTTTATAGTACAGCAGCCAACATCTTGGAATAACATATGACTGTAGACCTTTCTGTCCTTGGAATAAATAATCCCCATATCTCTTTGTACATTTGTCTACTGATTGCTGGTCTACTAGTAGGTAATTTATTTAGCATCAGAAATCTGAGGTGCTCAATGCATTTTAGCTATTTAGTTCAATTATTTTATGACCCAGTGTAAAGAACTGATACACAGATAAAGATCTGCTAGGTGCAAAATCAGAGTTGAGCTACTTTTAATGACTGGTGTCTTTACAGCCATATCATTTCATTACTGAGGTAAATTGAATAGGGACTTTGGTCAAAGGATTTAAAATTAGAGATACTACCTCATAAATATGCAAATGGAGTATGGGAGCACATTTGTTCAATCCCAGGGCTTAAAACGCTGAGTCAGGAAGATTGTAAAATCGAGGCTAGATTGAGCTACACACCTAGACCTTGTCTGGAAAACCAAAAGCAAAGCAAAACAGAAAAATAAAAAATAAAAAGTAAAAAGGGCAGATGTCCAAACTGATATTGGGTTGTACTTTCTAAAGAAGTATGTTTGTATCACCTCTTTACACTGTAGATACTTCTCTAGTACACCTGTTGCCTTAATTTGTTCAGACTTCTCTTGAACCTGCCGCAAGGACTCATATGGACATTATTCTCCTGATGTGTCAACCTCTGACTCAAGGCCCACCAATTGACTCACTGGGACCAGCAGAAAAATGTAGGTAATGTAAGGGGTGTCTTTGCACTCTGTATACAATGTCCCTTTAGGTAAAAAGAAGTTAGAGGTAAAATTGACATTCTAATCCCCTTCTAACTCCTGTCCTATAACATCATTCTTTTTAAACATATAAACAAAAAGGCTGGGAATATTAAGTTAGAGTCCCTGGAGCTGCCATTTTTGCTTTCCTTAAACCTGGCCATGTCCTACTTCAAGTCTCTCCCTCTTTAGACACAGAGGTAATAAAGCCTTCTTATGTCTGTGTGGACTCTGCCTCTCCCCTGCAAATACAGGGCAAGTTCATGGCCCTACCCAGTGCTTGGCTCTGTATTTCTTGGCAAGTAGGCTAAGCCAGGTTAGGTGGTCTGCTGTGGAATACTCCTACCCCCTGAAAACTTGTAAGGGTCAGAAACTCCGTTTGTTCTTTGCATTGGAATGCTCTCCTTTCTTCACAGCACCATCATGAATACCTGTGGCATAAGACCATCCTGCCTAACACTGACCTTACAGCCTCATCACAGCCAGCTATGGCCACGAGCCTATAGCTCTCTTAATAAAGGATTTCTGAGCAGTAATTTCATGTCCACTCCTTATTATGAACCTACAGTAATTTCTAATGGTTCTATACATTTCACACATACTTTGTACAGATTAGTTTATAAATATTTATCCAAAGACTTATTAATATACAAACTCTTTAACCTAAAAATATTAAGTTCTAGGAATTCATCCAAAGCAAATGAAACAGTCGCTTTTATACAGACAAGTCTCAAAGTGCTGCTCACACTGTTGATATTGACAGCAAAAATAGAAACATTCCCCATGAATTATAAAAGAAGATAAAATGTGTCCCTGGAATCATAACTGACTGAGTCAACATAATACAATATAACTTTTAACAATGAAGTAGTAAGTGTTTATGTTCACACTCAAAGCTTTATAAAGAAAATAAACAACACTAATGAAAATTATTTCTTGAGAATAGGCTTAGAGTTTTAATTGTATCTTTATATTCTATAAGTTGTGCATAATAAATTAAGCCCTACTTTTAGAATTCATTATAAGGTTTTAAGGACAGGAGAAATAACTCAGCAGTTAAAAGCTCTTCATGATCTTGCAGAGAGCCAAAGTTGATTCTCAGCACCTATCAGCAGGTGGTTCACAACTGGTCCTAACTCCAGTATCAGGGTATCTGACACTCTTTCTGCACCCACATACACACACATGTCTCATATAGACATACATTCATATATATATATATATATATATATATATATATATATATGTAGAAATAAAAGTGCATATTAAAGATTTTGACAAAATTTAATAAATGAAAATGAAACACACTTCAAAATGACGTCTATTTCAAGAAGTTCTATGAGTACAAATGTCACTGCCCACACATTTAAAGATGCATACTGTTTTAAATAATGTCTCTCAGAATTTCAATTTTTAAAATTTGATGACAAATTGTTAACATTTGAATTCTTAGTTTGGTGTCCTAGAATTAGTCTTGATTCATTGATGCTTTATTGTCTAGTTATGTTGTCAGAAAAGGTAGAATTTTACCCCATTTTTAGTAGAAATGTACAATTCAAGGTCTGCTCTTCCCACTATTAAAGTTCATGAGACTCAAATTAAGCAGTTTCACAACTACCAGTTATTCATCCTTTTCTTCATGTATAACTGGGAGGTATTTGCCAGCAGGTATTAAATTCTACCCCTTCAGGATTACAGAGAGCTCTACAAATGTGTGAAGATTCCCTAGATGTATATTTTAAATGCAAATTTCGGTGACAACTTTATAAGCAGCTGTAGAGTTCAAAAAAAGTGCATTTCTTAATTCATCCTATCTATATGCAAAGTCACGAAAAATATCAGATGTTATATGCTATATTTTGGTTCGGTGTGCATAACCATTTGTAGTTATGGCACACAGTACCCCTCTTTCTCAAACACTTCCTAAACCCAAAGGGAAAAGTTAGTTGCCCTGCCATTACAAAAGAGCCATCTTCAGGATGAAATAGTGACTCATCTCAAATCTGATGCAATATGCCGCTTTAAGGAGAAATTAGGCTGATCAACTGCAGAAAAATGCAAGAGACTTCAGCCGCCACAGTAGTGTGCCGGGACATCGGAGTCCAAATTCGTTCTTTGTAGGATGCAGCACTCAAGGAGGAATGCAAGCAACTGAACAAGTCACTCACAGCTTTGAGGTCTCCACAAAGCCAAGAGAGGAATGCAGTCAGACTCTAATGCGCTATTCAGTTCTGCACTTTGTGGAGGTAAATAAAGCCTTCTGACTCTTGAGCTAGGCTTAACTAAAGAGATGGACAGATCTTGACCACAAGGAATCAAAGGAAAGGAAGAATAATGGTGACAATCTTTCTTCTTCAATGTCAGTGGAGGGAATGAGAGAAAAATGTAAAGCATGTAAAATAGGCATTGTTAGAAAATACATCAGCCACATACATCTTGAACCTTGCTTTCCGATATAACTGACATTCAATTGCATAATCACAAAAATTACATATTTCTTAAAAGGACATGAAGACGGTACTTAGTTGCAGCTGGTTTTTTCTGAAATAGGAACTGCTATCAAGAAGGATATGCCATGGACAGCATGTGCCATGGACAGCATGTGCCACAGACAGCTGGCTAGGCTGGACCCTGTGATCAGGGTAAACTTAAAAGCTAGAAAATTCAAGCCAAAAGTAGGCAGTGACACTGTTAGGACACAGAGAAGCAGAATCCCAAATATTTCTAAATTTGGTAACCTAGTTTCTCAGTAATTGATCATGGAGATTCCAGCCATTCTGTGAACGATGAAGTTAGGAACAGATAACAAATATTCATGTCCTAGCAAGTTAAGAGCTTTATGATAATACACATATAAATTAAAATAAAGAAAAATAATTTACAGTCACTAACAGGAATCACATACATCCAATAGCGTGCAAGTCTTGGAATCAGAATAGAAACCAGAATTCTTGTTTTGCATTCTGCACAAAGTGCTTACTGAATTCAGAAAACAACACAAAGCAGAAAACAAATCCTTACAAAGAAACTCTCTTTAAAATAAAACCTGTAAGAAAGGTAAGAGGGGAAAAGTGAAGTTATCCCTATTACATATAATATCATCCTAAATGTAAAAAAATCCTTAGATTCCCCAAAGATCTATGAATCTTATTGTCACTTTTATTGATGTAGGAGGGTACAAAACCCACATATAAAAATCAGTATTTTTTCTACACATATATACATACATATACATACAAAGATGAACACACTTAGAAAGAATTCAAGAATATAGTCCCATTTGTAAAAGTCTCAAAATTAACAACAATCAAAACACAAAACATAACAAAACACCCTAGGCATACACTTAACCGATGAGATGAAATCTCTCTTAAAAGAAAAGTACAAAATGCTTAAGAAAGTAATTGAAAAAGAACACTAGAAAGTGAATCCATGTTCACGGATCAGGAGAATTAATAGAGTGAAAATGGTCCTATTAGCAAACACAACTTACAGATTCAATGTCATCAAAATCCCAATAATATTCTTCATAGAGGTAGAAAAATATCTTGAAATGTATGCAGAAGCTCCAAAGACCTGGAACAGACAAAGTAATACTGAACCAAAGAAGCAATTCTCCAGGTACCGCAATAACCATGTTCAAATTACAGAACAGCACCAAAGCAACAAATAACATGCTACTAAAATCATATAGGCCGATAGGACAAGAGGATTGAATAGCAGACCCAGAAATAAACCTGTATCATCATAGCAGAGTGATTTACAACAGCTTGTCTCTCCTAAAATACACATGAAATGATGAATGTGTCTTAATGGTGCTGTGCGTGCTGATGAATCATACACAAAACAGGAACTGCTTCCAGGAACCATGTTTCCGAGGAGAGCTGGACCATGTGAACCTTAAACGATGCTGAGAGATCTTCCATGCCTCTCTGAGAAAACTCGACCCATGTTCTAGAGAACAAACTCTCTTTAACAAGTCATGGTGGGTAATTTGAAACTTAGATATTTACTTGCAGATGGATGATCCCTATTTCTCATCATGTACAAGTAAATTAAAAGTGGATCTCAGTCCTTAATTTAATCTAGGAAAAACTGAAAGGATTAGAAGAAAAAGTGGAGGCAGTGCTTTAAGGTTTGGGCATGGTGAACCAGGCTTGGTGGTGATTGCTTTAGCCCAGCATTCGTGAGGTTCGGACAGGAAAGTTGCTACCTGGAGACCAACGTGGCTACATGGAAAGATTGCAAAATTCTGTCTTAAAAACATATGGATAAATGACTGCCTGAATGGGAAACTCTAATAGTTATGAAGACAATAGTAAATGTTGACAGGTGAGATTGCATTAAATTAAAAAACTATGGCACAACAAATAATAATAACAATAATAGTAATTACCAGAGTGAAGAGACAATCTATAGAAAAATGGGAAAACTTAAGTGCTTCAAGTAAGCAAAAGAAAATTCAATGGATTATTCCAACTATATATGTTCAGGAAAAGGAAAAACTGGAGACCGCAAAGAGATCAGTGAACACGGGGAAAGGCAGAGACAAAGCAGAAAAAGGGGTGTGACTTTACACAACGTGGCATTGACTCCACCAGCAATGTGTGGAAATGGCAGAGGGAAGTGAGACCGTCTCCAAAGCCCTAGAGCACTTATCAGCTGGGCCCTGGACACTTTCCGCCACGTCTCCAGCTCTTCATTGGGTCCCTGGGCACCTCCTGAGCACGTTTCCATCACTAGGTTTTCTCTGACATTTAGCCCTGTCCGCTTCTTTGGTCTTCCTATCAGAACACCTCGTTGATTGGTGTGTTTTCACTTACTGAATTATTACGGGTTTATTTTCTTTTCCTACAGACACAATTTGGAATTACGGTTAATATTTGTTTACATTTTACTTCTAAACTGCCAATTTCTACTGTATGACCTCAAGAAAACTATTGGATTTTCATGACCTTTGCTTTCATAAACTGAAAAATAGGAACAATTGTAACTCCTATCTCTTAAGAATAACAGACACTTTAAGCTTAATGAATTCCTACTACTTAAGTACTTCAAAAAGGGCTGGAGAGATGTCTTAGCATTTAGGAACACTGGTTGCTCTTTCAAAGGACACAGGTTCGGGTTCAATTCCCAGCATTCACATGGCAGTTAAGAATCATCCATAGCTCCAGTTCCAGGAGATCTGACATTCTCTTCTGACCTCCACAGACATTGCATGACACAATATACTTACATACATTCAGGCAATACACTCATACACATAAAAGTAAAAATAATGAAACTTTAAAAAATACTTCAGACATTCCCTGGTACATAGTAGATACCAGACATATGTTAGTTATAGTTATATTGTATTGTTTAATTTATTCAATTCAATTGAAAAAACTAGCTTTTTTTCATGTAGGTCTCATGAAATCTCATGTAGGTCATATTGGCTTTGACTACTTTATGACTACAATGAATTTGATTCTCCTAACTCTGTTTCCCAAGTACCAGTATTAAAAGCAGGCACCACAATGCCAAGTTCATGTGGTTCTGGGACTGAACCCAGGACTTTGGAGATACTAGGGAAGACTTTAACAAATACCTATATATGCAGTCCATTAAAACTAAGTTTTTCAAAGTGTATATGTTCACTGTATATAGTACTGGGTTTCATGAAGACATGCCAGTAGGTAATGTGCTTTGGCCATGTTTCGTTATCGCTTCTCTCCTTCTTTCTCCTCCTTTCTCCTTCTCATATTTCTGTTAGTCGCCTTCCTTTTTCCGTAGACAGTTTCTCTTCTAGTTTCATGTCATTTGTGTATACACACAAGCACTCTAGCTTTATACAATCTCTAGAGACATGATATATGTCTGAGTCTGACTTAAGTCACTTAGCATGATAATCTCCAGTTGCATCTACTTTTCTGGAAGAAAACTTATATATTGTTAAAATGAATCTCAAGTAGATACTGGAACTGCAACTGTAGTGCTGTACCCGTATAATCCCAGCACTCAGGAGGCTGAAGCAAGAAGATGTCAGATTTGGCATCAGCCTGGGATATATAAAAAGGCAAATTAATTATTGTGAAAAGAATCATTTGAATTTAAATATGCAACATGAGTGTATATTGTTACCTCTTGGGGATTTTCTCTCTCAGCAGGAAGAAATGAACCGTTAGCTGGTTTGGAGTGGTCTGGGAAATTAATTTTGTTATGAATTTCCAAGAGGATTTTGTAACAAGATCCTTCTTTTTAGATACACAGTTCACTGGTTTCCCTGTGCTGACCCTGAGGTGTAAACCTTGAGGCTTGTAGGCTAATCTAAACCAAAAGCCTAACTTTGCTTCTTCACTATTTTCCTTAATATTTGGCTAAAATCTTGTACTTCCTTTAAAATTTCAGTTCTGTTTGCAGATCCAGCAACCTGTTGCTTAATGAGTGATTCTACAATAGCATTCAATGCAGCTCAGGACCATACAGAGAATTGTTTATTTTATGAAATATTAATAAAGTAATGACTTCTATTTTCCTTCAGAACATGTTTAAATATAATTAGACCACAGAAGAATAAACTCCAGCATATGTTCTCATTATATTTCTACAAATACATATTTAAATATAATATTTTTAGCATTTCAGTATACTCAAAATGTTCTCAATGTAATGGGATTCCAGTTTTCAAGTAATATAAGTTATTGATTATATTGTTTTTAAATGGAATTTTTTCTAATGTGGCTGATATTTAAGTTCAGCAAATCTGTTGAAAACAACATCCTTCAAAGAGTTTCTCCAATGACTAGGGAATTCTTTGGCCAAGGAGAAGAAAATGCAAGAGTGTCTTCAGCAGTCAGTATGACCTCAGAGAAAATTTTTTCTGCCTCCTGTTTACATCGTTTAGTTTAAACTTAAAATCTGGACACTGTTCTAGTTTTGGTTTTGCTGCTATGGTAAAGCACTCTCTAACCAAAAGCAACCCTGGGAAGGAAAGGGTTTGTCTGTCTCATGAGCTCAGGTGTGGTCTGTCATTTAGAGGAGGTCAAGGAAGGAACTCAAGCAGCTCATCCCATCACATCTACCGCTGTCAAGAGCAAAGAGGAAGAAGTCGTTCCTTCCCTGCATGCTAGCTGCTAGGTCTCTCCTGTCCTACTCAGTTCTGGGCCAATCCATGACCCAGCACCACCCGCAGTAGTTAGGGTCTTCCCATATCAGTTAACAAGGCATACCCACAGTCAGTCTGATCCAGGCATATTCTCAGCTGAAGCTCTCTTCCCATGTAGACTGTTGGGGGTTCTTGATTAAAACTACTCAGCAGGAACACTGAGATAAAAGGTATCATAGAATTGAAAAACTGAATGCATCTACATGTGAATAACATCAAAGAGGAGAGAGGCATGCAAGAAATGCTTAAGGCGCTCCCATTCTCAGCTTGGTTTCTAAATAGGAGTCTAACAGCACACCCTACTCTAAGCAGCAGCAGCAGCCCCAGCAATACCCATTCAACTCAGTACAAAATGAAGCTGCTTTCCAGGTGGCCTCCCTCAGTAGAATAGCATTAAATCACTAAATGTTCCAGGAAGTGAAATATTTCTCAAACAAGAAGCCTACACAATTGAAATCCTACCTACAGGACTAAAGAAGGAGGATTGGAAGCTGATATCTACCAAGTACCACAAGCACAGGGCACTCCAATGTTCTCTAAATGAGCAAACTAATTTTATCTCCTCACCTGGGAAAGCTAGACTTTCTATAAACTTTTGCTATTAGCTGCTAGGATATTCAGAAACTATTTACCATGAAGAGATAAGCAGAGACAGCGTGGAATGCGGAAATAGAACCAGATAGAACAGAATTCCATTATAATAGCATTTGCAACAGTCAACTTTATAGGTAAGGTTACAACTCAATTTCATATCCCTGTTTCACTTTCTCATAAAAACTTGCTGGAAAGTTCTTTGCCATGACAACTTTTCATACTCCGTCTCCAAGTAAAAATGAATGATAAAAATGGAATGATTTCTGATTTTAATAAAGAATTTTCTCCTTTCCATTTCTTCAAGGACAGTACTCCACACATAAACACAGAGATAAATATGGTGAACAAGGAGTAGTTCAAAATGCATGAATCTACTAATTAAACTTCAAATCTTATCCTGTACTCTTCGCTTTCCACAGACTCTGAAACGCAGAGAAATTAAAAACTAAATGCATTTTTAAAAGAAATCTGAGTTTTTAAAACTACCCTTACCACTTGAAACTTATCTATCTCAATTAGAGAATTAGAGA
Source organism: Eospalax fontanierii (assembly GCA_035773235.1). NCBI lineage: Eukaryota > Metazoa > Chordata > Mammalia > Rodentia > Spalacidae > Eospalax > Eospalax fontanierii. The sequence goes on along the minus strand of CM069547.1, from coordinate 45,583,618 downwards.
GGACCTGAATTTGACTAGAGAAACAGCAAAAAAAAAAAAAAAAAAAAAAAAAATCATGCTCATTTTCTCCCTTTCGGTGTTTTTAAATTTTCTGCTTACTAATGGTGTTTTGATATCTTGACATGTTTTGTCTGGGGAGAGATTGGTCTCCCTGTACTAGCCATCTGAGAGTTAGAAAATAACCCTGTCAGGATCATGACTGACACACAGACTATGCTATCCCTTGCTCTGCTTCCTCCAGCAGGCATCTCTGTACTCAGAGGGGACAATCTTCAAAAAACTACTGACTCCTTCTGCACAGACCAGGTTCCAGACACTAGAGTCGACCCCTACTGCACAGAGCTGACCACGTTTCTCAAATCGCCATTTCTAATTGTTCACACCGTCTTCCATTGCCTTTCACAACAAAGACCCCACAAAGTCAGTGGACTAACCCATCTCCGCACTCTGCTCTTGTACCGTCAACCCTAATGCATGTCTGTGTGGTCCGTGCAGCGTGCAGCACGCTCCGCTTCTCTTCCTAGACCTGTGAGACCTCATTCTCCAGGCTCCTCTCAGAGCTATGGCTACTAAGTCATCATATAAATGAGCACATATCACTCTCCTTCCCAAGTGTCATCTGTTCCTTCCTTGTAATGTATAGTTGAGTATAGTCAATAAACCAGACGTATTATATGCAGAAATATTATGTTTAATATTTCTTTCTGCCACATAACTGTCTTCAACTAGTATCTAGTAGACTAGAAAAATATTTAGCTCTGACTCCATTATCAGTATCATTCTCCCTTTCAGAAAGTGTTATCACATATGTAGACCCTCCTCCTCCCTGAGAGAAAGCTTCAACTCTCTGGGGCCCAGAGCACACCTACCCAAGTGGTAGCAAATATCTAGATGCAATAACTTAGGGAATTACACTGTCCAAAATGTCGATAGAATCTCCTTGGCAGTATAGAGCTGTGGGAAGATACTGTACAATGCAAAATAGGAAGATCATAAAGTTCTGGGTTACAAACGCCTAAGGAAATGGGTCTCCAGTCAGGCTCCAAGTGAACATGCCAAGTAAAATTGGTGTTTGAGATTAATCTGTTTCCAAGGGTATTTGGTCATTCCTAGCATATAATTCTCTCACCCTGATTCTCCATTGACTAGACTGGCAGAACACAAGGTTGACAATGGAGGTGGGAAAGAGAATTGGCATTTAGCAGTGGGGAAAATGAAGACACAGTACTACGAACATAGGAATGACCCTGACAAGGTGGACAGAGTCTGTCGAATGGCTTACTTAACCTTGCCACTGAAAAGCTCTTGCAGGCATGCTAACTGAGCCATGTGCTCTTGTGACCCAGGTACCTGATTTGATCCCTCAGACTTCAATGTTCTCTGCATCCAAGATGGATTTGGGGGTGCTTGAGAATTAGCTAATCGAAGCACTGCAAGGCAGAGCATTCATATCTGTATCTTCACTGAATACAGTGAAGAATGCTTGACATTATGTGGATGAATGTTTTAGGCCTAGAAATGAAAAGCCTGGCTCAGAAACAATTGTAAGAGACAACTGTAGGAACATGTGCCTTCCAAGTTAAGAGTTAGGACGTTTATTCATGTGCAGTTTTGAGGCTGGCATGGTAATGTCACAGCAGTAAAAAGTACCCAAACTTCCAGGTTTAAGGTCTGTTTTGATTGACATGAAGGACACTTGAAACTTATAGAACTCAGCACTTCTAATAGAAAAAATACAAGTCAAAGACACGAAAGACCAAAAACTCCCAAGGAACCCACCCTCACAAGGAAAGCACTAGCAATTGCATGTAAAAATAATTAGCATTTTTATTCAACGCCTAAAGGAATAACACTCCCAAGGTGGCATTGCAGATAAATAGGTTCTTTTTCTGACATTTCAAACAAAGAGCTGTCTACAGGCCTGACAGTTTGCAGCATAGAAAGAAGTCTGACTCGGAATTTCACAATTGGAATTAACCATTCATATTCTTGGGCTCCTTAATAGGCACCCAGATTCTTATGAATTCACCAAGGAAGTAGAGGGACAGCTGGAGAGAGAGGTCAACTGCCATTTAGAGATGAAATAATTATGTCCACACTGAGCCCCTCTCAAGTGGTGATACCCCCTGTGTTCCTGCTCACCCGCACTTTGTAGGCCCCCCACAGTCATGTGGACCAGCATGACTCCACGTGACTTCCAGGCACCAGTTCTCCCCTCCTACCTCACCCAAACCCTTGATCGTTCCAAGAAATGATGAGCCAAGTAGCTCCACTTGAAGTTACTTCTCCTTCTAGTCAAGATAGAAGGCAAATGACCCGTTACCTGGAATGGCACACTCTTGTCCTTTTGGTTCTGACATGCCAACTATCTTGTAGTAGGACTGGGGCGGGATATGGCAATGTTGCATTGCTGTGAGATACAGTGTGTAAGAGGAAGGACTTTAAACTGGACTCATTTTTCCTCCTTTGTCAGAAATCATGAACATGGAAAGACGTGTGGCCAAGAGCCTCCGTGTGTTTACACCGCACTTCCTAGAGTATCAGTTTTGCTCAGTCCCTAGTCTTCCATGAGGACAATGGAAGGTTACACACAGAATCATAATTTGGGTTTGTTTTAGTTATCTCAGCCGAGTAAGGAGGAGAATGAATCTGTTCTTATCATTTAGACACAAAATCTCAAAGAGTCAATCTTTTTGCCTTGAGTGCAGGACTTTTACTTGCAAGTCTTATTATTAAATTTTAGCCAGGGAGTACAACTAAAAAAAATCAATGCACCCTACTGTCCTTTAGTTTGATGTCGCTCATCTCAGAATATAAGTAATTAAAAGCAGACACTGTGAAGCCAAAGTGGCAGGATTCAGTTGTGTCTGTGTCACTACCTAGGTGTAGACCACTGGCCAATCATTAACCATCTCCTTTAAAGTTTAATCTCCCCCCTTGAAGAAGTGGGGGAGAAAATGATGGTGATCTGTTAAGTGAATATCTATAATAACTCTTGGACCAAGATAGCACAGAGAAAACGCGATGCGTGTTTAAAATTACTTGTGATTTTTTTTTTTGGTAGATTGACCGATAACAATGAGCTAGCTGGCTATGTCTTCATTGGTTGTGTTTTTCTAGCTATCTTCACTATCCTCTTGTTATAATTTATTTGTTTGAGCATCATAGATGTGCACCTAAGATTTGGATATGAAATGTCCCACACAGGCTCTAGTCCGTAGATGCTGGAGCTGTTTTAAAAAGTTGTGGAGACTTTGGACACGATACATGCCTAGCAGATGTAGGATTCTTTATAGGTTGCCCCATTCTCATTTAGATCACTCTGCTTTTTACTCTATAGAGATCTGACACATCTCAGCTACGTGCTGCCACCACAAGATCCCCTGTGCCAAATGTGAACCAAAATCACTCTCTTCTTTCAGTTGCTTCTTGTCAGGCATCTGGTCTCCGCAACAAGGAGAATAGCTAACAGAAACTATCATTCCTCCATCTCTTGACACTCACTCTAATTAGAGAGCTATCATTCTGAATCAAGTGAAACAGTCTCTCCCAAAATCTTGTCAGGAAATAATTTCAGGATCACAGAACTGTTAAATTTATTGCCAGAGGAATTTTGCCAAAAAATAACATCATCTTTAGCAATTACCCTGTCTGTTACAGTCAGGCTCTTGCTTTTTATTTAATTCTGTTTTATTCATTCATTTAATTTTGGGGTTTTGGTTTATTTCTTTTTCTTTTGGGGGCGGCTATTAAGACAGGGTCTCCTGTAGTTCTGTATGGCCTGGAACTCACTATGTAGACCAGGCTGGTCTCAGTCACAAAGAGATTTGCCTGCCTCTGTCTCATTATTGCTGGGAATAAAGGCATGTGTGAACACACATAACTACTTCTGTTTTAATTTTAAAGTGTTCATTGAATATCCACTAAGTGCCAGACACTTCTCTTCCAGGATTATAATATTTTTTTTTCTTAAATAGTCCATGTTCTTTAAACAATTTTTATTTTATTTATTCACATATTTTGTATTTGTGTATACCACAATGGGCCACTTGTGGAGGTCCAAGGACAAACTGAAGGAGTCACTTCTCTCCTTCCCCCATGTAGATTAGGCTCATGCTGTCAGGATTGCTTGGGAAGAGAAAGCTTGTGGAAGAGATTTTCAAAATTCCTGATTTTTTGGAGAGGGTCAAATTGAACTGTAACTGCCAGTTATATAATTACATAGCTATCAAACATCAAGTAAAGGTAGTATCTGTACAGGAATAAAGGAAAACATCTTTTTTAAAACATAATTTCACTTTGTAGAGATCTGTGTCATTTTAATAGAAATTTTAGTGAAAACATACTCAAATTATCAGGACAAATTGCCACTTAACCATTTTAGAAGATTCCCAAAACAGAGTAAAGTGAAAGTTAAAGAAATTAATCTTCATGTAGTAATTCTGTGAAGATTTGCGTTCTGTTTGATTCTTGAAATAGCTTGAGTATTTCTCAATTTTATTGATTAATGACAGTGAAGTTTTGGGTCTTCTATAAACAAAGGACAACTGTTTACAGACAGACAGACAAAGACACACACACACACACACGCACACACACACACATACTTCCCCTAGTCTCATCTTATTTCAGCAGTTGCTTTCATACAAGCAAGCTTGTTTGTGACTGCATCTCACTATGTATCTACCTCCTCCTAGGAGAACAATTTTAATTTTACAAATAGTCTGCCTTAGCAGACCATTAAATGACATCTTCCTGCCCAAGTTTGTGGTATAATTAAAATGCGTACAAGGCAGATAGATGGCAATTGGCTCCCTGTGGTTCCTTTTAATACAGATTCCCTAAATCCCAGGCCTTGGTTATGACTGAAGCAATATGCTGCTTTCTGTATAACTGATTTCTTTACACTAATTCAGGGGGCTGACTCAACCCTAGCAGCTCGGGAGTGTGCGAGATGTAGTACAGAGCCTCAGTGCCATTTTGCACATTATATTCAGTTGAGGAAAAACAATAACAGCAAAGTTTCAAACCACACCATAAAATGATCCTCCATTTCCTGTTGCAGACAACATTAGAAAGTATGTCAAATTATTTTTCAGAATATCTATTGGTTTAGCAAAGATAAGTTGTTTGTGCTATCACAAATGGAGTACTGTCCAGACTGAGCTCTGATATCAAGGGCCAGCAGTTCATAGAGGAGAAGACACAGTTGATCAGCAATCAAGAAAGTACAGGACAATGTTGTCTGTAGGAAAAACATATGAGGGGCTCAGCAGGGAATGGCCCTTTCTGTTCAAGTTTGAAATTGATCCCTAGAACCCAAATAAAGGCAGAAGGAGAGCATCAGCTCCAAAAGCATTCTATAACGTGAATACGCATACTGTAATGGGGGCATGTGCATACGTGCATACATACCTACACACTAAATATATAAAGAAAAGTCTATGTAAGCAACCACAAAAAAGAAGGTATTAATTACACTTCTGTAATCATCTGACCAAAAACAGAGACTATATATCCCCAAATAAATATACATACACCCAGAGCATTATTTACATCAGTCAAAATGTTGACGGAACTTAAACAGGCATAGAGCAAAGATGATGGAAACAATACTATTTTCATACAATAAAAATATACACAGTCATTAAAATCAATGAGCTATAGATAGAAATCTGAATGAGTCCCACAGATATAACTGTCAAGAACATGGACATGAAAGTATCCATACAAGTTCCATGCAAACACACAAATAGCAAATTAGAGAAGAGGGCCCTGGTGGAAATTTGGATCGGGACTTCCTTTAGCATTGGCAGTAGGACTTGATTTAAAGAGGGTAATTTAAACCTTTGAAATTGATTGCAGTGTCTTTTTTTCACCTTGGTGATATTTGCAAAGTGTTCACATTAGCACAATTAAATGAACTGTGTACACTTCTGTTTTGTTTACTATTTTTTTCATGTGTTACCTTTCAATAAGGAAAAATTTTAAAGGTACGTCTGGAAACAAATTGGAAAGAACCTGGCAGTAATGTTCTAGGTAACAGAAGCCCAATTTCAGCCCGGTTTAACCCCAGTTTTTGCTAAGTATTAGCTTCAAGGATGGAAGACAGTAATCTCCTTAAGTTACATTAATATAAAATCAGAGAGAGGCAAACTAGCTTGCCAAGGCCATATGCATTGCATGTCTGGGAGATGAATTTCTTCTCTAGGAAATGGTATCTTGCAGTTGAGAAATACATTTTCTCTTTTAAAAAAAGACTATGTGTGTGTATGTGTGTGTGTGTGTGTGTGTGTGTGTGTGTGTGTAGGGGGGGATCACCTGTGTGTATCTCAGTGCACCTCTGTCATGCAGTGCCCACGCAGGTCAGAAGAGGGAGTCGGATGACCCTGGAACTGCAGTTATGCACCTTTTTTGCCACCATGTGGGTGCGGGGAGTTGAATCTTGGTCCTCTGCAAGAGTATCCGGTGCTCTTAACGACTGAGGCATCTCTCCAGTCCCAAGAAATGCATTTTCAATGGGAAAACTGAAGCCAGCACTGGGCCTCATGTGACAGGAGACAGTAAACCTGGGCTCGATTGCTCTAACTAGACAGACATCAAGAATGAAACTGAGGGAAATTAAAAGCTGGCAGGTGACAGAAAGAGATAGATCCAGAGGTGCTCCTAGGGTCCCTTCTGCATAAGTTGGCTTTGCATGATTTGGGCTATGTTTCTATCTAGTTTTATATGGATCACAGCAAAGGAAAAAGCAAACCAGAGGTACGGTCACAAACAGGAAGTTATAAGATCAGTATGGATTTTTTAAGTATTATAACTCACCATTCAAGAAGGACAGTGGCACACAGTCTGGTGCCTCTAATTACTGTGCAATATGTAGATAAAATTGAACAAAACCCAAAACCTTGACTGGAGGAGTTTTAACATCACAGGTTAAGACGGCATAGTCTAGGAAAGAGATTTAAAACAGTTTTTTAGGTCTGTCTCAAATGAAGGCTATTCTACTAAAAACAGAAGTAGTTTCCTTTCCTCCCTAGTCCCTGTACCCTGATTTACGATTTTTCAAAAGGAAAGGTGGGGTCATCTCACATACCTATAGACAGGAAGTAAACAGAACTGGATTCAAATCAAGTTCAATGAATGACTGTTTCCTTCTGGATATCTACTTCAAGGAGGTAAAACTTGTTTTTTTCTTAAGCAAGATTATCTTGTTATAAACAAAAGAAAGTACTAAAAGTAACATTGTCATAATACAGAGAAACATAACTGACATCTTTCTGTAGCCACAGGTACTTTTCTACATCCATTTAATCCAAACGTGTCTCTAGATATAAAGTATAAGCCAAAGGAGTGGACTGAAAACTAGCAACTCTGTATCTCTATAACCGTGTTCATACTTTTAATGTACTTCCTCAAATGTTTTCATTATCCTTTCTATTCCAGAAATACACAGTTATTTTAATTTTTATATATAAATCTTTTATTACTATATCACATTTTATATCTTTTTACCAACCATTTGACCTTTATTTTCTCCTTAATACCACGAGATATAACTGTTAGGTTTCTGGCAAACTCTTAAAAGGCAGTGCAGGTCCCAATATCCAAAAATGACAGGTTAGAACCTAGCCTGGGAAGTCTCTCTGTTTAACAGGAGGCCAAAATCCCAAGTTAAACTGACCCAGCCTATGCCATGAAAAGTTACCTGACCGCCTAATTGCCTATAAAGGCAGCCTGACTTCTGCTGCTGGGTGATGTCTCTGAAACCAGGAGGGCTGTCCAGTAGTTTGATCGTCCCAGTAAACTGCTGTCCCCCATGACGTTACCTTGCTTGCTGCTCTTTACTCTTTTCTCTCCCTTTTCTCATTCATTTCGCGCCTAAACCCTGGGGAGACCTCTGGGTCTCGGATAACCAGGTCCCTCCACCTGAGTCAAACAGATTGCTGACCAGACACCCCTGCCTGTGATATGGACTATGCTGTCCCTGATGCCTTTGCCATTGACCACACTAGGGTTGGCTTCTGACAAGGATAAGACAAGTGTTCCGCCCCCTCCCCCTCTCTGACACCCGCCCCTCCCCCTCTCTGACATCCGTCCCTCCCCCATCCTTCCTGCCTGGAGATCCTCCCTTCTCTCTAGAGGTGTTCACTCAATTTTTAAGTCAAACTGGCACACAGAACACCCCCCACGCCCTGCTGGGGGTGCCGCTCACTTTTTCTTGGAACTCTGCCATGATGAGTGACTTGGGCACAGTTTCCTGGGGGAATGGTGTGTCATGACAGGGACGCATCCCACAGCTGCCACTCCTCAGGGAAAGATCTCACTTTCCTTTCCTTGTCCTGGACTTGGAGGGACATATCTCATGTTCCAGATGGCTCTGAAGCTCTGACAGCTTCCCACTGGGCCCTTGTCCTCTGAGCACTCTTGTATTTTGACACTCTCATGCCCAGGCCCTCCTAGTCTCTCTCTTGCTTGCCTCCTGCAGTCTCTTGCATCTTGGACTCAGGGACTCTATGAGGCTATTTTTATTGCAATAAGGCATAGTCCTAATATAAAATTGATAAATTCTTACAAGCCTGAGGATATCTGCCATTGCACAGGCAAGATGTCCATTCAACCCATCCCCACCCCAACCCTTGCATTGATTATCCAACTCTTCTCTCTCTTTGCATCATCATGCCTTAGATATCAGCAAAACGGTGTGCTGGGGCCCCAGTACTTCTGGACCTGACCACAGACATGTAGTAGGTCTCTGTAAGTTTGCCCGATTTTCTAAATTCGTCAGAAAAGCATTATTTCTTTCCTCTTCTTCCTCATACACTTTTTCTAATTATTTAGCACTTTGGTATGCCTAGCATCTTGTACTTCTTTACTTTTTCTCTTCATCATTCTTCACCACACCTTGTGGCTGCTAGTTGGCCAGGTGTCTGACCTCCACACTGGCTCTAAGCCTACTGGCTATCTCCCTTCTCCCCTCCATTCTCTTCCTTAAGCCAGCTACTGGGATTCCCAGGTGCCTACCCTGAGTACTTTTCTTTAAATTCTAATGAAATAGCCTGTGTCCATTCTTAAATTCTTTTTGGGAATGAGACTGTGAACCATCTAGGGGATGCTCTTTCTCCCTGTGCTATCTTGGCGACCACTAAAGCATCATCCAAATTCTAAAAACCTATTTATTTGTTGGTCATACGGAAATTGTGTACAGATGCATTGAATTTGGCTGTGAAGCAGGTTAACCCTCTATGTATCTAAATTATTATTTTACCCTCAGGGCATTTGGGACTGCAAATTGCTTGTTACTCAAACAAAAGGATTAAAAAAAAAAATTTAAGGCTACTTCTTTCCTGACTTTTTCTCAGGCTTTTGTTTTTGTTTTTCTTCATCATGATTCTGGTCCCAAGACAGCTACTTTTCTAACTAGATGTAGCCATTTTTAAATTTTGCTGAACAAGGAGAATCACACTTCATGCGAACTGAGACAATCACTCTCAGAGTAACAGCTCAAGCTCCCATATTTTTTGCTGTCTTCACCAGTTTCTTTTCCAGCAGCACCCTGCATCTAGGAAAGAAGAGAGCCAGTGGGTATCCTTTCACATTCCCATGGCAAGGGCTGGTGAGAAACATGGCCTCCCTTCCTTGGCTTGAGACCATGAATTCCTTTGCTTTGTTTTACTATTTGGGGCCCACATATCTGAGGGTGCTTTCTCCTGCTATAGCAGTATGACTAACTGAGTGATTTGTAAAAGTAAAAATGGATTACTAGCCACATTTCATCTGAGATTTGTGAATCCCATAGGGCTTATAGTCTTGTGGGTAATGGGTTGGATTTTATTATGGGGCTCATTTTACCATATGGCTTGGTAGCCATCATGGCTGGTGACCTCACCAAGAGGGAGGATACGACATGATCTGGTCTCCATCTTGGGGGATGACATTATCTATTTGGAGACAGTCACATGACTTGGCTGACATCTTGGACAAACATTTTCAAAATGCCATTGACCTGTTTGACCTTGCCACCATCTTAATCCAACCACATTGCATAGTTCAAAATGACAACACTCAGGAACTTATTGGTTCTTCAGAACTCTAGGGGATCATGACAATCTTGGAATTTTCTGGAACGTAACTTTGTGATGGCCACACCTGGGAATCTCATATGAATTTGCAGTACTCCAGGGCCAACCAAAGCTTACATAAGACAAGCTACTACCAGAACATAGCCACACCAATGGGAAGTAAAGAAGAATAGTCTGCTTGGATGGGAGGTGTAAGATGTGGACTTCACTGGTTTTAATTCCTGCCTTTTTGCATTGTGATCGAAAGCCTGTTTTTCTGAAATGGAGTATTTCCATCTCTGATGCTTAGGTGCTCCAAGCTTGCTTTTGTTTCTGCCCCTTCATGTCCTGAGCATCTCTGGTTTTCACTTTCTAGTTACAATGTAATAGACAGCTGTGTTCCTTATTCTCCAGATTATGGGTACTTAATTCAGAATTACATATGGTAAATTATAATTTTTTTTGTAATTCAGACAGAATGAGAGCCCTCTTTAAAAGAGATGACCCTGAGAGCTAATAGTCTTTCCTCTAATATAGTTTAGAAAATAAAATTGGACAGACAAGCTAAATGGTCCTGTGCTGTTTGAGCTCACTGAGAAGCTGACTCTGGAGATGGCCCTCCCACTTCAGACTCAAGCCTGTTATCTTAGCATGTTCTTCAAGATTCTTGTACAGGTTCAGGCTGGCCCCCTGACCCTGTGACAAGTAAAAAATGGGAGAAAAAAAGAGCCTCGGAGTAAAGACATTGTGCTATTGAAAGTAACTAGGGGATTAACTAATTTCAACAAAGGTTATTGTTATCTTGTGGTATAAAATGTCGATAGCAAAATAACCAATGGGATTTTCTATTTTGTAGTAAAAAAAGATTTTAACAGTCTAAGGTTTTCCTGGAAAGCTGTAAAATGCGGTGTGTATATGGGTAATGTTAATTCATTAGATTATTTTATGTGAGTAATGTGCATTACATGTACTTTTATTAAGATGATGCTGCACAGCAATCATCTGAGTCAAATAACTGCCATCCTCATGACTTCAGCTGTGCCTACTTGCAAAAGATCATCAGGACCTTCAACTTATCCTCACATAGATGCAACTGGTAAAAGACAAGTCTAAGGATCCAGAGGCTCCTCTCAAGACCATGTGACCCTTCTGAGGAACAGATAATCAACTGACCTTAACATTCACAAAGAAATTTATATTTGTTGTGAGAATTTAAGATTAATTTATATTTATTCATATATATAAAGAGAAAGATGAGCAATTATCTCAAATATACTATCATAATGCATAAACTTTTGAGATATCCTTATAAGCCTTGAAGCAGATTTTAAATTGCCAATCTTCATTTAAATATTTTACATGATTTACATAGATATGTTTACATATCTTTGACGAGGATATGGACCTTGATAAAACCTGATTTTGCCTCTAAAGAGACCCTAGTGGTAAAATGTTTATTTATATTAAATATATATAAATGCAAAATTAATTGCATCCTGGAGCAAAAGTAATTATTTCTTAAAATTAACTTTTATTCTTAAACAATAGGAACCATGCAATCATTTAACAACTTTAGCTCACACGAAAACTCATTTGTAAATCAATTCAATATCAAGTAAATTATTATTAAATTTCTGATTCTACATATTCTCAAAAAGTCTCACAAAATAAATACTGTGGTTAGACACAATGTCATTACAAACCAGTTTCAAAAAGACAAAGCTAGAACCTTGATGAAAGTTCTAGTCAGAATAAAATGTGACTCTAAAATTTAAAACACTCAAAATAATATTTTAAACCCTTCACAGGTTACACAGTACTGAGAGTCTCTAATTGTAGAACACATTTTTCATTGTAAATTAAAAGATGAACATATTGAAAATAATTATAGTGGACAGTTTTAGATATGTCATTGATACCTTAATATGGTAAATATTCCTACCTGAGTTTCAAATTCAATGAGTGACGGAAAACAGAAGTATACATTTCATTTTTATCCAAAACTAATCAAATTCAAAAGCTACAGTATGAATAAAACAAGATAATGTTTAAAATGGTTTAAATAAGGATAATCACATTAAAGGAGAGGCTAAATAATGGGATGAGAAGATGTATTTAGTCTTTAATAAGGCAATACAAAATTGATTCATTATTAAAGACCATTTAAAGATTGACAGTACCAAAAGCATGCAGTGTAGTATAGGAAAATAGTTTTCCTGAGTAAGATTTAATTACAGTTGTTTACAGTTAACTCTCTCCCATAGTCGTATGCAGGAACTTTGAAAGAATGACAGATGAGGGCACAGCACACACACAGTGTCAGAGGAGGCAGCAGGCCAAGTCTGCTGGGCTGGCGGTCTGTGACAGCAGCAGCTCAGGCCTGGGGGCCTTTTGCTTCCTATGAGGAAGAAGGGAGGGGGAAGGACTGCAAAGAAAACACATATAAAACCACATCACTGTCCAATGCCTGAGAAGACACACTGTAGAGAACAGCCAAGAGCTAATTCTCAGAAATGTCTGGAGGTTTTTCAGCGTATACAGTAAAGCATGTGATAATTTTTATAGGAAAATAAACATAATAAAGCTTAGTTATTCTGAACACATTGTAGTTGTCTAATTTTGTTTCAGGATGTTCTCTTGAGGGCAAGAGACTGGATTGGCTTAGGTCATCATGGGGATCAGCTCTTTTAATGGACTCCAGAAGAAGCTATGTGCTATTGTGTCTGACCCAGGTGCCAAAGTATGGATGAATCTGGGGATTTTCAAAAGGGCCCATAGCCAGAGAAACAGAAACACTGCTGCCAGGTGGCCATCTCTAGGAGCCTGGGAGCTCTCCCAGGCATCAGACACCTCCATCCATGTCAAACCAGGATTCCTGGTTTCAATTGCTGACGGGAATTTTAGAAACAGCTAGTATAAAGAAAGTTCAATGTAGAGTTAGGGATGAGAGTTAAAGGCAAAAGAGTTGCTTTGGGAACATATCAAAGCCCCAGGAAGAAACCCACCACAGCCCTAACAGCTTACATCTACCTGCCTACAGAGTCCCACTGCAGGAAACAGAAGAAGAAGGACAAGGCCAGAAAATATGGGACAGGAAGACCTGTCCCAGAATTCACCTTCAGCTCAGAAGATGAGCGAACACATTAAATCAAGCCTATAACCAGCTGAAGTTCAGTTTTCTCAGTCCATTTTCAGACCCTCCCAGGTCTGAAAACAACATACACCAGACCAAACCCAAACCAATATACTTTCAAAGTAAACAAAACCCAAACCAAAAGGATCAAACAAATACGATCCTTAAACAGTCAGCTTAGATACTGCTTTGTATAAACAAGTAGCATATAAAAGTTTTCTGAAACACTTAATAGACATTGTTTAGTAAACTTAAAGATGTTTAGGGTACTGAAGTTTATCAGGCGTTTGAATGCATCATCAAAATATTCATATCTGTAAATATGCACACGTGTATTTTAATTGGGCATGCCAAAATAAAACAAATAATTTTTTGCACAATGAAAGAATGGAAAGAAAAACAAGTGCTCACTTGGTTTTGGTGGAAACAACATATGAAGACAATTGTCATAGGCAGAAGACAGAATTAGGTGAGATCTCAACACATAAGAAAACTTACAGACATATAGACACACATATGACATAATTACATGAAATCTCAAACAACACATGAAAACAATTATCATACATACATATGACATTATTACAGGAAAACTAGGTGCACCCAAGGAGTTTGATTAGGATGGCACTTTGCAAGTAGGCACTCATCTTTTAAATCCAGATGGCAGGAGAATACATTCTCCATAACTTCTTTATAGCTATGGGGCACTTCTCCCATCTCTTCTCCTAAATCTGCGGCTGGGTTTTAGGATTTAAGGAGCCTCCATCGGGACTCAGGGATTATTCCCCAGCATGATCTGATATCAAGCCCCTCGATTTCACAAAACTTTTTTAATTTGGAGGATTTTATCTTTATGATATAATCTTTTGTATGGTCTAACTATTCCTATTATATTCCTGTTCCACCTAGATGGGGCCAGCACCTCGGAATCACATTGAAGTGGGGCCAACACCTCAGAATCAGATTGGGGTTTAATTGATCTCCTTTCCTTTCTGCTTGGAGGCCGGTGCCCTCTTGGAATCACATCAAGACTTTGTATGCAACCTCTTTTGCGAGATCAGTCAGAGCCGGTTGCGATCTCTCTACTCTGTGAGGCCCTTCTTTCACCTTGTCTTGACGTCCACTCTAGGACTCTGTCTCCTGCCACCTGGTTCTCTAGAGGCTCTGGTCCAGAGCTATGCAGCTCTCTCTGGCCTCCTGGAAGGAGGCCCCTGAGAGGAAATTCTTACTGAGTGCACACATTTCTGTTCCAGGCACTGAAAGCGCTGCAGCATCTGGGAGCAGCAGCCTCTATTACCAACAAGGGGGTACTGCGGTTGGATCTTATTGTGGGCCTCCCTCACCAAAAACATCAGAGACCATCCTCCAAAGGCAGGTGAGGGGTGTGAGAGTTGAATCTGCTCTGGAACTGGCACATGGATACTTTAATAAAGGAGTCAGCCCCTTGTCCCTGTTTTGGGGTCTTATACTGATATGTGAGGAATATAAGCAAAAGGTAAACGGCACACATGTGGTAATTTGCAGGTAACATATGGCACGAATGTAGCAGCTTTGAGAAACAAAGACTTCTATCCTGGGTAAGCACAGGGGGCAGAGGCGAAGACTCCTGTGTGACTTCCCCATGTCTTTTTCTGGTCTCAGGGCTCTTCCTGCTCCAAATTTTGTAATTATTACATTGCAAGATCTTTTAGCAACCATCAGGTGTGTTTTTCTATTTCCATAAGTTAATTTTCTTACATTTTATTATTCCATGTTTCTTAGCTAAATTAAAGGAGAGATGTAAGGTTTGATTCGTTTCAGCCTGAGACCCAGCAGAAACAAATGAGACTCTGGCAAAGATCAGTTTAGTAAGCTGCACAGGACTAGCTCCAAACCCAGGAGTGGAGTGAATACCAGCTGCATGATATTTGGTAGGGTTTTTAAAGGGGGAAATGTGGTATGTGCCAGATCGGCAATTAATGCCACCCTGATAATGGGTGTCAGGAAGCCAGTCTCCCTTCAGCAGATAGCAAGGTCCTGGAACTTCTGGGGGATTTCTCTTCGGTGACATCTAACAAGAGAAATGTTACTTCATAATAGGATTGTCTTGAAGACTCCATGATGTAATGAAAACTAGCTGTGTAGCATGCTGCATTGATTCTAGCCCATGAAGACTGCTAAATCAATAGCATCAATAGTGGAGCTGGGCATAATGGTACATGCTTCTAATCTCAGCATTTAGGAAGCTAAGACAGGAGGACCCAGGGTTCAAGCACAGTATTGGCAAAATGAAAGTTGAGACCAAATGGGCTACATGAGAACTTGTCTCAAAACAAGAAAAGAAAAACCAAAAGAAATAACACATTTATTTTGGAAAAAAAAATCAAACTTTATCTGCCAAGAAATCTGGTCAACAATCAACAATCTACTTTCGTAAGTAGTCTTATTAGGGCACACGAAGTTCATTTCTTTCACTATTATCTGTGGCTATTGTCACATAATATTTACATATTCTCTTGATCTTAGTCTTTCTGACTAGGACAAGATGAAATCTTAGAGTAGTTTTAGTTTGCTTTTCCTAATTTCTAAGGTTGTTAAACACTTTTTAAAGGTATTTCTTAGCCATTTTAGCTTCTTTTTTAGAGAACTCTGTTAAGATCTATAGCCCGTTTAGTAATTTCATCATTGTTTTTCTTTAGTCTTTGCTCTTTACTGTTCTTTGCATATTCTGGAACTTAGTCCTCTATCACATTATAGCCAGGAAAGATTCAATCTCATTCTGTGGGCTTCCTTTCATTTGATTGTTTCCTTTGCCGTACAGAAGGTTTGAGTTTGATGAGTTGTCAGTTGTCAACTGTTTGCATTAATTCCTGAGTAAAGTTTGATTTAGAAATCCTGTCCTAATATCTGAGTATGTACTGTCTATATTTCCTTCTGTTTTAGTGCTTCAGCGTTTACACTGAGGTCTTTGTGAAATAGGGAGCTGATATTTGTTCACAGTGATAGAAATGGGTCTAGTTTCATTCTACTCATGGAGATCAAGTTTTCACAGCACTGTTGAATATGCTATCTTCTTCAAGTGTGTACTTTGGGGATCTCAGTCAAAGATCATGTGGCTGTGACTGCATGCATTCATGTCTGGCTCTTTTGTGTTCCATTTATACGCATGTCTATTTTGTGCCAGTATCATGCTGTTTTTATTTCTATAGATCTGTAACATAGTTTGAAATCTGGTTTTGTAATTCCTGCAGAATTATTCATTTTGTCTAGCATTGCTTTGGATACATAGGGTGTCTTGTGCTTTCATATGAATTTTGGGATTTTTTTCTGTTTCTCTGAAAAATGTCATGAGTGTTTTCATGGGGATTGCAATAAATCGGTTTTTTAGATTATCACTTCCACCAATGCAGGAGCACAGGCAATCTTTCCATCTTCTAGTGTTTCCTCAATCTCTTCCTTAAATGATTTGAAGTTTCTCTGCAGAGATCTTTACTGTCTTTGGTTAGGCTTATGCCTAGATATGTTTTGAGGCTATCACGAATGGTAATGTTTCCATGATCTCTTTTGCAGACTACTTGATATTGACATTTTAAAAAATCTAGTGATTTTTGTAAATTGATTTTGTTTTCTGCCACTTTGCTGAAAGTGTTGACAATTCTAGAAGTTTTCTGGTGAAATTTTTGAGCTCTTTCATATATAATATAATATAATATCATGTACAAATAGGGATAATTTGACTTATGTCTAATTAGTATCCCTTTATTTTCTTTCCTCTTTCTTATGGTTCCAGCTAGAGTTTCAAACATTATATTGAAAGGGAGTAGAGAAAGGGAAGCCCTTTCTTGTCCCAGATTCTAATGGGGATATTTTGAGTTTTTTCTCCATTTAGAATGATGCTATTTGTATGTCATATGAATATATTAATTATAATTATGTTGAAGTAACCTCCCTCCTGTCCAGTTTTCACTAGGACTTTTGTTATTTTTTTGATGAATTCAAGACAGGTTCTCAAAGAAATCACAGCTAGCCTGAAATTATCTATGTAGACCAGGTTGACCTCAATTAACAGAGACCTACCTGCCTCTGCCTCCTGAGTGCTGAGATTAAAGGTATGCACCACCACACCCAGCCCATCTAAGTCTTTTATTAGGAATGAATGTTGGATTATGTCAAAGGAATTCTCTGCATCTATTGACATGATTATGCAAATTTTGTCTTCAAAATTATTTATATGATTTATTATATTTATTGACTTATGTATGTTGAACCATGTCTGTATCTCTGAAATAAAACCAACTTGATCTTGTTGGATGATCTTTTTGATGTATGCCTATATGCCATTTGCAAGTATTTTATTGATAAATTTTGCATTTGTGTGCATTAGGGGTATTGGCCTGTAGTTTTCTTTGTTGTTTTTCTATATTTATCTCGATTTGGTAGGACAGTAGTACAGCTTAGTAGTACAAGTTGGGTAGTTCTGCATGTCTTTCTATCTCTTTATATTTTCTATCTGTGAAGAATGCCACAGGGGTTTTGGTTAGAATTGCACTCAATCAGTAAATTGCTTTTGGTGGGATGGTCATTTTCATTATATTGATTCTATCAATCCATGAGCAAAGGTGATCTTTTCTTCTCCTTCTGTCTTCCTCAGTCTCTTCAAATACTTAAAGTTTTCACCAAACAGGTCTTTAATATCTTTGGTTAGATTTCCGTAGATGATATTTTTAAGGCTGTTGTATATAGAAGCATTTCCTTGAACTCTTTCTGTGATTACTTATTTGTATATTAAAAGGCTGCTTATTTTTGTATATTTATTTTCTTACCTGCCATGTTGCTGAAAGTATTGATCGTTTTTAGAAGTTTTCTAATGGAATTTTGGGGATCCTTATGTATAATATAATTTCATCTGTAAATAAAGATAATTTAACTTCTTTTCTAATTAGTACCACTTTAGTTTCTTTCTCTTCTCTTATTGTTCTTGTTGGAATTTCACACAGTATATTGAAAGGGATTTGGAATAGCAGACACCCTTTTCTAGTTCCTGACTTTAAGGGGAATACTTCCAGTTTTTCTCCATTTAGAATGGCATTTATTGGCTATTGATTTGTTGTATATAGCCCTAATCATGTTGAAGTTTATTCCTTCCACTCCAAATCCCTCTATAACTTTTATGATGAATGTGTGTTGGACTTTGTCAAAGGCCTTTTTTGAATCTATTGAGATGACCGTTTTATTTTTGTCTTTAAATACAATTATTTAATTTTTTACATTTATTAATGTATATTAAACCACCTCTTGAACTCTGGAGATAAGCCGACTTGATCATGGAGGATGTTCTTTTGATTCATGTCTGTGTGTGATTTGTGAGTATTTAGTTTAGAATTTTTACATCTATGTTCATCAAGGATATGGACCCATATTTCTCTCTTTTTTTGTTGTGTCTTTGTCTGGTCCAAGTACTAAAGTGATACTGGCATCATAGAAGGGGTTTGGGAGTACTCCCAATGTTTCTTGTGTTTTTGAATATTGGCTTTAGATCATCTTTGAAGATCTGGTAGAAGTTTCTGTGAATCCATCTGAGCCTGGGATTCTTTTGGTGAGAAGGTTTTGTATTCCTCTCACTTTTATTACTTGATATGTGTTTGTTTAAGCTGTTGATCTCTTCTTGGTTTAGCTTTGGTGGTTTCCACCAATTTAGGTCTGTTAAAATTCTGCTGTGAATCTGTATTCCTTGTTTGTCAGGAGGCTTTGCATTACCGTTTCCATCTCCTTATTTGTTATGGGTCTTTTTAAAATGTTGATCTCTCCTTGGTTTAATTTTGGTGTTTTAGTTGAATCCAGGAATTCATCCTAATTTTTAAATTTTCTAAATTAATGGAGTACAGGTTTTTAAATTATTTCATTATAAAGGTCTGGATTACTTTGGGGTCATAATCTTTACCTGCTCTTCATCTCTCATTCACTGATTTGAGTCTGATCTTTCTTGTTGTTAGTTGGGCTAAGTGTCTGGATCTTGTTTATGTATTCAAATAACCATTTCTTAAAAGCATGGATCCTTTGTATTGTTTTGTTTCATTGATTTCGCCCCATATTTTGGTTATTTCCTCTTAGCTGCTAAGTTTGAGTTTGTTTGATCTTGCTTACCCAGGTTCTTGAGTTACAACATTAAGTCATTTATTTGTGCTCTTTCTGATATTTTAGTATTACTGTTCAGTGATATGTTACTCTTTGGTTCTTGAGTGGAATATTCTGCAGAGGTCTCTTCGGTCCATTTGATGTATGATATCATTCAATTCAGATATTTCTGGGTTTATTCTTTGGTCAGATGACCTGGCTATTGAGAAAGTGGAGTTGTGAAGCCAACTACTATTACTGAGTTGGGGGTTAATCTGTGTCTTAAGTTCCAGTACTTTTCTTAGAAAATTGGATGCTCCAGAGTTTGGTTTATATATGTTTTTGACTGTCATGTTTTCTTCATTTGATTGCCCCTTGATTCAGATAAATTGTCTTCATCTATTCTGATTAATTTTAGCTTGAAGTCAGATATTAGGATAGCAGTGCCTACTTGTTACATGGTCTCATTTGCTTAAAATAAATTTTTCTATGCTTTTCTTCTAAGGTGCTTCATGTTCTTGAAGGTAAGAGGAACTTCTTGTTGGCAACAAAAAGATGGATCTTATTTCTTTTTTTGTTGTTGTTATTATAAACCTTAGTTTTTTCATTAGTCTGAAAGGTTCAAGCACAGTTTTTAATGTAAGATAGAAAAATTGATCTTGGGTTGTTGTAGAAAAGTGCTAGGTGTCTATGAAGTTCAGATAGCTGTATAAACTCATGTGTTTCTACAAACCTTAAAGAAACATAATTGTATGTGAACATGCAATAGGATAATTAGCTTTGTCAGAATAAAGCCTGGGTTCATAGGTTTCAATAAAGATTTGCTCCTTCCTAACGAATAGACAAGCAAACTCACAGTTTTTCTATATTATCATTTTCATGCTTTTAAAAGAGTTTGATTTATTTTGTTACAATATTCCAGATGTTTATTAGCACCAAATATAATTAAACCAATAATAGAAAATACTAGAAAATAAATCTGCCCCCTCCCCAGGGCTTGGCAATTATTGAGATGGGAAATAGACTTTTTTTTTCCCCAAACAAAAAAGGAATACTTGGTAAGCATAATTAAAGATCAGTTTGATATAAAGTGAGTAAAGATCACAGATGGTGACATAGATGAATAATTTTCTTTGCCTTTCTGTAATATAAAGGATTAATTTTCCACGTTCTTCAAATCTACTCCTAAATTTCAGCATTCTTTAAGTCTACTCCATGAAATAGTATGTTAACAGTACTTGAGATGCGAAAGTTGATGTACTTGCAGAAATCACTGCAGTTCTGTTCTTTATTACACATACACAGTCTACTGTAAAACTTTGAAAAATTTTCTCTCTTTTTGTGTTTTGTTTGTTTGTTTGTTTTTGAGACTGCAGTTTCACATTGTAATCCAGGCTAGTTTTGGCAATCCTCTTGCCATAGACTTCTGGGAGCTAAGATTATAGACATGAACCACATGTCCAATAAGAAGTTGATTAGAGCTGCTTTATTTGCTGTTTGTTTTCTTAGTTCTATTTCATTTCTTTCCTCAGCCTCTTGGTTGTGGTTACTCATATCTGCGGTCCATCGTATTACTTCCAGTATTAGCTGTAGGGCTGGTTTGGTGGACATGGAGTTTTTTCAGCTAGTGTATATCATATTTTTAAATTCTCCTTTGACTATTTCACATAATTTTGCTGAGTTAAATAGTCTGGGTTGGCATCTGTTGTTATGTAGACCTTGGAATACATTGTTCTGGCCCTCTGACTTCTAAAGTTTGCATTGAGAAATCAGCTATTATTTTCATGGATTTTACTGTATAGGTAACTTGTTTTTCCCTGGCAGGTTTCATTACCTTCTCTTTTATCCTGTTTATTTAGTCTTTTTACTATGATATGCCAGGGAAGCCTCTTTAATGTTTCTGTCGATTTGGTGTTCTGTGTGCTTCTTGTATCTGTATAGGTGTGTCTTTCTTAATTTAGGAAGGTTTTCTACTATACTCCTGTTGAAGGTCTGGTCATGCCTTTGACCTGTCATTCTTCTTCCTCCATGACTGTAATTCATGACTTGTTCTTTTCATGGTGCTTTGTAGCTCCGGAATATTCCATTTCTGCTCTGTCAAGTTTTTTCTCATGTTCTTAGCTTGATCAGTCCGGTTCTCCTACTTTAGCCTTTAGACCCAAATATTGTTTTCTCTTTGATTCATTGTGTTCTTAAGACTCATTTGTATCTTTTTAAATTATGTTAGTGAGTTTTTAAATTCTGTCCTCATTTCAGCTTGATTTTTTCAATGTTTCTATCTCTTTCTTAATTTACTTTTCAAATATTGAATTTTATTTGTTGTTTCATTCAGCAGCATATTTGCATTTTGTTTGGCATCAGTCAGGAATTTATTCCCATCTTCTTTGCATCTAAACTGTTTGTATGTTTTTTAAACTACTTGAATTCTTCGATTATGTTTATGATTGTTCTCTTAAGTTCTGTATCCCGGGGTTCCTCTAGGTAAGTCTCATTATAAAACATTGCTATAAAACTAGTGAGATTTGGTGGGAGCATATCTTCATTTTTCATACCGTTTGTGTTGATGTGATCTGGATATTTGGACTATTTTGTTGCCTGCTTTGTTGAGTGGAAGTTTGTTGGTATTTTTTATTTTCTTGTAACCTGGTTGATTTCAGATCAAGTTGATGTCTACTTTGTATTGCCACTTTTAATTTTTTTTCAGGGATATGGGTTATATCAGGCTTGTCTGGTGGTATGTAGGGTGGGCAATGTCAGCAAAGACTGTGCGTGTGGAAATAGTGGTGTGGGGAACTGTGATCTGGCTTATGAAGCTGCCCTGGAGTGTGAACAGGGTTTTTCTGGCCTGGTAAAGATTAGCCCAGAGTACAAGTAGAGCAATCCATGCCCAATCCTAGAGATGAGATGATGCCACAGAGTAGACAGTTTTCTGCCTAAATCACCAGGTTGGCCCTAGGCACAAACAGGCCAATTTCAGCTTAGTTCAGGCTGTTACATGAGGTAAGAGGGCCCAGGTTTGTTCACAGCACCTACATGGTGGCTAACAACCATTTGTAATTCCAGTTCCAGGGGACACAATTGTCTTTTCTTGCCTCTGTGGGAACCAGGGATGCATGTGGTACACATAGGTAATTGGAGGCAAAAAAACCCATACACATGAAGCAAAAATAAATACATTTTTGAATATTTTATTGTTTTTATTTTATGTGTACAAGTCTTTTGTCTGTATGTATTTAAGTGCACCATGTGTGTGCAATGCTCTGTAGAGGCCAGAAGAGGGTGGTAGATCACTTAGAGCTGGAGATATGGATGGTTTCTAGCTGCCATATGGGTGCTGGGAATCTATCTCAGGAATTCTAGAGAACAAGTGTTCTTAACCATTGGGAAATCTCTCTAGTCCCATAAATAAATGTTTAAGTTAAAAACATTTTTAAGAAACCTAACTCTCTCTCCTCTAACATCCATCAACTCTCATTAGCTCCAGAGTAAGATTCAGGCCTTGTAAGCTCCTCCCAAATCCATGCTGGAAAATTGATTGGCTTTATCGTGTGAAGGACTTGTGAAGTTATTGTGAGTTCATGAGTATAGCAGTCCCTTCATGTGCAGAAGACACTGAAACCCAGTGTTTAATACAATTAGTATGAAGTAAAAAAAAAAAGCATCCCAAGGAAATAGAAAATAACACAAATAATAGTAATGACAATGATCCCAGTTGGTGACACATGACTTTAATCCTAGCACTCTGTTGGCAGAGGCAGGTAGAGCCTTAGGATATCTAGGCCAGCCTGGGATAGTTTACATAGCAAGTTCTAGATCAGCTGGGGCCACACAGTGGGACCCTGTCTCAAACAAACAAAACTAACTAACTATCAAACATAAATTACAATGGGCATGCTAGGAAGATGCCGTGGGAGAAAGGGAAAGATGGCAAGCCACGTAGTATCTTCAGGGTGGTAACCAAGCATAAAAGGGACAGGAATAGAACCAAAGTTCACACCAACCATGAGGTACTGGGGAATTGGACAAAAGCCATGAATATATAGCTGGCTCATCAACAGATATAGCAGGAAGCTAAATGAAAGTAGAATGAAACATTGTCAGAAATCATTTCAGTAGGAAGATGATTGATACAACCAATCTGAACTTGGAAATGTATTATTTTTCATGCTTTTATTCTAAAGGGAATTGCCTGAGGGCTAGAAGAATAGAATGGGAGATGGGAAATCTGTAATTGAGAAGAACTTACATTCCCCACATGTGAGAGGAATGGAAGGGAGTTGCATAAGGCATCATCAAAAGCTTTCCCATATCAAGGAAACCTCATGCTGGTTTCTTAGAAGTTGACAAGAAAGTCAAGCAGGTTTCCATTGGTCATTAAATAAAGAGAAAAACTGCTAAAGCAAACCTGATTAACCATGGAAAGTAAAGACAAAAATCAGCATGGGTGCCCTTTTCAACTTTGGTACCAAGTTCTCACTAAGCCCTCAGTGCTGCCCGGACACTGGGTTGTCAAGCTCTGACGGAACTACAGAGTAAAGAGAATCAGAGTTGATACCTCGGTACTGTCTTGGCAATAAGAGCCACTAAGTTAACTGTGTGCTCATCAGCAGACAGCATCCAGACTGCAAAATGATTGCCTTGGTGCCCAGACTCTCTCCCGTCAGAGGGCCAATGGTCCAGAACGTTCTGCTTTCCATGTTCAGCCATTTGTATCAGGAAGAAGGAGGGAGGTTGACAGCCAGAACCAATATGAGAGAAGAGATCTTGTGTCGGCCTTGTTAAAAGACCAGTGGGATGATCTCAGTTTATTTCTTCCAGACTTGGGGAAGGAAAGACACTCTCATGCACATATGCACACACACGGAACATATACACATGCATAGCACACACAAACATACAAATAGCACATGTCCACACATAAGCACATACATAGCATATGTACACACACATACAACAAACACGTATACAGTACAGTATGCACACATTTACATGGGATGTCCACATTTATATATACACACAAACACACACACATACACCTACCTATTTTTGTAATTTTTTTTAACTGAAGAAAGATAAATATGATACGGTTGGCCCTGAGCTCCAACAAACCCAAGGAAATTAAATATTTTCCTCTGAAATTCATTCCAGCCATTTTCAAATATTCTTGGAAAATAATCAAAGATTCTCTCTAGGATTTCTTGTCACTTGATATATTTTAGCACTTATTAAATCATTAATCAAATTTATGATAATCTTATCTTTCTTAAATTAGAAAGTAAAGTCCCAAGCATGTTTGCTTTCTAACCGTGATCCCACTGAACTAACTGCTTGAGCAGGTGTTTACCTTATGAGGATGTATTGAGCGTATTCTTTTCATTCCTTAAAACAAAAAGACACACCTTCTGCTGACCTCTGGAGGGTATTTCGCACACGTGGCCCACTTAAATACACGCAGGCAAAACACACAAGAGCAGCAAGAATGTTTGTTTCAAAGCCAGGAATTCCCCTGGTTTTCAAACCGGACTGAGTTTGAAAAAAATGGACAAAAAGCAAGATTTTATTTCTCTAAGGAGTCATAGGATCCTTTATAAATATTAGTTCTAATAGTACTTAGTGGTTTACTCTCTAAAGGCTAGCATAGTGGAATTAAAATACTTTTTTCTATGAGAAATAGAACTCATTGTCTATCAAATAATATGAAGACATTATTGCCCAAAATATTATGAACATTGAGAAAATTGATGTATTCTAATTTAATATATTCTGTCAGAGAAATACAAATAGACTCCATTATATTTCCTCCTCTTGGTAATAACTGACCACCCTATTCCGTGTTGCATAAAGACATATTTTCAATGGCAGGCTTTTGCTCTGTAATCATTAGTGCTATACAAACCCCACAGGGAGATAGGGAAACAACTTCCACTTTTGACTTCAAAATGCTCCTACCTAAAAATAGGTCCATGAGAATGGGTAATAATACTGCTGTTTTACATGAAATAAGTTCTCTTTAAAGCAATCATAACATGTACTATGAAATACTACACATATTCTAATCTTCAGAGAATCAATAACCTTTCACAAATAAATGGGAAGAAAACTGACCAGTTCATTTTTGGCTTCTAACTTAAAAAAAATCTTAAAACTCAACAGATACAAAGAATATCAGTGGTTATGACCTTAAAACAAATCAACCCTATTTATCATATTTGTAAAAATTAATTGCTTACTCCTTCATGTACCTTTTAATGCCCCATCTTATCTAATTCTTAGTTCTTTTGATAATCACATTGTGTTTGTGTACCATTTACTTAAATCAATATTCATAGGTGATTATTTCCCCCCAGAGATCCTGTGTATTAGTTACTTTTCTGTTACTGTGATAAAATTCCCTGACAAATGTAACTTAAGAAAGGAAAGGTTTATTTTGATTTGTCATTCTAGGAGGTGGAGTCCATTGTGCTAGCAAAGACATGGCAACAGTCAGGCAAATAATGAAGGCATGGGCAGGAAGGTGGTTGATCTCATTTTCATCCACACAGAAGAAGTATAGATCAAGAAGTGAGGCCAGGCAATAAAACACTCCGAGTCTGACACAAGTGATTTATTTCCTCCAGCATAGCTCCACCTCATGAAGATTCCCAATTAGGACCTTCCTAAATAGCACCACCAACTAGGAACCTAGTGTTCAAACCAATGATCTCATGGGGGATATTTCTCATTCCAACCACCACAGCTTGGCTCCTTTACTGAAGCCCATTCTAAGTTCTTCATTACAAGAACATTGTGAGACATAATAAAGATTCTGAGTCCAACCATTTGTTTATAGGATGTGCAGCTGCTAGCATTTTAGCATATATACAACAAATCAGTACACACTGAGATGTGTTTCTGTGAAGGGATTCAGAATAAAATAAATGATGAAAAGACAAGAAGAGAGATTATTTCTCAACAGGTGCTTTGCAAATACAGAAACATACTATTTTTTTAACTGCTCATTCTCTGAAACAATTGAAAAATGCCCCAGGAATGACATTAAGACAAATAATTTATACTACACAAATCAACACAAATCATTAAACCATAAGCAACTTCATTAAATGGCTTCCCATTGGTAGCCCAATCTAAAACAGCAGGCATAACTGCTGGATAGGAAGAGAAAATAAAACTTCCTTTGCAATCAAAACACCTTCTTTCAAATTTTAATGAGTTTCTTTATTTAAAGCTACCTGAGGGGTAGGGGGACAGGCTAATTAGTGTTGAAAATTGGCCTCTGACAACAATCCAATCAGATGTCTGCTTTATAAAGGCTCTGAATGCTTTGTAGTAATAAGAGCTGGCACTTGCTGTGCCATTATCATGTGGCAGACACTATTCTCCATGCTTTGTTTCTATTAATTCATTCACTTTTCTTGACAATATGACCAGACACAGCTACATAATTTTTAGACCACTGCAGAATGAAAGTAAACAAGTCTTTCCTCAGAAAGGGTGTAACAATATTTTTTTTTCTTTCAGTAAACATCTCTCTTCTAACTGACCATGATATATTTTGTTTTGCTCTTTAATATTTCTCTCCCTTATGCATGGGGAACCTCATTTTACAGATGGCACACATGTAGAGAAAATGTAGATCTGGACATGGTAGCTGGTTCAAGAAAGGACACATGATAAACTCAGCCAATGAAACAATGATATGATATGCCACAGGGATTTCTTTGGCGTAGACTGGCATATGCAAGAGCATGAGGTCTAGTGCCATTGCCACCAATATTCTAATGTTTGAGCTTAAGCATAAACACAGAGAAGTAAGTGAGAGAACCAAATTGTATATGTGATAGAATCTGAAACCTGGCCAAGATATACTATAGGACTGTAACAAACTCCATTTTGTGATATCCTTCATTTTAGCTTAGCCTTAGATTTTGCTTCCTGTTAAAATTTCATTTCTCATGCAAAGTTTCCTTTTCTCAGAGAACAACCCACCCTGGGCCTTGACTAGTCAGCAATTAGGCAACCATGCCCTCTTAGGGTTGAACCTGTTTAGTCAGATGGACTAAGGACCTGTTGAGTTAGATAGACTGAAGACCAATCTCGAAATACCCCATACATCTGCTCTAACCATTAACCAATCCTAGCCTGAGTTTCCCAATATCCATTTGGAAGTCTCCTAACTTTGTTTAAAAGGCCTGCATCTCAACTGTGCTCATTGTGGGCCGATTGCTGGACCTTATAATACTTCTTTGGGGGGTCTCTCAGTTACAGAAGCACATACTTTGCACCTGTGCTTCACTGCATCTTTAGTTAGGTTTGTACTCTATGGTATGCATAAAAAAAATTATGTCCTTATCACTGCATGCTCCAGAGCCATCCAGTGGCCAATCCACAGAGCCTATCACCAAGCAACCTTGTATGGTTAAGGAACTTTGCAGATGTGGTTAAGCTGAAGATTATCCTGAATTATCCATGTGAAATCAATCAAATCCCAAGGAATTTTCTGAAAGTGTCATATCAGAAAAGTAGATATTCATGACAGAAACACAAGTCAGCAGGACTCAGAGTCATTAGTCAAGAGGATGAAGGGCAGCCTTTAGATTCTAGAATTCACAGAGAAATAGTTTCTTTTTTCTCAATAACCATATTGAAGTCTTCTGATTTATTTCATGATTCAGGTTTTTAAGATTTTTATTAAATTAAATTTATTTATTTATTTATATGTGTGTATGGGGGCGGGACATATGTGCAGAAGTCAGAAGACAACTCACGGGAGTTGGGGCTCGTCTATCATGTGGACTCAGGGACCAAACAGGTCATCAGGCCTGGTGGCAAGTGTCTTTATGCTCTAAGACTCTTTTAAAAGTGTATTAGTTACATGCTATTTATTGGGTGGAGGGATGTACACAAACCACAGTGCAAGTGTGGAGGTCAGAGAAAAACTTGCAGGAATCAGTTCTCTCCTTTCAGCATGCAGTTCCTGGGGCTCAAACTCGGGTCCTCAGCAAACACTGCTAAACCTACTGAGCCACCCCGCCAGCCTCCATTTCATACATCAGACCTCTGATCTATAAACTATTAACTTATCTTTTTAAGTCTTTACGTTTATTGCAATTTCTTTTAACAGCAATAGACCACTAATATGGCATTTCTTAAAAGAAATAATACTGATGTATAACAGAAAACAGAGCAGAAGATCATAATTTACTGAAGTAAAAAGAGAAGTAGGCAACTTTGGTTAGTTAGTCGCACAAACAGAAACATTTCCTATGTGCGTCTATGGCAATAAATTTGTGGGAAGAAAGATACCATTTTACCATTTCACTATTTGATCCTAATCTTTCTCCAATACTCAGGCTTTTTTCTACTATAGAGAATTTAGTGTCTACACTATTTTTAGAAAAAGCTCAGCGTCTAGTGAGGAAGGCACTGATGGAGATTCTAAAGGTTGAGAACAGGCTCATTAGAACAGGTATTCTCTGCTTTTCTACTGTTCCCTGCACCCTGTGGAACAAGTCAACACATACCATCAAAAGCAAGTTGTGAGCTGATGGACCTGATCTTTCCACGTTCCCATCAGTAGGCTCATCATTAGCAATAAGTGCTTCACTGCGGCCTTCCACTCAGCTTAAGAACTGATAACCAGAGTCCCATCTAATTTGGATATAGGAAAAAAAAATGCTCGATGTACACGTACTTGGAATCTTTTTCGTGAGTATTGCCTACTGTTGGTTATGTCTGTGGGATTTTTGATGAACACCTGTTAGGGATATATTTTCATGAAGAATGTAGGAGATTTATGAATATAGCCTCCTCAAGGAAAAACTCAGTATGAGTCACTGGAAGAGAGATGTAATTCTGTTGCTAGCACAGAATGTGGCCCTCAAACTTGTGCTTTGGTTGCCCCCTAAGCCGGGGTCTGGTTCATAAGAGGAAGAAGCTGTGACCCAAAGAGAATGAAATGGAAAGAAGTGTCCCAAAAAGCAATAAGCCCGAGAGAGAGCTAACCTAACGCGAATACCGGGAATGACCCTGGGGATTCAGCATGCAGCAGAAGGTCGTGTAACACTCAGCTTCCAGACAATGATGACTGTGCTACCTCAGTGTCAGGAAGGATGGGAACTGCTTCAAGGAGGAGAGGAGAGCGCAGAATAATGTTAGCTACACTGTGGTGTTCAGTACACAAAGCTTCAGTAACAGCAGGAGCCAAGGTAACACAGAGAAGGCAAGGGAGACGAGTTTGTTCTCAGGGACAACTAAGAAAATGTGGACTGGTAACAAAATAGAAGTTGCTATAACTCTTATTCTCTCTTTTTGCTTCCAAAGACTGTTGCCTTTGGACACAAATAAAACATTGGTCACCCTGAATCACCCCAAATATACATGATTATTGATGCCTTTTTCCTTGTCTTATTTACTCTTTCCATATGTGAACAAACAGATTAAGGTTTTTTTTCAACTCTTCCTTTCCTGTGCCTGTGGAAAACCACAAAGGCCACACACACACACACACACACACACACACACACACGTGCGTTTAAGTCTTTTGTTTCTGGGATTCATGCTTCTTCCTCATTTTAAGGAGCGCTGGTATAGACTATTAAATACAGACAAGGATTACTTTGTCTGTTCCAGAGGAATGAATGATGTTCTTAGTATCAAGGCAAAAGGATTTGTCCAAACTCAACTAGAGAGACTTCATGCACTTCAAAGCAGAAAAAGAAAGCAGCAATATGCAGGTGTATGCTTTTGAAAGCTGATTGCAGGTGGGGAGAAAAGACATGAGGGAAGCTTAGTTAATAATTTTCCATATGTAAAATAAATTCATTATTTTAATTTTTTAATTTGTTTATTTTATGTGTGTGAGCATTATCCATGCATGGATCTAGGTACACCTGCACACTGCCTGCAGATGCCAGAAGACAGCATCGGACATCCTGGAACTGGAGTTATAGATGGCTGTTAGCCACCATCTAGGTGCTGGGATTTGAACCTAGGTCCTCTGCAAAAGCAGCCAGTGCTCTTAATCACTGAATCATGTCTCCAGCCCACATTTATTATTTTAGTAATAGCGAGTTAACACTTTGGCCCTGTCACAGTGCCCAGTAGGGCCATGTGTATGGGAAGCAAAGAGATATTTTAGTAGGCCATAAGCGAGGAAAGAAGGTGAGCTTTTGAAGACCCCAAACCCAGGCCATTCCACTTGTTTCCATTTTTATTGAGATTTGTTTCTATTCAAGTGTGCATGCATGCATACACTTGCACAAGTGTGTGTGGGTATCTGCAGAAACCAGAAGAGGATGCCAGACCCCATGGACCTGGAGTTATAGGTAGTTTTTAGCCTCCATGTGGATTCTGGGAACGGAACTCTGGTCCTCTGGAGGAGCAGCACACACTATTCACCATTCAGCCATCCTTCCAACCCCTCCTCTTGGATTCTTGATAAAATGTTCTTTTTAAGCATTATAGGTATTTAAAGGTTACTTTCTAATTAATGAAGAGTATAGGAAAGAAGAGAAAGAGGAAAGATAAAAGGGAGAAGAGAGACTAAAACTGTCTTACTCTCAACTTGACTGAGCTTTCAGTAATCTTCTTGAGTACAAATTTCTGATATCTCTTTTCTTGAAGGATTCCATTTAGAAAACATGTATTATTGGAAATTCTTCCCATACCTTTGAAGTATAAGATACAAGTAGTATCTTTCTTCAGGACCAGAGAGCCAACCCTCTGAAATATAGTCAACAAGAAGGTAACAGAACTATCACCAAAATACATGAGACACCAGGATGAAAATGCCATAACAAAATCTGTTGTTCCTATGCTAATTAAAGAAAACAATTTAGAGTAAAGCAAGATCCATACACCCGTGTCTGTGGAAAGAGGCCAAGTCTTCATAAAGGATAACTAACAGACTCAGATATCCTCATTGCTTTCAACAACCTCTCTGCTAACTGGGCTAAGCAGTTTTCCATTAGCTTGCCCTGCATTAAAAATCCTGCCCTTTGTTTCAGTAGAGTTGACTTAAATCTTTATCTCCTATTCAGCATCTTGACCTCTATTGCAAAATCTTAAATAAAGTCTTCCTCCACTATTTAACTAATGGAGTATTCTTTTATAAAAGAAAGCTCTGTATTCATGATTTGAAAGTCTGGTTAATACATTCTATTATTTTGGCTCTATCCTTGACTGTAATCGATATATACCCACATAATTAGTATCTGGCTCAAGTTCACCCGTTTCTTTTAAATACTAATAAAGCTGCAATCTTCCAGCGATTATAAGAAATAGTATTAACCTGGGAAACATATCAATGAACCCGAGAGACTTTAAGTAGAGAAGTCACTTTCTTGCATTATTTTTCATAGTGCTTTTCTGTTTCATGAGCCTTTCCATTCATTTCTTCAGCAAGTATTCTTCAGAAAGTATTTTTGAGAGCTGTTTTTATACCAAATTATTATGATAAACATTAGTTCCTACCTATCAAATTCTACGTACATTTACAGTAAGATGCATAACACATAGGATTGGGATAGCCCATAATTTCTGTCAACTTGTGCTTTTACAAGTAGTAGATACTTTATCTAGATAAATGACAAATGAAATGTATATGATAAATAGAGTTTACTGCCAACTCTATAGCTCTAGAATCACCTGGGATTTTCTTGGTTGCATTAATTGTGTAGAGGGACCCATTAAGTTTGAGTGGGACCATTCCCTGGTGGGATCCTGGTCTATATATAATAGAGAAAGGGAACTGAGTAGAAGCATACATTCATCCTTCTCTGGTTCATGATTGTATGTTCAATGTGACTAGTTACTTGAAGCTCTTGCTTCCTTGACTGCCTAGTCATGATGAGCTGTCCTTTGAACTATGAACCAACATGAGCCCTTTCTCCCTATTAAGACAAAAATTAGAAGTCTCACCTCAAAGCAAGAGAGTTTATTCTGGAGCAAAATTTGAGTGACCATAGCCCAGGATCACAGACTTTAGTGTACCCCAAATATCATAGTCCAAAGTGTAATGGATTGAAACACAGTTTTATAGCAGCAGAACAAAGAAAGTCATAAATAAGACACTTTTCAAATACACTGTTGTAAATATTAAATAGGTGGGTTAAAGTGCAGAAGAGAAGCCTCTACTGTAGTCCTCAAATGTTACCTAATGATATTTTTAGTCTTTTTATAGTTGTTAAAAAATAGGGTTTTGTAAATTTAATACATCCCAAAAGATTTTTGTCTATTAGTCACAGGATGTTATACTGATACAGAGTTGGTTCAGGGATGGCTATTTAGGGGGATAAAGGTAGTCCAAGATACATTCTAATTAGCCTCTGTACCTGTAACATTCTAACTCTCCATAGCCACTGAAGTCCCCAGTTAATCAGCATCACAGAAGGTTCGGTCTGAAGGCAAAGCTTCTTTCTGTGAACATCCATTTACCTCTCTTAAGTTGCTTTAGTCAGTGTATTATACCACAGTAACAGGTAAAGGAACCAAGACACTGGCTAACTAAATTGTCAAGGGACTGCAGACATTTGAAAGTCTGGCTGCTAAAAGAAACTGTCATGTATCTCACCCAGTCATTTTCTCCATTGCCCCACTGGAGGGAAACACTATTACACATTATTATGGGATGTCTATATGAGTCACACAGGCTCTGGAGGCATTTTCCTATGATACCCCGGTCTTTGGAAATTATTTCTCTTATTTTCTATGGCAAGGAAAGGAAAATACTTCCCCACATGGCATTTTGTTGATTAAATCAAGTTTCCACAGTCATCCAAGTTAAAAATATTCCACCCAAGAGCACCTTTAATCGCCTATCATTCATGTGTAAGGAGTGAAATAAAAGAGAGGGAAAATAAAACTACATTTTATAAAAGGAAGATAAAGCCTGTTTGTGCTCAAGTGTTTCAAGTATAAAACCTTGAGAAATCTACTGTCATCTAACAGCTTGGCTCTTCAGGAGTAACTGTTCCCTGTTTGAAAAGCAATTAACTCTTTCAGACCTCCAAGGTGCTGTTTATCACTCATCTTTGTGGATTAGGTTTGAGGTGTTTAGGGCTGTAATGTTATCCAATTATGCCTCTTTGGAGTTGTTTTCTATCTCTAGGAAGGCTTTTGAGGTTTTATGACAATATTTTATCTAAAGAAGAGAAGAAAATGACTCTAAATATTTGGGTGTTTCTCACTGATAGCATCTCTGTGGTTTCAGGAAATGGCTTCACTACATCATAACTGCACGCTACCCTGGTGCCAAGGAAAATGATGCAAGAACTTTCCGCTTCAGTAACAAACTCCATTTATTCTGGAACTTTCAGGACTAAAAAAAAGACATTTTCAGATTTTTAGTCTTTTGTTATTACAAGTTGTTACTCCACCAGCCAATAAGTAGGTGGTAAAACAGATTTTGTTTTACTACTTAAGGGCATTGGGCTCACTATCATAGAGGTCTCTGAAATCACATCCCAGATCCATCATTTTGTCCTTGTATAACCTTGCGTAGTCTGCTCTCCAAGGCGGTATCATTGTCCATAAATCAGGCCTATTGAAACTTCCCTCAGATTATTACTTGGAGATTTAGGGGAATATCAAACTGTCTGACATGCAGTAGATACATCATTGACAGATGTTTTTGATGGTGGTACTCCAGTAAAGTTGATCTGGAGAAACACAGGACTGAAAAATAAAGGCCAGCTTATTAGCAAAATATTGAAATATAAATGAAGCAATTTTCATAAGACATAGTCAACATCTAGGTTTTCTCTGATAGCAGCCATGTCTTCATGAGAAGCACAGTACCAGTCAGACTATTCTGATAGTACTGAGTGCACATGTTAGGTTTCAATATATCATGTGAAATCTCGGGATTCTCAGGGGCGTGGGGACATTAAGCATCTAAATTCTAATAGAAAATAATTATTTTCAATGCAGTCTTTTAAATTAACAAGAGACAAAGTTTACCACAGAAATAGGAATGCAAGTTAGAAAGGCTGATTTGAGAATCTGATAAAAACTCTACAGTTGAGCATAGTTAGACTTTATGGATAATAGACAAGTTGACCCTGGAAGCCAAATCTACAGTGGCCTCAAAAGTTTCCTTCATTGTCCAATAACACAAAAGACAGTGTCTGGTTCTGGTTTCTTTTAGATCAAGTGTCTTCAGCCACTGAGTCACCTATGTATTAGCTGAACTGACCTCAGAAGGTTTTAGGAATGAGCTAGAATAGTAGTTTAATGCAGAAGCTCTGACACCAACCTTGGGTTCAATCTTCACTCTGCTTCTCACCAGAAACATTAAACAGATTGCTTCCCTCCCTGACTCAGTTTCCTCAACTATGTAACAAGAAATGTGAAAAAATACACATCTGCCTTAAGCAGCTATTTTGAGGATGTGCGACTTGATGCAAGAGGCCTGGATGTATGGGAAAGGTTCTTTTAATTCAATTCTTTGCACCTTTCTGTTTTTCTTTCTGTCCTTGGCCCTTTGGCTCATTATCTCCAGGTTCTGTAGTATACTGGGCAAACATCATGATCTGCACAGCCTCCAGTTGTTTTTATGCCTACAACAATAACTCAAACACTGCTGCAAAGCCCTCAGTGACTCAGATAAGTCCTTGACACTTTTCAATGAAAGCATCCCTCCATGACTTATTCTCTGCCTGTACCCAAATATATCTTTGGAATCCTAGTGTTGGAATTGGCTGATAAACCTAACTAATTTCTATTTGAACATCTGGAAAGAATACAAAGTGCCTGGCATAATGTGCTTATTATGTTTTTATATTATTGGCAGATCTGATGACACTAATCCAGTAAAACTAATCTCAGGTTGCCACTAGAGAAACACAGGATTGGAAGATAAGGGCATGTCAACAACTTATTAGTAAAGTATTTCACTCTCCCAAATATCACCTTTACTGTGAATCCATTCCACAAAACTTTATTCAACCATTGCCCAGTACAGTTTCCATATACACTCTGATTTATCCAAGAGGCCTATTGGAAAACAAGACTTCAAGTATTGGTTAAAAAGGTAAAAAGGTTGGCAGCTGACGTGTGTGTGTGTACTTATTTGTGTGGGGGGTACATGGGTGAGTGGTGTGGGTTGTGTGTGTGTGTGTGTGCATATGTTCACGGTATTTGAATTATATAATGTAACCTCAGAACAATTCCAAAGCAACATTTCTATGTAAAGTGAAGTTGCCTAGTTCATAGCACTCTCTCTTAACAGGACATGATTTGCCAGTTAGATGACCAAAGGTTATGAGCCCAGAGGTAGGATCCAAATAAATGGCTCCAGTCTACTTTAAAATAATCTATGCCATGTAATAATAAATAAATAAATAAATAAACAGGTGATTTGGGCTGTCAGACTTCCTTCTAAATTTGAACCAATAATCCTTGAATCTATTAGTGATAGGAGGTAAAGTAGAGGATGCTGTGAAGGAGAGTTCTGGACCATAGCAAGCTGTGTTAATTGCACATTCATCACCATAAGTATTTGATTGCTAAAAGGACTCACAGGACTCAGAGTTTATTACTAGCAAAGAACACAGTTCAGTAACAACAAAGGAAGAATATGTGCAGAGGAGGTTCACTGAGCTCAGACAGGCTTTCTCCTCCCCTATTTGGGTTGCACAGGAAATATTCTATCTCTAGGCTTCATATTAATACTTATGTACTTGCATGGCACTCCAGACCAAGAAAACGCAGTTGTCTCCTAATGGAGGGCCCTTAGAATGAACTATCTGACAATCTTTTACCATTGAAATCTTCCTGGCTCATGTAATAAATCCAATTATTATTACTGAACAATGCTGACAGTCTGGCTCTTCCAGGTCATGGATCCGTGGTCACAGAACATTGTATATTTTAGTTAAAGGTTTCCATACTGTTGGTCAAGGATCAGTAGCTCTGGAGAGAGGCAAGTGCTCAATCAGACCATCTAAGGTTAATCCTTATGGTGCTCAGATGATATGTACTACATGTGAGTGGAAGTTCTGAGTAAATGCAGAAACTCATAAGAGTAAAAGAGGAACAGAGACAGAAGCTTCAAGTAAAGAGGAGTGTTTGAGCATGGGGCCTCAGGGAGACCAAGTGTTTTGAGTTCTTGCCAACTTATCAATTAACCAGATCCAGTTCTATTTTCTCTTTTGTTAAAGTAAATGAAAGCAAGGCATATTAGTATTTGCCAATAATACCAATTCTTGAGAGTCAGAGACAGGAGGATTGCTACAGTTTTCAAATCTGTCTGATGTTCATAGTGAGTTTCAGGCCAGCAGATCTGTATACAAAAACCCTTTCTCAGATAAAATCCTCGTCAGCACTAAGTCCACTTTGTGTTGCTTGTATGCTCATGGTTATAGGACTATCCCACTACTGAATGGGCAACACACCCCAGGACACATCACATCCCTAAATAAAACTGATTCTTATATGGCTATCAGCCGACAACTGTCAATAGCTCCTCAGCTAGTGATGGGACTTAATTAGCCCCTCCCCCATCTTTTCTAGAATTTTGGCTACTTTGATCTTGCATAGGTAGCAACAGGCACTGTGAGTGGGGGATGGGTGCTGGAGGGGAAGGATTTATGGGAGGATTTGATCCAAACACATCAGATACATCTATGAAATTCATAAACAGTAAATTTGTGTATATTTTTATTGAATTTTTGTCCATTTCATACAAAATACCTTAACCATCTTTATCCCCCCCTCCCTATCTGGACCCTCCCATAGCCCACTCCACCTTGTTTCAAGCATTCTGTTATATATGTTAAGGCCTATTGAGTCCAAATAGTATACTCAAGATGTCCCTTAGTACAAGTTCATCCATCAAACAGTAATTTTTAAATTAGAAAATAAGAAGTTGGAGAGATACCTCAGTAGTTAAGACTTCATAGTGCTCCTACAGAAGATCTGAGTTCAGTTTCCAAACCCAGATAGGATGGCTCACAACTGCCTGTCACTCCAGGTCTGGGAGATCTGACACACTCTTCTGGCATCTGTGGGCACTGCATGCATGAGGCATATATAAGACTATGTAGGGAGGCACACACACACATACACATAAATAAAAATAAACAAACCTTCGAAAAAATAAGGTGTAGGAAGTGCTTGCTCTTTTCAAAATATATATAAAACTAAACCAAAACTTAGTGGATCTTTCTAGATATCATAACTGTATATGTCTAATCTGAATTTCTCTTTTGTAATACTTATTTTTAGCAATAGTTTTGAAGAGGGTATCATGTATTCCGAGCTGGCTCAAATTATCTACAAAGTGAAACATGACTGAACTCCTCCTCCTCTGGGATTACAGGGATGTGCCACCACACCCAGTTTTATGAGGTGGTTGTGATAAAACTCAGGTAGGCAAACACTCTACAGCTGAGCTATGTCCTCGATCTCAAGTATTATTTTAATTCCTATATCATAGCTGTTAATATTTATAAGCACAGCATGATATTCTAAAAAGAAAATAAGGAATAATACTGCCCAAATAAATCATACATCTTTTGTGTTTAAAAATATCATAGAAATGAGAGATAGAATCCAGAATCTTAGCTTACTACACTAAACAAAGGTAGGATAGGAAGAATGCATTCAATAGTTCCAAAGAGAAACTCCTGAAATATTTAAATAGTGCATACCCTGATGCCTTAGTATCAATAATCAAACAATTCAAGGTTTCTTACTTGGTAAACCATGAGTTAGATGTAAAGGAAGAAAAAGCTTTTGTTGAAACTGAAGTCTTTTCACTCTTACAGGAAAATACATTGAGATTTCTCCAACAAAAGAATATATTAGAGTGAGAGAAAATATTTGTGATCTGCTTAAAATGTAAGGGAAGGACAGTTTCCATTGACTACGTTTCCTGAATTCCTCTATTCCATGATAATCGACCCCGCTCCCCAAGACCCATCAAATTCATTTGATATAATAATCTTCCCTGATAGAAGCACAAAGACCAACCTTCCCAAGAGTAATTTACCATACATAACAAAACAGTCTAAGGGGGACTGTGGATAATGAGATTGGCACATGGTCCTTATATCATCCAGACCTCTTTGAATTTAGAAAGAGGTAAGGATTCACCCAAGAAATGAGCCAGCTCCTCTGCTCTTTTTATCAAATAAAAAACTAGTTGTTAACTGAACTCATGCAATGTTCAGGAATTAATCAACTTCTCTTCACATTAATCTCCCATTACTCGCCAAGATCCCAGGATTCATTTTAACACCAAAATTAGTAGAATAAAAATACTGAAATAAAAGTGTCTGCTATAGTCACTTCCCTTCAATAGGAGGAAAAGATTACTAGGGAATTGCAGCCCCTTGTTTCCTCATAAGCCATTGTGAGTGGCACTAATTGACTTCTGATGTGCTCAGTCCTGGGCCATGCCAGAACTTAGGATGCTAAGAAAGAATGTATTTCAAAATAAATGTCAATGTCTGTGCTGGTTTGAGTGAGACTGTTCCCCAGAGGCTCCAAA
Organism: Eospalax fontanierii; assembly: GCA_035773235.1. Taxonomy (NCBI): domain Eukaryota; kingdom Metazoa; phylum Chordata; class Mammalia; order Rodentia; family Spalacidae; genus Eospalax; species Eospalax fontanierii. The sequence goes on along the minus strand of CM069547.1, from coordinate 45,544,842 downwards.
TTTGGACATTTTGTTCCCAGTTGGGGGTGCTGTTTTGGGATGCTTTGGGTGGTGTGGCCTTGCTAGAGAAAGCACTTCCATGTGGGTGGGGGAAATGCCAGAGAATCCCACCTCTAGAAGAAGAACTACACACAATCAATGAATGCTTAAGAATGAATCATTAGTTTTCTCCAGGGACAAGCCTCCTGATAGGTTATCTAATCCCAAGTTCAGCTCTAAAGACAGATACAAAAAAAACCACAACTAAATGGACCCACTGCAGTACAATGAACCCTGTGCAATATCTGTGTGTGCATGTATGTATGCAAATATTTACATATATGTGTGTATGCATTTACATATAACAATAATAATAAAGAAGAAAAGAAGTCGTGAGGGACAGTGGGAGGATATAGGCAGAGTGGGAAGTGTGGAAAATATTGCCAGTAGAGCACAATGTAGAAAATTCTCAAAAAATGAAAAAAAAAAATGGGACGTTTGATCTCATGCACACATGCATTTTTCTGAGTGTGGGTCATACCAGAGTGACAAATAGTTGTCAGCTTGACACACCTGGTTGCAGGGAGCCTTAACTGGGAAATTACCTTCATTGGATTTGCCTGTGGCCATGTCTGTGGGATATTTTCTTGATTATTGAGTGCTGCAGCAGGGCCCAGTCCACTGTGAGCAGAGCCATCCCTGAGCAGGTTTTTCTTTAGTGTATAGGAAAGCAGGTTGAGCATGGGGAAGGGAAGCAAGCCAGTAAGGAGTGTTCCTCCATGGCCTGTGCTTCAGCTCCTGCCTCCAGGTTTTTACCTTGGGCTCCCTCAGTGAACTGGGACCCAGATGTAAGAAAAAACAAAACTTTTCTTTCTCAAGGTGGCTTTGTCTGCAGTGTTCTGTCTCAATTGAAGGCAGACTAGAACAGAAGCCTAGGGGTGGCACCGCCCACAGTGGGTTGGGGTCTCCTACATCACTCAACAATCAAGAAAATGCTCCACAGACACAGTTACTGACCAGTTAAATGTATGCAGTTCCCCAATAGAGGCTCCCTCAACCCAGGTGTGTCAAGTCGACAACTAAAGCGATCCAGCGCATCGTGTAAGATTAAACTATGTATTCAGCATACCTTGTAAGTTAATAACTTGTAACTTATTCCAAATCATTGTATGACTGATTACACTGTTTTTCATAGAAGGAATACATAGTTCTAAATGTTCCCAAAATATATGATCAACTTGGTTTAAAAGTTATGTAAAATTTCATTTTATAAAGGCTTGTTACAAAGAGTTTTTGACATCCCAGTCAGTCCTACAGTGATACTTTAAGTTTCCTCTATCAACTTGATTAGTTCATCACTTTTAAGAACCACCCTCTCAAAGTATCAGGGCATGAAAATACAAAGCCTGTGCAGAATGTAACAAGAATGGTTTATAGCCCACTAGTGTTTTCACATTTACCTACAGCTCATAGGTCTGGATTTTAATTTCCACATTTGTAACTATGATCTTCTAAGACTTCAACAACATTGTCATACCAGTTTCCAAGCTTAACAAGCTTGCTTCTGTACATTTTCTCAATTTTACCCATACACCAGTTCCAACGTCTTCTGAACAGTCTTCCATGGTAGTCAAAACAGCCCCAGTTCTTGGGAACAATTTTATGCATTAGTTTTATTCCCTCTAAAATGCTGAAAAAGTTAACACCTCGATGTGAAAGAACATGAGCCTTTTGGCATATAGTCAATTGTACTTAAATGTGATATGGCTGATACTGAGTTTTCCTCTATACACATTTTCTGTTCTCTGTCTTTCAGACATACCACAGTTATCATATTTTAAACATGGTATCACAATTGCTATTGAATTTAAGCTCCTTACCAATGCTTCCAGAACTTTCACAAGTCCTATCTAACACAAGTCTCAAAACTATTCCAACAAGTTATACTGTGGTTTTTTACATGTGTATATATGGGGTGTACATGTGTGCATGTATGTTTGTCTGTGTGGCCTCATGCATCTCTATGTGTTTGTAAAGGCCAGGGAAAGGGTTTGGGTACCTTCCTTTACCACCTTTGAACATTCTACTTGAAGTTGGGTTTGGTGCTAAACCCACTTTTTTATTTTTAAAATATTTTATTCATTTAAAATATTTTTATTATTTTAATGTATTTCAGATAATGGATCTTAATCAAATTGAAGCCCTGTCCCCCGTCCATACCCCACATGGTCCCCCTCAACTGGATTTCATGCATTCTGCCATGTATGTTAAGTCCTATCCTGTCAAGCATTTGTACCTAGATTTCCCTCCATGTAAATACATCCACTGGACTCTAGTCAGGCTACCTAGAGCCACTCCCTTACAAAAGATCTACTCTCCCTCACCCCCGGTAGTAATCAGTTGCCAATATTTCCTTGACTAGGGTTGCAGTCTGCTGCCCATTTCCCCATCCTATGCTGGTTTTTGTCTGACTGCATCGTCATGGGTCTTGTGCATGCTGTCATCACTGCTGCAAGTTCATATGAGCAAGTCCCCAGAGGCCTGAAAGCCTCTGTTTTCTTATGTTCACACACCAACCCTGGATCCTGCAATATTTCCATCCCCTCTTCCACAATGGTCCCTGAGCCATGGGTGGGTGACTGAGCTCACATTTCTCACTAGGCTAGGAGCAGCATGCCTCGTTTATTCTCCTTTGTCTGCTTTGCTGAGGGTTGGGGCTATACACACAGGCTGGCCACATCAGCACATCAGCTTGTATTTGAAAGTTAGAATCTGAACTTTGATTTGAACTCTTGAGCAGCAAGTGTTCTCTACTGCTGAGCCACTTCTCCAGACTGCTCTATTTTGGATCCACTTTTATTTGTGTTTCATTCACCAGTCATGTAGCTGGTCTTGACTTGTATAGTAGAGTACATGTTCAAACAAACTAATGTGAGTTAGTTATAAAACTAAGCAGTGTACTGAGATTTTGAGACAAAAATCAAAAGAATATATACATATAAGCATATATACCACACTGGAAAATAAAACATTTAGACATTGTGTTGCTGTAATTGTGTGAAGATATTATAATTATTTTAAGTGCTTTGTATATGTTAATTTTTCAATATTTTATATAAGCATATAATATTTTAACAAAATTTTATATAATATATGCAATAAACAAATACAATATCTATATTAATACATATTTCAGAATAAATCTTGAAAACTGCTACTATTAAAAATGCTATAAAAATTATTTCATCAATCCAAAAACAATGTGATTATATTTGTTAGTACAAACTACATTGAGGTATTACATAACATGCATCAAATTCAATTCCATAATTTTTCTATGAATACTCATTTTTTCTACTAATTATTTCAAAATAAATATGTCTTATATTTTGTTGTTCCTCACTACATTATGATGTAGATAAGATTACATCTTCAATGCATATCATAAAGCAAATACAAATAAACTCATTTAAATTACTGTGATGTGCATTTACACAAAACTGCATAGTACTCTGGCTGAACAATCTCAAAAAACAAGCCGTTTGAGATGAGTCACTTATTAACTGATACAGTACAAAATTCCACGATATCATTTACTCTCATTCCCAAAGCTGGGCATTTCAGATAGTGATTTATAGTTTTAAATAGGCTGAGCCATCACCCATCCCCAGGAGAGCTAAAATCAAATTTCACCACAGGCAATTAAGATAAACAATCAATGCTTCAAAGAAAAATCCAATTCCCCAAAGTAGGTCACGACAGCTTAAGAACAAAGATCTAATGAAACTTGTTCATTCCCACATCTCACTAGGTGGACAGACAAATCTAAATGATCATGTTTGTAAAATATTTTATGATGAAAATGCAAAGAATACACAATCTGGAGCAAGGAATACTGGCTGCATGTTAATCAAAAGCATTGAAAGTGACGTCTGGGTTTACATATCAACTGTTTGGATATCAAAGTGAAATATTTATTTCCAAAAGAGTCAATCTAAATTTCAATGCCCAATGAGGACAGAGGATGGAGTACAATATCATTTATTCAAGGCAGTATTTATAAATGTAGATGTGGTCTTCAAACTGAGATTTTTTTTTTTCCTTTGACAAAGGAGCTCACTATGTAGTCCCAGGAGGCCTAGAACTGGCTTTGTACACCATCCCAGGCTGGATTTGATCTCAGAGATCTGTCTGCCTAGGCCTCCAAAGTGCTGAGATTAAAGGTGTGCCACCACGCCTGGACAAATTGAGATCTTAATGGCATTTCTTAGGTGTTCAAAACATTTCATGAAATCAAGAGAAACTGTCAGAAATACTTCTCAAACTTAGTACACATCCTGCTGCCAGTCCAGATGTCCTAAGGAATCCTCCCCAACCATAATTATCATTCCCAGAGCTCAGCTCATCTTCTCTTCCCCTTCTCCCTGCATTCACACTTTAGTTTTCATTAAGACATAAGCTAAACTATTTCTCTGAAACTGCTCCCAACCATAGCAAGGTAAAGTGACCTCTGTCTTTTAGGACACCCAGAGAACCCAGAATCTACCACTCTGTGAAGATGGAGTGATCTTATATTCAGACAATGCTGCAAAATTCATTCATAAGCTGTGTGAAAGCAAGCACTCTGTAGAAAATCTTCAGCTGTAGGAAGGAGGAAGCTTCCTCCTTAATCCACTTATTCTTTTTCCCATTTTGTTAATTATATAGTTAATTAAAAATAGAAGTTTATACAAAACAATGGGTTTCACTGTGGCATTTTATACACATAGTTCATTGTATTTTGTTCACAGCCCTCCCTTGTTACCAACCTTGCCCTCCCCATGCACTATACTTCTTTCTCCCCCTGGAATATCCTCCTTATGTTTTCAAGTCGACTATAAAGTTAAATAGATTTTGCACATGTGACAAACCACGCCATATTTCTTTTCACTCTCTCGTTTCCCCTTCCCAATCTCGTTCCTACCTTTCCTACCCCCAAAATGGTTTCCTTCTATTTTCATGTCCTAGGCATACATAAACTTTAAATCTATACTTACTCATCTATTCTTATTTAGCCTTGTAAATGCTATCGTTTGACCACAATATATTAGATCCTCGACACCAGGAAAACGTCAGGGAATAAAGGCATTCAAAATGGCTGTATTAGTTGATTTGAGGTTGGGCAATATTGAAAGATTTCTTTGCATTAGAGTTTTAAGGATTGAATGTTCCACATGGGACAGCCCCACTGGTTAGGTATATGGAGAATGGAGAGAGCCTTTTGTCTGTATCAAAACATGATGATGACATCATTTACACATCATGTGGTAAATCAGAAAATGAGGGATTCAGAGGCTAGGCTTGTCTTTTTGTAAGAGCTCACTCCTGTGTGAATGAGTTGACTTCCAGAGAACTACATTAATCCTTTCCAAAGGCAGTGCTGGCAATAAGTTCCCTGTCTCCTACCTGTTCCCAACCCTGAAAGAGTACCTGTTCTTTCAACATAGCCAAACACAAGACAAGAATTTAGCACATGAACCATTGAGAAAACATTGAAGATATAGTTTTTCACCGCCTTAAACTAAAGTTCCCTTACACAACAGGAAGACTGTGATTAGAGAATGTATTTCCAGGCTGACTAGTAAAAATCTGTTTTTCCATCAAAGAAGAAGGTGAAGATGGTTGAGCTCAAGAGAGATGTCAAAGTAGGGATGGGGAGATGGCTCAGTGGGTGAACCAATGCACAGCTGGGCAAGATAATACATACCTGTAATCCCAGTGGTCCAGGGGGCCATGGGAGGGAAAGACAGGAAAATCTACAGAATTTTGCAGGTTAGCTAGCTAGGCACAAAGAGCAGGAAACAAGAGATCTTGCTTCCAATGAGGTGTCAGGCACTATCACCCGAGTTGTGATATGCATACCTGTAGTGACATATATGGACACACTGAGGCACACACACAGAGAAAGCTAAATGAAACACAACGCACACTAACGAGCGAGAAAGAGAAACTCTTCAGTGAACTGAAAGATGCGTAGGGGATTTGGAATATGAAGGGTAAGACGCGGCAAGGAGAGGCTCCATGCTTCTGTCACGAAAGGCTTCCTTTGCTTTTTATCCTACCGATATATAAAGCCATCATAGCCATTCTGTACATGACGCACGAAAGGAAAGCAAGGAATAGCTGTGGACGATGATGAGAATCCATGAAGGAATAGCAGACCTGGTGGCGACAGAGAGTACCGGGCAGAACACCTAGCATAATTATTAGAGCCTGGAGCAGTCAGATAGTAGCCAAACGGGCTTCAAAAGAACAGCAGGCAGATGGGGCAAGGCAAAATTTACATCGTCATAGAAACTTTGAGGCTTGTGTTCCTTCAAGGAAGGGAAGATAAACCTGGAGTTCAGATGTTGGTTTCTAAAGTCTTCACCCAATTTAGGAACCAAGTTTCTAAAGGGACTGGATGAAGGCTGCTGAGATAGCTTAGTAGTTCAAATGTCTTACAAGAACCTGAGCTTGGTCCCCAGAATCCTCGTAAAAAGAGGCAGATGTGGTGGGGCATGCTTGTAATTCCAGCATTAGGAAGGGACAGGCAGATTATCTGCATGCACTGGGTTGCCAGCCTGGCATAGTTGATGAGTTCTGGGCCACCAGTAAAATACCCTGTTTCAAACAAAAACAAGAAACAAAGAAAGGTGAACTCTGTGTGTCCTAGTCAGCCTTTAATGGTCAACTTGACACAGCCTAGAGTCATCTATGAAGGGAGTCTCAGTTGAGGGATTTCTCAGATCTCATAAGCCTGGGCAAGATGTCTTTGTGTTTACAATAAGAACGAGGTTTTAAAACAACCCACTGATGTCTGCAGGTTGAGTGATCCAGGAGACATAACAGAGGGTTACCAGTGAACAAAACTGTGAAGACTTGAACAAGAAAATATATAGATTATTACTGACTCAGAAGATGAAACAAATATCTGTGAGTTGACATTTATAAACATAAGTCTTTTAACAAAGAATAATTTGGACAAAGTTTTTTTCATTGAATTTTTGCAATTTTTATATATTATAATCTGATGGTATTTAGATCCTCTCAATATTTCCCCATTGCCCCCTGCAATTTAATGTACTCCATGGTATATATAATAGGTCTACAAAGTCTAATTTGTGTCTCCAAATATCCCTGTGTGTGTACATCCACTGGGGCCTGGTTAACCAACCAAGAGTCTCATATTTGAAAGAGACTGTCTCTGCCCTCTTAAGAGTCTTCTATTGCCACAGTCTCCTTAGGTGGGGTTGGAGCTTCTTACCTACTTCCTTATGTCTCCTGTTGGGATCTTTGTTCTAGTTTGAGAACAAACCATGGATTTTGCAAGTGGGACAAAGGTGTTTTTGTTTTGTTGTTTTTTAAAGATTTACTTGTTTTATAAATTGTGGGTATGTGTGCGCACCTGGGTGAATTTACATACATCTTATGCATACAGGTGCCCACGGAAGTCATAGGAGGGTGGTGCGTCCCTGAAACTAGTGTCATAGGTGGATAGAGTCACCTGATAGGAGTCCTGGGAATTCAACCTGTGTCTTCTGAAAGAGTAATAAATATATTTAATAGTGGAGTCATCTCTTCAGCCTCAAGAAATTTTCTTTTTAAAAATTCTCCCAACAAATATTACAAATAGACTGTATAGCTTTCTTTCTATTTAAAGATATAGGGTATAACTTCTCAGTCTTTGGGTAGATACTGCACTTGGTGATTCCCTTCCAAAGACACAAAATAGTAGAAGAAAAGAAACAAAAAGTGAATTTGCAATGTGATCTAGACACACGCGAATAGAGATAAGTCAAATTGATAACATTCACAATTGTCCTGATGAACTAAAGTCACACTCGACCTCTGCGGTTTTCCTCTCAGAGACCTAACTTCAGTTTAATTGTGAGAAGCCCCATTGGATGAACACTCTGCAAATTATGTAAGTTATAATTCTCTGAGCTTTCAAGCACATCACAGGCAAGAAGAATTAGAAAAACTGTCACAGCCAAGAGGGTCTAAGGAGACTTGATGACTAATTTTGATGCTGTATCCTGGATGGGGTCTGAGGATGGAAACAGGGATGTCAGAAATGACTTAAGATATCTGAATGAAGGACGGAGTTCAGTAAATACTGTCAGTACCAGTGCATCAGTGATGACAGAATACCAAGCTAATGTGATATGCTAAGGACAGGGACAAGATGTGTGGGCTTCAGGAGTCTCTTTTATCTTCATAGGAATTCCACAAATAGAAGCTGTTCTAAGGTTTTTACTGACCTTTTAAGAGTCTCTCCAAAGTCACAGAGGAATGAGGAATGAGAGTAAACTGAATGCTCAGGAAAGAATGTAGGAAGTCAAGTGTATGAAATGTATAAATGTATCTACAGGTGTCTGATTGATGGATTGAGAGACAGGAGCAGAAGATGAAGGAATGTTATTAATAAAGACAGTAGAGAAAGGAGCTTTTAAGATTCAACGAGGAGGGGACAGGAGACATGGCTCTGAGGTTAACAGCACTTGTGGCTCTTGCAGAAGACCCAGGTTCAAATCCTAGCACCCACATGATGACTCACAATTATCCTTAACTCTAATTCCAAAGATTCTGATGCCCATTTCTCGCATCCATATGTGTTATATAACATGGGTGCACTTACATATATGCAGACATAACATGCATTCATATAAAATAAAAATTTATAAACCAAAATAAAATTTTTAAAAAGATTCAGAGATAATGAAAACAAATGTGTAAAGGCTCAGAAGGAATAATTTCTTAAGATGCTTCTGGTATTGGACATTGATGCCTTTCCATTGAGATTAGACACTGTCTTGCTCAGATCATGGGTTGTTCCTCAGGCATAATGATTTGAGGTTTGAATTAGTGTGCAGGAGTTTGAACTCATGATCAGTATATGCATGAAAGGCAGATGACAACACTTACTCATAGTGAAGCAGAACAAAGGCTTAGTTGATGCTACAGGGAGGTTTGAAAAATCACAGGAAGTTTCAAATGTGCACCCATGCATCCAGGAGCCAGGACTTTATATTGTCACTACTGGTCATGGAATGGCAGTTGCCTCAGGAAGTGTGTATGTGTTCTTTGGTGAGGAGACAGTGATGGCCAAGGGCTGACAAGAAGGAGAGATGGTTGCTGGCTGCCACCCGGAACTTGGCAAACAGGCCCCTTGAGTTGAGTGAGAATCCCTGCAGCACATCACAACGTCTAGCATATTTCATAGCCTCACCACACTCCGCCCCCCCCCCTCTCTTTCTCTCTCTCTGAACCTGTCTGGTCTGGTCTTTTAGGTACCAGTGCTCACAGTTACCAATATCATCTAGCTTGCTTGCTTGAAACAAAATGTGTCCCTTTCTGTTACTAATTCTCCTTGATGCTTTGGGATGATTTCTGAAGGACAAAAACAGGAATTTATATGAAGTAGGTGACAGCATTCCCTCCACATTATGAAATATGTGTGGTTGTTAAGCTCCACCTGAGGGTTCTAAAGCCCTCCACCAGTTTGAAAAGATTCCACCTAAAAGAGCATTAATACTGAACTAACATACAAATCAGATGTGTACCTTCAACACTGGACCTAGTGGATGTCACTGAGGCAAAGGTGGTAAATGATCCACCAAAGTGACTTTGACTTCATACCTACACAAAGGAACTATAGCAGAAGACCTCAGTCATTCAACTGTGAAAATCCATCTACCTTTAATAATCAGGGAGACATTAAATGTTATCGTCAGGAATCCCTATACAGGACAAATTCCTACATGAACTATTTCTCCCATAGAAACTACAACCCAGTTTCCTTAAGAACATAATTGTCAAATGAAGGCACTTAAATCAACGACTTTGGGACCGTTCATGAGTGCCATGGATTACATTTGTTCCACTGAGATAGTAATTTTCTAAATGGTATCACAAAGACTTCTAGAACTCTATTGACCTTCACACAATCAGCTTTCTATCTCTACTTAGTTGTAGATCTGGTGCAGACAACCCATGTCAGCTCATGTTAAAGAATAACAAACCTACTTAAGAAGTAGCTTAAAAGATATGAAGAGACTACTTTAAAACTGAAAACATCAATAAAGATTGGTGCTGAGCACTAGGTCACATACCTTGGCAAAACAGACACACTTTTCTTTTGGCAAACCTAGTGGATTAGGGGCTGGGCAGATGGACAGAAGACATACTGCTTACCATGAAAGCTGGAGGGTTTGGAGCACTTCTGATTCAGATTCAGGGTTAGAAAATAGGTTTAGGTCAGAAACCTAGCAGCATCCAGACCAGGAGGTACATCGAGTTGAAGGTTAGAGGAACAAACATCACAGCCACTTGACCTCACAACGTTTATAATTGCTTTCCGTTTTTTAAGATCCAATTTCTGGGACCTGAAAGATGGCTCATTGTGCGGTACTTGCTACGCATGCCGGGAATGGCTGTGCACACTCTTGCAACCCCAGCGTGAAGAGTGGTCTGCAGAGAGGAAAATGGCCGGCACTTGAAGGACAGCTCCCAGAGTAACTTGTTTCAAGGAAATAAGGTGGAAAGGAAAAGAGAAGGATGTTCAGCCCTCTCTTCTGTGCTCCACATGCATGAGCAGGGGCTTGCACACCTGTGCACACACATGCGCACTTACAGCACACCCCACAGATTTCTGTAAGCACACCCCACAAAGCTGAATAGCACTGGTGTTAGAAGCACTCAGTTTTGTAAAGGAGTCTAGCAGCAAGTGAAAGACAGGTGTAGCGGGTCACTATTCACCCTGCCACGTGATCACACTTATCATGCCCTGAAATAAAATATCACAAGCGTGAGTCTGTGCCGTAAAACACCTAACTCCCTCCCTATGGCGAATGTCATCTGTAGCAACCAAATCTGATGTGCAAGTTAAACATTGGATGTGAACAAATGAATATAGTTAAGAAAGGAAGCAATAATGCGTCAGTTTTGCTAATGTGATATTGAGAGGAGGATAGACTTTGGGCCAGGCACAAGTGTGAGGCTTTCAGCAAACAAAGAAAAACTTCAAATAGACAACAGAGCTCAAATGAGACAAAACATCTAGTGTTTGAGATATGAATAGACAGTATGCAAAAGGTATAACCTCAGGGCAGGAGAAATGGCTCAGTGGGTAAAGCCTGACAACCTGAGTTCCCAGGGGTCCCACATGGTGGACAGAAAGAACTGACTCCTCTAACCTTCACATATAACACACACACACACACACACACACACACACACACACACACACAGCTTCAATAGATGAATCTATAGTCATTGAGAATTTGGAAAGAATAAGGAATAAGTGTTTTCTAGAGGTCATCTATGGTTCCTAGAATTCCCCGTCCCTGTGTTAACATAGATGCTTAGGGCTCTGTAGTAAGGTTTTTTATCTTCCATTTGTTCTGTCAATTAGGCTGCTCATTGAGGGTTAGTTTTTGGTTACTCTGCTGCCTCAGGAAAGACTCTCAATCAATGGAGAACAAATGAAGTAGTAAAACATGAAGCATTCATTCATTTGACAAATGTTGCCATCACAGCCTCTTTTATGCACAGCACACTGCTGGTTGTTGAACACAGCACACCCCAAACCCTGCCTTGTCGATATGAGAAGCAGAGAGCAAAACCAATGCAATAGGCTGAGTGTGCTACGTTTCCTAAAGTGAATGTTTTGAGAATATACAGGAGGAATATGAGACTCAGGACTGCTTTTCTCTTTTTTGAGTCAGTGTCTCATGTAACTCAGGCTGACCTTGATCTCCTTTCTCTAAGTGGCTGAGGATGGCCTTGATCCTCCCACCTCCACCTTCCCAAGTGCTGCGGTGACATGCATGCCACAGAACCCAAGCCTAATAGGGTAGAAGTAGAAGCAACATTTTCTAGCATAAGCGATATTTTATTTGGACCTAAAAGGAATAAAAGAGAGTAAAAGCAAACTAGGAGTTGCAAAACAATCAATATATTCCAAAGATGGACTCTGCAACAAAAAGGTAGAGGCGAGGACAAAAACTGTGCTTTACCTAATCCCTGTCTTACTGTTGTAAGAATTCTGAAATTGACTTAAAGATAGTAAACAGGAAGACTTCGTGCTGTTGGAAACAGCTCTAAAAGAACATCCTCGCTAATAAAAACCAGAGAATCTGAGCTAAGGCATGTTATTTAACTTGTCAGTGTCTCCCTGCTTTCATCAGCCCTGAATGAGTAGTAACTTATTAAACAGCACTGAATGAAGCAACTAAGACAGTACATGAGGGAGCACTGTGCATGTGGTCAGCCACTGTAAGTGGCCATTACGGAATGAAGGGTGGGAAACTGCGCTCAGGGGATGACACCATAGTAGATGACAAAATGCAGTAATATCCAGAGGTCACTCATCCACCAGGATCTGAGCATTTTTCAGCTCAGGTGATGTGTTGCTGAGCATGAGGTCTGGCAGTATAGTCCGTGGAGCAGTGGAGTCAGCATATTCCTCTGCATCCCAGCACAGGGCATAGCTTGGCTCCTTCAGACTCTAAAAGGGCCCACAAATGTTTGGAAGGACGTGGAATGTGAAGTTCACACTTTTCGTAATGTATTCATACATGTGTCCTCCCATAAAGGTAACTTTTCTAAATGTAAAGGACAACATTCGAGTGGCATGTACCTATTACCCCAAATACTTGGAGAATAGAAACAGGATTGGTCTTGCACAGGCGTTCAAGGGCAGCTTAACCAACACAATACAGTAACTCTCAAAACAGAAACAAAACAAAATGTTGGTGGACATATTAAGGTTCGACTATTAAACTAACAGGTAAGATGTAGAGTTTCTGTCTCTCCCTCTCTCACTCTCATCCATACACCTGTATACACATATCTCTTTATCAATGATTAATTTTTCCACTGTAGTGATCCTGTAAGTTTGAAATTCATATTAGTTCCTTTTGGGTTCAACTGATGTCTATATTACATACCATTCCAATTTGACTATACTCTCAGCTAAGACATAGACAACACAATTGCTAAAATATTATAACATATGATATATGCACAAGAATCTCAGAATATTTGTCATTCAATATAGGATGTCATTGATCATGGTTTAGAGAAACACATTTAAGCTATTCCTGATGGTACGTGCATTGAGCATCTTCATCTTTTCATAAAGCCCAGTGCTCCTGAGGCCTGTTGGTGTCTGGCTGTGGCTAAAGTAGTGTCTCAATATCGTATACTGAATCAAAAACTCCCATTAATCTCTTATATTATTATGACTACAGTATTTTATTAGCTTCCTTTTTGTTACAAATCTCATCCCTGAATCTTGCAAGCAAAACTGAAACCCAAGCTGACATTTGATACTGAACACATCAGCTAAACCTTTCCTCCAGGTTACCAGATCAGAAGAAAGTCTAGACTCAAAATATTCAAAGCTACTTCCATCTAAAAGCTTCCTAACCTTAAGGACTGTCTTTCAACACAGGTTCAGAGGGATTTCTGCTTGAAAGTTTTATCTTCCAGAATAAAAATAACTGGAGTAAGGAGTGACCGAACAAGGAATGAGGAACAGGAAGAGAAGAAGTAGAAAATAAGACTTTCAGAGGTAATCTTAGTACTCACTTGCTATGCAAAGGAAAAACACCCTAGGTGAACAGAAGGACAAATCCCAAGAAGACGAAAAGAGAGCTCAGAGGAGTGTGTGACATCCAGAGGAAGAGACTATACACAGAGCCTTGATGCTTATTAAAGTAAATATTTTTCTTTCATTTTTAAGAGGAAAACTTACTTCATTGTGAATAAATTTGTAAAAACAAAACCTCAGTTTAATCACATTTAGCATTCAAATACACATAATGTACAATGCTGTTGTTATAGACAATTTGGTTGCTTTTTATAAATGCTCCTATTCATGATTTATTATTTAAAGATAGATTTCCTAAGTAATTTCAAATAGCAGCATTCTCGTTATGAATTAAATCAGCATTCACATAAGCATAGTCAAAGAATCACTGTTATTCTCTGAAATCCATTAACAGCCAGAAGAATATGTGATTTGAACATTTCATAAAGATTTCATCAGCTCATCGGTAAAGCTTCTCCAAAAATTGCACTTAGAATTCTCCTTCACAGGGAGGGTATCTAATGATGCTTTGGGTAAATGCTTCACTGGGAGGGTCTCTGAAAAGTGCCCTAAGTGGTAATGTTGGTACTGACTGCGCCTTTGTTTTCTTCTGAATGGAAGAAATAAATAAAAACAACTGCAATTGTGCTCAATGGTTTAAGAAGGAAAGAGGAGATAACCTTGGGTGGGTAAGGAACGGAAGGGCCAGGGGTAGAACTGGGAGAGGCTGGAGGAGAGGTAAATATGATCAAATGTGTCGTATGGAAATCTCAAAGAACTAAAAATATGAGGGAGGAAAAAAAAATAACAGCTGTCAGTGCAGCCCAGGAGTGACACGGTTCCAAGAGGCGCAACTGGGATTGGGGAGGCCTGGAGAAGTGGGTTTACAAGGTCCCTTGACATTTTAAAACACTGATTTAAAGGAAGTCAAAAGAGAGGCTGGGGAGATGGTTCAGTGGGTAAAGTGCTTCCTGTGCAAAAAAGAGGACCTGAGTTTGGATCCCAACTACCCACTTAAAATTAGTCAAGTGCTGCAGTGTGCTCCTGTCACCTGTCTGGCGGGCTGGAGACAGGAAGATCCGAGGGACTTGCTGGTCAGCCAGTGTAGCTGAAATGATGATTTTCAGTTTCAATTAAGAAACCCTGCCTCAAAAAATAAGATGGAGTCAGGTAAGAAAGACCAGCAGATGTCAACTTCTGGACACCACATGCAAACACACAGGTGAGCACACACACAGACATACAACACACAACATGACCCCTCACTCAGGGATTCTGAATTCAAGTCACCAAAATTACCAATGTGAAGAATCTTGAGGTAAAGCAATAAAGTTTCAATCACTGGGAATATTGACAACTCTGGAGGCTGACATTTTGGGTTCTAGAACTTACTGTTCTAGCCTAAAAATATAGAACTGAAACATGCCTAGAGGACCGTGTGCTCGCTGTTCACGTTCCATAGCCGTATTTGCTACAGTATTTCTTGCTGTATGAATGTGCACATGGCTCTACCTCTGTGGAAGTGTGTGTGTGTGTGTGTGTGTGTGTGTGTGTGTGTGTGTGTGTGTGTGTGTTCCACCTTTGTATAGAGGCAGCAACTCCATAACTCCATCCCTCATTCTCTCCACAGCCCTGGGCTTACAGTAAAGGCTTATAGTAGAGGCTCAATATCAACCTCTGAATGAGTGTCTGCATTAGCTCACCCTTCCTAATATTGTCGATTATATAAATGAAACTATCTGCACTGTGAAGTTAGAAAGGGAGGCTGTTCTCATGGGTGCCAATCATACAATTTCCATGTGTAACTGGTTTCTTGATCTGATGAATTCCTTGCATTTCTTGATGTAAACAAGACTGAGACTTCCAGGTGCAGTGTAACTTTCTTGGGATGCATCTTACTTGATGCTGTTTTTTATACAGCTTCCAAGCCCTGTGCGTAAGTGATGCTCACTACATAAATGAACAATAAGTTTATATGATCACTCCAGACCACTGGAGTCAAAATGGTACCTGATACTACTCTTAAAGAAATTCTTCTTTCTTCCCCCAAATCTCTCCTCTCTTCCCTTCCCTTCTCCAATCAACTCCACTCTACTCCTAAATGTTTCTGCTCATCTGCCCTATGACAGCCAACTCAATGCTAAGAAATTCTACCTCCCCGTGTTTGTGTATTATATGTGAGTTTATGTACATCCATGAAATTTTCAGGCAATTTTCTTTAATTTTTTTCTCCAGACAGGGTCTCCAAGTAGGCTAGGCTAGCCAGTTAACAAACTCTATGGAACTTCTTGTCTCTGCCTTTCCAAAGCTGAAATTACAAGCCCTCACTACCACACTTTTTTATGGGTTCTGAAATCAAATTCAGTACTCCTGCTTTCAAGGCAAGCACTTGAATATAGAGCTCAGAAACAGGCTTGTAGACTGTCTTCTTCTCTGCCACTGCCAGAGTCTTCCCCAGGCTATTTTCCTTCCAGGGACTTTCCTCTGTCATTAAGGAACTTGGACGTGTTCACAGCGTGAAAACTGTCATCTCGCTCATGAAGATACATGTCAAATATCAACTCCATTTTCAAACTCTCTCTAGTCTTTCAGACACAGTACTTTAATTTCAGTGGTGCCTGTTTTGTGAGACTGATCTCCACTCAAACACATATGAACTCCCTCTGGGCCATGACGCCCTCAAGGTCAGTAATAAGTCCAGAGTGTCAGTTTCAATTAATTGTTCATATATATTCACCTATCATTTTATCTCTGTTTATAACTGAAGATGATTTAAGGCAAGACCTTCCAAGGGCACTGATGTGTAAAATAACAAACCTTGAAAACTAGAAACCCTTATATCTTTGTTTTAAGGAAAAAATATATGTTGATGATGTTAAGATTCTCTATAACACAGAAAGGAAAGGAACAATATATTTTAGAATCTTTCTGACTTCATTCATGACTGAGAAAAAATGCCTATCAGTCCCAGATATATGTTTTAAAGTCCAAAAGCACTTCCCATGGCATTATTCCAATACTGAAACTTTTCTTGTTATATACTGGCTAGGGATGAGGTAGGATATGCTGAGACCAGGGGCATATCTGTTACTTGACAGAAAAGACAGTTTAATATATTTGACCATATGATATAAAAACAATGTCCAATTTAATGTTTCTCTAAGCCAAAGATAGTTTATTAAATAATGAAATCTCTTTTATCAAAACCTTTCCACATGTCAGATTTTATTTAGGGTCGTTATAGTTTGATTCTTCATGGCACCTGTGGGGTAAATATCATGATACTCACCTTACAGTTAAGTCTAGGACCAACCCAAGGGCCCCATGTCAAATTGGAGTCAGAGAGGGCTTCCAAGTCTAAACTTGCCCAATGCTGTTGGTGTGTGGAAAGGAACAACTGTCCTTTCATACAAACCTCAGCTGGGTGGCTACACCACCAGGAAGTGGGAAAGTCAACAGATCGAGGGCCGAGGGGTCAGTTTGTAGGGTCAGATGCCTGTCAGTCTCTGCTTCTCACCCATGAATGAAAACTCAGTTAGCTTTTCCCAGCCAAGATAGTTAGAGATGAATATTTGGCCTTCCTTCCATCATCTTAGTTGAAGGTTTCTTCTTTTTTGCCTTATTCACATACCTTTGGATAATTAGTGACTCTCATCTTCCAACTCGATGTCAGCAGGAGCTCGCAGCCAGTTGTGAAGGCCCAAATAACTCCGGCTATTTGTGTCTATTGTCCTTGGTGGCACAGAAAGAAATGACAGTGGGAAGCCCACCCCTAGCTACTGCATTAGTTACTTTACATCCATGTGACAAAATACTGAGAGAGACAACTTAAGAAAGAACAGCTTTGTTTTGGCTCATGGTTTCAGAGGGTTCTGTCCAACAGTCGATTAACTCACCCATTGAACAGAACATTAAGGCAGTAGGGGCATGTGGAGGAGATGGCTGCTCACATAGTCTGACCAGAAAGCAGAGAGAGAGTGATATTTTGTGTGCCTGGCTTTCTCATGTCTGCCCCCTTTTATTCTGCCTGCCAACACCCTCAGACACCCTCTTCCATCCACCAGGTAGTGCTATGCATGTTCTGTTTAAGGTGGTCTCCCCTATTCAGTTAATCCTCTCTGGAAATATTCTCACAGATACACCCCCAGAGATTTGCCTCACCAGGCTTCTAGGCAATTCTGAGTCTAGTTAAGTTGACAATGAAGATGAACCATCAGAGTTAAGAACCACCTCCTTAGGAGAATGAGCAATGAAACGGAATTCAAATGGACCTGGACTCCAGGCCTAGTGAAAATCATGGAAGTTTCAAAAGTTCAGGTTCTCATCTGCAAAATATTTGTATGCTTTCTGTGAACCCTAGGATTGTCTGAAGGACAATAGTATAAATGTCAAAATGGTAAGTCTCTATTAAGACAGCTTCAGGGTCAGGTATTTACCTCCTTTTATGAACTAAGTAGAGTTTAGGAAGCTTAGTAGCCTACAATCTTGAAAACACTGATTCCTTCTCCTGCATCTGCCTCTGGCTCCTATGGCTCTTTGGGTAGTGGACATCAGCCTTCTGAGACTACAGTATAATTGTGTGTAACTGTTATAATGTTGACTGCTATTGTTATTGCCAGTTTACCTTGAGTATTTCATTACTTTAATGTCAGCGAACCAATTCAGTGGATAATTTTTCCTCACCAGGTACAGTCACTGGGAAGGAGTTCCAAGTACCTTCATTCCTGAAGCCCAGCAACAGACCCCTCCCTCGACCCATGCACAGGATCAGTCTTTCTGTGAACTGCTAATATTCCCATGTAGAATTTTTGATGTGCTTACTGTGCACAACACGTGTTGTCTCTGTTCTACACTAATAACATGGTGACCCTGTAATTTGGCGGGTTGTTCCCCAGAATAAGAGCTGTATTTCTTATTGAAGGTAATATGTATAAATTCCCAAACTGTCCTCATTAGAGAGGCTGTCTTCTTTTTCATTTCATTTCCCCTTATGCCCTTTCAATCTACAGCAATCGTAAATAACTGGCTTGCAACAAGCACCATAGACCACAAGGTGTTCTTGAGAAGTGAAATTTTGCATCCTAGAACAAAAACAGATGGATCCTGGATTTCTTACCAGAGCACCTTGCCATGTCCAGATTGATTAGTTCTCAAACTTGAGTTTGAGAGAGAAAAAAAAATGTCTGTCTTTATTATTAGACTTACTATTTCTGTTCCTTGCTCTGATTCTGAGGAATCTGACCTTTCTCTTGGGTTATCCCTGCTACTGTCTATTGTTTTTGCCTCTTTCAGGTGAAGGGGAAAGGAAATCCAATTGAAACTGGCTTAAACAGCAAGAAAAGAAAATCATTGGCTTACAAAACTTCAGAGTCCTCAGGTAACCCAGGCCCCAGGTAAAATTCAATCAACCTTTCAAACACTGTAGGTAGAGATCATGTTTCTCTCCCATGCTGCCTTCATAATTTCAACTTTACTTTCAATTTCCATATGTTCATTTCCTTGCAGTTCCAGCAGTTCCTCCTGAATTGGTACATATAGCTGTCACTGAGCGAGTCCCCAATGCATATTACATCCTCCTCAGGAATGCAGTAGATTCAAAGAAGATCAGGGATATTCTCTCTCTCTCTCTCTCTCTCTCTCTCTCTCTCTCTCTCTCTCTCTCTCTTTTTCTCTCTCTCTCTCTCTCAACATTTCAATGACAGCTGTCATTGTGCACAGTGGAAAGAGTGAGAGATTCTACCAATCAAGCCCCATTCAGCCAGTATAAAGTGGGTCATTCTACCTAAGCTGTGCCAGTCAGAATAAACAGATGAAGCGTTTCTTCAAAGTCAAAGCTGTATTTACTTATTTTTCAGTCAGGAACAGGAATAGGAATCCCACCCATCTTCAAAAGTTCTTGTGATGAAGCCTGGAGATAGCTCAGCTTCACCAGTTAAGAGCACTGCATGCTCTTGAAGAGGACCCCGATTCGATTCGATTCCCAGCATCCACATGGCGGCTAACAACTGTCTATAACTCCAGTTCCCGAGGATCCGACTCCCTCTTCTGACACCCAGAGGCTTTGCATGACCTGCATGTAGGCAGTTCACTCCTATACACAGAATAAAGTAAAAAGAATAAAATACTTTTAAAAGTTCTTGTGATAAGTGAATACAATTTAGGTGAAAGGGTTTTGAAAAAGATAACTTCTAACCTAGATACACAACTATAATTGCTCCCCGCAGAGTGCTTGGCCCTCTCTTCTCCTTCCTTCCTTTCCTTGTTCCCTCCTCTCTTTCTGTTTCCTGTCTTTTTTCAGTGTGTGTGGCAGCACTCTAGGATCATAGTAATAAGCAGCCTTATAGATGTCCTCATTTTTTCCAATCAAACACTTGTGATACAACTTGATACTTTCAGTTATGCCTGAGAACATTCCCTTGGCTCACCCTGATTGTGTTTTCACAACAACAGTTATGGCCTTTTCTGCTTTCTGTTGTTAGGGTTCCTTCCAAATTTAGATTTTGAGGTTAGAATGTCACCAGAGATGGGGGGAGGTGGGAGGCACGATCCCAGATCTTTTTTTCCCATTTTCTCGTCCAGCTTTTCTTTTAAGATGTAATTCCAAGGCTAACACACATGGAGTTAAAATTCTCCCAATGAGGAAGGGCTCACAAGTCTCACCAGCCCCGGTGAGAGCTATTTGTATTGGTGTTTACTGGTGAAGGAGGATTCAGTGTTCTTTGCGATGTGAGCTCCCCTACGCTGCCCGAGCTCCGCTGCACATCATTACAAACTCAAGTGCATATGGGGACATATGGATTCCATGAGTCGTAAGAGAGAGAGGACATCAAGTTGGGAGGGAAAGCCTGGGAGAAGCGGGTGTGGAGGAAAAGAGGGTGAATGTGATCAAAACGCATGGTATACGTGTATGAAATTATCAAACAGTAGATAAATATGGTGCACTTTTAAGAAAATCCCCCCAAACAACTTCCCAACACTTGAGGGTCAACCCTTTGCACACCTCATGTCTATGACTATGTCACGAGGCCCTGGCTGCACTGAACATCATTCCTTCCTACCTTGATCCCATGCTGTCTCCTTCGAGGTCACAAGAACTTCCCAAGGCTGTCCCTGCGTCATAGCTATTCTAGGTTTGACTTGATGGCTTCCTTCCACAGTAACACCATTGTCATCTCTGGACCTCCCTCTGTCAGTGATGCCAGCTGATCCCCATTTCCTACATTTCCACAGGCTTACACGTCATGTTCCAGGGCTTACATATCATGTTCTCGGGGCAGTTCTCCCTCTGGAACTGGGAAGCTAATGGGGTCTCCCATTTTCTGGTTCATTAGCATGAATCCTAGTTTCAGAGTTCAGCCAATCATCTGTTCATTGTCAGTGTTTGCTGTTTGTTTTTCCTGAAACACTGTATCTTTTTATTCAACATTCAGTTCTCAAAGATTACTATAGTATCTAATACAAAATAAATATGTACTCAATCAATCAATCACTCAATCAATAAGGGTTCACGGAGATGATTTTTAAAAATAAAGATGATAGATTTTACATAGAAAAATATATTATCCCAAGTACCCACACCTGAATGGTTAGAAAAACGAATAGCCTCTATGATAGGAGGTTCAGTGTAGGTGGAGCATCCAAGGTTTCAATTTCTCTGATGGCACCTTCAGCTTGCTGTTTACTGCTTATATCTGGGATCCTCCCCATCATTAAGATTTCAACATATAACAATGTGTTTGATTTCACAATGGTTTTATCTTTTAAAATATTGTTTTTCTATTATAAGGGATTTAGGATTATTTTTTTCTTTTGATACTACTTATCAGTATTTCCTGAGATAAAAGATAACTCCCTGGATTCAAAAGCTTAGGGTTAATATTCTTTCAGCAAAATCCTAATATATCTTCATAATACAGAAAACCAAACTCAGCCCTGTAAAGTAAGGAAGGACTGGGGTCTTGCAGCTTCTATGTGGCCTCTCTGGAGAGCATAGCAAGAGGCAAGGGCAGGAGGTTAGGACAAGCACTTCAGAACAGATCATAAATAAAGTCGGAGGTTGGAACAGACCTTGCAGTTTTCATCAATTCTACTTCAAAGTAAGACACTTTCTTTGTCAAAGTTCTGCCTCCAAAACGAGGAATAAGAGGTTTCCAACCCAAGGACAGGAAATAAGCTATAATGGATGGATGTTCCTGAAGAAACCATAAAGGGACAATCTGAATAGGAAGGTTGACTCTGTGCCTGATCTTTCAGGAGTCTCTCATGACCCTTTAAATTTATTTATAAGAGGAACATTTTAAGTTGATTTAGTGAGATGGCTGAAACTTAATTAGTTATCAAATAATTACCTAATCGGCCCATTTTGAGATATAAGGCTGAGCTCGAGCTTTAGCTGCAAAGCCATTAATTTTAAATTTTATAAGCCATAAAAGGTAATCACAGCCTTACACCTTAAGTAGAATGGGGATGTAATATTTAGATGCTGCTCTCTCACCAAGACTGCAAAAGCAGGTTAATTGGGTGGCAATTAGTAAGAAGAGTGTTAATTACCATACTAGTCTTATATTATGCAAATGAGATTACATCTCAATTAACAGTTCAACCAAACAATTCAAAACGTATGGGTTTATAGTAGCAACACATTTCAAATGATACTCCTGTTTAAGTGAGAGATTTGATCTTGCCTTCCAAATAGTAAGGCTGTCATTGCTTTCCTGTTTCTATGCATGAGTTTAGAAATAGAGCTCAGTGTTCTAGTCTTGGTACCCACTATTGAAAAGATGATTTATAATAGTATGTCAATCAAAATAAAGACCATGACATTAAACCCAGTTGTCTCAACTGTTCAGAATGAAACAGCCTAAAAAACTTTCCTATTTCAAGCAAATAAATAGCACAAATCTAGATCAAGGTTTGGATATGCAGGAGCACTTTCTCCATTTATGACTGTCAAGAGCAAGGCATGACTTACTTTCAACACAAGTGTATAAGTCTGCAGACACTGATAGGTGGAGTCTTTCAGATCTGAATCTGCCCCTAGTTGTAAGATTTGGGGAATGTTGTTTACCTAAACTCAAAAGTCTTTAGCTATAAAATAAGGACAAAGACACCTAGCTTGTCATTCTGTTGGAAGTGAGAAAGAAGTCTACAAAGGTTGTCTCGATGACCAGCACACAACATGCACTCCAACAGTGTGAGTTATCATTCTTTTCTCTGTTTTTTATACGAAAACACATTTGACAGAATTTGAAAAATTCAAAAATGAAATCCCTTCCTTCCCCCCGCCCCTGAAATAACAGTACTTAAAGTCTCTAATGGAAAATGTTTCTAAAATTAGTTTGTTTTGGCCTGGCCAGGTGACTAAGTAGGTAAAAGCACCTTCTCCTACTGACTTCAATCCCCAGGTCCCAAAGCATGGAGGGAGAAAGCCAAGTCCGACAGTCCTCCTCTGGCCTCCACCTGCACACAGACACACATGTACTCACATGTACACATATGTGAACTAAATAAAAATTTTTAAATAAAATTTTGTTTATTTACTTTCAGGACAGGGTCTCATATGGTTCTTGCTGGCCACAAACTTTCTGTGTATTCCAGGATGATTTTGGACTTCCATCCTGATCCTCCTGCTTCCACCTCCTGAGAGCTAAGATTGCAGGTTTACATCTCTCAGTCTACATGGTGCCAGAGATGGAACCCAGATCTTTACTTATGTAGACAAGCGCTCTACCGACTGAGCTAGATCTCTAATCAGAGATCTTTTTCATTATTGGTGAATGTAAGTGTCTCGGAAAATAGCATTTTTCCTTATCTTCATCTAACATTTCATTGGAAGTAAAGTTTTAACAGCACTTAGACTTGGGAGGTCCAATGATTCAATCTACTCAGATCAAACTGACTAACAGCAGTATTGCAAAAACAATGTACAAGGATGTTTTAAATGCCCAGAAAACATCATTGTCTTTATCATTTTGACAAGGATGTCTCACTGTGAAATCTAGGTCAGAATCTTACCTCTGGAGACATAATCATCAACAAAAGAATTATTGGGTTTGGTGACTTTGTTTCCAAGCTTTGCAAACATACACATAGATACACAGTGATTTGGGTTATTCTGATCATTATAAACTAGTTAGATTAAACCATACTTGGATGAGGCCAAGAATTTCTTGAAGTGACTTGAATTTTCAATGTAACTAGTTTATTTTTCTGGCAGGGGTCTCATGCCAAGAGAGCTCTGCCCTTGAGTAAGAGTGAAGAAAAACTGCAGAAGTTAAGTTTGTCATGTTTTCCTGAACATGAGGTGATACACTCGCTAATCTTGTAAAACTCATGGTTTACCAGATTGAATTAACAGGGCAGAATACAGGAAGAAAGGAGACAAAGTCTGATGACAGCCAGGAGAGGATTTTGAACTATATATCAATGCTGCATATCCTTTGATTCCCTTGATATTTACACCTCACAAGTCCAAATTAAACTGGAGACTTTTGTGAGGTTACGAGGAATCCCAGGTGGTGACTTCTTCCATTTTACCCGTCTACTGAGATTGCTTCCAGACCCTCCTCCTGCTCTTCACAGTGCAGTAGATTTTTCAAATGTGCCTGATACTACCTTCCTTATTAACAGCGAGCCATAACAAAAGCTCTTTTTTTAAAAACAATGATTATCTCTTTTTATATTTATTGTGGTGTGTGTGTATGTGTGTGGGTAGAGGTCACCGAACACCCTTAGAAAGTTGGTTCACTTTTACCGCTTTGTGTGTCTCTGGGATTGAACTTGGGTAAACAGGTTTGGTGGCAAACTCCTTTACCCACTGAGTTATCTCAAACACTCAATAATATTCCTGATGAAAATTATTCAATACTTGGTACAGCTTGTGGTAAACAGGCATTAAGATGGTGAAGAGAGACTTCCTTTAGCTCTAAATCATAAAGCACCATCTCTCTAATCCACTTTGTTTTGCTTTATAAACACACCTAATTTTATTCCATGGGACAACAGATCAATTCTTTATCAACTTTATTGTCAAACGGAAATCCCCAAATTATTTATATTCAATTATTTGATGCTGTTCTTTTTCCAAACATCTTTATCAAATAAAGGAGAGACATAAAATATTGCAGTCAACTTTGTGCATCTTAATTATATATTTCTCTTCCCAGAATATCTCTTCTCTTTTCTCTTCTCTTCTCTTCTCTTCTCTTCTCTTCTCTTCTCTTCTCTTCTCTTCTCTTCTCTTCTCTTCTCTTCTCTTCTCTTCTCCTCTCCTCTTCTCTTCTCTTCTCTTCTCTTCTCTTCTCTTCTCTTCTCTTCTCTTCCTCTCTTCTCTTCTCTTCTCTTCTCTTCTCTTCTCTTCTCTTCTCTTCTCTCTCTCTCTCTCTCTTTCTCTCTCCCCTTTCTCTCTCTCTCCCCTCTGCTGCATTTGTAGCTTTTTGTCCATGACTTCTGACTTCTGAGGCCTTTTTCATGTCTTCTGTATTCAAGATCGGTCAACAATAATTCTTCCACTTGATCTTCTCCCCTGGGTTCTTGGGAATTCTAGATGAGAGAATACAGTTGGGTTGTGGACAATGGGTCCAACATGTAAGTCATTGCTGTTATTTATTTTCCTATGTAGTTTTTTTATTATTATTAATGTGCTTTTAAATAAATTTTGTATATTTCATACACCCTATCCTATTCCTCTCCCATCCACATCCTTCTTTAGCCCCCCTACTTGATTTCATGCATTCTGTCATATATGATAAATCCTATCCAGTCAAACATTTATGCCCAGATGCCCCTCAGTGCAAGTTCTCCACTGGAGTCTAGTCAGCTTCACCCAGCAGTTGCCAATAGATGCTCAGCTAAGTTTGTGGCTTCCCGCTCATTTCCAGTTCTATGCTGAGTTTTCACCTGATGAGTCTGCATGGGTCTGGTGCATGCTGTCACCATTACTGCACATTCATATGAGCAGGTCTCAGGGGCCTGGAGGACTGTTTTCTTATGTTCGTGTCCCACCCCTGGCTCATACAATGTTTCTGTCCCCTCTTCTGAAATGATCATGCATGCCTGGGTGGGTGAGGTTCAATAGAGAGGTTCTAGCCAGGGAAACACACTCGGCAGTCTCTTATTCTCTACACCTTGGCCAGTTGTGGCCTTCTGTGTACACTGTCCTCTGCTGTATGAAGATTTCCTGATGAAAGTTGAGAGATATATTAGTGTTCCCTCTACCTCCTGTTCTGCTAAGTTTAGTGAGCCTTGGGTGTAGAGGTTCCACTGTAGATGTGTCACTTAGGGCTGGGCATCTCTCAGACACATAGTCTCTGTATATGACCAGTTGTGGAACTCTGTAATAGTCTCCATCTATGTCAAAAGGAAGCTTCTTTGACAAGTAATGTATGGTATTCTTTCTCTAAATATAAGGATCAACACAGTAAGAAATTTCATTTGTCTAGACATACGACAGAGATAGTGTTTTCTCTGGGATCTATGAGCTCTCTCTAGCAATGTGCGCTCTGGTAATTTTACAATGCCACCCATCGGTTCCATCTCACTGAGAGGGCTTTGAGTATAATTAGACAGCTGTTGATTATCCCCAAGATAAAAGTGCCACCTTGCACACTATAGTTTGTTGATCTACTCATTATTCTAGCTATTAGGCTTTAAAGCTGGAGTTAGATAATTTAATGGACTTTTTCTCTTAGCATTTTGCATAGTAGCCTCTAGAACCATGAGAGCTGCTCTTCCAGGAGGAAGTTTCCAATTCAGTTCCAGCTCCATTGCTCCGAGTCCTGTGTCCGGATTATGTCCTGGTGAGCAGCACAGCTCAGTTGATTAAAAGCTTGTTATACAAACGTAAGGACCTAAGTAAGTTGGATCCCTAGAACCCATGTTAAAAAGTCAGACATGATGGTACACACTTGCAATCCCACTGCTCAAGGGGTGGAGACAGGCAGAACCCTTGACGATTCGTCAGACAGCTAGTGCAGCCTACTGGATGAGTGCCACATCAATGAGATGCATTGTCTCGGAAAAGGTGAATAGCTCTGGAGAAACAATCTTGAGGTTGACTTCTGGTTTGTACATGTAGGCTCACACGTGAGTGCAGACTTGTACACACATATGTACCTACATACACACGAATAGCCACCTACACATACCCAACATACACATTCACACACACACAAATACACACACGTATGATGAAGGAGATGGATTTATGCTTGCTCTCATCTTGAGTGCTCTGAGGTTATTTTTCAGTTTGTCAGTCAGTTCTGGAAGTTTCCTTAAAGACTAACCATCACCTCATGGGATTTGTTGCTCTTTCCCACCTTCTTTTCTGAAACTGATGTTTTGATTCACTATGTAGTTGTTCACAATCGTGATGACTCTCACAGGAGCTCATCTTTTTTCTTTTTCTCCCTGATCTGCACTGGAGCATTCTTATTAGACTGTGTAGTTTGTCTACAATGAAATCAATATACAAACTGACCAAATGTTTGGTATTTAGACCAGAGTTTATGTTGCTTCTTTTCAACTATGCAAGTGTAGGTGTCATGTTATTTAGTAAATCTACTTTCATAGTAATGTTTATACCCAACATTTGCTAGGACCCTACTGGCTTTGGACAGGGATCCCAGGAGACCATGTCCTGAAGCATCCTCTAGCTAGTAAGAAACTGAAAACTCTATTGGACATCACTCAAAGCCCTGAGTCTGGCATATGACCATGAGCTTATAAGTGGATTCTCCCACACTGAGCTTCATATGAGAAGTTGCTCTGGAGATACCCTGAATATAGCCTAATCAAGATGCATTGTATTTTTCTCATGACCTAGAGATTAAGATCATAAATGAATATTATTCTAAGTCCCAAAACATGTAACAACATTATTATATGGTAATAGATTAATGATATTAAGTATTGAGCAAATTATAAAAAATTATATTTTCAAGTGAACCATTTAATTGCTGTCCAAGGAACACACAGATCTAAAATGAAGGAAGAGAAAAATTTAATGGAAAGCAATAACAAGAACCATAGACATAAACAACCTTACAGTTAAATTTTATCTCATGAATTTATTCACTATTCTAAACATACTGCATTTTGCTTTAACTGGTATATGGGGCATTAAGAGAAGATAATATCTAGAGAGCTATCACTCTGAAGTGTAACAGGACAACCTTGAAAAAAAATTCTTCCTTATGAAGAATAAAAAATAAATAATGAATAAATAAATAGAAAGGTATAATTAAGGAAATTCCCTTTGTGTCCAACTGAGCACTTAGCAGAGTAAAAACAAATAATCTGCTCTGACAATTTTAAAAATGCATACCAATCTGATATGGGTTTTTTTTGTCCCAATTCATCTTATTTATGTAGTCTAAAAATATCTCCAGTCGGCAATTTAGATTAAAATAATCACAATAGGTAGTGCCCCAGGAGAGTAGAAGAAGCAACTGTTAATCCTATTAAGTGAAATTGAACTTGAGTCTAAATATTAAAGTATAACAATACTGTAGATAAAATTCTAAAGCAATGAGCCAGCGAAAACATTGAAAATAGGAATGCAAACTAGCAATGCATAGCAGAGAACAGAAATAAAAACAGCTTCAGATAAGAGAACTATCAACTTCAGCACTGTTAAATAATGGTGCTTATTATAAAAAGAATATATCAGTACTTGGAGATATCAGGTAAAAACAAGACATGATGAATGAGTTCGTTTGAAGAAGACCGAAGTAGATTTTTAAAAACCAAGTATATTAAAGACATTGCAGAGATTAGTAAGTAAATGGATTTAAAGGAATGTTCTGAAGGCAACCAAATCAAAAGAAGAAAATATGAGAAATTAGTAGCAGAACTAAGAGTGGACAAGTCTAACCTGTTAACTCATTATATGAACAAAGTGAATAATGTGTATTGAAAGCAAAACTGCAAAGATAAATAAATGATCTTAAAATGTTAAATTATAAAATAAATTGTTCAAAGCTTAAGATATAAGCATCTGGCAAAGTTATATCTTTCAAATAAATTTTTAGCAACTAGAAGAGAATAAAAATAAAAGTCAAAATTTAATGCTTCGTTGTTGTTTTTGTTTTACGCTCTTTCTTAAAACATGTTCTCACTATGACTTCATATTTGACTCACACTCGTGATCTTCCTGCTCTGGCCTACCTAGTCTGGGCATTGCAGTTGTGTACCATCACACAGCAAACATTAATAAATATGAAATAAAAGGTCAATTAATGCAAAGATAATAATTCCTTGTTGAAGATAATTAAGTTAATAAGACTTTACTGAAATTGCTCAAAGGAAAAAATGCACAGAAAATAACAACAAAAAAAATTAGACATCTAAGTGTGAGTAGTGGGAAAAATTAATTCAAAATTATTATGAATTTTTATGGTAAGTAGTGCCAAGTTAAAATAAGATGTATTTTCTCAGTGCTGTGACAAAAAAATATCTTATGAAAGCAACTCAGGGGAAAAAAAGAGTTTAATTTGGTTCACAGTTTGAGAGCACAGTCCACTGTAGCAAGGGACACACAGTGGTTGCAATATGAGGCTGGTCTATAGTCAGGAAGCAGAAAGAGATGAATGTATCTGCTCAGCTTGCTTTCTCCTTTGACTTTTTAGTTAGTCTGGCATCCTAGCCCATGAGATGGTGCCACCAATGTGCATGATGGATGTTCCCTCCTCCTTTAAAACTCTCTAAGAATCCAGAGAGTTTTATGGATGGTTCTAAATCCATTCAAGTCTGACCACCACAAGTCCACCCTTGTCAGTTTGTTCAACCATACTGCTTTTAATCATAACGTTCCATTCCTGGCCCTCAAAGATTCATGACTGTTTCAACATGCAAAATGGATTCAGTTAAACATCAAAGTCCCTCATTTTCTATATTCCACTATATTCCAATAGTGTTCGAAAGTGCAAAATCCAGAATATTTTCTGTAACTCGGGATAAACTATTTTTAATCCCTGCAAAAGAAATAAAAGGTTATGTACTTCCATTATACAACGGCATATAATAAATATTACCTTCTAGAAGGACTGGACCAAAGCAAGACAGAAGCTCAGGGGAAAAGCACTAAGTCCTGCAGTCTGTGTGTGGCATCTGGGACATATAACAGAATTATGTGGGCCGCAAGGGGTTTAATCAGCTATGTCCCTCCAGCTCTGAAAGTGCATCACACATAGCCTCTGTCTTATGGACCAGCTCCAGGCTGTGCCCGTAGTTTTCTTTGGTAGATTGTCCCTGGTCCCAGCCTAACACCCTGGGGCTCCACTTAACCTTAGGTTTCACCTTCATATACTCATACAGTGGCCCCTCAATTCCTCCTCACAGATAATCTGAACCTATGACACATTGCCTGGGCTCAGTGGTTTTCTGGAACCTCGGTGCAAACCTTCACAACTGAACAGTCCCACATTTTGCTGTTCTGCAGTAGTAGATCATATGGATAACCTGCTAAGACCTCCAGCAGCTGACGTTGTTGAGTGGCCCCTTTCTACTACAACTGTAATGCTCGCTGTGTGCCTTTGCAGCTGAACATGGAAAATGTATCCCTAAGTGTTTGCTTTTAAGCGAAACACAATTTCAGCATCATTCAGAGTTCAGGTTCTCTCCTCCTAAGTGAATTTTTCATTTCCACAAGCTGAGGCCTTTGATAGGTAGTATCTTACTCTCAGGGAAACTTCTCTACAATCCCAATGCGGAGCCCAATGTTTATCTTTCAAGATACCAATTTCTAAAATTTTCTTCTCTTTTCTCCCCAGCCACAGTGTCTACAACCTTAAATTTGCTCATGTTTCTTTTACCAATAAACTGCATGTTTTCCATATCTTATTGCTTTGAATTAGCAATATGATTTGCTGTAAGTGCATTGAGTAATAATCATGTCACATGAATGTTGTATTGCCTTGATATTTCCTCCAGTAAATCACTTAATCCATCATTTTGAGTTCTTCACCAAAGTTTCAGGACATGGGCAGAATGAAGACAGATTCTGCATTGTCAGAAGATAGCATAACTGGCCCCTAGACTCATTTTTTCTATGCAGTCCTTCTTCTCCTCTGGACCCTCACAAGCAGAGCCACAACTGCCCTCAGTTCTCTTAGCTTTTTGACTTTCCAAACTCCCACCAGAATGTCACATTAAGCTGTGTTTATAGTGTTTTGGAGCTTTAATAGACTACCTCTCCAAAGACTTCCACATTCTTCTAACAAACCAGTTCCAAAAGTCTATAAACCTTAAGATCAAATTTAGCACAGTAATGGCTCCATTCATTGTTACAAATATTTTTTATTACCCTTCTCCTTGCTGTGAAAAAACACTCAACTAAAACAACTTAAGGAAAGAGGGTTTATTTGGCTCAGTTTCAGGGTACAGTCCATTACCAAAGGGAAGATGTGGCTTGGGAGTCTGATCACCTTGCATCCACAGTCAGGAAATAGAGAAAGACAAAACGGATACTTAGCTCATTTTTTCATTTGTCTCTCTTTATTCAGTCTGGGAACCTAGTCTGTTGGATAGTGTTCCTTGCATTCAAGGTGGGTCTTCCTTCCATCTCTCTCTGAAAATTCCTTCAAAGGTGTGTCTAAATGAACTATACTCTGAAACTGTGAACCGAAATAAACCTTCTAACCTGGTCAACCTGACAATGAACCATCACAGTGACTAAATTGTCAGAAAAGCAAAATACCAGGACAGGGAGTGTCTCAGAGGCAGAGCTGGACCTACATTTGTGGGGGCCGGGGCTTGATGCCCCACACTGCAGAATTTAATGACGTACTTAAAAGTAAATATCAATAAAATATTAGAATGGTACTTCAGAAGAACAAGGATAGTCAACTGCTCTTTCACTATTAAACATTTACATTACTAGCCAGGTGTGGTAGTATACACCTTTAATCCCAGCAGTCAAGAGGGGGAGGCTGCTGGAGGTCTGTGAGATCTAGGCCATCCTGGTCTATAAAGCAAGTACCAGGACAGCTGAGGGTACAGGGAGACTTCGTCTCAAAAAGATTTTTAAAAATGTATATTACAATTTAGAGTATTTTTCAAAAGTACACCAGGCAAGGAAAGAGCTATCAGATATTTAAAAATATATAAGTTCAATTTTCCCACAATATTTTTGGAGGCAGGAAATTAAATATTAATCTTTTCATTTTTGTAGGCCCATAGTAGTTATTAGAACAAACCAAATAAGAACAAGAATGAAATTATAGGCCAGTTACATTCATGAGGAACAGTGCAAAAACATCCTGTGGAGAATACAGAAATATTACTAAGCTCAGATAATTTAGGAATTCAGAGAGGGTTTAGTAGCAGACAACTAAGGTGCTAACTCTCCATTAAGGAATTATAGAAGAATAGAAAGGAATATTCAAATGACCTAAAGCAGAAATACAAATCTCAACACCCACTCATGGAAATTTCTTGTACTTTGGAATGAAAAAAAAAATTGTTCTTGTCATAGGGAAAACATTTAAATGGGTGAGTATACAAATAAAGCCACAGAAAGCTCCTGAAGCAGTTCCTGTTGGTTTTCTATTCATTATTTACTGGATGTCCCACCAACATACTGAGAAAAATGAAAAACCAAAGCAGAAAAAGATATTAGAAAGAAAACACAAAGCAATTTTTGTTTAATAGTGATTCCATTGTCTGAATGAAAAATCCAAAATAATTCATGCATAATTTGCAAAAATGTATAAATGACTTTTGTTACATAAGCTTAATATATTAATATAAATTATATTACATTTCTCCATATCAGCAGCAATATCTAGTTATAACCCATATGTGTATAGCATATGAGTGCCTTATAAATATTTACATACAATTTCAACACACACAAAATTAAAAAATATGAAACTTTTTGGGAAATATGATTAAACACAACAAAACACCAAAAAGGCTACAATTGGAACTGGAGAGATGGCTCAGCAGTTAAAAGCACTTGCTGTTCTTACAGAGGACCCAAGTTTGGTTCCAAGCACCCACATCAGTGCCTGCCTGTAGCTCCAGTTTAAAGAGAACCCAACGCCTTCTTCTGGATTCCTGTACACGTATACCCACACACGTATTATACACATAACTGAAAATAAAACTCTAAATAAAAAAAAATCAAAAGTTAGTTCTTACATGAGAAAAAACAAAGTCATGTCCCAACATTGTACCTTCCATACTACACATTTCAAGAGACTAGACACTGGTAAACCGTGTGGAAACATGTACTTCTAAAGTTTTATTTATTATTTTTATTTTATGTGTATAAGTGTATTGCTTGTGTGTAAGTAGGTGCACCTGTGTTGTGCAATACACGTAGAGGTCAGAAGAGGGCATCAGATCGCCCAGGAACTGGAGTTGCTGATAGTTGTTAGCTGCCATGTGGATACTGGGAATCGAACCCAGGTCCTCTGTAAGAGAAGTCAGTGCTCTTAACTACTGAGCTATTGCTCCAGACCCCAGAAACATGTATTTTAATAGACTATATTACGACCCACAGACAGGGAAGCAGTTCTTAAAACACAAAGTATAAACTATAAAATAAATATTGATAAATGCAAATATGATAAAACAAGATCTCTGTTCACCAGAAAGCAAAAGATAAAAATTCAGAAAGAGATATTTACAACAGATATAAATAAATATATGTAAAACACAGGTGAATGTGTAACAAAAACAAAGTTCAATAGAGAAAAGAGCAAAATACTTCACAGAAAGGGAATTGCAAATACCTTGGAAACATATGGCAATATTTCAACTTCATATAAAGGATAGTTATTCAAAGCTAAAAGAAACCATCATAAAAAGACTTACTGTAGCTCTACAAGGACAATAATGTCTAAGAACCCAAGAACCCACATATCTGCAAAAGTTATGAGGAAGTTCCTAAGTGTCCAAATTCCTGTGAGCATTCTAGAAACATTTAGACATTATTCAATAAAGCTAATATAAAGATTCTGTAATAATCAGTGATTCAATCCATAGTTAAACTCCTTAGAAAATGTTAAAATGCATTCACAAAACTGTTTTAAATAATGTTTAGCTAAAAAGTAAATCTTAGAATTATGTGTATATATGAATTTAAAACCAAAAAAAAAAAAAATCCAGTAACATACTGTTCAGGAACACCTACAAAGGTGTAATGCTGTTAAAATCTAGAGGAAGGAACAAAAAATTGCAACCCCAAATTTATGCTCTGCTTAGTTCTGTATTCTGGGAGATTGAGGAAGGATGGGGACAAGTGGAAGGTATATGATGCAAATAATGTCCTATCCATTAACTGGATAATCACAAAGAGATGACAGTCTACAATTACTGTTGAAATTATAAAGGCAGTTTTAAAAAATATTTTTTTTTAAGTTCTGGAAAGTTGTTCTAATGACTTTTAATGAAAATAATCTGTGTGTTCTGTGATAGATTCCCACTGTCCTTAGGGTTTAGTCTACAGTCCGTGGTACCACCAGGAGAAAGAGTTATCCAAAGAATCCAATTTCGAGTAGTTCCCTGTGTTGTATAGCATTAGTTATCAACGTGACACACCTGAAAAGAGGAAACTCCGCTGGGAAATTTACTCTATCCAACTGACCTGTGGGAAGGTCTGTGAGACATTTTCTTGATTGCTGAGTGACATGGGAGGGCGCAGCCCAATGTGGGTGGTGCCACTCATGAGCACGTGGTCCTGAGTTATACAGGAAAGCAGGCTGAGCAAAGACCAGAGGCAGGAGCCAGTAAGCAATGTTCTGCCATGGACTTTGCTTTAACTCCTCCTTCCAAGTTCCTGCTTTGAGTTCCTACTTTGCTTTCACTCAATGACAGACTATGATCAGGAGATGCAAGGCAAATAAGCCCTTCCTCCCCAAGTTGGATTTAGTTAATGTTTTATCACAGAGATAGGAAGCTAACTAAGACACTCTCTACCTGTGGTAGATACCATCCACAATTTCCAGCAGACTCCTTGACTTGCAGATAATAATAAACCCTATACATATTATATTTGTTCTGATACATTCTTACCTGTGTTCTAGTTCAATTTATAAATTGTCAATGCTGAGAAATGAAGAGGAGTAACTAAATAAAAATAGGGAAAAATAAATGTACTCAGTATTATATGTTGTATGAGTTCCCTCTCAGCTTATATGTGCACACATACATACATACATACATACATATGTGTCTATCTAGTACACAAAATGCATGCATTTGTACATGTTCTTATACCTATGCAATTCATGTATGTACATGCATATATATGTGGGTGTTTATATGTCTATGTAATAAACATATTCATGTATGTGTCCACATGTTGACACATTATATGCATGCTTCTTACTGATCTCCTGAATTCCAATCTCCTTTGACATGAACCTGAAACTTTATCTTGAGTTGTACCAAGCTAGTCTGCTTCACTTCCTTATATCTTAAGATGTGCTTTCCTTCTCAGAAATTTCTGCCTCTTCTAACAAGTATGTCTGTCCTCCTGCCATCAAAAAGGTCCACTGATGTCTACATGGTGGATGAGAAAAAAATTTTTATTAAATCCCTGAAATACATACAAGATACCCTGACCTATTATTGTTGAAAATAGCACAATTATGTTTACGATTATTCTTATTTCAAAAAATAAGAAAGAATAATTTGTTTTGGAGTATCTACAGAATACAGTTTTCAAGAACTGCATGATTGCAAGGTATATATGAGAAGATCTCTTTTGTGAGATATATGAGTTTTTGTGTCTACATGTGTGGGTACATGTGCATTTTGGGCAGGATGTACACAGAAATATTAATAAAGGTTGTTCTTGAGTAGAAAGTTTATAGGTATTAATTCTTTTCTACTAAGCAATAAAATATGATTAGCTATAGTTTTAATTTTCCTTTACTAGTAAAATGTCTTAGAGACATTAAAAGGTAAGCTCCAATTCCCACAATCTGATTTAAATGTTTGACTCTAAAATATACATAATAATAAATGTTTTGTATAGTCTCTATGTTCCTGAGCATTTATTAAATGAATAAGAATAGTGGAAGACATTTTGATAATACAAATATCATACACAAAGGCATTGAGCATCTAAAACTTACTGTTGCTCAAGAAAGACTTTATTTAATTAAAAGACAAGAGGAATCACAGTGAATATATTGAAAACAGAACAAGATATTTCAATTTCTCTTATTCAAAAGTAACAATTGTTCATAGCACAAAAGTGTTTTTCTTAATTTTGTTAATAGTGATAACTAGGTTTTGTTGTCATTGTGAGGTATAGAAAAGGTGAGAAAGATGACTAAGTAAGGTGACTGGAACTAAACAAATATAAACATCAGCCTCTCAAGACTAAGATCATTTATATCATGAATATTTTTGCTTTTATTCTTTTTCCCCCATTTTATAAAATATTTTTACTTCTAACAAGATATTAACCAAAATATAAGAACAGAAGAATCTGTAACAAAAAATGCAACGACTAACCCACATGCCATTCCACGATTCTTAGGTCTTGTGGATCTAAAGAGTCTCTACATAAACCCTGCTCCTCACGGACACGCTTTCATTGTGTGTACACAATTTCATGTCAAACAGGATGGAATTTTAGAGCTTTTCCCAGTGATGCAGATTTAAATGAATATCTTCATGCTGGAACTGTGTATTAGATGTTTGAGCCAAGGGAGACACAAGGTTTCCTGGTCCAGAGCAGGCTCTGCCAAAAGTTCCTATTAGACTGTCAGTCAGCTGTCATTAGGTGTCAAAAAGGATGAAGCTGCATATTTTGTTTCCTAATTTATTATTCCCACAAATCACAGTATACAAGGTGCTTCCAAACGTGTATGTGATAAGCATTAACAGTAACCAAATGTGTCAATATGTGGGTAAATATATCATAGAACCACCAACAATTAAGAAAATAAAATCTTTACAACCTAGTGCTTATAAATATTAAGCACTGACATATAATAGCAAACAAAGAATACTGTTCTCAATGTGTCTTAAACATTCAAAACTACACACTTAAACTGTTTTAGATAACCAATATGCACTTTGTTCAAGGCTTTAATAATCGCTATTAGGAAAAGTGTTTTAAAAGAAGACAGAGGGGCTAGATAGGTAGCTCAGCAGTTAAGATCACAGATTGCTCTTGCAGAGGACAACCTATGTTCAAGTCTCATAGCACCAGTATGTCTGATGCTGTGGCCTCTGTGGGCACCTGTCCTCATCTGCATGTATCCACACATTTCACATGCTCTGCACATAATGTAAAAAAAAAATAAATAAATAAAACTTTTTTAGTAAAAAGAAGTCAGATAATTCATTCCATATTCAAGCTGTCACTCAATCAAATGTCCTGGTACTCAGGTTGTATGCTCCACTAGCTTCACAGTGTTGAGAAGAAAAAGGAAGTCTCCTCCTGTCTAACAAGAATGGCAGAGTTCTGTTTAAATAAATAGACAAATCAGTTTCAATAAATGGCTACCAGGCCAGGATAGAATTGCTTCCTTTCACCCTTCATCTCTCCTCTTGTGTCTGCTTTCCACTGCTTCCCTACCCAGTCAGATTCTCCTCATAAAGGGAACAATGATAAGAACAGAAAGGACATAGAGCTA
This sequence comes from Eospalax fontanierii, assembly GCA_035773235.1. Taxonomy (NCBI): domain Eukaryota; kingdom Metazoa; phylum Chordata; class Mammalia; order Rodentia; family Spalacidae; genus Eospalax; species Eospalax fontanierii. The sequence continues at coordinate 45,507,648 of CM069547.1, read as the reverse complement.
GAATGACAGCAATTTAAGGAAGAGCACTGACTCTTTCTGACAAGATTCATTCTGAAAATATCTGGAAGACCTAGGACTTAATCCCACAACAAACCAAGGGTCTACTGCTGCTTTTATCTCCCTGGAGATGAGATCACAGAGGAGAGCTGGAATATATAAAAGAGGGGGTCACACTATTAGAGAAGGCCAACAAACCTTAGCTATGGACTCAGAGGTGCCCAGCTCAGGTACAGGCAACACAAAGGAAAAATTAACATAATTCTCTGGCTACCACACAGTCACAAAATATAATGTTCGGTAATTTTGTTCATTATGGATTCTGAATCAGTACTACTTGGAGGCATCAAATATGTAATAAGAAACTAAAATAGACATGGCACAAATTATCAAGGAATATCAGCAGACTCAGAGAAGTTCCTAAAGGCAGGATGCCTTTTGAAAAAAACATATTCAAATAGAAATGTAGGATCTAGAGCAGAAATTTCAGATTGTTTTGTATACAAATTAAGAGTGGGAACAATTAGATCATGAAAAATGAGATTTAGCACATGGCTACCTTTCTGCTGAGACCTGCACAGTCTATACTCTTCAGATACCAACAGGAGAGCAAGGGGACCATAAGTCGAGAGTGTTAAAGTTGGCCCTGTACTCTATCCTGATGCCTTGCTAAAACTTCTAGAAGGTTCTTCCTAGTCATTACAGAATGAAACATTGGGTATAGAAAATATTGTCTGGGACTCAAGCAAATATGTTTTTTCTATCTGTGTGGATTAACAGCAAAGGATTAACAAGTCCTACCTCTGTGATACCCACTGAACTTAGTTTTCTATTTTATTGTGTTCACCCATTCATCCTTTCAGGAACTCCATGAGGTCAGTAAAATTCTTTTCTCATTTTTATAGATACAAAATGCAGGGACACAAAATGACTGAAGTTAACCTAGGTGCTGATTAGCAAGTCTGAGAGCTGAAGCCAGGTTCCTGGGGCTTGGAACGCATACATTTTATCTCCAAAACATAGTGGAAGATAAGCCTTCACAGCCTTAGGGCATTACTAAGAAAATAACACTTAAATAAGAATGTCAAGATGCCACAAAGCTGAAATATCATTTAAACCAAAGAACCTTGGTAAAGCTGTATCTGTACTGATGTTTAAACAGTGAAGTGACTACATATACCTCAGGCAAGATGGGCTAGATAAACCTTTAGAACAATCCCAGAATCTAGTCACACAACAGAGAAAATGTGTATTATTAATTCTATATCTTAACCATTAGCAAGAAAACTCTGGTTCTTATTGCTCCTCTGGGTACATGGTCCAACATGTGTATATTTTCATTTTAAGATTTTCAGTTGTTTGTGTATAGGGGTGTGTGTGTGTGTGTGTGTGTGTGTGTGTGTGTGTGTGCCATATATGTGCTTACACTTTGGAGGCCAGAATGAGGCATAATATCCTCTGGAGCTGGATTTACAGGTGGTTGTGAGCTGTTAGATGTGAGTGCTGGGAATCAAAATTAGGTCCTCTTGAACAATAGAATGCTTCACCAATGAACCATCTCTCCAGCACACATCCCCAAGTATACACTTTTGTTGGGCATAATGCAAGGTGGGTGCAGCTAGGCCACCTGCTAGGAGGAATACAGGAATGGCTCCTGTGGGTGTGGTGTTCTGTTCTGGCTAGACATGAGACCAGAACCTGGAAAGAACTGCCTACCTGGGGACAAACTTACTATTGGCTGTATTTGGGACCCCACCCCACAAGGTCATTGGCTATCCAGGCCTATAAGAGCTTGTGCATCTATTCAATAAACGAGTTGGCAATCTGCTTCCCATCCATCTCCCATAGTCTGTGTCTACTCGCCCCAACCCCACTCAGGCTGGCCCCCCCCTCGGTCCCTTTGGGCTGGCCTCTAGTGATGTGACCTCTGATACACTTTAATGTTGGTTTCTGTTAATACAATTTCCCAGAAGGTACTGAAATAAGAACTAATATGTCCAGATTAACAAGCACCAAAATATCATATATATAATGAAATTTTTCAATATCCTTCCTTCTATACTTTGGGAATATACATGGTTGTAATCTATAGCCACCTACAGTGCATGGCATACCAAAATCTCTTACTCTTCTCGATCTATAACTGAGTACACATTGATCAACAAAACCCCATTCACCTGCACAACTCTCTCCTCTCTGATAGTCACCACTATACTCTGAACTTCTATGAAATCGCTGCTCTTATATTTTTATATATCTTTATATTTATATGCAGTATTTTTCTTTCTGTATCAGGAATATTTTACTTACGATAATGATTTTCCTGTTCCATCGATTTTGTAAAGACAAGATTTTAGCGTGTGTGCGTGTGTGTGTGTAATCACATTTTATTTATCCAGTTTCTCCTGAAGGATGCTTATTTGGTTTCCACTTACTGACTAGTGCACATGCTGCAATGAATACAGAATGACAGATGACTCTTTAATCTAGTGATTGAATTTCCTTTGGACAGGTAATAAGAACTATAGTGATGCTTGGATCATACAGTAACTCAGTTCTTCATTTTGTTCTGGAAACCACTTAGTTCTCCATAATGAGTGTATCAGAGGATATTTGTCTCCTCATCTACCAGTACCTGTGATCTTTAGTCCCTTTGAAAGTGCTATTTTCTCTGTGGTGACGTGATATCCTATTGGGGTTTTATTAAGCATTTTACCAGTATCTATTCATTGTAGAAAATTCTGCCTTTCATAATGACATTTTCCTTCAAGTACATCATGTACTGTGAACATATCCACTTATCTGACCTTCTGTATGCCTTCCTCCTCCTCCTCTGACTGATACCTAATGGTGTTAGACATGTCCCATACACCTGCTGGCCATTCCTATACCTTCTTTTGAGAAATATCTATTTAAATTCATTCTCTACTTTTAAATCTGGATATTTGAATTTTTTGCTTCTGAGTTTTGGAGTTCCTTGTATATTCTGGATATTATTACTTTGTGAGATGTGTAGTTTGAACACATTTCTCCCATTCTGTAAGTTAGCTCTGTATCCTGTTGATCACTTCCCTTAAGGGACAAAATGAGGTAACCCCACTATTTTATCATTGCTTCAGTGTCTGCAAGTTTAGGGTATTTAAACAAAAATATCTGCCTATTGAAAAGTCCTGAAGCATTCATTTCTCCTGTGTTCTCCAAGCAAACTCATACTTTCAGGCTTCAGATTGGTCTTTAGCCCATTTTAAGCTTAATTTTATAACTCATGCTAAACAGAGAACAAAGCTCACTCTTTCAAATGTGAGCTTGCAATTTCTCTAGCATCATTCATTGGAAAGACTTTCTTGTTTGGTATCTGTGTTAAAACTATGCAAGACAATTTGTTTCATAAACACACTCAAAATCAAAATAAAGGTGAACTTTATCACTTAGAATTAGTCAAACTGCACATTTTGGACACTGTCTTCCAGCATGCCAATCTAACATGAACTTCAAGGAAATGAGGTCCAAAGACAGTCTGAAGCAAGAATTTGCACAAACTGTCCCCATCTCTGACTCTAAATACATGTTCAGCAGTCTCCAAAGGCGCCCATGATTTGTAGGTAGTTATTAGCATTCTTAACGGTCACTGAGAACAGACTCCTTCCTTATAATCAGTACTTACACCACCAAGAGCTCGAACTGCAGGATTTTGACTACTGATCAAAGAATGTGGTCTGAGTCATATTTCTGGTTCTGAGTGGAGACATATCATTCAAAACATTCCCCAAAGTTTATTAACTTGCTGAAAGCTTTCTAGTGATGAACAAGGATGTAGCATTTTCCCCTTTCCTAGGAGTTAATCTTAAAGAGTTGTCAATCACCTGGACAAGAATACACCCTTCAGAGAAGGCTGTCTTTTCTAGAGGCTTTAGAAGTAGCACAAACCTCCCTTTAAGGCAGGCCACTGTCCACTTTCACCGCTGTTGAGTGTTCTACTTACTCCGTATTGAACGCTGCCTGTCTCCTGCACTGTGCTCTGAGAAACTCATGTTCATCTTTTCAGTGGACATCACTAGAACCAGGAAGCTGAAGGGAGACCAGACCAAGATTCCAGTGGTCAAAAAAAGAGGAGGCTCACATCGCCACACCTGTATCATGACCTTAGTACTTTTCAAGCTACTTTCAAGTACTGTTCCATGATTTATAAAGCATTTAATGAGCAACAGATGCTAACTTTTAAACATTACATGTGCTGTTTGTTTTCATTTGTCATGATGAATTTCGTTAATAAATTTTCTAAGCATAATTTATGAAAAGACTTTTAAGGAGAAGAGAAGCTTTCATGGGCAAAATATGTTGTTATTATTTTGGCACCTTATTATAATAATAATTATAAATAATTATTCTTCCTAGTTTTAAGTAAGTGATTATGAAGTGAATCAATGCAGTTTTCTTCATGTCATATACATTTAGAACTTTATGCATGTAACCATTACTTTTCTAACACTTTTCTGTGCCCAATTCTTCTCAGACTTCAATTTCACATTTACTGACAAGTTAATATTTTCCTTTAGCTAAATGATATTCTGCTCAATTTTAAGTGAGCAATTTCTATTTCACATCTTCTAATTTGGTAATTATATTAGTTACCTTTCTCATTGCTGCAAACTGCATGTTAAGAAAGAAAGGTTTTAGTCCCAGTTCGATGTCGTAGAGCTCCTGTGGCAGGGAACACATTGATGTATGAATTGAAAGACACTTGGCTTCATCTAAGAAGCAGATAAGGAATTGCTGGTGCCCGGCTCTCGTTCTCCTTTTTATTCAGGCCAGGAACCCAGTCATATAACGATGCCATGCATATTAAGTCTAGGTCGTCCCTTCCTCAGCTAAACCTCTCTGGATACATCCTGATAGACTTTCCAAGAGTTTTGACTCCTAACTGATTCTAAAGCCATCATGTTGACAACCAAATAGAACCTTCAAGGCAATAAATTCTGACGTATGTAACCCACTATTAATTAAAATTATATTTGTGTGCTTTGGAGATGGCTCAGAGTGTAAAGTGCTTGCAACACAAGCACGAGGACCTGAGTTTCATCCTAAGAACCTGTGTAAAAAACACAACTTTTTGCCAAGAAGGTGGAGTTAGGCAGATACCTAGTTCACTAACCAGCCAGTCTAGCCTCGTTGTCAAAATCCAGGTCAGTGAGAACCTCTGTCTCGAAAAACGAAGTGGACGGCTCTTGAGGAACACAACCTGTGATTGACCTTTGGGCTCCACATGCACCTGTACCTGCACACCCACATGCTCATGCACACGCACACACACACACACACATATGCACACACACACACACACACAGACACACGCAGTGAGCACACAATTTACTTGGAGAAGTTAAATTCAGGTCTTTTAAAAAAGAAGTTAAATGTTTTTATTTATCATGTTCAGTCTCAGCCTCCTAAATATAATTTCCACATTTGCATCTACTTTCTGTTTGTCAGGCAAGATGAAAATGTGGTCATTGTTATTCTGTTCTTACCAAAAGCAGAACTCGCATTATTCAGTTTTCGTTCCTAATGCATGTATGAGCTATGCTCTCTTCAGGCTCCTGTTCTTATAATTAAATTGATTTGAAAATTTTAAATTTTAATATTCTAGAAGAGGGAGGATCAATATCAGAATGTAAGATTTTAAATCAAGATGCCCCAAGTGATAGGGTAAGGACTCAACAAAGTTATCCTAAAATTTATCTGAAGAAATAAATAAAACAACAAAGAATTATTGAACAGAAAAAGAGAAAGAAAGTGATTCACTCTATCAAAATGTAACATAAGAATAAAAAGACAGATCAATGAAATAAAACAGTGCTATTCTAATAAAAAAGAATTTAATAAGGACAAGGTTAATATGTCATGAATTTGTATAGGTTAATCACTTATACTAATATTAAAATTTATATATAATAGAACTATGGCTATACCTCATACCATTTAATCAAAATCGATTCTATAATGAATTATAAAGTTACACACAAAAGCATATGTAAATAAACATGTAAAAAGTAATGTGACTGCCAGTGGAGAAGAATAAAGTTCTAACTGGAAAATCAAATATGAAAAGCATAAAGTAAATGTTCATGGCTTTGGAACACCAAATAATATTTTTCTTTTCAAATGATATATAAAGAATATGAAAAATAAACTGGGATGCCATATTGCATGATTACAAACACGATAAATTCATGTTAAGAGTTTTGCTAGTCACTAAAATTAATTTTAAAAGTTGAGAATGGATTAGTTGTATTTTCAAAGATACATAAAAAAACAGCATGAAAAATCATATGAAAGCATTTCCTAGAAATAAAAAGTACAAATGATAAAACCAGAAAGTGCAAAATCACCTCATAACTTAACTTAAAAAAAGTTCCAGCTGGTCATGGTGAGAACATGTCTTTAACCCCTGAGCAGGCAGAGGCAGGTGGATCTCTGTAAATTCGAGGTAAGCCTGCTCCATACACTGAATGGGAACCCAGCCAGCCAGGACCATACAGTGAGACCCTTCCTCAAATAAAGAAAAGTATCCTTCGTTGCTGATGGATTTCAACATCTTTCAAGTTTGGCTAATTATTTGCACTTTACATTTTAAGAACCTTGACAATGTTGTGTCATTTAGCAATTTAATTTCACGTTTTCTAATTTTATTTAAGGAAACATAGTAATCATAATATGGTGTTAAAGAAAAAGAATGAAATATACATGTACTACCTGAAAAATGAATTTAATAGTTAAACACACCTAAGCTTAGTCTGTGGCTAACTCTAGAATATGAAGGTGTGCCTGAGTTTTATGAGGCAATATTATATTTATGGTCATAAAGTGATTTGACATTCCTCACTTTTTCATCTGTTGCTGAGGTGGTAATTCTGATAGACTATTTCATTCTATTAGAAACTGAAATAAACCCCTCCCCAGAATCTGACAGCCAGTTTGGAATGACATAAACTGTCTAATAAGCTCAGAGGTGAGAGAAGTCTCTTTTCTCTGTGTGTCTGTCAGTATGAAGTTTAAATCCTTCTGCTGATAGTCAGGCAATTTCAGTATTAAGTTCTTAAATCCGGATGAAGCAGTGGTGGGGACAGAGCAATTTTCTATGGACATACATTCTTCATTATGTCAGTTCACTTACAGCTACTGCTTCAGGGTGACCTTGAAAGGAAACTCCCTGAAGAGATGGAAGTTGGTTACTGTTCTCTATGGAAGACTGTAGCCAAGCTCAATAGGGAATGAGAAGTTAGTTGATTTTTCAGGGGAGCATGTGGCCCCATTGCTGTGAGTTTAAAATGAGGACAGATACCATAAAAGAAGTCATATTATCTCTATAGAGAAGTCTACCAACTTCATGTGTTTAAAACCACATACCTTGGGCTAGAGAGAGCGCTCAGTGGTAACTTGCTGCTTCTGCAGAGGACTGAGGTTAGATTCTTAGCATCTATGTGGAGTAGCTCACAAACCACCTAGAACTCCAGTTCCAGGGGATCTAATGCCCTCTTCTGGCCTCTCTGGGCATTGCATGCACTTGATGCAAACACATAAAATAAAACAAAGGAATATCAAATTAATAATAAAATAAATAATTTTAACAAATATTTTAAAATTTAAATATGTCATACATAACTACTAAATTATTGAACAGAGACTAAAACAGGCAAGCTCTTTTGCCTAGCACCTATTTCAGAGCTTTCCAGCCAGCCCTCATTTCAATCATCCATATTTTGGGAGACTTTTTAAGATGCTTCCACAAGTCACAAGTCCCAGAGACACTACTTCATCCCTCTGATATGGATTCAACAGAGAAGCAATGGACAGTTGTGTTAGATGTTCTCTGGACAAGGATTAAATCAACAAGGCAAGTAAAGTCTTAATGTGCAGTCCAGACTTGTGAATGAGATTGGATATACTTTGGTCCAACTCACACAAATGTGCCTGATGGCTATTTGGACTAAATTATACAAGTTCTCAGATGTAATGGCTTTCCCTATATATACAAAGATGTAGTGTAAGCGAGCTGTAACCCTGCATCTGGGCCTTATGATTTTCGAATTTCTTTAGAAAAGGTCAATGAATAGCTACTGGTGAGTTCAAACACTTCCCTACAGAATTTAATCCCATTGTTCTCCCTGCATACAACTGTTTGCCCCAATTATCTCTGAGCCCTGTCCCACATTGTTCTTGTTTCTCATGTACATGCCTATAAACACACTCTACCCATATTCTTATTTACACAGTCTCTGTACTGTAACCAAGTTTTTGATTTGGAATTAAATGTAATAACTCAAACCTTACAAAAATCAAACTTTGAACTTGGTTAGTACTTCTGTACTATATAGTTTTCAGTTTTCAATGACACCTTTGGGTGTAGGGTGCCTCAAATGAGGAAATTTGTACACAGGGTTTGCCCACGGCCTTGTCTGTGGGGTATTTTCATGACAAATGAATGATGTGAGCTGGCTTAGCCCACTGTGGGTGGTGCCACCCCTGAATAGATGGTGCTGTGCTTTCTAAGAAAGCATGCTGAGTTCAGGCAAGAGGAGCAAGTCAATACACAGTTTACTTCCATGGTCTGTGCTCCAGAATTCGGCTCTGAGTTCTTGCTTTGACTTCCCCTAATGATGGAAAATGTGCTCTAAACCAAATATATCCTTACCTCTCCAAGTTGATTTTAGTCATTGTTTTTATCACAGCACTAGAACAGCTTCTGTAAAACATGTCTGGAAAGCTGAAGAATGTTTATAAATTGAGATTGGGTACCTATCAGCTGTCAGATTATCACAGTGGAAATAAGTGTGGGTCGGGAGACAGTAAAGGGTAAAAACATCTGTGAGTTCATGGCTTTCAAATGATATCGCCTACCCTAGTTGAGGATCTATTGGCAGGTGATGGATGCTAAGGGAGGGAGTGTAACTATTCTTTGGTGGCTGTCCATGCGACAGTGGATGACCTCACATCCCACCATATGTGGGCAACATCAATTGGAAGCAGAGAGTTATGAAAAAAGGGAAGAGAACAGTCTTACAATCCCTGCACTCCAATCAGCTGTTCTAGCTGGCTTAGGCCTCTCAGCTCCACACAGCTAAGCTGGTTAGACCTTCCTGTGCTGTCCGCACCACTGCCTTGAACATAGGCCACCTCCTCTTTAGTCTCAACTGAGAGTTGTGGATTCAGATGGCCAGAACCCAGCAACTGAATCCCCATAATCTTGAACTGGACCTACGCCCCGTCACTCTGCTCGAGAGCTCTTGACTAGCCAACTTGGAACCATCTTGTCCTCCAATAAAACTATGAAGGGAGAACTGAAGACCAGACCAACTACTCACCTAATCAGAAAGAAATGAAGCTACATTAATAATATAAACAGAAACAAACTTCAACTAAACAAAGGCAGGCTAGAATTCTTATCAGACAAATAACCAACCAAAAAAATCCATATGCCCAGATCAAAATGCAAAACACAAATACGAAATATTTGTGAAAAATATAATAATATGAAAAAAATCAAGATAATACATCCCCACAAAAACCCATCAGTCCTATGGAAGTTTACTTACAATGAGAACTACCCAAAGGAACCTAGAACACAGAATTTAAAAGAACACTCAAAATGATCAAATATTTCAATGAATTTAAAGAACACAGAAACAACTCAAGAACTCCAAGAGCATAGGAATAAAGGCCCATCTGAAGCTCAAGAAAATTTGAATATATGGCTGAGTGAAATGACAAAGACAATTCAGGACTTAAAAAGCAAATTTACAGAAGACACAGAAATAAATAAAATCAAGATGGAATTGAAAAACTCCATAAGCCACCTTGAAATGACATGAGAAAGCTGTATATAAAAAGCTAGATATTTAAAAAGCTCACTATTTTAGAAGAAAATTTCCCTAAACTAAGGAAAGACATACCTATACAGATACAAGAAGGACACAGAACACCACTTAGACAAGGCTAGATCAGAAACTCCCTAAACCATATCACAGAAAATAAAAAACTAAATGACAGAAAAGAGAGGGTACTGAAAGCTGCAAAAAAAGTCACATGTGAAAGAATGTCCTTCAGAATTAGAGCTGACTTTCAAATGCAAGCTATAAAAACCAGAAGGGCCTGGATCAAAGTATTCCATGTTCAAAATTACCCTAAATGACGACCCAGAATATTTTAACCCACAAATTTCTTTATCATAATCAAAGGGGAAAAGAAAATATTCAGCAATACAAAATGATGAAAGAATCCATGTCTATGAAAGTGCCCTACAGAAAACATATGAAGTAATATGAAGGACACAAAAAGGAATGAACACTCTAAGGGGCTACAGAAAAAAAAAAACAGATGAAATTATAAAGCAAGAGAAACATAAAATAAGACTAAAAAATATAAATTAAAATGATAGGAAAACAACTCAAAGAGGTAATGGATCTAAGAGATTGTTCTTTAAAAAGATAAGTAAAATAGATGGATTCTTAGCCCAGCTAACCAAAACAAAAAAGAACAAATCCAAATCAACAAAATCAGTGGTGAAATGGCAACCATTACAACACCAAAATGATTCAGAATATTGAAGGATGATACTTTAAAATTTTATATTCTATTAAATTAGAAAATCTAAATGTAATGGAAGAATTTTAATTCAGTGGATCTACCAAAGTTAAATCAAGAAATGATTGGTAGTTTAAACAAACTTATAAAGAATAGGGAAACGGAGACACTAATCCAAAGTCTCCCACATAAAACAGCCCAGGCCCAGACAGAGTCACAGTCAAATGTTACCAGGCCTTCACAGAAAGTCTACAACTAATATTACTTAAATTACTTAAAAAAATAGAAACAGAGGAAGAATTTCCAAACTCCTTATATGATGCCAGCATTATTCTAATACCAAAACCAGCAAAAGTAACAACATAAAAGAGAAAACTATAGGCCCATATTCATAAAGAACATAACTGAAAAGGTTCTAACAAAGTATTTGCCAATTTCATAGAAACACAAATGAAAAAGTTCATCCACCATGACCAGGTAGGCTTTATTTCAGACATTCAGGGATGGGTCAATATATGTAAGTCAATAAATGTAGTAAATTATATAAGTGGACTTAAAGACAAAAACCACATGATCATCTCAATAGATGCAGAAAAGGCCAATGACAAAATACAACATTTTCTCATGATGAAAGTCCTAGAGGGAACTGATCTGGAGAGAACATACCTCAACATAAAAAAAGCTATATACAACACACACACACACACACACACACACACACACACCATCATTTTAAATGGAAGAAAATGGAAGCATTCCCATTAAATACAGGAAACAGACAAGGCTGTCTACAATCTATACTCCTCTATATAGTGCTCAAAACTCTTACTAGATCAAAAAGGCAGGAGAAGAAATTAAAAGGTTATTAATTGGAATAGAATAGGTCAATTTATTACCATTTTCAGATGTTGATAAATGATCAACAATTTCAGTTACAAAAATTAGTATCTTTTCCATATATACATATCAAGCAATAAGAGAAAGTCTTCATGGAAACAGACCCATTCACAAGAGCCTCCAAAAATTTCTAGGACTAAACCTAACCAAAGACATTAATGTCATTTACAATGAAACTTTTAAATCCTTGAAGTAAGAGACTGGAGAAGACAGAAGGTGATGGAAAGACCTCCTGGGGTCATGAGTGGGTAGAATTAATATTGTGAAAATAACAATCCTACAGAAAGAAATTTATAAATTCAACTCAATCCTAATCAAAATTCCCATGACATTCTTCATAGAATTATAAAAAAAAAACCATAAAATTCATGTGGAACTATAAACAATCCTAGATAGACAAAGCAATCCTGAGCACAAAAAGCAAGGCTGGAAGTTTATTATATTACAGAGCTATAGTCATAAAAATAACTTGGTACTGAGAAAAAAACATATAAACAGATCAATGGAACATAACTGAAGAACCAAACATGAGAGCGTGCAATTTTACCTCTTGATATTTGACAAAGGTGTCAAGAACACACACTGGAGGAAAGACAGCATCCTCAACAAATGGTCCTGGCAAAACTGAAACTCCATGTGGAGAACAATGAAATATGTCCTATCTGATCTACCACACAAAACTCAACTCCAAATATGTCAAAGTCCTAAATGTGAAACCTGAAAATCTGAAACTGTTAGAAGAAAATATAGGTCCCTTACAAGACATAGGTGCAGGAAAGGACCTTCTAAATAAGACAACAGTTGCTCAGGAACTAAGGTGAACAACTGAAAATTTAGACTCCATTAAACTAAAATCTTCTGTACAGCAATATAAACAATTGACTGAGTGATGAGAAAGCCCATAGAGTGAGAGAAAATATTCTTCAGCTACAGACGTGACAGAGGATTAATATCTAAAATATATAAAGAACTCACAAAACCAAGAAGCAAGAAAATATTGGCCCAGTTAAAAGATGGACTATGGATCTGAAAATAGAGCTTTTAAAAGAGAATTTCTTAAAAGCTAAGAAACACTTTAAAATGTGTTCAACCCATTCTTAGTAATTACTGAAATGAAAATTAAAGCCACTTTTAAGAGTTCATCTAATCCCAGTCAGTATGGCTAAGATTAAGAGAACAAATAACACTAAATGCTGGCATACATGCAGAGAAAAGAAACGCTCGTCTACTGTTGGTGAGATTGAAAACAATCGCTGTGGAAATCAGTATGGAGAATGCTTAAAAAACTAAAAAATAAATCTACCATATAATCTGGTTCATCATCTTTAAGGGAGGAATACTAGATAAGTTGACCAGAGTCAATGGATGAACTCGCACTGAAAGACATCTAGGAATGCAAACCTGATTTGATAGGCCTTAACATATATGACAGAATGCGTGAAATCCACGAGGGAGTGAAGGGAGGGCAGACCGGTGATGGGGTCTAAACATGAGTAAGACGTATTAAACACACAAAAATTCAATTTAAAAATAGAAAAGAGAAACAGGAGTAAGGCATGGTGGCACCTGCCTTTAATCCAAGCACTGAGGAGTCAAGGGCAGGTGAACCTCTGTGAGACTGAGGCCAACCTGGTCTGCAAAGGGAGTACAGGCCAGCTGGGGCTAAAGGGAGACCTTGACTCAAAAGAAAAAGTAACAGAACTTGAAGGCTATGAAGGTGGAAGGGAGATGTGCTGAAGTGGGAGGTCTAAGATAGTTTGTGGGAGGGGTGGGGAAGCTCTAACCACGATGCATTATATTCCTATATGAAACTATCAAAGAAGTTATTCCACTGTTCAAAAATTAAATAATTAAATAATGTTATTCTGTTCATTCCAACCAAATATGACATATATTTTGATGGCCTTTTATGAATCTGACTAATAAAAATAGATGCACAATATAGCTCTTATCTTAATAATTCGTATAACTCAAAGGTACACTAAAGAGAGCTCTGAAAATATCGAGGAGCCTAGAAGGCTTTTTTTCTCAGAAATGTAAGTGGAAGGACTAAAAACATTTCAATACCCTGGGAAATGCTCATAATTTAATGATACAAACAAGAGAAAATCTTCACACATACACACACACACACACACACACACACACAAAAAAAAAAAAAAAAAAAAAAAACAGAAGAAGGGAGGAAAGACGGTATGGGAAATTTCTGTCCACAGGAAAGAATAACAGGAACAGAGCATGGTCATGGGACATCCAAGGCACATCATATTTTTCAACTGCCTTTAGTAAGAGACAGGACAAGAACTAATGAGAGGGATTGTCCTTCCACCAAGAGTACACCAAGAGCATTTCTTCAAATCGGTAGAGCATGAAATAAAGCCTACACACAGACACATGAGAGTCCATGTTATTATGGGATCCCTTTGAAGGTTTGAGATGTCATGTCCACCTGTTTGCCTTGCTGTTCAAGGAAAATGAATTTCACCAAAGGGTTTGTTTGCAAATATGCTCACTTTCTCAGAATTGGAATTTTATTTGAAATGCTAGCACAAATCTCTCCCAAGGTGAGATTCAGCCAAAGTAAGAACTAAATAGATCACTTTTAAACCCAACATGAACAAATGGAAAGCTTGAAAATGAAACAGAACTCCACAAAGCCTATGTGTGAATAATTTATAAACAGCATAAGTGGGAGAATGCAGCACATAGGCAAAAGGAAAAGGGATTTCAGAGAAAGAAAAACACGAAACAGAAGATCAGTGCAGTGAAATATCATTACATACTCAGTCATGGAGTAAATTTGAAACCTGACAGTTGTAAGTATCATCAAGCATGTGGCATAACCCACACTCTCATACATTATGGATGGGAAGATAACATAGCACAGCTACAATGGAAAAAGCTTTGCTGGCTTCATTCAGACTTCAGCATAGTTGTTATATTTTTACTGAACTTAGGGTCACAACCTGTGCTCCAACAAGCTAGGCTGAGACACCTGTCCTCTGTAAGCCAATTAAAACAGCCAAACTAAAGTAAAAACTGCAGGGAGTAGGGGAGGGTATTTATTCACTGTGGACACACTGGGACAAGGGAGAAAGAGTTTCAGTGTCCTGTACTCTGAAAGTCCATCTCTGAGGTTCTGAAGTGAGTGGTTAAATTACAATAGAGGACCATAGGTACACATATGTGGCTCCAGTCAAGATGTGGTCCAACCTGAATATGCACCGATCATTGTATCTTCTGTTACATGGTCTACCAAGTTATAAATCTCTTTCCAAGAAAACAGTCTTCCTTCTCTCTGACAAAAACTTAGGCCTTCCTCTTCTCCCAGCATGAGATTCCTGAGGCATTCTAATTACTTGGGGGCCATCATTTCAATAGTCTTAGAGACTAAGCATCCCCAGATTAACTTCATTGCTGTCAGGACAGAATATGATTTGGCAATTCCAACTTTATATCAATAATAAGATAAGACATTACTGCAAAAAGATGAGCATAAAATTATATACAGTGAGTGGTTTTTGTCTTCTTTCCAATTGGTTATTTTTGTTGCTTTGTTTTGCAGAGATAGGGACTGAACTCAGGACTTTGCACAAGCTACACAAATACAACAGCAGTGAGCTATATCCCCAGCCTGTGAGGTAGTTTTCTATACAATGTTCCAAGTCAAAATCAAGCCAAATATATTTCAATAAGTGAACGAAAGAACTATGGCATAGCTGAACCATGAAAAGATATCCAGTTGCAAAAATTTGCCAATAACTACAATTACTTGGATGAGTCTCATAAATGACAGTGAATAAAAGCCACTCATAAATATTCATGTTTTATGATTGATCTCATAATATTCCTAAGTATACAAAACTGATTTTTCATTTAAAAAATGAGAATAGGGGTTGGATTGATGGCTCAGTGGTTAAGACCACTGACTGCTCTTACATAGGAACAAGGTTTGATTCCCAGCACCCACATGGTGGCTAATAATCATCTGTAACTCCATTTCAAAGGGTTCTGACACTCCCTTCTGACCTCCATGAACTTGCATGTACATGTATATATATATATATATATATATATATATATATATATATATATATATATGTATCATTCTGCTCCAGAATGAACAATCTATGAAGGGTGGCCATGAGGATGCCATAGTCCTCTTTATGATGTAGCCTTCAAGTAACACATCATCACTTCTACCCTGTTCTGTTTGTCATATAGGCCAATTCTTACGCAGTGTCATAGGGAACAACACAAGGAGGTGAAGATCATCCCAGTGCGTCTTCCATAAGGATAGAGGTCTTTTAAATAAGTCTCCTGGAAGATGGACAGATGAATGAATATACTAATAGACATAAGAGTAACACGTATAGCAAGTTAACCATTGTGGAATATAGAAGGGAGGTATACAGCCATATTTTCATTTCTGTTCCTGTGACAAAATATTCTCGCCAAAAGTAACATAGGAGAGGAAACGATTTATTTGACTTGCAGTTTCAGGTCCATTATGGGAAAGTCAAATCAGGAGTCTTTCCACTTCAATTAACCATCAAGACAGTCCCCCACAGCCACACCAACAGGCCATCCTGATCTAGATTAACTCCTTTGTTGAAACTCTCTTCCCAGGTTGTGTCAAGTTGACAGTTAAAATGAACACACACACACACACACACACACACACACACACACACACACACATATATATATATATATATATATATATATATATATATATATATATATATACTAGTATATGTATATACTAGTTACGCTTGTGGGACAGGGACCATAATACTCAACAGAACAACTTAATTGGTAAAGATTCCTATGGGTTCACAGTTACAAAGAGCTTCAGTCTCTCATGGTTAGAGAAATACCTGAGCAGCTCAGTCCATGATGGTGGGAACATGTGGTAGTGGCTGTTCACATCACATGTTCATGAAGCAGAATTTGCACAGTAAGAACCAGAGACTGTCACAGTCCTCAAAGGCTCGACGCTAGTGACCTGCTTCCACCAATAAGAGCAGCTAATTTCCAAAATAGCACTGTTACCTAGACAGGAAGCATGGAAAAATTTAAGCCCAGGAGACGTTTCAGACTCACACAGTGTAATGTGGCTATATACTTCAGCCAACTTTTCTATCTGTTGTAAAATTTCTATTTGTTGTAAAATAAAGGAAGTCATTATATCCTAAGAAGACACGATCCCCTCTAAACAGAAAAGGGGATCCAGAAGAGCTCAATAAGATTGGAAGGCAAAGATACTTAAAGGGAAGTAGGATAAGACAGTGGTGCTTTTACAGTATATCAGAGGAAGTATTTGCACTGGGTACCCAGCAGAAAAGCCAGAGACAGAGCAGAGTAGCAGAGTACACTCCTATCTGTCCACAGAAAGCAGGAGTGCTGCTGACTCAGGTGGTGGCGAAACAAAGAATGGTTTAGGGTTGTTTTTTGAGAGAAAAGAGTGAAAAGCTGTGCTTTAGTGAACTAATATCTGAGGACTAGATCAGAGAAAATGTGACATGTGCGCTGGTGAAGACTACCTACAAACACTCAGATTAGACATACATATCCTCTTGGATAGGAGCACGATCCAGCGCAGATGATGCTGGTGTTGATACTGAGAAATGAAGTGAGGACACATGACTGGAGATGGGAAAGCATAACAGTTAAGAATTTTCTCTCTGAAACGCCATTTTATTTAATTCTGTGTCTTTCCAGATTTCACATGATATAGGATTGTTTTTCTCTAATTGTCATTAATAAAATTTAGTTTAATGTAAAGACATGATAGGCAAACATTATACAAGAAGAGACATAGAATCACCTTGTGTTAGATCGATAGCTTTTTAAAGACCATGTTCTTATAATGAAGCTTTTCATATATAAGACGCTGTGGTGAACTACAACTCCTAGGTCTGTGTTTGTCTCTGTCTTTTTTTATTAGAAAAATAATGTGAGTCATTGTATATGAGTACGCTGCATATTAATAGGGACAAATCAAAGCTAAAAGTCACAGGCCCACACTCTGAACCTGAGAAACATGGAGGGGCAGACAGGAGCTAAAGGCAGATCCCTGCGCTGTGTGCTCTGCCCCCACAGCTCCTCCACAGAAAATAGACAGGGATCTCCGCCATGGGCAACACAAAGAAGCACATGCAGACATGGCAGTTCAGGACAACATGTGCCAGACAGCGTAGAGGCTGGGACAGTTCTACCCTCCAGTTGTCTTCAACTTGAATGAAACACTGAATCTGGGATGATGGTGCTTAAAGGGGTTAAGAAGACCAGAACTAAGTACAAGAGGCCTGCCCCTTACACATCAAGGGTCTGGGAAGATGTCAGAACCATGGCTTCATGCAATTTTAACAGAACATAAATATCACAGGAGAAATAGCACGCAGTCTCCTAACACCACTGCTTAGCTTCAAAAATGTGTTGATGCTTGGTATTCTCTCTCTCTCTCTCTCGTCTTTCTCCTCCTGTACCCCAAGATGACTTCAAATTTGCTGTGTAGCTGAGAATGATCTTAGACACCTGATCTTCCGGCCTCCACCTCCAATGAGCTGCGCTTACAGACAGGCGGATCACCATACTGGTTTATCTTGGGTCAAATGAACAAATAACAGAAACTCTGAGATTGCCCCTTGCCTATGGCATCCTCTATCTTAGTGACCATTACCACTGTCATCATCAAACACCTGACCAGAAGCACATTAAGGAAAGAGAGGTTTATTTTGGTTCAAGGCTTGAAGAGATATAGAATATCATGATGGGAAATGCAAGGTAGAAGAAGCCACCGATGGCTGATGACATTGTAATAGCAGTCAGGAGGCAGAGAGCAAGACTCTACCAGACAAGAACAGTCTCCAATACAAGACCTCAACAAATATGGTACCACAGCTTCCTAAACAGCCACCGGCTGAAATATGGTACCACAGCTTCCTAAACAGCCACCGGCTGAAAACCAGGTATGTGGAAGGGTCACTTTATATTCACATCTTCATGCAGAGCAAGCTAAGGTAGAGATTGTCAGCTTGGTAAGTGATGAGGGCATAGCGTGCACCTGCTGCTGGGAGACAATTTGCTTTGCACCTGGATTTGCTGTCACAACATGCAGTCTTGTGAGGACTGTGTTCTGCAGGTGTGCTAGGATTTCCTTAAGGCAGCAAGCATGTCCCTGCAATACCTAAGAGCAAAATAAATCCTTCCCAATTAAGGAGCTCTGTGGAACAGCAGGGAAAGTACTCTTTCAGAATTTCAATTTTTATTAAAAAATAAACACATTTTTGTGTATGTGTCATGCACCCCGCCCTCAGTTCAACCTGTTATTTGCATCTTCTGGCTTTCAGATGCCGGGATCTCTTAAAGCAGAAAGGACTTGTGTCTAATGATGCCAGTTGCTACCTGGAAATCCCACCTCCTCACAGCAGCCTAACAGCTAGCTCTCAAGAGGAGCATCCCAGCTATGAACTCCAGTGTCTAAAGACACATTAAGGCAGCTGTCTGTTCTGAAGACAAGCAATAAAATATTCTATAAAGACACCCAGTTAAGTTTCCAATTAAAGTGATTTAGTGCCTTCGTTGTTTTTTAAATTTTCCCAAGGTTTGCGGATGACAAAAATTATGTAATGAAGCTTTCAAGGTTTTAAATCTGTTAATTAATCTCTGCACCCTTACAATAACCCAAAGCAATAAAAAGAACAATGAACAGGGAAAGCTTCTTGTCTGAGTCGATTAACCATTTGGAACTTGGTCTCTTCCAGCCTTCTGAGCTGCTAGTTTGAAGTGGGTCAGAATATCATTTAGCCCTGCGCATTGGAAACAGCCTCACATGTCAGAATCACTTCTGCTTCTGCAGCAATGCCTACTGGGATGCCAGCCGCACACCAAACCTCTGCATTTCAAAGTACTAGGGGTGGGAGCTGAATCCTAGAGGCTGGGACTTCAAGAAATAGTTCAAAGACATAATAAAAATGATTCCAAAGTAACAGGCAGAGAGGTGGAATGATTTCTGATGTGCTATTACACAGAAAGGTGATTGCAGTTAATCTCATATTCTGTGATTCAAAACACCAAGAAGATGGGATTTGAATGTTCTCATCACAGAGAGATTATTGTGATGATGGATTGCTTAAACACCTTGATTTCATCAGCACACAATATATAAATATGCCCAGCCATCACTCAGTACTCCATAGAGATAGAGAACTGTTTGCAATTGCAAAGTATACCTTGGGACCAGCAATATGGCTCTGGGTAAAGATGCTTGCCACCAAGCTTTACTACCTGAGTTCAATCCTTGGAGAAGACAAGAACTCACTCCCACAGGTTGTCCTCTGACTTCTACACACACACAGAAAGTGGCATTTCATCCCCCACCCACACATACAGAAACACACACACAATAAATTAATGCATAAGTAAACAAATAAATAAGTATGCAATAAAAGTTTAACCCCAAATACACAAAAACGAATGTAGAAAAATCGCAGGGGGTTTATGATCAGAGTCATTAGGGTGAGAGCCTGGGTCTCAGCATTCCTAACACAGTAAGCTTGGTCAACTATTCTTAGTAGACCAATTTTAAAAAGAACTGAGGGGCTAGAGATATGGCTCGATGGTTACCAGCACTCTTTGCTCTTGCAGAGGACCCAGGCTCCATTCCTAGCACCCACTGCAGCGTCAGTTCTAGGGTTACAACACCTTGTTCTGGCCTCTGAAAGCATGGATATATGTAGTGCATGTACACACATGCAGATAAAATGCTCATACACATTAAATAAAGATAAATTAATTAAAATACTAAATAATAGCAAAAAGTTAGAAAAAAAAGGATTTATATAACGCTACTATGTTGGGAAGAAGACAAAAGAAGTTCAATGATCCGTGCTCCCCACACACATACACCCCACCCCAAGTCCAGGGACCTAATATGAGGTTCAAGTTTAAATAGAAAACAAGAGGTATAGAGAGTTAGGCAGTCCTGATCAAGGTGTAATCATGACCCGTCACCATCTTTGCTCTAGTCTGTCCTGCAAAATGCTCCCACTAAGTTTTAGAATTGTGTAAATTTTTTTTCTGGAAGGTAACTTCCTCCTCTGGCTGGTACGAGGAGACACAGCCTTTCTTCTCTCCCAGCCTCAGCTTCCCTGGAATATTCCAGTTTCTTGGGGTCTATTGGCTCAGTAGCCAGATAGCAATAGGGAGAATCACCAAAGTCTCTTTGCAGTATTTCCTTCCTGTTAGCTATCGTTACAGGTGGAATTCTACAAAGAAATCAATTTACCATTACCTGTGTCCACACAATGCACATGTGAGATGGAAAGCTGGTGTGAACTTCCCAGCAGCTGTGAGGAATGGACAGAAGAATAATCAGTTTGCCACTCGGAAGCACCAAAGTGGATCTTTTTCTATCCCAAATTAACGCCGAGGAGAGCTTCATATGGAGCTGTTCAATCTTGTCATTGTTCTTTGTGATGGAAAAACAGTAGGGACACCCCCTCTCCGCTTACCTACTGTCTCTCAGCCCCACTGCCATCTTTTGTGTGGCATGCTGAGGATGCAGGAGAAAGCACCCGCAGTCTCTCTTTCCCTTAGCAGGAACGTGCTTCTCTTAAAACCAATGGAAGACATTAAATAAATGAGAAAGTACCAGAGAGGAAGAGCTTCTCCATTTCCAGGTCCTGTCAGCACCGGGTGAGCAGGATCAGGTGGCTACTGCTGGACGGCAGGCAGCGAGAGCCAGTTCCACTCACTACATGGTGCCCCTATTTTCTCTAACCTCACACTGCTCCTCTAGATGGAAATTTTTGAGAAAGGAACTTTGCAGGAAAAGGAGGATCAGGAAAGTGGTGAGCATCATACACGCCACAGGAAAACAGTTTTGTTATGACATCTAGGCCTCTGGGATGTAGGCCACTCAGACTCCACGTGTTCCGAATCAGCCAAATTTATTTAAATGAACCAGTGACCGAACTCTGGGCTGAGAATTACAGGGTACAGCACGGGAAGATGAGATTGTGGGGAGGTAAATATCTCACTGCCTCATTAACACACTATTTCACACATCTATTTAACATAATTTAAGGTAAACCTGCCTCTCTAGGGTAGTCCTAGGAACAAATGATTAACTAGTGAAGTTGGAGATGTGGGTTTTGTCAACAGATACACTGGAGATAGTTCGGCCTATCTCAGTTAATTTTCTTGAGTTATTCGCCATTTTAACATTTTAAGGGTTAGGAGGGCAACAATATCCCCTAGGGACAATTTAGGTAAAGGAGAATAGGAACATCAGAACCAGACAATAAGCCCTTAATCCCAGGTGTTACAACCTTGAGTGAATGAGAGAAGCTGGGATTTGCTTGTGGCCAGTAAACTATGGCAAAAGTAAAAGGATTCTGTAGATAATTAAGGCCTTTCTTCAGTTGGCTCTGAGCCAGTCTGGAAGGAACTGATATGGGTAGGCCTGACCTAAGAAAGCGAGGGCTTTAGAAGATAGTGAAGCATCAGACACTCTCCTGCTGATAGGAAGACTGACGCCAGCTGCTGTACTGAGATTAGCTGGGAAGCAGGTTGGTGCCTCAACATGGAGAGCTGGCTCCAAGAAACTGAACTCTGCTACCAGCCATGTGAGGCTGAAATGGGTAAAATATTCTAAGTGTGAAGTCAGTGCCAACCAAAACCATTATTTCAGCCAGAGCAAATCCTGAGCAGAGTCCTTTGGACTGCGACTTGAATGTCTGACCTAGAGAAACGATAAACAAGGACATAGTAAACTCACATTAAAGTTATAAGGCTCGTAAGAATGGGATACTAACAGAATACTAATTCAGGGGAAGAAGCCGGCTTTCAGGCACACACACACACACACACACACACACACACACACACACACACGGAGTTCTTCCAGCCCTGGTGAACAGGATCTTGACACCAAACAGATCCATCATTTGGAATCACCCTGTCACAGCCCATCTGCCTAAAACAGCTGACTGTTAAAACCCACCAGACAGCATTCTCAGCCCAGATCATAACCAGGTACCTATGCCTTCTGGAAGCTTGTATTGAATTTCTGCTTATAATCCTCATGCTCCATCAACATGTTATTCCCACTACAGGATCTTAAAGGCATAGAAAAATTCAAGACTCTCTGAATGTGTATATGGTTAATTGACTACTCAGAGATAAAAGAAGCTCTTCAATTAGGTCCCAAGGAGTCTCACTAAACAATATCAAAATAAAACCTGTGAAAAGAAAGTCGGGGATTGCACCATGAAAGAAGATCAGCATTGTGTGGTCTCAGCCACTGCCAAGGAAAGTCCTAGTGTTGTGAGTTTTCCTAGTTGAGTGGCTGTTCCTATTGCCCTGTAAGGCAGTAACTTCCCATGTACACGGGAATGGCAAGCATCAAGAACATGTTTGCAAGAGATACCCGAGTACTGATACCCTAGCGAGGCAGGAGCAGAGAGCATCCTCACATGCAGCTGAGAAAGCAATCCGGATGACCTTGTCACATCCATTTCCCACGCTTTTCCTTTGGCAAGTGCTCTGTGTCCCCACGAAGCCTCATTTCCTTAACTACTGCCAAAGACTACCATCTTCTATTATGCATCAAAGCGTGAGAAATGTCAAGGTAATGAAAACTGACACTATGGTAAAGACAAGGTGAGACACAGCCACTGTTCAGGGAGCCAGGGTAAGGGCCTTCTCAACAGAGCAGCAAAACATCCCTGCTCCCCTGCAGCTGAGCTTTCCCGCTGCATGAGCTCCACACAACAAAAGATGCCTCTTGAATAGCACTTTACGGAGGTCACAGAATCCAACTTAAATTTGAAAATATCTCTGAACAAAGGGCCATACATGTAAAAACCAAGCCCTAGCTTGCCGGACATGTTAGTATGTGCCTCTTAGTCTATAGGGTACTTGAGCTATGGCTGCGAGTGGGTGTTGTGAGCTTGAGGCAAGCCTGGTCTACATAGTGAGACCTTGCCTCAAAAAAATATCCTTGGCATTATACAACAAATTATTTACCTTTGCCCACATATGTTTTCAAATCTATTCAATTTTTTCTCAAAGAAGAAAAGCAAGGTTAAACCATGACTTTGGTTATTAGTCATCATTTACAGAAACAAAAGCACCATATAATTAAGGACTGTGGGAATCTGAGGGCTTCTTCTTCATGTATAAACAGAACCCAGCAGTACACCGTGTCTTTGGAAAGTTAATAGAATTCCCTTTTGTGGGTTTTCATTTTGAAGACTAAACGTTCTATTTCAGCCTCGAATTCTTTCTACTTCTACTGCCAGGGATACTGCTCCTCAAAAGGATGTGCTAAGGCTTCCTAGTCCACAAACAACACAGGGACGGGTGCTGTAGTTAAAGTAATCAGAGGACTCATTTGGAATGAACTGATTTCATCCACGCACTCACACTGTGCTATGGATGCTTCCAGGGCAGCATAGGCATGCAAAGCACTGATTAGCTGCTGATGTTGCTCAAAGGCAAAAGAACTCTGAAAGAAGGATGATTTGGGGGCTAAGAAGGTTAATGTCCTTATCTGGAGTCAGAATTGCTTCTCGACTGAACATGTAGAAGTCACAACTAGAATTAAATACTTTGGGAGCACAAAAGAAGTAGACATAGAAAACTAATCTGTCAAGCAGCAAATGTTTGTACAAAAAGATTTCACCCACACCAGTCTTTTCTTTTCTATTCGATTCCTTATTAGAATTATAAATAATATAAAATTTCATGTTCTGATGCATTCCTTTATCATAGTTCAACTGAAAGCCACATCCCCACATCTTCATATTGGATATCCAGGAAAGAAGAACTTACAGATAAAAGCATTGCAAGCTTCTCCATCCCCTGACAGCTAAACCTATTCACCATTCCATTTTTTCCTAGATATGCATGGTCTATCTTCTGCTGTGCCAAGCCCATCACCTGCTTATGACCAAGTCCCAAGAGCTTCATGCATGCTGTACTTCTTGGTCAAGTAATCAGGGGCTATCCTATCACCCTCAGTCAGTCCTTCTCTTTTCCTTCAGGGTTCTCAAATACTCTCCCTTCACTGGTCATGGTACTGGTTAACGACGATCATGATCTCATTCCACTGCTGTATGGCCTATAGACTGCCATCTCCTTGCTCTCTACTCTGTATGGATCTATGTATTCATTGCATGGATCTCCTGTTTTTATATTTTCATCTGGCTTACTGTACTTCCTGTTTCTCCTACATGACCCATGTAGATCCTAGGGATTCTTTCCCCCATTCAACATTAAACAGAGGAAAAGATATGACAGCTTAAATATTTGTTTTTAAATGAGACCCTAGTTAAGCAACTTCTAAAGTTCACCTACTTGAAGAAAGGGGATATCGAAGAATAAATCACAGAATCAAAGATGACTTCAGTTGTTTCTGTGTAGCACAGAGGGATATCCAGTAATCGAGTATTGTATGGAAAACAAGGGCCTAAGGACAAATGTACAGCAGTAACAAGTTCATCAGATACACTATCAGTGAATTCTCTAACATTTCCTTCTAGGACTAGTTTATCCCTATCACAAGGTGTCTTTAATATGAAGTTGGAATTGATGATGACTAGACTGCCTACATTGTGAACAAACCACCTCAAGAGGAGTTCTGTATGTATGGAGGAAAGACAGAAGAAACCAGCTAGAGTCAGAGCTCAGGACACAGCTCTTGGCAATTGACTCCTGCTGGGTTTTCATTATTTTTCAAATTTTACTAAGATCAGTCTTCAATAGCAAATGAAATGAAATGAAGTTTGCAGTACTTAGGATTATCAAAAACATCCCATATCCTGTGTATTTGCTGTGGTCACCCTGTCTCTGAAAGGAGAGGGTGGTAATGAACTCCAAGGTTTGTGGAGCTTGAGCACTCATGGCTCCATGGTACTGATCATCTCCGAGGGCATGCTTTATCATCCAGGCAGTGAAGAGACATGTGCTCCCAGATGGCTCTTTTCATCACCCTGAGAGTGTGCCGGAAGGCAAGGCTTTTCTGGAAAGCACTCACTGCATGTCAGTGAAACTGTGAATCAGCCATCAGACCAGTGGGTTCTGGCAGGACCTTCTATACCTGCCCTGTCAGATGACAAGGTCGCCCAAGTGTTACCAGAGAATGAATGAGCAAGCAGGACCATAGCACTCCCAGAAGACAAGGACTCTGAGATCAGCTACTTTGCCATGTCTTTGCAGCTGTGTGCAGAAAAGAATCAGTTTTGTGTAATTTGTTTCTTACTAAGTAAGGACATTCGTAAGTTCTTCCCCCAAGGGTGGAGAGATACTGCCATCTGCTGGTTCCTTGCTTCTTTACAACAAAGAATGCTTTCGAAGGCCAGTCTATTTAGACACATCAGAATTCTACTACTAATCTATTAATTTTGAGTGTCTGACCAAATGTATGTATAATAGAATAAAATGTTTGAAAAGTTCTTCTGTTTACATTTAAGGTCATGCAAATGACATCTAGTCTAAAATTTGTAAGTTTCATTAACTAATTTATTCACAACAGAAAATTTTCACCAATAGGAATATTTCAACATGTTATTTCATTTGGTGTGGCTGAGCTTTGACATTCAGAGCTCATATACCTGCCACCTGCCTATAATAAAATAGTTTTCACATTGAACACTGGCATTTGGTAATGTCACTGATTCATGTTTCCCCTCATTGATTCACAAGGTTTTCTCCTTGTGGAAGTTCAAAGTTAATACAGATATAAATGGAGCAAGCTCTGTGATGTGATCAAGAAGGGCTTGGGAGCCCTTGTATGGATTTGAAATGGCTGCTGTGTTTCTCTGGTTCTGGAACCATTGAGTAGTTTTTGTTGTTGTTGGGGGTCGGGGGCAGTGTGCAGGTGTGTGGCAAGCGTGTGTGTGTGTGTGTGTGTGTGTGTGTGTATGTTCGTGTTCAGGTGTACATGAACAAGTGTGTTGCCCATGAATGTGGACATCTAAGGTCAACTTCGGTGCAGATTCTCAGTGACTTCCCTTCTTGGTTGTTGAGATGGGGACTTTCGCCTGGAGTTCATCACATAGGCTAGGCTGATTCAGCAGCAAGTCCTGGAAATCTGCCTGTCCCCTCCTCCCCTGTGCTGGGATTTCAGATGCATGCAACTATATGCAAAAAACTACACTTTTTCACATGAGCATAGAGATCAACCTAGGTCCTCGGGCTTCTACAGCAAACACTTTACTAACTGTGCCATCTCCCCAGCCCCCTAAGTGCTTTGGACATCCTTTCTAGTTGTTTAGAGCTGATGTCAGTGATCGTTGTGTATAATATTTAATAAGGAAGCGTTCATCTTATTTTCACCTTGAAATTCAGTCTGCAATAGAAATGTCTATTGTTTCTGGGTAAGGCCTTTGTCCTGTGTTGTCTTACAGTCTCTGTTCCGCAGCTATATTTTGGCTTCGATTTGCCTTTGCAGAACCAAAGTATTCATTAAAATGTTATATTGAACCCCCTTCTTTTAAAAAGCCATCCTCACAGAAACCACAAAAAAATTCCTTGCATTTCTAGCCAACAAGGCTTTTAAAAATATTGATAATCCAGTGTCAGATCAACTTACTTCATAAGCCTAATGGGGGAAGAAAAGAAATTCACCTGTCTTCAGCTGACCATCCTCTTGCTGTGACCTTTGACTCCACCAAGATATCACATTCTCCCCAAATTACAGAATGCATGAAAATCCAAATTCAAGGATGATTCCAACACAGATGAAGAAGGGACCTTCCTTCTCCACATTCTTCCTGGAAAGTCCCAACAGGACACTGTCACCAGGCGACACAGTACTTTCTTCAGGTTCTTCGTATCATTAATAAAAGAATTAAAAAGCAGACCCAGAATCCAAGGACAACTTTATTGCTGCTAGGAATGCAGGATGGAGAATGGTGTGGATCTCCAGTGCCGATGGGA
The DNA here is from genome assembly GCA_035773235.1 of Eospalax fontanierii. Lineage (NCBI taxonomy): Eukaryota > Metazoa > Chordata > Mammalia > Rodentia > Spalacidae > Eospalax > Eospalax fontanierii. The sequence continues at coordinate 45,480,225 of CM069547.1, read as the reverse complement.
AAACAGAGATGGAAATAAAGATTAAATGGAAGGTTAATAGCCGAAGGGTGAGACTGTGGGTAAACTTTAGAGTCTGCAAGGCCCCGAGTGTTGGGTAATGCAGATTTAGGATTTTGCCCAGCATGTCAGGAAACTGAAAAGTTTACACATTCTGAGTTGGACCGGGAAAGTGGGCAGAGAAAGCTGGCTAGTCACCAGTGAGTCTTCAAGCCAGCATACTGAAGTAGGGACTTCTGGGGGTACAGAATTATATCTCACTGACGGGACATTTGTTATTACCATTTTTTAAATCAAGTCTTTGGGTATATTGTGTATCTTTTGGTTTTAAGCTGGTCTTTTGGCGGTAAAGCAGGATTTTCTCCTTATCTAAAGAGTTCTTTGACCTAGACTGGGCAAGGGAAACACAGTCTATTCACATAAAAAATGCGTTAACCACTGACCAAGCTATTTGAAAAGGGGGTTTCTTGTATAGTTATTACCTTGAAATTGAAACATTCCGTCCCAAAGGAAGAGCAGAGGTTACAAAGATTTAATTAAACCTAACAGCCCCAGGAAGATCATAAAAGTTACAAGATTCACAATGTTTCTCTTCGAGATTATAAAGAGAGTAAATAATTACTAGAGGATAAAAGACTCAAAATGAGAGATACAACTGTTCTGTGGTATAGCAGCTTTAAAGTCACCTATGCTCCTATCAGTAACCTAAACAAAATCAATGGTTCACCAAGCTCTACTTGGGTGGAATAATTTCTTTTCTCTTTTGTTTATACGTCCCCAGGAAAACTCACAGAACAGGACTGTTGACTATCGTCAGTCTTGAAATTAGTACCAGAACATGCTAACACATTGGCATTTTTATGTCTCAAAGAGGCACTGGAGTCTCTCATTGCATACATCAGAAAGGATGCTATAAGGCATGGATATTGGCCTTCAAATGAGAGGAGGCTGAAATAGATATCTGTATGGCCCAAAAGGTACCTGACTGCAAATGACCCTTAAAACTCCCTTCCTTCTGGCCTAGCATCCCTATCAACAATTACATTCTCAGAAGATGGTCAACCTGCTCTTGGGACTCATTTTTATGGACTGTTTTGTACTTGCATTGATCCTCTAATGGGCACAACCTCTTATCAAGCTCTAGTTTAGGAAGCACTGAAGTGGATAGGTGCATGTGCACTTGACATGGCCTTCTACCACTTTGTGTCTCTGTAGTCCTGTGGCAATGTGCCTTGAGGCTGCATTTTCCCATATCCCACTCAGTTGTTACACATAAGGATAATGAGCCACCTGTGGGCCATTTAGTGACCAACCCTGTGCAGACCACATATATGCCTTAGTTTCTCTGTCTTCTTTGTAAGAATAATTTATGTATAAGTCAAATTTTTATTTTATGGGTATGGATGCTTTACCTGCCTGTAGGTATATGCACCATGCATGAGCAATACCAGTGGAGGCCAGAAGAGGACATTGTCTGGAGTTACAGACAGTTGTTAGAAGCCATGTGGGTGCTAGGAACTGAACCTGGGTTCTCTGCAAGAACAACTATTGTTTTTAGCTATTGAGCCATCTCTTCAGTCTATCCTTCCTTATCATCTTTCTGTCTTTGCTGATTAAAACCTGAAACAATGGATAATTTAAGACATTTTCCCCTCAGAAACAGTGCAAATGTGGTTGGGCCTCAGACCAGTGCAGAGTTGATTCTGGAGATGGAGCTCTGTTTGTAACACAGACTCCTCATCCTACATTGTGCCTGGCAACAAGTACACAACAGATAAATCATGAGGATTGTGCTACCCAAGAGCACAGAACAAGTTTCTGCATTTCCCATCAATCTTGATATTGTGCCTTGTATATCAGGAGCTTTAGGCATTCCAAAAGTACCTTCGTGTATAGGTGTGCATTTAACCCAAGCTTTTCACTGGATTGCCCTCACAGAATACCACTAATTGAGTAGCTTAAATAACACAAACAAATGGTGTTTCATTTATAAAGGAGAAGCCTGGAGTCCAGGTGTTGAAAAAGCCATAGCTCCTCAAAAACTACATCATTAGTTGGAAGTCTTTTGTCTCCCTTGGAAATTTTCATGATAATTCTCCATCTTCACCTGGCTCTCTTCTTATAAAGATAGGAGTCACACTTGATTATTCCTCTCCTTTATATCCTTTTCTTAACCAGTCACATCTCCAATAACCCTATTTCCAAATAAGGTCAAATTCTGAAATTCTAGGAGATACGTCTTTAGGATGCACTTCACAGTTCAACCCACAACAATAGTAATAAGTTTTCTGAATAACCAAATTGGTTTTAATATTTTAAGTTTTTAAGTACATTGTATCAAGAAAATTTTGAAATCATGTTCCTTTTCTAATTTATATAGTGTACCTACCATTAATATTTGATATGTTCAAATTAAAAATGGAAAAGTGGTCATTTTTAACTACATTTTCATCTGAAAGTTTTGCCACTTGAGTCACATGGCTTTAGGCTCATGTTAACCACTACATCCTCTTTACATTTAAAAATAGTTTATGTTGGGCTGGAGAGATGACTCAGTGGTTTAGAGCACTGGCTGCTTTTGCAGAGGATCAAGATTCAATTTCTAGCACCCACATGATGACTAACAACCATTTGTAACTCCAATTCCAGGGGAATCCAACACCCTCTTCTGACATCTGCAGGCACTGCAGGTGCACTTACATACATTCAGGCAATACAGTCATACACATAAAATAGAAATAACAAATAAAGTATATTTTAAAGTAGTTTATGTCTTTCTAAATGGGCCATAAGACCAATTAAGGGTCTTAAAATTTGTTTTCCTCCTTACTTGCATGTAAAGCCCCTCACCTGGTTTTAGGTACTTATTTTTCAGCGACTAAAAAGCAGCATTTTTTAGACTGTTCACTAGCCTTCCTTAGTTACCAAGTTCCATTACTCTCAATATGAAATGGGAGCAAACAACAAGTCTGATTGGACTTAAGACCTGCTTGATATGAAGGAATCCATTCATGGTACTGAAACAACTACACATGGTTAGAGAGATCATAGACCCTAGGGAAGAATCTATTGTCAGTCTCCTAGATCAAAATAATGTATTTCTTACTATATTCTAGATACATATCTTTATATTCAAAGACAACTGTACCGTTCATATTTTCACAAAAGATGTAGACTATTACAAAGTTCCAACACAGGTCAAAATACAGAGACTAAGTGACTGGCAAGGTCCAGTCCTAAGTGATACATCTACAGAGCAACCTCTACACATAAAGCTCAGAGGACACAGCAGAAGAGGGGGCAGAAAGACTGTGAGAGCCAAAGTGACAAGATACCTGCTACTAGTTAATGCATCCTGCACCAGACAGAGAAGCTCTACCTGTGAAATCTCTACTATATGGTAGCTTAACATGCCAAGGTGGATGAGGAAGATTTCATAGGGCACCCCACCAAGACGTAGAGGTACTGATAATCAGTGGATGCAGAGGGAGGTGGAATCTGTTTTCTCTATGGACTCACTTCTGAGAGGTTATCTGATGCCACATGGAAGCCTTAAATACAGATATACAACATGCACCACTGAATGAACTCATTTGTTTGAGGCAGGGTCTCTCTATGAAGACTATGCTGGCCACAAACTCATGGAGATCCATCTGCCTTTACCTCCCAAGTGCTCACATTAAAGGTTAATGTCATGATACCCTGCAGTCATGTTTTCCTTTTCCTAGATGATCCTTATTTTCCATTTTTAAATTTGTATTTATTTAATTATCTTCTTAGAGTGGTATGGGGATTTTCTTAAAGGATAACCTGCAGAAGTTGGCTCTCCATTTACCATAGGATCCTAGACTTGAACTCACATCATCAGGCTGAACTGGACAGCAAATGCCTTTACCAGATTAGGTATCTTGCCAGCCCCATCTTTGATTTTGAGAAGCACATTACCACATTTAAATGTCTAGAATCTTGGAAGCCTGACCACCCTATATTCTCATTCATATAGACCATGAAAACTTCTTTGGGGGTTCAAGTGCAGCTACTCCTTGGATCCTTTGACTGAAAATGACTCTCCTCTATAGGAGAGGTCATCCTCATCCACCAACCACTTTTGGTAAGTGCACATGTTGAGTGTTGAGGGGTTAAGAGGACTCCTGGCTAGCCAGCCAGAAGAGCTGAATAAACCTTGACAATCAATGAGATGATAGATGTCACAATCAATTCATCATCACAGTCTACCAAGATGCTTTTAAATGAGCAGATGAAACCAGAGAACACAGAATCAAAAATCCCTTGGTTCACATTAGGTATATACCTTATGGAGACATACTCACATTTAAAGCTCAATTTATTTTTCTGTTAAATGAGAATATGATCAATGCCTACCACAAACAGTTAACATACTTTTAAATAAAATAAGACACAGAACACTGAGCACTGCGCTTAGCATATGTTAGACATATAGTCTCCCTATTTGGCAGAGGTGTGATCGCCATGTATCTCCTTTAGGAAGATCTCTACTGAAGAAGGAATTTTCCCCAAGTGGGCTGATGTCCAGAGTTACCAGTAAGGCAATCTTAAGTGGAGCCTTTCCTCTAGTCTGCCTGCTCTGTAATGCAAGATAGAAATCCATATCTGCTTACCCGTAGCACAGAGTCAAAATGATCAGTCTCATTTAAAAGTCTCATTTAGAAGTTTTACTAGCTTGCATTACCCTTGGAGTTGGCATGGCCTCTCGTCAATGTCGACTCTGGTTTCTGAGCCTCCCACCATGTGACACAGAAACTGGCAGTACTACGAAAATGGACTCACTTTTTTTTTTTTTTGGCCTTGTAACTGCAAGACAAAAGGAGGTAGAAATGGGAGACTTTCAGACCTGCCTGCTGCAGAGGGAAGCCATGGAAAATTAACTCACCTCTTTATCACAATTTTGCATGTCAGAATCTTCAGCTGACAGAAATGATAATCATGTGGTTCATTGATTCTGGGATTAATCACGAGTTAATCTTGGCATGTATTGATCCCATTTCTGCTCGCTGTAACTAAAGTGTTCAAATTACTTATTCCAACTCTGACAGGAATGAGTTCCCAAAACAAAGGGAGTCAGAGATGAGCTATCACACCTGACAGGTCTCACAGCCCCTAGTGACAGTGCTGCCTACCCATCTTTCTGCAAGACGGGCCCCTAATAAGGAAGGATCAAGTACCTGTTCTTGCTGTTATATGCTACTGTTTCATAAAGTAGACCCAACAGTGTCTAGAAGAATTGGAAGCAGTTCTACCCCAAAGACTCTGAGTTCAACATCTGGCTGAAAAGGCGAGAAAATTATGTAGCAACAAAGATCTATCTCACCAACTTGACTGGTACAGGAAAGTATCAGCATTTATCAGCTGGAGGACCTCCAGGGGTGGCTGAAGAGGTTGAGCATCAGCCAGGAGAAGCTTTATTGCAAAAACACAATTTATTATGTAATAACAGTGTGTCGCCTAGTCTTTACCCTGTCTCAACCTACAGTATCCAAATTACTTATATCAATTCTCACGCCAATGGCTTCACAAAACAGAGTGACTAGCCCGATAGATAAGGTGGACTATCATTTATTAGATCAAGCTTTGTGTTTCATTGTGAATGAGACACAGCACCCTGAAGTCTGAAAAGTACATTTTATTTGTTCTATTGATGGTTTTGTGAAAAGTTGTGTGAAGTTCATAGGAAAAAAGGCCTCATATGTGTTTAGAGGATTCTGCCAGGATGATTCAACTTCCATGATTGGTGATTGTGGAGAGCAGGAATGAGTTCTGGAGCCAAACGATCATGGGGCATTTTAGCTTTTTAATTTGCCATTTATTGCTTACCTTTATGTGTCTAACTTAACATCCTGTGACTATCAAGAGAAATATTTTTGTAATGTACTAATGACAACCGAAGACTAATAATGTCACCAGACAGCATCTGATGTCTACAGTAGAAACTTCTACTATTTGCTTTAACCCACCCCCTGATGGCCCCACCAGTTTATTTGAAATGAACCTTCATTTACGACTTCATTTCACTCTGTCACTATAAACCATTCATGGATTTGTTACCACATTGGAACATGGTGTTTGAGGTAATCTGAATCCATCAATCCAGGTCATAGCCACTCATGTTTGGCTTCAGAGAAGAGGTAACAGTATTAAAATTTAAATCTGTGTCCAAATTTTCTCAGTTATCAATAAAGTCTGAACGTTTGGATTCGGTTTTTATGTTGTGCTCCAAACTCTGCTGTAGTTCCAGTTTCTGAATCCTAGTTCAGATTTCTAGCCCTATGAGGACATAGTTCCTATATGTTCATCCAATCTAGTAATAACATTAGCAGCACTAAATGCAATTGGTAGCAATACAAAACTCCTTGCCATCTTCTAAAACAGAGGAGCCCAAGATAGACATTTAGTCCAACTCTTCTATGTTCAAGGAATGCCTCCAAACTCACTTAATAATCATTTATTTTCTAGCAGTTGAAAGACATATTCAGTGGTAAGATTTTTTGGTAGTGCACTCCTGTAGCTCTTCTACAGCTACCTAGTCTAGCTACATGTTGTGTCTCCATTGTATATTCCCAATATATCCCATTTAAACTTTTGAAAACCACAACTGGATGTTCATTTTATAGCACAGACCTACATGAACATACCCATATATGAAATTAAAGTAACACAAATTTTACCACCTTGATAATTTCTTTCTCGTTCAATGCTGTTGAATTCTGAAACAAACGTAGTTTTGGAAGCACCCAGTATGTTCTGATAGCAAAAGTCGAAAGAGTTCAGTGAGCTATATAAATAAAAGTCCCTCCCAAGAGAGGCTCTAGGTGTGACCCAGGTGAATTGTATGAAATCCACAAAAGTTCAATAAAAATATATATTACCAAAACTTTCCAAAGTTTTTAATTTCCAATTTCAACTTGTTTAAGCTTATTCATTAATTTCTTTTTATTATCAATAAGATCATTCTCATAAAACATCAAAGAAAGAAGGGTAGTATAGTATTCGGTATTGCCTATGGTAAAATATTTGTGCAGAGTCTATGACTATAACGAACTTGGCTCACCCGAGTAATTTTATACAATATTTTTGTGATTCCTACTTGTTCCTCCAGTTACTCACAGTATTGTTCACTGTCCCTTTCTGGTTAATCATTTCAACAATGCTCAGGGCCTGCACATCATTTACTGGCATGGTTACCTAATCCACTGGGTGAATTCATTACCATAATCATCACTTACAGCTGTACAGCCCTGTAGTGATACATTTAATTTACAAATTTGTCAGAAATTCTTCAATCCATTGAGTGGATGCCCTTTACTTTTTAATTCTATCTAATTGAATGTGTAGACAGTTGACAGATCTGACAAAGCACACACAATAAAATAATCACTAGAAACTTTTGCCAAACTGTAGTGTTTAGCCATTTTGTCCAAGGTATCTAAGTTCTTTAGAATTCTAACCCTCGTGAAAATTCCCAAACTCTATCCAATGAAATCTGCCAATTCATTCCTAAGTTAATATGTTTAATGAATCATAAGATTTCAACCTTTTTCCTGACTTTGAGGTCTATAGAGAAAGAAGCCCTTCATTTGACTTGTCACAGACTGGTCATTCACAGCACTTGTTAAAGGCTCCTATAACTACAAGGCATCTAAAACCATCCAAGACAGTTCTGTAGAGGAGGCCAAGAAGCATGGAGCCTCTAGGAGCAGACTCAAATTGGTCTGAAGCTCCCTCTGGCAGTCTCTTCATTGTCCTTGGGGAGCTTGCCTCTCTGTTCTGAACTGCACCGTCAAAAGCTCTTCCACTGCCTTCTTTCAACCACTCACAACAGATGAACTTGTCTAAAATTTTAGTATCATCACTCTTCATGGAGGTTAACACTGACTAAAGATATACCATGATGCTGTGGTCAGAAGGTTTGATGGTCCCTCTTCTCCTCCCAATTTATATGTTGGAGCCCTAATTGGTGTATTTGGAGAGAAGGGTTTGGAGAAGTTAATAGATCATAGGGAGCAGACCTCAAAATGAGATTACTGTGCTCAAAAAAAGAAAAAAAAAAGAAACTGAGCAGTTTGCTTCCCCTGTGGGGCCTTTAGAAATCCCTTCTCTGTTCCCAGTGTCCTTAGATTAACTGCTCTTCTTACTTCTGTAAAATGCTTGGCTTAGGGATATCACATGAAGCCAAGAGTTGGCTTCTTTTGTCCTTCCAATAAGCCCCTGGCCACAAACCTAGAAGATGAAGAAACAAACCTAAGCCAGTATAGCCAAGGAGTCACCAGCACATTGTGATAAGCTTAAAAAAACAGAGGTTGGGGCTGGACTTGGGCAATGGTCAGCACATTTCAATAAGCTTGGGTAATGCATTCCATTCTCTTGCCCCAGAGATGGAAACCTCCAATGAGGAGCCCTATAGCTCCTTTTAACCAATTTTGGTATATAACCCATAGTATCTAATTCATACCCAATTATTTTAAAATCTGCTTGGTGCACACGGGCTTTCTTAACCCAATCCAGAGGTAACACGGTAAATCTCTTCCTCCCTTTGTCCCTAACCTATAATAAGCTTTTACTCCCTCCTTTAGGGGCTCTCAGTACGGATCCACTGTGTTGGTGAAGTCTGAGAGTCCTGGCTTAAGCTGGAATAAAGGCTCTTTTTTCTTGCATACACTCCGGATTCCGTGGTGGTTCTTGGGTAACCGTTCTCTGGGCAGAACACCCCTCGCTGTAGAAACAATGAGCAGATGGCTTCTTATCAGCATTGGCTCTCCTCACCAGGAGGAAAGTCCTCACCAGCATCAGGTCTCTTCACTGGCATCAGATCTTCTGGCATCTTGATCTTGGACTTCCCAGTCTTGAGAACTGTATGAAGTACCTGCTTGCTGCTTAAGATAGTAAATCTATAGTACAGATAGGTTCTGGCAACTAGAGCTGACGGAGGCACATGGTTAGGCTCAATTTTAATTTGCTTACGTGTATTAATTCACTTAACATTCCTAGGTGGCAGCTATAGTTAAGCTTTAAAATATTTTTACTAATTTGCTTCTGTTTTATGTGCATGAGTGACGTGTGTGTGTGTGTGTGTGTGTGTGTGTGTATGTGTGAGTGTGTGAACCGCGTGTGTACAATGCCTGAGGAAGTCAGAAAGGAACACTGGCTCCCCTGGAACTGCAGTTGCGATCAGTTGCTAGCTGCCATATGGGACTGAATCCAGTTCCTCTGCAAGATGAGCCAGTGCTCTTAATCACTGAGTATCTCCATCGCCCCCATTTGACTGGTAAGTTTTAAAACTCAAGGATCTGAAGCTGGAGAGATAGTTCAGTAGTTAAATGGTTAAGAACATCCTCTCTTGCAGAGAGCTAGCCAGGGTTCAGCACCCAACACTTACATGGTGGCTTCTAACTGCAACCAATTGTAACTCCTAAGGCATCAGGCACGCACAGGCATATACAGACATAAAGACAAAACACTCATGCACATAAAATAAAAATAAGTAAAAAAATATTTTTCTAAGATTAGGGTCCGAGTCATTGTAAAGTTCATTTAATTGTTTAAGGGTAGGCAGTTACTTACCAGAGAGGATAAGGAGCTTCCAAATGTGGAACTGTGGAAGTCTACATTAAAATTAAGGGCCTTGGGCATGTTTCCTTACGCCCCTTCATGTAAGCATATACTCAAGCTGTACCAAAGATTACATCCATCTCTGTTTACTAATGCTGTCTTTCAAGTTGTTCCGAAATTGATCCTATACTATAGGCACTTATGCTATTTTTCTAACCCTTTCAAACTCTCTGACTAGCCTCTCAATGTAAATATTAGAGCTTAAATGAATAAAACTCACCTTCATTCCCTTCCTGTTTTACCTAGTGCTCATCCCACTGTGCCAACACCTCCGTGTGGCCAGAGTTTGCCTTAGTGGTGCTCTCACCACGAGATGTAACCCCTTCAACTTTCATTTCACTTACCCTGTCTGGTCATCCCCTCTAGACCCTAAGGAGCCTCTTGATCTTTTTATTGTGTTCCTCGTTTAACTATCAGTGTTTTCCATGTGCTGTCTACAAGCTCTGCTTACCTTAACTTGGCACCTGTTTCCTGATTTAATTAGGCCACTCAGGTACCTTATTCTATCTTGTATTATGAATCTGAACTCCAGCCCAAATTATTTTAAGCCCTCTGAAAGCAACTCATCATTTTGAAGCCAACTCAATCCCAACGTCAAATCATCTCCCCACCATAACTGTCTCCGTGACTTTTAGTCATCGTGATGAAATGCCTAACATGAACAATCGGAGGGAAGAAGAATGTATTTTGCCTGACTTCAGAGGATTCAGGATGTCATGAAGGAGGGCAGGGCAAAGCAAACACATATTTATTTATACCAGATAGAGCACTGATGACATACCAAAAACTTATTTTATTCCAGTCTACCTTAATGACCTTGTGAATTTATTGAATTTACATACAGGTATACAGGTAAGGGATTACTTCAGGAACCACGAAGGCAGCTAAATCACCAAAAAGCCCACCCCAACATAGGTGATGACTCACGAAGCTTCATCTCTGGAGACCCCTGCATGAGTTGAAAGCAGCTCGGGTGACTCTAGAGTCTCTTCTCTCCAGTACCTGTTACTGCCTATATGACATTAGGGGGACAATCGTGAATGCTGAAAGTTTCAGGTGCTTCCTGAGACTTGTAAGTTTTCTTTACTTGCTGAGTCTTGTACATTTCATTCACTTTCTAAGTGTAATGGGCCTCTCCTCCAGGAATGTTTTAGTCAGGAGAAAAGAGCTTCAGAATGCTAGGTTCCACCTGTACATCCCCAGCCTTCCCCTGGCATCTTTTAATGCACCCAGGTCACCAGCCTATGAATAGTCCTGTCTATTCAGGTCAGATCTTCCCCTAAAGTTCCTCCTCTCTGGAAATACTTTTCCATCCACATCCAAAAATGTGCTTAACGAATCTCCAAGTCACTTCTCAGTACTTAAACTGATACACGTGTCAGTACAATCAAAATAAGCCATCGTTGTCCCTACTATAAGTCCTATCTCTGTGACAGGACCGGCAGCAACCACTGAAAAGCATATGTGTGCAACCTAAGACTCCATTCTAACTTCCTCCCTCTCCTACTTCCTCTACCTCTTTTCTTGGCAGATACCTAATGATCTCTTGAATCAGCCCCCGCCCCCTTACTGGCAAGCCAACAAGAGAGGTCATTGATGGATCTGTGAATAGTCACTACTAGACTTGTGGTATGCAGTCTTCATACTGCTCAGAGCCAGATACTCAAGAAGTCAAGGTTTTATCACATGTTAATCACTGTATTTAGTACTTCAAATAATGTATTTCATCAACTATCCCAAATTATTATTAACTACAGCTTATAAAAACCAGGGTAAGAGAAATTAAATAAGCTTACCCAAAATATACATGAGAATTTCTACCTGTGGCTTATTTGGTACAAAAGCTTCTGTCTTAGTAACTGCATCTCACAGTGCTCATGAAAGACAACATGATCCCCTTATCCAGCTTCTTCTGTACCCTATTCCCAAATCTATTCTTCATTGCACCCTTAGATTTCACCAAAGAAATAAATGATAGATTCTTAATTATTATCTTCTAAAATTTTTACATAGTAAAATCAATTCTGTCCTGTCATATAAAGGTACAAGAATCCCTACAAAATAATATTCCCATATTTATTTATTTACAAATTCATTCATTCATATTTCCTCTCTCTGAATTCAAGTTATAGTCCTAGTGAAATATACTTTATTTGTTGTATTTGTAATAGTTCTGTATTCTTTCCTCTTCTTTGTTGTCCTTTTCCTGCTCGGTGCAGACACTGGCCCTAAGTCCAGTTGTGTTCATCCTTCAAAGTCCAATTAAAAATGTCACCACATCTCCAGGGTCAGGTCAGACCTCCAAGACAAATTAGACTCTTTCCTCCCAGATTTCCCATGACACCTAGCTTTCCTTGTACATTCTTAAACTGATACACGTGTCACAATTTACTACACACCTCTTGTATATCCATCTTCCTGAAATCCTTTGATAGCTTTCTGATCTCAAGATTTATGAAGAATGTTATTTTCATGTTTTAAAACTCAAAGGATAAATAAATGCATCACCGTACTGGAAAGAATTAACATGACAAAGACTAGATGTTAAGCTGACATTAAAATCATCCAAGAGAGACTGATACCTATTAAATTGAGACAGTGTGTGAGAAAGAGAGGGGGGTGGTGGAGGACAAACAGAGAAAGAAAGCATCAGAAGAGAGAAGTACATGGTCAGCACAGTGTTATTAATAAGTTTCTGGCTTCTCACAGAAGGGAATAGCAAAGGCAATGAGGGCACATTCTCAGGAGACAGGAGTCTAGATCACATAGCATCATGGATCTGTTTAATTAAGTAATCATATTAGTACCTGTGTGTGCATGTGCACACGCAAGTACAACTGCGGTTCCCTCTTTGCAAATGTGTTGACAACTAAAGCTAACAATGACAAATGTCATCAACATTTAAAACCTGCAAAAGAACTTTCTTTCCTTGTAGTAACTCATCTACCTGTAGTCTCACCAATGTATCTGGTAAATACATTGCTTCATGATGGCCTTTGTTCAGTAAGATGATCTCAGGTAACCCCTTCATTGTTACATATGACAGTAAGTTAAATCTGTGTTCTTCTGCCAGGCCATGGTCACTTATAGCCAACTGCAAAGTCAACTATCTCGATTCCATTACTTTACAGCCTCAACACTTCCAATCCACCTACCCCCACCCTGGTCCCTGCTAGCCTTGGGCCCAGGCCCTCTCAAATTCTTCTGTATCAGATCTCTGGACTATCTCCATAATCCGACTTGCTAAACTCCCTAGCTTGCTAAGTCCTCCCTCTGGTGGGATTCCTCTTCTAGTTTCTGGTCTGCCTGACACAGAGCAGCTCTCCTACTCTCCCTGACCAGCCACCTACCACCTTTCCCGTCCCCTACCCAAACCAGCCTGCTACCCTGAAAGAACCTGAAGCATACACCAATTTATTTTTCATACCTGAGCAAAAGTCAAGTCTCACGCATTTTTTCAGGGGCAGGTAAGTTGAAAGTTAAGAGCACTGGTTGCTTTTGTAGAGGACCTGGGTTTGATTCCCAGGACTCACATGGCAGCTGACAACTATCTGTAATTCCAGTTCTCGGGGATGTGATGCCCTCTTTTGATCTCTGTGGGCACTGCACAACATGGGTGCACTTACATTCATGCAGGCAATACACTCATACACATAAAATAATAAATAGAAATAGAAATTTTAAAAGCTGTTTATTTTGTTTAGCAAGAGACTTGTTTTTGCATCAACAAAAGTTACTCAGTGAACTTGATTTATAGTATCAAGCCTCAGAACTACAAGACACCATGCTTCTGAAAGTCCTACGTGTAAGTAGGCAGGTGGGTAATGACTACATGGGGACCCAGGGGAGCTCCTGGCCATCGTCACCTGAGACACAAGATTTACAGAGCACTACCCAAGGTCCCCGGCCTCTGGCACCCCACGGGGAACAGAGGTTTCAGAGCTACAGTGAGTTTCCTCTCCAGAAGGGCTGCCTTGTAGGAAGCACCTTCTCTTTGCTTCTGTGTTCTCTTTGCACAGCATGGTTTAAGGAGGAACTGCTGTCTCTGGTGTGCTGGAGAAGGGAATGCTAGTCACCTCTTACTACACACCTCTTGTATATCCATCTTCCTGAAATCCTTTGATAGCTTTCACTGAAATGCCCTCCACTGAAATGCCCCTCCCTGACTGCATGCTATTTTGCCAAATTATTTGAGAAAGTGCTGATTGGTTAATGTGATGGCCAAAGCAACTCCATTTTGTTCCAGGCAGCCGTCGTTGGAGCCTGCTCCATCAGCAGAAGCTTGGTAAAACAGTACCAAGAAATTCTAACCACAGAAACCCCTTTTTGCCACCTCCCCAGACATGGGAATTTTGTGAAATGCCTGACTGCTTGGCTGCATAAGGAGATGCTGACTTAGGTAATGTCTTATTTGTTTAACTCAGTAATGATGTAGGAAACCACTGAATGCCCTCTGCCCCTTTATCCTCAGATTGTATAACTGTCATGGGTTGATCAACTACTGCTCACCTTGGCTTCTCTAAACTGGCTTATTGCTGTACCCAGAGGGAAATGAGACCTCTCCCTTTGCAGCTGGAGATTCTATCAGAGTGAAGCAATTTGAAGCAAGCGTGGTTTCTGCCTTTAAAACCCTCTCAGTGGTTAAAACTGCACAGCAGTCCCTAATCCTGAGGTGACTGTGGTCAGCAGCAGCTTAGAAAAATCTGGCTGACTAAAACCCAATGAGTATGATGGTCTTTCTCAGCGGACTTAAACTCTGTAACAGCACCTGAAATTAGTTAAAAATTGTACTTTTTACAAAAGAAAATCTGCGTTCATTTCACATGCTTCAACTTGGGGTCCGAGGGGAGAGTGGGATTTTGTTTTGCTTTATTGGAACTCTTTCTGTATATTTAAGTGTATTTCAGAATAAACCCATTTACTTTTGTTTGTCATTTCTTAAAGTTCTAGTTCATTTTCAGACAGTACCCTATTTTGTGTAGTGTGTCACAGCACTGAAGGGCTCAGAGTGAGTGTACCTGCCGTAGGGGGATTGTTGTTTGATGACTATTCCTGAGGAGTCATGAACACTTGTCAACTCACTCAAAAAACAACCAACAGCAAAGTAAGGATACTACCAAAGTCCAGATTACTGAATGCGTGAGTTTTATTTGGGTTAGGAGCAGAAATGATTCCCAGGCAGCAGCATCACTAAAAGCTCACCCCAGCATGAGTAACAGCTCTCGAAAGTCGGAAACCTGGAGCACACTACACAATCTGCAGGCAAGTCAACAGGTGGGGAGTTCTCATGGAGGCCAGGAAAGGGCAACAGAACCCCTGGCCATGAAGTCACAAGTCCTCTAAAATAACCAAATAGTCCTAAATTGACAAATCTGCCTCACTCAAAACCTTGTCAGCTGGTCACTCCCTGAACTAAGGGAGACTATGAAGCTGACCTGTCCCCTCCAGAGCCTTTAGATACCAGCCTACTCCCCTGGAAATGGGATCTTTAAAGAGGAACTTCAGTCATTCAAGGACACCAAATCCTGGCACCAAATACAGTCCAGCTGAGCCCAAAAGAATACAAACTGTCACCTTTCCTCTCTAGGATACAGACAAACTTCTATCCACAAGAAATGTCTCTGTCCTCACTGTATAGAATTATGCATTCCTTGCTGGTTTCAGGTCTGGCTCTTGATTCTTATTTCTTAACTCTGAACTCCATTCCTTTTCTTCTTTTAAAATCTAACTGTTAGGTCCATGATTTGAGAATGATCAAGAAAGACTACAAATATAAAAATTTTTTGGCTTTATTGAAAAGCTAAATTTATTTAAGAGTGATTATTCCAGCTAGCTGGGGCTACAGCTCCATGTCCAATACGGAGGTCAGCAGTCCCAAGCAGGGGCTAGCTATTTTTATAGAACAAAATACTGCATTACCTTTATTATGATTGGCCGGGGCATCTGTAAGACTTGCTGGGGCTTTTTCATTGGTTATGTTTTATTCAGTAAGCTGTAAGTCCTTCTTTCCCCACCTTGGGATTTCCAAATGTGTCTACATCACTTGAGGCACCAAGCCGTCTGACTTTTGGCAACTTGGAACTCAGAGGTTGGGGAAATAGAAACTTACGGCCTAGCATAAAATGGAGGGTGCACGTGTAAAATGGCGTTGTGTGGCTTTAACCATTTTCTCATTAACAGTTGGTGGCCTATACTGAGAAGGGCTTTGGGAGCCCTTCCCAAGGCCCCAGTCCTCTCCAAACTTTCTCCAAAGACCACTGGGTGGCTGTGGCCTTAACGACCAATGAGAGTCCGGCACCCTGGCTGAGTCCACCGAGCCCACCTGATGGATGGACCTGCGTGTTCACTCAGTTGCTTTCACTCTTCCTCTTGTTCTTTCCCGGTCTTGGGACCTGACCTGTCAGGAACACAGATGCCCTCTCAGCCTGCTAGTAAGCCTAACAGCTCCCCTTGAGGCTGGAGACCCGTGAGGTCTTGGAGACCTGAGTTTACATAGGGGGTGAAGGCCTCTTGTCTTGAGGTCATGTTAGTGCTCTGTGTAAACCCAGGTTGGACTCTTAGGAGAGGGTAGGGCAGCCTTTTACTTGGAGCCACTGCTTGGCTCCCTCTTCCTCACTTTCCTCTGATACTCTGTTCTGTCCTTTCTTCCAGAGATAGCCAGATGTCCAGATTGGGAAGCCACCTTCCGTTTCCCTCTCCTCCCCATCCATCTCACACACCAGGAGACAAGGTAACCCACTGGTCCTGACTCCCTCCATCCATCCACTGTCTTAAGACTCAGAAGCTCAGGGACCCGGAAAAGCCTCTGAGGAATCAGTTTGGAGGCTTGAAAGGACTTCCACAGAGCTTTGCATTCTTCTGACACCCTGGCCTTTGGAAGGCAGGGGACACCCACTCTCAAGCTGCCAGGTTCATTATAGTTAGTCTAAACTTCAGGGGATGCTCTGGAGGGCTGGAGCTGCCTGCATTCCGTTCCACTTACCTTATCCAGGCCCCCGCACAAGCCCGACCCACCAGGAATTCCAAATTAGTTGGCTCTGGAAAACCTACCCACTGGGAGACGGAGATTTCTGCAGTCTGCCCACTCTACTCTCTGTCTCTCTTCAAGGAGGCCCAGGAGCCAGACTCCAGGAAGCCTACACATTGGAGGGGTTGGTCTGCGAGGCATCTGATAAACCTAACCTTACGAAGTCCTGGAAGTCTGCTCAAATATGGACTCCAAAATATCTGTTCCAATAGACTCAGCCTTAGCTTGTGTCTGGACAAAGTTAAAGGAACTTCAATTGACAAAACTCAAACCATCAGAACTTATTACGCTCTTGGTCCAGATCTGGCTCCAATATCCATTCAATACTGGCCATTGCTGGCCTCAGTGTGGGACCACTGCTGCCCTTCTAATAACGGACCTAGAAACATTTTTAAAGCAAAATGAAAAGAGACATGAGACACCCTATCTTCAATCCTTTCTCGCTCTTGTGGTACCACCACCTCTATCTCTCTCCCCTATGGAGTCATGGCCCTGGTCAGTGTCTCCTGAGATCTCTTGCCATCCCCCCACTCCTCCGCAGTCCTTCTTCTGATATTCTTCTCTATGGACAAAATCCTCTCCCGTAATATCCTGCCTTCATTCTCACAATTACAGTGAGAAGCTGCAAAAGGCAGGCTAGTCTCTCTACCCCTCCCCGCAATCAGCCTTCCCATCTCAAGTTTCTTTCACTCTTCTACTTCAAGAACCATGGGTGGACAGCTGTGGTAATGGCAGAGGCAGACACTGTAGCTACTAGTTGGATGACAGCCCTCCCAGGTTTGGCCAAAATCAAAACTCTCTCTCTACCCTGCTGTGGCTCTTTTGACTGCTCTGCACGGCTCCTGGTCCACCATTTCACATCTCTACCTCTGGCCACAGAGAAGGCTTAGTGGTAAATGCCACTTGTCCTTAGGAAGGATCCTAGCTCAGTTCTCACTATCTCGTCCTCATTGTTTTTCCATTCCTTACAGTTTAATTCCTCTTTCTTAGTTTCACTACATCCAGCTGTTTGCTGCCTTTTAAAAAAGCTGGTTTTGGTTTTTCCACTCATTAAAAGTAATTTCTTGGTTTCCTGTCCCCTAAAAAACCATCATCCTTCTCCAAGCTTCTACTTTCATTTTAAGAGATCTTCGCCTACCTTATCACCCTTCACTGTCACCCCATAAAATTATTTATAAACTTCAATTTAATAAGGTTTTTCTCTCCCTCTACTGTCTACACTCACTCAAAACCAAACACTCTTTAAACTATGTTTTCTATTAAGTTCTATTAAGTTAAATTAATCTAAAACCCTACAAAGCTCCAATACATACCCAAATTCTGTTAATTTATTACATTATCCCTTATGTTTGACTCAAATTCTTGTTCTTTTAATAAGATGATACTACATAGTACTTTCTTCCAAGTCACACTACTGCCTTCTCATGGTTTCAGTTGTGCCCACTCACAAAAGTCATCATAATCAAATTTATTAATTATCATATTTTGAGTACACCTAATTTTCATATAATTATGTTTACATGTTTATAACAATCATTCTCATAAGCTGTTTAAAATTGCATATGACTGACTACATCATGTTTTTATATGTTTCCATATGTTGAGATCTCATAAAATTATGTCTATAAGAATTGTTTTATATGTAAAATCAATTTTAAATTATGGCCACATCAGTTTTTCCTTTTTATTTCTTTTATTGTACACAAAATTATTAATTTCATTTACCATGCCCAAAGCACATATATAGAAATTTATGGTACATTCAATGACATTATAAACTTAAAATCTACTAAATAGCATATCTAAGTCTCCAATTACATAAAAACCCTATTTGTTAAGTACCTTTATCTGGTTCTTGTTTACTCTCAAAACATTTTAGGATATCCATTTGTTTAGACATGGTCTACATAAACTTATATTTCTTTAAAATCAACAAACAAATACATCAAGATCTATATCTTTGCCAAGTTTATGTAAAAATATCTCTAAATATTTAAAAAATTAATACCGTGAAACATACTTTGAGGCTTATAGAAAAATTATGTAGTTTAAACATTGTCCTAGTATGTTTAAGATGGTTATTTATCTATCTGTATGTATAAAAAACTAAATATTAATTACTCAATGGGTTATTTCAACAAAAATAGATGAATAACATATAAATGTTATTATATCAAGATATCAATGATAATAAAGGGTTAAAGAGTTGGTAAAATTAAGATGACTGGATGGTTCCAGAATAAATTAAATAGTAAAAATATATAAGTAAGTTTATTAAAGATCTGAGCAGGTTTATAGAGATACAAGATTATTATTGTAATAATTACTGTTTCAGTCAAAACTTTCAGTCCAGTCCTGGCTTAGGCTACACACCTAGCTACAGTCTTAAATTAAATAGATACAGACAAGTATTGGGTTACCTATGGCTACTGAAAGATGTTCTTCATGTTTCTCTGTCTTATGCAAATGTTACTTTTAGCACTTCTTTTTTCTCATAACAAAATAATTTGACCCCAAATGCTAGATTTTACCTCCTTAAACCACGAGTATACAGTAACCTTAAGCTAAGTCCTAATCGACTTTTTTTTTCCTGTATAACCCCTCCTTTCTTTGTAAAAGCTGTAAATCAGGATAAAATAGCCTATATTTAAAACAAATATGCTTAACCTGTGATCTTTCCAGTCAATGTTATGTTTAAATTATACCTAAGCTTTATCTACATATCACACAGTAATTAGAAGTATCAGACAGATGCAACTAATTTTCTTGGATGACTAATAACCATACTTATAAGCCCATACTAATTTGGTCAAAAGGCACTTAAGGAGCAGTTTTGTTCCTTGCCCTCCAAGATCGACTAAGTTTCACAGGCGTACAGGGCACATCTCAAAATGACGTACAACTACAAAGAGCCATCTGTCCCCTTATTCAAGGAGGTCATGGAGACCCCAGCAGAGGTCCTCAAACCTCTATAAAGTAAAAGGTCAATACAGAAAAAAAAAGCTTCCTTGATGCTTCCAAGAGAATCCAAGGTCAGAAGAACCTCCTGACTTTTTCTCACCGTAGGGACAAAGTAAACTCAAACCTCCTGAATTTTCATTGCCTCATCCTGCCAAATTCCGGATCCATAGGCTAAAACTTCAACACTCATCCTGTCACCAAGTTAGACCCCACAGATGATGAGGTCTGAGTTGTCCAATACAAATAGTCCCCGAGGAACAGGCAGGTTCTTGATCAACCAATTCCAAGGTTACACTAGCCAGCACAACTACCCTGCCAAAGAACCTTTAAAAACGGGCTACACCTAGGAGAAGGCACGCAGTTCCCTAATCTGGCTTTAGGGACTGCAGCCTGGCTAGGTATTTGCTTCACCTTGTTTGCCAAATTATGTAAATAAATTTTCCTTTTTGTATCAAAATGGAGTCCTGGGGTTTGTTCCCACTTCTTGGACCCTAACACTCACATAGATGAAACTGGTAAAAGAAAACTAAAGGAGCCAGAGGTTCCCCCTTAAACCCAAGTGACCCTTGCAAATCAGAACTTCAACTGACCTTAGAAAGAAAAACCCCTCGAAAGCTGTGAGCCCAAATAGATCCTATATGTTATTTCTGTTTATCTCATCAATGAGAAACACAACTAATATATCATCCACATATCGTGACTTACCAGATTCCCTCTTTGAGGAAGATACTTCACACACCTAAGTTCAAAGAAAGACTTAATAGAAATCCCCTGATGAGCTCTTTTAGGGAGCTCCACCATACAAAGAGTTAATTGTATGATGGGAGGCCACATCAATTTGCTTAACTGCATCAATTATTTATTTACCTGTATCTATGTGTATTGAGACATCACACCATGTACCTTAAATACAATTACATTTTTAGATTGTGTTTGTGCTTTGTTTTATTTATTTATTCATGTGTGTGTGTGTTTGTATGTAAATGTGTGCAGATCTACAGGTGACCACAGAGGCCAGAACAAGCCATCAGATCACCTGGACAACGCTTGTGATATGAGAATGAAAGGAAAGATCTCAATCTGAGAACTGAAAAGAAAGATCTTTAGACAAGATTTAAAAACCTACTTAGTAGAATGTTATCATAAGTTCAGACTCACCCTGGGTCTGCTGTCACAGCACTGAGAATCCACCCTCAGAGGAGACCTGCTTGGAGAACATGAGGGAATCAGGTGGGCACAGAAATCTAAGTGAGCCCAGGAATCAGAAAAGACCTTCCCAGGACTGCACAGTTTACAGCAGACTTATGGCTCCCTCTTGTGTCTAGCTTTCAGAAATGCACTCAATTTTAAATTTAAACTTCTAAATGATCTGTTTTAAATGAAATTCAAGTATTTTTTCAATTTAGGCAATTGTTGTTAAGCAGGGTATACTTTTTAAACTTTTGTCAAGGTTTTTGACAATTTTTGCATGTATACAAATCTTAAAGATTTAGTTTATTACGTGTGTGTGGGGGAGGTGCATGATCTGTCCCCTGGAGCAGGATCTAGGGGCAATTGTGAACCTCCTGACTTGGGTGCTGGGAACCAAACTCTAATCCTTTGGAGGAGAAGCAAGCACTTTTAACTGCTGAGTCATCTCTCTCTCCATCATACACGTATATTTAAAAATCTCATTGACTAGTCCTATTCAAATACCATATGTAGGTCCTCTATCTGTCTTACTCCTACATGTTATCTTATTTTTCAGAGTTTTATACTGAAGAAAGTGGTGGTGGTGTGTATTGGATCGTATGGCAACAGGTGGAATGGATGACCACAAAAGGAATCCACTTCAGGACAAAACAGACTGCAGCCTCACCCAGGGCTACCATCTGCCCTGAGCTATGTCACAGGACTGTTCAGATTGGTCATAAATGTCTATGGTTTCCATGACAGCCAGGGCCAAATG
The DNA here is from genome assembly GCA_035773235.1 of Eospalax fontanierii. Classification (NCBI taxonomy): domain Eukaryota; kingdom Metazoa; phylum Chordata; class Mammalia; order Rodentia; family Spalacidae; genus Eospalax; species Eospalax fontanierii. The sequence goes on along the minus strand of CM069547.1, from coordinate 45,458,647 downwards.
GTCAGCCATGGCCCAAGAGTATGGGTTGAAAGCCAGGAAGTGGGTATGAGAAACGCGGTTGTAGTAGAGCAGGGGCCAGGCTGGCGAATCACTTTCTACCCATCCTTCTCTATGTCCTGTTTGTTCCTCAGCCTTGAGTTCATCCACCCTGTTGCTGGTGTTGCTGCTGCTTTTGATTACTTCCCTGATATCAGAATTACCTTCTTGGGGCTTCCAACATGTACTGTAGACTGGTAACTGTCCAGGAATCCTCTGAGCCTTTGGCCCCAGATAGAGACTGCTCTCAGGTACTTGGCCGTGTGGACTGAGCATCTTCTGGATACTTGGCCTTTCTTGTGTGAGACAGCCACTGTTGGACTACTCCATCCATACCATATAAGTCAGTTCAAAAATCTCCTCTGAATACATATCTGTCTGATATGTTCCATTCCTCTAAAGAACCCTGAGGAGAGTATTAGATGTATTAGATTGCAATGTAGTAGATACAAAAATGTATATATGGGTGGAAATATCCTCCAAGAGGGAGGGGTGGACAGGGGTAGGCTGGGGCCAGTGTCTTATGTACACTCTGTGTAGACAACTTCATAACTGGATCAGGGCCACACAGCAGGAGTATCGGTGGACTATGACCAGGAACTCCATTCCCAGGAGTTTCTCCTCACCATCACTGAACTGCAGACCTCTCTGCTGCAACAGGTCAAATGAGTGGTCTAGACTGATGGGGATCAGAAAATGTCTCTGTCCTGAGCATGTCCATCTGACTCCAGATATGCTCTCATTTTTAGCTCTAACCTCTTTTCTCTGACCACAAGAACAGACATTACAGCAGGCCCTGCCTCCCTCTGGGAGTGCACCAAATCCTGTTTCCACCTGTCCCTTCACATGTTTGGAGGTTATATTATGAAGCAGAAATTCTCCAGAGAGAGCTGCATCTCCATCACGTCTGGACAATGAGGGCAACCCCACACAGGGAGTTGGTCTTCTAAGACAAGACTCATCCACAGTCCAAGTTTAACATAGCATCTAACAACTGAGGACAAATCCTTGCATGCTGAGATTTCAGGGACTTCCCTCTTTAAAAAAAAAGGAAAAGCTAGTGATACCTGTGGACAGAGTCACTCACTGCTGCAGAAGTTCCTAGTGTACATCCCACCTGGTACACCTGTCAGGCTCCTGGTGCACCTGCCAGCCACGTGGCTATCTCCTCATTGATACAAGTGCCCACTTTGCAGTTACTCAGTCTCTCAGGGCCTGTCCTCCAGACCTGCAGATGACCAAGCCTGTGACGTCATTACAGAGTGAGTTTCTGTTGTGGTCCCATAAACCTTCCTTTCAACTCTCTTTGCTTTGGTTTATTTTCCAAATGCTCCAATTTATTTTCAATCAACATGTAAAAAGTATACATATTTATTAGATACCATGTGATATTTGCATACCTGCTCATACTCTGTAATGTTCAAGTCCAGATGAGTATCTGAGCAACTCAAACACCATTTCTTTGTATCTGAATATTCAAAATTCTTTGTTTTTCCTCCTCCTCCTTCTCCTCCTCCTCTTCCTCCTCCTCCTTCTCTTCCTCCTCCTCCTCCTCCTCCTCCTCCTCCTCCTCCTCCTCTTCTTTTTGGTCTTCTTTGGGTTTTTTGAAACATGGCTCCTTATAGCCTCAGTTGACCTGGAATCTCAATCTCAGGGAGATCTGCCTGCCCCTGCCTCCTGAGGACTAAGCTTAGGCCAGGCTTGATAGCATACACCTTTAAATCAAACACTGAGGAAGCAGAAGCAGGCAATGAGATTTCTTTGCGATTAAGAACAACCTGTTCTACATACCTAAATCCAGGTTACCTTGGGCTACATGGAGAGCCTGTATCAAAAAATACGCATTTTATTGTCATATCTATTATTATCTACTGCTAATAGTGATAACAGCAACCACAGATGGGTACTTCTTATTTTCTTATTTTATTTCTTACTTCTATTTTATGTGTATGAAGATATTGCTTACAGGTGCATCCAACTTATACAATGCCTATTGTCAGAGGAGAGCATCAGGTTCCCCTGGAGCTGGAGTTACAGGCCAAAGCCTAGTGGGAAATGAGAACCAAACCCCTGTCCTCTGCAAGAGCAGCCAGATGTGGGAGCTGAGAACCTAACCCCGGTCCTCGCAAGAGCAGCCAGTGCTCTTAACTGCTGGGCCATCTTTTGTTTATGTGTATATGTGTATATGAGGAGGAGGTTATATGGACACGTGAGTGCAGCTACCTGTGGAGTCAAGAAGAGGGTGTAGGTCCTCTGGAGCTTCAGCTAGAGGTGGCTATTAGCCACCAGAGGCGTGACTCAGGAACTGAATTAGGGTCCTCAGCAAGAGAAGCAAATGCTCTTGCCTGCTGAGTCATCTCTCCAGTCTCTTAATGGGTATTTATTCAATAATTAAAGCATTAAAAAGCAAGTGATTGTTTTTCAAACACTATCTGCTGTTGGGTTTTCTGAGAGCATAAAAGTGCAATATTTTATAGTGATTACTCTCAGAGAAGCTCTTAAGTTACAAAGATCCAGTCCTTAGATCACAGCACTCTGGTGTGACAGCCTCTGACAGCCACTGAGAAGGGTACAGGGGGTCACCAGACAGCAAAGGATTGAAGCTGGAGGCCAGTCACCATTGAAAAAGTCATAACTGAATATTGATTATCCAAGCCTGTGTCTGGATTCTGACCTTTACAGAATGCCAGGAGATGAAGGCATATTTATTTTACAGTGATAGCTGCAGTAAATGTTTGGACAGGCTTATTATTTATTAGAGACAAGTACTCCATTAAAATATTACCTTACTTTAAATATTTAACCTTTGTGGTACATAGACTCTCTCGTAGTTTGACATACTATAAACTATAGATCACAGTATTATGTTGTAATAGTATTTGTATAAGAATGCATTAAGGCAGCATGAAGCCCAATGATATAGAGTTACATATGCTAATGGTCCCACTCAGTAGATGAATATGTGGCAGGTAGCAGATGGTGTATGTATGTATGTATGGATAGATAGATAGATAGATATAACTAAATTATCATTAGCTATTAAATTATCCTAATTGGACTTCAAATTTTGGAAATTCATGTTATAATATGAATTGCAAAGATGGCTTCCTTCTAGATGTACTGTGTACCAACATCTCATCAAACCTCCATTACAGGTCACTAGGTCACTGGTTGATTGTCAGATATGGCCATAAGTTGCATCCTCCTTGGGAACAGCAGTGTCCCAAGGGCAGAGAGAGTTAAAAATGTTAAGATGGTAAAATGTATCACCGAACTGCAAATCCTTCCTCCTGGTGAATATGTGTCTTCAACTCTGTACTTCGAACTCCTTTGTCTTAAAAGTTTTCAGAATAGAAGAAACTCTTTTCTTAGAATTACATTTCACAAGACAATCTGTCAAATGAAAAGCAGGTTTTTACATGCTTTTAAAATGTCATTACTCTTTAAACTAAGGCTTTGTTTTTGCTGTCTTCAAATTAACAAAAACATCAATTTTCCATTTAATTATAAGTAAATATTCACCTTCACAAACAACAACCAAGATATGATTTGATTCAGTGAAATTTATCTTTTTCTCTTCCATTTTGCTTTCTTTAAAGGAACGGCATTATGAAAATGATTAATTTCCCCCTTTCTCCTGCTTAATTGAATTTTCAGCATAAACAACAGAAAAAAGGTCATAAAGAAAATCAAAAGCACGTGATGCCACATACACATCATGAGTTCCTTTCAACAAGCATGTAATTTTAAGTCACGTTCACATACACACCCATCACTGTGAGTGCACCCACGCCCCAGGTGAGTGCAGTTCGGTCTCTCAGACGTTGACACAGTATTCTGTGTCACTGGCCAAGGATCTATGGAAGTAAGTCTAATGCTTTCCACTCAGACAAGCAAGATGGGTCACAGTTCATACCCAGCTTATCCATCAGGGAGGTATGTGTGTTGGGATGAGAGTGTCCTTGTCAGGCCAGGGAATGTGATTTCACCCACAGGGGTTCTGTATGAATTAACGAATCAATCGAATTAATTAACGTAATTGCTTTGTGCAGTAAACTGAGGATGGTTCTGGTAGCATGCAGATGAGTTGAGGCACAGTTCCCATTTCCAGAGACAATTTGTTTTACATAGGAGGCCTTTTCCAGCATAACTCAGCAAACTAAGGGACACAGTGTGATACTGATCCAGCAAGCAGAGAATACTTCAGATAAGGAGTGACTGTATGATGGAAGGGAAGGCACTTTAGGCAGATCGCCCAGCGTGGCCAGCATCTCTCAGGAGGTTTAACCTTCTGTCAGTTCCCACAGAGATTTTGTGGCCTGTGAGACTACACCAAAGATAATCAGTGCAAAGTCAGGGCAAGATGAGATTAGAGGAGACCAGCAAGTTTCCATCAGTGGTTTGGACTTCATCACTGAGACAGAAACATGCTCTGAAGATGAGAAATGACCTCACCTACCAATGAATAAGATCACGCTTCTGTTCGCAGAGGCCTCCTGCTGGCCCGGGCTCAGGGGAGTAGGTAACCTTGACTTGGTCTTGCTCTCCTTTATGAGACCTCTTGTCAGACCGCAAGGCCCTGCAAGAATCCAGCCTGAGTTCCTTTCAGCATAAACAGACTCTCAGTACTTTGGGTTCACCACCTTCAAGACTATAGCAGGAATCTGAACAGCATCTCCCCTCCCCACGTCCCCTGACAGAATGGTTTCTTCCCTGGTTCTGGACCGAAGCCACCCTGGAAGTCAGCAGCTGCTTTTTCATGTGAATCAGCTGCGTGGTTGTGGAGGAAATGTCAGTTCCTGCTCTCCATGTTTTTGTGTCTGCCCCGCCCCCTTATCTGGACATTGAGTGCTCCTCTGACTGAACAGGTATGGCTGCCCCAGTGCGGTCTCTCTGTGGGTTAACTTGGTACCTGTTGACAGCAAAAGGGTCCTGGATTTGCTGTCTTCCTCCACTTACATGTTGCTCTAGACTGCAGTATCTTTATCCAAAGTTAAACTCTTTGACTTTATCGTGGAGACTCTGAATATCCTTGTTCATTCCACAGCCACATAAGGGAGCAACGGCCTGAGCCTGGGTCTGACAGCCCAGGCTGAACATTGAAAGGACTATGTGAAATTCACTAACCTGAACATGTTCTAGTGGGATATGGAGTGCCCCTGTGTTCTACAGAGAAGGCAGGAAACACCATACTGAATAACCACATGATGATACAGAGGGGATAGAGGTCCCCTGGAGTTTGTAGAATCATTAGCAAAATAATTCAGGAATAGACTCAATTAGAAGCTAGAGGACAATTCTATTAGAGTTTAAAAAAAAAATTCCAGGGCCAGAAAGTTATAAATCTCAGCAGCTGCTGGAGGAGGAGAACGGAGGAGAGAAGGGGGAAAAGGCCAAGCGGTTTAAGCCAGCACGGAGGTCAAGCAGGTAGTACACCAGCAGCCGCATGGCGGGAAAGGGGAGCTTTAGTGAAAGAGTATGAAGTCCAAATGTTTGGGAAACCCAAAGTCTTAGTGAAAACATGCTTAGAAAAGAGATGGAAATAAGAAAATGGAAGGTTACACTTTTCTGAAAAGCAGGCAGACTTCAAATGCTAAGGGTGTAGATTCTGGACAGGACCTGGAAAGGCTCAGTGTATTTGGGGCCCCTGTTGAGGAAGCAGATCGTGCTGGGTGTATGTGGTAGAGTAATTCTGTTAACCATGTAGGAACAGAAGGAGGAGGAGAAGGAGAAGGAGGAAGAGGAGGAAGAGGAGGAGGAAGAGGAGGAGGAGGAGGAGGAGGGGGAAGAGGAAGAGGAGGAGGAAACCAGAGTCTCACAGTTTCCTTCCAGAACACAGCCTCAGTGTGGTGGTAGGAATGAGAAATGTTCCCAATAGCCTCATGTATTTGAACACTCGGTCCCCAGTTAGTGGCGTTGTTGGTGGAAGTTTAGTATGTGTGGCTTTACTGGAGGAAGTATGTCACTGGGAGTGGGTTTTAAGAGTCCATAGCCTGGTCTCATTTCTAGTTTACTGTCTCTGCTTCTTGCATGTGCTTGAAGATGTGAGTTCCCAGCTTCCAGCTCCACTTGCCATGTCTGCCACTTGCGAGCATCCCTTGCCACCATGATGGATTCCTAAGCCCTCTGGAACTATAAGCCCAAATAAGTTTGTCCTTCTATAAGTTGCCTTGATCACAGTGTTTTATCACAGCATCAGAAAAGTAACTAATATAACCAGCGATCAGAAGATCTCTCACCAGGCTCCCACTTTTCAAGTTTCTACCACTACCCAATAGAACCCACTTGGGAACAAAATCTTTAATGAGACTTAGGGCCCAATCAAGAGGATAGCATCATCTTATTGCTAATAACAGGCCAGGAATAAGAAAAGAAGAATGATTAACATTTCTCAGAATTTACCCAATACAAAAAGTTAGCCTTGATTTGAAATTTTTCATCCTAATTTTCTTGCTTGTTTTGTTTTGAGACAGACTGGGCTCACATTTTTATGTAAGCAAGAAAAACCTTGAAATCATGATCCTCAAGCCTCCCCCTCCCTAGTGCTGAGATAAGAGGCCAGGTTCCATGCCACCTGATTAGATCCTCTCTGTCTGTAGACCTTGATCTGATGCAATATATCATTTTCTCTTTAATACTGGTTCTATCTGTAACCATGACTGACCTGGACCTCACTATGTAGACTAGGTTATCTTAGTACAAAGATAATTACACTTTCAAATTTTGCTTTTAAAATTTAAAATTTAGGAGTATCAACAGTTGGCTGCTTTTGCAGAAGGGCTGGGTTCTGTTCCTAGTACACATGTCAAGCAGCTGACAACAACCTGGAGCTGCAGCTCCCTCTTCTGACCTTCACGAGTATACACATGCATATGCACATACACAGACACTCACACAAATAAAAAATTAAAAAAATAAGCATTGAAATATAGAAATGTTTCCACTTAGAATCTTAGAGTTTAACACTATTGACTAGCCACATACTCTAAGCCCTTAAAAGAGCAGTGTTCTCCCTAGTCTTAGACTTGTTCCATTTTCCGTATTGACTATTCATAAAGTCTATTCAAATATGACTATGCAAATACGACTATTTAAAATACCACCCAGATCGATCATATTTTCAAGATGTGAATTATGCTAGTATTTCAAAGAACCCATCCAGACCAACTTATTTCCCAAATATTCCTTGAGAAAAAACTATATTCCAGAAGTGCACTGACTATTCATCAATGAAGAAAATGGCTGGAGTTGCAGCTCTAATTGAGCTGATGATCTAGTAGAAGAGATTGACTACCACCCACCTAAATACCTTTGTGTGCAAGCTTAAATGAAATTGTCTAATAAAGATTTCACAAAGACTCATTTTCAATAGCCTGTAAGAAATTAATTGAGATATGACTCTTGCGTCTCACTAAGATACTCATGCTTGTTGACCATTCCCATAGGACAAGAAACCTGTGAACAGCTATTCTATAAAGGTCATGTATCTTAGTTCTGAGTAGCTGATATCCAAACTCAATGGCGTATTCTAAACTCTAGAATCGCTGTCATGACTGTCCGATGAAGGAGAAGAGCACCTTATAAGAAGGGACCAAGACAACAAAGGAACCTGCTGCCTTTACGCTCCAGACTGCCCCAAGTACCTAACTGAACCTTTTATACGAGCTTGGAGATAAAGAAACTGGCAGTTTAACAGAGAATACCTAGTGATAGACACTGCTTGTCAATAGAAAAAGTGATCCAAGAAGGGTTCATTATAGAAAGTACATTAAATAAAATCCTCAAGGATAGGAAGCATCATATCACACAAAGAGCAAGAAGTTGGGCGTGCCAACCAGTGGATTAGAATATGCCAGTGGCCAGAGATGGAAGCAAATCTGACTTCCTCAGGGTTGATAACTGGCAGGTAATAAGCAGTGTGTGAGGTAGAATTGGAGGTTGAGGTAAGAGCACACTATATCTGTTGGTGTTAATTTGTTTATCCCAAATGCATCAGGAACTCAGAGGAAAAGATGGGCAGAATGGGACGATGGGATTTATGAATCCCCAAGCTCATTCATATTCTGTCTCCAAGGACAGAGAGTGCAACTGAACAATAAGGACTGCTGCTGTTACGGTCTCACTTCGTAGTGATGCCTGTATGGGTCAGGTAACAGGGTTGGACATGGAGAACTGTCTTCATTTTTATTTTTCATTATTTATTATTCCTCTGTGTTCGTGTGTGTGTGTGTGTGTGTGTGTGTGTGTGTGTGTGCGCGCAGATTCATGCACCTGCGGAGGTCAGAGATCAGCTTGGGAACGCGAGTTCTCTTCCACCATGTGTGTTTTAGATATGGTACTCAGATTATCAGGCTTGGTAACAGTCTTTACACACTGAGCCATCAGGTAGAGGGGACAGTGATAGAGGCAAGGGGTATCCAGAAACCCTCTGAGTTTCCTCCTCTGTATCTGGTGGTGTTACTTATGGGTATGAAGACGTTGGAAGAGGGGAGTTTGAAAGCTTTGAACATCCCCACATTGTGATGACCTGCAGATGATCTTATGCTGGAGAGGCATTTTGTTGAGAGGGTCCTTCCAGGATTGAGAAGAGGAACAATGTCTTCGTGGGAAGAATTGCTATACTTCCTTTATTTCCATTATGTTCTTTCTATTGAGAATTCCCCTGAATGTCCTCACCATCCATTATATGATCCCCTCTTACAATCACCATGCGAGTACCTCGACATGGCCTCCCACTCATGCTCTTTGGTTATTACATCCTAGGTAAGCGCTTTCGTCTTTAACGAATGTATATACTGATATGAGTAGGCCATGCTCATATGAGGACACCCAGCTCTTGCTGTCTTGGAGCTCATACTCTCGTGGGAGGGTCAGTTTATTGTGATGTGCACAAGAAAGGAAAGAAGGCAGTGCAATGCCGTGGACAAGGAGAGGGAACTATATATAAGGTTCAAGGAAGGTGTAAGAAGGTGACATTTGGGTTTGTAAATGGCCTGACAGAAATGGGGTTTTTCTAAAGAACAGTGTGTCCCTCTCATTAACTATCAGACTAATGAAGCAGAAGTCCATCTTCAAAATGTTGCCAAATTGAGTAAATCTCCATTTTCTTCTTTTCACTATTAATTCGGCCCTGTCGTTGGCTTACTAAGGATGGGTAGCTAAACCTGGCCTGTAAGGGCTGCTAGAGCACAGGCTCTGACCTCAACACCAGAAACAGACTGAGAAGGAATCTGCGGCACAATCGGGGGGCGGGGATGTTCCAAATGGTACTCACTCCTTAGCTGATAGTAAATTCAGAGAATGGTCGGTGTGGCTGCAGCCTGCTGCTCAGCAAGGAGCAGAAGCAAGGGCTCGCTAGAGCATTGGGCAGGGCTCTGCTTGTGCTCAGAACATCTAAGGCGGCATCATTCTGCCCTGCCTGTGCTGTTAACACCACGGGACCTGATGCCGGGTTAGAAGAACAGAAAGTGTAAGAGACACAGTGGATGAGCTGACCTTGACTGGAATAGGAGAGGGCCAAGTTAGGGTGAGACTGCACAGATCTCAAGGCTCCACGGTGGAATCTCTGTGAAAACTCACACTCTGGGCTTCTCTTAGCATTACCTCCTGCAGAAGCACAGGGAGCTCTCTTTAGGAGTTGTGACAACCCAACATGTCTGCTGACATTGTCAAAGTTCTGTGTCAGGGAGTAGCACAGTCACTCCTGACTCAAAATCCTGTTCTAGGCCACAGCCCCATACAAAGTCCAACACAAACCTTTTAGGAGAGAGGGAAGAGAAGAGGAAGCAGCCATGGGAAACAAAGGCACCCCACATCAAGTCCTTGCATTATTATAAAGTACTTCTTGTTGAAATACACTTCTCACTGATGCAACCTGCATTATTTCAGAAACACAAGGCACAACTAATTGAAGACTAATCAGAGAACAAGAAAGACTGGGTACCCATCGACAGGAAAAGTGGGAGGTCATTGAGATCAATGGAGGTTTCTTGCATCAGGTAAACAATAACTTAGGGGCCGGGCCTAGACTATCAATGGTTACCAAAGCTCACCCAGACAAGTGTTTTCTGTGTATTGATTACTTGAAGAATGAATTTCAGGGAAATCAGAAGGAGTTGAATATCTATGGGTGAGAACTTAAGAGAAAGGAAGCAACCAGAGATCCTATATAGTAAAAGAGTGTCACAAAGAGGGCGTGCTACTGAGGGCTTTTGTGTAGGGTTCATAAAGCTTTCCTGGGTTGAGGATGGTAGCAGAACAGTGACATGATCAGTCCGGTTGATCCACCAGGGAAGCTTTCACACCTTTCCTACCAGTGTCTGGAGATTTGGTCACATTCTTGTGTACATCTCCCAATCAACGATGCACATTTAGGTTACTAGCTAAAGGGAGAAGAAAGATGATAAGAAAGGAGAGCATAACTCAGTGCTCCCAAGTACCCTGGGCGTTTATAGCCTCCCAGCTAGGACAGAACTGCCAATAAAAGCAAAGACATGTTCAGCTTCTGGGAATGAGGAGAGGCAGAATTGCTCCTGGTCAAGGTCCTCGCCTGAAAACTGCATGGCTGGTTTCTGTCTCCTCTTCTCATTTAGGAAGAAATCTTCATTTCTGCATCTATAACTCTAATTATGCTGTTAATCCATTAGGCTGACAAGATCAGGATTGTGCTACTGGTTTGTAATTACTGAAGACTATCGCCTGGTACTGTTTACATCTTGATTAGTTGATTCAGTTTCCTTGAAAAGCAATGGACTTTGCTACCCAGCCCTGCCAACACGTCTGTGTTTATAACTTCTTATCAGTTCTTGCTATGGGAAGGTATTTTTTACACACACCCTGAGAAGTGTGGCCATCAGCTCAGAAACAGCTGTAAATCAGTGTGAAAATGAAACAGAGGGTAAGAGACTGAAGCAGAATCCCAGCTGCTGACAACAATTCCAGAAGGAAAAGTTCTAGAAGATTAGGCAAGGAGGGGCATTTAATTCAGCTTCGGAGTCTGGATCCAAAACTAAGTGCTGTGCTTCTACCTTTCCCAAAGAGCAAGCATATTTAATCAGCTACATTTTAATGTTCGAAGGAAGTCTACAGTAAGATACATGGTTTTCGTTAAATTTCTTTGGGAAGGTATCAACATAGAAATTTGTATCTGCTTTTTAATAGTCCTTTAATAACTAAAGAATGAATGATTCATTATCTCATTTACATTTTACTGGGGTTTGCGATTCAGCCTTGGCTCACCTCATGCGCACTCTGTAGTTCATGCTGACTTTGAACTCATGGCAAGTCCCTTGCCTTAGTATCTTGGTCATTAGAGCTATAGGCTTGGGTCACCCAATACCTGGTGCTATATGATTCCATGTTATAAGAGACACACAACTGAGACTATTCAATTGCCAGTGCCACAAGGCTGGTAACAAACACAGATCATGAGTCAAACCAGAAAACATGATCTCTATAGACAAATCCAAGAATGACATCATCTAGTCTAAGAGAACAATGAACTTAGGTTTCAGTAGGAAAATTTCATCTCAAACCTTATATTTCCCTTAAAGAAATTTTTAAAAATTTAATCTGAACGGCAGAGACAGACGTAGAGAATGGGTGTCAAGACTGGGTGCTTAGAGGAGATTCTCTTGCCTGGTTCATGACACTGAAGGGCAAGAACACAGAAAGCATGATTAAAAGCAGCTCTGTTTTAACAGACAGAAATGTCTCTTTTCAGGGGAAATAAATCAACAGAGCTGAACACCTGGTATTTTGCCACAAACCATCCTCCCCTTCCAAAGCTTGGCAGAGAGTAATCACTCACCTCCTGTATTTTGCTGTTACAGTCTCTGAGCAGAGCCCCACTTTGCTTTTTCTCCCTTTCTACCACCTGCCACAGTCTCCCTGAATCAACCGTGACGAATATTAAAATCCAGCTGTTACTTTCCCACCAAAAAGTCAAACTGATGACATCTTGTTCCATTATGATGAATGTGTCCAAAGTGTAGGGCAGCAGGAAGGATGGGGGCTCAGAATGCCTGTTCTCCATTACAGGAAGGATTTATGCTTTGGAATGAGGTTTTGTTACCCAGGACTGGGTATGAGTGCTCTGTCACTGAGTTACATCGCCATCTCTACGAAGAGATGGTCTGGATGGCATTTATGATGCCTTCCAAGCCTAAAGTCATTTTTGTTTATAAACGGATCCTTCAGAGGGCACTGCTTCCTTGGCAGTGAGGTCAGGGCTACAACCCTTTCTCCTTTAGGCATGAAATTCTGACAGCCACCTCCACTTCGGCTGGGATGTCCGTTCCTGGTTCCAGGAGAAATGAGTAATGAGAAAAATGGTTAAAGCCACACAAATGCCATTTTCCACGTGCACCCTCCATTTTATGCTAGGCCTTAATTTTCTATTTCCTCAACCTCTGAGTTTCAAGTTGTCAGAAGTCAGATGGTTTGGTACCTCAACTGGTGTAACCACATTTAGAAATCCCCAAATGGGGAAAGAAGGACTTATGGCTACTGAATAAAACATAACCAATGAAAAAGCCCCAGCAAGTCTTACAGATGCCCCGGCCAATCATAATAAAGGTCATGTGGTCTGTGGTTTTGTCCTATAAATGTAGCTGTGTCCCCTGCTCGGGCTGCTGTTCTCCATCCTGGACACAGAGTTGTAGCCCCAGCCAGCTGGAATAGTTACTCTTAAATAAATTTGGCTTTTCAAAAATTTATATTTGTAGTCTTTCTCGACCATTCTCAAAACATGGACCTAACAAGTATCACAAGCTGAAGATGAGTGTAGAAATCCAGAATGGTTCAAAAAGAAGATCAATTAAGGCAGCTGGGAAGGAATTCGGCCTTTGAGCGGAATTTCAAAGATCAGTAAATGTTCCGGTCCAATGTGACCTGAGCCTTTATTCACAGGAACAGCAGTGTGAAGGACTTGGAATTGATGCCCCACCACTTTGCCAAAAATGTTGGCTGTTTTGTCTTATCACTGCAGAAACAAGAACTTCTCCTTCTTGTCCTTTTTCTCTCCCAGCCCTTCCTCATCCTCCAATCCCCCCTCTGGATGAGTTTTTCTTTTTTTAATGTATGAACTGCACATGATGGCACATGCCTTTGATCCCAGAACTCCAGAGGCAGAGTCAAGCAAATCTCTGTGAGACAAAGGCCAGCCTGTTTTACATGGTGAGTTCCATGCCATCTGGGGCTCCAAGGAGACTCTGCCTGAAAGTGAATGAATAAATAAATAAATAAATAAATAAATAAATAAATGGCATTTCTTTTGCAGCATGGCAGGGGCATAGAGCACACAGCCTTCATTTATATTTGCATTATTTCCCATGTCATAGAGTCTTGGATTTAGAGACAATTTCTGGGATCAAGGAAATTTCTGGATGCCTGTTTCTTCCTGATTATTAAACTCTCTGTACTCACCCTTGATCCTGATATTGGGAATGTATAAAGACAAAGCTGCAGTCCCTATACTTGAACAGTTTACACATAGTTGGAAAAGCAACAATAGGAGGAAATAGTTAAAAGGTCAATGGGGGAAGGAGCCTTGAGCCCAGCTTCTATCTACACGATTCCCTTTTGTGACTTCTTGCATATTGGAAGGCTCAGAGTGAACTCATGTCCTCATTTGATGCTCTTCCTCGCTCATCCCATACTCTTGGATTCAACAAAATCTTCAGAGAACGGAGAGATGGCTCAGTGTTTAACAGCAAGCTCTGCTCACTGCTCCTGCAAAGGTCCTATGTTCTCTTCCAGTACCCATGTTGGGAGGCTCACAACCATCTCTAATTTCAGCTCCAAGAGATCTGATGCCCTCTTCTGACCTCTGAGAGCACTGCACATATGTAGCATAAACACAGAGACACACATACAAACACATAAAATAAAAATAATTTTAAAAGAATTCTGATGAATGACTGTAGGGTAAAATTCTAAACCTGATCTTGTTCTGAAGCTTCAACCTCACGTTTTCTCTTAAATTATGTATACAAGTGTGTGCAAGTATATATGGAGTGCAAATTTACGTGTTTCATAAAGACATTTTAGTTCAGATGCATCATGTAATTTCACCATTTTTTGTTCATCCCATTCTAACCTCTGCTTGGTTGCTTTTTTTTCAAGTATGAAAACTAAATAGGTGCATGTTTTGGGTTCTTGCAGGGTAGTAGACTGTCTGGGTAGACGGTGGGTTAGGGTAGTAAGTAGGTTGTGTCAGATCAGGAGCCAGTGGAGTCTGTGCTACAAAGTTGAGCTAGTCTGGATTAGGAAGCTAGTCCAGAGATCTGAGGCAGAGAGCCTACCTGAGTCCAAGGTTGGCAGGGGACAGGTAGGGGTGGGCAAGTGGAATGGAACAGAGACATAGTGGACAGGATCTGACTTACCAGAGTCCTGGGTGGGCAGGTCTTTCCAGCCGGTTGGGAAACAGGAAGATGGGAGTTGAGGGGACCCAAAGGGAGACTTAACAGTCTATACTACAGTGTTTAGCTAGTTTGGGTTAGGAAGCTAGTCTAGAGATCTGATGCAGAGGAATTTGAGCCTGCCTTGATCCAGGGTTGGCAGGGGACAGAGTGGGGGTGGGCGAGAGAGAGAGAGAGAGAGAGAGAGAGAGAGAGAGAGAGAGAGAGATACAAGTTCTCCCTTATTTGTGAATTCTAGAGTCAGTTCCTTATATGCGAATATATATCCAAGATCCAGGAAAATGGAAAAGATACATGGAGGTAAAGGAATAAAAAGAACCCAAAAGAGGGGGACAGTGGGGAACAGATGTCACCAGGGGAGGTGGGGAAGCTGGGAGTGTTCGGTTGGAGGAGAGGGGAGAGGGATCTGTGAGGGGCCATGTGGGGAGGAAGGAAGGAGAGGAGGAATAGTGGGAGGCAGTGGTTATTGGAGTGAGGGCGGGTAATGGGGATGCTGGGCCTAGGGAGGGGGAGGCCAAAGGGGCAGAAACCCAGTAGAGATGAATGAATCTTGGGAAGCTGGGGAGCCCGGAAGAAAAGGTGGTGCCCAGTCACCCCATGAGAAATGCACATACAGTGTCTACATGTGGGAGCATGCACTTGCCTGGGGGCTCTTTGACTAGGAACACAGGGCCAGACAGAGGAGGCCTCCCTTTGAGCGGTTAGTCGGGGTGGTCCAGGAGACTCCCAAAATGGCATGGACTATTGCCACGGCTCTTGGTTATCTTCCAGAATGAATAGATGGGACCTTGCTGCTGAAGACAGGACATACTTTGAATACAGGACCTGGAGCAGCGGAGCGGGAGCTGACCTGGCAGCCTTCTACCTGAAGTTTGGCTCTCATAATCCCAGATGATAACATGCAAACCGCAAATGGAGATTGGTCAGTGGTCCAGGCAGCTTTAAAGTCTAATAACCATGACAACTGGGATAGAAGCTATCTCTATAGGTTCAGTAGTGACACTGTTATCTGGGCGGGTAATCAACAGCTATCTAGATGGACTTGAAGCCCTCTCAATAGGAGTGAACTCATTAGTGGCATTGTAACTCAGTCAAATACACATGACTGAAGAAGCTATAGATTCCAGAAAAAAAAAAAAACTTATCTCTGTCATAGTTCTAGACAAATGAAATTTCTTACCATAAGCCAAACATGGATCCATATGCTTATAGACAAATATACCATATACTACTCATCAAGGAAACTTATTTTGCAACAGATGGAGGCTCCTGCAGAGTTCCACAACTGGTCAGACACAGAGAGGGTACATCTGAGAGATGCCTCGTCCTAGGTGACACATCCAAAGCTAATGGAACCAAGCAGAATAAGGAGTAGACAGAAAACAAATGCATCCCTCAATCTTCATCAGTGAAGCTTCCTTATATAACAGAGTGTGATGCACACAGAAGGCCACAACTAGCCAAGTTTAAAGAATGAGAGACTGCAGAGAAGTGTATCCCTGGATAGGGCTCTTATATTGAAGCTGACTCATCCACAGCTCAGGGACTATTGAAGAAAAAGGAGCAGAATGATTGTAAGAGACAGGGCTGGTTTATGAACACCAGGGGGCAGAAGCTTTCAGGCCATGGGAGACTTGCACATGTGAACTTGTGTCAACGATGGCATGGAGCACAGGACCATGCTGATTCAATTAAACACGGGCCCAGAAGAAAGGAGAAAAATGGGTGGCACACTGGTCCTAGACTGAGATATGTTGGAGACTGGTTGCTACTGGCTAGTTTAGAGTATGCCTTACTTGAGGTCTCTGGATGGCCTGATAGGACTCCAGTGGATGGGTGTCTGGGTGCAGGTGCTTGACTGGATAGGACTTACTATGTGTGGTGGAGTGCATGGGGTCTGGTGAGGGTTTGGGGACAAATGAATTCAGAAGGGGGTCTGGACTTGATTGAGAACTGTTGTATAAAATTACGAATTTAAATAAATAAAATAAAAACTTAAAAAATATAATAAAAGCCAAGCCTGAGTGACCTGATTTAAGACTGCAATGAAGTGGAATGTAAATAATTCTGAAAATAATTCTGTTAATATTATCTATAGTTTTGTTCTGTGGTTACTTCATGTTCTTCAAAGGGATATTTTACATTATTGATCTCCCTAGATTCTTACATCACATCTTGGAACTAGAAAAGATAAACCCCACTTGGAGTAAATCCTTGGGTCCTCTCGTGACCATGAGGCAAATGATTCTTTCTCATTGTTAGCCCACTCTACAAGCACAGTCTTGACTTCATGGTTCGCATTTGAGTTCAGCCAGACAAATCTAACATTTGTGAGTCTCATGACATCTTCCTATAAGACTACTGAGATTTCCTTGTATTGCGTGAGATTCATATAACCTTTGTGATGCTCATGATATTTTTCCCGTAAGACTATTGGCATTTATTTGCATTATCTGATATTCCAAAGTCAATGATAATTCTTAAAGTCTGAATCCACTTTAGTTTCCCAGACATACTCAGTGACTTCCTGGGGTGGAGACAGCTATCTCTCATGGACTTTGGCATATGCCCACTCCTTGGACAAATTGTCATGAACTTCGAAGGCTGTCTTCTTCTTCCTTCTCACAACTTTTCTATGTGCAGTATATCATGTTGATTCTCTTATCTCTCCACTCTAGAGTGACTTGTCAGAATATACTGCTGTCAAGTTCTTGTAATACCAAGAATTGGAACAATTGAGGGGGAAAAGATACCTTCTAAAAAGTCTTGAAACAAGAGTTACTTTTCCCAAAGCAAAGCCTCCATACTATACTATGTTCACAAGAATGTGCACCTAAGTTCACACACATGGCAAACTAAACCTACATGAGAAATTCTAATGACTTGTCAAACTGTATAGCCCAACTAGAAGAATGATTTAGAGCAATTTATATTTGCTCTCAAAAATGAATTATACTAATGCTCTATCATTGTATGAAATGACCTTTAAACTCTGCCTGAAACTTAGAAAAAGTAATTAACCAATCACTCAAGGAAAATTCCATCAGCAGAAAACAAAGAATATATCCTAAAATTAATGAATCTGTCAACTGGAAATTTTTTTTTCAAAAACTACCACATCAAAAATAATTAATTGATTTTTCTCTAGAATTTAACTCATTGCTAATGAATGCCTGAAGAATGCTAGTTTAAGAGAAATTGCATATACTCTAGTGCCACAAAGAAAGAACTCACTGGAAACCTCCCCTGACAGTTCTCATTTGGTCCATGATATGCAGTATAGTGTGCTCTAGATCAAGTCGGGCAGCCTTTCTCTTTGTGAATTCATTTGTTGTACCATAGAGTTAACTCCTGTCCTGCTTAATGCACAAATAAGAACAAAAAAGTAACTTCTGGATAGTGCTGACACATTAGGCAATTGTTAAAACTAAAAAGAAGGTGGAGTTTACAGCATTGGAGAAGAGGACCACTATCAGTTCTTTATTAAGTCTAAGAAACTGGTGGTATTGTATTTTGAGTAAGTAAAGAGAATCCAATAACTCCACTAAGCACACTCAGCTTCTTGGTACCCATTAAGTTAACGTAGCTTAAGAAATTACCACACTGGACTATAGGACACAACATTTCCTTGGTGTTTTCAAACCTTACATGTACAACAGGGTTCTGATTTTCTGGGCTTAGATCTTCTTGGTGTCAGATACATCTTCATGGCAAATTGAACATGTCCAAAACACTTTTCTCTCTTCAGATGTAGCAGTGAATGATTTTACAGCAAAGTCATCCTTTTTATTTCTATCCTAGTTCCTAATCTCTTCCTTACAGTGGAAACTGTTGGTAGCCATAGAGAGAAAAGCTTTGACATTGAGGACTACTTCTGTAGAACTGTGACAAAGTTAAGCAGTCTCTTCAAATGTCCATTCTTCTGTGTGGAAAATGAGGACAAGCATGGCTGCGTCATAATGATTTTTGGATATTGTGTTTAATATGTGTGTAATTCTTAGCACAATGCCTAACATGAAAATTAGTGCTGAACAAACGACATTTATCACTGAACTCACACAAAGTTAATGTGACAATTCTTTGAGAATACTGAATCTGAGTAGAGTGAGTTCCTAAATTAGTAACGTCTAAATACTTTAAAAATATGACCAACCTCACCTCGTGTGTTGACAGCCAATGGAGAAGCATCTTCTACGGATACATGAACATAAGAAGTTTCTCCATTTTTTCAAGTCTTTGGAGCTTAGAAACTTTTATGAGGTCTTTGTTCTTTTAATATGATTTTATGTGAAATTTTATGGAAACATCATTTTATATTTCATTTATTCATTGTGTATGTGTGTGTATGTACACAATTATATGCATACATGGATATCAAAGGACAACTTTTGGGAGCTGGATCTCCCCTTCCAGTATATGGATTCTGAAGATCAAACTCAGGTTTCCAGGCTTGGACCCTACCTGATGAAACCTATATTCAGGTTCTGTGTGCATGTGGGTGCACACATGTGTCCACCAGCTTTTGTATGGATATCAGAGGACCTCAATTGTTTTCCTTAATCCTTTTCCACATTATTTTGTGAGTCAGAATCTCTCACTGAACCTGAATCTTACTTATTACGAAAGGCTGGCTGACCAGTAAGACCAAAAGAGTCCTCTGCCTTCACCTCCCCAAGGCTAAGATTGTAGGCATATACAGTTACACCTGGGTTTTACATCAATGCTGAGGCTAGAAATCAGGTCTTCATGCTTAAATGGAAAGCAGCTTATGGACTACCATCTCCTCAGCCTTTATATCTAGGTTTTTTTTATATTTTTCTTCCTGTTGAAAGTGATATCTTTCATAAGAATACCTTTCTAATTCTACTGGCAAAATATGTGGTTAATTAGAATTTATATGTTAGCAATATTTTATTGCTTATTAAATTCTCCTCTTATCTCCAACAATATGGAGATTCTTCTATTTTTTTCTTTTTATGGAAAAGATATATCATATACAAATAACAATAACTCCATTTATTTTCATAATTGTTTAAATTTCTCTTTTCTTTAGAAACTGTACTTTCTGCAGTATTGGTATTTTTGAACAGAGGCAGGAGGGTAGGGTACTTATTTTCCCACCTTTTAAAGAAACATTTGCAATACTTTAATTTTGAGGCTTTGTAGGTTTCTTTATCATGTTAACTTATCTCTATCTACATCTCCATTGTCTGGAATTTTCATCACTCAGTAATGAAGGTTAAATTTTGCTATATATATTTAATTACTTTTAGGATGATCATTTAAATATTTTTCTTCTTTTAAAAAACGAAACTTCTGAATGTGACACTAATAATAATGGTTCTTTCAAATTAAAAGCCACCCTTGCACTGCTCAAGTTAAGCCGTTCTTGTTATTTATCACATGCATTAGCAACTTTGATTTCTTCAGTGTAGAGTTCAAGAAGTAAGCCAATATGTTTGCTTTTAAATTTCTTTCCTATATTAGTCTTTAACTTTTACTTCTTCTCGACATTTCTAATTTTCCAACATTTTATGTCAAAATTCAAATAAGTCCAAAGAGAATAAAACAATAATCCTCATATAGTCATAAAAAGAAATAATAATGATTCCCTGGTTGCCTCTCTTTTCTACCCATAAACCCCTTCTTATCCATTAAGATTGTGGAGTATATTGAAGAAATTTATCAGAAACATATTTCACTTTTAATCTTTAAATTTTATTATTTTTTAAGTGATAAAGGTATTTCACAAAACATACCAATAGCCATGTTGACATGTAAAAACATACACTTCAACTCTGTCAAATACTGTTTAATCAATAATCTCAAAATTATCATTTCCCATTGATTTTCTTTTTCATGATTAGACTCTGAATGTGTTTTACATATAGAACTTGTCATATGTTTCTCTCAGATATTGAGCATTATATCAACTTACTCCCTGAATTCACTGTTGGGATTTGCTGTTTTCATGTCCGTGCTGATGGGACATAAAACCCGCTCCCATCTTCTGGTTTCCTTGAAATTAGCAAATAGTAAATAAGTTTGAGTTTCTCAAACTTATTTCATTTCTGAACACTGTCACATACTTAATTAGCAAGGATTCCAAAGAGATATTGTTATCCACATGTTGATGGTGTTTATAATACTGACGTTAAAACATGAAAACAGGAATTTTAAAAACCTACAAGTCAGTCAGGTATAGTAACACACCTTTACTCCCAGCATTCAGGAGGCAGAGGCAGGGGTATCTGTGTGAAACCGAGGCCAGCCTGGTATGTCAGGCCAACTGGGGCTACAGGGAGACTCTGTCTTAAATAAAACAAAGCAAAAAACCCTTACTAATCCTATTTGATTTTTTTAATTCTAAAAAAACAAATTATATTTGTCAAGTCACTTTTCAAGGAAAAATGATGACACATCAAATAACGGAAGACAACTTGCTATTCTTCTGCAGAACCGTTTTTCTTCATTGACAGGACGTTGCCTTGTGTTCACACAGAATGTCAAAAAGTTTTCATTCTGGCCAGTGAGATACCTCATCAGTTAAAAGGTGTTGTCACCAAGCCTGACAATTGAAGCTCAATCCGCAGGATAACCAACGCTTGGAGGTTATCTTCTGACATCCGCTCATACACCATGTTGCAAGCTTGTGCATGTGTGCGGGCACACACACACACACACACACACACACACACACACAAAATCAACCTATCAATCAATAAACAAACCTATGACTAAAATATAATAAAATGTTTAAATTATGTGTTTCAGTGATGAGGCCTATTTATTAGCCTCACTGTTTAATCTAAAGGGCATTTTAAAGAGAAAATGTCTTCCTTCTACCTGAATGAATGTGGATAGGACAGTCAAGATGACACTGACTTGATGAATGGTAATGAACAGATAACTTACCATTTCTTTGGCCCCGTGAGTGCAAATGTAAGCATGATCAATGAGAATAAGAAATAGAGCATTTTCCTAGAAGTAAGAAAAGTCCAATTTCCTTCTAAGCCATTCTGAAAGGGTCTTACAGACCCCCATGAGTGACTGAAATCTGAGACTGTTACTGTAAAATACCAAGTTCATAACTCAGAATTACAGTAAACTGAGATGTTCTCAGTCTCCCAATTAGAGGTAGCAGGGAAGCAAATCCATTTAGCTGCCTTTCCTTGAAATCCTAGCTAAACTATTGACTCAGATGACTACCAAGCTCCACTCAAATACTGCTACCAAGTTCACACGATGACTTGCAGCCATTATTTTTCCTCTTAAATTTCTCTTTTGCTTCAACCAATGTGTCAACCTTATTCATAGTTAGTTCTAATTCATGTTTATTATTAATGTTTTTAAATCTTAGAAAACAAACATATAAAGAAATACATATGTACACCCTCAGGAATAAGCTCTTAATAAGCTCTTACAGTTTCATCGAAAGTGGACTGATAATATTTATTTTCGTTAGTCAATCAGGGCTTTAGTATTTTCAGAACAAAGTTGTTATCACTCTCTTAAGTTTCCCAGAACAGGATATCTGTGAGGTGGGGCAAGTTCAACCTCTACCCACACCCCAGGACAAAGCTGAGGTGCTGACAGGAAAGCCTCACATGTGTGGCAATTGCCAGTCTTTGCCAGGAAAAGTCTCCTGCTTTTGCTGGGAATCTTTTAGAATCTGGGCCAAACACTACCCATGGCCCTGACCTGCCTAGGCATTCCAGTTATTCACCTCAATGCCCCTCCCTCAGATTCTGTTATAAAACCTTGCTCACTTCTGTCCTGACAAACCATCCCAGATTTCAAGACAGGTAAGTAGGAGCTGAAAGAGGATGCAAGTCTTTCAGGCTCACAAGAGTCTTCATCTTCCCAGAAAGCAGGACTCTGAGGATAAGCAAAGGCTGTGGGGAGCTCTCAGGAAATGGGGATACAGAGACTTTGCTTAATTTCAGAACCACAGTAAAAGAAGGCTGGGACCAAGATTAGTGTATCCTTGCAGAGTTAGATAGAGAGGGGGAGGAACAGTTCTCTCTAAATGTCTTCTGTGACTACACTCCCCTTGGTGACTGCCTGTTCTTCCCACACAGACAAGATGCTGCCTCGCACAGTCCTGGCCAGCATGTCCTGGATGCTGCTTTCCTCCCTGATGCTCCTGTCGCAGGTGCAAGGTAATGTTCCTCAGCATCTAGCGCTCGGTACCTGGTGACTGTTCTTGCCAAAAGCAGAGAAAGGTCCCTGAGAGTCTCCGGTGGAAATGAGGAGGAGTCCACACAGGAAAACAGCCTGAACCCCTCCCTCACCCTGCCTTCCGCAAGGTCACTGGTGAATGGATGTAACAGAATGGTCCATTACCAGCAAGATAAGAAGGTTTCCCATTTTGCCAGGAACTTTTAGTCTTTATGGAAGAACTGAGAAAAGTTTTAAAAGTTAGTGAAGAATTTTAGAGAGCAAACAGGATTGGACAGGCTAGCACAGGACCTTACAGCCCCAGCATGGCCCCATGGATGATGTGAGAGAAAGATAAAGGCAAAAATGGATGTTTTCTCATAAAATTGGCCCATGTAATGATCAAGAATGCCTGAAGGAGAGGAAGTATCTGAGACAGCCAGTGCTGGACTTAATCCCATCACACAGGCCTAAAGAGCCAGGACCCCTCCCCCATTTCATCCTCAGTCTTCACTTCGCGAGCACCTCTCTCCGTCTCCCTCCCTTTCAGGTGAAGACACTCAGAAGGATGCACCCTCTGCACGCATCAGCTGCCCCACGGGCTCCCAGGCCTACGGCTCCTACTGCTATGCCTTGTTTAAGATCCCCAAATCCTGGTTTGATGCAGATGTGAGTGCTGAGAGGTGGGAGGGGACCAGGGCAATCAATGGAAGTGCTTGTCAGCCACAGACGGAGAGGGGTCCAGTTTTCCTGTTTCTTTGGTAATCAGACTGCACACCCTCCCTAGCGCGCTCGCACATGCTCCCTATCATGTAATACAGCTGACTCCACAGGATCTCGCCATTCCCTAATGAGGTCTACATCTTTGTCTCATTCTGCCTTTCTTTTCCTAGCTGGCCTGCCAGAAACGGCCCTCAGGACATCTCACATCTGTGCTCAGTGCAGCTGAGGCTTCTTTTGTGTCTTCCCTGGTGAAGAGGAGCGCAAACAGTTACCAAAATGTCTGGATTGGGCTTCATGACCCCACTCTCGTAAGATTCCACCTGCTCCTCTCTAGATCCTGTTGAGTGGCTTTGTACCCCAGACACACTCTCTTTGTCTCCATGAGAAGAATCCCAATGATATAATAGCTTGTTACTATCTGGGAGGAAAAAAAAAAGAAAGAAAGAAATCCTTGGTGCTTGCTGAAGAGTAGAACTCGATAGATACCCACAGTGTTCAGAGGAAGTTTAAGTACCTGTTGCCAACTTTTACAAAGTTTCCACATGAAGCCTTGGGAATGTTCTCTATGTGATGCAGGGAGTCTGCACCTGTGATTCTCAGGGAATCCTCAATGAGATCTGCATTTTTCTTTATAGGATTCATACGGTGTATAAGGTTCTGAGTAATTTACAAAAGCATACTGTATTACATTATGTTCATTTTGAAACTTATTATTTTTGTTAGTGTGAAAAGCTTATGATTATTGGCTGTGCTCTGGTAATATCAAAGGCATGTTTAGGTTAAATGTCAAAGTGGAGTGAACTCTGGGCAGCTTGTGAAGATGAAGATCAATTCCATGGTGCTGGGTGTGGATATCAGATGTTCCTGCTTAGAGATCATGCAAATGAGCCCCAATGACCATCCGTTCTCAGTGGGTACCTCCTCTATAGGGCCAAGAACCCAATGGAGGTGGATGGGAATGGAGTAATGCTGATGTGATGAATTTCTTCAACTGGGAGAGGAATCCTTCCACTGCCTCAGACTCCGGTCACTGTGGGACTGTGTCATATAGCTCAGGTAAGAAACAGAGCAGCCTTCCCATCCAGTGTTTCCCACTCCTGTTCCCCTGTTCTTGGACCTTATCTCCTGAATATCCTCTGAGCTTGGAAATTAATGTGGGTCCGTCTTTTTCGTGTCTCCTCTTGGAGTGAGACGCTGGTGAAGATAAGGAAGAGACGTGGTATTTGGACAGAATCAGAGATGCCCCTTCACTGAGTTTAGATGACACACCTTCCGTCTTCATTTCACCACTTCTGTGTCTGCAGGATACCAGAAGTGGAGAGATTATTATTGTGACATGGCGTTACCTTATGTATGCAAGTTCAAGGGCTAGAGCAAGCAACCCTGAGTTTACTATGTGGTTAACCACGATGAAGAGTTCAAGTGTGAAGATTTATCCAGAAGGCGACATGCTCCCCACGCTTCGCGTCTGAGCCTCTTTTTAATCTTCCCCTCTTCTGTTCTCTTACTCTGATTTTAAGCTCTTCTGTTCATCATGGCCTATGTTCTCAGAGGGCTATAATAAAATATGTAACTGATACTCATAGGCTTCTGTAGTCTATTCACAGAGAATACATGAAAATATATGACTAATATTCCAGTTAGAGGAAAGAGATCAGTTAAGGTTTTGAAAGACCCTGCTATGTAGGGGGAGAGAGAGACTTACTTCAGGGGTGTAGCCACTGGAAAGGCGCTCTTGTGCCTATGAACTACCCTTCACCTGGCTCCTCTAAGCACCCCAATTAAACTGATTGGGACACATACACATATACCACATGAAAGTAGAGGGGCCTGGTAGGGTGGAGGAAGGGGATCCACGAGAGTGGAAAGGAGACGAGTGGGTGATGTGAGGTGAATATGATTGCGAATATAAAATGGCATAGTTAAACACGCACAATTAATGAAGGCTAATGAAAAGCAACAATACACACACACACACACATATACCAATTTCAATACTACAATATATTGAAAAGAAAAGGATAGACAAAGATAAACTACAGCAGCATTAGTAAAAATTGAAAATACTGGAATACTCATGTTAAATTTAAGCAAAGTAGATTCGAAAAAACGGAATACTTTCAAAGGAGGGGGCAGTAAAAATGTTAAAAGTGTTCAGTTCATACCACAACTGGTCACACACACAGAATGTATGTCTGGGAGATGTCCAGTCCTAAGTGGCACATCTACAGTGGATCCTTTACACCTAAAGTTCATGGAACATAGTAGAACAAGGGTTAGAAAGAATACTAATGCATGCCTCAGCTCTCAGCAGTGACACTTCTTCATACAACAGAGTGTTGTGCATACAGAAGGCCAGAACTGGCCAAGTTTCAAGAATAAGGGACTACATTGTGTGTGTCCCTGGACAGGACTCCTATATTAAACCTCACCCACCCCAGCTCAGGGACTATTTCTGAAGAGGGGCCAGAAAGACTGTAAGAGCCAGGGTTGGTTCATGAACTTAAGGAAACAGAGGGTTTCGGGCCACTGGAAGCTTGCTCATGAGAACTTGTGTCAATGGTGGCAGCTAGCACAAGACCCTTGCAAACTCAACAGACGAGGACCCTGCCCAGAGTGCAGTGAGGGAAGTAGATGGCCAGCCGTTCCTAGGCTGGGAGGTGTTGGAGACTGATTACTACTGGGTGAGGGAGAGCAGACTTTACTTATGAACTCAAGATAGGCTGAATAGACTCGAATGGGTGATTTTTCCCTGAAGGACATTTGAGTACAAATGCTTGACTGGGTAAGATTTAACATGTACGGCAGAATGCCTGTGGTCTGGTGGTAGGGGTGTTGGGGACATGAATGAGAGAGGGGTCTAAATTTGATTAAGAACTGTTGTATGAAATGTGCAAGATGTCAAGAAAAAAGTTAAGGGGAAAAAAAAAAGACCGCAGCATGTAAGACCCCTGAAAGGACACCTTTATTGACCTTCACCCACCTGTGGCTCAGGGACCATTGTGGAAGAAGAGGAGGAAAAATTTCAAGAGCCAGGGTTGATCCATGAACATAAGGAAACAGAGCTTTCAGGCCATGGGGAACTTTGCTTATAAGAACTTGCAACAACGGTGACAACATGCACAAGAACCAAGCAGAGTCCATCAGACAGAAACCCAGCATAGAATGAGGGATGTGGGCAGCAGGCCTCAACCCTAGTCTAGGAACAACTGGCAACTTATGACTGCCAGGTGAGTGAGAGCACATCTCCTTTAAGATTTCTGGATAGGCTGACTTCACTCAAGTGGATGGACTTGCACCAGAGGGCATCTGCGTACAAAGGCTTGACCAGACAGAATACACGAAGTACAGTCAGGGAACCTACGGGTGGTGTGGATAGGTGATGGAGCCTTGATTTGATTAAGTTCTATTACAGGAAATACATAGAAACTGAAAAAAATCTATATACTTACCCCCCCCCAAAGAGGAAAAGAACAGAACTTCAAGTTTGTGAGGCAACAAGTTACAGAACCACAGAGGGAATAGAAAAACCCACCGCTACGCAGATTCTCTTTGATTTATGATGGGGTTATTCCTGCTAAATGCACTTTCGGTTGGTAATACAGTGTCAAGATTCCTTTACTATATCTAACCTATCAAATATCATGGCTTAGTGGGACAACATGTCCTTAAAATATTGTTTCCTCTCATCATTTGTGGCTTATTGGGAAAGGCAGCTTTCTTGTCACTGCTAGGCATCATTAGAGTATGCAGAATATTAGTAGCTCAGAACAAAGGCTTTGAGGAGAGACTGAGGGAGGGAGGGAGTAAGTGGGAGGGAAAAGAGAGAGACAGAGAGACAGAGAGAGAGAGAGAGATTTCATCCAGGTGTGTAATAAATATTCTTCTCAAATTCAAATGGATCATTCACCCTGGTAAATCACACTATGGGACATAACGCATATTTGAATAAATCTGAAAGACTGTATGTAAATCACTCAGATCACAATAGGATCAAGCTTCAAATAGAAACATAAATAGTGGCACAATATCAGAATATCTGAAGATTAAGCAGGGCATTTCTAAATAATACATGAGGAAAAGGATCACAAGAAATCTTGAAAATAATTTGAACAAAATTAAAATGAGGGCTGGAGAGATGGATTCCAGACTAAGAGCACTGAATGCTCAGTTCCCAGAACCCATGTGGCAGTTAACAACTGTCTGTAATTAAGTTCCAGGGTATCTGACAGCCTCTTCTGGCCTCTGCAGGCATTCCACACATGTTGTGCAACTACATACACGAAGGTAAAAATCTCATACATACAAAATTTAAAAAAATGAAGACATGACTCATTAACTGTATGTAACTGTGTACTGTTAACACGGTGCTTACCAAGAAGTTAATAACAGCAGATGAAAGTATTAGAACAAAATCAAAGATCTAAAATCAATGACCAGGCTGTCTTTGCCCCTTTATGCTTTCTTTACACTTGCAGTGCTTTTCTTTCCCTAGCTTCCTAAGAGTTAACAAAGCATTATTATTAAATGAAAGTTTTGTTGTAATAGTGTATCCATGCATGTGGACAATTTTGGCATAAAAATGTATTTCTTATTTTGCAAAGAAGCGAAACTTTACCACAGAAACCTTTACGTAACTGTAGAATAAATGAAACGATTTACCACTAGAGGGGGGACTGAACCAATGCACAGCATAATTCTGGAGAAAAAGAGAAATTGAGCTGATTGTTGCTAACGAAAGATGGGATTACGAAACAGACATTAGGAAAACAAATATGTTTAATTCGCCCCTGTACCTTCTAAGACTAAGTACTGTAAGTAGTACATCTCATGGAACTGAGACATAAATCTCGCAAACAAAAATACGTAATATAAATACGAAAGGGATCCAAACTCTGAATCCTTAGCTAATGAAAGAGCCAGGAATGTATGTTACAGAAGCAAATTATGTGCCTGAACAACATAGAGCTTGAAGGCCCCTTATATCTGCTGAGCCACGTGACTGTGAAAAGAATCTCTCCTCTCTGCTTCCCTGCTCTTGATTACTCAGAAAGTGAACACTTTTTACAGTTTGACACATGTCTCTCCGTTCAGTTTATGATGAGAGATACTGTTACAGATTTAGCCACAGACATACAGGTGGTACTCTGCCTCCCAGTTCGGGAATCTGGCTGGGGTCCTGCCTATGGTGGCAGGAAGTTGAGGGACTCCCCACGCAGGAATTGGCACAAAGATTCTCAGTCAGCTAGGGGGAGCTGACGGTCCCTCACTGGAGGAGCCCAGTGGCTGTCGCTTACATACAACCTCATAATGAAATTGCTCTAAGTATGTGATCTTGCCTATAATCTTAGCTGTCACTCTTCCCTCATTTTTTTGGCGGGGGGAGGGAGCTTTCTCCTATTTGACACCAGGCTTCCAACAAATCTTTGGAAGAAATTGTGAAGAGCATCTAGATTTTGCTTGTTTGGGCTTTTATAGTCTTTTCAAGGTCAGCCTTGGTTGCTTCTAACTGACGAAGCCTGACAGAAGCGTTAGTGTTCTGTATCCATGCCTAGATCTCAGATTTTGGCGTCTTTCTGCTGTCACTCTCTTCTGTCTTGCTTTTATTCTTTTCCAGCTGCTGACACTCCTTCTTGCCCTGATAGTTTACCCACCCCAATGAAGAATGCTGATATATTGTGAGTTCTGTGTGCACAGGAATTTTGAGACTGTCACGTTGAAAGGAACTGAGGGAACCATTTAACCATTAACCAAGGCCTCAAGACTCTTAGCACAACAGCCAGGAGTTGTGCTAAGCACAAAACACAATTCCTTTTAATAACTAATCAGTACTGAGGTGGTAATTCAGTTGATGGTGTTTGTCTCATAAGTATAAGGGGCCTGAGTTCAGGCTCCAAGAATCCATGGAAAATGCTTGGCACACTGGTATGACCTTGGGTCAATCCGATGGAAGAAATTTCTCAGCTGAATTTCCCTTTGCCAAGGTGTGTGGACAACTAAAGTTGACTATGACAGAGCGTGAGAGCCTGAATTTCACTGGACTGAACCTCAGTGGTTTGTACACTAGTGGAGCCTGATAGTCGAGGAGCCACATCAGCCACTTCTCAGGCCGGGGTCATGCCTCATTCCTGCTAGGGGAGCCCTTCGCCTATTCCATTTCTCTGGGTTCGGTCCTCAGATATCTCTTCGCCCTGGCTGCCTGTTCCATCACGCGCGTCTGTCTTTCACAGCATCTCCTGGCGGAATTTTCCGTCTCGTGACTCTGATGCTGCCTAAGTGTTGGAGTCTGTTGGCTGTCAGACTTTTCTTTGGTTTATTTATTTACTGAATTCCCACAAGGGACTCAAGGCGGGGTCTGCAGTCAGCTTTCCTTTGCACCTCCCATCATGCCATTTTCAGAGCTGTCCTCGGTAGAGGGGTAGAAAGTGATGGACATGAGCAGTGGGAATATGGAATAAGCATATGGTACTGAGCTGCTGATTAGAAGCAAGACTCACACAGAGAAGACATAAGATTTCATTAAAGTACATAATAGCCTACCATTAAAACAACAAGAAGTGACAAAGCATATGCTTGTGACTTATAAAAATGGCTAATTAAAGAGAATATGTGCATGCTAGCTAGCCGCTTACTAAATGTGGTATGTCACCACTTACATTCCTGGCACCCACAGCACCCCACCCCCACCCCCATCTGCTGACATACTGTGAGCTCTGAAGACCATGTTTCATCTGATTTTCCAATCAGCAGTACCACCCCTCCCCAGTCTGACCAGGGAAGGCTCACCGAAGGAGAGAAGCAGGAGATCCCAACCCTCTCCGGCTCTCATATGAAGTGCAAACCACTGCCACAACACTCCCACCAGCACCAAGCTGAGAGGTGCTGGCAACAATCAGGCTCCTAAGAAACTGTCCTCTGATGGGGAAGAAGCAATAAGGAGAAGTGTTTCAAAGTCAACACAAGCTGTGTATTCTTACTCACATCTAGAAGCATCCATGTCCTGCTGTCAAACTTCTACAGTATTTGGAAACCTGCAGCTTCTCTCAGGTAGAATCCTAGTTGATATGTTAAATAGAAGTCATTAGCACCTCACTCTCAGACTTCTACAATGTTGTCAATGATTTCCGGGCACTCCTCCCTGACCCCCCTCCTTCCATTATAAATTCCTTCCTTCTGAATTTGTCTTGGAACAAATATAACAACATCTTGTCTCTGGAAAAGGGAGCTGAATATTCAAAAGAATTGAAGAGTTGGATCAGGGAAGGAGACATGAAAAGTCTAAAAATTGTGTCAGGAATTCCAGGGTACTCAGAACACTAGGGTCCAAAGCAAGGCGGGGACCCAACTTTTAGGAAAATAGTAATAGACTGTTAAGCCTCCCTCCCCTTCCTCGTCCCTCCACCCTCTCTCCTTCTCAGATACTCTTTTAGAAACTACTTTCCATTTACCCTCAAGGGTGAAAAATATGCTCTTGAAACACTCCCTTCAAGAATGTTCATAAATCAACATAAACGTTTGCCTAGCTCTCCCCACCTCTGAGTTGCACCTATTAGGCCCAAAGTGTGTTCGATCACTGAAGAGAAAAATCCTCTAACATTTATACTATGTTCCTGGGGGAATGGGCAACTATATTTTTTCAGTTAGAGTTCTTCACTAAAACCTTTCCTAAAGCCTTCACAGAGAACAGCTGCTACTGAGTTCTACCTCTACATGACCCAAGTTACCATGATGCCTTCAGAATGGATTTGCTCTCAGGATGCTTTAGGCTTTGGAAGTTGCTCCTGTTCGATTGAATGTGACATGTCCCCAGTACAACTCAGGTATGGGAACACTTGGTCCCAAACTGGACCCCTTGTTTCATAAGGTTGTGGAAGGTGTAGAAGATGGAACTTTGCAGGAAGAAGTGGAACACTTGGGTCCAGAATTGAGGTTTTGTAGTCAGTTTCCACTTTCTGTTCATGGCTTGCTTCCTGACCATTAGTCCCATGTGACCAGCTGTTCTTCTGCTCCTGTGGCTATGTCTTCCAGATCTACTGCCATGTCTTTTCTGCCATGATGTACTGATCCCCTCCAATTGTATGCTGGAATATCTCTGTCCTCCTTTAAGTTGTTTCTTGTCAAGTATTTTATTACAGCAATGAGAACTAATATAAGAGTTACTAATACAGACACTTAATTTAAAGCAGGTATTGGTTTTGAGAACTAATATAAGAGTTACTAATACAGACACTTAATTTAAAGCAGGTATTGGTTTTCTTATTCAACCGGAATGACATTGCTCTTACCAAATGATAATAGCCAATAGCTATTGATACTTAGCCTAGTGCCAGACATTCTATGTGAACTCTACATGCTGACAAACTTAATCATTAAAGAAAACTTTTAATGTGTTACAACAGGATGGAGCACAAAGGAACAACAGATTAAGCAATTTAGCCAAGATTGCTAATATTGTGGTCTCTGGTCTAGGTCTAGGGTATAAGATAAAGGACGAAAAGAACTCAATGTTACCTTTAGGCTTCTTTCTACCCTGAATTGTCATTAGTAGGTAAACCATATAGGAAAAGGAATCTAGGAATATCAACTTATTATGAGTTTTCTGTTTATTTTATAAAAACTGGAGATTTTAAACTAGGATGGCAAATATTAACATTGTCTGTTAGTACCTGGGGGAGGTGGTACTAATTATGAAATATTGCTTTCTTAAACAAGAAATCACAAGGCAATCAAAGCAGCTGTTGAAGCCCTCAGTTGGATTACCCTATACCCTAATCTTTAAAATTAAACCAATTTATTTCTTCATCTACTGAAAATAATTAAACTAACTTAAAAGCCTGTAGACATGTAAGTTTATCTTTTTTCTATAAATAAAGAATTCAACCAAAATTTTCAATAAACAAAGAGCCCAGTCTATTTGTAACTATGACAATTTTATTTTTCCAAAGTGAAAAAATGATTTTTTAAGATTCTAACAAAATTTGGGCATTTGAGATGACTCATTAGGTAAAGGCAGGAGCTTTCCAAACCTAATGACCTCAGGTTTTTTTTGTTGTTGTTGTTTATTTGTTTGTTTTTTTAACCTGGATTCCACAGAGAAGAAGAGGACTGACTCCAAAATTTGTCCTCTGATCTCCAAATGTATACATACATACAAAAATAATAAATGAATACACAGAAATGAAAAAATCTAAATTATAACAAAAAATCTTTGTGACATTTTTTTTAAATATGAGAATGTTTCTTTCCTTCAAGAAGACTCCAAAAAAACTTTTAAAGTAAAAAAATCTACTATATTAAAATGTACAATAAAATGGTTGGTAGGTAGCGCATTATGAAACAGATTTTAAACAAGTAGCACTTGACATAGTTCTCACCTTAGTACTTTTATTGCCTGATTAGCTATATGCCCTTTAAGATAGTTGCCCTGGATAGTTGCAGATATGTCTGACCAAATTCCATCTATAGGGTAATCCAACTGAGGGCTTCAACAGCTGCTTTGATTGCCTTGTGATTTCTTGTTTAAGAAAGCAATAGTTCATAATTCTTCAAGACTAATCTCATTCTTCCCAGAATCCTGAAGCTTGTGTCCTATGACCTAGTTCTACAGGGTTCCCAGACTCTTATTCCGAGCTATTGACCTCATTTTCCTTCTATAAACCTGAGACATGGTGAACCATATCCTGGATATCCAGTGTTACTGGTCGCCAAGTATGTTAATTTCTCAATACATCACTAATAAGAACAAAAAAAAAAATTCAAACGTGCAGCTGGTGTTTGATGATGTCAGTCATTTGGATCATCTGCAGTGAGTCCTCATTTTCCTCCTTTGTAAGAGAGAGCTGAACTTTTTACAGTATTTATCTCTATCACATTATCATGCTTTGCCATGCTTTAATGGCAACTTGTCTGCAAAACTCAGACTGGAGAAGAAAGGAGCCAAGTAAATAATGGGAGGATCAAGGGTTTCTAACCCATTATGCAGATAGCAGGGAACCTACTTGACCTTTTCTACTTCAAAGGAAAGTTGTAAAGTTGTAATTTACTCAGCGCACAATCTTATCACATGCTGCATGCACACCAAGCAGCATTCTAAGTACATTGTAAACAGGATCACACCCAGTCTCCTTGAAAATTAGTTAACAGAGCTGCAGGTAGGAACTTGATGACAGATAAACACTATCTCTGTAATATCTCTAGACAAATGAAATTTCTAGTCATAGAATAAATATGGATATTTATATTTACAGACAAATACACCATAAACTACTTATCAAAGAACCTTATTTATGTAACTCATGGAGACTATTACAGAGTTCTACAACTGATCAACACATAGAATGGATGTCTGGGAGATGTCCAGTCCTAAGTAACACATCTATAGTGGAACCTGTATACCTAAAGCTCATGAAACATAGTGGAACAGGGATTAGAGAACATACTAATACGTCCATCAACTCTCATCAGTGAAGCTTGCTTATGCAACAGAGTGCAATGCACACAGAAAGCCACAGCTGGCCAACTTTAGAGAGTAAGAGACTGCAGAGTGTGTGATCCTGGATAGGACTCAAATTAAACTTCACATACCCACTGCTTAGGGACCATTTTGGAAGAGGGGTTGGAAAGATTGTAAGAGCCAGGGATGGCGTATGAACTTAAGGAAGCAGAGACTTTCAGATGACTACAAAGTTTCTCAGATGAACTTGCAGCAATGGTCACAGCATGCACAAGACCCACGACAACTTGGTCAGCAAAAACCCCAGCATAGAATGAGGGAACTGGGCAGCAGACTCCAATCTTAGGACAGGAGCAATTAGGAACTTATTACTGCTGGATGAGGAAGAGTAGATCTTTAAGGTCTACGGATAGGTTGACTAGATCCCAGTGGATGAATTTCCACTGAAGAACACATGGATACGAATATTTGAGGGAGTTACGGAGTGTGTGGATAGGAGAGGGGGTCTAGAATTGGATTAAGAACTATTAATGCACAAAAGTAAGTTTTCCACAGGTATGCAAGACTGGTTCAAAACTCAAATATCAATCCATCACATAAACTAAAGTGAAAAACATCATAGGATCCTACCCACAGATAGAAAGTATTGGGGTAAGTCAACATTCCTTTTTGATTATGGAGGAATAACACTGTTAAAAACAGCATGTATCTCTTGTTCCTGTCTTAGCAGGGAATGCTCATTTCTCATCATTATGTCTGATGCCAGTTGTTTGCTGTTGTAGATACTCCTCACTAAGTTGAGGCATCACTATGTGTTCTTAGTTCACAGGAGTTTCTTTTTCAAAATCGTGAAGGACTTTCCCAGTGATTTCTCTGGGTCTGTGAAAGCTCCTGTTTTTGCCATGTGCCCTTGGAAAAGAGCCTGAAAGATGTGCAGTAGAAAGGAACGGGCAGTTTCCCCCACCTCTCACTGCTCCAAATCAGTCCACCAGTTTCCACGCCTCTTCAGACTGTCGCCAGATACAGTTAGGAGAAGGAGCAGGAGAAGAGTGAGAATCAAGTACATTTATTCATCCGAACCAGTGCTTCACTTCACTGATACAATGCTAAACATTTGATATTGACCAATAAAGCTTAACCGGTAATTGTCTATGTACTTGAATAATACTTTCAAATACATCATTTCCTAGGCTGGGATATTTCTGTAATGCTATCCCATTACAGCAAATACATTGAAAATTTTATGTTCTGAGAAATATTTTATGTATATTAAATATGTTCATTTTTCTCTAACATCTCTACTGAGAGAAGAGAAACCATTTCACTGGTCTTCCCTCCCTCCCTCCCTCCCTCCCTCCCTCCCTCCCTCCCTTCCTCCGTCCATCCCTTTCTCTCTCTCTCTCTTTCTCTCTTTCTTTCTTTCTTTCTTTCTTTCTTTCTTTCTTTCTTTCTTTCTTTCTTTCTTTCTTATTTCTTTCCTCTTTCTATCTCTCTAGCAATAGTAACCCTAGATTAGAGGGATAATTCACAGGTAGCCTGCTTGCATAGCAAGAAGCCATGGATCAATGCCCAGCCCATTCAAATGTTCAAACAGAAAAACTGTTTGAAAATGAAACCCAGTACTGTCTACATAAATGTATTCATTTAAAAATGAATAACCCACCATGAATGTTGTATCCATACTGTGTGGGTGTAAGTTTCACTTCTAGTGAATGATGCCTGGAATTAGAATTCCTGGGGGACAAGGTCACTTTATGATGGACACTTTTAGGAACTGCCACAGTGTTTTCCAAATCAGTTGTGCAGTTCCTGCCAGCTGTGTGGGAGTATTTCAGTTTTTCCTTGTTCTCACTGGGGCCTGTTATTATTTGTTTTTCTGACTGTAGCTGTACTAGGGAGTGGAATCTCATTATGGACTTGGCTTGCTTTTCCGTAATGTCTAACTGTGTCAAACATTTACTTTTCAGGACATATAGGCTGTTTGTATATCTACTTTGGAGAAATGCATTTTTAGAAGCCTTACTAACTTTTACTGAGTATTTTCTTATCACATTTTTATGGTAAGAGATAGAGAGATTATAGATAGACAAATAAATGATAGATATGCAGATGCAAATCCTTCATATCAGTCCCTTCGCAGATTTTTTATAATATTTCCAGCCAGCTGATGGCACACAACCTTAATCCTAGCATTTGGGAGGCAGAATGAGGTGGATCTCTGTCAGATAAAAGGTAGCCTGGTCTACCTAGTGAATTCCAAGCTAGCTGGTGCTACAGGAAGACCCTGTCTAAAAAAAAAAAAAAGAAAAGAATGTTTTTGCCATGCTTATCTGACTTTTTATGTTTATGATTCTGCCAACTTAGGCAATAAATTTCTGAATTTTGGTGAAGCCTCAGATACTTAGATATAGATATTTATTTACTGGATGTGTTTTTGATAATGTTATTAAGAAACCTTGCTCAATCAAGGGGTCACAGAGAGTTATTTGTTTTTTTCTAAGGATTTAATAATTTTAAATTTTAAGTCTATGAAGCATTATCAACTAACTTCCTTATACAATGTAAGAAATAGGACCAAGTGTCATCTGAATATGGTCACTATACTCATGAACTCACAGCAGCCATGGTTGTCTGCAGAAGACTTGCACAAGATCAAGCCAGTCACCATTCCAGCATGGATCAGGGAGGGGCACGGTGACCCTCACCTCTAGCTGAGTAGTTATTGACCATTGATGACTTTT
The DNA here is from genome assembly GCA_035773235.1 of Eospalax fontanierii. NCBI lineage: Eukaryota > Metazoa > Chordata > Mammalia > Rodentia > Spalacidae > Eospalax > Eospalax fontanierii. Next base: position 45,422,114 of record CM069547.1, on the reverse strand, counting down.
AAGGGACGGAAAGCCAATTTTCTTTAGGCATCTGGACCCTGGTAGTTTAAACATATTATAGTGCATAGCCCCATACCCAGAAGTACATAAGCAGTACAAATTAGACTTGAGTCATTAGACCAAACACAAAATAAGACAACATGAAGTTGGGGGATGTATTAGTTTGATTTCTGTTGCTGTGATTAAAACACTGACCAAGGGAACTTATAAAAGGAAGAGTTTATTTAACTTATGGTTCCAAAGGGGCAAGATCCATCATGGCGGGCAGCATGGTGACGGAGATGGCTAGAGAAGGTACCTAAGCTATGCACTCATCTCCCCAAGCAGGCACAGGAAGCAGAGAGCACTGGAGTTTCAGAAGGCTTAAGAACTCTCTAACCCCACCCCTAGTCCATCAATGCCACACCTTCCAAGACCTTCCAAAATGGCGCCACCAACTGGAGACAAAATCTCCAAATACTTGGAGCCCATGGTTGGGGGGTTAAGGAAAGGTGGTAGATCTGGGAGGTGTTAGGAAAAAGACTAAGAGTTCGGTATGATGGAAATGCCTTGTATGAAAATCTCAAAGGATTAATAAAATATTATATAAAGAAACAGGACCACCTTGATTTGTTCTCATAGTAACTATGCAGTTGTTTTAGGACTTTTCCTAAAGAATACTTACCCAATTGAGACATGGTCTCCTGTAACCCAGACTAGTCTCCAGCTCCTTATGTAGACATGGATGACCTTGAATTTTTGATCCTCCTGCTGGAGTTATAGGTACAAATCACCATGACCAATATATGTGGTGCTGGCAGTCAGACCCAGGGCCTTGTGCATGGTATGCAGTCTACTCACGGATAGCCGTAGCCTTTCATTTTGTATTTTCAGACAATGTCATGTAGCCCAGTTGACTTTGAGCCCACTGTGTATCAAGGACTGCCTCTGAACTCCTGATCCCTTTCTTCTACCTCTAAAATGCTGGGATTACAGGCATGTGCCAATTTGTCATTCCTGGCTTTGCTTTTATTTAGATACAGTCTTAAAGTGGTGACCTGGATAACTTTTAACTTTTGGAAACTCTAGAATCTTGCCAGGGGTCTCTTAGGTTAAACTGGATGATCTGACTATAAGTAGTGTTGGGTGGGAACAGGGTAGCTTATCAGAGTTGGGGAAAATAAAAGAGAAAAAAGAATACTCTTCCTAGTGAATTTCCATGGCACATTTGTCAAAGAAGTATAAATGAACAGTGACTTCTGAACTCTGAATATTATGACTCTGAGATCTGTGTTAGCACTGTGATTTCTTCCTACAGTCTTAAATGCAGTAGCTTCATAGTAAATGTTGAAATCTGGAATGGAAATTCTTCAACACTACTCTTTATTAGGATTGTTCTGGCTATTCTGGATCAATATTGTGTCTACTTTGAGCTTCTGTATGAAGTTTCTAATCCATCTGTCAATCTCTACAGAAGGAATAGAAAGGATGATGGGAATCCTGACACAGCTGTAGATCAATTTACAGAGATCTTAATCTCACCTTCTGATCTATAAATGTCTATAAACACCTTTATAGACTTAGATCTTCTGTAGTTTTTGCTGTATGTGATTTATCCTTCTTTTAAAAATGGATTTGTGAATATTTTATTTCTTTTTAAAGCTTGTCATTAATAGTAATTATTCTTCCACAATTTTATACATGTAAATAATGCATTTTGCTTTCTCGCCTCTCTGATTTCTTTCCCACCGCCCAACTTGCAAATCGCTTTCCCATATTCACTAGTTTTTGTTTTTTTAAAGTGTCCGACAGTTTAACTAAGGCCATTTGTGTGATTCTGAGTCTAGAACTAACCATCAGAGCCTGGTACACTCATCAATACATATATATATGTATTTATATATATATTTATAACTAGATACTATGCTTCTCCTCTACAAGAATCTGTTACTTGACAAAATAGATCAGTAATAAGTGGTAGGGCCCTATGAACTCCTTCTTCTCCACAGCCTCCATAGCTGCCTGTTTGGGGAACCTAACATGGGTGGGCCCAGCTCCAGTAGGCACAGCTGTTGTGAGTTTATGAATTGCATGGCATGTCATGCTCAGAAGATGGCAATCTTCACCCCCTCTCCCCATTTTTCAGCTCTTAGCATTCTTTCTGACTCCTCTTCTGTTAACTTGTTTTCCTGATGTCTTTTAAATTATTCCAGCTCTACAACATGGTTTGTCCTGGAGAAGTTTTCTTGCTTGCTTGAAAAGATGATGTACTTGACTCATCTGTGTGGGCTGCATAGTTTAACTAGCAAGGTGTTTTTGAGTGCTTCACCTTCTTGATATTCTAAAATGCTTCTTTCTTCAGTTCTATCAGTTTGTGCCTTCTGCACCTTGTGAATTTATTGCAATGCATATCAGTTTATAATATCTTTCTAAAGCATTTACTAGTCTCTCAGAATATAATGATCATCCTTTTCTCTGGTAATGTTTGTTATTTTAAAAACTAATAAGAGTTACAGGAAAGATGGCTCAACAGTTAAAAACTTGCACTTTCAGAGGATTAGTTTGATTCCCAGCACCCATGTCAGACAGCACATAACCATCAGCTTCACAGGATCTGACACCCTCTTTTGGCCTCGGTGAGCACCTACACATACCCTCTCACACAACTATATATAACCTAATCTAAAGAATAAAATAAAGGCTTTAAAAGACTAATATATTTTAGAGTCATTGTATGTTTTTCTTAAGATAGGGTCTCACTGTATAGCCCAGGCTAACCTGAAGCTCATACACCCTTACACTGGGTTCTAACTTGCAATCCTCCTGCCTCAGCCTCCCAAGTGTTAAACTTATAGGTATGTGCCACCATTTCAGTTAATTAATCTGATGTTTTGCAGAAATTTCAATGATTTCATGGTTCTTTGTATCATATATTTCCCATCCATTGCTTTCAAACTATTTTACCTTTGAATATATGTAGTGTCTCCTGTAGTCGTGTGGGTATCCAAACTATATTTTTGTTTTCCTTGTGTTGTGGTTCTTGTTATAATTCTGACTGATGTCAGAATTCTGTGCCCTTTGATTGGATTGACTTAATCCATTATATTGAGTGATACAATTGATACAGCCTCTGATTGATTGGTACTAAACTGTGTCATTGAAAAAGTCAACTGTTAAAAATCTTAGTCCTTATTACTTCAGATTTTGACTGTATTGGGAGACAACATCTTTAAAGAGCTAAGTAAACATTCTTTTATATTGTCATAATCCATCTGCTCATTCATTCAGAGTGTCATTTAACAAACTTTCTGACCTCCGGGCCCTAGTCTTTCTACCACCTATTCATTCAACTTTCTAGACCTGATGATTCTCCTTAAATTACCACAGGGATTATGGTTTCAAGTCCTTTAACCGAGCATAGAAAATAGCTTAATTAGAATTCATTCACATAAATCTAGATTATTCAAACATTCCAGCCATTCATGAGCCAACAATGTATTAATTTCTATATGTCAAAATAGATCTATGCAAATTTGTGAATTTTAGGTGGAATTATTTTTAGTAGCTTTGGTCACAATAGTTTCAAAAACAATAGGCATGCTATGGGGATAGATTTTTAAGTGTCTACATGACAGCAATCCTGAGAGCACTACAGTGGACTCCACCTCGGACACCTGTACATTGTCAGTGTACAAAATGCATACAGAAAACAGCACATTGTGAAGATATTTTATTTCAGTTATGCAGACTACAGAGAAAAGAGTGGACATAGATACTGATGGTAAGTGATATAACTGACCTCAGCAAAGAAGAAGAGTTTTAACTTAACTTGTGTTTTACAAAAGGTCTAGTTTAGTTTTTGATGATATATATAAGTTTCTGATCTGGCTATAGAGTTCCTTTTTTCCAGGCGAATTTAACCTTTGAACTTGCAGACAAAGGAGTAGTTGGAGTCACAATTATTATCCTTCCATGATTTGTATCCTACAAGCCAATGAGAAAAGTCAGACTGAGAGAATCAGAAGAGTGGCTTCACCCAGTTCTAAGACTCGAAACAAGACATAAAGGAGACACCCTTCCATTTTTTGCATGAGGATTTACCCTGTCTCCACCCTTAGCCATACATCCATCCCTAGAGATGAGCAGCAGAAAAGAGTAACAGTGTGGGAATCTTTGCCTCTCACCTGTGTTTGAAGTGAAGGATGCACAATAGCCAGGGTTGGTGTTGCTTGGAGCTCCAGTAGCCCAGGATTTGTAGGCAACCAAGGACCCACTGCTCCAGTGCCAACGGCGGTTCTAGAGATGGTCAAATGGAGCAGACACAAATCAGAATGTAACAGAAATGTCTGGGCTATGTGTACAATCAGAAATGACTGAAGAAATGTTTCTTGAATAAACCTCACAGTTTCCCTGTTTTTTATTTGTTGTTGTTGTTTATTTTTTTGTTTGTTTGCTTTTTGTTTTTTAATGTACTCCCTTTGCTTTTGTTCTAAATTCCCTTCTTGGAGTGTCCACCTAATTCTGTCCCACAAAACGTTCCATTTCCTGAATTTTGTAGGGCCCATATATACTCATTACAGGAAGTGGTTTCTAGTTTTTGTTTCTGGTGACACGAAACTGTCCTAATCTGGTAAACTCTTGACTGCTAGTCTGTCTTGCATAGCATCATATTCTCAAATGAGGCAGTCAATCCTCTTCTCTCGCCTGTGTACGCTCTCTTCTAACACATATATCAATAGGATAAGTAAGGAATGGCACATACATTTTTTTCTGGAACTAGATAAAATCTGTGATTGCATGGAACAGAATGGATTTTCAGTCTTCAGCTCTGCAACCACAGTGAACCTCAACATACCCACATGTTCTAGGATCCATATGTAGATTGATTTTTCCATGAACATTGTGAATGTTGGATCTGGTCCAGGCAGACTTGACTCTCCCTATTCCTTCTCCTAATTATTGTGAATAAGGAGGCTGCACACTCACCTTTTTGGGGTCATAAAGGCCAGTCCAGACATTAGCATCCGTAGTACCACTCTCCTTAATCAGAGAAGCCACAAAGTTGCCCTCAGCCTGGCTGAGCACTGATACAAGGTGGCCTGAGTTCATGTTCTGGCATGAAAGCTGTGGGGATTGGAGGAGAAAATAGATTAGTCAATGGAGAAAGAAGTTTTGAGTAAAGCAGTAGACCTCCCCAATGAATGTGGAAGAAAAGAGACAGTGCAGAAAATGTTCCCTGTGGTGTCACTGGCCACACTAACTCTGCTTGCAAAGTTCAGAATGAAGGACACATTTGAGGGCGGAGCTTATGTTGGTGATGAGGCAAGTCAATGATCAATCCTTTCTGGTGAAGCCACTGAGGGCACCAGAGAACATCGACTGTCTCTGCTTTCAGGTGCCTCCCTCCCCCACATCTCTCCCCTCACTCACATCTGCATCAGCCCAGGTCCTACGGTCTGTGTCGAAATAGTAGCAATAGGAACCATGGACATTGGCACCTTCTGGGCAGCTGATCTTTGCAGAGGGCAGATCTTCTTCAACCTCTTGGCCTAGCAAAGGAGAAGCAGTTATAGGCTATGCACAGGATGGGGCAGAGGCTGAATGACGAAGCAGAGGCTGCTGAGGCTCCTCTACAGAAACTCAAGCCTACAGCATGGGCAAGGAAAGACTGTGTGCTCCTCTCCTGCATCCTTGCATTCTCTCTCAGGATCTCTTTCCTCTAGACAAGGATTCACGTGATGAAATGTGTTCCATTGGCTCTAACTCACCTCCTCATACCTCTCTTCTCTTTCTCTACACAGGAATCCCTTCCGTCTCCTCAAAACTGTCATGAGATCTAGAGCTATGCAGATGAACTATACAGTGTCAGTGGCTGTGGATAGGAGCTAATTTTAAATTCCATCTCAAAGCCCGAGATAAGGTAGGATTAGAGCAGCCATATGGATCTACATGTGACTGAAGTTGACTATTCGTCCTCTTAGTGAATAGAGATGGAAGGAATGCTTCAGATCCAACATCATCATTCAAAGACCTCACCTTTGCTTGGTGACAGGAGCATCATGAATGATACCAGGATGAAGTATGGTCTGGTCTGAGCCATGCTGAGCATCAGACAGTGCTTTATATCGTAGCAAATCAACAATTTCTATTAAAGAACAAAAAGAAAATCTCAAGGAGTAGTGAACAGAACACCCTCGATCTTTGCAAGGCCTCTTCTATCTATCCAGAGTAGAAGAAGGCTTTCTGAGGTACCAGCATGCCAAATATTCCCTTGAGAGTCTAAGGATTGTACAGACAACAAAGTTCAAAAGCAGTTTTGGCTCCTGCTGAAACATCATTACTGCTTATAGTTTTTGTATTAAAAAATCCCTTTGTTTCTTCCCCCAGATATAAGGGTAATGGCTGTCTTACAGGTGCCCTCCTCCTATAAAGGTACTTACCTTCAGTCTGGGACTAAGGGATCTTGTCAGACTAGGAAAAGACAGATCCATTTTATATGGTAGAAATGAATAGAACTAAGTCACGTGAGCAATTGGAGGAGCACGTGTGTCAGAGAGCCTGTACTGGGCACTGAAACAGAAATCTTGCCACCAGTAACTGCCCCTTCCTGATACACACTGGGAACAGCCACAGGTGATGCTCTCTTCCCACAAACGTGTTGGCAAACTTCCCAAGTTAAAGTCCAGCTTTGTCCTTCTCTAGGTGCAAACAAGTGTCTGGTTCCCATGGCCCTGGGCAGCCCGTGCAGGAACAGAGCCCTTCCAGGAACTCAAATGGTGAACGAGTGGCAGAGAATGGGAAAAGCACAGGAAGTTAGTGGTGATCTGGGAGCCAGTGAGAGGCAGCTGACCTAGAAGTGGGGCATCTGTACTGGAGACAGTGAAGAAAGTAGTTTGAAATTCAGACAATGCAGTCGCCTTCTCTCCATCTCCCATACGACAGTTTCCTCTGCAGACCAGGCACTTTCCCTTATCTCATTAATGTCTCCTCTTCATAGCGTCACCCTCTTCTTTCCATTTTCTCTGACCTACCCCAGGTACAGGTGTCTGCGAAGACTGTGTGAGTCAGTCTCTCAGATGTCAGTCCTCTGTGCCTGGCCCTGTTATTTCCTCCTTCTCTAACCGCTCAGGAGGGCTTCACCCTTCTCAGTGGCAGTTGGAAGTCTTCTGTCTACTTCCTACCTTGAAAGCACTTTAAGATTAGTAAAGATCATCTTTTACAAAAGGATCTTTAGGGACTTAGCCTTGCTAACTGTGCTTGCACTTGCCCTCAGTATCTACCAACTGTTTTGGATTTTCTATTGATTCTTTCCTAATAGTAAGTTTTTTTCTCTTTTTTATCCTTTTGATGTATTTTTTGTTGAATATCTGTGGATTTCATACAATACGTCCTAATCATATTTAGAACACCTCCCCTATCTACACTCTGCCCACAAGATTTCAGACATTCTGTCATATATATTAGGACCTATCTAGTCAAGTCTGTGTGTCCAGATGTCTCTTGGTGTTGAGTTCATCCTCTGAAGCCTATTCAGCCTATCTAGTGTTACTCCCTTAAAAATGATCAACTCTTCCTCACCCAGGGATAAGCTGCTAAGGTCCTCTGCTAAGAATGGGGCCTTCTGCCCATTTCCCCAGTTCTATGTGGGTTTTATCTGATTGGGTCTGCATGGGCCTTGTGCATGCTGTCACCATTGCTGTAAGTTCCTATGAGTGGGTTCCCAGGAGCCTGTAAGTCTCTGTCTTCTTATGGTCATGCACCTCCTCCCCTGATTCTTACAGTCTTCCACCCCTTTGTTCTGCAGTGATCCCTGAGCCCCGGGTGGGTGAAGGTTAATATAGGAATTCTGTCAGGGGATATGTGCCTTGCAGTGGCCTTCTCTGCTCATCGCCCTCTGTTGCGTGAGGAAGCTTCACTGGTGAGAATTGAGAGATGCATTAGTATTCTCTCTACCCCTTGCTCCACTGCATTTGGTAAGCCTTAGGTGTAGAGGTTCCATTATAAATGTGTCACGGAGAGTAGGGCATCTCACACTCATTCTCTGTGTGTGACCAGTAGTCTCTGTCTATGGCAAAAAGAAGCTTCTTTGATGAGTGGTGACTAGTATATTTGTCTGTAAATAGGATACATATTTAGCTAATGGTAAGAAGCTGTGTTTGTGCAGGGATATGACAGAGATAGGATTTTTCTAGGATCTATGCCTCCTCCAGCCATGTATATTTGGCTACGCTTACAGTTTCATACACTAGTTCCCTCTCATTGAAAGGACTTTAAGTCCAATTAGATATTTTTTGATTACACCCAAGATAAAAGTGCCACTACTGCACCAATATCGTTTGCTGTGCCCGTCATTGTTGTGGTTATCAGGCTTTAAAGTTGGAGTTGGAGGTTTTCTCTTTTTTAGTTAAAGAATTCAACAGGGACATTCTCCTTAACATTTTCTCCTTAAGCATGAAGTAAAGTATGAATCAGTTAGAGCAGAAAATGGGCTGGAATTTCTCAGTTAAGATATGAGAGTTAACCAGACTTTGATCTTTGGATGGTAGATGCAGAGTATTGAGCATTTGGAATTTTTTAAATGATGGGCTGAAATGAAACACACATGAAATATTATATAGTCAGAAAATTTAACATTTCCTGAATCATTCTCAGTAGTGCCTAAACATGATATGCAGCTCTTGAATAAATCATTTTGATTTATATTTGCCTAGTAATATTTCTCTTGTTAATAAAATATGTCTCATTTTTAATAGAAAACCTTTTTGATTTATTTTTATTATATATATATATATATATATATATATATATATGAGTGTTATGCCTGCATATGTGTAAGTGTACCCAAGTCATACACAGCCCAAAGAAGACAGAAGAGAGTATTGGATCCCCTGGAACTGGATCTACAGATGGCTGTTATTCGCCGCGTGTGTGCTGGGATTTGAACTCAGGTCTTTTGCAAGTACAGCCACTGTTCTTAATCACTGGGCCATCTTTTCAGCCCCAGTATTTCTCATTTTTTAAAGAAGTTATTAACGTATGTTTATTATGCAAAATGATGGATTTCGTAATGGCTTTTTTGAGTGCTCACAGGTGCCCAAGTTTATTATGCAGTTTGACCACATTCACCCCGTATCACCCGCTCCTGTCTGCCCAGTTATTGCCTACCAATTCCAATAGTCACCCTGGTATTGTGAGTTCTTTCTGTCTCTGTCTCTATTCTGTCTCTTTCTGTCTCTGTGTCTCTCTCTCAGTGTGTGTGTGTGTGTGTGTGTGTGTGCGTGTGTGTAAAATCTAGGTTCTACATATGAAGTAAAATGTGATATTTTTCTTTCTGGATCTGACTTATTTCACTTAATATATTCATGTTCCTCTCCATCCGTTTTCCTATAAGTTAAGTAATTTCATTTAATTTGTAACTGAATAAAAGTTCATCATGGACACTTAATATTTTCTTTGGTTGTTTATCTGCTGCTGGAAACCTTGTTTACTATATAACTTTTGTGGATAGCGCCTCAAAATAAAAGGATGAGCAAGCGAACTTAAGGTAAACTGACATTGCTTTGAGTGCATTCCTAGGAAATCCATAGCGTGAGGGTTTTAGTTTTAAGATTTTCATTGTTATGTTTTGTTTTTGTTTTTGTTTTTCTAGGTACTTTAAGGTATATAGAGTTTTTTGAGGCAAGTATTCTATCACTAGCTCCAAATTTATGTACTTTTGAAGAATCTCCATCTGCTTTACTTTACAGTGGCTATACTTGTTTATACTTCAACCAGCCTTGTGTAAGGCATATTTTTCCCACATCTTTGCTATTGGTTTTAAATGTTAGCCAATCCATGTTGTGTTAGATGGAATCTTTAAGTTTTTATCATATGCATTTCCCTGATGGTTAAGAATATTGAACATTTTTAACTTGATATTCCCATTTGACATCATTAGAGTCTATATAAGCAGGAATTTGGCATGTTTATTTATTTGGTCTGAAAGTTAAAACAAAGAGCTAAGGTGTGCTGTTGGTAGAAGAAATTATGGACTTTGAGCTGATTCAGTGGGTAAAAGTGCCTCCGATGTGTTAGATGTCTTGAGTCATGGAACCGGAATAGGAAAGGCAACAGCTGACAGTTGTGTTTTGACCTCCTAGATGTGTGGACCATGGCCTCCAGCTCCCCCTCAGTAAATAATGTGAGAAACATAAAATTAAAAATCCACCCACGTTTTCACGCTGTTTTTTACTATGGAGTTCTGTCTCCACAAATCGTTATTATTTCTCCAGTCAATCCTTTGTGTTCTCTCTTGTGATTATTTCATGCCCCTTTCTGTTATGTTCATTTTGTCTCTCTGAGACTATTTCCTGTGTACTATGTATGTGCAATCCCCACAGATGAGGGTGTCAGATCCCCTGGAACTGCAGCTACAAAAAGTTCTTAGCTACCATGTGCGTGGTGGGAATAGAACCCAAGTCCTTTGCAAGTGCAGCCAGTTCTCTTATCCCCTGAACCATCACTCCAGCTCCTTGTATACTTTCTTGAAAGATGTTTTCGTGTTCCTTCTGCCTTTCAAGGCCATGGGAGTTGGGCACCTGTGAGCACTCAAAAAGCAGTGGAATTCTAGTTTTGCCCCAAGAAAACTTTGTTCTGATTGGTGCTGTCTTGCCTTGTTCAGTCCCACCCCTGCCTGGAAGAGCATCTGACCATGCTGGGAATCTCCTGGAGCCAAGCCAGCTTTGGGAGCTTTAGTTTGGGCTGCCCTGAGCCTCTCTGTTCTGCACTTGGAGATGTGCTCTGTGAGTCACCTCCTTTTCTGAGTTGCTTTGCCCATCTGCGAGGTACTGAGTTCTGCTTTTTTCCCCTTCCACGTGAGAGACACTCACCGTCCACTGTGAGGAAAGCATCCAACATAAACCATGAACGAAGGCATGTAAAGGAGGTCCAAAGTGGTTAATGGCATACATCTGCATCTTAATTTAACAAACATAAAAATTTTTTGTTATTTGTAATGACTAAACTACACTCAATTTTAGTAGTTTTAGAACAATGTCAAAATGTCAATTTATTTTATCTTTTTCTTCCTTGTTCTTTTTTTTTTTTGGACGTTGAAAGTTGTTGGGAATTTCAGACACTCATATAATGTGTTTTGATCAAATACGTCTTCATTCCATCCCCTCTCAATACTTCTAGCCCATCACCACTATTCCATTCTAGCCTCTCTCTCTCTCTCTCTCTCTCTCTCTCTCTCTCTCTCTCTCTCTGTTGTCTTAGCCCACTGAGTCCACGTACTTTTGTTTTCTTTATTGATGTTTGTTTGTTATGTTTTCTGAGAAAAGGCCATACACTTATAGGCTGACCTGGCACCTATTATGTAGTCCAGACAAGTCTTAAGCTCATGATAGTCCTCCTGCCTCAGTCTCTTGAGTGCTCTGATTATGGTTATGAGCTACAACCACTGGCTGATTTCTTAAATATATCTGTCTTATTGAATATCTATTTTCCTTCATTTCCATTTTTAAAAGGTAAAGAATAACATCCACAAAATTCTGACTTCTGTTACCTCACAATATAAAAAACTGTGGTGGAGCATGCCTGCAGGTCCAGCATTGGAGAAGTAGCAGCAGGAGAATCAGGAGTTCCAGGTCATTCTTGACCCTATGACTAGTGTCAGGCTAGCATGCGTTGTGTAATGCTTTGTTTCAAAAAAAAAAAAAAAAAAAAAAAAAAACCAAACCTCGAAGATAAAAACGTGTGTGCATACATTTATAAATACACATCCGGACCACTTAGTGGTCTCCTGTGTACCTATGTTTAGGCCTCCCTCGTGTCCATACATTTCTTGTACCTCTTCACCTTGAGGGGCATCCCCATGAAACTGCCCTAATCCTCCTGGCATGGCAGCTGCTGCTGTCATTCTTCACACCTTGTTAGACTACCACACTGTGGAGGTTTGACCAGTGCAGCTTTCCTATCACATATCAATGCATGTTTACAAAGTGCCACAACCAGTCAAACTCAAAGAATAAGTGACTGTAAAGTGCCCAGCCCTAAGTGTCTATCATGCAACCTCTACACCTAGGGCTCAGAAAAAAATGACATATTCATTTAATATAAATGGTTTCAAATACTTGTAAACATTACAACAGTTTTTAAGAATTATGTTTAATTTTTGAGAATTCCATATATGAGTATTGTAGTATTTGTTTTGTACTTTTTCCATCTCTTCCAATGTCCCTTCAACCCCACCCTGTCCTCCCCATCTCCCTCTTAATTACTTGTCTTCTTTATTATTGTTACTATACATAAATACATCTATTAACATTGCTGAAGAAGGAGCAGAAAGAATGTGTCAGCCAAAGGGACAAGACACCTACAACCGTCATTTTAAAATGTTAAACAGTTGCAGACACTACTTCTAAGAAAAAACAGCTCCCACAGTGTTTCTGATGGATTCCTATCATTGCTAAGTAATGGTTTAAGAACCATTTGGTTTATAAACTGAGAACACGAAGAAATTTTATTGGAATTATAGTTAAAGTACGTATTTGATACTGAATCCATCATTAAATGTGCAATCCAGTCTAAAACTGATTTAGAGAGAAAACTTCAAGCTATTTCTTTTTATGTATTCTGTTTATTTTTTACGTTACGCGTGTGAGTGTATTGCCTGCATGTATGTAAGTCCACCCGTGCCATGCCATCTCTCCAGTCCCCTATGATATTTCTTATAATACATTACAAGATCATATCTTATTTGTGTCTTCTCAATGCTATCTGATTTTTCTAAGAGAGGGAATTTTTTTAGTTTATTTTCACCAGATGACTCTGTTCTATTTGCATAAAATGTTCAGTATCAGGAGCTTTGATTTGAAAATTGTGATATTTAAACTTCAGCATTGTTTATCTACATCTTGACAATCATGCTGCAATGAATGCACAAGGTAAAGAAATTCTTCTATTCAAAAAAACCGACTTCATCTTTCCCCATCAATGGTATTGCTGTATTATATAACAGTTCTATTTCAATTTTTTAAGAGACTCCCATACCATTTTGCATAATGATCGTACTATTGCATTCTATCAACACTGTATAAGGATTCTCTCTTCTTCGTGTCCTCACTGGATGTCTTTCACTCTGTTGATAACAGCCATAATAATGAATGTGAGGCAGTAGCACATCATGGTTTGACTTTGACTCTTCCTAATAATTTGATTTTTCCAGCACTCTCCTTCCAATTCACCTATGGTTATTTAATGTGTGCTTCATTCCTGTGCTGCTTATTATCAAACAACTCAGTCAAAACCATGTTCAGAAATTAAAAGAATAAATTAAAAAGGCCAATAAATATTTTTATTTTAAAAATATTTTATTGAGTTTTTGAGAATTTTATATAATGTATTTTGATCAAATTCAGAATTCCTCCCCTATCTGTACCCTTTGCTACCCTCCACCAAGTTTATTATGTATTTTAAGGCTTATCATGTCTAACTTATGTCCAAATGTCCTTCAGTATGGATTCACACTGAGCCGGGAGCCTGAATAACCTTCCAAGGGTCATGCCTTTAAAAAAAACAACCCTCTCTGTCTCAGCTACTATCAGTTTCCAATGATTCCTTAGCTAGGGATGGGGCTTCTTACCCATTTCCTACCTCTATGTTGAGATGGTTTCTGGCTTGAAGTTGAGTAGATCTTATACATGCTGTTGCAGTTTCTGTGAGCTCATGTGAATAACTGCCCAGCTGTCCGAAAAACACTCTTTCCTAGTGATCATCTACCACTTCTAGCTCTTGCAATGATTGCTCTTGCAATCATTCTGACCCCTCTTTTGCAATCACCTCTGAACTTTAGGAGGTGGATATTTGACATAGGTGTCCTATTCAGGTAGGCCAGTTGTTGGTCCCTGTGTTAATCACCATCTGCTACATGAAGAAACGTCTCTGGTGAGAGTTGAGAGATGCTTTCATCGCTGAGTATAATAATTATGTCCATTTAGCAGAATACTAATTGCAGTTTCTCCTCTAGGGCCTGTGACCTGTCTTGCCACAGCTTCGTAGGCCTAATATCAGTGTCAGATATGAACTCCATCTTGTGAAGTAGACCTGAAATCCAATCAGATAGTCATCGGTTACTGAATGGCACTTGGACAATTGTTGTACCAGTGGGCATAGCTTAGCAGACAAGTTGTTATTGTAGCTCACAGGATTCACAGCTGGCAAGGTTGTAGATTACTTTCCTCTCATAGTTGTAAGTATAACAGCTTCCAGCACTATGAAAACTAGCCAGTAGAGATGAAGCTCTGAGTTCAGTGACAGCTTTATTTCTCCATTTTTTTACACAACTCATGCGTGTAGTGTCTTCAGCAATAGGCTCTTACTGTCAAGTTCTTGTAGGCAGCACCAGCAGGGGCAATGGTCAGTGGAGTTTGAGGTTCTATTGAACCCCTGGTCAACAGCTTCAGAAGAGGTAACAATAATGACCAGTAAGTATTTTTCCAAAGTTCAGCCCACAAAGAAATGCACATTAAAACTAATTTGAAGCACTGGAGAAATGACTCATGTGCTAAGAACATGTGCTGTTCTTCCAGTGGACCAGAATTCAGTTCTGAGCATTCATGTACCACCCATGTCATACAGACTCACAGCCACATGTAACTCTAACTCTCATGGCTTCCAGAGGCTCCTGTACTCACATACCCACACGCATACAGCAACAACTACTTTGAGATTCCCTCTATCTCCAGTTAGTAAGTATGGCTATCTTCAAGAAAACAACTGACAACAAATGAATTGGAGGGAATGAGAACCTTTGCTTCCTGTTGGTGAAAATTTGAACTGGTACAGCCACTATGAAAATTAGTGCGGTGGTTTCACAAAAAACAAAAAGTAGAATTGCCACATTACCTAGGCATATCACGCCTGGACATATATACACATTCTCTATATACTGTCACAAAGATACTTATATTTCCATGTTCATTACTGCTCTATTTCTAATAGCGAGGAAATGGAAAGCCTAGGTGGAGGGACGATGAAAATGTGGTGCATACACATAGTGGAGGACAAGTCCATGCAACAACAGCCCTGATCAATATTCATAAACATAATTTTTCAGAAGGCAATATGATCGGTACATTATGTCTGTTTATCAAAATAACTGCAGTACATTCTCCCAAATGACCCAAGACCTCCCTAGACATGGGCATTTGACTATGCTAATTTATTATGCCAGGAAGTCACAGGGTCTCTGCTGGAATGCAGAATTTGTTGTATGGTCTCTGTAGGGGAGCCCGCTTCCCTCACCCATTGTTCTGTAAGTAAGCCCAGATAAACTCTAGTTTCCCGAATTGCAGTTTGGCAAAGTTATGCCTCACTTTATCATTACAGACCTAGATAGAAGGACGGGGCTTGATGCTGCTTCTAACTCCCAGAAAGAATTTTAACAACAGTTACTATCTAATTAAATCAGAGACATTTCTTTTTGCAGTGGTCAGTGTTGATCATGGAGATTCATACCTAGCCAGTGAATAAGAATAAATAACTGTTGCCTTCTCAACCATAAAAGGGTCACCTGTATCACCCCCTCTAGGGCTCGAGGAACATCTAGGAAGAAGGACTGGGATGAATATGAAAACTGGAGGGAGGGACAGACGTGGTGCAGAATACATGGCCTGAGCAGGACACAGGTGCTGTAAGGCCATAAGCACTCCCACAAAATCTACATAAGACTGAGCCTGTCCATGTCACGGAAGAGGGAAAGGCTCATGGAGTCCTATCCATCCCTGAGGTTTTATATGTAGTTAATGGTTAATGAAGCAGAGACAGGATGCTCACTGGCGCAATCTTCGTTCAGTTCTGGTATAGAAGGTATAGGAGAGACAATTCCAAGGTAGTGGGTTGGAAGTTTTCTTCCACCCCATCTTCCTCTCCGTCTTTACTTTCTCATTACTACAGTCACCCCAAGGACTTCTCCATCTGGCGTATCCCTTTAAGTATGCATTGTCTGTCATTCTGATTAAAATATAGAAAGCAAAACCTGCTTTTGGCCCCTTTTCAAAGCTTTTCTTAAAATGGATCCTCTATCCTTTCCCTTCACCCTAAAGATCTTTAAATACTTCTGGTCAGGCTGGTATCTGGAAGATTTGTTCAGAAACGTCTCCATTGTTCCTTCACTCTGAAGAAAATGTGGCAGTTTATACACTCGAGTCTTGACTTTTGTTTTCTGTGGACTCATTCAATTATTCATTTCACAAAGTCTGTTCCAATTGTCCTAATTCTTCTATAGGGAAACCCTTATTGAAAACACTGGATTCTTTGACATTTCACCTGTCCTTGGGTTCTGCAGATTGAATATGATGTGTCTACGATTTGGTTTTGTAGTCTATTTTTCTTGGTGTTTGCTATCTTTTCTGACCCAGGGTTGTTTTCTGTTACTGATTTTGGAAAACGCATACTTTTCTTTTTCTCAATTTTTCCTGCCATTCCTTTTCCTTCTAAAACAATTATTAGACATAATATCACACTGATAATTATCTCCCAGTCCTTGGATATTCTGATCCACGTTTTTACTTATTTTTTTTCTCTTTATATTTAAGTTTGAAAAGTTAATATTGAGAAAATTTCACACATTTTGATTTTTTGAGATGCACGTCCAGTTGACTTTGAAGCCATTGCAATCACCGTCCTTCGTTCTATTACAGTGCATTTGATTTCTGACTTTTTCGTTTCCTGTTTGTTTATACTTTGTATCTCGTTTATATCTCCGCCATTTCCATTGGGAAACACATCACTTTCTTTTTCATTTTCATTGCACTCTGGACACACATTAACTGGACAGCTTGTTGATTTTCACTCTGGTGTTTCCACTCATGCATAAAACCAGCCTTACATATACCTCCCTTGACCCTCTCTGGCTGTTCCTTTCTTTCTCTACTGTGGTCATGTTCTAATTCACTAATATTTCCATTTTCGACTTTCAGCTTGTTTCTTTTGTTTTGCTTCATCGTGATCCCACACAAGAAAAAAATTTTATGTTTGTCTTCCTGTGTCTGACTTTTTGCATTTGAAGTGATGTCTTCCAGTTCCATCTATTTTCTAGGAAATAGAGGACCTCATTTTTCTTTATGGCTGCATACTTTATGCCATTTATATATATACACTACATTTATTTTGGCAGTTTATCTGTTCTTGGGGCACTTAGAATTTCTCCATACCTTGGGTATTATGAAAATTTCCCCAGGAAGCATTTGTGAAAGAACAGAGTGATAGAATATGGTAGAGGGGAAGCTTTAGGCTGGTGTACAAGTCAGTGATCAGTCTCATCTCCATGAAACCACTGAATGCCCCAGAAAATGTCAATAGCCTCTGCCCTCCGGTGCCTCCCTCCCATACACCTCTCTCCTCATGCACATCTGCATCAACCCAGGTCATAAAGTCTTGAAGGAAATAGTGGCAGTAGGAACTAAAGGCATTGTCACCTTAGGGGCCGCTGATCTTAGTAGAGGGCAGGTCTTGTTCAGTCCCCTGGCCCAGGAAGAAGGAAGCACAGTGTGGGACACAGGCTGGGCACAGCATGGGCAATGAAGCAGAAGCTGTTGAGGCTCCTCTATAGGAACTCGAGGTACGGTATGGCAAGGAGTGGCTGTGCACTCCGCTCTCCGGCATCCTTCCATTCTCTCTGAGGCTTATTTCATCAGCACAAGACCTCACAATTAATTTGAGGGAATTTGATCCTAGATCTTCCCACTTTCCTCCACATCTTTTGACTTTTCCTACAAAAAACTCCCCTCTACACCCCCAAAATCTGCAAAGAACTAACCAGATTAACTAGGAAAGCATCTGCGGGCCCGGACAAGGGATGAGTTAAAATTCCATCTCAAAATAGCTGATACACTGCGGTTGCATTTTACCCGGAGCAGAGAAGTAGGAATCGCTCATTAACCCCGGCTGACGGCAGTGCATTTCAGAAGCACAAAAACACGCATAGGGACAAAGCCTTTAGTTCTGTAGGACTCACGGAGCAGAAAGCTCTCCTTGGCTGTATGACAAGAACATCAAGCATGAGACCAGGATGGAGCATGCTTTGCCTTGAGCTATGCTGAGCAGCCGACTGCCCTGTGCTTACAGAGCAAATCAACAATCCATCTTCTAGGAAAAGTGTAGGAGAGGTGAAAAACGCCCCCCCTGACCTTTCACTGGGCCTCTTATCTCTCAATTACCGATGGCAAGAAGGCTGTCTGAGACACTCTTATACTCAGTTCCTTCTCTGGAGAGTTCAAGAATTTGCCTACATGGTAATGGAAAGGCAGCTTTGCCTCCTACCGAGCTAGGGGCCACTCCTGCTAGATTTCAAACAGCCAGTTTGTTTGTTTCTCTTTATGTAAGAGAAGTGGTTTGTGTTAGAGGCATCCTTCTCCTGGAAAGATTCTTATCTATGGACAGAAACTGACCTCCTGACAGGCTAGGTGGTGGTAGGCCTTTACATATAACATCCTAAAATGTAAAGGTCATTACAAATGACCAGAGGGAGGGGAAAGGACTGTCAGAAGGCCTGCATTTGGCTCAAATATATAGAAATCCTGGAAATAGGTGTCGCCTCTTTCTAGAACCGTACTGTGAATGGTCACAGGTGAGGTACTCTTCCCACAAACACTTGGGCAAGCTTCCAAATTAAAATTGAATTTGCTCTTGCTTTTCAGACAGCAGCCAGATGTCTGGTTCTCGTGGCCCTGAGCTTCCTGGGGCAGGAAGGGTGTCTCTGTAGACATCCAGGATGACTGGTGAAGAGTGGGAAGCAGGAGCGTGGAGAGGCAGTGTGTGCATCTGGAGTGGACCATCTGTGAGGCCAGGGAAAGAGAGCCAGCAAAACAAGATAAGGAACATTCCTACATGAGACAGGGAAGAAAAGAGTCTAAAATTCAGATAACGTGAAGCTCCCTGCAGCATAAGAAAAGAAGAATAAACTCAGCTTTCCTGTCTTCCAGTACTCTCCCTCTTCTTTTCTTCTCTTCTTCTTAACTTTGCCCTCTTTTCTCTCTGATCTTTCCCACCCACAAGTTCCTCCTCAAGCTTTCGGGATGTTAGTCTCCAGAGACGCCCTCCACGTGCCTCTTCCTGTCCTGAGCTTCCTCTTCTTCCGCTGCTCAGGAGACTTTGTTCATCTCACAAACAGCTACCACATCCATGCTGTGTTTCTCTTAAGTTTGCTTTAAGATCAATGAGGTTCATTTTCCAGGTTATACAGCAGAACCTTCAGGTGCTTTCTTAGACGGTCTCTAGTTGCATCCTCTGGCCTGCCTTTGGATCCTGCCAGCTGGTTGAATTTTGTATGATTCCTTTACAATAGTAATGTTTTCTTTTTCTTTTTTAATTAAAGAATGCAACACAGAGAATTCTTCTTTACCTCCTTTTTCTCAAGGAGCTTTAGGATATACCAAAACATGGTATACTCAGTGGTAGAGAAAGATGAAATATGGAATTTGCAGGTAAATAGATGGAATTAGAAGCAATTTTACTAAGTGAGGTAACACAGTCTCAGGAAAACAAGCGACTTACCTTCTCCTATATCTATGGAATGGAGCTCTGACTCTTTATATACTAGTGTTCCTATGACCTCGCATTAAAAACATTTCCAACAGAGATTGTTAACACAGTTCTTCCACTGTTCAAATAAAGAGAATAAATGTCTCTGAGATGCCCATCCCAAAGTGACACATCTACAAGCAACCTCTATACCTAAGGCTCCTGTGAAACAAAAGGTCACTTTGTTTCTTGTCCTTTCTAAGTGATTTGGATTCTCTAACCTATCAGAACATAACTTTAAGACCAATTCTCCTTTGAGACTTAGCATCCTGTGGGCAAAACCATCCACCTATGTCACCCTCCTGGGACGTGATGGGAAAGAACTAAGGTGAGCATTCTGCTATTCCTACAACTTACTGTGTGCGAACAACAAGATGTTTGTCTTTCAACATCAATAAAACTGTAGGGGTGAAACCTCAGACCTTTCCTATTTCCTTGCCTGGCCCTCTGGCATCCTCACCTGAAAGGCCCCGCCTTGGCAGATTCATGCTCAGCAAAGCTTTCCCTCCTTTTTGTGGCACATATAGGTACCACCACCCTCAGCATATTCCTTCCTCCCTTAATAAAACAAGAGAACCCTCCTTTGAGATTATGTCTATGATCTTAGTTTTATGTATTTATTTTTTGTTCAGCGATGGAAACAAGGGCTTTGCACACACTAGAAACTGCCCTCCTTTAGCCTGTGGCTTTTGGAAAAGTTAATTCCCAAGAGTTTAATGATCTAGAGTAGGAACTGTGGAATGGTGGCAGTAAAGAGTGGAAAGCACCTGGAAGTTGCTAAAACAGAGGAATTAAAATGAAACATACATAAAGCATTACATGGCTGGAAAACTGTTAACTGTTCAAGTATTTCAGGATATACTGAAGAACCGCAGGCAGATCCTGCTGATGTTGATTAACATTTTTCTAAAGAAAATTCATCATGTTAATTTCCCTAACTGCATACAGTGTGTATCTCTCCTTTAAAAAATTATTACTGTATATTCATTGAGTGAAATGATGGGTTTCATGATATTTTTGATGTAGTGTATGAGTATATCACCCAGTTTGACCCATTATCCTCTCCTGCTAGTTTCTTTTCTCAAGTGACCAATTTTCTTGAGCTCTTTGTGTATGTTTGTGTGTGTATATGTGTTTTCTGTAAAATGGAGTTTCCACAAATGAGAAAATACATGATATTTCTCTTTTGCGATTTGACTTATTTGATTTAATATGATAATTTCCAATTCCATTAGTGATCCTGATAATGAAATAACTTCACTCTTCTTTATGGCTGAATAAAACTCCACTGTGTATGTTTTGCATTTTCTTTAACCATTTATCTATCGATGGATACCTAGGCTAATTCTGTATCTCCCTTGTTAGAAGTAGTGCCATGATAATCCTGGATGCCCGGAATCTCTGTGACATGCTGGTTTAGAATGCTTTGGTTTCATTTCCTGGATCATAAGTTTGTTCTAAAGTTATTGTTTGTTTGGTTGGTTTTTTGTTTTTGCTTTGTTTTGAGGTGCTGAAGATTTAATCTAAAGCCTTATGACGCACAGATTCTACTAAGCTGTATGCTCAGCACTGTCTTTAGTAAATGCCACACTGACTTTCAAGGTAGCCTCATTAGTTTACTTCCAACCCAGTGTATTAGGGTTCCTTTCCCTCATCTTTGCCAACATTTGTTGTCTGTTCATTTTGTAATCATGATCATTCTGAAACTGATAGAATTTTCGTGTAGTTTATATTTGCAAAACTGATGACAAAGTCTTTGTATCTAAGGGCAATCTGTCTTTCATCTTTTCAGAAATGTCAGTTTATTTCATTTGCTTATTTATTGAATGGATCATTTGGGAGTTTAGAAGTTTAATTTTGGAGTTCCTTTATATAGTCTAGATACTAATTCACTGTCAAATGCATAGCTGGTGAAATCCTCCACCCCCAATTTTCACTGCAGGCAGCATTTTGTAAATCATTCTGTGGGACCCTACTCTATATCACTTAGTCCATGCCTATTAGTTCGAATTGTTCTTTTTCACTTCTGTAAATTGCTTGGCTTTAGGAGATTTATAATGAACTCCCTCCATGTTGCAAGCCTTGACATTTTGCAGGCCTCTAGTCACAGGGGCAAAGAGGGAGATGCAGATACAGGCCCGGACATGTCAGGCAAGCCTGAAAACAATGAGGTCAAATAAGGTAAAAACAGAGCCTAGCAACAGGCTTAGGTAATAGTCAGCACATTCCTTTTTCCTGAAATCAGCACCCACCAATGAGAGACCCCTCGGAGCCTCCTTTAACCAATTTTTTTATGTGGCTTGTTGTAACCAATCAATTTAAAATATGCTTGGCTCCCTTGTCCAATTAGAACATAACACTGCAATTCCCCTCCTCCCTTTGTCTCAAACCTAAAAAAAGCTCCACCCCACTCCCCTTGGGGCTCTCAGCAGGGATCCACTGTGTTGGTGAGGTCTGAGAGTCCAGCCTTAAGCTTGAATAAAGGTTCTTTGTTCTTGCATACACACAGAATCCATGGTGATTCTTTGGGAACTGTTCTCTGGACATAACAGTTCCAAGGATGACAAGTGTAATTCCAAGAAATTAAAACACCTCGGCGGTGTGTGTCTATCTTGATGCAGCATTTTCAGCCAAATTTTGTTCAAAAATTTTCAGATAAATTCAAATTACAATTTAAATCTTAATAACATGGTGAGTGGGTTAAGATTTTAGTTGTAATCTAAACAAAATGAACACTAAAACTCTACAATTGCACAAGGGTCACAAGTGTGCTTTGGAAAGAAAGGCCTCATAAGCAGCAGCCACTCGTGGAAAACTGTAGGACTCTGGCCCCACTGCATGCCCTTCTCTCTTAGTGCTAGGCTCTCAGCCAAGAGCTAGCAGGATCTTGTCAAATGCAAAGCTCAAGTAAACAACTTGAGCTTTAAGCCAGCCCGACTGCAACTTCCTTTTTCCTATGTACAGCTGTGTGTCATCAATAGAGGATGTCTCCTGAGAACCTGAACTTTTACCCTCCTGCAAAGCCCCTCCTCAGGGTATATCAGGCTTGCTGCCTCTCAATAAAGTCAGTCATTCTCCTTCCCTCCTACCCAGTGTATGTGTCTGTGTCTCTGTCGTGTGTTTCATTCAATCCACAGCCCTCTGCCAATCCAGACTCGGTCAACGAATGTAGCTGGGGCGCTACAGAAAATGAACATTTTCAAATGTAAATACTGAGAAATTCCCGAGTAAAGTATGACAATGAAGTCATGTTTTCCAGGGGTTTGTATCATTAAATTCAAGGAAGAGTTTTCATCACCATTCTACTGCAGGAACAGCCAGTGCTCTCAACTGCCCTGGGATATCTCCAGCCCTCAAAACTATTTTTAAGGCAATGTCTCCCTCTGTACCCAAGGCCAGGTTCAATTTCACTATGTATCCCAGGCTAGTCTCAAACTCACAGTGATACTCTTGTGTGGGTCCTCATTAGCTGCCTTGTAGCTGCAAACAGGCAGCCAAGATGGCTCCCAGAAGAAGTGAAATTTAAATGCTAGACGCCAGAGAGATAAACAGGGCCTCTGAGAGATTGCTGAGCCTTGGAGGAAAGAGATACCTAAACCTATCCCCAGACATGGTAATAAAGCATTGTGTTTACTGCCTGCCGATTGGCTGATGTGGTCACCCCCACGTATCCGCCCATGTAACTGCCCCTTTATGCTAATTGCAAGGCTTGAAAATGGCATGTTCTTGTAGGCTGTTAAAAAATAGGGAAGTGCGTTTGATTGGTGGGAGAACTGTATATAAGGGCCTGCCTGAGTACTGTAAAATGATTTTTCCTGCTGTGCCAGAGAAGAGCTGTAACACAATAAAGAGCTGCAACACCAGAAGAAGCCCATCTGTAGATTCTTCTTCCCAGCGGGAGCCCTGGTCTTCCTTGAGGGTCCCAACTGCATCATAGGGGAGGTGCCTTGACTGCTGGCGGATGATTAGCATGTGCATGTGCTATGACCCCTGGATAATGTCTCAGATATATCTAGTTTGCTGAATGTCGATTATTTTTCAGTTTCAGTTTTCAAAGCTAAAATTTTTAAAAATCGCTATAGAGGGGCAAAATAAGTAAACACATAATAGTACATACTCTGTTGAAATAAATGAGTTTAGAGTTTGAGAGCTGCTCAGCGGTTAAAGAGCACTGACTGCTCTTGCAGAGAACCTTGGTTTGGTTCCCAGCACCTACATGGTGGCTAGCAATGTTCAGTAACTACAGCTCCAGGGGACCCAACACCCTCTTCTGTCCCTGTGACGATTGCATAACACAGGTGCACTTACATACTTGCAAACCATGCACCTATATACATAAAATAATAAATAAAATATTTAAAATGATTTCAAATGCTTGCAATTGATTAAAATAGTTTTTCATATTAATGTGAAAGCAATTCCTTGTAAAAGGATATCTGGAAGCAAATAATTGCTTATTGTTTCTCTGTGTGGCTATAGAATCATTAATAGCTACTTGGTTCATAGCCTGAGAATCCCAAGGAACCTCACTGGGGTTCTTGGGAAAATAATATTTTGATACTGAACTCATTTTTGAAAGAAAGAGAACCAATGTCCTACGTGAAAATGATTAATGAAGAGTTTTCACAAATATTTGCTTGTCCACAATATCACAGATTTTCCCATGTTCGTTCCTTTCTCTGAGGACAAGGTGGAATTTTGTTTTCCTTTTCACTAGACAGATATGTCCCTACCAACTTGCCTAAAATGTGCTTCTACAGCTTTAGGATTGAAAGTCTTGGCTTATAAGCTTCACTATTGCCAAGTTTAGCTGTTTTCAAAAGGCTGGTAACAGCCAAGCTAGGTGCAAAATATTCTGGCAAAAATAAAGGAAAAGTAATAAATGAGTATAGATAGTATTAATTGGCAAAGGGGATTGAAAAGCAAAAGGAAGAGCAATTTATTTAAGAGGGGGTCTCACTACATAGCTCCATCTGCCCCTGAGCTCGCTGTCCTCCTGCTCTCTCTTTTGAGTTGTATTATTACAGGGAAATTAAAGGTGTGTGCCACCACACCTGCCACAAAGAGACATTTTACAGTTGCCAAACATCAGTAGTGAGGTTAGAATAGGAAAGTTCCTGATTGCTCTTGAAGTGATTCCTGAGTTTGTGATGCCTTACCTCTGTGGATGTGTCGATACCTTCATTTGTTTGTTCTTTGGTGTATTTATGTATTTATTTATGATTTTTGTGTGTACTGCTGTGTGGAAGGGTGTTGTGTAGGATTTGTATGCTTATCCGTGTGGGCATATGCAGCGTGAGTGTGCACATGTGTGTGCTTCCATCCTGAAGCTACAGGTTAGTTACAGTTAGCTGCCTCAATCACTCTCTACCATATTCTTTGATGGAGGGTCTCTTGCTGAGCATAAAACTCATTGATTTAGCGAGGCCATCTGACCACATACTTTGAACACTGTTCTGTGGCTATCTGTCTCCCTCCCACAACATCGGAATTACAGGCATGTGACTCCTTGCTCAGGTTTTTAAATGTGTGCAGGGATCTGGATTTAGGTCCTCATTTCTACATAGCAGGCATTTTACATCTAGATTACACTTCATGACCCCACCTTGCTAAGATTCTGACTTCTCATTGTTATGCCTAGAGAATGGCTCCCCAATGACCACCACGGAGTCCAGAGTGTACGCAAAAAAAGGAGCCTTTATTCAAGCTTAAACTTGGTCCCCCAGACCTCACCAACACAGTGGATCCGTTCTGGGAGCACTGAGGAGAGTGGGAAGGGGCTTTTTATAGATTTGAGCGTATTTTAAATTGATTGGTTGCTATAAGTTGTATACTAAAATTAGTTAAAGGTGACTATGAAGCCTCTTATTGGTAGGTGCTGTTTCCAGGGCAAAGGAATATGCTGACCATTGCCCAAGTTTGTTGAAATGTGCTGACCATTGCTAAGTCTGCTCCTGTTATAATATTTGCAGAGACTTGCTAAATTTGCCTGGGCTTGTTCAGGTCCCTTTTTCAGGTCCCATGCTGACTGAGGCTTGTTAGAAAGAACAAAATGGAGTCATCTCTGTCTGCAAATTGAAAGACTAGGGCAGTTAAAAAAAAATCATTCAGAATTTTTTCTGAAGTTCATCACAGACAAGAGATCACATGTGAAGACTCCCCCTTTCCCCATCAGATCTGTCATCTGATCCATCTTACCTCCTATTTCATCAGTGCTGCCTGTATGGATTGTGATGATGCAAGAATTAATATTCAATCACATTTGTGCTTTTCTGCTCCATTTCTAACAATATAAATTATCCACCTTCTCTGACTCTTACATTCTTCTGCCTCCTCTTCTGCAGTGATCTTTGAGCCTTGAAAGACCCAGTGGATGAATCTACACTAAAGCACATATATGCATACACATCAGACTCTATAAGCTTTATTAATTATACATACACACAGAGATGGATAAAGTATATTTAATTCGTGTCAGATGAAGGACGGCATTCAAATACCATCAAATTATATTGTAGAAAAAATTCACAAAACTTCAATAAAAAGCTAAAAACTTGAAATTGTTTATCTTTTCTGTGTTATGTGAGTGTGATCCTAAGTGTGGTTGTGCTCTCAGCAGTTAGGTCCTGCCTTCTATTAAAGAAGGTTAAGCTCTCTCTCTTGTCTCCGTAGCACTGTGTACTCCAGGCGAGCTGGCATACAGGTTTCAAGACAATTTTTCAATCTCTCCTCAGGGATGCTTGGATTAAAGATGCATGCCTTTGATTTCAGGTATTTTTTAGTGAGGTATTTTGAAGGGGGCAAGCCAACTCAAGCCTTCTAGGATGAGGAGAACATACTTAGACCTACTGAACCATATTCCTCAATTTATCATTCACTTTTATTTTTGAGGGTTTTTTTATATTTTATTTTTTCATATATTTTTAAAAGTTTTTATGTATTTCATACAAAATATCTTAATCAACTTTATAACTCATCAACCATCTTCACACTATCAGAGGCCTGCCACCATACGTCATACATTATTTCATTTGTGCTAAGGTCTATTGAGTAAGTTACTGTACTCAGAAGTCCCTCAGAGCAAGATTATCTACTGCATCTAGTCAGTCAGTCTAGATCCCTTTAAGATAGTTCTTACTCAGTATTAATCAGCTGCCGTAGTTCTTTGCTTAATATCGGAGCCTGCAGTCCATTTTCCCACATGTATGCTGAGTTTTGTCTGCTTGAATTTGCACGGGTCTTGCACATGGTGACACTAGCGCTCTAGGTTCATGTGAAAAAGGTCCCGGGAGCTGTAAGGCTCTTTCCATACAGTCATGCCCCTCTGCCCATGACCCTTACAACCTTTCAGTCCCTTTTCTGCAGTGGTTCCTGACGCCTGGAAGGATGAACTTTAAAATGAGTTTCCAGTCCAGGGATACACCCTCTGCAGACTGGAACAAGTGTGGAAAGAATAATAATGGGCCTCTTACATCCTATGAACTAAGCTGCTTCATGCAATAGAGGTCAATGAACACAAAACACAACTGGCCAAAGCATAAAAACAAGGGTGCGGGTCCCTGGACAGGCCTCCCATTTTAAACTTCACGCCACCAGATGTCAGGAAACATTACAGAAGAGGGTCTGGAAAGGTTATAAGACTCATGATGGAGGTGAATGACCACATGGAAAGAGTCTTACACCTCCTGGGAACTTGTTCATATGATCCTACACTGCTAGGGTCAGCACGCACAAGACGCATGCAAATTTGAGCAGAACAAACTCAGCGTAGGAGTGGGAAAAGGGACTCCAGGATCCAACCTTAAGTGAAGAACTGTGGCTGCTGATTACCACTGATTTGGGAATGCTGATCTTTAAGAGAGTGACTCTAAACAGGCTGACTAGTCTCAGCAGATAATATCTTGCACTGAGGAGCCCGTGGGTACACTAGCTTAATTCAGTATTACTTTACTAAATGACATACTATATGACATCTTATCACAGATTGAGGATGACTGAGTGGTTATGAAGTTGGTTAAGGTAATTTGTATGAAATATACAAACGTTCAAAAAATATATACGAAAAAATAAAAAATTAAAAAAACCTACAAAAATAAAAATGAAAGATAAATTGAGGAATATGGCTCAGTGGGTGACAGTACTTTCTCCCTAACCTTGATGACCTGAGTTGGCTTACTCTCCTCCACGGTCCTCACCTTAAAAATACCTATAATCAAAAATATGCATCTCTAATCCAAGTAACCGTCTGGAGAGATTGGAAGTAGAGGAGACAGGAAAATTGCCTTGAAACCTGTATGCCAGCTAGCCTGGAGTACACAGTGCTGCGGAGACAAGGGAGAGACCTTAACCTTCCTTAATTTAAGGCAGGAACTAACTGCTGAGAATTGTCTTCTATTTCCACATGCATGATGTGGCACGAGCACCTAGGATCATAATCACATAACACAGAAATTATAAACAATTTAGAGTTTATAACTTTTTATTGAAGCTTTCTGAATTTTTTCAAGAATATAATTTGATGGTATTTGGATGCCTCCTCCATCTGTTTCCCCACCACAGACATGAATGAAATATACTCTATACATCTGTACATGAATGTATAATTAATTATTAAAGCCTATAGAGTCTGATTTGTTTCCATGTATGTCCTTTAGTGTGGATTCATCCCCTGAGTCTCCCAATGCTCAAAGATCACTGCAGAAGAGGAGGCAGAAAAACATAAGAGTCGGAGGAGGCGGATAATTTAGATTGTTAAAAATGGCACAGAAAAGCACAAACGTGACTATGTATTATTCCTTCATCACAATCCATACAGACAGCATTGACGAAACAGTAGGAAAGATTCATCAAATAACAGATCTGATGGGGGAAGTGGGATAGAACATGCTAACCTGGGAGAATTTCACATGTGATCTCCTGTCTGTGATGAACTTCAGGAAAAATTTTGAATGATGTTTTTTTTTAACTGCCCTAGACTTTGAATTTGCAAACATAGGGTAACTTCACATCACAAGTATAATCTCTCCATTTCCGAAATCCTGGAGAGAGACAAGATTTAACATGATTACTTCAGGTGGGTTATAGAATATAAGGAAATAACACCTCAAATTCTGGTCTAGACTTGGAAGTGCACATCCCTCATATTCACGAAATCAACAGCCCAGGGGAAGAGAATACTCAGGGAACCAAGAAAGAAGATAGGAGAGAAATAGACCACATTGTGTTTCCTACATCAGAGGTAGACCAGGAATCTCCTGGGTGTTGGACATCCAGGCAGAGATGACTTTTCCTTTTCTGATACACATGACAATTTGCCATAGAAATCACTGTCAAATGCAGAGGATGGAATCCTCTCCCCCTTTAAGGTAATTCAGCACATCTGTGTTTCTCCAATTGATTGGGTTCTTCATTCTAATAAGGAGAAAACCAGATAATGAGGAGGTTCTTTCCAGCTTGGCAAACATGACCCCTTCAAAGAAAAATTCGATTCTCTCCCCAGCCTCCCCCAAGTTAGTGTGATTCTGCACAACTGCCAAAGGCCCTCTCAGGGTATGTTCTGAATTTATCTGATTTGTTTTAAGAATTTATAAAGTCTAGACACTATGGAGTGAAACCAGGACCCACTGCAATTGATCTCAATTATAATTGGGGTGCCTTAGTTTTTACCTCAGAAACACAAAGACAAATATTTATTCTATTAATAATATGGATAATTTGGACAATATGTACAGACTCCTTGATCCTGATGGAAAAGGCTTCCAGGGACTACCATGAAAACATTATAAACGTTAACAACACATACCCACACACACAAACATCATCAACAATCTAGAAACTTCTATAGAGCTCTGGTCTTTAGCTGGCCTCCAGGATTTTGCTCCTCTCCAGTGTTTCACAGCAGGTAAGGTCTATAATCCCTTTCTTTCTGGGACATTATACGAATAACTAGCAACACTGCACCTGAGAGCAAACAGAGATGAGAAGATAGAATCTCACCAAGATGTGGTCGTGAAGCCCAATCCAGATGTACTGACAGCTGTTCACACTGCTCTTTACCAGAGAAGACATGAAGGAAGCTTCAGCCCCACTGAGCACAGACACAAGATGCCCTGGTGGTTTCTTCTGGCAGGACAGCTCTGTAAGAAGTAGAATACAAGGAGACATAAACCTCACTGGATAATCACAAGGCAAAGTTTGGCAAGAGTCTCAGTAAAATGGAAGGTGAAATCAGATACAAAGATCCAAGAGAATGGAGCCCAACACTCCCACATGACCCCAGGCATGGTCCGCTATGGCCCTCATCCCTTCCCTCAGGATTTCCTTCTGCATCAAGCTAGGACTGTGGAATCTGAAAGAAAGTATAGCAGGAGGAGCCTTTGAGCAGCTGATGCTTGCAGAGGCCACTTCCTTCAGGGTGTCTTCACCTGGAACAAGATAAACAGAGGGATAGGATGAAAAGAAGAAGGGGGGTTAGACAGGAAGGTCAGAACTGAGAGAATTCATGTGAGTTATGTTTTGGAATCAACTCTCTACCAAACTTTCCTATCTGCTTTGAGATCATTTTTTGTCAAGCAGATGTAGTAAATGAAACTGCTCCACATTTCATTTTATATTTCCTTCCTTGTCAACAAGCCATGGCTGCCTCTCCCATAGGCTGACAGACAAACTCAGTCTCCACTTTTCTACTTCCCAAAAATCACTACTTACCTTACATTTTCCTTTTCTACCTGCCAACATCAAGTATACATACCTATGGAAATCAGGAACCCTCTTAATGCACTGATGATGGACTACTGTGCTACAGCAAACAACCAGGATGATAGAAGAGATATAGACAGCTTTCCTGTGTGGCATCCACATCATCATTACTACGTAAGACTCTTGGGGATGTTCTTTTGCTTCTTGGCTCTGGACACCCATGGGGATCCTAGTGCTACTGGGAGAGAGTTTTCTTACTTTGTACCTGAGATAGGAGCATCAGGCAGGAGACTGTATCCAGGACTGGCAGGTGAGAGCCTTGTGAGGCAGGATCATGTCTGTGAGGGCCAAGCAATCAGAGTCACTGGACAACATCTGGTTGGGGAGGACATGCAGAGAGAACATCCCCTAACAATCTTGTCCAGTTCTGTGGGGATACACTTATCCTTGTCCTGTTCTTCTCTTTCTTTGGTCATGGAATCAAATGCATAGTCCATAGTCTTACATTTCCTTGAGTGTCCAGGACAGTCTTCTGAGTCTCAGAGCTCTGTGTCTATGAGGACAGGGACTCTCCTCTACAATCCCCTCTAACGTGAGACCTGAGCCTCTACAAAGCCCTTCTCTTCTTTCAGCTCCCCCTTTCCTGTCTTACAGAGAGTAGGAATGGGTTTTCAGGATAGAAATGACTGAAATTTTATAAGTAGAATTGAGGTTGGGATGTTGAAGTGAATAACTAGAATGCCTAGGCAGGTCAGGAGCAGTGGGCAATCCTTGGCATGGAGTCAAAAGATTGCCAACAAGAATGAGTCTTCCTGACAAATGACTGGGATTGCCACAGGTATCGCCCCTTCCACTAAGCAGGAAGCTCCGTCCTCAGGTGTGGGTGAGGTTGGTTGTCACTAAGGTTCTTGGATCTAGCTTGTGTCCACTGTCTTTCATTTGGGGAAATGCATACTTATCTTCAAACATTACTTGCACTCTGTTCTTTTTCCTTCTCTTTGTATTAAACCTCTTCCATAAGTTCTGTCTTGATAATCATCATTGGTCTTTGAAAATTCTGGTCCATACATTCATTTCTTTGTCTCTTTGTGTTTCATCTCATAGGACATTTTTATTAAAGCATCACGGCCACTGACTCTTCATAAGACATGTTGACTTAAGAGCCAGGCACCTTCATTGCTCTTTTACTGTGTTAAAGCAACGCATTTCAGTTCTTTCATACTTTGCACCCCTCTGACTACATTGCCTATTATTTTCTGGTCCACGCCTATTTATTTTTCTGTTAGAACCTTTCCCAAACGAAGCATAGCTATGTGCTTTTCTCCCCCCACTGTCAGAGGTAGGGCCAGTTTTTGTTTTTTCCTTCCCAGTAAGGATACTTTAGTTTCAGTGTTTGTGGCGCCCTCTCTGCCCCCCCATGGTACTGCATGACACAGGTGTGTTTGCACACATGCAGGTTTATCACCCATATACATATAATAAAAATAGGTTAAACAAAAACTTGGAAAAATTCAGGAATTTCTCTAGTTAGTATCAAGTGTTTTGATACTTAATACTAACTATACTACTTGATACTATTCAGCAAGCAATTACATTACTCTGGTTATATGAAGTTCATGTGGTTATTGACAAGGATGTGACTGTGTGAGAGAGAAGTTAGAAGATCAATCTGTACAGTCCTCTAATGACCTGCACAAATAGCAAAACTCCATTGGTATGGGTGGGAGGATCAGGTATTCCATCTAAGGGTCACGCAAGGAGATAGCTAATGTACACTTCTACTGTGGAGGGTCAAGAACCTAATGGAGAAGGATGGAATGGAGTAAATCTGATGAGCTGAGTTACTTTTCCTGGAATGGGAATCCTTCCTCTGTGTTAGGCCTTGGTTGCTGGGAGAGCCTGGAAGGAACTTCAGGTATGAAACACAACTAACATATCTGCCAATCATTCACTCTCCTCTGTCACTGGCCGTGAGCTTCCAGGTAACCCCAGGGACAGGACATACAACATGGATTTATCTTCCTCCATTTTTCATGTCTCCTTCTGTGCCTCCTTCCTCTAGTGTGGACACTAGTGGAGATAAGGTTTGGAGATAAGACCAGGATTTGCAATGCTGTTCACATTATTCAAAAGATCCGCTTTAAATCTTCTCTCTTTCCTCAGGATTTCTGAAGTGAAAAGATTATCTCTGTGATGCGGAGTTACTTTGTCTATAAGTTCAAGTTCTAGGTAGTCAGGGAGTCAACACCAAGAATGACTCACAGAGAAGGGATGAAGTGCAAAGATTCATTGGGGAAGGCCATGGTCCCCACATATTCCTACACCAGACATTTCGTTCTGCTCTTACACCTTCTTATATCTACTTATTCTTGTGTTTGGTTCAGAACTGGAGATTCATAGACAAATAACAAAACTCTTCTTTGTATCTTGAGTTTCAGTTTTATGTTAAATTTCTGTGGAAGGGAAGAGAGTGGTTGGGGAAGGAAGCTGGATATCCTGTAGTCATGTTCACCACAGTCTCATGCTTCCTTCTCAGCCTAGATCAAATTCTGGAGTGTTTTGTATAAATCAAGATGCTGTCTTCCTGTGCACAGACTACACATACACTGCCATGACTCATGGCTCTAGTGGCATCAGACACAATGGCATAAGCTTTGATGGTGTTTACACAGTACTTCTTCAAGGTGATATTTTCAGAATGACTAAACAGAACTTCCAGCATCTGTGTTCCATTACATATACCAATTTTTAGAGATATATTTTCACAAAAGTATCTGTATATAACATAAGGAGGCAGAAGTGTAATTTCAGTCCCTTGGTGTAGCGAGAAGTAAGAATGGATGTATAGAAGAAGGGAGGGAGAGCAGTTTCAAGCTGCATGTGATTTTTACTTTAGTATTTAGGTAATCTTTATTTTAGTCTACCTATTGAAAAATTCCACAGTCACAAGCAGGACAGTGTCCAAGCACATATCCTCTTCTTGGTATAATGTGGATGAAATAACCATCCAGTTCTAGAGGGGATCATAACAGGATGACGTGTTAAAGCCAGTAGTAGGCATGTCCTAGTGTTTCCTTCCGTTGGTACCTCTAGGGTAAGCCCTCAGACCTACTCTGAGTGGAATGCCAGCTCCAAGGCCCCATGTTCCAGTAAGCACCCATAGGTTCCGGTTTATGTTGACCCTATGCTATTAAGACTTGCTTATTATCAGTGATTCTAGACTCCAGCCTCCAGTCTCACAGTGTTAGTCCCAAGGCCCAACCGAACTTTTGGATTGATCCTTCATTCTTAGATTCTGAGCCAAAGGTACGTACCCAGCCACCAGGAAAGTCCTCACAGACACTGGAAACAGACCCGTGGAATAACACACCTATATTTGCCATGTCTGCTATCGGGCTTATTCATGCTCCACAGAATCACATCACAGTTGAAAAGTTATGGTTTTGACTGGAAGAGACTGCAAAGTAACTTGTGTATCTGCAAGGCCTTGTGAAACTTAGAAAAAACATCTTGGGGTAAACACTCACTCCCAATATCTGATGTGCAGAGGAAGAAAGAAGGGGGAGGAGATACATCATTTTCTCCTAATAGTGTTTTACCATTTACATTTACTTGTGGAAATTGTTGTTGTTTTACTTTTTTTTCCTAGCACACCTGTGCAGGAACCACGGCAGTAATTACTGTAATAGCAAATCTTCAACAGATAGATTGAACAATTGTATCTGATATAAGTGAAAAAATTAGAATTTTTCAGTCTGTAACATTTTCTTCAAAGTGAAAGAGTGGATTGAGAACTCCTCTGACAAAATCTGAGAAAACTCATGGCCGTCGACTTCTCAAACCAGACTTAGTTTCATATGTTTAGGTTAAAGACAAGTTCTAGATGTCAAACAACAAACATCTGTTTAAAGAAAAGTGTTGGAAACCATGAAAACGATACTATAGTATATCATGGTCTACATACTCCGATCAAGCTGAAAGATAATTTTACTTAAAGAATAAGAGTGAAGTATCAAATACTTTTTGGTGATTGCAATCCATGTAACTGAAATGGATAAGCATTCCATAATACAAATGAAAGCATAGTTATAATCATCTATTTCATAACTATTCTCCCGCTGACTTATCTAAATCACATTTGAAACAACAAGAATACATGACATATTTACTTTTTGATACAGAGAGTCTCTATGTAGCCCAGATTATCCTGGAACTCATTTATGTTTAAATTAGTTTAAATCTTACTTAAGATGCACTGACATTTTAATTTGGTTGTTGGCTCATTGGTGGCAAGCTAGTCTAGCACGGTCAAGGTCTTGTGTTAAGTCCCCTGTACCACAAAGATATACCTCTGAAAATCTTTAGATTGGAGATACTTATTGAACATCCAGTGTTTGTCTGGAGTGTGCAACAACTTGACTCATTTCTCCACAGCTCAAAACAAATTATTGATGATGACAGAAAATTTTGCCACATGCAGATGCAAGAACTGTTGATATTATTTAAATTAATGCTATAGATCCTTCAACCCCATTTCCTTGTCTATATAGGTACAAATGTCAGCAAAGTGCAGATATTATTTACTATACATAATATGAAAATTGAGGAACAGAAGATGATTGAGCAGTTTATAGCATGAACAGTTCTTACAGAGGAACGAGTCAGTTCCCTACACCCAAACAGAATGGCACACAACTTCCGGTAAACCCGTATCTTCTGGCCGCCTAAGGCACCAGCATCACATGCCTAGGCACAGACATAGGCATAGACATATAGATCATTTTAAAGGATATTAAAATGAATCTTTTAAAGAAAAAGAAAATTGTGCTAGTACACGAGTTTGAAAGGGTGTCCACAACCCTGTGGCTTCAAACACAGACTGAGTTATTCTGAGGCCTCAAGAATAACAGTTGTCTGGGGAACTATCTCTCAGTCTTCCCAAACTGAGGGAGCTAGAGAGTAAGTCTGTTCAGCTGTTGCTCCTTAAAATCCTAGGAATGACCTTCATACAATGTTGTTTCAATCCTCTTTCATGAACTGCCACAGAGTTGAGGCAGCAACTCTGAAGCAGTAATTTGACTTTGCTTTAAATATTTGGTTTCCACCAATGAAAAAAAAATCAGTTTTAACTCACCTAATGCACATATATTAACGCATGTTAAAACTTATCAGACAGGTGTGAAAATGTTTGTATGCATATAGGAATCAGTGCTCATGGACTAATTAAAACAGTCTGGATTTGTTGTACATATACCTTACCATCAAAATATGTAGTTCTTATAAAATTATAATTTTTGCAAAAGAGCCTAATCTGAGGTATGAGACTGCCTGTATTTACTTACGTTTCCCAGAACAGAAGGTAGACAGTGGCAGGATTTCAAACTTGACCCATACCTAGGCCTGATGGCAGAAAATAGACCACATATGCGGCAGTTCCCAGTCTCTGCCAGGAAGAGTGTCTAGCTCTTGCGGGAAATCTCCTAATATCTGTGCCAGAACAGACCCTCCGCCCCTGACCTGCCCAGACAACCCAGTTCTTCATTCCATGCTCCTCCCTCAAGTCCTATTATAAAAGCTCACTCATTTCTTTCCTGACAAACTTTCCCAGACCACTGCAAGATAGGTAAGTGAGAGCCACTCATGGATTCCCTTCTCACATTGCCAGGGAAGGCAGGGGAGGGTCTGTGTCCTCACAGCATAAAGGAGCATTAAGACTCAGCAGAGCTGAGGGCTCTCTGGGTAACGGGAGAGTCTGGATGTCCATGTCAATCCAGGACTGCAGAAGGAAAGGGTTAGACAAAGATTAGTATATCCCTGCAGAGCTAGACAAAGGAATAGGAGGAGGACTGTCCTCTCTGCACACTGTCTCTGATCACACTCACCTGAATGACTCTGACTCTCCTCACTCACAGACAAGATGCTGCTTCCCAAGATGCTGGTCAACATGTCCTGGATGCTGCTGTCCGGCCTCATGCTCCATTCTCCAGTGCAAGGTGAGTTCTCTTCCTCTCTAGGACTGGATTCCCAGTGATTGTTCAGAGGGAAACTGAGGCAGGATCTGGAAGGCCTCACATGGTAATGATGAGGAGGACTGCACACAAGTAAACTCCTTCTGGGGCCTGTTTATCCTTCACTCCTCCACGTCAGCTGGGGAGGTTCAGCAGATGTCCACCATGAGTGAGTAAAAGGGTCCATATTTTGTCAAGAGGCTCTCTTTTATATTTGTGGCTTCAAGAGGAAAATACTGAATGTCAGCAATGGACTAGAGAAAAGGAAACAGGTAGATGATGTGTGGTCCAAACTGTCTGACCAAAGAAAACAGTTTCATAAACTGTCAAATGCAGAAAGGTTAAGTAAAAAGCATGCTTTTGCAAACTGAAGATCTTTTAAATATGGAATAAAGTGGGGAGCTAGGTCAGTCAGTGAACTCATTGTTGTCCAAAGATGAGGACCTGAGTTAAATACATAGATCCTATGTACATGAAGCTGGATGTGGGTTCACGAGCTTTTCACCCTCATGCTGGATAACAGTAGAAAGAAAGATGCAACAGGAATCTCTGGCTGGCAATTCTCATCAAATTCACAAACACAAGTCAGTCAGAAACTGCCTCATACAGCACCATGAATAGCAACAAAGCAAAGACCTTTGAGATTGGTTGGTGAGAACCACATGCAGGTGTTCATGTGTTCCCCAGCACAAACACTTATGGCAACACTCAGCACCTGAGCACTAGGAACAGGGTGAAGAGGTTCTGTGAACTGCAGTCCCTGCTCCAACAAAAGAGTTTTTTTTTTTTATCATTTGCCCAGTTAACTCCCCATCTAGTCCCTACTCTCCATTTTACCTGATCACTGCCTTGATCTCCTCCTCTTCTAGGTGAAGACAATCAGAATGAACAGCAATCTTCACGCATCACCTGTCCTCAAGGCTCTCTGGGCTATGACCGCTACTGTTATGCCTTTATTTTGATACCACAAACCTGGATGAATGCTGAAGTGAGTGCTGAGTTGTGGGGTTGGGAGCAGTTCTGGAAAGCACATCTGTGTAGGTGGTGTGTGTGTGTAAAGTTTGACTTCAATCTCTGGGGCTCCTTGAGTCTGAGATGAGCACCTCTTCCTCCCTCTGCTCCATCATGCCCTGGGGAGATCTCAGTCTCTCTCTTTATCTCCCTCATACAGCTGGCTTGTCAGAGATTTCCCTCAGGACACCTGGCATCTGTGCTCAATAATGGCGAGGGTCGCTTTGTGTCCTCCCTGGTGAAGAGTAGTGCACACACCTACGCATACATCTGGATTGGACTCTATGATCCCACATATGTGAGATTTCATATCTTCTTGCCTTTTCCTCCATAGTTCCTTTTGTGCCTGGGGAATGTTCTCTGTGACCTCTCGGCAACATTTCGAAAGGGACAAAGAACTCAGCCTCTGAGTGGGAAGGAATCCAATGTTGCTGCAAATTGTGTTTCCAGCATTCTAATGAATCTTCCTGTCCCCTTGGCACCTACTCTGTAGGGAGCAGTACCCAATGGAGGTGGATGGAAGTGGAGCAACTCTGATGTGCTGACTTACTTGAACTGGGAGAAGACTCCTCCCGCCGCTGGTTATTACTGTGGTTCCCTGTCAAAAACCTCAGGTAACACCAAGAACATCCTGTGACTGCACATATACCCCTCTTCCTGCATGCCTGGTCAGGTTCTTCTGAGTATACCTCAGTTCTTAGAAACACAATGTGGACTTGTTTTCTCCCATGATTCACTGTATATTCTTCCCATGGGTTACAAGACTGGGGAGCATGAGGCAGACACTTCCAAGCCAATCGCAGGGATGGAGGTTGTCTGTCATTAAGGTCAACAGAGCCACCTGTCACGCTAACTTGATTTCTCGTTTCCCTGCAGATTTTCTGAAGTGGAAAGAGTATCACTGTGATTCAGCTTTACCTTATGTCTGCAAATTCAAACCCAGTTCTAAGTCAACAGACTGAATATTCACTTACTGAAGCTCTTGATGGACAAAGGATCAACTGTGAAGAGCCACCCTGGAGCACTCACCTGATCTCTCTTGCTTCCCCTCAATAATTACTGCATGGGTACTGACCTAAGTCTTCACAGATAAAATCATAAAATCTTAATTAAACTTTGTGCATTTTGGCTCCATTTTTACCGTGGGATTGTGTCTTTCCTCCAGTGTTGCCCAAACGATTGAGAAATACTCTTAGGAAAATTAAATGGAGAAGTTATCAAGATAATAACAGGGAAAATAGAACAAAAATCAGTATGAATAAAAGCAGGAAAGAAGAGAAAACACGAGAATGAAAAAGGAAATTCAAAACAAAATTGAACTTTCAAAGTGATCACTAGAGAAGAATGAAAAATAAAATGTTGGATTGTTTGTGTTTATGTCAATATCAGGTACAAACTCCCAGCCACACTCTTGAAAAGCACTTTTTTCTTGGTACCATAAACCTAGTGACTGGAACTACATTCATAATATCACATATACTTGACCAGCTAGAACTATCTAGCACACAATAAGGAGTTTTTCCACAAGCAGTGATTCTCTCGAGAGATACTGGTTCTATTTATTTAGAAAGGGTTCAACTCATACACCAGAGTGGACAGCTCAACTAAGTAGCCCTGAATATGGGCTACCATCTTTAGTGATGGTTTTCTTTGGAGCTTTGTAGAACTGATGCATTTTATAGTAGAGTCACATATGCAGAAAGTCACAGAACCTGAAAAGACATGAACTCCGTGAAGATTCTCTGTATTGATATTATTTTCTATTTTGCCCTTCCAAAACAAGTGTTACACCAGCCAGTTCTGCTTAATGTCCCATGCCCAGAGAGGGGAAAGCAATTCAAATGGTGGACATGAGGATCTTAGCAATTCCCCCTCCCTAATTCTAGACTTGACTGTCATGAAAATCTATTAAGACAATTTGCTCCTCTAGAACAAGAGAGATAGATTCCTAAGTTGCCACTTTTAAAGTAAACACCTTCCATTCTCTTACCAATGGCACTTTATATTCTCACAACCTAAAGCTCGTGGTGCATTGTATCTGTCTCTCTGGGCACAGTAACTGAAGCAGCAGCCCTCTAGCAGACACAGGTTTATTCACAGAATCCACATGGCACCTAACAACCACCATAACTCCAGTTTCAGGGACCTTGAGACCTTCTTCTGCCTACTCAGGCATGGAACATAGAGGTGTATGTGCATACATATGGAAAATCATACATAAAATAAAAGATTGATTTAAATCTCAGGACAGCAATGCTTGAATAAACAAACCTCATGAAGGCGTCTCACAGTTGAGCATGTGTGCGCAGGGAACACTTCCCGCAATCGAACCTGGGCAGCTCCCAGGCTAGCCGCCATCCAGGACCAATGAGAGCAATGAACTTCGGATTGTCAGGTGTTCAGGACCTACCAGAATGAAGCATGTCAAATGACTAGATAAAGACCTTCCCTAAGCCTGACAAAATATAAATCCTGTTCCTTTCTAAAGTAAATGAGATCGTGGCTCCACTGTCTCCCAGGGTCTGTGATGTTGTCTCTGTGCCTCCTTACCCCTGTCCCGGAGGGACCCAGCCGTGCAAGCCAACAACAAGCAATTATTAGTTGTCAGTTTACTACTATGTTTACTTAGCAAGATTAACAGTAGTAGCTTCATTACTCTGGTGTGTGACTGTATCTAGCCACAGTTTTCTGGCCCACATAACAGTACCACATATGGTACTGCAAAGAACCATAGTCAGGGAATTCTGAACATAGGGGAGATTACAAAGCAGCTGAGCAAAAGCAAGCATTTGTTTCTCAGCTGTTTCTTGACTATGGTGATGATGTAACAAGTGGTACCAATCCCTTGCCACTGTGAATTCTCAGCAAGACAGACAAAATCCCACAAAAAGAGTCCAGAATAAGACATTATCCCTAAGCTGATTTCCACTGTTCAGTGGATAAGTGAAGAAGATGAATACGATTTTTCAGGATCTAGCATTCTAGAAAAATACAGTTTAAATCTGCAGCTAAGACCTACAGAGAAGTTTAGCTCTGGACACCATCTCTGCCCTTGGCACATATTCTCAGTGTGCTCAACTGTGAGACGCCTTCATGAGGTTTGTTTATTCAAGCATTGCTGTCCTGAGATTTAAATCAATCTTTTATTTTATGTATGATTTTCCATATGTATGCACATACACCTCTATGTTCCATGCCTGAGTAGGCAGAAGAAGGTCTCAAGGTCCCTGAAACTGGAGTTATGGTGGTTGTTAGGTGCCATGTGGATTCTGTGAATAAACCTGTGTCTGCTAGAGGGCTGCTGCTTCAGTTACTGTGCCCAGAGAGACAGATACAATGCACCACGAGCTTTAGGTTGTGAGAATATAAAGTGCCATTGGTAAGAGAATGGAAGGTGTTTACTTTAAAAGTGGCAACTTAGGAATCTATCTCTCTTGTTCTAGAGGAGCAAATTGTCTTAATAGATTTTCATGACAGTCAAGTCTAGAATTAGGGAGGGGGAATTGCTAAGATCCTCATGTCCACCATTTGAATTGCTTTCCCCTCTCTGGGCATGGGACATTAAGCAGAACTGGCTGGTGTAACACTTGTTTTGGAAGGGCAAAATAGAAAATAATATCAATACAGAGAATCTTCACGGAGTTCATGTCTTTTCAGGTTCTGTGACTTTCTGCATATGTGACTCTACTATAAAATGCATCAGTTCTACAAAGCTCCAAAGAAAACCATCACTAAAGATGGTAGCCCATATTCAGGGCTACTTAGTTGAGCTGTCCACTCTGGTGTATGAGTTGAACCCTTTCTAAATAAATAGAACCAGTATCTCTCGAGAGAATCACTGCTTGTGGAAAAACTCCTTATTGTGTGCTAGATAGTTCTAGCTGGTCAAGTATATGTGATATTATGAATGTAGTTCCAGTCACTAGGTTTATGGTACCAAGAAAAAAGTGCTTTTCAAGAGTGTGGCTGGGAGTTTGTACCTGATATTGACATAAACACAAACAATCCAACATTTTATTTTTCATTCTTCTCTAGTGATCACTTTGAAAGTTCAATTTTGTTTTGAATTTCCTTTTTCATTCTCGTGTTTTCTCTTCTTTCCTGCTTTTATTCATACTGATTTTTGTTCTATTTTCCCTGTTATTATCTTGATAACTTCTCCATTTAATTTTCCTAAGAGTATTTCTCAATCGTTTGGGCAACACTGGAGGAAAGACACAATCCCACGGTAAAAATGGAGCCAAAATGCACAAAGTTTAATTAAGATTTTATGATTTTATCTGTGAAGACTTAGGTCAGTACCCATGCAGTAATTATTGAGGGGAAGCAAGAGAGATCAGGTGAGTGCTCCAGGGTGGCTCTTCACAGTTGATCCTTTGTCCATCAAGAGCTTCAGTAAGTGAATATTCAGTCTGTTGACTTAGAACTGGGTTTGAATTTGCAGACATAAGGTAAAGCTGAATCACAGTGATACTCTTTCCACTTCAGAAAATCTGCAGGGAAACGAGAAATCAAGTTAGCGTGACAGGTGGCTCTGTTGACCTTAATGACAGACAACCTCCATCCCTGCGATTGGCTTGGAAGTGTCTGCCTCATGCTCCCCAGTCTTGTAACCCATGGGAAGAATATACAGTGAATCATGGGAGAAAACAAGTCCACATTGTGTTTCTAAGAACTGAGGTATACTCAGAAGAACCTGACCAGGCATGCAGGAAGAGGGGTATATGTGCAGTCACAGGATGTTCTTGGTGTTACCTGAGGTTTTTGACAGGGAACCACAGTAATAACCAGCGGCGGGAGGAGTCTTCTCCCAGTTCAAGTAAGTCAGCACATCAGAGTTGCTCCACTTCCATCCACCTCCATTGGGTACTGCTCCCTACAGAGTAGGTGCCAAGGGGACAGGAAGATTCATTAGAATGCTGGAAACACAATTTGCAGCAACATTGGATTCCTTCCCACTCAGAGGCTGAGTTCTTTGTCCCTTTCGAAATGTTGCCGAGAGGTCACAGAGAACATTCCCCAGGCACAAAAGGAACTATGGAGGAAAAGGCAAGAAGATATGAAATCTCACATATGTGGGATCATAGAGTCCAATCCAGATGTATGCGTAGGTGTGTGCACTACTCTTCACCAGGGAGGACACAAAGCGACCCTCGCCATTATTGAGCACAGATGCCAGGTGTCCTGAGGGAAATCTCTGACAAGCCAGCTGTATGAGGGAGATAAAGAGAGAGACTGAGATCTCCCCAGGGCATGATGGAGCAGAGGGAGGAAGAGGTGCTCATCTCAGACTCAAGGAGCCCCAGAGATTGAAGTCAAACTTTACACACACACACCACCTACACAGATGTGCTTTCCAGAACTGCTCCCAACCCCACAACTCAGCACTCACTTCAGCATTCATCCAGGTTTGTGGTATCAAAATAAAGGCATAACAGTAGCGGTCATAGCCCAGAGAGCCTTGAGGACAGGTGATGCGTGAAGATTGCTGTTCATTCTG
The DNA here is from genome assembly GCA_035773235.1 of Eospalax fontanierii. Lineage (NCBI taxonomy): Eukaryota > Metazoa > Chordata > Mammalia > Rodentia > Spalacidae > Eospalax > Eospalax fontanierii. Next base: position 45,379,355 of record CM069547.1, on the reverse strand, counting down.
ATTGTCTTCACCTAGAAGAGGAGGAGATCAAGGCAGTGATCAGGTAAAATGGAGAGTAGGGACTAGATGGGGAGTTAACTGGGCAAATGATAAAAAAAAAAAACTCTTTTGTTGGAGCAGGGACTGCAGTTCACAGAACCTCTTCACCCTGTTCCTAGTGCTCAGGTGCTGAGTGTTGCCATAAGTGTTTGTGCTGGGGAACACATGAACACCTGCATGTGGTTCTCACCAACCAATCTCAAAGGTCTTTGCTTTGTTGCTATTCATGGTGCTGTATGAGGCAGTTTCTGACTGACTTGTGTTTGTGAATTTGATGAGAATTGCCAGCCAGAGATTCCTGTTGCATCTTTCTTTCTACTGTTATCCAGCATGAGGGTGAAAAGCTCGTGAACCCACATCCAGCTTCATGTACATAGGATCTATGTATTTAACTCAGGTCCTCATCTTTGGACAACAATGAGTTCACTGACTGACCTAGCTCCCCACTTTATTCCATATTTAAAAGATCTTCAGTTTGCAAAAGCATGCTTTTTACTTAACCTTTCTGCATTTGACAGTTTATGAAACTGTTTTCTTTGGTCAGACAGTTTGGACCACACATCATCTACCTGTTTCCTTTTCTCTAGTCCATTGCTGACATTCAGTATTTTCCTCTTGAAGCCACAAATATAAAAGAGAGCCTCTTGACAAAATATGGACCCTTTTACTCACTCATGGTGGACATCTGCTGAACCTCCCCAGCTGACGTGGAGGAGTGAAGGATAAACAGGCCCCAGAAGGAGTTTACTTGTGTGCAGTCCTCCTCATCATTACCATGTGAGGCCTTCCAGATCCTGCCTCAGTTTCCCTCTGAACAATCACTGGGAATCCAGTCCTAGAGAGGAAGAGAACTCACCTTGCACTGGAGAATGGAGCATGAGGCCGGACAGCAGCATCCAGGACATGTTGACCAGCATCTTGGGAAGCAGCATCTTGTCTGTGAGTGAGGAGAGTCAGAGTCATTCAGGTGAGTGTGATCAGAGACAGTGTGCAGAGAGGACAGTCCTCCTCCTATTCCTTTGTCTAGCTCTGCAGGGATATACTAATCTTTGTCTAACCCTTTCCTTCTGCAGTCCTGGATTGACATGGACATCCAGACTCTCCCGTTACCCAGAGAGCCCTCAGCTCTGCTGAGTCTTAATGCTCCTTTATGCTGTGAGGACACAGACCCTCCCCTGCCTTCCCTGGCAATGTGAGAAGGGAATCCATGAGTGGCTCTCACTTACCTATCTTGCAGTGGTCTGGGAAAGTTTGTCAGGAAAGAAATGAGTGAGCTTTTATAATAGGACTTGAGGGAGGAGCATGGAATGAAGAACTGGGTTGTCTGGGCAGGTCAGGGGCGGAGGGTCTGTTCTGGCACAGATATTAGGAGATTTCCCGCAAGAGCTAGACACTCTTCCTGGCAGAGACTGGGAACTGCCGCATATGTGGTCTATTTTCTGCCATCAGGCCTAGGTATGGGTCAAGTTTGAAATCCTGCCACTGTCTACCTTCTGTTCTGGGAAACGTAAGTAAATACAGGCAGTCTCATACCTCAGATTAGGCTCTTTTGCAAAAATTATAATTTTATAAGAACTACATATTTTGATGGTAAGGTATATGTACAACAAATCCAGACTGTTTTAATTAGTCCATGAGCACTGATTCCTATATGCATACAAACATTTTCACACCTGTCTGATAAGTTTTAACATGCGTTAATATATGTGCATTAGGTGAGTTAAAACTGATTTTTTTTTCATTGGTGGAAACCAAATATTTAAAGCAAAGTCAAATTACTGCTTCAGAGTTGCTGCCTCAACTCTGTGGCAGTTCATGAAAGAGGATTGAAACAACATTGTATGAAGGTCATTCCTAGGATTTTAAGGAGCAACAGCTGAACAGACTTACTCTCTAGCTCCCTCAGTTTGGGAAGACTGAGAGATAGTTCCCCAGACAACTGTTATTCTTGAGGCCTCAGAATAACTCAGTCTGTGTTTGAAGCCACAGGGTTGTGGACACCCTTTCAAACTCGTGTACTAGCACAATTTTCTTTTTCTTTAAAAGATTCATTTTAATATCCTTTAAAATGATCTATATGTCTATGCCTATGTCTGTGCCTAGGCATGTGATGCTGGTGCCTTAGGCGGCCAGAAGATACGGGTTTACCGGAAGTTGTGTGCCATTCTGTTTGGGTGTAGGGAACTGACTCGTTCCTCTGTAAGAACTGTTCATGCTATAAACTGCTCAATCATCTTCTGTTCCTCAATTTTCATATTATGTATAGTAAATAATATCTGCACTTTGCTGACATTTGTACCTATATAGACAAGGAAATGGGGTTGAAGGATCTATAGCATTAATTTAAATAATATCAACAGTTCTTGCATCTGCATGTGGCAAAATTTTCTGTCATCATCAATAATTTGTTTTGAGCTGTGGAGAAATGAGTCAAGTTGTTGCACACTCCAGACAAACACTGGATGTTCAATAAGTATCTCCAATCTAAAGATTTTCAGAGGTATATCTTTGTGGTACAGGGGACCTAACACAAGACCTTGACCGTGCTAGACTAGCTTGCCACCAATGAGCCAACAACCAAATTAAAATGTCAGTGCATCTTAAGTAAGATTTAAACTAATTTAAACATAAATGAGTTCCAGGATAATCTGGGCTACATAGAGACTCTCTGTATCAAAAAGTAAATATGTCATGTATTCTTGTTGTTTCAAATGTGATTTAGATAAGTCAGCGGGAGAATAGTTATGAAATAGATGATTATAACTATGCTTTCATTTGTATTATGGAATGCTTATCCATTTCAGTTACATGGATTGCAATCACCAAAAAGTATTTGATACTTCACTCTTATTCTTTAAGTAAAATTATCTTTCAGCTTGATCGGAGTATGTAGACCATGATATACTATAGTATCGTTTTCATGGTTTCCAACACTTTTCTTTAAACAGATGTTTGTTGTTTGACATCTAGAACTTGTCTTTAACCTAAACATATGAAACTAAGTCTGGTTTGAGAAGTCGACGGCCATGAGTTTTCTCAGATTTTGTCAGAGGAGTTCTCAATCCACTCTTTCACTTTGAAGAAAATGTTACAGACTGAAAAATTCTAATTTTTTCACTTATATCAGATACAATTGTTCAATCTATCTGTTGAAGATTTGCTATTACAGTAATTACTGCCGTGGTTCCTGCACAGGTGTGCTAGGAAAAAAAAGTAAAACAACAACAATTTCCACAAGTAAATGTAAATGGTAAAACACTATTAGGAGAAAATGATGTATCTCCTCCCCCTTCTTTCTTCCTCTGCACATCAGATATTGGGAGTGAGTGTTTACCCCAAGATGTTTTTTCTAAGTTTCACAAGGCCTTGCAGATACACAAGTTACTTTGCAGTCTCTTCCAGTCAAAACCATAACTTTTCAACTGTGATGTGATTCTGTGGAGCATGAATAAGCCCGATAGCAGACATGGCAAATATAGGTGTGTTATTCCACGGGTCTGTTTCCAGTGTCTGTGAGGACTTTCCTGGTGGCTGGGTACGTACCTTTGGCTCAGAATCTAAGAATGAAGGATCAATCCAAAAGTTCGGTTGGGCCTTGGGACTAACACTGTGAGACTGGAGGCTGGAGTCTAGAATCACTGATAATAAGCAAGTCTTAATAGCATAGGGTCAACATAAACCGGAACCTATGGGTGCTTACTGGAACATGGGGCCTTGGAGCTGGCATTCCACTCAGAGTAGGTCTGAGGGCTTACCCTAGAGGTACCAACGGAAGGAAACACTAGGACATGCCTACTACTGGCTTTAACACGTCATCCTGTTATGATCCCCTCTAGAACTGGATGGTTATTTCATCCACATTATACCAAGAAGAGGATATGTGCTTGGACACTGTCCTGCTTGTGACTGTGGAATTTTTCAATAGGTAGACTAAAATAAAGATTACCTAAATACTAAAGTAAAAATCACATGCAGCTTGAAACTGCTCTCCCTCCCTTCTTCTATACATCCATTCTTACTTCTCGCTACACCAAGGGACTGAAATTACACTTCTGCCTCCTTATGTTATATACAGATACTTTTGTGAAAATATATCTCTAAAAATTGGTATATGTAATGGAACACAGATGCTGGAAGTTCTGTTTAGTCATTCTGAAAATATCACCTTGAAGAAGTACTGTGTAAACACCATCAAAGCTTATGCCATTGTGTCTGATGCCACTAGAGCCATGAGTCATGGCAGTGTATGTGTAGTCTGTGCACAGGAAGACAGCATCTTGATTTATACAAAACACTCCAGAATTTGATCTAGGCTGAGAAGGAAGCATGAGACTGTGGTGAACATGACTACAGGATATCCAGCTTCCTTCCCCAACCACTCTCTTCCCTTCCACAGAAATTTAACATAAAACTGAAACTCAAGATACAAAGAAGAGTTTTGTTATTTGTCTATGAATCTCCAGTTCTGAACCAAACACAAGAATAAGTAGATATAAGAAGGTGTAAGAGCAGAACGAAATGTCTGGTGTAGGAATATGTGGGGACCATGGCCTTCCCCAATGAATCTTTGCACTTCATCCCTTCTCTGTGAGTCATTCTTGGTGTTGACTCCCTGACTACCTAGAACTTGAACTTATAGACAAAGTAACTCCGCATCACAGAGATAATCTTTTCACTTCAGAAATCCTGAGGAAAGAGAGAAGATTTAAAGCGGATCTTTTGAATAATGTGAACAGCATTGCAAATCCTGGTCTTATCTCCAAACCTTATCTCCACTAGTGTCCACACTAGAGGAAGGAGGCACAGAAGGAGACATGAAAAATGGAGGAAGATAAATCCATGTTGTATGTCCTGTCCCTGGGGTTACCTGGAAGCTCACGGCCAGTGACAGAGGAGAGTGAATGATTGGCAGATATGTTAGTTGTGTTTCATACCTGAAGTTCCTTCCAGGCTCTCCCAGCAACCAAGGCCTAACACAGAGGAAGGATTCCCATTCCAGGAAAAGTAACTCAGCTCATCAGATTTACTCCATTCCATCCTTCTCCATTAGGTTCTTGACCCTCCACAGTAGAAGTGTACATTAGCTATCTCCTTGCGTGACCCTTAGATGGAATACCTGATCCTCCCACCCATACCAATGGAGTTTTGCTATTTGTGCAGGTCATTAGAGGACTGTACAGATTGATCTTCTAACTTCTCTCTCACACAGTCACATCCTTGTCAATAACCACATGAACTTCATATAACCAGAGTAATGTAATTGCTTGCTGAATAGTATCAAGTAGTATAGTTAGTATTAAGTATCAAAACACTTGATACTAACTAGAGAAATTCCTGAATTTTTCCAAGTTTTTGTTTAACCTATTTTTATTATATGTATATGGGTGATAAACCTGCATGTGTGCAAACACACCTGTGTCATGCAGTACCATGGGGGGGCAGAGAGGGCGCCACAAACACTGAAACTAAAGTATCCTTACTGGGAAGGAAAAAACAAAAACTGGCCCTACCTCTGACAGTGGGGGGAGAAAAGCACATAGCTATGCTTCGTTTGGGAAAGGTTCTAACAGAAAAATAAATAGGCGTGGACCAGAAAATAATAGGCAATGTAGTCAGAGGGGTGCAAAGTATGAAAGAACTGAAATGCGTTGCTTTAACACAGTAAAAGAGCAATGAAGGTGCCTGGCTCTTAAGTCAACATGTCTTATGAAGAGTCAGTGGCCGTGATGCTTTAATAAAAATGTCCTATGAGATGAAACACAAAGAGACAAAGAAATGAATGTATGGACCAGAATTTTCAAAGACCAATGATGATTATCAAGACAGAACTTATGGAAGAGGTTTAATACAAAGAGAAGGAAAAAGAACAGAGTGCAAGTAATGTTTGAAGATAAGTATGCATTTCCCCAAATGAAAGACAGTGGACACAAGCTAGATCCAAGAACCTTAGTGACAACCAACCTCACCCACACCTGAGGACGGAGCTTCCTGCTTAGTGGAAGGGGCGATACCTGTGGCAATCCCAGTCATTTGTCAGGAAGACTCATTCTTGTTGGCAATCTTTTGACTCCATGCCAAGGATTGCCCACTGCTCCTGACCTGCCTAGGCATTCTAGTTATTCACTTCAACATCCCAACCTCAATTCTACTTATAAAATTTCAGTCATTTCTATCCTGAAAACCCATTCCTACTCTCTGTAAGACAGGAAAGGGGGAGCTGAAAGAAGAGAAGGGCTTTGTAGAGGCTCAGGTCTCACGTTAGAGGGGATTGTAGAGGAGAGTCCCTGTCCTCATAGACACAGAGCTCTGAGACTCAGAAGACTGTCCTGGACACTCAAGGAAATGTAAGACTATGGACTATGCATTTGATTCCATGACCAAAGAAAGAGAAGAACAGGACAAGGATAAGTGTATCCCCACAGAACAGGACAAGATTGTTAGGGGATGTTCTCTCTGCATGTCCTCCCCAACCAGTTGTTGTCCGGTGACTCTGATTGCTTGGCCCTCACAGACATGATCCTGCCTCACAAGGCTCTCACCTGCCAGTCCTGGATACAGTCTCCTGCCTGATGCTCCTATCTCAGGTACAAAGTAAGAAAACTCTCTCCCAGTAGCACTAGGATCCCCATGGGTGTCCAGAGCCAAGAAGCAAAAGAACATCCCCAAGAGTCTTACGTAGTAATGATGATGTGGATGCCACACAGGAAAGCTGTCTATATCTCTTCTATCATCCTGGTTGTTTGCTGTAGCACAGTAGTCCATCATCAGTGCATTAAGAGGGTTCCTGATTTCCATAGGTATGTATACTTGATGTTGGCAGGTAGAAAAGGAAAATGTAAGGTAAGTAGTGATTTTTGGGAAGTAGAAAAGTGGAGACTGAGTTTGTCTGTCAGCCTATGGGAGAGGCAGCCATGGCTTGTTGACAAGGAAGGAAATATAAAATGAAATGTGGAGCAGTTTCATTTACTACATCTGCTTGACAAAAAATGATCTCAAAGCAGATAGGAAAGTTTGGTAGAGAGTTGATTCCAAAACATAACTCACATGAATTCTCTCAGTTCTGACCTTCCTGTCTAACCCCCCTTCTTCTTTTCATCCTATCCCTCTGTTTATCTTGTTCCAGGTGAAGACACCCTGAAGGAAGTGGCCTCTGCAAGCATCAGCTGCTCAAAGGCTCCTCCTGCTATACTTTCTTTCAGATTCCACAGTCCTAGCTTGATGCAGAAGGAAATCCTGAGGGAAGGGATGAGGGCCATAGCGGACCATGCCTGGGGTCATGTGGGAGTGTTGGGCTCCATTCTCTTGGATCTTTGTATCTGATTTCACCTTCCATTTTACTGAGACTCTTGCCAAACTTTGCCTTGTGATTATCCAGTGAGGTTTATGTCTCCTTGTATTCTACTTCTTACAGAGCTGTCCTGCCAGAAGAAACCACCAGGGCATCTTGTGTCTGTGCTCAGTGGGGCTGAAGCTTCCTTCATGTCTTCTCTGGTAAAGAGCAGTGTGAACAGCTGTCAGTACATCTGGATTGGGCTTCACGACCACATCTTGGTGAGATTCTATCTTCTCATCTCTGTTTGCTCTCAGGTGCAGTGTTGCTAGTTATTCGTATAATGTCCCAGAAAGAAAGGGATTATAGACCTTACCTGCTGTGAAACACTGGAGAGGAGCAAAATCCTGGAGGCCAGCTAAAGACCAGAGCTCTATAGAAGTTTCTAGATTGTTGATGATGTTTGTGTGTGTGGGTATGTGTTGTTAACGTTTATAATGTTTTCATGGTAGTCCCTGGAAGCCTTTTCCATTAGGATCAAGGAGTCTGTACATATTGTCCAAATTATCCATATTATTAATAGAATATATATTTGTCTTTGTGTTTCTGAGGTAAAAACTAAGGCACCCCAATTATAATTGAGATCAATTGCAGTGGGTCCTGGTTTCACTCCATAGTGTCTAGACTTTATAAATTCTTAAAACAAATCAGATAAATTCAGAACATACCCTGAGAGGGCCTTTGGCAGTTGTGCAGAATCACACTAACTTGGGGGAGGCTGGGGAGAGAATCGAATTTTTCTTTGAAGGGGTCATGTTTGCCAAGCTGGAAAGAACCTCCTCATTATCTGGTTTTCTCCTTATTAGAATGAAGAACCCAATCAATTGGAGAAACACAGATGTGCTGAATTACCTTAAAGGGGGAGAGGATTCCATCCTCTACATTAGACAGTGATCTCTATGGCCACTTGTCATGTGCATCAGAAAAGAAAAAGCCATCTCCGCCTGGATGTCCAACACCCAGGAGATTCCTGGTCTACCTCTGATGTAGGAAACACAATGTGGTCTATTTCTCTCCTATCTTCTTTCTTGGGTTCCCTGAGTATTCTCTTCCCCTGGGCTGTTGATTTCGTGAACATGAGGGTTGTGTACTTCCAAGTCTAGACCAGAATTTGAGGTGTTATTTCCTTACATTCTATATTCCACCTGAAGTAATCGTGTTAAGTCTTGTCTCTCTCCAGAATTTCGGAAATGGAGAGATTATACTTCTGATGTGAAGTTACCCTATGTTTGCAAATTCAAAGACTAGGGCAGTTAAAAAAAATCATTCAAAATTTTTCCTGAAGTTCATCACAGACACAAGATCACATGTGAAATTCTCCCAGGAATAGCATGTTCTATCCTGTTTCCCCATCAGATCTGTTATTTGATGAATCTTTCCTACTTTTTCATCAGTGCTGTCTGTATGGATTGTGATGAAGGAATACTACATAGTCACGTTTGTGCTTTTCTGCGCCATTTTTAACAATCTAAATTATCCATCTCCTCCGACTCTTACATTCTTCTGCCTCCTCTTCTGCAGTGATCTTTGAGCATTGGGAAACTCAGGGGATGAATCCACACTAAAGGACATACCTGGAAACAAATCAGACTCCACAGGCTTTAATAATTATACATATACGTACAGATGTATAGCGTATAATTCATTCATGTCTGTGGTGGGGAAACGGAGGAGGCATCCAAATACCATCAAATTATATTCTTGAAAAAAATTCAGAAAACTTCAATAAAAAGTTATAAACTCTAAATTGTTTATAATTTCTGTGTTATGTGATTATTATCCTAGGTGCTCGTGCCACAGCATGCATGTGGAAATAGAAGACAATTCTCAGCAGTTAGTTCCTGCCTTCTGTTAAGGAAGGTTAAGGTCTCTCCCTTGTCTCTGCAGCACTGTGTACTCCAGGCTAGCTTACATACAGGTTTCAAGGCAATTTTCCTATCTCCTCTACTTCCAATCTTTCCATAGGGATGCTTGGATTAGAGATGCATTATTTGATTTCAGGTATTTTTAAGTGAGGTCTTTGGAGCGGAGTAAACCAACTCAAGCCATCCTGTGTGTGGAGAAAGTACTGTCACCACTACGCCATATTCCTCAATTTATCTTCCACTATTAGTGTAGGCGTAGAGCGATAATGTCAGCATGCACAAGACCCATGCAAATTCAAGCAGACAAAACTAAGCATAGACGTGGGAAAAGAGACTTCATGCCCAGTCTTAAGCAAAGAACTATGGCAGCGCATTACCACTGAGATGGGAATTTTGATCTTTAAGAGAATGACTCTAAACAGGATGACTAGTCTCAGTGGATAATCTTGCATTGAGGAACTCCTGGGTACACTAACTTAACTCAATAGACCTTAACGTAAATGGCATAATGTATGATATCTGATGGTAGGGCTAAGAGAGTAAAGATGGTTGAGAGGTTATAAAGTTGATTAAGATATTTTGTATAAAATACACAAAAATTTAAAATAAAATAAGAAAAAGTAAAAAATAAAAACCCCATAAAAATCAAAGTCCCAGGAGTTGTAAAACTCTTTCCATATGGTCATGCACCTCTGCCTGTGGCTCTTACAACCTTTCAGTTCCTTTTCTGCAATGGTTCCTGATGCTTGGAAGGGTGAACTTTAAAATGAGTTCCCAGTCCAGGGATCTATACTCTGTAGACTCTTATTCTTTACGCTTTGGCCAATTTTGTTTTGTGTTTGTTGACCAAAATAAGTTTCTTTGATAAGTGATGACTAGCTTATTTTTCTGTAAATATACAAATAGACATTTAGCATATACTAGGGATATACTTAGTGAAATTTCAGGTGAAATACAGTGTTCTAGTACTGATCAAATAGCAGCCTGAATGTGTGAGTGGCAAAATTTTCTTGTGATAGTTATGTTGTTAACTTCTCAGTCTACAACCCCCAGAGAAGAGAATGTCTGTGAAGAATGATCTCAGTCATGTTGGCCTTGGGCATTGTTTTTTGGAATGTTTTCTTGACTTTTAATTGATGTAGGAGGATCCAGTGCAATGCATAGAACCTTAGGCAGGGAATTCTGATCCACAGGGATCAGCGTGTTCGCAGTCAACCATCTGCTCTTCACTGTGCGGATGATGTAACCACTGGTGCCCACTTCCTGCCATTGGGAATTCCCCGCAAGACAGACTATGTCCCAGAAAAAGTGGCCAGAATAAACCATTATCTCTAACCTGAATTTCCTCCAGTCAGTGGATTAATAAAGAAGGTGAACATCATTTTCCCAGTATCCAGTATTCTACAGAAATACAGTTTAAATCTTCAGCTAAGACCTACAGAGAAGTTTGGCTCTGGACACTCTCTCTGCCCTTGGCACATATCCTCAGTGTGCTCAACTGCGAGACACCTTCATGAGGTTTGTTGATTCTAACCTTGTTGCCCCGAGATTTAAAACAATCTTTGTTTAATGCATGTTTTTCCTGTATGTTTGCAAATGCACCTCTGTTTGCAATGCCTGTGGAGCCCGAAGAAGGTCTCGAGGTCCTTGAAACTGGAGTTATGGTGGTTGTTAGCTGCCACGTGGGTACTGTGAACAAACCTGGGTCCTCTGGAGGGAGGCTGCTTCAGTTACTGTGGCCAGAGAAACAAATAAAATGCACCACGAATTTTAGATAGTGAGAATATAAACTGCCATTGGCAAGAGAATGTAAGGTGTTTTACTTTAAGATGGGCAGATTAGGAATCCATCTCTCTTGTTCTAGAGAAGAAAATATTCTTCATTGCTATTTCATGAGAGTCGAGTCTAGAACTCTAGATTTCAGGAGGAAATTGCGAGAATACACCTTGTGAATTTGTAGGCCCTCTCGGGCCATGGGACACTCTGTAGAAATGGTGGGATAACACTTACTCTAGAAGGGAAAATACAGAACAAAAATCAATAGAGATAATCTTTGTGGAGTTCCATATCTTTTCAATGTCTTTGACTTTTTGCATTCCGTATGTGACTCTACCATAGAATGCATCGATTCTACAAAATCCGAAGAAAACCGTCACTAAAGGTTTTCAAATTCAGTGCTTCCTGGATGAGCTGGCCACTGGGGTATCTGGGGAACCCTTTCTAGAAGTAAACAGAACAGATATCTCTAGAGAGAATCACTGCTTGTGGAAGAAACTCCTTATTGTGTGCCAAATGGTTCTAGCTGGTAAAGCAAATGTGGTATTTCCAAGATATCAGCAGTCACTAGATGCCTGATACCAATACAAGAAAGACATTTCATGCAGGTCGGTGTGAGTTTGTACCTGATATTGACAAAACCACAACCAATCCACAATGTTGTTTTTGTTTTGTTACTAGTAATCTCTTTGGAAAGTTTGATTTGTTTTTCAGTTCTCTCTTTCATTCACATTTTTCTTTTCATTCCTGCTTTTAGTCATAATGATTTTCTTCCTTTTTTTTTTGACCCTTGTTATTATCTTGATAACTTTTCCATTTAACTTTTACTAAGAGAATTTCTTAATCAATTGGACAACACATGAGGTAGGACGCAAAATTTCTTACTATAAAATGGAGCACAAAAGTTTAATTAAGCTTTTATTATTGATCTCTGATCTCTGAAGCCTAAGGTCAGCACCCATACAGAAATCATGAAGGTGAAAGCAGGAGATATAGATGAGGGCTCCATGGTGAGTCTTCACACTTGGTCCCTTGTCTATCATGAGCATCAATAAATAAATATTCAGTCTGCTGACTTAGAATTGGGTTTGAATTTGCAGATATAAGGTAATTCTATATCACAATTATATTCTCTCCACTTCAGATAATCTGCAATGAGACAAGTAATCCAGTGAGTGTGATAGGTGGCTTTGTTGAACATAATGATGGAACACTGCCATCTCTGGGGTTGGCTTGGAAATGCTCTGCAGTGTTATATCCCATGGGAAGGAGAAACAGGGAACCATGGGAGAAAACAAGTCCACGTTGCATTTCCAAGTATAGGAATACTGAAATGTACGGGACCAAGCATTCAGGAGGGACATGTGTGTAGTCAGAGGTTGTTCATGTCTTACCTGAGGTTTGTGGCAGGCAACCACAATAAGCAGCAGTGGATGGGGTCTTTTCCCAGTCCACGTAAGTCAGCACATCGGAGTTACTCCACTTCCATCCAACTCCATTGGGTACTGCTCCCTACAGAGCAAGTCTCAAGGGGAGAGGAAGATTCATTAGCAGGCTGCATACACAATCTCTACACGGAAAGTGGATTCCCTCCCACTCAGAGACTGAGTTCTATGTCCCTTTTGATCTGTTGCTGAGAGGTCACAGAGAACATTCCTCAGGTACCAAAGGAACTATAGAGGAAGAGGCAAGAAGAGATGAAATCTCACATGTGTGGGATCAGAGTCCAATCCAGATATATTGATAGCTGTGTACAGTGCTCTTCACCAGGGAGGACACAAAGCTAGCCTTGGCATTACTGAGCAGAGATGCCAGGTGTCCTGAGGAAAACCTCTGACAAGCCAGCTGTGTGAGGAAATAATGAGAGAGAGACTGAGACCTCACTGGAGCATGATGGAGCAGAGGAACGGAGAGCAGTTCATCTCAGACTCAAGGAACCGCAGAGATGGGAGTCAAACCAGCCCTTGCCCCACCCCCGCACCTACACACGTGTGCTTTCCAGAACTGCTCCCCACCCCTCCCCTCAGCACTCACTTCAGCATTCATCCAGGTCTGAGGTATCAAAACAAAAGCAAAACAGTAGGAGCCATAGCTCTGGGAGCCTTGAGGGCAGGTGATGCTTGAAGATGGCTGTTCATTCTGATTGTCTTCACCTAGGAGAAGAGGAGATCAAAGCAGTGATCAGGTAAATGGAGAGTAGGGACCAGATGGGGAGTCAACTGATTAAGAAAGGTCTTTTGTTGGAGAAGGGACTGCAGTTCACAGAACTTCTTCACACTTTTCCTAGTTGTCAGAGTCTGGTGCATAAGTGTTTGTGCTGAGAACACATGAACACTTGTATGTGGTTCTCACCAACCACTCTCAAGTGTCTTTGCTTTGTTGTTATTCATGGTGCAGTTGTGGATTTGATGAGAATGGCCAGCCAGAGATTCCTGTTGCAACTTCCAGGCTCCTCTTTCACAGCGTGAGGCTGAAAAGCATGTGCCCCCACACCCAGTTTCATTTATACAGGTTCTAGGTATTTAACTCAGATCCTCATTTTTGGACAATGACTTCACTGACTGAGCTAGTTCACAAACACTAGATTTTTATTCTGAAATGCCTACCCTGTGGAAAAGCATGCCTTTTTATTAAATGTCCCAACATTTGACAGTTTACGGTACTCCTTTCTTTGAACAGACATTTTGGAACATTTATCATCTACCCGTTTTCTTTTCTCTAGTTCAGTACTGACATTCAGTTTTTTTGTCTTGAACCCACAAACATAAAACGGAACCTGTTGACAAAACATGGAACCTTTCACTCAATGACAGTGGACCTCTGTTGTACCTCCCCCAGCTGACTTGGAGAAAGGAAGGTCAAGGAGGCAGCAGAAGGATTTTACTTGTATGAAGTCCTACTCATTATTATCACGTGAGGCCTTCCAGATCCACTCTCAGATTCCAGGCTCTGAACATTCATAGGGAATCCAGTCCTAGAGAGGAAGAGAACTCACCTCGCACCAGAGAATGGAGCATGAGGCAGGACAGCAGAATCCAGGACATGTGGGCCAGAACCATGGGAAGCAGCATCTTGTCTGTGAGTGAAGAGAGTCAGAGTCACTGAGGTGAGTGTGATCAGAAAGTGTGGAGAGAGGACAGTCTTCCTCCTATTCCTTTGTCTAGCTCTGCAGGGATATACTAATCTTTGTCTATCTCTTTCCTTCTGCAGTCCTGGATTGACATGGACATCTAGACTTTCCCATTACCCAGAGAGCTCCCAGCTCTGCTGAGTCTTAATGTTCCTTTGTGCTGTGAGGACCCAGACCCTCCCCTGCCTTCTCTGGCAATGTGAGAACGGAATCCATGAGTGGCTCTCACTTACCTATATTGCAGTGGTCTGGGGTTTTGTCAGGACAGAAATGACTGAGGTTTTATAACAGGACTTGAGGGAGGGGCATAGAAATGAAAAATTGGAATGTTTAGGAAGGTCAGGGGCGGAAGGTCTATTTCTGCATGGAATCTAGGAGATTTTCATCAAGAGCAACAGACTCTTCCTGGCAAAGATTGGGAAGTGCCACACACGTGATCTCTTTTCTGCCACAGGCCTGCTTTGTTCTCAGGTGTGGGCAAGTTTGAAATTCCGCAGCTGTCTACCTCCTTTTCTGCGAAACTTAAGTAAATAGAGGTAGCCTCCTACCTCAGATTAGACTCTTGCAAAAGTTATAATTTTATAAGAATTACCATCTTTTGATGGTTAAGGAATTATATGTATATTTGTAAAAAAAATCCAGAGTGTTTTCTAATCAGTCCACAACAACTCCGTCCTATATGCATACACACATTTTCACATCTGTTTGATAAGATTTAAGATCCACTAATATGTGTGCATTAGATGTGTTAAAACTGATTTCATCTTTGAAAACAAATACTTAAAGCAAGGTCGAGTTACTGGTTCAGAGTTGCTGCTTCAACTCTGTGGCAGTACATGAAAGATGATTAAAGTAATATTGTATGGACCTCACACCTAGGATCATATAGATTACTCTTGGCTACCTCGGCCTGGGAAGAATGAGAGATAGCTCCCCAGAATGCTATCATTCTTGAGGCCTCAGAATGAATCATTCTGACTATAACAAGATACAGGATTGCAGAGACCCTTTCAAACTAGTGTAGTATTCTCATTTTTCTTTTCCATTGTAAAAAATTTTATTTTATTATATTTAAAAATTATGTTTATGTGTAAGCCTGTGTTTGTATCCATTAATGTGACTGCATGAATTTTAGGAGGCCAGAACAGGGATTTATATGCAGTTGTGAGCTGCTCTATTTGGGTGCAGGGATCTGAACTTAGTTCCTCTGTTAGAGCAGTTTAAGATATAAATCATCTCAATCATCTTCCCTGCTCCTCAATTTTAATATTATATATACTAAATATTATCTGCACTATGCTTACATGTGTTCTTATACAATGAAAAATGGCAAAATGTTCTAATTCTTTGATATAAGTTAAATAATATCAGTCTGTCACATTCATGTAGCTACAAGTGGTAAAAGACATTTTTCACCCTAAAGGTCCTGTCTTAATTTCTCTATGAGGAGCATCCTTCCTCTACACTCCTCTAGGTTCAGAACAACCAAGGGAAACAAGTATGATTTTGCCAAATCACAGTTAGGGAAACCATAGTTTATTGCGTATTACTTACAAAGAAATTAGCAGGGAGAGGGGGCGGGATCCTCGTAGTGAGGTCGGCTGCAGATTTTTACATTTTCACCAGAAATGCTGAATTTGCTAACTTCTGCCAAGATGGCCACCCGCCACTGTGAGCACCAGCCTCCTCCCCAGAATTCCTTGCTCCCCTTTTAGCCCCTCCTTCTACATAAAACTAAAGTCTTTGATTGGTGGGGAGGAACCTGACTCTATTGGTTTCTTCCTCTGTCAGTCAAGTTCCTTGGGCTGTTTTCTCATTACCTGTGTCCCTATTCTGACTGAGGAAAAAAAAAAAAGACAAAAAAAACAAAACAAAACAAAACAAAAAAACACACCATGATTAAGGCCTTTAAAATTGAGGGCTCAGTAAAATAACTGTCTGAAGGAAAGGTCAGCTTTTGAGAACATATGTTTGCATTGTCTATGTTGAATTGCAGGGAAATGCAGAAAAACAAACGTGAATGTTGCTTTATAACTCACATTTTTCAAACAAAATGGAAATTTTGTTGACATGTCCTAAAAAGAAATCATTTTGAATTAGTAAATATTTTTAAATTTTCTATTTTATAGTCTAGGGTTATATTTATGTGAGGATATTGTATATCTGTAATTTCCATGCAGCAAAAATTTCTGTCATCTTCAACAATTTGTTTTGAGCTATGGAGATGCCAAGTTGTTGCACACTCCAGACAAACAATGGATGATCAACTTACATCTCCAACCTAAAGATTTTCAGAGGTTATCTTTGTTTGTGTGGTGCAGGGGACCTAACACAAGACCTTGACCGTGCTAGGCTAGCTCACCACCACGGAGCCAGCAACCAAATCTAAATGTTAATGAATCTTAAGTAAGATTTAAATTAATTTAAACATAAATGAGTTCCAGGATAGCCTGAGTTATATAGAGACACTCTGAATCAAAAAGTAAATTTGTCATGTGTTCATGTGGTTCAAACGTGATTTTGATGAATCAGAGGGAGAATACTTTTGAAATAGTTGATTATAAGTATGCTTTCATTTGTATTCTGGAATGCTTATCGATTTCAGCTTTACATGGACTGCAATGGCCAAAAAATATTTGACTCTTCACTGATATTCTTTAAGTAAAAGTATCTCTCAGTTTGGTCAGAGTATGAAGACCATGATATACTATAGTATCTTTTTCATGCTTTCAAACTTTTCTTTAAACAGACGTGTGATATTGGACCTCTGTAATTTACCTTCAGTCTAAAAGTATTTTACTATGTTTTGTGGGACAAGCATGCTGATGGTGAGTTTTCTCAGATTTTGTCAGAGGAGTTGTCAATCTTCTCTTTAACTTTGAAGAAAATGTTGCAGACTACAAAATTCTAGTTTAATATTTTCACTTAAATCAGATACAGTTCTTCATTCTACTTGGCGAAGGACCTGCTTTTAACACTGATTATTGACCTAGTTCCTCCACAGGTAAGCTAGGAAAAAATGAAAACAATAATTCCCACAATTAAATGAAAATGGTAAAACACTGTTAGAAAACATGATGGACCTCCTTCCCCTTCTTTCGTCTTCTCCACATCAGGTTCTGGGATTGAACGTGTTTAGCTCAAGATGTTTTCTCTAAGTTTCACAAGGTGTTGCAGGCAGACAAGTTATCTACCCAGTCTCTTCCAGCCAAAACAGTAATTTCTTCAACTGTGATATCAACCTGTAGAGCATAGATAAGCCTGATGGCAGATGTGGCAAAGACAGGTGTAGTACTCCATGGGCCTGTTACCAGTGTCTGTGAGGCCTGTCTTGGTGCCTGGATGGATATGCACCTGTGGCTCACGGTCTAAGACTGCAGAATCAAGCCTAAAGATGGTGTGGGCCTTCGGACTAAGACAGTGAGGCTCCTTGGAGTCTAGAGTCATGGATAATATGCACATTTTAACAGCATAGGGTCAACCTAAATCAAAGCCTATGGGTGCTTACTGGAACATGGGGCCTTGGGAACTGGCATTACATTGAGAGTAGGCCTGAGGGCTTACCCTAGAAATACCAACTGAAGGAAACACTAGGCCATGCCTAGTACTAGATTTAACGTGTTATCCTTTTATGATCCCCTGTAGAGCTGGATGATTATTTCATCCACATTATACCAAGAAGAGGATATGTGCTTCCACACTGTGCTGCTTGCGACTGTGGCATTTTTGAATACGTAGACTAAAATAAAGGTTACCTAAATACTAAAATAAAAAATCACACGCAGTTTGAAACTGTCCTCCCTCCCTCCTTCTACACATCCATTCTTATTTCTCGCCACACCACATAACTGAAATTATTCCCTTGAATCCTTATGTTCTATATAGGTAATTTTGTGAATATATAGCTCTAAAAATTGGTATGTCTGAGGGAAAAAGTTGCTGAAAGTTCTGATCACTCATGTTGAAATTATCAATCCCCGGAAGTAATTAACACCATCAAAACTTCATGCAGTAGTTGACTGATGCCACTAGAGCCACAAACCATGGCAATGTATGGGCAGTGTGCACACAGGAAGACAGCATCCACAACACTCCAGAGCAGGGTCCCCACTGAGAGGGATGCATGAGACTCTGGTGAACATGCCTAGAGGACAGCTTCCTCCCCAACACTCTCTTCCCTTCCACAGAGATTTACCTTAAACGTACAACTCAAAAATACAAAGTAAAGTTTCATTGTTTCCTCCAAGATCTCCAGCCCTGAACTATACAGAAAATCCCCAAATCAAGGTAAGTAAATATAAAATGTGTAAGAGCAGAACAAATGGTCTGGGATAGGAATGTGTGGAGACTATGGCCTTCCCAAATGAATCATTGCACTTCGTCCCTTGTCTGTGACACACTCTTGGTGTTGACTCCCTGACTACCTAGAACTTGAACTTGCAGACAAGAGTAACTCTTCATCACAGTGATAATGTTTTCACTTCAGGTATCCTGAGGAAAGAGAAAAGAGGTAAAGTGGATCTTGTGAATAACGTGATTGGCATCGCAGATCCTGATCTTGTGTCTTCATCTCCTCCCTTCTCCGCTAGTGTCCAGTGCAGAGGAAGGAGGCACAGAAGAAGACATGAAAAAAATGGGGGAAGGCAAATCCGTGTTGCATCCTGGCCCCGGGGGATACCCCGAAATTCATGGCCAGTGACAGAGGAGCAGGAATGCTTGGCAGATATGTTAGTTCTGTTTCATACCTGAAGTTTCTCCTAGGCTCTCACACTGACCAAGGCCTAACACAGAGGAAGGATTTCCATTCCAGGACAAGCAGTTCAGCTCATCAAAGTTACTCCATTCCATCCTGCTCCATTAGGTTCCTGACACTGCACAGTTGAAGTGTGCATTACATCTCTCCTTGCATGACTCCTTAGAAGGAATATTTGATCCTCGCACCCTGTTACTGAACTTTTGCTATTCCTCCATGTTGCTCTGAGGCCTTTCCACATGGATGTTCTCACCTCTCTCTCCTACATGCACATCATTGACAATAATCACATGAACTTTGCAACTAGAGTAATGTATTACTTCTTGAATACTGAGTGCTGGTACATTTCAGAACAGTCTCTGAATATCAAAGAAAAATGTCTACTCTATGAAAAACCAATCTAGATCTAATCTTAATTCACAATGTTCCTAAATATTATGGGCTCAGTTCTTTCAACTTCCCTGCATCTTTACATAATACTCTCAGGGAGAAGCTATTTGAATAGTGCAAAAGCCGGCCATGAGCAGAGAAATGAAACCAGGAACCACCACAAAACTCAGCTCCTCCTGCTGGGCTGGAGGACTTCATGGAGACCATGTCACCTAGCATCTGAGCTCTAAGGTCATTACTTTATTCAGGGAAGGGGCACAGAATGTAGATGTCACTTAAGAGGAAAACAGAAGATGGAATGTTACCCTTGTGGGATCATGGAGCCCCATCCAGATGTACTGTTAATTGTTTACTCTGCTGTTCAAGAGCAAGGACTGGATGAAAGCCTCAGCTGCACTGACCACAGACACCAGGTGTCCCAAAAGGCCACCTCTGGCAGGCCAACTGTGTAAGGGACAGAATGTGATAGAGGCTAACGCCTTAGAGGTGAATGGCAGAGCAGGTCAACTTGAGTGAGATGATTGTGTGAACCTTGGAGAGGTCATTCTGACTCCCACGGAACCCTGGACACCCCTTATCCTGATATGCCAGAACCAGCTGGACAAATGAACAAGTTTCGACTTGGGGAGTGAGGATGAGAAAACAAAAAAAGAGAGAAGAGAAAGATGCAGGAAAGCTTCCTGTCAACACCGAGCAGCCTGGATTTATTTATTCCCCAAGTTTATATACATTTTCTCCATCCTTATTTTGTTTACACAAGAGCATGAGAAAGTGGAGATATTTCTCCTTGAGACATACTAAAACCAAAGACTAATCATACCTGACTTTGCAAACACTTTGAACCCAGCTACTTGGCAATATGCCTATAGGAACTGCTTATCTAAGTCTTCCTTGGCTCCAAGCACCTGTGGGAACTGCTTATGCAAGTATAGCACATATGTTTGACTCTTTCTTGGCTCCCTCCATTGTTACTTATGTATACTTGCCAGTATAACCCCTTATCCCTCCCCCATTCCCCACACCTGAGCTCTCACCACTGACATCTGCATTAAACCAGGATTTAGTGTCATTAACAGGGCACAACAATGGGAATGGTAAGCCTGAGAGCCCTCAGGGCAGTTGATGTGCTGAGAGGGTGTTTCCTTCTGGGAATCCTCACCTAGCAGTGGGATGAAGAGTTGAACTTAAAGGCTTATGAAGCTATATTTTAGAATGGTGGATTCAATCATGGCTGCCTCTCTCCATGTTTCAGTCTCTCTCCATTTCTTCATCTTACAGATTGACAGTGTGAATGAGCTGCCAGTAGCCAGACCACACTCTGGACTAGCCATTTGTAGCCTCAAATTTTTCCTCTATCTCCTTCCTTAAAGTTCATTATTGACCTTCGCAAATCTGTTCATGAATTCACAAACAAAATTCGAGCCTGATCACAAAGTGGGGAACGCTCCCATTCCATTGAAAGAGGCCCACCACCCACCACCACTAATCCAGGGGAAGGTGGCATGACAGAAGGGTGGCAGGCACTTTTCATGTGTAGGATGTTCCTCCTTACCACAGGAGAGTCTCTTCAATCTTCCTCTGCTTCCTTTGGTTCTCAGTATTCACAGAGAACCCAGTGCTAGAGGCAGAGATCCCTTACCTTGCACCTGAGATAGGAGCATCAGGCAGGAGCAGCATCCAGGATATGCTGGCATGGGCCATGCAAGGCAGCATCTCCTCTGCAAGTCAAGAACAATCAGAGTCACATAGGGGAGTGTGGTCACTGAGGACATTCAGAGAGAACCACCCCCACCCGCTTCTCCTTTGTCTACCTCTGTGGGGAAACACTAATCTTTGCCCCAATCTTCTTTTCCTGTGCTTCTGAAATTAAGCAACCTATCTGTATTCTCCCCTTTCCTGAGAGCTCCCCACAGCTTTTCCTGATCCTCAGAGCCCTGTCTTCCATGGGGATGAAGACTATGCTCTACTTTCTTATGTAATGTGAACCTGCAAGATTCTCATTCTCTCTCATCTTCTGCTTACCTGCTTGCAATAACCTGGAAGAGTTTTTCAGGATAGAAATGATAAAGCATTTACAACAGGATTTGTGAGAAAGGCATTGAAGTGAATAGCTGGAATACTTTTCAGGTCATAGACAAGAATCCATAGTTGGCATGAATTCTAAGAGATTCCCAACAAGAACAGGACACTCTTTGTGACCAAGATGAGAATCACCACACATGCTAAGTCTTTTCAGAAACCAACCAAGAGCTGTACTCAGGTATGAGTGTTATTTAAAATTCTGCTGTGCCAAGATATCCTGTTTCTGAGCAACTTCTTTGAGCATAGGCAGCCTTGGGGCCTCATGCTAGACTTTGAAGTTATACAGTTTTGTGAAAATTACAGCAGTAGAATGTAGATAGATACAATATCAGCAGTGTATGTTATAATCAACCAAAAAGATTTCAGTCCTTATGAACGTATTCCTTTTCTCAATACCTGACTGATGAAATTTAAGATACATTAATATATCAAAGTGAAATGTGCTCATAATTTGATGGAGTAGTTGAGGGAAGACAAGTGTTTAGACCAAAGGAAGAGACGATGGTCCAGATTTTTTCCTAGATCTTTGTGAAAAGCCTAAAAGATGCTTAAAGCCATGTTGTGTGAAACTTTAAGGACCAGCTGAATAGATTTGCTTTCTAGCTGACTCTCTGTCAGAAGACAGAGACATTGTTGCCCAGTTCTCTGTAATTCAGAACTCACAATGTCATAGCTGATAGCAGCATCTTCTGACTTTGGTCACATGCTCATCAAGGTTTCTGAGACCCTTTTAAAATATCTGTGATAGTCAAATTTTCATATTGGACTAAATGGTATTTGATATTTTCACTCTGCTGACACCTGAGGTTACAGCTCCACAGAAATATGGGTAAATGAACTGGAGTTTTAGCATTAATGAAGCCAGTGTCATCACCCTGTGTCCATTAGAACCGTAAAATTTCATGTAACAGAAAGTATTTTCACCACAAAACACCACTGAACTTGATGACTGAGTGAAGAAGTTGTTAAAGTATCGGTCTTTGTGTACATATTTGTAATAGTCTGCTCACTAATTGGAGGTCTGAGCACTGAGATACTACAGTTGCAATGACTGAAAAAGCAGCTTTATTGTTGTGCTTCATGTACGGGCCGGTATCTCTGATGAACATCTTAGGCACATATCATATTTTTCTGCATTAACTCACCTGTTGATGGGCACCTAAGTGCATTCCCTATGGAGACTAGTTTCTCAATAAGCTCCTCTTCTGCATAGCTGGATCAAATGGTAGCTTTGTTGTTCATTTATTTGAGAAATTCCATATTTATTTTCCATACTCACTATATTAATTTATATTTCTACTAGCAAGTTACATGTGCTCTTTATCCAGAATTGATATCTTTCGTTTTCCTGATAATAGTTATTCTGACCTGAATAAGAACTTTCAAGGCAATTCTTTTTACAGTTCCATACAGTTAAATATGCCATGAATCTTAAAATGTATTTGTTGTTCCTTTTACTCCTGCTTTAGTGAATTGTCTATTCAGGTCATTAGATCATTGATTGGATTGCATTTTATTTTATTGTTAAGTGTTTTGAGTTCTTTATAGTTATCTTCTGTCAGATGACTAGTTGGCAAAGATTTTATCGTACGCTATAGGCCATCTCTTTAATTTGTTGGCTGTTTCCTTGCTGCTTGGAAGCTTTTACATATGTCCAATATTTGAAATGTTTCTCCTTGTTTCCTTGTAGTATCAAATGCTCACGTTTTATAGTAAGGTCTCTGGTTCATTTTTAATAGAATTTATTTTTTACATAATAAGAAACTAGAGTCAAATTGGAATCCTCTGTAGGTGGGTATACAAGTCTTGTAGCATCAGTTTGTGAAAAGACTGTTGTTTACTCAGTGTACATTTTGGATACTTATGGACAGAATCAATTGTCTACACATGTGTGGATCCATTTGTAGGTCTTTTATTCCACTGATCAACATGTCTGCTTTGATGTTGGTATCATGTTGCAGCATGTTTGAGTCAGGTGCTGTGATATCTCCTCGTTATCTTCTTACACCCAGCGTGTTTGATATTTTTGTTGTTGCTGTTATTTAATGCCCCCACAAAATTTTCTTATTTCCTTTTTGCTATAAACAATATAGTTTATATTCTATAAACAATATAGTTTATATCATGGGTATTTGGATAGGAACTGTGTTAAATCTCTAGATCAGTTTGGATAGCATAGCCACATCAGAAATATTAATACTCCCATGAACATGGGAGGTCTTTCTTTTACTGTTTGTCTCAGTTTTTCAGTATTTTATTATTTTCATCACAGTGAACTGGTTAGAATTATGACTGTAGACTTAAAATTTTTTTCTTTTCATTAAATTTTTGTGATTTTCATACAATATAATTGGATGGCATCTAGATCTCCTCCTCTATGTGATTTTCATACAGTATAACTGGATGGCATCTGGGGCTCCTTCTCTATCCACACCTCTCCTTGTTGCCTCCCACCTAATTTAGTGTGCTGTATTATATATAATAAGGCCTACAGAGTCTAATTTGTGTTTCCAAATGTTCTTCAGTGTATGTCCATCTACTGGAACACGGTTAACCTGCCAAGAGTCCCATGCTTGAAAACGACAGCCTCTTCTCCTCCTTCAGCAATCTGTTGTATACTTCTACAGGTGGTTTTGAAGTTCTTACCCATTTCCTGATGTTTATGCTGAAAATTTTCAAATTGAGCTTGGAGGGGACTTGGGCAAGCTGTCACCATTGCTGTAAGGTCATAAGACTAATTAACCAGCTGCCTGGAAAACTCTGTTTCCTGTGATCATCCACCACCTCTGGGTCTTATAATCTTTCTGCTCCTTCTTCCTCAAGGATCCCTGAGCCTTGGGAGGCAGAAGTTTGGTATAAACTTAGGGATAATGACTGTGTGTTTTTGAGGCTGGAATAGATTGCTTTTCTGGTCATTCTTAGTGAGTTCATTATAGGCATACAGGAATTTAAATTTTTTTAGCTATTTAATTTATGTGTACGATGCTTTGCCGGAGTGTATATGAGTGTACCCATGTCATACAATGCCCCCAGAGACCAGAAGAAGATGTTGGATCATCCGAAACTGGAGTTACAGATGATTGTTAGCCACTATGCTGGAGAACAAACCCTGGGTCCTCTGCAAGAGCATTCAGTACTCTTAACCACTGATCTATCTCTCTGGTTCCTGTTTGGAAATTATTTTAATCTCATTGCTTATAAGAGATCTACTAAAACTTTGTATTTCCATTTTTCAATTTGTATAGTTCATTTGTATCCACCAATTTCTTATTATTTTAGATTTTCCTGTTTTTTTATCATATACATTTTCAAAATATTCCTTAATAATTATTCAAATTTTATGAGTATCTATTATACTATCCAGTCTCTGATTATATTTCTTTGGGTTGTCCCTTTCATTTATTTTGGTTTTTATAACTCGAGGTCTGTCAGTTTTCTTTTTAATTCCAAGAACCCATTTTTTGTTTCAACCATCCTTTTTATTCTTTCTTGGCTCTCTAGTTCATTTATTTTAGATCCCAATTTTTTATTTCTGTCCAACAGTCTTGAAGTTGCAATTTTCATGATCTCCTAAGAGCTTGAGATTCATCACTAGGCTTGTTAATTAGAATCTGTCTGCTGACTTTTATGTAAGCACTCTTTGCTATTATAGTCTAAGTATCAACATCACTGTTTGAATAAGTTGTGCTTATAAGATTCATGTGTTCAGAGACAATAAGAGAAAGAGAATAGAAGGCAAAACCAGGGCCATGAGAACAAAGTTTACTGGAGAAGTGTAAGGGTCAAGCACCCAGCTCTGAGGTGGGTGGCCCTAGTGACAAAATGTCTGTTAGCCATGAACTATATAGGGTAGAAAAATTCAGAAGTTGAAGAAGATACTGTTTTGGCCGGAAGAGACTGGGTAGAAATTTGTTTGCCAGCAAGGCCTTGTAAAATGTAGAAAAAACAACTTGAGCGAAACACATTCACTGCCAGAACCTGATGTGCAGAGGAAGAAAGAAGGGGGAGGAGGTCCATTATGTTTCCTAATGGTGTTTTCCCATTTTCATTTAATTGCAGTAATTGTTTTCTTTTTGTTCCTAGCTCACCTGTGGAGAAACTAGGTCAATAGTCACTGTAAAAGCACGTCTTTCACCAAATAGAATGAACAACTGATCTGATTTAAGTGAAAAAATTAAATTAGAATTGTGTAGTCTGCATCATTTTCTTTAGAGTGAAAGAAAAGACTTAAGACTCCTACTTTGAAAAATATGAGAAAACTAATGACCAGCAGGCTTGTCCCACGAGACATAGTAAAACATTTTTAGGTTGAAGGTAAATTACAGATGTCCAATAACATACCATACGTATGTTTGAAGAAAAACGTTTGAAAGCATTAAAAAGATACCATAGTTTATCATGCTCTCCATACTCTGATCAAACTGAAAATTAATTTTACTTAAAGAATAACAGTGAAGAGTCAAATAATTTTAGGCCATTTCAGTTCATGTAACTGAAATGGATAAACATTCCAGAATAAAAATGAAAGCACACTTATAATCAAATATGTCAAAACTACTCTCCCTTTGATTCATCTAAAGTACATTTGAACCAACGCCTCATGACATACTTACTTTTTAATACGGTGTCTCTATGTAGCTTAGGCTATCCTGGAACACATTTATGTATAAATTAATTTAAATCTTACTTAAGATTAATTAACATTTAAATTTCATTGTTGGGTCAGTGGTAGTGAACTAGCCTATCATGGTCAATATATTGTTTTAGGTCCCCTGCAATATGTGTATGTCTGGAGTGGGCAACAACTTGAGTCATTTCTCCACAGCTCAAAACAAATTATTGAAGATGATAGAAATTTTTGCTTTATGAAAATTACAGATATGCAATATCCTAATATAAATATAACACCAGATGGCAAAACAGAAAAATTTAAAATATTTTCTTATTCACAATGTTTTCGTTTGTCAATGAAATTTTCATTTTGCATGAAAACTGTGAATTATAAAACAGTGTTACAGTTGCTTTTCTGCATTTCTCTGCATTTCAACATAGACTATGCAAACATATGTTCTCAAAGCTGACCTTTCTTTCAGAGAGTTATTTTACAGAGACATCAAGTTTATGGGACTTTAAGATGAAAATATTGTTTGCCACTTGCAAATACATGAATGTGATAGACATAGCTGCTAATGTTAATTAAATTAATGTCAAAGAATTAGATCCTTCAGCCACTTTCCCTTGTCAGCAAAGTGCAGATAATATTTACTATATATAACATGAAAATTGAGTATCAGGAAAGATGATTGAGCACTTTATATCATTAACTACTTTTACAGAGAAACCAAATTCAGTTCCCTGCATCCAAATAGAGCAGCTCACAACTGCCTATAAAACAGTATCTTCTGGCCTCCTAAGTCACCTGCACTCACATTCCTGATCACAGACACAGGCATACAGATATAGATAATTTTAAAAGATAGTAAAATAAAACTTTTAAATGGAAAAGAAAATTAGAATACTACACCAGTTTTTGAAAGGGTTTCTACAACCCTGAGAGTAGCTTGTTAAAATCAGACTGAGTCATTCTGAGGTTCAAGAATGACAGCAGTCTGGGGAACTATCTCTCATTCTTTCCACACCGAGGGAGTTAGAGAGTAAGTGTATTCAGCTGCTTCTCCTTAAAACCCTAGGTATGAGGTTCATACAATGTTGCTTTAATCTTCTCTTATGTACTGCTACAAAGATAAAGCAGCAACTCTGAAGCAGTAATGTGACATTGCTTTAAGTATTTATTTTCCACCAATAAAATAAATCAGTTTTAACACACCTAATGCACACATATTAAGGAATCTAAAATGCTATCAGACAGATATAAAAATGTGTGTATGCATACAGGACTGAATTCTTGTGGACTGATTAAAAAACACTCTGGATTTATGATACATATGCACATATTACCTTAATCATCAAAAGATATAATTCTTACAAATGATACCGTTTGCAAAAGTGTCTAATCTGAGGTACAAGGCTGCCTGTATTTACTTAAGTTTCCCAGAACAGGAGGTAGACAGTGGCAGGATTTCAAACCTGACCCACGCCTAAGTACAAAGGAGAACTGATTGGAAGAAAAGAGACTACACGTGTGGCAATTCCCAGTCTTTGCGAGAAAGAGTCTCATCTTGCTGGGAATCTCCTAGAATTCATGCCAAAACAGACCCACTGACCCTGACCTGCCTAGACATTCCAGTTCTTCATTACAATTCCCTTCCCTCAAGTCCTGTTATAAAACCTCAGTGAATTCTGTCTTGACAAAACTTCCCAGACCACTGCAATATAAGTAAGTGAGAGCCACTCATGGATTCCCTTCTCACATTGCCAGAGAAGGCAGGGAAGGGTCTGTGTCCTCACAGCACAAAGGAGCATTAAGACTCAGCAGAGCTGGGAGCTCTCTGGGTAATGGGAGAGTCTGGATGTCCATGTCAATCCAAGACTGCAGAAGGAAAGGGTTAGACAAAGATTAGTATATCCCTGCAGAGCTAGACAGAGGAATAGGAGGAGGACTGTGCTCTCTGCACACTCTCTCTGATACACTCACCTCAGTAACTCTGACTCCTCCTCACAGCAAGATGCTGTTTCGCATGATGCTTGCCAACATGTCCTGGATGCTGCTGTCCTGCCTCTTGCTCCATTCTCCAGTGCAAGTGGAGTCCTCTTCCTCTTTAAGACTGGATTCCCTCTGATTATTCAGAGCCCAGAAACTGAGAAAAGATCTGGAAGGCCTCACATGGTAATAATGCAGAGGACTTTACATAGGTAAACTTCTGGTTCCTCCCTTGTCCTTTCTTCATCCAGGGAGGTGCAGCAGAAGTCCACCGTCATTGAGTAGAAGGTTCCATGTTTTGTCAACAGGCTGTATTTTATGTTTGTGGGTTCAAGACAAAATAACTGAATGTCAGTAATGAATCACAGAAAAAAACAGGTAGATGATGAATGTTCCAAAATGTCTGCCCAAAGAAAGGAGTACCATAAACTGTCAAATGTTGGGACATGTAATAAAAAGGCATGCTTTTCCACAGGGTAGGCACTTTAGAATAAGAATCTAATGCTTGTGAACTAGCTCAGTCTTCCCAAAGAAAACTATCGACTGCAGAAAAGTTAAGTAAAATTCATGCTTTTGCACATTGAAGACCTTTTAAATAAGGATCAAAAATTGGGGAAGTAGTTCAGTCAGTGAACTCATTGTAGTCCAAAAATGAGGATCCGAGTTACATACCTAGAACCTATATAAATGCAACTGGGGATGGGGGAATGATCTTTTCAGCCTCATGCTGGGAAAAAGGAGGCAGGAAGTTGCAACAGGAATCTCTGGCTGGTCATTCTCATCAAATTCACAAGCACAAGTCAGTCAGAAACTGCCTCATACAGCACCATGAATACCAACAAAGCAGACCCTTGAGATTGGTTGGTGAGAACCTCGTGCAAGTGTTCATGTGTTCCCCAGCACAAACACTTATGACAACACTCAGCACCTGAGCACTAGGAACAGGGTGAAGAGGTTCTGTGAACCGCAGTCCCTGCTCCAACAAAAGAGGTTTCTCAGTCATTTGCAAAGTTGACTCCCCATCTGGTCCCTACTGTCCATTTTACCTGATCACTGCCTTGATCTCCTCCTCTTCTAGGTGAAGACAATCAGAATGGACAGCCGTCTTGTCTTCACGCATCACCTGTCCTCAAGGCTCTCTGGGCTATGACCCCTACTGCTATGCCTTTATTGTGATACCACAAACCTGGATGAATGCTGAAGTGAGTGCTGAGATGTGGGGTTGAAGCAGTTCTGGAAAGCACATATGTGTAGGTGGTGTGTGTGTAAAGTTTGACTGGGGTTTCTTGAGTCTGAGATGAGCACCTCTTCCTACCTCTGTGCTGTCATGCTCAGGTGAGGTCTCAGTCTCTCTCTTTATCTCCCTCACACAGCTGGCTTGTCAGAGGTTTCCCTCAGGACACCTGGTTCTTCTGAAGATGACCAGTGCCCTTAACCATGGAACCATCTCTCCACTCACTCAGCAATGTATTTTGATCATAATCAGACCCCTCCAGCATCTCCCATCAGATATCCCCTAAATTCCCTAATACCACCCCTAACTTCATGTCCTACCTTTTTTTAAAGGTCTATCAAGTCTAATTTTTGTTCCCCAAATACATGTGATGAAGAAACACGCAGGTGCTTGGACAGGACTGTAAACTGTTATACTAAGTAAAATAGCACACACTCAGAAATAAAAGACCTATGCCCTCCCTTATTTGTGGATATTAGCACCAAATCTTTACACATGAGAACATAACCTGAAGTAACTGCAGGAACCAGGAAAATGGAGGCAACCAACAGGGTAAAGGGCAAAAAGGAGCCTGACAGAAAGGAACAGTTGGAAACAGGCATTACCAAGGAGTTCATGGGAAAATGGAGGTATTTAAATCATAGGGAATGAGGGGTTTGAATACAGGGAACCATGGGTGTAGAAAGGAAGAAGGAGCTCAAGGAAGTAGAACCATGGAAGACAGGTATTATTAGAGGTGAAATGGCAGCATTAGGTGTTCTTTAACTGGGAAGGGGGGGTTAGACAGGGAGAGAGAGAAGTGCTAAATAATCCTCATTTGGTTTGAAAAAACAGAGGGAAATGTATTAGTTAAGAAAACTACTAAAATCTGCACAAAGAATATCTCTACATGAGTCCATGTGTGTAGCTGAAAGCTATATGAGGAAACAGTGCCAGACAGGAGAACTCTCCTGTTCAGTTGTTGGCCAAGGTAGTCCAAGGGAATCCCAAAATTACACATGCTATGTAAGTGGAACTGACCTGGAAGCCACTTCTGCTGAAGGGTAGGTCTCATAACCTTGGAGGACATAATACAAGCTGTTACATGAGAACAACATTCACTTGTCCAACTCCCCGTTAAGACCTAATAACCACAACAATTACAAGTGCAGCAAACCATATTGGTGCAGTAGTGGCACTTTTATCTTGGGTGTAATCAATAACTACCTTATTGGACTTAAAGACCTCACAGTGGGAGGGAGGTCATGTATGGTGCTATGAACAAAGACAAATACACATGACCAGAGAGGTCAATGATCTTAGAGAAAACCTTAAGGATTTCTTATCCAAGACAAATGTAATCCCTACTATATGCTAAATATGTATCCTTATATTTACAGAAAACTATGCTAGTTATCACTTATAAAAGAAGCTTTTTTTGCATTACAGAATTCCACAACTGATCATATACAAAAAAGAAATTTATGTGAGAGGTCCAACCCTGACACATCTACAATGAGATCTCTACAACTAAGGTCCATGATCATGGAACAAAGGGTGGAGAGAATGATAATGGACCTCTTAAATCCTGTCAACTTAGCTCCCTCATGCAACAGAGGTCAATGATTGCAAACACAACTGGCCAAAGCATAAAGAATAAGAGTCTGCAGAGTGTGAGTCCCTGGACAAGACTCCCATTTTAAACTTCACCCCTCCAGGGCTCAAGAACGATTGCAGAAGAAGGTCTGGAATGGTTGTAAGAGTCATGGACGGAGGTGCATGACCGTATGGAAAGAGTCTTACGGCTCCTGGGACCTCGATCATATGAGACCGGAATGATAGTGTCAGCACGTACAAGACTCATGCAAATTCAAGCAGACAAAACTCAGTATAGATAAGGGAAAATGGACTGCAGGCTCCTATCTTAAGCAAAGAACTACAACAGCTGATTACTACTGAGTAAGGTTGATTTTAAGGGGATGACTCTAGACTCTAGATTAACTGACTTGACCCAGTGGATAATCTTACCCTGAGGGACTTCGGGGTACAGTAGCTTGACTCAATAACCTTAACATAAATGGCATAACGTATGACATCAGGTTCGGGGGGGGGGCTCTGACAGAGT
Source organism: Eospalax fontanierii (assembly GCA_035773235.1). Lineage (NCBI taxonomy): Eukaryota > Metazoa > Chordata > Mammalia > Rodentia > Spalacidae > Eospalax > Eospalax fontanierii. Next base: position 45,348,051 of record CM069547.1, on the reverse strand, counting down.
GAGGATGGTGGCAAGGTTATAAAGTTGATTAAGCTGTTTTGTAAGAAATACACAAAAATCCAATTAAAATACACAAAAAAAGAAAAAAAAACTGGAAAAAAATAAAACTGAAAGGCAAGTTGAGGAATATGGCTCAATAGGTAAAATACTTTCTGCTCAAGCTATATGGCCTGAGTAGGCTTGCCCCCTCAAAAGAACTCACTTCAAAATGACTGGACAAAAGCATGCATCTCTAATACGAGCATCCCTGTGGGAAGACCGGAGGCAGAGGAGACAGGAGAATTGCCTTGAAACCTGTAAGCCAGGTAGTCAGGAGTACAAAGTTGTACAGAGACAAGGAAGATCTTGCCTCAGTTAATAGAAGGCAAGAACTAACTGCTGAGAGCTGTCCTCTGTTTTCCACATGCATGCTGTGGCACAAACACACTTAGTAGTATCATACTCACACAACATAGAAAATATAAACAATTTAGGTTTTTTTTAACCTTTTTCATTGAAGTTTTGTGATTTTTTTCACACAATCCTTCTTCATATGTTCCTCTCACACTGTCCCTAATTTTAATATACTATGTACTTATACATGTGTGGGTGCGTTTCTATATGTGTGGATAATTAATAAAGTGTATACAGTCTGATTTCTGTCCCTAAATGTCCTTTAGGCTAAAGGATCACTGCATAAGAGGAGGCAGAAAGAATGCAAGAGTCAGAGGAAGTGAATAATTTAGATACTTAAAAATGTAGCACAAAAGCACAAAATGTGACTAAATATTTATTATTGTATCATCACAAGCCATACCGGCAGCACTCATGAAATAGGAGGAAAGACTGATCAGATGACGGATCTGATGGGGGAAGGCGGATACCGCAGTCTATTCCTGGGGGAGTCTTCACATGTGATCTCTTGTCTGTGATGAACTTCAGGAAAAATTCTGAATGGATCTTTTTAACTGCCTTAGGCTTTGAATTTGCAGACATAGGGTAACTTCACATCACAGGTGTTATCTCTCCATTTCAGAAATCCTGGAGAGAGACAAGAAGTAATATGATTACTTCAGGTGAGTTTTTGAACACAAGGAAATAACGTCTCAAATTCTGGTCTAGACCTGGAAGTGCACATCTCTTATGTTCACGAAATCCACAGCCCGGGGGAAGAGAATGTTCAGGGAACCAAAAAAGAAGATGGGAGAGAAAAAGACGACATTGCATTTCCTACTTCAGATGTATACCAGAAATCCCACGAGAGTTGTGCATCAAGGCAGAGGTGGCTCTTTCTTACCTGAGGCACGTGACAAGCTGCCACAGAAACCACGGTCTAATGCAAAGGATGGATTCCTCTCCCAGTTAAAGTAATTCAGCACATCATTGTTACTCCACTCCCATCCACCTCCATTGGGTTCTTCACCCTAATAAAGAGACAGCCAGATAATGAGGAAGTTCATTCAAGCTTAGCAGGCATGATCCGTACAGAGAAAATTGGATTTCATCTCCAGCCTCCCCAAAGTTAGTCTGATTCTGCAACTGTTGCCAAGAGCTCTCTCATGGTATGTTGGTTTTGAATTTTCCCCATTTGTCAATAGGAATTTACAAAGCCTGGAATATGCTGAGTGAATTTAGAACACACTGCAATTTATCTGAATTTTAACTGGTGGTGTATTAGTTTTTAACTAAGAAAAACAAAGACCCAAATTATTCTATTTTTAATATGGATAATTTGGATAATATGTCCAGGCTCCTTGATCCTGAAGGAAAAGGCTTCCAGGGATTCCCATGAAAACATTATACATGTTAACAACACACACACACACACACACACACACATACACACACACATACACACATATATATCATCATCATTATCAGCAGCAGCAGCAGCAGCAGCATTCTAGAAACTTCTATAGAGCTCAGGTCCTCAGCTGGCTTCCATGATTTTATTCCTCTCCAGTGTTTCCCAGCATCTAAGGTCTATAATCCCTTTTTCTCTGGGACATTATATGAATAACTGGCAACACCACACCTGAGAACAAACAGAGATGAGAAGACAGAATCTCACCAAGGTGGGGTCGTGAAGCCCAATCCAGATGTACCCATAGTTGTTCACACTGCTCTTTACCAGGGAAGACAGGAAGGAAGCCTCAGCCCCATTGAGCACAGACACAAGATGCCCTGATGGTCTCTTCTGGCAGGACAGCTGTGTGAAAAACCGAATACAAAGGAGACATAAGCCTCACAGGATAATGGCAAGGCAAAGTTAAGCAAGAGTCAGTTACGTGGAAGGTGAAATCAAATACAAAGATCCAAGAGAATGGAGCCCAACACTCCCACATGACCCCATGCATGGTCCCCTATGGCTCTCATCCCTTCCCTCAGGACTCACTTCTGCATCAAACCAGGACTGTGGAATCTGAAACAAGGCATAGCAGTAGGAGCCATAAGCCCGGGAGCCTTTAGGGCAGCTGATGCGTGCAGAGGGCACTTCCTTCTGGGTGCCTTCACCTGGGTGGAATGAGACAAAGAGGGATAGGATGAAAAGAAGATGGGGGATTAGACGGGAAGGTCAGAACTGGGAGAGTTCATGTGAGTTATGTTTGGAATCAACTCTCTTCCAAACTTTCCTATAGGCTTTGAGAACATTTTATGTCAAACAGATGTAGTAAATGAAACTGCCTCACATTTCATTTTGTATTTCCTTCCTTGTCAACAAGCCATGGCTGCCTCACCCGCAGGCTGACAGACTTAAACTCAGTCTCCATTTTTTTTCACCTTCCCTAAAATTCACTATTAATCTTACATTTTCCTTTTTCATCCACCAACATCAATCATAAATCCCTAAGGAAACAAAGAACCCTCTTATTCCACTGATGATGGACCACTCTAGTATCTCAAACCACCAGGATGATGGCAGATTTGTAGACACATCCTGTAGACACACCTATGTAGACACTGTGTGTCACATAAACATCAGCATTACTGCATGAGACTCTTGGGGATCTTCCTTTGCTTCTTCATTCTGGACACTCACGGGGATCCTAGTGCTAGAGGCAGAGATCTTTCTTACCTTGTACCTGAGATAGGAGCATCAGGCAGGAGAGCAGCATCCAGAATAGGCTGGTGAGAGCCATGTTAGGCAGCATCATGTCTGTAAGGACAAGCAATCAGAATCACTGGACAACATCTGTCTAGGGAGGACATGTAGAAAGGACATCTCCTAATCTTCTCTGTCTAGGTCTCTGGGGATACAGTTATCTTTGTCCTGTCCCTCTCCTTCTTTGGTCATGGAATTAAATGGAGAGTCTATATTCTTACATTTCCTGGGGTTCAAGGACAGTCTTCTGAGTCTCAGAGCTCTGTGTCTATAAGGACAAGGACCCGCCTATACAATCCCCTAAACGTGAGACCTGAGCCTCCACAAAGCCCGTATCTTCTTTCAGCTCCCACTTGCCTGTCTTGCAGAGATCAAGGATGGGTTTTCAGGACATAAATGACTGAGCTTTTATAAGAAGACCTGAGGGAGGGATGTTGAAATGAGTAACTAGAATGCCCAGGCAGGTCAGGAGAGGTGGACGGTGTTTGGCATGGATTCAAGGAGATTCCCAGCAAGACTAATTCTTCCTGACAAAAAAACTGGGAATTGCTTCAAGTATTGCCTTCTTCCTGAAAGCAAGTCAGCGCTATCCTCAGGTGTGGGTGAAGTTTGAACTTTCCCCACCCTCTTCCAGATATCCTATTCTGGGAAGCTTAAGGCATTTGCAGAAGCTTTGGGCTATAAACAATGCTCTTACATGGGGTTGCAAACATTATTACCTGTGTAGTAAAGGAAAATAATAGAAGTGGATTAAGGAAAATAAATATACGATATAGGGGTGTATTTAGAAAGAATCTGAAAAATTATATTTGTAGGTATTTCTTTATTGCTTTCTGGAAAACTTAAAATATTTTCATAAGCAAATTTTTTTTCACCTACAAATTGAACGATCATCATAATTGATTAAAATCAAGGATATATGCTGAGAAGACACAGTGACTTAAATATGTTAATTCAGCTTTCCAGCAATATGTCAGGTAAGCTTGTAAGTAAATATGCTTGCAAAGAACTTAAGGAAATCCCACTGTACAGCTGTACACAGTTTCATTTCTGTGAGAGAAGAATAAGGAGTAGTTATCATTACATTGTTGTCTGAAAATTTGGTGCCTTGGGGACCATCCTTAGCTTCTTAATACATACTACTGAAGGACTTCTAGACCCTTTCAGAAGAGCTGTGTAAGCCTTATCTTCATGTTTTATGAAATTTTATTTACTGATTTCACTCCACTGGCATTTGTACTCCATGTACGTGTCACATAATTAATATTTCCTCGTTGGTTTGTTAGAATCACTGGGTAAATCTTCCACTGATCATTGTCATCAGCCTGTGTCCTTCACACCCACATACTTATAAACAGAAAGATATCATTATCAGCCTGGTTTGTGGTAGAATTTTGTAATCCCTGTAATCCCAGGTACTCAGAAGGCTTAGACAGGAAGACTGAAAGTTTAAGACCATTCTGGGTTAGCAAACAGGCAACTTTATATGATCCTGTTTCAAGGCACCAGTAAAGAGAGGGATGAAGTTTTAAGTCAGTGATAGATCATCTGTCTCTCATGTGCAGTCCTGTGGCCTCAGTCCCCAGGAACATATGCATACAAAAAGGACACTACCATTTTGAAATATTATTGAACTTGATTAACTATTAAATTGGTTAATTGAAGTAAATATCAACCATTTTTGTACATGTTTTAATCATCTGTATGCCTAGATAGAAAGTCTGTTCTGGAGTATGATGATGGATCTCTTTGGAAAAAAAAAGTGACTAACACTATTGTAACTCACTGTTTTGAGTTAAGATGGTTTGATTTTCAGTTGAAAAACTTTGTTTACACATTTGAGTACTTTATTAACATATACAAATAATGACAAATGTAAATCATTTATTCAATTATCATGAATAATATTAATATACAAGTACAAATCAATTTAGGATTTTAATCATCTTTAGTAATGAAAAAGATATCTGAGGTCAGAATAGCTTAAGACCTCCTGATTAATATGTAGCAATTTCTTTGAGAAAGAATGCAAATTGGAAACATTTAAAATCAAAACACAAGGATCCAACCACTAGAAAGTGGAAAACCCATTAAGATAAAGGGCTCCACTTCTCCAGCCAAGGAATATAAAGAAACTGAACAATAGAGAGGTCTTAACACCTGAAAGATAGAACCATCAAGTCCACCTGTGCAACATTGTTGAACACTGACTTAAACAAGTCAAAGAGGAAATATTCATTGCGTGACACATGTATCTGCATTCCTGCCACATGTTATTACATTTCTGCCCTTCCCTTCACTTATTTCTGTGCTACAATCACTCACAACAATGTTACTATTATTACCTTAAGTAAATATTATATTTAAGCTTGATTAGAAATGGGAAAATATTTAATTTTGTCCTCCCCATACTTTTGGAACACTTTTTTGATATAAGAGTGTTACTGGACCTCTGACATTGTCTTGTCACAGGAAGTCTTCATTTCTTCCCTGAAGGAGCATAGCCCTCAGTAAAATCCTAGTTTGTGTTTTTCCTTTATGCCAACTCATCCAGAAATTCATTCTACATAGTTTTCCTGAGAAAGTCTTGTCTAATAATCATACTCATTCTGCATTAGGTGAGCTCGTCCAAACAGCAACAGCTTTTTTCGGGACTTTTCTCTCTGTTCTTGGCTGAGTCTTCAGGCTGAATAGTATATGTCTAGGCTGAGTTATTGCTACTAATCCTATTTGGTTTTCACTAAGCTTCTGGAATCTAGCTTATGTACACTGTCTTTCATTTGGGGAAATTCATATTCATCTTCAAACTTTTCTTTCACTCTGTTTTTTATTCTTTTCTTTATAGTAAACCTCTTAACCATAAGTTCTGTCTTGATAATCATCCCTTGGTCTTTGGAAAACCTGGCCTGTGTTTTCATTACTTTGTCTCTTTGTGTTTTCATCTCATAGGACATTTTTATTAAAGCACCAAAGCCACTGACTCTTCATAGGACATGTTGACTGATGAGCCAGGCACCCTTCATTTCTCTTTTACTGTTTAATTTATACCATAACCTTTCAGTTCTTCCATAGTTTGCATCGCTGTGCCTACATTGCATATTATTTTCTGGACCACACCTATTTCATTTTCTGGTATCCCCTTTCCTAAATGAAACATAGCTGCCCCCCGCCACTGTCAGAGGCAGAAGGGCCTATTTATCATTATTCACTACAAGTAGCTAAGGAATTCCTGGAAAAAAGAAATCCTTGAAAGTTTTGGTGCCTTTCTAGGAATACAGATTTTAGGAATTTTGCAATCTAAATGATAATCCCCACTTGAAATTTAGAAATTTTGGAGGCGGGTGCTGAAGAGATAGTTCAGTGGTTAAGAGCAGAAGATTGTGGTTCAAATCCCAGCACCCACGTAATGGCTAACAACTGTCCATAACTTCAGGACCAGGGAATCTAATACTGTCTTCTCTCCTCCTAGGTCACTGCATAACACAGGTGCACTCACACACATGCAGGTAACACATACATACACTTATAATAAAAATAGATAAAATAAAACTTGAAAAAAATTCAAGAATTTCTAAACTTAGTATTAAGTGTTTTGATTAGTTTGTGTCTCTAGAGTCTGATCCTTCAGATAAGGAGAAATTTAAATAGTTTGGTGTTTCTGCAAATATCAGGAAAAGGATTTTCTTATGACCACAAAGAACAACTGATGGTTTAAAGTATTTATGTGCAGACCCTAAAGCTCAAATAAGTTAATTGTAAGAACTGTGAGAATTATGTAAAGATTACAACTAGAACATAAACTAAGCCCTTTCTTGAGTTCTGCTCTTCAGCTGACCTTGAAGACATATCCTTACTGCAACTTTTGATACCTAGCATCTGACCTCATCCTCTGAGGTTCTGCCTTGGAAAGGCACAGAGAATGTGTCTACACAGCAATAAAACTTGAGAGGAAACAGACAAGATGGAATCACATCAGCTCAGGGTTAAGTAGCCCAATCCAAATATATTGGTAGTCGATCACATCGTCCTTCAACAGAGGACAAGAAGGAAGCCTCAGCTCCATTGAGCACAGACACAAGGTGTCCCGATGACCACTTCTGATGGACCAGCTGTATAGACAGAATGGGAGACAGACTGAACCTTCACTGGTGAATAGCAACTAAAATGTATGAGTTAGAATTTATGTGAAAGCAGGTGTTCATTCTGATTCCCATGGAACAACAGAAATGGGAGACCTCTCCCCTGTGACTGATGTGTTCATTCTCTGTTAACCTCAGTTCCACACCCCCTACTTCTCAGCATTCACATCTGCATCAAACAAGATCTTAGTGTCCTAATCAAGGCACAGCAGTGCAAGCCACAGGCCTAGGAGCCGTGGGACGGGTGCTCTACGGAGAGGGAGCTTCCTTCTGAGAATATTCACCTGGGGTGCAAGGAAGTAAGAACAGGCTTGGGGGCTAAAGGAGAATTGTGATTAGATGAGAATGGGAATTTAGAAGATGCATATGGAGTTATCTTAGCGATTTTGTCTAGAACACTGACTCTGACCTTTTATGTCTCTTTCAAGTACTTCCGTTCATTAAATAAACCTATTTTATGAAAAAACATCTTTTCACTCTCCCTCCCCTCTTCTCTTATCCATGACCGCTTCAGTGTAAGAATCCTTACACTGGACTCTATTCTTCCTATTTCATACCATGTCTCTTCAACCCATCAACTTATATTAGATGTTCCTTACGGGGGAAACCTCACATTCCATTGATGATGGCCACAGGGATAGCTACCACCACTCGTGATCTAAGGGAAGGCAGGACAGCAGACTAGCCCGCAGTTTTCCTGTGTGGAGTATTCCTTATCATTGCTGTAAGACAGTGAGGAGTCTTCCTCTGTTCTTGATTCTGAGCACTCACAGGATCCAGGGCTAGAGGCTGAAAACATCATACCTCGTGCCTGAGACTGAGCATGAAGTGTGAGAGCGGCATCCAGGCAACGCTGAGGAGGCGGTGCGGGGTAGCATCCTGTCTGTGAGAGAAGTCAGCGAGAGGACGTTCTGAGATCTCACTGGCGGCCTATTTCCTGTGCTTAATCTCCGTCATTCCGTCCTTGATTGCTTTCAAATGGGGTATCTGCGCCTCTTACTTCCGCTAAGAACTCTCATGTCAGTTTTTGTAGAATATGAGATGTTTTCTGAAGACGTGGTTGTGCCTGCATCCTCTCCTCTGTTACATAAGCTAGTATTTTTCCAAGGCTCTCAGCCTTTCTATCTACCTCCGACGTAGCTGTCAACAGTGACCTGGAAGTTTGTAGCATCAGAAACAGGGATTTCAGAAGAGGGTATAAGGAAGAGGCACTGATGTGAGGAAGAGGAATTCCCGTGGTAGCCGGCATTGTGGGCAGCACTCAGCTCCGCTTCAGGGAATTCTCACCAAGTGGGAAGACTTCTTGGGAAGCCCTTGGAATTCCCAGGAATGCTTCCTCTTTCCACTTAGCATGGCAGTCTTTTCTTCAGAGTCAGGTGAGTTAACGTGTCGCTTTGTCTCTTCCTCACTGTGTATCTTTGCTGTCTAGCATGTCTTGTATTATATATTTAAAGTTCATACCCAATGTATACCCAAGTTCTATAATCACTCAAGAACTTACATTTTTAAAAATAATTTGCTCTTCTTAACTACCATGTGATATAATGGGTCTCACTATGACACATTTATACATTTTTTAGCTTATTCATAGTTGCCTCTTACTATCTGCTTTTCTGCCTCACTCTTAAATAGTTGCCTCTTACTATCTGCTTTTCTGCCTCACTCTTAAAGGTCCCCTTCCTCGACCCTAATATTCATGCTCTGACTTCATACCAGATGTGTGTGCAATTAAATCTATATTGCACAATGAGAGAAAAATGTACTATTTTTGCCTTTCTTCTCCACCATTCAGTCTATTCCCTTCTCCACCTTGAGCATCACATAGACAGACGATTCTTAATAGATTCTGCATATGAGAGAATACACAATTTTTCTGTCTTTCTAAGTCTGGATTATTTCACTTCACATGATGATCTCCAGTTCAGTTCAGTGTCTTGCAAATGACATATTCTTCAAGAACTTCCTTCGGTAGCTAACAAATGTATCTTCTCATTATTTTATCTAATAAGTTTAAATAAGTTCTGGATCAGGAGTGGAGATGAGCATACAAATTAGAAGTAATGTAGATTGTGTTACAGAAGGAATGACGTTGAAAGTGCGCAGGATGGTTCAGGTTTTCTGTTTATCCATTATTGTTATTGATGGTGCTGCTGTTGTTTTAACTAAAAGTTGATCTGGGTTTGCCTGACTTGTGAGAGCTGGAGCATCTCTAATGGGTAACTGTGCAGTAGTGGTAGAGACAGTGAGGGAACGGAACTCTTAGGAGGCGCTATGATGAAATGATGCAGAGCAATGAATGGGGAGTAAGGGAAAGTCAGAGCAGACATTGCATAAAAGCCCCAGAACAATGCTATATTTCGTATAAAGCATACCTCTACTTCTGCAAGATTCACTGCTCCAAGGGTACTTGTGCACTCTCTTAAAAATGGTCATCTGGCTATAGATTAAAGCCATTTCCATGTCAACTTTATTGGGAAGATGTTCAAGTTCATGTGGATGTGCTGAGAAAAATATTTCTATTTTTACTTGATTTTGAGTTAGCAATTTGACACCACAGAGAAATGTACTGCTGGTTGATACACTGTATAGGCCCCTTTAGGCCAGATCAAGAAGAAGTTAGGTTGGGAATTTCTCCAGAATATGATCCTTACAACATTATTGTTACTGACAGCTTCTGAACAGATGTTGGGATTTGTATTGAGATTATAAAATTAAACTCATAACATACGAACTCAAGTCTTAAAAGTCCACAGGCCCTCTTCAAGTAATCTAATTATAGATGTAATCAGAAACTTATTTTACTAAAGGGATAAATGCAATATTTATTTACAAAATTGTAAACAAGAAAGCATTACTATCATGAACTTATTAGACACTTAGAAGACATTGTTAATTTTAAATTTTCTGGAGGTAGACCGTGGGGGGAATCTCTGGGGAGTTGGAGGGGAAAGCAATGAGTGAGTATGATCATGGTTCATTATATATATGTATGAAACTCTCACACAATAAAAAATGCTTATGAGACTCGAAAGATGGCTCAGCAGTTTGAAGTAAGTACCAGTGTTAGAGAGGACAAACGTTTGTTTCCAAGCAACCACACTGGGCAGCTCACAAACACCTGTAACTCAAGCTCTAAGGAATCCAATACTCTCTTCTGGCCTCATGGGTACCTGCACACATGTGGCATTCACACACATGTAAACAAGAATAATAAAAATAAATAAAAATTCTCACATATATATGATAGTTCAGGTAGCCAGGAAGATAACATTGTAGGAGTAAAAGAATAATTTGAGAGTGAATAAAAATAGCAATGACAAACCAAGAAAAAAGGAAAAAAACAGTTTTATATTAAAGACTCTGAAGAGGACATGTGGTGAGCGTTTGCTCAGTAACTGCTGCCTTGCAGGCCTAAAGACCTCAGGTGGTCACCAGACCCACAGGCAATGTAAAGCTGGAGGAGGAGTGCTGGAGAGATGGCTCAGTAATTAAGGGCACTGGCTGTCCTTACAGAGAACCCAGGCTCAATTTCCAGCACCCACATGGCGGCTAACCACTGTTTGTAACGATAGTTCCAGGGGATCTGACCTGCTATCTTCTGACTTCTGTGGGCAGACATGGGTGCACCTACTACATGCAAGCAATACACTCATACACAGAAAGTTTAAAATAATAATTAAAACATTTAGAAAATGAATAAACAAAGCTGGGCTCCTGTTATACATTTAAAGTCCCAATGATGGGGAGGTGCATCCAGGTGGTCCCTGAAGTTCACTGGCCAGCTAGATTAACCTACGTAATGAGATGCAGGCCAATAAAAACCCTACCTCAAAAAGCAAGGTCAATGGTAAGATGGCATCTGAGGAACAACACTCACCTTTGTCCTCTGACCTCCATGTGCATGAAAACACATGTACGTGCTCACACACTCATACACACACATACACACACACACACACACACACATGCACTAAAAAGTGTCTGAATAAACGTGAAAACAAAACCTAATAAATTTACTGGGTCTTGTTTAATAGAATACTGTCTGGAGGACAACTGAGAAACTAAGATTGTACAGTGTTCTTGATTATGCTGATATTTAATTTTTCTCTATTGTGATTAATATTCTAGAGGAGCCAGAACAGTGTTATTACTCATTGGTTAGAGTTACCTCCCACCATGCCTGACAACTTCAGGTCTAGCCCCAGAATTCCCATGGAGAAGGGAAAGAATCCAGGTCATGGAACACTCAGCCCTCTCCAAATGAAGTAAATGCAAAAAATTAAAATATATCCACATGCATGTCTAAGAAGAAAATTTTCTTGTACTTTTGATGTTTATGACTAAATATTTAGGGCAAAATATTGTGATATCATTAGCTTTCAAATTATTCAAGAAAATGTATATTGAAGAAGAACAGAAACAATAGATAAACAAAATGAATATTTTAAGATGTTAAAAATGACTTACCTATGTAGAACAAATAAGAAGATTTATATTTGCTTTCTATTTTTTCTGCATGTTTAAAGTTTTCCTAAGAGAATATTCTAATTTAATGTACAAGCTCCCGTTCAGTGATAACTATATGCAATTTTCCAACCACTTGTTAAATGAGAAATATTAAAATAAAATATTTATTATATAGAATCATTTTTTGATATATATGTATATATCAAAACTTTACAAATGTAAGTAAAACAATGTATTATAGAATAATTTATTCTTCTTCTTCTGAATATGTCAAATGAGCAGGTACAGGAGAGTAAAGTTCTGGTCCTTCCATGAGAATTCAATTAAAATTCACCAGGTTTTGCCTTTAATTGAATAATTGTAACATTTATAAGTTATAATATATAATATCTCTGACTAGAGTGTAAGTCTTTTGTCTCATTTACTTAATAGGTAGACACTGAGATGTTTGTTCAAGTACTGTATTTACCAAGTTAGCTTTGGTATAATTACAAATAATTTCTTGACACAAAGGAATCTTGGAATGACCAAAGCTAAATTTTAATGCACTTCCTTTATCAAAAGATAAGAGGTACCCCGTGTATATTTTATCTATATTATTTTCTAAGTTAAATAATATTTCAGAGAGTTCATATTATTTAGTTAAAATACAAAAAAGAACTTATACATTTCCAAAGTTCGGTATGTTTGTTTCCAGGAGGGAATATGTGGTGAGTTACTGGAAGATACTGTAAAAACTCCTCATAAAGATAGACTTGCAGTGGTTCTTACTGGAAAAAAGGTAGTGAAACATGCTTCTTCGAGATACAGTAATCGTACGTCAGGATGTTACTTTGGTCCTTTCATGTTATCTTAAGCCTATCAGAAAAGTGATAAAGGTATAAAATGCCTTATAAAACTGAACAGTGTCAAAATTTCCAAATCCCTGACACTAATCAGCAGAGTTATTAGAGAACTGGAAAGCTGATGTCAGTTACTGGAATTTGGGCAGTCACATACTATCAATGAAAGCTAATCATCTCATGACCTGTACAATTATTGGGGCCAATAAATTTTTTTTATCAGAAAGCTGTGTTGATTTTTATTTGGTTTTAAACTCTCATATTGATCTTGGGTTAATTTCGTGGTGTATATCATGCTACTATTGGTGCTTTATAAAGGTTATTGTTCTCTGTTGATTTTTATTTTAGGGTAAACTAGTTATAATACAAAGTATTTTTCTGCATAGCCAAAATAAAGATTTTGTTTCCATCTGATTTTCTTCAAATTTACTCAAACACCGTGCATGTGCCAGCCTAATTCTGCAGTCCAAAAGCGTATTTCATATTTTTTTTTGTAGGACTTTAGACAGGAATAAGAAGGACTTCTATAACTATGTTGGTTTTCATCTTATGAATTATTTTTATGATTCACAATCTAGAGTCAATAGCAATTATCTTGTCATTTATCAATGCACCTCTCCCTGACCTGCATGAAACTGGAGATTGACCCTAAGGTCTCAAACTTTCTAGGCAAGGACACTCCAAAGCTGTTTCTCCAGCCCTTTTTAGCTTTGAGCAGAGCCTCACTAAATTGTCCAACTTGCACTAAATTCATGACCCTGCCTCAGCCTCCTGAAGAGCAGGGCTTATTGGCCTGTGTCACCAGGTTTAGTTTGTGTCTTCATTTTTTTAAGGACTAAAGAGTGAAAAATACAAAAAATTGATATCATGCCAAAGTCCTGATTCTCTCAATGCAAGCCATTATGAATTGTCTACTTTTCTAACTTAGACTTCAATTATTTATTGTACATGGATAGATCAATGAACTGAATGCAGTATTATTTTCATTTATTGCATGTGTGTACATGCATCACAATTTATATAACAACCTGAAGAAGTTCTTTTGTTCATTCAGGCTTGGATTTTAAAATACCTTTATAGTGAGATAAATAGTTTTCTTTTGTCCAATTTATCCATAGCTCAACATTTCTTACATAATTTTTCAAAAATGTGTCAGTTCCTCTATTGGTGAAATTAACTCTGTTTTGTCAATTTCAAATGTCTAAGTTATCACATTGAAATCTCTGGAGTATGAATACATTGCTAATGAAAACAATATTTTCTCAATCTTCACCCTATAAGAGAAGGGTAAAGAAACATCTATAAAGGGCCAGAGAGTGAATAGTTTGAACTCTGCTGGCTATGTTCTCTTGACATAGAAACTCGGCCATGACAGCATGAAAGAAGCCATGGAAATGAAGTAATAACATGTCTGAATTTCAGATAAACATGAATCGTGAACACTGGAATTCAAATTTCTTATACTTTTCGTCACAAACTATTATCCCTTTGCTTATTTTCCAACTACTTAAGAATACAGAAAATATCCGTGTTTGATGATCAATGATAAAACAGGCAATGGGTTAAATTTGGGTCACTAATATGAGGCATAACAAGTGAAAAATAAATTAATCAAACCAGAGCACACTAATACAATTTGGTGAGTGCTTGGAAGGACAAGCATATAGTGATTTTTAAGAACATGAAAAGAAGCATATAAACTAGCTTATAAAAGAAAAAGCAAGTTGATTCTGACTTCAGAGGCCAGTGATTTTTCTATTTGGAACCAAGAAACAATGATTAGTAGGAGAAGCCAAACTAACCATTATCAGGTAATGAGCGCCTGAAAAAATGCATTCATTACAAACACACTTTCTTCCAGGTAACTGCGCAGTCTAAGGTTTGTCTAAGTAACATTTCTGAAGATAAGTGGTATGTAAACAAAGAGGTGAGTTTCAGATACTCCTCTCTAAACTAACTTCTTCCATCCCCTCAAATAATATCCAAATTCTAATTGATAAAGAAGAAATGTAAAATTCTGGTCAAACATTCATGTATGAATCCACAGTCATTGTCAGTATCCGATGTCTAGAGTGAGGTATAGATACTGGTCTGCAAACAATGTATAAGGACAAATGCCATGTCCAAGTTGACTCACATATCTATGAGTCAAGGTTTGGCCAAGTTCAAGGTATAGGTCTAATAGCAGATCTAATATCTAGACCAAATCTATTTCTAAGGTAATGGTTTAGGAGATATAATGATATAGGCATATAAGATCAAAACACAGTTCTTAATTCAGAATTATGTCTTTGTTTAGGACTGATATCTATGTTCTATATCCAAGGTTATTTTCAAATGAAGAACTGAAGTATAAATTCACTAAGAAGGACTAAATTAATGTATGGAAAAATATGGGTGGAGCTTTAGGTTTTATGCCCAGTTCTAAGGTCCCATTTAAATGATAAATTCAGGTTAAGGTACAAGACCAAAGTTTTGGTAGCAATATCTCAGTTTGAATTAACGTTTCAGTGTAAAAATCAGAAGCTTAAAGTTCCAATTACAATCTCCAAATTCAGTACAGGAATATAGTACATGTCTGCAGTCTGACAAAATGCATGTGTCCTTGGTCAGTTTGAGGTTCATGACATAAGGTCTAGTTCAACAGCAGGTCTAGTTTCAAGTCTTATTTTAGTTCCATGTTCAAGATCAAAGTTCTAAGTTGTCCTTCCTGCTTATGTCTCATGACATTTTGATAATATTAGTAAACTGTTACAATTTTTATCTGCCTTTTTCCTTCTCTCTCTCCAAACTAACTTATGCAGATAACTCAAGACTTCTACTTTTATTGAATTTTTTATTTCTCTAATTTGGCCATCTACTAATTCTCCAATATTTTTATCTATTTTTCCCCTTTCTTCGTGTTGCAGTGTATGCTGATTTTCCAAAATAAAGTTCAGAAAAATAAATTACTCTCAAATTTGTTTTCTTAGATGTGAAATCCTTTTTGTTTCTGTGTTGTAGCTACTCTTAGAGGACAGAGATCTCATGGGAGCTGGCCAGGTCACAATATGCGTGCACAGAGACTCATCAGTGAAATGAGGAAGAGCTCTGTGACAGACATGACCATAGAATGTGAAGAGAACTTACATAGCTTCAGGAATTTATTACATAGTAAATCCTAATCTCTTGGACCTATATCTTATTGTCAACCATGGTTTCTCTCTGATGTTCATCCATTTGACTATGGGATATGTGATATAAATATTAGGAAAATTTATTTTAATTCTTCTTGATAATCCATGTAGGACATAGAAGCCTTCAATAAGAGGTAAATAGTTTCTTCATTTGGTTACCAATAAGATGTTAAGGTCAGAATTAGAAATTAGATTCATAATTCATATGAATAAATAATCAAACAAAGGTATTTGAGGATAATGTAAAATTTATAATTGAGACAATAAACATTACTCTATTATAAAATGAAACTAAGTATAAAACATTTAATAAATGTTTTACTAAAATAAAAAATACTCTTAAGGCAAAATCTGGAGCCCATATTATATTTTATATTCAAAATATACCTAGTACAAAATGATTTTCTTAAAACTGATTTTAAAAGACCAGCAATTCAACAACAACAAAAATTTTCAAGAAATACAGTCTTGTGAATCACCATAAAGGAAACACTTTCTCTTAAACACACAAAATCATGATCAACGTATTGTCATATTTATTATTATAAATAGGGTAATACACAATAAAAATTGTAAACTAAAACATATTGGATCACATGGAATCATTCTGTTCTTAATGTTCAATTTTTCTAAAAACCTGTAACTTATTATAAAACAGTCTATTAATTCACATAAGATTATGTTGAATCTATCAGACTAAACCAGCTCTAGAGATCTAATTACAAATGGTGTGAGCATAGCCATGGAGAAATGGAATTCTTATACATGAAATGAGGAAAGATAAACTGGTGTCACACTTCCTTCTCTGTAGGTCAATTCGGTCATATTTACTAAAATTAAAAATGTATGCTCCTTTGCTCTAGAATTTTAATTTCTATATTTATTCTGAAAATGTGATTATATGCATCCAAAATTAATTATATTGAAAGTCATCCATTGAAATAATATTAAGTAATAGAAGAAGAATGGAAAGAAGCTAAATATACATCAAATTCAGTGTAATCTTGACTCAGTCATATATAGGACTATACTTTCTGAATCAGATGTGTTCTGGCATTTAGAATATTTAGATTAAAAGGGAAGGTAACAGCATGTTGTTTGGTGCTCCCAGGAGACACTGAGTCAGACACTCCTTATAACATCAGCATTATATAGCAATATGTTTGAAAAAAAAAGTATTAAGTGATATATATTAAAAGCACAACTGTCTGTAGTTTGGATTGCTGGCTTGTTAGTTTAGTTAAGGCTGAGTGAGACAGCTTTGTTGATGTAAGAAGAATGAGGAAACTCAAAGATAGCCATTCCCTAATTTCTCAAAACCATGAATGCTGGTGTTATATGTTATTATGTTTGGTTACCTCATTGGGTTAAATAATAATAGGAACTTTATAGATGCAATAAACATAATGGAAACTGATAAGGAGAATTACCATGTAGCTTCTGGATTGGCTTAAACTAAGTAGTTATATAAGTGCTTAAAACTAGATTACTTCGCCTGGGTGAAAAAAGAGATAAGAATGAGAGACGTAGCAGAAGGTAGACCCAAAGAAAGATTCCATGCACTCTTCCTGACTAAAAGTTGGAAGTTACAAAACAGAATGTAGGTTTTTTAAGAAACCAAGAAAGGATGACAGTCAGCAAGGCAACTGAGCATATGAAGGATCCCATGAGTCCTGCAAACTCTAGGGATGGAAGCTTACCTCCACCGTGTAGCTGGCTCAAGGAAGACCCCTATTTTATAAAGCAAATATATGGGCCAAAATGTTTTATTAAACTGTGCTTATACTTGATGCTCTTAAATGTAAAATATTTTCATTTTGTTTAAGGTGCTAGAAGGGAATGTATGTGTATTTGTATGTGTGTGTGTGTGTGTGTGTGTGTGTGTGTGTCTGTGTGTGTGTGTGTGTGTGTATGTATTCATTCACCTGTTCAGGTCAGAGTAATCTATTTTTAATCATTTATATAGTTAATTAGATTTGACCAATTCAGAAAATACACGATAATTCTCCTTATCAGTGTCCATTATGTTCATTGCATTAAATATCTTTGGTCGTTTAACCCAATGATGTAACCAAACGTGCCATGTAACACCAGAACCTATAATTTTGAGGATTTAAGATATGGCCATCTTTGAGTTTCCTTACTTTCCCTAACCAAAGATGTTGCCTCACTCTATCAACTTCAACTAACTAACCAGAAGTAAAGACATATGTGGTTTTCAGCACATGTCACTTAATGTGTTTTTAAAATATTATCTTTGCATAATATTAATATACTTAACACAGAAGGGCTAATTCAGATCCTTCTAATATCAGATAGATGATAGACAGAAAAATAGATGATAGTTATAGATAGATGGGATAGATATATGATAGATAGATAAATAGATACATTATGGATGATTAGATAGATGATATAGATAGATAGATAGATAGATAGATAGATAGATAGATAGATAGACAGACAGATAGATAATAGCTGATCTGAGAAATCAAGAAGTGCCCTTCCAGTAACTGAAAGGATAAAGACTGTTGTTTTTTCTCTCCATTATACAAATTTCCTTGACAACCTGGGCTCCAGGAGATGAGCAGCCTCATGGCCACTCAACAGTTTCCTCACCATGTCTCCCTTGACTGTATCATGGAGGTAAGCCTAGGGAAGTATAAAGCGACCTACTCTACTCAGACAAAAGCCAAGAGACACATGACTGTGAAACTGACACATTGATGTCTGGCCCTAAGTCAATGTTCAATAAAAGTTTGTACCCATCCTCTTTAATCAATATCATAAATCTGACTTCCTATGCACAAGAGACAATCATAATTGATGGTTACATTTCAAAGACAAAACAGTCAATTTCTTGGGCAAGACTTCCCGCCTATTTCTTAGAAACCATGCCCATAATTTTATGAGTCTTTTAATTAATCTTCTGTCCAAGAATGTATTGATTTATTTTTGAATCAGTCAGTTGGCATCTGTGATTGCTGATTCCAAATGAAACCAATATTTAAACACCAAAATCATTACAGCCTTAATGTTTGTGAAGGAGCAGTACTTCTCATTACAGACCCCCACATTCTGAGAGCTTCCAGCTATGAGGCATTGCACGATTTTCAGCCTTGATATTTGAGGAGCAAGTCAGCAGCTGTTTTACTCAAAATTATTAAAAATTTTCACCCAAGATTCCCATTTCCTTATTACAGTTACACACTAATTTTGAACTGTAGTGAAGGAACTTTGGAAAATCTAATTAATATTGTTAATTAACTGGTTTTAAAATAGGTATATTACCTCAGACTATCAGAGTGGGTCCAAGGTATCCACATGAGCCTTTAAACTCAGAAGAAGACAAAGCCAGTCAGTGAGCTCTGGCAGAAGGGAGGAGATAGGACACAAAAGGCAAAGTCATAGAAGTTCAATGTGAAGACTACCCATTATTGCTGACACTGGAAACAGAGGAAGAACATTAGCTATGGGACGTGAGACCACAGAAGCTATCCGCAACTCACCGCTGAGAAGGCAAAGCATCAGAGACATGATGCCCTTGACAGTGACAAACTGAATTCACAAACAAACTGAATTAGCTTGACAGCAGATTTCATCCTTGGAGCCCACAGAAAGGAATACAGCTTTGTGGAAACATGGGTTTCTCTGCAGAATAGAATAAAACTGAAGCATGTTGTACACACACTTCTCCAATAAAGCTGTATGAGATAATAGAAAGCCATTAAATCACTAAATGAACAATTACTTGTCACGGTCATTCCACAAGGGAGGAATGAAGGCATACCAAGAGAAAACTGGACTAAACGGAAACCAGTCCCAAGCAAGACAGACATTAAACCTTCCACTCTGTGTCTGGCATCTGGGGCATGAGTGTCTAGGTGGCACATTTTTAAATCCTTCTGCTCTGCTTTTTGCTCCATAGAATCATGATGTAACCTTGGTTAAACACAACCCGTATTTATCCACGCCTCCCGCCACCTGAATGCTATGCTGTCATGACGTATGTTCCTCCAAACAAATTATCTGTTATTTGTTAATTCAACCCCATTTAGGCCACAGACAGGCTACAGCTAGATTCTTTGCCAGAATATGACAGGAATGGCCCCTAGTCCAATTCTAATAGAGTCCCTTTTCCCATCTAAATCTCTTGAGCATCATCGTTCCTCTCCACATTTCTATTGGCATTCTAGTCCTTTTAACCCCCACCAGAATGGTCTGTGGCAATCATTTCAAGCATTCTAGATCTCATCTCTAACCTTTTCCAAATTTTTCACACAAGCCAGTTCCAGAGGCCTCAGAATCACATGGTAAGATTTATCAAGGCAATGGTTGAGTCTCTCTGCCACCAGCTTTCTGTAGAGGTTATTTTTGTATCTATGACCAAATGAAAGAAAGGTTTGTTTGGGCTAATGGTTTCAGGGAGGTATATCCATAGCACAGGGGAAAGTACAGCAGAGTCACTCCATCCGCAGGGTGAGGAACATGAGGCTATGGGCTGCTCACATCATAGTTAACCAGGAAGCACAAGCACAAGCAAGAACCAAGGGAGGATACAACCTTAAAAGGCACATCTCTTGTTCTTATTCTTATTCTTATGAGAATTTCATGCATGTGTACAATACATTTAGGTTTCATTTACCCCCACTAACCCCTCCCCACATCCCTACCATGTCGATCCTCCCAACTTCATATCTTTTCTTTTTTCAGTAATTCACTGAATCCAATTAATGCGACCCAAATGGGTATAGAGCATAGGCAACCAGGGGTCATAAACCTGGAGGAAACTGTGCTGGATAGCTTTGGTGTCAACTTGACCCACTTGGGTGGAGGGAGCTTCAACTGGGGAACTGCCTCCATTGGACTGGCCTGTTGCCACACCTATACATATACATTATTTTCTTGATTAAGTGTTGCAGGAGGGCCCAGCCCAATGTGGGGTGTGCCATCCCTGGACAGATTATTCTCTATTGTAAGAAGGCAGACTGATCCTGGGATCAGCCGATCAAGCCAGTAAGTAGCATTCCTCCATGGTCTGTGCTCCAGCTCCTGCCTCAAGATTCCTGCCCAGAGTTCCTACTTTGGACTCCCTGATGAACTGTGTGAAACTGGAGATGTACGTAAAATAAACTTTCTCCTCCCCATGTTGGTATTTGTCAAAATATTTTGTCACAGCAATGGATAAACAAAGCAGACAGAAATTGACACTACCTACCCCAGCAGCTTTCAATGACTAGGAGGTCCTAGTTAGGTCCTTCATGAGTCTCTCTCCTATCCGTATTGACTGACTTGATCTGGTGCAGGCAACCACAGCTGCTGGAAGTTCATGTGCACAATGGTCCTGTCATGTCCAGAAGAAACTTTCACAGCAATCCTTCCCAACCCCTGGCTCTTACAGTCTTTCTGTTCCCACTTCCATGATGTTCCCTGAACCTTGAGTACCGGGATTGTCATTTCGATGTCAGTTAGGGCCGTGCACATCACAGCTGCATGTTCTCCGCACATTGATCAGTTTTGAGTCTCTGTATTGAACGTGTCTCCTGAAGACTATACCATCTCCCCAAATAACACCGTCCACCAAGGACCAAGCATGCAAACTATGAGTCTCTGAGTGGCATACCACATTCAGTCTACAATAGTGTTTTCTAGAGAATATAAGCAACTTTTACAAAATTCATTTTCTACTTCCTTAGTTCCAACACATATTCTTCATTTGATTTGTCTTCCTATATACTTATTCTTCGTATGTTTATTTGTTGGTTGGTTGATTGATACAATATCTTCACAGATCCAAGACTTGGATGCCTGCATTTTCATTCACTTATGAATAAAAAAAATGTTCTAACTCTTAAAACTGCCCTAGAAAAGGATTGGAGAATGCTCCTCAAGTCATGTCTTCATTCCCCTGAATACTTTGAACTTTCTGCCTGGCGTCTGAGTTGGAAGACTGTACTGGTGATACGTAATCTATTATTTCTTGACTTGCTCTGGTGTAGGAGGCGGCAGCAGTATCTGGAGTGAACTGGCATAAACTGGCAGCTGGCGGCTGCTAACTCTAATTTGGGTAAGTGGTTTATCTTCTTGCCAAATTGGAAACACCATCTGCCTGAGGCCTGCGTGTGCTCCCTTGATTGTGTTGGACAACTCCAAAGTTCATTCTTTCCCTTGTTTTGAGGAAAGCAAATTCTTTTGTGAGGAAATCATGGAACCACAAGATTTCCTCAGCTCACAACTTTGTGCTGCTGGTTAACTTATCTCGACTGACTGTCATATGCTCCCGTAAACCTGGAAAGCTGTTTTCAAATGCTCTGCTGCATTCTATTCTTGTACCCCTTAGGATTTTTGAAAGTGAAGTATCCCAAGTAGCTTTAGAAATGGAGGTTGTTATGTTTGGGATTTTGGTTTTATTCATAAAAATTCAGAAGTAAATAAATTTATGAAAGAATTTATTTTCTACAAATGACCCAAGATAACTGTAAAGCTGATCTTTCTATCTCCCTGATAGTTGAATATTGTTAAAGGTGACTGATGGACACTTATACTTGATTGCATTTGGTTTCATCTTTTATGTGTTTAAATTTTCTGTGTACAATTAAAATGAAATCCCAATAGGAAACTCGTTAGTTATCTCGCTCTGCCCTTATTTTTACAAAAACTGAGTGTAGGACCAGCAAAAGAGATCAACAGGTAAAGATGATCAACCTACAATCCTAGTGATGAGAGCATGATTCCTAGAATTCATGTACAGTTGATAAGAGAATCACCTCCATAATTCTGTCTTTTGACATACACAGACACATGCCATGGCATGTTCTCTCTCTCTCTCTCTCTCTCTCTCTCTCTCTCTCTCTCTCTCACACACACACACACACACACACACACATACATACACATTTAAAAACTTGCTGTGGCCTTTCCTACTTTCCATGTTGTATGTTTGATCACTATGATGTATATGAAGAGGTCCCACACTTACATTTTGTGTCATCAAAGCTGTCATGAGGAGCTGTGTCAGATTAACAAAGGAGAGATTTTACTATTGTCTTTCATGCTTTGGTCCATTCAATAGAGTTGCTTTGGAGAAAGAGTAAATTAAATAAGCACCTTTATTGCTGAAAACCTGCTGAGAAGAGCATTTATCAATTTCTTTGAGCAGGAGTATCAGTATTTCTCTAAAGTCACTAAAATACAACCTGTACTCACAACAATAACTTCCCCATAAATCACTGATAATTAAAATTACTAGGAGAGAGCCATAGAAATATTCACCAACTTTTCAAATTTGTTAAATACGCAAGTCCTTTCTTTTAAATCCTTCTATAATGCAGTTATATCTTTTTGCTTTTTTCTTTCTTTTCTTTCTTTATCTCTTTCTTTCTTCTTGTAGAACAGGTTCTGACTATATATAATCCAAGCTGACCTTAAAACCACTATCATCTTTCTTCAGCTTACCTAATAATAGTCCTGCAGACATTTGCCACTACCTCCACCTGCATCTATTCCTGGAAACATAAGACCTCCATCCAATAGATTAGAGCACCCTCACAATAAGTTACTTACTTAAATATTCTTACCTTCATCAAAGGGGACTTTATTATAAGGAGCAATTGAACATGAGGCAACGCTGAAATAACATGTCCATAAAAATACACAGAGATTATACAATGATTAGAAAACTCTTGTTGAATTCAGAAATATAACACTATGATGATCTGCATCTGTGAGAACTGCAGAAATGTGTCTTCTGTTATAGTTTGAATATGAAATGTCCCCCGAGGCCTATGTTTTGAGCATGTATCTTCCAAGCTTGTGAGCTATTCTGGCAACTTAAGGAGAGAACGTCTAGCTGAAGGATGTAGGTCACTGGAAATATGGAAATATGTTCTTGTGGGCTGTATCTTGTGCTAGGATCTCTC
Source organism: Eospalax fontanierii (assembly GCA_035773235.1). Lineage (NCBI taxonomy): Eukaryota > Metazoa > Chordata > Mammalia > Rodentia > Spalacidae > Eospalax > Eospalax fontanierii. The sequence continues at coordinate 45,324,426 of CM069547.1, read as the reverse complement.
TCTCTCTCTCTCTCTCTCTCTCTCTCTCTCTCTCTCTCTCTCTCTCTCTCTTCCCCATGGGTTGATCTTCATGTCTTCCTCACCGCAAAAGACTGACATCTCTCAAATCATGAGCTAAATCTTTCCTCTTTTTGAGTTGTTTATTTCAGACATTCTGTCACAAAGACTGGAAAACTAGTAAATAGAGAATCGTTACCAAAAGTGAGAATATTGGATTAGTTAATTCCTACCATGTTATTCTTAAGCCTTTGGAAACAATTTGCAAAAGGAATATGGTCAAGTTTGGAAAAGCAGCCCAGGCAAAGAATACGATACCTAAGCTGAATCTAATGGGTTGTGCTGGTGGGAATGGGGAAGACCAGAAAGCCAGTGGAAATATACACAACAGAAGTTGTTGAGAGGTTTCAGACTGGAACAAGGCCCCCATTTCACATTGTTGTGGGGGCTGATTTCATTTCATTTGGGCAAATAATTTGCTATATTTTGTTTTCCTGAAAGTGTAAGAAAAGGCTAGTTTTTTTTTTTTTTTCTTTCAATGATAAACGTTATTCTACACCTGACATTCTGCCATGGTCATTAACTGCTTTTAGCCAGATTTACAATGAAATTGAGAGTGTAATCACATAGGATAAATTTTTTAATTTTATTTTTTATTGAATTTTGGTGTATTTCATAAATATCTCAATCATGTTTATACTCACTTGCCCCACTGAATTTCAGGCATTCTGTCATCTATGTTAAGGTTTACCAATTCAAATTAGTGTCCCCTGATGTCCCTTGGTGCAAGTTCATTCAATAGGGTCTAGTCAGTCTATTTTGTTTGTTTAAAACAGGGCTTGGGATTGTCTTGCGTTCTCTCCCATTCATTCACTGGGAAAGTTGAAGCAGTCAGCTGCAGTTTTCAGTTGAGCTTTCCCATGAATGAACTTCTGGGCTCCAATTTCCCACGGAAGGCATTTTAGTCATGAAATAACAATAGTAACTTCAGTTGGAAATAGTTTACATTCCAGCTGTTCTCAAGAACACAATGCTTTTAATACCTTTAGCTCCTTGTTGATTTTTCTCCTCTCCATTACAGAGAGAACCTGACCTAGGAAGAGGAGGGTAGGAGAACTGGAGGAGACGAGGGAGGGCCTTCTCTCTCCCAGAGTCTAGTTCCAACAGTATTAAACATCACATGACCATTTGCCAATATTATTTGCACTACACAGTCATATGTCTTATAATACATATCATTGTAGTGTATTAGAAACTGTATTAGAAGGAGCTTTTGGCCCTCACTTCAGAGGAGGATTTTGAGGTAAGGAGCTGATATTTCCATGTGGAAGATCTCTCTTCCCAATCTGTAATAGAGAACTCATTCTCTATTACAACCTCCCATCACCAAAACTTCCTTTGCTTCTTTGCCGTTGGGGCATTTGACCTTAGTAGCAATTGCTCTAATATGAAAATGGTTCCTTTTTCAGCTAGATAGAATCCAACTGACAAGAAAAATATAGGCTCCTCCTTGGAGAAACATGAGAAAGGTGCTCACAGATCCACCCACACAAGATGAATACATTGTATTTAACATGTCCTCTTTAATTTATGATACAGATACTAGCTTTCTTGTTCCTTTCTGTGCTAAATCAGCCTTACTAGAGCTGTATCACCTTTATTTCTCTTTCTAACATTTCAACTTTAATTCTCCAATCCCTCTACTATCCTTTTATCTTTGTAAGGTTCGAGAGATGCAGCAGACAAGAAGGGACCAGAGTCTCTGCTGGGAGCTAACACGACCCAGTTTTATTAAGAGAAGACCAGCTGGGACAAGCTTCTCCGCACCCACGAGTGGAGAGATGCTAGCCCCTCCTGAGGGACTAGCTTCCCCAAAGAGATGGGGAAGGCTAACCCCTCACCCCCATCTTGGGGCCGGGGCTCTCGAGAACCAGGCTGTCGTGCCATTCTCCAGATCTGGATAGAGGATCTCCCTCAGGGAAAGTGCGAGAGGCAAACTCCCCAGGAGAGCGAGCTAGGCTGAAAAGCCCAAGTCCCAGTTCCAGTCCCCAAAGCCTCAAAGCCTCAAAGCCTTTTAAAATACCCTCAGCCCCCTCCTGGCTTTTAGGGGAGGGGGGTTGGGATTGCCATGACATCTGATTAATGTTTAAGGTAAGCTGCTGGCAAGGAAGTAGTCCTTTTTACAGCTGTTTGTGAATCCCTGGTGGGGACCTTATTTATTCAAAAGTCAGCTCTTTTCTCAGATATCTCAGATCTCAGAGGCACCTGAGAATCTGGTTTGGAACTGCTGGGGGAGGGGTTGGAGGGTCCAGTCACACCTAACAATCTTCATCTCATCTTACTGTATCATTGTGTCTACTCTAGTCAGATCCATTTTGCTGCTTGTTCTTTACTATTTTACAGTAGTAACAAAAGGTGTACTGCTGAGATTAGCAAACACCAGTGTCTTTATTCCAATAATGCTGTCAACACTACTAGAATACACCAACTATCTTTACTTAACAAGCCCCCTCTTCCCCTCCTCTCCCCTGAGGGGATAGGACAAGGTCAGGCTCAAACTGAGGTTTAAGATTAGCAGCAAGGTTTGAGCCAAGGTTCAGGGCCTAGAAAGGTCAAAGCAACGCTATTTGTCTTCTCCTTCTCCTTTTTCTGTTTTTTGTCTTGCCTTATGACTCCTTGAAGAGAAGTCACACTAAGACACATGACATACCAGGCAGAGGAGATAGACAGTCTATAAATTATTTGTTCACATGCAATTTAATTGACAACATTGGAAGTTTCCCTGAGTGAACTGAAGACTCCTCTGAGCTGCTCAGATTAGCCCCACATGGCAATAGCATGTGCATGTGCAGTTAATTTACTGCCCTCTCCCAGACTTCGTTGACACCCTCCCAAGGACGGACTCGAGACTCCAGAAGCGGCATTTGTAGCTCTTGTCATCTCTTCTAGCCTTCATCACAGATACGTAACCATTCGAATCAGTGAGTCTCACACCTTGGCCAGTGATGAGCTGCTTGCCCTGTGCGCACAGAGCTCCCTTGCCAGCCGAGGTCATTGTGCTTAGGCTGCCTCTACTTTTCCACCTTCAAAGAACTCCAGGGCAAATCTGTGTCAGATTTACTCACGAGATCTTTTCAGAGGCTCCCAAAGATCTGTTACAGATTTTTGTTTCATAGATTCTCAGACAACCTGATTCCATTTCTATAACCCAACAACTGCTAACAACACTTTGTGACATTTCTTTTTGTTCTCTAGATTATTTTTCTTGATACACATACACACACACACACACACACACACACACACACACACATATATATATATATCTTTATAATCAGTTGTTTTCTTTGAAGCATTCATGGCATGATTCTAAGAAGTTTTTTTTTTTTACATTTATTTATATTTGTTAATTTATGTGTGAGTGTGTATGCATATCTGTGCACAGGTTCCCACAGAGGCCAAAAGACAGCATCGGATCCCAAGGACCCAGTTACAGGTGGGTGTGAATCAACCAATGTGGATACTTAGGAACTAAACTTTAGTCCTCTGAAAGAGCAGTGAATGCTCTTAACCACTGAGCTATCTCCCCAGCCCCCTGAGAAGGTTTAGTGCCAAAGTGACATTTTCTTTGAATGGCTACTCCTTCCTTCCTTCCTTCCTTCCTTCCTTCTTTCCTTCCTTCCTTCCTTCCTCGACATTGTTATTCCATTACTGGGAATAGCCAACGGTTAAGCATTTTTCCTGGCATGGCATCACCCAGTTCCTCATTGTTGGTCTCCTAATCCTAGGTCAGAAATAGAAATAACAAAGAAATGGAATCCTTTAGCAGGAGCACAAGCCTTACACAAGCTGTTGCCTTCCTCTCCTGTCTGGCAGTGTGCATCTCCTTAGAGATGCTCTTCATAGAGTCATTAGTCCTGATTTTATTTTGTCCGTGGCAATTTTCGGATGGATATGCACTAACATAAACAAAGCTTTCTGCCCTGTATCTCTCACCCACCCAACACAAGTAATCCCGAGCCTTCTCAGATTTGTTTTACTAATGCAAAGACTATACATGATTTGTAGTACATATTCTTACTTCAGAATCAAGAATCAAATGATGTTACAAGCACAGACTCACAAGTACAAAAATCAGGCATTGTGATCAGGAGCGGGTCTTTCACAGTCCAGGGATCTCAATGTATTTTCCCTATCAAGAGTTTTGCCAAACATCTCTGAGACAGGGAGGAGTCAGTTCTTCCAAGTTAGGAAAAGGTAAGCTTTGTCGCTTCTGAACTCTTAGCAAAGAAAGCAAGACCTGCCAGTGGTGGGCAAATATCAGTCAAAGTGAGTTCTCGTCTTCTGCATGAACAACAAGCATTCCGAGAGCAGACAGCATGGAAGGTGGGTAGGGTGCGCTCAGATTTGTGCACGAGGGGTTGACTCACTCTTGGGCATCTGATGAGTGTGGTACTGCCAAGGTGTTCTCTACGTCTCCGTATTTCCTATAGTCTCTGCAGGCCAAACAGCTCTGAGGTAGACTCAAGTCAGCTTCATGTTATGCTTTGTCTTTGGAGACATTACTGAATTTCTGCTTCTAACAACTCTGCAAATTTAACATTCTTAAAATTGTGTTGTAGAACAGGTTTTTGTTTTCTTTCAAGGGAAATGAATGTGTTGTCTCTAGCATATCGTTCAGGTTATGAGATTCTAGTACTGTCAATTGAAATTTGGTAACAAAATGTATGTTTGTGCACACGCACATAGACATATGCATGTACATATACCTTCATGTATGCATACATACATATATTCCTGTCAGGTAGAAGTTTGACTTGCTTTCACTCAACACCCCCAACCATGTAAATTTGTTTTGATCTCATGTTTCAGTTAATCGAAGCATTTCTTCTACTCATACAAATCTGTGGCACTTGTTTATAATTAGTAATTTCTAAGTTAATATATAAGTAATGTGTTTTACTATTCTATGAATACTGTATGAGTCATTATTATTATTTTTTAATTTGCCCCTTTTCTTTAAACCTGTTCTGGAAGATTCACTTCCCCTGAAAAACATCCTCCACTCTGCTTTCCTGTCGCAATATCACTTGTACTCAGTTACATAATTACACGATTTTTTCCCCCTCCCCTAATATCTCCTCCTCCTGGCCCATGACAACTTTTATGTTTCATGAATTATATATAATTAAATCCAGGTTCGACATATGAGACAAAACATTCAGTGTTTGTCTTTCCGGCTGGTTTATTTCGCTCAAAATGATTTCAGGTTCCACTTTCTTTCTCTTCATGTTTGGTACCACTTAGAATAGTGGCAGCAGAAAGATGGGCACAGTAGCAGGTGGCACTCTCTAGTGTTACACTCTCGCTTAACCCTGAAAATGTTACGGCCCTGTGTAGGCCTAGGAAGTGCACATTCCACCCCTTCACTGCAGCTGGTGTTGCGGCTTCCAGGCAGGCCTAGAGATGGGGGGCTCTGGAGCTCCTGCAGCAGCCAATGTTACAACTCTGAAATAGTTCCAGGAAGTAGACTTTTTATAGCCCTTCACACCAGCCATTGCCTGAGATCCCCCCAGAGTCTAAGATCCCGGTCCTTAAGATACAGCAAGCTCTGCAGTGTTCTCCTGGAGACCGTGGCCTGTGATTTCTCTTTCCTGTCTCTGCAACCTTTCGTCCTTCTTTAGTCTTAGCTCTCTACCATCTCTTGCTGTCTCTCTAATCCTGCCACGTTTCGTCCTCCTGCCCTGGCCTCTGGATAACTGTTCAGCTGCTTCTTAAGCTTGAACAGCCAGCGCCTAAACGCTTTTACAGCTTAGTGTGTCGGTGGCTGCCACTACAACTCCTCTGCCTCTGCCATCCCTCACTGCTTCTTCCTTCATGACACTAGCTCAGCCCATGCTACTGAACTTAGGCAAGAAGAGCCTTTTATTGGGCTTACTGGTTCAACTACAGGAAACATCATGGGAAAATGTCTCACACCCATCTCACTAAATGAACGGGAACATCCTGCTTATGTAACCAGAGAAGGACTGTTTGAACCAGTCAGTCCTCCCTCTCAACAGCAGTCACCGGAGTCCCTCTGTGCTAGGCCACCTGGAACAGCCTGATCTAGGTGTAAACGATTGCAGGATAGTCTAGAGTTCACAAGACTTGTGATAGCAAATAATGTCTTGTTTTGTATGATGTCTTTCAAAGAGTCCCAACTGTGGCTGCACATTCCGGAGAGCTGGCAATCAACCAGCTGGGAACATCATACAGTTTCTTCCAGGCATGCTTCAGATGGCTGACGCTGACATAAGAGTAATGTGATTGGCAGTCTGAGTGAAATTCCTTTAAGTCAAGGCAGTGAGGGATGGTCCAATAGCCTCATTCCCACAGTCTTTGCTTATTTACAGGAAAATATGCACTAAGAGTACTTACAATAAAGATATAAGGAACCTCTCATTAACACTACAAGCAGAAATGAGCAGGGTTTTAAAGATTTATTATTATTTTTGATTATGTGTATATGTGTATATGTGTGATACATGCATGTAATGGCATATGCCCAAGAAAATCCGAAGAGATTGTCAGACCCTGTAGAGCTGGAGTTACTGGCAGCTGTGAGCTCCTTGATATTGGGGCTGGGAACTGAACTCAGGTCCTCTGAAAAAGTAATATGCATGCGACCACTGAGTCATCTCTACAGCCCTGACTTTTAACAGAGTTTTTAATAGTTCTTAACACCTGCCCAGTGCTCCCAAGGAAACTTCTACCTCATATTGACAAATACTCAGCTTTTACTGACAAATTAGATGAAGAATACAGAGCTACAATTTGGGACACAAATATTTTAATCTAAGTCCTGAATCAGTTATCCAGAACAAAGTATGCATGAGTATCTATCAAATGTTTAAGCTTGATAAACTGAGTGTATAGAACTTGGGAAAAGAAATTATAATGCTTTCCCTTAGACATATTTGAAATTTTCTTTCAGAAATATATTTTAAAATAAAATGAAAGTCAATATCCAGGTAGATAGCAACAGTCATATTCCTTTCTACATACTAACTTCCTATTAAGGATCTAATTCCTGTTCTTATGTAAAATAAAATTGCAAAGATTTTAACTTAGTTCTAATGATAAATCGATATTAGTTACACAGTGATTCTTTCTAGCATTGTTTATGTAGTAGGATATTGCTTGTATATAATACATTTTTGAAAAGAAAAGGAATCCTTAAGAGATATTTCCATGAAGTATAACATCTTACTAAATAGTAATAAACTCTGCCATAGACATTAGATGTCTGAGACGTTCAGTAATGTATTCATCCAGTAATGTGTTCATTGCAACCTAAGTAAGGAAAGTCTTGTTTTGCCTCCTAGTGGGTACAGTCCACTGTGGTGGAGAAAGCATGGCAGTTGGTCACATTGGATATACAGCCAGATGGCAGAGAACAATGAATGTTGGTGCTTCCCAGCTACCTTGATTGGAGAATCATCTCTGCCACACTCTTCTTCTTTGAGCCTCTGCCTTGCCCTCAACTATAATGTTTCTGCCTAACCATAGCCCTGACTGCAGTGGGGCCAGCAGATTATGAAACTGAAAATTCTCAGCCATGAGAAAAATAGAGGTGGTCATCTTTAAGTTTTTGTCTGGTGATTTTTCACAGCAATGGAAATAGTAACTATCACAAATATGAATTTAAGTCATTTCTGAAGTCATCAAGATGTCATAACTAGTTCAAAAGACAGCTTTTTTCAGGAGGACTGAAATACATATGCAAATTGAGAACAGAAAATCTGCAAGTGTATAGAGTTCATTTGCATAACTGTAGACTAGGTGATTGCCAATTATCTATAATTCACAGAATTATGAAATGGTTTATAAGAAATCAGACCCAGATAGCCATTGACAATACACAAAATATTTCACAATATTTCACAGAGGGAAAAGACAGACATGTAGCCTTTGTAGCAGACAGTGTCTTCCTGCTCTGAATTCTCCTCTATCACCCTTCCCAGAGTCTTGATTATGTAAAGAAGATGAAACCATTCTTGCCCCATGAATGACCTAATGACTGCTCACCATTTATCTGAACAGAGTTTGGTTCAGACTGGACCTTAATTCTTTTCCCAAAGAGATTTAAAGATAAAATTTTGTACTTGAGATTTCTAGGGAAGTATTTGTTGCCTTGGTAGAAACAATTGGGGGCCACTGTCATAGTCCCTTCCTCTTTCATTCCGCCTTTTAAAGCATGGATGTTAGATACAATTTTATGTTCAATAATGACAAGAATTTTTAAATACTGTTTATAATCATTGTACTAGTCAGTTTAACTTTCTTAATAAAATAACATCGACATCAAACTATAGACACTTCTTAATTCTGGAGGCTAGGCTATCCAAAATCAAGGTGCCACAAAATTGGTATCTGGTGAAGGTCCTTTTCTGAGCAGCCTTCTCATGTTTTCCACATAAAGCAAGAAGAGGTGAGAAAGTAGTCCGGCACACATATTTTCATAATTATCTTAATCCAAGGAGAGTATCTTCTATTTCTACAAAATACCCAGGGCTACCAACATGGTTACCTTGAGTTCAGATAGGCAGAGAAGGATCTATAGCCCAGCAATAGAATGCCTGTCTAGCATGTCCAGGGCCTTGGGTTCTACCACCAGCAAAAGAGCAAAATAAAACAAGTCTTGCTCTTCTTTGCCTCCCAGTGACCAAAAGGCGGACTTGAAGGGACCCAACTGACTTCCATATTCTTGTGGGTCATAAAAAAAAAAAAAGTTGAGATTTATCCCCAATTTCTAAAATATTTTAGTCTTTTTCTTTGACAATTTCAGTCAATATTAGTCAATAAAACCCCCATCACATCCCAGTTCCACCCCGACTCCCCCACATTTCACGACCTGTACTAATTTTTAAGGCCTTTGAGTCTTATTTAAATTGCAATCAGTGCTCTTGAGAGCTGCTTGAGCCTGTCATACCCTCAAAGAAACTGACTCCCCTTCTTCCAGTCCCTCCATGCTGGGATTTTGTCTGGCTTGGCCTTGTGCAGGTCTCGTGCTCTTACCACAGCTATGGATTCATTGCTGTTATTGCCCCGTTCTGTTTTGAAAACACGGGTTCTTCGTATTCATTGAACACCTCTGTCCCTTCAATCTTCCCATCCCCAATTCAGCAATATCCTCTGAGCCTTTGGAGAAGATGGTGCCATGTAGATGTCCCATTCAGGCTTGGCCACTCTGTAGTTTCTTATTTTCTGCCTGTTGACTGGCTGTGGGTCTCTGTGTTATCACCATCTGCTCATGAAGTTGCTCTGTTGAGAGGTGAGAGATGTACTAACCTATGAGTATAACAAAAAGTCATTTGGAGTCAGTTTAATACTATGCCCATTTAGCAGGATGATAGTATTAGGTTCTCCCCTACAGCCTGTGACCTGTCTAGCCACAGGTTCTTGCCCCTGATAACCATGCAGGATATAACTTTCATCTTGTGAAGTATGACTTAAAACTAACCGGAAAATGATTATTTTGTATGTTCTGAATTCTTTGTCTATCTGGAATGATCTTGTTCCTCCAGAGCTAAGGACTTCTCAACATCAAAATCAACAATTTGTATTTTTATCATGTCCTGGATCTAGATACACCCTGTGTATCTCATTCCTTGCAACTGCTAACTTCATATCTAGAAGATATTAAATTATCTCCACAGTTCTGTCTATGGAGGGAAAAATGCTAATACCAAACTGGGACTGAAAAATAAAAAAAACCAAATTTATTCCTGTAACCTGTCAGTTTCTTTGATATAAGCTCACCTTGAAAAATTTTAGGCCATTACTTTATTTGATATCTTGGTAGTTTTATAGGAATCAAACTGAAAATGGAAACATAGGACTCTGACAGAGTGAAAAGAGAAGTCAGTGGAAACCCTGTTGAGCAGGACTCTCACATCCATCATTTACCTAAGAAAGGGATGCAAAAGATTCCAGGACAACCAACAGTCTCTAAAACTGTTACTGGTCTCTCAGATCTATAAAAGCAATGCTTCAGCTTCCCTATATTTCAAAGAATATCAAGAAATAGAAATTGGCAAACAAAAGTAAATTTATTTATAGTTTGACCAAACCAGGGACAGAAGGAACGTATTTCCCCACCCACTTGTCTGTGACGGTGCCACAGTTTACACAAAAGCTTGAAACAAACTTGAGAAGATATGTAGATCTGGTGCTTGTCATGGAAAAGGCTGATGACTGGGACCCAGCTTAGTTCCACGCCTTCTCTGCTCAGCATGGAGAGGCAGGAGTGTCTCTGTCTTCTCTGTCCTTCCAGCCCGTTCTCTCTCAGCAGGATGCATCATGGCTATAGAACCAGACCTCCCAGGAGGGCATTTAAACACAGTGCATATGGTTTCAATGAACCACCTTTTTTCCGTATTGAGCATTTCCAAAAATATATTAGAAGCCAAGCACCGAAAGTAGGTCGTAGGGTTGAAGTCTTCCCTCTGTTAGTCAAAGTATTAGCTAACCCTCTTCAATTATACTTTCACCTCGGCGGTAATCAAATAGGGAGTATACAAATCTGAGCATAAAGGAAGCCACTGCAATTTCTCAAATTAGATTTTCTCTAGTGAAGGCCCGCAGACTAGTTTTTCTATGCAGTCTCACTTGAATTATGTCAAATATCCCAGCTTTCTTTTCTCAGTGTCACCTGAAGTGGCAGTGGCTTTGACTTCTGCTCACACCCCTGCTATGATGCCTTTCATCATCAGTCACTTATGCCAACCCAGCAAATGTTGGCACCAACGATGCTGATAGCCAAAGCTTAAGGCTTTTAATTTCTTGCCTATTAAGAGAATGTTTCAATATTGAACACAATAATAATGGGATTGCAGGTTGTTAGAGCCAGAGAGACCTTAGAAATTATCAAGATCAACATCATATTTTCAAAGAGGGCACAGAGGTCCCAGAGGGGAAGTAATCTGTCACCCAGCATCATACTGAGGGCTAATGGCACAACAGAGTCTGGGACTTAGGAAAGCCATATTTTGAAATGCTTTACTTTGCCTTTGGCAGCTGTTTCTAGGCAAGACTTCTTATTTCCTTTGTTAGAGTCCTTTAATTCTTTCTCTTGCACTTCCACAGAGATTGTTTTCACACACTTCTTACAGTACTAATGCTTTGTTATCACCGTTATCTGCCCATTCTTCCTTAAATAAGGAACTACCCATAAATGAAGCTTTCTGTACTTCTAGCAGGTGCTTCCTCTTTGATACGGGACTCCTTAAAACCTCATCAAAGTCAAAGTGTCAGTGATGATGAGGGACTGTGTGCTGTGCTGCACCTGCAGTCTGAGGACTTTCCACTTCAGGAACCTCAGGTCAAGTAGGATCCGTGACTAAAACAGGGAAAAGAACTGCAAGGTAAGTCAGAGTCAAGCAAAGTTAGCCAAACCACTAAGGATTTAGGCTGAGCAGTAGATAAGAAAGGAACAGAACTCACCCGTGTGTCCCTATGTTAAATTTTCCTTCATATTTGTTGTAAGTTGTGATTAATATCCCTGTTTGAGAGGTCTTTAAGAAGACAAGCATGAGCTCTATAAGCACTTTTGACTTTACAGGTTGTGCTGAATGTGCTGGGTTACAGCTGATTCTGGAATGAGAGGCTTCTCTCGTGTACACTGCTCCCCTGCTTTTTCTATTTTATCTCAAAAGCAATTTTACCTCATGTTCCCATGATGAAATGAAAATGGAAATGGATATTTAAAATCAAGCCAGGCGTGATGGCACAGGCCTTTTATCCCAGCACTCAAGAGGCAGAGGCAAATTGATCTGTGTGAGATTAAGGCCAACCTGGTCTACATGAATGGCAAGGGACAGGACAACTGTTGCTACAGGGAAACTCTGTCTCAAATCTCTTGTCCACCCCACCCCAAAAAAGAAGAGAATAGAAGTTCATTTCTCCCGGTTATAGAGATTAAGAAGTCCAGCATCAAAGTATTGTCCAATTATCTGATGAGGACTTACTCTTGTCCCCAAGGTAGTGACTTGAAGGTTGCTTTCTGCACAAATGGGAATGCTGTGTCCTCAAAGAGCAGAAAAATAGAAGAGTGTGTCCCACTTCCACAGCCTTTTCTTTCATGACAGCATTAATTTATTGATGAGAATAGACTACTCATGACATGAAAATGCCACTCAGTGATTCTACCTCTCAAAACTATTATATTAAGGATTAGGTTTCCATCATATTAATCTTGTAAGGGACAAAAACACTGGAATTATAGCACTGGCCATTAAGGGATCTACAGTGGTTTGAATGTGTAATGTTTCCTCACAGGTGTTTATGTTAGAACACTTGGTCGGCAGCTGGCAGTGCTGTTTGGGAGGCTGTGGAACCTTTAGGAGGTGGAGGTTTGCTAGAAGAAGTACATCACTGGGGGCAAGCTTAGGTTTTATAGACTGGTCCCCCATTCCTTTTCTCTGCTTTCTGACTTCCAGGCAGTCCTACGATCTTGATCTTGCTGCCATGACTTCCACACGATGCTGATCTGTGTCCCCGCTGAAACTGTAAGGTAAAATAAATATTGTTTCACTCAAGTTCTATCAGGATACTTTATCACAGCAAGACAAAAAAAAAAAAAAAAAAACAACTAATACCAAGTGTAAAGGTTAACATTGAATGGCCCATACCTTTAATCCCACCACTCAGGAGACAAAGGCAGGTAGACAGATGACCGTGAGGTTGACTTCTTGATCAATTGGAGCTACATAGTGAGACGTTGTCTAAAAACAAGAGCTAGGACTAGAGATAGTGTTTAGCAGTTAAGAGCACTGGCTGTTCTTGCAGAGCACCTAAGTTCAAGTCCTAGTACCCATAGGTAGCTAACAATCATCTGTAACTCCAGTTCTAGTGGATCAAATGCCCTCTTCTGACCTCCATGAGCACTGCACAACACAGGTGCATTTACATGCATGAAGGCAATACGCTTATACATACAAAATAAAATAAAAATGATTTAAACAGAGATAGATGATAGATAAATAGATAGATAGATAGATAGATAGATAGATAGATAGATAGATAGATGATAGAAAGATGATAGTCAGTCACATTGACAGAATCTAGACTCATGTAGGAAACATGCTTCTGGGTATACATGTAAGGGATTGCCTAGCTTAGGTTAATCGAGATAGGAAGATGAATCATTCCATGGGAAGAGATCAGAGATAGAATGAAAAGGTGAGAGTGAGGTGTGTACCAGCATTCACCTCTTCCTGCTCCCAGACTGCAAATACAATGTGATTGGGAGCCTCAGTCTTCTGCTTCTGTGATGTCCCCTCAGTGATGGACTGTACTCAGACTGTAAACCAAAACAAGCCCTTCCTCCCTTAAATTTGTTTTGTCAGGTGTCCTGTCACAACAGTGAGACACAATACAAGAGGGGAGGTTTAATTCTCCCTCAGACATGGCCTCAAGTGTCTCAGTTCTTCTAAAGAGTAGAATGCAATGGAATATTCTGATGTATGTTCCTTGTCCAGAGAAGGAATGTGGTTCCTTTATGGTTCTCTTTCAGGACATACATTCTGTCAAGTAAAGCTTCTTCATAAGAGTCTATCTCTGAGCTGGAGAATGACTCAGAAGTTAAGAGCACTTGCTGCTACCTCAAAAGGACTACTGTTCAGAGAACCTAGGACCCATGTCTGGTGACTCGCAAACACATGTAACTCTAGCTCCAAAGGTCCTAATGCCCTCTTCTAGCCTCAGTGGCACCAATACACACATATAAACATACACACATGTACACACACACACACACACACATATATATATATGTATATATATATATATATATATACACACACACATATCAATAAAATTAAGCTTTTTGTTTTAAAAAAGACATCATTCCCTTTGAAGATGTCATACTGAGAGACTGCATGGAAGGATTTCTGAGGCAGTCCAATAGTCCAATAGTTTCAGCCTCCAGATATCTGTATCTTCAAGAGACAATGGAGAAAACACCAAAGGGACTCAGACCATAAACAAAAACTACCTAACCACTTCCAGCGTACACCCTGAACAGTGGACATAGCAAGCAGTCTTGTTTCTCTCTGTTACTACATTGCAGTGATTTGCTCCTCAGTAATAAATAGAGGCAGTGATACATGTGTGCCCTGAAAACCTCTGAGTGTAGCCATAGCAGGATTGCTAAGGTGCAGAAGAGCTACCCGTACCCAGCCAGCTAGTCTCTTCCTTTAGCTTGACTGCATGTTATAGTAATTCACTCTTCAACAGGGAAGACTAAACTGATGATAAAACCCAAATATTCCAGTAAGTGTGTCTTTTTTCCCATGGCAACCCTCATTGACAGTGGTGCTGTGCTCTCCACGGCCTGGGGAAGCCTCATGCAGGAGAGGTCCCAGCAAAGATGGCATTCTTTCCTTGTGAAAAATTTGCCCAATTACAGTTTTATGCAACTGGAGATGCTGAAGAGGGTCTAAATTTGGATGCAGAAGCAAACAATTATTGCAGATATGGAACCTGACTCAGGGACATGAATGGATTTGTCTGAGGTATCTCAGTATATCCAGTAAGTAAGACAGAACTGAAGCTGATCCAAATACATGAGACTTCCCAAATCTCCAGGTTTTGTAGTTATGTTGGCATTTATTATGTAAACCAGCATCCATTGTGTGTCCTTTCTGTAATGATTTGTTTTCTTTTTAATTGTCCCCCTGTGTGTGTGTGTGTGTGTGTATGAAAGTCTCAGTGCAGTTTCCCATGGAGACCATAAGAGGGCATCAGATCCCCTGGAGCTGGAATTCCAGGCAATTATGAGCTGCTTGGAATGAACACTGGGAACCAAACTCAGATCCTCCATATGGGCAGTCTGCCCTCTTAACCACTAAGACATCTCTCTAGGAAAAGGCATTCTGGAGTTTTATTTGCTTGGTTTTGGTTTAAGTATTTTGTTTTTAACAGCCTATAAATTAATGAATCCCACATCTATTCCCTTGGAGGAATCGGTGGCAGTATGGCAGTGTGTGTTCTTTAGAGTAAATCTCTGGTGCAAAACAACTAGAAATACTAGAACAAAAATCTAAGAGCAATCTGGAAATGTAAGCAGTAAGGCCCTGTATCCCGAGGAGATGGCAAAATAGGCAGATCTGTGCCTGACCTCGAGTACCTCCATCAATCAGGCTGAAGAACTCAGGAAGGTACCACATGCAAATCAAATCCCTGCCTGACTAAATACAGCCAGACAGGAGATCATCACCTCTTTAAGCACAGACTCTCATACAGTTATCCCTAAGATAAGAGAGACACAGAAGTAGAGACTCCTTCCTTCTCTGCCTTCAGGGAATTACAGGAATGTTTGCCTAGGTTTTAAACAGGATGGGAAGATGAGTGTCTGTGAAGTGGGAACCACAGCTGACACTCAACTGCATCCCTAGTTAGCATCATTTAGATTTTCAAAACAAATCATCACAGTTCTATAAGATAGAATGCAAGAAGGGAGGGAGCTAATCACGAGCACCTGTGAAGTGTGATTTCTGGCCTGAGCATCAAATTGCTAATCACAGTTGTTGAGGTGTTTTTAGTGAGGAGCGGCTCCGGGCAGACCTCATGTCTCTTCTCCTGTGCCATATTTCTGACCTCTGTCCACCTGTGGGAACTCACTGAGGATGAATGAAACTCTCGGAAGAAGATGGGGAAGACACATGGGGACCTTGACACCTCCACCTCCACATGGAAGCCATGCAGAGTTCAGGGACTTTTCTGTTGGGATTTAGAGTGGCGAGAACAATCTTAGTGGTGATGCTGTTGAATTTGACTCACATCTCTGAGTCGTCATTAAAAATCCCTTCACCCTTCTGCCCTTCTGTGTTCTAGGAAATGGCTACCCATTGTAAAAGATCACTCCTCCTTCAAATATATGCCGACTAGCTATTCTCTCCCTGGACTATTCTCATTTCCTTTCTGTTGCTGTGATAAAAACAGCTGACCAAAAACAACTCAGAGGAGGATAGGATTTATGTGGCTTATACTTTTATAAGTATATAATATCTGTTGTTGAGGGAAATCGGGGCAGGAACTGAAGCCCAGGCTTGAAGGCAGGCCTGCTGCCCTGTGCAGCATTTCGTCTAACCAGGGAGTTCCCTCAGAGCAGAGGATGAGAGCAGAACTCATGGAGGAATGCTGTTTGCTGGCTCATGTCTCTCAGGCTCATGCTTAGCTAGCTTTCTTAAACAGCCCAGGATCATGTGCATAAGAATGGTATAAGCCACAGTGAGCTGGGCCTACCTACATCAATTAACAATCAGCATAATGATCATAGGAATCCCTCAGCTGACACCCTTTTGTCAGGTATCAAGTTGATGCCTAAAGCTACCATGGACAGTGCTCAGCTGGCCTCTGGTGCTGATCACACCCTTGTCTTTCTGTCTCTATAAAGCCCTAGAGTTCTGTACTTTTCTCCAAATTGTTCATTCCTCCTGTGTCAATAGACTGAATAGAAACATTGGGCTCAGGGTTGGGAATGAAAAACATCTCATGTAGACATCTAAGGATATGTTTTCTAGAAGTTGGGAGATCTAAACTTGAGAACAAATTGTTTAAAACATTCATCTAGGAGTTGAAGATATGGTTCAGTCAGTGGTTCTGAATGTGGATTCCTCTTACAGAAGACCTAAGTGCAATTTCCAGCCCCCATGTCAGGAGGCTCACAACTTCCTGTAACTCTATCTCTCTTTCTGGCTTCCAGGAGCACCTGTGCTAAGACCTCTGTACATACTGCTTCCCGCCCAGATGGACAGACACACATATAGATAATTTAACATAAATCTTTATTAAGAAAACATCCAGCTAAATATATGTTCCTGTCAGTGTGACGTATATCAGGTTTGAAACAAAAAAGAGGAGAGTGAATGAGAAAGACCACTGAGAGGTGCATGTGGCAGAGATCATGTCAGTGTGAGAACACCCAGCTGTTGCTAACCTGCTGTGACTTGGGGTGATCTTGTATAACCGCTGCTCTTAGTAGACCCTTGTCTTCCAGCTAAATTTGGGAGTGATTCAAGCTAAACATCTTCTTTCAAGATTTTTTTTTCAAGTCAGTGTGCACTGAGTTCTCCTCATTTTTCCTTCTAACTATCGTGGAAGGTAAGCTGTCTTGATCTGGCACTGCAGCCTTTGCTCTAGTATTCAATTATTTAAGGTTTACTCTCTGGTTACAATATGTTAAAATATGAACAGATCAGGAAGGTGTGACCTTGTATTAATCTTACTTACCATTTCGGTAGAAACTAGCATAGGTCAGTCAAATGTGGTAGAAGATGTCTTCAAAGCATTTAGCAATGGTACTAGTGTGGGCTTAAGGGAGATTAAGAGTTGCATGGTGACAAACTTAGTGAATGTGAACTAACAAGTATTCTTAAAGGATTCTCACAGGAGTGAAATATGTTTCGGTGTGAAAGCTCAAGTTGTCAACACTATGGCTTATCTGCCAGATTATTTGATTCTTGTCATTGACTTTAAGCCATCTTCTGACTCTGCACATTGACAGACTGAATATTTTTTCTAGTCCAGTACAGTGTTAGGCAACATCTGTCCTGGATAACCAGTTTTGTCTCCATGTGCCATCAAAATTTTACTCTGTATGTTTATTTTGATTTTTTTAAGTTTTTTTTCTTTTAAATTGGTTGTGATGTTTGTTTGGTTCTTTAATCAAATGAGTGAAATGTGGTCTTTTTACATGTTCAAAGTTTATAACAGAAAAAGCTAATATTCCTCTTTTCCAAAAGAAGAATATTAGTTTTTTGCTCTTATAAGATCTACAGTCAATTATACTGCCTGCACTAGATTGTGGATCAGAAGTCCTACCCTGTTGTGACAGTTACTTTTAAATTTCAACTTGACACAATCTAAATCGTCTAGGAAGAGAGTGTTATGGAAGGATTTCTCAGATCAGGTTGGCCAGTGAATACCTCAAGAGGGAAGTTTTCTTAATTTATGGGTCTAGACCCTGGGCTGTAGAAGAGTAGAACAGACTAGCTGAGTGCTAAGTGTGAGTGAATTCATTTCTCTCTGCTTTCTCAGGTAACACAGTCCTTTCTTGATTGATGCTGTATGTGTGTGTGTGTGTGTGTGTGTGTGTGTGTGTGTATGTATGCACACATATGTGATGCTGCATATGTATATGAGGAGAAGATATTTTATTCGTGTGACAATAAGGGAACAATTTGAAGTACTCTATGGACTTTGTGGCTGTCATGGTGGAAGCTGCCCTGGTTTCATGCCTAGAGCCCTGCCCAAGTTTATACCTCTAGCTCCTTCCTCCTGACACTGATCCTCACAACCTTTATAGAGTTAAATTGAGTTACTAACTGACGCTTTCTCTCCTCACCTCTTCTCTGTGTCCTCTGTGGGAAATGTGCAGTGAAAAGAAAGACCACGCTGATTTAGTGAGGAAGCAAGAACGGAACTTTATTTCATCGGTACATTTAAATATATATGTATCTCTGAAACATCACCCTTCAAGTAAAGATATTCAGGTCTCTCACAGTTTCTGTTCAGAGCTCTGAAACCTTGTTCAGTGCTACCAGAGGAGTCTGGTACTCGCCTTTCAATTTGTTGTGCTCAGAGTTTTCTAAACTCATCCTCTTCCAAGAGAAAATAATGAGACAGTGTAGGGTCAGATCTCAGTCGTTTTATTTTCTCTCTATAATTACTGGAGATCAGAAATCAATCTCTGTTTCTACTTTCTATCCACCTGTGATTTCCAAATTTAAATCAGAAACGAATCCAAAACGAGGATAGGCCAAGCTTTTAGAAGAACATGTGTGGACCAAATAATTAAGAGAATAAGTATTTTTAGGGTCTCTTCCAGTCTGTCAGATATACATAAGGAGGTATCAGTGATGTTTTTGAAAACACCGTTTTTCAGACCACTTTCTCATTTCAGTCAATAAAGACCCAAACATTCATTTACCCTCAAGTCAGTCCACCATTGTCTCCAGGTATGAGACTATTCAGCACCCTAAACTGAGAGTCAATTACACCAGAGTGCTACAACTCAGACTCCGCTTAACCGAGTTCGTACAAGGAAGCCAAATGTCAAAGGCTCTAGGAGAAATCATAGCTTCTGTTCTACAGCTATGCAAAACTTAAGCCAATCTCCTGCCACATACACATAAACCTCACTCAAAAGGGGTTTTTAGGACTCAGTTTTTATTTTCTCTCTCCAAGGACTGAACACTAAATTATTCCAGGTCAAGTGCTGCTAGTCATACGTTTTATGCTGAGCATATGTTTTAGGGTACATACTCAGCATGTTTGGTAAAAGGGAGGAAAAAAGGATAATTTCTTGGTTGAATGACATTTGCACAAACAAATCCCTAAACTTTCCCTAGATTCCAGCACTAAGAAAATGCATCCTCACACTGAATTACCCATGCCTCCCCCACTTTACAGATCAGAAGACTTGAAAATTCACAAACCATAAGACTTAAAGACCAGAGGTTGGTATGACTCAGATTCTGGTCAAGCCATCTGCTCTGCAGAGCTGGCTGTCTGCTAGACCTCAGGCCTCCTTCACTTCCCTGAAGGCAGAGAGTGCAGGGACAGGATTCAAAGGAACCATTGGAACTGGAGTTCCCTTTCATCAGCCAGGTGTTGAACTCATCATGAATTTTAAACAACTTCTATGACATTCAGGGAGCAAAGAGTTTTTGCATGTTAAAGAGTAATTATAGTGACATAGAAAAGACTCATTCTGAACATTTCTGACAGTGTGAACTGTTTTGCTGATTTCCTTCTTCAATGAGAAGAGACTGTGGCACAAAGTCCAGATGCCATCATGCAGACATGCAGGGGGAATCCCAGACCAGTGTGTATTGGCCTGTGTATCTATGGATGCACACAAGATAATGCAGGTGCCCTCATAGATCAGAAGCTTTGGCTTCCCTGGAGTTAGAGTTGTGGCCCACTTGGGTGATAGACACGGAACTTGTGTCCTCTGCAAGATCAGTGAATACTGTTAACCATTAAACAATCTCTCTAGCCCCTTTATATACTTTAAAAAATATGTTTTGATATATTGTTTGATGATTTCACACAGCACACAGGCACATGCCCATGTGCGCTCACACACACACACACACATATGTATAATTTGTTTCTTATCATACCCGTCCTGCACTATCTCTCTTCCAACTCCTCAACAGACCTCTCCAGTCAGGTCTTCCTCCTCCCACACTTCAGTAGGCGGTGCCACACCAGGCTCATACTGCAGCACTACGTTCTCATACATACGTTTACTATATCCCTTTATTTTGTAATTTAGCATATAATTTGTATACTTAATTATACCAAGAATATTCACCCACAGTATAGAAAAAAAATCATTTATTGTATTACTCCATTATACACTGAGATCACAGTTCAGATGCCCAACATTTTATCACCAGATTTTTACTTTTAGTCTTTTTTTTTTTTCCAGTTTTGTAAATTGTAAGAAGAATCAGTGCTTAGGAAAACCTCCAGATTGTTTAGAGAGGAAACATAACCGAAACTTAAAAATCAGTAGAAAAATAGTTGAGAGATCAGAAGTATTTTATTACACCCTGTACAAGAAAGCAAACGCTATTCGCTTGTGGCTGAGTTCTCAGTGGGTGAGTGGTTCTGCTGAGAAATGAAAACTGTCCTTGGGTCAGGTGTAATGTCCCAGCATTCTTGAGCCAGAGGCAAGTGGATCTCCATGAGGGTGATGCCAGCCTGGTCTACACAGAGTTCTTGGACAGTTGAGGCTGCAGGAAGACCTGTCTAAACACTCCCCAAAATATTGTCATTGTAGTGAATTTTAATAAATTTTAATAGCCAAAAGTTGCAAGTGACTTGAGAAGACCATAGAATTAGTGTCAAGGATTTGCTTACATGCAGGAACACCCCCATCTTGTGGCCTGTTAAAATATTGCCTCTGAAAAATCACTTGAAGCTGAGACCAACTTGACCTTTGGTTTCAGGCTCTTCCTGGATCATAGAAGCTACTTGGTAGTTTGTATGCGGTATCTTCTCACTCAAAGACTAATAATACCAAACACAGTCTTTGCCTGGTGTGAATGAGCTCACAGGGAGCCCAACTGCCTGGGCAGATGTCGAAGATGCATCTGTTGCCATTGAACAATGGCACCCTTGTGATCCTTTATTAAACTGACACCTAAAATTAGACTCATATTCCTTTGTTCCAATATTTAAAAGGCCTCTGCTTTAAAGTGTATTTTTAAAAACTTTTATCCCCCTAATTTCTTCCCTTGATCTTCATATATATCTGCTAACCCGGGCAGCTCTGTAGACTGGCACAACATCTGCATTGTAAGTCCTATCAGCCTGTCACCTTCATTGATTCAACCCTTGGTCAGTCCTTGCCTTGTTTATATATAGCACACGGTTCTGAAAACTTATTGGAAATATATACATATACACACATATATATGCATTATGCTTTCAAGGTATATATCAAAATAAGTACATTCATATGTAAAATATTTAAAGATACATAGGTACACAATTTAAAAGATTCATATATATATATATATATATTTATTATGTGTGTGTACATATGTATGTGTACCATATGCATGTATGTACATATAGGGTCAGAAGGAGTCAGATCCCCTGGTTCAAAGCCACCATATGGTGCTGGGAACCAAACTCAGGTCCTCTATAAGAACAGTAAGCTCTCTTAACTGTGGGCTATTTCTACTGCCCCATATGTGTACATTTAAAAAATTTTGTATGTGAGTTGATAGTGATGATGAAATTGCCATATTGAATTCCAAAATTATACTTTAAACCGAGTTACAAGCTGCTCTGGAAAACTATGGACCTCCACCTAGGGATCTGTCCCTGAATGAAAGACAAGATATAGAGGTAAATACTGTGAGTAGTGAGTCCCAGAGAAAAGGGTCAGCTGAGGGTGGAGGGAGCACATACAATGAGCCAGGAAAACCATCTACTGAATCATATCTAATTCAACAGAAAGAACAAAAAGTGGGACCCATTGCTCAGTGCAAACCTCCCTCACAGAACATGATAAAAACATTCACAGTAATAGAAACAAGTAAGTAATATTCTAGGACAATATTAACAGATGTTCAGATCTGTGACAAAATGAGTTAATATTCACCTAAAAGCTGTCTTAAAGAATGGGTACTACTCATTTGCACAACTCTACAACCCTGCTCACCTGTCCCAGTCAGAAGGGAATCAGATTAAGCAATGGCAGTAAGTGACTCTCAAATCAAAATAACAAAAATTACTGTCAACTTCATTCTTAGGATGTGCGTACTCAGAGACATTTTTTTATACATTTGTTTGAAAGACAGACAACCCCAGTGCAAAGTGAAAAAGAATAATTATCTACCTGTATTAGAGCAATAAGGACATAAAAGGATATTAAAACATTCCATTCACAACAGAAATGGAAATGTAAATTTCTAATTGTAAGAACTCACCCTGAGGGTATATCTGTAGTTTATTAATTACAAGGACGCTCCTCATAGAAACGCTATGCTATGATGATCCTCATAAAAATGGTGATAGTATTCTGCATATGCCAACTCAACAATTTTTTCTTTAATCTGAGAACTGTATGATGATCCTAGGACCAAAGGCTCTACAGGTCGTGAAGCAATAAATCCGAGACAATTTGATTAGTTTTGCACATGTGCTGTTCTTGCTGTTGGAGGTAAGACTTGGCATCTTTGTGAGCTTCAAACAACTCAGATATAGGCAATCTCCTCTAGTAAGAAAACATGTCAGTGTGTGCTTTGATATGAGTCATCCGAAGTGAGCACCCACTGCCTACACCCTGGACGTCCACCGGGAGGGTCTGTGTGTTCAGAGTGGACAATGTCTGAGAAGGAGAGGCAATCTAGACTGTGTATCTTTGTAGTCCTACTGCTCTGTTTTTGTTTTGAGTGTTTTTTTTTTGTTTTTTGTTTTTTTTTTTAAGGTTTAGATGTAGGGAGATGAATCCGAAGGTAAGAATGTTTGTTTCCCAAGCATGAGGACCTGAGTTCAAATCCTCAACACCTACAAAACAAAAACAAAAACAAAAAAAAAACCATATGTGGCCATGTGCATGCGTACAGTTCTAGAGCTGTGAGGGTTACAGACCAGAAGATCACTAAAGTTTACTGGGTGCCACCCTAGTTCCAGGTTCAGGGAGAGACTCTGTCTCAGGGAAATAAGGACAGAGTAATAAAGCAGAACATTCAATACCCTCCTGTGGCCTCTGCACAAGTGCATGAATGCAGACCTGTACATACATATGTACATATATTACACATATATCACAATTATATACACACAAAAGAAGAAAAAAAGTTTAATTAAAATGAAAATAAAATTATTTAATCAGGTGTTTTCTGTGTCAAGAAATTAAATGAAGAATTTACCCAGCTCTTGGGGATACCTGGGAAAGAGGGAATTGATGTCCAATTCCAGAACAGCATCCTCAGAACCTGAAGCACATTGCCTGAGAATTAGGAGTCAAAGTGTGTTGCCTCCTGGTTGAACCTGGGACCAAAGCCAGATTTACAAGTGCTGATGCCTCGAGCCACCTGAGGTATTATAAAAGTCTGACTCAAGCTGGGTACGAAAGGGGACAGCAACCACAGCCAGTAAGTCTGTGTTATCAAGTACACCATTCCCCTGGATAGCACTTAGCCCCAGGAAGTCTGTTTGAGACCCTTGACTGAGGTTCTCAGTTAATGTTCTTGCAGAGGCTGTAGAAATACAGCCCAAACAGGTATTCTCTCTACATAGAGCATTCTGGTCTCTTGGGTTGTGCAGGGCCCAGTGGCAGTGAAGAGCGGGGGTGAGCATGACTCATCTGGTCTTTTCTAGGTTCTTCATTTCCTGCTAACAGAGCAGATCATCCAGCAAATCTGAGAAATCACAGGAAATTATGGAGCAATACTATGCTCAGAGTGTTGGTACCTGTTTCAAATAGTCCTTTGCTTCTTCATTTTTCTCTTCCTTCCGTCTTCCCTTCCTTTTCTCCTCCTCCTTTCTCCCTTCCCACTCTCTCTTTCTCCCTCCTCTTCATCCATCTCTTCTTCCTTTTCCTCCTCCTCTTCCTTCTTTTCTTGTTATGGCCTGAATTTATGTTCTTAGAGAATTTATAGGTTGATATCCTAACTCTTAAGATGATGATATTAGAATATATTAGAATGTAGTTCCTTTGGAAGTTGATTGGGTCATGAGAACAGAGCAGTCATGAATCAGATCAGTCCCTTCATAAAAGGGACCTCGGAGAAATTTCATGCCATTTTTCCTCAGTGTAATGATACAATGAGGAAATGGCAGTCAATAATAGGGAGGACAGTCCCACCCAGTTCTGCACAGGTTAGCATCCTTCTCCTGACTGTAGACTTCCAGTCTCCCAAAGAGTAAAACACAACTTCTTGTTGTTTAGATGCCACTCAGTCTATGGTGCTTTGTTCAGACTAGAGATGTAGGAGGATAGAGATATGCCCCTTTAATTTCATTTAATACTTGCTGAGCATGGGGAATCTCTCTCTGTCTCTCTCTCTCTCTCTCTTTCTCTCTCTCTCTTTCTTCTCCTCCTCCTCCTCCTCCTCCTCCTCCTCCTCCTCCTCCTCCTCTTCCTCCTCCTCCTCCTCCTCCTCCTTCTTCTTCTTCTTCTTCTTCTTCTTCTTCTTCTTCTTCTTCTTCTTCTTCTTCTTCTTCTTCTTTTCTCTCTCTCTCTCTCTCTCTCTCTCTCTCTGCTAACTACTTCCATAGGCACATGCTCCTAGTTTCTAACTGGTCTCAGAGCACTCCAGGGATAGAACATTTTCTGCTTCTTGTCCCATGTCCACTGTTTCTGTTGTCTATCTTCATCCTGTCGTTTTTTTGACACCCGAATATATGAATGCAACATTGACAGCTGGCGAGCTAATCTGACAGTTGGTGGCCCTGCTTCTCAACCCAAATCCCTGATGCATAAGGAAAGGAATGCTTCTCTGTGTATCACTAGAGGTTGTCTAAGCTCTAAGGATGAGAGAATTGCTACAGAAATTGATTTCTGGTCCCCCAAAGAGAGACTAGTAGAGTGGGTCTTAGAAATGGAAAGTTTAAATAATATTCCAAATACTTCCAGTATGGGTGTTTTGAACATCACAGGAGTGTCATTCAAAAGGATAGATTAAAATGACAGGGCTTTGAACTTGAGCACAGGTTGAGATAAAACGTTCCCTCAGATGTATCTTTCTGATCTGAGAGGTCTGTCAAAGTACGCAGGGAAAACTGTGCTTCTATCATCGCCTTTTGAAATGTGCTTGTCTTTCAAAGCATAAAGGGTGGCCCATTGATTTTTAGAACAGTCTAGAAGCTCTAAACAGTACCTTTCCCACCTCAAGAGGAATATCAAAATGAATCTGATAATTCCAGAAAATCAGGAAATGGCAGAAAGGAAGTAGGGTAGAGAATAGGTAAATAGATGATAGTCCATTTATTAACTGACTGTGTGTTGAACTTTTCATCATTGACATTTTTGGTCTTATTGAAGAATGAAAAATTTGCCATGAGCAGCCAAACACTGCAACCGGGGATTTTGTAATCGGTATCATTTTATTTTTCTGGCTTCATCAATCCTACACACCCTTCAGTAAACCCATGTTCGTATTTTTGATAAAGTCCAGTGTAAATTGGATATATCCATATACATGCTGCTTCTCTATGCATCCAATAACTACAGGTCAAGAGTTTTTATGATTTTGATATAAAATTTATGTACAAAATATCTTTGGTTACAAGCCAGTGAGTTCAGACAAAGATATGCATTTGCAAAACCAAATCTTTATCAAAATTTAGAGCGTTACTGTCAGTCCAGGAAGTTTATTCATACACTCTTCCAGTAAATCCCTCCACAGGGCTCCACAGGCAGCCATTGCTATAATTAGTCCCTATTATAAATTACATTTGCATATCTGAGGTTTTAGTATAAGAGGATTTATGAGTAAACATTTTATTTTGTGCAGGGCTCCTTTCAGTTAGCATATCGTTTTCGAGATTCATCTATGTGTTGGTGTTTCTTTTTATTGCTGGATAACATTACAGTGTATAAATATACTACAGCTCATTTATCAATTATCTTTCTAGTTTGGGGCTATTGTGAATAAATTTACTATAAACACGTAGATAAAAAACATTTTGTGGAAATATGTTTTGATTTCTGTTGTGTAACTATCTAAAAGAAGAATTTGTAAGTCACACAGTGAATGTGTGTCCTGTTTTATAAAAAATGATTTTTTATAAAAACAATTCCATAATCTCCCATCAATCATGTAGTTGAGTTTAAGTTGTTTCATGTTCTTACTAATATTTAACATTGTCAGGAATCTTGATTTAAATCTATGGTAAGAATGCAGAGATATGTAAGTTTTTAACTGACCTCGCTGTAAGCTGTTATTTGAATGAATCTTGCAGCTTGCTTTCTAATCAGAGCTATTTGTATGTAACTTCAGAATGACTGAGAATCCACGCTGATGTGGAGAGTTACTAAGTAAGATAAACAAGTGAAATGAAAAGAAAAATGAGAAACTGGTCACAGTGGCATGTGCCTATGATCCAAGCACTGACAGAAATTGGCAGGGCTAGGGCTCACTGGCCAAGCAGCCTAGACTGTGTGGCATGTACCAAGCCATGAGTGACCCTGTCTGCCCCTCCCAAAACAAGATGGGAAGCACCTGAGGAACAACAGCCAAGGCTGTCCTCTGCCCTCTAACACAAGTCCACACATATCCATACACGTAAGCACATGCATACTCGTGTGTATCTGCACACACACATCAACACACACACACACACACACACACACACACACACAAGGATCAAGGGCCCCTGTCCTTAAATAGATTATGTTCTTGACATCTATACTATACAGTCTATAATATAAAGTCTATGTGACTACTTTTCATTCAGGATGCCACCAAATTTGAATAAATTGAATAAATTTGAATAATTACTTTGAGCTGTAGGATAAAATGAAAAAAAACAAACTGAGATTGGCTTCCATGGGAAATTAGCCAGAATGAATCTCTAAACTCAGAACAAACAGGATATATGAGAAAGAGATGAATTTCTCCCAGATAACAATGACCTGTGCTTTTGTCTATGGGGAGTTTTCTTGAGTGATAACTGATAGAGGACAGTGCAGCCCACTGTGAGCTATACCATTTCCTTGGTCTTAGACAGTATAAGAAAGTCATTAATTCATCAGTTCAATCATCTCTCACAAGGGCTCACTTTCTTGCACAGCCCCACTCAGAAAGTCATCCAAACATAAATGTTGATGATGAGCTACATTAAAATAAATGCAGATGCTTAGCACAGTGGCTGACTTGTCATTGATGTTCAATTAACATCAATTGTATTCGGTACCTTCTTGGTTCACACTGGTCCAAATACCCCAAATTCTCACTGAGTGTTGTTTCTACATCATAGGTATTGAATTCATGAACACCACTAGTGGAATAACATTGTGTTCAGGCACTAGACTTTGCTGATTTGGGGCTATTAACATGGTTCAGTCTCTACTATCTAGGTTTGTCTCGTACATCTTACTTGTTCTGAGTTTAGAGACTCATTCTGGATAATTTCCCAGGGAATCCAATCTCTGTTTTTTTTTCATTTTCTGATTTCCCTTTTTGTAAAAGCACAGTCTACGAATTCTTTAGAATCTTTTGCTATGAAGTAAATGAACAAATCTAACTTGTACCATTATCTTGTTGATATGAGTTCAGAATTCATGTTGGACAAGAATATTGACTGAGATATCGATAACTTCCTCCTCACAATTAATAATGGCGTAATATACATTTGCGTGCAAAGTGCTGTCGTGAACTTTGTCTTAGTAACTGCAGAACCATTCAGCTGCTCGGATAGAGTATCCCAAGTGACTCTGGCACAAAAGCCCCCTCCCTTCAAACTATTAAGCTTCCATCATGTGCCTGGCATACTACCCGACCTTTCTGATGGTAGTTGAAGTATGTTAAAGTATGAATTTGAAATATCCCCTCAAAGTTCATTGCTGAAATGTTGTTCCCTAGTGCCTTGGTATTCAGAGGGAAATGGATTACCAGGATTCTGACCTCTAGTCAGAGGTAAGTGGATTGAAAAATCTAAATCATTAATGTTTTCATCCATTGGTGAAGTCATAGTTCAGTGTTCAACGGGCTATTGAGAGTTAACCTTAAGAGGCGGGGCTTCCTTGGAGAAAGTGTGTTCTTGGAGTCATGCCCATGAAGTTTGTATTTAGTCCCCAGCCCTCCCTTAAATTCCCCCTTTCTCCGCCCCTTGCCTCCCACCATGATATTCTGATTTCCCACAGAGCCAAAGTGATGGGTCAAGTGGCCATGCACTGAAATCTCTGAAGCCAGGAGATAAAAAATCATTCCTTTTACACTAACTTTTATCAAGTATTTTTCCACAGCAATAGATAACTGCCGAACTCGCATGAACAAAAGCAAACCTGGAAGACATAACATAGTCATCAATAATCAAGCTCTCCAGACCTTAAACTTATTCAGCAGAAAGATGTGCCCCCAGTGAGAGGTACACTTTGAGGAGACCGTAAAGTGGAAAAGTAACTACTCTAAATTCAGTCCAGCTCATAGGCAGGGCAACAAGAGTTTCCATGTGGGCATAGCAAGCACCAGTATACAGCGTATGAAAGGTGCCTGGGACTAGAACTGGGGCCAGGGGTTTAGATTTAAACTTTCCTGTATCACTTGACATTTGGGTAGACTTACAAGACTTAAGATTCTTTGAATCTGTGTGTTTTTTTGAACATAGTGAGGACATTTATAACTGCTCTAGTAAATATTCATAAGGTCACTGAGAATTAAATGAGATAGGTACGAAAGCTCTGTGAATATAAAAATATCAGTTAAAAAAAAACATTGCTATTCTTTTTATTCTCATTGCTGATGTAAAGCCATTGGGAGAAAATCTATTTAAAAACTGCAAAAGGTAAGGATAGGAAGGAATGCCTAGGAAGTGATTTGACTTGCCTTTAGTTTTTATTGTTTTAAGTTTACATTGTTCTGAGTCTGGAGAGATGGCTCAATGGTTCAGAGCACATGGTGATTTTGCAGAGGTCCTGGGATTAGTTCCCAGCACCCATATGGCAACTAACAGACATCCATTAACTCCAGTTCCCGGGGTCTGAAGCCATGCTCTGGCATCTGCATGCATTGCACAAATGGGTGTGTTTAGATACATGCAAACTAAACACTCATACACATAAAATAAAATGGAAGAAATTTCAAAGATTATCTATTCTGTGACTGGATTTATTATATTTTATCCTTACAAAAGAACAATTCCTGAGTTGGGAGGTATCTATAACCCTATTTTTCTGATCAGAAAAGCCAAAGGGCAGAGGTCATTCTTTGCACTATTTGCACACACTCTCAGATGAATAGTATGGGTAAGATCAAGGTGGAGCATCAACAAATGTCTGGGGCATAAGAAGGAAGCAAGATTCATTAGTTAATTTGAGCCACTAGAAAAATGTTGAAACCATACAATTAGAAGTTACAACCCATTAGCCCTTCCTCTCCGTGGGCTCCCTGGAAGGGAACACTGTATTGAGACAAAATGGATGAAACTCGCAGTGTTACTCCGTGAGGTGTGTATTAAAAGACCCTCTGTTACCTGCCATGCTGAGACCTATGGTTCAGATACTGTATTTGTAAGCCAATCACCAAATCGAAATGCTAAAGGAAGCAAAGCATTATTGGGTGACACATCAGATTTATGAAGTTCCACTCTTCTGAAGTGAATCCACTTTTCTGACTTTTCATTCTGTTCTTCTACTATTTCTTGGTTGATCTGAGGAACTTTCCTATTTTGGGAGATGAATGATAAAATCTCCCAATTACGTCAACAGAAAGCTACGCAGAATGTTACTATTGGACATTTGCTAACAAGCAAACTTCATGTTTAACTTTTTCCAACAATACTGCAATGGCACTGAGGTAAATGCTGAAAACCCCACAGACAACGAAAAAACCAGAGCCCCGAAAGGAATTATATCAGAGGGAAAGTGGTGATGGGAATGACTTCATGCTGAGATTATGGTTGAATGTGAAAACGTGCATGTAGATCAAAAAATTACAGCAGTTAATTGTTCTAGGCAGGATGGCTGTCAAAGGAGAATTCCGAGAGAATAAGTCAAGTTAGCAAATGCATCTGAAAACCAATTTATGTGAGAAAAAAGCAGAAAAAAGTGAAAGTTGCTCATCTGGAAGATTACTGAGAAAGTAGTTGTCTACTTTCAGAAAGTTAACGAGTTATCAAATGAAGAATTCCATTTATCTACTGTGTTCAAGAATGTGGAACAAGAACCAAAAGTTATAGAGAATTAGATTTTTAACCCTCCATGATAGGTTTCGGGTCAATTGAATTACCTAAAGATGGAATATTCTCTTTCATTATTTCATGCTCATTGGGTTTATTCATTACTTCTACAGGTGCAGGGTTAGGGCCTTGCCATTAATCTTTGGCACCCATGCAGGACATTTTCATTCAAACCATCACACCCTGTCATTCATTACAGTATCTGAACAGCCTGTGATTTATGTTAAAAGAATTTACTGAGCCAATGAGATGGCTCCACAGGTAAAGGTACTTGTCACCTAGCCTGACAACTCTAGTTCATTCCCTGGGTCCCAATGGTGGAATGAGAATTAACTCCCACAAGCTGTCCTCTGACATTCATATGAATGCCATGACATGCAGTTGGGCACTGCATGGCTGTGTGCACACAGATGCAAAATAAACAATTGTAACTTTTTATTGAAGGATTTACCAAGGATTCAAAAAGCCAGAGATACTGTGCAAAAAGTCTCTGTGCACACTCCCAGAAAGGAGATCACATGCTGATGTGATGTGAAAATATTTCACAGTAGCTGAGTTAGAAGATTCCTTGTGTGTGGTCCTTATCTAGACACACAGAAGTTTGGTCTTAGTCTTAGCTTCTTGAAGGTAACCTCAAAACCCCTTCAATGTCCTGAAAGAGGTATATGTCTGTTATACCTGAAAGTCCCGTAGCACCATACCTGATGATTGTGTTAACAAAGTGACTGGCATCACAGGAAGACCAATAACCTCCTTAGAGATTTGGGGCTTTGGGTCATTTAATGTAAAGTGCTACTTCTGGAAGAAGGTGCTAAAGATAGATTTCAAGTCACGTAGGTAATGAATCAATTATCTTATATACATAGTGAAGTTAATAACAAAAGATCCAGACAAGGAAGCTTAGTTAAACTTACCAATTTGACTATACACTGTATGTATTGTTATATATTAATGTCAGTAGAGTACAGCATCCTAAGGATGTTGAACCTTTACTTTTGGAACCTTCCCAGGCCAAGCCCTGCACATCAGTTTTTTATGTTATATTGTAGTCAAAATTCTCCAGAGAAACAGAACAAATAATACTTAGATATAAAAGATTTTCCTTGGAACTTGGCTCATACTGTTTTGGGAATCCAAAATCCCAGAACATACCATCTGAACTCTGGAAAACTAGGAAAGGTAGTGATACAACTTTTGGACACCATTTATAGTAGTGAGCAACATGATGTTCAGGGCTGATACTGTGGCAAGCTGAGTCCTGAAGGACTTGCTAGTGTAAGTCCTTAGGTTCAACAGTCTGAGAATTCAGGACTCTAATATCAGAATGCAAGATTAGGTGGGTATCCCAGCTTAACTGGAGAGAACACAGTTTACTCTGCATTTTTGCTATATTACAATGGAACCTAAATGGAATGAATGATTGAATAAGATGGTGTCTACCTGAATCACTGTGACTGACCCACACATTTAAACACCATCCTGCTACAGAAACACCAAGAAATGGTCTATCACAATCTAGGCATCTCTTCACCATATGGTCTCCAAGACCTCACTCCAAGTGACCTTGCTGGTCTTTCTATTTCTGTTACAAGAATTTAGATGAAACAGCAAAGTGTACAGCATGGGTGAAATTTATTGCAAAAAAAAAAAAAAAGAATAGTGCTCTTAAGGCCTGAGAATGTGAAACTGTTAGAGAGACTATCATAACAAGTTGTATTTTAAGGAAGTTTTGTACTGTTTCTAAAGTCCCATACTGGCACCTTTTCCTGGTTGTTTTCATATCCAGCTGATGGAGAAGAGTCTTGATCAAATCCTATGGGAGGTGACAGTGGGTTATCCTTATTTTGTTTTTTACTAAAAAGCCTTGAGCTGGATCACCTTCCATGAA
The DNA here is from genome assembly GCA_035773235.1 of Eospalax fontanierii. NCBI lineage: Eukaryota > Metazoa > Chordata > Mammalia > Rodentia > Spalacidae > Eospalax > Eospalax fontanierii. The sequence continues at coordinate 45,292,124 of CM069547.1, read as the reverse complement.
GTTTCTTCAGTCTCATCCTCACTCAGGGCCAGAGGAGACTCAGATCTCCTTCTTTTGACCAGTAATCAGTGACATACCACTGTTCATTTCCTGGTTTTCCAGTTTGCTAATAATGAGGCAGAAGTCCATCTCTGGTGACTTTGAAGCTTGCTAATCTCTAAGTAGCTACTCATACCACCAAGTTAAGAAAGAAAAGGAGCATGGGCCAGTTTAATTGCATGCAATAAGAAAGCAATATCCGTAAGTAAAGGTGTGTCCTGAGTTCTATGAAATGTTCAGTGAATTGTTGAGTTCAAGGGCTCTTGTTAGGTTGCAAGGAAGGAGTTCTAGAGAGAAAGGCACTGAGTCAAATTGTCCTTTAGGGAAGAGATTTATTAATTATGGCAGCAACACAGTAGAGACTCACCTACCCTGAGACAAAGTGAGTTGTCTCCTTTAAAAAAATAAAAACATATAGTGTGATGTAAAAATGATCCAGAGTGCTGTATTCTAAACTACAATAACAGTATGTGTTTATGTATTCGTGATTTTCAGATGATACCTCTTCCTCTGGGTAGGTAAGTTTGGCCCTGTTAATGTATGAACCATGCTGTGACAGAGGTAGAGTATGAGTCATATGTGTCTCGTGCTGTGTAAGAGTCACTCTCCTTCAGATAGAGGAAGGGTGCTTGGTTAATGTGTGATAGATAGAATGTGATAGGGGCCATTGGTCTCATCCATAGTCATCCCAGCATTTGAGACCTAGTTACCTAGAAAGCCTGTTTCTAGAAGTGGCAGGCTTTCCTGACTATGCTGCATGACATTTACAAGGCCCCTTGGGGAAACTGAAGTTGAAGCTGATGTCAGAAGTAAGGATACACTGTAGGTACTATTACTTCCAAATCTGCATTTTGCCTAATAAAATCTCAGCATCTTAGGACTTCTCTTACCACATCAGCATTTACGTTTTTGCAAACAAGAGAGTAAACTGGCACAAGAATAGAATAAAATCACCCAACATACAATCCAGATTCAAATTTCTCCAAAACTGGGATCACCCTGTCTTCTCATTTCCTTTGTCCTTGTGATCTCTGTTGTAGAATTCAGATGAGACACATGAAACATAGTGTAGAAAGAAGGTAGAGAGACAGTGAATTGGAGGTACCCTTAAGGGATGAGAGCAAGTGATGGCCAAAGGGATTATGGTGAAGGAAAACACTTCCATGGGGTGAGAATGGGTGATGGCCAGAGAGAACATTATGCTAACATGCATACTGAGGTAGACTTTAAAATATTTCTTGACCTTTGGGGACCACATAGATCTCCTGAAGAGTAGATTCCTATCCTGGGGATCAGGCACATCTCAATCAACTCCTAAGGAAGGGAACAAGTGTAAGTCTTTGTTCTTTACTAGAAAGTCTCTGTTAAATGGTCATCTTAGGATCTTTTGGAAAATTTATAACATCAGGATTTCACTGAGGGCCAGAGATATTATTTAGATTCACTGTCCCACTTTTTTATTTCATCCAAAAATCATGTATTATGAATGAATTTAGAAATTAAATAAAAACAATTTAAAAACTAGAAAATAGCTTTAGATTCTCAGAAGAAGATATACTTTCCTTAAGGGACCTTAATCAAGTTCTGCTATCTCCACCTTCCTCTCGTTCAAACAGTATTTTAAAACTTATGGAAGGGCAGTTATGATACTCCCATTCCTTAAATTTTGTGTAATGCTAGAGATATGGCTCAGTGGAAGGTTGAGAACTGTAGATTGGATTCCCAGGACTCACATAAAAACCAGGCAGAGGTGGTAAATGTCTGTAACCTCAGTTCCTGGGAGGCAGAGGCAGGAGATGCTCACAGAAGGCTGGTTAGTTAGAAAATCCAAGTGTTCAGTAAGAACCTTCCTCAATAAATAAAACTTAAAGAATAATTGAAGCAGATACTAGACATCAACCATGAACCTACATACACACATGTACCCACATCCATACGAAGATGCATACACATATGCAGAACAAAGAAGAAAAGAACAACAAAATGCCACAAAAACTTAGTGTGTTACCACGAATCTAGGAGGCGAATGTCCAAAGCTCTTTATCAGAGAGAGATCCATCTTCGATGACCTTCAGTCCGATTAATTTCTAACTGCTTACCTAACACAAAACTAAGAGCAAAATCTATTCTAATTTGCTTCTTTCTTTTCATTTTTTGCAATACTGAGGATTGAAGCCAGGGCCTTCCCATATAATAAGCAAGTATTCTACAACTAAGCTATATCTCCAATCTCTTTTAAGTTTTATTTTGAATTCAGATCTCATTAAGCTGCCCAGGGTGGATTGAGCTTGGAATCCTCCTGCCTCAGCCCCTGAAGTAGCTGAGGTTATGTTTGTGAACCACCTCACCTGGATTCCAATTTTCTAATTTTTCTTTTATGTTTGTATGTGCTTTTACATTGAATTATGGTTGAAGCTTTTGTATTTAGGAACTACTCTTGCTAAGAACACTGATTTCTCTCTTCTGCCCCTCCAGCAATCACTTTTTTTTTCATTTGCAAAGGTTACTTTGTTTAACATGAACACAAGGTTATGAATCTTTCTTTTTATTTTATTTTATTTTATAAGTATGAACCACATGAATGTAATGACTGTGGAGGTCAGAAGAACATATTAGAAACCCTGGAACCGGTGTTCTGGTGGTTGTTAGCTGTCGTATGGCCCCTGGGAACTGAACCTTGGTCCTCTGCAAGAGAAGTCAATGCTGTCTTATCTACAGAGCCATCCAATCGCAAGGTTGAAAATCTTGAAACTGATCTCCCACCTATCGAAAAATAGTGTTACAGAAAAACCTCCACCAGGTCCAGAAAGAGTAGGAATTCTTTACCACACAAATCCAATTGTTTTTCCTTTTAACATGAAAGATTTTTCAGACTTCATTTTCCTCATTCTAGACTGAAACTTGTCCCAGAGACATTCTGGGACCCCTCCCAGGAAAGGACCATATTAGTTTATGTCAATGTTAAATTTGTACACGTTCTAACCTTTAGCTCACTGCTTGCTGTAAGTTGTAAGATGGCCACAACACAGTGCAGAGGAACTTAGACCTCTCCCACCCCAACTTCAGCCAAACCATAAAGAAATCCCTTTGCCTTTATCAATTTGTTTCCCAACTTCTCGTAATGTACAGAAAAGGTAGACAGTGGGAGTAACAAATCCAAATGGAACTGGAATATTGTAGTTTCTGCTATCTCTACAAATGCCAAGCAAACACAGGAATTGATTATTGAAACAGCACAATATTCAGGCATATGGTAAGTCAGAAGACTATCATCCCAAAAGTTGCCTTCTTAGGACATCCTCAGCTAGCATCTCTTATAGATAACGTGAACAAAAATTCTGGGAAAGAAACTTCATTGACACAGGATGATTGACAGATCAGAATATGGGTGATATGAACAGGTTGGAATGTTTCTAGGTTCCTAGACAAATTACCTTGGGAGTCTTTAGCCCCTTAATAGACATTTATCGCCTTTCTCTATGTGGGACCTAACATCCTTACGACTGTTGTTAGGTTTTAAACTTGCGACAAGTTTGCCCATCTGTAGCAGTGCCTATTTCTACCCCAGAATCACTGCTGCTACAGGGCCGCATATACCTATAGAGAGCCTGCTATAACCCTCCAATGGTCTCCCAGGTGTCTGGATTCCAGGAGGATGGCAGGAGCCCTAATTTTAATGACCCAAAGAGAATGTACAGGTCTCAGGATAATATTCCAAGATATCACAGGGAAAATACTTGCACAACCCCACCCCCCAGGATGAATACTCCTTAAGTGTATCTTTTCTTACCACTCCCACACCCTCTGCTTTTCACATTAATAGGATTCCTTCCTTCTTGTAATGCCAGACTCCCTCTCACCCTGAGAAGAGAAGACTAACTCCATTTTGCTCTGGCTGGCCTTTGCTTTGCCCTGTGATTTGTTCAGCTATTCCCACTGCATTCAGCCAGACAGAACATTTTATGCAGGTAGTTTCAGGAAGTCCATTGTTTCTATAGTTCTGGAAAACTTACAGGTGGTCAGGTGGCCTGTCCAGATAGCAGGTTCTTCCGCCCAGCTATGTCTGCATCTCTATGGAGTCCATTATTTCTACAACTATGAGAAATTTGGTTTTCCTTACTGAAGCATTTTGTTAATTGAAAACCTCTTTGTTAACTGACCTGCCCCTGGTCTGGTATAACTGTGGTGATCTGATGTAGCTATGTTGGTATAATATAATTGTGGTTTTAAGCATTATAAAATTCTATCTTGTTTCTCCTCAGGGTCAAGAGTTCTTTTGGGTATTAGTCCCCTCTCTGACCACTGACCACTGGTTATTAATAATGGACTTCTAAGTGGTGTTCCTCCATGATCTTGCTTGGTATTACAACCCTATCCTCACCATGGAATAGAGACAACCTGTCTAAACCCTACAGACCACTCATCAACCACTTAGCATGGAACCTCCCTTTGCTCTGAAACCTCTAAGAAGGGACCCCCACTCTGTCTAGCAAGCCTGAACTCTCCTCAGAGCCCCATAATTCTATCTATGGAGTTGGGGTCCACACTCTCTTTAGAGCCCCTGCAATGCCCTATCAGTGTCATTAATAACTGTTACAATAAATTTCTTAACCCCAAAGTGATATGGGAATATCTGGATGTCTTTGAGAGCAATGGAACCTTTCTCAGCTCTGTTGTGTTTAACTTGAAAGGCTAAGGATCTGGAAATCCAACAACCCCCAAAGCCACCTCAAATGAGAATAGTCTGGGTTCCTGTCTTGTGAATTGGAAAAATGGAATTCAAAGAACACAGGGTGAGTTTTACAAAGAAGTATTTTATTATAATAGAAAGCTTAGGCATGAAAAAGCAGCTGGGGTCTCTGGGAGTGAAATACCATTAAGACTCCATGCTTGGAAGTTAGTAAGGATTTTCTGGAGCTCAGAGTAGAGAGAGAGGAGCTGGATAATTCAGTTCTCATTCCAGGTGTTACAGTGGCAAGAAGATCCCTAAGGAGAAATCTGTCAAGAGAATAAAAAATCCTTATCTAAATAAAGAGCCAACTCTCCAGCTTTGCTGGGTCACTCACCTGGCCACAAGACTCCCCCTAGAAGGGTGTGTTCACCTTAAGTCATGCTACAGAAATGAGCAGAGTATCTAGTGAATTAATGAGATGACAAACATTTCCTGCCCCAAATCCTCACCCGCTAGTACTCGGAAACAGCTAAGAGGTCTCTGTAATCCTCCTGTGTAAACCCTTTTCTTCATACCTTTGTTTCTCACCATGCTTTCTCTAGCACTTTGGGCTACCCTGTCGTTTTGGGTTTCTTACTCTTGCTCTAAAGCTTCTTTCTCCTCCCCGTCATGTGGCTGCCAGTCCACCAGTGGTAGGACCTCCACGTTGCCTCTAAACAGGCATGGCTTTATTCCCTTTGCCCTGCATTCTGCTTAAGAAAGATGCTGAGATTTACCAGTTCATTGTCTAGAGGATTTTCCCCTAAATTTTAATAAAATTCTCAGAAAGCTTCTGTTTGAGTCCATTCTCAAATTATTTTGTGAATGAGACTAAGAATGCTTAAACACAAGTGTCCAGAGTGCTCAGTTCTGGTCACTTCCTTAGCATGTGTTTCAGGCACAAGGTACTCCTTTAAGGATAGAGATAGGGAAAGAGACATAAGCCCCTTTATCACGGCCTTTAACTATGACAGAGCCAGGGTCACATTTGACTTAGTTTTGGTTTCTACGGCCTCAGGCAAGGACACGTACACTGGAAGTTCTAAGGAAAGTTCCACCTCTTATCCAAAAAACAACCTGGTTGCTTTTCTTTGGATTTCCGCAAATCCTAAAGCTCCAAATGTCACCAGATAGTACCTGGGACCCCTAAAGAGGGTTTCTCTGCTTTGCTGTAACCCGTCATGTGATATTCCCACCAATATATTTGAAAAGTTGTTCATCTATGACTTCCTTGGTTCTGTTATTATAAAAATATCATGAAACTGCTGTTGCCTAGACCTGTCCATCAGATGACATCTTCCCAAGCTTAGTTGCATACGATCATCATGTGCTGTTACTCTCAGCAAGAAGGAGGGACAGGGAGAGTCAGTCACATCTCCCAACCAACCAGTTGTTTTAGTTGCACTAAGGGGAGGGACTGAGGGTATATAAACTGAGGAAGCCAAAGGGAGCTTCTCTCACTATGTTGTGCAGCTGTGGAGAAGTCATGATCCATGCCTGGATGGAGGGGAGCCCTAGGAGGGAGCACCCACGTTCCTGTACGTAAACCCTCATCCATTTCTCTGTAAGTAAGCCCAGGAAACTCACTGGTTTCTCAGACTGCAGTTTGGTTAAATCCGACCTCACTTTGTCTAGAGACCAAGGGAGCAGGAGACCTGACCTCATTTGGACCTCCAAGAAGGGATTTTAGCTACAATTGCTGTCAGATTGTAACACAGAATTTGGGGTAACCTAAATTTGTGTTTCCAGGCCATGGCTAATCATATTTGGTTCCAGAATAAGTTATCTTTTCATATCTCAGTTGACGTGACAGCTGTGTTTCTTACATAAACCAGAATCAGAAAAAAAGATAGTTAATCTTTCCAAAGCTTAGTCTTGTCCCTTTGGTCAGGTGCTCAGACTCCTGGTGCCTCTGTCCTTCATTACCTCCTATGGGTCTTCATCATTATTCCTCTGTGCATAGCCTCAAGGCCATAAGGACTCCCAGCCTCATATTCCTCCCAAGGTGAATAATCATTGTTTCAAGTAGAATTGCAATCTAGAGTTGCCTTTAATGAGGACCTTAATGAGATTCATTAAGTTTCCTGTAAGCTACAATCTAAAAGACAATTTAACTTAGGACAGCATGTAAAAATAAAGAATAGAAAATGGGCAGCAGGCTTTAAGAGAATCACAGGATGCAAGGAGAAACCTTCCTATTTGGAAGGGTAAATGTTTAACATGGAAGATTTGTTCTTTGTCCCTGGCCCTTGGCCAGTTTGTTGCACATTCTGTTGGTGTAATGTTCCTTGTGGGAATGAAGGTCTTCTAAAGAAAGATGTTCACGTCCATCATGTTGCATAACAGATACTGAAACAAGAGTACCCAAGGAATTGGAATTTCACCAGGAATCACATGCTGGCAGAAAGGAGGGAGAAGATGAAGCCTCGGTGCCAGTCAGAGAAGGAAGTTACGCTGTCCTACCACATTGAATGGCAGGTCAGTGATGGGCCAGGCAGCATCTTGACCAAGACTATACTTCTTTCTAAAACTCATAGAAGAGCATCAGGTTTGTGAAAAGCAGCCATCAGAAGACTACCTTTCAGAATGAGATTTGCTAGGAGAGAGAGCTGCATGACCCCAAGGTCCATGATTATGACTAGGGTGGCAGAACCAGTGAAAGAGAGAGAAAGCCTTCCTTTCTAGTTCAGAGAGGAAAGACATTACGAGAAATAGCTGCCATGTGCAGCATGCTGGTAGTCCGGAATGAAAGACCCTTGAAATCCCAAGAACAAAGGTAGTTCCTGACTCAGGTTTGTACAATATGGTAGGAAGTTTCATACACATGACCTAGCCTGACCTAGCATCCATATCAAAGGGCACAGAGCAGAGGCAGACACTTGGGGAGGACCATGAACTTACCTTGCAGTTGAAAAGGCCAGGACCATGTGAACTCCCCTCTTCCCACGGATAAGCTCAGGCCCAGGCAGTGCAACTGTGGGGATAGTTCAGATACGCTTTAGCTTTGGGGCAGTGTGTTTGGTTCAAATTCAAATTGTTTTGCTGACAATGAAACTTTATTAGCTTTCCCTGCTGTGAGTCCCATTGGATCTGCTTGTTAAATCAGTGTTTTGGTGCTGGATAATATCCCCCTGTTGGCACAGCCCCAAGCATCTTTCTCTGTGTTTTAGGTTTCAGGTTTGCTGTGCTTGGGATATGGTTTGAATATGTCTGCCGTGGTGTTAGAAGGGTTAGCATATTTGGAAGCCATGGAGGACAGACTCCTCCCTCATGATCGGCTTTGAACTCCACCTCCCTCCCACGACAAAGGGCGCATCACTGCTGCTTCTCCTCACAGTGTGATATTCCATATAGAAAGATGGAAATATCAAGGCTTTGTTGAGGTCCATAAAGGGAAAACGATTTCATCCTGATCAGAAGAATATAATTTAAATTCACCTCTTGCCCTACGTGGAAACATGATGTTCAGACCTGCTTGAAGATCAGAGCTAATGACACAGTACTGTCTACTGCCTTAAATGTTAATCCACCTGGGCCTATGAATCACTTATCAGGAGATCAGCCTTCAGGAAAGCTGATTCCCCTGAGGACATGAGCTAAGAAGAAGGGAATATTAATTATCCTCATCTGAAAATGTAATTTTGCACCCAGAAACTTTTTTTCAAATAACCACCTACTGCTCCACTGCTAACACTGCTCGGTTTTCTGAGTTCTAATTCAAAAGCTAAAACTTTTCCATTTTTATTTTTTGGTGTTTTTGAGACAGAGTCTCCCTGAAGCCACAACTGGCCTGAAACTTGTTATGTGGACCAGACTGGCCTGGATCTCACAAAGATCCTCCTGCCTGTGCTTCCTGTGTACTGGAGTTAAAGCTGAGACCCCACACACCCAGCTCCCTCTTTTATTCTATAACATTTTGTTTAATGCTTACCAGAACCATGCATTCGGTGACACTCTAAGCGTTCTCACTTACTCTCTGAATCTCTACCTTCTGCTTCTGCTTACAGGTGCTTGCTGACCTCTTTTGTGGTACATGCCAGCTATGATGGATTAGATGAGAATGTCCCCAATAGGCTCCACGTATTTGATAACTGATCCCAGCTGGTGTCACTGTTTGCAGAGGGTTAGTTTGTCTCTCTCTGCTTCCTGTCTCAAGCATGTGAGCTCCAAGCTTTCTGCTCCAGCTGCCTCTGCACCATGCCTTCTTACCACAGGGAACTCATCACTCTGGAACTTTCTTCTTTAAGTTTCCTTAGTCATAGTGTTTTACCATATCAAACGAAAACTAACACACCAGCTTTCTTGGAACCTAACTCAGAGGGAATGACTTTCTCCCTTCCTCTTCATCTCCCTCCACCTGCAACTGATAAGATTTACCTGCCATGTTGCTTTTATTTCAGACTTGCTTTTCACAGCATTGGGGATGGAACCTAGCCTCATGCTTGTTAGGCAAGAACTGCATCACAGAGCTGCATCCTCAGTCCTGTTCCACTCTTCTGTGTTAAAATAGAGTCTTACTAAAATAGAGTCTCACTGAGTGCTTCCGTCTTGCCTTGAACTCACTCTTTAGTGCAGTCAGGCTTGAACTCGCAATCCTGATGCCTCAGGCTCCTACCTGGTGTTATGTTATGAGATGTAACTCAAAGCCTGGAGCTCAGCTGTTCTTTCCTCCTACGATGTGTCATTGGACTCCACTTCTTTGAAATATGGACCGGATAGCCTTTCAAGTTTCTCCTAGTCATCTGCCTAATGATTCTATAAGAACTCCAGACTAGATCAGCTGAGAACATGCTGCTTAATTTTTTATTACTAATAAATAGTGCCTCTTTTGTCCCACTGGTTTTGCTTAAATTACCTTCAATACTGAAACTAAATTTATTTTTCAATATACAAAGAATATCTATAATGGACATTGTCAGTATATGATATTTTATATTTTCCCCAAACCACCTGCAGGAATCCATACAATTCCTTATGAATTAACTGTCAGTGCCTTTTTTACTTCGGTTAACTTGGTACCAGCAGTGAGATCTCAAGGCCTTTTTTTTCTCAAGGATGAAAGTAAGAGGCTAAAAGAAATTTGATATGAAAAGAAGACTCAATAAACATCAAATTTATAATTCCAGGTAGCAATTATGCCACACAGGTTTACAGATCAGCATTCAATTGGTTTGACTTTTAAAAACTTAGAAGCTATATACTAAGAGTGATTCCAAATCATGATTCTTTTCCTTGAATAAAAGGAAGGAATTCACAACTGACTCTAAGAGATAAGGGGAAATGGTATGCTTATGAATTCTCTGGCATTAAACTGGTCACTTCAGCTTCTGCTAAAACAGAAGCAGTAAGAATGTAGCATCTTGACCCCTGAAAGGAGAGAGGGAAGACCCCATGACTGGAGGTTGTGAACTATAGTATCCTGGGTAACAGAATTCTGGGCTCCTGGCTTCGTATTGACTCATGAATAACTCAGAAGATACAGCAATTCGGTCTTCCTTGATACTTCTACACAAACATCCATAAGACTTGGCATAGACATGACATGACTGATCTCCCTCCTGAAGTTCCAGACATGCTGAGGGGAAACCAGGCCCTTATCAGCAACACTCCCATGTTATTCAGATTTCTGCTGCTACTCTAATCTGATTCCTATTCCTGACCAAAAACAATTTAGGGGAAGAAAGGGTTTTTTTTTCCTATTACAGTTTTGCCTAGCAGTTCATTGTTGAGGGAAGTTACGATAAGAACTCAAGCAGGTACTCAGAGGCTGTCTTGTTTGCTAATCCACAGAATGTTACCTCTACCCAAAGAACTCATATCACCTCCAGAGATCAGTGGAAACCATGGAGAATGCTGCTAGCTACCTGGCTCATATACTGGCTTATATTCAGCTTTCTATTATACAGTCTAGGACTACCTGCCCATAGAATGGCATGACCCACAATGGTCTGGGCCCTTCTACATCAGTTAGTAATCAAGAGACTCCCAGACTAGGTTCAGAGACCAATCTGATCCAGAAAATTGTTGAACTGATACTCCCTTTTTAGGTTACTCTAAGGCTGTATCAAGTCAACATTGAAGCAAACTAAGATAGTCATTATGACAAAATGTCAGAGCAAATTGGGTGAAAAGAGGTAAAAGCTTATAGTTTTAAAGGCTCTTGACTCAGTTAGTTTTAGGCCTATGGTAAAGCAGTATGTCATGGAAGAAGCACATGACTGTCGTAGCCGAGAAACAGAGAGATGAATCGGTCGGATATGCACTTCCAAGTTATTCCCGTTGCCTGATTCCTCCAGCTAAGTTCCACTTTGCAAAGCTTCTCAATATCTTAATAATGTCATTACACTTTGAGAGAAATTCAAGATCCATAGTATATCAGCCCCTTCTCTGTACTGGTCTGAAGAAGCTTTCAGAAGGCAGTTTTAGAAGCTGAATAATTTATGGAGCAGGAGTCATGGGACCTTGTGTGATCTTTCGCTTACTTGAGTTGGGATTTCCCACAACTCACTTTAGGTTTCTGGTTTCCCTCGCAGCTCAATCTGCCATCTAGGAGTATTTCCCCTTCTTTTAATTTTTAATCTAAAGCACTTTAGAGTTATTGAAGAATTGCTAGCTTCATTGGATTTTTGCAAGTGTCAAATGAATTAAACATGAGAAAGAAAATTTAAAGAGTTTAGAAAGTACCATGTTTAAGATGCTGTTGAATTGGCTCTTGTACCACTAGAACTGTGTGAACACCTTCACCAGAGTGCTTATTCGAGAGCTTTATAATTAGGGTTTGTTTGTTTCGTTCCTTGCTAAGTCTGGATTGTCTTTTTTTTCTTCAACTTTACTGCCTTCTAGAAGCATGGTACCTGTCCAACTAAGTTCATGCTAAAAAAAAATTAATATGAAGGAAAGTGCACCAGAGTGTGAGTCCAGTAAACACTTTAGAAATACACACTATTAATAAGGATAAGAAAAGGTGGTGAGAACCTCAAGCCAACATTTTCTTTCCTGGCCAGAAGCTCAAAGCATCCTTGGTTTTTCTAGGAGTTCTGTTTTGGACAGTTCTATCCTGACCAGGTACCAGAAATGTGAGAAATGGCTTAACCAGAGACACTGCTTCATGTGGTAACTTTGTTTTCTTTTGATTTGATCTCTCTTCTCTGATACACAATCAGCACAGCTGACAGAAATCTTTGTATGATCAAATGCTTCATTGGTCCTTAAGATGTGTGCCAGGGCTCTCATCTAGGTACTAGAACGGACAGGTGCATAACACCTCAAGAATGGGTCAGCCCACTTCTTCTGATATCATCTTAGGCATTTCAAAGACCAATTTATGTCACTGGGTTATAAAAATGTAAGACTATTTAATTCCTAGATAGAAACCCTTCAGCATCAGCCCCCTTTCAGATCCCCTTATCCAGCATTTTCTTTTCTGTCAACCATCTCTTGAGACCCTCTTATATGGAAGCACTGTTTGTTGTCCTTCTGCTCCTTTAGGCTTTCTCTCTATGATAAAACTCTTTTTAAAACCCACCGTTCATTGTCTGTGATATTAATCTTAGTGGAGGTGTTGGTGTCTGTAAACATCTATCTCCTTGATCCCTTATTTAAGCCCACCAGAGATGATAAAATGTTCATACTACTCAAGGACCCCTAATACACCCCATTTCACTATCACTAATTGATAATGATCTCGCAACTACCAATAGCAAAGGAGCTTTGATGTTCTGGTTAAATTAAGACTTCTGAGAGAGTAAATTTATTGGAATAGACTTATTCAGGTGTGACCAACGTATATTTTAAGTGTCCTTATGAAAGAGAATCAGAGAAAGACTTGAACACAGCAGGGGATGTGATAGAAGCTGAGACTGACTGAAGGTGAGTCACTGATCTCAAAGGTGAAAGTGAGAAAGAATGCTCAAAGATGCTCACAGACTGCTGTGCTAGCACACGAGGAAGGTGAGCAAGTTAATTCTCAACTACAACCTCCAAAGGGATCACAGATGGACTTTACCTCAGAAAAAATAATTTCTGGCATCTGGCCTAAAGAGAGTATGTGTCTTTTTCAGCAGCCTAGTGGCAGTAATTTGTCACAGCAGCAGAACTGAAACATTCAGGGCAGTCAATGAATGTGATTCAGGAATTACTAATGGGAGCAAAAGTTCTCAGAAAAAGCCTACATTGTTGTCTAAACTTCCCGCAAGACTGATTAGCTGAATAGCCCTTCATTTAGGCAGTGGACCCACAATATTAGAATGTTTGGTACAACTGCTTACTTAATGCTTCCACCAATGTATTTGAAACGTGCTCTGATTTATGAACTTTCTTCTCTTACTATAGAAACTTGATGAAACTGTTACCACTTTGGAACATATCATTTGGGGTAACTGGAATGAATCTGTGTTCCTGGGCCATCAGAGTTCATGTTTGGTTCCAGAATAAACTATCTCTCATCACCTTTCAGGTGAGTGTCATTTTGTGTCAACACTAATCATTGCAGTGGTGGGAGATCAACCTCTCCTTTTCAGTACAGGCTTTCCTTTTGAGCATATCATGGTTACCCTATTGCCATTTTGAGGTGGAGATAACCTTGGACTGGTAGCCATGGCACCCAATTGAGCAGAACATTCATCTATGTTTGTGGTGATGGTAATGGACCTAGAAAGTCTCCTTAGATGGAGAGAGGGGAAGGTCTCAGGACCCTGACCTGTAGTCCTCCTTCCTGTGCCCCTTCAGCTTCAAGTGATCCTGAGAGATACTGGAGTATGTAAAAAGTTGACTGGACGTGGGACTCTAGGATACAGGGTCCCTAAGTCACTATCCATAGTAACTTTGCAGGGATACAGCTATGCCAGCGTCTCATCCACATTCTATAAATAAGCTCAATAAACTCACATTGTTTCACCATCTTAGATGAAATTGTAACTTCCATTTATTTCGAGTAAATAGACAGCTTTTTTACTCTCCCAAGGAAAATTTGATGCAACACTGGCAACTTTGCTTCTCTCATTTATAGACATTCATTTGTCATGGATGTATAGCTAGTGGTTCCGGAATATTTACCAGTCTTCCCTATTGCTTAACTACTTTCCCTACAGTCCTGTGTTCATGTCTATTTAGGTCCCTTGATTGTTGAAGATAATAGAAGAAATATAAGGAAAGCCTTAAAGTGCAATTCAGATTTCTATGCTGTCTGTCAACTCACACTTTAGAGACTACCAGTCTTCATATATGCTTTGGAACATGCCTAATCCCTTGTACATTCATCAATGCCCTGCCCGATCCTTGATTACTAAACAATATGGAACTTTCTGCAAGGCTTGTTAATTGATTAGCACTTGAGTAATTGTGGAAAGTTTGGACTGCCGAAGATCTAGAGTCTAATTACCATTTATCATGGGCCATCTTTATCTCCTAAGTGATTATTCCTTGACCACTTTATTTTCTAATTTAGCATGCTGCGGACTAACTGATAAAAAAAAACCTTTTGGGATGTATTAACAGGGCAGACCACCAACCAAAAGACTGAATGTCCTCAGATATCATCTAAGCCCTGTAGCTAAGATGCCTCTTGCTGTAACTGCCTATTTAATGGAAACACCAATGTATTTATAAAGTGTCTTGATTCTTGATGAATGACTTCTGTGTTCCATTACTATGAGAACTTAACTCTTTCTATGTTGGATCATGGAATTTGGTGTAACCTGAATCTCTTGTCCCCTTTGAAGTGAGAGTTGTGCTTGGTTTTCAACACCTGTTCACATGTTACCAGGGAAATCATGATTTGTTTTGGTTGTTCTTAATTTTCCTTAATAAAAGAACTTTAAAATGACTCAAAAAGGAAGCTCAAGCATAATTTTATTAGAGTTTAAGAGAAAAACAAGAGGGCAGGGAAGCCCTAAATTTTAGGAGCATCTGGGAGGAGAAATGTGGAAAAGACAGAGCTACATCTTTTCAAGTTAAGATAAATCCTGTGTCTGACCTCCACGGAGGTCAGCGAGCGGCCACATTGTAGAAGAGGAAGGGGACATCAGAGAAAGAATGAAAAAGTCCCAGGGTCAGAGAAAGCACACTTAAACTTTTGTCTAGTATCTGAAAGAAAAAGAAAGCAGGTAAAGGCAAAGTTACCTTTTTGAGCTAGAGCTTAGTACTCAGTATCGTACCAGGAGGGAAGCCTGGGGCAGGGGGAGGGGAGGACTTCTTATTATCTCATTAAAGGGACAATCTCATTACAGGCATAATGACTTCTTCCCTGATGAGATCAGGCTCTGCCCTACCCTAAGTTGTTCTATATTGCATTAAAAAGTGGTTTTTCTGTCTGTTCATTGCTCTGTGAGACTCCGTTTCTTAAAATAACTTTTTTTTCTTTATTTTTGTGTGTATGTAAGTGTACTTGTGTACTCCAGAGGCTAGAAGAGCCGACTGGATGCCCTGGAACTGGAGTTAGTGATGATTGTGAGCCACCATTGGGTGCTGGCAACTGAAACTGGGTCCTCTTCAACAGCAGCCACTGAGTCATCTCTTCAGTCCCCTGAAGGACTCTGCCTGCTCACTAACCTGGCCCTAGACCTGTCATTACTGCTCTAAATCCTGTCCTACCTTTTCTTTTCTTTTATGTAATGGACAATGCCTTAACTCTCAATCCTGACTGATCTCTACAACAACAGTGTCTTCCTTGTGGCTGCTTTTGGTTTATTATCTTATCAACCCAGAACTCCATTTATATTTCTATTAGGTCACTTCCAAAACTTCTTGAACTCTGAAGTAACTTCTTTAATGTCTATTCATTTTGTAAGCCAGACATATTGATAGATATACAGATATGTTTACTGTGTGCAATGTGATGTGTGTTATGAGTTAATATTTGTAACTAAAATTGAGGTAAGAGAAATTGCACTGGCCTCCATCAAACTACCCAGGTAGCTGGGAGTACTTGGCAAAATGCTGCCAGTGGATCCACTGCACCCCATAAATTCATGGTTATTCAATAAATTCTGACATTGTAGAAAGACACAGATGTATTCATCTACGTTTTTGGCATAATGCAATCACACCACTTCCCTGAACTGAGCATGTAATTAGGTGAGTCAGTTTTTCTGGGGAATTAGCTGTTGGCTAGGTGATTGACAAGCCGAGCTGCTTGTAATGTTCTAATCTTTGGAGCAGATCAGAATGTCAAGTCTCCATTCAGGGCCAGGGATAGGTTCCATTGTTTTGATCAGGAGGAAGTAGCTTTTTCTTAATTGGCCTCAACAAACCTCCAACTTCTTATATGGTAATTTAAATTTTTATCAAATATTTTATTAGTTTTATGTGTATGAATATATTCCCTCCATGTAGATAGATGCACCCAATGTCATGCAATCACCACTGAGGTGAGAAGTGGGTATCAGATTCCTTAGAATTGGAGTTATGGACAGTTGTTAGCCACCATGTGGATGTTGGGAATCGAACCAGGATCATCTGCACAAGCAGCCAGTACTCTTAACCACTGAGCCATCTCTCCAGACCTGGCAATCTAAATCTTAAGAGGGAAATTGTGATGTCTCCCTTAGAGGGTTAAGAAGGAAGCAAATGGGAGTTATAGTCCAAAGTGAATCATGAGCTAGTGGTCCATCCATAACTGTTTCCAAGCTTGCTAATCCCTGTAACAACCTATTTTTGCATGTTCTTAAGTTCTTTAAATTGTCAAGAAGTTAGAACTCTGCCTAGACACAGAGACACGCCCTTTATCCAGCATACCTTGCTTGCAGAATCAGAGATATTAATTAAGCAAATTTTATGCAAAAATCCCCAGATGCATCATTAGGACGGATAACTCTCTGAACCTATGTTCTTGAGTGAGGCATACCACTTCTCAAGATCTGCGCTAAGCCTAACCTTACCTTAAAACCCTCCTGAAGAGCCACAGGAGTGGTATGCTTGATGTTGCTCTACATCTAGGCCTGTGAGCTCACATATTGGCAAAGTGTAGATAGTAGTTGGCTCAGAAACACCTCTGATTTGGCATTCACAGTGTTTTTGCTTTGAAATGAATTCACATCTACAGCCTCTATCACTGTCTACTCTCCTCCTGGATTCAGGTGTAGGAACCATCTACGTTCCCCTTCTGGGTTTTTGAAAATGATAACAGACTCTTTAAGTCCATGTTTCAGATGAGAATGAGTTTATTTGATAGAAAACCATTTACCCTGAGAACAAATCATTAGCATAAGGCAAACTCTGATGCTATATGTTTTACTATCATTAAGCTTCAGCTCAGCTCAGCTTGACTCTTCTTCTTTGTAAAACCCTCTAAGCCTCAGATGGCAATGTCTGGGATGTGGTCAAGTAGAAGATCATAGCAAGTGTTTACAGTTCTCAGGCAGGCACAAAACCTACCACTTATGATCAGTTACTGATCTACATCTCAAAGTCTTCTCCAATAGCTAGAAGTCACCTTACTCTCCTGAAAGGGATGGGAGACTTCCTGGATCAACAAAAATATGAGGTGGGGCATTCAGATGACAGCCACAGCCAACATGATAGGTAGAAGCTAATAAGGACCTTCTCAATGGCCAGTTGCTACTATATCTCTTTGTTACTCTGTGTGGGGCCTTTTGAGAGCACTGGAGACTCATTCATATTTGGTGAGCCTAACTGGGGGAGCTATGGTGCTAGACCATCAACAGTCACCAAAGCCAGTCCCCCATGAACCATTTCTGGTTCATTGTCTATTGTCATATGACAAGGAAAATCAGAATATGCAGGCAAGAAATGATCAGGGCAAATATAGATTTATGGAGGAAAAAGTGGGGAGGACACCCTGAGAATAGGAAAGGATCCAAAAGGGACACACCAGCTTACCCTACCCAGTACAACTTATTTTATGGAACTTCTTACAGGTATTTGATGGAAACTGAAGAAATCTTCTGAGATTGTCCTTCTTTAAGCCAAACTATGAGAAGCCTACACACCCTTTGCATGTCTTTTCGGCTAAATGTGAGACATAATCAGGAGTTGCTCATCTAATCAAGAAGGTGATCATAGGTGGTGGTCACCCTTGCCTACTTCCTGAACTCATTTAACTTGTGTAGGCTATTGATGGAGTCACTTCCCTTTCTTGCTCATTGTGAAAATATTTATCTTATTTTATTAAAATATATTTGATTTAATTATGTGTAAAAAGAGAAAAAGATGCACACAAGTCCCCTGGAAGCCAAAGAGGGTGTTAGAGTTGGACTTACAGACAGTTTTAATCTGTGTATCATGGGTGGTGGGTTCTCTGCAAGAGCAGTAGGTACTCTTAACTTTTGCACCATCTCTCCCCTCCCCTCCCCACCTTGCTTTTTCTTGAGCTACAGGATTGGTTTATAATTTATCATGAACCTGTGTTTTCACTTTCAATGGGAGGCTAACTCTTTGTTGTCATTTCCTACAGGAAGCCTATTCCTTCTCTTGAAATACAGGATGGACTTAGCAAAGTATTATGAACAAACTGTATATAGCAGAATGGTATAGTATCACCATACAGATTAGATTTAAAAGAGCCTAAAGCCCCTCTCTTGCTTGCTTTCTTATTTGTGTTTCTCAGGCTGGAGGAACACAGCTGTTATGCTGTAATTAATATCATGCAGAAGCCCACAAGATATGGAACTGATAATATCAATTGTCCCACCAACTGCCACAAGACCTTTTCATATTTGGGCCTTGAGATGATCACAAGCCTGGCTAACAACTGGCATGCTATTAGAGACCTTGAGTCAGTGGACCTGCCTCAGTCATGATCTGTCTTCTCATCAGCAGAAACGATGGGACCATGGTTTTTTGAAGTTTTGAACTGCTGAGTTTATGCATAACATCTTATGTAGCTGAGCATGGAACAGCCACTCATTGTTACAGTCACAAAGCACATATAGGAAAGACAGAAAAATGCCATGAAAGGGGCCAGTGGCCTTATTTTTCTTCCTGTTGTTGTCAAATTCAGTGACAAAAGTAACTTAAGGGAGAAAGGGTTTATGTTGGTTCACAGCTTGTGGATAAGATCTACTAAGGTGGGAAAGTAGTGGCTGGCCACATGGTTTCTACAGTCAGGATTTAGCACAGAGAGATGAGTGCTGGTGTTCAATTTGCCTTCTCCCTTTTGTGCAATCAAGGACACAAGCTCTTAGAATGGTGTTACCCACGTATCCTAATCTGGAGATTCTCTTGCACACATGCTCACAAATTTGATTCTGAGGTTTTGTTTGTTTTTTTTTTTTTTTTCTATTTTTTTCTATTCTATGTGTGTAAGTGCTTTGCCTGCATACATTTAAGTGTACCTGTGTTGTGCAATGGGTGTCGGAAGAAGGAGTCAGACCCCCTGAAATTAGAGCTATGGACAGCTGTCAGCACAGTGTAGGTGCTGGGAACCGAACCATTTTCCTCTGCAAGAGCTGTCAGTGCTCGCAACTGCTGGGCTATCTCTACAGTCCCACAAGGTGATTCTAAACTCAGTTAATCTGACAAGATTAGCTGTTACAGGGACAGAAATAATGAAGTCACCTCTCTTAGTCTTACAGGAGTCAGAGTCAGAAGGTCTGTGGGAAATTCCATGCTCATGAAGCTGGAGGCTCTGCAGGGACCTTCATTTCCTGAGCTAATTATTCATGTCTTCTCCTTCATAATCAGAGCACATTCAGTTCTTCCATACCACCAAAGTGAGTGGGAACACTCTGAATAGGGAGTTTTTGCCAGCCACGGTGGAACATGCCTGTGACCTTAGTGCTCGGTGAGAGAGATGCAGGAAAGCTGGCAGTGCTAGGTCAGTCTGGGCGGTGGAGGGTCCCATGTCTGGGCGGTGGAGGGTCCCGTGTCTGGGCTGTGGAGGGCACCGTGTCTGGGCGGTGGAGGGCCCCGTGTCTGGGCGGTGGAGGGTCCCGTGTCTGGGCGGTGGAGGGTCCCGTGTCTGGGCGGTGGAGGGTCCCCTGTCTGGGCGGTGGAGGGTCCCGTGTCTGGGCGGTGGAGGGTCCCGTGTCTGGGCGGTGGAGGGTCCCGTGTCTGGGCGGTGGAGGGTCCCCTGTCTGGGCGGTGGAGGGTCCCCTGTCTGGGCGGTGGAGGGTCCCGTGTCTGGGCTGTGAAGGGTACCGTGTCTCATACAAACAAACAGAACATCTGAAGGCCTGCTTCACCCTAAGTTTTAAATCATTTTTTCTAACTTGCTTCAGACATTTGGAATAGATTTTTTAAAACAATGTTTATAGTTTCTCAGTAAAAAAAATTTTTTTTCCTGTACTTTATTTGTCTAACAAGATTATGTTTAATTTTCTCCAATTCAATGATTGGGTAAATTTTGACCTGCAATTTTTCTAGTTTTCTATACAGCTTCAATTCTGAATGTAAAAATTTTTATATAACTGAAACATTGTCAGATGTACAATGTAATATACAGATAAAAATCAGAATTTTACCCTCCAAAGACAATTTTGTTATACCATTTCCTGAGCAATTCAAGTTTCATTTATCTTGAATATTTCTGTTATCAAGCTTCTAAGCTTATCTTGTTTTTGCCTTTTGTTTTATTTTCTGTGTTTGAGACAGAGTCTCATAGCATAGGCTTATCTCGAGCTTATTATAGCTGAAGTAAATTACTGTAGCTGAGGATGACCCTAAAATTCTGATCTTCTTGCCTCCACTTCCCAAGAGCTGCACTTACAGACTTGAACCATCACATTCAGCTTACAGTTTTCTAGTCTGAGGGCACATTTTCCTGTTCCATTAGAGACTTGCTTTCGATTTCTGGTCAGAACCACTTATTCCCATTTTTGCAGACCTTTGATAAGTTTGGAATGCTTTTATAATTGGTATGTCAGTGTGTCCTTCATTGCTCCATTTTTGAACATGTTACTAGTTATTTTTCAACTTTTTTTAAAATGGGCTTTAATTTGTTTAACAACTGACAGTGAAATCCAGGTCAGTCTGACTGCAAAGCTGATGTTTTTAATCATTACATAATATCAATTCGAACTCCCATTTCTTATTTCTCAGCATTGAACAAAAAGTAAAGCAGGTGGAACACTTCAACTTTGGGGTAATGCATATTCTAAAGTTGTTCTAGTTTCTTCTCCATTGCTGTGAAAAAATACTGTGACCAATACCAACTTGGGAAGGAAAGGGTTTATTCATCTCATATTTCCTGGGTCACACAGTTCATCACTGAGGGAGCCAGGGTAGGAACTCAGGGCAGGAAACTGGAGGCAGGAGCTGAAGCCATGGAGGAAAGCTAGCTGCTCACTAGCTTGCTCCCCTGGTTCATGCTCAGCCTGCTTTCATATACAGCATACAACAAATTGCTCTGGGGTGGTACCATCAACAGTGGTCTGAGCCCTTGCACACTGCTCAACAATCAAGAAAATACCCCACAAATATGGCCACAGGCCAGTCTAATGGAGGAAATTTCCAAAGTGAGGTTTCTCCACCCAGGTGTGTCAAGCTGACACTAAAGCTATCCAGCACAGAAGTGTTCTTGGACATCTTTATGTGTGCCGCCCATGGCTTACAGGTGGATATCAGAGGACCAACTTAGGCTGACATCCTTGCCTTGAGGCAGAATCCCTCCACTGCTGTGCTAGTCAGGCTAGCTGGCTCAAGAACTGGGCAGTCCCCCATCTCTGAGTCTCTGCCTCCCACTCCCAAAGGGGAGCACTAGACTCTCAGATGCCTGCGCTGCTTCATCTGACTGTTCTATGAGTTCTAGACATCTGAACTCGGGCTCCCAGGCTTGTGGAGCAATCACTTGTACTCAAAGAACCATCTCCCCAGTCACAAAAACACATTCTTTTCTTTACTTTTGTTTTTATTTATTTATTTTTACTTTATCTATAGGATTGTTATGCCTGCATGTGTGTAAGTTCACCTGTGTCATGCAGTGCTTGCAGAGGACAGAGTAAGGTGTCAGGTCCCCTGGAACTGGACAGATAATTGCTAGTCACTATGTGGTTGCTAGGAGCCAAACTTTTGTCTTCTGCAAGAGTAGCCAGTACTCTTAACTGTTAAGCCATCTCTTTAGCCCCAGAAACACATTCTTATTCCATGATTTTGGAAGCCAGATTCTAGGAGTGTGACTTGTCAACTTTGTTTCAGTCCCTCGACTCATAAATTTAAATACTTGGTCAGACGGTTTGCCAAGTTCTGAATGTGCCTGATACATTCTGTCACTCAATACATCTGTAAATACAAACTACGGAGACAGAACTCCTGCATTTGGCCTGGTCAGACATGGAGCGTTAATTTGTGTTCAGTGTGGGGATATTTACTGAAGATAATGAGAAATGAGCTCTGAATATATCAAAGAATACACAGGAGTTTTATGTGTTTATGTAAATTTTACTAATTAGCATGGGCAAATAGGAAATGCATGTCTAGGGAAAAGACTGCCATTTGTTTTCTCTCAGTAATGTATGTTAATGATCAAAATAAGATTTTTAAATTGCCCTGCATCCATATTCCAAGGTTAATATTATAATTTGGTGAGCTTTTAAATAGGTTGACTTGTATTACTGTGCTGGTAGGCTGCCAGGAAACCCAGTTCGTCTCAGTAGTAGTTAGTGATCTCAGACATGATGGTAGGCATTGTTTACACAAGGGGCTTAATTTGATGGGTAAGATGAGATGTGGCTGTCATTCTATGACACAGAATGTAACTTTTCAAATTCATTTGTACAAACCCTAAAATAAGGGTGATGTCTGCCTTTATGAGTAACTTCACATCTCTGGTCATTTTTCTCTTTGCCATAACTTAGACAAGAAGAATGTGTGCATTTGTTAATGATAAAATCCATAATCATGGGGCTGGAGAGTTGGCTCACTGGATAAGTGCACTGACCTAAACTCAGGTCCCAGCACCCATATGGCAGCTAACAACTCTTTGTAAGTCCCGTTCCATGGGATTCACCTAACTTCTGTGGACAGTGCACATAAGGATGCACTTAAATACATGAAGACAAAACAGTTATCACATAAGATAAAAAGTAAAAAAATAAATAATTTTTTAAATCCATAATTGCAGTTATCAGAACTTATTACTTGTCAAACATTTGCAGTATGTGGTTTGATTGAGAATTGCTGTATTACTTACTTTTCTGTTGCTGTGATAAAATACCATGAAAAAGATTTAAGATTTATTTTGGCTTATGTTTCCAGAGGCTTAAAGTTCATTATGGTGGGGAAGGAATGCAATAGGTAGCCGAAGCAGGAAGCTGGACGATCATATTTTTGTTCACATACGGGAAGCAGAGAAAATTGTAAACTCTCAAAGTCCCCCTGGGGGAAGTGCTTCCTCCAGCAATGTTACACCTCCTAAAAGTGCCATAACCTCCCCAAACATGAACTAGGGACCCAGTGTTCAAACGCATGAGCCCATGGGGAATATTCTCATTCAAACCACGACTAAGCCTGATATGTAAATATTTTGGAAGAGTACCAATATCTTAATTCAAAGTCAAACTGTTTAATGTTTAGAGTTGACTTTAGTTGAAACAGTCTATCCCAAACATCTTTAAGATTAAGAATATTCACTTGTTAAAAATAAAAAAATAAGAACATGGCAAGATTAATTTGGGGAGCACAAAAGACCTCACAAAGCCAGGAACTGTACAATTCTATCCCCACTAGTGGCACAGCAAGTGACTTACATGGGAACTAATTCTATTACTTGTATACTAATGCCATATTCCAAATAGCAATGTCCTCAGGAAAAATATCTGCAGTAAAAAAAAGCCTAAGTTATCAACTAATCATGGTTGTAATGACAATATTGTCAATAAATGCCTATATTTATCCATTTATCACAGTTCTTATTATTCATAAATAGGAAGAAAATTATTTGAAGTCTCACCAGAGTTATCAGTCTTAGAAAAGTAGAGGGTGGGAAAAGCTAATACATTATGCCAGTGGCTTAAGAACAGTAGTCCCTTGTTTGGCTGGAGCAGATTACTTCATTTGGTTATTCATTAAAATCTTGTGAGAAATTTACATATATTTTGTCTTGGGTTTTGATAAGACTTTAGGATATGATAAGGTGATTCTGCTCCAGCCATGAATCAGAACAGAGTTTAGATTACAACTCTGATTTCTAACTCTGATAAATTAGAAAAAAAATAGGTTGTGGAGGTTGAACCAATGAGTTCAATTTCAATTACTCACAGGAACATGGGGGAAGGTTTACTTACAGGAGCATGGGCAATTTACCAACACCTGCATCACAGAGAAAAAATGTCTCTCCCTCCCTCAGCAACCATGAATTTTCTATAAATCCTCAAGGTATGGTGGGGCCTTTGGACCCCTCCCAACTCTATTGGACACTGGTGAGGGGCCCAGGCTTGTGCAGACTCACAGCTGCTGAAAATAAAAGAGGACAATGGTCATTCACTGTCCTGAAGACAATGTCCCACAACATTCCACTCCTTCCTCCAGCTCTTGTTCTTGTTATACCTTCTCCCAGGTACCTCCTAAGCCTTTGAGAGGGTGATACAGAGGTTCCATTTAGGGGTGAGAAATCAGTCATTTATTCTCAGAATTTTCATGAGTTATGCATCTCTGAAGTACGCTACTCATACAGAAACATATTTGAACAAAGCTGACAGCGGCACTCATCAATGGTCATAAACATATTTAGAAGGCAATTTAAGACCCCCAAAACAACAATAATAGCTTCCAACACAGGGTATATGACTTCCAAAGCAACAGGGTTAACAGTTCCAGATGTGAATTCCCTCCTGTAGAGCATACTTCAAATCCAATCAGAAATCAGTTGGTTATTCCATAACGTTCATGCCACTATGGCCCCAGTGGACTCACAAGAGAAACTAGACAATAAAGCTTTGATGCTCCCTTTGTCTCCAGAATAGTGAGACAAAATGGAAGGAGAGATGTGCATCCTGACAGTAACAACTGAGGCACGTGTGTACACACTAGATAAAGACAGAAAGGGAGTGAGACCACAGGTAGAGTGATGTCAAGGAAGAGACAAGGGAATGTATATTGAAAGAGTAAGGGATAGCTATTTTTTTAATCGTTAATATTTTTATTTGTTCTTTAGCCATACTTTACAATAGCAATACAATCTACAAATGAAATAGCACTGTAATAGAATAATGTTATGTGGTTAAACAGGGGGAAAAATTTCAGTTATAAAAATCCTTCTCCCAGAATGATGTTTTTAAAGGATCACTTTTTCTAAGTGGGTCATTGTGAAAAAATGTGTTCAGTGACTAGTCATATCTAATTCCCATTCATTAATGGTCAGTGAAATTAAAAAGAAAGCCCAGCTTCCACAATCATTGCCTCAAAGGTGCAACATGTTGGATTCTTTTGGAAAGCAGTAATAGCTCTTTCTTCAGTACACAGAAACTTCCGCTCGTATATCTGTCGCTAGAAAGAAAATTCTTAGGATGAAGGTGAGAAAGGCTAATTGTTAAAGAAGGAATTGAAGGAGGAGGTAGAGACAAGTCTGCACATATACAACCATGGAGGAAAATAGGTACTCAAACACCTTAGACACAACTGTGTTTAATTTCACTTCTTATTGCTAAAAAATCAAACATACATGCACATCCTGAGATTTGACCATTGATAATAACCACACAATTAAATAAAGTGATTTCTTACCTTCATCTTTCCAGACAAGTGTTATATTTTTGAAAAGGAAGGCTCTAGAAACAAACTGCTAAGCTTACAACTCTCTTACAGTAAATTATTTGAACATCATAAACTGTAAAATGGAGACAACATTCATAGTTACCTCATAGGGGCTATTGTACAGATTAAATAAGTAATTCTGTGGCAGGGTCCAAGACGCCTGTGGTAGACAGTCTCCTACTGTCATTAGTTAGAGTTAGGAATGAACAACGCACGGGATTGGGGTGGAGGTGACTGGGCCGTCACTGTGTGTCTGATACCTCAGTGACATCCAGGGTGGGAGACACATATAATAAGCTGGGTAAGCTGCACGCTCCCACATTATTAACTCAAATGCTTGCAAATGTCTCCTGTACTCAATCTCAAGACACTGGAAGGTTTTACGTGCAGGGAAACTCAGCTCCTCTATCAGCAGAGACACATACCCAGTGTTTGGCTCACAGAAGGCAATTACTAGTACCCAGGAATGAATAAACGCCTGAATTTATTGAGCAAAAGCACAATGAAACCACATGATTATACCCGATCATTTCATCAGCATCAGAACACAAACAAGTCAGTAATTTACTTTTGATGGGAGATACACTTTGTTATACAAGTTACAAGTTAAAAGAATATCAAAATAAATTCCCAAAGATTCTACATACTGCTTGCTGAAGAAAATACTCCTGCTCTTGGAAGTAGATGAACCATACTTGCCCTGTGGTGTCACCAAGGAATAAGTCCCCACTTGGCAGCCTGGATCAATGAAACACTGTCACACCCAATTCTTCAGCTTCGAGTAATGGAATAAAGACCCAATTTTGCCAAGTCCAAAACTTCTCATTAATAAAGAGAAGATGATGTTAAAAAAAACCTTTTTTTTATTTGTTCATTTTTCATTTGTGTGTATGTGTGTGTGTATGCGTGTGTGTGTGTGTGTGTGTGTGTGTGTGTGTGTGTGTGTGTGTGTGGTATGCCCAAGACTGATGTCTGGAATCACCCTGCATCCTTCCTCAACTTTGTTCATTGAGGCAGGGTCCCTCAGTCAAATCCAGAACAGATACAGCTAGTCTCCGTAACCAAATGCTGGAATGAAAGTGCTACCTGATATTTACTTGGGTTCTGGGGATCCAAACTCTGGTCCTCATACTGTGCAGTGCGTGCTTTAACCCATGAACCATCTGCTCAGACCTCTAAAACTGCCAATTTTTAAAATATTTTATGTATTATTTTTAGTTTATGTATATGAGTGTATTGCCTGCAAGTATATAAGTGTACCTATATTGTGCAGTGTTCACGGAGGTCAGAAGAGAGTGTCAGGTCCCTACAAGTTAAGAACAATTATTTGTTGCCAAGTGGATGCTGGAAATCAATTCTGGGTCTTCTGTAAGAACAGCCAGTGCTGCTAATTGCTGATCCATCTCTCCAGTCCCTAAAATAGTCAGTTTTAAAAGACTTATCACAAAGTGCTTGGTGCAGAATTTGTGCTCAGAAAATATCAGTTGATAGTCTATTATTTCAGTTTCAATATATTACTAATGTACAAGACACTGAAAAAGAAGTTATAGAATAAGATGCACTTAATCACTGCCTAGATAATTGTTGAGTAAGACATTTTTAGAATTTTTGTAATGTTTGTATCATCATGAACATCTTGTAACAGCTGAAGATACAAAATGACATTAACTGATGCCTAGAATTTATTTCAGAATAATCTGGTTTGGGAGAGTAGGCTAAGACGAAACAAAACTGCTCACGAGTTAGAGATTACTTCAGAAACACCATATTGATTTCACTTTAACCTTTGCTTTTGTATGTCCTTGAAATTTTTCTTAGTGAAAGTTAAAAAGACTAATCAGTGCACCACACATAGAAGAAAAATAGCATGCTGAGGTTCCTGGCTTCTAATAAATGTAACCAGCCTTATTTCATTTTACCCCATGCCAATGTGCTCAGTCAACTGCTGATAATGGAGAAGTGCATCAGAAATACCTCTAGAGTGACTCAGGGTTTGCTTGTCCCTGTGTTTTGAGAAGACAGGGGACACAAGTAATATTCTTATCACCCTTCTGACTGTCATAGCCAAAGTTCCTTGCTAACAGCATGACTGACAAAGGAGGGAAGACTCAGGCAGAAAAGCATTCCTGAGGAAGATGTTAAAAAATGTGTAAGATAAAAGAAGTTGTAAGAGCTGGGCCTAGAAGTGCATGCCTTTAATCCCAGCACTCCAGAGGCAAGCAGATCTCGGCAAACTGGAAGCCAACTTGGTTCGCAGATTAAGTTCAGACTAGCTGTCTCAAACAAAAACCAAAAGAAATAGAAAGATAAGTAAAATGATGAATCCAATTACACCAATAATACACCAAAGAGAGCCTGAATCAAAAAGACATTCAAGGATATTAAAAAAAAATCAAGAAGAGAAGGATAAGAACTTCAAATATCTCTTAGCTGACATGGAGGCTCTCCTGGATAACTCTACCTGTTCTCTTGACACACCTGGGTGGAGAGAACCTCAGCTGAGGAATATCCTCCACTGCACTGTTCGGTGGCCATGTCTGTGGGGCATGTTTTTGATTTTTGAGTGATGTGGGAGGTCCACTTTGGGCAGGGCCACTGTGGTACCTTGAAAATGACCTCCACAGGTTCCAAGCATTTAGACATTTTGGGCCCTTTGATGGCGCCTCCCTGTAAACCTCCAGAGTAATGGATTCTTACCCCTTTGGAACTGTCGGTCAGGGTCAGATAAGCTTCTCCTCCTACAGGCTGCTTTTGATCAGTGTTTTCATCACAGCAACAGGAAAGTAACTAATGCGCCACCCTGGACAGTGGTCTTGTGTTGTATAAGAAAGCAGGCTGAGGGACAGAGATCACTTAGTGGTTAAGAGCACTGTTTCTCTTGCAAAGGACTCAGTTCAGTTCCAAGCACCCATATGGTCCTTTACAGCTGTCAATCACTCCAGTTCCAAAGGAATTCTGACCTCTGTGGGCACTGCATGACATAGGTGCACTTACATTCATGTAGGTGGTACACACAAAGAAGTAAAAATAATAAGAAAATAAAGTGTTTTTAAAAAGGAGGCTGAGCACAGGCCAGAGGAACAAGCCAATAAGCAGCTCCACTTTCTCCTATGCCCCCACTAGAATGGCCTGTCAAGCTCTGCTTACAGCATCCAACCGATTTTCTAGTCTGAACTTCCAGTGTCCTCCACATTCC
The DNA here is from genome assembly GCA_035773235.1 of Eospalax fontanierii. Taxonomy (NCBI): domain Eukaryota; kingdom Metazoa; phylum Chordata; class Mammalia; order Rodentia; family Spalacidae; genus Eospalax; species Eospalax fontanierii. The sequence continues at coordinate 45,263,532 of CM069547.1, read as the reverse complement.
TCTTCAAACCCACATGGTCAGTTTCTTCACCCCATCCACCCAATCTCTGGTACAAACTTCTATGTTAGTTACTTTTTTATTGTTGTGATAAAACACCATGACTAAGGCCAGAGCACAAAAAGCTGGTTGATCACATCTCCAAGCAGGCCCAGGAAGCAGAACGCATCTGGAAATCTGGCAAGGCATAAGAAGTCTCAAAGTCCACCCTCAGTTGTATACCTCCTCGAGCAAGGCCACATCTCCTAAAACCTCCCAAAACAGCACCACCCACTGGGGACAAAATGTGCAAATAGTTGCAGCCTATGAGGGACATTCTCATTCAAACCACCGCATTCCACTCCTTGGCTCTCAAGAGCTCATTAACATATAAAATACAAAACGCATTTCGTCCAACCTTAAAAAGTCCCACAGTTTTTAAACACCCAACATGAATTAAAAGTCCAGAGTCCAAAATCTCCTCTGAGATTCAAGGCAATCTGTTAACTGCAACCCCTGGAAAATCAAAAGACGAATGATATATTTCCAACATACAGTGGAACCGAATACACATTCCCATTCCTAAAGGGAGGAAGGTGGGAATACTGAGAAAATACTGGACCACAGCAAGACCAAAAGTCTGCAGGGAAAACACTAAATCCAGTTGTTCCATGTCCAACTTCAGGGACTTTACTTCCAAAGGGCTTAAATGGTCGAGCCCTTCCAACTGTGCTACAGGCAACGTGCATCTCTTGGACAGGTACTACTCGCTGGATGCAGCTTTCCTTAGCAAATCTATCACGGCATCTTCATTGTCTTGAGGTTTCCACTGCCAACCATGCTTCACCTTCACATTACTCACACAATGGCCTGTCAGGGTCTCTTTTATGCAGGGAAGGCCCTGATGCATACTATCTAAGCTTAAGGTCTCTCTGAAACTGTGAAGAACAACCAATGACCCCTCCCCACCTGCTTCTTTCATGCCCCAAAGCCATGTCTGTATGTCTGGATACATATGAGCCAGGGTGTGTGGAGGTGGGAACAACTTTCAAGAGTTGACTCTACCCTTCTAGCACATGGATTCTAGTGGATGTTTCCACCAATAACAATACTGAGGGCAAAATTTTTCAACGGAAGGATATATTGAAAACTTACATATATACATTAGTATTAGTTGGGCTATATTCTTCCTTTGGGCAATTTTATCCAGATGACCTGCTCAATACAACTGGCACAGTTCTTGCCATAAAATGGAAGTTGTGAAAAAACCTTGAAAATGTTAGATCTCTGGGGTCTGGAGAGATGGCTCAGTGGTTAAAAGCACCAGTCAGAGAAGCTAGGTTTGATCCTCAACACCCATAAGGTGGCTAACAACCATCTGTAACTCCAGTTCCAGGAGATCTGATGCCTTCTTCTGACCTCTACGGGCATTGCACAACAAGACTGCACCTACCTACACGCAAGCAATACACTCATATATATAAAATAAAAATCATAAGTTTTTTGTAAAAAAAGAACATGTTGGTTCTTCTGTCTCTAGAGTGCTTTTACATTGGTCCTTCCATATGTACTAGCAGAGCACACAGATACAAGTGGAATCCCATGTGTTGGGTGTTATTGTAGAAGGTTTTCTGAGCCTGATAGTTGCTGACTCTAGCAGCTCAGGAAGGGAGGTGTCTTCCACCTTCATTGCTGTCAGCTGGAGGAAATGTTCTTCAGTTTCCTTCCTACTCAGTGGCTCCTTCTCACTTTGTTCCCACTACAATATCAAGCAAATCTGTTAGCTGTCTGGGAAAGACCACAGTGCATGAGGATCTTGAGGAAGAAGTGGGTGATGTCTTTAAGCAGAGCAGATGATATTTAATTGGCTAGGAAATGTCTTAGGAAACCTGGATTTTCTGTCTGCCTTGTTCACTCACTGTTTCTTAATCACTTGAGTCTGAGTCTTTCAACTTCTAATAATAGACCCATGACAACATTTTTTTAATTATCTAAAATGATTCCAGAGTCCTAGGATTGTGATAGAATTTTGAAGCTGTTTGTTTCATTTTGGTTTTTTTCGAGATTGAGTGAGCCTTACCATCAGTCTATAATACATCTTCAAACCTCAAGTCTTCTTTGTGCTTGGGTTTCCTGGGTGCTGGGATTACAGGAATGAAATACCACTCTGGCTTTCAGGCTATTTTTTTTTTCCATTAAACCATATTTGTTGCTTCTGTAAAAAAGAAAGAGTGTTCCCATATTTTAGAGCCTGATCTGAAAGCTCGTTAGAGTTGAAGGAGATGAGTTCAGCTTCATCAGTTTCAGCAAATTACCAATACTGCTCAGAAAATGGCATTAAAACCTAGTAACTGGGTGACTTTCCACCTCAGTTCCTCCTGCTGTCACAACTGGGCATTAATATGTACTTGAGATTGAACTTGTCCTAGTGAGCCTCCACTGTCATTTTAGCACAGGCTGGAGTCACCTGAAAAGTGAGTCAAAGTGAAGGGATTTTCCAGATCAGATTAGCCTGTGGGCATGTCTGTAGGGGATTCCCTTGATTGCTACTTGGACTCACTCCTATGTGGGAGGCTCCATTCCCTGGGCCGATAGTCTTGGGCTATATAAGAAAACTAAGCATGGACCTATAAATAAGCCAGTTAGCAAGCAGCACCATCCACAGTTCCTTACATATTTCTTGGCAGTGGAGCAAGTTCCTGGTTAGGAAGTTGTGCTACAAGGCTCCCTTCAGATTCCTACCTTGAGTCCCTGGCTGGACATCCCTCAGTGATAGGCTGTGACTTGGAATTGTAAGCCCAATAAATCCTTTTATCCCTTAAGTTGCTTTTTGTCAGAGTAACCGAAAGGAAACTAGAATAGAACCTTAACCCAAATGCAAAGGTGAAAGGGTGTGTCCAATTTATTATACTGGTTCAGTTCATGCTCTCCCACATTTCACTGAATGCCTTATGAAAATCTACAAAAAGTTTAGTAGTAACACAGGCAGTAATTTGTATGGAGAAGTACACTTAACATACTGACAGTAGGTGTTTGGGTCAGACTTAACATACTGGCAGTAGGTGTGTGGGTCAGACTTCTCCTAACTACTATGAATACACCTGAAAAACACAACTTAAGAGAAGGACTTATTTTGACTCAGTGATTTCAGTCTATAATCACATGATTCCATGTTTCTGGGCCTATACTAATCACTTCATCAGAGTGGAGAGAAGACAGTCACCCCACAATGACAAGGGAACAGAGAGAACACACTCCCCAGTGGGCTTCATCTTTCTTCCCCCTTTTTTCTGTCTAAGACCCCAGCATATTTGCTGATTCAGCCCCTTCAGGTTTATTCTTCCCTCCAAAATTATAGAGGTCATAAGCCTTCACAGATACACCCACAAGTGCATTTTACTACACGAGGTATTTCTCAACCTAATCAAATTAACAAGTAAGTGTTGCCATTGCAGGTCCACTCATCAAAACACCCAAATGGATGTCTCCTTAAACCATTCATAATATTTAACAGAGAGCAAAGCATTCAAACTTACGCTTCACATCATATAATTAGCTTTCACTTCATCAAAACCACACCAATTTCTTACCCGATCAATTTAAAGCTTCCTTAAATGGAAACTGGACTTAAAAGTCCAGAATTTCCTCAGAGATTTCAAAAGAATTTTCTCAAGCTGCTGAAAGCAGAAGCTTGGAATTGATGTGTGGCCCACACCCTACTGGCACTGACATAACAGATGACAGGAAATTAGGCCATGTCACCATTTGAGTTACCAAGACCACAGAACAAAATCTGCCACTGTAATGATCCCGGGGTCAGAATGCAACCAGTTCGAAAAGTCATTTAAACCAGAGGAAGCTGGGGCCATTTATTTGCTCCTGGTACTCTGTGATGTACTCACAGCTATGAAGAGAAGGTGGTTCTCAGGAACCTACCTGCAGGGGCAACAGCCACGGGAGGGGAGAGGAGGTTCTATATCTGGTATGGCCTCTCCCTGGACAGGTTCTCTTTTTCACGTAACACAGGTGCTCTGTCTGGACTTCCCAGTCCAGTCCTCATACTGCAGTCATTTGAAGATGGACACAAACAGTATAAGGAAGACTTAGCCCCCCATTCGTATTCAAATGCTTCAAGCAGAGCTGTATGGAACCTTGGGAGATTGCTCTAAGGCAGAATCCCAATTTCAGTTTTACTCACAGCCACTTCGTTCTGCTCCGTCCCCAAACTGCCAGTTGGAGACAAATTCACCAGTCACCACAAATATTAGCAACAGATAGCACAGAGCATATGGTGGGAAGCCAGGGTACTTCACAAATCTGAGTCAGGCAAGTCCAGTGATTAGCAAAACATAATATATTTTCATCCCAGTGATGAGCTGGAATGAGTATTCAAACAGAAAAACTAGAAAGCAGCTCCATATGGTGCCAAGACAGCCAGACAGGGGCTGGGGGAGGAAAGAGGCTGCTTTTCTCAATACTATCCAGAAATCATGGATTCAGAGAATTCCATGGCTGACAAGGCCTAGCATCAGTTTGGTGAAGTAAGACCCTGGAGTTCACCCCTTGTTAAGGTTCAAGACAAGCCTATTTCCAAGGGAGTTCCCTTTTTTGTCTTCTAGTAAATGCTGCTAGCAATCTGGGGGTGGTGGATCCGATTATTCAAAACTTACAAATGTTGAGGCAGATAGATTGAGCCAAACCCAAGAGTTTGGCTTATTTTACTAGATTAGAGAAAATTTATGTTTAAGTATGAGCCCATCATCAGAAGCAATAAATAAAAATGACTTCAGAAGTCATGGCAAGTTCAATTCAAACTTTTTTATGTGATTACAAAAATTGTACATGAGAGAGAGATTTAATACAATCAGTCTGGATTTCAACTGTCTCTGAATAGGTTCTTGTAGAAAGAATAAAAATGGACTAAGTGGGAGTGTGGTTAGTGGGAGTTGTTTATAGCAGGGCCACCCAAAGGAAAAGGCTGAAACTCAGGAACCCCAAACTTCTCCCGGGTTTCAGCACCAGATGTTAGAAAATTTTAGAATGGGGTTGACTGGGGTGATGTGAAAATGAAAGGTACAATGGATCTTAGGAGCAGACGGTTCTTTATTAGAACAAGGAAGGAATACCTTTTCTCTGTGGGATTGAAACTAAGGGGCAGTTGATGTGGAACTTATAAGGATTTGGAAACAAAGAAATGGGGATTATTTTTTTAGTTCTGTTTTTTTTGTTTGTTTGTTTGTTTTTGTGATTTGAGGATTTGAAGCACTGTGAATGTTAATGCTATGGTTTAAAGGTTTTGAGAAAATAAGGTCCGGTAAATATTTTCACAGAATACACTATCTTCAATTTGGGGGTTGGGTTTTCATGTTTCCTGGCCAGAGGTTTCTTCATTTAGCTGGCTCTCAGGTGAGGTTTGCTTAACCCTTCAGGAATAGAATAATTCTTGAATATGCAATATAGGTAAATAATACTCTTTAGTAGTTAGTATTCAAGAAACTTGAGGGGATTAGCTATAAATTTTTGAACTTAGCCTGTTTATGAATAAGGAACTTTTATCAGCAAATTGAATGATCATGTAAAGGGTATTGATCACACTTGTTATAGACATCTGTTACAATAGCAAAAAATTGCTTATAACTATTCAAGAGAAAACAATCTCTGATCTGGGTTAAACCTGAACTTTCTAGTTTTCCCAGATCCTTTTGGCACAGGTTTACCCACCCCTCCCACCAATACATGCACACAGTTATTCCCAGGAAGGCAGGTTCACCCTAAATTTTGTTAAAGAGATCAGTAGAATAGTGTGTTAAGAAGATGAGGAATTTTTCCTGCCAGGAATGCCTGCCTCCTAGTGCAGTGCTTATGACTTCTGTTATAGACGTGAGGTCAGCATAAGTCTGATCCTTTTTCTGAATTGTTCAGAAAAGCATAACTTCTCCTTTGCTTCCTTATCAGTCTTCTAAGAATATTTTCCCTATGACTCTGGGCTGTCACAAAATTTGGGTTTCTTTTGTTCCCCCGCACCATGTGACTACAAGCTTACCACATCTGACCTCCATACCACCTCCAAACTGGCATGGCTTTATCACTTGTTTTCCTTCTCTCCTTCATTCTCCTCCTCAAGGAAGCTGCTGAGATGATTTTTCTTTTAAAAACAAACAAACAAACAAAAAAAACAGAACTAAAAAAATAATCCCCATTTCTTTGTTTCCAAATCCTTATAAGTTCCACATCAACTGCCCCTTAGTTTCAATCCCACAGAGAAAAGGTATTCCTTCCTTGTTCTAATAAAGAACCGTCTGCTCCTAAATTCTTTTAAAAATATATTTTATTTGTGATGCCCGTTTTATGCATATGAGTGTATTGCCTGCATGGGAATAAGTGCCCCTGGGATGGACAGCACCCACGGAAGTCAGGAGAGGGCGATCAGACCCTCTGGAACTGCAGCTATGGACAGTTGTTAACCATCATATGGGTGCTGGGAATCGAACCCAGGTCCTCCATAAGAACAGATAGTGCTCTTAACCATGGAGCCATCTCTCCAGCTCCCTTTTTCCTTAAATTCTAATAAAATTGTCTCAAAACTTTCATTTGAGTCCATTCTTAAATTCTTTTATGAATGACACTAAAACTCCTCAGGGAGGTCCATTTTTTCTCCCGTGTGGCATTGTTAGTGCCCTGCCTACTCCATCTCGCCCCACTGCTTTGATGCCTGTCTTCATCACCGCTTTGACAGCTCCTAGGTTGGCTTTGACTATCTCCACAGCAGGCCTGAAGCTCTGCTGAGTAAACGTCTGTAAAGGACAGATGTCAAATACTGCATTTCTGAACTTCACACATACGGGCTTCAACTCCTTTCCCAATAGCATTAATTCTGAAGCGCATTCCACACTGGCACCTGCGGGCACAGACTTCAATGATGCGCAGGTGTAGTGGTTTTGATGAAACCCTTTGCTATTTGTATTAGTTTTCAGGTCGCTGTGACAAAATACTCAACAATTTGACTCACGGTTCCAGAGTACAGCGCATCATGGGAAGAAAGTCTTGGTGGCAGGAGCCTCAAGCAGCTGTTCACACTGGGTCTGAAGTAAGGTTCACACGGAGATGGATTCTGATGCTCATCTCACTTTCCCTATTTATTCAGTGTAGGACCCGGCCCCTAAAACCATGTTGGCCACATATAGAATGGATCTTTCCACATCAATTTACCCAATCTAGAAGCTCCCACATATACAGGCACAGAGGCTGGTCTCCAAGGTGATTCTAGATCTTGCCAACAGTCATTAGCCATCACACTGTCTCAAGTCCTTGGTCATATACTTCCTGGAAGATCCCTGTCCAAATGCTTCAGCATGTACCTATGTTAAAAACTGCAGAACTGGGAATGTGTTTCTAGAAGGAAACCCTCAGAATACAAGCTCAGTCATATGTAGGACTGTTAGAAGTAGTAATTTTATTGTCAGTGATAAGTGAAGGTGAAGGTGAGAAATGAACTGAGAGCTAGGAGGACACTGGAAGAGCTGTGCTTTAAAATCTGGAATGCAGATTAAACCCTCTGCTCCAAGGGTGTTTCCCCATCCCCTTCCTGGAACATTGAAGCCTTTCTTTGCCTGGAGGAGCCTCAGGAAAAGACTTCTTTGAGACAGTCTTTTAACTCAGGATCTTATAAAAATCAGAATTGTGTTTCTCGTAGTTGTGAGAAACTGTGGGCACTAGCAGATTCAATGTCTGCTGAGGGCTTAATTTCTGGTCCCTACATGGCACCTGCTTATGTGATATCAGGTCAATGTAGCTTTCCAGGGTCTATGTAATAAGAGCTCTAATCCTGTTCATGAGGGCTCCACACTTAGAACTTACCCCCCAAAGGCCCATTCCCTTGAAATATCTCATTAAGAACTTGGTTTCAATTTATGTGTTTAGGAGAGACACAACACCGACCATAACTTACTTACAAGACACTTGAAAACAGTCTTTCTCACTTGTAGATACATAAGATTTCAAATTGGTTTGCCCGCAAAATCCTTTGTCATTTGCAGAGACCTACAGCAGACATTTGAAAAAACAGCTGGGAGTGAATCTTGAGGATGTCCCACTGGTAGCTGGGGCAAATTAAAAGCTGAAAAAAGGGAGTTTATTAACCTAAGACATGAACCTGTGACTCACTCTTATTTCTTTTAGTTCTCAGGGCTTAAGATTTCACCAAAGTCTGGATTTCTGGCTCCTCTTGGAAAACATCAGAAGCTTTGTTGCTTCCACTGCCGTACTTTGACACTGAAGTAGAGCTAGAGCTGAGCATCGGTTGTGTCCTTCAGTGAGACATGTGTTCTCCAGTTACCATGGTACCAGCCTGGCCCCTGTCAGATTTTAACATACTTGGTAATTCCTGGAGATAATCCAAGCATGTATTTGAGATGGCTCCTTGGAGCTTGGAGAGAATGGTACCCTAGAGTATTTTAAAAAGAACTGTGAGAACGTCCCTCAAGAGACCTAACAAATCTGTGAATATACTAAAATTCACTGAAGTGTACACTCTAAATGGATAAGTTACATAATAGACAATTTATACTTCGGTAAAGCAGTTAGAATGAACCATGTTAAACTTAAATTCAGCCACACAGTCTTTAATTTAACTTGGGGCTGGAGAGATGACTCGGTGGTTAAGAACACTGACTGTTCTTACAGAGGACTCAGGCTGGATTCCCAGCACCTACAAAGCAGTTAACAACTGTCTGTAACTCCAGTTCTGGGGGATCCAATGCTCTCCTCTCATCTTTGCTTGAGTTGCATGACAAGGATGCATTTACATACATGCGGGCAATACACTCATACACATAAAAAAAGATTCAGATACTTGAACAAGCTACAAGGTATTTGCTATCAAACACTAGAGAAGAAGTACCAGGTTGGAAACTATCCTTAAAACACCAGCAAATTATTGACCAAAGAAGACAGAGGAAGAGGAGAATGAGGAGGAGGAAGAAGAGAGTGAAGAGGAAGAAGAGAGAACAATGTGAGTTGGGCGAGGATGTATAGAAGGTATAGGCAAACAAGAAGGGGAGAAGTTGGGGTGGGTTGGACCACATTTTATTGTATACATATATGAATTTCTCAAAGAATAAAAATTTGCATTAAATAAACTGTAAACAAATGTGACTTGGTCCATGCCAGACTTTAAGAGCTATACCAAATTCCATCTTAGGGTTTCTGAGACAGCTCTCGGTTTCATCATCATTTCCTCTGATGCACAGCATTTGTTTTTTGTGTTTGTCCTAAGTTATCACCTGCAAGGATTTCCAGTCCTAGACTTCTCGTCTCCTTGTAGTCATCTCCTGCCTCATCAGTTCTTGATGATCTGTCTGGTCAACTACAGTCCTACTCTCAGAACTGGATCTCCGACACCTTCCTATCTCACCTTTAGTGATCAATAATTTCACAATCCCAGAAATTTATTCGCTTCCACAAATTCTTGACATCCATTTTTTTTTCTCTGTATAACACCCCCTCCTCTCAGGCACATAGGCTCTCTGGTTCTCAAGTATGACACACCTAAGGTGAGCATGATCTATTGGGTTTCTCTCTGTACACAAAGAGTTTACCATCTCAGGTAGCCTAATCCTCTCTTGCTAGCTTCAAGACAGAGGAGTGGTTTGGCAGAAAATGAAGGAATAACAGAATTTTTATAGCTTTAAAAGCATTTTCTGGACCTGAGGAGATGATTCATTTGGTAAAGTACTTGCTATGCAACCTTGAGGATCTAAGTTCTTAACCCCTACACCCTCATAAGAAGCTGGGTAGAGTGGCATACGTCTGTAGTCCTAGCATTGGAGTGTGTGCAGACAGGAGGAGAAGTGGAACTGCTGGTCAGTGAGTACAGCTAGAGCAGTGGGCTCCAGGTTCAGTGAGACAGCCTGTCCCAAACCCTGAAGTTTAGAGTGGAGAAGACAGCTGACATCTACCTCTGTCCTCCACACACATGTGCACATGTGTATGAGTATATACCAACATTTGTATGCACATATGAATGTGTATACACACACACAAACTTTAAAAAGCATTTTCTCATTAAGGCTCAGGCCTATAATTCCAGTGTTTGGAAAGATGAGGCAGGAAGAATGTCACATGTTCAAAACCAGCTTGGGTTACATGATGAACTACACTGTGAGAACCTGTCTAAAAAGTAACCTGATCCTCCAGTGACTCTCCCCCACCACACGCTTGTACTTCCTAAGAGACCCATGTGTATCTACTTTCTGCTTTGACTGTAGTTACCTCCTCTTTCTTGGCTCAAATGATCTGGGAGGCCCTAGAACATAAGAAAACTGGAGATTTCCAAAAGTTTCCATGTTAAAAACTTGATCCAGAGAGAAAACGGAGCATGCCATGTCTCTGTGGGTTGGATTTAGAACCATATTAGCAGACGCCCATCACACCTGGGAAGCTTTGGAATATGAAGTACTACAGTAATAGAGATATCAGAGGAAGACATTTCCAAGGAACATGTCGGTGAATAATAAAAATCCTCCCCCAGGTTATTCATCTAATGAGTAGTATATTTCGATCTCAGTAATTTTTTTGGCATTTTCACAATTTAGTATTGTTTCAATACAATCAGAAGGTGTGGCCTCTAACTGGATCATGTGAAGTTATCTAGATTCTGAAGCTACTCTTCTCAAGAGGTTGTGTCTTCTTATTATGCACATGTGGGTCCCAAAGCCAAGCAAGAGAATTTTTGTTACATAACAAAATACATACATAAGAAAACAAAATTCCTGGAGAGACTGTTTATTGGCCATCAAAAGGAAAAAGAAGAGAGAAAATAGAAGTGTTTGTGGGGGGAATAACAATTTATTCCTTATGAATTGACCAATATGATTAGTTTAGGGTACTATGTTCACAGAGACAAGCAGCTGGAGACATCTTTTTGATCTCTGGCTGCTTGTCTGAAGGATTGTACAGAGGGTGGGGGCAGTTCTCAGATCTCCATCTCTGGGCATAGAGCCTGGCTCTTTGATGTGATTCCCTCTCCACATTTCCTGCTAATAGACAGTGAAGAAGGAAGCCACGTCCCTAGGGCCAGATGGGAGACCTTGAAGTTTCCTCCGTCTTGGAAACTTAACAAAGATCACCATGGGCAAGCAGCAAGGTAGTGCAAGTTGCATTTTAACATCTCTTTAGCACTCCTTGGCTCCATCCCCACTTTAAAGAATAGCAGGTTATTTCTTCATTCTTTCTGATTGCTGATTGTTTCTCTGGCCAGTCTAGATTGTATTCTATGCCATAGATTCCTCCTCTGAATGGATTTAATTAACCAGCCTGGTATAAAAGAAATTTATATTGTGCTCCAAGACCAGTAACAAAATCTTAGTATTGGGGGAAGCTATGTGTCAGGTCTTAATTTAGGGTTTTATTTTTCTATACTTTCCTGTTCTAAGTCATCCAAGAATATTCACTCAGTTACCCAAAGGAGACGAGTGACTGTTATGATGAGGAGAACACCGACCTAGTGACCAGAAGACAAGGGTGATACAGTTCTTTGAAAGGAAGATCCTGGGTTTCCCCATATTTCAGAGGTCTTCTTGAACTTACTGAATAATCCCTGGTCAAGTGGCCATAACAGTCAACACAAACAGACAAACCCTGTAGAATAGCAAAAAAATTGCATTAACTCCAAATTGCACATTAATAGCAACAACAAAAATGAGAGGATTAAATCATTTATACACAGAGAAGAATGTCCCTAGCTTAGGCACGGTATTAGGTGCTTTTCCTGTTGCTTCAATAAAATATGACAAAAGCAAGTTAAAATAGGAAGGAACTTATCTTGGCTCATAGTTCAAGGATGCAATGCGTGGCTGAAGCAGCTTGAGGTAGCTGGTGACCCTGTAGCCACAGTCAGAAAGTGGAGAGAGAATAATGTTAGTGCTCACCTTGCTTTCTCCTTTTCCATAAGTCCAGGATCCCAGCACATGGGATGGTGCCACCCATATTCAGCACTGAGCTTCCCACCCAAGCCCAGAAGCTTGTGGTAATCTTAGGTCCTCTTAAGCTAATAACATTTACCATCTCATTGGGATTCTTTTTTTTTAGAACAGTAAGAGGCAGTCTAACATGTATTGCACTGGATTATGCAATGGGTGACAAGGACAGCCATAGTAAAAGTTTCTTGAGAGTCCTTGATGTTCCTTCCTATTTTACATTTTTCCATCCATCTCATTAACAGTAAGCTATACTGGGTCATTTCATTTGGTTGTAATTTTATTTTAGGTCTACTTTCTATTTATCTTATGGCAGAATTTCATAGGGGTTTCATCTTTGTTTTCACCTAATTCTTATTTGTGAACCTTCACTCATCTAACTTAATGAGATGACATACACCAGCACTAATGCCTATAGGTGTGTTCTAGTCATTCTTTTTATTCTATAAAATAAGACATTGTCTTGCAAAGAAATAACAATTGTGGGGTTAGAGAGATGGTTCAGTAGTTAAGAGCACTGCTGCTCTTATAGAGGACCATAGTTAAGTTGCAAGGACCCATGTCAGGCAGCTCACAAACCCCTCTAACTCCAGGTCCAGAGGATCTGATGCCCTCTTCTGGCTTCTGCAGGCACCTGCATGCACATACACATACATGCACATCATACACACAGACACACAGACATACACAGACACACACATCATTAAAAAAGAATCAGACATTAATTGTACTAATTGGATGTTGATAATAAATACATTTATTAATTAAAAGAAAAACATATGAAGTTGAAGGATTCAACCACTGTTTTAACCGTGATACGATATCAAGGTATAAGCTTCTCCAATATTAAATTCAGTCATCCTTTCTTTTATAGTGTAAGTTGCTTAAGCATCACTTTTATTATACAACCATATCACAAACCAGTGAGTATCAATAAATAATACTAACAGAGTGCTTGCTTTGTATCAAGACTATTCAGAAACTTTATGAATATTGACTCAGCTCACTCTCCTGACAATCTGTGAAATGGGTGAGGGGTCAAGAGCATTCCATTGCTTTGTATCTTTCAAACTTGTTATGTCATTATTAACTCTAGTTCACAAATGAAGAATAAAGCTTGAGAAATAACTAGTAAAACATTATAATTAAAGAAAAAAGGGGCTGACCACTTAGAATCTCTGAGCGTCATTGCACAGCTAGTGGATGAATACCAGTCTTCATTCGGCCTGCTTTTTGGTTTTGTCTGAAATCAGCATCACCCAGGAGAATTTCAGGCTTTTCTTTTCTTTTCAGTGTGCTTGAGATTACCATTTTGGTTTTATTTTTCTACATAAAATTCCTTCTGAGTTTCTAGGAATAATGGCTATTTCCGGAATGCAGTGATGAGCTTTCTTCTAAATGGATTTCTTTTCTTCCCACCCTCTACATTTTCTGACAGTTGACAGAATTTTGGAGAGATCAATGGTTTGTGCTGTCCATCATCTTTCTTAAAAATATCTCAGTCTGCCAGTTGCAACACAGTAAACAAGCCAAGAGAGGCTCTCCTATGTGCTTAATTCAATTTATGTAACAAAGAGGCAGCCTACGTATTAACCATGGCCACAACCCAAGTGAGGACATCTGGTCTGAGTCATTAGTCCACTATATAGTAATCTGTATCCAAATACTAATTTGCAACAAAACTGAACATTTATTTTGATTTTCCTAAGTTAAAACAAACAAAAAAAGCTTGTTTATCTCCTGGGCATTCTGCTACCATAAAGATTTCATACATTGTGGATAAATGAAACATAGAAGAATTTGTAATACTTAATCTTAATACTTAGATAACTTCCATGTCATTTCTTGGATACTTTTTAAAATATTGTTATAAAATAATGTGAATTATTATTTGAAATAAAATTCGTAATAATTTTCACATTTGATGTATGGGTTCTTGTGCTGATTTGAGTAATTATCCCCTACAGATACATTCAAACATTTGACCCTAGTTGGTAGCACTGTTCTGAAAGGCCTAGGAGGTGTGGCCTTGCTACAGGAAGCATGTCCTGGGGCAGACTCTGAGAGTTTGTAGCCTTGTCCTCTTTCTGCCTTGCTATCTCTGCATCTTGTGAGTGACTGTAGATGTAAATGCTCAGTTTTCTTCTCTGATGGCCTCCTGTCACACCTCCTCTCCCATAATTTTCTCTGGGAAAAAAAAACAAAAACAAAAACAAAATCGAAAAACAAAAAACTCTTGCCTTTGTCATCATGTTTATCACAACAAAAGAAAGCAACTAGCACAACTCTGAAAAGAAAAAATCTAACTTTTAAAGACTCCATGATTGTATAGCATGTAGATAAAATAAAAATTTAACCAATGATTATTTCTAGTGTATAAGGATCTCAAACATCAGGTTTTTCTTTGTCCAACTTAAAAGATGTCAGGTACCAAAATGAATTTTAAAATAGATTATCCTTTAAGAGTTTCAAAGCAGAAAAAAAAGCAATTGAATGTTTATGAACCCTTCATCTACATCACTGAGAAATGATTTGTGTTTTCTACAGATAGAGCCACACTATGAGCATTACCCCAAATGGACATCTGAAAAGACCGAGCTGTCTTTGTCCTGAGGCAAAGAAATGAAAAAGTCAATCTAATGCTCTTTGACAAGCTCTTACATTTAAAGACCCAAGAGCACTAGATAGATGACTGTGTTGCGTGGTTACTGCTTCGTACTATATTATGATCAAGGATAACAGAGTATACAAGTTGCAGTTTACGTTCTGACCAAGACTATCAATTGGAAAGATCTGGAAGGGTATTGTGATGGTTAATCTTCATTTTCAACTTGACTGCCTTGGAATCACCTGAGAGATGTACCTCTGGGTGTGGCTGTGAGGCTGTTTCCAGAGAAGTTTAACTGAAGAGGGAAGACGGGCCCTGAGTGCAGCGTGGGTTGGCATACTAAATAAGGAAAGGAGGAAACCAGCTGAGCACTGGCCTTCTTCTCTTTCTGCCTCCTGATTGTGGATGTCATGTTCCCACTGTTAGAACTTCTTGTCACGACGAAGTTTCTCTCCTGAATCCATGAGTCAAAATACACTCGTCCTTCCTTAAGTTCCTTCTTGACAGGTGGTTAGTCATAGCAATGAAAAAAACACTAAATTTTCGTACCAAAATCTCAGAAAGGAGAGTCTAGGAATTCATGACAGCACAGAAGAGAAAATGGGAAATTAATCATCCAGCAGGTCAGACAATGTCAATTGATTTTACAATCGTCTGTCTTTTTAGAAATGTTCTGTCTTATTTAATGTCTTCGACAAGCCCTCTTTTTTTTTTTTAAGTCAAAATGGCCAGAAAGATGGAAAAACAGTCCTTCTTCAGCTTCTCACCTCATAAAGCCTCAGGTGGGCGAAGGGAGAATTCAACATCAAAACAAATTAAAATTTGGATTATAACATAAGAGAGCAGAGTCTCATTGCTATACCAAAATTGTCTTGTAACTTCTAGTCAGCACAGAACTTTTTAATACTAGCATGGGCCAAAGCCTCACAAGAACTTAAGATGTCTCGCTTAAAGGGAATGAGGTCCATAATTTTTTAAAATGAGAACAGATAAAAATTCATGAACATTTTGCCTGTATCTGACAAATTGTATGAGTTCATTATGTACGTTGCACAAAGTTTTCTCTATAAAATATTTATGTGTGTATTTGAGAGGTAGAGAGAGAGAGATTCTTTGTGAATGCCCAGAGACTAATTCTTGAAGTAAATTGATTTAAAATATTTTCTAGATCAAAGTGTCCACTGGATTTGAAAATTTGTATTGTGAATTGCCAAATTCCCACTGCCAGTTCACGTTTCTATCAGAAATACGTGGGAACTTCTTTTTCTCTGGATGCCATTATTATGGACTAAGATACTGTTCTTGTTGCTTAGCATTCTTGAATACGTGTTTCACTAGCAAATAGTACATACTTCACTTGCAGAGACCCCAGGTTCAGTTCCCAGCCACACCTGGCGGCTCACAACAATCTGCAACTCATTTTCCATGGGATTCACATCTTTTTCTGCCCTCTACAGGCACTAAATGCATGTGGTACACATAATGTCCATGCAGGCAAGATACTGAGACACATAAAAATAATTTAAAAAACTTTTCAAAAACTTAGAATATTTGTTATAACTTCACTTTTTGTAAATACTAAGACAAAAAATTTATCAGACATTGCAAATTTTCTTTTCATTTTGTTTTTGCTTTTGATTTATGGGTATGTGTGTGCAGGTACCCAGATTTCTGCAGGCTTTAGAATCTCTAGACCTGAAGCTATGGGTGATTGTGCACCACCCAATATGGGTGCTGGGAACTTAGAGGGTGTTTTCATTTTCTTTTTGCTTCTATTTAAATGAAGCATTAATAATGTTTCATTCTGGTATTTCTCTCTCTCTCTCCCTCTCTCTCTCTCTCTCTCTCTCTCTCTCTCTCTCTATATATATATATATATATATAATGTGTCTTGATCATATTTAAAAGCCAGCATATAATAACATTCCTCAGTAATCTCCTCTAAGTTTCTCATAGTATTTCAGCTTTTGTATTGATTTTAGATTTATATTTATTTGTGTATGTGTGTCTGTGTGTGTGTAGCTCTCATTATTTCTTGAACCCCAAATAGGCATCATGCATGCGATCCTGTCAACATGGAACCTGTCATGAGTTTCACTGGCCAAGGAAGGCTTATGTTCCTTAGTGGTCTACCATCACCCCTCAGACTCTGTCATTCCACTGTTTTCCCACCTGTACCTGCATCTGTGGAACCCTCTGAAATAGACCAAAGGGCTGGAACAATGAACAGACATGGGAACAGTTGGCTACCCTTGATTGCTGGTATACAACAACCCCAGACTTCTTAGGTGAGATGAAGTTTCCCAGATCTTGCTTTGTAAGGTTCTGTAAAGAATTCACTTTTCCTCAGCTGCTTCTCATTTCCCAGGGAAGTGTTAATACCCCCTGAGCCTCTGGAACAAACTTTTCATAAATCACCATGCTTGTGAATGAGGAAAGAAAGGTATCTGTCTCCCCCTTTTTTTAATTGAGGAGGGGGTAATTTATAAAATTGATTTGACAATTATTCTTATTTTGTGTAGGTTATCTTAAATTTAGCTGTGTTGCTTATTTGTACTAAGCAAGGTGTTATTTACTGTCTGGCCCATCTAAATGTAGTCATTTAAGATAAAATTCTATTTACTTCAGAATAATTTATACCACTCCTACTATGTATTAGACGCTGTTGGTAC
Organism: Eospalax fontanierii; assembly: GCA_035773235.1. Taxonomy (NCBI): domain Eukaryota; kingdom Metazoa; phylum Chordata; class Mammalia; order Rodentia; family Spalacidae; genus Eospalax; species Eospalax fontanierii. The sequence continues at coordinate 45,246,301 of CM069547.1, read as the reverse complement.
ATCCATCAAGAAATCAAATGAAAATCATTTCTTTCATATAATTCATGTTCAGAAAATTCAAAATAGTAAAGGAATCAGATAGAATCTTAGATGATGAGCAATGCTGTGGGAGAAGGAATCAGAGGAGAGTCAGTCTCATCAGAGAAGATGGTGAATGTCAGCTTAGACAGGTGAGAGGTCAGACAACAAAGACCAGCAGGCCAGCCAATGAACCACGCTCTTCATAGCTGGGAAGAGTAGTCTAGAAAGAGGGGCAAGAGGTACAAATCAGCTGAGGGCACAGACACAGAAGTAAAGGTCGAGCAATAGCTGGGGAGATCAAGGAAGTGCTCTGGGCTGTGGAAAAAATTTCAGTGTCATGTGTTTTATTGTGCTAGCTACTGTATTCAGCAAATCTGCTTCCTCTCAGACTCAGTTATTTATCTGTATGCTCATTTCACATGCTCAGTCTTTCTATTACTCAAGGTTGAAAGTTGTAGACATTTGTTGGCTTCTTATTTTTCTAGCAGCTTTTCTTTCTATTTCAATGCAATTTTCTTGAGCACTTAAAAGTAAATGAATATTCTGTTTCCCTTATAGAAAATGCATGCATGCTGTGTTTCTTGCTTTACTCCTTGCTCTAACCAAATACATGTCAATGTTGCAGCATCAAGATCCTTGGGAAGGACCACTAAGATTTCAGATGTTATAAATCAGCTGAATTTTATTAGCTGACCAGCTACTGCAATCTCTGGGCTGATTTAGAGAGCATAGTTCTGACTCAGGGGAAAACAGATCTTATAAAGTATCCTGCTGAATCAAGTGGGTGTGCAAGATACACAGTTATGAAATGTTTGTTCCTGCAGTAGTCATATTTGTTTCCTGAAGCAGACAAGCAAGTGGTTACAAAAGCCAGTTAAGCACTAAGCAAGCCAGATAAGCATTAAGTAAATGGAGTTACAAGAGTCAGATAAGAATTAGGTGAGATAAGCATTAAGAAAGTGGTTACAAAAGCTGTAAGACATTAACCGAGACTTTCCAGATTCTGTGGGGGTATTTTCCTGTGGTTAATTCTTCCTGGAATAGTCTTGTGGTCAAACTTTTTCTGGAACTGCCTGCCAGAGTTAGGGACAGCTCAGCAAGGTGGCAGCCTTGTATAAGCAAAATGGAGGAACTCAAGCCATCACAATAAGAAGCAGTTTAAGGAAGGAAAGAAGGGTTTTTCAGCTCATAGTTTCAAGGGATATAGTTCATCGTGTCAGGGAAGAAATGGCAAAGGAAGAAAGACAATGGCTAGGCACAGTGCACTGGCAGGCTGGAAGCAGAGGACAGAAAGTGGAACTGGACTGTGAAGCCACAATACCCACCTTCAGTACCCCCATTCTGGCGGAACTGGACTGTGAGGCCACGGGACCCCCCTTCAGTACCCCCATTCTGGCAGAACTGGAATGTGAGGCCATGGGACCCCCCTTCAGTACTCCATCCTGCAGTGAGTCTCCACCCATGTCCCACTACCTTCCCAAACAGTATCACCAGCTGTGGTCAAGGGTTCAGAAACATCAGTCTATGGGGCTCATTTCACATTCAAGCCACAACCATGTGCACTCTTCATCCCTATGCAGGTCTTAGTGCCAAGACATTTCCATCCAGCTGTCTGTGTTGGTGAAGCAGATGCTTTGGATCTTAGGAACTGTTTCAGTAAAAAGTGGGAGCAGTTCATTTGCTTTCTTAAAACTCCAGTCTTTGATCTATATCTCATTCTTCCTCCTGTCCTCCATTTGCAACAATGGCAGCCCTCAGAGATGTCCAGCAACCTAAAGGAGATTGTATACAAGGGTGCAGGCCACGTATTCCTTTATAATAAAATTTATTCTTTTTACATGTGAGTACCTGGTTACTTCTGGCTTGGTCCAAACAGTGATCAAATCTCTGCTTGACTGTGCTTACTTGTTAAAGGACCATCTCTAGCTTAAATCATGAATGATTGATATACAAGAGGGATAGAATCTATATGATGATCATGTCAGGAGTTTAGGAAAGGGAGCACCTGAGGTAACCTCACTTCTTGCTTTCTTAATGAGATTGGAGGCTCCACTCTTTCTTTGAGCATATCTCTTTGCCTATGCTGGGTCACTGAACCTCTACACAAGTCTCATGACAGGAGCGTGACCACTCTCATTTTATGCATAAAATAACAGAGCTTTAAAAGTATCTACTTTGGGGCTGGGGATATGGCTTACTGGCTAAGAGCACTGGCTGCTCTTTCAGATGACCTGGGTTTGGTAACCTGCACCTTAAAATAGAGCTACTCACAATTCCCTGTAACTCCAATTCAGTGTATCTCACACCCTTTTTGGCCTCTGTGGGCACTGCATGCATGAGGTGTACATAGAGACAAGAACGCACAGATAAGAACGTAGAAATAAAAATAAATTAACTTTTTTAAAAGGCAGTGAATTATTTTTTTAAAAGTACCTAATTCAAGTTAGCTAGAGGCATATCTAAAACTCAAGATTATATATATTTGATCTTAAAAATTGTCCTCTTTGCTACAGATGCTAGATGAGACTATGATATGTAATAGCTGGATGCCTTCAGCTTGGGAGCCTTCATGAACTCACTTTACTTTCTTTTAATCTCCAATATTACCTGCCCACACTACAGGAAAGAAGACTCTTACACTGAAATATCTAATTTCTATGACTTATATGCTTTGTGATTTGGGAGTATAGAGATATCTACTTTTTTAAATTTAAAGTGGGAAGTATTGATCTGGTCAGGGTTTTTCAAACGTTGTTCTGATGTTCTCTGCAGGTAGAAGCATGGTTAGGTCAGCTCAGATGTTGGCTCTGAGCCGTTGTTACACTTCAATGTGTTTGTTGAGGCCTCTGTCCGTTTCATTTGGGTATCATCTGTTTATCATTTACAGCAGACATGGGGGTTAGACGGAGGGTGGGGAGCATGAACTTCATAAGGAGGTGAGGAAGTTCAGGCCATTGCAGTACCAAGGCCACTGCCTTGAGCACATGTTTCACACCACAGCCTGGGCTGCAAACAGCTGCCCAGGATTAGGGAAGTGAGTCAGAGGGAAAATAAACATGACCTGGACAGAGAGATAACAATGAGTCCTAAGAAACAGCCCCAAGTATGGTACTGGCTCTCCAACCAACTGTGAAAGCTAACTCCACTCCCATGCTCCCACTAATGTAGGGATGGACTTTAAGGCCTTGCTTGTACCAACTAAGTATCCCACCATGGAGCTACATCACCCCATTTGTTACTTCTTAAGACACAGTTTCACTAAGTTTCCAGGGTACCCTTGAATTCACTCTATGTACAGACTAGCCTTGAATTTGGGATTTTCTTGCCTTGGCCTCCTAAGTAGCTGGAATTTCAGGCCTGCATTATCACACTTAACCAACATACTTCATAAGGAGAGACAGAGAAGGATTCAGCTGTTTTAGAAATAGAGAAGGTAATGGATCTAGGCATATTTTCAGACTAGTAATAGAGGGCCTGCATGTGCTTCAAAATTGAAAACAATGTCCTCGAACCCACTGTGACACAAAAGATGATTTTTCAGAATTTTTGAAAGTATATTGCATTGTCTTTACAAAGTGAAAAGCATAAGTCCTAGTTGTACTTGTTTACAGAGATGGTTGCATGGTGATTTTTCTACTAAAGTAGAAAATGAATACCAAAAAGGAATTCTAGTTCTGTCTAGTTGAAAGGATACCCCCTGCCCCCAAGCTAATTGCTTGCACTGACCAACATTTCCTTAGCCTATGCCAAAAAGGGAATGTATCCTGGATTGTCTCATTATCCACGTTGAAAATCATCAGACAGTATGTTAGAGAAAAGGAGAGGCTTTCAGCAGTGGTTGACATCAAGAGTGCATTCCACAGCATAACGTAGAGAACATGCCTGAAAGGAACTATTGGCATGTCCCTACGGGGGATTGGCAGAGGATGTCTGATGGTCAGCCTCATGTTGTCAACCTATAGCCAGACAACATGGCAGGGGTTGTTAAACGGACGTTATGAAGGTGATCAGATGTGCAAGGATAGGATAAACACTCATGAGCACTGGATTCTTAATACTGTCAAGATTAAACATCTGAATAGACGTAAAGGCCAGTATCAACCTACCTGTGCTGCTGTCAACCTTGGACAGACAAGCTTCTTTTTGCCATCCAATAACCTGTCATAGATGGGGTAGATGATCTCTAGGCCTATCCCCTATAGAGGAAGGTACTGGATATTGGGGAATCTTTGGGAGGAAGAGAGCCTTTCTTGGCTATACTGTCGTTAGCTTTAGAGGCAAGGGTCCCAGAAACTCAATGGCCACCAAAGCCACCTCAATCCAGAGGCTTCTGAGTTCTTATCTCATGGATTCAAAGTTTGAAATATCAGGACCACAGAGGGTGAGTTTTAGAAAGGAGCATTTTATTATGGGGATCTTAGGAGAAATAAAGGAGAGCTCTGGTACAGAGGGTCCCCAGGAACGGGACTCCAGTGAGTCTCATTCCCAGTAGTTAATAAGGATTCAGTTGGAGGGAGGAGGGGGTAGGAATGAGCTGGTCAGTCTAGTTCCATTCCAGGGGTCCAAGTTCCTTGAGGTCCAGGTCACATCCTCATCATTTCTTCCAGGAACAGGTTACGACTTCAGGAAAAAGATAGAGAAGGGAAAACGCAGAGCCCCTTCTGGCATCCCCAGCCTCCGGCAACGGTGGAAGCAGAGACACCCTTGGATTTGACAATTCTGGCATCTGTAGCCTCAACTAAAGAGTAGTTAACTGGCAGATCCAGGGGAATTTCCTGCTCTCAGCCAAGAAAGACACTGTTGTTCTTTGGGGGTCTTTACCCTAAACTGCCTAGTCAGTTTCTACTTCCTGCTATCATCCCTGGCAGTTGATAGTTGACCTTTCTTGAGGATGTGGTCACTGCTAAGTCTCCCCGGCTCTGGTGGGTGTTCCTACACTGCTGTACGCATGACCACAAGGCCATCACTAACTGGACTTAGTGGGACATAAAAAACAAAAAATACCCCTACAAAGAAAAGCTTGAGTAATATAATTTTGTGACTTTTAGTCTTGGCATTTGTTTTCCTTCCTTGAGTTCTCTAAGCACACTTTGCAGTCTTGCATCAGGCATTCATTTCGTACCTTGTGAACAGAAACTGAATAACAGGGCTGTCTGCTCTAACAGAATGAGGCGGAACTTAGGAGTTAGGGGTGGATAACATAATAATTTATTTCCCCACAGGTATGGAGGTGTGTAACAGGAGGAAGTCCATCAGAAATGTATGAGGATGACTCCTAATAGTCACAGCTAATCCCTCTCCAGTAAGTCAGGTTGGACCCAGAAAGGTGAGTCTGAATAATCTGTCCGGGTTGTTCTGGTCTACAGCACAGACTTCCAGAGGCTATTCCCTGACATAAAAATGACAGGGTGTGGCTCCCAACAAACATCTTGAAAAGTTTCCAGTAGTAGTACAAGTCACCATTATTACACACATTCTAATTTCAGCAAGATTCTAAAAAAATGAGAACTAAAGAACACCCGTCCCACCAACATCACGTGAAGTCCCACTGGGGCTGTCAGCATATTCCCATAATGTTGCATCAGCAAAGAAGCCCCTTAGGAGAAATCTGGTCAACAGAATAATAATCTCTGGAACCTTGGCTTTCCGGTTTTTCCAGGTTGTCTGGAAAGGACCACCCCTAGGAAGGCGGTTCACCTGAGGTTATAGGAAGAGATAGGTAGGCACATGGTACCTAGTACATTAATGAGATGTTCAGTGTTTCCTGCTCCTAATCCCTGTGCCTACTGCACTGCTGTGGACTGAGCTACAGAGGAGTAACCTTCCTTAAGTCTACCTTTAACCTCGCTTTTTCTCCTTCATGTCTCTTTTCTAATCACCATGCTTTCCCTAATGCTCTCGGCTACCCCATGTCCTGTCTTTACTTTTACTCTAAAGCTCCCTTCCCTTGCACTCCACATGGGTACTAATTCATCATGTGTAGACCACAATGCTGACTCTAAATCTGCATGACTTTATTTGTTTGTTTGTTTATTTATTTTTCAATCTCCCCTCCACTCCCCTTCTTGGGACAGCTGCTGAGACTCCCAGCTTGCCTACCCTGAGAATTTTTCTTTAAATTCTAATAAAATTGTCCTAAAGCTTCTGTTTACATCCATTCTTAAACTTTTTTATGATGAGATTGACAACCCTACAAGGGGACACTTTTTTTCCCCCTGCATCAATATATAACTACTCGCCAAAAGTGGCCTGTGACCCAAAGCACCGCTTAAACCCGCTTGCCTGGAAATGTGCATAACCCAGGGCAGGAAGCTCTCTGCATGTTGGTGACTCATTGCTGCTTGTAGACACCTCTTCCTCTCTGGGCTCCTGCAGTAATCAGGGCTCTCCAGAGAAACAAAGCCAATAGAATGAATGTATATCACAATAATGATCAAACTGGCAAACACAGTGTGCCTTAATAGTCCAACAGTGGTTGTCTGGTGAGTCTGAGAACCTGGCATCTGCTAAATCCACAGGATTAGCTGTCTTAGTAGCCTCAATCTATTACTGAAAGCCTGGGAGATTCCTGGAGAACTGTTGAGCTTCAGCCCATATTGAAGAAGTTGGGTTCTAGTGTCAGTGAAGTGCCACAGCAGCAACATGGAACAGACACACACGCGCCAGTAGGACGCCAAGGCAAGCACGCGAACACCTCAGCTTTCCTTCAGACCTGGTCACGTCTGTGCGATCATTGGAAGGTGCTGTCTCTGCTGAGGAGGGGATCTTCCCTTTAAGTTAGTCCTCCTGGGTATGTCCTCAGAGCTCTGCCCGGGCATCCATCTCTCAGTTGATTTTACATTTAATCAATTTGATAAGACCCATTTCCAGTTTCGCCTCATTTCTCTCAGTTGACTTACGTACTTCTAACAAATTATTGTTATTATTGTTGATCACCATTCACCAGGGTTGCTTGTGATTAAACAGTCAACAAATATGTAAAACAAAATAATGAAGAACCCTTTTGTGGGCCGTGAGTACCCTCTGAAGTCATCTTTGATTACTACATGAGCATTCCTTCTTAGATCTGTTTTGCTACTTGCTGTATTGCTTATTAAACATTTCCACAGAAAATCTGCACTTGACTTTTTCTGCCTTTATTGTGCATTTCAGAGTTCCTGGAACTTTCAGAAGCTTCTGAAGACAACAGGACAGAACTAGATCATCATTTTATTTATTCATACCCGTGACAGCATCTTGTAGAAGCACAAGGTACTGTAGACCTCTACACCTTGTATTCGTGAGTTTAATATTTTGATATAGTTTCCCTGAGCACCTTGAGTCTTAGCATAGAAATGGCTGAGATGGCTTCCTAGCCACATGTAGGGGAAATCACAACTGGCTTGTTTCTCAGTTTTTCATTGACAGTTCTACCACTCAAGCTTCTGGTCTAGTCTGACTTTACAACTGTAATTTACAGCAGGCATTTGTCAATAAAATATGAATTATAATAACTTTGGTGTTTGAGGGTCTCATTATGTGTCCTACACTCATGATTTTTCTGCTTTATCTGAGTGCTGGAATTATAGGTGTGTGTTTCAAGGTCCCTCTAGTAGGAAACTATGCAGAGCAATTCCTCCCTCCCTCCCTCCCTCCCTCCCTCCCTCCCTCCCTACTTCTCTCCCTCCCTCATTTCCTCCTTCCTCCCTTCTGCCTTCTCTCCTATTTCCTTTCTCTGTATACCTCTCTGTCTGTCACAATTTCTTCCTTCCTTCCTGCTCCCCATGCCCCACCCTCGCCTTGCTGAATATACAACCCAGGCTCTTGAACTTTTTAAGAAAGAACTCAGCCTTTAGCCACAGTGTCCATCTTTGAATAATATTTTTTTCATAGGGCTTTGTAGTTTGCCATCTGATTTGGGGGTTATCATTAAAACACTTTTATCAGAGACTAGTTTAGATGGAGATGAGAGAATAAGAACTATTTAAATAAGAAAAACGGGGTCTAGTAAGTGCAAAGCGCTAGACATGGCTTACAGCTGATAAGTCCTCCATGTACTCATGTTTTGAGCACGTGTTCCTCAGTTGAGAAGTCTTTCAGAGGAGGTTGTGGAACCTTCAGCAAGTTGAGTTTAGCTAGAAGAACTAGGACACTGAGAGCAGGCCTCTACGATGGTAGCTCAGACCCTGGTCCCTGCCATGTCCTCTCTGTTTCCTGGTCCAGTCTATGTAGATAGCTTCCACCACACCTTCCACTATACACTGAGCTGCTGTCACAATATAGAAATGTAATTATTAAAATACATTGTTTTATCGGTTTAGCCACTTCTAAACTTACCATCAGCGAACAGTACACAAAACTAAAATATATCAGTGTCTGATTCCTGGCTTAACTGGAGCAAGATTGTTCTTTCTTTCTCACTCTTCCTCTTCTGCTCACTCACGCTCCTACTCTCTCTCTTCCTCACTTGGCCTCTTTCTAGGTATCAAAACAGAGATTCCTCATACATTATGATTTTAGAGCTCCAATTATTTGTAATCTCAAGAAATGAGATAAGAGGTTGTCAGTCTTCTTTCACCTGGTGCCTGGAATACAGCTGAACCTTTGCATGGTGTTTGATTTGGTGACACAGTCATAAGGTCTGCTCACACTGAGAAGGTGAAGATGGGGTGTCAAGCAACATGTGGCCTTCTCTCATCAGGTACATCACCCTAAGCTCTCCAGGTGGAATTGCAGTACCATCAGCACTGTCCTAAAAACGGGGAAAAGGTGAATCTCAAAGGCCAGATTTCACCAAACAAAAAACTGAAGGGCGAGAGAGATAGTTCAGGGCTGCTCTTAAAGAGGATGAAAGCTACAACCACTTGGCGGTTAACGACCATCCAGTCCTAGGGGATCAAACACACTCTTTTGACCTCTGTGGGCACTGCACAACATAGGTGCACTTATTTATACACATGAAGGTAAGACACTCATATACATAAAGTAAGAAATGAACAAATAAATATTTTTTAATTAAAGATAAAAGAGAGAAGGAAATTCATTTATTGGGAATTACACATAGTTTTGCAACATTGCATTTTTATGACATGGTAAGATGCAGTCAATGGGTTTATTTTCTCATTTATAATAATAAACATAGCATAGTGAATTCTGTCTTTCTGCTTCAGAAACAACCAAATCATGTTTTCTTGAGATGGCATTTCAAGTCAAAAATCCATGAGATCTATTTTCTTCCAAATTGGACTTCTGCTTCACAGCATTTTGTTGTGATTGTCTTTGTGACTCAAGAGGGCAGAGTACAGGTCCCACCTCCTGAATCCTTCATAGTGAAGTTGGAAAAGATGCATCTGACAGAGCCAGGCCAAACAAGCACAGTACTTTTTCTTGTGGTTCTTTTAGAAATTTCCTTCTTTCTGTTTTGTTTTGTTTCCCTGACCATCTAACATCATTTCCATCTGATAAACAAAGACTCCATGATGCAGTGACAAAAGATGTGTGTGTCTGCTAAGATGAACAGAAAACATAGTCTCTGTCTAGTTTCCTAGGAAGAGATGTGACAAGCTGTATCCTAATGAGTTCTATACTACTGCAACCAACGCTATGCATGTCTCTTAACTCCTCAGTGTTCTATTTACTGAGAGAGACATTGGAGCATTAAATACTATCCCAAGAGAGAGGAGTGCAGTCAGAGTGCTTGAACTCTAATTGAACTGATTATTTTTGTTATCCAGACTTGTGCCTATATTTGTTCTTCCTTGATATGGGCATATGTAAAACCCATGTCACAGGGTTCTGAGAATCTGATGCTACACATGAAGCCTGAAGAGAAGTGCCTTGCCCTCCAAAAGTCTCCGTAATCAGTAGCAAGTATTCAAGTTACAAGTATTCCTTATTCATGACTTCAGGCTTGTTCTAACTCCTTCCTTAGTTGAAGACATAACAAATTGAATAGTTGGAATAGATGGTGGAAGACACTCCCATCAAGTGAAGGTTGGTTCAATGATAATAAATTAGCATATGACCATAAATATATTTCCATCAAAGGCTCGCCTTTCATTAATTGACTGGTCTCTCAAAGGTTCCTAAGCACTCTAAAAGCAAAGCATGAGCTGAAAGATTAAGAATAGGGCTAAGAGACAGTGTCCAAACAGGAAGTACATGCAGAGGAACTTTTAGAGACTAATGGGAGGATGGAGGTCATCCCTAATCCCTCAGCTGCGCTTAGCCACTGCTTTAGCATTAGGAAAGTTTAGTTCTCTAACTTCTCAAAAGCTCCATTATCTACTAAATAGGGTTCTTTTGGGCCCTGAGAGAATGTAGGGTCTAGCCCAGATTCAGTGTCTGAAAAGAGTTAATGAACCCTTCTTATTAGGCATCCACTCTTTTTTATTTTAATTTTACCCTAGATTTTCTCTTGTTGAGAAATGTCACGATGAACTGTGCATTAGGTCAGCCAAGCCCCTAGGTCAGAAGAATGACAGAGCTGAGAAGAACCATTGGTAATCTCCGATCACTTTCATTTACGGACTCTCTGTAACTCATACCCAAGGACTGCAGTAAAGGTCGCTGTGAAGGTCTGAGGTACCATGACTGAGCAGCGGATTTAGACTCTTTACGGGGAACAACAGGAGCCACCGAAAAATAATAAAATAATTTAGACAAAAGGTATCCATTTTGTTCGGAGTTTTTATTGGTTTTGCTTTTTACTTGTGTGTTTATGTGTATGTGTGTGCATATGTTCATCTCTGCAGGTACATATGCATTTGGTGGTGCCCGGGCACAGGAGTGTACAGGCATGTGGAGGCCAGAGAACCGTTGCAGGTGTCATTCCTTAGGCACACTATCACCTTGTTTTTGAGGCAGTGTCTCTCATTGGTCTTGAGCACTCCAATTAGACCATACTGGCTAGCCAGTGAGCCCCAATGTGGGATTTCCACTATGTACCACAACACCCAATTTTTCTGTGTGTGTGCATGTGGGTCTTCATCTCCATGGGTGGCTGCTGTGCACCAGCCATCCCAGAGAACAGAAAGCAGATGAACAGGTCCTCAGGAAGTCTAGAATGTGATGGGAAAGAACTCCCAGAAGACTGTGTCAGTGGACAGCTCATTTATTGAAACCAAGGCAGGGCTTTATATAGGGAGGACTATCTAGCCATTACTGAAGGCGGGAAAGTTCAAGGTGGGTCTTTTAGGTAAAAGCGGGAAGGTTCTAGAGCTGCCATGGCCTATAGAGGTCAGGTGAAGCAAGCGCTGAGGAAATGAAATTATGCCATACCTGCAGTGGCTTCCTGGGACCTAGGCCATAGTTTCAGGCAGAGCAAGCCTATCTCCTACCATCCGTTCTTGGTATCCAGGGTCATGCTGTTTGCTCAATACCTTTTTCAATAGGCCCAGGCCCCACAGGTGCATATCTCACAACTTGAGCTCAGGACCTTCTGCTTATAAGTCAAGCACTTTACTGACTAAGCTATCTCTTTAGCACTTGTAATTAGTTATTAAAAATATCAGACCAAACTCTGTAAGTACACAGCCATGAATTCACATAGGCACCAAACAGCTCCTGTAATAGGCCATCCTCTGTGATTACCAAAGTTTTCTAACTGGGTCATTTCACAGATTGTAACTACTCACTGCATGGACCAGACTGCGACAGAAATGACAGCATTCCACAGACAGGAGTTTGCGGCTCATCATCCTCATCTGATAACTGTTAGAATTCGGGTTGAGAAGGTGACCTGGTAATGAAGTAGAAATCGAGTCCAATCTGAACAGATGCAGACAGCTTTATTCACTAGCACGGGCATGCAACCTTGCCAAGGGAATGGAAGTGGGGCATCAGTGTTGGCGGAGGCCTACGATTTATAAATGGGCCCAGGAAATTCCAGAAAGGGGTTTGTGCTTTCCTGGAATCCCAGAAAGTGGGGCGTACCTTCTTGGGTGATATTGCTCTCCCCCCTGGGATGAGGGAAGGAGAAATGGGGAGTTTTGATAGGGGGTTTGATAAGAAACCAGATCTATAAGGAAGATGATGAGAAAGCTTTTGCTAGAGGCATCTGTTCTGAAATAGATCTTTTTCTCCCAGAGTTGAGGGGCGGCAGGGTGGATGAATGGTCAGTTCCTTCATCCATTTGTCAGGCTGATATGCCTTCAGTAACCACAAAGAAAGGCTTCTGAGCAAGCAGGAGGCCAAGGCAGCACTCAGACAAGCAGGGTTCATTCAGGGAGCCCCGTGCTTCCGGCTGCCTGGCCCGCACTAACTTGACTTTGAGAGTGAGAGACAGCTTACATTTTGCACTGCAGATCCAAAACAGCCTGACTCGTCATAATCCAGATCCCGTGAGGGTTTCCCTACTAACTTTCTGACACTTTGTGCATTGATCAGGTGAACATAGTTATTGATCAGGTACAGAGAACAGGGCCCATAGAGGAAATTTCCCTGAAGATTGGTTCCTTGTGATGGTTACAAGATACCTATCCTTAGACCATGGTCTTCAGGAACGGGTCTGAAGGTAAAAATCTTAAACCATCTACATTGTCTATGTGGAAGTATTTTTAAATAATATGTTTATTGATTCTTTGAGAACTTCAATACAGTGTATTTTGCTCAAACTCAAACCCTTCCCGCATCTGCTCTCAGATACGCCCTCATCTCCTTCCACCACACACTTCTTATCCTCTGGAGTTTTATCAAGTCTAATTTGTGTTTCCCAATAACTCTTTGTTGTGAGCCCATCTCCTTGATTCTATTCAGCTTACCTAGTGTGCTCTCTCTCTCACAGTAGCTATCAACCAGTAGCCCCTCAGACAGGCCTGACCTTCCCACATCTCTGCTTCATGCTGGAGTATTCTTCTGGTTTGAGCTTGTGGAGGACGTGGGATGGTGCATGTTCTTACCTTCTTTGAGGGTTTGTATGTGTAATTGTTCTGTTGTTGCTGGGAAACACTTTATTGCATTCATCCACCACAGTATTTCCACTTTGGGGAAAGGGTGTGATATAGATGTGCCATTTATGGGTGAGTATTCTGCAGTTTCTTATTTTCTGAACCTTGACCAGTAGGGGGACCCTAAGTTAATAATCATATGCTATAAAAAGAAGTTTCTCTGGTAAGAAATGAGAGATGCACTAATCTATGGGTACAACAATAAGACATTAGCGGTCAGTTTAATACTATGTTCATTTTACAGAATAATGTGTTTTCTGTTAAGCCTATAACCTGTGTAGTCACAGGTCTTGAACCTGATAACAGTGCCAGACATGGCCTCTATCTTGTAAAATGAGCTTTAATTTCAAACTGAAAGTGCTTGGTCACTTCCATAAGAATCCTACCACTGCTGGACCAGTGGGAATATCTTGGCAGGACATTTGTTGTTAATAGCTCTCTGGGTTCACAGCTGAGTAGGACTGACAATAACTTATCTCTTTAGGGAGCCTATATAGCACTTTCCAGCACTATGAAATCTAACCAGTAGAGATGAAGTTTCAAGGTCATTTCCAGCTTGCTTTCTCCATATTCTAGAACTTACATATACTGAAGCATTTTAAAGCAAAGTGCAGGCATCATAAAAAATCTGAGTATCTTAGGAGGTTATAAGGCATGTTGGCTCCAAAGAACTTCCCAGAAAAAAACATTATATATTCAGATTATATGTCATCTTATTTCATCCAAAATATTTTAATACATCCTGTTTTGTATATGAGTTCATCTGGTTAAAGTGTAACTGGTAACCAGCACTTAAACCATAAGCTGACTCTCAAGTTGTCTCCTCAAGCCCAGCCTTAAGTAAATTATTACGAAAATTAACTCACTGTTATGTCAACTAGTTTGGCTACACATTATTTGTGAAGATTTTCCTCCTAAGACAGTGACTCGGGCGTGGAAAGGATACGTCTCTGAATTTATTTTTATATCCTCCTACTTACTCAAAGAGAGAATTGGTTGCTTGTGCATTTCTATGGTTCCTATTGCCATAGCAGCCAAGGAATTGTATTATAAATATCTGTGTGGGGTGAGGAAATTGGAGAAAGAGATTATAGGTCCCTTGAGAAATACCTCAGATAGCCAGAACTTTCAGTGGACAGAGCTTTACTGTTAGGCTGGAGGACTGGCTGTCTTTCAGCTCATATTGAAGAAGAATGAAAAGACTAGATAAGATGGTAGGAAGGTAATTAGTGTTCTACAGGAGTTTAGCCCACATCTTTCTGGATTGGTGCCCATGTTTAATTAATGTTTGGGATGACTGCTGCCTCTATCAATCATTTCTCTGCCTGAGGAAACTATGATGGTTGTGGCAGTGAGGTGTAGCTGAGGTGCACTCAGTTCCCTGGGGCTGAAATGGAATGCTGTTTGCTGGAGCCTTAGGACATTTTCTATGCTGAGAGCTGTATTTCACCCTCACTCATTGAGAGCTGAGAGAGTTCCAGCTGATGCTTTAACCAGCTGGTTTTCTTTCAAAGTTAAGCTGGAAGAGAAGAACAGGCTGAAAGACAGGGCTTGAATAGCATGATTCATCACCTAGGTGATCTATTGTGAGGCTTGATAGTCTCCAAGGGGCTAAAAGATGAAGCTTTCTTTTAAAAATTACCAATTAACTTTCCTAGTAGTCTTTAGATGCTCATACGGAATGGTAAGGGCAGGTACTCCATTTCTCAGGGCAGGTCACTGAGGCCCAAAGAGAAAAAAAAAATGACTATAGAATCACAAAGTAAATGAACTATGGAAATGAAAAGAGGGGAAAACAGATTTGGGGTGGAGTAAAGGTCACAGCAGACCGAGCTCTTACTTCCTGAGGGTGTCTGGCTTCAATGCAAGAATTTCACAAAAACATTTTGGCCTCTGTGATCCTCTGGTTTGTTCTACAGCCACACTTCTGGGAGAGGACATTGCTCTGAGCTGATGTCTAGCATTGGGATGACCAGTGCTCTCTCTTGGGAATCTCTGGGTGAAGTCTCCTTTGTTTTTGTTGTTCTCAGTAGCATTGCCTGCACTGTGCTGTGCCACTCCCCAGTATCACCACCATCTCTCAGAGCCCCATCTCATTTTTCTTCTCTCTCAGTTTCAAAGTTTCTTTGGTATAACCCTAAACCTTTCTCCTAGGTCACTGGACAACATTCCCTCAGTAGTCAGAACTGAGTAAGGCTTTTCTGAGTCCAGAACTGACCTCCTTTGGAGATGTCAATTTGCATGTATAAAGTCACCAATGTCATTTGTAGGTTAGCGTGTTGGGCCACATTTTGGAATTCACCTAGGAGATGTCCAGAATACAAATATTTTTCATGAGGTGTGTGGGCCAACTGCTATTTCAGGAGGAAAATGTTGCGGATGAAACAAATTGGAAACAGGAATTGTCTATATGATTCCTGAGGGTGTTTTCGTTTCATTTCCATGCTTAATATGAGTGCATTTTGGAGTGTGTAAGGAACATGTAAGTACTAAGAAAATAACAATACAGTCTCTCTCCTTAAAGAGCTTGGATTCTGTTCATAGGGGAAATAAAAGTTCAAAAATCAGCATAAATAATATAGATTCTACACAGGAGTTTAAAGGCTCAGAGAATAGAAATGTTGGAAAAGATTTTAAAAATGAAATTATCTTCAGCTAAGAGGAGGATAAAGGATATTAGAATCTGCATAAGACAATTTATGTAAATTAAAGATATACATAAAATCATTGTTTACAGTTTATTTATAAATAGTATAGTGACCATGACTTAGTTTTATGCATGTACAAGAAGTTCTCCTGTAATAGTGAAGCAGCTAGAGAGAATTACCATGTCTGACCATAAACTACGGGAGAAAAATCAAGTTTTCTCTCTCTGTAAATCATGGTTTTTGTCAAAACAGCTGGTTTAGTACTCAAGTTGTATATGGTGTTTTAATTTTTTTCTAAAATACTATATCGAAAAGTATCCTTATATGATACCAAAGAGTTCTTTCATCACAGGGCTGGAGAGATAGCTCAGTGGTTAAGAGCACTAGCTCTTATAGAGGACCTGTGTTCAATTTCCAGCACCCACATGGCAACTAACAACCGTCCATAACTCAAGTTCCAGGGGAGTCCTACACGTTCTTCTGATTCTGAGGGTATTGCACAACTTGGGCGCAGTTACACACATGCAGGCAATACACTCATACACACACACACACACACACACACACACACACAATAGATAAAAAGTATGTATTTTTTCATGGCTAAGAGATATTCCAGGTACAGATATGGCATTGTTTCTCAAAGCCTATCACTAGACATTTATGTTGTTTAAATTTTTCCATTATATACAATAGTACAATGAAATTCTATATGTAGATATGCATATATGTACAGATATCATTGTTTTTCAAAGACATGTCTAAATCCTCTCAACAAATGCATTAGTGTGAATGTTTTAGAGGACACAGAATTGAGAAAAAGGAACAAATATGAGGTTTAGTAGAAAATAAAGATGAAGACAAATCAGTGAATAAATGTGATATGAAACGCAAATAAGTCTGTGTCCTATTTTATTTTCATTCTTGGTAGAAATAAGAGGAAGAAAAACAATGAAACAATTAGAAAACAACAAAACAGCCAGTTAAAAGCAAGGAGCTCTCAGAGAGTGAATAGAACTTGATTTAAGTCAGATCAAAGACCCATGACAGGCTATAGAGTGGTAGTAGCCTTAGACTCTTCTAGAACAAAAGTGTCCAAACAAGAAGCTGACCATTTCACTGTGATGGGCCACGAGATATGAAATATCTATTTGTTTTTTTGTACCAAATTTGAAGGGAACATTGACAAATAGAACTCTGTTTTTGAGTTTCTCTAAATTCCTCAAAGATGATGCAAGAGAAATGATGAAAAACACTTGGCAGTGTTTATCCTAAAACAATGAAAAGGAAGCATTCAGTTTGCATACAGGAATATACGGGAATATATGAGCCACCAAGACTGTCCAGTGAGGAAGGAGTCACTCAAGCAATGTGGCTGACCGGTGACAATGTCATGCATCTCATACTTAGCAAGGTAATCAAAACTTTCTTAGAGACAATCTCCCTGAATGATAAAGTATTTATTTACATTTATGAGGCAAATACATATTCAGAAGTCTCATCCTCAATAATGTGTGTGTATGTGTGTGTGTGTGTGTGTGTGTGTGTGTGTGTGTGTGTAGCTGTGTACAAGTGTACTTATCCATGGAGGTGTATGTAGAAGCCAGAGGTTGAATGCAGAATGCGTCCCCATGCTATTATCTATGGTTATTTAAAAGTATTTTATTATTATCTTCATTTTATGTGTAGGTGCATATAGCCTGCATGTATGTAAGTACCCTTGTGTTGTGCAATGCCCACACCAACTAGAAGAAGGAGTCAGATCCCCTGTACCTAGAGTTATGGACAGTGTTAGCCACCATGTGGTGCTAGGAACAGAGCTCACATCCTCTGCAAGAGCATCCAGTGCTCTTAACCACTGAGTGAGTCATCTCTCCAGCTCCTATCCCCATGTTACTTTTTTGAAATAGGGTTACTCTTTAAACCTAGAGCTCGCAATTTTAGCTAGACTGGCTGGATAGCAAATCATCAGGATCTCCACCTTCCAGTGCTAATGTTACAGGCATGTGCTACCATAGCTGGTTTTTAACATGCATATTGGGGATCTGAACTCATGTCCTTATGTTGCACAGCAAGAACTTTATTCAGTAAGTCATGTCTCTAGGAGTCTCTCTGGTTTATTGATAATCTTATATGCCATAGGAAACATGTTGAAGGCAAGCACTCTTTGGCTGAGAACACACATGAGTAATTCAGAAAATCAAATTAGATTGATTTCAGAACCCTTCCAAATTGCAAATGTTTACTAAAAGATTGTTGTCGGAGACACAGAATTAAAAGGGTGCATAGAAGAAGAGAAAACAACATCTACTATAAGGTATTGGAACATGTAAGTATGGAGCCTGACTCATTAAACTACGCATTGTAAGGGAGCTAGAGTCTCAGAACAGACAAGACCGTAATTCCAGTCCCAACCATAGCAGACTTGAGAAGCTGGATAAGAAGATGCTACAGCTGAAGAACAATGCAGGAAAAATATCCAACTCAAGGCAGCCAGGAAGAGGGAGTTCTATCTCTAGGTAGGATCAGCCTTTTTACTCTATTCACTCATCTGATAGGAGGAGGTCCACCCATAAGAGAGAGGTCAGCCTTCTTTATTTGTGCTCCTTTCAAACTCTAATCTTATCACAAATACATCCAGAATGACACCTGACCAAATGTCTTGGCACCCCATAGCCCAGTCTAGTCAATTCATACAGTTAAACATCACAGATCTAATGCTTGTCAACTTGGAACAGACACAACTCCCACCAATGAAACTTAATCTCCAAGTCAGCACAGTAATAATATTATTTTCAAAACAGAGAAAAGGATATAAAGGAACAGAGAATCAAAAATTGAAGGAAAGTACCAAGAGAATGGTATTTAAAGGGAAAAGATGATGAACGCCAGGAATAACATACTACTGTTGTGCTGAAGACAAGGCAAATTTCTGTTCCTCACAGAAGAAATACCACTGGGGCACTTGCTGCAAAGCTGGATGACTTGAGTTAAACCCATGGGATTAATAGAAGAAGAGAATAACTCCTGGGAATTGTTCTTTCACCTCCACATGTAATCTGTGGCACATGTGCAAACAGAAATACAAATTAAAGTAATAAACAAATAGATAATAAAAAAAAGTAATTAAAAGATAGAAAGAAAGTGATGTTTGAGAGGCCCTGACTCTTACTTGTAATCATCTTGAAAGAACTTGTACTTCATAAGGAACAGATCTAGGTTTAAATCTCTCCCCCAGTCTTTATCAGCACTATGATTTTAAATGAATCCATAAACTATTGTCCTTTCATTTGTTTATTCTATTTTTAAAATTAGCACGCTAGGTAATAGATATCAATATTGTGTTTTGGGGCAAAGTATGTTTTAGGAGCTTTCCCTGTCTACTCATCTCCCTAACCTCCGTATTCCAACCTCTCTGTACCTCTTCTGAATTTCCCTTTCACATGACCCCTAGAACTTCTTTTTTGCCTTCCTTGGTCTCATATCTAGGTTTCAAGCTTCTCCCACACTTATATCTATTTATAAACATACATGTGTACTTCAATACTTATTTATAAACATGTATGTATATATTACAAGCTATAAGAGAAAATGTGGCTTTTGTCTTTCTGAATTTGGATCATTTGGCTTAATATTATATTTTCAAAATCCATTCATTTTATTGCAAGTTTTACTTCTCTTCATAGCTGAGTACAATTCCATTGCAGATATGCACCTCATTTTCATTACTCATCAGTTGATGGACATCTAGGCTGCTGTCAGTTCTTTACTACTGTGAATCTAGCAGCAGTAAACATGAATGTGCTTGTGGCTCTGTGGTAAGACATGGAGTCCTTTGAGTGTATGACTAGGAATGGTAGAGCTGGACCTTATGAAGTTCATGGTCTTTACCAAAGCAAGAGCAAGGTCATATATAGAATGAAAATAATAGAAAAGTTTGTACAGAATTACCTGAAGAATTGAATAAAAATATAGGAAATGAAAGGACTGTTTTTAGTTAGTATAGTCTATTATATCAAAAGGTGGTTAAATAACGGATATTTATTTTTCAATGTTCTTTAGACTGAGAACTCCAAGGTCAAGGTGACAGGTATTTTCTTATTTATATATGGAAAGAGAGAGAGAGAGAATTACTAATCCTATAGTATCAGTTCCCTTCTTTAATTTTTTTTTAAACATAATTAATTCCTTGTAGAAACTCATGATATTCACAGTGAGGGATGAGGTGTTAGAGATTTAATAAATGAATTGAGGTAGGAGGACACAATTGAGTCCACAGCAAATATTTAAGACAGCTTTAGAAAGTTGCCAAATATCCAAAACAAGTTCCTTTTTTTCCAAACCATCCAATCCCTTACTCAACACTTTTCCCTCTAGTTCTAAGGCAAGAACAAGATATCAAATATGAATACTTAGAATAAAAATAACCGACATTTATTTTATGAATTGTCAGAAGGATTAAATTGTTTGATATTTGCATAAAATTATTTATTCTTTTGTATTCTGCAATCTTCATTTTAATTCAATATGTCAAGATTCAATTGTCCTTTCTTATGTATTTGATATTGTGTCCCTTAGCTGATACATAGATTCTCATTTTATTCATGACTCTATAATTTATTTAATGATTCTCCTTTAGGAATTACTGCCTATTTATTGATCATTGTATTAAATGCCACACTGAACATCCAGATCCTGGTATAAACCTCTCTCTCTGTCTCTGTCTCTCTCTCTCCTCCTTTCTGGGTATAAGTGTGATGTGTGTGTGTGTGTGTGTGTGTGTGTGTGTGTGTGTGTGTTTGTATAAGCCCTGATCAAAAAAATTAACAAAAGGCCTTGTACAAAATTCACTGTGCATCATTTTTGGACCATTCTAAATACACTTTTATTTAAACATCCTTTTTTGATGTTCTGCAGTGTTTCCACCTGGGACCATTATTCTTTCTCCGGGCAAAGGTCACATTTGTTCTCTTTCCTTGCCGTCACTTTTACAGATAACGCTGACACCTTGCTGGAAAGAAACTGTCTTTTTCTGAAAAGCCTCTTATTCAACTGACGAACTTTTAAAATTAAACACTTAAATTGAGAGAATCAGTTTACTGTGCCAGATTTCTTATGTTAACAAAATTCAAATTAAATGCAAGCTCTAGGGCAGAAGTAAAAGGTCAGAGACAAAAAGCGCAATTCCCCTCCCAATCAAGGAACAGGTGCCATTCTCTCCGCCTCCACCTGGCTTCCTTCCTTCCTTCCTTCCTTCCTTCCTTCCTTCCTTCCTTCCTTCCCTCCTTCCTCTTTCTTTCTTTCTCTCTTTCTTTCTTTCTTCTTTCATCTTCCTTCCTTCCTTTCTTTCTGAGATATATATATATATATATATATATGCACACACACACATACCTTTCTCCCCATACCTCCCCCAAATGAGTCTTCTTTACCTGTTCATTAAGACATAAAAGCTTAAAAAATTATTTTTCTTGCAAATGCAGATTTGTACAATGGAGTTGTAACTAGAGAATGGAAAAAAAATACAAATTTTGCACTTTGACAATATTGACAGGAACCACCCAGGATCCCCAGATGACTGTATATCCTTATCCTCCCAGCTCCCCAAGGGTCCTCTGTAGGGCATTGCCCACCCTCTACTGGATTGTTAAAATATATACCTTTGAGTTGACTGTGTCCTTACACACTTTTTTGCCAAATATTTTTCAGGACATGAATTTTGCTTTCTTTAACATAATTATTTCCAAAGAGAGAGATTTCTGCTATTTTTTTTCCTGTCTTGTCACTACTATACTTATAAATAATAATAGGACTTCCAAAACAGTGGATTGTGAGCTTGCAAAATAGTTCCAAGCCTAGCTGCTGAGACCACCTGAACTGAGTTCTATCTCTGGGATACCATGCAGTGGAAGGAGAGAACCAACTCCCACATGTTGTCTTCTTCACTTCCACGGGCATGCCATGGCACACACCTTCCCTCAACATGCACAAAGAATAAGTTTCTGGCTTATCCTCAGATTTCTTAAAATGTAATAATAGATTCAAGACACAAACATGACAACTTTGTAGATCATTTCTCCACAGCAGACCGGTAATCATCATTATATTCATCTGTAGAATGGAGAAAGCTGAATTATCTGCCATTGTTAAAACAGCCCCCTTTCCACCAATCTCTCAACTTGTATAATGTTTTTGACTTTGTAAACTTTCAGGTGAGTGCCTGGGGACAAACACATTGTTTCAGGAATGAATTAATTTTTAGTCATGCAAACTCTCCTGAGGAAGTCGTTCAATACAACTGTGAGTTTTTCTTATTACATATGGTTTCCTCTTCTTATGCTTATGTTTGTTGGTCTTTTACTTTTTATAGCCCTCATTTCTCCATGACTTTATTCAATGTACTTACTAACATATATGACAGTGCCAGGCAGAATACTATGCACATAGGGTAATGCTCAGGAAAAATGACTCTCTACTCTTCCAGCTCACTGTATCCAAAAGGAAGTCAGAAGCACAGTCACAGCAGCCGCCCAGGTCCACTAACACGCAGGATTTTGTTATCACTTGGAAATCTTCTCGCTCTGAAATTGTCCTATCTTCAGGAAACAGCACCTTTCCCTTTCTTTCTAGTCACAATTTTTAATTGAACAAATTCCAGAAAGATGAACTCTCTGGCAGTAAGAGGACTGCAGGCCTCTGAGCCGGTGCCATTCTCTACCGCGTTCCACTTCCTTCTCTTCTCCCGTGAACCGCATACTTAGGCTCTTCATTCCTCCCTCACCTCTCATGCTTCTTGCCAGCAACTAAACCTGGTCTTAATGCAGTTGTTTTATTTCATTATGTTGTTGTGACAAATACCCTGACCAAAAACAGCTTAGGGGAGGAAAGGGTTTATTTAAGCGTAAGGTCCACACGGAGACAGAAGAGGCAGAAACTCAAGCAGGAATCTGAATGTAGGTCTGCTTGCTATTCCACACATACTTCTGACCAAGAAACTCACTCACAACCAAGAAAGTACATCAGAAAGCAAAAAGGACCACTGCTCGCTGGTGAGCACGTACATGTTAGGTAGCTGTCTTATATAGGCCAGGATTACTGTCCAGGAATGGTGCCACCCTCAATCACTTGTAACTTTCTACATCAATTAACAACTAAGACAACCTTCCACAGACACGCCCCCTGGTCCACCTGACCTGGGAAATCCCTTAACTGAAATTCCCTTCTCAAGTGAGTCTACATTGTGTCAAGTTTACAGTTACCCTAACCAGGACAACAATTACTTAGTTTCTCTATATTTATTCTTAGAGTATTGAGGAAAATCTTATGACCTTGCAAGATGTCAGCCACCACAAGTTCATTCTCAGCCCATGATTTCTAGTCTGTTTAGTGTCCTGTCTATCATCTGTCTATATATATATTTTATCTGTCTTACTGTTTTAATTCTTTCCTTTTTCCCCTCAAGTCTTGTCTTTATATTTGTTGTTCATATTAAATAGAAATGCATTCATCTCCCATTACAGAACCAAATTCTTGTAAACTTCCCTTCTATCCCCAGCCCTTTCAGCATCTGTCCCCACGGTCCTCATGCTCTCATTATTCCAAGCCCTATGGGTCACCATCGTTTTCAACTACACATTTGAGTACCTCCAGGTTGGTAAATATGACCTGCTTTGATGCTTCTTCTCAAACATGAAAACTTCTTCCTGCTCTTCCTTGGATTATCTCTCCTTCCTCAGAATTCCCTAAGTTCCATCCTTGGTGCCCTGCTCTTCTCTCTACAAATAAAATCTGTTTTAAAAATACATATTTATTTAAAATTTCATGTATAGTATGTGGGGCGGGTATGTGCCCACTCCCAGTGGCATGCTTCCTCAGCAAAGCCACCTTCCCAAACCTCTGCAAACAATTCCATTAACTTGGAACAATGTTGAAATATTTGGAGCCTACAGTAGACATTCTCATTCAAAACACACACTGTAAAAAGCTTGCCATGTATTTTTACTAGTACGTCCTTGTACCCCTAAAGCTCCATTATTTCCTGCATAGTTCCTCTCTTCTGCTTGGTACATTATGATCCTAGTGATGAATACAGAGACAATTTATTTAAGCTGAGGATTTCTAATTTCTCCCATCACTGATTTGGCAGTGGGCTCTGAAACAGAACAAACTCTTCAAATCCAGGGTGCAGAATTAATCTATAAAAATTCAGTCATTAACCTGTACAATGCTTGTTGAGTTCTCACAGAACTTAATCAGAGTTTGCTTAACTTATTAGCTGCTTCACTTACTTTGTATATTGTAGGCCATGATGGTGGCACTTAATAATCAGCATAATGCTGACAGGCTAAACAAGGAGGGTAAATTCAAATATTGGATTGCTCCCATCACTTTTTAGAGACCTCTGAATGAATGTTACCTGTGAGTTCCAAACGCCAGGCCCTGAGTGCTGGTGAGCTGCGAGAACAGCCCATCACGCCTGCCCGATGACAGAGCCCACAGACCAGGTTCCTTTCCTGCTTCTTTCCTGAGGTGTGTGTTTTGCCCACTTCCAGTTTGTCTCGCTCTGTTCCGGTACCTCGTGAAGACATAAGAGCTCAGTGTCTTTCTCCTGCTGCTGTGCCTCCCCCACCGTGATAGACTCATATCCCCTTCTTCTGTAAGATGCCTTGGCCATGGTATTTTATCACAGAAACAGAAAATATAATACTTAGTATCACACAGCCAGTCAGACTGAGGATTTACTGATGGAAGAAATTTCCAAAAATCTGAAAAATTCCATTATTTTAAGTAATGCTACAGATAAAGCAATTCACATTCCAAATCCAGGCTAACAAGGTATTCTTATTTATTTTTATTTTACATGTGAGTGTTCTGCCTGCATTCATGCAGTGCCTGCAGAGGACAGAAAAAGGTATTGGATCCCCTGAAACTGGAGTTATGGAAAGCTGTTAACTGATATGTGGGTGCTGGGACTCGAACCCAGGTCTCCTGCAAGAACAGCCAGTGCTCTTAACCTCTGTGCCATTTCTCCAGCTCCTGCTGATTTCCGTACTTTATAACGTCTATGAGAGGTCTCTGTCTACGATGATCATTTTATGCACTCACTTCTCTGCACTAACCTCTCCCTTGGTGCTTTTACTTGGAGCTGATGTACTTGGTGGCCTTCGTGCACTCATTCATAGTGTGCCTGGCCAGCTCCCAGGGCAGCAGCAGACACCCTGAGGTCTGGATCTCCAGGGATGTGACGGTCCAGTGCTTGTTGTAATGCACCAGGTATGATGCCCTGAAGACGCCGGTGAGGAGCAAGTTCCTGATGCCCGTGGCCTTGAACGAGATTCCCATGTCAGGGCGCACCTGCTTCAGCACCTTGTACATGAACACCAACCAGACCGAGTAACTCTCCTTGAACCTGCTTTCACTGCTTGCTGTCCTTGTTCTGTACCTTGGTCACTACCTTCTTAGAACCCTTCCTGGGCTCAGGCATGGTCAAAACATCAACAACAAGAGGTACACTAAGCAAACACTTGGGTAAAGGATCATCCAGAAACATGGATTTTCCAAAATTGATCATAGATTATTCCTGGAATCTAAAGAATGCTCTTTCTTCTTTCTCCAATGAGGATGTATCACAGCAGATTCATTCACTGGGGGAAGACTTCCTTTGTTGTGGATGCCAGTTCCATGAGGAAGTGATTGACCTTTCCTAGGTTTTCCAGATCAGTGATACAGAATCACAAATTCCTTCTACCTACCAACCCAAAATATGAACGTTTTATATACTAACACTCTTATATTTCATGGAAACCATATGCTCTTTTTTATCGTACACATTTTTAGACCTTTCTCATTTCTTCATAAACCATTGCAGTGTTCTCTGTTGTCTCTGCTTTTTGCCATTGTTGGCCTCACTGTTAGGAGAGACATCGTTCTTACACAGAGAGCTCGTGTTAGTCTCCTATATGTCTGGTAACTCTCTGTCCCTTTCCATGAAGTCTTTTCTGCTTCTCCAGGTCTGTCTTTGGCTCCCACTGCTCCTATTTCTAATTATGTGACTGTGTGATTCTTCCTTTACTGAGTGTCATTTCGTGGCCCCTTACTGAACTTCATATGACTTCAGTTTCCACTGAAACCTTGCAAATCATAGAAGGCTTTCACTAAGATGATCCCACCCCCACCCATCCCACTCTTATATCTATTTAAGAAATATATATTTCAATATTTTTGTTTTATGTGTATGAGTCTATTACTTGCATGTAAGTAGGTGCACCCGTGTCATGCAGTGCCCTCATGGGCCAGAAGAGAGCATTGAATCCCCTGGAATTGGAGTTTTAGATGGTTGTTAGCCATCATATGGGTGCTGGGAACCACTGTGCCATCTCTCCAGCCTGTTTTCTTTCTCTATTTTTGTACCTTCCTAATTGTATATTATAAAATTGCCACTTTTCTATCTGCCTTCTACTATACAAATGCTAATATCCACTCACCATTAAATGTTCTGCTGAGACACAGTCTGGTTTGTAGCACAGTTACAGATGCCATTGAAATGAATGAAGTAGCAGATGTTCAAGACCAAGCTGCCTCTTGACAGGTCACTGAGCAGATGTCTTATGCTTAAAGACCCTGCTCTTATTATAAGAAAAGACTACTACAAAGAATGATGACGCTGAGTTTCCTTTTTAATTTAAATTGTGTTTTATTTTAAATTGTATGTGTGCAGGTATGTGGGTGGTACAGGTCCATCAATGCAAAGCCACAGAGGTCAGCCACATGTTGGAGCTCCTGGAACTCAAGTTACCTGACATCGTGGTTGAAAACTGAATTCAGTTCCTCTGCAAGACCAGGGAGCACTTTTAACAGTCTTTCTACGCCCCAAGCTGTGGTTCTTGAGTAGAAAGTGCTAGAGTCTTTATGAGAACCCTCAAAAAGGTCAAATACTGGATGCCTGCTTGCCCTGTAGATTACATTTGGATTCTGTTCCCACATCTACACATTATTTTTCACTGGGCATAAACGACCTTTCCTAGTGTTTACTTCTTTCTGCCTGCTCCTGACCCCACTGCCTAGGGACAGAGGGTTATGCTGTTAGGCTGAACCCACAGGATATTGATTTCTAGTTCCTCACCTGGATTCATTACAGGTAAGCGCTGTGCAATACCTACTTTCTCATTAACTAAGAACCTTTGACTTGACCAGGGAACCCATTTTAAAAACCTTAATGGGATCAGCCTCCAGCTAGCATCTCACAGGGTCCTCAGGACCCTACTGAGTGCTCCTGCTTCCCATTATTCCTGCTCTGTCCAGCTCAGGTTCCTCCTATTCTTTCCCCCGGGCAGACCTGAGCAGCACAACTGATTCTCTGCGAGTGGCTGTCACCTCTTCTCGGTGCTAGGGGTCAAACAAGAGTAGCTCTGTTCACGTATGAAACACCATCAGACCCCACTTTCCTCTCTGTCATGTCACTGCAGAGTACTGGAAGGAATCCGGGAGGGACAGAGTAAGCTCTGATATGTTTGTCTCATTCCCTGAGTCCTTTCTTTAGGGAGTCTGGACTAATTTTTGTAGTCAGGAAAAATTAGTGGTCTGATGAGGCTAAGAGGGCCTGTAACAAATGTGACTACATAATTCCTTAGTACCAGACTGCTTATTGAAAAAGTATCCTTTCATGTCCTATGCAAATAAGATCTGTTTTCTGGTTTCTGAGAGAGAGGAGCTTATATTAATTGAGTGTCTGTTCAGTGCCAGGCATGAAACTCAGTGATTTGCATAAATAGCTATCATTTCAATTTTCTCAACAAGTAAAATAATAACTTTGCCAACATTTATCCATCTGTAATTATGTGTCAGGACCTCTGATAATAGATTTACTTGAGCTATCTAATTTCAGCCTCCTAATCACACATAATATAGGTACTTTCAAATTATCTTTGTTTTACAGATAGGAATAAACCAAATTTGCCCATGAAAACATAATTAATCAAAGATATTTGGGGCTTCTCCCCAGGGCCAAATTGATATATGTAGAAACGTAGGTAATATGTTGATTTGAGGCCATGAAAAATGGTTGTTAACGTCATTAGTCTCAGTGTGCTGTCCAAGAACATAGCTTGAAAACAGGAACAGTCAAGTTGGAGAACCAATTGTACCTGTTCTTTAAGTTCCTCAATCCACACTGTTCTAGTTTCTTTTCTGTTGCTGTGATAAAATATCCTGATGAAAACAACTTAGGAAGGAAAGAGTTTACCTGACCTTACAATTCTATGTCACAGTCTATCAGAGTGGGGATGTCAAGTCAGGAACTTGAGATAGCTAGTTACACCACATCCACAGTCAAAAGCAGAGTGTGCTAAACACATGCAGAGTCGCTAGCTCGTACTCAGCTTCTGTGCTCCACTGTTATACAATTCTGAAGACCCTTCCTTGGGCTGAGTCTTTCCACATCAATTAATTTAATTAAGAAAATCCCCCTCGAAAATGTCCATAGGCCAATTTTATGTAGACAATGGTACATCAGGACTCTTTAAGGTGATTCTAGGTTGTATCGAGTTGATAATTAAAGCTAACCACAGTTACACATATAGAATAGGGACAGGAGGGCCCTGTTCTGGGAATGAAATGTGTCTTGTTGGAATGGGACCTTGTGGATGACCTAAAACTGAACAGTGCTTTCATGAGGGACCCTTGAATAATACCTCCACCTCCTCCCTCCCCTCAGTCTAGTGCCTAGCTTTGTAAATATTTGGTCTTCAAGTCTGTTCTAGGAAATTATCTTGTCCTATACTACCGAGGCTTCAGTAGAGCTGTCTTGGCTGTTTAAAGTATCTTTTCATGGGATACTTCTTTATCTTGGCAGATAGCCTAATGTCTTAATACTAAACCCATAACCAGGAAGCTTATTTATAGTAGCAGTCACCCTTATGGATCTTCTCTGACTTGGCTTCAGTCTGTTTCTCCTTTAATGTTCACTCTTTTGAGAGTTATGATTGGGAATGAACTTCAGGCATGTCCAACATGTGAGACCAAGAAGAGGCAGTACGTTAAAGTCTATGAAATAAGAGCAGCAGGATGATAGCTCACAGTCCCAGAGGGGAAAATGTAGTAGGCCTTGCA
This sequence comes from Eospalax fontanierii, assembly GCA_035773235.1. NCBI lineage: Eukaryota > Metazoa > Chordata > Mammalia > Rodentia > Spalacidae > Eospalax > Eospalax fontanierii. The sequence goes on along the minus strand of CM069547.1, from coordinate 45,217,599 downwards.
GGACCAATAGGAAGTGGGGAGGATTTCTAGAACAGCTTTCTTCAAGGTAAGTTGCAAGAGGGCAGAGGCTGGGATTCCTGTGCACCAAAGCCATTTTGGGGATTCAGAGGGTAGTACAAATAGCTTGCCTATGAGAACTGCTAATTGATGGTTTCATAGCTGTCCCGACCAGCAGCCAAAAGGTCATCCTTCAACCAATCACATTAAAGGTCAGGTATTACACCCTATGGATCACATGCTGCTCAGGTACTGATCATGTACCCAGAACTTTCTCTGGGCCTATTGTTCTGTACTTCCTCTTCCTGCTGTACCACTTCCTGGCTACAGGCCAGCCACTTAGGTGCACATGTTGGAGCCAGCCGGCCCCCAACACATAGAAAGTAGGCATGAACTACATGGAACCATACTGTGACTGAGACATGGTCACAATGGCATGAATGTAAAACTCATTCAAGATTTGGGGGTCAAAGGAGCAAGCCATGTGGGTTGCAACTAGTTGTCTTGTAGAAGGGTGGTCACAGACACTTGTATAGGCAGGCATCTAGATTACTTGAATCCCAGCTTCATAAACTGTGGGTCACAACTGCATACAGGGGTTGTATAACTGGAAGTAGAGAGTGTGAAAAATTTGGTAACACTAAAAGATTTCTATATGCACAGTGACAAAAAATTCACTCATAGCCAAAGACAGAATGAAACCAAGGTGTTTTTGGAAGTGCTTAAAAATGTTGTATCACACAAATTCACTAGAGTCCTTGTTTTGAACACACGTGTATTTGAACCAGGGTTCTCTGGAAGACAGAACCCAAAGAATGAATACACACACACACACACACACATATGCACACATACACACACGCATATGTTAGATTGACTTACATAACACATTTGGAGTAGTCTAACATAGTCTGTATTCAGAATAGAGAAGCTAAGAATTTGGAAGTTGCTCAGATCACAAAGCTGGGTACCTCAGTATCCCTATCATTGGCAAAGCCCTGGAAGATTCCTGGAGAGCTGTTGGTCTTCAGTACACATTGAAAGCCCGAAGACACTGGCTGTGACATCAGCGGAGGAATCAGCAGAGGCAGCAACAAGGTGGATCAACTCATCTGCAGGAGGGAAGAACAAGTAACCAAAAAATCACAAAGCCTTCCTTCTTCTTCCGTCTTCCATGGCTTTTCATCTTGACTGATACCAGGAGGTGTCACTACATAGGGTGGGTTTTCCAAAAACAATAAAGGCAGTCAAGACAGTTCCCTACAGATATGACCACAGGCTAACCCAATGGAGACAACTGCTCATTAAGACTCTTCCCAGGTGATTGTAGATTGTGTCAGGCTGATACTTAAAGCTAACCACCACAATATATCATGCATACTTCGTCATGCTGTAGACGAGAACAGAATTTCTAACAATTTCTGATATGGCTCTAAACATGCTTTTGCATTCTCAGCACTGATGACTCTAAAATCAAAATAGCAATCAACTATGAAGAATGTTGAAGATAATCTAGGTCCTGCAGCATCAAATGTTCAGTCAAGATTTAATTCTTTATGAGAAAATGAAAAAGCACGTTCATGTAATTAGTATATGAAATTGCTTCAGTTTTTAACCAATGACAAAATTATATCTGTATCAGTGAATTACTTTGTCCCCCTATTTTATATGCATATTCACCCACGGTTGTGTAAAATTTTCACAGGTGAAAGGGTCAAGAGTGGAACAGGTTCAAGAAGCCCTGATCTAGACTGGCCACAATGAGGACTGCACAGGAGGGATCTGGCAGCCACATGTGAGAAGGTTAAAGGCACTCAAAGTGAATACTAATAAGAGAAAAATCAAATTACGGGAAATCTCTGTGTGTTAGTCCAGACAAAGGATGATGGAACCGGGACTTCAGGAATCGATCTTGATTTCACTGAATCACAGAAAAGCAATCTCTGTCTGAAGCTTTCATTCACTTTAAGGGACTAAATTTCTCAGGCCTCACGCAGGTGAGGCAGGATATTGCATACCGGAGAAAGCATGCCAGACAGTTGTTCTCTCAGTCGTCCAAACATACACATGGTGTGGACTCATAAACCAGACAACAGGTGAACCACAGAAAAGGGAAAATGTCCTCTTTTCAGTCGTTAGTTTTCTTTTTTTGTTTTTAGATTGACTTTTAAGTTTTATTTATGTGACTTCTTGAGTGTATGCCCTGTATGTTTAGGTGCCAGAGCCAGAAGAAAGCAGGTGTCAGATCCTCTGGACCTGGAGTTACAAGGGGTTGTGAGCTGCCTGACATGGATGTATGCTGGAATTAGACTCAGCTTCTCTGCCAGAGCAGGAAGTGCTTTTAACTGCTGAGCCATTTACCCAGCCCCTAAGAGGACACATTTCTGACAGGTAATTATTTGTAGCTATTTCAAGTAACATTCTGGTGAAGATTCTTGCCCATTTATGCATATCCTTGTTATAAATGTGACAGTTTTTTTAGATTCCATATCAAGTACTTGATATATTCATATTTAATTTCACCATCCCTTCAAAAATCTCTAGAATAATTTTTCTATATTAGTTTACAGCACCTTTCCCTCAGTATTTTCACTAAAGTCTTGTTTCTCAATTTGTTTTTTCTTTTCTTTCTTTTTTCAACACAGGGTCTCACTATGCAGCCCTGGCTGACCTGGAACTTGCTCTGTAGACCCAGGGACCCTAGAACTCATAGATCAGCCTTCATCCTGGGCACTGGGATTAAAGGCATGTGTCATCACACACTCAGTTTTTCTGTCACTTAAATTTGTTCATAGACAATTTCACACCTGTACACAGTGCACAATGACCACTCTCCTCTACCCCTACCTGCTTTTCCATTTCCTTACATCCCGTGTTCACCTCCCTTCTTTCACACAAATCTCTCTCTTTCGTGTTCATGTCTGTACATTTTGATTTGTGACTTTAACTGGGCTGTCGGTGTGATCATGAGTTTGGAGCTAGCTGTTAGCGTGGTGGGTGGACTGGTGGACTCAGCAGTGGGTATAAAACTAAAGACAGCAATTCCATATCTTTCAGAAACTATGAATAGCCAATAGTTCAAGGTGAAAGGAAGGCCCCTGTGAGTGCCTTCACCAACTATGGCTAGTGACATGGGCCAGTCTTATGTGTGTCTGGGGCAAGTAACTACAGTTGTAGTTAAGGATCATGATGGTTGCATCCAGTCTAGAGGACAGCATTTCACAGTGCTTTATATTTTGATAATCAAATGGATATACAGTGATTATCATTTATATGTAGTTCTCAGTTAATGGAACAGAGAGTTACTTTAGATGTACATTAGTCGCCCTGATTATTTCTCTTGATTTAGTTTTTTTCTGTTTTTGTTTTTGTTTTTTTCCCCAGACAGCTCTTATAGTTTAGAACTGATATGTTATTAATTATATTTATGAAAATGTCTTCTCTTCCTCTATGTTTGTTTACTACTCAGTTTTGTCATGCTCAAATTGATCAACTCTTTACTTTTATAGTTTTTGCTTCCGTGTCTTTTTCAATAATTCTTTCTCTTTCTAAATTTTCATTGTCAGGAGAAATGAAGTCACCCCACCTCCACCACTTCCTTCTTCCTCCACACAGCTGGTGTAAGGAGTGAACATGTTTTGCCCAAGATAATTATTTTTTGATAAATTTTACAATGCCTTTCAGGCAGAAAGTTTCTGCCCAGTCTCCAAGTGTCTTCCCACAAAAACAGTATAGTCTTCAACTTCTGAGTTCTTTTACCCTTTATAATCCCAGGCTAGCGACCATTTTGTCACTCCCAAGCTGGATGTGAGGCCCCTGTGCTTCTCCAATCAACTTTGTTCTCAAGGCCTTCCTTTGCCTCTGTGCCCTATTCTCAGTGTCTCCAAACATTGAAACTTACATTCATCATAAAATTTTTCAGTTGTAATTTCTGTATACGTATGGATATCATTATTTTCTTTGGTATGAATATAAAATAAAATTGCTGTTCTCTAAGTTGTGCACAACCTTCTCTACATCGTTTATCAAGGATTCCCAGTCCAGTGTTTTATTTCATCTTTAAAAAAAGAAACAGGCTAAATGGCTGGGTGTATTTCTGGATTCTCTAAACTGTCATGTTTATCTGTTTTTCTTACTGACCCAGTCCTACAATGTCTTATGTACGCTGTCTTTGTAATACGATGTAACACCCAATGATATTGATTGTTCTAGTTTGCTTTTCTGTTTCTGGGATAAAACCCTGGTGGAAAGCACCTTGGGAGGAAAAGGTTTATTTGGCTTCCAGGTCACCGTCTGTCTTTGAGGAAATTCAGGCCTGGTACTGGAGCAAGAACTCACATGGAGAAATGATGTTTATTGACTCACTCTCCGACTTGTTCATACCACCTAGCCGCTAGGGATGGGGTCACCCACTCTTCCCTGGACCCTCCCACACAGATCTTCAGCCAAGACAATTTCTCACAGTGGGCCCTCTGATCAGGGAAAGCCTTTACCTAGGACTTTCTCAGATGATACTAGGCTGTGTCAAGCAAGCTGAAGCTAACTAGGAAATTGATCTTTTTTATTTATTTATTGGTGGATGGGCTTTTTCAAACTTTACCTTTGCCCCAGCTTTAAAAAAAAATTGTCTAATTCCACCTTTCCAAGTCTTTGAGTTTCAGTTGGAATTTCATCATACTTTTTATTTACTCAAATATTTTTTTATTTTATATATTGTTTTTATTTCATGTATATGAGTGTATTATCTGCATGTATGTAAGTGCACCTGTGTCATGCAATGCTTGTGGTCACAAGAGGATGTCACATTCCCATGGAATTGGAGTTATGCATGGCTGTTAGCTGCCATGTGGGTGCTGGGAATCAAACATGGATCCTCTACAAGAGCAGCCAGTGCTCTTAACTGTCAAGCCATCTCTTTAGTTCCCACATCATACTTTTGTTCATATGTATATTACACAATTTTGTCTTTCCTTTAGAGAGTTCATACTGCCTGTTACAAGATTGGAGTCTAATTCACATTGGGGGGAACTTCAAACTTTATGGGAAAAAGTCACAATGAGAATAAAATTCTTGTGTTGTTCCTACCTTAAGAAAATCATTCGAAGCTTTCTTTAACACATTTGGTATGAGTTTTTGTAAATAACTTTTATATGCTATAAAGCTCACTGTTAAAATTTTCAAAGTGCTTTCATTTAAAATCAAACACAAGTTGTATTGTGTGCATTATACAATATGCTTCCTATAAACGTATTTAAGATATCCTTATATTTCTGTCAAAAACACTTCCAGGCTCAATACAACATAAGAATATTCAGAGCCTGTTTTCTCCAGTCCTCTATATAAAGAGATAAAGCCTGCTTTTCCCAGGCAGTTCCTTGGTCTGATCCATATAGAAAATAAAAAGTCAGGAGATCTATAGGCACATCCATGATATAGTTGATTTTTAGAATGGGAAATTTATCCATCTAAAGAGATGTCAATGGAGAAAGTTAGAAATGTAGATAATTCATGTCAGCATGAACTAGGAAAATGGAGAACACTAACAGGGTGGCAGTGTGATAGGCATGATTTCCAGAAGATAGTTTTAGAAAGGTTTGCAGAATGTGGCGACTATCCTTCTGTTCTACATTTATGTATTTATCTGGTATACATAGGTGTGTTTATTCCTGCACACATACCTTAGCATGTGTTTGGAAGTCAGAGGAGTCAGTTCTGGCTTTTCCCCATGGAGGAATGGAACTCAGATCATCAGCCTTAGTGGCAAGCACCTTTACCAGCGGAGCCATCATGCTAGCCCTGTAATACCATTTTTCCTGAGCAGACTTCAAGAGATTGCTTTCCACTTCCTTTTGGTTCTCAGTCTGTGTGTTTCTTTAAAGCGGCCACCTGAGCAGACACTGATAGACAAGCAGCTTAGTTTCAGATGACACATGTGAACTCGGACAGTCTCAATTTCCCTACTTGTGAAACTGGAGGAATGAATCAGCCAGAGAAGTTGTAGTTTGGATCTGTGTGGTCCATGGAAAAGTCTTCCATCATCAGCTGTTCCCATTACCAATCACTTGTATAGGACTCACCCCAACCTGTCTGCAGCTGTAGCTGCAGTGGGAGGTGATTAGATGGGGTTCTGAGATCTTCTTTGGTATTGCTATTCCAGGATCACCTCTCAGAAGGTGAATCAATAAACCAAGGATGCTCATTTCTTATACTCAGAGGATAAGGGAAGTCCCAGCCTGCCTTAAGCAGTTAAGAAATGGGCAACCTCCCAGGATTAGGGAGACAGCTCAGTCAGTAAAGTGTTTGCCTTGCAAGAATGAGAACCTGAGTTTGATCCCCAGAATCCATGTAAAGAATCGCCATGGCTTGGTGGCATGGCTTGGTGGCATGGGCATCAGTCTACACTTCTTCCAGTGAATGTCTGTCATTGGCTTATTTTCAGAAGCAGTCTTCAGCCCCTTGGCACATAGAGTGAATCTGGCAAGTTTTGTCTCATGGAGGTAGTAACTAATAAAGCACATTTACTAATACCTTCAATGGCTGAATGTTATAACTACACCTAGAAATTTACTGAATGAAAAACTCCAGTGAACAGGAAGAGGCCCTGATATATCTACTTGGTCAGCCACCCTCCTAGAGGATTCGTAATGATAAAGCACAGTATACTACAGTACAATAAATGCCTTTTTATTTTCTTGCAAGTGAACCAATTAGGCTTCCATGTGTCTATGAAACATTCCTTTTGACCTTTTATAGAATATATACCTGAGTTCTTCAACAGTGACTCAAGTATACACCAAGGGAGCAGTATTAAGTACCATTTGTTGATTCATTAGTTTAGTAACTATTTCCTTCCTATCCTCTCTCCCTCCTTCCTTTTGAGACAAGGAAGACACTGAACTCTTGTTTCCCCTATCTCTATCTACTGAGTACTGGAATCATAGGTTTGTGTCACTATGCTGGGTTTAAGTGGTTTCAGGATCAATCCCTGGGCTTCAAGCATACTAACCAGCACCTGTACCAACTGAGAAACAAAACAGTTCCAACATTTCTTAAGGAGTTCATGTGTTCAAAATCACTAACATATATGTTCATTGAAACTGTGCTTAAATTGAAAGTCAAACAATATCTAGAGTGAGGAAATATTTTCTTTTTGTTTGTTTGGTTTTGGTTTGGGTTTTTTTTTAAAGACAGATTTTCACATTGTAGCTCAGGTTGGCCTGGGGCTCTGTATGTAGTCCAATGCATCTTCCTGGTTCAGCCTCCCAACTGCTGGGATGACAGACCTAAGCCAAGATGACCACCTAGGAAATTTGTTCTTAAGTACATCTGAATAAACTGAGGGTAGAGGCTATTGTCCACACATAGCAGATAAAGCCTGTGACAAAGCAGGCTGAAGCATCCAGCTAAAATAAAACTCTTGACCTTCATTCATAGTGCAAAACACTCAGCTGGATATTTGTTAGAATTCTAATCCCTACAAAGATGAGCTGCATCAATCACTCTGTAGTCTCATCAGAAAGGTGAGAAAACAAGGCTATGGTTCATTCTGATGAATTTCCCTAGTGGAAATCCAATCAGTTTCACCCGTCATCCTCCTTTTTAAGAAATGAGTTCTTTTCAAAAGCCTATCTGACTTCTAAACATCCCATGTACAACTAGTATTAAACTTTATCTCTTTGTAATTAGTGTTTGTGCACAGAGCAATTAATTAGATTACAGCAATGACTATGTTTTTTTTTTTTTTCTCACTCGGGAAACTAAAGGACCAAAATACCGATGTCTAAAGAAAGAATGACTTCAGTGAGTTTGATTAATTAGCTATAAACTCTGCTCAAACCCTTCAGCAGTCACATTTCATGTGCTCACCTCTGTTCTGCTGAGGCTGGGCAAGCTTTACCTACTGCTTCTTAAGCAGAGCCACTGATAGAATAGTTTGGTCTGACCCCTCTACTCTATCTTTTCCAAGATTTTCCAAGCTTTTTCTTCAATTCAGTCATATGCAAGCTGTTATATACTCAAGAAATAAAATGTTAATTGCATCCGTATAATGATGGCTATGAAAAATTTAGTGTTCCTTGTGTGCCAAGAATGATAGAATATGTCTTGTGTGTATAACTCCATTAGAGTACTGAGGTAGATACAATTATTATTTCTGGTAGGTGGTGGAGGTAAGTTTCAGGGATTTCAGGAATTTAGTAAGATTCAGTGAAAGAGCCGGAGAGAGGGTTCGGCATACAAAAGTCTTGCTTGGCAAGTGTGACAGTCTGAATTTGAACTCCAGAACCAGTCTAAAAAGCCAGTGTGGTGGCTTGCATCTGTAATCTTAGCATTCTAAGGCAAAATGGGAAATAGAGATGGGATATTCACCTGGAAACTCATGATTCAGTTAGCTTCAAAAATATCTACAAAAAGAACAAGAACAACTGTTCCTCCACGAGGTGGTAGAGAAGAACTAACCCCAAATTTGTCCTCTGAGCCTCATGTGCACCACAGCGTATGCATGCTCATGGTATTTGTAAAGTTGTTTGACTCATTTATTATCATTTTATGTGTATGAGTGACTTACACCGATGTGTTCAGTGCTAGAGGAGACAAGAAACAAGCAATGAATCACCTGGAACTGAAGTTGTAGACTATTTTTAACTGCCACGTGGATGCTTGGAACTGGATCTGGATCCTCTGCAAGAGCAGTCAGTCCTCTTAACTGCTGAGACATCTCTCCAGTTCCAGCCTCAATACAGGCACACACACACACACACACACACACACACACACACACTCACACACACAGATGCATGCTCGCACACAAACATACACACATATACATATACATAGCACATAATAATAATAAATAAATAAAATCTCAAGAGAGTCGACTAAGAAGTAGAAAGACTGGAGTTTAAAATCAGGTAGTCTACCTCCAACTAGCTCAAGGTATATTTCTTAAATAAATATTTTTATTGATTTCGGAATTCATTCAGTGCATTTATTTTACATTCAGACCTCTCCCCTTCATCCCCTTCTTTGTATACCACCACCGAACTTCATGTCCTCCATTATTATCTGCCCTTTACTTCTTTTAAAATGTTTTTCAAGGTCTATCAGTTCCAATCTATGCCTCTCAAGAGCTCCTGGGAGTGAATTCATACCTTGGAGTCTGGTCAACCTACAAGGCTTCACACCAGTATGGAAAATCAGCTCAATGCTCTCTTTTCAAGCATCTATCAATTGCCTGCAGATCCTCTACTAGTGCTGGGAACACTTGCCTACCTCCCCCATGCATGCTGAGCCCCTGTCTGCACATGTTTTGCACATGCTATCATCATAGGCATTGTGAGTTCATATGTGTAAATACCCTGAGGTGTCCAGACAGCAATTTCCTTGTATTCACCTCTGGCTCTTACAAGCTTTTCACCTCCCCTCACTCACAAATATCCATGAGCCTTGGAAGAAGATGTCCCATTTAGGCCTGAGTGCTCTGCAGTTCCTTATTCTACTCACATTGGTCATTTGTGGGTCTCAGTGTTACTCTCCATCTGCTGCAAGAACCTTCTCTGTTAAGAGCTGAGAGATGTACTGATCTATGACTATAACAAAAAGTCATTATGAGTCAGTTTAATACTATGTCTATCTAGCAGAATGAAAATTAGTAGGTTCTCCCCTTGGCTCTGTGAGTTGTGTAGCCCCAGGCTCCACAGCCGTAGGCCCTGATAACAGTGTCAGCTATTGACTCCCTATTGTGAAGTGGGTCTTAAATCCATTTAGAAGGTGGTGGGCTACTCCCACAATAATGATGCTGCAAATTGTGACAGTGGGCAGATTTTGCAAAGCCAGTTGCTATTGTAGCTATCAGGGTCCACAGCAGGGTAAGGTTGGTGGTTACCTTTCTCTGCCAGTAGCATGCACAGCACCTTCTAGTGGTGTCAAAGCTGGCCAGCGGAGTGTAGCTCTGGGGACAGTGCCAGCTTAATTTCTCCTGCTTTGTCCTGTGACTTAGGTATGCGGTGGTGCCTTCAGCAGCAGGGTCTTATTGTCAAGTTCTGCTGGATAACCAAGTGCTGTGGCAACAGCCAGTACTGAATGAGAGTCGATGGGAAATTCCTGGTCAATAACTCCAAAAGAGGGAGTCCATTCCTGGCATTTGCATTTTCACTTGCTAGCCTGTGCTGTATTGAACCACTGTTACAAGGTAACTACATTTAAACTCTTTTTAGGATGCATATGTACATACTAAAGAAGCTTCTATAGTAGGTTTCCATATGAGTGTTTTAATGGTGAAAGCACCAAACAGAGAGTTGTCAAACAATAAAACACAAATGGTTGTGAAATACTTTTTTTTAATGTTCAGTGTCTTTATAAGGGAAATGCAAAGAAAAACTACTTTGAGATTTCATCTTACCCCAGTCGGAATGGCTAAGAGTCAAAAAGCAAACAACAAATGCTGGCAAAGCGCTGGGAAGGAGGACCCCGAATCAGTGCTGGTGTGAGTGCGAATTCAGGCAGCCATTATGAAAGCAGTGTAGACAGTCCTCAAAAACCTAAAAGTAGATCCCCCACATAATCCAGTGAAGCACTCTTGGGCATCTGTATTGTACTGCAGGGATAAGTGTACATCCATGCTTATTGCCGCTGTATTCACTGCAGCCAGGAAATGGAACACTCTGATATCCAGCATCTGATGAACGCATAACAGAAGATGTCGTGTCTCCACGAAGGAATACTATCCAGTGTTAAAATAATGAAATTCATGAGTGAATGGATGGAACTGGAAACAACCATCCTAAGTGAGGCAACCCGGAACCAGAAAGACAGATGTCACATGTTTCTTCTCCTAAGTGGAATCTAGCTTTGAATTTTTAGGTAGATGTGCTTCAGCTGGTGGTTCACAGGAGGGGGAGAATGCAGTGGTTTAAATGGAAAAGGGGAGAGTGGACAGCACAGGCTACATGCAGCAGTGAATGGGCAGGCAGGGTGAAGGGGCGACTACGAGGAGGAGGAATAACACTGACATTCCAAACCAGTTCCCAGGGACTTCAAAGCAACTGCTCTTAACTACTCTACCTGCTCTCCTGAAAGGTACTGCTTCCAGTGGACTGTAGCAGTCACCCATCTGCAGAGACAAGACACAGAGAGAAACCAATGTCAGAATTGTCCAGGGATGAGTTGTGGGAAATTACTAGTTTCCAGGAGGCTGGAAAGACAGTGCCTGAAGTTCCAAGGAGGAGGGGGAAGAGGGAGGGAGGGAGGGAGGCAGGGATGGAGGAAGGGAGGGAGGGAGGGAGAGAGAGAGAGAATATAACTCCATATCCCACATAGAAAGTCCTAGATTTCAGTTCTAGACTCTAGCTGGTCCATAGGACTGTGGGTGACAGAAATTAATATCCCAGCAAACACATTATCTCCACCAAGGCAACTACAGTGTATTTGTATTTAGTATCTTTAGTATTTTCATTTATTAAAAGTTCAGTGACAGCATTATTGGCGACAAAAGGACCAATGTGATCACAAAACCTAATTAAGAGGTAATAAATAATTCAAAACTGCAATAGAGTTGCTTTTATAGTCAAGAACTATCTTGGAAACAATAGATGAGCTTGAGACTATCCTCCTAAAGGAGATGTCCTTAACAGAACAAAGATAATTGGAAGACTTGGCTTGGGACATTTCCAAGGACTAAATGGTCTCTTACGTGCTGATACACTGTGAGATGCTGCGATGTCAGTTTCATTGTCTTGCCATTATTTAATTGAGACCTGAGCTAGCTTTGCATTACCTTTTAACCTTTAATGTTAGAGCTTCATCTTCATAGAGCTGCATGTATGCTATTAGGAAAGAACCATTTTAGTTCTGTTTACTTTTCTCCATCAGTTGCCTGTGGAAGACAGTTCAGATTTTGCATTGTCAATTAAAAAAAAAAAGACGCTAACATTTAAAAAATAAACTTAGCCTATATTTTTATTTGGAAATTATAAATTGTGGGTGTCCTGACAAGTAAACAGAGCCAGTAAACTTAGGGGGAAAGTTGGACAATAACTATATTGACCACATTTACAAAAAAAAAAAATGTTTTCTCAAACATTCTAATTTATATTATCTCATTTAACTCTCATGGTCTCCTTGAAAAACTGGAAAGAGCAGATACTACAATCATTTGAAAAATGGAGACTGGAGTTTAAACAACCAGACCTTAATCAAGGTAAAACTGGGTGTGATAAGAGAAGACTTGAACTTGGTCTTCATCTCCTGGTCAAGGGTGCTTCCCGCATCACCAGCCTCTACTCACCCATTTCTCTGCTGATTTCCTTTCCATGTCAACAGCTAAGCTAATGGTTTGGAAGAGAAATTTCCAAGTGTACATGGTAGGCTATTTCTCTGCAAACACTCCTTATCATGGTGACTCCTCCACAGATGTTAGGGCCTTTAACCATGCTAAAGAAAGAGAAATGATGTACAAGATAGATAATAATGGGTCATGCTGTGTGCCCCACCCTCAGATTCAAATCTAGTGTGCAATTTAGTTGGTTTGTATTTCTCCTGCCCCTGCCAGTCCTGCAGCAGCAAGAATACCTTGCCTGTATGCTGGATCGGTAGGTGAGCATCACTACCAGTGACAACCTTTCATAATGCTTGCATCATGACTTGTCACTACAAAAGTCATTCAGAAAGGAGGATGCCTCCATCTCACTCCTTGTTTGGATTTTTCATGTCCTGCAAGCAACACTCCCAGTGTCTCTGTCATAGGAACTTAACATCTTGTTCTGACACATAACCACAACATCGATGACAGTAACGATTATGACCTGTGATGTGAAGCCTTAGAAACTTCTTTAGCCAGCAGCTCACAGTGAGAGCTTACCCCTTGCACATAGGTTTCCACTCAATAACCAAATGGCTCCTGAAAGTTCCTTTTCTGGTATAAGTATGGTGACTTTCTTGAAACTCTTTAACTACTGCTTTTGTTGTTCTTCATGTTGCTTTTTCTAAATTTATGATAGCCAAGGATTAGCATCACATGCAGTCTTTTTAAAGAGGGTGGACATGATCTCTGGAGGTCCACTGCCTTCCATTCCAAGAAATGTCAATAGGTCTTGGGACTCAGCACCAAGAGGATATCAGGACCTACAAACAGAGGAAACAATAACAATAACAAAAAAATTAGCAAGATAGACCACAGCAAGAGAAGATGTCATCATCTGTGCCCGTTACCTCCTCTAAAGAGCATTGTTGGTTACAGAAGCAAGGGCGGAAAGCACTATCTTATTAGCTCGAATGCTCACCATCGTTCTCCATGCCGTCTCACGCTGGGCACTGCCATGAGGCTGCGCACATCACCCATCCCTGACGGGTGCCATGAGGCTGACTTGTGTTGTCCATAACCCCCGTTCAGGAGCAAGAAGATCAGACACGTACACAACTTGAACTGACTTCTGTGTTCTAACAGGCTCTAGGCTGGATTTGTACCTTTGCCTCTCCAACCACAAGTAAAAAGACACCAAGTTTGTGAACAACCTGCACCTCTCGTGTTCCATCAGCAGCCGTCCTTCCTTGGAAGGGAGAAACATCCACAGTATACTCTGGAGATGACACACGGGTAATTTTTTCCCATATGTTCCAATCTCATCCATGCCTTTCGCCCGCACTGGGAACAGTTGCTCAAGCTTTGAAGCCCTCAAGTGACTTAAAAGCACAGAATTTGACTCTATGCTATTATTGCCCCCTAGAAATCCCAGCCTAATACAAATGCTAACATATTTGCTTTCCAGTGACTTAGACAGACCCCATCACCTACTTTTCTATTTTTTCATCCCCTCCTGAGTTAAATACTCTTGACTGATCTAAATAACTGATGTCCACCAGAGCTTCTCCTATGTGGTAAAGACAATGATCCAGCAAAGAAATTAGCAAAGCACTAAACCCTGTACTGTAATTCTTAGATGAATTAACTTCCTTCTTAACTATCCTGTGAACTCAGTCCTATCAGCCAAGTTACATGACTTTCTTGAGAAGACATAAACAAAAATCTATTTACTCTAGATTGAGCAGTGACAGCAGACCCAAGAAGCTGTCTTACCAATGTCTAGTCTGTGGAATAAGTTTATTATTGCAGTTGCTTACAGAAGTATGGGTCACTCGGGCAACAGTATTATCTAAAAGCTCACCCCAGTATGAGTGAACACTCACGAAAGCTCTTTAAATCTTTCTGAAAACTTTGAAGGCAACTCCAACAAAAAGTCTTCTTTCCTTAGCAGTTATTTATGGCTTATAACAGCCAGGGCAAGGGGTTTCATGAGTCTTACAACTTTCATGTGAGTTTTCTTAGCCTCCCATCTTCCTTCCAGAGGGAGTGTTTCGATCTGAAAGAAATAGTCACATAACAAATTTACATAGAAAATTTTATTGATATTACAGTATGTATGAATGAACTTAAATTTAAAGCCTCAAAGTAGCATGGTCAAGGTTATTAATGTAATAATGTTACCTTATAAAGGTTTTAAGGATGAAGCTAAATACAATATATATCTGAGTGCAGTAGACAATGAGAATTCCTTACCCAACATTGATTTCCACTTCTTTACTTTAAAAATATAAAATAAGATAAAACAAATGCCTTGCTTTTTAGGCATATAATTTTCTTTTTGATGACATGAGTTTCAAGGGAGGCTGAATCCATTCAGAATCCTGCTCTTTCTAGTTTTTTTAGTGATTGGTTTAAGATTGTGCATATCATTTATTACACGATTATTTTTTATCTACTTTGCAGTTGTAACACGCTGACCAAAAGTAACCTAGGGAAGAGGGTTTTTTTTTTTTTTTCATCTTACACTTCCAGGAAATAATTCATCCCTGAGCAAGTCAGGGTATGGGTGTGAGGCAAGAACCGGGAGGCAGGGGCTGAAGCAAAGACTGAGGAATGCTGCTTACTGGCTTGCCGAAATAGCTTTCTTTACCAGCAAGGCCCACCTGCCACGGGGTGACAGTGCCCACTGAGGGCTGGACTGGACTACGTCAGCCAGCAATCAAGAGCAATGCCGCACAGCCATGGCCACAGACCACCCTGATGGAAGCAATTCTTTAACTGAGGGTCCTCCTTCCCAGATGACCCTAGTTCTGGCTGATGATATCAGGGCCCCGGAGGGTCTCCTGAGAATAGAGATGGGGGCATTTCTCAGAAGTGTTATTCATTCATATAGGATGATGAAAGGAAGTATTTTAGTGTTTTGCTTTTGTTTTCTGTTATTTTCTTTCTTACGTCTGGCTAGGATGTATCTAGTCTGGATTTCTATAAGAATGCCAATTATCTTCCAAACAGCCTGAGAGTAACAGTAACAATTAAGAATGCACTTGTGAGAAACACAGGACACATTTGTGTCTTTTCACAGAATTTATTGTGTAACAACAATTTCATAAACGATGCCGGATTTAGCAGTTGCGATTTACGAAATAGTTCTGATTTCCCTTGATAGCTGATCAGTGTCCATCACAGGCTCTTTGATTCCAGTCATCTCTGCTAATATTAACTCTCAGATCACACATTAAACTTCACAGAGCTATGTGTGTCTGTGTGCTTGCGTGTGGGTGTAAGTTACATAATGGCAACAAGAGTGCTAAAAAGCCAGCAGGCTTCAGAGATCTTGCTGGAACCACAGTGCTGATACTGAGGCAATGAAAGTCACTGCCAGGCCACCAAGTGGTCAGATGACAGGTGGGGAGGATCGTTACCATCACAGTCTTACCTGTCCTTCTTTATAATGGGGTCCAGGCAACATGTTGTGACTTTCTGTGCTTGATAGGTCTGGGGGACTGGTTCTTATTACTCTTTAGTATGTCCACACGCTTATATGTTTCCAATTCAATTTAATAAGGAATAAGTTATTAGTCTGTAATTCAGGGGTGGTGTCAGACATGTAGCAGTGCTCATGTGCACAAAGAGATTCAGTGATCCTGACTCTGCATTTTCACTCCAAATGGAGTTAGATCCACTGTGAGTGTTCGGCCTAAGTGGGGTATCTTTATTGCTCCCCCCACCCACACCTCATCATAGCTCAGAGACTGTCATAGAAGAGGAAGAAGAAAGAATTTAGAATGAGTCCAAAAATGCGGGTGCTTGGAAATGCTGTCTTCTGGGCATGACATAGCTATTGCACTCATAAATTCAAAGCAACTTTGGTTACCTGCGCAAGACCTGCAAACAATCAGGCCAAAGTTCCAGCATGACTGCAGGAATGTCTAGGGCCCTGTCCCTAGCTGAGGAACAATTGGCGATTGGTAACTACTCTGGGAGGCAGATTCATTGGTAGGTTGCCTGTGCTCCGGTGAATGGCCCCACACTCATGGACATGCAGGGAGCACCAACTGGACTTAATTTGTTATTAAAAAGAAGAGGTCATGAAGCTAGGAGTGAGACGGAGATCCAGGAGGATACTGGGGGGTAAAACAGGAGTGGACATGACCGTGTTTCATGCACGCTTATGAAATTCTCAGAGAATCATTTTGTTTCAAATACAGTCAACTGCTGCTTTATGAAGTGTAGTCTCCCAGGGCAAAGCGTAACCTGAAAGCCACTATTTCACACATTCTGGGGTAACCTACAATAGGGTACAGCCTGATCTCTCCAGAATACAGAGAACCACAGAGAAAAATGAATTTGGTCATTGAGAAGGTTTCCCTGAAGCTGATATTGTTTAGATTCTGTGTTTGAGGAGACTGGAGAAGTCCCTACTGTTCATGTCCGTTGAGTTAAACTCAGTTCTGCATGACGGGGAGCAGCTTGCACAGTGCTCTGCTGTTGTGTGAGACTCTTTAATGTTAGGACACAAGATAATGACTTTTGCACAGATGAAAAGCAGAGTATTACCTTGCTAGCAACTCTGAATGGGAGAATCCTGAGGCAGAGAGAGATGAGCTGTGCCCGAGAAAGGGCAGTGCACATGGAGTTTTAAGGAGAAATTTATGTTTGCCAAGTAGGGAATGGGGCTGACTTTCTGTGGATTGGCTAAACTGGAGAATTTCCCTACCTAGAGCATAAATACTGTCGGCGTTGTCCAATACTTTCCCACAGAGAGATGAGGGCTGGTACAAATGGAGTGAGTGGAGTAGAATTCTACAAGAGAAGTGTGTTAGGGGAAGACTCACTAACCCGTTCAAGAAGGGAAGTGGACCTGCTGCTAGACGGTTCCCCACACTCTGACAACACAGTAGAACCAGAAAGGAAGAAGACCACATTACTTTGATCTTACATATGATCAGTCTAAAGGAGCAACAGCTGCCACTTGCACTTGGACAAACTTCCCAAACCACCAGATATTTCATTGTTATACCTTCAGGAGCTATGGGAAGCCCAGGGAAATTCCAGAAGATCAGAGCAGACACACACACACACACACACACACACACACACACTTACACATACATACTCATATACATGAACATGCACATAGTTATGCACACTTTCATACACACACATATATGCACATACACTCACATAAACACACATGCATACACATTCACACCCACTCACACTCTAACATTCACATAAACACAGGCACTTACATACACAAACATGCATATGTACACATGCATATACACATAAACACTCATGCTCACACACACGTACACACACATTCAATACGCACACGTACACACACACCCACTCACACATATACACATACTCATGCACACTCATACATATTCAGATCCACATATACAGACTCTCGTGTGTACACTCACACACTCTCATGTGCACACTCACATATCCACTCACACACTCATACATGTACAAACACAGTGACACATTCTCATGATCACACACTCTTACATACCCATACACCAACATACATACATATCAAAACACACACACACAGACACACTCTCTCATTCTCTTTTTCTCTCTCATGGGCACACATATGCATTCAAATCCACATACACATATACACTCTCTCAAGGGCACACACATTCAGATCCGTTCCCACACATACATATATATACACTCCTTCTTTCAAATACATGCAGTGCACACTGACTGTAATTATTTTCATGGGAGGATACTGAATGTTCCTTAACACCAAGTCATTCCCATCTCACCCTTCCCAAGTACAGCAAGAGGCAGTTCAAGGAGCAGCCACACACTCATACCCTATCCAAGAATGAAAACAGAGTCTGAGATGCCAATGTCGCCAGACAAAAAATAAGTTAGGACTCAGCAAAGTCTGATACTGCAGGTGAAATGGAATCACATAAATCCACCACTCTTCAATAAATCTCAAATCTTTTGACTTTCTGAAACTGCTTTAGAAAGCTATCTTCTGAAGCATAAAGGATGGTCTCATTTTTATTGGAAGATTTAGATAAGAGATAAGTTCAAAAACTCCTAAAATCTCCCTGAGGTACAGACACTGAGCAAAGAGCATGTATCAAAAAGGAAGGGCACTGATCTATTGGAAATAGGAAGGGCTGTATCAATGGAGAAGAAATATCAAGGCCGATTTCTTCCAAAGCTTCCTGAAGCTCAGATCTTGTAGACTGTGGGATTACCTTTTCAAACCATTTTAAATATGTGTTCTCTTGGAATAATCATTCAAATTCAGTCTAAAGAAAAGAGGAGAAAACTATCTTCAGAGATACGGAGAAATCACATAAGAACATGAGTGCCATTACCTTAATCAACTTCAAAGAGCATTTCAGAGTTGTTATGTCCTGCTAGGATGGGCCTGATATCCTAAAAATTAGGGATCTTAAGGTCCTTTCTCTAAGTAGTTTAAAGAACAAGATAGTCACAGCCCTAGGTCTGTGAAAATCAATCAGGAAAAAAGCATTGAATATAATGTCCAAGGGTCATGGTTAAATATTAATAATAGAACAGTGCTACCCAGCATGTATTGTGGCCAGACCATCAACCTGGTTAATAGCTACAGTAATGCCACACATTCTGGGTCAGCAGCTTCCCCAGGTCCCTAGGTTGCCTTGTGGGTTCTCCTATAGCATGGTATATCAACTCATCACACCTGACATGCTGTCCATCACTATCTTTGACCTGGCTGTAAGCTGAAGTGGTTTCTCAGTCTATCATCTTTAATCACATTTTATTATATATGTTTTATGTATTATATATGTGTATGCATATATATATATATATATGTATATGTATGTTCTAGCTTTCTTTCTTTCTGGTGTTGTGGCCAGGGAAAGAGTTTACCTGGTTTATAGGTCACAGTTCATTATCAGAGGACGCTGAGGTAGAAACTCGTGGCAGGAACCTAGAAGCAGGAACTGAGAGAGAGACCATGGAGGATTGCTGGTCACTGGCTTGTATCTCTTGGCTTGCTCACCTACTTGTCTTATATTTCAGATCCACATGCCCAGAGATGGTTCCACCCACAGTGGACTGCACCTTATTCCATCAATTGCAGCTAAGAAAATTCAATAAAAAGGTAAAAGGCCATTCCAATGGAAGCAATTTCTAGATTGAGGTGCTCTCTTCCTAGTTTTGTCAGGTTGACAAAAACTAATCAGCACCGTATATATGTATGTCTATGTGTTGGTATGTGCATGTGAGCGCAGGTGTCCACAGAGGGCAGAAAAGGGTGTTAGACACACTGGAGCTGGAGTTATAAGCAGCTGTGGGCCCACTTGATATGGGTGCTGGGCACTGAACTTGGGTCTTCTGCAAGAGCATTCTTAACTGCTGAACCATCTCTCTAGCTCCTAATACAACATTTGTCCCTTTATGTGGTTAGAAATATGACAGGAGACTGGCATCTAGCTTCGTATTGGAGTCACTCTGAGGTATTAGAGTCTGTGTATCATTGTGTGTGGGCCTCAGACTATGACACAGAAAAAGACCAATTGGATTTTGACAAGGATCAAATACAGGAGCATGGCTACATCACTTTTTATACATTTCTCAATTTACTCATTATTTCAGGATTTATTAGTCCTGTATCAAACATGATCTGTCTCTTTGGACAAAAATTTTTAAGTACTGAAAAATTATGAGTGAAGTGGGGGCCTGTAGAGATCAGCAGTTAAACTGCTCCTGTTGAGCTCACACAACTGTAATTTCAGCTCTAGGAGAGGCAATGCCCTCTTCTGTAACTTTGAGGACACTGCACTCACAGACCCATACCAACATGTACACACACACACGGCACAGAAACACAATTTAAAATAAACCTTTAAAATGAATTTTAAAAGAGCAATGTATGAGGAATTTGAGACGGAAAGAACAACCAACATACTTGAAGAATATTCCATTCAGGAACACAGAAAGTCACTTTACTAACCGAACAGAGAGGAGGAAGTGGCTGAAATCTGGAATTAGAACAAAGGGGCCTGGAAGCAGAAAAGTTTAAAAGTCAAGAACAGGTACTAAACATTTTAAGACGTAGTAATGGCTCTTTGGGCTGGCTTTTTGATTTAAAGGTTTAGAATCTGGCAGAGAAAATCTAGGAATGAGAAATTCTCAGAAGCCACCGCTTTGGCAAATGTAAATGTGATTCTACATTTGCTTTTCCATTTAGATTCAGGAAAGTTTACAAAGGGATATTTTAGCACCTTTGTAAATATTTGTTTTTCTTGGGCCAGAACAATGGGCTAGTTAATAGAGTAGGTAGATGGCTCAGTCAGTCTACTGGCAAGCATGAAGACCTGAATTGAGATCCTTAGCACCTATTTGAAAACATTGGGATGGCGATGAACACCTGAAATCCCAGTGCTGGGGAATAAGGGACAGAGACAGGGGTCCCTGTAGCTCATTGGTCACATAACCTAACTAAACTGAATTCAGTGAGAAACTCTGTCTCAAAAAAAAAAAAATAAGT
This sequence comes from Eospalax fontanierii, assembly GCA_035773235.1. Taxonomy (NCBI): domain Eukaryota; kingdom Metazoa; phylum Chordata; class Mammalia; order Rodentia; family Spalacidae; genus Eospalax; species Eospalax fontanierii. Next base: position 45,196,786 of record CM069547.1, on the reverse strand, counting down.
TGGGGAGTGAATGAAGAAGACACTCAACTTTGCTCTCAGATGTCTGAAGTACACACAGATATTCATGTACACTTGCACACACATTGCACACAGCAAACATGTACATAGACCGCACACTCACATATACATGCACACATGAGTGATCTTGTCATTCATAATACAGCTTAATATTGAGTCCCAAAGATCAGTATTGTTAACAATGTTATGCAAATTATTTTTCAGAAACAGCCCAAAAGTGCAGATCCAAATGAATAAACTTTCAATATAGTTGAATACTGTGAAATATTGCACATATAAAAAACCTAGAACACCATAGCTTCTAGTTTTGTTTTATTTTTCATTGTGTTTTGTTTTTTTTTTTCTGAGCCATCATCTTGTAATACCACCCAGTCCAGTCTCAAAGTAGCAGTTCTTCTGACTTAACCTCTCCAGCACAGGTAAATGAAATGCATCATTGCTTAACTGGAATTGAAATTGATTTGATGAAGACAAATTAATGGTGTTAAGACAAACTCACAGTGAAATCAACCACAGATTCATCTGACCATAGGTTGTGTTTTATGTACATATATATCCATAAGTTCAATTATGTGTCCACTTTGCAAGTTCTTCCTAGAGGTCTCACACTCTTGGTGCTAATACTTGGGAGATGGGATTTGCTGTTTTAAAATTTATGTGTATGTTTGTGCATCTCTGTGTGTATTTGTTTGTGTATATGCCACATATGTGGGGGTATAAGAGAGGCCAGCAAAGAAGACTGGATATCCTAGAGCTAGAGCTACAAGTGGTTGTGAGTCATGTAATAATATGGGTTCTGGGAGCTAAATCTAGGTCATTTACAAGAGAAATAAGCACTCACTCCTAACTGCTGAACTATCTCTCTAGCCCTAGAGTTCGAGATTCTTGGAAAACAGCAGTAGACAGCAGGGTTCTAAGTCATCCTCTTTCACACTTACGAATTATATTTGATGAAAATATCAAAACAGTGAACAAGAGTCAGATCCTACACGGTATGATAGAATTAGGATAGCATCCACGGAAGACTATCTGTTAAACTAGGAGGCAATAAGTAAATATTGGAAAAATATATAGAACAATGGTCAACAGTTCCAGAAATGATGATGCAATTAGTGAGGAATAAGGAAGGACTGGTAGAAACACGCTCCTTTTCCTGAACTCTGCAATGAAAATTGAAAGTCATGGTGAGTTTGAAGAAGCCATCTAATGAAGAGAGGCACTTCTCCTAGGAACCTCCTATCAGTTTCTGTCCAGCTGAGAGCATAACACTGAGACACCACCAGAAATGTCATGCTTTCCAAAGGAAAGCAAAACTGAATGGAGAAGCTCCATTTACTAAGATGGTCAAGAATCCTACAGAGTCAATGATACCAAAGTCAGACCTCTTTCATCTTGGCTAAAGAAGGCACTTAGTTTGGTTTTTAAATTTTTGTTATTGCTTTTTCTGTTTTCAATTCATTTGCTATTGAACACAGATTACTTTGTAAGCATATTTTTTAAAAAAAATTTATGTATTATTTTTATTTCATGTGTATACATGTAATGCCTGCATATATGTATGTGCACAAATGTCATGCAATGCCCTCAAGATCAGAAGAGGGCATTGGATTTCCTGGAACTGGAACTAAGGACAGTTGTTAATCCCTATGTTGGTGCTGAGATTTGAAGCTGGGTCCTCTGAAAGAGTAATCAGTCCTCTTAATGGCTGGGTCATCTCTCCAGTCCTGTAAGCATATTCTTCTGTAAAAGTATAGTCAAACCAACAACTTTGTCTATTTCCAACATGACTGTGTGCATAAGCTACTAGCTATAGCTAGTGTGGGTTACCGATTATGGAGATATTTTAAAGCCACACAGAGCAAAATCAACATGAAACACTTGAAGTTGCTTCCACAGGTGAAGAATAAAGATTCCTGAATCTCTGAGTATTTCTCTTTCAGAAACTGATTTCCCACAATGGTAAATGAAAAAAAAAATTATGTTCCTTGTCAACCAGTTTTGAGATTCTTGCTCTGTATACAAGAGTAAGCCAAATTAAGATGAAAGTAAAAAGCAAAATAACTAACAGAAAGTGAATAGAAATTCAAAGACAAAAAAATTAAAAATGCATGCTTTAAATAGATTCATAAGTTCTAACATAGGCAGCAAGAGAGAAATAACTATTCAAAGGATAATATCTATTCATAATATATTTTCTTATAATACAGTTATAAGAACAGTTAATAGAACAAGAATGATCAGTACAGAAACAGAAAAGAAATTTTATGGAAACTACACACTCAAATTCAAAATCTTCATTTGTTACAAACACCACCCAGATAGGGCTACTACAGTTTTCAAATTCAATCAATAGTAGATAGATCTGATCCAAACCTATATAAAAGTAAAACTGCGTTCTTAATCTTCCTACCGTTCCCCACCTTAAAAAAGCTGGCTGTGATTCAGAATCCAGAGACTCATTCTTTTATATGTGCATCATATAGAAGATTATCAGATTATCAGAGAGTCAAAGACTAGAATATTTCTTGTAGGGATTCTTCCAGCAAAACAACTTAAATGATTTCTCAGAAATTTTTTAAAAAACAAGAACTCAGGATGGCGAGACAAGGAAAAGCCACTGGTAATTTATAAAACCACAGTGAAGCCATCTAGGTGCTTAGTGAGTATTTATTAAATTAAAAACAAAAATTCTCCAGCTGTGGTGGCACAGGCCTTTAATACCAACCCTCAGGAGGTAGAGACAGACAGATAGATCTCTATAAGATACAGTGCAGCCTGGTCTACATAACGAGTTCCAGGCAGACTGGGGCTATGTAAAAAATGTTTTGAAAAGCATTATATCGGAAATATACTGTTAAAAGTGTATTATGGGCCGGGTATGCAGTTCAGTATGGAATTGCTCCCAAGTGTAATTCATAGCATAGTTCAAAAAAGTGTGAGTATAGATAAATTAAGATCTCAACTTTTTTGGTCATTTTTAAAGGGTAAAAATCAGTGAACAATGGAGAAATGAGCTCTTAAAGCTCTGATGGCAGAGCCAGAAGCTCATACTGGGGCCTTGCTCCAAAACACCGTGCCTCTCTGTCTCTCCTACACACAGAGGGTTGCTTATCTGTTAGTGTAGAGAAGCTGAAATGGAATCCAGTGGAGTCTGCGACAGGAGGAATGGGAAAGTGCTAGTCAGTGCTCTCTCAGGCTCGTTTAGACTAGAGCATCCAGAAAGCAGGTCACATAGCAGAAATAAGGTCGAAATAAGTTACAGACGGCAACTCAAGACATATTCTGATATAATACCAAATTCTGAAATTCAGAAAGTGATGAAGAAAGGGAGGAGGGGGGGAGGGAGGGAGGGAGGGAGGGAGGGAAGAGAGTATTACTGGAACTGACACAGCAGCAGTAAAGGCCCATTAAGGGAAAGTTATTTCATTTTGGTCAAGAAAATGGAATCTCTGACCTGGGTGGAGTCGTAATACTCCAATTGGGCAGGTCAATCACCAGGCCAAGGGACTGCCCCTAAGGAAGGTAGGGCCATCCCTGAGGAAAGTGGGACCAGCCCTCAGGAAGACTGAAAGTCACTTAAATCAAGCTAAGCAGATCAGAGGAATTCCATCCCTTTGATGAGACACTGTAATTTTCTGTGCCCAGATTCCCCAGATCCCTGAATTCGCCATACCTACTGCAGTCCCTACAAGCTGACTCAGAAAGGTGTAGTTCTTCCTTTCCCATTTTTTTCTTTTGGATGCTGGCCAGAGCCTAAGCAAGGTATTTCTGATACTTTGGGCTTCCTTCCTTCTCCACCCACCCGGTATCATGTGGTCGCTGTCCATCACAGAGCCAATCCCATACAAGTTTAATTCAGATGACATGATTTTTTTTTTTTTTTAATTCTCTTCTCCAGTCCCCATTTTCAGGCAGCTGCCCAAGCTTACAGCATGCCTGCCCTGGGGTTGTATTTTAAACTCCAGTAAAATTGTCCTGGAGCTTCCATTACAGTTTGTTCTTAAATTCCTCTATTAATGAAACTAAGATCTCCAAGAGGGGATCCTGTCTTCAGCAACAGCATCTGGCAACCCAGAAGGGATGAAGGAACTTTACAAAATTTCTCATAATAATATCTACTGCAGTCAAGTGTCTGCCTGAGGGAAATAATTGCAAGGACTTGAACATTTTCTGTTCACAAGAACGATCACTGGATGTAGCCTCTTATCATGTTATTTTATAATTTCATCCACCCTGTAAAACTTTTTGTTGACCCAAAGTCTTTGCTGCATTCCTGGACTTTACCGATTCTTTCACAGAGCCAATTCTTTTAAAAGTAGCCAACCAGTAAGGACTGTGAGATCAGACCTCAGACAACTGGAAAAAGAAACTATGCTTTGCTTTAGGATAGAAACCTATCAAATTTCCTGCTTGGTGTGCTTGCTTGCAACCCAAAGGAGGCAACACAATATCTTCCAAAAGTAAAGGCTGCTTTTACCCAGTTACTTTTGCTTTTCAAACCCTGTGTTGTGTGGTTTCTGTGAAATGCTTGGGCCCCAGATTTTATTTCCAATATACTGATGGCTGTTTTATCAAAAAAAAAAAAAAAAGAAACAGGAATATGTGTATAGGTAAAAAAAATGCGGTTTATTTCCACTTTGTGCCAAAATTAGGATGAAAGATAATTCCCAGCTTCTCTCTGTTACAGTTTATAGAGAAGTGAGGTGAACGCCAGGAGACAAGTAGACTTGGTTGTGAGATTCTATAGTAGAATCTTTCCCAGACAGATGTTCATCCTCTGGCTGTTCATCTTTTAATGATCCAGCTCCATGTTCTTGTTATTCTCCAATGGGAGGGTTTTCCTAGAGAAATTTCAGTACTTTAGAGTCCCTGTTACATGGTTAAAGAAAGAAGGGAGGGAGATGGGGAGAGACAGAGGAAGGGACAGAGGGAAGAAGGAAGGACGAGAGCAGAGAACTGAAGGCTTGGGGTTCAAGGAGGACGCTGAAGTGCGCTGTTCCTGCTAAGAGATTTATTAGAAGACGATACCATAGCACACAGACACAGTAGCATGGCATGGGCTCTGAGTAGATATGACAGAGCAGGGGTCCTTCATATGTTTCGGAAGAGAGAGAGAGGTTCCAAGACTCAGGTTTGATAAGTTATCCTTCACACAAATTGTTGTCAGGCTGATTTTGATACCAGAGGGATGGGGAGGGGAGGGAGTTTTTCATTTTGAGGAAGGGAAGAATGTGACCTTGAGGAATAGGAGTCTATTTAGTTCATACTTGGTAAGACATAGGCAGCTCCTGATGGCTTGGAGTCTCAGCCTGAGGAATGTAGATATTGTCACTAAGAAGGTGAGGAGAGAGACCCTGGTCTGGGTTCTATCTGGAGGGAGGTAAGAGGAGAGAGAGGGAGGGAGGTGGGGAAAAGAAGAAAAGGTCTGTGTATTCAAAGACTTGAGAAGGTTATGCCTTGAATGCTTGGAAGTGGTGAGATGTGATCAGACAAGGAGTGAAGATAATATAAATCATATCTGGGGAAGTTCTTAACATTTTTTCTCTACATGTTTCTCAACAGGAAAAAGCATTGTTTATAGCATTCTTGTTCCTTGATGACAGTAAAACTAATTTTGCTTTCCTGGCTTGTGTAGCTCCAGACCCTCCCAAATATTTTCCACACTCCTTTTACTTTAAGAGCTTCTGACACTCCCTCCCCTTCTGCAAACACACCCAGCCCACCACCACTCAGGTTCTTAAAGGCTAAGAACTCCCGTTTCATTTCCTATGAAATGGGCTGACTCATTCCCATTTCCAAAGCTGGGAGCTAAAGGTTAGTTCGAGATTTGGACACTTGCTTTTCTGGCTGAGCTCACTACCTCATCCATCTCTTCCTCAAAGTCTTGGAATAATTCCAGGAAGCTTTGCAGGGAGATTCTGCCTCTACTAGACCCAGGTTTGTGACTATAGTTAGCAGATCTAGAAAGGATTATTCATAACTCTCTCACCTAGAGGAAAAGTGTGAAATCTGATGAGAGGTCAGAGTCTCCCCAGGGCTCCTGGGAAATCAGCGACTAAACCAGAAACAGAGCTTCATTTTCATTCTTAATATGCATTAGAAAGACTGTAACAGTCCCAAAGCTTTTAATGTGGTCATTAAGTAAACTGATGAATTTGTCTGTTCTAAAGAAGAAAACTGAGACCTCACTTAACTGTGAAATCTAATACAGCAATATCCAACCCAGGGCAAGACTGTTCCAAGCCTCACCACAGCTGATGAAAACACAGCGAAGGGCCAAGGTGGACTTCTTCCAGTGAGGAACTCGAAGTGGGGTTCTGCTCTGGAAGACTGACAGTGGTGATGTTCTTGGGGTGGGATGACAATTATTTCTGGGTTTGGCATTTGGACAGCTGTCCATCCACCCTCAAATCCAGTCTTGCTTTCATCTTCTCATTAGTTTATAAACATCTTAGTATCTTTCTAGTAAATGTCTATTCTGTATTAATCAGAATTCATTCACATGACTGGCACCAAGGGCTCTGACAAGCCCAAGAAAGGATCACAGTTTTCTGACCAAGGCTTTGAAATTTCCCTGTCAGGAGCAAAACCCCACTGCAGGAAGACTTTGAACAAATCTGTTCAGGATGAAGCATATACAGGCTGATGATTGGCTTAAAATGGAAAATATAATGCACATCATTACTTCAACAGCTTATCTGTTCCATAGAATATACTCAGGTGATTTTGAAAGCAATGTCTTTGCAATTGAAGACTTCCTTCTACTATTTTACCTTCTTTGCAATCTTAGAGAAGTTACTTGGACCCTCTTCATCTTCAAGCTCCTCATCTGTGAACTGGAAAGTTCATTGACTTAACAAGTATTTATTAAATGCCTACCTCTGCACTGCATTCAGAAAATAATAATGAATCAAAATAGAAATGTTCTTCACCCATCTGGAGCTTAGACCTTCAGTGGAGAAAACAAAACACAATCACTTTATTTGATATTTACAAGCTGTGATAAGTGCTACTAAAAATAAAAGAAAAAAGTGTCATGGGGTTTGATTTATTCAAAGAAATAAAGGAAAGTTTTCAGTAGGAGAAATATTTGTGCTGTAGCTGAACAGAGTGTAACCCAGTCAGGCATGTAGGTTATATAAATTTGTGAGCATGTGTTGTGTCTGTGCATCTCTCTCTCTCTCTCTCTCTCTCTCTCTCTCTCTCTCTCTCGGTCTCTCTCTCTCTGTCTCCATCTCTGTGTCTCTGTCTCTGTCTCTCTCTCTGTGTATGTAAATGCACATATACTTATGTGTCAAGGAAATTTTGAGGTAGAAAGAATAAGCACAATGGGAGGAAACACACATCAAAGAATAGAGACTGTGAGCAGAGAGTAAAGATGATGACAGTGTGAAATCGGACTGGGGGCCAGAGACACAACAGAATATAGGTGTGAGGACATGCCTGGGCTATCAGATTATTTTAAAGTGAGAGTATTGAACCACTTCTTTCTTTTACTTTGAAGTTTCCTTTGGCTGCTTTAGATTCATTGGAAAGACCGTGGGCTGAAAGCCATCATGCAGACAATAGGAACCCACTTCAGTAGCCTCATAGATCAGCTTCAGGTAATGACCTCACCAGTGAAAACCATGAGAACAGTGACAGAAAAACAAACAAACAACAAACCTTGTGATGAATTAAATACAACTGGACAACTGGGAAGAAGGTATGAACAAAGCATTTCCCAGTTTCTGCCTGTGTGCACAGAGAGCTTGAGTGAATACTCCTTAAAATACCATCATGATCATCTGGGCTTTCCAAGTGTCAAGATAGTCTGTTCTTTTATCAAATATGAGTAGCTGTAGGCCCGGAACACATTGGGAATATGGATTTGCTCCAAATGCTCTATTACTGGACCATGGTTCTTCATATTTGGATAAGTATAAAATCTGATCCATTTGAGGTAAGAAATGAACCATGTTTAGCTTCAACTCTTGGTGTTCCTGGAAAAGCATACTATGCATTAGACATTAGCAATGTTGCTAGTGGGGTTTGTTATGAGCTTCCAAGACCTACATACATGTTTATAAAACTCAGAAGGATTTTTGGAAGTCATTTATAAGTAGAAGTTACTGGAAGTCTTTGATATTAGGGAAACTATTGTAGAGGGGATTGATTCTCCATGGTTCAAGCTGGATGGATGAACTGTGGACAAGCACCTCCCTCTCAGGCCGGGTTAGGTACATACCAGGATTAACTTGCATGAGAAAAATGAGGAGCTGGGAAAGTCCTATGCCCTCTCCATCAGCCCATTGTTCTTGGATGTAAGATGGGGAGGGGCTAAAGGCGTACAAACTGAGCAAGCTTTTTCCTCCTCCCTCTTCGCCAATTTGGGTGTGACTGCCAGGATGTGGCAAGATTCAAGCCTGGTTATGGACTTACTGGTGTAACTTATGGGGTAGGGCGTCCATTCTTCTGTAAGTAGTCCCTTACCCCTGACTCTGTTAGTAAGCCCAAGTAAATTAGCTAGAATTTGCATTACTGGGAGTTGGGGAATTTATGTCTCCTTTGTTGTAGCATGGGGTAGGAAGGGACCAAACTTAGTAACTTCCAGGAGGAATCTTAGCAACAACAGTATAGGCAGAGTATATAGTATGATTGGCCTAGGACTGAACCCTGAGAAGTTACAGTACTGGAAGATATAGAGGAATGGTTGACAAACAATATTAGGGACTGAGTAGATGTCCTGGAGAGTGCCAAGGAGACTGTTATTACAGTATTAAAGAAAGAAGTGTTTCAAGTGGAGAAAACGTTAGGAGAGAGGAAAACTGGTGGTAAATCCCGTTAGAACTTGGCAACACAATAAAAACCAGCCTCATAGAAACAGTCACCAAATCCCAGGGTACTGAGACCATACATACTTGAAGTACATATTCAACAAAGGCAAGTTATAATGCCAATGATTCAGACTCATATCCAGCAAAAGCAGAGAGTCCTTTTATTATTATGGCACATTGCAATTTTTTTTTCAGTTTTCAAACTGTCTTTATGACCCAAGTTGTCACATTTGATAGTCACAGTCAGTCCTCCAGATTGCAGGCAGATGTTTTTCACTTTACAAATAATGAGGCTGCAGTCCACAATGTTTTAGTGGTGTGACAAATGTCACACAGTTAAATCCGTGCACAGGGTGAAACTCAGATTTCTTGATTTTTAACTTCAGTAGAGAAGGATAAGAAGAGTTGCTCCAGGCTCCCTGATTTATAACAGAAGACAAATCTTTTAAAAGAAAAATAAAGCCATGCCACTCAAACTGTTACCCGTGGCTTTTCTGACTTTGAAGACTGAACTCTAAGTCATTGGAGTCACAAGGTGATTTCATAGGTTCTGGAAAGGCTTTCTGCTCCAAATAAAAGTTTCCTCAGAGATCACTGTTATTGCCATTCTTTTCCCAGGGGCCCTGGAAGTCTGCAGGTAGTCATGCTTGACACCACACAGCCAGATGTCTTCTAAAGGCCAGTGCTCAATTTTGAGCATTATTTTAAATAGTAACAAGGATAAACTAGAGGGTAAACAGAGGACAGGATGGGAAGGTGACGGGTCTTTTACTGAGGGGAACTCCAAAGTGTTTTAACTGTTAGTTTCCATAACTGAAGGAGACCATAAAGGGATTTTGTTTATTGTGTGTAGATGATGAAGGGAGAATTTCTGCTCTCTCTCCCTTTCCTTCTGCCCCCACCTTCCTTTGTGTGTATATCTGTATATGTGTGTATGAGAGAGGCGAAAGAAAGAAAGAAAGAAAGAAAGGAAGGAAAGAAAGAAAGAAAGAAAGGAAGGAAGGAAGGAAGGAAGGAAGGAAGGAAGGAAGGAAGGAAGGAAGGAAGGAAGGAAGGAAAGAGAGAACTTTCTAGCCTTGAGAGCTACCTTGTAGCACAGGATGACTTTGGAGTGCTATTTACCTCATCATCAGAAATGACTGAGACAGAAATACAGAGACACATTTAACACTTATTCTGAGCGGAGATAGCAGTCTTTTCTCTCCAGGCAGGTGACCAGATCATTGAACTGAGATTAGGAGAAAGAGGAGTTCCAAGAAGCCCTAAGGCAGCAAGAAGCAACAAAACCATCAGGAAAAACTGAAGGAGGTAGTAGACAGACACCAGAGTTAGGTACAGTGAGGGAAACACATCAGGTCAGAACCTGGAAATCGGGTCAGTGAAGGATTCTTGATGATAAGAAATACAGTTCTTTACCCAGTCAACAAATATCCCTGGAGTAAGTACTGTTATAAAAATGGCTACGATACGTGACTGTGGTAAGTGCGATCAACATACTCTCATTTACTCATTAGCATGACTTTGAATTAACAGATGAGAAGCTGAAACTGATATTTATCAAATACCTGGTGAGTGATTGAGTCAGATTCTGTCTCAGTTGCTCCTGACTTCAAAGGATGTGCTCTACTGAGAAAGCAAGTGTGAATATAATAGCAACCAGGATTCAGACTCTAGAATTGATGCACTCTAGAAAAACTAGAAAAATAAATGAGCAATTAAAATGCAGGACCATTGGCATAACTGATTAATGGTTCAAGGATTTTTTTCTTAGCTGTGAGAGTCCCTAAATAGCCATTTCCAATAATGCTTGCAGCAACTTTGCCAATTCAAAAGGAGAGCATAGTGAATAGAAAAAAAAAATGAGATGAGTTCACGAAAAATGCTTTTTATGAGGTTATGTAGAGCTGGCTTTACATTGTGGGGCCTTCACACTCTGTCACAGTGCATGTCTTCGTGGTTATCTTATATACCTCATATTTTTAGAGCAGATGCCCTTTGTCCTGAACTCTTTCCAAGGAGTTTTAACAAGAAAGGGTCATGAAAAGGGGATGTAGCTTTTTCCTTTGGAGTAAGTTAATGCATCTTTACTCTCCAATATAAAACAGAAAATGCCTTTGTCACAGCCAAAGACAGACATGCTTATTGTCCATTCTAAAATATTTGTGGTCTCTAAATTTAGGATTCTTCTCAAGTGATTCAACCCACTAGCTATGGAGCCAGCACCTGGCCATGGCATCCTACACAGTGGGAAAATGGGTCTTGGTAACAGACACAAATACAGATCTTCCAGTTACCAAGAGTGTTGTGATTAATATACAGTTCTCCATCTCCTAACAAGAATCTTATATCTTCTGTGACTATCCATATAATGGTGGTGAGTTAACCTGACAAACTTCAGACAGGGTATAATTTCAAATCCACCATTATTTTTGATGCTCATTAACCAGGGAATAATTTACTTTACATTACCGCAGTATTGTTACCCATCAAATGAGGGCTAAGTGACTGAACATCAGTGTATGGGGTTCAGTGCAGCCATATACTCAGTGTATGGCATGTCCCAACAGCTACTCATATTTACATGAGAAAACTAGGCTTGGCTTAAAAGTACAGAATTGTCAAGGTAGATAATGCAGCTTTTACTTATGCTATAAGGAAGATCCCTTTGACATCAGAGATCAAATAGATTTAAATAAAATGGTCACTCCAATTGACTTCCTTTGACTGCCTGGATTGCTATTGTTGGAGTTGAATCAAAACTCAGTGGGGAAAGCTGCCTGACAGACTCATGCTGTCTGCCAGTGCTCTTATTTCCCTCAGACAAGATGCTGTTTACTGCTTCTTCTCACTCTGATTTTATACCACGCAGTCCTGTCTTTGAAGAAATACGAATAATGTGCATTACCACTGAAGAATGCAGACAGTTCTTTAGACATCTTGCTTAATTATCTGGGGATACACTGGTAACTCATTTATCGTGAGGATGGTATCAGTACAGTATAGTACATAGAATGAGAGTTTCTAGGCAAATTGGTTTATGTTTGTCTGATGTTATCCACTGGAAATGTATCCTGCTCATAGAGCTTCTCTTATTGGGTTTCCTGGGATACAAATTAACTCCCAAATCTACATCCGCTCTACCTTGGTAATTGTGCATTCACCACCATGTGCTTAGGGAGTATTTTGAAATAAGAAGTTGCAAGGTTGAAGATGGTTCCGTGGGTGAAATGCTTGCCTTGAAAGCATGAAAGGATCTGAGTTCGATTCCTAGAACCAATTGTGACTGTGAAGGTGCACATTTATAAATCCATCAGTAGGGAAGCAGAAACAGGCAGACTTCCTGGGGTTCTATAGACAGACCAGCCAGACTAATCCACTTGGTCAGTTCCAGAGGACCCTGTCTTAAAAAGAAAGGTGGCCAGACATGGAGGCACATGCTTTTAATCCCAGCTCTCAGGAGAAGAAGCAGGCTGATCTCTGTGAGTTAAGGCCAGCCTGATCTGCATAGCTACTTTTAGGTCAGCTGAGGCTACTGGGAAACCATGTCAAAAAACAAAAAAGAAAAGTCCTGAAATAAAAATATATTTATATATGCAAGTGTTATACTTAGACAAAGGTGTTTAATCTTTCCTTTCTTACTTTTGGTATAGAAAACATCTAGTTTGTAGAGAAACTACTATGTGAACTCAGTTCTAGAAGTATCGATCAGCTCTCAACCAGTGGTATGGACTCAGTTCTAGGCCTACTGATCAGCTCTCAGTGGTGTCAGGTCGAGGGGAATTGTCTCCTGTGTTCCACATCCTTCAACCTCTTTCAGACTGCATATTGATTCCATTGTCCTAGATCCACTTACCACTGCAGGCAGTTTTTCTGGGGCTGTTGATCAATGGGCATTCTCCTTTCAAGACAACATGAGAGGCACATGACCCAGTCTAGGCTGATTGGGCTACAGTGGGAATCAGGTTACAAGAACAGGAAAGAAAATGAATGCTGCTTAACCCTACAGCAGTGGCCTCAAGAGACAGAATATTGTTTGTTTGTTTGTTTGTTGTTTTGACACAAAGAAGAAAACTGTTGTTAATCTGTTCTCATTTTGTATAAAACTTATTCATGTTTGTCTTTCATTCTTGACCCATCCTTTAACATTCCATTAGGAATGGTTCTGTTAAAGTTACCCAGAATTGTCTTCTGTGTCCCATAACTAGAAATACATGAATTAATATGAAGAAAAATGCATGTATTCTTTAAGGATTTGAGTTATTGGCTATTCCCCAATGAAGGTCTTTCCTTTCCTTTTTGTCTTCTGAGTCTTGTCTTCATTTTCTACTGCAAGTTGTAGATCCCAAGATGTCCCTTCAAATCTCAGCTGTCTTCCATCATTTGTTTGTTTGTTTGTTTAGTTGGTTGGTGGGTAAACTGGTTGAAGAATAGCATGATGCCCTGAGGGACAGTACTTGGCCAGTGTCCTTCCAAAATCCCCAGTCTTCACAGGTGTGTAAAGACCTCTAAAGGCTCCAGTCTTCACAGGTCGTTGTGACCACATTCAAAGGCCCTGCACTTATGCTTTTGTGTGATTATCTACAAAGGTCCCAGTCTCACAGGTTTGTGTATGCCTATCTCCAAATTCTCCAGTCTTACAGGTGTGTGTGTGTGTGTGTGTGTGTGTGTGTGTGTGTCTCAAAAGTCTCCAGTCTGACAGGTGTGTGCAGTTACCTCCAAACTCCAGTCTCACAGGTGTGGGTGACTACCTGCCAAGCATCCCTGTACCAGTTACTTGCAGAGGATGACAAGATCACCCAACGGCACAGAAATGATATTCCTGGACTCCATTTAGTCTCAGTGCCGAATCATTCGGCTCTACTGCAAAGCAGACTTCTTTTTCTAGTGTCAAGTGCTGCCTCAGTGGCAAGAATTTTCTATTAACGTGTCTTAAAATCCCTGATATTACAGTCTCTAACTGTGAAAAGTCTCAGCTTGACTTTTTTTCCCCCTCTCAAGAAAATTTGGCAGGTTAGGTTTTAAATCATAAACAGAACACTTAGGCATTTAAGAAGTAATAGAATCCTACCTAAAAGGTTTCTGAGATTTAAATCTGAACATTGCCCAAATGATTTCATCAGAATAATTTTTCTTTTAGTCTTCCCTTTCAGTCCTCCATTAGAACTCCAAAAACAAACTTATCAATAATCCTACATAATGCAAAAAGCTATTTGTTATCTGAGAGAACTAGGGCAGATATATGTTAAATACAATGAGTGAAGTGATTTTTATTTAATTGTTTAGCTTTTCTGAGAATCAGTGTGATTATCTGAATGAAAATGTCCCCCCTAGGTTCCAACTATTTGGATACTTGGCTGCTGTTGATGTCACTGTTTTCAGAGGCTTCAGAGTTTTGTTCTTGCTGGAGGAAGCATGCCCCTAGTGACTGCTTCTAGTGGTTTTAAGCCTTGCTCATTTCCAGTTTCTCACTGTCTGCTTCCCGTGTTTGCTTGGAGATGTGAATGCCCAGCTTTCCATGACAGCTGCCTGCTTCCATGCCTCCCCGACCGTGGTGAACTTTCTGGAACTATAAGCCAAAGAAACTCTTCCTTCTATGAGATATCTTGGACATGGTGTTTTATTCACACAAAAGCAAAATAACTAATACAATGAGTTTTTTCAGCATATATGTAAGTGTGTGTCCCAAGAAAATTCTATAAGGATTAAGTAAACAAATGTATGTTAAGTACCTGGTACTTTGGAGATAAGATGGTTAGTTTTAGATGTCAACTTGTGGGGCTAGACGGGTGGCTCAGCAGTTAAGAGTACTTGCTGCTCTTTCAGAGGACCAGAGTTGATTTCCTAACACCCATACCAGGCAGCTCACAATTGCCTTTAGCTCCAGCTCTAGGTCTAGAGGTTCTGATGTCCACTCTGGTCTATGTGGGCACCTGCACACATATAGCATTCTCTCCCTCTCTCTTTCTCGTGTTTGTGTGTCATATACAGGTACACAGAAATACTTTTTTTAAAAAAATCTTTTAACCAATAAATGTTTACATGTCACAACTTGTACTTACCTAAGAAGAGAGTCTCAACTCAGTTAAGTAATTTTATTTATTAGGCTGGTCTGTGGACATGTCTGTGGGGGAGTGTCCTGAATATTCATAACCAGCCAAGACAGGAATGTGAGACAGTGATGTCCCCTTTCACCCTCATCCATCCGTGCCTCTCTCTATTATAAAACATATTCTGAAGAATTACTTGGGCCCTAATGTAGTTCAGTGAATAGATTGCTTGCCTAGCATGCAATTGAAATACTAGTGCCTTCCTGTAATCCTAACACTCACGAAGCATAGACAGGAGGAAGCAGAAGTCAAAGGTCATTCTTGGCTATAAAGCTGAGTTGAGGCCAACCTGGGATACACACATGAGTCTCTGCTTCAAAACTAAGAAAGAAATATAGAAAGGAAGGGATGAGAAAAGAAAAAAGAGAAGAAATAGAAAGAAAAAGAATTATTTTCACTCAGAAGAAAAAAATATCTCTGACAAAGCCTGATGATTTCTCAGGAGAATCTTTGGAGACTAGTAAGGAGAACCAAAAAAAAAAAAAAAAAAAAGACATTTTTCATGTGAAGAAAAGTTCATATTTTCAAAGCAGGTCTGTGCTTTTCTTTTTTTTTTGATGTTCAGTTTATTGAAGTTGGTCTGACTATGATAAAGAAGGAAACCTGTCCATACACACGATTAAATACTGATAATGTTTTTCTTGGGTGTACTGGAAAGTTTCGTCTTATCTATGGCCTGCCCATTCCCTATATATTAGGTGGTTCAATCCAGGTAACAAGTCCTATGTCCAGACTGTCCATGTCTGTCCTTCAGTGACACCATCATGACAGCATGCAGTATTAAGCTCTTGGAATCAGAGACCACAGGTCCCTCTTTAAGGCTCAGCTAAGAAAACCAATTCCTCAGGGTTTCAGTGCGCTGGTCCCTGTTTGCTTTTGAAGGTTTTTTTCTTATAGATATAGATGAACAGAGTTTTAGCACATCTCCCCCACCCCCACCATGATCAAAACATCTTATCCTACAATCAAATCTTTCATAAAACATGGTTTTAAAAATAAATTTGCTAAAAATCAATCATTTTTACTTGATGTAAATGAGATTTTCCAGCCACATGAATTTTCCCTCCCTAATTCCTATAGCTTTGAGACTTTTCCACAGAGCCATGTGTCCTGAGAGTCCTTGACCTGAGAAGATGGTTATCAGAACATCCTACATATCTTAAAGGACTTTTGAAGTAGGGCAGACGATGATGAAACAGGTATGCAAATCAGCATGACAAAGTCCTATAGAAATCCTTTGCTTTGCAACCTAAATAAAAATATAAATTAATCTCAATGGAAATTTTCAGAATTCTTCAAAAACTTTTTTGGATATAGAATATGGAAAATCTGGGTTCTTCAATAAGCTTTTATCTTCAAGGTTAAGTAAAAATAATAATACCTTACTTATAGTATTGTTGGGAGTTAAATAAGCCATGTTCCTTGAGTAGACTGTGGCAGATTCAAGGCATAAAATAAATACTGGTTGCTATTTTTTTTTGTCATTTTAGCCCTTAAAAAAAATCTCTAGCATATTTTGTAAAGAATGTAAAAATACTACAGCTCCTTCTGAAAACACTTTTCCATCCATGACTTGATTTCCTATTTGTACAAATTACTAAAAGTATACACGTACCTAACATAGGTTGTGAGAATACAAAATGACAATATCAGGAATCAACACTCATTTTTTCTAAGTTCAATTCCTTGATTGTTCAACCATGTTTTACACCCAAAAGTCCCTGGGAAAAATAACATTGATCTTAGAGGTATGTGATAGTATTAGAGGAATAGAATTAAAGTTAGATAGTTGAGAGCAAGTTACCAGAGTGTGCAGAACATATGTATATATATGTATATATGTCAAATGGTTGTAGACCCATCAACATGTGTTTGTGTCATTATTAGAAGGTTAACTTATCACACTCATTTGATTCAGGATCTAGACACAGGCAATGTGCTTGGAAGGTCTTGTAGTTACTGAGCATGAAAACAGGTAAAGAATAAAACATAGCTGCCTCAGTAAACTTCTAGGAATCAAAGAGCCTGTCATAGTTATACATTCCTATAATCTTAGCACAGACAAGGAGGAGAAAGATTACAAGTCTGAAGCCAGCTTGGTTTTTGTAGTAAGACCCTGTCTCATATAGTATAAAAGGGGTGTGTATGGAAGGGGGTGGGATAAATCTTACTGACCTCACAGTGTGAACAGTGAACATCATGGGTAAAACTAATGAACTGATCTGTCAATTTGAACTCCTATAATAACAGGTTCTTTTTTAAGGAGTAGTTTATTTTCAAAGGTATTATGTTTATACTATATCTGTGATTATTAATAATAGCCTATGTAGACGATATATACCCCTCTATATAGGAATTGAGGCTTAGTAATGCCTCAGTTATTCAAACTGTCAGAGTTGGAAATTGTGCCTTTCTTGGAGTAACAGTCCCAGATACCCATACTTGGCTCTTGACTCTGCTAAGGTCAAAATCAGGGGGTAGACTGAATCACAGAAGCCACTTAAAATTAAATATTCTCAAAAGGAAGACAGACATCACAACCAGAGTGATTTGGGGGATGACAGAGATGTGAAGACCACCAGGACCTTTAGGCATAAAAATCCCTCACCATTTCTCTCTGTATTTCAAAAAGTACAACTGAGCTAAAACCTGTGCTTATGTTTCTGTATGTTCACTTAGGAAAACCAGGGCATGAAGTTAATTACCTGGTCCGCAGAGTCTCCCAGCATGCTTTCATTAAATCACTGAGGTAATTGAGGTAAAACATTTCAACATGAATTCTCTGATAACGATTTCCACTAGCCTTCATTCATAAGTCTTTCTTCAGTCTTTTCTAGAAGACTCTCCATTGCTCCTTATTTGAGAGGTATCATAAGCTACTTTTTCCCCCTTTCTAATATGGTCATATCAAACTATACAGCAGCAGCTGTCCTTGCCTATGACAGTACTCATGATGTCTGCTACATTTGGCAGAGTCACAATTACTTGTCAAACAGCATTGAATATCCATACAATATTAAGATAAATGGCATGATATGCAAAATTGAAATTGCTCTTTGCGACATTAGCTGGCTCACATGGTCCAGCATCTGATATATCATGCATATTGATTGTGGAGCCTTCTCGCATATTATGATTGCACAGCCAGTGGGATGTCATCAAGGGTGAAATGTAAGTTAATGAGTAGGGCATTATGCCACCAATGGGGAATGCAAGGGATCCACAATCATGTGCAGCTGCTATGCTCTCCACAAACACGTACAGACCCCTGCTACGTTAGCATTATTGAGCAGTTGTTTTGAGGATCTGTAGTTCATAGATTTCATAAATCCTTGGTGTTTGCTCAATGCATTTTTCTTGGTTTCATACCATTATTTTTATCTAGAATCACTGGGGATAGGGCCAACGAATTGCCCAGGTGATTATGATTCACCCAAGAACTTCTCTTAAAATGTACCTAGGCCTTAATAAAAAGGATGGGAGTTACAAGAAGGATAACACAGGCTTAATGAATCAAGTAAACCAGATGTGGATAAAAATATATCACAATAGCATATGCAAGAATATATCATATTTTTGATGAAACAGCTGAAAATTGAGACCAGAGATACTAGATGAAAGGAAGCGAGTGGGATGTGTACATCAGTCCGTATGCTGCTTTTCTATTAAAATAGTTTATTCAGATATTAAGCAGGCTTATTTTTATTTATTTATACTTAGCGTGTTTGTGTGTGTGTGTGTGTGTATGTGTGTATGTGTGTCACTAACTGCAGATGAGAAAAGAGTAAAGATCCCCTAAAGCTTGACTATGACCCTCCTGACATGGGACTGGGGAACTGAACTCTGGTCCTGTGGAAGGGTAGCACATGCTCCTAACCACTGGACATCTCTTCAGTCCTTTCATTAAAGTTTTAACTGAGGTAATAGTCACAAAACATGAAATTAAATTAGCTGTTTTAAAGTGCACAGTTCATCAAATATAATTACAATATTATGCAACCATCACCTTCAAATAATGCCAAAATATTTATATCACCATCAAAGAATAACCAGAGCAAATGGAACAATCACTCTATTATTCCTCCTTGTGTCTCTACAGAGCTCTTTAATCTACATATTTCAAGTCAATTAATGCAAAATGTGTCCTTTTAGATCCAGTTTCTCTTACTTGCCCTATTATCCACATTGTATCATGAACAACATTTTACTGTATGTTTAGACCACAATTTGTTAATACTTTCATCAGTTGATGGACATTCATATTGTTTCCCCATAAGTACTTTTATGAGCATCTCTGTGCAAATATTTCTGTGATTATTGGTTTTCAAGTCTTTGGGCCATATATTTAGAAGTGGAATTTCTGCACCTTATCAATCTTCTATATATAACTATTAATACAATGCAATATTTTTTTTCCAAAGCATCTGTGTCACTTTAAAGACCTACCAGATTCCATGAAGGTTTCAATTTGTCTACGTACTTGGCAATACTTGTTCTTTTGAATGGGTATAAAAATATAATCAATTTACCATGAGTGTGCAATGTCATTTGTTGATTTATCTGCATTTTCCTGGTGAATTAGTAATATTTAACTTCTTTTGTTGTGCTTATTTATCATATGTATATCCCTGGGGAGATGCCTATTCAATTTCTCTATCCAATCCGTAATTGTGTTAATAGACCTTTATATATTTTGGCCACTAACCCTTTACAAAGAATATGAATGGCAGATGTTTCTTCCATTCTCTAAGTTGTATTTCTGCCTCCTTGAAAGTATCTTTTGATTCACAAAAGGTTCTAATTTTGATACTTTCCAATGCATAAGTTTAAAAAATTTTTCTCAGTGGTTAATGATGTGTTATTTACACCCAACATTAACATGAAATGACAGAGTTGTCAAGGAGAAACAATTAAAAAGTAAAGGTGAGAATCTTTGAATTTTTGCTGCAATAGAGATGAAAGGACTAAAAACAAAACTCACAAGATTTTGGATGTCTAGAGTTATATCCAGTCTGACCCAGTCTGCAGTCAGGCCAGGCCTGATGGATTCAAGTGAGAGCCTGTATGAGAAATACAGAAATTGTTTTATTATAGAATATAATAGAATATAATCACCCAAATGAATAGCTCAATAGGTGTATATAAAGCATATAAAAGTCATCTGAACGTAAAGAATATACAAGTGAACTGGGGTAGTACAATATTCTCTCACAGGACAGGGAGGAAAACTCAAAACAGGGCAAAATAATAAACACAAATCCACCTGGAGTGCCAC
The DNA here is from genome assembly GCA_035773235.1 of Eospalax fontanierii. Taxonomy (NCBI): domain Eukaryota; kingdom Metazoa; phylum Chordata; class Mammalia; order Rodentia; family Spalacidae; genus Eospalax; species Eospalax fontanierii. The sequence continues at coordinate 45,176,570 of CM069547.1, read as the reverse complement.
GAGGCCAAGCAGGGAACAGGCAGAGGAAATATGTGAGGGAAAATGACAAAGAAGGACTTCAAGTTGAAACATTAAGCCAAAGAAAGATTCAAAAATCTTTCTGAGGTGGGCGTGGTGGTGTATGACTTTAATCTCAGCACTGCACAGGCAGAAACAGGCAGACCTCCATGGGTACAAGGGTGGCCTGGGCTACGGAGTGAATTTCAGGCCAGCCAGAGTTATGTAAGTGAGACCCTGTCACAAACAAACAAAGAAAGAAAAGAAAAGAAGGAAAGAAATCTTAAGCAGGATATAAACTAAGAAAAGCAGATCTGAGCAGCTATGGGTTTATCTACTATATACCAAGGAGAAGTTTTAAAAACAGAGGGAAAGCTACATGCCTTCAAATGAGCCACAATAGAACAGAGGCCAGGGGGGAAAAAGAAAGAAAAAGAAAAAAATAAATAAAAAGCAGGCAATTCAAATGAGAGTTTTATGGGTTAGTGGAGAAGTGGGCATCATTTGCATACTAAAGTCTTGTGATACCAGGGAGAGAGTCTCTAGAGGGTTCTTAGTCTCACTCATAAAAAAATTTAAGAATGGACTCAAAATGAAAGTTTCAGAAAAATTTTATTAGAATTTACAGAAAAGTCCTTAGGGCAGACAAGCTGTGAGCTGAGGAGGAAAGAGGGGAGGAGAAAAGCGTGGAGCCATGCTGGTTCAGAGCTGGCATGGAGGTTCGACACGTGGTAGACTGGCAACCACGTGGTGTGAAGGAAGCTTCAGAGCAAAAGCAAAGACATTCAAGATGCTGGTCAGCCCAAAAGGTTAGGAAAGCATGCTTTAAAGAAAAGGAGAGATTACACTTCTCTGAAGAATTCAGAAGAGAGCCATCAAGTCTGCGGCCTGGTCTAGAAGCTCTGCACTAGGAGCGGAGAGTCAAGGCAGGGCAAATTCACTACTTCATCGATGCGCTAGGTATACTACCCATGAACTTTGCATGACGTAAGGTGAACCTGCCGTTCTAGAGGTGGTTCCCTGACTAGGTGATTGACCAGTGAAACTGGAAAGGTGGGTCTTCTAAGAGAAGGCTAGAGATTTTATAGTCTTGACCAGTTAAGCGTATGGGGCTTTATGCCACTTTAAAACTTGCGTGGTTACCTGCATCTGACACCTTAGAACAAGAGCTATGGAAACAGGCAGATGCTGGATCTCACTGATGGCCACGTGAGTCACTGACGTCTGCCTCACACACAAACCCCCATATGTACACACACAGAGACAGTGTTTTTTCAGAAGTGAAGTCGGTACAGGGACTTCTGAATTCTGTGAAATAATACTACCAGTAGTAGTTCTGGGTGCTTCTCTTCATTCCGCCATCCTTCTCTTGAGGCCATGCTAACACGGAACTTTCATGCATTTTCCTCATTGGACCTCATTCTCTTAAATTCATAATAGTATGAAAAGGAACAAAGATCTAAATTTAGTAAAGATAAAGCACATTACTTATTGTTCAAACATGACCTTTGTGATCACTGATTCTGCAATGAAACTTCTAGACCTGTCTAATCTTATTCAAGAATGTTGTTTGTATTTAGAAAGGAAGGAGCACTTGGTTAAATTTTTTTTTATTATTAAAAATAAAGGCAAGAATGAGCCAAGAGGATGTAATCATCATAGGACTGGAAAAGAAGATAAATGGAGACTCTGATGATCAAGGGCAAATAGAGTCTGTTTTTAAAAAATCTAAGCAGCAGCATATTGAACCTAAATATTCTGGATTTTTAACCATAGATTATTTCACTTCACAGGTATGAAAAACAATCTCAGAGGTCTTAATTAAATATTTTGTTTAAGCTCATTTAGGTAGTTAGTACTGCAATGAAGAGATTCTGGTGCTTCCAGATTTTCTATGAATGTTTTTTTTTATTTCTTCACTAGGAACCTCTAGGTAGTGTATGATTTGTGTTGCCAAATCCCATGACCAAAACTACCCTTCCCTCACAACTTTCAGTACAGCATGGATGCAGGTGAGCTTATTTTAAAAGCAAGAGCAGGTTCCTACTAAAGGCCACAGTTATACCTCTGAGTTATATGCTAAGTTACTCACTTCTGAATATACCTGATGCATTTATTCTTGAATTTATTAACATTCAGATTTTAAGTATGGCCTAAAGAGGAACGACTCAAACAGACAGCTCTTGAAGCAGAACATGTCAAGAGAGCTGTGTGTAGAAGCCTGCTGAGGAGGCAGGATGTGACATGAAGTTGCTGGGAGAGTGGGAGATGTGACATGTGTTGTGAAATCAAAGGCCTGATTTCTAGACAACTTTCAGGCATGTTATAAGGTTCTTCATGTCTCAATCTTCTCCACATAGTTGCAATGTGATATGAATTTGATGCCATCAAGACGGTATCCTTTAGGATTGCAGGAAAAGATTCTTTTTATGTCTAAAATTTAATGAATAGAGTGGCAGGACAAGCAAGATATTGGCAATAAGTCAAGCTTCAGTGAAAGCAAAACCCATACAGAGCTACTAAAATCCACAGCCAGAAGGAAAGGCTTACAAGCTACCAGAGGGGAAAAAGACAAGATTTTCAAATGATCAGCAATAAGACTGATATTTCACTTCTTAATAATATACGCCAGACAAAAAGGAGTAATATCATTAAAAGCAGAACTATCCTATCTAGTTATAAGATTTTTCATTGAAAGAGGAGGTGTGAAACAACTTTAGATATCCTCGAGATGGCTAAGCTTGATTGTTAACTTGACAGGATCTGGAATCAACTGAAAATATGGACATGTCCTGGAGTACATTTCTAGGAAGAGTTAATTGAGAGGAAATGACCATCCTCCAATGTTTGTGGCATCCTCTGGTGGGAAACCTCATGAAGAGGTCCAGGGGAAAAATGAGTGCTGTCAGGTGTCTTTGCATCTTGCTGGTGAGGGCTGCTATCTCTGTCGTTGCTGCCCCACCACTCCTGCTGCTTCTGGTTCCTCTCTGCACTGACAGACTCCCCATTCCTCAGTCTTCTGACACGCGCTGAAGGCCTGCAGTTCTCCAAGAGTCTTCCAGGACAGTTGCAGTAGATTGGAACTACGGAGGTATCGAGCACTGTGAACTGAGGAGATACTGGTTTCCTGACTTGAGAATCCACACAACCATTGTTGGTCTACCTAACACTATCCATTGTAAACCATAAACATAATTCTCCTTTTAGAGTGTGTGTGGTGTGTGTGTGTTTGCCAAGAGCACTGGCTGCTCTTGCAGAGGACCTGGGTTCTATACCCAGTACCCACATGGTGGTTAATAATTGCCCATAACTCCAGTTCTAAGGAAATCCTACTCTCCCTTCTGACATCTTGCAGGCACTGCATGGCATGGTGCACTTACATACATGCAGGTGATACATTGATACGTGTAAAATAAAATAAAATATGAAATTTGTTGAAGGCAAATCACTTTTGGCCTGTTCTACTTTAAGAACAGTCTTTGAGACTGCTGAGTCTCTAACAGAAACTTCAATCTTAGTGATCTTAGTCAAGGTAACTTTTTATCTGGGAAGAAAGAAACATTTGGTTAAATTTCTTTGCATTAAAATCAAACAAAGGAGCAGAGAAGGCATGCCTTATAAAGGTAGTCGTGTAGCAGAACAGAGGCTCTGAAGGCCTGTGACGCAGACTCATGACTCAAAAACAAAATAACAACAGCTTAGACATCTGCATCCTGGGTTTTTCTCCATAAATGACTAATTTTACAGAAGAGTAATCAAAACTGCAAATAGTTCAGTCGTAGTTTTTAAAAAGTAAAGGAGATAATATAAAACATCTTTGATTATCATATATATCATATATTGCATATGCTACAATACTGAAACTTAACCTTTCTTTTGAATTCACAGGGGTCATTTAGTAGGTTTATGAAGCAACTGATCAAAAGTTGTGTCTGGAGGAATGGTAACATCAACAGGTGGTTGAGGCAGAGTATTTCTGATTGAGTTAAAAGTATGCTTGACTATTCAGTGGCAGAAGACTGTGGGGAATATTCTAATGTCAGTCAATATTCCAGCACTAGAATACCATGTTTATGCAAAGAATTGGTAAGTTACAACAAGACTGCAAGATGAGGTAGGATACAAGAAAATTTGTGTATCAGATGGAAGAAGCTGGAACTGACTTAGATGACCATGAAGGTTTGTTGTGCAAATACAAGATTCAAAGAAAATGTATAAATAGAGATAACTAGTTGGACAGCCAGTTCTTAAAGCTTTCTATCATTATTGAGATGGATTAAAATCTTTGATAAAAAAAAAAAAACTTAAGAAAGCTTTTTAAAGCAATGGAAATGAAGAGGAGAGTAATAATTACACCCCGAACTAGACGTCAGGACAAGTCCCAGGCCTGAGTGTACTCCTTAGCCTTACTGTTGCTGTGACAACTGCAGGACGGAGGAGACCAAGTTACGGAAGCGTTTGTTCTGGTTCACAGTTTAGAGCACAAGGCATCATGTTAGGGACGTTACGGCAGCAGAAACATAGTGTAATACTTCAGGGAGCACCGGACGTTAGGGACGTTACGACAGCAGAAACATAGTGTAACATGTCAGGGAGCACCGGAACGTGAATGCTAACACTCACCTCACTTTCTCCTTTTTATTTGGTCCAGGACCTCAGTCCATGGAAGGGTGCTACTCACATTTAGGGACCGTCTTGTAACCTCAGATAAACCAACCTAGAAACTTCCTGACAGTCATGCCCTGAGGTTTGTACCCTAGGTGATTCCAGATCCTGTCTAGTTGACAAGGGTATTGACTTTCACATGATAAAATGTTTTCTTCTCTAGATAGCAGTAGGTCACAATTCAGAATGGCAGTTTCACCTACCCACTTTCCAAACTCCCTTTGGCAGTGAAGTTAGTAAATGTATAGCAGGCATACTTCTAAGATTTTAAAATATTGGGCAGGACAGATGATTCAGTGGTCAAGAACATTGGTTGTTCTTGCAGAGAACCTGGGTTTGCTTCACAGCACCTACATGGTGGCTAACAGCCATCTGTAACTCCACTTCTGGGGTCTCCAATGTTGTCTTCTGCCCTTCTTGGACACTGCACAACATGGGGTGATTTACATACATGCAGGCAAGACACTCATACACAAAAAATAAAAATAATAAAACTTTATAAGAAAATTCCTAAATCAGGTATTAATGCTTAGAGTGGTTAGCTACCAGAGTCTGTGCTGTCCTTCTTAGTGAAAAGCTTTGGGTTTTGCCAGGGGAGATGATGATAACAAGCTATCTGATTATACATTTTATCTTTTGCCTGCTACATGCTTAATAAACTCAGTCATTCAAAATCTAAACTGTGGTTATTTTAGAAAATTCTCTGGACCAGAGGGGAAAAGATATTAATTCAAATATCAGTTCACTGTAAGTAGTTATTGCATGTAACTTCATTCTCTGTGTTCTGTACCCCCAGATTATAGCCTATATAAAATGGTCCACCCACATACACTGACAGCCATCCATCGTTGAAATTTCCCATAACACCTTGCTGGGACTATCTCTGGAATAAAGGTGCTTCATTGCTTCTCTTATTGCCTTAGGTCCAAAGTCTCTAGACCGTTATTCTATTGTAGACACTGTTTAAACCAAGTCTGTATAGAGCTGAGTAGCAAATTAATTTCATGGCACAGTGTTATCACTAAATCAACTCCATTCATGAAGCAATCCAGGACAGACAATCACTCTCCTTGGGACAGGTTAGAATGTAAATGAAAAACAAAGAGGTAGGTCACAGAGGATTGAATATTACTGGGAAGTCATTGAAAAAAGCTGACTCCTGCTCAGAAAGGCTCTTGGATGAGAGCTTCTATCCCTGGTGTGATTTTGAGCTAGAGAAGAAACATTACATGTAAGGATAATTTTAATATGCATAGGATGTCACTGTGCCACAACATAATGGAAATTAAAGTCTTTCATTGTATCAGTTCTTTGAGAGGGAAAGAAAAACAATCAGTGAGCAGTTTCAATGCTACAGAGTGGAATTAAGATGATTAGTAATGAAGGGTAGTAAATAGGATTACTTCTGAATTGTTTTCTATACAGAAAAATATAATAAAAATATTGCCAAAACAAGTATTTGTGAAAATTCATAGCTGGGTTCATTCTAAGGTTTATGTAACAACTTAAGAGATTTATATTTTAAATCTATGATACTGAATGTATTTGACGAGAGTCAATAAACTTACTCTATGTTTAAGCCTATATAAATCATCACTCTAGAAACAGTATTATATTTAAAAGATATATAAATATGTTGTGATTTATAATATTCTCAGAAACTCTTCTACTGAAAAATATATAAATTAGGACCAGAGAGATGGATTAGTAGATAAAGTTCTTGCCACACAAAGGATGGGGAGTTTGGAAGAATCCACATAAAGCCCCGTCTAGTGAGCCCATATATAATCTCAGCACACCCACAGTGAGCTGGGAGGAGGAATCGAGAATATCCTGAAGCACTTGCCTATTGCCTGGTATCTACAGAGTAACAATGGAGATCCTGTCTAGAGCAAGGATGAAGACAAGGACCCACACTCAAGGTTGTTCTCTGACCTCCCCATGCAATTACACACACACACACACACACACACACACACACACATACAATAAACACAATACATGCATCACAGTAAATATACATACATATATATATATATATATATGTGTGTGTGTGTGTGTGTGTGTGTGTGTGTGTGATTTATTCATTGCTGACCAGACCAGCCTGGTATTCATGTATGCAGTTTTCTAATGAAGCACTCTTCCTTGCTTCCTTGACAGGCACGATACACTAAATGCAAATAGTACCTTAGTGGGAATTTCTTCCACTTACTCATCTTTTTCACAGAAGCAGAAGACCTCTTGGAAACTTTTGGTTAAACAACATTTAGAGGTAAATTTTTTAAAAATTAGACAACACTCAGAAAAAAAAAAAGCCCCATCGTTCTTCATTAAGCTCAGTTTGGGGGCAATAGTATTTTTACATCAAAGTTTAAAAGGAACATTTTCTAAAAGATTCTTGAAGAACTATAGATATAGACAGAAAATATTTATCTTTTCATTCACATTTTAAGTATTTTTTGTTTGTTTGTTTGTGTTTTGGTAAACTGAATGTTTTTAATTCTGTCTTTCAAAATCATCCCAGAAAGTCAGATCTTATGTTGAAGTTCTATTATACTGTTTTTCAGTGTATGTAACCCATTTGAACAAATGCTTGAAATCTGAAAATTCGAATTCAGGAAATGATAAGATGGCTACAAGATGGCTCTGGCTCTATTCTGTGATCAGAGACAAAGGAGGAAGTGTGGGCCTCAGCCATTGTTCTTCCCCTTTTGCACTCTATTCTCAACTCAGAGACCTTGGGAAGGAAATGCTTGCTGGGTCCTATGACTGTTTCAGTAATGGCTACTGTAACTCACACTTTGATTTGTCTTGGATCACTGGTACATATGATGGATTGTGATTGCTACACATTCCAGAGGTTTCCCAAGGTTACCCGGGGAGGGTTAATATTCAGTTCACCCACAGAACTTACAATGTGGAAGATGTTTCTGTTAGGTATTCCACAGTATTTGCTGAAAGTTAGAAGGCAGAGTCTATATACTCTCAGAAAGAGCATCCGTATTCTGTGGGATTCCCATGACTATGCATGGCTCATCCACAGCAAGTGTATATGTCACGTAGCAGGCAAATTGGGGTTCTGTTGATGATGAAACACACATTAGGCTTTCTCAGGAGGTACAAAGAATGGGAACAAAATATGCCATCTGCCAAAAACAAATAAATAATATTTCCAACGGGCACCCACTTTTTCATAACATTCAGAATTTTATTCATTCTATTGACTGTGATATTTTCACATAAGTAGAATGCAGCCCCATTTTCCACAGAGATCTTCTTACTCATACTAGAGACAGTGGTATAGTTTACTGTGTTCATGGGTTGGGTCTGTGCCAGTTATCTCTTCCTAATTAAGCTTCTTTGTTGAGCTTACCTCTGCCACACCTGACTGAATGCCAAACCAAAGGGCAAGATGGGGTATGTTCCTTAGTGAAGGAAGGTCATAACCCTTGTTCATTTTGATTAAAAGCTGGTAGTCAATGTGTAGAGGGTTTCTAGATGAAACTGGAAGAAATGTCTTTTCTTTGTGTAGAAAGAATTCTAGTATCATTAGCCAAAATATATGAAGTGTTTTGGGTCATCTCAATGATCAAGCAGTTAAAGGAGCTTGCTGCAAGTCTGACAATTTGAGTTCAGTCCTGAGGCCCACATGGAGGAAGGAGTGAACAAATCCCTGAAGGTTTTCCTGTGACTGCTACAGAAGCACTGTGTCCCAAGAAGAAAGAAAGGTATTCCACCATGGTATAATGTTCGTTTTGAAGAGCAGAGATCAGCAACAGGTATTTTCACACAGCTATATGATGACATAGTGTATCATATTCAGTTACTGTGAGAAGGCTGAGATAGGGTGATCAAGAAGTTCAATAAGATACGTAAGTCAAAGAATTTTGTTGTGGATCAAAAGTCTGTGTTCCCTCAAAAGTTGCACAGTGAATTGCTTGCCTCCTGCCTAAAATATTTTGAGAAGAGATCTTTGGGTGGTAACTGGTCTTCAATTAGTTTCTGAAGATAGGGTCCTCATGGTGAGGTCAGTGGATTTCTATGAAGAGAAAGGGAAAGATTTCGTCTCTCTACACATATGCTTGAAAGACAAGTCATGTGAGAACAGATCAGAAAGACAGATGACTGCAAGTTAAAAACTTTACTGATGTGCTGAATCATCAAGAACCTTCAAACTGGTCTTCTAGTCTCCAGAGTTGAAAGAAAATTAATTTATTTGAAGCCATTCTAGCTTAAGATATTTTGTCGTGGCAACCCAAGCAGGTAAAGACTGGCCTAATAAGATTACATAAAAGGACATACAAATACATAAAGCATCCTTAAAAGAGGAAACCAATAGATAGTGGCCCTGAGATAGTCCTGTCCCCGTTTCATGGGACTTCTGGGATGCCTGTGTGGACCAGCCACGTGAGCAAGGCACAGGTACAGAAGGCGATTCAGAAAGTGAACAGAAGAGGCAGTCTTCTAGAACATTAATGCATCCTAGTACTTGGAAATTGCATCAATGGACACTATCAAGACATGCTTTTATATGTGATGATGATATTCTGTGTAGTGAAGTTCATATTTTTTAAGTATACATGTGTGGTGTTCATATGTGTATATATATTCATATATGTATGCACAAAAATGTGGGAGTGTGAGAATGTGTACGCATATGCATGTGGAAGCCAGAAGTGACACTGGATGTTTTTCTCTATCACTCTGTTTTATTTACTGAGGCAAAATTTCTGAATCTGGGGCTCATCTATTGAGCTAACTAGATAGCCAGCTTATCCTAAGGTTTTCCCTCTTTCTACCTACTGAGTAAACTATGGGATTATGGGCAGACAGTTTCGTCCACTCTGCTTTCATGTGGGTTGTGGGGCATATGAACTGAGTTCCACACTCTTGAATGGCAGGTGCTTTATTCACTGAGCTATCTCCTCAGCCCCAAAAATTACATATTCCTATAGCTAATACAACTTCTGTGGTGAAATACCTCAGCTCTGACCATAGCTAGGCCATGCCCTAGCTAAATCTAACAGTTAACTCAAAGTATAGGAGTGGAAAAGTTTGATCAAGGTTTCAGTTTAAGAAAAGGCCAGAATGCAAATGGTCACCATGAATAATAGCTGATTTATGGCTTCTGTATTTTCTGCTTGACTTGTTCTTATATAATAGGAACTTCTGAAGGGTCTCACTAACTCTAAGGCTTGGGAACTTAAACTTTTCACTCTTAGGTATATATTTTTTTCTTTTCCTCGTGTATATAAGACTGACTCTGAGAAAGACTTGCACTACACTTGGGACAAATTTGCCCAGTGTGGTCACTGACTATTAAAGACTTTCTCATGTCTGACTGGCCTTTGATGGTGAAACACCTCACAACACTTCTTTTCCTAAATTACCTTGGCTTCCCTGAACTTGGGAAGGTGTCATAGATATGTCCACCTGACCCATTGCAGGCTTGTTGGATAGGAAGTTAGCCTCCTACAAGGCAGTGGGGAATGACAGACTCCAGGTTCCAGACCACCTCCATTAGCTTCCCCCAGTGATGAACTGTCTCCTGAGAAGTATAAGATAAAATAAACTCTTTCCTCCCCAAGTTGGTTTTGGGCAGTGTGTTTGTCACATCAATAGAATGTAAACTAAGACATGTGTCTAGTGTATAAACCTCAAAGCTGGTTCATTACCACATTCTCCCTGAAGATCCACCTCTTCCAGCTAGCCCCAACTCCCAGATGTTTCACAATTTCCCAAAACAGAACCACCAGCTGGAGAACAGGTATCCCAACACTTGAATGGAGCAATTTTAATGTATGTTTTTATTGAATTTTTGTGCATTTTATACAAAACATCTTACTCGACTTTATATACTCTCCCCCATCTGAACGCTCTTGTGATACCCCCCTCCCACTGGATTTAATGCATTCTGTATACTTGTTAAGGTCTAACAAGTCAAGTTAGTTTACCTAGATGTCCCTTAGTTTAAGTTCATCCACTGAGGTCTAGTCAGTCCACCTAGAATCTCTTCATTTAAGAAGGCAGAAAATCAATCAATGGTCTAACTAAAACTTTAAGCCTAGTACCCACAACAATGATTGATACAGCAAACTATATTGGGGCAGTATTGGCATTTTTTCTCCGGGGTAATCAACAGCTTCTTAATTTGACTTAAAGACCCCTCAATGAAAGGAAACTCCCACGTGACACTGTAAGCATAGCCAAAAACACATAGCTGGAGAGGTCATGGATCCTAGATAAAACCCTAAGTCTGTCCCATCCCTAGACAAAGGTAGTTTCTTACTATATGTTAACTATGAATCCTTAACTATTCAGAAAAGTATGCCAGGCATCACTCATCAAAAATTTTCATTTGCAAAAGAGATTATTACAGAGTTCCTCAACTGGTAACACACAGAGAATAAGGGTCTTGGAGATGCCCAGCTTTTAGTCACATATTTACAATGGAATCTCAACACCTAACATTCACGGAACGCAGTGGAAAGAGTGGTAAAGAGAACATTGTTGCATCTCTCGACTCTCAGCAGCAAAGCTTCCTCATGCAACACAAAGGCCACAAATGGCCATGCTGTAGGGAATAAGAGTTTGCAGAGTGTGGGTCCCTGGACAAGACTCAGACATTAAACTTTACTCGCCCAGTGCTCAGGGACCATTGTTGAGATGGAGCCAGCAGTGGGAGGAGATTCATGACCACAGGGAGGCAGAGTCCTATAGACTCCTAAGACCTTGTTCATATGAACTTGCAGCAATGGTGTCAGTGTGCATAATACCCATGCAAACTCAATTAGACAAAAACCCAGAATAGACCTGGGGAATGGACAGCAGGCCCACCCTTAGCCTATTGGCAGCTGCGTACTTCTGGGTGAGGGAGGGTTGAGTGCAACATTTTATATCTAGATTTTAACAATGGAGAAGTCTGACTTTATAGAAATACATGAACCATGTCTTTTTCAATTATAAAATAACCGAGATCTATTTAACCTATGGTTTTAGAGATGTATGGGGAAATCTACTTCAGCTCAGCTCTGGTGAGGATCTCTGGGTGGATGGGATCATAGCAGCTTAAACAGGAGTGAGAGGGAGACCTCAGTGTCAGAAAGGAAGCCACAGGCTGGGGAGGGGACATTTTCACTCTTTTAATAACCACACATCACTAGGTTCGTTAGGAACAACACTGATACCTTCTTCATGAAATGCCTAAATGCCTCCTGCTAGGAGCCACTGTTTAAAATCCCCAAACTAGGACAGCACCTCGTCAATACCAAGGACTAGGCTTCTGAAACTGGGAAACAGAATACAGCTAAATCACAGCAACAAGCAATTTGACTTTGAGAGCAGAAAAATAGTGCATGGGTTATAAAATTAAAACCCAGAGGAGGATTCAGAAAGTCAGAAAAGTGAAGTGTCAAGTCTTAGAGTAAATGAAGGAAAGAATATTGCTGGGGAGATCCGATGCCTCTGAAATACCCAGCCAGGACCCAGTAAATACTCACAGATGGTTCCCTTTTGTTTTCTTTTGGTTATTAGCAACTGAAAAGCCATTCTATATGAACTCTCTGAGCATTTTCTGTGCCTCTGACAGTGTTGGGGCTTATGGGTTATGAAGACTAGGAAATAAAAATATGATAAATCACCTTTGCCCTCAAGACTCAAGATTCTAGAGCTCCCGATATTGCTGTCCAAAGCAATGTTCTTAGGTTTTGGTTTTTTTTTTTGTTGTTGTTTTTTTTTTTTTTTGAGTCACAGAACCCACTGAGAACATAATTACAATTACAGACTCAGGAAAATGCATCTATGCACAAATGTACGTGAATGTCATGCTTCATTTCAGGGGTTTGAAAAGCCTCAAATCCCTTGGTTATGCACACTTTGTGAAACCTTGGAAAGCTTCCTTTCGTCACTTTTGAAAACAGAGCTGTAGTTTTATAATTTACAGAGTCCAGATGCTAGCTCTCACTTGTACCTCTTCCCTTCCGGCTGACTGGAGGGAAACAATCACAGCTTGCCTCTAACCTAAATAAATAAGCACTTCCCTGAGTGCATCAGCTCCATTGCTGCCGATGTCACATTGGATGAATGGGTCACTTGGGGCTCAGCGGGGCCAGGTCATGCACCATGCCGATCAGCCATTCTTTGCCCTGCCCTTGCCACTCAGAGAAGCTTCTCCGCCACTCTGCCTGTTTGGAAAATCCACACTCCCATTAGGAGGCCTTGGGATCACAGTGAGGTCTAATGTGCATTGGACTAGCTTGCACAGGAAAGGAGCAGGCTGTGCCTTAGACGATGCTAGTGCGAAGTCTATGGGTGCTTTGAGTGACTGATGTGAAATTAAAGATGTGGTGGAAGGAGCGGTTCTTTCAAAAGGGCTGTATATCATGAGGAGAATACGGAAAGTAGATGGGGGAGGCCGGTGCACACACCACAGGGATGCTACTTGAGTAGGAGAATAGAGGAAACAGTAGAAGCCAGCAGCAGGCAGAGAGAAAAGACCTACGTATGGAAAGTCACACGGCTGGAGGCTGGTTCAGCAGCTAAAGTGCTTGTCGTCTTCCAGAGGACCCGAATTTGTTTCATAGTACCCACATTAGGAGCTCAAAACCACCTGTAACTACAACTCCAGGGATCCAATGTCCTCTTCTGTCTTCCCTGGGCATCACTACACATGGGTACATACACACAGAGAGACATACACATACAGAAATGCACGTATACACATAAATAGAAATTTCAAGAAAAGATTACAAAAAAAAAATTAAAGACAGTCAGAATGGTTGACAAAAAACCAAACCTACTATCAAGACAGCGCTATGTAAAAAAATGTCAGATCAGGACAGGGAAAGCAAATCTAATGTGCACAATCCTCAGGGCATGGGGAACCAAGGACATAACTGGGCTCCTTCCCTGGCAGAAAAGAAGAACTCTTCTGTCACTGCTGGAGATTGTTTTGCATTCTGAGAAAGTCAGTTGGTCCAAAAATGGATGATTGTATGAATTCTAGACCACACTTTGCATAACACTTACATGAATAATAAGGTAAAAACTACTGAGTCATCCAAAGTGAACTAAAGTCCCATTTTACTCAGTGATACCAGGGCTTTATTACTGAAATTGCTCCAATATTTGCTCATCACTCCTGGCCACTCTCTGACACCCACAGTGATTCTAAATCATCGATCTTCCTTCGGACCCAAAATTCTGCAGCTCTACTCAACCCCACTAAGTTACTGCTGGTAGGAAACATGAAGAACACTGGTGATATGGGAGATGGAAACAAAATAAAGATGAAGAAAGACTGAGCGGGAGACACGACTCCGCAGTTGAGAGCACACACTGCTCTTGCAGAAGACTCAAGTTCAGTTCACAGCACCCACACTGGGTGACGGACACTTGCCTTTAATGCAACTCTAAGAGATCTGACTCATTCTTCTAGCCTTCATAGGCATATACTCCCTCAAAGACACACACACACACACACACGCACATGCACACATGCACGCACGCACACAGAATGAGAGAGAGAAATGAATTTAAAATTTTAATTTTGTTTAATTTTTTAAAAAGAATGAGAGAGAAATGAATTTTTAAAATTTAAGTTTATTTTTTAATGAAAGAGAAATAGTTCACTGCTTCAAAAAAAACCCAACTATGCATTCTCAGTCCTTTTAGTGGCTTTTAAATTTTTTATTTTATTTATCTATTACTTGAGTGTTTCATGCAAGTACAGATTATACTTTGATCACACCTACTGTTTCTCCTTCCATCTTCTCATAGAAACCCCCCACATTCTCCTCCAAATTTCTTATCTCTTCTTTTTTTTTTCTTTATAATCCACGCAGAACAATTAGAGCTATTCTATCATCACAGTTGTGTGGCCCCCTCCTTGGTAGAATGTTCAATGGCTTGATCTTGTGAAGTTCTTCTGAAGGCAACCACAGCTGCCATAAATGAGCTGGGAAACTTTTAAAGACATTGCTGCCTGGAATGTGACCAGGACAGTCGCACGATGCTTGTGGGGGACCTTCACAGAGATACAAGTGAGAATCCCTGACTGGCCTCTTGGATTTTGATTGGCAACGTCACCTGCTGCCAGGGAACAAAACACTCGGGAGAGCTCTAGAGCTTTCAAATCTAGACAGGCTTTCACTGCACCACGCTGAGGGGAGAAAGAAGTCCTCCTGTGAGTATGCTGTCTTCACTCCTCACTGTCAAAACTTAGCAAAGGAACAGACACTTCCTGGGAATTGTTTCAGAGAAGATTAACTGGATCTATCCGTGCATTTAAACTTACCTTCTCAGAATTATAGAAAATAAGTCTATGGGGCATGTGCACCCCTCCAGCTCTAAGGTGACCACATATCACTTGTGTATCCTGCTGACTAATGAGGACATCTGGAAGGCCAGGCATTTTATGCTCTGACTAGTAAGGGGGAGACGATTTCTAGAGAAAACAACATAACACAAAGATTCTGAACCAAGGGGTAGAAATCAATACTAGCGACAGAATGACTAGGAGGAGAAGACAAAGGAAAGGACAGGCGAGAAGAGCCAACATGACCTTGGGGAAGCTAAGCCTCTGAATGAGAACCTTTTAGAACATTTGTCAAAGTTCAATGTGAAACACCAAAGGTTGACAAGCATTTTCTGTGTCCTTTAGTAGTTAATCTTCACTGGATCAAACCTAGACTCTCCTAGCAGACATGCCTCTGCCATGTCTGTGACAGCACTTCCAGAGAAGTTTAAGTAGAGAGGGGAGCCCCACCCCGATGTGAATGGCAGCATCTCATCCGATCATCCAGGACTAACCAGAAAGCAAAGTGAGTTGGGCTGGCATTCATCTCTCTCTGCTTCTTGACGTAACTGCAGTGAGATCAGCTACCTCCAGTTCCTCCTGTCATCGTGGTAGACGACACCCTGATACTGCCAACAAAAATAAGCCCTTCCTTTTAACGTTATTTAGTCACAGCAGTGAATATAATGATGGACTTAACCCCAAATGCAAGAGTGCATGCATGACACTGCTGATATCCAAGGAAGAACTTTAAACCAATTGAATAGTAAATTGGTGAAGGATGACGGAGTGTAAGCACTCCATCTGGAGGACCGTCAGGAGATGAAGTAGTTGCTCTTGCTCACACTGTCAGAATGTGTACCTCCAGTCCTTCCACCTGTTCTCCAGAAGACAGCTGACGAAAGAGACATGTCTCTCCTTCCAAATGGACATCAAAGATTGTAGAAGCCCCCCAAATACACTAAGCTTAATAAAAAGCAAAGTAGAATCCTTAAATTTATATTTACATGAGGTTATGAAAATTTTGTAATAAATCAAAGTTACTTGAACTAAAATAGCTTTTAATTTAGAATGGACATTTTATATTTTTAGCTATCACATGTTAAACCTAAATATAGACATGGTGTTTGGGGTAGGTTCTGGATAATGACTGTTATAGATAAATTGTTCTCAGATTTATTTATTAAGTCTATACATCCATTTCTGCTCTGTATAATATGAAAAGATAGACAGATGAATAGATGGATGCATAGACAGATGTAGTAGATTTAGACAGCTAGATAGAAAACACGTAGGTAAATGATATGAAGGAATATAAGCAACAGATAAAAGGTAGGTATTAGAAATTGGTGAATAGGAAGATAGGAAGTTAGATAAATAGATAATCGATAATTAGGTGACAGATGTCGAGGTTTATCAGATACACATGTAAGTAGACAGATAATAGGTTAGATGAATACATAGACAGATGTTATATAGACAAATGATAGGCAGCTATTTAGGTAGATAGTCAGACAGACATATTGTTGATACAGAGTAAGACTTGTTCCTGCTCTCTTGGGTCTTATAGTTTATGGTAAATATTCACAGTGAACTACACAGGATGTTGTTCAGCCAGTGATTCAAACCTGAGGAATTGAAATGTGCTGTCTGTAACCTGGTTCATGAGAGCTGTGAAAATGATCACCATCATTGCCTTTCAATTCCTCAGTCATTAGTGTAAGGAGATAGACTGCACTAGAGTATCTAAGCCCATATAAATTGGATCTCTGCTCAGAATTAGCCTACTTTCTGGTGAGCAGTCATAGACGTAAACAAAAATAAACAGAGAAAGTCCAGGAAACATTTATCAGTGAGTGACATATGTCTTCAGTGTTGTTGGAGCAGGCACAATCATAAGCTCTTACATTTGCTTCCCATTGTCCAATTGCATGCACTACCACATTCATTTCTTCATTTTTGTGTGTATTTGTGTGTGTGAGAGAGAGAGAGTGAGTGAAAGACAGACAGACAGAGACAGAAAAAAAGAGAGAGATACAAGGAATGTGTGTCTGTGAGTCCGAGAGCATGTGTACCACTTTGAGAATGTAGGGCTCGGAAGACAGCCTTTCAGTGAAGTTCTTTCTGCCTTTTTTGAGAGAGTCTCTTCACTACTGCATAAACCAGACTAACGAATCCACTGATTTCTGGAGATTATTCTGTTTGTGTCTCCCATTTCCCATAGACACACTGGAATTACAGACAGTTTTGCTATTGCATAGAACTATGGGTTTTGGGACTATGAACTCAGGTGATCAGGCTTTTGCTACAAGTACCTTTTACTGCTGAGGCAGGTCTCCAGCTCTCTTTTTAATTCTTCAGTACTCCATTGTGACTTGAGATCTAATCCTCATTTTATGGATGAGGAAATTGAAGACTCATACTGGTTAAAGGACCTTGCCTAAGGCCAGAAGTTAAGTCTCAGGACAGGATGCAGACCCAGTGCCATGCTGCATTCAGACAGAGATGAGCTTTATTACAAGAAGCGTAGTTCCAGCAGCACACGGTGCTGGCATATCATCTGCAGAACCATAGCATGATGTGTCAATTTTCTGATTCTTGATACTTGTAGGTAATTGCACTTGGGAATATTTAGACATGATGGAATTTGCTGCTTTCCCCACCTCCCGAGTCTGTGATTGTCCACAGTCACAGGAACAGCAACAGGACAGGAGGACAGGTTTCTTGTTGAAGGAAAATCTTAATTGACTGCCCCATACATAGCAGTAAATATTTTCTCCCAACTCTGGCCTTGGTGATTTTTAGAATTAACATTTTAGAAAGACTAGAGAAAGAGCTGCCATAGGACATCAATTCTGTATTTGGATTGCTTCCATGGTAAAGAGATGGTTCTATAATTACTTTGTTACAAAAGTCTAAGACCTTCTTACTGATTAATTGTGGATGGAATGATAAAGTACTTTCCTATATCCCCTCAGAAGGACACTTTTTGTTGTTTCTTAGGAAATAAAACATTAGATTAGATTTTTATTGTGCTTTACTGGACTAAAATTTAGTTAAATTCTTTATGATTCTATTGATCGGCTCTTTGCAAACCCTAGTTTATGGAGATGTTGTGCATTTTTGTCTTTTTCTGTGTCTTTCACGGATATTTAAGTAGGAATTTGGGAGATGATGCATCAGTGGCAACTAGCCCAAGTGCCATTTTACATGAAAATCCAATGGAAATTTAATTTAATGGCACTACAAAGGTTAATTTCACAATATTTTCTTTTCCCATCAAGTGTCTCTTCTTCCCATTAGGCATATTCAGGTAGTACAAATTCTATTCCAATTTCAATTATGACAGTTGGGGAGCCAGGCTCGTGACCTGTGTTCTAATTTACAAACAATGAAAATGTAAATGCTTGAATTATTAACACAGAGGGAGAGATAGGCTTAGAATGGAGACCTTTGAATGAGGGACCGATTCCCAGCAGTCGAGTTACTTGTTGTCTGGAATGTTCTATATGTACTCTCTGTGGTTCTCAGTGCCTGTACATTGCTTGGTGCTGGGACTCCTTTCAAATTCTCTTTACTATTGTATGCTGTCTGCATCGCCAAGCAGTGCATCTGTGAACGATAACAAGGTTTAAATTTTAATTGTTTTTAAAGAATCACTTTTGCTTTTAAAGTCAGTCACCCCTACATTCTGTTTCTTACCTGTCTTTTGCTTTATAAGATCTGGTAAGATATCTAAACTCATTGAGCAAGTTTTCCTGAAACTCCCTTGCCAGCTGTTTGTAAGGATTACAGTAGATAAATGATGACCAAACACACCTGATATACAGTAACTGCTCATTACTGAATGAAACATTTCTTTACTTCCCTTTCTTCTTCCTTCAATGATCATATATTAATTAAATTCTTCAAGCATTCTTCCATTAGATGATATGTATTCAGTGTCCACTCTATTACCAGAAAACTAAGGGTTAATATTATTTTTAAAAGATTCCAAGGGACTAGAGAGATTGCTCAGTGGTCAAAAGTACATGCTGCTCTTCCAGAACGAGTTTGGTTCTCAGTATCCATGTCACACAGATCATAGTAGCCTGGAACTCTAGCTCTAGGGAGTCTGACACTCTCTTCTGGACTCAAGCACACCCACACATACATGGCATACATCCACATAGACACAAAAACATACAAATAAATAAATGTTTTAAGTTAAAAATGAAAAACTCCATGACAATTAAAAATCTTGCAGACTAAAGAAATAAAAATGCCTCCAGCGTTTCCCTGGTATTGTGAATGACTACAATAGAAACTTCAAAAAGTTAACCTTTCATATTTGCATTTCTAACATCAGACTATTAAACACACAAGATACATGGGTTGTGTTGATTCAATGTTTCCATTCTCTTATTCCTGTGGGTATCATTCCCATGTCTGAGATCATGAGCACATCATCAATATGGGTTCCAAAGGTACATGGAACTTTACCATAAATCTTATACTTATTTAGTAAATATTCATTTTTCTTCTTCAATGCCCAATGGAGAACCTGTTAACTACCCACGGCTACTGCTGTATTTGAAACATGCTGTGTTAAAACTAGGATGTGCTGTAAGAACACCCCTACCAAATTTCAAAGACTTCATGTAAAACGAGAATCTAGGTATCTCAATACTTTTAAAATATTTTCAGTATGTTGAAATGATGTATGTGTAGAGCTTATACAATAACGCATATATTATTCAAATTAATGCCCCCTGCTTCTTTTTTATACACATGGTTGTTTCTAGAACATTTAAAATGATTTGCATGGGTCTCACTGGTGGCTCACATTTTGTTTCTGTACTGTTCTGCTTTGACAGCAGCTCACAGCCCAGCAGGACTTACAAATAAGTAAAAGAGAATATGCAAAAATAATAAGGTAGAAACAGACCATGTCTTCAGAGCAAGTATGTTAAAGGAATGCTTCCAAAAACTGAGCCTGGCTGGAAGTAACAATAAATACATATATAAAAACTGAGCTGAGCCTGTTAGAGTCTTACCTAGAGAAACTGATCTTCATAGGTCAGTCAAGTAGCATCGGCAGTTAAAACTAAGAGGAGAAATAAAGAGGGTGAGGAAAGGCCTGGCCTTGTCCCTCCGTGGTCCCTGAGGAAGCTGAGTTCAGCAGGAGCTTGATAAGTAAGTTAGGGGTACCCTGAGATGAAAATACTGTGAACAGGATGAGGAAGGAAATCAGACATAGGGTGCCATGGGTACTGCTAGAGGGACTGATAGGTCTAGACAACAAGGAGATATAGAGAGCTCACATATGTACACATTTGTATAAACAACAAGTAGGCTGACCTCAAAAGTGCTTTCAGCTCCATTTGGTTTCTGATTCTGTACATTTTTGCCTAGAACCTCTGTTATTGAATTTATCTAAACTGAGCACGACACCTTCTTGGTTGTTAGTCGGTATGTCAGTGTCAAGAGACAGAACCCATACTGATGATGTGCTCATGATCTCAGATATGGGAATGATACCAACAGGAGAAAGAGAAGGGACAGAGGTGTGCCCCACTATACAAAGACATGAACCATTCAACACCTGCTGTTCAAATGCCTCAGCTAAATCCCCAGATGACACATGCTAGAGTACCGGAAGCCCAAGAGAGATTTTTCATCATGCAAAGCTGTCTATTTCATTGTAGGCAGACAACTCACCATGGTCTGTTGACTCTACTGTCTTACAGGCAAGGTACAAACTGCCATATTTTTTCTAGACTATTTTTTCTAATGAATGTTGGTTGGAAGGTTAAAATAGTATCTCTCTCCAGAGAAAATGACAGAAGAATTTCTCTTCCTAAAATAAGAAAGATAATATGTCTCTCTGGGCAAAGAACAGATTTGCTTTCAGACCATTTAAAAAGATTTAGGTTTGCAGTCTTAGGCTTCATCATGCAAACCTATCATATAAATAGTATTTATTGGGCTCTTCTACACTGTCCTGTGAGAGAACAAGTAAGTGATGTAAACAGGAACTTCCTGTCACTTTCTTTGCCATGAGCAATAATGTCCTTAGTCTTTGACATAGAAGCTTTCCATCTTCTATCACTTTAAAACTGTGGGTGAAATTATAGAGTAATATCTAGTGTCCAAGACAATGTGTGAGAGTCATGTGATGCTCACAGTCTAGACAGGAAGCTGTTTATCCAATACTCACAATCAAGGAAGCTGTAGGGTATATATAGTACATGGCATTACTCACAAATATTGACAATTTTTCATGCTTGTCTCTATTACTCTATTATGACTATTATAGACATACTTGGATCATTTTGTAATTTTACCAAATGAAATTTAGAAATATATTTTCCGCTTTATTTAAGAATCTACATAGTCTACCTAACCTTTCTATGCAGTCAGTGGAGCTGGAAAGATTGCTCATGGTTAAGAATGATTGCTACTATTGCAGAGAACCAGACTTCAGTTCTCAACACCCATGTATGGTAGCTGACAACTGCCTGTAACTCCAATTCCAGGTGGTCCAATGTCTCCAGCTTCCACAGGCACCTACACACACACACACACACACACGCACACACACACACACACACACACACATACACACCTGTTAAAAATAAAAATAAATCTGAATAAAAGAAAAGTTGTCAAATTCAAATTGAAGTATCTTTAGAATAGACAGTAGTATCTCTAGGAACTGAGGAGAGACTAGACCATGTGTAGCTATTATTTCTCTAAAATACTCTCCCTCAAAGTGAAGGCAAGAAACAGAGTCACAGCACTATCAAATATGCATATTATGTGTTAATAAAAATGCATGTGTTGTGAGATGTGCTTACATTGTATTTTGATAAGTTTTTATAGCAATATATGATTTTTGAAATTGGGATAGTGTGTTGGCACAGTGCGTGGCTCCCATTGTGTACTGCTGAGGTCACACTTTGCTGGATCTGATTCAGAGTGCCTCACAGTATGGAAAGCAGTGAATTATCCTCCAGGTAGCATTGGTTCAAGGGTTGTTCCGTGTAACTATTAACATATCATTTGACAGATCACAACCTAAATATATTTCCTCCTAACAGCTGAATAGCGAAAGCTGAACTTGTAACCAGAGGGGCTTAGATTCACAGAACCACATTTATAAGAAGTGCTTGTGTGACCACAAATATAACCACGTATAGAGGATCATTTTCTCACACTATCATGACCATTTTCTTGATGTGAAAGGTAAAGGACACGATGACACAGTTCTTTGCCTTAATCAGGACTTGGAAGAAACCCTGGGATAGAGGATATTTCTTCAGACCACAAGAAGGTCTGCTGCATCCATAGGATTGCTTTGGTTGGTCAGACCACGTCTCTCATCTTCTCTTTATCCCCGCCTCCTCCGTTTTTCCTGTTAGAGCATTCCATGAGCATTTCTTTCTTTCTTCTTAGTTACTAAATTTATACAGATTAGTTTTAGATGCATCTAAAGAGAAAATGTACAAAGTAGCATCAAGGATGGTGCAACTAACCTGATAATTCTATATGTACATATAACTCTAATGAGCATAGCTTATATAATACGAGAAATAGCTCTCATTGCAATGCATTAAGTTGGCCTGGATATGTTCCTAAACAATGGAAATGAATATTTTTCCATGAGAAGAAATGATTGACACGTACCATGGATATATAATATTCTCTAATATAACTATAATAATTTATAGCTATAATAGCAATAATTATTGAGTTACAGTTATACCAGGTAATTATCAGGATTCTTTTACTTCCCACTCATGTTTTGATCACGGTTTGATGGCTGTCCTTCAAGCCCCTGTATCATTTGAAGATCTCCACAAGAACACTTGTATAAGTACTAATTTCTTGCTCAGTAGAGCAATATTTCCTTAGCAAACTTGGTCTTTAAATTTAAAATACCTAACCAGTTACTAACACAAAATGGGTTTTCTAACATAATAGTTATTGAACTAATTAGAACAGTATTATAAATTAAGAGTTCTCTAGAATGTTTTTACTTCTCAGATAATTCACTAAGCATCTGAAATTGAATGGATGGGTCACATGTACAGGAATATACAAAAATCCTAAAAACCTTACAGTTTGTTGTACAGAGTGTGTTTATGTTAGTAATTATAGGAAAAGAGAAATGCCATAAATTTCCACTCTTCAATTATGTTTTTGTCCTTATCTTTCTATATAGGATAAGAGGCAGATGGGGGTCTGCAAAGGGGGCTCAGCAGGTAGGAAGGCTTGCTAAACTTGCAGTGGGTTCAATTCCCAGCACCCACATCAGGGGACCCAGAACTGTTACAATAAATTAACTTTTACAGCATGAATATAATTTTGACTAGACTTTTACCTAATCTTGCAACCAAAAAGTTACCATTTACAACATAAACAAGGTCACTGAGTTAGTGCTTCTCTTGAGACCCAGGTATATTTCTTCTCAATGTATATTTTTATTATTTTTTGTGCATTTCATACATTTAAGTCATATTTAGACTCCCACATTCGCACTCTCCATTGCCCTCCCCCAACAGATTTCATGTTTCATGTGTGTGTTGTGTGTGTGTGTGTGTATTAATGTCATATATTTTAAGGCCTACCCAGTCAATTTTTTGTACCCAAATGTCTGTCAGTGCAAGTTCATGAACTGGAGTCTAGTCAGGCTATCTAGAAGACCTTAAAGATCAGCTTAGCTTAAAGCAGAACAACTCTCCCTCATCCAGCAATAATCATCTGCCAGTAATTCCACCCTAAGATTTTGGCCTGCTGCCTATTTCTCCAGTTCTGTTCTGTGTTTTTGTCTAATTCAGTCTGCATGGATCCTTGTGCAGGCTGTCACCATTGCTCCAAGTTCATACAAGCAAGTTACCTGAAAGTCTCCTTATGTTCATGCACCAACCCTGGATCTTACAATCTTTCTGCCACCTCTTCAGAAATAGTCTCTGAACCATGGGTGAGTGAAGTTTAATATAAGACTCCTATCCAGGGACACACACTCTGGAGTCTCTTATTTTTTACACCTCGAACTGTTGGGGCCTTCTGTGTGCATCACACTCTGTTATATGAAGAAGCCTCATTGATGGCCATTGAAGGATGCACTATATTCCCTCTACTCCCATTCTACTATGAGCCATGAACCTCGGGTGTAGAGGTTGCACTGTGGATGTGCCACTTAGGGATGTGTACTTCACAGACCCTTATTCTCTGTGTATGACCAGTTGTAAAAATCTGTAATAGTCTCCATCTGTTGCCAAAAACAGCTTCTTTGATGAGTGGTGAATGGTATATTTGTGTGTATATATAAGGATCCATATTAACAAACAGTAAGAAACTGCATGTGCCTAAGGATATGAAAGAGAAAGGTTTTTCTCTAGGATATATGACTTCTCCAGCCATTTGTGTATTTAACTATGTTCACAGTACCACACATGAGTTCCCTTCCATTGAGAGGTCTTTAAGTCCAATAAGATAGCCGTTGGTTATCCCCAAGATAAAAATGCCACTACTGTACAACGTAGTTAATTATAATGGTCATTGTTGTGTTTCTTTGGCTTTACAACTGGGGTTGGACCATTGATTGATTTTTCTCCCTTAGCATCTTGCATAATATCCTCTGTAATTATGAGAGCTAGTCTTTGGGAGGAAGTTTCCAAGTCAATTTCAGCTCCATTGCTCCAAGTGCAGTTTCCAAAATATGTCCTATCTTCAGCAAAAAGGTCTTGTATTTGAGTTCCTGGAAGGGATCAAGGGCCGAGTCAATAGATAGCCTCTGTTATTTTAGGAATCTTTTGGACTACTGTGGGACCTGGGTCTATTGTGTAAAGGCATTGAATGGGCAGTGTGATCCTGGAGACCCTGAAGGGATGGCAGGTATCCTGGCCTGCTCTGCCTGAAGCTATAACCTAGGTCCCAGGAAGCCAATGCAGATATGACATCCTCATTTCTCAGCAGTTTCTTAATCTTATTCCCCACAAAAATCACCCCAGAACAAAGCCAGGTTTTGGGGTTTCATTTCCTCATTTCTAATTTCCATGTCAGTCCTACAACCTTCCCACCTTTATCTAAAGACCCCACCTTTAACTTTTCCATCTTCAATAATGTCCAGAAAGGCCTCCCTATATAAATCCCTGCCTTGGTTTCAAAAAGTGAGCTGTCTACTGACACAGTCTTCCTGTTACACTCGGGGCCCCCTGAGGACCTGTTCAATGACCCTCCATTCTCTGGGATGGCTGGAGGACAATGGCCATGCTGGAGACAGAGACCCACCCACAGACTACCCTGACCAACAACTCAAAAGGAGGTTTCTCCTGTCTGGAACTGTGTTTCTTGTTATATAGCCTTTAGGTGTGCACATGCACTCATGTTCAGATATTGTATGTGTAATTTTAGTAGGTTTTTGAGCTAATGCATCTCGCTTTGGTTTTGCACACGACCTAAACATTATCTCTCCTCTCTCTCTCTCCCTGCCTGACATCCAGCCTACCTCCCCTGTTAAAATATCCTTATTTTTCTCCTTAATGATACTTGTCTCCTATTATCCCTCCTCTGGAGCTCCTTCTTTTCCATTAACTCAATGGCTGCTTGCATAGCCTTACCTCCTTTCCTCCTTCCCTTCCTCCTAGTTGAATGTCCCCATTTTCCCCACTGGCACCATCTGTTTCCAACTATCCCCCTCATTGGGTTCTTTCTTTCTCTTTGCCTCCATGATGGTTTCTTTCCATTTACTGGCTCCTGAGAAGACATCAGGATGTACACTCAAATATAAAGATTTGGTGCTAAGATCCACAAATGAGGGAGAACATAAGTTTCTTGTTTTTCTGAGTCTGTGTTCCATCCATTTACTTGCAAATTTCATGGTTTTGTCTTTTTTTATTGCTGAGTAGAACTCCACCGGGTAAGTATACCACATTTTCATTATTTATTTGCCAGTTGAAAGACATTTATGTTATTTCCATTTCTAAGCTATTGTGAAAAGAGCAGCAACAAACATGGTTTTACAAGTATCTCTACAATAGCATAAGTCCTTGGGATATGCCAAGGAGTGGTATAGCCCAATCAAATGGTTTTAGTGTTTTAAGAGTGCTCTATGCTGCTTTCTCTAGTGGTTGCACCAGTTTGCAATCCCACGAGAAGTGCTATCTTTTGGTCTCTTGATCTTAGCCAGTCTGACTGGGGAGTGTTGATCATTTATAACACTTTTCTGGTGGTATTTTTTGGAATCTTTTACATATATCATATCATCTGCAAGTAGGGATGATCTGACCATTTCATTTCATTTCATTAGCACTTTTTTAATTTCTTTCTTTTGCCTTATTGCTATAGCAAGTGATTCAAGCACTATATTGATAAAGGAGTGGAGATAATGGATAGCCTTATCTTGTTCCTGATTTTAATAGTAATGCTTTGAATTTTTCTCCATTTGGAAATATGATGGCTGTGGGTTTGTTTTATATAGCTTTAATTATGCTGAGTTATATTCCATCCAGTCCAATTCCTTCTAGGAAGTTTAACATAAATGCATGTTGGACTTTGTGAAAGGACTTTTCTTCACCTATTGAGATGACCATGTGAGTTTTGTCTTTAAATTCATTTATATTATTTTTTAGATTTATTGACATATATATTAAACCATCCCCACATCTCTGGAGTAAATCTAGCTTGATTATAGTGGATGGTATTTCAAATATTTATCTGTATGTGGGTTTGAGAATATTTTGTTGAGAATTTTGCATTTCTGTTCATTTAGGATACAATCCTATAATTTTCTTTTTCATTTTGTCTTAATTGGTTTTATTATTAGAAGAATACTGGCTTCATAGAAGGAGTTTTGGCATTCTCCCTCTTCTATCTTCCTGAGTAATTTAAGTAGCATTGGTTGTAGATCTTCTTTGAATGTCTGGCAAAATTCTGCTGTGAATCCATCTGGCCCTAGGTTATTTTTATTTGAGAGATTTTATATTGCTGTTTCAATTTTCTTATTTGTTATGGATTTGTTTAAGCTGTTGATCTCTTCTTCATTTAGCTTTGGCAGTTTCCATGAATTTAGAAATTCATCCATTTCATTTTTGATTTTCAAATTTAATAGAGGGTAGATTTTTTAAGTAATCCATATAATGTTCTGAACTTTTGTTGTTGTTGTTTATTCTGATGTTTACCTTTTCATCTCTGATTTTGTTATTTGGATTTGGTTTTCCTTTCTTTTAGTTTGAAGTCTATTTTGTCAGATATGAGAATGGCAAGTCATGCTTATTTCTTAGTGCCATTTGATTATACTATTTTTTCTATCCTTTCACCTTATGGTAGAGCCTGTCCTTGAAGGTGAGTTGGGTCACAGTGTGCAGATAGAAAACAGAGCTGCTCAGGTACAGAGCAATCAAGTTGCAGTGAATTGGTAATGACTTACCAGGGTGATAGGTCTCTTGCAGGCAGATGGAGGTGGGCAAGAACCAAGGGGGGGTTAGAAAACTCTGGGGAGAATCTAACAAACTAGGTAGAGTAGGTGTGGACCTTAACATGGAGAATGGAGCTAGTCTGGGTGCAGGAGATCAAGACACAGTGGACAGGGCCTGGGTTAGGCAGCTAATCCAGAAAACTGAGGTTGGAAGAGCAGGAGCCTGTGTAGGCCAGGCCAAAGGCTGGGAGGAGGACAATGTGTTGAGAGAAAATGGAGCTGCTCAGGGTGCAAGGGAATCCAGGTATATAATCTTAATTCCTTAAAACTCCTCTTTGCCCTCCAACCAAGACAGTGTATGAATGTATACATGAATGCTCTTCATGACAATGTGCATGTTTTTTTCTCATTGCAAACACTGAGAAGAAGTGTGTGTGTGCACAATATTCTGGGTTTAGGAATCAAAGGAAATGATTCTTTAATGGCGTAAGGGTGGGTCCTGACTTCTACTTCCCCATTTCATGCTAGAGATCATGTTTCAATAAAGACAGTGTTTCAATAAAGAATGAGCAAAACCCTTGCTGGGGAGCACAGTTCTGGGAGGTGGCTGCAGGAATGGGTGCTCAGCAGTTTGGATCCACTCTTGGCCTAATGAATGCAAAGTACCAAGCTGTCTTTTTTTAAAGCTTCACTATGATGTGGCTTGGAAACTTAACACACAGCCATTTATAGCTCCAGTTGAGATGATGTAATGTAGTTTTCTAGCCTCTTCTGGTAACAGGCACACAAGCTGTGAACATACATACATTCAGGAAAACACTAATACACATAAAATAAAAAGAAATAAAGCATCTTTAAATATAGAAATCAGATGGAACAGGAGGGAACTACAGTTACAAAAGGTAGCTACCTTAAGTCCCACTCCTGAATCCACATCCAGAGTTAACGTGTGTAAATAGAATACCCAAATTCATATATGGCAGTTCTCAAAATACTCACTTTTAGGCTGGGAATGCAGCTCAGTCAGTTAAGTAAGTGTCTACAGTGCAATCATGAGGACTTATTTTCTGTTTCCAACAACAGTATAGAATCTGTGGACTGAGGCATGGTCTGCAATCCTAGTGCTAGAGTGGATGGATGGAAACGGGAGGAATGCTTTAATTCATTATTCAGACAGCCTAACCAAATCTGTGTTTGCCAGGTTCAATCTAAAACCTGTCTCTAGTGAGCAAGGGAAAGGAATAATGAGGACTGAATGTAAATGTTATCACAATACATTTAATAGATGCATAAAACTGAAAAAAAAAGAAGGTATTGCTCCCTGCCCCAAATAAGGTAGACAGTGATCAAGGAAGACAGTGGACACTGACCTCTGGCCTCTACAACTATCTGAACACATGTGCAAATGAACCCCTCTGTTAGTTAGCATTTAAAAGAGGGAGAGAGAGGGAGAGAGAGAGGGAGAGAGAGACAGACAGAGAGACAGAGATAGAGACAGAGAAACAGCAAGAAACACATACACTAAACAGGTTTCATCAATACAAAGAACCCTTAATTTCTTTGAATTTCCAAAACTGGAACAGACCTGTTAAAGTTGTTTACAAATGCATGTAGTGGAAATTATATTGCATCATTTTATTCTGCCCACAGGGAAATTACAAAACAACTTCTCACAATCTCAGTGCTGGACAGAAATTCTTCTGCAAAATAACAGAGAGCAGGAACATTATAAAGCACCTTCCAGGCACTGTGCACAAGCACCACCCTCCCACCAAGAAACGGGCATTATAGTTAAATCAAGTTGCAGTAAGCGGAAGAAATGTCTGCTGCTTTGTTTTAAAAATTCTTCATTTTCCTCTTTTTTTTTTTTTTTTTTTTTTTGCTTCATGACAGAATGATGAGGCCTGGGTTGTTCAGGAACCTGAGGTGTCACCATCGTTCCCCTGAGAGCAACAGCATCACATCTCTTCTGTTATGCCTTTCCCTCTTCCACTTTACGAAAATGGTAAATTCTATAGCTTTGGCACATGTTACCCTGTCATAGCAACGTGGGCCCACAGAGACACAATTGTATGTGGCAGCCCCTTCCAAGCCAGAATTGCACAGCAAGGAACACAGGACAAAGAGGCATTTATTGTTTGAATTCAGCTACTCTAAGCAGTCTAAGTCATAGTTCAAACTTTGATTGATTTTCCACTGGGGGTTTTATATTTTTCTTTTCTTTTGATTAAGCAAGCAACTGAAGAAAAAAACAGGATTTTAAAGGTTTCTAATACCTGGACAACTGCAGTTTGACATGGCTTCAAGGTAGGGATGTGGTTGGTTCTCAACCATAAAATTCATCAAATACAGGAAACATGAATTAGAAGAGGAATTCTAGCCCTGTCTAGTTTCCCATGTTTCATAAAAGTGCTATTGTCAAGTGATGGCACAGAAGAAAGCCTGAAGGTAAACTCAACCTGACTGAACTCTCAGATAAATGGCTACAACCTTTAAGGTTCTTCCGAATTAAATATTTCATATAGACTCTTCAGACTGTTGTAGAGAAGTCAGCCCACATTTTGAAGAAAGCTCAGAAAACAGATAAGAACTAAAGAGAGTTTATCACTGTAGATGGAACACAGGTAATAAAAAGATAGTGAAGCGTTACACATGGTGTTTCTTGAATTCTTCCAACGTTATTCAGAAACATGTGATGATAAGAATTAAGACTTAGGCATTTCCCTAAAGAAAAATGAAAGTTGCTGGTAAATGGAGAGAACCAGAAAATCTTATATTAAGGGTGTCAATCTAGACTCAGAAAAGCGTGTTTTGTATCTTATGTGGATTTTAGTTTAAAACAGTAATATATGTATATCAATGTGGGAGTTAACTTCTATGTCAGAAAACTAGGAAGGAGTTCATGAGAGGGTAACAAAAGAGAATTTAAAGAGGGAGGAGGATGTGAAAGCAGAAGAGGTACTAGGAAAAGAAGGGGACACTGGGGCAAAGGGCAAGGAAATGTGGAGAGACGCTGGGGGTGGGCACAACAAAGGTAAATGTAGATGAGAACGCCATAAAGAAATCTGTTAACTGTATAGTAATTTTACAAATGTAAAATAAATACTATAGGTATTTTATTTTATTCTCTCAATGAGATGCTGAAGATGATTTCCTCAAATAATGGCTATAGGCTAAAGATAAATTCAAATGGATGTCTAAGCAGGAACAGAATTAGGGTGGCAAGCAGGTTGCCAAGTCCAGCAGCCAGCCACTCTAGTTTCCTCATTTTACAATGGAGGAAGTTAAGACCTATGTACCCAATAACACATGACAGTTAATTCTACATACACACATGTGCCCAAACCCCTTCACACAGCTCCATAAACAAACATGAAAACACACACCACAAAGATACAGAGGCACATACACACACAGCAAGAGAGACAGAGACAGACAGACAGACAGACTCACAAATAAAATTTAAACATTTTTAAATACAAAAATCAAATCTGGCCAGAGTCAGGCCAGGGCTCTTATAGTAGTTATAGTAGATCTCCATATGCTCCCAGTCACTGAAAATAGTTTCCATCATTGCCCATACTGTAATTTTCTCCCACTTCATTGATGCACTTTCATTCTTATCAGTTTGATTCAGTTCCCCCGAAACTATCAAGCCAGTCAGGTGTGGTATTTCCCCTGTAATCCTCCCATCCTGGAGGCAGAAGCAGGAGGACTGCAGGTTTTAGGCCCGCCTTGAGGTATACAGTGGGAGCCTGTCTTAAAGAAAAAATAGAAATACCAAGTCAGTTTTGAATATACTGGGGCTACATCTAAAATTTCAGTTCATAGCTACACTGAACAATGTGTCTATTCCATCCAAGCAAAGAATGTGTGCATGCATCCCTGAATATTGAGCAGGGAGAAAGGAACTACTTTGGAAACATTTTGTAAAAGTAGCCCACCTCTCAACTAAAGGAGAAGTGGACATGTCTAGAGGTTTCTTTTAGATCCCAGGCTTTGACAGTGTCTGAGTTCCCTGTGTCTGAACACATGGGGCTAGTCAGCACTCACTTTGATCTGTCTTGGATATAATAGATTGCTCAATAAACATCTCTCTGTTTGCAGCGGCTGAGAAGTTGGAGTTTCCCAATTGTGAAGACAATTGTTTCTTTCTTGGCTAGGTTCCAGCTGATCAATGCCTTACAATGCAGGCGAACTTGTCTCAAATACCTGAAATGCTCTCATGGTTAATTTTATGAATTTAAAATAGGCTAAGAAATGCCTTTGTGCTTGGTAAAGCGTTATTCTGCAGATTAGATTCTTTTCCAAAAGAGACTAGTATTTTATTATATACACTGAGTAAAGAAGACAACCCTCTCCAATACAAGGTGTCATCTGAAGTGTTGAGGCATGAGATGGCAAATGCTAAAGAGGGGAAAGTTCTCTCTACTTGAGCCTGGGACATCCACCTCGCCAAGTCCTTGAAAATATGCACTCTGCTTCTCAGGCCTTTGGAATACCTGGTTCCCATGCTGAAAAGTGTGTTTTGGAACTACAATACCATTTTTTTTCTCAGACCATATCTCACAGTAAAGAAATCACACCCACAGTGTCAGAATCACGATAGCTACCTCTTTTTTTTCCTTCCTTCATCCTCTTTCTTTTTTCTTCTTAATTTCTTTCTTTCTTTGAGTTTTCTTTTTCTATCATTTCTTTCATTGTTTCTTTCATTCTTGTTTCTCTCTCTCTCTCTCTCTCTCTCTCTCTCACACACACACACACACACACACACACACACACACACAAACTTGATTTTGTTCCTCAAAAGAATCCTGATTAATACATATTTTCTGAAAGGGAAGATGCGAATGATCTTCTAACCTTGTTGAATGTAGAATTGTGTCTTTGAATAAATGAAAGTGACTGGAAAAGAATTTAGGGCATAATTAGGAAGACTATCATAGCATTTAAAGCTGTCCAAAAAATGAAAATAATTATCCTGAAATACATTTCTTCTCATTGGGATGACTCCAGCCACAACACAAGTGGACTCCCCCCACCCCATTAGTAATGCTGAGAAAATTCAAAGAAAATAATATATGAATCAAAAGTTTGAACACAGCAGTAGTCCATGAGATTTCCCATTTTGTGTGTCTATCAGTGTGGCTCCAGGTCAAATCAGAAGAGGGAGTTACATGTATGAAAGGAATTTCATTAACTCTTAGGTAACAATGAACATTCAACAACACATCTTAGATAATAACACAATCAACATATAAGCACATGTCCAATTAGATGACATTATATATTCCCTAGGCTCTGGGAATGTAGGGACATAATTGAATTGAGGTTGTGCTCAAGTAGAGATGTTGAAGAATGAACATCTATTTAAGGAAAGGGGAGAATGTGAAATGTTGTTTATAAACTAGCATGTGCATGATGTAAGGTTTGGAAGCAAGAGACCCAAAGTGGTATGTTACTTTTCTTTCTCTTAAAAAAAATGTTTACTGAATTTTTGTGTATTCCGTATACAATATCTTAATCATTTTTATCCCTTCCTTCATCTGTACCCTGTCCAAATACCCCATCATTTTTCATGCATTCTGTTATTTATGTTAAGGTCTCTTGAGTCTAGATAGTGTACCCAGATGTCTCTCAGTGCAAGTTCATTCACTGGTGTCTATTCAGCCTATCTAGAGTCTCTCTCTTAAAGAAGACCATCTGTCCCTCGCCCAGCGGTAATCAGCTGCCAACAGTTCTTAGGCTAATATTGTTGACCCTTTCTTCAGTTCTAAGTTGGTTTCTGTTTGATTGAGTTTGCATGAGTCTTGTGCATGCTGACACCATTTTTTTTTAGATTCATATGGGCAAGGTCCCAGGAGCCTGCAAGACTCTGTTTCCATACGGTCATGCACCCCCTCCCCGGCACTCAAAATCTTTCTGCCCTCTCTTCCAGAATATTCCATGAGTCATTGGTGGGTGACATCTAATATAGATGTCCTGTTCAAGAACTCACATTCTGAAGATCCATTCTCTTCACTTTAGACATTTGCGTGTGACCTTTTGTGGTCATAGCCCTCTGTTGCACAGGGAAGCTTCATTGATGAGAGTTGGGAGGGACACTAGTGTTCTTTTTATCCCTTGTTCCACTATGTTCCACGAACCTTGGGTGTAGAGTACAGATGTGTCAAGTAGGGTTTCACAGATGCTTATTCTCTGCGTGTGACCAGTATGGAACTATGTAATAGGTTTTCCTTTGCAAAATCTTTTGCAGAATAAGCTTCTTGATGAGTGGTGACTGGCATACTTCTCTGTAAATATAAGGACCCATATTTATGATAATCTTAGGCTTTTCTCTAAGATCTATGACCTTTCCAGTCATGCATATTTAGTTATGTTTACAGTACCACACATGAGTTCCCTCTGACTGAGAGTGCTTTAAGTCTAATTAGGTAGCTGTTGATCACCCTCAAGGTAAAAGTGCCACTACTGCCCCAATGTAGTTTGCTATGCTGGTCATGGTTGTGGTCATTAGACCTTAAAGCTTGGATTAGACCATCCATTGATATTCTTCTTTAGCAGCTTCTGTAGTGTCCTCTAAAACTATAAGAGCTAGCTTTCGCAGAGGTGGCTGCCAGGTCAATTCCAGCTGATTTGCTCCAAGTATTGTATCCAAAGTATGTCCTGTCTTCAGCAATCAGATCTTACCTTAAAATTCTGGGGGACAATCAAGAGCTGTGGCAATAGCCTGTGTAATTTGGGTGGTCTCTTAGACTACCCTGGCCAACAACTGTAAGGGAGGTTTCTCCTGTCAGGCACTATTTCTTGTTATGTAACTATCAACTATACATACGGACACATGTAGATTATATTGTATGTGTATTTTTAGTAGGCTTTTGAAGTAATACATTTCCATGCGGGTTTTCACACCAGGCAGTCTTCTCTACCCCAGCCCCTCTGCTTGTCTAATGCTTCCTCCTCCCTCCGCAGTTAAAGCACACCCACTTTTCCCATTTCACCCTTGGTAGTACCTGTCCTCTATGGTCTCTTGTCTTTGGAGCACCTTTGCCTTTACCCCTACAATTTCTTGTGTAATCCTCCCTTTTGCCCTCTCATTTAAATACCTTACTTTTCCCATTTCCCCTTGGTGACTCCTGTCTCCTGCTGTTCCTCTCTCAGGCTCATTCTTTCCCTTTACCTCCTGAGTTCCTTTCCAGTTTCCTGGTTCCTCTAGTTGCAGGTCACTTTTCTTTAGCATGTGACCACTGGAAGCTTGCCCATGTCCCAGTAGGTGAACCCACGCCCATGTGCACCTTGGCAGCACTAATTACAATGAGTGGGTGAGTAATAAAAAGGGGGCATGAGTCTGGAAGGGAGAGGTGTTGACGGAGCCAGAGAGGAGTTGAAGGAAGAAAGCTGAGGAATAGGATCAAGATGCAGTGTGTGTGTGTGTGTGTGTGTGTGTGTGTGTGTGTGTGTGTTAGAGAAATTTTCAAACAATGAATTTGTAAATTAATTTTAAAAGAAGATATTTGGAGAGAAAAATAAGGGGTAGTCTCTTTGTGACCTCCTTATTCTACACTGGATGGCCTACTATCTAAGGAAATGGATGGTATAGCTCACCCTTGCTGTCTTGATTCCAGGCCCTACATGATACCTTCATCTCCTAGTACTGCAAATAAACGGGACGTAAACTGCAGTAATAGAAATGCATTCCACCTAATTTGAGCTTCAGATTTATTTCATGAGTTTTCTTTAATTTGAATTCAATTTCTTTTCCATTAAATTCCACCAGTCCTTTGCTGAAATTGGGTGAGTGATGTGGAGACCAGGGGCGTCCAGTTTTCTGGATGAAAGTAAATAGCCTGCCTTGTGTTTGCATGGCAGGCCTATTTACAGCAGAAGGAACAACTGTTATCTTGAAAATAGGACAGGGAATGAGGGAAGGAGGGAAGTGTGTGCTATTATCCAGACTCATTCATAATCATTACAGTCCAGAGAGGAAAAGGCATAAAAATTGGATGCCTTTCACGTGATGCAGCCTAATGAATGGGGAGCCTTTTGAAACCGAGATAGGGAAAGGACTGGAGAACTTGGCTTCACAACCTCCCAGGATTTACTGAAGTTTGGAAGAGAGCTTGTGATTTTAAAACATGAAAACAATCGGAGTAAATTGCAGAGCCAGCCTTCATGTTCCTTTAATTAAAAAGCCTTTCATGATTTCCAGCTTTAACATCTTTTTCCTCAGTCTCAGAAGTAACTACCAAATCATTTGGCACTTTTGCATTGGCAGTCAGAAAAAAAAAATTGTTTTTCAATTTCTGCTTGTACAAGGAAAGTGTTTTCATCGTCTCTCCCTGGCAATTTGAGTGAATATTTCTACTCCATCTTTTGCTCCATTCCAGAGTATTATGTTATTTTAGGCATTCAAAACTGACGAGGATTTCAAACACTTGAAATAAAGGTTATGAGGAGTGTAAGTGCCGGAGTAGCTCTGCAATACGCTGAGTGGAATACATTTAAACCATAGATGCATTAGGAGACACTTAGACAACATAGAGGATGTTACTCTGACATGTGTAAAAGTGAGGATATGTGACAACAGGGCTGTTTGTTGGTTTTGCTGTGAAACCCCTTTGTGCATTTGTGTAAACTAACCCTTTCAGATATCTTTCCTTCCTTCTTTTCCTTGTCAAAGTCCTCGTTATTCTCAAGTCCAGCCACTTCATTTCTGTGACCTCTTAACTCATTGTGTATCGGAGGGTTGTACAAAGTAGCTCATATGAATATGTTAGTGCTAGGAATGTGTTCCAATGGCACATAATGTCACTTGAAAAAGGGCCATTTAAAGAAAGAGTGTTGGTACCAAAAGATGATTGTATTTCTTGAGTGTTAACTTAGACAGGCTAGCAGTTAAATGTCCATTAAATAGAGCTATGAAATTTAGTATAAAATAGCACATTTATATGCCTAGCAGAGTGACTGCATGTTTGTATTCTACTATGGTTTCCTTGTGTCTCTTTCTTGTTATTTTTTTATATTTTTTGTTTGTTTTCCTATCTACTTTCTGTTTGTGTACAATGCATGCAGTCAGAGGAAAATTTGCAGCAGTCAGTTCTTTCCTTCAATCGTGTCATTTCCAGGAATCGATCTCAAGGTATCAGGCTTAGCAGCACTTTTACCAACTGAGATACCTTGCTGGTCCCTGAGCAAGATTTTTAAGACATTAGTAAGAGAGAAATGCTTGGAGACTCCAGGTGTTCCAGAGAGACCCTGCTGTGGTCCAGGAATGAAAGCTCTTTCAATGGCTCTATTGAGTTGTTTACAGTCCTTATGATCCACATTATCAATGTTATGATTTAAAAAATGGTTTTCTTGGGACAATTTAAGTACTATAATTGTCACTCAATTGTGTAGTTTAATTTCAAATGCTAGAGACTGAACCCAACTTTGCAAATTGATAACCAAGTGTACTGTCATGGAACTCAACCTCAACCCTCAAAATATTTTGTTTTTGTAAACTAAAGTATATATTCATACATACATGGCTACGATTCAGTTTTAGGACATTTCTACCCCATCTTACACCAAGAGTTGTTATGCATATTCGCCCTTAACCATTATTCCACCACCTTCTGATTTTTAGAGATTTGTCTTTTATGAATATTTTATGCAAGTAAGATCAGTCAGGATGCTGTCTTTTGTATCTGGTATTTCTCACTGAACATAGTGTTGGGAAGTTTAAGCACAGTTGCACGTACATCACTACTTTGGTTGGTGCCCTTGTTAAATGGAGCTCCATTGACCGGCCTTGTCTTACTCCATGGGAAAGTTGTTGAACATGTGCCTTGTTCCTGTTTCTGGGTTTCAGTGAATAATGCTGTTGCCATTCATTGTCTTTCTTTTGTTTTGCTCCTTTTTGAGACTGAACCTCCTTGTACTCTCTGATGTCCTGGAACTCATCATGTAGACTAGGCCAACCTCCATCTCAGAAATATGCCTGCTTCTGCCTCCTGTACCCTGGGATTAAAGGTGAGTCCCAGCACACCATCTGGTCTGTCTTTTTAATAATTTCATTTTCTCACCACTAGGGTAGATTCTGCTCATCCACAGAGATTCTGAATGGAGATGAGGGGCCCTTCACAGTTATAAGTGCTTTGGGACTCCTTTATCTCAAAAATAAACAAACAAAAAAACAAAAAACACCTTACATTGGGACTCAGGAATCCTTTAATCAGTTTCTTGTTGATGGCAAGCAACCACCTATCTTGTGAAGCAGTGTTGAGGACTCTGGGTTTGGGAAACACTATCTGCATCTCTTGTCATACCAGGGTGCTTTGGATTAGAGTCTTTCTTCCTCTAGAAGATCTGTTACTTTCATCAATATGCACCTCTAAATATTGTCAACTTAAGTGAGCTATGAACTTAATCCTTAACAATTCTCTCAATTTAACAGTTTCAGTTCTTGTTTTCTGTGAACAATGCTGTCTCCACTCGTTGTCTGTCTCCATTGTTGAAAATAAAACTATCCATTCCTCTATGCTCCATGCTGTGTTGTGTAGGATATGCTTTATTTATTATTCTTTAAGATTTTATTTATTTATCTATTATTTAGTATGGTGTGTGTGTGTGTGTGTGTGTGTGTGTGTGTGTGTGTGTCTGTTCTGTTTATGTACTACAGTGCAACTGTGGAGGTCAAAGCATAACATTCAGGAATCAGTTCTATCTTTCCACCACGTGGGTCCTAGGTCTCCAACTCAGGCCATCAGAGGCAAACACCTTTTCCAATAGAACCATCTTGCAGGATAATTATTTATTATTTTATTTTCATTTCTGACCCTCACTTTCTTGAATGTAGAAATCTAAAAAACTTAGGTAAGAAATGCTTTAAAACATTGTCCACCCTCCCCACAATGTATTATAAACTAAATGCTCCCAAAATGTGCTTGGTATTTTCAACTAATTCAATAATTAGTTGTACTTTAATCTTTGATTCATAGTTTTTGAATGTGTCTGTGTACAGGTGTATGCACATTTATGCTTGGGTGGATACACCTGCACTTATATATGTATAGTGGCCAGAGGACAACCTCAGGTGTCTTTCTGAGGAATGACATTCATCTCCCTTGAAACAGAACCTCCGTTGACTTGAACCTCTCCAATTAGGCTTGACTGACTGGACAATGAGTCCCAGGTACTCTCCTGTCTCTGTCTCCCCAGTGCTGGGTTTATAAGTACACACCATCACACCTGGAATTTTTACATGGGATCTGGGGCTCAAACTCACATCCTCATGCTTATGAGACAAGTGTTTTCACTTTTAGATTCCTTTTAGGTGTCATGTGTTTCTCAGGGCACAGCAGAGTCTTCTCATAGTCACCTTCATTATCTAGATTACTGCTCAGCAGATATATTGATTCCTAAGACCGCCTTGTCTTCAGCATGACAGAAAGACTTGAGGGCTTTCCTAAGATCCTATTCTGGTCTCCCAGGCCCTTCAGCCTAAGGGCAACCACGAACCTCAGATTCCCTAGCTGGCTGAGGCCATAAGCTGACTACCTCTGAACCCTGAGCCTTCGTGTTTTCTCTTATTCTCTCTCCTGACCCTGTTATTTATCATTGTTGGAACGGTTTCCCAAGCTGTACCTCAACTCCTCAAGGAATCTCTTCTCATATGAACTTGATTCTCTTTCATTTAGGGTAACTTTTCACCTTTATAGAACGAGCATGAAATAAGAAAGAGTCAGGATACAGGCCGTATCTGAGTACCATAGTAAAGTCAACATTTAGAAGATTGATCTGGCTTCAGGACTTGGCTCTAGAGAAATAGTTATATGGGCCAAGCACAAATTTCAAGGGAGAACCCTCTGGGTAGGCCTTGTTTTAGCACTGATTGGCACCAACGCTTCCAATTAGGCACGTTCTCCCTCCAGGAACGGGACCAGCTGGTAACAGTAAATTTGGATATTCTGTCCAGAGAAAACAGAATTCCAAAGGCTTGTGCTGGCTAAAGGAGCAGTGCTCCAACCCCTCTTTATCAAAGGCAGACTGTTCACTCCCTCACAACAAACGAGGCTATCTGGGAGGGCTGGGGCCTTAGAAAAGAGAGGCAATAGTGACACAGCCATTGAGGGACAAACGGTGATGGCAGATCTGTGGGAGACCAGGCACAACAGCAGACTAGAGACAAGGACCTCATGGATCCCAAGAAAAAGAGGGTAATAAAAACATCACAGATTCCCTATCCTGAAGTAGAGAGCAGGCCTTACTGAGAGGGTGAACAGTGTTGCTGAAATAATGTTCTTACACAGTCAGAAGTGGCCCAGTAATTGAAAAATCTCAAAAGATAATCGGAGAGATGTTTGTGCTGAATAACCTAAGCTGGACTGCTAGGGGTCAGCCTCAAGGATTTCCATAGATTAAATAAGCAGATTCTGAGCTGGGGGTGGGACACACCTTTAATCCCAGCACTCTGGTGGCAGAGGCATGTGGCTCTTCATGAAATGTAAGCCAGCCTTTTCAACACAACAACTTCCAGGCCAACTGGGGCTACAGGGAGATTCTGTTTCAAATCAAAACAAAACAAAAGTAAGTGTTTCCTTGCCATGTACAATGCCTCTCTGTCATACACTGGAGAGGAGCTGGTTGCTTTGCTCATTCAGGAACCTATCCCAGAAAAACAGAAGACTTCTGAAAACCTTTGAACTAGTAATAAATGGTCCAGCCTAAAACTCATCCATAACCCTTCTGTTTTACAACTCATTGGCTTTAACCAGCTGAAAGGCCTCATCCAATCACAAGGAAACCAAAACTTTTCCAGAAGTTACAGGACCAGAAATATTGGTAAACAGCATTATTCACTACTGAGGTTATTTTTAAATGTTACTTACTTAAAGTATTAAGGAATATAACACAAGGCATCCAATACAAACCCAGTTAGTTCATTTCATGGCTCATACACTTTGGGTCACATAGCTATGACTACAAAATAAAACTCACTGTAGGCAGCCCCAAAGTATGTGCTGAAGATCCTTCCATCTCTGCCATTACCCCACCCTATGCTGCTCAGCTCTGATCTGTCTATAAAAGCAAATTAAAACAGAAGTTACTAACAGCTTCCTCCTTTCCTAACCTTCCCAGCTCATCTTCATGCCCAGCACAGAGCCTCTTGCCCCCTTCTTTTAATGCCCCCTCTTTACCTCTACCATGAGCACATGAATACCTTATCAAGAACACATTTTTTTTTCTGGGCTTTATCTAAAGACTATTTTCCCTGTATAAGAAAAGTTCATACACATTTAATCATGATTTATTTATCTTGGCTCCCAGTTGTGCTGTATGCAAGCCAAATTGAATCTCATTTTTAGTTTTGGGTTATAGAGGCATGGGTCTATAGGAAAAACAAAACTACAAGAATAATATTATTTGGAAATTCTCCAGTTAATTGAATAGCTGAAAATTTATGAAAAGTACAATATTGTATTTATATATTGACTTATTTTTTTGGCAATGCTATGGCTTGAAACTAGGGCTTCACA
Organism: Eospalax fontanierii; assembly: GCA_035773235.1. NCBI lineage: Eukaryota > Metazoa > Chordata > Mammalia > Rodentia > Spalacidae > Eospalax > Eospalax fontanierii. The sequence goes on along the minus strand of CM069547.1, from coordinate 45,135,691 downwards.
CACGGGAGACAGCCATCCTATCACTAATTTATATTCCTAATCCCCTAAAAAAACTGCTACATTAAAAAAAATCAGAGACTATATTGATATTAAATAACAAACAATAGCATAAAAACACTGTAAGGGTGAGGGATGGCTCAGCAGGTAAAGGTACATGTCAGGCAGCAGCCTGATGACCGGAGTTTGATCCTCTATGCACATCTTCAGTGGAAAGAGAGAACTGACTCCTGCAAGTTGTCCTCAAACCTAACTACATTCTCTGTAGCACATGCATGCCCCACTCTCTACACATTCAGGCACCATTCACATATACTTTTAGTTCAACATATGACTAAAATATATAGGAAAATACATCAAAAAATGATTGATCCAAAGACTGTTTGCAGCCCGAATGGCAAGTAAAATAGCTATCAGTCACTTAGGTCCTTTCCCATTAAATTTTCATGAGGTCAGAAATATGCAAATGAGATACTTAACTTCACAGATTAAAAACCCTGCAAGAAACTCTGCAGCACTGAGCAATATTCAGACACAAACAAAACAAAAGACACATTTTATAAATTTAACACGGATCTATGCTGTTAGCATATGTTTTGTTTATGGTGAATTCTTATCATCTTCAGCTTAATTGAGAAGAAGTGAGGGCAAACTTATTCCATGAACGAAAATGAGGAAGCCCATCTTGGTCTGAAGTCATAACTTTCACAATGTCTGTGAGTTGTCTTGGGTTAATTTTTAACATGAAAGGAAGTGTTAACAGGGATTAAAATGTTCCTGATGTTGCATCATGGCCTCAGCTACTTGTTATATGCTTTATTCTTCTTGGAATAATTTAGAGGAATTTAGAGGAAAATGTTTAATTTTTCATCCAAAGGTATAATCAATGGTTTGCATCCTATGACTATGTAATTAAGCTATCAACCAATAATGCGTGTGTAGAGCAACTAATTACTTTTCTGATTGCTCCAGAGTGAAAATGCTAGGAACAGCACCCACTCCTTGCAAAAACATAAAAGCTTAAATTTCTAAATCCTCAAAAAAAAAAAAATCCGTAAACTCTTGGAAGTACATATGCTTGTCTTTGCCCTCTGGGTCTCAGCCTTACCTTGGTCACTGGCCATTCTGCAAATTGGCAAGAACTGAAGCGAGAGCATGCTGGGGCCTGAATAAGAGAGATGTACCTGGAAACTAATTAATTTGATTTATTTCTCTGGGCAGCACTTTCCATTCCTCTTCCCATGTTTGATTTAAAACTTGATTGCTTAAATAGCAATAAACAAGCCACAAAACAGAGTCTGGATGATAATTGTATTGAATTTCATCCATTTATGAGAAACAGGGCACATGATGCAGCATACAAAGAAGCATGACCTGTCTATCCTTTACATTATCAGAATATGGTCTGAAGTAATGTATCTTTTTCACTTGGAGAAGTTAGTTATCTTCTCTTCTTAGCTTCAGTCCTGCCTGTTTCATCACCGTATCCGGATGTGGCCTGTTTCTATCCTGAATCCTAATACTGAGTTCACACTTACAGCATTTGTCTCACAGTAGCTTGATTGGTGGCCACTTGAGTGACACATTAGAATTGCTCAAAGCCCTAATGATTGTGGGTTTATGTTATTCAATCTAAGGGCCCTCATATAGAATAAGAACAATATCTTTTTCTATTTTCATATCCAATAGTCATAGGCAACAGGAACAGGCATATTCCTATTGGTTCCTCAATCTGCCATTTTTCTGTATGGTGCAGAGGATTATCTAAGGTATCCAATGCTTTTGGTTCTGAATGAGTGAAGTTTTATGTACATAACAAGCAAAAGTAAAAGAATAAATAGGAGCAGCAGATAGAACCAGCAGCTAGACACTGAACATTATCAAATCAGACCTTCAATACATCCAGTGGGGGTTACTGGAGTAGCCCAATTTAGAGGCAAACAGAAGGGCTTACTAACTAACATTCAGCAGAAATCCACTGCAGAATGCCTGTTGAGACAGCCAACTGAGGCTCCTAATCGAGAGAGGGTAGAGCAGTGTATCCTGTTGGGTGAAGCTTCTACATAGAAGAAGAAACAGCAGCAGAGAGAATATTATCATCTTGGACACTTACAACCTTAGCAGAAACAGACTGGGAACGCCTGAAGGAGTTATCCTGGAGTTCCTTACTGAAAGGTCAAGTAGGGCAGAACGGTGTCTCTATAGCTGAGCTTCTGCCTTTTCTTTCTCACTGAGGCATTTTTCTATCAAGGAATAAACAACACTAAGTTCACCTGGAAATAGGTTGCACGTTAGCTGTTCTCAGTGGCATGTTTTCACTCTTGGATTGTTTCACTGTTTTCCCCTCTTCTGGTTACAGAAGCTCCACAGTTTCTCGGCTTCCACTGCTCCACTCCTCACTGCCACCACCTGCAGTTAACACGTTTTCATCTTTAGTTCTACAGACATTTGCTGAGTTCTTACAAGAGACTGTTTCACTTGTTACCCCTGACCCATTAACCATAGAGGTAGATATTATCATCTCAGCTTTGCCAGTGAGGAGACAGTGGCATCTTATTCTTTTTACATCTTACTCAAAGGCTTGAGGCATGAGATTGTGCTTCTAGGATTCTCCTGTACATTTTTGCAATATGTACATTACATATTAAGACTTGAAACCATCAAGCACATAGAAACTACTGTGAATCCTTTCACTGCCCATTTCCTAAGTCAGCCAGGAGAATAGCTGGTACTAAGATGTATACTGCGTTCATTCTGAGATAATAACATTGGTCCTTATCGGGCTATGCCTGCTGAAGACACACCTATGTTCACACTACCACACATCACAACAGAAAGACCTGCATTCAAATCCAGACTTTGCTTCTTTATGCTTATAAGTTTTGGGTAAATATTCACCATCTCTTAACTTCAGTTGTTTCCTTTGTAAAACAGAATTTGTGATATTATTTATGTATAAAGATTGTCATATAGATTTAATAGTTTTCATAAACTAGTTGGTGTATGGAACAGCTTCAGAGAATCAGAATCAAAGCCCTCATTATATTATAATGTCTCTAGACTTGGGCAACTACTATGTTCTCTGTGTATGCTTTCTAGAAAACTTGTGTGGCTGGACCTTTTGTATTCTAGAACCTCATCTTCCTGAAAGCCAGACCAACCTCATCTCAGAGTTCCTACATTCTTTTGCTGAAGCTGTCAAAAGGAACAACTTAAGAAAGAGAAATTTCTTTCTTAGATCCCAGAAATCTGAGATCAAGGTATGAGGCGGGGGTTTCCTCTGAGGTCATGTCTTGCCTCTGGTGAAGCTTCTCGCTATGTCACTTTCTCTTCTGCTCTTCTCCATCCATACTTTCTCTCAATGTCCAGACTTTCTCTTCTCATAAGGGTGCTAGTCAAACTTCAGTGAAGACCCACCATTTTGGCATCATTTAAACTTGATTAAATACTTTCTCTTAACAAAGCTACTTTAAAATTGAAGTTATGACCCCAACACGTGAATTGGACTGGGATTTAATTCTATCCCTAACAATACCCTTCCAGGGGGAACTGTGAGCAAACCCTTGCTTGATAAATAGAGAAAATTTTGTCGAAGAGGATGGAATTAGAAGTGATCTGATATTTCAGTGTGATTGAAATTGAGTAAAGGGTCAATTATTAAAGATACCCAGCTCCTCAACTAATCATTGGAACAAAGTAGCTTTCCAGTTAAAGCTTGAAACAGTGTAACTTTAGCAAGTATCTCAAAGCAGGGGATCTTATAGAAGATCTAAAATACACTAAAACTGAAGATGGGTAAAGACTGAGAATGAATCAACCTCTTTTTTGCGTCTCCTTGGTTATTATATTGTCCATCATTGCTTCAGTTTACTCCAGTGATCTAGAAACCCCAAAATAAAACAAACAAACAACAAAAGGTCTTATTAAAAGTGTCCTGCCCTCATCCTATCAAATGTCTAGTCTTTGTTCCATAACTCTCCTTTTCCAAGAAAAAACAACAGAAACATTTGAAAATGAGACTTTACTACAGAATACACCTTCTTTACATATTTATTTATTTTGAGAATAATTCTGTTTTCCTACTTTTACAGTTCATTACACCCTAACCATACAGTCTAGAACATGATGGAAAACTCAGATATTGTCATGTTTCCCAAACTTTGCTATTGACTCTCATTTCTAAACTGTTTCTATCTTTCCTGAATTATTCTTGATGTTTCTCATGGAGCAGGGCATTAGATTCCATAGATCTGGTTTGGTTCCCAGTATATATCTTAATGATGTGACTAACAACTGTCCTTTAAGTCCAGTCCCATCTTCAATTACTCACTGGAAGGAAAGAGAGCTTTGAAAGTGGAATGTGCTACAAACTCTCAAAGGCCATCCCCAGTTGCATGCTTCCTCCAGCAAGGTTGTACTTCCTAAACCTCCACACAGAGTGCCACCAACTTGGACCAGCATTCAAGTACTTGGAGTTTATGGGGGATGTTTCTCATTCAAACCACCATATACTTATTTTTATTAATGAGGTATAATTTGAGCATAGCCTCAGACATGTGTCTATGTTTCGTAGTGCTTCTCTTCTGCCACACTGACCAAACTACAGAGTTGAGGAAGAGACAATAATCACAAAGCCAAAAATATTTACCATCTGAGCTTTTATAGAAAATTTGCTCTCTGGACTAAGCTATTCCAGCCATATAAAATATGCATATCAGTAGCAAGAGGATAAAAGAAGATGCTCACTGCAAAGAAGAAAGCGTCTTCTCTTCCAGATTCTGAGTTTCCCATGATGAGCTGGAAATGAAGAACAAGATCCAAGATGTTGCTGCAGATTCAGGGTCAAAGCCTGGGCCCTGACTATCTCAACAATGTACGCTCAGCCACCTAGTCTCCATATGCTATTTAAGAAGACAAGAGATACTGAAAGGGAGACAGAGGATTTATTCAAGATGCCACTCTGGAAAGAGTCCCATGACCATCCAGTTTGTCTTGGTACTAACATGAGGTTTATGTTACTTGGTGAGTCATGTTTGCCTGTAGCAAACGCTCTCTCTACTCTTAACAGCTGCAGCAAAGGAAGTGACAGGCACCCTACCATGGTTGTCTATAAATCTGTAATCCTCATTTCCCCAACGAAGTTTACCAGCACTCCAAACTAGGAGAGGATTCAGCTTGGGAATCAGAGACAGCCCGACTACCCGCACGTCATGCTACTCAACCATGTGATCTTGCACCTCCATCTGAACCTTTTAGGAGGGGACACTTGTTTAGTCTCTTGTGCCACATGGCCTGCCTGTGGTTTTAATAACTCTTCTGACAAATCGCTTATCAAACAGAACAGGCTGCCTTGCACCCTGAAATCTGAGACCGTATAGTTTATACTTAAATAGTGGGCAGAAGGTATGCACAATTAAGAAGTCCCATGGTGTGGTCCTGTCCTTCAATGACCCATTAGTGTGTCAATACCAGTTGGTCCCACATGGTCTAATAAATTATCAGAACTGTGTGGCACCTCTTCCTGGAGTTAAGTTCCTCCTGTTTTTAACACCACAGTTTCAGTTTTTCATATTATCCCAGCATGATACTCAGGGAAATTTTAATTCTCTGAGCCCTATGGTTTCAATAGTCTGCTAACAAAATGGAGGCATACCTGTCTTTAGACTATATCCTCTGCTTCCAGAGTGGTTGTCAAGATATATGATAGTTTCCTCTGCTAGCAGAATTCAGCCTACACCTATGCACCGCCACAACTCTCAATCAGACAAACAGTTTTAAATCAGAAATAGGTTTCAATGACCCTAAAGGTCTGCTCCCTGCAGCAGAAGCTTCAGTTCCTTGATTTCTGTCCAACCTGGCAAGGCTGCCTAGACTCCCAGGCGCCACAGTCCAGTCCAGGCTCAGGGTCATACAGCTCTTCGTGGCCTCAGTTCTAACAAAGGAGAACTGCTGACCTGAGCCCTTCAGTTCATCTGCCGACAGGAATCCTATTATCTGAGTGCCACTTCCTGTTGAGGTCTCTAATGCAGGCGTACAGCTCTGTATCCACAATTACCTTGATGTGCAGCAATCACATCCTTTCCTCAGCCAGGCTCAGTGGGGGAGAGCATGTTCACATATCCATGAGATCTGCACTCAGGGCTAACTCTCCACACAGCTTTGTTTCCGTTTGTTATTGTTTTGTTTTGTTCTTCCTGTTTCTCTCTGTAAAACAATAACTATCCTCACTCTGAATCCTCACTCTGTCTTGAGGGAGAGCCTGAGGCAGGCCATAGTGAGCTCCAAACCATAGTGCAGATGGCAAGTCTATGTGTGGCATCACCTGTGAACTTTGTCAGACTAATGATGAGACTTACTAAGAGTAAATTCATGAAAATGAAGCCAATCCCATTCATCAATTAATGTTGATGGATTAGTGAACAAGGGACAGAAGTTAGGTAATCAAAAATGCCTCATGGAAGGGGGATGACAAGGTAAACACTGAAAAAAGTACCCAGAGATCTGAGATGGTATTGATTCAGGGAAACAAACCAGGAAGTAGAGGCTGATCCTGAGAAAACACCATCCCTCTTTGAAACAGTACAGACTCACTGGGATCTTGTATTCACCACAGTGCTGCCCAACAGCATGCGTCTTGTAAGGATTAATCTTGATAACCAACTTGACAAGATCTCGAATCGTCCCAGAGACAAACCTCAGCGCATGTTTTTAGAGAGTTCTAGTTTAGGTTAATTGAGGTGGGAAACTCACCTTAAATGCACAGCATCTTCCCATGAGCTTGGGTGTTAGTCTGAATACGAAAGAGAAGGCAACCTGAGCACCATTTCTCCTGACTGTGGATGAAATGTGACTAGCTGCCTCACACTCCTACCACCATGCCTGTCTGCTATTCTGGACTGTACCTTAAACAACGAGACAGAATAAACCCTACAGTTTCAAGTTGCTCTTGTCAACTACTTTGTAATGGAGCCAGAAATGTGACTAATGAACATATCCCACCCTGTTGGTCAAAACATTCTTACAGAATTTATCAGACACTGGAAAATCACAGAAGACTGAACAAGACCCTCAGGGTTTATTTACAAGTTACCAAACACACTGCAATCCTCATAGAAAGTATCATTTCTTCAGTGTGCTCCAATGAGCCACTGCAAATCAGCAGGAATTACTTGGAGCATGCATGCATCTGTTAGTGCATAAGTATTCAAGTCTGCACTTCTTCTATATTTGCATGAGGAACATGGAGAGAGGTGATATTGATGATGATGGTGACTAACAGTTTTGATATTGTCTTTATAAGATACACAATATTGTGGATATTGCCTGTCCCACCTGGTATACTATTTACATCTGCTCTTTAAGGTTACTGATTAAGAGTGGTGATTAAATGTTCAGATTGCTTTGTGATATCTATATACATTTTTCTAAAACATCTTTCACAATGCCTTCCTCTTTAGACATCATATTAAATATTTTATTTCAAACACCAAGGTGGGTTCAAGGAAGAGATTTTCCCAGTATTGCCTTAGTGCACTATAAAAGTCCAAATCCGTTCTTCTTCACTTCTCTATTTATATTCCAGAGGCACCCAAGAACAAGATTATTGGTGCATCCAGAAGGGAATTCATTTCCTATTTCTAGCTATGTGATTAATAATATTGGAGGTAACAAGAGGTAAAATTCCATTAGCTCTGGAAAGATTAAAGCATAGCTATCTGAGGGTTTAGAAATGTGTTCTCATAGGAGCTCTGATACGATGGAGTGAAGGGCTTGGTATGGTAAAATATGCAGGTTACATGATGCATACATATAAAGCATAAAAGCATTAGGAACTGGAATACCATGATGTTCCAAAGGCTATAAACTCTTAGGGGATTGCTCTGGCAGAGCATTACAAAGGTTTTGACTTAAGGCATTAATGAAGTTTGGTCCTGAATCTATACTACTTAATTCTGGATGGCCTTTTTTTGTTAGGATAATCTTTAATTTCCCTAATCCTCAGTTTCCTCCTTTGTAAAGATGGTACTATAACATGCACCTAGATGTGACAACGTAAGTAACAGTCTTCTTTGTTTTGTTTCATGGATTTTTTTTTTTGACACGGGGTCTCAGCTAGCTCAGACTAATCTCGAACTCTTTATGTAGCTGCGGGGAACTCTGAAAGACTTCACTTGTTTCCTCCACCTCCAGGGTGCTGGACCTTTAAGTTGTGCCACTGATGTGCCACTACATCTGTGTATGTGTTCTGAGGATCACTCTGAGAGCTTGGTTCACGGTAGGAAAGCTCTTTCCCAAATGAGCTACATTTTAGCTCATAAGTAGCAATCTCTTATTTTTTTCTTAGAAAATAAATACTTAATTTTTTTTCAAGCTTATAAGATAGTTCTCATTACATATAAGGTCAAGGTTTCTGCAGCCACGAATGCCTGCAGTCGTATAGATAAATCCAACTCCACCAATACCTTTTCCTGCTAAAGAGACATCTCAAGACCAAAGGGAGAGTGGTGTTCAAAGCAGAAGTTGTCCTTATTGGGATGGCTCCCATCAGGGCAGTAGGCATCAGCCAGGGAGCCTGGCTTGCTAGAGCTGATTCAGTATAGGAAGGGCAGATACTTGTGGAAGGGGCTGGGACACAACTGAATTTTTCCCCTCTTGTGATTAAGAGATTTGACAAGCTCATATTCTGATTTGCCTTCTACAATGTGTGGATCTGAAAAGTTCTAACTTTTTGATGAAAACCAGGTGAGCAGTAAGGAACAGCTTACATATGAAGAGTGCTCCCTAGTGAGGAATAGTCTAAGCTCACCACTCTTCCAGAAAGACAAAGCCATGCTCTGCCCGGTGCTCCTTCATTCAACGTAGCGAGTATCTCAGCCCCACACGCTTGTAGCTGGAGTTTGCCAATCAGTTGCTACGTGGAGCTGTGAAAGTGAGTTTGTGAAAACTCTGGACAGACTGCCCCTAGGAAACTTGAGGGAAGATGTTCCAGCTTTCAAGTCCTGCTGTTTGTTGGATGGACCATCCCTCTAGTACCAACATGGGCACCTACACAATGGTGTTAAACTTCCCTAGAGATGAGGAAATACTGCCTTGGTCCTCAGGTGCTCCACCAAACTCGGATATAATCACTGTCCCTACAGACACTGCAATACAAAGAGGCAAGTTTCCTTCCAAAGCCAGTGCCAGCTAGAAAGTCTGGCACACTGTCTTCAGAACTGTTGAGACAGTACTTCTGAGACCAGCAGCCGAGAAGCTTGGACAAGAGCAAAATTTGGCGTTCTATGTTGGCTCCTCTTTGACTTTGACTTTGCGGAGGTGGGGGCAGGGAGTGGAGTCTGAGCCAGACCTTCCTAAGCAGCATTTATCAAGCTGTTCTGCTTCATGATCCATCTTAGACAACTCTTTCATGCCTCTGAGCATCCCTTCACTGCCAGTGTACTTTGTAGTCCTGGACAAAGGCCACATGCTGGTGCCGAGTTTCAGACTTACAAGACTGACAAGTGGTAACACACACAGTTATACACACAAACACTTGGCTGTTAGGGTATAACTCGGGCTCCCTTTTCAATGACCATTTTTCTCGTACCAATTGCCCAATTTAGCTCTTTCTTTACAAAAGGACCCTGGACTTTGCCAAGACAGACAAGGAGGTGTCTTGAGCTGAGCAGCCTCTGCCCACAATCAGCAGAAGGGAAGCAAGGGTTTCTTGACATCTCCACTTAAAGGAACTGTCCAAGGAAAACTGCTCTGTGCTCCTTTCTCCTTCCTCCCGCCAAGGCCTGGGAAGGAAGTTGAGTGAGCAGCGTAAGAGCTGTCGGAAGCTGGGGCCAATGGAAGCTGAGTTCTTTTATCAAGAAGAAGCAGTTCTTACTGGAAAGAGCACCCTGGAAGTAACTAGGCAGTTGGTGAGTTCTTTCCTCACTGGAGTCTGTGTCCTAGAACGTCATGGAACAATTCACGATGGAGGTTTTCTCTAAGAGTGTTTCCGGAGTTACAGAAATATCCTGGGATAGGAGGTGGCTTGACATTCAAATGTAAAACTGACCGTGTCTTGGTGTTACCCTGTCCAGCGTCCCAGGGGCAGCTTGTGGTGTCAGGCAGAGAGGATAATTGCTCCAGAGTTAGGTGCCTGTTTGGACTTTTATTTGTTTAGGAAGTGTTCCTGTCTTCTCTGCAAGTTGGGCATCAAAACATTTTTATTATTTTTTTTTACTTTTATGTGTATGAGTATATTGCCTGAATATATGCATGTATACCCATGTCGTACAATGCCCATAGAGGTCACAAGTTATGGAACTAGAGTTATGGACAGTATTTAGCCATCATGTGGGAGCTGAGAATCAAACCCAGATCCTCTGTAAGAAGAATCAGTGGCTCTCACTGCGTAGCCATCTCTCTAGCTTATAAGTAAAAATCTTAACCCAAGATGTAGCACATAGTATCTACCCTCATTCACAGCCTTAGATTTAACTGGGAATACATATATTTCAGATTTACTGTATACCATAACACTATTGTTTTCTCAGATGTGATTAATTTACATGTGAGTTCCTGGTTTAAACGTATAAGATCATATACATTATTTTTTGGTTCGTCATGTTTTGATCAGAAACATTGTAAAAATATCGGTTATTATTCTGCCCAGCCAGTTCAGTACATAAATGAATCTTTCTTGTAGCATTGAGTTTCTTACAAGAATCTAGCAATTAATTTGAGCTTCATATCTCTGTTCTGCATCTGAGAAGGAGACTAAAGACACAAGAGATGGTTTTAAACACCTTCCAGCCCAATATGCAATTGTACAATTTTTCTTTTATTAAAACCTCATGTCAAATAATTGACCAGGGATTTAAGTTCTTGTCTTTTACATTTAGTGTGTGTGTGTGTGTGTGTGTGTGTGTGTGTGTTTGTGTGTTTTGGTGTCACCTACATGTTGCATAGCATCTGTGGGAGCCAGTTCTCATCTTCTATCATCTCGCTCCCAGAGGCAGCAAGGGAGGGAATTCACCTCAGGTCAGGCTTGACAGCAAGTACATTTACATACTAAGCCATCTCAGCAACCTGTTATGGCGTTCTTTCTATTTCTGAAGACTACTCTGGAGCTGTGATTGGGAATATTATTGAACATTTTCAATTTAACTTAAAGTTGCTACTTCCCCCCCCCCTCAAATAATAAAGAGAAAGTTCATGAAAATATTCATTAAATTGGGAAGAATAAACTTCATCTCATTTCTAATCAGTGTTTTACCACAGGGCAAAGAAGTACCAATGGATTACCTCTGTAGGCCGAAGGGATATAATTTGTTGTAGCAGAAATTTTCAAACTTAACTATATACCAGAGTCACCTGGAGGGCTTATTTAGAAAGTGCATTTTGGGCCTTTTCCCCAGATCTGCTTCAGTAGACTGGAGTGTGACTGTATCACTAACAAGGTCTGCTAAGTGCTGGAACTGCTGGTCCAGAGACCACATCTTGAGAATAGTAACATTTCTCGGATCTTCAGGGTGTATCTTTCACAAGGAAGATCTCTTTAGCAATCAAAGAAGTTTGGCTTTTTAATAAGAAAACTTTTCTCCTCTTGAGCCTAACTCTGACTCTTTGTCAAGACTTTCTCTTTGTACTTTCATACTTTCCTTCTCTTTTGCAGAGCAGCCTCTGGTCTGGTGTTTATCTCTAAGCAATTGGTGCTCATATCTCCATTTCTAATGCCTTTATCTCCCTTGAGATCCAGGTCTAGAATTCCGCATGTTCTCATTTACCAGAATTTGTGGAACAAATTGAATTAATAAATGGGTGGATATGTGAATATGTAACCTATCTAGAGTGAAAGAAACAGCTTCTGTAACTGAAGTACTTTTGTTCTAAATCCCTATTCCTAATCCAAATTAACCATAGAAAACCCTTTTTAATTCTCTGATATTGTTTGGAAATACGGCTAAGAGAGCAAGCTTGGGGCCAAACTTAAAGAGCTGTAATTGCCTAGACTATTAGGAAACAAATAGGCCTGTGTTACTGGAAACTTGCCACACTGGATATGGATAAGCCTTGATAAACCTGCATTTGTGTGTAGGTTTTGTCCCACAGAATAACTCACTTTGAAACAATACTTGAATTGTTTCTGCTAATTTCTAAAATCTTTTCCAAGTTTAGACAAATTGGAGCATAGCTTATATATAAGGAAGCATAGCTTCCTACACCAAACACATTTTAGATTTTCTAGGTTTGGGTTGGGTCCTAGGTGTTTGCACTGAGACAGTTTCCAACTGGCCTAGGAATACTAAGAACAAAATATCATAGCTCCTCGAGATGGTGGTGGCTGCCTTCCTTCCTCAACAGTAGTAACGTGAAGTACAGAAATGGAGGAGTACCCTTGTGTCTGAAGAGCATCATACAATGTTCCAAAGATGATGACAAGAATTACATTTAACCTCTGCAATAATAGAGCAAAAAATACCTGAAAATCTGACCTTCTGTGATAATAACACTGATCAAAAGAAAAAAAACCTCAATTGTCTTCAGAATTTCAGAAACTAAGTCAAATCTTGCCACCATTGAAACAATAATGATTAAGAAAACAGCTGGAGGCCAATGAGGCTCAGTGGGTAAAGGTACTTGCAACACAGTCTGATAACCTGAGTTCAGTTTCTGAGATCCACATGATAGAAGAGAACTGTGTCTGGCAAGTTGTCCTCCCACCTCCCCATGTGTGTCATGTATGCAGGAGCATCCCCCCCCACACACACACATCTAAAATCAATACAAATGTAATTTTACAAGAAGGAAAAAAAATCTAGCTGGATTTTATAACAGTGAGTTTTGTAATAATCTACCCTGTCAAATTTAATCTTACTGTCCTTAGCATGAGGTACCCTGGAAAGGGAATGTTCTTGCAACTATGGAAATTTAGGAGTAAGAGATGAGACAAGACTGATATAGAATCTAAAAATGCCTCAGTCACTACTTTTGATAATAAGTAGAATAATTAAGCAGAAGACAATACATGAAAATTTTAATATTATAAACTAAACCTCAGACATCTTAGGACACTATGCCCAAAAGAGCAAATTAAATGTTCTCAATATACTTCAAAATACATTGTATGTAGGCTATTACTTAAACATAATAAAAATCTTTAAAGGTATGTCCTTGGCCACAGTATAACATAACAAGAAATCAATCAATCCTAGAAGGAAATTTAGAAAATCAAAAGCAGGTGGATATTATGTAAGATGGTCCTAAATAATAGATCATAGGGGAAATCATGATGCAAATATTTAAACAAAAATTAAAAGAGCACTGTATTGGATAGCTTCAGTTATCAAGTTGACACACCTGTGTAGAAGAAACCCTAATTGAGGAATTACCTCCATTGAACTGGCCCGTGACCATGTCTGTGGGCCATCTTCTTGATTCTTGAGTGATACAGGGCAGTCCAGTCTACTGTGGTAGTGCAACCTCTGAGCAGGTGGCGCTGTGTTGTATAAGAAAGCAGGCTCTGAGCCCACACTAGAGGAGCAAGCTAGTAAGAAGCATTCCTCCGTGATCTGTGTTTCAACTTTTGCCTCCAGGTTTCTGACCTGATTTCCCTCAGGGATGAACTGTGACCTTTCCTCCCCAAGTTAGTTTTGGAGTGTTTTTAACACAGCACAACTATCTATTGTACATCTCCCAGATCATCATATCGTTCATCACTGAGGAAGTCAGGGCAAGAAACATGGAACACAGACCAGAGAGCAACACAGCTCACTGCCTTGCTCTTCTGGCCTGTGCTCACCCTGCTTTCTTATTCATCTCAGTATCACCAACCCAAGGCTGGGTAGCCCCACACATTTGACTGGGCCTTTCCACATCATCTAACAATCAGTAAAACGCTCACAGGCAGTCTGACAGAGAAAATTCCACTAGAAGTCCCTCTTTCCATGTATGCCAAGGTGACAATGAAAATTATCCAGCACAACTGAACCCTTGTCAACTAGACACAAAACACACTAATATAAAAACATAACTTTTCATTTCTTATCCCCAAGATCTTATGAAACTCACAAACGCTGTTGCCCTTGGTGGTCATCCCATCATCCTGGTATCTGCACTATGCTTAGGTTTCCTTTGAACTGAGGCTGCACCTTCCCAGTGGCCATCTCACCCTCTCAGGGGGCCAAGCCTCAGATCTTCTCATGATCCCTTTAATCCTGATGGTCTTCACTGCAACTGAGGATGCGCCTTCACCAGTGGCCTCTCCTGGCCTGTCATCGTGCAAAACAGAAGATTCTCTCCATGGGGCCTTCTCGTCTTCGACACTAGTACCACCAGGGAGAGCCTTACACATTGCCAAGTTCTGCTGCCTGTTTGTCGTGCTGCCTTGACCCCCTCTGGACCACAGTTTCTCTTTGTTGACCCTAAGGAAATCTTTCCCAGAATATTTCACTCAATGTTGTTGATCTAGTTACCCAAAGCTAACTTTTTTCAGCCCCAGCTAACCAGCATAGATTATGCCAGTAAAGTATAAAATGTTTCAGTTCTAAAAAGTCTTAATTCAAAATATGCCATACAAATATCTATGATAGAGTCTGCTTCTTCTGAGGTTTCACAAGCCTCATCATCTATATCTCTTCAGGCATTGTTTTCCAAATTCTTAAAGATCAGCTCACTAAGCTCCAAGTACTTTTCTAGTCCAAAGCTCCAAAAGCTTCCACAATCCTCTCAGACACATAGAGTCAGGTCTGTTGCAGCAATATCCCACTCTCCGATAACATTTTCTTTTCTAGTTGCTTTTTATTGCTGTGATAAACACTGACCAAACCTAACAGAGAGGAAAGGATTTATTTTATCTTACATCTCCAAGGTCACAGTTCATCACTGAAGGAAGTCAGTGCAGAAACTTGCAGAGCACTGAATAACACTGCTTACTGGCTTACTGCTCTAGACTGTGCTCAACCTACTTTCTTATTTTACTCAGGACCACCTACTCAGGAGTGTCACCATCTACAGTGGGTTAGGCCCTTCCACACCACTCAACAATCATGAAAACACTTCATAGACCTGCTCACAGACCAGTATGATAGAGGAAACTTCCCAGTTAAGATTCTCTCTTCAAAGGTGTGTCAAGTTGACAACTAGAGCTACCCAGAACATGCACCATATCAAAACTTATAAGATGCAGTGATGGCAATGCTTAAATGATGATTCAGTCACTCATAAATGTGCATATTTTTAAAGAATCATATAAAAAAATCTGTACATCCCACTTTAAGAAAAAAGTCACGTGACTCCAACCTGATGCAATCATAAAAAAGTGGCATGTTAAAAACTAAAATATTAACAATGAAGCATTGCTGGATGTAGTGACGTGAATATACTCATAAAAATTCATTTAAAATTCATTTTAGAGTTAAAGTTTTTTGTTGAGTTTGCCAAACAGTTGCTGTTTATTAACTGACCAGATTTCCAGCAATACCATGGAGACACCTTAGTTCATCCTCTAATAAGTCTGTTGATTTGGTCTTTCCTATTGCCAGGAACTCCATTGTCCAAAAAATGGGGGCTTAGTCTTCATTCCACCTTGTACAGAAGAAAATTTTCAGGACCACGGGATATGGTTCTCTTTCTCTAAGTGTTTTCAACAGTATAAATCTCATGAATCAGATCACGTGAAGCAAATCCTCCAACCAGATGACAATGTTTATCAAGAAATGGACAGTTTAAGTGTTACCTGTCAAGACCATCTGCTTATTAATTTTGCCATAATTGTGCTTCTAATTAGTTCATTTACTGAATTTACCTTGGTAAACCTTCCATGCAATGGTTGATTCCAAAATTTTCAGCATAATTAGTTGATGCTTTTTTTGAGCTTAACATTGAAGATCTGGCACACATGGAGAACTTGTAACAGCTTGCAGACCTTCAGTTTCACACCGTCCTAAACCTCTGATTCTGATGACAAATGACATTTTGGGTTCTTCAGATATGCAGAATTTGAATCTCAGTTCTGTATATCCTCCCAACAGTACTTGAGATAATGGTGAGCTTTCCCACGGATAAACTTGCCTTTCAATGTGTTTTTTGGACAAACTTCTTCAACTCTGTAAAATTCCTTTGCTTTTACTTAAGGGTGTTTGGCACAGTAGGAACCTTCTTTTCTGGTATGGTCTCCATGGTTCAAGACAGAAAAGAGCTAGAGTTAATGTTTCATGAATTTTATTGCTTTAAAATTTAGTTATTAAACAAACAAGTGGAAGTAAATTAATAAAAATATGAGTCAGAAAAACACTTAGAATCTTGAAAACCAACAAAAGCATTTTTAAATATTTCATTTTTAAACATTTTATCAGCATTACACTCTTTAAGAATTATTTAAAATTATTACATTAAAAGACTGTATAAGTTGGAGTGTTTGAAAAGAAGCTGGATGGCATCTTATTGGGCACAATCATATTATTGGGACAATGACAAATTTCACATTGTTGAAGCCCAGTAGTACAGTTTTGTCAGTAAACAATTCTCACTAATTATAGTAGAAATACAGAATTTTGGATTTATATTTAAGACCCAATTACATATTTTTAGTTTGAGATTATATCAGTTTAGTTATTACAAAAATTTCTATTTCTTTTTTTTTTAACTTCCCAGATTGTAATTTGTATCTCTAGAATTTCAATTAGGACACAGGTGAAAGCACCCTGGGGCTATAGACAAGCAAGAGAAAAATAATGGAAAACCTCTTGGCTCCTGGTAATGGCAGAGGTCCAACATCAAGGCCTGGATACCCATGTCCACAGGTGGAGTCAGAATCCCAGCTGGCCCTCAGGTGAGGTGTGATATTCCTACCAGATAATCAGTCCTCTTAAGACCAGAATCTGAAAATAACAGAGGCCTCCTCTATCCCCAGCAGAAGAGGCAAAATCTCTGCCTTGCACAACCTGGGACCTCAGGGGAGGCGGCTATGGAGAACATAGTCAGAAAAGATTGAAACTGCTGCCTAACGTCAAGAAGTCCTCGATGCTCTGCTGTTTCATCATCAGCCTGCAACCAGAGGGATGTGGAACTGTGGATCACAGTGGGGGTATAAAGCTTCAGGTTCATAGAAGGGGGCCACATCTCCAACAGGAGGGGACCACTGACTACAGCATCACAGAAGGAACGACAGATCCAGTATCACAAGAGAGAACCACAGGTCCTGATCATAGAGGGTAAAAAGGGGGAATCGTAGCTCCAGTTCACAAGAGGTGACTACAGCCCCCGTTTAAGGGAGGGAACCAGAACTCTGACTCACCAAAGAAGTCCACAATTCTAGCTCACAGGAGCAGACCACAGCCCCAGGTTCATGTGAGGGGATCATGGCTCTGGGTTCACAAGAGAGGGGACCACAGCTCCAGCATACACCAGGGGACCACAATTCCAGGCTCACTAGAAGGGGCCATAGCTTCAGCTCACAGGAAGGGACTACAACTCTGGCCCATGGGCAGGGACTACAGAACCATGTTAATGAGGTAGGACCACAGTTTCAGGTTCGCAGGAGGGAATCACATCTCCATGTTGATTGGAGGGGACTATAGCTCCAGCTCATTGGGGGGAGACCAGAGCTCTGGCTCATGGTAAGGTACCACATCTCCAGATCACAAGAGGGAACCACAACTCCAGTTTCACAGGATGGATCACAGCTCTGGCCCTTGGCAGGTGACAGCAATTGCATCTCACAAGAGGGATCCATTGCTCCAGGTTCATGGGAGGGATCACAATTTGAACTCACATAAGGGAACCACAACTCTGGCATTCAGGAGTTGGGGGCACAGCTCCGGGTTTACAGGAGGAGATCACAGCTCAGGTTACTGGAGTTGACCACAGCTCTAGCTGCCACTGAGATGGGACCAAAACTTTGGCTGGCTCAAGGAAGAAGGCCACAGCTTCAGCTCACTGGAGGAGACTCTAATTCTGGCACACGGGAGGGGACTGAAGCTCCAGCTAAGTAGAGGGGACCACAGCTAAGGTCCGCAGGAGGGGGCTAAAGCTCAGCTCATGGGAGCGCCCTCCAACCACCACACTTTCAGTGTCCCAGGAAGTAACCTCAGGTAAGATTCATTGGACCGGACCACAGCTTGAAGTTCACAGAGGCAATGACAGTGTTAGGCTCAAAGGGGTGGAAAGAGTCAGGGGGGCGGGGAAGTGGCCACCTAGCTCTGATTCACAGGTCCGAGCACATGTCCAGGCTCTTGGGAGACAACCACAGTTCCAGGCTTACAGGACAGGCTCACTATTTCAGTTATTCTGGTTCCTGTTATTTTTCTGTTCTTGTTGCTCTGTCCACACAGTTAGACTGTGTTTAATATAGTACATTTTGGTTTCTGTGCAGCAGAGGTAACAGTTACTTGTCGGCTTGATGTCTCACTTGAGGGCATAATTTTGGAGAAAAGCACTCCTCACTTTAGCTCAAGGAAACACATAGATCACATGTTTTGTTGTCGATGTTGTTGGTCGTAATCAAGGTTCTGGTCGGCTTTATTTGTTTTTTTTCCTGGCCAGGATCAGCCAGGAGTCTCATCACACCCCAGCCCCCCAGAGTTGCCACTGTAACTTTTTTTTTTTAAAGTGGCCTGGGGGGCCAGGTGTCCTGAGATGAGGGGACGAGTCTGCAGGTGAGGGAGGGCATCACCACGTAAGTCTGTTTAATTTCATTTCCAGTTTCCAGGTGATGGACGTGGTGACGCATGCCTTTAATCCTAGCAAGGTGGGGCAGAGGTAGGTAGATCGCAATGAGAGAGATGCCTGCCCTGGACTCTGCAGTGAGTTCCAGGCCAGCTGGGGCTATAAGGAGACCCTGTCTCAAAATGACAGAAATAAATAAATAAATAAATAAATAAATAAATAAATTCTAACTTCCATCAGTTGAGAATTTCAGTCCTTTAGCTGTACTAAACACACCCTTAGCATTCTCTAGCCGCGTGTTTAGTGGCTAATATATTCAACACAAAAGACACAGAATATTTTCTTCATTTCTACAGAAAGTCCTTTTAAAAAAATTCTCTTTATTATTGAAATTTCCATATACATATGCAACGAAATATGGTCATTACCACCACCACCCCCATATATATATATATATATATATATATATATATATATATATGTATATATCCTTGTGTGCATCTGGAAGCACTGTATCCATCTATGTAGGAATTCTGTCTTGCTTGCTCTCACTCAGGACTTATACAGGGAACAACATGGAATAGGAGGTAGAAAAAATGTCAGATGGATGGGGAGGAATGCTGTGAAACGCTGTCTTATAATATGACATGGCTTCTGTGCTCATGAACTCACAGCAGCTATGTTATGCACTTCCACAGAGGCTGTAATGAACAGAACTGATGTATAATATACTCGAAAATCAACATAAAATACTTCAAAATTCAGGTTAAACTGCATGAAATCTATAAATAACAATTGTGGATTGTGACTTTCAAATGGTTGTCACAATTTAAATATGCACAGCTTCAATAAGCATCAGAAAAATAAAATTAAATACTAGTTTCCACCCAATAAATGTATAAAAATCTGAAAGGGGGGTAGTAACAAACTTTGGTGACGTTAAGGGAAATGAGAAACGTCATGCAGTTTAGTGACTATAGTTGTTTCTGTTTCTGTCCTGTCTCACCACTCGGGGGTAGCCCAAGTAGTTGGGGGTGAGTAGACACAGAGTCAAGCCACAGACTCTGGGAGTTGGACGGGAAGCAGCCCAAGCACGTGGTACTGCAAACTCATTTACTGAATAGATACACAAGCTCTTATAGGTCTGGATAGCCAATGACGTTATTGGGTGGGGTCCCAAATACAGCTAATAGTAAGTTTGTCCCCAGGTAGGCAGGTACTTTCCAGATGCTGGTCTCACAACTAGCCAGAACAGAATGCTACACCCACAGGAGCCATTCCTCTATTCCTCCTAGTGGGTGGCCTTAGGCTAGGCCCACCTTACATTATGCCCAACAAGTGACGTTATCACAGCATACCCTTGCTGGAAAGAAGTGATGCTATTTTGTAAAGTTAAAATCATCCAAGAGGCTTGAGAGGTATCTGAACAGCAACGACTGATCAGTAAAGAACATGCACTGCCCTGGCAAAGGACCCAAGGACAGGACAGTCACAATGTCAAACAACTCACATCTTCCTAATACTCTAGTTCCATGAAATCTGACACCCTCTTCTGGTGTCTGAAGGCATCTGTCCACACATATTGTCACATACACAGAGAGACACACATAAACATAGATACAACAAAATAAATCTTAAATATAAAACTTACCTGTGTCCAATCAAATATGTGTCTGTGCCCTTTGTGCCTCCACTCCACCTGACTATGTATAACAGAGAAATTCTCATTCAGGCTATTGAAATCCAAATACTCCTAATCCTAGATAGTTGGTCTCATTCTTACCAAGTTCGGTAAGTCTGAGTATCAGCAGAACAGTGTGAATAAGCTGTAGGCCAAAGCTCTGCCTCTGACAAACATGGATCCCAAATCTTACTTGCTCTGAGTATACAGAGTATTCCGGGGCCGTGCTGCGTAGAGACAGAGCTAAAACCTAAACTGGGGCCGTGATAGTCTTGGGGACTCCATGACATTTTTAAACTTGTAAGGGTCTACCAAATGAACTTAATAACTACAGCCTCATTATGTGTTACCGTGTTTGTGTGTGTGTGTGTGTGTGTGTGTGTGTATGTGTATCCCTGAACCAGGTATGTGTGTGACCTTGTAGAAAGATATTTGTGTTTGTATGGTTAAAGAAGCCAGATCAGCATTCATCAGCAGTGAAGTAATGAGAAGAAAACAAAGTATATTGAGAATAAATCATTCATCCTTGATGATCTTTGATGTGATCAGAGGCAAGAAAATGCTTTACTATCAGTCGCTGCTTTGTTTCACTTTGGTTTTGCAGTATTTGGGGTTGAACCAGGGACTTCACACATGCTAAGCAGGTGTCCTATCACTGAATTATATCCATAGCCCATCTAGAGATTTTTAAACATCACGTCAAAATGGCAAAATCTCAAAATAAAGTTCTGTAGCTCATAATTCAGTATATCAAATTTATACACACAATAATGCATACTTTATATGAATGTAGTCTATTATTATATATATAACCATTTAAAATAAACACATAAAAATTAGTGGGTTTGGAAGAATAGAGCGTATTCTAGAAGAGAAGAAAAGAAAAATAAGTTAAGTTTTAAAAGGATATTTTGCCTCTAACTGGAATGATTCAAAGAGTATTAAAGACTCAATATATGCTTATAAATTACGCAAATATAAAGGTAGAAGAAATAGTTATTCTTACTATGGCTTCACTGCGATTGCTAAAGCAATCAAGTAGATGATCAGGAGGCTAAGGAGAGCTCTGAGGTTTGAGGCTATGAACTTTGACATAACCTAGAAAGGAGTATGATGAAGTCCGATGAAGAAAGTACAGATAGTCTGGGTAATAAAATCAGTCCTATCTTATATGTAGAGTGCTTGTAAACCCCCTGAGGGAAACGAAAACAATTTCTATGACAGTATAGAACAAGCAGTTGGGAGAGTAAGAGAGAACTATGAAGCTGAAATCTGGAGTCAAGGTTTGTGCTGAAGGAAAAGCTCTCTTTGATAAGGAGATTAGAGTTATTCAGAAGAGGCCTTCAGATTTGCACTAGAAAAATGGAAAGAGTACCCTCAGGTAAGCAAGCCCTCCCACCCCCAGATAAGCTTCCTTGTGAGAGGAAAAGACCTAAGTTTTCTCCTAGAAAATCTCAACATACAGAAAATGCTGATAATATATGTGAAGTGGGTAAGCTCCATTCTTAGCTGGCAACAGAACTTGGCCGTGTCCTTCATGTGGTGCTAATTTTAAAGGGATAAAAGATACAAGAGGGCCTGAAGAGATGGTTCAGTGGTTAAGAGCACAGGCTGCTCTTGCAAAAGACATATGTTCAAATCCCAGCACCCATATTGTGTCTAACAGCTATTCATAACTCCAGTTCCTGTGGATTCTATGCCTTCTTCTGTCCTCTGTGGACATTGTATGACAGGGTGCACTTACATACATGTAGGCATAAAAACTTTTAAAACATTTTTAAAAGAGGAAAGAAGGGAGGAGGGGAAGTGTCCTGAGGAGAGGAATGGCATGCAAGGTATGAAGCTGCATGGTGGGAGCAATTGTCAGTGCATCTGAAGTTCTGAGTGAATCATGAGGATGTCAGTCAATGAATAGCAGAGGGACCCAGCTCTTCCTAAGGCTAAGCTCTTTTCTGGCAGTAAATTAGAGAATGAGGAGAGCTCATTCAATCTTCAGACCGAAAGAATGCTCTTAAGTGAATAAAGAGCTCAAGATGGCTGAATGAAGTATATGTCTTACTTAGACTGAGGGCACTTAAATATGGATGATAATTATTGAACACCCAGGTGTATGAAGCTCTATAGAAATGAGCTCTTAAGAACTGGAAATTTGTATTGCGGCCTTGATCTTCCCTTAGAACAGAAACAGAAAGCAAACAGGCAACACATAGAGTGTTCTTTATTTTTATAATGAATGACAGTATAATTAATGTTTAAAAAATTATTTTCCTTTCTTTTCAGAGAAGGAGCAGCCACATCCTGAGCCACCTCACAGAAAAGACAATATGGTCAGGAGACGAGATTCCAACACAGTGGTTCCACAGCTAGACACACACGCTCCACAGCCTCTTCTTTCTTTTCTGCTGTGGTTTGAATGTGACCTGTCCCCTGTAGATTTACATCTTTGAACATTCAGCCCTTATCTTTCTGGTGGTGTTTTGGTTGGTTATAGTGCTTGTAAGAGATAGAGCCTTGCTAGACGAAGTTAATCTCTAGCCATGAGACTGGAAATTTGTGAGCCCAACCCCCCTTCCTGTCGTCCCAATAACAGTGTAACCAGCCAGCTCACTCCCCTGACATCAGGCCTTCCCCTCCTTGATAGAGTGTATCTTCCTAAACTGTCAGCCAAATGAAACCATTTCTCCTTGTTTCTTAATGAGCATATGGTTACAGCAATGAGCAAAGTATCTATCTACTAAGAATTAGATATTCCCTTAGCACAGAGAAAAAATAAGCACTACACATTATTTTCCTCCTTAGAGTGAAATGGCTATGTACTAACATTTAAACACTCCTTTCCTCTCTGAGTTCCTTCCCACCTATTTTGTATTCCTTTTTCATTCCAAGAAGCCAGTTGGAAGTGAATCCTACATGTATGTTGCTAGCACATGCATAGTACATATTAATATCCAGAGATAGTACATGTGTGCGTGCATGTGCGTGTGTGTGTGTGTGTGTATGTGTGTGTGTGTGTGTGTGTGTGTGTGAGTAGCCTGGAAGTTCTCCTGATTCAACTGCCTTCACCTTGAACGTGCCAGGACTACGAAACACACCACCATGCCTGGAAGTGTTAACTCTTAGCATAACCTTATAAAGCACAATAAATGATCCTGTGACCAACCTTGGGTCTTCAAGATATAGAAACACCTTTATCTCCACTATGGAAACTTTTAAGTTTCATAACTCGTAGTAACTTAATACTTTACTTACAAATATTCTTTTTCTTTAGTAAAGACCAAAGTGTGTTTCTACATGCGAAGAGCACAAACCAGATAGAAATGCCTACAAGGTGCTTCTGGAGTTGCAGGTATTCAAATGACCTAGAGAGCTCCTGGAAGAGTTCCCTGGCCCTGTTTTCAGAGTTTCCAATTTCATGAGACTGGAATAGAGTCTGATACTCTGTAAATCTAAGGAGCTCATGTCCCAGAACTCTCCATACTTCAGACTTGCTTCTCAAAACCGGTTACCTAGAAAACCAGGCTCCATGTCAGACTCTTGGATTCAACATTTGCATTTTGACAGTATTCACTGTAATCCCCTTTTTAAAATTAACAACCTTCTGCTAAGATACAATCCACAGGACACAGGATTCACTTTTCAAATCTACTACTCCTTGGCTTTCAGCTTATTTGAAAATTGTACACTATTCCTGCTGTCTAGTTTTCATCATGCCCTAAAGAAATTCTGTGTCTATCAGCAAAAGCTAACATCCCCCACCTTCCTATCTTCTAGAAAACAAAAATCTACCTCTTATTAAATATTTGCCTATTCTGGCATTTTATAGACATGACACCACAACAGATGACATCTCTATATCTGGCTTATTTCCTTCAGCATATTTCAATGAATTAGCCAGTTGCAGTTTGATCAGTTCCACATTCCTTTTTATGGATACGTATCTGACTTTCAGATTCATATATCTGTTTATCAGCCTATAAACCTTAATGTTTAATATGTAGCAGTCCGTCCAGTTTGTAACATTTAAGACTCACAAAGTTCTAAAGGGAGACTGGACAAGACTTAGGAAGTATGCAATTCACAAGTCTGAGGAAATCCTTGAAACTTACCAGATTCACAAAGCCTCTCTTTCCATAAGGTGATGTAAGAAATAAGGATTCCTGAGGTGAGGTGACTCTCTGACATGTTCAGCTGTCTGCAAGCCATGCAGAGAGCTCCAGTGATTTAACCATTGTGAGTCATCACCCATCCTGGAGGAAGTTTTGTCTTTTAGTTATTCATGCTCCTTCCTGTGTGACATCCCCTCACCCGTAGTCCTCTAAGTAACCCCAATAAACTCATTGGTTCACCAAGTTGGACTTTGGTGGTATGGCTACCTTGATTAATCATTGATGCTCTACTTGGGGTAAGCAGATGCTTATTAATACAAGAGTTTTATACATTATGTCCACCTCGTGGTTATATAATGCTAAATTACGCTGCTATGAGCATTTGTATATAGGTTCATTTAAAGACATTTTTATGGGTGTATAGAAAGAAGAAAAATCACTAGGTCTTATGTCTATGTGTCCTTTTCAGGATCTCCCATTCTGTTTTCCAAAGTTGATACACTAGTTAACAATCTCACTAGCAAATAAGAAAGATTTAAACTTGCATACATTCTCACCAATAGTTATCATCTGTCTTTTTTATTTTAGCCATCCCAAGAGTGTGAAATGAAAATACATTTGGTTTGACTTGTTGATGAAGTTGAACAATTTTCATTTGCTTCCTGGCCATTTGCAGTCCTTTGGAGAATTGTCTTTCCAAACCTCAAGTAATTCTTATGGGCACTAATGTCTGAGTAGTGGAGTTTTGGGTGAAGTTTCAGATTATAGTCATATATATAATAGTCTGTCAAGAAGGGATAATTTTCCTCTTACAAGGACATTTGGCTATGTAGGGAGACATTTTTGGTTGCCAAAAACGTCATCTTTAAGGCATCTACAGTACCAGGAATGTGGGTAAACTTCTTCTAACACATAGAACAGATCCTGTGACCCTACCAACAAACAGTTATCCAGAACATTAATGTTCTAATTAAGAATTCTAATGTGGCAAATCATCTTTCCTGGCACTGAGGCATATCTCTGGGTATGAGAATTTCACTACTAAAACTGAGACCATCCTAGTATGTCAGGATGATTGGTAACCCTATTTCACCTAGTCATGTGCATTTTTGATTCTCTGAAAGCTTCTGGTAAAGTCTTTAGTATTTACTAAAGGCTACAGAAAAGGACAGAAAGCTTCTAAGGGATTTGTCCACTGCTTTCATAAATGTAAGCTTATGATGCTTCCAGCCAGGTGGGGCTCCATGGGAGTCCAGACTTCCTGCATACCCTGTCCCTGCATATCCATTTAAGGTGAGGGCCTATCTGTTGGAAGTTACTGACATCATAAGAACTGAATGACAACTGACCAGCATCTGAGGCTTACTGCCACCTTTGCCCCTACTCTTTCATTGAAAAGAATGAGGAGAATGTGAACATTACAGCGTGGACTGTGCTCAGTGGAGTCCAGTTAAAGAGGAACAAACCCCATCTTAGCCTCTCTAGCTAGAGAGGTATAGAATTATAGGCTGTCAAAGATGGAAAGGACTCTAGAGAGCATGCCTGGCACCTTTAATTAATGCTGCCCACATAGTCCTGTATTGAACAAAGTGTAATTGTGTTCAATTGGGGTTGATGTGAGAATAATGCCCTTCTTATAGTCAGGATGGAGAAAAGGAACAAAAATTTTCCTTTTTAAGATCCGGAAATCCTAATGAGGAATGTTCAGTGTAATTTAGAGAAAGCAGTATCCCTGACCCAGCTCTGCCACATTAAATAGTGGTAAATACTAAGGAAGAGAAAAAAGACTTCTTGAACTTGATCATGGATCAGAATCTGCTACAGGGCTTCTTCAAAAACAGAGTATCCCCCAAATTTGCCATTCAGTAGGTATAGAAGCCCAAGAACCACATTTCTATATGCATACAACTGTACAAAACTGTCACCATCCAGATCCTTGAGATTGAAAGCATGCTGCATGAACCTGGAGAAACAGAATGCTGAGGCCTGGAACATACAGAACCTGGACCCCACCCCACATCTGCTGAACAAGAGTCTCAATGCAATTCTGTGGGGTGCACTTTAAAATTTGAGATATGAGCTTCAGAGAAGTGAGTATAAGTGAGATTCCTTCACTGACAAAGTGCTTGCCATCTGAGCATGAAGTCCTGGATTGAATTCCCATAACTCACACAAAAATCTCCAGTGTGTGCTTGTAATCTCTGGAGAGATAGAGACAGAAGAATAGCAGGGACTCCATAAATGGCCAGCCTAGATGAATCAGCAAGTTCTAGGAAAATGAGAGCAGTGTTTGCAGGATAAAATGATGGACGGGCTGGAAAGAGAGCTCAGTGGTTAAGAGAGCATATTACTCTTGCAGAAGAACTTGATTCAGATTCTAGCATCCATGTCAAATGACTCACATTGCCTTTAAGCTGAGCTTCAGGAGAAATGATGTGCTCTTCTGGCCTCTGAAAACACCTGCACTCACGGACACACACACACACACACACACACACACACACACACACACATTTTAAAAGGAGGAAAGAAAAAGAAGGGGGACAAAATACTGAGGAACAATAACTGAAGTTGACCTCTGGCCTCCATGAGAGTGCACACACACTCATAAATGTGCATATGTACACACATAAACATGTATACACAATAATTTTTTGTTTGTGAATTGCTGGCTAGATGAGTAGAGGTCTCTGTGCTGCTGCTGACTTAAACCAGAGCTTGGCTTCATAGTAGAGATTCATCTGGAAGTCACTGAAAATCTTCCTGCCCAGGATAAATCCTAAACCCACTAAGCTGGAGTTTCTGGAGGGTAGGAGATTCAGTGGTTTTAAAGTCTTCAGTCCATTTCAGCATATGGCCAGGGTGTGATTCCTGGGCTTTAAACACAGTCAAGCCCCACAGTTCCTACCTCTGGACAGTCAGCCAAAAACAAACACTAGCATTAACCCCTTCTAGCCATAGGCATCTGCTTAGCCACTCCACCTCTTTTCTTTGTTTGACTTGAAATTTCTAGTCACTAGCTTTGAAATTGTGGTGATATAATTTTACCTGATCCTAATTTGGTACCTATTCCAACTTCCTAACTTCATCTCTTTCTTCCTTTCTCATTCCATTGCAGGTGGAAAAGTAGCAGCATGCCTAATATTATGATCAGTATTGATCATCCCCAAGCTTATACCACTTGCATCAGAATCACAAATGGGGCCAGTGATATGGCTTAGTGGGTAAGGATCTTGTTGCACAAGCCTGGTGACAAGTTCAATCCGCCAAACCTGTATAAAATTAGAAGGGTAAAACCCACTCCACAGTTTCCTTCTGACCTCTCCACATGTGCTATAAGATACATGTCCAAATATGCGTATCATACATACGCACAATAATAATAAATAAAAATATGTACAGAAAAGAACCATATGTATATTTTTAAGTAGTAGATTCTTGGTCTGCGGATGTAATTTAGAATAGAGAGTGCCTTTCTAGCACATCCAAAGCCCTGGCTTTCTTCTCCAGCACCTAGTAAAGTAAGTGTGCTAATTCATGCTTGTAGGCCCAGCACTTGGGTAGATGAGGCAAGAGGATCAGAGGTTCAAGTTTCTCCTCCAGTACACATTGACATTGAGGCCAGCCCAGGCTACTTGGGATTCTGTCTAATATCCACCCTGCCACACATACAGTGCAGATTCCTGGAGAGGCTCAGATTCTTAGAATCAGATCTTTGGGGCATAGTCAGTCATCATGTTGTTACAGTGCTCATGTGGAACTAGAGACCTACACCATCTATTCCACCTCCATCCATTGCTCCCAAAGCTTAACTGAATTCATATGAAACACAGTTCCCAGGAAATCTACTGCAGTACATAAATGAAGAAACGCGCATTGGTGAACTTGTCTTCAGACCACCAGAGATGCTGGAACAGTGATCTAAGCAACCAGGAAATGGTGAAGGCCTGAGTCACTGTCCCACCTTCTTCCTCGTTCCCAGCCTCTCTTTCTATTTGCTGAATATGGCTACAGACTTAAACTTCCTACTGAAGTTCTTTTCAAATTCAGATTCATAGGGAAATAATTTGTGTCATTTTTTCCTATATTTTCTAGGGTAAGAGGAACCTTAGGGAGAATTTATTTTTACATCTATGTTTCTATCAGTCCGGGTTAACCCAGAATCACTGTATCTCCAAGGAGTAAGACCATCTTTCTCAGGTTCATGTCTCATACAGAAACTTTAGGGAAAGAGAGTAATGGTTAATAGTGGTTGGTATCTTGGCCACATGTTTCCAGGTTTGGGGCTTCTTATTCCAGAATGAAATAGAGTTTCATATATATTGTAAAGTATCAAGGAAATTTGATTCCAAGCAAAGTGACATAACAGCCCAGATACACTGTCAAGTTTGATAGTGGGTCACACGTGTGAAGATATTTAAGGGCAATGATTGTTGTTTGGGACTTTCTTTTATGGGGTTCAAGAGAATGAAAGTTTTAGTTAAGAAGGGTATAGTTTGGGTGGCTCTCTTTTTTGACTATCAGTTTTAAAGTTATATAACCTTTTCTTCGCTATGAATGAATCTTTCCATAATGCATTTAATATTTTACTTTTATCTTATTATCTTTTTTAATGTATATGACTGTATTTCCTTCATGTGTGTAAGTACACCTGTGCCGTGCAATACCTGTAGAGGTCAGAAGAAGGTGATAAATACCCTAGAACTGGAGTTATGCATGGTTGTTAGCCACCATGTGGGTGCTGGGAATCAAACCCGGATCCTCTGCAAGAGCAGTCAGTACTGTTAACCACTGAACCATCTCTCCAGCCCCCTAATTTTAATCATATGTACAACCAATCATATATAGGTATAAGATGGCAAATAGGAGATTCTCCCTGAAAGTTCACTTTGATGACACAGTTTGCCTTATTCTGCAAAACAAGTCAAGTTCAGACCAAGCTCCTACCTCTGTTTGCATATATATAATTGCAGAATTAGTTAGATTGTCATAAAGGGGAAAAGAAACATATTTCATTGCTGAGAGGGATGTAGGAGTGAAGCCCTATGCAAAACAGGGGTGTGCGCCTAGCACAAGCCAAGTGGAGCTCTAGGCTACTAAACCGGTCCCCGACAGAACTTTGTCTTCATTCTTTGCACTCTAACTAGCTCATCTTTTGTACTTTCTCTGAACACTGACACATTCTAATTTCCTCTCTAGATCGTTTCATCCTATGTGGAGCTGCTGTCTTTTAAACATCTTCCATCCTCTTAAGATCCACCCCTCTAAAAAGCATAGACTGAATTAAAAATATGTAATATTGGACTGGGTATGAGGCTTAATTTGTAAAATATTTGTTTAGTCTGTATAAAGTCCTGAGTTTGATTCTCAACATTGCATAAACTATATGTGGTGGCACATGGCCATAATCTCAGCACTCAGGAGGTGGAGGAAGGCGTCTCAGAAGTTCAAGGTCATAAAATAAGTTTGAGACTAGCCTGAGTTACATGAGATATTGTCTTAACCCTGTCTACTCTCCCCTTTACATTTTACTTCACTGATGGCATTTTTAGCAATGTTCATTGTTCACTAACATTTGAATACCATCTGTGATGTGTCAGATCTGCTAAATCATAAAAAACAAAATTGTAATGGCTAAAGTTTCAATATGCTGTCAACGATTTATGTTTTCTGCTTGGAAAAGAGCTATTTTCTCCTTAGAGTCATACAGTGGAGCTTATCAAATAGTTTTCCACTACAGGAGGTTGAAATGAGGCCCCAAATTAGAAATTTTATCTCAGGGCACCTAAACATCCTTATATGACAAACCTTTTAGACTTGGGACTAATGATCGATAAGTAACTTCAAAGTCTAATGAACAGGGTAGAAAGATGGCTCATTGGATAAAGTGTTTGCTATGTATGCAAGAGGACCCAAGTTTGATCCCCAGATCCTGTATCAAAGTGAGGTGTGTGTGTTAACCTGCTGGGAATTCCAGCACTTAGGAGATACAAATGGGGGAATCCTAGGAAGTTAGCTAGGAAGTGTAGCAAAATCCATGATCTCTGTATTCAGGGAGAGAACCTGTCTTAGTAAATAAAGTAAAGAGTGACTGCGAAAGATACCTATCACTAACTTCTGGTCTACACATGCACATACCTGCGCATGCACCTACATACATGTGAACATGCATATACACAATATAAATACATTCATGTGCAGCACACACACATATACACACACAAACAACACCAATGCATGGACCCAGACACACACACACACACACACACACACACACACACACGCACACACACGCATCTCAAGAAAAGAAAAGCAGAAAAGCAAAAGTGAGGAACTAACCCGGTCACCTTTCTCTCTGTTAGTCACAATCAGTTGGGATGTAATCCTCAGCGTCATCTGAGGTGTGATTGGGTGCAGCTAAAGTCTTAGTCCCATTCTTATGGACCAGGTTTCCATATGGTAGGACTCAAGGTTATATCTTCCCTGTCTTGTCCCTCTACTCCTGAGTAAATTTGGGTCTACTAAGGATCTATTCCTATCCCAAATCCAAACAATGATTTGAAAAACTTTCTAGATTTGGAAATGCTACCAAAGTGAGAAGCAAGTGTTAACTTCTAAGCAAACATCAGATAGAAGTGAAAGAGAGTGCTGTGAACAGAGGATGGAACTCAGCCACTGGAAAGATCTCGGGAAAACTGGCTGCATTTCCCTGCTGCCACATGCTGGCGCCAGCCTCTGTGTAAGCTGCAGCTGAAGCATTCCCGCTAGTTGCTATGTGAAAACAACCTCGCTGATAAACAGGGACGTGGCAGGTTGTCTTCATCCAACTTTGTCAGTTTTTTCTCACAAAACAGTCAAGTTTGACTAGAGTCCCATTTAAAGAGTGATAGAATATTCCATTGAAGACTGAATTAGTCATAAGGGCAACCTCTGTTACTGGGGACCTGATAAACATGGACAGAGACTCTGAATGCATGTCAGAACTGGCTCTTGACAAACCTGGCAGCATAAGTTTTACTTTGATGGTTGCTAGAAGCACTGTAACTTTCTGAAAAACAAACACACAGATCTCCAAAGTATCACTCAAAAGGGAACCTGGTGTGGAGTAGGTAGTTAGCTTTGAGTGTGAAACTTCCCCATTCTTTACCCTTCTGATCACTCACGATCAGTACTGTGCCTTCCTCCACTTGAGGAAGTGTGTGTTCCTTCCTCCTTTATAGCACTGTCCCAGAAGAGGGTCACTGAAGACAACAGAAGGCTAAGAAATTACAACATTGTAAGACCAAACATTTGAGCAACTCTTCAGCAAAAATTAGGAAGGCTGGAGGAGAAATACGAGTAAAACTCTAGGATATGCTAACTATCACTGAAACTGGAAAAGTATCAGTGTCCAATTTCTAGATAATTCTAGCGGGAACTAAGAACTTTCTCTTTCTTCTTTTACTGGAAAGAGGGTTTCACATGTAGCTTGAGGTGAACTGGAATTCACTATGAACCTACAATGGCCCTAGACTCACAGCCATCCTCCTAACTCAATTTTCTGAGTGGGGCATTGTAGGTTGTGAGCCATTGTGATCACCTCAGTATTTTTATTGAGTTTCTGTGCATTTCATATAAGAGATTTAATCAAATTTAAATCCCTTCACCCATCTGTGGCCTCCCCAGCTACCCCACAGGATTTCATGCATTCTGTCATATATTCTAAGTCCTGTCCAGTCAAGCATTTCTACTTAGATGCCCTTCAGTTCAAGTTCATTAACTGGAGTCTAATCAGCCTATTTAGAGTTATTCCCTTAAAGATCTACTGTCCTTCACCCTGAAGCAATCAGTTGCTAATAGCTCCTTGGCTAAGGCTGGGGCCTGCTGCCCATTTCCCAAGTTCTGTGCTGGGTTTTGTCTGATTCAGTCAACAGGGGTATTGTGTATGCTGTCACTATTACTGTAAGTTCACACCAACATGTTCTCTACTTCTCCATGTGGCAGGTTTTACTGCAGTTGTTCTATTTTTGTTTCATAATTTCATATTAAGCACGAAGAGACATGGCTCAGTTTCCTTATGCTCGTGCACCAACCCTAGCTCTTGTACTCTTTCTGCCCCCTCTTCTGAAATGGACCTTGAGTCATGGGGGAGGTTTAATATAGGAGTCCTATCACACACACACACACACACACACACACACTTGGCAGTCTCTTATTCTCTAAAACGTGGCCGGGTGTGACCTTCTGTCTTCATCATGGTCTGTTGTATAAAGAAATTCTGGGGGTCAGAGCTGAGAGATGTATTAGCATTCTCTCTACCCCCTGTTCCACTACATGAGACTTAGGTATCGAGGTCCCAGGGCTGGGCATCACTCATACATATTTTCTGTGTGACCAGTTGTGAAACACTGTTATAGCTTTCATCTGTTGCAAAAAAAAAGCTTTTGTGATGAGTATTATATAATATACTTGTCTGTAAATATAACCATAAAATAAGAAATTTCATTTTTCTATAGAGATGACAGAAATAGAATTTTCTCTAGGACCTGTGACCTCTCTAGCCATGTGTATTTGGCTATATTTACAGCTAATTTTCTTAATTGCTGGTGATTCTCTATGTTTTGTGGCATCCTGTAATAGAATTCATATGGATTTTGGAACCTGAGAGAGATCTGATGAAATGCTAGTTCTTGTCATATAACTTTAAATGAGATACAAGACTTCTCTGAGGCTCCATGAAATGGTCTTGATAACCGATTTGGGATATATTACATGTGGTTGATCACAGCCATGCTCCAAATGTCTGATTTTGACTACCACCTCATGCTTTAGTGTTATAGATCATTTGGGGACTATTTTGAAGATACTATGAGAAAAAATTAGATTATGCTGATTAACACGTGTGAGAAGTTGAGGCTAACAAAAATAAAAAGGCTAAACTGTGACACTATGACCTAATCTGGAACATCCCTCATCTCGGTATAAGAACCTGAATAATATTTTCCTGTAGGATTTCAGGCTGCCATAGTCCAGGGATTCTTCTAAGCTTTAGTTCTACTTTTCTATTTGGCAGGTTTTACTGCACGTGCTCTGCATTTGTTTCATAATTTCATATTAAGTATGAAAAAAGGTAACATATGTCATTCAGAAAAAGGTCTTCATCTACGACTATGGTGATAAAAAATCTTGTATCAATGGATACTTATGAGTTAAAGAAGCTAAAAGAAGAAAGTGAAAGGAAAGTTTGGGTTGTCTCCCTAGTGAAGGAGGTATGTTCTGCATTTGAGAAGGGAAACACATATCTGATGACTGAACCATGCACTGTAGATTGTATTTCTATCAGCTATGGTTATTTTTCTTGTTTGTCTTTTTCTGCACGAAGCTCAGAAGGGTTATGCTTCCCAATCCTGTTGTACTTAGGAATGAAAATTAGATTTTTTCAGCTGATGAAATGTGAGCAAGAGTGATGTTTGACCTGTGTGAGCAGAAGTTTTCCTCCTGCCTTTTCTTCTTTAATTTTAAGTAGGAAGGGGCTCTTTGAACTGTCAGTATAGACTGCCAAGTGTGGTCTGACCTGAAGCTGTGGTAAGAGCACAAAATGGACATTTGTTGTCTAGGTCATTAAATTTGGGTTTTCTCCTACCATGGTAGCTAAGTTACATTGGTTGTTACTGTAGTTACTGTTGGCATCAAGCAGGATACTAACATTAACAGTCTCTCAAAGAGTTTTTGGCACTGGGAGTTCAATAAATTATGTCAAAATGAAGTAGTGAAAAGGACATTCAGTTAGCTGGGATTTATTTATCTGAACACCTCACAGTCCTATCTAAGGAATGATTGTCTACACATCTTCCTAAACAAGAGTGCTATTCACAATTCTATCTTCCTGAGTGAAAGACAGGTATGATTTTGGTCATAGTATTTATACCAACATCATTGTTGTAGAAAATGCCTGGCTTCTTTTCCACTTGAGTAGTATCCTCCTAATAGATACATTTCTATCCTGGAGAGAGGCTTCTCCCAGGAAGCAAACAACTCACAAGTTTCAGCTAAACCCTGAAACTTACAGTATTCAAGATGTCCTTCCGTCCCCAAGGTTATATAATCAAAAAGACTTCAGAGAAGGAGGAGGCTATCCCGTTTGTGGAGCTGCCTGCTAATTGTACAAAGAGCTCCTGATCTGCAGTTTTATGATCATTTCTCATGCTGGGTTGGGATTTGCAGTGAGGTAGCAGTGTTTAGAGTCACCCATACTGTCAGTAGCTCCTCTCTCATGTTCCCATAAATAACTCCAAAAAACTCATTGATTCACCTGTTTGAGAGTGTTTGGATCATTTCTTTGGTCTGTGGCTGGTGTGGTTCCTGCCTTAACTGTGGTGAGTAGCTGCTGGTTCACACCTCTCCAGGAAAAAAAATCACACAGAAGGATAAACATGGAAACCTAAGAAATGAATAAAAATTATAATAAAAGTTGTAATGACACAATTATTTTAACATACAAGTTTAATATACAAATAATTACATAAAATATAGAATGTACTGAAGTGTTTATAGAATGTCTTTATAGCTTATCCTATCTGGAACATGATTCTTTGAAACTTGACAACTCATGTAAGCATAATGAAGAAACTCATTAGAGAGGAATAATAATTTCCATAGGCATTTCAACTTTAAGTATGTTAAAATGACCACTATAAACCTGTGTATAATCTGTTCATATCTGTGTTCCCTAAAAACAAAGTTGAATTCAAATCATTTCCTCATAGAAATATGAGTCTGTAAAGGGTCAAGGAGTACACATGTCATATACAGTCCTAATAAATTCTGCCACAAGTATTTTAAAACCAAATATGCCATTTTCTAATGGTGAGTTTACTGCTGCTTTTTTGTTATAATTTTTCCCCTTTGGTTTTGAAGGTGCTATCTTAAACTGAGATGATTAACCGATTTTTTTTCATCCCTTAAGGGTAAGGTGTAATAATACTCTTTCTTTAATGGTAGATTTCCCCAGAATTCTCCAGTCAAAATCACCAGCTCTAGAAAAATGAGAAATGATTGGGCAATTGAAATGATAGGAAGGCCTGATGTGTGGTGTATTTCAATTCAGAAACATTGTTTTCCCTGTGTCCCTTCGGCCTTTGAAGCAAGACATATGAACAATTCCCTGAGTTACAGCTCTTCACTGAAGTTCAGATAATCATCACTCTGAGAAGCAGAGACCATGACTTATGATTAAGAAGTGGTCTAGCAATCTCCCTAGTGTGGAACTTGAACACTTTACATCTCTCCAGCTCTGTGACCCAGGCTATGTCTTTTTTAACTCTACTACTTCTATTACCTGTGCAAAATGAGATTTTTCTTCCTGTCATAGTTATTTGAGAAAAACAACTAAAATTGGTTTAAACCCCAATGGACACTAATAGTATTAAGGATGCTAAAATTTCACAGATATAAATACTTGCCATTACAGACAGATGCTAGGTGTAATATTAAGACACACAGATGTGGTTGTAAAATATTGATTTTTGTTAGCAATTTTGTTGCTATTAAATCCTACTTCATGTACTCATTTTTATGTTTTATTACTGGATTATCATCCAATTATTTTTCAGGTTCTCTTCTGGGACTTAAAAAAAACAACAACAAAAATAACACCTCATTTGCCCTTGGAGTTTTACTTGTAAATTCTTGTTCAATTTAAGATCTGTATCTTTCCAATTGGAGCAAACCACTTTTACCATTTCTAACTATTCTTGAGTTTATATTAGCAGAGGGTATTTTATTATTTCATCTAATTTGGAGTTCTTGTTGTCACTGAAAAATGAATGAGAATTTTTAGGAATTCACTGTGAAAGTCAAATGATCATTGTGTAAGACATGTGAACAATTGAAATGATAATACAATTGTGTTATATATATTTCATATTTCTCTGGCAGGATGTCTGTCATCAACAGTTTTAAAGAGGACCTATTCGTTATGACTGTCATTTTAAGAGGGTTCAATCATGGCCGCCTGGACATATCTGCTCAGGTAGAAATGGTAGTGGTAGAGCAGTGTGGCACAGCAGGTTTGCCCTCAAAGCAGATGAAAAGGGAAAATAGACTAGCTGTGACATTCAAAGAAATGCCCAGTGACGTTTTCACAACAACAAGACCCCGCATTTAAAACTTTACAGGACTTTCCAAAACAACCCCATGCAGCTGAGTTTAAAGCAACTTATCACATGTGCCTGGGAAAGCATTTCATATTGAAACCATAACGAGGATGCTGATGATGCAGAGTGCGAGAGGGAATTTCTCTTTATAGAAGGCTAATTGGGAATATAAGTTCTTGATTTTAAACAAGAATCTTCTGTGTTCCTGCTGCTATTCTCATTTTGCAAACTAACAACTGAGATTTACAGAGTTCATAACAGTCAGATCTAAAAACAGGGAATCAAGTCCTTTAAAAATTTCCAGCTTTGAAAATGTCCAAAGCATAAAAGTAGGAAGGTGATTGTGTCTAAATGGTCAGGGAAAGGAGAGAAGAAAAAATAATGGAATAGATGGGCCAGAAGAGCAAAGGAGAACTAGAACAAAGGGGACCAGAAAGAAGAGGGGCAGGAACACCGCCTGGGTAGCGAAGGGAACCAATGAGAATGAAGTAGAGGGATAGAGACAGATGAAGCACACAATGAAACCCGCTGCTTTTTTTTTTTTTTTTTGGCTAACTCAAATAATATTTTTAAATATTTTATTGAATGTTTTAGAATTTCTTACATTGTATTTTGATCATATTCAGGCCCCCTTCCCGATCTGCACCCCCTCTTTACTGATCCGCACTCAATTGACTCTAGTTTGTGTCCCTGAATACTCTGCATTGTGAGTCTATCCACTGGACCCTGGAGCACCACACGCCTAAAACAAACAACAACAACAAACGAAAAAGCCAAAAGACTGACACACCCGCTCCCATCAATTGAGTTGCCAATAGTTCCTCAGATAGGTTTGGGACTTTTTACCCACTTCCCCATGTCTATGCTGAGATTTTTGTCTGGATTGAGCTTACCTAGGACTTGTACATTCTGCTGCTATTGCTGTGAGTTCATGTGACTAAGATCCCAGGTGCAGTCACCCACCTCTTCTGGCTCTTATGGACTTTCTGCCCTCTCTTCAGTAATGATTCCTGAGTATTAGGAGGCAGATGTGTGATATAGGTGTCCTATTCACAGCTAAGCACTTTGTAGTCTCTTTTCTCTGCACATTGACCAGTTGTGAGTTAATCATCTGCTGCATGTGGAAGCATGAGCTGAGAGATACACTAATCTATAGGTACAACAAGAAGTATTTAGGAGTCAGGAGTCAGCTATTATTCTCCTTAGCAGAATAATAGTTGTAGATCCTTCTCTATGGCTCACAACCTGTCTATCCACTGGTTCCTGACACTGATATAATAGTCTGCATCTTGTGAAGCAGACCTTAAATCCAATCAGGGTATAATTGGTTACTTATGTAACAGTTGTGCCACTGTTTCTCCAGGGGGATCTCTTGCCAGACCAGCTGTTACTGTAGCTTGTATAATTGGTTACTCATGTAACAGTTGTGCCACTGTTTCTCCAGGGGGATCTCTTGCCAGACCAGCTGTTACTGTAGCTTGCAGGAATCACAGCTGGACAACACCCATGACTACTTTCACTTTCAGTAGTAGTAAGACCTTCTAGCACTATGAAAGCTAGTCAGTGGAGGTGAATCTCTGAGTTCTATACCACCTTGATTTCTCATTGTTTGTTGTATTAAGCCCATGATGTTCTGTTGGGGATCCCTGTGTTCAAAGGGTCTCTACCATGGGGGAGGTGAATAGGCGTGGAGTCAACACACAGACTCTGGGGACTGAGTGAGAAGCAGGCAGTGGCAAAACTGCTGCAAGCACCGTATATTCAAGGAAGTGCAAGGGGTCTTATAGGTCTGATTAGCCAATGGCCTTATGGGGTGGGGTCCTGAATGCAGCCAATACTAATCTGTCCCCAGGTAGATCACCTCGGTGCAGGTTCTTTCCAGATGCTGGGCAGAAGCTGGTCTCATGACTAGCCAGAGCAGAGCGCCATGCCCATGGAAGCCATTCCTCTATTCCTCACAGCAGGTTCCCTGGCTAAGGCTCATCCTGCATTGTGCCCTACAATCTTTCATAACATTTTTTTTCTTTAAATAACCCAAGATAAATACACAGTTTTTGTTTGCCATGATATATAGACAATGAAATATTTTTGACGCCTTAAAGTTATTAAACTGAAGAACTGGTTTATAGCTTGGTGGTGAAAGCCTACTGTATTCAGGGAAACATGATGTAGACTTGTTTAAATAGAACAACTGCAGCAGCCAGATGTTTAGGAATGGAGACTCCAGGCCTTACCTCAGCTGTATTGGCACAGGCTACATTCTTAGACATGGACCTGTGGGGTAGGACCATCCTGTCCTCTGTGATCAGCTTACCCAGAGACTTATGACTAGCAGGTTTGGAGCTGGCCTTGGGTTCCAGCCTACCCAAGATTTAGTTGTCTGCTTATTGGGTGCTGTTAGTGTGTGCTTTCGTCTCTAGAGAGGTACGGTTATCTACTGGCCCTCTTTAATAATAGGTCTGGTGGGTATTTTCGCATTTCTTCAACATCCTTCGTGTTTGTGGTGTGGGGGGGGGAGGGGATGTGTGTGTGACATGATGTTCCTGAGACTGGCTTTTCATAATCTTCATCAGCTCAAGTCTTACCTGCTTTCCTATCCTGCCATATCATCTTGGACTGTGCTTTGAAGACACCTTCTGTCTTTGCCTACCCTTTTCAGTTTGTGTCCCAGCACAGAATTCCCTTATCTTCTTGTGGAACTACAGAGGCTTTCAGTCTGCCACATCCTGTCTCACCTCAATGACAGGCAGGTATCACAGTTTATTTTCTGCTCATTCTTGGCATGAAGCACCAAAACCAAAGACTAAGAAGTAATGAGAGCAAAGAATCATTAAGTAGGCCTGCAGCAGAATGGAAAATTAAAAATAGTGAAAGTCACTAAACATGGCCATTTTCAAGTTTGAAGGAAGCTACTCAATTCACATTGGGAAAAAAAATTGGGAAAATATTTACTGAACTTTTTAGGGTCAAGGAAAAAGAAGGAGCTAATCATCTCTGCATATAGACTAAAAAGAATGAGATGAATCTATCCTTGGTATTTTGAGAAGAGAGCAATCACCTCAGAGTCAATATAAAGTAAAGATGCTAAAGAGGTTTGGTATGTTTTGAGGAGGGCAGTCCCCAAATGGGACAGGACCAGGCTTGTGACTTTGGGACTAACAATGTTAAATATGCAACTGCACTGAACTGTATTTTCATCGAGTTTTCTGGCAAGTGTACAGCCAAGGTTTATACTCTTTAAAGTACCAGCTTGGGGTTAGTGTTTCAGTAATTATGAAAAGAACTTTATTATTGGGGAGGACCAGAATGACAGATCTTAGGACAGTTTTGGACAAAGCATAAAGACAACAAGAGCTTTGAAGTCTAATTTCTTAAAGCCAGGTGGAGAATAGAGCACCATTGTTTCCTTTAAACATTAAAATGAAATGTTTCAAGGTGGCTGGAGGACTCTGCTGGGTTCATAACTCAGAAGACTGATAAAGAATAGAAAGATGGCTCAGTGGATAAGTATATTTGCTGCCAAGCCTGATCACCAGAATTCAAGCCCTGGGTTCCACGTGGTACAGGGAGAGAACCAAGTCCCTCAAGTTGTCCTTTGATCTCCAAGTGAGCACATACACACATACACACACACACACACACACACACACACACACACACACACACTGCCCACTGAACAAAATCTAATAAAAAACTTTAAGAATGGAAGAAAAAATGGATTCAGACAGAGTTCAGATAAATACATACTATAAAATCATATGAAGAATGTCAATCAGAAGTTAGGAAAGATTGCCAAAAATTAAAAAGCTGGTTGGCCATACAACCCAAGAATATAGAGGCAACACAGATTGGACCTGATGGGCTTTACAAAAGGAGGACATGGAGTTGAGGACTAGGGAGGTGGGAGGAGATCTAGGAAAGGGGGTGAATATGATAAAGTGTATTTTTTAATTCTCAAAGAATTATTAAAGATACTATTTTTAAATGCTGTCTGAGGAAAATTATGGCTTTAATAATACCTGTTACATCTAGGAAGAGTGATCAAATTCACAGGCTCATACACACACAGAATACTTTCCCTAAGTAGCACCCAGTTTCTGTTAGAACAGCACCACCTGCATCCGTGTACAATTCCTTCAGCAGCTGTGGGTATTCCACAACGACCATAATCCTAACAGACACTTCTAGTCTTTTCATTACACTCTTCACAATATGAAGTTGTCTTATTCATGTGTTTATTGTCTTGTTCCCACAATATTTCATCTCCGTGAAGGAACAATCTTGCTTATTGAATTCACTCCTCTATCTCTGGAGACCAAAACAGTGCCTGGAAGACAACACTGATTTTACAACTTTACTAACCTAAATAATGAAGTTAGAAATTTACAGATTCAGACCTGAAGACATTTGTTAATAAGGGAAGAAAAAAAGACAGTATACTATTACAGGAAACAGGAAATCAAAATAATCATCCTACACATGAGCTTGATGCTGTCCAACTGTCACTGAAAAGACGGTGACTGATTTATAATCCACTGAGACTATTTTGTCTAATGCATGCCTGTGCTTGAAATAGGATCTGTGTAATCCAGCCTTGCAATGTCTTTCAAAAAATGGAAATGTAAGGTTTCATATCACTCCCTGTAATGCTCAGGGAACATTTTAGAAGAGGGGAGAGAAGATACAGAGGCCAGATAATGAGGTAGGTTATTATGAAACGGTGTCTTCAGAGATTGATACTGACATGGCACTCACGAACCTTCAACAGGAGCATCTGCCTGCATTTGCACAAGGCAGGGTCTGTAAACATTCAGTCGCGGAAGGGGAGGAGTTCACTGATCCCACCCTATCTAGGGGAACCAATGGCAACTGAGGGCTGCTAATTAATCTCAAGATAAAAGTGCCATAACTACCCTAATGTAGTTGGCAGTGCCAGTCCTTGTTGCAATTATTAAGCCTTCTCGCTGCGATTAGACCATCCATTGATGCTCTCCCTCTGAAGTTTGCATAGTGTCCCCCAAAATTACGAGACCTAGCCTTCAGGGAGGTGACTTCAAGGTCAGTTTGAGCTCAATTACTCCAAGTCCTGTGTCCGAAGTATGTTAATCTCTTCAGAGACAGAGTCAGACCTTCAAGTTCTGGGTGGAAATCACAAGCTGTGGAAATAGCCTGTGCAATTTTGGGAGTCTCTTAGATTAACTTAGCCAACAACTCAAAGGATGCTTCTCCTGTCTGGCACTGTTTCTTGTTATACAGACTTCGACTATACACATGGACTCATTAAGAGATATTGTGTTCTAATTTTCAGCAGGCTTTTGAACAAACACATTTCCCTGTGGATTTTCACACCTGCTATGCATTTTCTCTCTCTCTCTCTCTCTCTCTCTCTCTCTCTCTCTCTCTCTCTCCTAACCCTTCCTCCTACACCCAAAATTAAAGTATCCACATTTTCCCTATTTCATCCTTGTTAGTACTTGTCTTCTATGGTCCTGCTTCTTGTGAGCTGCTTCATCCTTTTACTCAAATCTTTCCTTGTATAATTCCCCATCTTCCCCTTCCGTTAAGTACTCATAGCTCACCCATTTCTACCTTGGTAACAACTGTCTCCTACTGTTCTTTCTCAGACTCCTTTCTGCTTACATCCCTGGTTACTTTCTATTTTCATGATACCTGTAGGTATAAGAGAATATACACTATGGTCCACAAATGAGGGAGAAGATACATTGTTGTTTTTCTGTGTCTGGGTTTCTTCACTTAGTATAATCAGATCTAGTTCCATCCATTTACCTGCAAATTTCACGATTTCATCTTTCCTTACTGCTGAGTAGAATTCCATTGTGTAAATGTATCACATTTTCAGTATCCACTTGGTTGCTTCCATCTCTTAGCTCTTGTGAAAAGAGCAGCAACACAAGTATCTCTGCAGTAGGATGAGCCCTTTGGGTATATGGCAAGAAAGAGTAGAACCAGATCATATGGTAGGTTCATTTTTAGTTTCATAAGAGTACTGCACACTGTTTTCTGTAGGGGCTGCAGGAGGTTACATTCCCATTATCAGTGAATGAGCATTCCCTCCCCCCGACATCTTCTCCAGTATTTGATATCATTTGTTCTCTTGATCTTAGCTAGTCTGACTGGAGATGATATCTTAGAGAAGTTTTAATTTGCATTTCCCTAATTGCTAATGATGTTAAACAGTTTTTAAGGTGTTTCTTAGCCATCATTATTTCTTTAAGGGAGCATTCTCTGCTCAGACTTTTAATTGGTTCATTTGTTTTCTTGACTCTTTGTTTTTTGAGTTCTTTACATATTCTGTGTATTAAACTTCTACCCGATGTTTCATTGGTGAAAATTGTCTCCCACTCTGTGGGTTTTCTCTCCTCACTTCCTTAGTTGTTTCTTTTGATGTGCTGACGCTTTTTTGGTTAATGAGGTCCTACTTGTTGGTTGCTGACTTTAATTCCTGAGCAACTCGTGTCCAGTTAAGAGAGTCCTTGTCTATACTTATATTATGTAGGGCATTGCCTATGTTTTTTTTTTTTCCCAACAGTTTCAGAGGTTAGGTTTCACATTGAGGTCTTTGATCTATTTGGGGTTGCCTTTTATGCAAAGTGAAAGATAAGGGTCTATTTTCATTCTTCTATAGATGGAGATCCAGTTTTGCCAGCACCTTTTGCTGAAGATGCTGTCTTTCCTCCAGTCAATGTTCTCGGCCCCCTTGTCAAATATTAGGGGGCTGAAATTGCATGCACTCATGTGTGGGTCTTCACTTACACTCCCTTGTCCTATGTCTGTTTTGTGACAGTGCCCTAGAGTTTTTACTACTATAGCTCTATAATGTACTTTGAGATCTGGTATGGAAATTCCCTGAACATTGTTCTTTGTGTTCAGGATTGCTTTCACTGCTTGGGGTCTTTCTGATTCTGTCTGGATTTTAATACTTTTTTTTATTCTAATTCTGTGAAGAATGTCATTGGGATTTTGATAAGTATTGCACTGAATCTTTAGATTGCTTCTGGTAGGATGGATATTTTTACAATATTAATTCTTTCAACCCATAGGAATGGGAGGTCCTTCCATCTCCTGGTGTTTTCCCCAGTCTCTTTCTTCAAGAATTTAAATTTTTCATCATACAAATATTTAGTGTTTTGGTCAAAGTTATTCTTAGATATTTTTTGAGGCAATTGTGAATTGGGGGGGGCAGGATTACATATACTCTTTCCCTGATTGCTTGTTGTTGGTATATGGAAAGGCTACTTATTTTTGGAGATTGCTTTTGTAACTGTCCCTTTGCTGAATGTATTAATCATGTCTAGGAATTTTTTCTGACGGAATTTTTGGGAATCTCTTATGGATAGTATTTTATCATCCGCAAATGAGGATAACTTGTCCTCTTCTTTTCCAATTAATACTCCTTTAATTCCTTCTCTTGTCTTATTGCTCTAGCAGTAGTTTCAGATGTTATATTAAAAAGGAATGGAGATGGTGAACAGTCTTGTTTGGTTCCTGATTTTTTTTTTTTTTGGTCTGTTTGAGACAGGGTCTTCCTGTAGCCCCAGCTGGCCTTGAGCTCACTATGTAGACCAGGCTAGTCTTGAACTCATAGCAATGCACCTGCTTCTGCCTCTGCCTCTGGAGTGCTGGGGTTAAAGTCATGCAGGACTATGTCCAGCCTTTGCTCCAGATTTTAATGGAAATGCTTTGAGATTTTCTCCATTTAGAATGATTCTGGCAATGGGTTTGTTGTA
Source organism: Eospalax fontanierii (assembly GCA_035773235.1). NCBI lineage: Eukaryota > Metazoa > Chordata > Mammalia > Rodentia > Spalacidae > Eospalax > Eospalax fontanierii. Next base: position 45,091,386 of record CM069547.1, on the reverse strand, counting down.
TAAGACATTCATTAGGTTGAGGTATGCTGCCTCCAGTCCAATTCTCCTTAGGGATTTTAACATAAATGCATGTTGAATTTTCTAAAGTCCTTTTCTTCATCTATTGAGATGACCATGTGATTTTTGTCTTTGAGTCCGTTTATATGACTTATAACATTTATTGACTTACATAATTTAGGATTAGTTTCTCCTAACCTCACCCACCCCATTGGAAATAGAGAAGCATCTATAGTACTCAAGGTGAGGTAAGATTTCCTGAAGGAAATAGTGCAAGCAAGTCTTTCAATGTAAGAGCATATGGGCTCGGGCCTGCAAAGGTTTGGCAGTGTGTCCATTGAGTGAGAGATGAGGTGAAGCTATTATGGTAGAGCCACAGGGCTCCTTCCTTGTGTAGAATGAGGCACTTATGAAAAAGCTTCCAGGAATGCCTGGCTGGCTTGCTCTTCTGTACCCAACACAGTGAGGAAGCATCTCTCCCCTCAGAAGATGGAGCTCACACGAAAAAACTGAACCTGCTGGCATCTTAACCTTGGAATCCCAGTCTCTACAGATGTGAGAAAAACCCCTTCTTTAAAACTCACTCAGACTCAGTGTCTCAGCAGTTAAAATGAACCAAGAAAATAATGATAGAAAGATGAATATTTTATTAATAATTATCTCCAACAGTTATTGCCTTTGTGCATACAAGTACATCTATGCAGTTATCTTCCTTGATTTCCTACTATGTAAGGAACATTTAGGGCCATTTAATCATCCACTGCTAATCATAGAAGATATGCTGATTTTATTTTAATATTTTCTCTCATATTTTAATATTTTCTCTCATTTCTCTCATAGGCTACAATTAGGAAAAATTAGGGGCAACCAGAATTTTTATTGCCTTTAAACTTACACAGTGAATCAATTTTTCTCTTCCTCCTCAACAAACCTAACTTTTCAGGAGAAACAAGGTTTCATCTAAATGCCAGACACACCTCCTTTAAAGCAAGAGATCATCATACTGTATGAACACCAACTTTTTTGATTTCATACACTTTAAATCTCACCCAAACTGACATATACATCCTTCATTTCTCTTTTCTACATAATTACACTTATAGCAATTAACCAAAAAATTACTTCCCATTAGACATGGCTAAATAGATAGCCATGAACACTAATTCTGTCTTTCAAATTGTTCCTTTTATGTCTTTCAGATTAACTCAATATCATGAACCAATGTAATTCAACTACCTTTCTACTTATAGTCAGATAATGACCCCAGACAGAACTGAGTGACCAAGGTTGGAATGTAGCCGTCTTTTACTTGCCTTTCTCACACCTGGCTTAAGAAATGCTCTGCAGAATGAAGTTATGAGTGTTGATTCAGATTCTCTTGAGATTCCTGCATCACTACAAGGGAGAGTCTAAGAGAGGACAGAAGTATAAGATAGATGATTATTCACTAACAGTGTGCCCATCATATAAGGTCAAGGTCAGCCTCGCCACTGGAAAATGTGTGGTGTACAAGACAATGGAACGTGACCATACTGACCATTGATGGATCGCATCGACCAATTATGAATCATTTCTTTAATTTTTCCCAGAATGAGTAACTGTAATATTAAATGTCCTAATTCTAGACATGAGATGTTATTCTTAGGAAAGAAAGGAAGAATAGCTCAGAACCAACTTACTCTGGACATGATAAAATATATGGTAAGATTAAAGAAAAGAAGAAAGGAGTCGGTCTTATTCTGTGCACTGCCAAGACCCTCCTGCGCTCCTGTCTCTCCCCATTATGACCTAGGAGACTCTCCTCTTTTATCGCTCCTTCCTTTCTCTCCCGTCCTTCTTTGCCACTTTCTTTTGTCCCTGCATGAAAGAATAGGTATGTTTCTATGGTGGTTTGTCTTTATTTTTTCTTCCGAGATAGTATGTTCATCAGAATCTGTCTGACTTTGCAGGCACAAAGGAGGACACTAGTTAATAAAATAATGAATCACTTTGACTTAGTGAGTTTCCTTATCAGAGAGTATAAGAGTCAAAGAATCCTAACCCAACCCTGATTAAGGGTTAGGATTGTCAAACCTTTTGTAAACTTAGTTCTATTTTTTTTTTCTTTCTTTATCATTACTTCCCTTTTGGCCTTATCTTTGTATTGATAGCCATTCTCTTCACCACAGGTGGTAGAATGATTCTGTAATCTAAAGATAACATTAGTTGAAATAAAGAATCTATAAAGTCTAATGTTTTGTTTACTCTTTTTTTCTTTAGTGTAAGAAGCCATCACTCTCAGGCACATACTGTTCAGGTTTCCATCTATTTATCTCTATCAATACTCAGCAGAGTTCCTTGAAATGTTTTTGTTTTACACATAAATATGTATTTTTTTTCTGCCTCCAAAATTTAATTCCTTAAAACAACTTATATTTTAACATATGTCACAATTTTTTTTTTTTTTTTTTTTTTTTAGTTTGGGGATTCAGGCATCATTCAGGTAGGCATTCTTTTCCATATGGAATCTATACAGGTGTCCCTGTGGATTGAGCTGGCTGACTCAGGAGGTCCAAGCAGCTTTAGTCACATGCTTGCCACAATAGTAGTCATTGGTGGGAGGCTGGGAACAACTGATACAGATAACCAAGTTCCTACCTATGCCTTTTCTTTCCAGTATGATGTTTTCAGGTTATAGTTTGTTTGGGGCATCTTCAAACTCTCAGAAAAAATATGTTCCAAGAAAGAAGGCATGAAAGAGATTCACCTTTTCAGTTTTGGTCAAGAAACTATCTACCACACAGTATTTTCAATTTCAAACAGAAGGGGCCATACATTGATCATCAAGTTGTCTCAGCTCCTTTCCTTTTAAAGAAAAATTAAATACATTTTCTTTCCCATATAATATCTGGTTCATATTTCTTTGGTATCTTAATGTATTTTTTTTAATATATGTTTATTTGAAGGCTGGGTATTGTGGCACACCCATTTAATCTCACAATCTGGGAGGTAGACGGGTAGATCTCTGTGAGATCAGCTTGGTCTGCATGGAAAATTACTGCTATGTGGGTGTTGGAAACTGAACCTGAGTCCTCTGCAAGAGCAGCAAGTGCTCTTAACCAACTGCTGAGCACTGAGCTGTATCTCAAGCACCCTTCAATATGTTCTTTGTAAACATGTGCAATTATCCTAAAGTGTTACATGTGCTAAACCTTCACTTTATCTAGATTTTGTTACTGAATTTCTACAGAAATGGTGATGTTTTGTAGTGTATTCTGTGAAATACTGACTTCTACCTTCAAAATCCTTGGTCTCCTTGGTTCATTTTCCCTTTGATCTCTCTCTCAGCATAGTGCTACTTCATCTGTTTTGTTGATTGTTGGCCAGCCAAATCTAGAAAGAAGAGAAAGCCTGGAGACTGATCGCTGGTGTATGTTGTAAACCCCTGTAAGACGTGAGGAGTGTTGTTCTGTGTATTATGAGATCTGTACCAGCCATGCTGTCTCTACAGACTGAATATATATGACTCACTCCTCTCTAGTTGTGCAGTTGTGATCAGATATTCTCGCATATGTCCCCTGTGGATTCATAGAAATTTGGGGTAAAAGCTCTCTGGTTTTAGATCTACTGTTCAAATAAGAAGAATTTTCCTAGATGAGAACTCAAGTTGGAAAAACTGTACTATCACTAAGAATGAAAAATTCAGGAATAATTACCTCCAGCACAGGAAACCAAAATCTTGGCTCTCTAGTTGATCAGGGCCTGACTATTGTAGGCTTTATTCCACATATCATCAGTCTGATTCCCATAACATCAGGGTAGGAATGAAGCTTCCTTCTACCAGCATCCATTTCATGGTCTCCTCATATCATACAGAATATTGCCTCTAAAATTCAGTTGTTTCACATTTCTGCCACCTCAACTATTACATTCCTTACAAATTTCCATCAAATTCCCATTTCTGAGCTGGATGATATGAATTCCTAATTATTTATAATAAAAAAGACACTAAATCAAGTAACATGCCAGACTAATAATGATTAATATATCTTGACACAAAGTGTTAACTGTTTCTATAAGATAAAAAAGAAAAGTAAGAACAACAGTAAAAGATATGGTTTTAATTGTCTATAAAGTTTATTGGTCTTTAGTTAATGGTCACAGGAGAAAATCAATGAATATTTGTATTGTTTTCATTATTTCTATCTGGATACTTCTTTTAAACTATGTCATTATGATGGCAAATCCCAGTCCTTGTGTATTGTTATGACTTCAATGTGAAGCGTTCCTCCCAAAATAACATGTTTGAAACCTTTGGCCACAGGGTGTGCTACTGTTTTCAAGGCTGTGGAGCCTTTCAAGTAACTAGAGCCCAAGAAAGTAGAAAGTAGGAAGCAGAGGCAGGCCTTTGAAGAAATAGCAATTGCATTTCTTGTTTTGAGAAATCTGTTTAGTTCCAAGCTACAGTTTTTAATTGGTTATTTGCTTCCTTGATATTCAGTTTTATAGTTCTTTGTCTAGATATTCAGATGTAGAGCTGGTGAAACATTTTTTTCTGTCCTGATGATGTCCTTTGCTATACAAAAACATTCCAGTTTTATGAGGTCTCATTTATCAGTTCTTAGTATTAATGCTTGTGCTACATGTTCTGTTCAGAATGTCCTGTCCTGTGCCTCTAAGATGAAGCATATTTCCTAGATTCCCATCTATCAGATTTAGAGTACCAGGCCTTATGCTGGAGTTTTTGATCCATTTAGATCCATTTTTGCAGGGTAAGACATAGGTATCAGTTTCATTACAAGCACTATTTAATGAAGGTGCGTTTTTTGTTTGTTTGTTTGTTTGTTTGTTTGTTTTTGTTTTTTCTCCAATGAGTATCTTTGGCCTCTGTAAAATTCAGGTGACTGTAAGTGTGTGGACTTTCTCCAGCTCCTAAGTTCTATTCCACTGATCAGTGGCTCTATTTTTATGCCAGTCCTATGCTTGGTTTATTTCTTTACCTAGCAGGGAAATGAAAATTAAAGTTATTTTGAGATATTAGCCTACCACAATCAGGATAGCTAAGATAAAACAAACAAGCAAACAAAAATAACAATAGAGTTGGTGTAGATGTGGAGAAAGGTGAACATTTTTCACTGCTGGTGGGAGTGAAAACTGATGTAACTACTATGGAAATCAGTACAAAATTCCTCAAAAAGTCATATGATACAGTTCTACCACTCTTGGGCATATACACAAAAGATTATACCTTACCTCACAGATATTTGCTCATCCATGTTCATTGCTGCTCTATTCACTACAGAGAAGAAATAGAAATAGCCATCAACTCATGAACAGATGATGAAAATGTGGTACCTTTACACAATGCAATATTAGTCAGTTGTCCAGACAAAACAATGAAACTCTCATACTGGAACTGGAAAGAGTCGTCCTGAGTGAGGTAACACAGACAGCAGAATAAATGTCACAGGTTACATGTTCTCTCTCATATGTGGATGCTAGGTTTGAATCTTTAGATTTGGGTGTTCAAATTGGAATACTGAACACAGGTTTGAGTTTCTCAAGTGAGGGGAGAGAGGGAGAGAGAGAAAGAGAGACAGGGAGAGAGAGAACACAAGTGGTAAGAAGGGGTCCAAAATAATGATTATACACACACACACACACACATACACAAATGACTGGATAGACCTTAACATAAATGAAAGAATGCAGGAAATCTTTCACAAGGTTGAACACATATCTGGCACCATTATTGGGGCCAGGAACTTATGACATGAGAAGTCATTGATATTATTATTCTCTTCAGTGGATATATAGTATTAAATTGATTGATGGAATTCTTGTTGAACACATAGTATCTCTCAGTCCAATCAGAGAAGCTTCTTTTGAAATACATGGCAATTAACATAGACGCCCAGAGCTGGTCACTATGCAGAGAATAAGAGACAGCAGCTCTAAATGGGACATCTGTATCACAGTACTTCCTCCCAAGACTCAAAGATGATTTAGAAAATGTGATGGAAAGATTATAGGAGCCAGAAGTGATAGATGACTACAATAAAAGTGTTGTCCAGAGGCAACAAGAAAGTTGATCATAGAAACTTACAGCAGTTGTCACAGCACACACAAACCTGACACAAAATCAAGTCAGACAATATTCTAGTACAGAGGCAGGAGATAGGCATGAAGACCCGTACCCATTGTTGAGTAGTTTTTGATGAGTGATAGCTTCCGGTGGAGGGGGAGTCAGTTTTCTTTAGGGATGCAGCCTGTGTGAAGCTATCAGCATTCTAGTAGATGGCCCTATACCCAGGCACTTATTGGTAGCATAAAGTAAACAGTGTGTTAGACATCAACAATAACAAAACCCATGAAATTGAAGGACCCCTCTGTGAGGGGTTAAAGAATGGCGTGGAAGGGAGGGTTTGGGGTAGGTGGACTTGACCAGAATGAGTTATATGAATGTGTAAGGTTCTCAGAAATAAAGGAAAACAATTATTCCTCCTTCCATTTGTAGTCTACCTCTTTTTGTTACCTGCTCCACGCTCAGTGATGATTCTCTGTCACACAGTCCCTCATCCATGATCACTACCTTGCGTTTCCCACTATAATTAACTAAGTATGTGATCCAGAATGATCCTTTGTCTTTTAAGCTGTTTCTGTCGGGTACTTTGTAACAGAAAAAGAAGAGTAACGGAAACAGTAACTAATATAGGCTCAGTGGCCTCCCTGTGCCTCAGTGTTCCTATTGTTCTACAGCTTCCAGTAATAATGAACATTTCATCTTATTTGTTTCTCATTCTTCGTTTTATGATAATGTGCTGGAAATCTATCTATTTGCATATGCATTTTCAAGGGTAAAGAGAACAAGGTTACACTCACCCTCCTTGGGGAAGCTGAGTTGGTTAGAAGAGTGATGGGATACGATTAAATTGGCACACTGGGGGTAAAGAGATTTTCTCTGGGTAGGAGCACAGCATAGCTCTTCGCTATGATGGAGCGTGGTTGCTATGGTAACATACTGAATGCTTCATAGTCACAATAGTGAAATATTCAGAAAAATCCATAGCTATCTTGGACTACTTTATGGTAATGGCAAGATTTAACACTTTATATGACTACTTTATGAAGATGGCCACAGAGGTGTTAATAGGAGAATAGGCAGAAGCAAGGGACCCAAATGCGATTCACATTTCTACTCCTTCCTGACTTCACGTCACCTTTTGGGAGAGGAGCCAGGGTGTATAGGAGGTGGAAGATGGGAGTCTGGTCGTGCAGCTTTCATGAGATTGTCACCCATGGTAGGAGAGTCTTGTAGGGGATGCAGCTGCCCAAGAGCAAGTTATGTACCAGTTTCTGGAGCTTCACCTCTCCTCCTGAGAGTGGGCCCAATGCTGCCTTTCTCTCACCGAGTTTGAACTTGGGTGGACTGTTTCATTAGTGTGTCTTTCGCATGCCCTATGTGGGGTGAACACACCTTATTCATAGGCCCCCAGAAAAAGCAAAGCAACAGAAACCAAATAATAAGTATTCTGTCTGTGTTCCATTAAAAATGTAATTACTGTAATATTTCCATGCATCTGCTCCCAAATATATTCATCTTATTGTAAAAGAAATGCTACTCTATGTTATGTTTAGGTTTCGTTACTTAAGGTCATTAGGACAATGTCAAATCTTCACTGAAACCAACACCCAATAGGGTAGCTGTATACATCTGATGCTCATAAAAGCATTGAGTCCCAGTCAAGACACTGGTAACATCCCTGGTATAAAGATGAGTGGTTTGTAGTTTGGAGTGGTTGTAGTTTTGAAGAGCAAACATAGCGGCTGACGTGACTTACGAGCTACTAAGTATGAAGAACTACACTACCTTAGCACATTCAATGTCGTAAGTAAAGCTCTGACTTAAACACTGTTATTTTTCATTGTTTACCCATGGCAAATCTCAGACTTTGAGAAATCAAACAACCTGCTCAAGCACAATATGCTATAGGTGTTAAGATCAGGGTATACACTGACTCCTTCCTCTCAGTTTATCTTTCATTTCTACATTCCACATCCCCCTGTTCAAGATTACTGGTATGTCTTTAGTCTTTTTACTATGGTTATTTTGTCTTTTACTGAATGTCCAATGATACTTTTACATTTCTAATGGACTCTTCTTTTTTTAAAAAAAATGGGTTTTCAATTTTTAATTGAATTTTTGTGTGTTCACACAGAACATCCCCATCATCTCTATACAAGTTTCCCCCAGTTGGCACCCCCCCACAACCCTTTCCCACTGGAATTCATGCATTCTGTCATGTGTGTCAAGACCCATTGTGTCAAGCTAGTGTCCCCAGATATCCCTCCATTCAAGTTCATCCATTGGGGTCCAGTCAGTCCATCCAGAGTCCCTCCTCTTAAGAATACCAGCTCTTCCTCACACACCAGTAATAAGCTGCCAATATTTCTTCAACTAAGATCGGGACAGCTGGTCCTTTCCACAGATCTGTGCTGAGTTTTGTCTGCTTAAGTTTACATGGGTCTTGTGCATCTGACACCACTGCAGTTTCAGCAAAGTCCTATGAGCCTGTCAGACTCGATTTCCATATGTTCATGCACCCTGCTTATAACTCTTAAAATCTTTCTGCCCTTTCTTCTGAGCCCTGGGTGGGTGGAGTTTAACATAGGAGTTCTTTCCAAGGACTCACACTCTGCAGACTCATTCTCTACACTTTGTCCATTTGTGGCATCTGTGTTCCTGGCCCTCTGTTGCATGAGGGAGCTTCACTGAGAGATGCATTAGTGTTCTCTTTACCACCTTTTCTATGTTCCACGAGCCTTAGGTATTGAGGTTGCCTTATAGATATGCAACTTAGGCTTGGGAAATCCATAGACAATCTCTGTGTATGATCAGTTATGCAACTCTGCAAAACTGTCAATTGCTGAAGAAACTTCTTTGATGGGTGGTGATTTACTTGTCTGTAAATATAAAAATCCATGTTTTGAACACAGCAAGAAATTAATTTCATTTGTCTAGAGATGTAACAGTCTTGGGGTTTTCTGGAAGATCTATGATCTCTCCAGCCATGTGTATTTAGCTATGTTTACAAGTACTACACATGAGTTTCCTCCCAGCTAATGACCTCTCCTTAAGTGAGATGAGGAATTTTCATAATAAGCTTTAAATAGGATTATTCAACTACTTGCTTTAGATTCTGCCCAATTTTGTTGAGATACAGAACTCTTGTGGTTTAAAATACATATTTATTGATTCTTTGAGAACTCTGTACAATGCATTTTCATCATAATCAGGCCCTCTTCCCCATCTCCTCTGATATTCACCCCTGCCGACCTAAAACCCTCTTTCCTCCCGTGACCCTGGTCTGTTTTTTATTACTGTGATAAACACAGTGATCAAAGCTATCTGGGGAGGAAAGGGTTTCATTCTGCTTACATTACAGTCCTTCATAAGGACAAGCCAGGGCAGGAGTTTTAGCAGGAAGCTGGTAGCAGAAACTGAAGTAAGGACCATGGAGAAATGTTGCTCATTAGCTTGCTCCCCTGATCTGTGCTTAACCTGCTTTCTTATACAACACAGTACTTTCCCAGGTTGGCACCACCCACAGTGTGCTGGACCTTCCTACATCAGTCAACAGACATGGCCAATGAAGTTCTCTCTACCTGGGTGTGCCAAGTTGGCAACTGAAGCTGTGTGGTATAACCCCTATATATCATTTATTTTTTAAGGACTATGGAGTTTAATTTGTGTCCCCAAAGACTCTTGGATGTAAGTCTATTCTCTGGAGCATGGTCAGCTTACTCAGTGTCACAGCCTTAAAATAACTGGCTCTCCCTATCCTTGCAGCTATTGATTCTTAATAGTTCCTCAGCTAAGGTTTTCATTAGATGTAGTAAAGGCCTTAGATGAAATCCAACATTCTTTCATAATAGTCATAGAGAATCTAGGAATTCAGGGTACATATGAAACTCAATAAATGTAAAATATATGCCCACAGCCAAAGAAGAAAAGCTCAAAGCATCCCCACTAAAATGATAAACAAAGCAAAAATGTCCACACTTTCAATAGTGTTTGAAGTTCTAGCTATAGTAGTAAGACAGGAGAAGGGGATAAATGGGGTACAAATTGTAAAGGAAGAAATCAAAGTACGCTTATTGGCAGAAGATATCATTCTAAACAAAAAGCCTGACAACTCTTCCAGAAAACGCCTAGAGCTGATAAACACATTCAGCCAAGTAGCAGGATAATAAATTACAAAAAAAGTCAATAGCCTTCCTATATACTAACAGCAAACACCCTGAGAAGGAATTGCTGGTTTTAAGCAAGGAAACTAATTCCACAAGAAAACTGTTGAGTTTGAGAATGAACTCCATCTAGGGGCTGATGTTCTTTGTGTTTCTTTTCATTCTTGGTTCTGACTGGCTGTTTTTCCATTTTGCATCATTGACTGAAGATTTTCCAAAGGTTCTTTAGGCTGATCTCACCACCTGGCAATTGGAAGTCCAGAAGTGTTTCTGAGTTTCAAATATCAAGAAGGAAACGATTCCGTGTGACCAGCCTGGGGAACATCCAAGAATTATGAAGGAAGCTCTTTTTAGGTATTTTGAAAGTGCTTCCACTGATTAAATGAGACCTGAAACCACAGTACTTAGCATTCCAGAACTAAAGTCTAGAATCCTGCCACACAGACCCCTCCTGCAAATCGCTGATGATGGTGACCGTAAGAGATGCTTGTCAGTCACCTGACGTATGGACTTACTACTCAACTATTCTCTGGATACTTACCTAGAAATGGAAAATTACAGGACAAAAAGAAACATTTCAGCCTCCTTCCTTGTTTCCCACTCTTCTACCTTATACTTACCCTCCTCTGAGAGCAGATGGTGGACTCTGATTATTCCAGAGACATTTTCTGCAGGTTTTTCACACAAATAAAGGCGTGCCTTGTTTTAATTCACTCATCCTTGTCTGTCTTTTCTTCTTGCTGACCTTTCAGCTTAGAAGGCAGATGAGCAGTCAAGTTGAAGTTGCAATATGCTGAATTCATTCAAACAGAGAGGAAATAATGATAATAATCCCAAAATATTAAGATAACAAATATAAAGCTCCAAAACAAGTCAAATGGTGGGAAAATGCTCTCCCAGTGTCAGGCTGGGCTATTATGTAACAGATCCTCTAAGATTATTTCTAAAAGAATCCACCTGTGTTTAAGTGTGCAATTTATTATTTTGTTAAAATCCTGACATTATAGAGCTTTATGTTAATGTACTTCATTTTATCTTCTAGAAATGCAAGTGATTTCTTTTTGTTAGAAAAGATATCCCTAAAGGATATAGATGTATTTCCTTTAAAATGTTATCAGTGTTTTTATCTGACTGGGAAATCTTACCTACCCCTTGATATTTTCAGTTTTGAAAAATGAATAGACTCTTCTTCAAGTAGTCTAATGGTTACAGAAAAAAGCGAGTGGAAATTAGAGTCTCTGTGTAAGCTCTTAGCTCTTGTATCATTTCTCATAATCTTCATTCCCCTATTTCGCCAATTATGAGCATCCTTCATGCTAATGTCTTACTTTTATAGTCAGTGAGTCCATGCTGATACCCTCTTATTGACTAGCTTTATCACCTTATTGATTATCTAATATCTATATTCACTTGTTCTTTGAACTAGCATTTTACTGATATTCTTGTTTATGAGTCAAATCATACTTTTATTGGTACATTAGGCTCTTGAAATACTCTGAAATAGGAAACAGAACCGGCAGTTGAAAAAAACAAATTACTCAAGTACCACAAGCAGTGTAAGGAGAGTCTGGAGCTACACATGCATTATCAGTAAGGGCAGCATTCTATAGGACATCCTACCCACAAGCATACCTGCCTTGACTTTCCTGCTCCTTAGGAGTGAAGGCTGGAGCTGATGCGAACGGGACTGTCCAGCACTCTTCCGTAGGGTGCTATGCTAAATTGTAGCATGAATTGTCTACAACTTAGTAAATGCTCTTATTGATAATGTACTCAACAATATTCTTAAATAGATTTTAGGTATTCATAATAACCTCTTTGCTATCAATGTGCACCTTTAAACAATTTTAAAATTTATTTAATTTTAAATTGTGTGTGTGTGCATGTGCACATGCATTCATGAGTGCAAGTACCCAGGGAGGCCAGAGATTTGTGGACTCACTAGAGCTGGAGCTATGTGCCATCTGATGTGGATGCTAAGAACTTAACTCAGGTCTTCTGCAAGAGCAGTATGCACTCAATTCTGGAGTCATTTCTGCAGCCCCTGAGTGTTTATTTATGCATATCAATGAATCTAGTGAAAAATAAGATTCATTCATTTTTTTCCAATTATTATTGTCTATGTGCCAATAAAAAAATGTGAACAGTAGGTCCTTGAGCATATTTTATGGAGGAAGCAAGTTTAAGTGGCTGGTCCATGGGTGAATAAATATAATTTGGTAGTGGTGAGATTAAGCCCCATACCAGCTAGGGCATTCTTCATGACACACAATAACAGGCACATACATGAACTCCAGTTCCTGACCTGTAGAGGACTCATCCTTAGAAATGATACTCATACCACTGAAATGATAACAGAGACCATCAAAATGGAGTATAAATGTTGTAAAGGGGTTGTAAGGAGAAGGCTGGAGATGTACTGGAATGTTCAGAATATTTTATTCTGTTTTCTGTTGGTTTTTTTTTTTTGTTTTTTGACAGGGTCTCCCTAGCCTAAGCCCACCTGGAGTTCACTATGTAGACCAGGCTGGCCTCAATCTCACAGAGATTTGCCTGCATCTGCCTCCCAAGTGCTTGGGTTAAAGGTGTGCACCAGACCGGGTGTCAGAAGGCTTCATTCTGAAAATCAAAATTCAACTCAGCTTTTAAGGACAGACAACATTTGGATAGAGAGAAAACACAGAACAAAGAATTCCTGAAAATATGGAGTCAATTAATCCTTAAAAGTGTTTCATTAACTGTTTTGAAACCACTTACTGATTCAGTTCACTAGTGAACAATTACCAGTTCTCTAAGACCATTTTAAAACCATTTCTCATATTAGCCCTATTTTCCTGACAACATAAAGCTCCAACCTTATGAAGAAGCATCTGTATTTACTTGTATATATACCTTCATTAAAACACTGGCTTTCATTTTTGGTAATGTTTTTGAAAATTTTGTTATCACGTTTATTTATATCTATCTATCATCTATCTATCTATCATCTATTGATCCATCATCTATCATCTATTTGTACCGTGTCTGTGCTTATGTGTGTGTATATGTGTGTGGACATCAGAGGGAGTATTTATTTCTCTCTTTCCACCAAACGGGTGGGTTCTCAGAGCAATCTCAGGTCTCCAGTCTCGGCAGCAAGCACATTTACCCACTGACCATCTGACTAGCCCTTGCAAATGTTTTTATTGACACTCTCTTGAATGGAAATATAAACATCTATGACCTCTAATATAAACTATACTTTCTACACTTATTTACAAATTTAATACTAAGGTTCACTCTAATCGTCCCTAAATATCAAAAGACATTTGATAATATTTGTAAGCCAAAGATCAGATCCTTTAAGCACTCTTCTGGGTTTTTGTGTTGTCCAACATAGTCTAAATAATTTACAACACTGAGGATAGATACTCTAGAATATTTCTACAGTATGAGCTTGCTGATGATAGGATGACAGTATGTAGAGAGATATAATTTGGGGCCCAAAATCCCTTACTTGTGGCAGAAATTACATCTACCAAAAATACATTTTTATTGTCATCTGTTCCAGTTTTCATTCATTGTATCATAAGATCATTTACATTAGAATCATTATATTAGAAATTCTGTAGAGAATCATGTTTAAGAAGAAATTTATTAAATTATTAAGGCTAATTGTGAATATGGAAGACCTGACTGCAATGAAGACAAATTAATCTGCCTCAAATTTTCCCTGGTTAGAGTTAGAGGGATGGCTCAGTGGTTAAGAGTGTATACTGCTTTTGCAGAGGACCGGAGCTCACTTCCCAGCATCCAAACAGGGCAGCTAAGCACCTCAGCACCTCCTCTAACTCCAGGTCCAGGAGATTTTGATGACCTTTTCTGGTCTCTATGGGCACCTGTATTAACATGCATCTATCCTCACATAAACACACATACACATATAAATAAAATTATTCTTATGAAAGCCTTATAACAAAAGTAGATTAAAATTTTATTTTGTCATAGATGTAAGAAATTTTCTGTACTCCATAACCCTTTCCTCCTTGTGTCATCTTATAAATATATTCTAAGGGAATGATCAGGTGAATCCTTAATTGTTAAACAGCAATTGCTTGCCGACAAGACTTAATCTCATCCAGAAGCAAGAGAATTTTTATTTTAGCATTAAGGATAGAAAAACTAGAATCCAAGTGAATGAGTACATGATAATTGAAGATGCATGGGCTTAGGGTAGACATTTTGTAAAAGTGGATTTTGCCCAGTACCCCAGGAAATGAAATTATTTAGAAAAACACGTCCCTTACTGAGACCTACAGCTATTTTGGTTGCAAAGATGCTCACGTTCAATTCAAATTCATTGTTAGCAGCAGAGCCCTATGTTTGGAGAACATTAAAGTGAAACTTTAGAGAAAGACTTTGAAATAAGCTTAGACTGTGGATTTGGAGCAGGATACAAAATTACTATTTAGGCATAAAATTGCTCTTAATTCAGAAACATGATTTTTTTGTTGGGGAGGGAAAAGAAAAAAGAGACATAAGAACAAGATGATATATATCTTTTTCTTGATGTAAAGGAAAATGACTGGGATGGTAAAGCAGAGGATAAATGTGTTGAGGAAATCCTTGTAATTAAATACAAATGGGAAGGATGCTAAAATCATTTGTCAGAGTTGTTGATTCAAGTGTCTTATTAGCTGCCTGTAGTTTTTAGTGATTTACTTGCAATGTTTTTCTAATTTTAATGATGAGGAAGTTATAATTCTTGCTAATAAAATAAGACATTATTGAGGTTTGAAAACATTTACAGAAGGCAAGAAAGCAAATTACAACCTAGCACTTCCAAAGAATAATAAATAAGGATTCTCCAATTGTAAGACCATTTTTTTTATATTTCTTGGAATTCTGAAGGTTTTACCTATGAAAGTTATGAACATGTAGATCCATGAACTTATTTGATGATAATCACTATATTTAATTCTGCTTTGGGCAGAAATATACTTTAACCATCTTTTATCTCCCCTATAATAATCACCTGTTCAAATGTAGACCTGGGACAGTCTTCTGAGAAAGACTGCTTCAGCAATAATTCAGCTGTCTTCCAGTTTCCCAGTAGTATTCTTCAGGACATTAATTAAATTACATGATATCCTAGTTAGTATTAACTGTCCACTTGACATAGCCTACTTACCTGAGAAGAAAGTTTCAGTTGAGGGATTTCCGACATCAATGTAGCCTAGGGACATGTTTGTGGAAGATTGTCTTGATTGTTAATTGATGTAGGAAGACTCTGCCGCCTGTGGGGCTCACCATTCCCTGGGCAGGAAGTCCCTGACTGGGTAACAAAGTGAGCATGGGCTACACTTGAAACAGCAAGCAGCATTTCTCCAGGGGTTCTGCTTCAAGTTCCTGCTTAAGTTCCTACTGTGACTTCCCTCAATGATGGCCCTTGACAAGGAATTTTAAGGCCCATAAATCCCAACCCTACACAATTGCTTTGCGTCACTGTTTTATCACAGCAACAGAAAAGAAACTGGAACAGTTATATAGCGTGGAAATGTCTGCCAATTCATTTCCCAAGGTGTATTACTGGAGAAGATATTTAGATGTCTAGTGAAGTAGGGTTTCAAAGTCAAGTCAGTTTTAGAAAAGATGGTTGAATATCAGCTATCTATTTCTGTGTAACAAATCTCCCCAAACGTACTAGTGTACTACAACAAATTTTGTGTTTTTTCTCAAGTCTATGAGTCAGCAATTTCTGCTAGTCTTGTTTGTGGACTGCATGCAACTTCCTTCCAGTGATTTGACAGGGACTGTGTAGCCTAAGATGACCACCCTATATATCTGGAGGCTGGTGCTGAATAGCATTTGGCCTCTCTCCAGGTGGTTTTTCATGCACCAGGAAACAAGCCCAACTTTGCACTTAGCATCAAAAGCATGAAAGTAGCTAATGACAAAAGACAAAGGCTTTGAGGGCTCTGGCCTGAATATTATGTAATATAATTTCCAGTATATTTATTTGGTCAATATTTATAAAACCTAGGAAAATCCAAGGTTTGACTTTTGAAAAAGCTTCTATAGAAAATTTATGTCCATGTTTAGAACACGTCTTTAAAAAAGTTTCCTATACCACAGAATTTTTCAGAATCACAAAAGTATTATTATAGCCATAGGGGATACAGTACACATATCTTGTCAGTATATTATATCCATGTCATAACTCACTGAGTTTTTGGTGTTTATTACGATTACAGAAATGCTACTTTGACCCATTAATCCTTTTGTGATCCTCAGGTTCATTTTACAAAGTCCCAAAGTCTAATGAAATTCAGAAATTTGATCTTCATTCCCCCACTGTCCCCCTAGAAGATGGAACTGATTACTCATAAACACGGCCTTATATTCCAGTTCAGGGATGAAACAGACTTAACAGGTTGCCACCAATTTTCCTGCATGCAAATGCAAAATAGAAAGACAAGAAACTGAGTTCTTTCCTAAAGTTTATTTTAATTAAACTTTTTGATATATTGGTTTTTAGTTTTATAAGGTCTGGAAAGATACAGGCCTGAATTCTAATCTCACCTCTGCAAAAATCGTCAAATACTTTCATCAACCTAAAATCCCTTTTTATAGCAAGAACAAACAGTGTACAGAAAATATATCTGTAAGCCACGCATCTGATAAGGGATTGCTATCTAAAGAATATAAGGAATTCCTCTCAATAGTGAGAAATAATATTTGCTTAAAAGATGTGGTTCATATCCTTGCTCTTCCCTGGCTTCACAACTAATCTTCCTTTTGTATTAGTCACAGATCTTTATAGGACTAGAACACACAAAATGAATACATGTTAAAAGGGAGGTTTTTTTGGATTGACTTAAGCAATGTGGTCTGGATACGCCAACACTGGCTGTCTTTACAATGGAGAAGTTAAAACCTGGTAACTACTCAGGGCATGAGACTGGGCACCCGAGTAATCCCAATCTGGCCTTAAAGTCATAGAGAATTTCTGGAGAACCACTGGTGCTCAGTTCATACAGGAAAGCTGAAAAAACTGGATTCTGATATTAGCCAAGCATGGAACAATGACAGCAGCAACAGAAGCAGGGTAGATGCACTCATCAGTGAACAGTGAAAGCAAGCAGGCAAAGCAATCAGCTTTTCCCTCAGACCTCCTTAGAACTGGGCAGTCATGAGAAAGTGCAACCCACATTGGTGGAGAATCTTCCTCTCAATTAATTCTGCCATGAATTGCTCTTATGGGCTTGTCCAGAAGCTTGTCTCTTAGTTGATCCCAGAACTAATTATGTTGACAAGATTAAGCCTCACACTGTTTGTAACTTAACTTATTCTTAAATTAATTGATTGATTTATTTTTATTTTATATGTATGAGTGTTATTCCTGCATATATGCAAGTGCACCCAGGTCGTGCAGTGCCTGGGGAGGGGGCAGAAAAGAGCATCAGATGCCCTGGAACTGAACTTATAGGCAGTTGTTAGCCCCCACGTGGGTGCTGGGATTAGAACCCTGGTCTTTTGCAAGAACAGCCAGTGATCTTATCCACTGAGCCGTGTCTCAAGCATTTTGTTTTCTTAATCTTTACAAAAATTACTTTTTCTAAGTTACTGCATGCCTAAATTCCAGGTGTTATGGATGAACTTGGGGTGTGGAGGAAGAAATTATAATTTCAGACTCTTAAGCCATATACATAGTAAACTGAAAGATACTCAGAATCAGACTAAAGCATCAAGTTAGGAAGTAGGAATAATCTACTAATTTAATGATAAGATAGAAGTGAGCGGACAAGGAGTAGAGAAACAGTCCTTCTGATCATGGCCTATACCAGACAAAACTTTAAAATTCATAAAGTAATTCTAGGAGTTAGTGAGGAAGGAAACCAGAGGGAGCAGACTCCCTGTACACCGGAATAGGTGCATGACAAATGACATCAGAACACCATGCTTTGCACCCAAAACTCTTCACATGCATGGCATAGCATAGTCCTGGTGAGTTGTATACAATTCCCTAAGGCAGCAAAACAGCAATAAGTACAAAACTTCAGAACTTTGTCTTTTCTCCTGATGGGAGTAAGAGCAAGACTTTCTGTGTTCTCTCAATGCAAGGTCACCTTCATTCTGGGATGTGAGTCTATGACTTTCTTATCTTTTCAAATCTTCATATGTGTTTATTTGGATGTATGGGGGGCTGTTCATCTGTGTGACTGTATGTGTATGCATGCCACAGTGCATGTGTAGAAGTCACAGAACAAATTTTAACATCTGTCGCCACCTTTCACCTTATTTGAGACAGGGTCTCTTGTTAGCTGTTCTGTCCGCCAGGCAACAAGCCTTCAGAGATCTGCCTATATCCACCTCCCAAATCTGCATAGGCGACGGTTGTTAGAGATGTGCACTATCACAACTGACTTGCACATGGGTTCTGGGCATCTGAACTCAGGTCCTCATATTTTCATGGCAAGCATGTTATCCACTTAGCCATCGCCCCAGTCCTGGAAAAGCCTTTAACTCCTGGCTATACTTCTGATCCAGAGTCTTCCTATCTCTTGATGTCATGGCTGGAAAAGGGGCCCCAGATGGGAAGGTGAAGTTACTTGTAAGGCAGACAAGTGAAACATCATCAGTGTGATTATTGATCCCGTGTGTGAAGAGGTACATAGAACATACATATATGCATGTGAGGAATACAAGATGAAAACAAACAAGAAAATCTTTCCTTTACTCCCTGGTAGTAGTCAGGAGCTCACTTTCCACAGTTACTTAGAAGGCGTCTTTACTTCCCACCACCACAACTCTCTTCCACATTCTTTGCCACATGTTCCTCAAGGTGCCAGAAAGGGATTGACGTGAGATAATCAGAGAGACTTGTCACCAGACATCAGGTGTCCTCGGGAGTGGTTAAAAGTTCATGCAAAGTTGGCAATTTAAATCCATAGTGGTATTTCCATGGATAAAATGACACTAGTAGTTCTGCTGCAGGTCACCATTCCTTCAGAGTTCCTCATTTAACTAGCTGGTGAAGGCTGGTGGCCAGGCTGGGCTTTAGAATGCATGGAGCCAGCTGTCCTGGACACTGTTTTTATGTGTTGTGGTTTAATGGGAAATGTCCCCCATAGGCTCATGTATTTAAACATTTGGTCCCCAATTGGTAGTGCTGTTTGGGCCTGTTGTGAAATCTTCAGAAGGAGGAGGCTTGCTGTAGAAAGGGGGTGGACTTTGAGATTTTATAGTCTGGCCCCACTTCCTGTTCTCTCTGTCTGTCCCTATGTCTCTGTCTCTGTCTCTCTCTACTTCTCTCTCTCTCTCTTCTCTCTCTCTATTTCCTCCGTATGTATGAAATGTGATCAGCTGACTTCCCGACTTCCAGGCCTGCCTCATGCCCCTGTTGCCGTAATGGACTGTATCCGCTATAGAACTGCCGAAATAATCCCTTTCTTCTCTAACTTGATTTTGATCAGGGTACTTTATCACAGCAGCAGAAAAGTAACAAACACAAGATGATTTTCGAGAAAGACACATAAGAAGATGGGCTTTGCAGATCAGAGTGCTTACCCAAATGAAATCACAGAGTTAAGGGGAAGTCAAAGAGATATTACACGGTGCTCACAGAGAAAATAAAGTGTAAGTGAAGTAGGGATTTCACAGAAGTTACCTAGGTGTTCAGCTATGATAAAAAGCACCTCCATTTGAAATGGCAGACGGAGACGTGGATATGTGATCTATCCTGACCTAAACATTTGTCTCTGGGGTTCAGTGATTTGTGCAACATGCTCAAAGATCTTAGATGAGCAGTCCAAACTTAAAGTAACGGCAATTGTAACCTAAGTGATGACTCAGTGGTGGTCTAGTTTCATGTCTGTGGCTAGGATAAAAGTCCTGACAAATAGCTTCTTATGGAAGAAAGTATTCATTTGGGTTTTAATCGCAGGTTATGGTTCACTATTGTGGGGAAGTCAAGACAAGACATTAAAGTGCCATATCTGCAATAAATGAAGAGAGAGAATAAATACATGGATCCTTCCTTGGCCCACATACAGTTCAGACCAGCTTAGGGAATGGTGCGGACTGCAGTAGGCTGGATCAATTAACAATCAAGACATTCACCCACAGATGTGCCCACAAGGTAACCTCATAAAGATAATGCTTCATTTGTTTCTAGGTTGTGGCAAATAGACATTTAAAAGTAATTAACACCCTTCCCACTGGGTGTGTTATTAAGTAATCCATAGCCAATACTGATGATATTGAACTGCCTTGGAGAAGATGCATTAGGAAAAACTGAAAAGACCCCTGAACTTAAGAATCACCAGATGGAGGAGTTTTATAAAATTTCCCTCAAGCCCTCTGAGTCCTGAGTGTGGCTGGATGTTTAGAGACTGAAGTTGATTTAGAGTCATGTAGAATTATCTTACGTACTGTGCATGGTGGGTCTGGCACATATTCTTTGAACACATATTTATTGTTACCTTTGTGTACTTGTGTATGGGAATGTGAGTGTGGTACCCATGGACTCCAGCAAGGTGCTGGATCTCCTGGAGCTGCAGTTACAGGTAGGTGATTATGTGTGATGGAACTGTACCATCTGACTGGGATTTAGTAATTAAAGTCTATGCGCTCTGTGAAGTACCAACGACCTTTAGTGGAATGCCCTTGTGAATTCTCTGCATTCGTCTTGATATCTCTGCAGTATTTCACAACACTCTTTTCCATGGATGTCTTGCCTACTTTTTAAGTTCTGTGTAATATTTTATAAAGCTGACCCCACTCTTGTTCACTGTATTCCCTTCTTAACTGTGGGTGTTCTTTTGGATATAATCTGCAGTTTCATCCTGCTTATTGACTCTCTCATGCAGGTAACCCAATTATAATGCTTCTGTTAGTTTTCTATTGCCATGTAACAAGTTATCAGAGACCTAGCAATTTAAAAAACCTCTTTATTATCATAACTTCTATGAGTCAGGAGTCTGAACTGAGCCTAATTTGATCCTCTGCTCAAGGTCCTACAAAGTTGAGACCAAATTGCTACCCAGGGCTATGATCTCATATGACTTGGTGTGCTCTTCTAAGCTTTCTCTGGTTGTTGATGAATTTAATTTTCTTATGGCTGTAGGACTTGAGAAGCTTCAAAGCCAGAAAGAAACAGAGAAAGGAAACGTAAGTCTCTGATGCTTTTATTCACTCACCTTGAACACTATTTTATTTTTTGTGGTGCTGGGGATGGACTCCAGGACCTCACACATGCCAGATAAGAGCTTCGGTACTGAACCCACCCACAGCTCTCTAGATTTCTTTCATTTGTTTTCTTTTTAACACTATGTATGTATATACATGTTCATATGTATGCAGGTTCATGTGCATGTGTAGGCCAGAGGTCAAAGGCGAGCATATTCCTGAGTTGCCTTAATTGCTTTATACCTTATTTGTTTTAATTTCTTCAGTGTAATGCATTTATACACTGTACACTGGCCCTATCCATTATCTTTTCTTATACTCCAAATACCTGACAAATCCTTTTTCTTCCTCAGACAATCCTGTTCCTAATTTCATGTTCATGGGTGTGCAACATATTAGCGTTACCTACATGACCATGACTGGGGGAATGTACTTGAGCAAGGGCAAACTAGCAACTAGCTACCCTACTGAAAATTATCCCTCCTTCCTCCAGTAACAATTCACTGCCTCCAGAAGACACGGGGCCTTATGAGCTCTTTCCTCATGCATGATGGAATGTTGATGGGCTCATTCTTATACAGGTTTTGTGCAGGTGACCATGCTGCTGTGAGTTCATGGCTGCTACAGCAGTTTCCTGTCAGAAGAAAGTATTTCACAGCACACTTTCTTCTCAGACGCTCTCCTTTCCCTTCCCTAGGATTTGGAGTGTTGATAATCATGTCTTATTAGGGCAGAGTGCTCATTTTTTTCTGATCACCGCCACTCACTGCAAAAAGAAGTTTCTCTGACCGAGGTGGAGAGTAGCACTCATCCTTGGGTAGAAACATAAATATTTATGGGGTAGTGTGACAAAATGTCTGTTTAGCAAAACATCAGTAGCTTATTTTTTGAGACACGGTCTCTCACTGAAGACAAAGCTTACCAGTCTGAACAGACTGGATGACCAGCAAGTGACAGGGGTTCTGTTTCTACTTCCTAGTGTTGGACTAGAGTTATGTTTTACCAAACTGGGATTTTTCTGTAGGCACTGGGAATTGAACACAGGTTCTCATTCTCACATGGAAAGCATTTTATTCATTGATCTATCTTCCCAGTCCTATTTTATAAAGAGGACTCAAAAGAGGTCCACATAAAATAATCTCTATTTTGATTATCTTCTGAACTAGGATCTTAATTAAATATGAAAATGTCTTCATCTTCACCATATTTTATTGGATAGATGCACACTACAATCTATGAATATACTAAAAGTCATTGAATCATATATCTTAAAACTTAACTGAGAGAACTGTATGATACTCAATAAAGGTATTTGTGATAGTTTGATGAGAAGTGTCCCACATAGGCTCCAAATATTTGAATATTTGGCCTCATTGGTAGTGTTTGCTTGTGGTTGTTTAGATAGTGGGACCTCATTGGAGAAAGCATACCACTGGTGGCCGAATTTGTTTGTTCATAACTTTGTCCCCCTTCCAGTTTACACTCTCTCTCTCTCGCTCTCGCTCTCTCTCTCTCTCTCTCTCTCTCTCACACACACACACACACACACACACACATACACATAGAGCAGGGGAGATTTTCTGCATGTGCTTAGAGATGTGAGTGCTCAGCTTACTGCTCCAGCTGCCTCCCATTCGTGATCGACTCTTAACCGTATGGAACCATAAACCTCATAAACACTTCCTTCTACACTTTGCCTTTGTCACAGCAACAGAAAAGTAACTACAGAAGTTAATACCAGAGGGACAGCTGTTTCTATGAAGAACCTGACCATTTGTGTTTTGTGGGAATATGGAAGACTTTGGAAGTTTGGTGACAAAAAGTGGTTGAATGTTGTAAGCAGAGGTCAGAGCTTAATGGGTCATTCAAGTAGGAATCTAGAAGAAAGTAGTACTGAGATAAATGTAGTTCCAGAGAGAAACAGACTTAATCAGCAGCTGAGATGTTTTGACAAAGAATCTTTCTGCATTCTGTCCATAGTCTAAGACTATGCCTAAGGCTGAATTAAACAAGTAATAGATAATTCCTTTGGGGGAGGAAATCTTAAGACTACATAACATTGAATATTCAGGTTGGTTATTACTGATCAATTTTATGCAGTTATATCATGAAAAAAGATCAAATGGGGCAGAAAGAGGAAAATATAATTATATATATCTATTTATATATATATATAGATATAGATATATATAATTATAATTTGGAGAGGAAAAGATCACTAGAAAGTTTAATGTTGCAGCCAAGACCTGTGCTGGCAGAGAAGTTCTTACTTTTAAGGAGATTACTAACCTTAAGGAGAGGCTTCCAGATCTGCACTTAAACAATAAAATGAGTGCTGTCAAGTCAAGATCCCACCCAGCTAAGCTTCCCACTTGTGAAGGAAAAGGCCTAAGGAGTATTCTGCTCCTGGAAAACTGTGCCATATAAGAAAAACTGTAAATGTGATCCAAGGGGTCCAAGGTCCATCCTAAGCTGGCATCTGAACGTGGCAGTGTCCTACATGTGGTACTAGCTTTCACAGAGAAATGAAAGATGCAAGAGTGTGGGGGTTATGGATTATTCCTTTATAGTTTCAAAGAGCCTCTGAAGCCAGGCAGCATGTAGCAGTAGAGTCCCTATGAGAGCAAAGCCCAGATAGATCAAGAGGCCCTGAGAGTCTATCCCTTGAAGCAATGAAGGTAAAGCGTGGCAGAAGCTGGAAGATGTTGAAGATGCTGGAGCAGTGGGACATCTGTCGAGGAGAGCTGTATACAAGGAGCAGAATATCCCCTCACAGGAGATGTGTGATTCAAACAGCAAGGCTA
Source organism: Eospalax fontanierii (assembly GCA_035773235.1). Lineage (NCBI taxonomy): Eukaryota > Metazoa > Chordata > Mammalia > Rodentia > Spalacidae > Eospalax > Eospalax fontanierii. Next base: position 45,067,189 of record CM069547.1, on the reverse strand, counting down.
GAGGAGCAGAGTCATCTAAGTCCTTTAGAAAAAAAGTCACAGACATTAGATATAGAGCTACAGGATTTGCGCTTACCCTGCTGGTTTTCAGTCTTGTTTTGTTCTGGTATTTCCTCAATATGTCCCAATTCCCATATTTTGGAATTGTAATATGTATTCAATACCATTTTGTGTCGGTAGCATCTAACTTACATTTTGAATTTATAGGTGGTTCACTTAAAAGAGTACCGTGAAACTTAGAAGAGACCTTTGACTCTAGACTTTTGAATATTGTTAAGTCGGGTAAACACTACAGGTACTTTTAAAGTTGGACCGCATGCATTTTGTCTTATGATATGGCCATGAGCCTATGGGGACCAGGAAGTGGAATGCAGTGGTTAGACTGAGATGTCCCCCGTAGGCTCCAAGTGTTTGAATACTTGGCTCCAGGTGGTGACACTCTCTGCAGAGGTTTAGGATGTGTGGCCGTGCTGTAGAAAGCGTGCCTCTGTGGGCAGGTTTCAGGCTTCGTAGCCTCCTCCACTTGCAGGTTGTCCTCTTTCTGCTTCCTGAACATGCCTGAGGAAGTGACCCCTTAGCTTTTTGCTCCTCCTAAGTCACGCAGCCACACAGGACTCTTAACCTCTGGAATCATAAGTCTAACACAAATTCCTCCTTGTATAAGTAGCCTTGATCATGATATTTTATCACTGCAACAGAAAAGTAACTAGTACACTAAGACATGGATCAAGAAACAGACAGAAGTTAGGGCCAGGTCTGCCGTCAAATGGAAAGAGACTGGAGTGGGAATCACGAGTTATCTTACATTCTTTCTGCGAAAATATTGAAAGATTTTTTTTTTTTTCGTGATGATAATTCCAAATGTGACTTCTCTACTGAGCTCAAGAATGACAATTCCAGACTCTTAGATTCAGGTTTAAAATAATCCTAGCTGGGCAGCTCTTGTCCTGATTGGCATCTCTCAAATTTCTTTAGAAGTGCTTATGCATAAAACCCATGAAATGTTAAAAAATGAAAAAGCATGTCAAAAAACTAAAATTAACATAACGAAAGAATTTTAAATTTTTCTGTTAAGTTCAGTGTCATTAAAGTTGGTTTCAGTTACTGTGAATACCAATGTGTTCTTTAATTTTTCAGGACCAGATAATCTATGTTTAGTGGTGTAGAAAATTTATAATACACATTAATCTTTCCCAGTCCATATTATAGCAACAAAATTAATGCCAACCTAAGAGCTTGGTATCTGTTCTTAAACACTTAACTTCTTCTTTGGATGTGGCTAAAATGGTGCCCTTTTCTACCATAATTTATTTTTTAAGGGCTATATCATCAAAGAAATTATGCATAAGTGAATTCTTCAGAAAGATGACCAAAAATTCTAAGAGCATTATAAATTACAGGCGGTGTCTTCAATGTTGTGTTAGCAATCTAGGCATTTACATGAATAGAGGCTCTTTAAATCTGGCTAGATAAACACTTGCCAGCCATGGGAAACTGGACTTCCAACAGTGCCCATACCACCATCTTGGAGTGGCAGCTCTGTGAAGAGGCTATCTATAGTCCAAACCAGCATCCACTCCAAACACAAAGAGCAAAGTCACAACCCTGGAAGTGCATGACCAAGTCTTCCACATCTTATTATTCTCACAATCCATCATGCTCAAGACTTAGGAGAAAGAGAACACTCTGGAAAACATCCTAAAGGAAGCATAATATTTACAAGGTTACTTATCTCTTCATATATAAATGTAAATCATCACACATATATGCAAATATATATATGTATATATAGAATATAGAATATCTATTTTATATTCCCTTCTGCCCCATTTGCTCTTTTTCACTGTAATATTCACTATTAACAACTATTTCACTGATTCAACATAACACTATCTTAAAATTTCCTATGCTATAGAAATTAGTTGACTACTTTTCAACTTAGCCTTGGCCAATCTCTTAGGCCCTGGGCAGAAAGCAGCCAGTTACTCCCTACCAAAATATATAAATTGCTGCCTAAGTTATTATTTCCCCCTGGAACTACCATGCGCTCAGCATGACTTTCTTCCAGGTTCTGACTAGACCATCTGATTAAGCTCTGCTTACAGCATTCAATCATTTTTCTTATCCAAACTTCCAAAGTTTTCCATATTTCTTCAAAAACTCACATAGGTTCTTCACAGCAACAGCTCACTCTCTGGTACCAACTTTTGTATTAGTTTCTTTTCTGCTGCTGTGTTAAAACACCATGACCAAACCAACATATAGAAGGAAGAGTTTATTTGGCTTACCACATGCAGTCTAGGTCTATCCATTCTCTTGTTCCCACGATCATACATCATCTCTTGTTTCTGGATACTCATGATACCTCAGTTTTTTCTTCATTTCATCAGTTCTCTAAACAGTGAGGCAATATTCTTGGTATGTGTGGTGGCACAAAACTCAATGAAAGAGCATCCATGGCTTCTCACTTTTCTTAGAATAAACTTACCGTGATACCGTTCCATGACAAAGCACTGCCTGCGCTACTCTTCTTTCTGAAAGTCTCAGGTCCACAGATCACAGTGCCGTTCTCTTCCTAGAACAAGTCAGTCCTTGCCCACCTGGGATCTTCATCTTTGCTCTCACAACTCAGTAGAATACTATTTCTTTGTTTTTCTCAAGGCTTCTTACTTTGCAGGACTGAGGCTAATTTTGCTCCTGCAGGAAGATTTTCTGTTACCAGTGAGCAATTCTTCTTCACCGTACCACACAATTTAGTTTTTCTTCATGTTCTTACATCACCATTTCAATTGTTTTAAATATTTGTTTCCTGCTATGTTCATCCATTTTCTTGACATGAGTATTTGCTCCAAGAGGAAGGAAATGTGTTTTATTAGGTTATTCAGTGATTAGTATCAACAGCTACCATAAAGCAAGTTCTCAAAAACATGACTTTAACTGATGACCTGGCATCTTTTTGTTCACCATAGAACTTGTAAATACTAAGAACTGATCTAAATTTGTTCAGCATCTCAAGGTTAGATGTGGGGCCATTCGTCATTTTAAATCATATCCTACTTAATAAAGTGACAGAAAGAACTTCATTGAAGTTGTCTTGACAGCAACATAGAAACTTTCTCAGTGCTCATTACAACTTTACTCAGTTTGTCCTTGTTGTTTGGATTGTTTTCTATTTTTAAAATTAATGTAATTTTGTATGTTCTGTAATGCCACAATGGCTAATGTTTCAGTCTGAATGGGCCTAACTACATCCTTCTCTATCTGCACATCTGGTTTAACTGATTAATTATTCTGTACTTCTTAAAAGAATCTAGAAGGTTAAGTTTGTAATGACTGATGGAAAGCTTATCTGGCATGTGCAAAGGTCTAGGTTCAACCGTCCCCACTAAAGAAACAAAATGATTGGGAGCTAACTGGTGATGCTTAGTCTTAATTATCAACCTGGTGCAATCAAGAATCATGTGAGAGGAGAATCTCAGTGAGACTTGGTCTACACCTGGTTGGCCTGTGGGCTTGTCTATGTGGAGTTTCCTTGATTCCATTAACTGATATGCTTAAACTTGGGGTGCGCTATTCACCAGGATTGAGTGCTGGACCATGTTAAAAGGAGGATGTGAGCATGTGCCCCTTCATTCTCTTTCTGCTCTTGACTTCAGATGTGGCTAGCTGCTCTAAATTCCTGCCTTGACTCACTCACAATGAGGTTCTGTAACATGGAATTTTAAGGCAAATAAGCCATTTCTCCCTTAAAATTGTTCCTGTTAGAGTATTTTATCTCAGCAACATGAAAGAAACTAGGACACATAAAACCCAAGAAGTAAACAAATAACGTCACCAATTCCTTTGTCCTTTCCCCCTTCATCACATGGCAGGGATTCAAAAGAGGCATTATCTTAAGGGTCAGCAAAGCTGGCTACATACAAATTGACCAAAAATATTCTTGGAACCATTTTGACTACTTTTCATGTTATTTGACATGCTCTCAGAAACTGAATGGTTTCAAAGCAGAGTCGTCATTACAACTGACAGGGCCAAGCCTTCCTGCAGTACTTCCTGGTAATCTCCTTAAAACTGTGCTTCCCCTTTGTTGATGGTTTGAATGTGAAGTGTCTCCCTCCCGTGGGTTCATGTATTTGAGCACTTGGCCCCCAGCTAATGGAGTTGTTTTAGAGCAGTGTAGAATCTTTGAGACTGCTGGCCTAGCAGAAGTCAGTCTCTGGTACAGGGTAGGTGGTAATTGGAGGTGCTATCTGCTTCTAAGTCTAGTTTGAGATGCTCTGTTTCTGGATCTGCCAAGATGTGACAAAGGTGTAGAATCTCGTCACCTTAGTCCAAAGTGTTCTAGCAACAGTGCTTTCCCCTGTATCCTGCCAACCACGAGTAACAATGACCCTCTCTCTGATAGTTACTTCTGGCAGGTATTTGGTCACAATGATATAAAAGAAATGAATAACTTCTCACAAACATCCTGCTAATTATCCAGAGGGTGGATTTTCCCTATGAGGATCGAAGTGTCAGAAGCAATGGTTAATTAATTTCAGATATATTCCACCTTAAGCTTCTTGAAAACGAGTTTAGAGAAAATGGTATTTTCTATTAGTTCGCCTGCTTTAACTTTTAATTTTCTTGTTGTATTAGTCACAGTTCTCCAAAAAACAGAACTAATCCTATAACTGCGGATATATAGGGAAGATTTATTATGAGACTAGCACATACAATTATGGAGGCTGGGAGGTCCTTCAATTTGCTATCTGCAAACTGAAGGTCTGAGAAAGCCAGTTGTATAATCCTAGTCTAACCCTCAATAACCTAAAAGCAAGAGAGATGGTAGTGTTAGTCAAACCCAAGGCCATGGTCAACAAACCACCAGGGCTGATGTCCCCATGAGGGAAGATGAATGTCCCCATTCATGGAGAGAATTTGTTTCTTTCTCCTCGTTTTTGTTCTGTGCAGACCTTTACTACAATTGGAGGGCCACCTGCTTTAAACAGTCTACAGGTTCAAATATATCTTCCAGAAACTGCTATCAGGCAAATGCAGGCCTAATGTTTCTTCTGCCCAACAGGCACCTCCAAGTTTAATCAAAGTGGTTTATAGAATTAAGTACCACCACACTTAGCAAGAGGGAATCTTACCAATTTTAGAATTTGAAACCTTATCTGATGCAACTGCAAAATTTATTAAACATTTCTCTAGGACTTATAACTTTCTTACAAAAGATGTTTGCTGTCTTTAACTTTTGACCTGACTGCAGTGAGAGTCTCACCCCTGTCTGCTGTTTTGCAAGGTCTGTGTATTGGACCTGGTAGTTTTCTTTTAATGAGCAAATACAGAAAGGTGATGGAATGTCGCTTCAGTGGTAAGGTTACAAATGACAGTAAACTGTTAACTTGTTTGCATATGCATTCAAAGACTTGTCCTTTTTCTTTGCCTCTGTTCACCTGCTCATTCTATCTGTCATGTATTTATATGTATTTTTATTCGATATTCCCTTCCATTGCTATGAAAAAATATTCTGACCAAAAGCAAATCAGGAAGAAAAAGACTTAGCTTACCTTACTCAAGATAGGAAGGCAAGGAATAAACCTAAGGACAACACAGTTTACCGCTCTCCACAGCTTTACATCCAACCAGGGAACTCATTCATTCACAGCCAAGAAAATAAAGCAGAAATCGTGCGGGACTTTTGTTTGATGGCTTTCTTTTCTGCTGACTCTCTTACAAGTTCTTACTAAGCTAACTTTCTTTTATATCCCTGAACCAACTGCCTAGAGACGGTGCTGCCCACAGTGAACTGAATCCTCCCGTAGGAATTAAAAGTCAAGACTATCCTTCAAAGACCAAGCTGATAAAGACAATTGTGCTACTCAGATGCTTTTCAGATCATTCTAGACTTCATCAAGTTGACAGGTAATTCTAACTAGGACTCTATCTATCATCTATCTCTATCATCTATTTATTCTCTCTCTCTTTCTCATTCTCTCTATCTCTGACCCTCTTTACATGTTTTACCTAAAGAATCAAACTGAGGAAAGTTGGTCACGCCAAGGAACATAGGGAGGAAGATCCAGAGGGAGGAAATAAGGCCCTCGATGTACCAGTTTTGAAGGAACTAATCTGAGTAAGTCTGAAGCCACTTTCTCCAGCCGGCTTTCAATGGAGACCATAACATCAGCTGAAATCTTGCCTGAACTCTATTTTGAGCCTATAAACTGCGAAGCAAATTGTTCTATCAACAGTAGCTAACTACATGAAATAGATACAAACTGAATCGATACTAGAGTAACTTAAACTTTGACACGTAAGGAGCTACCTTGCTTTTGAAGGTGTTGGATAAGTACGGTTAACAGATAAATTAAACGCGTGGAACTTTACGCCAGTTCAGCTTCCACCACGGTTTCCGGATCCTTTTTCTTTCCTTTTTTCACTCTGATTTTTTTATTCTGGTTATCTTTTGGAAAGAAGGTAATTTCCAAAAGGCCTAGGAAAAAGTAAAAATGTTTTGACTTACAAAGAACATGGGGACTTTACAAAGGAGCCTCTCTTTTCAAATACTGGATCACATTCCAAGATACTTTGTTCTCGAAGCCTAGAAATCAAAATGATTCCCTTTGCAAAGTTAATATTTTCTGTGATATTGATTTGCTATGTGCCTGGGGCCAAGTGTTGAAACACCCAAGGTTTCTTCTCCTTCTTATCTCTGAAATAAAGATAAAATTCCAAACCTGAAAGTGATTTAGTGGGAATTAAATGATAGCTTCAAGCTCTTTGAAAGGCTGAAATGATGTGTTTCTTTTTAGCTTCTATCAGATGCTACATAATATTTCCATTTAAGTGAAATGAACTTCAAACATATCGAACTTCAGTTATAACATAATCACCTGTTGATTGGTGGTTCTAAATTATCAATATAGGTCAGAGATGGTAAATCATGCGTAACTGTGAAAAGTTTATGTTCATAGTAGCCTAGAGGAATACTTGACTTTCCTTTATTATCTTACACCTCACCATGCACCCAAGAAAATGGAGCATGGAGTTTGACTGAAAGTAAAACACATCCTCCTTTTACTTGTCGCTAAGCAAATATGGCTTATTCCAAAATTTCCCTGATCTGCATTAAAAAAGTGAATTCTTGTCTTCTATTCACATTTTCACATCAAATAATTGTTTAATTTACAATATTGAGTAGAAGGCAAAGGAAGTCTTTTGGATGACAAAATCAAACTAAATTTCTCAAAGATCTAAGTAGTCTCAGGTGAAGTTATGACATGTGTCACTTAAAAGCAGTATGACTTTCTAGTAAAGCAGTTGGGATATAGAATCAAACTCAGCTTGAATGTCCACATTGGGTCAGCTACTAGTAGTGGGTAATTGAATAAAGAGTCATTGTTTCAGAAAACATGCCTACGGAATAGCTTACCCAAAGCATCTAACTTGAAGCTGGAGCTTGACAAATATTTGCATAATTGTTTAGACTAATAGGTGTTTTCCCAGAATCACACCATTTTATGAGACTAATCCAGTTTGGTTGAATGATGACAATTCTAGTAACTATAGTAATTTGGTTTCCAGAACTAATGTAAACTGATTTCTAGATTCTTCACCCTACCCTCATACCTGGTTCCACATTCAGAACCCAAGCTAAAAAACTCCCTGTTACCCCATAACATCCAGAAATCAGAGACAGATAACTGCAAGAGAACACTATGGACTGTCCATCATGTTACAGAAGGTCCTTTCTCTAAAATGTACACAAGGGTCCCTCATATTGCCACTTGGGCCTGTTTTTACTTCAGAGCCCTCAGCATGATTTGTCTGTCCATCTGTGGTATTACTCTTTTAAAAAATCATTTACACAAATAGCAGTCTGCCTCACTGTGCCCCTTGAATCCCAAACCTGATATATTTCAGTAAGTACCAGATGTTTCATAATGTTTTATGGAAACTGGGTGGTTTTGTGCATCAAACAGTATAAGATAGATTGGTCCCCATTTAAGGTCAAATAGGAGAGGCCTCTCCAAGTGTATTCCCAAACTCCAAGAGAGCTTTTCTAAGTATTTGCTGTATGAGGACTTAGAAAAAAAGAAAAGTAACTGGTACAGAATTGTTGCTGAAGTAATCGTGAGAACACTACAGAGGTTCCTTTCAAGCCAATTTGCTTAAAGGAGTAAAAAAAAAATCTATTCTTATACAAAAGTGGAATTACTCCTTATATTCGGTTTCCCATAAAGTTTAAATATTTACCAAGACAGTCAGGGCTTTTTGGCTGCCTGTTCCTTTTGGTGATGGAGAGTAGATTGTTTGTCTGTAGCACTGATGTAATATACCATGCAGTCAACTTTCAGTTTCCAATGGAACTAAGTCTTTCAGCTTTAGTCTAGAGAATGAATTAGATGAGAGCAGAAATCACACTAGTGTGGGGCTGGTCTTTAAAAAGTGAACTTAGAATTAGGGAGGAGAGTAAGACAAGGTCTCCTTTTACATCCAACAGTCCTAGGAGCTTGCTATGAAGACAGAGACCCACCTGCCTCTGCCTCCGGGGTGCTAAAATTAAAGGCATGTACCACTGTACTTGGCTTTATAAAGTGAATTTAAAATTTTGAGCAGTTACTCTGAGGCTTTGCTAAAAACTCTAAACCTGAATTTATCCTAGAGCAAGAACTGACAACTTTCTGTGGTTTCTTTTAATCTACCTTTTGAACTACTGCCCAATTTCTCCCAAAAGGTGATTGTAGCAAATCAAAACCGTAATTTGTTATTAATTGCGCATTTTTTGCTCTGTCATGGCTTTGAGAAATAATTGTCTCAAAGCCAAAACAGCTTTCAGAGCAGAGGCAACACACTCCTAGAATTGGTTTACACAAAGGGCAGTACTATGAGATAAAAGAAAAAGACAGCATAGCCATCAGGAGACCTGACTTTGACTACTTTTGCTGTCAGCAACTAACTGGAGAACAGTGGGAAATTCATTGCTCTTTTTTTGAGCTTTGCTTTTCTCATGGGTGAAATGTCAGTGCTGAACAGTATGATCTGTAAACTGAGTAGATCATAGTCAATGGTTCCTGCCTCCAAGCCGTTGCTCTAAACCCTTACTCTTTAAAAAGTTATTTGCTTTCTGCTATAAAAACTATTTTCCAGAGAATTATGCATTCCATTTTCATGCAGCTTCCTGAAGTTACAGAGCTTTGGGCTTGGTGTTTCTTCTGTCTGCCGCAAAGATGAAGTAGTATGCTAGTAGATACCCAAAGAAAGAAAAAAATTATGTCTGAAGAGTTGGCCAGTCAGAGTACCTTCATAACCTTGCTGGTAAGTTTTAACTATCAAACAACTAGACACAGCAAGAATCATCTGGGAAGAGAGCCTTAAAGAAGAATCACTTAGATCATGTGGCCTGTGGTCATATCTGTGAGGGTCTGTCTTGATTATTAATTGATGTATGAAGATCTAGCCCATGTTGGGCAGTACTGTTCCCTCATTTGAGAGGCTTGGGCTGTGTAAGACTAGAGAGGGCTAGCTGAGTAAAACAAGCAGGCAACGCAGATGCATTTGCTTGTCTCTATTCTTGACCAGTTACTCAGGTAGGCAGGCTTAATAGCAAATACCACTCTACCTGCTGAGCCATCTCACTGACGTTGGTCAGGGTGTTTTATACAGCAACGGGAATGAACATAGGACAGTGTCTGGGGATAAAGAGATCATATAAAGAGAAAAGGGTTTTCTGATTACTTCCTCATAGAGGCTAGTGCCTGATATCCAAGAAGTTCTATTTTAATTGGAAATGCATAGAATATAAGGACATGGGGCTTTAAATCCCAGATCTGCTATCTCCAGCTGTGAGACTTCATCTGAAAAGAGAGCAGAAGATATACTAGACTACCAATAGCTTTGCATCTAACTCAAACAGACTGATTCCACGCTCATATATAAACTACAACCTGTACAGAAAGAGTTGGGATAATCTGGATCCAATTGGAGAGGAACCCGAAGTTAAATCTCTAACCTACTGTACTTTTGGAAGATGATAAAAAATAATTCTGGATCCCATCAGGTTGTAATCAGTTCTGTAATGGGAATATAGAGGGGAAGGGGAAATGTTTTTGATGCTTTAAGATCCTAAAGTTAGAGCTTGAGAGGTGGATTAATGGTTAAGAGAGCTTGGTGCTGTGGCAGAGGACCTGAGTTCTGTTCCCAGTATCCATGCTGTAAGTTCACAACTGCCTATAACCCCAGTTCCAGGAACTCCAATGCCACCTTCTGGCCCCCCGCAGCACCTGTTCTCACCTGGATATGTCCACACACAGACACACATATGTACACATAAGTTTTTAATCTTTAAAAAATATATTGCAGTTAAATTTTCAGGAATGATAGGCTGATATATTTCAATGTGTTTTCATGTAGACAGCAAATAAATCATGTCTCTAGATGCACAAGACATAAATTTACCATTATGGAATACAGTTTTTTAAAGATGCTTACAATATCTCTGATGGGATCCTCATAAATTACAAACAAGCACTTGTAAAGCCTGTCACATGATCCTGTGAGTTTTGACTTGGTGAAAAAAACTTTCTCCGTATTTTCATCTATCGATGTCATTTGAAGGCATTTCATATGGAATGTATGGAGGTCTTAGAAAATATTTCTTCAGGTTCTATAGACTTATTTTTCCTTCCAACAACTCCTACACAATCCAGTTTCTGTGTAAATAGTGTTATGACCTGTTCATATGTTTGCTGTGTAAATCAAAGAATGCTGACTTGTTTGCCATTTAAAAGCTTTGAATTTTTTAATTAGATTCAAAGGAATCCTAGAATTTTCCCCCAATATTTCAAGTGATTACAAATCGCAAACATATCGAAGTTACAAGTCCGAAGTCCAAACCCAAAGACTTCCAACATTATTGTGAAATCATGATCGAACACAAGTTGATGAGATTGTTCAGTGGGCAAAGGCTTCTGTCATCAAGCCTGAAAATTTCAATTTTATCTGCAGAACCCTCGCTTGGAAGGAGAGAATCCATTCCTGAAAGTTGTCCTCTCACCTCCATTTGTACACTGTAACACACACACATACACACACACACACACACACACATGCACACACACAGAGCAAGCATTCATACACACGCCCAAATGATAGCACAAAGGGACCACCGGAAACCAGATTGTTTTAGGGAGGTGTTGTTTTCTGTTCATTTCAGTACAGATGGAAGAACAAGGCTGACATAACGTTCTAGGAATGCAAAAACAAACACTATTCAGGACTAGAGATGGGCAGGAGGTGATGGAGTGTTTCGATTCATGTGGCAGATGATCTGGCTGCTCACAGATGAAGGGCACCATGAGAGGTGGATGTACCTTGGCAATCAGGGATCCCGAAAAGAAGTAGGTTATTCTAGGAATAGACCAGAAAACAGACATTTGACTCACAGTAGGTTCTAATTAACATTCTGTTTTGAAAAACACTGATCCTAATGATGTGGATTCTGTGACTCATTCATCGGAATATTGAGAAATGGCATTCACCAAAAAAAATATAATGAAAGGTTCACATCACAACAGTGTCTAAAAATTCAGAGTGCAGATTTTCAGGAAAGGATAAAAAACATTTTGTATAGCTATTAGAAGGCAAAACGGCATCCTCCTAGGATCTGCTTATACAAAGAGCAGTAACACTCAATAAAAGAAAAAAATAACTCTAGCAGAAAATTTGAAATGTACATCTTTCTTTGGAACAGAGAAAAGATAGAAGACCGTAATAAATAGGTGGCTTCATCCTTTAGGAATCCCAGAGGCAATGAGCTATGTGACAACATTTGAAACAAAATTGGGGACACCAGTGGACTGGGACAGATTGATTACCACAATCTGAAAGTTTGAGTTAGCCAGTAAAGGCATTGTCCTTTCCAAGGAAACCATTCAGAAAAGCACAATGAAGAAGATGAGTACATCAACATCTGTAGGAATAACTCATGAAAATTACAAGAACGAAGTGCCACCAAAGTCTGAATAAATAGAATAGTTTAGAAGACAGTTTTCTCCTACATTTGTTCATTTCTTCCTTTTTAATTTTATATATTTATTTATTCATTTATTTATTATATATGAATGTTTTGCCTGCATGAATGTAAGTGCACCCCATGTTTTCAATGCCTGCATTGGATCCCCTGGAACCAGAGTTAAGATGGTTGTTAGTCAGCATATGTATGCTGGAAACTGAGTCCATGTCCTCTGGAAGAGTATCAAGTGCTCTTATCCACTAGGCAATCTCTCCAGTCCCAGTTCTTTCTCTTTCATCACTCTATTTTGCTTTCATTTGCTCTGAAAATTGACTATTTCTACCTTGTCAAGAGTGTGTGGAAAACAAGCTCCCTACAGGGGTAGTGATGAATCAGAGCTCTGGTGTGATGGTCAGTTTTAATCGTCAACTTGACACAATCTCAAATCACCTAAGAAAAGGCTCAAAGAAGGGTTGTCTGGATCAGGTTTGCCTGTGGCCATGTATTTGGGGAACTGTATTGATTATATTACCTGAGTTGGTAAGAACAACCCTTTGTAGGCAGCCTCATTCCCTAGACATGGGATCCTGGGCTATATAAGGCAGGGGAGGGGCCGGAGAACAAGCACGTTGGCATGAATTGATGCTTGACTGTGGATGTGATGGCACTAGCTGTTTCAGGTTCCTATTGCCTTAGCTTCCTGGACATGATGTAAGTTAAAATAGACTCTTTTTCCTTTAAAGTTGCCTTTGTCAGAGCATTTTATCGCAGCAATGGAAGTTAAACTGGGATACTCCACATCCATTGACCTGTCAGATCTGAAGCCATGATTTGATCTTCTCTGTGAGAATCTGTGGAGCATACTGAATACATATGGTTATGTGAATGCAGGATTTGGAGGAAAAAAATAGCTTTTGGAACTAGGATGTTGTGGATGCAGAAAATACAGCAGGTGTTTTATAAGTTCTGCATAGATGAATGAAAATGAGCCCATTAATGTGGCCTACTCCCAACTAAAGAACCATGATTTTAGAAATACATGGCACAAAGAAGGTAGAAAAACCCAGACAAAAAGTTTCCTCTTTTATTATCATGAGCCAAAGAAAATGTGACCACAGTCTTGGAATAGCTCAGTTATTGTTTGATATTAAAAAGTAAAATGAGGATGTAAATATAAAATTCAGCATTAAAGGAATGTTCTATAACACACCTTTGTGCCACTTACCCATAATCAAAGAGGCTGCCTTTATACCCAGTGGATTAGCTGCCCTGACAGTCTTTGATGCAAAATTCATTATCTTCTATGTCAACAAAAATGTGATAGAACAAGGACTGATTCTCACAACCATTGCAATAGTGGCAAAGAATTAAACTTAAAGTTTTAAATGATATACATTAGAAAAATATTCCAGGGTTGGAAAGATGGTTCAGTGATTAAGAGTACAAACTGGTCTTGCAGAGTACCCAAGTTCAATTTCCAACATTCATGTTGAGTGGCTCACAACCATTTGTAACTCCAGGTCTAAGGGATTTGGTACCATCTTTTGGCCTCTGCTGGCACCTGGACACATGTGCACATACTCACACAGAGACATACACTCATACACACACAAATACATAGAGATGAAAAGAAAATAAATCTTTTTTTAAAAAAGAAAAATATTCCATTACATAAAACCCATATCAGAAAAATATACTTGTAGTTTGAATGAAATTCTAAGAGACATGATGAAATTACATTGAAAATGTGAAATGCCATTTTTAAAATTATTCAGAAAGTAGTCACTTGAAATAATTGCTGATCTTGTGCAAGCAGAAACTCTTTTAAGAAAAAAAAATGATCTTCTGGTCTACATAGAGTGATAATTTGAACTGACTGAGAAATGACATCACGGCATATAGATACTTATAAATTGAGGGCTTCATTTGGAAAACTATATATTAAATATGTTTCCATGTTTATATATTATAATTAGAGTAAAAATGAAACTTGATATTTGGAATTGATGACCTTTATCATTTTTTGTAACTTTTTATATTTTTGTATATTTGGGGCGCTAGAGAGATGACTCAGAAGTTAAGAACACTGGCTGCTCTTGCAGAGGACTCAGGTTCAGTTCTCACCAGCTGCAAGCAGTCTAACAGTCATCTGTAGCTCCAGTTCCAGAGGATCCACTACCTTCTTCAGAACTCTAAGGGTATTGCACACACCTGTTGCACTTACATACATTCAGGCAAACCATTCATATACATAAAAAACAAAATATTTAAAGATATATATCATAATCTATTGTTCTGAGTATGTATTAAGTGTTCTTGGACAGTATATCTGTATGAATAAAACTAAATTTTCGGGAGGTAATTTCTGGGATCTAGAGGGTCTTTTTGATATTATATTTTCATTAGTTCTTTGAGAACTTCAAACACATTCAATGTTTTTGATCACACTCATCCACCACTCCAAAACTTTTAAAAATAACCCTGAAACTCCCAATTACCCATGACCCAAGGTCTGTAACCATTGTTTTTTTTTTTTACACAAACTTATTTTACAGATGAAAGAATTGAAATGAAAAATTGGAGTGGTTTTCCTAAGGTCAAAAATGGAGGTTATTGATATAATAATCAGGACTAGAATTTACTTCCTAGGCAGGCATGTAATGCAAGACTGTCCTGACTGAATCAAAAAGTCAATTTATTTTAGTTTTAATCTTTAATAGTAATTATTTGGCATGTATTTTACATGTATGCAAAATATATATCTAGAATACCCATATTATATCTATACATGAATATCAACTGGACATATAGATATACATATAATAAATATATTTGCTATTATTTTGTATGTTTATACATATTCTATAATGTAAAATATCATAATAAGGGGCTGGAGAGATGGATCTGTAGTTAAGAGCACTGGCTGCTCTTGTAGTAGTCTGGGTTTCTCTCCCAGCCCCCACGTGGCAGCTAACAACCATTTGTAACTCCAGTTCCAGGGGATCTGGTGCCCTCTTCTGACTTCTGTGTGCATTGCACAACAGTGGCACACTTCACTCCATGCAAACAATGCACTCATACACATAAATAAGAACTGGAAATAAAATATTTGAAGATATATGTCTTTATCACACATATCATAGTCTACTGTGCTGAACATGTTTAGGTGTTCAGGTAGCAATGTGTCTGTAAGAATAATCTTTAAGTTTAATGGAGATAATTTCCCCTGCTTAGTGATCTATAGACATTTTTTCCTATATATATATATATATATATATTATTGGATTTTGTCCTGATCATATTTAGACACCCTCCCCTGTCAGCACTTCCCATAGATCCACGCCATATTTCATGGATTCTATCATATATGCTAAGGCTTATATGTCCCCCAAGTTTATGTCCCCAAATGTGTTTCATTGTGAGTCCAGCCACTGGAGCCCGGCCAACCCTCCCTCACCCAGCAGTGATCAGTTGCCAATAATTCCTCAGGTAAGGTTGGGTCTTCTTAGCTGTTTTCCCACTTCTATGCTGAGGTTTTGTCTGCTTTAAGTTTGCATGGTTCTGGTGAGTGCTATCCCCATGACTTTAAGTTCATATGAGCAAGTTCCCAACTGCCTGGAGAACTCTGTCTCCTTGTGGTCATCCACCAACCCTGGCTCATACAGTCTTTCCACCCTCTTTTCCACAATGGTCTCTGAGTTCTGGATGGCAGAGTTTCAATAGAGGAGTCTTACCCAAGGACATGCACTCGGCTCTCTGTTGTTCTCTTCATTTTGGCCAGTTGTGACTTTCTGTGCCAGTCATCATCTGTTGCATGAGAAGGCTTCACTGATGAAAGTTGAGAGTTGCATTAATATTCTTTCTGCCTCCTGTTCTATGTTTCCTGAGCCGTATGTGTGACTCCATTCATGCAGGCACCATTTATAGCTGCACCACTTTGAGATAGGCATCTCACAGACCTTCTTTTGTGTTGAGCTGTTGTGGAATTCTGTAATAGCTGCATTACAATAAGAAGATTCTTTGATGATTGATAAGAGCTATACTTGTCTGAAAATACAAAGATATGTATTTCATATACAACAAGAAACTATGTTTACCTAGGGAATGTGGAAGAGGTAGATTTTTCTTTAGTATATATGACCTCTCCATTCATGTATTTCACTATGTTTACAGTGTACCACACATAAGTTCCCTACCATTAGGCAGGCCTTAGATCCAATAAGATAGCTGTTGATTACCCCTAAGATAAAATGCCACTACTGCACCAATAGAGGTAGTTTGCTGCACCAATCACTGTTGTGGTTATTGAAAACTTTCTAAGCTAACTTCATATAGGGAATCTAACACTCTCAGAAAACGCTGGGCTTATTTCTTCATCATCTATTTTTAGGCTAGTTGAGAACATTTGTAAAGCTTACATTAATTATAAGAGAGAAACAAAAATATTCTGTGCCCTCCCCTCTCCGGTAAAGGGGTGAATGGGTGGCTGATAAAACTGTGTCTTCCACGGGGACCCATAACTCAGTCTCTAAGGCAGAGAGTAATGACCACGCTTGTAGCAAACTTCCTTTGGAGATTCATTTACCTTAACCATTAAACAACGTCTCATTCAGATGAAACTCCACAATTATAACATACCCAGGCTTTTTCTTGAGCATGAGATCTTGAAAGTAATAGATTTGCTCCTAATTTTTCCTGTAATGCTCCTACACCATGGTAAAATACACCCGTGGCCCATACTTTCCTTCTATAATAAAATTATTACAAAAATATGACAGTGAGAAGGGATTTTTCCGTTCTTAAAATGAAAAAGCCAACACCATCTTTGACCAGTATTTGAGCTCCACGTCTCAGTCTCAAAGTGTTAGCAGTGCCTGTTTGCAGTCATGAAGCTGAGCCACTCGGTAGCTGCATTAGTCTCTGTATTTTTTTTAAATGATAAACTGCATTCAATGGTCATGCTAAATATTTTTGAAACATGTGAACGGCAGCATGGTGAAGGATGAAGATCTCACAGGTTGACCTGGCAATCACCACCCATTGGTAAAGATTTCTAACAAGTTCTTCATCACCATCCTTGTCATCCATTGTGTTTCATTATAACTTACATTGATTCAATTTCCAGAAGGAGTCTAGGCATGAGACAAAAAAGTAATTAAGAAGCATTTCAAAGGAGAACCATTTTCATCAAAAATCATTTCAAATGAATAAAATACCTACCATCTCCTGCCCTATCCAGACTAATTTGTAGTTAATGAATCAGCTATGTGAAATGAAACTGGCAAAACTGGGAGAACTTAGAAATATATATGTAATATAGATATTAAAACATCTAATTTATTGATGTCTGTATTTAGTCATGAAGTGGATTTCATGTCTTGAATATTAGCTATGTTCCAGGAATAATTTCAGCTAACTGCCACATTCATGAAAATGTGTGCTTTAAAAATTATTGTTTTGTGTAAACACTATATACTCCCTGGGCATATTCTGCAGCTAAGAAGTTGCTTAGCCAAAAATTAGTGCTAAAGTGAAAGCATTCAAACAAGCTCAGCTCTGAATTTTTTTTTTAAGTTCTGCTAAAAAGAAATATGAGGTGGGCAGTGTGCTTTTAAAATTTAAAAAAAAAATCAATGTGATCCTCTGGCTCTAGTAATTTAATTGAAGTAATTGGCATGCATCACATGAAGCAATGGAACATACAAAAAGGATTGGTAAATCTTTACAAGTTGTTATAAATGTGTTCACGAAGATATTACTCATCTTCCACAGTGGGGCCAGAGAGGACTTGGCTGACCCCGAGGCAAATCTGCTTAAACCAAGCAACTTGTGATCACTGACAAAGTTTGCCCTGTACACATTGCAGGGGTAGGTGATGTCCTTCTTCGTTGACTGGGCAGTAATTGACAGATAACATATCATTTAAAAAAGAAAACAAGGAAGGTGCATCTCCTTTTCCAAGCAAGGCTGAACACAGAATGAAGTTCGGGCCATGCCATTTGTGGTTTATTCCCAGGAATATTCCAGAAAGACTTTGGTTCCAGTTTCAAGAATGAAACCTGACAAACAACATGATGAAAGCAACTTGGGACAGAATGGGTTTGTTTGGCTGACACCTCCAGGTCATTGCCCATCACTGACAGATGACAAGGCAGTAACTGAAAGCGGGAATTTGAACCAGAAACCACGGAATAATGATGCTTGCTGGCCTGCTGACAAGCTCTTGCTTAGCTAGGTTTTTTTATATAACCCAGGGCTACATGCTGAGGGAATGGTGATGCCCCCAGCAATCAGCTGAGACCACCTCCCACAGACATGCCCACAGGCCAGTCTGATCTGGGAAATCCCTGAACTGAGGCTCTCTGTTGACTCTAGACTGTCAAGATGAGAGTTAAAGTTAACTAGGCTAACTCCATTAGACCACTATTAGTTCAGAAAGTCCTAAACTCTATTGTGTGGAAGTGAATCAGATCAAATGAATCAGAGGCCATGAGGGAAGAGAGAGGAACACACATTTAATCAGAACAGGTGAGTTTCCCATGACACCATTATTTTTTAATCAATTATCCTACATTATGTGCTTCTATACAAGATAGTAAAATACCCAGTGCTGAAAACACTTTTAGAAACTCATTTTTACTACATGACAGAGGAAACACTCATTCTGAAAGGAAAAGGCTCTAGGTCTCTTAGGTAGTGAGGAACAGAATAAAGACAGACAGATATATGCATAAGTGTCACAGTCCATGGTTCCAATAGTCTTTCTGAGAAATGGTTTTTTTGTCTTCTGTCTTTTCTCTCAGGATACGTGGATTCCCAAATCATAGCATACAAATAGTTTTCCTTTTATTATGTTTAAAGTTTTGGAAAATAATCCCAAATGTAATATTTTAATAAAATTAAAATTAATGTGAATAAGGAATTATAATCCACAAGAATATGTTACTTATTTCATAAATTTTGACAATTCTATCATGGTTCCATTTTGGTACCACTTGCAAATTCCTCTCTCTCTCTCTCTCTCTCTCTCTCTCTCTCACACACACACACACACACAACACACTCAACTCACATTTTAATTTTTTCTTAATTCGCCTGTGAAGTGTTTAATGGATTTAATGCTGGAGTACATGAAATAAAAGTTGTGTCACATTGAGCAGGAAGGCAAAGGATTAAAGTTTATGCTTATAGATCATAAATACATAAGCAGGCATTCCTAAACGTGGTATTTTTTTCTTTATTTCATATGCTTGTACCACAGGTAACGACATTTTTATACTATGATCTGATATAAATAACCTCATCCCTCACGTATATCCATTCTATAGCACCAGAACTTTGGATTGGGGTACGTTCAATCAATGAAGAATGCAAGCAGAGGGCTGGAGGAATGAAACAGATACAGAGAGTGGAGTTTCTCCTGAGCACCTTTTCCAAAAGATCATAATAGTTGGTCGGCCTATGTCTCAGTTAAAGGATGCCACCTCTGCCGCACATCCCTCTATTTACAGATCTGCAAATACATTGTTTGCTCCTATTGAGAAATAATGGCAAATGTCCCTTACAGGTAGCTTTAGGCTACTCTGGTAACGCGTGTTCTCCATTATCTTCACATGTCTTTACATTAGATCATTTAAAAATGTTCTTCCACAAAAATCATTTTGAATGCCTCATTAGATATTTCCCTGGCACCCCAAAACATTACAAAATAAGGAAGTAGTTACACAAAATTGTTGCATGCAGATAATGAGAACTTTGGCTATTTCCTTAGTAAGGCCTATAAGATAATCAAGGTTTAGAGAAATTATATATATATATATATATATATATATATATATATAATACTTTTAGATATTGTGACCTGGTTTCTGATCACTGAATTTTTGAACTTAAATGTGTGGGGAAAGAGAAGTCTCAAGTTATAGTCCTGTTAGAGATCCTACACAAGACATATGGAAATAGGTTCACAGTATCTAAGTGAGAGATAATAATTAGAAAAGTTACTTTTTTTTTACTTCTAGTTGAACTCACTGTATTAACTCATTAAATCACTGAGTCTAAAACATCAACAAAAGTTTAATTACCTTTTCTCTTTAAAGACTCCTTATACACATGCATGATAATGTCATAATGCATCTCGCCCTTGTACATTAGTATACATTCCTGACAAAACTCACCCAAATGGCTATGGTCAAATTTAGAATCAACAATCTGGAACAAATGGTCTGATTTTCATTTTGCTACTGACAATGAGCATTTATATGCTGAGCAGTACATTCAATCTTTTCTATTTTATTTATGTTTTGCATTTATTAAATGAATAAACATAAACCCAAATTAGAGTATGGTTACGTGCTGTAGCCATTTGAAGTGAAACCAAGAATTATTTCTTTTGAGAAATCCTTGACTTTAGTCTCCCCAGTGCAAACACATCAAATTGCAGATTTTGTTCTAGTTTGTACCTGCTTTACAACCTAGGGCCACTATTGTCCAAAATTCATCTTAGGAAAAAATGCTTTTTGCAACTCCTGCAACAACTGCAATCTGCAGAGTGAAAATGATGCTTCAGAATTCTGAAACTGTTAACCTTGCCTTCTCAGTGCCGGGGTCAGTCAACAATACAGCAATCTCACACTTTGCTTATTTTCTCCCTGTGGAAAGAAGGAAGAAACATCCAAGTAGAGTGGAGTGTTAACTGGAGCAAAGCCAGACAGAAAGTTTCCATTGTCAAAATGTCAGAAACAAAAGTAAGTGGGGGAATTACTTTGAGATAACAATTCTGTTATTTTCAATGAGGACTAGAAGAGATATGAAACTACCCTTCCAAAGTCTACAGTAATTTGTATACCTGACATTTAGTCTTATTTTTATACTTCTGAAGCCTATAGTTCATAGTGAAGAATAATACATTAAAAAAAAGATACAGAATTTCAAAAATGGAAAGAAAATGACTATAGACATAAGTACCTAAGGTAATTTAGGGGAAAATTAGACATTTTGTTATGGGAACATTTATTAACTCTTGACTCCCATGTTCTATGGAAAGAGCAAACGCAAGAACAGCTACAGGGTTCATATAAAAATACATGTTTGTGATGATGCTCTTAGATATCATAAAGATTTTTAAATTTTTTTCTAGCAAACTTGCTGAACTGTACACACTATTTGTCTTCACATTAAGGAAAGATTGCACTGGGTACTTGGTCAGGTGTCCTTTGTATTAGCAAAGGGAATATTGACACTTCCGCACATTCCCCACTCCCTACCCAGACTTCTACTTTTACTCTGAACAAAATCAGATCTTAGGAGCAGTTATACTAGCATTAAAGGGCCTGAAGCACAGGATCCAAGATATTTATTCCTAGATAATGGTGATAAATAAGTTTTGTTTTGAACTAACAACTGTGCCTTCCAAACTCAAATTCTGTTGTAGGGTTTATGTTGATTGTACCAAATTAAATCCTTTTTAACCTGCACTCAGTCAGTGTGGTGAGTGTTGAGGTATACCTCCAAGATGTGTTTATGAAAGCATCCTCAGTGAAGATTTACTGAGGGGGGAGGCTTGCTCTGCATATGGGAAACATTATCTCCCTTCTCTCTCTGCTTCTTGGTCCACCATGATATGAATTAACCACTCCCATTCAGCCAAGGATGGTTGAACCATCTGAAACCATGAACCCAAAATAAACCTCTCCTTCTGAAGTTTTCTCAGCCAGGAATTTGGTCAGAACTAAAGTAACTAAATAGCTAAGGGAAAATTAACTTTTAAGCTTAGTGTCAGTGCCTCAATAGAAAGTAATGTTCTTTAGTTTAATATAAAATTTTCATGATGTGATCACACAGTTTCAGATGTCGCTATTTCTTATGTCTTATGTTATTTGAAGATTCATCTTAAATATATTTTATTCATTTTGATCATAGCCATCTCTTGCTCCAACTCTTCCCAGATACCTACACCATATCTCCCTCTCAACTTCACGTCCTTTTATAAAACTCAGTGGGTTCAGTTGGTGCTTCTGTATGCACAGGGAGATAAGACTATCTACAGGAGCATGTGCTATTAACCCTGAAGAAAACTGACTCTCTCTGCCCCAGCAGACATCAACTTCCAATTACTCCTCTGTTAAGAGTGGGGGCCTCACAGGCCACTCCCTATTCATACTGGAATTTGATTGACTTGATTTTGCATAGGATTTATGCTAGCAACCATAGATACCGTTAGCTCATTGTGTGACAGCCTTATCATGTTGAGAAAATAGTTCCTCAGTGGTCTTCTGAAACCTCTGGCCCTTATAATTTTGCTGCTTCCTTTTTTCAATGATCTCCAAGCCTTGAGAATAATTTGAATATTCTTATGTCATCTCAACAGACACACACACACACACACACACACACACACACACACACACCAAAAAAAAAAATCATTGTATATCTTATCAGAGTAATGACGTCTTCTTTTCGTTGAAATAAATAGTTTAAAAGAAAAACAACTCCCTATTGCTCCTCTAAAAGGTTAATGGAAAATCTGACCAGAGTAAAAAAAGCAATTGAATGGCCCATGCCATGTACTGGACAATAGTTTTACTAGACAGCGGTTTGCTAAGCAACCTTAATAAGATATTTTCCTGGGACTGTGAAGAGATTTAATAAACTATTTGCACAGTTTCTTTTCATCAGGGTCAGAATCTTATTTTTATGATCTATTTTATTTTTAATTATGTATATGTGTATTAGCAGGTACACTTAGGTGCAGGTGGATTAGAGGTGAGAAGATCCCTTGGAAAGGGAGTTCCAGGCACTTGTGAGCTGCCCATATGAATACTAGAACAGAACTCTTGCTCTTTGCAAGAACAAGTGCTCTTAACCGCTGAGCCAACTCTCTATAATGATGTCTGCTTTCCTAGTTCCACTCTTCTGGGGCCGATAAGAGGTCGTGACATCTAAAGAAAAAATAGAAGATATTCTTTATCTTTGCCACGTTGTACAGAGAAACTTTCAAGGCAGAATACATTTCGACTGCAGCTTTACCCACTTCATTTGCTTCTCACAGCATGCAAGAAATTCAAAGAAATGTTCGGCTTTCCTCTTGCCAAACTAATTTCTTTATCTGTTGCACTTTCAGTCAGAAAAACATTAATATTCAAGTTTTCAAAGTGATGTTGCCCACTGTGAAAACGATTCACCTGCTATTTCTTAAAAATAAATTTAGGCTACTGAAAAGCTTCTGCCTAGATTACAGCTAATTCAGAAAATAACTATTCCAAAATCACAATTCTTTCCAGTGACAAAGAGAAATGGATGGAGGTGATTAAGTTTTTAATGCACACTTAACCACATTAACATTAGGAGTCAAACCTGACAGAATTTAAAATATGACTGCATAGGAAATACATTCAGGATGAAAATTTCTCACACTTTGGCTTATCATAAACAACCACAAGAATAAACTAAATAAAGAATTTGGGTCTCAAAATAAAATTTCTCAGAAGATCTTTCAAGACTGCACATTTAGATCTTAGACACATAATATCATTTTAAATAAAAATTAATTAATAGTCTATATTTCTAGTAACAGTAAAATTCTAGTTTATTTGCAATACATGCAAATATTTTAAGACAAAATAGATAAAAAAACAGTATTCAATTTTGTGACTAAAAATAACTTTGTGCTTTGGTTTAGGGTCATCCCATATTTTGTAGGCTTGCCTTAAATATACAGTCCTCCTGACTTGGCTTCTCAATTGTAGATACTTGCATTTTCTTTATTAAAACAGAGTAATATCAGAGTATGTAATTTTTTTCAACATAGCTTTAAGGAGCAAATTTTTCCTTGTCTGAGAATCAAAATATTTGTACAACGAACTTGAACAAAATACATATAATTTTAAGTTTCTTTAAAATTACTAAGGAACTTCATAGAATTACTTAGAGAATCATTTTAGGAATAACTCCAACGAGTTAAGATTTGTATTAAACTCCGAGATAATCAGAATCTCAAAGGGAAAGTCACATAACCTCCGCTGATAGCCCTGATTGCAAAAACAGAGCCAGAATTCCTCCACAGGTCAAGAAGAGACCCAGTGGCTGCCATCCCTTCTCGTGTTTTCTCGTGATCACCATCCTTTGGCATTTGAATTTTTCTGGCTCTTGATTTCCTTCCACATGCTTAGATCTACTTCCCCTTGGTTCTTGGAAAATATATTTTTCTGTTTATTAAAATCTTAAATTTGAGCTTTCTAAAAGGTGTCTATTCTTAGCTTTTTAATATAATGTTTGAGATTTTGTTATTTATTTGTCTGTTTGATTGTTTCTCCCCCCCCCCAATATAATGAAAGATTTACCAGATTAGAGACAGTCTCTCTTCCATGGATGAGTCTGGGATATCTAAAGAAGTATTTAACATCTTCTTTTGGGTTCTTACTAGGCATTAACAGACTGATGATCTAAGAATCTATATCGTCATTTGAAATCCCTTCCGTAAGTTCTATAGCCATTTGTCATCCTATCAGATATCATTTATGCTCAGTCCATACTGTTTAAATGTAAATATATCTGTAATTATACTTTTACATTATGTAATATCATATTATAGTATGCATATCAAGCTGATTGTACTTGTGCTAAGCTCGTGATAGCCAAGGTAAATTTGCCATATTCACTTCAGCTTCTCTTTCAACCCACTGCCTCCAAATAACTCCTTTTCTCTACATTCCATTTTCTTTTTACAGCAACTTGTTTTCTTATTCTAGAAACTGGAAGTTGCCCTAAGCTTGCTTCTATTACTTCTCCTGCAATAAAGTAGTGGGCAAATTGCTTCCATTGCCTATGTGAACACTTCTCAGGACCAAGTGGTTTTATGTCTATGTTTTATGAATATCTCTGGGGACTGCAGAGATGGCTCACCACTAAAAGCACTTGCTGCACTTGAAGAGGACTCAGTTTTGATTCCCAGCACCCACATTCAGCTCTTCACAGCAGGCTATAGCTCAGTTTCCAAGGAATCTGAGACCTTTTTCTGGCTTCTGTAGACAGTGATATATATGCGATACACATACAGACAAGGAGGTATAAAGACATAAACACAATGAGTATCTTTTAAATCAAAACCAATTCACATGCATTGCTTATGCCTTTCCATAGCCTGTCTGAATGATTCAGAGGGGAATGTCACACCTATGACAAAGAGTGCAAAGCACCATGCAAAATCTGGCTATCCAACAAGGATCACAATTTAACGTGTAACACAACAGTATTAAAATCATAGAAAAGAAGTAAAAGACTGTTCTGCAAAAGCATGAAGTTAAGCCAATAACATCAAAGACAAATCTGATGGAAGAGACAAATTAAAGGACATGATAAAGAATAAATAAGTTCAGAAGAAAACGCATAGGAATATAGCATAGGACCAGATTCAGGATGGAACAAAAGCTCTCTTCAAATGTTAGTGACCAAAGCGTTCCAATTAAAAACAACATTTGATGTCGTGAGCCTGAGTAATTCTCCAGAACAGAAATGTACAAGGTATCTATTATATGTTGTAAACTTTTAAAATTGTATTGATAACTTTACAAACAGGAAAGGGGAAAATAATTAAAAAAGAACAAAAAATAGATTGTTCTCAAACTGGAGAAATTATCTGCAGATATGATTTTAAAAACCTATGATTAAAGAATATTGTATCCTGATACGTTGACATTTTCAGGTAACAGTAGCAGAAAAGTTTTGCCACATTGTAAGAGATCAAAGAGCATAGCACTGAAGGGTAGGAAGGTGACATGCTAACACTAACTCAACAAGGGGGAGGAAGCAAGAGCTCTCTCCTTAAAGCCATCCTCTTACCTCCACACAATCAGAGCTCTTTAACCTATAGTGGGAGGAAAATGAATACTTGGCCTGATCCGGTCAAGTCCATTTTACCAGTATTTTAAAGAATGTGCTGGGTAGAGCTGCTTTAACAGGGAAAGTGAAATAGGAGTTTCCTGAAGAGCTTGACTTAGCTTTCTTCGCCAGCACAGAGCCCTAGGGCTTGCTGACCAGGTGACCATGACTAGATGGTGAGCTCAGGTTCTAGTTAGATATCCAAGCTCAAAAACAATGTAAACTCCTTCTGAGAACAAAACTTCAGTTTGACCTCTGGCCTCTGTGCGGCACATGCACACACACACACACACACACACACATACACACACACGCACACACACAAATTTATAAAAATAATGTAACCTTAATAAAATGCAGCTGGGTTTATATGAAAAGTGCATGAGTGTGAAGTGATTCAGGAGGCAGGTGATACCCAGCAGATATAATATATGATATACACTTAGAATCTCTATCACATACACCTATAAATCCAACCCCAAGAGGTGATCCCCAGCTGAGAATGAGAGAAAGCAAGAAATACTAGAAACAGCAAGGGATTCAGTAAGACAGCAGTCTGTGTTAATTTTGCAGAGTGCTCTCATTAAATGGAGAGTGCTCTGTGCTTAGAGAGTCTTCACCTAAGGAAACACCCTCTAGCAGAATGTTGATGGTCAACTGAGTAGTAATCATGATACTAAAAGTTTTTCCAAAACTATGGCCCTTATGTCTTGTTTCCCTAAGAATGTGTCACTGTCGAGGTTGAGTCACTCATTTGGTGGCTCTGATTTATTAACTGTTCCCATTTCTGATTTAGAAGAAATGCTGGTGGTTGAATTGGCTACTGGAGATCATTTTTAATTTCTTATTATTGATCTGTGATAAGGTTTTTAAAACTGTAAGTGTGATACACATGGGGTCATTCAGACACATAGTTCAGGCAAAATTTAATGTTTACTAGTTATAGGTATTCAATAGTGTAAAATATTGATTTGGACACTGTGCCTGAGGCTAAATTCCTCTCTGGTTATGAACCTGTGAAAATCAAATGAGTAGTGTGCTTCCGAATGGTGATGGAATACATCATTTGGTCTATGAAGTACAATGTATGCAATGCTGATGCAAGAAAATGGTGAGGCTCGCACAGAAATGGCTTTCCTTCCAGATGGTCACCTGAAAGAAGGAAGGGATGGCAGGCCTCAAGATAGCCCCAAAGCTAGCCAGGGTGTCTCTGGGATCCTAAAGCTTGAGAATCTGTGACTTCAGTCTGGGTCACCCGTGCCTGCTGACATAGCTCTCCACACTCTGGATCCATGAAAAGGCTCTTGCCCTGCGCTACCCTTCTGCCCGTCATGACACACCCTAGGCGTTCTGAGTTCTCCAGGTTGCTGCCCCATCACTTTGGGTAGAGGTCTTTTGGGCCCATTAAAAATAACTGGGACTGGAGAATTTCTCAACAGTCAAGAGTACTGACTGGGCACCTCTTGCAGAAGACCCAGGTTTGGTCCGCAGTACCCACATGGTAGTTAACAACCACCCACAACTCCAGTTCCAGTGGATCTGACACATCCTTTCTTCTTTCACAGGTACACCTACATACATACAGGCAAAACAGTTAAATAAAGAAATACATGTCTTACCTGTTGAAATCAAGACACAGTCCCATCTTTTGAATCCAAAGAAGATTGTTTTACTCTGTGTCATCCTGAGGGACATACTTTCTTAACTTGAAAACTCACCCTGTCACAGAGTAGTTCCATGTGTCCATCCTATGGAACCCAAGAAGTTTGAGAGCTTTTCTTCATTCTTTCCCATTTCTTTCTCTTTCCGTTCTAAAGGGTAGTTCTTCTCTGAGGGTAGTTAACTAAAGTTGCAGTTTACACTCATACAAATCTCCTTGTCAAGCAATTGTTTGACCACCATACTTAGTATTTTGTACAATCATCTTTTTCGATTTTTATAATATAGATAGGCTGAGAATTTTCTAAGTTTTCAAGTTCTAGTTCCTGTTTGTTTAATAGTCCCATGTTTAAGTTGTTTGTTCTCACATTTTGCTATAGTCAAAAGAGAATGTGCAACTTCTTCAACAATATGTTTAAATATCAAGTAGATGCCATTTTTCCTGCCTACAAGGTACATTATTTCTGGGATATCATTCTGGCTTCCTCTGGTCTCCTCTCTCTTTGTGATGTTTGTTGAATGAATTCATATGATACACAGAATACATTATAGAAGAGAATAATATGAGTATGCCTGGAAAGATGGCATAGCCCTTAAAGGCCTGAGTTCACAACTAAACATCAAGAATAATATGTGGAACTCTCAAACACGACAGTAAGAGATGATAAAAAGGACCATTGCAGAGGAAAATGCTCTAAAAGGGTGAAGTAGACAATGGCCAGAGAGACCACTGTGGAGGAAAACATTTTCAGAAGTGGGAGTAAACAATGCCTCAAGAGCCCATTTTGCAAACCTACAAGTTTACGTAGCCATTGTACTGTGTCTTAACTTTGCACAACAGATGGCTTTCTGAGTCTTGTTTTTCATATCCAGGTGGGCTGACACGTCAGTTTGGAATAACAGATGATGGAACGGGATGATGCAAGGCCTTGCTTCTTTACCACGAAGCCTCTGCTGTATTGTCATCTTAGAATCTACAGAAAGCCATATCTCCCTTCAAGTCAATAGATATAACTCACATCCCATTCATCTGACCGAATAAAAAATTAACAGGAGATTAAACATGGAGAGAAAAAATAGGCTTGGTAGATCCTAGGTTACCAGGATACAATGGCGTTTCTTTAAGGAGCTCAACAAAGTCCTGCTGCCTCCACCCTCCTCTCCTTTGTTCTGTAATCTTCTTTTTATGTAGCATTTTTGGCATTTTAATCTTTAAAAATTTTATGTACATGATAGTTTGCCTACCTGTATGGGCCTCACATGCATGCAATGCACTCCAAGACCAGCATAAGGCATCAGATCCCCTGGAACTGAAGTCAAAGTCCATTATTACCACCAGGAAGGTTTTGGGAACCTGAACTCAATTTCACTGGATGGGCAGCCAGTGCTCTTAAGAGCAGAGCCATCAATCTAGTCCTGTGTATTTAAATTTTTAGGAGAAATTGTGACATTTCACCCATTATTTTATAATGCTTTTCAAATTCTAAGAAAGGTAATTGCAAAGTTTTGGAATTCTGTAAAATTAGAGTATTAACAGGGACATGTATGTCTGTTTCAAAGCTGATTAGGAGGGAAGGGTCTTTCCTCAAGCTGCAAGTCTTCTAATATTTTCCTAGCTATTTAAGTAGTTAAGACTGTTATCAGCAAAACATGGAACACAAAAGCAACCTGGAGCCATTCTTTGCCAGTTAATAGATATGAGGATTTCCTATAGTACTCAGTGATAGACTCGCTTCTGGCTGAGACCTCCAGACCATGGCCTTGACAACTCGAATCTCTGCCATCTGTTAGTCACCTGCCTCTTCTCCAAGATATGGAGATTTCTCTGCTGGCCTCCTCTTTCTTTCTTAGCACTCACCAGAATCTTCTTTATAAGTCTTTCTGATACAGTTTCAGCTTCTTCTAGAATGTTCTTTAAACTCTTCCAACTCCTACGCAGCATTCAGTTCCAAAGCTGTTGCCATACTTTCAGTTACTTGTTACAGTAATGAGAGAATGGCCTGAAAAGACCAGAACGAAGCCTGTGTTCTCCAAGTTAGGCAGAGAATAGTAAATAAACTTAACTACATCTCTCAAACACAGACACGCACATACACATACACATATACATATACACAGACACATACATACACACATACACAAACACACATGCATAAACACATATACACAGACACATATACTCAAACACACACATACATGCATACTCACATATACCCACATACACACAAATGCAGTTATGAAAATAATATAAAAATGACTTGAAACATGTAGAAAAGGACATATTACATGCACAATAATAAAGCAAACAATGTTGCCAACAAATTCAAAACAATTTAAACATGAGATTTTTCTTTTATTTTTTAATTTTCAAAGTTCTACAACAACCCTATTAATAAAATCCCCATAACAGGTAATGTTTAATTTTTTCTTTCCAGTAAGATTAGCAACACATAACTGTTGAATAATTTAAATATACTCAATATTTCTGAAGCAATGAATCTTTAAATTTACTGTAATTTGAATTGTGCCGCAACATATGTTAGTGTAAATGAGTGATAACAAGGACATATGTGATAGGAAGGATAGATGTATATATACATATATATGTATGTACGTATTATATATATGCAATATTATTAGAAGGTTAAAACAAGACTTTTAAAAATTATTTTTAATTATATTTATTGAATTTTTATATATCGCATGTAGAACATACTAATCATCTTTATACCCTATTACCCATTAGTACTGGCCCAGAGCCCCCTATTGGACTTCATGCATTCTGTCATTTATACTAAGGCCTATGAAATCAGGTTAAGATCTCCTGACGTCCTTCAGTGCACATTCATCCACTGGGTTCTAATCAGCCTATCTAGAGTCACTCCCTTAAAGAAGGTAAGCTCTTCCTCACCCATCAGTAATCATCTGCCCAATAATTCTTCAGCTAAGATTGGAGCCTCTTGTCACCACTGGAATAAGCTCATATGTTCAAGGTCCCAGGAGCCTGTAAGACTCTGTCTCCATGAGGTCATGCACTTTCTTCCATGGCTCTTACAATCTTTCCATCTTGTCTTTTTCAAAGATCCCTGAGCTCTGGGTGGGTGAAGTTT
Source organism: Eospalax fontanierii (assembly GCA_035773235.1). Classification (NCBI taxonomy): domain Eukaryota; kingdom Metazoa; phylum Chordata; class Mammalia; order Rodentia; family Spalacidae; genus Eospalax; species Eospalax fontanierii. The sequence continues at coordinate 45,036,541 of CM069547.1, read as the reverse complement.
AATATGGGAGTCCTGTCCAAGAAGCCACACACTGAAGACTCGTACAGAAAACTTTATATAAACATTCACACCAGACTCATCTATATTTGGCAAGAAAGGCAGAATCTCAAATAAATACCCCTCAAGGGGGAAAGAGTAAAGTATTCTAAGCATAGTATGTTTAGATTACAATAAAAGAGAAATTAAGTTACCAACATAAACAACAATAAGGAAAATCCCTAATGTAGCTTATCAAGTGAAATAGTTTGGTTTCTAAGACTTACATACTGTTGGCAAACATTTATGACACTTTGAAACAGGATTAAGTGCAGAAAAGATGTTTGCTAGGGACTGGGAGTGGAGGAGGGCTTGCATACAAAGGGGCACTAAATAGGAATATACACTTGGGACTAGAGCTACTGTTGACCAGTTAAGTGTACTTGCTGATCTTCCAAAGGACCCAAATTTGGCCAACATAACCCATGTTGGCTGCTGACAACTGTCTATAACTCCAGCTCTAGTCAATCCAATATCCTTTTCTGGACTCCACACATACCCACAAACATACATCTACCCATGTAGACACACATATACATGAAAATTAAAGTAAACCGAATATTTTTTAAAAGATAAATACTCACGAGGTAAGTCTTTCTATAATTTAATTACACATTTTCATTTTAATTGAATTACTGTGAATTTCATACAACATATTTTATCCTATTTAGACACTGGCCCATCTGTTCCCACTTGTACCATCCACCTTATTTCCTGTACTCTAAAAGTCCTACTAGACTCAGGTTTGTATCCCCAAATGAATTTTGGAATGGGTTTGTCCTCTAGGGCCTGGTTAACCTACCGAGAGTCTCTGTCTTAAACAAGACTGACCCTCTCCTTCCCAGAAGTCATTGATTGCCAATAGTTCCTCGGGTAGGCTTTTCAGGATAAAGCTGAAACTTTGTTTTGCTTGAGCTTACTTAGAACTTGTAGATGCTGTCATCATTGCTATGAGTCCATAAGAGTAACTAATGAACTGTCTAAAAACTATGTTTCTTTGTGGCCACCCATCTCCTCTAATTCATATAGTCTTTCTGCCCCTTTCTTCCACAATGATCCCTGAACCTTGGGAGGCAAAAGTATGTCCTATTTAGGGATGAGCACTCTGCAGTCTCTTCTTCTCTTCACACTGATAATTTGTGGTTCTCTGTGTTAATCACCATCTGCTGTATAAAAAGTCATCACTGATGAAAGTCATTAATCTATGAGTATAAAAATAAATTATTAGATGTCTGTTTAATATTGTATCTATTTAGAAGAATACTAGCACTTAGGCTCTTCTGCAGTCCCTTGAGCTTTCTAGTTTCGGGTTCCTAGACCTTATATCAATGCCAGATATAGGCTCCATCCTTATAAAACAGACCTTAACTCCAATTAGAGTTGTTGAATACTCACATAATATTCCTGCCACTCTTGTACCAGTGGGCCTCCCTTGCCAGGTCATCCTGTAACTTTGGTAATTCACAGCTGGGTGAGGTTAATGATATTTCTCTTCATACAGCATGCATAGCACCTTTCAATAGCCAGGCAGTGCAGTTGTGATTTTGAGCTCCATGGCATGGCGGATAGTTGGTTGTCCCAGCTGGGCGACCCTGATCTGACAAGTGGATGCAAGAACCACCACACCTTCACAGTCTCCAGTCTTTTAATCACATCCTCTTTGAGTGGATGGACTTTGAACATATTTATGATTGCTACTTTTAAAATACCTTATTTATTTATTATTTTTTATTTTATGTGCATGAGTACATTGTAAGCATGTACATAAGTGCACTCGTATAGGGCAATTATTGCAGAGGTCAGAAGAGGGCATTGGATTACTCTGGAATGGGAGTTATGGATGTTTGCTATTCACCTTATGGGAGCTAGGAATCAAACCTGGGTCCTCTGTAAGAACAGTAAATGCTCTTAACATCTGAGCCATTTCTCCAACCCGTCATTGCAATTTTGTAATCATTGTCTTGTGTATCTGGTAGGCTGCCATTCTCAGAAAGCATTATGATGGGCTGTTAATTTCTGTAGTAGACATATTATCTTGGTTATTCATATTCTTTGTGTTTCTTTTTGTAGGCGTCTAAGCATCTGGATTTGTATCATTTGTAGTTTTTCTTGGTATGGATAGGTGATCTTATCTTTCTTGAGTGTTATCTTTGTTTCTTGTATTGTATCTTTGTTCACTGTTTCCCCCACTTGTTAGGTTATGGTCCAGCTGAGTAATGTTTGGTGTTCAGTTTTGGGGCCACTTTATGTTGATGTGCAGGTAGGATGAAAGAAATGGTCTCAAATAAGCTAGGGGTAAGGTGCAACTTGTGAGTTGAAGTTCTAGAGTTGACTGCCAATGGTCCTGAAAAAGCAGAGCGGGCTGGGTGGTTGGTATCCTGGTGAACAGGTTGGCTCCTATGTCAGGTTGGGTGAGCTCACACATCTTGTTGCACAAACATTCTAGTAACTGGAGCAAGTCTGAAAGCAAGGCAGGTGAGTGGAAAGCAGACAAGGGTCCTGGCAGAACAGAGATACTGATAGTAGAGTTCAGGGAGGTGCAGGGAAGAAAATGTGAGGTTATGCCTGGGAATGCCTCCGGATCTTGGGATCCACAGGGGTCTCGGCAGAGCAGAGACAGCAGGGCATCACATGGAGGTGTGCAGAAGGAATGCACCATGGCAGGTCTGGGAACGTCCCCAGGAGTAGGCACACATTCTTGCAAAGCTGAGATGGCAGAGCCCTGGGAGCTGTGGGAAAAGGAAACTTCCCATGGCATTTCTGGAAAAGCTTCCAGATCCGGACATCCACAAGGTCCTAGCAGAGCAGAGATGACAGGCGGTGCAGGAGGTGTGGAAACTATTACACTTTTATTTTTAAAATAAAAGATAAGATCTTGTTGTATCCAAATCAGGAATATATAAAAACAATAATTATTATAATGAAATTTAAGATGTGTTAATGAAATTCCTTTTTAGTAATTATGTCTAAGGCATAGTTAATTTCTAAAACATAGTATTATGAATCTGGAACTAGAAGTCCATTTTAAAATAATACTTTCCATTTCTGTTGACCACCCATTCCTCTGTTCAGGTTGATAATCAAGGCTTTCCTCCTTTCTGTGGTCAGTCAGCCAGTTCTGTCACCACTACATATTGTCTTCATTTCTTCCAGTAAGTTTTACCCACCTCTCAAGTCTTGCCCCTGGCTATGGTACACGTGTGAGCTTTGAGCTTTTTCCACAAAGAATAAGATATAAAAGGAAACTCCATAACAACACACTGACCTGTAAATCCTACAGTATTTACCAGCAAAGACACACATATATGACAGTAACAAAGGGAAAAGTGATCTCTAAGCCTAATGTAAATAATTACCTCCCAGATTTACCTCATATTTTTTCCTTTGATAGTTACAGAGTGTCTCTGCAATTTTCCACCTTGAAATCTGTTTATAATCAACTTTACTCCTTAGATTTCTGTAACATACATTATAAATAATGCCTAAAATGTGTTCTTTTCACACATTATGAACATGAAGATACAAACTTAGAACTGGGAGGAAAAATAAGCCCCAAACCTTGTCTTCTACTGAGAAATAACATTTTTCCTTTTTTTCTGGCTCAAGGCCAGGAAAAGGGTCTGAAAAATGCAACCAGAAGTGACAGAAATTTTTCTCACCATTCCCCTTAAGGAGTAATGACTCAGTATCCTTAATGAATTTTCTGTATGAGCTAACACTGAGTAAAGTTGAGATGGTGTATTCTTACAAAAGTAGAACTCTAAGATGAAGCCTTCAACAGAGGGAAAACTCAAAATCCCATATATATATATATATATATATATATATATATATATATATATGGAGCAGTATCATTTCTACAAAATCTTTCACTTGCTGTAAGAACTGTCAATATCTTTCAAATACTATTCTGATTTTCAATATGCATTATTCTTTTTGTGTTTTAATATTATGACTTTTTGTAAATGTCTTTAGTTACATTCAGCCAGTATTGCTTATCTAATTATTCATCTTTTTGCATATGTCTTAAGCAAGCCTGAATTAACTAGCATGTTGACAACCCACAAGCTACATTTCTTTTACTTTGTGCTATGCTAGCTTATATTTAATAGCTATGGGGAAAATGAAGTACAGAACGAACATGCCAAAATAAGATAATAATAAGATGAAAACGAAATTTAAAAAATGACAGTAAAATAATAGTAATAAAAAAACAAAGACATTTCTCTTATGTTGAATTGAATGCAACTTCTAAGTTCTATACAATGGCAGATTCTGTTATGCAGAGGAAATTTTAATTACTAAATTCATCAGGAGCCTGAATCTCCAAACAATACCATTTATATTTATAGAATTACTACCATTATTTTATCGTAATTTAAAAAGATTCAAAGGGATTTGATAGTAGACACCAAGTTCCAGATTATTCAATGCCAAAATGGAAAGAGAAATGCAATTAACACTAAGATGAGACGACTCATTCACAGCTCCACGCATGTCATCTAAGCCATACAAGGCTGAATAAGAACAAAGATCAGCTCTTTGGGAACGCAAGACAAGAGGCTGATAGATTCAGCCTCCTTAACTGTAGGCATGAGCACCTTCTCATTCTCAGAGACAGAAAGAAGCAATAAGAAGTCCTGTGTACCCAAAAGATCCAGTTAGAAGGAATCCCACATGGCGATCTAGCTGTTCACTGGGGGGGTTTGAGAGCCACTAAGAAATCAGTTAACCAACCAACAAACCAACTAAACAAACAAACAACCAAAACAACAACCAATAGATAGCTAATATTTATTATCAATTTGCCATGATCTAGAATCACCAAGGAGACAAAACTCTGGGAACATCTGTGGGGCATTTTCTAGATTTGATTAATCAAGGAAAAAAACCCATGTGTAGCATCATTCCATGCCCTAGGTTCTGGAACTAAATAGGAGACAGAATGGAGCTGAGTACCAGCATTGATGTCTCTCTGCTTCCTGAGTGAGGATACAGGACGTCTGTCTGAAGCCCTGCAGTATTGCCTTTTCTACCACCATGAGGGGAACTGTGAGTAAAATAAATCCTTCCTTTCTAAAGCTTTTTTTTTTCCCTCAGGTATTTTGTCACAGCAACAAAAAGAACTAATACACTAGCATGTGTATATGTATATTATCACTAGTGATAAAGCAGGCATTAGCCACTGAATAACAGCAACAATAATGTTTTCAGATCTAGATATCATCAAGGACAATGGAGCAGAGAGAGGCACTGGTCGGTTATTGTGGCCTCTGGGGGACAAAAACCATGTACTATCTATAAGGTTACCTTCCTATAGTCCTTGCTCATCTCTCCCTCAACTCTGGCTCTTGTCATCTTCCTTCATTTCAGCTTGCCACTTCCTTCCCCGGCCTTTTAGTTTCTGCTGTTATTGTCTCTGTCTTTCCTCTACCATGTCATGGGTCTCTGACAGTGTCCTTCACTACTTCACATCTCATTTAGGCTACATGAGTATGCTTATATGTGCTCACCCAACAAAATGTGGTATCTCAGAAATACTGAAACGCTCTGCCGTACAAGGAAACTCCATGGAGATGTCTTTACTACTGTTCCAATGACCTTGAATATGGGTTCTTCAAAATAGTCCCCACAAAAATACAGTGCAAGTTTCTGTCCTGTCCACAAAATATGAGGAAATCGACCATGATGCCCCCTCATCAGGATCAGTGATGAGAAGAATGAATTCTAACATCACTTCTAATAAAAGTCTCTTTAAATATAGATTGTAACCCTGGTAAGTCAAATCTCACACACCCTGTCTCTATTCTATTTTCCCAAAGCCTGAACACTTCCAGTCTACCCAACCCCATTTGTCCCTGGCCCCCACTAGCCTTGTGCCCAGGCTCTCACTGATTCCTGCTGGGAGGGGGGCATGTATGGAAGAGGGGTCTAAATTTGATTATGAACTGTTGTATGAAATGTACAAAGGCTCAATAAAAATAATTAAGGAAAAAAATAGATGCTTGGGCCAATGAGATGGCTTCAGTGGGTAAAGGAACTTTCCACAGAGCCTGAATCCTGAATTCTATCCTTAGATTACAAGGAGGAAGGGGAAAATTGACAGTGAGCTGTTGTCCTTTGACCTCCACATAGATGCATCCCATTGCATGTATCTTTACATGCACATAAACAAAAAAACTAGACAACCAACTAACCAACCAATCACTAGAAAATAAACAAAGTATAAGAAACAAAAAAATCCATATTCGCCTTTGTTACATTTCCGCAGAAGTGTTTGCTTTCAAGTGTAGATGTGACTTCAGTGGCCTGGAAGAATTTCCTCTTCCACTTTTGACCTCTGAACTTGTATTCCTTCCAGATGTAAGAGAAGCCCAGGTCCCTAGAAATGAATGGAGACAGGCAGGAAGGAGAGGAATAAAATATACAGAAATAGTGTTTCCGTTAAATCGTCCAACTGGTGGGACACAATTTCAAGTCTGATTTATACTTTCCTTCGCTTTACTCAGTGGAACTAATCTTGCCCCATGAATGCAAAGGGAAGTGTTTCTGTGTCTCTTGTACTTGCTTTTAAGCAAACGACACCAACTTAAAGACAAATTTTGTCACATAAAATACTTAATCTCTAAATCATAATTACTTAAATGCTTAAATAATTACTTAAAATTTGTTGGTTTCTCTGTCTCATTCAACTCAGGACATTTTATGTGGAACAGTCCTCTCTGCGCCACTGAGTCTCTCTCTAGTTTGATTTCTGTTCCTGTCATAAAATACCTTGACAATGGCGACAGCATGCACAAGACCCACGCAGACTCGATCAGGCAAAAACTCGGCATAGAACTGGGGAAATGGGCATTGGGCCCCAACCTCAGCCAAGGAATATAGACAACTCCTTCCTGCAGGGTGAGGGGGGAGTTGATCTTTTAGAAAGTGACTCAAGATAGGTTGACTAAACTCCAGTAGATGAACTCGAATCAAGGAACATCTAGAAACAAAAACGGTTAAGATTTAGTATGAAAAGCACAAAATTTCAATTAAAATAGCTTAACAACAACAACAACAACAACAAAAACCCTAAGAAAGGGTTTATTTTAACTCACTGCTGGGAAAGGAAAGTGAAGGAGAGAACGTGTAGACACTGCACACAGTCACAGTCCAGGCAGAGAGAGAATGAATGCATGCTTACCTGTGCTCAGCTTCAAGTTCGTGCTTACACAGTCTGGGAGCTGCTCACATTCAGGGTGGGTCTTGCCAACTGTGGAAATCCTTTACAGGCCTGCCCACTGGCCAGATCTGTCCAGGTAATCCCTCACTGAGACTCTCTTCCCAAGTGAATCTTCCCAAGATAACTTGACAATGAAAACTAACCATCTCAGATTCAACCCTTTGGGGCTTAGCTCTGGATAATCAGCTAGATTATGGCATGACTGGACTAATTTGTTTTGCTTAGATCTCTCTCTCTCTCTCTCTCTCTCTCTCTCTCTCTCTCTCTCTCTCTCTCTCTCCTCTCTCTCAGTGTTTTTTGAGACAAGGACTTCCACCCTGTCGCACATTTGGCCTGGAACTTGCTATGGAGACCAGGCTGGCCTTGATCTCACAGAGACCCATGTGTCTAACCTTTCAAGTACTGGGATTAAAGGCCTGTGCCTTTATGACAGGCTCGTCTTTGATTTTTTTATTGATAGATTATTTGCAGTGTTAGTTTAGCACGGAATGCCCTGAGTGTATCTCTACTAAGTTCTGTGTGTGTGTATGTGTGTGTGTGTGTGTGTGTGTGTGTGTGCGTGATTTCATTGTCTCCTGGCCAGATGTAGAAAACTGTGGAGCACACCAACGCAGACAATAAATGACAGGTGGCTGATTACATCAATTTCTGTTGGAAAGTGTTGCACAGAAATATGATGGAAATGAGAAATAACTGTGACGGTACTAAATCTGTAAGATCGATGACTGTTGCTTACGGCTGCTCATTTCCTGTTCTCTAATTAATGCTGAGAGAGAGGAGGAAAATTGAGAAAGGAATAATTTCCTGGCACAGTTATAACGGTTTTCAGGAGATGCCACAAGGGGAGGTTCTGAGCTTCTTGCCAGCACGTATCCGACCAAGGTGATATTCTCTCCTCATTCATCGCTTACTTCCTCCGCGTCTTTTTGGAGTTTACCATCATGGCCAGTTTCCCCTTGTAATGCTTCCCTGGCATGTAAGGTAATATCTATTTTCTTCTGCATTGTACAGGCCCTCAACTGATCCACTGGGAGTAGTCACATGGTCTTTTCTCCAACAGATTCTGACAGGCCAAGCCAACCATCCATTTCCACCTCATTACTTGCAGCTCTGTGTCATTAACGTAGCTTCTCAGGCTGCCTTTGCTGTTTAGATTTTCCAAACTGGAGTTAGACATGAGCCCAACATATCCATGCAAACGAAGTTTGCAGATTCCAACCCCCGCCTTGTGTGTGTGTAGTGTATATGTGTAGTGTGTAGTGCGTTTGTGTATGTGTGTATGTGTAGTGTGTGTGTGTGTGTGTATGTAGTGTGGATGTGTGGATGTGTGGATGTGTGGATGTGTAGTGTGTATATGTAGTATGTGCAGTGTGTATGTGTTTGCTTTGTTGCTCCATTTGGGAACGATCAGTAAGAATTTACAATGCTTGCTTTTTACCTTTTTCATATTGTGTTCTCTTTCTTAAGGCTGAGAAAATGCATCTGAAAGTTTAAGGTTTCTTTTTCTGAACTTCATTTAACCCTCTCATGAGATTATCAGAGGTTGAGAACAGCATACACCAGGCACTTGTATGGGTGGGATGCAGAGGCCAACAGCATGCTCCTCAAAGTGTCTTCTTCAGCTCCCTGTCCCCACAAATCATCTTTGACATGCAAAAGTTTTTCAAGTACTCACCTAAGCTGCTTGAAAATTTCCAGTTTGGTCTGATGTTTCTTTGACATATTATAGCTTTTGCATTTTATTGCCTTGAGTGAAATTTAAATGCAGATAATTACACTTGCCACGATGTGGAATTCTCTGACCTGTTGGTGACTTCTCTCCAGAGTGTTTTAGATATTGTGGGGTGATCATGCACCATTGTGTATCATACATGTAAAAATCATCCTTGTTCCACTCCATTTTCCCTGTATCTTTTGTTCTCAGTCTTCATTTATTTCTTGTAATATTCACTTAGAGAATTCATTTTCTTGAGACTCCATATGCTAATTAGAATTTTTCAGTGGGAAGATTGAAATCTTTTCTCATTTCAAGAATTTTATCTTCCATTATCTCTTCAATTATCGGGCCCTATTATACTCACACTGTTAGATCTTTCTGTAACTTCTAGTCCACACACATGGAAATCTTATATAGTCTATGCTTCCCATCCTTTTCGTATTTCTTTTATTTTCCTTTTGAAGCTGTAGCTCATGCTACAGGTTGATTTTTTTACCCCTTTTGTTAGGAACATGCACTCTGCTCGTTCTGTGTTGCTGTTGCTGCTTAACTTTGACAATAGCATTTTAAGCTAAACATTTTGGGATTTTACTTTTATCTTTTCAGTGAGCATATAATCACTTCAAGGAAATAACTCTTAAATCTCGCTGAGGCCATGAATTACAATCTTCTTGAAGTTTCTCACCATTTTTCTGTCTTCCTTCTGTTTATTTGAATTTCCTGCTATCATTGTTATCTTTTTTCCAACTCATGATTCTTGTGAAAAGTTCGATGATAAACACTTTACTGTCTGATTCTGCACCAACTTCTAAACTAATGTCCTTTACATAATTTTAAAATGAACCCAAGGCAAAGTAGTTATTATCTCTTATTTCGATAGAAATTAAATAATTAATTGCCAGTACTGCCAAAGCCACACTCGTTTTTCAAATGCGTAGGAAAAAAATTTAAAAACAGAATTATGAATAGAGTGAATATGAGAAAGCACTCTGCCCTAATTAAGAAGTAATTATAACTGTTTAAATCAGAAGATGTCATACATTACTCACAACCATTCTGGGCGATGTGACACTGAGTTTCATTTCTTGAAAAAGCCCACCTACGGGCTTTGAAAAAAATATGAAGATCTACTCTTTTATATTATCAACACTGTAAAAAAGAGAGAGAGAGAGAGATACAGAAGAAAAGGCATTCTGAATTCCAAATGCTGTTTTGATAGATTGTAACTGAACAGAAAGGAAATAGAGAGGTGTTGCTCGTTCTCCTTTGTGTACTTCGTACTCTTGCTTTTTGGTTTTTCATTTCCAAATCAGCATCGATCTGCAATAAACAACTATATCTGAGTCCTGAGCAGAATAATCAGGTTCTGAGGCAAACAAAAGAGACAAAGAGAAGAGCATGAAAAACACCCTTAAATTAAGTAATATGACCAATCATACACACATACAACACACACACACACACACATACACACACACACTATTCACAACATATACACAGAGCAAAACCAAAACAGAACAAAGAAACTTTTGGATGTGACAAGGCAAAGAAGTATTTTAGATATGATACTATTTTTTTTAAGTTCCTGATGTTAATAATATGCCTTTTCCTTTCTACATCTCAGTTGGTAAAGCAGATTCTCTGATCCATTGATTATTCATCACTACATGACAAATTACTCAAAAATGTAATGACCTAAGGCAATAGAGCTGTGGTGTGTCTTTGTTTCTGTCAGTAAAGAATTTGGAATACGACAGCTCGCTTCTTTAGGGTCTCACAAGAATTACAGCCTAGGAACCAGACAGAACCACAGTCCCCTCTAGCTTACATGGGAAAGATATACTTTTGCTACTTTACTTTTACCCAATGGCTCTTGGGAGGATCCAATATGTTTGTGGGCTTTTGGACTGAGGGTCTCAGCTTCTTGCTTGTTGGATAAAGATGGCCCTTGGTCCTTTGCCAAGTGTTTCTCTCAATTAGACCGAACACAAATCTGCAGGAATAGCCAATGTAGAACGTACTTTCGAGCAAGTTTCTGGGTTCAGGCCCTTGCTGTGGGGTGGAGATTACATAAGAGAGTAAGCAGAATGGGACAGTCTCCCATTGTCAGGAGCTGCAGATGACATTTTGACATTTCAGAATTCTTTAGGGTGGAATACATCATGACTCCACTGAAAGCAGATGCCACAAAGACCAAAACCTAAACCATTCAGTGAGGGGTAATGCAACTGACCTTGTCAATGCTGTCCTCTTTCCCAGTACTCAGAGTTGGGCACTGGTAACCTGCCTGTGGTCACATGCCCAGAGAAGAAGGAGTCTTCTTTCCCCAGTAGCCACCACTTGTCAATAATAGCTCCTCAGTTAAGATGGAGCGTCAGGAATTGTTTGACCATTTCATAAATTTATATAATGAATTTTAGTCATATGGGAATTATTACATGGAAAATAATATACAAATTTCTGAAGTGAAAAATAAAATTATGTTTTATTATGAAGAATGACCAGAGATACTTCTGTTATCTAAGAACAATTGGAAGGCCTCCACAAATTTCATTCAGCTGAATGATATAAATTAGTTCTGCAGAGTAAACAGACAGTTGAAGGCAAACACAAAGTTGCAGCTATGTCTAGTTCACTTGTTCATTCTTTAACTCAGCAGCTATGCATTGATTGCATACCTAGTGCCAGGTTTATCCTAGACATAGGAATATACAAATGTATGAAACAGACCAAAATATTGTCTTCCAACAGCTTGTGTTCAACTAGAATTTAGGAGGTGACAGAACTTAAAAGAAATCATTTAAGTGTACAGTATTCTAGATGATGGTGAGAGAGGAGAGGGAGGGAGGGTGGGAGAGAAAGAGAGGAGAGAGAGAGAGAGAGAGAGAGAGAGAGAGAGCTGAGATTGTACTTAGTAACTTAGTATGTACAAGGTTTTGAGTTCAAACCACATCGATGAAGATGAAAAACTATCTGAGGAAATGCCATTTTGTGCTGAGTGTGGTGGCAAGTACCCGTAATCAGCATCCCAGAGGTTGAGACAACAAGATTGTGAGATTCAAGACCTTCCTGACACATTAAGCTCTTATATCAAAAGGGGGCTGGGACTCTAAAAAAAAGAGAGGAAATGAGATAGACAGTTATGAGCCAGAAATGAAAAAAATAACCTTTCTTTTGAGATGAAACTATAAGCAATGTAAATATCCAACAGGAAGCCACTCAATGTAATGTTTTAGCTTCTATGTTCTTCAAAGGAGACATTTGGAATCACATCAAACTAAAACAGTATGTAAGTCCAAAGAGTAAAGAATTTATGCATTTAAAATGCATGTGTGCTTTGCTTAGAAGCAGTGACTAACATTTTTTTCTGTATTTCATTTATTTATTTATTTATTTATTGTGTGTGTGTTTGTGCAGAAAGATGTACATGGGAGTCAGAGGACAACTTGCAAGAGTGAGTTCTCACCTTCTGTCATACGGATTCTGTGAATTGAACTCAAGTTCTCAGGCTTTCCCATGCCAGGCCATTTGGCCAGCCCTGACATAGGTTTTACCAGTAATTATGTAGGCATATTGCTTTCATTTTTCAGACCTGTCTTGAAATCAAAGCATGGTGAGCTGTGATTGATGGTCTGTCTCTTACCCTTGGGCCACCCCAATGAAGATGAAACAAAACTTAAGATTCCCCTTGCATGAATCTAGGAGTAATGAGGTAGAAGATACAATAAATGTTCATTTATTTTGAGTTGGTCTTCCTCTTAGGGTGCTTGACAAACTTAAAGTGGATAATCAATTTGGATACCCCCAAGCTATTGGCCTCAATAGTGATGGAGCCTTGTTGCTTTACATTGTTGTGATAAACATCATGACCAAAAGCAGTTGAGGAGGAGAAGAATTTGGTGCAACTTACACTTACAGGTCATAATCCATCACCAAGGGAAGGCAGAGCAGGAAACATGGAGGACTGCTGCTTGCTGGCTCTGGCTCTCTTAGCCCAGATCACGTAGGGATGGCACCACTTACACAGTGGTGCCTTTCCACAGCAATCATCAATCAACACCAGACTCTGAAGACAAAGATGTGACTACTTGCCAGTCTGTGGTGAGAAGGAAATTCTTTAACCGAGGTTACCTTTTCTCAGGAGACTCTAGTTTGTGCTAAGTTGACAATAAAAACTGAACGGTATAAGGGCTTCTCTTTGTGTGGGTGGGGCTGGAATAGTTTCATAGGTGACTTTGGCCTCCCTTAAACCTGATCTAGTCACACAAGCTTCTCCAGGGTTCTGGGTAAGGGGATGGTATGTCTGTGGAGCATTGCTTTCCCTTTTCTTACGCCTCTTCTGTTACTTATGCTTGAACAATTTTTGAGACTTCCATTAGGCAATAACCCCCTCTGTTGTCTCCTAACAGTGACGGACTTGTCTGGTTTAATTTACTTGTGGTGTTTCAACAAGAACACGAGAAAAGGGAGAGAGTCTAACCACCTGCAAAATCATATGCAATTCTTCAGAACATATAATATACTAAAAGTGCCAGAAATAGAATAGAATAGAGCAGGCATTCCATCAGTCTCTCTATCTCTGTCTCCATCTTTGCTCTATATGGATGAAGATTGGAAATGGATATTTATACAAACAGAGGAAGCAGTTAATAGTTGTTCCTTTGTGTAATGGAATTAGATGTTTCTTTTCTTTACCCATTTGTGAATTTAAATTCTGTTGCTATATTCAAGGAGTGCTTTTATATGAGGAAAAGTAACATTTTTTTTTGTTTCCATTTAAACAAATAATGAAATCCCAGCATGTGGTTTATCTGGGCACTGCATCTAATAAAGGAGCTATTTTGAACTAATGTAATATTGAAACCCAAATACAGATGCTAAGTGTGCCACCTATGTTTATCAGGAATGGACCCATCCAACAAATGAAGTGACATGACTTACTCTGAGTGAAAACTTGAGGAAAGCGTGTGAACGAATGAAAGAAACTATTTTTTTTTACTGTGTTTAGGTTTGCAAGTTGCCTTATGTTCTTATCTGATAATGTAAATGATCATATTAAAATAAAGTCAGATTGCATTAGCCATGTTTAGATGAGGAAGCGCATCAGACTGTTTCACTGTGTGGGCCGTTACCTCAGAGCTTCCACTCTGACAGTGAAACTAATGCCTGCACTGCTTGACAGCCTGGACTTTTTGCTTTGGTATACTCTATGGTGTCATTGAAAGAGGAGAAATTCTACCACTCACTCAAGTGGCTCTCCTGGCCAGTACAGGCACAGGCAACACCTGACCTTTTTTTTTATTTTTTATCAGTTCTATAGATCTCTTTTCAAGTTTTAAAATGTGATTATTTTATGAAAGAGACTTTGTATACTTTCCTCTATTTCTATATAGAAAGTTAATAATGTTTTTCATCTTGGGTATCTCATAAACTATCTCCTAGTGTGAAAAATGATTAAATTCAGAAAACATGATGAAATTTTTTTCATGTTAGATGTGGTCAGTGGGAATATTACTGACTATGAGAAAACAAGATATCAATCATCAGTATTCAAATAACAAATGATGACTTAAAATAGTTCTATTGAGGGCCAGTGAGATGGCTCAGATGGTAAAGGCATTTGCCGGCAAGTCTACTGAAAAACCTGATTTTGATTCCTGTGGCTAACGTGATGGAAGAAGAAAACAGATTCACACAAGCTGTCCTCTGACCTTCACACATGCTCTGTGACACTTTCAGATGCTCACAGGAAGGCACACATACACACAGATACAGAGTAAACAAAAATTTTAAAAAATAAAAATTGTTCATTTGCTTTGATACCTGCAAATTCAATTAAGACTAGTGCCCTAGTGTTGCTAGCATTTTTAAACAGATATATTAAGTATTTTGGGCATGAATCTATGTATGGTATGTTACACAGAAGTAGTAGGTATATATTTACTTCATAGAAAGTCTGCTTAATTATGTGGATTAATGAAAGGAAAATCTTATGAGAAAAGATACTCTTTCCTGGTTGTTTTAAAGTTGTAACCAATATTCCAGAATAGTTCAACAGACGTGCTAACATACGACTATTGTTCTTTCTGATTTCAGCAGATTCAATCTTCAGGGCTTTGTATCTTAGATTTGATGATGAGTACGAAATCACCTACAAGACAGAAACAAGTGCAGAAGAAAGAAAGTTTTGGAATATTCTGTACACTGGAAAAATTCAGTTCTTTCCATCAGAGGCAATGATGACAGAAGGTATCCTAAGACAAATGTCTTCCTTTCTGCAAGTGCGTGCTGCTGGAAACATATGAGGAAGAGGCAGAGTTGACAAGATGCCTCAAAGGGGTAGGGCCAGAGTTGAAAAGATAATTTATGGGGTAATATCAGCACCTGCTGCCAAGCCTGAGGAGCTGAGTCATTCTCCACGACCTACGTGGGGGAAGGAAGGACCAAGTATTGAGAAGTATCTTCTGACCTCCACAAGTATACTGTGCCATGTGTCAGCATAAATACACACACACACACACACACACACGCACACGCACACACATGCACACACGCATTCAAAAAGAAATAAATGCACAAATTTTATTTTTAAAAGTAGAGGCCGATTTCCTCTGCTCTGCATCAGAAGGCTGAGGGCTCTACTTGATCAGACCTGTTTAATGAACACACTGGGACTGATGAGTCTAACTCATACGAATCTGTGAAAATGTCCTCCAAGCCTTCTTTAATATGTTCCAAGATATCATAGCCTCCCAAAGAAGCTGGGACCAGTGTTCCTGTGGCCAACCTTGCTGAGTTCACAAGATACAACAACAGCAGTATTTCTTTTCATTTAATCCCTTTGGACCTTACAATGATGATAGGCCCAGCCACTACACAAATGCATGCTTAAGTATCCAGTGTGGACCCAGCTGTGCATGGTCAACCCAGGAAACTGGGAGAGAAGGATACATTTCCTGTAAGCTTTCATATTCTGGGAGGTAGTCACTGAAAGAACAGAATATGGATATGAAGGAAACAATAACTTACAAAGTAAAGCAAATACTTCCATAAAGAAGCATAATACATGTATTCTGTATCTTTAAGTGTCTGAAAGATTGGGACACAAATACAGTTTAATGGCAGAGTGCTTTCTTAGCATGACTGATGTGTCAAGTTCAGTCCCCAGTGCCCCAGAGAAAAAAAATTATATGAGATATTAAAAGGTGCTACCTGAGTCCTGTTTGGCCTTCAAATAGGTTTGGTTCTACTTATTCTTTAGTAAAGATTCACAAATTTACTAGTAACTCTAGGTTGAAACAATGATCAAACAACTGGTTCTGGAGGAAAGAAATGATTACAGGACCCAGCATCAGTTGTCAATGAGCATGACCTGCTCCAATCAACCTACTCAAGTGAATATCTAACGAGGCTGATAGACTGGTAAGCTGAGGCATGTGAAAGGCATTGTGCCAATGTAACATTTAGGCCCTTCGCGCCTTTGCTGTTTCCAGAAAAGAAAGATATATTTAGGTAACAATTATGGTAAAGAAGAAGGCTTCATTTGCTTGCTATCAAGTCAGCTTGGACACACAGAAAATGCAGAACTTTCTGGTAAGCAAGGCTTAAGAATGGGTTCTAATAAAATCCTAAATATGCTGTGTTTTGATTATGAAATGTCCCCCATAGTTTCATATGTTTGAGCTCTTGGTCCCCAGCTTCTGTCACCAGGAAGGTTATGTAACCTTAGAGAGGTAGAGACTCACTGGCTCACTACAGGAAGTGGAACACTGGGGGTGGGTCTTTGAAATATTATGATCTAGCTTTACTTTCTCTTCTCTCTCTGCTTCCTGACTGATGCAATACGGCCAGTCAGCTTCCCGCTCCAGCACCATGACTTTCCTGCTATGACAGACTGTATCCCCCAGAAAATGTAAGCCAAAACTTCTTTCTCTCTGATGATGCTTTTTGTTAGGTATTTTTATCACAGCAACAGGAAAAGAAATTAAGGTAACATGCCAGTTTTAAATAATGGGTTCTTTTTCATTTTTTTTAATAGAGAAAAGAATTAAGATATCTGCATCTACTCCAAACATGTTTTTCCTAACTTAATTAGCATGCTCTCTTGCCTAAGTGGTAACACATAGTAAGGAATTGGAGAAAGAAAGAACAGAGCAAGGTATTCCTAAGTTCATGAATTTCTGATGCCCTGTGACATATTGTATAAGTAATGTAAACAGTATTTCACAGTTTGAAATCCTGGCTTAGCCATATCCGGGTTCTTCTTACCTAGAAGTGGAAGTGTGCAGATGTGTGCACAGACCGTGGTTGTCTCCTGCCTTCTGTTGCTCTCTGCAGGGAAGGTTCCTGCTTGACCCTCTCATCATCACTGTAATTCTCACTTTATGTGCTGATCCCCCGTTCTGTACTCTGCTATTTACTCTCTTAATATGCCAGGACTGGAGCCCAGCTCATTCATCTGGTCGCCTAGTTCTTGCCAATTTCATCAATGAGCTCTCATCTCTGGAATTTCTAAGCACTCAGTGGAAACTTACCTGACAGTTACAGATTTCTTTAATGCTCTTGCTCTCTTTATAGAGTCTGAATAATCTACCTACATTTTTTTATTTTACATTTTTAAAGTTGTATTTTTATTTATGTGTTTACATGTGTTTCTCTGTGATTTGTTACCTATGTGGGAGTGCCTGCAGAGGCCAGAAGAGGGCATTAAGTCCCTTATAACTGAAGTTAACAGGCATCTGTGAACCACCTTATTTGGGGGTATGGAATTGAACTTGGGTCCCCTGGAAGAGCAGCAAGTGCTCCTATATATTGAGCCATCTCTACAGTCCTCTACCTACAAAATTTCCTATTTTATACTGTCTATAGAGTCAGATTCCAGGTTCATGTGACACTACAAAGTTTGTTGTTTTCTTTGGCCCTGTATCTTGAAATATCTGCATGTCCTTTTTAGGGATAAGTTTGTGTCTGGATTGCAACAAACCTCTAACCATACCTTGTAGCCACACATCATTGGATGCCTTTCATCTGGTTCTGAGTCTTTGATGATCAATTCATCTTGAGTCAACAGAGTTATGAAGACTCCCAGAAACGCATTTGTTCTTTAAACTATCTGAACACACTGTGTAATTAACATTTTGAGATTTGAATTGATGTTTTCCTCCAACTTCCAATAACTTTTATTTTAAAATGACCATTCACTGTGCAGACAGCTGGATAACAAAGGAACTGTCATTTCACGAATTACTGTTATATAGAATACAGGAGTAAAAGTGGATAGAATCAGTGACTTGAATTTTGACATGTGAAGATTTGGACCATTGAAACTTTAACAGTGAGACCTCTGGGTTTTTATTAATTGACCAGTAATAACATATTTTGAAGAAGACATGAAAGTGGATTGGGAAATCGTGTAAGGGCAGGAATCTGAGACACACTTCTCAGTAACCCCCCAAATACCCCTGTTTGTTTCTTCCCTTCCGATATGGCAACGCTGGGAGCAACAGACAGACTTTGCATTTTCCTGCTCATAGAATGTGGTGGCTTGAACAAGAATGTCCCCCATTGGCTTCAAATATTTAGGCATTTTGTCCCCAGTTGGTAGCACTGCTTTGGGAGGTCCTGAAAGTGTGGCCAGGCTGAAGGAAGCACGCCCTGAGGGAGGGCTGAGTGAGTTCTTCAGCCTTGCTGGAGCTCCAGTTGTCTTCCGCTTCCTGACAGTGCTTGAAGGTGTGAGCTTCTACTTTCTGCTCCTGCTCTGGCACCTCCTGCCACCAGACCTCCCCACATGAGGGACTCTAATACCCTTGGAACCATAAACTCAACTAAATTTTTCCTTCTATACGTTCCCTTGATCAGAGCATTTTATCATAGGAACAGAAAAGTAACTGGCACATACAATTTCTTTAAAACTTAAGAAATTAAATTAAGAATTAAAAAAAATCTTTAAAAGTTATTACAGCAGAGAATACTTCTCACCAAAGCATAGAAGTGTTCAAAAACCAACCAAAATTACAGAGAAAGTTGAAGAATGTGAAAACAATCAAGCTCATTAGTTACATTTTCAACAACATTTATTATCTGCCTACACTGCACAGGTATGCTTTCTTACAAGTTCTAATTTTATATTTTTATTCTAATCACTAATATTTCTGCCTATAGCTCAATTTTTGTATGATTTTGTAGTGTATGAGTAAATGTCTACAAACAAGGCTCAGTTTGGAGACTGGGCAATGAATAAACACCCCTGAGCATTCCAATGTCATATGTTATTGAAATCTTTAGTTCTTAGTAATTCATGGGAATTTGAAGAGTATGTATCGTTGCTATTGAGAAAACATCTTCAAATACCAAGAAAATTTAGCTTTAAATAACCATAGTTAAGAGAATACGAAAGCAAGAAAGAAAAATTATTCTAGCTGTTTTAAGTAAGCATAAAAAGATCACTGAACATCAGATCTTTAAATGAACCCTAGAAAAGTTGAAGGACTCACCTGTGGACATGGACTGAGGAGAGCCTCCTGGAACCAGACATTGGGCTTTCAAAGGAGTTAAACATTTTCTAGTTCCAGTAAACAGAGGAAGAATCTGCATCTTCTACAAGAACCTTCCAGTGAAATGTCGCACCACAGCATAGGAACACCATGAGACTGGGAAGCTGCTGCTACCCACATCGCCTCTCCAAAGCATGCAGCTAGGTAGGAGAACCAGATAACAGTTCTTTCAAACCTTGCTTCTTCACATCAGCAGAGAAATCAGTAAGAGGATGGCCTTCTTATTTGAGGTTTGAAATAATATATTCAAATATGTCTATATGGTGAAACAAAATTTGCATCCAGTTCCTGATTGCAAGGGTATTTTAGAGCTGGAGAATTTATCTCTGTAGTCTCTTTGCTATGAGAGGAGTACCACGAAGAGGAAGAAAATTAAATCTAGTTTCTACATATTGCATATTTGTTCCTATAATAGACATGCAGCTTAGAACTATATTAATCATCTTAGACTAAAATTAATTGGTATTTTTGTGCTTAAATAATAATTATTGTAAATAATTGTTGTTTTATATTTCTATATTTAATATTATTATCTTTCCAAGATTTATTTCATTTTTAAATATGTGTATGTGTCGTGTCTGTGTGAGGTTATGTGCACAGGTGTGTAGGTGTCCAAGGAGGCTAGAAGAGAGTGTCAGATTCCCTGGAGCTGGAGTTACAGGCAATTGTGTGCCTGTACCCTGACATGGGTCCTGGGGACTGAATTCAGTTCCTCTGCCAGGGCAATGCATGGTCTTACTAGGTCAGCTATCTCTCCAGTCCCTAGTATTATTAGTTTTAGTATGCAAGTATTTAGAGATTTTACACATTTACAATATGGCCTGTTAGCCAGAATTAACTCTAATTTAAATTATATAATTAAGTTATTATGTTAGAGGGGAAATTTTGTTTGAATATTATTCAATTTACAGAGAGTATTGGGTCATCTAATAACTTTGTACCCACTATTTTAATATATTTATTTATCAGATTTAAGATAATTTTATAACTAGACAGTAAAACTTCTTGTGAATAAATTCAAATTTACAAAGTGTTTGAAATTTTGAAAATGTTTAAATTGTTTTAATCAGGATAAAAAATGTTTAGGATATTATTTCAATATTTGAAAACATGACAATAGCTGAATCTGAATTTAAAAGACTGAGAAAGTACTAGGTATTTAAATTAGAGCTTCTGCTGTGTATGATGGTAGACACCTATAGTTTCTGCACTTAGGAGACAGGAAAACTGTCAGGCAAGGCTACCCTGGGCCACATAGTAAGACCTTCTCAAAAATAAAAAAGTAAGGAACTTTAATTTTAAAGTTTATTTATTTAACTTAAAAAAATTATTTATTTATAATTTGAAATTTACATAGATGTATACAATGCATTGGACCATATCCAGCCACCCCATTCCCTCTCTCCAGCCTTCCTAATACATTTATATCCCTCACAACTTCATATCTTCCTTTGTGTGTGTATGACAGGAGTTCAGTTGGTGCTGTACTCACGTCATGTGCATGGGCGTGGCATCCTCCTCTGGGGACAGGGTAACCTACTAGCAGTCACTCCCCAAAGAAAAGTGACACTTTCTCCACTGCCAATTAGCACCTCAGCCTGGAATAGTACTCAGGAGCACTTCCCTCCCTGTAATTTCAGCAGGAGGTGGAGAGAAAGGATCCCCAAAGCATGCTAATTAGACTGGCTGAAACGATGAATTTCATGTTCAATGATAGAACTTGCCTTGATACATAGTGTGGAGAGAAATCAAGGAAGATACACAAATTAACCTTGGACCTCAACCCTCATGTACAACATGTGCATTTGTATACATTCATACATACCAAATAAACATATGCAAAATACTAAATCAGATATGCACATACAAGAATGCACTCCACACAAGCATGTAGACACAAAAAGTTAGGTAAAATTTAATTATGGGTATATGTAATAGTTAAAAACTTGACTTTCTAAGAAGAAAACATTAAGTGTGAGTCTTCATAACCTTGGGCTAGACACTGGTCTCTTAAATATAATAGCAAAAGACAAGTGATAAGAAAGAAGAAACAGAACTGTATCAAAATTAGATGACAATTTTTACTACAAATGGCACCATGTAGAAAGGGACGACAACTCCAAGAATGAGAGAAAGCATTTCCAGGTGTGGTATTTGGTAAAGGTTTTTATCTAGATCATGAAAGACATTTACCACTCAATAATGTAAATGTGAATAATGAAATATTTAGGTGCCCAAGGATTTTACTGTAGATAGGCCTCTATAAAAGATGAAAAGAGCAACAGGACATGAAACTTTGCTTAGTATCATTTTTTGATAAATGTAAATCAAAACCAAGATGAAATATCAATTCAAACCATCTAGATCAACTACAATCAAAAAGGAGTATAGTATGTGTTGATAAAAATGTGAAGAAACTGGAGTCTTCATACACTGTTGATAGGAATGTGAAAGGCACAGTCACTTTGGAAAATGGTTGTATCCTTTAAAGGGGAAACCACAGAACTACTGTGTGAGCCAGAAATACCATTTCTCTGTGTCTTCCCAAGTGGAATTTAAGCAGCCCTTCAATAAGCTCCTAAAGAAAAATGTTTTACCAGCACTATTCAAAATTGCTCAAAATATAAACAGCCCTATGTCTATCAGTTGATGAATGTATAAATAAAACATGACATATCCATAAACTGGAAATATCAATGTGAAAATATTTGTGGTCCACTTGACAAAATTTGAATCAACCTGGAGACACATTGCTGGAAGTATTTGAGATGATATCTTCAGAGAGGGTTAGCTCAGGCTAGAATATCCTACTGAACATGGGTGGTGCTGTTCCACGAGGGTCCCAGACTAATAAAAAGAATGAAAAGACTTGCATTCATCTCTCTTTGTTTCCTGACTGTGGCTGCAATTTGACCTTCTGTCACATGTTTCTACCATCATGCCTTTTCTGCCATGAGGGACTATATACACTTTTGTAAATACATATATATATATATAGAGAGAGAGATAGATAGATAGATAACATTTATTTATTTGTGTGTGTGTGTGTGTGTGTGTGTGTGTGTGTATGCATGGGGAGGTTGCAGGACAACATGTGAGAGTCTCCTTCCACCATTTGGGTCCCAAGGTTCAAACTCAGCCATTGGGTTTGGTGGTAAGCACATTCATACACAGAGCCATGTCTTCTACTCTTAAGTTGTTTTGGTCAGGTAGTTTGTCTCGGCAATGAGAAAAGTACGTTGCAATTTAGGATTGAAAAAAAGGATAATGTACTAATCCTTGCTGCAGCTTTCATAAATCTTGTGAACATCTAGGTGAAAAAAAATAGTCACAGAAAATGACATACTTATTACAGTTTTACATGAAATCTCTGCAAGAGTCAACTCTATAGTTGTGACAACTAGACGAGTAGTTTATTATGTACAAGTGCAGGTGTAAGAAGGGAGTAGGTGAGTAGGATCATAAATTACTACTGGTGGGAAGATGTTTCCGGGGTGGGGAATGAGAATATTTCCTAAAACTGGAAAGTGATAGTTGGCCAATTCTGTGCAGATATGAAAAATTATTGAATTATATATTTGAAATGGGAGAATTGTAAGCAATATTTGCTGAAGATTGTTTTCTTTTGGTGCTGGGGAGATAACTCAGTTGGTAACATGCTTATGAAACAAACAGGACCTAAGTTCCATCTCCAGAGTTCATACACACACAAAAAGCCAAGCATGGTGACACTATGTAGGCAGAAAGGTAGGTAGGTAGATTCTCCCAGGGCTTGCTAGTCAGTGAGTCTTCATACATGCAGAACAGTGAAAGATATTGTCTCACAAAGAAGGAGGATAGAATCCTTAAAAGGACATGTGAGGTTGACCTCTGACCTCCACATACACACCCGTGTGTACATGCATACACATCAGTTCATATATGTAGGTATAGTATTATTAATATAATTGCCTTTGCATCCATTAATGGCCAGGTCATTCTGAGTTCTAACTTTGAATTTCTGTGTACTCTTTTATCTATTAACCCTGTTGCGAGCATAAGGTACATGTATAATCAGTTAAGGAAAGCTAGCAAATATAGTATTTAGCAAATGCTCTCCTTACTTGTGAAATTTAAACACTTTTATTTTGAAACGTTTGATTCCCCTAATGTTTTCAGTTGATTTCTCATCAGTCACTACATAGTGGGGAAACATCTAAAAAGATTCTATATGCTTTTTAAAATGTAGACTTTATGCCAAACCATGGCTCTTCAGAGAATGGGGATTTTAGGGTTATGATTATTTTTCTTCAAAACGGGAAAGATAAAGTGAAACTCAATACAGCAAATGTTGCATTTAATGATGTGTCCGTTCAGTATCTCTTCCTTCATTAGTATTTAATTGTTTTATACTTGTTTTTTGAGTTGAACCAATCAATATTGTTACTTTTTACCCAGACATGATTCACTTATTTGAGATGTACTAATTTAGAGGTAATCACCTTTGCACCCATTAATAACAGGGTTGTTCTCTGTTCTAACTTTGAATTCTTGTGTACTCTTTTATTTCCTGACTGTCATGAGCATATGTATTTTATATTTTTTTCTACCTATGTATACATGAAAGGATATATAATTTCATAATAATAATTCAAATTCCACACAGGTTTTTAAAAGAAATTTCTATCTACTATCTCTCAGAGTCTAGCGTCAATTGAAAAAGAAGTTGGAAAACTATAAGAACTTATGAACTTCAGAAAAGGATCTGTTTACTTCAAGAAATAATAGTTCCTAAAAAGAATTTCTCTGAGGCATATGAAGAGAAGAGATAATGTTGGAACTGAGAAGAACAAGCAGAGTGCTCTGTTGTTTCTGTGGTTGCACTGCCCCGTGTAAGTGTATACAGTGTTTTCAATTTGTGATAATTGTCAAAATTTTTAAATAATGAGGTTTCTCACCAAAGTTGAGTTCCAAAGTGTATTATTGATCAGAAGCTCTGAGTCCTTCACAGAAGGGGCCAGCTACAGCTAAGAGCAGTGACCCCTGCAAATGAAGTATGCACTTTTCCTGTACCACAGCCTCCAACATTTCTGTTTCTCCAACACCATCCCTGGGTGTCCATTACTAGCTCCAATCTGTAATCTTACACATTTGTAGCCTTATTAAATCCATTGTCTCTAGGCTTGAATTCTGTCTTCCTCTCAGGTCTTAAGATATTGAGTCTATTTACTACCAAGGTGATTGACCCACCACTTTCTGGCTTTGAGTTTATCTTCTGCATTCTGTATATAAAGTTTCTATATGGTTCTCAGGGCTACTGCTCTTTCAGGTTCCTCCTCCTTATAGGATGCTCTTATCTTAAATGATGCTAGCTAGTACCTTGTAAACACAGTCTTTTTTAAGTCCCAGGGCTAACCAAGGCAGAGCCTTTAAAAAAAATTATACGCAGTTACTATCTCTCTCACTGCAGGACTTCACAGTATATAAGTGAACTATGGTCTTCCCAGTACCACCTAGACGGCCTATCATCTTTCTCCTTGCAAATTACTTATTTACCTTTATCTCAGGTAAAGCCCAGTGACTTAATTTTATATCATCTGGCTCTTAACTTTACATATATATGGACATATGTAAAACTACACACACACACACACACACACACACATATAGACATAATTTTTATGGTGAGTTTGAATAGAGGCAACAGAAAGCACACAACACAATTGCTTTAAAACTAAAATATATTTGGCATCTACAAAAGTTGCAGTATGAGACTTTTCTGTCTAGTTCATTGAGTCCCTGAAGGAGCACAGTCAAGAGAGTCAGGAAGTGGCTCATGGAGGCTCATACGTTAATAAATGAGAAATACTCAGCACATTCAAATGCTTTAAGCAATAAATGTACACAGACACCCTTCCTTCTGTATGTAGATAAGATATTGTCTTGGGCAGGAATATGGCCAGAAAGTGTAGGTAGATCTTTGGTTAGCCAAGTTCACAGGACCTGCTAACCCTGGGAAGGCAGATCATGTGCTTTGTCCTCTACAGCCATTTTTAAGGTGAACTTCGAAGTAGTAACCAAGTGACATCTATTGTCTAGTTCAGTAGGTGCAAATTTGAGGACCCACAGTCTGTGATTGATTAGAGAAATTGTTTTAGATTGCTTCTCCATGACTGGGACAAAGACTTATACCAATTTGAGGAAAAAGAGGTTTATTTGACTTATATCTCCTGAGTTACAGTTCATCACTGAGGGAGCTCAAGGTAAGAACTCAGGGCAGGAACCGAGAGGCAGGCGCTGGAGGACAGGCCATGGAGGAACGCTGCTTACTGCTTGCTCCCTTGTCATGGGCTCTACCTGCTTTCTTATACAATGCAGGACATCTGCCCATAATGGGTTGGCCCCTCCCACATCATTCAGCAATCAAGAAAATGTCCACAGATATGACCACAGACCAATCTGATAGGGTAAATTTCTCAGCTGAGACCCGCCCTGCTACACAGGTGTGTCAAATTGACAATTAAAACTATCCAGCACAGACATTAAAGACTATTTAGGGCCAAGCAAGGAAGCTTTAGGAAGCATAGCTACCTTGAAAATTTGGTAGGATTTTATCTTTGGAAAGTAAACATAGTAATCACAGTAGTTTAGCATCATCAAAGTCTGATTCTGAGCAATTATTTCTTAGTTACAATTTTCTGTTCTTTTGAGGCTTGAATAATACCTCATTGACACTAGTTCCAGAGCAATTAAACAAAAAGTTGCAAGCCTTCGGTGAAAGGGCACCAAACTTTTCTGAATGACACAGGTATACCATCTTCATGGCCTGATTAGCTATTCAGGAAATGTTTAGCAGAACTTGATTGATAGATCTAAAGAGTGGGCTCATATTTTCTCCCACGTCCTAATCTTCATTTTTAAAACTATTTGTTAACATTTTTAAAAGATGAGTTAGGACACAGGTTTCTTTTTGTGGTTTTATGCACACTTTGTCTGTGTGATCCTTCTGCCACACTCCTCCCTGTCCATCTCTACGCTTCCTCCACTTTTATCCTTCCACACCCTTTTTCTCCCATTTAACTTCACTTCTCATAGATTCGATTAATCTGCCCTCTTCCTTGACCTCTTTTTCTCCTCTCATGGACCTCTTTCTTTGCAGATTCATGGCCTCATCCCACACTCATCCCCACATAGTTACAGACGTAAAAAAAAAATTGATGCAGAGTCCACATAAGGGAGAAAACATGCAGCCTCTGACTTTCTGAGCCTGGGTTCTGTCACACAACACAATACCTGCTTGTTAGAAAAAATCTTGAAATTATGATAGAGACTTGGCATTCTTTTAAATAATTTTAATAATTTTAAATGTTTAAATAATTTAAATAATTTTCATTCACTCCAAAGACAGAAAGGAATGACTTTTTCTTTCCTTTCTCTTCCTGATTTTCAGTAAACTCAATCTAAAGCCTATCTGCAGAGCTCACTAAAGGTTTAGCCAACTTATTATAACAGGTCTCTACATAACTTTATGATTCATTCTCTGTATGTACACAGTCACTCTTTAAGGTGACACCTTAAACAAGTCTTTCACAATGTATAGTTAAAAGCCTTTTATAATGCGTAGCAAAAGCCATCAACTCTTTAATCCAGTAAGGACAAGTCATTTTCAATGACCTCCTTCTGCCTTGATTTTGGCACTGTACACTGCACACAAAATTTTGCATAAATTTCAGTGGTACACTTGGGTCACATTATCTCAGTGACAAAATAGTGGACCTTATAAGAAAGGACAGAGTTAGAGCTCAGATGAACTTCATGAAGCCACCATAATAATTGTCCAAATTGGTGCTTGAACTTGACACCTTGACCTGTATAGTGAGTGTATTCCTTAGGTTGTGGATTTCATAGTCCTCAGAGTAATCTGTTGAAAAGTAAGAAAAGATATTTTACTCTGATAAGGGGAGTATATGAGTGAGGTATATATCCACATTGACATCTCATTGGACCAGCAGTAAATAAATAAAATAAATAATTCCCTTCGTCACCTCAGACATAGTGCAGGATATCCCCCTAGACCTCTCTAGTTGTGCATGCCATTGCTTTTCTCTTATCACATTGTGTCCATCTGATGTTGCTTCTGCCTGGCAAGCTTGCTCATCCTGATTACAATTTATGTCTAGAAATTTCTTTTATGAAGCTTTGCAACATCGCTATGTCGTGAAGAAATTAACTCATGAGATCTTGAGTTAATGAGTTAATTCAAAGTCTTGAATCTGTGTATTGGCCAGCAGCCTTGCCTAGTAGTATGGTCACAGTCTGAAGAGATTCCTCTAGTGAATTGCCACTTCTGCTCTAGCCTGATCTACAATTGATTCCATGGGTCCACCCACATTATGAAGTGCAAACCTCTTTACTCATAGTTCACTGTTTTAAATGTTGTTTCTACCCAAGACACTTTCCCTGCTGACACATGAGAGTGATAGTCAGACTCACATATTTATCAACCTGTCAGAAAGAAATTCCTCAATGCACCTAATGAATGCGTCCACCTGCTCCCGTGTTCTTTATGCCTCTGCGACATCTGACCTTTCTTCATGGCTTTTAATAACATCTAAAATTATATTGAAGGGCTGGTGTGATGACTTGGTGGTGAAGTGTTTTCTGTGAATTTGTGAAGACCTGACTTTGTGTATCTAACACTGACAAAAAAAGTCAGGCACAGCAGCATGTACCTATAGAACTTCAACACTGGAGAGGCAGAGGCAAGTAGATCCCAAAGGCTTACTGGTCAACCAGGCTAGTTTAATTGTCAGGCTCCATGGTCAGTGAGAGATCCTGTTTATAAACATGAGGTAGAAAGTGATAGAGAAAGATACATGACATCTATCTTTGGCCTCTTTATGTGCATACCTGGTAAGTACACACACATATACATTATATTGCATAATTACTTGTAGAATGTGTGCTATTATTCCCTATTTCTAGACTATCAGTACAAATCTTTAGTATCACTTCTACAGGACATAGCAATATTCCTTGCACAGTTGCTGCCTAAAAACTTGAGTTAAATCTTTATAATCACTTGAGAGATAAACAGAAAGTCCTCCAAATCAAACAGAAAGGCAGCATCTTTGCAAACTGTATTACTCTGTGAAAGGCTTCCTGCTGTGCTTCACCCTACCTTTCTCTGGTTATAAATAGGAATCTGCACAGTATATTCTTTAGCATTTTTTGCGAACAGATTTCTGTTCTGATCTCTTCAGAGAAAACACTAGCAGAGAGATCAAATGGTGACAGGAACACTGAAGAATTTGTTCTGTTTTCCTTCTGCACCAATTATCAGCGTGGCTTCCTTTCTATCCCTCAGCCATCCAGCTACCACTTTCCTACCACCCTTCCTCTGATTTCACCACAAACTGCAGGACCATTTCTTTCATAGATTCAGGGCTGTGAGAACATCACCTAGAGGGAGGCTCTGAGTGTTCTGGCCTCATCTAATCTTATCACCATCTCATCACCTTGGTTTTCTAAAAAGTTAATAACATACAGCACCCTCTGTATTTTCTAATCTCTAGTGTATTTCTCTCGCATCTCCTTCTATTGATCTCTCTCAGAGTTACTGACATAATGCACAGTGATTCTGAATTAGTCCTACAAGATATTGTTAATGGTTTTAAAACTTTGGGTGCCCTTCTGGTTTATAATTGGGGCTCAAATTGGTTCAAGAAACAGATTTCAAACTTGGGATCTTTTGGGTACCTACCTTAAGCAGCTTAAATTTAATATTGAGTAGTAGTTACTTATAGAAAAGGGGTAACTGGATTGGAAGTGCTGCTCTGTGGTTAAGAGTACTTGCTGTTCCTTCAAAAGCCTGGGATTTGGTTCTCAGTGGCTGCTTGGAATAGCTCAGAAAATGTTTATGTAGCTCCATGGAATAGAACACCGACTCTTGGCCTCCATGAGCACTCATGGGTGGGGGGGGGGAGAGAGAGAGAGAGAGAGAGAGAGAGAGAGAGAGAGAGAGAGAGAATCATTAAAAAGAAAGAGAAAGGGTTACTATTAATCCATGTCATACAGGTGACTTATGACTTATGTTTCAGATAAAAGGCCTGCTGAGGGCAAGACTCCGTGAAACTAAATGGTTTGTGCATTCAACTGCTATAGTATTAATGATAACTACTATAGTTTGTAGAACAAAATAATACTTCTCAGATTAGACTGCATAGCTCCTTGGAAACATTGGCAATCCAAACACTTTGAAATACCAGCTCAAAGCAAGTCAAACCTAAGAGAAATTTTACAGTGGCTCTTACATAGGACTGAACTCTGACAAACAGACCATAGACAGATGGCATCTTCCAAACATGGTTGAATCTGACTAGGATCATGACAGCTAAGCTTGTTGACTGTTATCCACAAGAAAGGAGTGGCAGGGAGAGTTAGTCACACCTCCCAACGAGCCAAAGAAATAGAGAGGAGGCTCTCTGGGTGTTTTGAGCAGCTGTGGGAAAGTCACCATCCATACTGGGATGAACTTTCCAGTACAGCCTTAGGAAGTGGTCACCCACACACCTGTAAGTAACCCTCACACATTGCTCTTTAAGTGAGTGCAGTAAACTCACTAGTTTCCCAGAGTATAGTTTGACAAAATTGAACCTTGCTTTGTCATAGGGACTAAGGGAGGAGGGAGAAGACTTAGTCTGTACCTCCCTGGGGGAATTTTAGCAACAGTTGGCATAGTTAGAAGGTATGACAAAACTGAGGGTGAATTTTGGAAGAGTGATGGTGTTGTCCCTGACAACAGCAAAATCAAAGCTGGATGAGGGGAGACTGTTGGCAGAGGAGATATTGGTGGGCTATCCCCATAGGGCTGGCAGTGGGAGAGGTAGTGGCGTGGATAGTGAAATGCATAACTAAGGCAAAGTCACCTTAACAGAGGATGTCCATGGGGGAAATCCAGGGACGGCAGTCCCCTTGTAGGTGATATGGAGTGGTGTGCCTCCTTGACCGGTGAGGTCCACCCCAGAATATTAAGATACTTTGAGTACAGCAGAAGGTCCAGAGCAGACATTACAAGTCCTGGGAGTAGTGTACCAGAGACAGAAGTATCAGCAAGCTGTTGCAGAGACAGCCTGGCCACTGATATGTAAGAGATCTGTCTTAGACAGAGGCAGCAGTCCACAGGGAGACTGATGGTGTAAGAGAGGAATTGGAGTCAAAAGGGGATATAAGGCTAGCCATTTTGGTATTGGCCTCTGACCCTGCCTATAAACTAGACAAAAGAGAAAGAGAGGTGGATGTATAACACTGTCATTTATTATAGCTAGTAGACCAAAAGGGAAAGAGAGCCAAAATTAGATTTCTAATACAAGGCCCATCCTGAGACCCCAAACTTGGAACCCATGGGAAAAGTCAGGTAGTCATGAGGAAGGAGAACAACCTAGAAATAGCTAATGATGCCCCTGTGTTCAACCTTTAGTACAAAGAAAGGGAAAATCCTTGGTCAAGCATACTGATATAGGCCTTAAGAACGATCTGGTGCAACAGACTGCCACAATCAGAGAACACTCAGCACTGGAGCGGTTAGAACTAGGGAAGATGTTCAATCAATTAATTAAGGAGCCCCTCCCCACCTGGCTTCTGGAGCTGCGTGATGTAGGGGCAGATGCAATTAGTTTAAGTGCTGCAGAAGCAGAGAAGCTGAGCAATATAACCACTCATCCTCCCTTGAGACACAGGATACCTAATCTGAGGCAGTGCAGGGGGAATCAGTCCCTGACCGACTGGCTCCTATGGCCGTTAGAGATACTTGGTCCTCACTAGTGACGATTCCCATGGTTATCAGTGGATGGAGAACAGTAGAGGGGAGATAGGCACTATCAAGAAAACTATGTACGAGGAAAGCAAGGTACGATGCCCATGTCACTGTGCCAAATAGAACTGCATTTACCAGAAACCTGAAGGACTTGATTCAACAGGGCCCTCTAATTTGATAAGGACCTTTAGTCACTTTTCTGAGGGCTTTAGTGATGCAGGATGTGTTCAAAGTAGGAAAGGTTTTGGCAGTCCTAATGTGTCCATAAAAGTGCTAGAATGATACCCAGACTAAATAGGGTGCATCCCCCTCCTGTGAAAGGTTTTGCTAGGGATGGAGACAATTTGATCAGTCAGGGTGTCCCACAGCATTTAGGAGCTGTCTGTGGAGAGGCACCAGATGTGCCTACAACCAGGGGTCACACCCAGGGTCTGTCTGACCTAGGTGCAGCTGAAATGAGAGGGGCCGATTCCCACTTGGCCTGCGTAGCGCTGGGCAGAATGAGCCAGCCCCATAAAATTTAACAGGGGTGGAGCAATGCAGAGATGCTCCATGTGAGAGCTCCAGAACATGGAATGGCTTAGGGAAAATACTAAAGATAGTAAATAGCTAACTAAGGTAACGCCTCTCATTCATGTTGCACATGGTACATCAAACGTGGATCTGTTGAGAAAACAACTGATAGAAATGGATGAGTTCATTCCATGCAGTATTAAACCTTGTTTATGTTTGATTTAGTATCTTATTAGTTTTGAATGTTTAAGATCACCAGACACTTTCTTGGAACAGGGGACAATAGATTTTCAGCACATCACCAGCACTGTATTTGTAGCTCTATTACTCTTTATGGCATGACGGTTCAGGACAATGGATTGTTTTGCAACAACCTCTGGCAAAACGTTTCATTATATACATAACATAATGTTAACCTCTGAGTGTTTTGCAGATGTGGAAACTCATTTGAAAACTATTAAATTACACCTGAAGAAAGAAGGATGGAAAATAGATTCATAAGTTGTATAAGGGCCAGGTACCAATTCTTGAAAGCTTTGTAATTGAGTAAGGCACAAGTGATATCTACTAGGATGGTAGGGAGAACTCTACAACTTCATGGGAATGTAGATAATAAAGATTAAACAAAGATCTCTTAGGGAAATAAAAAGAACCTTCTAGAAACTGTATAATTGTTAAGCAAAATCCAGTGCCAGAGGTCGGCTACCCTCCTGTGCGCTATTGGTCAGGGAGGCCGTAGAGGCCCCTAAAAGATAAAAGCTATTGATACTAGTGTCAAATGCATTCCAAAACTACACAGTAAGACCCTATTTCTAAAGACACTGTATGATATGAGCACAAGCTAGTACTAAGCTGGAAACTCCCCACTGCCAGGGCTGACCTTCATAGTGCCTGAAGGTGCCGTACAGATCACTGGAGGAGAATTGTCCCCAACATGTCTGCTTAATGACGGACCCTGTGTGCTGGACTATCAGATGCCAAGTAAGATGTGCCTGCTGCTGTAGTTGTGGTGCTACTAGTATATGTACAACTGACAAATTTCCATTTGGATTTAAGGCCTGCTTCTTGGGGAGGAACATAATCTGGTACTGCAAGTCAGGCCAACCCCCCAGTGGCAGGGGAAGTTATAGGCCCAATGGGGAAGCCATACAATTATTCTGTCAGATGGATATGATGCACTTGCTAAGATGCCTTCCAAACATGTGTGTTTATACCTATAGGTCATGACTTCAGTCAGTGTCCATTTAGATGGCCCCGCTTCTAAGGATTTCTGAATAAAGTTCATTTTACAGAGATTTTATATTTAATTCAGTCATTGAAAAGCTAGAGTGCCTCAGTGATGGGCCAAACATCATACTCCAACGTGTCTCTTACTCATTGATATTGAAATAATAAATTTCTGTGGCGTAACATGGAAGAAATATTGAAAGTCTTCAGGAGAAAGGAATAAGAGAATGTATTTACTTGTAGCTTGGTCATTTCCTGCCCAGACTATTCTCTCAATAGGAGACTAAAGAACCCTCACTGCATTCAGATGAGAAATACATTAAAGGCAGAACCAGAATCCTCTAAACTCTGTGATTGAAGAGGTGCAAGTACAGATGAATGAAGACTGCTTATCAGCTGATAATTAGTGACACTGAGACATAAATGATGATGGAATAATTACACTGTTCTCCTGTGATTTGTTTATGGAATCACCCACAATGAAATTACAGGAGATGAATTTTGTGGTAAATGCCTTTGGCTAGAGATTGCATTGGAACAGAGCAACTTTGGAATTGTCTCCCTGATATTGGTTAGAATGATAGATTCCTGAAAAGCAAAAGCACATTGGGATATATAAGAGAGTAAAGATATCCACATACCTTAACTGCAACCACAGTTCAGAAAACAATTACCCACATTCTTTGGGGAATGATTAATGGAATCACATATAAAGTGGCCACCCGGCAGCTGAAGAGATTCTTGAAGGGCAAAATAATAGGGGCTGTCTCTTATTTAAGGTCAGATGCACATCATGATGTGGTAAAATTCCTTGGGAAGACCAGCCAACAATCTGATACCATGTTGAATTCTTTTAACTTAGTGCATTTAAAAATGGGGAATTATTTTTGTGCTCATGGACTTTAGCTAATAGGAGTGTTAGTTGCAGTGTTCCTGCTTCCAATACCAACATCAAGGGAACTTTACTTTGTTTCTTTTACCACCAAGTGAGATGTTACATACAGTATTGTTTCTGAAGAGAGGATGAATTTCAACACAAAAAATATAAAATAATCATGTCCTACAATTCACTGATCTTACCAGGTGCTTGGATTAGAATCCATAGAAGGGGCTGCCTTATCAGAGACAGAGAATGCCCACTTGAAGAATCAGATACAGGGCCCAGATGAGTGGCAATAACCTCACATTAGGATATTTCTATCCACTAACACCATGAAGTAGCAGATTTTACTATGTGTCATAGTAATATTATTTTGTCTTTAACTAAGAAGGGAGGTGAGCCAGTATTTTCTCCCCATGACCACAACACTAGTCTCTCTTGGTTAAGAGGGATTATTTCCATAGAAAATAATGCCCTAATTCTTGGACATGTTTACCTCATTGAAATAGCAGTTGAGTCTTCCATCTGGTCATTTTGGGTTTTTCATTCCAAGGAACCAACAAAAATAAGGAATTACTGTGATTTCTGGTTACCAAAGAGAGTTTGGGTTGCTAGACCCTAATAAAGGCAGGAAAGTTATGTCGTGAGTCAAGAGAAGTATTTGGAATTCTTTAGTATTCAGCGATAAAAATTATTGGGACCAGAAAATTCAAGTATATCAGTCTATTAAAGCCTACAATTCCAAAGAGGGAAGATTTGGCCCATATCTACCCAATAATGTCCATATTAACTGAAATTGTGCTTAGTGGCAAGTAAATACCAAGTGAGTGTTAAACAAGAGTGTTATCTGTATTTAAGACTTGAATCCCAGGACTCCAGTATAGATCACATGTGAATATCTATTTTGTGGACTTTTTATCTTCAAATATGGTATAATGATTGTGGATAAATTTACCACTTAATATTTAGGGGACAGGATATCTAGGTGGACTTGGAACCTTAAATGAATATTAGTAGATGGATATGTGAAAGGGTTTTGTGTTTGCTAATCTGTTCAAGAGAGTATGGGTATCTCCCATTAGAATAATGATGGCTGCAGTCTCACTGGGAGAAATATCTTTTCATTGTTAAAT
The DNA here is from genome assembly GCA_035773235.1 of Eospalax fontanierii. Classification (NCBI taxonomy): domain Eukaryota; kingdom Metazoa; phylum Chordata; class Mammalia; order Rodentia; family Spalacidae; genus Eospalax; species Eospalax fontanierii. The sequence continues at coordinate 45,001,463 of CM069547.1, read as the reverse complement.
GTTAAAGGTAGGAAGAAGCGTATCTGTGGATACTGAGTGGCCAGAAGGATGAGTGTGAATGTGTTGATTTTCTGAATTCTTCATTTCATCTTCTTTCTAGTCTCCCACCCTTTAAATTGTGAAAGCAGAATGGGAGGTGCATACATTGAGTTGTCCATTTGCCATTTCTAGCAGTAACATTCACAGAAGCCACTCAGAGGAGATGAGCTATCAGGAACTAGTATTCTCTCTCTCTCTCTCTCTCTCTCTCTCTCTCTCTCTCTCTCTCTCTCTCCTTAGTGATGAAGATGTACTTCTTCTGCAAGGCAGCCTCTTTCATATCCTCAACACAGACACAGATGGTACCTCCTTGATGGCACGCCTAGCAGCTCAGCCTCAACTCTGGTCAGGTCATCTCCTTCTTTATAGTCCCAAGGTAAGAAGTACTTGATGCATCTTGGAAGCATCTTCATGGAAGCTTCTCCTTCATTTTCATTTCTAAGACTTCTTGTGTGCCCTGTATTGGATTCTACTTATTTGCAATGCCTATAGCAAGTAATTTTCTCATGCCTGAACCTGTATTTATACAATCCCAAAATGACTGGATCAATTTCCTCACTTTGCACCCATATGATAATAAGACCCATAGGAAAAAGCGAGTTCTTTTATCAGTTCTATTTTTAAAAAATAAATGTTTCTCAAAATCATCAAAAGACGACCGAGTACCAGCACACGTCAATTCCTGTACCAAATCCTGTGGTGAAGAAATGAAGTGTGGCAATGGACTGAGCCCTGAGTTTATAAGTAATGAGTAGGATAAGGCACATGAAAGTCTCCTAAGACAGGCCTCATCATGTATCAGCAGGCAGGTTAGCCTCACCCTGAAGTAGGGAGACTGTATAGTACAGAGGATGCAGCTGTTAGAATGAGGACATACGTGGATGAGTGCTGGATAAGCTCTCAATCTTTACACTGAACTTACTTTTTAGCTGTCATTTTGCCCCAGCAAACTATGAGATCACTGAGGGCATAGCCTGAGACTTTTTCTAATCAATTATCCCTGAGGTTTTGATTCTTCCAATAGGCAAATGTCAAAAAAATCTTGAATGGATGAGTGAACCAACACGGCAGAGTTTCGGGGGGTTTGTTCTTGACGAGGTTCAGTATGGTTCTCGGCACTGCTGTCAGACTATAATAATGAGAACAATGTAAGTAGGCGCAGAATTTTTCCATCAAAAACCTGCTTGGTAACTGGATTTTTTTAATAAATATTTATTTCTTTTTACTTTATGTGTATGAGCATTTTGCCAGTATGCATGTGAACTATGTGTGGGTGCCTGCCGAGGTCCTAAGAGGGTCTCAGATCCTCAGGAGTTACAATTAAAAGCAGATGTGAGCCTTCTAATGTAGGTGCTAGGAATCAAATTCAGTGCCTCTGCGAGAGCAAGCTGCTTAACTTATAATCCAGCTCTCCAGCTCTCCAGCCCTGGCCTCTATTTTAAATTGGAAAATGACTTCGTTGATGAAACTATACAGAAAAGAAATATGTATACATACACATGTGTATGTAGAATAAAGTTATTTCTATATCTATGGCATTAATTTATTGACACGAGTCGCTTAAATCTTTTACTGTTGCCTTTTTAAATCCCTAAAACTCCCTTTCAAAATATTTTCATGTGTGTATTACAATGTAAATGAAGAACTGGCTCTTCCAAGCTAAATTAAGAACTTAATATTTTGATTGATGGAAGAAGTAATTTTCCTACATTAGCAAAGTAAATGATGACAAAAATGGGTGTGTCCTGTAACCAAACTATGTAAGCTAGAGAACTGCCTCCCTCACTTCTCAGCTCTGTGCTCAAATATAAGAATTATCGCCAAAGTTTTAAATTAAATGTCATTTTCATGTCCTGTTTAGGAGCCAACTTTGAATAAAACAACATGTGTTTGAAATTCCATGTCATATATATGTGTATGAGTGTGTGTGAATATATAGAATATATCTTATTATTTTCATTTTACATTTATGAATGTATTGCCTACATGTATGTAGGTACACCTATCTCATGCATTGCCCTCAGATGTCAGAAGAAGACATTTGATTCCTTTGAGCTGAAGTCACAGATGATTGTCAGCTGCCATGTGGGTGCTGGGAATCAAACCCAGGTCTTCTGCAAGAGCCACCAATGCTCTTAACCACTGAGTCATCTCTCCAGTTTTCTAAATTCAATCTCTTTAAAAACTGTTTATTTAATTTGGGGGATTTCATACAATATAATTTGATGGTGTATCCCCTCGCCTATCCACAACTCCTTTTACTCCTCCCTGCCCAATTTTATGTACTCTTTTATATATAAAATAGCTTATAAAGTCTGATTTGTATCTGCAAATGTCCTTCAGTATGGATCCATCCACTGGAGACTGGTTAACCTATGAAGAGTCCCATTCCTGTAAGGGATGGTCTTCCCCTTCTAGCAGTCATCAGTTGCCAAAAGCTCTTTAGGCTGTTAGGATTTCTTAAAAACATCCCCATGTCTATCCTGGAATTTTGTTTGGTTTAAGCTTCATGGGCCTTGTGCATCCTGTCACCATTGCTGTGAGTTCATATGTGTAACCAACCAGCTGTCTGGAAGACTATGTTTGCTTGTGGTCATCAACCACCTCTTGTTTTTACAATCTTTTTGCCGCTTCTTCCTAAATTATCCCGGACTCAAGGGAGGCAAAAGTTTGAAATAGGTGTCCTGTTCAGGGATGAGCACGCTGCAATCTCTTGTTCTCTGCACACTGATCAGTTGTGGGTATTAATCACCATCTGCTGCAAAAGAAAATGTCTTTGGTGAGAGTTTATATGTACAGGTTCCATTGAAAATATGTGGCTAAATATCTCACAGGGACATTTTTTTCTCTGTTTATGACCAATTTTAGAACTCTGTGCTAAACTGTTTCTTCTACTAAAAGAAACTTTTTTGATGAGTGGTGAAAGATAGTCTTGTCTGTAAGTATGAGGATGCATATTTAGAATACAATGAGAAATTACATTGGTCTAGGATTATGGCCATAATAGATTTTTCTCTGTGATCTATGATGTCTCCACCATGCATATTTGGCACGTTTACAGTATCATACATAAGTTCACTCCCAATTAATGGGACCTAATTACAATTAGACAGATGTGGATTAACTCCAAGATAAAAGTTCCACTAGCGTACCAACAGAGATAGTTGCCTGAGATAGTCAATGTTGTTTATTGAGCTTTACAGCTCAATAGAGCCGCTGATTCTTTTTTTCCCCTTAGCAGTTTTCCCTCTGATACCATAAGAGCTAGTCTTTAGGGAGGATGTTTCCAGGTCAGTTCCAGCTGGATTGCTCCCAGTCCTGTGTCTGACTTATCTTCAGTGATAGGGTCTTATCTTCAAATTCTGGGACACAATCAAGGGCTGTGGCAATAACCTGTGTTATTTGGGGCTGCCCTGACCAACAGCTTGAAGGGAGGTGTCTCCTGCCTGGCACTGTGTTTTATTTTTTTATTTTATTTTTTGTTAAATAGACTTTAGTTATTCACATGTACTCATATATTTATTGTGTGTGTATCATTTTAGTAGAACTTTGCACTACTGCATCTCCTTCTGGTTTTTCATAATATCTAAGCATTATTTATCTCTCCTCTCACTCCCCTATGTAACCTACCGACTCCTTCCCCAGGTGAGGTACCTCTGATTTTGCTGTTTCCCCCTTAATAACACCTGTCCTCCACTATCTCTCTTTCTTGAGCTCCTTCTCCTTTATGCCCATGATTCCTTTCCATTTTCTTGGCTCATTCAGTTGTTTCAGTATATATACTCACATCTGAGAATTTGGAGCTGGAGCTGGAGAGACGGTTCGGCTGCTAAGAGCAATGACTGCTCTTCTAGAGGAAGAGGTTCAATTCCCAGTTCCCATATAGCAGCCAACATTTGTAATTCCAGTTCCATGAATCTGATGCCTTCTTCTGACCATTACAGGCATTTTGCAACATGGGTGCACGTCCACACATGTAGGCAATATACTCATACACATAAAATAAAATAAAAATATCAATTTGGAACTACGATCCACAAATGAGAGAGGGCAAACAGTGTTTTATTTTTGAGAGTGTTACTTCACTTAGTGTAACAGTTTCTATTTCTACCCATTTATCTGTAGATTTCATGATTTTCTTTTTCTTTACCACTGAGTACAACTGCATTGTGTAAATGTACCACATTTTCATTTCCCATTCATCAGCTGGGGGTTATTTAGGTTGCTTCTTAGCTACTGTGAAAAGAGCACCAACAGACATGGCTGTGACAGCATCTCAGTAGTCAGATGTTTCCCTGGAAACATGCCAAGGAGTGGTATGCCCAGATCATATGGTAGATTTGTATTTATTTTTGTTACCCTTTGCCCACGTCCATGAGAACATTTAGTGTCATTTCTTCTCTTGAATTAAACCATTCTGGCTGGGATCAGATGAAATACTAAAGTCTTTGTGATTTGCATTTCCCGGATTACTAAGGATTTTCAGTGCTTTAAAGGGTGTGTCTCAGCCATTTTTATTTCTTCTTTTGAATGTTGTCTGTTTGGACCCACAGCCCATTTTTAACTGGGTCAGTGGTTTTCTTGATTCTTTGGTATTTGAGGGATTTTAAATATATATTGTGGATATTAATCTTCTGTCTGATGAATAGCTCTGAAGATTTTTCTCCTGCTCTGTGGGTTTTCTCTTTACTTCCTTGGTTATTTCCTTTGCTATACAGAAGCTTTTAAATTTAATGTGATCCCATTTATCAATTGTTGACCTTAATTCCTGAGTGATTAATGTCTGACTTAGAAGTTCCTATCCTGCGACTGTATCTCATAGGTTCTACTTATGTGTTCTTCTAACAGGTTCAACATTTCAGGCTTAATATTGAAGATTTGGATCCATTCTGAGTTGGCTTTTGTGTGGTGTGCTAGGTATAGGTCCAATTTCATTCTTCTGCAAGTGGAGATCCAATTTTAGCAGCACCATTTATTGATGACTCTGTCTGTCTTTCCTCCAGTAGGTGTTCTTGGCAACTTTGTCAAATATCAGGAGGCTATAATTACATACACTCATGTTTGGGACTTCTATTTTTGTTTCATTTATCTGCAAATCTGTTTTTGTTCCAGTACCATGCTGTTTTTCTGATTATAGCTCTGTAATACAGTTTGACATTTGGTATCACAATCCCCAGGTGTGCTCTTTGTGCTCAGGATTGTTTTTACTATCCAAGATCTTCTGTGTTTCCATAGGAATTTTAGGATAGATATTTTTAAAATTTCTGTGAAAAATGTCATGAGACTTTTATTGGTATTGCTTTTGGTAAGATGTGTATTTTCACTTATCCTAATTATACAAATCCATGAGCACGAGACATCTTACCATCTTCTTGTGTCTTCCTTAGTCTCTTTCTTTAAAGATTTAAAGTTTTCATTGAAGAGGTCCTTAAGTCTTTGGTTATGCTTATCCCTAACTCCCTTTTATGACTATTGTGAAGGAAAGTGTTTCCATGAAATCTTTCTCCAATTGCTTGGTGTTTGTATATTTAAAGACAATTTTTGTAGATTGATTTTTTAACCTGGCACTTTTCTAAAAGTGATGATAATTTCTAGAAGTTTTTTGGAGGCAGTTTTTGGGATCTATTTTACATATAATATCATATCATCTTCAAATAAGAATAATTTGAACTCTTCCAATTAGTACTCCTTTAATTTCCTTCTCGTGTCTTATTGCTTTAGCCAAAGTTTCAAGCACTATTTTGAAAAGGCTTGGAGATAGCAAACAGCCTTATCTAGTTCCTGATTAATGGGAATGCTTCAAGTTTGATTGTGGGTTTGTTGTTTTTAGTCTTAAAGAATGTTGAGATATGTTCCCTTCAGCCTAATTCCATCTACAATTGTCCTTGTGAATGCATTTTGGAGTTTGGCTAATGTTTTCTGAGCCTATTGAGATGATAATGTGATTTTTGTCTTTAAGTCTATTTATGTGATTAATTACACTTATTGACATTCATATTGAACCATGCTTGGATCTCTTGAACTAAGCAATTTTGATCACAATGGAACACTTTTTCATTTGTGTTTGTAAGCTTTGCGAGTATATTCCTTAGAAATTTTGTATCTTTGCTCATTAGGGATATAGGCCTGTGGTTTTGTTGTTGTTTTGCCTTTTCCTGAATTTGGTGTTAGAGAGTAACTCTGGCTTCATAGTAGTTTGGGAATTCTCCCTCTATTTCTATTTTTTCAATACTTTCAGTAGTATTGATTGTAGAACTTCTTTGAAATCCAGTAAAATTTTTGTTGTGAATCCATCTGACCCTGGGCTTTCTTTAGTAGGGAGGTTGTGTATTACTGTTTTGATTTCCTTATTCATTGTGAGTCTAAGTTGTTAGACTTTTCTTGGTGTCCCACATTTTCCACACATTCCATTGATATTCTTCATATCTTGCTTTGATATTATGTTTTTCATTTCATTTTTTTCTGTTGATAAGGCTTTTTACTGTAGTTTCAAGTTTGTTTACTGAGTTTTTAAATTCCATCTTTATTTCAGTCTGACTTTTCCTCAATGTTTCTATCTCTTTCATGAATTCGCTTTTCAAATTCTGAATTGATTGGCCATTTCATTCATTTGTACATTTGTATTTGTTTTATCTTGAGTCAGGAGTTTACCCCATCTTCTTTCAGTTCTTTGAGTTGTTTCTGTGTTCTTTAAATTAGGTACATTCCTTGAACATGTTGATGTTTTTTTTAATTCTGTGCCCTGGAATTGCTCTAAGCATTCTCATTACAGAACACATCTATAGGAGTAATTGGGTTTGGTGGGGATATATTGTTTGGTTTTTCATATTATTTTGTGGTAATTTGTTGTCGTGGTGGTCTGGACATATTGTTTGCTTTTGTTGTTCGTTAGTCTAATATGAAACTCAAGGCTGTATGTTGAACTGAAATTTGATTCTGTTTATATTGTTGCTGTGTCATGGTTGCTTTCTAATCAGATGAATATTTAGTCTTTGTTTTAGGTTCTCTCTTTTGATTTTTTATCAGAAGAACCCAATGGATCCTGAAAAGCTAGTCAAGAGCTCTCCAGGAGTGCAAAGATCCTAGGCTTAATTTGGGGCAATGAAGAACTGCTGTGCTTATTCTAACTAGTTAAGCAGAGAAACTGTGCACCCTAGAGCCCAGGACTGGGGCTGTTGTCAAATCAGGGCAATGGTGACCTGGGACAGTAGGATTTGGCTAATCCCTCCAGGTGTTCTCTGGCAGCTTCAGTACAAAGGGTCCGAGTCCTAAGAAGGGCTGATGTGAAAAGGATGTGCTGATTCTGACTTGCCATCATAGAGAATATGAGTTCTTTATCATCCCCCAGTGAGCCTGGGGATGATCTCAAAGCAGGACGTAACTTTGCAGGATTTGTCTAACTCATCCCCGCTAGTCAGAAGCATTCCCTCTGTGTTAGTGAGAAGGGGATAAGGCCCAGTCAGGCTGCTTCTTCCAGCTTACAGAGGTGTGAGCTCCGGAGCAGTGGGAATTGGGGTGGTCTCAAAGCAGGGGTATTGGTGTGGCAGCAAGGTTTGGATAACACCCTAGCTACTTGGAACCTCTGGAAGACTCAGCAGAAAGAGCCCAAGGGACAAGGAGAGGAGACAGGAACAGAAATCCCATGCCTAAAACTGTTTATAATATTAATAATTTCCTATCATGTTAATATAAATAAAGCACTAACTTACTAAAGTAATCTCTAATACTAGTAAATAATCTTTAATGACACTGAATACTATTAAGTATCCAATCACATGGCAATCAAAAGTCATGGAAAGAACAATATAAACTGCATGTAGCAGATTTTGTATTCACTTTGGGAGTCAAATATTTCCAAAATATTTCAGTGTACTTACCTTATGAACTTAGGATAGCGTTGCACTTCTAGACACCTTGGGTTATGTGACTATTTGGGGTCTTATACAGAAGTCACTCCTGGGCCAGACCAATTAATCACTTGCTTTCTTCTGTAATGATGATTAATTAGATTAGATACTTATAGTGGTTGTTCAGTTAGCTTAGATCTTAGAAGTGAGTCACATAAAATGGAATTATTGTAGAATCCTCTGAGACTTGTGCATTATTTATGACTTCAGTTTCACCTAGTGCACATAATTCATACAAAACTGACTAGTGCTGTGATTATAGAGGAAACTAATGCCCTTTCAGTTCCTCCATCTGTAAGGGGTAGATAGGAAAGGGTTATCACAAAAACCCCTTTGAGATATAAAAGTTCATCTCTCTCTTTTTGCACATATATGTATGTGGTGGGAACACATGTATACATGTGGGTGTACATGTCAGGAGCATGTGTGTGCATGCGGATACTAGAGTTTGACATGGGTTATCCTCCATTATCACTCTCCACGTTTACTGAAGCAAGGTCTCTCACTAGACCCAGAGCTCACCAACTTAGCTAGTCTAGCTAACTAGCCTGTTCCAGGGAACACCTGTCCCTGCCTGCTAAGGACGGCATTATAGACAGGGCACTATGCTTGCTTGACTTTAATCAGATGCTTCATATCTGAGCTCCAGTTCCCATGCTTGCACTACAAGCATTTTGTCCACTGAGCTATCTCATCAGCCTGTAAAATTGTTTTTGACAAGCATAAAAATGGAACTGGGGATCAAACTTTTTATATAAAATCAAGAAAGAACAAAAATAATCACATTAGTTAGCTGTGAGACTCAAAACAAGAGTAGAATAAGGTGAAAACTAAGGTTAACCTTTCTCCATACACATTTCTTAGAACTCTGATCAGAACAAGGTCTCTGAAAGAGAGAGAGAGAGAAAGAGAGAGCGAGAAAGAGAGAGAGAGAGAGATTTTTTTAAATTAAATAACAGTGGAAAGCGGTGAGGATGTATTCCTCTTAAATTAACCTCATGCGCATGAACATTTTCTATTTGAAGATGAAAACAACAGAAATTGCTGAATACAATTCACCTCATCTTGACAAACATCTGTATTGTGAATCAGTTTTCATATAACTTAGTGATGGACAGGGAAGCTACAGCTTTTAGTAACCGAGTGTATTTTCTTATGACTTCTTCAGTCTTATTGAAACTTGCTCCTCTCCTACCAGTGCTCACTGAATTGTGCTCATGGACACACATGCATTATTCTTCTTGTAAGTGACTTCAGATATGAACATAGTGTCTCTAAAAGGCCAATTGATTTTTTTTTCAATTCAGTTATGATAATTCCCTGAAGGTATCTAAGCCTCATCCAGACCTATCTGAATCAAAATTCTCCTCATGCCCAAAGTAGTTTGGGTTGAAGGAGATTCTTGCTACTGAAAGAATTCATGACTCTTTCTTCTGGAACAGATTTTGGAAAAAGATGTACCAGGATGATGATGAAGAAAAAAGTGATAGGGGGCTAGAGAGATGGCTTAGTAGTTAACTAGTCTTACAGAGGACCTGGTTTTGGTTCCCAGCACCCATATGGCAGCTAACAACCATCTACAACTCCAGTGTCAGGGAATCTGATGACCTCCTCTGACCTCTAAGTGCTTTGCATGACACGGGTGCTCCTACAAACATGCAGGAAATGCATTCATGCACATTAAATACAAATACCAAATAAAATATGTATAAAGAAGAAAAGCAATAGGATTTTTAAATTTATTAACAGCTGCCCTATAAAGGGAATGTTGGTCATAAAGGGTATCTGAAGATGTAAGAAAAGACGCATGTGATGAAAACATTTTATGTGATAGCTGTATGATGACAGCATAGTTTATGTGAGCTTTTGAAGATTCATTGAAATGAAAAGATGAGAGAAACGCATCTAATGGTCAACGACTTTGAAGAAGAATCTTATAGAGTAAGACTAATACACGAAGAAGAATCGTATGCCCAGTTCATTTGCTATTTTACTACAAATATTAAATAATGGAAGTCTATAATACTTGCTTATTGACAACACTGGGCTGAAAGTTGAAAAAAAAACTAATGTTTTACTTAATTCTCTCAAAAAAAGTAAAGGAGTAGGCATACTGGCCCATACACTCAATCCCAGAAGTTTGGAGGTTGAGGTAGACAAATGTCTGAGAGATTGAGGCCAGCCTGGACTACATAACAACTTCTGGGTTAGCTGTGGCTACAAGGAGATGCTGTCTCAAATCAAACCAAACCAAACAACAACAAGAAGATAGGAAAAAGTCTGTACTTTATAGACTAAGAAATGCAGTTTATTAGATTGAAACCTTGGCCAATAGTGTAAGGTAGATTTAAAGAAAATTTGGGTGCTGCCCCAAAGGTTGCTACTTGTAATTTTAAAAACCCACACATTTGAGAGTTTCATATATGATACACTATATGTGCATCATTCTACCCCTCCATATTTTGATTTTTAATGGAAGATGACATAAGGTACTTCAGTCTTGGGTTTCTTTTGCTGCTGCAGATGAAAGTTATCACACAGTTTCATGCTTTAGATGTCTAGCAAGACCGTCTCATGTCTCCACCTAGAGATGCAGAAAGCCAGTCTCCAGGGATTCTCAGGTTAACATTTCTATTTGTAGGCTCAGGAGAACAGCTTGTTTCTGGACTCACTCAGGTCATTGGCAATGTTTTTGCAGATGACTGCATAAGTGAAACCCTCCTTTCCTGCCTGCTGGTGCCCTTGGATGTTTCTCAGTTTCTAGAAGATTCTGACACCTTTGGTTTATCTACCATGTGACTTTGATGCATCTCTTTTGACTTTCAAAACAAAAGATTTTAAGGAATTCTCAAATTACAAAATATATTATATTTTTTTATTTTATTCTACTTGCTTTTAAAGATCCATTTTCAAGCAAATATGTAAGTACTCTGTCCTTCAAGTGAATCCTCCCATCCCAGTCCCGCTCTTCACTGTTTGCCCATTCCCACTTAGTCTCCTTTGTTTCTCGGACAGCTTCACATCTTCATGCCATCCTTAGACATAAGATGTATCTAAGACCTCCATGTCAGAAAGGAGATTACATTCTAGAATTTATAAAGAACTCACAAAACTAAGAAATCAAACAATCCAATCAATACATCAGCTAATTAATTGAGCAGATAGTTCTCACAAGAAGTACAAATGGCCAGTAAAGATTAAAAAAAAGTTAGTTCTCATGAGTCATCCTAGGAAACATTAATAAACATTGAACTGTGGAGAATGAGGGGATGGCTCAGTAGAAAAAGCTCTTGTCATGAAAGCCTGAAGACAGGAGTTTGGATTGCCAGCACCCACATAACACTTCAGGCAGAGAAACATACCCATGTCCTAGTTACTTTCTCTTTCCATGATAAAAACACTGACCAAAGACAACTTAGCCAGGGAAGCTTTAATTTTGTCTTACATCTGAGGGAAGTCAGGGCAGGAACTCAGGACAAGAACCTGGAGGAAGGAGCTAAAGCACAGACCATGCAGGCTTGCTGCTTTCTGGCTTGCTCTCACAAACTGGTCTATGCTCAGTCTGCTTCTTATATGAAACGGAAACACCCGCTTGTTAGGTCCTCAAAATGAAGGCAATGCTGTCAAGCTGCTCAGAATGTTGGAATAACTAAATCTTCAACAGAAAGAGGAAATCGAAACTCAGCATTCCTCAGAAACCAGTTTTTGCAAACCTTCCTCACAGAAATCAGGTTTTGGCAGAAACTGGGTTTCATAAAACTCCCTGCTTATCAGGAAAGTATATCTCCCTAATTATCCAACGGTCACCACCCCTCCAGGTGAGAGTGTTGTGGAAAGTTACCCAAACCTCTAACTATAAAACCTATTTCTCTGTTAAATGCTATTGTCTACATCTCTGAGAGCCCAGCAGTTTGCTCATTAATACACTACTTCTTCTGTTCACAGGGTGATTGTGTGTGGTGGTTGTGCTGCACCCATTCATTCGTATGGTGCTGAGACCTGGGAAGAATGTCTGGATCTCTCTATGACCTGGTTCCTCCTTTTACCAAACCAAATTGCTGACTTGACCCTCCTGTGATATGGACCATCCTGCCTCTGCTTGATCCTACCATCTGCCAAATCGCACAGGAAACTTAAAATCCATTTTTTTGATGGCCAATCTCTCTCTGGCTCACCCACTGACAGAGTCCAGATAAGTGCTTCCCTTGGAAAACTGCCAGTGCCTTCCTGTCTGGAGGTTTTCTTCCCTTCTCCCCAGAGGTGTTTGACTCATTTCCAAGTCTTACCAGTGTCCCAAACATTCTCCTATTCCCTGCTGGAGGGCACACTTCACTTGTTTTCTGGATGCCCTGGCGAGTGACTTGGGAACTGTCTCGTGGAGGAACAGCATGCGGCAGGGACACCTCTCATAACTGTCTCTTCCCTGGGAAGACCTCGCCATCGCCTTCCATGTCCTGGACTTAGAAGGCTCTCTACCTCATTCTCTTGCCATGAAAGGATTCAGGGTTCTCAGGGGCTCTGACAGCCCCACCGGGCCCCTGTCCTACCGTCTCTCTCCCGTTTGCCCTTCTCTACCCACCACAAATATACTCTTTGATCCCTGGTTGATATCATTTTCCATTCTGTTCTCTGACCTTGTTTCCCTGTTCTTGGTAGGACTTCTGTCCACAGTCCCTAGTTCCTGGGGTGCGCATGAAAAGTTTCCCCTGAGTACTTTATCTAACTCTAAGTCTCCTTTTCTTTCATTCTTTTTCAAGGCTGGCTCTCCTCCTCCATCTAATGAGTCATGGGTTTGCTCTCACTCAAAACGAAATTTTGCAGCCCCTCTTGCCTGTCTTCTGAAATGTCTTTCTCCCTTAGGACTCAAGGATTTCATTAAACCTCAGCATCTCAGTTTTTGTTATAATATGGCCGGTCACAGTATAAACTTGTTAACCAATCTCAATGACCATAATACAGCACATTTGACCACTCAGTTCTTATAGATCGTGATAAATTCTGCCACCGCAATAGCAGGTGGTTTGAGATCCCCTATGTCCAGGCATTCTTTGCTCTTCATTTCTGTCTGTCCCTCTGCACCCCACCAAATTTATCTCTGTCATACCCACCAAATTTATCTCACGAGGGCCAAGGGCAATATACCCCTTGAGCTGGAGATTCAGGACTTCTTGCTTCTTGACTTTGATGCTGAGGATAGAGCTCCACTAATGCCTCCTCCCCTTGGTCCCCAAACTCTCCCCTGCTCCACTCCCTCACCCCACTCCTCCTCCATGTCTCTGCTTCTCCTCTCTCACCCCCTCAGTCAGTCAGCTCCCATCCCCCTCCCCTTTCTCCTCTCCTGCTTCCCTCCCCTCTCCAGCTGACTGACATCATCACCCCTCTTAACTCTTCCCCCTCCCCAGGCATTCACACAGGTTCTCACAGGAATGGGATCTATCTTTTCAGGGAAGTTACTGGGGCTCAGGGAATTGTCCATGTTAATGTCCCATTTTCTATGACTGACCTCTCCCAGATAGAGAAGCATCTTGGTTCCTTTCCTAATGATCCCACCTCATTTATTAAGGAGTTAAGGCATCTTACTCAGGCCTGTGATCTGACTTGGCATGATCTCTACATCATTCTCTTTTCTCTTTTTCTCTTACACCTGATGAGAAGGACAGGGTCTGGATGGCAGCCCAGGCTCAGCCCAGCCCAGATGATGTTTATTGCACTGATATCAATTATCCTGTAGGAGCAATGGCCATCGCCCCTGAGGAATCCCACTGGACTACCAACCTAATGCTGAAAATGTGTCCCCAGGCAGGACAGAAAGATATTATAGAAGGGTTTGTCTCCCTTCTTGATGGTCTGCAAAATATCCTCCTACAAATTAGTTAACTTTGACAAGCTAAGAGAGATTACTCAGTGCCCCTCCAGAAACCCAGCAAAGTGTCTTGCCTGGCTCACAGAGGTTCCCTCCAATTTACTAAGTTAGTTCCTGGCTCCCAAGAGGGGATGCTGCTTTTAAATTCTCACTTCACCTCGCAATCAGGCCCAGACATTAGGAGAAAGCTTAAGAGAATAGATGATGGCCCTGAAATCCCGCAGAGAGATCTACTGAACGTGGCATTTAAAGTCTTAGCAGCCAGATGGAGCAGAAAAGGACCAAGAAAGCCTCCCATGATACATAGAATTACCAGCTTCTGGCAGCAGCCCTGAGACCACCCTGGAAGAGGATGGGGCAACAACAGACTCCACAAGGGGTTTGCTTCAAATGTTGCAATGCCAGTTATCGAGCAAAGGAATGCCCTCCAACTTAACTACTGTCAGAACCCTGTCCTAAGTGTGGATGGACGGGACACTGGAAGGATGACAGCCCCTCTTTTCCTCATCAAGGTAGGTCAGTCCCTTGAACTTCTCCTTCGTAGGGCAATCTCGAATCTTCTGGGCCTGGCAGCTGAAGACAGATACTTCCCTAGAACTAAGGCTCCAACCAAGACCATCAGAAACACCTTGGAGGGGCCTAGGATAACTGTTCAGATAGTGGGTAGGTCTGTCATTTTTACTCGATATGGGTGCCAGTTGGTCTATACTTCCTGCTTACTTTGGTAAAATTTATCTTTCCCAGATTTCTGTGATGGGTTTTGACAGAAGCCCTCACCTGGCCTGGGCCTCCGCCTACACGGCCGTGGGCCCCCGCGGCTGTGTCCTCCAGGGCTATCTGATTCCTTACTCCTTCCTCATCACGCCTCATTTCCCTACCCCATTATTGTGCAGGGTCATCCTGGCAAAGCTGTGCCTCTCCTTCTCGTTCCTCCAACTCTTTCTGGGCTTTTCCTCCTCCTCCTAGCCTCTGAGAACCCTCCAAGAAAGCTTCAGTCTCGCCTCCCTCACCCCACCCTCGCCACGATTCCCCTGCTGACCCCAGGGTCCGGGACACCTCCTTCGGCTCCATGACCTCGCACTGCTAGCCACTCACAATCTCCCTATGAGACCCACAGTGATATCGCTACATCCTTTGTCACCCTCAGTCCTTACGGAAGGTTGAAAGGGCTAATGGGCTCATTAAGACCCACGTTTCTAAACAATCGGCTGCACCTCATCTCCTTGGACGCGGATCATATCATCCCCCCTCCCCGACCCTGAACAATACTTAGGCCACTCGTTTCCCCTTCATTTGTCAGCCCATTCGAACTAATGTATGGCTGTCCTTTTGAGGAACTTGCCACCTCTAGAACCAGCCCCATTCAGTCAATATTTGTCTTCCCTTACCCTCTTAAGACATCTTCTCTGGGAACATGCTGTTTGTGCCATCCCTTAGTCTTCCACTGATCCTACCACTCAAACTATTGTGCCAGGATACTGAGTCTTTTTAAAGGTCTCTCTCCCACAGGCTCTTGATCCTAGATGGACAGGCCCACACTGGGTCATTCTCACCACTTCCACAGTGGCTAATTTATAGAAATTCACAACTTGAATTCCCTACCACAGCTCAGACCCAGAATAAGCTCAACAGTTCTCACTGAATCCCTTGCCAGAAGTCATGCTTGATAAAGACTCTTACCATCCCACAGGGTCATTAAAACTAAAGCATTCTCTCCTCCCTATCATTCCTGAAGACAAATGTCTATTCTAACATGCACACTTCCCTTCTGTTCCTTTTGATTTTCCTGTCTCCCTTTCTTCTTGCCTCTCTGTCCCACAGGCATGCAAATTGTAGATGCATGCATGAGATAAAGACCCCCCAAACTTCTTAACTACACCTCGTGCCCCTATTCAGGATGTGTCTCCAATATCAACCTTACTTTTAGTGCCATTCAGGGTCTCTCCTCTAACTGTGACACCGGAACTAGCAGGTGAAAGCCAGACATGTACTTGTGCTTTGTCCTTGATCAAAAGGATTCCAACTATAAATAGTAGAAGGCTGGGGAGGCTCTCTCACATGGAGTTGTCAATGCCACTATACCTTTAGGGGACATGGCTTCTCTCCACAGCAGTTAAGAACAGGGCCTTGCCAATATCAGTCGCCTTCACTGTTAGAGATCCTGGAAGGATAGGTGTGTTATGGGGGTCAGGAACTATGCAGGTGTATCCTGGAAACTCAACTCTGATGGAAAGAGAAAGGTAACAATCTTCGGATCCCTTGAAGAGGCCCCGTTCACTCCTGTCGATGCTGTAGTAGATAATATCAGACAGTTAACAGCCAGTTTAAAACAGACATTTCCAAACCCAGGAGACTTGTTTTTACTCCTTCATTCTGGATGGTTGTCTTAAATGAATCTCTGGGACTCCTTCCTACTTAAGGGAGTACCAATGGGACCTTTAACTCAACCTCTGGTTTCCTCTGTGCCTCCCTACAACAATCCTTTGTAGCTCCAATTCCTCTTCCTAATGTAACTTTAGACTCTAAGTCCTATAATGCTGAGACTATATCCTCTCCTCTAGCCCACCAGTACCCTTTACTCTCAAGGGGCCCCAGGAGATTGTTTCTATAGCACACACTTTTCCCCTTGTCCTTTATCTACCCATGCTAATATTTCAGTTACAAAGTTCCTTAAAGACCCAAAGGAAGCCCTCTTCTGGTGTCAGTTTAATCTCTATTGATGCCTAAGTCTACCACTCCTGTTCCCTGCTTGCTCACCCTCCTGGTTCCTCAACTTACCCTGTATACAAAAGGAGACTGTCTCACCCTTCTCCAGGTCACACATAGAATGCAGCCAACTGTGCTCCTCCCAGTAATGGTAGGAGTAACCCTATCAACAACTCCAGGGGCTGCTTCAAGGAGTGGCAGCAAGAGGACTGGGACATAATATGCATTTCTCTAAGCTAGTGGACACCCTTGGTAAGTCAACATCACCATTAAAAAAACTTCAAAACCAGCTCATGTCTCTGGCATCAGTTGTCTTTCAAAACCAAAGAGTCATTGACCTGCTGACCACTGAAAATGTAGGAACTTGCCTCTTCCTTACAGAGGCCAAGTGGAAGAGAGAATAAACTTAAATGAGATCACTCACAGACTTCATCTCATGGGGACAACATTAGAGTCAGGATTCCCTCCTGGCCTTCCCTTGCCCCCAGACTCCTACACCTTCTTGCCCACTGCTCTCTTTTCTCCTCGTATTAATAATTACCCCATGTCTTTTCATATTCCTCCAGGAGAGAATCAGTGAACTAACATGCCACTCAACCAAATTTTTCTGAGAGAATCCCCTCAGGCCACCTACCAATGCCTGACCATCCTCCCTGGACTAACACATCCAGCCTTCTTTACCCATCCATTGTCCCCACTCTGCATGAAGCAGCTGAGACTGCCTTTGCCCCTTATCAACAAAAGGCTGGAATGTTAGGTCCCCCAAAAGGTGGCAACCCTGCCAAGCTCTCCAGAATGTCAGGCTAAGAATTTCCTCAACAGGAAAGAGGAAATCAAAACTCAGCATTCCTATGAAACCAGGTTTTGCCAGCCCCTTCCCATACACCCCCTGAAGAAACCAGAGTTTGAAAACTGCTTGGTTATCAGGAAACAATGGCTTCCTCATTCTCCAACTGCCACCCCTCCTGCCCCAGTGAGAGTCCTGGAAAGTTACACAAGCCTCTAACTATCTATACAACCTATCCTACTTCTGTTAGTTGCTATTCTCTCCATCTCTGAGAGTTATCCTAGCAGTTTGCTTGTTAATAAATGATTTCATCTGTTCCTGGAGTGATCCTGTTTGGTTTTGCTGTGCTGATTCATTCATTTCCAACAGTTGGTACCACACACAATGGATGGGCCCTCCCAAATCACTCAACAGTTTAGAAACTGCCCTCACAGACATAGCCACACTCCAATTCAATGGAAGAAATTCCTCAGCTGAGGCTCCCTCTACCCAGCTGTCTCAAATTGACAACTGAAGCTATCCAGCACATCCTGTAATCTCAGATTGGGGAGGCAGAAAGAAATAAATCTCCTTAGGGCTTCTTGCCCAGACAATGTAACTAAATATGTGATCGATCTCTGGGGTCAATGAGAGAGCCTGTCTCAAAAAATAAGGTAGAAAGTGATTGAGGAAGACTCCTGGCATCAACCCGTTGCTTCCACATGCACATGCACACAAATGAACATGCACACACATGCATATGCACACCCATTACAGGAACACACACACATGCACAAATGCACAAACATGTAGATGCACACCCCTTTAAGGACACAAACATAACACACACACACATGCAGATGCACACCCCTAACAGGACACAAACATGAACACATTCATATATGCACACATACACATACACACACAAGCAGTTACACATACCTTACAGGAACACACACATAAACACACACATACACACATTCACACAAATATATATACACACACATGAAGAGGCACACTTCTTACAGGAACACACACATATCACATACACACATGCATACACACAGTTACAGATACACATACTTGTGGATGCACACACCTTACACGTACCCACATGCACACACACAGATGAAGAGGCACACACACAGATGCACACCTCTTACATGAACACACACAGATGCACACATGCATGCGTACACACACAGATGAACACATAAAAATATCAAACAAAATGAGCAAAGATACTATGTTTAGATTCAATCTTATCCTTGTAAGAATGATAGTCATCAAGAAAACAATTCACAACAAATGCTGGCAAGGGCATGTGTAAAGTGGAAGCAGGTACAGAGCTAATGGGAATGTAAGCTAGGATGGACCCTATAGAAATCATTATGGAGGTTCCTCAATAAACTAAAACTCTACCACTCCTGGGTATTTACTCAAAAGTTTCTCCATTTTTTAAGAACAAATAGGGTTAGATTGAGTCTGTCTCATTAATCTAGGATCAACTTCCCTCTCAGATTTTACAGTCTTACTGACTCCTGTAAAGTACATTTTGCCAAGAAAGAGAGTATATTTTCAGTGTTAGAGAATGATGCATGAGAATCTTCGATGGTTCATTGTTCTGCCTAAAACATTCTAAGTATATAATGCTGCCAATGAAATACCTCAGTATGCAAAAAGGTAAAAATTTAGTACATGTAGCATTTAACAGAAATGATTATTCTTAGTTAAAAACAAAACACACCTAATGTGGTCACTTTTAAGCATTCATTATGTTTACTTAAAAATATGCATTATACACATGGTCAGGTAGAGACAGCAATAGTAATTAGAATGAAAGAAAGGAAAGTTAGCATTGATAGATCTTTGATAGAAGCTAGTTGGTGAAAACAGGAAATGTAGAAAAAATTATTTAAAAATTTAATAGTAAAAGGAGTACATAAATAATAAAAGTATAAAGTGAGGGTTTCATTTTAGATACTTTTAGAGAGTACAAAGATGGTCATACATATCTGAGGATAAGGTGGGTCTATGCAGAGTACAACTGACATGTAACAAATACAGTGACTGGGTCTAACCCAATTAAGAGGTCCTTAAAGGTGAAATAACTAAGATAGCTTTGGATACACTTCCCCAAATTTGAAGCAATGAAGATGTGGCAAAGTACGTGAATGGATACACTTTGGCTCATATAGTCAATGAAATATTATTCAGTTTTATACAGAAAATAGTCACCAAGAAATGAAGATGGGTTGTATGGGATTTTCAATGAATAATACCAAGAGAAAAGAGTAAAAAAACACTTATTGTATGATGCCACTAACTTGACCTTGGATAATATAAAGACCTGGGTACAGTAAGAAGGCAGATGATAGGGTAGGGCTGGAGAGACGATGCAGTGGTTAAGAGTGCACATTTTTCTTTCAGAGGACTCAATTTCAGTTCCCAGAATCATTTGCTTGACTCACAACTGTCAATAGCTAGCTCCAGGCGGCACTTGCACTTATTACGCGCGCGCGTGCGAACACACACACACACACACACACACACACACACACACATTTACACAAAATTTTCAACTAACAAACAAATCTTTTAAAAAAGGACAAATGATTTCCAGGGTTACAGGTTAGAAAGGGGTGAGTAGACAGAGCTCAAAACTTTTATTTTTCATTTATTTTATGTACATAAGTATTAATCCTACATGTATGCAGGTGTACCTGTGCTGTGCAGTTTCCTTGGAGATCAGAAGAGGGGGGTCAGACCTTTGGAACTGGAGTTGCAGATGATTGTTAGCTGACATGTGGGTGCTTAGATTCAAATCTGCAAATGCAGCCAGTGCTCCTCTCTGCTGAGCCATCT
Source organism: Eospalax fontanierii (assembly GCA_035773235.1). NCBI lineage: Eukaryota > Metazoa > Chordata > Mammalia > Rodentia > Spalacidae > Eospalax > Eospalax fontanierii. Next base: position 44,981,317 of record CM069547.1, on the reverse strand, counting down.
CTCCACTTTTAGAAATTTTAATCCAGGTGATTTTGGGTATCTGTAATTATATTGTCTTCAAACTGTACAGAATATGCCCAACCCAGAAGAAACCGTAGTATGGACTATGGACTTTGGTGATGATGGATTAGGGAAGCTTCATCAATTGTAATAAATGAACTATTGTATGCAGAAGAAGGATGACAATGAGGAAAATACAGAGGAATTTTACATTCTATTGAGTTTTACTGTGAATCTAAAATTGTTATAGGACATAAACTCTATTAAAAATGAAATTGTTCGGGAGAACTTCACAGAAAAATTCCTAAAGTTGACAGACTGAATGAGGGTTCCATTCTGAAGAGAGCTGACATTTAAGTGTATAAAATTAAGGTGTAATTTTTCTTGAGATTGTCATTGCTGTTTGGAATCTTTTCCAAAATCTTTATGTCACACTCTTATGGATTAAATTGTACTTAATATATATGTGATTATTTCCCCTTTAAACAGAAGACCATAGACTTAACCAAACTGTTTATTTGCTGCTTATTTTGGTATGCATACTTAATATGAATGAGGAAAGGAAACACTGTTTGTACATCTGAGAGCTGTATAGATTGAAATGAAGGACAACAGTTTAATCAAGAAAAAAAAAAGATCACTAGCAGCCTCGAACAACAGAAAGAAAGATAAATGGAAGAGACAACAGGATGGCCTTGTGGGATACGATGGTAGACAATATTTATAAAAAGATGTTCAGACTATCATTAGCAAAATAAAGCTTGCTAAATTAATATTCAATTTGGATTTTGATAGGAGGGATAGTGGTGGAAGGGGCTCCCTTTCACTCAAAAGATAAAGGTGTTGTGATATCCTTTGGAAATAGAAAGCAAATACTCAGTTGCCAGCTGCCTGCTGATGGCATAAATTCATCACCTTGGACTCTGACAGACAATAGTTTGGTGCATTTTAAAGGAGTGTATGGGCTAAGGGCATAAGAAATAAGGGATGATTTCTATGATAAATTCCTAATTACCTGCAATATAAATGTTGTATAAGCAAGAAGCTTATGAGTTACACTCACATGTTTTTCAATAATGTATTACGTTCTTGAAAATCACTACACAACAAAATGAGAAGAAATCACATTTTGAGATAACAGTAATGATATATATATATATATATTAATTTGTTGCCATTTTAGAGAGAATTATAAAAGAAGACTGAATTAGTATAATTCAAAACTGTAAATGAGTCATCTAAACTTAAGGCGATGACCTTTTGCAATTCCTTTTTGGCCTGTATCTTTCAGTTTATGCCTTCCAGCTTGAATACAAAACAAAAAGACACAGTAATAACATAAAAAATGTCAGTCTTATGAGTGACATATTATACCTCATTTAATCATGACTATTTTTATCCTTCCTACACTCTTGTAATATTTAAAGTTAGAGATGTGCTCTGCTTGCCGGAAGCTGCTTAGTTGACATTGTTGTTCCTCCTTAAATCTTTTCAGTGTTTCGTCTAGCTCCCTTCTAGTGGAAGGCTATCTACTCTAATCCATGCAATAATCTTATCTTTACCTACTCTCTTCATATTCTTAACACAAGGCATTTGAGTGCTCGGAATTAGTTGTTGTTGTTGTTGTTTTTAATTGCACAATCTGTACTTTAGAGTCTTTACAGTTTCTATAGGCTGAGTCCAAGGAAAAGGCTCTCTCTGTTGTGGGGAAAAGGACTGTGTTACTGTCCATGGTCCTGAAGCAATATTGGTGGCTAAACATTTCTCTCTAATGCTTCCAAATGGTGATGATTCCTGTCATCTTTTCCCAAGCATCTTAAAGCTGATCAAGTGGTGGTAAGAAAGGGAAGCAAAGCTAAGTAGGAACCAAGGAGAGACAGAGAAGCGGACAAAAGTGCTCTCAAGCTTGAGTTAGATGTAATTTCCCAACAATTGCAAATGTCACCTTCAGAACAATAGTGGATGCAAAAATAGCGGACTCAGCCAAGGACCAAAGGACATCAAAAAATGCGTGCCCCCATTGATCCAGGGCCATCTATGCATATCATGAGGAATCGTAAGCGAAAATGGGTGAGAATTCCGGACAGGAGTACCAACTGCCTTCCAAATTGCCACAGGCCTGCTTTGACATTTTCTTTTAATGTAATTCAAAGAAAGCCAAACTTGTCATTTGGCATTATGGCAGAACAAAGATGCCTTTAACTTATGTTCACATTGGAAGTAGCTGTGTACCATTTCTGCATCTAAGCATCTCCCACAGTTAGAACCCTCACTTCCAATCTACAGTTGCTGTTGCCTGGCGAGGCACGTGTATGTCTTCACTATGTAAATTTCCCAGTAGCATAAACTCTAGGAAGACAGACACCAGCCTGAAAGCTTCGGGATACTTTAGCGCATCTACAGTACTTAGCGCAGACAATTACAGTGGCTTCCACAGAAACAACATCCAACAAAGGCTTGTTCAACGACCAGAGGTTGCATTTGCTTTAACACTGTCAGCCTCTTCCACGTTCTCTTAAGTTCAGTGCTCCTCTTTCCTTTTTCAAGTCCTTTCTGTGTCAACCCCAGCCTCCGCCGCACCCGGGCCCTGGCCTCCTGCTGTCACGGGGTCCCCTCTTTCCTATCCTATGTCCTCACCCAGCCTGCTGTCACCAAAGCAGAGCATTCTGGAGCCCAGCCCCTCCCCAGAGCCGCGACCCGGCTCCTGTCCCCGCCCAAAGGGAAACGCTATTGCCATGGAGACGGCACCTGCGCCCTCTGTGGCGCCTCCTCCCAGCCCCGCCCCTTGGGCGCTCCGGGGCCGCGCGCCCGCGGGCTCATCCTCCGCGAGCCCGGGAGGGCCTGGAGCGCGCGGGAGCGAGCCTGGGAGTGAGCGGCCGCGCGTGCGCACTGGGCGCCTCCCCTAGCGGCGATCCGGGCGGCTGCCGCTCGCGCTTGGGCAGGACGCGGGGCGGGCGGGGGGAGGGGGGAGCGGCTTTGCTGGCAGCCCCGAGTGAGGCGGAGACCCGGGCGGAGCAGGCGGCACCGCACCTCGGCCAGAGGCGGCTGCAGCAGCTGTCCTCGTCCCCGCCGCCGCCTCTCCAGTCCCTTCTGCCATTCCCTAGCCAGCTGCTGCAGAAGGACGACGAGAAGGAGGAGGCGAGAAACTCCCACCGACCCACAGAGGTGAGTCCTGGGCAGAGCATCCTCCATCCTTTTCTGCCTCCCTCCCTTCCTGTCTCCCTCCCATCCTCTAGTCCTCTCCTCCCTCCCTGCTCTCCAGCCCTCCCGCCCTCATCCTTCCCAACATCCCTCTCTCCTCTCCCCTCCTTTCTCCCTTCCAGCCTTTCTTTCATCCCTTTCTTCCTCTCTCCCAGCCTTACTTCATTCCCACCCTGTCTTTCTTCCCCGGTTTCCTTTCAGCCACTCCATCCAGCTCATCCTTGTGTGCCTTTCATCCATCTCCTCTCCATCTCTTTTCTCCGCTCCCCTATCTTCACCCCTTCCCCGGGGGGAGGGGGAGAGCATCCTTGCCTGTTACAACTGTCCGGATTCAGGGGCTTTCGGAAAATTGGTTTCATGTACCAAGAGAGACACACTAGCACAGCAGATGCCTCGCCGGTCTCTACAGTACTAGGCTTAGGGGTCAAGTTGGATAGAGTAGATAGAATTGGAAGAAGAGTCCAGGAGGAATCTATAGATTTGCGCTGTATAGCGTGGGGGTGGGGAGGGTTGTCATTCAGACGTGTTGCCTTTCGCCTCCCCCACCCCCCCCCGAGTCTTCAGCAGTTTCTTTCTCTTCTTTTATTCTTCCTCCTGAGAATTACATATTCCCAGTGTGTAGCACACTAATTCAAAACCCAGCTTTCTCTGCTTTGATTGTTGTCTCCATGAGAAACCGCAAGGAAAGAGAAGCCAGGAAAGGAACAAGAGAGAAGGAGGGGAGGGGAGAGAGAGGGTGCTGGCAGTCTGTATCCTTCCCGTAGGCCTTTTCCAATTGATATTTTCAAACCACCCGCCTAATATTGGGCTTGAAATTGAACCTGTGTGTCCTTGGCCTGTCACTACTTACTTCAGAGACAGACTCGCCCAACTTTAATGCTTGTGGATCTCACATGTGGATCTCACATTATCTATGGGATGTTTTGCTTCGGCATGGAAAACGGGGGGCGGGGGGGAATTGGTCTGGGAGAATTAGGAGGCAGAGACCTGGAGAGGCTGCACATTTTTGTTCTTTGCTAGTTAACTTCTGAGTAACGATAATGGCTACACAGTTTTTGAAGAAATGAGGCTATACTTCACATTCTGTAAACAGATAATTTTCAGAGTGTTAGCTGTGAGATAGTATTTGACAGGCATCCTCAGTCACTCTCGGCCACCTTACAGGAATCCCCTGATTGTGTCTGCTCCGTGCTTTTCACTCATGAAAAAGTTAAATTAGCTCCAGACATTATTTTTTAAAACTTGGCACGTTTATGTCGGTTTGGTGTCACTTTTTTTTTTGCGCTGAATGCTGTATTTTACTTTATTTTCTTTAGCAATGGTGGCAGATTTTCTTTTTGCAAACATTGTTGCTAAAAAGTTTATTTATACATGGAGGGACAGGCATACTTGTTTAGCATATTTTTCAGCTCAGAGGGTCTATACTGTTTATACAAACAAAAACACAAACATTTAAAGGCCTATTGATATTCTTCTGAAAAGTTAACACCCTCTCACTGAAACTTTATTTATTATCTTTAAGTCTTTATATTTAAGGTTGTATGTCTGTGTTTGTGTGTGTGTGTGTGTGTGTGTGTGTGTGTGTGTGTGTAGGAACATAAATTGGATTCACTGGTTTCCAGTCAAAATACAGTAAGAGGAAACTTATATTGATTTATTCTTCTACTGACATTGTAACAATATGCCAGCAGCATAATAGGCACTTTCATATTTTATGCACATGTAAAGTAGGTGTTGAGATGAAGAGAACTGTCTTCCTAAATGACAGAGTGTACACCTTATGAACAGCTCATACAGGTAGTCATGTGGCTTAGCACATGTGGCTTAGCACAGGGAAGTGTGTAGGGTTGGAAATAATGGATTTCCTCCCCATTACCTCCCCCAGGAGGAAAGCAGCTCCTTTAATGGCTTGACTGGTTCATCTTCATGTAGCGAATGATTGATTGCCTGAAGTATCAGTTACTCACATTCTCAGGTAGAGTTGTGGTCAACCTGTATGCATTTGAATGTTTACTGTCACTGTGAACTTGCACATAGTCCTTTAGTTGGCTTATCATCAAGTCAATGAAAGACTTTCATGCTAATTGTGTATACGGATAGTAAGTTTGCTTTTGTTCTAATTTACTATCAAATATCTTTCTCCCTACTACTGATTATACTATCTTTGTGGGGTTTTGAGTGTGGGAAGAGCAGTCCCTCAATCAGACCCACATTTTCTATGTTGCAGTTTTTCTGCTCTGAGTGATGAGGGAGTACCGTAGATATGAATACTGTACTTACAGTGGAAAGAAAGGCACGTTTTGTCTGACTCTTTTGTTTCTAAATATCCATTAACATTGAAGAATTTAATGTTATTAAAGAACTGGACAATGAAATGTTTATTTATAGCAATATCTTAGAAAGAGTGGAAAGAATAAAATACGAACTAGAAGAGGGATTAATGCATGACAAAAGCAGTCTGAAGTAGCCGGGTTCAACTCAGTTGTGAAGTGCTCAACTAGCCAGTTCCTGGCCCTGAGCTGGAGCTATATCAACACAAAAGAAAACAAAGCTATTATAAGTTCTTGCTACCTTCACTAATAAACATGCTTACATATACACACTGACTTCTCAAGAATTTCATTCCCGGAAGCTTGTGTCTTTCATTGCTTGGACTTTAAGATTTCACGATTCAGATAGTATACTATCCTATGTGCACCACAGGAAATAGTATGGATAATTCCCTATGTCCTTCTCCATTCAACACTCAACACCCAACAAAGTAATCCTGAGTAGCAGAGGTGATTACAAAGAAGTGGAAAGAAGTAAAATACACTGTCTTTGACCTCAACTTGCAGTGTAATCATGATCACAGCTATTTGCATGAGCTCAGGTTCCATGGTTGCAAAGTGCTAGATCTTTGGAGAGAGATTCAGAAGCCAGAGAAGCCTCTCCTGCTTAAGAGCTTTGTGTTTATTTAAGAAACTTTCTCCATCTATGACATAATAGTAGACTCTGATTCATGGTGTTTTCTTTAAAGGTTAAATGTGTTTAGGACATAACTTTTTACAAAATAGGTTCTGCGTAAATATTATTATAATTTAGAAGAAAATATTTAAAACATTCCAGGACGATATATAATTATGCGTGCATCTGGAAGATGGAAGAAAAAGTATTAGAGTCAGTGCTGATGTAGACAGATGTCGGTAAACAGCTGCTTTAGTTTGGTTTCTCTGTTATTGTTATAAGTGCCATGTCCCATAGCTACTTGAGGGGGAAAAGGGGATATTTTGGCTTACAACTCCTAGGTCACAATCCATCACTGAGGGAAGTCAGGACAGGAATCAAGCCAGGGACTGGAGGCAGTAACTGAAGCAAACACCACTGATTACCCAATGGCACTGCATTTTCCATATAGAGTCCAAATCCATCTGTTTAGGGATGCCACCTGTATCAATCAGCAACAGAAAATGCCCCACCAATGTATCCACAGGTTATTGAGTAACTTCTTCAACTGAGGTTTCCTCTTCCCAGGGGACTCTAGTTTGTGATAAGTTGACAAAAACTAACCAGCCTGCCAAGAGTACATTTTATTCAGTGGGAATACTAGGACTTCAACAGAGACTCCAGAGGATTTCATATAATGTGGGTACCACAGCTGGAGTCAAAGCCGTGATGGATGAGGAAGCATAGTTTGATGGGAGCAACATCAGACTATTTTCTGGAATATTTGGTAAACTGTGGAATACATTAAAAAGTACTAAGCATGTCATTGCAGTGGATTTTCTAACATGTAGGACAAGTCAGTTTGTCGTTTCATGACCTCCACTTTACCACTTAGTTTGCAGCCACACCCTGTCCTATGTTAATATGTTTTGATCCTTTATCACAACAAACACTCCATCCTCTCAAAAGAAATAGATCCCAGTGTGTGTATGTGTCACAGCCAGACCCACAGTATTCCTTTAATGTTTTTTTTATTTCCTTAAACTTTGAGGCAGGAGAAAAATCTGACCTTTGTTGGACAATGAAGATTTAATATTGTGGTTATTACAACTCTTCCTTGCTTTTCCCTATCCCATGGCTGTTCTATGACTATACATCAGAGAAGACAATAATATTTTATTTTGATAGGAAGCTAGAACATATAGGAGCAATTATATTTCTAGGAACTTAATGTTTTTACTTTATGTTGATATATATTAGCTAATTACTAAAGTTTTTTTCATGGATGTGCAAAATTATTAATGGTTCCAAATAGATTAAGGTTTTTATCAGGTGTTTTGTTGGGACACTCACATGTGGTGATAATAGGGAGTCTGTCAGGGAACCTGTCCTGATCAAGTTAAATACCTGTTCAAAATGAAAATGTGCATAGACAATATCTATTGGTCAACCTTTGACTTTTAGTTGTGGTTCACAAACTATTTTGAAGAATTTTCCCACAGAACATTTACCTAATGGCATAAGTAATATGAATTGAAGACTTTCATCTGAAAATAGATTTCCAGAAAGATTTTTCCCTGTAAGCTCAAAGACGTAGTACTTATAGTGCTTATGTTTAATTTGTTTTTAATAGGTAGACACAATTTCCTTTATTTATCCCAAGTTGTAAAAGCTTTTTCTCTATTTTTGTAGTTGTAATAATACACAGAATTGATTTTAGAATATTGTCTTCAGTTATACCAATTAAGCATGAATATATTTTCAAAAGAGAATAAAATAGTGTTGAAAATTTATTACTATTATTATTATTATTATTATTATTGCAGGTTCCCACGCATATACCCTGTGTTCTACCAGGTCGACCTTCCACCTTCCTATTGTTCCTCTGAACTTTCCCAATTCAAGCTCTCTCTCATGTCTAGTCCCTTTGTTTTGTGTCACACTGTGATTAGCCAGGGCCATCTGTATGAGCATGGGTCTGGAGCTAAACCTTGGAGCATTGTGGGCTCAGCAGTGGATGCACAATTAAAGTGATCTGCCTTCTCCCAGAATCTATCAATAACCCACAGTTTAGAGGTAAAGTGTAGGACCCGTAAAACCCCTCCAACTTACATGACTGGTTCTTAACAGGACTGGTCTTGTGTGGGCCCAGTGCAGGTAATTACAGTTGTGAGTTAATGTTGCAAAATTCGTATGGTGGGGTCTAGAGAACGGCATTTGGCAGAACCCCAGTCTTCCTGCTCGTATACTTCAGGTCTTCCTTCTAAAATGTTCTCTGGGGCTTCGAAGGGGTAGTAAAAATGACCTGTTTATGGCTGTACTGTTTTTATTTTCTTTTAGCTCTTCCTCTGTATTTGCATGCTTCAAAGGTCCAGCAGGTTTAAATAAAATATTTTCAGAGATGTCATTTCCATTCATTTCTATATTAAAGCATCAGGGGCTTCTGGAGAAAAGTAATTTCAGGCATTTTCAGTTTCATTATAAGTGATTTTTCACCTTCAACGTGAATTTGAACACAGCCATGAATGTTCATTCTGCACTTTGGGAAATGATAACTTAGGACGCATTATAAAAAGAAGTCATAGTCTTATTTTATCAAGTCTAATGTTACTGTGCTTTACTGTAGAAAGGGACGTTATCACTGCTTTGGATTTAAAGACTTGATCTGTGAACACATCTCTTAGGCCACTGAAAGGACAGTAGGAATTTTCATTTGTGAAAAAAACTTGTTTCCCGCTTGCACTTTGGCTGGTAGTGACCAAATAGGAAGGTAAGAATGAGACAGGATGAATTTCTCTTATTTTGCCTGGTGATCTGTAAAATTTACAACTGCCTGTCTAATTAGGCATTTCTAATTATTTTGCTGTTGTCATAACACAAATCATGTTTTAGTTGTTTAAAACAAGTTTACATATAGTATTTAAAATTATCTTTTGTGTATATGTGTGTGTGAACACTCAAGTGTGTGAATAAGGGTGTATACATGAAAAGTCAGAGGACAAATTTGGGTATTGGTCCTCATATTACACCTTGCTTGAGACAGGATCCCTTGTTTGATTTTTTTCTACTTACGCCATACTAGCTAGCCTGTGACTTTCCTGGAATTCTCCAGTCTCAAATCCTCAGGTCCCTGAAGAAATGCTCGGATTATAGCTATGCTCTTTATGTGGCTTTAGTTGATGCTGGTGATTCAGTCTCAGGTCCTCAGGCTTGCATGGCATGGACTTTACTCACCGAGCCATCTTTTCCCAGCCCATATATATATATATATATAAATGAATGTAAATTCATGTGTTGATCTTTTAGTACCTTGTTGTTTTGCAATGTCTAACGTTTGTATTTGCTTGACTGCTGGAGTGGGGCAGAGCCAACTTATACCAGGTTTATGGGATCTACCCAAATGAGATGAGGACATCTGTAATCCATCAAGACCCAACTGTCTCTAGTGTTCCTACATTCACTGGCTGGGTGTGTTATAGAGCTTGAAATAAAATACAGTCTACTTTTAAAATATGATCGTAAGGGCTGCAGAATCACAATTAAAGATTACTAGAAAGCCCCTGTTGTGTCTGTATTTTGAGGTGGTATTGTTCACTATGTAAATGTCATGAATTCGGAAATGTTGCTTTTCATTGCCTTTCATATTTCCTACGCAAAGTTTAGCCTATGGGGAGCTATGTCAGTTGTTCTGCAGTACACGAAGAAACCACAGTGAATACAGAAGGGATGGAGGACCGGATGGCTCCCACCCTTGTCACTATAGGGCAGCTTGGCAACAATTTAATCAAAGTTTCTCTTAAATCCATAGTACTTAAATCCATTAACTGTTCAACATCATCAGTGTGTCTGTCTGTGAGAGGGTGGAGATGCCCATAATCAGTACAGAAAAAGCTAATTGTCCTCAAATGTTTTAATTAGATGATGCCCTACAATTATAGACAGTTTGTTACTCCGCTTGGACATCTGATAGTGTAATTTTGCAGAAAATATTGTTTCTCATAATGTGTAGAAATGGCATAAAGAAATATATACTCAGTTTATTGGAAGAGAGAGGGATCAATCGTTTAAATGAATCCCTTTATTGCCTGGGCTTTTCAGTCCTTTATAATGGTTTTGGATAGTGTGTTGGCTAGAGGCAATACTTTCATTAGAACATTGAACTTGGAAATATAATTTCTTCCTCTAGTCTCTCAGTGAATTAACTAATGAATTGAGCCAGGGAGCAAGCCTTAAACCCCCAGTCCTGTCATCATATCCTTATTTTACGTCATGTGAACAGCATGGCATGTGGGTATCTGGATACAGAATAATGTGATTTTGCATCTGGGTTTAATTTACAATGTGAAAGCATTCTAATTAGCTTTCATTGTATCATAGTTTCTATTTTTGAGAAATTATCATGTGACTAAAGAAAAATGCTTGTCTTCGGTGGTGTACACTTTTCCTTTCACAATATAATTGCAGATTCCCCTTGGCAGTCAAGGGGGACCTAAAGAGCATCTCTTTTCATGCATCTCCACCCTTCTATTCGCCCTTTTTCCCCTTAAAATCCTTCCTGCACCAGAAATACTGGTGAGTTACCACTTGTACTTAAAGATGTTCCCAGAGTGTGTTTGGCCCACTTGAACCACACCAGTGTCCTCAAAGTATGGCCCTATGGTTATACAGTCAAAATTCTCAGACTATAGAAATGATAAAACCTTGAATGTTAATACTTCAGCTCATCTTTAGCAAGGTCTCACTTATTCCTTAAATCCTGTTCAGCAGCGCTGGGTCCCTGTTTTGCTTATTAATGCAGTAGTAAATTCTCATGAAAATTATTTTTAAATCAAGTTTTTCAGATATATTTATTCGTTCATTTCTGTGTGTATGCATGTGGTGTGTACATGTGTATATGGGTGTGTACATGTGGGTCCCGTAGCATGTGTGTGGGGATCTGAGGACAACTTGCAGGTGTTATTTCTTTCCCCTTTCTATCATGTCATTTCCAGGGGTTGATCTCACAAACTACTTGAATGTGAATCTTTCCTTCCATGGACTGCTACATACATCAGTTTTAGTTAACACACTTCTGATTACACACACATACACACAAATAAAGCCTTAGTTCCCCATGCCTTTACCAAGTAAGCTATCTTACCGACCCTTGAGGTATGCTTTATTTAACAGTAAAGACACCATTTTAAGGAAGTAGCTGTTGACTTTGGTGTACGTTGTCTATCACTGCAGCCAACTGAGAGACCATTTCTATGTCTTCCTCTGCATCTGATCTACCTCTGTCCCAGCTTTGGTGGGATCAAAGTTTCCTACTTTAAATGACTGTGGATTGAATCACAGAATATAAATTCACTGCTTTCTTTCCCTTACTGAGCACATTGTCTGAGCTTTGTCTATGATTCTGACTAGGTGTATTCTCACAGGGAAAGCAGGAGAAAATATTTGTGATTTTGAGTTAAGCAAAGATTTCCTGGGCCCTACGGAACACTAATCATAAACTTTGAAAAGGATCTATGTTAGAATTTATCAGAACTAAAAAGCAACATTTTTGCCCTTCAAGACACACAAGATGTGCTAGATCTGTTTATCTCTGACTCTTGTTCTTGTGACTAAGGACTTAATATTGACTGCATATAGAACTCTGGCAAGCCATTAAGAAGACATGCAGTTTGACTGGAAAATTAATAAACTGTCTAAAGAAGCAAAATAACAAAATTTAAAAACCACAATGTAGAGGCTGGAGAGATGGCTCAGCACTTAAAAGAACTTGGTTCAGTTCCCAGTACTCATGTTGGGAAGCTCACTAGTGTCTGTCACTTCAACCCCAGTGGATCTGACTCCTTGGGCTTCCAAAGGCACCTGTACTCATTATCAACCCTTAGGCATACACCACACACACACGCACATAGTTGAAAATAAAAATATTTTTAAAAATGTGATGCCATGTGTCAATACTAAAATCACTCAGTTATAAAAAATTATAAAAAATGACCATTCATAGTTTCGGGGAGAATGGAACAGTTGTAACAGTTGTACATTTCTGGTGGGAATGTAATACACTGAGAAACGGTTTGACAGTTCTCACAAGGTTAAGAGTATTTTTACTGTATGACTGAGAAATTCCATTCCCGGGTGAAATTAAAAAATACATAGAAACCTTTACACAGAAATCCCCAGGTTTTACTCACAACTTCTTCCAAGTAAAACAAACCAACTGTTTGTCAGTCTCCCACTTAAAGTTATTTCTTTGTAAGAGTTATCAAAGATAATGATGGTGGTGGTAGTGAAGGTGCGTATTCGGAGCTGAAGTCTGTCTACGGAGGGAAATGAACACATTTGAAAAGGTTTAAAAGGTGACTAGATATGTATGTTGCCAGGTGGGTAGCTCTTTGCTCTTTGCTTTGTCCCACCTGTCCCTAGACAGTCCTATGATTGTTGCACTAGTTTCATTTCAAAGCATAACATTACACAGTATCTTGTAAATGAGGACACTTTTGCCAGAAGCCCCTTGAAGCCTTCTCTCTTACCTGACTGCCCAGCACTGACCACATGATTTTCCTTAGCTCAGTCAACAGCCAGGGGAAACTGGAATGACTGAATCAGGACCCACTTGCTAGGACTGGAGGCACATTTCTTTAACTCCTATAGCTAAGCAGAGCCTGTGGGTGGACAGATGAATAGAATGCAGTTTTGTTGAGATCAAAGAAGGTGAGTATTGGACAAACAAGCCTCATTGCTCATTACAATCTGATTTACAGGCCTGCTCTAACATTCACAGTCTTGTTGGAATAAGTCTGAAACAAAAAGCCAGGCTTGTGACAGCTTGTTGTTGTGGGAGTGTGTGCAAAAATAAGTGTCAGAGGGTATGCTAGGACAAGACAAGAAATTAAAATCCTAGCCCAAACCTCGAGGGGAAAGTCACCTAGATCCAAGGCAACAATGGAAATTGGGCAAGCATGCAAATAGTGCCAAAGACACAGGTGTCCTTGCAGTTGGGACAGGAGGCAAAAGTGTGTTGGCAATAGTTTAGAACCCTGGGAGGTAAGCTCGATTGCAGGTTACCCAACTGTGAAGTCAGGACCTCAGGCAAAAAGGTTCTCATGTTAGTTTGTTCAGGGACAGGCCAAAACGGTAATTATCCCTGACTCTTTGTAAGGTGTTTTCAGTCACTCTTGATACCAGTTCAAGGAAACTGGCTGTAACTTCTTATTATAACATTCTTCTCTTACGGTTCTGAGCACACAAAACAGGTACTTCCTATATGCTTGTCCATTGAATTAAATCTCAGCCTCTTCCATTTTTGAACAAATGAAATATAATAACTGTTCATCAAATACCCTGGATCCATACTGAGTAAAATGTAATATTTGACCTCATAAACTGACATTCTAATCACAGGTGTAAACGACTGAACTGAGCATTTCAATTGCCAGACACTAGAGTGTGAAGTATTTCTCCACTAACGCTGCCGTGGTGTAGCTCAGTAACCCAGGTTGACACAAAAAGGGAACGCCACTCTAGCGACAGATGGAAATGAGCGTAAGAGAGAATATGACCTTGTCTTAGGCCCTTGGTCTAGGGGCTCAGTACTACTGGTTCTTCAGGAAGATAGGATCAGTGAGCATGAAACTAGGAGAGAAAACAAAATCACACCAGAGGAGACTGAATATTAAACTGCTGAGTGAGCCACTGAAAAGTGAGACCCTGTGAAGGGGAAAAACTAGCAATGGGATAGACTGACTCAGAGTCTCCCCAGAGTGAACTTGTCTCAAGAATGTAAAAAGAGATTCTTTGTTTCCAAAGAACAGGTTTTATCTCCAACACTGACACAGTGATACTGCCTCGTGCTGAATGTTTAGAAAATAACGAGGAAAAGAATGTGTGAAGCAGAAAACAAACCACTGCATTCCAGCTGCCCGGTGAAAATTTGGTAAACGTCTAGCTTCTCCAGGAAGAGTATATCCCAGGCAATCAGGTAGTGAGACCACTCGGGCACAGCCGAGACTGTATCATTTTGTATGCTGTTTTTAAACTAATTATAAATATTTAGGGGGATCATATCACATCTATTGGAAATCATGTTTATAGTTTTTGTGTATCTACAGAATTATGCTTTGTTCCAGGGGACCCATTGATGCTCTGGTTCTGGCCTTTCATGGTACAGTACACACACTTGGATACGCACATAAACATAAAATAAATAAGTAAATGATTTGTTTTAAAAAGAAAGCATCAACAAACTGGCACAAGAAAACCTATACTCTTTTACTGAACAGTTTGACACTACCATGATTTCTGGAGTCTTTATGTTTTGTAGACACTCTCTTTCTGCTGTTTTATTATTTCAAGCAAGGCTGTAATGAAAACCTTCTACAAGTTTACTTTCCACATGGACTGTTGTCATTTTTGTTTTGTTTTGTCTATGGTAAAGTGATACTAGTTAAAATGTTTGGGTCAGGGAATATGAGCATTTATTTTAATAGTTAATGTAATGCCAGGGTGATCTTCAGGCTTTAGCATCAGTTTACACCCTCCTGCACATATGAGGACGCTCCATTTCTTATGTTTTGCCAATACAGGATAATTTTGCACTTGTGAAAGTTTGTCAGTGAACACACAGGAGAGAGAGCTCTTTTATCACACAGGAGGGAGAGCTCTTTTATCACACAGGAGATATATCTCTTTTACCTGTGATTATTTTTCTCCTGTGTGTTCTACAGAAGTTGGTGATTTTTTGTCTAATGACCTAATGACTGTTTCTGCAATAAGTAGTCTGTGTTTTCAGGGTGAGCTGTTCATATTTCAACTTGTAGGATTTATTTATGTTACTCCTGAACTAACAGCACACTGTTATAAAAACTAGAATGTAGAGTATACCGTGAGATACTGGAGATATTTTCTCTGAAGTTTCTTATCGGCTTTTGTGAGTTTTTTCAGAAGAAGATGTTGATCGAGTTATCAAGTTTTATAACAAACATTGTTGGTGCTTTAAATGGAATTATATTTATTTATATTTGAATAAATATAATATAATTGTGTTTGAGGGAGGAATGGCAACTTTTGAATCCATAATCTTTTCATTGGAATTGCATTTTTTAGACTTCTGTTTTTATTTTTCAGGATCATAAATAGCTTTATTCATAGAAGATCATTCTTATTTTGGTTCCTTCCTATCCTCCTGTATGGAGTTTTCTTTTAAAATTACTTTAGGGAAAGTTAGTTCTTTCTTTTATATTCTCTATTGGATCTTTGCTGATAAGAAATCATGCCTTTTGATTTTGTTTTTGCATCCAGTCCTACTGATGAATTACTCTGGTGTTTTAAAATATTTATCCCCCCCCTTTTTTTCTTACTAATTTGTGTGACCTTTTTATACGTTAATGTAGGACACTCTCTGGGGATAGAATGCTCTGTGGTAAAATAGTAGCCAAGCATTGTTAGACTGTTTAACTAGTGCTTGGTTTCATTCTAGTAGTGTTAAAATAATAACAATGATGGCAATCATAAGAGTATAATAAGTCATGGATCAGATGCATAGTTGAAAATGAAAAATAGCACACTCATTTTCAATATAGTTTCTTCTAACGTTGTTTTAGTTTTCCTTCAATTGCTGTGACAAAACACTGTCCAGCATCAATTTGGAAAGGAAAATGATTATTTGGCTTACATCTCCCAAGTCATAGTTCATCAGGGAGCCCAAGGTAAGGACCCAGCTCAGGAACCTGGAGACAGGAGCTGGAGCACAGGCCATGGAGGAACGCTGCTTACTGGCTTGCTCCTTTGGCCCATGCTCAGCCTGCTTTCTTAGACAATACGGAACAACTTCCCCAGGAGTAGCACCCTCCCTCATCCCTCAGTGGGCTGCACCCTCCCTCATCACTCAGCAGTCAAGAAGATGCCCGCACACATGGCCACAGACCAGTCCAATGGAGACAGTTCCCCAACTGAGTCTCCCTCATCCCAGCTGTCAAGTTGGCAGCTGAAGCTGTCCAGCACAAATGTAACTTGAAAAAAAAAGGTTTTCCATCTAACATAGATTTAGTGGGAATGAGATATTCTTTGTACTGAAATACTTGTTCCAAACACATTTTTTTTTCTTTTTAAAATAACTGTCAAAATCTTTCATGTATATATCTTAGTAATATCCCAATACCTCATGACATGATACCACTATCTTCATATTTGTGACTATCTTTTTGTTGAGGAATATTGTGCATGCGAAATTCATGTAGTCTTCTAAATCCTGACTTTGAAGTTGTCTAGGGTTTTCTGTTTCATGGTGATTATAGGACAAATCAAGTCAACAATGATTTGCTTGATTCTGGAAATGCTCAATGTATTACATTTTTAAACTGGAAAATTGCACATGTGAACTGACAGCAATGGTAATGTTGAGCACAAGATCCATGCTGACACAATTAGAAAAGGTCCCAGAGTGGAGGAGGGAGATGGGTGGCGGACTGTTGAGACTGATTAGCACTGGGTGAGGGAGGGTAGATGACCCTACTTATGATCTCGAGATAGGCAGACATAACTCCAGTGGAAGAATTTGCACCGAAGGGCATCCGGGTACAGATGCTTGACTGGAGGTTCTTAGGGCTTGCTTGATTTCCAGTCTCTGCTTCCTGTTCCCGCTTAAACATGTGATTACTTGACTTTCTGCTCTTGGCATCTCTGCCTCCATGCCTGCCCAGCCATTATGGACTCTAACCCTTGGAACCATAAAACAAATAAACTCTTCCTTCTATAAGGTGCCTTAGTCACAGTGTTTTATCACAACCACAGAAGAGCAACTAATACATAGTGTAATAAAGACTACATGGCACTGTCATAAGAATAAACACAGAAGTCTTCAGTGTCTAGAATTGAGCATTCAGTATCCTTTGTAGAACTAACTGTCTCTAGGGCAGAAAGACTGATTTTTAAGAAACAGCTAGAGCAACATGATGTAGTATAAGGTGAATGCAGATTTCGAGGTAGTAATATTGAATTCTTTAAATTTAAATGCTATTGGACAAAGAACAGAAGAATCGCTTTTGAATGAAAACTTAAAGAATATGAAGAACATTCTATCATAGACAAATTGAATCATCTTACAGGTTGAAGAGAAGGCACACAAGTAGGATTATCACTGAAGTTTGAGGACCAGGAAAATGCAGTTTGGTACAGTGTTTGAGACGGGGAGACCAGTTTGGGTCATATAGAAGGTGAGGGCTTCCGAAGATGATCAGATGCAAGGGACATGGAGCAAAGACCAAGACAAGGATAGCTGCATCTTTTCATACATCCTCGAATGTGAGACAGATTGGAGGAACCTGTGTTTGGTTTTGAAGATGTTGGATTTGAAGGGTGCATATGGGCAATTCCTGAGCAGTGCTTCATTAGATGTTTGTAAATGAGATCAGAATTTATCTGTTGCTGGTGTTCAATCAGAAATCTTGGATCAAAAACAGAGGTGATAATTAAAATCATGGAAGTAAATTAAAGATCCTGGAGTAGAATGAAGTATGATGAGAAATGCAGCTGTGCTTCTCAAGGGTTCCCAGGGGTTGAAGCCAGAGGCCGAACAAGAAAATCTGGAGAAGGAAATGAATCTGATAAGGACAGTTGCTGCCCAAGTCAAAGAAACTGACAGTGTGGGATAAAACCATAGCAAATAACAATGCTATTCTTACTTTAAGACCTGAGCTTGGATGTTTATGCAGAACAAGTTGAAACAGGGAAAGGCAGAGTGAAAGACCGAAGTGGCGTCTGTTCTCTGCTTCCTGATCTGAGCCTCATGGTTCTGAAAGCAAACCCAGCAAGGAATGGGTAGAGTAAACATGCCCTTGAGCCGCTCACAGACTCCAGAGTCAGGGCTGCAGCAGTCACAGAGCCTGGTCGTGGGAGCCAGTGATCCCCTTCCGGTGATGAGAAGTGTCTGTGGGAGGTGGGAAGATCGGCAGTCCAAAAGTGCAGAGCCTGGTCGTGGGTGCCAGTGATCCCCTTCCGGTGATGAGAAGTGTCTGTGGGAGGTGGGAAGATCGGCAGTCCAAAAGTGGCCTCCGGATCATTTTCTGATTTCCTTAGATTTCTTCTGGTAGGAGGTTTGATTGCACTCTCTTCATCCTGGGTTCTGGTATTTAAACAAGCAGCGTTTTCCTTCTAGCTGTGTTCTTCACCTTACTACATTCATTGATTATTAGGGAGAGGAATATTTTAAAAATGAAGCTTGTGAGTTTAGTGGACTGTGCAAAATATGCTTTCAGTGAATGAGAAAAAGAAAAACCTATCTCCTGTTAACAGCATGCCTTGTATATCCCAAGATTAACAACGGTGCTTTACTAACAGCAAAGGTGCCATAGAAGGAAGAGGAAGTTTACCAATAAAGAGGAAGCATATGGGGCTGGAGAGATGGCTCAGCAATAAGGCACACACACTACTCTTGCAGAGGGTTTGAGTTCATTTCTCAGCGTTCATGGAGCCAAGAGCCCCTTTGACCCTGACTCCAGGGTATCTGATGTCTTCTCTGGGCACCTACACTCACATGTGTACCTCATATACACACATGTATAACTAAAAATAAAATAAAACTTTACAAAAAGAGGAAGTACTGTAGAGATGACTCAGCCCTTAAGAACCCTGGATTGTTCTTGCAGAGGACCCACATTTGGTTCCCAACACCCACACAGTGGCTAACAACCATCTGTAACTCCAGTTCCAGGGGATCTGATGCCCTCTTCTGGCCTATGCAGGCATTGCACACACATGTGCACTTACTTACATGTAGGCAAAACACTCCTATGCTTAAAATAAAATAATAAAATTTTCAAATTTTTCAAAAGAGGAAACGTACATCTTTATTAAGCTGGTTCTAGTTCCTAGAAACCTGCTCAGTACATAGTGTGGATTGTGAAATATGGACACGAAGGCTATCAGGACCCCCAGTGAGTGATGATTTTTCTCAACTTCTAAGATTAAGCAAGAGTCTGCTGGATTTGGTGAGTAAAAAGTGGACCCTGTGCTGACATTTGCCAAAGCGGCTTCAGAATAGAGCTCATCCCAGAATCCTGATAGCATCCAGCTGAAGAGGGACCGGAAAGAGGACAATTAGAAGTTATACATTTCTACAGTTATTTGGTAGAACATGCTAATGGGCCCCAGGAGTGGGGAGATTGAAGTTTGCTTTCCTTTAAATGGAACAGTGCAGAAAAGAAAATGCTCAGGATAGGGGTTCATTGGTGAGTTACATTTCTTAAGGCAGCTTTGCCTTTAAAAGAAAATTGTGATTTTTCTGCACAGTTTGTATTCTTTCTTCCTTTCTTTTTTGTGACATGGTCTCCCTAGCCCCAGCCCACCAGGAACTCATTGTGTAGACCAGGCTCCAGGATGGTCTTGATCTCACAGAGATCCACCTGCCTCTGCCTCATGAGTGCTAGGGTTAAAGGTATGTGTCACCAGTCCTGGCATTTATATTATTTCCTACTGTATTACAAATGTCACTTTGCTAGTCACTCTTCTGTCACAGTAACAAAATACCCGAGACAGTGAACTTAAAAAGAGGAAATATTTATTTTGACTCATGGGTTAAAGGTTTTGTTCCATGTTCATTTAGCTGTCTTCTTTTGGGCTTTGAGCCACATATGTATGTCAGGGCAGGAGGTTGTGACAGACCAGGCCTTTTCACTCATGGTGAAAATTTAAAAGAGATGTTCTGGAGACCTAATCCGTTGTTAGCACACTTTTCTGTCATGCACAAAGCTCAAAGCCCTATGTTTGGTTCTAAGTACCACAGACACAGAAGGTAGTGGTTTGTGCCTGTAAAATCAAGAGGACCAAAAATTCAGTGACATAGCAAGTTCCACATGTGAGACCTTGTCTCAAGGGAGGACACAAACACACACACACACACACACACACACACACACACACACACACCACTGATGTATGCCCGCATGTGAGGGGGAGAAAGCAGAGAGAGAGAGAGAAGAGAGAAAAAGAGATGGTGTCTAAGCTTTGTCCAGATGGGCCACAGGGAAACATTGCAGATTAAATTATATAGAACTCAATGGAGCAGAGTAAACCTGCCAGCTATGCCTTACATTTGACAAAGTTGGGTTACTAAAATGTAGCTTTGTAATGATAAACATCTTTATCTATTATCACTGTAAGAGGAGTTATGATTTAAGGAAATGTTTCCACTAGTTTCTATTGAATGATGTGTGGATTTCATGTGCTGTGTTTAAGGAGAATAATAAATGACATGTATGTTCTTGTTCCATTCTTTCTCTTGTGTTAAACAAATCAATTTACTAAAAACACAAGGTAGGTCAACTTTTAATTTTTACTTTGAATAGAAGTGCTGAGAGCGTGGGGTTGGGTCTTGTTGACAGACAGGAACAGTAGAGCTGGCCATCAAACTTCAGAAAAAAAATCAAACACTACGACTTTTGCATTTATATGCCTACTAATTAAGAAATTACATGATATTGCCATAGCAGCAGAGACAATCTTCTTGAACACTTGTTTTATGCCTGCAATAATAAACAGTGGGGTCTTTAGGAATAAAAAACTCAGACCCAAGACAGGCAAGGCAGATAGACATTGGCACCTAACTGAGCACACTGGGGTGATATTTAGATTTGCAAAGTTGACATAAACAGATACAATTACATTTGTTAATAATATATAAATTAACCTTCTAACTGTATAATGCTAACAAGAAGGCTTAAAAAGTTTTTCTGAAATCTGTTGTACACATTGGTATTAGTACATTATTCTTTCATGGGCAAAACTTCTGCTACCTCTTCCTGGTATGCTCAAAGAAGCCAAGCTGAGAGATGTTGGTTCTGCTACTATTGAGATGAACAGGGCTCATGGACAAAGTAGCACTCTCTTGTGGTCCCCTTGGTCTGTGTATTAAAATGCAGAAGTTTGGTTTCAATTCCTGGGGAATCATTCTATCGTCGGCACTGAGGGACCTCATGAAATGCTCAGATGAACTTTATTGGACTCTTCTGACGCAAGGGAGATGAGGAGAAGCAGAGGAGTATTCACCCATCGTATTTCTTTTGAGTCTGTGTCTCAAACACAGATTGTGCTTGTGTGACCTCATAATAGTACTGATGGGATGAAACTGAAATTTGAGGAGGATTGTAGGTGAATTTACTGAATATACGTCACAGTTTTTAAAGATTTGTTTCTGTTCTTCTGTTGACTAGGTGCCTTCACTCAGCATCCCTGCCTTTCCTTGACAGATGAACTTCCTTTTTTGCTGTTTTTTTAATTTTATACTTCTGATAGAACCACCAAATTCCAGGTGGCAGCACCATTCTGTGATCTCTCTCTGCCTCCCATCTCTCTCTCCTTCTTCCTCTCTCTCTCTTCCTCTCTCTCCCTCTCTCTGTCTTTCTCTCCCTCTCTCTCCTCTCTTTCTCTCCCTATCTTCTCTACTTCCCTCCTCTTCACGTCTCTCCTTTTGCTTTTTCTCCCACCTTCCTCTCCTCCCTGACCACTTCCTTTCTCTCTCCATGAGTTACATATTTTAATCTTCTTCTACCATCATATGATTAATTATGTCATTAACATATTTTCGTTTTTAGTATATTTCTGCAGAGAACATTTAATATTCTTTTGTGGCTACAAAACTAAATTCTTGAGCATACTGTCAAGACTTTAGTGTTTTAAGCATAAGCTCATATTCCAAAAAATATATATTCATGATCCCCTAGCTGAACCATCTTTCTAACAGATATTCACCATTATTCGTTCAAAACCTACTTCTGTCTTGCCTTCACTGGTATCCTTTTTGCTGTCATTGTAGGATACTATGTATGTGGTTCTCAGACCAACAGCAGGAAACCCCTTCCTCATCTGAGCTCTGTCCTAACTTGCACAAGTATTCCAACTCACTATCCTCCGAAAGTCAATAGTCTCTTCTTTGTACCTCCATTCTCTAGTATTTTATCTCAGAGTTGTGGCTGTTTGATGTTTTGACTCTTTTCCTCATTCAACAACGTGTATTTTCAGCTGTGAATGTTTTTAAAGCACCTATACGCTTTCTGTATCCTAATAACCATACAGAGATACAGAAGTTGGATGAATATTCTGTGGCGTGCTTGTTTTGAGCAATGCTCTACCACAGCAAGTTCTACACAGTAGCAAATGTGGGAAATTTTTAAAAAATAATTTCTGTTTTATTCCGTATGTAAACAAGCAAATAATTATTCCCTAAAACCATAAAACACAGTTCTACATTCAGATATGCATTTGGTCAGTAATCCTCCCACATGGGACATTGCAGTGATAACTGACTCCATGGACAGTATACCAGACGAAACCATCATGTGAAGTCCTTATTAAGTTTCTAAATTGCACTGACTGCCCAGAAGTACTACAGTCAGGTATATTCTCCTACTTCGTATTTGTATTTCTCTTGTCACATTGCGGTGTATGTGGTTTGCATTTCTGCTTCCTTTCACCCTGTCCAGGTTCATTTTCAGAAGAGTTGGAACCACAGAAGCTGAATGATTTGGGGTTTGTTTTGAAATGCAGTTTCCAGGTATTATCTTTTTTATAATTGTCATTTAATAGCTATATGTTTTGTTATATTTATAATATTTTGATTATTTGCGGTTTCCATTTGTCAACAGTTTAGAAATGAATACCTGTGACAACCGCTTTTCGCCAATAATGAGCATTAATTACATTCAACGAGTTGTAAATACTTATCTGAAAACTGCGGTGCTCGTGACCATGTTGCTTGCTGTAATCCTTCGGCAGTTTATAAGACTTATTTTTTCTTTCTAGGTTTTATTGAGACAGGGACTCCCTCTAGCCCCAGCTGGCCTGGCTCTCACTGTGTGGTCCAAAATGGCCTCAATTTCACACAGATTTGTTGCCTCAGCCTCCCAAGTGCTGGAATTAATGCTGTGTGCCACGGTATCTGGCTTATCATGGGACTTCTTGAAGTACTTATTTACATCAAATTCTTCCAGTGTCTTGCTAGCAAAGTATACTCTTTTTCAATTTAATTAGCAAGAAATGTAAAGTATAAACAGCTACTTATTTCCTAGATGTTTTATAGAACTGATAGTTATTAATAAAATGCCATGTATATAAATGTTATCTCTATTTCGGAATGTCTGTGTGTATGTGACTTTGCATGCGTGTTTGTGTGGTGTATGTCTGTGTGTGTGTGTGTGTGTGTGTGTGTGGTGTATGTCTGTGTGTATGTGTTTCTGTGTGCTTACTTGAGTGCAGCTGCCTATGGAGGACAGAAGAGGGCACCAGATCCCCTGTAAGTGGAGCTAGGAACTCAATCCTCGTCCTCTGCAGAAGCACAAGTACTGCTAATTACTCTGTTCAGTAACTCCCAGATCATCTTCATATAGATGTATGTGTTCTGGGGACTGTTAAATATCTTGAGTTTTTCATTTTTTTCATTTTTGTTTTAAAGCTTGTCTTCAGGTTTTCAAATACAACATTCTCATGGATTGTGAAAAATTCAACCATATTTTATGTACATTTGCAATTATGTTACTCATGACCTCTGCTTTTAAAATATGAATTCTTCCTAGATGTAGTAGGGCATGCCTGTAATCACAGCACTCAGAAGTTTGGGGCAGGAGGCTCAGGATTTTCAATCTGCGTTGGGCTACATGGCAAAAGCCTGTGTCTTCAACTCTTTCTAGCGAGGCTTCTTCTTGCATTAGATGGTAATTAACACAAAGATCCACAACACATCAACTTGTAGAGAATAGGAGACTGTGGAGTGCTCAGCCTTGAATGAGACACCTAGATCACACCTTTTCCTTCTAAGACTCAAAGATCATTATGGAAAAGGGGCAGAAAGACTGTAAGAGCTGGAGGTGGTGGATGAATACAAAGAAACCATGTTACCTGGACACAACAGAGTAATTGCATACATGAATCAACAGCTCTGGTCACAGCATAGATTGTGGAAGCTCAAGCCAAACAAAGACCCAACCTGGAGGAGGGAGATGGGCAAGAAGCCCTACCCCTAGCTGAAGAGCTCCTGACACTTGATAGTTGCTGGGAAAGGAAGAATGAAGTTACTTTATGAATGTGATGTCTGGTATATTGACCAGGCTCCAAGAGCATTTAGAGAATGCAACTTTGACCAAGAGGTCTTCAAAAATGATTAAACAAACAAAAACTTTATAGTGAAGTTTGTGATGTGGTGGCAGGTAGGAGGGTGTGAAACAGGAGGGGATAAGAGATGTGTCTCACTGCGATCAGAACACATTATATGACATTTCAAACAAGAGATAGAATATCTTTTGAAGATCAAGGTTTGGAGTTATATTATTTTTAGTTTTAACTTTTAAATATCTTATTGTAGCTAGCTAATTAAAATTGAGAATAACTTGTAGAAAGCAACCATGGAAAAAATGTACTTGACAATTTAATTTTCAGTGCACAACATCTTTCTAGGCATAAAAAGAATATATTTAAAGAAAATATACTGATAGATTGAATATGAAATAATTTAAAATGTACAAATAATCCAAAAAACAAACAGGTAAATTGTTCACAAAAATGTTCAAGTATACAACAGACACATTCTTAGTCTATTTACTAGTTAGTCAGTTTTGCAAATCAATCGATAAAATGCCTCAAATAAGTGGCTACATTTTTTTTTTCGTATAGAACTTTTATAATATGTGACAATCCGTAAAGCTTTGTCGTGAGGCAAAACAGCTTTGAAAATCACACACAGTCATAAAGCACACATGGTGAGGTAAAAGGCTGTGGCACTGGAGTTTCATCTGCATTGGTGCTCAGTGAGGTGCAAACTTTCCCGTGTCAGGCCCAGAAGACAGAAGCACATGACATGGACCTCTCAAGGAGTCACAGAACCACTGAAACCCTTTGTTGTGCTGTTTCAGCTGTTTCATTGCAGACCCTGTCGTCGTGATTTGTACTTTTTTATATGTAATCACATAATAATTCTGTGTTACCTTCCCCTCAGCGTCTTTTTTTTGCAGGATACTGAACTATTAAGTTTTTGGTTTAAAAGTTTAAATTGATTAATGTATAAAAGGTCCTTGTGCCAGTGAAAATGGCTGCTAAATAGTTCGGTGCTTGTTAGTAAGACAAAATGGCATTACCATAGCTATCTACCTGTCTGTGGGTAGATAGACATGCGCAGACCTACGCAAATATAGTGCTGTTTCAGTCCCATCTCAGAGACCAGAAGCACATGACATAGTTTCCATGACAAAGATCACAACAAACAAAAACGAAAGCCCCTTCCACCTTCCCAAGACTTTTAACACTGTTTTATCACTAAACTGAGGCTCAGTATTAAAATAAATATTTTTATACTGTAGAATTACTCTCCATATTTGTGTATAAACATCTTAAGACATCAAGTTAATGACATTTATTATGCAAATGATATCTGCTTATAAAACAGTAAAAATACTCCGTATCAGTTTACCTACCAAATACTTTATATTAGATCTCATGGGTCTTTCCCCTCAAAACTGTAAAAACTCAAAATAACAGAGAATGTGAATAAGATAAACACACTAACCACCTCCTACTGGAACTTTCCAAAGTACGCTCCCTGGAAAACTTTTCCTGCTCAATTCATCCATCTTGAAATGAAGCTCTTCAGCATTTTTAGCTTTTTAAAATGTAAAACTAAATACAGTAAATTTTTTGAGGGTTTTATTTTTCATGGTCTAGCCTATACTCTTACAATGTAAATGCTCAGAAGAAAAGAAATCAATCCTACAACCCAAAAGTTGACAGTGGAAAATCAAATCTGTCATTCTGAGGCTGCATGTGGCTAGCAGAACTTTCTAGTTTTTAGTTCAGCAGCATGTAGCATTCTCCTACTTCAGAAGAGACAAGTTTCTAATCATAATGCACACTGATCTTGTTCATATACAAAAGAGCCCGCAGGAGAGCTGCAGCCCTCAGAGATGCAGTGTTATTAAACATGTTCAGATAACGGGCTAGGCCCTAAGATATCAGAGTGGCTCCCCGTTTTCTTTCTGGAAGAAATAAGCTATTTTGGAAGAGACACACCAAATCCCAAAAGAAGCATGCCTTTTCTTTTAATCCTTGAATATAATGTTAATATAGGTAAAACTAGGTTAGAAAGTGCATTGTAAGTAAATAAATAAATCTCTAAAACTCCAAGGTGAGTCGGCAACCATGGATTTTGCTTTGACAAAGTCCTTCAAAAAGAGAAGAGTCTACAGTACAAACTTTGTTACACAGAAACTACTTAAAAATTATGAAATGTGAGATGAAGCTTAAAAGTCACCACACCCTTACACAACTTCTGGAAGCTGAAACAACCTAACCCTCACCCATGCTTGCAAAGCGCTTTAAGACATGCTTTCAGGGACTGTGTTACAGTGAGGTGCTGTACCACCTGTGAGACAGAAGCCTGCTCACACAGCATGTTTGAAGAAAACCCCTTTGGATGTATTCCGCTTTTCCCAGCTATCCTGCGGGATCATTGCCAAGATATATATATATATATATATATATAGCATATTTCTTCAAGATCTTATTAGAACATTCAGTAAGGTGTGAAGTCAAGATTGCACTTGATACAGTACAACTGCAGCCCCATCTCATTTACCAGTATCTCAGTTTCATGTTATAAAAAAGAAAAAGCATGTGAATAAACAACTCAAACCTTTTTGAAAAATTCAAAGTAACTACAAGTTAAGGAACTGAATCACATGATATTAGAGTTATTAAACAATCAAGATGCATTAAAGCTGGTTAGTTATGGTTTGGGCACATTACAGTAAATGTGAACTTACAAACTACAGTCCTAAAATTAACTTTCTCATCTGAAAATTCAACTGCTTTCAAATAGCCCCATTGTCAGCAACAGGCTGATTATAGCAGAGGAAAAAAACCATCCATGTACAGAAAAGATCACCTCTTCAAAAAGTAACTGTCATATTCTAGCACTTTCATTTTCATGTTAGTAAGGAAATATAACTTTCCCCAAAGTAGTCGGCTATAAAGGTTATTGAAGTAGTCAGTAGTCAGTATATATAACTGACATTGATAACATTCACTCTTTTTAAAACAAAAATCTACATTGTCTTCACAAAGCATAACCCTTCTCCATTTTTAAATTTTTAATAATTTTATTATAGTGAGGAAAAATGAAATTTAGCAATTGTGGCAAATGAACCATGAAATTGGACATTTTATTATTTTGTTCTTTTGTGAGTCATTTGTGCACTTTTATTATATTTGTTTATTGCATTGTGTGTATGTGTGTGTTCTATGCCCGGGTGCCTGTGCTACTGTACACATGTGGATGTTAGAGGACTGCTTACAGGAGTTGGTTCTCTCTGTCTACAAGTGAATCCCAGACGATGAGCTCCGATGTTCAAGCTTGGTGGCAGACAGCTTTAACTGATGAGCCATCTTGCCAGCCTGCAGGTCATTTTATCCTTAAGATTTGTTCATACTTATTGACTATGCCATGATATATAATTGAATGTATATATGTATTTTGAAAAGATTATTGTCCGAAATGAACAGCAGATTACAAATCTCTAGTGGTAGATCAAATCAAAAGGTAGAGCAAGCTTCAGATTCTAAGGCATTTTTTAAACAACCAAAGAATATGATTAGGAGATGTTTAAACATTTATTTTTGGTGTTTTCCAGGTTCCTCTATGGCTGTACATTTTCAATTCTGTTGAAGGATTGAGAAAATGCCATCGAAGTTCCCATGATCAGAACTGCCTAGTTATAAAATATCATGAACGTTGGAAGGAAGTTTCAGAGAAATAGCTCTCAAGGTGTCCCCTGCTTTAGGCCTGTGTTGTGCTGAGTACACAGTACATTCTAGCAGGTGCAATGTAGATAGAGACTTTTCAGTGGACTCACTGACCTACAGTCATAGGCTCTGAGCAATGTCTGCTAAAATAGGGGAGGTGTGGGACTGGAGAGATGGCTCAGCAGTTCTCCCTGCTCTTGTAGAGGACCTGGGTTCGATTCCCAGCACCCAAAGGTGGCTAACAACCTTCTTTAACTCCAGTTCCAGGGCATCAGACACCCTCCTCTGAGGACCCTGCGCCATACAGGTGCACTTATACACATGCGGGTAGTACACTCATACACCTAAAATTTTTAAAAAAATAATGAAAAAAGTAGAGGAGGTGTTGACACTTGTCCAGAAAAATGAGAAGAAAACTACGCACATCCGATCATCAGCTTCGTTTTCTCAGGTAGCTTTGCTTTCCGAGTTTGTTTTGTAAAGAGATGAGTGATGAAATCAGTCGGTTGAAACTTCGGGTTGTTACTATGCAGACAGGCTGATGCAGATCCCGTCTAATTGTCCAGAAGGCCACATTCCCTCTTATCCTGAGCTTTACTGAAATGGCAACTTGATGTACAAAAGGGGCAGGTATTCCTGATTCCAGAATCCCATATAAATATACTTAATTGAATTTTATGTGTATGTGTATGCCTGTGTGTGTGTGTGTGTCTGTCTGTCTGTGTGTGTGCATGCACACGCGTGAGTGTACCCCTGGAAGATGGAAGCAGGTATTGGATCCCCTGCAGCTGGAGTTATAGACAGGAACCAAACTGGTCTTCTAAAAGTGCAGAATGGTGCTCTTAGTCGTTGAGACATCTATTCAGCTCCTAGAATTCCATTTTGGCAAACTGTGACACATTTTCTGAGTAATAGTGTTCAGCATGAATAACAATGAAAGCAAATATCTAAGATCTAATTACATCTATACCCGAGGGTCTGTAAAGCCATGTGCGTTTGTGTGGGTTGTGTGTACACCCAGGCTGTGCTTTCAGCTCGTCGCCCTCTTTTACACCCTGTTGTAGAATCTAGTGGTGGAGGTACCTGGATGTCTCTGGACCTTCCTGCTCTGTGTTCTTTAAATGGAATTCTCAGGTGCTCCCTGCACTCCATCACTGTTAGCTAACTGGTCTAGCCTCTCTTTTGGGCTTCTTTTTATGAACAGGTAAGGAGCTTAACATCTCTTCTGGAAATATCTCTGGTGATGCAGGGCTCCCTGACTCAGTGATGTCACCTGCTCCCCCACTTCCAGTGTTCCTGCTGTGCAGTGATTATCATTTCTAGGGAGCCATGAACCTCTAAATTTGTTATGGATAAACCTGTTTGCTCCTGGACATTTCCCTGAGCTTTTCGGGAATTTTTCCATCTCTTTCCTTAGAAAGCTCAGCCCAGTCTTTAACCCTTTCACCTTCATGCTGTGCTTGATGTTCTTGTATTCTACTTAATCTTTGTCTTCTTATTCTTTTTTACAGAAAGATTTACTTTAATTATGTTTCTGTGAATTTATGTCTTTGTAAGTGTATACTACATGTTTGTAGGTATTTCTAGAGGCTTAAAAAGGGTCAGAATTCCCTGGATCTGGAGTTACGGTGGGTTGTGAGTTGCTTGATGTGGGTGCTGACAACAAACTTAGTTCCTCTGCAAGAATATCAAGTGCTTCTAACCACTGAGATATCTCTGCAGTCCCCAATCCTTATATGAATACTGTAAGAGTATCTGTGATTGGTGTGTGTGTGTGGTGTGTGTGTGTGTGTGTGTGTGTCAGAGGACAACCTCAGGTCCCATCCCTCAGGTACACCTCACTTTTCTTTTTTGAAGAAGGGTTTGTCACTGACCTGGACTTCACCCAGCACTGTAGGCTGACTGGTCAGTGAGTCCCCAGAGCTCCTTTTCCATAGTAAGAGCATTGGGATTCAGAATGGGTCTCTCCATTCATGGTTTTATGTTTCTTTAATATGGGTTCTGGAATTCTAACTCAGGTCTTCATGGCTGCAAGGCAAGCACTTGACTGACTGGGCCATCCCTAGATTTGGGGAGCATTATTATTTTTCAATTTTACTATCAGGGTGAGCACAATTGTGTATCTGACTTTAATAACATCCAGCTTTAGAAGAAACTTGACTTTCTGGCAGGAAAACTGAAGTGGTTTTCTTTAGGAACCATGCAGGTTTGATGATCAGGTTTTATTCTTGCTCAGACTGAGGAAGTTCACCAGGCAGAAAAGGCCATTTGCTACCCAAAGCACATGAAAGTAGATCTTGGTAACAGGCAGGACCACTTTTACTTTTAGATAAATACTCAGAAATACTCACTTGCATCGTTGACACCTAATGCCCTACAAGGTTGTAATAATTCTGTTCAATGTACATTTGTTGGATCACCCACTGTGTCTGTTTTCTCCAGGCCCGGGGAAGTTGTGCATATGGCTTACTGGAATGCCAGTATCCCTCTCAAACTATGCTTTTGGAGAGTAGGATTTTGTAATTTTATTCTCCAAACACAAGATCTAGGATTTCTTTCCATGTGCATGCCTTGGTTCGTTTTTCTTTAAATAATATAACAACGACTGGTTTTACTTTTTGTAGGAAAAGGGCATGACTGTATTTGGACTGAGAAAAATTTCTGTTTGAACTCTGTTTTTTCAATATATAAGCAAGATATTAAGGTAACACTAAATGTTTCTAAACACCAAGGTAATTTGTAAAAAGAAAATAAGGGCACAAAAATCTAAATCAATGTTTGTCAAGGTTTATTACCATAATGTTCCAGACACAGTGGTTTCTTTGTGGTTGGCAATGCAGCAGTAGTTGCATGACTATTAAAGATTATTCAGAGAAGCAACTTGTCAGAGTATAACTGGAACCATGCTGCCCATGGCCCCCTGCTTAGGATGACTTCACTTCCTGTTTCTCTAGCTAATGAAGCAATGAATTCATTAGAAACCATAGTTAGAATTTTGAATTTTTCCTCAGGCCAGTGAAGTGTGTCCTTCAACGTGCAGCATAAAGCAATTGTAAGAAGAAACAGCTGATGTGCCACAGTGTGCATGTTGCTAAGCTTTGATGTTCAATAACTTTGCCATAGTGTATTTTGGACTTAAAATATTTTCAATCCATGCTGGGCTTATCTGGACTCTATCCCATCATAAATCAGACAACATCTGTATAAACTGGTATCACCATGAACCTTAAACTTACTGCTCTTTTATGCTCTAAAGCTATTATAATTTTCTTTTAATCTCTCCATCCCTACGAGAAGTTGAATTGTCAGCATTAATAATAGCAGGAGAGTTGGGTTTTGTTACAGTTATTGAGGAACTGGTTAGCTGTAACAGTGATATCAAATATATAGAGAGGATAGATGATAGATAGAAGATAGATAGATAGATTGATAGTGACTAGAATGAGTAGAAAACAGAAACAATATGATCTTAAAAATCTAGCTGACTTTAGAGCAGAACGACAGGTAGCCCTGGACACGGTGACATTCCAGAGGAACTCAGAACATGAGTAAAATCAGGAAAGCAGAAAGAATGCAGTGAGGCTTGAATGTGTGGTTGACATTGAGGTCGTGTGGGCTGTGATGGGAAGAAGGCTGGGGGAATGCCTCACAGGGTACTGAGTGCTAGTCTGCAGGATCTGATTTTACATCTATTCAAGGGGAAGCTGTCTAATTAATGTGTCTGAAGCGAGACACATGAGTGTGCCAAGTGCCGATCAAAGTGGGGAAAGGTGGTGGCAGAGAAATCAATTAATTGAGTCTGTTGGAGTGAGACAGGTGAGGCTTTCTGAGTTTCTACCTGGGGCCACTGTACTGAAGAATGGAATAACCTGGAGCACGGATATGCTAAGTCGGAGTCAAGATCAATGAGTTTCTCTCAGGCATGAACACATCCAAATCATTGCACAGATAATGGTTAAGAAAAGACTAGCTAGGCAGGCACAAGTACAGCAGACAGAGAGACCTGGGAGTCCAAGAGGACCATATGGCGAATGTGAGTCAGCAGTGTTGTGCTGTTATTAAAAAACAGAAGCAGCACTATGGGGAAATATATTAATAGGAGTGAGGCATGGGGACAGCGGGAAGTAGCCTCTCTGCTCTTTGCAAAATGGTGCAGATGTCTGGGGTTTGGGGGACTCTGTTGGCCTCACATTTCAAGACCATGTTTAGAAAGTACAAAGGGGTCCAGCACAGCCTGGTTCAAACCATAGGATATTTAGGATTAGTTGGCATCCTAGGTGTTCCAGACAAAGCAAAGGTTAAATCACAGTACATTTTTTTGGCAAAATGAGATACATGGACATAATTGATGTGAATTCTAACAGCACAGAGAACTAGGGTTTCAAAAGAAATTGCCCCTTCAGGAGCTAGCATTATTCCTAATTCTTTCGAATTTGTATCTTTATGTTGTAATCTGGGGCTTGATTACAGGGTATAGAGAAGTTTAAAAATGTCTCCTTTACCCTCTCCTGGGGCCCTGTTCTCACTCAGTGTCCTGATCATGTGACTTCTTAAGAATGATTTTGTGGGTTACTCTTGCCAGTGTTTGGAAGTCCCTGAGATGCAGCTGAGAGCAGTTGTCCAATGATTCCCAGTCACTAGGTGGGGCCACCCATAGCGCATGGAAATCAGATGTGGTGTAATGTCAACAGTGCCCACTTCTTGACCTGGTTGACACTGTTATTTATAGAGCTCTGCTTAGCCTGACTTGTGGAGGAGGCCTCCTCTGACTCTTTAGCCTTGTCAGGATTCCTATCGCATGTTGTCGGAGAACTCATCCTCATTAACAGTTAGACATTATTTTACTGATAATTCCGTCATGCTAGTCCACCAGACCTCAGCCTCTAGGAGGATAGGAGTTAAGTTTGCGTTTGCTAGCTGGTATCTTCCAGGCATATTTATATAAGTTATTTATACAAGTTCTAGTTGCATGAAGGAATAGTTATGTCTGTATCACAGGAGGGAAAGGTGTAAGAGATGGAAGGAATGCAAGAATACAGGGAATTTCGGGAGGGTAGGTTTAGACTGTTCAAAAAGATGGATCATGGAAAGTTAATTGACCTGACTGAAGCAGAGAACAGAACAGTCGGAAGTGACGGGAAGGGAGTGGTGGAGACAGGATGCTCAGTATGGAGCTGATACAGATGTCTAGAAGAAGCTTCTAATTTTCTATAGCACAGTAGGTGAACTGTAGTGGTCAATAACTAATTGTTGATTTCAAGGTAGTTACTATTTTCTAAGGTTTGTCAACAACAAAGAAATGATAAATATTTCTAGTAATAGATACACTAGTATCTCTGACCTGATAATTATATATTATATACATTTACTAAAAATCTGTGCATTCTGTGGGCATGTACAGTTATTGGGTGTCCACTAATAATTTTAAGGGTATTTATTAACAAAATTTTAAAACATGCTTTTTCTAAAAGGAAAATGAAACCAAGAGACAACATAGTTCAATGGACAGAAGTAGAAACTCTTCCTATGTCCAAATCTTGACTCTGCCTTGTACTAGTATAGAGAAGTTACTGAGTCTCTCTGTGTCTGAGCATTCTGATCTGTATGATGGATAACAACTGGTACTCTGTTCATTAAGGTTGCTAAGAGACTCAAAGACTTGATGTGTGTAAAACTCCTTAACCACTGTCTAGCACAAAGTATGTATGCTTATAGAACCTTAAAATAAATAGAACAGAAGCAGTTTGACCACTTGATCTAACTGGTCTTCATTAGCTCACTCAGGAAATAGCCTTAGCCAAGAAAAGACTATCCATTGTATTACTTTAATCATTTATAATATAGTGCTACTGGGTGGCCTAGATGCCACTTGTTTTATAAAGACAACTAAATTATTTTATCCATTCCTCAGGATAAACCTTTCAGTATTGCCACACACCCTAAGGTAGCACAATAAACAATGGACTTCATTAAATGCAGCTGAAGTTTATAAATATTTATATGATGTTTATAACTGAATCAAATGTGACTCATTTTCTGCAGTATTAATAAAGCCACATATGAAATTAAAAGATTATTTGATTCTGTTACTTTGCTTTGCGTAGTTTCAGATGCTATTCAACTTTTCAGTGATCTCCGTCTGCTTATCTGAGTGTTTTTTAGTCCTGATGCAAACACAAGATTGACCAGGGACACTGCGGCAGATGCCTTAGAAAGTGTTACTTTTGCTCAGGAGCTCTTAGATGGCTGTGTTAACTGTTTAATTTTCATATACTTTTGGTTAAAATCTTTTGATTTGTCTGTTAGGATTCCTGTCATATGCTGCGACGAACTCCTCATTAGCAGTTACATACTCATCTGACTATACTGCCAACATGCCATTATTTCTGGATTCACATGGTAGTCAGTACAACTGAAGATCTCAGTAAAAGTGGCCCCATTCTGTACCTGTTAAGAATTTTTCTCCCACATGAGAAATTATGTCATGTTTTTGTTCTTTCGATGAAGGCTTTATTGAGAGCACTCATGTGATTTATATGTTTTTTAATTTTATAGAAAATGCCCAGGAACCAGAGCCTGAAGGACAGTTCTTTGTCAATTTTTAAATCAAAATTATAAGTGTCATCATCTGTGTGTGTTAAATGAGTATTTTCAATCAGCCCTAAAAGTGTATATCACATAGACTTACATGCATATTTATATGTGAACAACATGTACGTAGAGGACATAATAACATTGAAGACATTTGTCATATAACTCATATTCCTAAGGCTTATGAGTTAATTGAGAGATAATTTGAGTCTTGTTTCTCAGCCTACTGATTGGAACCTTTGAGAACATTTAAAAATTGCATTTCCCCAATCTGTTTATTTTTATGGCATATCCGACTAGTTACTTGTGGTGATAATTTTTCAAAATGAGGAAAATGAACAACTTTACTCAACTAAAAGCTTTCTGGCCTTCTAATTTCTTCATTTTTCTTTAGCATATTAAAATACTGTGCTTTATATTACCATAAATGGAAAGCTCCAGCCTGTCATATGAAAGTCTTTTATATTGTGTGACAATATTCTCAGCACTGTTACACTCAAGATATCCTGGGAGTTTCCTCTGGCAGCTATAGTTTCCTCTGCAGACAGAAGCACCTTCCATTATTAAATCCCGAGTCTTTAAGGTCCAAAGAGAGAAATTTTGCTTTCCAAATGCACTGCTACATTATCTGACATTAAAGGAAAAGACTCATCCTGAAATAAGAATCCTATTTAGGATTCTGAGAGTTCTGTAAACTTAAGGAGCAAAACTGACTTTCGATTCTTGTGCTAATTGCCTTTTTCGTTCTTGGGAATTAAAAGTATTGAAATTTAGGTTGCAAGTATTTAAACTTCCCTCCTTCCCTCCCTCCCTTCCTCTCTCCCTGTTCTCTCTTTCTATCTCTCTGACTCTCTCTTTAATTTTTGAGCTTTTGAGTGAAATTTTAGATTTGAATCAGCTCCATTCCTGGGCAGCACTGGATAGGTTTAATTACCATGTTTTGAGCACTGATTTTACTTATTGTAAATGAATAACAGTTTGAATTGTTAGCGTAGGATTAGAATAAATGCACATGGATAAAATCACAGTATAGCACCTACAGTGTTATCACGATTTCACAGATGTTGCATTGGAGTGGAAACACTTCAGTTTGGGTAATCTGTCTAGGTAACACATAAATATAAGCACATGGATTTATTCTAAGAAGACAAAGCCACTGTCCTGTAAATTGATTAAAGAAATGAATGATTTCTTTATATTTTGTAATCTTGTTAATCATTTGTCATGGAACAATTTTATTCTTATGGTAATGTTAAGAATTCAGAACAAATTATGGGTCAGTGGGATGGCTCAGTGTATTAGGTGCTTGCCATCACACCTGGCAATCAGAGTTCTAGACCCAAGACTCACACGATAGAAAGAAAGAACTGACTCCTGAAAGCTGTCCTCTTACTTCCACATGCCCACCGAACACTGTGATGTGTGTATCTACAGTATGTTCACACACAAAATAAATAAAAATTTAAAGGTAATTTTAAAAATTTTTAAATAAATTATGAGAACACTGTAGAACCTAAGTAAATTTAATGAATACTATTATAATTTATGTACATTTTCTATCCATTTCAAAATACAATTTAAATTTTTTAAAATTAATTTTATGTGTATGAATGTATTGCCTGCACATATATAAGTGCACCCATGTCATGCAGTGCTCATGGATGTCAGAAGAGGGCATTGGATCCCCTGAAACAAGTTATGGAAGGTAGATAGCTTCCATCTGGGTGCTGGGAAATGAACTTAGGTTCTGGGAACCAAATCCGGGTCCTATTCAAGAGCAGACAATGCTCTTAATGGCTGAGCCCATCTCTCCAGCCCCTTGGTTTTAATTTTTACAAAATAAATTAACACATATTTACCTGTTTTATTATTTTAGCTTGAATCCAGAAATAATTAATTTGGTTTCTTGGGACAGGTTACTCATGTAACCCAGAATGACTCTGAACTCTGTATGTAATCATACTAGCCTAGCACTCTTGATCCTCCTGCCTCTTCCTCCAAGTTCCACCATACCGAAAGTGCTGTAGGGTTTTAGAATCATTTTAAAGTTGTGGTAGAACTGTTATGTCTTTTGTTTACTGTTTGGTCGCTTCACTTTTTCTGTTTTTCCATTAAACTACATTTATGAAGAGTAAGTTAATGTTAAGACTTCTTTAAAAATCATGTAACTGGTCTGGAGAGATGGTGCAGAAATTAAGAATACTGGCTGTTCTTGCAGAAGACCTGGGTTTGAATCCCAGACCCACATGGTGGGTCAGCTGTCCATAACTCCAGTTCCAGGGTATCTGATGCCCTCTTCTGTCTCCTGAGGGCGTTGCATGACATGGGTACATTTACATACATGCGAGAATAACACTCCTAGCCATAAAATTAGAAAATAAGGTATCACAAAAAGACATTTCACAAATCGCAAAACCATGAAGTCTTTATGTTTAGTATAACCCGTAAAAGAACACTGTTAACTTAGAAGTGGTACATTCAAATTCTTATTTAATGACTAATCACTGTTGTATACTTCTACATAAGAATGCTGGTGAGCATAGTTTAATGTTTTCTTATTTCAAATATTATTACTTTAAGATAGCTGTACCTTTCTAGTTATGAAACTGGAAGTTGGAAATAAACATTTTTTACTCATTTATAGAATGTTTGGCCACTTTCAGTCTTACAATTACTTTTAATAACTTCTTCGATTATCTACACCTAGGCCTTTTTAATGTGTCAGTTTTATGTATTACTAGCCTTCCATTGTTGAGCATATATGGACCTGTGATTCTATAATGGCAATTACTTCATATGCTATACAGTGTTACAAAATTATCTAATACTCACATATTGTATGCATCTGTATATCCAGGAACATTCTGTACTTTATCCTGAAATCATGCTTATGTTAACATTAATTTGGGTGTATCAGAGAGTAAAATATGACTTTGTGATTTAAATTCCTAGCTATATAGTATTAAAGTAGTAAATCACAATAGCTAGATTATTTTTGGATCAATGGAGAAGATCAGCTTAGGCAAAAATGTCAGGAAGATTCAAGTTTGAGAAATAACATTTTTTATTGCTTTCATTTATTTATTTATTTTTTATTTGTGTGCATTCATGGGTGCAGCTGTATGTGTCCCAGTTACCTCAGTGTGTATGTGGAAGTCAGAGGATAGCTTCGGGGAGCTGGTTATCCTTTCACCATGCAGAGCTTGGCATCTAATTCGGGTTGGGTTTGGCAGCGAGCATTTTTCCTCTTTGAACCATCTCGCTGGCCCTGGGGATTGCTTTAATGAATAGAGTGATAGCTTTGATACAATTGAGTTATATGTAAGTTACATCTAAAATAATCCCTAATATTTTATATTTAAAAGATAAAACGTGAAATGACTTTCTTGGTTTAGGAACCAATGAATATGGCTTTCTTGGTTATTTATGTATTTATTGTGAGGCAGGTGAAGCAAACTTAATGGGATAAAGACTTTAATCTTATGGGAATTAATAAATATGATTGAGTGCATGAAATCTTGTGGAGGGCTATGGGGACATGAGTGGGTGGTCTAAATTTATTCAATCTCTATTATATGCAAGCCACAAAAAAACTTATATACATTTAAAAAGACTTTAATTTTTAGGTGTTGACTCAGACAGTCTCTTTGGTGCAATGTCTGTGGTCTGAAGATTCCTAGTTTCTGAGCTGGAGGGGCTCCAGAGAGTCCCTAAGTTTATGTGACTTTGAAAACAAGTAATTTTCAAATTTCAGCGACATCACTATATACTAAGTATTAGTCATTTGGTAAGAATGTTTACAAGATCTGAACTATATACTGTTGATATTAACATTGATTTTTGTGTGGAGCTCAGAATACAGATGAAGCACTTCATAAATTCTGAAGAACACAAAGGAGAATGATAAGCAGATATTCAGAGCCCAAGCTGCCTAAAAAAGAGGTTGTTTCTTGTTCTCTTCTTACTCAGGTAGGCTGAGTTTGTCATAGGAAGCAGGTGACTGTCAATCATAAAATTCCTATCAAAGGACATCTAACTTGTTCTGAAGAGGTAGATGGTCACATTTTCTTCCCAGCTGGAGCACATTGGTTATCTTGTATTATAAAATGGGGTAGGAACACACCAAGACAGTCCTGAGGAAAAAGAAAGTGAATGCACCATTTCCAAGGGTCTGCTCAGGAATGGGTTCTTTGACCAAAGCATGTCATCCAATCCTCTCAGTGGTGTGAGGAGGAGATACTGTCCTGCTGATGAATGCATTGTGCCTTAAATGCATAACTACAGCTAAGGTCCCATTATGAATTCTTGCTTATCATGTGAATTCCCTTCTTTATTACTGGGTAGGTTATGATAAAAGGAATAAGTCAAAAATTGAATGATCAGTATTCAGGATGACAGATTAGTTGGTAGGAGTCTGGGAATGTGAACTAGAAGCATGTTGGGAACAGCATGTCTTGTAACTTGCATGAGAGAGAAAATCTTAACTATTCCTTTCTGTGTTGACTTTTGCCATAATAGTTAACCAGAAGCTTTTACTAATTCAGACACTTTCAATAACCCCACAGAAATTATAAAATGATGGAAACAACACTTTTGTGTTGTTGAATAGTACCTTTCTCTTACAAAACAACAAAGCTGGGTGCAATGGAGAACATCTTTAATTCCAGGATTTGAGAGGAAAAGGCAGATGGATCTACTTGAGTTAGAGGCCAGCCTGGTCTACATAGAGTGTTCTAGGCCAGCTGAGGCTACAGGGAGACCGTGTCTCCCAAAAACAAATGAACAAACACTGCAATAAAGTTGTTTATTTGTCATCATAGAAAGTTTAATTGCTCCTTAATATCCATGTTTTCCCAGACTAATAGCTCCAATTTATGCAAAAGGTAAATGTGAGGAAGGAGATGAGGTTAAAAACTTACCTAGATTTTGAAGGAATTAAACAAGTTTAAATGACGTGAGAAGAATATAGTAATATTAAGAAACACAACTAGTATTTATAAGATATTTGATATATGCTAAGCACTCATTATTGCTAGCTGTTGACATAGCATATTTAATACACATATTCAATAGAACAATGGCATGGAGTAACTGATGGCTTGTATCTCTATTTAACAAAAGATTAGGTGTGAGTCAGTTACCTGGAATCAAAGATGCCTCAAGGTTGCTGTGCTAGTTAGGTCTGAGGACTCAAAGCTTGGCTCAAGGCTCACGTCTATGCTGTTTACTGGCAATTTAATTGTTTCTTTTCTAGAAATTCTCTCTCTTTCTCTCTCTCTCTCTCTCTCTCTCTCTCAACTAAATCTAGAGACTCATATATGCCAAACAAGCACTCTCCCACTGAACTATATTTCTGGCCTGCACCTGAACATACTATTTCATTGTGGTGCAGAATCAAATGTATTAAACACACAGATAAGAGCAGTTGAAATGTGTTCTTTTTGATTGATTTACATTTCCTTTATGAGACTGTAAGTGCGATACAAAAGATTTGAAAACTACTTACTGAACATCGCAGATAGGGAGACAGACAGGGATTTTTTATGATTGGTATTGAATCCCAGTCTTTTTCCATGCTAAGCATACACTTAACCATTAAGCAATGTCCCCAGCTCCAGTGATGGTGTATCATCTCAACAGCACATTAAGAACATGTTCTTGTGCTTTGTTGTTATAGCACCTGTTATATACCTGTACTTCATCTTCTCTGCAATACCTCTTCCTATTGTATTACTTTGTTCTATGCATTTTTTTCTAACAACAGAATAATGAAGCTGGATCATGTGTCAAAAATAAATCATTAAATGATACCTTTACAAATTCAAGCCTGCAGACTTGATAGTCAGTTCCCTATTACCTTTGTAGAAACCTGTGAAATAAGAGAAATCTGAAGTGTTTTTTTTTTATTGAAATGTTTTTTGTATATTTTCTCCAGGACTCTCTATTATTTAGCAGGTATATTTAATATAATAATATGGTTAAAATATTTTCCTGTAAACAATAACAGACACCTCTCCAGAATTACTTCATTGATGCAAAATAGTTATTGTAGTTGATGACCATCCATATTCATTATATGAATATGTTTTTTCTTCAGTCTGATTCATGTGATACAATTATATTAACCAAGGCAGATCTACTGTATCTGTTAAGGATTACATGTAAGATATTCTTTCATGCTTTTGGTTCTTTGTGATGAAAACTTTATCACACTTTGACTCATCTCTATTTTTCAAGCATAATAATGGCAGTACTTTTGCCAAAGAATTTCATATAATTATATAGTTTCTTCCTGGTAGGGTTCACAGATATGGAGAAAAAGGGGACTGCTTCAGCTGAAGTAATTTGCATCATCTTTTCACTTGTAGAGTTTCATTGAGTTAAATATTGTGGCATATAATGAGTCAAGAAAGCCTGTTTTTAAGACCCTCCCAATTTGTCATGGTCATACATGGTCATAGGGTCTCTTTCTTACAAGAATCTTCTGATGTTTTTATAAAGTTTCTCTTCAGGATAAATTCTTTCATGTCTAATAAGTTATCAATATTGCAAATGCTTCCTAACATATATAGACTGCAAATGCTTTCACATATATAGTTTGTTTCTTATATGAGTTCTCTGTTTTAGAAAAAAGAAATAGAAACAGATAAGGGCTTTTCTTCATATTTATGCATTCTTTACATTCATAGAACTCCTCACCAGTATGTTTTTTCTGATGTCGAATCAGTGAAAAATCATAGATAAAAATCTATGTTCTACAACTAGTGAATCTGTATAATTTATATTCCTTGCTGTATTAAGAGATGTACCATGAATAAGAGAGGTACCACTGTCATTGTAGGGGGTTGAGCTCTGTCACCTAAATACTCTTAACAGTTTCAGTAAGATTATTAATCTTTCTTATGTTGCTTTTTTTTACTAATTTAAAATCTGACTTGTGTTTTAATCTTAATCATATTTATCATATTTATCATATTTATGAAAATATTCTCTGAGTACTACCTAAACCCAAAGAATAAGGCCTCTCAAAAGTCACTATCTTTGTAGTGTAAGTATTTCATTGGAGTTAATTCATCTGATCTCAAATATCTTATTTCATTTTCCATATAGTTCTCTAGATTGTCTTCACATTTGCAGTTTGCTAAATGACATTTACCTGAAAACATGCCTACTATTTCTTTTATCTTAATGCTTTAGGGGAGGTAATAGAGTTTTTCTTCTAATAGACTGTAAATATCTTTTAGTGAACTTTTGTTATACAATTTCCATAATTCACATTAAGTGTGTAATCAAAATTGTCCAATATGCAGGCTCTGGAACTCAAAGCATCATGCAATATTCTTGCTCACCTGGTCCAATGAACTTAATTACACAGTATGGAAATTTTTTGTTCTGAATGTCCAAGATCATTCAACTTCTTGCAGTATAGAGCATAACAGATGTCAAAATGGCTAACTATTGATATTTACTATAGACATGCACTCCTTTCTCTACCATGTGAACATGCGCTGCTCTGAAACTACTTTTTGATGGGTCTGGAGAAGAAGAAGGTAATAGCGAGCTACTTGAAAATGTTTATCGGTCCAAGTTTTAAAAAACCTTATAGCTGACACACAGCTACACTTAAAGTTAAATGGTTGGTTAACTTTGTGCTGCTTAACATTTATCTATTGGTATTTGTTTTGGGTGTGTTCCATTATCTATAGAGTGTACACCAACTCCTGGGTTCTTTGTCAGCAGTTTCTCTTGTGTATGATATTATTTCTGATACTGTCTTGAACATTGAGGAATGGAGCGGGTAACACTTGACTTTAAATGCCAAGGAGTCCAAATTAGAACTCTATTCTTTCTAGTATGCTTGATTTGATTGGAATATTAGGAGCAGTAAGATAACCAGTGACCCTTATGTGGCATAAACTTATATTTATTACCTTACTTCTATAGATCTCTCCTCTGACCATGATGGGTCACAAGGCCAGGAAGGCAGCATCATGATACTTCATATTCCTTGGCATCAACGTCAACTCCCATAACTCCTTTAATACCCAGTTCTCCTTTACTGTACTGTATGAGTCCTTTTTTAATGGCTGGTCCTGACATCATCCCACTGGGGTTTCTGGATCTGAAATGGTTCCTCGGAGTTATTCTTTGAAATAAAAGAACCAAATCTTGAGGGACCCAAATTAGCTCATTGCTGGAGGCAGTCTTCCCCTGGAGAAAGTGTATGACCTTCAGACAGCTATCTTCAGACAAAGGCAGCATCCAGAAAGATATATAGCTGTGAGCCACTAGTACACACTGCTGCTCCTGGCCTCTTGGGGAATGAGGAGCATCATGAGCAATGCTCGGGCACTGCTTGACTTCTGACTTGGCAGTGCGAATTTCCTTTAGTCCTCTTCAAAGATAAATCAAGACAAACCAACTCAGCCAACATGAAGCGTCTGGTCAGTGAGAAGGTTGCAGATGGAACTCAGTCCTGCTGCCAAGGACCTCTGAGCCCTTTTCAATATACTAAATACTTTTCTGTAAAATAGCCATAAGTTCTTTGCCTAAAATGCAGTGGATCAGAGAACAAGGGGTCTATGATTACATGATGATTCAAGTCATTGTGGAATATTTACGTGAAGAAAGATTAGTATTTGGGAAATGATTAAAATTTATAAATGGCTCAAGGCTGGAGAGATGGTCCAGCAATTAAGAGCACTTGCTGCTTTTGCAGAGAAGTGGGGTTTGTTTCCTAGAATCGACATGGCAGCTAACAATCATCCTTAACTCAAATATCTTATTTCATTTTCCATATAGTTCTCTAGATTGTCTTCACATTTGCAGTTTGCTAAATGACATTTACCTGAAAACATGCCTACTATTTCTTTTATCTTAATGCTTTAGGGGAGGTAATAGAGTTTTTCTTCTAATACACTGTAAATATCTGGTGATCTAAAGCCCTCTTCTGACATCTCCAGGCATTGCATGACACAGATGCACTTTACATACAGGCAATATACTCATACACATGAAAAAGAAATTAATTTAATTTAATTAAAAAAATTCTCTTATATCATATCTGGCTTGATATTTTATACTATTTGTCAACATATATTTAGAAATAGATCTGGTTTATTGATTAGATATACTCAGTTCTCTTTGGTTCTTTAAAGTAATGGCCATGAAGGTTTGAGTGTTTCCTACATTTAGCGAAGGTGCATGGCACGTCTCCTTAAGATGCTGGCTCTTTTTATAACCATGGCACCTAAGATGCTCTCTTTTTTAGCTTATCTTTTATTTGCTTCTGCGAACCAGAATATATATCAGAAACAAAATCATTAGTTTCCTATATACTGAGAAAAAATGGTCTTCCAGCTTTATTTGACAAAATTTACTCAAGGTTAGGTTACTTTTAATTGATGGGAATGTTTCCATTAAGATCATTCAGGAATTAGGTATGGTTAAACCATCAGAAACCTACTGTTGGGATTTCACAGGCCCTAATTGGGAATCTACCATTGCTGTTTTGTTACATGAACATGGAGTCTGTATGCCCTTAGATATTGATGTTTATACCCACAGAGCTGTGCTACTGTCAGCCTTAATCTCAGAAGCTTCTTTTTGTTGGTGGTGGAGGTTAATACAGAGACTTATAATGTGCTGAGAATAAGTGACCATTGAGTGCTCAGCCCCCAATGGCAAGAGAGAGAGAGAGAGAGAGAGAGAGAGAGAGAGAGAGAGAGAGAGAGAGAGACTCCCTCTGAGGCACAGAGAATATTGAAGAAAAGGATCCAGAAGAATGTAAAAGCTCAGGATGAGGAGTCATCCTGGAAAATGCTGTCTTTCTAGACATGGCCTGGTTGCTGAACCCATGAACACACAGCAGCTGTGGTTACCTGCATAAGACCTGCACGAAATTGGGCCCTTCAACATTCCCTCATGAAGAAGACGGGTCTGATGAGGTTCCAGTCCTTCCCTGGAAAAATATTGGCAGTTAACGGTTGTTATGGAAAGGAGGCTCTTTTTCTGCAGAGGTGCAGTCACTGCTTCAACAGGCATCCCTAATTAAACC
The DNA here is from genome assembly GCA_035773235.1 of Eospalax fontanierii. Taxonomy (NCBI): domain Eukaryota; kingdom Metazoa; phylum Chordata; class Mammalia; order Rodentia; family Spalacidae; genus Eospalax; species Eospalax fontanierii. The sequence continues at coordinate 44,936,775 of CM069547.1, read as the reverse complement.
CCCGTCCCTTTCTCTCTCACACACACACAGTCACATTCACACAAGATATGAATGTAAGAGGAGTACCTGTTGGGAGGAAGATGGGAGCCATCAGGAGTGGGAGAGGAATAAGAAAGATAGTGTAATGAATATGCCCATAATGCATTGTGTCCTTCTAACTTGAGTGCTAGGATTGCAGACATGTGCCATCATGTTCTGTGTGCACTGAAAATCAAACCCAGAACTTGGTGTGTGCTATACAGGCACTTTACCAAATGAGCTACGTCCTCATCCCTGACGCTTGTAATTCTACCTGCTTTAAGAAGTGATACACAGCTGGATGTGGTGATGCATGCTTGTAATGCCAGACACTTGAGGAGCAGAGGCAGGTGGAGCTCTGTGAGATCCAGGCAAGTCTGGTCTCTATACCTACTTCCATTCCAGGTGGGACAACTGGAATACCCTGTCTCAAAAAAAATAATAAATAAATAACAACAAAAAAGAAATAACAAATATCCTAATGTTATGAAGTCAACATCTGTTAGCTTGTCAAGTCTCCTTTGTGAATGACTGAATAAAAATTATTAAAGGAAGAAATCATTAGGAAAGAATTCTCAAGCCGGGTCATACTATACTGAGCATACAATTTTTTTAGACACTGTTTATATATTAATCCACTTCTCAAAACAGTTCCCCAGGAAATGGAGATTATGGTCCTTATCTCATAAATGAGGAAAATACCAGCTGTCTGTCCACATTCTTAATTTTCCATTCTTTTTGTTCGTTTTTCCTGTGATTTTGCTCTGTCCTCTTCAAAAAAAGACAAGATACGGATAACCCCCAAAACCGAAAGCAAAACGGGTGTTAAATGAGTCCAGTTAGAAGTGATCTAAATGAATTTTCTCATTTTACAGATGAAAAACCTCAAGTGTCCTGTATTGACAGGGACCAGCTGAGGCCAGCAGTCTGACGGTTTAGCAGACTTAAGAACACTCAGAACTTAGCACTCATTTAGTACGGAATCCTTTCTGAGTCGTCTTTGTATGCAAATTTGAGCGTAGGCAATGCTGCACTTTCCCTGTGTAATAACACAGAACAATAAAAAATTAAAAACCAGCCAACAGTGTGCAAAAACAAGCGAACCAAACTGTTCCCATCACTCTTCGTCTTTCATGGCATATTCACTATTGTGCTTTCTACAGCAAAATGTGAACGGTATTCTGTCAGGATCTGCCTTAGAGTATACTGGAGCTCAGTTCCAGCTCTCAGCCTGAACAGTGGACCCTGTGCAGGAATCTGTCCACTGACTGGGGACTTGAGTCTTGGGAGGGTTTGGGGCTGGGCAAAACAGTAAACAAAATTTTCCTTTCAAAAAAACCTCTTCACATCACATTCCATAATTAATATGAGTTTACCACTAATTTAGAAGGAATCCACGCTCTTATGAAAGAAATGTTCTGCTTGAATGTTTCATTTGCTGTTTGAGCTGTGTCTGAATGTATTTCACTCTCAGTTTCTTTTAAAAACATTCCGTGTATCACTGGAGAGACGTCTTGACAGTTAAAATCACTTGGTGCTCTTACAGACCAGGCTTCAGCTCCCAGAACTCATACAGCAGCTGATAAGCAGCATTTAACTCCAGTCCGGGGGATCTGACACCCTCCTCTGATCTCCGTAGACACCAGGTATACACATGGCACGTGCATGCTGGGAAAACACTCATACTCATGAAATAAAAATAAGTAAATCTTTACAAAAACATTTCAGGAAAGAAACAGTTTATCCCAAAGCTAACTGTGTACTATGGACATGTCTTCCACTTGGTAACAGTGTTTCACACCAGGCTCTACTAAGCTCAACTAAGATAATAATTAATATGCTCAGACTTGGAACAGAGCTTGCTGTTACCCACTGACCTTGATGGAAGAAACAGTGCATGAGGCTCCCTTTATAAGAGAATGAACTCAGAAAATGAACAAATGTGGAAAATACAAATATGTTGTTGACAGTTTGGAGAATTTAATTTCTCATTGAAATTTGAGGCGTTAATTTCCATTTTCTTCTCTGGTTCTGTAAGTGGAGCCATTACGAGTGTGGAGGACACTCCATTTATGAATCACATTACTGTCAAAACATATTAACCTCAACTTTCAGAGAGATTAGGGGCTATAGCATTTTAATTTACCAATGCCTTTCATTTACGATTACACAACTAGCTCGCTTTGCTTCTCACAAAAAAGAAGATTCCGGGCTGACGTGGCACTCATGGACTAGGTTGTATGATTTATTTTTCTAGTAACAATGATGGATTTATATTGATCCATGCCTAATCTCTCAATTGATTTGTCTTATCATCATTAAGTTTTCATCCATTTGCCTTCTACCTGGGAAGTATTACAAGGTCAGAATCAGAGGATTTCCTCTGTGAAAATTGATCCGATACATAGAATATTTATAACTTGACTGCCCTAGCAGAACGCACCACTGTATCTACTGACCCAGACTTATATTTTGGTACTGCTTTATTAAAAAGAGGTAGGTATAGCCTTTTGTTCTAGAAACATCATGAAATGGGTAACACTGGTGATGGTGATGATGATAGTGATGATTCTGATTAGGATGATGGTGGTGGTTATGTTGATGATACTGATGATAATGGTGTCTAGTTTTTACAAATTGTAAACAGTTCCTTGATATTTTTTCCAGTAGCATTGTTACATACAAACCAAACCAACTGATGTGAGATGATTATGTGCTCAGAAAATGCTGGTATGTAGAACTGATTCTCTGAAATGTAACTACTAATGAGCTAGCTAATTTCCAATGTAGAGAAATACAAGTATGTAACACTTCTTACTTTCTGATATGTAAAATGGAGCAATAAACTGGGATAAAGAACCAGGCAAGCCTAGTATTAATATCATTTCCCTTGATTGGGGCATTTATAAGATCTCTCTCAGAGCTTCAATTTTTTAAATCTGGAAGATGGGGACACTATATTTCTCATAGATTGGATCATCATTAACAGGTTATGCAATGCATTTATTTATTAAAATATAAAACAAAATATAAAATATTTATAAAATATAAAATAAAATATATTTATCTTTATGTGTGTGGATGTTTGTCTACATAGGTGCATGTGCATTATGTGAGTGCCTGTTGCCCTTGGAGGCCAGAATTGGGTATCAGATCCCTTGGTACTAGAGTTAAGATGATTGTTAACCACAAAGTGAGTGCAGGAAATCCTGGGTCTTCTGTAAGAGCAGCAAGTGTTCTTAACCACTGCGCCATCCCTCTAGCCCTAGGAATAATCATTTTTATATTGGAGGTAGTTAATGAGAGATTTGTTTGACTTACATAACTAACACATATGACAATATCACAAGGACTTAACTGAATTTCCAAATTTTCTATCTTTGGTGTGAAGACAATCTACGTGGATGTCAGTTTTCTGATTCTTAATGATCTAGGAGAATGAAAATATATATCCTCTTCTAGAACCTGACAGAACTCATGGTTAAGGGATCCTTTCTGATCTTTAACTCATTGTCTTTAGAACTCAGGCCCAATTCTGCTTTCACTAGGCTCTGTGAAAAATGGAGAAAAGGCCACTTCTTTTTCATTTACTGTGTCACAGTAACCCTTGGCATTAAAAAAGAAAATAATTGCAAGTTATCCTTGAGTTTTCTTTTCTTCACAACTAATGCCTTTGCCTATAATTAGAGTTCAGGACCTGAAGTATTTCTGTTCGCTCGTGTGTGAATATATTTCCTCACTCTATTGTCTCTATTATCAGTGAGAAATGCTTCCTTTCAAGCAGAATGTGATGTTGGAATTTAAGAAATGTTTTAGAATTAGTAGCAATGTCTGTTTTAAAATTCGTTACTTTTTTGATTCTGTCTTTAAAAATGGCCTCTGCTTCTAATTCATGTATTCATTTTAAAACTTAGTGTTTCCAAAAGTTTCATTTATATTCTTTCACCTGTAATGCAGGCCCCTTACTTCTCTTTTAAAATATATTTTATTGAAGTTTTTGTGGATTTCATATATATATCATAGTCATGTTTAGTCCCCTTCCCTAGCTTCATGCTGCCATACCCCATCACAGGACTTAATGCATTTTGCCATATATGTTAAGGTATAGCAAATCAAATGTGTATCCCCAGATGTCCCTTGGTCTGAGTTCATCCACTGGAGCATGCTCAGCCTGTGTATTGCCAGGCCTTTGTAGGAGATCGGCTCCCTCTCCCACTTCTTACATATGGAATATTCTCATGGAGGAAATTAACTTCCTTCCTTCCAACCATTATTTTCCTTTCCAAGTGTAGATCTTCTTATGAAGGCATGATCCATAGGAGCGAGTGTCACTTCTTAGTCCACCACATAGATCATTTCTTATATCTCTATTAGTCCCTTTTCTTTTAGCTGTGACTATGTACATTTCAGAAAGTACTATGAGGGAGGCAGAGTTTATTCTTGCTTACAGGTCAAGGAAATGGTTCTATCATGGGGAAAGACATGGCAGCAAATTCATGAGCTGGATAATCATGTTGCATCTGCTGTGAGGAAGCAGAGAGTGAACAGGAAGTTGGGATGGGCTAAGTAACTTAATGGTCTGACCCATTCATCCGCTTCCTTCAGTGCCTCCCAAAGGTTCCACAGTCTTACTAAACAGCACCATCAGGTGGGGATCAAGTGCTGTGGGAGACATTTCCATCCAGACCACAATACCTCTAGTGCTTATGTACAGAAAAATTGATTGCTCTGTTGCTGTGTCAACACAGGGTGGGTGTTGTACAAATGAAAACCATGGCAACAATTGTGTCATTGCACTGCTTGGGTTTTGACGCTAATTGACACTTCCAGTTCAGTGGAATTCTATGTCTACCTGTTGCCATAACTGTCTTCATCTGTCAACTTGACACCTATAGTAACCTAGAGTAAACTGGGTAGAGGAAACCTCAACAAAAGAGTTTCCCTGTCAGACTGATCTATGGCCATGTCTGTGAGAAATTTTCTTAACTGCTAATTGACTCAGAAGGGTCAGCCCACTGTGGGCAGTGCCATTCCTAGGCAGGTGTGCCTGGGCTATAAAAGAAAAGTAGTTGAGCAATCCAGAGGGACAAGCCAGTAAGCACCTTGTCTCCATGCTTTCTGCTTCTCCCGCCTTGAATTCCTGCCTTGGCTTCCCTCAGTGGAGGACTGTAACCTTTTTCATGGTGGTTATCACAGCAACAGAAAACAGAAACTAGGACACCTGTACATAGTAATTTTCTGGAGAGGAATGCCCTTGGTTTTGCTTTGTACTCTTTTGAGTATGGTGCTCATTTCACAGTAATGCAATTTTCAGAGTGCTTCGTATTTGCCAACAGATATGTAAACAAGCCCCAAGAAGTAGTCCCAACTGTCAATCCAGACATGAGCCCTAGAACATTTTAGATCAGTCTCAAGAAATTTAAATAATATTCTTGGTGTCTTCAGACATTTTCCTAGTCTAGGAAAGGCTTAGTTCACAGCTAACCATATACATGTTTTTACTGGCTCATCACAGAATATGTGTTTTTGTAATGAGTGATTCAGTCCTTCAGTGATGTGAGAATGAATGTATATCTCATTATTAACACTATATTAATGAGATATCATTTTATATTGGTGATGCCAACTTAATAAACATCTGTTGTGATAAGCATTGAACATGTTCCAGCCTTTAACTTTTATCAAAGTATTAATTACCTGCCAGTGTTGTGTTCATTGATAAGTGCGCTGGAAAGAATCAGTGTGTTATTGCCCTTTGTCACAGCAGCAGCAAAATGGCTGGGTCAATCTCCAAGTTGCAGGATAAATTCTTTCCCACCTAAGGCATCAGAACAGGATTGACTGGACCACTAAAGATGTCGAAGATTTCAACCCAAGAAAACGGATGTCATATGGGGGAAGACATTCAAGCTTTAGAGCAGACAATGAGCCAAAACTTCTAAGTAAATAGACTAAGAGGTTAGTGAGAAACTGTGGGAACTGTTTCTTTCAAGTGGAGCTTGGTAAAGGTAGGGTAAGGAAGAAAACTAGACAATGGGGGCCAGAACACATAACTAAGGTGTGTCTAACACTCCTGCACTTCTTCCTCTTCTCTCTCCTCTGTTGCTCCTCACTCTCTTGCTATTATTACATGGTTAGCTGTTCAAAGGTTGAGCCTTTGAATCCCATATACTTAATGCCCATTTTTATAGATGCATAGAGACAATTACATGGATGAGTGTTGAATAATGAGTATTCCATTGTATTCTATACAGACTTTGATCATGTTTTAGAGTAACATTTTTGAAGGCTGAACCTTAGAAAAAAATGGGTGGTTTGAATTTTGCAGTTTATGTCGTTCACCTGGGTTCTCTATAATAGGGCTGGTTGCAAGGATCAGGAAGGATATTTTTTGGATGCTATGGTTGGAGAGGTGTGTGTGAGTTCCAATGATTGTGATACTTTTTCGTACTGGAAGCCACTGATGTAGAGGGCATGACTCATTAGTTTATGGAAATCATAAAAATAAAGATAATAAAAAACAGAAAAGTAATATTAAAATGCTAAAATTTGAAACAAATTTGGGAGAAGAATATTAAATGAAATCTAGATGCTTTCACCTGAATGGACAGCACGAACCTTCTTGATAGAGAGTGAGTGGCTGGTCATCAGCATGTCCTCTGATTTATGGCATCTTTAGATTATACTGCATTCAGAGCTCAGCTTCTGTCTGAGACTTGGCAGATTATTTTGTACTTGATTTTTTTTCTATTACATTCACATTCAGTCTTCATGGAGAAGCCTAAGAGCTTACTTCCTTAGGAAAAAGGCCTGTCTTTGGCTTTCAAACATCCGTCCTTTCCTGTCATAATAGTAAAGCATGGAATTGGAAAAGTCACTTCATTATCTACCCAACAGCCACACTGGGTGCATTTGCATATTATCTTTTCTACCTTTATAGAATAGCTCTAAGTAATGCTGAGTTCAATGATAGTTGTCACTTCCCCATTCCTCATGTTCAGGGCAAACCCAGGGCTTGATTATGCTATATAAGCGATATCATTTGTCATCAAGGACTCTGCGGGGGAGGGCTGTGGCTACATATGCTACTGTGTATGGAGTCAGTATGTGGCTGTGTGTGGAGGCAGTATGTGGCTGTGTGTGGAGGCAGTATGTGGCTGTGTGTGGAGGCAGTATATAGCTGTGTGTGGAGGCAGTATGTGGGTGTGTGGTGAGTCAGCATGTGACTGTGTGTGGAAGCAGTATGTGGGTGTGGGGGGAGTCAGTATGTGGCTGTGTGTGGAGGCAGTATGTGGCTGTGTGTGGAGGCAGTATGTGGGTGTGTGGGGAGTCAGTATGTGTCTGTGTGTGGAGGCAGTATGTGGCTGTGGGGGCGAGTATGGGTGCAAATGGATATTTCTTATTTTATGAGCAAATCGTAAGGTAAATCATTTTTAAAGTTCACAGCACAAACCTCTGGGGATATTTGAAAAGTTATGAAACTATAATCACTAATTCAGAACATTTTCCTGAACTCCCTCTGAAAACCCCATTAATTTAACTGTTTATTTTTCTCTTCTTTTAGCACCTTTATCTGCAGCCCTTCACAGTTGCCTATGTTGAACATTTTATATTATACAAGGGAAATCACACTGTATGCTACTTTCTATATGTAACTTATTTGCTCAGCACATTGTTTTCCAGGCTCTTGGATGGCATCCTTCAAACTTCATATACTGTAATGATATGCCATTGTCCGCATAGAGTATATTCACTTTGTTCAGTGACTAGGTGATAGGCATTTGGGTATTTCTCACTCATATGTTATGAATAATGTTGGTGTAAACATCACTACATAAGTTTTTGGGGCTATACTTTTCTAGTTCTGTTAAGAGTGCTTTTAAGAATGGGGTTATTTGGTTACATGGGAGCCCTTTAATTTCTTGAACAGCTGCTTGTTATTTTCCACAGTTCTGGTGGCATGGCTGGCCTTCTAGCAGTTTGAAGGCTGCTGTGCCAGCAAGCGCTGTTGTATTGGTAAATCTCGTCATCCTAGTGGATGCAAAGTTATACCATATTGTTACCTTTTGATGTTTACTTCTGCTGTGCTGGGGATAGAGTACCCAGGTCTCATACATGCTAGTGAGTGCTCTACCACTGAGTTTTACCTCAAGCCTTTCCTTTCATATATTACTTCCAGACAGGGTCTGACTCAGTTGCTAAAGCTGACCTTGAACTTAGGATCCTCCTGCATTAGCCCCCTGCTTAGCTGGGATTGCAGGCATGCATCACTGTCATCCCCAAATCATGTTTTGACTTGCATTTTCTTATTGACCTGTTTCTGACCATCTTTTCATGTGCTTTGGGGCCACTGTATGTCTTTAGAAAGGTGTCTGTTGAAACCTTTTCTATTTTTAACCGAAACATTTGCATTTTGATTACAAAGTTTTAATATTTCTTTATATATTCTGTATAGAATTTCTGTGCATCACAATATGCTATATGGGTAAATCAGAGACCAGAAGCCAAAGTCAGTTGAGGAGAATGAGAGTTTATTCCACTAGCAGAACTGACACAGGGATCCTTCCATAGAGAAGTCAGCCCCTCGCTCCAGTTTCTGGGAGGGGAGCATATATACTCATGTGAGGAATGCAAACGAAAGGCAAATAGTGCATATGTGGTAATGCACAGGTAACACATGGCAGGAATGTAGCTGCTTTGGGAAACAAAGACTTCTATTGGGGTAACTCTGTAGGGGGCTGAAGGGAGACTCCTGTCTGCCTTCCCTCTGCTATCTCCTGTCTCAGAGCTTTTCCTACTCCAAAGCTCGGAATTACCATAATATTGCAAGGTCTTGTAGCAACCATCAGGTATGTTTTCCTATTTCCATGAGATTCCCTCCTCTTTATTGACATAATCCCTTGTGTTTATTCAAAGAGAACCCTGTGATATTCTTGATGTATCACGTGGAGTCTGATGCTTGGTTTTTGTTAAATTTAATATGTAAGTTTATTATCCAAGATTTTAACAGGAAACTAATAGAACCATGATTATTGTTCCTGTCAGTGGGGCTAGCCACGGGCCCCGAATATTCTAGGTACTTTTCAGAAAGACACATTTTTGCCTCTATGTTTTTAATAGCTGCCTTGTATGTTCTCTGACTATGCAGGCCTGGTTTGCATAAAAACAGCACAAGTGCTTCCCATTCCCGATAGTCTCAAGTGGAGAAAGTTTACTGGAAGATCCAAGGTAATTTCCAGCGCTCAGCTTTGAGACTGTTCATATTGGCGGGGGTGGAGGTGGTGGATGCAGGTGTCTTGACCCTAAACTACCTAATTTCTACCTCCTATTTTTTTATTCCTCCCTCTGAAGAGGTAACCCTAATTGCATATTTGCTTCTTCCATGCTGAACAGGGGTGCTGGATATGGCAACTACCTATTCAACAGGTCTATCTAAAAGACCCCAAAATTATAGCTGTAGAGAAAAAGAAAGTTCTCCACTGCGTGCCTATGAAGGGGAAGTAAAGGCAGGAGCATGTCAGCACATGTTCTTGGCAGCGGACCAGGAGAAGTCAGAACAGGGTGAATTTTAAATGTTCAATTCAAAGTTCAGTAGAGTTTCTTTATGAGGAAGGGCTTCCAAAAACATCCATTGATGGAGTTTCGCCTAGTTTTCCATTTGGCTTTGATGGCTGGACTGAAGATCTGATTTCAGGCATTTTGATGGTTGTTGGAGTGGCTAGAATCACAGTGTGTTCCCTCTTAAATAGACAGTGAAAGAGAAGAAATTTAATTTTGGTAAGAACAATAGTGGACTTGTCTTTTGGCTGTAGGTGGCAATCCAGTGTTGAACTAGACCAAGATCTGAAGTTTTATACCTGAGTATTTTATCATGGAAAATCTTAGTGAGTGTTTTCTAAATAACATCCTCATATGAACTTTTAAGCCTAATATCTGGGAGGCACAATTTCTCAGGCTTTTAAGAAATGTACTGATTACTCTTTGATTATACTTTTCTTTTGGGTGTTTAAGACCATACCATTGGCCCAAATTAACCAAGGTTTCTCTTTTTCTTCAAGGTCATGATACTCAGGGTCATTCGGGATTTAGAGCCCCTGGCACCTTTGGCTTCCTTTTACCAGTTTCATCTATGTGGGGATAAGTCAGACGGTCTTGCTGACCTTTGGCTTCACTTGGAAGCATATAGGAAACTTTCTCTCTGTGCTGACCTTCCTCTTTATAGACTTGACACCAGTTTAAGTCCCTCTGGTGGGGTCTCCAAGATCTCCCTGAACAAGAGAACAGGTGACTCATCACAGCTACAGGACATTTTGAGAGGTCTGTCTCCATAGTCCCCTGGGACTTAGTTCACCTTGGAGGACAAGGAACAAAACTGTCGCTTAAGTTTCTTTTGACCAGATTAGTATGGGCTTTTAAGTATGGTTATTAACCATCAAGGAAGGTCAGTTGCACCAATCTGGTACCTCTAATTGATGTGCAATATATAGATAAAGCTTGAAAAAAACACAAACATCACATTGACTGGAAGAGTTTTATCATCACAGGTTAAGTAGGCACAGCCCAGGAAAGAGATTTAAAACAAACTGTAGGTCTGTCAGAAATGAAGGCTGGCTGCTCTGTTACAAACAGAAGCAGTCTCCTTTCTTTCCCAGACCCCAATACCCTATTTACAGTTTGTCAGAAGGAAGGCAGGGGTCATATCACATACCTGGAGACAGGAAATTAACTCATCAGGATTTGGAACAAGCTCACTGAATGAAACTGTTTCCTTCTGGACATCTAGTTCAAGGAGGTAAAACATGGTTTCTCTTGAGCCAGATTATCTTGTTATGGACAAAAGAAATTACCAAAAGTAACATTTGCATAATACAGAGAAACCTAAAGGACATCTTTTGGTAACCTAACACTGCATCCATTTAATCCTAGTTTGTAACTGGGTGTGCAGTGTAACCTAGGGGAGTGGACTGAAAACTAACAGCAAATCTGTATCTGTCTAACCCTGCTCAGACTTTTAATGCACTTGCTTAAACGTCTTTATTATCCTTTCTATTCTGGGAATATCCAGCTATTTTAATTTTATATATAAGTCTTTTATTAATATTTCTATAATTTACCAACCATTTGACCTTTAGTTTTTTCCTTAATATCATTAGACATAATAACATTCACAAACAAATTTACCATTTGTTCTGAGTGTTTACTAATAAATTAACATTTGCATCCTTAATATGCATTTAAATATAGAGATAAACAGTTATCTTAAATATACTATTATAATGTATAAATTTTGAGATGCTTTTGTAAGTCTTGAAGTAGATTTTAAATTACCATCCCCTTTTAAATGTTTAGAGATGTTTTACATGGGCTTGGCAAGGATATGGACCTTGATAAACCTGTTTTTGACTCTAAAGAGACCCTAGTGGTGAAATGGTTATTGCACCTTGGAGCAGAAGCAATCATTTCTTAAAATTAACTTATACACTTAAGCAGTAGGAACCATGTTATAATTTAACAATTTTAGTTTATTTACAAGAACTTACTTACAAGTCAATTCGATATCAAGTAAATTACTAATTTTCTAATAATTGTTTCCTTAGAATTAAATATAAATCTACATATTCACAACAGTCCCACAGAATAAATACCGTGGTTAGACACAGTGTCATTATAAACTAGTTTCAAATAAACAAAACTTCAACACCATGATGAAAATTCTAGTCAGAATAAAATGTGACTCTACAATTTAAAACAGTCAAAATAATAGCATTTAAAACCCTTCATAGTTTTAACAGTACTGAGAGTGTATAGTTGTGAAGCACATTTTCCATTGCTTATTAAAATAGGAACATATTAAAAACAATTAATTTTAGTGATGACAGCAGTTTGGGTCTTGCTTTATAGTATTACTTTCATTGACTCCATTAATGGTCTTATTAGTCCCTAATATTTCATAAGTGTATATAAAAAAGTTCTTAAAAGCCAATAGTACTTTATACACACACACACACACATACACACACACACATGCATATACACACACACACACATATAGGAGAACCTCATCTCAGAAGTGGCTGTACTGAAGAGAGCCACACACACTGATGCTAGATTTAAGGACTTTCACTTGAAGAAAGTGTTTTAGAAATGTCATTTACATTCTAATATTGCAAATATTTCTGAGTTTCAAATTCAACAGGTGATTCCTGGAAAACAGAATTATGCATTTCATTTGTATTCAAAGCTAAGCACAGTATGACTAAAAGAAGCTAATGTTTAAATAATTTAATTAAAGGAAATTCAGTTAAAGGAGAGGGAAAAGAATTGGGATGGCAAGAAATATTTAGCCTTAATAAGGCAATACACAGTTGATCTGTTATTACAGATTGACAATATGAAAAACATAAAGTGGAGTATAAGAAATCGTTTTCATGTGTATGATTTAATTACAGTTGTTTACAGTCAGCTCTCTCCCATAGTCATATGCAGGAACTTAGAACGAATGAGAGATGAGGGCACAAGCACACAGCACACAGGGGCAGAGGAGCCAGCAGGCCAAGTCTGCCGGGCTGGTGGACTGTGGCCTCGGTGGCTCAGACCCCAGGCACCTTCCTATGAGGAAGAAGGGAGGGAGAAGGACTGCAAAGGAAACACACACAATCATGTCAGTGTCCAGCGCCCAATCAGACACACTGTGGAGAACAGCCGGGAGCTAGTTCTCAGAGGTGTCTGGAGGTTGTTCAGCATATACACAAAAGCACATTGTAATTTTTATAAACTAAAATAAACATAATAAAGCTAAAAGTAGTTATTCTGAACATGTAGTTGTCTCATTTTGTTTCAGACTTTTCTTTTGGAGGCAAGAGACTGGACTGGTTTAGGCCATCTTAGGGATCAGCTCTTACAACACACCCCAGGAGAAACCATGTGCTGTTGTGTCTGAGTATGAGGTTACAGAGTATGGATGAGTCTGGCGGTTTTCAAATGGGTGTCAGGCCAGAGAAACAGAAGCACAGCCCTGACTGGCCTGGAGTTCACTAAGTAGACCAGGCTGTTCTTGAACTCACACAGATCTGATAGCCTCTGCTTCCTGAGAGCTGGGATTAAAGGCCTGTGTCACCATGCCCAGCCCGTATTCTATCATTCTGCACTGTTTTGATGACAGTAATTTTGTAGTAAGTTTTACATTTTATCTTTTAATATTAACTGTCCTAACACAAACTGTTATTATTTTGAAATTTGTCTTTTAGAATAATATAAGTTCAATCAGTGTTTACTACATTCTGTTCTTCTTCATATTGACTGAAAAGTCACTTGGCAGAGTTTCCAGTGTGTTTCTGGAGGATGAATAAATAAAACCCTGGCCACGTTTCATTGCTATTTAAACTGGACTTGTGAATTTTATGGACACACGCGTGGCAGGAACACAAATATTTCCATAGACAAGACTATTAGTTTTTCAGCAAGAGTGATGTCTGTGAATATGTAAACCTCACTCTCAGATGCTGCACAATATCATTGCCCTTTACAATGATTTGAAAACTTGCACGTTGGTAAACTTGAAGGTAGTTGCTGAAAATATAGAGTTCTTGTTGGATGCTGAAATCCTGTGGAGCACTGCTGCTCCTTTTATAGGGAAATGATACAGAATACATGCTGCAAATGTTATGCTTTTATTATTCTTTACAGCTGAGTAAATTTCCACTATGTATTTGTACCATATTTTCATTGTCCATTCATCCCTTGATCGACATCTAGGTGGTTTCCATTTCCATTTCTGCTCTGCTGTGGACAGAGCAGGTATCTCTGTAGTGGGATATAAAGGCCATTTGGTGTATGCTCAGGAGTTGTATAGCTGGATCATATGGCAATGTTCTTCATACTTTAGGAGAAACATCTAGACTAATTTCCACAAGATCTGCACAAAATCAAGCACCCAAAAGTCTGGCATAGAGAAGATGCATGATCTCTCTCATTATTGAGGAGCCATTGGCAATGGATAATCACAGAAGGAGGGAGAATCATTATTTTTGGAGGATGTGGTCACTGGTAGGCTTCACATGGACTTGTGGATGTGATGTCCTCACACCTGTGCACATATAGGCAGCACTAAATGGACTTCTTGAATTATTTCAAACATGCTTGTAGTTGGGAGAGTTGGTATGGAGAAGTTGGGGGGAGGAAATGGGGCTAAACACGCTCACATTTCATTGTGTACCTGTATGAAACTCTCAGGAATAAAGAAAAATAATGAAACCCACATGCTGAACCAGTACTGTAAAAACAGCCTATTAATTACCATTTTTATTATCTTTATTATGTGCTTTTGAGGCTTCAGCCAGTTTTTAAACAATAAATGTCTATTTGAAAGTCAGTTTCTAACTGTGCAACTTAATGCTCCTGCTACGGAGCACAGGGGTTCCCATCAGTAGACGTCCTCAGAAAGGTGGGTCAGCAGCAATGAATGCTCTGTCACAAGTCTTAACGCAGGAGACAGACAGGATAGGTCAAGCTGGGAGTGGCGGAGGAAGTAACTGAACCCCGTTTGAAACGGAGGTTCTCACAACTTTTTTGCTGTTTGGGAGCTCCTATTGTAAGGGTGTATACACATTGAACTGATGTTTTTTGGGGGATCAAAAGTGAACTAAATTCACACCTCACTGCACCAGTCTATTTTATAACACCTTTGCAAGGTGAGCTCACACTTGTATTTCTCCACTCAGACATGCACATATGTGGCATATTATCTGGAATTAAGAGTAGAAGCACAGCTGTATCAGGTTTCTTTGTTGTTTACCCTAGTTTTTATTTGTTTTTTTATTAGTTTTTATTTGTCTTTTAAATTTTTTTTTGGTTAGCACAGACAACAATGAATTCATCATATTTTTTACATACATGTCAATATACTTTGTTCTACTCCTCCCCTCCCAGTGCGCTTACCCTGTCTCCTGTTTCCTCAGCTTATCCCTCCTCCTCCTCGCAAACAGACCTCCTTTCTGCTTCTGTGTCATGTGTAGTCGTCACTCCCTCCCCCTTTCTTCCTCCACCTCCTTAAGAGCTCTTCTTCCATCTCACGATCCCTTCTCTTGTGTCATCACACACACACACACACACACACACACACATGCACACACGTACACAGGCATACGTGGATTTCATATATTAGAGAAAGCATCTGGTGATTGTGTTTCTGAGTCTGATGTAATAATGTAATGATTTCCAGTTCCATTTATTTTCATGCAAATGTCATGCTTTCAGTTTTCTTTATGGTTGACTGGAATTCCACTGTGTGTAAGTATCACCTTTTCTTTATCCAGTCATCTGTAGAAGGGCGTCTACGCTGGTTCTGGTCAATGAATGTGCACACACTTTGGTGCTAATTTGACTTAGAGCCTTTCAAGATTGTGCCAGGTATAGCTGGCCTTATGGTAATTTTAGCTTTTATCTTTTTAACCTTTACTAAATTTATTCTTAGACAATTTCATATGTGTTTGAACTGCACTCTGATTATTATAATCTTTTCTCTTTCTAAAAGTTCTTTTCCCATATTCATGTGTGTGTGTCTGTGTGTGTCTGTGTGTGTGTTTATATGTGTGTGTGTGTGTGTGTGTGAAAAAGAGAGAGAGAGAGAGAGAGAGAGAGAGAGAGATCTTTTTGACCAATGAACCTAGTGTCCTGCTTAGTGGGCACAGAGCTGACAACAATGGCTCCCCATCCCCCCAGGATCCATCAGTACTCATAGCTCAGTAGGGTGGGATAGAGCCCGTTAAACTCTCTCAGATCCATGGTTGACTCTCGACATACCATGTCTTATGTAGCCACAGATTTCTGAAGAACTTCAGTGAGTTCCATAGTAGTTATACCAGGTGACAGTCCCAGCAGCATCTGTTATGTGTGTTTTTCAAGATAATCATTCTGATTGGGGTGGGCTGGAATCTCAAAGCAGTATTCATGTGCATTTCCTAGATGGCTAATGATGTTAATCATTTTCAGATATTAACTTGCCCGTTAGAGGGTAACTCTCTGTTCTGTACATTGACCCATTTATTAACTGAATGATTTCTTTTTTGTTAATTTTTAAATTTTATGTAGTCTAAATAGTAACAGCCTCTGTAGAATATCTATTTGAACTGAACTTTGGGGGTCTATTAAAGAGTTTTAGCAGGTAAAGATGGCTGCTGCTAAACCTTACAGTCAGAATTTGTTTCTGAGACCTACACGGTGGAGAAAGAAAACCTAGTTTCAAAGTTTGTCCTCTGACTTTCACATGTGTGCAATGTCTACTACCTCTCTCTTCATGCATGCACAATATATACATATATATATATATATATATATATATATGTGTGTATTAAAATTAATTCACTAAAATAATAAATTGGGCCACATTTGTTTGTTTCTTTTGCTTGCATTCTGGTTATTTCTTACCTTCCACTGACCTCACTGACTGTTCAGTATAGGCATGAGTACACAGCACACATGTGGCTTTGGTATCCTTTGAGATAAAAAAATGTAAGTGAGGGGATGGCTGGGAAAGGCTTATGCTTTAGTTGATTGCAGTTAGTTTGGAGAAAGACCTTCATGATATTAGTATCCTGCTGGTGGAGCAGATCTGGAGACAGAGAAGAGGAGGGACCAGAAAGTTGTTTCAGGCATTGAGAGAGGGAAGTGGCCTGATCTGGTCTTCTACAAGAGTGGTATGTACTCTTCACTGCTGCTAACAAGGGAACTCATGGAAGAATTTGAGACACGTTAAGGAGAAAAAGGTCAACACACAGAAACCATGGTCCGGAGAGGGCCAAGGGTGCACATCATTCAGTGCAGCCAAATTTGGCAATGTGTAAGCATCTTGTAGGTGGTGCTGGTATTGAGGTTATGAAGGAGTCATAGAGAGAATCTGAGACCTGGCAAACTGAGAGGACAGGGTAGGCGATTAGTGAAGGTGCAGCCTCAGTTGCAGATTAAAACCCCCAGGATATTGGAGGTGCCAGGGTCCTTGGACCATCACCAAGAGCAACAGCAGATGTGGAGTGGAGCCAGCTTCAATCTATGAGATGAGCTGTGTGTGCTGTGGATGGCAGAGCCAAAGAATTGGAACTTCACCAGCCCTTTGGAAGAAGTTTGTGAGTAATCCTAGATAACACTAAGCTACATTTTTAGACTTTGGTTTTACTTAGGCATGCCCAGTTCTTCCCTTTTGAAATAAGATAGTATGTAACTTATTTTGTATTTTACAGGAGCCCATAGTTAACTTTTAAAAGAGACTTGTACTTTTAAAGTGTTGGTATTTTTTAAAGACTGAAGGACTTTTAAAGTTGTACTATTTTATATTACAATATTAATATAAACATGAGATCCTGGGGATAAGAAATGGATGTTATGGTTTAATAATGATGTATTTGTATGTTAAGTTGATAAGGGGTAGTTCCCGACTTGAAACACTTGGGAAGAGGGAGTTTACTCTATCAGACTGTCCTGTGAGCAAGTCAGTGAGGCATTCTGTGATTGCTGAATGATATGGGATGACCCAACCCCCTGTGGGTATTGCCTTCACTGGGCAGGTAGTCCTAGGCTGAGTGGGAAAGCAGGCTGAACACAGGTTAGGGGTGCAAACCAGGAAACAGCATTCCTCCATGATCTGTGCTTCGGCTCCTGTCCCCAGGTTCCTGCCCTGACTTCCCTCAGTTATAAACTGTAAATAGGAAACGTAAGATCAAACAAACAAACAAACAAAAACTTTCTTCCCCAAGTTGATTTGCTCAGTGTTTTTATCATAGCAACAGAAAATGACTAGGACAAGGGGACTGATGGTAGAGTCCTGACTGCTGTTGCCAGTTATGAGATAAGCAGATGAAACACTGTCCAAGATTAAATGAAGCAGTCAGCCACTAGAAAGGCAGGCAGGAGCTGAGGGATGTTGGATACCACACAAAGGGCTTTCAATAAGCTTAAGGATCGTCATCATTAAGAGAAGCAGCAAGGAAGGGAAGACCTAAAAGACAACTATTGTTCAGTCAACAAAATAGCACTTGTCAGGGACCTGCTGTGCAGAGAGGCCTTCAAACAATCCCAGGATGCCAGGCACCGACTTTCAAAATCTTTCATGAACATAACCATCACCCAAGTTAATCCTTGATATTTTAATCCAGCTCTTACCTTCTGACCTTTTCTAATGTTTAGAATTGAATGCTGCGATGAAAGAACTTTCTCACATGGGGAAGGGTGGAAAAAGAGCCACGATTCTCTATTTGTGTCTAACTACATAATTCATAGGGGAAAAATCCCATATACTTTCAGATAAGAATGATTTCATAAGGGGAAAAATGGAAATTCTCTTTATATCACTAACCAGAATGGTCCTCAGTTTTCTGTGAATCAAAATCTGCTACATGTTGAAAATGAATCCTGATGTTCAGAGACTCAAAAGATAAAATGCTAATATACTCGTGTTCTTTAAGATTCTATTAGTTATGTGTAACTGTGTGTGTCTGTGTGTGTATGCGGATGTGAGTCCACGTGCTCTCAAAGGCAAGAAGGGTGAAGGATGCCCTGGAACTGGAGTTACTTGACATGGGTGCAGGAAACTGAAATCTGGTCTTCTACAAGAGTGGTATGTACTCTTTATTGATGAGCCATCTGTCTAAACCAAAAGAAAGTGATTCTTTAGCTAAAACAGAGAACCGTTTAAGAAATGTATTAATTCTGAAACTTACTGAAAAATATGCAATATATATGCAGATATATTTATACACATACATATATCTGAAGGCTATATAGCAAGAAACAGTGTCAGACAGGAGAAACCTCTCTTCCAAGAGACACCCCAATTAACCCAGGCTATTGCCACAGCCTTTGATTACCTCTCAGAACTTGAAGATAAGATCATATTGCTGAAGACAGGCCTTACTTTGGACACAGGACTTGGAGCAATGAAGCTGGAACTTACCTGGAATCCTCTTCTCTGAAAACTTGTTGACCTGGAATCCTCTTCCCTGAAGACTTGCTCTCCTAGTATCAGAGGATACTAGGAGAGCTGCTAATGGAGAAAACCAGTCAATGAAGCCTAACAACCACAATAATGACTAGCACAGCACAGCAAACTATAGCAGTGCAGTGGTGGCCCTTTTATCCTGGGGTAATCGTTAGCAATCTAATTGGATTTAAAGTATGCTTGGTGTGAGGGAACTGATGTATGGTACTATAAACATAGTAAAATACACATGACTGAAGAGGTCATAGATCCTCCAGAAAACCCTAGTTCCGTCACATCGTTAGGCAAATGTAATTTCTTGTTGAATGCTAAACATGTATCCTTACATTTATAGACAAGCATACCTTGATGAGTCATCACTCAACAAAGAAGCTTCTTTTTGCAACAGATGGAAACTATCACAGATTTCCATAACTGATCAAAACAAAGAGTAAGTTTCTATGAGATGCACAGCCCTAAATGATACATCTGCAGTGGAAGCTCTTTACTCTTAATGCTCATGAAATATAGTGCAATTGGTTGTAGCGAGAATGTAAATATATCTTTGAACTTACCAACAATGCTTCCTTCATTCAACAGAGGGCGATTAACATAGAAATCCATAACTGACCAAATATAGAGAATAAAAGACTACAGAGGGTGTGTCCTTGGATTCAACTCTTATATTAATCCTCTACCATTCAGGGTTCAAGAACCGCTGTGGAAGAGTATGAAAAATAGATTATAAGAGCCAGTGGCGGTGGATGACCACAAGGAAACTGTTTTCCAGGAGGCGGGAAACTTGCTTATATGAACTTACAGTATGTTGACAGAATGCTCAAAACCCATGAAAACTCAAACCAAACCAAAACCCAGCATATAAGTGGGGAAATGGGGAGGTGGGTAAGAACTCCAGCCTTAGCTGAGGATCACTCCTGGGAGAGGGATAGCTGGTTTTTGAGGAGTGAGACTTACATAGGTTAACCAGGCTCCAGTAGGTGAACTCACACCAAGTGACATCTTGGAACACAAACTTGACTCAGTAGGCCTTAAAATATATGTATGACACAATGCATGAAATCTGGTCGGGGGGATGGAAGATGCAGATATGAGACAGATTCTAAATATGATTAAGATGTATTGTATGACATGCACCAAAATTCAATAAAGATAGAGAAAATTAAATGAAGCCACTTGGAGAAGAGTTTATTTGGCTTCTACATCTATGTTCAGTGAGGGAAGCCAAGGCGGAACTCTAGGCAGTGACTGAATGCAGAGACCACAGAGGAATGATGCTTACTGGCTTGCTTCTCCTGGCATGCTTAGTTACTTTCCTTATACAGCCTGTGTCCACATGCCCAGGGATGGCATCATCTACAGTAAGATGAGCCCTCCTGCATCAGACTGCAGTCTAGAAAATGTCCCACTGATAGGCCTATAAGTCAGTCTGATGGAAGAAGTAACTCAGTTGAAATTCCCTCTTCCAAATGACTCTAGTTTGTACTAAGCTGACAAAAGCAAAGTAGTACATGATCATTTGTTATATTATATTTGCCCAATAGATTTTATCTCTTATTGAAAATAAGAGATTCTATTTTCTTTGATGGTTTTAAAAGAATTAACTTTGGTCTGGAAGTACTAATTTGCTTCTCTGTTGCTACTATAAAACACTGAGCAAAACCATTCGGAAGGGAGGGATTTACTTCAGCTTACACGTCCAGTTAGTCCATCAGGGAAGAAAGTTAGGGCAGGAACCGAAGGGAGAAATCTGCACCTGAAACCATGGCTTACTCTCTGGCTCTTACTCTTACTCCTACTCTCTGGAAGCTATCTTTCTTCTGCAATCCTGACCCTAGGGGTGGTACCACAGTGGTACCACCAATCTGAATTCCTCATAGACATGACCATGGACCAGTCTGATGGAGGAAATGCCCCCTTTGTTGTTTCTTCTCCCCAGGTGACCCTGGGCAGTGTCAAGTTAACAATATGTACTCCTCAGGACGCTGGCCCTTCTAGGAACATCTGAACTTCATCCATATTTACTAGTTTTGCAACTTAGCGGGATAAGTTCTGGCTCATATATTTGACTTCACCAAACTAAGCATTTGCTAGGGGTGTGGCCTGCTGCTGGGAGCACTGCTTAAGAAGACCACAGCAGGTGGTTCCAGGGCAGAGGTTCAGCAGAGTGGGAGGACACAACCAAGTACGAAAACTCAGCCTGTGTGACTAGGCTTTGAGGGTAGCACAGACTGGAGGATCCATTCAGGAACAAATGGCTTGAAAGGGAGTTCTCTTTTCCTCAGCAGATGGCACCCGAGCAGTAAATAATTGAGCCAGAGAAAACCCGCAGTATTTTTGCTAAATGGTAGGAAAGGAGCCTCTGTCAGTGGCATCCTGAGATCTACACGCTAGACATGAATATGGGGCAATTGCCTTAGTGAAGATACCAGGGAGCGAGAAAAATAGTCATGATTAAATACAGGGAGAGGCTGCACCGTGAAAGCATGCACACTAAAGATTGTTTTGGGGTGCAGAATTCAGGAATAACAGGAGAGAAAGAAACCATACCAAACCACAGATGGGATGGCTTTTTTTTTTTTTTTTAAACGCAGAAGTGACAGATGCTTGCCCCAATGCTGGAGGCAACTTCACTGTGAGTGGGGAAAGTCAGTGATCATAGTGGCTTATGCATGAGGAAGAGGAAGTCACTGTCGAGGTCTGCATATCACACTCTCTGGAGGCACGTGTTCAAACCGGACAGGCAAAAACAACAGCCAGTCTCCAACAGTCCTGGAGGTAGATAAGGGTCAGGAGCAGTTTTGGAGGTTGAAGATGGCACTACCAAGAAAAGACTTGGTACAGCCAACTACAGACTGAGCAGGGCCAATAAGAGCCATAGAGTGCAGCGAAGGGGCGGGGGGGCAACAACAACAACAACAAAAAACCACAAACACACAAAACCCTTGCCAGTGATCAGGATGCAGAACTGGCTTTTGAGAACCAGGGACAGGGTGAAAGCCCCCCAAAGTAGAGAGACACCCCAGAGTTGCACAGGGTAGAGAAAAGTGAGTGACTGCTTGAGGATGGGGCTGGCCACCCCAGGAATTTTCAGGAGGAGGGGCCGATAGAGGGAGTTTGCAGAGAGAAGTATCAGTAATTTACCCAGAGTAATAGCTAGAGGAAGAAATTTTGTTTGTAAAATCCTATGAGTATGTGTGTGGCTGGAAAAGCAGACAAAACCAGGTACAGGATTCTGTTGACAGAGAAGAATTTAGTAAAGTTTTAAGCAGACCAAGGTTTACAGAGGGAGATTGGGCTAACCCAACCCGGGGGTGAAAAAATCTTAAATATGGGGAACTTCAGACCTCTCTCTGGTTCCTGTGATAAAGTAGTCTAAATTAGTTACAATATTATATTGTGACAACTATGAAAATTCTATTGAGGCCAGATTTGAACTGACAGCTGAGTAAGTGTGGCCAATCTAAGATCTTTTTTAGATTAGTCTGAGTCCAAACTAAAGGTGTGTCTTTTGGAATAGACAAGTTGGATCCAGTGGTGGGTTCGGGAAAAAGGCAAGGACAGATCCAGTTCCCCAAAGCATCCCTTGGTGTTCAGATTGACCAGAAATAGGATGGCTGTCTCAGAGGGGCCATCCACTGCCTTGTAGACTCCAGGGGGTCTAGTCCTCGGTTCCAGTGGGTAGGCTCATATAGCCTCGTTGGGTTGCCCAGTGGGTAGGTTCCTGGAATATTATTGTACTCCCTAGGACAGATGAGGGTGGGGTTGGGGGTGGGAATCTTCTGAAGTCCTTTGGACCTGTATGTGGTGCCTCCGAGGCAGGTCCCAGTGGATTACCTTTTCCTGCGTTGGATGCAAAGTATAAAAAAATACAGAGTGGCCTCTTGTCTGAGGGTCTGGAGAGGTCTTAGAAAAGGGGGAGAGCAGTCAGTGGAAGGAAAACGCTGAGAGACTGTCCGGGCCCTCACCCCAGTCCTGACCTGGTTTTACACAGAGCAGGATACAGGAGAAAGTAGGAAAGTCAAGGAGGTCCCAGAGGGGTACAGGTGACAGGCAGCCCCCAGCAAACTGGTTTCTGCAGCATCATGTTAGGTTTTGGGGCATGGATAGGATAATAGGAGAGAAAGAAACCATGCCAGACCTCGGCTAGGATGGTGTTTTAGTCAAGTGTAGAAGTGACAGGTGCCTTCCTGCATGCTGGAGGCAACTGCACTGTGCATGGGAGAAGTTAGTGGTCACATAGTAATTTGAACACGGGAAAGCAGATGCCCCTGTGGAGGTCTATGTGTGTCATTCTTTGGTGGTACTTGTTCAAACAGGACAGGCGATCTTAAAGCAGCAGCTGGCCTCCAACAGTCCTGGAGGTAGATAAGAGTCAGTAAGTCAGTAGCAGTTTTGAGGATAGATGACATTAGTGGCCGTGTCTAGTTTTCTGGAACTGGAGAACTAAAGAAACTGCAGTTTCATTCTTTGGAGAAGCACTAGAGGATATATGAAAGGATTCCACTGTATTACTTTCCTCAGAATTCTTGATGTTCCATCTTATTAGAATGTTGTGCCATATGTGGAGAGCTTAATACACAAATGTGGCTGTTAAAGCTGCTTGATGGTGATGTCTGTACTTGAAACCCCTTTCCTTATTCATTGATCCTTTTAGCAAACATGTCCTTGCTAGGCAGATGTCTGACATGCATAGACTGAGATTTCAGTTTTTAAAGTCTGTTAGAGGGGCTGGAGATATGGTTCAGAGCTTGAGAGTTATGTTCTCAGTAACCATTTTATTTGGTTCATAATTGCCTACAACTGTAGTTCTAGGAAATTTGATCCCTTCTGGACCCTGAAGTCGCTGTACACATGTGCACATACAGACACACACTCACACGCACATACACACACACACACAATTCAAAGAAAAAAATAAAATCTTTAAGTGATGTATTTTTAATATATTTAAAACATTAACGTGATTTTTTCAAATGTCTTTCAGATTGAAATGCTTGATATTTATTGTGGGGCTAGCTAGACTGCATGCTTACAATGTGATGTTATACTTAAATTAGTACAGCAGAACCAAAATGTGGTCGTGGTTTATAATAATCATCTAAAATGCAAAAATATCCTTTTGAGTATAGTAACCAGAAGTCGTTATGTATAGTTCTCCTGTTACAGTACTATTATCTTAAGATTTACAAAATTTATTCTGTATCCTGCCTCTGACTTGTGTTAACTCAGAACTTTCACAGGAAACACAAATTTACATCTCTCTGTGTCAGTGATATTCCTATTAATAATTAGGTACAAAGATTCTGCGTTTTCAACCTTTTTTTTTTTTTTTTTGCCCCAGAATCCTTAAATGCAAGTATACTTCCTTTAACATTCATTGCTGATCCGGCATATTTCCTTCTTAAGGAATTTTTAAGGATCTAGATTTTTAAAATTCATTTATCTGTATTTTATATGTGTGAGTATATTTTCTGCATGTTATGTACTGTACCCATATATGCAATGCTTGTGGACATCAGAAGAGGGTGTGGGATTCCTCTGGAACTGGAGCTACAGATGTTTGTTAGCTGCCGTGTGGGTGCTGGGAACTGAACCTGGGTTCTCTGCAAGAGCAGTCAGCACTCTTAATTGCTAAGCCTTCTCTCCAGCCCCATGGAGTTAGAATTAAAAAAAAAATAGTATTTTTTTTTCTGTGAATGAGTGTATTGCCTCCATGTATGTGAGTGCACACCTGTCCTGCGATGCCCATGGAGGTCATAACAGAGTGGCAGATTCCCCTGGAACTGAAGTTATGGATGATTGTTAACTGCTCTGTAGGTGCTGAGAATCAAACCAGGATCCTCTGCAAGAGCAGTGCTCTTAACCACTGAATCATCTCTCCAGTCCAGGAGCTAGAATTTTATGTAGGATATATTTGGCTATTTGTTTTAAATTTTGACATAAATTACCCAGAACAGATATCCTAATCCATCATTCCTCAAAATGTCTTTAGAAATATAGTCCTCCCACTCTTCTTCAGTGGATTTTACTCCCCTGACAGTCAGTGCCCTTTGTGTCAGTATAACTAATATCTTATAAGTGTCTTTGGAGCAAGCCCCTAATTACAAATCCCAAGCATGCATCAGGTGTTACCAAATGATATATTGTAAATAAGACAAACTTACTTAACCCTTTATAAAAAAATAGAATTTCTTATAGAAAATGATTGCCTAAAAGATTTATCATTTGCGACTGGAGGGATGACTCAATGGTTAAAAATACTGGCTGCTTTTGCAGAGGACCTGGGTTCAGTTCCCAGCACCCACATGGTAACTAACAGTAGACCATAGCTCCAGTTCCAAGGGATCTAATATCCTATTCTGGCCTCTCTGGGCTTTTCATGACAGAGGTGCACTTACATACATGCAAGCAAAATATTCATATTCATAAAAATTAAAGAAATATAAATTTAGAAAATGGTTTATCATTCAGCTAGAATAATGCAACTAAGAGTCTGTGTGTGGTGTTTTCTGATTGTAACTTATCAGCAGAGCAGAAGGCAGCAGTGTGTACAGGTAACACCAGGAATCAGTGAAGCTGGGTTTAGAACTTGTAGCATTTTTGTAAATTGGATAAGAGTGAGAAATTCTGACAGTTGATTTCATTCAGGGTATGTTTAAAGATGTGTTTAAATGAACAGTATATCTATAATTTAACAAGTGAAAATTAATTGTATTTATTAAATAATGTAGGCATTTTTGTGTTGGATATGAACAGCTTGCCTCTCCTTTTTTCTAATGAAACTTGTAGATGACATGCTATCCAGAGCTACAACGAAACAATAGAATCCTGTACCCCTGTAGATCATTGAAAGAGAAGAGAGAAAAGATCCAAACTCTAAAGTCTGCATATGGTTTCTATTCATAGGCAGAGGTGATTTTCTTGATATTATGTCCTGTGATTTCAGTGGGATTTATTGAAAGAACTACATAGTAAATGGTTGTGCACTATTTTATATTGACAATGATAACCTAGTCTGCTTTCTCCTAAGCCATCTTCTTTTTTTATAAATACATTAAAGTATTTTACTTCTTTGATAATTTCATACAATGTGTTTTGATCATATCCACCCTCCAGTTTCTCTTCCGACTCCTCTTCAACCTCTGTCCCCCATGTCCCTCTGTCAACTTCTTTTTTATAACCCACTGAGTCCAGTTATTGATGTGCATAGCGTAGGGCAGTCCAGTTGGACATGGACAATCTACAAGGGACCATACTGTTGAAGAAAAATGTTTCTTTCTCCCCAGTAGTCAACTTCCAACAGTTCCTCATCCAGGGAGGAGGCCTTGTGAGCCCCTCCTGTTAAGCTTCTTGATATGTAGCACAGAATTCACTAACCCATGAGAAACACTTGACTCTCAAAGCTTATGTACTATGATATACTACTTGATTTTACCTTAAATTCTTTCAACATTTTCAAAGGAATTGGCACTTTTTTCTGTTTCTCTTTTGGCATGCCCATTAGAATATGGTTCATCTTAGAGATCGGATCACCATTCTAGTATACACTTACATGTAAACCTTTACATTTTATAGCTTGTTTTTTCTTTCCCGTTCTCCTGTGTTACATTGATTTACAGTTTCAGAAAGGACGGTATCCTTAGAGGTTACAGAGTTCACTTATTCTCTAAAATCTTCATCTCCTTAGCAGGATCCCCACTAGATATCCAGAATGCTTTTCCAATACCTGTAGTAGAAGTTAACTTTCTAAATCCTTTCAGGTCTTGCTTGCTGGTAATTGATGTGTCACTGCTAACTTGGTTCTGATTATTATCATGGATAGCTGCAAATTGAGCTCTTAACTGATCTTTTATCTTCAATTTTTCTTTCTTATGGTATCTTTACACCAGTGTCTACAAAAAATTCCCAAATACTTTGATTACATTACTCCCTTGCTCTGAAGCCATCAGTAAATACTCTGTAGGCTGAAAAATAAAATCAGAACTCATTAACTTGAAATGACCTGACCTTGACATATGTCTGGGTTTAATTTCACCTTTCTGAGCTTCCTAAGGCTGTTGCTTTGAGCTTAGTCAATTGTGCATTTCTCAAGAGCTACTGCTCTTCCTTGTTGAATGGCATCTTGCTTTTGCTATTTTAAGACCTTTCCTGTTGTGTGGTAGCTCACTGGGACCCCTGCCCACACACTAGATGTCCTTTTATTTTTTACAAACTCCTAGGTTGCCCATTTTCAGCCTCACTGATTTCATGATTATTCATAAGCAAACTTATGACAGTTTTTATATTGTTATATTGAAATATAATTAATCTTTTGTATTGCTGTTTAATTTTTCACATTTTTTAAACTTGGCTTTCCTCCACATTAATTTTATGAGATGACTTGGTGTAAAGCAGATGGTTTCCAACTGTATTACAGCAAACTAGGAATTCCTGAAAATACAGGCTGGAGAAGGGGGAGTGGCTGAGACAGGGAGTTGCCAACTGCAATCTCTGCATTGAACTTTCAAAATTTGTTTCTATTGAACTTCTGCCTTTGATTATTTTCAGTGAAAATGTGGAGGCCAAAATGTTTGACAACAAAGATGTGTGGACAGGAACACAGACTTGGTATAAAGAGATTTGGCCCTAGCTTTAGTTGACTCAATCTTGAAGTTACAAGGTAGGACTGGAGAGGTGGTTCAGTGGTTAAGAGCAGTCGCTGCCCTTACAGAGAACCCGGGTTTGAATCTCAGCACCTGCATGGCAGCTAATCACCATCCTAACTCCATTTCCAGGTGATCTGATGCCCTCTTCTGACCTCTGCAGGTATAGTACGACATGGGTGCTCTTACAAACATGCAGGAAATACACTCATACACATAAAATAAAAATAATAAAATATCATAAAAAACTACCTCTTATTGCTCTTGCAGGGAATCTGAGTTCAGTTCCTAGGACTCATGTTTGATAACTCACAACCAGGTAACTCCTGCTCCAGGGATTCAGTACTTTCCTCTGGCCTCTGCAAGCACCTGCACTCATATTCAACTACTCCTCCACACACACTCATAATTAAAAACAAATCCTTAAGGACTAGAGAGAAGGCACAGTGGTTAAATGCACTGTTTACTCTTCCAGAGGACCTGGGTTCAGTTTCCAGCACCCACACAGTGGCGAACAACTGTCCATAACTCCAGTTCTGGAGAATCTAACACCGTCTTTGGTCTCTACCAACTTTGCATGACACAGATCAACTTACATACATACTGACAGAAAAACTAATGCACATAAAATAAAAATAAGTATATTTTAAAAGTCTCTAAAGTTACAAAGATCAGAGTCTTTGTTCTTACATCTACTGCATAAGTCTCTCAATTAGGAACATTAGCTTCGTTACCTTAGGGACATTTTTATAAAGTACAAAATGCCCACCAAGTGTATGCTTATCAAGAAATTCTGTCATCGGATTGCTTGCCATTTTTGGTTACTGCTGTGACAGAATATTTCACATATGGCTCTTTGATTATATTATAATTAAATATGAAGGAGGGAAAGCATATTTTGCTTTTTTCTCCATCTAATTAAAATGGAAAGCATTTACTTATCTTTTATTCCTCTTTTGACCACTTAGAAACCATTCATAAACATCAGGCTAGATATCTTTATACAGTGTTTAAAATAATATTATTAATTTTGGAAACCTTAGAACTGATAAATAGAAGAGCTGTTATAAGTAAAAAAAAAGTAAATAGAGGACTAGAAAATGGCCCAGAGGGTGAAGGTAATTGCTGACAAGACTGACAGTCTGTGTTCACTCCCCAGGACCCTCCTGATAGGAGGAGAAAAACCAAACAGTTCCTGCAAGTTGTGTTCTGATCTCCATAGCTGTGCTGTGACAAACCTATGTGTGCGACCCTCCACCCAAGCTAGCTATATAAGTTTCTTAAAAGTATGATGTCTACCTCTGTGTAAAGCAAGAAAATACAGTTCATGATAGCTACCTTTTCCCAAATAATCCTTTCAAAGCTGGGAGTCCTCTTAAATATGGGTAGCCAGTTCCAATGCTGTGTGTAATGCCCACAAACTCACCTTTAACCCATCAGATTTGGACTCAAGGTTGTACTTACTTCCTTAAGCTCACCCTTTACAGAAGAATTCAGTATAAAAATGGGAAGAACTTAAAAACCTGCAACACAGTCGGTCTGAATCTTGCCAGGAAATTACAGCTCTTTTCTAAAGGAAGCTGTAGTCAAAGACATCACTGTGTAAACTTTGGAAGACTTTGGTGATATTCCTCAGCAGGTTTCAGTCACAAAGTAGAATCTGGAAGGGAAAAACTCAGACTTCTAACAATTTAAACACAGAGTCATAATTTCTCTCTTTCCTGCTTTACTTTTTTTAAAGAAAACAAACCAATTAGGAAATATTAAAAGTATACATAGATTAAAAGAGCCAGTCTTCTGTGAATTTTGCAGGATAATCAGACTAATTTTTTCATATATCACAAACTAACATGTACATGTCTATGTGCAACAGCTTGGGAAGTGATGTTCGTGTGGATGTGCTCACTGGTGCACGCGCCTGTGGACGCCGAGGCCAAGGTTGGCTGCCTTCATTTATCACTCAGTCTTACTTGTTTGAGACAAAGTCTGTCACTGAACCTGAAGCTTACTGATTGGGTTTCGACTCAGTGAGTGTCCCCTGTCCACTCACCAGTGCTTGGTTTATAGAAGGGTGCTTCCATGCCTGGCTTTCAGAGAGGGGCTGGGGAGCCAAACTCAGGTCCTCATGCCTAGGCAGCACTTTACCAAATGAGTTTTCTTCCCAACCACAAGGTGGGAGTTTTTCATGATGAGAACACTTTGGAATTTATGGTTTAAGGGTTTCTGCTCACCAAAGCCATGTGTATCCTTACAAATTCCTAATTCCTACAATTTGATGCTCACCGTTAGTACTTTGCCCTCATAAAAGGATTTGTTTGGAGAAATGAGGTTTGGAGACATTATAGAAACCATGACCATTGCATTTCTTAAAGTACTGAGGATCTGTGAAGTGACTGAGCTACTTGATGGTCCACTAGCTGACCCCTCATCAGGGTCAGCTGAAACAGGGGAAAGTACTGATGTCTCACTGTGGAAGCTAAGTATTCGGACTAATGTTTCTCATTTGATTTACATCCAGATACACCATGCATTTTTAAAGAAGCATTTTCTTTATCAAAACTGAACCCACGGGTGCATCTGTAGCTCTTCTGTTAAGGACGACCTTAGAATTGAATGTTACTGATTCCCCTTTTTTTGACAACATGAAGAGAACTTTTAGACGAGGCACTTAGTTGAATTATGTTGGTTATAGGCCTTTTATGAGACTCTCTCAGTATTATAGACAATGCTTTTAATAACAGGAGATACTGTGATCAGAACTTTAGTTTTCATTGTTCTCTGGTTCCCTGCATCTCCATGGGTAACAAGGTATCAAATGCTGAGAATTTGTCTATCTCCTCTGGTATGAACACTTGTCAACATGAAGGTACATGCATGTTGAAGTTGGGCAGGGATGGCAATGGTCTTGATGCATTATTTTTCTTCCAAAATAAGTCACCAAAAGAGTCAACATGGAGTGTACTATTAGAGCACCTGTACTAGAGGTAAAATCTCTGCCTGAACCCTTGAGGTAGAAATTAGGAGACTTGGCCAAGCCACGTATTCTTATGGAACTTCAATTACCTGATCCCCAAGTAACCATAAGAATGTTCCAGGGCTGCTGGAAAAGCTATGGGAGAGTGTTAATGCGAAGAGCTCCGTCCAGCACTTGACTGTCAGCTGCCAGGCCCATTGGCACCTCCCTTTCTTTTCTGTAACTACTGATTTTCTGCATTGGACTCACTTATGAATTACAGACTTTAGAAATTTTTCACCAAAATATCAAATATAAAAAGTCTGTCACCACTGAGTTTTTGAACTCGGTTTTGAAGTGATACCCAGTATCTGTCAGTTGTGGCCATTTCCGTGCTCTAAATTGAAAATGAAAAGATCTGGAGAAAAATTGCTTTGCTAAAACCCAGTCATATTTATCTGAAGAAAGGGAAATAATTTTTGAAAAGGAGTAACAGTGATTCTATGAGGAAAATAAATTATCTCTATTTTTCATACCTTACTTTGAAGAGTCAACTTCAATGTGAATCGTTTTGAAAACTCACTTGGTGTATCTGTGCTTTAAATTTTGTGTTATGCAACTTTCCCCCCAAAGTACCAATTTTTACTTAATACATTCAAAAACGCTAATCCTTTTCATTAGTTTGGCACTGTAATGATTTCAGAAAAAAATTGCGTTGGGTTTCATATGGTACTCATAAGATTCAGCATGCTTGCGTTTGAAATTATATTTCATAAGGTAAATAGGTTTATTGATAGATGATAACCCACAGCTTTAAAGATAGTTTTTTGGTTATCCTTGAAACCATAATTCCATTGGGCATGGGAAGTGCTGTTAAATATTTGGGTCACTTATTTATACAGTTTAAATTAAAGACGCTATTCATTTAACATTACTTTAAAACTAAGTGTAGGAGACTGGAGAGGTGGCTCGGCAAGTAAGGTGCAGACTGTTCTTATGGAGAACCCAAGTTGGGTTCCTAGCACCCATGTTGGTTGGCTTACCACCATTTGTACCTCCACCTCCAGGGGGCCCACCTTCAGGTCCTCACAGCCCCTGAACTCATACGTACATACCCACACACAGATATGCATAAATACATATAATTAAAAAATTTAAAATTATAGTGCTCATTCATAAATGAAGAAAGTCAGAGATTGTTTTCTAAAGGAGAATGGCTTTATTGTGTGTCATTTAGAAGGGTGGACTACTAAATGATTATAGCATAGCTTTCAGTTTACTACAGGCACACTTTGCTGTAATCACTGAAAGTGAGAGAGAGAGAACCTAAGTATGGGTTCCACATCTTTAAGCTTAAGTAAGTTCATTGTTTTCCTCTTTGAACTTAATGCAGTTCAATCAATATGGGAGAATCACAGTTTACTCACTGGAGGCATGCTGTGTAAGTAGTTTTCACAATGGTGCTAATCTAGAAGTTCTTATAACTCTGGACTTTAAGAATTATATAGTCATTGTTTTGTCACCTATCCCAGGATTAGTTTCAAAGTGGTTTATACCTCTTTCATTCCTTGAACAATGGCATAGTTATTCAATTTAATTTCATTTATTAATCTTTTTAAATATTTTCAAATACATCAGTTACTCAGTATTTTTGAACTGAAAAGTATATTTTTTATTAAACTTCAAAATTTTGATTCACATCAGACCACAGATATAATTTTCATTTAGACAAGCCATTTTGGAAGATTTTACAATGCTAGTAGTTACTTGGAAGTAAGTGACATTTTCCTTTTGATGCTTGAGGAAAACTAGTAAAAAAAAATATGCCAGGCTTGTACCTACAGAGATGGCTCAGCAGCTAAGAGTACTTCATGCTCTTGCAGATAACGAAGTTTGATTTCCAACACCCACCTCAGGTGGCTCACGGTTGCCTGTAACTCCAGCTCTGGGGGAATCTGACCCCTCAGGTCAGATGCGCAGCAGAAGTAGCATTTCAGCTCCACAGTGCAGCCACTTTGCAGGTTCTTGTAACAGTTTGCTTCCTGGCTTCCCTCAGAGCTGAATATATTTTCTCTTCTAAAAAAGAGAATATGTTTTCTCTTCTATGGTTAATTCAGTTCCTGTGTTTAAGAAGAAGGTGTTCTGTCCCTTTAATCCAATACTTTAAATGATATTTTTTCAGCATTCAGATGTGATGGTGAATCTTCATGGTCAACTTGAGTGGATTTGGAATCAGCTAGGATACATATCTCTAGTCTGTCTGTGAGGATGTTTCTACAGAGATTTAACTGAGGAAGAAAGACCCACACTGTATGTGGACAGTAGCATTCCATGGGCTGGGGTCTTAAACTGAAGACAGGGAAAAGGAGGCAGTCACCCCAACACCAGTGTTCTCTCTGCTTCCTGCAGACAATGAAGAGGAATTAAATACCCACTGCCATATGTTTCCTATGGTGAAGAACTGTATCCCCTCGAACCATGAAACTAAACAAACCCCTCTTTCCTGAGTTGCTTCTGTGAGGTATTTTTATTACAGCCAAGAGGAAAATAACAAATAGAGATGTTAAGTGAAGAATATTTGAAAGACTAAACAAAGTCATACAGGCTGACATGTCACAGCCTTCAGGAAGGATCAGTCATGCAAGAGTGCGAAGCTTCTGCATGGAAAACTTGATGTGGAGTATCAGTCCAGATATCCGCACAGATGAATAACTGCTGATAAGTGATGGCTATCCCAAAGCCGTAGCAGTTTTTTACATGCTCCATAATGGGAAATATGTATTTGGCTACTTGTTTTGCTCTAATGTTGTCAATGCACTTTTTCTCTGTCTTTTTTTTTACATTTTACTTTTTGTCATTAATATGTGAATCTCATTATCTTTTCAGTGTAACATTCCTTTGTTGTATAAGATTCAACTATTTTCCCTAAGATTATGTAGCCTATATTGTATCCTTCAATGAGATATCTTGACACCCTTAATTAAGGAACTTCTCTGTTTTAGCTAACATTTGTGGGAATTTGGGGGAGGATCCCTTGTATAGGAATATTGTTTAGTTTTTAAAAATGTGACTATAGTTCCCATTTTTACTTTAGAGTTTTGCCTTTTTTCTTTCATATTCACATCTGTCATTCAAGTCAATGTATTTTTGTGTTTAGATGAGATGGAGGCATCATTATTGGATGTGTAAATGGTTGGCAATTAACTGTTGTATTCTTTCTTCTCTTCCTGTTTCTGTGCTTTACACCCTCAGTCCTACACAGTTTTCCATATAGTAGATGCCAGTTTCTGTCTCTGGAGCTCTGTCACTGTGGTGTGGGGGATGATTTCTAAGTTAACAGTCAGTTCATAGTGTCCTGAACGTGGTAGCTTTCAATTTACACTTAACGTTTCTCTTGCTAAGCATCAACTCTGATCTTCCTCACTAGCTACATATTTCCTTTTTTCTGTCATTTTGTATCTTAAGTGCATGTCTTGTAATGATGTATATCTGAGCATTTCAGAACACATCCTTGCACTCTTTGCTTCTCAGCTGTCATTTTATTGCACTGACATCTTGTTTGGGAAGCTGGTCATATTTGGCGTTACTGCTCATAGTATGCATCCGCTTTTCTTTCCTTCCTTCTTCTCTCCTCTTTCTCTTTAGAATTCATATCATTCTCTAATCTGGCACCAGACCAG
The DNA here is from genome assembly GCA_035773235.1 of Eospalax fontanierii. Taxonomy (NCBI): domain Eukaryota; kingdom Metazoa; phylum Chordata; class Mammalia; order Rodentia; family Spalacidae; genus Eospalax; species Eospalax fontanierii. Next base: position 44,902,494 of record CM069547.1, on the reverse strand, counting down.
GTTCCATGCCACATGCAATACTGCTGGTGTGTCTTGAGGCCCCGGAGCCTGGGAGGGGAGCTCACTGCTGGAGTGTGTGCTTGGACATGTGCACCACCCTGGGTTCAAATCTCAATATCATTTTTTCCTTTGAAGTCCTGAATCTCCTTCATGACCACAAAGGATTGTTTTTTTTTTTTTCAACATTTTATCAAAGCTTTAACTCTCTGTTTAAATGGGCTTCTAATTAAATATCTGAACTCCACCAGTGGGATAGGTTAAATCATCCCTTATCCCCTCCTTTTCATTCAAAGGAAATATTTGCAATGCTGGGCTTTTGCAACAGAAGTCTGTTTGCTTGGGTTAAGGTCAGACTAATTACTTGGCTGTTATTTAGCACAAAGAAAGAAAGGCCACTAAAACTGAAAACAGAATTCTCCATGGCAAATGCTGCTCTTTTTATGTTCAGAAAGGAGAGCAGAGTCTGAGCTGATCACAGCCGCAGGAGATGTACATCTTAGCACTCCTATCTCTTGATATCAAAGGGTCAGAAGTTGGAAAGTGTCCACAGGCTCCTCTATCCCCCTTTTCTAATCTCATGAAGAATCTGTTTCCCAGTCATTTCCCAGTATCCAGAACTGTGCAGGGACCCATTGAAAATACATGAAAAATTAAAATCAGTTAAAGGAGAGAGTAAGAAAGAAGGTACTGCAAGGAGCGTGTTCAGCCTGTCAGCCTGGCCATCCGTCTTCCACAAGTGACATCAGGGAGTAATGTCAGAGAAAAAAGGAATTTGGGGTCCCTGCTGTCTCAGCAGGTTTAATTTGGGAGTAAACCCCTCATTTAATGGTAGGCTACTGTTCTTATCATAAGAAAGTACACTTAAGAACTGATGTTTCAATTTGCTAATGTACTAGAGAGATTTGGACATTGCCTGCAGAAAAATATCCATTATGGCAGCTGAAGAAAATCTTAGCGGACAACAAATTTTGGAAAAAGTCCAGTGATTCACTCTCCATTGTCTTTTCACCTGTTCTTAATACTTCCAAATTCTTTAAGATTTATTTTATTTTTCCTTTGTGTATTTTTGTGTGCTGGTGCACACATATGGGTGCCAATGGAGGCCAGAGGGTCAGATCCCCTAAGTTCCAGGTGATTGTGTGCTGACTAGTAACTGAACTCTAGTCTTTGGTAAGAGCTGCTTAATGGCTGAGCCATCTCTCCAGCCCCAAAGATGTAATTTTATTATTTTTATTTTTGTGTATGTGTGAGAATCATCTTTGGAATCCCACAGAACTTAATGAATGCAGACAAGTCAACAATATCAGAAAATCCATACCTAGGAAGGAGGAGAATGAGAGCTCTTGCACCTCTGCAAAACAAAACATCAGTTCTTAAGTGCACCCTATGAGACAAACAACAGCAAATAATTAAACTAGGTGTTTCTTCCTAAATCATAGTCACTGAAAGACCAGTGGCCAAAATGCACATTTTCTTTTCTTTTGTTTTACTACAAATCCTGATGTTTTGCAATGATTGGTGCATTAGGCTGGACAATGGTCTCTCAAAGATGCCACACTCTAACCTTCTGAACCTATTAAAGTCTTAATGCCCAAGGAACAGGAGATTCTGTAGATGCCAAGCTTGCCTTTTGGGGGGTTGCCCAAGTCTATCTTTTTGCACCAGTCTATAAATACACAGACTTTTCCGTGATGGTCAGAAGGAAACTATAGGGCAAAGGAATGATCATCAGCAAGATGTGATGGGAAAAGGACCTGCCCACCCATAACAGCTGGCTTGAAAAATGAAGACCAGAGCCAAGGAGACAGGGATCATAGAGATCTGGGTACTGAGTGCTGCCTTCAGCTGAGCACTTCAGCAAGAAAATGCAGATCCCCATGAGCAAGCAACAGGATATTCATTCCCCTGTTCCTGCCAAAAAGAAATGCGTCTCTGACATCACCTGGATTTGTGCTTTGACAGAAAATTCATGTCAGACCCACAGACTCTAAGAGAAGAGATTTGTTTGGCTTAGTTTGTCAAGTTCATTGTCATACAAAATTAATAGGGCCAGTTATTTTCCCTTGAAATTATCATAGAAAATAAGAAATACAATATAATTAAGAAATTCTAAATTAAAAAAAAATTTAATTTTAAAAATTTTGTCTGTCCTTTTTAACTTGTCCTTAGCAATAAGTTTTCTGTAACACTGTTTCTTGATGAGTGAATAATATTAATAGACAGTTATAAGTTTCTATGCATGAGAAAAAATTAGAACCCTGAATTCAAATGAAAATTCACGTGTAGCTTTGAGTTTGATGTGAAGTGTCTTTTTTACATCACATTTTGTTTTCTATGAAGATAATGACTGAAGTATGGGTTCCTAAGTGCCTCAAAATGGGCTCCTCAACCAGCAGGCCTCCTCTACTGGACTCTTGATTTTTTTTTTTTAATGCTTGGTTATTATTATAACATCTATGACAATATTCAAAAATTCCAAACTTTGCCAGGCCAATCATTATTGTAACTTGAAGGGTTCACAGCTGAATAAAACATGATAACTTCTTTTCTTCCTAATAGGAGGTGAAATATAGCAAGTAGACACAAAATTTGCAGATCAGTGCCAGTTTGATTTCTCTATGTCCTATGATTCAAGGGTGTTGTGTCTTCTCCATAGGGACTTAGCATCAAGTTCCAGTGGGTAACCAAGAGCAATGACAACAGTTAGTATTTTGTGATTTTGTATGTGTGTGTGTGTGTGTGTGTGTGTGTGTGTGTGTGTACGCCTGTGTAGGGGGATCATCTATGCAACTCCAGTGACCAAGAACTCAAAAAGTGGGAGTGCATATCTGGTACTAGCCCATTCTTTCTGAGACAGGCATTGCCCCACTTCCCACATTTAAACTCCTTTTATAAATGTATACATTTCAGGATATTTCTAGGTAGTATGTCCCCATACTTTATCACAAGTGCTTGCTTCATCACTTCAGCAGGTGAATAAAATGTGTTACTACGGAGTGCACCAGCAGGCTGGAACAGATGTTCAACAAATATTAGGTATTGTTATTTTTATTTTCATAGAGTTTCAAACATACAAAGAAGGAGAAACTGTTTTTATATTTAATTACCATATGCCCATCTTCTAAATGCTACGGTTACCTAAATTTTGCTTCCTTTCAAAGATCTTTTTTTATTCTGAAAATTTCAAAGCATTTCTTTTTACCTCTGAATGATCATACGTGCATCTCTTTAAAATGTGGACTACGGACTTGAAATAAAAACATAACCATGGTGTTATGATCCTGTTAGAAGTAGGTTTAGACCTGCATTTGATACTCATATCATGAATAGAATTTTCCATTTTGTTTTTAAAAGCATGTTTTTGTAACTGTGTGGGTCAGAATCGACACACCCCTCATGGTGTACAGGCCCACGCCCCCCACATCCTGTGGAGGTCCGCCCTTTCAGCAATCTCACCTTTTCCCTCTATTTTAAAGTGAGTTTTATTGAGATATATTTACATTAAGTGAAATTTGCTGAGTTTCCTGGACTTTTTTTTAGACATAAAGGTAATAATTCTCCCTTGTCTCTGATTTTCTTTTCTATAGTAAAGAACACTTGCAAGACAATGTTAAATGAATCCTAATGGAATGAGTAGACATACTTTGTCTATTTCTGAATTTGCTTGTCAATACTTCCTGACTTTCCCCAATAAGTGTGATTGGGTCTTTGTTAATTGATTTCATTATGTAAGAATCAAAGCATAATATCTACTGACCTTCTTGTTGGCTAAGGAAAGTAAAGACACTTTAAATTCCAAACTTCATCAGTGGGAGACAGGGAGACGGCTTGAACATGCAGGAACATGCAGGAATACACACATGAACACAAACACACAGAAAGTTGCTCAGCGCTGGCACAGTTGTGTGTACTTGTCTCGTCTGACAGGCACACTGCCGATGTCCTCTGCCCTGCCCATGCCCTTTAGGCAGCTGGCCAACATTCTCAAGAGTGAGTTTCTCCACCTCGTTCCAGACTTCCTTTGGGCTGTTTTTTTGTTCCCTTATCCAGTTGATGTTCCCTGGGTTGCTTTCCTGGGTGACTGGGACATGAGCTCACTCTCTACTTGGTTCTTTTTGATGCTGGTTGCCTCAGTCATGAACATACTTGGGTAAGGATGGGGGTGCTGTGTTCCTTCTGGTTGTTCCTAAAGAATACTCAGGGAAAGGGATATTAAAGATCAAGTATTTAAGAAGGATTTGAGGTCAAGACAGAAGGAAAATGCTGGTTTTATGTTAAATGAACTAATAAAGAACTGGAGCTCCTAAAGTGAGGTTTGGCCCAGGGGTGCCCAATGCACCACTTTCTCACTGGCTGGCTGCTACAGGGTACAGGTGACCTGCAGCACAGTGATGATCGTTGGATCTCAGACATCTCTGTCATGTCATACAATTTCAAATATTATCCAATAGTTAAGTATGTCTCATTACTTTATTTCCTGGGCAAATGCCAGGCCCGAAAAGCCCCCTCATGCTGGCTTCCTTATTTATTGCTGTGAGCTCTGTTTGCCTCATGATCAAGTTTGAGACCTGGAACCTGGCTGGCTTGTTAATGCATATTTTTCTAATTTCAATGCAAAAGCATAACACTCACCTCAAAGGGAATAAGAGATAGTTTATTCTGGCACCAAACATGAGTAACCTTCGCCGAGGAACACACACAGATGTAGGTTACCTCAAATTCCATGTTCCAACATGCTAATTGTTTCATTAATTTTATAGTAACAGAACGAAGAAAAGCCATGAATCAAGACACATTGCAAACATATTGGTGGATACTTTCAGTGGGCAAGTGATGGCAAGTAGCTGGGAAGGGTTTCCACCAGAGATCTCAGATTCTACCTGAAGACATTCTTGGCATTTCGATTGGTGGGACCTGGTGGTCTGCTAAGTTAATTCATTCCAAAAGGTTTTTTTTCTGTTAGGTCAGAAACAGAGATGGACAAGAAAATGGCTATTTAGGGGCTGAAGGTAGTCTGAGATACGTGGTGATTACCTGCAACATTCCAGACTCTCCACAATCTCCGGAGTGCTAATCAGATTTTCAGCTTTGCAGAAAAGGGTCCTATCTGAAGGAAGAAGGTTTTTCTGGGAACTTTCACTCACACTATGCGGCCTCTGACAAGTTCCGTGTGTCATTGCTGCTGTTTTTTCCTGTTTTCAGTGTTCCTGGCTTTGAATTTTCTTTTGTGTGAGGATTCTTTCCTTGGTTAGTATTTTTCAGTCATTAGTGTGTCTACTTCTACGTTTAATTTAAGTTGAAATTTTAATTTCGGATCATTTCAGTCTCTCACTATCTCTGGATTCAGGTCTCTTTATGGAGATTTGAGCTCACTGCGTAGGAAAACTTGAAAGAAATGAAAATGTAGCAATTAAATCTTATTTTGCTGGTGAGTAAGAAGGGTTCCTTTGGGGTTGAGGAACCCCCCTGAGCAGAGGCAGGCTCTGGTAAAGCTACCTGGCTCCTCAGCAGATGCTCTAAAGTCACAGCACTGTAGTTCTGTCCATGGAAACATACACGTCCTTCCTGTCACCCTTAGCTTCAGTTGTCAACTTGACACACCTTGAAAGAGAAAATCTCAGTTAAGGATGTCTTCCATCAGACTGGCCTGTGGCCTTGTCGGGGGCCATTTCCTTGATTGCTTATTCACATGAGTGGGTCTAGTCCCTTGTGGAGTGTGTCATCCCTCCGCAGGTGGGTCTGGGCTGTATAAGAAGGAAAACTGAGCTGGCCAGGGGAAGCAAGTCCATAAACAGTGTTACCCTGGTTTCTTGTCTCTAGATTCCTGCTCTATGTTCCTGCCTTGGCATCTCTTCTTAATGTACTCTAACTTGGAAGCCAAATAAACCCTATCCTCCCTTAGTTAGCTCTGGTTAGTATTTTACCACCATAACAAAAAGAAAAATAGGATATTTTCTTTACATTCCTTCCTGGAATTCTCCTTCTCCCATTGTCTTCCTCTTTCTGACTTTATTTCCAGTCGTCAATGTATACCTTACTGGTCAGTGGCATATAAGTCAATGAAAACAGCCCTTTGCTGTCCCCAGTTCTTTCTCCTTGTTATAATTCCCATGTTAAATGGTAGTGGTCAGCCCATGGCTCAAAAGCACCTCAAGCTTTGGCAGCCAGGAATGACTGTAACCATCTCAGGAATGGTCAGTGACTTTTCCTAAGGGCAGCACATTAGTTCAGCCGGAATTTCCCCTGACAGCCCAGACCTCACCACCATCTCTCTCTTCTTATCCCTTTACTCAGGGAATAAATTCCACAGGTGGAAAGTGATAGGGTCACAATCAACCTGCTTAGGCCCAGGGTCTTGTTTCTTTATTTGTTTGGAGGTCATCCATCATGTTTTTGCTCCCCAGACACATGATTGATGTTCACTCTTAAGGAATAAAATAAGAGTCTCCAAAGTGCTTCATGGATGACTAGGAGATTCCCAGAGCACCTTCTTCCAGAATGAATGCTACAGCTTGATTTTTGCCATTCTAAACCAGATATTTTCATGAAGTTGACAGAGTCTTAGATCTCTATTGGTGGGAATGTGTGGTGATAATTTTCCAGTCTTAGCCAGGTAGGTACTTCACAGGGCTAGTAACAGAGGTCTTTGAAGTTCTCTTGGTGTTGTAGCATCTTCTGAGAATCTTCAGTGCCTCTGAGTGACCATCGTATGCAGACTACAAAGAAAGGGTGTCACTGGAACAAGTCTGCAGGACCTTATTTGTCATCTGTTATAATTTCAAATAAATATAAAAAATAAAAGGACTGACACAAAATGTTAGAAAAGAATTTGTCTAAATTAAAAACTATACAAAAGACACAGAAAATAACACATAATTTTAGCCTCTGGTGATTTCCATAAGTTAAGAAAGGAATGACGGACTGAGAATAGGAACATCAGTTTTCTCATGAGATACTTGGGGGACAGAATGGACAGCAGATGAAGGGCCCAGCAAAGTGCTTACCACAAAGTTACTGCCCAGCAAATGTTACTGATTGGTATTATTAAGGATTGTTGGTTTCCTATAATTGTAGTTTGGTAACACAATCTATACAGTTTTAACTGTTAGCCAAGAAAAATGTCTTTTTTTTCCTAAAATTGGAGGACTTTGATCAGGATATTGTTGGGTTTGAGAATTGAGAATAACTAGAACAGACTCTGTTTAATTTAGTCCAGAAATAATTTAATTTAAAAAAATTCCAGCTAGCTGGGGCTGCAGCTCCATGTCCAATATGGACTTCAGCAGCGCGGGCTACAGGGCTCATCCGTTTTTATGGGGATAAACCACAAATTGTGGTTTGTGACCTTTTACATGATTGGGTGTTTCCAGGGAGACCACAAGGGACTGCCACTTATTGGGTCCCTCCACCTGCGCTGACCCCAGTGTCCTCACTCCTGGTGTTAGCAGATAAGGAGCCTGTTGCTGCAATTGATTAGTTCTCCTGAAGGGGAAGATCTGGTGACTTCTTGGAACTCGAAACTTAAAGTGCAGAAAACCGAAACTTAAGCCAGCTTGGGGCAAAATGGTGGTCAGGGTTTAACAGGCTTATCGAAATGTCAGCAGTTTGGTTCCTATCAACCTTTTCAGATGTATGCATGAATAGGAACCCCTTACCCATTTCTTCCAAAAGGTATCAACACCTTGCCTGTGGCAAGCCCACACCGCTCTCTGGAAGCCATTGCTTATAAAAGTAATTAAAGAGCCAGTGCTCTTTATATAACTTATATATGATTTTCCAAGAACCATATCTCTTTTCTTTTGAGATAATATATCTTTCCTTTTGAGATAATAAATTTTCTTCATTTTAATATTCAATGGTTTATAAATCAGAAGTGTATCTTTCTAAAATTTATCTTCAGATATGTAATAAAGTGTTAAGAATTATCTGAATATTCTTATTTCAAATGTTCTTACTGAATTTCATTAACTCCTCTTACCACTTAGAATGTGAGAGACATTCAACTGGAAAGAAGTCCGTTTCTTTAAATCATTTTCTAGCCAAAGCTTAATCAAAAAGATGAAAATTGGCAAGTAAATTTGATATTACAAAGGAGATTGTGAACTCAATGGTAGATAGTACTCTTGCTAGTTAAGAAGAGGAAAATGTTCAATTGAGTCAAAATTATTTCACTATAGTGTTTTACAGATGTATTTTTTCCCCCAGACACCACGGTTTAGTCCTAAAAATGTCAGGAAATCATCAAAACTAATCAATAACTATTGAAAGGTTCACTCAAGCTAATAGAGCTCCCTCTCTCATTGAGTTATAAGGTTCTTCTAATTTATCTCTAGGGGTCAGGTGACTGATGTTGGCAAGCACAGAAATGTTGTATTTGTTCTTATCCAAACGTGAAAGTTTAAAACTCCTTGTAAGGCTGGGGAGATGGCTCAGAGAATAATGAGTTTAGATCTCCAGAACCCACATAAAATCAGGTGCAGTGGGCTGCCTGTCATTCCAGCACTGGGAGGCCCAGAAAGGTAGATCCCAGGAGTCAGCTGGGCAGCCAGCCTTCCTGAAACAGTGAGCTGCATAACAACCATAATATGAAAGCAATCTAGAACACCTACATAGATCTGCACCTGAATACACACAGATGTATATAGTACAACACACACATGTATGTATATATAACACACTCACATACATGTATATATCACAACACACACACATACAAACACACACACACACTTTCTTTTTTGGAAAACAGAACAAGGGGTTAGAGAAATGACTCAGTGGTTAAGAGCACTGGCTGCTCTTGCAGAGGCCCTGGGTTTCATTCTCAGCACCCACATGGCAGCTAACAACCAACTTCAGTTCCAGGGAAATCCAATGTTCTCTTCTGTCCTCTGTGGACATTGCATGATGCACGTGTACTTAAATACATGCAAGCAGTACACTCATACATACAAAATAAAAATAATAAAACATTGTTTAAAAAAAGAAAAACAGAACAGCCCCAAATTTGGTATCTGCCATCAAAATACAGTAATTCGACTGTAGATGGCTCTGTGGTTTCTCCCATCTGTGCTGGGTTGTCTGTGAAACTGACTCTTTCCATGTCTTTCAAGTGGTTGTTACCTGTTTGTTAGCAGAGCATACACACAAGTATTACTTTTAAGTCTGACCTCAAGGGAATGAGAAGGTTTCTTTCAATCCTGATGAAAACAAGTTTCATTTGGCACTCCTGCTGTGATTGGTCCTTTTGAAGGAGCCATCCTGCTCTCCCTCCTGCAGACATGGGAGAGGCATGCACAGTTAAGCAAGCTATGATGTTTTGCATTTTGCAAACATCTATATGTGAAAGGACTTAGGAGAGTGGAGTTCCTGTGTTTCCTGTAGCACTTTTCCTAGAATGCCAAGATTGTTAAACATTAAAATATTTTAGCTGTTGTTTTCACATCCTAAAAGAAAACGGGTTGGAGTCTGCCTTGCTGAATTTTTCTAAGTGACATTTTCTAACTGATGGGAGAGTGTAAAATATTGATATGGAAAACTTAACTCATGAAAGGAAGGGAATAGCCATGTGGTGAAACTCCCATCCTTTATTCTTTCCCATTATGCTTGAAGTTTGGCTTAAATACATTGAGGTTATATTAAAAACTTATGCTATTTTATATTTTAAAAATTACATTTGCTGTTTCCAGACAGAACTTTTTTCTATGTCTGATGGATACCTCCTTTTCAAACATGCATGACTCTTTCAAAATCTTTCCAAACCCATTTCTGCAATGGTCCCTGAGTCCTGGGCTGAACAGGCTCCAGTGGATGAACTTACACTGAGGGACATCTGGGTACACAAATTTGACTCAATCAACATTAAAATATATGAAATAATGCACAAAATTCTGTGGGAAGGCTGTGGCTGGGTTCAGGTAAGGGAGGGGTAATGGATTACTCTTAGTTTTTGCTTGTGGAGCTATGTTAAGCATGATTGTCTTGTAGCTATTGGTAGGTTGTTTCATAAAAGAGACTGGAAAATTTTGATTTCTCTTTTGAGTTTTATAAATTTCTTTTATCTATTAATTGTACATCTGTGTGTGTGTGTGTGCGTGTGTGTGTGTGTTCGCATGCCACGGCAAAACAGGTAAAGGCCAGAGGATAATTGGGGGCATTGGTTTCCTCTTTCTTACCCATGGGATCAGGAGTTCAAAGTCAGGTCTTCAGGATTGGTGGCAAACCTCTTCACTGGCTGATCTGATGGCCCACATTCATATAGTGTGGTTAATTTTCATTCCCACCTCTCTTGATAGTGTGAAAAAATGTGTTGTTTCTGTACTGTTCGTAGATGAACAGCTGATTGTGTGGGGATTTCCTTTTGTTTTCTTACAGTCAGCATAGTCTGAGATTATGTTCCTATATTTTCTAAGTTTAACATCATTCTATCTCACACACACTTCAGTACACGGTACACACAAACTCTTGCGAGTTTATGAGTCAGAAATTTAGCTAGTGCTGTGTAATGTGATATTAATTTTTGTATGACTCTAATGATAAAAGTAAATGAACCGTAGGAGATACCTATGCAATTCATTGCCTTGTGCTTTGCTGTGCCTCAGAAGATAATCAGTGGTTGGTCTCTGATATGCAGATGATCTCTTTTGTGTGTGTGTGTGTGTGTGTGTGTGTGTGTGTGCACGCACTGCTTAGATTTTCTCCCACAATACACACCTCTAAGCCATTAATTCCTTGTACCATATCATTGGCCCATTTCCTATTTGTCTCTTCTATGTTTATAATATGAGAGAACTAGTTGCTCCCACATGTGTACTATCAGAGCACAATCCCTACACCTGTCCTCATTCTTCCCTTTATCTGAAAATCTATGGTGCTGTGACACATCTTGGCCACACTGCAGATCCATGTGGTGGTCTGCTGCAGCCAAACCCCAGTGCGGCCCCTCTTTCTTTTCTTTATTCTTTATTGATCTGTTTGCAATCATTTCTTGTGCTTTTCCCAAATCTTTCTCCTGAACCACACCTGCTTCCACTCTTTAGCTTCTTGCTTCAAGTAACAGTAAGATTTGTAGGGTAAGATCAGTCTGCTCCTTACCATCCTTCACCATCTGCATAAGGCCCTTGTGAGTTATTTTGTTATGCTCCATAAGCAATTTCACTTCTATTATGAGAGAATGACTGCATCTTTCCAAGCCATTTTGAAGATTAAATGAATTTGTGTTGGAGAAAAGAACTTGAGTTCTGGGACATTATATGACACCAACCATACTGAAGTTAGAATTTTTAAGTAGATACTTTCAGTCCGTTTCAGTGTATGTATAGTTGTGTTTGTCTACAAACTTAACATGTGCACAACGTTCCAGTACTAGAGGGACAAGGAGACAAAGTTTGCATTGATGACTGAAGCGTGAATTTTTAAATTCTTATTTGAAGAAATTTATCAAAATTCTAAAATTTAACTTTTCTCATGAGGTGAGGAACATATTCAGAAGATGATAGTTTAAGACTGAGTTCCCAGTAGTTGTTCTTGAATTCAATAGAGAAGCATGCACACTTGTGCTCCTGCAGGCCTAGGCATAGCAGCCAAGTTATAGAATAAGCCAAGAGGTCCACTGGTGCATGAATGTGTAAAGAAAAAATCTGTATAAAGGATTATATGAGGGTAACACTGAATCCCAACCCCGAATCCCAACCCCGAATCCCAATCTGAAATCCCAACCCCGAATCCGAACCCCGAATCCCAATCTGAAATCCCAACCCCGAGTCCCAACCCCAAATCCCAACCCCGAATCCCAATCTGAAATCCCAACCCCGAATCCCAACCCCAAATCCCAACCCCAAATCCCAACCCCGAATCCCAACCCCAAATCCCAACTACGAATCCCAACCACCAGAAGCAGAATCCAAATCCCAACCCCGAATCCCAACCCCAAATCCCAACTACGAATCCCAACCACCAGAAGCAGAATCCTCTTATTGGCAGCAAAATGAATGGAATGGAAATCAACATCTTGAGAGAAGTGAGACAGACTCAGGAAGATAAAAACTGCATGTTTTCTCTCATACATGGAATCTAAAATATTTCTTAAAAGATGTGAAAGTAGACACGGGATTATGGGGGCAGCGAGTTCGTCTGTTATGTGGGCGGGGTGAAACAGATGACTATAAAGTGCACAGTATACATTGATGGAACTGTCATAATGAAACACATTAAATAAAGAATCATCCTTATACCAAAATAAGACAAGCATGGAAAATCAGCACGTGAAAACAATGTCAATATGACTGATGTGAAAATTAGTACCTCAGCATGGAAGATGCTATTTATATAGTCAATACTGAAAAGACTGGTTCAGTGTAAAGGTTTTGTGAGATCATCAAGCAATTATATAGTTCTGAAAAAGCAAAACCATAAAAACAGTTGGAGAACAGTTTGTTATATTCTTAATAATGTAAATATCCTTTGTTTGTCATAGCCAAACAGTAGAAAGACTCTAGAGTTAATCAACAGATGAATTAAATAAATAAATGCATATGCCCAGTCATGAGATTCTTAGAATTTAAAGGAAAGAACTACTGATACACACAGCATGAATGATTCTCCTCACAGTTACTCAGAAAGAAACAAGGTTGATAAAAATGCTAACTACTTCCTTCTATTTATTTAAAGTTCCATAGAACTCAAGACAGGAAATACACAAAACATCAAAAAGGAGGAAGGAGAATGGAGGGGAGAAGGTGCCATTAGGTTATGTGGGGGAAGGAGAAATGACTATGGAAATAGCTACATTCTTTGTCTTGCTTGGTTTCAAATATGTTAGAGCTCTATAAACTTAATCATATGCGTTTGCATAGAAGACTTGAAAGGCATTAAAATAATATGGAACTAGTAATTTCAATATAATCTTGAAGAACCAATAGCAACATAAAAAGCAATAGACTAGAATGTATCCAATGTGGATAAAAGTAATTATATATATATATATATATATATATATATATGTATATATATATGTACATGTATATTCATTATAGGTGAATTCACAAAATATACTAATGATTGCATTTATTTTATTCTTTGAAAATTTCATATGTGGAAGTAGTGTGTGTTGGTTATATCTCTCCTCTAGTCTCTTCCCGTGAATCTTACCCTAGATCTCCCAACATGCATATGGTCCCAACTTCATATTCAGTCTTCTTGTATTTCTTCCCTCCCTTCCCCTCCCCTCTCCTTCTGTTCCTTTCTTCTTCTTTCCTGTTTTAATATGTAATCCACTGATTCCAATTAATGCTTCCTTATACACATGGGTGTTAAACTGACAAGGGGTGCATGGCTGTCTGTCAGAGGCCACACTCCTAAGAAAAGTGACTCCTTTTATCCCAGAAACCCTCAACTGGATAGTTTCTTAGCTAAAGTACAAGGCCCCTCAGCCATTTCTCATCTATTTCAAATTTTAGCTTATTTATTATTTTTACTTTTACATGTATGAGTGTATTGCCTACATGCATAGAAGTTCACCCATGTTGTGTAATGCTCATGAAGGTCAGAAGGTTGCTGGCTACCACATGGGTGCTGGGAACAGAACCATGGTCCTCTGCAAGAGCAGCTAGTGCTCTTAATCTCAGAGCCATCTCTCCAGCACCATGTTGAAATTTTAACTAGGTTGATCTTGTATAGTTCTTGTGTAGTTAGCCACAAATGTTGTGAGTTACTGCGTAGAACAGCTGCATCATATTCAGAACTTTTCATAGCACTTTCCCACATCCTCAATGTCACGAAGTCAGGAAGGGCTTCTTTGAAGGGGAGAGCTGCTTCAGGAGAGCTTTCCAGCAACAGCAATGTAGTCAGCGGTTGAATGGATGTTATGAGGCTAGTTTGCTGGAAGAGGGAATGCAAAGTGTGTTTGCATATCTTGCTTTTGTGAAACTGGTCTTGTTTCTGTCATCTAATTTACTGTGGTGTAGAAACCATAACCCTTGACATTAAGAATGCATTTTCCATGGCTAGAAAGAGAGCACAGCCATCTAGAGCACATGCTGTTCTTACAGAGGACTCCAAGATGGTTTCCAGCACCTACATCTGTTGGCTTACAACCTCTTTAGCTCCAGGGAATCTAATATCCCTGTTTGGCCTCAGTGAGCACCCCCTCCATGGCATGTAATCACACAGACACACATGTACATAAACAAAAATAAAATTAATCTACAAAATTGTTTTCTGTTTCTCTGTGTTGACTTACACAAATTCAATGATTTAAGTAACCTTTGATGCTGACTTGATTAGTGTGGACATTTGTCATTATGTGTTGAGTGAGTGCATCTCTGGTACAGAAGACGACTGTCCTTTTCCCTTCTGTGCCTGTCTCCCCCACCACAGCTGTCCTGTAGTTTGTTAGAACTCTGCAAAAGCTGTGGAGTTTTTGCCTCTGGTACAGTAACTATTGTCCCAGAATGTGTCACTCTAAGCATCTTTTCTACTGCTCCTTTGCTGTGCATTTCTTAAACTCCGTTCGTGATTCACTAGATGATTCTGGTGGAACATAAAAATCCTAAACCCTGTAATCCAGATCTTAGACACTGACCAAGACACCTTCTTTCTCTGAACAATACAAATTACACTGCAATATGGTCTATATGATAAAAGTAAATTGTATACATGTATGAAATTTTCAAGGAATAAACGATGATGGAAATTGCACAATATTTGTTAACAGTTGGATGAAAATTTGTTGCTTAACTGAGTAACATGAGATCATAGAAAGAAGAAAACATTTCTATGGCATGTTTCAAAAATCAACTCTTGTTCACTATAAATGGAAGAAAAGGGCTAATCAGTGTAAAGAGTAAATCCAAGGCAGAAAGTATTAAGATAAACTGAATAGGCTGTTTTAACTTATTTTAACTGTTACCACAGAAAACTATTGTGTAGGCTTTCATTTGTTAATTTTGCATGAAACCACTAAAAATATGTCTAATATTTAGGATTGACGATAATGAACATTTAAATCTCTGGAACTATTTTATTCTTGATAACTGTGAGAATAATAGATTTATAGTCATATGGTTCATCAGTGCTGTGTTTCTAAATTTGTATTCATTGTAAAAGAGTAGAAAATTATCTATATTTGGGGCTATAGAGAGGTCTCGCTGTTTAGACAAGAAATGCTTGTTTACACACAGGTGAGTTTTCTCCTAAAATTTAAGATGTGTAGTCAAATCTCAGCCTCAGAAAAGCATACCTGCATTACAGCTTTCCCAGGATGGGTTATCACTGTGCTATTTTCAGCTAGACTGTCTCTGAACTGTTAAAAGGCGGATGCATTTTTGTTGTTATTTGTGTGTCATAGTTCCTTTTTTTATTTTGAGCCCATTGTAAAGGGAATTCTGTCAAGAACCACTAGTGAGAGAGATTTAAAAATTATAACAATCATCATCTATGCAAAGAAACATCTTTATTTGTGTCTTTCAGGAAATCTATCCTGTGCTTGGTTTTGTATGTCATATTTTTCAGGTAACAAAGCCAGGATGACAGAGAGAAAGGTTGAAATTATGACTAATAATAACAATTGTAACTGGCATTTAGTAAGATTTCACTACATATCATATTCCTTTGTATGTGTGCTGGTGCTCATGTTTGAATGCACATGTGCATATGTGTAGCATGCAGAGCACAACCTCAGGGGTCATTTCTCAGGCTCAGTCTATGTTTTCTTTCTTTCTTTCTTTCTTTCTTTCTTTCTTTCTTTCTTTCTTTCTTCTTTCTATCTTTCCTTTCTTTTACCTTCTTTTTTATTTATTTCTTCAGAAAGAGTCTCACTAGGTTGTAACTTGTGAAGTCGGCTAGTCAGAGAAGTGTAAACGTAGACCGAGCTCTATAAGATATCATACTTTATTTTCAAAGGGATATACATATGCCAAATATCACTTTTAGCCTATTTGTACCCTCAGGCAGTACAGAGAATAGAATCTACCTGGTCTCTACTTCCTCATCTCTAAGCAAGACATTTATATCGTTCTCATTAAGACTCAGGAAACAGTGGGCAAGAAGGGCTGGAAAGAATCTAAAACCTAGAAGACAGGAGAAGGGCTGTGGAATCACATCTGGGCAGGGCACAGGCATTGCCATCAGGAACTCCCATCAGCTGAGGATGCCTGCACAGGATCTCCACATGACTCGGCCCCTTATCAACCAGGCATGGAGGGAAGAGGGACTCAAGGAGCCCTAGTCCTCACTGTTGAGCTATTTGCTACTAATATATTCAGAAAGTGCAGGATTTATTGCCTTCAGTTGCAAATCACAGGTAACTCCACTAGGCTACAGTATATAGTTCCAATCCAGCGTTCACACAGAATGTCGGGGTTTAATTAAATGGATCCCAAAACAAACCCAACAGTTATGAATGTGGGAAAGCACTGGTGTGGAGGACAGGGCATTTACTGAGGTGGAGAGAGATATGAAAGTGTTGTGGGAGAGAGTAATCAGAATGCATCACCATATATAGATATATATGGAATGAAAATAAAATAATAAATAATAAAAGGTATCTGCCACCGTGCCTGCCTCTTTTTCTTTTACTTTTACATAGGTCCTGGGGATCAAACTCAGCTCTTCCTCCTTGCGAGGCAAGCACTTTGCTGTCAGAGCTATGTCCCCTGTATTAACATATTTTGAAGCAGTGTCCACAGATAACCTAATTTGATCTTCACAACAGACCCATAATGTCAGTTCAATTTTCATGCTTGCTTTATAGTGTGGCAGTGAGATACAGTCGAGTCAATTAAATTCTCCAAGTCAGCATGCTGAATTGTGCAGAGACTGGATTCAAGCAAGAATGGTCAGTGTCACTCCATAGCCAGGACCCTAAAATTAGGCTTTTTGCTGTTCCTCAGGAATTTTGCCTTAATATTTATCAAACTAAGATGTTGATCTTAAAAATACATTTATCTTTAAAATATTTGCTTTATTTTAATGTAAAAGGGATGAGTTGGTAGCTAGATGCATGATGAATATCACGTTTAGCCTATTCTATATTCTTAGAAAGTATATAATATGGAATTTCACTTAAATGAAATTTATGACAATATTATGAACAGCATAGAGAGAAATAGTAAATTCAATTTAAACAGGCAGTATGCTCTTGGAAATATTGTTTCAAAGATGTGGACGGAAATAAAATGAACTGATATTGTGAATAAAGAATACAATAATGTAATCGTGGTACTGAGGTGGATATAAAACATTAAGTAAAGTTAATGTTAAAGACCATGTCTTCTCTACTCTTTTATGTGTTATATAATTTTTGCTTAAATCCATGAAGATCATGGTGTTGGAAAACAGAAAAATAGTTATGACTCTTGGAGGTATTTTCTTGTGTTTATGAATTGACCCAGTTATTAATAAATGCACTTTGCATAATGCTGTAAGTGTTCATTGTTTTGACATATTATTAAAGTCTTTAAAATATTTTTATTGATTCTTTGAGAATTTCATACATACAGAATGTATTTTGATCTTATCTTATTGGGATCCCCTTCCCCATCTCTACCTGCTTCATGTCTTTTATTATTATTTTTAGTGGATATTGACCCTAATTTATATTCTCCAAATGCTCTTAGGTATGAGTCTAAACCTGGAGACTGGTCAATCTACTCAGCATCAAACATTAAAGAAAACTAACTTTCCCTTTCTATGCTACTATTAATTACTGATAGTTCCTCTGCTAAGACTGGGGTTTCTTTGTCTGTCTGCCTGCTACATGCTGGGATTTGTCTGGTTTGGGTCTGTTCTGGTCTCCTGCATGTTGTCATAAGCACTGTAGGTTCATATATGAAACTGTTGTTGTATCCAGACATGGTTTCCTTGTATTCACCCACTGCCTCTGGCTCTTGCAATTTTTCTGGCCCCTCTTCCACAGTGATTCCTAAGCCTTGGAAGTGATATAGGGCTAAGCATTCCACAGTCTCTTAGTCTCCTCAAGGTGACCATTTGTGGGTCTCTATGTTAATTGGCACCTGCTGTAAGAAGAAACTTCTCTGGTGAGAGTTACGAGATGCACTAATCTATGGGCATAACAGTATGTCGTTAGGAGTTGACTTAATACTCTGTCCATTTAACAGGATAATATTGGTAAGTTCTTACCTATAGCCTGACTCCTGTCTAACCACAGGTTCTTGGCCCTGAAAATAGGGGCATGATTGGCTTCCATCTTGTGAGCAGGCCTTGAATTCAGTCTGAAGGTTGCTGGTTAATCCATAATATTTATTACAGTATTGTATCAGTAGCATGTTGAGCAGGTTCACAGCTGGAGAGAATGATGATCCCTCTCTTATTCTGGCGCTATGGATAGCACCTTCCGAAGCCATAATGCTAGACAATAAAGAGGAGACTCTGAGTTAGGTACCAGCTTGATTTCTCCATATTTGTTCTATGACTCATGTATACATAAGATGTCTTCATGCAGGGTCTTAACATCAAGAGCAATGGCAATAGAGAATATTGTCTGAGTATCTATGGGGCTCCCTGGTTACTCCAAAAGAAGGAGTCCATTCTGGGCACTAGACGTTTTATTCACTAACCTGTCGTGTCTGGTAAAAGCGTTTTCCCATGTTACAGGGTAACTCCATTTGTACTCTTTATATTGTTAGACACTTTAAGAAGCTTCTGTAGTAGTCTTTGTCTGCATGACCTTTTCAAAGGGTCTTCAGTGTTATCTTTCTCTACTCCTTCCTCCTCCCTACCTTCTCATCCCCATCCCATTATTCCCCTTTCTCCCTTTATATCATTGCATTCTAGCTCCCTGCCCATGAGCCCCTCCTACAGCACCAGAGTGGTTTCCTGACGCAGTGGCTGGGTGGCGCTATGGGAGGGAGGAACAGGAGGATCACTGGGGCTTGATAGCTGTCAGCCTAGCTCCAGATTCAGTGAGAGATACTGTCTCGAAGGAATAAGGCAGGGAGTGACAGAGGACCCCAAATGCCCTCATTTGTTCTTGCATTAGCATAGCACACTACACACACACACACACACTTGCATGTACAAGTGTGTGTACACCACACACAATACAAAATGAAAAAAGTAATGGAACAGAGCTGTATTGTTAGCTTATAAATCCATTTTTGACAGGTTATTAAATTTAAAAGATAGGGAGCAAAACAGTATGTGTGGTGGATTTAGCAGAACCTCCCCATCCCCAAATGATCATGCATGTATGACTGCCTGAGTGGGACTTGGTCTGGGAGAATATTTGAGTAGAATGTTAACAGTAACTGATGATAGACATTTAATTGAAAGGAGAAGTCTCATTTATTCACTTTTCGATTTTTTGGCTTGCCAGTGAGAAGTGTGTAGGTTTAATTTGAAACTAAATTAGCACTGTAAGTGAAAACAAGCAAGCTAAAGGATCTGGAACACAGGAGACAGCCATTGCACCCGTCTTCCCATCATCCAAGTGATGTCTCTTAGCCTTCCTTCCTCTGAAATGCCTTCATCTCGTTGCTTCTATATCCCTTTCTTCCCCATGAACTCCTTTTCCTTCTTACTGAGTGTGTACTTCAGCTCTGTTGTCTGAGGGACGTGTGTTTAGCCTTGCTCTTGAATGAGGTTTACCATAGTGGTAGAATTCTCAGTGGGTGGTTTCTGCTCTGTCATCTCCGGCTCTTTCTCCTTGATAGCTGTTCTTTTACTCCCTTCTACCCAGCAGCACTGAATGTCTCCCTTTCATTTTCGTAGTTTTTTTTTTCAAGCCCCCTTTGCTTTAGAGTGAAAATATTTTTTTTTAATCTTTTCATATGAATTGAGTGAAATTTTCAGCTGTTTATGCTTCAGGAAGAGTATATCACTCGTGATTTTTCAAAATCCTTCTTTACTTTGGGGGTATCTCTTGGCTGTGCTCTAAAAGTCATTTACTTTCTTCTAACATGTCTTTCTCAGTTTATCTCAACTAGTGTTTTGATGCTGTTCCTTGGGTCCTTTTTTTCATGAGCCCTTTCAGCTCATTGAACTTCCCGTTTTTTGTTTAAGTAGTCCACTTTATTAATCGTGCCACTTTGATTCTGAGATTTCTATTTGAGTCTCTTTAACATGCAGCAGTATTTGGTTTGCATTCACCATTTTGCTATGTCATTTTTTTATAATAATAATCCCTCTCATTGAATTTCCAAGCTTTGTAACATATATAAATTTTGGATGTCTGTACAAGTAATAGTAATAGGAACTATAAGGGATGCTGGTCCAGTGCTGTTGGATGGTTTCTTGAGAGAGTCTGAAGGTAAAACAGAGTGGACGTGAATCTGCATATGTTTGTAAGCGGCTTTGTCTCCTCTTGTCCCTGCTCTCTTCATTCCTGAGCATTGCTGGGATTTCCATACACAGGACCCTTGTCTTACCTTCTTTCGTGTTTTAATATGTATTAAAGGTATTAAGTAAGGAGGAGGATGTCAAAAAAAGGAATTTGCTTCAGAAAATGGAAATTTCTTCATATAAATTTCAGCAAACAAAACACCCTTAATATCCTTTTGAACAGTGCTAAGTCATACAACACACATTTTTTATCAAGACTGATAGACAAATAGGGATGTATTAAGGTGATTCTTAAGCATTTACCCAAGTCCACATAATCATCCTTAGTGGGACATGCTGAATAGAGCATATGCATTGAGCAGCAATCAAGATCTGCTCTGTGGATTTTGAAAATTCTTTTTCAGAAGGTCTTTTTTTTAGATTTCCTGCAATATTAGATTTTTCCAGGGTTCTTTGAATTTTTTAAAGCTGTCCTCATTCTATCCATCCTATATCCTTCCATTTCAATCACTTCAGTTTCTACGGTAGTTACAGGGTTGTCTCCACTTTCTTTAGTGGTCAACTTCAGCTCTGAGGTTAATACTTTGGGGATATTTTGAAGGATTAGAAGTTAATTCCTTTGTTATTGCAAAGTTGTGTTCACTGATGATATAATTTATAAGTGCCTGAAATCTGGCAGGACTGTATACTTTTGAGAGTTCTAATTTGAGCGACTCCCTCCTTTCCAAATCTTGTTTTTCTTCCACGCTTAATCTTTTTTCTGTAATCCTGAAACACTAATCTGATAAATAATTGGTTAGGAGCAAAGGGTCAGGCATATATGAAAGGTCTCTTCTCTGTGTGAGGCACTGTGGAAGTTCCCAGGTTTCGTAGTAGTAGGGCAAGCTTTCAGGGGCTAATGTTGCAGCTGGAGAGGAGTGATGTGCCTGTGAACATGTATAGTGGTGCCCACTTTGAACTGTGGTCATTGGAAATGGAAAATAATCTGGTGGAATTGTGCTGATGGGCGAGAAATGGAAAAGAGGACTCTGCAATGCCCAAATTCTACACTGAGTTTTGTCATAAGTGAGAATCTGTTCCAGCTGTCCACGGTCACACCAGAATAGCACTGTCAGAGGGACCTGCATCTCTAGACACTTCTAAAGAACAGATGGTTTAACCTGTCTTGCACTGGGCCCCCACTGACATTATTTATGACATATTTCTAATTGGATTCCATTCCGGATTTCCAAATTATGATTTCACTTTATACTTCAAGTTGTTTTGACATAATAATTGAATCTCAAGATTTTAAAACACCTTATTGGAAGCTTTTTAATATAGCAGCCTAGTGAATTGTTGTCATTAAGACAGTGTTTGAATATAGCACCGTATCTAAATAATATCATATAAACTATACCTTCTGCCATTGCTGCTCTGTTCATCTAGCCTCTTGCTCTCGTAAGCCCACTCACTTACAACTGAATGTAGTTCACAAGAGAGCCAGGGAATTCATGGAGAGATATGAAAGGCAGACATGAACGTTTTCCCCATTTCACGTAAAAGGTCTACTTACAAAGAAAAGAACTAAAGACTTTCTTGATTTCTGAGTCATTCGATGCTCAGATTGTAAAGCATTTTCAGTATTTAAATGAGAACATTCTATGTTCTATAATGTGAATGAGATTCTACACTATGTAATTGTTTATTACTGATTAAAAGAAAAACACTTTTAGTGTAGTAGGCTCTGAGTTGATTTTCTTATGGTCTTTGGTACTGTAGCTACAGAAGCAAGATGTGTGTAGTTGTGAGTTTCAGAAAACAATTTCCTGCCACTGTGTGACTTGCTTTTCTTTAGCAAGTTATTCTAGTCCCAGTAAGATCTCTAACTTCTCTCCTGCCAACATTCATCTCGAGGTCCCCTTCCTGAGCTCCCTAGAGCACTCTCTAGCTGCTGCCCTTTTAAGAGGCATTTGTTCTCTGGGGCACCCTTGGCTTGCTCATTTTAGCATCCTCCTAACAGGACCCTGGGACACTTAGACACACCCATTGTCTGACAAAGGGTGAGATTTCTAAGATCTCTGAACCAAGGCTCTTCTTTCTGGGTTTTTGACTCTCAAAGTAGAATTCAGGGGAAAAAATCAACTCAAAATCATATGAAGGTTCAAGTCTTCAGTTTAGGTGTTTGTGTCAGCCATAGACATACATCATTGTAAGAAGCCATTTATATAATGACAGGGCAAGAGCACAGGGTGAATTCCTGCTCTTGCACATTGTCCAAGTGCAGATTTTAAAAGCCCAAGCAGAACACGCACATAACATTATATAGCAGGAAGCAGTTGGTCAGCCAATCATGACAAGAAACCTGTTTGCAGGAGCACATCTGGAAGCCCCTTTCTGATAGCTTCCTTGTGTTAAGTTTATGAGTTTTGTACACATCCCTATAGTGACTGTTTATGACTGACTGCCTTATATGTTATACCTGGTAGAATCAAGTGACCAATGTGCTGTGATCTTAAGGGAAGTAGAATGTGTCTTAGAAGAGTAGGCTCATCCTATTTTTATAAAACTGCTATGTTCTTTTCTCTAATCCTGTTTTTTAAGAGTATGCTAGATGTTAACAAAAAGGAGATGCAGAAGAGAGGAAAGGCAGGACTGAAGAATAAAAAGAAAGTCAGTCAGAGGTGTTGCCATGATAAGCAGAGTGGCCTAGGGAGAACTGAGTTGATGGATATGACCTCGTCCTGTCCCTCACCTACCTTTAATAGACTGTGTTTTAACAGAAGGTACAAGTGGCCCATAGAAGTTCAATTCTCCTTGCAGTGCTTAGAAGAGTATGTCCCATGAAAATTATTCGAGAGGCATTTAGGGACAATGAATGTTCCATACATGCTTTTCTCAGTATTGGAGTGCTTTATCTTTGGAAAGACTATAGATAGATTAGAATCAAATGAAATCATGATTAGCTTAATCTAGATACAGGTGGCAACAAAGAAATATGTATAGATACATATGAGCTGGGCATGATGGCACACACCTTTAATCCCAACTCAGGAGGCAGAGCCAGGCAGACCTTTGCGAGTTCAAGGCAAGCCTGGTCTACATAGTGAGTTCCAGGACATCTGGGGCTACAGGGAGACCCTGTCTCAGAAACACCCAAAAAATATGTATAGGTATACATATAACCCAGGTTGTTGTAAAGGTATATTCCTCTGTTGTCTATTAGCTGAAAGGATCTGCAAACAAGGAGCACATCTCACACCTGGAATTTGATTTCTGATGTTCTTCCATAAAAAAGAACTTAGTTTGCATAGAGATGTCCTATCTCAGGGTAGTGGCAGGTGTATACTACCTGAATCCAGATCACATTGCTGTGCTAGGAAGGGAAAAGTAAATGAAAAGACAATCATGGGCACTCATGTCAACAGGGCACAGTTAAAATGTACCAGGTGAAGGAGCTCACTGTGGACAAACGTGATCCAGTTGAGCAATAATGTAAAGCAGTATGGACTCACAGCCTGAAATGTGTAATAGCCATCCAGAAATCCAAGCAGATAGAAGAATATAATTGAATAAATAGTCAAATTTCCCACATGGAGGAATTAGTCTCTACTCTGAGAAAAGTGGGTTTCTTTAAAGAGCACACCATGGAGGGGAAGCAGACATTTGGTGGAGATATTTGCAGAATACCACCAAGCCACCAGATGCTTGCATTGAATATATTTGGGGACGAGTCATTTGACAGCTTATGTGATAGTGACAGTGGCATTTTATGTCCATGGTTTACGTCTCAGAAACATATACCCCTCAATTCTTCTTTTTTTTAACAATTGATTGATTTTAATTGTGTGTGTTTGTATGTGGGGGGGTGAGTGTGTGTGTGAGTGTGTGTGTGTAGAGGCACATGTGAGAAAGCAGGTGTCTGCGGAAGCCAGAAAAGGACATAAGATTCTCTGAAACTAGAGTTACAGGCAGATTTGGGCCCCTTGATGTGAATGCTTGGAATGAGCTCTGGTCCTCTGAAAGAGCAGGAAGCACTCTTAACCACTGAGCCATCTCTCCATTCCCAGTACACCCAGTTTAATCATGAGAATACATCAAACAAATCTGTGCTAGGGACACACTGTAGCCTTGAACAGTGCTTTTCAACACTGTCAAAGTCATCTGAAACAGAAATGTGAGCGACTGTTAGCCTAGATCAGCTTAGAGAGATGTGAACACTGTGATATGATATCTCAGAATGAATCCTGAGTCTGAACAGTACATTTGGCTAAAGCTGAGGCAACTTAAGGTACATTCTTTAAACAAATAAAACAAGGAAGTATTTTTAAGAGCAACAGACTTTTTCAGTTATTTCTAATCATACGCAGTGTTCATTAAAAATTTGATACTCTGTTTTCCATCTTTAAAAATGATTGCTGATCCAGTAGTCAGAATGCTTGCCATTCTCCTAAATTTATGGTTTTGCCTATAAGTTTTCTGTGTCTTTTTCCACGTTTATGGCACCCAACGATTTCAGTCCTTCTAAGCTTCATTATTTAAAAAATTAATGATCAAATATGAAAGGAACTTGACCTCTTAAAATAAAGTAATATCTATTAAAAGAAGCTGAAGTAATTCACTCAACAATCTTTTACATTTTTGCTGGCAATACTGATGTTTGATAAACAGTTTCCATCTTAGTGGAAAAAATCAACTGAAGACTGGTAGGAAGAAAGACAGCGTGTCACAACAGGTGCAGCAGCTACGGAAAGCCGGATGCTCAATCAACTTACCTCTCTCCAGGTTATTTCTTTGCAAGCATTTTTCTCAGCTTTTACTGTATGGAGGTCTGCTCAGGGTGGTTCAGAAATCTGGACACTTTTATCTCAAGGCTGTGCCATCTTCTGTGACCTTGGATTCCTTCCTTCCCACACTCCCAGATGCACAGGCCGGATGGAGTGGGTAGAGACCATGGTCCTGTCTGGGTTAGCATGTTGGATATTTCATTCCCAAACTCACTGACAAATAAGATCAAAACACAATGTCTTGAAAAACAAAAGGAAGAAAATTCTTGAGGAAGCATTATCCTTTCAGAGGATGGCATCTCTTTTTTAACTGACCACTGATTCAATAACTGATCAGTCATTGACTAGGTGCCACTACTGTTGCAAAACCATCTCAGTAAATTTTTGTTGTATTTGAAATAAATTAGCCTTTCAAGAGGTGATTGTATAGGTACATGTTCATGAATCATAGTTTATGAAAAATTTTGTTGCTGCAATGATATGGTTTTGCTTCTTTGGGAGCTGATAGTACTTTGTTCACTCATATCTAGACAGAGAATGAACATTTTGAGCTGTGTCTGTGTACTTGATATTTTCTGATGGTGGTGAGCCATGAGTACTCATCTGCCTTATTAGCCACTTGTGACTGTTGAATTTCCTAGGAGGCTGGCCAGGACTGTCCTTGTATGCAGAGCATGCATACTTCTGAAAGCAAACAAGCCCACAGAAAACTTTATGTGGCACTCTAGGAGACCCGATGAAAAGCAACATTAATCAATACTCTTTGTATTTATTGTGATTTCAAAAAGAATATCTCTAATCTATTCATTCATTCTCTCCTTTCCATGAACTTCCAATGAAACTTTCATTCCAAAATAACGCAAATCTGAAATTTGCATTAATTTAGCATAAAATGTCTCATAGGAATTGCATTGTTCCCTTTTGACATGTACTTTTGAATGGGGATATTTACATTTTTGTACTATAGCTCTTTAATCTTAAGTAACTAATTTTCATGATCTTATTCATAAAAATTCCAACTATGCATCTAGACATATCTATATCTAGAATTTTTACATGACAATTGAATTTAGCTGCGGTATGATGGTGCACTCTGGAGACTGAGGCTGGAGAATGATTTTGAGATTAGCAAAATTTTTCCTCCAAGAACCCTGGTCCCAATGTTTTTTATAGTAAATGGAAAGAAAAGAAAAATGAGCTAGGCCAAAAAAATACAGGAAATGACAGTTAGATGATTCATTTCATCCTGTTTTAGTTCATTTCGAACTTTACAATAAAAATTATAAGGACTTTGATAGTTATTGAATTAATCTGTCTGAGGCTCATTCTAAATGGAACTGCATAATTACATTTCAATCTCTTTTGGAAGAGTTCTTTAGTCGAAAAAAAAGTCTATTCCTTTTCCTTTCTCAACTCTTTCCTTTATTCCTTTCTGTAATTTTTCTTGTACTAATGTTCAGGGGAACTCCCAAGACATGTTTTATTTTCTCCTTAGCAAATGTGAGAGAAGCATTATGCAACTCTAGTTTTAAAAAGACCAAATTATTCCCTGATTTCTGAGGGAGGGATAAACTGTCTTAAATAGGAACAAGAGACTGGGGTTCAGCTG
Source organism: Eospalax fontanierii (assembly GCA_035773235.1). NCBI lineage: Eukaryota > Metazoa > Chordata > Mammalia > Rodentia > Spalacidae > Eospalax > Eospalax fontanierii. The sequence continues at coordinate 44,875,824 of CM069547.1, read as the reverse complement.
GGTATGAAAATAGCTATATTCATTAAAGAGAGATATGCAAACAGTTGTAAATTTGGATAATAAGCAAGGAAAGATATTTGAATTTCATTAGACTTTTTTCTTCTACAGTTAGCAAATATCTCACCTTCTAAAATTACTTCGATTGTGATTCATCTACAATAAGTATGTAATTAAAATTGAAGAATATTTACCAGGTGAGGGAAGTTGATGAAAGGAGCTTGGAAAGGGTTTAGAAAATCTGAAAAGAAGGGCAACTCAGGGAGCTTGCCGCAATTTGGAAGATATTTCAGGAAAGGTAATGTGAGGGAGGATTTTAATCAAGAGAATGTTACGGTCTCCAGACTTGCATATAAATGCTAACTTAGCTCTGTATGAATTAATTAACTCATTTTGTTATGGATTGGTTATCTATTGTGTCTTGGATTCTGCATCTAAGCCTTACTAAATAATTTCTGGGGATTCTTAAAAGTAGCAATAACAATAGCATGCAATTTGCAGGAGTTTGGGGGAGAGGTATGGAGCAATCCTGTGTGAGAATGTCTACCCTGTTTGGGGTCAGCTCCCCAGTCCTTTGTATTCTCTTGGGAGAATACAAGCAATTAGAGTGAAGCAGAAGTTCTGGTCTTGTGTGTGCTTCATTGATGGAATTCCAGAAATTCCTAAGTCATTCTAGATGTGTAAAACCTTTCTCGATTAAGTAAAATCAAGTCTAGAATGAGGGAAGAGCAAGAGGGTGCAGACTGACATATTGTAGGATTTAATACCTAATTCTTTAGAATGCCAAATGTAAGAAAGATGTTTAAGTACTTCAGTATTGATACTTATATTGGTTGATAGACTTTCTCAAGTGAGTTATATAAGGAGAGAAGAGACTCTTGAAGAACTTTATTGTCATATAATGGATCCCAAAGATTATTTGTGTGATTAATATGTAAGAGAAGATGATAGGATAGTTGTAATAATTAAACCCTGAATAATTAAGATTTTTTAAATGTTTAAAATTATACATATTTATTTATTCTGTGTGTACATGCACAGGTACATGACATGTGGCTGTTGAAGATGTCACTTCTTCCCATTCATCATGTGGGTCCCTGGCCAGGTTTACTAGAAAGTATCTTTATACATTAAGCCATCTCAAAACCCACAAAATTATGATTCTGAATAGCTTAAATATCGTGATTCCACATTTGAAAAGATCTCAGTGTTTGTCTGACATTGCATAGAGCTCTTTATTAGATGACTGTGAAATCACTAAGATGAAACGATTAATAGAAGCTAAAATAGAAAGTGTAATTGAAAAGGTCACATATTCCAACCATAGATCATGTCTGTGCACTCTCTGGGTGTACACAGAACATGGAAATGTATGTCTCCATGTGGGTTGGCATCAGAGACCTGGAAGTTATTGGGATAGAAGTTCTTAGGCATATATACACACTGAGAACCAGGTTAGCAAGCTCTATAGAGACCTCGGGCTGAACTTGCTGAACTCGGACGCAGGAAGATCATCTGGGTCTGGGTCCATGGATGGCAGTGCTGGGACCTGGCCTTCAACCTAGACGATGGCAATCACCAGTACTGAGGTGATGCCTTGTTCTCACCATAGGTAAATGGAGACTGATAGGTAAGTGAAAGTGGCTGTGTCCCTTTGTAAAAGGTTACCTGAGGAGTCAGGCTCATCCAGCTTTAGAAGCATCCATAATATACACTCTTTATCCCTTGGTCAGACTGGAGTCGATTTCTGGGCTTCTTGAACCCAAGCCTACATTCTTTCAGGTTCACCCCGAATGGAACCAGGGAATGGGATACTACGAATGTGTTTTAGGAGCAACCCTGGGATTTTCTCCTGCTTCAGCAATTCTGGGAAAATACTGAAAAACACATATCCTAGAGTAACAACATACTGTTTTCTGGAACTGGTTACTTTGGGGATTGGGTTTTTTTTATCCTAAATGGTTTAATGTATTTTTAATTTTTATTTTTATTAGATCACTTTCTGAAGAGGTCACTCTAATTGCAAATAGGCAATTGGGGCACTGACCATTCTGACTTCTTATATGCTGAACAAGGGTGCAGGCTGTGGCAATTGGTGTACCCCTTTAGTGTGTCTATTTACAGACCCCCAAATTGTATAACTATTAGCTATAAGAAGAAAGAAAGTCCTTGATTGGTGCCTGGGAGACGTGAAGGAGAATAAAGCAAGAGTAGTTAACAGTATATGTTTTAGACAGGGAACAAGATAAAGCCAGAAAGGTGAATTTTAAATGTCCAAATCCAAGGCCATCAGAATTCCTTGATGAGGGTTTTCAAAAGCATTTATCCATTGGGTTTCTCCTTATTTTCTTTTGGCCACCAAAGTTGGACATGGGAGTGATAAAGACAACATTTGTTTTCAGGCACTTTGAAAGCTTCTGGAGTGGCTAGAACCAGTGTAAGTTTCTTCCCAAATGGCTTCTAGACAGGAAAAGAAAAGAAATTAACCACCTTTTAACTTTTTAGGTTAGAACAATGGTGAGCTTGCCATTTTTGACTGCAGGTACGCACTGCAGTGTTAGATTAGGCCAAGATTTGAAGTCTTACATCTGAGTAGCATTTTCTTGTTAAGAACAAAATCATTAGTGAGAAATTGTGTAAATAACGTCTTACACGTAATTTCCCTAGTATCAGGGAAATAAAATCCATTGCACTCTTAAAGAAGCATACCAATTATCTGAATCTTTTGGATGTTTAAGACCATGCAGTTGGTCCAAATAAATAATTTATTTTCACTTTTAAGGTGGGTTGAGGAGCTGGTCATTGTTGAGATCACATTGGTTTTGGAGAAGCCTCTGTCTCCTTAGCCCTTTTCTTTTTTTTAAACTTGTTTCATCTATGTGAGAGTAAGTCAATCAAACGTCCCGATTGACCCTGGCTTCCCTTGGAAGCACTGAGGAAACGTTTCCTCTGTGTTGACTGTACTCTTTAAAGACTGGATACAGGTTTGAATGCATTTAGTGGAGTTTACATGTACTCCCTGAACAAGGGGACAAGGGACTCACCACAGATACAGGATATTTCAGGAGATGCACCCTAGACCCCTGGTACTTAGTTCATCTTGGAAGGCAAAAGACAAGAAATTTTCTCTTTAAAAGTCTCTCTGACCATATTATTGTAGGCTTCCAGATATGGTTATGAAATACATAAGGTAGTTAATTTCATAAATCTGATACTTTTAATCACTGTGTGATATGTAGATAAACCTTGGGCAAAAACTAAACATTTTTAAATAAACATGGATTAAACATACTTGGTTCCTTAAACTATATCACTGAAATATTACTTTAGAAATTTTAAGATTACTTATACCTAATTATTTTTTTATTTTTTATATATTATAACATTGACTCAGAACTTTACATATATATATAAATATCAAGCTGTTATAATATCCATATATTTTTAGTAAAGTATTTTTATACCATGAGATATAATAACATTAATAAAAAATTTTCAGTCTGTTTTAAGAATTCTCTTTCTGGGGGGTAATAAGCAATGTTTATTCCCTTTTTAAGATTTTAGTTTCAAAACAATATTTGATTAAGATTTATCCTGGTGAACCAATAAATTTACTTATGAAGATGGGTGAGGTGTTACTGACAGGTGTGACCTAAGAGTAATTGTACTGCAAAGTCTTTATCTAGCATGGATGTTGAATTTTCTATAACTTCAAGCATCAAGCTTTCTCTTCCTAGCCTTCCCCAGATTTCCTCCCCAAATCCAGGAGACTATTCATGATTAGGGCAGAATTATATATAGTTGTTTGGGAAGAGTGCCTTCATACTCTGTTGAGGGTCCAGCGACCCTGCTTACTCCCTTCAGGGAAAGAACATAACTTTCAACAAATTTAGTTGTAAGGATTTTTTGCAAATAGGCAAAGCTGAAGTCATGAAGATGGCAGATATTTAGCTAGGAAGGGTTCTGTACACCATCATCTTACCAAAAGAACAATGGAATGCAAATTACACACATAAGATAATATAATGAATTAATATTGCCCTTGTATACATGGCACTTTATAAGTTCCCAGATAAACCTTATACAAAACACAAAACAGTTAAAACATTTTTTTTGCTTTATGTAGTTTAGAGACTGGTCCACCCAAACCTTGTTTAGGTTGTGAAGGCCAGTAAATACTAGGTAGAGAGAAGTAACTGGTACATAGCAATACATCACAAATTGAAGTTCACAGACTCCAGCATAATGACTTAAGGAAAACTCTGATGCTTTTGTTATTGACAGAGGAATTTTAGGCAGAGGGTGCTCTTTCTCTTCTACATGGACTTTGAATTGTCCTTGCAAAAGATTTATCCTGTTTAATTTTAAAGTTAAATATATTTTTGTATTTACTATATTATTTGTATTAGTTTGTGTTAGTGACTTTCTTCATTGATGTACAAAACAGAAAATCTCATTAGCTATTTTCTTATAGGCATTTTATATCATGAGATAAATAACCTTTGTTGAAATAAGCCTATCTCTTATTGTTTTTTTAACTGTGCAATGCATTTATTCCTAGGCTGTTTTGTTGTTTTTCTTTTGTCTTGTCATAGGGTCAGGGGCCAGCCTGAACCTGGACAAGAATCTTAAAGAGCATGTTGGGATAACAGGATTGTGTCTGAAGTGGGAGGACCAATCCCATCTCCAGAGTCAGCTTCTCTGTGACCACAAACAGCACATGACAATTTACCCATATAATTTGTTTTTAATTTGTAATTTGTCCTTCCAACTTTTATTTTTTAAACTAGATAAGAGGCAAGACTATGAACACTTAGAGTGACTTATTTTAAAGAGGGTTCTCAGTCTGTATTTGAAAATCGTATTTTAATTTACCATATATAATCTTGAATTTATTACCCATAATCTGGAGAATAAGGATCCCAGAAAATAATTCTGGTATCAACAAGAGTTGACATCAGAATGTTCTTTCCCTTCAGTCTGCCCATGACATTGTAACTAGAAGGTGAAAAGCAGAGGTGCCCGGGGCATGATGGGGCAGAAACCAAAGCAAGCTTGGAGCAGCTGAGTATCAGAGGGAAATGATCAGGTCTGGGATCACAGTGCAGGAAGGGAAGGAATTACGACCAGTGGAGCCCACATTTTAAACCTCCAACCTAAGTTGAATTTTTGTTTTTCTCCTGTTGCTGTAATTATGTACTGGTCTCTTGTAAGGTTTGGCCCTGGAGTACTGCAAATTTACGTGAGTGTGCCAGGTCTAGCCATCTCAGAGGGTCCGTTTGCTTTCTACCTGGCTAGTCTTGGAGGTTTATGGCTAGAAAAAATTTAAGTTCCCCTTAGAAGCTGACAATTATATTTCCTTTGGGTATTTTAAATGAGAACATTTAAGATTTAAAAATATTTCATTTCTTATTTTTAATTTATGTGTACATGTGCATTGTCTGAGTGTAGGTAAGTGTACCTATGTCAGGAAATGCCTGTGGAGTCAGAAGAGGGCATTAGTTCCCCTGGAACTGGTGTTATGGCAGTTATTAGCCAACAGATGGATTCTGGGAATCACTTCCCATTCCTCTGTAGGAGTGGCCAGTTCTGGACCATCTCTCCACCTCCATTTATGTCATTATGTAGAAGGTCCCATGGAAAGTACTACATGCTTTGACCTGGGTTATTCCTATCTCCTCAACATATTTTAACACACTATTCTAAAATTTGTGAAGTTGTTTCAATACTTAGTTGATAATTGTGAAACAATTATCTTCTATACAAAAAATTGAAAATATGAATAGTAATGATTTTTAAGGAATCAATAACTATCCTTTAAATTTCTTTTATCTTTTCCCAGTGCTGGGGGCTGAACTCCAGACCTTGCACCACATGCTGGACAAGTTTGGTACCACTGAGCTACATCCTCAGCACTAATAATCCTTTTAAAATAGTTGTTCTGGCTGAATATATATATATATATATATGTGTGTGTGTGTGTGTGTGTGTGTGTGTGTGTGTGTGTATGCATACAAGGGAGAGAGAGAGAGAGAGAGAGAGAGAGAGAGAGAGAGAGAGAGAAAGAGAGAGAGAGAGGGGATTTCAATTTCTTCCTGTTGATTTCTCAGTTCAGCCACCAAGATACTTCAGGCTGTTTTAAGATTCTTTCCCCAGATGGAATTTTTCTACCATGACTTTTGGACAGCTTCTACTTAATTTGTTTCACCTCAACAGGTCATGATTAAATTTTGGTTCCTGTCCCTTAGGTGCCTGCTCCTGTTTCCTGGGCCATCTTCTTTTCTTCTCTCGACGTTTCATTGCCCTGTTCTTTCTCCAGCTTCCAGCTTTCTTTCAGAAACGTAGCATCTCCATAAATTAGCATGCCCACTGTGTATGAAAAAATACAAACTGATGTAACCTTATCAGTCTTCACATTGTACGGCTAAAAACATCACAGTTGTTTCTATTTCACACTGCACCGAGAGTAAGTCCTATTGTTGTCTGGATCCTGTGAGACCTCTTCTGACATCTGGCTTCGTCACTTCTTCAGTTCTTGCCTTTTTAGTGTCTTCCACAGTGCACCAGCCACATTGGCCTTTCTGGCTCTTTCTCACTGAGCATGAGAATCATCTCTTTTCTAATAAGTTTTGTCTACAAGACAAGTTGAATTCCGTATTTGAGTTGAAAGTCATGAAAATTAAAGTATTTAATGAAAAATATAAAAAAGTGAAGTGCCAAATTATGCTGAAAACACTTGTCCATGCACAAGATTAAAGAGTGCCCAATTCTCTACCCTTTGCCTCAGAAAGCAGAGGCAGGGAGATCTCTGTGAGATTCAGCCCAGCCTGGTCTACATAGTGAGTTCCAGGGCAGCTGGGGCTGAAAGGAGACCCAGTCTCAAAGAGGAGAGAGAGAGAGAGAGAGAGAGAGAGAGAGAGAGAGAGAGAGAGAGCCTGCTTCCCTCATGTATGCTGGTGCTCTTCCTGGCAATCTCTTTCTTAGCAATTTTGATTTTGTTTGCCTGTTGGCCATGTTTTTTCTTTAGCGTTTGAGTAATTTAACAATGATTAGATTATTTGTGCTAATATCTGAGCTCCTACATATCTGACATTGTAGCTGCTATCCTTTTCTCCTGAGATGGTGCTGGTTCTCAAGATTTCTAGCTATAGAATGTAGTCATTGTAGATGAGGCTCAGGGAGGCTGAAGGAAAAGTTGGAGACAGGAGAAGAGTCCTGGTTAAGACACAAGGACCTTGACATTGTGATGAACAACCCAGAAGGTGGAATGAAGAACTGAAGGAAGGTTTTAATGTCATGGGTAATTTGAATGGACCCATCTCAGGGTGTTGAGAGACAGTAGGATGTGAGCCTGAAAGGAGATCACTAGGCATCTGTTTGTGTTGATGCATTGTGTTTTAAAGTTTTCTGTATTTATTCTGTTTCGATATCCTGGGATTTTTCCGATCTTGGAGAGACCATAATCCTTCACACAACTAGCTAATGCTGAGCAGCTTCCCTGTTGCTGCAGCAGTCATGGAACCAAGATGTTATTTTCCCCTTTCTTATTGCATCCCACAACACCCTGGAGAAGTTTTGCCTCTGTACCTGAGAGCCCACTGAAATGATTCAAATTGCCCAATCCCAAACTTGTTCAAGCTTGCTTCATCCATTTACCATGCCTTAGCCATTGCTTTTGGAAGCCCCAGTAAAGGTCTTGGGCCATATCCGCCCCCTCCTCCTCCTGTGTTGTCCTGAGTTCTTTCCCGTGTGACTTTACATGGTGGCCTGCACATTCTCTGGAAACCATAATAGAACTTGAATCTCTCAGTTCTCACCAGAGATGTGTACTCATGCACCAGACGGGGATTTACCCAGAAAGACACAACTGGCCAAAGTGCAGAGAATAAGAGACTGCACAGTGTGTGTCCTTGGATATGACTCCCATATTAAAGCTCACTCACCCAGAGCTCAAGGACCATTGCAGACAAAGGAGAGGAACCGGGGGTGGTGGATGACCCTAAGGAAACAGATTTCCAGGTGGCTTGGCTCTTACTCATATGAACTTACAGCAATGGTGGCAGCATGCACAAGACCCATGCAAACTTCAACCAGACAAAAACAAGCATAGAACTGGAGAAATGGGTAAGAAGCTCCAGTCTTAGCTGAGGAACTATTGGCATCTGATCACACTGGGTGAGGGAGAGCTGGTCTTCTTTAAAAGAGTGATCCTACATAGGCTGATCAGGCTTTTGTAGATGAACTGACACCAAGGGACAACTGAGTAAACAAACTTGACTCAATAGGTTTTAACATAATGACAGAAGTATGAAATCTGGTAGGGAGAAATGGAGATAGAGGAAGAAGATATGTGAAGATGTATTAAATGACATACATTCAAATTCCATAAAAATATATTGTAAAAGAGAAATTGTTTTGATAAAGAAGAAATAATGAGATCTTTGATTAAGGCAACAAGGATAGAAAAAAAGGGAGGGTTGTGAACTAGGTAAGCATAGAATTTATTTTAGGTGAGAGAAATAAGTGAATCAAAGACAGCTTGTGATTTCTAACAGTTCTCCAAAAATGATGGTTCTTACCAAAACTGAGACAACAGGATGTGGACTCATGTTTCAGGAAAATTCATTCTTTCTAAATATGTCAACATAGGGGCACTTGGAAACCTAGGCACACAGAGCGGAGCTATAAGATGGTTAATAGCTTTGTGCAATTTCAGCATCAGGTAGTCCATGGACATGAGTGAGACAAACCAGGGCTGTGTGAAGAGCAGGAGTCAGAGAGGGACGATGTGGCATTCAGGGTACAAAGTAAAGTGAACAAGGAGAAAAAGACCACAAAGGGCAGTGAGAATTAGGAGCTGCGAAGGTGGAGTAACACCAAGAGAGAACTGCGTCTTTAAAAGGAAGGAACAAAGTTGTCAAACAGTGCAGTAATGGCAAAGAAGATGAGAACTGAACAGGGGCCTTGGATACCTTGAGATATATTTATTTTTATTTAGGTAAGCCATGTGTAATCATTATATATATATATATATGTATATATGTGTGTGTATATATATATATATATATATATATATATACACACACACTGGAAATTTATAATTATGTATATAATTTGTCACCCAGACCCCCATCACCCAGGATAACTACTGTTTAAATTTGATATATGTTTCCAGACTTTTTCAATATGTAAATATATTCTCTGAATCAAAAATATATATTTCTATATATAACAAAATGAGTTCATAGCATAAAAATATGGGATGCTGCATGAATTTGCATGTTATCCCTGCCCAGGAGTCATGAAAATCATGACTCCAATTTTAGTGCACGAGCTGCAAGATCACAGAGGATCCACTCATTCAAGAAACTAGAATAGCATTTGTAACTTTGCAAGGCTAAATTTGGTGGAATGGAGGACACAAGCCAGATTGTGATGGGAAAATATGAGCAGGAAGTGAAGACCTGCAACAGGAATTACAGGAGAGCCATTTAGGAAGTCAAGATGCTAAAGGAAACATGATGTCAAGAAAGGACTAAGAAGGTGTGTGTGCATGTATGTGTGCATGTGTGTGCTTGTGTGCATGTTTGTGCGTGTATGTGTGTGCGTTTGTGTGTGTGTGGTATTCTCACTTGAGAAGACTTTTTCAATGACAGAAAAAAAAAGCTTGAAAAGGCCAGAAAATACAAAGAAGAGGTTGTGTTTATGAAGTAAAATCTTAAGGCCCATAAAAAGATGGGAAGTAGGAATGAAGAATCAAGTCCTGGCTTATTTAGGTGAGCAGGAAGGAGATCAGGAAGCAGAGATGGTCTGTTAGCAGATGTGTCACTGTATTTTATTCTGGTCACGTCAAAACAAAGATATGATACTTTCATCAAGTTATCTGACAAAGGTTTTTTGAACTTTCATGTGACAAAGTCGTTGTCTATTAAATCTAATTCCACCACCTTCTCATTTAACATCCTGAAATGTCAAAAAAGTCTTGTCTTTTTTAACAACCTCAAAAGATAGAAAACATTACCAGACATTTTGTTTACCCTAAGTTACATATGAGTACAGTATCACCTATTTGTAAGAAGTTAATTAGAGCTTCTCACTTGAGGTTAATTCCTATAAAGACACATTGGATGTATTTTGAGTAATGTATTGGAAAAATACAAATTCTGAACAAATTTCACTTGGATTTCATTAAACTTTGGAAAAGTAACTCAACGTCCTCGAGATTTTGTGTTCTTTCTTTAAAGCTGGGATGTCAGCTTCAAATGCCTTATGACCTCATAAAGCATTGCTTGAAAAGTGCCTGAACAGGTGCTGAGGGGAGAAAGCAGAGCCCCTGCTAGTGACATCCTTCATCGTTGTCTGGCACTCCTGTCACTCACAGAGATCCAGGACTCCTGTTTATTCTGGCACACCAGGATTTGATGATAGCATTCACAAATAAATGATTAATGATTATATACTATGTCAATGAGTAGCAGTTCTCAGTAAAATCTTTGTTGTTGCAAAATTTAAGTGTCTTCAATCTATTGGAAGGTGTTATACACCTTCAAAATACAAGTCAAGAGGCTCATTTCTATATTTACTAAATGCAGTGAAATATATTTAATTTATATCAATAAATCATATCTCCTGTGGCATTTTTAGACTCATACACACTAAATTAAATGCTACAGATGACCGGATTAAACCTGTTATTCTTTCTCCTTTTCACATATGATTTCCAAGATTAATGAGGTAATTTACCAGTGGATATATATTTTAGCGCTTCTGGTATTGAAATACCAATCTTCAAAATTAAAGTCTTCTGAACAAATATAATTGCTGTATTGTGTTATGACCTTTCAATACTGTCACTCAGTTGAAAGGGGAAAGACTAGCCCCATGCAGGTAAACTATTTCCCACTCGTTATGGCTCACATCATATGGATGACACTACATTTTATGGTCAGTTCAGTAAGTAAGCCACATGAGTCCTAAGAGACTTCATGAAGTTAGAGTATTAGTCTTAAAATCTCTTCCCTAAGAGTGTCTGCAGCCTGAATCCTTATTAAGTCTCCAGCATATCTATGGATTTAACTTTGACTTTTGAATCCCCTTGAGCTTGGCTCAAAAATACAACATCATATGTCCTACTTAAATAGGATCATAAGCACTTTGCTGTTCAAAGTAGGTCTTACTTAATGTCTTACTGCATTTTGTTATGTACATCATATTTGATTACCCCGCCCCTTTGACTTCCTTTTGTGGAGCTATTTGAGGGCCCTTTTTAGGGTTTTATCTGTTTGCTTAGAACATATTCTCCTGACTGTAATTCAAATGAGTATATATTATTTGACTATTTTTATTTCTTTTGCTGAATAGACTACTCAGCATGATGTGCTCTATAAAGATGCTCAAAATTTGGAAGTGCCTTGGGTTTCCTGTTCTCTGCTGAATCCAATTACCCTATTTAACTGGAAGCATGGGATGACCCCTCAGATGACTGTCCCCAACTATATCTATTCTGTGAACATCCCCCTCTTGAGTGGTTTTCTGCTTCTATGCCATTATTGATTACTTTTTCTATTACTGTTATAAAATACTGGACTTAAAATGAACTTAAAGAAGAAAGCATTTATTTTGGTTTGCAGTTTGATATTATAGCCCATCATAGCTGGGAAGGCTTGGTGGCAGGAGAGTGACTAGTCACTTTATAGTCACATGAAAGAAAGAGAGCAGTGAATGCTAGTACTTAGTCAGGGAACTCAGCCCAAGGAATGGTGCCATATGTTCAGGGCCAGCTGCTCACCTCAGCTCAGCCTCTCTGGAAATCCCTTTACAGACATCCCCCCAGTTTTACCTTCTACGTAATTCTAAATCTCAAAAAATTGACAAAACCAATAATTAAAGTGCCTAATGAGAATGAATCTCAGTCACATCTAAGCAAGTGTAATTCACCTTGATGTTTCCCAAGTACCTTGCATGACCTTGAGTAGTTAGTACATTTCCACTGAAGGATCGATGGAAGAACAGAAAACTGAAACTGTGTTTAACTGATGTAGTGTGGGATAGGACTTGTCTGCTAAGAAAACTAAAGTTATTTGGGGGAAAATTCTTATTTATCTATTTATTTTTTCTTTTTCACTTATGTGGCATGTAAAGTTCAGCACTGAGCCAAAGATCTCCTGTGCCATGAAGAACATTGGCATTCAGTTGTAACTGTAGTCTTTGTACGTGTGTCTACACAGTATTTACATAAGGACTTTAAGACCTGACTTGGTAGAGTCAAATCTATGGTACCTATAACATGTTTTACTAATTGACCAACCCTGTGCTAGACACTGTGAAGGGACAGAAGTTGTTCCAACTGCGACTAATGGGAAGAGGCACAGAACATGTAATGTGGACCAAACCAAATTGCTGCCTGAAACTGTGAAATAAGTAAGATTCAACAGTCAGTGACGGCAACTGAGGTGTTGACTTGGTTATAAAGAATGCTACTTACCAGAGAAGAGAATTAAGCTCTCATGTCAGTTTTTACAAAAGAAACATTTAGGATAATAGATTTGGACTGAATTATGCACTCAAATCAGAGATAAATAATGCAGAGATAAATAAATACCTTTAGAAGGTATTTTGCAGTATTCTGAAAAATGACATACTGAGATTCTGGTGGTAGGTTAGAGCACATAATTGCTGAATATGGAATTTTAAACTTCAGGAAGTTAGACAGACAGAAGATAGGTTAATTGCCAAAGAAACTGTGCTTGGATTAGACAATTTGAACTTATTTTTGGACTACAAATATTATTCCTCAAATTATATTATCTGAAATACTAATAGCTCTGAATTTTGATTTCTGTGGTCTACTCTCCATTGCAGGCTAAGTAAATAGAACAATATTACTCTTTAGTCAGTAAGTTTGGCTTAGAAATCCGAGGTCCATGTGGGATTTTGGAAACTACAATAACTGGTGATGTGAATACTGCCTGCTTATATATTACTGCATTCACATCCAAATGGAAAGAAAACCATTCTAGAGAACGAAATTTTATTTATGTTTCTGAGATGAAAGGAAATGATGAAGTTTCAGTGAAGTGAAAAGCCAGAGAATGGAATAGACAGACTGCAACTTTCATTTTCTGTCTCAAATCACTGAGTTTCTGTTCCTGTATTCAGGAGCAGTGAAGTTCTATTACATTGTAATTTAGTTTCAAATTTTATGAGTATACAATTCTAAGTTCAAAAACCCATTGAAAACCCACTTAAGAAGATATGGATATAGATAATCCTTTTTAATGACCAAAATCTAGATGATAAAATATTAGTCTCAATTTGTCGTCTCAAAAGATGTGAAATTACAGAGATTTCTTCACTTATTTCTTTATAGTAAAGTTTTATTTATTTGAAGAAAAGAAAAAAGGTTGCTCTAGTGGGGATATAATAGTTTTATTTTTACTCAATATGTGTTTTAATAAGTTAATTATGCATTGCTGAGCATCATTTAAGCTTTAACATGAAGTGTTACTATAGCTTTTTGAATTGACTAGAAAGATATTTGGTCTGGAGAATATCTTTCGGTGCTTTGTAAAGTATGGATTTGCTATCAATAGGGGGTCTGAAGATAAAGTGCTATTTGGGGTAAATACTAAATCTCACATTAACAGTAGCAGACTACTGTGCCACCCACACCCTCCCCAAAGAGCAAAGACTATGTGGAAATTGCATATTACTTCAGTTTTGAGTCAAAGTGGTGACAGATCCTATAATTGTAGCAGCAACTCTCATCTGGGGTCACCTCTCAGTTCACTGAGCCAGAGCTCTGAATGGTTATTATGCAGAGGACAGCTATGGTTATTATGTGAAGGATGCCCTAGTCAAACTAAGGGAACATGAGTTGAAAGTGAGCAGAGGTCATGGAGAAAATAAGCAGGACATCATTTGTTACATCTGACCATTTCCAGCTCAGGTACCACCAGGAAGGATAGCAAGCACCTGCCTCCTTTTGTCTCCATTTAGATCTGGTGTAACTGTAACAGCTCTGTATGTTGGAGGTCAAGGTGCATTGTTGTGACACCAACAACAGCAAAAGCTTCTTTTACAATGATACTTGGGTATGGAAAGTTCCTTCCTTTATTAAAACCAGAAAGACTGCTCTCTTATTCCGGATGATATATTTATATGACAAATTATTATGGTTCCCAAATAACAGAAAGTATTGTAAACACTGCCTTTCTGAGTCCATAGGGTGACACCCTGTCCTCCAGCACAGTGCACTTCTCCTGGCATGAATGTGAGGGGTTGATATGATCTTAGTGCTTCTCAAAGATTGTTTTGTACCCAGCAATGTTTTATAATCTGGCAGCACGACCCAAGGACAGATTCTCAGACCTAGCCAGATGTAATGAGTCAGAAACACCCTAGATGAGCCATCTGAGTTTGTGAATATACCCACCAGATGATTTTATGCTCACAAAAAATTTGAAAACCACTTAGGATACTTTCATATTCTTTCAGTGAAATTTTGTCACAAACTTAGTGTCTTATATGAATCTGAATTTGTTATCTCTTATTGTCTGAGGCCAGAGTCATTGGACACTCATGGTTGCATAGGACATTAAGGGGTTGATATCTTTCTGTGTTTGTAACAAAGGCTATAATTCCCACCGCACTCTGTTTTTTTCACAGATCAATCCCAGATGGTTAGAAGACTGAAGTGCACATTTCTTTGGTAGCTTATATTATAGAATCCTCTGAGCTCCCCAAAGTAGTCACTTACCTGAATCAGAATCTTTCCAGGTAGTTCCTGTTTTCTCCATCTATCTCTCCTGTCTGAGGTGGCCTTCTGCTGACTTCCTCTCTCTGAGGTCCTATTTTACTCATGTGCTTCTTAAAAGCTCAGCTTTATGAAGTTAGATCTACCCAGATATATGGTCACTTTAATTACATCTAGAAATTAATTTTACTATGATAACAGTATATTCATGTTATGAGCATAAGATAGATTATAGAAGGCAGATTTTTTGTCTCTTTAGCATAACTCAGAATCTGGTTTTCTGACTTTGTTAGGACCTTGTCACTCGCTTGCCCAGCCAGTGTCCTTTGCTCACAGAACAAGGTGAAAGGTGGCTTAGGAAAACTAAACTCAAGATCTTCCTTGTCTCAAGAAGCAGTTCAGCCAAGATTCCTGTGAACGCCATGTGTGAATTAACTCATCTGTTGCTGATGTCTTCTTTTTCAAAACATCCATTCTTTTCTGTCTCTCTAATGCCTCCTCTTTTTTCTCCATAAAGAATTAACTTCACTTTGATTTTTCATGCATATACATATGGCTGTCTTCCCCCAATGATTGAGAAACCCCAGGTACAGCAGAAGGCAGTCTGCACCATAGTATTCCTCTCTAGGAAGAATCAGGCTCAACAGCTTAGAATACAAAGCCAAGACACTTTAGGTTTTAATTATTTGGCCATAGTAAACTTCTTCAACTGTATTATGTCTCAATTTCATCATCCATTAATATACGATAATAATAGCACAATCTCATTAGACAGTATTGCTTACAGAAGAGAAACATGATACATATCTCATGGTTGATTCTGAAAATACTGGAAAAGTACAGAAATTTTCTTTCATCTCTTCTAGCTTGCAATAAATTGTATTTTTTTAGGTATCTTGTCTTGCAAAATTTCCAATGATACTCCCATCCTGATGTATGTCTTCATTTTTTTAATGTATATAAGTGTTATGTCTCCATATAAATGGGTGTACCCATGTCGTGCAATGCCCTCAGAAGTCAGAAGAGAGTGTCGGACACCCTGGACCTGCAGTTACAGACAGTCGTTAGTCACGTGGGTTCTGAGAATCGAACCTGGGTCCTCCTTAAGAGCAGCCAGTGTTTTTAACAGCCAGTGTTTTTAACCGCTGAGCCATCTCTACAGCACCTTGATGCATGTCTGGATGAAAGAGTGATCGCTCTGCTCAGAGCATTTTTCTGTGTTTATGAAGCTCTTCTACAGTGAGGAAGACAACTCAGTTGTCTTGTTAGTCCTTTCTTTTAAAACTTTTCATAATGGATATTCATTGTGTCTGGTATTGTTTCAGATGAAGACATTCTAACACATCCCGCAGGTTGAGGATATACCCCATATTCTCCCTTTGCCCCGTCTTTCTCAGTCCTTTGCCATCCCTAGTTCCCTCATCCTTGGAATGTTTTACTTCCCCTTTGATATATCTGTATAAAATCCAGGAGTCCAAATGAGAGAAGACATACAGTATGTCTTACTGTTCTCAGTCTGTATTTGAAGACTCTAAGTCTTCTGAAGTAATAAAAAAAATTTTCCATTAAGTTAATAAGAAAAATAATTAATCTGTAGAAACACTCTCTCTTGTGGGTAGCACAGACTCTGTTAATCTACAGGTGTTTAATGTGGAATTGAGAATGGAAAGGTGACAGCATCTCAGACTACTGACTTGATTTATTGTGTTGGAGTTTGTTTGAGTACAGGTATTGTTTCAAATATAAGCCTGAGGATCTACTCTCTTCAAACTTTTGTTTTTTTGAGAGAGGGCCTTGCTATATGAATCTCTGTTTTGAATGAATATCTTCTTTTCCCTTTTGTTGAAATATTAATATACATCCTATCCCTAAACTATACCTGAAGTTATTTAATACAGTGACCCTATGAAATACATTATTTTTACATGAGGAATCCGGGGGATAAGAAAGGCAAGTGATTTGGACATTGTTTCTGAGTTGAATAACTGTAGGGCTTTCATTCAGACTAGCCTATTTCATGCCATTGTATTAGCTATAGCTGAATAACTGTTGATGACAAAATCCTGCTGGTATGCAAAGTACAAAGACAAGTACTGTTTTTGATCTTGTGGGATGATTGGTATATGATCAGGCAAGCCTTAGTTGGGCTTGGCAGCTGTGCTCCAGGTACATCTAGGGCTTTGGTTTCCCCTTGTCTGTCTTCCTCAATTGTGAGGGGGTTGTTCAGCTGAGAGAGAACACTCTAGACACATACTCTTTCCATACTTCCTAATGCTCTGTTGCATATAGTCCAATAACAGCAAGAGAGGGAAGAATTCCCAGGGAGGTGACGATACAGAGGAACCGACTAATCAAAACTCTGAGCAGGACGACCCAGCAAGTAAAGGTGCTTGTCATGCAGAACAGAGGTGAGTTCCATCCATGGAACCCATGGTTGAAGGAGAGACCCAACTCCTGAAAGCTGTCCTTTGATCTCCAAAAGTATGTTGTGGCAGGAGCATACCCTTATTCACACACATAATAACAAATAAAAACATTAAAATCAGAAACGAAAACCTCTGTCACCCAATAGACATTTAAAAGAACCAAGTTTTATCCTTACCTACTGTGTAAATACTGATTGTCCCAGTGGGATGATGTCCTCTGTAAGGAGTCAGTCATGTTGCATGTGTCATGGGGGCCTGATACCCAGCTGTTAATTAATGTTTAATATGATCCATTGAAATGTTTAGACTGTGATCTGCAGGTCTATGCACCCAAAAATAGTTATGAATGCAGTTCAATGCAGAACTGTCAAGTTACTAATTTACAAAATCATGAATTTGCTGCTGCTGTTGCTCCACAACTTTGTGGATGGCATCACTGTAGTGTTTTGGTGTGGAAAGCTTGTGCATGCCTGCTATGGCAAGCTTTTACATTGAATTTCATACAATATATTTTGATCATGTTTAGATACCCTTCCCTATTTGCTGTGGGATTTCATAGGCTCTGTCATGCATTTAAAGACCTAGCCATTCGAGTTTGCGTCCATCTACTGGGGTCACACCCTTAAGGAAAACTAACTCTCCTTCTCCCGGCAAATATCGGTAGTCAACAGTTCTTCAGCTCTGTTGCCTTATGGTCATGCACATCCTCCTCTGGCTCTTAAAGTCTTTCTACCCCTCCTGCACAATGGCCCCTGAACTCTACCTGGGCGAAATTTAATATAGGAGTCATGTAGGGGGCCCACACCCTGCAGTCTATTATTCTCTATGTTTTTCACTACGTGAGGAAGATTTGCTGATGAGAGTTGAGTGCTGCATTAACACCCTCTCTAGTCCTTATTCTGCTAGGTTCCCTGATTCCTAGATGTAGAGGTTCCATTGTAGGTTTGTGACTAAGGTTGATCTTCTCATAGACACTTATTCTTTATGTGTGACCTGTTGTGGAACTCTCTAATAGTCTCCATCTGTTACAAAAGAAGGTTTTTTATTTATTTGTTTTTTTATTTGTTTTTATTTTTTTATTTTGATGAGTGGTGACTGATATAATTAACCTGTAAGTATAAGGATACGTATTTAAGATATAGGAAGAAATTATGTTTGTCTAGGGACATGACAATTTTAGGGTTTTCTCTAAGATCTCTGACCTCTCCAGCCATGTGTATTTGGTTATGTTTGCAGTGTCAAACATGAGTTCCTTCCCAGTGACACAGCTTTAAGTCCAATTAGATAGCTGATGATTACCCTTAGATAAAAGTGCCACCATCGCACTGCTGTAGTTTGTTGTGCTGGCCATTGTTCTGGTGATTACGCTTTGAAGCTGGGGTTGGCATATTGATGGATTTTCTTCCTTAGCTGCTTGAATAATGTTTACCAAAACTAGGAGAGTTAGTCTTCAGGGAGAAGAATTCCAAGTCAGTTCCAGCTCCAGTACTCCAAGTCCTGTGTCTGAAGCATGTCCTGTCTTCAGCAGTAGGGACTTAACCTTAGAGTTCTGGGAGATAATCAAGGACTGTGACAATCGCCTGTGTTGTTTGGGGAGTCTCTTGAACTACCCTAACTAACAGCTCAAAGGGAGGCTTTTTCTGTTTTTTGCTATCTAGCCTTCATGTATGTGCGTATACTCAAGTACAGATACTGTGTGTGATTTTCAGTAGGATCTTGAAAGGATCCATTTCCCTCTGCTTTTTTCACACCACCTCAGCATCATCTGTCTCCCCTCTTTATCTCCCTATCTAACCTTTCTTCTTCCTCCCCAGTGTAAGTACCCCATTTTGCTCGTTTCCCCCTTGATAATACCTGTCTCCTATGATGTCTCCCCTTTAGAGTTCCTTCCTTCCCTTTACCCTCCTGGTTCCTGTATACCTCTTATGCCCAGTTAAATACCCCATTTTACCCCTTTCACCCTTGGTAATACTGGTTTCCTTCTGTCTCTCTCATTCAGACTCCTTCTTCCCCTTTCTCTCCATGGTTTCTTTCCATTTTCCTGACTCCTGCCAGCACATCAGGATGTATGCTCACATATAAGGATTTGGTGCTAAGATCCAAAAATGAGGGGGAATATATGCTGCTTTTTTTTTTCTAAATCTGTGTTACTTTACCTAGTAGAACAGTTTCTAGTTCCATCCATTTACCTGCAGATTTCATGATTTTGCCTTTCTTTACCATTGAGTACAATTCCATTGTGTAAATGTAGCACATTTTCATTATCCACTTGTCAGGTAAGGGACACTTAGGTTGCTTCAATTTCTTCTCTGAAAAGAGCAGCAACAAACATGGCTGTACAAATATCTCAGCAGTAGGATGATTTCTTTGGGCCGATGCCAAGGGGTGTTATAACAGGATCGTATGGTAGATTCATTTTTGTTTTTCAAGAGTTCTCCACGCTGCTTTCCGTAGAGGTTGCACGAGTTAGCAATCTAAGCAGTAACGAATGTGCATTCCCCTTTCTCCACATCGTAGCTAGCATTTGGTGTCACTCATTTTCTTGACCTTAGCCAGTTTGACTGCACTAAGATGAAATGTTAAAGTGGTTTTGATTAGCATTTCCCTAATCCCTATGGATATTGAGCACATTTTAAGGCATTTCTTAGCCTTATTTATCAGCTCATTAAACTATAAAGATTCTGTACAACAAAAGAAACAACTAATCAAGTGATGAGGAACCCCACAGAGTAGGAGAAATTCCTTACCAGCAACACACTTGACAAAGGATTAATATCTAGAATATATAAAGCACTCAGAAACAAAACAAAACAAAAATCAAGAAAACAGATGACCCAATTAAAATATGGACTATGGATGGTCCTCAATATTTTTGAGGTTATTGTGAGTAGACATGTTTCCCTAATCTTTCTGCGGTCTGTTGTAATGTTTCCCATTTCATCTCTGCTTTTGCTTATTTAGATTTGTTTTTTCTTTCTTTTGTCAGGTGGTGCTAACGGTCTGTCAATCTTTTCAAAGAATTGGCTCTTAGATTCATTGATTCTTTTATTGTTTTCTTAAAGTTTCATGGATTTCTACTGTTTTTACTATTTTTTTTTCCTCCTCTGCTGAGTTTGGGTTTGTTTTATTTTTGTCTTACCTAATTCTAGAGTTGTACCATGAATTCATTTATTTTTTCTCTTTCTAATTTTTTTAAATGCAGGCAATTAAAACTCTAAATGTTTTTTATAGAACTGCTTTTCATGTACATGAGAGGTTTTGTTGTTTTGTGGTTTTGTTTGTATTTAGTTCTCGGAATATTTTTCTTTCTTTATTGATTTCTCCTTTGATCATCATTCTGGAAAGTGTTCTTTAATTTCTGTGTCAATTCAGTTACTGGAGCTTCATTTACTGTTGGTTTTAAGCTTTACTGAATTGTTGTCTGAAAGAATACATGAAACTATTGCAGAGAGTTTACTTTACTTTGTGTTTCCCTAAAGCTGGGGAAGGCATAGCATGCCAGCAGGATCAGGAAGCTGGCTGCTCACATCTCATCCACATACAGAAAGCAGAGAGTGAGAAAACAGGAAGTAGGGCAAGATTATTAACTTCAGTGCCTGTCCCCAGCAAAGGATCTACCTCCTAAAGGTCTTATAACCTTCCTAAACAGTACCAACTGGGGACCAAGTGTTCTGAAACTGGAGCCTATTTGGGACATTGCTCAAACTACTATAGCTGGCTAAAGGAACTTAATTGACTAATGGTTTATTTTGGCTTACAGGCCCAGTTGGCTATGGTCTGTCATGGTAGGGAAAGCATGTTAACAAACAAGAAAGGCTTGGAGACAGGAAGAGGAGACTGGCTGGTCACATCGCATCTGTGCCCACCCATGAAGTAGAGATTGAACAGAAAGTTTAACAACAGTATAAAACCTCAAAGTCCTCCCCCAGATACCTACTTCTTTCAGTGAGGCTGTACTTCTTAAAAGTTCCTCCGCCTTCCCAAATGAAACCACTAACTAGGAACCAAGGATTCAAACATATGAGCCTATGGGGGCTAGTTCTCATTTATGCTACAATACATATCATTAACATTTTAACAATATTATTTATCCGTTCTTTTTATTAACATTTATTCATTTAATTATGTTGTGTGTGTGTGTGTGTATGTGTGTATGCGCGCTCACACATGTGCATACCATAGTGTACATGTGGAGATCAGAGGACAACTAATGGGAGTTGGTTTTCTGCTTTAATCATGTGGGTCTACAGATGGATCTCAGCTGTCTAACTGGAGTTAAGTCCCTTTGAATCGGAGGGAGCTTATCCGTGGTGCTGTAAACATAGCTAGAGAGGTCCTAGATCGTAGAGAAAACCGCACTCTTACCACATTGCTAGAGCAATGGAATTTCTTACTTTGTTCTAAGTATTCTCATATTTACGGACAACTGTACCTTTCACCCCCACCCCATCAAAGAATCTTCTTTTTGCCTCAGGTGGAGACTATTACAGAGTTCTAGAGCTGGTCAAATGCAGAGAATACGTTTCTGTGAACTCTAACTAACAACATCTTAAATGCAGCCTCTACATATAGTATGAATGCATCTCTCACCTCTCACCACAGAAGTTTCCTTTTGAAGCAGTTGGTGATTATGCAAATGGAGAACAAGAAGCTGCGGAGCAGTTATACATGAATGAGACCCCTGTTCCAGACCTCTGCCCGCAGGGTTCAGGGGTCACTGTGGAAGAAGAGGCAGAAAGACTGTAAGAGCCAGAGGGGTGGGTGAGCACAAGGTAACAGCGTCTTTCAGACAGCCAGACAGAAGCTCTTATGAACTCAGAGCAGTGGTGACAGCACGCACAACTCCTATGCAAGCTCTCATCAGACAAATCCCAGCATAGACATGGGGAAGTGGGTGAGAAATCCCGATCCAACCTGTGGAACTTTTAGCAGTTGATGGCTGCTGAGAAGGGGAAAGACAGTGGGCCCAGGGCATGTATCCACAGTGAAGGATATTTGGGTCACAAATCAGACTCTATAGGCCATATTATATGTATGAGAGTACACTAAATTGGGAGGCGACAGCTGGGGAGGTGCAGATAGGGGAAAGGGTCCAAATATGACCGAACTACTATGCATGAAATTTGCAAAGATCTAATAAAAATGTGCAGTAGAAAGTGGTAATATAATTACAATAGCTAGTGAACTACCTGGGAATTAATGAACAAAGCAATGTGAAGGGTCTCTGTTCTGAAACTATGAGATGCAGTTAAAGAAGCTGAAGAGGTCAGCAAACACTGGAAAGACATTCCATGTTCATAAGTTTGAATAAGTGCTGTCCAGCCGGTCACATGCCTCGGTAGGGAACAGCACCTACTGCCAAGATTGTGGAGGTTTCTTTATTACCCAGTATGTGGTACATTTTAAAGACATTTCCATGGGCTGTTGAGTAGAATGTATATTCTTTGGTGCTTAAATGAAATATTCTGGGTATATCTGTTAGATCGATTTGATCACTTAATTCAGATGTTTCTCTGCCTATTAGAGAAAGTGGTATATCAATGTAGCCTCCTCTTACTGAGTTGAGAATCTGTGTCTTGAAGTCAGTTATACCCTTTTTATGAAATTTGGTGCACCGCAGTTTGATTCATATATATTCATGATTGTAATGTCTTCTTAATTCATTGTTCCCTTGATCCCTTCTTTATTTCTTCTGCTTAATTTTAGTGTGAAATTTGTTTTATAATATATTAAAATGTTAATGTCTGCTTGGTTTTATGTGCCAATTTTTTGGAATTATTTTTTTTCCATCCTTTTTACCAGCCAGAGCCCTAGAAGGAGAGTTCACACAGTTCTAGCATAAAGAATATGATGTTATACTAAGACCACAGAGTCTTAAGTGCCTTTGTTCTCCCTTTCACATGTACCAACAAGTACTCTACTGAGGCAGTTTTGTGTCCCTTGCTAACATACTTCCCTGTACCCCTGTGCCAGAGTCTTTCACCTGGGAAATGACTTTAAGACAAATTCACAGAGTCCAGTTCTCTATCTTCTGCCCTGTCTGACTAGCAGTGAGAGAGCCTGGCTCCAAGCTCTTGAGGTGAAACTTCACCAGCCCTCAAAGAGATACAGAAAAAGGCTGCTTCTGCCACAGGGTCTCTGATTTCTGTTCTAGAGGTCCTGCCGTGCTGTCTCTGGTAATGGTCTCTGAATTCAATTCAGAGACCTTACCATGTTCTTGCCTCTTGCCTGTCCATGAGATTAACTGCTTTAATAAACTCCTTATCCCCCCAACCATGGGTCCTAAATGTCTTATTTAGTAAAAGGATAAAACAAATCTTCTGTTTTTATAATTGGTTTTTATAAATATTATTAAGAACAGATGAAAAAATTTTAAAAGAAACTAATGTGTTGTGAACAAAGATAACATCATTTATATCTAAGTGTAACTGAAATTTTACCTCCAGGCAATGATGGGCCAATAGGTGGGTGGGAGTACACCTTGTCCAGGACTGGCATGCTTAGTTGTGCATATCCATAGCTCTCTGAACTTTAGTATCACTTTAGAATCCTGAAAATGGTATTGAGGTGTCAGTGGATCATGCTGTCCTTCTTCCTGATGTGGCCACAATTAATAAATCTTTTTACTATGAATTATCTTTTTGTTTTTTCAAGAATGAATGGCTGAAATTGGCTTCTTAGGATACACATTGTAACCCAAAGTTTGGAAACAATAACAGCTCAGAAAAAGGTATTAAAGTTTTTGCAGGAAGTGTCTGGTATTCTTACATTTCCACAGCAGAAGCTGCGTGCCCAGCAGTCGAACTACATGCTTGTTAGAGATGCTTGTGGCAGTTGTTGGTGTGAATGGGGAAATGTGTAAAGTGTCTGTAGAGTTTTTTGGAGGACCAGCTGCATGTGAGTGCCAACTATTGTTGTTGTAAAGGAACTCAAATCTAAATCGGTCTGTGTGTTTGGATCACCGTGCTCAGTTTATTTAGAACATGGCATTTGGAGGAGTTAGAATGCCAGCACACTGTGTCTTTACATTTTCTTATTTTCTGAAGTAAATTGGTTGGGTTTTTTTGCCTGAAGATTAACTGTGGGAGGGCGCAGCGGAAGTTGCTACTGGATCCTATTATTGTAGACTTTCTTTGTGGTGTTAAATTGAGTAGAAATAATCATCCGAATTGATTTATAAGGATAGAATTGAGTATCAACATTGATTAAAAACAAGAGAACAGCCATCAACAGTTTGATTTATGTGGTATTAAGGCAAGAAATTCCTATTCAGTTTCGAAATCTAAGTTCATTTGACCAGTGCTTAGATGTCAGAAAGAAATCAGGAACTCTTGATGGAATGTACGTTTTTCCATTTTTGAGACCAAGTACATATTTTGTGTGAGTGTATGGAAGACTCTAGAAAGATCTATCTCTATGTTAGTTGTTCTTGGTTGAGAGAGGACTGGTTTAGAAGGAGATAAATAACATTGTCAGACACTTATTCTATGGAGTTATATGTAAGTGCACTGAGTAATCAGTCTGTAAATAGGTGCAAGCTAATTTTCAGCCATGAGTGCAAAATTTACACAATAAATGTCTTCTTTAAGGAAAAGAAACTTTGTTACCCTGAGGAGTATGATATTCTCAGGGTTCAGTTATGAATAATGTGAAATTGCCCTGTGTAATTCCCCGAGGCCCTGAGTCTGGTGATCTTAAAGAATTTACTTTGATTCACAGTGTTTGCGTCTTTTCTACTCTGTCTTTCCACCCTCTGACTCAAACATTTGTCATTCTGAGACATAATTGCTTTCTAACTTGACTGTCTGCAGTTTGAAACCTTAAATTTCAAGAGGTTAAGATCCAAGTCTTTGTCTTCAGAGAGTAGATGTGCTAACAACAGAGTGAATGAACCATCTCTGTGGCAGCTGAGTCATGCAATATCTCAGATACAGGTACAAGGGGACACTGAGATGGATTTTGTGTGAGAGTAAGTAGTTTATTAGAAAAGTTATTAATACCGTGTACAGACAGACAAATAGACATCAATATTGGTGGGGGAGGGACTCTTCAGAGAGTTCAGTTTCCAGCATCAAAGATATCATGGCAGGGACTTTGAAGAGACAAATCAGGGCCCATGAGGGGAAAGTGTGGCTCTCTTCCTAACAGCTGCTGGGGATGGTTGCTTTCACAGCAGGAGACTGCATGCAGACTTGCAGATTACCAGGCAGGAGCAGGGAAGGGAATGGAGAACAGGCTGTGTGGCCACTTATGACCCTTTTGATATAAACTCACTTCCTTAATGTGGTGACTAATCCTGAATGTCAGTTTTGCACATCTGAGAAGAGCGAAACTCAAAGCATTTCCTCCATCACACTGGCCACAGGGATGGGGAGGCACCTTTCAATGGCTAATTGATGTGTGATGGCCCAGTCCACTGTGGGTAGTACCACCCTTAGGCCGGTGGTCCTGGGTTGTATAAAGAAAAGTAGTTAAGCATAAACTGGGAATCAAGTCAATAAGCAGTGCTCCTCTGTGGTTTCCCTTTGAAGCTCCTGTCTCGAGTTTCTGTCCTGGCTTCCCTTGACGGTTGACAGTAACATGTAAGATGAAGCAAACCCTTTCCTCCCCAAGTTTCAGTTGGTCATGGAATTTACTTGTAGCAATTGGAGGCAAACTACAACACCAGGTCAGAAATGCGAGCACCTGGAAGCATGTGAGCTTGAGATTCACAGACAGTGTCCTCAGGAGGGTACCTGTTAGTTTCCACGACAGGGGAAGGGCTGCTATAGGCAATCTGGTCTGGATGTAATGTTATATTCTTCTATATATTATGTCCTACTTTATACAGGCATGCTAAAGAATTTCTAAAAGGTCTCAGATTCCAGCATTCCACCTCATTGGAATGCTGGAATCAGTACTCGTTCTGGGTTTTCTCATCTCTGGCTGTCCAGATTGGACCAAAAAAAAAAATCATCAAGTATGATCTAGGACTTGGAATGGACTCCTTTTGAATGTCACAGTCAGTGACAATGAATACTTGTTCTAACAGATCCCGTGTGTTCCCACAGGGAGCATGACTTCGGCAACTTCACCTATTATTTTAAAATGGGACCCCAAAAGTTTGGAAATCAGAACATTAACGGTGGAAAGATTGTTGGAGCCACTTGTTACACAGGTAAGTGGAGCTTTAAAAAATTTGTTACATGTGTGCAAATCCATGGTAATTACCATGATCCTCCAAGGAATTTAGAAATCCTTTTAAGAGAATAGATCCTGCCAATGTGCTGATTACTAAGTATATATTATTTTTTCAGATGTGGACTATCTCATTGCCCTATATGATTTGAAGTGGCTTTTAGGAACTATTCCTATGATTTTAAAAATTAACTTGATGAGATAATTAAAAAGAAAGGCCTTGGTGAAGGGAGTTCTCATTCGCAGCAATGGATTCACCGTCTAAATAAACCATCCCTCACTTTGAGAAGCAAATACGCACTTAGGAAAAACTGTGTTGACAGTTGAAGAGCAGTATGTATTTACTGAATTACTTTCATCTCAGTTTACTGGCAAATGTATCCCGTTGCAATGAGGCTTCCATTTCATACTGTCACATTTCTGCAAGGTGACTGTCAATAGGAAAATGTCATCAGGATTTTAAGTTTTGACAGTTAACTTTTAGTGTCTCATGAATCATGTTCTTTGTGATTTGAACTCCAAAGTTCTTGGAATATGAAAAATGTAAACATTTTATCGTATATATGTATAGACTCATTATGCCACATGAAGCAAGAGACTATTTTTCTTGGTTTGCTCTGGATGCTATGACACATTATCATCAAGTAAAGGGCTTGAAGTAACATAGATTTATTGTTTGATGGTTTTAGAGGTCAGAAATCCTAAAGTGAAGGTGCTACCAGTACCCAACAAGGTATGTGCTTTCGAAAAGAAATGCTAAGACAGACATAAAAATCACAGACATGGACAATCCAGTTCCAGAACAAGGGTGTGTAAGAAGAAAATTTGCCAGTCTCAAGTGTATGAGTGAGATCTCATGTGAGGTCCATTTCCTTCTCCAAATGTCAGTCTAGGCGCATGTCTCTTTCTTTGAACCTCAACTCTCCTGTCCTGCCCCTCCTTGATCGAGCCTGGCACCTACATGTCTCAAGACACTCTCACCTTCTAAAGGCTGTTTTGCCACTTAAGGAAGAACATTCACAATTTTCAGGAATTATATTGAGGAGACTTTTGTGTATAATCCGTAAAATGTTTTTTTACATCCATGCATAGTTTTGATGTGCCATGATTCTTGCTAGTTCTTTGACAGCACATTGCCTCCTCAGATTGTAGTCTGTGGATGAGAGCCAATCCGTAAATTATTGATTGGTGGGTGACAGTCGACACAAAATACAGGGTAATTAATTTGACGTTTGGATAAGAATTTGAGAGAGTAATCTTACCTTTTGAATCTACCCATGAAGTTTGGGACTGTATTTTTAAAAATAAATGAAATGTAGATGATTCATTTGTTGTATTTCCTGAAAACTTTGATTGAAGCATTAAATTAAGGGAATTTGAGTTTTCATGATAGACAGCTGGACAGACTACTTTAGGAGAAATTTTGGGAACAAGAAGTATGCAGTCTTATATGTTCTTCCATAAAATCAATTAAACACTGTTGATCTTTTCTTAGGAACTTGAATTTTTTGCTTCCTAATATTATATATATATATATATATATATATATACACATGTATTTCTTAATTTATGGACTATATGTAGAGAAATATTAAAACAGAACACTTGGTATGAATTAACTGATGAATAAATGTGGTTTCCATTTTTCCTATGTTATTGGAAACCTATGTTATTTAGGCTCATCCTAGCTGTAAACCAATATTGACTAAGAATTGACCATATGATATTAGATAGTATTAAAATTATGCCGCCCTTTATTTCTTAAATTTTTCCCATGCTTATCTTTTGCTGTGGAACTTATTTTATCTACTGATAAGTACGATCACAATTAAAATCTGTCATTTCCGTATATTCTTTAGTCCAACCTTCTACAGTTCTTCTACTGAATAAAATCAGTGCATTAATTTTTTTCAAAAGGAACATTGAATTGTTCACATCATATGGATAGTACTTAGCAATGCTTAACTTTACAGTGATTTAGCTCTGCAACTACCCTCCAAGTCTCTCAAATATCTCCTGCATCCTCAGGATTCATCTTGCCTCCTAGTGTTCCTACACTGGTATAAAAATATTTATGAATGTTATTTTTAAGATGGCATTTTTATATTATATCATTTCCCAGGCATATTAGGGTATTGTTATCAAGACGAAGCACCCTCTCCCCAGAAATGAGCTCTTAATGGTGTGACTGAAAGGACTGCTGATTCTTGAGGAGTTCTGAATAAGATAAAGGAGATGAGGAAATATTAGCTATAACCCCGTAACTGGCATTTTAAGAAAACTGTAAAACAGAAAGAGAAAACTGAACCAAGATGTCATTTGTATAAAAAAACAAACACATAACCCTGTTACTAAAATGAATTCATAGCAATACTGAATGCCCCTTTGCCATTGCATACATTTTTGAAAGGATTGATAAGGAATGAAACAAACAAAAATAGAAAGTGTTCAGAGTCAGATTCCTTCACAGTAATTAGAAAAGTGACATGAGGAATTTACTATTCATAGATGTGTAAACTCTTCAACAAAATTTTACCTAATATTAATAAGGCTGCCTATTAGTGCTTGACATTTATATTACAATGTTGAAATGGCAAGATTCCTTTTGGAGTAAATATGGCTGAAATCATGTAATTAAAAATTAGAGGTGATTCATCATGCAAAGTTAACCCTGTGAAAAAGATCCTTCAGTTTTATATTGAATTGAAATATTGATGATTTTGAATAGAGCACATTCTGTTATAATAAGCACTGTTGAGACTCAAATATAATTTATTTATAGACATGATAATAAAATATATACATATATGTACATATATGTGAAAGAGTGTGTGTATCTAAATTAAGAAACACCCTTCAATGATTCTTAGACCATATGGATTTTCTAAACTGTTTAAAAGTTAATGTCAAAAAGTCCTTCCTAGAAATACATGCATAAACATTAATGACTGGGCTCACTTGGGAACGCTAGTATTAAATATATTATTATTTTATTATTACTTATTATTTATCTTTATTTATGCTACTTGTGTTTCTGTGTGTATCTGCACATATGCATACATGTTAGTTCCTGTAGAAGCCACAGAGAGTGTTAGATCTCCTGGCACTGTAGTTACACACACAATCGCGAGCTTCCTGATTTGGGGTCCAGAAACTGAACTTGGGTTCTGTGCAAGAAGAGCTAACACTTTTAAACACTGAGTCAATTTTCCTGCCTTTTGCATTATTTTAAAAATGGTAAAAAAATTCAACTAAGTATTCCATTCAACGACAACAAAAATGAGAAACACTGGACTAGAACACAATAGTAAAACAGGCATAAATGAATTCAAAGTTTGTTCTTTTTGGATGTGGCTAAGAAGCATCCTCCATAAGAGACAATTAATGAAAAAAAATGTAGGTAAAGGAGATTAGGAGTAAGAAAGTGAAAATAAAGACAGATGGAGAGCAAAGAGAGGAAACCCAGTGGAGCACTGGAGTTACCCTCCCCGATGACACATGAAGACGTACACGGAGTGTATGTGTCCTTAAAAACTACCCCAGGCACCCATGAGGAGGGAGAGCGCTGGAATAGGCCATTTAAACATTAAAAATCTGTTTAAACTTCTGTTGCTATCAAAAACTCACCAGAACAGATGGATGTGTAGCGGATATTATTAGACATTTAAAGGGCTGATTATTCCAATGTTATTTAACTTGTTGAAACATAGAAGAATATGAACAATTTCTTAATCACTTGTTGGCAAAGTAAAAATTTAAATATTAAACAGTTGAGACCGTTTTGACTTTCTTCAAAATAAAAATA
This sequence comes from Eospalax fontanierii, assembly GCA_035773235.1. Classification (NCBI taxonomy): domain Eukaryota; kingdom Metazoa; phylum Chordata; class Mammalia; order Rodentia; family Spalacidae; genus Eospalax; species Eospalax fontanierii. The sequence continues at coordinate 44,845,664 of CM069547.1, read as the reverse complement.
ATATTTCTCTCTCATTTCTTTAAGTAAAAATAATATTAATGTCCAACAGTACTTCAAAATCTTTTAAAAATAAGATTTTTTAAAGGAATACATATTCCATACATTACATGTTCCATTTATATGTTTATTCTATTATCCAGTAACAACTGAAGTAGCTCAGCATATCAATAGATTATACTATCAGATACTTAAAAGGTATTTGAAATAATTTTGTGATCAATTTTTAAAAATAAAACTTTATCATGTAAGTTTTGGAATCAAGCAGATAAACCTTATTTGTGGTATGCTCTAATGTCATTGTAATGAATATGAGAACAGCACAATATAGCTGGATATAAAATTAATACATAAATGCATACTTTTATTGCAATATGTTTTATTGAATTTTTGTGCATTTCATTCAGTACACCTTAAACATATTTAGACACCCTTCCCGATCTGCACTCCCCCATAAAGCCTCATTGGATTTCGTACATTCTATCATGTATGTTAAGGCCTACTGAGTAGTTTTGTGTCCTCAGATGGGCCTTGGTATGAGTTTATGCCCTGGAGCCTGGGAAGTATAGTGTCATTTCCTTGCAGAGGATCAGTTCTCTCTCAGCTAAAGTTGATGCTTCTCACCCATTTCCTCAGTTCTATGCTGGGTTGTTGTCTGGACTGAGATTGCATGGGTCTTGTCCTTGCTGCTACCATTGCTGTAAGTTCATATGAGCAAGTTCCCAGCTCCCTGAAGTACTCTGTTCCCTTGTGGTCATCTACTACCCCTGACTCTTACAGTCTTACGATCCCCTCTTCCGTAATGATTCTTGAGCCCTGGGTGGCAGAGATTTAAACCGGCATCCGAGCCAGGGATGCACACTCTGCAGAGAAAATGCATACATTTTAATGTATTAAAAGAAGCCAGAAGTTCAACAAGAAACTATTCTTTTCTTTTGTGGGCTGGAGAAATGACTCAGAGGTTAAGAGCACTGGCTGCTCTTGCAGAAGACCTGGGTTCAGTTTTCAGCACTCAAATGGTAGCTAAAAACTGTCTGTGACTCCAGTTCCAGACACTCTCTTCTGACCTGCAGAGGCAATGCACAACATGGGTGCACTTATGCACATAAAGTAAAAATAATTAATAAAATATTTTTAAAATATCTCTTCATAATTGAAAAACTGTAGGTCAAATTTTTATACAAAATACGTATTTATTTTATTTGTAGCCTTGCTATTATTTTCATACTATTTGGGTACGAGCCATACGTGCTTAAGCTTTGAATTCCTTAATTTATTAACTGTATTCATCTTGATATCTGTATTCCTCCTAGGATGTTAGATGAAGATAATAGTTTATTATCTATAAAATGTGTGAACTATGCTCTGGTGGTTAATTTTAATTGTCAACCTCACACAACCTAGACTCACCCATGTGAATCTCGGTGAAGGGTTGTTTAGATAGAGCTGACCTGTGGGCATGTCTGTGGGGAAATATCTGGACTCCCTTGATTGATGTGGGAAGACCTTGCTGAAAGTGGGCAGCACGAGGCCCTGAGATTTGGGGCCAGTGTAAAAATGTGGGCATATGTGCATTCGTTCCTGTCTGCTCTTGACTGTGGATGGATGTGACTAGCTGTTTTAAATTCCCGCAGCCTTGACTTCCCTGCTAGATGTCTGTAACCCGGAACTTTGAGCTAAAATAGACTCCCTTCTCCTAAGTTGGTTTTTGTCAGGCTATTTTATCACAGTGGCAGAAATGACAGTGTGTTGCAGGAATGAAGGTTTGCTTTCTGTATGATATTGTTCTTTACTTCACAGTAATATATCTTTATTTAGCAGAACATGAGTGTTATGCCTAATATAGGCATTCATTTCAATATGTTCTTTAGAAAAAAAATGTTAACACATACTTATTAATAAAAACCCACTAAAATTACTGAAAATTCAAACTCCATCATTAATAACCTAAAGAAATCCCAGTAGAACAGGATAGAATTTGCTGGAATTTTGGTCCTCATTTTTTGATTCAATTCAGAGAATTGAATCTACCACTTAAGATATAATACCAATTGTCTGCTAAAATAATACCATTGATGCTTAATGAGTTGATCTAAATTGGCCTGACAGACAAGAAACCTCCCAAGAGTAGGAGCTGTTGCTAATATTTTTGCACATTTTTCCAAGGAATGTCCAATGGTCCTTGTAAATTTAGGCTCTGGTGGGATCTACACTTGATTTTACACTTTTATTCATGATATTAATAAGATCTGAGAAACTAAGTGATCAGAAATGTATATATTTGAAGGTTTTAAGAAAGAATTTGATTTTAACTCTTTCTGTAATAATTTATGCTTAAAAGGAGCCATGCTTTTGTGATTCCCAGCAATATAGTCAATTCCCTTGGCCCATTTGCAATGAGAGGAATAGGAGAATTATTTTAGATTCCTTAAACCCAAGTGAGTTAAAACAAGCTTCAGAAACAAAGTCCCCCTCTGGGAATCAAGCTCTCTCTCTCACCTTTTCATTATTCCTACAGCATATATCTTCTTAAAATTTTCATATTTTATTTTCAATTTTACCAAAAGAATCAAAGTATCAAGTGAGGTGGTGTGGTAATGTCGCTGTGCCCTTTCTGTCTGTCTCAACGCCTTAATGCATGATTTATTTATGAGATTCAAAGATTAACACATTTGGGTGGTTTCTATGGCAACACTACAATGCTCCAATCAGCTGTGCATGCATTTCTATCAAAGGACCGAACAGGTAAAGGTAAAGGATGTGCTCACATCAAATGGTGCAGAGTCTATTCAGCCTGCTCAGTGATTTGATAACATTTGTATCTTTCTTTCAACCCATTACTAAGTATTTTCCCCATTTTTCTTTACTAAGTATTTTCTTACTAGGATCTATTTTCATTTTTTATAGTATTTTCTTGCTCCAGATATGTGTTACATTTTTTCTGCCTCTAAAATGAATTTTCAGGGGTATATAAGCCTCATAAAATTCTTTAAGTATATTTATAAATTCTGCAACTTTAAAAAATATGTACACATAAATATACATTAATAACAGGACTTGATGCAACTAACTTGGTCATGATTTATAAATATATTTTTTCTATGTATATTAACATTTTACTGAATGACTATTCTTTATGTTGGTTTTCAAAAGCAGTTTCATTTCAATGTCAACACTTCTCAATAGTTGTCCTATTGAAAATATTTCTTTGGCTTGGAGTCACAGGCTGATTTTGAGACAGCCATTTCATGCCATTTCTGAAAAAGGAGTTTAATTGATGAGGCTCTAATATGGAGTTAGATTAATTTCTGTTTGGGGATTAGGCTTAATATTTTAATGTTTGCCACCAGATGGGAGTGATGCACTTTCTGTTATATGGGCAGCCTCGTTGGCCATGTTTTGAAACTTGATTAATACACAGAGCCCTTTTGAAAAGAGAAAAAAGGAAAAAAAAAAGACTGGAATCACAAAATGGGATTTACACTGTTAAAGATGTTGAATTGTGTAATGCACATGTGTATCAACTAACAATTTTAGGCAACCAATAAAAAAAGTCCACCTAAATCAAAACTAAATAAAGTCAATGTTGATTACATGGGATGTTTGACAGAGATGAAATATTGTACAGGATATAAATGTGTGAGTGTACCCTAACTCAGTTGTTTGTATTTGACCACCCTGGGCTATGCAGTGAGAGAGCCTTTCCTCAATTTTAGAGACAACTTCTGTCAATCACAACTATTCAGACACCACGGTATCATTTCACTTATCATGGCAAACATACGTCTTTCATGCGCTGACAGCATCTGTCTGTGTCATCTCTTTAATCTAGTGAAGGCAGGATTCAGCAGTAGATCATTATCTTGGTTTAAGATAAAGAAAAAATGACTTCCATCAGTGCATTCATTTTCAATAATTTCTAGACTAGGTAGTGACAGGAGATATGCACATTGCATCAGGATTTTACATGCGTTCTTGGGCTCTGAACTAAGGTCCTCATGTTTGTACTAAAAGTACTTTATCAACAGAACCATCTCCCTATCCTTAATCCTGATTTTTTTTTCTTTTTTACAAATTTTGCTGTGGATCTCACCCATAGGGGTTATTCAAAGTGTAACACTAAATGTTCTGAATCACTTTATTAGTCTTTTGAACGTTCTAATCCTGGAAGAAACTTCCCTTCATATCATGCAGCCAAGTACGGATAATCCGTAGCCTCTGAAAAGGGTTTGTGATACTAATGTCTGCATGTGTAGATGCACAAAGCGACTCTAGGTCAGGTAAAAAGGTCAAAAGTTGGGTTAAATGAGTTGCCCCATACCATGGACTGACTGTATTGAAGTCATTGTGTCATTCACAGAGAAGGTCAGAGTGAAAAAGGAGACTGAGTAAAGGGAAGACTCAGAAGAGGACAGAATATACTTCCACCATAGAGATGAGTCCTGATGCCTGGCAATACTGCTCAGAGGCAGAGCTCTTGCTTAATAAAGACGTGCCACCTTTTCTTGTTTGCATCACCTAATTCTGGTGCAAACCTGCTGTATGCCAACATGGACCCATGATCTAAACAAATACCTCAACATGCACAGGAACAAGTTAAATTGAACAATCAATTTTTCTTATTCAATGGTTAATGCAAATGAATGCCTCAATTTTGCAAAAATGCTTTCAATTTAGCAATAAAATCAAGCTCTAAAACTAATTCCTTTCATGGAGTTTCAATTCCATTGACTATCTCAGCAATTATTTCAATGACGAAAAGTAGAATTTAAAATTAAATTTGTAAATGAAAGTTATGTCAATTAAAGATTAATGATATATTATGGGCTTGAAACAAGATTATTAATGAAGTTTTATACATGCTAATTCAAAAATTTCAAGGCACAAATTTTAGGAGATTACCAATCAAAATTTCTCCTATTTTTCACAGTATAGAAACCTTATCTAAACTAGAAACTAACAAGCAAAAGAATACCAAGCTATACCTGGAAGTGACAGCCTTGAATTTATTCAGAAAGCCCAGAACTGGCAAACTAATTAAAGCTAAAGGACTGGGGCATGTCAGCACCTCCTTTTCTGTTTCTTGTCATGCCACTGAAAATGTAAAATGTAAGCTTTGTTTTCAAATAATTCCAGAGATAAAGCCAGCAAAAGCAATGGAAGAATCTAACCACTTATTTTCTTCCATTTTCAAAATTAAAACTCAGTCCTTCTACTGACACAGATACGCTAGGTTTGATGGGGCTCTTTGTTTTTGGACTTGTTGTGTATTTTATATAGAACATCTCAATCAATCTTAATATTTATAACTGCTTCTCTCCCAGCACCCCTGCATACCTCACCACTGGAACTCATAAATTATTTAATCTCTGTTAAGGCTTATTGTGTCAAGTTAGTGTCCCCAAACATTCGTCAATGCAAGTACATCCATTGAGGTCTAGTCCAGCTATCCAGAGTCCCTCACTTTAGGAAGACTAGCTCATCCTCAACCAACAGTTATCAGTTGACAATATTTCTTAAACAAAGTTTGGGATCTGCTACCCATTACTATGCTTCAGTGCTGGGTTTTTATCTGCTTGTGTCTGCATGGGTCTTGAGCAAGTCAAAACCATTGTTGTAGGTTCATATGAGCAGGGACCCAGGAGTTTGTAGGATTCTATTTCCATATGCTCACACACCTCCTTACTGGATCGTACAATCTTTCTGCCCCTTCTTCCATAATAGGTCATGAGCTTTGGGTGAGTGACACTTAATATGAGTCCTGTCTGGGGACCCATGTTCTACAGATTCCTAATCTCCATGATTTAGCCATTTGTGACCTTTTCTGTTACTGGCCCTTTGCATGAGGGAGCTTCATTAATGAGAGCTGAGACATTCAATCGTGTCCTCTTCACCCCTTGCTCCACGTTGCCTGAGCCTTGGGTATACAGGTGGCATTGTAAATGTGCCACTTAGGCATAGGTAATTCATGAACAATGTCTGTGTGTAAGCAGTTGTGGAACTCTGTATTAGTTTCCGTCTGGTGCAACAGAAACTTCTTTCATGAGTGATGAGTGGCAACTGGAATACTTCACTGTTTCTATAAAGACTCATTTTTTAAAGATTTGTTTTTGTTTTATTGTTACATATCTGTGTATGCTGTGTGTGTGTGTGTGTGTGTGTGTGTGTGTATGTGTGTGTGTGTGTCCCTTCAGAGTCCAGAAGAGGGCATCAGAACCCCTGAGGCTAGAGTTCCAGGCAGCTTTGAGCTATCCCTTGTGGGTGCTGGAAACTGAACTCAGTCCTCAGGACATGCATCGAGTGTTCTTAAAGGCTGAGCCATCTCTCTAGCCCTGCTGGGGACTGTAGTTATAAGCAGGTGTGATCTGCACAAAGTAGTTGCTAGGAACAAAATTCGGGTCCTCTGGAAGACTAGCAAATACTCTTAACCACTGAGCCATCTTTCCAGCCCCTGTACATCCTCATCTTCATATGGCACAGAAGAACGATGATAAAATTTTCTGCTGAATGTCTCAAATGTTGAGGTCTTGACTGGCCCAGCGAGCGTCCGCCTCTGAGAAATGGCGCTCTCTCGCTCTCGCTGTTGCTCCTTCTTTACTGAGGCTCCAAGCTGCGCAGAGTTTAACATTCTGGAACAGTTCACTGGTAGTTATTTAAAAGATTATACTGCCTCTTAAAAGTATATTTAAAACATTATTACGCTTAGGAAGCTGTCATTTCGCTAGCCTACTCTTTTTGTACTTTATGATAATAGTTGCCATATTATTTCTTTGGCTCAGAAAAGCACAAGGCAGAGGAAGGAATAATATGGTTGATTTTTAAAGGTCTCCTGCAGCACGTGATTTAACTATAATAAAAAAAAACAGTATAAATTACTTGAAGATGATGCTATTACAAAATATAGCTATTATTGTAAATGCTCTATGGAGCTATGTGGTAATGGCTGAGGTGGCAATTTCATTCTAATCTGTAGTTTTCAATGGATTATTTAACATGAACTCCCAATTTACACTGTTGACTGAAACTTCTCAAGCTTGTTTTCATGTCCTGGGGGAATTTGATAAAGCAATGAGACAGAAATCCCTTTAGCTGGCTTATTCCAGCATGGGAAAAATATTTTTCCTCAACTATTAAAAATTTGGAATATTTTGGTGACATATACATTTCTAAATAGTTTCCAAGCTGTATCTTTCACGTGGACACATTTCCCTAAAAGGCCAGGCAGTATATAACTTAATACAATGTTCAAAAACTTTAAATAGTTAAACATTTTAAAATGTTAAATTTTCAGTTATTGAAAATGACTTTTTCTTTATTCAATATGGCCTCTACCAGATCTCCATGTTTGAATAATATTGAAAGATTGACAAATTTAGCCTGTTTTCCTTTGGAAGTGATGTAGATTTCTTTTGCTCAGTGTATGCACAACTCTCTGGAAACAGATAGGTTCAGAGTCCAAAAAAAACAGAACTACCTTCCCCTGATGCCTGGCAGTGGTGCAGAACTGGGCAAGGAGATACATCACTTTCTCTCCAGCCTCAGGGAAGACTCCCGTCTCTATAGCCTATCCCTATTTAAAGGACTGATACAGATAGATGCTTATGACGTCACAAGCCAAAGCCAGAGGCAGAATATTGTTGGAGCACAGAATCCAAAGTACAGCTACTCAAGGATTCACAGCTCTGTTTAGCTCCCCTGCCATCCATCACCCTTGGAGGTTTGTCTTTGTCTTGCTTGTTTTTGATCCGCCACCACCACCATATTCATATCTGAGATAATTAGAATAGGAAAAAATAGAAGCATGGTGCATATCCCTCTCTTTAAAGAGTACTGTGGGTATATCAAGTTTCCCCCTCATTTGTGAGTGCACAGTCACGTAGCTGCACCTAGTTGTTAGAAGGAAGGCACTGTGCTCTTGTTACTCACAAGGAATAAAGGCACCATGGATATTGTAGTTTGACTAGCAACCTTCTACATATATGGATTTGTTTATATGTATGTATGCATGTTCTTATGTGTGCAGGTACACATGTATATGTGGGTTTTTATAGATGCCAGAAAATGACCTCTGCTGTCCGTCCTTAGATATAGTCCACCTTTTCATTTTTCAAGATATGATGTGTCACTGGCCTTGTTCTCACCTAGTAGACTAGGCCAGGGAGCCCAGGGATGTGTCTGTCTGTTTCCTTAGGGCTGGATTATAAGTGTGCACCAACCCTTCTGACATCTTTTACCTGAGTTGTAGGGAGCAAACTTCTCAGTTTTGGACTTCTGAGCACGCGGCACTCTCTGCCAGCAGCACATCATTTCATGCAGTCATTTCCTGATGGCTCACATGACACCTTGAGGTTCAGGTTGAGATCATCACCATCCAAGATGTGAGTACATATATCATCACAAAGTTCAGAACTCTTTATATATATATATATATATATATATATATATATATATATATATATGCATACATCATAGTGTCTAGAAATCTGAATTATTTTAAAGGAATAGTTTTTTGTCTTAGGAAGATCTATAGAATAAATGAATTTCAATATTCCCATTTTATACAAAAAATGACTAACTTCCTGGATGTCACATATAAATTAGCAATTAGCAGAAAGTCAAAACTAACAGCCATATACACAGATGTATAGGGTGTCACAGGGCACCCTGGTTTCCAATGCCCTGCTCATGGGCCATGTTTTAGATCACACTTCATCATCCTGTGTGTACAAGTCTGCGCCACTAGAGTCCTCTTACTCGGTAGATTCACTAAGGACTAGAATCTCCCCAGATATGTTGACTGATTACCAGATGTAACAGGAGTGGGAATTTGAGTCTGAGAAATATGGAAGAGCACTGGCCATCAAGAAATGAGCTGTGCGGAATAATCCACCCCAGAAGAGTCCCTACAGGAGTCTGATTTAGAAGAGGGGTGTGTGGAGGGAAAGAGATAGTTTATGTGAAGAAACCCAAACCTAACTAAACAGGAAGACAAAGCAGGAAGGAGGCAGCATGCAGACTGAAAAGTCATACCTGGGCTTTCAGCAGGGAAAGGGACTTGCCATGTAAGCCTAGCAAGCTGAGATCAATCCCTGAAACCTCTAAAGGTGTAAGGAGAGAACTCATTCAACAAAGTTGTCCTCTGAACTACAGACAGACAGACAGACACACACACACACACTCATAATTCCAATTTGCCACTTCAGTGATATACTATTTAAAACATAAATTCCAATCTAATTGTTAACAAATGACACTGTGAAAGGAAGTGAGGTGAGGCTGGGAGATGGTTCAGTAGTTATTGCTCAGTGGTCACAGCACTTGCCTTGCAAGCATGAGATCCAGAGTTTGGATCCCCACACCTCACAAAAATGTGTGATAAGCATGGCAGTCTGCCTCAATTCCAGACTAGGAACGTGGAGATGGGCATCCCCAGAGCTAGCTGTCTTTATCAAATTGTTCTGTGAATGTATCTATGACTGATTGCCTTGGCTGTCATGAATGAGGTAGGAGAGCCCATCCTAACTGCAGCAGTGACATTTCCTGGGCAGGTGTCCTCCTGGTCTGTATCTATCACAAAACCGTCTGAGTTCCTGCCCTGACTTCCTTTGGAGAGAGACTGTGATCTGGTAGTGGAAGCCAAATAAACCGTTACCTCCAGTCTTGCTTTTGCTTAGCGTTTTCTTCTAGCAACAGAAAGGAAACTGCAACTGCCAGCACCATGTCTTAGCCAGAAGACAGGACATGTATTTCATGTCACCTTATTATAAGGAGATCTCTATCCACACCATTAAGTGATGCCTTTCCACTGAAGAGGAGCCTTTAGTGATGATAGTTATTTTATTGTCAAGGTATACAGAAGATTAGAAAGTGAATGAGAAGACTTACACTGTAAAGGCCATTTATTAAGCCAATTACCAATTAAACTTTCTTAATTTTCCTCTCCTCTGTCTAGAATTTGTCATCAGTGGAGATGTTAATCCTATTACTTTGTATTTTTTAAACGCTTTAGATTCTCTCCTTGCATTGATCAAAATGAATAAGTAAAACCACCAGGAGAGAGTTTAAAATCCTTTCCAATTGTACTTCTAAAATTTTTGCTAGGTTTTAAATACTGCCAAGTAAAAATGGCTTGCCCGAGAAAGTTTTGTTTTGTTCACTTTAGTATAGGTCAGTTCCATAGCTGAGCAGGGTCAAGGCTGAAGGTCTTGACTTCTATTTAGGGCCTGACCTCATGCCAAAGGTTACAATAGTTACTCATCTAGAGTGATGAGCAGTAGAAACTTTCAACACAGAGGAACAGGTGAGACCTCAGTTCTGAATCTTCTTTTTTTCTCTTTTAGTCAAGAAGGAACTTTAATAAATAGTCTTGGAGAAAAAAACTAAGAGTCTAAAAGACTAGCAAAAGTCCATCTCACTTATAACAGATTTCTTTCAATAATTTAGAATTCGCTTTGCCTAGAGTTCTTATCTGTATTGATTTCAAAGATAAAGTATGTCCAGGAAATTTAAAAGTTTACAGGATGGAGCATCTCAGACTGTGCTGGCTGTGGTGCCAGAAACCATGATATAAAACCATCTTTCAGATCATCACAAGTGTTCTGACTTGTTTTGTGCTTATGGAGATCATTAAGGGAAGAACACCTGAAATTTCTTCTTTTGATTTTGCCTCTAGTATGTCTTTATGTTCATGCTTTGAGAATTAGCTACTGACTTCAGTGAATTTATAATACTTTGCCTTTTCCTGGAGGAGCCTTCTTTCTCTTTACTGTCCTTTTCATTTATTTAGAGGTCATCTGAAGAAATAGTGCTCCAATGTTAATTCTGTGAGAGGTTGTTTCTTTTCAAAATAGTATTGCCACCTAAATTCCTGTCATATATTTCCACGACATGAAAATGAATTACACCTTTGTATACTAATAGCAACTTATTCCATTACTGGATATTCATATAGAAGCACAATCAATCTCAGCAAAGAGTGAACACCGGATATTGAGTTGTTTCCAAAACCATTTATTAATGTGTTCAGGTTTGCATAACAAATTGAATACATTCATGAAAACTATTGAAAGGGTTCATTAAACATTAATGTATGATTTGTAGTATTTTAATTAACCATACGTTATTCTGAAAATCTATTATCAACTAAAATTCATCAGAGTGAAAAATTGAGCTTCTCGCTCTTTCATGCCATTTTGGAAGCTCATGGAATTGTCTCCTTGTTTGTTTCTAGCCTTGTTGACTTTTGAGACTTTAGCAACTTAAGACATTTGAAAAGAGTTCATGAATTCATCCATTTCCCTCACATAATTTTTAAGTGTTGGTTTTAAAATTTGATTACAACATTGTGTGTGTGTGTGTGTGTGTGTGTGTGTGTGTGTGTTTACAAATACATGAGGAAGGTAGAGTATAACTTACAGAAATGGGTTTTGTCCTTTCACCATCTGGAGCCCAAGAACTGAACTCAGGTCTTCAGGCATGGCATAAAAGGCCTTTACTTGCTGAGCAATCTCATTGCCTCTTCTGTTTTGAATCCATGCTTATAACCTTTTCTGTTACTATCTATTCCATTAGTGAATAAAAGAATAAGTTTCTTGGAATCTCTGTGAGCAGTCTTCTTCATTGTCAAGTATTCTAGTCATCACTCACCAAAGAAGTTTCCTTTGTACCAGATGAAGTCTAATACACCCAAGACTCAAGCAGTACAAAATAAGGGGTAGAGAAGACACCAATGAGTCTCTCAACTCTCACTAATGAAACTCCCTCATGCAACAAAGGTCTAGTAACAGAAAAGGTCACAAATGGCTAAATCATGGAGATTAGGAATCTGCAGAGTGTTTGTCCCTGGACAGGACTCCTATATTAAGTTTAACTCACCTAGGGCTTGGGGACCATTGTGGAAGAGGCGGGGGGTAGGGACTTGTAAGAGCCAGTGGGGCTGTACATGACCATATAGAAATAAAATCCTATAAGCGCCTAGGTCCCTACTCATATGAGCCTACAGCAAAGTTGCTGTAATGCTCAAGACCCATGCAAACCCAAGCTGACAAAAACAGAGCATGGAACTTTGGAAATGGTCAGCAGACCCCACACTTTGCTTAAGAAAAGTGCAGTTGATTACTATTGGGTGAGGATGATCTGATCTTCCTAAAACAAGGGAATCTGGGTAGGATGACCAGACCTCAGTGGATGAACCTGCACTAAGGTCACTTGGGGACACTAACTTGATACAGGTTATCTTAACACAGGTGAAAGAAAGTATAGATTCCAGTTAGAGGTTATGAAGGGGGTATAGCGGGCAAGGGGTATACATATGATTAAAATTGATTGAGATCTTCTGTATGAAATACACAATGATTCGATAAAAAAGAATAAGTTTCTTATTAATGTTCAGCGTAGATTTAAGGGCTGGTTCTCTGGAGTACTAACCGCTATCTGTTCTTTCCCTTTCTTAAGACTTTTCTCGTGGCTGTGCAATGGGACACTAGTGGGCCCCCTTTGTACTCTTTCCTACAATCTCCACTTTAGTAATACAAAAAGGAAGTTTTTAAAAAATGTCATTTCTATCATCTAAGATAAATTCCAAAGTATTACCAAGTTACGTGACCAAGAAAAGACTTACTGTTTCAGAATACACATGCCACCATTATGTGCAGGTGGTACCTTAATTTTTTTTAATACAAATCTTTGAAACTTCATTCCTGCACTAATCTAGGCTCTTAATGACCATTTCGTCCAGTTGTCCTGGGGCAATGCAGATGTGGCAGGTTGACTGGGCACTGGCTCCTCACAGGCAGACTGAGGTGAAGTGGCTTCAACTGTTTGCAGGGGCTTGTGGCTGAGGTCTGGTGTCTGAAGTGGTGCACTTGCAGGAAAGAACTTGAGCTACACTGACCCATTTTCATTTCACTTAGAAGGACACTTGTTTTGATCTATTTTTTATTTTCATCTTTTCTTGGTTCTACTTGAAGAACAAGCAGAGGATGAGTAGAATGACATGATAGAAAACTTTATTGTTTCAATTTGTTTTCATTTGTAGAAATTTAAAAATATATACTTTTTTATTATGTTTTTGTGCTTTTCAGGTAATATATCCTAATCAACTTGACCGCTTTCCCAGGACTCCTTTTGAAATATTTTTTTTTTATCTTGTATAAGTGCCAGAATGCATATATGTGCACCAAGCATGCAAGTGCTCACAGAGGCCAAAAGAGTGCTAGATTCCCTTGAACAGGAGTTACAGATGGTTGCAAGTCTCCTGAAAGGAATGATGGCAATGTTGGGGGTCCTCTGAAAGAGCAGCAAGTGCTCTTAATCTCTGAGCTACCTCTCTAGCCCCTATTGATTAATGTGGGAGTTGGGAATCAAATTCAGGTACCATGCAAGAGCTCTTAACTATTGAGTCATTTCTCCTCCCCCTTGAAGGAAAACTTTTAAAAAAATGTTGGTTGACATTTTTTTTCTTTTCAGACTTTGTGTTTATGTGCATGTATTTTTGGGTGGGAACATTAAGATTTGGTTCAATAATCTGCTCTTATGTCTCATATAGGATTTGATGCTTCTCTCTTGGTGTCTATAGAATTCTGTTTGAAACTTTTATAAGATTAACTCTAATATGCTTAGAAAATAGCATAATGAAGCCAGAGCTAGTGGCACAGGTCCTTAATTCCAGTACTCAGAAGGCAGAGGCAGGTGGATCTTTGTGAGACTGAGGCCAGCAATGTCTACATAGTGAATTCCAGGTCACTTGTGGCTACAGGGAGACCCAGTCTCAAAAAACAAACAAGCAAACAACAAGCAAACAAACAAAAACAAGAAAAACAAAATGCCACTTACGTCTTCAAAATTTCTGGACCACTAGGTTATCCTTGTCTTTTCCAAAATTTGTAAATTTTCAGTTCTTATACTGTTAAATAAGTTTTGATATATTATTTTTTTTGTTCAAAAAAATCTGAAGTGCAGATAATTGTTTAATTAATGGAATACTGTACTTTAATAGGCCTTGCTCATCTTTCTCTTCCTCTTCCCCCAACATCTTTCTTTTCTTCTTTTTTCTCATCCTCCTTCTTCAAAGTTATTTCACATAGCTGTTTCCAAGCCTAGAAATTCTGTTACTTGTATTTTCTTTTTTAATCTTTATTTTATTGATTGATTTCTTTATTTTTAAGAGTTCTTTTATTCCTTTTTAAAATCTCTTTCTTGAATTTCACACTCAGATTATGAATTGTTTTCCTATTTTTAATTTCCCTAAAGACTTTATTTTGAATTATTATGCAGACAAATCACCAGTTTCTGCATCACCTTGTTTTTCTATAGTTTTATATCCCTTTGTTAATACTTATGCCCAGGGGAAATGACATGATACCCATACAGCTTCTTCAACCATTACCAATGTTTGGAATACCTGAAAATTTTCCAGTAACCAAAGGACTAATGGGAATGTTCTTTGAATATGTTAACCTTAGCTCTATGTAAGACATATCAGCTGCACATTCAGAATGTCTCTATTTTCTCATTTGGAAATGGGTTAGGACTAATTTGGCTGACCCAGGTAGGTATCTCAGTTAGTATAGCCAGACTAGTGATGGACCTTTTATTTTCTGAGTGCCAGGAGTGGGTGGGGGATCTGGAAAGGCATATTGTTGCATATTGTAAATAGAGAGCTCTCCTCAATGTCAGTGTCTTGTTTTATGGGGCTGCAGTATTCCATTGGCTCGGGCAAATTACTCATCAGTGATTGATTGCTGTTTGGGTGTCCTGATAAGGTCTTACTAGAGTGGGTTTCTTAGAGTGGGCTGCCCTACTACTTTCCAATGTTAGTGACAGTTATGTAGGGACATACGGGTATATATACGCATACATCACAAATACCAACACACACACACACACACACACACACACAGACATGCAATCCAGCAAACACACACATGAACATATTATACATTTTGGCAAAATGTGGTACATTCAAACTGAGGATCTGAACAATTTTAACTTTATGGATGGACTATGAATTCTGTGGCTAATGCCTTTGGCCTTGGATCAGCTATGGTTCTGTCAAGTTCTTGTTTACTAACACTTAGGAGGTTAATTCTGTTCTCAAGATGTTTCATTTTTATTTCTTGCCTACTTTGTGATTCATGTTTCATTTTAAGTCTTCAAAATTGAGACTGTAAACAAGTTTTCTCACATGTCCAACATTTTAAGAAACACATCAATAAATGACAAAGTTGAAACTGCAGGGAAATGTGTTCCTCTGCTCACACCCCAGAGAAACAAGAACGTCCCTGCTAAGTGCATGCTGTACAGCCTGTGGTGCAGTGAGCAAGCTGAATAGAAACTGATAGATATATGTTTGCACAGTCTTCCTTAGGAAGATAAACTGATGCTTGGTTGCACACCCCCTTTTTACTCTTGATCTGTGGGGTTAAAATGCAGCAGATAGCAGGGAGCAGAATGGAGTTAGTCCAGGCTGCATTCAAGGGTAAGAATTTTGACTTACTCAACCATGCAGAAATGCATTCTGTGTTTTCAGCCTAGTTCCACATTCAGGTTTCTGAGTGTGAGTCCTCCCACATACTTTGCTGGCAGAGCCTGCTTATGAAGGCTTTTCCGTATACATTTCATCATCTTTGAAGAGTGCTAAAAAGATAGCAAGAATCTCCAATGAATAAAACATGTCGTTTGGGCAGGATTTTTCTGTTGTGAAATTAAAAAAAAAGGGGGGTGGTAAGGCAAAATTCTAGAGAATGGAAGAACAAAGAGCTAAGTTTTAACATTTAGCTAGTAAAAGGAGGATTTTCTAATGTGAGATTCAAAGGATTCCATGTGGGGAAACTCCTGGAACTTGGCACATAGTAGAGAATGAATGCATTTCTACATTTAAGGAAAAAATGCTATGTGATTTCAAATGTAAACAGTATAAATGTGAGCTGAAGGCAATGTGCCACCAAATTTCTGCTGGTCTGATTGACTATGAATTCTGTGGCTAATGCTTTTGGCCTTGGATCAGCTCTGGTTCTGTCAGGTTCTGTTTTCTAACATGTAGGAGGCTAATTGTAGCCACTTGGAGATGAAATCTTGTAGTGCCCATGAATTCTGTGTGCCTGGGGTTTCTGTAATCCAAAGAGAAAATTATTTGGATTTTGTGTGTGTGTGTGTGTGTGTGTGTGTGTGCAAACTAAAATATATGTTCATGGAGAATGTATGATAAACACAAGGCAGGCAAATTAATTCACATCTTACAAGAACAAATTCAGTTTTCTATATATGCATATTTTATGAGGTAAACAAATAGCTGTATACTACAGTTAAAGAAAATTCTTTTCAAATTTGAGTTTTCCAATTGGATAGGTATTCAAATAATCTTGGCCAAAGTATTACTCCTTGAAGTTCAGTGAAACTCTCAGCTCCTGGTGGGACACAATCACTTAGCGACCATTGTAAAAGCATCCATTAGTGTGGTTCCAGGAATCATTAATAGAAAGTACATTTCTCCAGGAAAAAAAAAATCCCAGTCAGAATTTCAGAAATCACTCACTTGTAATCATTAGCAAAAAGAACTAACATTAAAGCCAATTTCATCAAG
Source organism: Eospalax fontanierii (assembly GCA_035773235.1). Classification (NCBI taxonomy): domain Eukaryota; kingdom Metazoa; phylum Chordata; class Mammalia; order Rodentia; family Spalacidae; genus Eospalax; species Eospalax fontanierii. The sequence continues at coordinate 44,829,085 of CM069547.1, read as the reverse complement.
TTAAAGAGAACAGAACAGAAACAGAGAAGGTCAATTTTCCTCTTCAATCAGTGGTGGGAAAATTGTCATTTGCATTGAATGAACGTGGAATAAGAAAAACTCACCATGAATTGAAAAACAGAATATAACCATTCTACATTGTAATTGTTTTTATCATACAAGCAAATGTCTAGTGCTAAAAACATTTTATTACAACTTGTTTAGTGGGGGAGGTCACTATCACAGTGTTCTTCTCCTTCTAACATGACAGGCCCAACAACTGAGCTCAGGGCCTCAGCCTTAGCAGGCAGGTGACTGTCCTGTCTGAGTCATCTCATTGGGTCATATGTACAATTTACAAAGCTCAGAAGTGCCCAAGGCAAACAGCAAGATAATAAGGAAATTAAGACCAGCACTTAACATATTCATTTCGTACTATTATCTTATGCATAATTTTCCGTATGGCAGGTAAAATTATTAGTGTGCTTATGTAATGATTAAGTATTGCATTAAATGCCCTCCCAGGCAAACTTCCATGTTTGAATATTATTGTACTGGATTAATATTTGAAGTTTTTGTGTAATTAATTTTCTAATTCTTATTGAGGTTTTTCCAGATTTTTTATAATGTTATGTATTTTTACATTGTTTTAATAGCATTGTTTTACATCACAGTTGTTTGACTTTACAATAGAAGAAATTATCATTTGTATCATTATATAGTAATTTTGTTTTTATATTCACTTTTCTTTGGGGTGCTGGATCTTATTATGCATTCTAAGTAGATCTTTTTTGCACTTCACCTTGACTTCTACAGTTTAGCATTCTGATCAAAGGAATAATTAACTAAGATGATATTACAATCATGAACATATATGCACCAAACTCTGCTGCTCCCAACTTCATAAAACAGTACTAAGGGACTTTAAGACATAGATTCATACCAACTTACTAATAGTAGGGGCCTTCCATTAGACAGGACAACCGGACAGAGAATAAACAGAGAGATATCTGAATTAAACAATACCATACATGAAATGGACCTAACAGACATGTACCAAATATTCTACCCAAGCAACAAAGAATACACATTCTATTCAGCAACCCATGGAAAATTGGCCATATACTGGGCAGAAAACAAACCTGAACAAATAAAACAAATGAAATATTCTGTGCATTCTATCAGACCACAATACACTAAAGCTTAAAATCAACACTAGAAGAAGCCCTTGTAACTTCACAAACTCATGGACATTAAACAGCACACTCCTGAATGATGATTGTATTAAAGGAGAAATTAAGAAAGAAATAAAAGTATTCCTGGAATTCATTGAAAAGGATAGTACAACCCACTTACCTTTTATAATAGTACACTCACCTTCTAGCTTCCATAAGTGCAGGTTTTCCTCATTTCTTTTGAGTATCTCATTACTTCTCTATTTCTTTGAGGATTGTATTCATTTTCATTTTACTATGTCTACTTTCTTTTATGCTGCCTTTATTTTTATTGAATTTTTAAATAAGCCGTATTCAATATTTATGTTCATATTTCCTTTTTGTCAAAATATTATCTTCTCTGGACTATTAATTGTCAAATTGATTACTGAACTTCAGAAATGCATAAGTCATTTTCTGAGCTGGGTTCTTTGAATCTTAAATTTGAGTACCCAGGAAAATAATTTGGGGAGCTCAATTAGAGTCAGATTTTAGGGGTCCATCTAGGGTGCTAATTGGTAATTTGTGTTTTCCTTTTTTTTAAATTTAGTTTTTTGAAACAGAGTCTCATGCATCTCAGACTGGTCTTAATGGTAAAGTGTAAGTGAGGCTGGCCTTGATATCCTGATCTTAATACCTTGGCCTCTCAAGTGCTAGTATTACAGGTATGATCTATCCCATAGAGCAATCTGTGTTTTGTAAGCAGTCCTCTGCATAATGCAGCAGACACTGAATCAGTGACTTACATCTGATATATTATAGTAAATATGATACCTTTATTTCAACATAGTTGGAATTTCTGGGGTCTGATTTGTAAAATATTTTTTAATATTTTTATTGACTTTTTATGTATCCATATAATAGAACTTAATCAAAACCAGACCCCCACTCTGCCCTCTCACCCCCATGACTCCCTCACTGGATTCCACGCATTCTTTCATAGACATTAAGTCCTATCCGGTTAATCATGTCTCCTTCCGTGCAAATTCATCCACTGGAGTATAGTCAGTCTATCTAGAGATCTTAAAGAAGATCTACTCTTCCTCATCCAGCAGTAAGCAGTTGTCAATAGTTCTCAAACTAGGACTGGGGCTTGTTGCTCATTTCCCTTGTTCTTTGCCATTTTTGTTGTTTTTGTTGTTGTTGTTTGTTTGTTTGAGTCAGCCTTGGTCTTGTGCATGCTGTCATCATTGAGCAAGTTCCCAGTGGCCTGAAAAAGCCTCTGTTTCTTTATGTTCATACACCAACTATGGCTCTTACAATCTTTATATTCCTTCTTCTACAGTGGTCCGTGAGCTGTGGGTGGGTGAAAGGAGCCCTACTCAGGGACACACACTTTGCAGAATCTTATGCTTTAAAACTTACCAGTTGTGGCCTTCTGTGTGCATTGAATTCTTTTATATGAGAAAGCCTCACTGGTGAGAGTTGAGGGATGTACTAGTATTTTCTCTACCCTCTGTTCCATTATAAGCCTCGGGTATAGAGGTTCTGCTATGGATGTGCCATTTAGGGATGGGCATCTCTCAGACATGTGTTCTCTGCTTTTGGCCAGTTTTGGAACTCTGTAATAGCCTCCATCTGCTGCAAAAAGAAGTTTCTTTGATGAGTGGTGTATCATATATTTGTCTATAAATAAACCACATATATTCTTATTATACAGTAAGAAACGTCGTTTGTCTGAAGACATGGCTTTCTCTAGACTCTACGACCTCACCAGTCATTACTATTTGGCTATACTTGCAATGCCACCAATGAGTTCCCTCTCACTGAGAGAGCTTTAAGTTGAATAAGATAGCTGTTGATCACTCCTTAGATAAAAGTGCTACTACTACACTGATGGAGGGACTTTGTTTTGTCAGTCATTGTGATTATTAGGCTTTAGGGCTGGGTTTGACCACTGACTGATTTTCCCCCTTAGCAGCTTGCATAGCATTCTCTAGAACTATGAGAACAAATCTTCATTGAAGGCTTCTAAGTTAATTCCAGGTTAACTGCCCCAAGTCCTGTGTCTGAAGTATACCAAATCATCAACAGTAGTATGGTCTTTGAGTTCTGGAAGGTAATCAAGGGCTCTGGCAATATATTATTTGGGGAGTCTCTTGAGTCAGAAGACATTGAGCTGGACCTTGCAAATTGAATTTAGTTTGCTTGAGAGAAACTGTAACCACATATTATTAACTGCAAACATAGTTAATGCTTGTAGTAATTGTGTAGTAAACTGCACACAACTTTTCTTCCATTTTTGTGTGACTGTTTTTGTCTAGACTATGAATATCCTGCTTTTTAAAGAGCTCATGGGACAGAAAAGAATGGATAAGACATCTCCGTGTGACATAGCCAAAGAATGAGTCATGATTAAAGTGAGAATGCTACATTCAATAAATGGAGAGCATTTTAGAAATATTCTCTAGTAACTTCACTGTCCTATTTATTTTAAGGAGGAAAATAAAAGACAGGAAGAGGAAATCATAACAAGGGGATACTTAATTTGCTAATGCCACTGACAGACTTGAGCATATAGCCTAGTTTTTACTTGGCAATTTTGTTGTTAACAAAGGGAAGAATCTTCTGTCTTTAAAAGCACCTAGTTCGCAAGGCGTTTCTCCAGTTTTTGTATGATATTGTTACTTGAGTTTAAGTTCCATCTCTAGCAAAGGTTTATTTAATTAGCTGACTTTTGGGATAATTCATGCTAATGCTGACTTCCTTATTTTTAAGTATCTTGTACAGAATAGTAGACCAGCAATGATCTGATTTAGGTTGTTTGTCTTTGAATTAGTTGAAATAATGAGCTCTTATTCCCTCATGTAAAATCTGGGGAAAGCAGAAAAATACATATTATGAATTTAAGCATCAAAGCACAGTGAATTTCTTTACAATGTACTTCCAAAGGAAGGATAATAGGGCAATGTGTTGCTCAATGCTTTAACAGAAACCACTGTAGTTACTGAAATATAGTTGTCATTTGTAAAGAAACTGTAAGAAAACCTGATTTATGACTGAGGATAATGCATGTTTTTTCTTTAATATCTTTTACTTCTTTTTAATTTTATGCTTATGAGTGTTGTCTGCATATATGTATGTGTACCGTGTGTGTGCAATGCCTACAGAGGCCAGAAAAGGGTATTGGATCCCTGGGAAATGTAATCATGGATAAATGGTCGTTAGCTACCATATGGGTACTGGGAGCTGAATCTAGGTCCTCTGCATTAGCAGCAATTGTTCGTAACCACTGAGCCATAATTCCAGGACCAGGTGTTTATTTTTGAAATATGACTGCCATTAGAATTCTGGTCAATGGAATGGGAAAATATGTACATTACATTAAATTAAGTAATTTGTTCTCTTCAGAAAAGACATACCCTGGCACTGACTCTGGAAAACTGTTTAAGGTTTAGGAATTATATCATTGCCCTTAGCTTATAAGAAAACATTTACCCTAGGGAGATGGCTTAGTAGGTAAAGAAACTTGCTAAAAATCCTGACCACTTGATCCCCAAAATCCACATGATGAAAGGAGAGAACCAACCCCAGCAAGCTGATCTGTGACTGCCATAAGTACATCATGGAACATGCCTGTACACACACACACACACACACAATATATATATTTAATACTTTTAATCCATTTCACACTGTAGACAGTTTTTTCAGCTGTAACGAAGGACAGTTATTCTGTTTGCAGGAAAATATGAGATCATCATATTAAGCTAATTTATGTCAGTTTCAGAAATACAAATATGACATGGTTTTGCTTCTTTCTGAATCCTACATTTTATATAAATACATAAAATCACATGCTCATATTTCATATGAAAGTAGAAAGAAAAAATGCTTAGAGTAAAAAAGGGGCACTAAAGAGAGATGAGAAGGGAGGGAAGAGGGAAGTGGTCTTGTCAGGGGTCATGTATTCAAAATACATTCTATAGATGCATAAAATGTCTTTATGAGGGCTGACAAAATGGCTCAGTGCTGAAGAGAGCTTGCTGCTCTTGCAGCAGACCAAAGTTCAGTTCCCAGAACCCAGAGAAGCTACCTCACAACTACTTGTGACTCTAACTCCAGGGATATCCAACTCCTCTGACCTCTTCTGGGCCCTGTACTCATGTGCACATTCCTACACACATATTCATTATTAAAATTAAAATGAATTTGAAAATTGTCCTTATGAAACCCAGTACCATATGTAATGAAAATATCATCATTGAAAACATTAGTTAAAAGTTAAAAATAAACAGAAGCAAGAACGGGGAAGGCAAGACATGCATGACTCTTTTCTGATGTGTATCCAAGATTCAGTCAATCAAAATCCCAGCATAGATGGGGAAAGGGCTCACGAAGTGCTGGCAGTAGCTGAGAAACTACTGGCAACTGATACCTCCCGGGGAAGGGAGAATCCATTTCTTTCAGGGAGTGGATCCTGATGGGTGCCCATGTTCCAGTAGCTGGTCCTTCACCAATGCATGTGCTGGCAGTGCTAAGTAGATTCAGTGGGAGTTTAAAAATGAGCACACGAAGTTGGCAGACAAGAGGAGGGATAAGCGATGAGTTGGAGGGGAGGAAATGAGGACTGAATTAGATCAAAACTCATTATACGCACATATTTAATTCTCAAAAAATATATGTATTTTTATACATTACTGTTACCCAAAGGAAAGTCTGGAAATGAAAGAAATTTCAAATAAATAAATGAGCAGATGCTTAAATGGGTAAGTTAAACCCACGAATCAAGAACTCTAAAGAATGGCAGATGCTTAAATGGGTAAGTTAAACCCACGAATCAAGAACTCTAAAGAATGCTGGGGATGGTGGCACATGCCTTCAGTCAAAACCTCAAGAGGCAAAGGCAAGTAGATCTCTGAGATCAAGGCCAGCCTGGTCTACATTGTGAGCTCCAGGCAGGCTGAGGCTAGGAAGATCCTGTCAAAAGTTAAATAAAAACAAAAATAAACCAAAGAACTGTAAAGAATCTTTAATATATGAGACTGGAGTGCAGGCTCTTTGGGCACCTACAATGGTCAGCTTTGAGGCCAGGGCCAACAAAGGTCAGATTCTCAGGAGCAGAGAGCCAGTTCACACTCCAGATCTCACATGCTTCCTAAACCCAGCACAATAACTGTAGTGTTCTGTGTCTAGTTAACAGAGGTACCTGTGGAATCTTTCAGAGAGCTAGGGTGGTATGCAGGGTACATCTCTGGTCAAAACCCTCAGTCTGAGGACTGTGGCACACCACACCCAGGTGACCCACTGTGGAACTGATTGCCCTAGCAGCACTCTGATACGGTTAATGAATAGTTGGTTAAGATGCCACATCAAGCCTCTGCCTAACAAGGACAGGCAAAGCAGAGCAGAGATAGCGTACAGAACAGCGTCTCTACACTGACTATAGGCATAAGCATATTTCAGCATTTGAGGAAAGTGGACACTGAAAAAAAATAATCCTCACACAAACAAACATTGAGTATTTTACACACAGCAATGGCTGGGAAGCTGTCTCAGGCAATAAGAGCACTCGCTATGCAAACATGAGTATCTGAGTTCAGTTCCCTAGCACCTGGACATGCCTGTAATCCCAGTGCAGGAGGGAACCATAAAGGAGGGTCACTGGAGTTTCGGACCTCCAGCATAGCTCCAGTTTCAGTATAAGGTCCTGTCTCAAGGGAATAAAGGAGAGAGTGATAAAGGAGGCCGTTTGACATCAATTTTTCTCCAGAGTGCACACATGGAATCGTGCACCAGCATACACATGCTCCCCATTCATACTCACAGGCAGACAGATAGACAGACACACATATATGTACATAAAACATGATCGTACTATATCACAAATTAGTCTTGTGGCTTTACAAATCTCTGAATTAACATGAGCCTTTGTGTCCTTAAGAGAGAGTGCTGAAGTCTGGGATTGTCCTAACCCACATGATGAAACTTCAATCTTAGAGTGAGCAGGAACTTTGGAAATCAGGTAACTTCACCTTCTACCCCTTATAAGCCTTCTTTTCATATACCTTTGCACTGTGATTAGCCACTGTCATGACCTGTTGTTAAGGGATAGAAAAAAATGTAAGAGAAAATACTGAAAATAATTTCTAAAAGAACTAAATGCAAAAGGTGTGTTTGAAAGGAAATGATTGGAAAAGAATTAAGAAAATGTTGAAAACAGAAGGAAGTGGCAGAGATCCTCTAGTGATCACAATGCTGGGACAGGATGACGTGAGGATGACATGAGTTTCAGGACATGTTCTCAGGAAAGATCATTAAGACGTGTGACGGCTCACTGACAAGCAGATGAAAACAAACCAAATCAAAGTATCAATATGGCTTCATGCTTGGCTCTTACTACATGTTTCTCTTGTAGTGATCGTGGAGTTGGTTTGCGGGGACTGGAAAGAAAGCTGTCTAGAAAGCCAATTATGTGTTAAGGTTTGATTCTGAAATGTTCTGACCAAAGCAGATGCGATAAGTTCTGATCCTCAAAGCCGCAGTCCACAGAGGTGGAGCTTGAGGGCGATGATGAAAAGCTTTGACCTTACTGCTCTATTGATGGACTCGTAGTTGAGTAGATTTGTGGGGATGAGATTCTTTATTCAAGGGAGAGCTCTCTCTGATTCCTGGCCACCATGAAGTGAGCAACTATGTTCCATTAAGTGCTTGCCACCATGATGTTCTGTTTCACCACAGGCCCCAAAACAAAGGAGCCAAATGACCATGGACTGAAGCTTCTTGTCAACTGAAACAGATCTTTCTTCCTTTAAGAACATTTCCCTGGATAGGGTATAGGGTATTTTGTCACAACCATGAGAAACTAACAAACATTAATAGTTGTCTCCAACATCTATTGCACTGTGCATAGAGCCCTTCCATTCATTATGTAGTGGCTCTCAGCTAAGGACTCCCTGTTTTTAATGCTCCTGTTTGAAGCATTTCTTAGGCTCTCAGGACAAAATATGTCTCCTCATCTTCCTCCCACAGCCTCAACAGTAGGCCATGTCATATCCCTGTCTGAGTCCCAAAGCTCTTGTCCTTCCTGTTTCTAAGTTGCCCTGGCTGCAGATCCTCTCTGTCCTGAGCAGCTGGCTTCTGCTCTCTGTAAGTCACTTGCATCTTTGGAGACCTAAGTGTGACCTCCATCTCCTTGGCATAGTATTTTCTAAACCACCCCTAAGAACAGAAATTCTCTTAGGTTTATGGGTCTTCACAGTTGTTTCTCTTTCCACTGTAAATGCAAAACTCTTTTGCTGAACAGCAGTGTATAAATGATAACTGAGAGCTCTTAGGACTTCAACATTTATAGCTTTTCCTACAACACTTTCTGTTTTTATGATAAAATACTCTCACCACCGTCTCTGTGAGTTCTTTCACGCTGCTCAGATTTGGATTTATTTAGCTTTGTTCTTTAGCTCATTTCATTTATAGAAAGATAGGTAGATATAGATAGTGGTTTATAGCAACTTATAACTTGTATACCTTACTTTGCAGATAATTAAGGCACTGAATAGCATACATATAACCTAGATAACTTTTGAAATTATTACTGGCATTATAAAATAATGATTTTTGCCTTCAGAGTATTTGTTTCAAATTACTTTGAAGAGTGGCTTTCCCTGGTGTGTTAAAATACAGTTTAACTTCCTTTGAAAGATTGCTTCTATAGCTATAAAAGCATATACTGAAAAAAATATAATAAAAATTATTTTTCAAATGAGCACAAAGTCTCTGGATCATAACTGGCTAGGAGATAGAACTAATGTTGTGTGTTAATAGAAAACCTCCCCTGGTGAGTGAGCTGACATCCTTCCTCCATCACTATGTCCCTACCTCTGCCTCTCAGGTCTTCAAGCCACTGGCCAATCTCAGTGACTGACATTCTGGGTCCTGAAAGAGTCCCTGTTCTCAGGTCTTCACCTGTGAGTCCAATCTCCCTTCCCTCAGCATGAAGCTGAGGTCCCTTCCTGCCGGACACTGTTCCTACCTCCGTGGTCCTTAGCCTACCTCCCTCACGAGTTTTGTTTTTGCTTTGCTTTGCACACAGACCCCAGGTCTTAGATGTTTGTTCTGTACATGCCTTTTTGATACTCCTAAAATGTTACTCTTTCCATAATCCAGAGCCTCTTCTTACTACTTCATTCTAGAAATGCCAGTTCACCTCTCACCTGTGTGGAGGAACAAACAAGAGGCAAGAGGGAGGAGGCCATGTCTAGGTCTTTCCTCATTCTTGTCAAGCTCCCTGTCAGGTGTGAATGCAAACATTTGCCAGTGTCCTCTCCCCCACCGTTTTCCCACACAGCCCGTGTCCAGGCCTCTCACCAACAGTGTCATATTTATGTTTATCCTGAAGTTCGTTTCTTTGCCTACTAACTGCTAAAACTTGGATGTTTTCCAGGGACTATCTCAGGAATCAGAAATGTTTTACAGCAAATGTGGGGAGGGAACATAAACAACAAGGGCACAAGTGCATGCAACAATGAAATGCATTTTTCCTTTGGAAACTTTGGTAATGACCTTATTTTTGGACGAGCCCTTGTTAACACTAGTAGGCTGGCACTGATACCATGGAAGCTCATTGCTCTGTTACTTTAAATGAGGCAGCACATGAAAAAAAAAGCAAAAAAAAAAAAATAATAAAAACCAGAAAATCTCAAGGATTTAGAGATTTGCCCTCCCTTAGGATAGCTGTCCTTCGTGAATATGTATGCTTTAGGTCCTGCTAATTCCTTTGTTCTGAATTGGTAGGATTTTGGGATGTTATTTTTAGTTTGAGGCAGATCACCATGGACACTTGCAGATGCTCCTGCTCCACCCGTGGCCTCCCTAGAAGGGCTGGGGCAGTCCTCATGATGAACTGTATTTGCACATTCTATTTCCCATGTGGAAAAGAGTTTATAGAAAGATAAGAAAAAAAATGAAATGGAAAAGAAATAGAAGTTTGCATAAAGTGAATCCTGTTCCTCGATTATGCCATACTGGGATTGTGACCTGCTAGGAACCTGTATGGCCTTGTGCATCTTTGAGGAACCAGGAAGAACATTAAACATTGCAGAGTCCAGTGAAGGAGCCAACAAATGTGAGTGATTGATCCAGAAGTCTTCCAGAGAAAGTCTGTAATAAGACACTGTGGGTAAGGAGATTTTCCCCTGAAAGTGCTTTTAGGAAGGCAGAGACTTAACATAAATGTGAACATAACATAAACATGCATTATTGTTGCTGCAGCCTCTAATGCCAAGTGTATTAGTTACTCTTCCTCATTGTGGTTACAAAAATACCTGACAAATTACCTAGACTGGAAATTACCTACTTTGGCTCTCTGTTTGAAGGGATACAGTCCACTGTGACAGAAGTCATGGTCGAAAAATAATAAGGCAGCTAGTTACATTGACTCTGCAGTAAGAACACAGCACGCTTGTTCTTTTTATATAGTCTGGGCACTGAGCCCATGGAATAGTGACACCCATAATATGAATAGGTTTCCCTAACTTGATTAACCCAGTCTGCAAACTCCCTCACAGATATGCTCAAGGGTTTCTCTTAGTTGATTCAAAGTCCTGTCAAATTAATAATCCTGTACTAACTAAAAGACCAGGGGAGCACCAACACTCTGAAATGGGGTAAATTGGTAAAGTGGCTTTGTGATCAGGGCAAGGATTTGCATGTGTGTCACAATCTTCTTTCCCTTCCAAATGGCTGCTTCAGAACACAAGTAGAAATTCATGATAAAAGGAAGAAGACTGAGGAATTTTAAAGTGTTTTTAAAGCTACCATGTCCTGGGGCCGGAGAGATGACTCAGGAGGTAAGAAAAGTGGGTGCTGAGACCTGAACCCTGGATCCTCTGCCACAATAGCCAGGGTTCTTAACTGATAAGTGATCACTCTAGCCCCAAGCCTTCTTTTTATTCCCAGTGGGACTACTGACTAGTACTCATCAGCAAAGCTTGTTGCCACTGTGGTTGGTATCCCAGGGGCAGAACGTGAAATGCTGATCTGCCTTGTCAAAGCTCTGGATTTCTGCTTCCTTCACCTGGCAATTTGTCCCTTCTTTCCAGGACTGTGGGAATGACTGCAGACCTATTGCAGATGCTGCTGTGATTTACAAATCTCAAATGAGATAAACACAAGGAACAGAGTCTTTTGATAAAGGTCCACAAGTGTTAGGAATGCCCTGTTAACCAAATGAAGAATGCTGTGTACTGCTACAGTTTGGTTTCCCACAGAAATCAAAGCCTTCTACCTCAGGGCTGGCAGTAAATGTTCCTGCCACCAAGGCTGATGATCTGAGTTCAAACCCTTGGACTTACAAAGCAGGAAAGGGAAAACTGACTCCCACAATTGTCCTGTGACCTCTGCATTTGTGCATGGCATGCAAGTGCCACCTCCCACCATTTAGCTAGATGATAGATGATAGATAGATAGATGATAGATAGATAGATAGATGTAAAAAAAGAAATATTTAAACAAATTTGTGGCATCTTCTCTTGGTATGCAGTGACATTCTTGTGTCCTTTTACTTTTCTACTGTTTTTTATGTTTCTAAAAATATTTTATTAATTATTTTTATTTATTTTTATGTGTATGCATGTATTGCCTGCATTTTTGTAAGTACATCAATGCCATTCAGTGCCCACTGAAGAAAGTATTGGATCCCCTGGAACCAAAGATACGGATAACTGTTAGGAACCATGTGGGTGCTAGGAATCGAATATGGGTCCTCTGCAAGAGCAGCCAGGGCTCTTAACCACTGAGCCATCTCACCAGTTCCATATTATTCATACTGTTTGTATGCAAATGTGAAGACCTACCATGAGCAGATAACATGGAATGCAGAATAGGAGAAATAATTTTGTGAGAGGAAAAAATACAGTGATCGAGTCTGTGTGACATCCCTTTAAATCACTCCACAGGCTAATTGTTTTGCAATGTAATTGGACTATTTGTCTTGAATATTAAAGAGCTTCCTTGTCTGTATGAAACTGAGAAACTGACTCATCTCAGTGGCCTCAAGCATATTTCATTTTATTTTACTAATAAAGCAAATAAAGGTCATTGCCATTTTAATTTAAAAGACGCATAAATTCTTATATGAGGAAAAGTGTTTGAGGGGTAGATCTCTCTGTATTTACATCTAATTACTGTTTATCACGTGAAATTGGTTTTTGATTTAATTTTATTGATTTTTTGTGCGTTTCATGCAATGCAGCTTGATCGTATTTAGACCCCTCCCCTGCCTGCTCCTCTCATAGCCCACCTCTCCCAGTTGGGTTTCATACATTTTGTCCTATATTTTAAGGCCTATCAAGTCAAGTTTGTGTCCCCAAATGTCCTTCAGTGTGAGTTCATCCAGTGGAGCCTGTGTCCACTACCTAGTGTCACTCCCTTAGAGTAAACTAAACTAACTCTCCTTTACCTAGCAGTGATTGCTGCCAACAGCTCCTCGGCTAAGTCTGGGGATTCCTGTCAATTTCCCCAGCCCTAGGTTGGCTTTTGTCTGATTTGAGTTTGCATAGGCCTTGTGCATGGTATCACCACTGCTGTAAGTTCAGAAGAGCAAATTCCCCACTGCCTCAGGCTCTCACAGTTTTTCTGCTACATCTCCCCTAATGGCTCCCCAGCCCTGGGTGGAGGAGGCTTAATATAGTAGGCCTATCCAGGATACACACTCTGCAGCCTCGTGTTTTCTACATTTTGGTCAGTTGTGGCTTTCTGTGTTAATCACCCACCATCTGTTGTATGAGGAAGCTTTATTGGCGAGAACTGAGAGATAAGTCAATTCTCTCTCTCTCTCTCTCTCTCTCTCTCTCTCTCTCTCTCTCTCTCTCTCTCTCTCTCCCCCCCCCTTGTTCTACTATGTTCTCCTAGCCTTAAGTATAGAAGTTACATTGTAGATGTGTCACTTAGAACTGAACATCTTACAGGCACTTATCCTCTGGATTTGACCTGTTGTGGAACTGTTACAGTCTCTATCTGTTGCAAATTGAAGCTTCTTTGACGAGTGGTGATAAGTACACTTCTCTGTAAATGTAAGGATCCATATTTAGCATACAGTAGGGATGTGACAAAAGTATGTTTTTCCCTGGGCTCTATGATATCTCTATCTATGTGTATTTCGCTATTTTTACAGTATCATACATGAGTTTCCTCCCAGTGAGAGTGTTGATTACCTCCAAGATAAAAGTGCCACTACTACAAGAGGAGCAATCTTTTGCTGAGTCAGTCATTGTTGTGGTTATTAGGATTTTCAGCTGTGTTGGACTATTGATTGTTTTGCTCCTTTAGCAGCTTGCATGGTCTCCTCTGATGCTGTGAAAACTGGTCACCAGGGAAGATGTTCCCAGGCCAGTTCCAGCTTGATTGCTCTAAGTCCTGTGTCTGAAGCATGTCCTATCTTCAGCAATAAGATCTTATCTTCAATTTCTGGGCGGTAATCAAGGAGTAGGAATTTTTTAATTTTTAGAGACTTTTTCAAGGTTAATGTTTATACCTAAGAATTTGCATGAAAAATTTTAACCTAACTTAGTTTAAACTGAAGTAATCTGGTTACATTTTGGGGGCAAGACTAAAGACATAAAGCATGAGCAAAAGACAGTACAGTTTTTATAATTTCAAAAATGCTCACAGAACTCACGACATAAATAAAATGTTTAAAAATGTTCCATCAATGTGGAACTATAAATGAGTCATAAAATACAGGCATAGCTCTATCATGTATAGTGTCATAGTTTCAGATTTCAGCCATTGTGAGGTTGTATTAGAGATTCATTAAATAATTTTAGGGAAGTTTAAAAAGTACATACTTCTGAGTTTTGTCTGCTTTTTGGTATAAGGATAGAATAATTAGGAATATATTTTTTGTGATTTTTAAAATTTACATCTTGTCATTACTTTATAAATTGTCATAACTACCTCTGGATATATATGTCTATGTCTTATATTAGAGAGAAAGGGCAGTAAAGTCTATATTCACTAAGAAGCAATATTATTTTTCTTAATTGCAAAATTAGAAGTATTATATGGCTTGTTTATAACTGTCATATAAATGTCAGCCAATGTTATGGAAGTTATATTGAATAGTATAAAAAACATCCATTAGCATGGAGAAATTAGGCTAAAATCACTGTATGTGAGTTGTGATTTTTAAAAACACTTCTCTGGTTGTTTGCCATTTAGTGATTATGTTGTTACTTAACTGCATTTTGGTGGAGTATTTTCAGCCCTGAAAAATCAGTGTTCTCTGTGTAGTCAAATCTCCAAGGCACAAGACTCTACCTTGTTGGGAACAGTCCTATCACCCTGATCGCAGGTACTCTAATCCTAGTGGTCTGTAAGTTCCACTGCAGTGGAAACTTGCAGCTCAAAAATTAAATCTGTAGGTTTTTGTTTAAAATATTATGGAATGTGGTTGTTTTCCATTATAATGTCATAACTTAAATCTATGGAAATTATGACCTCATACTCTGGCCTGCCTCTGTTTCTCTACAATGATTAGCCTTCTGAAGACAACATACATTAATTTGAGATACCAGGCTGACTTAAGAAAAGACACATGCTGTCCTCTTTTGCTTAGAAGTTGTGTTTGCATTAAGTCTAACAGTCTCCATTTTTCAGGAAAAGCATTAGGAGCAGTTTTCTTCCAAATGCTTAGAAGATTTCTGGCATATATTAACCACAAGATGTTTGCTCCCAGTTTGCTGAGTGTCCCCACTTACCAGACTCCCTGTCAATACCAATAGTTGCTGACCTTTGGAGTTGAAATGTACACATCCTGCAGAGATTCTCACTAGGTATAGGGCTCAGGGAAAATGACTGAAAACGCAGACCTATACAGGGAAGTGGAGCAGCTTTAAATGGACTGTTGAGCGAAAGAAGCAGACTTGAGATTTAATATCAATTTGAATCCTTGCATTCCCTGGCACACCACTCAAAGTCCTTTTTCTGCTTTGGGGAAAAAAAGAAGGCGGCCATGGAGAATGTGACCTGCTTCCACTTCAGGAGTATATCTCTCATAACATTGTGCCCCAGGGCTCATCATTCCTTCTCCAAACCATTTAAGGAGAGGAACTGATCCGAATCCTGTGGTTAGCAATCTAGGCTGCACTTAAAGCTGGACAGGATGGAGTGAAGATACAGAACCAGGCTGATGAGCAAAAAAAGACTCATCGAGCAACTCAGAGAATGGTTATTGTGTAATAATACATTTTCAGATTTTCTTGAATGACCTACACTTAGGTTCATGGCATCAAGATGAAATCTCAGGAGGGATCATTTGTACATATTCCAGACAATATGGGCTCTTTCCTACCTACTTCCTTTCGTATTTTGTCTTTTTCTTCTTTTTTTTTTTTTTTGAGATACTATGTAGCCCAAGATGACCCTGAATTCAGTATGTAGCCCAGACTGGACTGGAACTCACTACTTAATGCACAGCAGCTGGCCTTGAACTTGATAGGATCAAAAGCATGCACCAACACGTACCCAGCTTCTGTACAAACTTTCTGATACTTTTGATTACTTATTAGTCATTTTATTTTCTTATAAAATTGTATTATATAATGTTTAAAATAATATATGATCTCAAAATTATTTAATTGATTATGCAGTGTACTAACAACTCATGCCTTGTAATTTGAAAATCTAATTTGTTAATGTTTATATTATGCTTAAATAAAAATTGAAATCGGCACAGACAGTAGTATTTAATTCTCTAACTCATCCTTTTTCTTCTTTATTTTGCTTCTTGAGACAGGGTCTCCCTGGTTCCCCAGCTTAGCCTTCCTCTCACAAAGATCTGCCTGCTTCTGCCTCCTGAGTGCTGAGATTAAAGATGTGTGCTGTTAAACCTGGCATTTTAAGTCAAATTTGAAAAATAATGTAGAAAAAGGTTTGAAAAACTCTAATACAGTATAAAAATCAATTTTTGGCCCTTTTGGTTATTTATTTATTAGAAGTTTTAGCAAGAGTATTTCTGGTACTATACTGGATTATTTGAAAAGGACACTGAAACAAAATTTTATAAGAATAGCAATATCTATAACAACAAAAGACTTGTTTCATATAAACTTCATGAGGAAGTGTGGTCCCTGCCTCCCTTTCTTTATGCCAATCAAACAGACTGAGGTTTGTAACAGATGCCTCCAAATGGTTTCAGTTCCTTTTTTCCATTGAGATGACCTTTTCCTGAATCCTTTGGGACTCAATTTCTCCTAACTCAAAGACATGAAATTAATGCTGATAGAAGAGAACTTGCGCTTCTTCCCAAGAGAATGTGCCTATCCCTTTTTCTTCATGGTTTCAGCCTTTAGAGAGATATTTTCTTATACTTTAGCCAATGGGGAAAACATAAATAGGTATTCTGATATTAAATATTTATTTATTCTATAATTGAATATAATTAAATATGTTGACTTTAAAAACACCTTTTGTTAAGACAGTATTTCATGTGGAATTTTTGAAATTATTTTGGAAATTATAAGTTTATAATTTTAGAATGCTTAACTTTCATTTTTATATTAATTTGTATCATTAACACATGATTGGAATGTCTGAGTATACGATATTGGAGTCCATCCATAGATACCTAAAAGCATTCTGGAAGCAATGACATCTGATTATGCTAACTGACTCACATGAGAGACAGAAATTTGTTGCTCTTGTGTAGTTCAGACTGAGGAGTATAGATAGGCCTGTTGGGATAGCCAAACAAGTTCAAGATGTGGCTTCCAGTTTAGCTCTAGTCATCGCCCTTTTTTAGCCATCAAGAAAATGTTTCCAGAGTCCTTGACAAGTAAAAAGATGGCATGAAATATGTACATAAGGTGTCTGTTCAAATCTGTCAAAACCTCCTTGCAAAGGAGGCTGAAACTGTGTTGGACAAGCACATAACCAGCTAAACTGTGGGTGCTATGAACAAGCTAGGAGGCTGCATGGATGGCTGTCCTCATATAAGATTAGAAGAGTAACCGAAATTAAATAAAGGAGATGGTCTTTTCATGACAGCTTGTAGGATGGTAAATACTTAGGACCATCAAGCCATTTGTAAAGCAATGATGAAGATGCAATGAGAGGAGAGGCCCAGAGAACTGACCACTGTAGAACCACCTGGGATGACACCTCACTCAGAACCACCTGGAATAACACCTCACCCAGAACCATCTGGAATAACACCTCACTCGGAGAACTGACCACTGCAGAGCCACCTGGAATGAAACCTCACCTAGAGAACTGACCACTGCAGAAGCACCTGGAATAAAACTTCACCCAGAACCACCTGAGATTACACCTCACCAGAGAAGTGAGTATCACAAAGCCACCTGGGATGGCACCTCACCCAGAAAACTGACCACCACAGTATCACCTGTGATGACATCTTGTTCAGAGAACTACTCCATCAGCACACATGATAACAACTCTGAGTACTGACCACTGCAGTATCACACCCAGGGTAATCCTCATTAGAGCACTGACAACTGCAGTATCACACTTGAAGTATCATAATCCAAGGTTCAAAACAAGATCAGCTTTTCTGCCTGGGTGGATATCTAGAGTGTGAGGCCATCTTCTAGGGCCATGATTGTTGGAAGGCAAAGGAAAACTAAAATTCAAAGAGAGAGAATGAAGATGATGAGTTTGATCTTCTAGAAAATTCTTAGTTTGGCAGGCAGGTCATTGCAACATGGGTTCTGACAGACATGTAACTCTGAGGGTTAAGCTCTAGAAACATCATGCTGTCCTCAAGTTAAGTGGATGGACTTAATTCTATGGGTGAGAAAAATCTCTTCAAGAGTTTGGGTTAATGCAAGGGATGAATGCTGTTCAGGATTTCAAACATAGATTGAAATTATAGCTGGCACAGTAATACCTGTAAAAGGAAGGAACATAGGATGTTAAAACATCCTATTCAGTCTTTTAGAATCGAAGATACTGTATTTATATATTTTGTGTAGTTTTCTTTAGAGTCTTCTTGAGTTGCCAAATTACTTAGTAAGTAATCACTGAATTTATAATTTAGTGTATTCTTATTGACTGAGTTGGGCTAGATTCAGATCTAGATTTTACAAAGTCATTGTTCCATTGAGACCATAAAATGCTTTCTCAGAGTTGTAAACAAGTTGATTGACAATGTGAGACACAGAGGTTAGATACAGAAAGGAATAGTTGTCATTACAGAAATTGGCAATTCATGGATGCAATGAATTTGAAGGTGGCTGAGTTTATCCCATCTAAGAAAGACAAGGAAACATAAAGATGTCCAATCTTTTGCTTAGTGCTTTTTGTATATCCAAGAACTCCACAGAATGTTCTTGAAAGTGCCTGCCCCAATTTGAAAAAAAAAAATATTCCCTTTGCTTAGCTTAGGTCAACAGCACTACCAAAGAACCGAATAAATAAGTAAATAAATAAATAAATAAATAAATAATAAATGCTGAGCTGCTCAATGTCTGGTCTGGTAAAGGCTTACACTTTTTAATTGTGTAAAGGAAAGCCTCCAGTGGCATTCTGTTGTAATATGAAGATCACAGGGATTGCGCCCAGTAGAAGTATTCCTGACAGCATTAACAGTGTGTGTTGCTTTGGAATCAAGTTCTTAGGAAACCAAATCACAGGCAAATGTTACTTTATTGATTAACTCAGGGAAACCTCTGTAACTTAGCCTATAGAAAGTTGTATTAGTATGGTCCTAGCATTTTCTGCTTGCTGATAGAATTATTTGGGAATATGAAACTTGCTTAGTGAACATGGAATGAAGAGTGTTAGCTGAGGAAAACACAAACTCTCCCTGTGGAACAATGCACCTGACTGGCTGAAGTCCTATGGCAGTTTGCTGTACTAAATTTGATCTGAACTTTCAAAAAAAATCATTCACATAAAAGAATTTTTTCTTTATAATGTCCTAGGTCACAGTAACTCCTAGAGCTTATAATATACAGGATGTATAATATAAGGATGAACATGCTGACAAAATACTGAGCAATGTCAAGAGATTATTAGAGGACCTGGAGAGAGGGTGCAGTGGTTAAAAGCACTGGATGCTCTTGCAGAAGACCTAGATTCAGTTACCAACACTTACATGGTGGCTAACAATCATCTGTTACTCCAGTTCTAAGAGACCTGTTGTCCTCTTCTGACCTCTATGAACATTTAATGTACATGGTATACTTACATGCAGACAAAATACTAATGCACATATAATGAAAATAAAATTAAAAATTTAAAAGAGAAGAAACTATTAGGGATAATTTGGAACCATTCTTAAAAATTCATTTTTTATTTTATTTTTTTCATCCTAAGATAATTTGTCTTGCTAGCATTTAGTTTTGTGTGCACTGGTCAGAAGGTACACACTGACATTTCTCAGAGCTAAACCTGCTTTTTCACAGGTTTACAGCACTTACAATGCTTTTTAATACTCAGCTTAACTCATGAAAATCATATAAATATGGACTGGTAGTTGCCATCTGTGTAAATAAAAGAAAAGGCACAAGAAGAACTCAAAAAGTTATCTGAAAATCCAAAAGTTTCTGGAATGGTTTGTGACCTGAAGATAGAAGAAATCCCAAAAGGCTAAATTGCAATGAAATGATCAGTGAGTGTGAAACATACTACAGTCTGACTTGCTGTTCTGGCTGTTGGCAAGTGCTGATACAGCTTCCGTAGAAGAATGCACAGTTTAGATGGGATTGGGTTGGAATTCTAGGTTATGCTTGGGAAGGAGAAGTAGACAGAAAGCAGCTCTCACAGAGAGTTTGTATGAGTGGGGAACAGCAAATCATAAATGCCAGTAAACAAAGTGAGAGCATCTTTCTCTTATCAGATTGGATCTCACTAGGAGAAAACAAAACAGTCTCCATACACACTTTGAGTCTGCTCTCCACAGGTCTCTACGCCAGTGTCGTGGTAACGGTGTGAATGAACTCCAAGTGGAGAATGTAATGTAACATGGTCCCAGCATGGTATGAAATATATAACTGGTAGAAAAGAATTTTCTGGAAATATTCAGCTTCGTATAAAGCCTTAAATAATTTCCACAAATGTATTTCAGGAAATATAAGGCAGAGAGGATCAATGGCTACACAAGAGAATGTCGGTAGAACAAATAAAGACAGGAGAATCCCAGAAAAACTATGGATATTGGAATTATCAGACATAGAAGTAAAAAAATAATTTGGAGACTATGTTTTGGAATTAAGGGAAGTCATAAAATGTTAGTAATAAAATGATATTTAAAACAAAATGTAAGATTTAACCAAATAAATCTTAGAAACTAAATATGTGTGTATGTAATAAATCATTCATTTCTACATTGTTTTAAATTGAATTTCTAAAGGGAATGAGGTTAACTGCCTCCTCCAAGAAGGAGAAATAAAAGTTTTTAAAAAGCATCAAATGTGCAAAATTTTGAGAGGTTCACATTCACAGAAGAGGAAAAAATCCCACAAAAATGCTTTCCAATTAAAATAATCTATAGGACAATGAGAAGTTGCAGAGAGCTTTTGACAATTTTTCTGATCTGGGCGGGGGGTGGGAGGCAGAAACTGAAGTTCATGAACAAAGTGTCTAGAAGACCCCTGCCTCACGTCCTATTGCTGTTTGTATATAACCCTACACGCATTGTTGTGAAATAATGCTTTTCCTGTCATCTGAGATTCTGTCGTCCAAACATTCAGTGACCTCAGGGCCCACAGCAAGGTTGAAGTATCTCTTCCATTGGGTTTAAAGTCTCTACTAGGTGACTGCAATGCCTTGGGTAACATGTCTGAGGACTAGAATTACCTAGATAAATGTTCACTCAATCATGTCTTTGCAGGATTGATATTGGTTCTAAGGACCAGCCATCTTCAACTCAACACAGGACCTTTTATTTCTGATCTCCCTATTGGCATGCTTGTATTTTCTACATCGTGGTGGCAGGGTTTCACATACTATAACCCTGTGCGAGTGGGCAGGCAAGATAGCTAGGCAGGTACAGGGCATGTTGCCGAGCTCAATGACTTGAGTTTGAACCCTCAGACCAACATGTTGGAAGAACAGAATGAATAACTACGAGTTGTCCTTAGATTTTCACATGCACACTGTGGTATGCAAGCATGTGCATACGCAATTAATTAATTAATTTTGAAAAACTTCATGAAGAAAAAATTAAAAATTCAAGACATTTTATCATCTCTTTCCAGAAATCTCATACCTGGATTTGTCATGATATAGGGATGAACTGTCAGGAGCCATGTGATGGATCTCAGGAGACAGTCATGGTTTTGTAGAGCCTTGTTTGGAGAATATGATCTCTCACAATTCTCAGACTTGTACCCTGGATTCTGGAATGACTCAGATGTGGATCTAAACACCACAGAAGCTGAAAGACCAATTTAAAATCAGCTCAAAATCTTAAAATAATAGATGACGGTAATTCTTCCATGTCACAGTGTTCCACTCATAAATACTTCTCAAGATTTCATCATCTGTAGTGTCCTGTGCATGGCGCTGAATCAAAACTAACAAACTCTGCAAAAAGCTGGCCTAGGTAAATATAAAAACACAACCAAAGGTAATCCTTAGGCGATATGGACTTTGGAATTATCAGATAGGGAGAGTGAAATACTGTAAATCAACATAATTATGTCTTAATGCATTAATAACATATTATGGAAACTAAGTGACAAGATAGAAGCTTTTAGAGGAGATAGAAAACTGTAAGAAGTAAAACAGAGACTAGAGGCAAAGGTGATTGTAGGGTATTTACCCAGCACATACGTAGCCCCGAGTTCATGCCCCAGTATTGCAGAATAATAGCAGAACATTATAAACATACATTCTAGAATTGAAAGGTATAATAATTAAAATGATTAAAAACTATTTTGACAAAAGATCAGGTAAAGCTAAAGAAAAATAAATTGAAAGGTAATTCTGCATGAATATATAGAATAACACACAGAGACAAAATTAATTAAAAATATAGAAAACATACAAGTTATATGACATTCTTTAAAACATTCCACATATTTATTTCTGGAGTCCCTGAAGAATAAAAGAAAAATAAATAGAAAAATTCATTATTGCAATTCCAGAAAATCTGCCAAAAATGATGAAATACTAAGCCACAGATTCAAGAAATGGTAGACACTGCATGAACACTGCAGGGAGATATTACATAGCAAACATCTGATCTCACATGTGACAGGATCTCCTGGAGTCCATGATGGCCTTGAACTTCTAATCCTTTGTTAGGATAACGATGTATTTGATTCTCCTGCCTCTACTTCCTGAATGCTGGGATACATAGAGGTAGGAACCACCACACTCACTTTTTAGCACATGCTAGGGATTGGATCTCTATTTGTATATTTATTTAAGCCGTGTAAAGTTCAAAAAGGAAAAAAAAAAGCTTATACTAGCCAACAAAGGAAGCATGTACTGTGAAAGGAAACAGTCAACCATTTGATTTTCTGATTTTGGTTGTTTGGGAAACATTTGAACTGTGACCATGTAGCTAATCCCATTCTTCTCCAAAAATGTTAAACCAAAATTAATATGCTTTAACAAGAAATTACTCTTTACTGAGTCAGGATAAGGAATGCTATGTTCTTTTTGTTTTCTTGGTCTACTGAATATTCTATAAAACCTATGTTTAGAACTCATTTCTGTTCTTTTACATTGGAAAGTGGTTTCATATATGAACAGAGTTGTCAGAGAAGTATTAACTGAAGTTCATGGGTGTGTGAGTGTCACGGGGAACCACAATTATGTGGAAGATTCTTTAATGCTAATTGCCAATTGGATGATTAGAACGAATACCAAAATTTGAAATGTTGCAAAAATTGTCTTGGTATATTTTTATTCTCCAGAAAGCTATTCATTGTCCATATTTGTGGCTTACATTATTTTGAGTATCAGATAAATTCCTCTTATATGTATTAACAGACCACTAGCCTCCACCAGCTCCAAATATAACAGTGTCATCAGGTTGCCTAGGAGGCCAAAGCAAAGATTTCCCCACTTTTCTGTAGTCAGTCTACCAGTGTCCTCACCTGTACTTTCTGAAAACAGCTTCATTTATGACTTTCTTTGGATTTGTGGTCACAAAATGTTTCTGAGACCCCTTCTAATTTGGAACATGTCATTATGGCTAACCTTCTTCCATTTTCCAGGCCCTGGCCACTGATTTGACTCACATATTCCCGTGTGAGTGTTGTGCCTTGCATTCCAGAAGTAAGTGATCCTAAGTCTCGAAGCTAATCTGGTGACTGGTCCCATGATGATGGGCTGCTTATGTGTTAGTTGTTAGACATCACTTCTGAGGAAGATCCTCTGTTTTATCTCTGTCTTGATTTAAATCTGTAACTGTTCCAAATCCCATCGAGCCCCCAGATAAAGAACTGAAAAGGGATTAGAAAGCAGAGAACAAATGGCTTTCACCACATTGTGTTCTACCTTTAAGAAATCATGAGTTAACAATGGAAGGAAGGCAAGAAAGAGGCATGTTCTCACTTTTGCTGTTCAAATTCTGTAGTGATTCATGATAAACTCAAGGAATAAAACCCAGGGCATCTGTTGTTGTTAAAGGAAAATTACCCACTTCACAGTAGCCTGACGCAGCATCATTTAGCTGGGTCTCTGGGGGCATATTGAGATAACCCTTACTTATTTCAGTAATTTTGGCAAAGAAAAATTGCTTTTTACATTGACTTTCTTTTATTGCGACTTAGAAAGTGCTGAGCACATTTAGAATTTTAACAACTGCTAATCTCCATTCGATTATGTTTTGAAGGTCATGGATTCATTTACATTCATTGACAAGTACTTGGGCTTAGGGCAGAGTTTTCATTTGAACACAAATTAGCGTATGCAGCTACTGACACTGCACCATTTAAAATAATTCTGGAATCAAGTTTGAAACATTAGGATCACTTTTTTGGTCAAAAGACATTTTCTTGGTTGCATCATTTCAGAAAATCTATATAGTCTTTGAACGGGGGTGGGGGGAAACAGACTTCAGTAGAACTCAGATTTCTTCACAATAGGACATTCAAGAGATTTTGCTATCTCTTAAATCATTCGGTGTGGAAGATCATAGATATCAGAATTACAGTGAAAGAGGATCAGAAATTGTCAGGTCTCAACCTGTAATTTTATAAATGGGGAAATTTGGAAGCCGAAGGTCATATGCCCCTCAGTCAATTCTGTGTCATTTTTAGAGCATGGGATATATTGATATCTGCCTTAACCATTTAAACAGAATTTAGCAAATCTCATATAAATCATAATCTTAAAGAGCCAGAATCACTGAAATGTTTGTGTGTGAAAATAGTCTCCCACAGTTCTGAGATACCGAGCCTTGAGAGACTTTGTGAAGACAGTCTTCCATCTACTGCTGCTGCTTTTAACTTTCATGTATTAAATGAAGCTGTGATGAACCTTCATTTCTTGTGTATTATCCTCCCACATCCTCTTCTGGAAGCTTCCTGTAGTTCTGACACCCTGTCAAAACAGCCCATCAAGCTCAGTTCCTGGCCATGAAGGGGATATATCTAGAAATTATATCTTTGAGTTGTCTTTGCAAATGTGTTCCAAAGGATGCCTAGGTAACTTTTAGGCTTCTGATTGGAGATTTCGACACATCCCCAGTCTCTCTGCCTGGTGCCATAGGGTATACCAGGCATGGCCTCATCTTCAGAGGCATCTCCTTTTCCTACAAAGTATCTGAAACTTCATAAGCAGTGAACCGTTCCGATGGTTCCTAACATAGGCTCTTTCATTCATTGATGACATATTATTTTAAAAATAAGTTCACTCTTTGGACTGTTAAATGAATTTACACATTGGACAGCACTTTCATGTATTATTTTCATCAAGACTCAACAGATAATTTTTTCTTCAGAACTTAACAAACTAAGGAGATGGCTCTGAAATAGTCTTTGGAGGTATGAGCAATAGAGAGGTGCACTGCAAAGAATTTGAAAACAGTGAGAAAATCACATCTAGTCTGTAAGCAGTCGACTGGTAAAACATATTCTTGTCTTAGAAATTTCCCCTCCCTGCAGAAATTCTGAAGGGATGCTATGACTTATATTGAATTATAGTCATGTGTATGAGTTTCAACTCAGTATATTTTAGATTTTAGATATTACATTTTTTATTGATGTTAGATATGATCAATTCCTAGTTTTATATTTAGTTCCTAGATTATATGTTTGTTTCTAGACCAAGGTTAGGTCCATAACAACTTGGAATCATTAACAGTTTGTTATGATGTAGTGCTTGGCACCCAAACCTGTAATACCCTGCATTTCTATGTTTAAACAGTTAATTGGCAGTGACAGTGCAGGGAATATAAAGAGGAGGAAAATGGACTCGAATCACTAGTCTTCCATTGTAGCCGCCTGTCATAGTTTGCTTTCTGTTGCTGTGATACACCACACCAATCATTAACTTGAAGAGGAAAGGCTTTACTTCATTTTATAGATTATAAGCCATCATCAAAGGAAGCTAAGGCAGGAACTAAAGGTGAAACCTGGAACAGAAACTGAAGCAGGGACCGCAGAATTCCACTGATTGGCTGGCTTCCCCTGGCTTGCTCATCTACGCTTCCTATACAAACTAGGTCCACCTGCCCCAACGTGGCACCACAGCAATGGGTTTGGCCAAGAAAATTCCAACAGACATTCTTCCAGGCTAATCTAATGGAGGAAAATCCTTAAATGAGAGTCTCCATTCCCAGGTATGCTTAGGTTTATGTCAAGTTTACAAAATCTATGACACCACCCTTGAGGTTGTAACACCTGTTTACAATTTAAAATGTACCCTTCCGTTAAGAATGCTGCAGGAGAAAATGTTGCAATGACCATGCCACAATATAAGTACTTCTAACTTGGCAGTACTTGAGAGTAATTCTCTCCTGGAATATTAGTGACATGATGTGCTGTTTACTTAGTACTTAGTACATAGTTCTTTTTTTATAATTATGTAGGAAATGAGAGAGCTGGATAACAAAATGTCATGTGTGTGCATATGTGTGTATGTGTATGTATGTAATTTTGTGGTATACATGTGGTCATGAGATAAATATAACTAATCTTATATTTTGGCACTGAGAAACATAGTCCCCATATTGGAGACAGGGAGCTAAAATCCGACAGGCTACGTTGACATCCCTGTGTGCATCTTGGAGATACAGTGATAAAAGGCAGTTGTCCCCACTTCTGTCCCATTTGCTGAGGTTTATTAACAGCCAGTAGAAATCATTTAATTCCATTTTGTTATACTATGTGGCTAAATTGAGTAGTAGATAGGATTTTTGGGACTGAACTATTTTGTCATTCAAAGAATGATTTGACTCAGCAACTTATTCTTTGTGTTGGAACATAAACTAATAACTAAAAATCTAAAGAAACATACCTTCCCAAATCTTACTGATCAAATCCATAACCATAACAAACAAAATTTTACATCATAGTAAGAAACTATACACTCAAGAACACTATTAAAGAGAACTGGCTCTCACCCCCGACCCACACTGTGACCTGAAGAAGTGACTGTCCTCCTCTCCTTACTTTTTAGAGAAAAGAACAATCGAAACATGCCACATGAGTGAGGTGCACACAGAGCTGTGTTGGTAGTTATAACTGTACATGGTATGGACAGAAGAGAGAACAACTTACAGTCATGGACATATTACACATATTACATTGGTATCTACTCTTTCATTTAGGGCTAAAGTTTTGTGTACAGATATTTGTACAAAAATACCTGTCCAAAACCTGCACACATAGTGCACTTGGGAGTTGGAAAGCTGGATATTTTCATATTGAACCCAGCTGACAGGCCAGTGAGATGTTTCCGTGGATAAAGCATTAGCCATCAAGCCAGATTCCCTGAGTACAATTCCTAGAACTCATATGGTGAAAGAAATAGCTGACTACCAACCACACATTGTCCCCTGTATCATGTATATCATGACACATACATACATGTATGTATATATGCGCACCTAAATAAATAATAAAATGTAATAAAAATCAAGTTGGCAGAGTATTTTTTTTTAATTTTTGCTTATCAATCCTTATTTTAGAGACATCTTTTAAAAATCTCCCAAATGTACGGTATTTTGTAGAGGGTGACTCTCATTTCTATTTCTTTTATCTATATGTTTATATTTATATTTATACTCATATTTATTGAGACAGAGTCTCCCTACAGCCTCAGCTGGCCCGAAACTCAGTATGTAGCAACCTTGATCTCACAGAGATCTGCCTGCTTCTACTTCCCAAGTGCTGGTATTAAAGCTGTGTGCCACCACACCTGACTCTACTTTTACCTCTTTAAATTGACCAAAACCATCTAATACTAAAACAAAAAAAGTCTGATGCTTAAAAGACAGGAAGTATTTCCCAAAGAGATATTCGTCACTAGTACAGATGATATATACATTCATGGATCGATATGTACACATATGTGAATGATAAATATACATATATTTGGTTATTTTTTCTGGGGAGGAAGCTACTGCTACCATTCAAGAAGGATTTGGTTTTCCTGTTGCACACTACGGTGGAGAGCTCTGCTAAGGACTGGAGTATATTACATTATCCAAATGTATTCAGTGTAATCAGGAACCAATTTATAGCTATTTGCAGTGGTAGCAATTAACTAATCTTTCTTGTAAGAAAGTGGCTGGTTATGAATGTAATATTTATGCCATAATTACCAGTGTTGTACATAGTACATTCTTCATCAGAAAATTTATATAAAAATTTACCCATAATAATTCAAATATCAGTGTTCATATGTGAAGTGTGTGTGTTGCATGCATGTTCACACGTGTGTGGGCACAAGTCTACATGTAATATGCCTGAATGTACGCACATATGGCTGTGGAAATCAGAGGCTGATGTCAGGTGTTAGTTGCTCTCCACTTTACATATTGTGATAAGATCTCTCACTTGAACCAGAGTTCAACCATTAGGCTGGAGAAGCTAACCAGCTTGTCAGGAATCTTCAGTCTCTAACTCCTGAATGCTGGAATTACAAGCAGGTGCTGAACCCAAGTCCTTACTCACATGGCAGGTGCTTTTCTCACTGAGCTGTCTCCCCAGCCCCCACGGGTAAAGTTTTATTAGAATTATGACTTCTACTATTGCTCACATTGTCTTTGCTTTCAGTCTGGCTACAACAGACAACT
The DNA here is from genome assembly GCA_035773235.1 of Eospalax fontanierii. Classification (NCBI taxonomy): domain Eukaryota; kingdom Metazoa; phylum Chordata; class Mammalia; order Rodentia; family Spalacidae; genus Eospalax; species Eospalax fontanierii. The sequence goes on along the minus strand of CM069547.1, from coordinate 44,800,732 downwards.
GAAACCACTGCAACAGGTCCCTTTGTGTGGAATGCGCAGCATGTTCTATAGTTCCAAAAATGTTACAAGAAATGCTTGCTGAGTTTGCTGCAGGGAATGAGAAATTGGCATGGATTTTGGATCATGGATAACTCTGAGATTTACACTAAGGAGTTTTGGTCTGTATTTTGAAAAAGGGATTAGAAAAATGAAAGGGTGCCAGGTCTCAGAAGCTTGTTGCTTGATCCTTTGTTAATTTACTCCCATTGTGCCTTCTTTCCTTAAGGCTTTGGAGAACCACACTTGCTTACAGTCAGTGTGTGATTCCTTGAATTGCTTCTCAAGCTTTGTAAGTAAGCAGTCACGACCATCTTTTCAAAGCATAGGACTTGTCTAAATGAGAGGTCTCCTGTTGGCATGCGGGGATAAGAATCGCTATCATCTGCCTTATCCTGTTTAGACTTTGTATCTGTGTCCAAGTCTATATCGTGAGGCCAGCTGTGATTTTTGTGTGTAGATAGGTGTGTATGCATTGTGTATGTTCATCTGCACATGTATGTGCAGGTACAGGTGTGTGCATGTGTGTGGAAGCAGAAGTCAACTGGCAGTGTCACTACTCAAGAGCTATTCACCTTGTTTTGAACCTCACTGAGACCTGAGGCTCTGAAAGGAGTCTAGAGTGACTAGCCAGCAAGTCCCAAGAGGATCCTTCTACCTTGGCCTTCCCAGCCCTTGGATTAAAAGAGTATGCCATCATGCCATTTATTTTACATGAATCCTCGAGGTAGTGCTCATGTTTTTATTTTTATGCTGTAATATAAGGATTTTACCAACTGAGCCAGCTTCCCAGGTCCTCAAATGTGATATTAGCTGGTTAAGTCCTGAAGACCCAGTCCCATCTCCCAAATTTGCCCAGGTACTCCGTTCATACACATATAAAGTAGGAGTCTATGGTGCCACTAGCCGAGAACACTTACAGGTGCCTCTAGAGAAATGGCTCCATTCAAGGGAAGCACTTATGAAATGAAAGCAATGATCTAGACCACATGACTGTGTCTAGACACCTGGACTCTGCAACAAAGAAGAGGAATGAGTAGCCTCTTGTCAAAGCCCTGTGGGAGTAATTATTCTTCCTGCAGTTTAACCGAGGCTGCTTTATGTAGCTCTTGACAGGTGAGTGAGTTCTAATCTCCATATCTATTTGAAACTTTGCTTGAAACATTTGCTGGAAAGACAGGAAGTGATTCAAACGCTATTCCTTGTTATCAGTAGCTTGAAAGATTATAACTGATGATAAACTTGGTTTCAAGCTTGGAGTAAGGTGCTTGTAATCAGTTAAGGAGAGGGATCATTTGATTTCCCACTACTCCTTAATATCATCTTTTAATTTTTTTAATTAATTAGTTAATTAATGTATTTGTGTGTGTGTGTGTGTGAGAGAGAGAGTTCTATGCCTGCAGGAATGTAAGAGCACCTGAGTCCTGCTGTGCCAGCAGAGGACAAACGAGAAATTTGGATCCCCTGGAACTGGAGTTACGGACAGTTGTTAGTCACCACATGGGTGCTGGGACGTGAACCTGGGTATTCTCCAAGAGCAGCCCAGTGTTCTTAACCATTGAGCTATCTCTCCAGCCCATAATATCATCTTTTCAACTTTTACAGAGTAAAATACGTCCCCTTTAACCTAATCTGCTATGGTTCTCTGTTGAACAGTAACTTAAAGTGAATTCTAGTACGAATATTTCCTATGCTTTTAGAATTGTAAAATGAAATATTCTTGCAGAAATTTTTTATCTGCTGTCTACAGATTAGGCACATCTGCCAACCCTACTGTGTAATGTTAATTTTAATTCCTGTTTGTCAGAATTATTAATCGTGCATTAATTTTGAACTGAATATTTTTAAGACTGAATGCTGGCTAAGTTTCAAAATTTGGAGTTGACTTTTAAATATTAACCAACAATTTTAAAGACTGCATTACAATCTCTGATGTTCTAATGACATAGCACAATCAATAATTAAAACATTTAACATCTTGCATACTCTAGTGATTGAATGGTACTTCTGTCTTAGTATACAGATTCCTGTTGCAGTGATTAGGATTATTCTGATGAAAAACACTTTAAGAGAGAAAGGGTGTACGTGGGTCAGAATTCCAGGTTATAGTCCATCATTTAAGAGAAGTCAAGACAACAGAAACTTGCATCAACTAGTCACATCATATCCACCCTCAAGATCAGAAAGGACTAAATCACTACATGCTTATTAGCACTCAGCAACTTTCTCTACTCTTATACAATCTGGGATCCCTTGCCTAGGAAACACAGAGTGGGCAGGTCTTCTCACCTTAATTAACTTAAATAAGTAAGGTAATTCACATAAACAGGCCTACAGGCCAGCCCAACAGAGTCAATCCCTCATTGAGACTCCCTCCCTAAGATTCTAGATTATGTCAAGGTGATGAAATTTAGCAATCAAAATGTATAGACCTATTAATAATTCCATTACATTCATAGCTGTGTTGCTAAATTCATTGGTGTTTACAAATTAAACCTCATTTGATATTAAGATTATCATTAATAGGAAATTGGGGTACACTTGACAAAAATACATTCCATAGCATATGGTATATTAGCCAGGGTTCTCTACAGGAACATAACTGATTACATATATGTGAATTTATTAGATTGGCTTGCAAGACAGGTAGTTCAACAATGGCTATGTAACACTGGAACGATCAAGAATCCAGGAGTTTCTCAGTCTAAGAGGCTATATGTCTCAGCTAACATAATATGGCACTGTACATCTGAGGGATTCCTGGAGAGCTGCTGGTCTTCAGTTTATGCTGGACCCCAAAGACTTTGGTTCTAATACTTGTGAAGGAAGCAGCAAGATTGATAAACTTATCAATGAGAGTGGAGACAGCCAGGCTTTAGGCTCACTTCTGCCATGTCCATTTTAAAAATGAAAACATTTTCAAATTATTTTTATTTTATGTGCATGAATGTATTGCATGAATATGCGTAAGTGCACCCATGTTGTGCAGTGTCCTTAGAGGTCAGAAGAGTGTGTTGGATCCCCTGGAACTGGAGTTACAGGTGATTATTAGCCATCATATGGTCATGTGGGTGTTGGGAATCAAACTCAGATCTTCTGCAAGAGCAGTCAGTGCTGAGCCATCTCTCAGACCCCTGCCATGGCCTTTTATATGGACTGCCACCAGGGGCGCAGCAGATATTTAGGGCCACCAGCTTAAAGCAAGGTGATCCAAAAAGTCCCTCATGTTTTAGTGAATTCCATGTGCAGTCAAGTTGCAGGTAAGATCAGAGATATAGTTACATCAATAGGGATTTATATACATACACATACAAATAAGTATGAACACAGTGATAATATTCTTAGCATTAAGCTTGGCATACAATAAACATTAATATAACATCTGTTGTGTGGTTTAAAAGCAGTCATTAAGTCAATTTAAGTTCTGGAGATGCTAAGTCTTCCCTTGTTTTCTTTAAAATCCTGTTTATTTCTTTGTGCACTCACATATATGGGTCAGGGGAACATCCATGCCACTGTGCACATGTGGAGATCAGAGGATAACTTGTGTGAGCCTGTTCTTTTTACCATCTAGGTCACAGGATTCTGCCATGTGGATCTCAGGAATCAAATTCAGATACTGAGGCTTGACAGTAATGATGGCAATGATGGTGGTTTACCCTCTGAGCCTTTCCACCAGCCTATCCTATGCTGGCCTACTTCTTAAAAGAAGCATCTCCTTACAGGAAGCATGTAGAAATTACTAACACTTTCTTAATTGACAGTGACATTGAATTACTTACTTTGTGAAGTCTCTACTTTATTGGAGATAGCATCTTTCATTGAAGCTGAAGCACCCCAATTCAGTTAGGCTGACAGCAAGCCCCAAGGGTCTATTTATCTTGGCCTTTCCAGCACTGGGCTTATAGTCATGTACCACCATATCTAGTTTTTGTGAGGGTACTGGGGATTGAACTCATGTCCTCTTGCTAGTATGTCAAGTACTTTACCCAATGAGCTATTTCCCCAGGCTCACTAACCTAGAGCAACTGTAAGCACCTTACTACCAAAGGCACTGGCCAATGTCTAGTGGCAATTCTGATTCAGACCTGGATGAGTGCTACTGGCTTCAAGAGACCAAGACTGTTACTAAACACTATGCAATATGCTGGACACTCCCAGCACCCCCTCCCCCAACAGTGATCTGTCCTGCAACATCAGTAGTAGTGAAGTTAAGAAGCCATGTTATAGATCAGTAACTAATTTTGGAAGTAAGTAGGATACACAATGATGTAGTTACATTTGTCCAGGGATTCAGTTCATTTCAGGCCTGAATCAAAAGCTTAGATTCTTGTGCTTTATGCTCCTCACTGTTCACCTGAAAATCCCCATAAAGTTCCAATGCAGAAGAAATAATATCACCAAAATATAAATAATATTTCATTGTGTGTAGCTCATTCTTCATTGCAGTACATATTTCTCCATCATCCAGCAAAATATAACACAGATTAAAAGCATAGTATGCTGTCTGCAAAGCACTAAGCAGCAGCTGACAGGACTTCCTGGGAGGCATATATGTATGAATCACTAAGTAACTCACTAAAATATGCATGAAGTGCTGTGTGAGTGCAGATGAGTTAGGAATTGATTATACCTAGATATGATCTTGGGGTTGTACTATAAGCTTCAGAGAAGTGATAAGGTATGTCTTGAGGAATAAAAAGTTTTCCAAGTGAGAAAAGAGACTTAAAGATAACTATATGCCAGAGGCATGGAGTGGCCAAAGTTTCTTAGTTCAATCTTGTAAAAAAGTTAATGGGAACAAATTATGCTGTCATATGATCCAGCTATGCCACTACTGGCTGTAGTGTCCTGTCATATGATCCAGCTATGCCACTACTGGCTGTAGTGTCCTGTCATATGATCCAGCTATGCCACTACTGCCTGTAGTGTCCTGTCATATGATCCAGCTATGCCACTACTGGCTGTAGTGTCCTGGTATCATTTCCTGTTGCTCTGACAAAATACCCTGACTTAGGAAGCCTAAGAGAGAAATGTTTTAATTTTAGTGCACAATTCCAGTCTGTCATTGCAGGGGAAAGCAAGGTCGTAGCAACTTGCTGCAGCTAGTCACATCAGATCCTCAGGCAAGAGCAGAGAGAAATGAACAGAAGCATGCATGTCTGCTGCTCAACCAGCTTCATCCACTCTTACACAATCCAGGATGCCCTGCCTAGGGAGTGGTACCCCACAGGGAGCTGGGTCTTCCTACATCAACTAATGTAATCAAGATAATTTCCCATTGACTTGCAGGTAGGCAAAGGTGATCTTGAGTGTTCCTCATTGACATTTTTTCCCAGGTAACTCTATGTTGTGTCAATTGTATGTCAATGTTGACAACTAAGACTAACTATCACACTTTCCAGGAGCTGAAATGTCTCAAGAGAAACCTGCACTTAAGGGAGCATAGGCACAGCAGGCAATGCATGAAGCCAAGAAGGTTAACAGTGGAAGAAAATGTGACATATATGTGTGCAAATATAATAGATATTATTCTGCCATTAAAATTGGGTGTGGTGGCACATGCCTTTAATCCCAACACTTGGAAGCAGAGGCAGGCTCTGTGAGGTTGAGGCCAGCCTCCTCTAAATAATGAGTTCCAGACTACCTGTGGCAACAGAGAAAGCCAGTCTCAAAAAGACCGAAAAGTAATTTAAAAAATATCATAGAAAAGAGAGTGATAAGTAGGAACAGGAGGGAGATAAGAGAGGACAGATGGTGAAAGACATCACTGTGCAGATTGTACACACGTGAAATTGTCAAGTAACATATTAATAAAAAATCCTGTCATTTGCATCAACATGTGTGGAACTAGAAGAAAGCAATTATATTCAGTGAAATAAATCAGATACAAACATGTCATGTCCATATTCATATAGAAAGATAAAATAGTTGCTCTCACAGTAGAGAGGATAGTGATCACTGGTGAGGGTTGGAGTGCGGGTTAGAGGTGAATGATATGTACTAAAACACCCTTACATGTGAGTCTAGTGTTCATCAGAATAGCAAAGTGACTACAGTTTAGAATGACTCACTGTATAGTTTATTTAAAAAGAGAAGAAATGTTGTAAAAGGTATCAAGTGCATCAAAGAAATGCAGATTACCCTGACGTGATCTTATGCATGTGTGAATTTATCATGGACCTCATAGATATGTAATGGATTCATGTGTCGGGAAATTAGAATGTACGCAATAGCAATTGGCCTACTGGAATTTTTTGAGGGCAAACACTGGAGTTGAGAAGGAATGCCATTTTGCCATAAATAGTCCCAGTTCCTTGCTACAATGCTTGCAAATTCACTGCAAGGAATTATTTCTCCTTTGACTAAAAGCAGCCCTTTTTTCTGCTTTTTTTTATTAAAATAGTTCGTGTAGTGATAAAAACCCCTGATGACAGACTGGGGAGAGTGACATGATTTCCAGGGATGTAGGGATATTTGCAGTGAAGCGCAGTCACTCAGATTCTATCTTGCCTCCTTACTATTTGACATGGACTCTGAGTAGGCAGGTTACTGCCTAACAGGCCTTTCAGTGATATGAAATGGTGCGTCCTAATTACAATTTTCCTTAATTTGTGATTTTTTTTCCAAATTACTTGTCTTGACTGGAATAAGTACATTCTATAATATCAAGCCTCTCCCTGCACTTTTTCCTCCTGCTAGCTTGGGCTTAGGCCCAGTCCTATGCTTCCACCTCAGTCCTCTGCACTACTCACTTGGTCCCAACATGCCCACTGCATCCTGATTCCCTGCACCCAGGCAGGCTCAATCCTTCAGCTTAGTTTGTTAGATGCTCCGCAGGCTGTACCTGCCCCGACCTTGCCCTTGGCCTCCTGATCTGCCTGCTGCAGACCTGCCAACTGCCCGGTAAGACAGATCCCACTGTGCCTTGATTCCTCTGAGGCCTAAGAAGTTCTTCTGGCGCTCTGTCCCTCTTCTAACATTGGGCCAAGGCTGGTTCCTGCTCTTCCCACATCAGATCTCTTGACTAGCCTCTTGACCAAGACCAACCACTGAGTCCTGAGCCCCTGCACCCAGACAAGCTGCATTCTCCAGTCTCAGGGGCCTACCTACTCTGCCTAGTTTGCTAGACCCTCCCCAACCTGGCCCCAGCTGCACCTTGCCTGGGGCTCCCTATCTGATCCTCCTGACTCAGAAGTGTCTACTACTATGCTCAAACTGAAGCACAGGCCAACTAACTTTCCATACATGAGCAGAAAGCAACCAACCTAAATAAGCAATATAAACAGAACCAAACTTTAACTAAACAAAGGCAGAACAGAATTTCATATCATATTCACAACCAAAAAAAAAAAAAAAAAAAAGACACCCATGTATATAGAGGGCAATGAAAAACACAAATAATATGAAAAACCAAAAGAATATGTCCCCAACAAATCCTCCAGTCCTACAGAAGCATACTGGAATGACAATCAATCAGAGGGATCCCAGGATACAGAATTTAGAAGAACAATCATAAATATAAACATGACCAAAGAACTCGAAGAATACACAGATAAACAAATCAAAGAATTCAAAGAGGGTTAGAATAAATTCCTGAATGAAGCTGACGAGAATACAAACAGACGGCTGAATGAAATCACATGAACAATGCAGGACTTGAAAAGGGAATTCAGAAAAGAGATCGAAATACTGAAGAAAATCCAAGCTGAAATGAGGGTGGAATGGAAAAATCCAACAAGTCAATTTGAAATGACAGGAGAAAGCCTCACAAGCAGAATGAATGAACTGGAACACAGAATATCAAACCTGGGTGACAAGAGTTGAAGAACTGGACAACTCAAGTGAAGAATATGAGAAATTTTAAAAAGGAAGAAACATGAATGGAATATCCAGGAAATGTGAGACACAATGAAAAGACCACATCTATGCATATACGCCCAGAGGAAGGAGAAAAATCTCAGTTCAATAGCATTGATCAGATCTTCAACAGGATTATAGAAAACATGCCCCAGTTAAGGAAAGACATACCAGATACAAGAAGCACACAGAACACCACTTATACCAGATCAGAACAGAAACTCCCACAGCATATGAGATTAAAACACTAAATATGCAGAGCATAGAGAGGATACTGACTGAAACCTGCTAGAGAAAAACAACAAGTTACGTATAATGGAACACCCATCAAAATCACAGCTGACTTTTCAATGCAAACTATGAAAGCCAGAAGAGCCTGGACCAAAATATTCCAATTTCTAAATTACCGTGGATGTCTGCGCAGAATCTTTTACTCAGCAAAACTATCATTGTCAGAAGAGATTGAAAACACAAATAGAATGGAACATTTCCTGTCCTCCCAACCAGTCCTACAGTGAATACGCCAAAGAATACAAAGGAAGGAAGATAGAAGTAGCTATATCCAAGTGGTTAAAGAAAGAAAACAAAGGTGGGCATAATTAAGAAACAGAAAATAGGACCTAGAGCACAAACATATTACATGACAGTAACCAATACACACCTTTCAGTAATAACCTTAAATATCAATGGCCTTAACTCTCCAGTCAAAAGACACAGGCTAGTGGAGTGGATTAAGAAACAAAATCCATCTTTTTGTTGCCTTCAAGAAACTCATTTCACCTTCAAGGATAGCTTAGGAGGAAAAAATGGAATAAAACTCCCCGAGCAAATGACATTAAGAAGTAATTAGTGCAATTCTAATATCTGACAAAAGGTCTTCAAATTAAAACTAATCAGATGGTATAAAGAGGGGCATTTCATTCTAATCAAAGGAACAATTAACCCGGAAGATACTACAGTCATAGTTTATCAGTCATATACATGGACATATCAAACTTTTGCATGTAGTTTCATATAATATGATAAGGACTACCACTTGCCTTAACTGGTTCTTCAGCTACAAACTTCTGACTGGACAGAGATTGTTGATCATGGGTAATATGATTCATGCATACTCTTGGCTTGTGTCCCAAGAGGGATTCCTAATTTGAAACGCATCAAGCAAGAATCTGGGCTGTCATTAGATCATTTGAGACCCTTTTATGAATCAGGCAAAGGACACCTCTGAACTACCATGTAGAAGGGCACTGTTTGCTCCCTGCTCTGGAAATTTTGTTCCAGGACTGTTGCCATATCTACTGACTTGGTGAAAGGAAGGCTATTTGTAATTTAGATCTACCTGTTGTGTTTTTATTGACTAAACATTGCATCATTGCAAACAGAGAATTGGAATAAGAAGCAGGACAAGTAGCATGCCCCTAATGAGGTTCCTATAGTGAAAGAGCAGGAGTATGTTGATGTGTCTGGTTGGAGCTCTATCGACCATTAGTCTATCACCAGTTCTTACCAAGATCCTTGTCTCTGTGTCTGTATGTTGGCCATATGATTCATTGGCACAGACGTGCCTTTATTGCCATCAGAGCAGTGCATCTGTTTCTCTGTAGAGACACATTCTCTCTGTAGCATCTTTATCTACTAAGTTTGTAAGTCTAGCCATAGAGTTTAAACCTGATTTTTATCCTTCAGCATTCAGTACACTTTAAAGAATCACATGCCTTGCATGAATCTGGGCTCGGCTTTTGCATATCAACAGGCTCTTCAACACTTATGGAAATAGGTATTCTATATCCAGCTTTGCCTTCAAACAGCAGTGGAGTCTTTCTGACTCAGGTGAGCTTGGAGGGCAACATCTTGATTTCTTTCAGTTGCACTGAATTCTAGAGAACTGACTCTTTTTTCATAACCATGCGTTCTAAGACCTGAAGGTTCTTGGGAGTTTACTGTGTCAGTTAGAACTCCACCGGCATTTGGGGGCTCAATATGTGCTTATGTCTGGAATATTAACCTTGCTTTCCTATCCTTCCTATAGCGTATATCTTCTCAGAAGAAAGAAAACATTAGAACAAAATTCAAGAAATCACATTACAATGACTGTTTTGATTTATTCATATCCAACAATAAAGCTATGAAGTTTTCTCTTCGTGAAACATTTTTGCAGAATTTTGGTAATTGGAGTACCGATCAAATACTGTAGCAGTATACACTGCATGCTGTCAAGTCAAGTCATTGGAAAGGAGTTTATGCCCCTTTTTCTGAGCAACAAGATTATAGCATGGATTGGACTTTGCAGTGCTTTGCTGAAAGCTGTAATACGTACTTCCCATGTTAAGCTTTAATATTTTATATGTCATTTTGATTAATCATTTTGATTAAGAACTGATGTGTGATTATTTTCCTCTTTATCATATTTATAATATGTTTCTCTTGCTTTGACTTTGAATATAACTTTATTTACTTTCACTTAATTTTATTTCTAATGTTTTTATTTAATTATTTTTTTATATTTATTTGTCTACTATGTGCTGCCATGTGCTCTGGGAGTCACAGGACAACTTTCAGAAGTCTGTCATCTCCCTCACCATGTGAGCTTTAAAGATCAAACTTAGCTTGCCCAGCTTGATGATAAGCTGGCATTCCATCTCACTGGTCCCTGTTATTAATGTTTTAGGAGGTATATTTCTAGCTTCTAATGTTTTATACACTTTTCATTTATCTGAAATATGATAAACTATATTCTTGGCACATCAGAATGTAAAATGCTTAAAAAAACAATAAAATATTTATACATTTATATGAAGTTCATGAAGTTCAAGATATATTAATTAAGTTGTAATTTTATTGTTATTATTATAAGCTAAAATGGTACAATTTATATACAATAAGAAAGCTAATTTTCATAAGCAGTTGTCATATACCTGTCATTTCAGTAACAACTTTTATAAATTAGTATTTATGAATTTATTATTAATCAAAATATTTGTACTTTTAAAGACTTATTTGAGATCATTTTTTTTTCCTTTCTATAGAGCTGAGAGAATAGGTTTAGAATATCTTGCTGTCTTTCTGGCCTTAGATGGTAATTAGCATTCTACAGAATGATCTTTCCTTCCTCATATTTGGTGAAGAGCTGGAGAGAGTCCTTGATTTGCTTCACCTATTACAGTTTTAAATGTTTTGTGTGATTTCAGTAATGCTGCTAGAGTGGAATAAAATTGAAATGTGAAGTGAATTATATTTCTTTCATTGGTTGTTATAGATAAGAACAGGAGTCTTTAGTTAGTGCATAGGCTAAAGAAGTACCATCTACCTTGAATAATGAGCATCTCACCAGGAGAAGGAGCCACATCTTACACTGAAATCTGACTCAGAATTCTAACAGTTATTCAAAGCCCATTGATCTGGAGATGAAGAATTTAACAAAAAAGTGATTATAATTAGTATTATTAGTTTTATTTAATTGATTTTTGCAGGTTTTATACAGTATATTTAAATGGTATTTATATCCCCTTGTCTATCCACACCGTCCCCTTCTTCCCCCTGCCTAATTTAATATGTAAACATATATATCTCTATATATACATACATGTAAAACATGACCTGTAGAGTCTGGTTTGTGCCCCAAAATGTCCTTCCATGTAGGTATATCCACTGGGCCCACCAAGAATCCCATCACTTTAAGACACTGTCTTTCCCTGTATGGTAAATACACTGGTTTTCTCTGAGGTATTTTTTTATTATTATTGGTTCATTCAGTGGCAAGTCTCGCCCTCTGACCAATAAGGGAGCAGGAAGGTGGGGAGAAGGGAGAGGAAACATGGCAGTGAGCCCCAGCGAGGGGCACTGAGAATACTCAAAGCCACTCGGGAGGAAAAGTGCCAGGGTCCTGGGGCCACATGGAAGGCCAAGACCCAGGCAGCAGCATCCCAGAGTCCCTGCAGTCCTAAGAATCATGTGAGTGGAAGTGAAGTTCAGGCTGGGAATGGACAAAGAGCCCTACGCAGTGGACAAAGGCTTCTCTCGACTGGCGGGCAGCCGGTAACAATGTCTTTATGGGTCACCCGAAATAAATCAATCTATCTAAAGAACATTCTCTATCTGTTCAGTCAGTTCAAACCTGGAGGATGGGGTGAGGCTGAATGCCGGGCCTCACCATCAGAAAATTCATGCTACAGATGGCGTAGTCAGCAGGATCGACTGACAAAAAGAGAATGCCCCCATGAAAAGGAGTTATAGAGCCTCAGTTAATATGGGAATCAGCAAAGGAAAGGGTATGGGCAGAAGAAATTTTGATATGGTGGATTATCCCCGTAGGACTGGTGTGTATGGCGGCCATTGCAGACCTGGGGTGTTTTATAGTGAAATATGTAATTAAGGTGATCTTGCCTAAGCAGAAGAGATGGATGGGACAAATACGGATGGTGATGGTACATGCTGGCAGAGACTCCATGGAAGAGGCTGTGGCTGCGAGTCCAGTGCGAGATGGCAGTCTCAGACTGAGGTCTTAGCACAAGAGGAAATTCAAAGTGTGAAAGACGAATTAAATCAAGAAAAACATATGAGCCTCGGTTCTTCAATGCTAGCTGCTCAGCTTGCTAGCAAATTGGTTAAAAGAGAAAAGGAGATGGAGCTTTTAGCCTGACATTTTTTACAGCTGGGAAGTCAAAAAGGAACGAAAACCCAGGTCAGGTTGATAATGCAGGACCCATCTTGGGACCCTAAAACCTGGAACCCCTGGGAAGAAGCAAGCAACCCAGAAGGACCTGAAAGTATCCCTAAGGGTTTATCAACCTTAGAACTGCTGGAGCTGGGAAAGACATTCAAACAAACCAGGAGGGAACATTTAACTACTTGGTTTGTAAGGCTACGGGACATGGGAGCAGATGAAATTATTTTCAATGCTGCAGAAGCAAGACAGCTGAGCTACATAACCACTCATCCCTCCTTGAGATTTAAGCTGCATAAACTGGCACAATACAAGGGAAAGCAGTCACTGATAAACTGGCTTGTACATGCCACAGGAGACACTTGGTCATCACTAACGGATACTCCCGTGAATTCCAGGAGGTGGAATCCGACACAAGAAGGACAGATGCTGTTAAGAGAACTGGGCATGAGGAAAACAATATACAGTAGCCCATTTATTGGCCCAGATAAGACTGTGTTCACTAGAGATCTAATGACAGATTTCACTGAACAAGGACCTCGACATTGGTATGAAGGTTTAGTGTCTCTACTAGATTCCCTAGTGGGACAGGAGCTTTAGAAGGCCGGAGAGGCTTTGACAGGTTTAAACAACCTGGACCAGCATGTGAAGTATGTCTGTTGAAAAATAGAAAAACCTAAAAGATGTGTAAGGGAGGCAAAACAGAAAGGGAGGTCTGCTTGGGTTACTCATAGACAAATGTGGATAGACTTGTGCTTAGCCCAAATTCCTAAAGAAAAGATTGATTAAAAAGCCAAATTCTGTGCTAAAGCAGCTCTGGGAGGATTTGAGCCCTGAGAACCGGTTCAAAAAAAGTACAGAGAAGTTGAAGTTTATCCCAGGGGTGGATACTAGCCCCCCCCCCAGAGTAAACAGGGTACATTTCTCCCCTTTGACTGGTTATTTGATGGGTGGAGACAGTTTGTCCTCCCAACAGCCAGGTGTGGTCAATGGAGAGACCACAGGTGTGGATAGGAGCAGGAATCAGATCCAGGATCTCCCTGGCCCTAGGAGTCAACAGGTGTGACAGGGGCAAGCGAAGCCTTATTCCTCCTTGGCCCTATGTAGGACCAGGCAGGTTGGGTCAGCACCAACGATGTTGGCAAGGATAAAGGGATGCATGGAAGCCCCATGTGAGAAATCCAGGTCACTAAATGGATTACAGGCCATTGTACCCAATATGGATCTGTTGAAACACCTGATGCAAATGAAAATGGATTTTCCATGCTATGTTAGACCTTGTATGTGTATATAATGTTAACTTCTGAGTGTTTTACAGATATGAAACCCAGTTGAGAGATGTCAAGTACACCTGAAGGAACAAGAAGGGAATGTAACTCATACAGGGTACCAGGGTGAAGTATAGCTGTGGAATTCTGGGAGTTCTATGGGCCTAGGCCTACAGATGTCAAACAGTAAAGGTATACTTTATGTGATTGTTAACTAGCAATTCCAGTACCTGGCATGGGTTGACCCTCTCTATGAGCTATTGGCCAAGAGAGCCTTGAAAGACCCCTCTACCAAAACAAAAGGCAATTGCCACGTTATAATGCTGGTCAAACACTGGAAATGTATCATAAGGCCCTATTACTGTAGATGTAACATGGCTCGAGCATGGAAAGATCTAGTTGGGACCGAGCTAAAGACTCCCTACAAATGGATGGCTGGCCTTCATAGTGCTAGAGGGCGCTATGCAGACCAACATGGGGGACATGTCCTGAAAAACTCTGCTTAATGACAGATCTTGCATGCTTCACTGTCAGATGTTCTACAGGTGTAATAGAGACTCATATGGTAGGTGGACCTTCAGCATATTCATAATTGAATTTAAGGCCCGCTCTTCAGGGACGAAACACATGTCTGATATGAGGGAAAAAGAGAAACATAAGGTTGACTCCTGATAATATTGAAAGGTTTTAGGCCCCAGTAGAGACACTGCTGTGATTGTTGGTGAGGTGAATTTGATACATACACTTAGATACTGTCTGAACAGTTGTGCTTGTGATGGTTTATGTGGATGTTACTGCTTTCTTTTATGGCTATTGTTGTGTTATGTTTTGTTTGTTTTCCAGAGAGAAAGGGGTGGAGTGTATGGTAAATACACTAGTTCTCTCTGAGATTTTTTTTTTGTTTTTTTGTTTTTTTTCTATTGGTTCATTCAATGGCAAGTCCCACCCTCTGACCAATAAGAGAGCAGGAAGGTGGGGAGAAGGGAGAGGAAACATGGCTCCAAGTCCCGGTGAGGGTCACTGAGAATACTCAAAGGTACTCGAGAGGAAAAGTGCCCAGGTCCCGGGCCCACACGGAAGGCCAAGACCTAGGAGGCAGTGTTTCAAGTCCCCGCAGTCCTAAGAATCCACAGTGTTTCTGCAAGTTTAAAATCTCATCAAAGTAGATGCAAGTTCCCCCGTTACCCACCTTTACACCTAATCTTAGTCATGCTGACTGGTGTTAGATACATCTTGAACTAGCCTTGATTTGCATTTCCCTAATAACTAATGGTGTTGAACACTTTTTAAGGTGTTTCTTTGCCAATTCTGTTTCTTCCTTTGAGAGCTGTCTGTTCAGATCCATAGGTCATTTATTAATTGGGTCATTTGTTTTCTAACTTCTTTATATTTCAAGATCCTTGTTTATTCTGGATATTCATCCTCTGTTGGATGGATAGCTGGTCAAGATTTTCTCCTACTCTGTAGTTTTCTCTTTCACTTGATTCTTTGTTTCCTTTGCTATACAGAAGCTTTCTAATTTATTGAGGTCCCACTTTTGGATTGTAGACCTTAATTTTCAAGGCACTAATATCCCATTTAGAAAGTTGTTTCTTGCACTTATAACTTACAGGGTACTGACTATGTGTTCTTCTGACAGTTTCAGTATCTCAGGCTTCACACAGATCTTTGATGCACTCAGTTGACCTTTGTTCAAGGTGATAGCTCTGCGTCTTGTGGCATTCTTCTCCCCCTGAATGTGGGATTTTGCCAACACCATTTGTTCTATTTATCTACAAGTCTGTTTTTGGATTTTGCCAATACAATGGGTTTTAATGACTATGTTCTTGTGATATGTACTGCGGTATGGTCATCAGCATGTCATTGCTCTTTGTGCTCAGAACTGTTGGGTTATCTAGGGTCATTTGTATTTCCAAATGTCTTTTAGATTGAATTTTTCTTTTTCTGTCAAGAATGTCATGGGGATTTTGATTGGGATTGCATTCAACCTGTAAATTTCTTCTGGTAGGGTGATTATTTTTACTATATTGATTCTATTAATCCATGAAAATGAGAGGTCTTTCAGTTTCCTTGTGTTGTCCTCAGTCTCTTTCTTAAAAAGGACTTAAAGTTCTCATTGTGTAAGTCTTTCAAGTCTTTGATTATGTTTATGCCTAGACCCTTTTTGAGACTATTTTGAATGGAAGTGTTTCCTTGAACCCTTTCTCTGATTGTTTGTTATTTGTAGATAGAAAAGCTTCTGATTTTATAGATTGGCTTTGTAACCTGCCTCTTTGCTGAAAGTGTTGATTATTTCTAGAAGGGTCCCGCTTCTTCCAACAAGGTGCTGTGCACTAAAACTTCCACAGGCTTCCAAAACAGTGAAACCAGTTTTAGGTCCAGTTTTCAAATATGGAAACCCATATCAAGAGAGAACTGTACTTTCCTGAAGCCCATTACTTTTGTGAATAAATTGTATGTAAAATTTGAATCTCGCAGAAACACTATTGAGATTAGGAGTCACATAATACGTTATTTGGAATTAAAAAAAAATAGATAGTGAACTCCTGTATATGAACATTGCTTCATGTATGTGTAAAGGGGGGAAATCTAATGAAGGTGTTTGAGCATGCATAACTGTTTATTCAAAGCTTGGGAACTATGTGAATTTCTTGCACAGGGAAGAAATGTCTCAGAATCTTTGCAATATCCCTGGCCACATGTTTTGAGATATTAAAACTAGCATGGAGATGGGCTGGAGTGTAGAGTTAGCCTAAAGCAAAGAAAGGTAGACAGATATTAAGTCCACGGAACCAAATGTACTATAGCCCCTTATCTGGGATTCGTCAGGGAGGAAACTGGATTGATGCCACTCACAGACAGGTACAGAGATTTTCCCTCCTTCCCAAATAACATCCATCATTCCACTGAGGAGAAAACACACTGAGGTAGGATTTGGCCATCTGAGGTCTGAAGCTCAGTACCGCTACCCAAAAGCTGCTAATGCTGCATTGACTGTCTTCACCAGGGAGGAGCTTATTTAACAAAGAGTTGAAACTCACTGCACTTCAAGAATGATGGTGTTTCCTAAGTCACCCTGCAGATTCAGTGGGAAAGGGATAAGAACTCTGTCTTTGAGTCTGGAAAGTTTCACCTAATCACAGGATGTGTTTCCTGTGAAGTACTATCACACAGCTCCTTTTTCCAAGAAGAAAGCAACACCAGCATCCAGTGTGGTGAGGCACAATGTATCAGGTCAAAACATTTTAACTCTCTCTATCGATACTCATTTCCTCTCACTAAGAGATAAACTTGAATTGTTAGCACTGCTTATAAATTAATTTCAGCTACTAACCAGGCAGTATCCACATATGTAAACTATTAAGATCTAAAAAGAGTGTATGTATCTGTTTTTGTTCTGACTGCATATCCTGAGCACACTCACTTGTATTAATGCTTGCATCATCTCCTTTTTCCCTAGCTCTGGGAAGAGAGCACAGGGGCTTGCTTGGACAGGAATGCACCTGTTCTGCATTCCTAACTACATTCTGTGCTTTCTGAAGAAAGTCTTAAAGTTCTATATCCATTCTTCCATTATTTTTCTTTACTTTTTAGATTGAGCTGTTGTTTATTCAGAATCTCTGGGGACTGAATGCACCTGGAATCCCTTGTTATGGTGGAAACCCATACCTGATACAGGCTGCTTCTGGTAGAACAGGAGAAAAGATAATTCAGGTTATTACTAAATTGCTCTTTTTTCGTCTTGAATGCAGATACTGTTTCTAAAGGTATTGAGCCAAAGTAGATGCTCAGAATCCTTCCGACTGTGTGGCCACTCAGTACAGTGCCAGCTGTAGCTGAGTTTCATCCTAGCACTCTTCATAGGGTATTATTTGATTTACTCTTTATTTCTTTGTCTAGTGCGCAATGAGACTGGACTGGAAATAAAGCGATTTGAAGACTGGCTCTGGCAGTCCCTGAATTGAGCTGCATGGTGCCGCTGGTTCCCATCTCTCTCTGTGGCTGCTTCATTTGCAGATATGCTAGGGGATGTCAGAGCTGCTGCGGGTCTGATAGATTGCTACCAAACTTTAATTGGACTAATTTATCCCTCATTCACTCTTCTCTCCAAGGCAGAAGAGACAAGGAATTGAGACAAAATAAATAAGTACAAACAAAGAAGCTACGTGGGTCTCCATAACTTACCCTAATGGTAGCACACTGACCAGGCTTTCCTTTACCATCTCTCCCCTTGATTTCTTTACCAATAAGTGAACAAATATGCTATGTATGAATCAGACAGAAGATCAAACAAGACTCTGCTGAACCATTCAGCAGAACACTTTAACTTGATTGCTGATACTGGAAAATATTTTCAGTAAAGGGCCAGATAAATTCCTACCCCAACTAACCAACTCTGTCGTCATGCAAACTGCCGTAGATACTGTGTAAACAGATGGATGTGACTTTGCTTCCACAAGATTCATTTAGAGATACTGAATTCTGTGTTATGTTCTTAGGTCATGAGTTATTATTTTTATTTTTAAAACCAACTATAACTGGATATCATTCTTGGTTTTCATGCCAGCAGAGATGTATGATGGGCTAGATCTGACTCATGGCTATAGTTTAGCAAGCACAGGATAAAGACAGCTTACGTTTGTGTATGATGCCCTTAGGACAGTGAAAATAGCTACTATGTATGAACACTCACCTTCCAGAAATACTCTGTCAAGTACTCTATCATCTCATTTGATCTGCATGAGTCATTTTAAAATTTATCCTTAAAGAACTAGTAAGGATTCATGGAACTTTTCCAGTATCACAAAGAAATGCTGGTAGAAGCACTTTCGTTCAGCTGTTTTTTGGATGAAGTTAACAAGTGAATCTACTGTGGTATCTGACCTCAGTTCCTGGAAGTGGAATTACCTCCTGTTTTAGTGATAAAACACAAAACAGACTGGAATGACCATGTTCAGCATACTGTTAAATAACTTGTAACATGTCTACTACATAATTTGATATTATTAATAATTTAATTATCTATGACATCGGCTAATAAATTCTAAAACTTTTAGATCTCCTGGGTCAGGTGGCTAACAGGGTTAAAGAACAGTTAGTTGCCATTTTTTCTCACTTAGAATTCTTGTTTTTTTAATCTGTTAGCTTGAAGTATGAAGAAAACTCATTTAACTTAGGTTGTGACTTAAAGATGAAGTAGATGGGATGAATTATTTCCCTTTTGTGTGTGTGATGTGCATGTGTGTTTCTGAAGTGGGGGAGGTGGCTCACATGGGGGTGTGGATACAGTGTGTGTGCATGCATCCAGAGGCAGGATGCTGACACAAGAGTTTCTTTGTGTTGTGTTCCACCCTCTACTGAGGCACACTCTCTTACTTGAACCTATAGAGCATCACTTGGTCTGGTTTGTCCAGATGGCTTATTTCAGAGATTCCCCTCAGCCACCTGATTGATGGGATTATAGGTGACCTGCTCAGCATTCACATGGGTGATGGAGATCCAAATTACAGCCCTCAAACAACTAGTCACTTTATCTTTTGAAGTATCTCCCAAGCCTGAGGGATGAGTTATTTATAAAAATTAATCCCCATCTTGACAGAAAGACCTATCTTTTGATCCCTATTTCAACAGAAAGATATATTTTCCCATTAAAAACTACTTTGTGTTCTTTTTTTTAAATGTGATGTGTATACACACACACACACACACACACACACACACACACAATTATTTTAAGCAGCTGTTCCAATGCATTGAAAATAGTTTTCCTAGGAACATCCCACACATTCAATAGGCAAGCTGGTAACAGACTGCAAAAGGTTAGAGCATTCTCCTCCCCCTTTTGTTTTAACACTGTATATAAACAAGGTAAGGAAAGGCCAAATAGCATAATACCCACACACGTTTTATCATGAGAAGGTTGTGTATTCATTAATATAGGATCTAAGAGACAAAATTGTTCATTTATTCTTTCATTGGTGCAGAAAAAGATAATTTTCATCATATTATTCTTCTAATCGGGGCCATGATCCCAGTCATTAAGTTCAGGTTATGAGACTTTCAGTCTGGCACTTTCTCCATTCTGCTGTATGTGAACTTCAGATTATGTGTTATATTTGCTCAGTCTCATTGTTTAATAAACTGCTTGCAAATAGAAATGGTTTTATTTAAGTGTAGATATATATTTATTTACTTCCTAAATGTTATCTATTAAAATCTCTTTGTGATAAGGGCTGCATAATTTTGAAGGTCAACATTTTCAAAAATTCAGTTTTTACTTAAAAATTTTTTAAGTTATCATTTTAAATTTCATATATTATTTTATTGGTTGATCCTCTACTTTCTAGCTAGTTTCTTTGAATAAGGATGTAAGTGGATACCAAATCTGTTTTTGAAATATTTTGTAATAAATGAAAATTACCTTACATTTCACCATAATATAGTTAATCTGTGAAGATGGCCTGCTTTTACAATCTCAGCACCAAAAATCCAGAAAAATAAACAAATGAGTGCCCAGAACATTTTCAAATATTTCTCCGTTTTAGAGTGGAATTTCTGAAGCAATTTTTACAGTTGAATTCAATTCATCTTTCTAAAAAGTAAACCACACATAAGTGTGATGGAGATACACAGTGCCAGCCTTCACTCATCCTGCCTCCAAATACCAACTGTGGACCACACGCTACTGAGACCTTTGCTTCCAGAGTGTGTTGAGGAGCAAAGAGGCTTGAGTTAATCAGAAGACACATGAGTTTAACATGCTTAATGAAGGTTGGAGAAATGGTTGGTTCTATGGGTAAAGCTTTTGGCATGCAAATCTTAGGACTTGAGTTTGAATCCTCACCAGCTCACATGAAACTGAATGCAGTAATCTGTAATTACAGTAATCCCAGCACTTTTAACAGAGAGGTTGGAGGTGGAGAAAAGGAATACTTAAAGGCTCACAGACCAGCTAGCCCGGCATATGGAGAAGGGAAAACAAATGTGTCTTGAGGTAGAACTGACTTCTGAGTTTCCTCTGACTTTCACACTGTGGTGTGCCATAGCACATGCTGAGCTACATACCCCTCACACACACAAAGAGGAAAAAACAATTACTAATCTTTTGAAAAGTGGAAGGAACCAGTCAAGAGTGAATAGACATGATAGTCTGAGTGTTATTTGCTGTTGTGGTAGCCATGATGGGATTCCTGTTGGAAAGTAGCTGTGTGAAATAGGGCTAGTCATGTTCTCAAAAGTGCACATGGACTTAATGTGACCAGTTGATTAGGAGACATGTTGAGCTTGGGTCTGGAGTGGTCAGTCATTACATTAGACTAAGGGAATTCCCTCAAATACCCTCAGTGTGTCAGCATGGGATGGGACTTGGGTTTTGCAGAATCTCCATGTCTTCTCAGAGATCATTTAACTAATTCCTACAGCTTTTGCAGATCTACAGTTTCAAAGACCCCTCTTGATTTCTACTCTGTCTCCAAACACAAGATTTCCTTATTACCTTGGTAAAAACTAGTGTGACATATTTCCCCTGCTTTCTTTTTGTAACGTTTTCCCCCTCATTTCTAAATTTAAATCCAATCAGCAGAAAAATAATGTCTTTTTTATTTTCCTGAGTATATCTGTGCATTGACTGTCGATGATCAGTTAATCAAAGCAGGTCATCAGTAAACAATCCTCTAATTTTTTGTCTGGATATGTACGTGATATAGTTTCTCCCATCCCAGACAAATTCTTTATCATTAAAGCCCCAGTAGACTCTGAGTTCCAATAAAAGAGTAGAAGACTGAAAAATTAGTTTCTAAATGAAAACACCCAGTGTTGTCATGATAATTCATTTTGAGAGTTTGATATTTTCTTTGTACTAGTTTTCTCTTTACATACTTTAACATTACTACAAAAACAAAGTTGCCTTATTCTTGTTTTGATTCAAGATTATATATTAGTTGATTTGACATTAAGTATCCAAAGAAGATCCATTTCATTTTTCCCTCTCAAGGAGATGCCAGAATCCTTTGTATAAAATGTCATAAATTGCAAATAATTAACTGGCATACTTAAAATCATGCCTAGATTGTTTCTAATAACCAATGCAATAGAAATGCTATATAAGTAGTTGTTATAATATGTTGTTTAGAGAATAATAACATCAAAACAAAATTTCTACATTTTAGCAAAATAGATTTTTAAAACTTCCTTTAAAAGATTATTTTTTTGTTTTATGCACATGAGTGATTTCCCTGCATGTATTTAAGTGCACTACATGTGTGCAGTGCCTGTGAAAGCCAGAAGAAGGAGTCAGAGTCCTTGGACCTGGAGTTGCAGATTGTTGTGAGCTGCTGTGTATGTACTAGGGCCTCTGTAAGTGCAACAAGTGCTCTTAACCAACCACAGAGCCTGTCTCTCCAGCCCCTAAGATAGAATTTTTAATGTTCAGTCTTTAATATATATTTAATACATATTCAGTCTTTAGTTGGTTGAATCCATGCATGTAAAACTCATAAATCCTGAGGACTGGCTGTTTAGTTGTTTAGTTATGATAGAGGATAAAAACCAAACACAGACAAATGGAGTATGGAGTCTTTGAAGGAGTTCTTTTTTAAAAAGATTTTTTTTTTACAATGCATGTATACGTTTGTGTGCAGAATGGTGCACGTGAGTGCAATGCTCCAGGAGGCCAGAAAAGTGAAATTCTCCAGAGCTGGGGTTACACTTGGTGGTGAGCTGCTTGATGTGAATGTTAGGAACTGAACTTGGGTCCTCTTCCAGATTAGTACCTGCTCTTAGCTGCTGAACCACTTCACCACCCCCTGTTTATATTTTAAATATATACATAAAGATCTACTGAAGAAATAAGCAGTTAGATGACTGCCATCTTTCTTCCTGAGGGTTTTCATTGCCCATTACTCCACTTCACAGGCTCTGCTGACTCTGGAGAGACAGAACACCAAGAAAAGGGAAAGAATGTAGAGGACGGTGCTATTGAAACAACTTCTTCACATGTTTTACACCGTCTTGTGAAGTTTGCTGTTGGGTTATCAGGAGTCACTTCTGAATGTAGGGTGCTTTCCTCCTCCTGTCATCAGTGTAGTTGTGAGTGAAAAATCACCAAGGCTGCATTGCCATGATGTTAACAGCCTAACCTCTGCCTGTTTGACATCAAGATCCAAATAAGTGTCAACATTTTCTATCAAATGAGTTCCCAGCATCAGCTTCAGTACAGGCTGTAGACTGGTTTCTAGAAGCACCGCTCAGTAAGTGCCTATCTCTTCATGAGCTACATGTGTGTGTAACTGCTATTCTGCAGTCTCTGCCTGTGTATAGCAGGGTGGGTCCAGAGGGGAACCCATATGGAGCTGCAGGTCAGCCATAGTGGGAGCAGTAAGCAATCTGAGATGGCTTATCTGTGGGTGGTTGTCACATTGGTCCTCTGGCTCCAGCAGATGCCCACATGTTAGTTCTTTTGCTTCTGGGGCCTCTACTAGTATGGTTTGGCTTTTTGGACTAATTGTTTGACCCATCTCTCTTGTGTCTTATCTCATAGCCCTAAATATCTGGATTCTAAAGCTGAGGGAACATGGGCTTGCTCCTTCTTGTATCTTCTTTTGCTGGTTTGGAGAGTATGATTCTTGTCTCTGAATCTTTCAGCAACTGTCTAGTTATAGCTTTTGATGAATCGCTTGCTCTGTGCTGTGAGGACATCAGCACTATTGACTAAACTGGGGCACGACTGGTAGTGTGACATCAGCATACATCCCAGGCCCTTTGGACAATAGATGTTTCAAATGTTGAGCTTGTGAAAACCAACCTGGAGCTTCATGGTGCAGAATGGCCAGTGGCCAAATCACACTGTCCATGTGATTTCCTGACCCTCTCTTATCCATCCTCTTCTCGCTTAGCTCAGGTGTCTGTCTTGGTGTGCGTGTTCTCATTGTGACGGGCAGTTTCTTTGGGAAAAAGCTTCTGGAAGGGATCCCTAAGTTGTCTTTCAGTGTTTGGTGCTGGAGATACATGTTTCATCCCTTATTTTAGTTTGTGGACCTTCTAGAACCCTCATCAGGTCTGTGAGATGCAGCCGACCCAGAATCCATTAGTGTAGACACTTGGTTTCAGTGTGAGCTCCATCTTATAGACATAGCAGCATAGTCACTAATAGGTCTTTCACTTTTTGAAAAAATATTCTCAGTAGTACCCTCACCCTGGCATACGGTGCAGCTCCTGGCTTTTTCCTGCCACATGGAACACAATTATATCACATGCCAGCTGGAAAAGGACATGCAATTTCCTGATCCAACCCTCTCATTGCATTGAATTTACATTTTATAGACTGTGAGCTGCTTCATTTTTATTGTAACATTATGCTTTGTGGTTCCAATTTCAGGATGATGTATGTCTTTCTGATTAGCATGTCATAATGCTCACTTTGTATGATTTTTAGATGCACTTAAATCTTGATATAAACACTTCTGTCTCGATTGCCAATCTATCTCACTGTTGGGACATGGCAAAATTGATCAAGCTAGTTTTATTTTGTGGAAGGTTTCAGTTCTGACTACCCACCGTAGATAATGCTGCTGATTTTTATACAAGCATAAGTACACATCCCCCTGATGTGTTTTCCCTTTAGTATGTTTGATGTCATTATTCAAAGAATTTCTGATTAGTTGAGAGAAAGCTCAGTGGGTACTTGGCAAAAAAGGTGACAGAAAATTCTGATTAGGAAATGAACAAAAAAACAAAACTTCAGACCACACATTATACTTTAGTTACTAATTGTGGATTAAAAAAAAATTCTTGACTATAAAAAAACAAGTCAGTTTAAGTATCTTAATTAGGCAATCAGTTGTGGTGTTTTTCTGTATCCACAGAGAGCTCACAGAAACCGGAAGTGACTACATGTCGACTAATTAGTCCAATTAAACACCTGCCTAAGATTTCCCAATGAAGCAAATTTCCAAGTCTTGAAATCGCTAAACCACTGCTAAAAATAAAACTTACAAATGAAAGTATTTCATGTGAAAACCTTGTGAACTATTATTCTCTGCATTCTGTCTGTATGGAAAAATGTAAAGAAAATGCATGAGAATTGTGTATCTTTGTAACAAAGAGATTTTAGCAAAGATATTAATTTAAGAGTGCACTCAGATGAACTGATTCATATAATGCTTATAACATATTACGAAAAACCAAGATGATTTTCTGAAGACAGTATGGGCAGTGTTGAAGAAATCCATGCACAACTTGAGCAATGGAATGAGTTGTCTTAGGATCAGTTGCAGGGTCTGGTTGTAGTTCCAGGGTACCTACAAGCTCAGCCTCATGAATTACACAAAAGGATTCCAAGAAAGGGGATGGCTGGTACTCTTTTGTTAGCTTTTGTGTTTTCTATTTTTATTATTATTTTTATGTTTGACTTTTTGAGGCAAGATCTCATGTATCCCAGACTGACCTCCCACTACCTAGAGTAGAGGATAACCTTGAACTTCTGATCTTCTTGCCTCCACTTGTGAGTACTGGAATTGCAGATGTGTGCCACCATACTTATTTTGCATGGTGCTGTGGCTCAAATTCAAGGTTCTGTGCATGACCAGAATGTGTTGTACCAGCTGAGCTACATCCCCAGCCTAACCTTTCTTATTTTGACTTAAAATAATTTGTTGCTCTATTAATACTCTCCCCTAAATTTTCTTACTGGGTGCAAGGAACAAAATCCAGACATTTGTATGCAAAACTTAATACCATGAAGCAGATTTCAAGAATTCTATTGAATTAGCATATAGAATAAAGTATTCAGGATTTCTTAGGGAGGTTTTTAGATTTATAGCTGAAAAACTGAGGCACAGAGATTTTCACTGACTTCAGCAGTATGAGATAATGCATAGCTGATTTGGGAATGAAATTCAAATATTCTGCCCTTGTGGAGAACTCTGTTCCCTTCATAGTTTTTGTTGTATCCGTGAGCTCTAGGTCCAGTGAGACACTCTGCTTCAAAAAATAATGTGAAGAGTGATTGAGGAAAACATCCAATGATTGACCTCTGGCCTCCTCATTCAGCATGCAGAGCATGTCCTTATGTACACAAACACACACACACATATATTCATACATACACACACACACACACACACACACACACACACACACACACACACACACACACACAAGCAGGAACTGGCTGGCTCCAAGGCATTTTATCTCCTTTACCTCATGCTGTTTCCTTTTACTGACATTTCACTCATCAAAGATGAATGCTTCAGTCCTGATCATCCAAGATCCATTCTACAATTTCAATGTGCTAATTCTCTTAAAGAGAAATTATATTCTGAGTTAGCAAATTATCTGCCTCTTTTTTCCCACTGAATTGTCCAAATAAAGGTCCTCAAGGAGAGTCTTGACAAGCATAATTACAACCTGCTCATTTCCCCTTTATTTCATCCACAATTTCCCCAGAGCCTTTTGAGAAGAAAGGCTTAAGGAACATGGCTGGAACCATGGCAGCGCATTCAAGCAGAAGACGGGCATCCTGTCCCTGAAGATGCCCCCATATTAAATGTCAATGTGGTCTTTTCTCAAGCCATTGGCATTTCACCAGCAGTCTGTAGTTTAATGGGAGAATAATGTACATGTACGTATTAAATTCAGAAATGTCAGTAGATTATGTAATTATCTCCTTGAAAAGCAAGGCACTCTTTTAAAATGGCGTATGCCATGCATACTGTGAGCTAATTATGCAGATGTGCCATAAGAGCCACTGATTTTCATTTTAGAGATTCAAACAGTATGTCAAAGAGGCAGACCTATGTTTTCTATTATCTTATGGGAATAAATTGCTCATGTCAGATAATAAAACTTCAGCAACTGTTGTTGAGAAGCTTTGGGTCCCCTTTTAACTTTTATTGCATTTGTTCTTTGACAAGTTCATACAGGTATAAAGTACTTTCTGATTACTGCACTCTCCAAACCTCTTTAGTCTCCTTTCCATTGCTATGAACTCCCTCCTTGCATTCTTTTTCAAACATTCATTTCCTTTTTAAAACCTATTGAGTTTAACCAGGATCATCCTGTGACTATCCATAGGTTCCTTGTGAGCTCCTCAGTATGTACACAGTTAAAGACAGTTATTGCCCATCCCCAAGAATCCTTCAGTAGCCACTAGCTCAACAAGGAGTAGAGCCCCTTTGGCCCCATCTTAATCTGTAATGAATTTTTAATAGGTTCAGTCTTATGTAGACCCATTGCATATAGTGACAACTGCCATGAAGTCATGACAGCACTGGCCACACCATGCCCAGGGGACAGCATTTTACAGCCATTCTCCCTGCCTTCTGGCTCTTAAATTTTTTTCCAGTTCTATCCCAGGATGATCCCTGCAACTTACAAGGAGTAGTATAAACAACCTGTAACAGGCAAATGTTTTCATCCCGTTTTCTTAGAAACATGGTCAATACTTAGAATTTTGCATTCATAAATACATATTCTACATGCACATGGGTTCAGTATATCTGGAGGGCATTTATCACTTAGGATTCTGTTAAGGAAAGGGTCAGATGTCATTATTCATCATGGTTTGTTTTGATTCTAGAGGAGAATCTGATCAACAACTGAAAGAATGATATTTCAGTAAGATTTTCTCTGCTTTATTGTTTGGAGAAGTTTCTTACAGGCTAATAGGGAAACATCATTCTGTTTTGCAGATCTTAGTAGGTTTTGTGTAGTGTGCTTGTGTGAATTTACAATGTCCCTATAGGCTCCAGCTGTTTGAATACTTGCCCCTGTTGGTAGTGCTGTTTGGGGAGGTTTAGGAGGTGTAGCCTTGCTGGAAGGAGTACACCACTGGGTACAAGCTTTGAGACTTTACAGCCCCCTCCCACTTACAGTATTGGTCTCTTTACTTCCTGCTCCGGCTGCCTCCTGCAGTGCCTCTCCTGCCTCCTGCAGTGATGGATTCTTACCTCTCTGGAACCATAAGCCAATAAACTCTTCTTCTATAAGTTGCCTTTTTTATGGAGTTTTATCACAGCCACAGAAAAACAACTAATACATGTAATTATGTCCTCTGGCAGCTTCCAAATGCTGTTTACTGTATGCCAAGAAATGCCAGTTGACATATAGTTATACAGATATTAATTTTAATTTTATTTTCAGTTATTACATTTGAGTTTATTAAGATAAATAATAGTTATTAGTGTTGCTGAAAGTAACCTAAAATTTTCTATATATTCTAGGTACCAAGTTTTGAAGAAACATTTTACAATATTTTTATTGAATCATTGTGTGTTTCATAGAAAATATCTGACTCAATCTTAATCATCTTTGTACCCCTTTACCATCTGTTACCTCCACAATAGACCCTCAGCTGGAATTCATACTTTCTTCCAACTGTGTTAAGGTCTATTGTGTCAAGTTAGCAATCCCCAGTCTTTGTTTAGGAAATATTAATGAAATAGTTAAAAAATATATGACAATGCTATTACATACAAGACACAAATATTCAGAGATAAAAATTATAGGCTAGAATTCCTATAATCCCCCCATATAAACACGAGAGAGAGAGAGAGAGAGAGAGAGAGAGAGAGAGAAAAGTTAATGACTGCGCAAAAGTAAGAAAATGAATAAATCACTTTTATCTGGTGAGATGATTTTTTTTATTTTTAAATTTTTATTCTTTATTTTTAATTATGTATATTATTGAGAGTCTATTTAGGGATATGTACACATGAGTGAAGTTGGCCACATGGGGCAGAAGTATGTGTCAGTGTCTCTAGAACTGGAGTCAAAGACAGTTGCTTGGCCCCCTGTAACCTCTGCGCCATCTCTCCAGGCCCCTGATAAGATGATGATTATAGTCATGCTTTTCTCTTGTGATTATTTTCCAATAAGTTTAAGATTAAGAATAAAGAATTTAATTCTATGCACTGCTGGTTTGCAATAGTCTGTGAGTTGTATTATACTGTATTTTATTATTAACTTAAGATGAGTCATTAAGTGGTCCAAGTAATAATTTGTTTTGTTTTATCAAGACACTACAGTTTGTCTTTTTTTGAATTTGCTATGTTCAAAAAAATGCCTGTACCCAAAAACCTTAATAGGTATGAACATTGGCTTACAAATAAGACGTACAATGGACAGAGCAGGTAAGGAAGCAGTTCATGCATCTGTGTTGAGGCCTCAGACGATTTGAACTTGTTCTGTTCATTAGAGGTTCCTTCTCTGAGAGCTTTGTTCTTTCTCATCATCTTTTTTTGATGATGTGCCTGATCTGTGCCTAAATAATGTTTTCTTTTAAAATAACAATGTGGCTAATATAGTTTCCTTTGCTCAGTAATGAAAGTGATGAATAATCCCCCACTGCCACATGTGGCAGGTCTAAGTGACAAGGCACATCTTAGTATATGAAGCCCCTTCATACTGGTTCATCTGCTAAGTTAGGCTGTGTCTTTTGCTTGGAGGTTTATTTTTAATATTTTAATAATATTTTCTTTATTACTTTAGTTTTATGTATATGAATGTATTGCCTACATGTGAATAATATTAGTTATATGAATAAAGTTATCCTTTTTATTTAGTTATTTGACAGTTTCATATAAATATTTAATGCATTCTGAATAATCTGTCTACCCACTGTCTTTTATCTCTCTCCCATTTCTATCCACACCTCCCATTTCCCTGAGTTTTCCTTTCACCAGATTCGTATTTGCCAGTAAACTCTTTGTGTCTTCTCAGATTGACAGAGCAAATGAAAAATAGTGAACCAGTGTGGTGAATTTGTTTCTATAATTCACTCCCATGTGTGGTTTCTCTTTATAAGAGGAAAAATGAATATTCACATAGTTCTCCCAGTTAGAGGAAATCACAGTTATTTTCATTTTAAATCATAAAGCAAAACGTAAGAGGTTATACATCCTTAAGGAAAACCTAAGACGAGTCTTTATAAATACATTGGAGTAGTACCAGTTCCAGCACTTATGAGGTGGTATCAGAAGGTTCAAGGTCATCCTCAGCCTCACAGAGTTTGAGGTCAGCCAGAGCTACATGAGATGACATCTCAAAAAATAAAAAAACAAACAAAAATAAAAATTAAAACATTAGAACGTAAAACTATACATGATAAGATTCACCTGTCTTTATAGACTTACTGAGCAATATCATTACTAATGTCACAATTTGCAAAATACAGTATTTAATGATTTTTATGTTTCAATAAATATATGTGGTAGTGATCTTATAAAGAAACAAGGTTTGTTTTGGCTTAGCACCTCAGTCTGTGGAGGTTTCATTTGGTTCAGTGATTTGGGGTGGTGTTATGGGCAGCATATCATATATGATAAAACAAAGACACTCATCCCATGGCTAGGATATACAAGAGAGAATAACAAAGAATAAAGAAGAGGAATGGGTTACGATCTCATTGTCCCATCCGAAGACATGCCCCTAAGGAACTGAGGACTTCGCACTAGGCCCTCTCTCATAGGGGTTGTACCATTTACCAAACCATAATGGGGATTAGACTTTCAAACCATGGACAACTGAGGGTCACTTAAAATCCAAATGACAGTAGACATTGATTGACTTATTGACTTTGAAAATATTCATTTAAAGGATGGAATTCATACATGGTTCTATTACACAAAGCCAAGTACACATGGTTGGAGAGATCACAGACCCTAGAGAAGAATCCACTCCTGCCAATTTACTAGAATGATAACATTCCTTACTATACTCTAAATGTACACCCTTATATTTACAGACAGTTATGCCTCTCACTACTCATCAAAGAAGCTTCTTTTTGCAACAGTTGGAGACTATTACAAATTTCCACAACTTGTCAAAATACAAAGAATAAGTGTCTGTGAGGTCCCCAGCAATAAGTGACTCATCTACAGTATAAACTCTACATCCAAGGCTTAGGGAAAATCATGGAAGCTGGGGTGGAAAGAATATAAGAGCCAGAAGGACAAGGGATCTTCTGCTAGCTAATTCATTCTAGACATGATGGGGAAACTATATCAATCTCCATTTTATGCTAGTCTTAAAAGATCTGCGTAATGACAAAATCAGTTTATACTCCGAGGTGAATAGCTGTAGACAATCAATGGATGCTGAGGGTGGGAGAATCACATTTCTCAAAGGACTAGCTGTCTGAGAGGTTATCTAATCTCAAGTGGACAGTCCTAAACACAGTTAAACAAGTACACCAGAAGTGCACCACTAAATAGACTCATTGCATTATATATAAATATATGTATATTTATAAATGTAAGTATATACATATATACATATATATATATATATATATATATATATATATATATATATATATGCTACAATAAAAAGGAAGACAAGAAATTGAGTGGAAATAGCAGAACCTGGGAGGAGTTGGATGATGATGGGGAGGGAAGGAAATAAGGCAAATACTATACTCAGACGCTCTAGAACTGGAATTACAGTTGGTTGTGAGGCTCCATGTGAGGGCTGAGAACTGAATTCAGGTCCTCTGCAAGAGCATTAAGTGCTCTTAATTGATGACCCATCATTCTAGTTCCAGACATTTTTTAATGTTTGTTGTGTGCATGTGTGTGTGTGCATGTGTGTGAATGTCATGTGTATGCAGGTGCCCTTGGAAGTCAGGAGAGGACATCAGATTCCTTGGAGCTGGAGTTACAGACTACTGTAATCTGCCCAACATTTGTGTTGGAAACAGATCTCAGGTCCTCTAGAAGAGCTTCATCTCTTCTTTACCACTGAGTTATCCCTTCAGTGCTTCCATTAAATTTTGTAATTGACATTTCTTAGGTTCAGTAGTTAGATATTTGCCTTAAAGAAAAGTTAGCAATCTGAATGAAATGATTTTAGATTTGTGATCCTAATAGTATCCATGCTGTGGATAGGAAAATGTATTCTGCTTTTGGAAACATTGCTAAATATCAATCAAATTATTCTAGGTCATTAGATTGGTTTTCCATGACTGCATATGAAGAAAGTGGACCATTTAAAATCTTCTCATATGGAAAATGAGAATGTGTCCCCAGCTAATCTAAAAACTACGTAAAAAGTAAGAAATGGAGACAAGGTGCTTTAATATACCCAATTTTAGAATATAATTATTAGAATAGTGCTACCAAACCAGCAAAATAAATAAAACAAGCAAAATACATTGTACATTAGGTATGTGTATATATGTATGTATACATAGAACATGTGTTTTGAAACAAAATCATTTGTACATGTATATATGCACCTATATATATGTAATGTAACACGTTTTTCTAACAGGTATACACTGAAAATTAAACATTGTATACCTTATACAATATGCATAAAACACATTTAACAAGAATGATTTAAAATTTTCAAAACTATTAACTATAAATAACATACCGATGCAGTTAATATTAGTTGCAATATAAGGTAACTCACTAAATCTCAGGTAAATATCAAAATAGGGTTTTATTCTTGCCACACAATATTCATGTGGATTTTTATTATTCAAGGTTTATATTACTTAAAGAGAAAATTTAGAAGCTGAGTCCTCTTCTAATTTATGGCTATTTATTTTTCATTTTTAAAAAGTGGGTGTTTAAAAATCCTTTATTTCACTGTATTTTTAATAGAACTTTTGTGCATTTCCATACAGAGCATCTTAATCTTCTTTATTCCCCCTTCCCCCATTTGCCCCCCACAACACCCCCACGTGATTTCATGCATTCAGTAATATATGTTCAAGTCTATCCAGTCAAGCATTTGTACCAAGATATCCTTCAGTACAACTTTGTCTCCTGGGAATCTAGTCAGCCTATATAGAGTCTCTCCTTTCAAGAAGATCAACTCTCTTTACCCATTCTTAATCTGCTGCCCGGTTTCCAAGATCACCAGTTTGCTGTTAAAAATATAAGGAGGATGATGTTCATGGTCTAAGTTGAGTAGTCCACACATCACCGATGCTCATATTCCTTTGTCTAAAATTTGTCAATTGGCATCATCATTCCCAAGTAAGGCTAAAAAAGAACCTCATATTGTTCCCAAAAGAAAATAATGGCCTTAAGTCTACCTCATAATCCCCTGTACTGACAATAATAAAAATAACAAATTTTACTACCCACTAAAAGCAAATAAGTATCTATATATGTAGTGAAATAACTACATCTTCTGCGTGCTTGGCTTTCTTTAAGGCTTTCCAAGTCATAATTGCTTTAGATCATCATGAGATATAATAATACTTGGGGAAATTCAATGAGTTCCTCTGCCAGCAATAATAGAAGTGAATAAACATTTCAATTTCTGTGCTCTGATGAGATAGATTTTCATTTTAGGCTTCTAATACCATAGCTGAGAAAGAGCTTGTATGGGGGGGGGGCAGAGAGTGTGAACTATACATTCAGCTATACATTCCAGTAATACTAATACTGTTAATATTGTCTTCAGGCTTCAGCTTCTTTGGAGGCGTCTTTTAAAAACTCTGTTCAGTATTTGTGTGTGTGTGTGTGTGTGTGTGTGTGTGTGCGTGTGTGTGTGTGGTTTGAATGTTATGTAAGTTTTAGGTGTTGAAGCCTAACTGGAGAAGTGGGTCCCTGTGCAGGGAGGGCGATATTGAGGTTTGTTACCTCGTCCTGATTCTTGTTAGGTTTCTGCTTCCTGTTTGGAACTGCCATGGGAGGAAGTGAGGAGAAAGTCTGCCCACTGCTGCTACAGCAGTGCCTTCCCTACCTTCATGAACTGAATCCCCCCTTTACCCAGCCTGTCCCACCTAAAGTTGTATCTTGCCAGGTACTTGGTCATAGTGACAAGTAAGTCACACTCCTACTTAGTGCCAATAAGGCAAATATGTACGGCCACCACAGTCGATTTCTTTGATCCATGTCCTTTCTTCCAGGTAACCCATTTATTGTAGTGGCATTTGACCGTCTGATGCCCAGATGGAGTGGAGGTATTCTAGTCATTTCTTACATGAAACATTAGTTAGATCTAATTACTCTTTTTATATTTCTGGATAAGAACCATTAGCATATCAGCATTTTTCTGTAACCCACCAATTGCCTTTCACTCGCTGTAGAGTTAGAGGCCACTAGTTATATAGAAGAAAAATGGTGAAACACATGCTCTTGTCAATCGAACATTGCAGCAAAAAGATGATGAATTTCGTGTATGCATTCTGTGCATATATTCAGGGGAGTGTTTGTTGCGTGTGGGTACACATGTGTGCATACATGTGGAGATCTATATTGGGTGACTTCTTCAATTTTTCTTCACTGTCTTTATTGAGAGAGGGTCTCTCACTGAAACTGGAACTCATATATGACTAGACTGGCTCACCATAAAGCCCCAGTAATCTTTCCGCATTCATATCCCCACCAAGTTGGAAATTCTCTTGTGCCACCATGTCCAGTAATTATATGGCTGCTTATGATCAAACTTGGGTCCTCAGGATTGAGTTGCTAGCACTTAACAGACTAAGGTGTCTCCTCTGCACTAAGAGGTATGTTTTAAGAGGAATTGCACTTGGTTCAATTGAATCCTTTAATTAGTGCTAATTGGAAAGATGTTTTGTGCTTAGTCTGGCTTCAGATTTTGTTCTAATGTTCCTCTGAGTAGTTCCTTGAGCAGTTTTATTTTAAAGTTAGTAAATGCAAAACAGTGAGTTTTGAGTAGGGTAGAATAGTTCTCTTATTTTTAAGACACTCTCCAGACAGCATGGTTTTCCTCTCATGAGCACTGACAAAGGTCTGCCTCCTCATTCCACATTCCCAGTTCAAACCAGTTGCTCTTTTGCAGAGCACATGATATTACAGTTTATTTTTTGCCACTTAAAGACACACTGCACCATACACATCACAGAGTCTCATGGATTGTAATAGATGTGAAAAACTGTTGCTGCTTAGTGTTGTAGATGCAATGTGGTTATGTGAGTTTGCAGTTACGCTAGGGTAAACAAGCTTGTATTTAGACAAGCACATACCCACCTTCGTGGTAAATAGTGTAGTTGCCTACACTTTCAACCAAATGTTCTATACTGGCCTGTAAAGTAGGAGCAACAGACTGTAACACATAGCCCAGTGGAAACCACAATTTAGCACATTATTGAAATCAGCATAAAATGAAATCCTAAAGTATTATAAATTTATTGTTCACAGGGTGAAATTGAGCCCATTTGAAAGAAGAAGTACCTATGTACTGAAATTCTCAGCATATACAGTGAACATTCTAATTTCTTATTGGAAACATTCTCTCATAAGCTAAATACACACCAAGTATTACGTATGCATGTCTGACAATATCACAGTAAGATCTACTTAATAAATAGTAATAAAAACTAGAATATTTCTGAATATCATAATAAAATAATTAGCATTCCTTTGGTGTTCATAGGTTAAACTTATTCTCAATGAAGACTGATCTTACATGGACCTGGAGAGCAAGTCTGTGTCTTCACGTGCCAATAACTACACTTGCTTATTGTGACTTCACCTTTTCTGTTTGTTTTCCCGCTACATGCAAATCCATGTGCAGTTTGTCAAAGAGGAATATGCAGTGTGGACTGAATGAAGATAGAGAGTGGGATTAGAGAATACCTGTTTGGAAAAGACATGAATACTGCTTAATTTGGGATTTCCACGTGTATAATGAGATGGATGTACAGATTTTAAGTTTCCATCTTTCTGTTAGAAAGTAAAACAAGAAGAGGCTACTGAGTTGTCAAGTTCTATATCACAGAGCACAACAATGGCTAGGTCTTTAGTAGTTTTGAGCCGCCTCAATTTGAGGAAGTTGGATTTTAGTTACAGGTGTTCTCTAAGCTGAATCTCCTCACCTGTGAACTATCAGGCTGGAACTGAAGCAGGTGAGCTTTACCTTTCTCCGTGTTTACTGTGGAGACACCAAGATGACAGCTTCAAGTAGGAAAGAGGAAATGGACAGTAATGTCAGCGCGATGGTTTCTCTTTTACATTTTTAATTTAAAAAAATTGCACTTGGGGGCCTGGAGAGATGGCTCAGCATTTAAGAACGCTGGCTTCTCTTGCAACAGAATCCAGCAACCACATGGCAGCATCTAGCATGCATTGCATGTCACAGGTACCTTTACATGCATGCAGGCAATACACTCATACATAAGAATTTTTTAAAAAATCGTACTTGGGTCTGGAGAGATGCCTCAGCAGTTAGGAGTGTGCTCTGCTCTCGCAGAGGGCCTATTTGATTTTCAGCTCTCTGACAGGCTCAGAGCTGCCTATAACTCTAGGAGATTTCATTCCTTCTGTTCCCAACAATTGGCACTGTACTCAGATGTGAACATATGTACGCAAGCACGCACACACATTAAAAAATAAATCATTTTAAAATTAAAATTGCTAGTTTCTTTTTTTCTTAAGCTTGAAGACAGTTTTGTTTGAATTTAAAAAGAAAGAAAAGCAGGACAGGCAAGCTTTACATCTTGGCAGCTCCCAAAAGGAGGCAAATAGAGAAGAAAAGAAAAAGCACCGCAGCATTTACGTTAAACTGGCATGGAGATCAGCCTCATGGCAGCAGGCAGCCACATGGCAAGAAGTGGGGCTCTAGAGCAAGACAAAGGAAGCCCAGAATGTTAGGAGAAGCATGCTTTAGAACAAAAGTAGAAAGAACAAAAGAAAATGCTACTTTTTTTGAGTAATTCAGAAAAGGAGATTTACACAGACTTACTCAGGTCCCACAAGTTAACGCCCATACTTATTGTTTTATGTAGTGGTAATAAAATATGCACGAGTACTAGGGATGTAGGACTAAATCAGATAACCCAATAATGTGCATAGTGCTTCCAAGCTCAGCTGAACCCTAGACAACCCCACCTTCTCATTTCCTACTGGATCTCAGCTCCTCTTAGTATTTTCACTCAGATAGTTGGCAGACTGGACAGAGAGGGAATGTTAAGAATCTTGCAACTATAGCCCCTAAATAACCCGTCTCTAATTTACCACAACCATGTCTACCCTTCCCTGGAAAGAACTGAATTGAATGGGAGGAAATTATCATGGCTTTCTCATGGCTTTGCTAGGTAAATATATGGAATGTTCTTTGCAGTCTAAGTAAGGCAGAATTATCTTTATCATCCGAGTCCTTTAAGGAATATGGTGGTTTATGTCTCTGTTACTCAGATTATCTCATATGTTATTCACTAAAATGCTATCATTTGCTCCATATAGCACTCTACATGTTGGGTAGTGGCTATCTCTGATACCATCAGCTCAAGGTTATAAGTCCTTGAATACATCAGATACGTTACTTACTTTTCTCTTAGTTTATGTGTTTCTGCTCTTTTATTAGATTTTATTACCTTTATTTTTACTTTACATATGCATGCATTACCTGCATGTCTGTAAGTACACTTGTGTCGTGCAATTCCCTTGGAAGTCAGAAGAAGACATAAGATCCCATGGAAATGGAGTTATGGATAGTTGTTAGTCACCATGTGGGTGCTGGGAATCCAGCCCAGGTCTTCTGCAAGAGCAGTCAGTGCTCTTGACTGGTGACCAGTATGTCTCTAGCACCCTTCAGTTAGATATCTTATTGTTTTATCAAGTATTTAGTCATGTTTGTTTTTTACAGTCATTCAAATTGTCTTTCAATTCTTCTACATTTTCATTTTCAGTAATCTTCATTGATTCTTTGAGAATTTCATACAATATATGTGATCATACTCAGACCTCCTCCCTCAGAGCCCCTCTATCATCTCCTTTCAGACCCCCATTTATTAACTTAGCCCCCTCACGTCATCTCATCTCTTAGTTTAAGACCTGTCAAGTCTAATTGTGATCCTCAAATGCTCTATATATCGGTCGATAATCTGGGAGCCTGATCAGCCTACCTGACCTTGCATCCTTAAAGAAAGCTTACCTTCCCTCTCCCAAATGCTATCAATTGCCAATGATTCCTCTGCTGGACAGGAGCGTCTTGCTCACCTCCTCCTTCTATGCTGGATTTTTGTCTTGTTTGATGTTTGTTCAGGTCTTCTGCATACTGTCACAAATGTAATGGAAGAGTACTTTTATTTTTATTCACTTGCATTTGCTTATGCCTGTGAGTCATATGTGCACAGGTGTGCAAGTGTAGAGGAAGCTATATCAGTTTACTCTTCATTACTATGATAAGCATCATAACCCACACAGCTATAGCGGGAAGAGTTTGGTAGGACTTACACTTTCTGAAAGATGAGAGCCCATCATAGCATAGGAAGCAAGGCGGGAAGAGGCTGGAGCAGAAAGCTCCAAGCTCATCTTCAACTAGGCAGAGGGGCAGAGAGCAAGCCAGAAGCAGGGCCAGGCCCTCCACCTCCACCACAGTGATGTGCTTCTTCCGGCTAGGTCACACAGGCTAAATATTCCTTGACCCTCTCTAGGCAGTGTCACTGACTAACCTAATGTGTGAGCCTCTGGGTGACTCTTCTCATTCAAACCACCTAAAAGCCTGGAGGGGGTGTCATATTCCTTGGTGCTAAAGATACAGGTAGTTTTGAACTACATAAATAGATGCTGGGAACCAAACTTTGGTCCTCTTCAAGGAATAGCATATACTCTTAATTGCTAAGCCATCTCTACAGTCTTTCCCATTTCCTTGAAAACACTATTCCCTATGAATAATGTGGTAATTTAATGCATTGTTTTCTAATACTTCCTATCTATTAATGGTTTGCCTCATTTATTTACTTTGTCCTTCGGTCAAACAATGGGGATTTTGGATTCTACAGGAATGGAAAATCAAGGTGAGCTCTGGCAGGCAGCATTGATTCATTGCTTTATGCTCCTGACTGTGACTGCAATGTGACTGGCTACTTCCAGTTGGTACAACTTATATTTCACACAAGGGTGGACTATAACCTGGACTTGTGAGCCAAATGCACCTCTTCTCCCTAAAGTGCTGTGGTCAGGGTATTTTATCACAGTAACATTAAGGGGAACTAAAAGGAAGCCACAACAGCCTTGTTATTAGGGGTATCACCTAATTATGCCTAATGCAATAATGCAGTGTGAGATAACAAAGAAGCCAGCATATGTTTGCCTTTACCAAAAATGAGCCTGTGTTATAGTCACTCGCTATTTTGACAGAACCACTATGAAATCCCAGTTTTCAAAGATGTCAGTATCCTAGAAAGTAATAGTTCTCTCCTTACTCCATTAATTTTCTAAATTGAGAAGTTCAAAAACAGAGATCACAAACACTGACAAAATTACACATACAATCAGAATACATCACGGTAAGTGAAAATAGGAAATATTTTTTTCGGGTTTTGAAAAGTGCATAGCCCAAACATATTTTAATCTATAATTTTTATTCTTTGGTGTATGTAGATTTCAGCCATCCCTCACTGACCCCTTTTTAATTCCTCTCAGATCTAACTCCATTCCATCCTAACTCAAGTCTTTTCCTCCTCCTCCTCCTCCTCCTTCTCCTCTCATCTACTGAGTTAAATTAGTACTGTCCATATAGACACAGAGCTCATCAACTGGAAACCTACCATGTGCCACACCCCTACAGAAAACTAAATCTCCCTATCCCACTGACCAACACCTGTCAATAGCTCCTCAGCTGGGTATGGGCTTCTTGAGACCCTAAATCCCTCCACACTGAGGTATTGACTGACTTGATCTTGTGCAGGCAACCATAGGTCCTGTGGATTCCTGAGTGTAACAGCTCTGACTTGTCCAGAAGACAGTATTTTGCAACAATCTTCCCTGACAGCTGGCTCTTACAGTTTCTGGCCCCTTCTTTATGATGTTCCCTGAGAACTGGGCTGAGGGTGTGAGATATAGATGCGCCATTTATGGCAAGACCTCCACAATCATTTGTTCTCTGAACTCACTGCAGTTGTGAGTCTCTGTGTTAACCTATGTCAACTATATAACGAAGCTTTTCTGATGAGACATGAGGGATGAGAGTTGCACTCTCTGGGCTTAAGTAAAAGTATTTAGTATTTGATATTATGTTCCATAAGTAAGATAATATTAGTAGGGCCTATCATCTCCCCTGCCATGGGTTCTTGACCAGGCTTGCGAGCTGTGGTATTTCAGGTGACTTGTGGCTTGCTTGTGTGGGAAAGAGGGATAGATATGCTGTTCCCAGGTATTGGACTGTTCTGTAGCATTGAACTTTCTGGAAAAATAGCATGTCAGTGTATTACTGTATATCCTCACCATAGACGACACTTCTGTACCCCAGAACAGCAGTGTCTGTGATAAGTTCCTCTTCTTTTGCATGGTTGCCTCATTGTGAATAGGATTGAAATGATTGGAATATGCTCTTCATCTCATGCATTTTACAGCAAAACTGCCATTAGCTGCCATGCTTAGTTTTAAATGATTTTTGCCCCTTTTGTTGTGTTTTGACTAGTGTTCACCCTGGAATGTCCATCTGTATAGAACTCACTACGTTTGTTTAATTAGTAATCAAAAGAGAATGGACGATAATTGCTCCCAACATTGTATTATGCACTTCTGAAGTACCGGCTTTATTTGTATCACAATGGGAGTGCACATGGATCGAAACTTTGTTGCCTCTGGTGTTTTCTGGATCTCTAAAAACATATGGACATTAATCATGATGTTGACTAATGACTAGAATTTGGAGTAAACTTTAGAAGTTTACCCTTTGGAACATTTCTGTGGACTACCTTTCTTGATAACCTCTATGAAAATCTTTTGATTTCTAACCATTATAGATTTCAATGAAAACAGACCACAGGAACTACAGTCTTAGGAACTGATGAGAAACTTTTAGCAGTTACAAGAATAGCAACTTGTGTTGACAGACTGTATAGCATCTGCATTTACTGACCTTCTGATTTCTCTCTGGAACAGAATGAAGGTTCCGATGCCTATTGGAGTTAACAAGATGTTTGAAAGCTATTAAAAGCTTTGTTAGCAAATTAGGTAGTTCTGGATAAACCGCTAAAAGGAAATTGGCAGTTGAGATATATGTGCTCAAATTATTATTTAGAAAAGGAGATGGGGCTGAAAAGATTGCTCAGTAGTGAAGAGCACTTAAACTGCTTTTGAGAGAACCTGAGAGTGGTTCCCAGTACCTACACTGTATGGCTCCCAGTTGCCTGTAATGTAGATTGCAAGGGATTCTCTTCTAGTCTTCAGGGACACGTGCACTCACATATACAGATACATGCAAATACACTAATTAGAAATAAAGACGAAAAGAAAAGGAAAAATAAATATGAGCCGATTTTGGTTCCTGAAACTTTAGTTGCCTAACTATATATCAAGCCGAAATCATTCCATAGTACACATCAAATTTATCATTTTTATAGATTGAAATCACAAATAATAATTATTATTAAGTTACGAAAAACAATGCATACGTTCTGGGTATTAACCTCGGGATATTTTCTTTTGCCCTTTTATGTCTACGCTGTGTCCAAGGCTTAAGGCTGTAGATGACCAATTTTGCCTCCCTGATGCCTCAGTGCTGGATAGCTGTAATTGCCAACTTGACACATCTGGGTAGAGGGAATCTTAACTGAGGAATTCCATCCATTGAATTAGCCTCTGGCCATGTCTGTGGAACAGGTTCTTGATTGTTGAGTGCTGTGGGAGAGCTGAGCACGCAGTGGGTGCTCCCACCCCTGGGCAAGTGGTCTTGTGTAAGAAAGCAGAGTGAGCACAAACCAGAGGGGTTAGCCAGTAAGCAGCACTCGTTCATGGTCTGTGTTCAGCTCCTGCCTCCAGGTTCCAGCCCTGAGTCCCTCCCTTGGGACTCAGTAATGAACTGGGAGATGTCAGATAAAATAAGTTGGTTTTGGTCAGTGTTTTTATCACAGCAATAGAAGGTTACTAAGACAGCCCTCAAGGTTGGATCCGCAAATGAGCACTGTATTTGTGAATCTGTAAAATTCCAGCCTGCAAAGAGCTGTTCTCTTTGGGCTCTTGACCTATCTGCTTTTTCTGCTGTCTTTCATTTCTTTTTTTAAAAGATTTATTTTTATTTGTTTATGTGTGTATGCCACATGCATACAGTGCCAATTGAGTCCCAACAGGCATGAGATGCTCCGGAGGTGAGGTTATAGATTTCTGTGAGCCACCTGATGGGGGATGCCACCTCGGTTAACAGCTAAGCTACCTTTGCTGCCCCTTTGTTTCTCATTTCTTTATGAAACAAATTATAGTGGTTTATTTATACAACAATACATGTAAGTGACTCAGATAGACCAATTAAAGGCTCCCTGAGAGGCCTCCATGATTTAATAATTGGTAAAAAGTGGATGACAGAAATGACGAGCCCAAAGGCCATCTCTCAAAGGACGTACAGAGCACTGTCACAGCCTTCTTTTGTATTTCAGGTGACAACACTTGTCAACACCAGCAACAAAGGTCCGTCTGGCAAAAAGAAAGGGAGGTCAAAGAAGGCCCATGTCCTCGCAGCCTCCGTAGAGCAAGCCACTCAGAACTTCCTGGAAAAGGGTGAGCAGATTGCCAAGGAAAGTCAAGACCTCAAAGAAGAGCTGGTGGCTGCTGTAGAGGACGTGAGGAAACAAGGTAGAGGAAATAATGACATGTGCTGCTGTGGGAATGGGGAAATGCTTCCTAGAAGCAAGAGACACTTCCTTAGATGCATAGCTTGCCTTGTTCCCCCATCTACACTTTTCATTTTTAATATTGCTTGGAATGCATAAATGGAGGTTTCGTTATTGTAGCACAGATCCACATCTGTTGTCACTTGAAAAGCTTCGTGTTTCTGGCCCACGATAGATGAAAGCAGATTCTTTTACTAAAGTCATGCTTTAAGGATGATGGAGTTGGAAGAACTCACATGTAAGAATCACTGAACACCCAGCTTCTTAAGTAGGATAAGAGAGGAGACGATGCAAAGCCATGTAAAACAAATGTTCTGTATAATTCTCGGTTTTGTTATTTCTGTTACCACTAGTGTCTCAGCAGATTGCTATGCTGGGCATAGCTAGACCTCAAGTTGGGATTGGACTCTTATTAGATGTTCTCCCTTAGCAGCATGTATAGTGCACTTCAGAGCTTTGAGAGCTAGCTTGGAAGGGAGGAGGCTTCCAGGGCAGGTCCCACTCCATTGCTCCAAATCCTGTGTCTGTAGTATGTCCTGTCTTCAGCAATAGAGTCTAACCTTCAAGATATGGGAGACAATCAAGGGCTGTGGCAATAGCCTGTGTAATTTTTAGAGTCTCTGGGATTACCCTGGCCGATAACTCAAAGGAAGGTTTCTCCTCTCTGGCACTGTTTCTTCTTATGTAGCCTTTAGCTATGTACATGGAACCATGTAGAGATAGTATATGTGCAAATTTTCAGTAAGATTTATAAGTAGTATTTTTCCTTCTGGTTTTTCATACCAGCTAAGCCTTATATATCTCGCCCCTCTCCATCTACCCCTCCCTCCACTCTCCCCAGTTAAAGTACCCCTATTCGCTCCATTGTACCCTTGATAATATCTGCTATAGCCGCCATCTCTTGATCTCCTTCTTCGCCTTTACCCCATAGTTCCTTGTATAACCTTTCCTCTCCTGCCTCCATTTAAATACCTCCATTTTACACATTTCCCCCTTTGTAACCCATTCTCTACCGTTTTCCTCTCTCAGGCTCCGTCTCTTTACCTCTCAGATTCCTTTCCATTTTCCTGGCTCCTGAAGTTCCATCCGGATAATGAGTATAATTAGGTACTAGGATCCACAAATGAGAGAGAACATACATTATTTGTTTTTCTGAGACTGTGTTATTTCAGTCAGCAACCTGTGTGCCTTAACTGCTGTTTATGTGTTCATTTACACAATGGAGTTTTCTACTCAGTGACCCTAAAGACGAAATTATGAAATTTGCAGGTAAACAGATGGCACTGGAAACATCTCCGGTTTTTGATGAACCGCTCCTCTGCTTTCTGTAACAGCTACCACCTTACACTTACTAAGTAATGCATTTGCCTTGGTTTTTCCCACATCCTTGCCAGCTGCTCTTTTCACTGCTTTTTTGTTTTTTCCTAGTAGCCTTCATAATTTGTGTTAGGTGATAGCCTTTTTTTTTTCTTATTTAATTGCTAAGCATCTTTTGCTCCCTCATCCAAAAGTTGTATACCTTCTTTAGAGAAATGTCTATTCCATGAAATCAGAATAGATACTCCCTCCCCAGCTTGGTCCATGCTCTGCATTTCTTTCAGTCGATACAGCACACATCTATCCATAGCAGAAATTTACTGTAATGCTTACTTCTGTTTCCTTATAAATACAGTCTGTTTAAAGCACCATAGGCTTTGACTCCTACATACCTATCTCAAGAGTCTCTTCTTGCCACAGGCATCCCAAGTCACCGTGTCTACCTCTTCTGGGAGTTTATATGTGCATTCGCTTTCATGCCCTTGAGACTGACTCACTTGGCATATCCCAGCTCAGACAGCACTTCTCAAAGATGCTTTGCAATAACTCCAA
This sequence comes from Eospalax fontanierii, assembly GCA_035773235.1. Classification (NCBI taxonomy): domain Eukaryota; kingdom Metazoa; phylum Chordata; class Mammalia; order Rodentia; family Spalacidae; genus Eospalax; species Eospalax fontanierii. The sequence continues at coordinate 44,756,499 of CM069547.1, read as the reverse complement.
AGCCTCCAAGAGATTCTCTTGGGTCTGCCCACCTTTCTGAGTCAAGACTTGGAAAGGCATAACTTTTACTTTTTCTTCTCTCCTGTCTCTTTCTTTTAAAAAAGAAAGTATACGGAGCTCAAGTATTCTTTCTCTAGTACTTTGGGATTTTCACTATTTCTTAAAGCGCCCTTGCTGACATGTGCTTAATCCACATGCCAGCTTAATTCCAATGCTATGGCTTTTTCTCTTTCTCTTCTGCAACTCTGTCCTAAAGGCAGCTTGGGAGATTTGTAGCTTTCCACTCTGGGATTTTTTTCTTTTCTACTCTAATGAAACTGTCCTTGACCTTCTCTTTAAGTTCTTAAATTTTTTTATTAACAAGACCAAGAACCCCAATGGGGGACCCAAATATCCCCAGTAAAATGTGGAGATCCAAAGTCTACCATCTTTTGCAGTTCATAGCTGAATGTTTAGTATGATGAATTACTAAGCTTCCTTCCACACGCTCCTTTTTTTTTTCCATTTTTTGTGTGTGATGTGAATTTGTGTGCATGCATGTCTGTGATGTGAATATGTGCACATGCGTGTCTTTGCATCTTTACTGGAGCCTGGCGGGGGGGTGTACAATCAGGTAAGTGCCTAAGCTGTGGAAGGTTGATATCAGGACTTATTGTCTTTCCTCTCCCACTTTATTCATTGAAGGAGTGTCTCTCGGTCAGTCTCAGAGCACTCTGAAATGGCTAGCCCTGCTAGCCAGCTGGCTTTGGAATTCTCTTGGTTTTGACTTTCTAAGGTTGGAATTATAAGCAGGCCACCACACCCACCAGATATTTGCATCGATATATGGAGATCAGAACCCCAGTCTTCACCCGTGTGCAGCAAGAGCTTTAACCACTACACCATCTCTCTAGTCTATGACTATCACCATGCTTCAATTTAATTCATTTTCTCCTCTTCCCTTAGAAGTTAACTTCATTTACATGGCACTGATTCAAGTTTTTCTTGAATTGGACATGTCAAATGCTCTCTAGTCCATCTAATGTGAACAGAGTATATTTGTATATGTATTCTGGGAATATGCATGCCTTTTTGTTTGGGGTACATTCGAAAGTATTCTGAAGTAAAGATAGCCATTTTTTCATGCATTTGTGCCCTAGATAAATTGCTTTGCTGCCAGTGTCTTCTTACATATAGTAATGTGCACACACATATAGTAATATGCACACAGATATAGTAATATGCACACATATATAGTAATGTGCACACACATAAAATGCACACTCAGTGCACTCCGTTTGACAAATGTATACATGTGAGAACCCCTCCATGTTCTTAATGTAGTGAACAGATTGCGAATGCTCTGCTTGGCTTATTCCCCTCTATGTCTCCTTTGGTGACATGTTTTCCTGTTTAGTTTCCTCAGCAACCACATAGGTTTTCCTTCTCTTTTTCGTCTTCTAAATTAATTACACGGGATGCAGAAAATAATGTTTTAGTTGTCTTAAACTTATAAGAAATGGTCTATTGTCGATCTAATAGAATAACCAATTGGCTGGATCTCCCTAGGGTATGAGGATAAATGATGCAGTCTGAGGACAGCCTGCAGTGGTTGCTTTCTGAGAACATTCTAAGCTTCCTTTATATTACCCATTTTCTGTTACAGAAGTGATGCTTATTGGCTGCCAATTGGAAGTTCAAGTCCCAAATTCAAGTTACATTGCTATAACATACAAAATTGTGATCTAACTAATGGAAAAATCCTTTAAGCTCCCTTTTGATGTCCTTTTTGACTCAGATGTCTCTGTCACCCCCCAGTACCAGGAGTGTGCCTCCTATTCTATTCTCTCCTCTATCCCCTTCCTTAATGAGTCAGTTCTTTATTGTGTGGTCTTTTTAGCCCATCTGGCTTATTTCAGTCTTTGTATTGACCTTCATATTTTATTCATAAATTTGAGCCTGAGCCGAGAGAAACCTGTGAGGAAGAGTTGTAGAATAGAGCCAGGGGTATGTAAGTATTAGACATTTTAAAACTCAGTATCTTTCTTTCCATCATGTAAATATACTTACTAAAAGAGAAAAAGATTATACTTTGAAATATGCAAACATTGACATTTAGAGGTGATAGCTTCTTTTTAAGTATCTTTTTCAGTGTCCATTTATGAATTATTTCTTTCATAATATTTAGTTTTAACAAAAACTAATTAGTTTTCCTATCTCCCTTTCCTCCCCCTCCTCCTCCTCTTCCTCCTCTCTCCCTCCCTCCCTCCCTCCCTCCCTCCCTTCCTTCCTCCCTTTCTTCCTCCCTCCCTTCCTCCCTCCCTCCCTCTCTCCCTTCCTTCCTTCCTTCCTTTCTTCCTTCCTCCCTCCCTCCATCCCTTCCTTCCTTCCTCTCAGTTCCTTCTTCTCCCCCTTCCTGTTCTTCTCCCTCTTCCTCTCTTACCCTGTCTCTTTATTTCTGCCTTTTCCTTTAAGGACTGATCCACGTGCTAGGGAAGTGATCCACCTCTGAACTTTATCCTAACTCTTTTATGGGTTTTAAAATAAAACGTTAAAAGCATTGTCAATCTTTTTTCAGCATGAGGAGATGCCAGAAGTTTTACGTGTTCTTTTCCAGATTTTTGACACAGAGCCATTTAAATTCGTTCTTTTGAAACTTCAGAATTGCTGGTGGTCTTAATTATTTAATATGGTAAAGTTATACATAAAATGATGTATTTAAATTGTGCTATTATAGTTATCTCAACATGGTTAAATTTAGTGTTGTTTAAATTTATTTATCATATGAACAGATATTATTACTTTAGACCTAGGCTGCATGCCCAATTTTATAAAGTGCTTATGATGCATAGGAACTGTAATTTTTCTGTTGAATATTCTAATAAAAATGTTTACTTTGAAGTTATACTGTATAGAGAATTCTTTGAGTAGTCATCCTAAAATAAAATGGAGCAAAAATATTTTTTCAAAATTGATATCAATGTATTCAAAATCTGGAACTTGGCTGGCTTATGCTTAAATGAAGGTAATTATTCTAGTGTGTGTGTGTCTGTCAACTGTCTGTTTTATCTTAAATGAAATACTGAGTAGCTATGTATCATCTTCCCAAGCAAGGATTAAGCAGTGATAGCTGCACTGTCTTTCTGTCCTGAGGATTGATGCTTAAACATATGTAGAGCGACTGTGAGTAAAGATGCTTTCCTGGGATGTCTGTAGAGACTTTGAAGCTACCTTGAGATCCCAAATTCTAATATCACTTTGACAAATAACTACATGATGTCAACTAAATCACCTGACTACTTGAGTCAGTTTTTTCATTGTTCAAATACAGACAATACTCTTATTTACCACAGTTGGTTGCTTGCATTCAAAAAGTTCACAAAGAGTTTTAAAACTTAAATGTTAGGCAAGTGAGATGACTCTGAGTAAAGGTAGCTGCCAATGCTGATGATGAGCTGAGTTTCGTTCCCGGGATCCACATGGTGGAAGTGACTGATAACAAGCACGGGTTGTTCTCTGACCTCCACAGCATGGACCTGGAAGCAAGAGAGCAAGAGGAGAGAGAGAGAGAGAGAGAGAGAGAGAGAGAGAGAGAGAGAGAGAGAGAGAGAGAGGAGAATAATGCAAAAGAATTTAATGTCACACAATAGTCATATTAGTTTTTCTTTCCTCTCCTGCATTTTTTTTCTTATTTTGTGAGCCAGTGAGATATTGTAGTTGATTATATGAGTTATATGTGAGGGGCTCTTTGTAGTTGTATTTGCAACTTACTAGTGACCACATCATTAAAGAAAATTACCACCCTTCTCCAGTAACACAAGGAAGTTAAGCATTAGGGGAGCTCCAGACAAAGAAAGATATATAGCTGGAATTAACACAAAGGATTGATAGAGAAGCTAAGTGTTGATTGAAAACTCATTAAGAACAGTGAAGTAAGAATTTCAAGTCATCCCCAAAAGCAAAGAGAAAAGACTGTTGTGAGGAAGACCTAATTTGATGAGGTTTTATATTCAAGTTCAATTTGAAATATATTAAGATGCTGGGAACGGTTCAGATTGAGAAAGTTTGAGGACTCAGTTATTATAGGCAACATATGGAGGAAAGGAAAGAAGCCAGGAAGGAAGGAAGGAGGGAGGGAGGGAGGAAGGAAGGAAGGAAGGAAGGAAGGAAGGAAGGAAGGAAGGAAGGGAGGGAGGGAGGGAGGGAGGGAGGGAGGAAGGAAGGAAGGAAGGAAGGAAGGAAGAAGGAAGGAAGGAAGGAAGGAAGGAAGGAGGGAAGAAGGAAGGAAGGAAGGAAGGAAGGAAGGAAGGAGGAAGGAAGGAAGGAAGAAGGAAGGAAGGAAGGAAGGAAGGAAGGAGGGAAGAAGGAAGGAAGAGGATGAAAAGAAGAAAGGCAGAAATGGAGGGAGAAAGAAGCTAGATAAATAGTTTGCTCCCCCATGATGTGTTTTGAAATACTAACAAGCCAACCTTATGAAAGTTCACTGACTTGGAGCATGGCCGATGTATATATGTTGATCATGTGTGGTTACCATAGCAGAGGAACCTAAACACATTTCATTTCTTTTGTGATTTATAATTATGCCGAACACAGTGGGAAGGGAAACAAGAAACTGAATGCCACAGACCCAGTAAAGAGGATTCTTTACAAATAAAGGATTCCATTTTATTGAAGGAAAGACAGAAGAGTAACATTTGCTCTTGTTTGGGTCACAGGTGGCAAGATTGGGACATCTTAAGGGACAGTAAGGGCAAAGTTGAAGCCAGTTAATTTTAAACATTGATAGATAAGTAGTCCTGCCTAGCAGATGGCAATGCTACAAGGATGGGACACAGTAGCAAACCAGATCGATTGATAACTGTCATTGTCTAAGAATCTTTTGTTTCTTCACTGTGTAACACCATCTGTTGAAAATGGAATGCACACACACACATATATATATATATATGTATATATATATATATGTATATATATATTTGGGAATCTTCTTCAACTTGAAGTAAATCCAAAAACTGTGCTTTGAATGATAAGCATTGTTCTTCATTTTTTTTTTCCTCAATAAGAAAATCTACTTAATGACTCAACAGAGCCTTTGATCCTATGCTGCAGGATTTATGTGGCATCCTTGATCTCCAACTTGGCCATCCCACTATTATATCACATGACTTCTTTTTTGTTAAAATATTTTATTTATTTTTATTTTTTAAATACTTATTTTTATCTTATGTGTATGAGTGTATTGCCTGAAGGTGTGTAAGTGTACCTATGTCATGCAGTGTCTGTGGAAGACAGAAGAAAGCATCGAATCCTCTGGAACTGGAGCTATGGATATTTGTTAACCACCATGTGGGTGTTGAGAAACCAGGTCCTCTGTAAGAGCAAGCAGTGCTCTTAACCATTGAGCAATCGCTCCAGCCCCTTACTATAATTTTATGTGTATGAGTGTACTTCCTGTACATAGGTAAGTGCATCTGTGTGGTGCAGTGCCCTTGGAGGTCAAAAGAAGGCATGGGATCCACTGGAAATGGAATTATGAATGGCTGTGAACCACCATGTAGGTGCTGGTAACTGAAACTAGGTCCTTTGCAAAAGTAGCCAGTTCTCTAGTTCTCTTAAATACTGAGCCATCTCTCCAGCCCGTCATATTTCCTGTTAAGCCATGGAGCTGTGTCATATGTTTCCTGCCTTGATTTGACAACCCAGCACTCTGATAGCCCATTTTTTTTTCTGGACAGATCAAGAATATGAAGACATGGCCCTACAATCAAAGGGTATAGACCAAGTCGTATGTGCCTGTGCCCTCCCTTTAATGGAGAATATGGTGCAAAGTGACAGAGATACAAGTAAAAGAAATGTTGCTTTCATGGAACCATTTGCCAAGCCAAAATGATGGTGTTCCATCTACTGCCCATGCCAAAGGGCTTGAGTTCTGTCTGGATTAAACTCACCTCCAAGGTGAATTGATAGAGGGATATCAAGTAGCTAACTGCTTTATTTTTACCCAATTAATTTTTACTGAGTCACTGGTAACCAGTGGGTTGAGTCAGAGAAAGAAAAGCAGAAGACGAGAGAAATAGGTCCTTCACAGCTCTGGTAACTCTTCCTTTCCATCCACTTTGGCAGCTTGGTGTGAGTGGAATCAGGCAGGCATTCCATGGGAAACCCCACTTGAGGCAAACTGTGAGCCCTAGCCAAGAGCTGGTTAGAAACTGATCTAGGTCACACTCTAGCAAGGTTCTGCCACCCCTCTTCCAATTTCCCTGTAAAGGAGCAAAACACCCATGTCTAAAGAAGTCCCCTCTCACTTGAAGCACTTCCCAAAGGGATGGGTGTATCCTCTTCTGAGGAAGAGCGGTGGGAACTGCCAGAATGCTGCTCCTCCTCTGTGTGTGCCGGTTTTCTAGTGACTCTTGCTTTGAGCCTTTACTGTCTTCATACTCTGAATGCAAGTGTCTTTTAGAGATCCTGGCTTCCATTTTCTGTGCTGTGTGCGGATTCTTTTGGCCACGTACCCAGTTTCCCTAATGTAGATGAAAGATCATCATGGTCTAGAATGTACTTCTATTGACCATGGTGTGAAATTCCATTTTCTTTATGAATGGGGGTGGGTGCAGGTTTCCACTAAATATATATGTGTGTGTGTATGTGTGTGTGTGTGTGTGTGTGTGTGTGTGTGTGTGTGAAGACCCAAGATCAACCTCAGGTGTTACTCAGGAGCTTTTCACCTTGTTTTTGCAGACAAGGTCTTGCATAGACCTGTAGATTTGGCAGCCTGAGTTGCCTGTACTTTTTAGAGTCTTTTTGCTTTTTGCCTGTCTCTGCCTCCCAGCACTGGAATTACCTGTGTTTACCACCACAATTTTTTTTGAATGTGGATGCTATGGATAGAATTCATGACCTTAAGTTTGCACAGCAAACACTTTATTTATCCACTAACTTATCTTCCCAGCCAGTGTAGATCATATGTGCTTTTATAGTGATACTATCTGGGCTAGGGTTGTAGCTTATTAGTATGTGTATGCTTAACAGGAATACAATTCTAGATTTAATATCCAGAACCCTAAATAAGAAACAAAACACGTAAGCAAAACAAATCACAGCAATCCAGGATTCTAGGAAAGGATGAAATCAATTTTCAGAAGTTTTAACATCAAAGGTTTGAAAAGAAACCAAAATATATGTATGGTACTGAAAACATAAAAGAAGGACGACTGTGAAAGTGTCGGGAAGGAAAAATGCCTTGTGAAAATGCCATTTACCTTTGAATTCATTTTAATGCAAATTTTAACATTTTTTGTGTTTTTAACTGTTGCATATTTTGTTACATAAAACATACTGTTTGCCAAAATTTGCATTCGTTATGGGCCCAGTGGTCTTCCAAGTCCACATAATGCCTGTATTGTAAGAGGCTTAAAGGGGATGGCTGGTTATTCTTTTGACTGTCCCTCCTTCAAGAGCCCTCCACTTCTAAAAGTGCTACAGTCTTTCAGCAGAATAATGACAACAGTTACTCCTGCTTATTGACTGCCACTCCATTTGTCAAATGCTGTTCGTGGGTTCTCTCCAAACCTGCTAACAATCAGAAGCATTAGTTTCCATTCATATTACATGATGCAGTTGATGAAAGTGTTCTGTGTATTAATTAATCCAAAACCTATTTCTAAACATTTACTTTGTGCAAGCAATGTTTTATGTGTCAAGAATTTAAAATAAAGAAAACAGACCTTCCCTGCCTATGCCAAAATGACACTCAGAGATGAGAGATGCGAATTATTGAAAAGTTATAGATTAATACTTTCTATTAGTGCATATATGGTTTGAAACGGAAACACCAAAAGCATGACACATGACAGAGAAAGTTGATAAAATAAGCTTGACAGCTAAATGAAACCAGAGACTGGAGAGATGGTTCAGCATTTAAGAGCACTGGCTGCTCTTGCAGAGGACTGGGTTTGATTCCCAGCACACATGTAGTGGCTAACAACTATTCATAACTCCACTTTCAGGGGATCCAATGCTTCGTCTAACCTCTGTGAGCACTGCAAAACAAGAGTGCACTTACTAATATTCAGGTAATATAGTCATATACATAATATAATAAAAATAAAACAATATTTTAAAATGAAACTATGGGGCTGAAGATGGCTCAGGGTAAATACAACCTAAATTCCATCTCTGGTACCCACATAAAGGTAGAAAGAGATCCAGTCAAAAAGTTCTGCTCTGACTCCCCCCCCCCCCCGCCACACACACACCATGCACACACACAGTAATATTAAATAAGCTTTTTGAAAATGTTTGCTTGGTGAAAGAAAATGCTAAGAAAATTAAGGGAAAGCACATATGGGAAAAAATGTTGGTATATTACTTCTCAAATGAAGAAATTGCATCCGCTACACACACTCTTAAAACTCAACAGTGATCACAAGCGGCCTAATTTTAAAACTAAATAACTGATCCTAAGATGCATTAAACTAAGAAGAGAATAACATGTTCCTCTTTTGTGATTGAGGAACTGCACATGTAAACAATATTTGACTGCATTGTTACCAGAATCTCTAGGAGCTCCGAAGCTGATGAATGCACATGCCAGGCAAGATTCAGTGTCTCAGATGATCCACTTGTATGAAGTCACAGACAGTTAGATGCTCCTGAAGACAAATTACCAGATTTCTAAAACTTGAGTATGAAGACTGGAGAGATGGTTCAGTAGTTAAGAGCACGTGATGCTCTATCAAATGACCCATGTTTAGCTCCCATCACCCAAATTATGGCTGTTTATAACCAACTGTAATCCTAGTTCCAGAGGATCTAATGCCCTCCACATGTACCTTCATTGGTGCACATACCAACACACAGAGACACAGACACACAGAGAAACAGAGAGAGAGACAGAGTTTAAAATAAAGTTTGAATTTAGTATGAAGGTATCTTACAGCCTTGAACATTCACTTCATGGTTTGTGAATATTTATATAGATAACATCACGTAATATTGTTTCATTTTTTAAAATAAACTTTTGGGGATTAGAAAGATGACTCAGCAGTTAAGAGTACTGCCTGCTCTTGCAGAGGACCCAGGTGAGGTTACCAGCACCCACATGACAACTAACAGCTATCTGTAACTCTTATCAGAGGATTTGTTGCCCTCTTCTGGCCTCTGTGGGCATTGCATGACACACGTGCACATAATACAGGCAGGCAAAACACTTGCAAACTCAAAAAATAATTTAAATAACCTATTTAAGAATAATTTTAAAGATTTATTTACCTTTATGTGTATTTATGTGTGCCTATGTAAATTTATGCACATAACATATGTGTAGAAGTCTGCAGAAGCCAGAAGAGGGTGTCAGATCCACAGGAACTAGAGTTACAGGCAGCTGTGCACCTTCATATGGAGTAGATACTGAGAACTAACCCCGAGTCCTCAGCAAAAGCAGTAATCACTTATAACTGCTGAGCTGTCTTTCCAGCCCCTAGAAAAAAAAATTAATTCTACAGAAATTTGGAGAGATAGTACAAAATGTTTCTTTGTGTTCCATGCCTGTTTTTCTTATTATTAATGCCTGACATGGGTTGGTTCTTTTATCACAATTAGAGCACCAATATTGATGCCTCTGAAGTTGAACTGAGCACAGCCAAGGAAGGAAGCCATCACAAACAAGGTCAATGGTCAATATGCTTCACAAAAGTGAGAAGTAATATATATATATATATATATATATATATACCATTTTCCATTTAAAATAGACTAAATACTAAGCAGTCTTTATTCTTAAACTGACATGTGATGCGAGTTAATGAGTAATGGAGTATAGCTCTGTATGAATGAAAATCAGAAATCCTATACACACCTCTGGACCATGGTAACGGGCAGGTGATGGCTTCTTAGCATACTGCAGTCTTTTAAAAACCTCAGGGCAGTGCCTTTACCCATCTCTATCACCATTGTCAGTGTTCTCTCTCCCACTGGGCAGCTAGGCTGGGCTGTCATGGTTTTCCACAGATTACTTGTAAAGCTTATGAAAATAGCGTGTGTTTCATTATATATATATAAAAAAATAACAATTCAGGTCGCCAGCTCAGTCACTTCCCTTTCAGCTGTTTATTTTTGTCTTTTCAGTGCTGGGAGCTGAACCTCAAGCCTCACAAATGCTAAGCAAACACTCTACCACAGAATTCTATTCTCAGACAATTTATTTTACATTGGTAATTTATGTTGTTTCAAGGAAAATTCCTTAAACAAATCTCCTGATCCCAGCCATGCTTAACATAAAATATTCCTCATTATTACATAGGGATAAAGTTAGTCTTCAAGAGTTTTCTAATAGCTAAGTATGTAATTCAATTAAACAACGCCTTTGTCATAATAGTTTGACTAATAACAGGGTATGGTTTCCAAGATGAAGCCGGCTGGCTCATGCTTCCCTAATTATGATCTGTGTCAGTGACTTGATGCAAGCCAGATCATCTTCATTAACTCTGGACCCCTCTGAAAGGGAGATGCAGTGAACATGTTTCTAAATAGATTGCTTTTAGGAAGGAGATAAATGATGCATGGAAAAGGAAAAGAAAATCAACACCAACAGAAAGCCGCCTCAACCCATTCTGCACATTGCTAAGTGCTTGCTAATGCAAGGTCCCCAAGGACAAGCCATCTGGAATGACGTACAATCAATGTAATATATTATGGAAACACCACTGCAGGACCTCGGGGTTGAGCAGACATCTTGGACTTTTGAAATTTTTCATGGGCTTCCAGATAAAATAGAAAAACAGGCAGACAAGAAAGAGAAGAAGAAGATTGGAAGGGAAAACCTGCCTCATTTATAATTTTTAATTTTTTTTGAGAATTTCATACATGAGTATTGTATTTGCATTATTTCTGCTCCTCCTTCTCCCCTCTGACTCCTCATGGTCTCTGTACTTCTTTTCAGTGTCCTATATCCTCACCTCTCCTTTGATTATTATTGATATTATTATTCACACACACACACACATATATATATATATATGTATATATATATACACACACACAAAGAGAGAGAGAGAGAGAGAGAGAGAGAGAGAGAGAGAGAGAGAGAGAGAGAGACCACTTAGTGCTGTTCCTTTGTGCATTTGTGTTTAGGGCTGATAACTTGGGATTATATAACCTGTCCAGGAATCAGGGAAGTCATCATAGGAGAAAATAAATTCTCCTTCCTTCATTTCCCCCAGCATCCATTGATAGCCTGGAGCTCTTCATCTGGAAGTTGGACCCTGTGAAACTTTCCCTATGCACAATGACTCATAGACTGATATCATCGTGTAGGTCTTGTTTAGGCAACTGTAGTGTTGAGATTTCATGGGTGGGGCTCTATTGTCATATCTGAAAGACAATGTATAGCAGTAGACATTCTGGTTTTCTGCCTTTTACAGTTTTTCTGCCCACTCTTCTGTGATGTTCCCAGATCATTAAGTGTAGGGATTGAATTTTAGATGTATCAAGTGGGGTTGGGCACCCCAATTCACGTATTCTTTGCATTTGAGCTTTTTTAAGTTTCTTGACAATGTATGCTTATTTTTCTGTTCCCTCAGTTAAAGGAAAAAAAAAAAAACATCACTGCCCCCAGTGTCCAGTCCGTCACTGGATTGTTTGAATTTTTCCTTGCTATGCTTTGGAGGTCTCTGTTTGGGTCATGATTTTAATCTCAAATTATCAGGTTTTCCCTTACAACTGTAGCAATACAAACATCAAGCAATCATGTTATATGTGAAAAAGAAATAAAAATCCTTACTTAACTCAAACTTGGAAATTACAATTATGCAACATCACTCTTAACTTTTTAAACTGGGGGCTTCAGATCTAACTCATTTCTTCATGCTTAAGGGACAAGATTTTACTAACTGAACCATATCCCAACGTCCTTCAATGAATTTTGAAAACATAGAAATATTTAATAGTATTGATATTTTGAAAACCCTCAAAAGTTCTCCGTATTCTAATGGGCTGCTGTTAGATGCCCTTTATAATAATTATATTATAGTTCCTAGATGTGGATTCATATAGGAGTATTTAAGGGACAAAAGGTCAGAAATATTAAATATTTACAATCATTAGAGCATGATGTTTTTGTATATGCAGAAAGAAATTGGTTTATTTCCATTCCCAGGATTTATGAACTCACTGCTTGGAAAATATTTTTAAATATCACAATTAAAACTATTGACCTATTTCTCTTCAGGCTTTCATTGAAATAGCAACACTCATTTCTAATGTAACCTAATAAATATAAAATATGGCTTTAAGTCTAAACACATTATAAGTAGTGTTTCTCTTTCTCAAGCCTATATTTCCAAATAGCCAGTGACTGTTCTTGATAGAATAACTCCTGAAAACTCCAGTAGGAAATGTTTGTTCCCTCAGTAGAAAGAGCTGGGTGGTCTCACCACAAACTGAACAGTATTGCTCCACATCAGCCTACTATTATCTCTGTTTTTAATTTCTCATCTAACAAACAAAAGTTCTAAATTGCTCTCTAATAAATCTGTAAATTTTTGTTTATTTTGTTTATTTGTTTTTGAAGCAAGACTGCCCACAGCAAGGATATGTGTGGAATCCTGTTGAATTTCTGTCTCTGTGTCTCTCTCACTCTGTGTGTATATATGTGTGTATATGTATGTGAGAGGGTATATGCACATCTGGACATGCATATATAAAAGCCGGAAGATACCATCAGAAGTCATTCTTCAGGGGACATATACCTTTTTCAGACAGAGGGTCCCACTGACCTGGAAATCAAGTAAGACAGGTTAGTTAGCCAGTGAGCTCCAGGGACCCATGTGTCTCCACTAAACCAGTGCTGAAATGACAAAGGAGGCCACTGCATCTGGCTTGTTATGTTTTGTATGGTTTCTAGGGATTAAGCTCAGGTCCTTGTGCTTTCAAGGCAAGTATTGTATTAACTGAGCGGCCTCCCCAGCAGACTCTTTTGACTCTTAAACATTGCAGTCTAGTTCAACAATGTCCACCTTAAGTCTTTTGTTCTGAAAGTTTTGTAAAAGTTAGGACTGATGCATTAAAAAACTTTGCAATAAGTGAAGTATGGCAATATATACCTTTAATCTCAGCACTTGGAAGGCAGAGGCAGGAGGACCTCTGTTTTGTGAGATTTAGGTCACCTTAATCATGTAGCAAATTCCAGGCCAGCTGGTACTACAGGGAGACTATGTCTCAAAAAAAATAAAAGCCTATTTTCAATAAATAAATAACTACATACATACATACATACATACATACATACATACATACATACATAATGGAAAGACAGGAGGCAAATAAAAGTGCTTCCTATTCTTGCAGAAGACCTGGGTTTGGTCTTCAGTACCCACACAGTAGTTCAGAACTATCTGTAACTCCAGTTCTAGGGGATCTTTTGCCTCTTCCGGTCTCTGAAGGCTCCTACATGCATGTATCACATATCATCTCATACACATACACATACATAAATTAAAATTACATAAATCTTTAAAAATTTGTGAAATAAGTGACTCCCCAGAGAGTGGTATCTCCCTGAGATCAGAAGAATAAAGGATACCAAATAGTCAGAGTTCTGTAGAACTGGCAGATAATGGAAAACAAATCTCTTCCATGGCCCTGAACCACCATGCTTCCTCTGCGCTTATAAAGTAAGGTGGCCTGATGAGGGAAGCTCTACTTGGGACGGCAGTAGAGGGGAGGGGCAGTGGCTGAAAGATGGGTGGTGTCGAAGCCAAACAGCTCTGTCAAAGTCTAATTTTGGAATGGAAAAGTCTGGCTCTACAGGCTGAGATGGCCTGACTTTCATCCAAAAAGACATAGTGTTCAAAGATGTGGATTATAACTTCATTTCTGGTGATTCACAGCTAGCAAGGAAGCACTGGATCACATGCAAATTCAGGGACATTTGATACTTTCCTCCCGCTACAGGATGGCAAAACCCTTCATTTTGACAGGAATAATACTTGGTTACAAGACACTATGTATTCTCTATCTCTTTAGTTTGATGAGTTTTTGGATAGATACAAGGAGAAACTTGTTGATCCATGAGGCTTTGGATTCTGTGTTCCAAAAGAACAGGAATTATATGATAGCATGGCCTCTGATATGGGTGTGTTTGTGAGGGATGTGGTATAGAATATAGCCTTTCAACATTGCCAGAAAGACATCCTGATAGACTGAAGGCTATACATGGCCTCTCACTCCTCAGCACTAAAAGTTCATTCTGTGTTGATATCCCAAACTGAGTTTCTGGAAAATGGTCAGCAAGTTCTCCATCAGTCTCAGGCAAAATGTGACTCCATGAGCAGGTTACAAGATAATTGGCCAATAAATACAGGAAGTTCAAGGTTATATGTTCCATAATAGGATACCTTCATTTCTTCATGTCATGTTCCTGACATGGAGAAGTACAAGCTGCTGCTGTTTTCAATCTCATAGAAGATCGGGGACAAGAATGTCATTCTCTTCACCATGTGGTTAGTTCACTCCCAAAGTGAGAAGCTCTCCTGGCATGACTATGCAGATAGAAACTGCCAGTCTATCCAGAGTCCAACACAAAGAGATTCTATGTGATGATATTTATTGAGGAATGGCAGAGCACTGAAATTGATTATGGATGTCCGAGTAAACTTGGACATATTCAAAGAAGAGATATTAAGAAATGGAGATATTTTGAAAGTCCAGATAAACATGACTGTATCAGATACATTGAAACTATATTCTTTGGTCATGATGAGTAATTACAAGATTGGCATGAGTTTGAGGCTGAATAGACCATTGCTGGACAGATGTCTTTGTAGAAGTTTTTCTGTTGAAGGTTTCAGTGGTCTCTGGACAGTCTTTTATGATATTACTAGACAATTGTGTACAAGAAATCTTTTATAACCTATAGGCAATATTTACTTTTAGATTTGTTTCTTTTTCCTTTCTTAAATTTGCTAATGTCTTTGATGCTAATAACATTCTTATATCCTTAACTAACCAAAATGCTGTCTGCATAGCTGTATGAGACATCTGGACTGCAGCACATAGAGCATGCTGTTTTCTGTGGAACATGATGCAAGATCAGGAGAGGTCTTGCCCTTTGCTAATGCTTGGGAATGTGTAAAGTCCTGTCCTTCATCCTAATGTCAGATCAAACACAGATCTCCAAAACTACATATGAGCATCTCAAGCTGTCCCATGGATAGTGTTGAATGCTTTGTGTGGAGGCTCATTAGTCACCCAAAATGGCTGATGAAGCATAGCCCCAGCTCAGATCTCAGACGTGACAGTATGACTTGACTCCCAACAAGCAGCCAACCTCTCAAAGCAAAAGTACTTCTGTAAAGTTTTGATTATGCTTGAAGGGGATAAGCAGAGTACCCAATGATTTCTGCTTCTGATCTCTGTCTTCTGTTTCATGGTGATGCACACCTGAGATACCTATTAGTAAGGAAAGGAGGATGAAAAGTCAAGGACACCTTGGGCTCTACCGGAGCCCATGTGAGTGCTGCTCTTTAAGTAAGACTTTTTCCATTTCTGTCATTTCCTATTTTGTCTTTATTATGATGCCTCAAAATACAGAAAAGCCTGAAGTAATATTTTGGTTCTGAATGTTATTAAATTGATAGTAAAAAGAAGAAGCTAGGGAGGTATCTCAGTGGTTAAGAGCACATATTGCTTTTGCAAAGAACACAAGTTCAGTTCCTGGTACTCAACATCAGGCATCGTCCACCTGCCTTAACTCCTGCTCCAAGGTATCCAAACCCTCTTGCCTCCATAGGTATGTACACACACACACACACACACACACACACACACACACACACACAAAGGAAACACACAGGCACACAGACACACATACACATAATCTAAAGTAATAAAGCTTAAAAAGTTAAAATAATCTTCCTACCACAGAAAACAAGAGGAAAAATCAAGACAGAATATGCTCAGCCTGGGAATGCTCTGGATTGATCAATTAGAGCATGACCTGGCCAGTGGAAAGTTTCCATTCTCATTGTAAAACAAGAAGCGCACCAGGAAGACAGTGGAAAGGCTGTCTCTAACCCTGCCAGCGTTTTTAAGAAGCACAGCTCCTGCAGAGGGCTCTGCAACATTTTAATTTCAGCCTCGGGAGACAGATCACCACATTGCTTAGGCGTGTCAGTCTGAGGGCAGTGTGCGGATGTCATCAGTTTTATTAGCTTTGTTTTTGATTCTGAGAGAAATATTCTTTACACCCGCATGCCGGAACTTAAGCAATAAAGATGAAAGAAGCTATAACACACAGTTTGAAGAGCAACGTGTTTACTTCCTCCATTTTTTTTTCAAGCAGAGCATGCTTAAATTTAGCATATTTCCATATTTATCTTAGGTTTGCAGTGTCTTAATTGAAATAAATGAAGTCACCGAAATATTTGAGAACATTTATGTTTTTTCTGCCCTCATGTCCAACTTTCTCAAAATGCGTGTTCTGAAACTTGAAATTTTATGAATTTAATAATAATGATCTTCAGTTTAATTATGGTGGCAGTTAGTTATCCAAATTGTATCACCAATGTTACCTATTTAAACTTTAGGATGAAAATCTCCTGCTTCGATGATAGCAATTCCCTTAAGAGGAGACTTCAAGGATTGAAGTAAAGCTTTTAAATGATTAGACAAATTAACTGAAGGCACAGCTCACATGTTTCTACCGCTGTGATTTGGGGTCCTACTCCATATAAATACTCAAATGTTTAGATCTCACACGGTTGCTTAACATTTCTGTACAGGACAGTGGTCTCCTCTGCATTTCTGCTTTGTTATCAATCAAACACATATACTACTGTTATGGTCTGTTCTTCTTAATAGTCATCAACGTGCATTTATCTCTGGAAAAATGAAGTTTTAAGCTACAGTTGGAATTCTGGTTACAAAATGAGATCCATGAGGTAATGTGTCTTTCTTACTTATTGAATAATTCAACCTATGCTTTTCGTGCGCAGAACCTGATATTTTCCTTTCACGCTGCAGTGACTGGTGTGAATTTATTGCATATTTTCATCCTAGACTCTTTCTGTGTACTTTTCTTCCATTACCTTTTCCATCCAGAAAATAGCTGGTCGGGTATTTATGAGCTGTGGGACTTTTTCCTTATCCTGAGTATCAATACTGTCTGTTTATATCGCCCCTCTCTCTTTTATTTCAAAAGACTTTGAAGGTAAAAGTTAGAGTATGCTTTATAAAGCCTATACTATTTATTGTATATAGTTTTCTAAAATCTCTGCACAGTAACGTCTTTCTTTACTATGCTGTACTCATCTTCAAACTTAATACTATCCAGTAATTCCACCTGTCTATCTTGTAATAAAGTCACAGGCACAGAACCATACAATTTTTACCTGAAAAGGATTGAAGGCTGCCTTTTTTTTTTGATACCCTGAATATGATAAATCTGACTCCTAGAAAGTACCCATTACATTTCACAACTTATTAGTGGAAGAGCAGGGTTACACCCTAACAGTCTTTGCTCATCTCTTCTGAGTTTCATTTTGGCTTTACCTTTGATCGTATTTCCTACCCCTAGATTACTGGAAAGTCCTACTTAATCTTCAAGATGTGGTTTGAGGGACACACCCTTAAGTGCTCTGAACCTCCACCTTGAGGTAGCAACCTACTGTTTTCATGTTGACTGCTCCAGCTCCTCCCACACTTTTTTGTGTAGTACTTCTCTGATTCACTCATCTAAAGATGGAAGCTGCTGTCCTATCCCCTTGGTTCCTAGTTTGCATTCAGACCTTGGCAGGGACCCCCCGTGAGCTTTGGACCAGGTCTGAAGCAGCTTTGTTGTTTATATTATTGCTTTATAATTGAGCCATGAAGACATGAACCAATATGAAACATTAGACAGCGAGGAAGAGTGATCCTGTTAAGTGGTCTCAGCCCAACTTAGCAACCAGTGCCAGTTGCTAAGCTTGTGTAAGGCCATGTGGACCTGGCTAACCCTCTAGAGATGAATGAATCTGCCTGGGTATGTTAAGAGTAACCTCATCCATTACCACTATCTTGGTAAATAAAACTGATTATTGTTTTAAGCCACAAAATTTGAGAATGTTTTGCGGTTCTTTATTGTTTTGATTTGATTTATTTAGTTAGCCGTTTTTGAAATGGAATCTAAGGTATCCCACGTTGGGCTCAAACACACAGGATGACCAAGCTGAGGATGGTCTTGAGTTTCTTATCCTCCTGCTTCCACATCCTAAGTGTTGGACTCTTAGGCAAGCATCACCAAACTCAGTTTATGCATTGCTAGAGATTGAACCACAGGGCTTCCTGCATAATTGGCAAGCACTCTTGCCTGCTAAGTCAGCACCCTGCCATCTAAGCTGCATCCTCATTTCTCTTTTTCTTTTTAGTGCAACAAGAATTAATTGTTATATCTCTTTAGTCACTGTGGAGCAGGAATGGAAGCACTTGGGACGCAGTCATGTTCTGGGCAATAGTATGCGAATAACATTCACTAAAATGTTCCACTGTTGAGAGAATCTGGGGAAATTGCTGTGAACAGGTAAGGTTATGATCAAACAGTATAACAAATTGTAAATTTAAGTTTTTAATATTCACAAAACCTTGTTGCTAATTTTCAAAGGAGACATAGAAATAAAACCTCCACAATATTCAACTTGCTCATAGGCAGGTAATTCCATGCCTTTATTTCTCCCTCTTACTCAGTCAGTCTGTTTACGAACAAAGGACAGATTCTTGAGCCTGGGCCCGGCATCAGTGCTTTCTAACGTGACCATGTGAAACTTTAGAAGATGAACATACTTGGTTGCATCAATGGCATCAGGGGTCATTTGTGTCTCTTATGACTATTTCACAGTCCTTCATTGACGGCTGTATCTTTAGTAAACCTGGGCTCCCGGCTGGAGCTCTGCTTGGTAAGGGACACCAGTGCTGACAAGCAGTGTTGGGTTTCACGCCTGTGGAATGGCTGATTCGGCATGAATGTTGGTTGTAAATTCTGATGGAAGCGTCTTAGGCACTGAGAGCTATTATATTCTGTTTTTGAGATTCTGCACTGTGATGTTGCCATGGCTATGGAACATACCATTCTATGCCTACTTCAAATTGTCTCTTAAAATTTTTATAAATTACATTTTTATCTAGTTATTGTTCATGTATTTCTGCATATGTGTGCCGTGGTTCCCACAAGCAGACAGAATCATAGGTTGTCTTGTAGAAGTTAGTTCTCTCCTTCCCTCAAGTGAATCCCTGGACTAGAAATCGGGTCTTCAGGCTTGACAGCAGGCACATTTACCTCTGGGCCATCTCACTGACCTTCCTTCAGATTTTCGTTTGCATATTTTTAGTTTTTTCCTGTAGCCATGATAGCTTTGGTATCATTAGTAATATAACCATCTACTCAGAATGTGTGTTATATTTTAGATAAACTAACATTAGAATTCCTTGAAAATTTCCAGTTAAAAGTGGATAGGCACAATGAATTACAGAGTCCTGGAACTCAAGAAGAACTTAAATACTAACACTTAGAAGCAATACACATGGGGGCTGGAGAGAGAACGCAGTGCTTAGGAGCAGTTGCTGCTCTTATACAGGCCCCAGTTCAGTTGCAGTCACCCCTGTTGTGTGGCTTACAGCCGTGTTAACTGCAGTTCCAGTGTGTCTGAGGCCCTCTTCTGGCCTTCCAGGTACTTCTCTTCTATGCACATGCACACATCCATCATTTAAAAATAAGATTACTTCTTTAGATAAATAACAATAAACATGGAGACCCAATGAGAACCTATCATAAGTTGCAGTGCATGTGTAATGAATGATCACAAGGTCCTTTGAAAAGCATGGCTTGAAAGCAGATAGAAATGACTCCAGTTACTCTTTGTCTGTGGATTTATGTTCTCATTTGGGTTTATGCAGCCTGCAGTTTCTGTCCTTTCCCCTCCACCATTGCTAAATGCTACTCTGGAAATCAAGAAGAACTTTGTTTCCTGTTAGGACTTCTAAATCTGCTACAGATTTAAAAGTTCTAAATTCTCCTTTGTAGGCCAGCACCCTCTTTCACAAGTACTCTGGGAGGTTATGAACGAGACGAAGGAAATGAGTGAGGGACAGTGCATCAAACTGAATCTCCTGGAATTAGTTCATTAACTCTGAGCAGGCTAATGTCCTGTGATTATATTCTTCTCTGTTCAGCTACATGTGTGAGAAATGAGGATCCAAATGAGGGTTTGTTTGAACAGAAAGTTATTCTACCTCAGACTAAAGACGATCAATAAAATTTCATTTAACTGAAGTTTCAACCCTTGAATAATTAAAAATTCTTTAGTTCTCTTTACCCAGTATGGGAGCCGGAAAGAGAAATATCCCACATAGGGTTCTGGGTAGGTGGGGTTCTTTGTGGAGGTTCTGCAACCTTTATGAGGTGCAAACCTGATGGAGGAAGTGTGTCACTAGGGAAAGACTGTAAGAGTTTATTGCCCTGCCCACCTCCAGTTTGCTCTCTTCTTCCTGTGTGTTGATGGAGATGTGATCTCTGAGCTTCCTGCTCCAGCAGCCTGCTGTTAGGCCTGCTTTGTCGTTATCTAAGGACTCTCCCTGGAAAACCATAGACAAAAAAAAAATTGTTCCTTAAGTTGTTTTTGGTCTGACTACTTAGTACAGCAGCATATGTGCTTAATACACCCTACATCCTCTTCCCAGTTAGCTTACTTTGTGGAGCCATCCACCCTCTACTAGGGTTCCTTAAGGATAGGTAAAAGGATTTTGTTTGATTCTGCTTATGCATTTCTGAGTATATACATTAGGTGAATTCATGAAGAAATACTTTCAAACTCTAAAATTTTATGTAATTTAAAATAATTATGCAGAACCAAGATTTAAAAGGCAGTACATCACCTTTCTTGGCATTTCCATGAAAATGTACAAAGAATATGATAACTGAAGCCTTTCCAGTTACATTCTTCTAAAATCACCATTAAAATTCTAAGAGAACTGAAACACAATATAGTCAGGAGAAAACCACTAAGTAAGTCAAAAGCAATTGCCTGACAATTAAGAGAGGCCAAAGCTATCAAAAACCTGGGAGAGAATCATTGCCAAATGTATCTGATCCAGGAAAACAAGTCTGCATGGCATAAAATAATTCCAGAATTCCAGCTGAATATCTTACTGCTCCTGGTTTGTTAATCATATTTCAAAAAACCTCAAGACAGTGACATCTTGTTTTGGTAATGATATGATATATACATTTTAATTGAGAAGAGATGGCTGTTCTTATATACCACAGATAATATATTTTCTGATTACATACCATGAAAGATAAAAAAAAAATAGCATAGTCTCCAACCATTTTAGTTATCTGAGCCAAAATCACGGGGAGTTTGGTAAAGAGACTAGTCCCACTGATACAATTTTTATTTTAATTTTTTACCTGGGGAGCAAAGAGCATTTTATGTGAATAACTCTCTATAAATAGTGAAAATGCTTCCTTGGAGTTAACTTTCAAGGTGATTTATGCATGTTGGCCTGACGTGTTTATGTGAACCCTGCCTGTAAACTAAGCCTACCTATGGAACAAAGGCTGAGGGTTCCAATCTGAGGAATTTCCATTCTTGCTACTGCTTCTGTAGAGACTCAAAGCACAAAGAAACTAGCTGAGGCAGAGATAACACAATATGAACTAGAAGAAGGTGCATACGAATCTGAAAATAGTGTGTGCTTGCTATAAAACTGAGTTTCATGAACTCCACCTGGGGACTGATGTCTGGTAAGCACAATTTATCAGCAGCCAATGACTTCTCTACTAAAAGAGGAGAGTCAGGGTTTACTGGGCTCTTAATATGTGCTAGACTGTGTGTGTGTGTGTGTGTGTGTGTGTGTGTGTGTGTGTGTGTTCCCTATCACACTATGAATAAGACACTGTCATTATACTTGACTTACCAATGATTAAACTAGGGTGCTGGAGAGATGACTCAGCAATAAAGAGTATGCACCTCTCTTACTGGGTCCAGGATTGTTTCCCAGTACCTACTTGGGTGGCTCACAACTACCCAAACTCCAGTTCCAGGGGATCTGACCCTATACACAGACATACAAAAATACATATAATTAAAAATAATTAAAATAAACGTTTTTTAAAAGAATATGTGAACTCAAATACTTAGAGGAACAGTGGTAACTCCTCATAGGTTAATAATGACAAGCACTAATAATACTGTGGCCACAGGTTAATAATAACTGGTATATGGATTCTTTCCAGGACAAGCAGACACACTGAAACACTGTTCTAATCTCTGTCCATTTCAGAAGTTCTCTTACCCATTATCTGTGAAGACCACGTGATGGCACAACAGAAAATGAGGGATAAGGCTCATGTTCTCAAAGTGACAGTGACAAAAGAATTAGATCTAGTTTTATTATGAGAATCCTTAAATATGAACCTCTTATCTTCCGTTAGAGTGAATTATTAAAGAGTGCTTGACTTGCTAACTTTTCCAAATGGATTGGTGGCCAGATAACTATGTTGTGGTAGGCAGCTCTCTACAAAGAGGAAATGTCCAGGTGGTCACCAAATTATAGATGTATTGTGTTATATACATGTTTTAGTATAGACAAGAATAAAAGCAGTTATTTCTATAAACTGCAAGTAAACCAAAAAACATTTGATAACTGTTCTGTCTGAATAAAAAAAAAGTGTGATTTATCCTTCCCATTGTAACTTTTTAAAACTCAATTTGCATTCCATTGTATCAATAGATACTCTTTCTGAACACCTTCTGAATTTCTAGTTTACTCTTTTAATATAGCAATTATATTTCTAAATATTCTGATCTTGTACCATTCTTGAATTCCTGAAAAAAAACACTTCTGTTGGTAATAAAGAATATACATGTGTCTGTATGTGTATTTAGCATATATGCACAGAAAAATTTAATATTTTGAATGTATTTGTTAATATCTTTAAATTATTAGTTTTTTATTTTTTTCTTTTTTAGTTGAATTTTTGCAGTTTTTATACAAAATAATTCGATGGTATTTAGACCCCCTCCCCTATCTGCACCTCCTCCTATTGTCCCCACCCAATTTAATGTGCTCTGTTATACATGTTATAAGGACTATAGAAGTTAATTTGTGTTCCCAAATGTCCTTCGGTACAGGTCCAGTCATTGGAGCCTGGTTAACTACTAACAGTTCCATGCTTGGCAGAGACTACCTGTGTGTTTATATCCATGCTGATATATAGGGTTATAGTATATTAACTCTTTCACATCTCTTTCTCTCACAGTGACACGTACCACGTAAAGACATAGACACAATTGTATGATGCTGAGGGCGTTGCCGAAGCAAAACCTTAAGGCTCACCTCAAAGGGCTTAAGAGATAGCTTATTCTGGAGCCAAATATGAGTGATTATCCGGAGAACAGTGATTCAGGTTACCCGAGATTCCATGTTCCAGCGTGAAAGCAGTCGCATGCTTTTATAATAACAACACAAATGTCATAAATCCAGACACTTTTCAAATACTTTAGTGGAAACATTAGGCAGTACAGCAAATGAGAAATCTCAGCTACAGGTCAGCTGCTGTCTGGTGGTACTCACTCAGCCTTTTGGTTGGTGGGGCTGTTTCTTGCTAATATACTCTGTGAGTCAGAAGATATTAGCCCAGAGACAGAGGCGGGCAAAGTGTGACTATTTGTGGACTAAACATGGCCCAATATAATCTGTGAATAGTCTCTGGATCTGGAACATTCCCAACTCTCCACATTCGTTGAAGTGCTATTCATTTGGTCAGCCTTGGAGGAAGTTCAGTCCAAGATGCAAGATGTTCCTGGGAGCCTTTCATTCACAGTGTGTATACATGTGTGCACGTATGTGCATGTTCCTAACTGAGATCTCTTAGAACTTGCAAAATTTTAAGAATATATAGAAATAACAGTGTTTGCTTGGTAGTAGGGAAAATTGGGGTTATCATATAGATACTTATACACCACAACCATTAAAAAGGCAAAAGGCATTTTTAGCCTCAGGAACTATAAAAACAAGTGGCGATCGGGATCGTCCCACTGGTCATGGCTGTGTAATTTCAACAGATGGTGGGCTGATGTTGCTCTGTGTTCTCTAAGTTCTCGGTCATGTCTATGGTTGCTCTTTTAACTTCTGCCTCCTGGAGTGATTCCCATTGTCATGCACTTCTGTAGGACTGGTGGGTTTTGTGGGGACCATATTCTCTTGGTTTTTTGTATAATCGGTGTTTTTGCGCTGTCATTTGGGTATATGGCTGTCTGGTTGGCTGTGTGACTGGTATGAAATTCTAGCCTGCCCCTGTTTATTTGAAGTTTGAATCTGTTTATGTTGCTGTAGCTCCCTTCCTTTTGCTCAGGGTTGCATAGCCGGAGCCCGTGCCGGGGTCTTGCTTCTGATTTCTTTTTGGTGGGACAGGATTAGGGAAGTGCTCAAAAATAATAAGAGGGGATTCAAGGCTATGGTGGTCCAGTGACTGGGTCCTGGTAGACTAGTGAAGAAAGACTGGGGGAGGGGGTGGAGGCTCTTGTGGGACACTGTGGTTGGGACCTATGTTAGGAGGTTAGTCCCAAGATGTGAGGCAGTGAGAGCAGGAGACAGCCTAGGTCCAAGGCTAGAAAGAGGACAGGGATAGAGAGTGGAGGGAGCTGCTCAGGGTGCAGGGGAATCAAGACTCAGTGATAAAATACTTTACAATACTCTATCACTACCCAGATTCTACAACATTTTAATGAGACTAAAAATAATTTAGGCAGGAGAGATGGCTCCTCTGTTTCATATAAATGGAAAGGCTGGTTTCATACTTTTATGTGGATTTATAGTGTTTGAAGTAAAATGACAAATTATTTAGTGGTTTAATTGCTTGCCAAATTGCTAAGCTTTCTTAGGATGTTTACTGTCATTCCCTGTGCCTAATTTTATATGTGAAATGGAAATGAATAAGCTTGCTTTGGAAGGGCCTAGATAATTTCCAGTTCTGCTTCCTGCCTCTCCTTAAGTGTCTGCTGTCAACTCCAGGATTCGTCTTTCCCCTCTTAACTTTGGAGAAGAGGCATTTCCTCCTTTCTCCCACCAATGCACTGTGGGTATACTGGCCGCCTTCCTTCTTGGGCAGGGTGCCTAAGTACTTAATTGTTCAATCTCTACATGAGAATCATTTTGCCCGGCACTGAAATGAAACCGCCTCCAGGGTAACAGGCAGCAGCTGTTGAGGCATAAGCTTTGCTACCCGGCAGTGCGGGGCCTGGCAGGAAAGAGGACTCAGATGCATTTCAAAGAGAGGGAAGAAATTGGTGGTCTACAGTCAGTGGACTCTAATTTTTACAGACTTGGGTTAGCCTCCCTCAGCCTCTTCGATCATCTACACGTGTTTTCTGTAACCCTGCAGTCCTCTCTCCTCCACTGATTTTGACAGCCTTTTTTTTTGTCTTGTGCTAGTTTTTCGACTACTTCCGTAGTCAGTTCCCCAATTGCTAGCTATTGTGCTCAGTAATAGTCAGTTTCAAGTCAGCTGTCAACCAGAATTTTCTACTGAATATTCAAAATCGATCTTGACATTGTATATCCTTCTGCAATCACACCCTGGTGGGGCTCATTAATATGTTGCGGTGGGGGTGGGGCAGTGCGGAGAAGAGAAGCTTAGCAAAGGCTGAAGATTAGGGGAGATTGCCAGGGACTGGAAACCCTGTGCCAAAGGGTGTCCAGGGACAGAATCACAGGCTCATGGAGCATTCTAGTTAATTAGATTTGGTCAGGTGGCTGTTGTGAGTCTGCCAGTTGGACACACATTGCCAGGCTGGCAGCGTTTTGCTACCAGAGGTCTCTGCTAGGGTTGCAGTCACAATGCCCCTCATGAAATCTCCCAGCCTTTGCCAATACACGCTTTTCTGGCCTTCTTTATTCCTCACACTTGGCAATACATCACACACTTCTGCACAGCTTCCCTGTTCACAAGCCCTTTGGGAGAACGGTGTGAAGCCCAGCTCATCACCTCCTCTCCCAAGTCTCTTGCCTGTTTTCATGACTTCTTACCTTTGATCACTGTGGTCCCACTGCACCATCTCCTGGACGTCATTCCCTCCATTTCTGTTCCTCTGTTCTCGCCTTCCCTCTCTTCTTTGGCCAGCCCAAGAACAGACATTTATGTGGTTCTTTTTGAAAGTTACGTGAATCAAGCAGTCACTAAACAAGACTGCTAAATATGGGTACAAGTAAGAAAGGAAAAAAAAAAAAATCCAAAATAGAAGCAGTTTGCACTGTGACCTAAAAGGAACTCCTCACGCTCCTGTCACCATCACCGTGTCTGTATTCTGGATTTACCACCTGTGAACAGCCATGGGCAACATGAATCCAGGTACACTTTGCAACATGAGCCATCCTATGATCAAGGCAGGGAGACCATAGTCTCTTCTGGGACTCTTTCTAGCACATAACATCATCCTGATGCTGAACCCAGGGTCCCATTTGAAAGTTCAGTTTTGTGCATAAAACAGCTTTAAAAGGGACTTAGAAGGAAGCTCAAGGAAAATTTTATTAGAATTTAAGAGAGAAAAAGAAAAACGAACCCCAAGGGGAAAATCAAGCTATATCTTATCTGCTGTCAGGAGGAGGGATGGGAAGAGGAAGTTCGACGAGAGTTAGGAGTTTTGAGTTAGAGGTGATTTTTGAGTTACAGGGAGGGTCAACTCTGGAAGTTGGCAAGCAGCTGCATGTAGATGGAGGGTCTTCAGAGAGAGTTTGAGGAAGCCCAGAGAGTTAGTTAGGGGAAGCAGGCTTAAGGTTTGGGCTGGTGTCTGGAAAAGGAAGACAGAAGGACGACAAAGATAAAAGTTAAGCTTTCTAACTTAATACTCCGAAAAGAAAGTAGGCTTAGCAATTACAAGCAAAGGTGTCCAGAGGACGTTTGTGGGATACAGAAGTAATAATATCTCATTAAGTGACATATTACTCCTAGTGTCTTCTTAACCTGTCTTCACATGTAAAAGACAGTTTTCAGGTAGGTGATTTCCTCTCCAGGTGATTGACAGCACACTTGGACAAATTTGTAAGGAAGGAGACAATACTGTGTGTTTCTGATCTTACTATCTTTGAGGCAGGGCACAATGACACTGCTCCACCAGGGCCAGAATATGAGTTAGATATCATTTGCATGAAGCAGAGTAATTTTTAAAATTAAATAAAAATGCTGAATATATAATTCTATAAAATATCCATTTTTAATAGGAAACGGACTTCCATTAATAATACTCAACAAAGCTCTAATTTTAAATTCTAAGGAGCATGAATATGATACTTTCTTTCCTTGTAAGTAGTGTGTTATGAGAGAAAGAGGAGATAAGTTCAAAAGATGATATTTGTGTATGTGTGTGTTTGTGTGTATGTGTGTGTATCTTTCTCTCTCTTTCTTTCTTTTTCTTTCTCTCTCTTTCTGTATGTGTGTGTGTGTGTGTGTGTGTGTGTGTGTGTGTATGTTTAAGGGGGTATGTTTAAGGGGAATGGCATCCAGTAACCCCTGCAGCTGCTAATATCTGACTAGCTGAGTAATACTGTGAATTTATATTCTGCGCCTGAGAAACTGATCATTTCCTCATATAAGATGCATAGTTTCCTGTGCCTACTTCTAAACACATGTGCATGTATACACACACACAGAGAGGGGCGGGGGAGGGAGGGAAAGAGATAAAGATAGTATATCAATGGAATTAAATAGCAAGAGTATAAATCTGATTTCTTAATGTCTTAATGGTCACAGAGGTATCACACTGAAATGTGCACACCTGTCACTAAATACTCTTGAATTGTTTCTGAAAGATTTAATCTGACATTTGTTGAGAAATAGTTTGTGCATTCAAAAGTAGCTTATTACAAAAGGAGATGTGCATATTTTACAGTTCTAATAATGGTAAGTAACAATGTTTTAGCCTCGATTGAATTTTAGTAGAGCTTCAATCTTTCTTTTGGTCATTGAAGTAATGGAGCCTAACAGATCAGGGCTTGGGTGTTGCACTAAGCAACAGCATGTCTGCTGGTGACAGGAACATCCCTTTCTCTTGTCCGTGCTTCCCCTCAGTGGCCTTTCGTGAGGAAAACATACTTGTCACAACCAGAGCAAGCTTTATGTTATTACATGCATATACAGGTTTCCAAAGTCCTGACCTTGCTTGGTGACCTACGCAGTCAAGTGACTCTGAGTTAAAGTTGCTGTGTCCCTCACCGCCAAAGGCTGGGCTCCACTGTGGCCCCAGGGACCCGCATGTCAACCTATCTCGTGGTATTTGGTCTCTTTTCAGAGTCTTCTGCACCAATGCTGTTTTTGTCACTCTTGGACATAGGCCTTTAGCTTATACTTCTCCCCAGAATGGTGGAGCCAGCTGTTCACACTGCACACTAGGGAGCTCTGAAACTCTGCCTTTGAAACTACATTTCTGGCTCAACTGGAAAAGAGTGTTGCAGTTATTGATACATTTCTTCCATCTTCCCAGTCCTATTTGGAGTCATACCTGACTCTTTCCTCTGATCATCCACAATCCTCACAGTCTTTCTGTCTTCAAATATTGAGTATACTTTTAAAATATACCCAAAGATGGGGCTGCAGAGATGGCTCAGTGGGTAAGAGCACTGGATGTTCCCAGATTCTGTTCTGAGGCCCCACATGTTGACTAACAACTGTCCATAACTATAACTCCAGGAGATTCAATGCTCTCTTCTGGCCTCCAAGGGTATCACATACATTGGTGCACTTACTCATGTGCAGGCAAAGCAATCATACACATAAATTAAAAATTAATTAATTAATTAAGACTTATATACCCAAAGATGAAAATGCACAATCTCCTTTCCACAGTGGCTTGTTATTGTATCAACAGCAGCAAATTATGTTTATTTCAAGTGTTAAATTAGGATGAGAATCTTGAAAATATGTTATTGAAGTAAAGAAACACAGTTAATTAATCTATGGCTTCATTTTTGTAAGCTCACAATCAGGACACATTGACCTGGGTTGTTAGAAGTCAGGTTGTTCTTCCAGATTAGTGACAGAAAGGAATTATCAAGGGCTTGACTAATACTTTGTGGGAAAAAGTATTTAAGCATTAATTTATGATACATGCATTTTGTGTGTGTGTCTTTCTCTCTGTCTCTCTCTCTCTCTCTCTCTCTATATATATATATATATATACATATATATATATATAATATGTAAAATAGTACAGACATTCTCTGCATCTTTCTGACCCAGACAATATCACCTCTCTGTTTATTTGGTTTGGGTCTTTTTTTCTTTAGGTAATTATTGAGAATTGGAATAGTGGAGATTCAAACCAAGTATTGTAGACTATCTTAACCCCTTAAATAGCCATGTATTACCTACCTCTGTGTGTGACCTAACATTCTTGTGACTATTAGGCAAGTATTTTGGGAACATTCAAATATATTACTAGCTTCCACCAACCCCAAGGCTCATAATATCATGAACACCTAAAACCTATAGAAGTTTCCTGCTTTTCTGTGACCCACATACCAGATGTTTCCACCAATGTATTTTTAACATGCCTTCATTCATCACTCTGGTTCTGTTACTTTACAATATCCTTCATGAACCCTCCACCAAACTGGGACACGGTATTGGAATATGTTAAATCTGTGTTCCTAGGCCATGATCACTTATTTTGGCTTCAGAATAAACTGTCTCTTATTCCCTTTGAGTTGAGAATTGTGTTCTATTGTGTTGACACTACTAATTGAAACAGATCTTTTCTCAGTATAGTGAAGTACAATGTTTGAAAAACACTAATAAACATGTCTGTCTCATTTACCATATATATAGATCCAAGAAATGATTTATCTTAGTTGGCTTCAATTGCCAAATTGGCACGAGCGTAGAGTCAGGTGAAAAATTAAGTTCACTTCAATTGAAGAATTTCTCAAATCAGACTGGTCTGTGGCCATGTCTGTGAGGCATTTTCTTAACCTGCTAATTGATGTAGGAGCCGAGCCAGGCAGGTAAACCTGGCCTGTGTAAGAAGAGTGGCAGAAAGCCTGGGGTGGCAGCATGCACCTCTAATCCCAGCATTTGGGAAGCAGAAGCAAGTGGATCTCTGAAATTGAGGCCAGCCTAGTCTACATAGTGAGTTCCAGGTTATATGGGTCTATAGGGAGGAACTGTCTCAAAAATAAAAAGAAGGAAGGAAGGAAGGAAGGAAGGAAGGAAGGAAGGAAGGAAGGAAGGAAAGAGAAAGAAAGAAAGAGAAAGAAAGAAAAAAAGAAAGAAGCCGTGTTTTCTTCTTCACTCTCCTGTTTTGAAATCCTGCCCTGCCTTTCCTGGGTGACAGATGATGAATGGTAAGGCAAACAAACAAACAAAAAACCCTTTCCTCCTTAAGATGCTTTTGGTCAAGGTGGTGTTTATCACAGCACTACAAAGCAAACCAAGACAATGATCAGGCTGTGTTATTTAAACAGAGTAAAACAGAAAACCATAATTAAACACATAGTCTTTTTAACTGGTTGAATATAGTAGCGATAAAAAGTTTTATGTCTGAACTTTAAGTCTTTTGGTGTCTCTTCATTTAGAAAAAGAACTTTTTTGTGGGTATAAAATGTCAGGTCATGAATTAAATGTGTTCTACTTTAATATTTACAATTGAGACAAATAGCTTATTTCAGGTCAAAGAACAAATAAATAAGGACTTTTAAAAAAATTTAGATAATAATAGGGGACTGGACACTCCTTTGAAAGACATGAGCAGAGGTACAATGAAGGTCACACCTGAATTACAGTAATAGCTTACACTCATCAGTTTCTTTGGACTTCAGTAAGGAATTCAGCCAAAATTTGCATGCGTTAACTCTAATACTAGAACATGCTAGAAGAATGCCATAGCACCATGTTCAGTTGTGACAGTTGTGAACGTATATGTCACTTGATAATCATTTATTTTAACTATTCTCTAACCTGCCACCTCATGTTATCTAATCAATTCAGTTTCTCAGTATTCAGCTCCATAACCCATGGTCACCAGAAGAATTTTCCCTCTTCTGCTTCTGAGTTCTTTATCTACCCAAGAATATTACTTTGTCCCTTTTTTTGTTATTAAGTGCCCATTTTCTCTTAAAGACTCAATGGCATGCCTATCAGACCCAGTCTTTCAGTGTGCCTTGATGGTATCTCCTATGTCTTCTTAATCATTTTTGCCTGTGTTTTCTTCACTTACTGAAATCCCATCTTGTTTGAAAGTTAAATGACCTCCTTAAAATATACTTTCAGTCATACTAGTCTCAAACACAATCAGTGCTTTAATTTATTTTTGCTTGATTTTTAAGTAGATTATATTATTTTAGAATATATTTTCTTCATTTTCTTTTGTTCTGTCAAAAGGCAAATTGCAACAAGGATGGTTGCACATGCCTTTAGTCCCAGCACGCTGGAGGCAAAGGCAGGCTGATCTCTGTGAGTTCAAGGCCAGCCTGGTCTTCATAGTGAGTTCCAGGTCAGCTAGAGCTACAGGGAGACCTTGTTACAAAAAGACAAAAAAAAAAAAATATTTAAAAAGACAAAATTACAACAAACATAATTATAGACCCAAATTATTTTTATATGTCATTAATAAATTGAGGTACTCTTTATTTTACAAAATAGAATGATAGTTCCCTCATTGCGAGATGGGAACCAAAAAACAAAAGAGTAGGGAAAAATGGATTAGCATTAGATGTCTTGAGGTTACCTTCTTATAAGGAGAAAAGAAGTCTTCCTCATCATGCAGATTCAAGTAGGCTGGACTCTCCAGTTTTCAGGAAAAAAAAGAGAGGTCTATTTGACATTTCTATAGTTTTAGTTGATTCTGTGATACAAATGATTCTATTGTGGTCTGGTCTGATCTGATGAATACTAGCACCTGACTTCAATACCAAACAGTGACTTCATTAATTTTAATAACTCTCATGTTTTATGACAGTTATTTAACTCGCTATCTTGTCTTCTTCTTTTAAAAATGTAGTTTAACTGATTCTTACAACAAAGTGCTATAAATGTAGAAGTATACCTGTGAATTATTCAAAACATTTGTATACAATGTAAAGGACACAGAAGCCGTGAAGGAAACTTTAGAACTTTAGAAAGGTTATATCTATATAAAGAGAAAGATGAAAGTTAGTCTTTATTTAAATTGGAATGGCTAGC
The DNA here is from genome assembly GCA_035773235.1 of Eospalax fontanierii. NCBI lineage: Eukaryota > Metazoa > Chordata > Mammalia > Rodentia > Spalacidae > Eospalax > Eospalax fontanierii. The sequence goes on along the minus strand of CM069547.1, from coordinate 44,724,317 downwards.
CTATATTAGCTTCTATTATTGTTGAAACCTGTTAGCACAAATGTAATGCCTTAAGTAAGAGAAAAATGTATTCATTTATTCACTCAGTTTTTTGTGAGACAGGGTCTCACTGTGCAGCCAAAGACTAGTCTGAGCTCACTCATTGTGTAGACCAGCTGGCCTCTAACTCATTATCCTCTCCTGCCTCAGCCTCTCTAGTGCTGGGACTACACGTGTGCACCACTTGCCCAGCTTACAAATATTTTAGTACCAGATGTCTGAAGTACAAAATCAGACTCATTTATGGGAACAATGAAATTGTCGGCAGGCTGGCTCATTACAGATCCTGTAAGAGGTGCAGGAATTTGCCGCCTTGCCTTTTCCCATCTGTGGAGGCCTCTGCCCTCCAGTTCTCATGGTATCCTTGGCATGGCATTGCTACCACTGTCGTGACTATCATCATATTTCCCTTTCTCACTGTTTATCCCATCCAGTGTCTTAAAAGACCCTTACGATTGCATTGATTCTACTTAGAGGGTCTTGAAAATCTTCCCCCATAGACCTATAGCTTGACAACATCTATATGATCTTCTTGGCTATATAAGGAAATAGCCACAAAGGTCAGGAATTGGCACATAGATGGCTTTGGGGAGCTGTCATTTTGACTGGCACAGTGCCAGCCTCTCTCACTTGGGTGAATGTGAAAGAATTTGCCCTGAGAGTAGGCAGCAGAGCCCACCATGCATTTCATCTCTCATACTTGTATATTCTATTTTGTACCAAGAAGTTTGGAGCTTTACCACTTTGGCAAGTGTGGGCTAACAATTCTCTAAGCAGATAAAGTATTCGATCATCTTAATATTTTAGGAGAATAACTGAGTATATAGTAGAGGGTATACAGCTGATTGTATAGAAGGTCAAAGTGAGCTACGGAAAGGTTAAACCCAGAAGACACCCAGAAGACAGAGAGGTGGAGCAGTCTGCTGTTCCAGAGATTTTATGGAGGTTACACTGTGGTGATGTGGAGATGTTGTGGGAGGCACGAAACATGCAGGGGACGTTTCTCAAGTTTTAGATTAGTTGAAGGTGTAAGCTGTGACAAAATTTGTGAGTTCAAATACATGTAGTAACTGATGTTTGTGAGGCATGCCTGTAGCAGACTCAGAGTGGGAGCCTGGCCAACATGTTGTAGAAAGCATACTGCACTTAGATTTAGAGTTGGAATATGTATTTTAAGTTTAATTAGAAAGCTGGGGTATGTATATTTCAGTAAGAGGACTCCAGAGAGAGGTTCTATACATATATACACATCACTGTATACACAGAAACTGTATGCACACAGAACTGTGTACATGCACACACTTTATTACCTTCGCAATCAGACCCTTTGACCATAAGTAATCAAAACTTCTAGACAGAAATGTTCTTATGATTACAGACTGTATTTGAGTGTCTGTCCATATGGGCGTAATATTGTCACCTTTCTCTGTACACATTCTCTATGTCTTATCAAATGTAAAAGAAACACTGATAATTTTTTTTTAAAAATCTGCCACAATGCACAGTTAAGTATGTAATGCTCATGCTGAGCTCACTAAAGTGAGAAAAACAAGTATTTAACAGTCACAGATGTCAGAAATTAGACGTGGCTAATATCTATTAACATTCAGTCTTGTGAACTCGGCACTGCATACCGCTTTTAATGTGTTCACTGATGGACTCAGCACATGGGGTAGATACTGTTCATAAACTGCAGAGCAGAGGTTGACTGTTTATTCTAGTCACCTGTTGACACTGAACCTGAGTAAAGCAGGGGAACATTCCCAAAGGAGTTAACCTTTGAAATAAGACATCCGTTTTGCAAGTATGCAAATGTGAGAACATTAAGAGGAAGGACACAATTTGAAAATGCCGAGAGATTCAAGATGGCTGGTAGTGTTGAGGAATGATGAGTGTGACAGGTTTTACAGTGCCAGTGGGAGAAGAGCAGCATAGAACGCTCTGCAGAACGGGAAGGTCAAATCACTAAGTGTAATGCCGCTGTAGTGTACTGTAGTTTACTCTGTGTAGGATAGCGTAAGAAAAGACCTGGATATCCAGCAGAGCAATGGTTTATTGCAGAGTGGAGGAAGCATCCCATGGGAGGAGAGTTGGGAAAAAAATTGAGGAAGACAGGAGCCAGAACAAATAGTAGCATACGTTTCACAATCTGGGGAAAGAAAAATAATAACAAATAATAGGCGGTAGTGTTGGTGGTAAAGAAAAGCACAAGCACGTTTTTAGGGTAGACAGGAGATCCCGGGGGGAGGGGATCAACAAGCAGAGGATGGTGTTCAGGAACTGTTCATCAAAATGTTGATAGGGGAGAGAAGCGATGGGGCATGTGGGACAGTGGCATATCCATCTTTGACTACACTGTATTTGGCTTGAATGTAGATACCTTCTTGGAGGTGCCTCCATGGGCACCTGAATATATGGGACTGAAGCTCGAAAGGTATTTGGGGCAGATGCACACATTTTATAATCTGTGATGAACAGGTAGAAATTAGACTTCGGGGAAGAAGTGAGCCTGTTAGAGAGAACAGATCATGAGAGAAGTGACCCCGAAGAGTCAGCTGCAGGGAATATCAGCATTTAAAAATGTACTTCTGGAGCAGAGGGACCAAGGGAATATCACAGATGTTGATTATGTAGTCAGCAGGACAGCCATGCAGCAAAATTGTAATGTGCTGTCTTAGGTAGGATTTGCTCAAACAAACAGCACAGTAAAAAATTAAATGGAATCATGAAAGAGAAGAAAAATGAAATCTCAAGAACTAATGAAGAGCTGTTGGAGACTTACACTGTAAAGTTCTCAGAGAAGCCAGTGAAGGGAGAGACATGAGAGAGGGAAGAGTGGCCCTTCCCCCACCCCCACCCAGTCAATAGACAGAAAGGGCAAGAGAGATGATGACTGAAAATTGCTATTTGGAAATAAAAGATTTATCATTATTATTTTAATTATGTGTATACAGATGTGCCTATGCTGTGTCTGCTCAGGTGAGTGCCAAAGCCCATGGAGTTCAGAAGAGGATTTGGATCCCTTGGAGAATAGGTGGCTCTGAGCTGCCTAAAGCATGTGTGTGTAGAGACCAGATCAGAGCCCTCTGCAAAAGCAGCTTGCACTTTTAATGGCTGTGTCATCTCTCCTCAGGCTCCTCTCTTTCAATTAGAATAGCAACTTATAACCCTTGTGAGAGAGATCTGAATATAAGGATGTGGATAATGTGTCAGAAAACTGAGTGCAGATATAAGTGTGATTTGAAGCCCAGAGGCCAAATTGAAGGATCATAACTTTAGATTAAGTAAATGATCTAAGATTATTTTGAAATTAACTTCAGTGTACCGTTAAAAAGAAAATGGAATTGTGACTTTTTAGTAGAATGATTTAGGAATCAGATTGCTATGCCCTGAGCCACCTATCTAGCCACCCCTGCAAAGATATTTATGTTTTCAAAAATTGAATGAGAAGTGAGCACATGGATCATAGGTAGAGCTCCTTCTTAGAATTCTTGGAATTCAGTTAAAAGAAATGATCAAGCAGTGAAAATACTACAAATTCATGTATAAAAAATGTGCTTTTCAGTGTAATATTCTAAATGATCTAGTAAAATTAGATGTTTGAAAGTATAATGAATACTAAAATGTTAATTTGTTGCATTTAAATAATGCTGAAATATTTTGGTTTCCAAAGTAGCTCAAAGCCCCTGGAATTGGTTTAGAAGAATAAATTGATAATAATTGTACTTTTTTATATCTTTCTTTTGTCAAAATAAAGCATGTGTATCATGCTCTGCACTGACTTCCCTGGGGTGTAAATACGCATGTGTTCATGAATAAGAGAACTATGCGTTTTCAATGTCATATTTACCTGCCTTACATACAAATGATGTTATTGTGGCATTTATGTGGAATCAGAACCCTTCTCTTAAAATACGAAAAGAAAAATAGGTGTTCAAAATGCCATTCCTTTATGAAGAATTTTAAATTGATTTACAATACATACAGGATGGTGAAGAACTTTTAGATATCTCCTTGCCGCTGCTAAACAACAATAAAAGGAAACAGTACTGGGAAAGAAAACTGGGTGGATACAAATGCTCAGCCTCAGGCAGGTCCATGATTTCCAGCATAGCAAACAAATCAGGCTGGGAAAAGGCATAAAAACGTAGCATTGCTTAGGTGCTGAAAATGGCTGACTTGTGGATCAGACTGATTTACTAGGAAAGCAAATCCAGAATGTTCTGTCTGTATGGTAGAAACATAAAACATACAGGCTTTATTAATCATTTTGCCTTGGCCTGGAGTGCTCCGGGAGCTCTGCAGGAGTCAGAACTGTGGGGAGGATGAGACAGATGTGATTCCTGAGGCTCACAGTCTGCTTCTGCAGACTGATCGCTTTCAGTGTGACTCTCACAACCTCCAAAGCAGAGTCCTTCCTTCTCTTTTAGCTCTGCTGCAAAATTCCCATGTAGGATATTGGATTAGGTTTTGAAAAGGTAACACTCAGAACATAAGGTATCGGAAGTGTAAAGCATTGCCAGTACAAGTTATTAATATAAGAATGAGGTCAGATGGGCTTTTCCTCTTTGTGCCACCCTCCCACCCCGCCCCACACCACCACAAGCATAAAATACCTAGGAAAGCGGGGTTAGAAAGTGCCTGAGTCCTGTGGGTACGTCCTGGGGGAGGTGCGGAAGATCAATGGAACCCTGTGTTTACAATCAGCAAAAGCATGGCTCAGTGAACACCCCAAGAAGGCAATATTGGTCTCCTTTATTAACTTATTTTTTTAATGGAAAACTTTAAACCTTATCAAAGACTGTTCTAGCTTACCAGAAGAAATATATGTTTTTTCTTGTGTTTATATATTTAAATGTCTTGATGGTTAAAATTATTCATGGTAGGTTAAACATTTTTGAAATTTCAGTTGGATATGCTCTAATTCCTTACAGGTCAACAGTGATTATTACTTGATCTTTTAGGATTCATGGCTCCCAAGGGTGGATTTTCTAAATGAAGCAGCCAATTTGTTCATACTTATGTTTACACCAGTTTCTATGTGAAGTGTTTTGGCACCAGGCCTTACTGATAACAGATTTCTATTACCGCCCAGCTTTTCTCTTATGTGTATGTCTCAGTAGAAAGATTTTCACTATTAACTTGCTTGAAGGTTCTTCAAACCTGGTCCTAAGCCCTGCAAGCATCCTCTGAGATCTGGATAGGCTGTAGATTCTTCACTTTACCCCAGACCTGCTGAATCAGACAATCTAGGTGAGGTATTGCAATGTGTGTTTTAACTGAGCATTCAAGGTATTCTGAACCATAGTCTACTCTAACCCTTAGGTGTCCAGATTATGGAATGATTCAAGATGAGATAGCATGAGATAGCATAAATGCTGTGAGGATCTGATTCTGGTGCTCTTCAGGGAGTTTGTTTCAGAAATCACTGCATGCTGTGTAGCATGTCGCTAGTACAACTTTGAGTGTCATTTTAGGACTTTCTATCTTCATAGATCTTCAAATTGATCAAACATGTTTACTAATATAACAAGAACTTACCCATTTTACTTTGACATGAAATTCAGATTTTTTTGTCTTTTCAAATTAATTTTTAAATATTTTTTTTTAAAAAAGGGCATCTGGAGAAATGTCTTGGCAGCTAAGAGCACTGAATATTCTTGTGATGACCCAGGTTGGAATCCCAGAACCAACATGGTGACTAACAACTGTCTGTAACTCCAGTTCCAGAGGATCTGATGCCCTCTTCTGACCTCTGTGGGCATTGCATGACACAGGTGCACTTACATACATGCAGGCAATACACTCATACACATAAAATAAAAATACTATATAAAATTTAAATAATCAATTTTAACTGATGTTTTGTGAATTGCATAGAACATATTTTTATCATATTTTGATCCCCTCCTGTACCTGCATCCCCTCTTATATATATATATATAGAGAGAGAGAGAGACAGATATAGATAGATAGATAGATAGATAGATATAAAGAAATGTATATTATATATTTATATATAAAGAAATAAAATAACATTTGTATCTAGAGAGTCAGGTTTGTGTTCCCAAATGACATTCAGTCTGGGTTCATTTACTGGAGCCTGGTCAACCTACTAAAAGTCTCACCATTAAACATGATGCAATCTCTCCTTTCCAGCAGCCACTGTTCCCTAAAAATTCCTTAGATTGTGCTGGGGTCTCTTACCCACTACCTCATGTCCTTACTGGGGATCTGACTAACTTGAGCCTACGTGGGACTTCTCCCTGCAGTCACTATTACTGTACGTTCAGATGAGTAACTGACCAGGTGTCTGGAAGACTCTATTACCTTATGGTCATCCACCTGGCTCTTCCAATGCTTCTGTCCCCTCTTCTGCAAAGATTCCTGAGCCTTGGGTGGTAGAAGGCTGATATTGGTGCCCAATTTAAGGACAGGCAGACCACAGCTTCTCGTTCCTCTGCATCGGCCAGTCGTGCTTCATTGTGTTTATCACCATGTGCTGCATAGGGAGGAGTCTTCTCTGCTGAGAGTGGAGTATTTTAAGGTTTTAATCCTAACGTGCTGGTGTGTGTGTGTGTGTGCGCGCGCGAGTGTGTGTGTGTGTGTTTGTGTGTGTGTGTGTGTGTGTGTGTGTGTGTGAGTGCAGGAATGTGTGCCACAGCAGTAATGTGTAAGAATCTTAGCTTTCGGTTTTCTCCTTCTGCCTTTGGGGCCTGGATCGATGGGATTACAGATGCATGTGCTACTGTGTCCAGTTTTTATCATCCAAACACAGGTCATCAAGTTCGTATGGCAAATACATCTCCTCACTACTCCAGATTTTGAAATTTGAATGAAAAATGCAGAATTGAAATAGATACATTAAGATGAAACAGATTCTAGTAGAACCTAAATTTTGTATGAAGGCAAATTTGATTTTAAGAGTAGTCATATGACTAGGAAGAACTAGTTACTACGAGGCATTGAGAAAGGATTGACCCAACCATGACTCCAGAGAGAGCTCAGAAGAGCCCAGTGCACTGACTGAACAGTGGATACACAGCAGAATGTCTAACTGACGAAAGCCTTGACAAATCCCAAGATCTCTGAGTATGTTCGCCTTGAGCAGCACACACATAAAGTATTCTGGGACTGAAGGTTAGGTCATTTGTAACGTTCTTGCCCAGCTTATATGAGACCCTGGGGTCCATTGCAGCACTATAATAAATTAGTAAATAAAGCTGTTTCATGTATGTATAGCAATTCCATTTCTTTAAACTCCCAGAAAATTGGAAAATAGGTTCTGGAGTCCTGAATGATTCTGATCCTTCAGGGTATGGAGAGTTGGCTTGTCAGCATTAGAAACAAGTAATGAAATTGTTTCTTAAAAAATATTGGTGGATTTCAGTTTTTGATACATTCTAAAGCCCTTTTCTTATTCTCTCTAGTTAGCAGGACCCCACATTTGCAATATGAACACGAGATTAAAGGAGATAAGGGCATCTCTGCTAGGCTGTACCTGTGTCTGATCTTAGCAGACAAACGCCACTGATGGGTCTTTGCACTCAGGCAAAATTCTTGAATATAACTTTATAACCTATTTATAACCCTTCCAAACATACATACACTTTTCTGATTTAGGTTTGTATGTATTGAAATACTGTACACACACACACACATACACACACACACACAGGTACACTGTTTTCTCATGCCCCACCCTCTTCTAACCCTAGATACCAAAACCCTTCCTATAACTGACCCTCTAATGGTTGGTGCTCACCAGTACAAATAAAAAAAAGACTGTCTTGTGGTAATTTTAGTGTTTCCCCCCAAAGCTTGCATTGTTTGGAGAGGCATATAGCAAATCCCACAGTAAATTTCCATAGCATGAGAAAGTCTCATACAGACAATCAAGAAGGTAGAAACAAAGATTGGAAGGTATTAGACTGATACATCTTTGCACATATATTTTTATTAAGGTTTTGTTATTTCATATGCTAGAACTTAATCAAATTTAGGTCCTACACCACTTCCACCCCACCCTACACACACTGGATTTCATGCATTCTGTCAGATATGTTGTCCCCAAGCATTTGTCCCCAGAAGTCATTCAGTGAAATTTCATCCACTGCAGTCTATTCAGCCTATCCAGAGTCACTCCCTTAAAGATGACCTACTCGCCCTCGCCCAGCACTAATCAGTTGCCAATATTTCCTAGGCTAGGGTTGGGAACTGCTGCCCATTTCCCTGGTTCTATGCTGGGTTTTTGTCTGATTAAATGGCGTAGGTCTTATGCATGCAGTTACCATTGTTATTTAGGAACAAATAATAAAGGCATGGAGAGAAAATGTGAAAGAGCTATTACTGTGGTTTTATTTTTTTTTCTTAAAATTGTTTAGCATCATTGAACCAAAAGGAGCCTCAAATTCACAGTGTTAATATCACATTAGCATATCTTTTTCATTCTGTAAACTATATGTAAGTTCTTTTCCCACAGGATTGTGGTTGTAATCATTATGAAATGCTTTTTATTTCATATATCATGAAGCAAGTAACATCCTAGACATAGATATAGGTCAGTAGCCATGGTAATAGTGAACTCAATGGAACAGCATAATAATGCTAATATTTTCTTAGAAGAGAGAAATTCAGGGATGTGGAACAGAGTTCTGAAGAAGAAGTAATCACATGATTTGAAAGGCCAAATAAGTCACTAGGGATTTCAAACAATACTCAGGGTTCTTTTGGAGGAAATTTCACATGCATATGCAAGTTAAAGTACAACTTATATAAACAGTTCGGGTTTTGTTAAATCCTACTCCTTTGTCAAATAAAATACAAGAGAGAGCTCTTTGACCTATAGAGTGTGATAACTGTCATCCAAATGTGGAAAATACATGTATTTTTAAAACAGATTTTAAAGTAATTGTAAAGTTGGGAACCTTGAATATGAAAGAAAAGAAACTGGCAGACACTGTGTGTGCTGGCAGTATGTCAGATCAGGCCTGTGTTAAGTGACAGATAGCATGGCGCCTTCTTTAGGAGTTGATATTGAATCAACCAGACTTTCTCCATGGACTGACATGAAACATAAAATGCCTGTCCTCACCTCTTTTCTAAATTCCAGGCAAATCTCTTCTGTTGTGTCTAGACATGTGCCCTTCCATTTCAGTATAACTGTGATTTTCAGAATGAAAACTGGCTCCTTCTCCTGAATCTTATTTGCTGTTACTGTCCAGCATCTCAAAAATTGTCTCCAGAATTGAAAACTGGAGGAAATACTCAAAGGAGCTACCTCCTGTGGTCTGGACAGTGCTTCTCTCTTATGTAAGACTGAATGTTGTCTGCACATTAGAAGAGCTGGCCATCTACAAGTTACTTCACAGGATGTCAAGGAGGAAGGGTCTTGAGTTCTCTGCAAGTATGTTGATGGGGTCCCACCAAGATCTGATGAAAATTTAGCCAGGAGCAAAGCAGGGGAAGAGGAGGAAACTGTATATATTATTGTAAGTGCTGTTTAATAGTAGGAGAAAAAAAACTCCCATTCTGATGTATGATTTCTTGGAATTTTGGAGATCTGCAGTTGTGGTGATTATTGTATGCTTGCGGTTTGATGCTGACTGATGATTGTGTCTGATCAGGAACTAGCAGTTCATTTTGGGATGGTAGAAAGAGGTTATAGACAATGTCACTCTTCCCATTGCTGTGGCAAAATACCTGACAAGACCAACTTAAGGAAGTATTTGTTTTGGCTCAAGGTTTGGAAGCACAGTTCATTGTGGCAGTGAAGGCGTGAGGCATCTGAGGTCAGGAAGTAGGAGGAGATGCTGCTACTGAGTTCTTTGTCTCTTCTTGATTCAGTATGGGACACCAGAGCATGGGAGAGTGATACCCATGTTCAGGGTGGGTCTTCCTTACTCAGCTCAACTTTTCTCCCTAATAATCTCTTCTAGAGTTTATTTTCATAGTGATTCTAAATTTTATCAAGTTAACATCAAAAGTAAAGATTACAGATACAAACTTCGAAGAACGAACCCTTGAACTTTAAAAGGTATTCTAATCATTTCTAGATGGATCTATCATTCGATCAAAAGATGATTTCACCATCTACAGCATAAATTTGAGTTCTTAGGCTTTTTTTTTTTTCATAAAGAGATAGCTACTTAATGGACTGTTTGTGTATTTGATTATGTTTTGCCTGGTTTTAATTAATGCTTAAGATAAAGAATGACTTCAGAGATGATGAACAAATTCATTAGATATTAGACACCTCATGTCCTTGTGCCATTTGGTAGAAATAAGCTACCCACAGACGAATCCTAAGAACTCTAGGCTCTGATACATCCAGTGACTTGGCTTATAACTCTCATGGATTTTTCATACTCTTGGTAGAAACCATCTTTCAATCGTTTTCTCTCCAAGATTCTAAATTATACATAAACTTTGAGGTCCAGCCAGGTGCAGTGGTATACACCTGTAGTCCTAGCATATCATGAGAACCTGTCCCATTCTCTCTACACCCAAAACAGAAAACAAACAACAAAGAACAAAGAAGAGAAACAATAAAACAACCACCACTGAGGTCAAGGTCACTATCACTGACACATAAAGACTCTGTAGACAACTATCCCCTTTCGCTTACCCCAGGCCACAGTGAGGGTTATGTGTGTTCTTTGTGTTAATTCATGTCTTCTCAGGAGTACGAAGTCCCGCGTCCCCATTGTCCACTCTAGAAAACATTTAAAACCAAAATCACAGGTGGTGGTTTTCCTGCTTCTATTTTTCTCTCTCCTCACTTTTCTCGGTTCTTGGGAAGATTTCTTCCCCAGGTAAAGTTCCTTAAACTCTTCCCTTTTCACAATGTATTCTTGTATGAATTCAAACCGAGAAAGCAAATCGTGGTGAGAGTCCGTAATGGTATAAAAGACGTAAAACATCTCTGATGTGCTAAGATGGGTGTTTGGAAGCTGGTACCCTTGACAGAGTATCACGTACTCTGACTTGCAAAATAAAACCATTATTATAAGTAAAATGTAAAGAAAAATCCCCTGACTCCTCCTCCCAGGATATGATAAAGCAAAAATAACAGTAGACCCCAGGAGGGATTGCAGTAATGACTGTGAGCAGCGTAGGCTTCAAGTACACAGGAGGTACGGCCACATTAAGTTCTGACTTACCTTACCAGTACCACACCTGGAACAGCCAGAGTTCATGGCAAATCTGCCCCTGGATCTTGTATCCCAGCAGGTATGATGAATCCAGAGTGTGAGGTCACTATGGATGCTGACAGGGCTCCTTAGCATTCCTTACCAGAGAGGTCACATAGGCCTCTTCAGGTCTAGAATAAGTCAGTGCCTTCTAAAGCAAAGACTCTGTCCTGGCCAAAACAAGGAGATAATTATAATTGTGTGTGTGTTTGTGGTGTGTGTGTGGGGGTGTGTATGTATCATGAATTCTGTCATGGTGAGGTCCAGCATTCAGCCCCACCCCTCCTCCAGGTTTAAACTGATTGAGCAAACAAAGGAGAATGCTCTTCAATTACAGAAACCAGTTTATTCCAGGTTACTTACAAAGGATTCATCTCCAGGGAGGGAGACGGAGATGTTGTATGGCAGAGACTACATTTTGATCATAAGTCCCCCGGACCTCTGGAACACGCACGCAAGAATGGCACCCTGGTGCAGCACCCTCCTCTCTCCTTCCCATCCTTCCATGCATTTCCACTAGACTCCCCCCACTTAAGTCATTGGTTATTTGGATGTCAATCATATTTGGAAGCCTGTCTTTGAAGCAGAGAGGAAACTCTATATCTGTGCAACACTCCCGCCCCCCCTTTTTACTCTCTGGCTCTTACACACTTTCCACGATCCTTTTCCACAATAGTCCCTGAGCCACAAGAGCAAGGGGTTTGGGAAGGGAATAGCAGGTATAGGATGATGTTCTCTCCACTGTGGCATGGATTATTATCTTATCTTATATTATATTTAATATAATTTATATAATTATATTATATTATCAGTGATGCTCCTTATTTGTAAAAACACAACAATTGTAAAACAACAACAACAGCAACATCAAAAGTAACATCCACACAAATACTGAATGACCTAACTTATGGGTGTAAACACAAGTGCTTAAGCAATACCTAAGTAGGTACATCATATTTATCTTAGCTACCTTATGGGGGCTTATAACTCTCCCTCTTACCCCTGGGTGTCTACATTCTTTTCCTAATAGCAGATGTGTGTATGCCCTCCCTGAAGAGTGGGCCTGAATCCAATTTTAAATATGCGGGAGTGGACATACCAGACGATCCTCTGTTATACCTGTAGAGACATCTGACAGTGAAGCACGCAAGATCTGTCCTTAAGTAGGGCTTTCAAAACCATTCTCCCATAGCAGCCTACCTAGTGCCTTCTAGCACTGTGAAAGAGAGTCATCCATTTGTGGGGAGTGTTCAGCTTGGTCCCAGCTAGATCTCTCTTTCCATGCTTGAACCATGTCACATCTTCAGTAATAGGGCCTCACCATCCACTTCCAGTGTGCAGTCAGCATTATAATGTGGCAATTGCCTTTTGTTTTGGTAGAAGAGGGCTTCCAAGTCTTTCTTGACCAACAGCTCACAGGGGGAGCAACCCACACCTGGTACCGGAATTGATAGTTAACAATCATATAAAGTATACTTTTACTCTTTGACATCTAAAGGCCCATAGAACTCCCAGAATTTCACAGCTGTACTTCACCCTTGTATCCTGTATGAGTTACATTCCATTCTTGTTCCTTCAGGTGTACTTGATGTCTCTCAGCTGGATTTTGTATCTATAAAACATTCAGAAGTTAATATTATATACATATACAAGGTCTAACATAGCAAGGAAAATTCCTTTTCATTTGCATCAACTGTTTCAACAGATCTATGTTGGGTACAATGGCATGTAATCCATTTAGTGTCCTGGATTTCTCATATGGAGCCTCCATGCATCCCTTTATCCTTGCCAACCTCATTGGTGCTGTCCCAAACTCTTTGGTTCTACATAGGGCTGAGGAGGAATAAGGCTTCTCTTGCCCCTGTTGCACCTGTTTTTTCCTTTTGGCCCAGGAGACCCTGGATCTGATTCCTGACCCTAGCCACACCTGTAGTCTCTCCATTGACCACACCTGGCTGTTGGGTGAGGCCCTGGCCAGGCAAATTGTCTCCACCCCTCGAATAGCAAGTAACAGGAGAGGGGTTTACTCTGGGTGAGGGGTTAGTATCCACCCCTGGGATAATCTTCATCCTCTGTGTACCATTTGTGGACCATTTCTCAGGCCTTAAGGCTTCCCAGAGGTATTTTAGCACAGAATTTGGCTTTTTATAAATCCTTTCTTTAGGAACTTGGGCTAAACACAAGTCTTACCACATTTGCCTACAAGTAACCCAAGCAGACCTCCTCTTCTGTTTTGCCTCCCTTACACATCTTTTAGGCTGTTCTATTCTTCTACAGACATACTTTACATGCTGGTTTAGGTTGCTTAAATCTGTCAAAGCCTCTGTTGCCTTGTAAAGCTCTTGTCCCACTAGGGGATCTATCAGGGACACTAAACCTCCATACCAATGTCAAGGTCCTTGTTCAATGAAGTCCTTCATTAAATCTCTAGTGATCACAGTCCTATGTGGTCCTGTGACAGGGGCACATACGTGGCTTTCCTCACACCCAGTTCTCTCAGCAGTGCCTGTCCCTTTTTAATGTTTTCCAGCTCATGACATTCTCTGGGAACCTCCACTGGTGATAACCAGGTTTCTCTAATGGCTCTCACAAGCCAGTCTATCAGAGACTGCTTCCCTTTGTATTGCCTTAGGCTACACAGCCTAAATCTCAAGGAGGGGTGACTTGTTATGTTGCTCAGCTGTCTTGCTTCTGCAGCATTGAAAATAGTCTCATATGCTCCCATGTCCCACAGCCTTACAAGCCAGGTAGCTAAGGTTTCTCTCCTGGTTTGTTTGAACATCTTTCCTAGCTCCAGCAGCTCTAGGGCCAAGAACCTTTAGGGGCACTTTCAGCTCCTTCTGGGCTGCTTGCTTCTTCCTCGGGGTTCCAGGCTCTAGAGTTCCAGGATGGGTCCTGCATTATTAACCTGACCTGGGTTTTCATCCCTTTTCAACTTCTTAGCTGTAAAAAGTGGCAAGCTAAAAGCTCCATCTCCTTTTCTCTTTTATCCAATTTGCTAGCAAGCTCAGAGGCTAGTATTGAAAAAGCAAGACTCATATCTTTCTCTCAGTCTCACTCATCTCTCACACTTTGAGTCTCTCCCTGTGCTAAGACCTCAGCCTGAGACTGCCATCTCAAACTGGACCCACGCGCCACAGCCTCCTACATGGCGTCTCCACCAGTGTGTGCCAAAACCACTGGTATTTGTCCCACCAATCTCATCTGTGTAGGCAATTTCACCTTAATTACATATTTCTCTGTAAATCTCCCCAACCCTGCAATGGCTGCCATACACACCAGTCCTATGGGGATAATCCACCATATCAAAATTTCTTCCACACATACTTTTCCCTTGGCTGGTCCCCATATTAGCTGCGGCTCCATTTTTCCCTGGAGCAGTCTCCTTTAATCACTCGGTCCTGCCCATCTATGCCAACTGTATCATGAATTCTGTCACAGTGAGGGCCGGCATTCCAACCCCACTTCCAGGTTTTAACAGGTTGAGTGAACCGAGAATGCTCTTCAATTAGAGAAACCAGCTCATTCCAGGTTACTTACAAAGGATTCATTCCCGGGGAGGGAGATGGAGATTTCCTATGGTGGAGCCTGCATTTTGATCATAAGTCCCCTGGACCTCTGGAACATGTGCCCAAGAATGGCACCCTGGTGCCACACCCACCTCTCTCCTTCCCATCCTGCCATGCATTTCTGCTAGACTTCCCTCCTTAAGTCATTGGTTAATTGTCTGTCAATCACATTTGGGAGCCTATCCCTTGAAGCAGAGAGGAAACTCTATATCTATGCAACAGTGTGTGTGTGTGTGTGTGTGTGTGTGTGTGTGTGAGAGAGAGAGAGAGAGAGAGAGAACTGAAGATGTGCCATCTACAGAAGAGATCAGACAAGCAGAACAAACTCTAAAATCACTGAAGGCTTGAAATTAAATTGTATATCTCTCAAAGATGTCATGCCTAATAATATATCTTAATGTGGAAATTGATATGAAAGACTATCATTGTGGCTGGCACACAAGTGTTCTCAATAAGTATTAGCTCTTTATTCTTATCATTGGTGGCTAGATCTAATGTCACTCTATGAACATTGCAGAGACTTCTGTTCTGAAGTGTGCCATACTGCCACAGGGATGTAGTGCCTATCTAGGGGTAGTTTTACAAATTTTCAGGAACCTTTCATCTAGGAGTGAAGAGAGAATAATGACTTAAAAATAAGCTATTGGTACTCCAGTCATAGTTTCACACAGATTGTCTCTTGTCTAGTCACAAAGCACTATGAAAATAATTTCTGTATAAATTTAATATTGCATAGAATGTAATAATAGGGATGCATGATTTATTGGTAGTTGCATTGTTCTATCTATATTTATGTGTTTTCTATAATGTGTCTTGTGAATGTCATTTTCAAATAAATAAATTTCTTTTACATTGTCTCCCCCACACTTATTTGATCTTATGTTCTTTTTCACTTGTACATTTGTGATTATATATATATATATATATATATATGTAATGCTTTATGAAACCATGACATAGTCTCTTGCTTAAAATCATGTGTTTGTTTTATTACAATTGTATATGCACATAAGAACAACACATTAGTTCACTACTAAAAGAAACATTACTCGTAGAAATACATTATGGGATAAATAGATTGTTAGAAAATTATTGTCAGACTATTATAAAAATAAGTTAAAATCCAGGTGAAGGTCAGTAGCCTCTTGATGAAGGGACAGTTGACCTTGTGATAGCTCTGCTGGTAATGTCCCAAGCTATGTCCTAACTCATTGTGGCTGATCAGAAAGTTGTTCAGCAATAACAAGGAATGCTTTTTCCTTAAATAAATCTGGAAACTACAGTCCCAAATCCATTTCCAGATATGGGGAGCATACTGGATTCTTTCTTTTGTTCCTTGGTTGGTTTTTCCTTTCTTTTTTTTTTTAGCATTTTCACTGTATTTTCTCTTTTCATCATAGAGTGATTATTTGGTCCTCACTGAACCTATTCAAGATATTGTGAACTTTTGTAAAATATTAAAATAGTATATTTGATGCTTAGTATATACTGAACTTTTAGAAAACTGTCTAGTGCTTAATGAAAAAGACTACCGATTTTATTCTGTTCTGGCCAGTTATGCCTTTATAATTATTATGAATGTACTTTGTCTTTTTAGAAAAGAAAAAGTTACTTAGTTCTTATTTAGGATAGTTGAATCTCTTCCATACAAGTCTGAAATGAATCTTGAGTTGAAGAGATTACAAAGATCAGAATAATAAAATTTATATTTCAACGTGTCATGAAATATGAAAGTTGATAGTATTAATTAATTTTATTAATTAAATTATTTAGTTTTTTGAGACAGGGTCTTCCTATAGCCCTAGGTAGCCTGGAATTCACTATGAAACAGGCCTAGATCTCATAGAGATCAGTTTCCTCTTCATTCTGGGTGCTGGGATTAAAGGTGTGTGCTATCGTGCCCAGTCGAGAGTTTATAATTTTAAGAAGGATTTTAACCAGTTACCTTTCTGCACATTTAAAGACTAAAATGAGGAAGTTATGCATTATTTAAGATAGCTATTCACAAGGCATAATTCAAAATATGTAGATAGTGGCTCCTTTGAAAATGCTAAGAAATTAAAATGCAAGTATCAGCACTTTGGGGCAGCATGGAAAGAATTGAAGTAAATGTGAAGAGAATTTAAGTAAATGCTTTGAACATCTGAAGGGTCATTGTTCTAAGCTGTATGGGTGTCAGGGAAAGGCTTTGAGAAGAACGGTCCCAGTGAAGAATCTCATAGAAGAAAAATGAGCAAGGCTGGTCTGTAGAGATGGCTCCGTGTGCAAAAGCACTGGCTGCTCTTGCAGAGGACCCAGGTCCAGTTCCCATCACCCACATGGTAGCTAACAACCATCTGTAATTCTAGTTCTAGGAGATCCAATGCCCTTTTCTGACCTCCATGGACATTGCACACATGGAAGCACCTGCATGCAGGCTGGACACTCATATACAAAAAATAAAAAGTAAACGGCAAGGAAGAGAAGCAGGGATGCCAACACCACAGGGGTGGAGTCGTATATGGGGAGAGTTGTGAGAAGTACACCACTGACAATAAAGTGTATTGTTACTATCACTTAAGAGCAAGCCATCTTACTTATGATTTCTAGGGTTGCTAGGAAGAGCCCCATTCTAATGGATGGTTGTTTGATGAACCCAGGGAGGCTAGAGAATGAGTTTCCTGCTTTTTTAAGGATTATAATAATGGATGAAAATAATAACACGCTATTGAGCTTGTTTCTTTGGAGGACTATTTTGACTGTAACTTCTGCTGTGTTAAGTGCTATGCTTATCCAACAATACAGCTGGTGCATGGTGGTAATATGAAAATAGAAGGAATAGCTGGTGGTTCTCAAAGACCAGCAGACTAGAAATGATCATTTGAGCATGCCTTTTCCGTGTGCATCTTTCATGTGCTGTAAATATTCATTCTCCTTCCTGCGCCTGTCAAGCTCGTTAGTCAGCTGTTACTCACTCTGACTAAATGCTGCTTCTGATGACATGGTTTCGCGCTAACTCTAATTATGTGTGCAGAGCTGGAGGTGCAGCCACACGTTAGGGCATTGAACCTATTCGTAGTCTATTGTTTTTTAATACAACAGGCATTTTCAAGTGATAGTAAAGCTTTCCACATGGTCAAGAAAAGAAAAGGAAGATTTATATTTTGGATAAATGATGGCTTTGAAGGCAATACACAGGGTGTTTAGAAGAGGAGGGTAAATTATCCCTGCAATAATGTCAATAAAACAAATAATGAAGCTAGCTGTTAAAATGGAAGGGATGAGGAGGCAGGAGAACCTAACAGCGTGACTAGACCCATCCAGACCCAGCTGTTCTCTAGACCCCCATGGACCCAAGATGACTTCAGCCTCCCTGACACTCTGGGAAAACAGAATGCAACATGCCTACCACTTCCTGTGATCAGCCCCTCTGCTTGCCCTGCCTTTACCCCTTCAGGTAAGCCTAGTCTGAGGCTAGAAAGCTTTGTGCAAGAAGCTCCCTTTGGATGGGACTCCGCTTGAACGTTACGGCATCTCTAGGATAAAGCCTTTCTTGGGCTGGGACCATGTTTTCCTTATTTTTCCTCATGTGCCTGATACAATAGATCGTCCACATTCCATATTCAAATCAAAGTTGTGTGCTTTTCTCTGAGCCCTAGGTCTGAACAACTGAACAATCAGTCTCAGTCTCTCTCGCGATCTCTCTTGCTCTTTCTCTCCCTTTCTCCTTCTCCCCGCCTTGGCCCCCTGCTCTTCACCCTCCCTTCTCCTCGCTTCCGGTTTCCCTTCTCCCCTCTCCTCTCGTTTCCTTTCCCCTCCCTCCCATCATCATTGGCCTCATTCCAGGCTTGAATCTGCCCTCTGCCCTCCCCAGACACCTCCAGACCCCGCTCCATGCCAGATCTCCACCATCATTGTAACAAAATGTTCTCAAGTTTTTCCCCAAATGCAAAACTTTACATAATCATTTCTTGGTGCGCTCACTCTGTGCAATTCTTGAATTTCCTTTCTTTCGGTTTCTTTCTTTTTTCTCTTTCTACAAAGTCATATTTTACTATGCAAGCATCAAACCTGTCCTTTCCCAGAAAGACAACTTATTTAACACTTTCCTACCCCTGTAAGATCAGAAGTGATGCTCGGGTAGAATTAAAATTTACCGTTTCAGTTTGCTAAAGCAACCTTTTTCTCATAGCATACATCTTTTACATATTAAGACATATTTCTTCATCTTCTTTTTGAACATTTTTCCTGCTCAGAAGTAACTGAGGTTGCTCCTCATGGCAGAAAGCCTGCTGTTTTAAATTTCATTTGTCTTAATGCATTATGAATTATTTAAGAATTATAGAACTTATATTGTACTCTGTGTTCAATCTATTATTTCCTTCAAAGTTGTCAAATTTTCTTTTCAAAAAAATGAATTAAAGTGCTTCTATTGAATGACTAGTAAGTTCATTATACATTTAAAGAAGAAACATGCTGATGTACTAAGCATCTTTTATTGAAGTAACAGCTGTTGTACTTGGCTTTAGAAAGCACAATGCTATTATGTAAACTGTAAATAAGATACTGTTCTGTAAAAGAGAACAGTAAAAATGTTAGTAGGAAGTTTTCTTAGTCTTGTAACTGGATTTTCTTTTCTTTTTTTTTACATTTATATAACCTTACTTTGCAATCAAAAGATTATAAGCTGACAATGCAAACTTGCAAAATGTCTGCACATTTTATATTTCTCTAATAACTGCTTCCCCTCTATGGATTCACCATCGTCTATGATACCATGTCTGCTTTTACAAAAAGAAGCTTTCCAAGGCACTGTACTTGTACAACACTGCATCTATAAGTGTTTTGGTAGATGCTATTTAAGGCACTTCAAGGCATTTTCCCTGGAGCCAAGTTGTCTCCAGATTCTCATCATGGATTAAATGCTCTGTATTCTTACCTGGGCGTGGTGGCACATGACTTTAGTCCCAGCACTCTGGAGGCGGAGGAGGATGGATATTTGTGAGTTCAAGGCCATCCTGGTCTACTTAGCAAGTTCCAGGCCAATTGGGACTACAGGGAGACCATGACTCAAAAAGACCTAAATAAATAAATAAAAAGAAAAAGAAGAAGAAGGAGAAGGAAAAAAAAGTAAAGTGCTCTGTATTCTTGAATGCTCACCTACTGTGTTCACTGGTGCGAAAGCCCCCTGTTGTACACGTGAAAAGGAGGAAAGCAAGGTTGGGTACTGATGGTCTCAGAGTACAGCGCAGCCCTGTAGAGGATTAGTCATTAAGCATAAGTGGCTGGGCACTTGTCACTGATTGATGCTGCCTGGAGAAACTCAGTGTTTGGCATGAAAGCCATCATGATTCCCTCAGTACCTGCAGCTGTCTGCTGCCATCAGATCTCTCTTTCGGTTTTCTTCATATATCTTTAAAGAAAATAAACTTTCTTTTGGTGAAGTCTGGTTTATTAATTTTAATTCTTTCATCATTCATGATTATGTTTGTATATTTAAGGAAGATTTGCCTAACTAAAGGTTACATCGAGTTTTATTTTCCTTTTATTTACAACATATTTATTTTGTTTTATTTTATTTTATTTTCATATAGAGTCTTCCCAGAGCTCCAGTTACTCTGGAACTCTATGTAGAAAGGCTGTCTTCATTTCACAGAGATCTCCCTGCTTCTGCCTCTGAGTGAGGGGACTAAAGGCATATGCCACCATGTCCTGCCCCAGGCTATATCAATTTTGTTCTGTGATTTTCTTCTACAACTTTCAGTTCAGGGTTTTAATCCATTGTAAGCTGCTTTTAAATTATTATAGTTTATATCGGGTTCAAGGTATATGTCTGTATTTTTACCAGGATCATTTATTTTTTAGGTTTTTATTAGCATATATTAATTGTTCATATTGATAGGTTTCATTATGATATTTTCATCCGTGTGTATATTGTATTTTGGTAGTTTTCACCTCCATTACCTTCTCTTGTCCCTTTCCATTCTCATTGATCCTCTTCCTCTTCCCCAGGAGTCTCTCTCTACTTTCATGACTTTTTAAGTGGTATGCCAACGGGTTTAATTAGAATTACTTACAGGAGCGTTGTGAGGAGTTCTTTTCAGGACCAGGAGCAGCTGATAGGTGACTTTGTCATTGAAAAAAGTGATTTTCCTTCCTCTTCCTCCAACAACCATAAGCTGCCAATAAATTCTAGAGGAAAAGGCGGAGCCTTGTGTGTCCCTTACCCCATATCTGAATGTTAACAGACCTAACTTGTATAAATCATGTGAAAATCATCACAGCTGCAGAGAGTTCAAGAGTACAACATACATGGAAGACAGGGGTTCACAGAGACTATCCGCTCACCATTATGTCACCTCTGTACCTTTTAAAAGACTGAACACACACAACACACACACGGCACACACACACACACAACACACACACACACAACACACACACAGCACACACACACACACGGCACACAAAGATACACATGCATAGATGCACCACATACACCACACACATACACAGACACATCACACACAGCACACTCACACCTTCATACATATACACACATAGTCCTATACACATACACACCCACACTCCTACACACACACACACACACATGGCACACACACACGGCACACAAAGATACACATGCATAGATGCACCACACACACCACACACATACACAGACACATCACACATAGCACAACTTCATACATATACACACATAGTCCTATATACATACACACCCTCACTCCTACACACACACAAACACTCCCCCCCCCTCACACACATGCACACTCTACATCATACACATGGCTTTCCTTATAAATTTTGTTTGCCTAACTGGCCTTTGTGGGGCGGTGTTATCCATCAGCATTCTCAGGTGGAGAGCATGTCCTTTGTGCCTGTGGGAAATCTTGAAGACTTACTACAGCACTCAGTGCTCATGTCACTGCTAAATATGAGTGTGATTTTTTTTATAAGTTTGGTCATTTTACTCTTGTCATGAATCTTGAAATTCAACTTTGTTCCTTTTCCAAAATTACTTTGGTTATCAAAGTTATTTTTCTACATGAATATTTAAATCATGTCAGTTTCTAAAAGTAATAAAGAAATCTCCTGTGATTCAGAGACTGGGATCACACTGAATCTCTAAATCTAGCAGAGGATTAACACCTTAACATAACCAAGAATTAAATTCTATGAATAAATATGACTTCTCATTTATATTTTGAAAGTTAAAATCAATGTATTGTTTTTAACCTGTAAACCTTAGGTGTATTTCACTGAGATTATACCTAAGTAGTTTTTGGTGAAAATTTAAATGACTTTTTAATTGGATACATCTTTATTTATAATATACACAAGCACAATTCTTTCATTTCTAGGTTTGCCTGAATGTATTTATGACTATTTCTTGTATCCTGTCACCTACTTGACATACTTTATATATGTGCATATCTTCTACTAGATTATGGTCATTTCTTCATGTTGGATTTGAATAAGAATAATTTCATTAATTCCTTTCTATTCTAACTTCTTTTTTTTGTCACAGCTGCTGCCTTTCTGATGTTGTGAGGAAGGCATTCCATCATTTGTTCTTATGTTAGATATTAGCTACAGTTTATCAAGAAATTCTTTTATCAGACTGTGAGATTCTCTTCTGTTGCTTATTTGCTGGCATTAAATATACGCTTTCCTAATTGCAATGATAATGAATACTGAAGTAAGGGTAAACAAGAGTTGGATGCATATATGTACATGTGCGTGATTTCAATGTCAAGCTTCTTTTATTTTTTGATGAATATTTTATTCAGTTTTTGTGCATTTCATACAATTAATCATATGTAGACTCCTCCCCCATCTGATCCCCCTATTGCCTTCCCACTAAATTTCATGCATTAATCCTTACATATTATGGCCCATAGAAATGAAGCTTTTGTACTGAGATGTCCCTTCGTCCAGGTTCATCCACTGGAGTCTTTCTAGTCCAACTGTCTAGAGTAACTCATAGAAGACCAACCAACTATCTCTCACCTAGCAGTAATCAGTTGCCGATAGTCCCTCATCTAAGGTTGGGGCCTGCTGGCCATTTTCCCAGTTCTATGCTGCGTTTTGTATCACGGCGTTGGCGTGGATGTTGTCTGTACTGTTACCATTGCAGCAAGTTCTCAGAGGCCTGAAAGCCTCCATTTCTTTATGTTCATGCACAAACCCTGGTTTTTACACTCTTTCTACTTTCTCCTCACAATGTTCCCTGAGCTATGGTTTAATGTAGGAGTCCTGTCCAGAGAAACTAGTTCTACAGTCTCCTATTTTCTACACTTTGACTAGCAGTCATGGCCTTCTGTGTGCATCGCAGTCTGCTGCATGAGGAAACTTTGCTAGTGAGAGTTGAGAGATGCACTAGTATTCTCTGCACCCCATTCCACTATGTTCTGGTAGAAGCTGTACTCTAGATATGTCAGTTAGGACTAGGCATCTTTCCAACAATCTCTGTTTGGGACCAGTTGTGGAACTCTGTAATAGGCTCTATCTCTTGCCAAAAGAAGCTTCTTTGATGACTGGCATATGGTATACTTGTCTGTAAATAGAAGGATCCATATTTAGCACAGAATAAGAAACTTCATTTGACTAGAGAAATGACAGAAATAGGGTTTGCAATAGGATCTATGTCCTCTCCAGCCATGTGGATTTGGCTATGGTTACAGTGCCACTCATGAGTTCCCTCCCATTAAGAAGTCTCTAAATCCAATTATAGAGCTGGTTTGATAAGCTCCAAGATAAAGTGTCACTACTTTCTGTGAAAATGAGCATCTTACCAAAGCAATCTATAGATTGAATGTAATGCCAATCAAACTCCCCATGACATTCTTCATAGAACTAGAATTAAACATCCTAAAATTCATATGGAATCTAGAAACACCCTGATCACCAAATTAATCTTGAGCAAAAAGAATGATGCTGGGGGACAGTCACCATACCGGATATCAATGATAGTACAGACGTATGCAGAGTCAAGAAATGCACCAACACAAAAATAGATGTAGATCAATGGAAAGTAATACAAGGCCTAAACACCAGTGCTTGCGACGTCAGCCACCTGATGTTTGACAGAGGGGTCAAGAACACACACTGGAAGAAAGACAGCATTGTCGACAAATGGTGCTGGCAAAGCTGGATCTTAACCTGTAGAAGAATGATATTATACTTGCTTTTTCATCTGACACAAAAGTCAAATTCAAATGGATCTGAGACCTCAATATGAAACCCGAAATTCTGAAACACTTAGAAGAAAACATAGGCAGTACCCGACAATACATAAGTGTAGGAAAGGACTTTCTAAAATCAGACATCCATTCATTGTTCAGTCATTAAGGTAAATAGCTTCTTTTGCAGAGCAACAGAAACAATCAAGGAAGTGAAGAAGAAACCCACTGAGTGGTTAAAAATCATCACTATCTACATATATGTTAGAGGATTGATATCCAGAATATACAAAGAATTCATAAAACAAGGTAAAAAGATAATAAACGACTTAATAAAAAGATGAGCTATAGACCTGAATAGAGAGTTCTCAAATGAAGAAATGAAAATGACTAAGAAACATCTTAAAATATGCTTAACATCTTTGGTAAGTGAGGTTATATAAATCAAACCCACTTTAAGATTTCATCTTACCCTAGTCAGACGGGCTAAGATCAAGAGAACAGAAGATCAAATGCTGGTGAAGTTGTGGTGAAAGGCGAACACTGATTTGATGCTCGTGGAATTGCAAACCTGTGCAAGCACTATGGAAAGCGATTTGGAGAAGTCTTAAAAAGGTTAAAATGAATCTACCATATGATCCAGTTTTCCTGTTCCTTGCTATATGCAGAAAGGACTAATCATACCATAGTGTTACTTGTACATCCATGTTTCCTGCTGCTCTCTTCACAGTATTTAAGAAATGGAAACAACCTAAATGTCCTAGAAATGACAAATGGGTAATGAAAATGTGGGACATTTACACAATAGAGTTCAACTCAGAGATTTAAAAAAAAGAGATGAAATTCACAGGTAATGGATGGAAATAGAAACTGTTTTACTAAGTGAAGTAACACTGATTCAGAAAATAAGTTCCATACACCCTCACTTGCTGATCTTCACACCAGATCCATATAAGTGAGTATATATCCTGCTATAACCGTGGGAGTCAGGAAAAAGGAAAGGAATCACAGAGGTAGAGGTGAAGAAAGGGGGATGATAGGAAACATGTTATCAGGGGGAAACGGGAGTGTTCAACTGGGAAAGGAAGGAAAGACATACAGGATTATTTTCTTCATCCTAATATATAATAAACCTTATGATAATTCCTACCTACAGACCCATACCTTTCCTGTTCTAAAATACAAGAAACCTCATGATGATTCCAGCCTATAAACCTGTAAATTTCCTGTTCCCTGCCACACCTTCTGTTCTTCTGCAAGAAGACATTTCTTTCCAAATGTATGATATTCTTATGATATTTCCATATGTATGATATTCATATTTACTAGTTGTTGTATGCAGTGAATGCTGTAGTAAACCATGCGGATTCCCCACGGAGCCTGAAAGACATGTTCTCCAACTAAGAGTTCCAGATCACAGTGCCTGAAAATTACCTTCTGTTGTACAGGGGGGCACTATGCAAAGCCTTCTGCTTCTCTAGAATGTACTATGACTAATACAGTGACAGTCTCAGTTAGCCCCAACACTAGTTCAGCAGTACCAGTTCTCAAAAATCATTCCAACTACACAGGTTCCCTTGAGTCATTTTGGACCAGCTACTGAAGAGAAGGTGACAGACAGTGCCAGTGTGCCCACAGCTCCTGAGACTTAAAAGTTCTGGACCAAATGCCCTGCCTTTAGTCCCAGCCCTCAGGAGGCAAGAGAGGTCGATCTTTATGAAATTGAATCCACTGGTCGACATCGTGACTTCCATCCAGTCAGGGAGACCCTGTCCAAAAAAATTACGATAAAGTAAAAGTCCTCGACGGAGCAGTGGGACATGGTTCTCCAAAATCATGCTTTACGTCTATTACTGGTGCCCCCTTGAGGATACGCTGTGCTGAACTTATGCTGCCAGTGCTTGCCCTGGCCCCTGTCCTCAAGGACAGAAGCACGGAGGCCTGTGAGAAAAGCCCGTGCATTGCCTCATGAAGGGTGGCAAGGTCAAAGGGGCAGAAGAAGGAGTAGACAGATACAGTGGACAAGACTTACTGAAGAAGTGAATCATGTGTCAACATTTCCAGGTCTGTGCTGGGGCTGGACAGCCAGTGAAATGTTGGAACCACTTTTTGGAAAAGCTGTGATGAATGAATGACTCAGGGTTTGAAGTACCATTTGGGAAAAACGAATGGAGACTTAAAGTTGTCATGAGTCTACACCTCAAGAGAGGTCTGCGTTGGAAGCACAGGTTTTGTAGTCAGTGACATCTGGCCATAACTGAAGTCACAGAGGTAAAATGTATTTCAGCAGATCACCGCACACAGCGATCATCACTCGGAAGTCGTATTGGGTTTGAGTGATTTTTGTTTGTGTTTCTTTTTATTTTGTTCCTGGCTAACTTGAGACTTATTATGTAGATCAGGCTGGCCTCAGTCTCACAGAGATGTAGCTTCCTCTGCTCCCCAAGTGTTGGAGTTAAAGATGTGCACCAAAGCCTCCCAATCCCTGATTTCAATGATGTTTAATATCTGATAAAAGTTAGAAATGTTTAAAAACAGACAACAAACAAAACCAACAGAACATTTTGTCATTTCTGTTCTATCTTTCTTGGGCTTAAAAGGTACTTAAGACTGAGTAGATTGAATCAACAGAAACTGGGACTAAGGACATAGCTTAATCAGTACTGTTCCTTCTGTGCAAACATGAGGACCCAAGTTTGGATCCCAGCACCAACATAAAATTGAGGTGTGTTGGAGCTAGGTGGGGAAGTGCCGAGCAGGGCAGGGGAGTCCTTGTAGCTCATTGGTCAACCAGCCCAGCCAGCTAGATGAGCTCTAGATTCAGCAAAAGACTCCTGTCAAGAAATAAAGTGGCAGGCTATTAAGGGAGACCCTGCTGTTTACCTCTGGTCTACACAATATGCATGCATGCACTCACAAAAAAACAAATACAAAAATAAAAACTCACCAGGAATTTGTTTTCTTATCGTTCTGGAGACTGAAAGTCTGAGACTTTGACATTCCCAAGCCATGCTCCCTCTGAGGTCTGGCAGAAACAGCCCTTCCTTGCGTTCACATGCATCCTGGTGCTGGCTGTCAACCTCAATGTGGCATGACTTTCAGTCACAGCATCCCACTCTACTCCTCTGTTGTTGTAGTGGTTTAAATGATAAGTGTTCTCCACAGGCTTATGTAGTTCAACACTTACTCTCAGTTGGTGGCACTATTTGGAGAGTTGATGGAACCTTGAGAGGTGCAGCCTTCCTTCAGGTAGTGCCTAATTGAGGCTCAACTTTGAGGGCATGGAGCCTTGCTCCCTCTTGCTTGCTCTCTCTGCTTTCTGTGTGCTGCGGAAATGCGATCTCTCAGCATCCCGCTCCATCATGTTTTCCTGGCCTTCATGCACTCTCCCTCTGGAACCAATAAACTCTTCTATAAGTTATTTTTGATCAGAGTATTTTATGACAGAAACAGAAAAGTAGCTAATACAGTTAGTTGCCATGTGTCCTGTGTATCACTGCTTTCTTATAAGGACACCAATAGTATTGGATGAAGAAATCATACTACTCTGGAATAACTTCATCTTTACAAGTTAGGTATGACATATACACATTTGTTAAGAAAAGCACATTCCAGTTCCTTGAGAGATAACATTCCTTCAATATAATATTTGGAGACACGATTAACCCCCAAATTTCATGCATTTTAAGGATTCAGAGTCCCTAGCATCCAGTCACCACAGGCATAATGCTTGGGTTATGAACATCAGAATGGATGCAGGAAGAGAAGATGACATAGAGAGGCACAATGCTTCCAAAGGAGCCAGGGAAAAGAAAATCCAAGATCAACACAGTCCTATGCAGGTCAAAGAATCCTCTGGAATGTAGAGAAGTCTATCCAGCTGGTTAGGGTCAGCTCTACCAAGGGCTGAAGATGATATCAGCAGCAATGTATAACACTTTCAGTCTTCATCATTCCAGGCACTAGTCTAAACATGCTTCCTGTGTAATGTCATTAAATGCTCACAACTCTGTTATGATTGACACTTTATAAATGAAACCAGAAAGATAAATAGCATCCTTAGAGTGACACACCTAGTAAACCTAACATATCTATATCTCTATCTCTATCTCTATCTCTATCTATCATCTATCTATCTATCTACCTGTCTATATCCCTATGGTAATTCATACCCTCTTTTTTCCAATTTTACCATTAAATAGCATCTCAAATTCTTGACGATTTGTAATATAATTGAATCTCTACATGTCATTCTTTTGTGTATTTGCATGTATGTGAAAAATGAACATGTGTGCTCATGTGCTCATTCATGTGCACATGTATGCTTATGTACCTAGAGGTCAGAGAACAGTCTTGGGTGTCCCTTATTAGGAAAGCTGCCCACCTTATTTTGAGACATAGTTTCTAACTGTAGTGAAACTCTGCCCTTAGGTGGGAATACCAGCAAATCCCAGGGATCCACCTATCTCAGCCTCTTCTAAGAGGCAGTTTTCACAAGGATACTGGGGATTGAACTCCAGTCCTCAGGCTTGCATGGCAAGCACTTACTGGCTGAGCTGTCCCTTAGCCCTCTCCTCATTATTAATGGATCCGATAACTTTATTTTCTCAGCTAACCAAATCAGGAAATACAGAATGTTAAATTTCTCTTTTGTCCTTTTCTTCTCATTCTCTATGATAAATCAGTGTCCAGATACTGTTCTCCTTTATACAGTCCTACAGTGGCTATGTGCTGCTTCTGGCCTCACCTCACAGTGTCCCCTGTTGCTCAATTCCACCTTCAGCCTCCCTGCATTCACCTTGAGCTGTACCGCATGACCTTTTCCCTTTTCTCTGTCTGTAATGTTGTTTTCACATTCAGGCTCTAAATCACAGAAAGCTTACCTAGTGAGCTCTCCTCTAGACAGGAGACAAGTGGAGCTTGAATAACGAGCACAGTAGGACAGACCAAAAGGGGATACAGCAAATTGTTGCTGAGTCTTAAAGACCGGACTTTGTGCATCCCACAGGAGGGTCACTGTTTCCACTTAACGTTACATCAGCAATTGTAACATTCCCCTAGTTCGGAAAGGAGATTAGGTCATGTGGTATGAGGAAGCCTTGTGTGCTTCCCTGTGTTAACTGCTTGCTCCCTTGTGTATATTTAGTTTTCAATTTATTATTTTTTATATATTATTGAATTTTGTGCATTTCATGTAACAAATCAAATTAGGACCACCTCCTCCATTTCCACCTCCCCTAAACACCCGCCCCACCAGGTTTCATGCATTCTGTCCTATCAGTTAAGTCCTATCAGATAAAGCATTTGTACCCAGATGTCCCTTGGTGCAAGTTCATCCACTGGAGTCTAGTCAGCCTGTCAAGAATCACTCCGTTAAAGAAGATCTACTCTCCCTCACCCAGTAGTAATCAGTAATCAATAGTTCCTCAGCTAAAATTGGGGCCTGTTGCCCATTTCTCTTGTACTATGCTGAACTGTTTACTGATGGAGTCTGCATGGGTCTTATGTTGCAAGTTCATATGTGCAAGCTCCCAATACCTGAAAGCCTCAGTTTCCATAGGCTCATGAACCAACCCTAGCTCTCACTATCTTTCTGCCTCCTGTTCTGCAGTTGTCCCTGAGCCCTTGGAATGTTAGGTTGAATACAGGAGTCCTATCCAAGGGCATGCATTCTTCAGTCTCATATTCTCTAAAATGTAGACAGTTGTGGCCTTCTGTGTGCATCACACTGTGTTATATAATAAAACTCTGCGGGTGAGAGTTGAGCAATATATTAGTATTCTCTCTACTGCCTGTTCCACTATGTTCCATGAGTCTTAGGTATAGAGATTCCACTGTAAATTTAGCATATAGTACTGAGCATCCCTCAGACACATAGTCTCTGTGTATGACAAGTTGTGAAACTCTGTAATGGCCTCCATCTGTTGCAAAAAGAAACTTCTTTGATGAGTGGTGTACCGTATACTTGTCTGAAAATATAAGGATCTATATTTAACATAAAATAGGAAATATTATTTGTCTAGAGATATGAAAGAGATGGAGTTTTCACTAGGATCTAAGATCTCTGGAGTCATATGTATTTGACATTTAAAGGGCCAACCATGAGTTCCATCCCATTTAGAAGTTTTTAAGTCCAATTAGATAGCTGTTGATTACCTCCTAGATAAATATGCCACACCACAGCATCAATACAGATCATTTGCTGTGCCACTCATTGTGATTATTAGACTTTAGAGCTGGTTTAGACCATTGATTGATTTTTTTCCCTTAATAACTTGCATAGTATCCTCTAGAACTATGAGAGCTAGTCTTCAGAGAGTGGGCTTCCAGGTCAGTTCAAGTTTGATTGCTCTAAGTCTTGTGTCCAAACTATGTCCTATCTTTATCAATAGGGTCTTACCTTTGAGTTCAGGGAAGTAATTGAGGACTGTGGCAATAGCCTATATTATTTTGGGAGTCTCTTGGACTACCCTGACCAATAACTCAAAGAGAGGTTTCTCCTGTCTGGCACTGTGTTTCTTGTTATATAGCCTTCAGACATATTCAGATATTGTATGTGTATTTTTCAGGGAGGGTATGAGTTAATACACTTCCTTCTGGCTTTGTATGCCACCTAAGCTTTATTTATCTCCATTCTCTCCTCTCTCTCTCCCTGTATGAACGCTGTCTTCCCTCCCTTGTTTAAATCTCCCCTTTTCTCTTGATAATACCTGTCTCTTCTTAGCCTAGCTGCCTTCTCTTGAGTTCCTTCTTCTGCTTATCCCAATAGTTCCTTGAATGGCCTTCCCTTCTCCCTTCCCAATTGAATGTCCTCATTAGCGTTGGCGCTAAGAAATGAGAGAGATCATATGTCACTTGTTCTTCTGAATCTGCGTTACATGACTTAGTATAATAGTTTCTACTTTCACCATCTACTTGCAAATTTCATAATTTCAACTTTCTGTACTGGTGAGTAGAATTCCATCTTGTAAATGTACCACATTTCCTTTATCCATTCTTCAGTCGAGAGAAGCTATTCTCATGATTGTGAAGAGCAGCAACAAACATGGATGCACAGATATCTCTACAGTAAGATGAGTCCTTTGGGTATAAGCCAAGGAGTGGTATAATAGGATCACATGGTAGAGTTATTATTCGTTTTTTAAGAGTTATCCACAGTGCTCTCCATAGTGGTTGCACGAGTTTACAATCCTTCCACATCCTCCCCAGCATTTGGTATCTTCTGTTCTCTTGATCTTAGCCAGTCTGGCTCGGGTAAGATGAAATCTTAAAGTGGGTTTGATCGGCATTTCTCTAATTACTAAGGATGCTGGGGACTTTTAAGGTGTTTCTTTGCCTTTTTTATTTCTTCGTTTGAGAATTCTCTGTTCAGTCACTTAGCCCATCTTTTCATTGGGTTGCTTATTTTCTTGTTTCTTTGTTTTTTGAGTTCTTTGTATTTTGTGGATATTAATCATCTCTGGGATGTGTGGCAGTTGAAGATTTTCTCCTACTCAAGGGGTTTCTTCTTCACTTCCTTGGTTGTTTCTTTGACTGTACAGAAGCTTTTTAGTTTAATGAGGTGTCACTTGTTGATTGTTAATGCCTGAGAAACTGATGTCCAATTTAGAAAGTCCTTTCCTACACCTCTGTCTTGAAGAATACTGCCCATGTTGTCTTTTAACAGTTTCAGATTTCATATTGTGGTCTTTGATCCATTTGAATTGGACTTTTTGTGCAGGATGAAAGATAATGGTCCAATTTCGTTTTTCTACAGGTGGAGATACAGTTTTGCCAGCAGCCTTTGTTAAAGATGCTGTCTTTGCTTCATTGTGTGTTCTTGGCACCTTTGTCAAATATCAGGTGACTGAAATTACATCTACCCTTGTTTAAGTATTCTATTATGTTTCATTGATCTATGTGTCTGTTTTATCTGCAACTACAGTTCTTGTTTTATGACTCTGTAATAAAGTTTGAGATCTGGTGTGATGATCCCCACAACATTGGTATTTGACCCAAGATTGCTTTGTCCATCCTATGTCTTTTGTGATTCCATATGAATTTTATGATGCTTATTTTCTAGCTCTGTGAATAATGTCACGGTATTGCATTGAATCTATAGTTTGCATTTCATAGTATGATCATTTTCACAATATTAATTCTACCTATCCATGAGAACATTAGGTCCTTCCATTTCCTGATGTCTGACTGTATCTCTTTCTTTAAATTTTAAAACTTTCATTGTAGAGATTTTTAATGTCTTTAGTTATGTTTATTCCTAGATAATATTTTTTAGACTACTGTGAATGGGAGAAAATCCAAGAATGCAATTGCTTGTTATTAGTATATAGAAAAGCGATGATTTTTGTAATTTGATTTTGCTACCTCCACTTTGCTGAAGGTATTGATCATGTCTAGCAGTTTTCTGATGGAATTTTTGGAATTTCTTGTTATCATCTGCAAATACAGATACTTTGAACTCTTCCTTTCCAGTGATTACTCCTTTGATTTCCTTCTCTTTTCTTATTGCTCTATCAAGAATTTCAAGCAGTATATTGAAAATGAATCGAGATAGTGGACAGGCTTGTCTGGTTCCTGGATTTAATGGGGATGTTTCCAGTTTTTCTCCATTTAGTATGATGTTTGCCGTGGATTTGTTGTATATAGCTGTAATTACGTTTAGGTACGTTCCCTCCAGTCCAATTCACTCCAGGCCTTTTACATGAATGCATATTGGATTTTCTCAAAGGCTTTCCAGCATCTATTGAGATGACAGCTTGATTTTTGATTTTTAGTCTAACAAAGGAAGCTGGAGAATTGAGCTAGTCTGGGCACACAAGATTAACACATAGTGGGTGAGTCTGGAATAAGAGGGTAGAGATCTGGAGCAAAAAGAGCAGGAGTGGGCCTGGACCCATGCCTAGAAGGGGGACCCAGTGCTGGAAGAGAATGGAACTTCCCAGGCTTCAGTGGAATCAGGATGACGTGCCAGTTCAGCAGGCAGTCTGTGGCAGGCATTTCTGAGGCATACAGATCAGGTGGCCAAAGTGGTAGTGACAGACTGTGAAAGGTCTGACAGATTTTGCTAGAAGACTAAGCTAGTCTGGGTTTAGCATCTAGGACAGAGATTGCAGAGTTGTAGAGTTGCAGGAGAGGGCTTGGGCCCAAGTCTAGAAGGAAAACAATGTCAGGAAGAGTGGACCTGTTCAGGCTGCAGCGGAATCAAAACACAGTAGGCAAGATCTGACTTGCCAGGGTGGCAGGCAATTCTGAGGCATGAAGATCAGGTAGCCAAGGTGTTGGTGACAACTGTGGAAGGTCTGACAAACTTTGTTAGAAGATTAAGCTAGTCTGGGTTTAGGCAGTAGTATAGAAATCTGAGATGGAAGTTCAGGAGATGGCCTGGGTCCAAGGCTAGAAGGGGGACAGATTCAATTTATGCCTCATTAGCCACAAGAGTATTTACACAATTTTTAACTGCTCCAAGATATTTGTTTTTCTGAGTACTGTTTGACTTAAAATAATGATCATAGTTAAATAATTTAGGCAGATTGCTATAGATTTAGTTAAAAAGTTCATTTTTTGTTCACTTGCATATTATTCATTTTTCATAATTTAATACTGCCAAAGGTATCAAATATCTGAATATCAAAATTATCATATTTATTTTCTTGAATTCATACTGTGAATTTTC
This sequence comes from Eospalax fontanierii, assembly GCA_035773235.1. NCBI lineage: Eukaryota > Metazoa > Chordata > Mammalia > Rodentia > Spalacidae > Eospalax > Eospalax fontanierii. The sequence goes on along the minus strand of CM069547.1, from coordinate 44,690,662 downwards.
TCTAGAAGACAGTTATGTAGGGAAGCAGTTACGGCTCAGAGATTAAGGATAGTTGCTCTTATAAAGGACCTGAGTTCAGTTATCAGAACCCATGTTGGGACACCTCACACCTTCCTGTAACTTCAACTCTAGTATATCTGACAGCTTTCCTGGCTTCCATGGGCATCAGCAGGCATGTGACACATACACAGAGACACATGCACATAAATAAATAAAAGTAGAATAATTTTAATTTTTTAATAAATCAAGCTTTATGTGCTATCAAATCCTTCTGATCCCTGTAATCTTAAATTACATTTCCATTATTGTCCCAAATTAGGACAAAGTTCATAAAGGAATTTTTGTTTATATTTTAGGATTCCTTTCACAATTGTACTGTAAGTTTCATATCACTTAACTTGAAGAACCAAAACATTAGAGGGAGATGTGACTCAGTGTTGATGCATATTTCCAAGCACACCTGCAGCCCTGGTTTGCGCTCCAGTACTGCCAAAATACATAAGTAAATGACACAACTAAGATAAATAAATCCAATGAAGTAAGCCTTTTGTAGTGGGTTATACCAGCAATCTAAGCACTCAAGAGGGTTTTACAGAATTGTCATGAGTTCAAGGCCATCATCAGATACAGCTGTGTTGGTTAATTTTGTCAAGTTGACACAAATTAAGTCACTTGGGAAAAGGGACCCTCAACTGTTTTCCCGGACTGGCCTGTGGGCGTGTCTTTGGGTCATTTCCTTAATAGCTAACAGATGCAGGAAGGCCTGATCAGTGGGCAGTGCTAGCCCTAGGAAGCTGTTCTAGACAGAGGAGTAAAGGGATCCGAGCAAGCCAGGGGGAAGTAACCTAAAAGAGAGTGATCCTATCTGGTCTCTGCTTTAGTACCTGCCTCTACGTTGCTGCCCTGAGTTCCTGCCTGACTTTGCTTGATGATGGACTGCACCTTGGAAATATAAAATGAAATAAATATTTTCTTTCCCAAGTTGCTTTGCATCAGTGTTTCATCACGGAAACAGAAAGGAAACTGATGCAACACTTTACAACCTTTTCTCAAACCAACCAACCAACCATACAAACAAGCAGGGCCTGGAGCAACAGCACAGTGGTTAAGAGCATTGGCTGCTTTTGTATAGGAACCAGGTTCAGTTCCCAGCACCCATATGGTGGCTAATAAATCTATAACTCCAGTTCAGGGGATCCAACACCCTCTTCTGAGCTCTATATGCAATGCACACATGGGTGCAGTTACATACATTGCAGACAACACTCACACACATAAAACATCACCAGTTATCAGGGAAACGTCTTTTGCAACAGATGGAGACTATTACCTTGTTCCATAACTGGTCATACACAGAGATTAAGTGTCTGTGAGATGTCCAACCCTAAGTGACATATCTACAATGGAACCTATACACCTTAGGCTCATGAAAAATGATGGAACAAGGGAGAGAGAACACTAATGCCTCTCTCCGATCTCATCAGTGAAGCTCCCTCATGGAACAGAGGTCAGCGAACACAAAATGAAACCAAACAAACAAACAAACAACCCTCCCAAACCTTCAAACAAAATAGAACAACAACAACAAAAAACAGCATAGAACTGTGGAAATGGGCAGCAGGCCCCAACCATAGCTGAAGAACTATTGGCAGCTGCTAGCTGCTGGGGTAGGAAGAGCTGACCTTCTTTAATGAGTGACTCTACATACCTTGACGAGGGCCTTAACATAAATGTGAGAATGCATGAATTCTATTGTGTGTAGAACTATGGGATGGTGCTGACGCTAAAGAGGGTATGAACATGATTAAGATGTGTATGAAATGCACAAAATTCAATTAAAAAGAAAATATGAAATAAATAAATAAATAATTGTTCAGCACTACTGGGGCCTCAGAGATGACTCAGCATTTAGAGCCTAGTTGAACTTCTAACTTATGTCCGACTTCTCACTACTGAATGTCACCTCTGTTTCAGGGGATCTGACCTTCTGACCCGCACAATTTCCTGCACGCACATTCCCCTGCCCCTCCCCGCACACATGTACACACACATCCCTGTAGTTTTAAAATGTAATAAGATTTATAAGAAAAACAGCAATATAAAAATAATTTGCCACATGCCAATTTCAAAAGGAAGAGAATATTATTGTCAGAGTGTTGGGTATTTCCTCTCTGTTTTCAGAAGTGTGTAGAATTCCTGTTCAGAGCCTGTGACTTACTAAGTATACTACTTTTACGGCATGTGCACACTGCCTTATGAATGCCTGGCTTACTTGTCACCTTCATTCTGATGGTGACATTCTGATTCGCAGTATAGCGAAACACCTGTGTGCTTCTAAGTCCTTCAGTGGCTGAGGATGAGGGTGACAGGCACTTGAAGGGTGAATGGGCTTCTATAGTCTCTCTTAATGGCATAAGTCAAAAAAAAAAAACAACAAAAAAAAACAAGAAATTTCTGCACCCCTGTGGCTCCCTGTACAACTTGTTTTGATGTAACTTCAAATTAAAAAAAAAAATTGAAATGGATGCTGACTGGAAAATGATTAAAATGCCGCACAGTTTTCCAGTCTCATCATTTGTGACACTGGACCTGTATTGGGTGTGTGCACAGTGTTTGCTCTATGTGTCCTATCCTCTCATGTTGCTCACGTTAATGCACCTTCTCATAATTCCTTGGGAAATCTGACTCATATATCATTGCCTGTTTTCCTCCTTTCTGCATTTCTGGAATTTCCATTCTAATTAACTATCATAATAGATTTATGATAAATATAGCAAGATTTATTTCTGAATGTGGAAGTTCAGTTGACAGGAAACAGTATGACAGTATTTAAACTAGATCTATAAAGACAGACAGAAACTGTAGATTTCCCACTTGACAGGAATCCTCACTTTGAAATTGTCTTTCAGTTTATTCATAATGGATTTAGAGAACGTAAAGCTCCAACTCTGATTTCTCCAACTCTGAAGTAAAATGTGTTTACTTCATATTTTATATCATTGTGTTACTTTTTCTGGGGAGGTATAAACAGAAGTCTCTTCATCCCAAATAGGGTGTTGATGAGAGATCAATGAAGGGACTCCATCCCAGTTTATACTGGTGAATGAGTAGTTGAATTACAGGAAATAGATGGGTTTGCTTATAGAAGTATGGGGCAGCTACATCACTGAAAAGCACCCTCAACATGAGAGACAACTCCTGAAAGCTGCGTTCCTTAAGCTCCTTGCCCCCCTTGCAGACAGCTCCACTTATAAATGACCTTGAGGAGGAAGCCTGGAATCTTGAAATTTTATGGACTTCTTGAGACCTGTAAGTATCTTTAGTTCCCTGAGTCTTGTGAGGTTGCCTCTTTCCTCCTGAAAGACTGTTCCCATTTGGAAAAAATAAAAATAAAAGCTATTCAATCTGCAACACATCCTCAGTGAATTATAACATTGCTTGCAAACTTTATTGCAAAGATAAGAAAAAAAGTCAGGAAAGGTGGGAATTCTCTATATTTATAGTGAAAGCCAAAGCTTTTCCCAGGAAGATGTAACAATGCCTATTCACACACATACAGCCAGCAGGGACGGACCAGTGGAAGTATCCCCTCCACATCCACTTCTGTCAACCACTGAGGTTCCTAGGGTTATTTACAGATGTGTGAGGACAGCTACACCAAGGATAAGTGCCTCATCAGTCAGGTAGTGTCCAGTAGGGCAGGGATCTGTGAGAAACTTAGAAAGCAGCACTCCTTCCACAGAAGGACGGAATAAGCATGATTTTGTGAAGGTCCAGTGTGGAGGATTGAAGACTCAGCTTTAAGATGGCGATGGCTTGTCCAGCCTGGAGGAAACGGCTTCACAACAGATTTCTTTACTCTTCCTTTCAGCTCCTCAAAAGAAAATGATGTATGGGTCATACTGGTGCTTAGCTGTACAGCTGGCATTTTAAGATAGGGCCTTCAGTCTCCTAGTCAGTATTTAGCATTGAAATATTATATGAGAATTTTTTCCCAGATAGGAAATTCCTGGTGATTCTTGACTTCTATGAACTTCCTGGCATGCTTGGTGCATTTCAGCTGAGATGGTTATCTCTTCTTTGGGTTACCCTATCACCAACTTAACATGAGTAAAATGCAGCTCATAACGATGACGCTGAAACTGGTAGCTACACCTGGCAGGACAATAAAATACTTTCTTCTGATTACCAGAATTAAAATTAAAAATAAGCTAGAGGGATGGAAAGTGGGTAAGATGACCTGAGTTCAGTTCTCAGGACCCTTCTGGGTCAGCTTATAACTGCCTGTAACCCCAGCTCAGGAGGGGTCCAACACTGTCTCCTGGCCTCCACAGGCAGTCATGTGCACCTGCTCACACACATACACACAATTTTTAAAAATCTTTGAAAAAAAACAATTTAGTGTGCAAGGTCAGGAGAACGCAATCAATCATTCCTTTTTTATCTAGCATGCCTTAGGTTTGGGGGATGAACATTCTCCCAAACAATGGGAAAACAAAATATTCTGTGTTCAGAACAGTACTTTAACTCTAAATATAAAATAATTAAATAACAAAAGTAAGCACATGATAGAATTGATGCTGTATACCAATTATTAACAATATTGTAATATATATGATTTTCCTGAAAGATTGTTATCAATGTCGACTTTAAAATTAATCACAGAATCAGCACATAGGCAAAGCGTATGGCACATAGAGAAACTGAGAAATAAGTGCCTAGTTAAGGTATTTCTTAATTACTATTATTCTGCACCTAGTACTTTGGAGAGTAAACTGAATCACTATTTGCTGACTTGAAGCCTGGAGCTCTTATTCAGTCTTGTATGTATCAAGACTAGGAAGATCATAATGTCTGACGGGGCTTTCAGATGGTAACGAGGGAGGCCTGGTGGAACAGCCTGTTGGTCTCACCAGCAGAAAGGAAGAGAAAGAATGGATCTGAATCCCCAAATTGCCACCAGGTTCTACTGGCTCTACTTCCTAAATGTTCTTCCATTTTGCAATAATGCCTCCTAGGGTCAAACCTTCAACATGGGGACCTTTAAAAGACACTGTCCAATCCATATCTATATATTATAAACATAAAACTAAGTAAAGTATATTAAGGGCTGGAGAGATGGCTCAGAGGCTAAGCATGTACAGTACTTTCAGTGGGCTAGCATTCAGTTCTCAGCACCCATGTTGAACAACTCACAACTCCAATTCCCAGAGATCCAACTTCTTCCTCTGATCTCCTAAAGTACCCCCACACACACATTCACATATTCTCAGACACACACATGTACATATGCATAAAATTAAACCTTTTAGGCTAGGCATGGTGGTTCCAGGCACATGTTTTTAATCTCATCACTAGAGAGGCAAAGGCAGGTAGATCTATATGAGTTCAAGGCTAGCCCAGTCTACATAGTGAGTTACAGACTAGTCAGGGCTGTGTACAAGTAAGAGCCTGTCTCAGAGATAGCAAGTATATATAAACTTTTACAAGAGAAAAACTAGACAGTTGTTAACTAAATTCTTGAAATTCAATGACTTATGTTACTTTTAGTTAATTATTTGAGTTATATTTATTCAGTCTAAAAAGATACAATGTTTTTGCTCTTACAGCCACTGAAATGTTTTTATTTCAAAACAAACTTTCTATCTGTCTTTTAGTTCAGAATGCTCTAGTTACACTAATGAGAATACTTTTGTCAGTTACTTGGGTGTTGATATTATTCCAGGGACTTAGCTTTGCTGAATTAAAGGAAAAATTGTAACTAAGAAACTGATATTACAATTTCCATATATACAATGGAATTTCAGTGCTTTCTGTTTTTCACATTGTTGTTTATGTAAACAAGCTTGTTGTGTTTCATGTCAGTTGAGTTCAGTGCACAAATTTTATTCATTCAAGTAAACCTTAGAATTGTATTCCTGCATGCTAATACGATTGTGTATTTAGTAAGAGGCTCAGAGTAGTGCTAGACTTTGGAATTCATGTAAAACGATGTGAAGAATGTTCCAATCTGCTCCACATTTGACTCATTTCCCCTAGAAATATCCATCAATTCTTTCTTACCATGCCCATCCCCATGTGCCCTGGTTCAAGACACTGATCTCTGGGAGATTGCAGTGGGCTCCTCCTAGGCTATGCCCATCCATTCTGAGCTCTGCAATTTCTTTCCACTTCAGCAAGTGGGCTCTTCCCAAGACACTATCTATGTATCTTTATCAACCGGGTCTCTGGTTTGAAAACATTAGAAGTACTTCTGGCTTCATAGAATAAGGCCATGCATTCCCCATCTACTTCTGGTCTCTCAAGCCCCCACCTCACCCAACATGACCCCCATTCACATTCTAATTTCAGAAACTTCTATCCCTGACTGGATGGGCAGGCTTCTTTCTGCCATGAGCTGGTCTTTTGCCAGATGTTTTACTCTCCTTCTGATGTAGTAGCCAATACAATGTCACTTCCTATCTGAAGAGTTCCCTGACAAACTTATCCAGCTCATATGCTCCTATGGCAGTACCTCGGTCGTGCAGCAGGTGTCTGTACCAACAGCTTATGGGAAGAGTTTGGGTATTTGTTTTCCCTCTTATATACATTTTCTTTTTAGTAGAGAAGCAGACCCAGGAGTACATCAGATACAAGTATTTATTATTTTACTGCCTGGGTAAAGGACTATTTGGAAGAATAGTAGCCAGTTGATTAATGCCTCATAAGTCTTTGAATTATGAAGTGGGTTACATTTTTAAAGTTAACATCATGTGTTATGAAAAATACATAACTAACTCATCTCATGGGGTTTATATATGGTGTATCTCTTCAACAGTAGAAGAAAAGATAGAACCTTAAAGGTTCACAGAGTACACCTAGAGAGATTGCTCAGTGGTTAAGAACACTGACTGGTCTTGCAGAGGACATGGGTTCAATTCCCAGAACTTACATGATGGCTAACTACTGTATGTAATTCCAGTTTTAGGGGATCCAACACCCTCTCCTGTCCTCCATGTGTATTACACAACACATGCACTGACACGCATGCAGACAATATACTCATACACATATATTAATAATATTTTTTGAAAGTTAAGGGAATATGTGATCAAACTACTGTTCTGCAGGCTTAGCTCTGACCCTGAAGAATGTCATCATATAACTGCAATTTCACCATACCTTTATTGTCATAATAATACTTAGTTGTCACTGTATATATTATCAGTTATAAAAAAATGAATCAGGCAATTCTGCTGCATTCATTTCCTCCCCGGCTTCCCCACCAGGCTTCCCAAATGCAGCACATACTCTGAGTTTATAACAATCAGAGGACAAGACTTTATATTTAGACTTTCTTAGAGAGATTTAAAAAGTTTGTTTGTCCCTGTGGATTAAATACAAAGACTTTTCCAGATGCCAAAATAATGCTCAACTCAGAGAGCTGTGCCCACTTACGAAGACAGAAGTCACACTTAAAAGAGGGAAGGCAAATGAGGTAAGATCCTGAAAGCAGGTAGAAAAACAGTGAAAGCAGGCCTAGCCTGTGCTTATCTCTTCCTGCTATCTGCCATGCTTGAAATTCTGAACATCTGAGAGAGAGCCCAGATAATGGCGTCTGTATCTGATCTCCCCTGGAGTCTAGTTTTGCTGCTGGTAAATGCTATTTTCACAACTTGCAGCTGCCAGATACGGTTTTTCAGAATTACCCACAGGCGAAGCATCCTCCTCCTCCTCCTCCTCCTTCTTCTTTTTTTTTTTTTTCAATGTACTTTGCAGTTATGGTGCCTTAAGCATGGGTGACCATAGTTAGAAATAACTTTTAGTGGCAGAGTGAGCCAATACATGTGTAAGTACATAGGGATTATATGGTGATATTTTAAAATACATTTTTATTTGGTGTTTGAAAATTTCATACTTGTCTGCAATGTATTTTCATCATATCTCCCTCCACTCTCCACTCCAACTCCCCAGACCACAGCCACCAAATCCCCCTCCCAACTTCATTCCTTCTTTTCCTTTTTATAATCTACTGAGTCCAACAAATGCTTCCCGTATGCACATAGGTGTAGGGCCATTTCCTGAAGCATGGGCTGTCTACCAGGTGCCACACCAATGTGGAAAACTGACTCTCCCTCACCTCAGCCATCAACTACTAATAGCTCCCTAGCTTGGAATGCAACTTCACAAGCCCCTCCGCCATCCAGCTCAGACTTTTCACTGTCTTGACCTTCTGCCGGTCATATACAGACAGCCACAGTTTCTGTGAGTTCATGAAGGCACTGACCCTACCATGTCTAGAAGATACTCTTTAGCCCCAGCTTCACCAACACAACTCTTAAAGTCTTTCCTTGCCCTCTGCTGTTTATTTTTCTTGAGCACCTAGTAGGAGAAGGTGATTATAAATGATACATTCAGGGCTGAGCACTCAAACATCACTTATGCTCTGTCTTTAACCAGTTGTGACTCTCTGTATTAACCACCACTTGCCACGAAGAAAAGTAAATAAATAAAAAGGTTTCTCTAGTAAGAACTGAGAGCCGCACTTATCTATGGATATAAACGTAAGTATTTAGACACTAGGTCCGTTTAGCCAAATGGTAGTACACGTTGTCCCCTAGAGCCTATGCAATTCCAAGATCCGGATTCTCAGTAAGGTTTATGGTACGAAACATGTGTTTCTGTCTGTGGTGTGGGTCTTAAATCCAATCAGAAACAGTCAGTTGACCCTGATAACGTTCATACCACTGTCACATAAATGGTTATTTCTTGCCAAGCTGGTTGCTATTGTAGCTTGCAGGGTTTACAACTAGATATCGACAGTTTTTAAATGCAGCTTACTCAATCCTACATTGATGCAATAGCTTGGGAACGATGAAAACGTGTCTCCTATTTCAACATTGTTAGTCAAGGTCGGTCTGAAAGCTAACCAGTTTCTACCATCTTCTCAGAATCATGTCTAGTTAACTAATGTCCTTTTAAAGTGTCTAAAAATAAAAATCAATCGAATTGAGAAAAACCAATCTTATACATGATATTTATTAAACGTATTCCATATGGGCAAGTGAGATTTCATCTATTATTTGAAGCTATATGCCTAGATGCAACCAAATAATTGGTATGAAAAATAGCCATGTTTTTGCCCTGATACGCCTTTTAACTCATTAAAAAGGGCACTTGGTTATATTGAAAAGTGTTTTCTTTGCAAATTCATTGATATGTGATAATCCTTATTTTTGCTTTGCATTTTATGTCCTTAGATTTCTTTTAAAAATATTTTCCATTTATTATTTTTATTTTATGTATATGAGTGTATTGCTTTCATGTATGTAAGTGCACCTGTGTCATGCAATGCCCCAATATCAGAAGAGGGCATTGGATCCCCTGGAACTGGAGTTATGCACAGTTGTTAGCCAACATGTGGGTGCAGAAAAACAAACCCGAGACCTCTGCAAGAGCAGCCAGTGCTCTTAACTGCTGAGTCATCTCTCCATCCTGACTTTGGATTTCTTGATTTTTTTTCTCACTCTTGCGTGTCAGTATGTAGCCTTGATGGTCAGCAGTGTGATGATGGTCAGCAGTGTGATGATGGTCAGCGGTATGATGATGGTCAGCAGTATGATGATGGTCAGCAGTATGATGACGGTCAGCAGTATGATGATGGTCAGAAGTATGATAATGGTCAGCAGTATAATGATGGTCAGCAGTATGACCATCAGTGTGATTCATGAAAGAGAACCCAACTTCCTAAACTGTGTGCGACGACTCTGTACACGTCATCCATACCAATATGAGTGTGCAAAATCTTTGGGAACAGTTAGAAGATTCTATGTAGTGTCCAAAATTTAATTCAAAATAAACTACACAATGGGATTGAGATGTTGCTGGCAATGTTTACCCATGTGGCCTCCTCAGTTCTGAACAGAAGTTGCACACCTGGCTGGGCTCCTGCCCTGTCACATGAATGATGTCGGAGTGAAACATAGGCTTGAATTCGAGAGTGCTATGTGCTATGAATAGCAGTATTTTCTCTGGACATACAATGTTTTCTTCTTTTACAGAAACATAATCGTTTAATCATAGGAAGCAAAGTCTTTATTTGCAGGCATCCTTCAATATGTGCCAGATTCATCTATCTTTGCATTGGACTTTGTTGGAATGTTTGAGTTTACAAGTTGTTGTTTTCCTCTCTGTATTGAGTATAATAAAAAAGAAACATCAACTGAAATTTCTTGAGCAAAAAGGAGTCATAAGTGGAAAAAATTTAAGAAGCCTTGGGATAAAAGACAAACATTGGAATCAGCCCCACCCGCTTGGAGCATCATGACTTGACTCTCAGTGCTCTGTAGTTCCTTTTCGTCCTTCATAAAATGAGACTAGTAATGCCCCAAGTGGTGGTACATTGCCTTGAATCCCAGCTCTCGGGAGGCAGAGGAAGGCAGATCTCTGTGTGACTGAGACCAGCCTGGTCTACATAGTGAGTTCCCTGGGGCTAGAGGAGACACAGTCTAAAAAAATGAAAATAGTAACACGACTTAGTTCCTCAAATTAGTTAAGGCATACAAAGCACTAAGAAGGGTCTATTCTCTTAAAATTCACTAATATATCAATATTTCTTTAATAACCCCCTCCTCTATGACAGATTCATTATTAAGTGCCTACTGTATAAGGAACATTCTCTTGGCAACCAGTGACACTGATGAATGAAACAGAAATTGCTCCAAACTGCCAGGAACTGGAAGCCTGATGAATAGAGACAGATAAGCAAGTACAAAAAAGCGAGGTGATCACTAAGATACATAAAAGCCAGGGCAGTGCTGAGACTTCAGTAACAGGAGGAGAGTGCTTCAGAGAGCAGGCTGAGTGCCAGCCCACCAGACGTGAGTTTACTCTGCAATTTTCATATTAAACAGAGACTACTTATGACAAAATTGAGAATAGGGCTGCTTTTTAGATGGGAGGAGTATCCTGAACAAGAATGCTGTTAAGGAAGAAAATAGTTGCTGTGCTTTAGTGAATGTAGTACATCTGTTGTAGCTGAAGAAATGAGAGAGAGAGAGAGAGACATGAAACAGAGGAGACAGAAGTGGAACCATTCATCAGCATGCTGTCAACATGTCAAAAGTATTTGAGCAAAGGCACAGTAATGCAACCATCGGAATACTTTTTTATTAGTAGCTTAAGTGAGAGACATAATGGTTCAAAACAGTAGCAGAAGTGACTGCGAATTATGAGCTGTGCAACTGAAAGAAGTGGTTTTGTGCCGTGAGTGAACAGGGATGATAAAGTCAGTTCTTGAGCATGGAAAGATGAGCTCAGTTTGAGACTGAGATTGAGATGGCTCTGCGGACTAATTTAGTACATATATAAATGAGTGTTATTGGATATATGAATTGAATTTGGAGGTAAGATTCTACACATAAAAACTTGAAAAACAAGAGCTAGGATAGGTCAGTTGTTAAAAGCATTTTATGTTCTTCTAGAGGACCTGAGTGCAGATCCCAGCATCCATGTCATGAGAACCACAACCACTAGTAACTCCAGCTCCATGAGATCCAGTTCCCTCTTCTGACCTTGATGGGCAGCCAAATGTATGTACACACACACACACACACACACACACACACACCACATGCATGCACACACATGGACATAAATAAAAATAATAAATCTTTCCCCAAAAGTATTATTTCTTGAGCTGGAGAGATGGTCCAGCCTTGGTGGTTCAGAGTATGTATTGCTCTTCCAGGGAACCTGAGCGTGTTTCCTAGCACTCACATCAGGTGGCTCACAACCACCTATGCTTCAAGCTCCTATGGAATCTGATACCCTATTCTGGCCTCCTTTGGCATTGGCACTCATTTGCCCCTTCTTACATACAAACAGGTATATAGTCACATAAATTAAAAAATTAAAACAAGTCACAGGCCTGGAGAGATAGGCTCAGTAATTAAGAGCACTGGCTGCTCTTGCAGCAGACTGAGGTTCAATTTCAAATGATGGCTAACAACTGACCTTAACTCCAGTTCCACAGAATCAGTGTCCTCTCCTAGTCTACATGGGCATTTCACAACACAGGTGCATTTACATTCATGCAGGCAAAACACTCATACATATAAAACTAAATAAATAATAGTTTTAAAGTTTTAAATAGGTGTTGTTTAGATCTCTTGAAGTCATTTTTATAAATAATAAAAGAAATGAATTATGAAATATATCCTAGACACAGTAAGGTATATATGTTACCAAATAAAAACAAACATTAAATATGATTGTTTCATTCCTTTCTCTGAATATCTGTAGTAACCAATGCAAAGTGTAGAGGAAAAAAAGACAGTTGCTGCTCGAGATGCTGACATATAACTAACCATCTAGATAGTGCATTTCTTTCACAAGTATAACTTTCAGAAATAGTGATATTCTGGGACTCATTTATACCTATAAGAAAATCAAATAATAGTCAGAGGAATACTCTCCCCTGGATGCAAAAAAAAGAAATAATATATTAGCTAAGAGACAATTTTGTGACTGAAGTTTCGCTGTGTGATTTTTTACTACTTAGTGTCCCTATAGTTCCACAGTTACTGGTAACTGGGGTCATTTTCAGTTATAGGGACTTATGTCAAAAAAGTTTAGTCTCAACCAAACTGACTACTGCCTCAAGGCATCCTGGAACTCATGTGATCACTGTCACTTTAGGATCACTGTCTTCTAGGGTCTAGGGAAACTCAGAATGTGTCCAAAGGTAAAGCACTGGCCTGGGAGGACGGCGCAGTTAGGAACATGCTTATCTCAAAAACAGGAGGACCTGAGTTTGGTTCCCAGAACCTACGTAAAAGTTCCAGCAGTGGTGATGTGTGTGTATTGACAAGGTTGTGGATGTGGGGACAGATGGATCCTTGTGGCTCACTGGCAGTTGCCTTAGTTTAATTGGCAATCTTCAGGCCAGGACGGAGGAGGACTGTGTACCTTAGGCTGACACCAGAAGATATCCTCTACCCTCACCGCCCCCACCTAGACACACACACACAGACACACACACACACACACACACACACACACACACGCAAAACCATACCCATGTGTACATTTACACACATGTATTAAAACAAGTTTCAGTGCCAAAGAACAAGAAAGCGTGCGTGTGGTGGCGGGCATGGGGGATGTATACTTACTTGTGTGCTTCTAAGAGGGACTTATTGGACATTCATCAGCTTCTTCTGTTGCCTTCATCCTTCTTCATCTCTTCCTGCGTGCTCTGTCTATAGATGCTTTCCTGAGTGCATTTTGTGATTGCTTCTAAAACAACCATCAAATAAAGAGAGCAGAGACTTATCAGGACAATTTCTTAATTTGGCTTAAAGGGTAGCATAGTTCAATGACAGGAAGTAATCAGATCCTGGCCCCACGTGAGGACAATAGTGAAGAATCATTACCTTGGCATCAAAGTCTGTTCACTATCGTCAAGAGAGTGAGCACTGCTTGTAACATGAAGCCACAGATGAATTTCCTAAGTTGTCTAACATTTTGAAAATAGAAGAATGTCTGAAATGTACGCTGCCATGCTGCCTTTCAAACCTTATCCAAATAACAGTTAGCCATCTAATAATGACATCATAATTTTAAAAACAAAAATAATTAAGCAAGACATTTTGATGAATCCAAAAATCTAGTTGTATTTACGTATTAATGTTTATTACAACACAGTTGTCAATTTATTGAACCAAAATGCATGTTCATCAACAGAAGGATGGGTAAGGAAAATGTGGTGCATAAACACAGAGGCAGATTTTTCAGTTATATAGAAGAAAACTTATGCTATTTTCAGAGAAATAGATGCAACTGAAGATAATCTTTCTGAGCAAGTTACGGCAGTCTGAAAAAGACAAATAGATCCCCGAGAGCTCATGTGTGCAAGTGCCATGCAAAGAGAATTCAACCCTCTGAAGGAGTAAAGGACTGTGGAGGAGCACACAAAGGAGCACACGGATAACTGGGCATAGGGCGGCTGTGCTCAAAGTGCACTCTACACCTTCACAAAAATAGCAGACTATCGCATTTCAAAAAGAAGAAAGTCCTCGAGGCTCTCAAACGGGACATGTTTGCTCCTCACTGTGGCCCAGGGAAATGCTGGCACTCCTCACCCATGAACGCTTATTTAATGTTCACCTGTACTTGACATTGTGATCTACCCCGGGAACATAATGAAAGCAACATGGCTCCTTGCCTGAGGTGTCTGCCAAGCTGGTCCAGAAGCAGGAGGCAGAAAACAAGCGGGAGCTCCAGCTTACCTTCAGAACGACACATTCTGGCTGTAAAAGGGGTGGCCCGGGGTTTACAGAGGCTATAAATTAAATGCAGCCTGCCTAGGTTTGATTCAATGCCCAATCTTGTTGCTAGGTACTGACACTTCCCACAGAGTTACCATGTGAGCCTCCAGAACTACTTTCCTATCCTACAGCTGCCAGAATACAATCTGGTAGAACACCAGGTGTATGAGTGTCTTATGAAATATTAGCACAATTTATTCAGGATGATTGGAAAAGGAGCTACTGAGAGCTGGCTTGTCTCTTTGAATGCCTTCATTACAAATGTGATGAATGCCAGAGGCTCCACACTCTCTTAACTTCTTCTCAATGCAGTATATTGAAAACCATATTTCTATGCCTTTTTTATCTTTATGAAAAATAAGTGATTTTATTTCCTCTTTTTAAGCAAATTTGTGAATATTTCCTAGTGAGCTAAGATATTTAAAGATTTTGTTGATTTGTTTTTATTTATATGTATATGTGCACATGAATGAAACTGCCCATGGAGGCCAGAATAAGACACTGAGCCCCTGGAGCTCAAGTTATAAGTGCTTGTGAGACCATTGACTTGGATGCTGGGAACTGAAATCAGTTACTCTGTTAAAGCAGCTAGCGCTATTAGCCACTGAGCCATCTCTCCAGCCCCAAGATTTTATATATATATATATATGTGCATATTTAGTGGGTTTTTTTGAAACAGGGTTTCCCTGTAGCTCTACCTGACCTGGAACTCACTGTCTAGACCAGGTTGACCTCAGTCTCACAGACATACATCCACCTGCTTCTGTTTCATTAGTTCTGAGATTAAAGTCATGTGCCACCACATTTGGCAGTCAAGATATATATATATATATATATATATATATATATATATTTTTTTTTTAATATTTCATTTATTATTTTTTATTTTTAATTTTATGTGTATGAGTGCATTGCTTGCATGCACATAAGTGCACCCATGTCATGCAATGTCTGTGGAGGCCAGAAGAGAACTTTGAATTTCCCTGGAACCAGAGTTATGGAAAGTTCTTAGCAACATGTAGGTGCTGGGAATCGAACCTGACTACTCTGCAAGAGTAGCCAGTATTCTTAACTCCTGAGCTATCTCTCCAGACCCCAAGGTATGTTTTTATAAGAGATGTTTAACTTTGGTTTTAGTTCCCTATACTGGAAAATGTTGAAATCAATTGGAAAATAAGGAAAATAAGATTTTCTCTTCCATATATAACGTTATTTTTAACTTGATTTTCCTTTTCTCTTCCCTTTTCCTGAGAGCACCATGATCATGTTTACAACGTCTTCACTTTAATATTTTTCTCTATTCACACGCCCCGCCCCCACTTGATCTGAATGGCTCTCAGTTCTTTTCCAGACATCTCCATGGACATTTTCTTTCTTGTGCTTTGCGTATCTTAAGACTCATAGAATCCCTTCCATCATTGTGCTTTCATACATTTTGACCCTAAAATTCTGTCTGGACACATCATAACTGGTTTGGTAATGGTCTATAGCTTTCTCTTCGTAGAGCCTGTTGGAAGGTAAATGGAAATGCACCTACTTTCAGTGCCTCCTCACCAATTCCAGCTGTCATTTTTGCAGGCAGATTCTTTTGTTCTCATGTTTATTCATTGAGAGCATACATTTCTTAAAACTCAGTATCAAAGCAATTTCCATTTTCTACCCTTCAATTAAAAAAATGTTTGCACCCCAAGGTTCCTTTAACTCCCTCTCCATCCATTTCAGCCTCCGATGTGCTATAATCATTGCAATGAATTCCAAGCACACCTCTCACACTCTCTGTTTTTGGTTAGGTTTTGTTTTTCTGATTGATACTTGAGCACTTCTGGTTTTCTCCAGCAATCCTGTCAGACACAGAAAACCAAAGCTCAGTTCCTGGTTTCCTTTAAGCATTTTGCCATTTCTTAAGTGTCTAGCTTGAAATTAAGCTACCTGTAGGCATCTTCCTGTTACATCCTTCAATTTGGCCTTGTGCTCACTCACTCTGTGAGACATTCCCAACACCAATCTCCTTTATCCCTCTCTGTGTAATTCTGAGAGGAATGACCTGGGTTGTGCAATGCCTGGTTTTTTAGACAACAAACCATGAAAGGAGGCATCCTCCACTACTCAGAGGATATAGAGAGTCTTATAGACTATCTGAAATAATGCATGGTTAATCCTCGCTGGTGAATGTTCTGACTTTGGAACAGGATTTGATCATTTTTATAAAGCATTCCCCAATCCAGAAAACTCCATCCCCTGACAGACTTGTCAAATTCACAGTGTTTACTGAACCTTTCTTTAATTCTACCTGAAGTAGTTATTTTCTTATAATAACTGAATTACCATTATGCTTTCTGTGATAAATATCAAGCCACTTACGTTGACATGGACTATTTTTTGTCTTTCCTTATCTTCCTTTACTATGGCAATTCTCTGCTGTGTGGTTTGGCCATCTTCTTTGTATAGATAACTCAGTCAATGGCTGTGACATGCTTTGTTTTACCAAAGGAAACCTTGAGGGAGCAGGAACTGTGGTTCTTTGTCTTCATGTGCATTCATGTCTCTGATTTCATTGATGTATTCAGTACAGCTTGTCCCCTCCTGAAGTGATGAATAGTAAGCAGTTCAGCATTTGTTGAAGGCTTCCTGTGTGGTGCTCTAGAACTCCTGGTGGTTATATAAGAGCCAGTGCCAGATGTGACCCTGTCCAGAGTTTATCAGACCATTTCTCCACCACCATTAATTTTTTGCTGTCTTTGCAAATTTCAAACCTTATTTGTAAACAGGTTCATAAGTACAAAATTAGGAAGCTCACAAAACACAAAGACTAGCAGAGTCAAGGACAGGCATATGGTTACCTTCTTCTTCTTTCGTAATTTGAGAAATTACTCAAAACTTTTATCTTCCAACTACTTGGAATTTCTTTAATATTTGTATTAGTAATATATTTAAAATATCAGTTGACAAGATGCAGTTCTCCAAACTTACACTTGGGACTCAGTTCCATTAACGTACACATTTTTACTGTGACTGAAAGTACAATTATATCTAAAAGATAGAAGAACTGGAGATGTGATTCAGTTAGTAGGATACTTGACTAGATTGCAAAAGGCTTTTTGTTCATCCCAAAACTGCTTAAAATCATTCATGATGACTTTCTTAGTTTCACTTCTTGTTCGTGTGGTAGCATATCCCTACAAAAACAAGTTAGGAGAAAAAGGATTATTATTGTAATGAACTGTACCCTCACTTCTTGTCTTTATACTCATGGAGTTCATCTCCAAAATCTCATCAGAGAAGCTTCTTTAATAGGCAGTAATTACCATAGACATCCACAAACAGTCAACATAAAGAAGACTGTGGAGTGCGGATATCTAAATGGACATCTGTATCATACCTCCCCTCAAGGCTAAGAAATCTTCCCAGAAGAGGAAGTGAAAAACTTGTAAGAGCCAGAAGGAGTGGATGTCTGTAGGGAAACAATATTTGCTGGGCACAGCAGCACGGCTCCACACATGGACTGCATGCACAGGGTTTGGCCAAATATCAAGCCAGTCAAAATCCCAGCATGGGTAAAGGAGAGGGCTCAAGAAGTCCTACCGCTTGCTGAGACACTATTGGCAAATGGAGTTGGTGCGGCTCCTCCGGAAGCCAGGCCAGCTACAGTTGGGGATCTTCTGTAAGCCGTAGTGCTCTGGCTAGCTCAAACAAAGGGTCTCAGGGGGCGATGCATATGACTGGAAGAAACACCGTGGAGACTGTGGCAGTGAACAGCTCATTTAATGCAAGCAAGGGTTTCTTAATATAGCCAGGGAATGGGTGGGACAGATGTCACCTAATTAGCATGCAGGAGCTCCCGCAGGGCAGCAGACCTAACTGGGGACTGTCAGTAAGGAAGGAGGAAGTGAAAGCAAATGAGGAAGTAAGGACCTGTCTTTCTGGGCCCGGCATGGTTCCTATTTATTGGATACACCAGCGTCTAACACATGCTCCTATTTCTTCATTTATTGCTAGAAAGTAGAAAGTGTTGTTTAACAAAGCCAATGTTTGAAAATATAGCTGATTCTTTTAGTCTATGGGGAAATAATATCGCTTCTAAGAGATCTCTTTTTTATTGTTCGTACATTTGTAATTTCTCTACACTGTTAAATTTGTTGTTAGAAAAATGTCCGGTTTAAGCAATAAGCAATAATGTTACAGAAGTTTATATCCTAAGGTGTTTATGATGAATAATCATTGTGATATTACTGAATCAAATCTCTATGGTGTTAGGTTTTCTCAATTGTGTAAGTTATTGTAAAAATAATTGGGGTCATTACCAGCTTGATTTCTCATTGTCATCAACTTCAAAAGAGTGAGTCCATTCTTGACATGGGGTTTTGCATTTGCTAACCTGTGGTGTCTCTTAGGGCCCATCGACCCACTGTTACAGGGTAACTACATTGAAACTCTTTTATATTGTATATGAGTATATTGAGAGACACTTTTCTGCTAGCTAGCTGTCATAGTACTAGAAGGTGTTATGAATGTTAGAGACAGAGGAGAGCAGCCATCAGCCTTACCCAGGTGTGAACGCTGCAAGACTACGATAACCACTGGTTGGCAAAATATGCCCAATGGTGTGATAGTGGCATGATTACTATGGGAGTAACCAACCACCTTCTAATTAGAATTAATGCCTACCTTACAATAGTGAATCCATACCTGACTCTGTTACCAGGACAAGAACCTGTGGTTAGATAAATCACAGGCCAAAGTGGAGAGCCTACTACTCATATTATGCTAAATAGATATAATATTAAACTTATTGTTTAATGATGACTTATTCTGAAACCTGTACATCTCTCAGCTCTCACCAGTGAAGAATCTTCTTAAAACAGGTGGTGACTAACACAGAGACCCTTAAATGGTCAACAAGCAGAGAATAAAAGACTACATCTTGCTTACCCCTAAATGGTACACCTGTATCACACCTTCTCCTCCCAAGGCCCAGGGATCATTGTGGAATGGAGGCAGAAAGATTTTAAGAACCAGCAGTAGTAGATAAATACAAGGAAACCATGTTCTCTAGACACTACAGGACGATTGCACATATGAAACCACAGTACTTAAGAAGGATGACCAGATCTATACAATCCAAGTCACACAAAATAACTAGCATGGACGGTGGAGGTGGGCAGGAACCCCGCCCTAGCTGAACATCTATTGGCAACTGATGGAGGTTCACCAGACTCCAGGGCATAGAAGCCTCACCTAAGAGCATGTGGGAGGCACAGAATGGAATTGATACAGATTTTAAAAACAAACATTTTGTAATAAAACCATCAAGTAAGTAAAATGTAAAAATTTAAATAAAACAGAATAATGTTTAATAGAGTTATACTATATTATCCTAAAAGATTAGAAAATAAAACGTACTGAAATCATATTCACTGAACTTTCATTGAGATTTTGATGAAGAATTTTAAGGTTTAAGGAAAGTTTTTATGGCCTATAGAATTTTGTTGCATAGCTTTGTATATGTAAGAGAAATACATGAGCAGTTTACATCAGAGGAGAGAATGTGGATGAAGGGAAGAGAGAAAATGAGAGAACACATACAAAAGAGGTATGGCACAGAAGGAGGAATGTCGGGCTGCGCTCCAGCAAAAACAATCTCGTGTAGAGTTTAATATTTTAATATAGTTTCTTAAAATTTTTGAATTATTTTAAAATTACTTTTTATTTTCAATTTATGTATACATGTCTGTGGGAGCATGTTCATGTGAGCACAGTTGCGTGACACAGGTGGCATCTCTCCAGTTCCCTCTTGTATAGGTTTTATTTAAAGTATTAACTTTGAAAAATATAGCCATAAAATAATTACAAGCATGTACATTTGCTTTTGACCTTTTAAACATTTTTTATCATTGTAGTTCATTCTTGTGAATATATATGCATTGTCTAAACAGTGGTTGAAACCAACATTGCTAAAGCTAAACTTTCTAGGGTAGAATCCTCATTCCTTTTTCTGATGATGGTTTCAGCTTTTGGCAAATTTATCAGCCTTTTTGTGCTTCAGTTTCGTCATATACAAAAGGGGGGCAGTAAGTACATGGTAGGATTAATTTATCAGATACAATGCTTGAACCAGTATCTGGAACAGAACGAGTCATCTGTTAGGATTATTTGCTAACATTACTATTACTGTCCTCATCACCATCCTTATCATTTTACTGTGTTCCAGGTTTTCTACCAGAAGACTCTTGATGTATATTTCCCTTTGCATCACAGTCAATAAAAGCTCAGCCTTGGATCCAGTAGTTTAAACTAAATCTCAGGGATGAGCTTGCCTGGTTTATGACCTTGGACACACAAAGGAAACTTCTGAAACTATGCCATAGTGTTTGCTTTGTTTTGTTTGGTCTTTAAAATTAAGCTAAACACTTTGTATCTAACTGAGAACTACTGTGCTGTGCTTAGTATACACTCACTTACTTCATAATTGTTGCTGTAATTCTTTTATAGTTAGACTTGGAAGGGATTATTCAGAGCACTATTCATGTATTATGTTTTATATTTTTAATTGCTTTCATTTTATTGAATTTTTGAGAATTTCATACAATACATTTTGATTGTATTTATATCCCTATCTGCTCCACTCCTTTAATAACCCATCAGAACTGTGTCCCCAAATTCCCTTAGCTGCAGATCTATCTACTGGAGCCAAGAATCACAACTTTAAAAGAAACGGACTCTCTAGTTCTTCAGTTAGGATTGGGGTTTCTTACCCACTTCCCCACATATATACAGGGATTTTGTCAAGCTTGAGTTTATGTGGGACTTGTGCATGCTGTCACCCTTGTCCTAAATTCCTATGAGCAACTGAACAGCTATCTGGGAAAGTCTGCGTTCTTGTAGTCATCCACTACCTCTGGCTCTTAAAATCTTTTCATCACCATTTCTGCAATGCTCTCAGAGCCTTTGGGAGACAGAGGTTTGATATTGGTGGCTGCTCACCGGATAAGCACTCTACAGTTTCTGATTCTATGCACACTGGCTAGTTGTGGGTATATGTGTTTATCTTCTGCTGCATAGCGAAGCTTCTCTGGTGAGAGCTAAGAGATACATTAAAATATGTGTATAAAAGTAAGTCATTAGGAGTCACATTAATATTATATCTATTTAACAGAAGAAGAATATTAGATTCTCCCCTAACTTTCATACATGAGTACATTGTATCTACATTATTTTCACACTTCTTCCTCTCTCCTCCAACTCATCACATGTGTCTTACATTAACCCCTATCAAAGTTATGTCTGCTGTAACTATTATTTTCTCCCTGTTTCTCTCTCTCTCTCTCTCTCTCTCTCTCTCTCTCTCTCTCTCTCGTCTCTCTCTCTCTCACACACACAGCCAAAACCTGCTGAATCCAATTAATGTCACTCATATGTACATGTGTTTATACCTGACAATTCAAGATTGGGAAACCTATCAGGGGACTCAAACTCATTCTCGCTCCTCCAGCATCTATCATGGCCTGCAGCTCTTCATCTTGGAATAAAGACTTGTGAAGTTTTCTCCCATCCATGTTTGTATGTTAATAGTGTAGTGATTTGGGGGGTCTCGTGCAGGTAATCATATTGTTGATTGTTCATTAGTTTTTAATGTCTTTGGAAGATGTGATGCTTATGAAAATACAAAAGATTACACCAAGTAGGCCAAACTGATTCTGCAGTGCTCCATGTTTGGAGATTGTACCTAGCCACATCTGTTGATTATTGCAAATACGAGATTTTGAGGTTCCGCATTGTAAGTCTAATGAAGCAAAAACAATGCTTTAGACTCGATTCTGTCAATGGTCTCTCATACTGGTGCTGCTTTCAGTGTCAAAGGGATGACTGAAGTATCTAGACGGTGCATTTTCGAAGAGGAGATGTGGCATGATTTCACACACTTTTCCAATTATACCTGAAAGGTCTCTTTATGTCAGAATTATGTATAGATAACAAAGGGATTTATTAAAGCTTACTGAATCCACCCCGATCCATAACAATTAAATAAAGTTGACTGGCTCCTGTTTATATAGGGGAACTGGTGGTAGGAATGTGGTAAATTCAGAAGTGGCCTATGTCCATAATTTGGTACCAGCCTTGGAAAAGTGTGACAAGTCAGTGGCCTCTGTGAGGCATGGACCAGATCAACTTGAACTGACAGAGTCCCCTGTCTTGATTTTTAGGATATTTGATTCTTGCCATTTATCTCTAATCCTGATGAGAAGCAGTTTGACAGACCCAGGCTCAACAGTGCTTCAGTTTCAGGATTGCAATATATAAATCATTGCCATTTTCTGTGCCTTCTGACTAGCCTAGGTCTTTTATTTCCTTTGAGTGAAACATTTGCTGTCCAAAGTGAGAGTTAAAAATGAATCCCCATTTAACGTTCAAACCAGTTTTTATACTTACCATAATCAGACACCTGCCAGCACCTTCCCAAAGGCATTTGCTGATAAGTCACCGTAACTACATAATATCTAAATGGTAAGAGCATTAAAAAAAACAGGTATATGTTGTTGAAAAGCATCCATACAAGCTTTTTAGCCCCATGATCAGCATATGCTTCCCCTGTAGGCAAACCTACATGACCAAGTAAATTATCCTCCTAATGTGATTTTATTAATTTGTACAAAAAATATGTGTACCTAGGGACTGATTACCTGCACCTACTGCAAGTAGATGGAGTTCAGTTTCCTAGACATTTATCGGTAGATTCTCATTCTTCTTCAAAGGAAACAATAGAGTGTTCTTTGCTTGAAGACAGCTTTAAAGAGAAATAAAGGAAATCCGAAACTGTCAAAATAATCTGACAATAGATCTAAAAAGTCTGGAAATACATAATAAATAGTGTGTATATTATATTTTCATTTCAGATTAACCATCAGGCCTTTGCTTTAAATTTTTTAATACTTTTTTAGTAATCATAGCAGACACTGAAAAATGTCTGACGACCATGCTTTAAAAATAATTTTTCCTGTGTTTCCTGATATTGTGAATACACTATGTTATTTTGACTGAGATCATGGGTTACTTCCTTCAGAAAGAAAATTGGTTGGGGAAATAGCTTCCTCGATATGAGAGCTTGCTACAGAAGCCTGAGGACCTCAGTTTAAATCCCCAGAACCCATGTGAAGAGCATGTCATAGTCACACATGTACCTGCAACCTCAGCTCTGTGGTGGGAGAAGAATCACTGAAGCTTACCAGCTGACAGCTTAATTCCAGGTTCACTGAGGGACCCTGTCTCAAGGAAAGAACAGAGTTGTAGAGCAGGACACCCAGCATCTTCCCCTGGACTCCAAGGGTTTATTTATCCACACATGTGCCCACATAGTACACAGAGAGAAAGATTTAGAACTCATTGACTTTTTTCTCATTCTTTCATTGGTATGATTTTTTTTAATGGAGTTGTTTGACTTTGGAAAACTTATTTACAAATAGAATGGGTTGACTATTCTTCATTTAAGGCCTTATACTAGAAGCTAGTTAGAGCAACATTAACATCTCACAATTGAATGAAGGTTGTTCAGTATTCATAAACTACATGCTTGGAGCATATTTTCCTAGAGATTCCTATCCTCAGTCTGCCTTTGGTAGCTGGGTGTCAGGAGAAGGCGGTGAGCCACTGCCGCCATTCCTCAAAATCACAGCTGAAGTCTACATTGGTAGTATGAAGGAAGACAAAACTTAAATAGGGCATATATTATGTCTAAAAATGTTTAAGCACTCTCACCTGTTGTTATAACTGAACCGACCCCATGCATTCTCACGGTTCCCAACTCCATAAACACACTCACATCTCTACTTTTTTTTAAATTTTCAGGTACTTATTTAGTGGACATTTCTGCACAGGTCATCTTTTATTTCTCCTTTTCCATCAGGATGGATCTAGTAGGGAGTTGGAATTGCATCCTTATCCCAGTTATCTAGGACTTAGCAAAATTCTACCACACAGCAGGTACGTAGTACATGCTGATGGAGTGAAACAGTATTCAAGGCCAGGAGGGTCAGGTCCGCACATCCCAGCCCCTGAATTTCCCTTCCACTGAAGACTGCAGGCCACCATATTGGAGCACGTTTCTCTTTCAAGCTTAGTGTTTACTTTAACCTTACTTCACTTAATCCTAACTGTATTCTTGATATGGAAGGAGCAAAGGTGAGAAGGCTGTTGAAGATCCCTCAAGAGCACCGTAGTAACAAGTTTTTGAACACGGAAATGATCAGAGCCTTGATTAACACCACCTGTGGTTTGTGGTTTTGAACTGAGCATTTTGCATGACCTCGAACTGGTCTTCATTACCTGCCGTCAGATCCTCTTCACTTACACATGTGTGTTTGTTAGCTGTGTCATTATAATTGATAACCTGATGTGAATATATAAGCACCTTCTGCCCCATCTTCATATAAAAACCAAGTAGATAGTTACAGTCAATAAATGGAACTTTAGTAAGAGGATTGTGGCCATATCAGGCATAAGAGACTTCCTTCTCAGTAGCCAAAGGAGCCATGGCATGTTTGAGGAGTTTAGAGGACATCTTAAACACTTGGTTCTCTCCTTCTGCCCTGTGTGCCCGGGGTGCAATGCAGCTCCTCAGGCTTTTACCTGAGTCATCTCATTGGCCTTTGAGCTGGAATTTTAGTTGGAGCTTGTTTTGTTTTGCTTCCAATTTTGAAATATGAATTGGAAGGTAGAATTTTCTGTTTTTAATCAGTTTATTTCATTATAGGAATTGTTCCTGTGACAGGAGTATAACTTGGTTTTAGCAATGGTAATTTTGATTCCTATTTACTTAAAATACATGTGCATAAGCATAACACCAATGAAGTTAATCTGGTATAGAAATGTTGCAGTTGTGTGGACTGATCCAGCAAAGTCAGTTGTGAACTGTAAAAAGTATATTACAAAGAAAGTTTTCCCAGCAGTCTAGTAAACTTTAGGGGAAAGTCAGGGGAAAATTGCATAAATGTAAAGGTAAGGGCCAGAGACCCAGCCTCTTGTCTAGACTCTGCCCCTAGTTGGTCATATGAACTTGAACTTGGAGGTCTTATTTGACTTTCAGGGGTTGGGTCCCAGCAGTAAAATCACTAAACCATGTGATAGTTTAGATACTGAGGTAGTTTAAGGCAACTTGAGTCTTTTGGATTTCCACACTATGCTGAGGGAGCTTTGCTCCTTCCAAAGCCAATGAGGAACACCTTTCATGTTGCTCTAACAGTTTTCTTAAAAGGCATATAAAAGGAAGCCAATTATCTTGGCTTGAAACTTATATCAGGAGACCTTGAAATCTAAGGGAAGCTATTTTCTCAGTTTGCTATATTGCTGATCCTTTTTTCAATATGAAGATCTAGCAAATGCCTGATCAGTAACCAGTCTGACATAACCCCTACCCTTCAAGGACTTATAAAAATTCTCTTAAGATCCAGCTTATTGAAAAGTAGATTTCAATTTTTATGTGTTATCCAGGAGGGAAAGTGTATGAGGAAAAAAAAACAAAAAAACAACAACAACAACAAAAAAAAACTAAGACCAATAAAAAGAATGAGCATCTCCAATTGAACATTTCCTGGGAAGATATGGGATTTCTTGTGATGAAGGCCTATACTTTAGGCTGCATAATACCCTTCAAGAAGTTCTCAGGTTCCAGAATGTGCACATTAAACCCACCCCTCTGACTCTTCCTTTCCTCACACCATTCTTACTTGGCAGGAGATCAGGGTGCTGTCTGTATTTGCCTGCTAAGATGGTTAATTCTGAATGCTGTCTGCACTCGTTTGGAATAGAAGCTGATATTTAAAAATATTTAAAGATTATATTTATATATTATGGGACTTCTATGGATTTGGGGAGGTACTCATGCACCTTAGCAGATCTGTTGAGGTCCACGAACAATGTGTGAGTCAGTTTTCTCCTTCTACCATGTGGATCCCAGGTACCGAGCTCAGGTCCTCAGACTTGGTGGTGGGCGCCTTTAACCACTGTGCCATCAAAATGGTCCTCCAATGGTAACATTTCTGAGGATCACATTATGTTTCCGCTGCATTCCTGAACCAATCTGCAGCCTTTATTCTTGCTTCCGTCATCATGGTCAAGATTTTTTGGAAATCACAGTCTATTACTGAGTGCTATTGTTAGACTTGCTGACATTTCAATAGGTTTTAATTTGTGTCATTAAAACATTTGTGTAGGGGAAATGAAGTTCTGACCAACAGAAACATTAAAGGACTTAGGAATGTAAATAAGTCAGCAGCATGCTTTTTACAGATAGTCTTGCTTTACTTATTTTGGATCATTAATATTTTGGATTCATAAAAAAGTTAATTTACTGAATACTTCTTAGCTTTACAAATTTATAACATGTTTTCTGAAACATAGTTTATTTCTTGTATATGAACTTTTTTTTCAGAATGAATTTTACATGTTTTTATTTATTTTCTCCTTACTTCATAAAAATATAAACTGAGAGGTTGGAGATGACTCAGTAAATAAATGCTTACTGAGCATGAAGACCTGAGTTTGGACCTCAGCGCCCACATACAAAGTTGGGGCCTGCAGCTTGTGCCCTTAATCCTAGTGTTAGGGGGACATACAGGAGGGTCACTGGGACTCAGTGGCCAGCTAGTCTTATCCAATCAGTGAGATCCAAGTTCAATGAGATAACTGATTTCAAAAACATAATGTGCATAATGATAGGGAAAATATCCAATGTTGACCTCTGGCCTCTAATGCCTCTCCCCAAACTTACTTAAGGCATATGCCACACACAAAGGCACACACACACACACACACATACACACACACACACACAAACTGAAGAGATATATAAGGTGAAAATTGTTCCACTAATGATCCACTGTAACTGTATTTTCTTAAGCTCCACACATCACTTCAATATTTCCAAGTTTAAGATCTTCTATTGTATTCCAGTCTAAGATGCTAATATCCTTTCTATGGCATGTGACAAGTGCTACATTTAACAGGTCTTTGCAAAGGTCTCCCTTGTAAAGCTTACCATATTGAAGCTTAATAATGTCACTGGCTACAACAGTGTGAAACTTGTCTTCACGCTTTCCTCCCAAGCCTGGAAAAAGCTACAGCTTAAATAATTTAAAACCATATGCTTAATGATGTGTACCTTTGCAAGGTGGCACATTACCATTGCTAGCCATGTTTAATAGCTCATTTCAATACAATTAATCATCAGTTACTGACATTAGTTTTACTTTTGCATACTGATCATATCTCTATAGAGAGAGAATTGAAACGAAATCTGTAAGGTGTGACTGAAAGAAAACTCCCCACCAATTCCAGGACAGACACCTCAGCGACTCCAGCCAAACTCCCAGAGTCCATAAGTATCTGAGAAAAGAACTGACTTTTACAGCTTCTTGGCCAGAAAAAATTCCTAACCCAGAATTCCTGACCCCGAGTTCACAAACATCTGTAAAAGGGACGGACTTTTACAGCTCTCTGTCCAGATAGAGTCCCTGACCCCAGGAATGGCTTCATGACCAAATGTTCACTATCTCCCTTGACCATCAATCAGATATCATAGGGATCCCCCTCCCAATTAAGAAGGTCTTCTGACCAGCTAGGCGGAGCTCGCTCATTCTCTCATTCCTCTCCTGGAACTAGGTTCCCCATCCCGATCTGGAGAAATTGAGCCAGGCATGCCAGCCTGGTCCCCCAGCCTGAGCCCTCAAGATGAGGGGGCTGGTCTCCCCCATCTCCCTAGGGAGGCTAGGCCCCCATTTCTCCACTCCCAAGTGCGAAGAAGCTAGTCTCAGCTGATCTTACCTCTTTCCCCAAATTGAGAAGCTAGTCAGGTGCCCCCACCCTTAATAAACGGTCCTGTTAACTCCCCTGTGGAGTCTCTGGTCCATATCTACTGTGTCTCTAGAACCCAAACCTTACAAAACCAACTCAGTTAACAGTCCTTGGTAAAGAATGTAAGGTTTGATTAAACAAAGACACAGGCTTGTCTTTGGAACTTCTGGAGTTCCTGGAACTGGGTATACAAAGTCATGAGACCTTGTTGGGATTTTGTTAGTGAAATGGTTTTGATTGGCTTCTGTCTTCTTGTACTTTCTGGGTCTCATAGACACTATGGGCCTGTGATAGAAGCTCCTGATTGGAATGTCTAGAGACTAGAATGTCCCCTCCAGCCATATCCCATATGCCATTCTCTTCTGGGCATTCTGTGTCCTCATACTGAGAATGCACTTGGGGAGGTCCCCTCCAGACCAGATGACAACAAATCTGATATTTTTTACCTAATTTCTTGTTTTGTCAGAAAACTATTTGAGAAAATGAAGACTGACAAGGAATCACAGAGCCCACTACTTTCTTGAATGATGTCGGGATAGGCCACCTCTCATTTTACAGTATGGTTTTCATGTGGTTCATATTAATGGTTCTACTTATGTATATGTATGTGTGTATGACTGGGTGGTAGTTTGTGTGTGTGTGTGTGTGCACGCACATGCACATTATGTATACATATGTGTGTGCAGGTACACCACAGGAAAACATTGAAGGGTACTTACTGCTCTGCATGCATATCTTGATGCCTTATAGTTAGGCCAAAGGTGGACTGCTTTGTTTTGGTAGCAGAAGTCTTTCTGTAGGTTCTCAGTGTTTGAAGTGGTCCAGGGAGGAAGCTTATTTTAATGCAGATTTTGTTTGAGAGAATACAAGTTTTCATCATCTTGCCCTCAGAGGGAAATTCTGCTTGTGGATTGCTGGCCTTTTCCCTAATCATGGGAATGAATCATAAGCACCTTGGGGTGAAATACATATCTTACCTCTAATATTGTTTGTTCTTTCAAAAACTGTTTTAGGAAGTTTTTTTTCTTTTGTAGCAACTAAGGACATGACTGCAACTTGTATCAGGCCCCTCCCTTCTCAAATATTGCATCCTTTGATAGTTTCTTAACTTTTGAACCAACTTAAAACTAAAATATTCCATTGTCAATTTGGAGTGCCATTTAACTTCTCTTCTCGCTTTGTGTAACTGGTGCAGTTTTTCCAAAGAAGCTGAGGCAAACCTATCTTTCTTCATCCCAACAGCATTTGCTAAATGGATGCATACCTTGTCTAACATGTATTACATATTAGAAATATGCAAATGAATGTGCTGCGATTTTGACTTCTCACTGACAAAGCTTCCAGGCTAAGGAAAAAAAAATGAAAACTCGGATATGTCCAGACAGAGACTCTGAGATGACAGGAGAAAGTGGGGAGCCCAAGGCTGACTGTACAGATGCCCTTGCGCAGATCGTCCTGCCTCGGTCCAGCCCTCCTTGCTTACTTCCCTCACTTATTTCCCCTCCTTCCATCTTACTCATCCTTCGTTATTGCTCTTCCCTCCTTTCTGCCTTCCTGTCATCCATAAACCAAATAAAATAGTTCATCACTATTCAACTGAATCTAGGGCAACTCAGAAATATGTGAAAAAAATACTTTTAATGGAGTGCCCCGAATGTTAAAAATCATTTCTAATGCATTGTATCTAGAGCAAGGTTGGTTTCACATACTCTTTCTGTCTCTTCCCACCAAAATGAAAGTACTTATTCATCAGATTCTCTCTAGCACTACATGTGATGGGACAGATAAAGATTTCTGCACAGAATTTGGAACATCTTGACCTCTTAAAAAGAGAACAGTTCTTACAATAGACCAGAGAGAGGAGCACATGTGCAATAATAGGAGCGCGTGTAAAGACATAGAGGACCCGTGAGTCTGTACCCATGGCAGGCTGATGGGACCCAAAAACAGAAAGACTCCGTCTCTGCTGCTCGCCCTTTGCTGGTGGACTCCTTCCAGAGAAAAGTCCCTGCCTCTGCTTAGGTCAGAGGTCCTCAGCTGAATCAATGCCTCCCCAGTGGATCCTTTCATAGACCAGCCCTGGATGTTCTCTGCAAAAGGAGAATTGACTTCGCCAAACAGGGACTAGAGGCAGGTGTCAGGGGTCAAGGTGTCACAGTTTCTGCCCTTTTCTCTACCTCATCCGTTTACTTAGCACTCCAGCTTGCTTTATCACAAGTAAAGATAACAATTCTCCGCTGCGCTTTGAAAACAAGCCAACAGGGACAGTGTCCAATCCTCAGTTGCTATTGCTCTGTCTTACCATCGCTAAAAAATAATCAAAATGACACAACATTCATGTGCTGGACACTATCTACCTTACTACTATATTAAATTCTGAGTTCTTTTCCTGGAACATCTCTGAAGTACTTGGCTCATGTAGCAGAGCTGGCCAAGGCTGGAAGAAACTTCTAGTGAGGTATTATAGTGTTGTAATCTTACTTTCTTCTGTAAAAATTATGTTGTTTGCAGTTTTTGCATTGGCATTTAGGACCCATGTTTTTCAACATTTTAAAAGATTTGTGCATGAAGGAAAATATTTGTGAAAACTGTTTCAGAGTTTATTGCAAAAAGGAAACAAATAATGCTGCATGGTGTGGAATACCAGCATTTAGGAGGTGCTTGCAAGAGGATAAGGAGTTCAATATTATCCTCCTATTCATAACAAATTATAAGTCAGTCTGTGCTACATAAGACCTTGTCCCCATAAAAACAACAAAGAGAAAGAATATTGGAAATTTGTACTGTTTTCCTCATCTTCTTTGGGAATTCCATAACAGGGAAAGAAGTATCAAGTTCCTTAACTATTGGGATTTTATGTAACTAAACCAAGGATCATAATGTGATTAAATAACAAGACTAAGATATCATAATTTTTAGACAAAGGAACAAAAGACATATGAATAAAAGACACATGAACATTGCTGGTGAAAAACAGACTTAGTGAACTTTTTGGAAGGAAGATCATCAGATGTCCTTGGTGATTGTCCTTAGTTAATTTAACTGTGGACACTTATCCGGCTCATTTTAATTGACTCTGCATTTTTTTCTTAATTTTTTATTGAATGTTTTGTG
This sequence comes from Eospalax fontanierii, assembly GCA_035773235.1. Lineage (NCBI taxonomy): Eukaryota > Metazoa > Chordata > Mammalia > Rodentia > Spalacidae > Eospalax > Eospalax fontanierii. Next base: position 44,659,397 of record CM069547.1, on the reverse strand, counting down.
TATTTCATACATAGCATCTCAATGCTAATCATCTTTATACCCCCTTCTCCCCTGGCATCCTCACGTAGCACCCCCTCCACTGGAATTCATACATTCTGACACTGGGTTAAGACCTATTTTATAAAGTTAGGGTCTCCAGCCATTCCACAGTGCTCAGAAGAACCTACAGCAATGGTGTCAGCATGCACAAGATCCATGCAAACTCCAGCAGAAAAAACCCAGGATAGAACTGAGGAAGTGGGCAGCAGACCCCAATCTTGGATGAAGAAATATTGGTAATTGATTGCTGCTGGATGAGGAAGAGCTGTCTTCTTAAAGTGAGGGACTCTAGATAGGCTGACTAGATCTCAGAAGATCAACTTGTCTCTGGTTTCTGCTTCCCCAGATGAGCACTGGTTTACTTCACAATGAAAACATTATCAATGTACACGCCACGTCAGGGGTGTGAAAGGCAAGTGGGATATGTCTCTCCACTTGGTTCCCAGTCACTCTTTGCTGGTGTCCTCCTTGTTTTGGGGTGCTTACTCTGCTGCTTACATTTTCTTTGTATTCATTTGAGTCCAAGAAAAATGACGTGTTCATGCCATTGATGAGGGAGGCAAGAGTGTGTTAAGTATTCTTGCAGGCCAGCCACGATTCTGCTTTGTCTGTTCTTCTACCTGCTCTTTCTGAACCTCACTTCACACTTTATCTTTTCCCTTGATTCCCAATTTTGCAGTAGTTCAGTGTTCAAGCACTTAAAGAGTTCTTACCTCATGCACAGACCATCTCTACAGAGAATGAACCATGGTGTCTCATGCCATTTTGTTTCCCAATTTACTTTGCTACAGGATTGTCCTACCTGTAAGGCTGCTTTTCCTCTTCCCACCCTTCCTTCTGTGCGTTAACACCATCAATTATCATTCCACATCTTAATGAGTATTACTTCAGGATTACACACAATTGTATATACATATCACAGTGCCTTCAACCTAGCCTAGGTACTAGAGAAAAAATAACATTTTTTAAGTCATGACATTTAAAGAATATACTCTGCCTTAAAACAATAAGAGTACTTTTATCTGGACACAAATTTTGTTTGTTAGTTTTCATGTAAGAAGGACAAGAAACTAGATCATGCAAAAAAATATATTTCCAAGTTTGCAGCAAGGCATTCACTGACTATGCTTACTGTATTAGGAGGGTCAAGTGATGGGGTTAGAAATGGTATCGATGACAGTAATGGTAAACCTCCTGGATTAGCTACCAGTAGAACAGAACAAAAATATACTGACAATGGCAGCTTAAGGGAAAAAAGGTTTATTCTGGCTCACAGTTTCAAAGGAATACAATCCATCATTCTAGAAAAGACATAGGGCTGCAGGCAGGGAAGGCTGGGTAACAAGAGCAGACTTGGTCACATTTCGTCTGCATTCAAGAATCATTGCAAACAGGAAGTAGAGCCAGACTATAGAGTCTCAAGTGACCCACTCTTCCATCAAGGCCCTGCTTCCTAAATGTTATATAATCTTCTCAAATAACACTGCCAGCTGGGGAACAAATTTCCAAATCCATGAGCATATGGGGAACATTTAATATAAAATGAAAACACCCTCCCCCTTATTGATATGGGCTCGTGTAGAGCACCCTGAGTGCATCACATTTAATTTAACCTTGACGTCAGTCTGTGGAAAAACTGTTCCTTTCTCCCCCATTTTACACTTGAGGGGATGGAAACACAATGGTCAGATAAACACCAAACTAATGTATGTAGCAATTGCTGGGATAAGATCCCGAAGCCAGTTCTTTCTAACTCTAAAAGTCTAATCTCCCTTCTTTAAAATTTTACATGATCATATGAAATAGATTTCTATAGGCTCCAGGAATCTTGCTCATATGAACCTACAGCAACGGTGTCAGAGTGCAAAAGATCCATGCAAACTCAAACAGACAAAACCCAGAATAGAACTGTGGAAATGGGCAGCATACCTGTGCATACATGTCCATACACACATGGGTGTAAATGCAAATAAAAGATTATTAGGTCTTTTAACCCATGAATTAAAATATGCAAAGCTTTTGAACAGAGCTCATGGCATAAGCCTTTCTGTGAAGAACTACATTTTGATTTTTGTTTCATCTATCACTTGTTTGGTGATGAGATTCTTTATTCTAGCACCTGGTGGTGGCTGAAAGGAGATCAAAGTCCTTCCACAGATGCATGCTCCCTCGAGACTGATATATGCTCAAGTAAAGGAGACAGACGTGCCCAGCAGCCCCTGTGTGCCTCGCCAGCACTCCACCCCTCACCTAAGCACTGTGCTCTTATCCTTCAATTATTTCAGTCTTACAGAAAACTCAGTTCCTTGAGAAAATAAATCATTTTATCCTGATAAACTTGCCTATCGTATTGTGATATAGATTTCCATTTAGACTCAGTAATCCTAAAAACTACAGGAATCTGAGAAACATTAATGTTGTAGCTGATTTCACATTGGCCTTTGTCTGAAATATTTGATATGAGAGCCTTTGTATTTGCTGAAAATGAGCTTTTAGTTTTAATTAACTGATTGATTATATTAAAGGAGTAAGGGTGCATTCTGGCTCATTGATTGAAGATACGGTTCATTATGGTGAGGAAGTCGTAGTAGTGAAAGCCTGAGGCAGATGATCACATTGTGTCCATAGTCAGGAAGCAGAGAGAGATGAATGCTGGTGCTCAGCTCTCTCTCTTCTTTCATTCAGTTGCAGATACCATGGGATAGTGTCATCCACATTTAGGCTGGTTCTTCCTTCTTTTTATTTTATTTCATCTATTTTTGTGTGTATTAGTATTATGCCTGCATGTATGTAACTGCACAGCTTATGTGCAATGTCCACAGAAGCTGGAGAGTGTGTTTAATTCCTTGGAATTGCAATCTCAGATATTAGTTAGTTGCTGTGTTGTTGTTGGTAATCAAACCCAGGTGCTCTGGAAGAACTGCAAGTGTTCCTGCCTGCTGAGCCATCTCTCCAGCCCCTGGCTTTTCCTTCTTCACTCACAGGCATACCCCCAGGTGCATTTCCATATTGATTCCAAACCCAGCAAAACTGAAAATGGAGACTAACTGTCACAAATCCCCACACTCCTCTTCTTCCCAAGTTAGATCATTGCCATGAGTGAAGAGCCCAGGCAGAGCCTCAGTGCTCTCCTTCCCATTTTCTTTCTCTCTCTCTGGGCACACCTGAATCAGACTCTCACAGCTTTAAAGCCCCCAGTCATGGAACTTATGGCAAGGAGGAGATGTTACACAACTCCAGTGCAATATAACATATCTGGATTCCCATTGCAGTTCACACAAGGTACCCTGTGAAATAGAGTCAGTAAATATTGAAAGAGATCCTTTGGGCACCAGTCACTGTTTTCCTTATGTCGTGGATTATCAACAGAAGTGTACTCAGAAGACAGATGTACAAGTATAGAATAGGGCTTACCTAATAACATCAACATTTCTTTATTTTTTTGGAAATTTTTATTGAATTTTTGTGTATTTCATACAGACCGTCTTAATCATCTTTATATCACCTTTTTCATTGGCTCCCTCCAATAGCCCCCCACAGGAATGAGTACATTCTGTCATTTGTGTTAAAGCTTATCATGTCAAGTTAGTGTCCCCAGATTTCCTCAGTGCATGTTTATCCATGGGGGGTCTAGTCAGCTGATCTAGACTCCCTCCCTTTAAGAAGATCAACTCTTCCTTACCTAGAAGTAATCAGCTGCCAATACTTCTTCAACTAAGATTGGAGCCTGCTGCCTGTTTCTACAGTTCTGTGCTGGGTTTTTGTCTGCTGGAGTTTGCACGGGTCTTGTGCATGCTGTCACCATTGCTATAGGTTCATGTGAGCAAGTTCCCAGGAGCCGGGAGGACTCGGTTTCCATATGCTCATGCTCTTCCTCCCTGGCTCTTACAATCTTTCCATCTTCTCTTCTGCAATGGTCCCTGCACCCTGGGTGGGTGGAGTTCATACAGGAGTCCTGTACAAGGACCCACACTCTGCAGACTTGTATTCTCTATGGTTTGGCCATTTCAGACCTTTTGAGTTCCTGGTCCTCTGTTTCATGAAGGAGCAGTGGTGACGATAATGGAGAGATGCACTAGTGTTCTCTTTACTCTTTTTTTCTATGTTTCGTGAGCCTTACAGGTTGCATGTCGACATGCTACTTAGGCTTGGACAATTCACAATCTCTGTTTACGACCAGTTGTGAAACTCTGCAATAATTTCTGTCTCATGTAAATAAACTTCTTCAATGAGTGGTGACTAGGATACTTGACTATAAATATAAGGATTGGTATTTTGCACAAAGTAAGAAATTGCATTTGTATAGGGATGTTACAGCCTTGAGGTTTTCCCTAAGGTCTACATCCTCTCTAGTAATGTGTATTTGGCTATGTTTACAGTACCACATATGCGTTTCCTTCCATTGTTTGGGTTTTAAGTTCAATTAGGTACCTGTCGATTTCCCCCAAGATAAAAGTGCCAATATAGCTCCAATGGCTTTTGTTGTTCCACACATTCATACGGTCATTAGGAGTTAAAGATGGGGTTGGAGCATCAATTGATGTTCTTCCTAAGAAGCTTTCATAGAGCTCTCTAAAGCTGTGAGAGATAGCCTTCAAGGAGGTGGCTTCCAGGTCAGTTCCAGCTCCCTTGCTCCAAACCCTGTGTCCAAAGCATGTCCTGTCTTGAGCAATAGGGTCTTACCTCCAGATTACGGATGTCAATTAAGGGCTATGGTAATAACCTATGACATTTGGGGAGTCTCTTTTCTGGCTATCAGCTATACACATGAATACATGTAGAGATACTGGATGTGTAATTTGTCAGGGTTTTTTGGACCTATATGATTCCCTCTGGGTTTTAACACTAGTTGGTATTATTTACCTCTTCTCTCTCTCCCTGTATAACCCTCCCTTCACCCTCTTCCTATTCAAAGTATCCCCATTTTCTTTTGATAATTCTTCTCTCGTATGGCCCCAACTCTCTTGAGAACCTTTCCTACAGAGGCCTAAATCAGGCACCAGTCAAGTACTCTAAGGTTTCTTCCTAAGGTCAGGATCCCTACTAAACAGCAGGCACAGCACAATGTGGGATGCTGTCTGGGTGGGGGTCTGATTCAGATGCTCAAAGGCACTCTGGAAAGGTCTGGGCTTCTACTAGCCAGCAGAGAAGCCTAACTGTGGGGCAGTGGGAGAGACTACAGGTGGACCATACGTAGGAGGATAGGCACAGCAAGACTTGGGAAGCTCACCACCACAGGGAGGCTAGATTTGGGAGCTCGCAGGAAGTCTGCAAAGGTGTGGGCCCCTGCTCTATAGCAGAGAAACCTAGCCCCCGAGCAGTCGGAGGGACTGCATGGCCAGGGCACAATTTGGGAAACACACTGCGGAGGTCCAAGTCAGGCACACTCTAAGTTTTAATTTATACTGAAAGAAATTATCTTTTATTTATCTTAGAGTACTATGCGAAGTTAACTCAGATTTTCCATTTACAAACACATTTTCTGATCTATCATCTATCTACCTATCATCTATCTATCACCTATCTATCATCTAGTTCACCCACTGTGAGTTGGAGAATACTGAGATTTTAGAAGGTATCTCTGGAGAGCTTCCAGGTTCTTATGTTCCTGAACAAAGACCCACAGTTAAAACACAAGCAAAGACAAAGTTCTCAGAAAAGATCCGCTTCCAAGCTAGGAGGCGTGAGCAGTGTGAAAGTTGAGCAGCTTGAGAACTGGGCTGTGGAAAGAGTTGAGACTTTTAAGCTAACTTTGTGATAGCCTTTTAGGCTCAATTGTACAGCAAGGGTTTTTCCATGTAGTTCTATAGAAAACTTCATATTTAGCTTATGGTTCCAGAGCGATTAGAGTCCATCATGGTGGCGGCAGGAAATGGCTGGGGAAGAAAGCTGAGCATTCACATCTTCAAACAGGCACTCAGAGAACAACAGGAAGTCCAGAGAGGCCTAAGAACTATCAAAGAATAATTTGACTTCTTCTTTTCTAATTAGTAACCCGTTAATAACCTTCTCTTGTCTTACTATTCTAGCAAGAGTTAGAAGTATTCTTTTGAAAAGAAATAGGGATATCACATATCCTTGTCTGGGGCCTGATTTTATTAGAAGTGTTTCAAGTTTTTCTCCGTTTAGAATGATGTTGGCTTTGACTTTCTTTGTATATACTTTTAATTATGTTGAATTATGTTCTCTCAAGTCAAAATTCCCTCTAGAACTTATACCATGAATGCATGTTGGATTCTGTCCAACCTTTTCTGTGTCCTTATGAGATTTCTGTCTTTAAAGCCTATTTTTATGATTTATTATGTTGATTGACTTAAACATATTGAACTGTCCCTGAATCTCTGGAATAAAGCTGACTTTATCATGGAAGATCTTGTTGATGTGTCTGTATGTGATTTCTATTTTGTAGAGAACTTTTGCATACATATTCATTAAAGATATGGACCTATGTTTTCCTTTTTGTTGTGTCATTTTGTGCTTTTGGTATTAAAGAAATGCTGGCATCATAGAAGTTTTGGAATTCCTCCTCTCTTTCTAGCTTTTTGAATAATTTAAATAGTATTGGTTATAGTTCTTTGAAGGTCTGGTAATTTCTGCTGTGAACTCCTCCGGCCCTGGGCATTGTTCAGTTGAGAGGCTTTTTATTGCTGTTTCAAAGTCCTCATTTGTTATGAGTCTGTTTAACTTGTTAATCTCTCTTGGTTTCACTTTGGTGGTTTCTGTCAATTTAGAAATTCATCCACTTCTTTTCTATTTCAAATTTAATAGAGCATAAACTTTTAAAATATTCCCTTTTAATGATCTGGATCTTTTTCCTATCCCTTGTGATGGTTTGCCCTTTTATCTCTGATTTTGTCGGTTTGGATTTGTTCTGTCTTTCTTTTGGTTAACAGGGTTAAGGGTCGGTCTGTCTTTGTTATCTTTTCAAAGAACCAGCTCTTAGATTCACTGGTACTTTGTTTTGCTTTCTTTGCTTCTCGTTCATTAATTTTTGCTTGGATATTTGTTATTTCTTTTCTCCTGCTGGGTTTGGGTTTGATTTATTTTTACCTTTCAGATTCTTGAGCTGTACCTTTGAGCCACTTTTTGGTTTTTAAATGAAGGTGTTTAGAGTTACAAACATCCCTCTTAGGACTACTTTTAACATGCCCCAGAGGGTTTGTTTACATGTTATTATTTAGTTTAGATCCAGGAATACTTTTACATCTTTCTTGATGTATTTTTTGACCCATACATTATTGCAAGGTGTGTTGTTTCATTTCCATGAGTTCATGTAGTTACTAAAGCTTCTTTTGCTGTTGATTTTAAGTTTTATTACATTGTGGTCTGATGGAATGCATGGAATTGTTTAAGATTTTTTTTTTGTATTTGTTGAGTTTTTTTCTGTATTAATTAGTATTTCATAATTTTTGAGAAACTTCAATGGGTTGTTATACACTTTGTGTTTGATTGGAATATGCAATAGATGTCTAATAGGTCCACTGGATATCATTTAACTCAGATGTTTCTCTGTTTATTCTTTGTCCAGTTGACCTGTCGATTGGAGATAGTGGGGCACTGAAATCACCTACTGTTACTGTGTTGACGTTAATCTGTATCATGAAATCCTGTAGTAATGTTTATATTAGATTTGATTTTTGAATGAAATTGGTAGTACCAAAGTTTGGTGCATATATTTTTATGATTGTAATGTCTTCGCGGTCAGTTTTTCCTTTGTTCAGAATGAAGTGACCTTCTTTATCGCTACATAATTTTAATTTGAAGTTTATTTCATCATGTGGTGTCTATTCTTGAGGTTGAGATATATTTCCTGCAGAAAACAAAAAGATGGATTTTATTTCTTAAACCATTCAACTAGTCTGTGACTTTTTATTGGGAAGTTGAAGTTATTAATATTTAAAATTATTATTGAAAGATATTCTTTTTTTTTACTGCCATTTTAACATTTGTGTTCTTGGTCCTATTTCATGTTACCATAATTATATTTTCAAATTTTTTTTCTGTAACTTCTTGCGTATAGTCATTCCTTTCTTCAGTCCTATGTATTGCTTTGAGTACTCTCTGTAGGACTAATTTTGTGGACATGGATTCTTTCAGCTTATTCAAGTCATGGAAGATTTTTCTTTCCCCTTTGCCTATAATAGATAGGCCTATAATAGATAGAAACACTTGATAAAGTGTTTTGTGTTGATATGTATGAGCATTTAGAACTTAGAATACTTTGCTCCAGACTCTTCTGGCTTTATAGCTTACGTGGAACAGTCAGCTGTGATTCCGATGGGTTTTTCACTATACATAAATTGTTGTTTATCCTCTTCCAGTTTTCAGCATTCTCTCTTTGTTCTGTACACTTGGTGATTATACTATGCTATGCTGTGTGGAGTTTCTGTTCTGGTTCTGACTATTTGTGTGCTCATTGTATCTGTATGAATATGCATTTCCTTAATTTAGGGAAATTTTCCTCTTAGATGATGAAGATCTGGTCAATGCCATTGAATTCTTCTCCTTCTTCTATATATATGATGTGTAAATTTGGTCTGTTTGCTGTGTTCTGTATTTCCTGTATATTCCAATTCTGTGCTTTTTAAATTTTTTTTATATTATTTACTTGAGTGGTTCAAATCTTTCAAGTTTATTACCCAATTTTAATATTCTGTCTTCTGTTTCGTTCATTTTGTTGGTGAAGATTTATCTTGTCATTTCAAATTGGCTCCTTGAGGTTTGCAAGTCTATCTTAAATTCAGTCTGAGTCTTCTTCAATATTTTTATCTTTTTTGTAAATTCTCTTTTTAAATCCTGAATTGTTTCTGTCATTTCCTTCATTTGTTTATTTCTGGTTCCTTAGTTTCAGTCAGTGGTATATCCTTATCTTTTGGCCTTCTTTGAGTTGTTTTCTAATGTTCTTTAAATTTCTTGAATTTTTTAATCATGTCTATAATTGGTCTTTCAAATTCTGTGTCCTGGGTTCCTCTAAGTAGTTCTCATTGTAGACCAGTTCTACTGAACTTGTAGGGGACATATTTCACTGTTTCTTTTTATGTTATTTGTATTTTTTCATTGTGGTTTGGCCATATGGATTTCTTTTGTTGCTTGTGTGTCTGATGTAAAACTAGAGCCTCCCTTTTTAAATTGATAGTTGATTCTCTTCATATTTTTTAATTTTGGTTGCTTTCTGATTCGATATGAGTTGTCTGTTTGTCTAGCTTCAGGCCCTTTCTTTTGATTTATTATTGGAGGCACTGGATGGATCCAGGCAGGCTAGTCAGGCTGTCTTCAGTAGGGCACAGGTGTGTAGGCCCAAGTCAAGGTGATGAGTATCAACCTGGCTGGTTCTAATTAGCTGAGCTAAGAAGATGTGAGCCCTGGAGCCAAGTGACCGAGGTTGGTCTAAAAGCAGAGGGCTCATGACCCAGTTTGACGTGATCTGGCTATCTCTCCTGGTTAGTCAGTGCTTTTCAGCAATCTCAGTGGGCTAAGTCAGCTTTCTTTATTCTCCCTGACATGTAGACAGTTTCCAGTGACTACTTTTAATTAGGGAAATGGTGAAAGGAGAGATTGTATGAAGTTGTGACAAGGGTGGGGCACTTGTATTGAATATGCATTTGATAATTTCAGTCTTTAATTCAAACTTATATAGGACTTCCAGTGTTGTGTATCTAAAAAATTCATCATTCTGCTAGGACAAAAATGAATTTTTAAATTTCTCCAAAACTCCTATTACATATCAAGCCATTTGTTTTCACCTACATATACGGTCTAATTGGGCTAGAGATAAATCATGCTTATTACAGATGATGTAGCCTCTTTCAAAAACACAACAGTACCATTTCCTACATGCTCCATTTCTTCAAGTAGAGAAATATCTCACTGTGAATGTTCATCTAACTGAACTTGAGCTGAGAGACTGATACTACATTCTGATCTGCCTGCAAATATGACTCTCTATTGTACATTAAGACAAATGACAGCCTGTGCGGACTCAGTGTTGTCATTGACCTTATGTAAATTGGCTAGGTTTTGCTTAATAAGTTTGGTGTAATCATTTCTATTAAAAATATTGAATACTTTGTTTCATCGTCAGTTAAATAATCAGTCCTGTTCCCTTCATTTGTTGGGTTCATTGGAGGTTTCATGTATTTGTGTAAACTCTCATGTACAAAACTCTGTTTAAGCTTCTGCCAGGCCCTTCATCCCAGAGTCTACCCACCACTGATCAAGTATCAGGCTTTTCAAGGTTAATCGTCTCCTTTTGCTTCCCACTCCTGGGGGTCCCTCTGGACAAACATGCACCTGTCTCTTGTATCCTTATTATAAATCACTGATCCCAGCTTCTTTTTACCAATTCCGCTAGCTGTATTTCAAAAATACCTTAAATACCTTTTTTCTTCTGTGTGATGCTCCCTGTTGTCCTGGGCCAGGCTTCACCACTGCTCTGACTGCGATTGCTTTTGTCCTCCTTGCTGCTTTCTCTGTCATAGTCATGTTTAGTCCAGTTTACTTTATATCATGCGACTGAAATAGTCTTCCAAAAATAAAGATCTATTAATGTCACTTCCTTCCCAGCCACAGAACAGTCCAAACCTCTCACGTGGTGTTTCAGGCTCTACTCTGTCTCCTGGGTACTTCCTCACAGGCCCATTCATGGAATCAGTTTCCTGCACCCAGAGCTTTACACAGTCGTCATCTTTGTGACAAAGTGGAAGGGCACCATTATTTTTCATAGCGAATAGCTCTCCCATATTACTCTCAAATTCCATGCGTAAATGGCTTGTTTCCATCCACCATGTACATTCTTGGTCACCTGTCTGACATTGGGTCACTGTTGGATGCACTACATTAATAAGCCTGTTTCTCAAATGGTTGTGAATTTCTAGAACAGGATATTCCATTTTTTAAATATGAATGCTGATAACAGAATCTGACATGTGTCAGATGTAGTCAGTTTTCTTGAAGAAATGTTCTCTACATTAAAGAATAAATTCCTAGGAGAGTACTGGAAGATTAGATCTCAGGTTTCTATGTATTTGGTTTTTGTCTCAATTAAAAAAGAACAGTCTTTTGTTATATTTTGTTTTCTTGTGTCTTTTGCTGTGCTTTTTTGTCTGTTTTTTGAGGCATGGTCTTGCTATGTATGCTTGGCTGGTTTAGAATTTGATGTATAGATCAAGTTGACCTGAGTTACTGTTATCCTCCTGCCTCTGCCTCTTAAGAGTACAGTCTTGCAGAAGTCAGTGTCCTAAGATTCAACTCCATAGGGCAGGTAACTTTGTCACTTGAATGTCAGTAACATGATCTAGTTGCTTAGAAATTGGCTTTGGCTCCAAGGGAAATGAAGAAATGAGAGTTTAAGCTTAGTGCAAGTTATTCTTAGTTATTAGGCCAAATAGGTTGAAGGGTTTTTACTGACGTCAAAACCTGGTTTTACGACTTACTATGAAATCACACTGTGTCCAACACCCCTTTGCATGCACGCTGGTAAGCTGGGCTTGAAAGCCCTCTACAGTGCTGAAGACGGCAGAGCTCCCAGCTTTGCAGCAAGAGCAGTAATTGTCCATCGGCAGATCTTCGGTTTTCCAGGCTCTCAGCCTTCTCACTATCCGCCTGTTCTTTCACATTTGTCTTGCAGGTGAGACGATGCGGATCGCCTCCTCTGAATTTGCGGATGACCCATGCTCTTCTGTGAAGCGCGGCACCATGGTACGAGCTGCGCGGGCTCTTCTATCAGCTGTAACTCGTTTACTCATCCTGGCAGACATGGCGGATGTCATGAGACTTTTATCTCACCTGAAAATTGTACGTATGTAGAGGTCATGAAAACCTCCTTTCTGTGGGGCCTGTTGACCGTGTTTGGGACACTCTGAATGCTCTGGCCATCTTTCACTGCTCATCCACTATTTAGCTACTCACCTTCACAGTGTACCTTCAAATTGCTTTAATAATATGATTGCATTCCATAATGTATACAACAAGCAGTCTAAGACTCTGCTGAGCCATTTCCTTACCTTCAAATACAGAGTTTGTACTCCCCCTTACATTCTGGAGTATTTCATGGGACATATTTTTAGGCTTGAAACCAGAAAGAACTCAGTGCATCTGCCTTTGCCCTCTCTCTAGATTCAGGACAATATCAGGACATATGCTAATTTATGTGCTAGTATATTTATTTGAATCTCTTAGTCAAGCAATAATACAATGTGTGTCTATATCTTGTATGAATATAGTCGGTCTTGTTCCACCAAGCACCTAGAATAAGTCTGGGAATATGTGTCCCAGGAATCCATAGGACCCCACTACAGGTGTCTTGTTTGTCATATATAGTCATATAAATTCTTTTGTTTTCTGTTGTACGTAGACTCATCCTGGTCACAGATTTTAACAGATCAGGGAGCAAGGCTACTTGTTCAGCCCTTGACCACTGAGCCGCCCACTGTTTTACTAGTTGCTGAATAGAATTTTGTTGTAAATATGTGGTTCAAAATTCTCAACCAAATGATGTAGCAAAATTTCTCTGCCCAGAGAATCAGTATCCTATGTCCTTAGAAGATTTAGTTTCTTGCACAACTGGCACCAATCGTGGACTTTTATCATCAGGTTCTTTGGATGATGAGATATGAACCCCAGGGATTCCCTTTTAGAGAATCATGTACTGGTTGGCTTAGTCTCCTTACCCCTGGGAATTACTGCCTTTTCATGGTTCCTACCCTCAGGACCTCAGTATCTTATATTTTTTCAGGGACGTGAAATAGGCTGCGGTAGAGGCCAAGTGATATGAGATGAATAATGAAAGATGGGGGCTGGACAGATGGTTCAGTAGTTAAGAGCACTGGCTGCTCTTGAAGAGGACCCAGGTTCAGTTCCCAGCACTAACATGCTGGGAAACAAACATCCATAGCTCCAGTTCCAGGGGATACAACGTCCTCTTCTGACCACTGCAGCCATTGCACAACATGGGTGCCCGTGACTTTTATGTAGTCAATATGCTCATACACATAAAATAAAAATAATAAAGTTTAAAAAATTTAAAAGAATGTTCTTTAAAAAATTGTGAAACCTGCTTTTCATTCACATTTCTCATCTTTGTTCAGTTGAAGGGGTCAAATCACTTCTTAAATCCTAAGGGTTACCTGTCAAGGAATCTTGTGCAGGATAATTTCCAGTTTAAGTACAAACCCTAGAGCATTTTAGAAAAATTTTCAAATCTGGAACTTTCATCCTGAGCTCTGTGGCCATAAATCCCTAAAAAACAGGACACAACTTTTAGTTATTTTTAAGCAAGTCCCTGAGAAGTGAAGAGAGCACAAAACAGCTTGCTTGGGGGTTTTGCTGTTGGATTTTTCTCAAAGAACAGATCCTCAAAACTAGGGAAGGTTGCTACAAATTGTATGAAATTTAGAGAGACAATGCATTTTTACGCATTGGACCTTGTACTCAGACTAACTGGGTTTAATGAAAGTATACCTTCCACTTGTTAGGAACCCAGTATATAACCATCCTTCTTATGTGTAGGATGCTTCATCTGTTTAAATGCGGCTAGTGTAGTCTATGGAGATAGGAGGTTAGCAATATAGATTTCTGGAGCATATATATGCAGAGTTATTCTAGGTGCTTGGTGCAACAAGACTGACTATAGTTGCAAAAGTAGTGGCCATGACATTGTTCTGTTGCCAGAATTATGATAGACTCAAATACATATAATTCCCATGGAGAAACTCCTGTTAGGAACTTATCACAGAGTCTGGCACATAAATAAACAGGGCGGCAAGGTCCCTGAAGCCCTTGTAGGCTGCAGTGCTGGCTGCCAGTCCTCTAGCTCCATGTGTTTGCATGTATCTTTTATGCTATGACTAATTCTATACTCAGCTATGACAGAGGAAAGGTTTTGTGATTTTCACTTTATATCCTATTTAGTCTGCAAAGGCATTATTTTCAGAATATATATCTAGAGAAGGACAGTTTTCTTTAATCTTAGCAGGAGGAAATAGGGCCAAACCACCAGAAATTGAGGCACCGCACATGTCATTGTTGCAGTGCTGTTCCAACATCTTTGGGGGGGGGGATGATAACATGCTAAATATTCTCTCTGAACCGCCCACATGAGAAAAGTGCTCTTTAAAGCCACACCTATATGCTAGCGCTGGGACTCAGTGGGTAGAGGACTTGCCCAGTAGGCACAGAGCTGTGTGTTAATTCCCGGTACAACATAAACCTGACATGGTGGCACATGCTTGTCATCATCACAGTACTCGGGAGATGAAGCAGGAAGCTCGGAAATTCAAGGTCATCCTCAGCCACACAGTGATTGAAGCAAGCCTGGAGATTCTGCTTATAAATAAATAAGTAAATAATAAATAAATATTGATTAACAAATCAACTCAGTTCGGTGACACTATTCATGATACCAGCTCCTTTCTATAATCCTGTCTCTTTCTTTATGGCTGCTCTTTTGAACAATATTGTTGACTCATATCTGTGCAGCATGCTGTAAAGTCAATTACATTCTGTCTTCCACATACCAGATTAAGGGAAGCTTTAAAAAACAAAGGTTTAGCACAAAATCATGCAAAGGTCAACCCAGCAATATTAAGTACTCCTGTCAGATCATCAGTGGTAACATTAGAAATGATTGTAGACCACATAACAGATTTGTTCTACTCAGACCTTGGAGCTGGAGTAAACAGAGGTTGTAGAATGATGCCATCGTGTGGCTGGAGGGAGGAACTACAGTCTTTGGTGCCAGCACTGAATTACACAGGTCGCGGCCAGTACTACACTTTGAGTTCAATTCAGTCCTGACTTAATTGACTGGAACTATCTTTTCATACCTCCCGTACAATAAAGCATATGCTGACAAAGTCGATATATGTGAACAGTGTGCGTAATTTTGTAACTTGTTAGTAAAAATCACAACCTCTTGAAGTATTACAAACATCTTTTTATTTTGTAACATATGATTAAAAACATGAGACGATATTAACATTTGATGGAGGAAGAGACAGCTTTCTTTAGATGAGGCCCCTGGTAGGTTGCCCATGTTCCAGCAGATGGCCACACACTCATGCACATATAGAGAGAACTAATTAGATCCATGGGTTTAAAAAAAGAAAAGGCCAGAATGTGGGAAGAGGGATGTGGTGAACAGGATCTGGGAAGAATTGGAGGGGGCAATTTGAGGTGGATATGATAAAAATGCATTTTAAACATGTATGGAATTCTCAAAAAACAAATATAACTATAGTTAAAAACCAAAACAAAAGTGTCTGCACAAAACCTGTACAACCTCAGTCCAACCGAAATTCCAGCACAGGTCAGGGGGCTCTCATAAACCAAGGAGTTATTGTCAATGGTTGGCTGCTGGGGACGGCAGAGTCAGTTTTACTCAGGGATGCCATTGCTCTTGTGGATTGCCCTACACCCACACACACTAACTCTACTAGGTGTGTTTACAGAAAGAGCACATGAATGTGGGAAAGGATTTCATCAAAACACAACATATGCCTGTATGGAATCATCTTACAATTTAAACAAAGATGAGAAAGGACTATACATCACATACCTTTAGGTGTTTTGACAGAGCATATTTGAAGCCATCATGGATGCCTTTGTCAAATATTTTTGCAAATAAATAAGTTTCTTTACATGAGGGTAATCGGACATAGGTGAGAATAAAAGAGTAGCAGCTGCTGAATTAGTTGGTTTTCTTGTTGCTGTAACACAATATATGGCAAGTAGCCACTTAAGGAAGGGAAGCTTTATTTTGGCTCACAGTTTGAAGTGATACAGTCTATCATGGCAGCAGATAGCTCCATGGTAACATGCAACTGCCCTTGAGTCTCCTCACCTCACATCTTGCAACAGGAAGCCTAAATAAGATAGGATTTGAGACCTGGTTATGAAACTTCCCAGCCCACAATGGCCTACTTTCTCCAATGAGGCTCCAGCTCTTGAAGATTTCACAACCTTTTCAAGGCACTGGGGTCCAAGTAGTTAAACACATGAGCCTATGGGGGAGATTTCACATTCAAACCACAGCAGGGTTTTCCAATCAAAATAAAGTAAGGATTATGACATTTTCAGGGGGTTGTTCAGAATGAAGAGTACCCACAGCTTCCTGCCATGCTACCCGCAACGTGACCATTTTACCTTTAAGCATTACACATTATTTTTGGCCATATGCCAAAATTTGTTGGTGTTCTTTCTTTCCAGATAGCGATTTTTCTCATATCTTAGTAACTTACAGGAACATGAAGGGCATTGCCTTCTCAGTAGCAACACGTTTGTGTATTTCTGACCATAGTTCTTTAAGTAGATGAGGGATAGTCAATTTAGTCTTCTAAAACACTTATCATCACCCTGTGCTTTATAAGCCAATATGCAGTTATAGGCAAATGGAGTGATCGTGAGCAACGTCAGCATCTGAAAATGTGTAAAGTCCTAGAGGCCCTGAGAAGCTGGGTGGTATGTAGGTATTTACATTCTTCTACCTCATTCTTACAGTTGGAAATTGATGTTTATTATGGATCCTGAGGAGCATCTCAGTTTCACATAGTAGGGCGTTTGCTCTACCACGCCGCCGTCTGCTTTCTATTGCCTCCTACTTTTTGTGCACTGTGTCAGTTTCTCAGGATGGCAAAACATGTTTGCTGCTGCTGTTCTAGATTTAGGAGGGTAGTAATGACTCCACGTGGGGAGTCAATGCTCCATAGCACAGTAATCACTTGTTCATCAGTCACGATTGAAAATCCTGAGTTATTATAATCACTTCTGTTCCTGGAGTCTCCAGGGACTGATTCCTCACCAGACACCTGGCATGTCATGGAGTCAGTAGACACTGTCAGTGTTGATATTAGGCACTTCAAAATTCTGTAGGACATCCGACATTTTAATCAGTGATCATGAAGAAAAGTATCTTTTTTCACTAGGCTCTGAATTAATGCATTCAGATTATATTGTGAATTTATTTGCGTGAGTGACAGCAATATACATAAACTCATCTCAACATTTACACTCCAGAAAAACAAATACCTTTCTGTATCCTCTGGCTAGGTCCTTTAATGATGGCGTTATGCATTATCAGAAAATTTCTGCTTGAAAAGGGGAATAACGAAATACAAGACTTGTAAACAGTCAGTTTCTTAAGAAAGTAATAATTTCTCAGTGGCTACTAGAGGCCAAATGCAGTGAAACTGCCTCATCATCTGGAAGCATTGATGACACAGGCAACCTTAGCGTTGCCTGTGCTCTTTGTGATGTTAACATAGGTCCTATGTAGCCTCAGCAATTTTTATTTCTTAATAGTTTGCATTTTAGTGCTGAAGCTCTTGTGCCTGAATAACAACACTCAATTGGTAGAAAATAGCTTCATTTCTTCACAGATGGCTGTTTCTTAGTATATCTTTTCTGTCAGAGCTATCGTGGAATTAACTTTACTCAGTTAAATTGATCATAATTTACTAAGGCGATTATTTTTCCAAAAATGTTCATTGAGTACATATTGTGCTAAGATATATAACTTCAAAGGTGACTCTGCTCCTACTTTTAAAATCTATAAGATTTTAACTCTGTAAGATCTAAAGTCTAGAAGACTTTAAAAGTAAGAAAGACTGAATGCATGTTAGAAAAGATATTGAGTGGTGCTGAGCTTTAGAATGTGGCTTGTGGTTTAAATAGCTTTGGTAGCAGTTTATAAAGGAAGTCAGGAGGTGTGAGAGTTCATTTTAAGACTACTGAGATTATCCTGAGCAGTAAATGAATGTGAGGCTGAACTAAGGCAATGAGAGCACAAGTGAGCAAGTAAATTTTAGCTCTAAGGAGGTAATGAATAAATCCTGGAGACAAATCAGGCACGCAGAGTTCTGCTGACTGAATCTTCCTAGGCAGTAAATCAGTTTAGATAAACTCAAACTCCATCAGCATTATAAAACAAACCTTTGGAGAAAGCGAGGAAGTCCAGCTCAGCAATTAAGAGGAGGTCCTGTGGAGCAAAGGACCTGGGTAGAAACCCAGGGTGCCACATTGACCTAGTGTGAGACTCTAGAGCAGATTAATGAGTCTTCTGCACCAACATTAAGCTATGGCCTATAAAGTTCGCAAAGGAAAAGATCCAGTTCAAGGACTTTCTTGGTGGTCTAAGTTATATTAATGTACTATTTAGAACAATGTCTGG
Organism: Eospalax fontanierii; assembly: GCA_035773235.1. Taxonomy (NCBI): domain Eukaryota; kingdom Metazoa; phylum Chordata; class Mammalia; order Rodentia; family Spalacidae; genus Eospalax; species Eospalax fontanierii. The sequence goes on along the minus strand of CM069547.1, from coordinate 44,641,195 downwards.
TGCCTGGGGAAATCATTCAGTTGGTAAAGTGCTTACCTTGCAACTGTGAAGATCTGAGTTCAATGCCCAGAACACACATTTTCAAAGGTTGGGAATGGTGGCATGAATTTGTAATCTCAGTGCTGGGGAGGCAGAGACAGGTAGATCTTCTGGGCTCACTGTTGAGATCCTATGGTCTATGTGGTGAGTTCTAGACCAATAAGAGACTCTGTTTGAAACGAAATGTGGGTATCACCTTAGAAATGACACCTGAGTTTGTCCTCTGGCTTTCAGGGGACATAGGGACACCTACACCAGCACACACACACATGCACGCACACACACACACACACACACACACACACACACACACACACCTGCCACATCACAAGCAGTCAAAAATAGGCTAGTGCTATTTTTTTAACACATCTTCTAAAACAGATTTGTAAATATTTCATAAGCTGGACTGCTCTACTTTAACGTTAGCACTTTAAAAATAGTAACTAAAATTTCATAATTCTTATTTTATGATAAAATCATTTTATTCTTCACTTATTAACAAAAAAGAGAAAATTTAAGAATGCTCACTTATCAAAAGGGGAAGTTAATCAAGAAGACCTGCTAATATTTAGCAGACAAAAAGATAAAACATGGTAATGGCATCAATGACCAAAGTATACTTTCAGGCAAGGCACATTAAGACGTTATTTACATCACCCGCTTTGCCTGCTTTCATTTTTATAACTGACATTTTAATTGGCTTGTGAAACATGACACAAAAGAGTTTGTATGATTTATTAAATAGTTTCTTTGGTGTCTCTTAAAATTCCATCAAACTATGTATCAATACAGGGACTCTAGAATTCTAGAATGAGCCTGGTCTGTCCCAATATCAATGATAAATATGAATGTTGATCTCTGGCACCTGTGTAGACATGAGCTATGACAAGGAACCAGATGGTCACTCAGAAAAGGGGAGATAATGTGACTTCTCAGGCCTACACTGTGTCCAACTCTGTGTTTCTACCTACTTCTCTTTAGGAACCTCATAAATAGTTAATGGGAACAAAGAATTGTTAGACGACTGTTTTATATAAGCATTATTTTGGACCAGAAAATTGAGGATAAATTCACTGGCAAACTGACACACACAAGCAGGCTTGGTTTGCATTGGAAGAGGTGGTGTTTTTAATCACACCCTCAAGAATATCTTGAAAACTTTTCAATGGCAAGTTTTGAAAATAGTACAAACTAATCCTAGAACAAATATTAATATCCTTTCTAGAAGTCTCAGTCTTTTAGTAAAAGTTTAAATATTTATATGATCTGAAGAGAAACCAGGGTATTCAGTCTTTTTTTAATAGTGTATATGCAGATTTCAAATGTAGACAGAGAATGCCTAGTTTAGCAATTCTCACTTTGATCTGTGCCTTGTGAGAGGAATGCACGTCTCTGATGCCCAGGTAGTTTAATTAGGCGTGTAACAGCTACCACTCAGGGTATTTTTACATAAGCCTTTTGAAAACTAGTTCCTGACCTGAAACAATTGCTTTCCACCTTTCCCCTTATAACAGTTTCTGCCGCTGACCTTCTTGGCCTTCTCAGAGCCCTTCTGCACATCCGGGTGCCTGTATATTCAGCAGCTTTGCCTCTGCCCTCTCTCATACCATCATCTGCAAACATTCCAAGAATAAGACAAAACCCTCTTCAAAATATGGGTTCACACGACATCAGTCTGATCCTCCAGCCCCATCCCCCTTCACACCAACAAACTTAGCTTTTTCATAGTGAAACCTAGGTAGGTGTATTTGGATAACACCTCCATCTCTTTCTTTGTATAAGATGTGCCTCAGCTGGCAGCTCCAAATCCCCAATGGCCTGTAAAAATTTGATAGTAAGCAGTCATTTGACTGGCGGGAGCCAGCCCCATTTACCTGGTCATCCAGAAACAAAACACCAAAAAATATAATATCATTGGCTCTGCTCAAAAATAAAACTTGGATTTGTTTTTGATTAATACTGAGTTGCCTAAAATGTCTAATCTCTATCCTACTTTCTCCATCCTTCTCCATGTCTCTTTATCTATTTGTATGATATTGACCTATCAATTATCATCTATCTATCTATCTATCATCTATCTAATCTATCATTCCATTATCTATCATTACCGTTTATCTTTCTATTATCTATTATCTATCTATCTATCTATCTAATCTATTGATCGATCTTTCTATTATCTATCAATCATCACCAGTTATCTTTCTATTATCTATCATCTATCTAATCTATCGATCTTTCTGTTATCTACCTATCATTACCATTTATCTTTCTGTTATCTATTATCTATCCATCATCTCTCTGTTTATTTCAGATCTATAGTCTGATCACCTTACTCCTCCTCGCCATGCTGTCTTACTAAAAATGAAGTTGCCTGTTTGGTAAACTGAAGGGTTCTATCACATGTCTTGGATAAGAGACTTGCTGATATGCGTTCTCACTGGCTTATGTGCACTGTGCAATCCATTCAGCAACTCATGATAAGAGCCGTGTCTGAGCCATGTCTGTGACAGTGTCAGGTGTAAATGAAGCTGTGGCTCCATATTTCAGAACAGAGCACACCTCACCTTTCACAGCCATGTCAATACTCATTTGCATTTCAGAATCCTCAAACCTTGACCTATCTATGTATCCGGGGCTTTGGCTCATAAAACCATTCCTACAGCCAGTCATTCTGCTCAGAATTCTCTGCCTTCCTCATGGCACGGCAGGATTTCCTCGCCCCTCGGGAGCCTGCGCTATCAGCGCCTCTGTGTCTGCCACATTTCACATTATTAGGACTTTTTATTTAGCATGCAAGGTAAGGGTTTCTTCATGGCGTCCACACGTGTGTATCATTAAACTTTCCCCTTACCACCCCCGCTCCTGCCCAGCTCCCTTACTCTATTCTCCGCTTTCTCTGGCCCCTTCCTCCTCCCTCATGAGTCGTGAGAAGACCCCTTCCCTGCGTCCATGTGGCGTGTTCTTCATTACCGTCTGCCCCTGCCTCTTCCATGCGTTCCTCCTCTCTAATGATACCTTTTTTATCTTCATGTCACATATATATGAATTTTGGCCATGCGGATGAGGGAAAACACAGGCTATTATTTTTCTGAGTTTAGATTATTCTGTAGGTGCCCACGTTAATCAGCACCCCAGAGATACTCACATGCTTGTGCTTATTGCAGTATTATTCAAAAGAGACCTGAATGAGCCTACATGTCCATCAACAGAGGAATGGACACAGAGAATGTGAGACATATGCAAAATGGGATTTTGCTCGGTTCTAAAGAAGAATGAAATCATATTTTTGGGAAAATGGATGGAACTGAAAATCATCATGTTATTCCAAACTTGCCAGACTCCCTTCCGATCTAAAAACCTTTCATTTCGCAGAAATGGAGCTATTCCGTGCCTTATTCACCCAGGCCTGTGTTCTTGGCTGTTTTCCCCTGATAAAACCATTTCTACTGATGCCACCTGACAACGACTCTATGGGTTATTCTACTTTTTTCTAATTTATGGGTTATTCATCTGTTTCTAATTTTTGTTTATATTGTATCTTTATTATTATTTTACTTTTTGAAGGTTTTATTTGTGGCTCCAACATACTTCGATCATGTTCATTCCCCATCGTTTTTCTTGTTTTCTTCACCCTCCCACCGAACATGTTCTATTTCCTAACTATTGCCCTTTTTCTTTTATCTCGTGTGTGTATGTGCGTCTGTGTGCGCGCACGCACACGGGCACACATCCCAGTGACTTTGATATGGTTTGCTTGCATGAGCAGAGTGGGGGAGTAATTTGTCAGAGAACTCTCCACCAATTTCAATAGTTCCTCAGGAAGATTTGGGGCCTTTTGAGCCCTTTCCATATTCATGAGATATTAGCAGACTTGATAGCGTATAAGTCTTACGTAGGTAACAGCAGCTACTGTGAGTTCATAATTTTAATAGCCATATCATGTGTAGAAAACATCAGTTACCCAGCACTCATCTCTTAACACTCTTTCTGTGCATCTTCTTCAGTGTGCCCTGAGCCTTTGGAGGAGGTGCTGTAGATGTCTTCACTTAGGGCTGAGCAGTCAACAGTTACTTATTCTTAGAACTTTGACCAATTATGAGTCGCTTCATTTTCATTGAATCTATAGGTAGTGACTTACCAATTGTGGAAATTTCCATATCACATTAAAGATCAGGCTATATGGACAGTTTAGTACCAAATATTTAAATTATTACGTAAGACAATTTTGCTGAAACTCATGATTTAGGCCCAGTGTTACTTGGGACATGTTTGTAGGAAAAAGGAAGTGTGCTCATCATAACATTACTGTCCTCTGTCCACTCCAATCCATTCTGCTTGATACCACCAGGAAGTTACCACACAGCTTCAAATCCATGTGCTTCCAGAAATATACGTTCCCCTCTTACCATGGTAGTGCCAAACTGTGGCCTCTCAGCTTGAGAGGTTTAGAGGGATTGACATGATAAGTTGAAGAGTCCTTCTTTCCAAAATGTTCATCAGGCCAAGAATTTCTCCAATTTGGGGAAACTACTTCCTCCCCTGAAGACTTCTACAATTTGTCCTAAAACTCCTCATCTTTTTCTTAAATGTATATGCTTTTGGTGCTTTTACTTTAAGTTGTATGTGTATGTGTCTTGCCAAAATCTAATTCAATAAAATATATAGCAGAGAGAATGTTTGTGTGCCTTGGTGTAGAATTTACTGTCTTTTGCCACAACCATTCTATCAGTCTTGAAGAACTGTTTAATTTGACTTTGGATAACTATTGGACATGGCCTCTGCTTGTAGATTTACACATATTTGTGATTTCTTTACATGTTACCATTTATAGCATGTTTAATATTTGAGTACTATCTTCTAATTAATATGTTGGGTGTTTTTCACTTCAGGTCGAAGAGGCCCTGGAAGCTGTCAAAAATGCTACAAATGAGCAAGACCTTGCAAACCGCTTTAAAGAGTTTGGAAAAGAGATGGTGAAACTTAATTATGTAGCAGCCAGAAGACAACAGGTGGGAAGGAGTTTGGAATGCTAGGGAGAAGAATGAGTGCCTTAAACAGCCCCATGGGTGTGTTGGCCTGAGCAGACGACCCAGTGTATCTGCTTGTGATTAAATGTTCTAAGAATCTATCATCTCAAAAACTTTGTGCTATTTGGGCATTAATGAGACAAATTGGGGCACACAGTACGATCAATGAATAGTTCACATAACGCTTTTCTTACTGATGAAAACACATCTTCCTGTCCTTGTGGGAGGTGCACCAGGTGCAAATCAGAAGAATCAAACCGTGTTGTGATGCTGTGGACACCCTCTGGATGCCCCTATCTGATCCCAGACTTAATCTCATAGTTCTGTAGATAGAAACAAGAGTGTTCATACTCAGGATACCCCACCTGTGGGGCAAAACTTTTATGACTGAGGGGAAAACACATGAACATAATGAGAGGAAGAGAAAGCCAGACAGGAAGGGAAGAAAGAAGAGAGGTCACAGGTGAAAGTCAGCCACTTTGATGAAGACGAGTGACACTGGCGCTCCTCAGAATCTTTTTCATCTAGATAAAATTTATCTTTCTTTGTTCATGGGACTTTTGTTGCCAAAAAGTGTATGCTTTTTCTCAAAAACTTCTCCACATGTGGGACTGTCTGATAAAACTGTTTTCACTTGCCCTGTGGACTATGCCCAAAATACTTTGGGGGCATGCTTTAGTGACTTCTTCACCGCAGGAGAGTTACATGCAGTAAACAGCAGTGGAATGTTCGCCCTGGGCCAGACTGAAGTAAAACCAGGATTACAATGTCCTTTATGTAGCAGACACAGAACATTATTTAGTTTTTTATCATCTTTAAATAAGCAGTAGTCTTTGTTCAGAGCAATCTAAAAGTAGCCCATAGGGTAATATGAACCAGGTAGAGCTTGCTCTAAAGCATGGTTGGGTGCTGAGAAATATTCCTCTTTTTGAAATCACAGAAAGACGGCCCCAATATATCAGAGAACCATTCTTGTCACATATTTGGTTCTTACTGTAAGCAGATGATTCAAAGTGTAACTCCATGGCTAAGCTCTACATGCTAGCATTATTCCAGATATGTTGCTGAATAAGAGAGGGGTTGACAGGGGGGTGCTAGTGCGTGAGGATGGAGTGGACTTAGCAGGAGGCAGTAGTGGTCTCCGTTAGTGAGCAGCCGTGACAGAGGAGGAGAAGCACACAGTGGAATGTGTTTGCATAGCCGAGTATCAGAGATGGAAGTGCACGACAGGATTCGGTGTGCTTCAGAGTTCTCATGAGAACAAGCGAAGGACAGTAGTTTGGGTCACACGAGGAAGACAGGAGAGGATGGTTAGGGAGAAGTCAGTGTTTCACATTTAGATACACTGACTTTGAGGTGCTCACAACACATTCAACATGGTGATGTCAAAAAGGAGGGAGGGACTAGTGAGAGACTGAAGCACAGGTCATCAGCATGGAGCTGGAATTAAGCTCCTGATAGTATGGATGTTCCGACAAGAAAACTCGCAAATATAACTTGCTTATATTATACATATCTTTCAGTAGCTATTAATTCAAAAATTTAGTCAAAAAGGTAGAAGATTTAGCACACCCACAAAAACATGCTGCCCACTTGTGGGTACGTTGCCTTTCTCTCCTCATTTTAACATACTTACTAACCCTAATGCTTCAAATACCTCTGACTGATGCTTCAAAATCTGTAGCTTTCCCCAGGCATGCCGAATTGACAGTCCTACATGGCTCTGGAGAGCAGCACCACCCTCAGCATCTCCAAAACTAACGAAAAACATTGAGAAAAACAAATACTCTTGATGATTAATGAGATAGGAGTGATGACCCAGAGGTTAACAGTGCTTGCTGCTCTTCTAGAGGCCCTAAGCCTGTTTCCCAGTCAGACCAAAACCCCCTGTAATACCAGCTCCAGGGTATCCGATGCCCTCTTCTGACCTTCACGGACACCTTAACTCATGTGCACATACACACACAGGCATGCCCCCACAAAAAAAATAAACATAAATCTTTAAACTTGATGATTGAACTGCCACAGAGAAACTTGAATTAAAATAAACTTCTGAAAATGGTAATGAAGTAGAATTGACCCATGAAGCCAAAATCAACGTCAGTTCCCCATTTATAAGTGGAATCAAACAGAATCAAACCGGGTCCTAAGTGACTGACCAAGATAGATAGTCACTGATCAAGATAGATAGGGTCTCCTGTCACTAGAAGACAAATGCCATAGGAAAGAAACAACTTACATAAGTCACTATAATAAAGTCAGATGAGTATTGATGAGAAGAGGGACATAGGGTTTTATGAGAGAAATCAGGTTAGAAGGCTGGGTGGAGAGTTAGTTCTAAAAGACTGTGTTTGTTAAGTAGAACCCTGTCAGATTGCAGTGTAGGGTAGACATCAGAGACTTAGACATTGCACATCGAACAGATTATGCATCATCCTGGCAGCCAAAGACATAAGAAGGGAATGAGGATTGATTTGAAAAAAATTCAGCATGGTCTACGAATCTGAGATTCTAAATTCTCCTGCAAATAATTGCATGCAAGTTTCATGTATGGTCCATGTTTCCCACAGGAGCTGAAGGACCCCCACTGTAGGGATGAGATGGCAGCTGCTCGTGGGGCCCTGAAGAAGAATGCCACAATGTTGTACACAGCCTCCCAAGCCTTCCTTCGCCACCCAGATGTTGCTGCCACAAGAGCCAACCGAGATTATGTGTTCAAGCAAGTCCAAGAGGCCATAGCCGGCATCTCCAATGCAGCTCAAGCTACCTCGCCTACTGATGAAGCCAAAGGCCACACAGGCATTGGCGAGCTGGCTGCAGCCCTGAATGAGTTTGACGTAAGCATCTGGGTGATGTTCACTTACAGAGTTTGCTTTGGGATGATATGAAATATCATATATTTATTTTCGTCTCTTAGAGGAAACAAAAATGCATGACAGGAAGAAAAAAAACAATTCCTATTATTGGGAATCTGAAATATTAGCAGCCCCTTAGTGTATTATCTTTAAAGAATATGACAACTATATTTAAGAGAGTTTGATCCTTTCTAGGCAGAAGAGATACCCCACCTCTAGCAGTCATTTTTGATGACCAACTTCATTATTAAAGGGACAAATGTTGTAGACTGCCATAGTTAGACTGAGTCTATATTGTGCCTGGGTGAAAACCTGCCCTCTGTAGCCTCAGTTTAAGTTAGTGACAAGCAGGTTCTATTACTCTGGACCTCTGTTGGGCATTGGATCTTCCTGTGTGTGCCACCTTTTAGAAGTGCCAGTGAAAAGCCCATGAAAGCCCCACCCAATGCACCTGATGTTTCTGGTGGCATATCCCAGAGGGGAACACAGTAGAAATGAGACTCCCTGTGCTTGGCTGCCATCTAGAGTGAGTTTAATAGTGTGACCTTCAATAACCTAGATGAGAGCCCTCACTCACTTCCAGCATCCAGCCATAAATGGGCCCATCTGGGAAGTCATTTGTCCTCTGATAAATGAGATCTTGCATGAGTTGTGAGATGTGGTGATTGATAAATATCCAAGCTCTGCTTTTATGGGAATATTGTCCCACGGGGGAGATAAGAGAAGTGGAATATAGTGAGTGCTATTTAAGGGATGAAACAGAATTCACAGGAGAAACAAAGTAGGTTACTTAGAAGATTCACAAAAAGGTGATGGGCTTACTCTTGGGAAAATTGATGTGAATTTTTGGTAAGAAATGTCTAGATAGCAGCCAGTAAAGAAGATGCAGGGCAAGGCAATGATTGCTCAAGGGATAAGATGGAAGAAAAGATTCAGTTAGTACGTTCTGAGATAGCTTTTTGTGTCTTATTTGCCAGCTGTGTGTGAACATATGTACATACATACATACATATGCATAAATACGTGTGTTCGAATTCAGACCATATAGTTATTTTATAAGACTTTTTGCAAGAGTTAGGTTTAATAATAAATTGAATGAATTTATCACAGATACTGCCATCTATCTCATTGCAGTTACAGCATTTCAGTAGATAACTGTCAATGTGTGAAAAAATAAGACTTTAAAATAATACAGAACAATCACAATAATATTCATAAAAGCAATGAAATTGTTAACTTCATTTTATTACTTATTTTAATTTCAATATATGTGTTAGAAATATATATATATATATACATATACATATATATATATATATATCATAGATTTGAAAAAACAGAAATGAAAGGTGGTTTTTACTTCTTGGTAAGTAATAGTGTTAGAAGAACTATCGACTTAATTTATAATATCCAAGCAATAGCAATAAAACTTCTGATGGACTTTTGGAACTCAATAAAGTGATGATAAAGTTTTTCTCTGGAATAAAAAATGAGAAAAATTACATTTTAAGGGTGGAGTATATCATGCATTAAAGTATTAAAACACAATAGTGCTATATTAATTTTAAATACACATGTTGAAACAAAGAAAATGACCCATATATCAAAACACTCCATAATCACAAATAAGCTCAAATGCAAAATTATTTTACAGTATGGCTACTCTAAGACTTAGTTACTTATGGACGTGTTTAGCTCAGTTTGATCTGATTGTTTTAGTATAGCATAATTTCTTTTGTAGAGGCACATTAGGCAGTTAAACCAGGGGCAGCAGAGAGAACTCCGTAATGGACCTGCAGACCCTTCAATCGCTGCCACCTTCTGTCCGAGAGAGAGAGATGGCTCCAGTTCCCTTTTCTCTGTGTTCTCTAGACAGTTTTCAACAGGAGCTTTTACCCTCAATAAATATAACACGTGAAGCATCACTGGGTAAATGCTTTAGATTTACAATCAAACATGAGCTTGCGTAGGCAGAATCTTACAGCCAAGTTTGTCTACACCCTGAACTTTCCACACCTTTGTTTACCAGAAGCTGCTTTCTCATTCTGGATGAGCAAGGGTTTGGGGAATTAAACACAAGCATAACTGACAAAGGTATACTGACTGATCCTCTAATTGCACTTCATTAATTCAGTGAGGTCAGCATTAGCCAATTTTATTTATTACAATTTTAACTAAGTATGGTATGCATTAATGAAGCAATTGTGTGTTGTGGTCACTAACATATTATCAAAAAGTAGTTTATTATTATTACTATTTGCCTTCGAGGAAACAATGAAGAGTTCATAAGTACATAACATATTACCTGATGTTTAATTTTTTTTCATTATCATCAACTCATGCAGCTATCTGAGAAGTAACCCAGACACAATAGCTATACTTGGTGCAGCTCCCTAACAATTACTCCTTGTAAATAAAATTTAACTTCAGTGCCTCCTGAAAAGTGCTGATGTTTATGAAATACAATGAATTTTTAAAATACACACAGCAATGAATAGCTTGCAGATTTTTCATCATTCCTAATGTAAGGAAAAAATTTGTATTTTAAGTGCTTTCATTAAAAATAATAGGCTGCTCCTCTTTATGGAAGAATTATAAATTTGGTGTATACTTTGGCCTGTGTTATTTTCCAGGAAACATGTTGAAATTCATTTAGAAATCATAGGCACCTACCCTAAAACCCAAATAATGTTTTTAGATTCTGTTAATCCTACTTCTATTAATGTAAAAAAAAATACCCAAAGTAATCACCTTAAAAAAAAGGAGGGTTGGTTTTTCATCTCAATTTAAGAGATTTTCCGAAGGGCTAATTGAAATTTTTCTTTGGGGACTGTGGTGAAGAAGAACAGTATGGCAAGGGGACGTGATAAAACAAGTTACCAGGAGGTAAAAAAAAAGGACCTTTCCAGAACACACATCCCATGTAACCAGAAGACTCATATGTCACCAACTAGGACTTATATTTGAAGGACTTGAAGATTCCAACACCACCCATCATCTGGGGTCCAAACCTTTAACACATAGTCCCTTAAGGGATACATCCAAATCACAGCATGGATCTTAAACAAACGTCATTCCACTGAACGAATATTCAAAAATTTCATCATTTGCTGCTGGAAATGCACCTTGTTGATAAATGTTCAAATGTTACCCAGTATGATGAGGATTTAAATAGGTAAAATCCCTTTGTGGTACTGGAGTGAAAAGAGCTGAGTGAATACAAAACACAGTTTCCCAATCCATATGTCTGTCATGTCCTGAAGCTGAATTTGAAACATACTTCATATCAATGGTCATGAATGTCAGTTTCAGTGGTATGGGGGATTGGATGTAGATGTGACTCGACTTGAAACTTGTAGTTAGGTCAAGGGAGCTGGTTCAGTTGGTGGAATGATTACTGTACAAGCATGAAGCCATGAGTTCAACCTCAGCACCTCCCCCAAAACAATCTCAGGAGCAGCAGTGTGGTGCTCCTATAGCCTTAGCACGTGGGGAGTGTGGTAGCTGAGACAGGAAGATGATTCCTGGAGTCTGACAGCTACCCGGTCTGCCTGAATTGCTGAGGTCCACATGCAAGACCCGGTCTCAAAAAGTAATGTGGAGAGTGAGTTAAGTAAAGGAAAACATCTGACATTGTCTTCTGGCTTCTACACATGTACACATATACATTAACACACCACACACACACACACACACATGCGCATGTGCACACGCGTGTGCAGGACACCTTATAGTTAATCAGAGTAAGGTAATGTTGATACTTTTACATTTGTCTGTCTACAACCATAGGATTGATTTGTAATGGATAGCTATAATTACAGTTCAGCCTGGTGGCTTGTCTTCTAGCAGTATTAGCCCACCTATATGAAAAGTCAATGGCAGTGACTTTTGGATAAAACAACGACTCAAGCAAAAACACTATTTTAACAATTAGAAACTGTCAGGAGAGTCTCTAACCGCAGTTTCAAAGGTCAAATGACTGCCAATCAATGGAAAAACCACCTTGCCTTCAAATGTGGCAACCTGAGGTGGTTAATTTGATCCACAGAGGAAGTTAAACTGTCCACAGAGGAAGGCTATTTTTAAAGTGCAACGACTTCTCAATTGTAAGTCAGATTACAGTATCAGTTTTGATTACTAGAATGAGCAGCAGTGGAGAGAGGACATTAAAAACAACCCCCGAAGAATTTCTTTCATTTAAGGAAAGAACCTGGGTATGGTTGCTGAAGACTGCAATCTTAGCACTTAGGAGGCCATGGCAGGAGAATTGCTCAAGTTCAAGGTCAACTGACCTACACCATGAGCTAAAAATACTATAAAATAATATAAAAGTTGTGGCAGCACTGTGCAGTGGGTAGAGGCACTTGCTGCCAAACCTGATGACCAGAGCGGGTCAGTTCACAACCAAGGAACATCTGGACACACAAACTTAAAACAATAGGCCTTAACATATATGACAGAATGTATGAAATCTTGCAGGTAGGCTATGGCAGGGTGCAGATAAAGGTAGAGGTCTAAATATGTTTAAGATGTGTTGTGTGAAAGGCACAAGAATAAAACAAAATATATATTGAGAAAAAACGATTAAGATGCATTGTATGAAATTCTGAAAGGATCGATAAAATTGTTTTATTAAGGAACAAACTTGACATAAAATGAGAGTGCTGCTCAGGCAGACAGAGCACCAGTTCTCCAGGAGCTTGGTTTGTAGGGTGCCTATAAAGTATCCACTTCACTAGCACAGGGATGAGGAGAAATCAGTCTAAAGAGGACAGGCAGGAAGCACTTTCTGAAAAGCACTCTGGACCTTGCAAGGGGCTTCATGTCCTCAAAATGTGAAAGCAATGAATAACATTGTCTGATTTCTCTTTCTGAGGAGTCCCTCAAGGACCTGCAATGACTCAGTGCTTAAGGGCTTACTGCTCTTCAAGAGGACCAGAGTTCAGTTCCCAGCACCCAGGTCAGGCAGCTCCTAACTGCTTATAACTCTAGATCCAGGAGATTCAGTGCCCTCTTCTGGCCTCTTTGGTCATCTGCCTACTCTTGGCCTACACAGATACACATACATTTAAATATAAATAAATCTTATAAAACAAGGTTCCTTTGGTTGCAGAGTAGAGGCAGAATTTAAAAGAAGCAAGTCTATAGGACAGGGAGACTAATGGAGGTGAGGGATTATGAAGGACAGAGCTATGTCCTTGGAGTGGAACCAGGAAGAAGTGATGTGTCCAGACATTCACAAAATCTCCATGGCTTGGGGACAGTGATTTTGCTTTTCATATGGAAATAATATTCTTTTAAGTAAGATAATGAGATCAAACATTCTGTTCTTCCAACTACGAAATCTTGATAACTTTCAGTCTTTTGTTGGAAGTTTGACTTTTGCATGTTCTATCTTTCCCTTCATTGATATATTTTTTATTAACTTATGGCTCTTAATTAACTTAAAAACTGTCAATATTATTATCAAATGCCAAGGCATGTATGTGGATATATGCTTCAAACATTCGTAAATTCTACCTTTGTGATCTCTCTAACACAGGTTAGTTTGTTGCTATAATTGAGCTCATACCCATGTGGATACATACATGTCATGGTGTGACTGTGGGGGTCAGAGGACAACTTGTGAGAGTCAGTTCTCTATGGGGATTGAACTTGATTATAAGGCTTGGTGGTGAGTAACTTAAGAAGGATCGTGCCCTTTTATATTTGGTAGAAAACCTTACTGTGAAGCCTCTGGTAGGGCTCACAGTTTTCTGCATTCATCCTTCTGAGTGCTAGGGTTACACGTATGGGCCTCTATTTGTGACTCTTACATAACTTGTAAAATCGTAATAACAGAAATCCACAAACAACCACCAAACAAACACACCATTAGGTAACTTTTTAAAAATTTATTTTATCTCAACTTAGTGTACTTGTGAGTGTCTGTGTGTGGTTTTGTGCACATGGGCTTGCCAATGCTCCAGACCTTAACTCTCCTGGAGCTGGAATTACAAGTGGTTATGAGCCTTCAGGCACAGGAGCTGAGAAACAGACTTGGATCCTCTGGAAGAGAGGCAAACACTCTTAACTGCTGAGCCATCCTTGCCAACCCAATACTACATTTTTAAGAAGGGGAGACAGCATTTTCTGCCCGACATGTGTCAGTATCCACGCAGTGAGAGCCAGAGGTTTTTAGCTGCTTAGTACATCTTCTCTCAAAGAAGTGTCTTCTGAATCTATCTGTACTTCTCTGCTCCCTTAATTCTGTTTAGTTAGAAACAAGAGTTGGTGTCCTAGCATTCTTTATCTTATACTGACATCTAGTGGTCAAACAGAACATTAAGAAACACTTCAGTGGTTTCTAACATATATGGCAGTATAGACCAAAATATAAGTATACACTAGTGCCCAAATTCCAGGGACTGGGTAGAGCCATCATTGCGCACAGCCTTCTGAAAGTGTTTCTGTGCTGTTAGCAACTCTTTGTATACTAATATGCAATACACATCCACTTAATCCTTTCTTGGAGTATCTAGAACCTTGGGCTAGTGTCACGGATGGGTGTAAATGTAGATGACTTTGACGGAAGAGAAGCACAAACATGGGTGGACAAAGATGAGATCGCCCTATTTCTTGGACAATGATCATCCCCTGTTTTCTGAATTCGTATTACTTTTTTTTTTTCTCCTGGACCCACTTAGTGCTATCCTTTGGTCCAAAAATCATCCTGTGTGTTACAGACTTCTGTTATCGTGCATCTAAACAACTTTACCTTTCTCAAGTTTTATCAGTCTAGAATTAATGACTAATAGAATTGTTTACTTTTCTCTGTGTGTGTTTGTGTGTGGAGGGGGTGTGCACGTGCATGTGAGCACATATGTTCAAATGCCTGAATGTTCGTGCATGTGTGGCTGTGTGCATGCACATATCTGTGGAGACCAGAGAAAAGCTTCAGTTGCTGATCCTCAGCTATGTTCCCTGTTTTATTTGAAATAAAGTTCTCTCATTGACCTGAAACTTCACCAAATCTGTCAGACTAGCTGAGCCTTGAGTTTCCAGAGACCCACCAGCTCCTGACTTGCCCCATGGGATTACAAGCATGTGCTTTTGTCTTTCACATCCAAGTTCAAGTCCTTGAGAGGCAAGCACTTTACCAATCTGGTTTTCTCCCCCATTCAGAATTATTTACTTTTCTATCAACCACTTTGCTTCAAGGAACTATCACCAGGACAATTTGATTTTATGTTGTGTAATTCAATCAGGGAATAGGGAGCTATGGGGGATTACTGACCAAACAGGAGAAAGAGATGTGAAGTAATAGTTTCATAATTTGCATTTAAATATTTATTTCCATCCCTATCAGGGTTTAAATAAAATTATTACATTTCTAATTTTGTGTTCATTTACCAGAGAAAAGCATAAAAAAATATGTTCCTTGTGTAATTCATTTTCCTTTGTGAGACAATTAACATTCCATTTTTGGTTTTAGTATACCTTTCTTGCAGATAATTAGTACTAAATAAAAGCACAAATGCTAATGTAGTTAATGATTGTACACAGAATTTTCAACATGGCATAAGTCATATAATTTAGATTACCATTGATTTATTAGTTATACTTTAAAAGTGGTAAACCACGTGTCAGCTTTTGCTTAGTGACATAATTACGGAGAATATTGTGCTTTATTTAAATGAGTCAGTAATTACACTAAATTTTCTTATGTGGTTTCTATGTCAGCTGTGTTAATCTCTTTTTGAATCTTTATTTTTAATTTATGTATGTGTGTGTGCCTGCTTGTATGTGCACTACATGTGTGAGATGCCATTGGAGGTCTGAAGGGAGTGTCAGAATCGCTGACATGGAGTTATAGGCAGTTATGAGCCACCTAGTGTGGGTGTTGGGAACCGAACCTGAGTTCTTTGCACAAGTAACAAGTACACTTAACTGCTGAGTTGTCTCTACAAGCATCGATGCTAATCATAGATGCCCTCTGGGATTCTACCTTCCCCTTAGGCAGGATATTACCTAGTTAAAGACTGAGAATGTGTTAAGCAGCTTTTTAAATGTTTTAATAATGGAATTTGGTTCAACAGTGCAACACACACAAACACACACATATACACATACACAAACAGTACGATAAGGCTTATGGAGGATCATTCTTTATTTCTCCAGATTTCTGATTCCCTGTTTTCTCCCGAATTCCTGTTTATTGACCTAAGGCTATAGATAAACACTTACCTATGGGTCCATGTATGATGGGAAATTGCACCCATAAATGGAACACAGTGGCTTAATGCAGGCAAGTCCCTGAAAGCTTACAGTTCACTTGGCCTCATCTACTTGGTGAATTCCCAAGCCAATGAGAAACTGTCTCAAACAAAAGTGGAAGGTGGCTGAGGACCAGCATCAGACTGTCCTCTAACCTACTCCACACACACACACACACACACACACACACACACACACACATCATGATTGTGAGTATGTGAATAGTGCTTTTATTCATAGCTCCAAGCTTTGGAGATTCGGATTTCAAATAGCATGACTTATGCTAGGCAAAAGCTTACTTTGTGTCACCTAATGACAAAGATAGCAATGGTAAGCATTCATTGGAGAGCAATCACCAGTATCCTAAACAAGTCGTAGAGAGGACGAGAAGATATCAACTTTGCTCATTTCATAATAGTCGCTCTGCAAGAACTCAAGGAATTGCATGACAGTTAACAAAGCTTTTCTTGTTAACTAGCCCATGCCTCTAGTGATCTAAGACCTTCCACTGTGTCCTAGCTCCTATAGGTTTCACCACTTCCCAGACTTTAAATCACAGTGGATATTTGAGGAATATTTGAGGTTCCCATTTGTAATACCAGCACTAAGAGGCTGAGTTGGGGGAATCAAATATTTGAGAGAAGACTGGGTGACGTAATAAGACCCTGTCTCAAAAGTGAAAGCCAAAACAAAACCAAACATTATTCAATTATACTCAAACCAACTTTCCCATTCGTAGGTTCCAACATACGAATTTGTAGATGGAACATAGATATGCCATTTTCTATATTAGTATTGAAAGTGCAGAGCTTTACATTTTACATTGTAATTTATTATTTCAAAAGGTGTTTATACATGTGACTTAAGGACCCAGATTAATTCCCAGAGACTGGTTTAACATAAGACATTTCCAGTGGACAACAGAGCTGACCAGACCTTCACACTAATATGGAAATGTATTTACTTGAAGACAAGAAACAGTTCAGTGTTGTCAGGTAACATGCTTGAGAAAAGCATTACTGTGGATAAGTTTCACATTAATTAATTTTAATGAATGATGCAAAAGTTTTCAAATCCTACATTTCTCCTTTCTAAAGTTTTATACCCAAGACAGACTGAGAAAGCTCACTGAGTAGACAGATGTTTTCCAAAGATTTTCTTTTTAACAAAAGTCATACAGAATGAAAGAAAAATGACATTAGTAGCAATCTGGAGGAATAGAAACTCACTTAGAGAGGAAGGGATCATGTCCTTTATCTGCCCTCAGCACCCAGGGGTGACAGCCTGTGTCAGGTGGATGGACACAGCTGTCACTTCCGAGTCTCTCCTGCTTCTAGACCAGAATCACTGTTAAAATACTGAGCAGAAAAATAATCGAAAAGTGACAGGAAGCAAAGACTGACATCTGTGATGTCATTGTTGCATTTACGAGATATTGCAGTAACTACATAGGAAAAACCAGTTTAATCAAAATACCAACATGTGTGTCTATGCAGTGTATATATCTCAAAATGTTTATGGTTTTTCACTGAGTTGTGGTGATTGCTTCCCGTTTTATTGTTTTAGACATTTTCAATAGTTGTGCTTGCTGTAGCTTCATTTCTGTTGCTATGATAAATACTCTGACCTAGAAACAACTTAGAGAAGAAAGCACTTATTTGGCGTACAGTTCCAGATTTAGTCCACCACTGAAAGACTTTCAAGGCAGGAATCAAACAGCTAGTCATCACATCCACAGACAAGAGCAGAGAGACAGGAATGGGTTATTGCTGTCTGCTTGTTAGCTCTCACGTAGTTTAAGGCTAGCTTTCTTCTGGTTTACACTGACCAGGATCCCTTGGCCAGGAAATGGTGCTACCCACAATAGGCAGAATCTTCTTATATCAACTGACAATCAAGACAGTCTCTCACAGGCCAACCTAAGGTAGTTAATTCCTCAACTCCCTTCCCACATGATTCTATGTTGTGTCAAGTTAATAGTTAAAAATAATGAGGATGATGTGTAAATTTAAAAGCAAGTTCTTTGGAAAATAAAACTTCATAGACCTATTATAAATATAAAAATAGTATACAGAACACCCATATGTCTGTCATCAACAATGCTTCATCCCATTTGTCATTTGTGATCTCTCTATCTCACTCTCTATCTCTGTTTCTTTCTCCAACCTCTTTCCACACAAATTAAAAACTTTAATTTCATTTATTATTTTTATTTTGTGTGCATGTGTATAATGCCTGAATGTCTGTTAGTGCACTTGTGCTATGCAATGCAGTGGGGATCAAAGGAGGACTTCAGAACTTCAGAATCCCTGGAACTGGAGTTTTAGACAGTTGTTAGCCACCATGTGAGTGCTGGGAATCAAACCTGGGTCCTCTGCAAGAGCATTTCATGCTCTTAACAACTAAGCCATCTCTCCAGCCTCCTAAATTATTTATCATGTTTAATTGTGTCACATCAACTTGATGTAACACACACACATACACACACACACACACACACACACACACAAAGTATAATTGTTTGCTCCTGGTCACTCATGATACAATATATTTAAGAAGTTAAAATGTGCTTTTATGAACTATTATTTCAGAAATATTATATAAACGTAGTGAAATGTGATTTCCTATTAGAACATTATTTATCCTTTGTGCTTAGTGGGAAGAAGAGACTGGGGTAGAGGGAGAAAGGAGAAAATATGTGCGATTCATCAATTTGTGAAGCTAACTATTGATAAGCTATTAGTTTTCATTTAATTGTTTTGCTTTTGTTTAGATTTTGAGACAGGGTTTCACTATGTAGCCCAATTTGACCTCAGCTGAATTCATTATGTAGTCAGTCTGTACTAAGATTACATCAGTGCACCACCATCACTGACTTTTATTTTTTTATGTTCTTGAAACCTCAAAAGATTATTTGAGATATCTCCCATCGCTTTTATGAGATCCCAGGTCTATCCTTGAGTGCTTCTGCTGAGTGGAACTCCTTCATATGCAAGCCGTTTTTTCAGAGGAAATTAGTAGGTGCAATTTTGTGTTTTAATTGTTAAAAAGCTACATATGCATTTTAAAAATAAATAGGTATTCCTTATACCAAAATTTCCAGTGTCTGTTCCAAGCACCTTACCTGTCTGTCATAATCAGTTTCTACCTGTTTATTATGGTTACAAATAGAAGGCTCATTGGTAAGCTAGACTGGCGAACCACTGTGAAAATTCTATTATAATCTTCCCTTTGGTCAATTTTTAAAAATATTTTATTTTTATTTTTATTTTATATGTATGAGTGTATGGCCTGCATAGAGAGAAGTGCACCTGTATTGTGCAATGCATCTGGAGTTCAGAAGAGGGTGTCGGATCCCCTGGAACTGGAGTTATGGATGGTTTTTATATACTGTGTGGCTGCTGGGAATCAAACTTCAGTCCCCAAAAGAGCAGCCAGTGCAGTTAACTACTGAGCCATCTTTCCAGCCCCAACTTTTGTCCAGTTTTGACACATGGTACATAACTAATAAATATTTTAGAAGGTTGACTAAGCTAGATAGCTGTGCTTTAAAAAAGCAGCCAGCTAAGTGGCTTCCTTTCCACTTTTGCATCCTCCCCAAGGTTGTCCTCTGACATCCATATGCAAGCTGAGGCCAGCGTGCATGACCACAACCTCACCACATTGAAAAAAAAAAAAAGAACTAAACAAGAAGGATCACTTTCTATTGTCTGTATTCACCAAAACATTTTCCTTCTCAGGCCTGGAGAGATGGCTCAGGGGTTAAGAGCACTGTCTGCTCCTGCAGAGGACTCTGGTTCAGGTCCTAGCACCCACATGGGAGCTAACAATCATGATATATAGGTAGTTATCTATAACTCAAGTTCCAGGGGATCGGAGACCATTTTCTGACCTTTACAGGCACTGAACAACATGGCTGCACGTACCTATATGCAGGCAATACAATCATACACATACAAATAAAAATAATAAATAATAAAAGTTTTCTTTCTCCTCAATTTATGTTTCTTTTGTAAAATGATTTAAACAAAATTTAAACTAAAATTTAAAGATGGTATTTCAAGATCTGTTACATTAAAGAAGTTTTTGTCATATATTTAGTCAATATTGACCACTCCCTTGAAATGAGCCCTCCAATTTTATATACTTAAAATTAAGCTTTATTAACATACAGTGGGTGAATTTTAAATACTTGCAAAAGTAGACAGAAAGGTTTATTACTGGTGAATATAATACAGGAAAAACTGTTAATGTACTTATTGGTCTTTTCAAACGCCTTCAAACAATTTCCCCAGAAGCCATTGCAAGTAAGTTTTATTTTCCTTAAGCTCCTTTGGCTGCAGTGAACCATTCTAATTCCATAGTTTGTCTATTGTCTTATTAAGTCAATCTTAAGTTTGTAACATGTTTAGAAGTTGTAAAGGTATCAATTCTACCGCAATCCCCTTACATGAGAAAAATACCGCACATGAAATAGTCATACCTTAGCAATTACCTATTTGCATACTTTATAAGGCATCAATAAAAATCAGAACTCAGAGGGTGTATCCTTGTACGGGAGTTAGCTGGGTGCTAAGCACAAGGTTTCTTTGTAATACCTCAGAAATTCTCTAACTTTTTGCCCTATTTTATTATATAACCTTATAGTAATTATATTAAAGAAATGGTATTTTTCCAATAGTTAACTGCTGTCAGGGTAGGGTAGAGTACTCTAGAAATGAACAACTTTTCTATTGCTGTGACAAAACACTGTGACCAAGGGAACTTATAAGAAAAAGAGTTTATTTGAGCTTGCAGTCCCAGGTTCCAGAAGGGTTAGTCAGTCACAGCAGGAAGGCATGGTGAGGTGCTGGAGTAAGAACAGAAGCTAATCACTCACACCTCCAAGCAGGCACAGGAAGAAGAGCACAACTGGAAATCCAGTAAGGCTTAAGAACTTTCTAAGCCCGCCCCCTGTGACATACCTCTCCCAGCACAGTCACACCTCCTAAAACTGCCCCAAACAGTGACACCAGCCAAGGACAAAATGTCCAGATACTTCGAGACTATGGGAGACATTCTCATTCAAACCACTACAATGTCTGTCTTACAAGTAGACACACTGCTGCTCTCTTAAACGCACAGCCAAATCTGTTGAGCTGGAATGCAGGTCTTACACAGGCTGCCCCATGCAGAGTGGAAGTAAGTGGTGAGCTATTTGAGTCAATAATTCTGAGATTGACTGGAAGGTTGACAAGGAAGGACTGGGGCTGTGGAGAAAGGATTGGGGCTGGGGAGAAAGAGCAATTAGGAACTATCAGTTCTGCGAAGAACATAGCAAAAGAAATGCAAAGGGAATAAAAATAATAGTACGTACTAATAGTGTGCATTATAAACTTAAGTAAATATCATTATTTAATCAAGAATTCCCTGAGGTATTAACTTTCTTGGATATCAGAATGGTCAAAAGAAGTAAGATTTCTCTCTTCTAATTAAGTCTTGATCTATGATTTTTTTTTTCCTAAAGGGAATTTTCATGAATGGCAAAAAAGTGGTAACAGATACCCACATTCCTCGTGTATTTTAGTTCATATTCTTTTAAGTGCATCCCATTAAGATAATCTTGTGGTAGCAAAATTTCCCTTTTGCTGCCTCCCTCCCTGAGCCTGGCACACAGTGACCCCTCAGCAGACATTGAGAGAAAGAGTGATTCAGTGGCAGCTAAAGATGAGGCAAAGTGAGTCGGTCAGGTGAGTCAGGATTTTACTGAAAGGAAATTCATATTCAGGGAGAAATGAAAAGGTATCAATAAGGTGCAATTTGGGGGAAAATAAGAAAAAAAATGATAAATGTATGTGTGGTACTGCTGGGCTTTGTATTGTTGGCTCTAAATCCAGGGGCCTTTTCCTCGCATTTTGGAGAACTTCCGAGTACATCTACCCAAGAGCTCTGCTTGTGTAGGCTGAACTTCCCAGGTCACTCACCATTCCAAGGCTTCTCTCTCCTTGGCTTCATGAAAATCTTTCTTTACCTTGCTCCTGCCCACTCACCTGCTGTGTTTCTTTCCCTCACATGCCCTTCCTGTCACTTGAACACGGGGCTCCTCTAGAATTCTGTCCTTTGGGTCATTTGATTCTCATGATCGACACATCTGGTTCTCAAGTTCCAGATTCTCTTGTGGCCTCCAGATCTGAGTTCAGCTGTGTGTGCCGTCTTCCTTTGGATGCTTTCTAAGTATCTGAAGGGTTCTTTAACTAAAATGAGTGTCTTAACTCTGTCCAGCCTAGCCTTTCTTCATGGATACATATACAGACAGACATACGGATACACAGATAAAACATACCTTTGGAGATATAGCAAGTTAGAAAACTGAAGAGTTTTATCAGTTCTCCTCAGCAGTGAGTCTTGCCTGTGAGTTCATCTTTCGCTCAGTTCCCCGCTCCCCTGCCCTCAGCCGAGCCTCCTCTGCCCTGTAACCTTCATTCTTCTAGCAAGGTGAACTTTGAATCACATGCTTTTAAATTCTCATCACTTCACCTCCATCTCCCTTCATAACACCAAGTCTGCAGCACTGGCTCTATATTCTTCTTTAATTAGCTATTTGTTATTCTTCAGATGTTTACTCACTGTTTAAAATTAACATCGCTCCCATCACCCTTTCTGAACTTCTTCTTTCATTCCTATGTCGATTCCTGGCAAATATAGTTTATTTTTAGAACCCTACATTATTCAGACTGGATTCATTTAATTACTTTGAACAAAACCTGAGAAAATTACCTAGGAGAGGAAAGGTTCATTTTAGCACAAAGTTTCAGAGCCCCATGGGGAGAGGGAGAATAGCTGCTACTCACAATAGCCAGGGAGACAGGAAGGAGTCAGAGAAAGACAAAACCTTTGAAGGCATGCCCTCTGTGACCCAGGCCCCCTACCCAGGCCCCATCTTCCCCACATCCTCCCACCTTCCAATAGTCCACTGAAACTTTGAATTCATAAATGGATGGAACCATGGTTAAGCTCAGAGCCCTCATTTTCTCTGTGGAAATTCCCTTCTTAGCCTTACTATTAAGAGTGTCTTGCTGATGGCCTAGACATTTCTCAATCTATCATACTTCCCTAACTCTTCCTATCATCACATTCTAGTGTGGGTGACATCAATCAAGTTTCCATCTCTAAATGCAGGCACTATAACACTAGCTAATTAGACTCATTCCTAATTTAATCCGCACTGTTATAAACATAAAGCAAGTTTCTTAGGAATGGATGTTTAAATGCCTAGATTAACTCCTAGATATTAGTGGTTATCTGGTTTGTACATATTAATCATTTCTCAGTCATCTGGACTGTTGCTGTGTAACATATAAACTTCTCTACAATAAGCATCCACACCTTTGTAAACATTTTGTTATGATCCCCTGGGCATCTCCTATTATTTTGATTGGGTTAGCTCTTTGTGAGTATAGGCTTTCCAGTGTTGCCTAAGGAATCTATATATTTCCTCGGCTAAGGTTTGGACCTGCTGCCATTTCCCCAGTCCTACGCTGGGTTTTTGTCTGATTAAGTTTGTATGGGTCTTGGGCATGCTGATACCATTGCTGGAAGATCATATCAGCAAGTTCCCAGAGCTTTAGAAGAGTCTGTTTCCTTACGATCATACACCAACCCCGGATATCTTCTTTAAGTGAGAGACTCTAGATAGATTGAGTAGACTCCAGTGGATGAATGTACACTGAGGGACATCTGGGCGCAATCTTGGCTCGATAGGACTTAATATATATTACAGAATGCATGAAATCTAGTGTGGCAGGGGAGCTTTGGAGGAGTGTGGATGGGAATTGGGTATAAAGATGATTAAGATGTTTTGTATGAAGCGTACTTAAATTCAAGGAAAATATACATAAAAAAGAATACAACTTAACTGAAAAAATAATCTATATAATTTAAAGTATGGACAACAGATTTACACTAAAATCTAAAGTTCAAAAGAGAACATGACATTCTCATTAATGACAAAAAGAATGTATCTGAGCCATGCTATGTTTCCTGATAAGTAATTAACTTATCGTACATTATTCCTAGGAGACAAAACTGTTTCTCATCTTAATTTATCTCTCAAAAAATAGACAGCAACAGATAGA
This sequence comes from Eospalax fontanierii, assembly GCA_035773235.1. Classification (NCBI taxonomy): domain Eukaryota; kingdom Metazoa; phylum Chordata; class Mammalia; order Rodentia; family Spalacidae; genus Eospalax; species Eospalax fontanierii. The sequence continues at coordinate 44,616,904 of CM069547.1, read as the reverse complement.
TGGGTTTATGTTCAAGGTGTATGTGTTTCCTTTGTGGCCAGTGAACTAATTTCCCTTTCATATTTGTAGACTATTGGTACAATTATTCTTTCATTAGACGTGAAATTTGAGTGCATAACCAGTTTGTGGAAATCACCTAGTAATTTATTAGGTTGATAACAGCAATTAAGTCACAATTGCTTCTGAGAAATCTAAATCGACTGCCTTTCAAATGGATAATTTAACATTCCAAACTATAGCTGCAGAGGGTAACTAATTTTTAGGATAAGAGTTTTGCTTCTGCTGGTATCATACTTATAAAATTCAGGGACTGATAATCTGGTAACTGAGGATTCAAAGGCTGGAATGCTCCCTTTCTGTGTTCTTCATTTTTTCCTTTGGGCTGTTGTCTTTTGATTACTTGTGACTATAATGGGAGAGACTATTTTAGGTGGAAATATAACAGCAGACCCATAGTTTTTTCATATGCTTAAAGCTATACAACTTAAGGAATTTGGTTTGCTTTCTTAGTGTGCAGAAAGCCCTAGATTCCCTTTTCAGCACAGAAAACTCTGGGCATGGCAACACATACATGCCTGAAACTCCATCACTGGGAGGTGAAGGTGAGAGAGTCGGAAGTGCAAGGTCATCTTCAGCTTGCACTTCAAATACATCAGTGAATTTGAGACCAGCCTGGGTCACATGAGGTCCTGTGTTAAAACCAACCAGAAAGTAAGGAAAAAAATATATATCTATGAAAAACATTATTAGCTAATAGAATAGGACATTTGTGGCTGACCTGATTTAATCAGACCATCAGAAAAGATTTCTAAATAGTCATAACATTCTGTTTTGATACTATCAATGACCTTCTGTCCACACAGAGTCCTCTGTGCTCATGTGCTAACAGTTGCAAAATGCCTATTGGCTTAGTTTACATTGTATGGAATTTTAAAATAGTTCCTTTTCTAGATGAATCAGGATAAAGCACTCTGAAAATCTTAAAGCATTCATTATCTAGATGGATCAAGATTAATGACTTCATAGAGGAAGTTCAACAACAAGAGGAGCTGAGTTTTTCAGGTGGACTCTTGCTCCTGAAAGCCTACCTCACAGTAATTCTGAATCTAAAGCTCCATGACCTGCATGAATTACCAGGGTTGAAAGGCACACATTTAGCCACCAACCATGCACATGTTTCATCTGCACACACCATGTTCATTATTGTGCCTTATGTTTCCTAAATTTAGGAAAAAAGAAACTGTTGTTCATAAATGCTAAATCAGTTACTAAGAAAATACCTATAAATTGCTTATGTGTTAGGTATTGATCCAGGTACAGTAGAAGATACTAAATTGAAAGGAAAACATCCTACTAGATGATCCCTCTTACAGACACACACACATATACACACACGCACACACACACACACACACACACACTGTGTTAAGAAGAATCAAATGGCAAATCAAGATGAGGAATGGCAAGAATCTCAATAAGAGGAGTTAATGAAGAAAGCCTTGTATTGAAGAAGGTCTTCTTGGAGTCAGGCCAACATGTGCTTCAGAGAAGCATCAGGAGAGAAATGTACATGTGACAATACAGTAGATTCAACAGTAGAGTAACAGTTACAGCCTACTGGAAGCAGTGATGAGGCAGAGATAACTGGAATCAAAGGTTTACAAGTACAGTCCCCGAAGTTGAAATTTAGGGGGAGAGACAGGCATCATCTTGCTGAGCATGAAGAGAACAGAAGTGAGAGGATGTGTTTTAGTCTCGTATTGCTGAGACTGGCACTGAAGGCTGAAGGAAATGTGACCCGTTGCTTTTTCCTTTAGGAATTTTGATATATCTCAAAGAAGGAGTGTGATACAGATGGAATTGGAGATCTTCTGGCTAAGATACTAGCTTCTATAAACTTGAAGGTTGTACATAATAGACTGTTATAGGATGTGGGGAAGCTATTGAAGTGTGGTAACATATGCTCAAACAAGATTTTAAGAATGTTGTGTTAAGGGAAAAGAACTGTTAAGCAAGTATGAAAGCTAACTTGAAATCTAGACCTTGAATTCTATTCAATGGCTTGAATAAAAAGCAAAATAATACAGAATGACCACACAGATACAAAGCATCATGAGGAGTAGCTATCTCAAATTATTTGATCATTAATGTTTATGCCTTACTCCTTAGCGTATATTATTTAAATCTCTTTAGATGTATTTCATGTCCTTTTTCTTCTTCCATTGATTGATTGATTTAATGTGTGTCTATGCAGGTGACTATGGGAGGTCAGAAGAGGGAACTGGATTCCCTGGAACTGGGGTTGCAGGTAGTTGTGGGCCATATGAGGTGGGTGCTGGAAACTGATCCTGGATCCTCGGCAAGAACTACAAGTACTCTTAACTACTGAGTCTCTCCAGTGATTCTTATTTTCTTAACTCTGGAACACAGATACTGGTAAAATCCCTCTTCTTCAACCACACAAAAAGGCATTCAGCATTTCAGAAAGGTGCTCATCTCAGAAGAATTATTACCAGAGGTCTTGGTCCACATATGCTTTAGCATACTGTTGAATGGTTAAATTTTAAGTAACAGGAGTTTACTTTCTGATAATTGTAGTGGCTGGAAAATCTAAGATGAGCTGTTTACATGTTTTCTTGTCTGATGAGAGTTTCTGTCCACCTGTAAGATGTGCCATAATCACCTCTTAGTTAGACTGTCCCTTACTATCATTACAATGCAAAAGTCTACATTTTAGAGAGGACAGGGTGATAGCACAGCACCACCCAATTCTTAAGGCCTGCAACGTTCTACATTCAGTCTTAGCTGGCTTGATCTTTACTTTCCACACAAAGCCCTGAGACAAAGATGGCTAGAAGCCAAAATACTTCTCAAGTTTGCCCCATCTAGTTTTCAGGAAGCCGCTTTCCTGAGCTCCACTTCTGTCATATTAAGTTGAGAATTCTCATTACTTCTAATTCTCAGGTGTGCACGAGGAAAACTGAGCGAGTTCTGTTCCCTCCTGGATCTGTTTTCCCCTCACAGAAACCGGGAAGTTAGATTTTGGTGAGACGGTGAAGGGTATTTTCAGCTACATGTGACTCTTGGTGTGACAGTAGGTCATCTGACTGATCCTGATCAGGGGCAGCTGTATATAGTGGTCAGTGTCTCAAGAAGGTCTAGACTAGACATAGAACTTTGTGTCCCTTCTGCCACAGATGTGGCAGAGGTGCTGAAGTAACATCTCCCAGGGTTTTGAGAAAACTACTGCATTATTTACTTTTCTTTAGCTGTTATAAAACATAGTGACCTAAGCAACGTATGGAAGAGTGTATTTGGGCTTAGATTCCAGAGCGAGGCCTGGCAGCATTGGGTAGGCGTGGCTGCAGGTGCAGGAAGCGGAGAGCACACATCTTCAATATAAACACGAAGCAGAGAGAAGAAACTGGATGTGGAAAAGCCTGCCTCCAACCGACATGCTTCCTCCGGGAAATCCCCACCTCCTGAAGGTCCCATGACCTCCCCCAAATGATACCGCAGACTGGGACCAAGTGTTCAAGTATTTGAACCTGGGGGACATTTCTCATTGAAACCACTTCAACTACTCAGGACTAAGACCTTGAGGCCTAACTACTTCCGGGGGTTAGGTAGAGGAAGCAGTGGGAAAGTATTCCAGGATTTTGAGAGGAGCTTGGATGGGTGGTTTACATCTAACAGGAACTGGATGGTAAGTAAAAAATGGCAGGAGCATGCAGAGCTCAAAGAATGTACACTGATTAAGAAAACTGGTGAACAGTGAGAAGAGTTCAAAGAGAATGTAGAGGTCAGATGATTGGTTTTTCAGTGAAAGTCTAAAATCCTTTCCTCTATGTTAAAGTCTCCGAGAAGAGGTGATCTGATTAAATGTCTTCTGGACACTTGCTCATCAATCCCTAGAATAAAGGTGATAAATTCTTAATCTTCTCCTGCTCTGGAGGGATTAGGTGTAACTCATTCTCTCAGAGTTTCAGAAGGTAGCCATGAAGCCACAGTAACCTAGAACATGGACTTGATGGAATTTCCATTCGTCATTGTATTTCATAATTGCAGTGGTTTCCATTATGTTTCATACTCCACAGACCAATGACCCAGAGCGGAACACCCTCACCTACTTTATTCCTCACCTTTAACAGATAACTGCTCTCCTGAATCTTGATGCCTCCTCTAAAGTGAAATTAATGTGGGCTTAGACAGATACTTCTTTTGAAAAGAATTAAACATGGATAAAACCACTCCTTAATTACCAAGACATTATCTTTGCTATTTATTTCCAATTAAAATCTGGTCTGTGTAATTACAAAAAAAAAGAATCTTAAGTAGATAAATGGCATAATTTGTTTGTAAGTATATGCATCAAAAGGAGTAAGTTATAAATATGACAGTCTACAGTTTTATAAAATTTTGGAAAATCTGAAATAGCACTTAGAGATTTTTTAAAGCTTCATAAAAATAGATGATTTAAACTCAACTTGGTGTTTTTCATTCCAAATCCTACTCCAATTAGGTCAAGAGAAACTTTTCATATAAAGATAGAGGGTCACACTGGGAGAACTTGGCATAGGGTAAAAAAAAGATGAAAACGTATCTATGTTAATTATTGATATACTACAGGGAGAGAAAGTGTTTGAAACTGAAAAAATAGCAGGATCTTCATTTGGACACCTTGGTTAATTTATTCAATTGGTTCTGATTTAAGCTTTAATCTCAGACTTCGGTCTCTAAATGAAGCATTTAAAACAATTGGAACCAGAATTGGGATCTGGCTTGATTATCCATAGATGTCTCTTATTCTCATTTTTCAGTGTTATAAAATTTATTTTTGGTCTTTCTATAGCCATTTTAATAAAACAGAGAGAGGGTGCCTGAAGGGTTATTAACCACATACTTCAAAGGGGCTCATAGATGTTTAGATATTGTTAATTTTGCTATGAATTGTATCAGTGCCACAAAATAATTCAGTGCTTTAATTAAATATCATCACAGACCTTGAACCCACTATGTTCTTGATGAATGTCTGCGGCCTAGGCAGTTTCTAAAGGCCAGAGCAGCAAATAACCCACATTTAACCAAAGCTTAGAACACTATAGCCATGCTGAGTGACCAACACTAAGGCTGCATGTATCTCTGAACTACCTTCTTCTTACACAGAAGAATAAAAGGACTTGAATTTTATTCAAGGAAGAAAGGAGAAGAGAGCGCATGGTATCCATGAAGCACAATATCTGCCCAGTTTTACCCAGGAAAGCAAGAAAAACTAGAACATTTAACTATCAAAGGACAAGTAGAGTCAGATAGGAGAAAAAATAGGCAAAAAAGAAATGAAATCATGCACACATTGTCATCTATTCACAAGAACACCTTGGAATAAATGTTCCTTCACTTTATTTCATATTGTTATTGAAGGTTTCTGCTTTTTGGTGCCTCTATATTAGAAGGACATTTTCTTTACAAGTATGTGAAATTCTTCTTTGAGATATTTTTGTTTCTGAAATCTAAAAAAAAAAATGTAAGTGAATGACTCTAAGGGCATGTTGGCATTTGTGCTTTTCTTCTGGTTGTTTGATTTGAAATAGTTATGCTGGGCAGCAGGTGGTGAAGGCTCAGTGTTTATGAGGGAGAACAGCCCCATTTATTCTTTTCTTAACTTGCTACCTTGAACTATGAAGGTAATAAAAATCCAGGACACATTGATTTTACAGGGTCACCACAGACAAGAAAGGAAATCGATAGGGTGTCTCTTATCACTGCCATTTACTTTTATCACACGTATAAAATTAGATTGGACATGTCAATTATTAAATCCACCCATTCTCCATATTATCAAAGTATTTTTATTGTTGCCTTTTTTGAAATTTTGAAAATTCTATATATACTTGAGGCAACTAAACTATTCTTTGTACGGCTTAACTAACTTTGAAGTCCAGAAAGCATAACTAACTTTGAAGTCCAGAAAGCATAAACACGGTGCATTTGAATTTTCTCTCTTCCTGTTTCATACGCCCTCTCCTGATTACTAAGGCAAAACTTATTACCACTCTCAGCTGTGCAGTCAAGTTGTGAGCATTTAATGTATAGGTTTGAAGAACAAACTCATTGATTGGTGCTATATGCATGGTGGAATCTACATTAAAAATATCATTTGTGGGGACTGGAAAGATGGAGCAGCATTAAAAGTACTTGCTGCTCTTTCAGGGGTCTCTAGTTTGATTCCCAACACCCACGTCAGGTAGCTTACAACCACCTGAAACTCCAGCTCCAGGGAATCTGAAACTCTCTTCTGGCTTACTTGCGCAAACATACATGTATGTACACACTACACTTCCCCAACACACACATACATCAGCATAATTTTAAATTTTTAATGTATTACTTTTGGGCTGGAGAAGTGGCTCAGTGGATAAAGCACTTGCCACCAGAGCATGGAAACCCAAATTTGGGACCCCAGCACCCATATAAAAAGCAGGGTCTGTCATTTGATATAATCTCATTGCAGAGGAAGCCAAAACATCTGATTCTCTGAGTTTGCTAGCCAGTAAGCTAGTCTGATTAGTTGTCTCCAGGTTTAGCGAGAGACCGTGTCTCAAAAAATAATGTAGAGATCAAATGAGGAAAACACCTGATGTCAACCTCTGGCCTCCACACACATACACTTACACACACATGTGTCCACACATGTACGTCCACATACATACACACATAAACACGTGTGCCCACACACGCACTCCACACACATGCACATATATACATGTGCACACATGCATGCACATGTATACCCACATGCATACACATATATGCACGTGCCCACACATGTACACACATATATACACGTGTCCACACATGTATACCCACATGCATACCCACGCACGAACATGTACACACATTTACCATGCATAACCAAAAAACTTACTTGTATGCCGTACAGCTCATCAGATATGAGAGTCTTTCTCATTGCTTGGGTGCAATTGATAAAAACTCAACTTTAGTGAATTTTAACTTCATTCCTAGTTTTAAAAAAGAGTGTTTCTGTTTTATTTCTTCATAGAAAAAACCTACAGATGTATAAAATATTTCGTGATCATTTCAAGTAGAGGTGGGGGGTTACAAGAAAATTCTCTAAGTTTAAACAGTAAAGAATGATCATATCACGGGAAACACTTCCATTCACTGTAACCTAACAGTACTTGGGAAAACCTTTTTAGACTAATAATTGCCAGTTCAGTTCAAACATGGAGGAACAGCTGTTGCTTTGGTGTCTTCCTGGTGTCGGCATCACACACTCAGAAAGATGCAAGTGGAAAACTGTTCAGTACAGTGAAACAAGTCCAGACACTGGACCAAAGAGCACATCCACCACTTTCTTTGAACCAAAGATTTCCCTGGACTCACTCCCCTGAGGACTTTTCATGCTGGGTCTAATTGACAAATAGGGATATTTTTGTGTATATTTTGTTTTGTAGTTATTATTGTAAATTAAATCTTCCAACCAGACATTCCTTGTATATTTGAAAGTGATTGATTTTACATATCAATACAGATATCCTTACCCGTAGTTGATGTTCATATATTTCACATAACATTCCTCTAGGACTTCTTCACTGAGAGGAATCATAGACAGCGGTTCTCTTGTTTTTCTTCATTTGTAACCCATCATGTTTTTTTAAGGAGTAGCAAGAGTCTGATATTGTCAGGTTTTCCAAATCTAAGCCCTTCTTGGTGCACATACGATCCTGAGTTGTCCCCTCCCAGGCTATCTTGCCTTCTACCTGCAGTCCTATCAAAACTAATTTTTCAATGTGTCATAAGATTCTAAGGCCAAACTGCATGGGCCAGGGTTGGTCTTGTGGTTTTTGTTGTTTTGTCTTGTTCTAAGATCTGTGGTGATAGCTAGTGTGGTAGAACAAGTCCTTAATCCCAGCATTATGAAGCAGAGGCAGGGGGATCTCTGTGAAATAGAGCCTGGTCTGACTATCAGGCCAGTTGAGGCTGCAAGGAGACCTTGTCCCAACAACAACAACAAAAACTGAACAAAACACAAATATATGTGATGATGATGACGCTAACTTGAAGGATACATTCAAACCAAAAACTTCTTAGCATGGTGTAGAAATACCTTCAGGACTGGCAGCTTCTTTCCATTCCAACATTGTCTCCTCTGCCTGTTTTTATAAGTTCAGGTATTGGAGAAGATACCAAGATGGACAGAAATCACATGTGTAAGGAAGAATTGTCGTTGGCGAATAAAGTAGGAAATGACTAGTAAAAATAGACTGAGACAACATTCCTGTGAGAGGACAGTAGGAAATGAAAAGAAATGGATTGGAAGAGCCTCAGCAGAGGGAGTGCTGTTCAGGCTGGAGGGGCATGCAGAACAGTACAGTGGACATCCGTTCTGTGGGAGGAACTTCCATAGGGTAAGAATAGCAAGACTGGACTCTGTGACTAAGAAAGGCTGCCCCTTGCCAGCACAACCTCTACATAGGTGGATGTCCTGGCTCAGCAGGCTGTGGGGACAGGTGATGAAGTTTCTCTTATAGAAGTCTGCAGTGGGCTACTCCATGACACTATCCATGTATGTCCCTTTAACACTTCAGCTTCAGGAAGACTCCTGCTCTGCAAGCACTTTGCCCAAAATTGCATCCCTGGCTTTCCAGTAAATGTCTTGTTTAATTTTTTCGTATCCTGTGGTAGCTCTTCTCTCCAGTCTGTCTGGCCTTGTCCCTTCTGGCTCCTGAATTTGCTTGGTCAACTGCTATTCAGTCTTTAGGGCTCAGATAAAAAAAAAAAAATTGTTTCTGCCAGGCATGGTAGCACACTCCTTTGGTCTTTAATTCCTATATTATAGAGATAGAGGCTGGCAGATCTCTGTGAGATGGGGCCAGCCTGATCTACTCACCAAATTCCAGGTCAATTGGAGCTACAGGGAGACCCTGTCTTTAACCACTTCTCACCTCTTGAAAGGGGAAATTAAGTGAGCCTATCTGAATTATTAGATACTTGAAATTCTTAGATATCTGAAGTTGCAGGCACCCATTTGTTGCCTGAAGAGTAGAATCTCAACCCATTGGAAAAATGGGAAGCTTGGGCGACATAAAAAATGGCAGTGTGGCAGGTGATTCTTCTACATCATATTTAGCTTAAGACCATTTCATAGTTTTAAAAATTAGGAACACATTTTACTATGATGATTTCTTATACAATTGAATGTGGGCAATTTTATATAGTACAGAATACACAAACTTATACTACATGCTGGCTTTGATCTTACATATAATATATATGTATAGTACCAAATATAAAGCCTAAACTCAAAAGACTTTTGCTCAAACCCTGGTGTGTTTACTCACCAACTGAACACTCATAGGCTAACACTTGTGCCATCATTTTCATTGTCAATATGATGAAGATGGTAACATCAGGAATTCATCAAATTGTGTGATACACTCAGCGTCTTGCTTTGACTAAGGTCTTTCTGCTTTTTTTATGAGGAGCCTACATTAACCGAACTAACTGTTCTCTGATGGTACTGAAATGATCGATCCTGTGGCCCCTTTAGGGAATGAAGTCTGGGAGCAATTTTAAAATGACACTGTTAGGGGGACAAATCTAGGTAAATGTATTGTCTGGCAAGCAGTTTTGAACATGGCTTCCCAAATTATTTCAACTTAACTTTTAATGGAGTTCACCATCAGGGAAGATGTAAACTACAGAGCTGTTACAGTATAACTACTTGACCAACAGGACCTTACCTGGTCGTTTGTTTGAGGACCCATTATTAGAGTGGTGACTTTGTGGCCATACACTTCATAAACCATAAGAATGAGAACACTATTTGTTTGTTTGTTGACTTTTTGAGACAGAGTCTCCCCTATAAACCAAGCTGACCAGAACTCACTATTTAGACCAGGCTGGCTTTGATCTTACAGAGATCTGCCTGCCTCTGCCTCAAGAGTTCTAGAATTAAAGGTGAACACCACCATGTCTGGCTTGAGAACACTAACTTTTAAATGAAAGATACTAATTAAAAATCAGCAAAAGTCATTTGCAAAATACCACTTAAGTGAGATAAGCTGAATGAAAATAGGCAAGATACAGAGAAACTAAGCTTAAATTTTAAGGATAAAATAAAAGATAAAGGTCTGCATGTTTTTAAAATGAATATGCCTGACAGTGTTAATAAAGGACTAGAGGGAAGAAGGAGAATGGAGTTGAACATGCTCTAAAATGCAAAAGGATTTTAAAAATAAAATCTTGGTAGGCCCGAGTCATTGTGTTTGGAAATGCACGCAGTCCTCTCCCTGAAGCACCCCTTTCCTTGGAAGGGAGAGAAGGCAGCCTTTCCCACTCTCTCTTTAGTGGTGGTAGTTGCCCATGTAAAATATTCCTTCAGAGACTAGGAAAGAGGAAGCTAAGGCAAGAGAGAAGGACGGAAGGAAGGCAAGAAAGGAGAGGATGCACCACTTCCAGCCAATAGAGGGCAGCCTCACAGAGGACAGACCTGCTGAGCTGCTCTGGGAAAAAGCTTTGAAGGCTTCCCAGGTCCGTGGGGAGGGGGGGGAAAGGGGGGGTTGAGGAGCAGAAAGGAGCAACAGCTTGGGTTTTGCAGAGGACCTGGTTTTCCTTCCCAGCACTCACAAAACGATCTTTACTTCCAGTTCCATATACCTGAAGACCTCTTCTGGCCTCTGAGGGCACCAGACTTGCATATAGGCAGACAAAGCACTGAAGCACATAAAAATAGATTAATTAATTAATAATAAATAAATCTTACAGAGATGGACATGCTAGGCATGGTGGTACACACTTTTAATCCCAGCATACCAGAGGCAGAGGCAATCACTCTAAGTTAGAGGCTAGCCTGGTCAATACAGTGAGACCTGACTCTAATTAATTAATTAATTCAACCCAAGTATTTTAGGAAAGGCAAGTGGCCCCTCCCCCTCTCTTCCTTTCTTCCTTTTCACAGCCACTTCCAAATAACGTGGTGCATACTCTTCCATCCACACCACCTTTCACCTCTGGGTATCTGTGCTCAGGATTCTGCTCCATTTCATTCTTCCCTGTTTTTAGGAGCTATGAACAAATCGTTTTCATTTAGATCCTGAGCCTCCAACTTCATTTAGTTCTAAGTCTTTGCTTTGTTTCATCTTTTTTCTTTCGTTTTCTAAAGCCCGAGTGAGATTTTTTTCTGTTTGATAAACACACGCATGTGCACATGTACAAAGCCATCTCTCTTGGTGCCTGTCACTTTCAGAGTACACACACACACACACACACACACACACACACACACAGCTATACATCTATGTACATTCACACACTGAGAGCATCTTCTACCTATACATACATGTATTTATTCACACACAGTCTTTACACATGAGCACATGTACACAAAAGCAACGCCCACTCTTCAGAGATACACAGATACAAGCAGTTCCCTATCCCATGTACACATAGGCCGGCATACACACATGAACATGCACACACAAGCAGGCTGACATGCTGCACTCTACACCTTCCTCTCCACTGAGTGGCATCTCCCTTCAGGCTCTCCTCACACCACTACTGGCTTCATCTCCACCTGACATCTAGATTAGAATGCTACAAATTTGTTTCTTTTCCAGTGAAACTGTTTCTAAAGTTTTTCCACAGTGATCTATAAATAATGAATAATTCCATTAGTAATGTGATGGATAGCGTAACTTTTATGCAGAGTTTGTCAGGCTCAGTGTTTCATGCATTGACACTTATGATAGCATCAAGCCCTGGCAGGTAGGGAACCCAGTGGGCTGATGCTACAAAGTCCTCTCTGTCATATTCCCCAATGTGATTTCCTTAGGTTCTCAGGGATTATGTACAGTGTTTTTTAAGATTTATTTTGCTTTTCATTACTTTTATGTATGGTGTGTGTATGTTGGGGTTGGGGGTATGCATGAATGTACTGCCCAATAAAGACCAGAAGAGGGTGTCAGTTCTCCTGAAGCTGGAGATACAGCAGAACCATACCTCTCCAACGAAATCTTCTATCATCATTTTTATACCAGTTTCTCTATTTACCCTTTTTTTGTGAATGACTTTCTGTGTCACTGTGGCAGAATATCTGACAAAACCAACTTAAAAATGGAGGATTTATTTGAACTCACAATTTGATGGGATATAGTCCATCATGCAAGGCATAGTGGCAGGTAATTAGAATACCTCACTTCCTCACACCTCTAGAAGAAATGGAAGTGAAGAACAGGAGAAGTGAAGCTGGACTCTAAATTTCAAGACTGGCCCTACTTGAGACCCATATCCTCAAACTAGACCTCACCTGTCAAAGAGTTCCACAGCCTCTCAGAACAGCTGTGAACAGCAGGGTGCAAATATGTGAGCCTGTGGGAGGACATTTCCAATGTAAACTTAGCAACCTTTGAATCTATTGACTAGTCTTCTGTGATCTTCTCTTACTAGACTTATTTTACTAGTAAAAGTCCCTAGCTTGTCTGCAAGTTACTCAAACTTAGTAGGAGGCAATGTAACATACCATTCTCAGTGGCATCTTCCTTTCAGAAAAGTCTTTATTTTCTGTTTTAAATAAAGATTTTTATGATTCAATTATGTGTCTCTGTGCATGAATATGCATGTGTATGCTGGTGTGTGGAGATGTCCTTGGAGACCATAGAAGGGTATTGGATCCCTTAGAACTGAAGTTACAGATGGTTTTGAGACAGCTAATACGGGTGCTGGGAAAACTCAGATCCTCTAGAAGAGGAACAGACATTCTTAATTGCTGAGTCATCTCTCAAAGTCACTTTATTTTCAAACATAGCTGTTTAGGAATATGTCAGTTCTTTTAATTGGGAGAAAGCTCATATACACACATTCATGCATTCTGGATTCTTTTCTATAAAAATCAAATTTTACATTAGAGGTGTTAATTCCACTTTGGAAATAAACCTGTTGGGTTTTATTCGCAGAGGTTTCAAAGGCCATCTACCCTGAGAACATCTGCAGTTTCCCAGCAAGATGTCCTATGTACAAGTCTCAGGCAGCTAATGCTTCTTTAGACTGTTGATTACAAATCATGTATTAGTTCTCAAATCTTCTCCCGACTTCCCAAAATGCTACACTGTGCTTTTTTTGAAGGCTGAGACATTATCAGGATGTCATTTGAAAATGACTCTGCATAGAAAGCCTTTGCCAGGAAAACATTCTTCAGACAACATGTGCTGGTTTCAACCTGAGGACTACACTTAGGCAAAAAAGAATAAAATTGTCTACTAACAGTTAATACTTTCTTAAGAAAGTTGTAGAATATGTTTCAGTATCTGGAGAGGAGGCTTGTCTTACCCTGATTTCAGGTCTCTGCTTTAGAAAACAGAGTCCAGAGGCAGCCATTTCTTCCTGCTCACTTCTATCTTGTGATCCCTTCAGAATAAGATCATCCTGGATCCCATGACGTTCAGTGAGGCCAGGTTCAGACCGTCGCTGGAGGAAAGGCTGGAGAGCATCATCAGCGGGGCTGCGCTCATGGCAGACTCCTCCTGCACGCGGGATGACCGTCGTGAGCGCATCGTGGCAGAATGCAACGCTGTGCGCCAGGCGCTCCAGGACCTACTCAGCGAGTACATGAATAACGTAAGTCCTAAGTCCCAGACTTCTGGCCCTCTCTTCTTGCTGAATCCGTCAAGAGCTCAGTGCTTTTGCCGCTGTAACGAAAGCATGCGTAACTGGAAATGAGGACTGATGTTTCTGAAGAGTGTCAGATTTTCATCACAGGGTTTCTCTGGGGCAGCCTGTGTCCTGATTTCATTAACACATGCATGTTCAAGGTGGAAGAGATAATGGAGTGTGAAGTCTTGGGAAACTTTTTCTATTACTTGAATGATGCCTTCGTGGTCATTTCAGTGACTGCAGTTTGCTTTGGGTGCATTTCATTGAAGTTGGATGCTTGATAGACACAAGGGAAGCTGTGCCTAGTCGTCTTTTGCAATGAGCATTTTCAAAACTAAAAATAACAATAGATGCTTATCGTGAACCCTGAAAGCACACCGTGTTTTTTTAAAGTATTTTTTCAGGGTCTTTTAAAGTGGAAAAGTCTAGTTGCAAGGAAACCTAGAGAGGATTACTTGATTCATTGTTCAGGTAGGAATTCTTTTGAATGTTTGTACATTTTCAAATGAGCATGAGCAGGGTTTCATTGCTCTGTGACACAGACAACAGTCATCTTCATTACTACTTTTTTGGCTATATTTTGTGTACTTGTAAACTGCAAGGACATGGAGTCCATGTTCTTCAACTTGAAAGGCGCTAAATTATAGTTGTGTTCATTTGCTACATTCATTTAACTAGAGAGACACCTAGAACTTATATTAGTGAATGAGCAGTTTCCCCTGTGAATGATTTCTAGATTTGAGAGGATCCAAGCCTTGATATTATATGTTGTCAGAATGCAGTGCTGAGGGGGACTAACGGAGATGTGTAAAAATCTACTCCCATCTTTGTATTTTAATGAAATCCCCACGACAGTGCTGGGTCAGAGTAGCACCCAGTGAGTCCCATCTTAAGTAAATACCTACAGCTAGTAGACCAAACAAGGAGCCAAACAGCAGTGACAGTCTTCTTGCCAGACTCTCAGAGAAATTTCCTGCCAATCTCTGTGAGAACCTCCTCTGAAAAGCAGACGGACATGTAATGAGCAGAAGTCTAGAAACTAAACTACTAAATCTGTTTCCCGAGTCAATGTGAGGGATCAGTGGGTGCAGCTGTTGCAGCCAAGTCTGGTAACCCGAGTCACATCCCAGGATACGCATGGTGGAAGGAGAGAACTGACTTCTGCAAGTTGTCTTCTGGCCTCCACACATGTACTATAGTACAAATCCCGCCCCCCCCCCCCCGCCTCCCAATAATGAGTCCATGTAATTTTAAAATTTTAAATTCTGTTTATTTTCATGAAGCTTTGGATGACTTGTTTTTGGAAGATTTGCTGATTTTCAGCACACCAAGAATAAAGTGTCATACCCACCTACATGTCAGGATTATTCTGTAGGACCCTGGATGACCAGCACATTGCATGGTTTAGGTATTTGGAGGTTCTGTCAAGTACAGCTAGAGTTGGTTGCTATTGGCTCTCCCAACCTGAGCAAATCTTTTATATAGTGGATATTTTGAAAGAGATTACTCATGAAATCTGGAGTCCTGCTTGCTGTCATTTTTAATAGAAGAGCCAAGGCTAATGACTTGTCTGTGGAATTTGTCTTTATCTTGAGTTACACTGATATTGCCAAAGAAGTTGGTAGAAACTATGGAAATACTGATACTTAAGGTCTTAATATAAATAAATATGTATAAAGTATGCTGTCATAAAAAAACACATCCGCATAGTCTGATGAAAGAAGTTTCAGTAGAAATCTGACTTGTAACTTTTGGTTTGGTGTTCAGTGGGAGGTAACTGGATTATCTCTTTCAGGGTTATCTCAAACAGATCTGCAGAGTTGGATAGATTTTTTTTTATTTCATTGACTCTAAGTTCTTTTTGTCAGGAAACTGTGATACAGGAATGGTTTGTACTTTCACTGATGTCTTGGTTTCTATTTTGAAAAGATTGCAGCATACATAGAAGAATATCACTTCAAATTTCAAAGCCTACAAATTCTATTCTCATCAAAGCCTGAAGCGAAACACATCCCACTGGAGACCTTATCGAAAGCATATCCTGTTTTCTTGAACTTCACACTTGGGGGGACTTCAGGGTAGAACTGGATGAGGCCACAAGGCCACCGTGTTCCCTATGCTCTTATTTCTACTGTCAGAAAATCAATTTATACTTATTTTAAAGTAGCATATATTAATTTAAAGACACATATCTCTGCCTTTCCTGAAAAGTCTGTTATAGCTAACAGTGACTTGATCTATCATTGCTAGACAGTTATATTGCTTTTTCAATTTTGTATGCCATGGGAATAAATATAGTATAAATTATTATCTGCATATTTTCACCTGAATGTGCTAGATAATAGCGTTAGAATGAAGAAATCATGAACATGAAAAGAAGAGATTGAAACCTTGGCAGAATGGTCATTTTGGAATTACAAAAATCTCTTGATTAGTCACTGACGGACATTGGACTTGATAGATCCCCTTTAGATCCCAAACTGCCCTAAGGCCTTGTACTTTCCAGTTGGTGAGATTGGAGATGGAGCTCTAAGAGGGCTGCTGGCTCATAACTGATGGGGAAAAAACAGTCTTCCTGGGCCATGGGCTATGGTTTGCCCACATGTCAAGCTATGCTGACCTCAAAAGGAGGTCATCGATAGATAGTTCCATAAACATGTGATTTAACAAATGTGCATGTATGACTTGAAGATGCAACAGAAGTTTTGCACTTTAAAGAAATAGTGGGAAGACAAAAAAAGCCTATGTGAGCAGACGCAGGAGACAGAAGTTACACTCACAGAGCAGGGGTGGCTGAGACGAGGGTTGAGGAAACGATTCTCAGAAAACCTTAAGTCAGGAAGATCTTAAGTTATTCCACTCAGCTTCAGATACGTCCATCAGTAATGCTGTTCTTTAACATTGTCTGCCTTTTAATAGAATTTCATTACTGTCGCATGTGGGGTCTAATGAGTAGTGGCTCTTTTTCAAAAAGACGCCTGGCTTGAAAATGTGATTTTGGATCTGTATCATTAGTGTGATTTTTAGATAGTGTGCTGAATGTCATAAATTGTTTCAAATTATAACGAACCCATACACTTTCCTCTGGAATCTATAATTTTATACAACTTAATCTGGAAATTGTAAACTTTCTTCATTTAAAGGTATTTAAAGTTACCTCATAATAGGACACAAGGGAATGTGGTGCTTTACTGATAAGGATTTTACAAAGGATGGAAACTAGTAGTGTTATGTTCATTCCGCTGCCACCTTGTCTCTTTTGTGCTTCTGGGGATGAAGGAGTGAACAGAGCCAAACTCTCTGCCTTCACAGGGCACAAGAAAAAGAACACAGATATCAAATGAATGAGCAACTGAACAAAGGTTGTTTCAGATAGTGATGAGCACAGAGGCACAGTAGACAACGTGGGAGGGAAGTAGGGAGAGAAGAGATGCTCCAAGCATGGAGGCCTAGGAGCAGGTATCTATGGAAACGAAGTCCTTCTGGAGGTGAAGGTGCAGAGAGCACAGGTGGACGGAGGGCCAGTAAGGGCAAAGCCATGTGAGGAGCAAGCATCTGGCATATCTGGACACCCATGTGGAATCAAACGGCTCCCAGGTCACTATGGGGAAGTACAGGATGGAGGGTCTGAAGCCTGAAGCATCAGGCTCTACGGGAACATTGCACAGGATTTGGCTTTCAAGCTAATTGCCTAAGAGTCCATCCGAGTGGAGAATGGCCTTGATTTAGGCATGTCAATAACAACCTGGAGGTACAAAAGAAGGAAGAGAGTTGAAGAGAATCTGAGCCCTGAAATAATCTATGATGGCATGTTCTCATGGGCCAAGTGAACATAGTAGACATAGCATGCGGTAGACACATTTTTTACTATAATTTTAATACAACTTTTCTTAAGAGACAACCCATGAGAATGATGTGTCTGACATACAAATTTAAAATAGACATTGGGCCCCTGAATGATACTTGAAGACCTGTCTGCTGCATCTGTTGTGAAATCTTCATTTGATTGGAATTGCCTAGAAAATGCTGATTTACTCCAACAGAGTAACAACTTGTAATAAGCTCACTTGGCTGTGCTCAGATACACAGCCTTCTTTGCTATAACATTTGTATTTGAATAGGTAGTTAAGTTAAAAAAAATCGATCATCCAACATGTCTAAGTATGCTTTACATTCTTATAAATATAAAACATCAGAGAGTACAGTATGTATCCTATGTACTAAAGCACAGTGAAAATCCATAAGAAAAATTTCATCCTTATTCTAGGTACTAAAACTGTAAATGTGGAGCCCTGAGAGCCGCTGTGTTGTCTCTTCTCCATGCACAATTCGTCGCTGGGCCTTGATGAGAATACTGGATGGCAATGTGCCTGGACCCTGGGTGCTGTGGCGCTGTGTAGCCTGGCTCAGTTCTATATGCACAGACTCTAAATGCTCTAATGTCTTTATTTGGAGGCAGGGTACGTGTGTGTGCATGGGGTGGGGGTACGTGCACAAGCATGCACTCCAGATCTTCCGGAGCTGAAGTTTTAGGTGGTTGTGAACTGCCTGAAATGAATGCTGGGAAGTGAATGCTGATCCTCTGCAAGAGCAGGAAGCATTCTTTACCATTGAGCCATCTCTCCAGCCCTTCTAAATGTTTTTTAAATATTAATAAACTATGTTTAGAAACATAAAAGATTGTGGGGCTACGGAGATGGCTTTGTGGGTAAAATGGTTGTTGTACAGGCCTGAGGAACTTAAGTCCATTCCTAGCATCCATGTAAAAGCTGGAGGTGACAACATGTGTCTATTACCCCAGCACTGGGAAAACACAGATACAAGGCTTCTGAGGGCTCACTGGCAATCTAGTGTACCCAAAATGGCATGCTTCGTGTTCACTGAGAAAATAAGCCAGAGAATGACTATGGAAGACTTCTTAAAGTCGACCACTGGCCTTTACTCTCACCTGCACAGGAGAACACACTTGCATACACACAAACATACACACACACACACACACACACACACACACACACACACACGTACACACTCATACACACATAATTAGAGAGAAACTATCTGTATCATAATTGAGCAAATATTTTCCTGGATGATGTGATGCCATACTTGTATCACCAGAATATTATTTATTTGCACGTTTTAAAATAAGGTTATATATGAATAAATGGATCCTAGTTTTTCTCAACCCTCTGGAAGTATCTCAGAGGATCCCTGTCATTAATTTGCAAACAGCTACTGAAATCTAGCTGATACAAAGCACACACTGACACATTGATATGGGGTCATGCACACATGTCTCACGTGCCTGAGACCATTATCCCAGCCTTTGCTCCACACTGAAATTTAGCAAAGTTCATATATCAGTGGCTTCTCTGTTGCTATGATAAAATAACATGACCAAAAACAGAGGAGAAAGCGGCTTATTTTGGCTTCCAGTTCCCGTGGGGACACTGTCCTTCACAGTGGGAAAGACATGGCAGCAGGGAGATGATCTCAGGCTGCCTGTCAGGAAGCAGAGTGATCGCCTTTCATCCTTACACAGGAAGAAAAGTGGGAGAAAACTAGAAGTGGTGCCACTCTGTAAAGTGTGAAGGCCTACCCACAGTGATACCCTTCCTCTAGCAAGAGTCCATCTCTTAAAGGTTCCATAAGCTCCCTAAACAGCACCACCAGTTTGGAACTGAATATTCAGACAAATGAGCCTGTGAGGGACATTTCTTATTCAAACGCCAACAAAGAGGTTTCAGACAAAGCCCACTATGGGAGTCTGAGGGTGTGGTGGGAGCCTTCCCCCGGGGCTGGACCCACAGTAGTGCTCCTCAGTCTTCTTTTCACTATTCCACCATCTCCGTTTTCATCCAGGGGTATACTGTATGTTGATCATGTTTCCTGCTACACTTCGCTCTGCCCATCCTCTTTTCATCCATCCTCTTGTTCCCTTTCCCCCATGATAGTCTCACTTCAACTTTTACAAGGTTTAAATACATATGATTCTTCATATTCGGAGAAAATCTGTGTTCCTCAATGTTATATGACTTACAGATGAACTAATATCCAGGGATGCAGGACCTCAGGAAAAGTGTAGCCTTTTTCTGTTAAATTTTGTTTTGATTTTAAGTATGATATGTCTGTGCATTCATTGTAAAGAATTAAAAATAAACATGAAAGTAGACATCATTTTTAATCTCATCCCTACATACAATTTCTGAAAAAACTTGGATATGTGCCTTTCTGAAGTTTATGAACTTATAGAATTGGTCTATTTGTACTTTTACACATATGTCATGATTTAGACAAACACCAACTGCAACAGAGCCTTGGATTGTAAATAGTGTTTTGTAGTCTATTTTCTTTACTGATATATGTGACTATGTTACCATATCAATAAATATTCTCTAACCAGATGTTTCCTGGATGCATAGTATTTTATTAGGTGAGTATTTAATACTTGACTTAGAAGCAATTTATTTTGAGTATACTTTTAAAGAAGAGTATTGAGAAGGATAAGTGAAGATTTATCCAAGCAGTATAGTCTGACTTAGAACCAAAACATGGCAGGAAAGGAGTCAGCACAGAGTTTAAAGTGTAGGTTTATCCTCCCTGAAAAGTTGTGAATTAAAATTCCCATAAAAAAAAAGTAAATTCCTTTGAAGTTCTGTTTACAATTAACATAGTTTGGTAGGTGGTTTTGGTTTTATGTTTTATTTTTATTTTATTTTGTTTTGTCACAAGTTTTTGGTATATAGCCTAGGTTCAATTGAACTCCAAGCAATAGTCCTACCTTTGTTTTAAAGTGAACACCCTGTGTGTGTAGCTGGGTGCATAAGTGGTGTGCGCCTGTTATCCCAACAACTCAGAAGTTAGAAGCAGAAGAATTTGGGGCTCAAAGGCAACTTGGACATCATAGGAAAACTCCATCCCAAATAAATAAATAACAAAACATTGTCCTAAAATTAACTTGTATGTTTATTGTCTATGTTTTATTAATTTTCTGTATATTTGAGTTTTGTTTTAAATCAAGATTTCTCTGTATCTCTTGTATCTACAATTCAGCTAAAAGCCCAGAACACCTACTGAGAAAGCTCAGTATCTGGTTTTGATCACAGGCCATCCAGAAGATAGAAAATTTCTGAAAGAAATGCCACCAGGAAGATGATTTTGTAGTAGAGATCATCACTGTGCCATATCTCCTTCTCCTTGGAGGCAAAAGAAGACAAATTGTGTAAGAACATGAGGATGGGAGGTACCTCAGATGAGAGAGTTCTTGTTTGGCATGTTAGAAGACCTTTAACAAGACCCGTTTTATCACTTATAACGAAAGAAAATTAGGCCAGATAGACCCTCTTATTGCCAGCTTTCCCAACTGTAAAATTGTCAGCATTTGTCTGGGAGGTACTTAGAGATAATAATGAGATGCAGTAGTCAAAAGGCTCAGATCAAGGGAAACTGCGGTTTTTCCCAGTACTCTTGTTTCCTTACTATCACCATCATAATCATCAAGTAATAATAAATCTTATGCTACAGAGATTGTTCTGACACTTCTGGAGATGAGTTGGATAAAAACAGAAAGGAAATCTTCCTTGGGTATCCGTGGACCAGCTAAGGCTCTTTCCTTCTGGTCCCCAGATGACCAGAGATGTTTCTGTCTATGTATTCTTGCTTCAGGGTACAATGCATGGGACAATAACCATAGCTAGTCACAAGGACAGAGAAGAATCTAATGAGAGTTCTTATACAGTTAGAAGAGTTTTAGACTAGTGGAGGAGTCCTGAGAAACAGGAAGGGTAAACACAAAGTTCAGGCCTGTGAATACTTAGACACTGAGCACGTGTTTCAGTTATCACTCAAATAGACTTGGTTGAATAAGGAGATGGGATATAGTCCTGTGAACTTCTGCTGTAGAAAGGTCAGTGAGGGTGTCTACAGTTCCCATGGGTCAGGAAGATGGACTGGAATTCCAGGTTCACTTTTGCAATATTCCTGGCACATTTTATTAATGAGGTCTTCATCTATAGTTTTACTGTGTGATAGCTCTGTTCTTGGTTCTTGGTATTCAGTCGGATAGCAATTATAGGTTAGTAGCTGTTGTTTTGGAAATCTAGATACATTTTGATAGTTTGGAGTGTTCATCAAGGACATTTATTTTAAAACCTTGGCAATAGCTGAGAGATCTATGTTAAGGCATTTCTCTTTATTAGTATCTGTTATTGGGTTAATAGAAATCTAACGATGAACCTTTTACTATAGACAGCAAAAAAAAAAAAATGCCCACATCCTCTTGAGTAGGAAGAATTTTGGACAACAGAATTATCTCTTCAAAATGAAGTTCACGTTCTTAGCCCATGATGAATTGAGTGTGAGCCAATACCGTCTTAACTCTAGTGATTCACACTGAATCCCTTCATCCTGGGGTTTGTGTACACACTTCTTTCTTTTCTCCTACTCCTGCCTTCAGTATTCTCCTAATGTCTTCTTCACTCTCTCCCTCATTTACTTTCTCTTCCTTGTACCAATTATGTGCCTGGAGAAATTCATAGACTTTCTTTTGAAGGCATAGATGTCTTCAAAAGTGCAAGGGAATTGCTACGAGGCTGAAAATAACCAGAAAGTAGTAAATTGGAGATATGTTTATGCAATTCTCATGGTCTAGGCTTGAGTTTCAAATGAAGCAGAGAACAGAACACAAAATCTGGCCCAGTTGGGTGGCAGGCCAGATCCAGGACCTCAGTAGAAATCCTGAATTCCTAGATGGTGACAGCATTAGGGCATGATCTAAGAAAATAAAACTTCCTCACAGAAAGTGAAAATGTAAATATGTGCTGTCTTAACCTTTAAAAATCAAGACAGGAAGTACCTCTCTTCCAAGGACTTCACATAAGCCAATGTCTATTCCCTATCAGGGCCCAAAACTGAGTAATTCTAGCATGCCAAGTTTTATCCAGAATTCATTTTGAAGGCAGTCTGGTGGGAGAGTATCAGGTACCTTGTAGATGTAAATCCTAATGTGCTCGAAAAGACCTATTTTGTTTTATTTTACTTTTAAGAATTTTAGATTTATATCTTATTTTTTGAGAATTTCATCCTTGTATACAATGAAACATGCTCATATAGACTCCCATCTCCCTCTCTAAGTCTTCCTCCATCGTCTCCTCCTCCTATTCTCATTATTTCTTCTTTACCTTCTCCCCCTCCTCTTCCTTCTCTTGCTGCTGCTTCTTCATAACCCATAAAACCCAGTTAGCACTGTCCACGTGTGAGCAGGTATAGTGCCATCCATTGGAGCATGGCACACCTGTGACGACATATTCAAAAAAGAATGATTCTCCATGTCCCAAAAGCTACCAATTGTCAGTAGCAAAGAGTCCACTTTAAGTCTCCGTCTCTCTGAAGTTATAAAGATGGTGTTACAAAGAAGCTATTTTACACTTTTGAATCACATGAAGCAAATTCAAGCAAGCTATCATGGATGAGAATTAGACCAAATAACTAGTTATAGATAAAACTACAAAAACTGCAATTTTTAGATACAGGCTACAAAGTACTTGAAAGAAAGTAAAGAGAACACTGAGATCAAGAGACTGTCAAATTTCCTGGGCAGACATGGAATGTAGCACTTGAAGATGTGAGTGAAGAGAAAGTGGCTGAATTCAAGGACATGATGGTTAGGAGGCTCTTGATTGTTTTGGGCCTATACGAATGAGGAAGAAGAAACATAGTAATTGAGACTGACTGTCCACCTCTGCTTTGAAGAATGATGGTGCACATACCATCTTTCTGGGGAGCTGGTCTTCTCCTAGCAACCCTAAGGTTGAGTCAGCTTACAGCAGCTTCTTTGAGGGACTCTTCCTGTCTACAGAAAGCAAAGAAGACCAACTGAAACAGAAAGTGAAAAGGAAAATAGATCCCAACAGCAAAATCAAATTCTATATTTAGAATTTCTTTCCTTATCAAGCAAATTCCTCAGTAAGTCCTTGAAAGCTTGTTCTGAATCGTACAAGGTCAATCAATATGATGAGGAAGAACGTGCAGCCTTATGAGAGAGTCAGGAGTTGTCTTTACCCCAGCCAATGAACAGGGATTACTGGCAGCCTTGCCTGCCAAGTCATCAAATTTGGCCATCACAGAGCTAAGGCAGCTCAGACAGCACAATCCATCAGTTGTGCCTTTTAATATTTTCAAGGAAGACCTCGCCAAACTGCCAGAAAGATCAGCATGCTATATGCTGGCATCAAACCCATGATCCTAGATAAACCCTTCTTCTTAGTTTTCAAAGTACACAGCATGCTGAAAACTAGAATTTGCATTTATAGGTTGTTTTAGAATTAAGCTTTGCATCCCTTTTAGCTTGGGCCTGAAGCTGCTTTAGATACACAGAAAATAATTTCTCCTGACTCATTTAGGGTATTATTACACTTTACCTGAGTACTTCTCTGGCGGTGACAGCTCTTAGTGTCCAGGGAAACACAGATCCTTCAGTGACTTTGAACATAGCATGTCTTTGATTTCAGTGTTCTTTCTTGATGCTGTAGAGATGGCTTCTTCTTCACCATCAATGATTTGGAATATGTTCACTGATTATTCCAGTGCAGTTGATTCTGCTGTCGCACCTGCCACAATCCAAATTTGCATCCCTTCTTTGAGTTCACTGCTCTGCTTTTGGAATTTAATTCTCATGAACAGGATATAGGTCACAAACCCCAGTACCTAGTGCATTAAACACGGCACAGGAGAGGCTATACGCAGAGCCATTTAGGCATTTTTTGAATGAATAAATGAATTTCCTTTCATTCTTCCCCTTTAATATAAATAATGGTGATAGTGAAAGGAAGAGGAGGAGGCAAAGAAGAGAAAGGGAACCATGAGCCATATGCTCTATGCACTGAATTCTGTGTCTTGGGGCTGTGGTTCCTCCCTGTTCGTTACTGGACTGCCTAATAAAATAATAAGTAAATCAGCCACTGAACTTTGCTTGGCTTCCTCCTGTTTCATGTTGCTGTGTTCAGCCGTTTTCTACAGTTGGAATTTTGTTTAAGGTGTTAGTTGATGTATACCATGGCTTTTTAGAAGATACTAAAATGATTCAAGTAATGTTGTTGTTGCTATTGTTGTGGTGGTGGTGATTGTTGTTGTTGTTGTTGTTGTCTGAGACAGGGTCTCATAGTCCTGGCTGGATTTGAACTTTCTAAGGATGAACTTGATCCCCTAATCCTCTGGCTTCATGCTCCTATATGCTGGGGTTACAGGCTGTGCCAGCATGCTCAATAATCCCAGTAATTATTAACAAAGATAAAAATGATATAAAATACATCATTTGCTTGCTCTTCAGTTCAGAGGCCTCTCAGGACAGCATGGACTATTTGGACATGTCCATAGAGATGAGCCAGAGGGGCTAGGAATAGTTAGCTCATTGCCGGTAACTGAACATTACACAAACTGCCCTGAGAACCATGGAAGTCATTCAGCTCATCAAAAAAGTATTCCTATGTACCAACATCTGAAATCAACACAGAAGACAAGGGACATCATTATGCTTTTGAAAATTAGCCATTCCATCCGCAGGGTCTCCCCTCAGCTGGCAAAATCACTGTGATCCACAAAGGGAGTACACAAATATTTCACCTTATCTCTTTCATTATTATTACTGTGTAAGCACATGCTCATGTGTATGTGAACCTGTATACATAGGTGCACATGCTCATCTGTTCAGAGGCCAGAGGCAGGTATCAGGTGCCCTCTATTACTCCCCACCTTATATTTGGACACAGGGTCTCTGATTAAACCTGGAGATCATGAATTTCCCAAGACCAACTGCTCATCTAGCTCCCAGGACCCTTCTTTTTCTGCCTCCTAGGCACACAGATTAAATGCATATTCCAACACATCCAACTTTTTCTATTGCAAGTGCATTCTGGAAATCCAAACTCATGTCCTCATGCTTGCCTGGTAAGACTTTCCAGATTTAGCTATCACCAGCCCTAATTAGATAATTCCTCAGTGCAGACAGGCAACCCTGGTGGAATAAGGCAGTTGGTTAAGTAAAATGTTGCTTTAATTCAATAAAGGTTTAAAGTGGTTTCCTTTTCGTCAGTGGGATTAAATACTGTTGTTATAAAACATCATAGGGGCTGGAGTGATAGCTCAGCAGTTAAGAGCACCGACTGCTCTTACAGAGGACCTGAGTTTGATTCTGATTCCTAGCACCCACATGACAGCTAACAATTGTCCATAACTCCAGTTCCAGGGAAATAGATGCCCTCTTCTGACCTCCGCAGGCATTGCATGACACAGGTATACTTACATACATAAATTCAGACACATAAAATAAGAAATGATAAATTAAATAATTTTAGAAATCATCAAGCAAAGTATATTTGGCAAAATCTTGCTGAACTATGCAGTTCTTAGCTGAGACCTGCAAGCTATCAAAGGAGACTGGTGCTACCTGGCTAATTTCTTCTTTGGATGTGTTCAGAAGCAGCAAGCAGATGTGAACCAGCATTTCACCCTGTGTGCTGCTAACTGAACAGTAGCTGTTTGTTCAAAGCTTCAAACTGTCTAGCCTCCATGCTCTCAAACACACCTCTTCTACTCTCTTCCTACACATGAGCTGCCCCATTTGTAAGAAGGCAGTTCATCATCCTTGGAAGGCCTGCCCTCTCTCCATATGTGACAGATGTGAAATATCCAGTGGCACAGATTAGTCAGAAATTATGCATTAATATCTTTGTTGCTGGCTATAATTTCTACTTTTGGCTGTAGATGAAATACTGAGATCCTCTTCCAAAAGAACCTACTCCCTAGTTCTCACCTTAAACTGAGGTTCTCTCCTAGATTTTTTGTGTGTTTGTGTGTATCGTGTGTGTGTGTGTGTGTGTGTGTGTGTGTGTATGCTCTCCTAGATTCTTTGTGTGTGTATGTCTGTATGTGCATGCTTGGTGCATGGAAAGGGGCCACAGGACAACCTCAGATACTGTTCCTTAGAACTCTCCCTTCTTTTGGAGACAAGGTCTCTGATTGGCTTAGAGCTTCCCAAGTTACCTAGGCTTCCTGCCAGGTGTGTCTGAGCTCAGCTTCTTTACTTGGATTCTGTGAGATCAAGCTCAGGAAGTCATGCTTACAAGGCAAGCAGCATACTGACTGAGCTGTCAACAAGCCGTAGTCTAGATTTTTTATTTTAATTTTGATTGATTGTAGGGCCTGGTGTCTCAGATGAAGCAGTCCTCTGTGAACTTCTCTAGAAATTCCTAAATCTGTGTATCAAATACAAATAAGGAGATTTTTGAAGAATAGGTATTATAGGGACCTCAACCAGCTTTCAGCCACAGCTCTGCAAAAGCAGAACTGGGAAAAATTCATTTTGTCCCATGTCCCGAGGAATTCCCCTGCCTTATTCCTTGGCCACCGACTTAGTGTGAAGCAGTTCATCCCGTGACGTCGGTAGTCAGAAGCAGAGAGGAATGAATTACTGCATGTAGGCTTGTGTTCTGCACAGCTCTCCACTCTTACAGTTAAGAATCCATGCACAATAGGTGGATTTCCCCACCTGATTAACCACATTAGCAAGATAAATCCCCACATAAAAGCCCACAGACGAACCTGATCCAGACAATGCCTCACTGAGACTCTCTTCCCAGATGATCCTAGAATGTGTCACGTTGACAAATTAGCCATGTCTACCTTGGACTACTGCAGCACTGAGGACCAACCTGGCTAAACATCATTACATTTAGAAATAGGTGTCACAGTGTAGGATCCCTACAAACCATCCTTCCCCGTCCCACCCCAGCCGGGGAACCTCTTGAGAACTTTACAGGAAAAAAAAGATCCTTCTTCATTTCCCCCTAAAATGGCTCAAAAAGACATAAGCATGTTCTGTGAATCTCACTTCAAAACGAAACAAAAGAAAAGAAGAAACAGGACAGCATGGGCCTTTTTATTTTTATTATTTGGCTTGCTCTTTGTGGTGTTAGGACTTGTCTGTTAGAGGCCTGAGTCCGGTGTCTAATTTTATATTTTTGATCCCTGAAAAATAGACACACAAGTCCTCTGGGAAAGGTGTTTTTCTCTGTATCCAGGAGACTTACAAAGCAGTTCTTCAAATTTCATCTTGCTGCAGACATTGCCTACTTTATTAGGTCTTTTTGTCTGTCCCCACCCCTGTCTGTGAGCTCACCTGCTCCTGTTTATAAAACCTATAAAACAATGTCTCTTTGCTGTTCTATTTATTTTTAAATTTTTACAGGACTCTTAAAGGATCATCAATCATTTCCCTGATGTTCCTTTAACAAAAAAAAAAAAAAAGTTTAGGCCACTTAGATGAAAATGAGCAACAGGCTATCTTGCAGATAAATGAGTGACTCCAGGGCCCGGAGGTCACATGACTAGATGGAGCTGCATTTGTAGCACAGGCCTTCTAGCCCTTTCATTCCCACTGTTTGATTGCTTTGCCTACTTCCTGCTTTTTGATATTCATGGCTGTAGATATAGCACTGGAATTCTATAACCTTCCCATTTAGTACTGTACACCACGTATTGCTTATCTTTCCCGTAATATTTCCTTTGTTCTCTCAGAGTTCCTGGATTCTACATTGCCCCTTATACAAACATTCAGAGATTAGAACAGGGACCCTGTCAGAACTCCATTCAGAGGGCAAACACCCTAGTCTACCGGGGCAAGCATCCAATTCCTCGCGGTGGGGAAGAGCAGCCTCTGTGATGGAGAGTAAAGGTATCACAGGGACAGAAAACGGAATCTGATTTCTTTTCAAGAATTCAGATTTCTATTGCCTCAGTCTCCAGATAGAGAATGGTTACCTTATAGAAAAGAGTAGTAGAGGCCATAGCCTTAACAGCCAACATTTGTATAACAACTTTCCCATGCTTCCCAAGCTGCTAGCTCAGTGGCTCAGGGTTCAATTGGTATGTCTTTCCAAAGACCTGATTTTTATCTTTGCTTAAAATATGTTTCTAGTTACTGGAACTTAAAGTAGAAAAAAGATGATCAGAAGAATATAATGTGTGTATGTATGTGTGTGTGTGTGTGTATATATATATATATATATATATATATATATATATGACTTTAATTGATGGGTAGTTATATATGTTTATGAGGTACAGATTCACACTTTAATATTTGTGTTGCAGGACCTATGTGCTATGAGACAAGCCAAGAAGGCCTTTCTTTCCTCCTGGAATCAATTTATTTATTCATGCTAATATCTGGCTCCATGAGATAGTTCTCAAAACTAGAACCTCTAACAAAGAAAGACCCAAGCCTTTTTTTATAGCCTTTTATGATTTTATACAGTCTGTTAGTTTCCCGTTACAGTTCAGTTTCTTTGTCTCCTATGTATGGTGACACACATGTCCTGATTGAATGCTCCTCTGGGCTACAAGAAGTGTGTATAGTCATTCAGGCACAGCTTTTGCTTTGTTCCGGTGGTGGGGGGATTCCTAACATAGCAGTACACATTATAGAGAGATTAAAGCTAGTTAAGCAATGGATCTCTGACCCCACATACTTTTGTTGTGAGAGACTTTAAAGTATACTCCCTGGAAATTTTGAAATGCATGCTATTATTACTGACTGTGTTCACCATGCTATGAAATAAACTAAAACTAATTGTTCATGTATAATTGAAAATTTATGACTCTCCTCACCTCAGCCTCTGGTAACCACCATTCTAGACATCTTCTATGAATGTGGTACTTTGGTTCTAATATAAGACATTATACAATATTGACTGTTGATTTTGATATAAAAGGAAATTATTATAGTCCCGGTTTTATGAGATAGGGTCTCATTTTGTATCCTGGGTTGGCTTTGAACTCAAGACAGTCCTCCTTGCTCAGCCTCCCAAGTACTTTTCAGGTATGTGCTACTCTTTCAGGCAGTAAAGTCATTTCATAAAACAGTCTGGAACTTCCTAAGTATATTGAAAAGTACAATTATCACATGATGCACTCCACACATCTCTGCATGTTTCAAATGTGTTGAGGAACCTTGCCCCTATGTTTACACTCATTACATCATTGATAGCTAAGGCATGAATTCATAGCAAAGGTAAAGGAAATGTGAATATATGCAGAATGAAGATATTACAGTTATAAAAAAGAAAATCCTCTCATTTGTGACCATGCAGATGGACCCTGGAGCTCTGGCTGCCTTTTAAATGTAGTATCACTAAATCATCTTTTGAAAATTCTCACTTTTCTCCTCCATTTCCTACAGAAGAATTGGATGCTTCAAATTCCTCCTTCCTTGACAGTTTTGCTATGTAAATTGATATGTTCTGAGCCTCCCCATGTCTAGCTGAGGACACATCCATCTCTGTCCTAAATGAACTAAATAAACTAACACCTCTCTCTCTCTCTCTCTCTCTCTCTCTCTCTCTCTCTCCTCTCTCTCTCTCATATCTGGCTTTCAAAACTGTGCTGCTGTTTTCTACTTTTAGATGAAAATACTTTTAAGTTCTTTTAAATGAGAACTAGAGGCCTTTAAAAGAACATTCCTTCATGGCCATCTTAATGGCATTTCAGAACATAGCAGTGGTTAGTGTTTGTGCTGAATCTGACATCTTCTGCCACACTTTATTTTAAATCTGGTTTACCTGTTCCATCAGCCCTCAGTCCAGCAGACATGTGGCTTCACCGCAGAGTGCACTGAGATAGGATGATCAAAGCTTATTCTCAGAGAGAACTGAGAGTTTGAATGAAAGCAGAGGTTGCACAGAATGCTTGGGAGCCCAGCTGAGAGCAGGAAGCTATTTGACCTCCTTACTGCTGTATCCACAGGACTCCCAGCGAAAGCATTAGAGCTGTTGTTCCAGATTTAGACTGTGAAGAAAGTGTTGTTGGAAATGTGTTGTCGTTATTGCTGTGTGGAGCTGCTGTAGAAAATGGAGTTCATCACATGATGATAAATAATTCTTAGAAACTTTGTTTTAGAGTCTCCTTAATGCTGTCTTCTTTCAAGTACTAGCCAGTAACAGGTGCACAAACAACAACTCAATGTGATTAATATCAATAGTTGAGGGAGAACAAAGTGCAATGTTATTTTGGCACAACCATTTCATGAATGTTTGATAGTTCAAGTATCTCTCCCAACACATTCGGACCCTCACATTTTGTACATGGATCACTTTATCACTTTTTGAAGGCCATTTTTAAGTCAGATAGGCTTATCTTTTGTGTTGTCTTGTTTGTTCTATGATATTATTCTTTATATAACTCTGCCCTGTACATTATTATGAATTTTATTAACATGTATTAATTGCACGAAACAATGGGTTTCATTATGACATTTGCATTTGTCTTCTAGCCTGTATTTATTAGAGGTGTGCACATGCAATATTATGTGTGGAGATTAGAGGACAGTTTGTGGGAATCTGCTCTCTCTTTCCACCATGTGAGTCACAGGGGTTGGACTTAGTTCATCAGGTTTAGCCACACATGCTTTCTGGCTGAGCCATGTCATTGACCCCGCGTTATGATTACCCCCAATGACCCTTCCCCTCACCCTCTTCTGCTGGCTTCTCTCATTGTACCCCTTCCACTTTCATGATCTTCCCTCCTTCCTTCCTTCCTTTTTTGTTTCTTCTTTCTTTCTCTAGAATTCACATATGAAAGAAAACATATTTATCTTTCTTAGTCTGGTTCATTTCAGTTGACAGGGTGATCTCTGGTTCCATCCATTTAACTGCAAACAACATAGTAGTGTTGTTCTCTATGTCTACATAATACTCCATTGTGTGTATACCGTGTTCACATTCTGTTTATCACTCGTCCAGTGATGAAGGGCACTCATCATTTCATATCCTTAAAACCATATCAAGCAAATACATTATGGCTTAATGTATAGACAACATGTCATTATACTTACTAATATACAATATTATATGGACTCAATACACAGATACTAAAAACTGGCAAGAGAAAAAGACATAGAGCATTTACAATTCAGGGCAGTTTTTGGGAGACTCGAGTCGCATTTCACTAGTGTAGCATGACACTTTAAAATTTTCCTACTGAATTAATACATCCATGAAACATTTCTCACTAAACCAAACATATTTATTTGAAAATCAAATATTATTTAGCACATATATGTGTTTAAAGGTTATGTAATGAGGCCTGTGGTGCTGGCACATTAGTTCTGATTCTGCATTTCTTGGTATCATTGGTGCTTCAAGCATTCCAGGAGTGAGAAAGAGACCAAGAGTGAGGTCTATTGTTCTCTACTCCCAGATGAACTTCTGAGAAGTCCTGTACTACTTGAATGAAATATTTGATTTTAATGTAATATTTCCTTTGATCAAGCAATATAATATATCTAAATCTTATAGATAGAAGTTGAAAAATAAACACATGCTTTATATTTCTTACAAATTTTTATCTAACATTTTTATGTACAGTGTTAATTGTAAAGCATGAATTCTCTTTGATTCCAGGCATGGGTCTGAGCACTGTGATGAAACAGAAAAGCCAGGCTCTGTGCAGATGGTAGACCCACCCTGCAGTACCCAGATGGCTGCAAACTCAGACCCCCGTGTCACTGCTGTGGTGACTAGTTTATACTAACTGGGTAAAATCTACCCAGGCAAATCAAATCGATTTGACTGTCTCTATGCTGAGCTTCTTGGCAGCCCCTGTTCAAAGCTGCCATCCCACAACATTTCCCCCTCGTGCCTGTGGAATCTCTGATAAATTCAGAACAGCGCTCTTACTCAAAGTACAGCAGAAACTCTTGGCATGCCTTATGTTTACCATTTCCTAAGGAATATGTTGTGATGTCCAGATTTTATAATAATAGAAATTTGGTATTTGGCAAAGAAAGGAATTTACAATATTCTAAAACAACCCCATAAAGCATTTATTTTCTTTATATGTGTTATTTTCTTCCTTGATAGTTACAGGTGAATTAGAAGTCTTTTCTCACCCTGTAATGAACAATTGAATTATATCACTTCAGGTTAACAGAACTCAGTTCAGCAGAACTAATGTTTACTCGCTGGGAAAAAATCTATATTTATTTTCTTTGACAACAAAATGAAATGATAGCAAAATTAATGTGTTTCCTTTACATAATTATGGCAGTAACCAAAATTAATTTCCTTAGGACTATAACTGAACACCTTGAGTTTTCTTAAGCCAGTTCAATTGGAAAAAAATAGCAAATTATTGAGTGTTTGGGAGGTTATTCATAGTATAGGAACACTGGATATCATGCAAGTGAATGAGTCACTTTTTTTTCAGCTGAGTGTCCCAACTCCCTTCCAAATATGGCTGAAAAATACATAACAAGGCGAGCATAGGTAGATAGAAATTTAGTTTTTGTAATCTTTGGGATGAAATAGTGTCAGTAACATTTGATCTAGTTAGAAGAGATCTACTTAATAGCATAATATTAACAACAACAATAATAACAATTCAATTAGAAAATGAAATGATCATAAGTTTTGGATAGACATTTCTCAAAGGAAGACAAACAGAAAGCCAATGGGTGTATTCAAAAATGGTCAGTATCAGTAGTCATCAGTCATTATTGTCATAAATAAAAGCCACAATGAGATATGACCTCACCCCCATCAGAATGAATACAGTCAGAAGACCATACATAACAACTGCTAGAATGGATTCAGAGAAAAGGGAACTCTTACACACTGTGGATAGAAATGGTAAAGTTATTATAGAAAACCTTTTGAAGGCTATATGAAACTAAAAATATATCCACACTTGATATGGGATTATACACACAGAAAATGAAGACACCATATACTGGATACCTGAAAGGCAGTGTCTTATAAAGTACTATCACTGAGGTCAAGGTATGGAAACAGACGCGAAGACAGTATATGTACAATGGAATGCCATATTTCTGAAAATGTGTGCAACCCTGTCGTTTGTGAAAGGACTTTGGGGATATTATATTAAGTGAAAAGAACCAGGCTCCAAAAAGACAAAATACATAATGGTCTTACTCACATGTGGTAAAATAGGAGTATACAATAGTTAATCTTGTAACAGTTGAAAATTTAATACCTCTTTGTGCAGGCCAGCCAAGAGCGGAGATAAGAAGGGGTTAAGTAAATTGCTACCATGTTACAATTAGAAATGGGGGATAAATTCTGATGTTTATGGAACAATGAGGTAGGTGAATATAGTTAACAGTAATGCACCGCATATCTCAAGAATATTTTTAAAATACATCTCCACCACAAAAATTAATCAAAATTTAGGGAGATGAATATGCTAATTACTGACTTGATTATTACCTAATGTCTACAGAGATCAAAGCATCACATTATGACTCACAAATATGTACAAATATTATGTCAGTCAAAAGTAAATTAATTTGAAAAATAAATAATGTGAAAATGATGAAGAAGGTATTTTACGTGGAAGGAATAGCATAAGATAAAATTTGTTATGCAGATATGCATGGTAACCTCAGCATGGCAAGTAAGACACCTGGATTTCATAAAAAGATTTCAAGAAAGAAAAATGTAAGCATAAGTATGCAAAAGAATATGAAAGTTGGATTACAGAAGTCTAGAACCGCTGTCTAAGAGAGGCATGCTTTAAGTTGAGGCAACAACTCAGTCAGTACATGGTTTGCCAGGCAACCATGAGGACCTGAGTTTTTCCGGAGCACAGCACGGAGGTCAAAAATCTGGGCATGATCATACACAAACTGGAGATGTAGAGATAGGCAGACCTGGGGCTCACTGGTAGGCAGTGTAGCCTAACTGGAAAATTACATACCAGAGAGAGAACCTGTCTTAATAAACAAGGTGAAACTAGCAAGATGACTCAATGGGTAAAAGCACTTGCTGTACAACCTGAAAAACCAAGTTTGATATCTGGACCCTATATAAAGGTAGAAGGACAGAGCCAGCCTCAAAGTTGTGTCTGGCCTCCACTCGTGAACCATGACACCCTTGCATCCACACATCTACACATATTATGTATACATATTCAATAATAGTAAAAAAAAATAGTTCTTTAATAAGGTGGAAAGTCCCGGAAAGAAAACACTAGATGCTACCCTCTGGCTTACACTGACACATGCATACACATGCACACACTCAAATGTATGCTTAATTCAGTAGGTGGATGTTCTCAGCAAGAAGGTGGTATCCTCCAGCCCTGGCAATGTCTAGGGTCACCCAGATGTCTGCAGTAGTGAGTGGCCTCTGAGTGTGTCTACTGGAGAAAGGCAGCCACAGGGACCTGCTGGGGTCCTTAGGAATGCCTACACAAGAGATGATAAAGACAGGGCCTGGTGAGTTGGCTTAGTGAGTAATGGGGCTTGCTGTGAAACCTGACAACACGAGTTAGATCCCTAGGACCGGCATGCTGGAAAGGTGAAACTAGAGTTACTCCTGAAAGTTGTTCTCTGACCTCCACATGCAGTGTGACATGTGCATTGCTACACAGACAGTCACACGTACACATAAATGCATGCAAGAAACAAAGTTTTAAAAGGAGAAAATGATCAAGAAAGTAGAAACGAAAAGAGAACAAACTATGGAAAAGAAATATGGGTAACGTGACAAGTGATTTGTTTCCAGAATAAGAAAAAGTGAGGGAGGCCCTGAAAATGCAGGATCTATGCTCCGATGAGGCATATTTATTCATAATTCACCGAGTAGATATCTCCAAGTGACGGTGATCAAATTCAGTGACAATGTTATCTTTCAAAACAAACATTTAACATTGTTTAAGATCTGCTGTGTATTGGCATTGATCCTAGGAAGTTCCTCTGTAAATATGTCTTCATCTGTTGCCGAATGTATTCCATAGCAGAGAAGTATAGTATTTGACTTAGTATTTACACCTGTCATAAATTCCTAATGGGAGTACACTACATTCCTGTTGAGGCTGGGCTTTTGTGTAATGTCTCAGGGTCCATTTGAATGTGTGGTCTTAACCAATAACTAGCATTGGCCTCCTTGGTGGTTATGTTTGCCCTTATATAGGGCATAACAACAACATTTAAAAACTTATTTTTAAAATGATGAGCTAGGAAGTTAGTTCTGTCAATAACGGTTCTTCTTCACAAGCTCAAGGACCCAAGTCTGATCCCCAGAGCTACAGAAAAAGTTCACCATTCTTGTAATCCCAGCATAGGAGACATAGAGACAGACAGATCCCAGGTGATCACTGGCCATCCAGCTTAGCCTATTCAGGAAGCTTCAGGTTACAGTGAGAAATCCTGGCTCAAAAACAAAAGCAAATCTCTAAAAGTAACGTACAAAAAAACAAAAAAATCAAAAACCCAACTAAGTCAAATAACTCTTGAGGGATGGCTCTTCAGGTTTATCTGTGGATTCCATATGTACAAAGGCATACATATATGCACATGCACACACATAGGCACACAGGTGTGTGCACACACATATAACAATTCTAAAAATGAAAAAAACATTTTCTTGATAAATGCAATTTGTTTATTTTGTGTTGGGATTTGGAATTTTAAGGGGTCATTTACCTTCCTTCCCTCGGCTATAATTCAATTTTCCCTCTGATACTGAATGCTAGGAAAGGACAGTGAGTGGGATATTTCACAGATCTCAGGACACAACTCTTAAATTGCCCCAGGAACTCCTGTCAGGGTGCTCTAAGACCTTAACTGTTATGTAGATATATTCCTCACTCTGGAACAGTTTGGTGTTAGGTTCCACACAGTTTATTATGCTAAGCAAGGAGATATTTCCATTCTTTAACCATGTTAATATTATTTCATTCCCATTCTGTAGAAAACTGCATTCTAGGTATTACAGGGAATACAAAGTTGAATAAATCACAGGCTTGCTGATTATGCTAAGCTGTGTGTGTCTTCAAGTTAATTATTGTCCTGAAATACACTGGTCTATTCATCATCTCTGATTTTAAATAGCTGCATTTGAAACATTGTGGTTATTCATGCCATGATGTGGAATAATGTGGATTTTTTTGATTAAGGTCAATTTGATTCAGATGAAATTTGATATATTATTATCTGATAAGAAATTATTAACTATCATAGGAAAAGAGATGTGTGTGCCTGGCTTCCAATCAACCTAAGGCTAGTTTCATTAAGCATAAGTTACAGAGGTTGATTCCTGCATATGCAGACTAATTTGATTGGACTGGCCACCCCCCCCTTAGACAGGTGGGAAATCTCACTAAGAAACACATTTTATTCTCTGATGCATTTTCAGGTCGTGTAGTTCAACCAGTGCTATATGCATATCTGAACTTAGGGTATATATCGTTTCATAAAAACAACAGGGAATATTACATACAGAAAGGTATACCTTATAGGCAAAGAATCTGTAATCCCTACAACCCTATATGTCTTTCCTAAAAACAAGTCACAGGGCTGGAGAGATGACTCAGTGATTAAGAGTTTTTTTTTTTTTTTCAGAAGTACCAAGTTTTCTTCCCAGCACCCATATTGTATGATTTACAGCTGTCTATAACTCCAGCTCTGTCCTCTGCAGGCAACTGTGAACACATGCCTTTCATACACACACACACACACACACACACACACACACACACACACACCGCACACACACACACACACACACACCGCACACACATATACACATAAATAAATAATATAAAATTTAAGAACAAGTCACATCAGGGTAATCTCTTCCTCTGTCAGTAATACACAGTAGGCTCAATCAAAGCCTTTAAACACTGTCATGTCTTGGTGGCTGTAGGGACTTTCTGGTGAATTAGTAACTGATTCAATCATTTAACTCAAAAATGTTTAAGAAAATGATCTCAAGGAGAAGAGTCAGAGTATTAATCTTTGGAATGTAAGAAAGTTTCTAGTCCAGCGGACACAAGGAAGTGGAGGTGCTTGGGATGGGCAGAGCGCAAGACAGCTGCCTTCAGTGTTTGAAGAACTCCTATGTGCAGAAAAGAAAAGATTGATTCTACATCACTCTAAGAATGGGTAAGGCATGTTTTTCCGTATTCAGAAATTTTGTCATCTGAATCCTCTTGAGCTGCCTCAGAAGTTCCCATGTCATCTCTCAAGATCCTGAATTACACAAGCATGGTGACTCTTTGAAACTAATGTTACAAGATATCAAGGCATGAGGTCAGCCTTTTTAGCTTCCTTCCAGCCCTGACATTACAGGGTGTGTAATTCTGGAGATATGCATTGATGCATTGGCCGAGACGTACATTGTTGCCACCATTATCATGAAAAATACCTGATCCTCAAATTCCAGGTTTTTTTCAGTTCATTTCATATATGAATTTATCTGAATAATGATAGGAACTTGGGGTTATGAGCACATCAAGTGGTAATGATATTCATCTCCAATGCCTTGTTTAATTTTTGTGTTATTTTATTTCATTTTACTTTACTGTTGTTGTTTCATTTATTTGGCTTTTTGATATAAGGTCTCATTCTAGCCCAGATTGTCCTGAAACTCACTACCTGACATACCGTATTAAAATAACCCTCCATATGAAGTTAAACAAAGTGTTAGTCACACTTCCTCTAATCCCTCAAGGCTTTATAATTTGAAATAGATGTGATTTTTCACAGAATATGTGGAAACTGGCCTGTCAAACATGCCACTTGATGAGTTGAATGACAACTCATTAAGACTCCACTTCTTCCTGTCATCTTAAAGATCTCATTTCACATTTCATGCTGGGGATATGAGGGACCCCACTTGCCTTATGGACCAAAGAAGCCTTCATTGCATCCACTGTAAGAGTATGCATGGATTCCCCCAACATAAGAACTGTGTGTCTCAAGAATCATTGACTTGTTAGATTTTTTAAGATTTGTTTTTAAAATTTATTTATTTATTTATATTTTATGTGTATGAGTGCTATACCTGCATGTATGTAAGTGCACTTGTGTTATGGATGGTTGTTCATCACCATATGGATGCTAAGAATTGAAACCAGGTTTTCGGCATGAGTAGCCATCTTACCTACTGAGCCATCTCTCCAGCATCAAAATTTACTTTTATGCATATATATGTGTGCCTGAGTATATGTATGTACACCACATGTTTGCAGTTGCTCTCAAGGGCCAGAATAGGGCATGATATTCCACTGGAATTAGATAGAAAGGTGGCTATGAGCTACCAGATGTGGTTGCTGGGAACCAAACGTGGGAATTCCATAAGAACAAGTACTCTTAACTGTTGAGCCATCACTCTAGTGCTTGTTTGTATTTTTTTATGTACATATCATTTCAGGTCAGTCTACTAGCAAAGATTCCATGTATCTGTATTTGGTTAGCTCCAATTGGAGATGTATTGCTTGTTAGAATCCTGGGTAAATATAGAACTCTAGTCCTGTTGTACAGGGCTTTTGGGTTTTGTGTTAGCTTCATTTCCACCATCACCGGCACATTAGTATTTACTGACAAACTTCTGTATAAATCAAGTGGACACCATCCATATATCAGAGTGATGAGTCTGATATAAAGTGAGTAGAAGCTGGAAACTAGCATTTACTATATATTTATTATGTGCCATGAATGCCCTGCATTGGCACCATTGAGCTTCCTAACAACACTGTCAGGATGGGGTTTTATCTGTAGTTCCTTTCAGAGAAGATTGAGTTGACAGAGTTTAAGCCAATGACCTCTTCTGACCTCCTTGAGCATTGCACAACACAGGTGAACTTACACATGCAGGTAATACACTCATACACATAAAAATAATAAATAAAATATTTAAAAAGTATTTTAAAGAAGTCTGTTTTCTATGACTTTCGAATCAATACTATTAAAGTTAAAAATAAAACAAAAATCAATGAAAATAAATAAGCAAATATCTAAAATCTAAATATTTAGATTTCTAAAATATCTAAAATTTAAAAATTTAAACAGCCTGATTATGAATTTTTATAATATAAATGATATATATTATACTATATTAATATCAACAAGAGAATACAAATAACAACAACAATGTGCCTATTTTTAAAATTGCATATTATCAGTAGCTGCACCTCAGCAAAATTGTTGAATTGCCCTCACTTTATAGGCATGAAACTTGAGCTCAAATTGATGTCACAAAAGATACATTATTTCATATGAATTATTATAAATGGGAATTAAGTTTAAACTCAGGTTCTCCTGAAGCCTTACATTTTTCTGCTTGCATAATTCCAAGGGTTAGACTCACCTCAACAGTCTTTGCCTTTCCAAGCAGAAGAGCTAATGGCTGGGGCATCCCCGAAAAGAGCTATGTACACCCTCCCTGCAGTTCTGGGAAGTCACTAGCAGAGATGGAGCAAGGGGAGCTCTTCCCTTTTCTAAAAGGGAAGACACAAATCCATTTGTCAGAATGGAAGAACACAGCCCAGTGGAGAAGTCCTGTCCTGTCTTCTAAATATAGGTACAGTGCCCGGAAATGATGGAACAGATACAGTAGGCTTTTAGGTTGAAACATGATGGAAGTTGTAGAGCGGTTATAGTAACAAGCCTGTTTGAATAGATGTATCTGTTGGTAGGCCTCAGAAGCTTTTTGTATGAAATTGTTCGTTCTATGGATTCCTAAAACAGTATGAATTGACACTGGTAAAAGAGGTTTACTGAGCAAAGATTCCTTTGAGAATTAGTGAATTTTGCCGGCAGCCCTTTATCCTCTCCATCTGATAGCAGTGATGAGACTGAAGGCCATGTTCTCAGGCTACTTGCGCCAGGGGCTTCTTCCTTATTCTTGACAGCCACTGACAGTCACTCTATGAAAGACTTTATTGCCCGTTTCACAGAGAAGAACACAGTTTCTAGAAATTAAAATCTTGGTCAAAGTCATCTGAAGCAGAACCATAATTTAAGTCACAGAATTTGTCTTTAAAAAACTTTTAAAGGGGAAAATAATTTTATATTTATAAAAAGTTTGAAGAACAGAGGAAAATAATGTAAAGAGGAATATATTACTATATTTGCTAGTTAATAATTTAGTTTATCACAGAGCCACACATTCCTGTCATACAATCCCCACCCCCCAAATCTTTCATTTATTTTGAGCCCTTTATTGAGTTAACTCCCAGGCATCCCAGTATGAACCACCTTGTTGAATATCCTAGTGAAATTCAGAACTTTAAATTTCTTTGAAATAGAAGACTATGCCACCTTGTAGTTTCATAATATACAAAGATTATTCATGAGATTAATACATAATTGAAGCTGGATTAGGAAGCATAAACTCTTTTTTATTTGCACATGGCTCTCTAAAATGATTTTGTTTTTTTCTGATTATTTTCTAAATATTGAAAGAAATTTGAAAATGATTTCTTTGGAGGGGGATAAAGTCTTATGTTCTTTATTCCTGCAGAGAAATCCTTTTTGAGTTGTTTTTCATTTTATGGTTTATTTCTCCATCAAATTATTGAGATCAAACTAACATGCAAGTCAGAGGTCCCTCAACTTTGAAAAGATGTGTCCAGAAGAGGGCAGACTTGCACGCTGGAAGGTTCCTTCATCCTTACGGGACATACATGCTTGCATGCTTGCTGATACTTAAAATAGCAATGAGAGAGATTTAATCATGAATTACATGCATCTCTCTCTTTCTTTCTTTCTTTCTTTCTTTCTTTCTTTCTTT
Organism: Eospalax fontanierii; assembly: GCA_035773235.1. NCBI lineage: Eukaryota > Metazoa > Chordata > Mammalia > Rodentia > Spalacidae > Eospalax > Eospalax fontanierii. The sequence goes on along the minus strand of CM069547.1, from coordinate 44,575,643 downwards.
CTTTCTTTCTTTCTTTCTCTCTGTGTATGTGTGATATGTGTTTGTGTGTATATCTGTGTATAGTGATTATGTGTGATGCATGTGTGTGATTTGTGCATATCTGTGTATTTATATATACAGTGTGTGTGTGTGCATTTCAGTAGTTTTTGGTGGTGTATTAGGGGAGATTACGCAGAGTCCACCCTATTTCTTCTGTGTCCTAATGACAAACCAAATTTTAAGTCACCAAGATTTAAGACACAGTAAGCTTATTTATCTTACTTACAGAGCATGGGTGATGGGTTATTGACAGAAACATGATGACCCCAGAGCGACACTGGAAAGTCTTCATCCTGCAAGGATGATGGCTTGCCATAACCCCATAGCCACATGGATGGAGCCTCTCCCAATTAGCCTGCTCTAGCCTGTGTACTCTAGTCCTCCGTGAAGTGTACACCCCCCAAGCCCTGTGAAGTTTGTCTAGGGATAGAAGCTGGATAATCAAGTAAAGTCCCAGTGGCCTTCCACACCTCCTCCTTTTCAACAAGCCCAGCTGTTAGAATATTTTGCAAGCAGACCCAGTTGGTCTTAGAAAGATGGCAGTTATTCTGCTCAGAGGATACTACCATACAATAGTGTGCATTTGTGTGTGTGCCTATCCGTATGGGTATGACTAACTATGTCACACATCTTTAAGCCAGGGGACAACATCAGGATTTGGTTCTCACTTTCCACCATGTTTGAGACCAGGTCTGTTTGTTGTTCCCTGTTATTCACGCCAAATTCGCTGCCCTCCAAGCTCTGGAGCTTCTCTTACACCCACCTCCCATCTTACCATGGGAACACTGGGATTATAGACACATTCTACCTTACTGGTTTTATGTGGTTCTAGGGATTCGAACTCAGGTCCTCACACCTATGTGACTGGTGCTTTGCTACTGAGAAATCTCCCCAGCCTGGAAGCCTTACTTCTCTTGACACAGGCTTTTTAAAGTAACATCAAAATCCAAAGTTTTACAGAAAAAAATATGCTACATTCAATGTAGTCCAAATACCAGACCAAGCAAACAAGCAAACAAAAATAAAAAACACCTTACTTATTTTAATGGTTTTCTAAAGGCAGCATCTATCTTCTCGATGTTTCTTAGGCTTAAAATATTTATCATGCCAAGCTTTTGTTTTTAGCTCAGGCATCGTCACCAAGAGAATGTTCAGGACTGAGTGCCTTTTAAAGGAAGGGATCTTTATAATGGTAAAGAACTTGTTCTGTAGCTGATATAATTGAATTTGCTCAGCTCCTGCTGGGGGTTGAAATCTACTGGCTATGATTCACTTCTGGAATGGACCACATACTTGAACGAAGTTCTTCTCGGTCTTGCCTCTCACATGGCAACCCTGCGCCTTTGTAACCCGGAGTCTTCTGATAGCTCCACCTCGTGGCAGCTCTGGGAACTAGAGTCATTTCTGGCATTCTCCTGCCATGGTTATAAACAACTCTGATAAGGATGTCGCGGGGAGGAGGGTTGTCTCTTTGTGATACTAATGAAACCTTTTTCCTTATCTTCATCAGTCTTCATATTTGTGTATTTCTATGTTAGAGAACATTATGTTTTTTCCAAGGGTTAGAGGTCTATAGTTTATAATATAATTTGAGAACCTTGTTAAAAAATGTTTTTAAAACCAATAAAGAAGCATTAGCTATTATGACTCAGGTAGGAGCTATAATGTCAGGTAAGAGCTATAATTTCTAAAGCCTAAAGAAATTAGACTGAATTTCTCTCCTGTCTCTCTAATCCATCTCTTTTTTCTCTTTCCCTTTTCCTATCAAGTACAGACCATTTTTTATATGTGAGCTTTAAAAGAAAACACAGAAACAAATTAGCACTTTGCTTACCTATTTCTTAAGTCCTTTTATTTTTTACAGAGTCTCCCTAGTCCCAACCTACTTGAAAGTCAGACTGGCCTTGATCTCACTGAAGTTCCCCTGTCTTGGCCTCCTGAGGGCTGGGATTAAAGACAGGCACCATCATGCACCTCGATTTTCCTAAATTCAGAGACTGTCATTGGACAAAAGGGATTTCATAATCCCCCTCCTTGGTTCTTATTTTCTCATTCAATGGATTCCCACCCCCAAAAACAACCATCAAGAATTTGAATACAAGGAGGTTTCTTACTCAGCTTGTTGTCATTGGCAACCTTACAGTCCCATGATGTAGCTATTTATTTTAAATAATCATTTTAAAAATTTGAAATATAAGCCCATTCTTCTGTATTCTAAGTTCAAATTTACCAGCCTGACTACAAAAACTAACAATCTTATCTCACATTTTTATAAAAGAAATTATTATCAGAGATTCAAATAAACTTAAGAATGGTGGCTGAGAAACCAGCCTGCTTGTGAGCTGTGGGAAATCTCCATGACCAGGAAGACATGGATCTCGGTTGGCATTCTGCATTTAATGCTGCATGTACATGCCTCCATTTATGAATTCTTACCATATCTGCACACACCTCCTCTTATTGATATAATTCCCTCACTGTGGAAATCATATGTACTTGCAAGGTTAATGTTACATTGCTATCTTTCAAACACACAGTGTTGTCATCAGGTAGAATATAAGCACAAAAGCAAACGCAATGAAATTAAGCACTGAGGAGATGCTGAAGCCTGAGGTTAGTTCCCTTTACCAAACGGGAGACTAAAAAATGCTTGAGTGGCTTATAGTCAAAGTGGGAAGCAGCAATCTTATTGTAGAATTAATCAGGAAACACGAAAGCTCATTAACAGAGGACTATATGTCTCTCTAAGCAAATCAGTGATACTCAGTGTCCTATTCATGTTCTGCTTTAGATGTCTTTGAGAGAGTTTGGCCTTTGCTGTTGTAGACATTCTGTTGCCTTCTGAGACTCATTCCATTATGATTACAGAATGGCACCCTTAGTTATGGTGGTTGTGCTACACATCTTCCTCACTATATTATACAATTACAGGATGGGATTCCAAGCTGTGGTGCTTGTGGTACACATCTTCCTCACTGTGTAACTCAGATTTTTATAGCTATGATTTTAAATGTTCATAGTTATTGTAAGTGTAAAAGCAACATATTTCAGAATTAGTTAAGTGGTTACAGTGATTAGTGTTTGATCCTCAAAAATGTCAACATCTTAATTCTGCTCCCTTCTCTCAGCTAGATAGGAGGAACCGAGGTACAGAGAGGGCAGTGAGAATCAGTTTCCACCAGACTCTAAAAAATATTGCATTACTTTTATTTTATGTGTGAGTGTATTGCCTACCTGTTTGTGAGTGTGTTCATGTTGTGCAATGCCCATGGAGTCAGAAAAAGGCTTCCCCTGGAATTGGAGTTACAGACAGTTATTAACCACATTGAGGGTGTTGAAAATCAAACCCAGGTCCCCTGCTCTTAACCACTGAGCTATCTCTCCGGCCCCTCCATCAATCTTTAAAGATGGACAATTAGCCCTTTGTTTTTACACAGCTTTATTATATGAATAAGTATATGTAATTTAGAGCCTAAATATGAGCATTAACTTATAGTTGTTTATCTTTTAAGTTTCAGAAAAGAAAGTGCCAGACACCAGCCAAGTATGCTCCTCACGCCTGGCATTCCAGCTCTTGGGGGCTCAGGCAGGAAGACTGCTATGACTTGAGGGTAAATGTGGCTACATAGCAAGAATTTGTCTCAAAAAAAGAAAAAAATAAAGAATCACAATGGCAGGGTTCTGTTTATACCAACATCCAGAACAATATTTCTCATACATACAAGAAGATTCATAGTATAGGAAATTTGGAGACATGCACTGTACATCTATGTATGTATGTGTGTGTGTGTTTGAAGAAATTTGTTTCTGACAGAAAATTTTATTATATATTTAGAAAAGGAATCAAAACACAAGAGGAGGGATTGTTCTAGTCACAGTTATGCACATAAATTATGACCAAAACCACAGGTACAAACATTATCATAATGTTTTCATACGGATAAAGCATTTGTTCTTTGAATGAGATGGTGACAGTACCATAGAGATTGCCACAGCATGGCATTTACCAACTTTTTAAGAAGTGTCACCTAGATCAATTTAGGGCACAATGTGTAATAATGTAGTTACTACAAGACTGTTAGAGTCACTGTCAAATAATTTTCAGAACCCAGAAATCAGATAAATTATATTTTAATTGGCTTTCAAAGATGAGCTGAATAAGTAGATGAGGTAGATTGGTCAGAAGCCTATCAATAGCCTCCATGCTCTGTGACTCCTGACTTAAGACCCGGCAGCTGTCTCTGGTGAACACTATGGTAAAGCAGTGCAGGAGGACTTAGAGTAACAGACAGACCCCTCAGCAGTCGCATGTCCTGAGCCAGTGGAGGAGCAGAAGCATGGCTTCCATTTTCTTGTATAATTTTGTCAAAATAAATAAACTGGATTCTTAGCTGTTCGAATGTTTAGACATGGAATACACTACACTTTTGGTAGCAGTTATTTTTAAATAAAGATTTCAAGCCCAGCATCTAGGTGTTGATGTCTGGATTATAGCATCTACTTGAAAATCTAGACTTATACATCTTAAGATTATACATTCTAGCTAAGTTTGTCTTTTTAAAATCTGTCTCTCTTTTCTAATTATTTACCTATTACAATAGACTTCAATGATCTCTATTTCAATCTCTCTCTCTCTCTCTCTCTCTCTCTCTCAATACAGGCCTCACTGTATAGTTCTGACTAGCCTGGAACTCACTATGTTGATCAGGTTGGCCTCAGACTTAGAGAGATTCTCATGCCTCTGCTTCTTGAGTTCTTGAGTCCTGGGATTAGAGACATGAGGCACCATCCTCAGTCTACTGATTCTTCTGTTAATGTGGTTATAAAATAAATATTTAGAAGTTGTTTCCTATGATCTGGAATACTTTTTCCTTAATATTTCTGTATTCTCTTACAAAGCTAATTTCTCCCTCTTCATCCCCAAAATGCTCATTTCCTTGGGAGTTTTATATTTATTTTACATATTTGTTTTCCTTCTTTATGAAATCCCAGAGTAAAATGTTTGTCAATAAGCCCCATTTGAAAACTATTAGAATCAAAAGTTCAGTAACAAGTCTAGACAGAGACACACATAACTTAATGACAGTGTCTGTCTTTTTGTTTTTGAGTCAGGATCACATGTAGCCCAGACTGGCCTTAAATGCTCTTTGTAGCCTATACTAACCCTAAACTCCTTGTTCTCAAAAGAAGAGCTATTGTTTGTACCTTCTTAATACTAGGATTACAGACATGCAATATGTGCACAGATATGATTATGTATGTATGTCAATAATGACCATAGAAAATAATAGGAAATGAAAGAAAATTCCATTTCATAGAATTTTGAAGCCATGATTTTATTTTCAAACATATGCATGTTGCTGATTTTTCTAACTTATTTTGACTTGTCTAATGTGTTTTAACAATAGTTAAGACTGAGTTCTATGTTTCTTTTTATAAACTAGAGCCTGGGATTGCATTATATTACATTGCTTTACATTTAGGAGCATAAGCATATGAAGTCTAAGAATAAACCTAGATGGAAAAAAAATTTTTTTAAATCCTTTTCTAGGAATTTCCTACAGAGTTTCTGAGAAGAGAGTTTGTTTGATCTGAGGTCTGTGGAATGGTTGGAAGACTCTGTTCCCAGAAGACTTTGCTTATTTAATGAAAATTAAAGTACCGGGCACAGGATATACCTAAGAGTTAGGGGTCAGGGAGGCCCCAGAGGCACCCAGAACAAGACAGGCTATTGCCATATCTCTTGATTGCCAGCAATAAGAAAGTGATAAGTTCCCCTTGCTGAAGAGGTCACCTACTTTGATTGTAGTACATCCAGAAATCATCTTAAAGTGTATAGAACGCCCCCACCCCCCGCTGACTACCTTTCATAGTGCTGGAAGGTGATAAGCAAGCTGCAGAGGAAGAAAAGACAATCACTGGTCTAACCCAGAGCTGCATCCTGTGTGCTCAAACAGCATCTTGCCAAAGCAGGATGTGCCCCCGATGCAGTAGTGGAAGGACAGTGTGGGAGAAGCCAGCCACACTCTCATAAGATCTGAGGGCTGCTCCACAGGACACAGAGTTCATAGCTAGTGCTGTAAACCTTGTCAAAAGCCCATGACGGAGAAGATCATAGCCCTGTGGAGTGGGTGAGAGGCTGGTGTGCCTACTAGTATTGTTGCAATGAATGGTCATGTTGTCGTGGCCTTGTTAGTATTTATGTTTATACCATGGATTTGTGCTGCTCTCACAGACTGTTCAGAGAAGCTTCTTTTTGAAGTATATAGTGGTTAATGATGCCTAACTGGCCAAAATGCCGAGAATAAGTGACTATGTGTGCTCAGTGGTAGATGGGTCATTTACCACAACCTCCTCACTTCTAAGACTCAGGGAGCATGGAAGCATAGTCAGAAAGAAAGCAAGAGCCAGACAATAGGAAGAAGAGCTCTGAAATGTTGTCTTCTGGACATAATGGGGCTGATACATAGCAGCTGTGGTTCCTTACAGGAGACCTGCTCAAGATCAAGCCAGTCAGCATGCAGTATAGATGAAGGAAAATCTTCTGAATCCATCAAAAGAGCTGTGGGTAGTTGATGGCTCCTGAGTGAGGGGCGTGCTGGTAGGCCACCCATTCCCCAGTAGATGGCCCTGTATCCATTTACGTGTGGTCAGCACTAACTGGGCTCAATGAGCTACTAATAATCTTTTCTTTAAGTGGATACTAAGCTGGAGGGAGATGGGATTGGTAGGTCCTGGAAAGTATAGGAGGGACGTTGTGGGGGACTGATGGGATCAGAAGACCTTGCACACATGTACAGATTTTTTTGAGGGGGTGCCAAAACCCAGGACTGAACCAGGGACATGTATGAAAATTTTATGAATAACTAAAATTATCTTTTGGAAAAGTGAATACATGCAGTTAATTTGATAAGGAAATGAGGATGTGTTAATTTGTACACTAGTAGATATTTCTCTTTTAAGAAACACATTTGCATTTAAAAGGAGAACTTTGGAATTCCTGATTTTCCCAAAGGAGTAAGCCTTACAGTAAGAATTTTAAAAGCCACAGCAGGTCACTCACCTTAGGACATAGATTCAGACCTGGAACAGCAGTCTTTTGCATCCCCATTTCTGACTAGCTAGGTGACTGCCAGATCCATCTCACACAGAACCTGCAGACCACAGCACTGTTCTCGTTTCTGTCATTTAGATCCACTTTCCTTTGCACCATTATTAGAAACTCAGCGCTAGCTTCATTAACTTCTTTCTCAAGAACAGTTTTGGTTTGCCCAAATCCTAAATCTTCACTGTCTTTTACTCATTCACAGTATTTCAAGAGAGCACAGTATTAAACTAACTACAATGTCTGTTGCTTCTGTGCTGCTCTGTTTTCTCCTTCTCCTTCTCCTTCTCCCTCCTCCTCCTTCACCTCCTCCTCCTCCTCCTCCTCCTCCTCCTCCTCCTCCTCCTCGTCCTCCTCCTCCTCCTCTTCCTCCTCTTCTTCCTTCTCCTTCTTCACTGGGCTAAGAATCTGTCTAACATATTTATTTTTTCAAAGAATCACTAGGTTCATTGCTATTGTCTTTCTATTTCATTGATTTCTGCTCTGATTTTTATTATTTCTTCTTGTTAAGTATGGGTTTGGTTTGTTCTTTCTTTTCCACATTCTTGAGTTGTAATATTAAGTCGTTTGTCTGTCCTCTTTCTAAATGTAGGCACTTAGAACCATAAATTTCCTTTTTAACATTGCTTTGACTATGTCCCAGAGGTTTTGTTGTGTTCTGTTATCATCTTCATTTAGTTACAGGAATACTTTTCTTTCTTTCTTGATTTCATATTTGATTCATTAATCATTCAGAAATGTGTTATTTAGTCTCCATGAGATTGTGTAGTTTACGTTAGCTTCTTTTGATGATGATTTTAAGTTTTATTTCTGTGATAGAATTAACATTTATTGCTATGATAGAATTCATGGAATACTTTTTTCTTTTAATTGAGGTTTCTTTTGTGTTCCAATGTGGTCCATTTTAGAGGCATTTCTCTACGATGCTGAATAGAATGTATATTCTTTGGTGATTGGGTGGAATATTCTGTAGATGACTAATATTCTGTTAGGTTATTTGATGTATGATATCATTTAACTCAAATAGTTATCTGTTTATTCTTTGGCCAGGTAATCTATTGGAGAAAGTGGTCTCTTGAAATCACTTATTATTACTGAGCTGTGGTTAATCTGTGTCTTGAAGTTTAATAGTACTGTTTTTATGAAATTGGGTGTACCAGAGCTTGATGCATGTATGCTCATAATTGTTATATCTTCTTGGTCAATTGTTCCCTTGATCAGAATGAAGTGACTTTATCTATCTCTTCTGATTGATTTTAACCATGAAATCTATTTTGTCAGATGCTAGAATAACAAGTTCCATTTGTTTCTTAGTGTCATTTACTTGGAATAATTTTTTCTAATCTTTCATCCTAAGGTGGTAACTCTCCTTGGAATTAAGATGAGTTTCTTGCAGACAACAAATTTTGTTTCTTAATTTATTCAGCTAGCTTGTGTCTTTTGATTGGGGAGTTGAGAACTCTTGATATTTAGAGTTCTTATTGAAAGGTGTGGATGGGTTACTGTCATTTTCTGTTTGTATTCTTAATCTTATTTTGTGATTCTGTACTTTATACCTCCATTTGTTTTCTTTTTGTAACTTCTTGAGTGTGGTCGTTTCTTTCTTCAGTCCTCTGTATTACTTTGAGTATCCTTTATAAGTCTTCTGCTGTGGACATTAATTCTTTCAGCCTATTTGTATTATGGGAGATTTTTCTTTCCCCTTCAACTAGGATAGACAGTTTTGCTGTGTAAAATGTTATGGATTGGCATCGATAGTCATTTACATTTGGGAATACTTTGGTCTAGACTCTTCTGACTTTTATGGTTTACACCAAAAAATCTGCTGTGATTTTGATAGATTTTCCTTTATATGTGACTTGCTTTTCTCTTACAACTTTTAGTATTCTCTCATGATTCTATATATTTTAACATGATATGTCATGGGGGGCGGTGAGCTCTTTTGATCCTGTATATCTAGTGTTCTGTGTAATTCTTGTTTTTGTATAGGTTTGTCTTTCTTTAACAACTTAGGTAAGTTTTCTTCTATAATCCTGTTGAAATTCTGGTCAAGGCCATCGACTTGGGATTCTTCTCCTTCTTGAATGCCTATGACACATAGACTTGGTCTTTCATGGTGTCCCACTTTTCCTATATATTCTATTCCTGTGTTTCTTTGTCATTTTCTTTGCTTGGGTGATTTAGTTCTTCAATTTTGTCATTCAGTCTTGATGATCTGTTTTTCATTTCATTCATTCCACTGTGAGTCTTGTTCCTGTCACTTCAAATTAGCTTTTTGAATTTTTCATTTTCATCTTAAGTTTTGCTTCAATTTTCTTCAATATTCTATCTCTTTTGGAAATTCACTTTTTAAGTCCTGAATTGTCTTTGTCATTTCATTGAGCCATATATTTCCATTTTCTTGAACTTCAGTCAAGAGAGTATTCCTATCCTGTTTGCATTCTTTGAGTTGTTTTTGTGTTCTTTTTAAGTCGTGAATTCTTCGTTCATGTTTATGATTGTTCTTTTAAATTCTGTGTCCTGGGGTTCCTCTCGGTAGTTACCATTGTAGTACACATCCATAGGACTGGTGGGGTGTGAGAGTTATATATATATATATATATATATATATATATATATATATATATATATACACACACACATAAAATTTGCGTTTTTGCATTGTGGTCTGAGCATATTTTTTTTGGTGTGTTTCTAGTATAAAATTCTAGCCTGCCTTTGTTTGTTTACAGTTTGGTTCTGTTCATACTTTTGAGGTAGCTTAGTTGCAGTTTGGTTCTGTTTATATTTTTGAGGTAGCTTAGTTGCTTTCTGATCAGTTAGTTAGTCTGTGCTTCAGGTTCTAATCTTTATTTTTCTATTGGGTGGTTCCAAGGTGACTAGTCAAGAACTCTCCAACAGGGTGAAGGGCCTTAGGCCAAATTTGAAACTATAGGGGTCCAGTGGCTGGGTTCTAGCAGGCTAGTCAGGATGTCTCAAGAAGAACTATAAGGAGGATGCCTAGGGCCGAGACAGGGTGGGACAGTATGGGGAGAGAGAATGTAGCTGGTCAGTGTATAGCAGAACTGAAACACAGTGAGGGGTTCGATTTACCAGGGGAGTTGAGAGGTCTGGGTAGAGGGAGGGATGAGGGGGGTGGGAGGGTTCCTATGTCCAAGGCAGGAATCCTACTTGTTATTTCTATTCTGAGTCCTGAAATTGTTGGGATACCTCTACTGCTGCTTCATGAGCAACAGCATGCAGCATCTCTGTGATGACACCCACAAACAGTAGGAGTCTCACAAAGTACACATTACAGGGGCACCGTAGGCGTTCAGACCTTGAGTCCTGCGTGCATCTATTGCTAAACCATACAGCAGATAAGGAAAGCCGTTTTTTCAAAAGAGCCAGAAGTTCTTAGAGTTCCTGTGGTCCACCTTTTCATATTGGAATTCACCACAAAAATGATTTTTTAAAAAAGCCAGTACATCATTTATTTAGAACTCTGCTCTGGGCATAAGTTCTTTATATTGATTTCTTCATGTGGCCATCACTCAACAGGAAGACAAAGAATGGTTATTAATGGACTCTCACAGGTGGAGTCCCTGAACATCAGAGAGGATCACGGCCCTGTTCAGGGTTGTGCAGGCCAGAGACCTGTCACATGAAAAGGGCTTGAGAGAAATCACTTAGAATTGGCACACAGACCAGGAACCCCAGGACCAGGAAAGTAGTACTTTGCCTCACATCCAGTAGATGGCAGAGATAGCCCTGATCCACAGCCTCCAATGGAGGGATGGCTGCTGAAAACAGAGGAAATATAATATGTGGATAGTAATTGATGATGAGTTCTTAAAGTTTCGCCATATAGACTGGTACCTTGATGGTGGGAGTAGAATGCCAGGGGAGATGGTTGCTTTTTCTCTCTCATAAAGAAAAGGCTCAGCGACAAACATGGTCTTGCTGAGAGCCCCGGTTGTCATCGGTAGCGCAGGTTCCTTCCACCTGTCAACTGACATCCTTAGCACCTACTCCTTTCTCAAGGTGGGCCTCATTCATATGTATTTGAAATATGCCAGAATCTTGAACACATGAAGATAATTCTAGAGTGGAAGAGTGAAACACTTCAAATTATGTGCCTTAATCGTAAGTAGCTGCCATATTTTATGAGTAAAGAAGGGTAAAGACAATGGCCTCCAACCAGAATGGCAGCCCTGTTCTGAACATTTCATTAAACAGTACTAACAGCACATGAACACACACTTTATTCAAGTTCACTGTGGTTCATGAACTAGAATTTGAGGACAGGCAAATGTATTGCCATCTATAGAAGGACAAAGATCAGATGAAGTGACTTTGTTATGCCTGATTAATGCAATCCCCAAGAATCATCACAGAGTCCAGAGCGCATGCAAAAGGAAAAAAAAAAAAAACATTGTTCCATGCAGAGAGCCCTGAACTCAGGAAGTGTCTGCTATCTTCAGGGCCACAAGGTTCTGTTTTTTTCCTTATAAGGTCTCAACATGCTCTTCCTTGTCTGACATGCCCTGGCTTGTCTAATCTATAGCCTTGTGGCTGCAACTGAAAACTTACAGCAAAAGTTGACAAAATGGAGAAGTTAGCCTCCAGCCTTCAGATGGAGTCCAACTTAAAATGGAGTCACTCTACCTGGTTCCCCACAACTTAATATTTTTACCATGTCTCCAAAAAAGGCTTGTTTGTTTTATAACTATTTATATTTTTAAAGTAATAGTACTTTGCATTGTAATACATTAAAATTAAATGTTTATTTTCTCATCCTACAAACAAAACTGCTTTTAACAATTGATAGAAGGTGGCATTGTTTTTCTAAATAAATGTTTTATTTTAGTATTCTTTTTCTGACTAGAAGTAGATTATTCACCTATCCATTTGAAAGCAGTAACACACTAGGTTATTTTGGTTTGCTTTTTAAGTAATAACCCCTTGCTTTCTTCTTTAACTATTTTATTCCACGTAGGATGCTAGATCTTATGGTGTACTACTTAAGAAGTCAAAAGTCATACCCTCTCAGATTCTAGAAAAATTAGTGTATTTGCACATTCTTTAGTTGAATATCCATCATTTCCCTGTAATGGAACAATAGCTACCAGTGATCAAGAGAGTCTATTTTAGGAGACTCACAAGTGACCATAATGTCTCCCGTGCTGTTTTAATTTTACATGGAACAAACCATTGTTTTTCTCATTGTTGTGACCAAAATACCTGGCAAAAATCTCACCTGAAGGAAGGAAGGCTGTGTTTTGGTTCCTGGTTTCAGAGTATGTCGTCATCATGGATGGGGAGGCAATAGGGAAAAGCTCAGTCCTGGCCCTGGAAAGATGCGCGTATCTTATTTGGTGGTGGACAGTAAACACACAGAATAGGCTGAAACCAGAGGTGGTCGAATCCTTCAAGGCTTCCATACTAGTCAACTTCTCACAGCCATTTCCTACTTCAAGGCTGTAGAGCCTTCAAAATAGTGGCAAGCTCCCGGAAGTTGAGAGACAGTCCAAAGAAACACAGGCTCCACCTTTGACAGCCAGACTACTGAAACAATGGAATCTAAAGAATGAACCTTCCCTGGGAGCCTCATACTGAAAGGATGGGGCTGAGGACTATAGCCAGCTAGAGAACTTGTCTTCCAGGAAGAGATTTCACCCAGTTTTAGAGGTTGTCATATTACCTTGTCTGACAGACTGGAGGTGAGAGAATCATAGATCAATCAGTAGGGGCATCACACCTTGACCAGGTCTGCTTAGTCAATCATACCTTTTGTCCTTTATTTAAATCTAAACCTCAAGTCAGTATCCCCAAAGATAGATTTGGGAGTCTCTGTGCCTCTTTTTCCTCCTTCCAATATGGCTTCCTTGAGTAAAACCTCTTTTCTCTTCTTTGCCCTTATCTTTTTTAGTTGGTGTATTGGGGATAAATGGCCAATCCTACTTGTAGGACCCTGGACTTCTACACCAAGGGCTTCAGTAACAGTTCTATAAGGTTGAAACTAAGCATACAAAATTTAAACCTATAGGTCTCATTTCATATTCAAACTGCAATAAGCAACAAGATGATATATAGGATGGTTTTTAAAGGGACTGGGTGAAAAGAAAGGAAACAACAATGAGGGAGAAGTCCCTGGCAGGAGAAATAATTTAAAACATCCTACCTTGTTAGATTGATATGCAGAATCCTCTGCATCTATGTGGTGTGATTCTCTGTGCTTGCAGATGATAAAATCAAGATCCAGAGAAACGTGCACAAAATTTCAGAAGCAATAAAAGTCAAATGGGACCTAGACTGAGGACTGTTGACTCTCCCCATCACAGTGAGGTGTTCCTGGGCACGAAGTTTGAATTTAGCCTCCCCACTCCATTTCATATTCAACACAGAATGAGCTGAATGAGCAGCACTTCACAGTATTAGAAACACTTTGAACCTCTGCGGCTCCCTGGATTAGGGCACAGAGCACGGAACTGAGAGTCTGCTGCTTTGAACTGAATGCCAAGTCTATTATTTTCTCTGATAATGGAGGTTGTTTTTTTTAATGGAATTTTCCCTCAAACATACATATCAAAATATATATCTAAGTGATACCAAGATAAATGCCTTGTATACTCCAATATCAAACACTGCAAAACTTCAATTAGCCAGAACCTCGTGGTCCTCCATTATAATTTAATCTTGCTTTTTCCTTTCAGAGGAGAAATTGTAAGATAGAAACATGTTATCAGACAAGCTGATCGCATGCCAGGCTCTGTGTTCTGAGCCCCCGTGGTGGGAGCCCCACTGTGGTAAGAACTCTTTGTTACTCTCAGGAAGAATGATATCCCTTGGGAGCTTATAGTTGAAGTGTATCAGCAAAGATTTATTTCAAAAAGTTATTTCCAGGGTCAACACACAATGAAGCAAACCCTCTATTGTTCTAACAGAGACACCAAAAACTAATATTTACAGCAGTGGCCCTGGGCAGGGACAATACTAACCTTCAAAGACAGATATAATTATGCTGACCCAGGAAAGCAGTTACTAATTTATATATAAATAATCAAGTATCCAGTACTCTATACCTTACAAATCCTGCTGTAATAAGTGTCTAGCTTGTATAAATTATATTTCATGGTGATTGCATTATCTAAGGACTTAAATTAATACCACATTGCACTTTAAATCTTAAATAAGCACAGACCACTTTCTGACTTTTGTGATAATCTTCAGTTTGTTAAATTGCATTGCTTCCTGAAAAGATTTATTCTCAGTTTCAGTGGAGGACCTGACTTTCTAATGAGTGCTTTCTTTTCTTCCCTCCAGAGTCCATCACTAATATAGATTAGAAAGCTTTGTTTTGCAAATAGTTGGACCACATTTCCTACTTAAGTTTGGATGGATTCTGTGTCAAATTGGATTTGAAGATTTATTTTCTCGGTGTTGTAGGTTTGGAGTTCTTGTTTTCCTTCTAAGTTTCAAAAACAAACCCATATATCCTCATGATGCAGAGAAGTACTGACCTAGCAAGTAATGCTCTGAGACAATAACTTCTGTTAGCGTTATAAAACAAGACATTCAGAAAAGAGGCACCAACATACAGGGTATAGTCCACTACAGAACTTGCATGTCATCAACTTGGTTACAATTGTAGTTAAATTTCTTTCAACCAAAATCAGCTATTAATATGGTTATTTGTCAGATGCTTGCTGTCTGTCAGACTACTGTTAATGACATTAAGTTTCTCTCAGGTTCTGGGTTCTGGAAGATGAGGATATGGAATGTTTTATAGAATTCAAGCTTTCCCTATGAAATTGATAACCCAGCAACCGACTGATGAGGAGCTTGTGGCATGAATTAGATTCTAAAAGTGAGGGCAAAGGGAAAGAGCCGGGAGGACACTGAACAGACAGTCTGCAGTGGACACGGACAAGCGGATTTGCTGCAGTGGAAAACCATGATGAGGACATGTGGGGATGAACTTTAAACTCAGTCACCCCAGGAATTGTGAAGGCACCGTAGATTGTCAAGGTGACAGAGGTGCCGTGTTTCACCTGCAGAAGGTTGTGCAGGAGTTTACAAGGACCTATTTGTCACATTACACAATGGCATTCATATGCCACAGGTTGAAAAAGACGAGATTTAATCATAGTCATTCATTATGGAGCTCATTTTTTTTTCGTGGTTTTGGTTTTGGTTTCAACAAGTTGGTACCTTATATTTCAATATTTCATTCACTGTTCCCAGCACAAAGCTATGCAAAGAGCACATTAGTTATATCCTTAGATGCCAGCTGGTTGACCTCAGTGTTTCTCATTAAATAACTGAAAGAAAATGCTTATTTATCTTGCCTGTGAGTGCGAATAAAAGGAAGGCCATGCCATTTTGATGAGAATACAACCCAATTGCCAGGAACAGGCTGCTTGACTTAGTCTATTCATCTGTAAAATGGGGGGGAATAATGCTACCTACCTACTTTGAGCTGCAAGAATGAAATGGATTCCTACAAAGTAAGCACTTTGATCAACAGGTGGCACACCGTCGTAGCTATTTTTGTTAACCAAGGCCTTAATGTGAGACAGCTAAATAAATACTGGCAGCTACTTAGGAGGAACCGAAGCCAGTGTATCCAAGTGAAAACGACCCATCTGCCTATTCCATAAAGGTAGCTGATGGCTGTTCAGCATACTTAATTAAAGCAGTTAATCTGATTATCTCTACCAAGTTGTTTATAAATATGAGCTATGAAACTTGGAAATGTTTGTCTGAAAAGGAAAGGTAGTAGCATATCAACCTTAAAATGCAGATGTGTTTGGAAAGAGCAGTATACACAATTAGAGAATTTTTGCTTTATATTTCTAGCCTCAGTAGGACACCATTTATTCTTCATATTGTAAGTTGCAAGTATATTATGACCCCTCGAGGCCTTGTTTAGATTTGACGAGGGAATAACATGGATAGGTTTATTGTTTTCATAATTTTGTAAACTTCTTTCATATTTGAAAATACATCAAATGAAATAAGTTTTAGACTGCTTTATGCAAAAATTCTAATCTGCGCTTGTGTTATACAGGAGGCTGTTTTTCCTCACAAAACTAGTGTTCTGACTAGTTTTCAGATTTCAGGATCATGGAGTTCATTAGGAAAGAATGAGCAGACACAGTAACTCCTGCAACACCTGCTGAAGCTAATGCATGTCGGCTTTCAAAATGCTGCCTTGCCAATTCCGACTCCTGTTTCCCATCGTTATTTGAATGCTATGAGCTGGGTGTGTTTGATTGTATTAACTGCAATTGTATGAGGATTGATTTTTTTTTCCCAACTTATCCAAAATTTGATTTATAAGGGTGGAGTCCTACGTGTCTCCTCAAGCAATGTAGTTACATGACTGAAAATGCAAAAGAAGAGCAAATGTGTGTTGCATAATTACTGCACAAAGAAAACATCAGTCTCAGCTAAAATAATTTGGCATTAAACATCAGCGTTAACAGGATTGCTTAAGATCAATAAAGATTTTGTGAAAGAAATCATTATTTAACCTTTACATTTAGGAAAATGTAGTGTATCCCACGAGAAGATACTCGGAGCAAGGAAAGTTTACATTCATTATGAATGAGAAAGCCACACCTGCAGCTATTGGTCCTTTCTTGTAAATTTCCTATTGAAACTCTGGGGGATTCAATAGTGTACTAAATGGAATTTGTAGTTCTTTACAATTATAATCTAAATAGACAAAGTCTAAATGGATTTGCCTATTTGATTTTCAAATTTACATCACTTAAAATCCAATCAGGCCAACTGTTCAGATTTTTATTAGATATGAAATACATGAATGGGTTTAAAGCCTGCACCACTTGAGAAAAGAACTCATCTGATTTTACAGCAGGCCTTTGAGAAGAGTCAGCTTCTGACTCAACCTCACACTCCTATGAACATTGTTTACCAACTGAGTGAATTGCTAGCATATTACACCCTTCGATTTTCAGTAATCGGTGTTTTATAAGCCAGCAGATTGCCTTTGATTTTTGAGAATTGGTGGTAACATATTGAGCTTAACAGATTTATGCAGGGATGCAAAATAAAAATAGTGTGACAGGAGCTGAGGACTGTAGAACGGGGTGGAGGGGTTTGGGAATGGTTAGGGTGACAGATGGCTGGTACAGATAACCACGTTGAGTAAGTTAGCCGTGTGAGGTGATCTGTTCGTGATGGAATATATTAACATTTACATGACATACACAGGTGCTTGCCTGGTATATTACATGCGACCCAGAGCCAGCAGCATCATGTGTAGCTTAAGCCTAATATCTGAAATCTCTGAAATATGCCTTGGTTTACAGATTTATTTTAGGAAGACACAAATAAAATTCAGTTTATTCATCCTCTCAGCCTTTAAATCATCATTCTTTGCTTGATACTCAATAAAATCCAGATTATTCGAGAATTTTAAGGGGATTCTGATTAAATTGATGTGTATATTCAAGAAAAGATCCGGACAATTGGAGCTGACATAATTTCACAAACAATGTAAGGTCTTCTGCAGTTTCCTGCATTGATATCCTAGCAAAGTGGTGTTTAGGATTACCCGCGGGACTTAATTTTTAAAGTACAGATCTCTGGATACCCTATTTTCTACACAAAATGTGTTTCTGGAGCTCTTAATGTACAGTCAGGGTGAATAACTTCTTTCTAGTAATTATATCTGTACTTCTTCACTAAAAGACCATTACATTATCATTGGGGCTGGTAAGATGCTGAGTGAGTTGTTGCATGCATTTGCTGCTCTCACATAGGACAAGGTTTCTAGCACGCACATGGTAGCAAACAGCTATCTACAGTCCCAATTCCAGGAGATCTGACATCCTTTTCTGACCTTCATGGGACTTACTCACACATGATACACTTATATACATGCAAAACACTCATACACATAAACAAATTCAAACTTTTTTAAAAATTAAGAAGATAAATTAGCTCAAAGCTTTTGGGTTTCGTGACATTTCTGTCCTCACATACAGTCTCTGAATTAAGGTTTTCACTTTCTCAAGACTAATGGCCCCTATGTCAATGGCATCAGCTTTAAGCACATATTCCTTAGGTGCTCTGAGGACCATTCTCCCTGAGCCATCAGTTCCCAGGTCTGGACACTTCCCCAGTTCAAATTAATCCATTGTTGCTCAGTTTTAGGCCATGGCTGTGTTGTCTCTAAGACTTTCTTTCCCCCTCAGATCCTCTCTTTATCCTTGTTGTATATCATCCATAGCATCTCTGACCAAGATCTTAGCAAGGGCCCCATCACTGGCCTGCTCCTTCAGAGATGCCTTCGGTTCCTCCCATTATCCAGTATCTGCCAGCCACATCATCTTCCACAAGAAACCAGGCAAGAACAAAAAGCTTAGGAAAGCAAAATAGTAAAATCTAAAACCACCTTATGCAGGAACTGACAGAATATGCTCAAGAGAAACTTGTTGAATGATTAATTGTCAAAAAAGATAAAGACAGACCCAGAAAACCAAATAATGCGTATTTTCTTTCATATTCAGAGCCTAGATTTAAAGTATTTAGCTTTGCACCTGTATTTATGTATCCACGAATGGAGGTCATGAACTTTGAAAGGGGATCATAGAGTGGAGGAAAATAGCATAGGTGAGTTGAGGAGAGTAACGGCGTAGATGAAGTAAGCAAGTGGAAATTGGGACTGACTGGCTAATACTAGTTATGTTTCTGTTGCTGAGATAAAACACCATGACCACAGTAATTGATGGAAGGAAGAGTTTGTTTGGCTTACAATTCTGGAGGAGTAGGAGTCGATTCTAGTGCAGAAGCATGGTGGCAGAGCTGAACAGAGCAGAAAGCTGAGAGCTCACATCTTCACGTGTGCATAGGAAGCAGAGAGAGCATGCAGGAAGTGGGGCAAGGCCGTGAACTCTAAGAGGCCACTCCCCCCAACCGCCCCCCCCCCCGCCCCCGGAGGAAGCTTCCTCCAGTCAGACTAACACCAGCAACAAACACCACCAATGGGGCCAAGTATTTAAATACTGAGATAGAGCCTAGGGGAGACATTTCTAATTCAAATCACCACACTGGTCAAGTCCAGGAAACAGAGTGTGGGTGGGACATAAAGAACTCAGAGTAGCAGTGGAGGAGGGGACACATGAGAACTGAGTACAGTGACCCGTAATGACCCATGCATGAAGGGTCCAAGTTTGCTAAATTAAAAAAAAATAGTAATAATTAAAAAAATAAAGTACTAGTGTTAAGAACAGCAAAACTGCTGTTACTATTAAAAAAATCCACATATCAAACACTTTCATGGAGTATGTTTTATGTCATATAAATTCAAACTCAGTAAAGCTGTTATCAAAATGAGGTGAGCACTTAATGAAAAGTATTTTGAAATTAGTGACCTTTATCTAGTAACTGAAAGATAAAACATTAGTACTTGACCAACACTGACTCTTGCTTTAGTCATTGTCTGAAGGCTGGGAAATTTTGGTGCCTCTTGTTAGGTGAAATTTAAGAACAGGACCAGTTAAGAATGGCCTAGCATGTATTTTATGTGCAAAATTTTATATATGACTTAGAACTGCTTTCTCATTGCAGGACAGAGTTGAGTTGTGGTGACAGAGATCATAGGCCCCAGAAAGATATGTGTATTTACTTGCTATTAATGTATAGAAACAGGAAACAGTTTTCTGACCCCTTCTTGAGAATGTGTGTTGAATCTACATTAATTTCCCTTTTTAAATTTTTATTTACTTATATGTATGTGTTTTGCCCACATATACATAAACGTAATGCCAACAGAGGCCAAAGAGGGCATCAGATGTCCTGAAACTGGAGTTAACAGATGGTTGTTAGCTACCATGTGGGTTCCTAGCACCAAAGTCAGGTGACTCAAACACCTTCAATTCCCAGTTCAGGTGACCCAATGCCCTGTTGTGGCTTTGTTGAGTTGGGGGTGGGGGGAACTGCACTCACATTCACTTACTCCCAGAGAGACACAGACACATACACATAATTAAAAGTTGAAATAATCTTTAAAACATGTGAAATTAATGGTTGATTTTTGCGCGATTCAAAACAAGAAAGATTCAGATGAATCCAACATGATTTATGTTCTTGAACTGAGAAAGTGAAATTTACATATAAAGGCAGAATTAAAGCTCTTGGGTTTTTATGAGGAAATGACATTGTGTATATTGCCTGGCTGTATGGAGCTATCAATGCCAAAACATTGTTAGTTCAACTTCAGTGACTAACTCCATGGTTATTTATTCATGTTTAATTTAGATAGTTAGAATGATATATATAGTATCACTGGATTTATACTTCAATTAGCATATTATTTTTTAAGATTTATTTTTATTTTTTAATTGTGTGCTATATATGTGTATATACATGTTTATACACATGACTGCAGTACCCACAGATCCCAGACAAGGACAAGGGATCTCTAGGAGCTGGAGTTGCAGGGAGTTCTTGGCCACCCAGCAGTGGTTCTGGGAACTAAACTGAGATCCTCTGAAAGGGTAACACATGCCTTTATCACCTAGCCCTCCACTGCCCCACTCAGAGTATTCTTTGGAATGTTATGAATCAGCAGAATGTGTGCTGGTTTATAGCTGTTTTAAGAGATAAATCACAACTTACCTCTTCCCCATGAATCAAAACAACAAAGTCAACCTCCTGTTCTGGAATATGAATCCTAAATCTAGTCTTTTCCAGATTCACTCCCAACATGACTTTAAAAACAAAAACAGAAAAAAATAAAAATAAACCACTTTAATTTCTTTATTAGTAAGATGAACAAGAATAGTATTGGCTTCATGTAGTCCCCGAACAAGTGATAAAGTATAGCTAGGTGCAAACAGACTGCTGAAGAAATGTTAGCACCTGTGATTCTTTCTTCAGATTCTGTTTAACTCCCCAGCCCCAAGAGGAATGATCTCCCACCATTACAGTTCTACTGTAGATAGATAGATAGATGATAGAGTACATAGAAAGATAGATAGATAGATAGATGATAGATAGATAGATAGATAGATAGATAGATAAAACCAAGAGCCCAAAGAAATAATTCCTACCTTGAGAAAACAAGAAATACAAATCCCAATAAGATAGAAGAAAGGAGTCCCCTCTTAGAAGGGACTGTTTCATCGTCTTAATTTCTCTAAGCCACAGGTGTTATGGCCATATAAAGCTTTTCTTCCTGGTAAAGCCATTGTCCTCCCCTGGTAGTTGTTCATGTTTCTGCAGCTCTAAACTCTTCAAAAGGCAAAATTAGACTCAGCAAATTATGAACCTTCATCTGTACTGTACTTCTAATGAAAGTTTCAAGAAACAGTACAAATGGATCAAAATGAAAAGCTCTGACCAAGTACAGAGTACATACTAGCCACGTAGTTCTGTCACAAGTGTCTATGACTAAAGGCCCATGATGATCATGCAGTAGTCCAAGGTAGATACTTGACTTTCAGTCAGCTTGTTTTGATTGAACATGTGAATTTTCTGTAGAAACTATCATTGTTATTCAGTGAACATGCATGATTTATGAGGCAGGCAAGGGAGTGGGTACTTTTGATATATATAACCCGAAATCTACTGTTTCAGAGTTGGCTGGGAGCTGTTCTTCATACTGACTTAAGAAGAAATGTTCTTCTCTTTGAAGGAAACAAAAGTTAAAATGATGCTTGGCTGTGTCTTTGAATGCTGGCTCAAATCTATACTAATCACAAGTTCTTGGACATCATTTCAATCCAAACAAGACATTGTCTTCAGTCTTAATATATCTATTCAAAGTAATGTTTTTAAGTGAAAATTTGAGGTCTTTTACTCAAACACCTCAGACAGAATTTGCAAATCACAGATAAGTATCGAATGTTAAATATCTATAGCATCATAGTTTAAAATTTACTCAGTCTCCCCGCTCCCCAACACTGTGTTCATGACCACTTTTGCTTTAACACCATTTAGCATGTTAAATATTTGAAGCAGGAGGAAGTAAGTACGGCCAAGTTGTTTCATAATATAAATTTTAGTGTTCTAAGCGAGGCCTAGGAAGAGACAGAAGGGACGAATTTTTTTTTTAATTTTTGAATCCGATGTACCTTGGTTCCACAGATGGAATAAGAGAGGAGGAAGGCCTTGATGACTGGGACAAGTGAAATCGCCGCTTATCATCTCCACACCTTCAGTCCGGTTTCAGTTCATTAAACCATGCCTGCAAATATTTCTGGAGAGCCTGCATGGGTTCATAAGCAAGACTTGTTCCCGCAGGAATATTCTGACCTAAGCCAGGAGCTAGTGAGTCCACCAGCCACCCATTATCTCCTTCTACAGCAGAGGTCTTGAGATGATGCCAGATTTCTAATCACAGTCAGTAGAGGATGACTTCTTTTGCCAGTTGGTTAGAACAGTAGCGTCTATGTATTTCCTGTTTACGCATAAACAACTACTTACATTTAGGGTAATGACAAAATATACAAAGCAGACATGATTTAACCTGTGTTAAGAATTCAGCAAGGGGCTGAATGGAAGCCTCTCTGGTCTTCCCATCCCAACTGATCCAGAAAAACTCATCTTTCATCTCATAAATACAATGAGGACCAGAAAAGCTGGCTTGCAGCATTGCTGGTCCCTCCTGGCTTAGTTTACATTCATAGTTTATGACTTGCATTTTGATCTCACATTAATTATTAAGTTATGTTCCTCCTAGCAGAATGCTTCTGAATGAGTGCTGTTATTTTAAAAACTAATCATATGATATGGTATGCTGATATTTATGTTTAAAAACACCATGTCTATAATTATATGATGAACACTAATGGGAAGTGGACTTTAATTGGAGTGAAAACTTTCATGTAATTTTTATGAGCTATAACTTTATGTAAAGTAAAGCACACCTTTGAAGGTTTGGGCTAAAGAGACAGATGTTTTTTTCTTAATTATTGTCAGCTTCTGGAGACTGAATACTTAGCACACCTTTCACTTGCATTGAGCTTTGGCAAGGAGAAGATGTTTGTCAAACCCATTTTTAAAACTAACCTAGGCATTTTGGTGGCTCGGTGGGTAAGGCCGTGCACTACTTTTGCAGAGGACTATAGAGTTCCATTTCTAGCACCCATGACTAGTGGTTCCTCACAGCCTGTTAACTCCTCCAACTCCACTGGGGGATCGAACATCTTCTTCTGGCCTCCACAAGGACCTGCACACACACACACACACACACACACTGTATTTGGTTTCTATGCATTCTTCAGAGTATCACCTTGACAACTTTTAGGGATGAAAGGACAAATGGATAAAGATGACTGTGACAAAGGCAGATGGAGGAAAGCCTCATCTTATAAACACTGTGCGCAGAACCATAAATCGTTTTCATTTGCTGTAAGTGCCTCCCCGTCCCAACTTCTTGAAGAGATTTAGGTTTGAAAAGAAGTAGAAAAATCTGGTAAATCTTTTGATGGATGATAAATGGGGACCCATGGAATCAGAGGATTCCTTACAGATATAAATTCGATAGGGCAGTGCATTCAAATGCCTTTTGAATAGCCCCAGCCTCTCCCCTGTAATTTCCAGTGATAGGAAGCTCCTGAGGCACGAAGCACTTTGTCATGGGAAATGCTTGGTAACCAATGCATCAAAGGCAGGACTTTGAACATGCCTTCTATGTGGAATCTTGGGGAAGTTATTCAGCCTTGCTAACTCCTGATACCCTCTTTGATAAAGTGGATGCAAGAGTGCTACGCTGGGTACTCTTCATGCTCAGTACACCAGTCTTCACCCTTATTTGCTAGGTGCTGTATGTCAGGACTCTAAACTACACAACTTCAGCATCTTCCCTATTTTTTTGCTTGCAGTCATGGAGAGCACAGGAACGGATAAGTGTCTTGACTGCTCTCTTCCCGCTCCAGGCTGCACAGGTCTGCTGGCATCTTCACTGTGTACAGCTCCTTCAGTTGCCCATGGACAGTCTTCCCCTTGCTTCTCTCCTACCATGAGTAATAGTTATATGGGTTTCCCCTTTCTGATGTTTCAATTTCTGAGACTCTTAGCATTCCATGTTACTTTTTTAGCTTTGCTCTTGTCTTCCTGCCAAATTGAACGGCCCGCACTGGGTGTTTGTCCTGCCAGGACCTCTGCATACACTCCTCTCAGAATCGCTGAGGAGTTCAGTTGCAACAATATATGATGACACTATGAATTATAGGTAATAAAAATGTTGTTTTCACATTCCTGCTCCAAATAAGCCATCTGTTTTCAGTCACCTTCTGCTGTCATTATCACGAGTTCAAACTTCTCTGCTCATAGTTTCCATTAAGGGTGGATATCCTTCTGTAGAAGTACAAGGGGATAAATGTGATCCATAGCATTATTCCAGGTGTGTGGAGTCCAAGACATTTGTACCAGGCCTTCTTTTCTCTGCAGTAATTAGTCCAAGTTGCTCATTTCTCAAAATAATTAATAATACTATCAGTAATAGCAAAAATACAACAGAAGTAAAAACTCTGGGCTCATCCTCGTTACATCTTCTAGCTTGATCATAGCATAAAGAGGAGGAAGAAGCAGTGTCCTGAATGAATTATACTGTGTAGGACATTTGTCACTAGACCTTCTATTGCTTCTGAAATTGATGATCCTTTGGGAGATTACAGAAACTACTTCATTCACTGGTGGTCTTCTGTACGCAGATAACTACCTTGTAAGTGTAATCAGGGTGACCCCTGAATTTACTGTGTGTCAGTACTTTGGACATCGGTGAGAGGGGTCTTATGACCTCTTTAGAGACATTTACACAAGTAGAAAGAGAACATTTGACCTTTACTTTGGATCATATTTTTGTCTTTGAGAAGACCTGGTATTTTTTGCTAGACACTCGGAATGGGGTCCATATCAATCTGTCTCAGCTGCAATGTAGTACTTAAACTATGTTATATGGTGAGCTATAAAATCCTGTTCATAGCAAATAGGTGAGCTGCTTCCTCATATCTGCTTCTTATAGAATTAAATTTAATACTGAATATTCAAATTGACTTCATCATGCTAATTCATGTTTAAAAGGTTCTGAGTTTTGATTACCAACCTTCAGAGAATGCCAGGCCACAAAAGCTTTATGAGCAAAATGATATTTATCATTTAGACAAATGAGAAAATTTGGTTTTAGCTTTATTCTATTATTTAGCATCTTCGTAGCTACTTTTTAAAATCCAGTAGAGGAAATATACTTGAGTCACATTTCCAAGATTCTGACATAAGAAAAAGCCATTCTCTTGAAAGTTGGAGGGGAAAGATTGCCTCACTGAGTTTCTGATTCAACTGGAAAATTATAAAGAAGACTTCTTATGGACCTGAAAGGTGACCAGGAGTAAGAAATTTGATGTTTGGGAATGTTTAATGTAATTGGCACTCAGTCACTATATCAAGGAAATACAAGATAATTTATAAAGTCCTCTAATTTTTTAAAGTTGCTCTTTTCCTGTGGCAGTAAGTGATTAATATATACTAACTAGTATAAAAATCCCATATAAAAATAATAATGCCCTCCTCTTGCCATTGATTCTTCTTTAACTGTGCTTGTTCAGGTAACAAAACCGTTAGGTACTTCCTGATAGATTTTATGATCAGACTTGGCTGCAAGTATTGAGCAGGTTCTGAAGAATGCATCTTCCCTTAAAAGGCTGATTTAATAGTTTGTATGTAAAAGAACACTGGAGGTTATAAAGGTAACAAAGACCTTAAACATCATATTGATTTTTTCCCCAGAACTTTTTTCTTCTTGTTGTATTGCAGGGTAATAAAATTTCACTAGACCCACTGGATCCATAAACTCTGAAGTACAACCACCAACTGATAGAAATGAAATTGTTTGACTGGAGCAATAGGCAAGGACTTAGCTTTGAACTCTGAATAGTATAAGTCATTCTTCTGGCCTGCGAGAGTGAATTACAGCCTGCTGTGTACTAAACTACAAGTGTGTATTTGCAGAGCTTCCCATTCAGGAATCACTGGGTGATGCATTGGCCTTTACCTGCTCTCCATGGTCTTCTTCCTTCCCTCAATAAGGCTGTTTAGAAATGGAAATACTACCCCTAAATCTCCTTAAAAGAACATAGAGGATTGTTTTCCGGTTGTGAATTAAAATTTTAGATATAAGATATTTGATTCAAGGAGTAGAAGAGGAAAATGGATTTTGCTTGCAAATCTCAGGATAGATCATCTTAAAGGTAATAGGCTGCACCTATATGAGTGTGTATTTGAATGTGCATGTGCAAGTGTGCATTTTCAAGTGAACTGTGGGTAACTTGTACATATGGTACACCATTCTGAAAGAGATTAGAAATTTCCAAACTTCTAATGTTGCTAGGAATCAGCCTAAGCAAAACTTTTACATGGGAACTACCAGTTCCTGGCACCCTTTTCAAAATTACAGAAGCCCTAGCCTCGCCCCTTATGCTTTCCAACACTACCACTAAAGCCCAAGGTCAGAGCTATTCCTAATAAGCAAGCGCTGTCATAATTTGCCACTGGAAGCAGGATTCTGATTGCATTGGGGTGGGACAGGTGAGAACAATATGCAAATCTGGGAGTAAGTGGGCAAAGCCTGCCTCCGAGCCAGCCTTATAGCTAGTAATGTGTGTTTGCACTGAAGAATGAATGGGGGAACCAGTGGCCAGTTAGCAGGATTTCTTATTAATCTAGCTAAATTAGGAGTCTTGAAGAGGCTAACTGAAAGGGTGCTCCTCAATGAAACTCAGCCCTAGAGACTAGAGAGAAAAGTTAACCCTTAACTAGTGTTTTGTTTGTTTGTTTGTTTTTAACCTGTGACTGTTATAAAGCCCAATTCTATAGTCAGTTAGGGCTGAAGCAGCTTGCTTCCAGCAATGTTTATGTGCAAACTGGAGTGATGCTAACAGAACACCATCAATTGTGGGAATCTGAAATCAAGACAGTAGCACATTCATCCGAATTCTCCCAGTGCTCCTCCCGGCTCTTCCCCTACTTTGGGACTTCTTTTAACTGGATATCTTAGTACTCACAGATAGTCAAGAATCCCATCTAAGTACTTTCCTTCTGGGAGTTGAGTTTCAACATCATCATTTTAGAAGGACACAAGCATAGTAAGTAACTCTCTCATGCTCTGTCTTTCATAATCTGAATTATATATAATCGGGCTATAACACGGACTCAGAGTATATTCCACACCCTCCAACCCAGAAAAACGATGTAGGAAAAAATTATTCTGAGCAAAAATGCCCGTTTTTCTTGTTTGTGTGACTGAGTCAGTACGAAATGCATCTTGCTTTTGCCCTTAAAAGTGACCTAAATGCCTGGGCATGGTAGCACACTAACACTCAGGAGGTAGAAAAAAGAAGGTCGGGAGTTCAAGGCCAGCCTCAACTACACAGTGATTTCCAGTCATTATGGACTTCATAAGACCCTGCCTGAAAAAAAAAATTAAAAATAGAAGAAAGGGGGAGAAAAGGTATTACAAAGCATAGCCGACCCCTGCTGGGTAAGCCTTTGGAGATTTGATCCCTGTTCAA
This sequence comes from Eospalax fontanierii, assembly GCA_035773235.1. Taxonomy (NCBI): domain Eukaryota; kingdom Metazoa; phylum Chordata; class Mammalia; order Rodentia; family Spalacidae; genus Eospalax; species Eospalax fontanierii. Next base: position 44,547,974 of record CM069547.1, on the reverse strand, counting down.
GTATCAGATTGCCTCCTGGCTGATGTCTAGCCCTGTTTCTATTTCTGTGCCCATCTAGAGCTTTGCCCACAGAATCCTTTGTTATTGGTGGTGGCTCCAAGAAGGTGGAGATTGCCTTTGAATGGAACACGATTTAACATCAAACTAGTTAAAGAGGCTTTGAGTCTTTCAAAAGCTGTCAAATAGAAGAGCAGGTGGTCTATAAGCTTATGATACATGTAACTCCAATATGGCCAACTGATCCAGCTCAGAAGCCTCGTCCTGGTTGTTTTACCTTCTGCCCTTTTCTTACTTACACTATGTTTTTCTGATCTTTTGTGAGTGCGGTCATGTTCCTTGACCCACTACACTGTGTCAGCATCTCTATATTTATTTCATTTGGTTTGTCCAATGCCATGTAGAGACTTGGCCACTGCTACCTCATAGGGAAACTCAAGCTCACAGAGTTAAAAGTACTTCTCAGGGTTTTCCACATCCCTGTGTAACTGTAGTAATAGCAAAGGCAGCATTCAAATAAAAGTTGATAAAATAAATATCTAAGAAAAGAAGATAATGAAAACCTACTCAAGTTACTATGCAAATATGCTAGTGGTGATAAAGAACTTCTCTCTGTGTGTCTCTGTGTGTATTTTTACAGGTGCTCACACCAAGGTAAGAAGTCAGTGTCTGCTTTCCTACACTATTACTCTCTGCTTATTCCTTTAAGGCAGGGTCTTTCCATGAACCTGGAGCTCATGCTTCTTGGCTGCCAGCAAGCCCCAGCTAACCTCTTATCTTCACATCACAGGCACATGTGAGACCATATCTAACTTGTTATGTGAATTCCTGGTTCTGAGAACTTCATGGTTGTACAGAAAGCATCCTTAAACAGAGCTAAGTCTCCATCCACATCAATGACATTTTTGTGCAGTAAGATTTGGTGCAAGATTGTGTTGTTCACATCATACCGTCACTCACCCTTCACCCTCATCAGTCACGTCTATCTTTTTTGAAGCAACTAGTTTCAGCAAAAGAAAAAGAAAAAGATACAAGCAGCCTATGTGATGACTGAGGAACCTCTTTTCCCAGTCTGTTTAAGGAAAATAAGTGACATGTTCTCATCCATCCCACATGTGGGTTTGATGGCAACATTCAACCTCAGAAGATCACTTTAATTGGCAAGGACTTTTAGAAATTGGCTGAATAAAATGCTGATGACTGAGTGATACCTTGAGACATTGTTAATTCTGGGGATTTTTCTTTCCATTCAAGTCACTATGAGAGGAATTATTCCATTTGCTTAACTGGGGTGTCACACATTGTGGAAGATCCCCTGCTCCTGCTAAGAGAGGCCTTAGGCTGAATGATACTGGATATGAAACACAACCTTTTTCTGCCAGGCTGTGTGATACATACTAAGCTATAAAATTTTGAAACAGACAGAAATCCCTTGGGCAGTGTTCATGGAATTGTGAGTCAGAATCCTCTCATGATTAGTTTAAAAATCTAAAACACTTTCTCAGATTTCAAATCAATGTTGGCTCTGAGAATCCCTATATGGATTTGGCAGTATTGAACATGACTTTATCATCTTAAGGGGTGGTTTTACAGCATCGAGAAATCATTATGATAGATGATTGTAACACATAGTTCATTGGAATTGACAGATATGATTTAAAAATCAAAATATTTGCATCTTTAAACATCTAAAGGTAAAAGAACTACTGGCTTTAGAGCATGGGAATGTATGCATAGTCCTTTTATCTTTGAGCATAGAATTTCAGGCATGTTATTTACTTATTTTGCTTTTCTTCAAATCCAAAAGTAGGGTTTGCATTCTTTTCATTATTATTTAATAAGTCATTTTCCAAACATTTCTTCAAGTTGGTGGCCAAGTTCAAAGGGCATGCATCTTACTTCCTCCTTAGACCAGGTATGCATGTGTGTGGCCAGCACTGGATAAACACACTCTTCTTCCATGTACCATATGTGCGTGCTAATATGTGTAGGTGTGTGCATGTGGATGCATGTGCATGTGGATATGGAGTCAAGAAAGCTGCCTCAGATGTCCTCTCTCCAGTGCTGTCTGTCTGCCTTTCTTTGGAGACAGGACTTTTACTAGCCTGGGACTTGTCAAGTAGACTGGGTGTCCAGTGAGCTCGAGGATTCCCACATCTCTACCTTTCCAGAGTTGGAATTATGTATATATATTTCCACTGGGTCAAAGTGCTTGCTGCCAAGCCCAATGACCCGTGTTCAGTCTCCGTAACCCACATGGTGTAAGGAAAGAACTGACTCCTTCAAGTTAACTCTGACCTGCACATGCACCTTGGCATGTGCACACCCACACCCACAGGCACACAGGGAGCATTTATGAACACACACAGTATATGTAAATAACAAATGTAAGTATCCCCGGCATTTCCATGGGGGTTTGAGGACTGAACCCAAGTCCACCTGCCTGTGTGGCAAGCACTTTATTGACTGATCCATCTTCTCAGCCTGTGCTTGCATTTTATATACATAAAGTACTGGGGGTCTTTCTACCTCCATCATAATAGCATTCAGGAAAAGAATGAACCTAACTCGTGAAAGGAAGGAAGCAAGGTGAGGAATGGAAGAAAGGACTTTAAGCCCTTCTTCCTGTGAAGAAATAGTTCTTTTCAAAGTACTAGTGACTCTATAGCACCAAATTAAAATGTTATCTGTTTGCGACTTTCAACAACATGGAAGCCAACCTGAAATTATGCTGCCTTCCAGGTGCTGCTTTGCCTTCCTTCTTTACAACCCTCTGTCCATCCTTCTCACTCCACCACTGTTTCTTTTTTTTTCTTCCTCCTTCCCTCCCTCCCTCCTCCTTTTCTTCCTTCCTCACTTTCCTTCCTTCCTTCCTTCCTTCCTTCCTCCCTCCTTCCTTCTCTTCTTCCTCACATCTTTCTTTTCTTTCTTGCCTTTTTCTTTCCTTCCCCCAAACTTTCCTATTTTAACCACACTATACTTTCTTCCCAGAATCCCTCTCTTTCAGGGTTTTCTGCTTCTGAATTTTCTGACTTGCTTACACTAGATCTGCTTCCCCACACATAGTTATCAGCACTTCCCATCTACTGGTTCCGGAGGCTCTAAATGCCTCCTATCCACTGTCTACTCATGACTCCTGTGTATAAGCTCAGTCCTCATTTTAGAGTGAGAGAGAGACAGAGACTTAGAGAGACAGAAAGAAAGAGAGAAAAAGAGAGAGGACACAGAGAGGGTTGAAGTATATATTTGAGATTTCTGGTGGCTGGTAAAAGGTGGCTTGTCAAACATGCAGCTCAAATTTAATGTGTGCAAAGAATTATTTTATCCAATTAAACCTTCTTCCTCTGCAATCATCCTTCTCCCTAATATTACTGTGGATACCACCTCATTCATCTTCATCTCATTGCTTTCATTTAAAGTACCTGGAGGTGCCATGGCATCTTCCTTCAACATGTCGAAACTTACGCATGGCACTCTGATATAACACCATAAACTTTTTCAATGACTTCTACATTGTTCGTTTCCTTTTTTACCTCAGAAAAGCCATTTCTCTGAATAGCAGGTAAAGTGACTCTTGATGAAAAGCATGGCTTTTATTTCTTCCTGCTCAAACTCTACAGAAAATATTCAGTCTATCCCACAAATGGCCCAAAGAACTGATATCTCAGTAGTTACATGAGAAACTGCTGTAGTAAAACAACAATCCCACTCTGAGGTATCTACACTGGGGAACTGAATATAGGTACTCAAACAAAACGGGGAACCTTCACATGTGTGGAAATATTATTTGTAATAGGTAAGCAATCGAGTCAATCCAGGTATCCATCAACAAAACACTGACTTAGTGTGATTTAGCCATATAATACAGTATCATATCATCATTAAAAAGGAGTGAAGAATGACTATATATTGCAATGAAAATGAGTAGAAAGCATTAAGCCCTGTGAAAGAAGCCAGACACAAAAGGCCATGTATTATCATTCCTTTTATGTAAAAGGCAGGAACACAGGACAGAGGAGCTTCTTCACTTGGTGATGGCTAGGAAGGAGAGAGTGGAGGAGAGAGAAAGTGGGTGGGGGAATGGGGGGACAGAGGAAAGGAGGGAAGACAGGAAGGAAGAAAGAAGAACAGGCCAGAGAGACAAGGTACACCTTTCCAAGACACCAGCACCCAAGCAGGCCCACCTTCTACAGTGTATATAATTATGAAATCATCAGTGGATTAATCCACGGTTTATGTCTCCACCTCATGATCCAGCCCTTTCCTCAAGCTCTGCTTTGGGACACTGAATTGAGGAACAAGTCTCCAACGTATGAGCAATGGGGTGGGGAAAGACTTTATATAAAAGCCATACTACTGTTGTTCTGGTGCCCTTGAAAAAGGAAGGGGACTACTTGAGTCATTTTGTTACCTTGGTCAGGTGTCTCTGTTCCTTCCACAGCCTTCTGCATCCTTTCCTGGAAGTCAGATCACAGAGCACTTTTGGGGGACCTTGCCTAGCAACTGCTCTAAGTTACTAAGAGACACATATTTCAGTGTGTCTGTTCTGCTTCCCTTTAATTTATAAGCAAAATAGCTTTCATCTGTCTTCCTACAACACATCCCTTAGTAAACGGCAGGAGGTAAACTGGCTTTCAGAGGGAAGAAAAAGCTGTCTTTTGAGTTTAAAAAAAAAAACAAACTTCTTTAGGGAGATGGAGAGAACTTCCGTGGTCTTACATTTATCAGTATTTTATGTAAATAAACAATAACCTTTCAGGATCTTTTTTATGCATGGAAGGAAGGGTTGAATAGAATCAAATTTAGACTCAGCAACCCTGAAGACAGTATTGTGATTACCTCTGTTTCACCAATGGTGGATTAGAACCAGGAGATTCAGCAGTTTGTTCATGGTCACTGTATCTGACAAGTGACAGCTCTGGCTGTGGAGTGTAAATCATTGACTTTAGAGACCTTTATAATGATGATATCATACTGGCTTTCCTTGTGTACCACCAATGGATGTTCCATCCAGTCTAAGCCACTAAATTAACAACAAAATTCCAATATGAGTAATGGGAACACACGTTATTAGATAATCGACTGAGACTGAAATTTAATATTTGGAAGAACAAACTAAGCCTACCCTTGTGGCTTTCTTTTTTGAGAGCCATATTCTCTAAAGATGGCTCTTTTGAAATTCAGAGACAGCAAATTATTTGCATTTGTTCCTGATTAAGCTAATTCAGGAAGCACTTTGTAGAAGAAGAACTGAAGAGAAGACTGTCCTTCCATCCACTAGATTTCAATAACATTGTCAAAAGAAAGAGCTCAAGTTAAATTACAGGGCTTTTAAAGAATCTTCTCTTTTAAGGCTTTATTCCAGACATGGAAAAGCTTCCAAATTAATGCAGAGAAAACCATATACATGAATTACCTGGAGATGAAAATGTCAGTACACCACAAAGAAGCAGTTAACAAGTAAGTTGGTTGACTCTGGCTTGGAGTCTCAACACACAGCTCTGCTTCCTTCTCCTGTCTTCTCTTTTTTCTGTGCCTGTTCCCCTTTCTCTCCCAGTCAGTGACTTGTATGAAGGTGTTCCGAGGTATGATTACCGAGGTTTTATGTTTTGAAACCAGAGCCTGGTGCAAGCTAGGCAAGGGTTCTACCACGGAGAGCTTGGCCAGTGCTTTTTGAAAATTCACTGCTTATCTTTGCATATGAGCCACTAAAATGGAAAAAAAAAACTATCCCAGTTTCAAAATTTAGTGTGAAATTGTGATTTCTGAAATTATACACCATGACAAAGTGTGGCTTTCTTGACAAATGATTGCATTTATCTGTCATGAGCAAGATTTGGCATTAGAGTTGGTACATTAAGTGGGAATATTTTAGTGGGTGTTTTGAAAGGATCTAATACATTGTCTCATCACCTGTGGTAGAGGCTAATTCCTTATTTCCTGGGGACTGTGAAAGCTTTGTGTTTTACAACAAACAGGTGCACATTCCTAGGGAGGGGAAAATATATGCCCTTATGCCTTTCTTAAAACATCCTTGCCCTTTAGAGAATAGCTTCTAAAAGTAAGGGAATTTGGATGGGAATCAGGGTTCGAGCAATGAGAAGAGGACAGTGTCTGGTTATGTGCACTGTGCTGGAGTGCTTGTGAAAGTCAAGAGAGCATTGGCTCTCCTAGAGCTGGAGCTACAGTAAGTGGATACGAGCCACATGATGTGAGTGTTGAAATTGAGCACTGCTCAAAATTGAGTACCCTTAGCTGCTTAGCCATTTCTCTAGTCCCCTGTTTTGTCAACTTAATAGGATTGAGAATCACCTAGGAAAGTTTTCAAGTACATTTCTTGGTGTGTCTGTGAGGGTATTTTCAGAGAGGGTTAACTAAGGAAAGAAAGGCTTATCTGTCCTTGATGTGAGCAGCTTCCCCCAAGAGGTTGAAGACCTAAGGTTGCCCTGGTGTAAGCTGCTGCGCCCTATCATGATGGACTGAATCGTGGAAGCCATGAGCCTGCACAAACCTTTACAATTTTAAGTTTCTTGACTGTTTTATAATAATGAAAAGTCTAACCAGCACAGATGGAGATGGTAAAGGAAAGGAAAAGCTGCTACCAAATAAAACTGCTACACAGTTATACCAATATCCACGAGATCAAGTTTATTTCCAAGCCACTAGCATGATCTTGATGAATAATTTTCTCTGCTTGAAACAATGCAGTGGAGTAGGAGTTCTGTCTGTTTGTTTTTTTATCAAGAGTCTGCCTTTCTCCCAGAATGTAATTCCAGGTATCCTTGGTCTGCTAGGATACCTAATGTCAGTTGATCAGTCAACTTTCATCTCTTTAATTCCTGTTGTCATACACTGAATGCACCCAAATCACCATTCCTGCAACTTCTGGCCTGCTTATTTTGCCTCATATGGTGAGACAGTTAGCTTTCCCAAGATAATTCCTGGATTCAAAGCATTTAGGTTAAGTACATTAGCACCTTCCGTTTGCAACTGAGAGGGTTTCCCTAGGATTTCTATTCCGTCAGGCATTAGACACAATAATAACAGGAGGCAGGCCATAGCAGAGAATTGCGGGCATCAGTAAATTACCGTGAGGAAAGCAATTTGACATCCTCTCATCCGCTGATGAAAGCTAAATGTGAAATGTAGGTGTAAATGTCTAAAAAAATTGAAAGTCACACTTAGGAGGGGGAGGGCCCAGGAGAGAAAAAAAGTCACTCCTCCTAGGGTGGCACAGTTGCATGAGTTGAAAGCATTATTTCTTTTCAAGATTAATATGTCTGTGGAATTTCTTGGTCCTCCTTTAGGACCTACCAATTTAGCAAAGACCTTTACTCAGATGGCTACAGTAAGTCTAGCTGATTTGCAGGGACGAAACACTAGCCCAATTTTTCCTCCTTTGAAAAAGTACATACTATTTGGATGTGTAGGGGACAATTTTAACACTTAGCCAGTCATTATCCTGTGATTTAAGACTACCTACTAAAAGACTGAAATTTACTCTTCCAAATTACCTCTTGGTGTTTTTGTTTATTGTGGCTAACAACTGTCTATAATTCCAGTTCCAGGTGATTTGACCTCTTCTTGACACCCCGTGAGCATTGTATGCACATGGTATACCCATATAGACAAAACACATATATACATAATAAAAGTAAATACATTTCAAAAAGCAAATATACACATATACTCTCCCCTCAACCTTTACTTCAAAAATATGCTTTATTTTGATGAATGTTGTGGTATATACCTTTAATCCCAGAACTCAAGAAGCTAAGGCAAGAGGATCATTTTGAGTTTGAGCCAGCCTGAGCTACATACTTAATGAGTTGTTTCAGTCCAGCCTAGACTACAGAGCAAACCCTGCTTAAAAAAAACACAACAAAGAAAAAATAAAATAAAATAAAAAATTGCCATAAATGCTTTCTTTAACCCAGTTTGCTTTTTCTTCCGAGACACATCCAAAATAGCATTCTTTCTTATCACAAATGCCTTTATTGTTTTACACTGATATCTTATTTCCCAAACTAATAAAGATTTTCTTGAAGGCAAGTCTCTGTTATCATCACTGTGCTATAAACTCAGTATCAGTAAAAGCTTTTCTGTGCTGCATGCTTCCCTTATTGTGGGCACTGTGTAAATCACGTCACATGAATGACGTCCTTCATTCATACATTTGATATGATTTTATCCCCACTTGAGAAGCTAGAATAGGAACCTTAACATATTGCCACAAATCACACAAGGAAAGAGATAAGAGAGGGAGCTGGACTCTGGTCTCTCTGTCTGAGGTCCGTGCTGTTCTCCTATAAGGAGTTACTGGTAGATTCACTAAGACACACACAAAATGCTACTAGCATTTTAATGCTTATATTGGTTTTGCTAGTATCTTATTCACAAATTAATGCTGCTTTTATTGAGGGCAAGTCTCATTTGTCCCTGCAATGCCAGAACAAATAGATGAGTTAAAGCTACTTTATGTTGGCTGCTTATCTTAAGGTGGGCACTGTTTGTATCTGGGCTTACTGTTTGGCTATCCACCATTCCACCACACAGGTTCACTAGGTTAGGCTTCTTGCAGACCAGAGTTAGGAGATGTGAGGGCTTCTTAAGCATTTTTTGAGAGTTGACCAGACTAAAATGCAGGGGATCAAACGTAGTACATGAATTTTGTCTTGGCTCAAGTTAGTAGTCCATCACATAAATGGTCACAATGCTCATAGTTTCCTGCTACCATCTAGGAATCCATGAAATACAATTTTTTTTTTATTACAATTTATCAAACGTGGAGGTGTGGACTGAAAAGATGTAACCACTGCCTTAGCTCTGTGTTAGTACCTGATCCCTGGGAAGTACAGCAGACACTAATCAATCTGAATTACAAGGATGGTGAGCATTAAGCTGCCATGTGCTGAAAGCGTCTGTGTTCTCATTCAGCACAAATTCTTAAGAGCAATAATGTCTGAATTACATTGCATTCTAATTTATGGTGAATGTTCTAATGGGATGTCCATACACATCCTTACCTCTGTATTCAAAGGAAGTATTGAACATTGGCTAATATGGAATTGCATCTACATCATAAGTGGAGTAAGAGCTAGAAGCATCTAAATTAATGTGTTTGTTTATATTCCAAGAATAGCAATAAAGAGCGGTATACCTCTCCATTACAATAGGGTGTCCACTTAGAGAAATGGATTGTCAGATTTTTATTTCCAAAATGGATCACATAATTTCACTGCTCACTGAAAGAAATAAGGGCGAGTGGGTGAACAGGCCTATAGCAGTCCTGGTTATTTATAGTTTGGTGATATTGTTAGTGTTCACCCCATGGAGGACTGAGTGGCAACTAAGCCTGTAATTTGCATATCTTTGGAAGGCTTTTAGTGCCTCACTGCCTGTTGGCATGACAACGTGACAAGAGTTATGATGTCAAAGCAATATGAACTCATGATTGATCTAAAATTATTTGGAAAACATTCCCACTTCAAATTTCCATTGAGAGAAAGGGGCCACATGACAGCTTTACTCAAAAGAGGAAAACAATCTATTTTTTTCTAAATTTCCTTGAAATAAATTCTTATTTTCTTTCCATTTCCTCCTGTGATATTGTAGACATTTACTTTCAGATTTAGATGTTTCTTTTCTTTCGGTTAGTTTCTCTTTTTGAAAGGCAATTAAATCGATAGTTGAAGTTATACTTTTTTGTTTCTCGGTTTATTTTGTTTCCTTCTACACTGTAAATACAAAGTAGGAAGTAAGTGCAAGTGTGAAACCCTTTGGATGGCCTCTGAAACTCTCAGGTCCCTCCTGGGTTATGGTGGTCTGAGGAATGGGGCGAGTGGCAATAAGGCCATGGGGTACCGAGGGTTGCCACCTGCTGCCTGCTGGTCAGCCGTAGCCATTATCAGAAGGACCACACCACGGGGGAGAAAGGTTGCTTGAAAAGTCACTAAGCAATGGAAAAGAAATTTGTGGGAGAAACAAACAAACATCTGAGCCCCTCAACAGAATGTATGTAGGACTTGCTCAGCAAAAAACATACTCCAAAGTTGCCTCAGTCTGGAGTTCCTTTTGAACCTGGTTTGTCTGGGTGAGCATTCATTTCCTTTATTACCAACCTTTAAAACTACAGAAAAAGAAATCTGTATGCAGATCGTAAGCTGGAGCTCAAGGTCTGGCAGGAAGAACAGCAACAGGAGAGAATTTTGTGGTAGGAGTAAGAACGGTATGGAGAGCTTTTAAAGTCTGAGTGGGGTCAAGAAGTTTCTTGTTTCAAGTGCCTCTCTCTTTGCAATCTGAACACCATTCAAGACCTGATCCAGCTCTTTGTGCTACCAAAATAATTTCCTAACTATACTTTGCCTGGTGATTTGTTTCATCAATTTAACACAATCTGGAATCACCTGCAAAGGCAGTCTCAGTGAGAGATTGTCTAAATTAGGTTCGCCTGTGAGTTTATCTGTTGGGGATTGTCTTGAACCATGTTAATTGATATGGGATGTGGGAAGATATAGTCCTATGTGCTGTTCCATAAGCAGGGTATCTTAGACTCTACAAGTGCTGAAACAGGGCTGGAGAAATGGCTCAGCAATTGAAGCACTGGATGCTCTTGCAGAGGACCCAGGTTCGAATCCCGGCATCCATATAACAACTAAAAACCATCCATAATTCCACTTCCAGGGGATCTAACTTCCTTTTCTGACCTCCTTGCAGTCAATACACTCATACACATAAAGTAAAAATGATAATAAATAAAATATAAAAAAAAATAAAAAACAGTAAGTGCTGAGATGGCACCAAGCAAGTAAGTATTCACGAATCCTCTCTGTTCTGAACTATGGGTGTGACTAGTTGTTTCAAGTTCCTGCATTGATTTCCCACAATTATAGACTGTGACCTGAAATTGTGAGCTAGAATAAATATTTTTCCTATAGATGCTTTTATCAGGGTATTTTGTCATAGCAACTACAAAGGAAACTGGAACACCTTGTTAAAATTCGTTATCTTCTACCTTCAACATTACCCCTCAACAGAATTCAGAGCAAAAGAAAGAAAAGTTGAAAGAATTTATGGTTGTTTCCTATTTATTGTTTTAGATTCACATTCATACATATTTCAAAGGAAATATTTATTGAAGTTCTGTGTATCCTCTTTTGAGCAAAAGTTAAACCAGGAGGGCAGATATACCATCATTGCTGAATTTACATTTTAGTGGAAGAAAGAGATAAATGTAGAAGGGGAACTGATACGCAAACTAGTGAAAATACAAAAAAAGAAACTAAACTAGGAAAAAGTCGGGCTGAACATCTGAAGGAGGAAGATTAAAAGTGAGATTGTACTTAGGGAGCATCACAAGATGTCAGCAGGATTCCTGCAGAGATATCGGGAGACTGTATCAGCAGTCCAGGTAGAGCATATGGAAAGCCCAAAGGCCCAAAGTGCTCACAAAGAACCAGACAGGCCAGAAAGCCCAGAGCAGAGTGAAGGAGGAAGAATGTGGTAGATGCCTAACTCTTCTGTCCTTACAACACCGTTCATGAATTTCCAGAGCATGTGTTTCAAGCATCTCAGATAAATAAATGAATGAGTTGCCTGTCTCTTTGAGTTCAAATCCTCTCTTAGATGTATCCTGCTAGAACTTGACTGTGGGCTGTTCCTACTTGGTATCATCCAGAGTCATTAAATAATTGTTCACTCTTTAGCTGTGTGAGAAATGTTGCAACACAGCAGAAATCAAACTGAGGCACTTCCAATGTACTATCAACACAGAACAGGTATGTGGTCCCAGACACATGGTGACATAGGGTCTCGGTCTCCTAGTAAGACACTCCCCTTGTTTTCCTAGTCATTGTCTCTCTGTCAGAAAAGATTCAGAGACACAGAGTGCTGTGTAAAGGATAAGACTGGGTCTGGAAAGATGGCTCAGTGTTTAAGAACACATGCTGTTCTTCCAGAGGACCCAGGTTTGATTCCCAGAACCCATATCATGGCTAACAACTGTTTATAACTCCAGTTCCAGGGGATCCGACACACTCTTCTGGCCTCTGTGGGCATTGCAAGATGTGGTTCACTTAAACAATACCACTCATATACATAAAATTTAAAATAATAAAAAATAAAATAAAGGATAGGTAAAGTTTACGACAAAGTGTAGGATACTCACAAGGGATCACAGAAGGCAGGGACCAAAGAGTCGTCTATATGGGTCTTCATTCTAGGAAGGCTTTATGCTAGTTTCTAAAATCTTTATATCAAGCAGCTTATTCTAGGGGCTTCATCCTGTCCAGGAGGTTGACAGACATATTTATTTTGGCTCATGTGGTAAGGAAAAATGTTAGGATTTCCTTCCTTCCTTCCTTCCTTCCTTCCTTCCTTCCTTCCTTCCTTCCTTCCTTCCTTCTTTCTTTCTTTCCATCTTTCATCAGAAAGCCTTCACTTTGTTCACATACATAAAAGGATCTCAGGGAAATTTAGTCCTCCCCGTGTGAGAGATATAACTGAAGTCCTGTTCTTTTGACCAGTAATCAAAATCCTACTGATGCATGACTTTGTTTTACAAGCTATTAACTCTGAAGAAGGAGTCCAACCCCACTGTCCCCCAAGCTTGCTAATATTGAGCTAGCTAGGTAAGAGTGAGGATCTCTCTTTATACATTGAGCTATCTGTCTTGCTACAAATGCACCAGCAGATACCAGCTGGGTATCTTCAATTTTCTCCTAACACTGCTGTGCCTGGAGATAACATTAGATCCTACAATGCGGTCTCAGGGCCTACGTCACTTCAGATGTCAATTTTAAACTGTGGGTCTATGCTCTGATAAGCCTGCTCTGTATTGTGGCTCCTACTAATTTCCTTATGAGTTCCGTTTTCTAGAGCATCATAGAACTCAGGGAAATGTATGACTTACATGTTCTAGTTTCATATGACGAGTATTACAAAAAATATATATAATTAAATCAAGATAAAATAAAATGAAGAATGTGATAAAGGATTCAGGTGAGCAGCTTTCTTTCGGGAAGAGGTAAATACAGTAAAACTGGGAGAGGATGGGGAGCACTCCCACACTTTCTGAGTTCCGCTGGAAATGTTTCATTTTTCTGGACACTCAAAGAAGCCCTGTTTTGGGGAGGGGTTCATGGAGACTTCATTGTGCAAGCATGGCCTACGCAATCATTGGCCATTAGTGACCCAGGCCATTTTCAGCCCTGCTCATCTCCCCAGAAGATAGGGTTGGGATTGAAATTGCAGCTTTCGAAATTTGTTTTGGTCTTTTCTATGACCATCTCCCATCCTAAAGTCATCTAAGGCTCCTCAGGTACCCCATTAATATACAACTGACACAGACTGCATAGGAGAACACAAGAATTTTAAAACTGTATTGTAAAGACAGCAGGATAAAGACCAAAATTTCACAGTAGCGTAAGAGGAGCACTTTACAAGCCTTATAAAGTCTTGGTAATCTGTGGGGATGTTTCTGTAATATCCCACATAAACGTAGTGAATGCCTGTCTCTCTTATAAAAGGAATATTTGCTTGTTCCTCCTTACTTAGCTGTGTAGAGAAACAGAAGCCCATCGAACAGATCATAGATGGCAACTAAGCAGGAATTAAAGTATAGACAACTGTCTCCAATAGATGACCTGCAGCTAAATAATGATAGTTCTGACTACAGAACTTGCTACTTTGGTTATTTTTCTCAGGTTAAGGAGGAAAGGTTAATTGTGACTTACAGTTTAAGAGTATAGTCCATCATGGCAGGGTGTGTATTTGTAAGAGCGGTTCTAGCTGTTATGGTGGGAATATAAGACATCTGGTCTCATTGTGTCTGTTGTCAAGAAACAGAGAACTACAAATTCTGGCACTTGCCTAGCTTTCCCTTTTTTAGTCAGTCCAGGACTCTAGCCCTTGGAATGACACTGCAGCATTCAGGGTGACTCTTCTCAGTTAGATCTTTCTGGAAACAGAAACAGCCTCACATACACGTCATGTGCTTCCTCAGTGATTGCAAAACAATTAAATTGGCAATCCAGGTGAACCATCGAAGTTGCCTTCCTCCTCGTCAGATTCCATGCCTCTTCATTCTGGAGACACTGACATCTTGAGATGGCAGCAGATGTGACACTCCTGGTCCTTTTCAAGTGAGCAAGTTAAAGAATCACTGTCACAGTACATTCCGACTTTTAATTTTTAGTTTCTTTATTAGCTACTTTTCTGCTGCAGTGATAAAATTCCACGACCAAAACCAAAGAGAATATAGTTTATTTTAGCTTACAGGTCCAGAGGGAACAGAGTCCATAGTAGGGGAAGGCATGGTACCAGGACTGTGAGACCAGACTGGTAGTCAGGAAGCAGAGACACCACATTTCATCTGTACCCAGGAAATAGAGAGAGTGAACAGGAAGTGAATGCCTGTCCCCAGTGACATAGTTTCTCCAGCAATGCTCCAACTTCTAAACATTCCATAACCTTCCAAACACCATCACCAACTAGAGAGCAAGTGTTCAAACAAGTAAACCTCTGGGGGACATGTCCCATTCAAAACAGCACATTTTGTTTCTCCAGACAATAAAATTCCTTTAAACATCTACCAAATGCTTCATAACAGGTCTTGTTTCATAATCACCCCATTTTAATCTCCAAGGATTCTAATAGCTAAATTCACTCATTATTTGTATCTCATTTCTCAGACAGTAAGGCTCTTACTCAAAAGGTAATGCATAGTTCAGAAGAGCCACTGTTTTACTGGTTTGCTGAGCTCAGTTTTTTGTAGGTGACCAGCTTAAGCTGTGACTAAGCACCTGTTGGGGTGCTCATACTTCAGAGGTAAGTTCAGGGGTTAGAGGGCAGTACTTTCAGGAGTCCCTCCTCAAAATCATTAATAGCTCCAGACAGCAGGGCCTGATGTAGGTGAAAGCAATGTGCTCTTTGGTCCCTGCTTCCATAGGAACACTTCTTTACTGAACTTCGTGTAGGAGAAGCCTTATACCACGGAAAGTTTATCTGCTTCATTTAGAGAGAACAGCAGATTTTACTACTTAGAATTTACTTGTATTTTTCTCTTAATGATTTTCTGTAATGTTATCAGACATTGGGTTATAGCCTGTGTCCCAACAAGCCAGGTTCAATCACCCATCCTCAAAAAACCAGTGGAAGCATCCAAATTAACAGTGATAAGCAGAAAAATGAAATTTATTCAATGTGACCACTTTGGAAAGAAGGACAAAGTGATCCAGTTCTCCCCAGTGCCCCAGTCCTTCTAGAGGGTCCTGAATGGTGGCTAAGAGTTGTGCCCACTTAAGGTGTGGTCCAGTACATCATTGAAATCTGGGTCTGTGGAAAAACTCAAAAATGGGTACCAAATCTATAAATGAATAACAGCAGTTAGAAAAATTGATGAGGTCGCAGTGAAGAAACAATCCAAAATCGTGATGGATTAAGAGCTGGAGATGTTTTTTCTCCCTCACAATAACTTTCCTGTCAGCTTCTGGAAGATCTTTGGTAGCTCATCCACAAAGATGGAAGACTCTGGAAGGATCTGGTGACTCTGCTATCTCAAAAGTAGAAAGAAAATGGAGTGGGGGTGAAAAGGGGACAAGTGAAATTTGCCCTGCCTTGATCCTCAAATGACATCATAATTTCTTCTCATATTTCAGAGGCAAGAAGCAGAAACGTGGCATTATCTATCTATTGGTAATCTATATATCTATCTACCGAATCTATAAATATTCATCCACTCATTCATTCATCAGTCTTTGTATTGAAATTGAATTGAAAGGAGACTATGATAGTCTCAATATCCTCATCTCAATATTTTTCACTCAAAGCCCTTCTATGAGCACAAATCAAATTCCTTTCAAAACATTCCTTAAGATGAAAATATATTATTTTATTTTAGGTTATTACTATTTTTTCTGATTTTTTTTTACCAATTTTACAATTAAACTTTAAAATCATAATTACAGCTTGCCGAGGCAGAGCATACCTGTAATCACAGCACATGATAAACTGAGGCAAGACAATCATAAGTTCCAGGCAAGATAGGGCCATGTAGCAAGACCATGTCTCTAAATAATAATAGTCTTAATAAAAAACTAAAACACTAATGCAAACATCCTCAAGAGGTAAAGATTCCTTTAAAAGCGTAAGATAGGGTTGACAAGATCATCACTCAGGGGGTAAAAGCACTTGCTGCACAAGCCTGACAATCTGAGTTCAAGCCCTGGAACCAGCATAAAGGTGAAAGGTGAGAACTGACTTCCAGAAGTTCTTCTGTGCCTACTACATGCTCACCACAGCATGTGCATGCCTACACAGACACATAGACACACACACAGACACACACACACACACACAGACACCCCCCCACACACACAGACACACACACAGGCACAGACACACACACACACACACACAAATTTTAAAAAGAACAAAAGTCTGAATTTGTACTATACGCATTATATGCACATTTTGCTAATTTAAGTAGACATGTTTTTCATACTGTTTTAGACAAATAAGCAATTACAAATTAATTTAGAACTGAAGCCTGTGCAATCAATTTGCAGTGGAGCTTTGGTAAATAAGTAATTAAGCGGGAGCCTCCATGGCAGTCTAACTCATGTTCCACATTGCTCCCTTTTTATAGTTCCGCACTGAATCCATCTTTCCCCTTGTCAAAGCCTCGCATGCTCTGTGCAGTCCTCCCTGCTCTGTCCTGAAAGGGCTCCTTGTTTTCTTTCACTAGTCATTACTTCGTATTAGAAATTGTGGTCGTCATGGCTCATTTATCAGCCAAGTATGGAGAGATTCTGAGAGATGCTTTGTCTTTTTGCAGTCAACATGATGCATTTGCTCCCGTCCTTGCTTCTTTGAAGGGGCTTGGGTTGCACTTACTTTGCAGGATAAAGCACAGAAAAAATGGCGGCATTGCAAAACTGAGGAAACAGGGTCCTGAATGAAAGGAGAGCTCCAGAAACCAAGATCCAGAAGGCTTCATTTTCAAGTGCACGTTTAGAGTTAGATACCCGATAAAATGCCCATGGCTGCTTGTCGTAGGCTCCATCCATCCGTCACCCATTTGGTTTCTGTTGTTGCTTTCTTCTTCATTGATGCACTTAGATGCCACCTGGAGGAGTGCTGCCAGGGCAGCCATGACCCGGCTTGACTCCTGCATACCCTGCAGCTCTGAATGAGGCATTATGAAAATGGACAATTTAGATCTTTATTTCTCCTGCTTTGGCTTCTGTGGGTGATCTGTTCAGAAGCTTTTTGTTGTTGTTGTTCATTTGCTATGGAACTAGGAAAGGACAGGAGTGTGGTAGACTCTTTATTATCCAACTCCAACCCTGAGGACTGCTCTAGAAGACAATCAGGATATTGTTACAGCACAAAATAAATCTGCTTTGCAATTAAAATCAGTCTTGCATACCCAAGGATAACTGATTGCTATTATTATAATTTAAAGCAACTTTTGAAAAGAAAAACTTACCTTTCTATCGTTAAAAATATCTGGTAAAACTTGCCCATTGTTTGTTCTGTATATTTTGATACATAGGTTTGAGAATATGAACTCTTACTGGGTGTCATTCTTAGACAGGTAGTACTGTTAAACAAAGATATTAGGTGAACTTTTATTCAGATCTGAATCCATAACTCAGGATTATGTTTTATTGGTTAAACTACATAACTACTTTGAGTTATAATTTCTTCATTAGGAAAATTAGGATAATATAACTGCAAAAGATTGTTTAAAGGATTAAATAAAAATCCACTTAACCAAGACACTGTCACCTAGTAGATGAAGGTGGCAGTGCTGATGCTGATGCTGATGATGGCATTTGAGACAGGCTGTTGCTATATCTCAGGTTGGCCTGGAACTTACTGTGCAGTCTAAGCTGGCCACAAACTTGTGATTCTCCTGTTTGAGCCCTCTCAGAGTGAGGGATTTACAGGTGTGGTCCATCATGCCTGACTCATCATAGAAGACTTTTAGTAAGTATTTTCTTTTGCTACCTTTCAATGCAGTTTCCTCTACTCCGTGTAAAATACATTTTGAACACAGTCATGTGTTTGGCTGGTGATGCCTCCTAGGGGCATCACAGTGTTTTTGTCATGCTCTCTGTGTCTTATTTAACCATTTGTTTCTGTATTACTTGCCCTCATTTTTGTGCTTTAGTGAAAATCCAGAAAATATGCCCCCAAAGAATATATCTTGGGAAAATTCCAATTCATCAATTTCAGTATCATTCCTTGATATATATATATATATATATATATATATATATATATATGTGTGTATTTGTAATTGATGGATCAGCAAGATGGCTCAGGAGGCCAAAATGCCTGAGGCCAAACCAAACATGATGGCCTGAGTTTGATCACAAGGCTCCACATCGTGGAAGAAGAGAACCTACTATCACTGGTTGTACTGACTTTACTTATACACAGACATACAGACACTCAGACACACACACACACACACACACACACACACACACACACACACACACATATTCCATGAAACGCAAAAGTTCTCTGTCTCTCAAGCACAATAAATAAATAAAATGTAAAAGACTATTAAAATTAATGGAACACAAAGGATAGAGGATGGAGAGGCAAAGTTCTATCTTATATTGAACTTCAACTTGACTGTCAGAAACAGAACAGGTAAGTCAAGTGAAAATTAAATTATTCTTAGAAACTGTAAAGACTAAGTGTAAACATCCAGCTGCTGGTTGGAATAAGAAGGTCTCATCTTGACACTCATGTGAAATATGTCTCAAGAGATTTGATCATGAGGAGCTATTAAGACATCTAAAAATGTTTTTGACACTCAATACCTCTTGAAAATGTGTTCCTGACTGAAGGAACAGCCATCCTTAAAGCCCAGTGCTAACAAATTGTGCAACATCTTCAAAGAACAGGATGAAAGCCAGTGTTTCTTACATCTAATGAACAAGGTAGGAGGGAGAACTGGAACCTAATCTCAGAAGGAATCCTCCTTCTCTCTTTTATGTCCTTAAAATCCCTTTTCAAAGGAAAATTTTGAAAGTATCTTCTAGTTTTAATTGTGTTTACTGTGCCTAATTACAAGTACTGCAAAAACCATTGCTTCTCTTTGTTTTTTTTTTTTTTTTTTTTTTTGTCAAATTTTCCCTTTTAGATTAAATAAGCTTTAAAATACTAGCTTGGAAATTAACCTACATTTAGCTGAGGTTTCTGAGAGTAAATATCATGCAAATTGCACTAAAAGTTTCGGGATATAATTCTCTTTTAACCTGGGGATAACTTGCCTTAGAATCTCATTGAAAGAAAAATGGTCTCCATTTGCTTACTCCAAGTGTTTGTTTCCTCTTCTGGTGTTTTGCAGACTACCTTGGTACTATTGTGAAGACTTGTTGCAAAATGCCTCATAAGATTTAGAGTGGGCATGTTCAATTTCACTCTATTTTGTGGAAACTTCAGCACATTAATGTAGGTGAATTTTATAAATTACCACTAAATTTTCATCTATTCATGTAAATGGGCCTGGAAGGACCCTTCTTTGTTACATCTTCTTCATAAAGATGCCAGAGGGGAGCTTGTAGCCAGTGGTTACTGTTCTGAGAAGAGAAGGAAGAATTGGTCACCAATAAGACACAGTCATAAGAGGGCTGGTTGTATTCCTTTGTCCTTTATCATTCTGGTGCCTATCTCCCTACATCAAGCTCTAATTTTCCAGATTTCTCATTACAAACCATCATTTTCATCGTCTTCATTATGTCCAATTTGCAGCCTTTATAATGACTAGAAGATGTCTTGACCAACATGTACTTTAGGAAAAATAAGTCAGAAGTACAAAATGGAGCGAGCCACTGTACCAGTGGACATCCAAATGCCTGCATGCTTCAGACATTCAAAGGTCTGTTATCTAGTATATCTCTATATCTCTAATATAATCGAGTATAATCTTCCCTCTGGTTTAACTTCTAATCAGTGGCACTGTGCTGTCTCTTAGAATTACTGTTGGCTCAAAATCTCATTTCTTAAAAGTCTTCTGAAGTTTCTGAGGAAGCTCTAGTTAAATTTAAATTCATCCAAATGTACATTTTTGTCAATAAAATTTTATTGAAGCATATCCATGCTTTTCTCCACTCTTCAAGGTGTGTTTGTCTACTTGTCTCTATGCCTACAATTGTCTCACTTGCCTTCCATAAGGTACAGTTCAGTTCTTAAAAACTCAAGAGATGCTTAAGTAGGTACTTGAAGATAATATAAAAAGGGGCAGTAAGATGGCTCCGTGGGTAAAGGCACTTGGCACCAAACCTAATGACCTGAGTTCAATCCCCAGAACCCACATGGTGAAAAGAGAGAGAACTGGCTGCCACAGTTATCTCCTGACCTCCACGTATGGGCTGTGGCATGCGTATAAACACACACAATGTAGTATTTTTTTTAAGCTAGTGAAGAACTAAGAAGACTGTTCTGCATACAAGCTGAAGAAAGGACATACCGGAGTGAAGCAAACACTGTCATGTTGTCACATCAAACTGTATTATTGTTGCCCATTAAGCAATCTAATCTGTGTATGTTAATTTCACAGGAGACAGAACAGCAAGTAACATCCTCAGCAGTGAGTCTGGCTTGGCCTGGCCTGTCTTTCGTGTGCCAAGAGCCAGCATCCAAGCTCTTGAGTATCTCCCGTTAGAAACAAACAAGTGATGGCAACTGCTGCCAGACCAGATCCCAGGACAGGTGCATTCAGAAACCTGAACACCAGCGTTCTGTAACAAAGCATAGTAAATTCAGGATATGGCAGATGTTAGTAGAAGCTCTGATTTACCAGAAATAAGTGAATTTAAAACTGCAGCAGATTATTGGGTCTTGCTTCAATGCGGAAGTTGCTCTGGTTGTGAGGGTTGTAGATGCTCTCTTTGACTAGGAACCGTAAGCACAGGCTCAGAGTGCTCTGTGATGCTTTGTGTCACACCTTTGTGCTTCTTTCTCCATTTTTCACTGTCTTCCAGGAACAACAAATCCATCACCAAGTGCTAGCACAGGTGAGGACTTCATCCTGTTCTTCCCTGTAATACCACCTAGTAATACTCTGAAATCTGAATGCTGCATCTGTGATTAGACCCTTCTGGTTTTATTCAAATCATATTGAGCCTCAGGGTTGCTTACTGTCTTTGTTTTCTATTGTCTCCATGAAACTGCTTGAAGTAGCAGAAGGACAGGGCCAGGGTTCTGAATTGAGTCAAAACTCAGTTCAAGTCCTACCTGTATGTTTCAGCAAGCTATGTGAGATTTTGAGAAAGTTAATATAGGAGACTTTCACTTCCTTTCATGTAGAAAGGGGGCAGGAATAATATTTAAATCATAAAATGGCCATAAGGAATAAAGGTAACTGGTACAGAGGTATGAGCTTCATGAACACAGGCAGCAAATCCCAGTTATGCCATCTCATGAATTTGCCTGATCTAAGACCATTTTTTGTGAAGCAAGAAAGGAAGGAGGCAAAGAAGGAAGGATGAAGGAAGAAGGAAGGAAAGAAGGAGGAAAGAGGAAGGAAGGAAGGAAGGAAGGAAGGGAGGAAGGAAGGAAGGAAGGAAGGAAAACTCCATGTCTTTCTGCCTGTCCATGATAAAACAGTAGCTATGAGGTATTTGTTTTGATAGTTGCTCTTTTTCACATATTTTGAAAATGACACTTCTCTCATAACCACGTCAAGAACGCTGAAAGCAACAGGAACACACTTGAATTTGCTTTGCAGTAAGTGGCATAAATGGGAAATGTAGAGAAAGCAGAGATGCCAGTAATTCTCAGATCATGTCCAGGGTTCACTCGGACTCAGACTCAGGAAACAATTTTCATGTGCTTTGATGCAGCTTACTATGTTAGGTAAGAGCACAGAGTTGTCCTGTTCATTTATCCAAACAAATCGGCGGAGGAAAAAGAATCCAAGTTACTGGATGGAGCTTAGCACTTCACCGTTCCAGAGAGCTGACACAAGACAAAATTCCCTGTCTTTGTCTCAGTAAGCTTGATCCTGTATCAGCCCAAGAAGTGGTCTATGGTCAGGTCAGAGTGGGTGTGTGAGTGTGTTCATTCCTGACTGCACTATATACAAGCTGTGTAGCAATGGCAATTTATCTAACCACTCTACGCCTTGGCTTCCTAATTTGCAAGAGAGCCCATCTTCATGCTTTTGTATTTAATTGCAGATAATTCATTGTCGAATGTCTAATGGATTGACCGTTTCCCAGCATGTTACAGAGTAAACTCAGCATCTCAAGAATTGTATAGCACATTATTCCTAAAAAGGCAGAATGAAAGAAGTGTGTGTGATACTCCTGTGTTAAAATATGCACTGATGGTGAGGAAGTGTTCAAAGAAACCCTTGAAAAGTAAGAGTTTCATAGTTCAAATAGAGAGAACCTGGAATGTGAATGTTTCAGAGGAAACAATTATCTGCAATCTATTCCCAGGGGATGTTTCAAGTCCTGTATCTTCCCTTGACTCTGAGTTAGAAGTCCTGTTACCTCTTCTATGGAAGACAATTCACACTGGTGTGCTAGTGACTCAGATTTACTTGTATTTGAGAGATTTTTATTACCCTCTCTGGGTCTGTAATCTGTCTATCATCTATCTATCTCTTGGTTTCTCTCAGCTTTCCATAGACACTGGTGTCAAATCAAAGCTCTGTCTTGGGTTCTGAGAGTGTCTAATGATGTGTCAGTAATAGTGTTGATATCTCACCGGATCTTCTGGGAATCCAATAGCTAAGTAAGAAGACAAGGCCTTTGCGTGTATTCCTACCTGTCATTTCCCTGTCAGCTGAAGCATTTATGGTTAGCCCACAAATGCATGATGGATAAATCCTCAGCATTGATTCCTCCAGTTGTGAGAAGAAATAGACAGTAAATGCAGATGTGTTCTTGTGCAAAGACCGCATGCATTTCTTGGTTGTTAATCTCAGGAGAATTATGTGATAAGTTACAGGAAGAGCAGACAAGTCGCAGCCTTTGGGGAGGACTCAGGCAGTTCACCACCAGAGGAGCAACTGTAGAAGATGCTTCAAGTGGGCTTGAAATAGCCTCTGACAACAGCCTGTGCCCATAAATGACCCCCATGGATAACGGTGCCTCTGTACCTGAGAGCAGTGGTACGGAGATGTTAGAGGTCTAGAGGTCTCGTGACAGGTTCACTGTGGTCTTACTAATCCAGTAAGAGTAACTTCAGCAGGCCCAGACATTGGGGAGATAGATCAAAGAAGACACGCCTAGGATGGTGATTAAGGAAAGCAGACTTTTGAGCCATGCTGTGTATATTAAAATCCCCATTCCTGGCCTCGCAAGATGGCTCAGCAGGTAAAATCACGTGCCACCATGCATGATGACCTAAGTCTGATCTCCAGAATCCACAAGGTGGAAAGAAAATATGATTCTCAGTAAATTGTCCTCTGATCTTCACATGTGTGATGTCATGGGCACACATACTCACACACACACATACACACACACATACACACACACCACAAAGTAAATAAATAAATAAATGAAATAGAAAACATCCGCACTCTTCTAGTTGCTATGTTCCATGTGGCATTTGACATAATAACCTCTCTGTCTCTGTTTCTTCCTTTGTAAAATGGAGCTAATACAAGCAACATGTGTAGAACAGAGTCATGAAAAGGCTAAGGTCCTTATAACTATTTGCTATTACAGTAACTACTGAGTTTTATACAAAGAAGAAAAAGTACATTTTTCATGTGTCTGATTTTGGAGGATAAAGACCAGTATCCAGATTATTGTTACCCAAACTTAGAAGAGAGGAGATATGAATGAACTGAAGTATCCTCCTGAATTACGTGCTGAAACCCAGTTTGCACCTCTCCAGCCTTTGTTCTTTCACTGTTTCAAAGAATCCACATGGTACACAGGCTGTCTTCATAACCTTGGACATATCACTTAATTCTTCTTTTTCTCCTCTATTTTCCTCATCTGCTAAGTAACACAGAAAACTCAGAGGGTGACTTGAACCTAGGTGTCTATGCTGTCATTGATTGCAGTTGGATCCACTGCTGTTTTATCACTGAAAACAAATGAATAATGAAAAGGTCTAAATCTAGACCTGAGAAAGTTACTGTAAAGGCTGAGTGTTGGGCAGACATTCTGATGGCTGACATTCTGATGGCCACCATAGCCATTAGTTGGTTCTTCATCCAACATAGATCCAGTCTCTGGCTATCTGAAAATCAGCTTCCTGTGACATCAGTGTGGAGATGATGTGATGTTTCTGAGAAGGACTGCTTGTTGATTACAAATGTCTATTTGCCAACTTGCTATAATTAAATTCAGTCATGGCCTCGGGTATGTCTTTAGCCAGATCTGATTTTTTTAGATGTTTTGTTTTAAAATGAATGAGAGAATAAAATTCATTTTGTTTCATTTGTTCCACAAATGCCTTAGAAAACCAATCTTGGTGTCAGTGACAGGTATTGATAGACTTTGTCAAACAAAAAATATCTTCAGCTTCTAGAAGCAAAAATTCAATGGTTTTCAGCCAACTTTCCTAAGATAATAATGCAATTTATCTTTTAAATAATATTAAAGCCAAGCCTTGAAGGTGAGGGCAAAATGTCCATTTGTGTCTCAAATTAGAGAGAGAATTTAGAAAAAGCAGCATTTATATTCATTTGAATGTAACAAACTGGACTGACAAAGTTCTCCTTAGTCATGATTTCTACCCAAGATTTATAGTGAAAAAGAATTCATTATATTTTCTGCTTTGAAAATTAGACACACTTAATGTTGCCGATGATGATATGTAAGTAATAAACACCTCTTAAAAAGTGAATTAAGTGATATTGTAGTTAATTAAATTGTCTGTTCATGGTATTAATCAAATGATAATTTTTTCTCCCAGTTATCATATGTCACACCTAATATGGATGTTGAGTGGGGCAATGTTAGGGTCTCTTTGCTTCCTTCTTCTCTCTGTTTCTCTCTATTTTCCTCTGTCCCTTTCCCTCCCTTCCTCTCTTTCCCTCTCTCTGATCTGTATCATTCTTTCTTCTCTCCCTTCCTCCCTCCCTCCCTCTCCCTAGCTCCTTCCCTTCCTTCCTCAAGTCCTCGCTTCCATTTTGCAGTGATGGAGATACAGATCAGGGTCTCCTGCATGCAAGACAAGCAACCTAGAACCCAAGCCCTAGCAGTCTTTTCATGACAAGTCAAGTCTACTACCCTTGTAGTAGTTGGTGATATTCACTTTGTTTTCAACCATTATGACTCCTATTAATATGATTTGTTTTCTATATAATACCTAAGAATATAGAAACTTGGGCAATGGTAAATTTTGAACTAGTTATAAGAGGACAGCATTTGGAGTTGGACCTTTGGAAGAGGGAAAAGGAACCAGAAACAAGCACTGCTGATAGGGTGTGCAGTGTACTGGAACAACTGTGAAATTGACAAACTTACTTTTACTCTCCTGCAAACTCTCTTTCTGGAGTCTTTGGTCTTCCCATATCTTAGAAACCATTAACAGAAGCCAAGGTTTAAATGAGCAGCATAGCAACTCTGAGGGTGCTTGGGACTACACCCCACAGGCTGCCTGGGGGAAGAAGGAGAAAAGTGTATTGACTTCATGTGTAATCTGGGGGGGGTGGCTACCTCTTCACTTCTACAGTTGCTTGCAGAAGTTTTGTCATTGGAGGAACAGGTTTTTCAACTATTCCTCTAGACACAGACATCATCTATCAGTTTAGTTTTCAGATCAACTGTCTGCCCCAGGACTCAGGCAACTCTTCACAGCACTGAGGTCGCTTGCTGCCAATTGGTCTGTTCTCTCCCTCTACCTTTTCTTCACTCATTGGTATCCCATGAGGGCCCTGTGTGATCCACAGGTCTTGGTTCATCCTTAGACTTTTCTTGGTCTGTTACCCAAACCAAAACCTGGCGAGGAGTTTTGGATTTGATGGCCTAAGGCTTCTGAAATGACATAAAAAATGCTGACACAACTGCTTGAGAAAGTAGAAAGACAAGGTAATCAATGCTGAAGTTACAAAATAAACCTGCTTTTAGTAGGATGGCTGTGCCATGAAGAGTGAGACATTGAAGGAGGGGCTGTAGACCAGGTAGATGCAGGTGCAGAAAAGAGAGACAAGAAGAGACTGGACTGGACTAGACAAGACTAGAGATGAAACGGGAGGCAGGAAATGAAGGTGAGGGAAGCAGAGGAGAAGGAGAGAGGAGAGGAAAGACAAGAAGGAGGAGAGAGGAGGGGAGAGGGTTAGAAAAGAGGAGAAGGAAAAGGAGAAGTCATTTCAACTCAGGTCAGCTGAGGGAAGGAGACAGGTTTGAAAACCTCAGGATTTTGAAAGCCAGGTGGCTGCGGCAAGATTAAAAAGAAGAAGCTGCGATGCATAAAGGGGGCTCAGTATAATGACTGGCAGTATGAAGCTTCTACAGGAGACAGAGCTAAGTGAGCAAAAGGGGCATTAGTTGAGTCTAATTCTGTCACAGAGAAAGGAAGTTGAAGCAGTCAGACTCTGCATTCAAGACCAGCTTAAGCTGCCTAACACTGATTCTATATCAAGAAAACAGCAAAGCAAACCACATATTACTTACTTTGCTTTTAGTTTCAACAAATATCAAACCAAAGCAAATTAAGGGAAAAGGGGGTTTATTTTGGTTCGTATTTTAAGGAGGTGTCATCATGGCAGGGATGTCTGGAGGCAGGAGCATGAGGCTGTCACCTTGCAACCTCAGTCAGGAAGCAGAGAGCCTTGGATGCTACAGCTCAGCTCACTTTCTTCCTTTTGTTCAGCCTACATCCCCAGCTCATGGTATGGTGCCATCCCACCGAAGGTGAGTCTTCTTACCTCATTAACCAAATCAGAAAATCTCTCAGAGACATACATGCCCAGAGATTTGTTTCTTTAGTAATTCAAAATCCCATCCAACTGACAATTTAGATTAGCTATCAAACCATCCAAAATAAACAAAACTAGGAGTACAACTGGGGAGGTAACTCAGTAGTTAAGGCACTTGCTGTGTAAGCATGAGAACCCGAGTTCAGTTCCCCGGATGTAAACCTCAATAACCAGGTGGACGTAGTGCCAGCTCTCTAATTCCAGCCTTGGAAAGTCGTAATAAGGGCATTGCTAGAGAAAACTGGCTAGCAAGACTAGTCTACCAGTGAACTCCAGGTTTGACTGAGAGATCCTGTCTCAGGAAATTAAGTTTAAGAGCAGAGGAGGATGATTCCCTGCATCAAACTTGAGGTCTCCACATGCATGTACACACACACACACACACACACACACACACACACACACACATCCCACATACACAAATAGGAAAAGGTGATTCCCTGCATCAAACTTGAGGTCTCCACATGCACACTTGCATGTATACACATATGCACATACACACGTACACACACACACACACACACACACACCACATACACACAAATAGACAAAGGAAAAAAGAGGAGCATTTATTATGGTTTGCATTCAATGTCACCTTGAACCTTTCCCTCTTTGGGGTCACAGACGTATACTGAAGATATTTAGTTAGTGCTAAGCATGGCCACACAGAGTTAGGACATGCGATAAAATACTGGAGTTTACCTACTAAACTTGATCACTCTTTCACTCTTCCCCAGCTGTTAGGCATTGGCGTGAACACCATCGCCTTCAGAGAATGGGTTTCTGGCACACACTGCTTTGTACGGGTAGCAGTCCTTTCGCAGGATCAATTACTACTGCTCCAACCTGGAGCAACCTTGCTAAAGCTTGAGACGGCCACCACTGCCATATTGTTTTTGGTGTTGTAGAAAGATATTTGAAAGCCTGAAGGGAAATGGGAAATAAAATAAGATTGACAGATTCAGGAAACAGGCAAGATCTTATTTTCATAACTGGAAACAGCTCTATAGAAAAAAATGAAGACAAGAAAAATGCTTGAGGATATTTTCTACACACATCTTCATTTTGTTTGAGTTCGGCTTGCTGTCTTTGGCTTGGTATCTATCTTCAAATAACTTCATGCTATAGTTCTTGCATCTTTGGAAAGACCATCTGCTTGAGCCCCAAAGATGGAAGGCTGTCCCAGGACATGCCCAGTTAATGCAGGCTGATATAGGAGTGGTTCATTCATTATGGTAGTAAGCCTTAGAGATGGCTAGGACAGAAAAGACATCATCAGTGGTATACACGGTACCAGAGCAGAAGGGAGACTGACTTGGTGCGTCTCATCAGACCATTATTGCATGAAATAACACAGTTTTAGAAGATAGACCTCAGAGCTTTACATGTGGCATCAGGAGGATGAGTCAATTTGCCTTGGCAATGCAATTATCTCAGCTTGCTTCAGTCTGCTGAGAGGTAGCAATAATATTTCACCCAGTGTTGCATTGCATTAAAATATTTTGATACCTGTTTGAATAACATTGCCGGAATGTTAATAAATCCATAATGGCCACACAGGCAAGAGTGGTCTATGAATCAGTCTGGAAGGGATAGTCATTAATCAGCTCCTTGGGGCTTATTTCTTTCTGCATTCCCTCCAAGGTTTTGGCATCTGTGAAGAAGCGCACTAGCTCTTTTGCAGTCAACTAACATTCATATTCTACAATAATTTCCCCCTATAATGGTTGAATCCAGATTGTGCACTGGGACAAATAAAATCTAATACATGAAGTGATTCATAATTTTTAGTCCCTTTTGCTTTGTGTTCTATATTTATGCATGGATATGGAATTAAATGAACATTGGTCTGATGGCTTTACTATGGGGAAAAAAATTCTGGTGATTTTTCCAAGAGTTGCCTATTTTTGCTATTTATTTATTTCCCAATCCCTGACCCTTCGGGACCCATTGGAGATTTCCTTTTTCAGACTTATTCTGGAGTAGACATGAGCAATTATTTATGAACTCTAAAAGTCTCTTGGAGTAACAAAGGGAGTGTTGAGATGCCAACTAAATACTTCAGATGCTGATGGCACAACGTGTCAATAACTGTGGCACCTTAAGAAGCCTTGTGATGTCCTATGTCCAAGTTAAAAAAGGATACACTGGAGTACTAACCTGTTGATAAAAGGTCATCCCATAAAATTATAGCTATACCCTTCAAACATGATAGAGCAGCTCAGCACTGTACATTTGTCCTTAAGTGTGTGGCTCACATTTGATCAGTTCTTATTATAGAATTACCTTTCCCCTGAATAAATGGGAAAATTCAACATAATTTATATTTGAGATCTGTGAAATAATTTTTTATTCCTTTACAGGATTCTGATGATGGATCAAAATTTTGAGGGTATAGGTTACCATTAATAGATTCTCCCTGTCCTTTGAAATGTCAACTCAAATGGAGTTTTGTTTGCTTTAAGCTTATTTGACCTTGATCAGAAAACACCTCTAGAGAGAAAATGATCCTTCATGAGTACCTGAAAAGTGCTTACCAAAAGAGAGATTTGTAAATTTAGTCAGACATGGACCCTTATTGGAAATCCGTGAGACATGGCTGCAGTTGGATAGGAGATATAGCTTCAGATGTCCCATTGCATAGTAATGTAACTATGCCTGACAAGAATAAATTCTGTCTTTAAAAACAGAGAACAGATATGATTTTGAATATTCCCAACAAAAAGAAACAGTAAGTGTTTGGGGGTGGGTAGAGTTTACTAGTCACCCTGATCTGATCATTAAACGTGGCATATGTGGATTGGATTGAAAGTTTGCATAATATTCCAAGACTATGCAGTTTTTATGTGTCAACTAAACACATTTTAAAAACATCTCTCCAGAGACTGGAGAGATCACTCAGCAATTAGGAGTGGAGTGATATTGCATTTGCAGAGGACACTGGTTCAGTGCACAGCACCCGTGATGGGCAAACGTTCAGCTGTGTGGCAAATACTGGAGGGTGACTTCAGAGGAAGAGTGCAAAAGCCCAGAGAACCACTAAAAGCATAATTCAGGTCTGTCTAGAATCTGAAAGGAAGGACTGAAGGGAAGAAAAGGGAAAAGTTATGCCTCTCCGAGTCAGGACTCATCTGAGCCTCAAGGTGGCTCCCAGGAATTGCCACGTTCTTTTACTTTAGGGAAAAAAAAGGAGGAAGTTCTGGAATCAGACACCAGTGTGGATGATGAATAGTTACCTGAGACTTTTGGTGGGCACTAAAATCTTCATTAAATATGATTTAATTCTGCTTCTAGTGGCAGAAAGGGATTCTTACAGTTCTTTTGTCTGATTACATCACTTGCTACATTAAGTTCATTAAGAATATTAGACAATGAATAAAAGCCAAAGGAAATGAAGCATTTTTAATGAATGAAGAATAGGAAGGCCATTTTCTAGCCAAGATGGATAATAGTGATAAACCATGATGCATTTCACTGACATTCTTGTTTAAATGACTTCTGCTTGCTCTGTTCAGAAGCAAGAATATGGGGTGGGGGCTGCTGAGATTTACAATGTGAGGTAGAGCTGCCTTTATGTGGGAGGTTGAGGAGAAACAATAGAGTTAGCAATATGAAAAGTTTAAAGCTACAGTTCAAGAAGAATGTTTTGGGAGCGTCTTGTCTGGCTGGACTGAGGGGAATGTCTCATGCATCTTTCTGTCTTGTTTATATGATCAGATGGCTTCACTCTTCTTACTTGGAAGTACAACTGTTCCAAACCAGCTACCTTTCAGAAACACGCATGAAGCTCTCTGACTACTTCTGAATTGGAGCCTTGGCATTCTGTAGCCCAAGGTTTTTGCATAGATTTGTAAACATTACAGATAAACTTTCCCAAAGATTGATATTACACAGTGTTTTCGAAAAGGCAGTCATTGCACTTTCATCGGCTTTTTAATTTAATAGAGAAATGAAAGTAGTCCTATCATTCTGTCATTACCTAACCCCTCTCAAAACTACATATTAAAATTAATACCACTAGCATCTTCCTGCCTGTGGCCTTCAAAATGGTTTCTTTGATGTTTTCCCATGGAGAGCCTCTACAAGGAAACACGGGACAGATAGCAAATAAAAGACTGCTGGTTTCTTCCACAAAATGAGCTTCTTGTAAAAAATAAGTAAATAAGTGCCTTTTCAAGCATTGTCCTTGTCAGGTGTTCTAATCTGTGTTGTTTCTGCCTTCCATGTAGAATGCATGACCAGTGGGGCATGGAAAGGCAGGACTACCTGGATTTGGTGTTGCTTGACTTTGGTTTCTCGTTTTAAGTTTAAGATAAAACAAAAGAATATTCAGAACACAAGCGACACCTAGGCCTTGGCTTTAAGCAGACCTCTGGAGACTGACATTTAATGGTGGAACTTGTCTACTATGCTTGGCAGTTTTACAGTGGAAATCTCTCTCAAATAAAATACATTAGGCCCAGAAAGTCTTCTGTTAGCGTGTGTGAGTGTGTCTGTGTATGTTGTGTGTAACTGTTCCTCTGTGCATATAGAAGAACGTGTGTAGGCAGGTGCTCATTTCATGTCTTTCCTGATCACTCTCCACATTAATTTTTGAGGCCCTGGCGGTCTTGCATACTGCTTGGCTGGCTGACAGATGAACTCCAGTGACTTGTCTATCTCCGGCTCCCCACTCCCCACCAATAGTGGGGTGACAAATGTGCCTCATGCCTGGTTTACACATGAACGCTGGAGATTAGAACTCAGATCCTCATACTTGCACAACTGGTACTTTATTGACTGAGCCCATTTTCCTAGCTGAGGGGTGGAAGTCTTTATCATTGTCTTCTTGAAAGGCCCCTCACTGCCTATCTGACTTCTGTGAACCACTTCTTACATTCTATCTCCCCACTGTAATTAATACTTTTTTTTTTGTCTTCTTGAGGCTGAGTCTTGCTGTATCCCCTGCTGGCCTGAACTCCCTATAAAACCAGGCTGCCCTTGATCTCACAGAGACCTGCTTGCCTCTGCCTCCTAAGTGCTGGCATTAAAGGTGTGTGCCACTAAGCCTGGCGTGTAATTAATTCTTAAGAAAAAATTCAGAAGTGACCCCTAAACTACAGACACAAAAGGAGGCTCCTTTCGTGGTACATCATATACACTGCGTAGAAACCCGATCTTTCCTTAGTTAGGCCTTGACCTTTTGTTGCTGAGAGACAGGAATGGAATGGTCCAAGAAACATAAAAGAGGAAACTGGGAAATACCAATATTTAATAAGCCTTGACTCTGCTTGGCATAGTTGTTTATGCTGATTATTTAATAGTGTAAACAGAGTCTTTTCAAGGATCATTGTTCATCTAGCCAGCCATTCATTCATCCAAATCCAACCATTCATCCACTTTACAGTAACTCATTCAGCAGATTGGTTTTGCAGTTATTATGTGCTAGAAAGGCTCAAAAATCAAGGCTGAGGCTTACATCTTGAAGGAGACAAGCACCAAGCAATATTCTTTCTGAAGATTGTCAGTTAAATGTCCTGTAAAGAGAGAAGGGTCGCAGAACACTTTTCTTCACACAGTGATGTGTTTCACAACTGTACTTAGGAAACTTGAGCTCAGCAGATTATATAAAATAGAAAGAGATGGGAAGAGGCAAGGCAGGAAGACTTGTTATAAAATGTTGTGATAATTCAAGCAAAAACTAATATAGATATGGTCCTCAGAGGGCTGCAACGGAAGTGGAAATTATGAGGATGGATGGATATTAGAATATGGTTGAAGAGTCCTTGGCTTTTGGCTGCTGACAGAGGGTAGAGAGCAAATCTGGAGGGGACTTAAAATGACTGCTAGCTGGAGAAATGACTCACCAAGTAAAATGCTTGCTGCATAAGCATAAGGACCCACACTCCCAGAAATTGGAAGAAAGGGACTTGGAATCCCCAGGACAAGCTATCTAGCTAGACTTGCTGAATCTAGCTCTGTGTTCAGCAAGAGATCCTACCTCAATAAGTAAAGCAGAAAGCGATGAAGGAAGACACCAAACATCAACCTTTGCCTCCACATGCATTCACACACACACACACAACCTGCTCATATACGTGTGAACCATACACACACACACAGACACACACGCACACACACACACACACACACACGTAAAAACTGACTGCATTTTCAGTTTGGATAATTGGATATCTATAGATCTTAAAATATGAATGCTTTGAAACTTTGGGGGAAACAGGAAAGACTGCCATCATGTTGACTTACAATCATGATATAATTAAAGACTCACTGCTGTATCATGGCTCTGTGGTCAACAGTCTTGTTTGTTTGTAGGCATAAAATGCGTATTTGTGGTTTCAGATGATGCAAAGAGCACCTTTGATGCAAAGGTGAATTAATTTCTGTAGGGGGTAGGGGATGATGAAAAATAAATAGGCAAACAATGCAGCAATCACTACAGAAATCTGGGGTTGAAGAGCTCACACTTTTTTAATATTCATGTTTAAGATTCAAAAAAAAACATTCTCTGAAATTTCTGATAATTTTGCCTTATTCTTGTATTTGATTTTCACTGCCAGCCACTTTGTCCCAATTAACACTGTTGATCAAAACCTAATATTGTACTTCAGACATGGGGATCTGATAAGAGATACATACAACCCTCCACTTTCCAAAAGCTCCAAGGGTAGGTGTATATTGGTGATCTTGAATTCTCTAAGCAAGGACAAAATGGCCTTTCTCTGTTCATGATCTGAACCCAAAGCGCCTTCCTGTGTAGTCCTGTAATTCTGTCCAGGGATTTATGGTAAATTGGTGAAAGAAAGTGCTAGGATTGCAAGGAGAGGGGAGCTGGAAGGCCAGGAACTGATGTGGGTATGTGCCCACTGAGATATCAGTTCTTATCTCACACACTCATCTCCAGGTGTGATGTCGCTGCCATCACAGGCTCAGAGCAGATGCCTCACAACAAAGATAGGTAAACTGTTTTTCAAAGAAATATTACAGAGTTCTTCTAGAAGACTGTTATCAAACCACTGCCTTTACACCTGGCTCCTTGTTTGGGTTTGATTGATTGATCGACTGGTTTTTATACATCACTTCTTTTTGTGTCTGTGTTGGTGTGCAAATTATGATGGGTCAGTGGTTATGTGATGGATTTTCCTTCTGTAGAGACTATGCTGCAAACAGAACTGTGTAATATTCTCTGCTGTCCCTGCAATTAGCTAAATACTGTCTGAAGATTTCCTAAGAGAACTATCTAAACTAAAGACATGAACAACTCAGAATTTCCTCTCTTTTTCTTCTTATATCACAACATTCAGGCTAATCCTTTATTATTTTGTTTTGAAAATAGCTGTGGATAACTGTATGGCTGATGGTGCTGAACTTTTCAAAAACAGCATTTTCAAATCTAAGTTGAAACTAAAGGCTTTGAAGTATAATGTGGATGCATATTTTTTTCTTCATACTTTTTGGGGGAGAAGAAAGAGAGGCTGAGATTTAAGGAGTTTTCTCCTGGGGACCAGACTGGTAACTGCAGTGAAGTAAAGAGGACAGAGAATGTGCGCGCTGAAGGTGACCTTTCAGTCTATGAAAAAGAAGGAGGGGAAACTAACTCAGCCATTTGTACATCAAGTTCTTTTGGTCCCAGCAGCACTGGGAGATTCTAAAAGGATGAAGGACTAGGAAGAAGCCTGGTAGGTGCGATCCTGAGTACTCTACCACTGGGGCAATCTTCTGGCTTTATCGTAACTGTTCTGCATGTGATTTCATTCAGATAGTAAAGTGCGTTATCCCAGCTCTTTAAATGGTAGGGTTCTGGAGCTGGTTCAATAGGCAAAGTGCTTGCTCAGAAAACACGATGTCTTGTCTTCAAATCTCCAGCACCCATGTCAAAAGATGGGTGCAGTGGTACATTCCTGTATTCCCAGAGCTGGTTGGGACAGAGACAGAAGGAGCCTAGAAGATTGCCAGCCAGTATAGACAAAGAGGAAAGTTCCAAGTTCACTGAGACAGTGTCTTAAAAATAAGATGTAGAGTGATTGAAGAAGACATCCAATTCCAACTATTGACCTCTGCATATATTGAGTATGTGTGTGTTTCTATGTGCACACACCAAGCTATACACATACACACATACCCACGAATATACATGAACAAAAATATATCCAAAAGTTTTGAAGACATATAAAGAATTGTTAAGATGCTGGTTTTCTTACTTTCTATCATTGTAGCAGAGTCTACTTCACTACATATTCAGAATTTACACATCTGCAAACAAACTACTCTTTATTTAGAAGCTATTGACCCCATAGAATAATGTTAAACTTTGAACAGTGTCCGTTTTACATTAGACCCCAGTGGTCTCCTGATTGAGACAGACTTGGTAATGATATACTTTTGAGAAACTCTGTGTTTGAAACCTGGCATTTGAGATTTCTTTCACTTGAGTTTTCTTTATTTACTTAAAGGGATGCTGTCAAATTTTCTATAATGGTCAAATGCCCTTTGCATGCTTAGGCCACTCATTCAGGGACATTTAAAAAGCATCACCTGGCGATGAGTGAAGCTCAGGATGGTGGTGCTCCTGATTGCTGGAGCTAGTGAGACAGGAGAGAGACAAGAGAGATCAGGACCATCTTACCTCCACAATCGCTGTCAGATTTTCATCTTGAAGATGCTGTCCTTTGGATTTCCTCTTTATTCCTCATTGGCTTTTTTTTTCTTAAATTTCAATTGATTTTTAAGTTAACACACAGAATACTAGATTTTATGATGGCATTTTTACACATCTGCCTTCATCCTTCATCCTTTGCTTCAGCTTGCCCTGCCTCCCTATTGCCCTCCTCTCTGTCTTCCACCTCTCTGATTGGTTCCCCTCCTTCCCTCAATAGTCCTTCTGCCTTCCCATTGCAGGTATCCCAGAGCCTTTTCTTCTTCCCTCTTCCCCTTCACATCTCTTCCTCTCCCCTCAAGATCTCCTTTCTAGTTTCATGATCAATACACCCCACATACACATACATTTGTACACAAGCAAACACATAAACACATATATAATTTTGAATCTGGGTTCCACGTGTGAAAGAAAATATATGCTGTTTGTCTTTCTGGGCATGGCTCATTTCAGCTCACAGTGATTTCCATCATTGTGCTTGTTCTGTTTTATTTTTTTACTGTCAGCTGGACATAACCTAGAGTCACTTGGGAAGAGCACAAGCGAGCAGGAGCCTGGTGCATTCATTTCCCTCTGGTCTTAACTGTGGCTATCATGAGACTAGCTGTTAAGTTCTTGTTTTCATGGACTGATGGACTATAACCCAGAATCGGAAGCCAAATAAGACTTTGTTGCTCTGTGCTACATGGTTCTGGGTATTTTATTACAGCAACAGAACTGGAACTAGGACAGGTTTTAAGGACCTCTATTTTTTCTCTCCATTTCTATTTACTCTACCCCTTCCAAACCGAGTTACTTCCACCATTCCCAGTCCTGTTTCTGATGTTGAAACTGAGTCTCACTCTGCTGTCAAGGCCAGAAAGATACAGGTGTCCGGGTACCCCTAGGATGTAAAAGATAAGCCAGTTATGCATCCTCCATGAAGCGTTGGACTGCTGCATGTCTGTTGTACTTTTATTATAGTCTGTGGGGCCCAGGAAAAGGAGGACTCTGTGTGGAGCCAGACCCATAGTTCTGCCCACAGAGAGTATTGATCATTCAAGGTAGCAATATTCATCCTGCTTTTGGGAAATCGCAAGGGGGAACATGAGCTCATCATTTCCTAATTGTGTTCAGTAAACCTGAAAAATCACAGAAGTCCCTGGAGGGCCACTGATGATCAAAAAAAAGGGATAAAGGAGTGAGTATTGGGCCTCCCCCTTTTCTCAGGAACTTAGCAGACCTCACTAGATTTAGCAGTAAGGTAGAATTTTCCAGAATGTAATTAAAGGCACATTAGTTAAATGAACTCTTTTTAAGGTGTTATACTAAGGTAGACATTTATTTTTTATTTGAGATGCTGAGAAAGAAGAGATGTTATACGTATTAGAAAAGCCATCTATTGTGGTGCATGGGTTACTCAGGGGCTGAAGCCAGCCCAGGCTATCAAGTGAGATACCTGTCTCAAAAAACAAAAACTAATTTTTTCTTTTTTAATGCAAATCTTCTTGAACCCTTGACGATGCCTTAGCATTTGTAGTTTTCCAAATGAAGAGACATAATTTAGATCAACATTAGTCCCCTTAACATTATTATAGTTAAATACCTGAAGCAGCTAACGTTTAAAGAGAAGATTATTAAGCTCACAACTATAAAGGTGCAAAGTCACGATCCTTGTATTGGCCTGATCTTAGATGATGCTCTGCCACATCATGGCACTGTGTACAGGAGTATGATCAGATCTTCCATGTAGTAAAAGGAAACAGAATGGGTGGGGTTTACATATTTCATTTTATAGCAGTCATCTTTCAGCAACTTAGGGGTTCACACAAAAGCTTGGATTTGTCTCTGAACGACTTCCCATCATGACCTACCTTCTAACGGTTCCATTTCCCAGTAATGCCACCATGGGAAAACAACCCTCCAGTCACAATGGATTCTCAAGCAACATACCCAATAGCAAAAGTCTTTCCAGATGTATTTATGGACAAAAAAAAAAAAAAACACCCCTGGTATAATTCATGGAATGAATATTTTTGTTTTGTTTAGAAATTGTTACTAAGTAATAATAAGACAAAATTTAATGCTAACTGTGTTGTGTTGAATGCATGCACTAAGTGTTGAGAAACTCAAGAGCACATCCATACAAAATGGCCTTCAAGGAGAAAGAGAGTGGTCCTCTGAAGACTCAGAGGATTTAAACAGGTAGAGAAGAGGGATCAAGGGCAAGCAGTTGTCTCTTTTATCTCAATAGAGGATTGCCTAAGACATTTCCATGTGCCTGTGTGTGTGTGTGTGTGTGTGTGTGTTGTATGCAAGTGTGCATATGTTTGCATATGCATATGCATGTGTGTGTAGATATACCTGCACATGTTTGGAGACCTGCGGTTGATATCGAGATTTAGCCTCAATTGCTTGTCACCTCATTCCCTTGGACAGCGTCTCTCAGTCAAATCCAGAGCTCATCAATATGGTTAGTCTTTATAGTCAGCTTAGTCTAGGGATCCTCTGTCTCTGTCTTTCTAGCCTGGGATTACAGACAGACCACCAGGTATTTACATGGGTTCTGGGGATCTGAATTATGGGTCTTGTGCTTGTAAAGCAAGAGCTTAACCACTTAGCTATCTTCCCAGTGAGAGGGACTATTTTAAATAACTCATCTACTCATCTCCAGCAAGACCACAGATATCTGTCCTGGTGAGCTCATGAAGCATACTTGAGAAAACATTTCACATTTGTATTTGCAGCCAACCATTTCTATGCTTCATTTACTTTTCCCATTGACGGCACAAATCACAATGTTAGAACTTTAAATTGGTCTACTGAGCGGTGACCAAAGAAACATTTTTTTTGCTGTTATCTTTTTCTTTTTCCCTTTCTTTTCCTTTTAGATTGGGTTGCTCTTTGTAGAACAGTCTGGCCTCAGACTTACAAATATTTGTTGTGCCTCTACCTCCTTAATCTGGGGATTACAGAAGAGTCTCACCAGACCTATCTCAAGAAAGAAAAATATTAAAACACCTTCCAC
The DNA here is from genome assembly GCA_035773235.1 of Eospalax fontanierii. Lineage (NCBI taxonomy): Eukaryota > Metazoa > Chordata > Mammalia > Rodentia > Spalacidae > Eospalax > Eospalax fontanierii. Next base: position 44,509,400 of record CM069547.1, on the reverse strand, counting down.
ACTTGGGGTATGAGAAGAGTTGTTCTAATTATTGATTGTTCTATTAATTTAATAGCTGCATGCTCAATTTATTTAGTTAACTATATATTAGAAATAACTTAGTAATTCAAGTTTATCAATATACTTATTAAGTTTTAATAAGAGAAATTAAAGAATGAGGCAAGTTTTAGATCAGTGATTTTCAAACAGTTTGGCTGTTGGAACATATGCAGTACAATACAGTGTTAAGGTGGTCAATTATTTTTATACTTCATTCTATAAAGTAGGTCAGGTTAGCAAAATGAGAATCATTTTGTTTTATATGTAGCCTTATAAAGTTATACCTATGAACCTTCCTAGCCAGTAAGGAGAAAGCTTTGATGACCAACTGCCATTCAGGTATTTCTCTATTATTTATCTGTAAGTTGCCACTTTTTAATGAAAGTTTTAGATGGATGTGGTAATTTCCTCATATGAAAAGCTCTTAACAACAGTCAATTATTGTGATTTTGGAGAACCTCGAACATACTGTATCAATGTAATCTGAGTGCTTCAGCTGTACAAACTTTTAGAAGCATAGATATGAATATTATAGAGATATATATTATATATAAAAAGTATATATGTGAAGTATCTACAATTTTTGTTCTTTATGAATTTCATATATTTATATATGCTTTAAGAAAACTCACTCCTCATTCCCTCTCATCCGGGTTTTTCCTCCTTAACAACCACTTTTCCCCACAAACCTTATGTGTTCCCTTTTGATCCACACTGAGCCTGCTCTGCACCATTTGAACTGCATGGGAGGAGGGCCGTCTACTAGAACATGAGGCCATAACCATGTAGAAAACTGATCTTCACCCAGAAGCCATCAATTGCCAATAGTTCCTCAGTGTCACGGCCCCTCCTCCACTCATCCTGGGATTTTGCCCGGCTTGATCTTGTGGAGGTGTTGTGCATGCAGTCATGGCTGCAGGGAGTTCATGTGCACACCTGTGTAAACACTGTTCTGCTGCAGATATACAGTACCTCTGGCTCTTACAATGCTCCTGCCTCTGTCTGAGATTATCCCTAAGCCTTGCTGGGAGGGCTGTGATATAGATGGCTCATTTACAGCTGAGGTCTCCTCAGCCTTCTATTCTCTCCACACTGACTGGTTGTTTGTCTCTGCATTATTAACCATCTTCTGAAAAAAAAAAACTCTGATGAGGGTAGCAAGACACATTAATCTATGGGTGCAAAGATAAGAACTTAGAAGGCAGTTTGTTATATGTCTGTTTAGAAGAATAGTGTATTTGGGTACTCCTAAAGTCTATTACCAAGCTAGCTACCCCGGGTTTCCACTGACTTAATGGGTCAAAATAGGCGTGATCTCTGTGTTGTAGTGTGAGCTTTAAATTCAAGTGGACTTTGATAGGGACTGCATTGAATCTGTAGATTGCTCTTGGCAGCATGGCCATTTTAACAATAATAATCTCACCAATCCATGCAAAAGACAGGCCTTTCCATTTTCTGATATCTTCTTCAGTGTCTTAACGTTTTTATTACACAAGTCCTTCACTTCCTTGGTTAGATTTACTCCAAGATATTTTTGAGGGTATTTAGAATGAGGCTGTTTCCTTGATTTCTTTCTCATGTTTATCTTTTGTATGTAGGTAGGCTGCTGTTTTTGTGTGTCAATTTTGGATTCTGATACTTTTCTGAATGCGTTTATAAGCTGTAGAGATTTTTTGGCGAGTCTTTATGATTTTTATGTGTAGCACCATATCTACCACACATGTACACTTTGACTTCTCCCTTTCCTGTTTGTATCTCTTTTATCTTACTTTGTCTTGTGACTCTGGATAAGACTTCTGGCACTATAAGTTGAATAGGAGTGGAAAGAGTTGGCGTCTTTTTCTGGGTCCTGATTTAGTAGAAATGCTTTCTTGATTAAGCCTGGTGTTGACTATAGGTTGGTTGCAAAATAAACATTGCCTTTATTATATTAACATATGTGACTTGTATCCTTAGATTCTGCAGGAATTTTATTATGAAGGGATGTTGAATTTTGTGAAAGACTTACACATTCTTCTCATTGGCTGTATTAGCAACTTTTCTGTTGCTGTGATAAAACACCATGAACAGGAAGCATTTATTTGAGATTATGGGTCCAGGAGGATAAGAATCCATTGTGGTTGGGAGGCATGGCAGCAAGGTGGAAGAACAAGAAGCTGAGACCACGCTTCTTCAATGGCAGACACAAAGCCAAGAGAGCAAACTGGAAGTGGAGTGAGCCCACTGCCATGATTCCCAGCCTCCAGCAAGACTGCACCTCAGAAAGTTTCCAGGCCCTCCCAAACAAAGCTACCAACTAGTTCAAGATGTTCAAATACTTGAGCATGAAACATTTCTCATTCAAATCACTGACGGGCCCTTATAGAGTTCTGGCCATATCATAATGCAAAACACTTTCAGTCCAATTTTAAAAGTTCCCATAGTCTTTAACAGTCTCAACAGTAGACATGTCATACATTCAGAGTTTTCTTTTGAGACTTAAGACAATATCAACTGTGACCCACAGCCCCATAAAATTAAAAAAAAAAAAAATCAAGTTGAATAATGAGCATACAATGGCACGGAATACACATTCTCATTCCAAAAGGAAGAAATGAGGGCTTAATGAGATCGTGCCAGATCAATGCAAGACTAATACTCAGCAGCACAAATACCAAATCCTATAGCTCCATGTCTTATTTCTGGCACTTTAGTTTCAAAAGGTCTTAATGGTTCCACTCCTCCAGCTTTGCTGCCTCCACACATCTCTCTCAGAGTGGTTCACCTCTTTGTATGCAGCTCTTCTTGGCAGATGTCTCATATCTCTGGCACCTCCAATAACTTGGTTCCCCCTCACAGCCCAGGCATCACTGTCACAACTTTATGTAATGCTTTTCAGGGCCTTCTCACAGTGATTCTATCAAATGCACATGTTGCTTGGCCTCAGCAGCTCCCTGAAATCATGAGTAAATCTTGCATCATTCATGCTTCCAAAGCCAGTACCACATGAACAACTCTGCCGAGTTTGGATGTGGACTTGAGACTGACCTCCTATAATCACATTTACAGCAACATTCAAATGTTGTTGTTTGCTAGGACCAGAAATCTCCTTAGGCTTTTTCCTTGCACAAGTTAGAAACTTATGTGTGTAGAGTCCAGCCCTAAGGACACCCTTCCCATCATTCCAGAGTAGAGCAAGAGGCCTCTTCTTAATGTTACTAAGTCTCCTTAATAATTGTGTCTTCTTTCCCTGCACATGTCTTGATGTAGCATTAAACTTCCTAGTGCTCTCGTTTTCTCTTCAAACTGTACATTTTATATTTTTTTCTGTCCCACTTGGTCTTTTTCATTGTAGATCTGCATAAGTGTTACCAGTAACGATCAAAACAGATTTAATTTTATGTTGCCTTAAATTTAGTATATTACCTTTTAATTTAACCTCAAGAATTTCATAGGACAGGGGAAGAAGGTAGTCATGTTTGTTTGTTTGTTTGTTTTGCCAAAATACCACATGAAAGGCTTCTAAGTCCAAATGCTGTTAGAGACCTTGTTCTCCTCTGAAACTTCATGGCCAGATCACTACAGTCCACATTGCTCTCAGTACTACTCTCTTCCAGGCTCATATTAGAATAGCCTATTAAGTTCTGTCTATATTATTCAACTACCTCTCTAGTCCAAAGTTCCATAGTCACTCACATCCCTCCATAAACAAGGGACCAGGTTCTTCGTAGCCACACCTTACTTTGGTAGCAGTTTCTATATTAGTTAGGGATAACAATCCATTATGGTGGGGAATCATGACAGTAAGTGAAGTGGAATGGCTGCAAGAGCAGGAAGCTGAGAATTAATTACTTTACCTTCAGACATAAAGCAGAGGTAGCCAACTGGAAATACAGCAAGGTTATGAACATTCAAAGCCCAGCCCAGGTGAGACTGATGCATTTCTTCCAAAAAGCTACACCTGATGATTCTATGACCTGCTACTATAAACTGCTACAGACTGGGGACAAGGTGTTAAAATACTTGAGCTTCTGGGGACCACTTCTCATTGAAACCACCACAGAAGCCTATGGAACAATCCTCCAAAAGGAACCACAGATTAAGAAAAATGAAATGTTTAAATTAATCTAATTAGTAGTAATATCTGTTAAGTAAGCTGTGCTAAAATTTAATCTTAGCATTTCAGAAACTTCATAATATCGGCAAGATGTCAGGAAACTGATTGATTTGTGGGAGCCATTATTCAAATCATATCCCTGGGAGCTGCAGTCATACAAAACCATGGAGCAGTGAGGATTTACTCTGTCTTATGACGTGCAAATTTTCTTTGGGAATACTATGTATCTGATCCCCATAGTGGACCATCTAATGCAGGAGTTGCTATGCTGGATGGAAGTAAATTCAGGGGCTGAGCAACTGAAGACCTTCTTTTCTACCTACCTGTTCTGTATTGTCTGCTGAAAGTCCAGAGCATCTTGCTAGGCTGGTTTGAAATGTATATTTTCTGTTCATTCTTCTGTCTCTTTTAGCTTCTGTCCTAGCTTCATTTCTGCTGCTGTGTCATAACATCCTGGAAAAAGGCTACTTAAGGGAGAAAGGAGTTCATTTCAGCTTATGATTCCAGGTCACTGTCCCATCATTGTCGAGATGTTAAGGCAGGAATTTCAGAAAGGTAGTCAAATCACAGCTACATTCAAGAATGGAGAGAACATGAATGCTTACACTGCTTAATAAACTATTTTCTCCATTCACACAGTTTAGGACCCTCTGCTTTGGGAATGATGCCAATCACAGTGGGCTGGTCTTCCCATATCAGTTAACTTAATTGAGACAACCTCCCACAGACATGTCTGTAGGCCAACCCTATGCAGATAGTCCTTCACTGAGACTTTTCATGGACAACTCTAGGCTATGCCAAGTTGACAATTCAAGCTAGCCATCCTGGCTGCCACATTTATCTTTCTTGCAGTCTCCATTCTCATTGGACTACAGACCATACAACTTGGCTTTGGGTTGGTGCTAGCCTTAAACCCTTACATTCCACTCCATCACCCTGAGAACTCTTACAATCCCTGGCTCTTCTGCATCACAGTGAATCTGGGTTTGTGCTTGAATGGAGATGTTTGGTATTAACCCTCTCATGTGAGGCACTTTGATTAAAATCTCTGAATGTGGATTTCTGGCCTGAATTGGTAGAACCAGGGATCACCTAGGATCATGGCAGTTCATCTATAAGTACAATATCTCATTTGAGTTTGTCTCTATGAGTTTCATTTTGCTGCTCTATGGAATGGGGATGATAATATCTAGGCTTTGAGATTTTTTGAGAAGACTGACAAAAATATGATGCACATAGAGTGTAGCATAATAAATTCTCATAACTGAGAGGCCATGTGAATTGTTTATTTTCCTGTTCTCATTTTGTCTACACCACCTGTCACGGTTTGAATGTGAAATGTTCCCCACAGGCTCATGAGTTTCAACATTTGGTCTGCAGCTGGGGGTGCTGTTTTTGGAAAGCTGTAGAACCTTTACGAGTGAAATCTCACTAGAGGAAGAGGTTACTGAGGCAGGTGTTGAGATAGGTGTGTGTGTGTGTGTGTGTGTGTGTGTGTGTGTGTGTGTACTAGTGTGGGGGTGCATGTACTCACAAATGTACCTGCAAAGGACAGAAATGACATCTGGTGTCTGTTTTATGACAAGCCTGTGTTACTCACTTGAGACTGAACCTAAAGCTTTCTATGTAAGCTAAACTGACTGTAAGCTCCCAGGGTCTGTCTGTCTCCATTCCTCCATGCTAGATTCGTATACACATGACTTTTGTTCAGTTAGTGCTGGAGATTTGAATTTAGGGCCTCATCCTTGCATAGCAAGTGCTCTTGTTCACAGACATATTCTCTCAGTCTTTAGACCTTGAGGTCTCATACCCTGCTCTAGCTCTCTATTTCCTGTCCACTCTCTGTCTACAGACTGCAGACACATTTGACTAACCACCTCACCTCATGCATGTCCTCCTGCCGTTCTTAACATGTGATCTGTATTCCTTCTCAGAATGGGATCCCAAATAATCATTTCCTCTCTTAAGATGCTCCTTACCAAGTATTTGTGCATAGCCACCTCCTTGGAAATGAATTTACCAGTTGACCGCTGAGTTTACCATGGTAACCACATGAGGAGTTCATACGCTTTGCCTTAAATCTTATTAACAGCAGAAGCAGAAGGAAACAGATTTCATAAATTCGTAAATTTCAGTTGCTACTTAGGCAATATCACATTTACTGGACTCATCAACACAGGCTAGGCATGTACTTTTGCCTGCTCTGCATGTGTAGTGAGGCGGTGCTGGAAAAGAAACAGGACCTCTTGTCCCTGCCCAAGACATTGGGAAAATGCCTTTGATGACTTTCCAAAATGGGGCAGTATTCTCTTTCTATGGAAAAATCCTTGAATCTAGTCAGCTCTCAACAGTTTCCTTTAAAGGCGAGGCTTTAAAAAAATCACTTATTTTGCAAAGAAGAGTGGAAGGAAAAAGTGCTGTTCACTGATAGAGCCACCAAGTTTGAAGGAGGGGGGAACAGGGCTCTGCTCTTACAAGAGGACTGCAAGTTTACAGCGAGGCCAAGAGACACTTAGAAGGTTTCTCAGCCTTGTGTCTGTATTGTAGCCTATGAGACCAAGAGATCACAGCCACTCCATGAACTATATCCTCAAGAAGTATAAGAGCATCTCGTTAAAAATACTTTATGAACTGTTAAACTCTGCAGTGCTCTAAGAGACCACGGTGATCCTTGGCCCTGTGACCCAGATCCCCAGCCTCAGCTCATGTCTCTTCTTCTGTTCTTTCCTTATTTCAGAACAAAATATAAAATGTTTTCTGACATCCTGTAAGGCAAGGAAACAAGGCTTATGTATTTTTGCAGAAAGCTCTCTGGAAGGGGAAGTGTGCTGCAGACTAGGCTGTTTAGAAAGCACAGTTGTTATTTATGTTTCCCTCTCTCTCTCCCACATTCACCCCACTGTGCTTTTAAGGAGGATTGGGGAGGGAGAGCTGAATCCCTGCGGTGAGGAGTAATGAGTTTCCCTAGCTTCTTCATGAACCAGCTCTTCGGAAAACTAACCTTCTCCCCAGGCGCCCAGTACTAATTAAGAGGAGGGGTGACCATGTTGGCAGATCTCCACTGAAGCAGCTCTTCACTTCTTCCATCACTTGTACACTGACTTCTCCTTGTCCTCCTAACTCACCATGTTGATTCATGCTTGGGAGGAGCTGAGGGAACTGTGGGCTCAGTCAGGTTAGGAAGAGGATGATCTATAGAACTAGACTCCCTGTATGGCCAGGTGTGGGGCTTTGCCTCCGCTCCCGCTCCCTCCCCCTGCACTGTTGGGTGTCTTTGGGTACATAACCTTCTCTCTTTGATCCTCAGCTCCTGTAGAATTGACAAAGCAGTACTAGTCCTCAATGGGGCGATTTGAGTGCCAGGTGAGACTACTTATGTAAATTACAGAATACTTGGTGCGAAATTGTCTTTTAGTCACCAGCCTCTGTAGATATTTTAATCAGTCCCTTACGTAGCCAACAGTTATTAACTGTCACCTTTGTGCAGGATGAGGTATTAGGGCGGAAGGTTTTACAGCGTACATTCCAAACTTTCAGGGAACAATGAAAGCCCATAGAGAATGAACTATGTTAAAAACAAAGGACTGGCATGTGGAAGAGCTGTGACTCTGGAATAAAGGTCTCAGAAAGAACTTAGATGGGTCACACATTTCTTCTGTTCTCTTGTATGCTAATAGAACTCAGAGAGTTGAATAGGAAAGGAGGCAAGGAAAATTGCATGAGCAAAAACATAGCTCAACACATGGTGGAGAGTCTGGTGACTGTGTTTCCGTGAAAGATGTGTAGTGAACCTGATCTACAGTACAGGAGGTCTGGAGAGTCTCCCTATAGCAAGCTCACTGCAACTAGACCTTCAACATGATTATTTTATCTGAGAACTACAGCCCTCTGTTTGTCCATCCCTCTCCCACCATCAATTTAAAACATAACCTTTCAAATATCTTTCCTTTATATATATAATATATATCTCCCATAATGTGTGTGTATGTATGTATGTGTATGTGTGTTAATTGCAGTGTCTTTCACAGTTCACAGGAAGATTCAATGATCATTTTGTTAAAATATTGCTGCCTGCAGAATCAGCTGTGAAACACAGCTGTCTCATGTTGACACTAAGAAAAATTAGAACACATATATGCACACACATGCAGACATGCATAGAATAGAAATGAAAAATAAATGGGCTTGAGGGGAAAACTAAATTGATGAAGTGCTTGCCTTGCAAGTGTGAGGGCCTGAGTGTAATAATTCCCAGAGCCCACTTAAAAAAGATGGGTGTGGCACACTCATAATCCCTGCCCTAGGGAGGTCTAGACAGGCAGATCACTAGAACTCATTGATCCGCTAGCCTAGCCTAATTGGCAAGCCGTAAGCCAGTGAGAGACTTTCGCAGAAAATGAGGTGGACAGTACGTAAGAAAAGGAAGAGGAGGTTTACCTCGGGCATCTACACATATGTTTATACATGTGTATAAACACCTGCACACACCCATGAACACTCACATAAACACAAAACTAAAGAATTCATGCTTGTTTTATGAGTCAACTCTGCCTAATTTTAGCTGCCACTCATTCTAAAAGTGTAGGATGTGCTATAGCTATTACAAATCTAGGGTCAGGGCTGAAAAAATGGCTCAGTATTTCAGAGCCTTTGATCCTCTTGCAGAAGACCTGAGCTTGGTTCTTGGCTCCCATACTGGATGGCTGACAACTGCCCGGAATTCCAGATCCAGGGGATCCAATGCCCTTTCCCCGCCTCTGTTCGTTCATGTGTACAAATCTGCATACACATGGGCAGACGCACATCAATAAAACCGTTTGTTGAAAGAAATCTATGCCCTAAAATCTAGTTTTGTGTTTCTCTTTCACTGTGTGTGTGTGTGTGTGTGTGTGTGTGTGTTATAAGAGAGAGGGGAGAAAGACAAAGAGAGAGAGAAAAAAAACAGATCTGGAGAGTGACCTCTTATCTAGTTTGCTTTTTTAGCATCTTAAAGCCATGATGTCTATACTCAGAAATTAGGAACACATTTATAACTAGATATTTCTGGATGACAGACTTTGGAAAAAGACAACCTAAGGCTCATATGTTGACATTTACAAGCACTACTGCATATACCTAGGGACACACTCTTCTTACCTGCCAGGCCGTATACCCTTACCTGTAAGTGCATGAGCTTCCCACATGTCATTCAGATTACGCTAGTTTCTGCACCCTCACTGGTTTGGTCTGTGAGGCTTGTGTGAGTAGTGAGATAAAATTCTCACACACATTCCCCCTCAGAAAGCCATGGAGTTTCCTGATACAATCTGATTTGTACTTCTCGGTAGTGCCTTAGGAAACCAAAACAGAAATTAAGATTGTCTTTTAAGCTGCCCTCAGTAACTAGAGAGTAGGCTGATTCCATTAGGTGATTCTTAATAAACGTAATAATCTCCAAAGATTTTTAAATTGTCTTCATTTCTGGGTTGTGGGAGTGTGAGCAGTTTCCTAGTGATCTCCTTACCCAGCATGATGCCAGGCTGAGAGGGTTCTTGGTTCCTGTTTGATGCACAGATGAGGGTTCCATGTTGGAAATGGGAGGAAATTCAACAGTTCAAGTTTCTGATTCGGAAGTTACTTTCAGTTGCCAGATGTGTTGTCTTATTTGAAATGCATTCTGTGTAGATAATGGCCCATGAGGGGCTGGTGAAGAAAGACTGTAAACTCTTGAGGCAAATCTTATTAAACAGTGTCTTGTTCGCTGATGAAAGAAAGGCTCTCCCTTTTTTGAGGTGCAACCTGTCAAAAGGCTTTTTTTTTTTTTTTTTTTTACCGAAGTATGTGGTCGTTCCAATAATAGAAAACATTTTCTATGACAAACCAGGTAAACATTTCAGGCTCGAATTTGTCTGGTTTTGTGCATGCTGTCACCATTGCTGTAAGTTCATATGAGCAAGTTCCCAGAAGCCTGGAAAACTCTGTTTCCGTGTGGTCATCCACCACCCCTGGGTCTTACAGTATTATGGTCTCTGCCTGGGTGGCAGAGGTTTAATATAAGAGTTTTCTAGGGATACTCACTCTGCAGTCTCTTGCTTTCTACATTTTGGCCAGTTGTGGCTTCATGTGATAATCATCCTCTGTTGAAAGAGGAACTTCACTGGTGAAAGCTGAGAATGCATGACTCCTCAGGAAAACCTGTTCTGCTGCTATGTTCTATTGGCCTTAGTTATAGAGATTTCACTGTAGATATGTTACTAAGAATTGGAGGCATCACAGACACTTATTCGGTATATTTCACCAGTGGTAGAATGCTGTCATAGTTTCCATCTGTTGCAAAAAGAAGCTTTTTTGATGAGTAGTGAGACAAGTATATTTACTTGTCTGTAAATATAAGATATATAGTTAGCATACAGTAAGAAATTAAAATTGTCTAAGGATATGATAGAGTAGGTTTTTCTCTAGGACCTCTCCAGACATGTGTATTTGCTTATGTTTATGGCACCACACATGAATTCCCTTAAGGTCCAATTAGATAACTGTTGATTACCTCCAAGACAAAGTGCCACTCTTCTGCACGAATGGCGAGAGTTTGGTCTGCAGGTCATTGCTGTGGTTATTAGGCATAGAACTGGCGAAATGAGAAAGAGAACTTTAGTTGAGGAATTATTGGCAACTTACGACTGCTGGGTGAGAGAGAGGTGGTCTTCTTTAAGGGAGTGATGTTAGATAGACTGATCAGGCTCCCGGGGGAAAATCATATCAAGGGACATCTGGGGAAACAAACTAGACTTGATAACCCTTAACATACATGACAGAATACATGAAATCCTGTGGATAGGGGAACTGTGGGTCAGGGGAAGATAGAGGGGTGTGAATATGACTGGGATGTGTTGTGTGAAATGCGTAAGCATTTAATATATTATTTTTTTAAAGTAGTTATCTTATTGTTTAACAGTAAGCCTGACTGTTGCTGATGCATGGAAGACTCTCTAAAACTATCAAATGTCCATATGTTGTTCCTAAAACATCCTAAACTCACACTATTCTGCTTTCTTCATATTTTTCATTCAAATTGGGAGGACAATCCTTTCCTCTGACTCTTGTGGAGCAGTTTCGTTTGTCTTGATTTTGCTTCTCTGTACGTCCGCGCCACCGTGTTTCTTCATCAGACCCATGTTCCTATCCAGGCATTTCAAAGTGCAATAGCAATCCCTCTCCAATGAGAATGAAGGGGAGATAGTTCAGATATGTTCTTTCCCACCAGATCCCCATGCTGCTGGCCTGACATGGTGTGTAGCCTCCTCTTTGCTCACAGGAATCAAAGCCCAGCATGACACCGATTTCTCTTCTAAGGCTTGATTGTTCTTCAGTTCCACCTCAAGTGCCACGAGCTTCGTTGCTGTCTGTGTCTCAGGTCTACAAGTGCTTCAAAACTCCTATTTTTCTAGTTTGGTTTCTCTGTTGCTGTGATAAATATCATCAAAAGCAATTTGTAGAGGAAAAAGTTTATTCTGCTTACAGATCATCCATCATGGAGGGAAATCAGGCAGGAGCTGAAACAAACCATGCAAATCTGTTTACTGGATGCTCAGCTGCTTTTCTAATATAGCCTAGGCCCACCTGCCCAAGACATCCTCTCACACAGTGGTCTTCGGCCTTCCTGCGTCAACTAACAATTGAAAAATGCTTCACAGACACGTGACTTAAGTTTTGTCCAGTTGACAAAAACAAAGCAGCACACTTGTCCAGTGTAATCTCTTTGCTTCCAGAAGAAAAAAAAACAATACCCTGAAGCTCATTAAAGGAAAACAAAAGTGTTTAAAATACAGTTAAAGATATTGGACCCAAGACTAGTGTTTTTTACTATGAAAGACAACAATATTATCAGGTTTATAATAAGCTCCCAAACAAGTAGGTAATATTATTTTTAAAGGTATTTCATTGCTCATTGATTATACTTAGAGTAAACCATTGTATATATTATTCCTATGCACATTTAATCCTTTCATACTGATTTCTGTAGTAGTCATTAGATGAGATATTAAAGGCAGTGCCAGGCAGGCTGCAGAGAGAACAGGGCTGCTGCTCTGCTTCCCACTAGGGTGAAGAACACAGTTCTGGAGGGCTGATGTGGACGGGAAAGCAGAAGAGGATGCTTGAGCAGGGACTGCATTCTGTGATCACTGTTATTTTTAAAGTCTCCTCATATCTAGAGGTATATTTTTCTCATAATAAACCTCTATGATTATGTGAGTCTTGATGTTTTTTGAAGTCATATCATATCTTTTTGATCCTTGCCAAAGATGTAACCTCAACAAATACAGCATAGCTTCCTCCTTCTGCTCATTCTCCTTATCTTCTTCTCTCTTCCCCTTTTCCTGACTTTTCTTTCAAAAGTCTGGTCACTAGTCACACACACAAAGGGCATTTTCAGTCTTTACTTGACTTTCTAAAAATAGATTCGCTAAATGAGACAATTAATAGCTATGGCATCATCTTTACTGGATATCAAAGTGTTCCACCAGTATGAGCTTTATCTTTTTTTCCTCAGGGATCGCTGTCCTTTCCTCTTCCTAACACTGGAAAGAGGCATTGGTAAGGGAGGAATCCTGAAACTCTATGGCATGGGGTTGTCAAAAGTATTTCCTGGAGTTCTTTGTGGTTGGTTTTCAGTTTGGTTTAGTTTAGTTTTCTTGTCATTCCAACCAATCATATTGAACTACTGGACCAAAAAGTACTTAAAGTACTTGAGAAAGCAGTCGCCATCCCAGCAAAGGAGCTGTCTCTTTAGTTTACAAGTGGTCCGTGGTGCACAGCATTAACAGCATGCTTTCTGTCGGCATACTACAAACAGTACATTTGTTTTCTCTGTTGTGTCTTCTTAATGCCTGAATTTTCTCCACCGTGTGTTCTGAATGAAGTTTTGTTTAATGCTGTCCTGATAATCACATAATACTCTTCACTTTTATTTATTTTTGGCTTGCTTCTTCCCTTTGTATTTGAAATTAAAGCCACTGAAAGCATTCACTGAAAGAGAAAGAGCTGTGCTTTTAATTGCCCTCTGTAATGGATATGATAGTAAACGAGGCTTCCATAGTCATTGCATCAAGCAAGAAGCCATAGGAGCAGTGGTTCCAGCACCATCAAGCTTTCACCCCACAGTGTTCTCTGGTGAGATGCTTATGGCCTTTGATTAAAGCTATTTCTCCATTACCCATACTTTGGAGAGAAGGGTGAGGGAGTAGAGTATGCTTCAGTAGAACCCACAGAATCATATAACTTTAGATCGTCAAAAGAAGGAAAGATGTGGACTAGGGAGATTTCCCTGGTTTACTAGATCTTCCTTTCACAAGGTAGGTGATTTTGAACCAAAGCCTCATCTTTCTTAAAATTTGTATCCATAAAACAGAGCTGATAGTTGACATCCTGCCTCAGTGGGTATTTTTGGAAACACTCAACTCACACAGGCTTCTCAACTGAGACGTTTACATTGCTTCTTTGACTGTGTGGGAATATACATCTAATTTTGAAGTTGATGCATGGGGTCCATGTGGCTTCCACAGGCAGCCTCTACTTTAGGAAGATGCAGAATGGTCCCTTTTAACAAGTCAGTCATTCTAGCATGTCAGAAGCTCTCAGGAGCAACAAAACAGAAAATGGCTCCCTCATCTGTACATACACATATCTGGGGGAAGGACAGGATTGATGGTTCATCTAGACTGTCCATTTGATGGGATTTAGAATCATGAGGAAAAATTATTCTGGAAATGTCAGTGAAATATTTTCCTGAAAGATTTAACTAATGTGGGAAGACATACTCATTCTTTGGCCTTGGACAGAATACAAAGCAGAAAGAGAGCTTAGTCAGCTTTTATCTCTTGCTTCCTGATCAAAGGCACAACGCGACAAACTCCTGTTTACAGCACTTGTTCCGGGATAATGGACAGTACACTCCAATCCGTCCTCCCTTATTTTGCTTTTGTCAGGCGTTTTGTCAGAACTATGAAAAAAGTAGTTAATAGAGAGTGTTTTTTGTTTTTTTTTGGACAGGATCTCATGCTGTAGTTCATGTAGTTCAGACTGACTTGAAAACACATCCCAGGCTAGCTTGGAACTTGCAACAATCCAACAAGCCTCCGGTCTCAGCTTTCTGTGTTGCTAGGATTTGTGCCACCATGCCACAAATATACATACTTTAAAAGAAAAAAAAAGAGGTTTTGTTACCACTGAAAACAGACAGAAAATAAAAGACCTGAGTATTGGGCCCAAGAAAAGTTCCTTCAGTATAGAAGAAGCATGCTTTAAATGAATTACTCATTGACCCTCTGAGAGCCTCCAACCCTATGTCCTGAGCCTGACCCTGCAGTGGTAAGGTTTCTTCTTACCTGTGGAGTTCACTTAGAGTTCACCGCTCAAGACACAGCAATATTGCCCAGGGTTGGCACCATGGAATTCTGTGCTGCTCAGAGGTTAAGCAAAGTGAATCTAGGACCCATGGGCTGTGAAGAAGGGACACTCAGCCTGTCCAGCAGCTAAATGAGAAGGAAGGACAGAGCCTCAAGTGTCGGAGAGCAGCCTGCCTACCTTCATTTGGCCATTATTTGATTAATGTCAATTAAGGGATAGTAACTCTTTGGGCAAATCAAACATAACATTTGCTTCTTGATAATTAGCAATAAATATATATTGATTGTATTTGAAAGGCCACCTTCTCAAAGTGGTTGTCTTAAGGGATCAGGGAATGAGAGAGCTGTCTCCTCATAGAAATAATCTTGAAATAACTAACTCCTGTTTTGCACTTTGCATTTACCAGAAACTCTTTTGTCTTTTGGTTCGTTTGTTTTTTATTGATTGGTGCTTAATAGAAGGCCCAGTGAGACATTTGTAGCTAAATTTGTTAGGAGCCACTTCCAATTAAAGTTCATTTGTAATGAAGATTAATGATAATCTGAGCTAATGAGAAAGCAGTATTCAATGCTACCTTAAAAATGACTTAGGCAGAATAATTTAGGAGCCATTGTAGCACATAAATTAAGGTGTATCCACAATGAAGCCCCAAATTATCAAGGCCTCTTACTTAATTTGATATTCAAGGTGAAGTATTCTTATAAGGTAAAAGATTCTGATCTTATTTGAAAGTGACTTCCTCTGGAAGTCTACAAGACACAGAGTACATAAATTAAGGTGTATCTGCAATTAAGCCCCAAATTACCAAGGCCCCTCACCTAATTTGATATTCAAGGTGAAGTTATTCTAATAAGGTAAAAGATCCTGTTTTATTTGAAAGTGTCTTCCTCTGGAATTCTACCAGACACAGAGAGAAGTCGAGGGATGGCTGCTTGGGGTCTGTGTGTCTGTGTTGGGCACACAGGCCATGCCATCCACGTCAAGCTTAGAGAGCATCTTGCAGGATTCAGTTTTTGCCTCTACTAACAAAGTGCTGGCCCTTTGTTAGTCTTGATGGCAAGTTCCTTTACATTGTGTACAGTTTGCCTTTCTGGTTACACTCTTCAAGTCTTCATAATATACAGTGGATAACTCTTTCTGGAATTCAGTTGAGAATGTCTCTGACTATATTGCTCCTTCACTTTATAAAATATTAGTGCTTGGGAGATGGAAAGATGGCCCAGAGAGGACATGCTTACTTACACAAGCATGAGGATCTGCATTCAGACATCTTAGGATTCCCATCAAAATCCAGGTTCAACAGCATACTTGTCTCACTGGGAGACAGAGACCAGAGGTTCCATGACATTCACTGCTCCTCAATGACCTGGCCAAACTGATGAGCTGTAGGTTCAGTGAAAGATCCTATCTTAAAACTAGGATGGAGAATGATTGAGAAAGGCACTCAATATGGACCTCTTGCTTCCACACAAGTACACACACACACACACTCATGCATGCATGCACATACATGTAAACAAACACACAGTAAATTAAAAATGAAATTACATAGCAAATAGTACCTGGGACTCTTAAACACTACTGGATATTCAACAGTGTTAGTTCTATGACTACAAAGATGGATTATGAATATAAAAATGAGTTAAAGCATAGGCAGATTGTTCTGTCTATATAGTAATTTATATCTGTAAGTCAGCTACCATAGATTTTAAAAATACCAGTGCTGAGGTCTGAGCCCAGACCATTCTGAATTATTGGTTTTGGCTTTCACCCAGAAGAGTGGTGAAATCTCCCTCAGTTCTTCTAGGGTGCAGATGTCTATGGAGCATATAAGCCACCCCGATCTCAGAAGTCTGGAATATCTAGAGTGCACTTCTCTTTGGCCCAGTACTGATGAAGAAATCACAGTTGTAGATGAATGCCATAATCCTCCCTATCACAGAAGGCCAAGAAGTCATTCCATCTGTGTTGTGAGGTAGTGCAGCCTGCCTTATGATAGTCCATAGGTCACTTAACCTACTTGAAACCCAGAATTTGAATCTGAAGAAATGAGCATAATAATCTTTCTTGCTTACTTTCTACCTTCATTTAAGATGATAAACATGGGGCCAGCAAGATGGCTCAGCCAGTAAAGCACTTGCTGTGCCAGCCTGACCGTCTGAGTTGAATACCCCAAATTCATGTAAATGAATTTGAGAGAAATGGCCCAGTGAAGCTGTCGTCTCCTCTCTACGTGTACACCACAACACATGCAGAGCTTAGATATACAATAATCAATATAAAATTTAAAACAGGACCTATAAAAATATTTCTAAAATTGTAAAGCATTTAAAAATGTAATCAACTGTTAGCATTTATAATAGAAAAGTATATACATATCTTACTAATTAATTTACACTTTTAAGGACATAAGATTTGGTAATACCTGAGTATTTTACAGAATCCTTTCATAGATCAAGGGGATGTCCTATCTCTCTACTAGCACACAGCCCCTGGACTTCTGTTTCAAGAATACTTCAGGTCTCAAAACCCTGAGACTTGGATGAGCTCATACGGATGGAAAGAGAATTCTGAAACTCTGAGGAAAAGTTTGCTGCTGCTTTTGGATCCAGCTCATGGATCGGCAGAGCCCGCTCCCATTAGCTCAGGGCAGTTGATTTTCTGCATTTCCTCCTGACTTTCAATTCAGTGACTTGAGATTGACCATAATGAGAGTGTTGGCACTCTGGAAATCAGCAAATAGTACAACCGAATTTGTTGGTAACTTTTTTTATTTCCCTTACTTATTTGTCTTGAAGCTCGAGCACACCACAGTCAGTATCTGAAGATGCTCACTATTCTAAGACTGACAAACAGAGATATCTCTTAACACCAGATAACTAAAGAAAAAAAAATTGAAGTAGGGTTGAAACCACTAACAGAGTTAAGACTTAAAATAACTTGACAGGAAGTTTTGAGGGGATGGAAAGGGAATGGGTTAGAACTGGGAGGAGCTAGAGGAAGGCTCAGGGTGGCATGACAAAAAGCAGCTGTACACATGTTCAAGATTCTCACAGATAATAAAAATACTATATTAAATTTTAAAATTAAAGAAATTACTTGAAGCTAGGCCTGATTTCACAGACCTGCAATCCATGTTACTCAGGAGTGAGGCAGGAGGACTGAAAGCTCAAGACCTGTTGGACTGCAGAGTAAATTCAGGTAAATTCTGAGCAATACCTGTGTCAAATTAAAAGTAGAACAAGGACTGAAAATGTAACTCAGGGATAGAGAACTCACCTAGCGTAATTTCTAACTCTCAAAAAATTGAAATATCAAATATCAGATTATTAAAAAGAGATTATATCTATTTAATCCAGATTAAGAACAATTTAAAAATCAAATCAAAACCTCAGCTGTTTGTCCTATACAAAAGCATCGACCTGCTTTTCCATGAAAGCATATACTGCTTGCCAACTTTAGAGCCACCTAGATCCATTTGCCGAACCCAGCTCTCAATAATTCACAACCTCAAGTGAGGCTTCTTTTCTTTCTAAAAAATATATACGTTGGGACTGGGTTGACAGCTCAGGGAGTAAAATGCCTGCCACACAAGCATGAGGTCCTGAGTTCCAGTCCCAGAACAAATTAAAAAAAGCCAGATGTGGGGCTGGAGTGACTGCTTCAATGTTAAGAGGTTGTAATGCTATTGAAAATGATCTGGGCTCAGTTCCCAACAACCATGCTCAGTGACTCACAATGCTACCCTCTTGGGGCTTCTGAGGGCATTTCACTCATGAAAACTATACTGAGATGTACATGTATACACAGAATTGAAAATAAAAATATTCTCAGGCATGGTAGTACATGCTTGTAGTCCCAGCACTCATGAGGTAGAAGCAAGCAGATCTGTATGAGTTCAAGACAGGCCTGGTAATACTTAGTGAGTTTCAGCCTAACCGGGGCTACAGGGAGATTCTGCCTTAAAAAACAATAATAACATAAATAGATGATAGATAAATAAATAGATAGAAAAAGATATAAATAGACAAGCAAATAATATAAATAGATTAGATAGATAGATAGATAGATAATAGACTAAAGTAAAAAATTGAAAACAGACATATGGAGACAGGCAGATTCTAAGGGTTCACAAGCCAGCTAGCCTAGACTAACTGTTGAGCCCCAGGAATCTAGTAAGAGACCCTATCACAAAAAAACAGAGAAGATACCTCGAGGCAAATGACACCAAAATTTGTCCTCTTCCCACATGTGTACACATGTACGAAAACACACACACATACACATTTCTTCTGTGCGAAGGAACTTCCTGTATTCTTCACAGACCCTTTATTTGTTTCAATAGGATTTTTAATGGCTTTTATGACTTTTATACAATATATTTTGATGGTATTTAAATTCCCCTCCCTATCTGCACCCCTCTACTTAGTACCCCATCCAGTTTCCTGTACTCTAATATATATAGGCTTACAGAGTCAGATTCGTATCCCAAATGCTCGTTGATGTCAGTTCATCCATTGGACCCTGGTCAAGTTACCATGAATGTCACCCTTGAACGAGACTGACTCTGACTGCCTCCCTCACAGAAGTCATCAGCCACATACTTCTTCAGGTAGAGCTGGGTCCTTACTCTCTTCTCCATGTCTGTTCTGGAATTTTGTCTGATTTAATCTTATGTGGGACTTGCACATTTTGCCACCATTGATGTGAGTTCAAACAAGTAACTGACCAGCAGTCCGGAGAACTCCGTTTCCTTGTGACCACCCACCTCCTCC
This sequence comes from Eospalax fontanierii, assembly GCA_035773235.1. Taxonomy (NCBI): domain Eukaryota; kingdom Metazoa; phylum Chordata; class Mammalia; order Rodentia; family Spalacidae; genus Eospalax; species Eospalax fontanierii. Next base: position 44,490,104 of record CM069547.1, on the reverse strand, counting down.
AGTTCTTAGTCTTTTTGTTCTTACTTTCATGATGATCCCTGAGTCTTGGGAAGCAGAAGTTTTATATAGGTGTCTTTTGTGGGGATAAGCGTTCTGCAACCTCCTAGTCTCTGCATGTTGACCAGTTGTGGTTCTCTCTGTTAATCACCATTTGCTAAGTAAGGAAGATTCTCTGGTGAGAGTTGATAAATTCATAAATCCAGGAGTATATCATTAAGATATTTGGGGCCAGTCTTCTATATCTATGTAACAGAATAATAATACTGGGCTTTCCCCTACAAGCCATTTATACTTTGTTTGGGGCTGTTTGAGCCATCCTTGTCAAGCATTACCTTAATGTCCATGGGCTATCCCAGATCTCCCAGAACATATCTCACAGCTCTCTTGAGTAGAGGCTATCATCATTAGTACATCCTGAAGAAGCCCATGAATCAAAGGCTTCTCTGTATTTCACTGCTGCCTTCCTTATTCAGGTCTAAGTAATGTGCCTTATTGTACCAAGCACAGGAAGCTTTAGGGACTGGCCATCATCTGTTAAGACCTGACATTTGCCCCCTTGCATTTCTATACTTGTTCATTCTCAACAACACTCACTGTTTCCTGAAAGTTGAGTTGTTACAAGTGCATCATATGACCATGGGTCATACACTGTTACAAAAGGAAGTTAAAAAAGGATAGAGGCCCTGTTCTCCATGCTAGAAATTAGCCAGGTGCACCATTATGTAAAGAGCTCAAACTGGAGAGCACAGTAATTAAAACAACAATGAAGCTACAGCTTATGCAACACTGTGCAAATATGATATTTTCATCTGTGGTATTGTACAAACCAAGCACATGAAGCAGCAGTTTTCAAGGAGGCGGAGGGAAAGCGAATGAGGACACGGGAATAAAGTTCTGCTGGTTCTCTGCCAGTCAAAGGCCCATTGTTCCCAGTGGGTGTTATTGTCTGGAGAGCACTGAGTGACTTATGCCTCCCAAAATGTCATAGGTTACAGCATTCACATTGACATGGAGTGTCAAAAACAAAGTTCTCAGGGCTGGAGGATGGCTCAGTGGTGAAGAGCCTGGCTGCTCTTGCAGAAGCACCCACATGGCAGCCGACAATTGTCCTTAAGTCCAGCTCCAGGGATCCACTGCCCACTTCTAACCACCACCATGAGCCTTGCATGACCGGAGTGAACTTGACATACATGCAGGAAATGTTCATACACATAAAATTTTTAAAAAGTAATTAATTAATTAATTAAACACTTAAGATACCCCGTAAGATTTGTTGTTTTTCAGCCAATGATTCCTAAAATGCCTGTGTGTGAGGGATGAGAATTGTTGAAACCAGGCTCATAGGAAATTTTAAGTGATGACCAATACATTATTTGGACTCATCACAGCAGTGACAGGGTGATGTGCACAATTCTTTTGATAGCACTATTCTATGTGCTTGTACAGAGTGCCTTTTCAGATGCGAAGATACAGAGACTACATTGTGCTCACTGTGCTGATCAACACCTAGAATTCCAGCATTCAAGAGGCTGAGGCAGGAGGACCTCGTTTTCCAGGCTGCATACCAAGACCCTGTCTCAAATAAATAAAAAAAGATCAATAAATTTCAGAATATAATGTTTATGTACATTTTTTTCACTCTTAATTTTCATTGTTCCAACCCACTATATGGACTCTTAACCAACCAGAAAAAAAAAAATCATATGAAAGGAATTTGAAACACTGGAAAAAGAGTTTTATTATTTATTAAATTTTTATTTTTATTTGCTGTTTTCCTCGGTAGCCTCAGGACAGCCTGACAACTTTGGCTGTCCCAGGTGACTCCTGAGTAAGTCCTCAACAAGATCTGCTTCCCATAAGTCAAAACATTCAGACTGACTAACCTTCTTTCATTACTTAAGACCATTTGTGAGTGGGTGAAATGGCTCAGACTGCACAGGCACTTGCTCCCAAGCCTGTTGACCTGAATTGCATCTCTGGGGACTTATATGATGATGAAAAGACTGACTCCCGAAAGTGATCCTCAGACTTCCACATGAATGGAAGTATTACTACCTCACACAAAACAAACAAATGTAACTGAAAGTATTTCAAAAAAGAATGTGTATGATACAAGAGTTTTGTTGGTAGAACTAGAATCAGTTGCTCATTTATTTCTGACTTTAATGACCATTAGTGTTTGACAGGATACAAAGCTGGATGTAGAGGTAGGACAAGTGGTATATCACTCCCTCCCTCAAGGAAAACTATATCCCACACTACGGTCAGAACCACTGGACATGTTATTCTTATCTAATGCTTAACTGACACAAGTATCACACATACTGTGGTGTACAGTGTGATTTGAAATACATATAAATGTGGAATGACTAAGTCGGATGAAATTAATTTGGCATCTGCTACATCACATAACCTCCTGTTTATGATAAGGACATTTGCATTTTCTTTCTAATTGTTTTTCTTTTTTTTCTTGCACATGTGTGCATAAGTGCTATGTGTATGTATACATGTCTGAACGTGTTTGGGTGTCTGTACATGTGGGAGAGGATGGACATGTGTGAATACCAGAGGCCACCATAGAAGTCTTCATTAATCACCCTCCACCTGGTATTCCAAGGCAGGGTCTCTCACTTGAGCTCAGAGCCCTCTGATTCAGCTTGTCTAACCAGCTAGTTTGCTTTAGGATCCCAGTCTCCACCTCAGAAGTCTAGAAATGCGATGGCAGCAGGGATCTGAACTCCCATGCTTACACTGTGTGGTAAATGCTGTACCCACTGATTTGTCTCCCCAGCTCTTGCTTACTCATTTTTAAGACAATGTAATGTACATTTGCTGTGCCCACTATGTTGTGATAGCTCTGAATTTATGAAGACATATTTCCTTTGAATGGTTATATGGTTTGAAGTTCAAAATTAGAGACACTGTGTTGTTAACACAAGCCACTGCTCTCATCTCAAAAAAGTATATTCTTGCTTCTATATACTACAGACAAAGGACATTCCTCCTCGCTGTCCACACTGTAGGGAGGACACTACTCTGCTCCACAGAAAGCTTGCCGCCACCTCTCACTTCTCTACCTCCCATGTGCATTTCTTCCTTCTACATTTCCTTCTGTTAGCCAATGCTCCTTGTACATAGCATATTCTTGAGGCTATGAGTGATCGTGGCCTGGAAGCACAGATTTAGGTTGCCCCAGCCAACATATGCAATGTGAAAGTGATTCCAGGACAGTCAAAAATAACATTGTTAGACATGTCAGATAGTCTGGTTATAGAAGGCGAGAGAGGTGAGTTGCCTACTCTGAGCTTCAGATGCGATCTGATAACATTGTAAGTTTAGAGCTTATGGAAACTAGTGATCTATTAAACTAACCTCCCAAAATGTTTTGCTTTTTACCTGATAATCTCGGGGATGTTAGTTCAGACATAGAGGTGGGCAATGAATGTCTATTAAGGAGATTAAAGGTAGCTCAAGATAATTGGCTCAGGATTTGAAACATAATACCTCTCCACAGATATGTTCTTTCTGATCAGTTAATCAACCTTGCAGAGTCTTTAAAATAGGTGTGGTTTCCCCCTTCTCTGTGAATTTCAGTTCACAGTTCCATACAGACACAAAAAGAATTATATTTACTTTATGTTTAAATAACAACTTTCTTATTCAAACTTGAGAGTATTAGTACAGAGTTCATGATAGTAAATATAGTGCTCCCCACTTTAATTTGCAGAATAATACAGTTTACAGTTTATTCCTTCTGCGTCTGCATCCTGTGTCTTTTATTGTGTGAAATTAAAACTAGCCAGACAGCTTGAGAAAGTGTGAATTTTCAGTGTGTGAAGAAACTACAGCTGCAGTGTTGGAACCATTAGTCATTGAAACTTAAGAGTTTTTCTGCATAGATTTGCATTTTCTTTTTAGTAAATTTTTTGTTGAAATGTGTGTATTTCATACTGAACATCTTAATCATCTTTACGTTCCCTTCCCCACTGGGCACTTTCCATATTCCCTGATTGAATGTCAATCACTATGCCATTTGTATTAAGGCCTATCAAGTCAAGTTAGTGGCCCCAGACATCACTCAATGTAAGTTCATCCACTGAGGTCTGATGAGCCTATCTAGCGTTCCTCATGTTAAAAACATCAACTCTTCCTCACTTAGCAGTAATCAGCTTTCAGTAGTTCTTGGGCTAAATGGGGGCCTGCTGCCCATTTCTACAGTTTTATGCTGGGTTTTAGTCTGTTTGAGTTGGCATGGGTCTTGTGCATGCTGACACCATTGCTGTAGATTCTTATGCACAAAATCTCAGGAGCCTGTAAGTCTATTTACATATGATCACACCCCTCTTCCCCTGGTACTTACAATCTTTCTGCCCCCTCCCCCCTTATGCAATAGTGTCTGAGCCTAGGTGGGTGAAGTTTAATTTAGGAGTCCTGTCTAGGGACCACACTATGCAATCTCTTATTCTCTACACTTTGTGTGCTTTTATGTTCATGGCCCTCTGTTGCACGAGAGAGCTTTCTTGATGAGAGTTAGAGATGCATTAGGATTCTCTCTACCCTTTGTACCACTATGTTCCCAGTCCTTCAGTGGAGTGGTCTCATTATGGATGTGTCACTTATGGTTGGGCAATTCAAGCAATTCCTGTGTGTGACCAGATGTGGAACTCTGTATTAGTCTCTGTCTATTGAAAAATGAAACTTCTTTGATGAATGGTGACTGAGATACTTGTCTGTAGCTATATGGATCCATATTTAGCACATATAAGAAATTACATTTGTCTAGGGATGTGACAGCCTTAGGGTTTTCTCTAAGATCTATGACTTCTCCAGCCCTATGTATTTGACTGTTTATAGTATGTACCACAAATGAGTGGGCTCTAAGTCCAATTAAGTAGCTGGACCTCCGAGATAAAAAAGCCACTACTGCCCCAATGACTTGCTATGCTGGTCATTGTTGTGGTTATTAAGCCTTCAAGCTGTAGTTGGACCATCAACTGATGTTCTCCCTTAGCAGACTGCATAGCATTCTCCAAAAACATGAGAGCCATATTCTTCAAGGAATGTGGCTACCAGGTCAGTTCCAGCTCCATTGTTCCAAATCCTATGTCATATGTATGTTCTGTCTTCATCAATAGGGTCTTAACTTCAAGTTCTGGGAGGCAATCAAAGGGTGTGGCAGTAGCCTGTGTAATTTGGGGAGTCTCTTGGATTACCCTGGCTAAAACTCAAAGGGAGGTCTCTCTCGTCTAACACTGTTTCTTGTTATGTAGTCTTAAGCTACACACATAGATTCATCTAATGATATGGTATGTGTAATTTTTCAGAAAGTTCTTGAAGAAATACATTTCCATGTCGTTTTTCATATCAGCTAAGCATTGTTTATCTCTTTCTATACTCTCCCTGTCTAACCCTCCTTCAAATACCTGTCTCCTGTGGGTCCCCGTCTCTTGCACTTCTTCCCCTCCCCCCAGTAGTACCTTGTATAAACCTCCTACCCCCCTTCCTGTTTAAAGACCCTCATTTTATCCATTTCTTCCTGTGACACCTATCTCCTTGTCTTCCCTCTCTCAGGCTTCTTCTTTCCCTTCACCTCTCTGGTTCCTTTCCATTATCCTGGTTCCCTTCAGTGGCATCAGAATATATACTCATATAAATGATTGGTGCTAGAATCAACAAAAGAGGAAGAACATGTGCCCTTTGTTTTTCTGAGTCTGTATTACTTCACTTACTATAACTGTATCTAGTTTAATCCATTTACCTGAAAATTTCATGATTTTTGTCTTTCTTTACCACTAAGTAGACCTCCATTGTATAAATGTACCAAATTTTCATTGGACACCCATCATTGAGGGACACTTAGGTTGCTTCCATCTCTTAACTATCGTGAAAAGAGCAGCAACAAAGATGGATGTACAAGTATCTTTGCAATAGTATGAGTCCTTTTGGTATATGCCAAGGAGTGGTATAACCAGGTCAAACGTTAGGTTCATTTTTATTTTTTCAGAGTTCTCCACACTGCTTTCCACAGGGTTTGTATGAGTTTGCAGTCCCACCAGCAGTGAATAAATGTTCCCCGTTCACCTCATCCTCTCCAGCATTTGGTATCATTTTCTTCTCTTGAACTTAGCCAATCTGACTGGTTTTAGCTTGCATGTCCCTAATTACTAAGGATATTGAATACTTTTGAAGCATTTATTAGCCATCTTTATTTCTTCTTTTGAGAAGTCTCTGTTCAAACCCATATCCATCTCTTAAGTGGGTCATTTGTTTTCTTGATTTTTATTTTTTGAATTCTTCATATATTCTGGATGTTAAAACAGATGTGCCACCAGTGAAAAATTCCTCCCACTCTTTAGAATCTCTCTTCACTTCCTTAGTTGTTAATTTTTCTGTACAGAAGCATTTTAGTTTAATGAGGTTCCACTTATTGATTGTTGACCTTAATTTCTGAGCAACTAATGTCCAATTTAGAAAGTCCTTTCCTACACTTATATATTGTAGGGTACTGCTTATGTTTTCTTCTAACAGTTTCAGAGTTTCACGCTGAGGTCTTTGATCCATTTGAAGTTGACTTTTGTGCAAGGAGAAAGATAAGGGTCTAGACTTCTTATACAGTTGGCATTTTGGTTTTACCTGCACCATTTGTTGAAGATGCTGTCTTTTCTCCAGTGTATGTTCTTGCCCCTTTTGTCAAAAATCAGGTGACTGAAATTACATGTTCTCACTTTGGGTCAATCAAGTTCCATTGATCTACGTGTCTGTTTTGTGTCAGTGTTGTTTATATAACTATAGCTTTGTAATAGTTTGAGGTTTGGCATGGTAATCACCCCAGTGTTCTTTGTGCCCAGGATTGCTTTGGCTATCCAGTGTCTTTTGAGATTCCATATGAATTTTAGAAATTTTTTTCTAGCTCTATGAAGAATTTCATGGGGATTTGGATTGGTATTTCATTGAATGTATATATTACTTTTGGTAGGATGGTGATATTTAGAATACTAAGTCTTCCAATCCACAAGCAGGGGGTCTTTCCTCATTCTCTTTCTTCAAAGATTTAAATTTTAAATATTAAAGACATCTTTAATATCTTTGCTTAGGTTTATTCCTAGAAAATATTTTGAAGCTATGGTGAATGGAAGAGTTTCCATGTATTGTTTCTCCAATTGCTTGGTATTGATATACAGGAAGGCTACTGATTTTTGTAACCTGCCACTTTATTGAAAGTGTTAATCATTTTTAGGAGTTTCTGGTGGAATTTGGGGGCTCTTTTATATATAATGTCATCTGCAAATATGGATAATTTCACCTCTTCTTTTCCAATTAGTACTACTCTATTTCCTTCTTACTTCTTATTGCTCTAGCAAGAGTTACAGGCACTATATTGAGATGGAGTAGAGATTATAGGCAACCTTGTTTGGTTCATAATTTTAATGGGAATGCTTCCAGTTTTTACACATTTAGAATGATGTTGTCCATGGACTTGTTATGTGTAGCTTTACTTATCTCGAGATATGTTACCTAGAGTCCAGTCTGTCCAGGATATTTAACATAAATGCACATCGTGATGTCTCCCTTTTCATTTCTGATTCTGTTGATTTAGATTTGCTATTTCTTGCTTTTGATTAACTGGACCAAGGGTCTCTCTTTCTTGTTGATCTGTTCAAAGAACCAGTTCTTAGATTCATTGATTCTTTGTATTATTTTCTTTGTCTCTATTTCATTAGTTTCTGCTCTGATTTTTGTTATTCCTTTCTTGTCTGCTGGATTTGGGTTTCATTTTGTTCTTGCCTTTCATGAGTTTTGAGTTGCAATGTTAAATCATTGATTTGTACACTTTCTGGCTTTTTAATGTAGGGCCCACAGGTTTTGTTGTGTTTCATTATTCTTTTCATTTGGTTCCAGGAGCACTTTAATTTCTTTCATAATTTCTTCTTTGGCCTATCATTCAAGAGTGTGTTGTTTAGTCACCACGAGTTTGTATAGTTATTAGAGTTTCTTCTGGTATTGTTTTTAAGCTTTATTAGATTGTGGCCTGATAAAATAAATTGAATTATTTCAATTTTTTGTATTTGTTGAAGTTTGTTTTGTGACCCAGTATGTGACCAATTTTAGAGAAAATTCCATGGGATACTGAAAAGAAATTTTCTTTGGTACTTGGATGGAATAGTCTGTAGATATCTGTTAGGTCCATTAAATGTATATTATCATTTATTTCAGCTGTCTCTCTGTTTATTGTTTTTACAGTTGACCTGACTGTTAGAGATATTGGGGTATCGAAGTCACTTACTATTACTGAATTGTGATTAATCTGTGTCTTAAAGTCCTATAGTACTCTTTATATGAAATTGGGTGTACCAGAATTTGATATGTATATATTCATGATTGTGATATCTTCTTGGTCAATTTTTCCTTTGATCAGAATGAAGTGACCCTGTTTATCTCTACAGACTAATTTTGGTTTGAACTCCATTTTTTCAGATATTAGACTTGCAACATCTGCTTCTTTCTTAGTGCCATTTGCTTGGGATTTATTTTCCATCCTTTCACATTAAGGTAGTGCCTATCCTTGAAGTTGAGGTGGATTTATTGCAGATAACAAGATGGATTTTGTTTCTTAATTCATTCAACTAGCTTGTGCCTTTTGACTGGAAAGTTCAGGCCACTGATATTTAAAGTTATTATTGAAAGGTGTGTATTGGTTACTGTCTTTTCAATTGGATTGCATTCTTGGTATAACTTTGTGTTGCCACAATTATCCCTTCATTTAGTTTATTTCTGTTGCCCCTTGAATATAGGCATTGCTTTCTTCAATCCTTTGTAGCGTTTTGAGTATTCTCTCTAGGGCTGACATGAATTCTTTTAGCCTATTTGTGTCATGGAAGATTTTTCTTCCCCCTGTTCACTGTAGTAGACAGTTATTCTGCATAAAGTCTTCTGTGTTGGTATCTATGGTCAGTTAGGACTAGGAATACTGGTCCAGGCTCTTCTGTCCTTCATAGCTTACACTAAAATTCAGTTGTAATTCTGATGGATTTTCCTTTATATGTGACTTGTTGTTTTTCTCTAGCAGCTTTCAGTATTCTTTCTTTGTTCTGCACATTTAATGTTTTTATTATGGGATGCCATGGGAAGTTTTTTTCCTTGTCTTATCTATTTGGTGTTCTATGTGCTTCTTATATTTGTATGGGTGTGTCTTTTCTTAATTTGGGGAGGTTTTCTTCTATACTCCTGTTGAAGAACTGTTCAATACCATTTACCAGTGATTCTTCACCTTCTTCTATGCCTGTGATGTAAATTTGTTCTTTTCATGGTGTCCCACATTTCCTGTAGGTTTAAATTTCCTTTCTTTTATTTATTCAAATTTATTTCCTTATTTATTGAGTATCTACTATGTATCTGACATGACATTTGACCCTAGAGCTGGAAGAATAGATGGTTCTTTCCACTAGGCCTTATTTAAAGTGAGGAATGTGGTTCTTGTTACTGTGCCTCTTATAAAAAGTTTATGCTAGGAAGCTCATAAGAAAGATAAAGACTGACTAATTCAAGCACTCACTGGAGCAAAGATAACTGAAACTTGAAGAAACAAATAAGCATTAGCTAACTGAAGGAAATGTGGAAGGGGATTGAGAAGGATAATTTAACTTGGTAAGAAGGGAAATGGGAGGTGGCAGTGAGCTTTCTGTGAAACCGAAAAATAGCAATATCCTTACTCTGTGGGCAGTGAGGAAGAATAACCTCTGTGATGGAACAGAAGACATAAGAACAGCATAGATATTATAATCCAGCCCTTCAAAAGGAATTTGGCTTTCTCCTAATCAGAAGGCCTTCACAGGGCATTATTAATATCTGTTTTTTTGGAGGACCTTTAAGTTATCTATGAATTCCAAGTAATGAAAAGATAGTTGTGAAGCCTTGTTAACAACCCACTGCTAGATTCCATCCATTGATAACCATGACAGATAATCACAGGCATCGCTCCCCTCCAGCTGACTATGTTGTGGAAAATATGGCATGCATGCACATCTTTCTGTCAGAAATGGTCCAGACTTTCAGAGGATTCATGACTCAGAAGATTGGACTTGTGAACAGTTAATCTGGTTCAACATTTTACATCTTTCGTCTTTCCATTTTCTCTTTGATTTTATGGTAAAACATTACTATTTCTGATATTTAAAGTGAGCATTAGTGTTGGCCCATTGCTTTACTTAAAACATTGTAGTTAGTAGAATTAATGAATTAATTGTGCACCCAAAATGTTCTGAGTTCCACTCTACAAAGTGTGCATCTGTGTGACTATTATGTCTGTAATTACTTCTTAAAGTCTCTGCTGGCCAAGGGGCTGGAAATTACTCCCTTGAGCAGTGGATTTACACTATTTCTTCCAGGGCTTCTCACAACAGGCTCTTCCTTCTGATCTATGAACCACCCAAAGGACCTGAGTTTCCAAAACTGGATTTTCATTTTTAACTTGACGTGAAATAGCAGTAAATACTGAAGTGCTGCCCGTAAGAAGGCTAAACTGTACTAGTGGGGTAGGATATTATATTATATTACTTTATATTATCTCTATCTCATATTATATTACAGTATTTGTTACATTGTTTTGTAGCCACCATGTGGACAGACAGTGCTTATGCTGGTGTTCTCTCTTTATCTCCTCTCCTCTCTCTTGCACTCTCTCACTCTCTCACCTATCCTCTTTCCTACTCAGGGGGCATGTCAGGAACTGATGGGAGAGGGATCTGTGGAGGTGGACCTGGGCCCAATAATTGGGATTAGCTCTCCTGGCAGAGTTCAATGTAGAGTTGATATAATAAACATAAGTTGAGGCAGCTTCTGTTTACTGTCACTCCATCCTCTACAAAAAGCGTAAGCACTGTACCGCGTACCTGTCCTTCCTCTGCCCTTCTGTAAAAGTGAACTAGTGGTCAGTGAGATGGCTCAGTGGTTAAGGGAACTTGCCACCAAGTCTGAGGACCTGAGTTCAGTCCCACATGTTGGAAAGGGAGAAGTCAATCCTGCACGTTGTCCTCTGACCCCCAGACTGGCGCCATGGCATACAAGCGCCCCGTCCCCAATGGATAAATAGTATAAAACAAGCAGACACATGCAGAGCATTTTTATTTGTTTTGTTAGTGCGTATTTCTGTGCTTCAAGCACTTGTCAATATTTTTGGATAGCATATCGAGTGGCAGTGTTCACTCTGGCACCTCATTCTGGCATCTTCATACATACATGTTATGTATGTTCCCCATTGTGATGGTATTCACTCTGGTACCTCATTCTGGCATCTTCATACATACATGTTATGTATGTTCCCCATTGTGACAGTGTTCACTCTGGCACCTCATTCTGGCATCTTCATACACACATGTTATGTATGAACCCATTGCTGGTTCCTTTACTTTCCGCCATTTGTACTTACCACATGTCTCATATATTTATTACCTTTTCTTGGTCTTATAGCTCTCTTTCTTTAGAATTCGCCCTCCAGTCTCATGGTCTCTTGTTCACTATTATGTCACATACAAAATAATTTATGCATATATAAGTTTAAATATAGACTTTACACATGAGAGAAAATATATTTTATGAATCCAGCTTATTTCTTACTTTGGGTTTATTCCCTCACAATCGTCAGTATCATCCATTTTCCCACAGATGCATTATTTCATTCTTCTTTAGGGCTAAATAAAGTTTCATCGCTCCTTTGTAGCACCTTTGCCTAGCCAGTCATCATTGCTCCCCACTCAGCCACTGCTGGGGGCTCTCCTCCATGCTCATTTCTGCTCAAGGTGCTGAGACACAGCACTTACAACAGCAAACGAAGACTAGATCTCTTGTAGCTTGCATCTGGTCAGGGAAGTGTATGCAGAGAGAATGGACGTACAGGAAGAGGAGACTGAATCGGGGCTATACTTGGAGTTAAGAAAAGGAATCTAGTGAGGATATCCAGGAAGAGGCCACACTGAAGAAGACCCAAAGACAGTGATGAAGAAGGCCACAGGATGTACATTCGAGTCAAAACAGCAAAAAGTAGGTCTGGTTCCACCAATGAGGGGCATTTGGGTGATTTGATTGACTCTCAGGCTGGATTCTGAGATGGATTCTGAGGCAGCAACTGAGTAACATTAGTAATGAAGTTTTGCCAGTCTAGGATTCATTCCTAGAAAAGTAGGGAGAAAAGCAAAGTGGGATAAACGCCCCCTTTGTTCTCTGTACCTTAGACCTGACCCTCTGGCCTTTGAGAGGACAGCTGTTGCCATCACTGAGCAGTTTCGCCTCACCCATGTTGAGCCCTGCCAGCTATTGAGAAAGTTTTAAGATCTGTAGCTAAAGAGTTAAGAGGCACTGTAGATGAATCAGACAGGGATGAATCATGTTTCAAATTACAGGGGTGGACACCACTTTACTTAGTAACTGCCCTTTTGAAAATTAGCTTTAATCTTTTTAATTTGAATTAAAACTGTGGAATTGTAATTAGTAGGAAGTGCCTTATTCATCATATGGTCCAACTATCATTTGTAGTTGCGGAAACTGAAGCACAATGTATTAACTGAATGCTGCTACAAAATGTATCTGTTTTCTATTTGAAACACTATTCTTGTTGAGTAAACAAAGAAGTACTTGTTCAAGAATGCTTCTGGAGCCTTTGTCCTGTATGGGATGTGGCTCTGATATCTGAGCTGCAACCCCGGTCAGGGGAACTTCGATCCCTATCCACTGAGTTTGAGGATGGAGGGAAGTAAGTGACAAACATCAAGTACATACTGTAAACAAGTAAATCACTGAATGGATAGCATGACCAAGCGTGTGGCCCTGTGGTCCAGCACTTACTGAGTGTGGAGTGTTTGGGAGTCCCTGTGCTGGACCTCCAATTCTGCACAACAATTTAAAATGCTAAGTGATTTCCAGTAGCAAAAAGCAATATAAAACAATGGAAGCACATTGATGAGTTAAAAAGCACTAAGGTGAGCTAGTGCTATAGCTCAGTTGGGAGAGTACTTTCCCAGAGTGCATGAAGCCTGGGCACCCAGCTGCATGAAACCTGGGTGATGTTGAGCACCCTGTAAACAGAATGTGATGGTGCACACAGATAATCCCAGCATTTGGAAAACAGAATCAGATCATCTTCAGCTACATAGGAAGTTTGAGGTCAGCCTGAGACACCAGAGACCCTGTCACTGAATTTCAGAAGGGAAAGAGGACTAGAAGTATGTGAAGAGACTTCCTTAGTGGCTACAGCCAGACATGTCCTGTAAGGAGGTAACCACAGGACTGAATCCAGAGATGGGGGTTGGGGGGACGGGAAGACAGTACAGAGAATGCAAGGGCCTGAGCTTGGTGTGACCAAAGATCTGACAGAACACCATATGGCTGGAAAATAATGAGCGTGAGCAAATGTTAAATGCCAAGGGAGTGTGAATGGGGCAGGCTGAGACAGAGCCTCCTCCAGCCTCTGGGTCTATCCATTGTCACTCTTTCATTGAGAACATGTTAGAAAACTTTCAGTAGGGAAGTTATGGGATAGGGATCAGTTGACTTATCTGTGGAGGATGGATTGTGCCAGGACAAGAAAGGAACTGTGGAGACTAGATAGAAGGCTGTTGTACTAATTGACAAGAGATGGTGGGCAGTGAGCAATATTCAAAGTAGAGCGCTGAAGACAGTTTGGACTCTCACATACAAGTTTTGAACACCACCAGAAATGTAACTCAATAGGAAAACCAAAACAAAGATATGTAGATTAATTTTGTAGGAGTGTCTCCTAAGAGGACGGATGTGAAACTCAAAGGATTATGGTGGGCTTTTGAAACCCACAGTTCTGCATGCTGAAAAGCATAGACCTCCAAGTTGGTTACTGAAAGGAACCTGGGATGGTGCTCCTCCTGCTGAAGGTTTAGCTGGGTCCCTCCACCTTCCCTCTAACTTTAACATTTTAAGAGAGTTATTTTTTCCCCTTCCTGATTCCATGTATGTTGTTGCCAACTGGTCTATACCTCCAAAGGCTGTTTCCTTAAAAATCCCGTATAACATGGAAAACAGAGCTTCCCCAGCTCTCAGACACTCTGGCCATTTTTCTTTTCTTCTCTTTGTTTTTTGAGACCATCACATGGCACGTACTTCTAATACAGAGACCTTTTGGAACAGTTATACATTTTCTAAAATATAAGACTCTTCATTCTTATTGAAGATCTCTCACTTTTTTTTCCGATTCTTTTTTAGAAGCCATGCTGGGTATGAGAGGTAGAATTATAGTCCCCAAAGATGACCCCTCCCATCCTAATGCAGCCAGTCCATGAATATATTATGTTCACAAAGGAGAGTTAAGATTGCAGGTTGAATGAAGGTTGCTGATCAGCCGACCTTCAAATACATAGATTATCCTGAATTATTTCGGTAACTATGTTGTGATTTCAAGGGTCTTTTAAATACGGAATAGGGAAGCAGAAAAATTGAGATGTGAAGAACTGGCTTCCGAGTGAGAAGGGAAGGCCAAGTGATGCAGGTGGCCTCACCAACAGCAAAAGACAAAGTAGGTTCTTCCCAAAAGCTTCCAGAGAGAAAGCCACCTGCCAACACCTTGATGTTAGCCAAGCCAGACTCATTTTGGAATTCTGTCCTGAACTACTGTAAAGTAAGAAGAAAATATTTTCAATCCACTAAAATTTTAGCAATTCATGGCAGCAGGAGTAGGAACTGAATATACTTGAATTCTTTCTTTATTCTCTGAGCCAGTAACCTATGAACTGACACCAGATAAATGTTGTTAGTGGAAAGAGCTTATCTTGTCTGCCCAAGATGTCTTTGTTTGAGGATTTTTAGGGTAGATCTTGTGACTACTGCTGCCCTAATCTCCCCATTTGCTTCAGGATTTCCCAAGTGCTTTATACTACTTTAACCCTTAAACACTCTTCACTACTTTTATTAGATAATATGGGAAACTGAGTCCTAATATACATCTGGGCCCAGGGAACAAGGGATCAGATTTCCAACGTGCAGCTTATCATCCCTGTCTTCTGGTCTCGCTTGCCAGGACCATGCAGGTAAAGGGACCCTGGGAAGGAAGGCTTGAACTAGAGTGTGTGCTTGAGATCAGTAGCCCCAATTATAAATTCACATCTCTGGAGGCCCAGCACTGACTCCTAGCTCAGGGGTCTCTTAGCTCCATGACAGACAGAGAACCTAGGGCATTCCTTCAGAGTTAAGAAAAGTTAATTAACATCTTGTACCAAAGGTCTAGTTTAGGTGCACAGTTCCTGATAAAGGGCTTGCTGAGTTACAAAAGGTAATGAGAGGCATAAAGACGGGAAGAAAGGTCCTAGGATAGCCTGGCTTTTTTTTTTTTAATTCACTAAGATTTGCTCAAGTTTGCCGAGTATCTTACCTTGGCTCCAGCCATCCACATTGTGTGAAGTTGGTGGGAGCCTAAGTTCGTAGCTGTCTCATCGTCTCTGCTCAGTTTGCAGAATAATGTGAGCACTGAGACACAGTGAAGCCCAAAGCAAGAGCTAAGTATAGAGCACTGTGAATAGAGAGGAACTTTGGGGCCATAGGCTCATGGAAAGAACATAGAGAAATAATTTGGCCACGCCCCAAAGACATACATGTAAAAATAACCAAAGGTTTTAAAAATACTTTTTTATTGAACTTTTGTATATCTTGTATATTTCATTTCTTAATCACATTTAGACCCCTTTCTAGATCCATTCCTCACCCATATACCCACTAGATCTCATGTATTCCACCAAACAAGTTAAGTTCTATCTGGTCAAGCATTTGAAACCAGATGTCCTTTGGTGCAAGTTCATTCACTGGAATAGAGTCAGCCTATCTGGTCTTAAGAAAGGTCTATTCCCCCTCACCAGCAGTAACCAGCCTCTACCAGGTCCCAGGCTAGGACCAACGCACCAACCATTTCTCTTGCTCCACCCTGGGTCCTTCTCTGATTGAGAAGAAATGGGTGTTCGATGCTACTACTACAGAAAATTCACATACTCTCATGAGCAGGTTTCCAATGGTCCTTACAGCCTGTTTCCCTATGTTCATGGACCGACTCTGCTCTTATAATCTTTCCACCTCCTCTTCCACAATGATCTCTGAGATGTGGGTAAGTGAGCTTTTATATGAGTCCTATGCAAGGCAACACATCAGCCTCCTAATTAAGGTTTTATGAAATAAGAACAGAAAACACAAGCTGAAACTAAATGCTTCAGCAACCCTTTCAGTAAACAAGGCTTCTGAGCTTCTGTTAATACTTCAAGGCTGGGGAAACAAGGCTGGAGGCAAAAACTTTTAAAAAGTACTGTGTGTGTGTGTGTGTGTGTCTTTGTGTGTCTGTCTGTGTATAGGAATTTATGAGTACAGGTGCCTATAGATACCAGAAGTGGGTGTACTATACCCTGGAAATGGAGTTACAGCAGTTATGACTGTCCACATGGGTGCTAGAACCAAACCTAGGTGTTCTGCAAAAGCAATAAATGCTCTTAACTGCAGAGCCATCTCTCTAGCCCCAGGAGACAGATATTTTTGACAAAAACATTTGGTAGATGTAGATGAATTAGAATTTATAAACTAAATAAAAATACATTATTTTAAAAAAGCCTCACAGATAAATATGGAGATTTTTAAATTTTACATGACTGAACACTTTAAGTATCCTGAATTTAAGCTGTAAGGCTGAGTAATGAGTGACGGATAAGTAAACATAATACGAAACCTGAGGATGGTGAATATGTAGTGAATAGACATGAAGAAAAATGTGTTCAACTTCAATAATCAGGAAGAGTTTGAAGTTAAATAAAAATATAAAACTAAACCTGTGCAACAAAGGAAAAAGAAAAATTATATGAAGGTTAATTATTGTAGCTTCCTAAAGGCCAACACAGTACCTCTACAATTTTCAACTGCACTTCTTTTGACACAATAATACCATTTCTAGACATCCATCTCACAAAAGTACATATTTGCATAATGAATATTCCATAAGGATATTTATTAGATCTCCTTTCTGTCAAAATTATATATGATATACATGGCTGCAAATAAGTGCAGAAGATCAGATCACCCAAACGCACATGAGATATTTTAACTGTTTTGAATCTGACAAGTAGAGATAAATATGGCAGATAAAGGAAGAAAAATCATTTTTTAGATTTCTATATTTCATAAATATGTACACATATAATGCCCACATATTGCTATAATTCAATATAAATAGTCATGTACATGGTTTTTAACTCTTTTAGGAAAATGTTGGAACAGTTGGGACTGATGTGGTTACCTGTGCCTATAGATGGAAGTGAGATTCCGTGGAATCTAGATGGAATTCTAGAACAGAATGGATTAAACACATAAACTAAACCCTGCAATATCCCACATGTAACTGTGCTAGTGGAGCAAAAAAGCAGACAACAATTTTTCTAAATACACAAAACAAGCCTTGAGGCTATTTTTTGAGACAGGTCTCCCTGTAGCCCCAGCTGACCTGAAACTCATTACATGGATCAGGCTGGCTTCTTGCCTCTCAAAGATACACTTGCCTCTGCCTCCCAAGTGCTGAGATTAAAGGCATATGCTACTGTGCCCAGCTTGAGGCTAATTTTGAAAGTAAATATATGTGACAGCATTTTTCTTCTCTTAGAAATATCACCAATGTAGAAAGAGGAAAAGAACACATTTTAACCACTGAGATCCACTCTGTTAGTATTTAAAGTATGTAAGAGGGACCAAAGATGCCCAGAAGGAACATCAGGAAAGTATCCCATGGCTACAGACTTCAGAGATACCAAGAGAAACATAGGCCCACAGGGAAGATTCTGTCTGACCTGTCAACCTATAGACCTGTCATCTACAGTCCCACTTCTGGATACTTCTCATGTTTTATATCTTACATTTCTTGAGAGTTCATGTTATGACATGTTATAGGCTTGTGCATTAGTCTGGAGCTACTGGATGTATGGTTCTCTGTAAGGAAGTCAGGTCGTGGAAGGTGTGGCCTTGACCGGGCTGTTAAGACCCTGGCCTCCAGCTCCCTCTCTCTATTTTTTTCCTGGTCTTGTGAGGTGAGTACCTCTGTTCTGCCATGTGCTCTCTATAATGGTGCTGGGCTTCACCACAGGCTCAAAGCAGATCATGGGCTGAAACCTAGATATAAATTAATATTTTCTACTTTTAAGCTATTTATCTTAGGTATTGCTGTCATAATGACAAAATACTTTACTACTAAGAAAATCATACATAAACTATGACTAGACAGGAAGCAGCTATCTATTGTAAGACCTGCGCTTTTTAGTAAAGGAAGATTTATTTGGACAATGCAAAAGAGTTTATGGATATAAATCATCAACCAAAAGAAAATAATCATATCAAGATTCATCAGCATAGATTCTGAAATAAAAATACAGACTGCAACTTTGACTTCTTTTCTTAAAGATAATACTCAAAATAAGGACATATAGGCATTTTCCTAATAAAATGAAATATATTAATTTTTCCCCAAACCTAGTAGAGCAATAGTTACAAAGAAAATTCAATTAATACTCAAAATAAATAGTGCCTATAAAATAGTTGATTAGGTGAAATAATCTTAGAAAAAAACATTAAAGAATAACGTACAGATAACAATGTGATATTACACATCTTTAATCATATCTCTCAGGAGGCTGAGACAGGAGGATTGCAGTGAGCTTGAGACCAGCCCGGGCAAAAAGTGAGGCCCTGTGTCAAGTGGGAAATAGTATTAATGAATTGGAAGATGATTCTGGGAGTAAAGTGCTAGCTGGGTAAGCATGGAAACCCAAGTTCAGATCCCAGCAGTGGTGTGTGTGTGTGTATCTGTCATCCAAACTCTGCAGGGAGTGGAGATAGGCCAATCCTGGGACGCAGTGGGGATTATCTTGATTATACTAACTGAAGTGGAAAGACCCACATACAATGGAGAACACTTTTCCTAGGCAGGGGATTCTGGATCGTGTGAGTGGAGAAACCCAGCTGATCACAGGCATGCATGCACACATGACACACAGCTCTGTGGCTGTGATGGGACCAGCTGCCTCAAGTTTTTGGTAGCCTGACTTCCTCACAGAGATGAGCTCTGACATGGAACTTCAGGCCATTTCTTCTTTCAATTGCTTTTATCAGGGTGTTTTATCACGGCAATAGGAAACGGAACTAAAACAATAATCTTGGAGTAGAGATGCATTTTAAGGTATACATGAATCGAAAGATCATTAAGGAAAAGAGTCAACGTCTCACCGAATGACAAGAAAACCTGTGTGGGTCTGTGTGGGGTAGGGGAAGCAAAATACAAAAAAAAAAAAGCTGACAGATTATCATTTGACAAGGAAATAGGAAGAGTTCTTAAACATATGAAAAAATGCACAAGTTCAGTCTTCAAAGAAATGCAAGAAACATCAAGAGATATTGTCTGTGCCCCCTTCCACTGATACAGTTGGCAAAATTCCAAAATTTGATAAGCAAGCAAGACCAGGAGACTAGGAGGACACAGGCATCCAGGGGCTATGGACATCCAGGAGACAAGGGCGTCTAGGAAACCGAACCGGAATGAGAAGACATTTAGGACATTCTCATCCTATACTATGGACAGGTGTTTTAACAAGTCCTGCAAAAATCTGTTTAGAAATAACAATAACAATTACAAAATTTAGAATTTCTCTATCTCTGAGAGGATAGAGAGATTCTAGCATCAGAACTTGTACTTTACTATGTGACATGATTTGTAGCTTTATTATGGCATACTTTTCCAAAACAGCAAGAACTTATGAAGAAACAGATTGCCCATCATTGTGGCACTACACTAGTTAAAGGATGTATGGTTCAACAACCATTAAAATGAATAGTGTGGTAGTGTATAACTGGATAAATGAATGAGCTCTCCTCTCTCTCTCTCTCTCTTTCTCTCTTTGAGTATTTATGAATAGATCTCCAAGAAATATGATTTAGAGAAACTGCAACATGAAGAAAAATGTATGTAATAGAATAGCTTTTGTGTTAAAAATGGAAATCAGTTATATATATTCAGTCTTGCCTCTTTAACTTAAATGTGGATAAATCTGAGCAAGTTATACAATAGCAGAAAAATGATTATAATTTCCTCCATTTAAAAAAGGTGCTTAGAGGACCAAGTGAGGAAAGCAATTATTAAACACTTTATAAACTATCTCACTCATAAGTATTATAAAAAGGAATAATATTTGAAAAGGCTCTACCTTTACTATACACACTTTAGGTGATGGTCTGACAGCCTGGCCCTTATTAATATTTCTCAGTTGTTATAGCTCACTCAGTATACTTGTGCATTTCCAAGAAAATATCTCATTAACTAAGGCCCAGGGTGCCTGAGGATTGAAAGGGAATAACATTACAGTCCAAATATTAAGAGACACAGAACATTAAGGCTCCATCTGAAATCAGCCATCTCCAAGAAAAGCACAAAGATGAAATCCAATTTATATGAAATCTGATTTGCACAAGTTCTCAGGCAAACAGCCACAGGATGAAGTGACGTCCACCTGTATCAACTCATCAGTCACCTTCAGTGCCTAGGAAAACACCAAAACCAGCATCTGGTAATCCATTTTCCATCTCTCTGTGGAGTCCAGGGAAGAGAGCAGTAGCCCACGTGTATTGCAAAGAGAAAACTGTGTGGACCAATTCAATTTTCTCCTATGACAAAATGCCATGTCACAAAGGTAGGAGGGAACCAGTCAGTGGAATCTGCACGAACCACAGCAGTCTTGATTCTGTGCTGCATGATTCATTCTGGGGATTTTAGTCTAAATCTTGGTCTGAAGAGCTGGTGGACCATCCTATCTTCTCCTGCCTCACTCACCCCTGGCAGAGGGCTGGGAAGACCAGGAGTCCTGGCAGAGGGCAGGAGAAAACACTTACCAGGAGACTGGAGCATGTCAGGGAATGTGTCAGGGGTTGGAAGGGGGTAGAAATAACAGTTGAGCCAGAGACAGTGAGATTCAGAGCCCAAGCGAATGCACCTCAAGTTTCTAAAATTCAGAGTCTGAAGGGGTTAAAGCATTGAAGGAGATAAGCATGAGCTTTGAGACTGATATTGTTGTCTAGGCAGGTTCCATGTCAGATCCTGATGGGAAAGGAAACCAAACACTTCATCTAGGATATAGGAAGCTGTGTACAAAGGAAAAAATACTATTCATAGGCATTCATAGGCACTTTCTCTCTCTCTCTTTCTCTCTCTCTCTCTGTGTATGTGTGTATGTGTGTGTGTGTGTGTGCGTGTGTGTGTATCTGCATGTCTGTATGAAAGAGAGAGAAAGAAAGAGCAAAGGATGGGGGAGGAAGCATTGAGTTGAAGACACAGAGAGAAGAGAGAAAGAAAGAAAACAAGAGACAGAAAGTAGAATCTCACTCAGGAACTTTGTTGAAGGAAACTGGAATTAGGAAGATGGGAACAGTAGGATTTAAACTGGGCATCTATTTCAAGAACTCAGAAAGACAGGAAATTCTGTTTTAGATATTTGTAGAGCATGTCCATCGAGCTGCAGG
The DNA here is from genome assembly GCA_035773235.1 of Eospalax fontanierii. Taxonomy (NCBI): domain Eukaryota; kingdom Metazoa; phylum Chordata; class Mammalia; order Rodentia; family Spalacidae; genus Eospalax; species Eospalax fontanierii. Next base: position 44,468,564 of record CM069547.1, on the reverse strand, counting down.
CGAATTAGGAAAGGACAGTAGCACGTTACTACTGAGTCAGTGATTTGAATATGAGGACAGAGGCACATGGAGTTGTTTCTCTTTTTATAGCTCTCTGAGCTCAGATTCTATCCTTGCTTTAAGAACGTTAGGGGACTGTATGTCACACATAGCTTTTCCCAGCTCCCGTGTTCCTGTCCAAGAACTTTCTAGTGTGAAGATGACAGTGCTATTTATCACTGTTGAGAAAGCAGAACTTTCTCTGAACATAATAAGGTAAAATTTCTCATTAAAGAGTTCTCCATTTGCAGTGTCAATAACCACATCAACTTAATCATACTGGTGTGCATTTACTACTACTGAAAAAGTGAGCCTCCATGCCTGCTCATGCCCACTTAGTTTGTCATCGCAATAGTGTAGAAATTTTGCTCCTAGTCTAAGGAAAATGATCCTTCTTTTGTTTGACTACTGAAGTGGAAATTGTTAATGACATTGATAGGATGAGAATATAGTGTGGAACTCCAGTTAATGTCTGGTCTCTCTAGCTGGTTCAGCTGGAAAATCAATGCCCTTGTAGAGGAGGAAGAGAAGCCTGATTTTATAGGATGCTTCAGAACCTACCTTCATGCTTTTTAAGAGAATTAAGCAAGGCACTGTATAGACAAGGGCCAGCCTGACAACTAATGGCTCTACTAGCTGTTGAAGTTCAAATTAAACACCCCTTACTCTTTTCTTTATGTATTGTCCTTTTATGACAAAGTAAATGATTTTTCTCATGAAATTCTGGGCATGAGAAATGAACTTGGCTAAATTATTCTTGATACTAATGAAGTCAGACTTAGTTAATGAGAAATAATAATTTTAGCAAAATGGTCTTTTATCATAATACAATAAAATGGGTTTAGAGCATTTTTTAGAGAGAAATAGTGGGTTTTCACTAAATATTTGTTGCCATTGTAATTATTAAAATGGATGAAGCATAATTGGAGCGAGGGCAGAAATGAACTTGTCATTATGACATTAATTCAATTCACGCAAGTTGATTTTGAAAAATCAAAGACCAAAGTGACTTCTGAATTCTGATCACAGACTTTAAAATTTGTATTTTTGAACTCCAGTGAGACTTTCGATAGTCTTATAATAAGGAACTTGCCAATAAAAATGCCAGCACATAATGTTTATATTTTCAGAGCAAACATATTGCCTTTATTACAACATTCTTGTCAGGGGATTAAAAAACATACATAAGAATGTTGGGTGTGGTGGTGAACATCTTTAATCACAGTGAGTCTCTGTGAGTTCAAGGCCAGCCTGATCTACAAAGCGAGTTCCACACCAGTTGGAGCTACAAGGAGACCCTGTCTTGAAAAGACCCAAAAAATAAGAGAGCAGGGAGGAATTTTTTATACATATAATTGAACTTGTTTTGCTCAACTTTAGGCTTCCAGTGGCTCTGAGGAATCCAGTATCTTTGGGGTTTCAGGAGAACAACAGCTCTATAGCTGAGGAGGCATTTTTAGGTTAACTCAAAAGTACATAAAATGTTAAATGTTGTATCAGTCTATCAAGACATGGAAGCCCAAATCTCTGTGCTATAGAAAGATAGCCCGAGGGCTGGGAGGTTCTGGGAAAAGAAATCTGGGAGAAAACAAGAGATACTGAGAGAGGAAAATGATGAGCAGACATCCAGGGCAGAGGGGAAGCAGAGGAGAAGGAAGTGCATGGAGCTTTTCAAGGCATTTTCTGATGGAGAATGCCAAGAAATTGATCTCTAGGTATTACCTAGCACACAACAAACCTAGGGTAGTAGGTGATGAGGGGGTAAAGATGACCCTTGCTTAGACAATGAGGCAAGCAGGATGCTCTGCTCTCTTGCTATCATTCTTACTCAAGGGACAGAATCCCAGACCAATGATTGACTGACACTGTGGTCATATGACAGGGAGAGCCCAGGCTAGAGTCACTCTCCTGGCTAAGATCAGCATGTCTGTGAGGTTCGAGACACAGCATGCAATTTCTACCTATTTCTTTCCTTCATTCATCTTCCAACATGGCTGGGAATATCCTGTCACTCAAAAGAACGATGTAATCCCTGGCCGTCAGGGTCTCTCTTGAGTTCTCTTCTTGCGAGACCAAAGGCAAAGCCTTCCTGAGACCAGCCACACAGGGATGTGGCTTAGTGAGGGGAGACTTAAGATACTGGGTATAAATGGGAACTGTTGGTGTGACCTGTAAATGGCCTGCAAGACACACTGCCTGCCATGCCTGTTGGTTTGCTGTGGTCATTGGATTCTGTGGCTTTTCTACAGAGAAGACACATTTCAAGGTCTGGGAAGATAGCTTAGTGGTAATGTGTTTTCCAAATAAACATGGGAACCTGAGTTTGATTCTTAACAACTCTTGTAAACAAACAAAAAACATAAGGGCGTGGTGGTTTGTGCTTCTAACTTATTTATTTATTTATTTATTTTTGATCTTTTTGTGATAGGATCTCCCTGTAGTTCCAACTGACCTGGAACTCTCAATACAGACCAACCTGGCCTTGAACTCACAGAGATCCACCTGCCTCTGCTTCCCCTATAATTGGATTAAAGGCATGCACCACCAGCCCCAGCTCATTCCTCTAACTTGAATGCTGAGGAGGCAAAGACAAGTAGGTCTCTGGGGCTTGTTCTAGAACCAGCCAGCCTAGCCTACTTGGTGAGTAGCAGGCCCCTCCAAAACCACAGTGTAAAAACAAGGCAAATGATGCCTGGAAAATGACATCCAAAGTTGGCTCTGTTCATCACACATGTACACGCGTGTGTACCTGTATGCACATGAACATATGTACAGAGCGAGAGAGATGTTTATTTTGATTTACTTCAGCCTGAAAAAGAAAGAGCTTTCAAAAAGACAGAAGTTTACTTTTATCTGAATTCAAGAAACCATGACTGCAATAATTCTTAGCACAATATGGTTAAAAAAAATAAGTATATTTGTCTGGGAATTTCATAGATCTATCTCATTTTTAATCAATTATTAGTTAATTAATTAAAGGTGAGATTGTCTTAATTCTAGATCAAATGCTGATTTACTATAAACAAATCCTATATACTGTAAATCTTGATGTGAACACAAAAAAATTGAAAACACATAAAATTGAAATCCCATAAAATTAACACGATGTGGGATGCTTCTCCATCTTTGCACATGCCACATCTTCCCAGTTTATTTGGCCAAGAACTGAGGAGCTTCAGGAACTGATCTGCCTGCACTCTTCCCAGCAGTGAGACTACAGGTGTGCACCACCAGTCACGTCTTTTTACGTGGGTATTGCTTATCTAAATTCAGATCCTGGTACTTATGTAGCATGTACTTTACCACTTGAACCATCTCCCTAGGTCAGTTTTTAGTTAGATGCTCCAGAAGCCAGATTTCTGTCTTCCCTATCTGTTCAAATCAAGTGTTACTTACAATGCAGGGTTTGGGTCCCTCCACCTCAGTTTCAAAATAATAAGCAAACGAAGAACATCAGTGTTCTAGTCTGCTTCTCCACTGCTGTGACAAAACACTCCAACCAATAGCAGCTTGGGGAGGAAAGGATATATTTTGCTTACAGCAAAGGACCCTGGAGGCAGGAGCCAAACAGAGCACAGGTCATAGAGGAAATCTACTTACTGGCTTACTCCCTTGGCCTGTGCTCAGCCTGCTTTCTTATACAATAGACAACAACCTTCCCACACTGGGCTGGTCCCTTCCCTAGGACTCGACAATCAAGGAGACACCCCACAATGAGGACACAGGTCAGTCAAATGGAGGCAATTCTCTAATTGAGGCCCCCTCAACCCAGGTGTGTCAAGTTGACACTGAAGCTGTCCAGCACGATCAGATGGTGTAGTAACAGGTGACTTGAACTCTGAGCCAGCAGAAAGACTTGTGAGCCAGTGGATGACCCATGATCATTTCCAGGCTTGAGAACAGGTTTGTGCTTGTTCCTATTGCACTAGAATTTTACTACCTTAATAGGTTTCTGTTGTACAATTCAGTTAAAGTCTTTTGAAAAATATTTTATTTATGATTTTTGTTTTATGTGTATGAGTGTATTGTCTGCATGTATGTGAGTGTGCTCAGGTCTTGCAATGCCCGAGGAGATCAAAAGAGGGTGCCAAATTCCCCAGAAACCGGAGTTAAGAATGGTTGTTAGCCACCATATGGATGCTGGCAACCAAACCCAGGACTTCTGCAAGAGCATCCAGTGTTCTTAACTGCTGAGCTATCTCTCCAGCTCCATCAATTAAAGTTTTAAAATTTAATGTGCATAATCTTTTACCAAGTAGTTTGATATCTAAGAATTTACCTTAAAGAAATAATATACATATTGAGACAAAAGATGTATGTGGGCACATATGTGATCAAAAACTTCACAGCTATTATTCCAACCCATTAGAGAAACAGGTGAATGGCTTTCTCCAAGTCTCTGAGGCGATTTGTCAGCTGTCCCAGGGACCACCTTTGTACTAATCTCTTCAGTCAACATTCCTAGAAGCACTGCAACATGGATGATAATAAATATTTTCAGGGAGTTGAAACTGTTTTATTAAAGATGGAAAAACAAAATTTGAGGATTGTGTTTCACCCTCTAATCTGTTTTATGTACCACCCATTCTATAAATATGCAGCATTACTATGGGAACTCATTCTTCAAAGACAGTATTCACACTGGAAGTATTCACAATCAATCCACTCCACTCAAAAAGCCACTTAATTAACAACAATAACATTATCATATCAGGGGAAAAGTCACTTCAAAATGTTGCTACGTAATGCCCGTGTTTACAAGCGACTGCAGTATTATAACATGGCATTGACTGTGTGGGGTTGCTACTAAGAATGTGTGTTCCCTGCCTGGGATCTAAAAGAGAAAGCAAAGCAAGCAGATACTTGTATACAGCCTACACACAGGTGATTTAAGACTACATTTCTTTCATATCTCTTAAATGAAGATAGTTTATATTTGGAAATATACTGTGTAGCTACTCTAACTTTTAACATCAGATTTATTTTATTTTTAGTTATGTGTGTCTGTGTGAGATATGAGGGCCAGTGTCCAGAGAGGCTAGAAGAAGGCATCTGATCCCCTGGAAATGGAATTAGAGGTGATTGTGAGCCACCTGATGCTGGTGCTGGGAACCAATTCAGTTCTCCGCAAGAGTAGCAAGAACTCTCAACTGTTGAGCCATATCCCCTGCTCCACTTAAAAAAAATCATAAAACAACTCTTTTCCTATACTAATGACTATAAATACTGAAAACTTGAAAAATTAAAAATAAAATAATTACATCTTTGTCACACAGACATTAAATATTAGAATATAAACTAAATATCCTAAGGTAATTTTTGCAATTATATTTTTAATTGTATGGTAGGTATTTTTTAGTTTTCATTTTTTGGTTTGTTTATTATGCATATTTCTAAAATCTTGTGGAACACTTGCCCTCTGATGTACTGAGTTCCACAGCGTCATTTTAAAGACCTGTTCAATAAGATAGAATGAGCAACTCAGCCAATGCTCTGTGGCTAGAACTTTAAGAAATGTTCCATCATTTGTTATGATAAACACATGTTTTGATATTCTGGCATTTTCTAGACGACATACTTAATGATCATTGCATGTTTTGTGCTCTCTGATAATTCAGGACCCACTGGGCACTGGGGTTTAGACTCAGGGACTAGTTTGTTCCATGGAAATACAAGAAACTCTCTTGGTAGCCACATTCTCCTGAAGCTCCCTTAAGTAAGCACTGAAGAAAGGTGTTACCTGAATGCCTTCTGTTGCTAAAGACAGAGCTCCATGGGAAATACATATGGTGCCCCACTTACCCTTTACCACAGCCTTAAAAAGTTGGCATGCACTCCCAAGATATTGATAGAGAAATGGAAGACTGCAGAATAGAAGCCAGTACCTGAAAGTCAATCTAGCCTACACCCCAGATACCTCTTGCCAGCCCCTGTTCAGACTCTGGTAGAAGAGAAAGTAAAGTGCATGCTCCGGTGTGGTCCCACTTACTTTGTTGCTGCTGTGATAAATCACTCTGAACAAAAGCAACTTTGGGTGGAAAGGAAGGGTTCACTGCTGAGGAAAATCAGGGCAGGAACTCAAGCAGGAACAGAAAGGAAAATCATGAAGCAAAACTGCTTATTGGCCTGCTCCATCTGGCTTTTGCTCAGACAGCTCTTGCATATAGCCCAGACCTACCTTCCAGTGGATGAACTTCCCACAGTGGACTGGGCCCTTCTACACAAAGTAACAATGAAAAAAAATGTCTCACAAGCAGGCCTACAGGCCAGTTTTATCTAGGAAGTTCCTCAGTTGAGGTTCCTTCGTCCCAGATCATTTAAGTTTGTGCCAAATTGACACTAAAAACTAAGTAGTAAAATCTACCCCTTGTCAGCTTAACATGTGAACAAATTACTCTTAAACCATAAACTTCCCTTTCTTTGTCCCCAGGATCTCATACTAACATTAATATCACAATATAAAACATGGTTCAACTTTTAAAAGTCTCACAGTCTACAGCTTTCAACATTTTAAATATTGAAATCCTTATGGCTGATGAGCTGACTCAGCAGTTAAGGGTACTGTATTCTCTTGCAGAGGACTTGGGCTTGATTTCCGGCATTCACATGGCAGCTAACAACCATCTATAACTTCATTTCCAGGAGAATCTGACACCCTCTTCTGGCCTCCACAGGCATTGGATGACATGGGTGCACTTATATATACTGAGGCAATAACACTCATACACATAAAATAAAATATTTTTAAATTCAAATTCTCTTTAAAAAAAAAAAACAGAGTCTCTTAATTGTAGGCTCCTGTAAAACAAAACAAACAAATAAACAAGAAAGAACCAAGTTACACATGTTCCTATTCCAAGAAGGAAGAACCAAGGTATAGTGACAATCAAATAGAAGGAAAACCTAAAATTCACCACCTTCTGGGATCTAGAAGAGGTGGGCAGCTGCACTGCTCTGTCTCTGTCATTCTCAGCAACAGTGCTTGTCTAGTAGGCTCAGGCTGGCTCCACTCCACACCTGCTTCTGTCCTAGACAAATGTCTCATGGTCTGGGCATCTCCTACACCTATACCAGTGATCTCTACTGGCTTTTCTTCGGGGACTCTATCATCATCACAGACTGCCAGACTTCAGCTTCTCCATGCTCCCTTCAACCCTGGGGTCTCCACTGCAGTTGAAACTTTGTCCTCAGTAATGGGCCTCCTAGGGCTTCTCTGCAGCTTGCCACAGGATGCCGCTTTAGCTGTTCTCCATGACCCTTTCATTCTTTCAAAGCCATTCCCTTTACCAAGATCTGCTGCCAGCTTGATGCATAGCCTCCACCCCTCCAAACACACCTACCCCTTAGACCACAGCCTCTATGTGCTGGCCCTGAAAGTCACATTAATATTCACCAAAGATTTTACTTCAGTGATGCAAAAATTTTATTAATCATAAATGATGTTTCGGCCCCAGTTGACCCAGCATCCATCGTCTCTCTAGAGCACAGAAGTTTGACAATCAGAAACTTTTAATCCAATATATTGCACAAACTGCCCTGATAGAGTTCATATCAGACCCTCAAGCTTCCTTCTGAAATGTCGTGTGCCTCCTGCATGGTTCGCATTTCTCTCAGCATTCTCATCTTCCGAGTTCCCACAGAGAAGCCCATTTGAGCCCTACGGGACTTTTCTGGCTCAAAGTTTCAAATGCTTAGAGCATGGTCAGGCTCAGACAGCAAGAACCGGCTTCTCTGAGTACCAGTTTTCTATTCAGGGCAGAGACACTGTCAGACTTCATCTGATTCTTAGAGTTCAAGCCTTTCATGAAATGCTAGAAGCATTTGTGGTTTGCCAGTTTTAATGGTGTGCGTCTAAACATATCCATATTTGAATAGAGAGGTGAGAGAGTAAAAAATCTGGTAGAGTTTTTCTTGCTCCAGTGGTAAAATTGCTTCAAACATAAATGCAGTAGAAAGTCAATTCATAGCTTTTCCTTACAGCGCAGTGGGTCTTCGAATGCCATCAAATATCTTGCTGGTAACATAAATTATTAAATGTGTGTGTGTGTGTGTGTGTGTGCGCGCGTGCACACGTGCGTATGTGTGTGTGGGAAAAGAAAAGGCAGTGACATATCAGTATATAAAAGGTTGTGGAAGACCTGAGTATTCTTATGACATATAAGCATATTGCAAGCACTGTACCTGAAGTTGCTCAAAAATTGCTCTTTTTTCGCTTGTCCTTTGACTCCTGTACTTCTATGGGCTCCACTTTGCAAAAATTTTGCATTTATGCAATGCAATGCAGCTTCTGCAAAGAAAATTAAATGCTACATACAGGGAGGATTTTGATTGGTTCCCATTCTCCATGGTTTTATAAAGCAAATTGTCATCTTAAATATATTGTTATTTTAAAAACACGAATGTTAAAATGATTTCATTTTCTACTGATGAACAAAATGTAGCTGACCTGGGCATGCAAGTGGCAGTCGCCAAGCCCCGGGTCTTTCCCTGGCTCCCGGAGACGCTTCCTTTCCTGTTCCCATCCCAATGGACTGCAGCACCAGTGTTTGGGACATTGTCCAACTCTGCATTTTGATTTGCCTGCAAAGCTTCTAGCACTTAGTCAGAGCCTTTCTTGATTGTCTACTTCAAGTGACCATGATCTTTGTGAATGTGGGCACTATTTTTTAACCATCTTTTCTTTGTTAGCTTAAGAAAAAAATGATCAATATGCAAGAACTTATTCCTTATATATCATTAATATTTGTCTGATGGATTTTGAAGACCAAGAATCTTTGTTGGAGCCGAGACCCCCAGAGAGCCCTAATTGAAGGTGCTCTAGACACTAAAGAAGCATCTCCAGCTCTTACTGAGGGTTGTGGATGCTCATAACACATCTAAGCTATTGGAAAAGTTCAATGACATCCTCTTTACTCAGTAAGTATTCCAGAAAATAATAGCTACAAGATAGTTAACAAGTATCACGTCCTTTTCCTCAACTATAGGCATCACTTAATCTGGGTATTTGGATGCTATCACTGCCTTGGAGCCTTGAGTCCCTTTGAATCTACATCACATTTGGATTCTAATATTTGGTGCCAAATAAGTCTTAAAGCTGCTAGAGCTAATGGTAACATTTACTGTTTGGCCCTGAGGTTTCTTCAATTTAGGATAAATTTTTCCTAAATTTTTATTATGGTCTGAATACTTGGGTCTTCCTCAAATTAGAGGGTTGAAGGTTAACTTTCTGATGATACAGTGTTTGAGTATGAGGTCTTTGGAAGATCATTAGCTCTCTAGGGTGAAGTCCTCATGAGGGGTAAGAGCTCCTATTTTGCTCTTTTTTAATTAAAAAAAAATTTTAGCTAGCTTATAAAATAATCCATTGGTTCTGGAGAGGTGACTCAGTGGTTAAGAGCACTGACTACTCTTGAAGAGGACCCAGGTTCTATTTCCAGTATCCACCTGGCAGCTAACAACAGCCTGTAACTCCAGTTCCAGGGAATCTAACACCCTCTTCTGACCTCTGTGGGCATTGCATGAGTACACTTATGTACATGCAGGCAATAATATGCTCATGCACATATTGAAAAAATAACAAAATAAATAAAATAATAGGATTCATTGTGACAGTCTCATGTATATAAGTATCACTATAACTTATTTATATTTTCCCCCGGGACCTGTCTCTATCCTTCTCTAAAACCTTCATTGTTCCACTTCCTCCCATGAATAGTTTCCTTTCTGCTTTCATCACACACATAAACTACATATATTCATTTACTCACACACACACACACGAACACTCATTTCACATACACACATATACAAACTCACATAAAGACACACACTTCACATTCAAAAATATTCTCACACACATTACGGAAATACAAACTCAACACAATCACATACGTATACACACACTTCACATATACATGCACATTCACACAGACATACAGCTTCGCATACAGAAAAACAAACATACAAGCACACAAGCACATACATGTACACACACACCACCCTCACCCACATAGACACATATATACTCACATGCACATTTACACACAGACAAATGTAGATTTCACATAGGTAACCAAATGTCTGTCACAAAATGTCAGTGCTCCTATACTAAGAGGGAAAGACACCAGAATTTTCTTTCCATCTTTGATTGGCCTGAGAAGGCCACGGGAATGTGAAGTTAGAGGTAGCTGTCCATATGTCAGGAATACAGTCATCATCAGAATGAGACCATACTGTAACTTGATCTTGGGTATCCAGTGTCTAGAATTATGAGAAAATGTCTTCATTTTAACCCAAGCAGATCAGGACAGCTTTTTAAAGTAGCTTGTTGGATAAGCACTGAGGAGAAAACTAGCCCTAGTTCTGGCCAGAGTATCTACCTACCTCTTCCTATGTGACAAAATACCCTTTAAGTCAGCAGTATAAAACTCCAGCCATTTTGTTTTGCTTGCTCTTTAGAGGTAAGGAATCTGGAAAGGTTCTCTGGGAAACACTCATTTAGGTTCATGTTAAGGCTGTGTACTGAGATCGTCTGGGGCTATAATCACCTGAATGTTGACTGAGATGGGAGTTTCAGGGAGTCTGAGATGTCTTATTTCCATATTTAGTTGGGAGATCAGCCAGGCTTTCAATCAAAGCACCTATGTGGCCCTGGCATGATGGTTTCAGGGCAATTGGGTGGCTTCCCAGAATGCTCCAAGGCAACCAAGCACTTTATAACCTTGCTTTGGAAGCTATGCAGTATTCAGTGTGCCATATCGATTAGTCAAAATGACAAATGTAGTCAGTGGAAGGGGACCTGTACATCTCCACAGGGGCCTGAGTCCCTGCTCTGAAACTAGTACCACCTCTGTGTCATAAGCATGGTTAATTTTCATGTGTGCCACCACATCCAGTTTTAGTGTCTTACTGGGTTTGAGTCCAGGGCTTTGCAAGGCAAGCAGGCTACTAAGTGAGTCATAGCCCCAATCCCAATCAATAGGCTTTAATATAATTATTAATATGATTGAATTAAGCCTTCCAGTTTGTTTCCTCAGTGTTGCATTACAACTCTTCTCTATAACTCATCTTGAAAATTCTTTATGTAAAATATAAGAGAAAAAGTCAGAAAATTAGTATAAAATATGAAGAAGGTTTGATTGTTAGACAAAATTATTAGGTCAATATTAATTTTAGATTTTGATAATTGCAGTGTGGTTAACAGACTACCTATGGTTTTGGGAAATTCACTGACACATTTTGGGTAAAATGGCATCAGACTGGCAAAATATTTTTGAATAGGTCCAAAATTAGTCATAAGAGCTCTAGCGAGATGGCTCAGAGGTAAAGATGACATTAGCACAAGACTGACAATCTACGTTGATAGGAGAATCCACGGTGGAAGATAAGAACCAACTCTGAAAGGCTTCCACAAGTGTCATGGCACAAACACATGCCTCAGTTTGCACATATATCACACAGACACAAAATAATAAACGAAATCTTAGAAAGCATGCATTACACCAAAAAGCAAGTATGTTAAAGTATGTAGTTATAGAACCTGGATACAAGATACCTGAAGGTTTGTTGTACCTTTTCTTTCAGTTTTATTATAACTATGAAACTATTTCAAAATAAAAACTTTGAAGCTAAAAATCATTTATTTCTATCTGAAAAATATGAGGAAACCAGCCAAATTGTTACAAGTAAACAGGGCTTGCTAGTGCATTCCTGAGGAAAGGATGATTATGAATTCAAGGACATTCTGATCTATGTACCCAATTGAAAGCCACTTTGCATTGCCATGTGGCTCTATCTTCATATATATATATATATATATATATATATATATATATATATAATAAGCTGTTGAAGATTTTTATATGTCTGTCATAAATACCTATATCAGAATTTGCAAAGATTCCATCCTGCTAATTAAATAATTGTAGCAAATCTATGAGTTACTGTTAAATCATCATCAGTTATTGTGATCTGTATCAAGAGTGCATCTTTCTTCTCCCACACCATAAACTCTTTATTCTCCAACTGCTTTTTACCTCTTGAATTCCTTGTGCCAGTTTGTGAATTTGTCCAGAAAAATAGAGTCGTGTTTAACAATAGCAGCACAAGAGGCAGTATTCAGATTTCACTTGGAGTTACACCATCTGGATTGGGGGCTTAGAAATATATCCAAGTGAAATTTCATGAAAATAGGCCATTGAAAAAATGTGTATTGTTCATCTTTGGGGGAAACAATGTAACGAAAATAAAGATGGCATATTTTTCTAGTGTAATGAACCTCAGCCGTTGTCATTGTGGCTGTCAGAGCGGGTTTGATTGCCAGTTGTTAAATGAGCCCGTATCTCAGAAAGTGGGAATCGATCACTCAGCAGAGCAGCAGACAGATGATATTTGCTTTAAAGAGACAGATTAAATCATTGCTAATATCATGAAGGACAGTTTCATAAAAGTAAGCATCCTATTGCTCCCCTCATAAGGTCGAATCTGCATGTTCTTGTTTCTGAGAGTTTTGTAGAATTAAGAGAGCACTTACGTGGTCCTTCCCTTATAGATGTAAATGTGATCGCAGCTCATGAATCATTTGGGACCATCTAAAGAAGGATTTAAGAAGCCAACTAGGCTCCCACTCGACTTCTGCCCCATTCTGGACTGGTTTTCTTCCTATCATTTTTTTTTTAAATCTGGAAAATTATCTGATCACTACTCAGAGTTAAAATATCCCAAATGCCTTTATCAAGTTACACAGACTCTCAAGGTACATGTCTCCATCAGCAGGAAAAAGAAGTCACAAAGACTATGTATAATTTCCATGGGTGAAAATTAACAGTCAGTATAATTGGAAAGGGAGATCAAAGATAAGATTCCCCTAAATAGCTTTTCTCTTTCTGCTGGGATCCTGTTTTCCACATTAGAACCACTGATGGTTTAGAGTTGTTGAGTATCAGTTCTTTTTCTCTTTGTGGTGATCAAATACTTTACAAAATCATTTTAAAGACAGAGGGTAGATTTTGGTTGAGAGTTTCATCATGGAGAAGGAGGCCTGGTGGCAGGAGCTTGAAGCCTTGCTCTTCCTTGCTCTTCAGGCCATGACTCCAACCAGTGGGATGGTGACAGTGATATTTAGAGCAGGTCTTCCCAGGTTAATTAATCCAATCTAGAAACTCTCTTACAGGGATGGCCAGAAGTTTATCTCCAAGGTGATTCTAGATACTGTCAAGTTGACAGTGTTTAACTTCATATAGTTTTGATTTCAAAATTATCTTAGTTGGCCAAGATATGTATTCAGAAGATGAGTAATCACTGAAGCTAACCCAACCCCAGGAATCCAGTGATCTTTCCTCAAACATGATCCTTTGAAGACCAAAACCCATGCTGTCATGGTATTGCCAGTTAAACAACTCAGTCATTGTTACATTTACTAAATGAACATTTCCTGTTAGACATCGTGCATAATCCTCAGTCCTCATAAGTATTTGTTCTAAAGCTATCATTAGAATCATATCTAAAGAAATTTGTGACTCAGGAAAGATTACTCTTTGGCCCAGGTCAACAGGTATAGCAAAAATTCAAACCTAGATTACCCTGTGTTTGAAGCTTGTATCTGTGACCCTGTAAGTACAGGAATGAATGGAGTAAGCTTTGAGTTCCCGGAGTCAAAGCATTGGTCTGGCATCAGATTCCGGATTCCAGAGCTGTTGTTGTGCAGTAAGGCCAGGGCACTTCCTCTGTCTTTATGATTGCTACTTTTATTTTCTAGAATATTACACCTATATTCTACACACTTTGACTACCATAAAATATCCCCCTTTAAAGTATGTGATTCAAGAACTTTGAGTATAAACCCATGGTAAACTACTTGTCTAGTATGCACAAGACTCTGGGCTTAGTTCACAGCAGTGAGATTTAAAAAAAAAAGAAACTTCTTAAGAAATGTACAATTCAAAGCACTGTAATATATCACATATTGATAGTTGTATAGTCATCAATAATATTAAATATTAAATTCAGCACATTTTCAGCATCCTTGAAAGAGTCTTCTACTTATCAGTAGCCATTCCCTTTTCTCCAGTCCCACAGCCTGTGGTAAAGACTAACCTACTTTTAGCCCCTATATATTTGCCTCATCTATTTGTTGTATTATATTCAACATGTCGTTTTTGGAGTCTGATTTATTTCACTTAGTAAATGTGATTAATCTTATAAGGTCTATTTCCTACTCATAAAATGAATATAAAGACAAATATTGAATGATTTCTGTAATGATAAGATGATGCAAAAGATGTTCAGCACAGTGATCAGGATAAACAGTCTAAGAAATGTCTAGGTTTTGTGTCTCATGTCTGTAATCCTAGCATTTGGCTGGCCTGGGCAGGAGGGCCACATGTTTGATGCTGGTCTGAACTATATAATAACTTGGAGGACAGCCCTGCCTATACAGTGAGAGTAGTGAGATGTACCTCCCAAAACAATATAAAATATTCAAAGCAATGGAAGGTGGGGCTGAAGAGAAGGCTTACTGGTTAAGAACACTGGCTGCATTTGCATAGGATCTAGATTCAGTTCCCAGAACCCACATGGCAACTAAGAAATATCTGTAACTCCAGTTCCAGGGTTCCTGATGTCCTCTTCTTCCCGCCGTGGGTATTGCACACATGTGGCGCACTTACATGTAAGCAAAACACAACTAAATAAATGAATAAATTTTCAAAGGAAATTAAAAGTGATTATTCAGGATAACTAGTGTAGTTAAAATAACAAAATTAAGGATTGTGGGAGACGATCTAATAAAATCTGTAGACTATAAGGAATGGAGTATGTTAGGGAAAGTGAGGACTACCCAGGAGGAACTTTGGATCTGTCTTCACGTTTATTGACTGGTCTATCCCCAGCTTTCTTTGCATTAATTCTATTTCCCTTTTTGTTCTTGAAGATTGTTTCTTATGTGGAGCATTCTTGTTCACTGTAGGGTATTTATCAGTGTCCTTTGTGTTCACCCATTAGATGGCAGTAGCAATTCCACCACACACACACACACACACACACACACACACACACACACAAACACGCATGCACATTCTGAAAACGTCTTGGGCATTGCCAAATGTCTCCTGGGGAAACAGAGTTTATCCTGGTTAAGAATTCTGTTCTAGAATGCATAAAATCCTGTGGGCAGGCTACAGAGAGGGTATGGAGCTGGGAGGGTATACATGTGATTAAGAGGTATTATATGAAGTACACAGAAATTAAATCAAATATACATTGAAAAAAGTCGTTCCTATATTTTTCCCATGACTATACGGTTGCTTCCTGATGCCTGAATAAAATACCTTCTTCTCCAGTAGACATTTTAATGCTGCAGACAGACCAATACTGTCAGAATAAGTTCTGATCTGTGCACGGTAAATTGGGTGCAAGTTGAGTAATTCAAAATAACTAAACCAGAGAACCTTAAATGTTTTCATCCAAGGCATGTAAGAAGATTCACACTGTCTTCAGAAGTGGGTCTTTCCACCAAGAACCAGAGCCCTAAGATAGGTTAGGCTTCTTGCTTACTGCCCTCAGTCCCAGCCCGTTCCTCAGTTTCCTTATGCGGGAGCAGGTCCCTCTGTGCAAGGCTCTCCTTCCCGCTCTCCCCACCCACCCTGAGAAAGAACTTGAATTTTGAGCAAAGAGAGAACTGTCTTTGCATGCAGATGCTGCTCACTGGGACTGTTGTCCTGATGTCCCTAATACACTGTGTCAGAGTGTCACCACAGAGGGCAGGTGCAGACACAGGCACCTAAAGATCTAAAAATAACCCACTGAAGCCTCCATGCCACTCTGTCACACACCAAAGCCAGGAAATGCTCATTAAAGAGAAACCGCCCCGCTCAAGTATGAGCAGTGTGTCCCTGTCTAGCCAGTGTCTTTCTTCCTTTTTCTTGAAGTAAAGAACTAACAGACTGTGTCTCCCATCCAGCTGACCAGTAAATCACAGACATATGTAGCTAATCACTTTTTCCTTGCAGCATATTTACAAAGTCAGCTCGCCACATGTCCTTTGTATTGTGTTCTTTGCTCTCTGCCTTTATGAGCCATCTGCTGAGATCTCGGGCCCTTGTTTCACAGTTCCGGACATATGAAAGTTAACAGAATACAGCAAAACCCTCATAAGAGCAGTCAGGTCCCTGGAGGCAGATCCAAGAGGATAACAAGTCACATTAACCGATGGGTCCAGAATTGTCCCACCTGCATCCCACAGGCTGTATGTGACCTATGAGATCTATGAATGCAGC
This sequence comes from Eospalax fontanierii, assembly GCA_035773235.1. Lineage (NCBI taxonomy): Eukaryota > Metazoa > Chordata > Mammalia > Rodentia > Spalacidae > Eospalax > Eospalax fontanierii. The sequence goes on along the minus strand of CM069547.1, from coordinate 44,452,251 downwards.
TCAATACAAAATTCTAAACTTATTTAAAATGTTATGAGATTTTTTGTATTTTCTTTGTAACCAGATTGCATAGTTTTTTGTATGAACTTTGCAGTTGACAATATCATGTCATGATGTCATAATATAAATATGTATATATATTTTTTTGATACACATCTTTATCTTTATAAGCCTAAGACATGACAAGAGTGTTGTTGAGTGTGGCCCAGAGAAGTCAAAATATGGACATTTGTGGAACTCTAGGTCATGAACACAAACCTTTAATAAGTAGACTGCTGGATATAAATCAAATCATTGCTTATTGGGGTGTTTTGGTATATATAAAGTTATGATAAAATAATGTTTAGAATTATTATAGTAGAAAGGGGATTTCACAAAAAGTACATCTAGCATGGTTTGGAAAATTCATGAGCCCTTTCAATATCTCATGAGCCTAGCATGGCTCATTATCCCCCAGTGAAGAGAACATCTCAGCTTTTAAGTCAAATGTGCTGTCCTGTGGTTGTTGGGTGGATCCCTTAATGACAGGGCAGACCAGCCACTGACTCTTGTTTTCTGAGGTCTCTTATATTGCATGTTATCTCAAAGGAAAAAAGATGATCAGGACATGCTTCCTATGATTTTTAAATGCACATAGATTCAAGCAAGTAACACCAATGGAGATTTAGGTGTAGTCTGGTCTGCCAACAAATCATATTTTCAGTATGAAAATTTGCTGTTTTATTCTTTGAGAACTTAAGGAAAAATTCTACAGCAAATGCTAACCTTTCACGTTTATCTGTAGATTTACATTTTTGCCTGTTAGTAAAAGTTAGGGAAATACTAAGATTGATCCCAAGACCAATGTGGAAAACAGCAGTAATAAGAACCTGAGCTAGTTGGGGTACGGAAGCAGGGAGGGGACAGACAGGAAGTAAAGAGGTCTGTTTTCAGGACTGATGTTGTTGCTTAAAGTGTAATTATCTTTGAAGAATTCCTGAAGATGACACAACTTTACTGGCTGCATCTTACTGGGTAAGACCTGGGTCTCTCAGGAATTGAGATGTGAAGACAAGTGCCCTTGCTCAGAGAAGCAGTGGTCTGCCTGGATCACGCCCAAGTGTAGGAACCACTCTCCTCATTTTCTTTTCTGTTCATAGAACAATTTTTACTTTGTATGATTTTTTTCACCTAAAAAAAGGCCATGTCCAATTAACTATTTTAGGGAAGTAGGTGTTATATATAGTTTGTACATCTTCTTGGTTATAAGGGCCATGAAGGTAGAGAATGATATTCAATTTGAATATGACCTTTAAGAGCTTATGATCTTAAAATGTTTGACTTACCCAGGACTTTAAATATCATCTCAAATATTAACACTGCCAAATGAAGAAACTAAAAATGAGAGAGGTTAGGCAATTTGTACAAAACTCATTCCCCCTGTCTATGAAACGATACTGATGTACAAGATCACAAATATTCTCTGTATGCTCACCCACATGTGTTTAGAATATCCCAATCCACTGATCACAGTGAAAACATATCCTGACCCATCACACCATGAACACATACACAAATGTGTATAATATAGGTATTAGATGTCTCAGTGTCAAAGAAATATTGGTTCAAGCCTTGTTACATTCCAGACAGTCAGCATGAACAAAGCACCCTGTCATGAGCTATATAATTTTCTTCAGTGAATTGATCAGCTTGGTTAGGTTTATTTGGCTTGCATTCATTGCATATTTGAAGTTGTCAATTGAAAATCTTCTTTGTAGTAAAATTGTAGTAAAAAAGGGAGTGTTGCATAGTTCTATCTCCAATGCAGTAAAACTTGTGTGAATTCTGTGTGTGTATATATGTACAAGTGTGTGTGTATGTTCATGTATGTGTGTATATATGGCAGCCAGGGGATATCAGTTGACATTCACCAGGTGCTGTTCACCTGTTTTACTTCTTGAGACAGAATCTCTCACTAGACAGGGATTTTCTGATAAAGTGAGTTTGACCCACCAGGTAACCCCCGGGTTCTGCCTATTTGTGCCTCCCCAGCTCTGGGATTCCAAACACAGGCCATTGCACCCAACTCTTTGACATGGTTTCTACTAGGGATCAAACTTAGTTCCTCATGCTTTCTTGGAAAGTACTTTAGTAACTGAAATTTATTCCTTGAGCACATATGTTTTAAAGTTATAAACTGTTTACTTATGAAAATCTTTATCATATATTTTCATTGAATTTTTGTGGGTTTCATACATCTTAACCACATTTATGCTCCACTTTCCGATCTGAGCCCACCCATACCCCACCACATGACTTCATGCATTTTGTTGTATGTTAAGGCCTTTTAAAGTTTGTGTACCCAGATGTCCACTGGTGTGAGTTCATCCACTGGAGCCCATTCAGCCTGTCTAGCATCATTCCTTTAAATAAGATAAACTCCCCTTCACTGAACAGTGATCAGCTGCCATTAGTTCCTTGCAGAAGCTGTGGGCTCCTGACAATTCCCCCAATTCTGTGCTGTTTTTATCTGATTGAGTTTGCATGGATCTTGTGCATCCTGACAACCATTGTTTTAAGTTCATAAGAACAAAGTCCCAGGAACCTGTGAGACTCTGTTTTGTTATGAACATGCACCTCCTCCACTGGCTCTTACAATCTTTCTCACCCTCTTTCCCAATGGTCCCTGAGCCCTAGGTAGGCGAACTTTAATACAGGAGTCTTGTCCAGGGACCCACACTCTACAGTCTCTTATTCTTTATACTTTGGCGAGCTGTGGTCTTCTGTGTTCATCACTGTCTCTTGCATGGGGAACCATGCTTATGAGAGTTAAGAAATGCATTAGTATTCCCTCCACCCTTTGTTCCACTGTGGTCCATGAGTCTTAGGTGTAGAGGTTCTATTGTAGATGTGTTACTTAGGGTTGAGCATCTCACAGATAGTTATTCTCTCTGTGTAACCAGTTGTGGAACTCTGAAATATTCATCTGTTGCAAAATAAGCTTCTTTATTCTTCTGGTAACAGTCATACTTGTCTGTAAATATAAGGGTCCATATTTAGCATATAGTAAGAAATTACATTATCTAGGGAGGTGACAGATGGGGTTTTCTCTAGGATCTATGACCTCTCCAGTCATGTATATTTGGTTATGTTTACAGGGTCACACATGAGTTTGCTCCCACTGAGTAGGATTTAAGTCTCATTAGGTAGCCATTAATTACTCCCAAGATAAAAGTGCTACTACCGAACCAATATACTCTGCTATGTCAGTCATTATTTTGGTTATTAGGCGTTAAAGCTGAGGTTGGACCATTGATTGATCTTTCTCCCTTAGCATCTTGCATAGTGTCCTCCAAAACTATGAGAGCTATGAATCTTCAGAGAGGAAGCTTCCAGAGCAGTTCAAGCTCCATTGCCCAAGTGCTGTATCTGAAGTATGTCTTGTCTTCAGCAATAGAGTCTTTCCTTCAAGTTCTGGGAGGCAATCAGGGTTTGGCCATAGCCTATGCTATTTGGGAAATCTCTTGAACTACTTGAAGGCAGGTTTCTTCTGTCTGTCATGGTTATATAGCCTTTCACTATATACATACACTCATGTACAAATATTGTATGTGCATTTTTCAGTAGGCTTTTGAACTAACACATTTCCTCTGCTTTTTTTCCACACCACCTAAGTATTATTTGTCTCTGCTCCCTCCTTTGCTGTTAACTCCCCTTCTCCCTCCCCAGGTAAAGGACCCCCATTTTTTCTGTTCCCCCCTCGATAGTACCTGTCTCCTATGATCACGCTCTTTCACGAGTTCCTTCTTCCCTTTTACTCCCATGGTTGCTTGTACAACCTCCCCTTCACTCCAAGTTAAGTATCCCCATTTCACCCTTGGTAACATCTGTCCCCTATGATCTCTCTCTCTCTCTCTCTCTCTCTCTCTCTCTCTCTCTCTCTCTTTCCCTTTACTTCCATGGTCTCTGGCACCTGCAGCTACATTAGGATATATGTTGAGCACATCTTTTTTTTAAGTGATTCATATGCATTCAGTAACTTTAGGATACTCATGAATGTTCTTCAACAAAAGTCAGTGACTTGGATAGAAAGAGTTTCCATAAAATAAGTAAACATCTATTTAAGAAAAGCTTCCTTTCTTACCATCCATGCTTAAGGAAATAATCATAGTGATGTACTTAGACTTCAACTGGATCTAGGCAGTTTGGGAAGTACACATCTAATACTGTTAAACTAAACAATGTTGGGCAAAATTTGACTCTATTTTTCTTTCTTGTCATTGTTTTCATTCTTGTGCTATTGGATGCAGTACAGGAAGTTAATACTTTAGGGTATTTCAAAGATTTTTCAGTTAATTTTCAGAATTTGCTTTATCTTGTCTTAGTCTACATTTAGGTTGCTGTTGAGGACTTTGGACACCAAGTCTGTGCCTGTGACCTGTCTTGTTTATCTCCAGAAATCAATCGTCCATTTCTTTCCTGTGCTAGCTCTAGATATTCAGGTTAAGACAGAGGGCATGTACCCTTCCTTCCAGCCAACACTGCCAGCATTTTCAGTGCTGTCCACCAATGCAACAGGTGCAAGAAATGATTCCTAGATTAATATGTTCATGCACATAGGTAAGGTCTTTTCCATCCTGTGAAAACAGTTACTGTTGTTACTATTCTCATATTAAAGATAAGGACACTGTTAAAGAGATAAGGTAAAATGTTAAGTTAAATGGTGCAGCTAGCTTTAAGGCCTCTTGATATAAGTGTCCTTTTATCTGTAACATGGATTATCTATCAATACTATTTCAGTTACGTGGAAAGAAAAGAGATACTATACTTGATCTTAAATCAAAAGGCCAAGAAATGAGGTGGTTACCTTTATAATGAAGCTCTAACATGTAATTGGTGCATAAATCACCTTCAGATCTTATGAAAATGCAAATGTAGTTGAGTCCTAGCTCCTGATGCCTGAGGCTTCACACTTCACATGAGCCCACCTGAGCGCTGGAACACTGAAGATACACTGGAGAGTGAGGCGCTCAGCAGGCTTCATCACTCAGAGACATGACAGGGCACACACACTGGAATTCTATTATATTTTACAGTACTTTTTTTCACTGTGGTAACTGCTCTTCATCAGCAAATACACATGTATGTATATTCATACATGATTCTTTAATCATCAAGATACCTTTGGATTGTAACGAATAAGCATTAATGCAACCATCATTTTGTTTACAAATTTTCATTTTTCCAAAGCCGTGCAGCAGAAATATGTTTAGTTAAATGGACAAACTTTGCTCTGTGCAGCCTTGCATCCCCATGCAATTTCAATCCAGAGGCATAGGGAGAATAAAAGTGCTCAATTTATGCAGCCAAATTGGAGTTTGACTGTTTCTGAGGACCCAGCTTCCATGGCTCCATCTTAAGTGTTTGGGTCTGAGTGCTAAATCTCTGGGAAGCCTTTTACCTCACTGAATTGAGAACTCCAGGAAGGTATGCATTACCATTTATTTTTCTCCTCATTCTGAGACAATCCCTAAACCAGGAGGTCAGAACCATTTAGTAGTGGTTCTGAGAGGAGATGACACTAAGGCACCTCCAGGTTGTGCACAGTAAATTTTACCTAGGGTGAGAATTCTGGAAACACAGATTTCTTTGCCCTGGGGCCACACAGAGTTCTTCCTGCTGTGTGCTAATGCTTTTGGCATTATTTCTTGGCTGCAACTATCTGGGTGGGGAGGTTAATTGCACAAGTGGAGTATTATGTGCCTGGCAGGAGTACGATGGAGGCTGTGAATTCTGGCAGACAGCCTCAGCTACAGACTAACATCTGTCTCCTTTCCTGGAAAGGACTAGTGGGCAGGTGTAATTAACTAAGGTCACTAAGGGATGCTGGCCCGTTTGGGGACCTTGATACACTGAAAAAAAAAAAGGCAGAGACTTTCCAAAAGCAGACCAGGAGCTTTGATCTCTGGTCTTCTCTTGCCAGGGTATAGGTGGGATGTGACTGAGGGCAGATGACTCTCACATAGCAAGGATAATATTGGGGGAATCCTCTCCTCCAGATGACAGGTATCAACCATCTTAGGTTTAGTTTTCACCGTAACTGGGGCAGGGATGATAATGATAAGAGTCCTGAAATGGTATTTTTTTATGATAGTTGTACTTAAAAATCTTCACTTTTTACTTCAGAGTTTATGAGCCCAGTTTTGGTTATATTTGATCATTTATAACAGGTTACATTTTTTTGCCCATTTGTATTCCAGGTCATCATTTAATAACAATTGCCCATCCCACTAGTCTATGCAGTTATGAACAAGCTGACTAGTAGATCAAGTGTTGACTAAAACCACATATTATTGTGTGCATAGAGTATTTTATTATTACTAATTTATTTCAGTTGGTAAAATTTTAAATTTGAGTAATGTTATATAGAACTCTGGCTTTCTAGTTGCAATTAAAACTGGAAGGACTTTACTTCACAGTGTCTGGAAGGGTCCCAATGGCTGGGACAAAGGAATCCACTGCATCTTAGTTAAGTAAACACTGGGAATTTGGTCCCTGCTTTTCCACAGTCCTGCTCATTCTTGAGACCAGCTCCACACTGAGCACCTGCATTTGGGTTTCTGTCTGATGAAGAATGCAAAGGCCTCGGCCATATGGGCATGTGATTTTACATGTGTTCCATGACAGAGAGAACTAAGTACACCCCCAAACTGTCCCCAAACCCACAGTTCTGACTTCTGGCTTCAGAAATCTGAGCTAAAGAGTTCAGACGTAAATTCTCGGCAAGCAAGAGCTCTCCCATTCTCACTCTACCTGGCAGGTCAGAAAACAAGCCAGAGAAAAGCATGATGTACATTTTCTCCCAAGGAAAGCCCAGAAGTTGTATGCATCATCTGCCTGCAATCCAATGCCTAGAACTTAGTGCCATAGGATATTTAGCTGCAGTCAGTGCTAGATAAATGAATCATTATCTTAGGGAAACTTGCCACAACCTAACAATTCAACAGAAAAACATACGGACATTAGGGTGTCCCTGGCAATGTATTCAGAGGATGGACGGTGTTTTATGAGTTTTTAATTTCTTGGAGGAGGGTACACAGTAAGATGAAGGATTAACTGGAAATCCCCTCTCTGTTCTGTAACTGTGCATTTGTTTGCCAAAGTTCACAGAAGGATTTTTAAAAGATAAATTTCTCGGACATAGAAGCTCATTATTTTGCTGTAGGCAGCGGTTAATACAGAGACTCACAGCTGCTCAAAGCACTGAGAATAAGTTACTGTTAGTGTTCAGCTGTAGATAAGATATCGATATCAACTTCTTTGTCCCCCAAGACTTAGGGACCATCAGAGAAGAGAAGCTTGAAAGACTGTAAGAGCTGGAGGGTGGGGAAGGGTGCTGTGAAACGCTGTCTTCTCCACATGACTTCGCTACTGCACACAGGAACTCCAAGCACTTGTGTTTAAGTAAACAGGATCTTCACAAGACCAGGCCAGCTAAAACTCCTCCAGTATGAATGAGGGGGGCATCTAGGGTCCCATTCTTAGCTGAGTGGCCATCCAAAGTTGATGACTTCTGGGGGAGGTAAACCACTTTTCCTTAGGGTTGTGGACACTGGTAGGTTGCCTATACTTCTATGGATGACCCCTTACCCATGCATATATGAACAGCACTGACTGGACTCAGTGGATTATATATAAAAAGGAAAGGACACGAGGCTAGAAGGAGGGGTGCTGGCAGGGGAAGCCTAGGGAGTCTCGGCATGGAAAGGCATAGAGAGAGAAGATCAAATTTCATTGTATATGTGAACAAAATTTTCACATATTGAAAAAGATAAATCCACACAATAAAAGAAACACAGAAGTGTTTCTATTAAGGAAGACTGAAACATGATTCTGTATATTCAAGGTCAATCTCCCTGTCTCCTCACTGAATAAGCTATCCTATTTGAACTAGTGAAAATACACCTGATTCTTTCTCAATTAGGTACAGATTATGCAAACATCTTGTTTATGAAAAAAAATCATAATCATAATTGTCCATGAATGAAGTTTCAGAAATATAGCCTTAGGATGGAATTACGGATGGTTTGAGAGAAGATGATTTGGGATCCTAAACGCTGGCTCACTGAGGAAGGATCGAAGTGTCTAGAGTGACCTTTCATCTGCAGGTGATTCAGGTATTTGTAGGCCATGACAGTGCCACCCCTTTAAGGCCTCACTCCCCCACACACTTTGTTTCTGTGCCCTGAGAATCTAGCCCTCTTTTTCACCTTTGAGCTCTCACCCACAGGCAGCCTTCTGATATGTGAGGTAGGGAACAGTGAAGAATTTGAGCCTGCCCACATGTTAAACACTGCTTTTCTTTTGTCTCTGGATCATTTGACTGTTCTCTGGCATCTCTGCATGAACAGACAAAGGTAAGAACTAAGACGAAGAAATTCACACCAATTCTCAAGAAAATTATATTTGAACAAAATAGTCGTGAATTTTTCTGGGATGTTTTAGATTAGCTAGAATCCATTTATGCCTCAGTGTCCAAAAGGGGTTGCGTTACCGTAAGAGCTTGGTTTTAAAGGAACAAACAAACAAAAGTAACAACAAAGTCTTTGTACTGAGCATGGGTGTATTTATCTAGGAAAACTAAAACAAATCAGCTGTTCAATTAAGTGTTTATCCATCCATTTTCAAAACAACAACAAAAAAACCTGGATTTGTATAGTGTGTGGTCTTTAGAAGCAGTTATGTAATTCTCTTCCTGTATCACAGCATCTGTAAGTATGTCCTTATTAGTTTCAACATCTGCTTCATGGATTCTCTTGAGAAGTGTTATAGAGTGCAGGAATCTTGTCATTCTATGAAATGAGTGATTTGGAGAGTATGTGTAATACCTGGGTGACTCTTTTAATGACTTCAAAATTCTGGATGGTTTTCACTAATCCCATCTTCCGGAAAGGAAGACTGAAGGCTAGAAAGCTGGAATGTTGTTTAAGGTCACACTACAGATGATAAGAGGCTGAAGGGGCTAGAGTTACAGCTTGGAGTCAGTGTTTTCACAGAACAATTCTGATACACTGTTTTTATGTTCCCACTATTTTCTGAGTGTCAGAAATGTTTAAGATTATTTTTGTTCTGAAGGAGTCCATACGACTGCCAACTCAGCAAGATATGTTACTTGCAGGCATAAAAGCAATCTTACCTTTTTACTATACCCTAAAATCCACCCAGCTGCTTTGTGAAAGAATTAAGGTTTTGGGAGCTATTTGGAGAGACATTATTTTAAGTGCCATAGACACTTAGACTATTACAACTTGGATAGAGACCTTCCGATTCAACCTCTTTATTGCACACACAAACACATACACACACACGCACACATACACATACACATCGCTATAGAGGTATATGAACCATCCATACCCTACTAGGAACTACTGTATGATACCCAGGTCTGGAATCCTTTGTTTCATCAGGCCAGTACTCCTGCATAAAGGAACTGGATTAGATTCTTGATCCAGAAATGCATCTCAGGCAATATTTTTAAACTTCTCACTTTACACAGTATCTGCAAAAGATTTTTAGTTACTATCCAAGCAGCCCTCTAGAGGACATAGTTCATAGCATTGTCCTTTCTTTCTCTTCCCACTATTTTCTCTCGCACTCTCAGTTTTCTTTACAGTGCATTTTTAACGTAGCTATTGAGAAGCATGAAACACAGGGTTTTTGCAGTTCTAGGGACATCTCTTGCATTTAGAAATGCAATTCTGTTAGTCCACCCTTATTTGCATATAAGCAGGACACTGATGAGTCTTGGCTCACACCATACTTTCTATTTTTCATCCAGATAGTTCATTACCATTACAAGGTTTCTCTACCACAGACTGTAGCAAAAACCTTTTGCAGATGGCACAGCCTGTCTCAGTTAAAATATCAGGTAAAAAGAAATGCTCCCAACATCCTGAGCTGAGAATAGTTTCTAGTTCTTTTAGATACACCACCTTTGTGTGTGACTAAAAAGAACATGGACAACCCACTTTGCGAGATTTTGAACCTCTAAATTTGAGTCAACAGCATCTCAGCTCTCCTAAGTACCTTGATACCTTCATAAATGCCAAGTTCACAGGCGTCTCCTGGATTCTTCAGGCATGTCAAGGAATATTTTAGTTGCTTGGATACCATCAAGCTGTTAGGATGGTGGGCCTGATCTCTGGTTCATAATGATTCTGAGAGAATCAGAGCTGCCTCTCCCCATCACATCTGAGCCTATCTCTAAATAAACTTCTTAGAATCAAGATGATCATTGCACCCACGCAAGTTGCATCTCTTCTTGTATCCATGGCAACATACTTACTCTCTTGCCCATCCCTCCCTGCTCTCAGTCACCACCAAACTGCTGGCTTGATAATGTCTGACAAACTTACACAGTGGGGATTTCTTCCTTGAGGCCAAGATCCTTGTTAATTTGTAGTAGCCAGCACTGTGTGCAGTCATGGAGTTGTCGGTACATGGCATTCGAGAAAAACAATCATTTCCTTCGATTGCTTTCTACTCCCTGTTCTCAGCTTTGCTTGTTTCTTTTGAAAACCAGTCAATCAGTTGGAATGATCAATTAGGGGAAAGAAGAGATTAGACCGCTGTAGAGCATGATTTGTCAACCCAGGATACTCCACGTGAGGGATGGAGAAAAAGTCACATCCAGGGAAGTTCATTAAGATGTTCCCCTTCCACTTTCAGCACGTTGCATATGTGCTTATGGCTTGAGGTTCCTGACCTTTGCCCTTACCTACTTAGGCCTTCTCCAAGAGGCTAGCTGAGCTTGACTAAAACTGTACAGAACGATTACCTTTCTGAGCCACAGGATGAGACGCGGGGCAGGGTCTGGAAGTACCTGAACCGGACTCCATCTTCACTGGTACCTGCTTCTCCACTTGGTCTCTACCTCATTCCATACTTAGAAAATTCTCTTCCTCCATGAAACATCATGGGTTCTTCTAAAGTTATGATTTTTCATTCCTCTGTAGTATGAAATACTGATCTAAAATGCTCTTTACCACTCTAGTCTTCATCCTTCAGAAGATGTTCTGAATGTCTAACAGTATGACAGGTAAATGGATTATGCCAGGTGGTGTAGAGGACGGTGCAGAGTAGTTTATTCTCTCCTCTACAGTGTAGCTCCTGTTTCCACTAGGTGTCAGGAGTATTGGCTACTGGCCCATCACCACTGAGCTGTTCCCTCCGAGCTGATCAAATAATATCCTCAGTTCATACAAGGCAGTGCATACACTGGGGTCAACTCTGAAGGGAGGCCTGTCTTAGGTGAGAACTCCCCATGGGATTGCCTGAGGCCTCCCTTGTCCTCTCTCATCCCCTTTTCTCACCCACCCCCTCCCTGACTAATGTGAGAATCTTCCCAGCAGAGCTCTATCTCTGTCTGTTTCCCAGGTAACCAACCCTAAGACATGGCAGATCTAGGATGAACTAATATGTACTCATTAATGTTTGAAATTCTGTATTAGAGACTACTTAATGACATAAAAAATGCTTGAGTTAATTAATTAACTACAAAAATTAGGAGCAAAATTATGTATGCATTCTGTTCATGATTCTGTAAGAACATACATGGTAAAAGAGAATAGGAGCAAAGGAGCACGCACACACCACACACACCACACACCACACACGTACCACACACATACCACACCACACACATCATACACATACCACACATAGCACACCACACACCACACACACACACCACACACATAGCACACCACACACACCACACCACAGACATCACACACATACCACACATACCACACAACACAACACACACCACATACACACCATATACACCATACATACCACACACACCGCACACACACACACACCACACACCATACACACCACACACACCACACATACCACACACACCACACACACCACACACACCACACACACCACACACCACACACACACACACACACACACACACCATGCCACACATACACATGCACATAAACCACACACACGTGCACACAAACCTTACACCACACATGCAGACACACACACACATACACACACACAGGCACATACACACTTCTTGCTCAGGAGAGACTAATCCTAAAATAGAACTGTTCATCTCTGAAATTTTGTTTCAGATTTGCTGTAAAGTTTCTACAATGAGCATATGATTATTAATTAGATAACCTTATTAAGTTAAAGTCACTTAAGAGTAAAGTGAGATAATACTAATCAAATTCTCAGAATACAGATTACAAAAATGTTACTTTATGTAAAAATGCTACAAAAAAGTTAACTTACAAAAATAAAAATCTAGCTAACTTACTCTTAAGAGATCAAACACAGAGCTCCAACCTCAGCTTCTGCAGTCCTTCTCTATGAAGTTTCCTGCTCATCTCTCTTTACTTGAGGTTATAGGACTCATTATATCCCCTTCTTTGTGCAACAGTGTCCCTTTATATGCAAACCTGTCACTAATCTGAACCAGCAGGTACGTAATTCTATGCTTTATTTTATACTTAAAGTTCCATGGAGTTGGAAGTTTATATCCCTATATGGGCCCATACCCAATATACTACACACACTCATTCAGTGGGATTCAATGGGATTGAATGAGTGAGTGAATCAATGAATCCATAAAGTAGGATTTAAAGTAGATTTTTTAAAGTATTTTTAAAGAATTTGATTGGCTGGCTACAGAGATGGCTCAGTGTGTAAAACACTTCCTATGTAAGATGAAGACTAGAGTTGGATCCCCAGAGTCTATGTAAGAGCCTGATGCTGTAGTGCAAACCTCTATAATCCTAGAATTTCTGCAAGGAGATGAAAGGCAGAGACAGTTGGATCTTTCACACACACACAGGACAAGTCGTCTATCATAAAGAGATCACACTACCACAAACAAGGTGGAAGGAGAAAACACACAAGAACGTCCTTGGCCACCATATCTCCAGAGGCTCTAGGGCGACCTGCATTCCACTGTGTGGTTCACACAGAAACCGTTGAAGACACCCACATGGCCTCAATATTTTGAGACCCTCAAGACAAGCATCAGCTTTGTTTCAGAAGAAATGAACAGTGATGAATGCAGTCTTCCATGCCACAATGCTCTTCTTCATTTCTCTCGTGCTCACGAAAGAAAGAAAACAGGGTTGTGTTTCTTCTGGAAGATTTTCAACTTTCTCCAAATTAAATTGCAGAAAATATATATATCAGTTTCTGGCACCGACTTTATTTTTCTACCTGTTTCCACTCTGCTACAAATACTAAAAACTACAGTGTTTTCTTTTATTAAAGTATCACTCACCTGTCATGAAACCTCCACTTGAACCACTTTAAAGTGCACAATTCAGTTACTGTTCCCTGATCACCCCGTGCTGGGTTTCTGTCTTCAAGTGACAATTAGCCAGTCTTTAAAAATGTGTTAACAGGTTCTGCTGAGCTGACACTTTCCAGTGCTCCTGGGTAGCACATTTGTTTTAATAAGGATGTTGGCGCCTCCTTTCCACCATTCTCCCTGTCACAGAAAGGAGGTGGAATCAATGGTATTAGTGATCCGCATCAGCATCTTCTTAGACTAACTTGCTGACTCAGCTTCTCATCTTCACTTCCTCCCCTCTGATGCACTGGGAACCCAAGAGGAGCTCAAGTCTTTCCATGTGCTCAAATGAGCCACATTCTGTTACACCATTGTGTTTCTTTCTTTCTCTCACTGGAAGCCACTACCCGTTTTTCCGTAGGCCGTCTAGCTATTAGGATGCCTGTGACGGCCTCGCTTTCCCTCTCTTCCCTTTCTCCCTCCTTCCCTCCATCCCCTGCTTCTCTCCTGCGCTTAAACATGCCCCCAATTCCACATTTTCTATATGGCTGTCAATTTCATTTACATTCAAATCAGACTGCAAATGCTTTGAGTATAGAGGCTGTTAACATTTCTCTAACAGTTTAAATACTTAACACATTTGAAAAAGAGCCATACAACATTTAGTAATCCCTGATATGTCTATCAGGGTAAGAGAGAGCTGAGTTTTTAATGAAATATGCCTTTGAGCATCCTTCAAATTAATGTCTGGAATAAGGAATATTTCTAGCAAACAATATTTGCCTCGAAGGCATCAGAAGAGTAAGAAGATGGAGTGGATATACCTTTGGAACACTTCTGAAAGTCCTTAGAGAAATGGAAACTATTAATTAGATACATATCATAGCTGCATGTACCTTAGAGCCCAGATAAACCTGAACATTCATTCCAGCCTGTTTCTCTTGAGCTTCAACACTGAAGTTATATTTGTAACACCTGCTATTTCAATCCCAAGATCATAGGCTATTTAGCGTTTTATCTTTTCCAAAGTGTAGGAATTTCCACTCTATGCAACTTGAGTTATTTGCTAGGGATCTCTTCTGAGGGCTCTCCTGGGATCACTCTGTAATCCACACCATTTCCAAAGTTAGGCTATCAAACCTGTATTAAAATTGCAAATTAAATTATTAAAAATATGCTCATATTATTAGAAACAAAGCAATAATGGAAATAATATATAGGAGAAGATGAGAGGGGACAGGGTATGCTTGAAATACCCAGCACCCTCTTCTAAGATGAGCTTGACAGATTCTCGTCCTGTGACACCCACAGCGTTGTATAGAATTGTTCCCACCGGAAGTAAGGACAACTTGTGTAAACCAAAGGATACTACAGAAAAGGAGCATTTAGACTTTTTGTTTTATCATTACAACATCATCACCACTTTAATTTTAGAGGGTGTGCTGGAGACTACAACTTGGGTTTCACATGGGCTCAGCGACACTCTAACATTGAGTCCTCAGCCCTGGAAACTTTTTAGTTCTATGTCATCCTTTAAGTCTGTTTTGTTTCTATGGACTATGCTTTTACTACAATGAAAAATACAATTAGCCCAGTACAGAGAAAACTTATGTAATCCAGTAAAGTATTTTAAAACCATGCATCCAATAAGAAATTCACGTATGAAATATATAAGAAGCTCAAATCAATAGCAAGAAAATAAGGAAAATGATTAACAAGTGGACAAAGGGCCTGAATAGATATTTCTCAAGGGAAGATTTAAACATAATTGACATCATTAATAAATACAGAAGCCCCAAACCACAAGGGCAGATAAGTTCACATGTGCTAGAATTATCAAATACATCAAAGAGGATGAGAAACAAAGGAGCCCTTGCATACCTTCCATAGGAATAGAAGCTAGTTATTCAGAGAACTCCTTACCACTTCTAATTCCACATAATAGCTTGAAGATTAGTCTAAGCCTTTTGAAAAACAATATAAAGGTTGCTCTAAATTTAAAACACTGAACTATCATTTGATTTAGCAATACCAAAACTAAGTAAACGTCAAAGGAAATGATATCAGCGTGTTGAAGATGTCTTCTTCTGTATTCATGGCAGCATCATTCACATTAACTGATATATGTGGTTGACCTAAGGCCTGTCAAAGGATAAATGAGTGAAGAAAATGAGGCTGGCATACATGATGGAAATCCACAGAGCTGTGAGAAGAATGGAATCCTCTCATATGTGACAATATGCATAATGTGGAGGACACTCTGCTCAGCGAAACAAGGCAGACACATGGTCTCCCTTTTACACATAATCTAAAATATATCAAACTCTTCTTTTTCTTAAGGGATTGACTGTGGATAGGCTGACTCTAAGTCAAACTCTTAGAATAAGAAAATAAGGTGTTATAAGTGGCTGTGGTGGAGGGGAAGGGAAAAAAGAGGTGTTCGTCAAAATACACAAATTTTCATAAAATCTAGGGAATAAATTCAAGAGAACGGGGGTACAACATGGAGTTAATCTTCTTTAGTCTTGAAATTATGAAAAGAATGCATTCTAAATTCTCATACCACAAAGAAAACTGATATGCGAATTTACACAGTGCAGTCTACATGTATATGTTTCAAAATATGTTGTATACTGTAAATACGTTTCTATAATATTTTTCAATTGAACATAACAGTACAAATGTATTTGAAAATTGATCCAATTTGAGCTATCTTTCTTAAAATAAGTATAAGTTGCCAACATGACAAACCAAAAATATTAAGAAGAAACTACCCTTGCTTGTTTATTTCAAACACCGTTCACAGTTGACTAATTCTACACTCCTGTGCTTGTCTCTGAAAACAAATGCCAGAATTTGGACAACTTTAAATGAAACTTATAGAAAAGAAAAAAACAGATGGGCTATAGAATATGAGGCTAGGTGTAAAGAGAGATCATGTCCTCAACTTTGCTCTGCTGGGTCACTTGCTCTGGGGATGCCTTGTTGCTATGCTCCGAGGCCTCCATTTGTCTAGAATCTGAAGCCTCTTGTCAACAGTAAGTATGATTGTACCAACCGCATGAGTGAGCCACCCCCCAAATAGACAGAGTTCTGAATGCACCCTGAGTGACATCTCATATGCACCCTCCTGAGGACCCCTAAGCCATGGCTGCTCAGCTAAACTGCTCCCTGATTGTGCTCCACAGAAACCCAGAACAAGAAATATCTGCTGTTGCTCCAAGCCTGTAAAGCTTCAGGGTAATTCATAATGCAGTGACATACAGAAGACACCTGCTTGGAAATGAGGAGGAGAGAAGGCACAGAGGCACTGGAAGACGGAAGGGAGACAGAAGAGGACCCAGTGGGCAGATCTGAGACAGTCCAAGTAGCAACTTCACCATGCTGCTTATAGGCCCAAGCAGTCCTGCGGCCGATTCTCTAGAAGAGAAGGAGCAGAAGTGATCTTGCCAAGTGCTTTGAAGTGCCTGGAAACCTGCAGGGCAGGGCACTAGGTATGCAGGAGGCTTCAGCCTTCCCTCTCATCATCTTGGCCACTACCTAGAGTTGAAGCTATTTGTGGGAAACATGATATTGCTGGAAATCGAGTTGAAATTCCTCCACCTCTCTTTAACTGGAAATATAATTGCAACACCTTGCTCAATGCTATGATTTTTTTTAAATCTTATCACACTTTGTTGGCCCACTGCTTTTCAGCTTATTGTTTATTAAAACAGCCCAAGTTTTCTTTGATGCTGAAAGTCAGAGTATGTGATTTAAGGCTATTGCCAGATTACAGTGCAATTTTATTTGATACTAAGGATTTCAATTGTTCATAGTTAATGTTTCTTTTTTAAAAAAAAATGACTTGGAAGTTGAAGAATGGAGATGAGAGAAAGGAAGACAGAAAGTAGCCAGTTGGAATTCTCTCTGAAACCCAAGTTACTCCTTCAGCACCACCTCAAGCACTTGTTATGCTGAGACTCAGTCCTCATATCCCTGATTAGCCGGAGGCACAACAAAGATTTATGAAGCATGGATAAAGACATATGTGTTCTGTAGTCTATATAGGTATGTGTGGAGAGACAGGGCGGGAGGAGAGAGATTACCTTTTCTCTTTTCTTCTTTCTTCTACATGGACCCTCAACGAATCAGCCTGAATGCTGCCTTGAAACCCGCCTACATTGGTGAAGGTGAATCTTCTCATTCTACCTATTCAAATGCCAGTATATTCCAGAAACACTCTCACAAACATGTCAAGCTATAATGTTCCCCCCAGACATCGGGATATTATTTAGCCTAATCAATTTGACACATAAAATACCTATCAAAAGTCTACCCCTGGACTGGTGAGATGGCTTAGCAGATAAAGGCACTTGCTGCCAAGCCCGACAACCTGAGTTTGATGACTAAGACCCACGTGGTGGATGGACAGAACTGACTCCCACAATTCATCCTCTGACCTCCACACACTCAGAGTCTGTATGTTACACATCCAAATAAGTGAGTAAATGTGTTTACTGTCACCCATAATTATCTGTCTCCTGAAATCATACTCTGTCCCCAAATTAAGATAAAAAATGACATAATTCTATTTAACACTGCATACGTTCTTGCATACAGCTGAAAAAAATTCATTGATCTTTTTCCCTCAAAGAGGAAGTAGCAGTCTTGATTGATGTTTACCCTTTTCCTGATGAGTCATAATTTAGATACTGTGATATAAAATTATAATATACTGATATACAATATGGTATAATTGCACATTTTATAACTGAGTGAGAGAAAAAGGTCCATTTGCTCAATGTGTGCATATATTTGCACATTTACAAAGTCATACATAATACAAGAGTGGATCGCTTACAATGATGGCCACCTTCTTTCTGTAACTAGTCATATCTGTGTTTTTGTATACCTTCTCCATCTCCTAGTCTATATTCCCTTTGACGTTAGCAATCATCTCAGCTGTTCATGGTTCTAACCTGGTAAGGTGATCCAACAGTCTATGCCTAAATGATCTGGTCCATCGGCAGCCTTGACTAGTTTTCTTGTGGTGATTTACCAAGGACTCTGATGATAGGGCATAATAGTACTAAGGGGTATCTTCATTAATCTTCGGTATTCCATATACTCTTTCTTACCTCCATTTTGGGGAGATGTTCCACACTGTCCCTCTTATAGGTCAAATAAACCATCTCCCAACAAACCGTGAAAGCATCATCTTTCCTTGTCACCTACAGCCATGTTTAATTCTTTAGAGTAGTGCATGAGATGATGCTAATTTGCAACAAGGCAAAGTCTAGGGTTATACTCTTTTTAACGATGATTTTGTATTAAGGTCTTTGCTACATCTGGTGGGTTGATACCTGGATAGTTTCAGTCAGTGTCCTTTGTGATAATGACTGAAAATGTTTTGGTGTATTAGGGGAATGTTGTAACAAACAACCAAATTTTCACATATCTGTTTGCTTTAAACAACATCAGTTGGTGGCTCGGCCACTAATTGCACTTGTTGCTCTTCCAAAGGACCCAGGTTTGGTGTCCAGAACTCATGTTAGGCAACTCACAACTGCCTAAACCTCCAGTTCAATGGGAATCCAACATCCTCTTCTGACCTCCTTAGGCACGGTCACACACATGTTCATACTCTCACACAGACACACATGTACACATTAATAATTTTAAAAAATCTAAAAGTCTGTGTTTTCATTGCTTTGGTGGCCAGCAGTCCTAAATCAGTTTCACCCACTGAGGCAAAGCTGAAGGGGCAGTCAGGCCCACCCTCCCTCTGAAAGCTTCTAAACATCAAATCTGTTCTGTCTTTCTGATACTCTAGTTGCTCCAGGATAATCACCTTATCTCAGAAATCATGTGAGCAAAGAGGTTTGGTCTACATCAGGCAACATTCAGAGGTCCAGGGATTGGGCTCTGATGGCATCAATGGCTAGTCTTTAACTACTGCAGCATCATTCTGGCTCAAATCTGAGCCTTTCTCTAGACCACTCCTGTGGTTTCTCCATTGGTACTATATGTATCATAGAAAGGAAAGACAGCCCCATCTTCTTTGAAAACTCAGAGGGCAATGAAGGAATTGTAGCAAGGACAGAGAAGACCTGGCAAATAAGGTTCCTTCCAAATGGACCACCTCCCAATTTTGTCTTGCCAGTTGCAAAGTCCATCTGTGTTGAATGTCTTCCTTTGGAAGCCTCTCTAGGTTTTTCTGTGAAATATGGATCACGTTGCCTATCTAGGAATTGCCATTTCATATGTTGCAATCATGACCCTGTCTGTCATCATTGACCACTACCAAGTTTTATTAACCCTAGAGTGAACTTACCACTGCACTCCCACTGTGGGCTCCCTGACACGGTGTGTGGACCTGAGATGAAAAACTCTTGATGAATGGTTGGAGGGTAATAGACTTCTCTCACCCAAACTGAAGTCATTACAGACTCTTACAGTTCATAAATCTGAGCAGGATCTTAGCTTGCACTTAGTGTGGAGGAGGGGAGAGTTGAGAGGGGAAGCCTGAGTCTGTTCTACAGTGCTGTTCAGTCTTGTACATTCTACTTGGGAGAAGATAGGAACACTGGCATGGGTGGATGCGTTTGCTGAGGAATTGCTCACTTGAACTCAAAGGAGGTGCTGCATGTAATCTCTGCATCAGATATGACATAGAGGGGTTCTTGAATTGGAAGTAATTTGGGAGAGAGATGTGTGGGAGAGGCAAGATGAGAGAGATTAAAAGGAAGAATTCCAAATGTTCTGGAAAAGGAATTCTGTGCTTTAGTACACGTTTGACTCAGTTCAGCATTATGCAATGGTTCTTAGACTGTAATCTAGAACCTTGAAGGCTCCACAGAGGCTTCTAAGATGGTAAAGATGAAGTCGTGGACACCGAAAATATTTGAAGACATATAGGTTTGTGGCATGAGTCTGTAATCTGTTCTTTTGAGGAATGAAGACTCAGGGGACACTATAAGAGGCCCACAAGATTCTAAGGCTGTCCAAGAAAAGGATGACTGCAAGGTGACAGTTTACACACACACAGGGTTTCCTGCACACTTTGGAGGATGGTCCTTACAGCCAGAGTCTGCCTGGAAGGTCAGAGTAAGTGTTGCTCCTTAGAAGAAGAGGGCCAAGGATCTCCAGAAGACAACAGAGATCGGAGCTGTTGCCCCTAAGTGATTTATCAGAACAGCACAATGAAGAGTGTGTCTATGCCTACAGACTATCAGAAATGTGGAAGCATTGGAAGTGAGCACACTCCAATGACTAAAAATATGCTGATAAAGTAACTGGACCTGTAAAAATTTGAGTTTGATGCCAGTAGATTTTTGAGCTAATGAGTCTGAGCCTACTATGAGACAAGAAGCAAACAAACAAAAAATCAAATACTGAATTCTCAAGGTCAGTGTTCAGGGGTCATTTATCAGCAGGCATCACACTCACATTCTTACAATTTTAGAACAACACCATAGTTAGAGCTTTCTCATTCTTGTTGTCTGCCTTGATGTTTCATCGTGATCTTGACATCCTCTGTTCTCCATGTCTCCCTTCGGATACTCGAATGCCTCACAGATCGGCCTGTAGATATATCATGATGAACACAAGAGCTTTTTGAGCTCCAAACCTGATTGTAATTTTGGCTTTAATGATATAAGCTTGGAAACCATCAACTGATTTTGGAAAATAATGCTAAACAGAAAGATCACAGACTTTTGAACATTTACTTGCATGTTTATTTATTTAAGGATGTGACTAACAGCCTAAGCATATAGCTATGGTTTAGTAAACAACCACCTCTGTTCATCCAGTAGCACATTATACCAAGAACACTCTATCTTCTGGGCCACTGATGAATCCTAGTCTCTTTCTCTCTCTCTCTCTCTCTCTCTCTCTCTCTCTCTCTCTCTCTCTTGCTGTCTCTCACTCACTCTTACTCTTGCTCTGTGTGTGTGTTTGTGTGTGTGTGTGTATCTCTGTGTCTTTGTAGTGTGGTTACACATGTATAAGTGAGAACACAATGTCAAGTTTTGCTTCTTAGCTTCTACCTTCTTTGAAATGAGGTTGTTCAGCACCGTGTATGGCAGGGAAGAGGGCCTTGGAGCTTCCAGGGATTCTCCTGTCTTGGCCTCCTATCTAGGAGTAGGAACACTGAGATTACAGATGCCTACTACCCCATCTACCTTTATGTAGGTAATAAAAATTGAACCACGTGTCATGCTTGCAAGGCAGACACTTCACCCACTCAGCCATCTTCCAGCCTCTAGAAATATAGTTTGGAGGTAAAGAATATACCCCATTTGATTACAGGTTTCCAAAATCTAATAGATCATTATGACATAATACTCAAAAAAGTAGCTTTATTGGCTTTTTCCGCATTTTAAAATATGTAATTAAAAATGCTATTTAAAATCTTTGTGTTTGTTTGCAAAAGAGTTCAATGTGCGAGAGAAGGTGGCAGCGTGACAGCGTGGCTCTCGCGTTTCTCACTGTGTCTGTGTGCGTGCGTGCGTGGGACGGGGCAGATGAGACTGTTCAAATGGCAAGATTTGCTGTACGAACAAAATCAGGTCAAGCAATCTAACTTGTACAGTCTGACTGCAATTGCAGTTTGGAGACGATGTCCTCGGGGCTCTTTCCTCCATGACCTTTCATGTATTAGATACTGCTTACACTGAAAGGGGAAAAAAAAGAAAGTAAAAAAGAAGATGTTTATTGAATAGTCTACAGTAGACAAATTGAGAGACTCATATCTGTCTATAATGCAATGGGATCCCCCAAATTTTCTGCAAATAGTGGGTCTCCACTGTTCATGGTAGGAAAGGGAAGGATCCTTGGACTATGGGATTCGAGAAGGTTGCTGAAAGAGGGGAACTTTGAGCAGAGTCCTGGGGAAAGGAGAAAGAGTGCATGACCTACAGAGGGAACAGCACAGGCAGCACTGAGTGATCCCTGAGGAACAGGAAAGTGTGGATGACGCTCATGAGGAACAATTGTCCTGTTCGATTCAGTGTCAGACAAGCAGGAGAATGGCATAGTTCAGGCCCCATTTCTGAAAAGCCAGGCAGCAGAAAGGGCAGGTATGGACTGCAGTGGTCAAGAGGGAACAGGCTCAGTTAGGGAGCCAGTGATGAAGTCCATTGCCAGGAAGGAGTAACATGTTGGGGCCTTTGGAGGCTGGCTTCTTGCAGATCTTTGTGAAGTCTGACTCACCTCTTCCAGGGTGCTGTTTTATTATTATCATTTTGGTTTGTTTCTGCTTTTTGTATTTGTGTGTTTCACTTTGCTAAGGGAATTTTTGCCCTCAGCCTCGAGTCCCTAGTCTCTGTGAAGCTGTCTCCCCAAATGCTTTTCCCTTCTCTTTTGCCCTGAATACAGGCTGTGAGGGTGACATGTCTTCTTTTAAGTGTTAAAGGAAACATGAGTCTGATTTGATTCCTTTCCTAAAAGAGCTGCTGCCAGGGGCGATTCCATCCTGTGGAAGAAGAACTGTGATTGTGCCCTGCCTTTGAGAACACGCACATTAGTGAGGGTAAGGGCTTTTTCAATGCACTGACATTTAGTGAGTGTCTGTGACTCTCTGAGTTCCTGGAATTTGTTAGCTGTGTTGATGGAGTATCCCCTGTTCTCTGTTCACATTCCCCACAAGACAATTATTGTTCTCTTGGGCAAAGGCCTACAGGAACATTTTGAAATACAAAAGGGAATGTCTGCCCACACCCGACATAGAATATTGAAGAGATGAAAACATGGCTACATGATCAGGGGAAACGAAAGAAAAAGCAGTATGAAGACGTAGCAGGAGGTATGAGTCGTGTTATATGTGAAAGACGGAGCTTAGCCATGGAACCGTGAGCATTCCTGAATGGCAATTTGAGACAAGGGAAAGCTTTCCTATTATGTAAGCATCTGATAGAAGCCGGAAACTCAGTTATGTTTGATAATACCAAGGTGAATGAGAGTTAACCTTGCCTCCAAGAGTTCTAGGAAGCAGGCGTATTCGTCACTTCTGTAGTTGTGAAAAAATATCTGATAGGAAGCACCTTATAGGAGAAAGGTAAGGGTTTATTGTGACTTGACCCTTGTTGGGGATGTAGTCCATCGTACTAGGGAAGGCATTGCGGCAGGGGCAGGAAGCTGCTGGCCATACTGCCTGTGCAGTCAGGTAGCAGGGCAAGCAGGGAGCGGGGCGGGGCTATGAAACCTCACAGCCCCCTCCGTAGTGAACGATTGTGCTGGTTAGCTGTTGTTGTCAAGTTTATAAAACTTAGATTTACCTGGGAAGACGAAACAGCTGAAGACTTTCCCAGATCAGATTGTCCTGTGGCCAGGTCTCTCAGATATTGTCTTGATTGGTCATTGATGTAGAGGTCCCAGCCCACTGTTGGTGGTCCTGTTCCTAGGCAGGCATGCCAAGGCTCTGTAACAAATCTATTGAGCATGAGCCAGAGAATGAGCCAGTAAGCAGGGTTCCTCCTTGGTTTCTGCTCCAGGTGCCTGCCTTCCATTCCTGCCTTCCATTCCTGCCTTCCATTCCTGCCTTCAATTACTGCCTTCAATTCCTGCCTTCAGCTTCTGCCCTGACTTCCCTTGATAATGGGTTGTGATCTGGAAGTATAAGTTACTTTTGGTCTTTGTGTTTATCACAGCAACAGAAAGCAAACTAGGACGGGCTGGGTACCTAGTATTCAAATCCTTCAGTCAAGGGGCAACATTTCACATTAAAGGACAACAGCAGGGGTTCTGTAATTTGGGGCCACCTGTTTCCACAGAAGTTGCTAATACTTTATTCTCTATCTTTAGAGAAGATTTATCTTTTGTGTGAAATCATAGTTCGATTAGAATGACAGTGGATTTAGAAAACCCCTGTATGTTAATAGGGATTTAATAGTACCCTTCTCCAATTCAGCTTGAAGATTCTGGCATGAAAGGACATGCTTCAAGCTTTTTCTATGTCCCCTTTCTGATGTCTGGGCCACAACAGCATCTTTGAATGGTGGTTGGAACAAACTGATCTTAAATTTGGAGAAGGAAAAGACAAAACGATTGAGACCACCTTAAAAGAACTACAGACTTGGGGGATTTATGTTTCCTGATTTGAACAGTTGTGGTAAAGCTGTATGTAGAAGCCAAGTCTGCACTTTCAGTGAGAGGGATGGAAGGAGGTAGAACTACAAAACAGACTTGTGTACTCATTGCCAAATGATTTTTGGCAGAGACACCACCACAGTTCAGAAGGAAAACAACCCAAGCTAGTACTTACTCCATGTTCAAATAAAGTATCAATTGCTATGATGGCTAATCTCTATTGTCAATTTGACTGGATCTGGAATTAACTAAAATTCAGGACACCTGGCACTCCTGTGAGACACCTTCTTGATCACATTATTTCATGCAGACAAACAGAAAGACCTGCACTACATGTGGGCAGTACCCTCTGGGGGCAGCCCAGATGAAAGGATGTGAAGAAGGAAACATTTGCTTTTTGCTCGCTGGCCTTTACTCTTGCTAGCAAGTCCCCTTAGCCTCTTGCTGCAGCATTCCCTCACTGATATTAGAACCAGCTTCCCTGGGCTTCCAAAGTAGAGTGAACCAGCAACTCTCCATGATTTCAGGAACAGGTTGGGACTGCTGAGACTTCCAGTCTTGTGGACTGAGCAACCCCAGGATTCTCTACCTGCCCAGTGTGCGGCAGCCATAGTTGGAATACTTGACCCAGATCATATAAGCCAAGATAATGAATTCCCTTTTAATATTTGTGCATATGTATTAAATATATAACATATATTCATTGGATCAGCTCTGTTCCTCTAAAGAATCCTGACTAATAAAAATCCTAACGGGCTGGGTAGACCTATAATCTAGATCTGTAAAGTGGGAAGAAACAAGGGAGAAGAATTTGGTGATACGGAGTTTGCAAAGATTTCTTAGAGATAGCCCGAACACAAGAGCTACAAAGGCGATGTGCAGGTACCCCATTTGGAGAGAATTTGTGTCAAATGCCTGCAGATAGATACATCTTTTCTTCAGAGACCTGATTCTTCGATTCACCCTGGGTTCCTCCTATTTATAGCAAATTAAATTCATGTGCATAGCCCCAAGTGAACTGTGTTCTAAAAAGCAGGAAATAAATTTCAACATTAGAGCCAAACCAGACACGAACTTCGATATGTTTCTACAGTCTGGTCTCCTGGTATATATCAGGCAGTATTATAATTAAAACCTCCCAAATTAGTGCAGTGCAAATCTAGTTGTGATGAAAGCTGTTTGAAAGAAACCACGCCCAGGCACAAATACCCATATCTACCGCAGAAGGAAGGGATGTCTGCCATTATGTAGACACACGGAACATATTTTATATGTGGGGAGCCAGTTAAAGAAACACTGGTAGAGGAGGGAAGCAATAAAAACAGTACATTAATATTTTAAATGTTGGTAAAAAAGCATGGCTGAGTGGGATGGAAATGCTTAAAGAACTTCCCCTTAATAAAAATGACATTCTCAGTTATATGACCCACAGCAAATCGGCATTGACTGAATTTTTATTTAGCAATTTGTGTTTGGTGTTTTCAGTTAGAGATGCTCCTCTGTTTCGTTTCTATGGTGTCCTTTACATAAATTTCCAGGAGGATTGGGGTGTAAAACTGCCAATTCCCAGCAGCTCATAAACTAATGAATTTAAATTTTAAATGGGAGATTTGAAAACCTGCCGGGGCTGTTTTCATTATCGGATGGTGTGTAGCTCCAGGGTAAGTGGCATTCTATTAAGGTTGGGCAGAACTCCCTTCAGAAACAGGGGGTGAGAAAAAAAAAATCACTCACCGCCCTTTTCTCTGTCTGGTGTTTCACTCAAACCTTTTCCTGTAAAATCTCAAGAACTATTGAATATCACCTTTGCAAAAGGCATGATGTACAGCATTGTAAAATTTTATTTGAAACAGGGAAACTTCATTCACCTTCATAAGTCGCTCGCATTTTCCTTTAATCTTCAGGATTTCCCAGTTCTTGTCTGTATTCCGCATGCAAGTTACTAATATTTCCTGAAAAGAAATACTTGTTACTCTCTCAACCCCTCAACCCCTCTCTCCCTCTCCTTCCCACCTCTTTCTCTTATTCACACACATTCTCATTCTGGCTCTTGCTTTCTCTCGTGTCTTGAAAACTATCAACATACCTAACTAACTAGCACAGAAGTACTTTTATCAGCTAAAATAATAAATAATCTTGAGTCCATGTTTGAAGATGGACTTGCTGCTTTCAAATCAAACAAGCAGCCTTACAGAAAATGGTTAAGAAGAAAAGGAACAATTAATCAATCAATCAATGCTTCTGAGCCTGGAGAGACAGCTCAGACTGCTCTTGTAGAGAACCCAAGTTCAATTCCCTGCACTCACATGGCAGCTAACAACCATCCATAACTCCAGTTCCAAGGGAATCCAATGCCCTCTCCTGACTTCCACAGGCATTGCATGACACAAGTGCGCTTACACACACAAGCAATATATTTGTACACAGAAAATAAAAATAATAAGTAAAAAATATATATATTTTTAAAATGTGCAATCTGATGGTCAGAAAATATTACCTCTTAGTTTCTGCATAGGGCTCTATCTGGCCCTGTCAGCATCTATGTTCCTGTTTTTGATATATGAACTAAAGCACTTGAACTAAATACAATAGATCAAGGGCACCCAACTTTCATGTATCCTTGTCTGGACTTGTTTGGACTTTAGGCAGGCATACTAAGGATGCCTCCTGAAGGAGTTGATTATAGAAATTTAGCTAATATCTCTTCAGGGTTCCAGTAGATGTTTGATCTGAAGGTTTGATATAAAGGCAGTTGGGATTATGCTTTCTGTCCATATGTCATAATCTGATGTATTTTTTTCTAATTCTATAATTTTGCACAATTCATGGGAAGAGATCACTAAGTTTGTGGAGGCTTTATTAAACTTCCTTATTTTCATTCTTCAAAAAGCGATCTTGAACAGGCA
Organism: Eospalax fontanierii; assembly: GCA_035773235.1. Classification (NCBI taxonomy): domain Eukaryota; kingdom Metazoa; phylum Chordata; class Mammalia; order Rodentia; family Spalacidae; genus Eospalax; species Eospalax fontanierii. Next base: position 44,424,957 of record CM069547.1, on the reverse strand, counting down.
GTGAAATTCAAACTTAGATTTTCTGACATTGTATCTCCAGTACCTAGAGGAGCTGTGGCAAGGATTATACATCTATTGGTGTATTGGGTAGGGGTGTGTGTGTGTGTATGTGAGTACATTTGAGGAGGTCAAAGCTTTGGGCATCTTCCACAATCATTCTCCACCTTACTTTTTTTTTTTTTTTAAACAGTCTCTCACTGAACCTAAAGCTTATTATTTTCTCTGTATTGGCAGAGAAAACATGTATGGCTTATTATTTTCTCTGTATTTTTTGAACTGGGCATGGTGGCACACACCTTTAATCTCAGCACTTGGGAGGCAAAGACAGGTGGATCTCAATGAGTTAAAGGCCAGGCTGGTCTACATAGCAAGTTCCAGGCCAACTGGGGCTTCAGGGAGACCCTGTCTCAAAAAGACCAGAAAACAGTAACTTCTATACCCACATAGAGAAAATGAACTGAAGATCAAAATGCATTTCTTAGATAACCCAAATATTATCTTTCCACCAAGGTTAATTCCTTTCCTTCCTCTGTATGGCGTAGTTCAATGTGACTTTATAAAAATGAGCTAAAGGTCATAACCAATAGCCTAATTAGGTCAGGTTCAGCACTGGGTCAGAATTTAACTTCCCACAGCCTATAACCATGGCCTATAATTAGTTGTATAGTAATTATAAGTGTGTTGTTTCTACCTTGCAGAAACGAAGAGGAACAGCGTCTGTATTTTGGAAACGATAGGACTATTTCACCACTAGAAAAAATACCAAGTTTTCAATGACAATCCGCTTTCTGATCTCAGTTAGAGACTTGGGTTTTCAAGATGCACTTTACCTTGATTCTCTGAACTTCTAGACTAAGGCTGTGAAGTAATTGATTGAATTTAATTTAACAGACATCCTAAAGTCCTACTTCTACCGTAGTGATTTTTTTCTTGCAAATAACCACTACAAGTTGAAAGATTCATTGCGTCCAATGAGTTTTGAATGGATGTGGAATTAAAAAAAAAAAAAGTGACTTTTGTGAGTTTCTGTCAGGAAGGCCAGTTATCTGTCATACTAAATACTTGATATGGAATAGGTCTTTGAAACACTAGGTCACAGGTGGGGCTTCTACAGCTGCCTACAAGGGTCAGGGCCAGACAGCAGGTGAAAGTTGGACATTCCTAGTATCCTGGCATTTTGGACCTGTTAGACAGACATTTTGGAGAAAGGTCAGAGAAACGTGAATTAAAGAGGAGAACTGGTGTTACTTCTGGTTTGCAATGGGGATGGTTCTAAAGAGTCATTTTGGGGAATTATCTCAGAGTCTCCAGCTTTAATAGAATATCCTTAACTTTCATGAATGGATAATTCAATATGATATCACAAAGGACCTTGCTCTTCTCACTTCCTATAACATCAAAGGTTTTTATAAACCAAATTTTTCACTGCAGTTTTCATTGCCAATGGCAATACATTTATGAATTTTTAATACTCCTGCCAAAAACTTACAAGAAGAAATTACTTTGGGAGGTATGTAGGGAGGTTACAGTTAAGATGGAAAGTGGATCATGATTTCAAAATAGTAAACACTAGTTCTGTGGCTTTCTCATGGATAGGCAAATGTGCCTTGATGAAGCAAGAGAACATTTGTAGAAGAGAATTCATTTGCAGCTCTCCACTGGCTGTCAGCCACTGCACCAACCTAATCTCCTCAATGCTCCTCAAATCACACTTTGCAGATACCTCCTCAGGTAACTCCACACTACCAAAGACAAGTTGAAGGCCCAGTTGTTCTTCTATCATTCAGAATGTGTTTCACATAGAGTGAGAAAGGATAGCAAGAAGTATGATGAAGCAGACATAAGAGGAGTGAAATGTGAAATCAGAGAACCAGAGAGCACATGGACTCTCTAGTCATCACTTGGTAAAAGCACCCTCCTTCTGGAAACTTCTTTTGTGGCTTCTCTTACAGATGTAACTCCCAGTGGACATTGTCATTGGTTCAGGTCACATCTATTGCTTTTCCGGCTAAGAATTTCTTGATCGGGGACTCTCATTTCAACTAACTCACTCTTCCATTTTCAATCTTCCATTGATCAAAATTTGTATTTTGATTTGTATTTTAAATTTGTATTGACCCTTGTTTGTTATAAATGACAAGACTGTTTGAGAACTAGAACACACCATCACAATACATATTGAATTTGTCAGATTCGGGGATTATAATGAGTGGTTATCACATCATATGTTGTGTTCATTAATAGCAGTACAGTTTCTACAGAATAGTTGAACACTTCCAAGACAGTGTAGCATAGTGCTACATGGAATTCATTACGTTTAGGGAATGCCCTGACTGATTATGTCTTATAAATTCTTTGGTTGGCATTTTCTTGGGCACTTATATGAATATAAATGAAATAATGGAGATTGCCAGAATAATTTAGATATAAAAATTAAAAGAAACTATCAAAGTAACTGTGGCTTTCAAACCATGATATTCAGCTGTATGGCCAATGAATGGAGTATTTCTGAGTAGAGTGTTTATAAGAGTTGGTACGAGTGGGATTCATGGGGGTTAGAGAGATGGCTCAGTGGTCAAGAACACTGACTGCTCTAGCAGAGGACCTGGGTTCAATTCCCAGCACCCACATGTTGGCTAGCAACCATGTATAGCTCCATTTCCTGGAGAACTGATGCCATCTTCTGACCTTTGAGTGCATTGCACAACACGGGTGCACTGACATAACTGCAGGGAATACATTCATATACAAAAAATAAATAATATCAATAAAGAAAAAATATTTTTTAAAAAAGTCGGATTCATAAAAGCAGCAGCAAGTGATATCATAGTGATTATGGTTTGAGGATGAGGGTTAATCTAAGTCACATTTAGAGAAGACCCTAAATGTCCTAAGAAAATTCAGATATCTTTGTGTAGAGGCATTTGTGTTGTATGCATACGTACATGTCTGTGTGTGTGCACATGTATGTACATCTGGAGTTCAGAAGTCCATGTCGGTTGTTTCCTCCATTGCTCCCTACTTTATTCTCTGAGACAGGGTCTCTCACTTAATGGCTCACTAATTTGGCTTGACTGATCAATGTGAGCCCAGGATCCTTTTGTCTCCCTTTCTCCCCAGTTCTGGGGTTATCAGCATGCACTGCTAATACATACAGCTTTTACATAAGTGATGAGCATCAAACTCAGATCCTCATGCCTGCGGGTACCACTTTGGAACCACTTTTCCAGATACCAGATATCTAAGAGTGTGCAAACTCCAGTGATCATTTCAGGTGTGTCAGTAAGGATAGGCCAAGATAGAGTGAGGTAACGAACATCTCCCAAATCTCAGTCTTGATGCAGCACTTCCTTGACTGAGGTGGATTTTCAAGGGTTTTGTTCATCACAGTTACGCAGGGGCCTTGCATGATCAGGTATCCCTTTTGACATATATTTCCTGCAATCAATGGGAGAAGACATTAGAATAAGTACTGCATTTGCTCCTAGGTTTCCTCCAAAAAGTCTCAAGCATCTTTATGTATGACACTGCATTGTCCAAAATAGGTCACATACCTGTGCCCAACCTCAAAAATAAAAGGGGCATCCAACTTTACCATGATTGAATCAAAATTGCTGGGGGATGCTGAAAGATATAATTTGAATGCTTACAGGTACTTATTAAAGCTGTAATTTCACATTATTTACTTTTCAACTTGTCTATCTGTAAACTTCTAGGTTCTCAGGATTTTTTACCTTTACTGATCATTTACTTTAGAAAGATGAAGAATGGATTTTTTTCATGAATAGTTGTGTGGATCCTTCTTTATTTCAACTTTTAATACAGTACTTGTATTAGTGACTGAGATCAAGAAGAAAAAAATATATATTTAAGGGTAGAGCCTTGAGTGGTGATGATTAAATCTACATGAGGCAAATACTTGGTTGAGAGCTTAAGCTTGACAGAATGTAGAGCTCAGTGATAGTGGTGGGGCCTGCATGCCTACTATAAACTTAACAGAGAAATATATTTCCAAATTTAAATACGTTTTTAAAACTTATTTATGTATTTATTTTATGTATGAGTGTTTTGCCTGTATTTTATAAGTGCAACCATGCATGCAGTGCCCACAGAGGTCAGAAGATGGCTTTAGATCCCCCAAAACTGGAGTTTCAATTGTTAGTCACCATATGAGTGCTGGGAATCAAACCTGGGTCTTCTGCAAGAGCAGCATGTTCTCACAAGTGCTGAGTCACTAAATCAGCTTTTTGTAATCACATATTTATATAGAAGTTTGGAATTATATAACTTGAAATCAATGACTCTGAATCTTTACTAAGTCATTTAGCTTCCGGACAAGTGATATAAGACAACAGAGTGATCTGTCAACCTGAAAAATTCTACTCCCTTGATAAATGAATGGGATTCAGATGTCTCACAGATTCTTTCATTAGTAGGTATTCACAGGCATAGGCCCAACAAATGAATTAAAAGAGAAATAAGAATATCCAGAAGTACTACTGTTATGAAAATTTCTCTCTGGGAGAGGCAGACTAACTTAACCTGCCTCTCTCTCCCTGCTCGCAACCCAAGGGGTACCCCTCCCCCAGGCCTTGCAACAAATACACAAATTTCTCCACTCACAGTTAAACAGATTTTAGCTAGTTTACTTGGGCTTACTAACAGAGCATTGGGTGAGCGCTTACTTACAGAACACAGGCCCCCACCCTCCCCTCCATAAGTTCCATTATTAAGTCCACGTGGCTGGGGTCTTGCGACTTCCCGACTTCCCGGTGAAGAGATCCTAATGGTCCATGGCGGAGGGGAGAAAAGGGCCGGCCTCCTGGCGCCCCCAGTTTAAATACCTTTAGCCCCTCCCCTTCTCACATCCAAGGCCAATAGACCAGGCGGGTGGGGCATAGGATTTTCCCAGCTCATCCATCTGCTCAAGGTGGGCTTGGGTGGTACCACTGAGAGGGGTGTTTGCCCACCTTTTCCCTCGGAGAAGCAATTCACTCCACAACTACATACGCTCACACAAATGCATACCACATATCTGGGCAGAGATGGCTCAAGAGGTAAAGGCGCTTGCTGCCAAGACTGGTGACTTGAGGTCAGTCTAGAATGCACTCCAGAAAATTATCCTTTGACCTCCATACACGTATGCTGTGGCCCACATGTGCACATATGAATGTATGCATACATACATACATACATACATATAGACACACATAAAATGTTTTTAAAAGGGCTAAAATTGTCTCCTTCTATATGAGGAACCTAGGTTTATCATAAATAACCCAAGACCTCACAAACAACATTTGTATTTGTGCTGACTTAACATATTTAAGAAAGTGAAATGTTCAGGGTTGATAAGCAGGCTAATTGGAGGACAAATATGGGTCATTAAAAGACTGAATTAATTTGAACCAAAAGTTCTTGACCAGAGTCTTGACTTTGGGGCATCCCTTCACGATACAGGGGAACTTCCTCAGGAAGTGTCAACAGGGCAAGGCAAAAAGACTCTTGAGCTTCGATCACATAATTGGGCTTTAATCTACCACTATCCAGCCTTAAGAACCTGGACAAGTTCCTAAGTCTTACTCCTCTAACAAAGTCCCTAACTTAATCCCAACCAATTTAATCTATTTAAGTTTTCTTGACTTTAAGTAAACATTTAGGTTGGAATCAGGCCATCCCAGCCTCATAGAGTGGTGCTGGGAACCAAGTGAAGTATTTATACAGCAAAGTACTGGGCAAACGGTCATTCTCTGGAAAAAGACAGGAACATCAGTGTTTGTTTTCCAGATGGCCTCAGGAAACTAATTCAGTATATGGCATACGCATACAACTGGGAAGGTGGAATGACCTATCAAACCCTACAAAGCAAATGCAGTGACTCAAATGTGTTTCCAGGTGATGCTTTTGGGTGTCCTAACAGAACACCTATTACAAATCAGTCCAATCCACTGGCCCATGCTTTAATCCTATTCTAAGGAGCACCAAACACCACTTACTTCTCTATGCATGCCTTCCTTCCTGATACTAGCAACTGCTAGGTTTATTATAAAGTCACTTAGAACATTTGGGAAGGCCTTTTATGATGAGTCAGAAATTATAGCCCTGCAAATTCCAGTTGTCTGTATCTTCAGGAGATAGACAAATTCTCTGGACGTACATTATGTGTGTCCTGAATTGAGTGAAACAAAAATGAAAACTAGATGCTGGAGAGCTAGTGCAGCTGTTGAGGGCAGCGATGAGTTTGATTCACAGCTGTCATGGCAGGTAGCTTACAACCGCCTGCAACTCCAACTACAGAGGACCCAGTGCCCTCCTCTGGCCTTGCCAGCACCAACATGCATGTGGAAGACACACCCAGAAGCAAACACACATACACATAAATAAAAGTAAGTCTCAAAAAAATCTTTAAACCTAAATACTATAAGGATTTGAAGGCATAGGAGATCATTGAACAACAGCTGTCAAACTGGATATTGTGTGCTAAGAAAACAGGTAGAAAAAGTAGGAGTGATGTAAGTATCTAGACTGCTTACAAGGGAACAGGCCAAATCAGAAAGTGTAAGGGCATCAAAAGAAGGGAAGAAACGAGCATTGTGTCCAATGAGTGTCTTCCCAGTGGTAGTATGAAGTCTACTATTTTCATTCTAGTTACAGGAAGCCTTTCTGGTACCTGCAAGTTGCGTATTAAGGATGGACTTCTCTCTGAGGTTTGCTTGCTTGCAAACTGCAAAGAAATGGAGGTGTTCTAAATCAGCACTGCTCAAATATAAATGTGCATTTAAGTCATCCAGTTACCTTACTGAAATGCAGATTTTTATGTAAGAGATTTGGCTAGAGTCCTGATCTTTGCACGTATACAAAACCCCAATATGATGTCCATATGGCTGGTTCTCAAACCCACTTAGAGTGTTAAAAGATAACTAGCAATCCCAATGCAGGCGTAGAAATTTTCTCTTTCTCATGCTCCCTCTAATGCCCTCTCTTTAATTCTCTCTCCCTCTGATGCTCTAACTCCCTCTCTCTTTCTTTTGCTACCCCACCATAGCCATTATGGCACAACTAAATTAGCCATAGACACTTAATGAGAACACCTTGAAAGACCTGATGTGCTCAAGCACCTGTAAATAATTATACCCCCTGCTGACAGCCCAGTTCTCTGGAGCAGGGCAACAGCAAACTAGCTTCATGTCCGTAGACAAGTAGCTCTGCTATTCCAGCATCATAAAAGCATACTGATCCTCAGAAAGTCCCCCTGAGTTCCAAAAACCTTACTTTCCAGAGTTTTATCCTAGTGCCACTTGGAGAAGAATTAAATTCCTGCTTCAAACATAAGTGGTGTGCCAACTTCATAATACTGATGTGTATCATATTGAGATCTTTTTATATACTGAAACCATCTTACTGCATCTGTATGCCATTTTTAAGAGGGAAGGACTCTACATAATTAACTGTATTTTTCATATGAAGAGTTAGTCTGTTGCCAGAAAGCATCTTAATCCACAGTGCTCACCATCAGGAGGCCAGACTGCCTCTGTGCTCAGGGTTCTCTTCTTAGGTGTTTGCAGGAGAATACACTAAAGACTCAACCAGTGCGAGAATTCTGTCTGGAGCCCTGATACTTGCATTTGTACCAAGTCTCAATATGAGGACCATATGATACAGATACACACAATTAGAAGTTGAAGGGCTATAGTCTCTGTTGTAAAATTAGTAAGAATGGACTTATTCATTAAATAAGTCTCTCTACCTGTTTCTCTCTATATATCTATCTATATCTATAATCTATCTATATCTATATATGTGTGTGTATGCACTTGTGTACATGCATGCATGTGTGTGTGTGTGTGTGTGTGTGTGTGTACAATGAACTATGAGCTGTTAGAAGTAGAGTAAAATTTTAAGCATTTTTGAGAGAGGATATTGATACGTGGGCAAGTGTATATATAGTAGATACATATTTCTCTCTGAATTTTTACTATTGGTTCATTCAGCAGCAAGTCCCACCCTCTGACCAATAAGGGGGTAGGAAGGCCAGGAGATAGAGAAGAAAAAAACATGGCGACTACTCGCCCTGAGGGGTACTGAATGTCAGGGAGAGATTACTCAAAGCCACCCGGGAGCAAAGTCCCATGGCCCCAGGCCCACACAGGACCAGGACTCAGAACGCAGTGCTCCAGGTCCCCGCAGTCTCAGAATAATGTGAGTGGAAACAGAATTTAGGCCAGGAACGGGACAGGAGCCATGCACCATGGCACTGTGTCAGACTTTGCCAAAGCAATGGCAGCGGGCCATGGAAGGCACATTCAAACAATAACTTTGTGAGTCGCCTTAAATAAATTAATCTCTCTAAGTGGAAGACCAGTTTCTGTTTTATTCTGCCAGATTGACCAGACCCTGCCTGCTAAGTTGTTTAAACCCACAACCTGATTACACCTGTGAAATACCAAACATGATTTAGAAGTATGTTCTCTAACTTGAACTAAGTAAGCTTCATGTTCATCTCTTGTACCTTACCATACGTACATTTGTGCATAAGTACAAGCTCAATGTTGTTATGAAAAAGTTTAGTTAACAAAGGCCTTCCTTATTGCCAGAAACAGGCAAAAGTGGAATTGATAAGAAAGATGGCGAGGCTGAAATGATTGCTGTATGTGCTAAATAATTCCTTGCCATGACTGCAGTGCAGGCAACCCAAATATTAGGAATATTAGATAATGAGCTGACTTCAGAAGTTCTTTTCCGGAGCTGAATCTATGCTTTTTTTATAGCTCTTTTTTTAAGGTGCTTTCTGGTTCTTTTACACTGGAATCTCTAGAGAAGAATGCTAGGATGTCAATCATGGTATCTACAGAGAATGTGTTTAATAAAAAGTGTACCCTTGCTTTGTTTTAAATATTCTGTCTATTTCATATCTTTCCCAAGATCTAAAAAGATTTTAACACTTCAGGGTTACAATGTCATGTGAACTTCAGCATTAAGCTGCAAGTACCTTCAAAGGTTTGATTAAACATGCTTATAATAATTACATGAAAGGCTGCTAGAATTCCAGTGGTTTTGTTTTTTTAAAGAATTCAGTGTCTAATGAAGCAAAATAAACCGTGTGATGCTTGGTCAATGAATAAGCACTTTTGCAGCTTAGAACTGCAATTTATCAATATGGATGCTTACTATTAGACTTGTTTTCTAGCTTTATTTGAAGGTTTAAGGCCATTGTCCACCCACACATTAGATTTAGTCACAAGCTATTATGAAAAGAAGTAATTATTTTTCCAAAGTTTGAAGGACCAAATTCAGCTTTGGAAAATGAGCTGGTATAATGGTTTGTCCCCAACTGTATCTGTCAAAAACACTAAACTATGTGGAACAAAGGAAATTACAAAAAACAATTGATGGGTGCTGGGGATATCTGAAGAGATTTGGGCGAGATTCAGTGTTCAGCTCATTTTCAGCAGTCAGGGTGAGCCCAGACAAAAACTATGTTACTGAGTTAGGGCTAATACAGATCCTTTGGACCTAAATGTATTGGAGTTGGGGCAGGATAAGCCACCAGTCACTTTGGAAGAAGATGTGTCAAGAGCAATGTGAACCTTTTCAGTCTCAACTCAGAGGTGAGGTGACAGGTAGGAATAGACCAGGATAGTCTGGAGCACTGGAGAAATGGAGATCTAAGATTTAGACTTTAAGACACAATGTACCTGTGTGTGTGTATGTGTGTGTGTGTGTGTGTGTGTGTGTGTGTGTGTCTGTCTGTCTATCTGTCTGTGGTATAAAGTACTGAAAACAGGGACATATCATAATTGATTTCTGCAAATATTCAAATATTTTTTTCCATAGTTTTTAGGTCAAAATCTGGAATCTGGTAACCTCAACAAGCTATGCTCAGCCACTCATCACAAACACACCAATTAAAGTATAACCAATAAGGTGGCTCAACAGATAAAGGTGCCTGCAGCCAAGTCTGAATGTCTGAATATGTTATCTAGGGCCCACGTGTTATAAAGAGAAAGCTGATTCCTGCAAGTTGTCCTCTGACCTCTGTATGCATGTACACACGTGCACATAGAAAAAGTTAATGTCACAATTAACTGAAGAACAGATAAAGATTTACTCAATGGAATACATAGGTCAAATAAGAGGTTCTGTGACCCCCAAGACAGACTTGAACAGATAAGAAGTTTAGGTTTTCAGAGGGTTATAGATGTACATAATTAAACAGACCTGGCCAAGATGTGGTCCTACAGGTGGTCCAGTAAGCTCTCAGCATCATGTGAAAACTCTTCCTAAGAGACTAGTTACTGTTCTGGCTGGCACTGGAGTTTCAGCCTTTCTCTTCTCCCTAACATGGAATTCCTGGGAAATTTTTAATTTAGGGTCCATTATTTCAATAGTCTAATAGCCAAGACTAGGTTCCTTCCCTCTTATAAAATATCCTCTCCTGCATGCTGGTTACAAATTCACCCAAAAATGAGATCTCCTGGCTGTCCATAGTGTTTTTCTGGGTCAAACTTTCTTTTGTAATTAAAAAAGTCTTCCAGTCTTTTTTACCTTGGTTTTCTCTTTTCATTGTGCAAATCATTCTCTGTGCTTGTCAATTGTGCCTTCTTTATTTTCCTATCTCCAGTAACTACTGCAATTCTTGCTAGTAATCGATATCTGTGTTTGGACATATGTATATTTGGGTAAACTGTGACATTTCATGAGTTAGGATTGTCTCTTTTAGTGCCTGGAGTTTTTTCACTGATGTCCCACTAACTCTCTCATGGGTTTCTAGTCACCGGAGACAACTGGGCAATGATTCTCTCTTACAGGTATAAATAAATATTTTCCACAGGAAATCTTTGTTGGGAGAATGAACTTACATTTCTCTCAAGCAGGAGGTCAAAAAATTCTCCCTTCTGAGTGAAAGGCAAGAGAGGTAGTGTGTCCTGAATTCAGTAGCTGCAACACTGTGCCCTGCTTCCCCATCTCCTCCTCTCCTGTATCATGGAGAACTCCCATGTTGAGTCTGGTTCACAGTCGGATTCCAGGTACTTTTCCCCCACAGAGATACACAATGTAGGGCAACAATCTGATAAAGTACATTGATAATTCCTGCCTAGTGTGCTGAGAGAACTGTTAAGAGCTCTCTTTCATTTCCACTTTTTATTTTTATATCTGTATAGGACGGTCCATCTCGTTCCTTTAACACTTCCAGGAAGACAAGATCACTGCTATGGGTATGGTTTGCTCAAGCTATAGTCTAGGAAGCAATGGCAGCCACTCTTCCCCATCCCAGATGTCAAGGTCTCTCATGCAGTAGGTTTCATGGACTTCTTTACTTCTGTCTGCCATGGCAACTGCTTCCCCAGCCAAACACCCCAGACGGACATGACTAATTTAGATATTTGAGAAGACAACCATTAAGATTAGAGAACTTATGTTTAAATGTAAATATCCATTGAACACCACACATGTGTAGTTTATAGATACTGATTTAAGAATTCTAGCCTTACACACAAGAGTATAGATGTTGCATGTCATTCTTGAAGGAATTGTTTCAGTGACTATCTACAGTGGTCAAAAACTACAGATTCACTAAGAAAAGTCTTGGTACACTAAATTCATGTTCCTTTCTACAACTTTTACTGTCTATTGGTGACTTAGACTTCAGACAAAACTACCAATTCCATTAGAATGATTCAGATTCCATGAGTTTGTGCCTTTTTTAAGATCACATGCCAAGCTTGTCTTGTATATTCAGTTTTTTACAAAAGCCTGCTTTATCTTGTGGTCTGGGGATCACTTGGTATAGAATTATGGCAGAGGCCCTCAGGGGGCTGGGAGGAAGACAGCTGAGAGGGAATACACAAGTTACGTCTGTTAAGAATCTTGATCTCAACCTAGTCTGAACAGGGGTCTAAATTTGTGGGCTTTAAACCTGCATTTTAAACAGATTTTACAGATGCCCACTAAAGATTGTTGAGGTCATAGTTGTCACATACTGATACTAACAGGTAGATCTCTCTCTAAATATTGCTAGATTTACCTGCTAGTTTTCCTAAGTCTGAATTCTTTACTACTTGGTAGTTCCAAACCCCTATATCAACCTCATATGTCTTCCATTCTTCTCTAAGCTCTTTTCTGCAGGTTCCAGCTTACCTGACCCACCAGTCATGGTACCGTTGCAGAGATCCCACTACACCTTCAGTCTACTAGTGTATTTGCTTTTTCTTAACCACACTGCTTTGCAATTGGGTCTCGTATACACTGTCACTTGGACATATAGGTCTTTTCTCCCCTCAGGAAGGAAGGATCTCTAAAGTGCCTATTATGATGCCTAGTCTAATATGTCTCAGGCACTTCTTTCTTGAACGGACAATGTAGGTGAATTACGTCAACTTACTCTCTGAAACATGAGTCTCATAGATCAACTATAATCAAAGCCCAGCATTTCGACTACCAGTGGTAGAAGGCAGAGCTCATTGGAACCTCAGAGAAATCTTCATTTTTTTTTTTCACTGGAAAATCTCTCTTCTTCTAGCTCTCACTTGTCAATCAATCTAAGACTTTCTTTGAGTTCTCACAGAAGAAATTTAATAAATAACTCCCATACAAGCACACACATACACACATATCCTTGTTTCTCACAAGTCACATCCAACCTGGGTTTGTTGTTTTTGTTGTTGCTGTTCTTAAGTTTTGTTTTGTTGGTGTATTTATGGGATTTCTGGTTCTAGTGTCCCAACTGAAATGTGTCATTTAATAGGAAAGAAAATATCCAAGTAAAGTGTGTTTGGATTTTTTTTGTTTCTTTTGTAGAGATATATCTAAGGGCTGGGGATATAGCTCATTTAGTAGAGTACATGATAGAACACATGAAGCCCTAGGTTCAATCCATAGCAATGCATAAACTGGACACAGTGATGCAATTCCTATAAGCCCAGCACTCAGGTGTCTGAGGCCAGCCTTGGCTACATGCTGAATTTGAGACTAGTCTAGTCTTTGATACATGAGATCTGGTCTCCGAAAAAAAAATGTTTGTGTGTGTGTGTGTGTGTGTGTGTGTGTGTGTGTACTGGCTATCACACAGGATTTTAGAAAACTCTGATATACCCCTCTTTTAGCATATTAACACCATAGCAAAAAGGTCTTGAAAATGCCCATCTTGATGCTGTTCCCTTCCACATGGCATTCAGAGTGAACTTTCTAAAGTGCTTCGTGACTGTCAGATGACAGCCCCATACTGTCAAAATACGTTCTGTAAGAGCCAAATTGATAACTTTGAAACAGCTGAAACTGTACATTATGATTTTAATCTGCCAAACCATCTCTCTGACTCACAAATTTAAAAATAAACATCACACCTATGGCAATTTTCACTTGAGCTTATCTGTCCCTCTTTTCCATTTTTTTTTAAAAATTAAATTCTTTCCTTCCAAAACCTGAAATAAATGTTTTGGTTTAACAATGCCTAAGCCTAAGCCCAAGTCTGCTCCAAACAGGAAAAAGAGGCATTATTAAAGCAAAAAGGAGGTTGGTGGCAATTCAGGTGCCATCTCTGATGTGCAGGAGGCTGGTGTCAGCAGGATTCTGGCTCAACATCTGTCATTGCGGCAGGGGAAGACTGTGGCCAGGCATCCACATCTTATCTCTGTAGCCCCCTGTGACTAATGGTGTTTGAGGCAACAGCTGACTGAATTAAGAGTACCCTAGAGGGTGGAATCCACTTATTCTTGAAGAGTTTTAGCTGTACTGATTATTGAGAATTTTGTACTGTGGGTGTAGGGAGGTGTTTGTTCATTTCTTCTTTGTTTTGTCAGCAAGGGGTAAGGGATACTTAAACTTCTAGTCTGGGCCATTCAGTTATTGAAAGTTCTGAGCACACCATGCCATATTTTTGTACACTATAACTCATGGTTGCTAATTATATTTATAAATGTTTATAATTGTTTGATTCGCCCCTGTCTTAATTAGTTCGTGATACATGGCAGTCTTGTATGAGATCTGTTTGTGTGTGTGTGTGTGTGTGTGTGTGTGTTTGTACATGTATGTCCTAATTAGCTTTAATCTCTGTGAAAATACACTCTGACTAAAACCAATCTGAGGAGGCAGAGTTTATTTAACTCACATATCCCAGGTCACAGTTCATCACTGAAGAAGTCCAAGGTAGGAACTCAGGGCACTAATCTAGAGGCAGGAGCAGAAGCACAGGCCTTGGAGGAGCACTGCTTACTGGCTTGCTCCTCTGGCCCATGCTCAGCCTGCTTTCTTCTACAATACAGAACAATCTTCCCCTGGATGGCACTGCCTACAGTGGAATGGGCCTTCCCATATCATGCAGCAATCAAGAAAATACCTCACAGACATGGCCAACAGTCAGGGCAGTGGAGGCAATTTCCCAATTCAAACTCAAACCAGGTGTTTTCAGCTAAAGCTATTGAGCACAATGTGCGTATGTATGTATATGAACGAAGAAGCCAGAAGGCAGTATTTGGGGTCTTAATCACTGTCCACCTTATTTTCTGAGACTAGATCTCTCAAGCCTAGAGCTTATTGATTTGGCTAGAGTGGCTAGCCAACAAGCCTCAGGGACCTCTGCCTTCTCAGTACTAGGATTACAGGTGTACATGCCATGTCTAATTTTTATATGTGTTTTAGGGACCAAACTCAGGTCCTCATGCTTGGTTGGTAATCACTTTGCTGACAGAGGCATCTCCTTTGTATAGGATTTGGCTCCCCTGAATCAGTGAATATTTGTGGAATTAATGAAGGTGCCACTCTGTAATGCAGTTGATGTTCTTTGGCTGTCTTTCTCTTCCTTCCCTTCCCAGGTTCACAATCTAGTTTACCTTCTCACTGGGCTCTGACTGACTTTGGTGAGGGTCTTGAGGAGGCCATGAATCCCGTGGTCCTTCCCATGCCGCCCACCACACAGGCTGCCACCCTTATTTTCTCCACACTGCTTTGGTACTGTCACTCTCCAAAGGAGTCAAGCCAGGTCTTCATCATTTGTCCTTAGCTTCACTGGCTTGGCAGGTGCAGTGTCCTCAGACACTCAACCCTGAATCTAGTGAAGCAAAGGAAATTGCTGCTATTGTGATTCAGGGACAATGTTTAGGCTAAAGGAGAGCATGAGACACAGGCAGGTTTACATTTAAGGGCAAAGGAATCAGGCCTAAAGTGACTTTCAGGCCTTATGTGAACAGTACTGTTTGGTCCCAAGTGAGAGAGATGGGATACTTTGGTTTTGGCAACCTGGCATATACGGTGGACTTTTATTACTGCTGTCCTACCTTGTCATTAGTTTGTGTATCCTTGATTCTTTGAATCTCTGTATTAGTCAGCTAAGGCTTCCATAACAAAACAAAACAGACTGGACAATAACAACTTAGTCTCTCAAAATTCTGCGTGTTGAGCCATATGAGATTGAGATGTCAGGGAATTTGGTTTTTGATGAGGACTCTCTTCTTGACGGGAACAGCCATTTTTTGCTGTGTCCTTGTATGGTGTGTCCTCTCTGGTGCCTCTGCCCCTTCTTAAACACTAGTTCTGTCAACTGAAGGTCGCATGTTCATGATCTCAGTTCAGATGTATCATCCCTTTATTGGCTGTGTAATCACATATATTCAACCGAGGCTATAGCTTCAACAAATATATTTGTAGGAGACACAATGTAGTTTTTAACAATCTCCAAAGGTTAAAGCCACCAAGCATGTCTGCTCGGACTGCAAGTTTGCATCTGTACCTGCCCTTCCCAACAGTGCTATGTGTGTCTAGTACCAACTTAGAGGTGATGCTGTTTTCAAAGCATATGCACACATCTGAGTTGAGTCTGCTCATGGTACTGGCATTGACCCTAAACAACTATGGCAACTATTCTAATTCTCTCTTTTCTCATTGGATTTTATACTATTCAGGCTCTTGGAAAGAACTGAATTCAATAACATGTGCAAAGCACTGGTCATAAGTTGGTCCTCCACTCAAACCTTTCCCTCTCTACTTTTATTCATAATTTTGGAAGAACAGAATGCTATCTTCTCTCTCTCCTATGGCTTTCCAATCAGATTTCTGCCTCAAGGGCTGATAAAAAAATTTACCTGTCTCAAAGTAAAGTCAGGCTTGCAGAGAAGAGAGACCAAGTGGGGAGAGAGATGGTTCAGCACTTAAGAGCTTCTGCTCTTCTTGCAGAGGACCTGAGTTTGGTTCCCAGCACCTGTATCAGGTAGCTTACAACTATGTAAAGCTCCATCTCCAGGTATTGCAACTCCCTCTTCTGAACTCTGAAGGTATTGGCACACATATGCACATACCCACATACAGACACACATACACACACACATACATAATTAAAAATAAAATAAATATATTTTTTAAAAAAGTAA
The DNA here is from genome assembly GCA_035773235.1 of Eospalax fontanierii. Taxonomy (NCBI): domain Eukaryota; kingdom Metazoa; phylum Chordata; class Mammalia; order Rodentia; family Spalacidae; genus Eospalax; species Eospalax fontanierii. Next base: position 44,408,596 of record CM069547.1, on the reverse strand, counting down.
TAATCTGTGATCCAGAAAATTCTGTAGAAAGTCTCTCTTCATTATTTGCAGCCAATAAGACTATAAGAACTTTTAACAGAGAATAAACATTCCCACTGGCAGAATACGATTTTGTTTGTTGTTATACTACTCATTTGTGAGGAATTTCTTTGCTTTGTTCTGGGTCATTTACCCTGAGTTGGCAAAATGCAAAATGAATTAGCCTGGAGGACAGGAGTTAGAGGATATGATTTGTGTTAATATTTTTTGAGATATGCTGTTAGTATGCAACAGAAATAACCAACACACTGAAAAGTTAATTCAGCAAGAGAAATTCTAGAAGTAATGCAACTTATTTGTCACTAAGGAGGACTGCATAGCCAAGTGATTTCTTTATGCATTTTAAAGTGTTTTCAAACCCTTGGGTAGCTGTAGTCAATTTTTAAACATGTTTCCTCATTAATTTTCAATTTGTAAATGTACAACATACAGGAGTATTTTAATCAGCTGGGGATGCTGATTCACAGATGGCTCTTGAGTGACCTAAAATTTCAGTGATTATAATGCATCAGAATGGATGATGGTATACTTGCTTGGATATCTGCTGATCATCAACAGTTTTTCAGCCTTGCTGCTGTTGTTAACAATTTAGTGCTTCTTAAAAAAAGAAAGAAAAGAAAGGAAGGCAATTGTGGACAGAGCCAGGAGCTGTCTAAGTGAAATCATTTCAGTCAGCTTCTTGCTGTTCTCTGTGGAATTCTTTCCAGTGGAAACAGACTCATGAAAGTATTGATCATTTTGAACAACAAGTAGATATATGTTGAGTCATCAGCTGTCTGGGCCCACGTATCACAGGCCATTTCATGCCTCTCTGTAAGATGGCATTACTGAAGTCTTGATGAGAAAGCCTAACACAAAAAGTTCTAGTGCATTTTATGTCAGTGCTCCACGTTGGTACCAAAACTGAAGCCCTGCCAAGGTCAGAGATTTGGCAAATATGAGACTTTACTTATCCCTGTTAAGGACTGAACAAAGTGCAGCCACAGACCAGGAATGCCATCTTTAAGTGTGCCAATTATACTCTGTCTTAGTTTCTTTTTATGTTGCTGTTCTAAAATTCCTTGACAAAAGTAGCTAAGGGAAACGGGGTTTCTTCTGACTCACAGTTCAAGATGCAGTCACAATGGTGTGGACGTTATGGCAGCAGGAACTTGAAGCTGCTGGCCACACTGCAACCAAAATCAGGAAGCAGAGAATGATGGACCCATGCGGCTGCTCAGCTCCCTTTTTCCATGTCTATAGTTCAGGATCTTATCCAGAGAATGAAATCACCCACAATGAGTGGGTCTTCCCAACTCAAGGAAACAGTCACGATAACCCCCATGGGTAGGCCAAGAGACCTGTCTCTTATGTGATTTTACATTCTGTTGAACAAAGAATTAACCCCCCTACTTCTGCTTGTCTGTGTTAGAGTCATTTTTGTCCTCTACCCTAAGCCTTATCTGTGTGCATGGGACCTGGACAAGAAGACTTGGGGTATTAGATCTATGTGCGCTTCCACCCTCTTCTTTTCCTATGGGCCCCTGATGAGCCACTTAGCTATGGTTTGAATGAGAAATGTCCCTCCCACACAGGCTGTATTTGAGCACTTGGTCCTCAGTTGGTGGAGCTGTTTGGAAAGGTTATAGGACCTTTAGGAGGTGCAGTCTTGATGGAGAAAGTGCATCTCTGAGGTCAGACTCTGAGTGTTTATAGCCTCAACTCACTTCCAGTTCACTCTCTGTGCTTTCTGCATATCGTTATAAATGATATGGTCCTCTGATAATGGTCCTCTGCTTCTATGCCTCCCCACCATAATGTCCTCTTACCCTCTGGAAACGTAAGCCAAAATACACTCTTCCACAAGTCACTTCCGGTCATGGTATTTCATCAGAGGAACAAGAATATACATACTGAATTGTGTTTTCACAAAGTATGGGATAGTTATCTGGGCCAAGTACAGGCTGGGAAAGTAAAATACAGGCCACCCAGGACATGGTCCACATGTCATTGTGCTTTCAGGATCTTTTGTAACTTTGTTTCTTTTTAAGAGGAATGACCAACTCCTGCACAGCCCAGGCCCAGCCCTCAGACGCCCCAGGAACTTTCAACTTCACCCCCCATTATCTCAATGTAAAAGTTCTTAGGAAAGCCTGTAGCCTGCCTTTAGCTGGAAAGTTCTTATGATCAGATTCCTGATGATGCTGAGGCTCTACAGGGAGTTCCTGAAGAGGAGCCTGAATAAAATGAGCTCAGGGTATTCACTGTCAGGTAGCCAGAGGTGTCTCAGTGGGAATCCAAGTACTGTGGAAAAGCTTGTCTTGCAGAGTCTTGGTAGGGAAAACTGATTTCCTGTGCCTCCTCTGAGGGTGTGCTGGCTGGCGTGGTATGGTGCTGAGCATAGTACTTAGCACTGCCTGCAGGGTTTATTCAACATAGGCAAAAGCACAGAGCATTCCCATTTATCTTCTATGACCGTGTACCCTTCCCAACATCACATACTCACGTAGCTGCCCATTATTTTGTCTATACCCTGAACAAATTCTGGTAGAAAAGGGCAGGGAGCGCATTCGATGAAATTCATGTAGGATAACTGAATGTGTTACTCCTGGAGACTTATTACTCCGTGAGGGCAACGTAGAACAAGAAGCCTGCAGAAAGAGACATCTGTTGATGGAATGTCTAATATGAGGAGCCCAGGGTGGACCGACATTAGACAGCCATCCCTTCTGGGCCATGCAGAGAGTGACTTTCACTGCCCAAAATAGGGTTGACAGAAGAGAACTTGATTTGTTCTTTATGCCATCAAATGTGTAAACACCCAATCCCACATTCATTTTGCTTTACATTTTGTTTTTTTGAGTCAAGGTCTTGATGTACAGCCTTGGTTGGTGTAGTAGTTCTATGTAGCTGAGTTTGGACTCAACGTCATTGCAATGATTTCACCTCAGCCTCTCAAGTTCTGTGAATACAAGAGTGTGTGTGTGTGTGTGTGTGTGCGTGTGTGTGTGTGCGTGTGTGTGTGCGTGTGTGTGTGTGTGATAGGCCTGGTATCAGAATCAATGTTTACAAGAACATCTAGAAAAGTCGCCTCTTGTTCTCCTACCCTCTTCCCTTGGCAAGCTGATGCACAGCATGTCCATCCTGGTGACCAGGAAGGCAAGTGGCAATGCTGTTCCCTCCTCTCTGCCAGGCCTGAAAGATGCCACTACTGTGTCACAATTAGTCCATCTGGTTTTACTAGTGTGCTGAGATAAACCCCTTTGCCTTCCTCAGACAGTGATGTATAGACCCTAAATAAAGCATTATGAGGAAATAGTGTTACCTTCCAGTTTACCAATGAAAGAAAAGCACTGAAAAAGAGGTGTGTGGCTCGCGCAGAATTGCGGGGATTCTGTATTGCAGATGGGCATCCCTGCATTGGGCCTTGTCATCCCAAATGTATGCTTCTCGAAGGTTTCCTGCTGCCTCCGTGGAATCAGAGCTTTTTGTTCCTCACTGTGTAAATTTCCAATCAAATAGAACATAAACCGATTCTTTATTCAGGAAATGCTTCGGAGGTTCAAGTAACATGGAACCCATCAAAGAAGGAGTTATCTGAAATATTATACATTTCCTTTTAATTATCTGCCTTCTACCTCCTGAGACTGGCCAATGAAACATATACACTGGTTTCCCTGATGAGTCCCGTTGGGGAATTTTTCTGTGAACAAAGTATTCCACGTGCCCTGGCATGCAGAAAAGGACTCATGACCAGACTTGATGCTTCCAGGATCCCCTCTGTCATGTGGAGTTTCTGGTTCCCATGTCGCCACTCTACTGCTGAAGCAAGATATGCACCCAAAACATATTAGCATTCCAAATTCCAGGAAGTAGCCAAGTGCAGCATCACAGTCTCTATTTCTCTAGAACCTCTTGTTTGATGAAGAACGCATGTTGTTTTCTGAATGCCAAGTTAGTCTATGTGCAACTCTTCAACCAAATAACTTAATGTGGGTGTAGTAGTGGGAACTCTTCCAAGATGATATTCACAGTCCAGCCAACTCCCCCAGGCTCTCCTGGCTGTCAGCCCACGGTGCTATCTAAATGCTCTCTTTAGTCCCCTCGTCACAGCCCCAGTTCTCAGCATCAAAAATTCTAACTGGCACTGCCTCTCAGTGTGGCATGTGTGACCTGTAACGCCTTTGTTTGTTCAGTTACAATAGCTTGCATTTTACAAGGACTGGTGTGTGTGTGTGTGTGTGTGTCTCTGTGTGTGTGTGTGTATGTGTGTGTGTGTGTTTATTTTATTAGTCTAGAAGCATCAAAAGTGCTATCATTGTTGATTTGGTAGTTATTTCTCCATCGTTCCAATATTCAATGCAAAGGGCATTGAAGCAGGGTCACTTTTCCATCAGTTTGCAGAAAGTATCACTGGGAACAATGGTAGAATGACTCACCAGCTTCAGTTCCCTGTTGGACACTGATAGCTGATTTTCTTCACCACAGGATACATATGTAGGAAACAGTTTTCTGTCTGTCAGGATGCCAGAAACTTGACTGGAAGATGTTTTCTTACTTTATTTTTGTACCATGCTGTGGTTTAAATATGAAATGTAAGCCCATCGGCTCATGTGTTCTAACACTTGGTCCCCAGCTGGTGGTACTACTTCAGAGAGTTGTGGAAACTATAAGAGGTGGAGCTTTCCAAGAGGAAGTGGGTGCCTGGGGGAAGGCCTTGACCTTTCAGTCCAGCCCCACCTCCTGTCTGTCTGCTGTCTGCTTCCGGTCCTGCCAAGGTGTGAAGAGGTCAAGAACCTTACTCTATCACTGCCAACTAGTGTTTAGCAATTCATTCCATCTTTCAATGAATATTAAAATCTACTTTATTCCAGATATCAAATCACTGAGGATACTCAGCTAGAAGAGATGCACATTACCCCTGTTTCTTAAGAACTTATATATCTGAGTGGTTGGGTAAACTGTAAAAAATGAAGGTAAAATATTGTTCACATAATGATACCGGGGGAGGTGAGAAAAGGTGATCTAACACATCAGGGTCAGTAAACACAGTTCAAACAGGGTTCATTAGGCCATATCATGTCTGTCTACCTATTTTTGTAATGTAGTAGAACTAAAGTCAGTTTTATAGTTTTAAATAACTGAAATTTAATAGAAGAATACATGACACATAAACATATTGAAATCAAATTTGGATGTCCATGATAAAGTTTTATAAGCAAATAGCTATGCTTATTCAATGACAGAACTGAGACGATATAACAGCAATCACAAGCAAATTTACTGTTTAGTTGGTTGTGAAAAACTTTGGTGACCACTTGATGAAGAGTGACGGAGGTACAGTCTCACTAGAATGATCAAATGCTCTACAGACTGTCATAGGACTGTCCACACCACCATCCTCACAGTCATTTTACCCTATAGCTGACAGCTCCCTGAGAAACCCCTTTACTGGTTATCTCACTGCTACTTGATTTCTTTTTACCTTTTTTATGTGAAAGAGAAAAAAATATTCTCTCTGTCAGAAATGAGCACACTTGTCCCTGTCTACAACAATTTATTTAGCTTCCCTTGCTGCTCTGTGCCACCTACTTGTGGTCTCTGCACACCTCATTTTGTTGTCAGATGGTGTGTGCCAACAAATTGTATTAGTCTAAGGAAAACACAATTATGAAAGCAAAACTGGTACAAAATAAGGTCATTTGCTGAGCCAAATATGAATTCTGTTTGGATCACCTATTGTTGGGCTTTTCTGCCTCAGTGCTCCTCTATCAGAGACTAATCGGGAGCTGTGCTGGCAACTGGAGCATTAGTTAACATGGGAGCCTTGGAGAGGCTACTCAGTGGGATGATCAGCTGGATCCCACCCATCAGTCAGCCTGCAGCTGCCATCCCTCATTATATCTAGCATTGATGACAGAGCCTCTCCAGGCAAATTCCTGGGGCATGAAGAATGCTACCACATTTTATTCAGTGGAAAAATGTTTAAAAGTCAGTGAACAGCCTAAAAACTGCAGGAAGGGAGCTGGTCCTGGTCGTGTTGATCTTTAATCCCTATTACTCAGGATGCTGAGGCAGGAGGACTGTAAACGCAAGGCCTGCCTAGGCTATAGAGTGAGTTCAAACCCAGTATGGACAAGTTATTCACACCCTATCTCAAAATTTTAGAATAAAACATAACAGCTTTTGGAATATAAGCAGGACATAGTTCGGTAGTATGACTGTTAATTAGTAAGCACAAGGCCCTGTGTTTAATCTCCAGAACCTGAAAACAAAACAAAACAAAAAAGAGCAAGGATGTATATGAATTTCATGTGGACAATCCATAGATGTACCTTTTTGCTATATCCATATGATGTGAAACTGAAAAGTCTTCATTAAGTCCTTGTATGCATATTCCTGTATGCTTAACTTTTAGTGACAGAAAGCCAGTTGCAAACAAAGCTATTTTTGAACCGGTATTCATCGCAGCAGTATGGGCATTCATTGGAAACAGAACAATGAGAACACATGAGAATCATTTTCATTCGCCTTGGGGTCCATATGGATTCAAATATGCTCATATAAATTGCCGAGCCCCCAGGCATGTGTGTTCCATAGACTGGGAGTCATCTTTCTGGATCAGCAATCCACAGACTCCAGCTCATAAGCCAGAGCTGGCCCACTGCCTGCTTTGGTAAATAAAGTTTTATTGGAACACAGCCACCATCATCTGTTTACTTATTGTCTGGCTGATTTTGTACTATAATGTCAGAGTTGAGTGGTTGTGACAGAAGCCATCTGGCATGTAAGCCAAAAATATTTACTATTTGGTCCTTTACAGAAAATATAGGCGAACCCCAGTACTCCATGACTGCATTCTCATGGACAAGGGTGTCCTTGTAAGTATTCAAAGCGCAGAGTCTCGTTTCCCTTTCATAATCCTCTGGGGCACATGTATATGTGTTGACAAATGCATATGCAGAATTCCAGGACAGTAACACTGGATACTGAGAAAGTGCTGAAGTAATACAACTAGAAAATATTTTGCTGTTTATTCAAGTAGATTCTTTCCTGTAAACACCATCCGGTCATTCCCACTTATTTAACAGATATTTTTTCAACTCAAATACCTCAAGCTTTTATTATTGTTTTATTGTCCACACTGTCAGATATTTGTGCATGCCCATTTTCTGATAGGGCCTGGGAGAGGGTCCCAGAGCTCAATAATTTGAGCATCAAGACTCTTTACTAAATAATCTGCATTGTTCTGTTCATTCTTTTTCTCCTGGGTTCTCAAAGAGGATGGAAAAGGTCTTGTAGTCTGTATTGCTTAAGCACATTTCAGATATACTTTCTTTTGTGCAATAGTAATTAGTTCCATTCCTAAATGGGAAAGCAATGGTCATTTTAGGATGTCAGATTCAAAGATCTTGTTTTCTTTTTGAGGCAGGATATGTAGACCTGACTACAAACTCTCTGTTTGTAGTATGCATGTAGCATGTAGTCAAGGTTGACCTTAACCTTTTAATTCCCCTGCCTCCACCTGCAGACTACTGGATTACAGGTTCCCACTACCATGCCTGCTTTATATAGTACTGCGGAACCAGAGTTTCACGCACATTACATAAGCTCTCTGCCAACTTAAATTCAGAGTTTTATGCAAGTATATTAAAACAATTTGAGATACTTTTTTATAAAGAAGATAGATTTTTTTTTAGAACTTGAAAATGTAGTGTTAAATATGGCGGCCTTGTTAGATTTGATTTGAACACAGATTTTCTTCATTTTCTCTAAGATTTTTACCCAGAGCTTGTGTTTCAAACCTATGACCTTCCCATAACTTGTATTTTAGTTCTATTTGACAACAAAACTATTCCCATAGTTAGAGTGGAGGCAGAAAATGCAATGAGGCTACATACATTCAGAACAGCATCTACTCAGAGGACCTCAGAAAACAGAAGAGGGTACTCAGATAAATGTGCACAAATCCTATTAGGGCATACATTGTACTGGACTCTAGTTCCTACAGTCACTGGGCCTCTGTTCATAAAGGATTACCATTTTCTAACCTGCCCTCTCAGTGGGGAACTGAGATGTGGGAACAGCATCAAACATCACTCTGCTGTGAGTTTGGCTTGGAAAAGTACTTGAAAATAGCCTTATATAGCTGATTTTTGTTCTCTATTTCCCATGCAAAGTGTTAGTCCAGAAATTCAGTGGTATATTGCTTGCCCAGTATGCCAAAGACCCTTGGTTCCAACCTCAGCACTACAGAAAACAAGAAGTTGTAGTGTACATCATCTCATTAAGAGGAGCCTTGACAAGGAAATATGTAATTGAGTTTTATGGTGGACCCCATGTGCTTCTGAGGGTAGACTCATTTAATAAGGTTGCCGTAATTAGACATTGTGTTTACACCTTGGGAAATAGTCTCCATCTTCCAGAGGAACCAGCAGCACATACAATGATGTCAGCATTCTAGGTGGCCTTGCACATCTGGGGCCAGGGTTACTCACATAGTTTCTTAGTACTTCCTTTGCTGTGTAGGCCAGCCCTTATTATATGAAGACCCATTCATTCATTCATTAGGTCCCTGGGCAAATGAGTACCTTCATTTTCAAGGTACTTCTCTGTGCTTTCAGAGAATATTTTAGTAGATGTGATGTACTCTTAAGATAATTAGTTGAGAAGATATAACGATAGAGGAAGACATTATTTACCTGACACTTGAAGAAACAGAGGTAGACAATGCACTCCATCTTCTGAAGATTAAGCTGTCAAGGAAGTAAGAATTTAAAGGATTTTTAGGACTACATTGTCTTCACTCTCTAAAGGTTTTTTAACAGAAAACACCAAAATTAATTGAACCAGTGAAAGCAAGATGACAATCTCAAGGAGCATAAGGGGAGGGAAGAAGAGGGAACTGGAGAGGGAGGGGCATCTGCGCATGAACAGGAATAGCGAGGTGCATATCACACACACAGCTTGCAGGACTGTGTGTCATTCTGAGGAGGAAGATATTACAAAGGCGAGAAGTGTTTCTGCCGGGCATATCTAAGAAAGGAGCAGGGTTCTGGGAGTGCAAAATATTTCAGACTTTTGGGATAGAAGAACAAAAGAGGATAGTTAATGACAGTTAAGACAGTGAATTCTGGAGCCTAGAAATTAGAGTTTGGCCGTCCCCCATGTCCCCCTACTTTGAGATTTTTAGACAGGTCGCCCAAGTTCTCTGTGCCTGTGTTTATGCATATGGATATGAAATACAATGTTAATGTTCCTGAAGTCCTGATTGACACATAGTGAGAGACTGACATATGATAATGCTACTTGCAATCTTATGATGATGTTTGGAAAAACTGTAAAGAATTGCTTATGGTCCAGAACAGGGTTCAGAAAACTTTTTTTTTTTTTCCTCTAAAGGGCCAGGCAATAAATACCTAGGCTGTTGAATACCTGGACTTTCTTATGCCTACTGACCACCACTATTATATCGCAGAAGCAACCACAGATATAGCTACATATATAAAAGCATCTGAGTGTGCTGTGATTTATAAAACTAGGTTTTAGGTTTGGGGGAGGAGGTTAAAGAGATAGCTTGGCAGTTCAGGGCTCATCCTACTGCTCTTACAAAAGAAAGGAATGCAGTTCCCAGCAACTATGTCAGGAAGCACAGAATCGCCTATAACTCCAGCTCCAGAGGATCCAACTCTGTTGTCTGGACTCCGTGGGCACCTACACTCACATATGTTCTCTCTCTCTTTCACACACACACACACACACACACACTGTGCACACACACAAACATGTATACGCAAATTAAAATAAATCTTACATCTAAGACTCCTAAATAACTAAAGATAAGAAGACCACATTGGGATTTTAGAGCTGAGTGCAAGAATCCAATGTATGAATTTGTGTATATATGCTTATGTTAGCATTGGCAGAAGGAAAATGAAAATATAGGCTACAGAAGTAATCTAGAGACTGTGAAGGTTCAGGGCAGGGCATTGGAAATAGAGATCACAGATGAGAGAGAGTGTGCTTGGATAGTTAAGCTGCCAGCTAGACTTCTACCTGTGTCACTGAGAGAAAATCTACTAGAGGAATCAATTCAGAGTAGAATCTACATTATGTGAAGACAGGGTGAGACGGGGGTGGGGGCATCTGTTGAGTTTTCTTGAGAGTGTCTTTAGGTTCAGAATAGATATATCTGCAGATAGAATTGTGAAAATTACTAATTACTGGTTAGCCTAGCTCCGGGGAAGGAAAAATAGAAGAAAATGTGTGCATGTGTACTTGAGCTAGCTTGTTAATATATTAACATAAAGCCTGAGATCCATGGGCACAGTCAGCAGTTCTAGAGAGTTGGGGAGAAAAAAATTACAATATTCATTCAAGTTTATCAGCATCAATGCCTACTTAACACTATCCATTAAATTCAAATTGAATTCCCTCTCTCGCAATGTCAGCTTTTAAGTTATTCAGAAGCCTATTAATCTCTCATCTGGAAGCTTCTACAAAAGTTAAAGGTTGCCAGAACTACGGCTTTATATCACACTCTGAGGCCACATAAAGACTTCTTTTGCATGATTGAGGCATGACAAAGATGAAAAAGACCTAGGAAACATTGCATATAACAGTCAGACTGTGCTCCTTTACTCTCATGAGGGAGTTCTGTAAAGTTTCTTTATTTGGTCTAAAGGACATATATTTCACAAAACATATCCACGTGTATGTGGATGGTCCTGTTGGCCCACTCACTGGATTTTCACTTATGTATTGAATCCAATATAGATAGCATGTGTATGTATGTGAGATGTCTCCCCAGCAACTGATTCCAAAAATGACTTGCTGAAATGTGCAATTCTCAACTGAGCTGGCATTGATCTTTTGATGTGGGTGGATTTTTGCTGATTTGTGGAAAGATTCGGGGCCCAACCTCCTGTGAAGTCACAGCTGGCTTTTCTAGGCCACTTGGCTGGAGGTAAATGTACCATCTGGGACCTTGAAAAGAACTGAAACTAGCTGGTCCACAGAAGAACTGAATAGGCAATGATTTTGCTGGTAGTAACTTCAAGTCACTCCCGCTGACACATTAACTAAGTAGAAGGCTAGTGCTTCATTGAGACTTCAGATCATCACATGGTTCTTGCGCTACATCAGAACCTGACTATAATCTGACCTCTGATCATGACAACTGATCCTGGATCGTGTTGTTTTTATATGTAGCTATAATATCAATAATCTGGTCAGATACTTGTCATTTTTAAGGTTGCTGTCTTACAGATAGTATTGTAATGATTGGTCTTGATTGTCACCCTGATGAGATTTAGAATCACCTAGGAGATGTATCTCTAACTCTGTATATGAGGGAGGTTCTAGAGACGTTTAACTGTGTGGGAAGATCCACCTAGAGTATGCACAGTACAACCAATGGGTCAGCATCCCAGACCGAATCAAAATAGGCAAGCAAGCCAAACGCCAACATTCATCCCTCTGTGCTTCCTGCCCGCGGATGCAAAGTAAGCAGCTGCCTCCTGCTCCTGCTCACGTGCCTCCCCCAAATCATGGACTTGACTTCGTAAACTGTAACCCAGAGTAAATCTTTCTTCTCTTAAGTTGTTTCTGTCAGGTGTTTGGTCACAGCATTGAAAAAGGTAACTAAAACAAGACAGTATTTAGAAAAGTTGCTGTGCTTTCAGACATGGGTATGAGCCAATAATAAACCCTCTCCCCTCTCGCTGAGTAGGTATAGATCCTGTAGAGGTTGGTGTGTTTTCAAAGTTCTTTTTTTGAACAGCATTGCTTTGAAATCAGTACTCTTCTGCAAGCTAAATCACAAATACAGGAATTCCCTTACATTAAAATGAACATTTTTATGACTCTTCATGCTTTTTAAATAATGCATTTATTTATTTTTACTAATTACATTTGTTCTGGATAATTTCACACGTGTATACAATGCACATGGACTACTCTCCACTCTCCCGCTCTCACTGTTACTCCTGTTAGCCTCTTCTCTTCCCACAAATCTCTCTCCCACTTTCATATCTATTCATTTTGTTTTGTGACCCAGTAAATTTAACCTGTGCCATCACTGTGAGCATGGTTTTGGAGCAATCTTTTGGAGACTGGTAGACTCAGCCTTAGATATACAACTGAAGTCAATTATTCACCCTTCTAGAATATATCAGTAGACAGCAGCTCAGTAGTAAACATTAGGGTACCTCTCTCTCCCGTGGTTTATTGTTACAGGGCTAGTCTTGTATGGGCCTGGTGTAGGTAAATACAATCGCTGTGAGTTAATTTGCAAGGGTTGTACCAAATTTGCATTTCATAGCCCTTCATCATCATATTTTTTGCCAAAACATCCATTCTCTTGCAGTTATATCACGCAATTTAAAGTAAAATATGGAGAGGAAATACTTATATGAAAACTGAAGCCTTCAGTGAAATGTGGGGAGTCTAGACTTCACATTAAGTGCGAAGGACAGTTTCTCATCCCTTAGCTCCTTCCCGACTCTGCCTTTCCAAACAGCAGGAATTAGAAACTTTATGAATCAGCTTGTATTTATGCTTCCTCATCTTGCTTGAAAGCATGATTTGTTTACTCTAATAAGGCCTTGATTGCAGGTATCAACACAAACACTTTAAAACACGGTTTCTTTTGGTAAAATGCAAAGCTGCATGAAATGCATGAAAAATGCAATTATGCTCCAATTTACTAGATGCCACTGGCTTTAATTAAAGCAGATCATATTTCAGTGAAGCTAATTCATGATCCTCTTTAACAAAGGAAGTTATAAACACAAGAAGGAAATTGGCTATTTTTCTTTTGAATACTAACCAGAGGATGGTTAATCTTGAGCTGCTATTTATGAAAGTGTTAATACTCAGGTTTGCCTCCAGAGGCAGAAAGACCTGGAGCACCTGCTAGAGTAAGCATGTGCCGTGGAAGAACACAGCCAGGCTGGATGCAAGGCCCCCATTACGATATTGCCATCTTCTGGCTTCCCCCAGTTCTTCCCCACCACTCTTCTCACTTCTCTTTTTTGCTTCGCATCGTTTGCTGCTCAGGAGTTGCCAGTAAAGAGCTGAGAGGTGTGACATAAGACATGCCCCTGACTTCTGTCAGGTCAGAGGCTCTAAGTACTAAGCAATTGCATCACACCCAGACAGCAGCCTGGAAGCGGGTATGGTCAGACTTGGTTTTGAACCTGACGTTTTCCCACCTCTGTTAGAGTTGGCTTGATCCTGCACTTGGGTCTTCTGATTGCAGGCTTCTCCCAGACACCAACAGTGTATAGAAGGGTGTCTATTGCGTGTATCTAGTCGAAATCCTTTCCAAGATTTCCACTTTTTCTCCATGACACACCCCATTAGCTTGGATTGAGTCAAGTGCCTGTGACATGACAGGAAGAAAATAATGCAGGAGAGTCATAGGTACGAAATTCTTCCGGAGAGACTGGTGTCTCCTGGAGGAAGAAAAGTAGCTATGGAATCCCACATAAACAAGTCATCACTTGTATTTCTCAAGACTCTTTATGCCCTCTCAGCCCACCATGACTTTTGACATGATTTTTAGGAATGCAACTTTAAGGACAATGACCATGTAAGTTACAATCATTGATTTCATTGGCTCTGGGAATCTATTTGTTACCTTGCATTCATTAATGAAAAGATCATGCAAATGATGATATTTATTTCCATCTAGTTTTCTATACTGTTGTATATTTTCCTTTATACTCATGTGAAACAGTTCAGAAAATTGCTAAAGAATTAGATACAAGTAGTCATCCATAACTAAAATTTTATATGCTACAGAAGAAGAATTAAAGTTTGGTGGAGGGAGCCCTGTGATGACAATTCTTAATGACATCTCCAGTGGACCATGTAAGACAATGAATTTAAAGAGCAATAATCTATGCTAAACAAGGTTAAAATGTGGCAAAGACTGACTACGTTTTAATGGGCTATGAGGAAATTAAAAGCCTCTGGCACTCTATAAAACACTAGATTTTGGTTTTGACTGAAGTGCCCATTATGCACAAAAGGCCCAGTCAATCAGTTTCTTGCTCACACAACGGATAATTGCTACAGGCCTTGGATTGCTGGGAAGGAGCCATTTTTAATTCTGTTCTGTTTCTTGAACCAAACCAAAATTTCTCTGTGCCTTTTCAATAGTCACTTTAATTTGTCTGATTTTTTTTCATGTCACAGTTTTAAATTGACAGATTACAGTCAGTAGACCTTTATTCATTAAAAGTAGCAGCCTAGTGTTAGTTCACTAAGCTAAACATTAAAAAACAAGTGTCAGTGTGGATTCTATATGTGTAAGGGTAACTCATCATATTTCTTTTTTCAGTTTATTTATTTCTAGAGGATGATACAGAGGTGTTTAACAGACTGTGGGAAGCTCCTTTGAGATACTCTATGGGTTAACAAGGATCTAGGCCAATATAAAGCAAACAAACCCTAACATTCATTGGATCACTTTCTCTATTTACACCTGATCAATTTGAGAATGAAAGGTTGTGTTCCAAGGTTAATGTTACATGGAGATTTGGTAGATTCCTTTAAAGTAGCCTTTTTATTTGCTGTCCTTGCTTAGAGTAGGGGACAGTTATGGCTGTAACCTAATAATTATTTGTTCTTTGGGTAGATGAACTATTAGAGGATTGCAATGTTTTATTTTCATTAACTTTTAAGGTGCTGTGGGAGTGGTTTAGGGGTGATATTGGTTATTCATATTGTTGAGCAGTAGGGCCCTGTGTTTCTTAGAGTTGTGCACCTACATCCCACCATTCCATCTGTTTGTTTGTAATTGATTAGTGGAATTTCTAGTTCAGAAAAGAGCTACTGGCATTTTGTTTAATTGTGCTGGACCAGTTATGTCACAGGTGCCCCAGTGACGGGCATCTTGGATAAAACTAATAAATAAGTTGAGCCTGCATTGGAGTCAGATGCTAGCTCTGGATTTTTCCACATGATCCAGCTTGGTTAATGAAAGGTTCTACTCTCAGAGGCATCTGGACATCTAGAAGGTATTGTGTGGGTCAGTTTACACTTCTAGTTTATTTTAAAAGTTTTACCTGGCTTCAAAAGCTACCCTAAGGAACTGCAGCCCTTAAGTGAAAATAGCAGGTTCTTTAAAAGCAGATCCTTGAATAAAAAAGCAAGAGTCAAAAAGGACTCTGGGATTAGGGCAGTCAGGATGGGCAGAAAGATGACATTTGCAAACAGAGACTTTCAGGTAGTCAAGGAGCATGCTCCATATTGGTTTCCCAATGGAAGAGATAATTCTGAACTCTTCCTCAGAAGCTTTGAGGTAAGTATAACTACAGACTAATGTGGCTATAATTGGACAAAATTCTAAAGGTAGAAATCAAATTTTCTGAAACATCAGCATCCATCAGACGCTGCAGGGATAATAACAGCATTCATTACGTCAAAAATACAGAAGGAAACAATCTAAGGAACAGAATTTATCTAATGTGGAGGTCCAGAACAATCACTGTAGTTGTCGTTTGTCAACAGACGTAAGAATTATCTTTAAAGACTTCCAAAAATGACAAGTGAAAATTATATATTAAACAACTTTAATACATAGTCTACAAAATTTGAAATACAGAAAAGTTGGATGTATATTTGTATCTCTTAATTCATGTGTCTTGGTCAGCATCTCTACAAGCTTACCTAATTGTTTATGCACTTTCTACTTACTAAAATTTACCTTTTAAAATGTGAGCCTATTAAATCACTCTTGATTATCAAGTGCTACCAGTGATGAGACATTAAAAGCACACGACATTTATGCTTTTTGAAGAAAGTTGGGGGGAGCAGGGAGGATTGCTCAGTGGTTAAGAGCGTTCAGTGCTCTTGTGGAAGACAGGAGTTCGGTTCCTAGCACTGAGTCACAAATACATAAATAAAAATAAAATAAATCCTTATAATTGGGAGAGAGACAGATGGATATCTGTGAGTTTTAAGCCAGAATGATCTACATAGAAAGTTTCATACTAGCCAGGGATGCATAGTGGAGACTCTGTCTTTAAATAAATGAACAAAACAAAGTAAATATTTTTTAAAAGACTCTTGGATTAAAAATTCATCTCTGGTCCCTGTTTATTGTGTCCTTTTGAACAAGATTAACAACTTTTCTGTTACAATATGTTAATATGTGCGGAAGAGGGCATCATCATTATTACTTTAGCCCTGTTTCACACAGTTTTGAAGAGTGGGACAACCTGTGAAATTTTTGGAAACAAAATGGTACTCCATCAATCTAAGTAATTATTATTAATTTCTAGAAAATCATGCAGTGATTAAAAATAATTATATTTAAGCATGATAATAAACCTTTAAAACCATTAAACCTGTTGAAAGAGTTCTAAGAAAATATGAAATAACCACCTCATATTGAATATGAAAGACCCTCTGCCCATGGAACCTAGTGATTCACAGGGTCTTTGGGTAAGTGGTCCAATTCCAGTGTGACTGTTTCAAGAGAATGCAGCAATCCGTAAACAGTTATCAGATATATTCATTGTGCCTGGTCCATTGGGAAACGAAAAGGCTTGGCCGTTATCCTGGTGGAAGGTTAGGAAGATCAGATAAGATTTTCACTTTCAGGCAAGTTTAAGAAACCTGGGTCTGGAGACATGGTTCAGTGGATAAGAACACTGGCTGCTCTCTTAGAAGACCCAGGTGTGAATTCCAGCACCCACCTGGCAGTTAACAACTACTCATAACTCCAGTTCCAGGGGATCCAATGGCCTCTTCTGGCATCTGCAGGCATTGCATGACATGGGTGCACTTATACATGTGTAGACATAACATTCACACGCATTAAATTAATAATATTTTTTTAACCAAAAGAAGCACTAACTTAAGTGATACCATCCAACTATGTGAATTTTTCTCCCTGAAAATCATAGGGTTGAAGTAGACAGCAGTAATTTTCAAGGAGTTCTCGAAGTTCATCTGTTTTACATGTCAATGTTCCGCATTTCCTTTGCCTTGTGAGAAGTGGACCAAGCGTGGCCGAAGGCTGAGGATCCTGTTCATGACTGTTCATGAATGGTGTTTGCCATTTAGCAATTTAATAATCACAATGATGTGTAGTTGTACAGCAGACAGACCCTTAGGTAACCATATAAGAGCATGTGTGCCTGCACATAGAGTCCTTCCCTTGAGTTGCTTGAAAAGGCTCTAAACAGTGAAGATTCACACATCACACATAGGAAATGGCTTGCAGAGGCAAAGACTGCATTTCTCTTAGGTTCTGTGCAGTCACTTCTCAGTTCTGGGCCCTTTCTGTCATGCCAGGAAGACAAGGACCTCACTGTGCCTAGGGAAAGGAAAGCTAGTCATTTCCCAATGAAACCACATCTGCCACCTCTGAGTGTGAGGTGATGTTTGGCACACTCTCGTCTCTCTTCTGAGAGCAAACTGTGCACTCTTATTGAGTTTCTAGACTAGCTTTCCTTCTGAAAAGAACAGGGAGAAGCTGGTATTGTGACCGCTTCCTTCATTCTGTTTTTTCTCTGGCTCTGATTTCCTATCACTTCAGTAGGAGGGAGCCTGCTGCTAGGCTCTGTATTATCAACAGGTGCTGTTCTATTTTCTTCCTATTTCCCATAGATTATGCAGGAACTAGTTATTTTTTTTCTCTCTAAGCTTCCTGAGAGAAACGAATGCTGAAAAAAAAGGAGGACATATAACAAGTTCAAAATTATCATGGGTAACCACAGAAGTAATGAAAAGCCAAGGAAGCATCCTTTGAGCTTATGCTCGAGGAAGAGGCGTGGCATGTGAAATGTTACAGGTGTAGAAAGATCTCCAAGGGGAATTTGAAAGAAGGTTGATGATATTAAGAAGGCATGATACTCAGTAGGAATTTTCTGGAAACTAGTCTTGACAGTGCCACTGAACTAATACCCATGACGTCTACAGAATGCCTGTGAGCAAAGTCTTCTCTAACCTGATCTCTTATCTTTTGTTCAGTACACATTGGCCTTGCTCTGGTTGCCTTCCTATTTTTATGACCAGTGTGCTCAAAATAGTCCTTGAAAGGACTTTGAAGACCGACAGTGAAATACCCACCCAGAGAAGGAAAATTCTAGTTTCCTAAGGTTGTTATTTTATTAGACACTTCCAAGATACAACAACAACAAGGGACTTGGAATAATACATAATCATTATCATTCTAGTTAAATCATCTCAGGAAAAAAAAAACAGTACCAAATCTCAATGGGCCAATCATCTGAACTGAAGATTTGAATCAGACAATGGTGGGACACATTCATTTATATCTGAGCCCTGATCAGGTGCCCAGTCCAAGCCCAGCAATGACTCTGTCCTTCTTATACTCAGAGACAGGCTGGAAGGTCAAAGAAGCAGGCTTGATGATTTTGACAATTCCTCCATCCTATTAGGTTCTGGCTTAGACCACCCTGGGGAAATTTCTAGCTCCTGTAGGGAAACCTTAGTCAGAGAAGTATTGGTAAGATGTTATGTTTCTTTTTTGAGTTTTATGTTCTAGTCAATGTTTGGAATCTCTGTCCATGTTTATGAAGTTGCACAAAGTATCCAGTCCGAAGTGTCACCATTGGGTTTTAATCACCCTCTATGTGATGGAGTCGGTACTCAGATGCCTCTTTGAATCCTTGTCACAATCAGTTATTTTTACTTCCGTGTTACCAGGGAATATTACTGAATATCAGAAGCAATAAGAGAACTTTACAAAGTCCAAAGCATACACCAAAATATAACTTGCTTTTCTTTGTAATATATTCTTCATATTAAAGTGCCTTGTCCTTTTCTCATATATTATATTAAATTATATATGGGAGCATATACATTATATATATAAAGCATATATAATATATATATATATGCTTTCCCATACAAATAGGATGAATTTGTTATGGTGACATTGTTGTCTGTGTCCCTACCCAAAGTTCTTTTAAAAAACAATTACTGTGTGTATGACGGCGTGTGAGTGGGCATCCCCGTGCCACATTGTGCATGTATAGGTCAGAGGACAGTTTTCAGGAGTTGCTTCTCTCCTTTCACCTTGTTGAAACAGGGTCTTTCATTGGCCCTGCCACACTCTAAGCTAGCTGGCCCTGAGCTTCTAGGTGATTCTTTTATCTCTACCTCTCCCACTACAGTAGGAGTGTTGGGATTTCAGATGCAAGCATCCTGCTTTTTTTTTTTTTACAATGTGAGGATCCAATTCAGGTTATCAGGCTTGTATAGCACATGTGTTCCCTGCTGAGAATAGCACATTCCATTGGCCCTCTACTTAAGAGTTCTTAAGAATGAAATTTTGTTGAGTCTAAGTGATTAGTCCAACTGTGATTGTTTGAGTGTCTAAATGTACAACCATCCAGGTATCACTGTGGGGTTGCCTAAGACAATCTTCTTCTTTTCTGAATAAATATGCACTTTAGGGAAATTATCAAAGAACTTGTGAAGCTTTGGACATCAGCAAGACAGGATTAGGAGCATGTCAAAGTCACTGAGAGTTTTATACAGGGATCTGGGCAGAAGAATGAATGTACTTGGAAAGCAAATGGAAATGCCAATCAATGAGCAGTGGCCAAGGCAGAGGTGAAAATTAGCATGGCCTATTCAGGGACAATCAGTGCTGATTGCAAGCTTCAAGGACCATTTCAACACCAACATCATTTCATATACTTCACAGAAGAGTCTAGAAAAGAACATCAGAGAACAAGTCTGGATGAGACCACATCCAGGATTTGTTTGAAAGGAGCGAAGTGCTACAAATCTGGGACACTCCAGTGCTTAGATCTGGTGTCGGCATTTTCTAGCAGAAAAATCTGGAGTGTCAAAAATGAAAGGAGTTACTGGGCGTCATCTAGGGTGACAGGTCTAGGCTAAATCCTATGGTTCTAGTTCTCAGAGGGGATACAGTCCATCGTGGCAAGGGAGACACAGCAGAAGTATGAGCCAGACTGGAAGTCAGGAACTAGAGTGATCACATTTCTGAGAGAGAGAGAGAGAGAGAGAGAGAGAGAGAAGTGAAGTAAATTGAAAGCCTTAAAGTCTGACCCGGTCATGTACTTCCTCTAGTAAGGCTCTGCCTCCTTAAGATTCCTACCCAAATAAGTGTCAGATGTCAACTTGGTATAGCCCAAAGTCTTCTGCGATTGAGAGATTACCTAGATCAAACTGGCCTATAGCCATATCTGCAGGGAATTGTCCTGGCTGATAAGAGATATGGACAGCACCATCTCCAGGCAGGTGCGCCTGGACTACAAAAGAAAGCTGATTGAGCATGAGCTAGGTATTGAGCCAGTAAGAAAGCAACAGTCCTCTGTGGTTTCTGCTTCAAGCCCCTACCTTGAGTTTCTGCCCTGACTGCCATCAAATACGGATTATTGCATGGAAGTAGAAGTCAGATAAGCCTTTCCTCCCCAAGATGCTTCAGAACAGCAGCAGAAAGGGAACTAGAACAGTTATAAAACCTTTCCAAATAGTGCCACCAATGGGGGACCAAGTGCTCACAGACATGTGCCTATGGGGAAATTTCTCGTTCAAATCACAACTGTGTGAGGAAACTGAAAGGGGTGTGCAGTCTACCATCCTGTGCATGGAGCAGGTGTCATTCTCCAGACACCACAATTTTCTCATCTTATACTGTGTGGTAATCGAAAGTTTCTCATCATAGCCCTTCAGGAAGCCTCTTTAATCAATCACAGTTGGCATGTGCGATAAAATCCATTTACCATTTCTGCTCCTCTTGTCTACTATTGAAATTGAAGACACCTTCAGATTTTCTTGAGACCAGTTCTTACCATGATGTGGCACCATCTGAGCTCTGATTAACAGATAAGAAAATATCTGTTAATAGCAAAGTAATATCCATACAAGCTGATCATGACCCACATGACTGAAATTCCATACTGAAGGATGTGACATATCTACAGAATGGAATTCCCAATATATCCATCTCACATCTTTGAAAACATTACTTTTGGAGCTGGAGAGATGGCTCAGCAGTTAAGAGCACAGGCTGCTTTTGCAGAGGACAACAGTTTGGTTGCCAGCACCCACATGGCGGCTAGCAACCATCTGTAACTCCAGTTCCAGGTGATATGCGGCCCTCCTCTGGTTTCCACAGGCATTGCACACATGAATGTACTTACATGCACCTAAATCACACTCACACATAAACAAAATTTTTTCTAAATGTTAAACATGTTTTTCTTTCAATTTTTTATGTGTGAATGCATTTGTGGTGTGTGTGTGTGTGTGTGTTCATGTGTGTTTGTGGGGAAGCCAGTGATCAACACTGGATTGCTTCTTCACCTTGTTTTTAGAGAAAAGGTCTCTTACTGACTCTTGACTGGAGGTTACCAATGTGGTCAGACTGCCTGGCCAGTAAACTCCAGGGATCACATGTGCAGGCCACCATTCTCCCATTTTTGTTCCTGGTTCTAGGGATCTGTTTACATGTCCTCATGCTTTAACAGCAATCACTTTACTGGCTGAACCATTAGCCCAGCCCCTGCCTCACTTTTGAGAAAATGAAACCAACAAAGATTGGACAGTGTTTACTCTCTTCACTGTTCTCAGGAAACCATCTGTCCCTGTCAGTCCCCTCTTCTCTGGCTGATACAAGGATCTCATATACCAAGTTGAACTTTGTCCTGTGGAGAGTTGTGCTGATTCTGCTACTTTGTTCTCTATACTCCTGGGATTCTGGATTTTTTTTTCCTGTCCTTCTTTTCTGAGAAGAAAAAAATATGACAGGGTATTACAAAACATGCCAAAGTTCAAATCTAAATGCGAACCTAATTCATGTTCTTTAGTCAAGAGTGTAAGTTCAGCATTTGTTGAATGTTTGATTGGGTAGATGACTGTATGGAAAGAGGCTTCTAAGAATTGTTGTTGTAGACTTCTTTCTTACCATCATGCTCTGTCCCATACCTCTGACCAAAGGAATTTTAAAATAGCTGTCCCATTCATAAGCCAGTCATTGTGACTACCATGGAAATCTATGAGACCAGATATGCCTATAGCGCCCCCCAACCCTTTTGTCCTGTCCCTAAAGAGCAAGAATAGATAATAAAGCATAGGTATGTGACTGCAAATTATTAAGATGACAGCTTTGCAAGGGTGATTTTTGAAGGAGATGCGAAGCAAGGGAGACAGAACTTAAGGCATCAAGTCTTTAATTCTAAATGTGTTGTTTTGGCCATTTACAGAAATGCACCTCTCTAGAACTCTGTGCTATCAATTAGTGTACGATTTGGATAGTTCATTTGCCCAAGAGGGGACTGTTTTTTGGCTGGGAGTGGAAGGACAGTTATTCTTCACTGACTATGTTCTCTGTAGGAGGATTCTTCTTGGTTATAAATTTCTGAAGGTTTCCTAAAATATCAATTCTATAGGGCTCTGTGTTTTACAAACGTTTGGAATCAGGTGATTGTCATCGTTCCCTCCACTCTGTGGTTTTGATGAAAGTATGTAGTCTTCTCTGGGGCAGTGGTGATAAAGATAGGTTTTCAAGGGAAGAAGGAATTTAGGAAGCTACAGAAAAAAGAAAAAAGAAATGAAACCTCAAGGTATCAGCTACTGGTAAACATTACAGTTGGATTAGAATGCTTTGACAGTGTAAGCAGGCTGTGAATAGAAGAGCCTGGTGCTCTAATGACAGAAGGAACTTAATCACAATTACTCTGAATATGTGTCCACTTATCTGAGTGGCCACTCTTAGAGAACTCTGAGCTTGCTACAGGGAAGAACGCTCAGTACTAGGAGTTTGCTCACCCAGAACTGCATACATATTAACTCAAGGTTGTCCTCTGAGTTCAGTCTAGTCCATCTCCTCCCTGCACCTAGCTTCCCAAAGAATAAAATCAAGATGATAGCATCGACCCCTTTGCCACATGGGATTTTTTGAAAACAGTATAAAATTAAGAGCTGGAGAAACAAGGGGCCAAATTTAAAGCTCCACACATGGTTTGTGCAACTTGTAGCCAACTGTGAATGCCAGAACTACTGCAGAAAATGGTGCCAGTAAAGCACACAGAGATCAGGAGACCATGAATTAGGACTGATATACCAAGTACAAATAGTTTCCTGTTCACATTTTTTTTTCGTATTAGTTCAAGCAGTCCTCAGGGTATATATTTTGGCATTTTGTTTGTTCCACCTATGTGGCTCCATAAGAAATTTCCACAACTGTCGATCTATGTGGGATCAAAAACCAGCCTTGGGAGTCTTCACTGGGCCCTTTTTATAAATAAGAAAGGAGAATCCTCCCAAAGGTTGTTTATGTATTACTTTAATGTTATGATTTTATCCTGTGAATTGTCTACATATGGAAGGGCCAACTCTGCCTCAATGCATCCCATGAATGAAGAAATTAAAGACAAAAGAATATAACGTAATCTCATCATAAAATCTGCACATCAATGAAAATGTGAAGTTTATGTTAGGTAGTATCTGTCCATGTCAAGATGTGATTTCAAGATAGGATTAAACATATACAAGAGACCTTGGGAGGCACATCTGTAAATAATAAAGATAGGAAGTGATGACGCTTAGGAGAGTTTCAAGGCAAAGGTCAATTAGTACAAATAATTAACTCCGAGAAATTTCTGAAGGCTTTCCTATTTCTGCAAATTGGAACACATTCGGGGTACTTCCCATTATAGAGCAGTCTGTCCCATTTTCTATTTATCTTGAGTGGGAGAGACAGAAATAGAGGTACGCATATTGTTCCAGGAGTTTCATCTAGGAGTATGTCGGCTGCTCGTTTATTTTAATGTCATCTACCATGTGTATACAGTGGGAGAAAATAGTTGAGAATCATTGCAAAGTGACAAAGGTCATACACACAGAAAATCTTTGTGGCAAAGCAGAAAAGAATTAAATATAAGGAAATGTACTGAGTCTTGATAGTGGTTGTCTCTGAATGAGGGAGAAAGGGATAGAGAGAACTTTAATAAGTGCAGTCATCATGCAATATCCAGGTGAGGTTGTTCCCAGGGACAAGCACAGACACCAAAATCCCAGGGTACTCAGATCTATTACATACAGAGGTACAGTATCTGCATGTAATCTACGCATTTCATTCTATATAATTTAGAGGTATTTTGTACTTTTTTCCTTATTAAATTTGTTATTTGACAATTTCAAAGATGTATATCACGCATTCTGGTTAATCTTGCCTCCACCTTTTCTCTTCTCTCTCAAACCCCGTTGACCTCATTCCTTCCTATAGATCCCTTTCCCAGTTCAGGTTTTTTGTTTTGTTTTGGAAACCATTTAGTTTAAACAGAGTCATCTGCGTGGCTGATGGATGTGGATCGTGGGGTATTCAACAGTATGTACACAGCTAAGTCAATGACTCCCCTCCCTCAGCATCCATCAGCAGCCCACAGTGCAGCAGGGAGGGGCTCCATGAGGTCTTCCCATAGCCATGACTGACTGTCGACAGGCTTAGCTCTGTGCAGCCCAGTGTAGGTGCCCAGCGCTGCTGTGACAAGCCCTCCTCCCCATCGTTTGGCTCTTACATTATTTTTTTAAAGAATTTTTTTATTAGTTGAAAATTATATACATGCATACAATGTTGTTGTTTTCTACATCCCCTGCCTAATAGCTTCCATCAGTTCCTTCCAGAACTCATAAACCTGTCCTCTCCCAACTGCATGACATTTTACTAGTTTTTTAATATTTGTTTTAGTTTTGAAAATTCATAAATGAGGACTGTATTTACATAATTTCCCCCAACACATCTCATGTCACCCATTCCCTCTCAGTTGCACGCTCTCTTCTTTACTATTGTTACAAAGGAAAGCCAAATACATTAATGGAACACTAGTGTCTTGTGTAGTAGAGTGGGGAAGTCAGTTAACTTCTACTTGAAAGAGCATGAGTTGTGTGCATATAGACAACAATCATTTTGCATTGCTCTCAATTCATCCACTATTTACAGAGTGGCAAAGCAGATCAGGTAACCTTGAAAGCTGCTTTCTAGACCTGGAGACTATGAATTGTTTTCCATGAACCAGACAATTCTTAGCATTTGACTAAACCAAACAAAGTCAAGCTCTGAATACAAATTTTCACCGAAAGAGAGGACAAAGGCTGGCACTTGAGAATTAGATTCTAGAGACACAACACTTTCGGAATATGTGGTATGTGATTGGGTTGATCTTCTCTCTGAACTCCCTTCTCTTTAAGGGACAGATGGGAATGGTACAAATAAAGCTTACCAATTAGGTCACAGTGAGGGTTCAGTTATATAATTCATGCAAAGAACTTGTAATGGCTGGGTCAAAGTATTCAATAAATAACTGCCAAACTTGCTGTTATTCTTTTAGAGAATGTTGGGAGACATAACTAAAAACTTAGGAGCTTTTCCTCATAAACAAGTTAGCTTGACTCCACCATCAAATGACTGATTTTAATCCAGAGCTCTTTTAAAATGAAAGGAAGATGGGGAGGTTACAGGTGGAGTAGGATCATGTCTATGGGAGGCAGAAGGCCTGGGAGTAGAGAGGGTAAGTAAAGAGATGAGACGGCTTAGAGGAAGGAGGCAGGGATGAGAGACACAGCCAAGACCAAAAGACGGCAGCTGTACTGTACACAGCAGTACTAAGTACTGACTCTCCTCCACATTCTTGCTCAGTACAATGACTGCCCTTGATAGATACAACCCAGCGTTTACACTTTCCTAAGGGTTCTGCAGACAGTACCTCAGTCAGCTCCAGCAACATCCTTTCTGCCCTGTGACCTCACTGCTGAAGGCAGACAGAGGAGGCAAGGTGTATCACTCAGATGCCCAGGACAGACGCAATGGAGGCTCACGCTTAATTAGACGCTGGTGCCATCTCATTTTGGGGGTCAGCAGGGTCAGCCTGCACTCTTCATTATCTCACTCAAAAGAACACATGTGCCAAAAAAGCAGCTTGCACTGATTGGCCTTTCCAGTTGTGCTTTGAAGCCGTGTTTGTGTCATTTTCTCTAGGCCTGAAATTATTCCTCGGATTTCCTCCCTGAAGGAGTTTACAGACATCGTTCAAAGAAATTAATTAAGTAGATTTTCCATTTGCACAGTTTTAATGAATAAATGATGTTCCTATTTGTTTATCTGTTTTCTAATTATAACACCAATTCTGCACGTCTTCGTTTCTTGCATTCCGACAGTGTTATTGTTGTGGTATTGTTGCTATTCCCACGGTGCAGGTAATGTTATTTTTTAGATAGATACCAGGTGCAGTATTCCGTATTTATTAAAGTGTGATCTGCATATTTTTTCTCCTTTCCTGTATCTCCTATCTGTACAAGTGTAGACATTTAAATGGAATGCTGAGCTTAAAAGAGCCTGCCGTTGTCATAGACAGCTTGAGGATTGTGGTCTGCTTTAGGGATCAGGCTGAGAGGATATAGCTGGTGGCCTACAGGAAGTTTGGGCCAGAAACTCAGCCATCAGGACTACTCCTGTGCTACTACAAGTGCCCAAGGGGCCACAAGCTCTAGCTAGGAGGACTGACAAATGGAGTTTGGCAAGGGGACAAAGATCAGAGGCTCAAAAGCCAGCAGGAGCAAAGCAGGGGAGAAGTACAGAGACAAGAAGGATGACTCTGGACAGGACGATTGCTGCTTCCTCAGTCTTAGTGGTTGTACAATGGACAATTAAAAAACACAGGGCTTTGCAGTAGTGCGGGTTCAGAGGTCTGCAGAGGTACTCTGCTCTGACTGAGAAGTAGGGAGAGCAGGCATCTGCTCCTCTTTGGTATAGGGTAGAAACACTGTACACTTCAGTCAAAAGAGTGTTGCCTGACCTAACTTCAGAGTGGTCTTTGAGAACTATCCTGTTTAACTGCAGATTATTGGCTTTCTATTATGTATTATACATGAGAACAGGTGCTGGAAAGGCACTTTTGTCCTTGTAGTGTTTATAACCTAGACTCAGGAAACTCTGTTTGACTCCGCTGCCCATAAGAAATTCCATGTCTTTCTGGAAGACATGTACTCTGCAGTCAAATACTGTAAGCATTTCTTGTCATCTGGTAAACAGATTCCTTTCCTTTTGTTATTTATTATGTATTACTTTAACCTCAGAAGTCAAGGATTTGGGGGATGGTGGTACAGGAGATGATCACTGTCTATCTCTGTTACTAGGACATATGACCAGGAGGTTGGACAGGCGACTCAACCTCCAGTTATATATATATATATTATATATATAACTCAGCATCCAGTTATTTCAAGTGAAGAGATGCTCTGTTATACTTTCCTTTTCTGTCACTGTGATAAAACACAATAACCAAAAGGTTTTTTTCAGCTTTTACTTCCAGGTCACAGTTCATCCCTGAGGAAAGTCAGAACAAGAATCGAAACAGAAACCATGGAAAAACTACCTAAGGACTCATTCTCTCACTTGCTGTCTGCTATCTTTTCTATACAGCCCAGGCCCACCTGCCTAGGGATGGTGACATCCACAGTGGTCTGGGCCCTCTCACATCAATCATTAATCAAGACAGCTCCTCACACACATGGCCACAAGCCAATCCCACTGAGGAAAATCTTCAACTGAGGTTCCCTCATCCCAGACAACACTAAGTTGTGTCACGTTGACAATAAAAGCTAACTAGGACATGTTCCTTGCCTCTTCCCAAGGTGCTGACATTAAGATGAGGAAACAGCCTAGAAGTCCCTATGCAATGTCTACAACTTTGCAAATGGCTGTTCGTGGTACACAGACCTAGGAGACAAGTTGTGTAGTTATTCAGGATCTGGGGAACTTTGTAAAAATCTGGTCTGCAACTTGGTTAAATTGTTCAACTGCCATCTCTTCATGAGGGTTTAGATATGAGGACTTCTAAGGGCCCTGCTCAGTATATTTGTGGTGCTACAACAAAATGTATTATTTTATGTGTAAAAGTGTTTTTACCTGCCCGCATGTATGTATGTGCACTCATGTGTGCAGTGCCCATGGCATCAGATTGTCTGGTACTGGGGTTATGGATGGTTGTTTGCTACCATGTGGGTGATGGCAACTCAATCTGGGATCTCTGGAAGAGCAGCCAGTGCTCTTAACTAATGAGCCATCTCTCCAACCCCAAGACTAGGTAAGGATAAAGAAGAGTAATATAGTTTTCAAGATTCTAGAGGCTTAAAAGTCCAGTTCTCACGTAAGAAGTCCATTCAGTTAGATCTTCTCTGGGCTTCTATTGTCCCTGGTTCCTTTGTTCTTGGAGAGGAGGACAGCTGCATCCTCACAAGGCAGGAGGGATGGAATACCCAAAGGGGCAAGCTTCCAGTCTTTTAATAAAGGCACTATTAAAATTTGATTAAAAACTGTCCCCTACAGGCTCATATAGCTGACCATGGGAGCACTAGCTTGTGGTGGTGTTTGGAAGGTTGTGGAATCTTTATGAGTAGAGCCTCACTGGAGGAAGTAGGTTAGGGGGGGACGACTTTGGGACTACACAGCCTGGCCCCACTTCCTGCTCACTCTCTGCACAGCCCCCTGTTTCTTTGTTTTTCTATCTTCCCATGATATACACCAGTGGAGCTGAAAGCCAGAATCAACCATTTTCCATTACATTACTTCTGTCCTGGCATTTTGTCTCAGCAAGAGAAAAGTAACTAAGACAGGCAGCTAATCCCATTTGTCAGGGTAAGCCTTTATGATCAATCATTTCCTAAAGTCCAGACCTCTTAATACTGCTGCATTAAAGTTTATGTCTTGTCATGAATTTTAGAAAGAAAGAAACATTTGAGTCATCAGAAGGCTCTCCTGCAGAAGTTCTATGAAACACTTATTGCTTATGGCATCCATTGCCACAGATACATTTGCTGGCTTTCTCCTGGGAACAGTCACCGTTTCCTACCTGAAATTTGCCTTCTTGCCAAGCTCCAAACCTGAGCCCTTCTGGAGTTTTCCCCAGTGCCTGAGTTATCCTTTATCTTCACAACTAAGCTATCTTTTGGTGACTTCTACTACTGTGGCTTTTCTCCCTATGAAATTTTTGGATGTTAAATTTTGTGGACATTAAAACGTGGACATTTTAAATTTAAAAAATATAATTTCCAGTTCCTTTCTTTGATCACTATTCTTTTTGTCTATAATTCTTGCCAAAATTGGGACCAATAATCTCTCTCTATATATACTTCTCATTTCTTTCTTTCACTGAATAGATTAAATTATCATGGCCCGCATGTCATGTTTACTAATGGAGGCACTATTTAAGTAGCAGTAAAGTGCAATCTAATTAGCTTTCATGCCTCTTCTCAACCTCTTCACTGTATGTAAGTCAGGTAGGCACCTGTTTATCTCTTAGTGATGGTGATGCCACTTTTGCGCACCTGGACCTGGATGGCTTCTTTACAGCCTCCCGACCTCACACTTTGCTCACTTTCTTTGTATTTTAGCTTCTTTTCAGCTCTGAAGAGCCCTGAGTGATAAACACCCCAAGAACAATAGATACTAAGAATGCGATGCCTTCGGGAATGGGGCCAACTGCTAGAGCTTCGGAGATATAAGAGATGTCCTTCATCTTTGAGAAGTTTATGGTTTACTGAGAAATCCTTAGGGAGTTACATATAATCTGATTTGTTGCTTGATGAGGCTACATATAGGTATTTTGAGAAACCATCTCCAGTCCAAGGTATAAGGCAGGAAGGGCTCTTTCACTGTGTACTGAGTGTGATTAGGTTTAGGTTGCCAAAAAAAACAAGTACAATTGAATTATGACTTCGTACAAAGATGTTGCTGCTGTCGGGATCTCAAGTGTCCCCCAAATGCTCATATATTAAAGGCCTGATTCGCAGCTGAGGGCTGTGGGGAAGTGATGGAAGTTTTAGGCAGTAGACTTGGTTAAAGGAAGCAAGTCACTGGAAGTGAGACTTGGAAGGTTATATTAAGACTCTGTTCCTTCCTTTCTGCTCCTTCTTTTCTGTCTGCCTGTTTCTTGCTTCCATGAATTGAGTAGCTTTGCTCCATTAATGCCCTTCTCCCATGATCCTTTGTCTTTGCCAGATGCTCATGGATTAACTCCTCTGAAGCTGCGAGCCAAACAAGTATTTTCTCTTTTAAGTTGACTTGGTTAGGTATTTTATCACAGCAATGGAAAACTGACTAACTCAGATCTACTTTAAAACTATACCAGTTCTTCAAAGACAGAAGAAACTATTTCAGAAAGTGGTATTTCCTGTCAAAATAGACAATGAAGTATCTTATGGGAACTTTTTTTCACTATTACAACATGCCCAGAAAAAATAACAACAGGAACTCTCCCACTGGGGTTTATGGTCTTCCAAGACATTGAATTCTGAAAAGTAGTATAAGCATCTCTCCTATGGATGAGGCCTCAAGTACAGTCATAAAACAGTTGGTCCCCTCCACCCCCCACCCTAAAAATCATGCCACCATTTTATCAGTGGGGATACCCTGGTTCTCAGGTTGCATAATCCAAAATGAAATTACAAAAATGATCTTTAAAATTTCCTGTAATTAACAAGAGATTGAGACTCCCAAGAGGATCAGGTGAGGGAAAGTTCCTTGAGGAAATGGTGCAGACCTCCAACTCTCACTAGCTAGTGATGATAGTGTAGCAGACAGAAGTGGGAGGGCCTTGTGGGCAGTGGATAGGAGTTAGGATCTATGACTGACTCATACCCCATGAAGTTTACGCATATAGGAACTGGTGGGAAGGATTTTGAAACACTCGTTTTTCAGCCTCAGCACACATCTATAAGGCGTTCTATTTATTTTCTGAAACTTAAATATTCCGATATTGGAATGCTAGACAACCAAAGTATTACGATTACTCACAGTACTACCATTACTGTGTTGTGGGCTCATTTACTCCTATCATTTTGCTGAAGAGCACATGTTGCAATCCAATGTGGTTTGGTCAGGAAGAGGGATGTACTGTTAGTGCTATAGCAATGTTGATGACATGTGGGCTGATTCTCAAGCCTAGTTTCATATCAGCATTAGAGAGGAGAGGATTAGATATTAATAATAATTATATGTAGATATCACATGGGATTCTACCCAGCAGCTTGGAAATGTGAGACCTTCACTCTTTTGAACTCTATTAAGATGCACCTGTGTCTTCCACTGCAGAAGAGGGATTACTGAGCAGTAACTACTCCCCAGTGTCCACAGCAGCATTTGAAGAACTTGGATCCAATAGGGTATAGTCACTTAGCATCCTTTAGTTTTCCACGACTACTTCTGAAGCAAACATAAAATCCATGACATGGAAAATGAGACCATTGATGATCGATGGCATGAACTCTTGTGGCCTAATGCTGGGAGGTTGAAGCTGGTCTCAGACTAGCTACACAATCTCTCTGTGCCTGCAGTTTCATTATCTACTAAAGAGAAGTAAGATAATAATAGCATCCGGTAGATCACATTGTCCTGAGAACTCCAAATGCTAATATGTACCCAGCACACAGAACAGTGTGCATGCCAACATTATAAATGCTGGATTTTCTCCCCTCTACTCACCAGCAGGCTCTTTGGAACAGGGACCATAGACTTTCTGTGAACATCTTCCCAATTTCCAATTCAACAGGCCTGAAAAGTACTCTTTGTGAGAGTTAAGAGAATTGGCTTTGGTGACACACACCTGGAATCCCAGTCGCCAGAGACTGAGACAAGAGGATTGCAGTTTGAAAACTAAAAAATAATAATAATAATTAAAATTAGTAATATCAAAAACAGTAAAAAATTATAAGAAAAGAGAAAACACAATTGTATGTATGTGAGGCCCCAGGTTCTAGTCCCAGTACTTTTAAGAAAGAAGGAAAGAGAGAACAGGCTCTGGGACTGGGCCCCTTCAGTATGTATGATTCTATCATGTAATTATCTATGTACTACTAACCTTCCTAATTTTTTTCCTCTATAAAATGAGGAGAAGAAAATGGCTTATATATATGAAGCATTTCATTAAGCACAGAACTTGGCACTAAAATTCTTCATTGATATTATCATTAGAGATCATTTATTCCAGTAACAAAAATCTATTCAAAGTTCTGATACAAAAAAACATGATGTGTCTGCTTGCTTTACCTCTTTCTCCACCTTCCTTCCAAAGTATCCAGTCACCTCCCTGAAACTCAGATTGCATATTAGATGTCTGGGAATACTTTGACCAAATGCTTACTTCCCAAGAGAACCTAGACGACTGATTATGTTTATGAAGTTGCTCTGAGTGACCCGGGGAAAATTACAGCCTGTGGAAAGTATTGTTCTCATCACAATTATTAATTGATCTTATAACTACTCACCAGCTGAATATAACTGATCCATAGGCTCTGGAGGAAGATTTATCACTTTCTGCTCCAAACCAATACATGTGCCTTTCATAAAATACAATTATCTCCCAGCAAATGAACACATCTCAAGTTTGCCACCTCTTACTCATTAAACCTCTTTGCAGCAAGGAACTATCGAGAGCCACTTGATGGAAAATAGCTACAGACTGGTATTCGGATTAAATACCTGTTCCTAGCAGAATTAAGAGAATGTTCTGTTATCTCTGTGCTCTTGATTTTTGTTCTTGTTTCTCTTGTTTCTCTTTAACCTGGCCCACTTTGTAATTATTTTATAAAGCAAATTGCAAGTGAGTGTGTTCTCTGATTCTCTGACCACATTACAGGTCAGAGCCTGCCTTGGCCGTATTTGTGTGGCCATATTTGAGAATGGTGGTCCTGTCACTCAGGGCTCTTTGCCTGAAGTTCTGCCTTCCTGAAATCCCCACTATGAGCGCCTCAATAAGTATTAATCTTTGTCTTGCAGGAGCCACAATTTAAAACACAAAACTCAGTTTTTTGAAGGGATTGTTGATATCCTCTTCCATTAACTAGAAACACTTAGCAAACAGAGTAAGATCTATGTCAGTAAGGCTGAAGGGAGGGGTGAAAGAGGACATAAGATTAACTAGACAATGGACAAGCCTTGATGCCCATTATGAGGGAGGGAAAGGGTCAACGGGAACTTGCCAAAGCTAACTATAGCCTTCCTAAGCTCTTCCTTAGCAGATCCAGCTGGGAGAACATTCCCAAGTGAGGTACCATCAGTTGAAGTTAAATTTCTGTGAGCTGAGTTCTCCCAGCAAGAGAATACTTGAGGATGTATCAGAAGTTTTACAAATCAATAGCAAATGCATCTTTGAACAGATAATAATGTAGAAAATTTGGTGACCAAAAGACATACTAAAGAGGGCTAACTGGAGCTATGAGATAAAGCAACCCATTTCTCTGCTCTGAGTCACGGAATATGCTGTGTTGCTGGAATATTTTCCATAACACACAGGAACATTGAGTATAGAGCAGCAGTGTCATTCTGTGTTCCCTTGGATGACCACTAAGATTAGCCACATTTAACACCCCTTTATCTTGCAGCCCCTTCCCATACCTTTGATTCCTGTCCCATTGCTAAATGGACGGAAAGTTTCTTGTGTACTTGGACTTCGAGTTCAGATGTCCTTTCTCCTCCAGAAACATTCCCTAGAGCTTTCTCTTAGTGTTCAGTCACAAGCGAAGTGTGCAGCAGCACGTCTGCTTGAGTGATTTGAGGTAGAATATAGATTTCATGATCTCACATAAAACTCATTCTTACATTACTCTTTCAAAAAGCATCAAGCAGTAAAAAAAAAAAAAAAGGAGTAGAAACATCAAAGCTAAAAGCTAAAGCAATCCTGAATATAATCTAAAGCTGTTTGGAGGAGGGGAGGGGTGGGATTCCATAATTACGGTGAGAAGTTCTATTCTGTCAAATACTTGGTTGTAAAAATCTATTTCAAAGACCCAGGAACTTTCTTGTCAAAACATTACTTCCTGTTTAGCTTGATGGGAACAATTTAGATTTTTAAAGTGTATTGGCAGAGTACTTAAATCAACTACACCACTGTTTGGGGATTTATTAACTGTCAAATAAAGTGTTGAGAGCTAAGGATCTTGTCCATATCTTGTAGGTGAGGAGATTGAGGTCAAAGGGCTCTGGCTCCATGTTCTTTCCATATGATGGCATGGAGTCCTTAGATTGCTGTTACAATTCTGCCATGTCATAGTTCTTGCCTTCACTCAAAATTTTCCTACTTAAAGAAATATTAGAAAGCTGTAGAAATATGTAAACAAAATATGGCAGTAGTGATATTAGCTCAGCCATTTAAAGCTGAATTCAGAGCCAGTAATGTAAATTTGGAGAGTTGGCTACATGCACAATTGTTAAGAGGCCAGAGAAATCTTAACTGGGCCATCAAGAAAGGCATCACAGATGACTCATAACACCCTCTTCAACAATATCAGAGAGATACATAGACTGTTAGGAAATAGGAGCAGAAAGAGGCACAGGTAGAAAATAAAAAGCAACCAACCTCATAGAATCCATACTGACCTCTATTAGTGATAAAGGATGACTACCGACCAGTGTGTTTGCAGTAGCTACACTGAAAAACAGCAGGGGAGCTTAAATACTTTTGTGTATGTACTCAGAGGCCTGAAGACTGAGGAGCGGGCGGAGGGTTTGCTTTCCTCCCTGATAAGGATGTCCTCTCAGAAGGGCTTGTGGGAGAAGATTTGTGACTGGGGTTTGTGAGGGTCTTGTATGGGCTTATTTAAATAATTGTTTCATGGTTTGAGGAGTAAATAGAGATTTCCCTTCACATACAACCTGTAAGGTTACAATTATTTCAAAAGATTAGTCAAGATCCGATCTCATACTACAAAAGTAACCTTAGGCAAGTTACTAATGGACTAATTCAAGTACAAATGTGCTAATTCATAACAATGTGACTTTGGATCTGCTCATCAATGATTCCTTCCTAGGTCCTCACTGTAGAACAACAGTGAAGGCTTTACCCTTGGCCCAGTCTAACCAACCTGTTATTCTTAATTTCTCCTAACTCACTTTAGTTTTACTGAGGTCACTTCTTAACTGAGGTATGTATATCTTTCTGTAGCTGGCCAGTAGTCTGGAGATATTTATCTCAACTACAGTCTTCATTCATTATATTATGATTTATTTCTTATTCATTTGTTCATTAATCCTGTAAATTATAAAATGCTTCCTGTATGCCAGCATTGGTCTCTCTTCTGCACTCTAACATTTGGGTTGAATAACTCTTCTTCATGGGAGAGACTGTCCTGTATGATGCTAATTGTATAGCAGAATCCACCCTTTTTTCTACCCACTAGATGCCATTTATGCCAATCATTTCTACAACGATGGCCAAAAATGTTTGAAAGAATTGTGAACTATCACCCCTGCTCCACATTAATCACCCTTCTAAACACTGCATGCAGGGGTGAAGAAAACCTTGAAATTGCATCAATGCATGTAGCATGAAATATTGATAGAAGAAAAACTATCTCTCAACTTACCCATGTGCCCTGTTTGAGATGAAGAATTATCTAAACATCTAGTGCATTCTGGGACATTTAAAGACCCAGGTGTTTTCAGGGTTGAGTTCTTCCTTGAAAATGCTTCTATATTCAAAGCACTTTTTTCCCAGTCACTCATCCATTTCTCCAGAATTTATTTATGGAGAGCCTTCTCCACTTTGTTTAGCTTTAGCCACATCCTCCATCCAGAGCCAGTAGTCACTGGTGAGCAGTTTTAAAAGCTCTCATTTAGAGGACCATGCTGCCTACCATTGCATTTTCAATTAACTGCCATGTACTTACTCCATACAGAATACACAAGAGGTCTTGAAATTCATGATTCAATTAACAAGAATTGAATCAGTACCCACTTTTTGTGAGGTAGATAAGAAGCATAATGAGACATGTTCTTCACTTGATCAAGAGCTATTTTGAAAGTTTGGACATCTGTTCAGAAGCACTGGGAACATTATCCCAGAAGGTCAAGGACTATAAAACAGTGCTCACCATGGCAGTTATGACAATGATTCATAATATCCATCCCTGGAGATCAAATATATAAATAGTACTCAGGTTGGATCCTCAAGCAACAGGGAACCTCAGTTAACTGCCAGGTGAGTGGGGCCATTTTAGTCTTTCCAGTTATCCTGGACTTCAGACAATACCATGAGAATTATGGGTGAGCTGCTCCTTCTGAGCATTGCTAAAACTACTGAACTGCAAGCAGATAACAATGGTGCTTGGCTTAAGACACATGGTTACTGCATAGATCCTTAATCGTCCATACATTCAAAATGAATCTTGATGTTTTCTTTCCTCTACAATTTATTCCCTGTTGATTATAAAATCAAATCCTTATTAGCTCAGTTGTGTGTGTCAGGCTAAAAATTTCTTTCATGGTCTACATTTTCCTATATATTTAATAAATATTTATCTTTGGTAGAGAAGTGGATCAGTTCATAATTGCCATCAGTTCAGTCTTTTTGTCTCCCACTGAAGTTTACATCCGGACTACCATACCCCATATTCATTGGTAAGGAATAAAGGATTTTTCTTGTTATCGAATCAGTGTCTAATACATTTTAATGAGGAAATGTCTTTGTTCTTAAGGCTCACATTAAAAATGAGAAATGAGTGTGGACACTCCTGTAGGGAGTGGTGGTCCTTTGAAGAGGATGTCGGGAACAGGTAGAACAGCGAGTCAACACTCTGGACTCCTGTTGGGTTCTGATGGTATCCAATATTTTCAAACAAATGATTTAGAGGTGCGTCTGAATCCCCAGCTTTCTGCAGAGTCCTAATGAGATGCTGTGTGTGTTCTTCTTACATGAAACAGTTAATGATCAATCCAAGCCCTTTGTAGCAGGCTAATGCATTTCCTCCTCTGTTTTATGGTCAGTGTTTTGTGCTCAAATCATTTATCCCATGTTGTGGACTTCTAAGCCCCTCACCTCCTACCATCTACTCTATTCTGTCATGATGTTCACTTGTCACAGGCACAGTCCTGTGTGGTTCTGTAGAGATACACAATTGATATGCCATCAAATTGCTCCTGACAAAGTGGTTTTAAAAGCTTTTAGAGGGGCTATATAGAGGGAAGTTTTGTCTTCATGGAGTCAGTGTGGCTCATCTGTCTGTATTAAATGTCTAACAGTTACACTGAACAAGAATGACATTTTGAATAAGAGTAAGAGCTGCTTAACTTTTAAACGTCATTCTTCAGAGCCCAGACTTGATTTGGGGGTAAAGGGAGGGGGTCAGCAGTTAATGTACATAGTTCAGTTTATGATATAGACATTTTTCCCTCTCCTTGTCCTTTCACTGATAATGTGTGTCTCTATTCTCAAAGTAATCAGAAGAATCTCTGTCTCTTCTGTGTATAGAGTTGCTGCTCAAGAGTACAGGCAGGTTATTCCTTGAACAGGCTTAAAGACAGCCATCATTGTGGGTGCAGAGAGCTGCAAATGTGGCAGCAAGAACAAAGGCTGCTGAGTGAACTTTGGAAGATACACCAGCTTGTGAAATAATGAACATTATCAAATCAACCATCAGGTGGGCCAGAGTCCCAAAGCATGCAGGTGTGAAATGAGCCCTGCTCTAGGTGGAATAGCCCAACCTGTGAAGAACCAGCTGCCTGAGGGTGTCGAGGCTGGTTGAACAAACTGTGGCAGGTGCTTCCGCACCAGGTGAGCACTCCTAGGATGGAGAAGTGGAGAAGGGAAGGAGGGGAGCCAGACCATAAACGAAAAACGGCGAGCCTCGTCCCCAAGGCCACTTGTCCCCATCTCAGGTTTTTCTTTTCGTGAAACATCTTTTGGGAGGCCCTCAAGATGGCCCAGCAGGTAAAGGCACTTACTGTCAAGCCTCATGACCTCAGTTATATCTCTAGACTTCACAGGGTGGAAGGAGAGAACTGACTCCTGAAAGTTGTTCTCTTACCTCCACATGTACATACAGACATATGATGGACAGAGGCACAGACACACACAGGCACAGACACACATACAGACAACAGATACAGACACAGGCACACACACACACACACACACACACACACACACACGTACACCCCAAAATGTTTTTCTAATGTTTCTACTAGTATACATAAATTAAATTTAGTAATGGGTCTCATTGTGACATTCATACATGTATAGAAAGTATTTGGATCATATCCTCCCTATCCTCCCTCTGTCAACATCTCTTGTATTGTTCCACCTCCTATTTCATACTTGCATCCCTAATACTTTTGTGTGTGTGTGTGTGTGTGTGTCTGTGTATCTGTGTAGGTAGACACTCTGTGTAGATTAAAGTAGGATCAGTAGGATCGCTTATGGGAGCAGAGTGAGGGGTCATTCACAGTAGCACGGACACTTCACCAATAGCTATGTGACTAAAGAAAATGTCTCTCTGCACCACACTCCTCAGCAAACATTAATTGCCTGTTGATCCTCAGACAGGACTCAGCCTCCTGTCTCTGTGACAGGACATTTACAGGTCCACTTGTGTTCTGTTCTTAGACAGGCATTCACGGCTGCTGAGTCTTCAAGTGTATACCAGCCTTGTCCATGCCTGGAAGACATTATTTCATAATACTCCAACCTTCTTCCAGCTCTGACATCCTTTCTGTCCACTCTTCTAGAACATTTTCTGAGCTCGGTGGGGAGTGATATAGATGTCCCATTTATCACTTATTTTCAGTACTTTGACAGGTTATGAATCTTTGCTGTCACCATCTCCCACTATAAAAGTGTTTTTCTGAACAAAACTGACAACAGACCTAATCTCTGGACATAAGCATAAATAAACAATTTGACATAAGCAATTTGATGGTCATATCATGCCCATTTAACCAAATAACAACAGTAGTAGAAAGTGGGACTCCTGGCTTCGGCGAGTGCTAATCCTGCTGTTAGTGAGCAGACAGCGAATTAAAAATGGGTGATGTTGAGAAGGGCAAGAAGATCTTTGTTCAGAAGTGTGCCCAGCACCACACTGTGGAGAAGGGGCAAGCACAAGCCTGGACCAAATCGCCATGGTCTGTTTGGGTGGAAGGCAGGTCAGGTTGCCGGATTCTCGTACACAGGAGTCAGCAAGAACAAAGGCATCACCTGGGGAGAGGACACACAGATGGAGCACCAGGAGAATCCCAAAAAGCATATCCCTGGAACAAAAAAACGATCTCGGCCGGGATTAAGAAGAAGAGAGAAAGGATGGACCTAATAGCTTATCTTAAAAAGGCTACTAATGAGCAATAGCCACTGACTCATTTATTACAAAACAATTGTCTCATGGCTTTTAATGTGCATCATAATTTAATTCATACACCAGAATTCAGATCACGAATGTCTAACAGAATAGCTTTGTTGGACTGTCCTGATTTAAATAAAATTGGCTTGTAAAGTGAATATCTTTTTTTAAAAAATATATTACAGTTCCATAAATATCACTGCTATCCCTTTCTAAAGAGTCGATGGACCTAATTAGCAATGCACCACTTTTTACCAAAACGGGGAATGCTGCCTCAAAGACCACTGAAGATTAGTTATACTTGGATTTATGTAACTGATTAAATGCATATGTTTTAACCCTGGGGGAAATTCTCTTCATTCTCTTAGCACCAAACAAGACTCACCCATGTTTGAATTTTATTCATTTGCCTGTTACAGATGGTGGTTAAGGATAAGGAAGCAACTGTCTATGTTATATTGTTCTTGACTCCGCCAATTCGATTAGAATTCTGTGTATCAAAAGATACTGCTTTTTACTACCAAAAGACATTTTAGTGTGATTTATGTATAATGTCAAATAAAGACTATTTAACACCACACACACACACACACACACACACACACACACACACACACACATATACACAATAACAGCAGTAGTTTCTTCAACTAGGGGCTATGGATTTTGATCAAATTTGCAGCACCAGACATGATTTTTATGCTGTGGAATGAGTCTCAAATCTAAACAGAAAGTAGTTGATTACCACATTAATAATCTTGCCACAATAATGCTAGTGGGGCATATTGCCTGACTGATAGGTGACGTAGCATGAAAATCTACCCCTGAAGATTGCAGGTCTCCTCAGGCAGCCTCCATTGTATTTCTAGCACTCGGAGGGACAGCCAGCATGGAAGGAAGCTTTCATCTCAGGTTCATCTTAATTGCTGTGTCCCTCCATCAAAGCAAGGGGTATCTTTGTTTACTAGGCTCTTCCAATCTCATTGTTTTCAGAAAGCAACAATGCAGTAACTTGCATTGCTTTGTGGATGTCAGTGACCTCCCTGAAGGAAGCCCAATACTGGGTCTGGGATTCTCATTTAATAATCTCTGGCCTCTGGGTATATTAAGCTTTTCTATCCAGAAATTTATTTGTCATTGATCATGATTTTCC
This sequence comes from Eospalax fontanierii, assembly GCA_035773235.1. NCBI lineage: Eukaryota > Metazoa > Chordata > Mammalia > Rodentia > Spalacidae > Eospalax > Eospalax fontanierii. The sequence goes on along the minus strand of CM069547.1, from coordinate 44,368,305 downwards.
CTATTCTGACTTTTAAGTACCATCTCTAACTCCAGACCCTCTCAAGCTCCCCAGCTGCAAAATAACATCTCTTCCATCCTTTCCAGCCTGACACCTTGGCTGCTCAACTGCTATGTGATAGTCTCAAATCTTCTCTCTAGGGAAGTGTGAGGCTTCTAGGGCAGATCACTGGGGTCATTCAGAAACAAAACAAACAAAAACAGGATAGCTGGACCTATACCTAGGAGTCTTACTCCTTGCTGGCAATGCAGAGCTTCTGTCATTCATTTTTTTAATCCCTGGCTGCACCTTTGAGAATTTCCATGTGACTTGGAGAAGGGCTTACAACCTCTCAGGAGATCATTTGGGAAGAAAACCTGCAAGGTGTGATCATTTCATTTAAATGAACATTGACATTGGCTGGGAACAGGATACCCCTGCAATTGCCTACTGAGTGCGGAATGCAAGGCTAGAACAGACACTTCACCTGCTTTCCCTGTGTGGCTTCAGGAAACAGATATTTATACTGACACAAAATGTTTTTACTTCATTTGGAAAAAAAAATGCCACCATTTCATTTAGATGCAGATCACAAAGCCATTTACTGGGCAATGTTGAGTGTGATGGCTGGAAGGTAGTCTGCCTGATGCACTGAGGGACCCAGGTTCCCACAGTATTCGCTTCTCAGAGGCAGGCTGAAAGGTCAGCTTGTCTCCCACACCCTCGGCTGTGTGAACTCACAAGGGCCAGCACTGGGAATGGACAAAGGTATGTGGAATATTTTCCTATGGGTCCACCTCACTCTTCCTCTGCCATGTCCTTCTCTCCATGTGTGCAGTTTTCTCCCACATGCTGTGCCATCAAGCCACCCAGGTGTCCGTACAGCTTTCTGTTGGATCTACATAAATTTTCCCTCTGAGCCCACACACTTTAACTACTACAGTGATGTCAAGCTACTTTTTCACTAACTTAGCTATCTGGATTCAAGTTCACAACAAACCTTGGCACATTTAGGAATGAAATTCAGTTCTTCCAAATGCATGGGTATTGACTGTAGAATTCAAAGCTTAGAGGGTGTCATGTGCCTTTTCCCAAGGACACATGAACAGATGTCTCTTAGCCCCAGATAAAGCACCAGATAAACCTTTCCATCTAAGCCTTGATGGGGCTGGAGACATAGCTCGGCCATTAAGAGTACTTACTGCTCTGGCCAGAAGACTCAAGTTCTGTTTCCAGCACCATTAGGTGCTTCACAACCACCTGTAACTCTAATTTCAGGAGATCTGATGCCAACCCCTGGCATCTGGAGGTACCTACATGCACATGGTGAACATAAACTTATGCAGGCACACACACACTTAAATTAAGAAAAAAATATTAGCCTACCTGGGTCAGCTAATGAGTTTATTGGGGCTACTTATAGGAACATGGGTGACTCAAAAACACTGAAAGGCCCGCCCACAGACTCATGATAGCCACATCCCAGAAGCTCTAGACCTGACTTACAGGCATTTCCAGCAAAGAAAGTCTCCTCTTCTCTCACAACTGCTACTGCTCTTATGACACTGGGGAGGGGCCTTGCGAATCTTGGAACTTTCATGAGCTCCCTGAGTCTTAAGAGCCTCCCTCTAGGAGAGAATAATTTAATTCAGAGGAATTTTGGTTACTTTTCTGTTGCTCTGAGAAAATACCTTACCAAGGATAAGAATCTGGTGGCAAGGAGGCATGGTGGCCAGGGACAACCAGAGCAGGAAGCTGAGAGCTCCCATCTTCAAGTGCACACAGGAAACAGAGACAAACTGCGAGTAGGCAAGTTACATACTCTCAAAGCTTCCTCCAGTGTGGTCACACTTCCTGAAGGTTCCACAACCCTCCACAAACAGGGCCACCAACTGATGAAGTGTGCCAATACTTGAAGCCTATGGGGGATGTTGCCATTCAAACTACCACAGAGGAAATGGTTTAATTTAGATTAGCTATACCATACACTAGAGTTATTTAATTAAGAAACTCATTATAGGTTCTCTTTAAGGCTTGATTTCCATTGCTGGATATTAAGAACCATAGACTAGATGGTCTCTACTACACATCACTCTTCAGGATGCAAATACTGCCACACGGAAGTCTTCACAGACTGCAGTGCATGTTTCCCAGGGTTCCCTACTGAGACTGTAGAAAAGCCTCATCTTGGAAACAGAAGAAATTGATTTCTTGTTCCTTACGACTACAATCTTAGTGAATTCCACCCTGAAAATCTTGTTACAAGCATCCATGGCATGTACCTCACGGCTGAGCTTCTCCAAGTCCTTGAGCTCTTTATGGTCTCAGTTTTTGTATAATGGCCTGCAAATCCTGGAGTCTGGTCATAGCTTCCGGGTCTGCTGTCTGATGAAGGCGCTGCCTCCTCCGTCACCAGCTTTACCCTCTACATCCACCCGCTGCTTCTACCAGCATTGCTGTCACCATCTCTGTCATCATTGCTGCCCTGGCACCGTGTCCCCACGCTTGCTCTTCCATCACTGAATGACCCTTGGAAGAAGACAAGTGTCTCGGGAGTGGGGCCAGATGGCAATGCAGGCACTCTGTGTCTCCCTCCTTGGACAGTCAGGCTTTCCACTAAGGAGGGATACTATAAAAGGCAATGAACATTTGGTCAATAGAGCTGTGGCATGTTTCGTTGCCTTTCTATACTGTGGTTTCTCAAGATTAATGAAGAGACTTGATCTCCAGAATGCACAGCAATCTGCAAAGCGTATGGTTCCTTTGAGAGGAGACCTAGAGCTACGGTTGGTGGTGACACACTGTAGACTGAAATAAAGGTCTAAGATTCTGCTCTATGATAGTCTATTTGTGAGCTTGTGCTCACAGACACTTCATGCATGCCGGATTGAACCTGTGTTTTTATGTATGTGTTCATGTATGTGTGTATTTGTGTATATATGTGTGCGTATGTGTTTTTCTGTGAATGCTATTTATCTTTCACGGCTGTGTTTTAAGTTTTTCAGAGATGGAGCTAGTTTTTATTGTAATTATATTAACCCGCAAGCATGGACTGCTGTCAAGCTGTGGGATTCCAGAAATGTTTGATAAAGGAAATTAAAGAAATCTTACCCATTCAGAGCACTTTTCATTATTAAAAGCTCCAAATCATTAGGAACAAAATGTTTAATATTCCACAGAAAACTACCCAAGTCAGCTCATCAAAAGTTACTGACAAGGAAAATAAAAAAAAAAAAAAAAACCTGCAAATGAATATAATGCTGTAATCTTTTATCATGCTTAACAGAAACGATTGGTTTTTTAAAAGTTCTTTTTCCACCTGATACAAACGTACTTTTTTGCTCTCAGAATATCAGCACGTGTAGAGGAAGCTGGGAAATTTCCGTTTACGTTTCCACTTTAGCATTAACTCTAGCATTCTCTAGAGTTCACGGATTTGGGGCATAATGTAAGAACTGTCTAATGATAACCCCCAGATAATTTGTTTTCTTCTTGCTTGTCATAGATTTCCCTTTGACAATGACAGAGCCTAGACTGCTTTAGCAGTCCTCAGAGGACCTGGGCCATGTTTCCAAAGCCAGTCTTTTGGAAAGTCATTTATGTCTTTGTCTTTTCCTTCCTGCTCCTTCAGATTTCTGTGGTGAAATTTCCAGTAAGACCCAGGGCTGAGTTTAGCAGCCGAGCCTCTGGTGCCCACTGGTGCACTGTTACAGATCTGCCTGTGGCCAGGAAGCACACCAGTTCTGTCTCTTCCCCCTGAGTTTCTACCTGAAAACACTGACGCCTCTGGCTGAAGGTGCCATGTCCATCTGCCATTGTCCCCAGGGGCTCACTGAGGTGTGGTGTCTACATAGCAGCTTATGCCCCTGTCTTGGCTCAGTATTTGCCGTTCAGCTTGGCCTAGGGGCCATGTCTTCATGACTACGATTAAAAACAAACTGATCGTTGCTTTCCCCCGACTGCTCACATTTATGTTTGAACTTCACAAGGTTGTTGTTCTGTACATATAGACAAGGCCAATACAGGAGTGACTTTATACGACCCATCCATGCTCATTTTTGTTAGTGTTTAATAGTACATATTAATTATATATGACAGCAAGTTTTATCATGACGTTTTCATACATATACATATTGTATGTTATCATGCTTGCCCCGCATTGTCCTGTGTTGTCCTTTGCCTCCCTCTTATTAATCCGCTTCCTCTTTCTAGTTAGTGCTTCTTTCCACTTTCATGTACTGTTTTTAATGATCCAATGAGCTTTGTAAGAAGTATTTCTACTAGTTGGAGTGTGGTAACTTTACAGGTGACTATATCACTGAAAAAAAAGTTTCTCCCTTGCCCATCAACCATTAAATACACATAAAACCTCCAGGAGGGGTGGGAGGACCCCATGAGTTTCTCTCCTCTCCAAGGATGTAGATAGGTCCAAATTTTTTTGCAGATGATTGATTAATGGTTTTGCTAAAGTCAATTCCCCCGGAATGTGCAGTTCAGAAAAGCCTCACATTCAAAATGCACTTATTCATCCTTAAAGAGGTGCAAGGCTTGTGCCAGGTGTTTGCATAACCGGGAAGAGTACCTGCCTTTGCCCCCTCTATGTCAGACCAGGTTCCTCTTCAATTTCCTTTTCTTTCTTGCTGCTTCTTCTCTCTAGACCTCCACTGCTATAGATGAGCTAATTAGCATACCACATGCTACAGGAAGGAAGTATCACACCAAGTGTCATGGTAGGGACATGGAAAGGGATAAGGCTAACCTATGTCTAAAGCAGCACCAACTTGTGCTTCTAAAGGGAAGACTGCATATGTGTGATGGACTGAGACATGAGGAGTACTGAGTCCAGAAATGAACAGTGATATCCCGCGCTCTAATTGCATAGTTATTTCTGAAATGTAAGAGTACATGCAGTGTGACAACGAGAACGCAGATTCCCCTGTGTCTCGCCATTTCCCAGCTCTGCAATCTTGAATCGGTTGCTTACCCTCTCAGGCTTTAGTTTCCTTTTCTGTAAAGTGGAGAACACATCTTATCTGTCTCCTAGGATAATTAGAAAATTTTAAATGATGAAAAGTCTTGGATGTCCCTGGCCACCATAGCAGTGTTCAGTAACCATCAGCTGTGTGCGGTGTGCTGCACGGCTGCCTGCATGTAGCTCTGTACTCTGCAGTCTGTTTGGTCTGATGTTCTCCACCCTCTCCACCCCCAGAGAATATACATGACTTTTTGTCTATTAAGCATTTTTTCCTATTGGTATTTCAGAAGGATATAAAATGGCATCTCAAAGGACCTCTAGCTTTCGGAAAGGTGAATTGCCCATTGTCTTAATTAGAAGAGATATTTTCAGGTGGCGCCTTGAAGAATCAGACAACGTCTTTGGAAGAGTAACTGCTGAAGGGAAGATACCTTATCTCGGTGTGGTTCTCTGCAAAGCCTAAAGCCAAGTTCCAGGAAGAAGAGGAGCTAGGAGACACATCCTGAGTACTGGATGTGGTTAGGAGAGGGAGAGAGCCTGACATTAAAGCAACATTCTTAAAGACAGAAAGTCGTATTCTATAAAGCTCCTCTGGTCACTTGAATTATTTTAGGCTTCTATGGTGTTTTCTGTCTGACAGGATAAGACAAAATTATGTTGAGAACGTTACTAGCATCCAACCCCAGTGGCTTAGTACCGCAAATAGATATACCTCCCTCCTGAATTCTGCTATGTGAGAACAGCAGGGGGTTGAGGATTGCCTCATCCACCTGCGTATCTCAGGTCTTCAGGTGAATGAAGCCTCTATCCTTAAAAGAAGCCTCTATTCTTAAAAACAGTCACTCTCAAACCTAATTTCTAGGACCCCTTGACCCCTAAGAGCTTTTGTTTGTGTAGGTTATATCTATAGGTATGGACGATGTTATCTATTAGAACTCTGATGAAAAACTGATAACAATTCTACCATGCCTAGTCCTCCACACCTGGACTCATAGTGCTTGGGAAGCCAAGGCAGGCCTGTTAGTCTGAAGCCAGTCTTGGCTACATAGAAGGAAACAAAACCGAAACAAAAAAGGATCAATTCATTTAAAATTAAGGATAGACCCACTGTGTGTCAATATAAATAATATTTTGTGGAAAAAAACACATTTTCCAAAGCAAAACTGATATTGAAAGCAGTGGCTTGGCTTTGCATTTCTACATGTCTTTTCTACTGCATGGCTTCATAAAGGACAGCTGGATTCTCACATGTTCTTCATTTAGTCTACTGCAACACATGGATATTTTCAAAGTTCATTTGTAGTGAGTATTTTTTTTTCCTAATCCATTGCCTAGAACCTACCACATGAACAAGAGTAAATTCTGTTAATGTCAGGTAACACAGGAAAGCAGAGTGAATGTATGATAGGAATCACTGCACTATATGGGAATCTCAACATTATATGCTTGATTTGATCTTCTCTCTCTCCCAGTGAACTGACTGGCAGTGACTTCTGCCTTCTTGTACCATAGTGGGGCCCTGGGCCAGGGGTTTCCAGGCTCTTGGCCTCTTATTCAAGAATGACATGAAAGTCCATACATTGTGAAGTCGGGAGCAAAGTTTATTCAAATGAAGTGATAGAACAGGCGGCAGTGGCCACCTGAGAGAAGGTGCTCAAGGGCCTCAGTTTATTACCGGGGATCTTTTGGGGCATGATAGGAACTGGAGGCTGGTGACTAAGGGGTTTAGTTTGGGTGGTTCTCTATTTCAACAGACAGATTCGGCTATATAATCATTTTTCTATAGTCAACCTCCATTCCCATAAGGCACCTGATTTTAGTCATATGCTCAGACATGGATGGTAAATAGGGCATGTGTTGGTTAGTTTTAACTGTCAATATTACTCAACCTTAGGATCACCTGAGAAGAATCTCAATGGATTAGTTTGACCTATGGGCATGTTTGTGAAAGATTTTCCTGTCTGGGTTAATTGAGTTACAAAAGCCACCCTGAAGTGGGAGCACCATTTCATAGCTGGGCCTTGAAGAATAGAAAAAGCTAGCTGAGGATGTACTAACCAGCAAGCAAGCCAGATGCATTTATTCCTCTCTGCTCTTGACTGCCGATGTGATGTGACCAGCCACTTTAATCCCTGCCTTGACTTCTCCTCGGCATTGGGCTGTCACCTGGAACTGTTAGCCAAGTAAACCTTGTCTCCCCTGAGAGCTTTTGGTCAGAATATTTTATGCAGTAACAAAAATGAAATTAGAACAGAGGTTCTTCCTAAAATTCTCTCTGAGGATCAGTTTTCCCTATTGCGCATGCACTAAAAAACCAGTTCAGGCCAGACTGGCCTTGCCATTCTTCAATCAAGGTATAAATAGAGTAATAGTGAATAGAATTTGTCTCATTTTGATGATGATGAAGGGCAGGGAAGAGAAGTTTACTCTGTTATTCAGAGAGGGGTTTGTGCACATGATGTCGTGGGAATTCTGTAACTAACAGTGTCCTAGGTTCATTGTTCAGAGTGCAGTGTGAGCATAGTACTTGAAGGTAGGAGTCTCATGTTTTAGGAAACATGCCTTATTGTTAGACCAGAGGTGTGTGTCTAGCCCAAGGCATGGGAGAGCCCAGGTTGCTGAACTATTCCCTGTGCTCCCCTGCATTGGTACTGATGTCTAGGGTGTGAAAGACAGGTTCAGAGGAAGTTAGTTCAGGAAACTGGATGTCAAGAAACCTGAAGCAAATTGGCCAACACTCCAGTCATCCTCCTTGCCATTGTGTGGCACCCCAGCCTTTCTCTTGTGTGTTTCTGTCATTCATCTTTCTATAGCTATGCCTTTATAGACTTCTATGATTTTTTAAATGATATGTAAATATAAAAGATTATGAATATTTTCTGTCCACTCAGCTCAAAATCTATGATTTGCTGCCTATTCTATTAATAACACTGTTTGCTTGAAGCATTTTTTGGAGGGGTTATATTTTTTCCTTTTAAGTTTTGGATTTTCATACAGTGTAATTTGATGGTATGTAGATCACTTCCCCATCCCCATCTCTTCTTATTGTCCCCAGCCCAGTTTAAGGTTCTCTTTCTTTTTCTCTCTCTCTCTTATTTCTCTTATTATAGGCCTTATATATATATATATATATATATATATATATATATATATATAATAAGGCCTATAGAGTTTAATTTGTGTCTCCAAATGTCCTTCAGTGTGGGTCCATCCACTGGAGTCTGGCTAACCTGCCAAGAGTCCCATACTTGAAAGAAACTCTCTCTGCCCACCCAGCAGTCATCTGCTGACATAATTTCTTTAGCTGGGATTGGAGCTTCTTAGTCATTTTTTCATGTCTATGCTGGGATTTTTTTTTTCTGATTTGACCTTGAAGCATTTCTTGATTATCAAGATGACTTGCCATTGGCTTCTGGAACTTTCTGCATGCATGTCTGCCTGAGAGCTTCTCTCTCCACCTGCATTCTCCCTTCCAGTCCTCTGAGCTACTGGATTCAAGGTGTCCATGTGCATAGCAATCACCTGAATTCTGGTAAATGTAGATGATAATTCAGTAAGTGGTGAGACTGAAATTTTGTATCTAAAATGTTGAGGAAACAATCCAATTCATGATAGCCTCAAAAAAGAGACAAAGAAAATAATTTTTAAACACTTCCATCTTGGACTAGAGAGATAGTTCAGCAGTTAAGAGCACTGACTGTTCTTGTAAAGGAACAGGGTTCAGTTCTCAGCACCCACATGGTAGTTGACAATCATCTGTAATTCCAGTTCCAGGGGAATCCGACTCACTGTTCTGACCTCAGCTGACTTTGCATGACACAGTTGCACTTACATACATGCAGGCAATGCAATCATACACACAAAAATAAAAATAACAAAATATTTTTAAAACCTAAGGAAGTGAAAGGCCTCTACAATGAAAACTTTAAAATACTGAAGGAAGAAACTGAGGAAGACACTGGAAGATGGACAGACTTCCTAGACCCATAAATCAGAAGAATTAATCTTGTGAAAGTTGCCATATCATGAAAAGCAATCTACAGATTCAAGGCAATTCCAGTCAAAATTCCAACTCTGTCTTTCACAGATATAGAAAAGACACATGAAGAGCCTGGAGAGCTGGCTCAGTGGTTAAGAGCACTTACTGCTCTTGCAGAGGACCCAGGTTTAGTTTCCACCACCCACATAGCAGCTAACGACCATCTATAACTCCAGTTCTAGGGGATCTGAAATCCTGTTCTGACGACCATGGGCACCGCAGGACACAGGTGAGCAAACATACATGTACTCATATACATAAAATAAAAATAATAAATAAAACTTTTAATTAACTTCAAAAATAACTCATGTGAGAATACAAAAGATTCTGAATATCCAAAGCTACCCTGAGCTACTCAAATTTCAACCACACTGTTTTATAAGGCCCCATACCCAGTCTTACCTCATGCTCTAGTGGACCATTCCTTTCACTCCAGAAGAGACCATAGCTATTTTCCCACCTCCTGTCAACTCTTAAGAATTCATGGCAAATACCATCTACTGCAAAATCTGTGTACCAACGTGCAGACTCTGTAGTACATGAATATGATAGTTTCAATTTTCTGATGGCTGCTGGGAGCTGGTTATATTGAATCTACTTTCCTACATTTCAATAGCTGAAAAACAGAAAAAACAACAAACAAAAAACAATGGAACTTACCCAGAGTCTACCATTTTTTAGTTAATTTTCTTTCCTTTTAAATAAACCTCTGTGTTTCTGAGGTCCAGCTTAATCTTTGTTTCAGAGCAGAAAATTTCTCTTATTTGTTTGGGATGGAACTCCATATACTAGCTGAAGTTTCCAGGAGAAAGATAAAAGTCTGACACTCAAGTGATGCCCCCTTATAATTCTTGAGCAGATGAGTAGGAGAAACTGAGAGGTAGATAAGACCTTCTGTGCTCGAAATGACTCAATCTTAGACTTTTCTCATTTGCAGTGACAGATATTCAGGCTTCCATGTCTGGATAAGCACAAACAGGTACCTAGTGTCTCATGCATTGCTAAGGAAACTGAGTCTGTGAGCAACTCTCTCGTTATTAACACCTTTGATGACTCTCAAATTAGAGCTTTGTTGGAAATATTGAGGCTTTTGATCTTCTCTCTCGGAGCTTTGAACACAAGCAAAATATTGTGTTCCTGCTTCTTCCACGTGTGGAGCTCAAGGGAGGGACAGAGAAGTCCAGAACATAACCTTTGCCCACGTCCTTTCCCTCAGCTCTGGCTTTCTCACCCAGGTAAAACGAGGGCAGGTCAGCTGGAGAACTCTTTGTGTATTCGTGGGAGTCAGACTAGACTGTGCACAACCCCTCCTCTTTGGGGGTTGGAGGCCCTCCCAGTATTTTCAGGGAAGAGATAACCTGTAATTCCCTCCTTTACCACGGGAGAATAATAATATAAAGAGCTGTTTCCAAAGAAGGTTATGACATGCAAACTGTCCCTACCTTTCTCACCACCCTCTCGTTCATACTGAGCTGGACAGAGGGTGGCGTGGCTGGTGTAAGGGAAACTTCTGCCCCAAGTCCCAGTAATCCCTGAAGGAAAGGACTTCCCTACTGGCCCTGAAGAATTTTAAACTGTAGGAAGGCAGTATCTTTTATTTCAAATTGGACCTTATACACTGTAGGACCACAGAAGTGCCCAGCTGACTGCCTGTTAAATATGTCTCAGAGACTGTTTTGCTTTTCATTTGTTTATCAGAACCGTAGAGCAGGGCTTGGACAAATGAACTGCTCTGATTTTTCTCAGCTGTTCCTATGCTGTGTTTTCTGCCCCAGTAAGGCCATGAGAAGGTGGTGATTCTGATTTCCAGACAACTGCTGTGACTGAGAATGTTTGGTGCAACTGAAGGGAAAAGGAGACACATTAAAAAAAGGCGTGGCGGGTCTGTGGCATTTGTTCTCCCTTAGCACATTTGTGCTCACAGATGTAGATGCACATTTCCTGCATTCTTAGACCTCAGTTCTGCAGCTGCCTAGCGTGCTGAGCAGAAGAGTGTGCAGGCTAGCTTGCCCCAGCCTGGCACAGTACTCCCCAAGCAGAGATCAAACAGAGCCTGGCAGAGACATTCAGCCACTCTTTCACATCAGTTCAAGCTCTCTTATTTCTTTTTCTTTCCATACTTTGTGGCTCTCTGTAGCTAATATAAAACTGATCTGTCAACCAATTAGGTAAAGAGCAGCTGAACCTTTGTGCTTTTATACATTCTACCTCTTTGAGTAGACATCAGTTCAGTTGTGATGCTTTAGAATGCAAGTATCAGAAATAGTCCCTTTCTGGGGCTGAAGAGATGGATCAACAGTAAAGAGCACATGATGCTCTTCCAGAGGACTTGAGTTCAATTCCTAGCACCCCTTTAGTGGCTCACAATTGCCTGTAACTCCAGTTCCAGGGGACCTGATGCCCTCTTCTGGCCTCTGCAAGCACCAACATACATGCAGGTGGCATGTACTCACAAAGACCACATAAAAAAAAGGAATTTAAAAAAAAGAAGTATAAAACTTTCCTCATAGAAAAGCACTGCCCTTTGGATGTCTTATCTTCTGCTTCTCTGTCAGTCTTCTGGATAGAGGTCTGTAACACACTGACTTGATCACAGCCCCGAAGCAGCTTTCAAATACTGTGTCCTAATCCCCATACTGACTTTTGTTTTTAAGAGACTAGCTTTTTAAATTTTATTTTTCATTTATGTGCATGTGTGTCTGGGTGGCAGTGAGTGCGGGTATGTGTGCGTCCCTGTGCATGCAGGTGCCTGCTGAGACCAGAAGGTGTTAGATCCCCTGGAGCTGGAGCTACCCGCATTTTAAGCCTCCCAACATGGGTGCTGGGAACTGAACTTGAAACTTCAGGAAGAGTAGAGTGTGCTCTTAACTGCTGAGCCCTCTTTCAAGCCCTTCATACGCTGCCTTTTCTTTTTTAGTTTTGAGATAATCATCATGCATTTCGTATGTAGGAAAACCACAAATCTCCATGTCTTCTCCCCATGGTGGTATCATCTGGAAGAACTACAGAACAGTTTCCCCAAGTGAGATCACTATACATGTTAAGATCTAGAAGACTACTCTCAGGGCAAATACTACTCTTTTGGCTCTTTTATTGTAAAATTTGTGGAGCAAAGTCCTAGCTTCCCACATGGCCTCTCTGACACCATCTTCCTTACAATCTCACAGGATGAAAGTCTCAGTTCCACACCTGACCATTTCTAGTCTAGGTAAGGATGAAGACATAGTTATTTTTTAACGGCTTGGGCCTAAAGTAATTCATATCTAAAAATATGATTTCTATTTTCTGATCTATTGACTAAAGAAAGCTTTGATTTTATGGTATTATGATATAATAATAAACATGTACTTGATCTTCACCCCTAGCTCCTATCACAGAGTTATTAAAACACCTAGGAATTTACAGAGGAGAGTGGCAAGAAGAGGCATCTTTTTTTCTGAGAGGAGGAGCCATCCTTTGTTATTCATAAGATGCCCTTTGTTTCCAAGCACACCCAACTTTATGCTATTGATGCATCTTGAAGTAACAAACTGGTTTCCAGGGGAACCCAACTTGTGGTTAGAAGGCTGAAATTTCAGATGAAGCTCCCCAGCCTCACCAGAAGAAGGAACAGCAGATTGACTCATTCTACAGTGGTCAAAGATCAACCATGTTTATTCTGTGAAAGCTCCATAGCAGTCTAGAGGGATGGGATGGGACTTGAGAACTCCTGAACCCTGGACGTTCTGGAAGAGCTGATACAGGGGGAAGTGGAGCCTCTGAGTGCATGGAGGCTTTTAGCCTCTGGGGTACATATCACTGGAGTTTGGCTGCCAGGAGTTCTTGGCCACACAAAACTTCCACTACAACAGTGGCTCTGGATTCTCATCTTACAAATTTGAAGAATGAATATCATGTATCACAGGATGAGTTTTTGGAAAAGAATTTGTTATAGGTTCATAGGTGGGAGCTTAAGAGGAAAGAAGGAAGGGAAGGAAAGAGGGAGGGAGGGAGGAAGGGATGAAGGGATGAAGGGAGGGAGAGAGGGAGAAAAGCAGAGCTTGTGTAGCAGGAGTGGGTCCCAGAGATGGGGTACCACGGAGACGCTAGTTTAAGGGCCTTCTTTATAGAACTTATAAAAACTTGAGTTAGGCGTGAGTGGTAAACTGGTCCTGTGGACCCACCCCAAAGATACCAATATTCCTCTCCTAAGATGGCTTCTGGACTGGGTTTTGCTAACAGCCTTACATACAGACTCCAGGAGAAGAAAGGTAGCAAGAGAGCAGACCAGGAGCTGCAGCCCACTCTCTCTTGGCATTTCTGGCCTCTGACCAGGACAAAACCAAGGCTGTTTCTGGCTTATGGTCAAGGATAAGAATCAAAGTTCTTGACCTAAACAACTGCTCGGTTTCTATCACCCATTCTCACCAGCAGGATGTAGCTGGGGCTGACAGGGAGATTCTGCCCCGGCCCCCACCCTGCACTTTAACCTGTCTTGCTCTTCCATTAACTGTACCTGGGCTGTAACCTTGTTGCTGTTATGGTGCCTGGACCACTGGGAAAAGACTGCTCAGACAAATTTCAAATGGGTCAAATTTATTAGCTTCAGCAACTGCAGCCCAAGATAGGGTATTGGGAAGATAGTAACCGACTGGGGAGCAACCAGGATAAGTCAAAGAACCGTAAGTTCTTAAAAGGTATTTGCAGTCAAGCAAAGCAACTTTTTGGTACCTGGTTATAACTGTACAGGGAAAGTTTTCGGGTGTCTTAGATAAACAGGGCGTTGCTCTAACAGCCATGTTAGTTTCTGTTGAACAAAGCCAGATAAGCAGTTACAGTGTCTGAGTGGTGCCATTGTGGTTAGCTATTTCTCAGGACTGAACCCTTAAGGGAGAGGGAGGGGGATTTACTAGATCAAGCCTGACTAGTTTAAGAATATAAAAAAGAGTCACTCACACTGCCACAGTGAATAACTTTTCATGGAAAAGACATGAAAAAACTTCTATTTACCCCAAACCGAATGTTGCTGAAGGAAGACCAAAGATTCCAGTCAAGTCCAGTTTAAGAAGTGAGTTTACTGAGGTTCCTTACAGGATCTTAGACGACTCAAAGACAATTGCATTTCTAAAAAGCTCACTACAATGTGGATGATGACTCGTGCAAACTGTACCTAGTGCTCTCTGTAGGTTTACAAGCAGCTCCTCAAAAGTGTCCCTAGAACTCATGTAAAAAGCCAGGTGCTGTAGTACAGGCGTGTAATCCCAGGGATGGGAAGACGGAATGCAAAGACAGGCTGAGCTCACTGGCAGCCAACCTGGCCTACTTGCTGAATTGCAGACCACTGAGAGATCTTATCTCAAATGAAAGATGAAAGATGATTGAGACCCGAGGCTGTCCACTGAGCTCACACACAGGGAGACACATGTAAGTGTGCAACCACTCACATGCATACACACAGACAGGTATATAAAAAGAATGAACCAGGCATAGAATTTGATCCTTTCATTAATGCATTTAGCTTGGTTTTTGTATTCAGGTTTTAGAGGGGATAAAGTACCTACAAAGAAAATAGCCAATAAGTGAGTATAGCCCAGTGAAACTTTGAGAAGGCTGTACTTTCTAACCCCGTGGGAGATAAGCAAGTTTCTGAAGGTGTGTGAGAGGAAAGCATTAACCAGTTTGCATTTGAGGCTCTCCTGTTAAACACTTTTTCCCACTTTCTGGTTTTCACCATAAACTGCTGACCTCCGGTGACGCAAAGGCGTGTTGGAGAAGTGGGAACAGGTCGAATTCGCTGATTAATTTCATCTCCTAGATAAGCATCAGAAAGATGAGATCAGAACAACAGCAGAGCTGGGCAGAGATGGGAGGAGGTAAATGGAGGAGTCTGTTGTCTGCACCCCCTTCTCACAGGCCAGGCTGTCAGCTCTCAGAAAAGAGAAATCCAAAGATTTTTTCACCTAGAGTCTTTGGGCCTAGGTAAGAACAAGACTTTTATGGAAGCTAATAATTTGAATCAGGTAAAAAGAATCGAGTTGGACAGTGGTTAACAGCACTTGCTCTTACAGAGGGCCGAAGTTCAGTTTCCAGCACCCACATGGCTCACAACCATCTGTAATTCCAGTGTCAGAGGATCTCATAGACTCTTCTGTCCTCTGCAGAGTCCTGAAAACACCTGGTACATACAAACTCACCCAGGTATGTGGGCTTGTGAGTGCACGCACACACACATGCACACACACACAGAGTCACACACACACACAAACACACACACTAATCATTTTTTTTTTAAGAATTGAAATTCAGGCAAGTAGAGAGTTGGAAAGCAAGGAAAGAATTCATGAAAACCAAATAACCCTGACCTTGCTAAAGCCAACCCATTTCTATTAAACCCATCTCTACTGCTGCAGAAAAGCTTAATGTCTGACAAGAAGGAGCAGTCTGATCTCGGAGTTAGCTCCATCCTGAGCCTCCTCTTCCCCTCCTCTTCCTGATCAGCTTCTTACTACTACTCTTCTTCTTATTCCTCAGTCATCCTCTGAGTAGGTGCTCACATGGACACATGTGATGTGGAATGAGTGTTTTCAGGCTCCTTTTCATGAGCCTAGTCGGGGTTTGCAATCTTGGCTAATGTTAATATCCTGGGAAGATTGTTTTTTTCAATATACATTTTATTGAATTTTTGTGCGTTTCATAGAAAACTTCTTAACTATATTCAGATCCCCTTCCCAATATGAAACCCCAATAGTCCCTCCTACTTGACCTCAAGTATTCTGCCATGCATGCTAAGGACTATCCCCAAATGTCCCTTGCTGTGAGCTCTTGAAGATTGACAAAATCCCCAATACCTGTGCCTTTCTCTATATCAGTTGAATCCAATTCTCTCCAGGTGGGACCAGGAATATCTACACTTTCAGACTTCTTTTGGAGATCTGAATACACAGTCATCTTAAAAACTAAGACACTGGAACATTTCCAGGGTGGTTGACTCTTACAAACCCAATACTCTCGTCCCTTTGCAAGGGGATTCAATATGGAACTGGCAAAGTTGAGCCTAAGTTATGAGGTTCTGTGACCTCCACAAGAGCCTTCCTGTAACTGAGCTCTACTCCGCGGAATAAGCCATCTGTGAAGACAAAGGACCTGACTCCCTACGACACTCTAGATGCTGAGTGTTTAGCATGTACTGTGTTGATGAATTAGAGCTTACTTCTGGAAGCTGCAGGGCCTCGCCCTTGACATACACTCTGGGGACACAGCACTGTGCCCCTCCAGGTGATCCATCATGGAAAAGTCTTATGAAGGCCTTCTAAAGCTCTCATGCCCACTTCTAGAGGAGGCCAGCCTCCAGCTTCAATACCCTAGTCTCTTATTGTGGTAATGAGCTCTTACTGTGCTGGTGTGGTTTTACAAATACTGATAGAATAGAATATAAAATGCATGGGTTCTGGTGCTGGAGGTGGTTTCTAGATCTAGCCCTGCACATGCCTTTGGTGTAACTCAAGATGGCATTCTTGACCTTCCCAGACTTGGGCTTCTGTATCTGCATACCAGCGTTATAAATTTCTAACCTTCACCAATATATATGAGACTAAATAAAGAAACAAGAAAACATGCAAAGGCACCTGGCACAGTGCCTAGAGGTACCCAGAACCCTGAAATAATGAAGTCAATTCAGTTGAAAATAACAGTTTTCTTTTACCCCTCATTTGCATTTTCTGCATTAAATAACTGAATGGCTTCCATGTATTTATTTTGAAATGCATTTTCCAGCTCAGCTCTGTTCTGCCTAGCCTGCCTGTGTGTGTGTGTGTGTGTGTGTGTGTGTGTGTGTGTGTGTACATGGGCATGCATGTGGTGTGGTAGAGGACAGCTTTGGGTGCTGGGCTTTGTCTTCTACCTTGTATGAGACAGAATCTCTTGGTCACTGCTGTATATGGCAGGCCTGCTGACCCACAAGTTCCCTAGGATTCTCCTGTCTCTGCTTCCCATCTCTCCATAGGGCTGCTGGGTTTCTTAATGTGCACTGCCGCATTTGACTTCACATTGGCTCTAGAGAGCAGAACTCAGCTCCTCAGGCTTGCACAGCAAGTGTTTTACCTACCAAGCCATCTCTTTAGCACTTACTTTGAGATTTATGAGGAGAAAGCCATTCCTATTTCTCCCTTACAGGTAACTCTTCTTCCCCAGCCAACTATCACCTGGTCTAGTTTTTCCGCAATGAAAATGCTAAGACTGATTTTTGGATGTCAGTTGTTATCAGATATGTGTATTTTTAGCCAGTGTCTGTAAGTACAAATTGATAAGTTAGTCAGGATTGATTTCAGTGTACTGAGATTAACTATGCTCCATTATATCCCACTTTTACCATTTCTCAGTAAGGCTATAAGCTTCCTGGTCAATGCCTTTTCTTACATGTAAAAAGCCACACAAAGAACTTGGTAAATGTTTACCAGATGAAAGACTAACTAAATGCTGACACTATGTGTATTATATGGACTGAATAAATAAATGGGTGGTAGTAAATGCCTGTTGGGTGGATGAGGTTCTGGGCTGAGGCTCTTTCTATACTGAACTATTCGATCTCTATAAAAGCTATAGCTTTTAGGCTGTCAATCTCTGTATCTCTGTTCAAAGAGGAGACAGTGTTTAATAACACCAGGTGCTCTGAGTGCTGTGAGCTCTTGGAGATTGCTCTCCAAGTAATGCATAAATTAACAAAAATTCTGGCTATGAATACAAGTATTCTTCAGCTTGTGATGGGACTGCACTCCAATAATCCCCAGCTGAACAGGTAGGGACTCCTTTTCTTCTGGTGGCCTTGCATCCTGATAAAGCCAGGGTAAGTCAGACACACGGCTAAGCTGAGGATGTTTTAACACCTTAGCCCATTGAGCATCACTGAGTTGTACCTGCATGCTATGTAGCATTGGTTTCATGCCTTCAAGATCTTGTGGGTGACAGGCATTGAGGCCCCTATCCCTGCTCAGCACTGCTAGGGAATGTCTTATTGCATATAGCTAACCTAGGAAAATATCAAAATTCAAAATATGGTTTCTATAATGCTTATCTTTTTCACACCACACACAATAAAAGGTAAGACTGCCTATATAATGGTTCTTAAAAATGAGAGATTCTTAAATTAGTACTATTATTATTTCAGATCGGGCATCCTGTTTTGTATTTGTCTTTGCATAGAGCTGGTCTTTGGTTTCATGTTTCAGCCTAGGCATATACATAGATGAGAATACTTGGCTCTAAATAAAGACACGAGCCCATCTCAGTCAGAGTCCCTCAGCTCGAGAGGAAGCCAGTCTTCAAGAATGATGAAAAGGCTAAACGTTATTCTGCAGTCTCAACTAAGAGTGAAGCCATTGACCTTCTGGAATTTGGATAGCTGCCTTGTGTCTGCTAAATCCTGTAAAACTCAGACCACACCTGGCAAATCCACGTCTTAGAACTAGAAATGGACTGGGGGATTCTACAAAAATAAAGCATTAGGTGCAAAGGTTTTTGGAGAGGACACTAGTCAGCATACACACTAAGGTGCTGTAACAAAAAACCCCAAAGTTTCCAAGTGTAAGTGCAAGAACAGGGAGACCTGTACATTAAAGAGATCTTGACTATGGCTGTGAGACACCTTCACCCTGCAGTATTCACTGGAGCTGCTGCTCTTGATGTGAACTCCCAGGTGCTGATATCTAGGAGAAACTCACGCTCAGGGTTAGTTTTACCTCTAATTACATGATATTGTAATTGCACAGACTGTCACACACGTGTTCCATTGTTCCAAGCTTGGTCACATGACCATACCTAGATTTGTAGGAAGCTAGAAAAGACTTCACCTTCAAGGCCATCTGTCTTGATAAAATTCATGAACAGGAAAAGAAAATCAAGCTATCTTTTTTCCAAATTGTTGGAAACCATTTAGAATCTAGAATTCTTTGTGTATTCTTATAGAACGCTGGTTACTAAAGAGGAAAAAAAAGAAACCCAAGGAGGGAACATGTAATGCAGGAAAAAAGACATCATAGGCATGAAAAGGCTTGGAAGAGGCTGGGAAGATGACTCAGCAGTTCAGAGTCCAGTGCATCGGCCCTTGGAGAGGACCCAAGGTCTGTTCCCAGCACCTACACTAGGTAGTGCACCTGTAACTCCATACTGGGGAAATCCAGTTCCCTCTTCTGACCTCTGAGCACCTGCACACACATGCACTAACTCCCCTCATCATTAAAAAGAAATTTGTAAAAAGTACAAAGCTTGATATAGCAGGATTGGGACTCAGAGAGATGTGAGGGAAGCACGTCCAGGTTTAAAGCTATTCGAGGACCCCTGATGTGGCACCTTCGTTCACCTCATTAGCTAAACTGACTTAACCACACGTGTTTTTTCTACCCAAAGTACTGACTGACGCTTTCTGTTTGTTCAACTCAATTTACCTTCCTAGATGAGCTTCTTTTGGCATCAACCCTTCTTAGTAACAATGTGATTTCTTCTTCTACTGCCAAATGGAAAGCTGTTTTATTGTTTTGAGTTAGGTCACATTGATTTTGGGTCACTTGGCCAAGCTATGGAATGAGGACTTTCAGCCAGTTCTATAGGAGCTAGACTAGATACTATATTAACTTCTCAAAAACTAAGTCTTCGCTTCTGAAACTATGATCCAAAACCAAGCAGCATCTACGTAACCTGGAATTGATAGAAATTTTGAGGCTCAGCCCATATCTCAGACGGATAGAATGAGTTCCCCAGAGCCTTCCATAGTAAAATGGCTTGCATAACAGAATTTTCTTATCTTAAGATTCTAGAAGCTAGAAGAGAGGGATCAAAGTTGGCTGGTTGGGTGCTTCTGGACTGAAGCTAAAGCTCTGAGCTGGCCCAGGAAATGTATGCACACCCCTCTGTCAAGGATGGTCCTGCTGAATAAAGGGGCAAAAAGATTCAGGAGCACCCCAGAACCAGCTAGACACGTCCTTCTTCAGTGCCTCTCCATCGTCATAATTCAGCATCATGCCCATGGCAAATAAACGGTGAAGGAGCCATCCCATCACAGCACAGGAAGTAATAGAGGGGCAGATTATGTGACTGAGAGAGGACGGGATGATAATTAACAAGGGCACTATGAAAACATAAGATATTTCAGTCAATACCAGTATCTCATTCAGAGAATAAAGGGAAGTTTAAAATGTGGAATCATTAGTGCCAAATTTACTAAGAGCAAAGTCTCCTTGAGGAGCTAGTTCCCACACATACATTGCTTTTCCCAAACAGAAATTTCATGATATTTTAAGAACAGAAGATGAATATTGAACGGAGAAGTTGTTAACTAAATCGTGAATTGGAAAACAAGAAAAATCTTGCAGATGGTACTCACCTGCCCAAATAATGGTGATGTGGTATGTGCAAAAGTTCCAGATGCTCATCCTGCTTCCAGCTATGTAAATCTTCCTCCAGGGCCCCATTCCTCGGGATGTTCTTTAAGGGCTCTAAGCCAACTCTCCTATCTTATGGTTTGAACATGAAATATCCCCCGTTAGCACGTGTATTTGAACACTTGATTCCAGCTGGTGGTACTATTTGAGAAGGTTGTGGGGCTTTGAGGAGGAGCATTGCTGGAGGGAGCATAGCACTGTGGTGAGCTCTGAAGTTTTGTAGCCTGGCCCTGCCTCTTGTTCCTGCCCTGCTT
The DNA here is from genome assembly GCA_035773235.1 of Eospalax fontanierii. Lineage (NCBI taxonomy): Eukaryota > Metazoa > Chordata > Mammalia > Rodentia > Spalacidae > Eospalax > Eospalax fontanierii. Next base: position 44,347,647 of record CM069547.1, on the reverse strand, counting down.
CTTGTCTGTGGATGAAGTGTCCTCGGCCAGCTTCCTGCTTCTTGCTGTGCCTTCTGCACCATGATGGAAGCTATCACTCCGTAATTAAAAACTAAGACACACCCTCCTCTCTCTCTCGCTCTCTCTCTCTCTCTCTCTTTAAAAATTATTTTAGTTATTTTTATTTTATGCCTATGACTGTATTTCCTGCACCCATATTGTGCAAAGCCTGCAGAGATCAGAAGAAGGTATCAGATTCCTTTGGACCTGGAATTACGTACAGTTGTTAGCCGTCGTGTGGGTCCTGGGAATAAAACCTGGGTCCTCTGCAAGAGCAGCCAGTGCTCTTAACTGCTGAGCAATCTCTCAAGTCCCAGATAAACATTTCCTCTTTCAATTGTTTTTTTTTTCCAGAATATTTTGTTATAGCAACAGACATGAAACTAATGCATCCTAAAACTGAGCCCTCCCATGGCTTTAATGACTCATGAGCACAGTCTTCCAATCAGATTGCCGTTCTCAGTTCTCCATAGCAGACCATTGGATATTAATCTAGAATATCTCAAAGGCACCTCAGACTTATCTGTGGCAAGCTCATTTATATACCACCTTTACCATTGCTTTCTGTGTGCTTAAAATATCTTTCTACTTTGCCTTCTCCATATAATTTGCTTCAAATTCCTGCATAACCACCTAACTATTCCTTAATTTTGAACTCTCTATCAGCATCATCTTCAACCAAACGTGAGCTCTCTCCCATATGTCTTGCATCATTCATCAGCATCCACTCTGGTCTGTTTTCTAAAAAAGATCCAACCCTATTGCCCCAACCTTACATCTCCCATTGCAAAGAATTCTTCACTGGCTCCACATGTCTCTTAGGATACGGACAAACATACCTGCTATGACAGACAAAGTCCATGACGGTCTAGCTTCCTCTCAAGGCTGACTTCACCTCTAGCTCTCTGTCCCCTTTTACCGTATTCTTTACCTTGGCTAGCTATATTGTCCAGGTCTCGACCCATTCTTTCAGGTTATAAGATCTTTGCATGTACTCTTTTCTGTGCCTGGACTGTTCTTTGAATCTCTGTCTCAATCTTTGCTTGACTACTCTAACAAACACAAAGATTCCCCCTTTCAGTCCTTTTCAGAGTTGTTATACTTATTGATTTAATTGCTTGATCTTGCAATTTGTAGGCCTTGAACAAAATATACCATAGTATTTTCAGACTGTTTTAGTTCATTGCCCAAACACCTTTCACATAAGTAAAACAGTGAATCTAATTTTTGAAATTTATATGCTAACATTTCTTGGCAAATTCTCTCAATCCCTCAACATGTGTTTATATGTGCTTGCCTCTGTATTTGATACTGTGCTTCCAGGACAGAATGGAAGATAAGATTTTTCCGTTCTCATGATTTACTTGTTCCCCTGGGAAAACATACAAACAGAACAAACTCGAACCTTTACAAACACACATGAGAAAATGTTTTGGTTGCAAAAAGTTCAATGAAGAAAATCAAAGGAGTGGGGTAATACAAAATTAGAATTTCATAGAAAATGTATTTTTGCTGTTGTCGGCTCTTGTTAGAAGCACGGTCTCACGATATAGCCCAGAGTGTCCTTGATTTCATGATCCTCTAGCTTCAGTATCCCAAATACTTAGAGTATGAATGCATGCCACCAGGCTCAGCACTGAGGAGGTGCTTTTGAGTTGAACTCCCATGATAAGCAGGTCTACTACATGAAGATGACAATTGAGGGTTCCAGGCAGAAGAGGTGTAAATTCCCAGGGTAGAAAGAGCTTTGAATGTGACATTGGAAGGTGCTCAGGAGAGAAATAGAAATATTATGTAATTAATAAATATATATTTAATTGTTATGTACTACATTACTATATATAACCAATATATGTATGTATATTTAAGTCAGCATCTCATGTATTCCAGAATGGCCTCAACCTTGCTTTGTCGCTGAAAATGACCTTGAATTTCTGATCCTGGGATCCACTATGTGTTGGGATTACAGGCATGCACAATCATGCCCAGTTTGTGTGATGCTTGGCATCTGAAAGCCAAGTTTTCACACATTCTAGGTAAGCCTGCTACCAACTATGTTACATCCTCAGATCCAAGACATTATATTTTTTAAAGGCACGTTGTGTGTTAAAGGCAGTTGCATTTGATTGGGACAGTAAGTGGTGCACAACTATTACCCTCCTGAAAAGTGGGTATCTTTACTGACTCCTCTCTGCTGCCCCCGGGCACCAGAGAGGACGCCATTCAGAGTGAACACTTATATCATGGGTGTGCTCCTGGGACTGTGCAGAGATCTTGCCTGCTTTCCACAGATAAATTCCCACAGATTCCCACCAGACATTAGTCATCCAAAACACATCCTCTGCCTGCAACCCATGTGCTCTCACACACAAATGCTTCCAGATGCCAGGAAGGGGTGTTGTTGATCTTGACCAGAGTGACCATAGCTTTCCCACTTTGCAGATGTGGTACCCAAACTCCAGTACACAGATGCAAATAACTGGCAGAACTGAGCCTTCCCTTTGATGCTGTGCCCAGCACTTATTGCCCATTTTCTCCCACAGTCACAGTTGTTGTTGGCAGGTGCGCAGCAAGCAAACCAGAAGCATTAGAATTCTCTGTTAAAAAAAAAATCTTCCCCTAATTTCCTCTTTGATAAATACAGATTTCTACGGATGACATTTTCCGTTAATAATCCCTATCTGTGCTTGCAGGGAAGGTAAGCTTGAAAGCCCACCTTCTGTTCAATGGCACTTCAGACAAGTAAGTTTAATTTAATGCAATAAACATTCTGTGATTGCTCACTGCAGCAGGGTGCTGTTGGTAATATTTAATCTGCCAAAAGCCTCATTGTATATTATCATTGAGATGCAAAATAATTTATGGCTCCAACTCCTTCTCCATCTACATTCGTAAATCATTGATATTTATAAGAAGATATGATTGTTGCTTAATTTTTTGCTTTGCTTGGCTTTTGACATCAATAAACTTTCATTCCATATTTGTTTTTTGATTAACTTTGCAATAAAAAACTGAGAAGTAGAAATGTGTGCTTATGGGCGTATTTGTGTTTGGTTGTGAGTATTGCTAGGGGTAATGTGGTGGTTTGAATAAGAGTGTTCACCCATAGGCACCAAGTATTTGGACGTTTCGTCCCAGGTTGGTGGCGCAGTCTTGGAAGGTCTTAGAATATGTGGCCGTGCAGGAGGAAGCAGTCACTGGGGTCGGGCTTAGAGGCTTCTTTAGCCTTGATGGATCTCCAGTCACTCTCTGATTCCTGTGCCTGTCTGGAGATGTGAGTGTTCCTCCAGGAGCCTCCTACCACCTTGCTCCCCACTGTAAGGGACTCTAATCCCTCTAGAACCCCAAGCTAAATAAACTCTTCCTTCTATAAATTGCTTTGGTCAGTGTTTCTATCATAGCAAAAGAAAAGGTAACTAATAAGAGGTAAATTTGGGGAGATGTTCTTTTCCCTCATGTAAATTATATGTGTGGGTATACATTGTGAGTGTGTATGTGATTATGGACTTTCGTGTGTGTTAATATGAGTGTAAGCATGCCACAGTGTAATTGTGGAGGGTCACAAGACGAGCTTGTCTTGACCTTGTTTAAGACAAGATTTCTTATGATCTGTGCCACTGTGTACATCAGGCTAGGGGTGACAGCATCACAGTGTTCCCTGTCTGCCTCTAATCTTGCAGTAGGAATACTGCTAGGATAGATGTGTGCTATTGTGTCTGTGGGTTCTAGGGATCCTCATTGTGCACCAAGCACTTTACTGAATGAGACATCTCTGCAGCCCCCTAGATCTTTGTTATCATTCTTTCTTGGGGAGGGGGACAGGAGTTGAGCACAGAGTCAGTCAATGCTAGGTGTATGTTCTACCTCTGAGTTATACCCCTAGAGCCTGGCAAAATTTTTCATCATGATCATATCAGTTCATCAAATACTGAGCTTATGGCTTATTTTTTGAACAAGTATAAGTAATACAAAAGAAATTATATTGAAAGAAATGGATAATAAAATTGAATTTTATCAGAAAAGAGAATAATAATATCTATAAAAGGTTCTTTTAAAAAAGTCATACAAAGGCATATTATTATGCGTTATGGGTAATGGCCTCATGAGAAAAATGCACAGCCCTTGGGTGTATTTTACTTGAAGGAGGCTAGGCTCATTTGCATTTACACTTTGTGTATTAACTAAGAAATCAGTCTTATTAACTGAGTATGTCACTGACAGACAGATGCATATTTATTTCCATTTGTATATTTGTATATTCATTAAGTGTGATAAAAAGCTAGTGATGGTAATACTAATGTGAGTGAATATTCTGCGCCATCAGAGCTCTCTGTGCATTGAAGCTTTCTGTATTCTTCACACTGGTAAGACTGTCAATGATCGGATCCTAATTTCATCGTGTCAAAACAGTTTTGATGCTTTGAAGCTTGCTTGAGTCAGGGAACTAAAGGAAGAACAGCCATGATGATATACAATTTTATTTTATTTCATTTTTAAGTGATTTATTTATTTTTATTTTATTTGTCTGAGTGTACTGCTTGCATGTATATTATATAAAATGCACCCATGTCATGCAATCTCCATGGAGGACAGAAGAGGGTGCCAAATTCCCTGGAACTAGAGTTACAGACAGTTGTTAGCTGCCACGTGGTGCTGGGTCTTCTGCAAGAACAGTCAGTTATTGAGTATCTCTCCCGCCTGATACACAATTTTAATGTTGTAAATTCTGTATCAAGTCTTAATCACACTTACTTAAAAACATGTTGGTCAAGGAGAGAATTGCATGAAGATTTGCCTCAGTGGATAGAATTTAGTTTGCAATGTCACTCACAAAAGACTGGGGAAATACAAAGTGCTTAAAAAGGTGGGTTCATCTTCCTAATGCCTACGTTCGTTTGGAGATCATAACCATAAGTAGTGAGAAGGCAAGCCTCAGCTCACTTATTTTAATTTAGTGACAATTGAGTTCATAATTTCTGCTTCACTTAAGAAAGCTGTTTTGTAGTAATTTGCTTTATATCACACATTTATTTGCATAACTTTTAAGTTTTTTTGAAAAGAGTCTTGCTATGGAGACCAGGTTAAGTTGGAACTCACTGTGTGGATCAGGCTTCTGCTACCACCCCGAGTCACATATCTAAAGGATTTATAAAGGCTAGGAGCATAAATTAGCGCCAGAGTGCTGGTGTAATACATACAAGGCCCTTGATTCCTTACTCAGTCTCACAAGAGGGAGGGGAAGACAGGAAGGTGGAGAGAGGGACTTTAATCATCAGATCAGTACTTCCTAAGCATTGCTAATTATTGTGGACAGATTACCACCAAAACTCATTGCTTTATAAAAGAAATACTGCTTATTGTTTCGCAAGTTCTTTTCTTCTTTTTGCTTTGATGTTTTTGTTTGTTTGTTTGCTTTTTGCTAGGCTCATGTTGCCCAGGCTGACTTTGAACTCACTATGCAGCTGACGGTCACATTGAACTGATCTTTCTGCCTCTACTCCACAAGAGCTGGAATTAGAGGTATGAGCTACCATTCATGGCTTGTTTCGCAGTTGCTCTTAATCAGGAATTCAGGTATATCACAGCTGACTGATCTTTTGCTACAAGCAAGATGCCTCCCTCACAAGGTGGAAGGTCAGCTGAGTCTCTGGGCATTATAGTGCTTGCCTGGGGGAGGAACTGTTTCAAGGCTCCATGGAAACACACATCTGGGACTATCAGGAAGGCTTAGCAGCTCACTAGCTATTGTACAGAACCGTCCCTCAGTGTCTTGCTGCACTGAAGATCCACTGAAAATATGGTATAGACTTCATCAGAGGGACAAAGAGGGAAAACTAAGGTGGAGGTCACAGTTCCTTGCAACCTGATCCGAAAAGTGAGCCATTCTGGCCTTTGTAGCTGTTTGTTAATCTGCAGGTGCAGTCCAAACTCAGAGGGCAAGGATTACTCAAGAGTATGCCTACTACAAGGTATGGATCATTGGTTGACATTTCAGAAACGATCCCAAGGAGTAATGTTAAGAGAGCCTAATGATGAAAAAGATAGGAGATGTCAGCTACTTGAAGCATATCACAGTTACCTTGTGGGGTTTTGAGCATGCTACTTGCATTGTTAATTGCTAAGTGTGAGGGGACTGCGAGATGAAATGCTTCTAAATCCTAAAAGTTCGGTGAACCATTCTTGTTGTGTTAAGATTATCTATCTCTCCTGTTTGGAGAACTGCTGTACAGTGTCTTCTCTAGACACATGAAGTTCCTACAACTTCTGCTAAAACTGCTTCTGCATCAAGCGCTGACAAGATAAGCTTTAGAGTGGAAGAGTGTATGACTTCACCGCCCTCTTCTGCCTTTGAGGATGGCAAATGACACTCGCAAGTTCTGCTGCTGCTTGCCAGTTGTGTGGGAGCTGAAATGTCACTGTTATCCTATTTACTTTTGAAATAGTAGAACCTTCACATCTAACTCTGAAACTATCTCCAAGCCCCTCTGCAAGACCCTGTCTCCATGTTTTTACCTTTTGTTCCTGTCTCTCATTTAAAATTGAGATGCAGGCTTGAATGTAGCTTAGTGGTAGAGCGCTGGACTAGTATTAGCATGTGCAAGTCCTGGGTTCAAACCCTAGTACTCCCCCAAATAAAAGTAGAAATGTACATAAAGTGTACTGTGGCAGCTTATAGTGGAAAGAATATGTTGCTATTTCAATTCTCATTTGAGTATTTAAAAGTCCGCATAGTGTGTTCTTCCCAGACAGATATCAGCCTTAATTTCATGGACTACACCAGGATTATCTTCCAGGAGTGCAGAATACAGTATTGTTTGTGCCTCTGTAACAGGTTGTGGATTGAGCAGATCACCCTGAGGGATAGGCTTAAACATGGTTACTGTTTTTTCATATTTAAATATCTGAACACATTAAAGTGTTCTGTGGTCTTTTAACCTGAAAAGTACCCATTTTAGCTCTTCCTGACACCTGTTGAAATTATTTTTCACGTCTCCAGTAGGGCGGGTGGCTAGAGGAGAGTGTTACATGTTTTATTCTTCTGTGGATTCAGACCTGCTTCTTTGTAGTCCTTGTGAAATAAGTTCCCTGCTTCTCTGCATGGAAGCTGGGTGTTTTGTCTCTCTGCACACCCTGCCTCTCATTTTATAGCTCCCGCATTTGTATTAGATGCTTTTTCAGAAAAAAAACAGTCACCAAAGGAAGAGTGACTTTCATAAACCGAGTCACCACAAATGGACAACATGGGGTTTCTTTAAAAAAATGGATATTTGTTTATTTATATTTATTTATTAGTGCTGGAATGTGGGTTTTTGAGTGTGGGCCCACTCATGCTATAGTGTACATATGGAAGTTAAAGGATAACTTTTTGGAGTCGGTTCTTCTCTACCATGATGGTGCTGGGAACTGAACTCAGGTCTTGCATAGCAAGTGCCTTTATGTACTGAGCTGTCTCACCAGACAGAAAATAGTGTTTCTTACTAGACTATTATTTTGGCACTAATCCCGGGTTGGTTGAAGAATCTAGAGCTTTTAACATTGGACAAGACATTAGAAGTTGTGGTGAATGATGGAGCCTGGTACAGCTGCTTTTGCAAAGTTCTTCATTCATTAATGACTTTTTGAGAGTGAACAGATGTTTCCAGCTGCTCATTTTGGTTCATGGCCCACTCAGCAATTGGTATTGTGGTCCGTGTATTTCTACACAATATGTATTGCATATGGTCTGATACATTAGGAAAAGAGAGAAAGTTATAACCACAGCGTCGACTCCCCTGCAGCGAGCAGCATGCCTGGAGCTTGTGGTGATTTCAGCATCACCAGAATGTGGATGGCATTACATCTGTTATGTGTAAAAAGTGCTAGGCAATTCTCCTCATTTATAATGTGGGAGGAAGGAGGTGCAGAAAGATGGGGCAATGAAAAACAGCACACAGTAGGAGAGCGTCAACTAAATGGTAATTTGTTAAGTTTTACTGCATCATGTAACACAGCGCTGTTGTTTCTGGTTTGCTTTATGAATCAACTGTGTGTGTTGTTCAGGGAGACAGGACGCTCTAAGTAGGCCTGCTCCTGCTCTGTAGAGAATGATTTTGTTGCTGTTGTGTCTAAGGGTTCTGTGGTATGGGGTGAACTCAGCAGTAGGGTAAGAGAAGGCCTCTGGCTGTTTCAGAACTTAACAAGACAAAGGGCAGGGTAGCAGAAGGCAGGAAAGCCTGCAGAAGCCAGAAGTGGCATAGGTCACATTCACAGAGGAAGCACAGAGGAAAAGCCCGGCAGATGGTGGGAAAACAGAGAGAACAGAGAACGATGCTGAAAGCCATCGCAGATGCCTTTCAGCCTTTAGAACCTTGAGTGCTTGCATCTTTTAGAAATGTAAGCAACTGCAACATTGTCTTTCCTTACATTCATTTTCATCCCTTTGGCTCTATCCTACTACCGAGATATATTTCATCAATCTCCACGTTTTCATTGCTTTTATATAGTACATGATTAATACCCTCTGCTGGAAAGCATGTACTCCTAAACAACAAAGCAACAAGCGTTTACAAATGTCTAGACATAGCCTTAAGGACAGAGAATTTAAATCAGCTTATAGAATTCATAGCAGGTAGAAACTCAGTATCCATGGAGATCTTTCCCAAGGTTCCTGAAGATACCAAACTCTGGTTACTCAAGTACATATTGTTAAATGGTGTCCTGTTTGCCTGCAGTCTATGCAAATTATTCAGGTACTTTGACTCATCTCTAGAGGATTTACAGTATCTGACACAATGCAAATAATAAGTGAATAGTTGTTGTACTATATTGTTTGTGGAATAATGACAAACAGAATTTTAAAGATATTTTTAATGGGGCTGGAGAGATGTCCCAGCACTTAAGAATGAGTATTGGTCTTACAGAGGACCCAAGTTTGGTTCCCATGTTTGGTGGCTCACAAATGCCTATATAACTTCAGTTCCAAGAGGATCCAACACCTCGGACCTCCAGCTATGGTAACTGTCTTCACAAGCACATTCCCACACATAAACACACACACACACACACATACACACACACACACACACACACACATTAGTGTACTATTGTTTAAAAGATTATACATATTCTCTTGGTTGGCTCACACATGAAGAGCTCAAAATTAAAAATGCTGAAACTCTCTATAAAGCTTGGGGGAGTGCCTGCCTCCACTCTGTTCTCCTCAGTTCTCTAGCTACACCTCTGAAGACTAAATTTTAGAAGTTCGTCTCTTATTTCAGAGTCAATGAGAATGGTTTTGGTTGGTTCTTGAGACTGAACTTTGATAAGTGGAGACCAGCGATGTGAAGCTTTTTGCAAGAAAGGGAAGTTGCAATATAAAGTTTGGTTTGGGTTTTGGTTATGGTAAAAAAAAAAAGTCTCTATAACCAGGTGTGCTGGAACATCCCTACAATCCCAGCACATCAGAGTCTGAGGCAAGAGGATGTTGTGTCCTTGGCTGGCTAAGCCAGCCTGGGCTACATGGCGAGGCCCTGCCTCAAAACCACAATAATAACAAAAATCTCTGGTCCTTGCTTAACAGTATTTTAAGACCTGCTGTTGCTGGACACTTTCAGACATTGGAACTGTGTGGGGTTCTTGTTGCCAACAGGACTTTTCTACCCTTTAGAGACCATCTACAGTCCCTGCCTTGTGGCCCCTCTTTTATCCTCAATGCCAACAGGAATAAAGCAAGCCTTTGGCATGCTTCCATCTCTCTTGTTCTCTGCTGATGGCAAAGATTCCCTCCTTTTGAAGAACTGTGATGTAGCTGGGTCCCACCTGAATAAAACAGGTAACCTCCCCATCTTAAAATCCTGGCCTTCATTGTATCTGCAAAATTATTTCCATTAAGCAAGCTGATTTTTGTGTATCCAGAGATTTGTCTGTGGACCTCTTCTAGACAGCACTTATCAAAGACACTAAGTAGAACAAATTCTATCTGGCATAATGTATCCAGCACCTCAGTTACAGTATACCAAGGTCAGATATTTCTACCAGGACCAACTGTTGATTCTCCTTTGTAATCACTTGTAGTCAGTGACCTGGTCAGTCTCCATTTCCAAATGCTAGCTGAACTAGACATAGGAAGTCTGAGTTACAACTTTGATTCTTTCCTGATACTTAAAGAATCCGGTACCTTCAAGCCCCAACAGGGTCCTTAGATTTTGCCAGTCATCAAGACTTTCTATTTAGAGGCAAAGTACTAAGTTCTAAAAGAACGTCAATAGCAACCTCCCAAGACTTCCAAAAAAGGACCAAATCTAGACTCAAGAAAAGAAAATAAATTCATAAAAACTGTGTGTAACCTAGAGTCACAGATTGCCAGGCCCAAATGTTTACAATTCCACTTCAAAATACCAGACTAGAGAGGACTAGGTCCAGAAGGAGATAGAAACTATACTTTTATATGACCTAAAATGTAAGTTGTTGTCACCTATTTAAAATGTACTGTAAAGGTGGGCATAGTGGCACATGCCTTTAACTGCAGTGCTCAGGAGCAGAGGGAGGGGAATCTCAATGAGTTCAAATCTATGAGTTCAAATGTCTACATGATGAGATCCAGGTCAGCTAGGGCTGTCTATATGCTCTGTTATATTTACTACAGGTATATTCTAAGCATAATGACCTGGGACCTTCCTTCCACAGGTGAAACATTTCCTTCCATAGTCACAGTTTACAGTGTTCAAAAGGTTAAGTCAGATAGCATTTTCCTAGCCTACTTTGCTAGGAGAGGTGCACTCTAATGCTTTCCTTATCTGAACAGTCACACGTGGCCAGTGTTTTTCAAGAGTAGATAAAACCATAAAAAGAGAAACAGAGAATCTATGCAGCTAGCTTAGGAAAGAAATAAACTCTGGTAAGATTTTGATTATGTGCCTATCAATATTCCAATAAATAACAGCATAGATTAGATCCTCCCTGCCTTATTGCCTCCATGTCTAGATATACTAGCATTCTTTCCCCCCATGAGCAGAACTGCAGCTGCGGACAGGTGAGCTATGGTCCCTGCAAGTCCTATTAAGGGAGTGAGTTTCAATTTGCATGAGAAAGTGATGCTCACATCTTCCTTCGGTTGTCCTGCCTTCTTTCCAACGTCCTTCACTTTTTCCTTCACTCTTCATTGCTCTCCAGTGAAAAACAAGTAATAACAGCATATTCCAACTTCAGCCGTCTTCCTTTGATTCAACATAGTTGGGAATGTAGCACCATATGCTATTTGGATAAACTCGGAAATACGAAGAATAACAAAATATTTTTGAGAAGTAAAAAGTGCTTTCTTAAATGCTTATATGGGGAGTAGGACTTGCCACCTATATATTAAAATATACAGTGAGGAGACTAGACAGACATTCTGATTGGGATATTTTAGTTACAAGTAATGTGAAGATTGGTTTACTGAGAAATTTCAGAGTTTGGAATGTGGTTAAATATGACCAGAGAAGTACATCTCTAGGGCTAGAAATAAAGTCAAGAAGAAAGCCTGATTAACTGACTACTCAAGATCCCTTTTAGAGGGATATCATTCAGCAATAAAGCACTTAGCACATGTGAAGCCTTGAATTCAATTCTCCAACACTAAAGAAAGGAAAGGCGAGGGAAAGAACTTTCTAAAAAAAGAATTATTCAGAGCATAGGAAAAGTTTATTGCAATTCAAAATAATCATTGAAAACATGGACATTTTTTTTCCTCTAGAAGGAATTTATCACTACGCGCTACAGTTGGGAATATTTGTGGAATCATGCTATTTCAAAAGTGGCTTTGAAAGAACGATCTCATTCTCAACACAGATGAGGATACTTCCTCTTATTAATATGTACAGAATAAGCACTTTTAAACATCAGCCAAGGGCATCTGACTACTGGCAAGACTGAAATTACAAGGGAGAGCTCTGTCTTTCTAACTCAAGGTCTTTTTCTATCTATGTTAACCTTATCTTTGCCAGCCTCAGCGTTCTCTATTACCTAATGATTAGGATTTAACTCCTTCCTGTTTCCATCTTCCCTGTTTTCTTGTATGCCTTCTTATTGTTTATTCATCTTCTGCGCATGAATAAGAATAACTTTTAAAGTGAGCTCATGCACAGAACTTTACTAAGAGTATGTGTTTTATTGGCTATTCACAGACAGAACTTCAGCTGGGCATGCTGCCTCGTGGGTGGTTGCAGCTTTCTTGCCCTGTGTTCTTGGAAAACTCACTTAGCTTCCCTAGCCTTGGATTTGCTCATTAATGAAATGGCAGAATTGGATTCTTAGTGTTTGCAGTGTTCCTTATGGCTTTTGGGTTTGTAGAAGGTCATTTTTCTTCCCCTCCCCCTGCTCTCTGGCATTTGCTTTTCCTATAGCCAGCTGTTAATCATTAAAAATGAAGATGGCACTCCAAGCAATGTCTAGCTGTGAGGACAGGATCTGAATGCTTCCATTTAGAACTCTAAATCAGTCTACATATCTTGCGAGACAAAACAGGAGGAGGGGGGAAGGGGCTTTAATTATACTATACTTGAAATAATAGATTTGCATTAAAATTGCATTTTTCTACACCTCTGGAAAATTACAATGTAGATGAGATAAATACAGCCTTGTATTTAAATTAAGATTATCTTTAGGCTGCTAATCTCATTTGTTGTTCAGCAATTTTAATTCAAGTCAAGACTGTGTAATTAGTGCCTTCAGCCAACTGACATTCCTTGCTGCTTCGCAGCTGTAGTTAATGCTGTTAAGACAAGGCTACTTGAGTGGAAAGTGTAAGTCAACATACTGAATTATTAAAGGTGGCTCACATCAAGGGACACTCCTCATGCATGCTGATGTTCTGATAAAAAGCCTCTATACCATCATGCCCAGTGAATATTGCCCCCTTTTAAACCGTGAGAAATTAGTGAGATTTTATTCTTATAGCAAACATACTAAGGTGAACAGTGCCGGAAGACATCTTCAGCTTGAAACAAGTGGAGAATAATTTAACTTAAAATCACATTATAAGTGGATGCAACTGTTTTGTTTTATTCTCCACACTAAAGTCTACAGGTGTGTGTCTGTGTAGAATGAACGTTGTCAGTGGGCTGGGGGACTGAGCACCTGAATACTCACGTAAAAACAGCCTGATGGGCAGGAGAAATGACTCAGCATCTAGAAGTGCTGGAGTTTGGTTCCTAGCACTGACATAGGGCCACTCATACATGCCTATGACTCCAGCTTGGGAGGATCTGAGGGCCTCTTATGGCCTTCTAAAGCATCTGAATGCTCTTGTACATACTCACACACAGGACCATACATATACATAAATAAAACACAAAATTTTAATAGAGTCTGAAATTATCTGCAGATGGTAAAATACATTAAGAAATTCACAAGTAAAAGGTGATTTTTTAAAAATTTGAACTGACTTGCCTTTATTTAATCACTTATCCCTCCATATTTTGACTCCACCTGTTCAATTTTTTTATTATGGTATGAGTTGCTATTCTATGCTTTTCTGGGCTATTCTTTGTTCAGAAACACATCTGCCCTAGAAACTTGGTCAACAACATTGTGAAGAAACCATCCTAAGTTTCTGTATTCAGATTTTATGTCTAACATACTCAAGATACCAGGCAATCTTTTTGTTACTTGTAAGAACAAAAATGTGTGTTAATGCATATTTCCAATCTGTTTTAGTTATATAAGTTCACAATATTAACATATATATTTTTAATTGACAACATGGCTATATATCTCTATGCATGTGTATACAGATATATGAATATTATACTTTAGATTCCCAACTTGAAGATGAAGTTATTTTCAGAATTCAAATTCCAGCACATTTCAATTTCTGGTACCTGCTGATGTCTTTAATGAAGAAACTGAATAGTTCAGGGTCCTTTATGTATATTAAATTCCTTGAGAACAAAGGCTCTGTCTAGTTTTTATCCCTTTTAGCAATTAGAATTCCTTTACTTCAAGTCTTTCAGTATATGTTGAATTTAGTTTTATGAGTGGTTGAAAATTTTTTTCTAATGTATGAATATTCGTTCAATTTTATGGTTCATATATTGAATTCACTGCATCTAATTTTGTCCATTCCATTACAAATATAAGCATATTTATGGACAAATAAGTTGCCTATTTGGAGTAAAATGTATAATTCTAGGGAAATATTAGCATTATAAATTTGACTTGCATGTCCCAGGAAGAAAAAATATCAAATTAGCACATAGAACATATTCATACAGTATTTTGGTTTATGACTCTTGATCTATCAAATTGAAAGTTAAATAAAATTATTCCATTTGATCAAGAATATAATTTGTTTATTCTGAAAAACCAAGTCAAATTCTGCAGTCTATTTCTTCTCACTGACCCTGAATGACTTGTAGAGATAAGCAGGTATAATGGCCCATCCAAACTCACAGTGGAAATCCAAAACTTCTGTTAGAATTTAAAGTAGACTTTAATTTGAGTAGACTATAAGAAGTACTCAGAACATCAAGGACAACTTATTTGCTTTTGTAAAGAAGCAAGCCGACCATGGAGGAAACCTGTGTCTTCCCCAGCACTCATGAACCACAGTGCAAAAGATATTTTTCATTTTTTGCAATTGGCATAGAAGTGGTGTTGCGTTGGAAACCACAGGTTACAAGAGAACTGTGTGAAAGACAAGGTTCTCACATTTTATACCAAGACCTCTACATAATCCTGAAAAGTAGACTTATTGCATAATAAAATATTAAATAAAAAAACACTGTTCTACTGAATATTAGTAAATAAATTTGTGTATTTGGTGGAATATGAAACGCATATTTGAACATGTCATTTTAACATGCCTTAGTTATTTTGTTAATGAATATAATGATGAATTTTCCTAAATGGGAGCCTGTTTAAAACATGCTTTCAGAGAAAGGTTGTAAAGCAGACAAAGCTTCTTTTGTTGCTATCCGGAGATAGCTGGGTCTTCTAGTTTACTGAGGTTAGGGTCTCATAGTTGTCATCTGCTGATTTGCTACTCCCAGTGTCTGAGGCTAATCCCATTCTTATTTATAGGAATTGTCAATGGATTGCAATCGCTATTTCAGACAGTTCAGTATGTGGTCATCCATGTTATTTCCTCTAATGACTGTGTTATACCTTATACTCAGTCACAGAAGCTTGCACTTTATATCAGAGGCCTTATTATAATCTCTTTTTTAGAAAATGGATCTCTGTTTAATGACTATTACCTGGATCATCTTGGCGCTGCCAGTTTTCCATCAGCTAGTATTTACTGAGCTGTACTTTGATTTAAATTTTTATTGACTAATTTTGTGTTTTTTCGTGGACATTTTCAGAAAGATTATTCTTTCTGGACTTCTCAGAAGCTACCTGCTACCATGTCTGGCTAAATCAAAACCATATCTCTCAGAATGTCTCTGGCAGTCTCATTGGCTTCCTCTTTGCCATTCATCCCAAAACAGTCTCCAGTTTCCAGAAGTTGATTTTAAAAAGGAAATTGGATTGTGTGTCATTCCTACCCAAAAGCCGTCCTATGGCTTCCCAGGTCTTTAACATGATTCATTAACATCCTAAGTAACCTAGCCCAGATCCATGCATTTGTCTCTTACTAACAGTCCCTGATACTCAAATCCGCTGGCCCTTTTCTTGTTCTATAGCTTGTGCACACACTATTTCCCATGACTGACATCCTCTCCTTTGTAAACTTCAGCCAGTAATTCCTAAATATCTTTCAGGTCTCTATGTATAGGTTATTACTATTATTTTCTCACTGAGATCTCTAAGAACTCATCACTAATTATTCTTGTACATCTATTTGATTTAATGATTGCTCAGATAGAAGGGTCAAAATAGATAGGGCTATGTCAATTTGTTTTCCGCACTGGATGCTCAAATCTTACAAATTGCCTCACCTGTAGAGTAGATTAGCTGGCAGATTTTGTGTTTAGATGATTAAATGAAGGGCTGGAAAAATGACTCCTGGATGAAGAGCACTGGCTTTTCTTACAGAAGATCCAGCTTTGAATCCCAGCACTTACATGGTGACTAATAAACATTTGTTAATTCCAGTTCCAGGGAATCTGATGTCCTCTTCTGCACTGCATGACACAGGTGCACTTACACACATGCAGGCATAACACTCTTGCACATAAATTAAAAATGAAAAATAAAACCGATTTTAAATGATTAGATGAACAGATTATCTGTTGAGATGAAATGTATTCTATTTTGCATCTCCTAACCACAATCTTTAATTCATTACAGTCAAATTCCATGTGAATCAAACTAATCAGCATGAGTTAGCTTGAGTCCTTATAGTCCTTAATATAAGGCAGATATGATGATTCTGACCTTAAAATCAAGAGTAGATGGACTCCAAATATATATAATGATTTGTTTTAGCCATAGAACCAGTCACAAGGAAGTCCGAGTTCTACTCTGAGCCTATTTGACAAAACAACAGCAACAAAAACTCTAAGATTTAGAGTATAAGAGAATGAGAATATTTACCAAAAGGACGATTGATAGCTTGTATGTTTAATGTTTGATGTTTGATGTTACTGCCACTCATGCACAAGGATCAAGCTCATTAGAGCTGATTAGAAAAAATAAATAAATAAATAAAAAAAATAAAAACTGTGTCATGGCCCTCTGTTGCATGAAGGAGCAAAAGGACACAATGACCAAGGCATAGAGAATAAGAGCCTATAGAGTCTGGTTCTTTGGACAGGACTCCTATATTGAACTTCACCCACCCAGGGCTCAGAGACCATTGCAGAAGAGGGCGCAGAAAGATTGTAAGAGCCCGGGAGCTGGTGCATAACTATATGGAAATAGAGTCTTACAGGCTCCTGGGTCCTTGCTCATATGAACCTACAGCAAAGGTGTCAGTATGCACAAGACCCATACAATCTCAAGAAGACAAAAACCCAGCATAGAACTGTGGAGATGGACAGCAGGCCCCAATCTTAGCCAAAGAACTATTGGTAGCTGATTACTGATGGATGAGGAAGAACTGATCTTCTTAAAGGGAGGGACTCTATTTAGGCTGACTATCTCTTGCAATAAGGATGTCTGTGGATACTAACTTGACTTGATAGATCTTAACATAAATGACAGAATGCATTTATGTTAGTGTAAATGACATAATCCAGTGGGAGGGGACTATGAGAGGGTGCCAATGGGGAAGAAGGTATAAAGATGATTCAGATGTTCTGTGTGAGATACATGAAATTCAGTAAAAAATTTACAAAGAAAAGAAAAACAATGAACTCTTGTAGAAGTATAACTGAGGCAAAGTCTACAATAGAATCACCATTGTTAAAATTCAAGTATGACACTGAAACCTCTACAACACCCCAGGAAGTTAGCTCGCCAGTTACATCATGACTGTCTTCTACTTATACCCTTGTTTGAGGTCTTTACTCTTTCAGATTTATAGGAACAGGGAGACTTCAGAAAGGGGCTTGCTTTCAGACTGATTAAATTCTGGACAACAATGTCCAGGAGAAGGTGAAAGGAATTAGTATCAAGGAGGCTAAATTAGTGAAATGAGTACAAGCCAAGCACTGATCAAATATAAAGTATTATTAGCAAGAGAGGTAGACTTCGTTGGTGAGATCTATACTCACCCCTCTGTCTTTATGAGACAGCCTCTTACTCTAATCCTTTTTAACATTTTGCTTTTTAGTTTTCAATGTGTGAGACTGTTTTTAACCAATCAAATTAGAATCAAATTTGCAAGTGAAATGCCACAATATAGAGCAATATATTCTCTCCTGAAGTTGAAATATGAAATGTCTCTTTGCTGAACTCACTAATTTTATGACCCCATCCCAAAGTGCTTGGAACAGGATTTATGTCAATTTTATCCACGAGGCTTATTGCCCATGATGTCATCGCTCCTTATTGTGTTTACTGATTTATTTCTCAGATGCTCAACATCAGTTTTGTTTCATCTCTTTTCTCCAATGGGTGGATCTGTCCTTTAGAACTTCATATTTCACAGGAATCATGCCAAACTCTTCAATCTAGAAAAGTCAAGGCAATCACAGCAATGATGTTGTTTTAACTGCCAGTTCTAGCTGTTTGGTTAGCAACTTGAAGCGATGATCCTCAAAATGAAAGCGAGTTAAAACTAAAACCATTTTAAGATACATTATGATTTTTTTGTGCCATGGAACCTTCTTGTTTCAACTTAACCACAATTTCTAGTCTCTGTTTTCAGTATTTCAATCAAATTAAAACAATTACTCTAGGTTTCAGTGATCTGTTATAAGTCTGCAATTATATACAATTTTTTTCCAGAATTAGAAATGCATCTGCGGTAACTGTATCTGAGAGCCATAATGAAGGAATGAGAAAGTCATTTCAAAGAAGGAAGGCATGTGACACCATCTGAAGAATTCTAGAGGGCTTAAACCATTTCTCGGGGCAAACTCTGGTATCATTTATTCTGGTCAGACTGAATTTGCTTAGAGTGGGCCATCCTAGGACAACTTGCTGCTGATTAGGAGAGTAAAGTGTTGCTGAATGTGATCAGATATTGTCCCATGGGACAGGCACATTGTCAGAAGGAGGCAGGGCTGTTACCTTCCAACCTACTCAGAAAAAAATATCAAAGTGAGATGAGGATCTGAGAGATCTTAGCAGGCCCTTGTCCCTCTGTCTGGAAAGTCACCAGGGACTCACACAACATCTCTCCTAGCATCATTGGGGCTAAGATTTAATATTTTACCATAATGTCTCTCTCAGGCACTTAAGGAAATAAGCTTTATCATTTCTGAGTTTCCTTGGGTATATGCAGAAAACTAATTCCTTAAATGCTTAAAGACATTTTCAATATTTTAAGCAACACGGCAGCCAATTCTCTACCTCTGACTACCATCTGCTTTTCATTTATAAATTTATTTTATTTTATATGCATGAGTGCTTACCTGCATGGAATGTAAGTACACCAATGTTGTACAATGTCTGTAGAGGCCAGAAGAGGACATCAGATCCCATGAGCAGGAGTTGAGGATGGTTGTAAGCTACAATGTGAATGCTGGGACCGAAACTCAGAACAGTCAGTGCTCTTAACCACTGAGTCATCTGTCAGCTCCTACCAACTGGTTTTAGAGTTAAGAATATCCAAAATAAAAATTACTCAACAGCACTTTCTCATTTTTTTCTTTTTTGCCTTTAAAAGAAGAAAGACCATCAGTATTCCTTAATTTGCCTTGACAGTGTATTGGGCATTTTTATACCAAGTCATCTCTGTTATTCTCTTTGTGCAGAGCGGAAAAAACTTTCACGGTGATACCCTAGAGCCAATACAAATGTAGGAGACTCAAAGTTCCTTAATTCCTCTGTCTATGGATTTATCTGTGGTCGCTCTGCTGCACTAAGAATTGATATCCATAGTTCACTTTAAATTATCAGACCTAATTCCACCTTGTATGTACACACATGTGTTGCATGTGAACAATGCATGAATGTAGTGAACCAACCTGAGAGTTTTCCTGTAGCTTTTCCCTTTATATCTTTGGATAGGAGTTATGCTACTAGAAGAAACAACTAGGAATATAATTCCCAGGGGAGGCATTTCTGGTCAAAACACGGGTTTAACAACCTTTGTATTTAAGAATATTTTGTCATGTTTTACAAGATCCACAAGATTTTTCTTGGTAAAGCATTCGGTAAACATGCCACACTTCTTCACATTTCAGAACGTGCAGAAACAATGTAGTTAAGGTATATTCATTCTCCTTCTGAGTTTCTTTCAGGAGATGATTTTGCTGAGTCGTTGTTTCCATAATTGCCCAATTTTCTTTTCTCTGTTAAACACTAATTAAAGAAGGAGCCAGGAGTGCCACCTTTTGGGAGACAACATTAATCTCCTACCCTCTGTATATTTTAATGAGGCTAATTTATCCCGATTATCTACTCTTCACCACCCTACAAGGCAAGTTAAAGCATTCTTGCCTCTCCCTTTTCTTCTTCTGTTGCCTATCTGTGTCCTATTTTCCTGCTGTATGACATCCACAGACACTGCACGGCCTTGTTTACATCTTCCTTCTGCTCTAAGCAGGATCTCCACAATCCTGAAATTGACTCCTCTTCCTCTTCCTCCCCTCCTTCAACTGCTCAGTAAAGCTTTCTTCTCCGAGCTGTCAATTCTCTACATGTCTCTGACCAGCCTATGGATCAAATGATCACCTAGCATGTGCCCAGAAATAGGGCCTCAGTTCTCAAAGGCATTGACCTTGGTCTTGAAAATAGGAGTAGTCTGAAGAGGAAACCCTCTTCCACGGGTAATGATAATCAGATGTGGCACAGCCAACACAGAATAGAGGATGATGTCCGAGAAACGTGGAAGATGAGTTCTCACTCTAGCCTAGGAGCAAGAAGGCTTCCTTTGAGTGTCTGATATTTCCTGTGACTGGATCATCTGACAGACAGACAAATGGGTTGAATCTCAGAGTTCATTTTTATCAATAGAAAATGTCATAGTCAATGATATTGACTTTCTTCACATCTCCATTCCACAGCTCGATACAATTCTCATTAAGAGAATGTTACAAGGCACTTTGAAATGTCTGTATTAAAATAGTATATTAATAAAAATAGAGCAAAGCCCAACTAACTAAACCAGGCACAAGCTCAGGAGCAAAGAACTTGGCTTCTAGGCACTAAACAAAGAGCTGCCTAAAAGACCTGAGCTGCTTGCATTGGTTTTTAAAGACTTCATAATCTTTCATAAGGTATATCACACCCAATAATGATATTTTTGGCTTTATAATATTCTGCACTATTAGATTAGAAAGAACCAAACCTAAAGGACTTGAGAGTTCTTTGAAGAAGTGTTATCTTTACCCTTTGTGGGCGGGGTGACTAATACTTGACTAAAGACACACACACACACACACATACACACACACACTCACACATATACACAATATGTAAGGGAAATTAACAAATCATGTGTACAGAATGAAATCGACCTGCGGAATAAAACTTACAGCAGATACTCAGCAATCCCAGTGCCTCTCATTGCTGCTGCCCCTGTGTGCTAAAACTTATTTAATGAAACTATAGTTCAAAAACTGAAGAGACTGGGTGACTTGTAGTAGAAAAGTAGCAAAAAAAAACAATAAAACAGGATTATATGAAGCACGATTGTTGCCTTAGCAAAGACAAAATTCAAGCAGGAAATGACTGGTTCTGTGTAACACTAGATTCCCATGGTTTTTATTGGTTTACTTGCTTGCTCCTGTGAACTTATTATCTTTTCCAGTTTCCCAGAAAGCAAACCTACTGAGACATTTCTGGAATACTTAAGGCATAAAAGTGCAGATGACATAGAATTCATCTGCGTGTGTGTGTGTGTGTGTGTGTGTGTGTGTGTGTGTGTGTGTGTATGTATATAGCACTTTGTTAAAATTGGACCCTTTGTAATTTTCTTTATTATTTTATGTGTATGAGTGTATTGCCTCCATGTATGTAAATGTACCTCGGTCATGCAATGCCACTGGAGGATGTCAGGAGAGAACATCATCAGATCCCCTGCAACTAGACTTACAGATGGCCGTTAGCTGTCATGTGCAGGGTAGGAATTGAACCTGGGTCCTCTTCAAGAGCAGCCAGTGCTCTTAAACACTGAGTCATCTCTCCAGTTCCACTTTTTATAATTTTCTAAGAAAGAAAAAATGCTTATTTAAAAAGCCAAAATTCTGACATTGTGAATATAAATAATTGACACTAAAAGGTTTTTTAATTGACTAACTACAATGAATTTAAGACATATTTATAAATTCTCTATATAGATAAAGTGGCTTTTGGTACAATTTTCACGTTACAATGAATTACATTTTGTTTACCTTTCTTGTCATGGTAATCTGTTTTAAGTGTTTTCTTTTCATACTTACCACAAATAATCTGACTCACCCTTGTTTTTCCTAATAATTATCAGCATAGATCTCTTAGTCATATTGAAACCTATTATTTTCATGTTCACAACACTGTAGAATATAGACTTGAAGGTTCACAGCCATGTCTTTACAGGTGAAGTATTGGATGGACTCTTCAAGAGAAGATGTTTATTCTTAGAAAGTGATTTAAAACGTGATTCTTATCTAAACATTTTTGTACATACCCCAACGTATCTCTGGTTTTGTGTATAGCTTAGTGGTTTGGATGTTCACGACACTGGGACTTAGAAGAATCTGAAACCTGTTCAGTATTGTGAACTGAATATGCTATGTGACTCTAATACATATATATCTATACCTACATATATATTATACTGTCATATATACTGTTATAAATATATAAATTATCTCATCATGTCACCTTTGATGTGCCTAATAACTGCAGAATCTGTTTCTACATTCAAGTGTTTGATCATGCTTCCACAGAGACAAAACAGAAGAGTACAGCTGTACACAGTAAAGAGAGAACAGTTATGCATCTAGGGAGTGATTAGGGACTAGGCTATGGTAGTTATGTTAAGGGTTTTGTCCTCTGTTACTCATATCTTGCATTCACCAGGACCTTAGCCATCCCTCCTGCCTTTCCTTCTCCCATCCTGAGTGGTATTTTGGCTGCTTTTAAAAGTTTATCACATTTCTTCCTGAAATCATTCTAGTTGATAGGTCTATTTGTTTTTCTATTAATCACCAATGAATCACCCATAACCGACTACTTCTGAATGCATACTTTATTCTTTTTCGGCCATACTGTTCAGAAGCTGGCCTGGAGAAAGTCTGAGGCCCTCCCCTTGAGTGGATCCCTAATACTAACTAATGAGGAATAAAAAACATCATGGCACCTGAAGACTCCTGTGTTCTAGGTTGGAGGGGTTGTCTCAGAATCTGATGTTTACTGCACCATATGTGGTTCAACAGGATTGCTTTGTAATCTACTTGGTTTTTGAAGCCCAGTTTCGCCTCTTATTAAGCCAAAAAAGGAACTATCCTAAGTGGCCTTGTAAAATGAATGAAGAAATATTTTAATATCTCTTTAATCCACCCTGATCCATCTTACTAGTCAAAATTTCATTACAAAACAATTTATTAAAAGAGCGTGTGTGTTTTGTCAATACGAAGAGAGGGAAGTGTGGTAAACAAAGAATTCCAGATAGAGTGAAATGGGAGTGACATCCACAGAGAAGTCAGCAGGACTCTTGCGAAGAAGTGGGATTTATGCTGAAGGGCAAGGGAAGGTCAGGTTTGATGTGCTTTCAATGTGAAAAGGAGTTCAAGCAGGAAATGACTGGTTCTGTTTAACACTAGATTCCCATGGTTTTTATTGGTTTACTTGCTTCTAACAAAGTAGCTGGCAAAAAGATGCTGGCAGTCAAAGAAGGCTTCTTAGTCATAATCTACCCCAAAGGTGGGGAGTGTCAGGAACAGGGCTGTGACCCTACAGATGAGCAGTCATGGAGATGTGAAGGGCAGCTGAGGAGTAGAACTCGCATCACTTGGAGACTAATTGGTGTGGAACACGAAGAAGCTGGGAGAAGACACTGAGTTCAGTCTGGGACAAGTTGAGCTAGAGGGCACACTGGCAAAACGAGTGATTTTGTGTAAGAGTGTGCAGTGTAGGAGAGCGTAGGGCTGGAACGCAAGGCACTATGACTGAAATAAGGCACTGGGGTCTTGGCTTGGTAAGAGTCCCCAAGTAGAGAAGAGCTTGGAGGACAGACCTCTGGGAAAGGAAACTGAGAGAAGAGCCAGACACCTGAATGGAGAACCTGGGGGAGTCATGGGAGACAGGCCGTTAGCAGCAGTAACCCATGAAAGGAGAGCAGATAGATACACATGACTAGGCAGACAAACAGCAGCTTCCAGTGTTTGCAGTGAGCAGTCTTTGGCGAGCTCCTCACTGTATTGCAAGCATTTACAATGAAAGCAACTGTCACAACAGAGGCACTGATGGATTCCTAGGGTTCTGGCTGAGTAGGTTCAATGAATAATACTTTGCTTGCTGAGAGGTTCACTTCAGGTAAACCAGTCCGTCTCTGAGTATTTTTACCTCCTCAAAGTATTGATGCAATTAGAAATTCTGCATCCTTGTCTTTAGACCCAAAAAACATGTAGGGCTCAATCCAAGGTGCCATCCCTAAGAACACAAGCCTCAGGCCTGACCATTATGTTACTTTTCCTCCGTTCTAATGTCTATTTTATTGAGTTTTGTGCATTTCATAATATATCTTAATCAAATTTAGAATCTGCATCCCATCTGCAACCCCTCCATTCCCCACCACTGGATTTCATGCATTCTGCCATGTATATTAAGGCCTATCGGCTCAAACATTTATACCTGGATGTTCCCTTGGTGCAAGTTCATCTGCTGGAGTCCAGTCAGCCTATCCAGAGATACTCCCTTAAAGAATATCAATTCTCCCTCACCCCACAGTAATCACTTGCCACTAGTTCTTCTGCTAAGGTCGGTGTCTCCTGCCCAATTCCCAAGTTCTATGCTGAATTTTTGTCTGACTGAGTCAGCATGGGTCTTGTGCATGCTGTCACCATTGTTGCAGGTTCATATGAGCAAGTCCCCAGAGGCCTGAAAACCTGTTTCCTTGTGCTCATGCACCAACCCTGGCTTCTATGGTCTTTCCACCCACCTCTTCCACAGTGCTCCCCGAGCCATTGGTACTTGAGCTTTAATATAGGAGTCTATCTAGGAATACCCATTCTGCAGTCTCTTATTCTCTACACCTTGGCCAGTGATGACCTTCTCTATGCATTACACTCTGTTGCATAAAGCAGCTTTGCTGCTGAGAGTTGAGGGATTTGTTAGTAGTCTCTCTACCCCGTGCTCCACTGTATTCCATGAGCCTTAGGTGGAGAGGTTCCATTGTAGATATGTCACAGGGATGGGCGTCTCTCAGACATATATTCTCTGTGTATGACCACTGTGGAACTCTGTAATAGTCTCCATCTACTGCAAAAATAATCTTCTTTGATGGGTGCTGTGCTTGTCTATAAACATAGGGATCCATATTTAGCATATAGTAAGAAATTTCATTTGTCTGGAGATATAACGGAGATAAGGCTTCCTCTAGAATCTATGACTTCGCAGGGCATGTGTATTTGGCTATGTTTACAGTGTTACCCATGAGTTCCCTCACAGTGAGTGGGCTTTAAGTCCAGTTGGATAGCTGCCGATTACCCCTAGATAAAAGCGCCACTACTGCAATGCTATAGTTTGCTGTGCCAGTCATTGTTGTGTTAATTTGGCTTTGAGGCCAGGGTTGAACCATTGTTTTTCTCCATTAGCAACTTGCATTCTATCCTCTGGGACTATAAGAGCTAGTCTTTAGAGAGGAAGGTTCCAGGTCAATTCCAGCTCCTTGGCTGTGTCCAAAGTAAGTCCTACCTTCAGCACTGGAGTCTTACCTTCAAGTTCTGGGAGATAATCAAGGGCTGTGGCAATAGCCTGCATTATTTTGGGAATACCTTGCCAAACAACTCAAAGATATTTTCTCCTGCCCGGTACTGTGTTTCTTGTTACATTGTCTATGCATTTATGTTTCTTGTTACATATATATATATATATATATATATATATATATGCATTTATGTTCAGATATTGTATATGTATTTTTCAGGGAGGTTTTGAGCTAATAATTTTCCCTCTGGCTTTTCACACTGCTTGAGTTTTATTTATATCTCCTCTTTCCTTGTCTAGCCTCCCTCATCCTTCCTCAGTTAAAGGATTCCCATTTTCCCTTAATCATACCTGTCTTCCATAATCCCCTTCTCTTGAGCTCCTTCTTTCCTTTCACCCCATGGTTCACTGTATGCTCCTCTCTCCTTCCCTGCTGAATAACGTATCTCCCCATGTCCCCTTTGGTAACATCTGTTTCCTGCTACCCCCTCTCTTGGGCTCTTTCTTTCCCTTTCCCTCCATGTTTCCTTTCCATTTTCCTGGTTCCTGTTGTAACTTCAGGATACATAATCTCACATAAGAGATTGGTGCAAAGAGTCACAAATGAGGGAGAACATATATGAAGCTTCTTTTTCTGAGTCTGTGTTATTCCACTTAGAAAAAACAGTTTTTACTTCCATCTGTTTACCTGCAAATTTTATGGTTTTGTCTTTCTTCTGAGCAGAACCCCATTGTGAAAATGGGGTTGAAACCACAGTTTCATTATTCACTCGTCAGTTGAGGGACATTTCTTAGCTATTGTGAAAAGAATTGCACCAAAAATGGATGTACAAATGTCTCTGCAGTAAGATGAGTCCTTTGAGTATATGCCCTGAAGTGATATAACTGAATCATATGGTAGATTCAATTTTAGCTTTTTCAGAGTTCTTCATTCTCCTTCACATAGTAGTTGGATGAGTTCGAATTCCCACCAGCAGTGAATGGATGGTCCCCTTTGTCCACATCCTTGCCAGCATTTGGGTGTTTTGTTCTCTTGTTCTTAACCAATATGACTGGGATAAGACGGTAATTTTGATTTGGATGTCCCTAATTACTAAGGATGTTGTACACTTTCTGAGGTGTTTCTTAGTCATTTTTATTTCTTCATTTGAGAACTCTGTGTTCAGATTCTTAGCCCATCTTTTTATCAGGTTGTTTATTTCCTTGTTTCTTTGTTTTTGAATTCTTTGTATAATCTGGGTATTATTTATCTGTTAGATGTGTGGCAGGTGAAGATTTTCTCTCCCTCAAAAGGTTTCCTCTTCACTTCCCTTTGTTGTTTCTTTTACTGTACTGAAATTGGGTGCACCAGAGTTTGGTGCATGTGCATTCATGATTGTAATATATTCTTTCAGCCTATTTGTGCATGGGAAATTCCCATTCTTCTTCAGCTATGACAATTTTTCCAGGTGAAGTATTCTGCGGTGGCATTCATGGTGATCTAGGGTTGGGAATTCTTTGGTCCAGGCTCTTCTGACTTTCATAGTTTGCATTGAAAATTCAACTTAATGCAGATGGGTTTTCCTTTATATATGACTTGTTTTTCTCTAGCAGCTTTGAGCATTCTCTCTTTGTTTTGTATAGCTACGGTTTACTATATATGCTGTGGGGACGTTCTAGTCTGGCCTTCACTAATTGGTGCTCATGTGCTTCTTGTATCTGTAAAGGTGTATCTCTTCCTAATTTGGTGAAGTTTTCTTCTACAGTTCTGTTGAAGATCTGATCAATGAATGCCATTAACCTGAGATTCTTCTCCTTTCTATATGCTTCTGCCTATGCTGCAGAGATTTGGTCTTTTCATAATGTCCCACAATTGCTGTTTGCTTATTTGTTTTTTTTTTTTTCAATTTTTCATAGTCTTTGCTTGAGAAGTCCGGTTCTTGAACATTGTCATCCAATCTTGACATTCTGTTCCCAATTTTGTTCATTCTGATTGTGAGGCTTTATCCTGTTTTTTCAAATACACCTATTGAATTTTTCAGTTGCATCTTCATTTTGGTTTGGGTTTTCATCAACATTTTTATCTCTTTTTGTCAATTCATTTTTCAAGTCCTGAATTTTTGTTATTTCATTCTGCTGTACATTTATATTTTTTTTAACTCAGTCATGAATTTATGCCTATCCTTTTCTAGTTTGTTCATGTGTTCTTTAATTGCTTGGATCATGTTTATGATTGTTCTTTTTAAAAACTGCATCCTAGGGTTCCTCTGTGTGTTGGGTCTAACAAATTAAGCTGGAGAATGCAGTTGGACTGGATGTAGGGGACCAGGACACCTATTTTTCTTCATACAACTTTAACCAATGTCTCTAAAATATTCAGCAATATTGTCTATAATGTTGAATAAAGATATTGTCCACTGTGCTAATGATTCAGAATTATAATTAATAGGACACAAATTTCACCAATGATAAGTCACTTCTAAGACATTGCACAAAGACCCTGATGCTGATTGAAGTGTGTCTAGGAACTTTTGCTGGTGAATTATTTTGATTATTTTTATGTCCTTCAGTGGAACTGAAACAGAAAAAAACACACAATGTCTTACTTTCTTTATGGATGATAATATTAAACCTTAAAACCAATAGTGAAGAGGAAGAAAGCCAGCAATGACAAAGTGAAACACTGACATATTCCTGATACATGAAAATGTCGTTTAGAGATGATATTTGTTTAGCTAGATCAGAGCCTCTTAGGGAAGTTTTATTCTGTTTCAAAATTGGGAATCTTCTGTAGAATTAAAATTGGGGTTTTATTCTCATCTAAATCTTTTCATCATAGTTCAGACTCTCCCATTAACACCAAACATAAGAACAGCAAGAGGCCAGGTATGTTGGCACACACCTTAAAGCCCAGTGTTTAGGAGGCAAATGCAGGCAGATCTCTGTGAGACTGAAGCTAGCCTTGTCTACATAGCTAGTTCTAAACCAACTGGTACTACAGGAAGACCCTGTCTCAAAAAGCCAAATAATAAATTAAATGAATAAAAATCTAAAAAAGCAACAGTATGTTACAGTATGCCATCAAGGCATTTTGTATATGTGGTTGTACGTGTCTTCTGTTCCACTAAAGAACCTGCAAATTATTTCAATCACTTACTTCAGCTAGCAATCAGAGCAAAGTTACACATGATTAGAATACGTGCAAGAAACAAGAACAATAGTATATATACATATAGATAGATAGATTTATAGATAGATAGATAATGTATTGTTGCTTTTTCAGATTTCAAAAGTGTTTGAACACATAGTTATAATATTGAAATATTTCCAAAATTATAGCTGAGAAAAATAATTGTTCCCCACAATCCCATATCCAGAGGTAAAAGCTATTATCATCTATCTGCTGGGGGTAGTTTATGGAAGATTTTCCCCATGTGAGGATCAATACATTGTGAATATACATTTGAAATAATGTCCTAGTCATATAGTCCATTTTCCAATTTTGATATTATTCCTAATTCGATCACTCTATCAGTATGCAGAAGCCAGTTTTTGAAATGACTTTAGTTTTCCATGTTGAATTCAAACCAGTACTGCTCTGAGTATATTCTTTGTGATATTTAACTAAGGAAAACAACAGTAATTGATAATATTAATAATTATTTATAATTATTGAATGTGTCTTCACAAAAGTCCCATGTTGAAACTCTAATTTCAGGGCTATGGTAACAGAGGGTGGACTATCTTAGAGTATTCAGGCCATGAGAGAGCCCTGATGAATGAACTCACTGTATTTATAAGAGGCAACAGAGCTCTTTTCTGCCATGCGAAGGTTCAAAGAGAAAATAATTATCTGCAACCCAGAACTCACTGCATTTGTTGCCTGATCTTAGGTTTTCAGTTTCCAGAGTTTCTGTTAAAAAGCCACCTAGTCTGTGGTTCTTTGTTACAGCAACCCTGAGATTAAGAGAGGCCTTTGAAGACATCATAGGAGAAACATCTGGGGAAGGTATAGCTTAGCCTGAAAACTTTCCATTTCTTAGTGGTTTCACAAAATGTTAATGACCTGCTTAATTTCTACGTAGCTTTGGGAGCAAAATCAAAGTATTGCCTATAGAGAGAGAGAGCCAGTTTTATATGGATCTCCATATCTGTTGCTCTCTGGCAATTTTAGGAATCCAATGCCTTTAGACAACCTCAGACTGCAGCTCTGTGGTGCATCATTGGTATAATTCTATGCAAATTGTTTAAACTCTCTAAACCTAGATGTTCTCACTGCACATAATACATGTCTTGCAGAGGATTAAACAAAAAAATGTAGAGTGTAGAGTCACTTTCCCAGTAACTGACCTATTCAATGATACTGAAAGCCATCGGTCTTCAAGAAATGTTACTGACTTAGTCCCCAAGTCTAGCCTTGCTTTGGGGGAAGAATGACTGTTTTTTTTATCCTTGTTTGTATATTAAGATGTATATGTTGATTACCCATTACAATTCATCCTCTCAAAGTGTTTTCATAACGTCTGTGACTTCATACAGAGTAAAGTATTTTTCTAAATATGAATGTCCTCACATGACACCAAGTATCTACAGGTTGTTTCTTTCACCTCCTTTCATTTCTTCTAATGTTTCAAAAGAGTCAAAAGGGAAGGTATATTGAGGAACTAAGGACTTCTCAGTTTCCCTATATAAACCCTGTAGGAAATCCTCTCTCCAGCTTGTCTAACCATGTTTTTCAGCCCATAGTAAGATGAACTGCTCTGGACTTTGGCATGAAAAAAGAAAAGAAAAAGGCTGTGGGTCTCTGCTTGTGCCCACCTTGTGGGAAGGGTTCAACGGAACTGGGACAGGTGTTCCATCAACAAAGTGACACAGCTCTTACAGTGCCTTGAGGCAGGCAAGCCTTTAGGACTTCATTCTGTGCTAATTGACAGGAGTTTGGGGATTAATGAAAGGACCAGATGAGCTATATTAAAAAGAGATTGCCCTAGGCCAGACATGTGACTATGGATCAACACCTTAAAAGGTGAACGGAAAGTCAATTCAACAGAATAGTTGACAGGAAGGACTCTGAAATCAGAGAAGCTTGGAATTCAACTCTGTGTGATTAGCTCTGTGACCTTGAACACATTCCGTACCTTCTATTAGGCTCCGTTCTCGTTCTCTCAACTGTAAAATGAGAATAGTCACAGTATTTACTCACAGGATTGTTGTGAGGCTTGAAAGACATAAAGCATGTAAATTCTCTGGCCCAGTGTCTGACACATATTAAAGACTCAAAAAGTACAGCCATTAGTATTCATGCGGCCTTGCGTGTGCTCTCCAGTTTCTCTCTATTTGACAAGGTGAAAATACATTTAAGAGTATTTATTTTCACTGAATTGCCACTATACTTCCTTTAGTGCTTAGAATCACCTAAGGTATAGGATAATACTTATTAGGAGAAACGTTTAATTGTATGATTTCATAATGGGTGATTACATCCATTGACACTTTAACATTATGTAGAATTATACGCTAAGGATCCAAACCAGAAATTTGACCTTCTGTATATATTTTCTTAGGTTACTGGGCTTTGGTGATAATGCATAGAAATGGTAAGATCCATTTTCAGGAGACTGAAAATTAAAGAAAAGCAGAATTAAACCTTGATTGACATACAAAGCAATCTAAGATCTTATCTTCTGTATAATTTTGAATTCACATGCTCTGTAGGACCATCTTTGATTTTAACAGTTCCATACTATAAAGTTTGCTCAGTATATTGCTAGGGTTCCAGGACTCTTCCCACTGAGAAAGTGTTTAGTTTCATCTATTTAATTCAACCAGACTAGACAGTACCTACTGAGTTTGAGCCATTGTAAGGCCTTATTTTCTTAATACGAAATAACCCTATGAATTTCAATAATTTTAAAGCATTCATTATTTATATTTTCTCATTGTATTCTACCTCATTGAATCCCTATAAGTTAGTTAGGCAAGGACAAAGATTTCTATTGTTTTGTGATCCATACACCTAATGTGAAGTCCACGATACTACTCTAAGTCGGGGCTGCTGGCCAATCTACCACCTACAGAACAGGTTATACCTGTTCCACTGAAAAGTTAAAATCTGACCTTTCTTTACCTTCTACATTGTGTACACTAAATACTTGGATTTTGAATCAGTTCAACTAACCAAGATATCTAAGAGTAGTACAGACATTTATGACAAAAGTCACCTTTCCAGCTCTTGCTTTCAGCTCTCTTTTCTTATCACTGTCTTCATTAGAGCCCTCTGTTTTCTCCCCATGTGACTTAGACACACTGAAATAGGCTTGTCTTTGCAACTTCATTTTCAATTATCCTCCATTTTATATAGACTATTTACATTTTATGATACAGCAGATGTACTCTTCTTTGTCTCAAGATGTACACTTCTTTGTCACAAGAAAAAAAAATAGCCAACCAATTCCCAAAAGTCCCCCCACCCGTGGTATTGTTTAATATCTTGCATTTGCTATGGCTACACTATGCTGAAAGCATATGTTTCAGCAACACTTGTAAAAGCTGACCACTTTTAAAGAAGCTATTTCCCATCAAGGCACTGATAACAAGTGCATGTCTGATACCTGGAAGGAAAATTCAAAATATTCCTTCCTGTACGGCTAGCCTCCGGATATTATAACAGATATTCAAGAGGTCAAGCATGTGGTTCCAAACAGAACAGTCTCACTAGGTCTCATACAGAATCTCCATTTTGTTGTATTGCAATTACAGTTCCTTTAGATATAAGTTATCTGGTCTGATTTGCTTGCTGTGCTTGCTGGCTTTCAGCTACTGATTGTGTTGAAACTCAGACTTGTAACTTTCTTCAGAATTCAGGACAATGTTTCATTACTCCTTTAGAGGTTCACATTTTCAATATAAGCATCTAAGTATTGAGATCTTAAGGGCTTGCCAGCCATAACAGTACTTTCTGACTTTTTAAAAGTCTACCACCAACTTCTATAACTGTGAATCAAGCTCATGAATCGATTGGCTTAAGAAGAGCAGAACTAATGCTTTCTTTTAGAAACTAAGACTTTCTTACTAGAATCAGATTTTATTTTGAGTGCTTCCCTCAGATTGGACTCTTTCTAAGAAATTTTTCTGCAGTACCTTTTGCAAAGAAACTACTATAGAACCTTCCTCCAAAAGTCTATCTGATGTCTCCAAATGACTGAAATCTGCCAGCCTTGACTTAAGTTGACATGACTTGCCTACACAAAGAAGTAAAAGGAAAAACACTTTCACTATTACAATCATAAAATATAAATAAAATATCTAACTTATTTTAATCACAAGATGAACAACGAATGCTTGAAGATAGTTGGGGTGATTTCACTATTTATCTCCAAAGATGGCAGAAATTTTGGCCATCTTACAGGATAATGAGAACTGTCATTGAGAAGTGACATGAAAATCTGTTTTTGAAAGATAGATACTTTTAGATGTTCATAAGTATGTAAAGTGAGCATCCTTCTTAAAGAGAACAGTACTAGCATAAAGTCATGCTTGAATGTTGTCCTGAGTCCTAAAACAAGAAACAAGATAAAGCAAGGCCATTGGGATATCAGTGAATAGCTAGGGAGTTTTGGAAGGATTCTCCAGGTCACCATTCTCTTGAACATTTTTTTTCAAAATCTCTTTTTCTTTGTGAATATCAAAATAAAAGTAATCACAACCTTCATTTTAAAATATAATTTAAACTTAGTGCTATGATCCTTTAATTGTGAATTTTAGTCTCCTTTGGAAGTTTTTCAGATCATGTACCATGGCATTACTAGATTAAATCCCTCATCCCTTAAACTCCCAACTCCTTTAAAGAAGGAACACTTGGTGTGCAAAGGTGTCACAGAGCCTCAACAATCCCAAACCAAAATGATCTACATAGCACTCATGGCTTTACAGTGTTAAAACCAATCTGCAGATATGAATCAGTCTTCCCACAAAGAGCCTTCTGTGAAAAATCTAAATTAAAACTGAGTTTTCTAGTCACATTTCTTTCTAGACAAATTGTATGGAACTCCCCTGTTGCTCCAACTTGACTAGTACCTGTAATACCTATCCAGCAGACTTAGAAATGAAACCCCTTGGTGACTTAATAAAAAAGGAATTGTATTCCATTCCCTCAAATTTATGAGAGCCTCGGTTGTAAGATGCTCCATTACTGTATTATTTCTAAGAAACACTGGAATAGACTTATAAGAGACCAACAATTGCACAATAATTTTAACTTTATTCTTTTCCATACTCTTTACTTTGTTTGCCTCCTAGATGCTGACTCTTGGGTATCCTTTCCTTTAGGACCTATGTGGTTTTAGAGATCCATCAGAGCTTTTATTTCACTATGCACACTTCTGTGTCATTGTAAGAAGATCTAGTTAATGACAGGGCTCTATCTTCTTTCCCCTGAACATGTATGGGATGAGAGTTTGGATGTGGTTATGCTGGTCTAGTGGAGTTGGGCTGGGTATTGTGTCTCAGATCAGCTTACAACTAGAAAAAGAATCTAATTTCTCATACTGTTCCCCATCTATGAGTTGAGGCAAGCAATTCTTGATTCTTGTGAGTATACTGTACTAATCCCAGGTTTAGCTATATAAATGAAGACTGTTTACAACACAGTGACTATACTTGAAAAGACAGGCTGAGCACACAACTCTTCTTTCATAAGTCACTCCGCCCTGCTGTACTGTCTTCCAGGAAGATAGCTTCCTCTCTTCCATCTGTACTTCTCCTGAATCGTTTACAAGTGCATGAAGAAGGGGAGAAATAGAAGAGCTACTCCACCATTATCCTTGCCGTCTTCTAAATGGCAGGGGGAAACACAGATATGAAGGAAAGAATAGCTAAAGAAAATAAAGATTAATGGTCAAAACTGTGTTCAAGACTGATCTTTTTGCTAGGATGCCTTTTATGGGTTTTTAATTTCTTTACTCTTAATTGTGCAGGTTTAATCACCTCCAGTTGTATGGTTTTAAATTGAAGGAGGTTTGCTTTTGATCCAAATTGCCTTATTACCTTCCAATAAAACCACTGTTTTTGAGATAGTTTCATTTCTCCAATGGCTCAGACTCCTAGAAAATTTGACAGCTCACACAGTTGCTACCTAGCCTCTCTCTGACATTTCCCATTACCAAGTACAAACTGTAGAGCCATCTAACACTTGGACAATGTATGGTGGGATAGAAGGCAGGAAAACAGCACAAAACAGGAACAGGCTTAAAAACCAGCCATAGGATCTCCATCTTCCTATCAGATATTAAAAAAAAAAAAAAAAAAACTTTCTGGAGTTTCAAATTCTGTTTATAGATAAAGCAGATCTCAAATCAGCAATTAATCCACATTGTAGAACTCTTATTCTATCTTGTTTCAAACTGTGTCTTGAATATTCATCAGCCAGCATATTGTCCTATATAAAACGTATGCTGATTTTCCCTAATTATTATTGAAATATTAGCTTGGTAATTGTATCTTATTATATTTGTACATTTTATCAGTCATTGTAAAGACAAGTTCATGACTAAGACTTTGCTTAGTTACATTCAAACCATAACAAGCTCGAAGTCAGGCATATAGTAGATGATTGACATGACCAAGGTCGTAGCAGACATAGGAACACAACTGACAGTGGCAAACTCACTGTCTGTTTGCTGCACTTCACTCTCAGTCTCTAAAAAAAAGCCATGTTATAAAGAATGTGGAATGGACCCATAGAACGCAATGATGGCTCACACCTGTAACCCTAGTACTCAGGAGGTGGAAGCATCATGAGTCCACGGCCATCCTTAACTATACAGGTAGTGTGAGGTCAGCCTGCGCTACATGAGAGTCTGTCCTTTAGCAAACCCAAAAAAAGAACAAAGTGAGCTGATAATGCTTCAGTCTGTCTCATCAAAGAGCAAAATTCTAAAAATTCGGCTTCAGTATCTCCGTTGGCCCTGTTTGTGATTCTGTAATTGGTCACCCCTTAATTTTATGTAATAGAATAAGTATTGCAGTGAGCTGAACAGAAGAATCCTCGGTTCCGTAGACAAAAAGAAAACAGAAACAAAGCAAGAGCAGATTGTTAATTTGACAGGGGCAGGAATACAATAGAGAAATAACTGATTGGTTAACAACAGGCAATTTCAGTTTTCTTTTTTGGGTAAGAATTAAAGTAGAAAGGAACCTCGTTATCCTACCATCGAAATTGGCCGGTTTTGGGAATTGTATCTCTAGCTTGATTCTCCTGGAGATCAGAACACAACTTAGTTTTAGTTTGGTGATGAAGAGTTTTACTATTTGCGACTACCTTTGGTTATTAGTCTGGTCTGCTGGGCCCAGTGTAAAAGCTTACTCCAACCCAGTAACCTCTTGTAATTTTCATTTCATTGTCATCTGGAATGGGAGATAAATACTACTTAGGAGATGTCCTGAAAGCAACTATGTTTTCCACAAAAGGAGTGGGGCCCACCGCTTGCTTGGAGATTTTATTGGACTGGAGATTATAAAGATCAACTACATTAAATGAATGTTTATTTTTGTGGATTAGGATGTGGCTTCTAATTTTAAAAAGAGACTTTATTCCAGTTTACTTGGTGGTATTGTTTTCCAGGCTCAGGGTTGTCATACTGTTCAGATTTCACTCCCAGACATTAGCAGGAGAATGAGAAAGTGGCACAAAAGAAATGTAGCTCAGTTGGTAGGGAGCTCACCTTGGACACAAAGCCTTCAGTTTGAGCCCCAGTACCACAATACTAGGTGGTACTCGCCTATAATCCCAGCCCTTGAGAAAACTGATCGGGAGGATCAGAGAATCAGGAGAATCAGAAAGATCAGGAAGATCAGAAGTTTAAGGGCATTGTGGCTATGATAAAATACCCCACAAAAACAACCCAAGGAAGAAAGAGTTCATTTTAATTCAATGTACAGTCCATCTGTTGTCAAGGCAGCAGGAGCATGAAGCCGCTGATGACATCACATCCATAATCAGGATGGGGATAAATGCATGCATGCTGCTCCTGGCTCAGCTCACTCTCCATTTTATATAGTCCAGGGTCCCCTTCCCAGGAAATAGTCTTGACCACAGTCTACGTGGGACTTCCTGCATCAGTTAACTAAAACAATTCCCCAGAAACATAGCAAGAGGCTTGTCTCCCAGGTGACTCTAGATTCTGTCAAATTAACAATTAATAATATCATAAGCTTCTTCAAGTACATAAGGAGTCTCAGGTTAGCCTGGTCTACATGAGACCCTGGCCTAAAAATAGTAATGATAACAAAGTATGGTTCTGTAAGACATCTGACAGATGTGCTGGATGAACAAGTTACAATCATCCTAAAGGGATGTTTGTTACTCTATTTAGATGACACTCCTTCCCAGCATCTACTCTAAGAATTCCCCTTACTTTCATGGCTAGAAACAGAATTAGAACAGTTTCTTCAATTATCGTAGAAAGTGGAATATGGCTGCCACTTTCTCATTCTTGCTCCTTTTAATCAAAGCTGCAAACACAAGTCACAATTTTCTGGGAGAAATCTCATTTGTGTCTCAGGCAGCTGCTCTGGGGTTTGGAACCTGGATTCTTAAGATTTATGACTGACTGATGCTGTGAAATCAGTTGTTTCAGGCTGTGAATCATGAAATCAGCACCACATTGGCCATAAAAAATGAAGGTTTTATGGTAAGTGGTTTAAGAAAAATGCAGAATATGAGTCCTTTGTGGTGTGTATGTTTTATGACAGCAATTCTCGATTTTTAATTTTTTAAAAAAAAATCTCCCATTGCTGTGGTAGGGAAACATCTTGAAGTAGCTTCAATGAAAACAACTATGTATACAGATTAGCTTATAATGGCTCTGTCAGACTTATTCTCCCACTAACTGAGCCATAAATTTAGAATGATGGTGCTTTTTTTCTGAGGGATTAAATTTTATTAACGTACTTACTTGGAATTTTTCTCAGTCTTGAGTCAAAGCAATGGGATCTTACAGAAATG
This sequence comes from Eospalax fontanierii, assembly GCA_035773235.1. Taxonomy (NCBI): domain Eukaryota; kingdom Metazoa; phylum Chordata; class Mammalia; order Rodentia; family Spalacidae; genus Eospalax; species Eospalax fontanierii. The sequence goes on along the minus strand of CM069547.1, from coordinate 44,310,260 downwards.
AAATTTGTTGATCTAGCGCACACTAGGAGAGAAATTGATTCCAGTTACCTTTTGATATGCTATTAGTGTTTATCTCATGGTGGATTTGTGTCTTTTTTAAGTGATGGCTATAACACCAACAGCAAAGTACTGATTAGATACTGAGAGCCATTCTGGAACTCAATTTAAAGACACGCTGGCATGACGCTTTTCCTATATAGGGAAATTTGTCTGTAACATCAAATGACAGTGATCATTTTCAATGCTGAGTGATTAAAAGTCTATTCATTTCCCCCTCTACCATTCACTATCAAATTCAGATCCAGATACCCATCTTCATAGTAGCTGTAGGTGATCAGCTAATGAGACATGGGCTTTATGGAACTTGCCTAGGTTGCTTGGGTTAAAGACAAATATCTCTTTTATGTAAATACAGTTTGTCCCTCTTGATCGGTCTGTGATTCCAATCGGTGTCTAATTCGATACATAGTTATGGTTTCATTTTAAAAAAGGATAACAGCATAGTGAGAACAGAATTTCCATGAGGGCTGGAGGTCCTTCTCTTTTGAAGGATGGATCTTGAGAAATTCACCAAAGGTGCGACTTCCTATCATAGTCTTGAAGTTTGAGTGGCTAGTTTTTCAGATGTAGGCACAGGTGAGTGCCACTGACAATTTACGGTGCTGGGTCTGACTCAACAGGACACTGTCATGGAAATGTCCTTAGAACAAAACATCCCACAGCAATTCATCTGTACTCCCTCTGCATTATGTTTGTCCCTTTGTCTCTTTCCACTTTCCCTTCAACTTGAACTTGAATAAGTGTGCTGTATAAAACTGGCGGCCAAAGTGACCTACAACTCAGAAAAGTTTCAGAAATGCTTCTCATAAAACCACCTCCATCTCTCTTGCATACTAACACACACCTGTGTCCTGGACATTCCATTTCCCAAGTGGTCCCGAGGATGTAGGCTATCATTTTCATGCTCTGCCTCAAGCATCGTCTTACTTCATCTTTATTCTTTTGCACAGAATGAACCCTGAAATCTTCCTGCTTATGGGAACATGGGGATATTATCCTGGATATTAAACTCAGAAGGACAATGGCTATCGTGTATCACCAAAGATATATTCACTGTATCCTGTGACAAATGCTATGTCAAATGCTATGCCCCTTTTCAGATTATGTACAGTATATGGTTATTGGATAGGATGATTAGTTTTAACAATCAAATTGATGCAACCTGGAATCACCTGGGAAGAGAGTCTCAATGAGGGTTTCTTGGAATGTGGGCACGTCTGTGGAGGATAGTCTGGATTACACATTATGATGTGGGAAGGCCCAGCCTACTGAGGATGGTTCTATTCCTTGGGTTTGCATTGTGGACTGGGTAAGTGTAGAGAAAGAAAGCTGATCAGGAGGCACGAACAGGTCCAGTTTCCATGCTCTTGGCTGTGATGTGACGTGGCCAGCTCTCTTGAGCTTTGCCGCTCTGGCTTTCTCCAGTGATGGACCTAAAATAAACCTCGTTTTCCATGTTGCTTTTTGTCAGAGTGCTTTAAGACAGACACAGGAGAGGAGACTAGAACCCTGGGATGGTCCACTCCAGCCCACCTCTAAGCGCTTGCTCCCCTGGCTCTTATTCCTTAAATGATAACAATTAATTTCATCTCATAATAACAGGTAAAATTTTATGGCGCTATGTGTCTAAGAGAGGACGCAAAATTCGGCATTGTTGCATGAAACTGTAACAAGGATGACTACCGTTTTTGAATGTTTGTCGTCAACATTGAATGATACATTTCCAATATATTTTTCTGGCTTCTGTTTTTTCTTGGGCAGTACTAAGAACAAAAGAAATGGGACAGGAGCTCTCCTCATTTTGCAGATGAATCCCTGGAAGGCTGTCTCAGTTTCTTCTAACTATCCCTGTCTTGGGTAGAGTCCCCCAGCCCTTGCAATGACATTTCCAGGCATTAAGACATACTATTAGATAATTAACTCTCTCAGGAATTGTTACACAGAAGAGGTGATCCACGACTCTGCTTGTGGCCCTGCCTGTCCGTGGATCTGAGCCCATGTTGTGCATTGTCAATGATTATCCATGTGAATGCTTCAGGGGACTTGTCACATGCTCAGATAGCATCCTGTGCCCTCCAGCTCTTGTGCAATGGGCTCTGCTTCACTGCACTCCAGATGTGGACAGAAATGATTGACGAAGAAACAGTGGAGATGACATCTCCATCTTCTGTGAGAGGTCCAGGAGAAAGTTGAGTGTTTAGTGTTTAGTGTTGTATAATAAATAAAATACCAAAGAAATGGCATGTAGTATAGGATCCCAATGGAGAATAACTACATGTTTTATAAAGTTACTATGTGCTTAGAGCCTGGGAAAGTTTGGGCAAATTTGTCTTCCTTTTTGATGGGTGAGTGTGGTGGACTATATATAAAAATGAAACCCTGTGTTTTAATTCTGAGTAAAACAAGATGCTTTTCTGAGTAGCAACACCAAACTTGGACACTATTTCCATGAATGCTTATGTATGTCGACCAGTGGTCAATTAAATTAAGTTCATAGTACAGCTGGGCATTGCTTTTGTATGTTTACTCTTTTACAATAATTTGTATTAGACAGGTCATTTATAACCAATAGTTGCATATTAATCTGGAGGTATGGACATCTATGATCATGGTGTCAGCAGATTTGATATCTGATGAAGGTTCTCACTCTTCTTCATAGTGTCTTCCTGGGTAACCTCATAAGGTATAGTAATCAAGCTCTGATGAACCTCTTTTGTGAGGTTACTCATCTCATTCATGAAGGTTCTACCTTTATAAGATGTTCATTTCCAAAAGATACATACATAACAACACTGCATATCAGGCTTCAACATGTGAGTTGTTGAGAAGAATAAACATTTACACCACAGCATTGGTCCACTGAGCCTGTCACATCACCTTGTGTTGTCTCATTCTAATGTCAAATTCCCAAGTCTGTTGGGGACGATCCGTTGCAGGGAACTTAAGTAACTTTCTGCTTCTTAAATGTCATTGTCACTGTTCACTGGACTTTGAGAACGTTTAAGACAAAATCTTCCCCAAGGTCAACTGTAACTGCAATGTAACTTGCGGTATCCAGAGCAGTCCTGAAGACAAGGCTAAAGATTTTAGGTGATGATTCCATTATGGTTTAGGATCATGTACTCATCAGTCTCCTGTGATTGGCCTTGCCTTCAATATAGTCTTTTATTCTCCTTCCTGTGTAATTTCTCATTATGTAACAGGAGATACCAACTCTTAACTCTATGCTAGGCATCCAAATTTGGTGAGTACACATTTCAAATGAAAATTAAATAATCAGCATTGTTCTCTAAGAGTAGATGGACTATGAATTCCAGTGGATCTTGTTTCTGTATCATGATTACAAAATGAATCCTATGTGTGATTGTGTATAATGAAAAGGGGAAAAAAATTCTTGTTTCTTCTTCCTACTGTCTCAGCACTATGACATTCAATATTTCATTACTGACATAATTATTGTCACTGACAGGAGTGTAATCCCCTGAGCAAGTAGTTTCCAGGTTCTTTGTGGACACCAACCAGTTACCCTAAAATTTAACTCAATTTCCACACTGTCTACCTGCAGGCAACATCAGATGCCATAAGCTATGCATTCAGTCTTAAAAGACTCTCCACTTCAGATACCAGTTGAGAACCCAAGTCCTTACCTGTGTATCCGACTACTCACTAAGAATAAGAGGTTTCCATGACCTTTCTTCACACTCAACAATGTATTGGAATAGCTCACACAGCTCAGGAAATGGGCTTTCTTTTAGATTACTGGTTTATTGTAAATGGGTGCAACTTTGGGACATTTAAATGCATAAAAGTACCACCTCATGGTGGTGTGTAATCTCCCGAAACTGTGTCCAGTTGGTTATTTTGGACTTTGTATTACCAAGCATGATGTATGGTGGCAGTTCTTAGCCATCGGTTAAAGTCCCTAAATTACATGCAAACAGATGATTGGTTCCCTTGCCAAGCAGCCTCCATCCCTGAAGACATTTCCAAAAGTCAACTCATTGAACTCAGATAGGCCTCGAAGGAGCAGATCATGAAAACAAAGGCCTCTCCTTTACCTTGATTGCCCTCATCACCTAGGACATTCTGAGGCCTTTTTTTTCCTCATAGATGTAGCCTCCTCCACAGCTCTCCACCTGCCACACCCAGGCCTGGACCACAGATGAGCCCTTGATTTCAAAGGAAACGCAGCTGAGCAATCAGATTATCTGTTTGTGAACCTGTTATAAGCTATTTTTGCTGCTGCAGGAAATGCTGTGGCTGGGATGTTACGTGGATTGCCAGCTAGGAGTGGGCATTTCTCTGCCGTGTGCATAGGGGAGCAACGAGAGTGAGAAGCAGGAGGAAAATGGAAAACAGCTTAGTGAGAGGCGTCCCAAAGGCCGGTCCCTCCTGTCCTTCTGACCTCTTCCTTCTGCCCTTGAAGTCTGAGCCCCTTTCCTTACATAATGTCAGTACAAAATAACCACTCTGATGTAAAGGAAATAAGAACACATTCTGAATCAAATGAATGCCTGTGGCCCATGTAGTAGAAGCATTTGAGGCTCGTGGTGGGGAAGTTACTGCAGCACTACTGGAGGCAGTTGGTCACATTGCATCCGCCATCCTAAAGCAGAAAGAGAAGAGTGCTAATACTCAGCTCACCTTCTTCTCTTTATTCAGTCCAGGACCCCAGTCTATAAAAGGGTACCACCCACATTTAGGCTGAGTTTTTCCATCTCAATTATCTAAATCTAGGAAATCCCTCACAGACAGACCCAGAGATTGTCTTCTTAGTGATTCTGGATCCAGTCAGCTTAACAAGCAACACAAACCATCACAACCCAGGGACATAGAACAACACATTGCACTATAGAAACAGATGTGTGAAGAAAGCCACAGACCCATACACTTAGTTATTACATTGGTGGGTTGTCAGGTAGGTGGGCTTCAGCATGAGTAGGCATCTATAGGTTTCGGGTGCTATTCTTAGCTTTAGGGTTCATGGAGTTCTAAATCTGTTAAACTTAACAATATATTCTGAGAATTTTTTTCTATTAGAAAGATATTAGGTCAGCTATAGAAATTAAAGTAATTGGCTATTAAATGACTTAAGATAGCACAAGATAATTTTGGTTCTCAACCTACAACATCCCATCTCTCCACAATCACAGTTTCCTGGAAAGCCAAGTTCAAGCTGTCTGTGAGAACACAGATGCTTCTTTAGAGAGCTCCAGTGTACAAAGCTTTGGAAGGCTTCTACTTCCTATAGTGAAAGACGCTAGTCCGACATGAGTAGATTTCAGTTCAATTTATGAACAAGGCAACCACACATGAGACAGGTTAACCAAAGTTGATTTGTAGCAAGCTGATTGTCAGCCTAGTTTTTCTAACGTTATAACCTCCAGGTTTTCCATTTCACTTGCTGGTTAAGTGACCAAGAAAGATCAATTCATCCACTTTATTCCTAAAATATTCTGCGACTCTTTCCCTTCATATATCAGAGAAAAGGAAATTACTCTTCAGCTGCTTTGTTATGTCCTTGATGAAAATGGAATGGTTTACAAAACCGCTAGATTGAAAATTCAGGAGCAAGCAGGGTGACCACCAGTGGAAGGCTGTGCACCCAGTGATGCAGAAAATGTCTTCATTAAACAGCCAAGGACTCGGAAGTCATGGAAATGCCATGCCATTTATTAATTATTATTAACGAGGTTTTAGGAAAGTCTTGCATTAAGATGGTTAATTTTGATCACCAACTTGTTTGGATCAGTAATCAACTAAGAGACATGACTCCGGGCAGTGTGTAAGGACACTTTCTGTAAGGAGTATCTGTGCATGGAAGACCCCCCTAGAATGGGCGGCACCTTCTGGTGGTGGCCTAGATGTAAGAGTTCCGAGGAAAGAGCAGTGTTGGTCTCGCTTGCCCGCCTTTACTCTCTGCTAGCAAGTGTATGTACCATGTTGCTGCTGTTACTGCCATCCTTCACTGACATCAGGACCCAGTTTCTTCAGCTTTCCTCTTTGAACTTAAGTGTCTATCCAGGAATCGTCCAGGCATTCACCCCCAGATTGAGACAGCTGAAGCATCAAGTCTTGTAGACTGAACAGCAACTTCTCAATCTCCTCAGTGCACAATCATTGGTGGTTTACCTAGGCCTTACCATAAAAGCCAACCTATGTGTTCATTCTATTGGTTTTCTTCCTCTAGCAAATTCTGACTAGTTCATAGATTTCCCCAAAATAAGAGGGAACCCCACTGAAATGCAGCAGTTCCCCCTGGTGGTGCCAATCTGAGACACCTCTGAAGTCATTGCTTGTTTTCTCTTATGATGTTTTAATACTTAAGGCTCAAGGCTCTTTGCCATGAAGCTTCTAACCTTTCGTTTTGCTTTAGTTGTACCAACCGCAAATAGTAAGCACTTTGGGTTTGGGTCTTTTCTTTTTTTTTTTTTTTTTTGGCACTGATTCCTTTGCTAGTCTCCTTGATGAATTTTGGTGTATGACATGTAGCCTCCAAATTTAATGAAAACCCACTCAGCCTCTATCTGTGATGTGACAGACAGACTGAAACTTAATTATATTGACATGGTTTTGAGTTAATGCCATATTTTGCTGAAAACGACATCTCTTTAGGAGTGATTACAGTTACCAGACAGAGTGGGGAAACACAACGATGGAGAAATATCAGCACAAATTTCAGCTGTGTCTGTCAGGGACTGAGTGTTGCCTTCATTCATTCAGGTAATCGCCCTAGACCTTGACTTAATAAGTTGAAGAGGCGGTTCATTGTATGTCAGAGCAAGACTTCTAATAATATTAAGCATTATCCTTGTGGAACACTATGTCTTAAGGTCTTTAAAGTTGCTATAGAAACTATAAATAAAATATTTATTGCATAGTATCTCTACCTCGAGCAAGTGGGTTTTTGTAATTCTCCACCATCCCCAGTCAGAGTGGACACAAAGGTCAGAGCATGCTAACTTGCTGCATCACTTTCTTTCCCTCCTTCCCACTTACTCTGTTTCTTTGCGAGGGAAACACTTCTGGGAAAATGGTTAAATCAACATCTCACTGACTTATTTTCCATTTTACTCTTGTAATCTTCTTTTGAGAAAGGTTCTGTTGCTTATGACCTCTCAGAGTTAAACGCAGAGATTCTATCTGGTTGAAACTTGATTGATGCTACTGAGAGTGGTTTAGTTGACTGGATCCTATTGAGGAGATTACCATAGGCAAAGATCCCAGTCAGAGGGGAAAGGAATGAATGGCAGAAGATGGAGTAGGAGCTGAAAGCAAGAAACCCAGAACAGGTGTCTAGACCAGAGTGGGAACTTTAGGAATGAAAACAGAGAGACAGTGGAAGGGAGTGGTCAATGTAATGCTGAAGCTGGCAGGGTTTTCCTTTAAAGGAACACATTAAGTTTCTTTATTAACTGAACTTGTTGGCACATGCCTGCCATCACAACAGTGGAGGAGATGGGTGCTGAGAGGAAAATTTTGAGTTCCAAGCTACAAGGGCTACGGAGCGAAGCCATGTCAAAATGAACAAATGAATAAATACATACTCTTTAGGTATGTTTGAGAGCTGTATAAGGTTCTCTAGAGAGAGAACAGAATGAATGTATATTAAAAGAAGATTGTATTGGCTTACAGGACATGTTCTGTGTGGTCTATCAAAGGCAGTCTTCTCACTGGAGAGACTGAGAGCCTGGTAGTGTCTCAGTCCCTGAGGCTAACTATCCCTGCAGTACAGTCTGTCATTGAAGGTCTGGAGGATTCTTGAACAGTCTTGGCCTTTAGTGCATGTTTGAAAGTCAAGGAAGCTGGGCTCTGATGTTAGCAAAGGCCGGTAGCATCGGCAGTCAGCAGGCACCCACATGAGGTAAAAGGCAAGCAGATTTAAAAGCAAAAGCGTTTCCCTCAGACCTCCTGATACAGAATCTGGGCCAAGTGGGTCTTCCCACTTCACCTAACCTAATCAGAAAGCTCCCTCACAGGCATGCCCAGAGACAAATCAAATTTTGATAATCTCTCACAGGTATGCCCAGAGGCTTGTCTCTTGGGTGATTCTAGAGCTTGTCAAATTGAGAATCAATATTCACAGTCACAAGGACTATGATCTTTCACACTCCCTAAGTATTCAACTCTGTCACAAAGCATCCATAGATAAAGAGGTGTGGATGGGTTCTAACGAAACTTCCCTATAAGGAGGCTGAGGCAGAATTGCAAGTTGAAGGCTAGCCTAAGTTTCATAGTGAGCTCAAGGCCTTTATGATAAAAAGCTCCCTCAGGGATAAAGAGAGGCAGGTAGACTTCAACAGAAACAGTACCTATAGAATGGACACCTGTACGAACCCATCCTTGCAACTACTTCCAAATATGAGGTCCGGAAAGAAGAGTATAATCTAAAGATCTGTGTTGGTTTTCTGTGGAAATGGGTTCTCAGATCTTAGAATACTGTTCTGAAAAGGGACTAGAAGATGAAGCAGAGACTGGAGACAATCAGCCTGGTGAAGATTCTGTAGCTTAGCCAGAATGACGGTGAGCTCAGCTGTTCCATTTGCCCTTAACTCGGGACAATCCTGCCTTCTTCCCAGGTACTTGCTCTAGGCAGCCTATTGAGGGAAACACTCTGTCTATACCTTATCTATAAATTCATGCTTCTTTGTATGTATATGTATGTGTCTGTGTTCATATGCATATATACATATTCATGTAATAGTGTGTGTGTGTGTGTGTGTGTGTGTGTGTGTGTATTTGTGTGTGGCGGCCAGAGGACAACTTTGGGCACTCTCCTCAGGAACACTGTCCACCTCCTTTGAAGCAGGGTCTCTCATTGGCCCAGAGCTCGTCGACTAGGCGAGTGAGACTAGATTGAATAGCAGAAGACTGCAGGGATCCCTGTCATCACCTCCTGAGGTGTGTGACTTTTTATGAGGTCTGGGCTCCAACTCAGGTCTTCATTCTTATGAGGCATCTCACCCAGCCAGAACTTAGCAATTCTATCGCCTTTTTCTCCTTGGCTTTCTCCAGCCTCATGTTCCAAAATACTTCTTGCTTCCTCTGCCTTCTAAACACATACTCCATCCCTGGTACTTCCACAATCTTGGTATATAGTTGTACATTCTCAAAAGGTGTATGTGAAAATAAACTCTCCACTTCTTGCCTATGTTCAAAAACATTTGAGGTTTCAGAACAAGAGAACATGGCCACAAATCTGCCAAAGAGGAAACAGAAGTTTGGATATTCAGGTTCCCTTACTATGTTTGTACAAAATTCCATTTGCTATATAGCTTCAAAGAGCTGACCTTGACAGGGAGTTGCTGGTACCTCAGGACTTAATTGATATAAGAATCAGTATTACGAGAAATTAATTAGAAGCCCTCAAATTTTGACAAACATTTGTTACAGAAAGCTGTGCTATTTCATAAAATGGAGACAGGGATGTGGTGAACATTAAGAATGTTTAACAGGCAAATATGAAAGATCCTATAGATAAATGTGTGATGGGGCAACTTTAATCACTCAAGGACAATTCAGAGGCTCATATGAGTCCCAAGCTCTTGGGAAAAATTATGTAAGACAGTTCCTGACAAGTCACTTAACTTAGCGTTAAGCTCCGTTGTAGATACCATAGGCTTGCAAATAAAAGTCTAATGCCATGAATGGACCCTTTCTTTTGAAGCTGTTGACCAGGGATTCCATAGACCCTAAGCAATACTGACCATTGCAAGGACTTCATGGTAGGACCGTATTGCTGAAGACACGACATATGTGAGCTGCAAAACAAATAAGGAGAAATCAAGCTTGTGCTGACTTCAGAGCTTTGTCTCTACGGGATTGTTTCCATAGTGCTGGAAGGCACCATGCCTGCTACCCGAAGAGAAAATGAATCATCACCCTTTCCCAGCTGTGAATCCTGCAAGCTACAACAATAACAACTGGTCTGGAAAGATATGCCCACAAGCGCAATAGTGCCACAAATATTATGGGGAATAATCAACTACTTTCAAATTGGATTTGAGGTCTACTTCATAGGACGGAGCCCCACCTGACATTGATATCAGGGCTAGGAACCTGCGGCTAGACAGGTATCCTAGTTTGCCTTCAACTGCTGTGACAAAACACTCTGACCAGTACCAATTTGGGGAGGAAAGTGTTTATTTGACTTACATCTCCTGGGTCACAGTTCATCACTGAGGGAGCCCAAGGTAGGAACTCAGGGCAGGAACCTGGAGGCAGGAGCTGAAGCATAGGCTTTGGAGGAACACTACTGACTGGCTTGCTTCTACTCAGATGTGTCAAGTTGACAACTAAAACAATCCAGTACAACAGGTCACAAGCAAGAGGGGAGAGCCTAATACTATTCTGTTAAATGGAATAATACTAAACTGTCTCCCAGTGATTTGTTTTCCCTATAGATCAGTTCATCTCACGCCTCTCTCCAGAGAAGCTTCCTTATGCAGCAGATGGTGATTAACACAGAAAAAGAACGTGCAGAGGATAAGAGGCCACAGAGTGCTTATCCCTGAATAAGATACCTATTCATGCTTACTACTACACTTTAACTCAGGAAAGCTTTCTAGTATGTGAACATACTGACTTGCTAGGAAGACATCATTTCTCTAGCAGTGTGGAAGTTCTGTAATAACCCCCGCCCACACACCTTGTTCTATGTATACATTCTAGATATTGTTTTCTCAGTTGCATCTTTACAATAAATCAGTAAATGTAAAAAAGAAAAGAAAAATAGTTGCAGGCCAAACATCTCAACAGGTAAAGGCCTTTGCCATGCAAGCCTGACAACTTGAGTCTAATTCCCGCAATCAACGTAAAGTGGGGAGGACTTATTCAACAACTATCCTCTGACTGCCACATCTGCTCAGTGTCATGTGCACTGCCCGTCCATCATCCAAACACAACAATAAGTAGAATAAACAGTAAAAAAATGTATCCATGTGCCTATAACACACACACACACACACACGCACACACACACACACACACACACACACACACACACATCAGGGAAACATAATTAAATGGCTTTCCAACAACTACCAATGTTTACATAACTAAACTGAATTTAAATCAAATCTCAACACCTAATCAAATTATCAGCATACTGATAATTCTCGCAGAATGAGAACCCTCTTTTCATATTACATGAAAAGTAAGATTTCATGGGAAATCTAGAGCAGGCATCTAAAATACATCATGATGACCATAACCTTCAAACACACACACAGATTGAGAGCATAGAAGATACTGTATACAATTACCCTTATACTGAGCACTATTTAATCTTGAACTGGCTGAATTTTCAAGTGAAAGATGCATTGTAATCACAAACACTTCTCTTGCTGTGAAATATCTTAAGACTCTTTTCACTCGCACACATAGCTTCTGTTGTGAAAAAGGAGCCTCCCAAGAAAACCAATCAACATGCTACTACATTTTCTGCCGCTAGGTGGCCAGCACTAACTGCTCCAGTTCATACATTAAGGTGAATTCTAGAACTACTCAGAGGTGACTCTGGGTATTTATACCTCTTCCATGTTTTCTGAACTCAGGAACCTGTTTCACTCAAAATGAAGACTGTTCTTTCTCCAATTCTATGTCTCTATCTTTTCTTCTTATCCCATGTTCTAGTTCCAGGACATGTTTCCTAATTCAGTTTCTTCTTTCCTTTCTTTTTCATTCTTTTGATTCATTTTTAAAATGACTTTTAAAAATTTCACACAATACATTTTGATCATAGTTAGACACTCTCATCAATCTGAACCCTCATTACTGTCCCCAACCAATTTCACTTACTCAGATACTACCAACTTACCAAGAGTCTCACCCTTAAAAGAGGCTCCTATTAGTTATAAGCTGCCAATAGTTTCTCAGGCGGAGCTGGATTTTTGACCTACTTCACCAAGTCTATGCTGGGATTTTGTCTGGCTTGAGTTTAGGGGGCACTTGTGCATGCTGTCACCATTGTTGCCTAGAAAACTGTCTCCTTGTAGCATTCAACAGTTCTGGCTCTTACAATACTCTACAGAAGCTTTTCTTGCTGTGAAATATCTTAAGACTCCTTTCACTCACACACATAGAGTCTATTGTGAAAAAGGAGCCTCCCAAGAACAGAACAGAATCCTCTTACCACGTTTTTTCCCAGTGATCCTGAGCCTTGGGAGGCTGGAATTTGATATCTCTGCCTATCAGCTGTAAGTATTGAATACCCTCAGTGAAGTGAGTTCATCCTGAAGAGGGTGATTAAAGAAGAAAGAACAAAGTTCCCACCCAGACTTAATGGGACCTGGAGGACACACTTGAGAGACTCATCCCTGTAGACCATCAAATGGTCTGGAACTTGGGGTGTTTTAAGGAGACACAGAAAGACTTGGACTTAAACTGAATTTGAGAACCTTTGTGATGCAATTTAAGCACTTTCCATTTCTCCAGCAGCAATGTTGGCATTCTCTCTCAGGTAGTCTACTGTTCTTGCCTCAAGTCTTCCACAGATGGACTCCCTAGTCTGACTCCTTGCCATACCACTTTCTCATGTTACTCTAAGTAGTGTCATAGACAGTCACCCCAACTCTTTGACTCACTAGCACATCAATGTATATTTTTTTACTTATCATTCTTGTTTTCCATCCCACATAGCACAGTGTCCGAGACTCTGTGCTTCCCATTCATGTGTGAATTGTACTTATTCTTATTCTTTTGTCATGAATGCTAATATTTGTGTGGACATACTGTAGATACACAGTGGTCATATGAGATGCTTCAGGAATTGATAGTGGAGCTCAAAAGCTTTGACCTGAGCTTTTTACCAAGTGGTAGGTCCCAACTGCTCAAGAGAGTCAGTTTGTAATGAAAGGCACAAAGGTGTTAGGCACAGTTTATGTGACAACATCCTGGTTTGTATGTTCAGGCTTTTGTCCTTTTGTCTCATAGATACAAGTATGAGGTGTGTAGATCACAGAAGCCAAAGAGGCCGATATGTACCCTTCCTACAGTTCTAGGTTCTTACCAAGCCAAGTGACAAGATTGGAAAATGAAACTAGCAGCAGAAGTCGGATGACCAATTCTGGCTGAAAGCGAGTGCTGTGTAGGAAAGCCTGGTGGCGGCAGACATGTATCTCTACTTGCCACCATTATACACTTCCATGACACTCTGTGAAATCAACACTCAAGCACAGTTTGCCTGTCTCATCCAGTCTGTCCTCACATTTAAAGGCCAGTTATAAAATTATCCCATCCTCAGAACTGTATGTTTAACACACTGGAAATTATTTTCACTGCAACTGTGACTGACTCCATGAATTTCACTGTCCCCTTTTTAATGTGAAAGCTTGTATCTGTTTATTCAATGAACAGGAAAATTGGGGAATATAAATTAAAGCTTTACTGAAAATATTCTAAAGTTTCTTTGTAAATGGTAAATAGAGTCTGTTGAGGAAAGGAGCAGAAGAAGGAAAATAATTTAAGTTAAACTTTTCTAAGGAACACTTCTGTTTTACAAAGTAAAACTCATCTATATAGGCTTAGATAGACCATATATATGTATTATGAGCTATATTGATCCTTGAATACCTTTCTATTATACATATATATGTAAAATACCACTGTCTATATATTGGTTCATATATAACATATATATATATATGTATAAAATAACTATGTCTACACATGATTTCACTTTTATGGGGGAAGGGTCACATGAATAAGGTCTGGGTAATACACACAAGTTAATTCCAAACATAGAGCCCCACTTGATGAGGTCAACTTCACCACAGACTAACGTCAATCATTCATCAACATTCAAAGCTCTTTGTGTATGTGTGATTTGTTGATAAGAGTTGAATATTTTATTAATGAAGTCCTAATTGTGACAGATTCAAGACTCCTTTATTCTAGGAGAGATTGTTGACCTGGTAGCTATCAACCAAAGAAATTAGCCAACAGCTAAAATCCATAGCAGGTGACATCACCACATACCTGAAGTTTTTAGAGACTGAGAATGTTAAAGCAATATTGAGTGACAAAGAAAAGAAAGTTGAAAGCAAAATTGTCTTGAAACTTCAGTTTGCTCATTAGATCCTGTGAATGCCATACAAGAGAGAAAAATATACCAGCTACAATTGAGACAGGAGAGAATTTTGTGGTAGACATCGCTCAAACTCTTTTATTTTGGGAAAATCATTCTGAACTTGAGAATTGAGTGTTTTCTCTCATGGACATTTGATTTAAAGGCTATTGTATCCAAGGATGCTTGCTGTGGCATAACTCTTGCTGTTTGTACAAACCTGCAAATGAACCAAAGCCCAGAGTTATAATTAAGGACCTTGTTACACCATAAAAGATTTTCAAGTTTTAATCTATGACAACCCACACAGCCCTTTTAACTTAAATACTTTATTGACCACGCTGGAAAGCTGACTCGTTTGTTGGAGCTGGGAGAGCCCTGCTTCAATTTATCTCTCCCACACTACATATTTGTAGTCATAAATCTTTTGTGAGGCTCTTTGAACATTAAAAATAGTCCAGCATCACTGGTTTTACTTGTGGTGCTGTGTGAGCCAAATCAAAGGCACTAGCCTCCTCTGTTCTTTCATGTTGCTCTACAGCGGGCCATGTTTACATCTGCCCCAGCCCTCTCGAAATGTCACAGCAGACAATGGCTTGTCCGGTCAGAGTCAATTCTGTGTCCCCAGCTGTCTCCCCTGTCCACGGAAGCTGAGTTTAGTGTCTTCTCAGCTTATACCAGGCTATTTCTTTTCCCTTCTGTTGGTGATGACTAAAGACAGGTAAATTATTTTCGTTCTCAGGGATCCCACTACATGGAACAGAACAGCTGAGTTACCAGTAGAACCCAACCTCAGTGTCCACTCAGGTCACAGGTAGAGACAGAGGGAGGACAGGAAAGACCTGGGATTCACTTGTGAAGAAAAGAATTCACATCTGTGTAGATCCAAATGCAAGTCCTAATGACTGGATGACTCCACAAGTAACCAGGGTCTTTAAAGGAGACAGATGAACGAATGGATGGCACAGGGGCCTGAGTTCGATCCCCAACACCCACATTAAAAAAGCAGGCGTGGCCCATGTGCACCTGTAACCCCAGTACTGGGAGGGAGTTTGGAGTAGCAAGAAAATCAGTGGGACTTGCTGACCAGTCAACCTAGCTAAAATGCAATGTGCTGTAGAGTCTATGAGAACTCTGTGTCTCTAGGGAATAAGGTGAAGCATGACAGAGCAGGACACAAGCACAGATGTGCGCGTGCACACGCACACGCTCTCACACACACACACACGTGTGTACTACACCCACACAAACAAAATAAAAAAGGAAAGTAGCGTTGTGTTCAGGCAGGATGGCCCTTCTTCAACATGCCTGTGTTATTTGTTTGGATTGATCCCACTGCTGAGTCGGAGGCAATTTTATGGGCTCATCCCACAGACACTGCAAGGATATCTGAGTCTCTTCTTCTTTGGTCTCCTAGGATCTTGTCTGAATCCTCTACATTGAGATGTAATTGATTTCCAGTGAGCTGTACATATTTTAAGTGTACAAATAGTTTGTTTTTTCATTTCATGGGTTCCATGACTTATTTCCACAATTAGGGTAATGAATATATTTATTACCTCTGCAGATTTTCTTGCACTTTCTGGACTCTCTCCTACCTGTCCTTTCCCATCCTACTCACATCTCTAGGCAACTGTATCTCTGTTTTCCATTTCTATAAGTCAGTTTGTACTTCTAGACTTCTACATAAACGGCATCAAGCTGTGTGCTCTTCTTGGCTTCTTTCCGTTGGTGTAATCTTTAGATTTATCTGGATTGGATTCTGTGTCTCCTCCGTCTTTCCTACTGCTGAGAAATATTCTGCATACTGTAGTTTGGTCTTTCATTCTTCTGATAATGGGCATTTAAATGATTTCTATGTTGGAGGTGTTCCAAATAAAACTGCTATTAACATTTGTGCATGATTTTCTATGTGTTTCTTTCTATTGTTAAATATATAGGAGTAGAATAGTGACTCAGGTAGACATGTAGAGCAGAACAGGAGCTTATGAAAGTGTCCTGAGACATTTAAGAAATTGGCAAGCTCTTTTTGAAAGAAGTTTTTCATTCCGTACTCTTACTTTGAATTCCATTCCCTCCATTCCAAATCACATCTTAAAAACTTTTTATTTTGTGCTTTTAAATACCTTCTGGGTAGATTAGGCTAGTCCATATGACCATTTACATTAAACATGCTCTTTTTATCTTTATCCATGCATCGAAAAGGAAAGTCTTGCACTGGATCAAGAAAGAGAACACTGGCGGGAGGAATATTAATGACCTTCTGTTAAAATGAACTCTCTCTTTTGTTAGATACCATAGAGTGAAAGCACTTCGCAAATAGGTATTAGTCAGAATCATGTGTTTATCCATTAATGTGGCTTAAAGTTCCTCTTCTTTATTCTGTAGGATGAAAGGAAAGTAAATCTTTTTCATGTGTGTGTAGTGTGCACGTTTATGCAGTACACGCTTGCGTAGGAGTGCATATACACCAGCGTGCGTTCATGTGTGTGTATGTGGAGGCTGAGATTAATGTTGGGAATCATCCTTCATCACAATTTCGTCTTATCCTTTGAGTCGTGGTCCCTCACTCAAATCCAAAGCTCACAGATAAGATTAGTCTAGCTAGCCAGCTCCCACTGGGGAGCCCTTCCACTGCGGCATGGGATTGGAATTACAAGCAGCTGTCACCTACACACTGGGCATTTAAACGGGTTTCTGGGAACTAAAGTTCCCCAGTTACATGACAAGTACTTTAACCATTGAGCCGTCTCCCAGACCTAAACAGTCAATATGTTTTGTTTAAATTTTACAGAAATAAGGAAATGTAGTTTATATGTTGACTAAAATGCATTTAAAGATTTTATTTTTACTGAGAGGAACAAGGTTCTAAATATAGCTACTTAGCTGAAATTCCCACATTACAAGTCCCCTTTGGATCTTCCTGAAATATACGAATTCATCACCAGCTCAGCATCATCTGGGGAGGCCAGTGTAAGGAAAGGACTTTGTCCATGTGGCAGATATTTACAGATCATTGTCTAAGAAATTTATAAGCAATGGCATGGGCATGTGAATAACTCAGAATCAGTCTACAAGGTACTGCCTATTGTAAGCAGTTCAGCAGTATAAGAAGACCACACTGAGCTTCCAACAATAACATCTCTGCTCGCTCTCATTTGACCATAAGGCCAGAAAAACCTTAGAAACCATTGGGTCCAGTGGCTCTCACATTGTGTTCCTGGAAACCATAGTTGTCGGAGGGACGAGGAATAGGACGTGGTTCTAGTTAGCTTTTCTGTTGTGGAGATAAACCACTCTAACAAAACAAGTTGGGGAAGAAAGAGTTCATTTTAGCTTACAACACTCAGGTCACAGGGAAACCAGAGCAGGGGCTCAAGGCAGAGACCCAGAGGTAGGAACTGAAGCAGAGGTCACGAAGGAATGCTGCTTATTCCCTTGCATCCCTGACTTGCTCAGCTATCTTTTTCATACAGTCCATTTCACCTGCCTAAGGATTGCACTACTTACAACACTTAGCAATTAAGAAAATACCTCACAAACGTGACCATAGGCCATTCTGATCTAGGAATAATATTCAGTTGAGCTTTATCTTCCCAGGTAGCCCCGTGTTTGTATTGAGTTGAAAATTTCTGTATATGAGTATTTTGTTTTCATTATTTCTGTTCCTCTTAGTCTCCCTCCAAGTCCTTCCATGTAACCCCCACTCTCTCACAATTTATTTTCCAAATGTTTAAGTATACATTTATAAATATATACACAGAGGATGGAGAGATGGCTCAACAGTTAAGAGCACTGGCTGCTCTTGCAGAGGGCCCAGGTTCTGTTCCCAGTATCTATATGGCTGCTGGCAATGGTCCATAACTCCAGTTCCAGGGGATCTGATGCCCTCCTCTGGCCTCTGCAGGAATTGCATGACATGGATACACTTACATACATGCAGGCAATATACTCATACAAATAAAATAAAAATAAAATATTTTAAATATGTACACACACACACACACACACATATATATATATATATGTATATATATAATATTTCACTGAGTCCATTTAGTGGTGCTCCTAACAGATGCCCACTTGAGATTACCTCTCTCAGGGAGCTCCTCACCAAGAAAATGGATTCTTCCTCCCTGAGGATCCATTGATTGCCTGTCATTCTTCATTTAGGGGTAGGATCCTGTGAAATTTCCCCAGTCCACTTTGGCTTGACAAATGGTTATGCCATCATGCAGATCTTGTTAGATGACTGTGCTCTGGATGTATCATTATATCTAGAACGCATTTGATAGCAACAGGTCATTTGTTCCTCTGGCTCTTACAATCTTTTAGCCCCTCTGCCTTAAGCTTTAGTTGCACAGGTCGCATTGCAGATGTATCACTTAGGGCCAGACACCTCCCAGTCACTTGGTCTCTACATTTTGATCAGTTAAGGAACTTTTTGTTTCAAAAGAAGATTCTTCCATGAGTAGCACAGGTACACCGGTGTGTAAATAGAGGAATTTCACATTTAGAATAGTGACAGAAATGGGTTTCTCTCTACGGTCTATAACCTCTCCAACAATGTAGACTTGACATACTTCAGACATAGGACTTGGAACAACTGAACTGAACCTGACATGGAAACATCCTCTGCAAAGACTGAATCTTAGAGTATCAGAAGATACTATGCAAGCCTCCAAGGGAGAAAACCATTCCAGTGCTCCAACCCAGCTTCAAAGCCTATGAACTACAACAATCACCAGCTCAACAAACTATTTACATGGTTGATGAGAATTATTACCAAATTTAGTTAAACCAAAGTCCCATCACTTAAAGAGAGAGAGAGAAGGAGGGACGGAAGGAGGGAAGGAAGGAAAAGAAAGAAAGAAGGCAGGAAGAAAAGGAGGAAGGAAGGCAGGAAGAAAGGGGGGAAGGAGAGAGGATAGAGAAAACTTGATATTATCTAATTTTCCATCAAATAAAGATTCCGCAGCGTCAAAAGGCAATACTGATTGCTTCTGGTTAAGCTCAAACAAGCCATGGCTAACCTAGGGCAGAAACATGGCACACCTATTACTAAGATTAGTGCAACATTCTTGTGGCTGTGGTTTTTTTCTTAACTTCAAGGCTAAAAAAATAGAAAAGAAGACACCTGGTCAGGTATGTGCTAAAGTATAAAGAACGTGCTGTTTCATCACTGGTGTGACATGAGTCAGACAATCACCCACCACAAGAAAAAAAAAAGAAAAACAAAAAAATGTAAAAGCACCATCCAAGTTATCTGCTTCTCTCTTTGTATATATTTCCATCAATCCAGCTACATTTTTTCAGGTAACCAATACTAAGTAGAAAAACTCAAAGGAGGACACATAATGAGAGTTGTCTCCATCTTTGCACACAGTGATTACAGCAGTTGTGGGGTGTCTGAGATTTTAGGGGATGGTAGAGATCTTTCACATGGTCACTGAACAGTGTAGAAAAGATCTTCGGAAGCTAGAGTGAGTGTGACAACAAACTTCTTTTCTATTTATATAGGATCATTTCACTACACAGGTGAGACAGGAACAAGGAAGTTAAGAGAGCGGGAGTTGGTGAGAAGCTCTGGCCCAAACACACTCTAAGGAATACAGTGGCCATAGCCTGGTGCTGGAGCTTTCTTTCTAATGACTTCAGAGAATAGAAATGTGCTGAAGATGCTTTACTTGGAGCTTCTTCATCCATTCCTCAGTGATGGATTTATCATTTATGTATTTATCTAAACATTTAGCCAAAATGAGAACCAAACATTGGGTATTCAGAATTCCACCTGCAACTCTAACCTCGTATTAAAATATTTGCATACTATTTAATATGCATAACTTGTTGACTATTAGAAAATTTTGTGGGCCAGCGAAATGGTTCAGTGTTTATGAGAACATACTCTTCCAAAGGACTCATATGGGACAGCTCACAACTCTCTGTACTTCAGCTCTAGGGGATCTTATGCCCTGGTCTGTCCACCACAGACACTTGCACTTACCTGCACATTCCCCCACAGACACAGACACACACACACACACACACACACACACAGACACACACACACAGACACACAGAAACACACACACACAATTTAAAATAAAACAAATCTAAGAAAAAAGACATTGTTGGTCCAGTTCCTATCAGTGTGACAAAATGTGTAAGCCAAAAATATAAGGAACTATTTATTTTACCTCCGTACTTCAGAGATTTTAGTCCATGGTCTTTTGGCTCTTTTGCTTCTAGTCTGTGTTAACGGAGAGTGTCGTGTGGGGAGCATGCGATGGAGCAGTTTTTCATCTGCTGGTAGAGACACAGAAAGGGGAAGGAAGTGGATGGGGACAAGATGAATCTTTCAAGGCCACACCCCCAAATGACCTACTTCTTCCAACTAAGTCACACTTTTTAATAGCCAGTTCAGCTATAAACTTAATAATGAATGAATGCACTGATGGAATTAGAGCCTTTATGGCCTAATCAGCCTTCAACAGCACTACCAGCAGGGGACCAAACCTTTAACATGGACGTTTCATATCCAAACTGTAACGTGATTATAAAAAAAAAAAAAAAATTATGTGGTTTTATGTTTGTAAGCGAAGTCCAGTCCACAGACACATAAAGGCATTAAAAAAAAAATCCACAGAGAAACGCAAATAAAAAAGAAGTAAATATTTGTTATGAAACACTGTTAGCCTAATTTTATAATTTATCTCATTTAGTCTATTCTTCAATTTGCTATTATGTGTGTGATTATCTTCCATCAGCGGACAAATAAAATAAATAACTTTAAGTTCATACAAGGTTAGATTATGATTTTAACTCATATCTATCTAAAAGGAAGACCCTTACCTTACCCATGACAACAATGTTTCGGTATTTGATATTAAAGTTTTGGAAATAATGGCAAAAGAGGAAATTATAATTACTTATGCAGATATTAACCTTGTTTTTTCATGAGTTGCCCCACATTAAACCCACCTCAAAACTGCCAGTCTACAACTTCAGGGGTCGAGCAGATTGCATATTGGTGGGAGATAAAGGGATTGGACCCTACATGACCCAGGGCCATTAGAATATCAGCTGCCTGGCTTATTTATCCCTGAAAATGAAGAACCTGAGCACAGTGCTCACAAAGAAATAAGTGAGTTTCTGTTGTCATTTCCACACCACAGCAGACATCTCAGTAGAGACAGGAGAAAACCAATGTAGAGCAACTAACATCTCCACAGGTGGGATGCAGGTGGGGGACCCCCTACTTCCCCTGAAACTAGCTTACATGCATATGACAAAGCAGGCAATTTTACTGTGCAGAGACTAAAACAAACAGAAAATTATAAAGTGCACAAAAGGATTTTCTACACTGCTGAGCCTTGCAAAGTGTTCACATTTGAATTCCCTTTTGGAATTCATTATCTCAAGACAGCATTTGCTTTGGGAAAGTCAGGGCAGCTGAGCTGAAAATGTGTGTTATTATGACTTGAAGTTTCTGGGGATAAGCCACAAAGCCTGCAGCATCCAGAACCAGTCTCTCTGTTTGCAAGGTCTTTGTTAATGAACCCCTCCTCTTACTCTAGTCATTGGCAAGCATGAGACTCCACAAAAAAATACTCTTTGGAACACATCCCTAACCATTCATTTTGATAGTGTATATTTTTTAAGCTAAGTTTAACTGGAATACTTTTCTAACACACTCTTATTAGTTGCATTTTCTCAATCAGTCTTCAGGTTGAGCGTCTTGATCAGCACGCTAGTTTCTAGGCTGCACTGAGTCCTGACGTGACTGTTCTTCAGGATTTTCCTTCTCATTTTTGTTTCTGCCTTTCCTAGCATGTTTCTCTTTATTCCGTCCCAATCTTGCTTGTCATTCAGCGTCCAAATGTTTGCCCTATCTCTTTTCAAAACAATTTTCTAAATTTCCTACAATAGTTCTTAATCAAATTTAGACACCCTTCCACACTCATCCTCCAGACTCCCCAACGGACCTCATATATTCTGCCATGCATGTTAAGTCCTATCCAGTCAAGCATTTGTGCTCAGATGCCCTTTGGTGCAAATTCATCCACTGGAGTCTAGTCAGCCTATCTAGAGATCCTAGGGGAAGCCTACTCTCCCTCACCCAATAGTAATCCAGTAGTTCCCAAACTAGGTACAAGCCTGGCTTTTAAAAGCCTAGTGATATCTCCCTCCAGTGATTCTCTTGGACAATGATCTCCGGTTCCAGGAATCTGACAGCTAATTGGGTGGTGTTCATGGTACCTTTCTATTTTTAATCTCGAATTAGAAATTTAAACTGTTATCGCTATTTGGCTTTTCACCTGAGTCTTGGGTAGCCACTCCTTTACAAGAGGAGCTGCATGGTCTTGCCTTTAATATTTTTCCTAGCACCATAAGCTGAAAGATGGGCTTAATGAATAGATTTCATTAGGTGACTGAAAAATTAAATGACAGAATTATAGTAAGAAATAGTCAACTGCTCAGAGGGAGAAAGGCATCCAGGCCTATTTCTCCCCTTTTCCATAACTACGGTTTCACAATTGGCTAATTGAGAAAGCATCATAAGAATGCAATTCTTATGTTTATCTGAGGTCTCACAAGGTTTGTTGAATGGGGCTGGGAAGGTAGAAGGAGCTACAAATACCATCAAAATGTATTTTGAGACAACACAACAGGCTAGGTATCCACTAGTACCACTTAAAATTGGTTCATAAAAGATGATGTTCTTTGGGGCCACTGAGATAGCATTGTGGACAGAAGCACCTACTTATATGCAATATAATTTTTAGCTTAATAAATTTTATTTTATATCTATGCATCAAGAGAAAAGAGAGCATCAGTAATGAAAGCCTCAGAAACATTCACCTGGAGCAAGTTCAGGAGAAATAGGCCATGGGAATGAAATGATCAGAATTAGAAAAAGAAGGAGGATGATTTCCTTTCTTTTGCAAAGGGTACATTGCAATGGAAAGGTGAAGGCTTTGGAATCTTTTTTTGTCGTATTAAAGAAGCTGTTTGTCATTCTTTGTTTTAGAGATTACAACACATACCTGTGAATTTTACCAAAATACAGCACATTTCTTCTACTATATTCATAAAAGTCAATTCCTATGTAAATAGTACTGAAAATCAATTAAAATGTGTTAAAGTTTACTGAGAGCTGTTAGGGTTTTGATCCAAATTATTAAAACTATACAGTACAATAACCCATTGATAACATTTTAAAAGAAGTACAATATCTGAACTCACATATTTTTTAAAGTGCTATATATTCTAACTAGAAAAAAATGGAAGTGAATCCAACTTACTTTTGTGAAAATAACGCAGCTGGCGTTTCAACTAGTCCTATAAGATTCTTAACTAAATCAGGGTTGAACAAACATTAAAAGTTCCTAAACTATGCTTCCTAGAAATTAAAAAATTAATTCAGGAACTAAATATTGCTCTAATAAAGGTTTTCAGACTAGCCTCAACCAAAAACAATTATTGAGGTCTTAAGATACTTTTCTCCGGGCCAAATAACCATAAATTAATTCTTAACATTGCATGTTACTCAAACTTTATTTGATTACATAGAACAAAAACAAATAATAGCTTGATAAACAAAATTAATAATCATCTGTCAAATACTTGTTATAGTAACTAGGTACAAAGGCAGTTGTTGGTAGAACACTATTTCAATGATATATTTAGAAACCCTTTAAAGAGTCTGAAATGTGGCGTTCATGTTTACTGTTATCTGTAGAGCAGTCCTTCATTTGAACACTACACGCTGGTGGGCCTCAAGGAGCTGTCCCTTTGCTCTGCAACTCTCCATACCATCCTTATCACTGTGCCAGTTTCACATACTTGCTTGGCTTCATTGCTCGTTCTGTTTGGCTTTGCAATCTTGACACAGCTCCCAAACTCCCTTTTAAGATGGAGACCATGTCGATGATATAAAGATGACTAAGAGATACAGATACTGATCACTGGTGGTGTTCTTAGGGGCAAGAACATTACAGTGAGATATTTTGGACTGCCGGTTGCCAGTAACAAATAGCATAACTCCTGTTTGTGTTTACTCTTCACTGTATTTGGAATCACCTTGGAGAAAGATGAGCTATTCCAGTGGGTTTGTTCTAGGTGGGTGTTTCCAAAGAGGTTTCACTGAGGACCCACGACGTACCCTGAATGGACACTTACCATACCATGGAATGGGATCGCTCAGGACAGAATAAAGGGAAGATAAGGAAAAGCCAACCAAGCAAACATTTTCTCTATCTCTGCTTCCTGATCATTTATGAAGGAAATAATTATTACTTCACACAGGCTCCTACCATAATGTCATGCCCAAGTACCTAGGGCTGAGCAACTATGGACTGAATCCTGCTGTATGAGAGAAAATAAATCCTACTTTCTTTCAGTTGTTTCTATCAGATATTTGGTCACTGTAAAGGGGGAAGTAACCAGTATAACTGGATCACTTAGACTACTCTATTTCAATTTCACTTTCCTCATCTGTTTGTAGAGACCGAATCGCTTGACCCAGAGAGTAACAGCAAGCTTTCTACCATTGTCTATAACCAGTTATCCTGGTCCTTCTTGTGAAAACCCTGTCTATCAGAAAGGGATTATTTGTCACTCAGGCCTTAGCTGGCACAAACTATCTTGAGTAAGTTCACCCTGTTGAGACCAGGAAGAGCTCACAGTGTCTTCTGATTTTCCTATTTTCACTTCTTCTCATCAGAATCTATTTCCTTGAGCTTTACCCAACCATACCTCCTGTTTAGAATCTTTTCTGCTACGTTCCCTGAGTTGTTTATGTCCAAGTTTCTTATCCTCTCTAAATGAATTCCCTTTGGTGTGTAGAAAACATTCACCCACATGGTTGTGTAACTTAGATCATGTAGGGGGATATCCAAGATTTAATAAGGCATGAGGTCTGGAGAAAAATAAAATTAGAAGAAATCATTTAATTTTATATTGGTTGAATATCAGAATCTCAAGAAAAGTATCCCAAGTGGTCTTACTTTGTAAGTTACTGAAATCAAATTTCTCTCACTAAAGGAAAACAATTTGCATGTTAGGATTTTTAAAGCTTTTTATAGTCAAAATCCATGTAATTCTCTCTCCCCTTTGCCTTAGCCCCGCCCCTTCCCTGCCTGTCCCTTCTCTCTATGGGGTCGATTTTTTCAGCCTCCACCATGTGTGGATATTAGATCTCTTGCTCTTCCTCACTAATCAGTGCCCTTCTCTGCTTTCATTTTCTCTCGTCTTTCCCGCGGTGTCCTCTGTGATGCCCGTGGATCACAGGCTCATCTTTCATCTAGTTTGCAAACTCTTGTCAAGATAAGTGAGATCTGAAGTGCAGCCTCTCCATCTGCTTCGGAAAGGGCTCACTGGTCCTTCCTGTTGTTTAAGATGTGTTCAGCACTCTCCTGCCAGAGGAATTTAAAAACTGCTGTTTGTTTGTGAAGGAAGAGTTCTAGAGTTCTGACCCTAACTCGTTCCCCATACTCTCTGCTTTTCTTGTGGTACTTAGGTAAGGGTTGGCAGAGTTTTCTTTTATTTCTTGAGACTTCCATTACACACACACTTGGTCATATTTATGAAAAGCGAACACAATTACTCTGTAGCCAAGCTTGTATCTGTCATTTTTCAACAGCTGAGCTGTGCCCTGCAGCACCCGTTTCTCACCAGCTACTTGCGGATCCCTGAGTATCAGCCCTGCAAAGCTCCACGGATTTGGTTGTAATCGACTGAGTCCTTTCCTTCTTTGGGTGGTGATAAATATGTTCCTAGAATATTAAGGAGTTGGCTCCCCAAAATGATGTATATAAAAACTATTTATGGAGTCATTGAGTAGTGAAATTTTCTTTAAGTATTTGAAATTATTCAATAACTAACATGTCTGAATTTACTAACACTCGCCTTCAATCACAGCCTTTGGGATACAGAAGCATGCAGATCTCTAGGAGATGGAGGCCTGTTGGGTTCCCATAGTGACTTCCAGGTGGCCTGGTACAGGGAGACCCTGTCCAAAAAAATTTTTAAAAAAGGTTAAGAAAGACTGCCAGATCAAAGTGGAAGCTTGTGTAACTTCTGTGCTGAGCATCAAGATCATATGGGACAAGAGACAGAGTCTGATTTTTTTCTACAGTATGATGTTATTTCCTTAAGAGAGTATCATGGCAAACAATGCAAACACAAAGAAAATCACAGTCTACGGTGTACACCATGGTTCTCTTCGTAAAGAATTCATATTGGCAGATAATTCTGTATTTATTTACTATGTAAAGCCCAGGGTATAAAAGCAGGCATATGCAAATGACTAAGCTGAATTACTTAATATATGCCTTACCTCACACAGCTATCTTTTCCTCTTTTTGTATGTGTGTGAAGCTCTTCATTATGTGTGTGATGATCTTCATTTAAAAAAGCAACAATTTATTGCAGGGCACAGCAGCATATTCCTGTAATCCCAGCCCTTAGAAAACTGAGGTTTGCTTGAGCTGCATAGTAAGTTCCAAGACACCAAAATAGCCTTGCTATGTAGCAAGAGTCTGCTTTTTTTTTAAAAGCAAACTGTTATTAACTACAGTTACCATGTTAGACAATAACCTTTTTATATTGCTCTTCTATATTCTGTGGCTAACTGTGCCTTTCCTTGGTATCAGCATCCTAATAGACCTAATATACCACGAGATCCACATTGGTGCATTCCACATGTGAGTGCGATTACATCTGACTCATTCCAATTAAACGGTCTCCGGTTCATCCATGTAGACACCAGTGGTAAGATTTCACCCCTTTTTATATCTGAATAGCATTCTGTTGTGTACGTAAAACCACATATTCTTTTCTGTCCATTCTTTGATGGACACGGAAGGTTAGTTACAGATCCTACCTATTAGGAATAAAGCAATAATATTGAGAGTGCAGGTATTTCCTTGGGCATATTAAGCTCCTTTTAAAAATGTCTCTGCCCAGTAGTGAGATACTGGCTCTTATGTTAGTCCCGTTTAACCATTTGAGCAACTCCCACACTGAGTTCCTTACAGCTGTCCTGACCAACATTTCTATCCCCAGTGCATCATGGTTCCCTAATCCACATCCTCAGTAGCATATGCTGTCGTTTGTTCTTTTCAGAATATATGTTATTACTTTCTTGAGACTTTTATACATGTATGCATTGTATTTTGGTCACGTTTCCCAACCACTCTCCCCCTAACTCCTTCCCAGATTGAGCCTTCCCAATTTCATGTCCTCCTTTTCCTGTTGTTTCAATAATCCACTGAGTCTAATTTGGGTCCCAACTCATGGGTTGGGACCACCCGCTGGAGCACCATCTACTGTTAAAGGAAACTGATTGTCACTATCCCAGCAGCCATAAACTCCTCAGCTAGGGGACTCTGGCACCCCTCCGACTCTATGCTGCGATGTTCTCTGACTTGATTTTGAACATGTCTTCTGCATGCAACCACAACTTTTGTGAATTCATGAATGCTGTGATCCTGTTGTGTTTAAAAGACACTGCTTCCTTGACCTCTGGCTCTAACCATTTTTCCAGCCTTTCTTCCTCAATGGTCCCTGAGTCTTGGGATGATGGGTGTTATATAGATGCTCCACAAAACAGGATTGGTGTCTTTATGAAGTTTTGATCATACCCATCTTACTGGAGTAAAATGGTATCAAGTTATGATTTCGATTTTGTTTCCCTGATGATTAGTGATGATGAACTTTTATTCAAGTACCTGTTGACCATCTGTATGAGTTCTTTTAAGATACAGGGGTAGAGAGAATACTGACACAGTGCTCAGCTCTCACCAGTGAAGCTTCCTCATGCAACAGAGGGTGATGTACACAGAGAGCCACAATTGGCTAAATGTCAAAGAATTTTGAGACTGCAAGGTGCATGTACCTGGGTAGGAATCCTATATTTTAAACCTCATACACCAAAATTCAGAGGCCATTGTGGAACAGAGATTGTAAGAGCCAGGTTTGGAGCATCAACATAAGCAAACAGAGACTTTCAGGTCTCTGGAAACTTGCTCATGAATTTGTAACAATGGTAAAAACATTCATGAGACCCATGGTCTCCAGCTTTGAGTTCCAGCTTTGGCCTCTCTCAGTCATGAACTGTGACTTGGGGGTTATAAGATAAAATAAGCGCCCCTCACCAAGTTGGTTTTGGTCAGTGTTTTTACCAAAGAAATAGAGAAGCAAACTGATACAACTCAGAAGACTTCTAGCTTCATAGTTTGAGAAATATAAATCCATGCAAAGAAACTTCAACTGGGCCCTACCAGACAGTGAAAGAAAGAAAAAACAAAACAAAAACAAACAAACAACAACAGCAAAGCCAGTGGATACTCAGCAAGGTTTCTGCAAGGCAAAATTATATTACATTATAAATAAACTAAATCAAACCAGTGATTCTTTCTATAGATAAGACACTTTGCCGTAGAATTAGCCAAGGTTTCCTGCTTCAGCAAGACTATAGCACTTTTGTTTTTTAATGAATTTTACTTCTGATTTCTTGGAAGGCAATTAGAAGATGAAGAGAGAGGAAGAAGAGGAGGTGGAGGAAGGGGAAGAGGAAGGGGGAAGTGAAGAAGAAAAGAGATAAGCCAGGAGAGGAAGAGAAGATAAGGGAGGAGGGGAGGGAAGAGGAGAGGACAGGAAGGGAGGACCAGGGGCAAGGCAAACCAAGACAATCTTTGGGCTCCACTGCAATCTACTTACCAGAGAAAATCCACCATCCCTGGGAACATTGGAGGTCATTCCAGCTAATTGCTTTTCCTCTTACTTGAGGAGTAACTAACAGTCAAAGATAATTGCCTTCACATTTTTAAAGTCCTAGTCAATTAATAAACTTATAGGTAACAGGCCAACATTTTAAATCACTTCTGGTTTAGCCCTTTTCAATTAATTTGCAGAATCTTATTTCATCTACATCATTGCTTCTAATTTGTTAAATTTTGTTTGTTTGGCAATCAAACCATAAAAAGTTTCATGTCCCCTGGGCAGCACAGCATATTGCCTAGTCTCTGATATAATATTGAAGGCATCCCAGTGTACTATCTAGCATATCTAGTATTGAAGTATTTCTCAAAGGGAAAAGTCTACATCCAGTTTTTTAGTTTTCTTTTGTATATCAGAACCTTGGTTATAGGACCTTCTTCCTTTTCAATTTATTGATTTTTATTTGATGTGTATGAATATAGTGCCTGCATGTTTGTAAGTGGGCCCGTGTCATGCAGTCCCTAAGGAGGACAGAAAAAGGCATTAGATCCCCTGGAACTGGAGTTACAGGCTATTGTTAGCCATAATGTGGGTGCTGATATTTGAACCAAGGTCTTCTACAAGAACATCCACTGCTCTTAACTTCTGAGACATCTCTTCATCCCCAGGACTATCTTAATAAATAATAAATAATTTCTTGGTTAATAAACTCTGAAGGAGAGGATATATATATATATATATATATATATATATATATGTCATGTTTGTTTCTGTCATGTCTCACCACTCAGGGTCAGCCTGAAGGGTTGGGGGTGAGTAGACGCAGAGTCAAGCCACAGGCTCCGGGAGTTGGACAGGAAGCAGCCCAAGCGCGTGGCATTGCAAACTCATTTATTGAATAGGTGCACAAGCTCTTATAGGTCTGGATAGCCAATGACCTTATGGGGTGGGGTCTCAAATACAGCCAATAGTAAGTTGTCTCCAGGTAGGCAGGTTCTTTCCAGGTGCTGGTCTCACAATTAGCCAGAGCAGAATGCCACACCCACAGGAGCCATTCCTCTATTCCTCCCAGTAGGTGGCCTTAGGCTAGGCCCACCTTACATTATGCCCAACATATACAGGTGTGTTCGAGCACACCTACACACAGACAGGCATGTGTGCACATGCGCGGGTGCACAGTAGAGCTTAGATCCAGGTCTATACATGCTAGACAAATATTCCACCACTGAAGTACAGCCTTTGGGTTTTAGACACAGCATCTCACTATGTAGTTAAGGATACCCTTGGACTCTAGATTCCTCTGCCCGGACTTCTGAAGTGATGGGATTATAGGTATGTACCACTATGCTTAGCTTAGAAGGTATTTAGAATAGATACTTATTTGGCACTCTATCTAATTCTTTATGCCTTCCCTTTTCAGCATAGTGACATTATTTTCACTGACTTTCTGAGATGCTGGTTCAGATCTTTGCTGTGCAACGCTATGAAGTTCTTTAGAAATTCAAAGTTCTTGGCTCAGACTCTTGGGTTGTCCTGTCTTTTATAAGTACAATAAATTTGATTGCCATCAAGGGCTGTTAAACAACATACAATGATAAAAATAGTTCCCTTTGCTGACATTAGGTGTTTTCTAAAATAGTTAGATAAATTCTGGTCAACAGAAACTCTCCGCAGTTTCAAAAGTCAGAGAGTGAACTGTTGACACAGACTTGGGCAGACAGAGAACAAACGGTCCTGTCGTTGCTCACAAATATGGGCTACACGCTTTTTAATACAACCAGCAGTTGGCTGTACCTTCACTCTATGACATTATAACAGAAGTTATGTAACTTCCTGGAGGTTGCTAGAGGGCTGGTAGGAGGTGACTTGTTTGCAAGGTGATGTGTCTGCAGGAGGATAATGGGTAGGGTGGGTGGGACTGGTAAGCTGGTGACTTGGGGGAGAACAAAAGACTAGATTTTGAGTTCTTAGGAGAAGGTAGTAATGCTCTTGGGAACTCTACCAAATAAAGCTCTGGCCACAGAACTGGCCCCAGCTGACCCACTGCCCTCTGCTGCTTTCAGTCTCCTTTGCTCCTTCTGTGGAAAATAGCAGACTTCACTTCCTTAAACAGTACTTTCACATCCTCTTTCTCTTTATTGCCTATTTTACTGAACCCAACCCAGCACAAAGGTGGTGGGGAAATGCTTCAAACCACAAGTGCAGCAGCAGGTATCTGCGGTATCTGCACCTTCAGCTGAATCTTAACGAGCTATGCAGCTTCGGTGAGGCCACTGACTCCTTGAAAACACTGGACGACTTGATTTGTTTTCAAGCCCAGCTACTCGTCTTTTTTATTACTTTTATTTTATGTCTATGAGTGTTATGCCTGCTTGTAAGCAGGTGCACCTGTGTTGTGCTATGCCTGCAGAGATCAGAAGAGGGCATTGAAGTCCTTGGAACTGGAGTTACAGATGGTGGTTAGCCACCATGTGGGTGATGAGCCTTGAACCCAGGTCTACTGCAAGAGCAGCCAGTGCTCTTGACTGCTGAGTCATCATCTCCTGAGCCCCGATATTCCTCTTGAATATATGTTTGTTTGTTTGTTTTCCAGGCCAATTTTGCATTTGTTCTAAAACACAGCATGGACATAAACATCACTTTGGATCTTCATAGTACTTCTTTTAAACGAGCTCTTGAAGCATTCGAGTATGGAATGGTTGTCCCAGTTCTCCTCTTCTCATCGCCTATATCTTCCCTACCTATCAGGTGCTAGGTGGGACTTGAATTTGCTTCCTCACCTGCCTGTGGTGTTTGTGTTGGCTTTACACGCCCTTAGTTTTCACGAGTGCATCTTCCCCAAACTCATATATTCAATCCCCTTCCCGTAGCCTCTTTTCTCTGGCACCTCCTAAAACACAATCTCAGGCTAGCAAGATGACTCCGAGGTAAAGGCACTTGCTACCAAGCCTAATGACATGAATTCTATCCTTGGGACCCACATGATCGAAGGAGAGAACAGACTCCTGCAAGGTGTCCTCTGACCTCCACGTACATTCTATGGTACCCATGTGAGCACACTAACTAACTGAATGAATGAATCGATCAATAAATACATGTAATTTCAGAAATATGTCCTTTCAAAATTTGATTGTTAATTGTAGTTCTAGTGTGTGACAGAATGATGGTGGATTGATTCTGGAACCATCACTTTGTATCTAACTTAATGAAAGACTTCACTGATAATTTTGAGCTGAAGGATTCTAGTCCCAGAACTTTCACTATAAATCTGTCAGATACTGAAACACATTCGAAAGCATGCATTATTTGTGCAAGTATTTTTCACGAGAAGGTAGAATGCATTCATGAATGAAACAGGCTTGGGGAAAGAGAACAGATTATTGTAGAGCAGGATTAACAGCAGAAGCCTTTGGCTACTCTTTTAAGTATTTTGCATGCTAAACCAAATATGCTTTTCCAGTTGAATACAAATCCAAGAATGCTTCTATACAGCATGTCAATATGGCAGCCTTTTTCACTTCTGAGTGGATCTTTGAATGCCTGTTCTTCACCTTGGGCTGTGTCTCTGTTATAAGGCATTATATGTGTCCTGCTCTGTTTCTTTCTCAGTTCTTCCTTAAACTGCTTCATCTGTCTTGACTCTTGACTCACATATTATGTGCATGCTTTATTCGTTTGATAAGCCCCAGTAACACCTACCACATGCTTCTGCCCACACAGCTTCTCAGAAAAACGATGCTGAAATTTACATTGGAGATGGCTAAGACATTTAGAGTGGGAAAGACTGTAAAAAAAATAAGAAGGGAATGATAAAGGAAAAATATTTTAAAGAGAATGGGAAGGTAGTAGAAGTCAGAAGTCAAGGCTCCAGGGAGCAGACACCAGGTTCTCTGTTCTGGTCTAGGCCGTTGAGATGTAGTAACAGGTCTCCAGAGCTGTGCTGAGTTAGCAATAATTTGATTCAATGCTTCCCAAAGTGTGGAGACACAGCCCCATTTTCCACTGTCATAGCTGGACCCTTTAATGTGTTGGAAAATTGCTGTGTTTTAATGTGTGTTAGAAAAAAATATGTGTCTTCCATGTATAAAAGTAATGAAATTTTCCTTATTAAATTTAGGAAAAGTTGTTTCTTAAAACAGGTAGGGTAGGAATTTAGAAAGAAATATGGAAATGGTGTTCAGATTTGGGGAAAGCCCTCTGTTTTCAAAGGAGTTAAGATAATTTGGTTGAGATACAATAGACAACCTGAGTCCTGGGTGCCGTTGCTCAAGATGCAGACAGGTTCCATGTTCTTTGTCTTACTTTGTGGTCCATGGAGTAAGAGGATAGAATGGGTCCACATTTCCAGCGTTTGCCCCAGCATATCACAGGCACAAACTTTCCCCTCTAGTCCTGATTTACCTTGAATTTCAGTCTTTTCCCATACATCCTGTCCATTTTCCAGTTCACAAGTTAGCTGTTTGTTGTTGTTTGTTTGTTTGTTTGGGAGCTGTTTTGTGTTTTTGCATTGACTAGCTGGTCCTGTCGTAGTTAGTAGAAGCTGTAGATTCATCTTACATTGGTAGCACACTCTCCAGATACTTTATCCTACAGTAGCAATTTGAATCCTCACATGATCCCAGGGGTTGAGACCAGAAACCATTATTCCACTTTCTATGTGAAGGAAGGGAATGCCTTGTGGTCACAGTGATTCAGTAAAGGCCACAGATCCTTCTCACAGCTGACTACACTGTCCTTTTTCTTTCCCCTTCAGGAAGAAAGAAAAATACAGACTGATATAAATGAGGCATAATTTCTGGGTTTCCCTCCCCTATTTGTATTTTATAATGCTGAGTTCTTCCAAACTGAGCCTTGTCTTCATGAATTGTCTCAGAGGATAATAAATAACATGTTTTAGAGAATAAATTTACCCATTGTGTGCCTTTTCTGGAGATTCAAAACTTTTAAATACCCGCTTCATTTTGTCATGGCCAGATAGAATGCCCCATATTTCTCTGAGATAAAAACAATACTTCAAAAAAGAATGCTGCATTGGCAGTCCATGGAGATCTCACGGTTTCTTGATATGCTAGCTAGTTTTAACAGTAAACTTGACATAACCTAGAAATAACCCAGGAGGAGTTTCAGTTGAAGAAGTTTCTAGATCAGGTTGGCTGGGGCCATGTCTCCAAAGTATTGTCTTTTCTGCCCGAATTGAAGGTAGCCATCTGAGCAAAAGCAGGCAAGTGAGCAAGGATCCAGGCATGTATCCCACCCCACTCTTAGCTGTGAATGTGGTACTTTAAGTTCTTGTCTTAAATTCCTCACAACAATGAACTGGAATTGGAAGTCAGATGAACCCTTTCGCCCATAAGCTGTTTTTGATGATGGTGCTTTATGGCAGCAAGACACATGAACTAAAACACAGGGAAAGGGCGAAAGAATGAGTTTGTCTAGCTGAGTTATGCATGCATGGTTTTGTATGTGTGTATGCATATAGATAGTCCATGACTGATGTTTTGTATTTATGGTCTGCACTAACATTAGCAGGAACAATATACCACTGCTTCTGTCTTTCAGTATTCAGGAAAAAGCTACAAGTCAAGGGGTTGGAATGATAACTTAGTAAATTGCTTGTCTTCAAAACACCAGGGCCTGAGTTCAATCCTCCAGAACCTAATAAAAAAATAAATAAATAAAATAAAAAACAGGTGTGGTAGCGTGTGCTTGTAATCTCAGCACTGGGAAGGCAGAGGCAGACACATCCCTAGGACTTGCTGGCCAGCCAGACAAGGTTACTTGGTAAGTTCCATAGCAATGAGAGACTCTGTCATAAAACAACTAGACGGACAGTGCCAGAAGAACCACAGCCAAGGCTAACCTCCACATATCAGTGAGCACACATGTACACACACAGAGACATAAAGCCCAAGTCTATTTAGTACCACCCTTCCGCACTCTTCCCCTCAAGTAGCTGGAATGTTCCCCAAGAGCTTTAGACCGTGCCCATGTCTACATTTTGATATATCTATGTCAGCAGTGATGCTGCTTTACTAGATGAAGATGTTCCCATGACAGCGGGTGTATTAAGTACAGAAAGCTTTGTATTACAGAAAGCCCTCACAGCCCTATTCTTTGTAGCTGGTTCCCAGCCTCTCTCTTTAGTAATAAGCTTCCTTTGCCAACAGGTGAAAGACAGCGTTTTCAGAAACCCATTACAGGTATGAGCTTTTGTTGATGACCTCAGCCATTCAGTGTGGATTCACTTTTCCTACTCTATGTCAAGAAAATTCCTCTTGAGGGTACTTGTATGTGCTCCCTCTAGCTGGTACCACTTCCACCTATGTGCTGGATTTTAAGTCTTGCATTGAGGCCTATTTATTGAGGGATGTTTTAGTGCCTTTTCTCTTCCTCTTTCATCTCCTTACATGCTAAAAAGTGGTGCTGTGTCTGAATAAAAAAGCAGTGAAAACTGAGGAAATGCGGCATTTCTCTTTCCCAGAAATAGGGTCCTTCTAAACTCATCAGGACTTTGTTGCCAGTATGCCTGTCAGCCCACCTAGAAGAAACCGTACTTCCTAGTCAGGTCTCCCCCACATGGGGAGTGAGTCACTGAATCCATAGAGTGGTCCTCTGGCCATCAGCTTCAGTACCAGATGCTGAGGGAGGCCAGTCCCATCATTTGGAACTTCAGACTGTCAGAAACATGCATCTCTATCAAGCAGAAGACAGACACAGAACAGGATCCTGCAAAGATGTGAAGGAATGAATGTTACACAAATTAAACAAGACCAGCTTCATGGAACAGATTTTTGCATTAATAACATCATTGAATGGTCTCTCCTGGGCTCTTAGTAGAAGTTGCTATAGCTCTCTAGAATATCCATTTGACTCAAAAACAGTTCAGTTCAGCAGACTTTGAGGCTTATTAATCAATTCATTCATTCCTCACTTCTGTGGTGCTGGGAATTGAAGCCAAGTCCTTGTACATGCTAGGCAGTGTTACAACGCTGAGATCCATTCCTAACCCTGAAAATTAATTTACCATTGAGGTTGGCCTCAAGCTAACTGTGCCTGTGCAGATGACCCAGGATTTCTTTTTTGGCTGAAATCAACATGCAATGTTTATAGATAATTCCACCATACTCCACCCCTGTCCAAATCAGGAAAGTTCTGAGGACTCAGACATACCAAGAGAAGATATTTAATTTCCTTGTTACTGCTCTCTTGTTTTGACATTGCATACCAACTTATACTCAATTGGCTCTTCCAAATTCTTAGCTATGTCCTTATCATTGAAAAAATGGAAAGCATATGCATGTTTAAGTACATAGATATAAATGTATGTGTATACCTACTTCCTAATAATTTAGAGTCAGGAATATCAACTTATGATGTTGAAACCTTCTTATATTAGCATCCCCCTCCTCAGTGAATCAGTCATTTAGCTTATCTGTAAAATAAGTGTAATCATGAGGCCTACGTAAGAGCTTTTGTCAAAGGGGCAAGGTTTCAGATGATGCATGTGGTAAAAGGACTTCTTAAAAAAGATTTAAATAAAACATATAGAAAGCCCTGTGAATGCTAATGATTCTCTGCTGTGGGAAATGGCAGACAGGAAAGGGCACTATTGATCACACTCTGTGGCCTCTGTGTAGCATCTCTGTGATGAATGTAGTACAAAGCGAAGAGAGTGAAAGTTAGGTCTTCGAATAGTTCCACTGAATGCATGATTCATCAATCTCCAGTGGTGAGTTACCAGTCGCAGTAGAGCCTGGCGAAACTATTTGTGAGGATCCATTTTTCCCCCACACATTTACATTCTCACT
Organism: Eospalax fontanierii; assembly: GCA_035773235.1. Classification (NCBI taxonomy): domain Eukaryota; kingdom Metazoa; phylum Chordata; class Mammalia; order Rodentia; family Spalacidae; genus Eospalax; species Eospalax fontanierii. The sequence continues at coordinate 44,273,603 of CM069547.1, read as the reverse complement.
TACATTACCTCTCTGCCTATGTCACTTGTCAGGGAGAAGCAACAATTGAACAAAGAGGCCAAGAGATCGGTGTCCATGAATACAGAGAGGCTGACGATGCAACCGCACCCCAACAGTCATCTCTGCAATTTATATTGTAAATTTTATTTGTACCCAGAAGGCAACATGCGCCACCTCAGAGTCAGTAATTCCATCTGTGGTTAAATTCACCATCCTCCCATCCATTTGTGGAGGGTGTATGCTATATAAGGTTACAGTGCGTTCCGTATGCTGCAGACATCGTAGAAATTTTGTTCTGAGAATTTCCCAACGTGCCTTGTCTTAACAGTCAGACATTTTACACCGCATCCCTTGCTGGTGGATGTAAAATAAAGAGCTATCTAAAAGGACAATCTCTTTTCTTGATGTCAGTCTTTTACTATTGTTTGTGTGAACTCTTCTTTCCTTTGGGCCTGGTGGCCGTCATTTCCTCAGAAGGAGGGAAGCCAGGAAAACCTCCTTTCAAACTGATTCCAGTTCTAAAGGAAGTAGAAGGCAGAGTCCCCAGACACCCAGCACTACTGAGGACTGGGCAGCAAAATGGTTTATTGATGATGCAGGACACGAGGGCCCTGGTAGAGCGCGCAGAGGGTTGAGGGGTAGCAGTATCTGCGGCAGAGGAGCCGCAGCAGGCTTGCTCAGGAAAGAGGAAGTCCCACTTCATCATCTCTGATCAATGGGCTGCCTCCCTTTTTGGCGGATACAAGGAACCTGAAGCTGTCCAATAGAATTCTGCACGTGGCATGTTAAGCAGCATCAGGACTGTTTTCACAGGCACCAGGCACTCGGCAGGGAAGGCAGGAGGAATGTTCATGTTCAGTGTAGAAGGTGCTAAGAACATTGCGGACTCAGCTTGGGTGCCTTCTCTGAGTCGGACAGAACTTGTAGAACTTTTGGTGGAACAAATTTACTGTGACCTCTTCATGATCTGGTAGTACTGGCACCTATCACAACTGTTATGGGTGCTCTAACTATGTATTATTCTACAGAGAAGGAGGCCTCCGATTGCAGAGGGAAAGTGCTCTGAACAGTGGGAGCAGGCAGGATTATTCACACCAGAACTAGCGCTGGGTAGATTCCAGGTCTGGGGAAACCCTGACCCCGCCTTCCCACTGCCCTGAAATATTCTACATTGTTTCTAGGTGTTCTTGGTACCTACCCTAATTTGATCTTTGATTTTTGTGTTCCATAATGTCTGGCTGTTATAAGTAGAATCATATTCACTGAAATGGTCCATTTGGAGACATCACCCCAACATTGAGCCCAGTATTGCCACTATTCACATTTGTTAGAGTTCTGAGGAGTTGTGAGCATAGCACCAGAGTGAGCAGAATAGAACTGCCCTGAGTAGCTGACTTCTGACATCTCTGAGCCAAACCTCCTGTGGTACATTTGATCTGTCTGGACACTTGCCCAGACTCGGATGATGTGTAGTTCTGAGGGAGTTCACTGAAAAGCCCTTCCCACTACCAGTGATGGCAGGTAGTGATCCAATATGCATCTGTCTTCTGGATGGCCTTCCTTTCTGGCACTGTGCCTCTCTCATGGCTCCTGGCAGTAAGTGAGTGGATGTGGTACCCAGCTCTGTCCCTTTGTGTGAAGGTTCAGGCCACATGTTGGACATTGTGGGTCCCATAAACTGTTTTTGAAGCATACTGAAACCCAGGAATTTCTTTTGCTACAACTTGGTCCAAATCAAGACTAATAGTCTGCTTGTAAAGCCTGTGTGACAGGAGGGGTTAAGCTCTGAGGAGAGTTTAAATGAGGTTTCAGGTCTCATTTTCTAGTTTTCCAGTGAAGTTCCTGGTAATCATAGGCAAAGGGCATATTTCTTTTTTTTTTTTTTAACTGATTTGTCCTTTGTTTAAGATTCAGAGCTGATGATAGAATTAGATGGGATTGTCACTGTTCAAATGAAAATATTTAAAGCATAATTTTTAATTCTAAAATTAAAGGGTATATTTTATTTTGGGGGATAATTCACAATAGCTAAATCAAATCCGTAGTTTCAACAACAAAGAATGAAATGTCTTGTAATAGTGAACCATAATGATAACATATGACCAAAAGCAATGGCCACCCTGTGAAATATTAATGTGTTTCAGGTATTTAGTCAAGAATTTTCCATGCTTCATCTCTTTTGATGGTCAATGATTTTAGCACACATGTTATTCCATTATATCTCTACAGTATTAACTACAATAGTTAAACATTTTCCTGGTTGTCTAATTATCTGAACAATCCAATGTTGAAATGCTGGCCAATGGCGTCTTAGCCATTGCAGTCTTAGCCATTGCAGGAAGTTATTCCACAACAATGTAGCGATTAATAATAGGCATAAACATAACCTAGAACACTTATGGTCTTCTGTTATTCTGACAATGAAGGCATCGTGGAGGGTCAGCAGCTACTTGGTGTACATTTGTAAAACTTGTTCATGGATCCCTGGTACAGCTTCTCAATATATCTCATTTACTGGAGTCCAGGACTCCATTTCTGCCTGGGGGCAGGGTCTGGAATGGATTGGCTAACTAAAGATTTTGTCTTCTCTTAGGGATTCTAATGGGTGTGCATAGCAGGTTACATCTGTTCCTTTCCATTTTGCTTGTTTGTTTAGTGTAGGGCCTTAAAAGAGCAGAACCAAGAGAATGTAGGCCCACCAAATCTCAGATAGGACAGAAGTGAGGAAATCACTACCTTGGTCTCAGCGCAGGAAACATAACTGTACAGGGCAGCAAAGAGAAGAGCCAGCCTGCGTCACCTTGTCAGTCAGCTCCACTTCATCTCCTTAGTGAAGATGTAAAAGGCTAAAGAAGGCACCATAGGGCTGAAAGTATAGTTCAGTGCTAATCGTTTGCCTGACAGGCTCTAGGCACTGGGTTCAATCCTTAGCAAAGGAAGATATAGGGAAGGAAGGAGTCATCATTGATAATTGGTAGTAGAATAAAAACTTTGAAAACACGTGGTTTATTTTTTCTCTAATGAATAAAAGGCTTTCCTTCCAAATACTACTTCTGACACTTCCAATACTACTGAGGTAGCATTTGTGCCCTGCCTGGCCTAAGGCAGGCACTGAAAATCAATTGTAAGTGATACCCGTGGTATCTAACTTCCTGATGCTGACCGTAGAGTGCCCCACCCAAGCAACTGGGGAACTGCAGCTGCAGTCAGACTGAACACACTTCTAAATACTGGATGTGCTTGCTTTCTGAACCCTGCTTGACTTTAGATTCCTTGTTCAAATCAAGATGCAGTGTTCGCATCCGAGTCCATGTATAAGTGTGGTCCTCCTCAGATGACATACATGCTTGTGGGGTTAGCAGGAAATTTAATGTTCATTTGCTAACTTTATTTTTCTCCTACAGAAAATATCAGTTCAGTTGTTGCTGGTCAAACACACCTTATAATGGGCTTTGGTAATTTAATTCCTAGAATGGCTGGGTTATAGAACTATAAAAGTTTATTGACTTCTACTTGCTGGCTTAAGTTGTAGGTTAGAATGTACCTCAGAAATTAGCTTCATCCAGTTTAATGACTTCATTACAGAACAGTTTGCGTGCTCTCAAGCACTTCCCAATATATTTTTAACACCAGCTTGTAGCTATCTTGAGCTATTTCTGTGAGTAGGAGAGGCAGATTTGGCTTCTTTAAATTGCCGAGATAAAATGTCACTGCCATGGTACCCTGTAGTGTCCAGGTAGCTGTGGGCCAACATGATCAGATGCAGTCATTTGAATGAATATTCTGTGGTCAACTGCATTGCTATAAAGAGATCAAAGGGGTTTGTGCGATAGCTCAGTCAGTAACACACTTCCCATGCAAGCATGAATACTTGAGTTCAAGTCTAAGAACCCATAGAAAATAGCTGGACAGGTAGTTGGTGATTCAATCCCAGCACTGTGGAAGTAGAGACAATAGTCTCCCTACTGGTCAACTATTATAGCTTGGCGAGCTACTGATTAAAGAAAGATCCTGTCCCAATAAACAAGGTGGAAAGCATCTGAGGAATGACACTGGAAGTTGCCTTCTGGCCTGTATACACACATGCACACACAGTGCATATGCTAACAAACATGCACACATAGCAAACACTCACGCATATACACACAAAGATATCACTATTTTTTTTATAAGATAGTGATTTGGAAAATATGTTTACAGTTTACATGAAAGCAAAGGCAGTAGCTAGTGACGAATATTTATAGCCATTTATTGATATGTATCCAGCATCAACTGAGCTTGATTTTTCCCTGTGTCTAAACAGGATGTTTCAGTAGGATTATTAACCTCTTCTGATATATTATCACACATATCTAATGAATTCCTCATGTGATTTCCAGAAATATAGCAACGTCTGTAAAGCTGACCCCTTGCTGTTTTGTTGTTACACTGAAGTCCTCAACTCTGTGTGTGTGTGTGTGTGTGTGTGTATGTTTAGGCCAGGGGAAACTCTAAAGTGTCTTCCTCAATAGCAGTCTTCCTTGTGTTTTGATACAAGGTCTACTGCTGGCCTGGAACTTACCATCTAGGGGGCTGGCTAGTAAACCTCAGAGAGATGCCAGCCTTCACCTCCCCTGTGCTCCTGGGGATTGCAGCACACACTATGCGAAGCTCTTTTGTTTAGACATGGTTTACAGGAATTCTACTCTGGTCCTCATGCAAACACGTGACTCTAGTAACTGAGCAATCTCCCTTGTGCCCTCAACTTCTTAAAAAAATCTCTTCAATGGGATTAATAACTGTCATTTAAATTATAAATATATGGTAACTTTATCAGAAACTAGAATAAATATTTAAAAGAATAGTAAGTAACCCATGAATCTACCACCTGGAAAAATATTATTAATATTCTGTCACCCATTCATATATATATATATATATATGAAGATCTTAATATATTGAAATATTAATATATTAATACTTGGACACCTGTTATCTCTATCACGTTTCCATATTATGTATTTGGATACCCTGAATCTCTAAAACTAAAGATCATATTTCTTAGTATGTGTTTTTTCTTATTTATAGTTACCAGAAAAATATTGGAAATATTTCCCTTTCTCTATTCTTTCCTCTATTGAGTGTGGTTACCTCTTACTATGCAGCAGATGGATGCGTTTCCAAAGTTTAGCTATTATAGCAGTGCTTGTGTACATGTGATGTCATGTACATAGGCTTGTGTGTGATCTTGAGGTAGTTTCCTGGTTATTAGGCCTTTTCCCAGTATTAATATTTTTCTCTAATGTCATAATTTAGACTGAATTTCTTGAAGATGAAATGTGTGTGTGTGTGTGTGTGTGTGTGTGTGTGTGTGTGTGTGTGTCTCCTGTGCTCTGCTTCTTCTCAGTCTCGACATTCTCTGAGCATCTCCGCAGAGTTCTGCAGGCTTCCCTTTACCTTTCACTCTGTGTACCTCTAACGCACATCCCCATGTCTCGTGGCCTTGGGAAGCCTTTTTCTTTGTCAGGGAAGCCATTCTCTGCAAGGTGTGGATACATAAGCATTAATGAGGTCTTATCCAATAAGATAACGTGATGGCCAATTTATATATTATCCTTTCTCAGTATCAGCATGCCCTGTGTTCAAGACTCTAGAAAGTCCCTAAAAGCTAAAATTCCAGATTATTTAAATTTTCAAATAAGATTAAATTGCCTTTGCTCACAATGTTGACAAAAGTAACAGCAATAATAATAGCAAACACCAATTCCGAAGCGCCTGACTTGAATGTTATTTACCCTGAGGGTCAGAAGTGAGATTTCCTAAAGATTCATTTCAAAGCTTTCCCTTAACCAGGTTGCAGGAGTGTAGTACACAGTTCCTTTGTTGTTTTCTTGGTCATCGCAAGATATCCTTAGCGGTTTTCAATGTTTTCTGTTTTGCACGAGGAGTACAGGGATGATAAATTTAAAAATCGAAAACTGAGAAAATAAGTATGACTTTGTTTTAAAAACGGTACTCAACACATGAGTTGTTATGAGAGTGACCAATCACTTTCTAATTGGATTTAAATACTGCTCCATAAGAGAGAACTTGTGCCTGGTACAATTAACTCAGCCCCAAACCCACGGCTTGTTAGATCATAGGCCCTTAGGGGAGAACCTAACTGAATACTATCATTCTGTTCAATGAACATAGTAATAAACTGCCTTAAGTTCTTATATTTACACCAACATATTGGTGCAGCTCTCAGCCCTCATCAGAGAAGCTTCTATTTACAGTAGATGGCTATTAATACAGAAACCCACCAGTCAACATGTAGACAATAGGAGACTGGAGTGCTAAGCTCTAAATGGGACCTCTTTATCCTATCTCCACCCCCTGTGGCTCTGGGATCATTGCAGAAGAGGTGGTGAGGAAGAGTGTGAGCACCAGAGGTAGTAGATATCTGCAGGCAAAAGATATTTCCCAGGCTATGACAGCACCACTGCCCACATGAACTCAGTGGCTGTGGCAGCATGCACAAACCTTGAAAAGATCAGGTCCACCAAAATCTCAGCATAGATACAGGAAGGGCTCATGAAGTCACGCCCCTTAGCTGAAAGCTATCAGCGATTCGTGGCTGTGTAGTCAGTTTGCTTCAGTCCCTGAAGATGCTCCCTGTGCTCCAGTAGCTGGTCCTACACCCAGGCATGTACAAGGAGCACTAAGTGGACTCAGTGGGTTTAATAAAAGGAGGACATGAAGTTGGGAGGGAATCTGATAGGGGAGGAGAGGATAAACTGGGAAGGAGGAAATGAAGAATGGATTTGATAGGAAAACAGTGTTTACGTGGATGAAATGATTAATTAAACAAAACTACGCTGCACATGGGGAAACTGAGGCAAGCAAAGCAGGGGCACTTTTGTGATGAATTTCATGTGAAAATGCATGTTTCAACAAGGTTGCCACTAGCTATGTACAACTCCGTTTAAATTTATCATTTACATTCAATCCAAGTTAAGTTTCTTAGTCACGGTGTGCACCATATTCGTATGTGGCTAAGGTTATGTACCATACTGAATGGTATAGATATGCTACATTTTGAGTATTGCAGTAAGTTATATTGAATGACTTTTCTTTTTAACTTCTTGTCTAATACCGGTTCCACTGAAATGCTTTGCAGTACCGAGAGCTTTCTCTGGCTGTAACTTCAATGCAGACCTTTTGAAAATAATGCATTGTTTCATTCCAAAAGCATGTCCAGGTACAGTAAAGCATATTAAAATGTCAGGGTGTTTAAATTATCCACACTGAAGTCATAATTACTACATTAGCTCTTTCAGTACACATGTCCTTTCATTTCCCATTTTTCTTAAACATATCAATTTACACCTAACCGTAAATAATAGAATGCTAAGCTCATCATATCAACAAGAATTCCCCTTGGAGTGAAAGGTCTCTTGATTAATACCAAGGAATATGTTTGAGAACATCAAACCCCTTGACAGATGCATGTTGCCACAGGGATTGATTTTCTTTTGTTAGAACCTCAAAGACCATGAGTTAAATTTTGTCATTTAATGATGTAGAAGTAGAAGGTTATAGCTAAGTGACTTACAAAGAGCAGCTGCATTTCCCAGCTTACCTAGTTCCATAAATAAGTCCAGAAATGCTATCTGGGTTTGAATATCAGGTCCAGAAATATCAATATTTGTATCTTCACTAATCAAAGCAGATCCCTCTAAAATTATGACAGAAATTATCTCATGCCCTGAAATTCATTTCTTTCTCTATGTGATTTTGATTTTGCCCATTGGAAAAAGAGGCAAATGTTTAGATGACGTAATTTCAGTAGAATCAAACACCCACCACCATCCTCTTCATTCCTGATTGATGCCTGGAATCTCATTGTTAAAAGACCTCTTTCTCCAAGCGCAGTAGCATATGACTGTTATCCTGGCATGGGGAAGGTACACTGGGACAATTGGAAGTCACCCTGGGTTACATAGTAAGACTCTTCTCAAGTAAACCAAAAACCAAAATCAAAACTGAAAATATCTTATTCCTTGTCCTTTTTACTATCAAGTTGAAAGCAGTTCTTCATTGGCTACTGCTCATTATGGACGGCATTTCAGATAGGAGTTGAAAGATATATCTCTGCTGTCTAAGTGCAAATTGAGAAAAAAGGATTGAGGTGGTGAGATGAATATCCCATATGAAAGATATGCAAAGGAATAGCCATATCTTTGGGAGAGAGCATATAGAGAGAACTTTGAAAATGGTACTAGAGAGATAAGCAGAGACAGAATAACAAGAGTCTTAAAGGTGTTTATAAGGATCTATATAAATAGGAAGTGCATATGGCAGAGATTGGGGCGGGATAAAAACCAATAGATTCTCCACCATCAATACAGAGACCAGGCTGTGGAACTGCACTCAAGGAAGGGACATCCATTGGTAAAACCAGTGAGGGGGATTTCAAATGTTAGAACAAAGATGGGTGCAGCTCCATTGGAATACAAAAGGATTCCCATTGCTTGGTCTGTCCCTCTATACCTATCCAATCTCAATAATGTGGAATTCATTCCTTGAGAACTCTCCTGATGCTGAATGCTCACACAGACCATCTCTTTATTCTCGATGCAGTGAACAACAGCTGCTGCTCTGTGCCCATTACTAGTCTCTCCACACTATTCTGTGCTTTTATGCAGTTTTCTTCCTGGTGTCTAATCTCATCTAACATAAAATCTTCTAGAATTCAGGTTCTTTGGATCCCTTTTTTTGCATCAGGGGGTACAAATAAAAATCAAAACAACAGATCTTCTGGAATATGATTTTATAAATCTGATCTATTACCTCAAACTTTTGAGGAGCACAGATTTGAGGGGGGGTCCCAGTTAGGGAACATTTGATTAATTAATTTTCTTTCTTTTTAATTTCTAATATATATTTCATTGTATTTCTGAAACTTTCATACATGAGTACTGTATTTGCATCCCCTAGTCCCTCTTCAATTTCTCCCATGACAAATATGGAACACTTCATGAATTTGCGTGTCATCCTTGCACAGAGGCCATGCTAATCTTTTCTGTATTGTTCTCTTTTAGTATTTTGTGCTGAGGAACTGAGTCCTCTTTTTAACCTTTTAGGTTTAAACATTTATTTTTATTTGTGTGATGTGCACGTGTCTCTGTATGCTTGTATGCTAGTGTGTGTGTGTGTGTGTGTGTTCCTGGAGTTAGAGTTGACAGGTGATTTTGAGTTGCCTAACATGGGTTCTGGGAACTAAATTTGAGTCCTCTGCAAGTGTAGCAAGTGATCTCATCCAGTGAACCACCTCTCTAGCCCCATCATTTTCAAATGGGGTCTTGGAATTGGGGGGACGGTCTTTCTTTTTTAAATTTCCACTTATTCTGAAATCTAGCTGGGAGTGTGTAACTATGGCAGAGAGGGTCTAAATATGGCTTTTGAGCTTATCTGACTTTATGGTCTTATCAAGGCATGTAGCATTTTTCAGTCTGCTAGTTTCCCTGTTTGAGGAATTGCAATGTTGAAGTAGCTTGAGTCAGAGGTCATATCAGTCACGGGACATTCCTAGACGAGGCGGTTTCCTCGGGTACGAGTATTTTCACATTTTGATGGTAGATTTTGTATTATTTTTAAGTGCTGGAGTTATCTTGCTGTTCCTTCGACTAATGCTCCCTGTCACTCTCTGAGGGGTCCACTGCCTAGGAAGTCTCTGTGCGAGTAGCTTGGGGGTGGGGGGCACAGTCAGAGCTCTTGTCGGATGCCATCATCCATGGGATGTGGATGTGTGGTTGAGTCCTGTGTGGAGCAGCAGATGGTAGTAGGTGGCTGAGGGTGTTAGGGGGCCTCTTTTCTGAAGCTTGTGGGCCAGCGACAGCTGTACTCCTGCCTCTTGCCAATTTTTCGCCTACTCTGTGTCCTTGGTGCTTAGCCACACCCAGGTGTGCTGCAAGCTTGGTGACTCATTACGCAATGCTGCAGCAAGCTCCTCCTCATCTAACCACTATGGATGAAGATCAAATTGATGCTTAGTATTTTTTTAACCTTTTATCTGTTTTTGCCTTTCTCAGAAGTCAGTTACAGAGCTCTCCGTACTGAACTGGACTGGGAAATAAAGCCAGGAAATGAGCTTCCTGTCCAGAATGAGAGACCAGAAAGAAAGAGGATTAATGGCTAAATTTCCAGATCAGTGCCCAGGATGGAAGTCGGGGCAGAAGACAGTATATTCAAGTACGTGTTCCCAGAACAGCTCAGGCAGCTCCCTATGCTTTCTAGATATCTCTGAGAAGAATGGAATATCCACTGCAGAGAAAAAAACGTGTCTGGACCCCCCATAACGCCAGAGATCCCAGAAGCTTAGGATGCTGTTCCCTATGGGCCCCTTGCTCCCATCCACTTTGACCCCTGCTTCACACTGGCCTATCCCCATCTCCCACTAATTCTCATAGGGAAACACAGTGCGCAAGGATAGCACCTTATTCAGAGAATAAGACAGGCATAGAATTGTGAAGAACAGAGAGATGGAGAATAGAGAGAGGTCCCAGCTAAGAGTAAGACTACAGTAAGACTACAGCCTTGAGTCCATTCTGTGGTACCACAGTCATTGTATGACAGTGTACCACGGGTCTGGCAATTTTTAGAGAAAAAAATGATTTTTCACAACCTTGAGGCTACAAACAAAGCCCAAGCTCGTCATGGGCACTGGTCTGACAAGGGCATTCGTTCCATGTCCGCCCCATTTGGAAGACAAAAAGAAACTAGCCATTTGAAGCCTCTTTTACAAGGTCTTTGAGATCAAAGATTTTCAAAAGAGGAGCCCTCATGGCTTAATCACCTTTTAAAACAGTATGCCTTAATACCATCCTTTTGAAAACACATGACTTTTGCTGGGAGCATAGTCAAGCACTGAGAGAGAGTAGATCTTGGACCCAATACCTGACATACTTCTAAAATGGGGGTGTAACCAGACTCAACCTAGTTATAGTCTAGTTTTAGCCATGCTGCTTGGAACTGTGTCTGCAATGTTGAGAGACACAAATGCTCCTCTACCCTCATGGATAATCGCCACTCAGATGCATAGCCACAAGTGACAATGTGTTCCAAGAAGAAGTGACCGAGTTGCAATAGCAGCATAAAGCAGCCGGAGACCTTGAAAGCGTGGAAACTTCTTCTGATGAGAGCACATCTGAGGGGAAATCTGAAGGAGGATTAGAGGCAATCCAGGGAATGAGAGCCTCAGGTGAACACCAGCAGAGTGAAGGGAAGACTGAGTTAGTGGATTTTTCAAGGAACATGAGGTGGTGCCAAGAGACAAGATTATGTGTTTTTGCGTTTCCTTTTGTGAGTGTAAGAAAGTTATCAGAAGTGCAGCCTTGATCCCAAAGATGTCAGCCAGAACCATATGCTTATTGTGAAACCTCAGAGATTGCAAATTAAGTGTATGCTTTCTGAAGTGGGTGTACTCTACCCTGGCCAACAAGTAGTCATGCAGGGTCTGCACAGAAACTAAGACCACTAAGTGTAGTTCTTGCTTTTCTGGAAATTTCCAGTGAGCTGAGAGCTGGAATGACAGCTTCTGCCATAAAGGTTGTGCTTATACCAGACCAGACACAGCTGTGCTTAGTGTCCTGGGCCCAGATGCAAACTCACACTGGCACAGTTTTCAACCAAAATCACATACCAAGAATAGAAAGGGGTTGATCACTGGGTGGGTGAGTGTGTAATGCTGTTCCCAGAACTAAAATAACATTAATAGGTTTCTGTTCACTTTATGATATTTTCAAAGTGGCAAACATGCCCTATGTATATTTTATGTCATTTGAGCTCCCATGTTATCTTGTTTTTGCAGGTGACAAAGCCAGGGAACTGATAAGTTAAATGATAGTCAAAGGCACAGAGTATCTTTTCTCCTGTTTTACTATGGATTCTCACTTAGGTGTCAGCCTCTAATTAGAATCCAGTCCCTCCATTTAAGACAAATGACAAGCACAAAATCAGAAACCGTAGAAAGCTGAATCTCAGAAACGATTCCATCTTAATTCGTCTGTGTACTCTCCCACCATAATTCCTCTGTGATAAAAATTTATATTCCCAAGAAAAATCCTGTACTATCTTATAAATCACTGGAGAAAGATTTAATTTAATTCAGTCCCATTAGGTGTATTTATTGTTCTCTGAATCATCGGTACGGGATACAGATGACAACCCTTAGGAGGCCAGAGTATCACAATAAAAAGAAAAGTCCATGTTTCCAGCTTCTGTGTGTCCACAGGTGATCGCTGTACTAGTCTAACGCAAGAAACTGATAGCAGAAGCACTTGGGATGCTGGAAAGGTAAGCACTATTCAGCCAGACTCTAAGGCTTTCCCAGATATTGGGACTTTGCAGGAATAGCCCCAAGTAGCAAAGTACACACGGGGGAGCGCTAAGTGTTTCGATGCAGTAGTGAGGCAATCAGTTATCTTATGAAGCCAGTGCTATGATTGTGCCCTTGAATTCCCCAAAGACCCATGTGTTTAAAGGCTTGGATCTGAGCCTGTGATGCTTCTGGGAAGTGGTGGAGCCTTTAGGAAGTGGGGCTTACTACCAGGTAGTTAGGTCATTGGGGGTGTGCCCTTGGAAGGAGGTGCTGGACCTTCACATCTCTTCTTCCTCTTGTCTCAGTCAGTCATATGATAAATGGCATTCTCTGCCCCATACTTAACCATGATACAGTGGGCCATGAAAATTCCAAAGCAGTGGGACCAATTAGGTATAGACTAAAACTTCCAAACTGTCATCCAAAATAAGCCTTTGTTTTTTTTAAAAAAATACTTGAGTATCATAGGCATTATTTTGTTCAGTGATGGAGAGACGAGTGGCAACTCAAGAAGCAAGTCTTCATATGTGAAGACAAAAGGGGAGTTTAACAGGTTGTATCATCTTTCCTGCTCTATTAGGACTCAAACTTTATAGTAAAAGGACCACCCGGCTTAATTTACATAGTGTTCCTGCTGTTAAGATAGTTCTTAAGAGAGTTTCCAATCTGTTCCTTATCATTCAGAAAAAATAAGGCTGGAATTTCTTTCTTTGGATCCAAAATTCATTAGGCTTTATTATGAAATGTCCAATCTTTTCAGTGTCAGAAATGTGCTTACTTGTAAGAACTATATGATCTGGATGCTGTTAAATAGCCTTCTTCTGAAAACTGAAAATTCTGGGCTGGTAAAATGGCTTAATCTGCAGACTACTTGTTATGAAAGCTTGAGGGTTTGACTGGACCCCGGTACCCACATTTTTTTCTAAGTTGAGCCTAGTGGTGCATACTTATAGTACCCGAGCTGGGAAGGAAAGGCAGAAGCAGACTGATCTTTGGGGTTCACTGACCACCCAGCCTAGCCTATCTGGTACAATTCAGACCAATGAGAAAAGTTATCTCAAAAAATAAAAGGTGTCTCCCACTTGAGTAAAGTTGACCTCTGGCTTCGATGACCTCTGCACACACTATGGCCTCTACACATACTCACACACCTGTGAACATGTGAACACACATATGCACCTGCACACACATGAACAAGCACATGCAAAATATATGAAAATTCTGAACCTGCTTTCTGTCAGCAATATGATACCCATTTGTAGTTTGGCCTCTCTTTTCTGTTCATATTCATTTAATATAATTAAAACACTTTCAAAATTAGTGAATCATGTTCTTTAATATTTTAAGATAAACTTGAAACAAAATTTCTGTCACGTATTCTTAGAGTACTATGGGTTGCATTTGAGTTAAAGTTGTCAGCAACAAAAGTGGATTTGACCAACTTAGTCAAATTTCTTACCTACTAAACAGAGGGTTAGAAAGATGCTTCAGTCAGGTTCATAAAACTTGTAAAACTGACTGTGAGCAGTCAAATACAAGTCTGTTGCTTTGAGTAGTACAACTTGTATTTTCTAGGAAAGTGAATTCCTTCACGCAGGGAAACTGTGGAAGTACCACACATCTACCATTCGCTATTGTGCTGTGTTTTGATCTTTGCATTCATTTACATGTCCCGTTTAGTTCCTGTGGACACCTCAGCTTCTTGTACATTTGACACCTCCTACATTTCCTTGCTGTGTTGAAACGATGAACCTATGCTCAGTCTTCCAGTTCTTGTTTATTGTGTTTTGATTTTTCGGTTTCTTTCTTACAATGTGTGACTTCAAAGGCATTTCAGAAAATAGAAAAGACAATGACTTCTCCCAGTCTATGAACTTTCCTTCCTGCTCATAGAATGAAGAACTTAATTGTCACTTTTACTGAAGCAGAGGACGTATTATGGATTTACAGTGTATAAACTACTGGATCAAACCTGAACCACATTCTCTATGTAGAGAAGAAAAGTATAGGGACAGAATTCGGTAAGGCTCTTGCTAATGTCTTCACAGAACCCTGAAGATTTGCTTTGCTTATGTGACAGGCTCTTCAAATCACTGTTTTTGAGATGCAAAAAAATGGCACACCACAGGCAGTACTGTAATTTTTGAAGAAATACATATTTCAACCCAGAGATTACCATTCTTAGACAACTTCGCCATCCGCCAGGTAAACCAGGAGGTCAGATACTTCTTTCAGAACATGTAATTTTCAATAAATTGAAAAACCACATAAAGTCTGGAGGATATATTCAAATGACAGACTGGTCTGCTCCCCACGGTTTTCCTCGCTAAATTCTGGCCTCTCGGGCACACTCAGGTAGTCATTTATGAGACTGACACTGTGAGATTGAGAGCTAGTGGTAAGTGCAGGTAAAGGAAAATATTTCAAAGCTGCTGCTGGCAAAATTTAACTTTGAAAATAGACACCTCCCTCCCAAAAACAAAGTGCTATATTTCTATGAGATTTCCCAATCCCAATCTAGGCAGAAATGTGAAGTAACTTTACATTGACACAGATTCTTTTCTGAATATGGAACAAGTTTCAATATAATGAAAAAACCTAAGTCTAGCAAAATGAATTCATATCTAAGAACAGAATATAGAACATCTCTCTGGTTTATGTAAAATGGAGAAATAGTATTTGTATAGTGTGTGGTAGTGATAGTGAGCATGTTGACATTGACATTGGAAGATACCCCTCATGGTGGTCAGCTCAAATATCAAGTGAACCCAACCTTGAGCCTAGCAGGAGACTCTCAGTGGGGGATTGCCTATATCAGGTTTCCTTGTGACCAGGTTCTACAGGCTTGTCTTGGTTGTTTTAATTGATATGGAAAGACCCAGCCTGAAAGTGGGAAGCACCATGCTCTCTTGGCGGGTTTTGGACTGTGTGAGAGAAAGCTAGCTGAGTAAGAAGACACATGTTTTTGTTTCTCCCTGCTCTTGACTGGTTGTGATGAGACTGCCTGTGTGAAGTGCTCGTCGTAATTTCACAATGATGAACTAGAAGTGTGAGGTCAGGAAACATTCTTTCCCCCCTAAGTTGTTTTGTGTCAGGGTATTTTGTCACAGCAACAGAAATGAAATGAGGACACCCCTATTTAGCTCTAATAATATAATATACTGGACAAGAAGATCTTTCAGACACAACTTATGCCACATTGTTTATCTTTAAAGTCGTATGTACAATAGACATGTGAGGGATTACTACCTACAGTGGCTGCCTGAAGTGATGAATAGTTTGAGCTTTATAAGCAAACACTAAATGTGTATCTGTGAGAACACAGATACTAAATTGAAACAAGAAAACATAAAGCTTCAGAGGGTCTCTTCTGGAAAGTTCTTTAGAGCAGACTTTCTCTAACAGGCTTTTAGTGACTGTTCTCTGCCTTACAGATAGAAGACCACCCCTTTAGGAACCCACTGGAATATGAACACAGCTGACCACGGGGGAAAGCGTTATGTAAATTTTATCAGCAAATACTACACTGATGTGCAGCTACTTACCACTGCTGTAATACATCATTTAAAATTTCCCAATGGCTTCTCTTGTTTCTGTCAATGGATTATTCATATCTATAAATGACACCGCTGAATTCACTTAAAGAAATCCATTGATTCTACTCAATTATTAGATATGTGTACCTGTCATCAGGCAATGATCCAGAAACACCCCACCCATTATTTCTGGAAACTCACTCTGAGGATAAAAGATGTACAAAGTGCCATCTCATCTGCTAGCAAATGGACTGCACCAAATAATTTGGAACTTAAATATAGCTTTGGATATAGCTTCAGTGTGATTTCCAAAGGGTGAATATTTTTTATCTCAATCTTTCTTTTGTCCAAAGTTCATCAGTAGTATTCACAAATTTCCATCTTCAAACTTAACAATTTATGGGTGGAAAAGACTCTAGGGCTTAAGAGTCAGGCCCAAAGAAAAATCAGAAATTGGAAAACACTATATTTACCCTCTTCTTTCCCTTTCTGAACTCTTTCTCCAACTTTGCCTACCTCGCTGAGAACAATTCTGAGTAGGTTTGTCTACGCATAGATCTGTCCAGGCAGTAAGACTGGATTTCAGAGAAACAGACATTGTTTTGAGTATACGTATATTCCATGGAGTATTGGAGACATGCTTATATTAAGAGATTCATACCTTATCTTACTAAATACCAAGTTGAACAGTAGTCTAAATTTGTTTTACTAAATGTACAAACTGAAATTTCAAGACAACTACAATGCAGAGATATTTATTCGAAAAGTAGAGTCAGGGCCGGTGAGATGTCTCAGTGGGTAAATCCCTTGTTTCCAAGCCTAATGGCTTGAGGTAGATCCGCAGGACCCACATGGTGGAAGGAGAGAGCAGACTCATTATTCTCTGATCTCCACACGTGCATGAGTGCATGTGCACACACATGCGCGCCCACACACACACACACACTCACTAAATAAATATAATAAAGTTTTAAAGAAAGGTAGCATCCAAGTTTTTCTTTCTAAATATAGGGTTATTTCAATTGGAAATCCCCAGTGCTCATAAAAAATTAGACATTGGTGAAAAGGCAAAATAAGTTAATTATCATGACATAGTCTTTCCATATTATATATATGTCAAACATAACATTGAACCTCATCAATTTGAAAAATGATTTCTTATCAGTTAAATATAAATTGCAGCAGATAAAGACTGAATATCTTAAGATCTCCAAAATAAGTATCTCCTGATGAACTTTTGAGCATTCTTGAAAGGTAAGAACCTATAGAGATGTTTAAGTTGAGAAAACTTTTCTGTTGTACCTAAATTTAGAATGCATTGGTATCTTTTGTTCCCAGCATTCACAAGTTTGATAGAAGGAAAAAGGACGGGTAGAAAACAGAGGATTAAGACATAGTAAATTTTTAGCTGTGATCCTTGAGCAGGTAATTGGGGAAAAGAGGGTTAACCTGTCAACGCTGCCCTGTCATCGATACTAGACAAAGTCAGAGTCAGCCCTGATCGCTCTTCGTCTCCTACAGGGAGAAGGAAAATCTTTCTTACTTGAGGGTGTGCGCCTGGTAGGATGCCCCACACCCATGCACATACGGGCAGTAGTAACTGAACTTAGTGGGTTATCAGAAAAGAAAAAGATTTGAAATTAGGAGAGGGCAGTATTTGGCTGTTATGGCGAAAGTCAGGGCAGAATGGGGATCATATTTCTTTGTAGCCATTTATGAAATTCTCAAACACTAAAAAAAGTGAAAAGAGGCAAGCTCTCAATTCCACTCTGAAGGTTCTCAGAGGCTTGCTCCATCTCCCGTCACACCTGTGGTGAACACACCATCGTTTCTCGCCCGAATTGCTGCGGGTGCCCCCTAGTCTTGGTTGATCTATACTTCCTCCAGTTTCCTGTCCTGTTCACTGCCCACAAACCATCCTCACGGTGTGTATGGAAACCTAACCCTTTCAGTGCCTTCCACCCCAATATCAAAGCCTTTTCCTGACTTCCATCGCATTCAGTGGTCTGCCGTGCCATCTGCTCACCCCTCCGCTGTAGTTCTGTGGCTTCATTCCTACACAGCCTTCCTCTGACCCTTCCTACCACTCTGGGATGCTTTGTCAGAAACACAGTGGCCGGCCGCAGGAGCCTTGGAATTGTCTTGCTGCTCGCCCCGAGTATCAGCATGCTTTGCTCTCTCAGCTCCTTCAGAGTGCAGTTCTAATGCTTCATTTCCAGCAGCTGGAGTCTTCCTTCATCCCTGTTTATTATTTCACTGTCATTCTCCATGACACGAATCCCTATCTGCCCCCAACCTTCCCTTCTTTACTTTGTCATTTCGTATCCTTCCCTTGAGAATAGAACCTTATGCTTTCTTCTTACTCCTGTTTATTTGTGTATTCCCATATCCTTAGCTTAACGCATAGCCATGAAGAGTGCTCCATAAATATTAGTTGAATTAGTGAGTCTTTACTAGTTTTTAAATAAATTGCCATATGAATTACATATTTAACTACTAGTACCAGGGTCCTGGATAAATAGTAGCTATGGAGGCAGAAGATCTGGGGCATAGGGACAGGAAGTAGAAGGAACTGAAACCATTCAGCACATCTTTCCCGGCAGGCATTTGGGTTTCTGAACAGTTATCAGGGCACTTTGTGATTTGCTCCAGCACTATCCTTTTATCCAAGGATATTCAAGAAGAGCACATCTGCCTCACCCTGAGGAGAAATATGACTCTGAAACCATATTCAGTCTGAGACTCTTGTAGGACTTCCTGGATCCGGGATTGAGAAGTTTAAACGTCCCATGTGCCCTCATCTATGGAGATCATTTCCACATACTATCATGTCAAATATTATTTATTCCAATTTCTTTTTTTTCCTTATCTTGCTTGACGTCTTTCTCAACTCCAAGGCCTCTTATTGTAGTGTTGCAGAAAGATATTCCTAAGAAATTGATTGCACCATATCTTTGTCCAGCTTTTAAACAAGAATTTTCCCTATTGAAGATAAACATATCTTCCACATCCTTTCCATTAATCCTTCCTACAAACTTTACTTTAAAGTAATTTCATTTAACTTTTTAGTGATTTCATGAAATATTTTTTCAAATTTCCATGCATTATAATTTTTTTGCAATTTTCCTAGAATCTAATTTATTTTGATGTTATTTAGATTCTCCGGGGGTCTTACCGGACCCCAGTCAGATCTGTACACCATTGCCCATTGGAACCCTCCCACAGCCCCTGCCCAATGGAATTCTTGCATTCTCTCATCTGTGTCAGGGCCTGTTGTGTCAAGCTAGTATTCCCAGATGTCCCTTGATGCAAGTTCATACACTAGTGTCTAGTCAGCCCATTCAGTCTCTCGCCTTAAGAATAGCTATTCCTTACCGAACAGTAATCAGGTGCCAATCATTCTTCAACTAACACTGGGGCCTGCTTCCCCTTTCCAAAGTTCTGTGCTGGGCATTTGTCTGTTTGAGTTTGCATGGGTCTTCTGTACTCCAACACCATTGCTGTAGGTTCATATAAGCAAGATCCAGGAACCTTCAAGGCTCTATTTCTATATGGTCATGCACTGCCTCCCTGGCTCTTACAATCATTCTGCCCCCTCTTCCCCAATGGTCACTGAGGCAGGAGGGCAGAATTTAACATAGGAGTCCTGTCAAAGGACCTGCACTCTGTAGGCTCTTGCTCTTTACGCTTTGATCATTTGTGGGCCTTTGTGTTCCTGACCTTCTGTTGCACGGTGGGGATTCATGATGAAAACTGAGAGATGCATTAATGCCCTTTGACCTTTGTTCTATGTTCCATCAGCCTTAGGTGTGAGGTTGCATCACAGATGTGTCACATAGGCTTGGGCAATTCATAGACAGTCTATGTGTATAACCAGTTGTAGAACTCTGCAACAATCTCCTGTTGAAAAGGAAACTTCTTTGATGAATGGTGACTGAGATAATTGTCTGTAAATATAAGGGTCCGTATTTTGCACATAGTAAAATATCTGTGAATTGCCCAAACCTAAGTTTCTAATTCCATCAATTTACCTGAAATTTTCATGATTTCATCTTTCTTTACCACCAAGTAGAACTCCACTGTGTAAATGCACTGTGCTTTCATTGTCCATTCACCAGCTGAGGAACACTTAACATGTAAGATGTTTCTTAGTTCATCCCATCTTTTAATTAGGTCATTTGTTTTCTTGATTCTTTGATTTTTAGGTTCTTTATATATTTTGAATCTTAAACCACTGTCAGATGTGTTGCTGGTAGAGATTTTCTCCCACTCTGTGGGTTTTCTCTTCACTTAACTTGACTGTTTCTTTTGCTGCAAAGAAGCTTTTTAGTTTAATGAGACTCCACTTGTTTGTTATTGACTGTAAATCCTGAGCAATTGATGTCTGATTTAGAAAGTCCTTTCCTACAAACATATCTTGTAAGTTACTGCCAATGTTTTCTTCTAAGAGTTTCAGAGTTTGAGGTTTCACATTGAGGTCTCTGATCCATTTGGAGTTCACTTTTGTAAAAAAGTGAAAGATAAGGGTGTAGTTTCATTCTTCTACAGAGCCAGTTTTGCCAGCACTATTTGTTGAAGATGTTGTCTACCTTTGTCAAATATCAGATGGTTGAAATTGAATGTACTCATGTTTGGGCCTTCAGTTATGTTTCAGTGATATATGTGTCTATTTGTATGGCAGTATCATGCTGTTTTATGAGTCTAGCTGTGTAATATGGTTTGAGATCTGGAATAGTTATCTTCCCAGAATTGCTCTTTGTGTTCATGATTGCATTGACTACCCAGGATCTTTTGTGCTTCCATATGAATTTTAGGATTTTTTTTTTCTAATTCTATGAAGAATGTCATGGGGAGTAGGACTGGGATTGCACTGAATCTATATATTGCTTTTGTTAGGATGGTAATTTTTGCAATGCTAATTCTTCCAGTTCATGAGGTTGGGAGGTTCTTGCATCTCCTTTTTTAAATATTTAAAATAAAAAAAAAGTGTTTTGATGTCTTTGGTCAGGTTAGTTCTGAGATATTTTAATATTTTTGTGGCTATTGTGAATGCGGGTGGCGCTCATGTACTACTTCTCCCATTGCTTGTTATTGTTACATAGAAAGGCTGCTGGGTATTGTACATTAATTTTTTAAATGGCCACTGTACTGAAAATGTTAATAATTTCTGGTAGAATTTTTGAGCTCTCTTAGGTATAATATTATACCATCGGCAATGTGGGATTATTTGACCTCTTCTCTTCCAATTAGTGCTTTTTAATTTTCTTCTCTTATCGTATTGTTCTACCAAGAATTTCAAAAATTATATTGAAAATAGTGGAGACCGTGGACAGCCTTGTCTGGTTCCTGATTTTAATGGGAATATTTCCAGTTTTTCTCCGTTTAGAATGATGTTGGCTATGGGTTTTTTGTATATGTCTTTAATTATATTGATTTATGTTCCCTCTAGGACTTTTATCCTAAATGCTTGCTGAATTTTGTCAAAGGCTTTTTCTGCTTCTATCTTATACAAAGATAACCATGTGATTTTTGTCCTTGAGTCCATTTATGTGGTTTATGTATCGCTTCATGTATGCTCTGAAGGGCTAGTTTTATGGACATGAATTCTTTCAG
This sequence comes from Eospalax fontanierii, assembly GCA_035773235.1. Taxonomy (NCBI): domain Eukaryota; kingdom Metazoa; phylum Chordata; class Mammalia; order Rodentia; family Spalacidae; genus Eospalax; species Eospalax fontanierii. The sequence continues at coordinate 44,252,111 of CM069547.1, read as the reverse complement.
CCTGTTCATGTCATGGAGGATTTTTCTTTTCAACTAAAACAGACATTTTTGCTGGGTAAAGTATTCTGAGTTTCCATCTATGGTCGTTTAGAACTGGGGATACTTTGGTTCAGGCTCTTCTGGTTTTCATAGTTTGCATTGAAAAATCAGCTGTAATTCTGATGGATTTTCTTTTATATGGTGGCTTTTTTTCTTTTGCAGCTTTCAGTACACTCTCTTCATCCCGTACATTTAGTGTTTTTACAATGATAGGAAGTGGGAAATTTCTTTCTGGTCCTATCTGTCTGGTGTTCTATGTGCTTCTCTTATTTGTGTGGGTATCTCTTTCCTTAATTTCGTGAAATTTTCTTCAACAATCCTGTTGAAGATTTGGTCAATACCAATAACCTCAGATTCTTCTCCTTCCTCTGTGCCTAAGATACATAAATTTGGTCTTTCCTTGGTCTCTCAGATTTCCTGCATATTCCATTTCTGTGTTTCCTTCACTATTCAAATTCTTGATTTCTTCTTTGACACATTCATCATTCAGTTTCTTCTACTGTCGATTTTTAAGCCATCTGATAGAATGCAAGGAATTATTTTAATTTGGAGTATTTATTGAGGTTTTCTTTTTGTCCTAGTATGTGGCCGATTTTAGAGAAACTTCTGTGGGCTGCTGAGATTGTGTATTCTTTGGTCTTAATTGTAGTATTCTGTAGATAACTCTTATGTTCATTCAGTGTAATTTAATTCAAATGTTCTCTGTTTATTCTTTGCCAGATTGATCTGTCTATTGGGGACAGTGGTGTATTGAAGTCACCTACTATTGTTGAGTTGTGATTAATCTTTGTCTTGAAGCCCTGTGGTACTGTCTTTATGAAATATGTTTGGGCTATATTATTTTCATATAAATTCAAAAATTATTTGAATTTTTCCACTATGATTTGTACATGTGGATTTCTTTGGTTGCTTATGTTTCTGATGGGAAGCTCAGGGCAGCCTTTGTTGAGTGAGATTCTGTTGATATTGTTGAGGTCACTTAGGTACTTTCTAATCTGGAATGAATACTTTGTTAGTCTGGGCTTCAGATTCTCTATTTTATGATTTGGGGGTCCTGATGAATCCAGGCAAATTAGTCAGGATCTCTTCAGGAGGGCTAAGGAACCTAGGGCTACACTGACCTGCTAGGTATCAGCCAGCAGGGCCAGTTGTAATTAACTAAACAAAGAAGGTTTGAGCTCTGGAGCTAGACTCAAACCTCAGGAATGGTGACCCAGCACAACAAGAACTGTGTCTCACAACTAGTTGGGCACTTTCTGACAGCCTCAAGAGGACAAGGCCAGAGGCAAAGAGAGCTAATGGGAACAAGAAAGGCTGGTTCTTACTAGCCAGCAGAGAAAGCTTGAGCTTTGGAGTATGGTAGAGTCTGGAGATGGTCCTAACGCAGGGGAATGGATGCCGCAGGATCTGGATAACTCAGCAGGCTAGTTAAGCACTTTCTGACAGCCTTAATTGGACTGGGCCAAGGACCAAGGACTGTATGAGGGATAAAATGGGTTGTTTCTTACTAACTAGCACAGAAGGTCTGAGTACTGGAACAGCAGGTCTGAAGTTGGTTCCAAAGTAGAGGGAAGGGAAAGGCAAAATTAATGGTAAACTTACCCTGACTAGACAGGTGCTCTCCAACAGCCTCAGCTAGGCATGGCCAAGCAGAGCCAATGGGAACATTATTAGCTCACAGAGAAGACCTGAGCTCTGGAACAGCAGGACTGGAGATGGTGCCCCCACAAATTTATTTCATAATCACATGCTGTCAGGGACTTTCACAGTCTCTAGACTAGTACAGCTCTCAAAATTGAACTCAAATGTTGCTTCCATGATGAAATTTTCTAATTTCTTGTTGAAGACATTTATTGGTCCCTCCATAAAGGTTTCAGAGTTCCTTTCTCACTCATCTGTTGCCACATTATCAGAATGATTGGTTCTTATTACATACCTATCTCCCCCCAGTACACCAGTTTCTTAGTTACTTTTATGTTGCTGTGATAAAACCCCCTGACAAAAGTGACTTAAAAAATAAAGGATAAATTGAGTTTATAGTTGTGAGGGATGCATGCCATCATAGCGGAGGAGCAGGAAGCTGTTTGTTCACATTACATCCTCACTCAGAAATCAGAACAAGTGAACAGGAAGTGAGACTGTGTTATAAAGCCTCAAAGCCCACCCCCAATGACCCACTTACTTGGGTGAGTCACCACCTCATAAAAGTTTCACAACCTCCCAAAACTACTCCAGCAACTGGGGACCAAATGTTCAAATATGTGACAGGGACATTCAAAATCACACCACAACAACTGGAAAGCGAGAGCTCTCAATATTTGCTTCCTCTACTAACTATGTCCTATATGTGGTGTGTGATAAATGTGTATCATAGCACAGCTTTGTAACGTAAACAAATCTACTGTTGTCTTGAATATATATGGATCTGGAGATAGTACCAATGTTTATTTCGGTTCTTCCTAACAATTCACCTAAGCAATGCCTATGACTTGTGAATGTGTGGATGAACTTCCAAAGATGGAAGGAACAAAATGTGTTTCTTAACAGTTGTTCTTCTATTGATGATACCCAAGGGTAAGATAGCCATCAACTTGCTTACAGTCAGGATTTACCACAGTGGTCAGGTCACATTATTACATATTTTCAAACTCGTAAAAACTACATCCTTAATTTTAATTCTTTGTATGATTAAAGCCAACCAGTTACCATTCAATTTAATTAAAGGCTTTTATAATTTAATTTTAGTGAGGGTAAAATGATCAGGCATTAAAGTGATGACTGAATGATGATTTTTTTATTAGCAGTAGAGAACAGGAGCCTTTGAGATAAATTATAATAAAAAAGAAAAACTCCTTCTGGTAGTCAGTAAAATGAGTTATCTGTAATGAAAAAGGAGTTGTTGATATTGTTAATTAATAACTGAGGAATCAGCATGGAACCTGAAATTTCATTTAACCCAGAACACTCTTCTGGGAAATTGCATGGAATATGTTTTAAGGCAGGATAAGAGAAAGAAAAAAGGGATAAAAAAGGAGATTAAAGAAGTGGGTAAGGAAGGAAAGTGAAACAGAAGCTGGCAGGGAGGGAACGGGATGTCAAGACAAAGTACGTGTTCAAGCTTTCAGGGGAAAAAAATCAAAACTCAAACCAATCGGTTAAAGAAAGTACATGATCTATATTATGGCAGGTTGTGGTGATATCAGAAGTTATTTAAATTCTAATATGTTTCTCATTTTTAAATTAATAATTAATACTTTATGTTGGATGTCATAATATTTCATTAGATTTGTTTTTCTATTCCCTTTAGCAACAGCCTTTAGGATGCTAAATACTAATTTGATAATAGAGGAGAAAATCTGAGGCAATTAATGTTAGGAATCTTGAGAAAGCTTTTATTAGTGTGTATGTTTTTCATACAGGTTGTTGATTTTTTTTTCAACTAGGAAGAGATAGTCTTGAATCCACCTGTACATTATTTTGACTATCTACAGATTCTATAATACTTTATTTCAGCCTCAGTAGAGGGGACTGAAGCTCAATTCTGATACTACCTAAAGTTAATCTAGACCCAATAGCTTAAGGGAAAATTCTTTCTAAAGAAGACTGCAGTATAGAATTATGACATTGCTCAGTAGTTAGAGATACCACACAAGCTAGTTATACTGGAGTTCTGTACCTGGACCCTGCATTAGAAGTAGATTAGAACTCTCAAAAGTTGTCTTGTGACTCCCACAAATGTATGGTAGCACATGTGTGTACACACATGTACACACAAACACACACAAAATACACAATAATGGTAATAGAATGTTTAAAAGAAAGAAAGCTGAAGGTTACAAGGGAATTCATGCACATAACGCAATTGTCAACCTGGGATCCATAAATAACACTTAAATAAAAGCAAATGCAACTTTTATTTCAAGGGATTTATAAAACAAGAGGTCAGAACCCAGTTAGCAATGAATGTTCCAATAAAAATGGGAAGTGAGTTCCCCTACAAAGAAAGGGCGGAATGAACAAGATAAAATAAAATGACATGGTCTGAATAATTTCAAATGGCCCCGTGAGTTATACGCTCAGTTATATCTGCTGTTTTGAATGGACTTAGAGTGATATTGAAGCTCTGTTCATGCATTAAGCAGCATATAATTGGTTGCTAGGGAACTATTGTAAGGGAGTTATTAGTAAGCAGGGAGTCTTCTACAGTCCAGATGTCAGCAGAAGTCCCAGGACTGGGAACTGTCGTTGTCTGGAGTCTTGTAAGAACATCTCTGTAAAAGCATTCTGAGATGGTTTGAATAAGAACATCCCCGTTAGGCTCTAAGTATTTGAACATTTTGTCTCCAGTTTGGCACTGTTTTGGGAGGTCTTATTGTGGTCATGCTGGAGGAAGCATGTCACTGCAGTGGGCTTAGAGAGTTCTTAAGCCTTACAGATCTCCAGTTGCCCTCTGCTTCCCGTGCCTGTTTGACGATGTGAGCTCTTAGCTTCTGCTCCTACTCCAGCCACCTCTGCCGCTATGCCTCCCTGCCATGATGGATTCTCGCCCTTTTGGAACCATTAGCTAAATAAACTGTTCCTTTTATAAGGTCCCTTGGTCAGTGTTTCTATCACAGCAACAGAAAAGTAACTAATACACATTCTTTGTTCAAAAACGAAGATTTGGGAACTTAAAGCTTTGAGGTAAATTGCAGCCTGTCAAATGTAATCTCTGAGGCACACAGAGAAGTTTTACTCTCCTTTAACAAACTGTAGCTATTTTTTTTTTCATAAAAACTGACTGAAAATTTACTAATTTCCACAACCAGTCCAATTCAAACATTCAGAGAACAACCCATAGAATTCACTGAAAATGTATTTTAAGATTTTTATTTTAACCAAGGTAAGGTGGTACACACCAATCATTCCAGCACTTAGGAAACAGAGGCAAGAGAATCTCATGATCAAGGCTAACATGGACCACATGGTGAGACCTGCCAAAGTGCACCTACATGAACATAAACACACTTACATAGTATAGTTGATTGATAGCTAGGAAGATGATCAATCAATTGATGTTAGAAGGATAGATAGATGATAGATAGATAGATAAATGATAGACAGATGATAGATAGTAGATAGATAGATAGATAGATAGATGATAGATAGTAGATAGATAGATAGATAGATAGATAGACCTCAAGAAGAATCAAATGGGTAAGATCGGAGGAAAAGACCACGGTAGGATAGACAGGTGGGGCTTCTTCGTGGAAGGCTAGTGGAATCTGGATGCATCCCTGGCAGCCGAATGCTCGCTGACTCTAGAGAGTGTTGATGTTCAGAAGTTTTACTGAAATGTGCTCACATTTAACTCAGACTCCAATTCTCTTCCCCATTTCTGATCTTCTGATCACTTGATTGATCTTTCTAATGAACACCCCCATTCAGAAACTCTCAGGTATCCATCCTGATCACCATGTCAAAGGTGTTCCTATTGGTGAGGAAATTCCAAGATTTTGAATAGGTCTTGCAAACAATTGGATCAAATATGTGTGTGTGTGTGTGTGTGTGTGTATATTTTCTACCTCACAGACATCTTTTATAATAATGTTGGATATGGCTTTTTGGATGGTTATTTCTAGGTGTATTGTATATGCTTATCCTGTGTTGAGAGAGGAGTTAGTTACTTTTCTTTTTGTAACAACATATCTAACAAACCAAGTTAAAGATGGAAGAATTTATTTTGGTTCACACTTTAAGAGTGTACGGTCCATAATGAGAGAGGCAGCATGGTGGCAGGAGAATAAGACCATCGGTCACAGTATCTCTGCAGTCAGGAAGCAGAGAGAGGTGGATGAGACCATCAGTCACATTATCTCTGCAGTCAGGAAGCAGAGAGAGGTGAATGTTGGTTCTCAGCTCACTTTATACATTTTATTCAGTCTATGAGCCAGCTCATGAGATGGTGCTGCCGACATCTGGTGTGTCTACTCGCTTCAGTTACATCTTTCTGGAAGGACATACACACACACAAACACATACACACACACACACACACACACACACACACACAAGCAGTGTGTTTCCATGATGATTCTAAATTCCATCAAGTTGAGAATGAAGATAACCATTATACCTGTCAAATAACATATTTTGAGCAACAAGATCAACATAAGACACATGTAAAGATATTAATGTCATATATGTTTGCATATATGTTCTCAATGTGTATTCAGAACAACTTCAAAAAGGGAATTCAGCAAGGTAAATAAACACATTAGACTCAAACATAGGTTTGTACAGTTATCCAAAATTAATTTTCTGCCTGACCACATTATAATGTAGATTGGAAATGTGTTTAATTGAAGGTTTCAGAAAACCAGAATTGTCAGTACAAGTTCATAGAAAGAGAGAAAGAGTGAGAGAGAGTGCGAGAGAGAGAGAGAGAGAGAGAAAGAGCGCGCACGAGAGTGCGCTCACTGGGGGAGGAGAGGCAAGGAAAGCACTGCGGAAAAGGCTGGACCCTAGCCAGGTCAGGAAGAAAGTGTTAAAACTTCATTTTGAGAAGAGAAAGGGACCTACTTGGAGAGGGACAGAATGAGTAAATGTGAGAAAAAAATTAATTTTCATGGATGATTTAAATTTTCTTGCCTGAATAACTCTGGTTATAGGAGCTCATTTTCCATTGACTAGGCTTGTTATGTTCTCTGTCACACCTTTTGAAAGAAGGTTCTTCCTACCCTGCCATCAGCCAAGTCAGCCTTATGGTAAGGTTTCAGAGCTCTGTATGAAGACAGTCAGCATTGGAGTGAAAAAAAAACTTCTTCATGGCTCCTTTAGTGTCTGTTTCTCACAGGTTAAAACCAACCTAGCTCTCACCTGACTCTTCAATCTGAGCTTCCACTCTCTGATATCTGACTGGGTGGTGATGGAAAGAGTCCTTTGATATAAAGGATACTGAAGTTGGATACCGGCCATTTATATTAAGTAACTTCTCTGAATCTGTTTCCTCTTCTATGAAGTACAAATATCAGGATGTCTCTTATAGGATATAATAAAAATTATATGAAGTAATTCAGATAAATTGAGACAGTGTCCCAAATCACAGATAATTTACTAATAATAAATCTCTGTTACACAAATAATTTTTAATCCTTAAATTTAATATCTTAAATTTAAAACAACATAGTAGCTATTTCATGAAATATATTAGGAAGAGGGTTGGTTCAGTTTTTGAGTTCTGATTGTCTTAGTTGAGCTCCCAAATGTGTGCTGCTGTGGTTGAAAGGTTCATTCACATGTGTGGAAATTGTTGACAAGCTGTAGTCTGTGTTTCTGAACAGGTGTTCTTATGGTCATCCGGCCAACCTAGGCTAGTTCAAATATTGGGAGTCTCAAGGTTCCCAAGAGCACTCAAATGGCATGTCATTTTACAAATGCTTGATTTTTTTTTAAGATTTATTTTACTCATGCATATGTGTGTATCTGTGTATATATGCAAGTCTGGGGTGCCCATAGAGGCCAGTAGATGGCACTGGATTCCCTGGAGCTCGAGTTACAGGCAGTTGTAAGCCATCCCATGTGGGTCCTATAAACTGAACTCTGGTCCTCTGCTAAAGCATCAAGCACTGGACACAGTGACTACTACTTACTTCCAACTTCTTCTCCCAGTGGTGACAAATGAATCATTTTGACTTTTTCATCTCTTTAATAAAAGCCTTGCATTTGAGGGTAAAGGTATCCTCCAACCGTGATACTATGTAGTTTTACAACACTATTTCTTTTTACTTTTAAACTTTTAAACTCACCTGTCTTTTCTTCTGGCTCTTTTGCTCCCAGCTTCTTGGTTTGATAGCATCCACTAATGCATGAAACAGAATATTGATTAAGTAAAAAGCTTATATGAAATAGGTTGCTATATGAAAGCAAAAGCCTTGTGATAGTCTCCTATGAATCCAGGGCTTTTCTTTGTCCTTGTGACATACCATGGTCAGTGTCCCAAGACCTTTATATCTGATGAAAATAGGAATTAACAGGCCCATGAGATGGCTCAGTGGGTAAAGACACTTGCTGCCAAGGCTAACAACTCGAATTCAATCACCAGGACTCACGTGGGAGAAGGAAAGAAGTGACTCCCCCAAGTCATTCTCTGAACTCCATATTAGCCTGGAAGTTACATGCTCAAACAGCACACACACACACACACACACACACACACACACACACAAACACCAAAATGTAATCAAAACTGAAATATTTTTAATACAAAAAAGAAAGTAGGAGATTGCTCTGTCCTAAGGTACAGATTGAGTTTCTGAAGGATTCTCTTCTTATCTGTTTCAAACTGGAGATATTGGGACCCTGTGAGATGACTCAATGGGTAAAGGCCTTGGCTGCCAACCCCTCCCCCCAACAATCTGAGTTTGATCCTTGGGACTCACAGAATGTAAAGAAAGAATTAACTCCCACACAATGCCCTCTGACCTTCACAGGCATCCTGTGACATGCAAGCATTCCCCTCAAAAAATAAACAAATGTAAAAATAAATAAAATTGAGATGCTTATTAGATTTGGAATAGAAGGAACAGCCTTTGCTATGAACGTTGCACATTTTCTACATTTCAGTTCTTTCATCATACCCTCATTGCTGTGAGGTTTCAAGGAGAAAATGGCTTAAGTGTCTGGACATGGTAGCAAAGTGACAGACATCTAATTGTAGGATTTGAAATAACACCTTTTTTCCTTTCCTCGCTTTACCTGTTTGTTGATTTGATCAAACAGGCCTGTGCATGCTTGACTGCAGCACTTTCTAAAGCATTAAACAAATAATGAATTATTATCACCTGCACCAGCACATTCTGTAAGAGTGTTTAAATTCTAAAGGCTTCTCATGACTCAGAAGTCTTCAGTTGTGTTGTGAAAGCATCGCTGGGGATGGATCTAAGCATTGCCTTCAAGTTAAAGCTTTGACAATGCTATTCCCTCCTCTCTCCTGCCTGTTGACTACCCTGAAGAGTTCAACACATTGCTATGGATGCACAAATCTAATAGAATTCTGAAGCCACGGGTGATGCAACACAAACAGATGCACTGACTCTTGATCTGAGATGACTGGTCCATTTAGATCGTGTCTTTTAGCCTATCAGTGGGGAATCCTAGCCTTGGATTTCATATAATCATTAGCATGCCTTTTTTCTCCTTTCCTTTATTCTTTCATATCCTGGAGAAGAGAACAAATTTTGATTGGGAAAGAACTGTCTCCTGATCTCTGAGAGGCATTGTATGAACACACAGTTCTGTTTGTTTCCTTTGCTGAGTTGCTTTTATGCCTTAAAATGCTTCTTTCTGCAATACTTAAGGGAAACAATTTCTTTCTGCCTCCTCAAGAGAGGCATAAAATACTATTGGCTATTTTCTGAAATGCTACCTCTTGGCTCCATTGATCTGAAGGGATTTGGATTCCCCACGGAGGCCAGAGCTTAATTATCCACTCAAACTTCCCTGGATACCTACTCAGGAGCTGTGTTTTTAAGGCAATGTATTGCCAAGGCCGAGGCCAGATTTTTGAGCACATTATAAATTCAGAGAGCAAGTTCATATAGTCTGGATTATACAGATAATTCAGACAATACAAATGAGGTCATACTCATGAATTCAATAAGAATTCACCTGAGACCCTCCATATCAGTTTCTGTGATCTGAAGAACAAGCATGTGATAGTTTTGCTCCAGAATTAATAAGCTGGACCAAATGAGGCAGATCAGCAGGTAAGACACATGTAGGTAGACCTGATGACCTGAGTTTAATCCCCAGATCCCACAAGGTGGCAGGAGAGAACTAGCAGCTGAGATTTGTCCTCTAATCTCCACACATACTGTGGAACCTGTATGCTTACACACACACACACACACCAAATAAATAGCAAATAAATAATTTAAAATATACAAGTTACCTTCAAGGAGGCAGAGCCCAAGAATATGTAAGAACATGAGCTTTAATCATTAATACAGAGCAGTAAATTATTTTAAGAAGTTATTTTCTTTTAAAAAATATTTTATTTATTATTTTTATTTTATGTGTATAAGTATATTGCCTTATTTATGTAAATGCATGCATGTTATGCATTACCTACAGAGGTCAGAAGAAGGTGTTGGATCACCTGGAACTGGAGTTTTAGATTGTTAACTGCCATTTGGGTGCTGGGAACTGAATCCAGGTCCTCTGCAAGAGCAGTAAATGCTCTTAACCACTGAGCCATCTCTCCAGTCCTGAGAAGTTTTTCTAGAATATTTGTTTATGTATTCTTGTTTGTGAATATAAGGAATCATAGAACAAATAATTGAATAGATTAGGTATGTGATACTTCCCTAAAAAGTAATCCCAGGACCTGAGGAGATTGCTTAGAGAGTAAAGTACTTGCAGCAAAAGCATGAGGTCTTGAGTTCGGATCCCCAACAATCATGTAAATGCTGAGTATGGTGTGTGTTGCTCATTTGTAAATTCTGCACTAGGATGAGAGATAACATAGGGAGATCCCCAGGGACTTACTGGCCAGCTAATCAAATCAGTGAAATCCAGGTTCAGTAAGAGACCCTGACTTAAAACAGAAAATAAAGATAAAGACACTTGACATTGGTCTCTGACCTTCAAGTGTGCACAGAGGTAAGCTCATTTGCATGTACACATACACACAGTGATCTTATAATGCAAACCGCAAGAGAAAGAGAGAGAGAGAGAGAGAGAGAGAGAGAGAGAGAGAGAGAGAACACTTGTTAGTGTGTATATTGAATTTTAAGTGAGAAATGGTTCCTATTTGTTGTGGTTTGGATATGAAATACCCTCTCACCCAGGCTTTAGTCATGTAGAGGAGCATCCACAGGTGGAGTCTGGGGAAGTGATTGCTCCATGAGGGATCTGAATTCATGGATGGATTACTTCACTGCTATAGACAATTTTAAATGTAATTTTAGAAGCCTGGGCCTGGTGAGACACACTTAGGAGGCAGAAGCAAGTAGATATCTGTGAGTTGGAGGCCAGCCTAATCTACATAGCCAATTCCAGGCTAGGTAGGGAGATAGATAGATAGATAGATAGATAGATAGGTAGATGATAGATAATATATACATATATATGATGTAGGTAATTGGGGTTGCAGCCTTTGGAGTTATATCTTGCCCTAGTATTTTCCTGTTATTTGTTCTTTCTGTTCTGGCTGCTGAGCAGTGAATATCTTTCTCCTCCCAGGACCATATTGTTTTGCCTTGTTTAGAGTTCACTACAGACTGAAGCCTCTGAAACCATGAGCCAAGATAAATTTTCCTCCCCTTGGCTAGTTTCTCTTAAGTGCTCAGTCACATCAATAGGAAATTACTAACTCAATAGGCAAGGAAAGTGCATATTTTAATTGTGCTACTACAATGCAAAGCAGCACACGAGTTAGAATAATGACAGGTAGTGTCTCTCCTCTACACTCATTTCACCTGAGAGCGCTATGAAGAGAGTCCTCATGTCATACTGCGGGTGAATGGACAGTTTGCCATGTAGGGAGGATGTTTTTAGCTATTGCCTGTGCTGGGGAAGGGTGTAAGAGGATCGTGGAGAGGAAGACTATATTAGTCAGCTTTTCATTTCCAATAATGGAATGCCTAAGGCAGGTATTTATCTACTTCATAAATAAAAAGTTTTATTTTCTCTACTGCGGTGAGAAACCTCACAAGTTAGGAGGCTGGAACTCCAAATAGCCTGTCATGGGCTCTCACAGTGCCCATTCCATTGTTCATTCCCTGCTGCCCTGTAATGCCACATAGGAGTAGTGTGTGTGTGTGTGTGTGTGTGTGTGTATGTGTGTGTATGTGTATGTGTGTGTATGTGTGTGTATGTGTGTGTATGTGTGTATGTGTGTGTATGTGTGTGTGTATGTGTGTGTGTATGTGGTATCTTTACTGATAAACAACCAGCATTTAAGCAGATGATCTCCATCATGACATGAGGTATAATTTAATCATTTCCAAAAGGTCCTGGTTAAATATAATCAGATTAAATTTTTATCCTCTTTACATTGGTAACATAAAACTTTGAGAATTGAATTTCTGCTTGAATTAGGAAGAGAAAGCCATTTTCAAACTCCAGAGCAAAGGGTAGAGAAAAGATAGGATATGAAGGAAATGGTTAGGAAAGGAGAAAGGGACAGAAGAAAAGGACCTGAAATACAGGTGTGATGCCACTAGTTTGTAGCTGTGTTCTTTCAATTTCTCTGATTGTGGCAAAATCAGTGTAAATAGATGCTGTATGCCTTTGCCCGAGAAGGTGTGAATGGACAGTTATTCACCCCAGATAAGGCATGGGAAAGAAACCAAAGAAATGACCCACCGAAATATAACTTGGTTAACCAATGAGTACATTTCAGTTACTTACAGGAGCATGAGTGAGACAGCAGGAGCTACATTGCTAAAGAGCCCACTGTAGTATGGGTAATGACTGACAACATCTGAATCTCCAGAGACCCTGCTCAGTGTGCAGGCAGTTTCACAGAGGAGTCTCCTTTCCCCAGCAGTTGTTTACTGTTATGTAACCTTGGGGACAGTCCTGTGAATCCTGTAAGTTTCATGAGTTTCTTGGGTCTTATAATTTTCCTGAGCCTCTGAGTCTTAGTCAACCTCCTTTCTCCCTCCTGGATAGAATGTTTCAATCAAGAAATACCAGTCCACCTTCCTTTTCAAGCCATTTTCAAAATCACACCCACTTCCGGAGCTGAGAAAATTGTCTCCCTAATCTGGAAGGACTTTGTGTACCTGCAGAGACTGTATCTGTGGATTGTCATTGTATGTGTGAGCCTCACCCATCCTATTTGTCTATAAAACCCTTGAAGGCAGGTCATGCTTGCTCTGTTTGCTGCACAAAGACCAAACAAAATCCAATGGAAGGGATTCTGCTTTCTTCATTTAGCAACAGTTCTTGCAAACCACACTTTAAATTCATTGGGACCATCCAAGTGTTTGTTGGATTATTTTAATATCCTAGTAAAAGATAACAATTTTAATGAAAATGGTAATTCACAGTTGAATAGAAGCATAAGCTACCTAATCAGAGTAGTGAAAAGACCTAAGTCTGGAATGCATTATCTTTTGGTTCTCATTCAGCCTCAAAGGCTGTGCCCTGAACTTGTTCAACATTAACAATTGCAAAGATCTTGGCAGGTTTTCATCTCTAAGCCCTACCGAGAATAATTTTCCAACTTCTCCTGTTCCACAACTGCTCATGAGCTGGAGAGAGAGTCCTCCTCTATTATATCCCTCAGCATCCCTACCAGATGGTTCTTTAGTTTTTCTCCATTGCTTTCCATTTCTTCTTTAGTGGAGCCTTCTTGTACTTGTCTGGCTATTTTTTTGTGTTGTGAAACCATCAGCTGCATCCCTCCCATCATCTCTGACCTTCAATCAGTTTGTTCTATTAGAGTCCCTCAAAATTCTCCTAGAAAAAAAACAGGCATTGTGGTACATGATTTTAATATCAGCATTCTGAATCTAAGGCCACAGAATCACAAGTACGGGACCATCCTGGACTACATAATGAGACAATGTCTCAAAAATCATTAAGAAATTAGAAAAACACCTCCCAGAAAAAGAAGATTCGACATTGTTTTTTGAATGAAGTTATTTTCCCTGCCTCCTTAGGATGTTGTTAGCTTTCTAAAGTACCAGTTCTATGTATGACTCCATCTAGAATTTTTGTAACTTTTTCCTACTCAGAATATAATACTAATGACAAGTTTCCCCACTGATATCTGTCTCTTTCATGAGCCTTGACCTAGCTTCAAGAAAGCTGGAAAACCAAGTCTTTATCAGTGTAATAGATTCTTCCAATATAGAAAAAGAAGATGCATTGTCAAGAGCATTTACCACACCAGTGTCTCTATTACAAAGTTTGTGTTTAGTCTAGATGAGGGACACCAAGAAAAACACCCAGTGTCATCCTAGGAAGGGTCCACTCCTAATGCCACCTGCACCTCAACTTTTACTTCAAGTTGGAGGCCAGGCAGCCTGCCATGTTTACCTCTGAGTGATTTCTCTTCTCTTCTAAGGCACGTGTGGAGAGTTGATGACCACCTTCACTTCTAAGTTTGCACAACAGACATAATCAGGGGACCCATCATCAGTCCCCAGATGTTTCTTTATTTGGTTTCAGTGGATCTACTGGAAACTCATGAAAACTGATACAACTCAGGAATCCAAAATGCATTTTGAAAATATAAATCTAAATTCTCTTGATTGTTGAAGTGCAAGCTAACTAATCAATGTATTCAAAAGGCCTAAGTCTGGAATGCATTTTACTGGTGGTTCTCATTCAGCCTCAAAGACTGTAGCCTGAGCTAGTTCAACATTAACAATTGAAAAGGTGTTGGCAGACTTTCATCTCTAGGCCTTATTAAGGGTAATTCTCCAACTCCTCCAAGTCTTACACAGAATTGCAGTGGCTTCTGACCAATGAATCTTCAAACACACTGCTGTAAAGACTACCAGACATTTGCAACACCATGATTTGCACAGTGTTATCCAAATGTCTTATGTGAACTAGTCAGTGAGGTGTATATTGGATTGACTTAACTGTAAGAGCAAACATATTTCACTTACTTTTCTCCTCCTTTTCAGAACTGACTATTCATCACCATAAATGTTCCTTCAGTTCCCACCATTTTGAACTATAAAGTGGTTCTGGAGGTCCAATATTGGTTCAGAACTCTCAAGAACAGAGGTTTGGTTCTTCAGGCCACCTGGCCATCTTTTACTCATTGTTTCTGCATGGTCTGAAGAATTGATGTTCCAAGCCATGTCTGAACATGAGAGACCTCTCTGAAGATGAAACACTTTTGCCTATGACCTTAGGAGACCCTCGCTGTGGAGTCCTGCCTGCCACCTTCAAAATCCTATTAATTGATACAACATTCTAATTTCAGAGGATATTCCTTTTCTCTTGCTATTCTAGGTATGCAGAAACCTCCTTCTAGTTGTAGCTTCTCTGTCTTTCCCTATGAGATCCTTCAGGGCCTTTGGAACCACTACTCTGGACACTTATTTTCCTTTTGAGGATGAATGTAGGCAAAGAATATAACAGTGACAATTTGTTTTTTCTCTACCCACAGGGGTTAGAGATTAGGATGTGTTCCTTATTGAAATGGAACAATATTAGTTTCTAGATTGTTCTGCTGATTAAAAATCAAATCACCACATCCTGTGGAGCACCTCACTGGGGTGCTTGACTGAGGCTTCCCATTCACTTGTGCCCCTGCTATTGTTTGGCGCTATCTTGGAAAACACTTTCCTTCCACTCTACATGTCAAATACCACCCACCCAGACCCAGAACACAGTCTGCCCTCCTTCTCAAACCCTTTTCTACCTCCCATCTATTCCCTGTCCTAGGAAAACCCTCTGCTGTCTCCTGGAAGGACTTTCTATGTCTGAGGACTATACATCCTTCTCTGTCTTCGGTTGTCATTGCATGTGTGGACCTTAGAGTCATCATATTGCTGTGTAGACTCCTTGAGAGCAGGACCACACTTTCTCCAGTGCCTAGAGAGGAACTGAAATGAATTGATAAAGACGAAGTGTTCCTTGATTCTAATCAGTAGACAATGCAATAAAAAATATAAACAGTAGGACTGGAGGTGGAGTGGGTAGAGGACTTCCCCCCAACAAGTGTAAGCACCTGAATTCATGTCTCTTCCACGATGGTAAAGGTTGTGGTTACAGTTGCTCAGGACATAGACTTAGGAGGATCCTTGGGCTCACTGGCCAGACATTCTACATTTAGTGAGTTCAAAGACTTTGTCTTAAAAATCAAGGTGGAAAGTGATTAAGGAAGACACTTAGCATTAACCTTTGGCTTTCACACACACACACACACACACACACACACACAAAAGTACGTACGTGAGTACATATACACACTAAATATATATGATACATGAGTAAATTAATAATATAAACAATGAGAGATGATGTCCTAGGGTGGTCTAGACTAGCAAACATGAGTGCTGAGGACTGTCCTAACATCATCTGTTGCTGAGAGCCAAGATCATCAAGGTCATAGCTAGATAAAAACATAGGGAAAAGCTTCGTTAATGGCTTTGGAATTTAACCTAAATGCTGTGATTTCATGAAAACCTGAATGTCTATGAAGGACAGGGGAAGACAGAGATCAATCAGGAACCTGGGAAGAGTGATAGAAATGACTTAGGGACCTGTGGGTGGTTTTAAATACTCCTGAAATTGCCTCTAACAGTTCCTTAGGTAGCCGTCACTCAGCGCTGCCCTGTAACCGTGTCCCATGCGTTACGCTCTTCCATTTGGGGAAGTCCAAAGCGCGAGTGATGTTCTATTATAAATAACATTGTAAAGGAAATTCACCGTGGACAGTCAAAACACACTTCATGGTAAGTTAGATTTGGTACCAAATGTGAGGATGGTGTCAAGGACATTGGTGATACTGTATGCTGACATGAGTCCAGCATGTACAAAATGCAGTAACACCTCTATCCTATGCCTTCAAGATAAAAATATTATGTCGTTAGAGACTGACAGATTCTTGGATCATTTTTCCTATCATCCACAGCTAGGGTGCTCATATGTAAACCTACTGTCTTCCAAAGCTAGACATTTTTCTGTCTTGAGGGCCCTAAATACCAAGAATCGGCAAACACGACAAAGAAAACAGGACAAGTGTTTTTCCAAGAATATATTAATCTTGCACCTCTGATGGGACACACATGTAATCTGTAGAAGCCAACTTCAGGTTCAGTGAAATGCCAAGTCTTCTTATTTACTTGGTGCTTCATTGCATTTAAGAGCACAGATGGGTGGACTGAGGCAATTATTTTCTGTTAAGTACTTAATTGCCATCTAAAAATTCTATCTGGTGATTCAAAGCATTTCCCGTCTCCCACTGTTGTTTACATTGTAAAAGGAAAAAAGTCTCACCTCCCAGTTTTCATCTTTAGCAAGCTTCTCCCAGGTTGTGACAAGAGTCCCAGAAAAGGGACATTTACTCAAAGATGAGTCCAACAGTCAGAACCCTCCGACCTCCTCAGCATAGGAATTGAAAACTCCGTGGTGATCGCCAGGAATTTATATCTGCTGTTACAAAATTGCTTTGGGAAATGATGTAGATCACAGAAGTAAATTTTCTGACAACATAAAATGTAGTAGGGAGCAGAGAAGAATTTGAGGGCAAAAAAAAAATCCCCTAGGTGTTTCAGCTCATTTTTATTAACATTCTTTAATATTTACCACAGCCGTGTTTTGTGAGCTGTTAGTGGAAGCATTGAACTACAGAGATGATTCCGAATCTCTCTGGAGAGGATACCTTCAGTTTCATTTTACAAACAGAAGCTGTTGGTAACAGATGTGCTTCAAAGAGCTGGAAGAAGATAAAAGAATTAAGGTGAATGATAAAGTCCCTAAAACCTCACCACACAGAGACCAAGATAGCCAGCCTCTGGACTGGCCCAGATTCTTCGGCCTGTTTCCAGAACTTGCTGTTATGCAGTCTGCACAGACGGTGGAGTGCTTGGACAAGGAAGGAAGGGGAGGAAGCTTGGCAAGGCACCAGCTTACAGAGATTCTTCCTTTATTTCTTTTTTTTCTCCCCAAAAGAACTGGTTCTAGAGAGGGGGAAATGATCCTTTTGCTCTGTCATATCGGCTTCTATCCTGGTTTGGGGATTGATGGCCCTGAGTAAATAGTGGCCAGCAGACAGCTTGCCTCTGCTCTGTGTAGCTAGAATTTGCAGGCATGCAGGGCTGTTTGTCTGTATACTCCAGAAACACCACCTCACAGGCTGGCAGACACAGTGCCACTGTGGCAGTCAGTGCTTGACAGCTCAGAAAAGGAACACTGGCAATGTATCATTATCCTTGAACCAAGTAAGTCTTCTTCCTCTATTTTCTTCCAGGAGTCTCTTAGCTCCAGGAAGATTAAGCAAGTACCTGCTTCTGAGGAGAGGTGGATATGGAAATGGTTGACAGAAGCAGGAAGATCCATTATACTAAAACATAAGGCTAAGAATAAGGCAGTCACTTAGGCAAGTCTTAGAGCTTCTGTTATGCCCGGTCCTGTGTGAGAGAATCTGTGGTACTTCCTTCTTTATCGAGTATTCTACTTTGGTATAAAAACAGAGAGGGAGCACCTCTCTCCTGCATCCATTTCTCTGCTAATTACATAACCACTTCCTTTAGCAAGCTCTTCTCTCTGCAGAGATAATTTTTATGTGATGATCTAGTGCCTCCTTCAACCCTTAAAATCTTTTAGTTTCCACGCCAAGAGACCAACTGTTCCTCATGCCGTTTCTTTCCCTCCCACCTAATTTTTATAAATCCAAGGACTATTTAGCAAGAATCAAGTTAACTGGTCTTCATTTGTCAGCCAGCTTTTGACCGAATCAATGCTTATGAGCTATAATAATCTTCTTAAAATCTTTCAAGGCTGTCACCATAGCACCATTTTGGAGGTATAGACAACAAGATTCATGGAACTGAAACAACCCACTTCATACTCCATGTAGCAGAGTGAAGAAATGTATCCAGTGACATGAAGCTGTCTCCTTTGAGTCTAGTGGGCTCCTGAGTATGTGCATGCTCAGTAAAATAATCCTGAGGCATTCAATTTAGAGTAAGACTAACAGAAGGAATTTAAGGACAACATGTGATACTTGGCCAACCACATAGACTTTCCAGTGCTTTACGTCTTTGCATTAGGCTTTGTAACTTCCAATGCTCTGTCACACAAATTATCTCCTAACCAGATTCCTGTTGGCTGACAAAGGAGTATTTTCTGAATTTTGTAGACAAGACAACTGAAGTACAGAAACAAGGTGATTTAACTAAGCCAGTAAAGTGAGGCAGGACCAGGGTGCTGTCTATTAATTTCATACTCAGTTGCTTTTTAATGTATCATGAAGTCTCCAAACAGACAGCACTGGGATGTGATGAGGTCAGTAGGATGGGAGGGGAGATAAGACATGTCCTAACTGATACTGTAGTAATTACTGAGTCTTACTTTTCATCATTAAAGCCCCTGGACATTCTTTGAGCATCTCAAACCCTCACTTAGGAATCTACAACAATGCTTATATGTTTGGTCATTGTCTCTTCACTGTCTAGCTCAATGTTCCCAACCTTTCTTTCCCTCATTATCACAGTCTGCAACCGGAAAAAGATTTTTGACATTTTTTTCTTAATATTCTGCTGCCCTGAAAATTTAATACCACATATGTTATATATCTGTTTATATACTATATGTATGGCTGTGATTATACGTAAAATTGAGGAGAATTTTGTTCACTCGCTCAAAAAGCAATGTTTGCTCCCTGAGTGCAATATTAGAAATATAATATGTAGTTTACAACTATGAACTGACTTACGGAAAATAAAAAAGAAACCAAGAGGAAAGACAGGTGGTAGAAAGAAGGAGGAAGGGAAGACAGAGGAAACAAATCCACAAATATTCCAACACAAACTCATAGAAACCCCCTGTTTCCCAATATTTGTAGCTTTCTCTGGTAGTACAGATTTATTTTGAGGACTGTGTCCTACACTTAGAGAAGTCTGGTGAATTCACCACTTTGCTAGTCAGCCAGTCATGGCACAGGAGAACGCTTGGGAAATTCCCCTTACTCTCTTTGAGCTTTACACTCTACACCTGATTGCCAAATCAGAGCTAGAAGCAAAGCCAGAATCCACCAATGTGGAATTAAGAAAGAAAGGCCTTCAGACCCAGAGCAAATTGACAAAGCTGGACCAGAGATTCTGCCTTTTGATGGTCAACATCCTTTTCCCGAAGGGAGGATCCAACTCAAATGTGTGTTTGTCATTCTACTTCCTCAAACAGCATAAATTTGAATGCACACGAGCAAAAGCTTCGTGCGTAAACAGTGGTGATCTGAAGACGTGTACTCAGTGTACTCAGGGCCAGCATGATTTAATATTGCCGATCTTAAGTAAGAATTTGAGTGTGAGATAATGACCTTAAACAGTACAGTGGTGTCCCCCTGTTGGAACTGACTGATGGATAGCAGACAGCTCAGAATGGAGAGGAATTTTGCTGTCTCACCAGAGATCTTCATAAATAGCACTTTTTTGAAGACCAGTAGGTTTCAATCCATGTAAAAATGGGAAAAGGGTGTCAAACCTGTATGATGGATATGTGTGTACATTCAGCTGTTCACATGGACATTGCATGGTGTAGCAAGATTGCCTGAGAACAACAGGAAAAGCAAGCTGATTCAGACCAACACCAGAGTAGGGAGCTGTACCTGTGCTGAAGCCTGGCTAAGAAATGAAGGGACTTCCACATCCTGCTCTCCCTGTCGCTCTTCCCTTTCCAACCTGATGTTTTCAAGAATATTGGTTCCAATATATCTCCTCACTGAAGAAAACAGGATACAATGGATAAGAGCCTGGAGAACAAAATCCCTGGGTACCTCCCAGCTAACCAGTCTCTGCTATGTAGCAACATTTAAAACAGTATTTACTTAGTATTATTATTGTGAAACTGGCTACATGGCTGGAGGGTGGAGTCAGAGGACAAGTTTATGGAATTGATTTTCAGTTTGTATTTTGATGTGGGTTTCAGGGATTGAACTCATTGACAAGTTTATGTGGAAAGTGCCTTTACTCCCTGATCCATCTCTCTGGCTCCTACGTAATCATATTTTGTTTATTTTTTGACATTTATCTAGCCTTTGCCCCTGGACTGACCACTGTTCTCCTGAACACCATTATAAATTCATCTCTAAGAAAAACTCTTTTACATCTCAGTAGAAACTGATTTAATGTCTCACCACAAGCCTATCTTCAATCAGAAATGTCAACAGACTTGTGAATGTCACCCATCCAGAACCTAAACCTAAGCTCCATGTCTCTTTTAACATGTCCTACTATAGTAAATGACCCCAGGCAACTCACTGATCCTCTGTAAACCTCAAGTTACCTGCTTTCCAAAGTTGATTTAGCTTTATTATTATTGTTTAATTATGTATTATATGTGAGGTGGGGTTGCTTGTGAGTACGATGTTGGTGCTATAGGCCAATGTGAGCTGCCTTAGATAGTACTGGGAGTCCATCTCTGGTCCTCTGAAAGATCGGTACCTGCTCTCGATGTCTGAGCCAACCCTGAGCCAGCCCAGATTACCTATTTTTAAAAGGCTGATCTTGTTACACTCTTATTTATTTATTGTGTGTGCAGAGGCGGTATGTATGGGTGTCGTACATACATGTGGAAGTGAGAGGATACATTTTTGGAGTTTGTTCTCTGTCCTTCCATCTGCCATGTGGGCCCCAGGGACTGAACTTATGGCATCAGTCTTGAAGGCTGGAATCTTTAGCACTCTGTGCCATTTGACTGACCCTTAACTACTTTTTAGATTGAGCATGTTGAAAACTATTCTGAAAAAAAAAATAGATGCAGACTGACAGACTACTTACAGAGCTTAAATGAAATAATATGAAGTGTTTGAAGAGGTTTCCTAGTACCTAGTAACTAAACTCAATACAATAAGCACTCCCATGAGGGGATCTCTTTCATAAGTGTATCAAGAAGACGTGGAGGTGTCTTTTCCTCACTCTCTGGTGAATCTAGCATCACAGTGAATGATAGTTTCTCTGGCTTAGTGCCTCCCATTCATGGTGCAGTCATTTCAAGTTAGCAAGTATGTGCTTAATCCCCTGGAAAGTTGTCATATGCAACTTAATGGAATGAGCTGAGCAAGATAATCAGAAGGTAAAAAGCCTGGCTGATATGTTATCTTAGAGCATTCCAGCTACAATGCCATGTGTCCTCTAACTCCCTGCGTTGTGTTTAGTGCTGTGTTCTTTGTACATTTATGACTTTTTAAAAAACATGTATCATATGAGAAGCTCAGATGAAAAATGAAAATGGCCTGGACAGCTAGCAAAAGACAAGGACTGGATTCCAAGAAGGGATCGTTATTTTTAGAGTAAAAATTTTCAAAGGAAAAAATCAAAAGCAAAAACCTGCAGTCTCAGTTGCAGGGAAATACAAATTCCACTGAAAACACTGTCACAATCGAGTAGAGACACAAAATCACAGAGAAGTGGTTCTGCAGCTGAAAGACAAACGACAGCACTGCCTGAGCCATCTGAAGACAGAGCGAGCGTTCCATTGTTCCATTAATTGTGTGTAACTTGGCTTTTCTAGACCTTTCTGTGACAGACTAATCCAGTTCCTAACTGCTGCTGAGCCTTTTCTCTTTTGTTCAAAGCCGCCCACAATATCTCTGAACTGGAGTTCCTGCCATACAGTTTCATATAGAGAATTTTTAATTGAAGAGAGACATGCTGATGGGGAATATCTGCAAACACATGATTTTTAAAGAGGACACTGGCTTAAGAAGAAAAAAATGTGCAATCTTTCTCCTGGTTTTAACTTAAATAGTTAGTGGAGCTAATCTGCTAGGTGAACAGTTCCCTGTGTTGTAAATTGAACAAGGTGAGGTCTCCTGGCCAAATGGAGGTTGCCCTGCTGTTTGGCTGCATGAATTTTGAGTATAGCTTCTTTAGGTTACTTTTCCCATAGAGATCCTTGTTCAAGCTGCTAGAATCTCAAGGTCTTACTAGGGTTTAGCCTTCAGAATCTGAGCCAGTGGCAACAGAGTTAGTGGGTTGAAAGGGAATATTTTGTTGCTAAAGGTTTTAGAAAGTGTTTGAGATATCTTAGGATGTCTTTCTTGAGTGTCTGTGGCAAAAAAAAAAAAGTGTCAGATTCAGGGAGGTATGAGGACACAATGAGGCAAAGGTGGGGATAAACTCGGGGATTCCCTGCCTCCCCCTTAGAGGAGAAAAATATAGAACAAGCAAGGACACACAATGTATATTCTAGGACTGGGGGAACGCAGTGATTTGAGTACACCGGCTCATAATGACATAGTCAATCTGAGAGGGAAGAGGATATTATAGAGGAGGAAGGATATAGAACTGAGCAGCAGGAGTTCTAGGTGCCTAGTCCAGCAATAGCTATAACCTTAGACAAACTACATATTATCTTCAGAGTTGAGTCTTCTTCTCTTAAAAACAGGAGAAGCTTATGTCTACCCTGTAAGACTACTGGGATAACAAAAACTAATAGAAGAATTATTGGAAGTACTTCCTGATAAGTTGTTGAATATTCAGAAACAAATTTGAACACACCTATACTTATGAATCTCTCAGTACCAACGGGTAGAGCTGGTGAAGGCAGGTGGGGCAAAGAGAAAGTCCACACTTAACTAGGACCCCACCCAGCCCAGCTCCCAGCCCACCATAGCTTATACAAGAGTAATTATCCAATTTAAATATCTTGTAGGTTGCTGAGAAACACATAATGTGACTGTGAGACCATCTCACTCAGTGTTTTCGATCCTGGCTTATCACTAGAGAATCACCTGGGAAAAATTATAAACCCTCCATACAAAAAAACAATCTCCCAGATCAGAATTTTTCTGATACCTACTGAGGTATTCAGAATTTTTTGGGTGAGACTCAGGCAGCAAAGTTCCCCAGTGAACTCAAGTCTGCAGAAGGGGTTGAGAAGTACCCTCTCAGCTGGGCAAAACAGAGAAAAGCAGGTAGAGCATACATTAGTTTTTCCTCATAAAACGAAAGAAAATGGCTTTCCAACATTGCCTTGAGTGGAAGCAAATAGTCAACCTGGTAGATCAGAAGATAGAAATAACTACAAAAGGCTGAGCAGTCAGTCCAGTTCAGCTATCGTTAATGATTGCTTTAGCAATAGAAAGCACGAATCTTGAAATGCTATTCTTGATGTTTCTTTTCTCTCTCTCCCCCTTTCCTGCCTTTCCTTTTCTCTCTTCCTTTCCTCCTACCATTCCATTATTTTATTAGAAGACTCTGAACTCCAAGTATTGGTGGAGTCACCTATACTGAATTATTTTAAGTATCCTGAACAAATAATTTCTTTCTTGCTCTCACCTCAGTAAAATTTATTGGCTTTTTATTGCTTTAATTGGTACACTTCACAGCCACCAATCAGGACTCAAATGTGTGTGGGTGGATATCCTCTCTGAGAATTCAACTCTTTTTACATTCTAAAAACCTATATCTTTTTACCCATCACACATGGCTGAACTTTTTCATCTTTTATTCCAGTCTTTCCACCTACTACTCTGAAGCCCCTGTCTCTCAGTGATTTATTAATCTGTCCTATCTTTTTCATATACAGGCAAGTATATGAATCAAAATGTCTGGGGAATGGATATTCATGGCCTTAATTTTCTCATTAAATGATGGTAAAGAACTACTTGAAAACTACTTTTGTTTCATGTGTTATGGATGAGGGAAATGGTGAAATAGCTATCCAAAACATAAAGCATCCACAAGGAATTCCTAGAGGAATCCTGAAAAGAAAATGACGGAGACCTACTGTGCTAACTCAAGATCTTCTGAAGTATGAACACTAGCAGGTCTAAACATCACTCTTTCTGACTTCTAGATCCCGCTCTTTCCAGAGGACCATGTGCCCTGAACAGTGTTCTGGTCAATCAGGACTAGTCCCACCTGAATGTCATGCTTGATCCCTCACAATGCCAACTGTCCATGAACATTCTTCATGTTCCTGGTCTCCTTGGCTTCAACTGCATTTTGGGGCAATGTCTGCAGCTCCAGACCTCCTGCTTCTAAAATCTGAGGTAGCTTCTTAGACTCAGATGTCCACCTTATTCATCTGAATGAGCACATCGGTGTTTTTAATTAATGCTCATTCTCCCCAGAGACCTTCTGGTCTTGGGTAGAGGTGGAGAAAGCAGAAACAGGTTTACTGGATATGCTCAGACTCCAAAATACCCACTGGAAGGAATATCAGGTTGTCTCGTTTTCTTTGTTGTTAATTAAATCTTTCACTGTTAATTTGATTCCCCCCCCCTCTGTTTCCGAAATGATGTACTGCTGAAGGAAAAGTGGGTCAGTTGAGAGCTCTGACTAGTTTTGTCCTAGTTAATTTAAGTTTTGCCATATGTTCTTTGGAAAGTATGTGCTAACTACAGGTCTTTGCTGATTAAAAACCAACCTGGAGTTTTGTTATATATATTTTTTTAATTTATAATTGTAGCTCCCTGGGAAGAAAGGGAATACACATAGGTGAAGCAAAGGCTGACTTAGAAAGACCACATCAAGCAGAGCTGCTGCAGATTTGGCTTAGTCACTGCGTTGTTTCTCCCATGGAGCCAGGTTTCCAATACCAGCACTGTTCGTATTTTATATCAAATAGTTCTTTGATGTTGATAATACCTTGTTCAATGTAAGATGCTTAGCCATATTCTTGACCTGTCCTCTACAGGTGCCAATAGCATACCAGCTATGCATCATGCATCTCTCTCTCTCTCTCTCTCTCTCTCTCTCTCTCTCTTTCTTTCTCTCTCTGTGTAAATTTCCTCTGATTGAGAGAAGTTAGCATAGACACATGATCATGTGATCACCAATAAGAAATGTGAGTGCATCCCTAACAATAACACACTGGCCTGAGCCTTATCCTCTTTGAGTTAAAACATTCCGATAAGAGATTGGACTAGGTGATTACTGGTCATCTCTCCTCTTGAAAGTCTATGAATGTTTTCCTTAGTTGGCAGGGTGTTGCATTATTCATTTACCAGCAGCAAGAGCAAACAAGGTGGTAGTCAAAATTCCTATATTTGAGCATTACACCTATGATATTTAATAAGAGTGTACTTAACATTCAATTCCATATACAGTCTAGGTGTAGGGGTGAAGGCAGCAATCATCCAAGGAAAAGTGAGTATGTGCACTGAAAAGGCCATCTGAGTGCATACTGGTACAGCCCAAAAGCTGAGAGAATTTGTACAAAATACTTAGCCTCTGTAAGCCTCCTTGTGTAGAGGTAAAGTTGCCAGTATCTCACATATTAAGAACCTGGAAAAGACATTCATTCAGTAAATCCCTTTCCTCCATTTCTTTGGCTTCTCTGTCTAAAGCTTACGGAGGCCGTCTCCAGGCAGGCCCTTTGCCTTCATAAAAGAAAAAGAAATCTATGATCTTCAGGAATGTGTACAACTGAGGAAAGTCAGGAGACAGTTCCCAGTTAAGAGTTAGGATTTTGACTCTTGAGTTCTAAGAGAAAAAAAATACAAGTATAGACTGGGACATTAAATTTTTTTTAATCTATTCCTTATTCCTGAGCTGAGAAACAATTTTGAAAAGAATGCAATGGCATTGGCGACTCTAACCGCTAGACAGTAGGTGTCATACCTTGCCATGACACGATTAATCAAGAAGATGCTGAAGTCTACAAAGCCTGGACCGAGTCAGTCAGTCCAATACATCTACATTTTGCATTTTACTTATAGGTAATTTGAACAGATATTTTCTCAAAATAAAAGCTTGATCATAGAAGGGGAATAAAATTAGTGCTGAAAAGGAGTTATATAATATAGTATGTGTATATTACTGTATTATAAATGTATGTGTATTGGTTTATATTGTCATGCATAAATAAATGCATATGGACATGTGTACATGTGTTTAAAGCAGTGAAATATATACATATATAGATAGATAGATAAATGGACAGACATATAGAGAGGGAGAGAGAAGTATATCCCTCTGTCTTTCTTAATATACATTTCTGAAATATGTTAATACTCATATTCTAACTAGATCCATGGAATTTGACAGTCCATCAGTGGCCAATTCTAATCAAGTAACGTAAGTGCCCACTAACTGATGTTTGACTACAAAGAAGCATACTGATACTCATTTTTCCAAACAGATACAAAATATTCTGGTCCTCTCATTTTCTTTGAAAGAGAATATGACTTTTATTTCACTAGAGTCTGTCATCCACTGTTACCCAATGTCACTTGGCCATGCCAGACAGTATAGGCATAAAACTTGCTGATAAGGTGATTAATACATACCAAACAGAAACATGGGTGGCCTCTAAGCCTGCCAATTATGTATGTGTAGTTGCTTAGGAAACTGGGGAGCAATAACAAGTGGTGTTTGCCCCTCTAATTACTTACACATCCTCTTAAATGTGTTGTTGGTGCTAAGACATACCAAATGTCTGTCTTTCTGAAAGAGAGGAGGAAAGGTAAGGTGTTCTTCTATGTTGAGGAGCTTGGGGAAAAAAAAATTAAAACATGTTTGGACCCTTTACTTGAATGTCCTTTTCTTTGTGGTGACAACTTCTCAGTATTAAGAACATGCTGTTTTTCATGGGGCAGATGATCCTACTCTGCAGGCTGAAGTCTTAGACTCAGAAGCTGCCTTTCCTGTGAGTACAGCTAAAAAGATGGGTTTCATTTAATCTGTAATTCTGGCAGAGCCTCAAACTCTACTGGGGCTAAGACTGGTATGAGAGAGTGTCATTTGTCATTAGAAAATACTTTTTCCTCCCATATAAATATTCGAAAAACCTCAGTACCATTGCTGAACATTAATCAGCTGGGAAGGTACTGCAAAGGGAGGGTTAATCCATCACAATGGCCTTAAACTCTTTGCAGAGAGCACAGGATAATGAGATTAGCATCCTCTGTAGAAAGAAAACTAAAGGTGCTACACCTTTTAAAATGAGATTTCCTTTTAAATGTGGAGTAGTTTTCTTAGAAGGGCTACAGAAGTTTCTGGAATCCTAAAGATTAATTAATTTGACCAAGATTGCAAGTATGGCAAACCTTACTTAAAACTATCCATCTCCCTTATTCTTAGCTTCTCCCTCTCCCTGCCGTTCTCCAAAGTCAGAGGCACTGAACAGTGGGCTCATGTGAGGCTAGTAAAATTCCTGTTTGTGTAAGAAATATACTTTCTTGCTTGCCTACAAATATACACAGCACACACACACACGCACACACACACACACACACGCACACACACGTACAAGTAAAAACTCAGCTTCCCATGGCCTTCATTGCTCTGAAAGTCCCTGAAGGCTGATTTCTCTTCCCATAGATTCGTAGTAAATGTATAGTGACTTTAAATGTTCTAAATACAGAGGTTTAACTGTGGGAGTGGGGAGGGACAGAAAACAAAACAATTCCTTATCTTCCTCATAGCCATGCTGAAAAAAATATAAAACTAATTGGGGGAAGCCTTGGGGATCGGAAATAATATAGTTCCTGTTGTCCATATTTCTAGAGAATAGAGAGATACTGTAGTTCTGATGTCGCCTACAAAGGCTTTGCTTCTGGAAGCAAAATTTCTATAAGCATACCAACACTGCCCTTTAATGCTTCAAGCTAGAACAGTGTTTGACGCTGTCTCCTGTAGTTTTCCTCTGATGAGGTAAAGTTAACGCAAGCCTTACCTTAAGGGCCATTCTGTAATTTAGGAAAAATGAAAGCAAATGGCAATAACTCTCTTCTATAGGAGGTGATTTTAGTGGGGTTTAGTATGTAATCATGCAAGTCCCTGAGGGATCCTTGTTCCCTCTGCTCCTTCCTACCTTCTTCCTGTTAGGCTATTTACAAATGTAAGCTTACATAATCATGCTTAAACTAAACCCCAAATCCCCTTCTCAACGTTATCCAAAACAGTACCTCTCTTCTAGAACATTCACAGTTTGAATGTGTGTTACATATATGGTGTGTATCATAAAGTCCTATTCTAAGCAAAGTGCCATAAAGTTTCTTGGTCAGGAAATGTGAGCTGATGTGTGTGTGTGTGTGTGTGTGTGTGTGTGTGTGTATGTGTGTGGTGTGTGTAAAGCTGTTTCTCTTAAGTCTTAACATGTGAAAGATATTTGCAAAATATCTCCCTTGAAAGAGCCTCCTGTAAGCCATAAATTCAGGCACATTAGTTGCTCCCAAGTTAGAAGACAAAGCTACCCCCAACCCTTAGCTTAAGCAAATATTCTGATAATATCATTCTGTATTTGAAAAAGTGGGGTTTTCCTTTTCAGGCTGGTAGCTGGATACATTTGCATTGGGGGAAGTGGTATGTATGTGTGTTCCCCATCTTCCTTCTTGCTTTATGGACTTTTCTATTGAAAGGGGGTGGGGACAAAATAGACAGATACCAGGCTTTAGCATTAGTTAGAAGGGTGAAATGGGCAAAATTGCCTCAGTTATCAGCATGTGTCATTCTTGACAGTGTATCTCAATCATTGCTAGGTGAATAGAAAGTACCCTCCATAAATACACACAGCCCCCACCTACCACCACTTCTCCCTCCCACAACACATCCAACTGTTTCTACTCCCACTTCCTCACTCTAGTTCAATAAAAGACTAAAATGTCAATGAGGGGGCCCTGGAAACTTGTGAGGGCTGGGAAGGGGCCAGTCAGTCACCCCACCATAGAAAAGATAAAGGAGGGAAAGCATGCACCACTGTAAAAGGCTAGATGAGAAGTGGCAGCTTCCCTGCCCTGGATTAACAAACCATTCCCTTCTCAGTACTATGAAAACACACAATCAAATGGGATCCCCCACCACCCCTTTTGCTGCTGAGTCTGGCTCTAAATGTTCCCCTGCACAAGTCATTACCCTGAGACATTCATCCTGAGTCAAGGTTCTCCTCACAGCAACTCAGGCAGGAGCTGAAGCTTGCAGCAGCCTTAAATCCAGAAGCCCAGCTTTCAGTATTGAACAGAGTGTCTCTCTCTCTCTCTCTCTCTCTCTCTCTCTCTCTCTCTCTCTCTCCTCTCTCCTCTCTCCTCTCTTTCTAAAGCTGAAGCTGAGAGGCTTTCTTTAACATGGGAGGTTATGAAAAAGGACACAGATTGCTAATTCTGATGAGTCAAAGGCATAGAAGAATTTTGAACAAGTGGCATTTGCTGAGGAAATCTTGAGCTGATTTGGAAGATGGTTACATTAAGTGCAAAAAAAAAGAATGTTTCTTGCTCACAGGGCAAATTGTCAGTCTCTGCCTTTTAAAAAAACATTTGCAATGATCTTACCATGATCTCTGCCTTAAAGGCAGAGCGTGATGCCCAGTCTTAAAGGCAGAGCCATGATGCCCAGTCTCATCTCACCCATTACTTTAAAGTATCAAGATCCTATAAGCTTCTCCTCAGACTATGATGTCAAGGGTCTTGGTGACTTTTCTCAGCCCTTACTCATGTGGGGGTAAGTTATCTGGAACCAATACACTGATAATCTCTGTTTGCCCTTCTTAATATTTCAAATAGAATCTGACTACTTTGCCTGGTGCTTTCTGGATTTTTCCCCACCAGTCAAGTCCCCAGAATCCCACTCCCACCTATGTTCCAAGGAAAATTTAACTGCTGCTTCTCTTGTCACACAGATAACAATACATTTAGGTTACACCAGTCTGTAAAAACTGTAAATGCTATTTTATTTTAAACGTTTTAGTTTACAAAAAAGAAAATCAATGATTGGTACCTTTTTTACACTCTCAGATTCCTGAATATGGACAGATCTTCAAAGGGAGGAACGACTTCTCATATGAAATTTAAGTTAGACTGTCCTGAAGATTGTGGGGTGGGGGTTTTGTTGTGTTTTATTTCGGGGTTTTGTTTTGTTTTGTTTTTAAGACACATAAAGCTAAAATGTCAAGTCTCTGGGAAAGATCCCTTTACAGTTTCAGTCAAAGGAGCACATCTGAGCACAGCGAGGATACCCTGTCCTTGGCAGTATTTGGTAGCGCATGTATTGAAAGCCACTAGGACAATCACACCTCGCATTCCCTCGCAGGCTGCTGGTGGCAGGTACAGGAGCCGTACTCGTTGATGATCACCAAGGCCCCCTCGATGTGGTTGGGTTTGTAATCAACGTAGTACTCCTGTGCAGACATAGCGGCCATCTGATGCATGGTCTGTTTCTGCTTCTGCTTCCTACGCTGCGTGACAAAGCACTGTCTGAGCTGCCTGAGGCTGGCAGGGAAACACTTCCAGGACACATAGAGTACCAGGACCACGATGAGGAAGGAGAAGATGAGGGCCATGGTACCCGTGACCACTTTGTGGATCTGCACCGCGTTTTCAGCGTGCTCGCCGCCGGGGAGAGCCACGGTGGCGGGCTCCAGAGTGCCATCGAGCTGCCCCTCTCCGCCATCCACCGGTGTGGTGGCCGAGCTGTCAGGAGGCGCTAGGTCACTGCGGTTGGTGACGGCCGACAGGAGGTGGCCGCTGGTGGGCTCGGCCCCATCCTCGCACAGGTGGAAGGCATACACAGCATCCAAGACGTCCTCGCCCTGTGCGTACTCCGGGCTGGCGCACTGCAAGTTGCCATCGTAGCGCCCCTGGAAGCTGCTGAGCCAGGAGGCCAGGGCACACACGTTGCGCCCGCAGTCCCACAGGTTCCCGGCTAGGGTGATGCTAGTAAGGGACTTCCAGGAGCTGAGGATACGGGGCTCGATATAGGTGAGGCGGTTGGAGTCCAGCTGCAGGGACTGCAGGTACGGCACGGTCTCGAACACATGGGGCTCCATGTACTCAATTTCGTTCCCGGACAGGTCCATTTTCTCCAAGTTCCAAACCCAGTCCAGAGAGCTGACCACAATGGCCACCTTATTCCGCCTCAGGCAGAGCGAGTGCAAGGAGACCAGGCGCGGGAAATGGGCGAAGTTCACCTTGACCAAGTCGTTATGCTCCAGGTGTAGCTCGGTGAGCTTGAACAAGCCGGCGAAAGAGTTGCGTGCCAGACTCTTGAGCTGATTGTATCCTATGTCGAGAAACTTGAGGCTGCGGCAGTCCTGGAAGATGCGCACGGGCACGAACTGGATGGCGTTGGCCCGCATGTGCAGCGAGGTGAGCTTCCGCAGCCCGTGGAAGAGATCCGGCGCGAGCGCCTGCAGCTTGTTGTAGGACAGGTCCACGCTGCGCAGGTTCGGCATCGGCCGGAAGGTGGTGTTGGCCAGTTGGGTGATCTGGTTGGAACTCAGCGTGAGTTCCTTAACTCGGCGCAGTTTCTGAAAGGCGTCCCCCTGCACCGAGCAGATGTGATTGTGATCCAGATACAGCCACGTGAGCTGCATCAACCCCGTGAACTGGCCGGCGCGCAGCTCCGAGAGGCTGTTGTAGCGCAGCGACAAGCCCAGCAGGCCGGACAGGTTGTGGGGCGCCTCCGTGAGGTTGAGCGCCTCGCAGTACAGCAGCCGCCCCTCGCACCGACACAGCCCCGGGCATCCGCTGGGGGCGGCGGGCAGCATCTGAAAGCAGGCCCCCAGCAGACACAAGACCACCCCCGAGGGCCTCCTCAGCAGCCAGTGTAGACAGAGACCGAGCAGCAGGAAATCCATTAGCGAGAATCTTTCCAGAGAGACTGGAGAATGTCCATTGGAAGCGCTCGGTCAGAAATCTACATCATATTTTATTCCGAGGGAAGGGAAGGGAGCGGGGGAAGGGGGAGAAAGGGGCAAAAATAAATAAATAAATAAATAAATAAAATCAATATAGAGAAGTGCAGAAGGAGCCCCCCCCTCCCCAGAGCCACACGTTCACCTCTAAGCATGCGGAAAGCTGAGCGGCATACAAAGTTCACAGCCACTGAAAGATCAAAGCCGGGTGATGTGGTCCATGTGAGATGCGGCAGCAAAAAAAAGGGAGGAATTTTTTTTTTTCCTCCGGGAAAGAATTTAATTTAAAAAGTGTCTTACCCACCCTTCTCCAGAGAGTGACAACCTCCATTCAGCTGCTCCCTTTGTGTGTAGGCTAATTATATGCAGGGCGAGAGAAGACCCCTCTGTTTCCCTAGGCAGCCCGGCTCCGCGGCCCGAGGATCTGGCAGACGCACAATGTCTCACTTTGCTGCTGCGCTCCGGGGCTGCAAGGGCGCCGGGCGAGGCGAGGAGGCGACTTCTAGGACCGCAAGTTTCCCAACTACGTGCCGGGAGCCCGGGCTTCTCGCCTTCCTGCCTCCGTCTTCTTCTTCTTCTTTTTTTCCCTCTGCAGTTCGGACTGTGACGTGGTGGGGGGGGAGGAAAAAATGAACTCCAAACTCGAGGCTCACGACTCCCCGGGATCTGACCAGCTGACGGACGCCTGGCATCCGAGACGCCCGCCGCGGACCCGAGCCTCGCTGGAAGCCTGGTGGGAGATCGCCTGCCATTCGCGTCCCGGGCAGCTGCGGAGAGCCGGCTCGCTCACGCCTTGCGGAGCGCAGAGCGGCACCCGGCTCCTTCCCTCCGCCGAGCCGTTGTGCGGCGCGAGCCTGCACCGCCGCCGACTGCTCACTGAGTGTCGTAAGCTGCCCGCGGTTGTGCGTCTTCTCTGAACACCCCCGACACGGGCAGATTGAAAAGGGGTGGGCAGAAAACCAACATTTTTTTTAACCGAATGGCTAAAGTAATATATGTTCTTTGATGAAATGGAAAACACTTTCAGCGATTTTCTATATTTAAAAAGAAGAAGATGGTGTTGGGTAAGAAACATCATCAATGACAAGATACTTCCAAATGAAAGACTGACATATTCGGTACCCGTCTCTCTTTGGAGATGTGTTTTCCCTTTCAACCTGTCTGCGTGTAACAGATACGCAGGAATCTGTAGAGAAATCAACTCTTGTTTCTTTGCTGTACAGAAGCAACTTGAGAGAAGGCACAGGAAGGCAGTGATTTGGGGCTTGGTGGCTCTCTCTCTCTCTCTCTCTCTCCTCCCCCCCTCATTCTCTGGCTCTCTCTCTTCTTCCTACTTTCCCTCCCCCTTCCCTCCTCTTTGCAAGCACTGGAGTTCTGCAGCAAGCTGGCTCATTTCAGGGGTGACTTGGAGAATGCTTTCCAAGCCCACCCTGTTGGAGACTCCATCTGAATCCTGGCCATTTGAGAGGGTTGCAGTGTGGCATATTCAGTCTGCATACAGAGAGATTGGCTGGAGATCCTGCTGGCGCTCCCCCAGTCTACATGGTATCCATGGGGCACCTGCAAGAAAGGATAAAGATTCTGCTGTGTGGTGTGTCAGAGGCTAACCCTGATCTGTGCTATTCATGGTAATTACGTATAACACCCCTCCCCCCGGAGAATGTACTAGAAAAACTGTAGAGGAGAGGCAGTTTAAAGGACAAGGAAGCATTTTCCTAATCTACTCCTCTCGAATTCAGCTTTGAGTTTGTATGGAATTGTGCTAGGTTTCTTCTGAGCATGAGAGGAAAATCCCTGCCTAATTTTTCCCCCTTAATTTAAAATAGACAGGAGTCCTTACAATGAATAAGCCCCTTCTAGGCACAACTGTTCCACAAAGGGTCTGTCCTGCTATTCTCAGAAATCTGTTGGTCATTTGTAAAATGAATAACTTAAAAAAAAAAAAAAAAGAAAAAACAGGCCTTAAAATGGCTGAGTAAGGCCACAGAGGGAGGAATCCCAGGTCTACTAATGTCTCTACAGTCCTATCATCTTTGCCTCTAATGAACTCCACCTAAGGAGGCACTGTCTGTCACACTAACTTTACTGGGAATGATGGTAGGTTGGAATTCCTCTCCGGTTGACTAACTTGGAAAAACTACTAGACTGGTCCTTAATCATCAAGCTGAAAATACCAAAGGATAAAATTAAGGTCCTCAAAGTCAGGTGGTACTTTTCAGGAAAAGTCATATGAACAGGGGCATGAATCATTCCATTTTGTATTCATCTGACTTCTACTCTGGTCATCCATCCTCCAAACGCGTTGTTTAATTGAAAAGAAGACAATCTGAAATGTCCTAGACACATGCTGTCTTAGGAGTACCGGGGACATTAGAAAATCACCCCTCTCCATTTTGCACATGATGAAACTGAGACTAGAGACATCTGGGGATTATCCAAGGTCATATACCTTGTTACTGGCATAGATACGTTTTTGCTGTCCTTCCTCACAGTGGTTTTCTTCCTGTGCCAGCCTGGATGATTACCTCTCCTCAGTCTTGCCACCAACATAACTCCGGACTGGGCACTTGGCACCTGTGAAATGCTGCAGAACACTTTAACAGACAGACAAACAATTTCATCATCAAGTGGTTTCAACTCTTGCCAAAACAATTATTCTTGACAGCATGGTGGCTGATTGAGCTATAAACTCTGAAGGGTTGGAGGAACAGGGCTGGCCAGGCATAGGTGGGGGTAAACCATGGCCAGCCATTCAGCAAGTACTGTGAGCATAAGCCACCCAATCCCCATGACTGCTAGGAAGAAAATCCTTATAATGCATGCAGCTTGGCAAAGGGGCAACAGAGGCTGCCAAATGGGCAAGAAGAGGTCCCACTTCGGATGTCACTTGATTTGTAGAGCTGATACAGAGAGGCAGAGAAGAGTTGAGTGTTGGCAAAAAGAAAGAGAATAAAATGAAATGCATTGCATTTATATGTAATCTTTCTTCTAAGTATGCAACTCAAAGCATAGAAGATGCTTCTAGACTGTAATTACTATGCCCATGCGTGCGTGCGTGTGTGTATGTGTGTGGTGTGTGGGGTGTGTGTATGCTTGCGTATATTGCTTTTCATGTTATTATCTTGCAAATCATCTCATCTGTATGGTATCTTTAAACCCTTCTCACCTCTAATGTGGCAAGTTGCATCTTTTCTACAGTTTTAAAATCCCTTGGCAGAGCTGTATACATTAACAGATTGAAATGAGTTTTATTGAAATTTAGCTATTCTAAGACATCTAAGTTGCAGAATTTCAATTTATTATGTATTTAAAGCATACCAGCACTGATTAAATCAATGCAAATTAGGTTAAATAAGAACAACATGAATCAAGTGCTTCAGCAAAGTTGAGTCGGGAAACGACAACTTTTGAATCACCACAGCAAGTTGAGATGGCTGTTTTTCACGAATTTTAATTTCATGCTTTCAAGTGTCCAACATACTGAGGTGAGAAGAAAACATACTCCCTTAAAGTTCCCTCTCTCCCCTTTGTTCTTCTTGTGCGAATACATGACTCACCAAGTAGTAATGTCACCACTGTGTCCTTGACTGAGCATTTCTTTGGGGCTAACTTGTGTTGAACCATATCTTCTTCAGTGTTATATAGCTTACGAGAGGTGCTTTCTAGGCCTGAAGGATGGCTGATAGTCTCCATGTCTGTGTGAAGAAAGAGCCTGAACTCATCTTGTAGAAAGTGTATTGAATCAATTCCAGGATTTGAATCTAACATATGATCCCTCCAAACCATCATGCCAACATGAGATTGACATTGAAAGAAGCCTAGCTTCCAGTCTGGTGTCAGAAAAGATAAGAGTCTTGAGAGCATGGACTTAGCAAATGGAAAAGAAGTGTGGGGCACGTAGGGTGTGAATGCCATGGCCAAATATCATGTGGAACTGCAGGGTGGTAGAGAGAGAGAAGTCCCTGGAGACAGCTTGGTGCAATTGGAGAAGCTAGAAATGTGCTTGTAGGAGGTGAAAGAGCTGGTCACTCCTCTCCTCCACTTTATAACGTAAGCCTTGCCTAATAAACCCTGTGTTGCTTGGTACTGCCTGCAGCGATGTGGGGTAGAGGTGAAGAAAGTTATACATAATTAC
Organism: Eospalax fontanierii; assembly: GCA_035773235.1. Classification (NCBI taxonomy): domain Eukaryota; kingdom Metazoa; phylum Chordata; class Mammalia; order Rodentia; family Spalacidae; genus Eospalax; species Eospalax fontanierii. Next base: position 44,215,684 of record CM069547.1, on the reverse strand, counting down.
CACTCATTTCATCTAAGCTGAAGATTAACTTCAGTTTGTTCATTTTAGTTAAAAAAGTTTATGAACAAAGAGATGCAAGTGCAGAAATTCTGAAAGGAGCTGGGGAGATGACCCAGTGAATAAGGTGCTTGTTGGGCCAACCTGAGGGACTGAGATCGTCAGCACCAATGTAATAGCCAGATATGGTCCTGAACACCTAAAATTCCTGGGGTTAAAAACAGGTGGATCCTGGGGGCTTGATGGTCAGTGGTCTAGCTCAAACAGTGAGATTTAGTGAGAGCCCCTGTTTACAAAATTAAGAAGTAATTGAGAAAGATCTTCCAATGCAAACCTCTGGACTCCACTCACACATACTGGTAAGCATGCACGCATGTGTACACATACATGCACACACACAAATTCTGAAGTGAACCTGCGTTGTGAAGTGTGACTTTTCTTCAGTAGTCTTTGTCAATGTTCAAGGAAAGAAAAATTAAAGTAGAGATTTTAATGTTCTGTCATTGCTGGTACCAGCTTGGACCTTGATCTTTATGCTATTGTCTTTAATTTTCAGTAGCAGTGAACCATGGCTTTTCTTTAAAAGGAAACACTTAGAGGAAATGGGGGAGGGTGGGAGCCACAATTTCAAAAGGAAAGAATTAACCTTTTTGTTCCTCTGGGCACACACCACAAGGCTGGTATGCTTCAACAGATGCCTGTGGAGCTGAAGGGTGAGGACCCCAAGACTTCTCTCAGGAGGTCTAGTTAGGAGAAACAGATTAGAAAGGTGAAAAACATTCTTCTGATCAAGCTGCATGTGCCTCTTGAAACATGAAACAAGGCAGGAATGTGAGTGATAACAAAGTTCCTTCCATGTTCAATGAACAAACTGAGTAACAGTGGTAAGCTAAATAAACACCCGTGCCAGGCTGAAGACATGGCTAGGTGGTTAAGAGCACTGGCTGCTCCTGCAGAGGACCCAGGTTGAGTTTCCAGCACTAACATGACATGGTGGCTAACAGTCATCCTTAACTCCAGTTTTAGGGGAATGCAAGGCCCTCTTCTGACCTCCACAGGCACTGCAAGACACAGATGCATTTGCACACATGCAGGCAATACACTCATACAGATAAAATAAATATAAAAATATTTTTTAGAAAGAAATAAAAGTGCCTTTAAATCCTGGGGCCCCTCTCGGGTTTATTTCTGTACTGGTTTATGCCCTTGATCTTGGCATGTTAGACTGACCTTTTGGTTTTATACTCTGTCCATCTTTATTACTTTTATTCTAACCTTTAAAGTTAAGGTCAAATGTCTAGGACTACTTCACTGACCTCCAGCATCCCCCTCCTATGTAAAGTGGTTCTTTTCTATTCTATTTATAGTTTAATTTTATGAATTTCTTGGTCCTGTTTACTTTATATGACTGTGGCAGTAATTTTGAACTAGACTATTTTAGAGCTGAAAGGGTCATTAAGCATCTTGGAGTCAAGGAGAAAAAATGGCTCCTTTGGGGTTCCTGCTTTGCTACTTTGGAAATTGTTTGTTCCTTCATTTTTTTTTTTTTGTTTCGTTTTTTGAGACAAGGTCTTTCTGTGTAGCTAGGCTGAATCCAATGTTCCTTGTGTAGCCCAAATTTACCTGACACTCACAAGCTCCTACACCTCCCTAGTGTTAGGATTACAGGCATATGCTACAATGCCTGAATTACCGATCAATGTGACTTTGCACAAGTCATTCCTGTGTCCATCCGTTAGTGAAAAGTACAGCTACCTGGAGTACTGAAATGAGATCATGTTTGTAAAAGCCTGTGACTCAAAAGTATAGTCCAAGTACACCTTCCTCAAAGCTTTTAAGAAATGTAGGATTTTAGGCCTGTCTTCAGACCCCAAACCTGTCCTTAACTATGTGGCCTAGATAATTCACTAAATTCATTAAATGAGAAGAAGCTGAGCTGGACATGTAGCTCAGTTGGCAGAGTGCTTGCCTTATATATACATAGCCTTAGGTCACATCCCAACAACCACATAAACCAGATATGATGGCTCACACTTAAAACCCAAACACTAGGGTGGTGGTAGCAAGATCTGGACTTCAAGGTCATCCTGGGAATATGTGAGACCTTGTCACAAAAAAAAAAGAATAAAAACAACAAACTTTTTTTTGGTCTTTTGAGACAGGTCTCCTTGCATCCCAGCTGCCTGGAACTCGATATGTAAACCAGGCTGGCCTCAGTCTCACAGATTTTCATATGTCTGCCTTCTGAGTGCTACCACCACCTTGGTCCAACCAAACAAAACAATGTTTTGAGAAGTACTGGAGAGCTGTATAGTTCTAATTGAAAACTGGAAACCTAGGCCTCATTACTGATTCTGTAGTTTTGTAACTGAGGAACTGAAGGTACAGAAATGTTAGTTATCCTTCGAGGTGGAATTTGATCAAAAAAGAAGAAACTTTCTGAATCACATTGTGCTTCCTCCTAGATTTTAAACGTGTGATTGTTAGCTCCATGTCTATCTATCGCAGCCTCTGGTACTTAGAAGGCTTTCTGATAACAACTGGTTTTGTGATGAGTACAGCATAAGACATAAGACCAGTGTGGGTGCTTTCTGGTGATTTTTCATTTATCTTTAGGAGATGATGGTGTTCTGACATCCGACATAAGACTTTGACTTTATGCTCCCCAAAGGAGTAGTGTTGTAAGGTGATGTATCTGATGAGAGCAGCCCACTATGTTCTTCTTTCAGCCTTCCAATTATAGAAGAGTCAAGACCCTGGGGGAAAATGAGTGGAAGAGGGTCAGAGGTACATGAGAGCTGTCCTGCTAGAACATCTATCACTTGGCCAAAGTCTACTTCTGTTCTCTTAGCACTGCCTAATTGCTATGTCACATGTGTATTCTTTGTGGAAATGTGTACTATAGAAAACTTCAGCATAGAGAAGTCAAATTTAAAAATATAGTTGATAAAGACAATTAAGTCAACTAAAACCAACAGCCTGGAGATAAACTATGCAGTTAGTTAGGGGGATGTATTTTCTCTGAATTTGCCTCCTCTTGCCTAGTACTTTAATATGGTAGTGTCTTTATTGCTTCCTATTGCTGTGATGAAACACTGGTCAAAACCAGCTTGGGGAGGAAAGGGTTCATTTCACAGTCTATTATCAAGGGAGGCTGAATAGAGAGCTCAGAGCAGGAACCTGAAGATAAGAACTGACTAGTGGAGGAGAGGTGCAAATGGCTGGCTTCTCCTGGCTTGCTCAGCTACTTCCTTATACAGAGCCAAGACCCACGTGCCCTGGAATGGCACCACACACAGTGGGCTGGGTTCTCCTACATCAACCAGCAATTAGCAGAATGCCCCCCAGGCAGGTCCACAGGCCAATCTGATGGAAGCAGTTTCTCAGATGAGGTTCCTGATTCTCAGGTATGTCAAGTTGGCAACTCCTATGAAACCAGGAACCAGACTGCGTAAAGCAAGGATGGAATTCAAATTCGAGCTTGGGAGAGTCCACTAGTGGGTGGGAAAGCCTTGGAAAAGAGCCAGCATTGGACAAAAACCTAGAAATGGGCCACCTTGAATGAAAGTGAAAGCAATTGGAACTCAGAGGACCCTATTCCAGATCCTCATTAACTGGATATCTGCCTAATTTAGAATGAACTGTGTCTGACATTCCTTCCAAAGGTGCGTGCTTCGCCATCCCCACCCCAACATCAGTTCTTTCTCTTCTCCTTGGGAAACCCCAGCACATCAAACATTAAAACACACTTTGGTTCTCTCGCCAACTAGCTGGAGCACCAGCTGAACACTCTGACTATCTGTTCTTGGTCCCTGGGAACCACATTTCTATCATATGATTTTTAAACTCAGTCTTGGGAAAGGATGTGTGTCCTAGTTTGGCTTCTGTTGCTGTGATAAACAGTATAACCAAAAGTGACTTGGGGGAGAAAACCTTTATTTGGTTTACATTTCCAGGTCACAGTGTTTCATTGAGGAAATTCAGGGCAGGAAGTCAAGCAGGAACTGAAGCAGAAACCATGAAGGAATTCCTCTTCCTGGATTTATCTTTCTTCATTGTTCAGCTTGCTTCTTATGCAGCCCAAGCCCACCGGCCAAGTGGGTTGGCTGGAATGGCCAACCATTCCAGAGTGGGCTTGGCTCTCCCACATTCCAAGATAGCTCCTCACACATGCCTGCAGGCCCGTTGAGATTCTCTCTTCCTGGGTGACTCTGGTTTGTGTCAAGTTGACAATAAAAAACTAACCAGTATAAAGTCAGAAAGATTGGACTTTGGGACTTGAGGACCCTCAACTCCTTCTGATTCTCAGGCCTTTTATTCAGAAACAGGGCAGTCATGTTGTTCTCACAAGGATGTTAATGTCTATCATTGTACAAATCCAATGTACTTAAAATGTATTTAGAGGAGACCAGTGAGAAGTCTCAGCAAGTAAAAGTTGTGGAAGGAGAAGAAAACTGACTCCAACTTTTTCTCTGACCTGACCCCATGCACACTGTGGCATATTTGTGCCACACACACACACACACACTCACATACACCACTCACTCAATGTAAAACAAGGTGAAACTCATCAGAGACAGGCCCATTATTTTCCCTTTTAAGACCTTGTAACTTCTCTCCTACAGGTAGGAGATCAGCTATAAAGGACCAGATACAGGTGATATAACAATTGCCATGTAAAATTAGCAACATGCCCACTTATTTTTTAGGGCAGTCCGGTGTAATTATGGGTTCATAGAGGCTCTTATTGAGTTTATTAGCTATTTGATTATTTGTCTAATCAATAGTCCATGGAACCTGAACAAATATAAAAAGCTGTTCATATTACCTTGGCAAATAGGTACAAACTATTAACCCTGAAAGGTCCAAATGTTTCCAGGTAGATTCACACAGGTCAATGCCATCTATCCATAACTAGGATTTTGTATAAGAATCCCCATCCCACCATCCATAAGCAATGAATCCTCTGTGGTATATAGCCCACTGGGATTCATTTATCTCTTTGAGCACAGTTTTCCATTCTCAGGAGACTGTTCTTCCATAGACAGTTGCTGTAGTTATTTGTTTTGATTAGTTTGTTTTAGGTCAAGTAGAGGGTAAGCTTAGAAGATGCAGAGTTAGGTAAAATACAGCTCTGCATCTAAGAACTTTCTGACCAAGTGTGGCGCTAAGAAACAAAGCCAAGTAATCCAGTCTACAGAGGATAGATAAACCAGGCTGGAGAGATTCTCAAGCTAATCGAACAAGGCCAGGCAGAGGAGTTCAGAGAAAAAGAAGAGGAGCTAGGGACATGGATCAGAAGGCAAAAGTGTTTGTCACACAAGCCTGACAGCCCCAATTCAGGTCCCCAGAATCCTGCAAAAGCTGGACACAGTAATGCAAGCTCTATAGTCCCCATGGATGCCTGTCTGGAGATGGAAGTCAGAGACATGAGAATTTCTGTAACTTCATGGGTCAGCCAGCCTAGCAGACACAGCAGTGAAGATACCCTGTTTCAAACAATGTGGAAGGTGAAGTCTGACTCCCAAAAGTTGTTCTCTGACCTCCACATGAAGGTTGTGATATATGTACGTCCACAGTCACACACATACAGAAACAAGTACACACACATACACTCACAACTCACTAACCTGGTTGGGTAGAGTGTAAAGGTAACACCAGTTAGTAGACAAAGTAGACAGAATTATGGGGTCTGCTGAGACGCATGTTGTACACAGAGCAAGATGTGCAGGAGAGGAGGGAAAAGAGCTATGAGACCGTGAGTTTGGAGCTGAGTTGAGAAGACCTCCCATCCAGGTCTTCTCTTTCCAAAGTGTAGGTGCGAGAACTATAGCCTGATAATGTTCTTGAACACGAATGGCAAGGAAAGGATCCTGTAATCACAGACAGCCATTGGAAGGCCACTCCATCTGTTCAAGTGAGAGGGTATGTGGGCTCGAATAAATTAACATCAGAGGTGTACAGGCTGAGGCAATGATCCTTCTGCAGTGAAACTGAGGGCCTTACAAGGGATATTTTTCCTTTGTGAACTAATTTAAGGAAATTCCAATAAAATGAATATCTTGAGGGGAGAAGACAACAGAGAGTATGAGGTACATGCTACATTTGCTAATTATTTAGACAGATGTCATGGAGGGACATGCAGGTAAGGGATTCTCTTGAAATGTGATGCAGAGAGCTTATTGTGGTGGCAGCAAACACAAAGTACAACCAGAAATAGCTGTGATAGTGACCCAGACTGCATTACCTACTGTTGGGATTGGAATGCAAAATGCTCCCCAAAGGCTCATGTGTTTGAATACTTGATCCCCAGTTGGTGGCAGTGTTTAAGAAGGTTGTAGAAACTTTAGGAAATGGAGCCTTACTGGAGGAAACAGTCAGTGGAGGAAACAGTCACTGGAGGCCAGGCCTTGAGATTTTATAACCTAGTCCTTCTTCCTGTTCACCTTCTTCTTCCTGAATGTGAACCAATGTGGCCAGTCACCTTAACTACCATCAGACCTTCCTGCCATGATGGGCCTTATGCTTTCTCATACCATGACCCCAAATAGACCCTTCCTTCCTTAAGCTGTTTTTGTCAGGTGTTGTTAGTGATTTATTTTCAGATTTATTTTTATTTGTGTGTATATGCATGTATCTATGAGTATATATCAGGTATTTGCAGGTGCTTGGGGAGGCCAGAAAAGGGTTTTGGAGTTACAGGCAGTTGTTAGCCATCCAGTGAGGATGTTGAGAACTGAACTCACATACTCTGGAAAAGCAGCAAGCGCTCATAACTGCTGAGCCATCTCTCCAGCCCCCTTTGTCAGGTGCTTTGTTATGGCAATGAGAAAAGTAATTAATACACCTACACACTCACATGTTTTGACTAAAATTATTCTTAAAACAAAATGTTTCTTCTAGCAAGCAAGTAAGGATTTACTCAGTTTGTAGCATGCCCCAGACAAAAGCAAATCCTTTTAAACTGATATGACAGATCACTGAATAATTGTGCAACTGTTCTACACCAGGGCTAGAAGCCTTTAATATACAAGCACGAGCATAGGACTGTTGTTAATAAGTATTTCATGGGACTGAGCAAAAGTGAAAATGATGAAATTGGCAGGTTTAGGGAACTAATCCAGAAAGTGAGACAGCAGCAGTACAGGAGGAGATGCTTGACTGCATAAACCTGTATAAAGAAGCATGCAGGGGCTGGCGAGATGGCGCAGTGGTCAGGGGCACTGACTGCTCTTACAGAGAAGACAGCTTCAGTTCCCAACATGCACATGGTAGATAACAATCATCCTTAACTCCAGTTCAGGGGAACTGAAGACCCCCTCTGATTTTTCTCAGGCATTGCAGGACATGGGTGCACTTACATGCAAAGAATACACTCATACACATAAAATAGAAATACACAATAAAATAGTTAAAAAAGCATGCAGCCATGGTGCTGGGTGCCAAAGGACTCTGTTATCAGTGACCAGGCTAGAGCTAAATGTGTCCTTCCCTGAGCCAGTTTCTCACCAGTGTCTCATCTCAGCTTGAAAGCATTCTTTCGTGGGGAGACCTTATGTTACCTTCTCTGATATAAAACAAGGTGATGATTGGACCCATGTATGTCAGCAGGCACTTCTATGATCACTTGAGAGCAGAAGACCTGAGACGTCTAAAGCTTAGTGAAAGAAGTGAGATCTCTGTGTCTATTAAGGAAAAAGCTGTTCTGCCATTTGAAAGCTTGGCAATGTTTTCAGTGTAGTCAAATGAGGTAAAGAGCTATTTGATCTTCAATAATTTTATCAATTTTCATTATTTAAGAGTAAATCATGTAAAGCAAGAAGGAAAAGAATCATAAGCATGAAGATCATAACTTTAAATACTTCATAATGAATACCAATAATACAGCGTCCTTATTAACCAACAATGACTTCACTTAGCTCCTGTCTCTGTGTGTTGACGGGGGTATCTTCTTATGGAACCTGTTGAGTGATGTCTGTTCTTGACAAATGTTTGCTCGAGACTAGAAAATCCAATATGATTTCACTCACAGGATGGTGGTAGTCAGCAGTCTATAGCTGAGGCCACCTGACTGGCATACTTTGAGTGACTCTGTTGTCTTCCACATAGCATCTCATCCTCCATTAGGTAAGGTCAGGTACATATGCTCCTGTAGGATGACAAGCTTCTGGGAACAGCAAGAAATACAGTTCAGTATTCGTGCACTTTTCAAGATGCATCACCTAGTCATTGCTGCTGCCTATTGACCAAAGCTAGTCACATGGCTTGCCTGTCTCAAGGGGCAGAGAAATGGGCTTCTTCTCTTGATGGGAAGGGAAGAACTTATGATTGTGTATGTAGATTAAATATAATGGTTTGATGTCACTTTCATTGTGAATACTAAATGCTCTCAGGTGATTTTTACTGTTTTAAGCCCTCAACAGGGTTATCTAATAGTGACATGGGCATCACCTATACCTTGTTAAAAATGCAGAATCCTGGTCCACATTTGAGGCAGAAGGATCGAGAAAATTTCCATTTTTACAAGATCTCAGGTGATCTATAAACGCACTAAGATTGTATAAGCACTGTAGCTTCTGCTATTCTTCATCATTCCTGTCCTGAGGTTGCTATGCTCTCCTGTTGAGTTATAGATCTTTGATTTTTTAAAGGTGCCAAAACTGTTTCCTTCTGCACAATTGAAACAGAACAAAAACAGGTTTAAACAGTAAAACAGGTTGCCTCACAGCATGAACAGCAGGAGAGAGAGAGAGGATAACATTTTTCTGCTCAATTGTCCTTTGCTTATAAAAATAGAATTTGAAATTAAAATAAAAGAACATAAATATTGTAAAAATATATTGCATTTGACTAGGAAAAACATTTAGATGTTAGAACAATTTCATGCAATCAAAACAGGAGATAGGTGCTTGAAATGGCCTCTTTTATGCCCAAACCATGCTGAACTAGACCTTGGTCTTCTGATGATTGGAAGATTGACTCTTTAATCTTTAATTGACAGTTTAAACATCGGTTGAGCATATGTACATACCTGAGTAGTCTTTAGGATTTTGTTCAAGAATTGAAACCAGCAGAACTCATTATGCTTTTAAATCTATTGTAAGAAGAACAAATGTCCTATAGCTTAGAGAATTCTTTCATTTCACACTTCAGAAGTAAGGGAGAAAATAGGAAGAGAAAAAATAATGTGTTGATAAATAGAAACTTATTTGATCTAACTGTGTATATATATGACACCTAAAATACATAGTATAGCTTTTTCTCAAATTTTGACTTTCATGTAAGTAAAGGAAGATGGTTATAACTTCTAAGAGTATTGTCCCGCTCTAGTTTTTCTTTACCTGGAGTCTGAACAGAAAAGATAGAGACTGAGATTGCAGAGAAATTAATGCTGTCTTTCTGTGTGAAGTCTCCTTGAGATTTTTCTCATCTTGAAACATGTCCCATTGACAGGTGCTATTTGAACTATATACCACTTAGAGGTTGTGTTGCTATCAGTCCATTAAACACTCACCTAAAGGTTAGCAAATATCTATTGCTCACTGAATCTAAGCAGGCATCTTCTAGGTGTGGGGAGACAGTGAATAAGACTAGGCTTGTTGGAAGACATCATCTTTGTTCTTGATAGAGTTAAAGAAAATTAAAATAGAATAAAGTGGAAGAAATAAATTAAGGGATGGGATCTGTTGTTTATCAGGTTAGGCAGGGTGTCTGTGATGGTTCACTTTGTCAACTTGATATAATTCAGTATCACCTGGAAACAAAGTCTCCATGAGAATTGTCTACATTTGGATTTGCCCATGGGCACATCTATAGGGGATTGTCTGAATCAAGTTATTTGATAGAGGAAGACCCAGCCCACTGTAGGCAGCACCTTTTCATCTGCATGGTGTCCTGAACTGTGAAAGTAGAGAAATCAAGCTGAGCACAAGCAGACAAACAAGTGAGCATGTATGCATAATTTCTCTCTGTGCTTGACTATGGATGTGATGTGACTAGCCTCCACTTCCCCACAATGATGGGAAAACTGTAAGTTGAAATAAACTCTTTAATCCCTTAAATCGCATTTGTCAGGATATTTTATGACAGCAATGGAAATGAAACCAAAGCAGCCTCCCCAAGTAGGTATCATTTGAGTTGAAACATGACTGTTGATTAAGAGACCACTAAGTAAAGCTCCATGATCTGGGCAATCACTGCAGAGAGAATAGTATGTTCCAAGGTCCTGAAGCCCAGACATCCTATGCTCAAAAGATGGAAATGCTCAGAATGTTGGAGTGAATGATACAGGAAGGAAGAGCTTGAATCCTAGATAAGTTTCCTTAAGGAAGCCACACACATTTTATAAATCTCCCAAATAAAGCTATTTCATCACCTCCACTGAAGTATTTTTTTTAAAGCAACAGCTCCATCTCAGATAGTAAATCAAAGAACTTTAATAAATTAATTCCTTTTATACCTCAGACATATGAGAATCTGCCCATGTTCTTATTATACAAGGAAACCATAGCACAGAAAAATTAAGCCTTTTTCCTTAGCTGACATTGATAATATGACTTCGACATTTTCAGACCCTTTATGGGATAACTAAAAGAGCTGTGTATCAATCAGCCTTTTGATACTATAAAAACTAAGTTTGACTCATCCACAATCACCATGTACGTGAGGTTCATTCAGCATAGACCTAGCAAGAGCAGAGAAGCAGTCATTCAGTCTCTTCCTGGATTCCCATTCCTTTCTGTCCCCTTTGCCTTCTGTTGCTGTTTATGTAGAAAAGGACAGAACAGAATAGAATAACCATGTACATAATCAGAAATCTCATTTTGTTCGTGAGAGTCTAGATTCAGTAACAAGTTCCTTAGCCTCTCCCTGAACTTCACAATACAATTTAAACATACACCAGTCAAGTCATGGGGACAAGTGTTGACCAGCTTCCTGGTTAGAATGTCATCTGCTACATCCAAGTGTTTGCTGCTTCAATCAGGTTCTTTTCTCAACAGCCTCTGAGTAACAATGCTCATTTTGATCTGTAGACTCTACATTGCCCTGCTGATTCTGACCCCTACTAAATTCCATGTCCTTCATAATATATGTCTTCAGTTCTCAGTCCAGACTCTTTGCTTACCCAAATAAAAGCCCCTATGTCCCTAGGAGCACCAGCTGAATTAGTTATTTTCCATGTTTCTGTGATAAACTATCTGGTCAAAAGCAATTTAAGGAAGGGTTTTTTCTTTCTTTCAGTTGAAGGAGATCCGCTCCAGCATAATGCGGAGGACCTTATGGGTGCTGGTCGCATCGCATCTGTAGGCAGGAAGCAGAGAATGAACAGGAAGTGGGGCTTCACCATAAAATAAGGATTATCTCCAGCTAGCCCTTCTTCCAGAAAGACTCTACCACCTGAAAATTCAGCAGCCTTCACAATGCCCACACTCCCCATCTGGACCAAGTCTTCAAATACATGAGCCAAAGGGGGACATTTCACTTTCAAACCAGAGCAACTGCCCAGTCAACAATCATGTACTGGGCATTTACTCTGGAAGTTAAATGCTAAAGGATATAAAATATTTGTGTTAGTACTTAACTCTGTGAAGCCTGAACTGCTAAGGAGTAGTAATCACAATCTCAGAAGGCTTACTAATCTCTTCCTCTGTTTAACTATTATTCATCTTCAAATTAAGAGACCTATTAAATACTGTCTTAAGCTGCTCTTCAGATGTCTCTGTATTCTTCTCCTCCACCACTTCAAGTGCCATGTCTCCTAGTCTCAAATTTCTGAAGAGCAGACTCACTCAAATCCTACTCTTGCTGTAGAGGAACACAGAATTAGAATGGGTATGTGTAAGTTCCGATTTAGTACCTTATTAGCAATTTCATTCAGAATAAAGGGTAGACAGTAGACGTTAGATTGGAGGATGGCTAAGATCCCATTTGCCTCTGATATTCGTGAATTTGTTAATTCTGAAAGAATTTACAAGAGCTGGGAAATGCAGGATAAGCACAGTGCAAAGGCATGGATGGCTTGTTTCAGTGGTGTCTTTCTAACCTATTCATGTGGTGGGGCATTTTCTGTGCTATAACTCTGTACTAGCTTATAAGTGAGAATCTAAAAGTTTAAATGAAAATTATCAAATAATCTGAATGTGAAGCTAGGCCTGAAAACAGGTTCTTGGCATAGACAGGAATCATATCTTAGTCCACAGAACAATGTAGACCAGAGCCATAATCACTCTCCTGCCATGAAGCCAGCCCTCTATCTTTTGGACTGTTGTACTGGAATTATACAGTCAATACGAGGAGTTTCAAAATGACCCTACAAAGGATTTTGGTATATGGTTGATTGAACAATTCTTTGTTGAAGGTTAAACCAAAATAGGATGCTTAGAGGTCATTTATATACTTTAGGAGCTGCTGTCCATGTGAGACTTTACCAAACCCTATCACACAACAGAAGCCCAGCCTGTGCTGATTTCCTTCACAGGTGGACTTTGTACAGATAGTCACCACCCTATGTAGATAAGTACCCATTTTAGAATTAGAAAAGTATTTAAAAGAATTTAAATCTATCTACCGTACTTAATTTTAGCATAATTTATATTCATATTCAGAGTATGTACCCATTTGAGCATTGTTTAGTGAGAATCAACCACTTGTTTTCAATAGATCCGCTTAACAAGGATTGGTGAATAGCACAAGGCTTTTAAAGTGTTGTTAATATCATTAACTTTGTTTCAAACAACTATATAGTCATTGGGCAGAATGAGGCTGGCACATTGCCAAACTTGCTGCACTCAAACAGGAATTACTTCTTTACATAACGTGGTGAATACTGATTTCTCCTATATATCTGAACATTGCAGAAGCCTTAGAACTTTTTCTGAAATCCAAGTATAGGACTTATTACAATATTATTCGGCCCTTGTGGAAAGCAAAGTACTGTTTGCTTTGATGGTTTTACTCTTTCAAAAGCTAAAATGGGTGAAAAAAGAAAAGTAATTCCATGTGACTTTGGTGATCTAGATGGACGAAGACTCCTATTTAGGTCTGTAAATCTGTAACTCCAGTTTTCACACAGATTCCATGTTACTCATCATAGCAGACCAGCTGCCATAAGAACTCCGGATTTATACAAGAATTTAGTGGAATTTATCATTCATCTCACAGTGGCAACATGATGATTAAAATGGGACATCCTCAAAGGTCTTCCAGAACTATTTGATGTTCCCAAGAAGACATTAACAATTTCTTCAGCAGGTGCGTCTTTTCCTGTGGCCTGCTGGTAGGAAATGAGATAGTGTGTTTCAAACAACTGTTTTGAGAGCAGATAAGAAAGAAATTGCATGTTATAAAATAATAATCAAAATGCAAGAGAATTATATTTCTCTGATTCTGACGTTTAGCAAGTGCTTCAATGCTTGGCATTATTTTTTCTTCTAGGTATTTTTTTTAAAGCAGCTCAATGATTTGTTAACTATAAAGACCTAAGTTTTTTTCAGTCTGGAATGGGATTACTGTTTTTGACACAAAAGACAATTTTGAGAAAATAAAGATAATATGGTGCACACACAGCTTGTTTTAACATTATGCCTACTGTGTGTTAATTCTGCATTTCATCATATTTGTAAGGACCATTTCTAAAATAGTAGACACGCTAGTCACATCACTCTTTCCCTCTTTCTTTGACCAATAGTAACATTTCTTTGCAAAAAAAAATTTGGATTAGAAGACAGACTGAGAGCTCTTACCGTTTTTGTTGTTGTTGTTTTTCTTTTTGGTCAGGCAGCCTTAACTCTCAGACTGAATCGCAGCAGCTCTTCTCTGAAATGGGAGAGGGTTAGCTGCCTGCTCTGTAGAACAGTTGAGTGAGCCACAGACAGAACATGTGAAATCCCCTGCAGCTTACTGTCCCATACAAAAATGACATTCAATTTAATTTTTATTTACTATCAAGTGTGATAGGAAAAGACTTGACCTGAATGCTCTGTTACTTTTGCAACATCACTTTTGAGTGTTTAAAAGTAAATTAAACAAATAATTTTTTATTCCTAAATATTTATTTCTTACAATGATTAACCAGAATAAGAGCATTATCACCATGGGGCATTAATGATAATTCCTTAACATGATCTAATACACATCCATATTCAGATGTATTAGATGTCTCTGAAATTTAGATTTGAGTCTGGGTCCAAACCATAACTTCCCAATTCGTTTCATTAGATAGGTTTTGACTGTGAGGGGGCCAAAGGGATGGAGGTCCCTAGGAATCCCCCTCAGCACTGAGGTCAGTATTCATTCACATATTTACATATTTGTGGACGTGGTTTTTAATATACTAGATGGCACAGGTGTACAGGCATAAACATCAGTGTGGCATGGGAGAGTCTCTGACATGCCTACACATAAAAATGACTCTAAGAAACAATTCAACAAAAGTTTATAGCAGGCATAACATGTTGAAAACTTTAATAACCTTCTAAATAAATAGCATGTGTGTAGATCTCCTAGGAAGATAAGGGAAAGCTCAAGACAGTTTGGAGATTTAATTGGGAGAGTTTGGGAATTTCACATCAAGGACTTAATCCAGTTCTCCAGGCATGACAGGTGGTCAGAAAGCCTTCTACAAGCCTCACTGATAGGAACAAAATTTTTCCCAGGGCAGTATTTATTGAACAAAGTAGAGACCATGGGGGAAGTGTACACATCAAGGAAGTGAAAACATGCAAAAATTATTGATGAAGCTTGATTATGTTATTTCTTTATAGAATAGCTTATTTTGAAATGTTCTGTGGTGTATGTCCAATTCCTACTTATGCAAATGAGCTATGGATCACTGTAGAGTTAATTCTTTTTGTAAATGTAGGATGAATCTGTGTTTCCAATCCATCAGAAGTCTCTCTATTCTAAGATTAAGGCAAAGTTTGATTTCTCCAAAGTGTGCGTGCACAGGCTCCTGGGCACTCTGAATGATAAAATGTGTCTCCAGTGGTGGAAAACACTAATGTAAGGTTAGTCTGTCCTGTGACTATATTTAATCAATACTTCATTTCTGTTAACGTATTTCGCAAGACTAGTTCTGGCACGGAAGGTGATCTATATCCTAAAAAATGCTGTAGCCCTTCTGAAGGTGCTCTGTATTTTATTTTACTTTTTCTAAGTGAATGGGCTTCAGAGAAGAGTTGCCATTTCTCCAGCTTAGGAAGGCACAATACAGCAGAAAGAAACAGCTTTAGACGTCGGTGCCCTGGGACAGGGGATGCAGAGTGCTGGCTTAGCATATGCAAACCCCTGGGTTCCATTGGTGGGCAAAGCAACCTTAAGGTGGAAGCTGGAGGATGGGAAATTCCAGAGCATCTTCAGCTAGGTCAGAAAGCTGAAGCTCTTCTGGGAGTCATGAGATCCCCTGTGTCGTAAAAGGAGCAGCATGAGAGGGTAAAGGGGAGTGACTATGATTACAATGCATTGTGTACATGCGTGAAAATGCCACGAAACCCATCGTTATATATAACTAATATTTTCTAACAAATATTTTAGATGTGGGTGCATTTTAAAAGATGAGATCTGAGACTTTCTAGTATATATAGATTTTCACAGAACCATTTTATCATCGTATTTTCTTTCTAGCGAGTATGTTAATTACCATCTGATAAGCGTGCTAAATTTTCTACTTTCCATTTTACTACAAGGGTCTTAATAGCTAGAACCAGCTTGGGTCACTCTGGATGCAGCAGGTTTCTGAACAGAACCATCAGGAATGGGTGTGTTCTGGAATTTGAGAGATGGTGCTATTTACCATCTACCATCCTCACAGTGAGGCACAATTCTGTCCCACATATACTTACCCACTGAATCAATAGTTACTTGGCACAAACGGCTGTGTGCCCTACAGAGACTGGCGGTCGCCTCCAGAATCCCGCAGTTCGCGATCGTGCACTATGGCTAGGACAGAGGGGCCCACGCGCCAGCCTGGCCAGGGCACAGAAGCTCGCTGCCCCAGCTACCACCCCGCCGCTCCCTGCGTTACCATGACGATGGAGGGAAAAAAAAAAAAAAACGCTTCATAGAGAAGAGTGCCAGGGTTGCCTTGTCGGTTTTCCAAAAGTGTGTCACTTCTGCTAGTCATTCAGCATGTGAGAGTCTCCTGCAACTCGATGCCAATCAGGATACAAATTTCCAAACCAAGTTTAGTCACCTTGCAATAAATGACTGTGGCGGCCCGAGTTCTGGCAAAGGAGACCTCCGTCTTCCAGCGCTTTCCAGGCATCTCTGAAGTGTGTGTAATTATGTAATTTGGGCATAGCAAATAAGAGCAGTGCTTTTAACGGATCTTTGATTCTTTCCTTTTTTAAAGATTTATTTTTAATTATGTGTATGTAGGGAGGAGGGTGTGTACACTTGAGCAGAAATGTCTGCAGAGGCAAGAGGTATCAGATCTCTCTGGAGCTGCAGTCGTAAGCAGTTGTGAACCCCGAGGTGTGCGGGCTGGTAACTAAACCCAAGTCCTCTACAAAAGCAGCTTTTAACTGCTGAGTCATCTCTCCACCCTCCAGGTTCTTGAAGTTGGTCCTCATCAGCCCCTGAGGAGGATCAGGGTCATGACTGGCACCAGCCTAGTCTTTACCTCTTAGCTCAACAGTTTCCTAGCCTCAAAGCAGAGCATTACCTTGGGGGAACTTTGAGGAATTCTGGGCTTTGACCTTTGTTTCTACTTGCTGCTGTAACCATTCTTCAGAAAGGTCTAGGAGTGTTCCTTCTAACAGAAGCGCATGGGTACTTGAGATGCATCCAGATGTGGGAATTATTATATAGATCTTCTTTCTTCCCCTTCATGTCTAGATCTTCCTCTTATCTGTTTCTTTTTCTCATTTTACTATGATAATTTTTATCATTTTTAGTTAGCAAAGTGATGTTTGTATGACACTCTCTCATATATATACATATACATACATACATACATACATATACATGCATATATATACATAGTCTTGCTCCCCACTGTCCTATTCCGCTTTCCTCTTTTTTCAATAGCTGCTCCTTCTGCCTTCATATTATATACACATATATGCATGTACACATATTCTTTACCCTCTCCTGCTTTCCCCACCCACCCCCTCCAGGCAACTTCATCTATTGTCATAGTCTGTTTTCTACTCTCAGGTCTTACAACTGTTTCAGTTTGGTTCTCTTTGTCTCTAATTCAGCAACCCTTTTCTTGGCTCAGGCCTCTTGTGCTGCCTCCTCCTCCTGCTCCCTTCCCTGTCTCTACCCCGGAGTCCTCCTCCTCCACTCCCAGTGAAGCCATACACATTGTCTAATACTGTTGAGATTAATAGAATTGGGTAGGTTCTGACATCTGCCCGCTTCTTCCTATCACCCTTAGAGGACCCTTAGACCATTAAGCACACTATCAAAAGGAGGAGATGATTGCAGGCCAACTCTGCTGCGTTCATGAGCTTTGTCTTTTCCAGAGCTCAAGATACAAAATTAGTCCGACAACTCTCAGAGCGAGTCCAGTTTTCATAATCTCCTAACTGGGTGGTCTTCTGTTGAAATTGTAATTAAAGATACCCTGGAATCAAAGCATGTAAAATGGGGCTTGGATAAAAGAAAAGAAATGTCAAATAACCTCTCTGACTTAATCCCTCTCATTATTTAGATTGTCATATTATACAAAGATATTCTTTGTAGCAAGAACAGCACAAATAACAGAATTTACCTGATTCAAACTTTTAGTTAAAGCTGGGTGATATGCAAGTTGAAAGACCACAAGCTTCTCTTCCAGGGTAGACTTTTGCTTTGCTTTTAGGGAGTCACCACATTTCTCCGGTAGCTCCTCAGTGGCTGCTCAGGCACTGGAGGATTGCCACAGCTCTCAGAGTCATAGACTGCACCCCAGGTGTGCTTGCCTCCTCAAAGAACTCACTTCCTTAGCCTTCAGGTGGACTTGAGGTCAAGGGCTGCAATTATCTAGAAGCCTTATTTTCTGGAGGTTAAATCCATGCTTCAATATGACCTTAAGAGTTCCTATCCTAGTTACCCTAGCCTACCTGCAGCTGTTTTGCATTGTTTTTGTTTGTTTGCTTGTTTGTTTTTAGCTTTGTATGTACATAGGTTTAGGTCACCTAGGAGTAAGAAGAACATAAAAGATAGCCTTTGGAGGTAGGGAGATTGATTTACAAAAAAGAGAACTAAATGTTTCCTTAAATGCTTGGAATCTGAATCGTTCCCACTTCATGTTGAAATTTCTATCCCACTTGTATATTTTCATTCCAACATGCTTTCCTTTGACCTCCCCATTCAGTACCAATTTGTTTTGTGAATACTCTCCCCTTACCTTTGCATAACCATCTGTGACAATTAGTATTGCCATCTTGAAAGGATTTAAAATCACCTAGGAGACAAATCTTTGGACATATCTGCCAAGAAGTTTGCAGATCAGTTTAATGGAGATGGAGAGAACCATCCTAAGAGTGAGCAAAACTTTCCATGAGGTACAGTCCTGGGCTGAGTGAGGAGAAAGTAGGTGCGCAGTAGCGTTCCTCGCTCGCTGCTTCCTCATTGCATATGCAATGTGACCAGTGCCTCAAGCCCTTGCTGCAGTGCTTCCCCTGCCTCTGATGGTGGGGTTTCTTCTATGAGTAGGCCTAGTCATTGCTTCCACATTTTGTTTCTGCTTATATAACAACCAAATGCAAGAAGCTCACATAGACTCAACAGAAAGAGCACTGGACTGAGAGCAGTAGGCATTCTGGTAAGTTGTCAGGGATTTTACCACAATAATCACAACAATGAGAAAAGTTGCTAATGTACTACTTCTGTCACTCATGTTTCAGTTTAAAAGTCACTCTGACCATTCCTTCCCAGAAGGCATCAGGTTGCGGTCAGACCACCTGCTTTAATAACTACTGCAGCACACTCACTAATGGCTATGTTTTTCTGTGTATCTAGGTTTCTTTCTCCTCCCATTGAAATAGAAGCTTCAGGAGAACCCAGATTTTAATTCTCCCATTCTAGCTGGAAGAACATAAGCATGAAAAATATGTTCATTAAGTATTTACTGAATTAATAAGTGAACAAAAGTTATCTATGCCATGGGCCAAGTACAATTTGGGGGCATCAAACAATGTTTCTAGAGAGGATCTGGGAAATCACCCTAAGATGAACGGGAAAGGGGTTAGAAACCAGTGGTGTCTAACTTGGATGCTGTGAATACACAAGGTTTTGAGCCTCAGAAAGACCTGTGGGTTGGTTTCAGATAAGAGTTTACCTAATCAATGGTCTCATCCATTTGACCTTGCATCAGTGAGTCCAGTAAAGGTGAATCCTTCAGCCTCAGTTTCCCTTCTTGTCTTGGAGGTTATTAACTGTTCTGACTATGATTTGTAAGTCTGTTTCCTCTATTTACTGATCAAGAGGCTTCGGGGTGACAGCAACTGCATCAGAAACATCATAGAAATCAAGTTTTTTCCCTTCGCTGGCAAAGAAGATGGTTATGGCTGATTAATCAGGCCATTAGACACAGTTTTTTCCGCATCCTGGGGAAGCAATGATGAGAATTTAGCTTGAATATTCATGTTCTAAGTGCTACATACATTCAGAATGTTTATAGATTCACAGAACTGGAGAGCTAAAAAGGACCTTAGAGATGATTTAGGATCTGCAGCTCATCCTTCATAGCATCTATAATTTTACAGCTTTAAAATACCAACACCCAGAATGATACAGCAATTGGCTGATAGTGTCACTGCTAGCTGGTGAGCAAATTGAGTTTGCCAGAATACTTACTACTCTCAGTCCAGTGCTCTTTCTGTAGAGCCTGTGTGAGCTTCTTGCATTTGGTTGTTACATAAGCAGAGATCAAATGTGAAAGCAATGACTAGGTCTGCTCATAGAAGAAACCCCGCCATCGCCTTTCTCAGCTGCAGTGGTGGAACTAAGAAGTACATGCTGAAGGAGAGTTGGTAGAATTTGAAAGGGTTGAAAGCAATATATTCCAAAGAGTAGATGGGGCTGCACAAGGAGACTGAGAGTATTCTATTGCTTTACTCCCCTGTATGTCTGATACCATATCCCCGAACTGCCATTCTAAAATAGCAGTACACCTCGGCAAGTTGTTAGTCCTTAACTGGCGACAGACAGTATGGGTGATCTATTATTGTGACTAATGAGTTGAGCTTCCTTTCTCTTGTAAATTGTGTCAAATGTCATTCTTCCCCTCCTCCAGCAGATGGCAACTCTAGTCTTCTTGTCACTTTCTCTTTTCTATGTTCTGAAGATTTCCTCCTCCACCACCCCCATCCCCCAGCCCCCTCTTCTGAAATTCATCTGTGAGCTACTAAGGACTACAGAGACCTGAGACTCCAATTCTTGGCCTGGGTGTTCACTACCTTTAGCATCTGACTCTCAAGGCCAACCTTAATGTGACCAAAAATAACAAAAAAAATCACAAATTAGCCAACAGCTCTCATTTAAGGAAGGAGGGTGGAGGAAATAGATGAAGATAAAGTTAGAGACTCTAAAATAAGATGTGCTGCCAAAACTTTCCATTTAAGGAAACACAAAGCTTCTTTAAAAGAAAAAAAAAGAAGAAGAAAGAAAAGAAAACCATCAATTTCTTCAGGTCTAGCCTTACAGGAGGATAGATTTTATTATATTCTCTTGAATTATTGGTAGAAAAACCCAAAACTATTTCCCAGATAATAAGCAAGAATGGAGTTGTGTGGGCTTTTCTGTAATTCTGTGTTTGAGTCTTCCTGAGGTGGCTGCACTTCTACCCCCTCTCCCGGTATAGCGTTGAGCAGCCATGGCTATGTCTGGTCCATTGATTGTCTTGCTTTGAAGAAACTGGGTTTCTCTCTCAAGGTCTGTTGCTAAGGCTTTGCAAATGAAGGCCATCATATCCCTCCTTCCAGTGTCATGACCCCTACCAGCCCTCTCCTTCACACTGTACAAAGTAAAAATCTTCCTGTTCCCAGGGTACAAGGCTGAAGGCAGCTGTAAGAAATCAATAGAAAAACAAAGCTGACATGCACACACATAGATAGATAGATAGATGATAGATAGATAGAGCAGAAATGTTCACAGATATGAACAAGTGGATTCCAGCATTTCTTTATGGCAAGACTGGCTATAAATATCCCAATTGAGCCTGCCAAGATGTGTGGGAAAGTCTTAGGAGAGTTACAGGAGAGAGACATAGGGTGGGAATCAATTGTAAAGTGGGTTTGATGGTCTATGAATGTGCAAAGGAGGAGCTTTTTCTAATGCATCCTCTCCTGACAATCCTAGATATTGTGCTTCTTCAAAATTGAAGACGTGTTGGTTTGACACGCCAAAAGACACACAAAAGTTAAAGTTTGGGGCAAGGAAAGAACACTAGTAACATATTTCTGACTAAAAGTAGAGGGAATTTTAGCTGTGAGTAGGTGTTCCTTCATAATTGCTACTGTCTCCATGTGAAAATGTGAGCCATCTTCGGAAACCGCAAAGGTCCTTGTGGAAATCCACGTATGTTACCATTCACAGACAATCACTAATGAAGACATGGAAACTTATTTCAAACCAACAAATAATTAGCACTGACAAAGGATAAACACAGACATGATGAGTCCAGTAATTGATCTGCCATTTGCACCCCTATGGCACCGTTAGCTAAAACATATGCCCAAGGCTTATTTCTTTCAACTTGATGATAATGATTCTTTCCATTTGCTCAACAATCTCCTGCCCTAGAAGTACCTTCTCCCTTTTTTTTTGGATATAAAATTGGGTATAGGCTCAGGTATTTGAACACTTAATTCCCAACTGGTGGCTCTGTTTTGGAAGGTTATGAAAACTTTAGAAGGTGGAGTCTGTCTGGCGAAAGTAGATAATTACGGATGAAATTTAAGGTTTGAAAGTTTGATAACCCTGCCCACTTCCAGATCTCTCTCTGCTTCCTGACTGTAAATGCAGTGTGGCCAGCCGCCCCATTCTCCCGCCACCACGCTTTCCTGAACTTTCCCAAACTCTGAGCCAAAATACACCCATCCTCCCTTAAGTTGCTTCCTGTCAGGTATTAGATAACAGCAATGAGAAAAGTAACTAACATATTTTTATATGTTGCTGTTTTCACTCCTCCTATTCTCAACAATCCCCAGACATAGAAATATGTTTTAATTGGTTACTGTGGTTCACTGACATTCAATGATAGTTGTACTGCACAGTTAATGGGAAATGCAAACTGACTGGTTAGTAACTGAGCGACCAGGATAGCTTTCTGTATATGCCATTTACTCCTTCCGTGAACACACTCTTAGCTCGCCTGGCTCACTCTCATTCTAATCCAAGCAATCAGAAAGCAGGTGGATAGGTTGACATTACCTGTCTTCTCAAAGGAAGCTGATCAGAGCTTCTCATGAAAGTGGCAGTGTATGTTTCTCTTTTCCTCTGGTCTGAATGAAGAGAAAACATAGAAATTCTTTGGTGGTGATTTTATGGTACATGACATTAAATAAATGTGGCAGTCAGGGTAGAAACAGCAGTACTTAAAGACCTACTTTATACCAGAAACCTGGTAAAGGTTTTCCATATACTAGTTCTCTTAATTTTCATAACACATCTAGAAAACAGATGCACTTAACAAAGAATTATTAAGATCTATTATATGATATGACATTTGGGGACAAATTAGAAAACAATAATGCCATTGATCATAACCATAGATATCTTATATTCAGCTAAAAGTATACTTCCTCTGAGACACAATGCACCCAAAAAGAGATAATAAAATTCATCTTGGATCTTAAATTTGAATCTAGATATTTTTTAAAAAATATTTTATTATTTTTTATTTTATGTGTATGTATTGCTTATATGTATGATAGTGTATCTATGTTAGAAAATGCCCACAGAGGTCAGAAGTGGGTGTTAGTTCCCTTGGAACTGGAGTTATGGATGGTGACAGTTGTTAGCCACCTTGTGGGTGGTAGGAACTGAACCTGGATCTTCTACAGGAGCAGTTAGTGTTTTTAACTGCTGAGCCATCTCTCCAGTCCCTGAAGCTAGATCTTGCTGACACCAAAGTTACCTTTTTTAAAAAGTTGTTCTGTTGAATCTATGTCTTTTTTTTCTTTCTACATTGGATATTTAAGGCAATAATATTGTCTATGCTTATTACTTATACTGATAAATTAAATGGGGAAGTATTATATTCTAATAAAAATGTGATTATATAAAATGTACTTCTTTTCTTTTTTAGCTGATTTTTTTCAAATTTCATACAATGTATTTTTATTGTATTTAGATCCCTTCCTCTATCTGTGTGTGCCTTCTTAGTACTCTCAACCTAACCCTCACCAGAGAAGTTTCCTTCTGTAACTGATGGTGATTAGCACAGAAACCCACAACTGACCAACATGTAGAGAATGAGAGGCTGTAGAGAGCTTATCCCTGACCAGGACACCTATAACAAATTGTTGCCTTCAAAGGCTCAGGAATCATTTCAGAAGAAAAAGCAGAAAGATTGTAAGAACTAGAGATGGTGGATAACCACAAGGAAACAGAGTTCACCAGAGAGCTAGGCTTACTGATGTGAATTTAGGGCTCTGGTGACAGCATACACAAGTCCCACACAAGCTCCAGTCAGACAAAATCCCGGCACAGACACGGAGAGGTCAATACCTTGCCTGAGGAAGTCCTGGAAACTGGCGGCTTCTGGGAGTCAGTTTTATTTAAGGGTGTGACTCTTAGCAGGTTAACCATATTCTAGTGAAGAGACCTACACCAAAGGGCATTTGGGGGGAGCACAAATTTGTCTCTTTTTAAATTTTATAGCTAAACGTGAATTTATAGCAAATTATTCTCAGCAGTTTTTCACCTAAGCCAAGCTGACAGTTAGGCTCTTTAAGCCAGTTTATGTCTTATACAACAAATTATTGCATAAAGTGATGAGATCATTTTGAGTGTTATGTTCTGCTCTGGGTGAATTGTTAAGCCTTTCAGAAGCTGCTTTCTTGGCTTTCCTCAGGTGTGGGGTCTACTGCCACCAAGCAGCTTGCTGGTCATTATTACAGTCAGTACTACAGCATAGGGTCTGCCAGTGTCTTTATTAAAACTTGCTCCGGGCCAGCATTTCCCCCTGGGTCAGTAATAAGTTTAGAAGAATGCATTCAGAAATGAGATTTGTTCTCACCAGTGGAGTGAATTAGGTCTTGTTGGGACCCCCAGGTTAGTATTCCAAGTTTGCCACAAGGTACTTCATCAAAAAATTCTATTTTAGCTCGAAAAGGACTATGCATAACCTATTAGCAAATTTGGAGCATGCTTTTAAACTGTATTTTCCCCTTCCTCTGGCTCTAGCCACAAAAGGCTTTCAGAATTAGCAATTTATGAAGACACTCCATTTCCATAGGCCAGTGAATGGCGTGAGAAAAGGAGGCCCCTTTTCCAACAAGGTCGAGTCTGTAGCAACTGGGGTGAATCAAATGATGAGCAGCCACGGTGCAGCAGCACGTTAAGAATGCAATGTCACGTGAGCAAGCCTGCGGCAGGGTCTGTGTCTGCTGCCTTGTCAATCTTCATGCCTCCCTTTGGTTGTCAGGGCTGCTTTGAGTGACCCTGAGGGTAGTGGATTTGAATACTGTAATCTGTTCTAGAATACGTGTGTGTGTGCATGCGTGTGTGTATGTGTGTGTGTGTGCATGTGTGTGTGTGTGCGTGTGCATAGGTGCATGCAGGTGACTTCCTCTCTTACTCACCAGCATATTCCTTAGAGACAGAGTCTGTCTCTGAGCCTGGAATTTGCTGGTTTTTTTTTGACTATGCTGCCCAGTGAGGCAAAGATCAACTCCTGTGTCCTCACTCCCAACCCTGGGGTTTCAAGCATGCATAGTCAGACCCAGCTTGTTATGTGAGTACTGGAGTTCTGAACCTAGGTCCTCATACTTCTGCAGCAAGCATTCTTACCCACTGAGCCACCTCCGCAGTGCCAGAGTCTTGAATTTTTGACATCTGCTTCACCTCATGACAACATTCGAGAGTATCCAATTGCAAAGATGGTTCAATTGGGAAATAGAGCTTCCTGTCAAACCTACATTTCCATTATCAAAAATACTTAAAAGTTCCAGATCCATGGGCAAGGCAGTATCTGCTCGTTGTCCTTACTGGTGTTCTCATTGGCGGGAAGGAGAAGAAAGCGTCTGTCTGATCACGCTCTCCCACCTTTTATCACTCTGCTGCCTCTAGGATAAAGGACTGTATTGCTCTTTAGCTTCTTGATATCAAAACCTGAAAGGGTAGAGACATCCTTACCCTATGACCCTCTGGTTTGGCTTGAGAATTGAGCAAGAATCCCCTTTTTGCCTTCTCGATTCTTATTATGCCTACAACACTAAAAACTGATTCTCTCCCAAATCCTTCCTGTCACTGATGTGAGTTATACTTCATCCAGATTTTAAAAAAAGCTGAGTGGTTTTATAAACATTAATCTTTCTGTTGGTCAAATAAAAATTCTTTCTTTTAAAATAAAGATTTTATTTTGTGTGTGTGTGTGTGTGTGTGTGTGTGTGTGTGTGTGTGTGTGTGTGAGACATGGTACCAATGGAATCCAGAATAAGGTATCAGATCCCCTGGAGCTGGAGTTACAGGGATCTGGGAACTGGCCCCACACACATGCTTGTTAGGAACTGAGCTCAAGTCCTCTGGAAAATCAGGAAGCACACTTAACCACCCAGTCATCTCTCCAGCCCCTCTTTCAGTTTTTAAACTGTGCCTTTAAGCAGATGCTATTCTTAATTTGATGGATATTCCCATGCAAGAGTAGGTTTCTGCTGGGTTCAAGTCACCTTGGTAGGAGTGTATTTAGCAAGTTGCCTTTTGGTGAAGACTACCAGCCTTGGTCTGACTACATTGTAATAGAATGAGCAACACTGACCCCCTGTCCTTACTTGCATGTCTCAGTTTGGCTTTGCACACTGTCATGCACATAAAACCATGATTATTTTCAAGCAAATAATATTAATGGTAAAATAATATTTCATATGCCTTTGGACAGGGATTCCTTCTTTAACACTGTGAGCTGACCCTTACCTCCCATAAAGCTTGCAACTTCAGAATCATTGAGGTGTTTGTTTTTACTAGCTGTTAATTGTTAATAGATTTCTAGGTGTGGGCCATGCTGTGTAAGCATCAATCCTTCATTCAGGACGGTCTGAGGCTGTCTATGATTGAGAAAAGGCAAGCGATAAACAAAAACTGCAGAAATCTCAGCGCCCTCACTAAAAATGTCAAGACCAGTAATGCTTCTGGTAGTAAAAAAACAAAATTTATTAGACACAGAACAAACTTCTATGGTGAAAAAGGAGAGGTGAGTGGGGAAGGTGGAGAGAGAAAAAGCAAGTCCCCAAAAGAAGGTTGAAGAAAGAGAAAACCTCTAAGAAATCGAAGCCATTTGAAAAAGAGTTTGGGAGAGGCCTGGGAGGATTATAAATTTTTTCTTGTTCTTCAGGCAAGGACAAAGGGAAGGCATTTCAGGTGAACATTTTAGTAATTCTACTTGAGAATGTGTATGATAAGAAGGCTGGCTATCCTCTGTGTTGGCATTCTGGATATATTGGAGCAGCATTCTGCGGACTGTAACCTAAAACCAAATGCACCACTAGCTGCTTTCATAGAGCTTCTGAACTGAGAATGAGTATCCATATTTTTAGTGGTTGAAAGAAAAGTCAAGAGAAGAATAGCAGTTCTTGACATGTGGAACCTGAAGGGAATTCAAGTTTCAGTATGCATGAACAAAGTTGTTTCATCGGGACACAGCTAACTAATTGGTTTATGTATTGTCCATGACTGCTTGCTTATTAAGATGACAGTGTGCATTAGTTGCAAAAAGGACTGTATGCTGTAGAACCTGAAGTCATCGCTACTGGCCCTTTATCGAATAAGGTTGCGTAAACGTCTGCATTGGTCTATTGAACCAGACCAGCCAGCAGTTAGGAACTTATCCCCTTACCTATCTGCTCAGTCATTTCCAAGGTTCCAATGGCTACCTTCATGACAGATCTATACTTGGCTCTTTAATTTTTTCTTAATATTCTATTTTTACTTTCTATGTATGGGTGTTTTACCTGCATGTATATTAGTGTACCACATATGTGTCATGCCTATTATAAGGGCCAGAAGAGGATATCTGAACCCCTGGAACAGGAGTTATGAACTGTTTTTAGGTACCATGTAGGTGCTGGGAATTGAACCAGTGTCCTCTACAAGAGCAACCAGTGCTCTTAATCACTGAGCCATCTTTCCAGTTCCTACTAAGCCTCTTCAAATGATAGGATGGATGATTTCATTCTGATCTCTGCACCCGAGTACTTACCACTGTGTTAGATTCTGCAGGACCACATGAATCTTTGATAAGAAAGAGAGTTTTGACTGGGGGGCATGGTTCAGTGGGTAAAATGCCTTACTAAGCCAGCATGAGGACCTGAGTGCAGATTCCCAACACTCACACAATTACTATGCATGGTGGCCCATGTCTGTGATCCCAGCATTCAAAGAGTGGGGAGGGGAGGTAGGTGGAGACAAGTGGATCCTGGTCGTTAAATGACCAGCCAGTTTAGCCCAAACCATCAGAGATTCTGTCTCAAAAAATTATCAGAGAGAGATTGAAGAAGGTATATTGACATCACCCTCCAGCCTGGACATGGTGCATACATAGGCAACTGCACCTCTACATGCATGTATGCACACAGCCATATCATACACACACATACACACACATGCACACAAAAGGGGGAAAAGAAAAGAAGATGAAAGAAAAGAGACTCCTCTCACATGACTAACTCACACTGGTGGACACTGCCCTGGGAATGCCTTTGAAGTGAGACAGGGAAATGGGAAAGAAGGCCTCCTTCACGCTGGCCTCAAGTCCCACTGTTTTCTTTTCTGTCCGAAACAGCAGTAAAATGTACAGTCATATCAAAATAATTAGAGTGCTTTGGACAGAAACCTTAATGCTTTCTCTCAAATTATCCAGACCAAGGTTTACCAAACCCAGAATTGGATAGGTCATTACTGTCTGCTGCATTTCTGGTGTGGGCACTTGGCAAGAAATTTGCACTGTGAGGCAGGACACCATCAGACAGAAGACCATCAGACAGGAGACCATTAGAAAGATGCAGCAGAGGTTCCCATCTGACCAAGTATTGGATAACAGGATTTTCAGTATTTCTTTTGTTCTATGTATTTTCAATAAATGAGAGATGACATTTCCTATGAATGTAAGGCATCTGACCATTTGAGCCAAGCTTGTTATAAGAAATGAGATTATTGCACAGCAAACAACACACTGGAGAATCATGGTTTGTAGACAGGAAAGTCATTGAAATGAAGATTTAGATTATATTTTATAGATCTGTGCATCACACTATGACCAGAACTCAAACTTGTCAATTCCAGCTGATGAAATTCTTTATTCCACAGTGAAAATGGCTTTTGGACCTATATAAAAGTTGAAGAAATTATACAGTGAAATTATATATATATATATGTATATATATATATATATATATATATATATATATATATTCTTGTTTTAGTTCCTTAAATATGATATAACAGGATATATTCAACTTGGAACTTACAACCAAATTTGTTTCCTGTGATTCTGAACGCTGGTTAGTTCAAGAGTAAGGTACCAGCAGATTCAGTCTCCAGTGAGGGCCTGTTGTACATAGATGGCTCCTTTCGCAGAGTATTTCCATAGTGAAGAGGCACAGAAGGTCCCTGGGGCACCATTTCAAAGGATGTGAATTCTGTTCATCAGAGTTCTGCTTTCATGACCCAACATGCCCTTCAAATTCTTTGAGTCCAAATGCCTCATAATGGGAACTAGATTTCTACACAAAAGTTTAAGGAGACACAAGCATTCCGACTACAAACCCCCAAACTTCAATTTAGAAGTATCATTTCCCTATATTTGCTTGATCAGATATCTATCCACCCTACTTTTCAAGTCTTGGATAAGAAGTTGTAGGTGTCAATGCATATTCCTCTAAATACTTCAGCGCACAGATTACTATCTATAGAGTTTCACATTTATTTATGTCTTTGTGCAGGTAAAACTATGTACACAGTGAAATGAATACAAGTTCTGATAGATGTGTACATTTGTGTGTTAGCAGCTTACATAGTACTTTGCCTTTTCCATCTCAAAGATTTCAAAACATATTACGTCTTACTTTAAATAATCACTTTACAATCATTTCCTGTAGGAAATGTGCTTGCATCTTCAAAATACATTTTCACAGGAAATCATTTGTGTAACTGTAAGCTTGAGTTTCAAAAGCAGGTCTTATGAAGTATTGTATTCAAGTTGTTAGAAAATGTCATTCTGCAACTTTGAATTCATCATAGATGAAGATTCAAAACCAAGGCAAAGCGCTTGTATAGAAAAGGAATGGACACATTCAAAGTGAATAAAAGGGTCATAGAACTGAAGAGGAGCCTTAGCATTAGTTGACCTTAATATGTGCCGTGCCTTTCCATAGTCCCATCCTTACAATCTGCATCTCAAAAAGGCCAAATTTTCTGGGAATTTCAACTAGGATGAGTGTGGGCACTTAAAAAATGGACAAAAATGAAAAGAAATCATAAGCTTTTTTTTTTTTTTTTGCCTGTGGTATAGGACTACTCCATTTGACTTGCTTGCTGACCCTGGCCACTTAGCTTCTATGGAAACAAACTGAAATAGCTTGAGCAGTTGTGAGACAAATGCTGAAGAGTGGCACTTCCACATTCCCTTCCAAGAACCTCTTCCCACACATCCTGCAGGATTTATGAGCTCAAGCGCATGTGTAGGCACTTGTACACACATGTGCACACACACAGAGTGAGAGAGAGACAGAGACAGAGACAGGGACTTTGGTTGCACCAAGAATGAAATAGAAAATGAGCAGCTCTGAACATTTGGTGTCTCAAACTGTGGGTGTCTACTGTTTAATTCAGACTCCAGAAAAGGTGGGAAAATCGACACCAACTGAGAGAAACTCAGAGCACTGTCAAGGCTTCATATCAGAAGGTAGAGCTAAGTCCCAGCAGGACCTGGTGCAGCCCCCTCTCGTAACACAGTCAGTTCCCTCATGGGATGGGAGGTCTATTGATCAGAAGTGAGGGCAGCAACACACCTATGACAGTCAACGGATCACTCTCTACCTGGCTTCCGGAAGGGAACTGATGGGCAGAAGTTAAGCTGGAAAAGCAGTGCTCTGCTTTTAAAGCAGAACAGGAAAGAATGAAATAACAGAGGAAGAGAATATTCTGGAAGTACCTCTGTAGGAGCTCTAGAAAATCCTTTTAGAGGAAACAGAACATTTCAGCAATAGCTGAGCCTTCAGCCAAACCAGATGGCCTAAAATGAGGAATGGGAGAGCAATGCAGATAAAACCAAGCTGCTGGCGATGGGTGCATCATAGGAACATGCTAGGGGCTGGATCAGGATTTTTTTATCTTTTTCCTATAACAAAATACTCTGACAAAAGCCACTTAGGGAGAAGGGCTTTATTCCTGCTCACAGTTCAAGAGTTCTGTCCATCATGGTGGGAAAGTCAAGGTGGCAGGAGCTTAAATCAGCTGGTCGTGTCACACCCATAACCAATGGCACACTGTGCCACTCAGCTCCTGCTTTCCACTTATACAGTCCAGGATCCCAGTCAGGGAATGGGGCTAGCTATGGGTAGTGCACCTGGTTATTGCCACCTCAATGAGTACAATCAAGACAATACTCCACAAGCATGTTCAGAGACCCATCTCCCAAGTGATTCTAGATTCTGCTAAGGTTAATATTAACCACCACAGTGGAGGTCCTTGAGTACTACACCTGCATTTAACCAAATATGCATGTGACTGAGTGTGGTGATCTGACTGCACATGCCTGTAATCTCAGCACTTGGGGAGGGAGGAAGATCAGGGTTCACTAGGAAGTGAGTTCCAGGACATCCTGGACAATGTGAGGCCCTAGGGAAAGAAGAGAAGGAAGGAAGGGGAGGGAGGGAGGCGGGAGGGAAGAAAGGGCTGGGGAGATGACCGAGTGGATAAAAAACTTGCTGAGTAAGCATAAGGATTGGCGTTTAGGTCTGTAAATATTGGGGAGTGGTAATGACTCGCCTACAATTCCAGTGCTCATGCAGTGACATGGGTCCATAAGGCAAGCTGCCTAGCCAGACTACTGGATTGACAAGTTTGCAAAAAAATAAAACAAGAAAAGCACACAGGTAGTCATTTGGGACTGATGTAGTCTAGAGAACCACATTCACCATGGAGCACTGTGGAACCTGGCCTCTCTCCTAAAGCCAGCCAGAAACCCCTCTAAGAACCTCTAAATGAGCAACACACAGTAGAAAGTGAGTGGTTCCAACAGACTGCAGTCCTGAAAATTTGCCTAATGATTGAGAGAGCTGAGCTGTGGCCAAAGTCCAAAGCAACAGGCCTGCAGGGAGCACGCCACTTTGGATAGGCCAAAATCAAAAGGCGTAAGACCTACAAAGGAAAAGAAATGTGACGATGAAACAGAATTCCGATGAACAGACATGCACATTCCCTCTGATTACAATCAGTGAGGGCTATTTTTAGTGCATTTCTGATGAATCTAGTTCATTGTGCTTCAGACAAGGGAGCTGGGACTTTCTATTGGCCAGTGGTTGAAGACATGAAGCCCCACAGAAGTGTGTATGCAGACGGTGTTGATGCTGACACACAGTGTATCTTTTCCCATTTTTAGAAAGTTAACAGCTGAGTGCTTGTGTATCATACCAACTGAGTCTCAGTAATCAGCCTTGTTACTAAAGAATAAAACATTTGAGGCCACAACCTGATTTAAAGACGATCAGAGGCATTCACAGTACTGGGACTGTAGGTTAAACTATAATTTAGAGAATCTAAGGTGTAACTACGTGAGTTACAGCCTGAATTTGTGTGAAGATTAATGAGATATATGTCACAGAACCGGTTCAGTGGATAGGATACCTAATTTTGTGTGTGTGTCTTTTTGAGACAGGGTCTCCCTGTGGCCCCAGCTGGCCTGATCATGCTTTGTAGACCAGGCTGTCCTTCAGTTCTCCTGTCTCTGTCTCCCAAGTGCTGGAATTAAAGGTGTATGCTACCACACCCTGGAGACAGGCTTCAAGAACAGTGTTAATGTTACAACTACAGGAGAAAAAAGAGCATTTCCCGACCCTTCTCTGCAAGTATGTTTTGTAGGTGTTATAAGTAATGCAGGGAATCTTAGCCCACTCTATATAGAGAGGCACAAATTCCTCTTCCAATACAGATTAAACATTGCAGTTTCACACTGGCGAGATGGCTCAGCAGGTAAAGGCATGTGCTTCCAAGCCTACCATCTGAATGGTGAGAGGAGAGAACCAACTGCCACAAATTGCCCTTTGACCTTCGCATGCTCACTGTGGTATGCACATGAGCACACGGGCATACACACACACATACACACACACATACACACATACACACACACATATACATAGATACACATATATACACACATACACACACATACACATACACACACATACACACATGCATATACACACACATACACATACATACACACATACACACACATACACACACACATACACACATACACACACATACACACACACATACACACATAATAAATGATAGATGATAGATAGATGGATAGATAGATAGATAGATAGATAGACTACAAAATAAGAAGTTGCCATTTCCTTCCAAATGGTTTTCATAGGGGCTGGAGAGATAGTTCTTTCAGAGAACCTGATTTCCATTCCCAGTACCCACATCAGGGGACTCCAGCCTCCTGTTACTCTGACTCCAGAGAATCAAATGTTTTCTTCTGTCCTCCATTAGCACCTAGAGTACTCACAAACATCAACCCCCCTCACATGCACATACACATAATTAAAAATATAAATAAAATTTTCAAAAATGATTTACATATTTCCTTTTACTCATGATATAATGTCCTATAAGTTAGATTTTTACTTGCCCTTTTAATTAGTCTTCTGCGACCGATAAATGCTTCCCATAGACTAGAGGCTTCTAGAGACACAAAAGAAGAGTAAGTCAGGGCACCTGCTTCAAGGAGGTCCCCATCTTATTAGAGAAAGAGGAGGAAATATAAGAAATAAACCTTTAATTAATAGTTAGGAGTAAGGGAATCAGAAGAGGAATGAATCTGCATTGGGGCGGGTGATGGTTTAGGTTGGAGCAGTTCAAAAACATTTTATCTTTGTAATTTCTGTAAGCATAATATTCAGCGGCTCCTTTGGACCTTTGGGGAGTTCATTTCCAAGACATCATTAATTAAGGATGATGTTTGTCCTTTGGAGGATCACCAACTTTTTAATATAGCTCTTTGACAGCGGTGGCTAACATGCTTACAAAGCTTTTTCATCAAACATACAAGTGATTGAAGGGAAAACAAATTAGAGTTTTCTTCTTCTATAGAACAGCAGGGTTTGATCTGTTTCAAACAATCTTTATCATTCACAGTCAGGACACCCCAGTCACTACTTGCTAGAGACTTTATGGATGTGGAAAATCACTATAATCTGAAGAGCTGTCCTGTGGTTAGGGAAGTCCAGACAGTGATTGTGGAGCTCTTTCCTCAGTCAGCATGTCTCAGGGAAGGAGTACCAGACTTACCCTCTGAGTAGGCAGTATTAAGGAAGATGGGCCAAGTGCTAACTTTGATCAAGATCCCCTGTGGCTTTTTGCCTTTTATAGTTTTATGGCTTTGAGAGGGTTTTGGCAAAACTTTATTACTGTGAGTAACTTCTGCTAATGGTACACTTTCTGAAGGTTCTCATGGTTGTAATTGTCTTCCGTCTTCATAATATCTCACAGAATAAGGGGAAATTTGGATCTCTTCCCAATTTATCCTTGACAAAAAGGAATTAGCACTGATGTTGAGTGTACAGAGATAACACAGCCCAGAGGTAGCACGATGCTGATGATCACACCCACGCCCTGACCTCTGATGTGGCGTCTACTCCATATCTCCTGCAGGATTTTGAACTGGCTAGCTACTCTGACTACCTGATGCAAGAATTGGGGATCAAGTTATAATATCTACTTTTGGTTTAGTAATGATTTAGAAACTGGATGAAATACTTTTTACATGATCATTAGAGTTCTAATTCAAACCAGGCAAAAATTAACTCAAACATATTGTGGGGAGGCTGAGCTAGCTTGTTGAGTGAAGGTGCCTACTGCCAAACCTGACAACTTGAGTTCAGTCCCCAGAACGCACATGGCAGGAGGAGAGAACAGAGTCCTGCAAGTTGTCCTCTCGGCTCTACATATGTGTAATAGCATGTTCATGACCAAATACATGTAAATATATGCATAAACGTATACAAAATAAATGTTAAAAAACTTAAAAAACATTGTAGACCTAAAGTAAAAGCTAGAGCTGTAAAAATCATTTAAAACCATGTATGATTTTGTGACTTCGGGTTACAGAATCATTTCCCATGGATGGTATCAAGTGTATCAGTGACAAAAGAAAAAATAAAGACATAAATCAGACCTCATCAATAGTAAAAAATTTTCTGATGAAATAATCCCAGTGGGAAAGTAAAAAGATAGCCCATACTTTGAGTATGTATATGAGATATCTGATAGCACATGTATATGAAGAACATATAAAGAATTCTTATAAATTCAATAATGAGAAGAGTAAATGCCCAAGTAAAAGTGGACAAAGACTTTTTTTCAATACTTAATAATAATTTCTCTGACATTAATTAGGTATCTAACAATTTAAATTCTGATAGTATGGGCTGGGATTAGCATCAGATCCACAGCTTGAGTTCTACAAGCCTTCCCCAGACTTGAACTACAAAGGTATATAGCTACCCAAAATGGCTATAAAGTGGGGATTTACACAGCTGCTCCTCGGAGTCTGTAATTTGCTAGTACATCTCACAGAACTTCAGAAGGCACTTTGTCCATGTTTGCTAGTTAGTATAATGAGTACATTAACAGGCAGATAGAGAAGTGTGTACCACCAGGTCTGGAGAAGCCCTAAATGTAAGAGCCTCTGTCTCTGGGAAGTTGAGGTTCCCTGCACCCCCACCACATGGATGTATTATGAATAACTCCTTGTTAAAAAACATGATTCACAATAGTCAATTATCATAAAGAACACTAATGTCCATCAACTGATGAGCATCAGCAAAATGCTACATATTGATTCTATGGAATAGTATTCAGCAATGAAAAGGATTAAGTACTGATATCCACTATAACTTTATAATATGGATGCACTTTAAAAACAAATTCTGCCAAGTAGAAGACATTAATCTCCAGACACTACATACTGCATGATTCCAGAAAAAGGCACATCTCAAATGTTCCGAAAGAGGCAAATCCAGGGACAGAAATTAGATTAGCTATTTCCTGTCTCTGAGGGGAAGAGAGCATGTGGGGAGTGATTGGTAATGAGTAAAGATTGCTCTTTGAAGTCTTGACAGTGTTCTAAACTTAGAGTGTGCTGACAGTCGCACAAACTCAGGGAGCTACTGCAATTGTATACTTCAAGAGTGTTTATGATTTGTGAGTTATGTATCAATGAAGATGTGAAGCAGAATCAACAAACTGTAGCCCCAGGTGTTGTGCCCTGTAGACCTCAGGTACCTGTACTGAGAATTCTCCAAGCATTGATTCTCTTTATGGGTTGATGAACTTGAAGTTAACTCTTCTGTAAACAAATAAGACTGTTCCTGGACAAGCTAAAGGATGGTGCTGACAAACTGCTTTGCCAAGGATCAAACCCCTGTGGACATCATGAAATTAATAGACATCCTAAAATTAATAGATGAAATACAATGATCAATTTTGTTTGAAATCTTCTCCCATGCTATAAGTAACTCAGCCAGAGTAAATGTTTGGTGCACCTGGAATAATCAGCTGTCACCTAAAAGTCCCTCATTTTTCTTCCCATACAGAATTTCAAATTAAGAAAATAAAAAGCGTGGGTTGTTAAGATGGCTCAGCCTGACAAACTGAGTTCAATCCTTGGGACCCACATGGTGGAGAAGAAAACTGACCTCCGCATTCTGTCTCTTGACTTCCCTCCGTATGTATACTGTGACTATCTCCCCCATAAACACACATAAATAAATACATAAGTATAAAATTTAACATAAAAAGAAAATAGCATGCTTTGAGGGTATATATGTGGTTTCTTAGCTTGCTTAGTTAACGTATTCAGAAACATATACAATAAAATTTGTTAGTTGCATTAGTTTTCTACATAAGTAGCTTAAAAAAATAGATATTCTGACGATCAGGTTGTCAGGAGGGTTGTTTTCCTCTCATAGTTTCAAGTGAGATTCTTCACCATTTTCTTCAATCTTTTGCTAGCCTCAAATTATTTTGTACTAGAAGAGATGACCTATCTTCACATATTCATCCTCCTCTGAATATCTGTCTTTATGCCCAGTTTCTCTCTTTTATTATAAGCAGGGCCTGTATACTGACTTGGTCACATGTAAAGACTCTCTTTCTAAACAAGGTGGCAGTTATAAGAATTCAGTTCTAGTGGAGTGTGCTGGCGCACACCTTTAACACCAGCATTCCAGAGGCAGAGGCAGGAGGATCCCTGTGATTTCAAGGCCAGCCTGGTTTACATAGTAAGTTCCAGGTCAGCTGGGACTACAGGGAGACCTGTCTCTAAAAGGCAAAAAAAAAAAAAAAAAAAAAAGAAAAGAAAAGAAGTCAGTTCTTCACCGTCATTTGAGAGGACACAGTTTGACTCATAATGCCATTATCCATCCTTGGATTTATAATGTTTTTTGACTTAGTCAATCTTAAAACTCTCATTAAAGGTATGCATTGATGGGCTGGCAAGCTTGGATGTTGGAGGGTTTGCCTAGCATGCACAAAGCTCTGGACTTGATCCCTAGCTCTGCACAAACTGGGAGTGATATTGTATGCCTGTAATTCCAGCACTTAGAAGGCAAAGGTAGGAGGATCAGAAATTCAAAGTCATCCTTGCCTACATAGGGAGTTTGAGGCTAGCCTGGGCTACATGAGACCCTGTGAGAAAGGAAGAAAGAGAGAGGGGTGGGAGATGGAAGGAAGTCCATGGAAATCAGGCGTAGTATATGTTAAGATCATCTCTACGTAAACTGGTTTGTATACACCTCTTTGGAGTTTTCTCTTTTTACATCATGTGGGCTTCTGTGAAGAACCATGCAAAAAAGTTCTGGGGTTCTAAGGATGTAGTTAATAGGACAAGGATTTCATCTGAGGTTGCCTGAAGTCATAGGTGGAGAACCTCTGGATATGGAGCTTGGTTGTTCTAAAAATGAAAAGTGATTTTTTCCTTTACCAATTGTTATATTAATACACACACAGATACATATTGAAAAGTCAGCAATTAAAGAAAATAGATTTGGTCTTTTTAAGAAATTTAAACAGTATTCTGTGGGTTCAGTCATAACAGCACACATGTTCTAAATTCATATATATATGAATATATATATACGAATATATATATATATGTAGGTATGTAAACACACATTTTGCATGTATAAAACATGAGTAATCTATGTCCAACTGTTTCTTCATTCCCCATCTCTTCCACAGAACACCCCCTAAAACAGGAAGTGTTTCCAGGTTTGCTTGACCTCCTCCTGCGTTCCCTCTCTAACCCTCTTGGATCAGGTATCTAGGCTCTGCACTCTGCAACAGCCCAGGCTGGTCAAGTTCACCCCTTCCTGAATTCCATGGGTACCTGGACATACTGCTGTCTCTTCTTGAGAATTTCTTCATTTGGGTTCAAGGGCCAAACCTGCTCCTGACTTCCTCCTTCCTAACCACTCAATTTTGTGTTGCTTGGGTCTACTTCCTCTTTCTGTTCTCAGAACTCAGAATTCCAGGCCCCATTCTGGGCCCCTCTCTTAATGCCCCTTCCCTTTAGTGTTCTTATCCTATGTCGGGCCTGAAACAACGTTTCTGCTGTTCACTCTCAAATTCTAATCTTTAGTTCAACGACCTCTGCTCTTATATCCAATTATCTTCAAAATGCCAACAGCTTAGCATATATTAGTATCTCAAACTTCACATTACCCAGGCTGAAATACTGACCAGCCCTCCCTGGGTTTCTTCTTCCTTTCCTTACATCCCCTGCGTCTCTTCTTCCTTTCCTTACATCCATCCAAGGCAGCTCCAAGCTTCAATCAGCTCCTTGAAGTTTCATTTTTCTCACAGTCCATATGGAATCTGGTAGCAATTCTTTCTGTCTCTACTAATCTAGGAACTACTTCCAAATACCTCCAATTCCTCCCAAATAATTCCTCATCAGAATTTTTACAAAAACTAGCCAATGACTCTCTCTAATTTTGCTTTTGATATTCCTCCAAGTGTCTTGTCAACAAAATAGCCAGCAACCCTTTGGAAGTGTCCAAAGTTACTCCTATGCCAGCCCCTCAAGTGACTTGTCCAAATCATCCCAAAGACATGTGCTGGGGCACCTGGTGGCTCTTCCCAGATCTCATTGATCCTGTCATCTTCCTGGCTTGCTGGTGAGAGTGAAGATTTTCTAAAGAGACACCTATGCCTCTCCTTTTGTCTATCATACTGTTAAGGTAATGATACCCACAGAACTGGGATTTCCCCAGGAGCCACATTCAGGAAGAAGGAAAAATCTGAAGTCTGGTGTCAGCCAGAGGAGGAGCTTGTCTCCCAAGAACAGACTTCATTGTAGTTCTAACAACATTTCAGACTGTCTTGCAGGAGACACTGAAACCAAGATAGTGATGGATTAATGATGGGCGTGATCACCCCTTGGCCAGGACTGTTTAGTTATGTATACTCTTGCCCTCTATTTAAACCTAAACTTCATGGCCGGACCCTCAAAGATGTACTTAGGAGATGTGGGGATCCCTGGACGTCTTTTCTAGTCTTCCCTCACTGTGGCTGCAGTGAGGAAATCTTCCTCAGCTCTTCCCTATTACTTGTCTCTTTAATTGGGCCATTGAAGACAATGGCCAAGCCTAGCTAATTAAGCCTGCCAGTGTTATGAGCTTCTATCTGAGTCTGAGGAGAGCATGCTCAATTTCCAGATTCTTGTGCCTAAGGACAAAGAATTGAAACAGGAAGTCATGGTTAGAAATAGAAATAGAGATGGATTATTAAGCAAAGGTAGCACTCCCAGAAAGGGAAGTAGGCTAATGAGCTAAGGGAAATGCTCAAAGAGCATTGGGCTACAAGGCCCATCACACTGTTATAGCTCATTAAGATTGTACCACTCTCCCATGTTTGCGTACCAAGGCTTTTCTTGAACATGCACCATTTGTTGCATGAAGCCCAGGTGAGGAATGGCTTCCAGTCTCACTCTGCCAACTGGCTTGTTTCGTGTGTTAATCTTGATACTGCTGCCTCCAGTTCCTACTCCCCTGCCGCCCTGGCACAGACCCTAACTCCCGTAACAGTACCTGTCTTCTACTTCCTTCATGTACCTCTAGGCACACTGGCCTCTTTCCCAGGCATGCTCTGCATTGGGGACATTGAAATCGGGAGTCCTCTATACCCGGAAAGTTCTTGGCTGGTACACGCCGGTGTCTTGTTTCCCTGATCCCTTCCACGTTTCCTCGAACGGCATCTACTGGTCTGCTCTGCTAGAGCCACGCGGCGCATCGTGTTGTAAATCCCCGCTCCGAACTCCGGCCTTTCCTCTCTCCAAGATGTATTTCGCCATGGGTGTGACTGCACAGCCAGGCCTGATGGATTTTTACTTATTTCATCACTGGCTTGTCACCTCTAGAATATGGGGTGTGTTTCTTCTTCACAGCTGTATCCTCGGTGTCCAGAATAGTGATTGGTAAATACAGGCAACTCATTTTTTAAAATTTGTGACTGACTGAACGAATCATAATTTTTTTGTACCAGAGATAGACCTATGTGCTATTTTAAATATTGGTGAAACCTGTGGAAAATTTCCAGGGGAAATGCTTTGCATAATTTGTACCCAACTTCTAAAGCTAATCCAGCCTCATGTACCTATCTGAATACAATCTCCATGCGCAAGAATCCAGGTTAATCATCTCTGACCTGAGCCAGTGTTGTAAGGCATTATCCTCTAAACCGAAGAGTCACCATCCCATGAAATTAAGCCCTGCTGCTTGAGTCTGTCACAAAGGGACAGCTCCTCTCAGCCACCTGTAAGCACTTTTGTCCTAATTTCATGTATCTGGGGGGCTAGGGAAGGTGCTAGACAATAGAGCTTCCTCAAAGCTAGGGGACGAGGACTCCATCTATGTAGGTTTGGAGAACCATCATCGGTGCTGGGTGGGAACTTTCCAGTGTAGCAGCTTTGGGGTCACCACACTCAGGCCCAGTAACCCCTCACCCAACCTTTATAAGTAAGCCCAATAACTTACTGGATCCCGGGGATAACTTTGGTGGAAGGGTACTTGGGATTGTTACTGAGGCCTTGGGAAGTAAAGGGTATCATTCACATCTGCAAGGGAAGGGATTTGATCAAATTCCTTACTAGCCAGATGAAAATGCAGGGATCAAAGCTGTTTTTGTGTCTGGTGGGCAGAAATCAAGAGTCGTTTATTCATTTTGTACGAGGACGTCAAATCTGCCAGTGTGGTTTTAGAAAGGTGGAGGTCTTTTTAGGACCCTTCACCTCTTTCTCCCTATATCCCCCAAGTTTGATCATTTTCCTTCCCCTCTCTCCTCTCCCCAAGGTGGCTCTCTAAATTTTACAAAGCTTGAAGAAGGAATACAAAATCATGTTTTTGAGAAAGCGTATGCAAAGGGGCCCAGAGGGAAATTGTTTGAACTCCTGCCTGTCCCATTCAGAGTTCTGTATTCATCTCCCAAGCAAGTGTCCTCAGAGTAGAACAGAATGGAGCATTTTTTGCTGAGCACTTCTGAGATAGCAGAATTCTTGCCCTCAGCACTTCCTAAGGAAAACAGGCTTTGTGAGTTAAAGATTTATAGGTGACTAGGTTGCCACTGGACACAGTTTAAAGCACTGAACTTCCATGCTGAGCTCCCAGCTTGATGAAAGGCTGCAGAGAAGCTGATACAGTAAATAGTCTTTGCTATCAGTGGACTCATACTTCCTGTGAGTGATAAAGCAAACTTTGTGCTGTAAAGCAATCAAGAAGCCCTGCAGTAGTTGATGGATCATTCAGCTCTCTCATCTGCTGGCTTCTTCCACTGGGAATGGTCTCTAACTAACTAGAAATGGTCAACTTGGAGGCGCAGGGCACTGGAGGAGTTGAATCTAACTTAGTTGGGTTTAGTTTCTTTAGGGAAACCGTTGGATACTTGCCTCATGTGACTTTATAAAACAAATTTCTATGCCTCCTTTCACACAAAAACACAGCTGTCATCCCAAAGACAAGAAGATAGTTAATTCTGGAGCCAAATGTGAGTGATCATGGCCCCAAAACACAGATTCACGTTGCCCAAATTTCCAATGTGGTGACAGTTTCATGAAGTTTTTAGAGTAACAGAGCGATGAAAGCTATAAATCAAGACACTTTTTAACCACATTTGGTGGGAACATCAGAGAGGTGGGTCATAGGGAAGCAGGGTGAGTTCCACTCTAGGACTCAGATGACATCCGACAGGCTTCTGAGTCCCAGGGTTAGGAAGATGGTGGTCTGCTAAGTTAATACATTCCAAAAGGGTTTTAATCTATTAGTCACAGAATGTTAATTCAGAAACAAAGGTGAGCAAGGAATGTCTATTTAGGGAATAAAGCTGACCCATGATCAATGGTAGGTAATTAGGCCCTGGACCTGCAGCATTCCAAACTCTCTATAACCAGCCTTGCACTTATACAGGCTGCCTGAGGGGTTACTGGGCCTGAGTGTGGTGACCCCAAAGCTGCTACACTGGAAAGGTTCCACCCAACACGGGATGATGGTTCTCCAAACCCACATAGGTAGATAGAGTCCCCTTCCCCTAGCTTTCAGGAACCTATATTGTCTAGCACCTTCCCTGCACCCTGAGGCTACATGCAGTTAGGACAAAAGTGCTTGCAGGTGGCCAAGAGGAGCTGTTGGAAGGTATAGATCTGCCCACCTGCTCTGGAGTCCACAGGTCCCATCAACAAGTCCTCAGGTCCCGTTGTGACAGACGGGGCAATGCTTCCAGGAAGAAGAGGAAAGGCAGGGATCAGAGTGGGAATATACAGCACGATGCACTGCAAAGGTCTAGCAGAGGAGACGTGTAGATACCGTTTGAGTAAAGATGGAAGAGGGGCAAGGAAACAAGACACAGGCCTGAACCCGCCAAGAGCTTTCTGCATATAGAGAACTTCTGATTCGAATATACCCGAAGCAGAGCACACCTGCAAAACAGGCCATTGTACAAGGAGGTTTAAATTTTTTTTCTGGGAAGTTTGGTTCACACCTCTATTCTCTGAGTCCTCACAGATGCCACTGATCTGAGAATCGAGCCCTAAGAAGGTGTATAGACTCCTCAGAGACTCTGTTTTGGGCAGCGCTAGAAGAACAGGTTCTTGAGTTTGCTATATGCTACTGAAAAGTTCAGCACCAAGGGACAGGGTCCTTCTCATGAGTAGTAGAACTAAATTTATTAATATCTGCTCTGAAATTCATTATAGAAGGAGATTCTAACAACTTTTTCATACTAGATGGGAAGGATGATAATAATTAACATTATAATTGTGTGTTCTTTTGTGGATTTAGACAGAAATTTATGTCAACCATGCTGGCATGGAACTTCCTACATCTGACCCTGAACTTGTGGTCCTCCAGCCCAGACCTCCCAAGCACTGGGATTATAGGTATGCACCATCATGTAGGTCTTTTCTGAGGAGCTGGAGATTGAACCCAGGGCTTTATGCATGCTACGCAAGTACTTACAGCAACTGAGTTATACCCCCAGCCCAAAATCGTGTTCTTTGAGTTTATGAGAAATAGGCCACAATCTGACAATCCAGATGGAGAATGAGATGCTAGACTGAATTTAGCTTGCTTCTGGAAGTACTGTCCAAGAGCTTTTTGGAAGTTGCATGTAGTGTCCTGCCCCACACACCTATTGAAACAAAATCTTCACTTTAACAAGATCCCCAGGTGCCCTATACACCCATTAACATTCTTCTCTGGAGACGGTTAAAAGGCTTGGTTTTCAAACAGGTGTGGGCATCCAAGTTACCAGGGGAGTTTGATTAGCACCAATTGACAGATATCTGGGTCCTCTGTTCAGAGAGTTGAATGTTACTGCAGTGTTTTCAGAGCTCCCTCAGTGACTAGTGACTGCAGTGTCTGAAAGACCCTGTTCAGAGCAGATGCGGAACACATCTCAAGCACATGTGGATAATTAAGGAATGATTGCTTTAAAATAGACTTTCAGTTATTTACCTGGCATTCTACCAATCAAGGATTTCCATTTGTGTTTTATCTGTTTTTATATTACCTGTCTTCTCAATCACCAAAGGAAGGAAAGTAAACTATGTTTTATTTAGTTACTGTTTTATCTGCTAACTTGAATACTGACAGGTTAACTTGGGTTAATATGGTTGTTCTCGAGGAGCCAGAAGATTTGCTGTATAGAACCTCATTTTCTATTATGCCGTTGCTCTGTGCATGTGTTGTGTGTGTATGTGAAGGGTAATTTAGCTAAACTTTGGCTCTGTTTAGTTTTGTTTGTTTAGTTATACAGAGTCCCTCACTGGCTTAAAATCTGCAGATGAAGCAAGTTTGTTTGAAAGGGGCCCCCCAGGATCTGCCTGCCTCAGCTCCCCAGGGTTGGGATTACAAACTACCACAGTCTGTTTGGCATTTTTTTTTTAAAACATGGGCTGTGATGCAGGGATGCACAAGAAACCTAAAGAGCCATGTCTCCAACCACTCTACTATTCATTTAGAGGGAAGAATGTGGCCTCAGATTGTCATTTAAGGCTGCCACCTATGCTTTGTAGGTGTTCTTCCATGCTCTTAAAGAAGCAAGAACTGGAATTTCAAAGGTCGCTGGAAAGGCTACCGTCTCAGCTTTGTTCTTTAAATGGGCTCTATCAGATTTAAAGAAGAAAAACTGTATTATTTTACTTTTTATGTGTATGAGTATATTACCTGCATGTATGCAAGTACACCTGTGTCCTGCAGTGTCCACAGCGGTCAGAAGAAGGCATCAGATTCCCCCTGACCTGGTGTTACAGTTGTTAGTCACGCTATGGGTGCTTGGAAATGAACCTGGGTCTTCTACAAGAACAGTCAGTGTTCATAATCACTGAGCCATCTCTCCAGTCCCTCTAACAAATTCTTAAAGCCCAAGCTGTTCTGTCTCACAGTAAAAACAGTGACTTTGTAAGAAAAAGAATGTAATTGTAATGTCTATTATTTTTATCAAACTTGTACATTGGATGAATGGAAAACTGTAGCTTTTCAAAATTTCACACAGGCCGTTCCAATAACCTTCACTGAGTAAAGACGGTGGGAGACCTCAGCTTCTGATTCCAAATAGTAGCAAATAAGTAAACCAAGAAGTTAGAGGAACTGACAGAGTTTGAAATGATTGTGAGGCATCCTGCAGAGAGTCACTGACAGAGATGTCAAGAGGCTGACACTTTTCGAA
The DNA here is from genome assembly GCA_035773235.1 of Eospalax fontanierii. Taxonomy (NCBI): domain Eukaryota; kingdom Metazoa; phylum Chordata; class Mammalia; order Rodentia; family Spalacidae; genus Eospalax; species Eospalax fontanierii. Next base: position 44,171,086 of record CM069547.1, on the reverse strand, counting down.
AAGCTGCTGCCCTGGTTGAAGGCAGGCCAGGGACAGGAGAAAGACAAGTGCCTAAAGAGCAAAAGAGAAGGGCTTGATCAGAAATACCAGAAGTTTCTTTCAGAATCTACACATCCACAGATGGTGCAGTATAAAGGACAAATGGATTTACTAGCTGGGCTTCTTGGTGTTCACTTCAACAACAACAACAACAAAACCATTTGAATCAATTGAGAAGCAGCAACTTCATTCAACGATGACTTTCAGAACTGACCGTCCGTGGTCACTCCCTGTTCTCTCTCACTGCCTGTTAAAGATTGAGATTGCTTTGTCTAAAAAGGCAGATTCTTTCATCTTTTTGTTCTCATTCTTTTGAAAAACATTCTTTTGAGATGGGACTTGTGTATATCTGAGAGAGAACATGGCTTGAAAACACTTTTGCTTCTTAATGATTTTGGATGTCACCAACAGACTGGGAGTCAAGAGGCAGCTTTGTTTGTTGGGGATGAATGTATTCAGGCATCATATGGGAGGCTACGCTTTATATTGAAAGCCCAGGAAACGAAATCAGATCTAGTGAGTTCTCGCCCATATTCAGTTGGCTTTTTTTTTTCTTCACAGTCACCATAGTTACCCCATATCCACGGAAGCAGAGATCATCCCTCTTCCCTATTTTCTCCTGCTTCCCAGGCTACACTTTAGTGTTCCTTCATTTCTCTGGCTCCCATTACTTCCCACTTGATTTTTACTAGTCTCTTTGATTTGAGAATCATAATAATGATGACGATGAAGACGATGATGATGATTATAATACAGGGTCTCCTATAGCCCAAACTGACCTTGAACTTACTCTGTAGCTGAGATGACTTTGAAGTTTTGATCCTCCTGACTCTATCATTCACATGCTAAAATTACAGGTGTACAGCCCCATGCCGGGTTCATGTGCTTGTTATCATTTGGGAGGAGAAGGCTACATGAGAATAAAGAATTAGGAATGGACTCTGACCTCAACAGATCAGACAGCTTTACTAGCTCTGAGGAGAAAGCAACCTTCCCTCAGAAATGGAGGTTGTGAGTTGGGCTTGGAGGAGGTCTGAGATTTGTAGGTGGGCCCAGAGAGGGGGTCAGTGCCACTCTGAAGGTGGGCTGCGTCTTCTTGGGTGATGTTGTGCTTTCCTGGGATCTACCTCCTAGAGTGGGGAGATACAGTGGGTGGGTTGTCAGTTTGTTCAGTCCTTTGTGAGACTGATTTTCCTTCAATGATAAATATCAAACCCAGGATTTTGTGCATACTTAGCAAGCACTCTACCAACTGAGCTTGATACCTACCCGCTCTTTGATTGAATGCCTACATTCTTTCTGTTTCTTTGTTCTTCTACTTTACCCCCTTGAAATTTCCATTGTCCTCTATTATCTATCTTGCTTAACAAGTTTCGTTTTGGTTTTTATTCATTTGAAATTGTGATGATTAGTCCAGATGATAAATTGGGTTTATTTTTATATTTTTTATGCAGTCTAAATTTATGATTTTTTAAACTACGTAATTAACAACAACAATGAATTCTTGGATATTAGAATACAACTGAGTATGAATACATCTTTAATTCTACAGCAGCACCATTCTGCTGTAAATATAGCTGCAGAGGAATAGGCGTGTGCTTACAATGATGGTATGCTACTGGCAATTTCAATAGGAGAAACTATTTGGATTTCTCAGAAACTCTGGCATCCTGGGCCCTGTCCACTAAATACCATTAATGCCAACCGAGTCACTGGCAACCAAGGATGTTCACATAGATTTCTTTAAAGAAATGCCAAGGCTTATTATACTGTAGCACACTTATTCATTAGACTAAAATTAAGTTTGTTTACTTTAAATGGTGCCATCATATTGTGATAAAAGTGTTTATGGAGCTACACAAACATGTTGATATCGAAGACCAAATGAAGACCAGTTGGAAGAAGAACTGGCACTTCTGTCTGAGGATATAACTCGAGCGTCTCCTTAATGTGTGCAAGTCCCTAGGCTCTCTCCCCCCGCACCACCAGAAGATGGGTAAAGAGAAAGACAAGCAAAGTCACTAAAAATGTGACATGCAGGGGCTGGAAAGATGGCTTAGTGGTTAAGAGTGCTTCCTGCTTTCCAGAGGACCTGAGTTCTGATCCAGCAACCATGTTGAGAGCTTCACAATCACATATAATTCTAGCTGCAAGGGATCTGATGCCATTTTCTGGTCTCCCCAGACAACTGTACTCACTTGCATACACACACACACACACACACAGATACACACAAATATAAAGTTTTAAATCTTTGTAATAAATATGGCATGTAGAATACTGCCTAACTCATCCTCAGTATCCCACAATCACAGCTCAGTGACAGTATTCCTGAATCTAAGAATTTGAAGGCCTTTGATAGTGTTAACCTTGGCGTTAGTGTGACAAAAGTATTTTACATGTTGGAATATGATATTTTGCATTTCAAAGCAAGGGATGTAAGCTAGTCAAAATTTGCCTGTGGCAATTTTTGGAAACAATCCTATCATGGCAAAGTTAGGGGTGTGAAGAGCTACTCAAGGAGAGCAGGTGAGTGTTATCATCTTTTCTTGTGATCCGCCCCAGTAGTTATTTATATGCATTTGTTAAGAACATAACAAAAGAAATAAAGGAAGCGGATTCCTTTTGGCACATGAGACTAGACATAAAAAAATGAAATACAAATCTGAAAACGGGGAGCCTTTAACAGGCTCGCTCTCTCCCACAGAGAAAACACTGAACCAGGAAGCGTTCCGCGGTCAGACCAACAAAGGGGAAAAGTGCAGTTAACTACTAGCCGGAGGAAGGACTTCGGGAGAGGTCAGTTTGTTAGTCCATGCTGAGTCTAGACTGAAACCCCTCACTTCCAAGAGATGAGTCAACCCATAGCTCGGCAGTGGCCACACTCCTGGGAAAAGCATTTGTCAGGCGAAATGATTAAGCAGGACTATGTTTGACTTCAGTGCAGCCCGAACTGGTGAATTATATTTTTGGAGCAATCAGTTTAAATCCTACAGATTGAAATTGTGCTGCTTGCTGACTGTCTGGGCGATGTGGCATGAAATTTAATTTGCTTTAACATGCGTGGTGGCTAGCAGAGGGTTGTTCTTTCAGATTTGAGGATTGATATTTAAAAATCCAAAATTAAGTCTTGGTGTGAGATTTTGCTTTCATTTTCTTACCTCAAAACAGGTGTGATGCTTTGGTCTAACACAGTCCACTAATCTAACTCTCTAGGTTTATTTTCTATTTTCTGATTCTTCATTCTCATTTTGATGTTAGTATTGAGTACTTGGCATGAATTAGACATATTCTTAGTCGATCATTTAATTAACACTCAGGGCATTTAGCTTCACAAGTTTTTTAATATATATATATATATATATATACATATATATATGCATATATTGAATTTTTCCCTCACAGTTTTAAGATGATTTATTTGTGTATTTGTACGTTTATGTGTGCTGTACAAGTGTCCAGGGGGCCCAGAGTCATAGGATCAACTGGAGCTGGAGTTCTAGATGGTTGTGAGGCACCTGATGTGGGTGCTGGTAACTGAAACCAGCTCTTCCCCAAGTGCAGTGTACTCTATTGGGTAGCTCTGGAGGCGGGGGAGTTCAGATTTTTTTGTATCCCAGAGCAAGCGATTGAAGGAAGACACGTGGATAATAGCAAATAAGACAAAATTTACTAATAAAGATGGCGGAGTGGGCTGGAGGCAACCTAGAGTTCAGTGGCTCAGGCAGCTCTCCTGTACAGAGTCAGGGCTTCATGAGTCCTCTGCGTAATGTGTGCCTTCTTCTGCATGCCATGTAATGCTATACACAGCTTCAAGCATCCCATTTCTCTTTAACATCTTCAATCTCCACCTAAAGGTTGTGAGATTTGAGTATTACAGTAAGTCATGGGTCGCCTTCAGACCCTCTGGATTGCTTCTACACCTGTGCCTGGGGCATTGTCCTTTAGGCTGGAGGTTGTGGGAGTTGCAGCTTTCCCCTGGGCCACTTGCTTCTTTCATTTGCTAAGTTTGCAGTATTTACACAAGCCTCTCACTGGGCCTCACTTTTCACCCTACTTTCAGAAGGAAATACCTTTTGTCAAAGCTGTTTATATTTATGCTTTCCTCTTTGCCTTCCTAGCCTGAGAATCCTAATCCACAAAGGTTCTTAATGTCTTGCTATTTCTTTGCAATCAGCTAATCTAAAAATGTACACATTATCATAAAAACAGATAACAAGAATAACAATCAAATAACAATACAACACCACCAGTATGTCAGTACGGGTTAGAAAGGTTTTCACTTGACTATTTATTTAAATATGTGTGTCTTTGTGTCTGTGTGTGTGTGTGTGTGTGTGCACCCGAGGCCAGTCTCCTCTTCATCTTCACATCTCCCTCATCAATCCTGATGCAACATTATCTAACACACCTAAGCTGTTTTCGTTTTTGTTTTTGAAGTTTATTATAGAACAAATGCATCTGTAAGTGAGGTTGCCACATGGACCACCAAGCAGTGTGGATGTTTCCAGGTGCTTCCTGACAGTTTTTGTTCCCTCTCTGTGATTTCCCAAACTGATATGATATTAGATCTAAAGATTATTATTTCTTTCTTAAGATTTCAATAAATCTGGTCCATTTGGGAAAGTAGATCCATTTCCTTTTCAAAGACAACACCTGTATCAGTGGTTGGGAAATAGAATCTATTGAATGAGCACCTGAGAGGTTCATGAGGGCGAGTCTTTCCCAAAAGAGCCTAGTTCATTTTCTACCCAATGTTCAGATCTTAAAGAACCATTGTCATGGCCAGAGTCACTAGCATCTCCCGTTTCTCCATCTATAGACTCATGCCCCTGAAAAATGGCAACGTAAGTACTTTAAGTGATTAATTTTCAAGTGAGAAAAGGCAAAACTGAGCCATGACAACATGGTTGGATAAATTCCTTTCCCTCCTCCCTCCCTTCTTCCTTCTCCTTTTCTCTCTCTCTCTCTCTCTCTCTCTCTCTCTCTCTCTCTCTCTCTCTCTCTGTCTCTCTCTGTCTCTCTCTTTCTTCCTATCTATCTTTCTGTCATTCTAATTTTTTTAGGTTAGCATTCAAAGAATAGGCTTCCTCCTGGCTTCTTCATACACATGTTGCTGAACTTTGCTCTCTGTCATTTCCTCCCTCGCTGCACCCCCTTGTCCTCTCCAGCTTTCTCATTGCTGTAGGCTGTAGTCCCTTATCCTCTCTAATTCCTAACATCCTAATTCTCTTCCTCCCCACTCATTGTGTCTTTTCTAATTCTGTGACCCACACATACCTACACACACACACACACACACACACACACACACACACACACACACAATTCCAAGCCTAGATTCTGTATTTGACAGAAAACATACAATATTCGTCTTTCTAAATCCAGCTTATTTCACTTAATAGTTTTCAGTTGTGTCCATTTTCATGAACATGTCATGATCTCATTTTTCTTTATGGTTATAGAGAATTCCATGTTGTGTGAATGTGTGCCACATCTCCTTTATCCATTTGTCTGTCGATGGGCATCTAGGTTTGAGTTTATAGTTTTTTTATTGTGAGTAGTGTTGTGACAAACATTGATGTGCAAGCATCTCTAGCTTGTTAGCTCTGAGTCATTGTCATATGTACCAGTACAGTAATGGTACAGCTGGTCACATGGTGGTTCTGCTCTCAAGTTTTGAAGAACCTCGACACTAAGCTCCAGAGTGGCTGCACCAGTTTACATCCAGAGCAGCACTAAACTGGGACTTGTCTTTCCCGACACCCTCTCCAGCATTTACTGCCACTTTGTTTTCTTGATGGTAACCATTCTGAAGGGCGTGGAAAGAAGTCTCAGAGCAGGTTCAATTTTTATTTCCCTTATCAATCTATTGTAATGGACTTAGTGCTTTTCTCTCTCAATGGACTTAATGACTCTTTAGCGTAGACGGAACAGTTGTCTTGCTTTATCAAGTGCCAAACCTTCACACCCCTCAGGCTGGAATCTTATAAGCTTTTCTCCCCTTTCTAGCATAGCCTATAACATATGGGGCTACTGCCTCTCCAGATGCTTGGAATAACTATGAGTTTTAAAAAAATCTGTCTGGAGGGCTTTAATCCCAACACTAGGGAGGCAGAAGCAGGTGACACTTTTGAGTTTAAGGCCACCCAGGACTATATAGTGTACCATTGTCTAAAAACTAAAAAATCAGAGAATGAAAACAAACCCACAAAAAAATCTACCTATAACGCAAAGGACACGCGTTTCTTATTTGAAGCTCTTTTTTCCATCTTACAGTGGAGAGAGTTCTGAATGAGAGAACGGGTACATGGGAATCACCTCTTCCTGCAGAATATATATCACATAAGCTTACTACAGGGGCATCTGTATCATTAGAAAACAACCACTGTGCTCCAGTTCTGTACTGAGCCATTGCCAAGATGAAATTAGATAACCTAGGTAAAAGTGCTTTATAAACTCTAATGACATTAAGCTTTGAAAATGTGACATTATTTAGTGCCCTAGAGCAGCAAGGCACACAATAATTTCTCAGTGGCTTGAATTAATACAGTTGCCAAAGGAGCCTAATTGTAGAGAATGCTTAATGGTTGAAAGAGGCTAATTTTACACGCAGCCTCCCTGTGTAACAGTTCAAGAGTTACCTTAATACCAAGAAAAGAGTGTGAGGGGTGTCTGGATGAACATGGGTAGAAAGGAAAAGCAGAGTGTCTGCTGTGAAGAGAACTGGTTGAGTTTGGATGGAGCATGAAACCACTCAACCGTATACGCTTTGTTAGCAGAGCCCCTTATCCTTCAACAAGTAAGTCCTTGAAGCAGGATTACCGTGGAAGCTTAGCTTAGGGTGATTTCTACCGATGCACTTGATGGAAAGAAGCAAATGTACACAGGAGAATGTTCATAGTGGAGGGTGGCAGTGGATGGGATTCTAGTAGGACGTATGCACGTAGGAGGGAAGAGTGGGGGAAGGTGGATAGCACTGCAGAGAGGGGGTGATCATTGCTTGTTTTGAAAGTCTTTTGCCCAGTGACGTTATAGCCAAACCACCAACTAGGTGTTTGTACTGGATAACTTAGTGTCAATTTGACACACCTGGGTTGACGGGGCCTCAACTGGGGAATTGCCTCCCTGTGACCATTTCTTGGGGTATTTTCTTGATTACTGAGTGATGTGGGAGGACCCAGCCCACTGTAAGCAGTACCACCCGTGGGTAGATTGTTCTGTATCGTATAAGAGAGCAGGCTGAGCATGGGCTAGGGAAGCAAGCCAGTAAGCAGTGTTCCTCCTTGGCCTGTGCTTCAGCTACTGCCTCCAGGTTCCTGCCCTGAGTTCCTACCTTGGGCTTCTTTAGTGATGAACTATGACCCAGGAGATGTAAGCCAAATAAACCCTTTCCTCCCCAAGTTGGTCTTGGTCAGAGTATTTTGTCACAGAAATGGAGTAGCAAACTAAGACAGTGCCTAACTAAGAATACAAACACCACGAATCTGAATTGAAGTTCTTGGGAACAAAGGCCACACCCATGTTGAACAGTCTACAAGTCTGATTGGCTGATTACGGTTTCCATGACTGTGGAGAGCTGGAAAGTCATGGGCCTGAAGCCACATTATCTTGGGTTATTCTGAACCTTCTAAATACACATTTATTTTTCACCTCTCTGTGTGACCTAACATCCTTGTGACTATCAAGTGGATCCTTTTGGAATGTGCAAACAGAACTCTAACTTACACCAACTGAAAAGCTAGTAATGGCCTCAGATAATGTCTAAGGCCTGTGACAAGGGTTTTTTGACATTGCTGTAACATACCTTCCTGATGTAGTCACTAGTATATTTTCAAAATATTTTGACTTTTTATTTTATTTGTTCTTTTCCTGTTTAAAAATAACTTCATGAAAATTGTTTGCACATTGGAACATGGCATCTGGGGTAACACGAGTCTATGTTCCCAGTTCATCCTCACTTGTATTTGGCTCCGAAATAAACTGCTGCTTGTTCCCTTTGAGGTAAGGTCTGTGTGTTCCCTTTGAGGCAATATCCATGTCTTCTGTGTGGTCAGGTTCCTTGACCACCTTATTCCTTGTGGCAGATAAAGTGTATCTGTAGATTTGTGTTGGCTTTCTAAGGGCAAAATTTTAAGAGTGCGGAGAGACCACAGAAGTCAAACAAAATCACCAGCATTGTGAGGACTGTGGAAGCTAATGTAAGAAGGAATATTTGAGGAGTCTTAGAAATCTTAGGGAAGAATAGCTTTTATTTCATTCAAATATTTGGACATGTCTTGAACGTAGTTACCATCACAGTGAAATATATTTTCAAGAGAATGTGTGCAAGATCTTTTCTAACTAGTGATACTTTTTTCTCTAAGTGGTAAATTCAAGATCAGTGTTTCTGGAACACATTTCTTAGCTGCTCATGTTCTGTGGTATGTCGGCGGCCTTTGTGTCCACTGAAGGATTTCAGTTTCATGGAAGAATATTAGCTGCCGAGTAGGGGTGCTGAGGCAGAGATTGCCTCCTAGGTGGGAAGACAGAGAGGTTCAAGTGATCCTTTCCGTTCAACATTCCTATTTGTCCCTGTGCTATAATATCTATTGCTGTGACCCTGCTGTCCGAGTTTCTATGCAGTTCTCAGCTCTTTCCCATCAGCGAGATTCTCCTCTTTTGGCTTAGTACACAGTGAAAGTATCTAGTAGTTGATTTAGTATTTATTTGTCTGCTTCTAAAGTCCATGATGAGACCATCTTTAACATGTAATAAGGTCATGTATCATGCTTGAGGTTGGGAGTACATTCCAGCTTCTATATTAATTAGGGGACTTTTGGCCGAACCTTGTTATCTATAGCAGATACTCCCAGGTGCCTACCACAAGTGCATTCATTCTTTTGACTTTACTAATAACAGTGCACAGATTGAACATGTGCTGAATAAAGTCCCCCAAAGGTTGATTTTCCAGAAAACAACCTGGTGCTAAAAGGAGCCATAAGACATCATTTTGGACACTAAAGTGTATGCAGACATCTTCTGAGAGAGATTATTTTTGTGGTTCAATAAATAAAGGTCAGCATGCCCATCTTACTCTTCTTTCTCTTTTTGTCTGGCTATGGGCATAGCATCGGCATGTCCAAACCCAGCCCTGTCACGAGGCCAAGGGCTGCATGCTGAGGGTGACAGAGATGCTGTCTTCCTTCAGGTGCTGTCGTCATCCTCATCAGTCTTCTGAACAAACTGTTGCTATGTGAGAGAACTCAGCTGCTCTTCACTGGATTGCAGCTCTACTTTGCCAAACATAGTCCTGACTGATGTTCTGCTGGCCAGCACGCCACAGGGAAATAACTCATCATCTGTGTTCCAGTGCTCGGTGTCCTAAGCTATCAGCATAGGTTCTCCTTTCTACAGGATGGACTGTGTTTCTTGTTGTGCACTGGCTAGATTTTACTTTCTTTCCTGAAGTTTTCTGTGATTAAAACAGTCTTTGGTCCATGAACATTAAAATGACATTACTAATTAGGTAGAATAATTTTTACTGTCTGGAGGTTAAAATAAATGACACCCAAGAAAAATGAATATTCGCCCTACGCAGTTTATAATTCTGGGTAAATTGTCATGCTGTTCACCTTTTTGTTCTAAAAGGATTCCATTTCTTAGCTTGTCTATTTCATTCTTCAAAAGTAACTGCTGTCCCTTACCACTGGAACCCTCTTTATTCTTGGTAACTCTTATGTCAATTATGTAATAGTTGGCCCATTTTGGTTTTTGTTTCATTTTGTCTCTTTTCTCTATCCACAAATCATGCCAAGCAATGAGACAGCGAACATGCCTGCTGGACCTGATTTTCTTTTCTAAAATAGCTCTGGCTACCAGTTCTTAATAAAATGGACTTGGCTCACTGTAGAAGCCAAAAGTCAGGGAAGTGAATCTAGTCTCACATTGTTACAAAAATGACTCCTAGGCAGAAAATGGAACCTGTTTGGTTTGAGCCTAAATGGAGGGCAGCAAAATATGACAGAAACATCACACTATCTGAAATCAGGCCACTAGGGATTTCAGCTGAACATTTCCAACTTCTAATGTTGCAACTACTGAGGTTCTGGGTCTGCCTCTTAGGCTTCTCAGTGAGTGTCAGTCATAAAATGAATGCTCTCCAAGATGTTTCTCCACCTTAAACATCACAGTCACTCATATGCTGTGAATATTTATTGAACACCCATGATTGGTCAGACACTATCCCAAGGAAATGCTGTTGTGAACAGAGAATAAGGAAGAAGGTATTAAGGTTTGAGAGTCTCAAACTGGGACAGGACAGAAGTAGGCTATCTTGAAGGAAAAGATGGAAACAGAGAGAGGAAGCAGAAGTGTTAATGGAAGTGTGCCTCCATGAGCTCCGCATCTCCCTGGTGAAGTTCCTCAGATCATTGTAGCCGTCACTGATCTCCCCTTCTAGGGCTTCTCAGAGCACTCCCATCAGTACCATTCATTCAAGTCTTACCACTCATCTGTTGTATATAATCATTCTGATCATTCTTCTAGCTCCCTCAAATAGACTGAGAAGACTTAGAGGTCAGAATGCTTCTTCGTGGCTATGTCAAGTGTCAAGATAATTTGAGTTCTAGCAACACTTGGTTCCATCAAATGTTAAATAAATCTCAAAGGCAAGTAACACTAAATGCACTGATAGATATTGCTAGAAGGTAGGAGTGTTATTTTCAGGCAGGATGACTGTTCTTAAACTAGTGCAAACCAGATGTCATATGCTTTTCCTAGGAAATGCTCAGAGTATGGCAAAGCAAAAGGTCAGTTACTGGTGTTAGAGCACTGTGGGTTTCTTTATACACTCTGTGTTATGCACACATTATCATAGATCACAGTATTAGTTGTTTTTCTGTTCCTGTGATAAAATACCATAAACAAAATCAAATTAGAAGAGAAAACAAGGTTTATTTTGGCTTATTGTTCCGGAGGGATAGAGTCCATCATGCTAGGGGAGGCATGACACAGAAGCAGGAAGCTGACTGATTGTATTTCATCTGCACATTTGCACATAGGAAGCCAAGAGAAGCAGAAAGTGGGCCAGGACATTAACCGAGCCCCAGCAGCAAGGATATCAATATACATCCTTCAGCATGCCTTCACCTCCTCATGGTTCCAGAATCTTCCCAAACCGTGACACTAATTGGGGACCAAGTATTCACACACATGAGCCTCTGGGGGATATTTCTCATTCAAACCACCACAGTGGCTAAACTTCACTCCTAAACACGCCTTTTGGAGGTATTTAGAGTTGCACACAAAAAAGGTAGGAAAACAGGAAGTGGGAAGAGCATGAAAGCAGTGAGCATGGTATTCTGTAGACACAGTTCTGTAATCTCAGTCTGTTTGTATTTGGTGATATGAACATATTGCCCATTCTCCTGCATCCTGAGGGTAGGAGGTATTAGTTATACCCTTCTGTTTCACAGTGTCTATCATAGAACCAGACACAGAGCAGCTTCCTCTACAAAGGCTGGATGTGAAAACGATTGGAACCAGGTTTTCCTCCTTCTCCCCCCCCCCACTTTTCTGGCTCCAAGAGGAGCCTGGAGATGGACATGGTAGCAGATCACAGGCCGTGGGGGTGGGTGGGTAAGGGAGTGGAGGGTGGACGGTGGATCTCAATGCCCCATTTTTCTTTTCTTTAAGACAGTATTTCATGTAGCCTAGGCTTCCCTTGATTCCTCTAGGTAGCCAAGGATGACCCTGAACTTTCGATCCTCTAGCTTCCACCTCCCTGCATGTGTACACTTCCACACACAGTTTATGGGGTACTAGAGATGAAGTCTAAGGCTTCATGTATGCTAGGCAGACTCAATTATCTTAGCTACATCCCCAGCCCCAGGGTCTTGCAATTTTGATATTTCCACATAGGAAACAAAAACAAGGATGATCTCTGTAGTCAAATGTGTCCATTTTATGCTTAAGCACTGAGATTAAACAGCAGGGCTAAGTATTTCTGACTTGAAACATTGGACAAATTCATAATATACTTGATTCCTATAGATAACACCATCAAGCGCTCACCTTCCTAGATTGTCAATGGCTGCTACAGGACCTTGCATTGAAATGCTTTTTCTAAAAGTTTGCTTTTCTTATTGACACTAGGCAATAGAGTATACTTTTAGAATATGGGAAGGCAGAAGTGAGGCTTATATTTTTAGCACACAAAGATTAAGTGGGACTGCCTAAACTGGTATTCATGAATAGAGAGGTCTAGGGAAGTACTATCAGCACCCTGGTGTCTTCTTTTGCTTTGCAAACTGAGACAACATTCTTATTAATCTTTTTGTGCCTTGGGTTTATTATTCATAAATTAATGGTTCTATTATCTGTTTCATAGAACTGACAGGAAAAGGAATTCAGTCCATGCTTAGAAAGTATCTGACAGTGTCTAGAATGTAGTTTGGCTGATATTAAATAGCCATTGCTTGCTAAATCTGTGTCTGATGTGTATTAGATAATCAAAATACTTATTTATTCTTTATTTATGACACATGGTCTCACTATGTAGCCTATGCTAGCCCAGAACTTTCTATACAAGTGATATGACCTATATTTGTGCTTATCCTGTCTCAGCTTCACAAGTCCTGAGCTGTATAGGCATTCTCCAATGTGCCCAGCTCTCAAAATGCTTTTGTTAAATAAATATTTAACAAATAAACTAAATAAATAAACATACATAAAGACTATGTTATTAGTCCTCTACTTATTTTCTGTTTAGTTTGTGCATTGCTTGAAGCACTTCTGAAAAATTACATGTTTCTTTGAACAACTTTAAGAATCTAAAATAAATCATCCTTAGTCCAGTCAGCTAAAAATGATACAATTATCAGTATATTATAAATACTTGCATTGGAAAGCAAAACTCTTCTATCATTACTGTACAATATAGTTAGTTGATAGAAATATCACCATGATCCATTGAAATAAGTAAGAGTCCTTCAGAATATCTTCAAGTCTTGGTCCGTTCTTTATTCCTTATGGGATTCCTACCTTATTGTGTCAGACATATCAATGATAATAAACCAGTGTGTGTTCAGACTTGATCATTTTTGTTGATTAAAAAAAAATCTCAATTTAGGATGACTTACTGAATAAAGAACCTTTTTGCATTAAATTGCATTGATTCCATTATGAAAAATACAGTGACCATGTGTGTAAGTCAATTTCAGAACTCTGCTGGGCGTTATTAGCCTATCTGCTTAGTTACTGTAGTTTTATAGTTGTAAAATCTGGTAGAGCAAGATTTTCAAACTTATTGTTCTTTAAGATAATCTTGACTCTTCTATTTCCTTGCATTTATAAATTTATATCTGAATTTAAAATCAGATTACCCATTTCTATATAAAAAACAAAAACCATGTTGCTGTGATTTTGACTGGGATTGTGTTCACAGCCTATAAATCAGTTTGGGAAAATTGACACTGTAATGAGGACGAACTTATATTACTGCCCATTACATATTTCTCTGTTAATATACATCCTAATTCCTCTTAGCAAAGTTTGATGGTTTTTAATATAGTGGTCTGTGGCATCTGTGAAATTTACTCCTAGTTATTTGAAGTTTGGGGAGGTATTAGGCAAATGGGTGAACAAAATATGAAAATTGATATTTAATTTTTTCCCTGATGAGCCATAAAATTATATATACCGACAAAGTCATCCTGAGTTGAGACTCATTGACTACTGAAATGCATCATAACAAAAAACCCTGTGTATTTCTTTTTTCTTTCTTTTTTTTTTTTTTTTTTGAGACATGGTCTCACTATGTGCCCTAGTCTAGCCTTGAACTTGCTATGTATCTCAAGCCAGCCTCAAATTTGCAATCCTCCTGCCTCAGACTCCCAAATATTGGGATTATAGACTAATGTGTTTTGTTTTGGTGTTTTTTGGTTTGTTTGAGACAGGATCTCACTATGTAGCCCTGTCTGGCCTGGAACTCACTATGTGGAGCACACTGGCTTTGAACTCACAGAAATTCACTTGCCTCTCCCTCTTGAGTGCTGGAATTAAAGACTTGAGACACCATGCCTGGACCCACTGTGTAGTTCTTGAAAATATATTTTACAGAGAGATAGATGTGACAATGACACTTTGATTAATAAAATTATCAAACTTTTCTTTTAAAAAAGATTTTTTATTGGGACTGGAGAGATGACTGAGCAGTTAAGAGCACTCACTGGCTGCTCTTACAGAGGACCTAGGTTCAATTCCCAGTACCCACATGGCAGCTAACAACCAATTGTAACTCCAGTTCCAGAGGATCTGATACCCTCTCCTGACCTCGGTGTTGTACAACATGGGTGCACTTATATACGTGCATGCAATACACTCATACACATAAATAAATTAGTTAATAGATAAATGCAAAGGATTTTATTTTGTTGTATATGCATGTGTACAGACAGGTGTGCATGTGTCATGGCACATGTGGAGACCAGAGAATAGATTTCAGGAGTTGGTTTTCTCTAGAGTGTGCTCTAAGAATCAAACTCAGGTAATCAGGCTTGCACAGCAAGAACTTTAACCTGCTAAACCCAGAGACTGCCCCTTTTATAGTGTTAGATCACAGAAGCTGCCCAGTTAGAAGGATTAGCTGCATCTTATAACCCTTCTAGTACCTTCCCTAAACTGCTAAACTCCAGGATATCAGGTGTCTTCGAGAAAACGATGAAGCCTTTCCTGAGTCTGTTGTGCTTAGTTGAGAAGCTAGAGTCCCAGCCACCAAAGCCAGAGGCTTTCAGGTTCTTGTCTCCAGAATTCAAAGACTGAAATTCAGGGACCACAGAGGGTGAGTTTTATGTAGGAGTATTTTATTATGGGAAATTTAGGAGAGAGAAAGCAGAGCCCCTGTACAGCCAGAGGGGTCCCAGGGGTTGGGATACCAGTGAGTCTCATTACTGAAGAGTTAACAAGGGTTTAGTGGAGGGAGGAGAGAAGCAGGAGATCAATCCAGTTCTTATTCCATGTGTCCACATTCCCCAAGTTCTGGGCATGTCCTCAGCATGGCTTCCAGGGACATGGTATTACTTCAGGGAGAAAGAGAAGGAAAAGCCAGATCCCCTGTTGGCATTCCCAACTTCTAGCTATGGTGACTCCAGAAACAACTTTGGATTAGATAGTTCTGGCATCTCTAGCCTCAGGCAGGGGAAAGTTTACTGGCGGGTCCAAGGGAATTTCCAGAAAAATGCTCATCATTTTTCTTTGGGGGATTTATGGTTAACTGTCTAGCCAATTCTTACCTCCTACTCTCATCACAAGCAGGTAGTATGTCCAAAGTAAGGTGGGAAGACAGGATTAGATTCTAATTTAGAACCTTAAATTCTTCCTGTTTCCTTCACTAATCCGATAAACTCAAACACCAGGGTAACTGTTGATTCTCCTCTCTCCGCTTCTCCTGCTGGGAAGTGGCCAGCATTACAAAGTATATTTCATCCAAAATCCTTCTCAGTGCATCTTTTTATCTAACATGGAAAGAATCTTTATTATTTTAAACAAATAGGAGTCTGGAGAGATGGCTCCACAGTTAAGGAACTTTACAAAGTGAGACTTATACCTACCCACGGAATTAGTAGATAATGACAGTACCATCACTGGTAATTGCAGTTCAAAGAGATGGCTGCTGAGAACCCAGAGAAAGACCCTTCTGGGTGTAGAACTGATTAGAGACCTATTTAGCTTTTAAAAACATATTTCAGGGCTAGTAATGAAAGAGAATGTCCTTCACAGGCTCTGAGTATTTGGACAGTCTGTCTCCAGTTGGTGGTGCTGTTTGGGAGGCTTTGGGAGGTGTGGCCATGCTGGAGGAAGCACAATACTTGGGGAAGACTTTGAGGGTTTTATGTGTTTCTAGATTTGCAGTTGCTCTGTGTCTCCTCTGCCTGTTTAGAGACATGATCACTTGACTTTCTGCTTAGGCCATCCCCATCTTCATGGACACTTACCCCTTTGGAAACGTAAACTCAAACTCTTCCGTCTGTACGTTTATGTTCCCTTGGTAACAGAGAAGTAACTAGAACAGTAAATAATTTACACTGTAAATTTTCTAAAATATATGCTCTAAGAAAAGGAGGGGACAGAGTCTCTTTTTCAAAAGTGATTACTTTTTTTTTTTACTTTTAACTGCAGAGAAAGGTGTCTCTGCAGTTAAGAGCAGCTTCTGGTCTTGCAGAGGACCCAGGTTCAGTTCCCAGCACCTACATGATAGCTTACAAACACTTATAATCACCTGCAAATCCAGCTCCAGGGCACCAGACGCTCTCTTCAGAAAAAAAAAAAAAAAAAAAAGAAGACTTTAAAAATTTTTATTTACCCTTCCACCTTCCTTGAATCTGTTTCCTCATCAGTGAAAGGAGATGTAACGACTAAAAACAATTACATTACCTCATGCAGTGCTCAAAGAACAGCAAAATTTAGGTTTGTCATTTTAAATACTGAAATGACTAGAAAATAATCACTCAACTCACCTTTACTGGAGAATGCATGCAAGCAGTGAATATGACCCATGAATGGAATTTAGGTTTTTAAAAGAGTCTTTGTGAAGCCACAAAACAATTTAGTTATGGCACTTATGCTGAAACTGTGCATTTGATATCTGTCTGTGTGTCAGGTTTAAACAAACTTTATTGGGGCTGGAAAGATGACTCATTGGTTAGGAGTATGAACTGCTCTCCCAGAGGACCTGTGTTTGATTCCCCCACATCAGGTGGCTCACTATCACCTGAATCTGACATCTCTGGCCTCTGTGGATTCCAATGTTAATGTGCACATACACAGATACACATTCATATATACATGATTAGACATAAACTAAAATTTAGAGTGATTTTCCTGCATTTATGTAAGTGTACCCACAGAGTTCAAACAGGGCGTCAGATTCCTTAGAACTGGAGTTTCAAAAGGTTGTTAGCTTTAATGTAGGTACTGGGAACCAAATCTGGGTCCTCTGCAAGAGCAGTCAGTGCTCTTAACTGTAGAACCATCTTGTCAGCCCCTTAAATGCCAGTTTTTACAATTTTTTCACTAGTTTTGTTGTTTACCAGTACATTCTAGTTGTTTCTTATTTTGAAAAATTTGGGGGCTACAGAGCTGGCTTAGTGGCTCCAATTGCTACTGCTCTTGTAGAAGATCCTCAATTCCCAGCATCCATGTTGGGCTGCACAGCCGCCTCTAACTGCGACTCCAGATCTGATGCCTCTGTCGTCCCTAGCCATCTGCATCCATGTACACATACCCTCACATAGATAGACACACACACACACACACACACACATGCACATAATTAAAAACTTAAAAAAGAATCTTAAAATGAAAGTCATAATAAATTTAAATCTCAGGTAAACTACACTAAGCAAATCATTATGATACAGTTTTTCAGATACTATATTTTTTCAAAGATATACCTGAAATGATGATTTTTGCTTAAAAAGGCTTCATTTCAATGCAAAAAGCAATTAAAATAAGTACAAAAACAGTTTAAATGTGGAAAGCAAGAAAATAAATTAATTTTTGGTAGATGTTTTAAAAAATTAAAAGAAAACCATTTATGCCTTTTCTTGAATAGTATATATCAAGATAAAATGCCAGCAAAGAAAACGAAGGAAGAACCACTCTATGAGAGAGCTGGGAATAAGATTAGGTTGGTCAAAAGGTCTCAAGAATCTCATGCATGCTGTGGCCTTTGAAAAAAGCTTTCCTATAGAACCAGGCTCAGCCTCGTTCTTCAGGACTGACAGAACACTGAGATGATAGTTGGTTCTTTAGACACTACATTTATCACCCTGTCATCAAATCACTGGGTGGACCCAAGTTATCTAAACAGCATGTCAAGTCAAAGCTCCCTTCCTATTTTAGAGGAGGCCTTCTCTCTTTACAGTTGAATCCAGGCACATACTTCTGAGGTTGAATGTATACCAATGAATTGGTATACATACCAATGAATTGCAGGGGCTAGTATGATTTTGAAAATACAATGTGTGTCAGAAATTCCTCAGAAATGAATAAAATATTTAAAAACTTTGCTATATATCTTAGCTAGGAGATAAATTGTCATGAGACCAGTGCAAAATGGACCCTATATCAACCATTCATTGATCCTGTTTCCCTTCTCCCAACACCATTAATTAAGTGTCTGCTCAATTCCTGTTCCTAAGCTACACTTATGTCTCATATCCAATTAGGTCTAATTTTCTTGCATGCAGCAGGAGTCGTAATAGCCTCTAACAGTTGTCGAAATGTGGCTGCTAGCATTCACCACAGTGTGTCATCCTTAAATACTCCAAACATGTTTTTTAGTTCTGTTTCTAAAATCAAGTTTGTGTGGGGAGGACTGGGCTGAAAACAGCAAGTGGGTGGTTTCCTTCCTTTTAGGTCCTTGGAGACCCTTATCGGATTTAAGTTTTGCCTCAGGAGAAAGCTGTCCACTGAGATTGCCAAAAATAACTTTTCTCCTGTCTTGCTGATTTACCTATGACTCTGGGAAGAAAGCCTCTGGAAAATAAACTTCTGATGGTGTGTTGTAGTAATTGTGTCACTCTCTCAGAGTTCCGTGGGAAGGGTCCATGTTTTTAATTAAAGCTTCTGTGATGACAGTGCAATGCTCTGTCTTTAGTTTTTAGTTTTTTTTTATTTTTGTTGATGAAAGAAGATGGTGATGTCGCTAATAAGTAAAAGTACATTTCTGGGTACAAAACACAATTTCTCCATGGACTTTGTTATTACAACTTGAGAGAAAAGAAACAAACATTTTGTTTTCTGATGGATCGTCTTTGTGGCTGCTTATAATTTACTTGTTTTGTAAAGTGTTTGCCATGTAAGCATGAGGGTCTGAGATAGGATCCACCCACAAAAATTCAGGGTGAAGTGGTGTGTTCCTGTAACCCTAGCACTGAATGGTAGAGAGGGGTGGATCCCTTGGAGTTCATTGGCCAGCGAGCCTAGCCAAATCTATGCATTATGGGTACACGTACACTGAGAGAACTTGTCCCCCCAAATAAGGTGGAGAATGATTGAAAACCTCTGGGACACATGCACAGAAGCACATATGTGCACATACATCTACAGGCACATGTGCACACAGCCATATGCACACACACGCGCAC
Source organism: Eospalax fontanierii (assembly GCA_035773235.1). NCBI lineage: Eukaryota > Metazoa > Chordata > Mammalia > Rodentia > Spalacidae > Eospalax > Eospalax fontanierii. The sequence continues at coordinate 44,151,917 of CM069547.1, read as the reverse complement.
ACACATCCTACATAGAATAATTGAAATGGTAATTCCTCAGATATTTTCCACCAGCCCCTACACCCCACCCCAGAACTATTATCTATAAATAAATACTTGAGTCTTCTGGCAGAGCTCTGGAGTTAAAATGAGCCCTTGAACAAGAAGCCCTTTGTTTAGCCCTTTGTTAAGCAAATAAGCCTTTGCTTTATCTTGAGAGATTTTGGTCCATGAGATTTTTCTTAAGGCAGAAAGGGTTTCATGGTTTCTGCAGAAGTAAAAGTTGTCTTAATGTGCCTAGCTAAGCAGTGATGGGGAAATCAGAGAAGGCACACTGGGTTAGGATGAGGGATCGGGCTAAGAGGGGTAGAAAGTACCATTTAACCACGTGACTTGAACTCACTTCAACCACGGTGCAGTGTCTTTCATAAGTTTTAACCTTTCCTGTGGTATCACTAATTTTGTTTCATCTGCATGTGTGGCATGTGGCCTCGTACCCTTTACTTTTAATTTGAAATGACATTGATATTTGGTTGTCATGACCATCTTTACCATTTCTTTTAAAAATGAACCCCCAAGGAAAGCTATGCAAGGTCTGGGGATATGCTTACTCTGTTGGTAAAGTGCTTGTGAAAATACATGAAGACCTGAGTCTGACTCTCCATCACCCCTCTGTAACAGCTGGGAGTGACTGACAGCACACACACACACACACACACACACACACACACACACATACACACACATACACCCAGAAAGATGAGAGAGAGAGAGAGAGACAGAGAGAGACAGAGAGAGACAGAGAGAGAGCGCGCTATGTGAGTTCAGTCTACTCATTATTCATTTGCTTCAAATATGAAATTCAACAATCCACTTCAAAGCCACTTTAGGGAGCAGCCTTCTGGCCATCAACAGCCCCAGGACAGCCATAGCCCTGAACAAAGCGGACCTTCTGACCCTCTTAGAGTTTATATTTTAGCATCTGCAGAACAATCTTGTTTCACCAAATTGGGACATATTTTTTAAAATAAGCTTTTCCATGGTCTAAAAACATGCTCTTCAAAATGATTATGGCAATATACATAAGCTCATTATATTTCCACATTTTAGCAAAATTTTTTATTGTATCTTTTGTTTGCCTCTCGATAGTAGTAGTTTTTTTTTTTTTTTAATCTTGTCTTCTTCCTAGTGTTTTTAATTTCGAAAATCACTTTGGCCTATAGATACTTTTGAAAAAGGTGCTCTCTAATAAGAAAAGATTGTATAACTGTTGTCATAAATGAAAAGCTTATACTCACTGTGGTAATCAGAAAGGAAATAATGGTTTAATTAGTTTTTTTAGATGAAAAGATTTCTGCAATCAGACTGTGTCTGTAATGGCATTTTTAAGACAATTTCCATCCACAGTAGCATTGTAATTAAGATTTTCGGTGAAACTGTGAGAGGAAAAGAATGCACCCCCGTCCCCATTGACTGTTACACCTGACCCAAGTAGAGTCTTCTACATCGGGCTTGTACCAAATAACCCTGTTAGTGATGCTTCCCTTCCCTTCTCATTAAGCTGTGAGGGAACTGAGTACCCTCACATACCCCACAGAAACCCAAAGCTGCCTGGATTCCAATGTGCCATCTTTTACATAGAGTGCTTAACATGCCAAACTAATACTCAAGATCCAGAAGATCTTGGTCACTGCACACAGGCCCAAGGGTTCCTGTGGTTCTGGCTCTACCTCCTTGGAGATTGAATGCATGATTCAGAGGTTGTGAAGGGAATCTTTTCTGTTGATAGCTCCTACTGTGTTTTTTGTACATTAGTTCCTGAAGACTTTAGTGGACATTACATTAGAAAATGAAAAGGTTTCTGCCACGCAGTACAAGAAGTAGGAAAGCGGAGTTAGATTTTTCTCCCACTCCCATTTTCCTCTCTCTCTCTCTCTCTCTCTCTCTCTCTCTCTCTGTGTGTGTGTGTGTGTGTGAATATTTGTGCATATGTGTGCATGTGGAGGCCCTAGGTTGAAGGTGGACATTATCCTCCATCTCTCTTCTCCTGTATAACTGATTCAATGAGCAGGGAACCTCAAAGACCTAGGGCTTCCATATGGTTAGTCTTGCTGCCCAGCTTGCTGCCGGGCTTGGAGGAAATCCCTTGTCTGTGCCTTGAGCCTTCCAAGGCTGGAATCACAGGCAAACCATCATGCCCACCATGCTTAGTTTACATGCTGCTGAAGTTCCAGCTCAAGACTCTGTGCATGCTAGCCAACTGAGCTATATCCCCTGCTTCTCAGTGTATTTCTTTTCTAGAGAACTATGAGAGCTTCTATCTGTGCACTGTAAATTTCTAAAGAGAAAAATGGTGGTACAGTTACCAGTGTGATGGTGGAATTGCACATCCATATTTGAGAACTTTTTAAAGGGCAGATTCAAGAGCTGCTATCCAGTAGAAACACTGAGACCCTCAATTCTAGTCAGTGCAGTGTGGTTGCTTTGTGACAGGATTGATTTTCAAGCTAATGGAAACGGTAATGGTATTAAACTCATCAGATGTTGGAATGGTCTTCTTATTGTAACTCTTCAGACTTCCTTCATTGATCTAAAGTCTAGTTCCACTGTTGTAGAGGTGTGTTACTTCCTTGAAAATGTTGTAAGGGGAAAGATATTCCTGGGGGAGTGTGAATAAATGTATACTTATCCCAGATAGGGAATCAATGACAAACCAAAGTAATGATACCACCCAAGTGCAGCTTGGTGAACTAATTAGTTTGTTGCAATTGTTCACAGGAGTATGGGTGAGGGGTGATTTAGAGGAGCAGAAACAACTCAAAGGCGGCTACATCACTGAACGCTCACCCCAGCATGAGTGGTTGCCAGGTTCACCAGCAGGTAGGGCTGTGGAGAAGCCAGTCCAGCCGGCCTCCTCCAGGGGCTGAGAGGGATGGTGAGGGTCGAGTGTCGAAGGCCCAGACCCTCTCCACTCTGGAGAAAAAACCACACCCAGCCGGGAGACTTGTCAAGGCAGGAACTCATTTTATTGCGTCAGGCACAGTCTTATATAGGGTAGGGGTTGGGCTAAAAACATGGGAAATGAAGGACCAATCATTTTTCACCCCTTAGGCTATAGCCAGGTAGAGGCCATTTTGTTATGCCTTGCTGAGTCATTCCTATGTGGAAGTGGAGTGTCAGAGACAGGCTGCAAAATTCGAGTGAGGCTCAGAAAGCTGCACCACGCCATATGTCTGGACACATGAGGCCCAACAAGTGGTAGCTCACAATGTGGAACTGTGGAGCTCACTGTAGAACTTTCAAGTAGCTGAACTTTGCATAATATGTCGGAATCTCCACAGCAAACTAAATCTTATAGAACTTGTGGCTGGAGAGATGGCTCAGTGGTTAAGAGCACTGGCTGTTCTTAGAGAAGACCCGGGTTCAAATCCGAGCACCCACATGGTAGCTAATAAGCATCGGTAACTCCAGATTCAGTGAATTCCAAACCTCCTCTGTCCTCCACAGACTGCACCACACAGGTGCACCTACATGCATGCAGGCAATACACTCATACACACAGAATAAAAAGTAAAAATGAAACTTATAGAACCCTGGGCAGGGAGGAGCTTTGTGGATTTCATGGATTTCCTGAGACTTCAGAGTTTTTTATTTCCCAAGTCTTAATGAACCTCCTTTAGAAATTCCTGGGTTGTAAAGAACTTCAAACCAAATGTCTGCAAAACATCAAGAAAAACAAAAAAGGGTAGCAAACCACTCATTACAAATCTCCCCTTCCATTCCGTAACCTGCTCTAACAGAATGTCTCCTGGAATGAGTTGCAGAACACACAAATTCACCCTGGTTCAGACATTTCTGTTGACCAGTCTTATGCATGTTAGTAAAGTTCTCAAAACCTCTGGAGCTCTATTTTTTGCATCAATTAAAAAGAGCTAAAAGTATCTTAGCTCTGGTTACTGTGGAGGAGGTGCATAAACAACCTGTGTAAGATGCCCAGACAATAGCAAGACACTCATTTAATGGTAGCAGTTGCTATTATCTTAAGATTTTAAAACTTCATTAGATTTTCTTTGCCAGCAGCTGTACTGTGGCCAGTATCAAGATGCAAATTGGAAAGTTAGTTGAGCATGCAGCTGTTTACAAAGAACTTTATGCTTGGTAAGACTCGGCATTGATTAACTAGATTTTTCAATTTTCATATCCCACTTGAAATAGTGTGAGAAAAAGTTTTAGGACTTTGGAATGACACACTGTTTTTAAAAAGGTAGAAACAGCTGTCTCAACTAATAGAATCATAGTTTTTTTCTTCCCAGATAGGTTTTTTTTTTCTTTTTTTTTTTTTTTTTTGTCAGTTGACCAGAATATCCTGCATCTGCTCCATTGAGCATCATAGCATCTTTTTGGGTTGCAGGTGTAGGTCAGTGGTAGGGTACTTGCATAGTGTGCACAAAGCCCTGGGTTTGAGCCCTAGCAATACACACACACAAACACACCAAAAACAAAAATGCTCTTAACATTTGCTGAGCTTCATGGCATCTTTTTAATTTGAGATGATATTGTGTTCACATGCGACTTTTATCAACTGAGTCCCAGAAGATTTATCAGTTTGAACTGACTATTATCATGGTTTGGAAATTCATGCTACCAAATAAATGAATGTAAGAGATGTCTGAGGACCCCACGCATTTTTAGGACATCTTATTCACAAGGTAGCTATCATACAGTACCAATTAGAGTTTATTTGGACCCCAGAGACCATACCAGTGACATAGGCTGTTCATATTTAATTTATGAAGCACCCCAGTCCTGCCTGTATGATCATTATCCCTTTTACAACTTTCTGCATCTACTAAGAGAGATTATAAAATCCTGCCCAAAGTATGGGCTGTTCTGAGGATTAAAACAAGAAAATAAAGGAAGTAAGTTACTTCATAAATTTTGAAGTACTGCTTACATTTTAGTTAGTTGGATTTTAAATTATTCTTAGTAATAAGGTCACAAAGAAGACAGGAAGTGCCTCACAATGTAAAACCAATCTGGAGAATTTCACTGTCTTTTTATAAATGTTCATGTGCATGTGCTGTTTATGGCATGGTACATAGGTCTTCTTTCCATTGAATCACATTTTTTTGTTTGATTTGGAAAGTAGTCCAAATTAGATACAAAAAGTAGATTTAAGCAGTATGTTTTTGAAATGTATACTGTTGACCTCACTGATCTCATGCGAAGGTCTCATACAGAGAATTTTGTAAGGCTTTTACATAATACAGATACATTAAGAGATTTTTCCTTTTTACGACACTAAAGTCCAAATTTACTGACATGACATATTCTAATATCTGTAACTGTTTAGGGACATGTTTGAAATTGGCAACTTACTGCTACGAGAAAAGAAAATAATGCATCTGTTACCTCTGTATTTGTAGAATGAGGCGACAAAGGGAACTGGGAAAACAGGGCAGGTGAGCTGGGAGATACTCAGGAAAACTGAGGGGACCAGGGAAGCTGCGTTATGCTTGGGAACCAGGTGAGCTGGGTCTACTCTTGGAAATTATAATTACTTTACTTGAACTTGAATGTGGACTAGAACTTAAATTTAGAGCTAGAACTTGATCCAACTTACAGCAATACTTCGAACAAGTCAGACCATTTATTTCCAGTGTGTAAATTATGTTTTTTTCCTATGTCCCCTTTATCCAGCTTCCAGTGAGAGGAGAAAGTCCTCAGAAGAGACTCTCACTACCTTTTTGTCCTTTCATAACTACAAAAACTATAGTTGAGGTAGGATTTTAAACAATTGTAGATTCTTTGGCTGCAAATTAGCTGTTTTTCACTTTTCTCCATCTTTTAATATTTTTAATTTTAGAAAGGGCAATTAAAATAATACCCAGTATGTGGGAGTCTGATGCAGGATTGTGACTCTGAGGTCAAGTTAGACTATATAGTGAAACTCTGTCTCAAAAACCAAAATGATCCTTGGTAATTAGAGGTTAGGCCTCAATATGCTCATGATTTAATAAACAAAACAAAACTAAACAAAAAAGCAAGGCAGGGACTTTTGAAGTAAGCAATTTCTCTGCATTTATTCCTTAAAATTGGGAAATAGGAATATTCTTTATGTGCGTGGAATGTCTTTGGAAGCCAGAAGAGGGTGTTGGATCCCCTGGAACTGGAGTTACAAGCAGTTGTGAGCCACTTTGTGGGTACAAGGAATTGGACCCAGTTCCTCTGCAATATCAGCAAGTGTTCTGAACCACTGAGTCATTTCTCCAACCCCAATATTTTGAAAACTGAAATACCGAAACTGTGGTAGGCAGAAACGGCCTTCAAAGATGCCCATGGCTTATCTCTGCAAAGTATAAATCTTATCTGACTCAGCAAAAGGGACTTTACAGATGTGATTAACGTTAGACACCGTGAGATAGAAAAATCATTTGGATTATCCAAGTTAATCCAAGATAACCACATGAGAACCTTTACTGACTCGAGTTAGAGCAATAGAACCACAGAGACAGAGTCAGAGAGAGCTAAATTGCTACTTTGAACATGAGGGGAGAAGAGCATGAGCCAAAGAAGCAGTTGGCATCTAAAATGAGAAAAGACAAACTGATTTTCCTCCTGAGCTCCAGAAAAAAAAGAATATCTTACTAACACCTTGATTTGGGCCTTGGAACACCCATGCCAGGTTTCTGGACTTCCTACACAAGTGTAAGTTGTCTGAAGTCAATCCATGTAGGATACTTTGTTACAAGAGCATTAAAAAACCCACTGGGAAGCACAGATACCAAAACATAGAGGAAATATTGGATAAATGGTTTGTCACTGAAAGTGAGGACTATCATGAAGTTGTGGAAAAGGCTGGGCTCTTGTACCATCTTACATGACTAATGGAAGAAAACTAATGATCTAGTGCGGAATGCACAAAGTAATCATTCAGCCCCAATACTGACATTTTTTTCCCATTTCACAGTAAAATTTTTATGTATGAATGTGCATGAACTTATGTGATGTGTGTTCTATAGAAAGTGACCCAAACACAGTGGAATCTTACTACAGTAATAAGATCGCAGAAAGGCTGTGTGGATTTATACATTGTACACACACACACATCAGGTGGGGAAGACTCGGTTTTAATTTATTCACATGAGTATTGTACAGACTGTTAGCTACCATGTGTTGCTTTGTAAATTCAAGTAGCTTACAAAAATATTAAGAAAAAAATATAGCTAAAGTAAAACTATGTCAGTGATGATGTTGCTCTTAAAAGTAGACAGAAAACTTTGCTATACATGACGTAATAAGGACAGGACTAGAAATTATGTAGTTTCCTTGCCCTGAGTATTGGCTGCTTTTCCATTTCTTAGGCAAAAGCAACTTAATAATGGTTCAGTTGGGCTTTGAGTTTGGGGGTGCAGTGTACCATGCTGGGAAAGGCATGCTGGTAGACAAATGAGGGGACTGGTCACATTGTATCCAGAGTCAGTAAGAACAGAGAACAGCTTGGACTCTGATTGCTTTCTCCTTTTGACTCAGTCTAGGACCCTAGCCCATGCTGTGGTGCTGCCCACAGTCAAGGTGGGTTTCCCACCTCAGCTAAACCTCATTGGAAAATGCCTAAAAGACATGCCTGGAGGTGTGGAGTTACTCCCAGGTGATTCCAAATACTATCAAGTTGACAGTCAAGATTAGCCATCACAACAGAGAAGCATGCTTTGAATCTCAAAATACAGAGTGAAAGTCAAGTACCTGCTGTGCAGTTGGAACTTAAAATCTTACTGATTGTTTAAAATGTGACTTTTTTTTTATTTTAATAGTCACTCATGGAATAACTCATCAGCAAATGTCAATCAAATGTCTACTGTCATATAATGAAGGTATTAATGAGACAAAGATAACCATGGCATTCCCAGGAATATGACTGGACTAGAGGAAGGAATGTGCATTTATAGGATAGGAAGAAAGACTGGATAATTGGAGTGCAATGCATATATAACACAGCAGGGAGGGAATAAGGGGATCGAAGACTTATGATAGATATGAAGAAACAGTAGGGCAGTGGGAGATAAGGGAGTAGGAGTGTGTCGTAGACGCTGATGCTGTGGTCAGGAATACTGATGGAAGTGCTGGGGAGAACTCTGGCAGTGAGAATACCACATGCAGGAACAGAGAGCTGCCTGAGAAAGGGATATAAGGATCAAAAGCCAAACAGCTTAAATTAGCCATGACCTTTCTGGGCATCATCCAGTCATAATAGGTTGGCATGGGAGGATTTTTAGGCAGGCGGGCGAAGAAACATATGTGTACATATTTGAGATAATGATTAAATAATGGATTGGATTTTCATGGGGTGAAACGGATGACATAAAATAGCTGGTCTAATCAGTTTTCGGTTCAAGACTTAATTGAACTAATAATAAGATGATCATAAAACTTGTCATCCAATTTGAGTCACTTATGCCAGCAAAAGGAAGAAGTATTATTGATTAAAAGAGACAATGAAAACAGAATGTAAAACACCATCTTCCTACCTGAGAAACAAATTTCTACAAATATGAAGTGATTATATCTCTAGAAGGTTATTCACTGGCAGGCGGACCTGTGTCTCCTGAACACCAGGCCAATCCATGGTACATTGGTCAGGACTCTCCAGAGAGATACATACATATGCATTCTGTTTGTTGGTCTCTTTCTGAGATGTATATATCACACACATATAAGGAGATGGGATAAGGTGTGGAGGAGAAAGGAGAGTTAGTGTACTTGATTCACGACAGAGTTAAGTCCCAGGAGAGATACCTGGAGACTGGAGGATGCTGGCAGCATGGCTCAGTCTACAACCAAAGTCCTTAGACCCAGGGAAGTGAATGGAGAATGACATAACTTGCAATGTACAATCAAAGGCCTGAGAACTTTGGAGTTGCTGGTTTGAGTCCTGTCATCCAGAGGTCAGAGTCTGTATCTGAACTTCTAGCCATTGCTTTAAGTCAGTCTTCTATTTTAATGTTTTCAAGAATACTTTTCCTCACTCTCAGGAATCTTTGTATAAGCCCCATACACACACACACACACACACACACACACACACACACGTGTGTGTATTCATGTACATGTGTGTATGCATATGTTTGTGGAATCTATAGGCTGACATCAGTATACTCCCTTCCCCAGACCTTTCTTAGAGACATGTGCCACTGTGCCTACCTTCTTTACATGAGTTCAGGGGTATCAAACTAGGGTCCTTTACCAGCTGAGTCATCTCCCGAGCACTTAAGCCCCACATTTAAAAAAGTGATTTTTCAAAGGTTCTGTTCCTTTAGTTTTGTTGTATAGCAATCGTTTCCTCCATGATTCCAGAAGGATTAAATTCAAGTTAAATCCTGGATTCATTACTCTTTGAACCTTGAAATATGAGTGTGTTTGTGTGTTTGAGCATATCTGTAAAGTGATTAACACATGAACGTTTAATAAGGATTAAATAAGCAATCACAGTGAAGTGTTCAAATCAGACAAGTAAATGCTATTTGACTTTATTTTATATTCTCATTGGGGAAACAGATACTCCCTCTATCATAATACTCATAGTACTCTATTACAGACACTTAAAGTAAATTCTCCCATTCAAGAGACCAGTAGGGATCATATGGGTGCATGTTACCTCCCTCTTTCAGACACTTAGCAATGCAGAAATGGTCTTGGCTCAAACTGGGGGAAGGATATGTGTTAGACTTTTGTTGCTCAGACAAAATACCTGATGAAGTAACTCAGAGGAAGAAAGATGTGACTTGACCCATGGCTTCAAAGGTTTCAGTCTGTGGTTGGATAACTCCATTACTTTCAATCCTGTGCCACAGTGGGAACATTATGGTGGTAATGTGTGGTCCAGGATAGTTCCTATCTTAATCATAAGAGCATGCCGCTTACTTCTTGTTAGTAGGGGTCAGGGATGCTGCTTTGCATGTTCGGTTACCATCCACAGGAAAGAATGATCTTCCCCAAATGGCAATTGTGTTGATGATGTTTGAGAACTTCATTTTAGGCTTTAAACCCTGTGGCTATCTTACTGTGTCCTATTCCGAGCACTGATGTTTTATATGACTCTCTACACTAATTATTGGAGATTATAATTCAAGAGCAATTTAGCCATGATCCATCTTTGAATAGATATTTTCATTCCTTTTATCCAATAAATAGTCTATTTTCATTTAGTCACTGACATAGCAACCACGAGTCTTCTTGATGTACCAGATATGATAAACCAGAGCTCTGAAAGGGACACTAAGTTACCAATAATAGAATAGGTGTCACATAGCTACCTAAAATACTACATTCAGGCCTCTTCATCCAACACACCTGCAGGCTTTCACGTCATATACAGGAAGTCACATTTTTACCTGAGTAAAATTGTGAGAGAACATTTGGTTAAATTTGTCTTCAATGGTTCTGTGAAATGAGAGATGTGTGAAGGCCAATTAAAAGGATATCTTTAAATTGGTTTATTTATTTTTCATACAATGGCTGATACTTTTTTTTGTTTGCTTGCTTGCTTTATCAGTTTTTGAGACAAGATCTCACTAAGTAACCCAGATTTTCCTCAAACTCATCATCCTCCTGCCTTTGTTTCTTCAGTTCTTGGATTATAGGTGCATGCTCCCACGTCTGGTTGCTGCCAGGTTTTAATGAGAAATAGGATTGGAGGAGCTTGAGAACAACGGAGGCCGTCAGCCAGGCATTCAGAACAAAAAAATCTGCTCTGATGACTGTGGAAATCCATTTTCCAATTGTTGGAGGAGATGGGGCTCTTTCCTTATTAACACAGAGTGATTGATACAGACTTTATGCTGTGAAATACTGATGAGCTTTGCAAGAAATCAATTAGGATGTCTGGAGGCCGTCACACACCCCTACCTGGCTCCACCTTGGCTCACTTGGACTTCTCGTTAGCTTGAATCAGTAATGTATCTTCATAGAGAATCAGACTTCAACAGATCATTACTCTAGCGTGTTGTTGCGTCTTAACTGCAGAAGCTGTCTTACAGTGTACCCCAGACTGGGAGGCTTGGACAATAGAATTTTTCTCTCTCACTGTTTTAGAGACTAGAAATCTGAGGTCGAGATATCAGCAGGGTTGGTATGCTCTGAGCCTCTTCTCCTTGGTTTGTAATGACCATCAGAACTATCCCTCCCTCCTCGCCCTCGTAACCTCATCTGTCTGTGTGTGTGGCTATGTTCTATCTCAGCCTTAAGGACACCAGTCATGCTGGTTAGAGCCCACCCTAATGACCTCATTTTGATTTAACCACCTTCTAAATGGTCCTGTCTCCCCAAGTACTCACAGTTTTTAAGTGATTGGGTTGGGACTTCAACATTTTTTATTTGACAGATAGAGGAGATGTGCAGGCCACACCACACCACTGCATGGCTTAGCCTCTTGTGGGTGCTCAATAAATGCTTGTTCTATTTTTTGTGCAAATGCAAGTGAGTATAATGTGCACGCATGCCCCATGTGTGTACAGTGTGTATGCATGTTTACATTTTGTGGGCACCAGTACATACACATGAATGTACAGACCAGAGGCTGAAGTTTAATGTTTTCCTTGATCACTATCCAGTTTATTTACTGAGGCAAAAATCTCTTGCTGAGCCTATAACTTGCCAATTTTCCTGGTCTAGCTAGGCAACTTGTCCCAGGAATCCCCTGTCCTCACTCTCCCCACAACATGAAGACCTCCTGTCTCCATTCCTCCACACCTTAAACTGCGTCCCTCCCAGTGCTGAGGCTACAAGGCATTTACCACTCCTGCTGACTTCAGTGTGGGTGCTAGGTCTGACTTGGTTCTTTGTGCCTGCATGATAAGCCCTTTATCCACTGAGTCATCTCTTAGGCCCTAAATTTTTGTTTGTTTGTTTGTTTGTTTTTTTCTCATAGTAATATCAAATTCCAGGGTACATAGAGATCAGAGTTTGACTGGCTGGTGTGATCTGTAGCATGTGACCACTACATATAGGATCCTGCTCCAGAGTCAGGTGGTCTTACCCCTGGGGGCATTTTGTTCAAAAAATGCAAAGTCCTGGCATTGGAGATGTAACTCCAACTGGCAGTGCTTGCCTAGCACATACATTATCCATAGATCCCAAGATCTGCATAAAACTTGATGTGGTGGTATATGCCTGTAATCCTAGTACTTGGGAGGTGGAGACAAAAGGATCAAAATTCATGACCATGTTCAGCTCCATCGTGAATTTCTAAGTCAGCTACTGAGTTACATGAGACCATGTGTCAAATGAAAAAAAAAAAGACAAATAATACTAATATTCTGGTGCCATTGGCTTCTTTGTTTCCCATTGTGCAGGTCTTGGTTAATCACTAGGGAAAGGAGAGAGAAACCAGATGCCCCAGGGGAGGTTCCAGCAGGTGAGCTATCCAGAGTAGAAAGGACCCTCCTAAGGATGAGGGTTCCTGGGTAGCATTCTAGATGGGGAGGAAGAGAAGGAAGTGCATTACGGAGTAGTGTAGTGAGTAGGGGTGAGGCTGCTTTTGTGCTTGTTGACATGTAGAAGGGTGGGTTGCCATAGGAGCTTTTGAGGACCCCGTACATAGGAACGAAAGAAGCTTAAAGCATGATGATCCAGCTCAGCTGATTTCACTCAGGAGATACTCTTTCTTTTCCATTTAGTTTAATTAGTATGTGTACTTGTGTGGGCATATGTGCCTCAGCAGTATGTGGAGGTGAGAGGACAATTTTATGAGTTTGTTCTTCTCTCCCACGGTGTTGATGAACTGTCTCTCTTGTTTCTTCCATTGCACTGAATGCTCCAGGTTTAACTTTCTCTCTGAGCTTCTTGGGTTCTCTTCTGTATCTCACTGTAGTTGTTCTGGGATGACAGATATGTATCACATCTAGCTTTTTATTAGGGTCCCTAGGATCCAACTTAGGTTATTAGTCTCATGCAGGAAGAGCCTTTTGCCTACTGAGTCACCTCATGTAGTCTCTCAGATTCTCTTTTGATTCTTAATTTCTTGCTTCTGTTCTGACTGCACATCAGCTCCTTCTGTTTCAATTGTGACAGCTGGATCTGTGTCCTCTTAGTCTAGTATCTGGTACTTATTGTGTTGAATCCACCTGGAGTTCCTTAGCTCTGGGCAATGATTCAGTTTACTTTGTTTCAAACTACCTAGAACAGTCATCTTTTGCATTTGAGTATATTTGTTGTTTACTTTACCTTTCACATACCTTTTTACTATGGTTTGACTTTGCTCTCTCTTCTAACAAAAATACTTATTTTGTTATTTTAATTTACAAGTATGCTTGTGTCTGTGTGTGTACATGTGCACATGAGTACTGATGGGGAAGGAGTCCAAAAGAGGGAATGGATCCCCTAGAGCTCAATTACAGTCATTTGTAAGTGCTGGGAACTGACCTCGGATGCTCTTTAATAGCGGAAAGTGTTATGAGCCACTGAGATAACTCTCTAGCCTTTCCCTCAACTTAAAAAATTTGTTATTTTTATCTTATGTGTGTGGGTGTATTGTCAGCTTTAAGTAAGTGCCCCCCTGTAGTATAATGCTCCCAGAGGTCAGAAGAGGATGTGAGATACCCTGGAACTGTAGTTACAGATGGTTGTTAGCCACCATGTGGGTGCTGGGAACTGAACTCAGGTCCTCTGAAAGAGAAGCCAGTGTTCCTAACTGCTGAGCCATCTCTCCAGCCCTCCCCTCAATTTTTATTTTAATTCCATGGATTTGTCTCATTTCTAAAACCTGAATTCCTTCCTTTACAGATTTGCTATGGGTGCCAGGGCGGGCTTTCATTTCTCTGAGTATCTCTGGTTTCTCACACAAGGCTTTGAATTCTAATTTTCTATTGTATCTGTTTAGGAAAGAATGTTCTGTTTTCCAACATGGTATCATTTATGCACCCCCATGGGGCAGATATTGGACCTCATTGGACACAAACACAGAAAGAGATAAATGAAGCAACTAATCATATAGTGTTTCTATCCTACTGGTAGAAAGAGATAAAAAAACAGGAAGTGAGTGAACTACTTCGGGTCTTTCTCCACATTATTAGTATTTTAACTGGGAACTTCTGAATGTTATTATAAGCAAAATGCATTAATTCTCTAATGATGACTTGGTGAGCACAGGGGGAGAGTGAAAGGGGCTCTTAGAACTTTTCATGTTCTTGACTCCTCTTTCCTGGTGAGCATGAGCAGCAGCTAACCTTGAGGCTTATTAGTGTGAAGCCACTGAGGCAGGTCTGCTACATCTGGCTTCTTTGTTCAGCGACGACATCCCTTCCTTGACTTGGCTTCCTTTAGTCACTGAGGGTGACTAAAATAGAATCTGCAGTTGCTCGGGAGAATCTCCTTTCTGGCAGTTACAGGTGCTCAGTTTGATTAAAATCATCAGTAAGGTATGCTCTTGACTGATTTCATTACCATGCACACTACTGAAAAGGAAGAATCAGTCCCCAGAACTGATTCCGCTCTTCTTCCTTAGCTGTCAGAGTCTGAATTCCTCACCACAGCACCACGGATAAGGCTCTATGTCTGGCTCCCTTTTTCATTTGCTTCATAATGCAACCATCACGAGTGGACTTTGACTTGGCAAAAATTTCATAAGCGTTAAATAGCAATGGTTTCTAAATGGCAAGTGTTGGCAAACTCAGATCCAGCCTATGAAATAATATATTCTCCTAGACATTCAATCCATATATCTTCACCTAGCATGGTTCTGCTGCCGGACATTGTCTCCAGTTAATTAGCTTACTGTCAAGATAAAGGGTAGATCAGGGTAGGAAATTTGTTTACTGGGCATCATTTTCGTGCCAGATACAGAGATGTTGCATGCATTTGTCTCATTTAATTCTTACTGTACTTGAGCTTGCCATTCTCCTTTCCACTCGTATGCTGATGAGGTCCTCGACTTCACGACTATACAGAAATTGCAAAGGGTCACACAGAAAGTATAAGCTGCACTTTCAGTCTTATTAAAAATCTCTTTGATTGGTGTGGGGACAACTCAGTAATGGCAACATTGGGACTCTGAGTTCAGTCCTGAGAATTTCCTACTTTGTATGCCTTTTTTGGGATAGGGGGAGAAGGTCTTTCTATAGAGACCTCAGCAGGCCTGGAATTCACTGTATGCACCAAGCTGGCCTCTATCTCTGAGAGATCCACAGGCTTTTGTTGGGATCAAAGGCAAGAGCCACCATACCCAAACATCCTCCAAGAATATTTTAAGGAGGAGAAGGGAGCACAGAAGGAAAAGAGCGGATGCGAAATAGAAATTTCATTTACATTGTTATTGATTTTCATTTTTTGTTTATTGTATTTTTAAAAAATCATATTTTTTGCATGTGCATGCCATGCACACCATGGTACATATGTGGGGGACAGAAGACAACTTGCAAGAATTGGTTCTCTGCTTTTACCCTGAGGATTCTGGTCACTGAATCAAGCCATAAGGCTTTGTGGCAAATACTTTTATACAGTGAGCCATCCCAATGGCCCTTAAAAATTTTAATTTATTTAAATTTGTTATTTATTTATTTATTGTGGTGTGTGTGTGTGTGTGTGTGTTTTGTGTGTGTGTAGGGAGGTCTGAGGTGGAAATCAGAAGACAACTTGTAGGAATCTGCTCTCTCTTTCCAACATGTGGGTTCCGGATGGAATTCAGGGGTTCCGAACTGAATTCAGGTTATTAGATTTGGAAGCAAGGAGCTTCACCTACTGAGATATCTCAATGGTCCTTTTTAAAAATTATTATTGTTGCAGTGTTAGGACTCAAACTCAGGGCCTCATCATGCAAGGCAAGCACTCTACCAACTGAACAACATCCCCAGCCGACATAAAATTATATACATGTATATAAAATGTAACACCCATTCCTATACACTTCCTTCTTCTTCATCCTCAGTGCCATCAGCCCTCTGGCAGGCCGAAATGAATCTTAGAGTTCACAGTGTGGGTTTCCATGAACTTACATGGTCAGATAGGTAGCTGTGCATCCAGAGAAGCAGGCCAGCCCTGGTGTCTACAGAGACTTAATTCGGGGTTGCCTCTTGGTCAGCAGCCTATGATTTACCCCATCCAGGGAATCTGAGAAAGAACAGTATTTTGGCTCCTGGGGTTATTTACCTTATCACAGGGGTATAAGATTTTATTGTGTACTATTAAAGGAAAGGAAACTACTGCTTGGATTAAGCTCTTTTTTATATTAATCTCAATTGATCAGGCTAACCATCAAATGGAGTTACTTCCACTAAAGGTTCAGAGCACCCGGGGGAAGGGCTCGCTATCTGACTGGATTCCTTTGGAACTGGGAGATAACAGTCAGATTTCCCAAACAGGCCTATTTCAATTAGTATGATAATGACGTTCCCTCTGAATTAATCCTTACACACAGAAAGAGTAACCTGAAGTAACTTCTTGTTAACATGTCAGTGATTTTTTTTTTTAATTCCCTTTTCCTGTCCCCACCTGTCAAGGGAAATAAGTTTGAAATAACCAATCTCCTGTTTTTTTCTTTCTTCAATATCTTTTCTAGTCACAAAACCAAATACTGCTCATCTGGTCAGAACATTCATTGTCTTGTGGAACAAAGTGTTATGGATTCTAGAACTGCAACATAAAGGCAATTATGATTTTTAAACTGAATTGTTATTCTGTCTTCCTTTTGGATACCCTTCTCAGTTTATACTTCACTGAAGGAGCGACTACTCAGAATACCAGATACACTTTTTTGTCCTCTCTGTCTAAGTCTCTGTCTCCCTCCCATATTCAAGTGCAAATCAAGAGCAGTTTTCCATTTTCTTCCGTGTTATGTACGCAACTGACAAGCACATCATGAAGCAACCTCCTCATTGGCAACCTGTTCCTATGATTTTGCTTCTTTATTTGTTATTTGTTTTGGTTTTGAGACAGGGTCTCACTCTGTAGCTCAGGTTGACCTAGAACTTTCCACTCCCCTGCTTCACGCTCCTGAGTCCTGGGCACACAGGCACATGCAACCACGCCCAGCTATTTTTTTCTTACCATCAGTGAAAAAATCCAGTTTTTCACGGTACCAGTGGCTTCATTGGAAGCAACAACGGTTGTTTCAGCTCTGCTTATTCCAGCAAAAAGGGAAGTTTCAGCGCCTCAGTAACCTCTAACCCTGCTCTTACTGTCTTACTTTCATGGAGATTTGGAAGGCAGGGAAAAACTACCTGCAGATACTTGACTCTGAAGAATGTGAGGCGAGACCACCCAGCTAGCTTCTGCAAAGAAGGCACTTCACAAATGTACCTGAGAGGCTGACATCAGAAAAGGGCTGCTCTACTGTGGCTGAGAGAAGAGAGAATTGTGACAAGCTGGGTGCAGTGGTACAAGCCTGTACTCCCGTGTGGGTGTGGGACTGAAACAGGATCAGGATCCCTGAGGCTTGTTGGCCAGCCAGTCTAGCTGAATCGGAGAACTCCGGGTCCAGTGAATGACTAGTCTCAAAGAGCAAGGGGGAGAATAATTGAAAAGGATACCCAGTGTCAGTCTCTGTTCTCCGTTGACACATGCATAAGTGTGCACACACATGCACAAGTGTACTCACACACACACAGACACACAAAGCAGGATGATTGGTTCAGTCTATGGAATCAGAAGAGGCAGGCTTTAGGATACAGAACAAAGAAAAGTGAGACCTATAGAGTATCACCGGGTTCAGGGAATCACATCCTTTTGAGAGCTAGGCTCCACTTACAAGGAAATAAAGAGACTGGCACTCCAGGAGAAAAGAAAATTTGAGGTCAGTTTCATAAAATTCTGGGAAATCAGCAAAGTGCAGACTTCAGTTTACCAATATAAGCTGTGAAAAACTGTCTGCATTGGAATGTATCTTGCTAAATTTCATCATTTATTGATTTTATGTACACACATGTGTGTATATTCGTATGTATGCATATATTTATATGTTTACATATGAATAACTGTGTATGTGTGTCCATATATGTGTACATGTATGAGTGTGCCACAGCAGGTGTGTGGAGGTTAGAGAACAAACCATAGAAACTGGTTCTCTTCTTTTATCAAGGGGATCATGTTTCAGGTCATCAGACTTGATGGCAGTTGCCTTTATTCACTGAGCCATCTCCCTGACCCCCAGGATATTTTGTTTTGGGGCTTTTGGGGGTTATTTCAGTGGTTTTGTTGTAACTTATTTTATGATTTTCAGAATTCTTTGTTTCTTTCTATGCCTTGGTAAGGTCAGCAGTCCCTTTGATGTCATCATGTCATTGCCCACTGTGCCTAGCTACCTTATGGGTAGGACAGTGGTAGGCAGGGCTTTGCGGGGGAGGTCTCCGAATACCTTCCGTTTGTGCAGAGACTCTGAATGGTGTGACAGGGTGTATACTCTGTATTGTTTAATTTCTCAGGCAATACATCTCTCCTATCTAATAAAGTGGTTTAGTTCGGACTCTTGTGTTTTGGGGATAGTGGCCGCTTCATTAGGAATTAAGCAGAATTGTCACAGGTGTGGATCCTTGACTCCATTTCAGACTCACTACCAGCAAACAACTACAAAATTCATAATTAGGCTTTTCAAAACATTTTCCTGGATATCTGATGCAGATCATCCAGCTACCATTGGAGAAATTCTGGTGACTGAAATGACTGTTCGGCTTGGGACTCACTAAATTATCTCGTTTTCCAGAAGTTGAGAATTAAAAAATTTTTAAACATTTTAATTATTCTCTCTCTCTCTCTCTCTCTCTCTCTCTCTCTTTCGTTCTCCCCCCACATGGTAAATGTATGGGGGTTGGAAGCAAACTTACTCTTCTTTCTGGGTCTGGTTACCTCACTCAGGTGTCAGCTCTCGCTTTCTGCCATGAGGCTGCCAGGCATGAGAGGAAGGACCTTTACACACAAAATCATCTTCCTAGTTCCTTTTCTGTAATTTTAAAAATGCGAATTAAAAACTGAAATTTTGCCAGGGGTGGTGGTCCATGTCTTTAATCCCAGCACCCAAGAGGAAGAGGCAGGCGGAACTCTGTGAGATCAAGGTCGGTATGGTCTCTGTACCGAGTCCAGGCCAGCTGGTGCTATGGGGATACCCTGTCTCAAAAAGAGAAAGAAAGAAAGAAAGAAAGAAAGAGAGAGAGAAAGAAAGGGAGAAAGAAAGGGAGAAAGAAAGGGAGAAAGAAAGAAAGCAAAATTTACCATGAAGTTCTGGTGGTTAACCAGGAGCAGCAACAATGCCCAGTATTGTTTGAAGGTCTATGGACAGCTGGTCAACAGCTTCCAGAGGGGTAATCCTTTCCTGGAAATGTGCTTTTATTTTGTTAGTCTATGGTGAACAGTAGGGTCAATGCCCCCCCTGTTATAAGGTAACTTTCCTTAATTTCTTTTTATTATGTGTAGTATATACTTGGAGGAGGTTCTGTAGTTGTAGATTTCTATCTGGCTTTTTCTAAAAGCCTTTAGTGTTGGTTGTCCCTCGTCCGCCCTGCCCTCTCATGCCCTACACAGTTTAACCCTTTCTACTGTATTATTCTCTCCCTTTATATCACTACACTCTACCACCCTGCCCAGGAAGCCTCCTCTCCGATTGTTACTTTCCTGACTTCTCTGAATTTTCAAATTAAAGCATGCATAACTAGGATTTCAAAGCTAGCATTCAGCTGTGAGAAGGGACATGTGATGTGTGTCTCTCTGGGTCTGGGTTACCTCACTCAAGATGATTGTTTCCAGTTCCATCCATTTACCTGTGAATTCCATAACTTCTAAAAATTCGTAAGAGCTGAATAATACTCCACTGCACATCTGTACCACACCTTCTCTATCTATTCACTGATAGACATCTAGGTTCTTCCAATTTCTGCCTACAACAAAAATGGCAGAAATGAACATGGATATTTCTGTAGTAAGGTATAGAGCCTTTGGGGCATATACCCAAGAGTGGGATGGTTGGATTGTAAGGTAAACGCTATTGCTAAAATCACAAAATATATGCTTTATAGAACAAACAAGGAGAAATCAAGCTAGTACTGACTCCAAAGCCTCATCTCTACTGGCTAGCATTCATAGTGCTGGAAGGTGTTATGCATGCTACCAGAAGGAAAATACAGGCATCAACCTTACCCACCTGTGAATCCTGAGAACTATTAACTGACCTAGCGAGATATGCCCTCTCGTGCAATAGTGACACAGATATTATAGAGTAACCATAATATTGGATTTAAGGTCCACTTCCTAGGATGGAGCCCATACCTGACGCTGATATCAAGCCTAAGAATCGGAGGCTAGACAAATCACAGGGTATAGAGGCAAACCCAATACTAACTTTCTGTTAAATAGTTATACTTTTAATTTTGTTTTTCATTTTTTTACATTTATTTTATTTTATGTGTATGAGTGTATTGCCTGTACGTATGTAAGTATACCTGTTTTGTGCAACGCCCAGGGAGGTCAGAAAAGGGTGTTGGATCACCTGGAATTGGAGTTACAGATGGATGTTAGTCACCATGCAGGTGCTGGGATTTGAACCCAGATTTTCTTCAAGAGCTGTCAGTGGGCTTAACTGCTGAGTTATCTCTCCAGTCTACTAATTATAGTATTAAAATGATGCCTAATGACTCGCTGTTATACACAAAGATTGATGGTTCTCTCAACTTTCACCAGAGAATTTTCCTTATGTAGCATATGGTGGTTAACACAGAAATTGGCCACAACTGGTCGATATGAGAAATTGCAGAGCATTTACCCCAGAATATGACACTATATCAATCTTCTGCCTCCCAAGGCTCAGAGATCACTGAAGAGGGATTGTAAGAGCCAGAGGTTGCAGATGAACGTTTACCAGACAGCTGAGCAGTTACTGTTAAGAACTCACAGCAATGGTGACAGCATGCACAAGACCCATGCAAGCTCAAACCAGACAAGATACCAGCAAATACCTAAGGGACATGGTTAAGAATCCCTCAGGAGCTGCTGGAGAAGGAGAGTGAGTTTCTTTCAAGGATAGGATTCTTAGTGGGTTATTCCAGCTCCACAGAATGTACACAAAAGGGATTTGGGGACTAAAATTAGACTGTATAGGTCGTGCATGCGTGCATGCAAAAGTGTGTGTGTATTTTATTTACATATATATATATATACATATAGATATATATATGTACATTAAATTGGGCAGAGAGCTGTAAAGGAAGGTGCAGATAGTGGGATCTAAATATTGTCAAATTATATTGTAAGACAATCAGAAATACTTAAAAAAATTTAAAAACCAGAAATTTTTCCAAGTGGGAAGTTTAGTGGCAGAATCATTGCCTAGCGTGCTCCAAGACTTAGGTTTGATCCCAAGCATGATAAAAATAAGTATGTAAATTTTAAAATGAAAAATAATACTCCAGAGTGACTGAAATTTGATTTTTTAGAAGAGGCATTAGAAATCTCCCTTTGCAGTTCATGTCTCTAGCCTAAGGATTATTGAGACTAAGGCTTTTCATCCCTTCTAATGTTTTGAAACCTTTTGTTGTTTTTATTTTTTAATTATTAGTGTGTGTATGTATGTATGCATGCCATTGTGCACATGGGGGCCAAATGAAAATTTGTGGAGTCAGTTTTCTCTTTTATGTGGGTTCTGAGAATTGAACTCAGGTCATCAGGCTTTTGCAGTGAGCACTTTACCTGCTGAGCCATCTTGCCAGCCTCTCTGCCTTTTGTTTACCTTCTACCAGCAAGACCTCAGAAGCAGAGTTTGCTTGAATGCTTAAATTAGCTGGTAGTTGCAAACTCTGCCTTTGTTAGAGAGGTGTGTGTGTGGAAATGAGATATTATTTCTTTGGTTTGGGAATTGGAGAAGCAGGAACAAGGAGAAACACCCTCAGGCACCTGTCTGAGGCTCTGGGGAAGGATTGGCGGCCAGGAAGCAACAGTGAAGTAACCCTTTCCCAAGAAATTCCCCTGATCCTCTTATCCTTTGGTTTACAACTGAGGACTACACACTGTCCTGAAAATACATGAACTGGGAGGCGTACACACATTCACAGTCCTTTTGAGGCACAGGCCTTGCTCTATGTGTGGTTTGTTTTTCCTCAACCGCAGCTGGACTCTTCAGATTACAAACACATATCCTTTTTTTCTCCTTTAAGATTTACTTTAAGTGTGTGTGTGTGTGTGTGTGTGTGTGTGTGTGTGTGTGTCGCTGTGTAGGTATGTGCATGTGTGAGTGCGGTGCTGGGAGAGGCTAGAGGGGGTGTCAGAACCCCTGTAGCTGGAGTTACAGGTGGTTAGCAGGTGCCCAAAGTGGGTTCTAGGAACCAAACTTGGGTCTTCTGCAAGAGCAGTGTCTACCCTTAAGCTCTGAGCCATCTCTCCAGTTCCGATGCATACTTGAATTTCTGTGCAAACCTAGAAACTTTTAGTAAAATTTTAGCACAGGAAGGAAAAACCTCAGAGGCTTCCTGGATGCTCTGTCTCCCCCTTAATAGACACAGTGTACGATACAGAGAGCAAAGTGTAATTTTAAGAACCTTGTAATTCTTTACAAATTAACACAGCAGATGGTGTTGATGGGAGCTACATAGTGAAAAATATTTGGGACGATGTGAGACATGTGTTCCAGGGTTCCGGCCTGCTTTTTACTTAGTTTAGTTTTGAACTATCATGCTTCAGAAATGCTCTTTGCTTCATAAAGTATTCATTGGTTCCAAATGTCCCAAGAGATAGTTCTATCAAATTCAACCTCCTGACATTCTCATGGTGACCTCAACTCACTGGAGCTCATTCAGAGCCCTATGGTGGCTCCTAATCAAGGAATAGGGTCTCTTTGGATTTGATTGTGGTGCTGGGGAGCAGCCTGGCTTCACCTCTGACTTGGGGATGATTTGAGGAAGCTGAGGAAGAGTCTGGGCCTCTTAAAAAAAAAACCGAACTCTAGATTGGGACTCTCTAGTGTATACATACTAAAATATATCTTTAGTTGTTTTAAATTGTTCATGTAACTGAAAAGAAAATGTCGTTCTGTTCTCTAATAGTGAAAATATTATATAACTAGTATCTAGGATTTGTGCAGTTCCTTTTCAATCCGAAGGATGGGAGGAGGGAGGAGATAGAATACTTTGCAATGGAAATAGAGATGGGACAGGAAGAACAAAAAGAGAACAAAAAGAGATGAAACTAAGAAGTCTTTGGCAAAGACAAGACAGGTCAGAGTCCTTTGGGCAGACAGAGCAGCCTTTGCTCTGGTATGTCCATAGAGATATCTTTGGGGTCACCAGGGGTATCCAGAAAGTACCCACTGCTCTGCAAATTGTAAATTTTCTATCCACAGTCACTCATAAGCCTTGCTTACTTCTGTTCCCATGGGGCTGACAAACTGAAAGGCCTAGATGTTCTGTAGCGTGTCCTAACTTTTTGTCTTATATCAAGAAGGACCATTGCAGAAATCCATCTTCATTTAGTACATAATAATTTTAAGCCTAATGATTTCCATCCCTAACCATTTTGATGACTATCACTCTTGTTTGTTCCTCCAAAGATGTCTATATCTCAGTCGTGGGCATACACACAAGATTTTGTCTTCTAGGAATTTCCAGCTGCTTCTGTAGAAAAGGCTTTGTGCAGGGATGGAGGCTATGCGTGCAGAAAGTGGAGGCAGAGAATGGGAGTTGGAAACAATATGACTTTATTGAAGAAGTCATAGCCAGTCCTTAATCATACCTCTGCATCAGAGTACCCAGTGTCCCCTTATGTATTCGTGTCCAATGCCGAGAATATTGCTTAAGTCACTTATATCTAGTTGTGCCTGTGCATACATATGGATACATCTTTCTAATTTTCTTAGCACCTGCTTTACATAAAGCACCATGCCAGAAATGTCAGAGTTTCAAAAATGTAGTTGATTGACATTTTCCTTTCATTGAACTCTTGTATCTCTCCTTAGGAAAAAAAGACATACAATTGTGACAAATTTCCAAATAATACAGGATCTTTGAATTTATTTTTATTGAGTTTTATATATTTCATACAACAGTTCTTAACCAAATTTAGACCCCCTTCCCCATCCATCCCCCTCAACACCCACTGGACCTCAATCATTCTGTCATACATGTTAAGTCCTATCCAGTCAATCATTAGTGCAAACTCATATACTGAAATCTGGTCAGGCTATCTAGTGATCATTGAGAAGCATACTCTCCCTCTCCCAGTAGTACTCAGTCGTTAATAGTTCTCACTCTAGATCTGAACCACCATCAATTTCTAATCCTCCAATCTGAGCCCCTATCTAATTTGAGTTGGTGTGGGTCCTGTGCTCAGTGACATCATTGCCACAATTTTCATAAGTGGAAGTTTCCAGAAGACTGAAAGACTCTGCTTCCCTGACTTCATGAACCAGCCCAGCCCTGGCTTTTACACTCTTCCTGCCTCCTCTTCTGAAATGATCCCTGAGCCATAGGTCAGTGAGGTTCAATATAGGAGTCCTATCCAGTGATACGTACTTTGTGTGCTCTTATTCTATTAAAAATTGCCCAGTTGTGGCCTTCTGTGTGCATAGTATTATATTGCCTGAGAAATTTCACTGGTGAGAGTTGAGGGATCTTTTAGTTTTCTGTGTTCCATGAACCTCAGGTATAGAGGTTCAATAATAGATATGTCACCTGGGAGCTGGCATCTCTCAGTCATATATTCTCTGTGTCTGGCCAGTTATACAGTTCTGTTGTAGCCTCCATCTGTTGCAAAAAGAAGCTTCCTTGTTGAATGGTGTACTGGATGCTTGTCTGTAAATATAAGGATACATATTTAGCATATGATAAGAAATTTGATTTCTCTAGAGAGATGAAAGAGATAGGGTTCTCTCTAGGATCTATTCCCCATCCAGCCATGTGTATTTGACTGATTCTACAGTACCACTCATGAGTTCATCCCATTGAGAGGGTTTTATGTCCAATTAGACAGCTGTTGATTACCCCCAGATGGGAGTGCTACTACTAAACCAATAGAGGTAGTGTGCCATGCCAGTTGTTATGGTTGTTAGAATTTAGGGTTGGGTTGGACCATTGATTGATTTTTCCTCTTAGCAGTTTGCAAGTTATCATCTGGCATTATGGTAGATAGACGTAAGGTAGAAGGCTTCCAGGTCAGGTTCTGCTCCATTGCTCTGAATCCTGTAATCCAAGTGTGTCCTGTCTTCAGGAGTAGTGTATTATGTTCTAATGCTGAGAGATAAACAAGAACTTGGATAATAGTCTGTATTATGTTAGGAGTCTTTTGGATTACTCTTACCAAACACCCAAAGGAAAGTACCTTCTGTCTGGCATGTGCTCCTTGCCAAAGAGCCCCCTTCTCTATGGATATACTAATGTTTACATACTGTTTGTGTACTTCTCACAGGTTTTTGGTGGCATCACATTTCCCTCCAAGATTCATTCATCTCTGCACTTTTCCCTCCCATCTAACCTCCCTCATCCCTTCCCAGTCCTAGCACCCAGATTTCATTTGACAGTTTCATACATATTCCACTTTTTGGACACTTTCACCAGTGTTACCTTTTCTGCTCCTCTCCTCTCTCCAGGTGAAGCTCTTCTTCTCAACAATCTTCTTGGGACTTTGATGTCTTATTCATCAAATTTTGATTTATATTTTTAAGAATTGTATGTGTATGAGTATTTTGACTGCATGGATGTAAGTGCACCAGTATTGTGCAATGCCCCTGGAGGCCAGAAGAAGGTGTCAGTTCCCCTAGGACTGTAGTCACAATGATTGTTGTCCTTCACATTGGTGCTGGGAACTTAACCCTGGTCCTCAGCAAGAACAACCAGTATTTTAACTGCTGTGCCATTTTTCCAGTTGCCTATCTATTAATTTATTTTAGCTTTCAACCCTTAGTAATGAGTGGGGCCTCGTGATGAAAAGATGATGAATCCAGTCTTATGCAGTTGTAATCAGTTCATGTGTGCATTGACTGTGTCATGTCCAGGAGACACTGTTTTGTAGCAGAGGTCCTTATCCTCTATTCTCTTTCCACTATTCTACAATGTTTAGTGAGTGTTGGGGTGAAGGTGAGGGTGATACAGATATCTTCTTTAGGGTCAAACACTCCAATTTCTTATTTTCTACACTTTGACTGGTGGTGAGTATCTTTGTTAGCCATTGCTCATTGCTAAAAAAAGCTTCTCCCAGAGTACAGAGATGGCTCAGTCATTAAGAGCATTGACTGTTCTTATAGTGGACACAGGCTCATTTCCAGAACCCACATAGTGGTCAACCACCCATAACTTCAGTTCCAGGAATTCTGTTGCCCTCTTCTGGCCTTTGTAGGCATTGCACACACAGGTGAACTTACATACCTGCAGGCAAAATGCCCATTCGCAAAATGCTCATTCACATAAATAAGTTTTTAAAAGATTACAAGAAGCTTCTCCAATTATGGGTGTAAAGCCAAGTATTTAGAAGGCAGTTTGACACCATGTCATTTAGCACAGGTCTCCTCTAGGATCTGTGACCTCTCAGTCAGGGGTTCATGACCAGGTTTACAGTACTACCACAAGTTCCCTTTCATGGCTCAGGCCTCAAATCCAATCTGAAAGAGACAACATAGGCACTTAATGAAACATCTTATGTATTTTAAATTGTGTGATACCTGAAATTCATAGGGCAAAGCTAGAGTTTCATATAATATGCAATAATTATTTAGGTGGTAATTCTTTGTAAACACTAACTAAATAGCAGAAATACATTTCGGTACTCGGAGAAGGGTGAGATCTGTGAGCTGAGAGGGCAGGGATGGGATGCTGGAGGAATTCCACTGTAAACCAGCTCTTGATATATTTATAAATGTGGCTCAGGGAAGGCAAAGCTAAGGTCCTCACAGAAACGTACTGTTGTACTGTTCATAAATTAAGCCTGAATATTTTTTTCAGTTTCCCGTGCGCTCTCACCAATGTGAAACCCAGTTATTGACCCAAGAGAGTGGCAGAAAATGACAGATTCCAGGAATCCTTTAGGTGTTTATAGCACTAACTGTGGCTTAGTGGCTCTGAGAAAATGTACTTAAAATGGAAATGGAACTTTAAATTACATTAAACCCTTAATCATTTATTCAGTATACGTGTGCTCACCTGTCTGTGCACACACATCCAATCAATGAGAGTTTGTGCTTGGCCTCTACTGCTTTCGTCTCAGCTGTGAGATGAAATGGCATCTTTTAGCAGTTTGCCGCCTTCATCCTCTCCTGCAGGCTTAGAAGGAATATATGGTTAATTAGCCCCGGCTTTTAGCAATCACCCAAGGTTTGGGGTGGCCCAGTGAAAAATGTCTTCTATACAGGATTGCCTGGCAATTAACCACAGAAAATGACACCTGTGTTGATAAAATAAATCAAGGAGCATAAATTGTAACATTGCACAGGTGTGAACTTTGCACTTCCCATGGCTTTGAGCAGCAACTTGTGAGGTAGGTGAAATTTATTTGTGAGATTCCACATTTTCCAAAGCATCTAGTCCTTTTCTACTCTCTTCCTATTCCTAAGTGCCTGCTTGAGTCATCCATCTTTGCAGCTCTACACTCCTAACCACTCCTTAGGAGTTTCCTGCTGATTCTTGAGGGAGAAACCCAGGCATTCTTGACCTACAAAAAGCTTGGCTTCTGTTGTGAGGTCACATGAGAACTTGCTACATAGTGTGAGATAGCATATTACTATCTCCCCTATTTGATGCTTTTCCTAATTGAAGACTGCATTCAGAGAAGATCTTCTGAAGAAGACCCTTAGCAAGAGAGGGTGGTGGTAGTTTGAATGAGAAATATTCCCCACAGATTCATGTCTTTGAATACTTGATCCCAAATCAGTGGTCCTGTTTGGGGAGGTTATGAAGCCTTTAGGATGTTGAGCCTAGCTGGAGTAGACACATCTCCAAGGGGGCAGTCTTTGAGGGGGCATAGCCTCAACCCACTTCCTGTTTTCTACCTCTCTCTGCTTCCTGTATGTAGATGAAATGTGAGTACTCTGCTTCTTGACTGCCAGACCTACCTCACACTGCTGCTGCCACACCTTCCTTCCCATGATGGACAGCTTCCCCTCAGGAACTGTAAGCTGAAATAAACCCTTTCTCCTCTAATTTGCTTTTGGCTGTACTACTTTATCACAGCTACAGAAAAGTAACTAATAAGGGATTTTTTGAGAGCCACGCACTTGTGAATGGGATTGCGCCTGGATTAGGTACGTTTCTCATTGCTGTAGCAGAACACCTGGCAAAAGCAACTTAGGTGAGAACACCCCTTTGCTTTGGCTCTTGGTTTGAAAGGTTTCATCTATCGTGTTGGAGAAGGCAGGCAGCAGGAGTGTGAGAAAACTGGTCATGGTGGGTCTACAGTCAACAAGCAAAGGAGCGTGCACACTAGCACTCAGGTAGCTTTCTCTGTTTCCCTTTGCACCTCAGGCCAAGGGATGGCACCACTCACATCCACGGTTAAACATTCCTCTCTAGCTAAATCTCTCTAGAAACATTCTCACAGGCATATCCGGAGATGTGTCTCCTAGGCAATTACAAATCCAATCAAATTAGCAAGATCCAAATACCATCACATTGGGAATTATGTTGGATATATCCATTTGGAAGGATGGTACAGTATATAATAAAATTAATAAAAATTTACTCATAAAATCATTGTTTTGCTTATTCTTTTAAAAAATGTTTTATTCATTATTTTTATTTCATGTATATGAGTGTGTTGTCTGCATAGTGTGTAAGCACACCTGTGTTGTATAATGCCTTCAGAGGTCAGAAGAGGCGGCAGATCACCTGAAACCGGAGTTACAGATGGTTGTTAGCAACCATGTAGATGCTGGGAATCGAACCCAGGTCCTCTGCAAGAGCAGGCAGTGATCTTAACTCTGAGCCATCTCTCCTGCACCCTTGCTTATAATTCTATTCTTAGAAATTAGGGTGGACCTGGCATATAACAGGTCCCTATCATGTAATCATGAGGACCACTGACTGTTACTGTTCAGTGCAGTGTGGCTTTAAGCTAAGACAATCAGTGTAATGAGTATATTGAATACTTACAATGTCTTCAAATTACAATGGGTTTATAAGGACATGGTCTTATCATAAATTGAAGATTATCTATACTAATGGGTTAGACCTGAAAGTTTCATCAATGATATGCTTTGATATTCTTATATTATATAATGATGCTCTTTGAGCACTGAGGTATAGCAGGCAAGGTCAGAGACACATCACCATTTCCCTTTCTACCTTAGTCTCTGACCTTTCCTCTCTACCACCCAAGAGTCCCCGAGAGCTATGGCCTCATGTGGTTGGATCATAGATTTGCTTCGTGGCATCTCCTCAACATTCAATCATTCTAAAGAGATACTGCCTCTTTCTTTTTCAAGATAGATTTCCTTCACTAGCTAGTGAAAGGGAAATATTTAGAAAGCTCCACATGACCAGACAGTGATTTATAATGTAAAAGTATTGTGAAATGCTCAGTGTTCTATAAATAATAGTGTTATTTGTTATATGGATATGATTTCTATACGCAAGGTTTGAGGGTAGGCAGGCAGCCTTCCAAATACGATAGGTTGACTGCTGGATCAATAGATACTATTTTTTCCTCTTCCTTCTTGTTGTTTAAATCATAGATTTAAATGACAACACGATGTGTTGAAGAGTGTGAGCCACATTATTTCTGCCATTCTGATGCTTTGGACTTCCTCTTCTTTCACATGACAATTTGAAAACTGGGCATTCGATTAGCCTCTTACACATCCACTATATTAGAGTCACAGTGGTACAGTATTTTGGATATTTCTCACCTACTCCGTCATGTTTTCAGGTATATTTAAGGGAAAGGAAGAGGATTATAGACATCTGCATTCTTAAAGCCCTGTGTGGCATATTAGTACACCGTCCTGAAACCTGGTCGATGTGAGTCTGTGAATCTGAGTGTTATACCAGATGTGTGTTCCCACTGGATGCAATGAACTGTTTTAGATGAGATGAGGATCTGGAACGAGAACAGCTTTTTAAAAATTACTCAATTTTAGCAATTTGAAAGTTATTCCTTAACATTATTCTGTTGTGTAGATCATGAAATCTATACCAGTTGTGTGTCACAGTAATATAAGTACATGACACACATCTTCATGATTTTAAGTGATGTGCCTATATAATCTATTGAGCGAAGTTTATTGCCATTATTATTATTATTATTATTATTATTATTATTTTGGAGACAGGTTCTTATGTAGCTCAGGCTGGTCTCAGACTTGCTCTGTTCCTGAGGATGACCTGAAATTGCAATCCTCCTATCGCCACCTCCTAAGGGCTAGGATGACAGGTGTATAGCACTATGCAAGACTTATGCCATGCTAGGAACTCAACATAGGGCTTTGTGCTTGCTACATCCTCAACCTAAGAAAAGATCTCTATCCAAAGTCAAGGGGACTTTATTTTGCAATAGTAATATAAGAGATTGTTGAAATGAAGTATTGTGCTTTCCTTGAGGAAAAATTATAAAAATCAAAATCTTAGTCAGTAGCCCAATTCTTCTATTTAGAAGGAAATGGGAAATATAAAGGTCTCCTCGACATCTGACGCTTTGGCAAACTGGACTCGAATTGGCAGCTAAAGCATGAGAGAATGGAGACTCTTCCTCTGGAAATCCAAACCAAAAAACTGATTCTCTTCCCCTTACCAATTCAAGCCATGGACCTACCCTGAACATGTTTGTAAAATAGCGCTCTAAGACTAAAACAAATAAAGTTTCATAAACATGCACCTCCCTAGCACAGCAGATGGCGACTAGGAAAGGCACACACAGTAGTGTGGGAGAACACTTTGTCTGTGCTCTGCTTTTAATAATGATCCTGTTAAACGACTCTCTGTACTGCAGATTCATGCTCTGCAGGTAATGATAAAACAGATGGGTTGGGGTGATGGCTTAGTAAGTAAAGTGCTTACCATAGAAGCATGAGGATTGGAGTTCAAATGCCCAAGACCCATTTACTACCAGGCTGAAATGGCAGTCCATTAGTAATCTCAGCATTCAGGAAGCAGAGACCAGAGATGGGATTCCCGGGGCAAGTTCTCTAACCAAACTATACAAATAATAAGCTCTGAGTTCAAGTGAGAGATTCTACTTCAATATATAAGGTGGGGAACAATAAAGGAAGATATCTCTGCTCTCTACATGCAAATGTACCCCTCCCACACATGCAATATACCACATATACATATGAAAATGATTGTGAAGACAAGATAACAGGTCTAAGACAATAGTGCAAAGAAAGTGACAGAGGAAATACACCTCAAACTCATATATTGTTGAAAACCTTTGAACAAAAACACATGAGATTATAATCGCAGAATCCAGGGGCTCATGTAACCCAAGCTGGCCTGCGATCCAATTTGTAGCTGAGAATGACCTTGATCTTCTGATCTTCCTGCCTCCAAGTCCTCAGTGATGGCACTCAATTGATTCTTTGATTATTTTTTCTTTCTAAAAATACTTTCCTAATTACCCTGAGTACAGTTGATTTTTTATTGTTTTATGCACACTGACATCATGAGTGCTCACCCTGCTAAACTATGAAGAAGACAGGGCATAGGTTATGCTATGTATGCTTTGTGCTTAAGGGAAAAGTCAGACATAGAAAAGTAAGGTGCAGCAGTAATTTAAGAACACAGAGACTAGTAACAGTGGACTGACATTAGGAGACATGTCTCATATCTGTCTGTCTGCCTCTCTGAGTGATTCGTTTCCTATGCACTTTAAGATGAAGATTTAAATTTGTTTAGAGACAGTCCTAACAGAGCAAAGAAGGCTCAACACATGAGTTTACAAGTCTCTCTGTAGCTTGTCCCTTTTTCTTTTTGTGTTGAAGATTGAACCTAGGACATGCATAAGCTAGGCCAGGGCTCTACCACTGAATTCTATCTCCAACTCTCTTTTTAATTTTTATTTTGAGACAAGGTCTCACTCAATTTTCCAGACTGGCTTTAAATTTACTCTGTAGCCCAAAGTGGCCTTATCACTCCTGTGATAGTTTTAATTTCCAACCTGACACATCCTAGAATCTCCTGGGAGGAGAGTCATAAGGAGGGGATGACTGTTCAAATTAGTTTGGCCTATGATCATGTCTGTGGAGGATTCTCTTGATTGTGTTAACTGATGTGGGAAGACAAACTGTGAATGAAAGCAGTACCCATTTCATGGACTGCATGAGGAGGAGAGTGAGCTGAGTAGTATTCATACATTTCTGTCTGCTCTTGACTCTGCATGTGCTGTGGTTAGTTGCTGCAAGTTCCTGTGACCTTGACTTCTCCTCAGTGGTGGACTGTGGCCTGGAATTGTGAGCTAAAATAAACACTTTCTCCCCTAGGCTGCTTTCTGTCAGAGCATTTCCTCAAAGCAACAGAAATGAAGCTAAAACACACCACACTCGTCAAGAATTTGGGATTATAGGCATATACCACTAGGTCTGGCTTGCAAGCCCTGATTTGTTTGTACAAATCCAAGCATTTGTGGGACAATGATTGTAACTCATATGTACATACTTTATTTCAAGAAATTAGAGTTTCTAATATGTCAATGAATTGAATACTCTGACCAGTGGCTCACAGTTCCTAACTCTAATCCTTGCTTCAAAAATTACTAGCTTTTGGGGGATGGAATGATGACCCAGCAGTGACGAGTTCTTACAGAGGATCTGAGTTTGGTTTCCAGCACCCAAGTCCAGTAGTTCAAAGCTTCCTGTTACTCCAGCTCCGGTGAATCCACCATCCTCTTCTGGCCTCCATGGACATCTACATTCATGTGCACATATGCTCTCCCATACATATAATTAGAAGTAAAATATATCTCTAGCTTCTGTTGCCCACACCAGCCTCATTTCTGGACTTGAAGGCCAGAGAAATCCAGAACTGCAAATATTACATAAGCAGAACTCTGACAGAAGTGGTATACAATATGATGCTGCCAGAGGTTCTCTGGGATTGCATGTGGAAACACAGTCAGCAACAGTCACACTCTGAAGGGAGCTCAGAAAACAGTGCCCATGGATTGTCAAAGTGACCCTTAGATCATGTAGGAAAGCGTGGCTCTTCCCACTTCACTGTCTTCCCAGAAACCTCCTCCTCATTATTTGTTTCAAGGCTTTCCTTTCTGTCATTCAAAATTCAGCCCCCTCCCGGCCGCCATACTGTAATCTAACTCACAGCTGAAGGTCTGCCTCAAGGTCTACCCCAGCCCTGGCTGAGATTCTAGAGGGCCTGGCTCTCCTCATCCATAGCAGAAGCTTAGCTTTCCCTTTTTATGTGCCCACAGTGATCCTGCCTCACAAACCTGTGTTTGACATTTCTACGTTATTGACGCCACATGGGGAACACATGTTGCCTTTCTGTTTACAGAAAATAACAGCCAAGCCCCCATGTGTGTCTCTAACAATCCCAGTCACGATGTTGAGCGCTAGTATTAGTTCTGGAGGCAGAAGTGCAACATTCAACACCTAAAAACACAGAACACCAAGCCAAATTTAAATTTCAGATCATGATTATCTTTCTTTTTCTAATTAAGAAAGATGTTTTAATACTTATGTTTTGTCGCAACAGGTTCTCTAGCCCAGGCTGGCCTCTAACGTGCTATGCAGGTGAAAATATTTTTGAACATCTGATCCTTTGCCTGTACCTCCTGAGTGCCAGGATTACAGGTGTGTATGCCACACCTGGTTTTAGAATGCTGAAAATGGAGCCTTGGGCCTTATGCATGGTGGGCAGGCACTGTGACAACTGAGCCACATGCCCGACATCTTCCCTCAGTTTCTAAGTATAAAGCATTAGCTGATGCTGGGATTAGCTGATGCTGGGATTAGCTGAAGCTGTGCTCGCCTCACTAGCACCACTGTAATCCTCACCTCATCAGATCGTGTTCTTTAAATTTTTGATGGTGTTGGTCAACATGGATTTTTCTCATTGGTAAAGTGAGGATTTTTCTCATTGGTAAAGTGAGGACTGGTAGAATAAAGACAGCCCACTACTTGCCACATAGAACGTACTCACTCATTATCTCACGTTCTTAAACTGCCTTGTTAGCCTACTTTACTCTTAAAATTTATTACTTTGTTTTCACATGTGCATTCACATGCATGTGAATGTGGGCATGCCTGTCATGGAGAGTGTGTGGTGAGAGTACAATCTGGGGTGGACTTCGGTTCTTGCCTTGTACGTTGTTTGAGCACCTTCCACTCTTGGTCTTCCTGCTGCATATGCCAGCTGGCTGCCTGCGAGCTTTCAGGGGTTCTCCTGTCTCTCCCCTGCGTCTCCCATGTAGAAGGACTGGGATTACATACCATGTGTCCACAGTCAGCTTACTTTCATTCTGGGGATTTTAAGATCTTAACTCAGGTACTAATACTTGCACAAATGCTTTGTTTACTCACTAAACTATCTCTCCACACCTCTCATATATATATATTTACATATATATATGTGTGTGTATGTATAGTGATCTATCTCTCCACAGCCCATATATATATATATATATATATATATATATATATATTTATTTATTCTCTTGTCCCAGACACAATTCAGTCCTAAGTCAGAACACTTAATTTTAAGATTTTTATGACTTTAAATGGAACGAGGATGGAAATCTGTGGTTCTCTGAAAGATGAAGCTGGTGAGGACCTTCACAAAAGGGGCCTGTATTTTGATGACAAACATCCTATTTGCAAGAAATACAAAGAGAAAGAGTAGCCTCTGGCTATTAACTTATCCCACCTGAATGTTGAAAGGCAAGGATCTGGAGCCACCTTGCTTTGCAATCTTGTTCTTCAGAAAGATCAGATCCCACATTATTCTTCCTCATATACTTTTGTTTTCTGGAAACTATTTGTAAACTGATTATTTCAAAGTTGTCAAATGTTAGTTAGCCACTTTATTTTAAGGCCTTCCCACTAACAAGCTCAGTGTGTACATCCTAAAGAATTAGCCTGTGAGTTTGCAGAGTGGAGAAGGAAGGATATGAATTTTAGACAACTAAAAATATACACACATATGCCCTGGTTTTGACTTTTCAGTGAAAACCTGGTAAGGCTATACATCAGGCACTTGTTTAGAAAAAAAACATGGATTATGTAAACTATTTGCAGAGAAAAGTAGCTGCTTTCACCCAAGCTCTGCAGATCTAACGAGCAAGCTTCAGCTGTGTGTATCTAGGAGTTTTTCATTGAAAGATCACTTAGAAACCTGCTGGTGGTAATTTCTTTCACCCAATATATTATTTGATTAACCATAGCTGATCACTTAGTATCCTGTTCCCTCCTATATATACTCAACTACAGAGCCCAGCATGATTGTTCAGACTGAGTATGGAACAAGAACTGGCTTCCTCTAGGAACATCCGCTAATCAGCTTGTAGGATATTAGACAAAAATTGCAATGATTTGATAGTTTGGACAACATTCTTTTGGAAAATTCTCTCTTAAGCAGAAAACAGTGTATTTTTACGCACCTGTAATTTTCATAGAATTTTTCATCCATTGAAATCTTGTCACTAGTTTTTTTATAAAACATTAGAGAGGTGGGGAGATGGCTCAGGGGGTAAAGTACTTACTACCAAGTCTGATATCCAGAAGTCTATTCCTGGAACCCACATGGTGGAAAGAAAGAACGGACTCCTTCAAGTTGTCCTCTGACTTCCATGTGAGAGTCATGGCATCACCTCCACGTCAATTAAATAGACAAATAGATGAAAGTTAAGAAAAAAAAAACCCACAGTTAAAGTAAAGAGGTTGGAGAGATGGTTCGGTAAGTAAGAGCACTAACCGCTCTTGCAGAGGACCTGGGTTTGGTTCCCACCACCCACCTAGCAATTAAAAACCATGTAGTTCCAGGAATCCAGCGCCTGTTCTGACCTCTGTGAGCATTTCACCACATGGGTTCACTCACATGCATGCAGGAAATACACTCATACACATAAAAAATAAAAATGGTAAATAAAAAAAAACCTTTAAGGTAAAAACAGTGGAGATTCTCTTTGTCTCTTTGGTATTCATTGTTTTTCTATTATATCAGAGATGTAGAAAAGGAACATGAGGCAGTAAGATTTTAATTGAATAATTCATTGAAGTCTTAATTTTTTCTCTTCCCTTTGTTTCTACTGGTACCCGTTAGAGTCACGTGGGATCTTCCTCAACATCTCAAGCTATGATTTGCTTGACATCTCTTCTGCTTGATTGAACAGAGATCAAAAGATTTCTGTTTTCTAATAAATTATCTCTTATGGTATTGGTACAGAAAATGTAAATATGGTCTTTGAAATATTGGTATAAAGTTGTTAATACTGACAATGAACTCAAGATGCTTTTTGACTTCTTTTTGCACATGTGTATGTCATTTGTGGATGTAAATATCTGGGTCTGACATCAGGGCTATGACCCTCCACCTTATTCAGTGAGGCAGGCCCTCTCACTTTGAGTACAGAGATGATTAATATGCCACTGTAACTAGCCAGTTTATTCCAGAGACTCCTCTGCCTCAGACTTCTGAGTACTGAAATTAAGGTTGTGTTACACAGTTACCTGGCATTTTTATTGGTTTGGGGATACAAAGTTTGATCCTCAAACTGTGAATCATATGATTTATCCATGGAGCTAACTCCTTAGTCCCTTGATAAATTCTTTTTAAGAAAATCATCTTAACTATATTCTATTCTTAAAAGTGCTTATACAATAGAAAGTACATTAGATTTGTCTTTGGAGGCAAACCTATGCATCCTTGTGTTTATTCATCTGTAAGTGGCTGGATAAAGGAAGGAAAAAAAAAAGAAATGAAGTTTGCATGGAGTCAAACATGGATGTATTTGTAACTGTCTGCTTTGAGAACATACTGACTTTTCTCAATTTTAATTGTTATTTCAGAAAAAAATAACTATAGAGACACAGTCATATTAGTTGTGCACTGAAACATGCTTTTTTTTCGGTTTGTAGGAATCTATAACTTAAGTTTCTTCCTGGATTGTTTTAAATTTGCTAATGTCTCTGATATTGAATTTTATAAACAAGAAATTATTTCCTTTTTCTTAACAGACTGGAAGGAAGGAAAAAGGAGATCCTCTAAACATTGCAATTGACAAGATGACCAAGAAAACCAGAGATCTAAGGCGACAGGTACCGTTTGTTTTTGTTTTTACTGTATGGTGCTTTGTGATGGCTTCTAGCCATTCTGTTTTTACAGGGTGGTCTTTTAGAGCTTACTAATTCAGATGGCTATTAGTCATCTCATCTAAATACACACAGAAGCAAATTCATTAGTGATTAGAAATAGTTGAGCACAGAGATAAGCTCTCTGAAAGCTCATGATAGGAATGACTTATGAGATAGCCTCTTACTGCCCAGACATGACATCCACAGACAGGAACTGAGCTCTTTGCTATCTACCTTTGCTTTTCAGTTTTCTGAATCCAGGTGGGCCAGAAGCCTGTCACTGATCTCTGATGGTACATTACTATCAAGCTTCCAAGCTATTAAATGATATATCGGAATGCTAATGTTATTAAGAAATGAAACTTAATGTGATAGGTTCATTAAGGTCTAAGACCTTCTATATTCCCTTGGAGATATAAAGCTAAAATGTTTACTTGTCACATTGTTGTTGGGGAAGTTCAGAAATAAAATAAAGAGGATTCATTGGCTAATTTAAATTGCCATTGGTATTTGATGGATCCATTTTTCCTTGGGGAAAGATTATCTTGAAGGTGAGTGGTTTGCTTTTTAGATTTAAAATGTACGAACACACAGAAGCTTTTTAAAAAAAATCTAGGAAATAATTTCTAATGACTAAGTAGTATATTTTTTTTAATTATCATTATTATTAAGTACACACACATACACACACCATATGAATAATTTGAAAAAAAATAGTTTATGACTCAGTAGAATCTCAGGATGTTCTGAGAGCATTGAAGCCTGGGCTCGGACAGGCTATGAACCACTTGTATCCTTCATTTCCTCACGTCAGCTCTTACCAGAAGACCACCCAAGAACATGGAGGACACAAATACACTTGCCTCAAACTGCTCTTCCTAAATACCTGGGCTCAGAAGGTCTCAAGTGGTATATTTAATATTTGTCCTAAAATTACTACGTTTTGAGCTTTCCTACATGTATTATGTTACACCTGTTCCCCAGTACATCCCTTCTATGCCTTTGTTGCTTCTCTCTAGTCTTGTTAGTGCCCCTAGACAGTTTTACTTCTGTTGTCATGTCACACATACACACACATTCACACAGTTTTGTGGATGTACAAAAAATTTTAGGGGCTACTAATAAGAGCAAACATAATAATTCCCTTTTTGAGGCTGGCTTGATTCACTTGATTAAGTCCCATTTCATCCATCACTGGAACAGTGTTTTGTATTTTTCCGAGATGAACTCTACTTTCTTTGGTAGCACATTTTCTCTAGAAAAGATTATACCCCATATTTCTACACCATCCAACTCCACTCCTAAACACACACACATACACACACACACACACACGCACACACACACGCGCGCGCACACACACACACACACACACACACACATATACACACACACACAGTTGGCTGCCCAGGAGAAATTTAGATGTGGTTGTAATGAAAACTTTTATGTGACCAAGTACTTGACAAGAAGTAGTTTAAGAGAGGCAAGATGCATTTGGGCTCATACTTTTAGGGGATACAGTCCACTGCAGTGGGGAAGGTGGTGGGAACAGATCTTGCTGGAGCGGCAGGAGAGAGTGTGAGGTTCCCTGGTCATAGCTGGATAGAAGAAGAAGCAGAGAAAGAAAAGAAAACAGGGTGATTCTGTAAAGCTAAGCTAACTTCCCACCCCAAGACTTACTTCTTCCAGTAAGGCTCCGTCTCCTGAGGGTTCTGACCTCCCCAAACAGTATCACCATCTAAGGATCAAACCTTGAAACACGAGCTGTGAGGGACATTTTACATCCAAGTCTTAGCATCACATCTCTTACTGCACGGAATCTTCTTTACTGCCTTCAGGATGGTACCTGAAGAAATGGCCCCCAGAAGGCAAGATGGTTGCTCCTGAAATCTAAAGGCTTGCATTTACTAGTTAATGAAACCTTTTGAGGACAGCAATTTCTTTTAATTTTACCTTGAAATAAGACACAATACATCATTATCCTTTCGTGTATTAATACACCAAATACAGATTTGGAAAAGTCTGCCTAACTTTATGCTCTTTGGCTGATTCTTCATACATTAACTGTTATGAAATGCTGTGGTTAGTAGGAATTCAGAGGTTATTGAGTATTTTGAACTATCCTGGATTTTTTTAGGTATCCAGACACTGGCATTTAGGTAGGTGTGTGACTGTAGACACACCCCCTTTCTATCTCTTGTTCTACCTCACACTTTTGCTCTTTGAGACAAGGGCTCACTCATAGCCCAGGCTGGTCTTGAAATCACAGCAATCCTCTTGACTCGGCTTCCTTAAATTACTCCTTTTCAAGTACATGGTCACTGCAAAGAATACTGGGATTCTAGCTATCACACTTGGCTCTGCATTCCCAGCTCTTCATCTCCTTTGCTTATGTGTAAAAGTGATGACCCAGACTCCGTTTCTAAGATCTCTTTGAGCTCCAATAAAAGTCTTCATTCATTTCCTATGTCAGACAGCCTATGGCATTATGATCAGAGTTTAGAATCATGGAAATATCCCCGGGGTTTGACTTTGGCTAGACTGCTAAGCAGGCAACAAACATGCCTTCCCGTGTCCCCTATTTGTTGGACTTAATAGGTTTAATTTTTACATCCAGGAGCCAGCCCCCTTTGCTCTCTCAACTTAGGGACTTCATATATTCTGTTTTATTGGGAAGGAATGTCGTTACACTTCCCAGAAAAAGGTTGACTGTTCTTTAGCAGAAGACAGTGGTAGAATTTGGATGATCAGGAGATAAGCTCCTTTGGGAGCTTCACTCTGAGAGCAAGTAGAAGCAGCTTCATTTCATGCTTGAGATCCTCCTCCTCCTGGTATATTTGCAAAGACTGAGAAGAACGAGGACAACAGAACTGTTTAATAGTATTCAGAGGCAGTAGATATGGCATAATGTCCCACCACACCTGTGGATTTGGTTCAAACACTGGTCTTTTTCTTAATCTGCCTTTTTTGGACGATTTTAATAGTACCCATCTGTCAGTTCCATATGTTGGGATATTTTTGTCATCTTTCTTCCACCTCTTCTGTCTCTCCATGAGCACCTGTATGGACCAAAAAGTTCACTGATGTAAATCAAATCCATAGTTGGTAGAACATGCAATGACTAATTTGCTTGGCTCAGATAGGTCCCTGTGACCCAGATTTGGCTAGTTAGGGGCTGTGGAGTTATCATAGCAGTTAAGAGTCCTTGCTGTTCTTTTAAAGTTCCAAGTTCAGTTCTCAACATTCGCATAGTGGTCTCATAACTGCCTTTAATTCTGTCTTCAGGGGATCTAATGTCCTCTTCTGGCTTCTGTGGGCACTTGTACATGCATGACACACACATACACAGGCACACAGACACACAAATAAAAATAAAATAAATATTAAACAAAATTTGGGTATATAGTGAATAAGATTAACAAACGTTTGCCCTGGGTGCTAGATGGCCCCATGTGACAGTGGCCCAGTGACTGTCCCTGGCTCCATGAATGCTCCATACTATTGAGATACTTTCCTTTTTTCAGTTACTGACAAACTTCCCTGAGAGCACATTCCAAAGATGGGTCGCCAGTGATCCAGGGCCACATCTGTAGACACATGCTTTCTGTATTCCTTGATGTGGTATTTAGAGATATCAAATCTTAGAGAGAGAAGAAGAGAAAATCAAAGATCATGTTTTAAAAGGAAAAATTTCCAGCAACTTCCATGGCTTTCCATTCTTTCAAGCTCCTCCTAGTCTTTCCACTAGGAAGGGAGGAAGGGTTTTT
This sequence comes from Eospalax fontanierii, assembly GCA_035773235.1. Classification (NCBI taxonomy): domain Eukaryota; kingdom Metazoa; phylum Chordata; class Mammalia; order Rodentia; family Spalacidae; genus Eospalax; species Eospalax fontanierii. Next base: position 44,110,988 of record CM069547.1, on the reverse strand, counting down.
CAGAAGGGTGACCTTGGAAACCTGCAAACTCTACTTGCCAAATTAAAAGAAATAAAGTCCATCACAAACCTTATCTTAGATGTCCCTAATTAAGCAAGTAGAGTTAGATTGGCAGACCTTTAAAAAAATAAACATCTTCAATAATGTAGATCACTGATGAAGTGGAATTTTCAAGCAGGTTGAATCCCTCTCTTGAGGTAACATGTGTCAAGAAGTACAGAGTCACACACTGTGAGAAAGAACATATGAACAGAAGGGTATCATATTAAACTGATTGACATAAATCCATCTTATTAAACCCATGATAATGGGTAGTGGTAGAGCAGAATCCTTTTTAGAGTATTTTGTTTAAAATGAAAAAAAAAAAAGATTTATGGGGATATGCTGCCAGCTCTAAGCATTATGTTCTAATTTTGGAGCTGTGGGCAGACTGGGCCCCATGTCTGAGCTGTTATCCTTACTGTGATTCTGGCACCAGACTATTGTGGAAGCAAAAGCTTTGGCTAACTCTGTGTCTGGGCACAGAGGGGCCCTATGGCTCATCCTTCACTCAGAGGCCTCAGCCAGTGTCTGACAGCTCTACCTGCCGACTGCCCTTCCCTGAGCCCCTATCATAGGCACATCTCTCAGTTTCTCCTATGCACACAAAGATTCAGCTTTGTTGTGGTTATCATTTTGATCATTCATTGATCTTTTATTTAACTGATAAAGAAATTAAGATCCAAAATTTCCCTGATTATTAATAACGATAATGTTACAGAGTGGCTAAACTTAGCTACTCTCATTATCTAAACCTATTGGGGACCTAATTCTTTTGTGTTTAACTTTATCTTTTGTTTTTCTAAGATATGGTCTCATATAGCCTAGGTTAACCTTGAACTTGCTATGACCTTGAAAATCTAATCCTCCTTCTTCTACTTCTCAAGTGCTGTGACTACAGTTGTGTACTACCACACCTAGGTTATGTGATGACAGAAATCCCACCTGGGCTTCAGGCATGCTAGGCGAGCATTCTACCACATGAGCTATGCCCTCAGTCCTTAGGAACCTAATATTTTTAATTAAAACAATTTTATTACATTTATTTATGGATTTGTGTGTGTGTATTTATGGATTTTGTGTGTGTGTGTGTGTGTGTGTGTGTGTGGTTAGTGGGGATGGGAGGATGTGTGCCACAGCCTATATATGAAGGTCAGAGAACAACTTGCAGCACATAGTTCTCTTTCTACCACATGAGTCATACGGATCAAACACTGATCAGCAAGCTTGGAAGCAAGTAGCTTTACCTACAGATCTGCATCATCAGCCCAGGAGCCTAACTCCTAGGTTTTTACCCTTGTGACCTATTACAATAATCTCAAAATAAGGTGCAGTGAGGGATAACTTGACAATACTCTCAACTTTGTTATTACAACAAAAATATTTAAGCAAAAAATCATGAATATAATAGTTTTATATTGGGATAAATAATATGTAGAGCAGTAATATAACAGAAAATTAAGAAACACAGATGAAAACATGTCACTTAATAGTGTGTTTGAAGATCCATTTATCTCTGAAGAGTCTGTTTGCAGAGAAGAAAAACCTTCCAAGAAATGAGATACAATTACAAACATTATTTCCTGGCTGTCCCCTTTGGAACTCAGTTCCTGATAGAAGAACTGTGGCTGAGGGTAGACCATCATCAGTAAGAGTTTGTAAAATCGCTGCTCACAGAATCTACGCTGAATTACAGCTGCCCTGTGTCTAGTCCACACAGTGTTCTGGATTCTCCATGGAATCATCACATTTGATTCTGACACTAGGTATGGGACATAAAATGATTGCCATAAAACCTATTTGATAGGTAAGGATGCAGAGTGATCTAATGCCCCTGTGGAGCCACATGGGGTGTTTGGGTCATGTTTCTAGCCCGAGCAGTATGGCTATGATCTTTGCCTTTCTCTCGTCCTACATCTCCATAGAACCAGCACATGCAAGTGTGCTATTCATATACTAATCTACTCTGAGAGAGGTGTGTGGGGATATGGGATGTTCATACATATATGCATACAAGTGCACACACACACATAGAGTTGAACAAGAAAGAGATTCTTGATGGGTTTCTTTTTTCCATACTGTAGGTTGAACCCAGGGCCCCAAGTCCCATTATTTTTATTATTTAAAGTTAAAGTCTCAGGCAGTTGCCCAGGCTGACTTTGAACTTAATTGTGAACTTGCCATCTTCCAGCTTCAGCCTGCCAAATAGCTGAATTTCCAAGCTTGCACTACCAAGGCCAGCTGTCTTGTGGTTTTCAACAGACCTCCACTACTCCACTATTTGCGGTGACATGTATGTACTGAAGTCAGGAGATAAGAAGCCAGTGGTGGATGTCAAAAGCTGGTTTCTGTCAGGTGTCACCTCATGGGCTTCTAGCTGCTGTGGCTCAATGGAACCTCTTTTGAAAAGGTGCTGTTATGTATAGGTATCTAGCTTTTCAATGTTCAAAAACATTTATAAAAGACAGGAATGTTAAAGCATTTGGTTCTTTTTCTCACATCTGCTTTATTGGGGCCAATTATTTTTAGATCATTGTCAGGAAACATTAAAATTATTTATTTCTGGGTTTGAGTGTGTTTTCTTCCTAAGGATATGAAGCTATGTATAAGGCTACAGCAACAGAAAGTTGTTCAGTGATTTCCTCTAAATATTAAGCTTTGTGTTTTCACATGGAAATGCTGTGTCACTGCTTAGAATCCTCAGGGATTTGATCCTTAGGTCAGATTCCTACACAGCTGTGGAGGCATCAAGATCAGAAATGATCATACAATAAAAGAGATGTGAAATATAAAAATAAGCAGCCCAGAAAGAGCTAAGCATAGAACCCAGAGGAAACAGGCCAGGAAGACACAAGGCAGACGAGGTTCGAGGGATCAAAAACAGAGAAAGGCTGTTCTTTGCAGAGCCCTCTTTATCACAGTTTAACTATTCAGGATACCTTTATGTTAGGGAAATTCTGATGAACAGTCCTAACAGGGGCTGGAGATATGGCTGCAGTTAAGAACACCGGCTGTTCTTGAAGAAAACCCAAGTTTGATTTTCAGCACCCACTTGGCAGTAAACTCCAGTTCCAGGGGATCTGATGTCCTCTTTTGACCTCCACGGGCATTGTACTACACAGGTGCACCTACCTACATATAGGCAGTATTTATATCCATAAAACGAAATAGAAAATACTAATTAAAAAAAACAGCCATAAACATTATCTCACAGAAGACTTTTTCGTTTTTAGGTCTTACTGTGGAGCAATGATGAGACTTGAACTGGTGCTCTTCCTGCCTTAGCCTCAGGAGTGCTGGGATTAGAGACATGTACCACCACATTCAGCTACCACACAAATAGTATTTCCAAGTCCAGGGTACATGGTTTGATCAATTAGAAACAGTTTCTGAACTATCACAGAGGCAAGCTCTTATTGAGTGCTGTTTCCTTCATGAAGTGGTTTAGTTTATTTCTGTGAGCTAGCATCTCCATGTCAAGAGGGGATGCCTCGTGTGTGTTCTTACTCAGTACCAAGCTCTGTGGAAGGAAGAATCCAGCACCTTGATCCGTACCAATTACTCTAACAGTGCACTCAGCTGAGCTGAAGTGGAGATTGCATGCATATGAGCAGGAAAACTTAATGAAGTGGGAGCTTCTGAGCCATTCTCTTCTAATTCCTCCAAGCCAGAGCAGTCAAGGAGAAATGGGAAGAGGAAGAGGTCGAGAACAATGCCTGAATCTGAGACACAGTGCAGAGAAGGGCTGCATTTGGTTCAGCCTCCAGCACTTTCTCCTGTTTTAGATAAGAATGCCACTAGATCTCCTAAAACGTTCCCGTACCCTAGAAAAATCTTTTCAGTTTTAAGAGAATGCCTTATTCCATAAGTTATCTGTCCCTGGGCTAGAGAGCAGATGTGTGGAAACAGGGCACACTTGTAATCCCAACACTAAGGAGTCAAAGGTAGGAGGATTGTTGACTTTGAGGTTAGCTTGGGCTCTGTAACGATTCCCAGTTTATACAGCACAAACAAATAAGTGAAGGCCTGTGTTTTATCAAGTTTTCCTAGTAACGTCTCACGTTCTCTATTGTTTAAAACATTAGTTATTTTATGTGTGTGTGAGTGTGAGTAGGGTATGCATATGCCAGCGCACGTCTGGAGGTCAGAGGCCAGTGTGCTGGGGTTAGTTCTCTCCTTCCACCACAGGGCTCCTGGGTATTGAATCTAGGTCTTCATGCTTGGTGGCAAGTGCTTTTACCTATCTTACTGACCCATGATCCTCTCAAAACTCGAATTCCACTGTGTTTATTTCTAATGGCAAATTTTCAGATATCATCATAGCCCTTTGGGTCATGTGTCTGAGGATATATGAAGCCTTCCAGCTCATCTTCCACCTTCTGACCTCTGCTAGACCTCTCCAATTCCTAAAGTCAGTGGCTACTTAGAGGGAAGAGAAGCTTTTGTTTGAGGCATGTAAGAAACGGAGAAAAAGCCCTCAGAGCTCTTCCTGCTGCCAAACATTCACATAGACTGCATCACCTTTGATCACCAAAGTGTGGATTTTCCTCCAACTCTGGTCACTTCTCTAACAGTAATCTGCATCCTTGGATTCAGTTCTATTATCTACATAATGATAGCAACAGGTCCCACAGTTTAAGGGCTCAGTCCCACATGACTGGGTCCACTTTAGATGCAACTTGCAAATAGTAGGTTACCACCAATGCTTCTGACTCTCCAGCTATCTCTCAGGGCTCCCACGACCCTTCCTCAGGTTTGTTTAATTTATCAGAGTGACTCATGGAACACAGGCAGATTCTTATTCACATTAATAAGTTGATTGGAGAGGATCTTAATGAGAACGCAGATGAAGAGACGCAGGATGAGAGGCAAGCCTCAGCGTTCACCACCCAGCCATGCTTTCCCTGCTGTACCGTCCCCTGACCCCCACAGGAGTGGGAACTGGGACACTTTCTCAATACGGTACTTTCTGGTTCTGGGCTTCATTACAAAGACAGGCTTGACTAAATCACTACTCATCGGTAATCAATTCAACCTTCAGCCTTTCTCATTTCCCCAGAGGTTGGAGGTAGGAGGAAGGTTAAAAGTTCTAACCCTGTAATCACACAGCTGTTTCCACTGGTAAAAACCCTCTTCCTGAGGTCAGCCAAGAGCCCACCAAATGTCATTTAATTAGAACAAAAGATGCTCCTCTCACCCAGGACAGTCCAAGGAGCTTTGGAGCTTCTTTTCGGATGTCGTCAACCAGAAAATTACAAGTTTTAGGATTTCTGTGTCAGGAACTGGGGTCAAAATGAGATATTAGAACAAAATACCTCACTACTGCTCTTAACCTTCAAGGATGTTAGGAGTTCTGTGTCAGGGAACTATGGATTTTTTTCATTATTTTATAGGGCTTCTTTCCTCATTGGCCTAGATTGGAAACACATGATCGTTCTGGCCCCTTCCTATAGGCCTAGGTATGGCAATCTATGTTTATTTTAATTTTCTATTACATTTTTATTTATTCGCTTTGAGTATATGTGTATCTATGTATGTGGGTCTGGGCTTGCCATGGTGAGTATGTGGAAGTCAGAGAACAATCTGAGGGATCCGGAGTCAGTTCTTCCCTTCCACCACCTGAATCTCAGTCAATCTCAGTCACCTGAAACTCAAGTCATCAGGTTTGGCAGCGTTTTAAGCTCTTGAGCCGTCTTGCCAGCACACCATTTTTGTTTTCTAAAGAACATAGCCAAACCTAGGGTAAAAGGCGAGTCTAGGCATTAAGGCACACAAAGCAATAAAACTGAGTAATCAAGGTAAGAAAATTTTATGTGCCCTTTTAGGAAATAAAAATTAACGCAAAAAATCATGATGAGGGCCAGGGAGATAACTTAATCAGTAAAGTGTTTTCTTTACAAGCAGGAGGACTTAAGCTCAGTCCCTAGTTCCTATGTAAAAAGCTAGGTGTGGTGATGCATGCTTACCATCCAAGGGTTGGGAGGGCAGAGACAGATGGATCCTTGAGGATTTTTGGTCAGCTAGCCCAGCATATTTGGTGAGCTCCAGACCCAGTCTTAAAAGATAAGTAGAGGGCTCCTTAGGAGCAACACTCAGAGTTGAAATCTGGCCCCTGTATTCATGCACACAAGCATACATGCACATCTGCACCCCAGAAATCATGATGAACAAAATATCCACGTTGCATATGAAAGTCTGATTATATAACTAACACAACACAGCACTGGACCATATTGAATTCTGAAACTAAAGGAGGGATCTGCAGTACTGATCCTGTCTTTACTGGCAAGATTGCTGTGCTGTTCGTTCTAGACAGAGCTCCCTTTTGTCCTGCCTGTGTTCTACAGTCTGTCTGTTAAAGTCTGTAGTGCACTGGCTGTAGGGTACGGTCCCTCCCCCAAAATCTCAGTGTCAGATGGTTTCCTTTACTCTCGCACATTCGTGACAAAAGGGCCAACCTCTAAATTTTAAGAGATGACAGCTTGGACTCCAGAGCCAAAGACCTGAATTGCAGTGTCTTTTAGATTGTCTTGTTCCAAATGCATTTCTTCCTTGTTTGTCCTGGTGAAAAAGACTCTTTATGGCACTCTAAAGAGCTTATGAGAAAATGGAGAGCATTTTAGTACTGCTGATTTACCCTTTCATGTCTCCAGTAATTTTTTTACTGCCTAATTATAAGGCTTGCTTTAATTTACTCTACACATAATGTTTATTGATGCACATATGGTACCCCATTTCGAGAAACTATCCCCAGAACAGGTATTTTTGTCATGCCGGAACATGGAAAATTTCCTCCATACACAGAGACAAAAACGCTAAAACATTAAATCAACTTGACAAAGAATGTCCCTCAGTGAGAGGGACAAAGTTCCACCTGTCTGTTTTCTGGGTGTTTCTTTTGTTTTGTTTTGCTTTTGAGACAGTGCTGTGCTCTATAGCTCAGATTGGTCTTGAAATCACCTAGGCTGACCTCTAGTTATTCATAGCCATCCTCCTGCCTCAATTTCCCAGGTACTAAAATTACAAGCTACCATGTCTTGTTCTCAACTCTTATTTATATAATAATAATAATGATTACTATTATGATGATGATGATGATGATAACGATGAAGATGACAGAGATAAAATTTCATGTAGCCAAGATTTGGCCTCCAACTTGCTTATATAGACAAGGTTGATCTTAAACTTATGATGTTCCTGTTCCTTTCTCCCAATTGCCAGCATTAAAGACATATACATCCTCACTAGGCCCAACTGAACTGATTTTAAAAGCTGTGTGATGATTGCATGGTTACGTATCTCTAAAGATTTTAAATTATCCTCCAAAGACTTGTTGGAATTAAGATAAAGAAGAGATAGAAAGGAAGAGAAAACTGTATGTCATCTGGGCTTACTTCTCAACTATCTTGGAAAGCAAAGACATTGATTAAGAATTCAGAGATTTTTAGAGGAAAGAGGAACCCCAGGTTCCTTCTAGAATAAGAGGTGTCTTACCATCAGTCTAGAGACACTTCTTAGCCCCCTCTTTGAGACGGATGATTGTCCCTTCTCTCAATTGTGGTACCATCATCAGGCTGTTAAAAAATTGAGTCAAGATGAGTGACATCATAAATAGTAATCACTGTTACTGACTTTGTTATGCTAAATGCCCTTCCAAAGCTGAATATCCAAATAGAGCTTCAGTCAGCCTGGTATGGGATTATATCCCTTTTAATCCCAGCACTTGGGAGGTATTGGCAGGAAGACTGAGAGTTTGAATACAGCCTGGACTAAATAGTAACACCCTGTCTCAAGTAACAAAACAAAATAAAATTAGTGTATTTACAGACCAAAGGTCAGTGGCCATTATTGTACAAAGAGTCATGGCTTCCAATGAGCTAGTGTAGATTTTCAGATTTTTGGCTGCTAAGAATAGTTAGATTTAGAACCCTAGCAGTCACTGAGACATCTTGAGCAATCAGCTGTCTTCATCTTCTAAACTATGACTCCCTTTTGTACTTGGCTATATTTGAGGGTCAGAGATGGAATGCTACCCATTGAAATGGTTTAATGCTTGTTCAGCATATATTCTTCCCTTGATTCTCTTTTGAAGATCCTGATATTCTTCAGAGATGGATTACTAGCAGAAATTTTTTTAAACAAAGTGTTGAAACTCCAATAGTATGATTAAAGTTCCTATCAAGACAATGCTTATAAGGTAGAGAACCAAAGTGAACTTATCCTTCTTAAATACTGTGATCTTTAAAATTGGTACACTTTGGTTGTAGAGTATAACTTTTATTAAAACTCCCCTAATGGGAAAAGAATAAGGTAATTATCAATTATTTATAAGTCCTAGGTTTCTCTATAATAATCATTATAATAAGCTTCAAGGTTAATATAACCAGCATATTTTTATTTCGTAAACTATGTATATGTATGTCCAATCCCAGGCAAGAAAATGCACTATGTATGCGATTTTGATAATTATTTTTCTAATTAATCCTACCTGGGAAATGTAAAAGGTTTTCATTTTAGCTGAGGGAATATCTGATTAAACATACGTCAAGAGACCAGCAGACTTTTCTGGAGGATTCAGTGAGAAATCGTTGACTAGATTGTGCTAGGTTCTCCAGAATTTGAGGAGAATTTGTCCTGAGGAATTTGGGATAAGAGAATATTTTCTATCAGATCTGACTGTAAGTGCTTGTTGGAAGTTTGGGTGATTAGTCCGTCACAGCTCTCTCCTCTTTTCTTCAACAGTTTCTAAGTTTTCATGAGTGCATTTAATTCTATTTAACTGTCCAGGGCAGGACTTTCTATACTTTTGATTCCTTCAATTTCAGAGAGAAGCAGGCTGCCTTAAACAGCTACAGTCTAAGTTGCAACTCTGCAAAGAGCTAAAAGGCACCTTTGGGGAAGGCAAGGTGGGGGTTCTGGGATACCGGAACTCAGAGAGAAAATACAGAGTTCCTCAAACAGGTAGAAGTCAAAACTAATGAACCATCCTTGACTGTGAACTTATTCCTTCAGACCCTCCCTCGAAATCCAGAAGCTCAGATCAATGTGCCCTTAGGCTGCAGCTATGGTTGCTGAAATAGCTAGCTGAAAGGGAATAGATAACTTGTAACTTACCAACTTCTAGTTGTGTCTATATATTGCCTTAGAACCCAGCTAGCTGCTGCTCTTTGAGAGTGTTCTCTGAGTTCTTAGTCTGTCTTGAACAGTTTTGGCAGCTTAAGGTATAAGGGGCATCCCAGGTAAAAACAAACAAACAAACAAAACTATACTAACAAGTCAGGGAACTTAACCCAAGACTCCTCATTAGTATAGAGTATAGAGTTTTGGGGAAAAGTTAATGACTTCGACATTTAATTTAACTTTTCCATTTCTTTCTTTACCTGGAAGCTTTTCCTATAAAAGAAATTGCATAGAAACCAGTGGAATAACTGGTGTCTTTAGTGACATGAAAGACAGAGGCAGAAGAAAAAGTAACTCTGTCAAATAAGATTGGTCCAGCAGATCACATAGTTGTTCCACAGGCCTCTGGTTGAATGCTTCCTTAGTTCTTTTCCTGAGCACAGCAGATCAGTTTTAAGTTAACAATGAGTAAACGGTGCTTGAATCAGCCTAAGATTTGCAATAGCAACAAGTAGATAGAATGAGAATCTAAAAGTTAACTACATGTGGAACAGGAATTGGCAAATTATTGCATTGCTTCAGATCCCACACTCTCTATGATATGAAGTTGTATTGATTTATTTGTTCTATAGCTACAACACTGATTGAGTCATTGTGATAGAGACACAATGACACACCAAGGCCCAAATTCCTCTATATGCAAAGTCTGCCAACTTCTACTCTAAAAGTAAACATAACTAGAGATAAAACAGATATTAGAATAAAACCCCAAACTAAGGTACCTTAAATTTGAATCAGTCTCTTGCCTTTTTTAAAAACAGTCACAGCATCAATCATTTATTAGGATTTTTACCATCTTGGGAAGGTGGGACAATCACTGGGCTTCTCTGAGATCAAGGCCCTCTAGAGAAAACTTCAGCGGTTATTGGAAGCAAAATGCTATGCAATAGTTAAAAGCAGCAAGAGAAAAAGTGTAGCATGCTACAGCAAAACTCTTTAGAGAGAAAATAGCTCCAAGACACACGGTTATCCATCACTGGAGTACATCAGGAGAAGATGGTGAATGATTTCACTTTCCAAAAGCACTAGAGACTTTGGAAACTTCAGAGGTACATTTGTCAGTACCAACAAGTGAGGGCCTGTCACCCTTTTCCCCTGAATGAAGTACCATCTGAGTCCATATTATCTTTCCACTCAGCTGCCCTGAGATGTCACTCACCCGATGCCTGGAGGGAGGACTAGTAAGGCTTTGACTTGGCTCCTCCTCGAAGAGGTTCTTACATTTATAAGGAGATCTTTCTAAGACCCAGAATATGTACCCACTGTAATGTGAATGGCAAGAAATGTGAATATATGGGGGCCAAATGACTCTACCTGGAACACATCCTCCCACACTTGACAGGTATGTAAGGCTGATCTTCTCTAAAGGGGATCATGGATTTGGAGACTTCCTCTCTGCCGCTTGTCTTGAGCTCTTTAGATGTATGCACGACCCCCCCCCCTTTTTTTTTTCCTCTTTGAGACAACATCTCATTATGTAGCCTAGGACTGCCTTGAGATTGTTATATAGGTCAGACTGGCCTGGAATTTGCCATGATACCTCTCAAGTATCATCACACCTGGCTAACTACTTTTAAAGTCTTCCAAAGATAGCCTGTTTTAAAATCCACCCATTTAGGAATCGTCTCCCTAACTGCCAATACAATTGTAGGGAGATTAAAGCACTTGATGAGCAATATTTTCCAAGCACCCTGAGGGGCCTTCCTGAGATGAGCTTATCTTGTTACTCTTGTAACTCTTGACTTTCTCACTTGGTTCAAGCAGCTCGACCCAGAATGCCTGCTAATCAGAGGCAGCTGTTACATCCTCAGAATGAGACACTCACACAACTCACACATCTGTTTCTTGATCTTTTTTTTGTGTGTGTGTTCAGCAATGATGGAGACTGAGAAACAGTAGTCAACACCATGTATGAGTGAAGAATGGAAAGAAAGATGACTTTGTCCAGTCAGTTATGATTGGAGAACTTGAATGGCTAGGTCCACAAACATGTGGATTGTAAGTTGAAGTCACACTGTATTGGAATGACATGGCTTTGTCACTGGGTATGTTCAACCATGGATCTTCTATTGTTTATTTAAACTACATAGACAATTAAGTAGATGTTTGTCCTGTAAACTTTATCTTCATGCCAACACAGACATTACGAGGAAAGTCAATGAAATAATTTATAGAAAAGTTCTCTACAAGCTTCAAAACGAAAGCATGTATAGGATTATTATTACACGAATCTAGCAACCAGGAACTGAGCACATCTTATAGAAACACAAATTTCCAAATATCCTTTTTAGGGATGAATTGAGGGAGTGAACCTTTTCTCCGGGTCACCTCAGAGTCCCTACTTTGGGAAATCTAAACCTTCCACGCTGACTTAGAAATCAGGCAGTACAAAGAATGTCAGGTCCAGTGGAGGGATGCAGGTATCTGAGAGGAATTCTACAGAAAGAAAGTCTCAAGTAATGCAACACAAAGGAAATGTTTTTCTAAAAGGGACTTTGTATTGCTTGACTTTCAACTTAATAGACAGAACTTACCTTTGCCTCTATCAGTGCCATTTCTGAGGCCAACACATGTGAAGTCAAATTTATCCCTGCAGCTGCATCAGTCATTAGAGTTGGAGACAGTGCAAGAGATTTTGGCAGTGAGAGTAGATGGCTTCTCTCATTTTCCTTTATATTTTTTTTGTCTAAAGACAAAACTTAGTACAAAGTGCTTAGTTATGTACTTTTTAGTGACTTAATGTCCGTGTCAAAGGGCCACAGGACTGAGCAGAAGTCATGAAACATATGTATCTCTCTGAGAGCTTCCTGTTTTTCTTTGTAAGTTGTATTTATTTACTTTTTCTTTCTGGGCATGTATGTGTGCTCTTCTGGGTTTACCAGTGTGCATGCAGGTGCCCATGAAGGCCATAAGAAGGCAATGGCACTAGGTCTGCTGGATCTTGAGTTACAAGGGGTTGGAAATCGCTTGATGTGGGTGTTGGGAGCTGCACCTGGGTCTTCTGCCATAGCTGTGAGCACTGCACTGTCTCCTCTGCCCATTCCTGCTTTTCTTGCCCTAAGATCCCTCTCTGGTGCTGTTTGCATTAAAATCACTCCATTATATTTGTGCCTACTGCTCATTTTCTCTTTGGGGAAAACACTTTCCCCTTCTTAATAAAAGTTTGAGGTTACTGTAGATCTCTTTTTTATGGATTTATTTTTACCCCACTGAGATCATAATGGAATTTTTGAAACACCCCATTGAAGGCAAATAATTAAGGAACCTCAGTCTTTCAAGAATGAACAGCTATCCAATGAAATGACAGAGGAGTGTGTTTCTTTGGGTGACTTAAAGTACACAGTCATCAAAGTCTCATGCAAGTTTAAGCTTATGTTGTTTGCCTAGCTGGGCAGAGAGGCATTGTTTTCTTCTGCTGGGAGCCATTTCATATTCATCATACGTTTGTAGCATTTTGGACTTCGTGCAAAAACACTTTTGTCACATCTATTGGAATGTGGCTCCATACACACCATACATTCATCTTGTCCTACTCCAAAGGCAGACAACATTGGGGCATTTTACAGACAGTTTATTTTTCTTCTCTAGCCTGTGAGTTAGATTGTATTTATCTTTTCATCACTCTCCCCTCCCTTGAAATAAGAAAGGAGATTATTCACACAGGTATGATCCATTGACTTTGTTCTTTTAGGTTTGCTGAAGAAAACACATTTATATTGATGAATAAGCTTAATTGGGTAAAACAGACTGATAGTGCTGAGCTAATACCTTTAAATGTCTTGTCTTATACAATTAATATTCTCTTGTCACACATGCATTTGAACAGTTGGAAGAAAGCCTTGTGTTCTTGACTTCTGTCAGAATTAATGAACAATTTTGTCAAGTCATTCTTTTCTACCCTGGTTGACTGATAGCTAAAATTTGATCTTCCAGGTTATGTAAAAGTATTAACTATGCCTTTCAGCTTATAGGCAAGGGCATTTAAACCATTCTAATAAGTGACTTCACAGAGGAATTACATTACCTGTGTACTGGAGGGGTCAAAAAATGTACCCCTGTTCATCAGGGACACAGATCTAGGGTCCATGATCTAATGAAGGCAGTGTTTATAAGTCCCTGCCCTTGTTTGATGATACCAAGTTCAAGGTGTCCCTTGTCCTGGCTGCTGGATGTATTTATATTTATGGATATTTATGAACAATGTGAGAGGTTTGCTTAGGATGGATGTAGTTTGATCCTGGTACACTTCAGGATGAGAATTAAGTTGGATGCTAGATTGTCCCTATGCTAAAGGCTCTCTTTACAGTGAGGCAGGTGTTAACTCATATCTACCATCATAATTACCACACCAAGGTATGGAAATTGACCCTTAATATTTTTCTAGGAGGAGTCTCATATCCCTTAGCTCCAACCAATCAAAATTCATAGAACCACATTTTATTAAGCTGCTTACAATTTCCTCATTGAAAATACTTAGACCAGTAAGTGATGATGTGGTTACATAAGAACAATTATAATTGTCTCTATGTATCCCTGGTTCTAGGATACGAAAATGTGCAGATGTTCAATTCTCATGACAACTGGCATTGCATTTTCAGATAACCTACACGTATCTTTACATGTATTTAAGTCACCGTCAGGTCACGTTGAATACAACAGAAATGTCATGTAAATAATTATTATGCTGCATTGTTTAGAGAATAAGGTTAGGGAGAATATTTTATACATGCTCAGTCAAGAAACATTTTTTAGATTTCCTGTAAAATACACATTGTTTTTATTTTTAAATTTGCATATATGGAGAGGTCAAAAAAATGTACCCCTGTTCATCAGGGACACAGATCTAGGGTCCATGATCTAATGAAGGCAGTGTTTATAAGTCCCTGCCCTTGTTTGATGATACCAAGTTCAAGGTGTCCCTTGTCCTGGCTGCTGGATGTATTTATATTTATGGATATTTATGAACAATGTGAGAGGTTTGCTTAGGATGGATGTAGTTTGATCCTCGTACACTTCAGGATGCATAATTGCATTATGACATAGATGATCAAAGTGTGTGTTTGTGGTTGTCGTTCTCCCCATCACCTCAACTCCTTGCTCCCTCTGTCCTCTGTGTGTACTCTCCCTCTCAGAGTACTGGCCTCTTTCATGTCCCATGTGTCCTTTTGGCCACTCTCCATCCTGCATGCTCATTATTTTTTAAAGCAGTATTTTCAACCAAAAGTGCATTGAATGGGTGGATACAGAATCTGTGGACACATACACACACACACACACACACACATCTATCTATCTATCTATCTATCTATCTATCTATCTATCTATCTATCATCTATCTATCTCTATATTTATATCTATATCTCTATCTATCTATCTATCTATCTATCTATATATATATATATATTCTTAGAGACATTAGAGACATGCTTTCACTCCATAGCCTATTAGGCTTCAAACTCATGATCATCCTGCTTCGCTGTCCCCAGTTCTGAAATTACAGGTCATTAATACGTCTTTATAGTGAACATGTGTTCTTCGTCCTGCCTTTGCCTCTTTAACATATCCAGCATGCAGTCCCATTACTGGCTATAGTAAGCATATCTTAAATTGTAAGTTATGCATTTTTATTTCCAAACTCCTATAGTCTCATGAAGTCACAGAATGCCAGTGATTTTCCAGCATACCTCTCTCTCTCTCTCTCTCCCTCTCGCTCTCTCTCTCTCTCTGTTATAAGGACTCACTTCTGTCCTAGTGCAATAGGTGCCTCATCCCCTCACCTCCACCTCCCAGTGGGTTTGTCACTCTATTCTCTCCTGGAAATTCTCTTCCTTTTGGTTTTACTGTCTCAGAAGTACATAGGAAGGAAGGTTCCAGAATCTTTTCTGTGCTTTTAACTTGTCCACCAAGAAGAATCTGGTCCTAGAAACTTCTTCACCACAATTTTATAAAACCATGCTTTAAGTCAATAATATATGCTAAGCAGGCACAGAGTGGAAGTGGGAGGGAAGCTCTAATAGTTTACAGCACGAACGCCGGGACCAGAAGACCTTGTTTAAACCCCTCCTCTGTCACTGGTCAACTGTGTGAGTTTGAGTCAGGGATTTCATTCTCCTTCTTCACTCATGAAATGGAGAGGATGGTAGCCAGCTCTTGTGTGTGTGTGTGTGCGTGTGTGTGTGTGTGTGTGTGTGTGTGTTGCCTGCGTATGAGTGTGCTAGTGCATGAGCCCATGTACATGCATGCAGTGGCAAGAGGAGGACCTTGGGAGTCTTCCTTTATCACTGTCCCTTTTGTCTTGAGACAGTTTGTCACTGACCTGGAAGTTCACTCTTTTGGCTACGCTGGCTAGACAGAGAGCTCCTGGGGTCTGCCTTTCTCAGTTTCCCAAATCTAGGAAGTTACAGACACATGCAGCCATGCCCTACTTTGTACATAGATGGGGATTCAAACTCAGGTCCTCAAGCTTGCACTTACCTGCTGAGGTGACTCCTCAGCTTCATAGCTAGTAGCCATATTTTTGATGGAAATAAACGAGTTATTTAAGTATCTGGTCATGTACCATGAAATAAGCCCTATATGAAGATTATTGGTATATGAACATCTCTCCTGTGCTTTTATTCCCTGTCCTCGCCAACCCTCCTTCATGGTCCTGTTGCAATGAGTTCTGCCTTTTGCATATCCCCTCCATTTTCCCAACCCCTCCTTGGCTTCCTTATGGAGCAGCAGGCATTTGTGGGTTCCATTTTCCATTTAAATTTCCTGTCCCCTAGTCAAGCTGCTGGACTGAGGCCTTCTGGAGATCCTCAGTGATCGTAGCACTCCTCTGAACCCTGAGGCAACCTTCCATAGCCTCCTATCACGAAAGCAATTGCCCTTGCTTGTCCTTTAGGCAAAAGAGAACGTTGACACAGACTTGTGTGTGTGGGTGCAGAAAATGAAATCAACAGAAGGAGCTAAACATCTGCTTCCTTCAGGATAAGCCCTAACTATCTCCCATCCTAATTCCTGAAACTTTTGTCTTTGTGCAGCCTTTTAAATAAACTTGATTTAACCTATGCAAATAAAAATCATCATCATTATTAATTATAATAGTTTAATTAAAGTTTGTCTATTGGGCACAGATGTTGAGCATGGGGTTGCATCATACTGCCCCACTTCAACCATAACAGACATAAGGCTTGGTCACATGTTGCAGGTTCCTGCTCCCAGATGTGTATTAACTCAATTCAAAACAAGAATTGGCTTTTTCAGATAACAAATTAAAAACATTTTGTATCAAAGTTGTGACTGAGAAAATACAGATGTTAAAACCACAGGTATGGCAATGACTAGCAGTTTGGGACATTTCAACCCCTACCTAACAACCACACAGGTCGTGGTGGAACTTGCAGCTAGAATCAGCGATGATAGTTTTAAACACGAACCATGTCTATTGAATAGAACTCGTGACCTCTCTTGAAACTAGAACGTTTTTGAAATGACATCAATCTAGTCAACTGGCAGATAAAAAATTTATTTTGAAGATGTCTCACCTCCCCCCAATAGGTGACTCAGCGATGACAGAAACTTATTCTAATAAAGTATGTGCATGATCAATCATATAGTTATTGGATCAGCAATTGAGAGGCATACACCAACAGCATTTGTTTCTCATAAATTTGTCTTCTCATGTGATGGCCTTGGTTCTCCGTGGCACTTTCTTGATCTCAGAGGTCCTTGGCTGGGATACTGAAATTAATTCATTCCCTTCTGTTTAGCAGATTTACCATTGTTCTCCTTTGGATGATAAGCAAGTGTTATAGTTTCCTTTCCTGTTGCTGTGATAAAATACTCTGGAGAGAGGGTTCGTTAATTCACAGTTCAAGGGTACACTCTGTCATAACGGGAAGATGAGGCCACTGGAGCTTGAAGCAGCTGGTCACATCAAATCCACAATCAGAAGGTAGAGAACTAGACATGTATGCATACTTACTGCTTCTCAGCTCACTGTGCTTCACGGGGACTAGTATCCCTTGCTCAGGAAATGATTCCTTCGATAATTAGTAAGGGTCTTCTCACATCAATGAGCTTAGAATAATCCCATGCAAATATGCTCAGTGGCCTTTCTATTCATAGATTGGCTTCGTGGGTGCACTGCTTCCACCTGTGCCACCCCTATCCTGGACAGTGACTAGCTCCTTTCTTACCCGGTTCTTTAGAGGCATCCCCATTTAATAAAGTGGCTTTGGGTGGATTACTGCTTTGACCAATTACCACAAGTGACCTTCACACTGGCTAAAATTTGCTTGACTAAATGAGGCTCAATTCCTGTCAAGCCCCATAGGCTGCATGGCTGATAGCCCAGTAACTTTGTTGCTTTGATCTTTCATTTTTAATAATAATTACAGCACAAAGCTTGGGGAGTTATGGTAAAATATGTCAGTAATCACAGAAAGCCCGGAGCAGCTACATTCAAGGAAAAATGTGAAGGCTTCATATTTTTGAGCCTATTTGAAATCATTTGCTTCACCTAACTTTGACCTTGTTGGCTAAGTCTTGCAGTATCATACTGAAAGAGTTATTGCTATTATTTTTACAGAATTATTCTAACCATGTAAGGGAGCGGACAGATGTTAAATGGACAGATATTTCTTAAGTATCTTCAGCACAGCTCAGAATCATTTCATTTCTCAAAATCAAGATGTGGTTGAACTTCTTAGACATATGTTCAGTTATATCAAAAGAAAGCTTTTGTTGCAGGAAGTCTAGCAAAGCAAGTAACGCTTCATCCAGCAGGAGAAGTAGGGCTGATGCACACTACCTGTCTGGAGCACTATGCTGAGAAGGATTAGGAAGAAGAATGGAGCTAAGCATAAAAGGAAGTTGCAATTGACTAGTCATGTCTGATATGTCAGAGAAAAGAAAAGAGGTACGCTTGCCATTCCTTCCCTATGTGATAGATTCTACCCTTGTCCCTTATAAACAGTCCCTCAACATTTGGTTATTTCGTATAAATCTTTGTGTCCACTTTTTTCCTACCCGTGCTGGAGTACCCGAATTCTCATAGTCTCTCCTTCTACCTACTTTCTCTCTCGCTCCTTTCCTCCCTCTCTCCTTCCTGCCCTTCCTCAGCCTTAAAATCATGCCTCATTCTCCCCAGTAACTGAGATTAAAGACAGAAGTTACTACACCAGGCTATATTCTGAATTCTGTTTAATAAGGATATTTCTGCTTCAATTAATCAGAATTAGTTTTTTTTTTTTTTCGACAGATAGGTCTTGCAGGAAAGTGTTTCTTAAACTTATTGTGCGGAGCAATCATCTAGATCACTTATTAAAGTACAGATTCTGATAAAGATGCAGGTCCAAGTTAAGGTTTTGGGGTCCCCTTTATCAGAAGTTTCTAGGAAAGGATGGAGGTGGGGACCTGTTTTCTGCACTTGAAGTGGAAAGGATCCAGGGATGTAAAGGCAGGCTGAAGGGAGATAGGGTTGGTGAGAAAAATGATGAGGGAACATATTTCAGAGTGTTCTCCTTTCGATAGGGTAAGTCAAGTATGGTAGAAATGTAAGCCAACATATAAAGAAACCAGTACAATAGAACTTATTCTTGTAACATAACAGGTTAGTCATCAAGATGCTGGTCTAGATTGATGGAAGAGGGTCCCAAAGTTCCTAGAGACCACCTAGAAATTTTATACAGAGAGAAATGAAAAGGGACATAAAGGAATTGATGTGAGAAAATTTTGCTTGCTTTTAACTTTTTCTTTTAAAATAACATGCAGATATAAAAAATCAACACACAGTCATATGTGGTTTAATTATTGTTCAAACACTCAAGTGAACAACTTTCATGTCAAGAAATACCATTCTGTTGTCCCTTGGGGTCTCTCTGTATGCCCCGGTGCCCCCTCGAAGGAGCTGGCATCATGGTTTCTAGAGTGATCAACCTCCTTATGTGCTTTGTGTTTTTGTTACCCAAATGTGCATCTTTAAGTGAAATGACTTGGTTCTGTCTACGCTATGTGATGTCATTTAGTCTCTTTCAATCTCCTGCATCCCTTCCCATCCTTTTCTGAAGCTAACAATCCATATTTTGAAAGTTTTGAAAATGACATTTGTGTGTGTGTGTGTGCACGTGTGTGTGTGTATGTGTGTGTGTGTGTGTCTTAGTCAGAGAAAAAACTACTTGCAGGAGATGGTTCACCACTTCCACAATATGGGGCCAGAGGATGGAACTCAGGTCATCAGGCTTGGTGACAGGTGCCTTTGCCTGCTGAATCATCTCAGTAGCCCTAATACTTTTAAGATGCCAGATTGTCAGTTTTTCTCAGTTTAGATTTTGCCATTAGATGCGTGTGGTACACTTTCATTTGCCATTGTCTTCTCTCTTATGATAAAGAATTCAGGTTTCATTGTCCATTCCCAGCCTCAGGATACTCAGAATCAGTCATTTCTCCATTTAATTTTGCTTTACTTTGGTCTAAAGTTGTATTTCAAGATGGTCAACATAACTAGGCAGGTGATCATTTTCGGAAATCCCAGACATCCAAAAATTAACAAGAGGTACGGAAAAGGGACTCCATGAACACTGCTGGAGTAGGCATGCAAATTGGTACAGACGGTATAGAACAGAGTGTGAAGCCTCCCCACAAAATGAAAGCTAGAACTACTCTAAGATTTGCCAGGCCCAGTTCGATGAATGTAGCCAAAAGAAACAATTAGTATCTCAGAGAGATAGCTATACTCACATTTGGGGGGGGGGGGCATTTGTCGCAATAACAAAGATATGACAACAACTTATATCCTTGTCTCCATGAATGATTAGAGAAACATACACACACACACACACACACACACACACACACACAAGAGTATTATTTCCCTCAGAAAAAGAAATCTTGTTAACACAGCTGAATGAAGGCATTATAATAAGTAAAATAAGTCTAACAAATAAAGGCAAATGCCATACAGCATTTCTTATCCGTGCAACGTAAAAGCAAACAGCCAAATTCATAGAAACAGTAGAGAGCAATGGTTACCACAGGTTAGTGGAGGGGTGTTGGAATGGAGTGATGTGGCTCTAATCCTGTAAACCTCGAGATACATGGTAAATAAGTTCTGAGTGACAGATGGACAGGATGCTGAATGTCATCTGCACTGCGTTGGGTAAATGGATCACCTGTTAATATGCCTGCCATGGAAACATGTGCATCTAAGTTTGGATCCCCCAAATCCACATAAAACTATGGGACATGATGGCATCTTCGTGTATTCCCACTGCTCAGGGAGTGAAGATGGAGGATGATCATGAATATTACTTTTACACTATAATCCTTAAAGGCAGAATTCAGTGAATTGTTAATAATGAGATTTTATTTTAAATTTTACTTATTATTATTGTATGAGTGTGTGCAGGATGTGAAGGGGCATTGGGTGCCTTGGTGCACATGTGGAGGTGAGAGGACAACCTTGTGGAGTTGGTTCTGTCTGTTCACCTTTGTATGAGTTCTGAGGATTAAACTCAGGTTGCCACTCTTGCACAGCAAGTGCCTCTAACCACTGAGCAATCATGTTAACCTTAACTATGAGACCTTAATTAATTGTCTCTAGTGTTGGTAGCAAAAACACGAAGAAAAAGACCTCTGTCATTCCAGAAGTGAAATAGAAATACCCATAGAACACATGTTTTTTTTTTTCAGTTTTATTGATATGTAATCAACAAATAAAATTTAAAATGTTTACCATGATGATTTGGTAATCAGATACCATGGGGGATGACTGCCACAATGAGTTAATTAATATATCCTTTACCTTGCCTTGTTACTTCCTTCTTTCTTCTTTGGTGAGAATGCTTAAGATTTATTAATTTCAATATATGGAACATTGTGTGTGTGTGTGTGCGCGTGCGTGCGAGAGAGAGAGAGAGAGAGAGGGGCATACTTGTTAATACGGGTGCATCCATGTGTCCATATGAGTATGTGTGTGGAGGCCTCTATAATTAAAATTATGTAAAACAATTAAAATATCCTTGCATAGTCCCTTCTATTTCTCCTCATTTTTACAATGTTTGAATATATCTCCATTGCCACAGCATACAAACAGCTCATACTATACAATTAATCTCCTTTTATTCTTAGGGTTTCAAGAATATATCTAATATTCACTGCCAGTCTTTTGTGTTGATGTTTTTCTACTTACTTTTGTTTTCATAGCTTATTTTCTAACAGATTTCCTTAAAAAAGTCTCAGAAACAAAATTCTCTAGGCTCTTGAGTGTTGTTCAGATTTGTTCTGTGCTTTATATTTTTTAAAGTCTGTTTTGCTGGTTATGAAAAGTTTTGCTATTTCTCCATAGGTATCTTAAATCCAATATTCTGCTTTCAGTTTAAAACTTTGCTATTAAAAAGTTTAGTGGTTAGGACTAGAGAGATGGCTCAATGGTTGAGAGCTCTGGCAGCTCTTGCAAAGGACACAGATTCGGTTGCCAGCACCTACCTGGCTGCTAACAGCTGTCAGCAATCTCTGCTCCAGGGACCCTGAATCCCTCTTCTGACCTCCACTAGTCCTGCACACATGTAGTGCACTTGTGTACATGCAGGCAAAACATTCATACACATAAAATAAAAATAAATACAATAAATTTAAAAATGAGAAAAGCTCTTTTAAACTAAGAAACATCTCAAGGTGGTTTATCTATAGAGGAAAGCAATAGGGACTAGGGAGATGGCTCTGCAGTTAAGAGCACTGGTTACTCGTGTCGAGAATTCGGATTCAGTTCCCAGCGCCAATGCAACAGCTTCCAACCATTTCTAACTCCAGTTTTAGGGAGTACATTGTTCTCTTCTGGCCTCTGCGGGTATTGCATGTGTGACTATATATATGTATATATATACACATATATATGTGTATATATATATATGCAAAATACACATACACATAAAATAAGTAAATCATAAAAGCCTAACAGTTACCTAATTTTATCAATCACATTGGTAGTTCTTTAATATCACAAGGATTATAACACACAAACACATACATACAGAACCTATTATTTTTATTGAAATATATTATGATAGACAACTCCTTTCAGGTACATAAACCATTCCAGTATGCAATTATTTTCCTAATTTATTACTGTTATTTATTTATATGTATATACAATATTTTGAAGTTAAAAGTAATGAATTTTATGATATTTTCATGTATGTGTATTATATAAGATATGACGTTATATGTGTTATTTTCCATTTGCCATGACAAAATACTTGACAAAAGCAACTTACAGAAGGACAGGTTTATTCTGGTTCAGCTGAAGATGTGGCAAGGAAGTTGTGGTGTCGGGATCATGTACAGGCTGGTAATGCTGCAGTCAGGTAGCAGAGAAATATGGATGTTGGTGCTCTCTTTTCTTCTGCTTTTTATTCATTCTGGGAGCCCAAGCCCTGGAACGGCACCACCTTCATGTAGGGTGGCTCTTCCCCTTCAGTTGAACCTTTCTGTAAAAACCTGCCTAACAGCCGCACAGGTGTGTTTCCATGGTGATGCTAAATTTTGTTAGCAGTCAACATTACCATCATATATATGCGTGACACTTGGCTCACACTTGTCATTTGTCTCCTGTGCCACCTTCATCATGCACTTTGCCCACCTTGGATCTGCTCTCTTAGGTGGCAAATATATATATACACACACACACACATATTTGAAATGCACTGCAATGCTTTGCTATAAGTGTACATTTTGGAGTGACTCAAGATAACTAACATACCAACCACCAATTACTTATATGCTTAGTTCTTTTTGTTGTGAGAACATTAAAAATCTCTGAAGTACACAATGTATCATTAGAATGTGATTTCCATTGTATATTTGTATTCAGGGAAAATTTCAAATAGCATTCTGTTTTTTTGTTTGATTTCTTTCTTCAGGTCCACTTGACAGTCACATATTGGATTTATTTTTACCTTCTTTTAACATTTTTCTTTTATATTTAATAGTTTTTCTTCTCTTTGCCTCTGATTCTTCTTAAGGGATTCACAATGCCATTTATTCATTTTAGTTCAATATTTTTTCAATTTATATTTTTATTGGCTTTTTGTGCATTTTATATAATACATCTTAATCATTTTTGTACGTCTCCTGTATCCGCACTCCCATTGGTTCAGTGTTTTTAATTGATTATTTTATTTGCAATTAATTCTTCTTTAACTTTAAGACATGATTTTTAGCTATTTCTCCATTTTAAAAATTTTATTTTTGCTATGTAGACTAGACTAGACTCAAACCCATGACAGTCCCTCTGCCTCCGTCTCACTGCGCTGGGATTATAGTTGTAAGTCACCTTACACTCCTGTTGTTGTTACCTATTGAGCTTTGTGTGGTTTTTTTCATATCTTCCATTTCTCCTTTAAGTCTGCTAGTTAATTTGAAATAGTATGCTGTTTTTTCTAGAGTTATCATTTTAACCTTTTTTTATAGGCATCTTTCCTCTGGCGTGCTTTCGATGCCTATGGGAACAATATACTATTGATTCTCTTTTCTTATCCTTTTATGTGAAATTGGACCTTGATCATTTTAAGTTGCTGAGTTTAGCAAGTGTTCTCTTGAAGGACAGGGAAGAGCCTATGTAGGTGGCATTTCCAGTTGCACAGAGCTCATCTTCTGCTATATTTAAGGTATTGAAATGTGGTGGCTTGGCTGGTGAGGTGGCCTTCCTCATTTCCTTCCCACTTTATCCCTTATGTGGACTTTCTCCTTCTGTTGTCTCACTTGTCCCTGTCAAGTTGATTTTTTTATTACAAGCTCCCTGTGAATCACTGCCTTGGAAGCAGCTGTGGCAGGTGAGCTTGAAACGCTCCCTTCAAGGTGTCCTTTGGGTCTTCCTATTGCTTCTTCTGCTCCTTGCCACCTCAGGACTGAAGGCACGCTCTGTTACTGATCTGAATCTCAGCTCTTCCTTTGAAGAACTGCTTTAACAATCCTCTATCTTTCATAATATTATTGAATGAATCAAGCAACATGTACTGTGAAGAACTTACCTGAGTGTTCGGCATATGATGCAAGCATATGAGATCGCCGATAACTAATATTTTTTCCAGGCAATAATTCTTTTGGCCAAATGAGTATCGAGGTGACAGTAACTTTAAGTAATCTTTATTATTGTAAAAACAAGGGGAAATATCCAACTAATTCAGCATAAAACAAAACTATCTTAAACATATGCTCTTGAATACTTTATGGTAATTAGTGCAAAAAATAATCAGGATTTATTCATAGTTATCTTTTTATCTGACCAGTCACAAATGTGTGTATCCCCTTCTCAGCACCTCTTTTGCGTTCTTTGGATGAGTATTGATGTGTTTGTTTGAGAAACCTATACGTTGTTTATCTCATTTTGTATTTCTTTTTATTTGTATCCCATATACACTTAGATAATTATGAATAAAGTCATACCAAGGTGATTGTTCAGAGACAATTGTATTTTGTTTTCATGCAGCTGCCCCACTTACTTTAACAGTGTGAGAATGGTGTATAATTATGTGTTGTTAGAAGATTAGGGTTTGTTTATTCTTACTTACCTTGAAGCATTATTCTACAGTATTTCTTTCCGGAGCGTAACAACTGACTCACCATAGCATCTGGGCTGAAATGCGTTTTGAGATTGTCAGATACTTTTACCTGTATGAAGTGGGTGTAAAAAAGCAGCAGGAGGCCACACAGTGGTCACATTTCAGGGGTGGTACTGAGTCTTGGCATTCGTCGCTAAGTTCTTCCCAATGGCTGGTTAGTAACTAGAAGTCTCCTTTGCTAAAGAGCCTTGTTCCTCAACTTTACCTCGATTCAGACATCTTAAAGTTGAATACCTGGTTCAATGAAGATGAAAACAGACTTGTGATCAGAAAGGGCCCATTGTGTAGTGAGCTACCCGCAATATAGGCAACGTTCATGTGGAGGTGTCATACATTTAATCCAGGGACAGACATGCACCAGTCTTCACTCTGTTTTTCTTGGTTCTGATAAGAGAAAATTAAAGAGCGACCATTATTGTCCTAGTTTCATTTCTATTGCTGTGATAAAGTACCCTGACAAAAAGCAACTGAGGAGAAAAAGGGTTTATTTCATTTACGATTCCAGGTTTCAATTCCATTATTTCAGGGAAGTTAAAGTGACAGGATCTTGAAGCAGCTAGTCTTGTCCACAGTCAAGAACAGAGCGAGAATGACCACATACATACCTATTAGTGCTCAGAGCTCCTTCTTCATTTATTCAGTTCAGAACCTCCCCCTAAGGAACAGTACCATCCACAGTGGAGTGGATCATCCTATATCAATTAACACAATCAAGATAATCTCCCAACAATGCTCATAGGACAACTTGATCTAAACAATCCCTCACTGAGACTTACTTCTCAGATGAATCTAGGTTGTATCAAATTGGCAATTAAAAGTAACCAACTTAATTACATGGGCTGCAATGAGAGCTAGCTGGTGTTTCAGAAAAATGATTGACGGTTCTGTTCTCTAATGGTATACCTACTTTTCCTTTTGTTTTAACTCTAGCTTCGGAAAGCCGTGATGGATCACATTTCGGATTCTTTCTTGGAAACCAACGTCCCTTTGCTAGTTCTCATTGAGGCTGCGAAGAGTGGGAATGAAAAGGAAGTGAAAGAGTATGCCCAGGTTTTTCGTGAACATGCCAATAAGCTGGTGGAGGTAAGTCAGAGATCGGGAAGACTCGGTATGGACTCACAACACAAGATGTAGATACAGAGTGTTCTTGTACACATACCTTTTGAAGTTTCAATAGCCTCCTTCACTGTGACTTTCTTGGAAAAATAAAGCCCTGGAAGCTTCTTTTTCTTCATTTTCTGACCACTCTGCTCCTCTCGAAAGATACGAGCTATTGGCTCTGTCTGTTTCTTCTGTCCCATGACTCTATTCATGTTTACCAATTTTCTTGCACAATAGGTGGAGGCCGAAACTGAAGTATACAGGACTCAGTGCTGAATGGCAGACTTGATTGGGAGTGGAATTACAGCTGCCCATGGGGGCTTTAGCTTTAGCACATGGCTCCCTTCGGTCCCCCTCACCCCTCATCCCACTCCATGCACTAAAGCCTAGATTAGCTGGATAATGTGTGACTTTTACTGGGGAGACAGGAACAAATTTCTGTTGACCCCAGATAGGATACTGGTGATAGACCAAAAACATGGTTTCACCTACTAAGTCCCGGTTGGTGAAGCAGTGATTTAAGATTAGTCTAAGGAGCCTAGGTGAGGGTTACTTACAAGACCTTGGGTGACACCAAAACCGTTCTCATGCATCCTTAATATGTAAACAGGGGATACTGTTACTAGCCTAGGTCATGAACCTGGTGGCCCAGCACTTTCGAGCCTGTGCTAAACTAGTGTGTATTTTACCTGTTTGTATGTAAGTGCACCACATACAAGCATTGCCCGAGGTGGCCAGATGAGAATAGTGGATCCTCTCAAACTCTACTTATAGGCTGTTTCAAGTCTCCCTGTTTGGGTACTAGGAACTGAACACAAGTCTTCTGCAAGAACAGCAAGTGCTCTTAACCAAGCCTTCTCTCCAGCCCCTTAATAAACTGTTTCTTTAGATCAGTTTCTAAGCACATGTCCTCAGTGCAATTCTTTCTCCCAGGGATGCAAAAATCTGGAAACTTCAGCAGATACCTATCCCACCAAACTCACATCTGTACCTATGACATCAATGGTTAAGAATCCCTAATGAAGCTCTATCTTTCCACTGATATAGATCATGTAAGACCCACTCAGGAAGGCTTGACTGAAGAATGCGTGAATGCATCAAACAATCTCTGAATTAATGACAATGTGCTTAGTCCTTCAATTTTCCTTCACTATTGATTTTAATTATAATATTTTCCATTGATGTTTGCATTTTTTCTGATATATCTTTGTCATTTTCCCCTAGCTTCATATTTGGTCTTCACAGGAATTGATGCTATTTAGAAAATTATTTTAGAGACATTTATTTATGTTTTTCTTAAACTTATGTACTCTGTGCATGTGTGTGTGCATACTAAGGTGTCCGTATGGATATCTGAGGATAAATGGCAGGAGCTGATTGCCTCTTTCCACCATGTGGGTCAGAGGAACTGAACTCAGCTCCTTGGGCTTCTTGGCACCGTTTCCCACTGAGCCATCTCTCCAGTGCAGAAACTGATGCTATTAGTGACTGGGGTTTGTCTCAACCTATCGCACAATGTGCAGAGACTTAGAAAATCCTCAGCAACGGTTTTAGTTTATTAAAGTAACAATAAATATGAATATGAATATGAATATGAAGACATAGTTTGGATTTTCATAACTTTCTTAAAATATGAAAATTGGGAAACATTTTTGCTTTCCCTCCTAGTATTTGTAACATTTTATAAAAGCTGGGCGAGCTTGCACCAGGATCTTGTGATTAGAATTCAATAGTCCAAATACGCTACTTTCTGATCCATAGTGCCAAACCCTGTGGGAAGGCTCACCCTGCAACTGTATGAAATGAATAAGGTCATTTCCCCTCATCCCTGGCATGGCATCAAGTTGACTGTCCCCTCTATGGGGTTAGCTAAGGACTCCAGGGTAGGCTGACTCAGGGTATGCCAAGCTGATCAAAGGACACCTGTTGTACCTCATTTCTAAGCAAACTAAATGGAGTTTTAGAGAAATGCAATGCAAATTACAGCAACTCTGTACCAAAGTAATGTTCCTGAGGGTGGTGGTGGATATAAATCGGGGGCAAAATCTGCATCGCTGATGTGAAAATAAAAACTAATTTCGAAAATAAGATGCCAAACCATCCTAGCTGTGTTGAGCTTCCACATTCACTTCCCTCATCGCATGAGCCGTCAGCTTGCCTCTCCATCCTTCTCCCCTTCCCAGCACAGTGGAAGCTAATTTCTCTGTGCTTTGAGTAAATGCATGGCCCTGGTCAGGTCCTTCTCAGGTCCATGACCACTTCCAGTTCCTTCTGCATGCAGGAGCGAGGTGGCCTCTGATGTCAGTCACATTGCACTTTCCCTGTCCGAGATCATTCAGAGATAGTCTATTTTTCTCAGGTAAAGACCAACATTTTGGAAGGGGAAAATGGCTCAGTGAGTAAAGTGCTTTTCACGTAGAGATCTGAGTTCAGAGCTTCAGTACCCACGTGAAAGCTGGGCATAGCAGTAGCATTTGCCTGTAACCCTAGCGGTGGAGAACAGGTGAATTCTGGGGGCTTTGTGGCTAACCAGTCTAGGTGATCTTCAGGTTCTTTGTGAGAATTTGTCTTGAAAAACTAAAGTGGACAGCAATGAAGGAAGACACCAGTTGTCACTCTGGCTTCCACATGCATATGTGCTAGCAAGAGCATGTGCACACATATGCGCACACACAAGCACGCACACACACAAGACCAGCATTTCTTTTTATTTTTTTATTTATCTGTATCTGTGTGAACCTGCCTGAATCTACATGTATCATGTGCATGCAGATGCCTGCAGAGTTCAGAGGAGGTCCAAGTAGTTGTGGGCCATGCTGTATGAGTGCTGGGAACTGAAACTGGGTCCTCTGCAAGAATAGGAAGTACACTGAACTGCTGAGCCATCTCTCCTCCCAAAAGGCCAACATTTCAAGAAACACTGCATGGGTTTCCTGGTGTGCCTCTCTCTTCAGTCTTCAGCTTCCCCTGACTGCTCCCTCTCTTCTGTGTGGTTTGTCAGATAGCCCTGCTTCTTCCTGCACTGAACACATACTCTGCAGTCCCCTTTGCCAGCTCATCCCTCCCCTTCCTCTCATCTCTAGCCCTTGTTCTGCTCTCTGAGCATGTCCCCAGGTGGGATCAGGTCCTTGCATTTTTCACCCTTCTGGCATCCCATTTACTTCAGGATTGCAGAGGCGGAGCTCTACAGCCACATCTCCTGCTAGTTTACTAATTCCTTTAGGGAACGGACCATGTCTAATTGATTCCTAACGACACCCCAACACCTAGCTGAGTGCTGCCTATAGCAAGAATTCAGTAAATATATGGTGCCTAAAGAAGGAATAAAATAATAAATGCAGCCAGCAATGTTGCTAGCTTTCTGGCCCTCGAGGTAATATATTTTAATAGTATGGCTGCAGGATGCTAAAAGGTCACCTTAGGGATCAACAGTAAAGAGACACTGTGCCTGTTTAATTCTCTGATTTACTGCCAATGAGGATTCCAAGTGTAGGAATAACGGATGTGGAAAAACTCCCATCTCCACTGAGTGGAAATGGCCTGCTGCTCTGCATCTGAAGTTTGAATAGTCAGTCATTCTCAGGCAGCTTTTGAGTAGTGTCCCAATTCCACCATCATTTCTCCTCTGCTTCACAGGCATGCTCACATTCCTAGCTTTAGTTACGGTTATTTTGAGAGAGGATGTCAGTGCTGACAACTAGCACACTGAGCCCTTTATGATGGGTTACACAGGGCAGTCTCACTTCCTCTCTCCATGCTCTTGACTTCATGTCACTCATGGCCACGGCAAGGAAGGATGAGATACTATTTCCATTAGAGATGCATTAGAGGCTAGTATTTAGACCTGCTAATGTGGCTATCAGTTAAACATGAGTGCTTTTGTGGATATCTTGAGTGAATTGCTCTTTTCAATTAATCCTTCCATTTTCATATTGCTGCCATCAGTGACAGTGAGAGGGTTCTCATGTCATGAAACTGGTCTGCTAGCTGATAATATAACTATGAACAAGACAGCATAGTGATGCAGACCTGTGATTCTAAAACTTGGGAGAAAGACATGGGAAGATCAGGTGTTTAAGGCTAGATTCAGCTACATAGCGAGATTAAGGCCAGTCTGTACTTCATGAGACCCAGTCTCAAAAATAGCAAAAAACATCTACCCTGAAACCTCTACACTTATGGCTCATGGAGTGTCACAGAAGAGAGGATAGAAAGATTATAAGAGCCAGAGGAAAAGAAAGTTTGCTGCTAGATGATCCTTTCTAGACATGGTAGGTAAGCTGCACCCACAAAATATCTAGTGTCGTTGCTTAACAAGACTTGAATGATGGCCACACGAGCTGACATGACAGTGTAGACAGGGTTCCACATCTAGATGAAGAGCTGGGCAAAAGGATGTGGAGGGAGAGAGAATCAGTTTTCTCCAGGGATGAGCTTGCTGATAGGTTATCTAATCCCAAATGGTCAAAAATGGTCAGCATTAAACATCCTTCAACATATGTACACATGAGCACCACTAAATGGAGATTTTATGAAGAAGACAAAAAATTGAGAGGGAGAGTGAATAGGACGAGTGGAACTGATGCAAATACAGTACTCCTGTATGAAATTCTCAAAACAGAAAAAAACATAAACAAGAAGAACAAAAACCTGTAACTTGGCTTAATTATTGCCAAGAATGGAAGGGCAGGGACTGAGGCCACAGAGAGTGGGTTTTCAGTGGTGGTGGAGAGTAAAGGCAGGGTGTGTAGACAGAACATTCATAGATTCAGAAAAGGAGGGAAAAATTATGAGCAAATGAGGAACTTCCTGCCCTCCTGCGTTCTACTAGGAAAGACGGAGCAGGGTGCAGATGTGTCATATGTGAGTCAAGCTGTGTGCCGTGGAGCAAAATAAAAAACAACGAAAGACCAAGAATGGTGGAGGAGAGATGTTAAGTCACAGTGCTTCTCTCATTAGATGACTATTAAGCAGAGACCAGGAGGAAGTGAAAGAACAGTTCAGTGCCGGAAAAGCAAAGACAAAGACCCCACGGCAGGAGCAGTGTGCTTGTGCTTCAGACTTCCAATTTTTCAAGTCACTGTATGTAGGAAACATACAATGGGAAAGTAGGAGAAAGGCACACACTGCCACACGGGTCCGGCACGGGATTCACTCTAAAAATGGAACAGTGGATCAGGTGTGAGGAGATGGTTGGGTTTTGGTTGGATTTCCAGGGCTGAGCAAACATATCAGATGTAAGGGCGTGAGTAGGGGAAGAGCCTAGGAAGACCTTTTGACATTCTGCAGTAATGAAATCAGCTGGAATTTTCAAAAATTTTGACTGATGCACTCAGACTGTTTCATAACTGGCGCTGATTGCTGTGAACCTGAAAGCCACACAATGCCTTTGGTTTATGTAAATGCAAGGATCTTTGTAAATCCAGGATTCCAACTCAAACTGTGAACCAATGAAAAGGTACATTGATAGAAATGGATATGCACACATTTTTCAAAGCACACACTCATGAGATACACCCTCCTTTCTTCAGAACTGCCTTTCCCAGTACAGCAAGTATGTCTCAACTAGAATCGATTTATTGGAGTTTCTCAAGTAACTGAGCCTTAGAAAGTTCAGAAAGATGTAGCTTTCAGGATTCACAGCTTGGTAAGGTTGATGCTAAATTTCTTCTATGGGGAGCCTGTATACCATCTTCCACCATTATGTAAGCTAGAGATGAGGCTTTTGAGTCAGTACCCAGATTGATTTCTCCCTGTTTGTCCTACAGGGAGTGTCTTGTGTGTCTTCAGCAGTAGAATCTTACCATGAGATTCTGATGAGTAATCAAGAACAGGAGCAATGATGAGTATTGTTTGAGGGTCTATGGGACCCCCTTGTCCTTTTAAAGAGGAAGTCCATTCCTGACATTGGGCTTTAACTGCAAGCCTGTGCTGTCTAACAGGGGCAGTGACTTATTATTACAGGTAACTCCTTTAAATATCTTTTTATGGGACTGGAGAGGTGGGTTAGGGTTAACAGTTAAGAGCACTGGTTGCTCTTATAGAGAACCCAGGTTCGATTCCCAACACCCACATGTCCACTAACCACCATCTGTAAATTCAGTTCTAGGGGATCTAATGCCTTCTTCTTATCCAAGGATTGTAAATGTTTTCATGTTGAAATTCTGTCAACAGTTGTATTAACTATGCTCATGAATTCTTACAGGATCAATTTACATCTTTATAATTAGAGGGCCATTATTACTGCATCAACTTTCCAAGACTATTCATAAGAACCAACTTTCAGTTTTCAAGAAATCTTGGTTTGCTGACATTTAGATAAAAAATTAGTCCCACCACAACGAGCCCCTGAGGGTATACTCCAATAGTTAAATTAGGTATATTATGAAGAATCACCCTGAAGAGAGAAGCCAATTAATTAAATTGTCCACATCTCAGGAAGAGGGGAGGTAAAACCACAACTGAAATCATGCTCTTTAGTAGATATTAGCAAAATACGTAATCCTCTAAAGTAAGTACTTTTGTCATAAATATGACTGAGGCTCAAGGAAAGCCAAACTTGTCAGACCAAAAGTCACAAACCTAGTGGGTGACTGTCCTGATCATCCAGGTTTAGATTTCTGCTAGTTTGCATATGCTCTTGCTCTCTCTGGGCACATAAACAGTTGTATGCTTGTATTTCCTAGCCACATACTCTCTTGCCAGCACAATAACAATGTTATTTTATTTTATTCTCTCCAAAGTAGAAGAGAAGTACAATGTGGGGCCTGGGCTTTCACAGAAATGCTGTTAGATCCTACATTAGAGGCTCATATTCAGTGTTGTTCTGTCAGAGAGTAGGAAAGACTTGATCTTTTGTTATACTGATGAATAATTTTACTTTTTCATCGTCTAGAGATTGGCTGTTCTGTGTGCATTTCTTTGTATTTTTCTGTTTTTGTAACTGTTAGTTAACGTGTATATATACAATATTCTACTAACTTAGAAATTCATCAGGTATCATAAACTTGTATTATTAAGGTCATATCCCTTTCAAAGCAAAACTGAAAAAGCTGTATCCAATTAAAATTGATGTGATTTGTTTAAGAGAAGGAAAAAATTAATTTCCCGGGGAAGACACTCTTGAATGTTCATGTGTTCAAATTTTGTTAGGTACAAGAGCTTTTAAACAAGAAAGCCCTCTAGCCAGCCTAAAGCCATAGTTTGAAAGGGATGTGCATTGGGATATTGCTTTTTGAACTAAACTCAAGTTTTCAGATTATCTTGAGTCCATTAAATTTAGAAGACAGGTGAGACTAACTTCACGAAGCCCCATGGCCAGCCCAAGGCTCAGTGGATGTGTACTTTCAACCCTTAATTTAAAGCACAATGATGAATACTTTGGACTCATGACTGGGATTGCTTTCACAATGTAATGATCTACTTCCTTGGATATGTGAGTGAACTAATCATTTTAATCATTGATCCTGAAGTTTTGTGTAAGAGTCATTGTTTTCAATCACCCATCTTGGTCACTGTATAATTCAAGGATATTTCTCAATTTCAGATTATAGAAAAAAAGGCAGAACCAAGTAATTATCATGGTCTAAATTACATTTGTGGGTGGATCTGGAATTCTGAGGCTACAAGGAAAATATTTAATGGCAGTAATTTCCCAGTGACTTCAAGCTTTAAGTGAAAATGAAAGTGAAGCTTGGAATTCAGCTGGTACCCAAGCTGTTCTGGACGATGAGGGTACTGAGCGTATGGACTCCATCACTTTTTAAACATAAGCCATGACTTGGCCCAGCCTCTGAACAACAAATTGAATCCTTTAATCAACTTTGGCCATATATATATATATATATATATATATATATATATATATATATATGAATGAAAACCAATGAAGGAACAGAGTTCAATTCCTGACACAAACAAGACTGGACACATTAAATAAAAGAGTCACTGGATGTGTATGTTTGGGGGTGTTGGACACATACACATGTTCTTTGATCTAAGGAACAGACTTTTTTCAATTATATGTAAAATAAAACACAAGTATCTTTAGGGAAGAAATTATATTTAATTGACCTTTCATATAAAATATAGTTATATAGTTGTATAGAATATAGTTGCATCTTCTAGATATTTCCCTGTGCCATTTCCAAGCAAGCAGATGTTTGCTGCTCCCTGCCCTGTTCAGACATTCTGGAGTTGTGGCAGGGTGTGAATATCACATATTCAAGGTGTCTGGGAATTGAGTTAATATTTTCACATAATGCCAGTTGTCACCAAAATATACAGACTGATAAGTTGCTATTTTTCAAGATAAACTAGGAGTCATATAGCTTACTTCTTCCAAAAGGTTTCTTACAGGATTGGAAGAATGAATGCCCTGCCCAGTCTGTGAATTGTCCCAAGGACCATTTCTCTATAAAGTTTGTGTAGAGAGACTTGAGATAGATTTGTAAACTTTCATCACCTATATAGCTTTTCATAATTAAAAAAATTAAATGTTGGTTTATAATTTAATGTGCATTCAGGTCTGTATGCTTGTGGGGGGATACATATGTGTATGTGTGCAGGTGCATGTAGAGGCAAGAGAAGAGCCTGCATTGCCATTCCTCAGTCACTTGGCACCTTTTCTTTTAGACAGGATCTCTCATTAGCTTGGGACTCACCAAATAGGTGGCTGTCCAGTGACTGAGATCCATCTAATTCCACCTTCCCTTTATTGGGATTACAAGCATGAACCACCCTGCTGGGACATTTTAAAAAATGTGAGTTCTGGGGATTGACTTCTGGCAGTGTTTGCAAAGCAAACACTTTATTAGCTTATTCATTTCCCCAGCCCAATAACATTAAAATCGCAGATACTTGGATGTAATGCTTGTCACACATGGATCAAAATGCATTTCAGGGTGCTTCCACAGGAAAGGTGCTGCACGTTTTCTGTAAAATGTCATAACAGTTTCTACAACAAGGTTGAGGTTGTTAATGACAGCGGGGTTGTAGAGATTCCTGTGGATCAGTAGACTTGCAAACTAAAAATAGGCTGTGATTTGACCTATCCCCACACAACACTCAGCTAAAGAAGAGGCTGTTTTGATTCCCACAATCAAGTATCTGAAAAAGTCAAGTTCTTTCAAGTAGGTGCCTTCAAGTATCTGTTGCATAGAGCTTTAAAAAAGAAAGCAAATTTGCCATTTGCATCCAAGCAGGTACACTTAGCACACAGCAAATGTTTATCCCTGTGAGAAGTCATCCTTCATCCCATGCCCATTTGGAGAAGAGACCCAAGTATCCTCCTGCCTTTCAGTGTCTGCTGTGAAGGGTGAAGCATTCCCACTTCATGAAGTCCAGAACTGAATGAGCCAAAACTACAGTCTCAGACCTTGAGACTGGGCACATTCCTGAAGAAGTCACTGCAGATGTGGCCGGAGCTCAGGCAGGGCTGGGATATCCTGACTGTTGTGGCACGTTCCAAACCTGTGGCACGTTCCAAACCTGACTGTTGTGGCACTTTCCTGTAGAAATGAAGGATTGGAGGAGTGTGGGAGGGGGAAGGTGTGACAAGAGAGCGAAGAAAGTGGGGCTTTTGCTGACCACTGTATCCCACAGGGATCGAGTTCCGAGGTCAAACCCGCAGATGTTCCTCTGCCCTTCACTTTTGCCCCAGGACCATTGTCCCCTCTCCTTCTGCCTAGATTTCGACCTTTGATGTTTCTCTCTGTGGTCCTGCCACCACCCTTCAAGTGGACAGTTCATGGACTTACAGGTTTCAGTGCCCTGCATTTCTCCAGGCATTGATTATGGCATTGCCAATTATGTTCTTCCTGATTGTTTTGAATGAGGAAATATAATTTCTAATGAATTCTCTCTGTTGGCTTTTCACCTGGGAGTTTGAGCTAACAGTTCTTCTTCTCAAAATCAAAACAATTTAACTGCCTCCCGGTCATTAACTAGAGTTTGGAGAAAGGGTTTCTGTCTCAACAGTATCTATAAATGGTTGCCTCAGAGGTTCAAAGAGGACAAAAGAAACTGATGTCATTTGTGCAAGAGGTTCTGTGACTTAAAAAAAAAAAAAAAAAAGAGTCCAGGTGTAATAGGTGTAATAGAGGCACTGAAGCTACTATT
Organism: Eospalax fontanierii; assembly: GCA_035773235.1. Lineage (NCBI taxonomy): Eukaryota > Metazoa > Chordata > Mammalia > Rodentia > Spalacidae > Eospalax > Eospalax fontanierii. The sequence goes on along the minus strand of CM069547.1, from coordinate 44,074,941 downwards.
TCTTTAGCCCGACTTGGAAAGCAACCCTGTGAAATGAAAATTTCTATTACTAGTTTCCCCAGAAGGTAGAAAGAAGTTAAGTGTGGCTTTCATTTTCACATAGCTGTTTGTAATTTCCCACCCATCTCTTCCATCACTTTCCAAAGAACGAACACTTTGTTTTGATCAAGGAAACTGACAACTTTTCAGGAACTTAGCATGCCCATAGATCTCCTGGCATAATTTGTAGTGCCTCTGATTACTTTCCATTCTGAGACAACGTGGTTACTGATCAAAATTTCAAAGAAATTTACTGTTTCTATTTTGATTGAGAATACAACACGGGTCATTACAAAGGTTACAAAAGATTGAAGTGTCTAGTGAGGAAATATGAACTGTCAACAATAAGGTGTTCTGGCCTCTGTTGACATTGCACATTGAAAATTCTCTGTGATGGGCAGCCTTCCTGTGCAGAGGGAACGGAGCTGGAGACTGTGGCCAGTAGAGGCCAATAGCACCCTTGCTCTGTTATGATACAGGGAAACAGTCAAAGCATTTCAACTATCCCCTGGGTGACAAAATGATCCCATCTGAGAACCGCTCTTGACAATCTTTATATTAAGTAAACATATTCATTGTAAAATTCAAATAATTGACACAGTATGACACATGTATGTTAGTGAATCTGGAAAACACATTATTTAACATGAATAAATGAATGGACCGAGTAGCAGAAGAAACAGATGACGTTGTGTGTGTGTGTCTGTGTTTATTTCTGTGTTTATGTATGTGTGAGTGTGGATGCATGCCTGCCATGATCTGAGTGTGGAGTTCAGACACAGCTTTCAGGAGTCACTTTGCTCCTTCCACTGTGGGTCATGGGGATGAAAGTGAGGTCATCGAGCTAGCACAGCAAGTACCATATAACCTACTGAGCCATGTTGCTGGACCAAGTTTTGTTTTTCACTGAAATTACTGTTACTTAAAAGTCTCATCAGTTTATATTCCATGGTTATTTGCTGATAACCTCTTGTCTCAAAATTCTTCCACTGTGACTTCTAATGCTGCCACCAATGTAAAATAAATAAAATTACAGGAATCTGAGTCTATGTCCAGAAAAGGACACTGTCTCTCATTAAGAGTTTATCATTGGTTTCTTTTTTACTGAGGCAGGTGGATCCCATCAAAGAGGACAGAAACAGGTGAGTAGATAGAAACACACTGGGAGCCATGCACATAAGGCACACAAGAAGAAGACAAGGTCTATTGCATGCACATCCCCCACAAAATTCAGGGGTAATTATTCAGTGAGGTCCCAAGACAAAATTTTTTGTTCAGTAAATGCTTATTAGCCTAGAGTTAAATCTGATTTGGAATTTTTCTCTAATGTGGCCTAGGCTCAGCCTATCTCCATAACCTTAGCTTTCATTTTATTTCTTAAAAAGGAAGAAACATGTCTACACAGTTAACAGATTTTCAACAAATCTTAACTTCTGTTATTTACTGAGACGATATCTTTCCCTGGTTCCCTGGTGACCTGCTGACAATAGCAATAATAATAATAATAATAGTAATAGCTATCATTATTAATGAAAAGATAACACTATTGCTTAGCAGTTAAGGAGAACTATGTGCTGTAGATCAAATAAACTTGAGACATCTGAGATGAGGACAGCCACAAAGGGAGATCATGTTCCCTGGGGTCCTGGTCCTGCACCTGTACTTGAGGTACTTCTCTACTGCTTGAGAAGGTGGACAGGTGTTTTCAAGTAAGTGTGATGGAGCATAACAGGGAATACATACTGTCTCCAGAGCATCAATATTCAGGATATAAAAGGTACAGAGCTTTGCTTCCTGTTCAAAGTGTGGCCACTGGACCGTCAGCGTCAGCTTTGCCTGGGCCCTGATTATAAACTGAGAGACTCAGACTCACTCCTTACTTCAGTCTGCATTTGCACAGGATTCCCATTTGATTCCTGTGACAATCATATCTACAAAATACTGTTGTATGAAGCATTTTCCAAAATGTATTCCAGTAAGATGCCGTATCCAAGATTACAGAGTGAATGTACACCATGAAGAATCCCTAAAACTATGCCACATTTGGGAGATACCCCTTGGCAGACACCCCTTGCCTCCCACCCCCACCCTCAGTGTTCATGAACAAACACTTAGAAACATATTGTGAGATGTTCCAAAGTGCATTAGGCCTTGAAGGTGGGAGAAGAGGCTCGAATTTCACATGTTGCAATTAAAAAGTGATTATAGAAAGTAAGGGGCTGGAGCTGGAGAAATGGCTCCGCTGTTAAGAACTGCTCTTGAAGAGGACCAGATTTCAGATCCTAGTAGCAAGATGGCAGCTAGCAACTACCTGTAACTCTAGTTCCAGAGGTCCAAGGCCCTCTTATGTCTTCCATGAACAGGGCACACATATGTGCACTTACACACATGTGGGAAAAACACTAATACACATAAAATAAAACTAAGAAAAAAATTTTAAAAAAAAATTAAAGGATGGATAATGTTTCCAATGATTTCTTTGGATCACCCTTAGTGTTTTTAGGTGCAAAATATGCATAAATATTCAAATATCACAGTAATCAGAATGTTAAAAATTACCCTGTAAAGGGAAGTCCAAAAATTCATAATTACTCTCGCATCAATGCTTACTTACCATCTATGCTGGTGAGTTTCAAGGATCGACTTGGCACAATCCAACAGAGTCTTAAATGAGGAATTATACAGGTTGGGTTGGCCTGTGAGCAGTTCTGTAGAACATACTCTTGACTGTTAATTGGTGTAGGAAGGCCCAGTCCATTTTATGCCACAATATTCCCTAGCATGGGGCCCTGAACAGTGTATGAGAGGTGAAATCTAGCTGAGAGCAAGCAAGGAAGTGAGATGCGTTCATTTCTCTCTGCTCTTGACCGTAAATGTAGACCAGCTGTCAAGCTCCTGGAATCATGAACCGAAATAAATCATTTTTCCCTAAGTTCTTTTTTTTTTGGTCAGGGTCTTTTATCACAGCAACAGAAATGAAACTAGAACTCTGAGTATAATTATTTATTTAAATATTATCTCTCTTTTGTCTGGCATTTGTTTCAGATCTGCTTGTTACTATGTGGAAAATTCTGCTTTAAAGTTATTGTATTCACTTGCTAGAACTGCAATACACTGTATTTCTTAGACAACAGAACTTCATTTTCTCACCTGTCCAGGCACTAGAAATCCAAGATCAGGGTATTAGTAGGTATGGTTTGCAGATGGCACTGGCTTGTGTGTCCTCATCTGGACTTTCTTCATTGCTTGCACATCCCTAGAGTCTCATTTTGTGTCCAAGGTTCTTCCTATATGGCCACCAGTCCGATTTGATCAGAACTGCCCTCAGTGACTTCATTTTAAGTGAACCCCTTCCTTAAAGATTCTAGCTCTAAATACACAAACAGTTTGTGGTACAGGGGCAGGGGGTGGTAGTTTATCCACACAGTTTGGCTCCCAACTAATGCAAATTTCAAGAAATAACTTTTTTGATATTTCTGCTTTGAATTTGGTACATTTTAATTTTTGTCCATTGCATATGAACATGTTTATATAACTCAGACACGTACTTTAAAGTGGTCCGGTTTCCCATGAATTCTTTTTCTAATCATAAAATTTGATCAGATAAAGCCATTCTCATGCAAGTATATGAGTAACTCGGAAACTCCCTCCTACATGCTCTCCCCTTCCCTGAGGTGCTCTAGTCCCCATCACTCCCTTAGTTCATACTATCTGTACTATATGATTCTGTGTATCTATATAAAATATAGGTCCTGGGGCTGGAGAGCTAGCTCAGCAGCTGAGAGCTCCTAGTGCTCTTAGAGAAGCCCAGAGTTCAGTTCTCAGCATTCACCTTGTGTGGCTCATTACCTCCTATAACTCCAGCTCCAGGAGATCTAACACATGCACAGACATACACATATACACATAATTAAAATAAACTATTATAAATGAGGGGAAACATGATGTTTGTCTTCCCAAGACTGACTTAATTCTCTGACAGGTCTTCACGTCTGAAGAAAAAAATCCTCACTCTTTCCAAGTATATTGCAGAGCACAAACCCAAGTACATCAAGTGGATCTTCAAACACTGAAGTCTGGTTAAGGTAGCAGAGTCGGTAATGATCCAGTAAGTTAGTCTTCATCTAGCCCACCACTTGTGTCTGGGAACAGAGCACCCTCAGGCTTCACGTTTGCTGTGGTGTATTCAGCAAAGCCTATGTATTTCCCTTTAAGGACTGGTCACTATGTCTTACGCATGAGGACATTATCATTTTGGGTTTTGTTTTGTTTCTACCATGTATTTCTTTTGTTAATGTATTCTTTCCCATTTTCATGAATATTATTTACTTTGATCTTATTCGCGCCTCTTTTCCCTCCCCCCATTCCTGAGTCTGCATCCACCTTTCCTGCAACCCTCTTCCATCTTCGGCCATTAAACTTCTCTTTTCCCTCCTTTTCAAAATATGCTATTTGGAATCAGAATGGTCTTTTAGAGGATGGAGAGATAGCTTATCAGTTGAAAGTGTGTACTGCTCTTGCAGAGGAACTGATACTGGCTCCTAGTACCCATGTGGGACAGCTACCTACCACCTGCCACTCTAACTCCAGGGGCAGGACACTGTCTTCTGACCTCTGCAGGTACCTGAACTCAAGTACACATAACCTACCACATCATACACATGAACATGTCAGAATTAAAAAGAAGGTAATCTCTTAGCAGATGAAACCCACAGATGCCCTATTCACCAAAAGCGCTCAGATAAGGCGAGGTGGAAGCCTCATCCCGCTTTCCTTTTGTGCTTTCCCTGGGGAATGCCATTTCCTAGCCTGAGTCACTGTCATCCTCCAGTCTGCCTATCCCTGCTAATGCTGTTACTTCTGCTGCTGCTGCTGGGAGTATGTATTTTTTAAATCCCTTTTCCTTTTTGATAATAAAATATTCACTGGAAATTATATGAGTAAATACAGTATAGCAGGAGTCGGGAGAGGGAACAGTAATGATACTGAATATGCCATGGAATTACGAGCCAGACGCTCCCAAGTCTAAATAATTTCTTGACTACTTAGGGCCCTTTGCCAGCTGCGTCTTCTGCAGCCAGGGTATCTTATTATAGGCAGTGCTTTATCTTGCTGACAATGACAATCAGGAAAACTTCATCATCAATTTATTTTTCACTTCCATTGATGAATTTTAATTTTAAGATATTTGTGGAAAGCGTGGTTTTATGAATAAATGAAGCATTGTATACAGCAGCTCTGTGTGCTTGACAGTAACATACAGTCTTCCCATGGCATAATTACATTTCGTATTTTCATGTCATTCACAAACACTTTCAGCCATATCTACTAGGTTCCTGAAACTGCTCAGGAGGCTACAGATGAATCGCTTTCCCAAGAAACACTGTCACTTGGCTCCTCCCTGTTAACTGACTTGATTCTAGAAGCGAAATGACCACACTTCTGATTTCAGACAGGATTTACTGAGCACTGCTCTGAATGCAAGCTATGCTGCTGAACAGAACAAAGATCACTATCCTTGAGGACCTTGGTTGGGAAGCAAGAAAATATGATGCCCTTTTAAGGACATTTAAAAAAGGCTTAGACTTAGTCAAGTAAAAGATGTTTCTGTCTCTGCTGAACCTATGCCGTATTGAGCTGATTGGCATGCCTTCTTTGATGCACACATGTGCAACTGTACTCAAGATAGTTCACAATCAGTGCAAAATTAGCACTTCTGTTTGAGGAATGTTGTTTAAAGGCTTTGCTGTAGATCCCTGTAAATCCAGACCTCTACTATTCAAGAAGGTTGGGGAAAGGAAGATGGATCTTCACAGGGGAATCAGTTGTCCAGATGAACAGCCAAATGGATGCACTGGGCAATTTGTGGCCAGTGTGCTGATCAAACTCCTTCTTGTGAGAGTGGTTCCATCTATCCTGTGATTGCCAATTGCTTCAAGTAGCTGGAGTCTACTCAGCCAGTCTGCGTAATACTTGATAATAGATGCCTCTCAATGACTGTAGATCTAAAATACTGTAGAGCCCGTTTTCCTTTATCTTCACATTGAGAGTTCTAGAGTTCATGGTACCTGTATTGCCTCCCAGTACCTTTACTGTGGGATTGAAACTTTTGAAGTGACCACTCCCTGGAAATACCCCACTATTTGTGGATGGCAGGAACGTGGTTATGGACAAGCCCAACAGGCATTAGTTTGTTAAGCTTCCTTAAAATAACATATATCACTCTATTGATGAAAGAATGTCCATTTAGATTTCTCCAACTATGCCCAAGTAAATCCTACCTGAAGACAGAGAGAATATTTGTGAACCATGTGGAAATTGGTATAACAGGCACAATTTTGAAGTTTCTGTCTCTTATGAAACTTTAAGAAAAATTGTAGAAATTTCCTTTTGCTATCTGATGAAGTGTTCTTCTGTCTGTCAAGACCAGATATCTGATTTCTTTGTTAAAGTTCCTCATTTTTCAGGGAGAATAGGACAAATTTGTGGAAATATTTGAAGCTGAAGAAATTAAGTTTAAGGTCAACACAAATGAATCATACTTAGTTTTGTTGACAGCACACTCAGTATGCATTAATAGTGATACGATTCTTGCAGCTCACGTTAGGTTGAAAGAAAATGTAGCCTTGTCTTAGCAAGATGGATTAAAAAGTTGCTATTCTTTTACTGTAGACAATACTTTGTGTTTTGATCTCCATAACCTCTTTTCTTCAATGCCATGATAATAAGATTTATGACTTATAAGTAGGGATCAGGAGGTAGAAATGTGTAATAAATATTACATAATAGACAAGTAACATTTATAAAGAAGTGGAATAGAGCTTAGGAGGCCGATGGATATCCAGGGTTACACAAGAAGTAAGCTGAGCTCAAGGATCATATAAGGTGAGAGAAGTCAAGATGTCTAATGTCCGATTCAGACAAGCAGGAGATAGAGCTTTCATTCAGGGGTACTGGAGAGCAAGAGACACCCACATGAGTTTTGTTACTATTGCAGAATCTGGAAACCAGTGCTTGCAGGTTTCATATGATATACCAGATACAAATTAAGTGACCCAAGGCATTGTTTCAGTGAAAATGCTTACTTGTTTTTAACCAACTAGATATCCATGTTTAAGCTCAAGGCTTTAACAGCACCATAAAAAATGACTAATTTTTAAAAAGAGAATAATGGTACCTCAATCTTCAAAGATAATAATAATTTATATTTAAATTTGTTAGCTAAATACAAGTGATCTTTGTTGGTTTAGCACAGAGGCTGATCTCTGTGGGTAACATAGCCACAAAGAAGCACACATCTAGCTCAACAAGTCTCAATGTCTCTTCAGTGCAGTTATCACTGAGGGCACAGAATGGAAAAGGGGATGTTTCCTGGCAAAAATTTCCTTAAAATTCTTACAAATAATCTCTTTCTTTCCTCCAACACTTTAAAATAATACAGTCTTTTCTGACATGATACGGCAGGTAGTAGAAGGCCTGGCTTGAATCTTTGTTCTGCCACTTGTCATTCGGGCTTTCCTTAAGTGGCTTAAGCTTTTGATAAGTCAGTTTGCTCATTTTAGAAGAGGACTATAAATGGAGTATTCAGATATAAGCACAGGATGACTTATTGTCATCAAACCTGGACAAACCTGGACTAGGACTGGCACAATGTAAACTCTACTGAGGAACGTTTGCTGTAGTTATTGTTAGATGTAGAACCTGATCCTTTTTGGCCCCTGTTCCTAATTTCCTCTCCTCATTTTCTTATCTTTATCTGGTCTTTATCCATGGCTTTTTCATTTCTCCTTGTGGAAGAAGATTGCCTGCTCAGAAGGTAGGAGAGTGAAATATATAGAATGCTCAATGCTTACTGTGTTACTCACACATTGTCAAAGCCTATATATTAGTCAGGGATCACTAGAGGAACAGAATTGACAGTATATCTATCTATCTATCTATCTATCTATCTATCTATCTATCTATCTATCTATAGATAGATATAGATATAGATAGATATATATATGTTTAATAAATATATAGAATTTATTAACTCAGCTTATGTTAAAATAGTAACAGTTGTTTCATTCCAAGAGGCTGAGAACCCTGTAGCTTCTCAGTCTATAATGTTCAACCATCCCAATCTGGACTGAAAACCTAGAGGGTCTTTGAAGCACCGTTGGTCCTTAGTCAGCGATGGAAACCTGGATTTCCTGGATGTCCTGATATCAGTGAAGGAATCATCTGAGCAGCAACAGGATAAATCAACTCAGTGGCAAAAGGCAAGGTCAAATGAGCAAAGATTGAACAATCATCTTTCTGCCATACCTTTTAATTCGTGATGCCATCAGGAATCCCTGCCCTCATTTGGGGTAAGTCTTCTCATATCAGTCAAGGCAATCAGACAGTTCTTTAGATGAAGTTCCATACTTAGGTGATTCTAAATGTGGCAAGTAGACATTAAAACCAACCATCATTCATATGACCAACATGCATTGTCATCATTAATAACCTCAACTATTATGTCTAAAACTATAAGAATGACTACCTAGGAAATCTCCCTCTGGCTACCATCAGTCAAAGAGTTCTCAAACTGTCATTTAGGGATCTAACTATTTCCTGATCAAAGGCATCTCATCTTATTTAACAGTGTCTGTACCCTTCCTATATGAGACTAATGTCAAGATTTAAAACAATTTTTGAGTACAAATTTTGAGTAGATCTTATGCTTTTACTACATTTTAAAACTTAATATCAGAGCTGAACCCGAGAGGATAAATTGTAGATTTTGTAGAAATATGAAAACAGACTTGACTATGTCAGGCATATCATCAAAAGTCCACATATCCAGTAAGTATTAGACTCAGATTTCAAACTCTGGTCAATCTGAATCATAAGGCATTTCTAATAAGTTTTCTTCCTTCCCATGGCATCCTGGTTATTTTTAACAGTCAACCTGACATGACCTAGAATCACCAAAGGAGTCTCATTTGAGGGATTGTCTAGATAAAAGTGGCGTGTGTGTGTGTGTGTGTCCATCCATAGGGGACTGACTAGATTGTGAATTAAAGTGAAAAGACCCACTCTGAATATGGGTGGCACCATATCATGGGTCAGGCCTTGGACTGTAGTAGCTTCCTGTCTCCCGTTCCTGCTTGACTTCCTTGAAGTGACAGACTGTTATCTGGAATTGTAAGTCAAATAAACCCTTTTGTTCCTTATGCTGTTTTGTCAGGGTATTTACCACAGCAACAGAAATCAAACTGGAATACGTGGTACTGAAGTGATTCCATGCTTCACCAGCCTCTTAATGCTGTAGCTTGAGTTATTCCCACCGCTACTCCGAGGTTAAGTGATTATTCTCTGAATGTTAGTGTAGTAGGTGGTGGACTTCACATCTCTTTGGAAAACTCTGTTCATGGATGGAGTTAGAAACAAATCTCATTTCCTTAGTAAGGACATACATTAAATTTTGTGTAACACCATTGAGATGCCTGATTTCCACTTTGAAAGCTATGCCTTGTTAGCTGTATAACTTTTGGAAAGCTGTTTCAACTCCTTTGTGTTTCAAGTTCCTGGCCTGCAATATAAGACTAATGACTGTAATTGCTTCCAATGGCTTTGTAATAAGTGAAGGATATCATCTGAATCCTTAGAATGTTTTGTTTGCCACATAGCAAATGTTCTATGAACTTCATCATCATCATTTTCATTATTACATATTTCTGTATTCTCATAGGTGTTGCCATTTTGGAAGATATAGCCTAGGGTTATATTTCTCTTAATTATATCCCCAGCCAGAGAATAAGTCAGGGAAGCCCAAAGTTTTTGATACATATTTTTGCTGATTAAGGACAAAAAGAATACTGGTCCTGCAGGCGGCTTTCAGGAAGAGAGATGGCATTGTCTCTCCTGGCTCTGTGCCTGAGGACCTTAGAGGACTGACTTCAGGAGGACTGGTTCTTCCTTGTTGCAGGATCATTCAGATGGGAGTAGCAATTTTTTTTCATTCTCTATCATATGTCTTCCTTCCTATGACCTATCCTGTTATTACTGGTTCATCAGACCATTTCCCCAAGCCTTAGCCTTTCTAATGATTTCTGTTAGACCTGGTTTGGGAAATAATACAGTAATGTGGTCAGTGGGCATGAATTCACCCGACTCTCTCAGATCTCAGTTAACTGATATGCACTTTTTGAAAGGTAGATCAGATGGCAAGATCAGTAGATTTAGTGGCTTGTTTCATTGCTATCATCTAGAATACATCTAGAACCTCTCCAGGATCATAGTGTAAATGTAACCACTCCAGACCAGCTGAAGGCACTTAGCAAGTGCTCCTAATTTGCTCACTCTTGAAGCACTCTAATCCTCACATCCAGTAGAACTCTACCTTCATCTTGCTTTACTTTCGAATAGCTATCCTACTTGTTTCTGGGGAGCTTCCATGTCTTTGAAGTGTGCTCAGTTGGGGGATGGACTTTGTTTTCTTTTGTCAGTTCATTTCCTTCTGTTCTAAGGATATTTTAACATCTTCCTCACAGGACAGCCTGCCAAACACAACTGTAAGTGGTTCCAGAGAAAGTCTTAAACTAGGACTTTTCACTGTTGTCTTCATTACTGTCTTCTGTCTCCCTATTTAATTAGTTTCCAGATATTTCAGAACTTAAAACAGAGTGACCTTAGCTGTGATGGTAATACACAAATCAGAACTTTTCTATCCTACCACCTTAGTATATCCAGCTCATGCTGGGAAAATGCACCAAGGGACTGAAATGAACATCTTTCCCTTAGATCTTCTTCGGGACCTGCCATGGGTGGTGTGATGAATTTGTGGTGCTACAGTGTTAATACCCAAGTAAAATATAGGCAGTTTTTCTGTGGGAACAAAGTCCATTTAGCCAATAACCTGTGCTTAGGCCTGTAACAACACAATTGCTATTCTTTAGTCTTAGCAACATTCTCTGCTTATGTAAGCTCGCAGAGCAGTAACAGAGTCTGAAGGAGCCTTCTTCGCCACAATGTGGTAAGCTGGCTTTGGAATGAACACATGCAGTTTTCAGTCAGTCCATAATAGGATTAATTCAAACTGACAAAGTAAGGAAATTAATTTTTTTAGGCTTCCATTCATTTACTTTCTTTTATTAGTCCATCAAAAATATTTATTTAGCTTAGACTAGGATCAAAGCAGAAACAATAAGCTTAAGATAGGACTTTTTCTTTTATCATTTGCTGTTTACTTGGGAGTGACAAAGTGAACATCCCTGGTCCAATAGAAAATGCACATAACTTAGAATCAAGAGACTTATGGACTTGTCACAGTTGGTTGAGTAGTGCAATATTATGGTTAAGTGATGATGTCCTGAAATTGGGCCTCAGGAGCTGTAAAATCAAGCACTATCAGTAATGAGCTGTGGGACCTTGGAAAAATCCCCAAATTGATCCCATTGCATCAATTTTTCTCATCTGTAAATAACAGTGCCGAACTCAGCTGATGATTGAGAACTTAAAGTTGGGATTCAGCTGGCATTATATTCAGGACACAGTATTATGAGATATTTTACTAGTTGATATTTCTGGGAAGTTCTTGAAAGCCTTTGGGAAAGAAGAGATACCAGTCATGTGTGCTTCCAGAGTTTCAGACATTGATGATGTTATCATATGTGTGGTTTTTATCTTGTTTATGCGTCCATGTGTGTGCACATGTGCATGCATAGGCCATGGTGCATACATGTGAAAAACAAATGTTGGCCTTTCTACATTGGGTATGTTTCTCAATCAAACTCATTTTAATTGAATTGTGTGCATTTCATATAGTAAATCTTAATCATATGTACACCGTCTCCCCCACCTGCGCCTCCCACACCACCCCCACTAGATTTCATGCTTTCTGTTACATATGCTAAGGCCTATTGAATCAAACCTAGATATAACTCAGTACAAGTTCATCCACTGGAGTCTAGTCAGCCTTTCTAGAGTCACTCCCTTAAAGAAGATCAAATCTCCCTCCCCTAGAATAATCAGTTTCCAACAGTTTCTATGCTAAGATTGGGGTCTGCTGCTCATTTCCCCAGTTTTGTGCTGGATTTTTGTCAGATGAGTGTGCATGGGTCTTGTGCACGCTGTCACCATTGTTGCAAGTTCATATGAGCAGGTTCCCAGAGTCCTCCAAGCCTCTGTATCCTTATAGTCATATGCCAACCCTGGCTCTTATAAACTTTCCACTCCTGCTTCCACAATAGTCCCTACGCCATGACTGAGTGAGTTTTAATTTAGGAGTCTTGTCTAGGGACACGCACAGTGCAGTCTCTTATGCTCTGCACCTTGACAAGCTGTGGCCTTCTGTGTGCATCTTATTGTTGCGTGAGAAAGCTTCACTGGTGAGAGTTGAGTGGTGCGTTGGTATTCTCTCTACATCCTGTTCTGCCATGTTCTGTGAACCCTAAAGTACAGAGGTTCCATGATAGATGTACCAGTGCTGAGTGCCTCTCAAACATATTCTCTGGGTTTTGGCTTCAGTTGTGGAACTCTGTAGTAGCCTCCATTTGTTGCAAAAAGAAGTTTCTTTGATGAGTTATATACTTGTTTGTAAATATAAGGATCCATATATAGCATACAGTAAGAAATTACATTTGTTTAGGACTATGACAAAGGTAGGATTTTCTCTACGATCTAGGACCTCTTCAACCATGCGATTTCACTATGTTTACAGCGCCACACGTGAGTTCTCTATCGCCGAGAGGACCTTAAGCCCGGTTACATAGCTGTTGATTATTCCCCGGATAAAAGTGCCACCACTGTTATAGTTTGTTTTGCTGCTCATTGTTCTGGTTATCGGGCTTTAAATCTGGCGTTGAGCTGTTGATTGATTTTTATCCCTTAGCGGTTTGTATAGTGTCCTCTAGAACTATGAGAGATGGTCATGTATTGTGTGCTTCCTCAGTTTCAGACACTGAGACGGATATTATCTGGGTGCTTCTCCTTGCTTATGTGTTCCTGTGTCTGCACACGTACATGCATGTGAAACCCACAGGTTGGCATCTCTGCATTCATTGTCTTCCTCTGACAAATTCTATCTTACTTTCTTAAAGTATTTTATTTTTACGTATATGAGTGTTTTCCAGGCATGTATATAAGTGGACCACATGTGTGCAATGCCTGTGGAGGCAAGAAGAAGGCGTCAGATCCTCTGGAACTGGAGTTACAGGTTATTGTTAGCTGCCAGGAGGGTGCTGAGAACAAAACCCAGGTCTTCTGCAAGAGCACCCAGTGCTCCTAACTGCTGAACCATATCTCCGGCCCCATCCATCTTGTTTTGGTCAGAGAGGGTCCCTCTTTGAATGTTGCACTTGCCAGCTGAGCTAGATTGGCTAACTAGTAAACCCCAGAGATTCTCTGCCACCTCAGTGTTGGGATAACAACACAGCCTGTGGGTGCTGGAGATCAAGACTCAGGGCCTCATGAAGTTTGGCAGTCATTTTACTGAGTTAAGATATCTCCTCAGCCCCACATGGATGTTTTTATAGATCCTCACAAATATCTTGAAGTATGTTAGGATGACCTGAAAAAATTAAAACAGTTTCATTAGTTTTCCTGTCTGGTAAAGAACCAAGCTGTCTTAATCTGAATCGTTTTATTTTCCACCACCCCAAAGACTCTCTGAGTATCATTTTCCCCTGTTAGAAAAATCTTTGGTTGGATCAGATGAGCTCTTAGTTCAGTGTTAAATGTTGTGACCCCAAGTTACCGAATCGTCTAGTGAAATTGGATTTTAGGTTAAGGGAGATAAAGATAGGAACATTCCTTGACATGTAAAAAAGTATGAATGTGTTTTGTGCATATATAGGTGTACCACATGCTGGCAATGCCTACAGAGACAAGGAAAGAGCATTGGATTCTGAGTCCCTAGACCTGGTGTTACAGATGATTGTTAGCTACCTTGTGAGTACTGGGAACTGAACCCTGTTCCTTCAGAGGAGCAGCCAGTGCTCTTAACTGCTGATCCGTCACTCCAGCCCCTCACTGACAGATTTTTAAAATTTTCAGTCCATGAAGAATCAGTAGAATCTGGTCATATAGAAAGGATCAAAAAGGATGTTTTTCATTATGATTACTAGAACAATGGTGAGTCTGGCAAGTAGAGACCACGGTAAAGACAAAATAGAGTCTCACAGTAGAGTCCTGCTCCTGAGAAAAGGTTCTAGACAGGTCTATGTTTCCTACACATGCCTTAACCCAGGTGTAGCAACATCAACACTGTTAAATTTTGATGTCAGAGTACTCTGTTGTGGAGACACTGCCATGCTGCAATGGTCTCATTCCCAGTGTGATGGTATTTGGAGATGGAGCCTGTCATGCTTAGTACTTATTGTCAGTTGTCAGGATCTACAGTCACCTAAGGGACATGCCTCTGGGCCTGTCTCTGAAGAATTTTCTAAATAAGGTTAATTGGTTGTCAAGACATACCCTAACAATGAATGGCACCATTCCAGGGGCTGGAGTCCTGGGATGAAGAAAAGGCAGAAAAGGAGCTGAACATAACTAGTCATCTCTCTCTGCTTCCTGATTGCAGTGTAGTGTGATCCATTGCCTTGTGCTGCTTGGCCATTGTTGACTGTATCCTCGAATACTGGGCAAAATAAACATTTCTTTCCTCATGTTGCTTTTGCCAGTAATTCGTCATAACCACAAGAAATAGCTAATAAAAACCTTAATGTTCCAAAGGTTAGGATGCACGTAACAGAATGACCCTATCCTTGATGAGGTTAAAGATATAAAAAGAGACACCAGAGTACTCCATGTACGCCCATAGTATGAATGTGGCCGTAGAAGCTGGAAAGAACCTGTAGTCTCAGACTTTCAGCCTCCAGGCTAAAACACCCAGACAACTATTTTGTTCTTGCAGCCTGAACAGACTAAGGCAGATGTTGAGTAGCATTCCTGGCCTCTGTTCACCAGACAGGAGTAGCGAGCCCTAGTTATAATAACTACGACTGTATCTGGATGCTGTTCAGTTACTCATTTAGATGAGACTGTAAGAGAAGGGGAAGTTAACTTCATTGTCTCTGGGTTGAATATTGTTGCCTTGGGCATATATTTACCTACACAATGCTTTTCAAAGTTTATAGTGTGTGAAGATTGCCCAGAAGGTAAACTACAGATGCATGGTTTTCTGTTTACTGAAAGCTTGGTGTAATAGGTCTGGTTTAGATGCTCCACTTTGTAAAACAATGACACCATTGTTATAGCCAGGGTCAATACTGAGATTGTTAGCATAATGGGAAAATGGCACTCTTGGGAACTAGTAATTATGGGTTTAAATCTTCATTTATTTATTTAATTGGGATTATATATGGAGCAGGTTAATTATGTGCATTCTGCTGTTGGATGCTCCATTTCAAAGCCTGGAGTCAGTACTTAGAGCATGTGCAGCAATTGATGAATCACTCAGTCTTTCTGTTCCTGGGCTTCCTCACCTATAATGTGGAGAATGGTGTCAACAGCTGCCTCATAATTGGCATTGTATGCAATTGGATGCATGACTGTCTCTTGTAATTATTTCTAAATAAAGAGCTCAGTAAATGTTTAGGGATAGAGAGAAAGGTTAATTAAGAATAAAACGTGTGCACTGTTGCCATCACAGCAATGTAAGGCTGTTTGTGACCTTTTCAGAAAGCTTGATGCACTTACAATACATTTTTTCATGACTCTTAGGAGTTACCTGAAGAATTTGCAAAATGCATTTCCTAAGGCCTCAATCAAGGCAGTAATTCTTTATGTATGTCGACAGTGAGGTATGGGAGCCAGCATCTGCATGCAGCTACCCAGGTGAGGGTCATTCAACCAGCTGAAAGATCACACATGGAAACACATCCTGCTAGAGAAAAGAGCAGCAGGTGCATTGTCAACAAACATGGCCTACTTCAATTATACTTCCATAATGACCACATCTGGGCGTAGGAGTGGAGGACGTGACTTTAAGTCTGTTTGTCAATGAATCTCTACTAAGGGAATATATATATATATATATATATGCATATTTCATTTCATGCTCATCGACCACTCTCTTTAACTTCTACTTTTTTTACTTAGTTTTGCAAATTGTGATCCGAAATATGTTATGAAGCCACATTGGAAGGCGTACCGCCTAGACTTAAAAGTCTCTTGTAACAGGGCGTTTCAACAAATTGGGTTGTGAACTTCAGAAAAGTACTTTTTAGGAATTCTGAGAGCAGCAAAGATTCTTAACAAGCAGAAATCCAGTTGTGTGGAATTTTAAAGACCTTTCAATATACATTTTCATTTCATCTTGATTCCTATTCTTTGGTGAAATATGTTTTTTTGAATAGAAAAAACCATTTTCTTCTTGGGTATTCCTAAAAGGGAAACGGGTTTTGCTTCTTAAGGCAAATGCATTCTGATTGCACCAACTTTGCCTTCAGCTGCCCTCTCTATACCTGATGAGAATTACGACCATCATGAGCAAGTTCACTGTCAAAATCAAAGACACTGTTGAAACTAGAAGCCAAGTGTTCTTTCCCTTCAGTGGTTGATCTTGGGTCTGTGAGTGTGGTGTTATGGTTATTTTTAACTTAGTGCAATATTTTGGGAGGAAATAATTAGCAGTTCAGATTTTCTTCTGCAACAAGGCAACCTTCTGTATAGTTTTTGTCTTATAGTACATTTTTTCATATTATTTGACTTCTTTCAATCTATTAACCATATTACACATTTAGTTCATGAAACTCATAAATAAGAAAATCACTTTTCCCTCCCTCCCTCCCTTTTTCCCTCCCTCCCTCCCATCTTGTCTTCCTGTTGTTTGAGACTGGGCCTCATATAGCCTGGGCTAGCTTTGAACATACTATGTAGCTATGAATGACCTTGAACTTCTGACCCTCTGCCTTCTACCTCCTGAATGCTGCTGGGATTATAAATGTGGATAATCCTGCCTATTTTTATGTAGTGCTGGAGACCAAACCTAGTCTGCTAGCATCTTGGTCTACTTGTTTTATTTTTTCTAAGGCAAATAAAAGTGATTCACCCCTGCAGAAGTGCTGTAGCTTCTTATGAAAGCCTTGAAGCAAGGTCCTCTGTAGAGAGGTCTTGCTGTGCTGTTTTTCCCCAGTCTTTGTATGAATATCCCCCAGACTGTTCGAGAGTGTCCCATGTACACAGTGACTTGACCCCTCTTGGTATATGAGAAAGACATTTGTTAGTGTCAGTGGAAGATTCCACTAATGGAATCATGCCCCTTTCCTTAGGTTTCCTTAGGAAACCCAACTGCTCTCCACTCAGACCCCTGTCTTCTTTTTCTTCTCACCTTGCGGTAACTCCAATCTAATGACCCCCCATACAACTTACTCCCCCACTCCATGTGCCCATGCTTCCATAAAAATACAAATGTATGAGTGGAAATTTTCCTTAGCTCAACTTGGAAACCCCAAAGTGATCTTACCTGAAAGGTGCTGGGGAGTCTGTGGAGCTGGGGTGCGATGGGAGGAAGAACAAAAGCTTGCTCACCTTCCAAGGAGATGATGGCAAGAAAGACACGCTATCCCTTTATCCTTACAATTTTTGAAAAGATGAATAGACGGCTATGAACATGTCAATAGAGTATTCTGGTGCATAATTCTTGATAAAGTGACAGATAACTAAACAGGACTCAATAGAACCTCGATCACATAAACTGATTCTAGACAAAGTCAAATTTCAGGAAAACAAATGGACATTAGATCCTTGGTTTGATGTCAACTTTCCAGGAAGTCCTAGGCCGTTTCCAGGACTCAGTCGTGGATGCCTTCTGTGCCTGTGTTGTCAGGCCCTCTGTGAGGTTCTCAGGGTGTAGAAAGGAGACCTTCCTGATAAAAGCCACCTTTTCTCTTTCCAGTCTGGATTTATCAGGTAAAGGAGAGGGAGCATTTTTGGACAGTGCTGAGCAAGGAAGGTGAATTTATTTTATTTTCCTTCTCTGTCTCAGCCATAACCTGAAAATCAGGAAATTAAACTGATCTTTTTTTCTGAGGAGCAGTCAAGACAATCGAAAAACTGCTAGGATTTGCGTTTAAAATCTTGACTTCACCTGGACTGTGTCTTTCTGAATCCTGACTGAACATTAATATCCTCTGGGGCACTTCAAAGATGCCAAGATTGGATCCACTTCTGCAGACTCTGATTAACCTGGTCTGTGATGAGACCTGAATAAAAGAGTTCAAATTTTCCCAAGTCATGTAAGTTTGCCCCCAGAACTAAGAAACTAGCCGAACTATATTTGTACAGATCTCTTTACTTCTTAGCATCAAAACGTCCTGCCTATGCTGGGACTGGTTTCTTTTAGAATAGTCATGTTCTTAGTATGTAGGGAGTTAAAATAATAGTGTATCCCTGAAGGATATTCCACCATATATAGGAGGTTCTCCCCAAACCTGGAGCTCTATTTCAATTGAATTAATGGGTTTTCTGTTGTTGTTGTTATCTGTGTGGATAGCCTCAGTTGTCAAGTTGACGCCCCTGGGAAGAGAGAACCTCAATGAAGACATTTCCTCAATCAGACTATGTGGAGGAAGTGGCTTATGTCCCTGACATATTTTCTTGACTGCTGATGGATGTGTGATCTCAGACCTTTCTAAGAAATGCCACTCCTGGGCAAATGATCCTGTTGTATGAGAAAACAGGCTAGCACAGGCCAAGGGGAACAAGCCTGTAAGTCGTGTTCCTCCATTGTCTCTGTTCAGTTTCTTGTACCATCTTCCCTCAGAGACGAACTGCAGTCAGATGTGTAAGCTAAATAAACCCTTTCCTCCTAAAGTTGATTTTGATCAGAGTATTTTATCCTGGCGGTAGAAAGCAAACCAAGACATCATCTTTCTTTTCCTCCTTTTACCTTTTGTCTATGGATATATATATATATATATATATATATATATATATATATACATACATATACGTATGTGTATGGTATATGTTGTGTGTGTTGCATATGTAATATTTGTGTAGTGTATGTGGTGGTGGTATGTGTTGTATATGTTGTAAGTGTGGTATATGTGGTACGGGTGTGATGTATATTTGTTCCTGTAGAATATGTGTGGTGTAGTGTATATGTGTGTTTTGTGTGTGTGTGTAGTATGTATGGTGTATGTGGTGTATATGTGTGTATATATGTGTGTAGTATATATATGTGTGTATACATGTGTGCATTGTATTTGAATATGTGCATACAGGTGTCTGTGTACATGTATACATGTGAAGCTCAGAGGATAGTGTCAGATATCTTCTTCCATCATACTCCATTGTACTTTTTAGGACAAGCTCTCACAGTGAGTTCACTGATTTGATTAGGCTGACTGAACAGACAGGGCTTCACCTGTCTCCACTCCCCAAGAGCTGGGGTAACAGATGTGAACGGTGAATGTGGATGCTGGGGATCTGACCTCATGCTTACACAATAACCCATTGAGCCAGTTCTCTAGACCCTTGTTCTACCTTCTTTCTCATATTGACATTTCCTGCTTCTGTTTTTTAATGTCAGTTCCTAAGTGCTCACACGCCCCGCTGTGTGTGTCATCTTCCTGTAATGCCGATGGTTCACTCCCTGCCTTTCCAGACCATTGTCCTTTTCCAAGAAATTGTTGATTTTGGTGTATGCATTTAGTTTGGATTATTTCATCAGCTTCCATATCAATAAATGCCTGCTTAGAAACACAAAACTTAAAGTAAAAAATTCAGCTTTTGCTTCTTCCTCGGGAAACACCAAATGGCTGGTGACACTTGTACAAAGGGAAGGCGGGGTGGGGACCTGGGGCCAAAGCTTGGGAAACTGAGGCAGCTTCCATGGGGGATTTGGTAGTGGTCTGGTCCCCCAGGTGACTGCAAGGCCATGGGGCTCATCAAGGCAAAACTGAAGACAAGAGTGGATCCCAGTCACCAAGCTGGGCTGCCTGAGGAAAGACATGAAGATCGAGTCCGTGGAGGAGATCTACCTCAGTCCGTGGAGATCTACCTCTTCTCCGTGCCTACTAAAGAATCTGAGATTATTGACTTTTGGGGAACATATTTTAAGGAAGATCTTGCCAGTGCAGAATTAGACCCGGGCTTGACCCAGCACCAGGTTCAAGACTTTTGTCGTCCTTGAGGACTACAATGGTCCTGTTGGTCTTGGTGTTAAGTGCCGCAGGGAGGTAGCTGCCACAATTCGAGGGACCATCGTCTTGGCCAACCTTTCCATTGCCCCTGTGCGGAGACACTCCTGGGGAAGCAAGATGATCAGGTCCCACATGGTCCCATGCAAGGTGACAGGCCATTGTGGTTCTGTACTGATGCACCTCATCCTTTCCCCCAGAGGTGCTGACTGGCATGTCTCTGCTCCTATGCCTAAGAAGCTGTTGCTGATGGCAGGCATTGATGACTGCTACACAGTCAGGGATGCCCTGTCACCCAAAATAGTTTCCAAGGCGACCTTCAAAGCCATCTCTAAGACATGCCTGACCTCTGGAAAGAGACAGTCTTAACCAAGTCTCCCTATCAGGAATTAACTGCCCATCTTGTGAAAACCCATAACAGAGTCTTTGTGCAGAAAACCCAGGCTCCAGCTGTGGCTACTACCTAGAACTTTTATGTGAGATAAAAAATAGAGTGAATGAAGTCTGTAAAAAAAGAAGTGCAGCTTTCTTTGGTTAATTTTAACATTACAAGATTAATAACCACACATATAACAAAACATTAGAAAATGAAGGTAGATTAGAACAAACCAGAGATCACCTGCTATCCTTCTACTTGCTGTGTAATTTGAATTGTCTCTGCCATCCTTCTGTCTCTGTTGTTGCCAAATAAATTTCCAAACTTAAAGTGTTTTTTTTTATGGATCCTCCTCTTGGTACATTTTAAAATAGAGTCTCTGACTACGTACTCTGTAAAATAGAATCATTTGAGATTTTAAAGTAACTCTGTACCTTTGGATTCTAACAGATTTAGAATTTCAGACATCAGAATGATTGGAATTTATTTAGTGATAAATGAAGAATCGGAGTCTTGGGGAGATTCAAAGAGCACATTCTGATGTAGAACTAGTCAGTGACAAACCAACACAATTAAGAGTCATTTGGTTCTAGGGTCTGTGTACCAGTGTGCTGTGCCCTTGATACACAGCCAATTACAAAGCTGTCAGTTTCATCCAAAATTTTCTCAGAGTGCTCACTGTTGTTCTACACAAGTTAATTGAAGTGAGGGCTGACTGTATTCCTGGCATGATCTAAGAAGCAAAGTACTATGGTTGAATTTTCTAGATCTTTTTCGAAAAAATAATACATTGTTCAGGATACACACACACACATACATATATACATACATACATATATATGTATATGTATATATACCATATACTATATCATGTTATGTGTTTCATTGTCTCTGAATACAAAGCTGTGGTGTTGGTAATAGACACTAGTCACAGGAAGAAAAAAAGTTTTTAACGCAAATACCATAAATTTTGACTTGCAGAGTCCAAGTTCTTAGGCAATTCACTGATATTTCATAGAAATAAGCATTCTCTAGATTTGTGTGTATATGTGCATTTGTGTGTACATGCCTATGTGTGTATACCTGTGTAAGCAAATGTTTGTGCACTTACTTACGCATGCCTATGGAAGCTAGAGGTTGATGTTAGGCACACTCCTTAGTCACTCCCCATCTAATTACCTTGTGTTTTGAACCTGGAGCTGAACCTAGAGTTCATTCATTTGTCTACACTGACTGGTCACCAAATGTCATATACTTTTTCCACCTCTGCAGTGCTGGGCTGTAGTACAGGACCAACCTAAATGTAGGTCTGGAAGTGAACTCAGGTCCTCAGGTTTGCAGATCAAGCACTTTATGGACTGAGCCATCTACTCGTCTTAAGAATTCTCCTCTTGCAGTGAGGCCTGGTGTTCATCCTGCCCCACTAGGTTTGAACTGATTGAGCAAATGGAGAATACTCTCCAGTTAGAGAAACCAGTTTATCAGGGGTTATTTATAAAGGATTCATTCCCGGGAAGAGAGACAGAAATTTCATATGGGAGAGCCAGCATTTTGATCAGAAGTGCAATGAACCTCCCGCACACACACCCAACGTAGAGACCAACAGTGTCACACTCCAGCATCTCCTCCCCAGTTTTCACTGCTTCCCCGCTAGACCCTCCCCCTCAAGTCACTGGTTGGTTGGAAAGGAGTTGACTCTATTGCCTTCATCTCTGTCAATCACATTCTTGGAGGCATGTCCCTTGAGGCAGAGACAAACTCTATAAATTTATCCCTACACTACTTAACCTGATTCTCTAAGTGTTTAATAGTGGTTCAGGTATTATGGATCTTTATGTGTGATGTAGTATTCAGATTTTCTAATAGTATCAGGAACTATTCCGTTTTCTTCTTCTTTTGTTTCAAGTACTAACATGTTGTAAACTGGTCTTGTGGGCTGTGGTTTAGGACTTGCTGATTTGATGACTTAATGAGGCTTTGTGCACTGTCAGTATCAAGAAGGTCTGAGGACTAAACTGTGCCGTAGCTATGGGGTAACCTGTGGTTATTTAGCCCAGGAAACAAAAGTGCCTTTGTCTTTTCTTAAGGGATTCTTTTATTAAAATCTCTCTCTCTCTCTCTCTCTCTCTCTCTCTCTCTCTCTCTCTCTCTCTCTCTGTAGGTCAGAAGACAGACTGTGGGGTTGGGCTAGCCCCTTTCACTATGTAACTTCCAGGATTCAAACTTGGGCTATTAGGCTTGGCAGCAAACACCTTTAGCTGCTGAGCCATGTTATTGGCTCTCAAAAAAATCCTTCTAGTAGTGATTATTCTTGTCTGGAGTTGCTCACCTTCCTTACCAGTTCAGCTCTGTCATTTATCCCTAGCAGAGTCTTTTCTCAAACTCCTGACTTTAAAAGAACAGAGTACTATATCTACATTTGTAAAATCAGAAGTTCATTTTGTTTCCTTGTTACCTCTAGGCTTCCAAGGCAGGCAGGAAAAGATTCTTACCGGTGTCCCATCTAATGAAGGTCTGCTTTTCAGACACAGTGGTGGCAGGTCTCTATGAGCTTATGGTTTATGGTGGGTAAGATTTGATAAAGTGCAGGCAGATCAATAGACTTGCCGGGATGGAGGCTAATTTGCAGCAATGAAATTTGAGAGGGGTGTTTCTGTTTCTGTTTTATCCTCTTTTGTCTATTTGTCTTACTTGAGTCTTCATCAATAGCCACCTAGTCATTAAAGTGTCAATGTTTTTAAAAAGAAAGCATTTTCACTTCCTATTTTTTGGAGAAATATATTCGCCCTACTTAACAGTCTGTCTCTTGTGCAGTCTTCTCCACTTATCATGCTTTCTAGGCCACTGGAAGTCTGCAACAGTCTAGTCTTGTGACTCTAATCCCCGGATTCACAAACGTGTATAATTCTCATTACCTAGACCAGAGTCCATATCTTTTTGACCTATCTCATTACCTATCTCAGAGTCCTGGGAATCACTGTATTAGGACTTTCTATTTCATACATAGTTTACCTGTTTAGGTTAGAGCTCTGCTCTCTAACATTAGGTAATATCTCTAATAATGATTTTGTGTGTTATTTTGTTGAGACAGAGAGTCACGCAGCACAGGCTGGCCTCAAACTTGCTAAGTAGCTGAAGATGACCTTGAACTTCTGATTTTCCAACATCTACTTCCACTGTACTGATATCACAAACTCACATACATGCCCACTTCACGAGGTGCTGTGGGTCAAATCCAAAGTATTATGCATGCTAGTCAAGCACTCTACCAAGTGAACATCATCCCCATCCCCTGACAGTCATTTAAATACGATATTTGACATGGTTTGGGGGGAATGAAAGATATAAGTCATATTTTTGAATTATGAAAATCTAGTTCAAGTTAGATGATTTTAAAATCCAAATCCAAGCATTATATTGTCTACCCTGCTAATGCTTAAGATTTTATTTCTCACTATATGATCACTTGTGTCAATGGGATCAGCTTTACAGTCCCAAATTTAATTTTGAATACAAGAGGATTTTCATATATATTTAAATCGTCAAACAACTAGATTAGGCTTAAGCTTAAAAAGAATGGCAGAAAAAAAAAATGGAATTTGGTCATTAAAATAACAAGATGTAGAATATTAGAGTAATTGCATATCAAAGCACAGTTGGTATGTGATTAATCATATCAATATATAAATTGTATTAGATACTTATTCTTGAATGTATATTTTTATTGCATTTTTGCACACTTCATACAAAACATGTTAATCATCTTTATGCTCCTTCCTCCATCTGCACTTCTTCATAATCCCCTCTCACTCCTGGCATCAGATTTCAGGTACTTTATCATATATCTTAAGGCTTATCAAGTCCAGTTAGTGTACCCAGACATCCTTCAGTGCAAGTTCATCCACTGGGGTCTATCAGCATATCCAGAATCTCTCCCTTAAGGAAAATCAACTCTCCTTCATTCAGTAGTAATCAGCTGCCAGTAGTCCTTCAGTTAAAGTTGGGGCCAGTTGTCCATTTTCCCAGTTCTTTGCAGGGTTTTTGTTTGACTGAGTTTCCATGGATCTTGTACATGCTGTCATCATTGCTATAAGTTCATATGAATAAATTCCCAGAGGCCTGGAAGACTCTGTTTCCTTATGATCATGCACCTACCCTGGCTCTTACGATTTTTCACGCCCTGAGCTGTTGGTTGGTGAGATTTAATACAGAGGTCCTATCAAGGGACATGCTCTCTGCAGTCTCTTATTCTCTACACTGTGGCCATTTGTGGTCTTCTGTGTGCATTGTATTCTCTTGCATGAGGAAGTTTTGCTGGTGAGAGTTGAGAGATGTGTTAGTATTCCATGTATTTGGTACTTATTATGAAGTACACTTGCATTACACCAAGACTATAATAAGCATACCATTGGCTCTCATAAATACTAATATTATTATTTTACAGATGAGGTAACTGAAATTTACTTGCAATACAGCTGATCATAATAGAATAAATTCACAGATAGGTTTATTTGAGCGCAATTTCTGTTTATAACCACTGTAATGTATTGTAGACATTAGTACATCCATTCCTGTATTCAGTCAGCAAACAGTCTCTGAATGTGAAGTCATCGTACTAGGTCTTGTAAACCTCGATGAATAAAACAGACACGATCTCTGCTTCTGATGCACTTACAGCCATATGGTTGTATTCTGGTCGGCCATGTGCCCAGCAACTTTAAACCCAATTGTTCATAAAGTTCCATCTGCCTCCCACATCAGTGAAATCTCACGAGGCTAACTGCCAGAATGGGTGAGGTCTTCTGGGCAGCTCTCAGCATTGTAACATCTCAGGCAAAACAGACTCAGAGTGTGAGTACTGAATTCCTCTCAGTACTACAACAAATGTGCAGTGTGCACAGTGGGGATGGCTATTGGGTTCTCCTCACATGATAAGTATGAGAAAAAGTTTGAGGGTAGTGTCAAGTATTCAAATCAAGTATGATGAAAGCAGATATGTGCTGGCATCGGAGGGATGTGAATTCATCTGTGAATGCAGGAGTTAATACACTTTAGTTACTTGACATCCTTGGGGGCATGGCACGAATCTGTCTCTGAGAAATCGGAGATTTGTTCTGAGGTAGAGAAAGCAAATCTAACCTCTTGTAAAGATATCAGATGGAATGAGGCAAGACTGCCAGAATGAGGAGGGGAGGGACTGGAATGGAAGAATGGGGTAGGTTCTGAGACAGATGGTGCTCTAGTTTACACCCTGAGAACTCGGGGACTATGAGGAAGACATGGGGACAGGCAGCCACACTCAGTGGGCCTCTGATAAGGCTCTGCCGTCTAATTTTCTCACAGGCTCTTTGGAAGCTAAATTTATAGAGACAGCAAGCATAAGGGCAGTAAGTGGATTTTCCTGCAGTTGAACTTCCCATCAGACCTAACGCCTATCACATCCTAGCTTAGGAAGTTATAGCAGCTGTGTCTGTCTGGGGAAGAGGCGCAGGCTTTACTATGGCAGCAGGCGGTGGATGGCTCTAACACGATATGTTCGAACAGGAATCTACAGACTTTAGCTGCAGCTTCATGTCTAGTGAGTTTCCTGCATGTGCTGTGCTCAGCTAATTTGGTATGGACATGTGTATGCATGTGTACATGTGTGTGGAGGCTGTAGAAAATCGAACATAGGCCACAGAACATAGAACTCAAATATTGTTTCTCAGTCACCACATACCCTTCTGGTTTTGAGCCAGGGTCACTTAACTGGCCTAGAACTCACCAAACAGGCTAGGCTGGCTGGCCAGTGAGTGGCAGGCTTCTGCTTGTTTCTACTTTCTCAGCACTGAAATTACAAGTGTGCACCACCACACTGGCTCTTTTGGTGTGTGCGTGTGTGTGTGTGCATGTGTGCATATGTGTGTGTGTATAAGAGTGCACATATGAAACGTCATGTGTGTAAAAGTCAGAGGACAGCTTTCTGTCGTTGAGTCCCTCCTTCCATTTTGCTGAGGCCGGGTCTCCTGTCACATGCTTCTGGCCAATTCTCCTGTCTCTGTCTTCCATGCTGGGATTACAGGCAAAACACACTTCACATCATGTTTGTAATGAGGCTTCTGGATATCGAAGCCAAGGCATCACCTGCTTTTAGCACCGAGTCAGCTCACCAGCCCCATCCCAGCTTTTTTATATGAGTTCTGGGATCAAATGCCTCTTCATGCTTATAAAGCAAGCAAACACTTTACCAAACAAGCCATCTCCCCAAACTTTTAAAGATCTACAGAAGCAGTTTAAGAAAAAGAAATACTTAAAGACTAATAAGAAAAAGCAAGACAGAAAAAATAAAGGATCACAGAGAGAGCAACTTGCAGAAATAGGAAAGACCACCAAGTGTCTCTGTTGGGGCATCACAAGTTCTCACAAAGCAAACATCGCATAGGAGAATATGAGAACAGAAGAGCCCGCTTAGCATAACATAATGCTGTTGCAACAGAAATGCTGTGGCCCTTTGACATGAATGTCAAACGAAAGTTACGTTTCTGTTTGCCACCTCTGTGTTTTCCTTGGTGGTGATTGCTACCCAGTGTTAGGGTTTTCTGTGGCTGATAACAGTCATTCAGTGGGTCTGGTTACTAGTTCTCCTAGCTCCTGTGGGATCTCTTTCTTGACTAGATTAATAAAAATGATTTCAATCATTCAGGAATTAGCTGCACGATTGTCAAAGCACTGGCTCACATTAGTGTGCTCCTAGAGCAACAAGAAAGGGCAAAGAGGGAGAAGGCAAAGCACATCAGAGCCCCATTCCAATTAGCAAGGGAGGCTGGGGAGAACAAAGGAAAGCCACAGAGTCTGCTCTTATCTGCTCTAACTATTCTTTATCTTCAAATATTGCCGTTGATTAGATTGAGTGTCTTTATCCGTATCTTAGGGGATCCAATGAGAGGAAGAGACTGTTAGAGAAAGAGTTCTACTGACTAAGAAAAATGTATGGTTTAAAGGACAGCAGCCAGGCTGGTCCAGGGTCCAGAGAGCCAGCACAGTTAGTTCACTCAGGTGAGAGGGACTAGACGTCAGGGTGGGACTTAGTGAGTCCCAAAGTACACTGCAGAATTGACAAATCATAGCCCCTTACTTTGGTTTTGTTTCATATATCAAAAGAAACATGCCTGCTCTTGGAACAGTTGGTAAAAATTATTAGGTACAATGCTATTGTTTATAAATCCCCTGTCATTGGACATATCCAAATCTTAAAGATTTTTATTTTGTGTTTTATAATTATTTTGGAGACCACGTCTCAAGTAGCCCAGGCTAGCCTTGAACTTGCTAAATATTGAATGATGACCTTGTATTCTTGTTCTTAATTCTCAGCACACTTCTTAAGTGTTTGAACTCTTGATTCTCAGCAAACCTCTGGAGCCACTATGCCCAGTTAGCTTTCTGCAGTACTGGGGATCAAACACAGAGCATTGCGCATGCTGGGCAAGCACCCTAATTGAGCTGCACCCCCAGCTCAGCCTTTTCATTTTAATTTAATTTAGTTTCTCATTTTCTTTTTGCTTGAAACGGTCAAGAAATTTGAGTCTTAGGTTTCCGCTAGGGTAGGAAGGAGATGGATGAGCAGAGCTCTCAAAGGCTGAGGGAGGGCAAGCACTCTGGATACTGGGGTCTGCTCCTGAGTTCTGCAGGGCACCATGTAGCACGCTTAGTCTCAAGGTCTCCATCTGTAGCCTTTCACATGGTGTGTTGAGCTGACACATGGCACAGGGCCAGCCCTGGGCATTTGGTCATTGTCAGCCTCCATGCACAGTCTGCCCTGAGCACAGATTGGCAGGCAGAATAGCAGACAGTGTCTGCCTCTCTGATGATGGACTAACCATGGCAAGGCCTGGAGCCAAAGGTCAGGATGAAAACAAGGATGCTGTGAAATCAAATCAGAGGGTCAGAGCTCAGACCCCTCTTTTCACAGATGAGGAGCTGGAGGCTCTGGAAAGGGCGGGGGAGACGACGATGTGTGCAGCTTGCCTCTAGTGCGAGCACCAGGACTTGGATAAGAAATCAAGTCTCTTTCCTCCCGATTAGTGATTGCTTTGTTTCAGCTCACTAGCTGTCAGGCCTCATAAATTAATGACAGCCTTGTTAGGTTGGGTGGTAAAGTGGCAGGAATTTATGAAGCAGCCCTTTTGTACCTATAGATGAAATACGGGAAGTTTGATGGTGTAGTCAATATGCCTGTGTCAAAAAGGACGGCTTCTCATATAGATCTGGCCTGAAGCCACAAGGAAGACATAAATAGAAACCGCTGTATGTTTAGTAACTGTAAGGCTGCTTGGGCTCGTGTAATAAGCATGTCCACAAGAGGACTGGGAAGGTTGTCGGACAACAAATGCATGGGAAAAGGAATGAAACTTAGCAAGGTCTTTGTGTGTGAGGGGAAGATGTGCCCCAGAGGAGGATGTCTGTGTGAGGCTGTAAGTCAGCGGTCAGGTTTGGTTGGGTCTGCTTCACGCCCACACTGCCTGACCTTTGCTACTCTTCATCTGCTTACGGCTCCCTGGAGAGGACACGTTTATGGACTTTCCTCTTCATGTTACAGACGGTGGTGGGAACTGGCCCATGCTGCTGGTAGTCTTTGAGTTTTAAAGTGGGATTGCAGTAGCCTACCTGTTACTGAGCAAAGAATCTTGAAGCAGGGTGTCTGACACAAGGAGAAACTATGTTCCTACATCCATACTATAACTGAAATGTGGCACAAAGTGCCCTGATACATTCGATTTCCAAAGCATACTTACGATTTCATAGGGTCCAGAGTGATTCTATCACATGGCTAGCAACAGAAATTTGGAAGCCCAGTCTTTCTATATGGCGATGTATCTTCTGCATACTAGATGGCTCAGTATTATTGTGCATTCTGTGGTATCTCCACTGCTACCTCAGACCTGCCAGCAATGCCCTGACCCCGGCAGTCTCTATAACTGGGAAGTGAGGTGGGCATGCCCTTGAAACAGAGATGGTGGAGGTTGGGTGTGCAGACCCAAGAGGAAGGCCACTTGTCTGACATTCACCTAAAAGGTAGGACCTTTGGCTCATTGAAGCTGATTATGTCCACTTATTATTATGAAACTATTTGTTACAAGCAATTGGATGTAACAAATGCTTGAGAGCTCCACTTTCCGAACCTAGGTCAGTGAATTATAGCGAGTAGGCTTTGGACAGGAATGAAACATGTCAAGCCTTCGTTTTACTTGGCCATGTAAGAGTGTCTGATACTTAGGGAATTTGATGAGCTCATGTGCGTGAGAATATTTTTAGCACAAAGTCTGACACATTATACAGTATTTTGTATTTATTCTTGATATTATTATTACATATGCAGGGAAAATGCAAACTTCTTGCCTGGCTTCATAAGATAACTACCATATTTACCCCTGGAATTGCCTTTCCCAGCTCATTTCTATGCCTTCTTCAAGGCCAAGCACACAGCAGATGGAGAGTAAACAGTGACTGATGAGATGAGATCCCATTCCTCCTTCTTCTGTGTTTCCTGAGAAGAGCCTCTATATACTGACCTATACATTGTCTTTCCTTTGCAGAGTCTAACACTCCCCCGTTCTTTGTCTCCTTCAGTTGGTCTTTCTGCTTTCTCATGTTTTATTTGGTTTCCTTTGTTTAAAAGTCAGTCGCCTTCCAACCCCCCTTGATTCCTGCTGAGGGAATCTAAATCACTGATTCAGTTTTAAAAATGTGAAAATGACTCCCTTGAAACTCAGGGTCATTGATGATAGCAGCCAGTAGCATGTTTCTTCACCTTGGCTCCTTTCTTCAAGAGTTGCTGTGGGGCTGCAGGTGAAGAGGAAAGAAAAAACACCTGTCTGTCAATCCCATCCAGATGTCCAGAGATTTACTGAAAACAAGCACAGAATGCACAGAATCCACAACAACACTAAACCATCCATTGTCACATCAAAAGGAAAGGCTTCCCTGTTGGGGTTGTGGCTCCAGTCCTTGCCTAGCACACACAAAGATATGGGTTCTCTTCCTAGTACCATGTAACCTGGATGTGGTGACACATACCTGTAATGAGCATATAGGATGTAGAAGCAAGAAGATCAGAAATTCAAGGTCATCATGACAAGTTTGAAGCCAGCCTAGTGACCCTGTCTCAAGAAAACAAAAAACATAGGTTTTCAAGAGAATAAAATGACATTAAATGGTGGAGCATTAGTCTTACAGAAGATGGTTCTAGAGTCTGGTTCTGGTCTGGTCTTAAATACTGGTCCAATCATCTCTTCAATTCAGTAGCCTCATGGATCTTATTAGATGTTAAACTAACTTTAAGTCTTTGAAGAAATAAATAATGTTTAAATTTTTTCCTTAAATTATTTAAAGTTATGATAGTTAACACTGGTAGAATAGAAGAATTGACTAAAAGCTGGGATTTTCAATTATTCATGTAATGAATGGTACATTTGTAGCCAATAAGACCAACATCTTAGATGTGAATAACTGAAGTCCAAATTTTTCATATTTAAATAAGCTAAAAGTTTAGAAAGAAGTAGATTGTGTTCCTGTGATACATATTTCAACTAATAGAATTATTAGTCTCAGGATTCTTGAGACTATTAAGAGATAAATCTATGCTTTAAAAAATCATCTATAAATGTTTGTTATTTATATAACAATAAAACATATAATTACACATATGTTTATTTGGTTGGAGGTACTGAGATGGTAATTTTATTTTGCACATGAAATATCTTTCTACATAACCATGAAAAAAATCTCTTCCTTTATACTAATGAAATCATGTCTGTAGCAGACTACTCTAGGAGAATTATTGACCCTTTCTCTTGTTTGAAAAGAAACTTGGAATGTACCCTATTTACCTGCACACCAGAAGCCCCTTCCCTGTTATGATTTAGATAACAGATAGTTTGTTGGCTATTTATCCTGAGTTTGTGTTAGAATCTTCTGGAAGCTCATAGATATTACAAATTCCCAACTCCTTCCTCCTCCCAATACCTTTCATGTCGTTAGACTAGTTGATGTTTGTTGTTCACATTGATAAGTCTGCATGGATTTGTGTTCTTCTAACATACCTGCAAGTTGAGAAGCTATACATAGGCCACACACAGGACTGATGAAAGAGGTCTGGAAGCCCAGAGAGCCCAAGGAGCATTTCCTCATCTGAGTCAGTGAAAGATAAGCATGAGGTGTTAGAGGCATGCTAATTTTTTTAAAAATCCAGCAACAGAGGGGCAGTTTGCTTTTCTTGCTTATATTAAGGGGGTCCCACAGAGTAACTGGGACCAGGCAAGCGCCAAGGGAAAAAAAAAACTTTCCAGAAATTGAGGACTTACATTTGTTGAAAGTGGCAGCCTTCTTTTATTGCCTTTTTGACGGCTCAGGTTCCTACGGACTCCCAGGTCTGTCTCAGACCCCTCCAGAGGTGCAGGTGCTAAGTCTTGCTTCCTTTCTGTCCTGCTTTTCTATTCTTCTATCACCTCTTTTTCTGGCCATTAGAGGCTCTCTTGGGAGCATACTTGCTGATTTTCTTTGCAACCTTGCTTTGATTCTCAAAGGAAGATCATTCACTTTTCTTCCACCTGGGCCTTCCAGTTCAATCTTGTAGTCAATATTGAAACTGGTATCAGCTGGGAGTTTGCTGGGCAGATCTGAAACACTACAAGCCACCAAGCCACTAAGGTGAATCATGACTCTGATGGATTGGATTTCCTCCTCCTCCTCCTCCTCCTCCTCCTCCTCCTCCTCCTCCTCCTCCTCTTCTCTCTTTTTTTGGTCTTTTTGAGACTGGGTCTTCTGGTAGCTACAGCTGGCCTTGATCTTACAGAGATCTGCCTTCCAAGTTGTGTGTCAGCACTCCTGACTTAAGGATTTCTTTTTGCTGTTTTTTTGTAAAATCCCTAGAGTCCTCAGATATTTAGGAAAATTATAAGATTCTGAAAATGAAGTTGGTTAAGAATATGCATAGCTGAAACATGACCTGTAAAAAGGATAGTTTACTTCTTTATATTTTGTTCACAGAACTAAAAAAAGACTTTCTTTTATACACTACTGCTCCTAGAAAACTACTGTCAATCTGAATTCTCCCTTTGGTTGAAAAGTTAGAAACTGACATATGTTGTCCCTAATCTTGAGTGACAGCCATTTAGCCAGCAGACATTTGCATGCTCTTTGGAGAATTCTAACACATATTAAGCATGCCTGCATCCTCTTCATTTCCAACACATATACTCGTGGTTCTTTTTAGCTCTTAACAGGAGATGTCTTAGAGAAAAAGAGCTATAACGCTCACAGAAGAGCAAGGAATTCAAGCAGAATGCAGTGCTGGCTTTAATCTAGGGAAGCAGTTTGCAAATGATTCCCTCTACACGCTATATATAAAGTCAGACATGGAACTTCTGTATGATTGAGTCTGAGGTATAGATATCGGTTCATTTTAATTTTTAAACATCTAATTTTTTAATTTGTCTGTGTGTGTGTGTGTGTGTGTGTGTGTGTGTGTGTGTGTGCAAGTGCAAATACCTCTGGAGGCTAAAAGAATGTGTTGAATCTTCTGGACGCTGGAGTTACAGGCAGTTGTGAGCTGCCTGATGTGGGTCCTGGGAACTGAACCCAGTTCCTCTGCAAGAGAAGCTAGTACTCTTAACCACTGAGCTTCCTCTCCAGAACCCCCGCCCCCAACACACAGAGCAATATAATTTACTCTTTCAATATTTGGTAATAATTATAACTGGATTAGACACTGATTTTTTTTCAATTTATGCCGATTTTCTTTTTCTCTTGTTTAATACCATTTTTCTCTTTTTCTCCTTCCCCCACCCCTTACATAAATTGCTGTAGGATCATCAATATCCTAAAGTGCCTGTATTCATCTTGAGAGTAGTTTTGTGGTTGAAGTACACCTCGGCATCCAGAAACCCGAGTATGTACGCTCCTGGGATTTTATTCTCGGTGGTGACTTTTCCGTGTTTATGTATATGCATGTTGGTTTGTAGTTTTGCATAATTTTTTCAGGTGGTAGGGTTGGAGCTCAGGGCTGGATACAGGGCACGAGACACTCGACCAGGAGCTGCACTCCAGCACCTGCTTCCTCATTGTCATGGATTCACAGTTCTGCCTTTGTATAAATTAACTCCATGGCTGCTTTCCTGGGAAAGTATTTAAAATAGACATTCTGTTTTCCCTTCCTACTTACCTGGCACACAAACTATTACAAATCTCACTAAGCTCCCATTGCAGGCCCTCTCAGGAATCGTCTTTTCTCTGGCTTCTCGGGAGTTGGCACTATCACGTGACACCGATATGAGCCTCACTGCCTTCAGCCCTGCCCTTCTTTA
The DNA here is from genome assembly GCA_035773235.1 of Eospalax fontanierii. NCBI lineage: Eukaryota > Metazoa > Chordata > Mammalia > Rodentia > Spalacidae > Eospalax > Eospalax fontanierii. Next base: position 44,041,072 of record CM069547.1, on the reverse strand, counting down.
GATGCCTTCTCGGGCTTCTGCTGCCTGAGAACCCTCTGCCCAGTGATCCCACCACTGTTGTTCTGACCGCTGTCCCCTTTCTGCTTCACAGCTTTGTTCAGCAACATGGACAAGCCAGGAAGGAAGAATAAAAATAAACAACTTCCTGAATGGTCCCCAGCCTGTCTAACTTCCTCTGCCCCTTAGTACACTACTGTGTGCATTTTGAGGTAATGACTTTTCAAATAACCTAAAATCCTAATTCAGTTGAGGCAGAAGTTGAGTATCTCTTAGGCATTAAATCTTATTTCGCTTTTTTCTCATTTTATATAAAGTTATCAGTACCAGTTTTCCTTAGATCTTTCAGAGCCTGTTCCTGCCTGAGCAGCTTTCATGATCCATGGGTGGATAGATGCTCTTGACCTGGCCTAAAAAGAACAAGGAGATCTGACTCTGCTCAGAGAAGTTTATGGTGGAGCTTTTCTAATTTGATTACATCAATAAAGCTATGAAACATATCTTCATTTTCTTATTTTATTCCCAATGAACCACGATCTAAAAGAGTAGAAAAATATTCCCGCATTTTCTCGGCACTTTGACTAAGGACGAAACGGCTTTCTCTAAGACCCATTGTTATGACTGGAGGAGCTCAAAGTTACTGCTTTCTCCACCATTTCATAGTGCGGGTGCCAGTGGTCAGAAACTTGCTCCACACTTGAGGATGCACAAGAACTGTTCTTTCTTCTTTTGCTTTGTCGTTGCTTTCTCTTCCCCTTTCATCCATCTGTCAGTCTCCCATATGGTTTACCATCTCCCTACCCTGAAAGATCCATGTTGTTGATCTATCCTGACCCCACATCATTAGCTCCTTTCCTCTCACCGACAGCCTCAGGATGCTTGGCATCTTCCCTCAGCACCTCCAGTTGGCCCCTGAGGAAAAAGGTTCCAGCTGTTCAGTTTAAGCCATAGGAAAGAAATCTCTTCAGCATATTGGGGTTCTAACAATGATGTTGACCGTAGAGAATTTACAGTTACTTGAACTTTTCATCATGGCCATTGTTTTTTTGTTTTTTGTTTTTTTTTTTTTGTTTTTTTTTTTTTTTTTGTTTGTTTTTTTTTTTTTATCACAGCCACTGTTTTTGTGTGGAAGAGCAGATCCTGGGTTAAAACTGATTCAGTGCATAGAACAGACAGACTTGAGAGTAGCCTGATGTTTCCAGTAACTCTCTTAGAGTTGCTCTTACCTGTGTGATCAAGTCTTCTCTACAGAGCTTTCTCAGTGTTTCACTGTTATCATAGTACAAAGAGGACAAGAAGAACTGGACTTAAAAATAGAATGACTGGCATCAGAAAGCCCTGTCCTATTTCAGTCTATAATGATGCCTAAAATCCCAATATTAGCCTTAAATTTGTGCTTTATAACTATGCCTGTACCTCTTTCCAAATACCTTTCTGTACTTGCAGACCCACCTTGCCATGCATAATCTTACTGCACCACCATTGCCTGAAGTTTTGAGACTTTATTTATTAGCAAATACTCAATGATTCCTATGTATGAGATACTTTGCTGTTGTCTCTTTGTTGATTTTATCTTATTTTTCGTACACCGGTTCTGAATATAGTTTCACATAGAACCTATGCTGGCCTTGAACTCACTATGTAGTAGAGATTTACCTTGATCTTCTGATCTTCCTGGCTCCACCTCCTATGTGCCGGGTCTACAGGTGGGTATGACCATGTAAGATACAGATGCTTGTTTTAAATTCTTTCCAAACATGAGTCAGTTCAACCAAACAAAGAATATAAGTGTATAAACTCTCACAAAACCAGCAAGCTGAGGCACAGAGAGATTAACTCACTAATTCACTTTGTCTATGTTCAGCTGGCCAGTGAAAGGCAGAACTCTGTGGCCATTCAACCTGTTTCCAGAGCATTGCTCTTGCTCACCTTGGTCATTTTTTATCTCCAAATCCTTGCCCCAGACCCATAATAGTGTTTACAAACACTCACATCACTGTATGTTCATGGTTTAAAATTATGACCCTCCATCCAACCTGCTCTGCTGGGGCAAGGGTGTCTTAAAAAAGTTGTGTACTCTGCAAGAACCCTACTATGAATGATCAGGTAGGATTTTGTTACATGTGATTGATTTAACAGATCTTTTCAGTCCCTGACTCTGGCCACTCTGACATGCATATGATAGATCCTACAGATGTCAAATAACTATGTGCATTCTGTGGTGGAGAGGTATGATATTAATACATTTGCTCTGAAATAATTGCTGAATTTATGAAGCATAATACTTATTGCATTGCCCAAATGCAACAACCATTTAGTCAGTATTTATTGATGTATTTCCCTCCTACCATTTTTCAAGTCATAAAACCATTATGGAAGGAAGGCTGGGTGACAGAGGTATAAATGATCAGAGACTGACGAAATTAGCGTGTGCTGCCAGGAGCAGGTGTCTGTTTGGGAAACTGAAAAAGTCCTGAAGAATGCTGACAGAGAGGGTCCTCCATTCCCTCCAGTCACTGCTTCAAAGCTTTTGCCTAGTCAGTGCATAGAAGTCAAAACAACCCCTCATGGTGTCCAATCAAGGAAGAAAATGAGAAGTCATTTTCACCTCTCTGACACACCCCCTTCTTTCCTAACTTCTGTCTTTCTTATATATATATATATATATATATATATATATATATATATATATTTTATTACTTTTACTTTATGTGTATGAGTGCATTGTCTGCATGTATTCAGGTGCACCCATGTTGTGCAATGCCCTGGGAGGTCAGAATAGTACATTAGATCCCTATGTGGATACTGAAATCGAACCCGGCTCTTCTGCCACTGCTCTTATCTCTCCAGCCCCCTTTCTTTCTTTTAAACAGATAAAGAAGAAAATAAACCAAAGAATTTCATTTTTAGCATTTAACTTTCATTTTATGATGCAGTTAAAATGAGCTCTTCATTTACTTTGTTTAATAAGTCCAAGCTTTCATTAATGTTTTCATGGATTTTATATTTTGTTTCAGTGTAGTTTTCTTTTAATCTATAAATGAAGCCAACATCCTTTCACTATGAAGTAATGTTATGGGGTTGGTGACTGAATGATTTCTTTCTGTCCTTCCCATGGCCACAGGTTACCTGTCCCACTTCTACATCCTCTGCTATATTTTTCCCCTTCTTGTTCCTGCATGTCCCTTTCCTTCAAAATATATAATAAGAAAGCAACTTCTTTTCTGTTCTTCCTCTGTACTTTATATTGTAATGGCCATATTTCTGTTGTAGTATTGATTTGGAAAACTCATTGCCTGCCAGTGTATAAAGGAAATCAGAATCCTGCTGGAGGCAGTTATTTCATCTTTAGTGAGGTGATTTACAGAAAGTTTCTATTCAGATAAAATGCTCAGAAAGAAGGGAGAAGGTGTGCTCTGCAACCACATTGCCTGCCTCTTAAGTAGCCCTAAGAACACAGAGCTTCCACTCTGTCGTGCCAGATTTTCACCTCTTCCTTCCTTCATTTTCTAAAGAATGGTGTGACTCTCTATGGAATCTATTAAGAAGTGTGTACTGCATATGTTTTTAAAAGTTATTGTCCAGGTGTGACCTTACAAAGTTTATTTCTTTAACATAACAAATAATTTAGAACATAGTAAAGCATGCATTTTTAAAAATATTATAATATTTTTAAAGTCTTTCAGAATTCCAAACAAGGATGCAATGTGAGTGGATCATCTTCGCTCCCACTGTCCTCCCAAGGCTATTCTCTATTCCCTGTTGCCAGTTTCATGTCCTTTTATTTTATATATTCAATTTGCTGTCGGTCTACTCTGGGTGTGGTCCATGCACTGGAGAATTGTAAACCTATCGGGACTAACATCATTAAGGAAAACTGACCCTACCTGACCCAGCAGCCTTAAACTCTCAGTATCTCCTCAGCTAAGGGTAGATAACTGTGAGCTCATAAGTGCAGCAGCCCTTTCATGTCCAGAAGACATAGTTTTTCTCTGACTCTCCTTATCCTAAGACTATTTACCTTCTGCCCCCTCTTGTGTGACAGTCCAAGTCTTGGGTGGTGGGACGTGATATAGATATCCCGTGTATGGCTGAGTGCTACATTAATGATTTTTGTGCTTTGACCATTTGTTAATTTGTACATTAATTTTGGTCGACTGAACAATGAAACTTCTTTAATGAGGTCTGAGAGCTGTATATGGGTACACAGATAAGAATTTAGAGGTAGTCAGATACTATGTTCATTTAGCTAAGTAATAATAATAGACTCTTTGGTAGGTCTTATGGCTTCTACACTCATGGGGTCTTGATCAGACTTTACAGTACCAGGCATGTATTTCCTTTTGTGGAGTGGGTCTTAAGTCCAGTGAGAAAGTGATTGTTCACACCTATAGCATTCTTGCCATTTTTGCACACATGGGCATATTTTTCCAGTCACTCATTAATTTTTTTGCAAGAAAAAGAACTTTTACAAAGCAAGTCCTTTTGTTTTGTTCATAGAATTTTAAAAAGAAAACAACCTCTCGCTTTGATGTGTAATATTTAGCTACAGATGGTGAAAGTAAATTTGATTAGTACATGAAAAGTGTTCTACTTCCTCAAGTATTTGCCTGAGTTCAGCCCGGATGCTTCAAGGAAATAAGGTGGAAAACAGTAGAAAAGGACACTTGATGTCTTCCCATGTTTTAAACACACACACACACACACACACACACACACACACACACACACATATATATATATATATATATATATATATATATATAACCATATTCACAGAAACTACAATCTTAGTCTAATTCCGAAGAGTGGCCCATGGGCTCTTGCAGCAATCCACACGAGGAAGTCCATGGCCACAGTGGCCACCAAATAACAACTGGGAGAAGAGTAAATTCTTGAATTTTGACTCCAACACTTATTTGAATGAAAGTATCCTAATATATTTGTGTCTAACCTAGTCCTCTTTGTGGCTTCAATAACAACAGAAATATAAAACGAACATTTACAATATGATTCTAGAAAATCTATGGTCAAGAACCTAGACGATTTCCTGGGTGGTGAAGGCCATTCTCTCATTCATAATGGTGCTCTCTTGTAACATCTGTGTATGTGGAAGGCCCAAATAAACTTTCTTAGGCTTCTTTTATAAGAGCACGTAATCAATTCCTAATGGTCCAGTCTCTTTAATACTATTGCAATGGGAACTAAGTTTCAACATACAAATTTTTTTCACTTTTAAAATTTTATTTTTATTGTATTTTATTTTAAAAAATAATTTTGTTGAATTGTTGTGTATTTCATACAGAACATCTCAATCAGTCTTAATCATCTTTATACCCTCTTCCCCATCAGCAATCCCCCCCTAGGCTCCCAGCTGGCATCCATACATTCTTTTGTGTATTGTGTCTGTTCTGTCTAGTTGTGACTAATAGGTCTATTGTGTCAAATTACCTCAGTGAGAGTTCATCCACTGAGGTCTAGTCAGCCTATCCAGAGTCCCTTGATTTGAGATTAGCTTATCCTAACCCAACAGAAACCAATCGCCAGTATTTCTTCAGCATATTGGGGTCTGCTACCGATTTTCCCAGTTCCATGCTTGGCTTTCATCTGCTTGAGTTTACATGGGTTGTGTGCATGCCTACATCATTGCTGTACGTTCATATGAGGCGGGTCCCAATTTTGAAGATACAAACATTCTTTTGAATAGTTTGTTTAAAAAGAAAAGAGGTGGTAAAACCACTTGCCACCAAGCCTGACAACCTCAGTTTATCCCGAGTCTGACATCTATGCTCTAATGCCTCTCCCAAATGCACACACACACACACACACACACGCACACACATACACACACATATACACACACACACACACATACACACACACGTAGAAGAAGTAAAAAAGAACGGGAAGGATGAATTGTGGTTTTTTCCTTGTATGTTTTCAGGAAATTGATTTCTTATAAACAATAGATCGCAGGAGTGCCCTAGGTCATCGGAAAGGAAATTCACTTTTGTTTGTTTAAAAACCTTTTATTTTTGCTTGTAGACTCACAGAAGTTGCAAAAATGTCAGGAGTGTCATAGTCATCACTTAGCTCACAGTATTAGTGTTTTTTTGCTGGAAATAAAAGCACATAATTGGTACTAGCAAAACAAGAGGGGTTTATAAACTACAGTCATCTAGCCTACAACCCTTACTACAGTTTTACTAGTTTTTCCTTAGTATTTATTTTTTCTCTATTTAAAATAATTTGTTTTAATGTCTTTGTACGTGGGGAAGTATTTGGGATATGAACTAAATTTGTTTTAACCGTAACTCTATCACTTTCTTAATATGGGATCAATAACTTCTTTGAGTTTTTCCTTTATAAAAGGTTATTACATTTTATAATATTTTTATTTATTTGAATGCATGTGGGTAGAAGTGTCCAAGTGTGCACGTGGCAATCAGAGGGCAGCCTGAGGGAGTCAGTTCTCTCCTTCTACTGTGAGTGTCCCAGGGCACAAACTCAGGCTGTCAAGCTTTGGCAGCAAGCACGTTTACCTTCTGATTCATCCCCCTGACCCAAAATGATTCTTCAGGGCATGTTCATAATAGGTAATGCTCCCAGGCTAAGTTGATGTTGCATATGGCATCTAATATTTTCTATAATGGAATCAGAGGATGTGATCACATGCAGCTGGTGCAGCCCATGGATATCACCTACTTGGAAACATTGCTGACATATTACGAGAAGAATAAGGTATTATATCCATTTTTTATCTACAATGTGCCTTTTCATAGGGAACTTCAAATACATAATCTTATTTTCATCGAGATCTTTAAAACATATTTTATGTAGTATTTTTATTTTATGTGTATGAATGTGTTGCCTGCATGTGTGTAAGCGCACCCCCTTGTTGTGCAATGCCCGCTGAGTTCAGAGGTGGGCATCAGATCTCCTGGAACCAGAGTTGCTACCATGTGGGTGTTGCGACTCAAACCCAGGTCCTCCTCCAAAGCAGTCAGTGCTCTTAACTGTTGAGCCATCTCTCCAGTCCCCTTCACCGAGATCTTTGATAGAATCTTTCTGGGACCTAAGCAAGAAGGCACCAAACAAAAATAGCATCCGGGCTGAACTCAGGCAAATACTTGAGGAAGTAGAGCACTTTTCATGTACTAATCAAATTTAATTTCACCATCTGTAGCTAAATATTGCACATCAAAGTGAGAGGTTGTTTTCTTTTTAAAATTCTATGAACAAAACAAAAGGACTTGCTTTGTAAAAGTTCTTTTTCTTGCAAAAAAAATTAATGAGTGACTGGAAAAATATGCCCATGTGTGCAAAAATGGCAAGAATGCTATGGGTGTGAACAATCACTTTCTCACTGCACTTAAGACCCACTCCACAAAAGGAAATACATGCCTGGTACTGTAAAGTCTGATCAAGACCCCATGAGTGTAGAAGCCATAAGACCTACCAAAGAGTCTATTATTATTACTTAGCTAAATGAACATAGTATCTGACTACCTCTAAATTCTTATCTGTGTACCCATATACAGCTCTCAGACCTCATTAAAGAAGTTTCATAGTTCAGTCGACCAAAATGAATGTACAAATTAACAAATGGTCAAAGCACAAAAATCATTAATGTAGCACTCAGCCATACATCTATATCACTATATCCAGGGGCTCTCACTGACCCTGGAACTTGCTGGTTTGGGGCTAGGATCTTCCTGTCTCTACTCTCCAGCACACCCCCCATTTACAGGTGCCCACAGCCAAACCCTGCTTCTACCATGGGTGCCAAAGGCTCAAACTTAGATCCCCCAGTGCGCAGAGCAAGGGTTCCTACTACTGAACCATTTCCTCAATCTTAGATTCACATTTTGAAGATAGATTTGGCTTTGGGAAAAACCAATCGTCATCAGAGGCAAATTTTAGTGAGTAAGCTCAAATAAGCCCAGTGGAATTCTGTGTACACACAAAACTTAAGGTGTGAGTCTTGTTTGAAAGCAAAGAGCAACATTGCTGACATTTATAAACATGGAGATTAAAGTCTTGAACACATGCTATGGAGCTGGATTTTCTCCGTCATATAATGTTCTCTCAACTAGAACATGTCTCTGAGATTTTCAGGGCTCAGCATCACACAGAGATGCATTTAGCACTGGACCACATCTATAGAAAGTGGTCAGTTAAAGATGGCATCTTTAATCAGAATAGAACACATGGTGGTTATGGTAGTGATGTTTGACCTTACGTAAGTGCTTTTTCTTTTTTTACCTTTATACTCTCTCCTGGAAAGAAAGAAATATCATAAGATTGAAAAATGAGAACAAAACTGTCCAGTTCTGCTCTCCAGTGTCTCAACAACTTCCATTATCAGACAGGACTGGAAAACAGGCGGGAGATCACACAGGGCAGGTGACACAGCTGGGACTGCTGTTGCCATGGCAGCATGCTGTCTAGACACAGTCTTATAGTGCTATAGGGTTTGGGTTTTCTCTTAGTTTACCTCAGAGAAAATCCCTTCCCCTCTATTTTATTTCTTCTTTCTTTATATGTGAGCATGATATGTGTGCATGTGTGTATCTTGCTTACATGTATGTAGGCACACTTATATGCACATGCATGTTTGTGCACGCACAGAGGCCTGAAGTTCATGCCAGGAGTTTTTTCTTGATCTCTCCCTAATTTATTTATTGAGTCAGGGTCTCTCAGTGAATCCAGAGTTCATCAATAATGTCTAGTCTAGCTATTTAGCCTGCCTGGGGATCCTAGCTCTCCCTCCAGACTACTGGAAATTCAGAGCTGCCTGGGATTTGTTTTTGTGAGTTCTGGGATCTGAACCTCAGTCCTCATGCTTGCATGGCAAGTACTTGACCCATTGAACCATACCATTCTCCTTGCCCTTCCTCTTTCTTTTCTTTTGGTTCTGTAATGTTAATCAATCTGCTGACATCTTGAACCAACATATAAGAATCTTAGAAAGATCACAAGAAAAATCTCCAAGCTGTTTATTAGATGCTCAAATTGCCAGGACCACCAAGTATTAAATAATTTTTTGATATATAAGCCTGGGTCTCCCAGTGTGACTGCTAGAAAGTCTAAAGGCTGCCGAATCTTCCCATCAAAAGATACACAGAATTCTCCAGCCAGAGAAATGGAAATCAGCTCAGATACCAGCAAGTTCACTGCATTTAGTTGGTGCTAACTGACACTAATCCGCCAGCTGAAAAATACCATCCTTAAGGAGCAGAGAATAAACATGAGTGATTTTTCTGATGATCACTGTAAGAATGACAAGCCACAGACAGGGATTTGCTTCCTGATGCCTTGTACATTGGCTAGCAGAGGCAGGACCTGGATTTACTGTCAGCATTCAGGCTGCTGGTCTCCTCGACTTGAGCTTTGGGTATAGACAAGCTTGTACCTTATGGAGCATAAATGTAGGCACAGAGGCAGTGAAGCATGAGAGGAAGCAGGTGAGCAAGGTGCCTGTACCACTGAAAGATGGGAAGCCTTTCAGCAAAAGGGACATCAGCAATTGCCCAACTCCCTTCGTGATATCATTTCATCGTATTTTTTGGCGCTAGCCATGAACATACCTGTTTCATAAGTATTCCTGATTTTCAGAAAGGGTATTTTAACATCATGATCCTTAGATGTGGACAAAGGGGCCCTTCCCCCTGTGCTTTATGATTTCAAGGACTCGGCACTGACCTTCCTCCAAAAATCTTCTGCTCATAGGGAGGGGTCACTGGGGCCCAGAGACCATGACCCTTCCAAGTAAGTTCACATTCCTGTCATTTAGACTCCTCAGAAACTGCCGCCAGCTGCTTAAGACCAATTCAAACTGCTTGTATCACTTTCTTAGCTTATTTTGCTCATATCACATTGAACTGCTGGTGTGCATATTTACAGGCAAAGGAGTGACCAAGGGCAGCTTTGGGTGAGATGCTTGTCTTTTCCCCCTGATAGAACAGGACAGTCCTGTGAATAGAAAAGAGAAAAATAAGGACCAGATTAGGAATTGTGGTCTAAGGGCCATGCCACATTTGTTACTGATTTTTGACCTAATGGAATTTAGAGGGACCGAGGCTGTTACGGCATATGAAGGCATTTCCAGAGAAGTTAACTGAGCTGAGAAGACCCACCTTGAATGTGGATAATACTATCCCAAGGGTTGGGGCCTGAACAGAATAGAAGGAGAAAGTAAGCTGAGCAGCCTTCATCTGTCTCTCTACTTCCTGACTGTGAATACAATGTCACCACTGTCTCATGTTTTTGCCGCATGCCTTCCCTACTGTGATGGGATGTACCCTGAAACTGTGAGCCACAATAAGCCCTCGTCCTTTAACTTGCTTTTCTCAGAAATTTTATTACAACATTGACAAAATAACTAACACAGGATAGCTGCCCCTGCCTTCCAAGTGCTTTGGGAAGTCCCAGCTCAAATTCTAAATTTATATGTTTCTCCAGTTTCCAAAAATATTCAGAGTAGATCTTGGGAAAACAAGCTCCTTGCTCCAGGTTCACTCTCTGCTTGGTGCCTTCCTTATGAGGCAAGTTGGAAGAGCAGTACTCCTGACGGTTTGTTCATTTACCAGACATTCATCGACTGCCTCCTCTGTGCCTGCTGCAGTGTTGGACCCCGGGGAAATGTTGTCCGAGACAGATGTACTTCCCACTTCAGCAAACTTGGGAGAAGAAGAAAATACACAACAGGAATAAGTGCAGAAATCAGTAACTACTTTGCCGTTGCAATGATATCATGCAATGAAAACACTAAGTATAGAGAAAAGCTGAATTACAGGCATCACTTGGAATCTGCCAAGAGTTAGTTCTAGAACACAAGGGATCAGATGCTTAAGTCCTGTTCATAAAATGGTACAATCTCCATACTACCTGTACATGTATTCTTATATACTTTAAGTCATCTCTAGATTATTTATGATGCCTAATACAATGTAAGGGGTTTGTAAATTGTTATTATACTTCATGATTTAGAGAGTAATAACAGAAAATTGTCTGGACCTGTGCATATCAGATACAATTTGCATCTCCAAATACTTTCTTTTGACCTGTGCTTGATTGAATTTATGGATATAGAACCTTTGGACATGAGCACCAACTGTAATTTGATATGAGCAAATCACTTTGGGTCTTTCTGCAGAAATGATATTTGAATAAAACCCTAAAGGAAATGAGGGAGCCAGTCATGCCAGATTGGACAGGGAAGGAGGATTCCAGCCAGGAGACCATACACAGAGATGCTGTGAGACAGGAAAGGACTGGGGGTGACGTATCAAAGGACCTTGCAAAGGGCTCATGGTGTTGGAGTGTCTGGAAGAATGGAAGCAGGAAGACCAGTTGTGGGGTGCTGGACTTCATAAAGACCTAGACAAAAAATGATTTTGGGTATTTGTTAGCATGTAAAAGCTGGGGTTATTTCCAAATTAAGATAACTTGCTTTCCAGAGTGGAGCTCACTAATACTTATCTTTTCATGTTTACAAGGAAGAGAATTATTCATTGCTCATAACTTTTATTCATTTACCCAACACTGGATTATCAATTGTGGTAAGCCTTACTTTAGGAGGTGGGACTCAGAGATGAAGGAGGCAGCCTCTGCCTTTATGATACTAGGCATATTGTTTAGAGACTGGAGGCAGTGGGGTATGGGATGGAACTAAGATTATCTGTGTGTCTGCTCTCCATTTTAGCTCATGGACATAGTTCTGTGGTATAGTCTCATAATATGTAATTACTAGATTATAAATTACTTTTAAATGTTGATTACAGATTCACTTTTATCTCCTAAACTAGAGAGAGAGAGAATGAGAATTTTGTGGGGTATCACTTTTTTCCATTTACTTGAAAAACATACATGTACAATTAGAAAAATATCCAAAGTATGAAAGCCAGAGGACCAGTAGGTGAGAGTAACTTGGTAGAGAGGAAAATAAAGGAAATATAGAGATCACGAGAGACTTTGGATAGGATTACAGTGATAATTCTGGCAGCTGTCAGAGCATCCAAATAGCTACATGTGTCTTGAGATGATTGATGGGAGTTGGGGATCTTGAGCAGTCACAGAACCCCCAGGTGGAGGTGAGCCAGAGGGAGATCACAAGAAAGCTGCCATATTTTTCTCTGGTCCTGTAGGCACTTTGATCCTGAAGATGGAGAGAAAGAAGAAAGATCACATTTTTCAATGAACATTCAGTAGTAAATCCTGAAAGAAAAATCTGGTGTTTTGCAAACTTAGGACTAGAGTCTCTAAAATAAAGCTTGGATCCATTAGGTACCAGGTTATCATGTGAGTTCTTGGGGATACATTCCCATATCCCTTGGCAGAGAAAGAAACGTTATGGGTGTTAAGGTGTTAAGAGATAGAATACTAAAATAGCACCACCTCTTTTTTGAGAGATAGGGTTTCACACTGTAGTCCAGGCTAGCACAGACTTACTATGTCTCCCAGGTAGCTTCATTCTCACGATCTTCTTACCTCAGCCATTTGAATGCTGGTATTACAGGCATGTGGCACATTTTAAAATTCTTTATTTTTGTTGATAATCTAAGGTAAGAAGGAAATTATTGCACAGAGGGTTAGTCACATAGAAACTACAGTGACCGAGGAATGTTGACTGGATAGGAATGGGATTGGTTGAAACATTCCTCTGCTACAAAAGAAATAATGTCTTGGATTTGTTTACCTTTATTACATGTATTAATTTACTTGTGTTGCTGTGTGGGTGTCATGGTGTGTGTGTGTGCGCCATGGTGTGTGTGTGTGTGTGTGTGTGTGTGTGTGTGTATCAGGGCCAACATGCAGGAGCCAGTTCTTTCATGATGTGGGTCCTGGGGACTGAAATCAGATCCTTAGTCTTAGTGGCCAGCAATTTTCCTGTAAGCAATCTCAGAAGCCCTTGAATTTATTATTTCTTTAAATGATTGAACCTCCAGTTATTGACAATATGCATAATACCAGGCAAGGAAGGTAAGGGGTGTGACTCACCACATCTCATCTTCTTGTTCAATGTGTCAATAAACTACAAGAAACATGTATTCTAATGTCCCCCTTAAAGCCATCACACAGAAACTGTTGCTTTCCGTTTCTGCAGTAAAACACTATGTCAAGGGAACTTATTAAAAGAAGAGTTTATTTGAGCTTATGGTTCCAGGGGAAGTAGTCTGTCATGGAGGGGAGGCATGGTGGGAGGCGGTGGCCGGAGCAGAAAGCAGAGACACACCTCTTCAAGCTGGAAGAGAAGCAGAGAGCTTCTGGAGATCTTGCAAGGCTTATGAACTCTCTCAGCCTGCCCCCAGTGACGTGCTTCCTCTAACATAGCCATGTCTTCTGAGACCTCCCAGAACAGCATCTCCAACTGGGACAAACTGGTCTCAAAGGCTCATGACCTTATAAATTGCAAAATATTAAAAGTCCCCATAGTCTTTACCAGTGTCAATATCATTCAAATGTCCACAGTGCAAAGCCTCTCCTGAGACCTAAGGTGATCACTTAACTGTAAGGCCCTGTCAAATTAAAGACATTAGATATTTTCAATATACAATAGAACTGAGTACACATTGCCATTCCAAAAAAAGAAGATCAAAAGCCAGTAAGACAAACACCAAATCCAGTAGCTCAGTAGCTCCATGTATGAATCCTGGGACTTTATTTCCAAAGGGCTTAGATGGCTCAGCCCCTTCTGCAACATACATGTCTCTCTATTGGACTGGTACCCTCCCTAGATACAGTTCTCCTTGGCTGATATCTCAGAGCTCTGGCATCTCACATGTCTTCTTGAGGTCTCCACTGACAACCAAGCTTCACCTTCATAACATGAAATGGCCTATCAGGGCCTTTTGACCTATCTGAGCTGCCTTTATGTAAGGGTGCCCCTGCTGCATGCTACCTGGCCTCTGTGGCTTTCGAAAATGATGGAGGAAGAACTGATGATCACTTCACTGTTAAATCTTTTGTGCCTTAAAACCACCACTAGGTGAACAACACTACCAAGTTTGACTGCAAGTTTGGGAAGGACCCCCACCTGCTTCATGCAAATTAGTAGCTTTTCTCTGCAGTGATTTTCTAGTTGAAAATCCCTCCCACATTTTCCTTTCAAGTTGGAGGCTTAGTTGGTGTGGTCCTGCCCTGAAGGTTTTCTACCCATTGTTTAAAATCAAATCTCCAGGTCTCTCCTTAATCATTTTAATCTTCTTATCAAAGGGCTCTTCTCCTTCAATACATGCCTTGGCTCCAACATTAAGCTTCCTAGTGCTCGTTTTCAATCCAAACTGTACATTCTGCATTTCTTTCTGCCCTGTTTGCTCTTTTTCACTGCAGATCCACATAAGATTCATCATTAGCCACCGTTTCTACATTAAGATATCTTGAAATTTACTCTGTCAAAGAAATTAGTCCATTACTTTTCAACTTAGCCTTAGGTAAGCTCTTAGGCTGTGGGCAGACTCCAGACAGTCTCTGGCCAAAGTATCCCAGCTGCTGCTTAAGTCCTTATTTCCCTATGGAACTTCAGTGTTCTCAGCACTACTTTCTTCCAGACTCCTACTAGAAAGGCCCATTAAATTCTGCTCACGGTAATCAACTGCTTTTCTAGCTCAAACTTCCAAAGTATTTCACTTTCCTCCCCAAATCCACATGGTCAGGTTCTTCACAGCCAACATCCCACTGTCTCATATCAATTTCTGTATTATGTACTTTTCTGTTGCTGTGATAAAACACTGTGACCAAGGGAACTTTTAAAAGGAAGAGTTTATTTAGTTTAAGCTTCCAAAGGGGCAAGAGTCCATCATAACAGGGAGGAATGGGCTCATATCTTCAAGCAGGCACAGGAAGCAGAGAGCCACTGGAAACCCAGCAAGGCTTAAGGACTCTCTAAGCCCACTCCAGGTGACATGCTTCCTCTAGCATGGCCACATCTTCTAAGACCTCCTAAAACAGATCTATCAACTGGGAACAAAGTGTCGAACATATGGAACGTATTCTCATTCAAATCACCACAGACGTCAATAGGTCAATATCTACAACTTGTGTTCCTAGCTCAAGTAGACAGGATTCCAGCACTTTCTACCATATGAGAACTAAAGACAGGAATCCTCAAGTTTCTGTCTTAAAGAGGAGCAACCATGCTGCCAATGGGACTATGCAACACAGATGTGTAATAATGACAACAGACTCTTTGACCTCAGGCTCATTGGCTACATTTTTAGAAGCCAGGCTTTCCCAAGTGTTGGGAATAGAAGAACTAAAGACCAGAGGTCAGGTTATATTGTCTGGGGCTACCAGCATATTGCTGGGAGAATTACCAAACAATGTGTACTATGATCCAGTGTTTGTAGGACAAGTATATTGTGGAGGTATGTCCTTAAAATTATTTTTGTCCCTTGGTACTAAGTTTCTTAGATACTTTTACTCATTCATTCTAATTTTTCATACACTGAGGATGTATGACCTTTAAAGTACTGTTTTTAAAATATGGTCACTTAACGATGTTGAGATAAAAAATGTATTATGTCAAAGTTCCATAATACTGAAATGTGCTTCAGCCATCAAAAGCTTACTTAGTTTACACTTAATGGATGTGGCTTTATAAGAATACAGGATTATATTTTGGATGAGTGTGTGTTGGGAAGGTTGTGACATTTCTCTACACTTAAGACATATTCTCAATTGTATGAAGGCAAAGAGGTAACGTGAATATAAAAATATGTGTTAGCCAGTTGTTTCTGACAGTCATTTCAGATGCTGCTTGTTGCTCTTCAGTCAATATTTTCACTGACTTTCTTCATCTTTCTCTTTGCTTCTCAACAACCAGGAAAGCAGCTGGATCATGACCATGTGTTCTTACAGATCCTAAGTAAAAAACCTTGTTAGACAATAGATCAGATATTTCATGGAAGAGTCTTTAATTCAGCTGTCTTAGAGGTTCTTGACTGGTGTCTCACAGATATGAATTTTAGGCATTATTTGCTTCTGTGTATTTTTTGCCCTTTTTTGGGCAGTCTTTCATATATATAGATATATATATCATATATATATATATATGATATATATAAGAAATCCTGTCTTTTCTTTGAAGAATGAGTTATTCTCTACTGCCTATTTTCCAATGCTGTAAGCAGGCTCAGCTTTAGTACTGTGCCTTGCTGCTCCTTGGATGAGTAGTCCTCCACTGTCACTACAGTGCCCTTTGCTTCTACATGCTGAGACCACAGACATTAGTTACATCAAGTGCTGTTTTCTTTAACGGCAGAGGCCTATTTGTCTTTCCCAAGATTTTTATCAAAAGTTAAAAAAGGGCTGAAAGGGTAAATACCAACAGAAGGCAGGATGGTAAGATAGCTGTTTGGAAATACGTTGACAGGAAATTAAATTTGCAAAACTGGAGGAAACCCATGGTAAAATTTCTTTGTAGACAGGGTAAAAGCAAGGCAATTGAATGCTAAGACTATCTTTTGTGCAGTCTTCCTCTGGAATTGGAACATGAAGAACACATAGTTGCTACTGATTCAAAAGATAAGCCTAAAATGACAGTGAGATGCACTCTTAAGACCACGGAATTACCTCACGATGGGCTCTGATTTCAGAGATCCTGAAGCCTAAGTGAATAACACATCTCTGAGTTTGTTATTTTTCATTCAGCAGGGTCCTGATTTTGTTTGTTTGCCATTTTTAGACCTGATTCTCTATATATAAATGAATGATTTTATTCGTGAATTCTTTGGTATTAATAACAAATAAATGTGACAATGATTAGAATGACCAGTATTGTAAGTGATGTCATTACATTATGAGTTAACAAAAACTGAGGGATGTCAGGATTTCTTCTTTTCTTGTTTTATGCTTTTTCATTTTTTTTAATGGTGATATCTAAGGTCCATGTAATATAGATGTGCTGTGAACTGAAGATTTAATGAAAATGTAGAGTGGTAGGGAAGGACGGAGAAAGTTCATATAGACAAATGTTATTAATAAAGGACTAACAATCTAACATTTATTTATTTTATTTTTATTTTGTGTGTCTGAGTGTTTTGTTTGGCTGTGCACAAGTGAAACTGTGTTGTGCAGGGTGTCGGTTCCCCCTAGAACTGCAGTTATGGACAATTGCTAGCTGTCATGTGGGAGCTTGCAATGACAAATTCAAGGCAAAGTAATGGAAGACCTATATATGGCAGTCAGGAAGCTTTCTGCCCTACTGGCATGCACATATGAAGTCCTGTAAAGGAAGTGGTCTATTTGCAGAGTCATCCCTGTTTTCTGATGTGATTTGAAAACATATGAATTTGCAGAGTTGTACTAAGAAGAAAGCAATTATCCAATCTTTTGTCCTAACTGTCTAGTCTTCTAGGATAGGGCTCAAAGCCTGTGGATGACATAACACCTACTGAAGAACTGTGTAATAGTCCACAGAATACCATCCGATATGCTGTAATGAATAAGAAAAACACACAACACCAACAAAAACAGCATAGTAACTTGTAAATAGATAAACACAAAGAGGATTCTAAAAGGAAAAAAAAGATGTTTTTTTTTTTTGCTTACATTAAGAAAAATATCCTGGTTAGGTATGGTGGTGAGCACCTTGAACCCTGCAAGCACCCTTGAGCTAGAGAGAGGCAGGTCAATCTCTGAGAGTTCAAGACCAACATGGTCTACATAGGGAGTTTCAGCCAACCAGAGCTGCACAGTGAGACCCTGTCTCCAAAACAAATAAACTAACTAACTGTTGGGCATAATGCAAGGTGGGCCTAGCCAGCCCACCTGCTAAGAGGAATAGAGGCATGGCTCCTGTGGACATGGCATTCTGTTCTGGCTAGTTGTGAGACCAGAACCTGGAAAGAACCTGCTTACCTGAGGACAAACTTACTATTGGCTGTATTTGGGACCCCACCCCATAAGGTCATTGGCTATCCAGACCTATAAGAGCTTGTGTACCTATTCAATAAACGAGTTGGCAGTGCCACGCCGTTTGGTCTGCTTCCCATCCATCTCCCGGAGTCTGAGGTTTGACTGTGCATCTACTCACCCCCAACCCCTTGGGCCGGCCCCAAGTGTTGCGACCCTGATAACTAACTAACAAAAAATCCTGCATTGACCATCCAGGGTCACGTGGCTATAGAGTTGCGCACTGATGACTGCAGTAGAGCTGTGGCTTCTTTAGTAGTGGAAACTTTAAAGTCTCCAGTCACCAATTCCCTTGGTAGGGAGGCCCTTCACTTTGCTTCTTCACTTTGCCTCTTGTCTCTCTTTCTACCTTTCTGTTGATATTTCTTTCTTATTTATTATTACAAATTCCATTAATGAAAACTGAAACAGATTCCATTCATGAGAATAATGACTACTGTGGTTTGAATGTGGTGTGATTTTGACCCCCATAAGCTCCTGTGTTTAAATGCTTTGTCCTCATCTGGCCACAGATTTAGAAGGTCATGGGGGTCAAGTCTTGTGGGAGGAAGTGAGTGACTGGGTTTGGGCACTGACTTTTAATAACCTGGCTCCACATCTCTGTGTCCTAGCTACTGATGCAGTATACTGATGCAGCTACCTCATTCTCTTGTGGCCATGACTTTCTCACCATAGATCATATCCCTTCACCCTGTAAAGCAAAGGAGCCCTTTCTTCTTTCAAGTTGTTTCTTGTCAGGTATGTGAGCTCAGCCATGAGAAAAGTAACTAATGTAGTATCTATGTCCTTTAATTGAGTTAACTCTGACAGCTGTTGAGGTCAGTCAGGGCTACGTTTAGAGACCTTGTCGCAAAAAAGGGTGGGAGAATACTGAGGATGAAGCTCAGTTGCTTGCCTAGTATTCAAGAGGTCTTGAGTTTGATTCTCTCCACTGAATAAAACTAGGCACCTAGCACATGCCTGTAATCCCAGCATTTGGGAAGCAGAGGCAGGAGATCAGAAGCTCGAGGTCATCCTGTGATGGTTTGAATGAAACTGGTTCCTAGTATTTGAATGCTTGGCCCCAGTTGGTGGCATTGTTTCTGAAGGTTTAGGCTGTATGGCCTCATAGAAAGCACATCACTGGGGGCGGGCTTTGCGAGTATATAACTTTGCTTAGAGTTTGTCTCTCTCTGCTTCTTGTGTCTGCTTGAAGATGTGAGCTCCGCTTTCTGCTCCATACCTCCCTGCCATGAGGAACTCTCATTCCTCTGGAACCACAAACCCAGTAAACCCTTCCAAGTTTCCTTCATCATGATGTTTTATCAAAGCAACAGAAAAATAACTAATATATATCCTTAGCTACGTAATGAGTTCAAGGCCAGATAAGGCTAGAAAGAAAAGATGCATTTGATCCCTGTTTGCTAGTATTTATAGTGCTGAAAGTTGCTTTTCAATCTGCTGGGGGAGAAAAAATTAATGGTCTTACCCAGCTGTGGACCCTTTGTGCTATAAAACTGACGTGCAGGTCAAGATATGCCCATTAGTGCAATACTGGCAAGACTGTTTTGGAGATAGCCAAATACTTTCAGATTATATGTGAAGCCTGCTGCACAGGAAGATATACCTGCCTGGTACTATAAATCCAGTCAGAAGCACATGACTGGGGAATTCAGAGGCCACAGGTACAAATGTACTATTGGTGCTTGGCTAAACGGTCATGCAGGCAAACTGCCTCCTAAATATGTATGTTTATACCCATGCACCGCCCATAGACTACTGCTGCTCTCAGCCTGGGCCAGAGACACTTCTCTTGGAAGTGGGTAATGGTTAATGCACAAACTTTTCACTAGTTAAAGTGCTAAGAATTGGTCACTGTTGTGTGCTCAGCCTAAGAGAGAACATGAATATCACCTGCTCCAAAGCCAAGGGAATTGTGGGTTCTGGGTCTATCATAAAAGGTATTGAGCAAGCCAAGCAACCCGGGATACCCTGAAGGGATGGTAGGACCCTGACCTGCTCTGCCTGATGTGATAACCTAGGTCCCAGGAAGCCACTGCAGGCCTCAGCAGTTGCTTCATCTTTTCCCCCCACAAAGATGACCTCAGACCAGAACCAGGTTTTTGCGTTTCGTCTCCTCATTCCTAATTTCCACGTCAGACCTACAACCTTCCCATCCTTACCTAAAGACCTACTTTTAACTTTCCCGCCTTCTGTCATGGCCAGAAAGGCCTCCTCTATAAATCCCTCTTTTGGTCTCAATAACTGAACTGCCCACCAACACAGTCTCCAGGAATCTCTCCCGCTGCACTCTGAGCCACCTGAGGACCTGTGCTGGAGATAGAGAGTTGTGGGAGAGGGAATTGGAAGACTTAAAAGAGCTGGGGGATAGGGAGGAGCCATGTGGAGCACTGTCTTCTGTATGACAAAATTATGTTCATGAATGCACAGCAGCTATGGCCATCTGTGCAAGGCCCACACACCAACAGAGACAGAATTCACTGAGGAGAAGGGGAAGAAGGATAACAAAGGCAAAATGATCACCGTATATTACATACATGCATGAAATTATCCAAAAAAGAGACCATTTCTCCCAAGTGATTGGTTTATCATCTAAATTATTTATGAATATGGAAGGATTTATGAGTTACAAAGTTTATTTTGCCCCTGGCTCAATCCTTTATATCTTACATTTACAGGAAGGGACACTCTGGTTAGAGAACTGCAGCTCTGCCCTCAGATTGGTTGTTAAACAGCACTACAGTATTCCTCCCTGTTTCTGGCCTTAGACATATGGAACAGATTTTACTTAGGAATGACAAGGGGGACTGTTGAAGGGAAAAAAATATGTCCACCAAAATTGAAATAGAGTTAATTATGTGGTATTTGCCTGCTTAGCTTTGGAGGGTGGACTTTTGATTTGTGCTTGTTCAAGAAGAAAATTACTTGATAGCAATGGTCATGCTATCAAAATTCATAAGATGATTATGTGTTAATTTTGGAGTGAGGAGGAGTGAGGAGGTTAAAAAAAAGCAAAAAGTTGCAGTTCTGTCATATACACACAATTCTCTGTTTTGATAAAATAATTGCTATTTAGAGATGAACAGGTTTGACTTGTAAAATGACTAGTCTAGTCTTTATAGCTATCAGTCTCAGTTTGACAAGTGAAAAACGTATTTTAATACAGGCTTAAGCATGAGAGTTGAGACAGAGGTGCTCAAAAGAAAGTAAGACATACCCATGCTAGGTTTTGGCTCTTCTAGGGGACCCCAAGAACTGCCTCAGCTTTAGCCACATGGAGCATTCTGGTGGCTCTCAGCTTAGCACCTGGGCTACACAAAGGGTTTGGTGCCTGTCATTTCCCTATTAATGGGGCTTGGGGTGAGATTCCTAGATTCCTTAGGAGAAAGGCCTTAAAGCAATTATCAATTGTAGTGGAATTCTTACTTCTGTATTGGTGAGAGACTTCAA
This sequence comes from Eospalax fontanierii, assembly GCA_035773235.1. Lineage (NCBI taxonomy): Eukaryota > Metazoa > Chordata > Mammalia > Rodentia > Spalacidae > Eospalax > Eospalax fontanierii. The sequence continues at coordinate 44,019,709 of CM069547.1, read as the reverse complement.
GTGGATTCCAGAGTGAGGGCTCTTGTCACTTCTCAGGACACCAATAGTCTTCCTGTTTTTCTATCCTGCCCCAGAAGGTACTGTGCTGAGAGAATTATGAGAAATAAATAAAGCAATTACATGTCCAAGAATCCATTTATGTGCATCTTAAAGCTCTGGCCCTAGATACTTTCTCTGTTGTTTGTATAGTTTTTAGAGCAACAATGCAGTGTTCACCCAAGCTACTAATTAATGGAAAACTAAGCTTCATTAGACCACTTACTTCTTTTCATTACTAATTTACCTTAATTGAGGTAAAATACTGAATTACATTCTAACAGCCTGAAAAGAAGGTAAATAACCCTGGCAACTAAATTAGCACAAGAAAGCAATTTAAATGTGGACATAATATATACACTTTTTCTTCCCTATAAGGAAATAATGCTTAAATGTCAAATACAAGACAAGCCAGAGGACATATATGTCACTCCACATTTCTTCAGGGTATTATTATATGTGTGTTTACTTACCATCTCGTTCCCCAGTCTCTCTTGTAGAAAATGTCAGTGCCTGCTTTCACAGGGTTGCTGACAAAGACTCAAGTAAATAATTCAGTATGAACTTAAAAATTTGACACTTGTTAAAGCTCAACAAAGAACACATATTATTATTATTAAACAGAGTTTTCTAATCACTCAAATTGCAGTACTTACAAAGTGTTGCAATTGCGAGATTGGACTGGAGTTACAAGTGTGTGAGGCTTGACCTTCCTGTCATCCCAACCAGCTAAAAGTCCTAAGCGGTTCTCTCTTCTTCCGCTTCCTGTCAGGGAGAAAATCATCATTCAGATGGACACAGTACAATAGCTTGTTATTAATGATACAGAGTTATTGAGCTCGGCTTCACAGCGTCTGTGCATCAAGGACTGTAATTATGGACCTGGGTTTAAAAGACCTTCTTCTATTAAGCCTGCAGGTTATATGACAGAATAAAAATTAAATAAGAAAAAACGGTACAATAAAAGTATTTTATGCCTTTCAGAGACCCAGGAAGTGAACAGCAATCTACTCGTAGGGAAAAACAACTGTAATTTCTGAAGTTTATTTATGTCTGATAGAAAACCAAGTTTTGATAGTGGCACTGGAATGCTCTCCCTGCCTTATACTTCCTGTTACTTTGATAAGATCAACTTTTGGGAGAGAGGGATTATTTCGGCTTACAGTTTGAGGGTACGGTCCATCACGGTAGGGGAAGTTCTGGTAGCCTGGGTATGTGACAATAGAAAGTAGAGAACAGCAAACGCTCAGGTTTTGCATGATTTTTACTTTATATGCAGTTCAGTACCCAAGCCTAGAGAAGCACACCCCTCACTCTTAAGATGAGCCTTCCCTCCTTACGTATGAAGGATGTCACCCATAGATACACCCAGAGGCTAACTTAATCAGATATTCCCTCACAGGGAATACCATTTATACCATGCTCGCCTCCTAGGTTATCTAGATCCTCTTTACAATCAACACCTGCCATCACTTCTCTAAGTCAGGGAGAGGGCTCAGCAGGTAGAATACGTGCAACATAAGACTGAAGACCTGAGTTCAACCTCCAGAATCCTGGTGAAAAGCCAGAAGTGTTGGCATGCATATGCAATCCCATTTGCCTTATATAAAATGGGAGGCCTAGACAGGAGAATCATCCCAAAGCTCATGGACCAGCTATCCCAGGCTACTCTGCACAGTGATAGAAACAAGAGATATCCTGTTCCAACAAAGTAGAATGTGAGGGCTGACTCCTGAGATTTGTCCTCTGACTTCCACAAGTGCTTTGAGGAACATACATGTTCATAGTCATACACACACACACACACACACGCACAAATAATAATAAAGAAGTAGCTTTCACTAGCTAGGAATCTGAGCATTCAAAATCAACAAATACAAAATGTCAAGATTTAGTATTAGATTTCAAAAATATTTTCTTTTCTTTTACGAAATATTTTTAAAATTCATTTTTATTTTCTGTATGAGTGTACTGCCTGCATGTAGATAGGTGTACCTGTGTCATGCAATGCCTGCAGAGGTCAGAAAAAGGTGTTGGATCCTCTGGAACTGGAGTTATGGATGATTGTTAGCTGCCATGTGAGTGATGCAAGAGCAGCAAGTGCTCTTAAACGCTGAGCCATCTCTCCAGCTCCCAAAACACTTTCTTAATATAATTGAATCAACTGATATTGTTTAGAAATAGAAACAATAGGCTTCTATAATTTTGATAAATCAACTTTTCTTTTTTTCTCTCTTATTGTTTGTTTTTTATGATATAGGAGAAGAGACTCAGGGTTTCACACACACTCGTCAACTCCTCTACCCTTCATTGAGTTACATATTCAGGCCAAATCTGGTCCAGCATATTTTCTATCTCTTAAGATTTTTTTATTACATTATTTTGTTATAACTTTGTGCATATGACATGTAGCTCAAAGGACAATTTGTGGGATTGTTATTACAGTTATTGTTATTTTGTATATGTATGTAGGGCGCCTGTGCCGTAGTGCATGTGTGGAGGTCAGAAGACAAGTTGTGAGAACTGGCTCTCTCCTACCCTCATGTGGGTCCTGGAGGTGGAACTCAAGTCATCAGGCTTGGCAGCGAATGCTTTCACCAGCTGAGCTATCTTGCCAGCCCCTAGGCCAAAAGTTTTAACTGGAAACACCCTGAAATTTCAGTGGCTGTGTGTGGGTGTCTTGTTCCCAGGAAGTTCCAACTCTAGGAAGTCTCTGACTTTGCCTGTGAATTCCATTCCTGACAAGGGAAATATTTAGAGCAGGCTCAGCTAACTCTGTAAGAGCCTTTTATATCATAGGCATTGTGGACTAGACAGTGTGGAAGCAACTGTGAGCAACCCGTAAATGGTTGAGAATGGCTGTGGTCCAAGGAATATTTGTTTAAAAGAGGCTGCCTCTATTCTAAGATCTCCAGTTTGGTGATCCTTCAGCTAGAGGAATGGTGGCTGGTTCACCCACTGGCAGCCAGTGGTCATATAAACCTTTAAAAGATCCTGTCATTCTGGTCTTCATGTTAGTCGTTAATGCTTAACAACCAGAATGGATTTTACATACAAATATGGATCTGATATCTAAGCACCTGCAGGGACTAGTAGCCCCTGTGCTAATCCATGGCCATAGCCAAGGGCTCTGCTGCAGAACAGGCCTCAGCTTGCTTGACCTCTGCTGTGCTCATTGTTTCTGTGGACACTGAAGTTTCTCCTCTCTCGTTTGTGCAACTTGTCTTGCCCTCGAACCTCACTTTGAGAATACTTGACATGAGATCCCTTTGTTCTCCCTCCGTTGGTCATTAGAACTGCAGGATTTCCCATGCTGCTTCATGGAGACTGGGGCCAGGAGTGCCTTAGAAACATACACAGCTATCAGTGCTGTCAGTGTCTCAGGGAGGATGTGAGCCCATTGTTAAACATAATGAACCAACGAGGCTGCTCGCTCTGAACAGCCTTCCTGAGACAAAATCTCACACATTGTGCTGCCTCACCTCTCCTTTCTTTCCATCCCGAGAAAAAGCCATAAAAGCCTTTGCTTTCATTCCTTTTGCTAGGTTTGTATGTGTTGTTGATATAAAAGCAGAGCTATCACCTCAAATGGAATAAAAATTTGATCTGGAAACAAATATGAAGAGCTGTAGCCTGGGAACAAAGATTTATAGTTTCATGAAGTTTATGTAGTAACACAACAAAGAAATGTGCAATCAAGACACTTTTAATATACTGAAGTGGAAACATTAGGTAGGCAGCTTACAGCAAAGCAGAAGAGTCTCTGTCAGAGGCCTTGGATACTTATCTGGTGACATTCTTAGCTTTTAGATTGGTGGCCTGCTAGTAATACGTTTTAAAGGTTTTGTTGCGTTTATTTATGTATGTGTGGATGTGCACATATTGAAGGTGTGTGTGTGTGCGCGTGTGTGTAAGTCAGAGGACAACATGAGAGTCAGTCCTCTCTTTCTATCATATTCATCCTGGGGATTGCACTTTTATGCAAGGAGCCACCCAGCCAGCCTATTTTTTAAATGTTTTAATCGTCAAAGTATATTAGGTTACACATACGGGCTAAGCAGTGAATGGCTTTCAAAGGGACTCTAAGTAGCCCAGGTGTGATGGCACTCAGCAGACAGAAGCAGGTGGATCCCTGTGAGATCCAGGACAGGGTGGGATGGTTTACATAGCTACTCCCAGGTCAGCTGGGGATGCAGAGTGAGACTCTGTCAGGAAACAAAACCAAAACAAAGTAGTCCAAGATGCTTTGACTTTGATCTATATCACTTTGACTCTCCACAGTTGTAAACTTCGCTCATTTGGCCTGATAGACTCTTTAATACAAGCGTGGCTCTGCGCACCCCTGGATATCCACAGTGTATGTGCAGTTTTTCTTTTTCTGGGATATGTGGGATCATCCAGAGTTTGGAACAAGATACCAAGCTATGTCCCTAGTGAACTTTTTATGTCTCTCACTGAATATGGAGCCAGGCTAGCAAGTACAAGCCCCAGCCCTCTTCCTTCCTTCCTTCCGTCAGTCCTTGGGTTACAGGCGCATGTGCAGCCATGCCCCACTCTTTCTATGGGTGCTGGGAATTTGAACTCAGCTCCTCATGCTGGTACTACAGCAAACACTCTTACCCCACAGGCTATCTACCCAACAAAATCTCTTTAAATTGCTATTACTTTTTCTGTGCTTGGTACCCAATGATCTTGTATGGTCCTTAACAAGCCTTTAAAGGACTGAAGTTTCAGTATGCATTCTCTGGCAGATCACTTTTGTAGATACTGAATAAAAACTAATTCTTCCATGTTTCAAGTCAGAGAAATCTCATTTATCCCAATACTTTGTTTTCTGAGTGAAAATAAACTTGTTATTTATTTATAAGAAGCTTTTGATTATTAGTTGTTTTTACTGTTTTCTTCATTGACTCATATAATTAATAATAAATGCCCCCAATCTCTCTAAGTAAGTCTCATGATTTCTAACTCCCTTCCTCAATGACAAGGCCCCTGATTACATTTCAGTGTCTAATGTTCTCTGGTACATAGTTGGCATGAAACAAACTTAATAAGATTGAGTCAAACAATGAATAATTTCATCTCAAGCTAGACATCATATCATTTACCTGTAATCCCAACACGAAGTAGGCAGAGACAGAAAGACTTTCAGTGAGAAGAAATTCTGTGCTGCACTGGCTAGATTAGACTATTTACTGAATTTGAGTCTAGTCTGTGCTACATAGTAAGATCCTGTCTAGGGGAAAAAAAAGTAAAAACAAATAAAAACCAAGGAACAAAGCAGTGAGTGACAGAGCAGGTCACTCCTAGTCTTTCTCTAACCTTTGTACATGTCCATATTGGGGTGTGCATGCACACATACACATGTATACAACACATACAACACATACACAAAAGAAGAAAAAAGTGATTCTGTCTTTGTTTTCTGATTTTGATATTACAGGATACATGAGAGTGAATGATTCATAGACTAGATGAACTGATTTGACTTATTGTTCTGGAATTTGGAAAGTCTATTTGGAGTTTGGCATAGTGACCCCCTGTGTGAAGGTCCTTCTTTTATTGCTTCATGCCAAGGTGAAGGGAGAGGGTGAGAGAGGAATTAGTTGCCCTGAGAGTTAGTTATTAGGCATAGCAACAGAGTGAACTCTTCTGTCCTCTTTCGGCATGACATATATTGAGGCAGAAAACTTATAGACATAAAAATACATTTTTATTTTTTTAATTAACAATTGTAAGTGCCTCCTATGGCAGCTATACTGAAAAGGACACTCTTTAAATCTCTGATTCATGGGTAGCAAGAAGCACCTTTTGTTCTAGTTTATCGTGCAGAAATGGGAGGAAGTGGGGAGGCACAAGAAAAAGAATGAAGGTTGGAAAAGAAAAGCCATTGTAGGATGACATATTAGTTAGTGTTCCCCAGAGGAACAGAACCGAGAACATGATTTGCACTGCCTTATTTATCTATTTCTTATATTGACTTACACAATACAGTTTCGGCAGTTCAACAATGGTTGTCTTCACATCAGCTGATGAGTCTAGGAGGCTGAATGCCTTATCAGTACCAATTTGGTGCCAAAGGCCTGGAGGGATGTTCCTCAAATCTAGTGAGAAAGTGATTGCTTGCCCACATAACAGTCTTGCCACTATTAAACCAGTGGCATAGCTCACCTGGCAGGTTTGTATGTAACTCTCAGGGTTCATTCTTAGTTAGGACAGTTAATGACTTTTCTCTCCTAGCAGCCTGCACAATGCCCACTAGGACTCTGAAAGTTAGCCAGCAAGAAGTACCCAGTTTCATTTAAGATTACTTCTGTATATCCTGCAACCAAAGTGTGCGATGTCTCCAGCAGTAGGGTCTTAGCATCAAGCTCTGGGGGATGAGCAGGAGCAGTGGAAACAGCACATGTTGTTTCGGAAGTCACTGGAGCTTCCCTAACAAAGGAATCTTAGGGAGGTACCCCACTCTCGGCACTCAGATTTTCGTTTAATGTTTGGTTTCTGGGATGCACATTATCTACTCATGCATGGTGCCTCTATTCCAATTGGTTTTTAAAATATATTTTAAAATAAGCTTCGTGCTTATTAGATTTTGTAGTTACTGCCTGTTCTTCTTTCCTTTTCTACCTCTTTTCCTGCTTAAACTTTTGAGACAGGGTTTTGTCTGGCCTTGAATTCACTCCAGTGCCTTGATCTCAGTCTCTTAAATGTTACATTTACAAGTATGAGCCACCATGCTCAGGGAAATATGTTTTGATAGATAATAAATAGGGAGCTGATTAATCTATGATAAAGTAAATATTTAAAATCTAGAGCCATAGCATTTTCAAAATAACAGATCTACCAAACTTCTTGAAAATGTTTCATTTAGATTTTTCTTTTTGTTGTTTAACCATGTATTTTCCCCAAAACCTTGTAATATACGAGAAATATGTATGTAAAGTCTATTCTTACTTTTGTCCATTTTCTGTGACACCCCTGGAAATCTTTTATCAGAACTAAGTAAGTGAGGTCATTCATCTTTCTGAGCCAACATGATCATCACCCTTTGCTAGGAAGGAAAAAAAAAAAAAGCAAAAACCTTTACTCTTGCATTGACCCTTCCAAGAATTACCCTTCTCAAAATTCCATTCAGGGTTTTTCTAAACCTCTCTGTTGATTTGCATTTCTAATGATCTGAGATTCTACTTAGTGGCTGAATTTTATTCAACCCAGTTCCTGGAGCCAGGACCTCCCACCTGACAGCCTGTTCAGCATCTTGTGAATAGAAATAATGAATGGAAAGGTCAGACAGTCCATTTAAGTAATAACATTTTTCAGATTTCAAGATGCCATAGTATTGTGACATAATCCATATGTGTTTCCAGAAAGCCAAAATGCAAGTGAGGTTCTTAACCTTTAGTTTTAATAAATATTTTCCAATAAAACCTTGAAACACATTGGTGCTCCAACCAATGGTCTGAAGCAAAAACAAAAGAAATCAACCAAATAAAACACACAGGCAAGACATTTTCTTGTTTTATAGAAGTAGAGGAAAATAATTTAAAAATACAGCAGCCCATAATCATTTGAACACTATCTAGTATTTCGAACAGTGCTTTGGGGTTTTCTTTTAATGACATTTTATCTGGAATTTAATGCTGGTATTATGAAAGTTAAACTTTAGAAGCTTAGGTTTTTTAGTATTTGTGTGTGTGTGTGTGTGTGTGTGTGTGTGTGTGTGTGTGTGTACATGCAAATGCACGCATGCATGCCTGTTTGGTATTATTCATCTTGAATTCTGTTCCATTCTTTATACATTCTCTGATTATACCCTGCAACTCTGTAAAGACACATTTCTTCCTAAGAGCAATCAAGAAATATATCACAAATCAGCTGTATCTAGTTGGATTTTTTAAAATGGAAAGTCTAGTACATCTGTGTTAGAAACAGAATGTTCATACTGGAATTCGATTGCACTTGATAGACACATATTGATTGTCTAGGACATGCTAAGTGCTACTCCAGACATTGTGGGAATCACTGCCATAAATAAAATATCATCCCTGCCCGGGAGCTCAGGGTCTGGAAGACAGTCTCTCTCCGTTCAGATTCATTCTGTGGTTTGAGCTAATGCTCAAATGTTGTTCCCCTATTCATAAGCCTTCTGACTTTTTGGAGTTGCAGTGTTCTCCACTAAACTGGGAAAACACTAGCCATGGAAACAGTCATTTTTAATAATGAGCATTGTACTGGTTCTATTTTAATTTACATTAAACCTAGTACATGTTCATTACTAAAAAAAAAAAAAGACAGGAAAATATATAAAATAATGAGAGAAGGCTCCTTGCCATTTAATCTCCATTCCAGAAATAATTATGATTAAGAGTTTTAGAATATGTATTTCCAGGAAATTTTCCTGCACATGGATTTAAATATTATTTATTTCTGTATGATTTTTTGTACTTTCCATATTGTTTTGTTATTTTGTTCTTTTTTAATATTTTATTTTTTAATTTTATGTGTATGAGTATATTGCCTTCATGCACCCATGTTGTGCAATGCTCTCAGAGTTCAGAAGAGGACGTAGGATTCCCTGGAACTAGAGTTTTGGACGGTTGTTAGCTGCCATATGGGTGCTTGGATTTGAACTTGGCCTTCTGCAAGAGCAGTCAGTGCTCTTCACCACTGAGACATCTAGCCAGTCCCTTTGGTCTTTTAAGTCATTTTGGAATGATGGAAAAATTGCAAATTAGTGCAGAAATTTATCTGTGAGTTTTCTCTATAATGACATCATTTATAACATAGTACATTTACCAAAAATAAGAAATTAATCCTTGCACCTTCCTATGAAACTCTGTCCTTTACTTGTCTGCTTCACAAGTTGTCATTTTTCTGATCCAGAATCCTATACTTCATTTAATATTGTTTTGTTTTATCTAAACAAGTATCTCCCCAGCCTAAGTGTTGACTTTTTTAATGAGTTTTAAACTGTCATATGCATATTTGATCTTCATCATATCCTGTATCCCTTAGATGCTAAGGCAAAGCAGGCTCGTCTGTCTTTCAGTAGTTTTGCCTATGACAGATATCCACTGGTTTTTATGTATTTTCCCCTGTGATAATTAAGAGTTTCCAAGTTTATGTGTTATAATTTTATTACTTAGAGTTTTGTACTTCCTAAATGGTCAAATTTATACATCACTTTACTAGTGATAATATTTATTGTTTTAGGGTTGAAGGTGTGATTTGAACTACCTAGTTTTATTGATGAGGTTAATATTTAGAATCCTAATCCTTATTGGTGCTTTTCCAGTTGCTGCACAAAAATAGCGATCCTCTACTGAGAAGCATGTTCTTGGACATTGGTCAAAATAGTGAGCCATCAGCAGACAGACAGCATTACCTTCTGAATATTATAAATTGGGTCTCTTTTCCTTGGAGCCTATTTTATTCCATTAGGTCTAATGTCTATATACTTATGAAAATTGATTGTCCCCTACCCTCTGACCCTGCCCCAACCTGACCTGGCAATAGGGTATGAGTCTGGCTGCTAGTACTGGGAAATAAGGACAAAGAAGCGTCTCAGAGACCTTCAATTTATTACAGTCTTTTAGAAGTCATTTTAAAGGCGGGTGCTGTCAATACAATGAGATGGTTTAGAATCTTCATAGAAAAACCTTCCTGTATTAAGTCTGGCTATGTACCTTGTTCACTGGCAAGCTGAGTTTAGACAAAGAGTTAACTTCAGCTTTCTTTTCTACTTGGACAAACAAAATGAGTAGAAGCTGGAGACAGCCACCCCTAAGTTTAGCCTATTGTTATTTAGCTTCCACTCTAATGCAGTTTTTCCCCTGCTCCATATCAGTGTATGAAAGCATGTTATATGCGCACTGACCCCAAATAACTAAATAAATCCCAGCTTGTAGCCATAGAACTAAATCCCACTTTTTATCAGTATAAATGCCTGCCAAAGATGGATTCAAGGAATTCAAAATAAATCAACCATTAAATCCACATATCTTAATGGAATAAATGTTAGAAGGAGGATTCTGGCTCTCACAGACGCACACAAGTGCGTGCACACACACACACAGTATGGTACATCATTGGTTTTCTTGGCTAGATGGGTGTTTTTGTTTCGCCTTTCTTTGGAACATTTATGGAGAATCAGTTTTATGATTTGAGGCCAGGACACCAAGGAAATGCATTTACATCTATTTTTGCCTGTATCTTTGTGACAAACATTTGATAATTTTATCATGGTCAGTCTTCCTCTTTGAATGAGGTGGCAACATTCTTTGAGTAGTCATTTCTCTGTATTTCCTTGGAATTCTTTTAAATCATGTTTCACAATAAGATTTGAAATGGCTGCTTTCTCAAGGACAGAGAATGAAATCTAAGTAGGTTTATAAACTGTATCGTATGGAAATCTTTGGACATAAAGTAAAACTCAGTTCATTTTAATGACTGGAAATAAAAAAGATAAACCATCATTAAATTCTAAGATCTGGTATACTGAGCCCGAGAAAAGCAACATGTAATCTACCTTGGAGATACACAACTGATAACATAGTCTAGGTTCTTTCTCAGTTACATTAGCCTGAAATTGTTGGAAATCAAAATAATGGCATGGAACCTGTAAAGGGACCAGGTTCTATCAGGCTTTTCTGGTATTTCAGTGAACACTCCATTTCTTGTTTCTGAAAAGCAAGTATTAGTAAGTTGGTATTAGATGTTCTTTGAATATTTTAATTGAACCAGGTTCTGTTAAGGGGACTATTTCAGTGACAGGTATTACAGCTTGACTTTTTTTCTTATAAAACTACTGCTAGTAGGCACTGAATCAAAATGTGTTCCCCTTGAAATAAAGTTGACTTTATATTTCTAACAGGCTGGTTAGAGAAGTAACTCAGTTGGAATAATGGTTGCCTCACATATAAGAACAGAAATTTGGGGTTTGTCCTTGGCACTGCATAAACCAGGCATGGTGCTATACACTTGTAAGCCCAGCACTTTGGTAGCAGAGTTTAGTAGAATCAGAAGTTAAAAGTTATTCTCAGCTACATAGCAAGTTCAAGACCAGCCTGGGCCATATAAGACCTAGTCTCAACATCTCTAACTCCAAACAAACAAAAACTCCAAAGCAAGACTGTCTCCCCAAGATGCAGAAACAGTGCAAGTATCTAACCATCTAATCAGCCTGGCAATGAGAGAAAGGTATACTACATTATTTGTTTATTTTCCTTTCTTTTCTGTTTGGAGAAACACATAGTATTAATTGGGTAGAAGGAAAAGATCAAATGTGAGGTCAAACATTTTAACATCTTCTTGCAAGTGACTCAACTCATTCCAAGTGAAAGGAACAAGTCAAGGAGACAGAAGGAATAAGAATGATGCCTGGGTTACAGTTACTAAGGAAACAGCAGCACAACAAAGGGTGCACACACACACACTCACACAAACACAAACTCACACACACAAACACACACACTCACACATGTACTCACACTCACACACTTACACTCACACACTCACTCATACACACACACACACACACATGCACACTCACACACAGGCAGGAGATCAAGGCTTGAAGGCCTGTTTACGGTCAGACAGTATGACGCTAATACCAGTTTCCACCACGAGCCATGATGGCTAATGCTAGACATCCAGAGGGCTATGAGTCAGCCCAAAATGGTTTATACCAGATGTTCCAGGACTCCAAAGATAAACAATGAAGCAATCTCTTATATAACCAGGTTGGGGAGGAGGAGCCACCTTTATGTGATTTCCTATAAAAAGTCCCTGAGACCAAGGGCACAGGCTCTTGTCTGGGAGCATCCTGTCCAGCAGCTTCTTTACTCTCACCCCAGGAAAATAAATCATGTCTGATTTTCCAGTGGTTCTATGACTTCTTTAATCTCCCAGCTCTGTATGATGGCTTCCACAACACACACACTCACACAATACTGAGCAAAATAGCAAAGCAACTATATAATACATTACTAAAAATATTCAAGTAAACCAACTACTCTAGAGCTTCTCGGGGTACCCATTTTAAAGATGCGAACTAAAATGTTAATTGTACACCATTCTCATCAGACTGTGAAGGAGCTATACAAATTATGGATGTAATTAAATCCTTAATCTAATTCTTAGTTTTAGGGTTATTTCTTCACTTTTTGTGCTGGTTAGTTTTATTGTCAACTTGAAACAACCTAGAGTCATCTGGGAAGAGGTAACCTCAGTGGTATAATCTCCTATATCAGATTGGCCTATGGCCATGTCTGTGAGGAATTGTCTTGATTGAAGATTGATGTGAGAGCCCAGCCCATTAAGGGTAGCACCATCCCTAGGTAGGTGGTTCTGGGCTGTATAAGAAAGTTAGTTAGGCATGACCCAGTGATGGAACCGATAAGCAGCTTACCTCCATAGTTAGTCCATGCTGGAGTTTCTGCCCTGACTTTCCTCAAGGATAGACTGAGACCTGGAAGTCATGTTCAAAGAAAACCCTTTGCCTCCCCAAGTTGCTGCTAGTCTGGTACATATCACAACAGAAAAACTAACTGGAACATTTGTCTTGTAAAACACTAGAGAGTAGCTTTTTCATTCTGTCTTAGTGATGTGGTCTCTAGTCTCAGAGTACCCAACTCCAATTTTAGTGGAAAAGCATTCATAATCAGTGTGAAAGGGTGTGGCTGTGCTCAAATAACTTTTCAATTGAGGATAATTTAATTTGAATTTCTTTGGATTTTTTTATAGCACAAAGCAGCAGAAAATATTCCTCTTTAGGTTTTTATTTTTCTTGATTAGATAAAAATGTAAAACCTAACATCTAAAAAAAAATGTAAAGTTACTCAGGTTGTGGAAGCATATGAAAACAGGCAGCAGGCTGGATGTGGCAGAGGCTGTGGCTTGCCAGCCTTTCCAAATGTGCCCAACTATTTTAGATTACAAGCACAATGTCTTCTACAGCATTGCAGTGATTATCAAATAATTGCCAAAATGGAGTTCTGAAGAGATGGCTCTTTAGTTAAGAACACTAGCTGCTTTTGCAGAGGACCGAGTTTAGGTTTCCTGCTCCCACATGGTGGTAACAACCATCTGTAACTCCAGTTCCAGGGAATCCAATGCCTATCTCAGCCTCAGCAAGCATTGTACACATAGGTGCACTTACTCATATGTGGGTAAAATATTCATATACATAAAAAATAGATTAAGTTTTAAAATATTTTTAATCACTAAAAATAGGCTCATAACACTTCATGTAAGTCTATGATCTTGTGTGGACAGCAGTGATAGATGTCCTGGGGTGCATGAGGTTTCTGTGATTTGGGTTAGATACTCTTGGGAGCCAGTGAAAGCAATCACTCATTCAAATTGGTTTTCATGGTGGTATAAAGATTTAATTATATTTCCTTATAAAATTTACAGGAAAAGAAAAGTAATTTATCTCCTCAAAATAATTGGCTGCCAGCATTGTTTTTCTTGTGGCGACCTGTTGTATCTGGAGAGTAAATACTAATATCTTGTGTTGTATTCTTTTCCAAATTCCAGTACTAGACATACACTTACTTGTTTTCATCTTAAAATGCAAGTGCCAGGCCAGCAAGATTGCTTAGTGGGTTTAAGGTACTTGATATCAGGCCTAATTATCTGAGTTCAATCCTGGGGCCTACATGTAGGAAGAGGAGGACTAACTCCTGCAATTTGTCTTCTCACCTCTACACACACTCCTTGACAAGAGTGTGCACTGCCTCTAATAAATAAATAAATCTAAATCCAAAATTTTTTTTAGTGTAAATGACACCATTTTCAATGAACTGTCACTAAAGATGGAAGGTAAAGAATGTAGCTCTTGGGTTCTGGATGCAGACCTTTAAGATTCCAATCTTATCAGGGACTTTTAAAATCAGGTGTTTGCTATTAAACTATTATGTTAGTATTGCATTCCATCGAACATTGTATTTATGTTTATCTTTTATGTACATCAAATTTTAAATTATCTATATTTTTATTTATGTGTATGTGTATGAGTCTACATGGATTTATGTTTACCACATGCATGAAAGAGCCCTGGGAGGCTAGAAGAGAGTCCCCTGGAAATGGATTTAGAGATGATTGTGTATGGGTGCTGGGATCTAAGCCCAGGCCCTCTGCAAGAGCAACAAGCACTTAACCACTGAGCCATCTCCAGGTCCAAATTTAAATTACTGAACGATTCCCCTTTTCTCTCTGATCATATAACCTGCAAATAATGATACCGAACCTCATGACTGCCATACCAAGAGTATAAACGAAGTGTACCTCTGGTTAGGAAACTGCACAAGGGCTAGGGGTATGGCTCAGTGGGTAATGCACTTGCTATGCAAGAATGAGGACCTGAGTTTAGAATCCATGTAAAGAGCCAGGCACCACAGAACATGCCTGTAACCCCAAAGTTGAGGGAAGAGACTGATGAGTCACTCAGGTTCACTGACTGGCAGTTTAAGCAAAGTAGTGAGTTTCCCTTTCCTAGGTCGCTTATCCTGGGATTTTTCCTGCATCAGAGCAGGGGTTAGCTTCCTGCTAGTGTTTCTTTCTCTTCCAGGTCAATTATCCCTTTATTCTTCTCCCGAAATTCTCCAGGCAGACTTCAGTCTTATGCTGCAGGCCCATAGTGTTTTGTTTTGATTTTTTTTTTTTTGTCTTTCTCTTTCATTAGAAGGAGAAGCTTTTAGAAAGCAGAGATTGTGACTTTTATCTCTTCCCACAGTGGAAAGTTATACATACATGTAGCTGAAAGAAACCCTCATAAGAGGATAAGGCATCCACAATAGAAAGGAATGTTATTCCTGTAATATAAAACAAATATGTAGACAGTAATGATGAGGGTTTTTAAAATACTGTACAAAGAACTAAACAGAAGGTGGACTGATTTTATATGGAACCCAACCTGTGTGAGTCTTTGTATCCCAGTCACAGAGCCCATTCTGGCATGAGGAGGAAGCCAGATTTTCTGTGGTTTCAGAGACTCTAGTGAACCCCGTCCTCTGTGAACACTTGCCACTTTCATACCTAATTTCTTTAGAAACTTTCTTACTTCAGATGACTATCCCCGAGAGTACAGAGCCAAATTTAAAGATCATTGAATCATCATGGAAAGCAGACATCATTCTGGAAGATTTCCTAGATTGAAAAAGTGAAAAGAATGGGAATTTCTTAGTTCATGGACTTCAGAGTTGGGATGGTAACTTGAAAATGTCTAAAAACAATTCTTTTTTTTTTTTTGGTTAATTAAAAAAAATTGAATCATTGTATGTTTCATACAGAACATCTAAGTCAATTTTAATCATCTTTATATCCTTTTCTCCATACAGCCCCTCATCTGGAATCCATACATTTTTAATCTGTGGTAAGATCTATTGTGGCCAGTTACTGTCCCCAAGTGACCTCAGTGCTGGTTCATCCACTGAGGTCTAGTCAGCCTACCCAGGAAGATTAGCTCATTTTCATCCAACAGTATTCAGTTGCAAATATTTCTTAAGCAAAGGTTTGAGTCTACTACCCATTTCCTGAGTTCCAGGCTGGGTTTTTGTCTGCTTGAGAATGCATGGGTCTTGAGCATGCCAAAATTATTGCTGTGGGTTCATATGAGCAAGGTCCCAGGAGCTTTTAGGATTCTGTTTCCTTATGGTTGTGCACATCCTCACTGGCTCTTACAATCTTTCTGCCCCCTCTTCCACAATGGTCTCTGAGCACTGGGTGAGAGAAACTTAATATAAGATCCCTGTCCAGGGATTCACACTCTGCAGATTCCTAATCTCCATGGTTTAGGCATTTGTGACCTTTTGTGTTCCTGGCCCTTTGTTGCATGAGGAAGCTTCATTAATGAGATATCAGAGATTCATTAGTGACTTCTTTACCCGTTGTTCTATATTATGTGAGCTTAGGGTATACAGGCTGCATTGTAGATGTGCTGCTTAGGCATGGGGAATTCACAGAAAATGTCTGTGTGTGACCAACTCTGGTTCTCTGTATTAGTCTCCATTTGGTACAAAGAACCATTGATGTGGTCATGAAGCTGGTATTGATCCATCAACTGATGGCCTTGCATAGTGCTCTACAGTACTATGAGTGCTAGCCTTCAGGGGAAGTGCCCTCCAGGTCAGTTCCAGCTCTATTGCTCCAAATCTGGTCTCTGAAGTATGTCCTGTCTTTGGCAATAGTGTTTTATCTTCAAGTTCTGGGAAGCAGTCAAGGACTGTGGCAATAGCTCATGTAATATTGGTAGTCTCTTGGACCATCCTGGCCAACAACTGAAAGGAAGGTTTCTCCTGTTTGGCACTGTTTCTTGTTATGTAGCCTTTAACTATGCATATGGGTTCATAGATATATTGCATCTGGAATTTGTCATTAGGTTGTTGGAAAAAGTTCGATGGGGTTCAGAATAGAATGGGTATTCATTGTGCTTAGGTGGAATATTTAGTAGATACCTGTTAGTTCCATTTTGCGTATGTCATTGTTTAACTCAGAGGTCTCTCTGTTTATACTCTGTCCAGTTGACCTGTCTAATGGAGATACTGGGGTACTGAAGTCCTCTCCTCTTAGTCATTTGGGATTAATCTGTGTCTTAAAGTCCTGTAGTAGTGTTTTTATGAAGTTGGGTGCACTAGAGTTTAGTGAATATATGTTTGTGATTGTACTATCTTCTTGGTTAATTGTTCATTTGATCAGAATGAAGCAATGCTTTTCATCTCTTCTGATCAGTTTTAGTTTGAAGTCTATTTTGTCTTTGTTGTTTCTTAGTGCCATTTGCTTAGAATATTTTTTTCCATCTTTACATCTTAAGGTAGTGCTTGTCCTTGAAGATGAGATGGCTTTTCTTGCAGACAGCAGAAAGATGAATTTTGTTTCTTGATCTATTGCAGTGGCCTGTGTCTTTTGACTGGGGAATTTAGTCCATTGATACTGAAAGTTATTTTTGAAAGATGTGTCTTGATCCACATCTTTTTAACTTCTGTTTGTATCTTTGGTCTAATTTTGTGATTCCTTATTTATACTTTTATTCAGTTTCTTTCTGTTGCCCCTTGGGTACAGTCATTCCTTTCTCAGCTCTTTATATTGCTTCAAGTATTTTCTGAAAGACTGGTTTTCTGGGCGCCAATTCTTTCAGGCTATTCATGTTGTGGAAGATTTATCTTTCCTCTTCAAATACAACAGACATTTTTCCTGGGTAAAGTATTCTAGGTTGGCATCTCTGGTCATTTAGAACCGGGAATACTTTGGTCCAGGTTCTTCTGTGTTTCATAGTTTTCATTGAAAAAAATCAGCTGTAATTCTGATGGGTTTTTGTTTATATGTGACTTGTTCATCTTTTGCAGCATTCAGAATTCTCTATTTGTTCTGTACACTTAGGGTTTTTACTATGATATGCCATGGGAAGATTCTTTTCTGGTTCTTTATATTTGGTGGTCTATGTGCTTCTTGTATTTGTATGGGAATGTCCTTCCTCAACTTGGGGAAAATTTCTTCTACAATGGTCAGTACCATTATCCTGAGATTCTTCTCCTTCCTCTGTGCCTGTAATGCTTAACTTTGGTCTTTTCATGGTGTCCTACATTTCCTACATTAATCTTTGCTTGATTGCTCCAGTTCTTCAGCTTTATCATGCAGTCTTGATATTCTGTTTTCCATTTTATTAATTCTACTGGTAAGGCTTTCTCCAATTGTTTCAATTTGGGTTACAGAGTTTTTCACTTCCTTCTTCATTTCCATTTCTTTTGTGAATTTAGTCTGAAGTTTATCCCTGTCTTCTTTTAGCTCTTTGATTCGTTTGTGTGTTCTTTAAATTCTATGAATTCTTTGATCATGTTTATGATGGTTCTTTTAAATTTTGTGTCTGGTGTTATCTCTGAGGTTCTCATTGTAGAACTCTTCTACAGGACTGATGATGTTTAGTGAGGTAATATTATTTGGGATTTCAATATTTTTGTTTTTTCCTTATGATCTTGGCTTGTAAATTTCTTTTGTTGTTTACGATTCTGCTGTGAGATTCAAGGCTTTCTTTGTTCAATTGAAGCCGGATTCTATATGTATACTTGATGATGTGACTTTTTACTGGGTATGAAAAGCTGGTTGGTCAAGGCTTCAGGTTCTCTCTGTTGATTTTATGTTTGAGGGACAAGATAGCTCCTGTCCAACTGCTACAGAGTTCCCTCAGAGGCACAGATTAGGCATGATCATATGCTCTTAGCCTCTCTCTTAAGGTGTGGTCCCTCTACCCAGCAGGCACAGCACAATTTTGGAAAATTGCCTGGCAGAGGCTGAATTTAGGGATTCTTAGGCAGTCTGCTAAGGTCTCGCCCTCACAAAAGGGCACAGAAGCCTAGCCCTGCAGCAGAGGGAGGGACTGTTGATGGTACCAATGTAGGAGGATTGAAAAGTTGTGAGTTGAAGAGCTCACAGCCTTCCAGAGGTACAGAGATCTGGAGAGCTAAGAATAAGAGTGTGCCTGTGTCCAAGCTAGATAGAGGAGAGTGTGTAGAGAGGGGGAGTTTGGAGTTGCTGCGGTGGTAAGGGATTGAATATGTAGTGGGCAGGATTAGATTTACCAGGGAAGAAGACTGGTCTCTGGAATCCAAGGCCAGTTGGGGGTGGTGACTGCCTGTGAAGGCTCTAACATAGGAAGCCTGTAAAAATGACCTGGTCTGAGTAGGGATTCTGGATGCAGTGGGTGGGTCTGGACTAAGAGAGTAGTCTAGGGATCTGGGGTGCTAAGAGCAGGAGCAGGCCTGTGCCTGAGGCTGAAAGAACAGGATGTGGGGCAGAGGGAGGAGGCAGGGGAGGATGGAGTTGCTCAGGTGGGAGAGAAGTGGAAAGTCAATGGGCTGGATCAGATTCAGCAGTGAAGAAGGCTGCACACAGAAATCCAAGGCAGATTTGGGGAGGGGACAGCCAAGGTAGATAGATCATGGTCACAGGAATGGAATGGCAAATTGGGGGTAGGGACAGCCTCTGAAGGCTCTAAGAAACTAGACTGAAAAATTGAGCTGGTCTGGGTACCAGATTCAGGATGCAATATTTGGGTCTGGATTAAGGGATTAGTCTGGGGACCTGGGGTACTAAGAGCAGGCACTAGCCTGTGCCCAAGGCTAGAAGAAGAACAAGACATGGGATGGGGTTTGGAAGTGATCAAGTCAAAACAATTCTTAATTGGCTTATTTAAGTGTGTAGTAGAATCACTGAGGGCCTAGAGATCACCCTCTTATGAGAGATAGCTAATCCAAGTGAATGCTTTCACAGCCTGGTCTTTCCATAGACAGAACACTCCTTCTTTGCTTGTTTGCCCTTATCCTTTATTAAATAATTTCATGCTCATTTTGAAGTTTGAGGTTTTAAAACCCTCATCATGAGGTCTTTGCTGAATGAAAAACCCAATGACCATATGAATGCAGGTAGGGTCTTCTGGAAATGTCAAATTGAGTCAAAATATTATATGACCATGAAAATGATAGAGTTGTTGACACAGCAGTCAAGGAAATGAAGTCTACAGAGGAAGAGGTCTAAGAGGTTTTCTGCTCTGCCTGGGTAGGACTAGACTAGCATGGCTGTTAGGGTTTTTAATATGAAATCACCCCCACAGGCTCATGTGTTTCAACATTTGTTTCCAAGCTGGTACTATTTTGGAAAGCTCTGGAACTTTTAAGAAGTGTGTGTTGTCTAGCGGAAGTTGAGGTGATTGTGAACTCCAGACAAATATAAATAAATGAAAACTAAATTCCAAATTAATTCACCTACATATCCACAGGTGTTATTTCAGAGGATGGGTAATGTTTTCTAAAACTGTTCAGTGACAAATTATTATTAGATACTATTAGATATTATTAGACTATGCATGGATACACTTTTCCCCCTATTCTTAACTTAAAACCGCATAGAAGTAACACAGAGCTCTTATGCACAGAAGTCTTGGTGGGGGTTAAGAGGAGGCGGGAGAGATGTTTTCAAATATTTATTAGGTCATGATGTGGAAAAGAGATAAGAATTATTCTGCATGGTTTAGTTAAGAATGCTTATGGGAAAGCTGACGATGGTGCACTTTAGCTTAAATTAAGCGTGGTTTATGGCTCCAAAGTGTTAAAAGATAATTAGATAATTTCTAATAAAAGAAAATTAATGACTCTTATATGATAAAAGTGAACTTCTGTTAAAATTTTTACTTAATTAATGAATGAGGAAGCTAGTGAGGCATTAGAACTGGTTCCAAGGCAAACTCAAAGAACAAACAAATTCCTCTTTGACCAATAGCTCCCGCAGAGTCAGAATCAGGTGCCACACAATTTTCATTGACTCACAAAATTTCTGAGTCTTTCTTTTTGATCAAAAATGATAACAAAGAAAGCTGGAGATACAGCTAAGTAGCATACCATTTGCCTAGCATTGTTAGGTTCTGGGTTCAATCCCCAGTATTGAAAAAGAATCAAGAAAGATTGTTTTTGATTAACAGACACAGTGGGCCCTTCCTTATTCTGGTTTGCTGGTTACTAGAAATGATCCCAATGTCAAATGAATGCAAGGCAGACCTCGGCTGTGTATTTCGAACTTGCATTTGAGTTTTTTCCTTCCAGATCTGTGAGAAATAAATATGTTACTTTTAGCCACTCTATGCCTGGCAGTGCTTTACAAAACACCAGGAGATGAATACAGACAGTTGTATTCACGTCTGTGATGGGCTGTACCAAAATTTAGATTCTAGTTCCACTCCTAGCCAGCTGTCTCACCCTGCAGCTTAGGGAAGTTCTGCTTTCTGGTTAAACTGCCTCACTGGTCAGACTAAAGATGACAAACAGTGGTTTCAGAACATTTTCATACAGTAAGTGCCCAATAATCAGTAACTATTGGGTTTGCTTCTTGTGTGAAGATATTAACTTTCCATGATTACATCATTGCTACAGAGTTTTTAATTGTTATATTTACCAAACAATTGAATTTGTCATGGTTGCATTTATAAAGCAAAGTCTGACTGCATAAAAAAAAAATCTCTTTATGTCTTAGACATTTTAGGACTCGAAAAATTAGTGCTTTTCACGTTTATTTTTGAACGTCTAAAGGATTATTAATTCCCCCATGTTTATGACTCATCAATTCATCATTAGCAAGATGCCTTTTAAAGTAATGATGTGACTCAGGGGAACTTGAATCAAGCGCCTCGGAGCTCGTGAGGGTGGGGAGATGCTGGTGTGAGGGTGGAGGAAGAACAGTGGCATTTATCTTTCCTTTGAAAAGCGCAGACTCAGAGTTTTGCTGCAGATAAAGACATGTGAGGATGTGTTTGAGTTTAATTCATCAATGTTCAGTGGATTTTAGAGCCAGTTTTCCAAGCTTGTCTTCAGTCTACTGCTGCTGAACCAGTCAGCAAGCGTGACTGCCTTCATCAGGTTTTGTTGTTGCTGCTGCTGTTTTAAGACAGGTCTCATGTATCCCAAGCTGGCCTGGAATTCACTGTGTGGCTAGGGATGATCTTGAACTCCTGATCCGACTGCCTGTACCTCCCAATTTCTCTGCCTCTGGGATTAAAGATGTGCACTGCCTTTCCCGGTATACGTATGCTGGGGATTATGTGGGCTTTGTGCCTATTAGGCAAGCACTTTACCTCCTGAACTATATGCTCAGGCTACCTTAATTGCATTTGAGTTATCTTTTTTTCCTCTAACCTTGGATATTTCTTAATAGTCGATTGTATATATGAATAAGTAAGAGACAGAGGAAATAGTAACTGGAAATTCACTTTAAGTATCAAAGTTGTACATGCTAATCTAGGGGAAAAAGTTCTTTGAGCCAGGAACAGGTACCACAAAAGAATAAACAAAAGAAATTACCAAAAGAAAAATAAAAGTATGACATATTTGCTTTGTATAAGAGGGAAATAAATTGTATAATATATTCAGAAACTACTATAATAATATTCTTTTCCATTTAAAATATGATTGCCTGAGGCATTATCAGAAGTATTTATTCACAGGAAACATTGCCTATGTCTGTTCTCACATAAAGCTCCAGGGTCAGTCCTACTTCCTATCCAGTGCCTTCCATTGCCATTCAATTACCTAGTGTATTTTCATTTTCTTTGTTTTCTTTTTTTCTCCTTTTCCTTTTCTCTCTGTTTCTTCTTCATTCCTTCCTCTTTTTTGCATGTAGTGCTGTGGATCAAATCTTGTACAAGTTAGACAAGAGCTCTACCACTGAGCTACATTTCCAAACCTAGAGCCTGATGTTCCTTCCCTCCCTCCAACCCCATAGCCTGATGTTCCCTCCCTCCATTCCTCCCTTCTTCCATTGGATGGTTGTCATGTAACACAGGCTGACTTTGAATTTACTATGCAGTTACAGATGTACTTGAACTCCTGATCCTGCCGTTCCTTCTCTCCAATGCTAGTATTACAAGTAGACCCCACCACACCCACCTCCTTGATCTGATCTGATTCATGATCTACAATCTTAAGTAACATATTCTAGAGTTGGGCCAGACCCAGGAATGTGGACAGTCTGTTAATGCTAGGAGCAGATTATCTCTTAGGGGCTTAAAGGCTAGAGTTAGATGGAAGAAGACCACCTCTAAGCTTCTGAACTATATATCATAAATAGTACTGCAAAGAACGTCTTCACAGCATTGAGACCACACTTCTGGGTGAACGCTGAAAGAAAGAGAGCATCTTATAAAAAGGCTTAAAATATAAGACACTCTTTCCTTCCTAGTTCTACAAATCTGAGACTCTTGCCTATGGTCAAACAAGCTTGGGAAAGCCTCTGCTCCTCCTTTGTTCCTCCCTGTACAGGTGGGTGGAGGAGCTCATGGGAGCAAATCATATAGACTCTCCTGTGGTGGGAGGTGAGCGCTCCTCTGCTTATCTTGATGGCCTGAAAGTGTTTATGGATTGAAGATTCTGGGCTGTGCTGTACAAACCTTGCAGAAAGCCTTCCATCAAATGTGAGAACCAATAAATATAAGTTTCTCACTTCTTGATTACCCTTCATTATATGAAACCCCATCCTGATGGACAGAAAGCACCTCTCCTGATAATAGGGACAACTACTCCGTTTGGACAGCACCAGAAGGAGACTCCTAAATGCTCAGAATTCTCCCAGCTGAGACAACAAGGAAGTGCAACTCTTGGTACTTTAACTGTATAGAACTGAATTTTGCCAAGGATCAGTGGTCTTGAAAGACGCTTGAGATGCGATCAGTTTCAGCGAGTGAAACCATGAGCCCAGAGTCTACCAGCCGGGTGCCAATCCCAGAGACCTGTGGCATAACAGATGAATGGGTTATTGATTTGTCTATGTGTACGCACACATGTGTATATGTATGTGTGTGTGTGCATGTGTGAACACATGAATGTGGGGGCCAGTGGTTGATGTAGGATAGCCTCCTTGATCACTATCCACCGTATGTATTCAGGTAAGGTCTCTCAGTTGAAACCAGAGTTTGCTGATTCCTTTACTCTAGCTAGCCAGCTCACTTCAGGGATCCCCTCTCTCTACTTCCCATTGCTGTGATTATAGGCAGGCCACCACACGCACTTGACACGGATGTGGGTGCTCAGGTATTCCTGCATACTGTGGAGTCATCCTCCCAGCCCTGATTGTTGTTTGAAATCGTAATATTTATCCTTGTTATGCAGTAACGGGGTATCAAGTCTCTCAGTTGACTGAGAAGGAAGAAAAACACCCAGACTTCTCAAGTGACATATGGAGTTTTCTCCCATTGCCTCAAAGGAGTAGAACATTCTTGATATCTTGCACGTCACTGTAATACGTCACTGTAAAATACACGATGAGCTTAGCTATGCTTCTCCTGACTTAGCAGAGCAATTATTTCATGTAATAAATTTCTGTCTGACAAAACACCCATTGTTCTACAGCTCTGCTGTGGTTTTGTGTAGTGATTTTACAAGATAAATGGCAACCTCGTATTTATTCCCTACCAAAGAAGAGTCTAATCTTGAATCTTCTCCTCTTACCACCTTTCCCCATGTATATTCCCAAAAGTCCTTTGGCATATAACTTGTTTGGAATGAATAAGTGAAGATACCCTCCTTATAGGCTCAGGGGGAGAAGAGAAGACCATCCCGTAAAAATTTCATATTGATTTCCCATCCAAGTGGATAGACGATATTGCTGAGGGCACTCCGGTACCCAGCCAACATTTCAATATTCCACGCCTCATTTCTCTCTTAAATGGGAAAATGTTTGCAATGAATTCTTGATATGTTTCAATTCCTGTTCCCACATCCTTCCTGATAGGTCTAGATGTGTTGGATTAACCATGTAACACTTTTCTTGCTAAATAGTCAGTGTCTGTGAATTGGCTGACTCATGCTCTGTGAGGCGAATACATTCACAACTTAAAATAACACCTTGTCAATCTTTTGGGCAGGTCAGTTTGCATTCGCACGTAAGCCAAATATGTTTAAAATAAAGGTGTCCATCATACAATCAGTCATGTCATTTCTCAATTGACCTTTTTGTAGACTGAGACAGGTCTATGTGGGGTGATATTTTTAAAGAGTTCTGGGAAGATCTTTTCTGTCTCCTCTCTGATGGCCAGAATCCTTTACTTATATAATGAATCTTCTGACCCCTCTAAAATGGAAATGCGAGTTGGAAATGTGTAGCTTGTAGTTTCACAAACTCTGCACCAAGTCCCTATAGTTTTTACTTTGGGTGCTCCGTGCTCCCCCTCTGTTCTGTGTCCGTGGTGGACCCTCTCCACTGCTGCTATGGAGTACTGTGTCTGTGTTGCAATGGACTTAGTAGATATATGCTCAAGACTTTACATTTTCCCCCTTCATCTTTTAAAGTATATTACTCAAGGTAAATGTAAAGGTGATCTAGTTCTATTATATACCGGTCTTCATGTTTTCACAGGAATGAGTTTAGGTGTTCCAATCTTGAAAACACACTTAATAAGAAAGAATATAGAGATATAAAAGAAAACAGTTAAAGAATGGACACCATGAAATGACACCGAAAGAAAAGTTGGCTTTGTCATCTTTATGAAGAGGACTCACCCTTGCTGCTTATTCAGTTCCTCACTGCCACACTGCACAGTCCATTCTACTTGCTCACTGACCTCCATCCACACTTACAGCTTTCATTCGTCTTCCCTTCCCTCCCTGTGTCCATCCATCCACATCCACCTATCCAGTGACCCATTCATCTAGCTACACGACCATGCATTCACGTACTAAAATCACCTACTGAGCGCCTCTCATTCTGCCGTTTGCCAAGCGCGGAGGGATGACTACTACTCAACAGGAATTTTCATCCACGTTCTCAGTGGCGCAGAGAAAGGCGGAGCTTAGCCTGGAGAGGCGCGTGCGGCTGAATGCCCTGAAGCTTCGGGCATTCATTCTCTCCTCGTTCTCTCCTCTCCCCATTCTATTTGCTTTTTCCCTTACAGAGTGTGGGAGGGATCCTGGAACTCACTGTTGCTGTGCATGTGTGCAGAGGCTGTAGCCTCAAATTATACAATGTAGCAACCTTCTCGAGTTCAGGAAAATTCTTGCCAACATAAATTTTTGTTTGTTTCCTTTATCTTTATTAACTGTTTTCCAGTAACGCTTAAAGTTTATTGTTTCTGCCAGAGACGGCTCTTGTTTTTAAACAAAGCTGAACAGTTTGTTGGTTATCTGCTTACTTACTTACAGGTAAGAGTAAATGTTTACGTAGTCACATTCACTGATTCCTTCTCTCTAAGACAAATTCACATGTAATGAATCTCTTAAGCTAGACAGAGATTCTTATTAAGTATCACATCCTTCTGTTTCAGTTTAGTGTTCTACTTAATGGAAAACTGAATGGGCCCAGAGATTGCAATTTCTGCTTTATTTGGAATAATGCTGATACTAGGATCAATTACATCTTGACTATTATATCCCTGATACACTTGATTGCTGAGGCCTGAATCAGTCTCATTATTTGAAGTAATCAGAAGCTTTCACCATCTCAGAAAGAGAACAACTTGGTTCTACACAATCAAAAATATGTCGTTGCCACTCTTCCCCTCGGAAAGATAGAGCCATATTCTTTTCACCAGATAAATGGAATAAGAAATGCTGTCACTATTGTTAACCAATTCCCTGGATGTTTGCTGTGGAGTTCAGTGTGGTGCATTGAAACACATGTTCCCAGAGCTGATTCAATTCTCTCCCAGTTCAGGAACATGAGCAACATGGACTGCAATTGCCAAGTCTCTAAAGACACTGGAGGAGAAATTCATTCAGTAAGGCAGAGAAGGGGAGATGGCAGTGTCATCATCCGCAATGCTCCCATTAAGGTACCTACTTACCAGTACATCTGAGTCAAGGATTTGTGTGGATTAGAAAGACCTTGAGCTGAAAAGCAAAAGCAAGCAAGATAGGACAAAAGCCAACAGAGATGCGACTTTCACTTCAGCTTTATCTTGAAAGAAAGTTCTGGAGTAAAAGTTCCACTAATGCATTCTTAGAGGTCCCCAGCCTGAGGCAGGTGGGAGACAAAAATGCCAAGCATGCAGAGCAGTCCACAGAAATTTAGACAAGGCACCCTAGGTCCCCACTCAAATGCTGAACTCCAGGCTGGTGGGAGGATTTCTTTTCTTCCTTTTTGTGTGTGTAAAATTCCCTGCATTTGCCATAACTCACTCTTTTCTGAGGCTTTTCAACAGCATAACAGAAAACATAGTGCTAGAGTCACAGACTTTTAGGACTGAACTCTAAACCTGCTATTTATAAGCAAATAGAAATACCTGGCCCAGAGTCAAAAGCACTTCCTTAGAAAGCCGGCTTTCCGACATGCACTCTGCTCCCACACTTGTGTCCTAGAAAGTTGAATGTTTGCAAGTTCTCTACCACATGTCATTTGAGAATTAGGTTTTGACTTCTCCAGAAATATTTTAATTTTCAAACCAACCTCTTATTGTCAAATAATAGGATGATATCAAACCTCTGAAACTTCTGGTAACAGTGGAAAGGGGATCCCATGCTCACGTGGTTGCCACTAAGCCATTCACCTTCACAAAGGCCTCTCTGCAGATGCACCTGCCCACTCAACTTGGTCTCCTTCCATACACCCTAGGAGGAAAACTCTTGAAAATAAGTCTAAGCTCAAAAACAAGTGGAAAGAGGACACTCCCTGGCTTTGTGGGATGGCTCATAACAAAGTGCTTGATGTGCAAGTGTAAAGACTTGAATTCAGATCCACATTAAAGCTGGGAAGCTGGGTGCGGTAGTACATGCACCTGGAATCCTAAGGCTCCTAAAGTAAGAAGGGAGGTACAGACAACAGAGTCCCAGAAGTCTCCCGGCCTGGCTAGCCTGGCATATGCTGCTGAAAATAGGGATAGAAACACTGTCTCTGCAAGGTGGAAAAGGAGAACTGACTTCTGAGGTCATCCTCTGACTTCCACATGTACTCACAAAAATGAAGAGAGAGTAAACAAAGACCACGCTATCTTTCTTTCTTTTTCCCTGAACTACGATATTCATGTTACTCCTTTCCCTTGTCTTTGTAAGCTGGTTTGGGTTTCTAGCATACTTCCCATACTGCTGACAGGTGGTGGTCTACAGGATCAGCAGCTACCTGGCCACTGGGGTCAGGAAAATGACTGCTCCCTGTCTCAGTCTTCCCTGCATTCCCTGATGGTGTTTGAGGCAAAGCAAGGGGCCCTGTTGGGACCTCAGCACCCAGATGGAAGGACACAGCGCGTCTTGCTCACTGAGTGGACGGTTAGGGACTAAACAGAAGATTAAGTCTAAGTACTGATCCAAAAGAGAATGTCAAAGTCACCTTAAATTTCCCAATGTCATGAAGTTTCAGTTGGGACCTGAAGACAGGTATGATGTGGATTGTCACAGAGTTAGGAGAGTGAACAGATAAAGTCCCCAGCTGAGGATCTGGTCTACTTCAAGGACCAAATAACAACTTACTTTTTAAAAATCTCACATCTGGGAAGTAATATAGTGGCTCAGTATTTCAGATAATAGTAGAATTGATTTAAAAACACATGAAGGTTGGAGGGGTGATTACTAGGGACAAGGAAAGGATCAGTGAGATGGAGAGTAGACTGAGTGTGAGTGTCAGTAAATCAGGATGAACACAAGCAAAGGCCCTGTGCACATGTGAAAGTGGCATAATGAAAGGCCGCTGTCATGTATAATTAGCATGCACTAACATAAATTAACAAGCCTAATTAATACTGTTCAGCTTGCCAGTGGTCTCTATGTGTGTGCCACTGTTGACAAAGCAAAAAATGAAGACTAAGATGGCTTTCTTCTTCTACACCGAAAGCATATGTCACTCTTACATTGAGTCAAAGGCTGTGGGCTAACCTGGGAATAGGAAGTGAAAGGAAATAACAACGGAGGTGACACATGAAGTTACTTACAATGTTCACGTATACGCTTTAGATCTGGAGGAAGAGAATTCAGGCAGTTCTTAAAGTCCAGTAAAGCGTCTGATCTAGATAGAGCTGTCAACCTGACAGAGCCTAGAATCATGTTAAAAAAACATCTAAATTGAATAATTATCTTTATCAGGTTTGTCTGTGGACATGTCTGTGAGAGGAGAAATTGTCTTGATTGTTTTAAATTTATATAGTAGAGCCAAGCTTGAGGTTTGCCGTACCATTTCCTGGGCAGTTGATCCTGGGCTCTGTACAAGGGCAAGGCCATCAAGCAGCATTCCTCCAAGTTTTCTTCTGCATTTCTTTGGCTGTAAGTGAGCCAGCTACAAAGCAACATCTTCAGTGGGTCCTGCCATACGTCCTTGGCTGTGAGATCTCTGGTCAGAGGTAATGTTGCATAGACTAGCAAGCAGGCCTGCCTTCAAGTCCCACCTTGAATTGACTTGCCTCAGTGATGGAATGTGATCCAGAAGAGTAAACAGAATAAACCCTTTCCTCTCCAAGTTGCTTCTGGTCAGAGTGTTTTATCACAGAAACAGGAAGGAAACTAGAACACCCCCTGAACATCTGCATCTTTCCAGATAGTGTTAGCTTACGTCGCTCCCCCGGAACACATGAGAACTTGCAGGTGCTTTCTTTCTATTAAAGGTGGTTTAAAAGTTGACTTTAAGTGCCCTACCCTTTTTGAGATTGCTGCAGCTGTTTGAACCAGTTATGAAGGATCTGCAGAGCAGCCTCAAGGGATGTAAGGGGGATTTTCATCAGCAAGACAATTTATAGCTCTGTTTCATTCCAACTACATGTCACAGATTCCAAAAAAGTTACAACAGCATCAGCCTGCGCTTTGTTATCAGTGTACACCTGAAAACAATTTGGAGACAAAGGGCCATCAAAAGACTTTCTGTGTAATTTTAAAGGGACAGGACACACATGAGCTAGTTGCTTGGGAAAGCTTAGTGTAGAAGCATCAGTGGTTACTATTAGACTTTGCGACTACTTGAATGACCAGGAGACACAGCTATCAGTATGAGCTGCTATTTAGAGCTCATGGAATCCAGCAGGCCCTTTAGAGGAGGCCACACTTGAGCTGAATCCTTAAAGGATGACTGGAATCAAATAAGGCAAAGATGGTTGTGGGGAAATTTATTCCACACAATAAGCTGAGAGACAAACCAAGTCTGGACAACCAAAAAATAGTGTTCCTAGCAACTTTAAATAGTTCAAGATTTCTGGAAGCTGACCTGTGAGGAAATGAAAAGGGTTGTGTGGGGAGGTGAGGCCAGAGGAGGGGAAAGGCATAGCTGTGTCTAGAGAGGTTTGGGGGTGATTTGAAAGATTTCACACATTTGCCACAGGTAGTGGTGAGCCACAGAATGGTTTAGTGAAGACAGTGTTAGAGGTGGAATGGTTTGTAAAATGGACTGCGAATACACTTGGCCTTCAAAGCTGTGTGAAGGAAAGGACTTGACAGGCCCAGCTGCAAGCAGGAAGACAATGAAAAGGCTGCTAGAGCTATTGAAGCAAGAAATGAGGAAATTCTGAACAGACTTAGTGTGGGAAGCATGGGTGGGAGTGGAAGAACAGCTCTGCATGTGTCTCTTTCATGGAGTGGGTACAACATCTGCATCATGCCCCATCTCAGCAAGGCTCAGGGACCATTACCGAAGCAACTGGAGAGACTCCTAAGAGTCAGAGGTTGGGGAGGATGGAGCAAAACAATGTCTTCCGGATATGGCAGGACTGCTGCACTCATGAATTTATGGGAGCTGTGGTTACCTGAACAAGAACTGCACATAACAAAGCCAGTCAAATTCCAGGATGGAATGGGGAGGGACTCATGAGGCCCCCAACCCCAGTTGATGGTTTCTGTGGATGGATAACTTTCCCTTAAAGATAAATAGGTTGACTATTCTCCAGTGCATGACCCCATACCATGAGTATATATAATAATTTAAATTGGAATCAGTAGGCTCTAAAATAAAAAGAGGACATGAATTTGGGAGGTGTTGTGTGTTGGTTTGGGGTAGATCAAGAGTTAGGGAGAAGGGTAGGGGTGAATATGATCAAATATATTATATGCATAAAAAAGAAAACTGAGGCCGAGCCAGCCTGTCTTACATGAGACCTTCTCCAGTTACCTGTGGGACTATAAACCTTGCTTTTTATAAACCTGCTACAATACAGATAAAAATAATAACACAGTGAAACTTTTATCCATTTAGATGAATAGAAGCCCTTAGAATAGTTGGAAGAGTAATTGGTCACCTTAAGTATGTTAATATATGTTACTAGTTACTATCATGAAATAAGTTGTATCAAAATCAACAATTCTCTGATCAACTCTATGCACTGTTATCATGGTTCAGATATTTTGGGTTCCTTATTGCTATTTAAACACTTATATTTTGGTTTCATGATTTCTAGATGGAGATAATAGTATCTTCCTTATAGAGTGTCAGTAAGGATTGAATTGGGAAATATTTATAAACCTTTGAGCAAGTTCCTGACAAACAGTGTTACCATATCCTATAACCATCATCATCACCATCATCACTACCATAATCAACATCATTATCACAACAACTAGCATCACCACTGCCACCATCACCACCACAACCAGCATCACCACCACCACCATCATTATCACCACATCCAACACCATCATCGCTATCACCACATCCACCACCATCATCACTATTACCACCATCACCACCATCATCACTATCACAACCATCACCACCATCACCACCACCACCACCACCATCATCACTATCATCACCATCACCACCATCATCACTATCATCACCATCACCACCATCATCATTATCACTATCATCACCATCACCACCATCATCACTATCACCACCATCACCACCATCATCATTACCACCACCACCATCATCACTATCACCACCACCACCACCATCATCACTATCATCACCATCACCACCATCATCACTATCATCACCACCACCACCACCATCATCACTATCACCACCACCACCACCATCATCACTATCACCACCACCACCACCATCATCACTATCACCACCACCACCACCATCATCACTATCATCACCACCACCACCATCATCATTACCACCATCATCACTATCACCACCATCATCACTATCACCACCATCACCACCATCACCACCACCACCACATCCACCACCATCATCACTATCATAACCATCACCACCATCATCACTATCATCACCATCACCACCATCATCACTATCACCACCATCATCACTATCACCACCATCACCACCATCACCACCACCACCACATCCACCACCATCATCACTATCATAACCATCACCACCATCATCACTATCATCACCACCACCACCATCATCACTATCACCACCACCACCACCATCATCACTATCACCACCACCACCACCATCATCACTATCACCACCACCACCACCATCATCACTATCATCACCACCACCACCATCATCATTACCACCATCATCACTATCACCACCATCATCACTATCACCACCATCACCACCATCACCACCACCACCACATCCACCACCATCATCACTATCATAACCATCACCACCATCATCACTATCATCACCATCACCACCATCATCACTATCACCACCATCATCACTATCACCACCATCACCACCATCACCACCACCACCACATCCACCACCATCATCACTATCATAACCATCACCACCATCATCACTATCATCACCACCACCACCATCATCACTATCACCACCATCACCACCATCACCACCACCACCACCACCATTATCACTATCATCACCATCACCACCATCATCACTATCACCACCATCACCACCATCACCACCACCATCACCACCATCATCACTATCACCACCATCACCACCATCATCAATATCATCACCATCACCACCATCATCACTATCATAACCATCACCACCATCATCATTATCACTATCATCACCATCACCACCATCATCACTATCACCACCATCACCACCATCATCATTACCACCACCACCATCATCACTATCACCACCACCACCACCATCATCACTATCATCACCATCACCACCATCATCACTATCACCACCATCATCACTATCATCACCATCACCACCATCATCACTATCATCACCACCACCACCATCATCACTATCATCACCATCACCACCACCATCACCACCATCACCACCATCACCACCACCACCACCATCACCACCACCATCACCACCATCATCACTATCACCACCATCACCACCATCATCACTATCATCACCACCACCACCATCATCACCATCACCACCATCACCACCACCACCACCACCATCATCACTATCATCACCACCACCACCATCATCACTATCACCACCATCACCACCATCATCACTATCACCACCATCATCACTATCATCACCATCACCACCATCATCACTATCACCACCATCATCACTATCATCACCACCACCACCATCATCACTATCATCACCATCACCACCATCATCACTATCACCACCATCACCACCATCACCACCATCATCACTATCATCACCACCACCACCATCATCACCATCACCACCATCACCACCACCACCACCACCATCATCACTATCATCACCACCACCACCATCACTATCACCACCATCACCACCATCATCACTATCACCACCATCATCACTATCATCACCATCACCACCATCATCACTATCATCACCATCACCACCATCATCATTATCACCACATCCAACACCATCATCGCTATCACCACATCCACCACCATCATCACTATCACCACCATCACCACCATCATCACTATCACCACCATCATCACTATCATCACCACCACCACCATCATCACTATCATCACCATCACCACCATCATCACTATCATCACCACCACCACCATCATCACTATCACCACCACCATCATCACTATCATCACCATCACCACCATCATCATTACCACCACATGCAGCATCACCATTGTCATCTTTTAAACAGCATTTTCATCTTGATTAATTTGTTTTTAATTTATCAACTCTCTGTGTGAGTGCACGTGCTTGTGTGTGTGTAGATGTGTGCAAATGCCTGACTGAAGCCGGAAGAGAGTGTCCAGACAGTTGTGAGCTACCCAGTATGGGTGCTGGAAGCTAACACAGGTCCTCTGCAGGAGAAACAAGTGCTCTTAACTTCTGAACTGTTTCTTGAGCCCCTCTTTTTTTTTTGGTAAATACATCTTTTGTTGGCAATGAAAGGAGAATTGACAGTTATTTAATTGACATCCTATTTAAAAGGAAGTATTCCTTATACACCTGGGTTTTCTTTCATATACTTAAGAGTTATCCTAATATAAAACTATATGCCTGCTAAATTTTTCTCAGTGCTTCAGGAAAACAAAGTCTGTAACATATTTACTAATCTTGTAATTTTCTATGTGTGAAGAAACATTTTGACTTATAAGAGAATAAGGTCAAAGTGAAAGTGATCTTTTTTTTTCTTTATTGTAGTGAAACTTTATTGAAAATACCACTTGACCCTGATATTCACAAGGTCTATTCCATAGGAATGGAACAATTGTTCTCCAGCAGATTTGCTTACTGCCAGAAACTCAGGAAGAGCATTCGAATTTGACACTGTGGCAGAATCTTTGAATTTCAGTTGTAAATGCTCAATTTATACTTTTTATTCATATCTACTGTTGAAGCCATATTAAGTACCTACTGGGTTTCCAGCTTCAGACAAAGCTCAGGGAAGACAGAATGCAATTGAATATGAAAGCTTGCCATTGAGGCAGGGAGCCCCAGGGGGCAGTGACAACCAGTGAAGGACTGTGATGTCCTGAGCAGCAATGTAGGCACCTTCAGTGCCATGACTACTCTGAGCTGGGAAAAAAGCAACTTTCTGCATCATGGAGCAGGTGCAATCCAGACCTGTCCTAGCAATGAAACTCATTTGCAATTTTATAAAAAGACATGTTCCCTCTAGTGGCCTCAGTTTTAGTGTTAGTAAAAGAAGGTGACATTCACTACAAGATATGTAACTTCAAATATTCACACACAATAGCTGAATGTGAGCTGAGTGCTTTCTAGATATTTCTAAAGAATATCTAGAAACTTGGGTTCAAGAAGTAGCTTATTGGTAGCATGCTTGGTTAAGCATGTAAGAGATTCCGGGTTCAATACACAGCAATCTTCCTTGCCCCTCAAAGAGAAGAAGAGCTTGAATGTACAAGAGGCATATATATATATATATATATATATATATATATATATATATTTATATATTTATATATATATATATATAGTAGTTTGGTGTTTTAGGTTTCTGGGACCATGTCATTGTGCCTAGACAGTTAATTGACAGGCAACTCACAGAACATGGTATGCCAGTTATTAGATAATCCTCGTCTCCATCACACATGAGTACTAGGACAATAGACCTGAACTGAAACCTAGAATTTCTAATCTCTGATTAACTTTTCATCAGTCTATCTTTCACACTGTTTCCATTATCGGACCGGTGATATGCAGATCTGAGAACACAGTATTCACTTAAGGAAATTCTCAGAATACAAATGACACTCTCCTATTATTTTTGTCTATTGTAGCATTCTATCTATGAGATTTGTTGACTCATGTCTACTCCCTGCCCATCCCTCATGACTTTAATGAGATTCTATGCTCTACTAATTTTAGTATCCTGTGGAACTTAGTATACCTTATATGGCATCTGGATGTCCTCTGAAAAACTGGCCATCTCCTCTGAAATTTACTGATGATCATTGGTTGCTGTGATATTTGAGTCATTTAAAAAAATTTAGTTTCAGATAAAAATTTGGGGAGATACAACTTCAGGATATAGGGTAAGAACGTGTGTGTGTGTGTGTGTGTGTGTGTGTGTGTGTGTGTGTGCGTGTGTGATGAAAGTTACAAAATGAAACAGTAGTTTTGTGCTACAAGATATCTGCCAAGAGTTCACGTGTCCCAGGTACTACTCTGCATCCGCAGCAGAGGGTTCTAGCTCAGATGTTCTTTGTCAAATTCACTTGCAGAAATGATTCTGCTCTTGACAATTTATACCCTTCTTAGCACAGAGCCACAGTGTGTCTTTTCTAGGACTATTGCATTTTAGTCTTAGAACTCATCCTGGAGGGAAAGTCTTTTATGGCTACACGTAGAATAGTTGTAATCAGTCAGTGAACAACTGTGGAGAGCCTAAGCTTTTGCTTTCAGTATACAATTGGTCACTACAAAGTAGACTAATAACTGACTATAATATTTATCTTACCTCCTAAGCCAGCTGAACTGTATGTGCATCGTCAGTGTGTGAATCTAAGGGAAGATTTCAAACTCACAGTCATAGTTTTAGTAATGGACAGATACTGGAAAGTTTTGTTCCAGCATGTTTTCCACTGTTTACTGACATTAAGTTGAAGTGTTGGTCAGAAATGACTGGGAAGCTGCCTCTAGGCTCAATGAGGAAAATTTGGAGTTTTAACACGCTTCTATGGGCATAGCTGAGCTCCAAACACACTGTGGTATCTTATTTGCTGTTTCCTAGCATATGGAACACCTCTTCAAACATGGCATTTTACTGTGGGTCAGCACATTCATGCTAGCAGATTTGTATGTTCCCTGCCACTGGACATGTGGACAAAATATTGGTGAATACAGATGGATACTTGTTACTAGTTTTTGTCTGTAGTTTATACAACTTGCAAATAAGATGGTGCTGCTAAGAAGTGCAGAACTGTAACCCAGATCAAACTTCAGAGTGATACTATATTTCAACTTCTGCACATATCGACTTCTTATATTTATATGTTACAGTTGGGGCATGGACTATTGCCTAGAATAATTTCACAAGATGGCTTGGTTAACACTACGTAGGGAGCCGTCACGGAGACTTTTGCGCTGGATTTCATTCTCATCCATTACATAATGGCAAAATTTCAAAAATATAAATAAAACCCTTGGAGAACTATCACCATAACCTCTTAGAGTTTATAAAAAGGAGAGAAAGGGATCCAGGACAGAGAACCTTATGTATCAGAGATTCACAAAAGCGGGTTTAAAAATAAAAGTTCAAAGACTCAATGGTAAAAGTGCCATGGTTGGGGTCCTGGCTTTACTGGTTTAAAATGTACATTTTTGGACTACTGTCTATTGCTTGAATAAGGAAAACCAGGATGGACATTCTCCAATGAGCTTCAGGACCTCCACGGGAGGTGGAAGAGGGAGCCATGGATCTCTAAGGTTCAGGCTGACTTTTAAGTTGTCAATGATTCTAGACACCATTTCTTAGTGACCTGGTAAATAATATACCTGTGTTGTGCTTTGAAATTATATACATATGTTGATAAATATTTGTCTTGACCATTTCCTCCATCACAACATGCCTTAACATATATCAGTGTTCCTTTGCCTTTAAGAAATTCCCCTAAGAAGTAATTTTTTATTTATTTAAAATACATTCAATGGACCTGTTAGATTATAATATTATTACATAAAATTATATACTATATAATTTGATGGTATTCAGAGACCCTCCTGATCTACATCTCTCCTGACTACCCCCTGCCCAATTCACTCTATTATATATAATAAAGTCTATAGTGCCTAATTTGTGTCTGCAAATGTCTTTCGCTGTGGATCTATCCTCTGAAGTCTGAACCTACCAAAAGTCCTATCCTTGAAAGAGACTGATTCTTCCTATTCCGGTACACATGGGCTACCAAAAATTACTTAGGTAAGGTTAGGGGTTCTTAGCTATTTCCCACATCTATGCTGGGATTTTGTCTGGTTTGAGGTTGTATGGGACTTGTGTATTGTTACTGTGAGTGCATATAAGTGGCTGACTAGCTGTCTGTAAAACTCAATTTCCTTGTGGTCATCTACCATCTCTGGCTCTTAAAATCCTTCCATCCTCTCTTCTGCATTGATCCCTGTACATTTTGAGGCAGAAGTTTGATACAGGTGCCCTATTCGGGGATAATCAGTCTGTAGCCTTTTTCTCTGCACGTTGAACAGTGGTGAGTTTCTGTGCTAATCACCATCTGTGGCATAAGGAAACTTCTCTGATAAGAGCTGAGAGATGAATTAATCTATGGTTATAACAATAAGTCATTAGGAGTGAGTTTAATAGCTGTAACTATTTAGTAGAAAAATAGTATTAGACTCTCCTTCATGCCTTGTGGCTTGACTCTCTAGACAATATACAAAGAACTAAAGAAACTGAAAACCAAAAACAAGAAAACAAGCAACCCCATTAAAAATTGGGACAAGCAACTTTAAGTAAGTGGCACATTTACAATGCAACCTCTATAGCTAAGACTCAAGTAACCTAGAATAAGGGGTAAAGAGAATACTAATGTATCTCTCAGTTCTCATCAGTGAAGCTCCCTCATACAACAAAGTGCCAGGAACACAAAGAGTCACAAATGGCCAAAGCATAGAGACTAAGAGTTTGCTCTTCCTTACAGGGCCCCCATATTAAACTCCATCCACCAGTGCTCAGGTACCATGGCAGAGGAGGCTGCAGAAAGACTGTAAGAGCCAGGGAGGAGGTGCGTGACCACATGGAAATAGAGTCCTACAGGCTCCTGGGACTTTGCTCATATGAACCTACAGCAATGGTGTCAGCACACACAAGACCCATGCAATCTCAAGCACACAAAAACTAGCACAGAACTGTGAAAATGGGCGGCAGGCCCCAATCTTAGTGGAATTCTTGGAAACTAAATATTGCTGGGTGAGGAAGAGCAGATCATTTTAAAGGGAGGGACTCTAGAGAGGCTGACAAGACCCCAGTGGATGAACTTACTGAGGGACGACTGGGGACACTACCTTGCCATGATAGGCCTTAACAGGAGTGATAGAATGTATAATTCCAGTGGGAGGTGCTGTAAGAGGGAACCACTGAGAAGAGGGGATAAAGATGATGAGGATGCTCTGTATGAAAATTCAGATAAAAATTCAATAAAAAGTTAGAAATAAAGTTCTCTACAGATGAAGCAGAAATGACTGAGAAACACTTTTAAAGTGTTTGATATCTTTAGTCATCAGGGAAATGCAGATTAAATCACCTTGAAATTTCATTTTACCAGATTCAAAATGGCAAAGATACAAAAATAAACAACTAAAATTGTTGGCAAGAATATGGTGAAAGAAGAACCCTTATCCATTCTTGCAAAATTGGGGTGCATCGACTATGGAAATCAGTGTGGCTATTCCTCAAAAGACTGGAAATTGATCTACTGTGTGGTCCAGTCATACCACTTTTTTGGCATATACCCCAAAGCTTCTACTCTACTGCAGAAATACCTGTTAATCCCTGTTTGTTGATGCCTCTTTTGTAATAGCCAGAAATTGAAAACAACCTTACAGGCCCATCAACTGCTGAATGGATAATGAAGGTGATATATATATATATATATATATATTATATATATATATATATTATATATATATATTAGAATGTTATTCAGCTCTAAAAAAAGTAACTGAAATTGAGAGACTTCCTGGGAAGGTTGATAGAATGCAGTGATATAAAGGGGGAAAGAACAGTAATGTACGGTTAAAGGGATGGGGAATGGGACTATAGAGGATGGAATGTGGAGAGATATAGCGTTAGGTTTAGAAAAAGCACTATGGAAACCCACCACTACAGAAACTTTGTAAAGTGTGCATGCGTGTGTGTGTGTGCATGTGTATGTGTGTATGCGTGTGCGTGCGTGTGTGTGTGCGTGTGCGTGTGTGTGCACGTGTGTGTGTGTGTGTGTGTGTATGCAGTAAAAAGAGATTCAAATGAAACCTTGTAACAGGGGGAGATTACCCCTCCTAGACCACAGATTGCAAAGTAAAGGGCCAATGCCAGGAACGGATTCCCTCTCCTGAAGTTGTTGACAAGGGTCCCATAGGCCCTCAGACACTGCTGATCATTAGCCCTGTTCTTGGCTACACACCAAAACTTGATGTTATGACCCTTTTGCTGAAGACACTGTGCACATGAGCTGCAGCAGTAGCAAGGAGTCAAGCTGCTGCTGACCTCAGAGCCTCACCTCTGCTTGGTAGATTTCACAGGGCTGGAGGGCGCCATGCGTGCTGCGGGAAGGAAACACGAAGCATCGAACTTTCCAGCTTTGAAGAAGGTTTTTAAAAACATTTTTATACCTTAATCCCTTCCTACATCCAATCTTAGTATCACAGATAATTCTCTGCATCTGCTCAAGTACTCAAGTCTTTTGGAGAGATATTCTAATATCTTAGCTTTTTAAAACCTTACCCCAAAAGCCGATTTTTGCTACTGTGAGAATGTAGGATCTATGTATCATAGCTAATTTTATCTATAGACAATATAGTTTGAGCTATTTCCTGACATTTATCTCTCTTCTGAAATCTTGCGTTGTAGGTACAGAGTATACCGATACATGCTCTCTCATTTGGTCTGCTGAAGATGCATCATGATTCCATGAACCACATTCCTTCAAGTTTCCCATCTTCATAACTATCCCCTTAGTTCCTCTTTCACAGACACAAATGGAACAGACAGATACCTGGCCTAGCCTTCACTCTTATGTCTAAAGCTTGAATGTAAGATATATAATCCAAGTCTTTTCATTTTTCCCCTGTGCATGATATTTATTTAGCTGCATTTCAGCTAATATGTTAATATGATCTCTTGAATTCTTGGAAGATTCTTGGGACCACCTCAGGTATATAAAGAAAGACCTTCAGGGCTAGAGACATGGCTCGGTGGATAAGTTCACTTGCTGCTCTTGCAGATGACCTGAGTTTGGTTCCCAATGCCCATACTGGGTGGCTCACAACCACCGGAAACTCCAGTTTCATATCAGACACTCTCTTGTGGACACCTTTGACACTGCATTCATATATGCACAATGCCACATTGATACACATATAATGCATATTTAAATCACTAAAAGTAAAATCTTAAAAGAGACCTTTTTGTGAATATGACACTTATATTTCATGTATATTTCCTTTATTGTTGTCAAGAGAGAACCTGTAGTCTCTGTACACCCATGTATTTCTTTTAGATGTCATTGTGTTCTCTTTCCTGCAGATCTGGTTTATGTGCTTTCTTCTCCATCTCAGGAGAAGCGTGGAGGCTATAGAAAAACTGAATTTCCACCCTTGAATTTCCATTCCCAACTCATTAAGCAGAACTAGTCACATGGTCCATTTTAACCACAAGACAGGGAAAAATAGAATCCTGCAGTGATTCACAGTAAGAGATAGTTCTTGGTTAATAGAACTAATGAAGCCATAAAATTTTCTCTGTTTTTCAGATTTTCCCATCAAAAGATATGGACATTCTTCATCCGCATCTATATTGCATCTAAAATTCTTAAACCTTAAAATGTCTTTTTTCCTTTCTCTTTGAATAGCATATTTTCACCTTCATCGACCACAAACCACTTGATTTACATCTCTCTGTCCTTACACACAACCTTTATTTTTGTTGGGTGTGTATGTGTGTGTGTGTGCGTGTGTGTGTGTAGCTTGCTGTGTGTTCTGGCCTGCATGGGTGCTCCCTGTGTTAGTCAAATTGGTTTTTGGAAGACAGGCTTTGAGTCCTTCAATTCTTATTTTTCAGGGAAGATTTGTAAAGTACCTTCTTTGAGGAGTAAAAATGTTGAGGTACATGAATTAGATCTCAGTGCACCTGTGATTCCAGTTGAACTACTGTCAGGTTTTACCCAGGGAAGTGTCCATTTTCAAGCCTATTCCTGTGAATCCTTCATAAGATTTCTACCCTAGAGGTACAGCCTACTGACCCACCATCACCAAGAGAATGACCTTCTTCCTACTAATTTCTCTTGTGTGTCTCAGGACTTTAAGTATGAAAAGAGATGGGATGATTACTAATAGAAGAGCAGAGGGGAGATTTCACAGATTCCTCTTTTATTCCAAGGGTCAGGTCAGGGAAATATTATAATATTTCTGATTCAGAAGCTAAAATTGAGACTCAGAAAGAATATTTGGACCTAAGATGACTTTTTTGACACTTCAGTGATACAATTACCTCTTTATTTCTCTAGAAATTGATTATTTCAGTCCTCAAGGACTGGCTTTAGAATCTTTTCCTCTTGAGTTGCATTAACATGAGAATGTATTCCCTGATGCTTAAAAGAAACTTTTGTTATGGATTATTTCAATGTGAAATATATTCTTCATTATTCACCATAGGAGCTCAGATATGTAAAGAAACCTAGAATTCCAAGACCTAATTTACACTCTGTTCTGCTGCTTGGGAAACAAAACCCTGAGAGGATAATAGCCAAGGTCTGGTGGATTCTGCTGAA
Organism: Eospalax fontanierii; assembly: GCA_035773235.1. Classification (NCBI taxonomy): domain Eukaryota; kingdom Metazoa; phylum Chordata; class Mammalia; order Rodentia; family Spalacidae; genus Eospalax; species Eospalax fontanierii. Next base: position 43,977,944 of record CM069547.1, on the reverse strand, counting down.
ATCAGTTGAGGCTTCGGATTCCACAGGAACGGAAATAGCCTCAGTGTGACTATACACATCAGTCCCTGCTTCACAGTTAGGCACAGAAGCACTCCCAAGTCAAGGTCAGAGGAACCTCGTGCTCACATTTCTTTTGCTCATGTCTGGGAATGATCCCCTGTATCCCCTCCTTTCTGCCCTTTTCTCTTCGCTCTTCCTCTTCCCCCCTCATTCCTGTCTTGCTGAGATGACCTTCTCTACAGAGACAAGCAGGGGAGTTTATTATGCAGAGAGCATTAGCATGTGTGGTCACCCAGAACACCTCAGGGACAGGAAGGGTCCTTCTTTCCCCTGATACAAAAACATGTTCAGGAAAGAATTTGTTTCCACACTGAGCTGATTGGCTAATATGCATCTCCCCTTTGGTGACTTCATGCTGTGGCGATCTAAGCAACATTTTGTTTCCTCCTTAGAGCCAGAGCACTGAGTTAAAGATAACAAAAAACTTGGACTCCTGTCTGGAGAATATTATTTATTTAAGTTAAAGAAGCAGGGGCTATGTCACACACACACACACACACACACACACACACACACACACACACACACACACAGAGCACTGTTCTTCCATCATCTCGCCTTAGCAGAACCACCTAAGGCCAAGCAGGGAACTGAACTTCCTGCTTGCCTCACTTCACCCCATGCTGCTCTGGCCATTAGAGAATCAGAGCTTCCGTCTGGTAGTAACTACTTCTCTGGTAAGTCCACCATTAACTCTAGCAGAAGGAGCATGTCATTTTTCACACACAGCTGAGCAAGTGTCAGGCTCCAAAGAAATATCAGCTTTTTCCCCCCTCAGGGACATGAGAAAAGTTTTAAATAGGAAGTAAAAGCTGAAGAATATTCATCTTTAATGAAGAGTTGGTCTATGCACTCAGAAAATAGGATTAACTATCTATAGCCCTGATCATCTGTGTTTAGTTCCCTCTGGTCTCTGGAAGTTCTCAGTCTCAAGTGAGCAAGAAATACACACAAATTAAGTGCCAGATTCCACTTGTCTAAAAATGGCAAATTAATAGTCCTTACCTAATGGTGTTCTTTTTACTTGAGTTAAGGCATTAATGAAATCTTCTCTTCCATGTAAAATCAGAAGAGATTTTTTTATTTCTTTGCTTCATGCCTCTCATGAGGGGTATGCCAAGTTTAGTTTTCATTAGAAAACTCTTAAATTCTAGTTGCTCACATCTTCTCTGTCTGTCCCTTCCCAAGCCAGCAGTCCTCCCTTCCCTTTGAGATTAAAAAGAAAGCAAGTTGGGGTAGCTCAGAAAGAGATAGGTGGGAATATTTATTTCTAACCCTCAGCAAAAGAATTCTGTTAGGTACTACAGATTTGTTTGCTGCAAAGAGGAGAGTATAAATGTGCTCCATCAGGATGGGCAAGGCATTTGTACCCAAAATGTGGGACACGGAAAATAAATCGATCAAATTAATTTCTGGCTGTCAGCTCTGGGGGCTTATTTCCCATCAACTGCATCAGGAGGCAAAAGGGCAGTTAGCGTGTAATGAGAGGGAAAAGTGAGGCCCACCGACTCTCTCAGTGCCTTCCCTTCACCGTCCTTATTAAAAAAAATGTGTGCTGTCTGTAGTCACAGTGGCCCAATGCTGCTGTGGAGAAAGCGGCTGGGGTGCTTCAGGTGGTCTCTCTGCTGGCTTTTCCAACCTCGCTCCTGGACACTGGCTGCAGGAGATAATTAGCTTGAGAGATGCCAGGACCACTGGCAGGCACATATTAATCCTCTACCTATTCGATACCCAGGAGAAGGAACGACTCCAATGGGACAGGGGTTAGGCAAGCTTCCATTGAAGAGACTAGGGAAAATGGCAAGTGCTTGGGGTAGTATTGTGGAGTCTGCCACAGAAAGGAGCTTAGGAAAAGTCTTGGACATATAAACCCAAATTATTAAGAGAAGTTCCGTGTAGCAGATAACATGCAGTCATTTTGTGTGTGTGTGTGTGTGTGTGTGTGTGTGTGTGTGTGTGTGTGTGTGTGAGTGAGTGTAGGACAGGGGTCAACATCACAGGTTTTTCTCAGTTGTTCTCCACTTTATCTCAGCTACACTGATGTGTCACTGAGCTCCAGGAATCCTCTTCTCTCTGCCCTTCCAGTGCTAGGGTTATAGACATGCACTGTCAGACACAGGTTTCACATAGGTATGAACCTCAACTCACGTTTACATGCCTGCGTGGCCAGCCAGCACTCTTCCCAATGAAGAATCAGCCCAACCCTGAGATCACTCTGTATATCTCTTTTATTCTTTATTGCCTAACTTTGGATGAATAGCTTCTTTACCGCTTCAGATAACTGAATTATTTTGTGATTGGAGCACATTGCAAAGTTTGGCTTGTCAGTAAGGAATACACTGACCTGATGATGCTCTCTAGAATCCACTTCCCTAATGTGTGTTATTTATCGGAATTGCAAATAGGTGGCAGGGTCAATGCACTGATTAGCTCTAAGGATGGTTTAAAATGTAGATAGCAAAGAGTGCTAAACTTTCCTTAAAGAGATTCATATGACATGTCTAGTCTGTGGTTTGATAAAGAGCCCAGGTGATAGTTCTGCTGACTCTTGAAGAGTTCATCTTGGGAATTCAGTCAAATAAATGATGAGCAAACGTGGTTAAAAGCAGAGTGAGCTGTCGATCCTTAGGTAGGTGTGGAATGTTTTAGGATAGGATAATTGGATCAATCTGGTCCTCTTGCTTGGAACATTATTTCCCCAATCTGTCGCATTCTCCCCCTCTTCCTACACCCACAGACATGCAGATTTTGGTTATGGCACTGGAAAGTCTCTCCAACTGTCCAAGAACATCCCATGTCCTTCCTGTCTTTGTGGTTAGAGGACAGTGCCACAGCAACCCAGGCATCCTGAATATCACTTATGCCCAATAATATAAATGCTCTTCTCTGTTAAATTTCTGCTTAATCTTTGACCTTACTTGGCTCTCCATCCTGTTTGCATTTAATAGCTCGTGCGTGGTCTTCAGTCACCAGCAACAGTTACTATTTGGGTGGACTGTTTTCATGAGCGAAGTTTTCTATTAAAACTAAATATCATTGCCTTAACTCTTTATGTGAGTTGTGAGTAAATGTCATTACATTTCAAATAAAGTTTGAAATCTCAGGCATTGAATCTAGAAGCTGCTTTTTGCAATAGTTAAAAAAATCACCAGGCTACTTAGTGTTTGTATTTTGCTTTAGCTTCAAAGAAACTAAATTTGTCATCTTTCTAATATCCAGTTATCAGTGATAAACTTATTCTGGTCTTTTTTTTTTTCATTTATGCTGTCACATAATTGAGTATGTAAGAATTTTATTACTCTCACATAGATGAGAATGGATATTTTTTTCATATATAGGTGTGTGTGTATGTCTGTGTCTTTATTTTTTCTAGACCACATAAGGAATTGCTTCAGAGAAAGGTAGGCTTGCATAGTTAGTGAGTTTTGATGAAGCAAAAGAAAATATGAAAAAAAATGCCTGGAACCTTCTCTCTCTTCCTCTCCTTCCCTCTCTCTTCCTCATTTATATTCTAAAATCTAGACGCATCCTTGCATCCGTGGTTGCAGAAGGGCATGGCTAAGAGAGCAAAAATGAAAGTGCTGAAGAAAAGACGAGCACTCTAGAAGCGCGTTTTTGAAAACTACCACACACTGTGCTTTGTGTAGATGAAACAAACACAGAAACCCACTGCCAAGTCTAGACCCAGAGGAGCAAGAAGGTCATTAGATTTGAAGGCAGGGTGCCTGGTTCTGAGTCCTGCTTTGGTGACAAATTAGCAGAGAGCATAGAAAAAAGTCACACTGGAGTTCTCTACTTAGATGCTCTCTAAATCCCCTTCTAGCCTTCTCATCATGAGTCATTTTAAAAATGCCTCCATATCGCACAAGAACTGGGTACAGCCTTGTCAATCCCCAGCAGGTGGCCTGATCACAGCTCTGAGCTTCAGATAATAATAGGCTGGAAATGATTCCTTGACCTGGTCTGTCCTGACCTCCCCTGGACTCTGTGTCCCAGAAAGTTTCATAATTATTCAAAGACTGACTTGCCAGATTGGTAATATTTCCTTTAGAATGTAAGAAAGAAGTAAGGACTAGTGTCTTCCTTTTTCTATTAAATACCACACAGACCGGTAACCTTAGAATAACTGTTATGACTTTACTGCAATAGCTAAGTGCGAAGAGAAGCAATTATTCATCAGATATAATCTCATAAATGGAAAATGTCCTCACTTTTAGGGAATAGCAGCTATCAAATCATACTTTGGAACAACATGTACTGCACCACCTAAGGGAGTGGTCATTCTGCATCTCTCCTACTGCCCACCAACCAATGTAATGTACTCATATTCTCATATACTCATAATATGGCCTTTAGAATCTGATTTGTGTCCACAAGTATCCTTCAGTTTGGGTCTATTTACTGGACCCACTAAAAGTCCCATCCCCATAAGCCCTGTAAGATACTGTCTTTCCTCCATCATCACAGCAGTCATGAGTTGCCAAAACTTCCTTTGGTTGGTTAAGATTTCTTACCTTCTTCCCCATGTCTATGCTGGGGTTTTGTCTAGTTTGAGCTTGCATGTGATTTATTCATGCTGTCACCATTGCCATGAACATATATGACTTTCTGTCTCAAAGACTCTGTTTCTTTGTGGTCATTCAACCCCTCTGTCTTTTAGAACCTTTTACCACCTCCACAATGATCCCTGACCCTCGAGAGGCAGAGTTTGAAATAGGCGTCCTATTCAGGGATAAGTGCTCTGAAGCCTCTTGTTTTCTGAACATTGGCCAATTTCAGGTTTCTGGGTTAGTCTACATCTGCTGCACACGGAAACTTCTCTGGTGAGAGATGAGAGTTACATTAATCCTATTTGTAGAGGTTGCATCGAAGATAGTCAATCATCCCACAGAAATCTATTCTTTGTATTGGATCAGTTCTAGAACTCTGTAATAGTCTCTATCTGTTGCAAAAAGTAACTTCTTTGATGAGGGGTGAGAGGTACACTTGTCTGTAAATTATAGGGGAGTGTATTTAAAATAAATTAAGGAATTACACTAGCCTAGAGATGTGTCAAAAATAGCTCTTTGTCTAGGATCTGTGACCTCTACAGCCAAATATATTTGGCTATGTTTTCAGTGCCACACATAAGATCCCTGGCGAGAAGCTGCCCTTAATTCCAACTAGGCAGCTGTTGATTACCCTCAAGATAAAAAATGTCATTACTATACCAGTACTGATAATTTGCTGAGCCAGCATTTGTATTAGGCTTTACAGCTGGGTAGGATCATTGATTCATTCTCTCCCTTGGCATATTGTGTAGTATCCTCTAACACCATGAGAGCTAGTCTTCATGGAATAGACTTCCAGGTCAATTCCAGCTCCATTGCTCCAAGTCCTGTGTCCAAAATATGATTTGTTTTAAGCAATAGGGTCTTATCTTTAAGTTCTGGAAGGGCTGTACCAATAGCCTCTGTAATTTTGGGCATCTCTTGGATTATCTTAACCAACAACTCCAAGGCAGGGTTCTGCTTCCCATTGGAGATTTTTATATAGACTTTAGATATATAAAATTTAAGGCACAATTCTTATTTCTGAGGGTTCTATTATCATGATGATGATATCTTCTAAAGGTTCCACCAGTCAATACTATGATGTTGGGGTAAATAATACAAACTACAAATCCTGGAGGCATTGCCCTTGAAAAATCTACAGTGAGAAGCAGGCTACAGCTGCTCCCACAGTGTGGCAATGGAAACTTGACTCCATTGGACTTGGTCTACGCCACCAGAGTTTGCCAGTGATAAAGGACTGTTATTTTCTGTGAATTGAGAGTTCATATGGGGTGATCCAAGGTCTCATTGAACATGGCTAATGAGACAGTGATGAATTTCAGTAAAACTAGAGGTATTACTAGGGTCCAACAGTCTGAGGCAAGGAAAAATGACAGGGATAAGATGCACTGTCCCTGAGTGAGGGAGAGTGCTGGACAGAGATCCAACCAGAAACGAATATCAAGTCCAGGCAGTACGTGTGTCAGGGTGGTATCCCTCTGTAGAGAATATATGAGTTCTTTTTTACACATTGTTTTTTCTTCCTACTGTCCATCCCTGGACACATTGGAAATGACTTCTAGCTAGCTGGAAGTGCTTTAACCCAAGAGAACAAAACAGAAGCTAAGCAAGCATCTCTTCATGTGTGTTACACCCATTACATCTCCTAAAGGGGAAAGGCTAGGAGCCAGAACTTTAAGAATAGTTTCAAGTTTCTACCAGAGATGCTTGACCTTCATTGTTGTCTGGAATTGGAATTACCTAGGAGACACACCTCTGGCTATGTCTGTGATCATATTTCCATGGAGTTTAACATTGTATATAAAAGTGCCAAGACTTGCCTGAACCCTTAGTACAGATCTAGGTTTTCTGTTCTGTTTAACTAAGCAACTAGTCATGTCCTTAACTACTGGAACTGAGAAAGTGAAAGACAGAAAGGGATCATTTGAAGTGGTTGTGTGGCTTTCCCACTAACTATGAAGTTTACATTAAGAGTAGGAAAGTCAGGGTGCCTGGTTTTGTGTCCTACTTTGGTCACAAATTAGCAGAGAGAGTGCCAGAGAAAAGTCACACTCTAGTTCTTTAGTTAGATATTCTGAAAATCTCTTTTTAGCCCTCACATCCTGTGGCCAGAGATTGGAATGACAATTGTGTGAAATACCTAGGTCGCGATGGAGATGGTCTAGTGAGGGAGAAGTGAGTCGCGCTTTTCATTAAAAAAAACACTTGTCATCTTGAACATCTCTAGAAGGGGGAAAGGGAGAGCTGCTTTCAGAGGGAGGAAAGCCAAGGCATTAGCCAGATACCGGCCAAGTATATAAAGTGTATATACTGTGAGCAGAGACGACTTAACAGTCCAAAAGCATGTGTAAATCTGAGCTACAGGTTGAGAGCCGACACTCAAGTGAATGACTGGATTGCTGGGAAGAGAAGCAAAGGAGGAAAATGGTAGTGATTCCGTGGTAATGGTAGGGCTGTGTGAGGAGAAAGTTATAAGGTAGACGATAGAAAGGGGAAGGCAGGTGCTCGCAATTCCTATTGCTGAAATTAAACTTAAGTGGCAATGTCTGCACCTTGAAGGGCTTGTGACATTTTACTTCTTGTGCAGGAAAGGATGGGGCTGTAAGAAGAGCACACTCCCTACCCCCATCCAGAAGGTGTGAGTGGTACACAGATGGAGCCAGCAGTTCCACACAGGAAGGGTTGACATCGATTTTATTCCCACCATCACCACTCCTGCTCAGGCTAGTGTGGGGGCCTGCAGGGGCCAGTCCCTGTCTTTTAGAAACTGAAGGTAAAATTGGGCCTGCAAACTCTTTACAGAGGCAGTGGTTTTCACCTAAAACTATGACACAAATCTGTACCTTGGATTTTCAGATTTCAGAATACAGGAATGAACATTTTTGGCCTATGTGAGGTCTGCTGGGAGATGGTCCTCTGGATAGAACGGGTGTAAACGTGACTTTTGGATAAGCAGGAATAGGAAGGAAAGGATTGTGTAGGCAAAGTATAGGCTGGGAATCTGCACTGTAGTCTTTGGAACTGCATCCCTGCCAAGAGCTCTCTGTGGTGTTTTCAGAGGCAATGCCTTTCAGGGAATTACCCAGCATAGGCAGAGGGTCACTGTTTGGAGAAAGAACAGTGAATGTACTCAACTTCTCTGAATCCCAATGTTCTCATCTGTAAATCTGATGTCAGGAAAGTTACTTAATAACATTGCATCATCAGTCACGTACTTTGTTTGCTTTCTTTCCATCTAGTAGATGATTATTTGTTCCTTTGCAAAATCTTCTAACTCTGCATGCAGACCTCAGCTCTCCAAACCATCTTCCAACCAGGTCTTAGCTATTTTTTTCCAAGGCCTGCATTCATTCGTCCCTTGCCTGCTTAAAGCTCTGTTGTCTTAAAGTGAAAGTGACGGTTCTACCATCTGGAAGCTGACTTTCACTCCAGCCAAATTACCTGCTGATTCTCCCCTTACCTTCCATCACATCGAGCTACTTGCCAACCTTCAGGTACCCATGGCTTCCTGCTCCTGGAGCATACTGTTCTCCATAGAATGACCTCCTTGTGCCCCAAGGACTCCTGCTATCACCTCCTGCCTCATCTTATCATCTAGCATATTGTAAAATTTGAGACTTACATCTCTGAAATTTTTCTTAAATAATTTCCACCTACTCAGTCTTCTTTCAAAAAGTTAATCTTGCTCTGTGTCTGTTCTCACTTCAGCCAGCACAGACTTCTATGGCAATAGGTTTTGTATCTGGATGCATTTGCTTCTTGGTGGCCTGGCTAACCCAGTGAACCCTGAGTAGCTCGAAGGCAAAGATCGTGTCTGTTATTTTGTTTGATGTTCAGGGCTCAGCATGGTGATGAATTATGTTGAGTTCAGTGGGTGAGTGGAGGAGGAAGTCATCTCTTTGCCTCTTCGATCTTTCAAGTGTCTCTACTTGGGTAGGCTGATCCAGGAGGCTAATTTCAGGGCAGTTTTGACTACCTTCTTTCTCTTAATCATAACCTAACCAAACGCCAAATTTAAAGCCACACTATCCAAGGAACTTCCCCCAAGAGACCCTACTCACTTAGGAAGATATGATTGCCTATCTTTGTATTCTGAAATAATACAATCTGTGATACAGAATTTGCCCCACAGTTGTATGATAAAAATACTGTTTTGGGTACTAGATATCTCAGTGGTTAAAAGTATCTACTGTCTCCTAATATTAGTCTCTCTCAGGGGGATGTTGGTAAAATAGGGGTATTTAACTGGGAGGGAAAGAGTGATCCATGGAGGTAAAGAGAAGGAAGCTCAAGAGATAGGGGTTCATGGAAAATAGGTATTATCAAGGGTGAAAGGTGGGAAATGGGGACCTTAAACTGGGGAGTGACGAGGAGCAACTAGGCAGGGGAAAGCAGAGAGCTCAAGAATGTTTAGCTGACATGATAAACTAGAGGGAAATGTATTACCCAAAGCCTACCAAAAATTACACACAAAATATCTGTACATGAGTCAAGAAACAGTGCCAGACAGGAGAAACCTTCCTTCAAGTTGTTGGTCAAGGTGGTCCAACCAAGACAGTCTGACAATTACACAGGCTGTTGCCACAATCTTTAATTTCCTCCCAGAACTTGAAAGCAAGACCCTATTGCTGAAGACAGGACATAATTTGGACACAGGACTGGGAGCAATGGAGCTGGAACTGACCAGCGAGCTTCCTCCCTGAAAATCAGTTCTTTAGCTTGAAAGAGCACTGTGCAAGGTGCTAAGGGACGAAATAAATCAATGGCTTAACCCAAGTATTAAAGCCTCATAACTGTACAATGACCAGCACAGCAGACCATATAGGAGCAGTAGTTCCACTTTTATCGTGGGGGTAATCAATAGCTACCTAACTGGACTTAGAGCCCATTGTATATGGGAGGGAGCTAGCTCATTTGGCACTATAAACATACCCAAATATACGTGGCTGGAGGGGTCATAGGTCTCTTAGTGTATGCTAAATATTGATCTTTATATTTATAGACAAGTATGCCAGTCACCAGTCATCAAAGAAGCTTCTTTTGCAACAGATGGAGACTATTACAGAGTTCTACAACTGGTCACACATACAGCTTAAGTGTCTGTGAGATGCCTAACTGTAAGTGACGCATCTACAATAGAACCTGTACTCCATGGAACAGGTGTACATCATGGAACTTGTACATCATGGAACATGGTAGAACAAAGGGTAGAGAGAATACTGATGCATCTCTCACCTCTCATCAATGACATTCTCTCATGTAGCAGAGAGCACTGAACACAAAAGGCCACAAATGGCCAAAGCACAGAGAATAAGAGTTTTCAGAGTGTGGGTCCCTGGATGGTACTCTTGTATCAAACTTCACCCACCCAGGGCTCCGGGACCATTGTGGAAGAGGGGACAGAAAGATTGTAAGAGTCAGAGTTCGTACATGATCATAAGGAAACTGTCTTACAGGCTCCTGGAACCTTGCTCATATGAAACTACAACAATGGTGACAGCATGCACAAGACCCATGCAAACTGAACCAGACATAACCCCAGTACAGAACCAGCAAAGTGGGCAGCCAGCCTGAACCGTAGCCAAAGAATTATTGGCTGTTGAGTATTACTGGGTGGGGCAGAGTTGTTCTTTAAGGGAGACATTCTAGATAGGCTAACTAGACCCCAGTAGATGAACTTGTACTGAGAGACATCTGAGTACACTATCCTGATTCAGTAGTCCTTAACATATATGTCAGAATGCATGGAATCTGGTGGAGGAGGCTAAGGGAGAGTGTGGATGGGGCAGGAGTGTAAAGATGATTACCATGTTTTAAATGAAATGCACAAAACTTCAATAAGATATACATTTTTTCAAAAACAATTACCAACTGCTATTCAGAGGATCGAAGTGTAGTTACCAGGACCTTGTGGCTATGACTGTTGCCTTTAACTCCAGATCCAGTTCCAGGGGTTCAATACACGCCTCTAGCCTCTTTGGACACCTAAACTACTGCCCCACATACATGCAAATAACAAGATTTAAAAATATTTTAAGTGTTGTGTTTTGTGAAGAGCCAGATGTAGGAAGCTTGCTAGACATGTGTCTCACAGCTTTTCCATCTTCTTTTGAAGACTCTACCTCACCTGAGGATACTTCACAGCCTGACAGTGTTAAGTGAGCTCACTGTGGCCTTTCATGGCCTGGTTGCTAAAGTTTGGTGAAGCAGGTGACAGCATTGAGCCCATTCATCACACAAGCTTTTTTTTCCATTTTATTTTTGAGCAAGGACCTTAATAAGTTACATAGACTGCCCTTGAATCTTGAATTCACTATGTAACCTGACAGGTCTTGAACTTGAGATTCTCCCGGCTCCTCAGTCACCTAAATCGTTAGAATTACAGGTCTGTGTCATTAGGCCAGGCTGCTAAGCCCTTCCTAGTAGAGTAGCTCTAACTTCATCTGGGAAGTCTGTGTCATTGATGCTTTTAGCATCTACAAGAATGATGTGTGCTGTCGCATTGCACAGGACACAATGCATATGTTCAGAACCCGGGGCAGACTTCAGATTCAACCCTGGCTCTACTCCTTCCTAACTGTGTGATTTGAGCAAACTGCTTACCCTCGCTCGGCTTCCGCTCCATCATATATAAATGGGGACTAAGATATGTTTTAGAAGTTTCGTAGTAAACAGTAAATGAGCACTGTGGAAAGATCTGTAGAATGTTCTTTCTAGTTAGGCTTCTGGAGTTCAAAGTTGACATTTCTATTTTTATTTTAATGAATTAATTAACTTTATTTTTGTGCATGTGTATGTGGTGTATGCATATGTTTATGCATGCTCACATACATGTGGAAGGTCATGTGTGCATGTGTATGTGGTGGCCCAAAGCTGATATCTGGTGTCTTCCTCTCCCCTTTGTTAATTGATGCAGACTAGTCTCTCATGACCCTGGAGCTTGCCAATTTCACCTTGTCCTAGAGATCCATTGTCACTGCCTCCCAAGATCCTTCATGTCTGCTTGGAGGCATCTGCATAGGTGATGGAAATCGGAACTATGTGCAGATCTGAAACTGGTCCTCAACCCTGTGCAGCAAGCCTTTTGTCCAATGAGCTATTTCCCCAACCCCAAACCTCTGTTTTCTGATTACTTGGTACTGGGAAAGCCACTGACCTCTCTATTTCTCAAGTTCTCTAATAAGATGAGAATGATAATAAAAGTTCATGAGGACAGGAGGAAATATTTATAATCCTTTTTGGAAAGCTTGATTCGCAGTAACGCTGCTGCAGCCACCTGTGGTATGAATCTGGCTGTCATGAAAGCACAAGGCTATAATGGACTGGTAACTTTGCACCTTCAGCACGACACAGGCATCTGGGACTCCTCTCAAAGTCCGTTTTGCTGAGTCCTGAAGACAAAGAAAGAACTATGTGGATTTGTTTCTTTTTATCCCTTATCACTCTTTTGTCATGTTTTGTAATATGAGGGATGACAAATAGTGGCCATTGTCTGTGCATATGTTTCCATTTCAGTGGAAAGACTGAAGGCAACATGACCCAGCTGCTTTTTACCACTGAGTGCTTAGAAAGCATGCTTTTCCCATTAAATCACAGGGTCTCACTTTTACCCAAAATATTCGTGAATGATGATAGTAATTAGGCCTTTCTAATTAAAAGTGTTGGAAAAACTCTCAAACTGCTTATTTTTATAGGCTCTTGAGAAATGATGATATGAGGATTTTTTTTAAAGAAAAAAGTAAAATGGTCTAATTTTACTCAGATATTCCTGTTGCTTGGACATTGGAATATAGGGCACCAAATGATGAAACTAGTAGCTCTGTGTTTTTCACTGGATTAATGGGGAGGTCTCAGAGCCCAGGGATACAAGAACCTGATAAAACACTAGTGATTGGGTTCTACCCCCAGAAGGACTGGGGAAGCATCTGGGAATTGGCTTTTCTAGTAAGTTCTCAGGGAAGCTTTATGTTACTGATCCTGAGTTAGACTGAAATTTGCCATTTCATAAGCATTTCCTGCATATCTTTTTAGAAACAAATCCATCTTAGACCCACCAAATCAGGATCTCATAGCAAAATATAAGTTAAAGAGGCATACCCAGTGGTTCTTATGGTGTGGGGTGTGACATTAACATTTCTTCTAGACAGGTAAATAAATATGTATTTACTATAGAGAGGACACCAAAAGGCAGACCAAAGTATGATTCCACCAAATCCAGTCTGGTGATCCAATGAATTCATTGGACTGGCTTCATATGTTGTTGCTTCTAGGAATGCAGGTGACTTTAAACAGCTGCATTGCTGCAAAGTCAATCCCCTCATGGTTAACAGTTAACTTCTCCCTTCTTATAGGCTCTGCCATCTCTCAAGATAAGTGGAGAGAGGGTGGGGATAAGGGGAGAAGGTGGTTGGGGTGGGAACAAAGTGAAGTGTTGGCTGAACTCCCAGGGGAAGGTCCTGGGATTCTTCCTTTCCTCCTTCTATTAAGGAGTGTCAAAATCTCTTTTACAATTACCATAGACCTTGATGTCCCTGTTCTGCTAATTTGGTTGCCATGGCTACCTGACCAAGGTAGTTCCTGCTCCAAGATAGCAGCTGGGTGAACATGCTATTCCTAGAGGAAAAAGCCATACTATAACACCAGGTGAGCTTAGAAAGTAACGGGAAGCAGAAATCATCATCCAGCCCTTTCCTTGACTGCTTCTTTTGAGAGAGTGAAGCTGGTGATTGCAGGGTGTGCTGGGAAGAGGGGCAACAGCAAAGGCTTAGCAACATTGTATCCTAATGTAGAACAAATTTACAATGAGAGGATGGTTCTCTACCAGAGCTGCATATTAGGATTAGCTAGGGAGCATTAAAATCCTCAGGAACAAGTACACGAGAACCCGAGAGCAGAGATCCCAGGCATTCAATGTTTTTTAATACTTCCTGGGAGTCTCCAGTGCATATCTAAACCAAAAGAGGACAGAAATAGAATGATTTGGAATCTGATCTCTGTTTTGTAGACAATTAGCAGCATAACTAGAGAATAGTTTCTTGAAGTGTTTCTTAGAGGTTCTTCTCTGGTAAATGGAGGCAAGCAGCATACCAGAAAGAGAAGGAGAGCTTGACTGGATTAGGCCCATATTCTTCAGCTTGTGCTGTTTATATGAATCACCTAAGAAAAATAATCAAATGCGTAATCCGTGGATACACACGCCGATTCCAGAGTCCACAAGGGTAAGACTTGAACATCTGTATTTACTCCTCAGGTTACTGGCTGTTAACCTAGGGCTAGCACCATTCGAATACAGGATTTCTAAAATCCCTTATGAGTCATGCAATGTGTGTTTCTGTACAAGCTGGTCACTGACTTCTATAGCCAGTGTCAAATCATTGACTGAAAATAACAGGCCAGACTTCAAAATGTCAAAGAAGCATCCTCCTTCAAATGACCTTCATCACCATGCACTTATTGCAGTGTAGCGGTTCCCTTAATTACAGAATAAGGGCTAATCTTCTGTGGAACACACACCATTTGATATCTTGCAAGCATCCTTATCAAGAGAGTTAGACATTATTACATCTGTTTGACTTAGGAGGTCATGGCAGCTTTTAGAGAATAACCTGCCTTGTGGTAAAGTCATCTGATTTGTTACATCCCAAGTTGATTGTGTTATACAGAGACCACTGGCTAGCAAGCCTCAGGAATCGTCTTGTCTCTGTCTTCCCATGCTGGAATTACAAACATACATGCCCAGCTTTTCTATGGTGCTGAGGATCCAAACTCGGGTCAAAATGCTTGCAAAGCAAGTACTTTACCAACCAATCCATCCCCCTGGCTCAGTGCTTGGAGAAGCAAAGTTTTCACACTGGAAAGCTAAGCCAGGTTTCTTCTTTTTTTAAAAATTGTTTTGGGTTTTGTTTTTGAGACAGGGAGGGTCTCATTATATTGCCCTGGCTGGTTGGAACTCACTATATAGATCAGGCTGGCCTGGAACTCATATACATACTAAACATATAGTCTTACCCCATGCACCAACATGTGCTATTAATACCAATGTGCTATTTCCTTCTAAGTGAACATCTTGGAAATTCTTAAGAATATTCTAGAGATAGTGCCTCTAGTGTATTTTTGCACAGGCTCTGTGTGAATGCTTTAAGACAGCTCTAGCATTGTCTTTGGGACTTTTTTTTTTTTTTTACTTCATGTGCTTTCAGTTCTTAAAGACAGATTTTTCAACACACTTTATTTGGTGAAATCATGGGTGGTAAAAATGTTGATGATCTAGGCCTGGGGCATATATGAATAAGTATATAAAGATGTATAGGTGAGGATGACTTGAACATTTCTAGAGAAGACACGAGTGCAGCTAACTGCACTGATCAGAACTAGAGACTCAGGTCTCAAATTTCAGTGCTCAGAGCAACTTATGCTTGGATGGGTACAGGCACAGAGCAGGCAGCTCTCACAGCTTTCCCAGTACGTTCGTACTTCTGGGGTCAGAAAACTTTCATTTCTATATGTAGCAACTATTGGGGGGCATTAGATATCACATAGAATCTCATTTTTCGGAATGTATTTTAATCATTCTTTATAAATGTAAGACCATTCTTAACTTGGAGATCACACAGAAACCATTGGCAAGATTTGGCTCATGACTCATGTGCAAATTTCATTCCTTCTTAATCACCAAATAAAGCCAATAATAAAATGTACATCTGTGCCTGTATTATACATTCTGTTATGAAAGAAAAGGTATTAAATCCCCTAAGAATTTACTTGGGCTTTGGAGAGTGTCAAAGTAACCATTGTCAGGGCTGGAGAGATGTCTTAGTGGCTAAGAGCACTGGCTATTTTTGTAGAAGACCCGGATTCAAATCCCAGCACCAACATGGTGGCTAACAACCATCCGTAACTCCAATTCCAGGGAATCCAAAGTCCTCTTCTGTCCTCTGTGGGCACTGCACAACTTGGGTGCACTTACATAGCATGCAGGCAAGATACACATAACATAAAATTAAATTAAAAATAAAATAGCCTTTGTCATCATCACTTACTTAACTAGGCCTTTATATTGATGATCCTCAAGTATCTCTGGAACCTTCTTCTCCCCTCTTCCTCCTCCAGGCACACATACAAAGTAAAAGCAATGGTCCCACCACAGATAGGCTCGATAAACCTGCATTCCATGAGAGAACCTATTTAAAGCAAATGCTCATGGTTAATGCAATAAGCAGCCTACCTGGAAAGCACAACGCTAAGTAGAGGAAAGATGCATGGAATGTCCTCATTCCTCCCTCCTTTCTGGAAATATTAGTCAGAATGCCATCTTTAGCTTTATTTCACAAAGCAAATTGAAAGGTCAAGCTGGCTGGCCCTTTACCTCAATGACTGATTCAGCTAGAAGGAGAGGAAAAAAAAATACCTCCTGAGGATGAAAGCTAAACAAGTCTATTGTGGGAAGCTGCTAAGCTGAGGCACATTTGAAGGACATTATGGGGTAGGATTGATCCTATGGGCATTGGTGACAAGAATAACCTTGGCTGCTGGCTTGTGGGGACTGTGTAAGTGCAGCTGCTCATTCCATCTAGACCTGGTGATGGCTTCCCCAGGGCCTGAGAATGAAGCCAGGGTACATCTGTGGCTATGCCTGGCCATGGCTCTGAACTATGATGGCTGCATCTGCTGCCCAGTGAGGCAGAGGTGACTATTTGAAGGTCACCTTCAAAGAAAAAAGACTTCATATGTCTGTCATTTCTCAGAGGGTTTCCAGGTTGCTATGGACTAAGCTGCTGCCTACCCTCTGGGCAGTGCTATGACCCTACCTCTGAGCATTATGGGAATATTTTAGTTTTCAATGCTGAGCAAGACACTGGCGTATTTGAAGGTATTATTTACGAAATTGTAGTCCAAAGAAAGAATGAGTTCAGGGCACTCAATAAGGGATTTTTCAGTCTGGGAGAGCTTTGTGAGAGTGCTAAATTTATCAGTGGAACCAGGAGGCCTCACCTCACTGTAGGATAGAGGCAGGAAGAATCTGTGACAGTTGCAGCAGACATAGTGAAACGGGGAGAATGTATCTGCAGAGTAAATGATGCCAGGTCAAAGCAGGCAAATGACAGCCAAAGGAGGAGAACTTGAAGCAGGTGTCAGGTGACAAGAGCATGAAGGCAAATGTTGACAGCAGACGTGGGATGTCAACACACTACATATGGCTGTCAGGAGCCTATCAGAGAGGACTTTGTAGCTCTGACATTATAATGCAAAAGCAGTCATATACGATATGCACATTAATGAAGATGCGTTCCAATAAAGCTTTATTTACAAAAACAGACGAAGGAAAGAAGCAGGAAATGGATTAAGAGCACCGTTGTTCTTTGATATAGTTCTCTGTAGCCTTGCCAGGAAAGCTGGAAGTTTCTCCAATGCATATTTAGTCTCAATGTGATTGAAGTTTGAGGGACATTTTAACTGGGTCAAAAAGTTTACTAATCTAACAGTAGTGAAGCTACTTTGTTGTCTAGCAAGGGATTCTAATTGATCCATCAGTGATAAGGATATAAGACTCAAGAGACATAAGTGCCCACAGAGGTAGGAGTTTAGGAAAATCTAGGGCAGCAAGGCTGCCTTGGAGCCATATAACCCTGCTCAAGGTCTTGTACGGGGGAGCCATCAGGAAGGAATACAACTAAATCATTACCTTCAAAGGGCTTGACGTTTAAATGAATATGTATATCTATTTGTATCTGTATTTATGCCTCTAGTTCTGTATATAATTGTGTATCCATCTAGACACACAAATTATAAATAGTGAATAAAACAATGGTGTGTGATAAGTACCGAAAAGCATTGCAGACTGTCAGCCAGTGGTGCTTAAATGAGAAATCTTTCCTTGCTGGCCAGTTTGAATGAGAAGTCTTAAAGGACATTTAGATCGCCATTGAACTTTGACAAATTTTTACGGGTTTAATTGGTAAAGTTAATTTCTAAAATGGGTTAGTCTTTCCATAAATCTGCAAAAGATAATTTGGGACAAAATGAGGTCTTCAAACTATCTCCTTCATTAAATTGCAGTTCTGTGCAGAGGACACCATAGTCACACATCCTATAATCATTAGTATGATAACACTCACTAAGCTTAGTGGGTATGGCGTTGACCCCTCCCTTCCCCCTGTCAATCTGAATCATTGCGACCAGGCTCTATACAGTGAGGGGCTCTTCTCTCTTATCTGGATCTTCATTTCGCAAACATTCCTGGGTATGCCCTAAACATCAAACACAGGGTGGTTCAGTGGCACTCACGACTGTCAATAGAGGCAGGGCCTGGAACGCACCCCCTGCTATTCTGCAGCCCGCGTGAGTGAAGGTCAATGTGTTCTATTCATTAGAAATAAGGAAAGATTTGATTTACTTACATGGGACTCTGAGAAGCAAAATAATAGTAAAAATACTTCCTTGATGTAAAGATAGAGAAAATGAACTCCCAGGGGGTCTTTGGTAATTAAAAGGGCATTACATCCATTGCATGATTTCGGATAATACACAGGAAGCCTCTTCTGTCCTTTTCACATAACCGCACATTATTGATGAAGTGGCTTCAAGAAGGCATTAGGTGATGCTTTATTGCATTATTTTAAGTCACTGAGGTTTTTATGTATGAAGGATATAGATTTATGCTGAGTGATTCAGTTAGGAAGCAGGCATATCAATTTGTTCATGAATGTGAGCTGGTGATTACCTCCATTAAAGTCACTAGGGCAGACTGATCACTTTAATTTAGGCAGAGGCATGCACATAGCATTTGCTACTAGTGTGTGTGTCCCTAAGAACACAAGCAAAGCAGCTGCTGTGCATCCCAGAGGAGCCCTAAACACGCAGATTTCTGTTGTCATAGGTGTCTAAGTACTGACTAGGGTAGGGGCTGCTGGGACCATCAAGAAATTGCCCTGCAGTTCTGTGTGGCAGGATGTTTTATTTGCTTCATTGATTATTAGCTGCTCAATGCTGACTCTATGTTAAACTGCAGAAAGGGTGATATGATTCCAGATCATGGAACTTGGGAGGCCTCCTATGTGTGATAAAGTTGTGAAAAGTTGAATGACTGATTGATTTCTATCACTTGATTCCTATCCCACTTGATAGGAACTTGTGGGATTTATTTATTTATGGATGGATGGATCTGAACTCTTGTGATCACTGCTACGTATTAGATGTGTTGGAAGTTCCTCTTCTACAGGGATTCATAACCCCTATGAGGTAATGGAAAAATGACACCTTCAGCAGTCCCAATGTCCACTTGTGCTTTGTAGAATGAATAATTGGAAGAGCATTAACATGACATGATGAGAGAATTTTTGAGGAGACGTGGTATGTGGAATACAGGATGCAATGCTGGAGAATTCCTGGAGAATTCACAATCCACCCATTGCTGAGAAATGTTCACCAGAAGTGTGGCCACATACAGAGAGCTACCTACCAGGCAAGTCTCTCTCATGCACAAATTCCACTACTGACAGGAGCCAAGATGAGATGCTTAACGACATTCACTGCCTTGGTTTGAGTATTAGCAAACTCATAACCTCCACCCCGCATATGAATGATGACAGATTTGCCAAACAATAAGACAACAACATGAGGAAAAGTTAATCAGTTTTTAAAATGTGCAAACTATGTAGACAAGCAAAAAGAAATCAGGTAAGAGAAGAAATAAGCAGCAGCTCGATGTGTTCACTAAGATTGTGCCCTTATGCCCTATGCATAGTTTTAGGCTAAAATATGCAAATGAGTACATGTAAAATAGACTCCCTTCTCTCTCCCTCTTTGTTTTCATTTCTTTATGTGTCTATGTATATCTCTGTGTTCGTGCAGGTGCATGCAAGTATCTAAGGAGGACAGAAAGCGGCACTGGAGCTCCTGGAACTGGAGTTACAGGTTCTGAGCTGATATGGGTGGTGGGACTTGGACTCTAGTCCTCTGTCAGAGCTGCAGGCATTCTTAACTGCCAAGCTGGAGATGTCTCCAGCCTCAAATGCCTTCAATTTATATCATCACCTTCTCTTCATCTCTTAAGGAGTACTCATCAAATTATAAAAATTTGTAACACACCATACATGACCCTCTTCAGCCACAGCCTTCACTTCCGTGAATTGAATTAACCACAGATTGAAAATACTAGGGAAAAACTGCATTTGTATTGAACATAAGCAGATGTTTCTTTCTGCTATTATTCCTTGAACAATAGCATGTGACAAACACCTACACAAACCCTGATGTTATAAGCGACCCAAAGGTGACTTACAGTGCACCGAATTTATATGCAAAGGCCCCCATCTCATTAAGAGACTGGAAGCCAAGCCTATGAAGATACTCTGGAATGACCAGCTTAGGTTCCAACTTCTCACCTAAATATAAGCTCTACTGTGCTTGACTAATATTTGAATTTTATCGTCAATGTCAATGGCATATATAGGCAATAAATTTGTTTACCAAATGAGTAAATAAATAGGGACTGAATATCAAATTAAAATGTTTCTTTGCTTTTATAATGACCTTTCAACAAAATACAGAGTATAAAAGCAGTATTTGTTACATACTTGCTGGGTTCCCCACTCTCTGTATTTGTCAGTTTAACCTTGTAATGTCTTTATAAGACAGATGCTGTGGTTATTTTTATACTTTCTGATGGCAGAAATTGAGTCTCAGATGCAAACTACTTTGCTTAACAGGCAACAATAACAGAACTGGGTCTTAGGAATTAGATGATTAAAACATTAAATATACAGAGTGATCAAGAATGTCACAAGAGCTGGGCATGGTGGTTTAAACCTATAATCGTAGCATTTGGGATGCTGAGGCAGGGGATCACCACAAGTTCAAGATTGTACTGAGCTACATAGTGAGTTTCAGGGCAACTTAGGGTTTAGAATAAGAACCTGTCTCAACGACATAAAGCTACATATTACATGGCGTTAGAAAAGTAATTTAGAAACGAAGCAAAAGCAAAAGTTACAGTTTCTCTCCTCCTCCAGTCTCCCCCAGTTGCTTACATCTACAGAGCAATCCTACCCTGATCAAACTATCCCAGCTGTGCAAGTCTCCTCGACAAATCAGGAACTCAGTGGTAATCAAACTGGCAAATTCATATGGTGTAAGGCAGCTGCATGGGAAACATTCTGTAACAACCCAGTGCAAGCATATCCCTACAATATTCTCTGTTCCAGCAAGACCTTCCTCTCCCCAACTCAAGTTTTGGACATGCCCCCCCCCTTTTTTTACAATTATGTCCATATGTGTATGCAAATCCAAAAGGTCAAATTCATCTGTCCATATATTCAGCTGCTTTTGTTTTGCCTCCCAAAGAATTCATGAAGGTGTGTCATTTTTGTCTCTTACTGAGTTGTGAAAATGTGTCTGTGATGTGGGCAGCCTCTTTTGAAAGACACTTGAATTAACTTTTAATCGTATTTCTTGTGTGTTCTTTGGGAATTTCATATACACATACATTTACTTCCATCCTATTCTCTCCACTCCCACTCTTCCTCCAACTCTTGCAGGCTCTTCCCCACACCCACTGCATGCCTTCTATTTTTTCAAACCCACTGAAACCAATTTGTGCCGCTCATATATGTATCATGTGGGGGCATCCATGGGAACATGGTCAACCTGCCAGGGACCACAATAGAGAAAACTGATTCTCCCTCACCAAGTTGGCATTATCTGTTTGTATCATTTCAGTGAGGGCTGGGGGATGGTAAGAACTATAATTATATCTACATCCTGCAACATATGTTAATGCCTTCCTGTGTGTTGATTGTATCAGTGCATTCAGGGGAATAAAGCTTCCGATGGAGACCAAAGCACAAATCATTTCCACGATGTCTACGGAGAACAACAGTTTGTATGAATTTGTGCCATCCTCCTGTCTCTCTGTAAATTTATATGGCCATGTGACTGATTAGTAACTATAAATTCAAATGATCCCATTTTACTAGTAAATAACCTCAGTTTCTTCTCAAATTTATGATGATGAAAAAATATTAACATGAGGAACAAATGCTCTGTAGACCTCCGGATTTCCACTCTCTTTTGTCTGAATAGTGTATTCTTAAAACACCAAGACAATACCTGTTGCATAGGACTGTCCTCTGACCAGCAGACTGTGAACAGATGCCTTCTTTCCAAGCTTGGTTATACTGGCTTGCTAAGGCCCACTACAGGCTTTTGTTGATTGTGATGCTCTGCAAGAAAGGAGAAGCAGGGAGAGTCAACCACACCTCCCACCAGCCAGTCAGCCTTAGTTGCACAAGGGGGTGGGTCTAAGAGTCCATAAACTGAGGAAGTAGGAGGAAGACTCTCTCAGTGCTTTGGGTGGCTGTGTGGAAGTTACGATTCAAGCCTGGATGGAGACTTTTAGGTGTGGCCTTCGGAGGGGAGTACCCACACTCATAAACTCTCACCCACTGCTCTGTAAGGAAGCCTAATAAACTCAATGGATTTCCAGGCTCTGGTTTGGCAAAATTGTACCTCAATCTGTTGTAGGGGCCAAGAGAGGAGGGAACCAGTCATAAGGTGTAAAAATTAATGAAATGATACAGGTTTGGGGGGACTGAATGCACTGAATATGTGCTGTGTTTGGAGATGAACAGAAACAAAAAATATTTTTAACTGTAATTGGAATTCCAGGGTCAGAAAAGGAGAATGTGGTCTCATGTCTCTCATGCACCTTATATTGTTTTGGAGTTAAGTGTCTAAATACTTGACTAGTAGAGGCTTCAATTAAGGTTCAAATCCATGAGCATGTTGGTTTTGGGTTTGTTTTGTTGTCATTTTTTAATATTTTATTTCTGATTTTTATTGTATGTGTATAAGTGTAATGTCTGCATATAGGTGGATGCACCCATGTTGTACAGTGTCTATGGAGGTCAGAAGAAGGCATCAAATCCCTGGACCTGGAGTTGCAGATGGTTGTTAGTCACTATATGGGTGTTGGAATGAAACCCAGGTCCTCTGCAAGAGCAGTCAGTGCTTTCAACCCACTTATTCATATCTCCTGCCACGTTTTCATTTTTTTTAATGTTCAAATGAGAGCAACATTTTTTTAGTCTGAGCTGATTTCTTCTTTTCTCCCTGTTCTCTCATCTTATTTCCTTCCCTCATTTACCTCCTTTGGCTTTCCTTGATTCCTTTATTCCTTTTTTGTGTGTGGTGCTGAGGGTTGAATCGAGGACTTTGCACATGGTAAGAAAGTTCTCCAGCACTGAGCTGTGTCCCAGGTCTGCAGCTGAGTTGACTTCTGTGGTGGAATCCACGCAAAACTAAATACCAAAGTCAATACACACTCTTGGAGCTGTAAACTGTACAAGGGATTTGCCCAGAACTTGCCCCTTACTAACCTTCGGTCCAGGCCCGCCCCTGCTCTTCTTCCTAAAATCTCTAGATGAGCTTCTAGTCCAGACTATGTTAATCTTCTCTTGTAATTTGTTAGACCCTCCATAGGCTGTCTCCACTCCCAGCTTCCCCTGCACTCATGATCTGCCTACCTCAGTCAGACTTGCCTACTGTCCTGATAAGTCAGATCCTGTCCACTGTGTCCTGATTCTCCCGGCAGCCTGAGCACCTCCGATTGCCCCAGACCTGCCTTGCCCCACTTCTAGCCTTTGGCTCAGGCCCACTCTTGTTCTTTCTCCACAGATCCCTGGACTACCCTCTTAATTCATACCTGATCCCTTGCACCCAGACTAGGTCAATTCTCCAGCTTCCTCTGCTAGACCCTGGACAGGTTTTCACCACCCCTCTCTTGCCCTTGACCCCCTCCTGATCTGCCTAGCACATACCCACCTGCTACATAGTCTACTCTAGAAGCTGCAAGAACTCGAAGCACACAACATCAAATTTTTCATACCTGAGCAAAAAGCAACAAAGCTACATCAACACTATAAATTGAACAAAAATTCACCTAAACAAAGGCAGAACAGAATTTCCTGTTGGATACAAAACCAACAACAAAAAAGCAGTCATAAGTCCAAGTGGTAATGCAAAAACACAAATATGAAAAAACAAACCAAAAAGTGAATATGCCCCCAGAAAAACCCACCAGTGTTATCATAAGTTTACTACAAATCACCCTGAGGAACTCTACGAGGCAGAGTTTAAAAGAGCAGATCATAAACATGATCAAAAAAAGAAAACATAGACAAACTACTCAAAGAACTCAAAGAGGATAGTCATAAACTTGTGACAGAAGCCAAGAACATGCATATATGGGGCTGAATGAAACAATTAAGGACTTGAAAAGTTAATTCACAAAAGAGATAGAAAAATTGGAGAAAACACAAGCTGAAATGACAATGGAATTAAAGAATTCAATAAGCCCAGTTGAAGCAACACAAGAAATCCTCACAAGTAGAATGAATGAAACAGAAAACATAGTATGAAGACTGAATGACAAAGTTGAAGAAACGGACTCCTTAAGCAAAGATTATGATTTTTTTTTAACACAGGAGTGTAATATTCAGGAAATGTGGGTCACCATGAAATGACCAAATCTATACATGATAAGCATACAGGAAGTAGCAGAACATCAGGTCAATGGCATTGACCAGGATTATGGAAGAAAAATGACCTAAATTAAGGAAAGACATACCTATACATATCCAGGAGGCACACAGAAGACTGATTAGACAGGACCAGAACAGAAACTCTTCATGGCATTTTGATGGATAGCTTTACTTGTCAACTTGATACACCTGGGTTGAGGGTGACTCAATTGGGGAATTGTTTCCATTGGACTGACCTGGTGCCATATCTGTGCCATATTTTCTTGATTGTTGAGTGATTTGGGAGGGCCCAACGCACTGTGGGTGTTGTCCCCCCTGGGGAGGTTGTTCTGTATTGTATTAGAAAATGAGCAACGCATGGGCCAGGTTAGCAAGCCAGTAAGCAGTGTTCCTCCATGGCCTGTGCTCCTGTTTCAGGTTCCTGCCTTGAGTTCCTACCTTGGGCTTCCTTAGTGATGAACTATGACCCGGGAGATGTGAGCTAAATAAACCCTCGCCTCCCTAGGTTGGCATTGGTCAGAGTGGTTTGTCATAGCAATGTAAGGCAAACACATTAAATGTACATAACAACGAGAAGGTACTGAAAGCAAATAGAGAAAAACAAGAAGTTACATATAAGTGAAAGCCCATGAGAATTACAGCTAACATTTCAGCACCAACTACGAAAGCCAGCAGAACACAAACCAAAGTATTCCCAGTTGTAAAAGACCAGGATGCCAACCCCGAATTTTTTATTCAGTAAAATCTATCTACCATAATCATAAGAGAATGGAAAATGTGCTATGACATAAGTAGGCTGAAGGAATTCATGTCCACCAAAGTAGTCCTACAGAACATACTCAAAGCAGCCCAAAGAACTAAAGATAGGAAAGAATACCCAAGAATATATGGAAAGATAATAGAGGAAGGTATAAAAATGAACACACAAAATAAGACCAAGATCATGGCAAATTTAGATGACAGTAACCAGGAGACATCTTTCAATAATAACTCTAAATATCAATGGTCTCAACTTCCCAGCTGAAAGATACAGGATAGTAAAATGGATTAAGAAACAAAAATCCATCTTTTTGTTGTCTTGACAAAACTCATCTTCTTTTCAAGGACAGGCACTACCTTAGCATGAAAGATGGAAAAAAATATCCCATGCAAATGGCAATAAGAAGCAAGTATTGTAATTCACTCTAATATCTGACAAACTTGAAGGGATAAAGAGCATTGTTTTATTCTAATCAAAAGAATAATTGAGTAAGAAGCTATTAAAATCATGAACATCACCAACCTCTGGTGTACTCAGTTTCAGAAAAACAGTATTACGGGACTAAGAAGCACAGAAGACTCCTCCCTCCCCGCATCTTGGTAGTAGTACAGGACTCCAGTAACCCACTGTCTCCAATAGACAGGCCAAATGGACAAAGGCTAAACAGAAAGACATTTGCATCAAATGGACCAAACAGATGTCTACAGAATATTCCACTAAAGCACCAAAAAATACACTTTCTACTCAGCAGCACATGCAAGGTCTTCAAAAACTAACCAAACACCCGGATAGAAAACAAACCTCAGCAAACACACAAAGAAATTTAAGTAATCCCATGCATTATATCAGACCATAATCCAATAAACTTGTAATAATCGACAGGAAAAAGAAGCTGTAGTAACTACATAAACACATGGAGATTAAAGAACATGCTCCTGGATAATTTATGGGTCCAAGACGAAATTAAGAAATAAAATAAATATTTCTGGAACTAAATGAAAATGATAATACAATATAACAAAACCTCTTAGACACTTTAAAAGCAGTCCTAAGAGGGAAGTTTATAGTTTAAATGCCTATGCTAAAAATCAGAAAGAGCACATATAAATGACTTAAAGCACAATTCAAGACAAAGCAAGAACAAACTAAACCCAAACCTAGTGGATGAGAGAAAATAACTCAAATCAGAGAAGAAATTAATGAAATAGAAAAAAGAACACAATACACAAAATCAAATCAATGACCCTAAGAGCTGGTTCTTTGCAAAGTTAAGCAAGATATACAGACCCTTAGCCCAGTTAACCAAAAGAAAAATAGAAAAAAAAATACCAAAATCAGAGATGAAAGTGGAAACGTCACCACAGACACCAAAAACATCAAGAACATTATAAGGGACCCATAACAAATAAGGAAATTGGAATAGTAATACGAAACCTCCAAACTAAAAAAAAAAAAAACTTGACCTAGATGGATTCACAGCAGAATTCTACCAGACATACAAACATCTAAAACCAGTATTTCTTAAATTATTCAAAAAGATACAAATAGATGGAGAACTATTAAACCCCTTCTATGAAGCCACTGTCACTACAATTTCAAAACAAGGTAAAGACACAACCACAAAAGAAAACCATAGGACCAGTTCCTTAATAAACACAGATGCAAAGTTATTCAACAAAACACTTGTAAACTGCACACAGGCATACATCAAAAAGATCAATCACAATGGGCAAGTTGGCTTTATTCCAGAGATGCAGGGATGAATCAATATATTTAAGTCAATAATTGCAATAAATAGATCATATAAATGGACTTAAAGACAAAAATCACATGGTCATCTAAATAGACCCAGAAAAAGCCTTTGAAAAAATCCAACATGCATTCATGTTAAAAGTCCTTTATGGAATTGGACTGTAGAGAAAAATATGACATAATTAAACAACAAACCCACAGCCAACATCATTCTAAATGAAGAAAAACTGAAAACATTCCAATTAAAATCAGGAAACAGACAAAGCTGTCCACTATCTCCACTCCTTTTCCAGATTGTGCTTGAAGCTCTTCGTAAAGCAGTAAGACAAGAGAAGGAAAGTAAGGAGTTTGGGTTGGAAAAGAAGAGGTCAACATATTACTATCTGCAGACGATATGATACTGTACATAAAAGATCCCCAAATTCCGCCAGAAAACTGCTAGAAATTGTTTAACCTTTTCAGTAAAGTGTCAACTTACAAAAATCAGTAGCCTTTCTATATACCAATAATAATGCAATCAGAAGAAAAGCAATCAAGCAAACACTCACATTCACAATAACCTCAAAAAGTATCTTGGAATAAACCTGATCTAAGACTTTAAAGAGGGGAGTCAGGGGAGGAGTGATGGAGGGAGAGGCAGGTGTCACTGGGAGGAGGATGAAGATAATGCTGGGAAGGGAGGAGGGAGGTCTGACAAGAGGAAAGAGAGCAGAGATAAATGGATCTTTGATGATAAGAAACCCAGAGGAAATAGGATTTCCCAGAATCCCCCTGAGAAATGTACAGTGTGTAAGCATTAGTGCATCTACACACTCGGGGGCTGTTTCACAAGGAACACAGTGCCAGACAGAAGGTACCTCCCTTTGTGTGATTGCTGAGAGTGGTCCAAGAGACTCACAAAATAATACACTCTACTGCCAAAGGTCTTGGTTATCCCCCACAACCAGAAGATAATACCCTCCTGCTGAAGCCAGTACATACTGGGGACATAGGACTCACAGCAATGGAGCAGGAACTGACCTGGAAGCCTTCTACCTGAAGTTTAGCCTCAGAATGCTAGATTATAACATGCAAACTATTAAAGAGAAAATCAATCAAAGGTCCAACCAAACTCTAAATTCTAGTAACTGTAACTCCTGGCACAGCACACCGCCTCCACTGGTGCAGTAGTCGCACTCTTACCTGAGGGTGATCCACAGCTATCTAATTGGGCTTAAAATCCTCTCAGTGAGAGCGAACTCATGGTAGCACTGTGAGCTCAACCAAATACACAGGATTGGACGGAGCATAGATCTGCGAGAGAACCCTATCTCTGGCATATCTCCAGAGAAATCAAATTTCTTACCATATGCTAAATATGGATCCTTATATTTAAAAACAAACATTCAGTACACCACTCATCAGAGTAGTTTTGATTTGCAACAGTTGGAGGCTACAGCAGAACTCCACAACTGGTCAGACAAAGAGAATACATGATTGAGAGATGCCCAGTCCTAGGTGACATATCTGGAGCTGAACCTTTACACCTAAGGCTCATGGAACACGCAGAACAGAGGGTAGAGAGAAAACTAAAGCATCCTTCAACTTCCACCAGTGAAGTTTCCTTAAATCACCTAGTGCTGTCCACACAGAACACCACAACTGGCCAAGTTTTATAGACTAAAGACTACAGAATACGTGTATCTGGATAGGACTCCTATATTGAACCCTGCTCCTCTATAGCTCAGGGATCTTTACAGAGCAGGGATGGAAAGAGTGCAAGAGCCAAGACTGATTCATGAACTTAGGAAAGCAGAGTCTTTCAGGATACTTGAAGCTCTCACATGTGAAATTATTGCAATGATGTTGCTGAGCACAGGACCCACACCAACTCAAGCTAGTCAAAGGTCCAGCGTGGAAGGATAGAAATTAGTGGCAGATCACACCTAAACTGAGAACTATTGGAGACTGCACACAATGGGAGAGGGAGAGTTTTCCTTACTTACAATCTCTAGATGGCCCAACCAGACTCTAATGGATGCATTTGCAGTAAAGGACGTCTGGGCACTAATGCTTAACTGGGTAGGACTTAACATGTATGACAGAAACCATGAGGTCCAGTGGAGTTTGGAGGGGATGGATGGGGAAGGGGTTAAATTTGATTAAGAACTGTTGTATTACATGTATAAAACTCAATAAAGAACACTTTAAAGGTCTCTACAATGAAAATTTAAATATTTAATGAAAGAGATCAAGCTATATACCAGAAGATACGATTCTCAAAGACTGATAGAATTAATATTGGGAAAATGACCATCTTACCAAAAGCAATCTATATATTCAGTGCATTGCCAATCAAAATCACCATGACATTCTTCACAGAGCTAGAAAAAAAAATTCTAAAATTCAAACGGAATCACAAAGACCATGGGTAACCAAAGAAATGTTTGAACAAAAAGCGATGCTGGGTATCACCACACCAGATCTTGGACTATATTACAAAGCTATAGTCATAAAACCCGCATCATACTGGGACAAAAACTGACACATAAACCAATGGAACACAATAGAAGACTGTAATATGAGTACATGCAATTTCAGTCATGTTATATTACACAGTGGAGCGAAGAATACACAATGGAGGAAAGACAGCATCTTTGTATATGTAAATAAATAGGTTAAATTCCCACAGACCCACTGCCCCCCAAGTTTCATTTAAAAAAAATGTTCTTTAATACTTTGTGGGTTTCATACAACGTATTTTAATGGTATTTAAATCCCCTCCCCTATTTCAGCTCCTCCCACTTTCCGTGCCCCGTTCAATATACTTCACTATATATGCATACTGCCTGTAGAATCTGAGTTATGTCCTCACGTGAACCTCAGCATGGGTCTGTCCACTCGACAACCCTGTAGCTGCAGCTGGCCTGGAATTGGCTATGTCCACAAGGTTGGCCTTGATCTTACAGAGACTTTTCTGCCTCTGCCTCCCAGGTGCTGAGTTTAAAGGCATGCACCACCATGCTTGTCGCAAAGTTTGCATTTAAAAAATTTTAATTATGTGTGTGCATATGTGCACATGAGTGCAGTGCTCAAGGAGGCCAGAAGAGGTCATGTTGGAGCCTCTGGAACTAGAGTCAGATGTAGTTCTGGAAACTGAACTGAACTGTATTCCTATGTAAGAGTAGCATGCATTCATCTGCTGAACCATCTCTCTAGCAAAGAAACTTGAATTCTTGCATTTATGGCTCATAATCATTTATATGAGAGCTTGATGTGTCCCTCTTTTTTCTCAATTCACTATTCCATTAGTAGCTTGAAAATTTTCCACACTGATTTTGATCAGAAAGGTGACTGGGTTTCTGTTTGTTTGGGTTTGCTTGGACCTTGTACTTGTCGACACCATAGCTGTAGGTTCATTTGAGCAAGGGCCCAGGAGCCTGTGAGACTCTATTTTGATGTGGACAATGCATATTCTCCTGGCTCTTACAGTCTTTCCGCTCCTCTTCCACAATGGTCCCTGAGCCCTGGGTAGGTTAAGTTTAATATAGGATTCCTGCCCAAAGACCCACACTCTGCAGACTCCTATTCTTTGTGCTTTGGCCATGTGTGTCTTTTTGTGTTCATGGAACTCTGTTGTATGAGGAGGCTTCATTGATAAGATTTGAGAGATGCATTAGTGTTTTCTCTGCCCCTTCTCCTACTGTATTTCATAAGCCCTAAGTGTAGAGGTTTCATTGTAGATGAGACACCTAGGATTGGGCATTTCACAGAGAATCTCTGTGTGTGACTTGTTGTATAATTGTTCAATAGTTTCCATATGTTGCAAGAAAACTTCTTTGATGAGAGGTGACTGGCATACTTGTCTGTAAATAAAATAATCCATATTTAGCACACAGTAAGAAATTACATTTGTCCAGGGATGTGACATCCTTGGAGTTATCTCTAAAACCTATGACCTTGACAGCCCTGTGTATTTTTCTATGTTTACAGTACCACACATGAGTTCCCTCTTACTGAATGGGCTTTGAATCCAGTTGGGTAGCTGTTGATTACCCCCAAGCTAAAAGTGCCTCTACTGCCTTAATATAGTCATGCTATAGCCTGCTTTTTACATGAGGACTCAGAATGAACACTGGCCTTCATGCTTTTAGAGTAAGCACTTTACTAATTGAGAAAACTCACCAACTCCCTAAAGTCTCAGAGATCTTATGATTAATAAGCACATAATTTAGTGGTGGCTGCCAACCGCTTCTTTTTCTCAGAGACAACTTGTTTTTAAGGCTGAAACCATAAAAAGAACACTGGCCCAGTCTGCAATTTTTACTTCCTCAGATCTATGATTTCTCAAAAATTCTGATGGAGGATTCTTTTCACAGTGCAGTTAGTTCACCAAAGAGATCTGCCTGCCTTGTTCATGGCCTATCCAACATGAGACATCGCACATCAGTTTTAACAGTCCCGAGTTTAATATGCAAGTGCATACTCTATTGTTCTCTAAACCTTGAGGGGGTAGATGATTCTTATTATCTCACCTAAACAGTAAATAATTCAAGAAAGCAGGAAGGAAAAGGCCAGAGATAGCTGGTTAGGTATACCTGATAATGTCATCCACTAAGTTGATTGAAATGCGTCTCAAAATTGTATTAAAGTTTCTCATACTGCACTGTGTTTGGGGGGTATTCATTCCATTCATGGTGTACTGTGTTTTCTTTCTTTTCTACTTTTGTGTATGTGTACCACAGCCCTGTTTTTTTTTTCTTTATACAGAGACCTGTATCTGGGGCCTAATATTCTCAGTGAACAGCAGAAAACTAAAATTGTCATTTCGTAAAGAGTAGAGTTTTTAAAAAAATAACCTTACATAAGTTAAAATTAGAATAAATTTACTGGTGTAAATGCAAATGTTGTGACTTCAGTTTTTCAGTTTTGCCCTTACCACCAGACCTAATCATGTTAAAATGGCCCAAATAGTGAATTTTATTAAACCATGGAAATTGTGATGCAGTAATACCTGTTAGTAAGGAGCAGACAGAGCATTGATAACACTTAGGAGGCATTTTCTGATTGCCGTGTTCTTGGAGGGCTGAGGAAATGTTGGTTGATATTTCAAGTTAAGTTCTTCCTTAGAGCTACCTGGAAGACTAAAACAGGGTCATCTGCTCACAGGATTACAGAAAACAAATGATTTAAAGTATGCACAGAGTCACCTTGATGACAATAGTTTGAGAGGGAAGTGAAGAAAAGCAAGCTACAACAAAATAAAGAAGCTAGGGGATTTGGATGGAGTCCATGACCAATTTCAAATACGCAAGCCTGCCTTTTGGAGATATTGAAATCCTTAACATCGGTTTGTAAATTCTTTACACATTTCAGAATACAATAGAAGGTAAATAGAATTCTGATTTGAGTGGGATTAAACAGCAGGAGAACATTGCAGAGTGGAGGTTGTCAGACTGTAGGATTTGAGCATCGTTCCAAATTAAAGAGAATAAATAATTGGAGGACCATGAAGAGGTGCCAGCTGTTTGTTTTCTGCCCATTGTTGCCAATACTGTTCCTCCTGCTGAGTCTGTTGGGTGGCGATGTTCCTCTTTATACCAAAGCTACAACAGAGTTGAATTAATCAAAGGGCAATAAACCAAAAGATACTTGGAGAAAAGATTGTCATGTGTAGATTTTATTGGTTAGCATTCACTTTGTACAAGGGTCTGACTCTTCTCAGACTCTTATTTCTGAAAGTCAACTCTACTGGGTGACCCACAGGCAGTATCTGTGGGCAGCTCTGTGGTCTGTAGAGCTGCCTATGATGTTCTTTCTGTTCTTGGCTGGCAAGCTCCCCTTGCCTGTAAGGTTCAACTTGAAACTATACTCAGACTTGTCTTTGATTTATACTGTAATTCCTTTTGACCTGTAGAGGTATAGGAATGTTTACTAGAACTTGTGTATGTGGATGGCTACTTTAAAAATATTTTTGATTATACAAAAATTTAACCATACCTTAAAGTAAACAATAAAAATGTATAATGGACCATTGCATGCTGCTGCTTAGGTACAACAGTATGAACTGTGTGTTTTATACCTCCACATATTTCCTCAACTTCATATAGTTATGAAGTAAATACCAACAATTATGTTATTTCAACCATCTATCAATATCTTGATTATCTCTTTTTAAGGCTTTTAAATTTGGTTTTAGATTATGCATATATGTGTGGATTTATGTGAGTATGTGGCCATGTCTCAGGTGCCTGGGCAAACTACAACATCATGTCATATCCTCTGGAGCTGTAGTTACAAGTAGTTGTTAGTCACCAGACACAGGTGAGGGGAACCTCATTATGGTCCTCTTCAAGAACACAAGCACTCTGAGTTGCTGGAACATCTCTCTAGCACTTCTCCCTCTTTTTTTATAAGGTAACCAATATATTATTATCAGGCTTCTTCAATATGAATAACTCCATAGTAATCAGAAATGTTTAGCCAGTATTTAAGTTTCTTTGGTTTCATAAGTACTTCAATTTATGCATTTATTGATTTAGATATTTGAATGTATTTATAGACAATTTTATTTAGTATATGTGAAGGTGTTATGACTTCTTCTCCACCTATTTCTCACTATCAGGACTTTAGTGATTACAACTCTGTGGTTCTGCTGTACATGTAACTTTGTTGTTTGATTTCCTTCAATTTTGAGTTGATTCTACAGACTGGTCAATTTTATATTTTGTTTGTTTTTAGAAAAAAAAACATTTCAGAGATAGCATTGCACATCTCTTTTCCTGTCATAGTGATGAAATACCCTGAGATAAGCAACTTATGAAAGAAAGGTTATATTTGGCTCCGGACTCCAGGACACACTCCATCGTGGTGGGAAAGTCAAGGAGGTAGGAGCTTGAGGCAGCTGGTCACACTGCATTCACAGTAAGGAAGCAGAAAGTAAATGAATGCTTGTGCTCAGCAAGATTTGCCCCTTTAATGCAATCCAACACCCAAGGCCAATGAATGATGCCACTTACATTTAGAATAAAACATCCCCTCAATTAAATTAGTCTAGATAATTTCTCACTGGCATGCTAGGGATGAATCCAATCTACATAATTTCTCTGGAGCTTAGTCTCCTAGGTGATATCAGATCCAGATCCTATACAGTTGACAATCAACACTGTCACAATTCCCTTTCATGAGACACTTACCATCTTTATTCTTGTTTCCCTCTTCCCTTTTGTTTTAACCTTTGAGGACTCAGCTCAGACTTATTATTTTATCAACAATGGTATTTTTAGAGAGATGGAAGACACTATTAACCAAAGCTGGTTTCCAAAGCAATTCAGTTTTTCATGTTGCTATCAGGCTACACACTTTAACTGTCTACTACTATCACACACAAAAAATGTACTATCAAGTCTCTGCCACATAGAGAGGAATGTTAATGTGCTGTTTTGAAGGAGAAATACTCTTTCTAGTCTCTAAGGATTTGAACACTTGGCCCCAGTTGGTGGTGCTGTTTGCAGAGATTTAGATGTGGCCTTGTTGGAAGAAGCATGTAACTGGGGACTCACTTTGAGACTTCATAGCCTTGTCCCACCTCCAGTTTGCAAGCCCTGCTTCCCACAAGGGCTTGAAATTGTGTGGTCTCAGTCTTCTATTCCAGCTGCCTTGTTCCATGCCTCCTCCCAACTTGGCCATGATCAACTTTTATCCCTCTGGAAATATAAGCCTACATGAACACTTTCTTGTATAAGTTGCCTTGGTCATGGTGTTTTATAACAGAAACAGAAATGTAATTAATACCGATGGGAAAGAACAAACATACTATCATATAAAATCACCACTCAGTTGAATAAGAGGTTGTTCAACAATGGGTCTAGAAAGAATGGTTAGAAGATTAAAAGACCAAACTTTAAAATCATGTTTCTGGAAAATTGTTCACAATAACTTGATTTTTTTACTCAACCACCACGGACAGAGAAAACTACACTGTGGGCTTATCCCAAGGACCAGAATGAAGGAGCTATTGCTTAATACCATAGAACTGGTAAACATTTGGTAGAAGTTACAGTGGAAATTTATCTAGCCAAATTAAGTTATAACTCAGTTTTGATGCCTCCCATCCAACATGTATTCCCATGTCATTGTATAAAATAATTTCTATTCACTCATGTTAATAGTTTATTCAATAAGCATGTATGGAAGATCTATTTGGTACTGAATGTATAACAAATATGAATACAGATTATGTTGGAGACATGACTCAGGGGTTAAGAGCTTGTATTGCACGTTCAGAGGATCCATGCTCAGTTCCCAGCACTGATGTTGGGTGGCTAACAGTCCACAGAAACACGTACATATACACAATTAAAAATAAGATAAATATATTGAAATGCAGAAATCAGCTGTAACAAGGAATAGTCAAAAGTGTAGAATAGAAACAAAACACAGCAAAATATAGGCAAAGGAAATTGATGTTGGGCTACCTGTTGTCTTTGCCCCGTGGTGGCTTTCCTCTGAGCGAGTGCCTTCCTCCTGTGAATGAGTACAAGGCACCATTGTCTTTTCTCAGACTTCTTTTGAAAATCAATCAATGGGGAAAATCATCTCAAGAATGAAAAGTGAAGCATATATAGAAGACAAGAAGCCAGATGATGATTTTTAACTCATTTGAGCTGATTTTTTCTAGTGTGTATTCTCTCTGTCATGGATATAATGCATCCTTCATCTTTCTCAGATTCTTCAAAAAGTGATCCTTACCCTGATGATATATTGAAATAATCTTTGAAAGTATTCCTGCCATCACCAAATACCTGATTAAAAAAAAAACAGCCATCTGCATGCAGAGGGATCTTGCAGTTGGAGGGTCAGCCTCCTGATCTTCCTGGAAACAGCCATCTGCATGCAGAGGGATCTTGCATTTAGAGGGTCAACCTCCTGATCTTCCAGCTCTGTGCTCTGTTTTTCCACACTGACAGTTCAGGTTTCTTTCACCTTGGGAACTGTGCACAGTGTGGCTCCTTTAGCATCTGAACATTAAGGCCACTCCCAGTGAAGCACACCAGTTTTGCAGACTGGAGGTGAAGGAGGTATAAAAGGACAAGTGGTCCAGGGGTGCCAGGAGGCTGGCCCTCTGTTAATCATTTGATCTTGTTGTCTTATTACCCTCAGTCCTCAAGGCCCTTCTCCTCCGTTTTTTTCTCTCCAACCTTCAGTCTCCTGTCTTCTTGACCATAGGCTGATAGAATCGATAAGTGTTTAGATGATAGCTTTGTGTACAGTTGACTTTGGCCAATCAATCTGACCTTGTATTACCAATTTTGCTAAGAAAGAGTAACAAATTGGGCTGCTTGGCCAGGGAAGTTGATTATTTTTCCTTAGCTAACTTGACTTGTGTACTGTTTTTGAAAAAAAGTTAATTTTGTATGCTTATATGGGAAATTTGGGCCATTTAGTTTTCTATGTACTCTATCACTGCTGGCTGGGTCATGCACACTTTCCACACATCAGTCCTATCTGTGCAAGAGTGGTTTAAATTGGGACTCTGGAATACTAGCATCTTCAGGCAAATGTGGTATTATATAGGTAGAGTACTCTTATTCAGTATATGAGCAGTATCTCTGAAATACAAAGCATAATCCGTTGCATTTCTCTCACTGGACAGTCAAAGATGGATGCAGCCAAGATCACAGGCTTCTGTACCACATGATTACTTTTCAGTACTCATGAGAATGTGAGTACAACCTCAATACAAAGATGAAATGGTCCAGAAGAACTCAGTGAGAACACTCTGTGTGCTTTACAATGTTAAAGCTATAGTTTGTTATCAGCAGTCTGATCTTTGTTAGCCACTCCTACATGACCAAACAAATTACTAATCCTTGGTTGAGTGTGTAAGAGCACACTTATCACCCTGGCAAAAAGACTCTGACGTGAGTGGCACCTGTCAGAGAATGTACCAGGACCACATTCTTTCCTTCCCCTTTGTTTCAGCACGATATTTCATTTGTGTTCTCTTCCATACAGGTTGCCAATTTGGCCTGTTCCATCTCCAACAATGAAGAAGGGGTGAAATTAGTCCGGATGGCAGCCACCCAGATTGACAGCCTGTGTCCCCAGGTAAGCCCTCCACTTTGCCTCAAAACTCACTTGGTGTCCTGATATTGAGGGCCCTCTGCACCCAGGCTTAAACATCCTTTCCTTACTTGATGCATTTTTGTCTTGGTGTGTGTGTGTGTGGTGTGTGTGTGGACTTGGTTGTCTGTGTGTGTGCACATGCCTGCATGTGGAGACCAGAGTATTCCACCGTTCTCCATCTTATGTTTTTGAGACAGGGGCACTCGCTGAATCTGAAGCTTGTCAGTTTGGGAAGGCTGGCTGGCCAAAGATCCTCAGGGATCAACCTTTTCTCCCCCCCATGCAGGTTTGGGTTGCAGTGGTGCAGGATCACAACATGGTCTTTTACACAGATTCTGGGGACCCAAAGTCCTCATGCTTGCAATGGCAGACACTTTACCACTGAGCCAATCTCCCAGCCCCAGCTCCATGTTTTTCTAACTGGAATGTCAGCTATCATTCCCAAGGCATTTAAAATTTTACCTTTCTCAAAAAGAAATTCTAAGAACTCAGTGCATTCAGAATTTGAATGGTAATTATCATCATCTCCACTCACATTGGCTTTATGCTATTTGTCTGGGGTTGTGATTTAAATGCTAGATTCCTATTTACCTTGTCTCAACAAGTAAATTATAAGCTTGCACATGCAGAAGGCAAGGGTTATATTTCTTCCACATCTGTGCTAAGAAAATTAAACTTGTCCAGAAAAAGAATTCTGAAAACTGAGGCTAATTACTGTATCTTCAAAGGAAGCAGCAAAAGCCAGAACTAATGGTGGCTGATAACCTACTTTATCTTTCATGTTTTTGAGTGTGCTAACCACAAACGACTCATTTATCGGCAGAAACTTCAGGGTCTAGGCTTTCAGTATCTTCCTTGACCTGTTTCTTTCCTTTCTGAAGAATGTGATCACCATGATTCTGGATTGTTTCTAACCATCAGGTCATCAATGCTGCCCTCACATTGGCTGCCCGACCACAAAGCAAGGTTGCCCAGGATAACATGGATGTCTTCAAAGACCAGTGGGAGAAGCAGGTGCGAGTACTGACCGAGGCTGTAGATGACATCACCTCAGTGGACGACTTTCTTTCTGTCTCAGGTAATCACTCTACAGGTCCCTTACCAGAGAGCTGGAGGAGACTGACAGAAGCATTAGCTCAGCAATGATGTGGGTCTGTGATTCAAGCTTCTTCGCAGCCCTTTGAGCCTCTAGTCATCCCAGCAAATGTGATTATTACATCCTCTTGAAAATTTTTTAAAAAATATTTTATTTATTATTTAAAACTTTTTATGTGTATAAGTGTCTTGCCTGCACCCATATCATTCAGTGACAGCATAGATCAGCAAGGGAGTTACAGACAGTTGTTAGTGACCATGTGAGAGTTGGGAATCCAGCCCAGTCCTCTGCAAGAGATACCAGTGCTCTTAACTGCTGAGCCATCTCTCCAGCTTCCTCTCGAAAATTCTTATCTCAAGATATGAGTCAAGGCATTAGCAGGGGAAAAAACTACAGCTTTCTGATGAAGAGCTCAAAACTTGCACAGACTGTACAAGAAGGCTTAGATTCCATTTTAGATTCGGTAGTTGTTTTAGCGGGATGAATTTTCAGTGCATCTAAATCACCCATGTACTTGGACTGGTGAATTCACATGGCTTATTCCTAAAAATAAGTAGTCACTTATTCTGATTTGGGTATATGCAGTAGGTATTCTTATGGTTAGTTGTTTATTGTCAGCTTAAGAAAAGCTAGAATTACCTGGGAAGAGAATCTCAGTGGATTATGTGCACTGGGTTAGCCTGTGGGCGTGTCTGGAAGGGAATTGTCTTAATTAAGCTATTTGACACGCATAGCACCATTTCCAGCCCAGTGTAGGCAATATTTCCTAGGCAGAGTGGAGAAATAAAGTTAAGTACAATCAAGCAAAGAAGCAAGCATGTACGCACTTTGATTTTGACTGCGGATGTGATATGACTGGCTGTTTGATGTGCCTGCCTTGACTTCCATACAATGATGGACTATAACCTGGAATTACAAGCTAAAATAAAATCCTTTCACCTCTAACTTGCTTTTTTATTTACTATTTTTATTTTATGTATATGAGTGTATTGCCTGCATATATGTAAGTGCACCCCTGTCGGGCAATGTCTGTCAGAAGAGGGCACTGAATTCCCCTAGAACTGGAGTTACAGATAGTTGTTAGTGGTCATATGGGTGCTGGGAATTGAACCTGGCTCCTCTGCATCTTAACCACTGAGCCATCTCTCCAGCATACCCAGATTGTATTTTGCCAGTGGATTTTATCACACCAACAGAAATGGAACTAAAACAGGCGTCATTTTCCAAGTGAGGCTAGTGATTAAATGGGTGGGAATATCAGGCACAGAATTAACCCAAGAAGCACGCAACCCTGCATATGTATCTATGAGGTAGTGTAAGGAATTGAGTGAAAGGAAACAGAGCTAATCATCATTGAAATTCGAGCTTTCTTCTGTATAAAGATCACTGAAGGAGGCAAGTGAATTTGAGTTACTGCGAATTCAGTTTGATTTTAAATGAAATTCATCAGTGCTTTTTCCAGATTAGGCTTCTTGCCAGCAAGTGAGCATATTTCCAACAAGAACTTTGACCAGACACGCTTAACTTAGTTCACTAGGAAGAGTCTTTGTAGGGAGGAAGTTATGGTAAACGTCATCCTGGATTATGAGGTATTGCAACAACCAACTGAGCCCTTGAAAAATTCAAATTGGTCAGGTGCTGGTCTTCCACATGTGTGGGCAACTCACACTTAGCAGATCACAACTCAGCACTGGCCTCAACTTGACCTGCTTTGGGGAAACTGAGTCCTGAAAGGGAGGCCGCCCTTCACTGCTGGTGAACAGGCAGACAGGGCCTGTGGCTGGAGCTGCAGAGATGACTTCGGTCAGAGGCTGCTGTCCGGGTATTCTTCCTACTGACAGCCTTTCAATTTCATGAAGAAACAGAGTAAATCCCCAGTGTGGGATTTTGTTAAGGCTTATCTCAGAGCAATGCAGTCAAATCTATGGATCTGATGGGCAGTGGAAAAGACAAGCTTTCAGGGATGGAGGGTACAACAGGGCAATGGGAAAGATGAGTTAACACATGCTCAGTTTATAATTTGTGCGACTCTCTTCTATTTTCTTGAATTTTTATCCCAATTATATGAAGTGGGTATACATTTTTCCAACCATTCCTTTGAGAAAATGGAGCAGTTGAGAGGGTAGGCCACACAATCTACATGGTATTATGATCGAGATGACCATCTTGTTAGAAACTACATGGTGCTCACAGCACATCAGGGAGAACAGCAATGTCCTTTCTCCTCATTTTCCACTTTTAATTCAGCTCCTTTCTCTAGCCTCTGAGACCCTCATT
This sequence comes from Eospalax fontanierii, assembly GCA_035773235.1. Classification (NCBI taxonomy): domain Eukaryota; kingdom Metazoa; phylum Chordata; class Mammalia; order Rodentia; family Spalacidae; genus Eospalax; species Eospalax fontanierii. The sequence goes on along the minus strand of CM069547.1, from coordinate 43,937,801 downwards.
CATGTCTCTAACCTCCTTCCCAAGACTCTTGTTTTTCATTCCTTAGGTGCTTGGCTCTAAATGATCCCTATTAAAGTCACTATTCATTTAGAATAGTCCCCTATCTTGGATTTGACTTATAAACTCAACCGTCAACATGTAGAGATTTGCTTGGCCAATGGCTGAGTCGGAACATTGTAGATGATATCCCAAGATGCTTCTCATTCAAATGCTAAGAAACTGTTTGTGGAGGTGTAGTAACAGCTACAGAGGTGTCTGCTGGGGAATGGAAAGGTGACCACCAATGCTAAGCGATTTTTTAGTCACTGTTTTCCGTGATGACTCTTAATAAGAAGCAGAAGTTTCCACAGCCAGCACAGCACAGCCCTGGCTTTCTCTGAAGCACTTCCTGCAAAATGCCTTCTACCTGCAGATCAGTAGAAAATACTCATTCACTACCTTTTTTCTAGAGTGAAATCGTTTTAGAACTGAAAAGTTCACCCAGTTTATCCTTTTCTTCAAATGGATGTCCCAAAATTTCTAAGGTGGAGAGCAGTGATGAGAGGAGGCTCTTATCTCAGTCGTGCTGAATAGCACCAGCCAAGTTTCTCTTAATTTTTCCCTCAGCCCTGCCTCCCGGCCACCTTTCTTCCTGCCATTTCTTTGTGCATCTCATTATTACCATGAACAAGAAAAAGACTTTGGCTCCTGCTGATAACACTGTGAGGTCCAACCCTAGTGGTACAAATGCTACAGCGTGCCGTGACAGGAAAATGAACGGGCTCTGTCAGGGAGCCAGGCTGGCGGTGCATGCTAGAGCATGCCTTTGGAGCTGACAATCAGGCAGCAGGCACCTTTCTGCAGACAGGGCTTGACAAATAATGCCACAGCCCACTCTTTTCCTGCTGTTAGGCTTCTCAGTAGTGGTGGAAGCTACTCTTTGAGTTGGAGCCAAACATTTGCATTGGTAAATTGCAAGTTTGGCCCAGGAGATATGTTGGAATATCTTAAATGACATTTTGTATACCAGCTTCTTTTTAAAGGAGTATTAAGCAGGAAATTATATTTAAAAAGCAATATACACACTCATATACACTCTGTACTCGTACACAGACTTACACACACATGCATACAATGCTTACATTTACACTTGCACATACATACACACACACTCTTGGTTTTGAAAGGACTATAGCATTCTCTTTTTTTTTTTCTATGTTAACTAAAATGTATATCTTTTCATTTGTTCATACAAAACACAGCAAGTTTGGAGATCAGTGATGCTAGCTATTAACATTATATGTACAAAACCAACTTTCAGTTTTGGCCTAGGCTCATAAAAATTGTGAAACAGCTGCATTAAAACATTTCAACCTTTCCCACTGGGCAAAAAGAACACTTTTTAATACTTCTTTAGAATGAGTGCCTTGGTATTAACCTTGTGACAGTTTAATTCTTAGGTTTGGCTCACAAAATTGTAGACATCTAATATCTGTAAAAATCATTAATTAATCTCATAATGTTCAAGACTTTTATTTCTTTTATTTTCTTTTCCTCCTCTTCTTTTTTTAATCTCTAGGATTTTTAATTTGTTTTCATTTAAGAAATTCATTAAATAACTGACTTGAAATTTAGGAACAAGATACAGCTTTGTGCTTTTTTGCAGTCAAGTCATATCTTCCTCGTTGGTTTTGTTTTTAAATACTGCAATCACATTTTTTTCTGAAAGACTAGAGGTTAAATGTGTTGCAGTCAAATGGTTAATGACATGTTTCCCGGTACCCACCATGCAAGGTGCCTGATAGTTTTTCCTCACAATGTAATTGCACAAAATATAGGCTTTTTTTGTTATTGTCCTGACCTCCATTCTTCTCTGTTTGGAATGTTATTTCTAAGCTTCCTTCAGGAATTGTTTCTCTTTAAAGTTTGATCAGATAGAAGTGCACAATGGATCTAGTCCCGTGATGGGCATGCTGATCTAGTGTTTCTTCTTTGCCTGCTGTCTGTACATTCTTTGCAATAATGCAAATCTGAATCATTTCTGGAATTCACTGTTCTTGATGTTTCTGAGCATACTGGTCTCTGATATGGAGACGTTACCACAAGGGAACTAAGATCCCATAAACACTCTGCCTGTCAAGTGCTGGCATTAACGGAGTGTGTCACCATGCCCAGCTTACCCAAGTATTGTGTTGTCTTATCATCCGAACGTTCATGTCTACATGAACACTTAGATGCAGCTCCTTTTTAAATATATTGTGCTACCTAGAGTAACACAGTGCAAATATATTCTAGAACATTCTTTCAAATTTTAAAAATATTTTACTTATTAATTTTATGCATATGAGTGCAGTGCCTGCATGTATATAAGTGTGACTAAGTCATGAAATGCTCATGGAGGCCAGAAGAAGGCATCAGATTTTCCTAGAACTAGAGTTACTGATAGTTGTTAGCTGCCTTAAGGGTGCTGGGAATTGAACCCAGGTCCTTTGCGTGAGCAACCCGTGCCCCTAATCACTGAGACATCTCTGCAGCTGCTACAAATTTTATTGAATTTTTGACTTTTTCATACAATATAACTTCAGAGTAATTAGACACCCCCCACACATACTTGCATATCCTCTACTTCACATACCCAATTTTAGAGCAGTCTGGAGAGTCTAGATTGTGCTCTGCAAAGTCCTTCAGGGTGGGTCTATCCAGTGGAGCCTGGTTCTATCCCTGAAAACACTGTGAATCATTGTGGCTTTCACACAGATGGCATCTATCAATATAACTGCTATCATGGGACAATTCTGACACATTTTTAAATGAAAAGAGCATTTCTTATTGGAAGAAGGTTGAGAATTGTTGAGAAAATTCTGTTCACATTTTCTTCAAAGTTAATTTGGTAAAAATTCATTTAGCAAATGGTGAAATTAAATTTGTATTAGTCATACAAAATTTATTGACTTTAACAAATTGTTGATTTGACTGATTAAAAACAATATATATACATATATATTACAACAGATATTCAACCTAAGCTGCTTTCTTTCAAATAGGCATATTTTTCTTTCATTTAATTAAATAAGATGCAAATTTCTAGCTTGGGAAATTATTGTGATTATTGTTTAAAAACTTGTGTTATTTTAATATAGTGGTTCATGAGTGGCCTCTTTTGAATGTTTAAAAATGTTTACCTTCAGGGAGGTTATATCTAACAGACCTCACTGTTCCCAGTCTGTTCCCAAATACCATTTTCAAAATGCCCAAAAAGCAGTCACTAGCATTATCCTGCTCTCCCATTCCTGAGGCTGTACAAAAAGCAAATGCATATTTCAGACAGGAAGCCCTTTCCAGTCACTCCCTTTAGGGGCCAGAGATCCAGGCTGGCAATAAAAGACACGTATTCCAGTTGGCTCCATGTGTTCAAAATCCTGTACCAAGTTTCCTTAGGTGTCTTCTCAGGTGAGCTGACAGGATTATTCATGATCTCAAGAAGTGATAGTTCCCACATGTTCCTTAACAAGAGTAAAACCTTCCAACATATATATTTTCATACCTTGTGCTTTCTTCATTCATTCAGGAAAATATCAGCATTCAAGTTTACAAAAGCTGCGTATTCCCCTTTATACATGTCATCATTTTCTATCCTAATTTATGCTGCAATTAAGGAACAAGAGAATGTAAAACTCAGAAACTTAGGGCAGGTGAGATGGCTCAGCAGGTTAAGAAAACACGATCCCCAGAAGCCACATAAAGGTGGATGGAGAGAACCTGCTCTCAGAGCTGCCCTTTGACCTCCAGGCAGTTACTGTGGCATGTGTACCCCTGACACAGTAATAACAATAAATACCAATTTATAAAAAACATAATGATTTAGTGAAGAAATATAGTATGAAGCGAAAACAGGTGTTCTTTTGTGAATAGCAAATTGTACATTGCCGTTTTCTATGCCATCCCTTAAAGAACAGACAGCCTCCTCTGAGTGTTTGGTTTAATGAAAGTAGATTTTTCCATTGGAGCCTGGGATTTGCTGGTTACCTTTTAAAATTCTATTCCTTTATGAACTTTAAACTAATAAGTAGCCCTAGCAACTTCTTAAATAGCTGATAATTTAATCTTCTTGCTATTCATTAAATTTGGTTATACTTTTCAAAGGTTAGATTGCTTAAGACTCTGTGTACACTTGAATTCAAAATATATGCTTTCATGTGTGTTTGCACAGTAGTCTGTGCAGTGTTATAACAGTAGTATCAGTTGACTTTCTTCCTAACAATGGAAACCTTTCTCAAAGATTTGAAGGCAGGGAAATCCTAAATGAAAGTACTTTGTAAAAGCCTGTTTCCTCATAGAAAACTGAATTCATTGTGGTCTTTCTGGGTTTTCTCATAAAAGGGAACTAATTCCAATTGTGAGGGCTCAGCTCTTATCACTGTGTCACCAAACAAAGTTCTTACTTCTTAATCCAAGATCTTATACAGTGTCTTCATCTAGGTTGGTGTTACAAGACCATAATTCTAGAACTTATGAGGCTAAAGTAGAAGAAGGATTCCAATTATATGATCTGCGTGGGCTACAAAGTGAGTTCAAGTTCAGCCTGGTCAACTAACTTGGCGAGTTCTTTTTTCAAATAGAACAATTTTAAAAATAAGATTTAGGACTATATGTCAGTGACAAAGCACATTCCTGGAAATGTACAAGAACCAAGGTGTGTAGTCCTTAGAACCACAGACAAATAAATAAACACTTAAACTATATGAAGTCCCCATTCAAACCGTTTTGCATATCTGTTTCCTACAGTGTTTATTTCCTTAACTTTATTACATTTATTTGTGTGTGTCTGTGTATACATGTGTACACACACCGTGACATGTGTGTGGTCAGAGGACAAGTTATCGGAGTCGGTTCTTTCCTTCTACAACATGGGAACTCAGATTGTCATACTTGGCAATAAGAGCCTTTGACCCATGAACTATCTTGCTGGTCCTTCTTTAACTTTAAATGTAAATTAGAACATAACAATAACGAATTGTTTCAATTTGTACTTATGATTTCAGGAAATTAATTTTAATCTGGAGAAGTAGGTATTTAATTAATTAGAAACTGTGTGAGTGTGTGTGACATTCCAATCGAAGGTTTTTTTTTTCTTTTTTTTTTTTTTCTGTATTCTCTAAGGTTTTTCAGCACTTCCTTAGACTTGTGCTTCTAAAAATACTCAAAAAGCAAAATTACAAAAGTCACATTGGGCATGGAAAGGAAGGTGTGTGTTCGCCCCCTTCAGTAGACAGTGGCTCCCCTCTGTTTCTTTGTTTCCTTCTTTGGGTTTTAACAGGAGAATGTTTCACACCTTGAGGGTTATCTCAGGAATCAGTCACAGACTGAACTGTGTTTTCAGTTGCAGGCAATTCTGTGATTTTTATCATGGAACGGTGACTGTGCTTTCCGTGTGACATGTCCTCAATAAACAGATGATCAAGAAATTATACCACCAAAGCTTCTACTCTTCTTGGGTAGCAGTAGTTTTCACAGGTCAGACTGGCATTGTGTTGGCTGACACAGAAATTTTTCTTTTAGATTTCTTTTTTTTTATGTGTACATATGTGTGCTTGTGTGCAAATATGCACACTACATATATTCAGGTGCCTGCACAGGCCAAAAGAGGGTATCAGATCTCTTGGAGCTGGAATTACAAGTAGTTGTGAGCCTCCAGGTGGGTGGTAGGTACTGAACCCAGCTCTTCTGCAAGAACAGCAAGTACTCTTAACCACTGTGCAGTCGCTCTATAGCCTTCAACAACTCTCAAAGCCACTCTTCGGTAACAAGCATTACTCTTTTAAGAAAAGAAGGGAGTTCTTTAACGTCAGTGGTTCTCAAAGCATGTTCCCCAAACCAGGCCCATCAGCATCCCCTGGGGATCTTTCTGAAGCTCTTTTTTCTAGACGCAGCACAGCTACCAAATCAGAAGCTCCAGGAGTAGCACCCAGCAATCTTTGTGATGCTTGGAACCCTTTGGTTTGAGTTCAGGTTTTACAACTACTATTGTAACTATAAGTGATGCCCTGTAAATCCTATTTCATGTTATTAGTTATATAGTAACATCTGCAAGATTAAGGGCTCATGGTTGCTGTTGAAACAATTTTAGATGAGTCATTGGGTTTTGAGTGGCACAAAGATATAAAAATGTGTTTGTGTTCTCTCCACAGAAAATCACATCTTGGAGGATGTGAACAAATGTGTGATTGCCCTCCAAGAGGGGGATGTGGATACTCTGGATCGCACAGCTGGGGCCATCAGGGGCAGGGCAGCCCGGGTCATCCACATAATCAATGCTGAGATGGAGAACTACGAAGCTGGGGTATACACTGAGAAGGTGCTAGAAGCGACAAAATTGCTTTCAGAAACAGGTAAGCATGGGTCTTACATGTGACCCGATGTCAGTGCCCTGTTTCCTTCCCATATTCAAACACGTTTTGCTTCATCGTCTTCTGTAGTTCTTTATGCTTCTAAATTGCATGTATCATGGGAAGTGTGGGAAATCTCAGTGCTACTGTGTCTTGAGTTTGGTCTTGAACATCATTATGAGAATAGCACTTTACTTTTCACATACATATTCTGTAGCAGTTTTTTATGTATCACCTTATTTGATTTTCACAAGGACTTTACCAAGTAAGCAGAGAAATTTTTATTGTTTCCAATTACAGAAGAGAAACTTTGAATCTGTAAGAGATGGGAATAAGCTCACAAAGCTCGAAAAGTGAAGATCTGACTAGAAGTTGTAAATGGTGAACTTCTAAATCATGTTTCTCTCTAGTCCTTGCGAGGTGAGGGCTGGGATAGTCTTTGGGAAGTATAAAGGATCTAGGTATTTGATGAGCATGAAGTGCTTAAAGAAAAGTGGCAGGACTGCCATAGAAGGCTTTGAATGTGTTCCCTTTCCTTATTGAAGAGCCTTGCATGTCCTCATCCAGGGTTATGTCCTGTCCACTGTGGACTTGCTGCTGGGGAAAGCACAGTAGCTTCTAGGAGCGCTTTCTAGTCCTCTGGTGCACTGGGATAGAAAAACAACTTATTTCCATGGTGTTAGAAAGATGGTCTAGATTTCTGAAGAACTGAAATTATCTCAAAGATATGTATGTACAGTTGGTTGTCTTTGTTCTTAATTCAGGTCTCTTGTATTCAGGCACTTAAATACCAAATCTCCTGTGTATTTATCTGTATGTTTGTGATGAGAATAGGGAGAATGTTTGGGAAATGAGAGAAAACTAAAAGAGAGATAAAAGAGAAGTTTGTGATAGATGGTGTTATGCATGGGCACTGAATTGGATAAGATGTATGCATGGAAAGGTATTTCTCCTCTAAATCCTACGAGAGCCCTAGTAGAGAGTTTACATGTGGACTTTGGACACGGCAAGGCATCTAAATGTAGATGCCAATGAAGTGTCACACAGAGCAGTGATTCAATTGCTGCATGATAAGACATGTCAGTAGAAATATGTTCTTCTGAAGGGAAATGGTTGTTTACATAGACTTTGTTAGTCTGGAAGCAGCAGGAAGAAAGAACTCATGAGCACAAGCAGTGGCATTTCCTCTGGAACATTAGAAGAAAGAGAAGAGTTTAATTTGTAATGAAGTGTGCGTTCAGAGATTACTGCTCTTGAGCATCTAATAGACTTAAAATCAAGATAACAATGACTATAATAATGATAATAGTCAGACTTTAATCGACTTAGATGTAGCATCACTTTCTTTCAAAAAGATTTTCCATTTGCATACAACAGAGCCACACAAAGCAGACCAGCTTTAGCATCACCTCCCTTACAGGAGTCAGAAATGGGCTGCGGGGATGGCTCAGCAGCTAAGAGTACGTACTGCTTTGTCAGAGGACCAGAGTTCAGGTCTCAGCCATGATTATGGCTCACAATCACCTGTGAGCCATCTTCAGGGGATCCAATGCAATCTTCTGGCCCCCACTGGAACCGCATTCACATGTGCATACGCACACATACAGTGGATGAGCAGGACATTTGTGATTCTATTTTTCAGGATCTGCTGATGGCAACTAGGAAAGTAACCAGGTAGAAGAGATTTAAATAGACAGTGTTTGGAAACTTGGTAAAAATTATAGAAGGAAACTAGATACCAGTGTGATGGAAGCTAGAAGATACAAAGATGTCTGAACTATCTTACTCTGTCTCTGTTATTTTATCTTAATAAGAAACTAGAGAGGTTGGTGTAAAAATGGAGGAAAATGGTTGGTTGATAAATGACTAACTGCTAATTAAGATTGATGGGGAATGTGCTCACCTAGAGCAGATACGTGGACTTTGAGGAAGACCATAGCATCAATTCTGCGATAAAGTCTGAGCAAGATTTTCTTGGAATGGATGTTATCTAGGATGCATTAGTTCTGTCTGTGTCATAGTTACTTCACTAATGTTTTGTTTCTGATAGACAAAATTTAGTCTAATTGATTTGGTCACTTTTCTACGTGGACTTAAGTACATTTGATTTAGGGGAGAGATTTAGATGGGGTAGTGGGGAGTAAGAGAAAGGAAGTAGGGGAAAATCAGGAAAAAGAAAACAGATTTTTGAGACTGGAAAAATGGCTCGGCTTTCCACACAAGAATTAGGAACGAATTATAATCTCCTGCACTCATATTTTTTAAAAGGCTTCACTGGCATGCACATATGATCAAAGTGCATGAAGACGGGTGGATACATGGGTGTGCTGCTCGGTCGGCTTGGCCTACTTAGTGAGATCCCAGTTCAATGTGAAATCCTGTCTGCTCTTGCTGAAGATCCGAGTACGGTTCCCAGCATGGCAGCTGACAGCTGTCTGTAATTCCACTTCCAAGGCATCTGACATCCTCTTATGACCATTTCAAAACACAGGTTCATGCAGGCTATACACTTACACATAAAATTTAAAAATAACAAAGTACTTTTAAAATATATAAAGTGGATAGCCAGAAAGGAAGACACCTGACATCAGCATCTGCCTTGCACATACACACACACACACACACACACACACAGACACACACACGCACACACACACACGCACACACACACACAATTGTCAGGTGTATTTTAAATGTTCTGCTTTCAGCCTTGAAAAGCCTATTTGGTTCTGCATATATCATCTGGGTTTGTTTTGTGTTTGTGTTAGATCAAGAACCTGAATCCTTTAACTTACACAGTACTGATACTTTTTGTGACCTGAGCAGGTAAATCTGTCTTGGGGGTTAGTAATGGGTCTGCCCTGCATTGTAGGGTGGTTAGCAGAATTCGAACCTCCACCCTCTAGATTCTTGGAGCATTTTATCTTTCTATGAGCACAATTCTAATCATTTAAAATTTCTGTAGGCATTGTCAAATATCCTGGGGTTGGGGATTAGTATTACAAATAATACTAATTGTGAACTGCTACCCAAATGTAAAGAATTCTCACCAAACAGGGACAAGAATGAATGGGATAAAATGGTATCTATATACTGGAGGCAGAATATTGGAGAGCTATGAGCTGGGAAGATGCTATCAAGAGGTATTTATAAAATGACAGAGTGATCAAATGGCCTTGAAAGGCCAGTTACCACCTGTGATGGTGCTCACAAAGTGTGGGCCAGCCTGTTTACACATGTGAATGAAAGGAGAGAGAGGTTTCTGGAGGAAGACTCCCAGTGTATAAACTGACTGCCATTACTAAGTGGCTACAAAATTGAGAGCTACCCAGAAGTGACAGAGCCATCTGTGGTTTATTTTCCATGAAATATTTCCTTTCCTCAGTAAAGCCAGTGTTTAGTTTTACAGTCATTTTTGTGTTGTTATGAACACTGAGTTAAATCTTATAAAAGTAATTTTGTGGGTTACTAGTATGATAGAATTGCAGGACATCATTGTGTAAAAATTTACCTATTTCTTATGAAACTAATCTAGATTGATGAAAGCATAATAAAATGGATATACAGCAGACACATTAAATACATGGCCTATTTCCTGGGATGTTCAATAAAACCTGAGTTATAATAAATTGCCAACAGCTTAGGAGTGAGTGCATGCTTGACCAGACTCATCTTCCAAGTTCTCGCTTCCAAAGTCACGTTGCTGCAGGAGACACAGATTTAGATATACAGAGTAGATCCTTCCACACAGATCAGATTATAATGAAATGTCACTTTTATAAATTCAGTAGCAGAGTTGAGGAAACTTTGAGCATTTGACTGACATTTCTTCTTCTTTAGAGATGCTGGAGGAGAGAGACAGGGGATTAAGAAAGAATTTTTATACTATTTTGTGGTTTAGGGAATGAACCCAGGGCCTTGCACATTCTGTCAAGTACTGTACTAATGATCTATCTCTCCAATTTCCCAAAGAAAGTATTTTTAAATGATTGCTCCATGTCATTCATAGTTTGGATAAAGAGATTAAAATTTCTTTATTGTGGAGACTATATAGGTCAAACAAAAGGAATAATTTTTACTCCTATACACTATAGTCTCAAGTTAAGTAGAAGGGGGCTAATTAGGAAGAGGGAGTGAATCAGTGGAAACAGAGGATAAGAGAATATAACCGGGAACGAGGATCAAAGTGCAGTATATGTTTGAAAACACCATGATGAACCCCAGTATCATGTATAATTAACATATGCTAATAAAAAGTTTAGGAACAAATGAAGGATATTTTTACATTGTTCTATATATTTTGCAAAGAATAGGTAAGAAGCAAATAGGAGTAGTGTTGAAGGATCACTCATTTGAACCTGTTAACACTATGAAATGGATTCAGGACAGAACTCAGAAAACCTCAAGCCCGACTGCCACCAACTGATTTTAATCATAAATAAATTAGTTAATGCCCCTGAGACTAACTTTTCTCTGTTTCCTGAGAGTTTGTCATTTGAGGTTAGTACTATGAAGCTTGGAAGAAACAGCATTGTCCATGTTCCAAGTGAGTGCACTTGCTATGAACAATCTCTGCACAGTCCTCTATATAAACATGTCACATTTGGATAGGAACCTCATTATTCTCCCTCATAACACATCCACGCTTCTCCCACTATCCACCATGTAATGTTCTTCATTTCCTCCTCCTCTTCAACATCTGTTCATGGAACAAATCCCTTAATATCTGCCCCAAGTCACAGCTGGAGACAGCAAAAGACTCTATCAGTGTCCTCACGTTTTATATGTCCTCTCTAGTATAAACGATGTACTCAGAAACAGATTCAGTTTCTAGAGGCTGTTGCTTCTGTAAGTGATCCGGTTATCACATACTTGCTACTATATATACACATCAGTATGCATTGATGAAGCAAATACAAAACCATTATAATGTTGCAGTTTTTCATTCAGTACAGAATATATCCACTGGCAGCCCCAGATTCCCAGCTCAAGGTTCTCAGGTCAAAGCCCACCTCACCCTTCTTTCTACAGATCAAAGGAAAGTAATCTGACAGGTGGTTGAGACACATGCAGTGGGATTATATTTTATGATTAGACAGATTTTAGTGACCTGCCTTCTTCTTGTGGCTGGATTTTGGAAGGAGGAAGCAAGGAGGGAAGTCAATATTAGAACAAGGGCAGTTCAGGAAGACAGAAATAGTAGGTATCATAGATAGACAAGATCATTAAATTATAAGTCACTTCTCCATGACTGACCTTGAAATGTAGGTTATGAGGCTAATGAATCTCAACAAGGGCTATAATGACTGAGCTAGCTCAGCCTAGACATTCTAATATATTCTAAATATATTTTAATGTAACCGTTACTACTGGTGTAAGGTATTTTATTCCCCCCTGAAAAGTCATAATGGCGGTGATACAGGAAGTGCCTTACTTGCAGGTAGCTGTAGTATTTGTAGTAGTGAGAAGTTAGAAATATGGAAAGAGCAGGAATGAACATTCAGTCACTTAATTCTCAAGTTCGGTTTGTCTCGTCTCGGTGCCTTTTCTACAGGACAGATGGTTGTATACTTTGCATATCACAGAGATCCAAATGATAGGTTTTATTTGGTTTCGTTCTGTGTGCACACCCACGCACGTGTGTGTGTGTGTGTGTGTGTGTGTAAAAGCATGCCATGTACCACAGCACATATGGAGGTCAGAAGACACTTGCAGAGTTGGTTCTCTCCTTCCACTGTGTATATCTTGGAGATCAAACTCAGAGCATCAGGCTTGGCCTTTACTTGCTGTTTTCTCACTCACTCACTTACAAAAAATTAAATACATGCTTATTTACTTTACTTTGAAAGTAAATGTGGGATTTCTAACTCATAGAAGAAACTTGTAAAACAACCAGCTCCCCACATCGCAGGGCAGTGAGAGAAGGCAGGTGACTTTTGTACCTAGGAAGACCTCTATACTGTAGGAGAGAGAGCGAGAGCACAGAATTATGAAACTGAGAGCTCATCCAGCAGTCTGTGTTGGGCTGCTTACTTCTCTCCTTAGGTTATTGGGGGAATATCTGACCCTTGCTATAAACAAATCCCCTCCAGGTGAGCCTGCTGTTGAACCCCTTCCACTTTCCCCTTTGAAGTGTAAATGTGTATCTCTTGCAGAAATGAAGGTATAAACCTCTCTCCAGGTTACTTCACTATCTTAGGTCTCCTGTGAAGTCATTCTTTGAACCACTTACTGGTAATTTTTGCCTAGAAATATTTAACCGTGTGGAAATAGGCAAATATTTTCTCTCTACTTGCTTGGTCATTAATGATGTGTTCTGTTACGATTCATATGCATCCAGCTCATCCAGTGTAGGGGGCAAAAGAGCTATCCCAGAAAAATATAACTTATAACTTTAGAAGGAAAAGTAGCATACTCTTCTTACAAACTGGGGGCTGAAAAAGATACTCTGCTTTGTTGTTTCAAGGTTGCCAGTGCCTGCATGTGTGGTGGAGTAGAAGAGCACCTGAGTCAGGGTTAGAGCCCAGGATTGGTGGAAAGGATGGATTCATTGAAGAAACTAGGTGGTGATATGGCCCTATCACTTGACACCCCATAGAGGAAAGATAGCATCATAGTAACAGGTGCTCAATTGAGAGAGGGAGAAAATCTTTCTGGTATTCAGAAGCAGTAGATAGATCATCATGGGAGTCCCTGAGAAATAGATTTGACAAGATGGAAAGCTGTGCATATACCTAGAGGGCTCACGTGCATAAAAGTCTGAGAAGTACTGGTTATTGTGATCAAAACGACCCCTAAATGATAGCCTTGCCAGGCTTGCCTGTGTCACCTGCTTAAACTTTCTTGCCCAGAAAGTTCTTTTTCTAACCACGTCACCCAGTCTAATTATCAATATCAGTCATTTGGCTTCTGCTTTATAATAATATGCTTCAATCTCTGTGGCTGCACATTTGTTTATTAGTAGTATACTCATGCATTTGTTTTCCCTGTTATCTATCTGTCATTTGCACATCTTCCTGCCTGCGTATGTGCATTGATTTTAATTAAATTTTCACCCCTTGAGTTCTAAACCACCTGTTCATTTCCTCTAGGCTTGATGGGAGTTGAAGCTCAAAATTGTTTATTAGTATAAACGAAGCCATAAAGATACAATGATGCTCGTTTCGAGGATTTCTATCCTTTTTTAAAAAAATTATATTTAATGATCAAAATCAGATTTTTAAAAATCTCGTGTAAGAAATCCTTGGCAAGTGCTTTACTATATCCTACTGTAACCTAAGTATTTAAACCTCACAGATGTGAAATTAAACTGTGTTTATCAAGCTAGGGTTGGATGAGCATTGTAAGCTAAATAAGGCATCGTGTTCAGCTCTTTACTCACTCCTTAAGATGCAGAATTAAACGTGCCATCCCTTCTTCCTGCAGTTATAAACCATTTGTGATTATTTTTGAAATGCTTATTTTAAACTATACGAAAACCTTCCAAGCAAGCAGTTTCTTTCCTTAGGGAAAGGAATGTGTGTCTAGACAAGAGCAGATGGATACGCCCTGATTCTCTCGGGATAGTCATCGTGAATGGAATTTAGAGTTGCTTTTTTTTGTTGTTTCCTTCTTCTAGGCAGTCCTTTTTCATCTTTTATCAAACAATCCAGCTCATGGGTTATGTATGGCCTTCTGGAACTCCAATTTGGTTTTGATGTTTGAAATGCACATTATAATGTTCTAAGCATGAATGTGCGAAAACAGCTGCCTTTAGGAACTCCCACCAGGAGAACAGATGACTGGTGCTGATGAGAGAAAGCTCAACAAGGACAGAGGAGGACCAGCTGGACTAGTGACTCTAGTCGTCTGGAGTATTAGAAGCAGCTGATGAATATTAATGAGGAAATAAGGAGTAGACTAACCCTGGCTACTTGTGCTCTTGCTCTTGGCTACCGATGTTCAATGATTTTCAGACTAGTCAGCAAACTAGGACTTAATGGGTACAGACAGTGAAAGCCTGAAGTCTAGAGAAAGTGCTTCAGTTTAACTTTCACACAGCCTCTGCCACAGGTTTTATAAAATGCTTGAAAACAGGGGATGGGGAGATCGCTAAAGGGTTAAGAGCACTGGTTCCACTTGCAGAGGATCTGGGTTCAGTTCCCAGCAGCTACGTGCTAGCTAGGAGCCATCTGTAACTACAGTTCCAGAGGATCTGATGGTCTCTTTAAACTCTGTGGACAGTGCATGACACGGGTTCTCCTGCATACATGCAGGCAACACACTCACACACATAAAATAAAAATAATTTAAAAAATTAAAGAGGTTTGAAAATAATGAAAACTGAAGTTCTCTCAGGTAAATGATACAATCAAAGTGGTATAAGTTGGAGCGAGAGGGGAAGTAATTTGGTAAGAATAATAGATTGAACAAGGAAGGTCTTTGGAAGAATATTGTGTGAGATGGACAAGCTGTGGTTCAACAATTCTTTTATGTTCCCACAAGTTCCCAATTTTCACATCACCACTCATTAGTGTGCCCAGTTCATTTCATTACTGTTCACAGAGGCTGCTTTATTGTGGTGAATTTTGGTGGTATAGATTTATCTCCAAGACCTTCAAAGGCATCAAGTGTATTTGCCTGCTTCCAGCAAAAGAGCAAAGCATTTGGTTAGGTCACCAGATGCAGAGCTGTAGTGTGAAGACAACTGTGAGCATCGTTTCCTGTGAATCTTTTGTGTGCCAAGTACCATGAAAATCATCTCATATATCGTAGCTGTACTTGGTTGAACTACACTCATAGTTTTGCTATTTGTTTCCAAATCCTTAGTGCTGGAAGTGGTCTTGAACTCCTGGACTCAACCAGTGCATCTGCTTCAGGCTCCTGAATAGCTGGGATGTCAGGCGTGGACCACTATGCTCATGCCATTTTTAATGTATTATTTATAAACTTAATGTAAACTCTACAAGGCTTTATCATTATGCAGTCTTTTGTTAAGATTATACTTTATTCTTATTTATATATATATGTGTGTGTTCAATATCCCATGTGAGTTCAGGTGCCCAAGGAGGCCAAAAAGCACATTGGAGCCCTTGGAACTGGAATTAAAAATGGTTGTGAGCCTCCCAATGTAGGTGCTAGAAACCAAACATTGGACCTTTGAAAGAGCAGCAATTACTCTCAACCCTCTGAGCCATCTCCCCAGCTTCCGTGATTCCAGTTCAGCACTGAAACTCAGATTTTTTCAAACTCAAATAACAAGAGTTAGGTAGGCAAAATACTTGGAACAGACAAATAGTAAAACACTCATCTCAGAAGAGAAGACATTTCACATCCTGCCTTCCAATACGTACATATCTGTAACTGAATATTGATTGGGACCCATTGAGGAACATAATTGAGGTACAGTGCTAAGATGCATGGGGAAAATATGACAATGTGTACTACATAATAACATACTCATTTTCCGGCACTATTATCTTATTGCTTTGTGAAATGATTTCCAGTAAACTCCATCAAGTCAAACAGAGCCAGATGATATGTGGCCCAAAGGGAACTAGAGATTAGTGGGGATAGATCATGAATTAGGAAAGACTGAGATTGGCTCAAGGAGATTGCCTTCTTTTGGCAAGAATCCAGCCACCTCATTTCTTTTAAGGAAGATATACCTATTCATAGTGGAGAGCTATAAATACTTGCAAAAACTAAATAATGTTCACAAGGAAGATTTATAGCTCCCCTCCCTTGTCCTCTACTATCAGCAATAGGTGAAACTCCTATGTCACCATTCCTGAAAGAATTTTGAACTCAGGACTTTGAAAGATCTCTTTGTAGGCTGGGGTGTGGGTACCCTTGAAAACCTAAGAATACATGATCATGACATGATCAATAAACAGAATCAGACCCATAGTGACTAGCTTCTGTGATAGTCGTCCATTGCTTTTGAATAGAGCAAGGGTATTGACAGACTACAATTTTGGTTTGAATTCATACGTATATGTGGACATCTATGACTTGGAACTTCAGGAACAACTCAAATTGACTCCTCACTGCTGATGCTTTCTGTTGGTGTAGAACAACCAAAGTGCAACGCATGCCCTGAAAATGCAAGTCAGACATTCCTTTGGGCAAAGTTTAGCCTCCGGTGGTTTAGCTCATTCCCCTCCTTTACCATCTTCTTGCCTCTCCTAGAATGTAATTATGGTTTAAATGAATTATCCCCTGGTAATGTCTAATAGAAATTGTGTTCAAGAATGATTGCTTTATCTATAAAACAAAACAGCTCTGTGTTGTAGGGAATTCTCAAGGGACTCAAAGAATCTCCTCAAATTAATGCTTTCTAGTCTCCATTGACTCTGGTCACATATAACATTTTACCTAGTTCCAACTACTGACAGGTTTACTGATCAGGTAGCAATGCATGTGGTGAAAAGAATTACAGTTCTATCCTGGTCCTGATATATTACTTATTTTCTAGGTTTATCCAAATGCTCTTGTTTTTCCTTCCATCATTAGCCCTTGTTAGGCTGATTCTATTTTTAGAATTGTCCCTTTGTCTATTTTCTCTGTATTTCATAATACAATTTTTCAAAGAACACATTCCTAGTGTGTGGCCTTTATAGATATCTTTCTGCATGCAGACTTGTTTTGTTGGTCTAGGTGAACTAGTCAAGAACAAATTTAGGATTCTTTCTCCTTTGTCGTCTTACTCCCCAAATAGATTTGTTCCTCAAAGGATTCTAAGTTCAGCTTTATGTCAGGTTTCTAATCGAAGCAATACTAAAATGCTGGTGGTCCTGAAGATCTCTAGTAAGATCCTGAATCAATAGGGACTAGGGACGGCTGGGCATAAAAGAAAAATGGGAACCATGAGACTATTCTTCTTGTCTTAGAATGCTTCCTTCCTTTCTCTACTTAAATTTTGCCTCCTTTGCTAACCAAGAAGAGATCGTCAATGCCAGAGGCGTAACAGAGGCTTAAGATGAAAAGGGAAAAAGCAGTGAGGGGAAATTCAGCCAAACAATGACATAGATACGTCAGCATGATGAGTTTTTTCTTCTGTCATATTTGGGGACAAGTATAATTCAGTCTAAATGCTACATTTGAGTGTGTGGGGCTAGGTGAGGGGACAGAGAAAGCTGGAGAAGACAATGTATAGTAAGCGTTACATGTTTAGTTATGTTGTATTTTGTTAAGGAGACTTAGTGTTCCTGCAGTATTGGGAATGACTGGAGAGTTTAAGATTAGAACCTGGGCCTTGTCTCAGAAATTTCTTCAGAAGTACAGGTGCTGGCTGGCTATGCATGTCCACTGCCTCTGAATAAACGCAGACTTTTTCCTGTTGATTGTCTGCCATGCTGTTCACATAATAGCACAGCTTCTCATTCATTAACCAAATCACGCTGTGCTCTCAAGCTCTCAAGCTCTACCTCTGGAGCTTCTTACAAGGATTTGTTTCCAAACTTCAATCATGGAGTAAGATCTTGACTGGCACTGGAATGATGCAGTCTTGATTTTTACATGCAATATTAACTCTGCTTTCATTGCTCTTAGAATGTCATTATTTTGCAGCCTCATCTGGAATATGCATACAAAATGCAGCTAGAGTTTGAAAGTTTACTGCGAACTTGGACTACAGTTTCAGGGTATGAGCTATGAAGAATAATGCAGTGTACTGATAACAATTGGTAAAGCAGTTCCTGAATTTTTGTGTACAGTTCAGAAAGAAGAAAGAACCTCTGTTTATATAGTCCTATATAATAAAATCTGTTAATACATGAAGCGAAAATAAAAAAGACCAAGCTCAGCCTTGTCTTAATCAGTGAGAACTGAAGGCCAGTATTGCATTTTATGTTTTTTTCTACCTCAATATTAATTCTAAAAATCTTTATTTTCATGATATTATCATAATTTGTTTGAAGAATTCATGGTTACATTGAGAACTTCAGGAGAGATCAACTTTGTAGCAAGGAGAGCTGGGCTAGTTAAGAGGGGTGGCAGTTAACTAAGCCCTGAATGAGAGGACCTAAGAGCAGAGTATAGAGGGGAATGTTCTTGATCTGGCCTCAGTCACTTGTTTCTTGAAAAACTGATTTTCAGAAGGGACTGAAAGTTTCCGGGCCAACAGCACTGTTGTTCACTCCAGGGCATTACCAGTTAAATATCACAACACAGATGCTATATTCTATGCTCGAGCATATAGTATATCCTTCTTCAACTGGTGTTTCAGAGCATCCCCATTAAAAGAGTTACTTTAATATATTGGCTGTTCCTCAATTCTCATGCCTTGGTTCATCATGCAGATCTGGAGTATGGTACAACGTCTCTTCCTGAGGTGGAAACAACAGTCAGTGTGGGAGTGGCCACACTGATTTTTTTTTCCTTTTTTTTTTGTATAATTTATGCTTCTCAACTCCTCTAATCTATGACTTGAAAAGAAGCAATTCTATAGAATACTTGGCTTACCTCAGATAATGACTCAGACACTTGTTTGGGAGGAGAAAGTGTCCTTTTACTAAATTTCACCATAGTGTTGGCCAAAATGGTGTATGCATTTATAATGTTATTCTTTTCTGCAAAGGGTTCTCCTCTCTCCACACCCTTGCAAGAGTATTGCACTTGAAACTGTCCACATCTTTCAATCAGTGAAGTCAAATATCTGATTTTTATTTATCAGTATTATGGATTTATTTTCTATGAGGATACTAAGCTATCTCACCAGACTGACAGTAGTAGAAATTTGATGAATCTAAGTGCTAC
Source organism: Eospalax fontanierii (assembly GCA_035773235.1). Lineage (NCBI taxonomy): Eukaryota > Metazoa > Chordata > Mammalia > Rodentia > Spalacidae > Eospalax > Eospalax fontanierii. The sequence continues at coordinate 43,918,698 of CM069547.1, read as the reverse complement.
TTAGAGCTGCATATAAATCTCTGTACTTGGTAGTAAGTCATGACATATCAACTTAAACATCAAATAGAATAGAATTAGTATAAATCAGAACTTTCTGCTTAAGAAAGACAGACGACTTTTGATTTTATTTAAGGAAATGTTCATCTCTAAATGTCAAATCTATATAAAAATTTCTCATACCCAAGGAGGTAAATTTCAGTTTTTATAGATTTTGCAGGCATAGGCAAACGTTTCCCAACACAAAAGGATAGCTGAAGTAGTCTAAGTTTAATATATTTGTTTTGGAAATACAGGTCTTTAGATTTTATTTTGAATTGACATGTGATAATTAGACATGTTGGTGGGGCACTGCTTTGATATATATACACATTACATATTGACCTAATGAACAGAATTAGAATGACATTGGCTTTAGTTCTAATTCATAGTTATAACAGTACAGGTGAGTATTCTTCAAATTATTTTCATGTAAATGCATTTCAAAAGCCAACATGTAAAACTCAAATGTCAGAGAGAACCAATCAAAATTCACCCACAGAATGAAAAGCCCCCTGTGCATGTTTTAGTTTTGATAGTTTCTAGTAAAAGGGTGTTTACTCCTTTTCTCTCTAGTTCTCTCTGCCGCCGCCCCCCCCGCCCCGACTTTTTTGTTTTTTTTTACAATCATTTGACTTTTTCAGGTAGAAGCATACTTCTCTAGGAATGTTTTGTCTTGAAGCTCCTGACCCTAGAGAGCAAAGTAATTTAGCAGAGTTTCTCACACTGGGGATTTAAATGAATATTAAAATATCCAAGAGTGGTAAAATGAGCATAAAGATGTCAGGCATGGAAGCCTAGACATGGAAGAGAATGAAGGGTATTTCCAGATTATTGTCCTCGTAAATAAAAAGGATGGTGCTTTTGGCTTTCATATGCCATACGAATTGACTGCTATGAGATAACAGCTTAGAAAACTGAATTATGATTTTCGGGAATCAGCGAAGGAGCTCCACTTCTTCAGGAGTCCCTGGAAATATGCCAGCAATCTAAGGAGTTTTCTTTCTGCTGACCTCAGGTGGTATTCTCTCTCTCTCTCTCTCTCTCTCTCTCTCTCTCTCTCTCTTTCGGAGCATTTTACGAACTCACAGATGCATCTTCTTTCACATCAAGGTGATCTTGTTGAAATAAGGTGGATTATATCTGGGTCTGGTGGTCTTCTCCTTCTCCAGGTCTTCCTGCTGAATCACCCTAGGTGTTCACTTTGTTCTTTTGCACGGTCCTTCCAGAGGAACACCTTTCCCCATCCTATTTATGTCCTAGCCTCTGTCTTGCTGACAAAGTCAGACTGGATCAGATCATTTATTCACATGATATTGTAAAGCATGTGATTTAAGATCTAACTAGCAGCTATGATTATAATTCCTGCTGTTAGTTGAATGTTTATTGGTATTTCCTCAGGATGGGTTTGCAACTAATATCTTATGTGCATTAGCACACTGAATCCAGCTGTCATATAAAATAAACAAAGAAGCATGTTTAGAAGGTCAGGAAAAAAAAGCCAAGTTTTTGCAGTTGGTATTTAGCAGAGGTGGAACTCAACGAAGCATAAACAAACAGTCTATACCCTGACACACTGCCTCAGATGGGTATCATATATTTTCATTTTTTAAATGATCACTTTGCATGAAGGAACAGTTTGCTCCTGTTTGCCGAGGTAAGTGACACAAAGGCCACAAATTATACTCATTCAAAATATTACAAAAGAGCTTGCCACTTTGTCCAAGGACCAGAGTGTGGAATAGTGAGAGAAAAACTTCCTAATCTGTTACCCTTCCCTCTGTTTGCCTAGTGATGCCACGCTTTGCTGAACAAGTTGAGGTTGCCATTGAAGCCCTGAGCGCCAACGTCCCTCAACCATTTGAGGAGAATGAGTTCATCGACGCCTCTCGTCTGGTGTATGATGGTGTTCGGGACATCAGAAAGGCTGTACTGATGATCAGGGTATGTGCAGTCTCTGTAACTCAAAGCTTCTAATAACATGCCTAAAGAATTCACTGTCTTCATTTTCATTTACTTGCTGCAATCTGGTATAGCCAGACAGCAGGGGCCTTTTATTACAAAGGTGTGATTCTCAACAAACCCAGCTTGCTCCTGAATCTCCTGAACTGCAATGTCCTGCCTGCTTCTGACATACATTTTTCCTAGTTTTCGAATGGATTTAGTGGAATACCTGCTATTTTCAACTGGATAAAACATAAAGAATAAGAGTTAGCTGAAAGCAGGCCAGGGACAGGACTCCTATGTTAAGCTCCACACATCCAGAATTCAGGGACCATTGGGGAAGAAGAGGTGAAAAGATCATAAGAGCCAGGGAGGAAATCCCCTCTCAAACACCATTGTCTTATGAGGGTCACCAGAAAATCATGGGCTGTAAAGAAGTGAAGTTTTCCAGCTTGGTAGTATGAATGGAATAGTAATGTGATTATAGCTTGTTGTAAGCAAGGTGAGACAGTTTTATATGAAACGTGCTCTTATCACCACCTCATTAGCTCTTCAACCACACATTTCTATATCCAGCAGGTATGATTTTTCTGAAGCCAAAAAAACCCGACATGTACACCAGGCCTAGTTTATAAATGCTCTTGAACTTATATTGTATTTCTTATAAATCGTTCATCCAAAATATGTCTTATCTCCAAGAAACATGGCTTATTTCATACAATTTAACTGTTGTATAATAGTCCATTGCATTATTATATTTTATTATCATTAGGTTTTTTTTTTTGAACTTCTGATCTTACTAGCAGCTTCAAACAATTTCATTTGCCTTAGATCTCTTCAAATAAATTATGAGTATCCAATCAATTTCATTTGCTTCAAATATTTTCAGGTAAACTACACATGTAATAGCATAATTGATAACAGATTACAATATTAATTCCAGAAATTGATGACCAATATAAATATAATGAAAACCATATTGTTTGAAAATTTCATGAAATTTTACATTTCATACAGAACTACAGAGCATCTTAATCAACTTTACACCCTCTTCTCCATTGACATTCTCCATAGCACCCCCCCCCCACACACACACCGGAAGTCATAATTCTGTCATTTGTGTTAAGGTCTGCTATGTCAAGTTAGTGTCCCCAGATGTCCCTCAGAACAAGTTCATCCACTGGGGTCTAGTCAGCCTATAAAAGTCTTTCCCTTTAAGATCAGCTCTTCCTCACCCAGGAGTAATCAGATACCATTACTTCTTTGACTAAGATTGGGACATGCTGCCCATTTCCACAGTTCTATGCTAGGGTTTTGTCTGCTTGAGTTTGTATGGGTGTTGTGTATGCTGATACCATTGCTGTAGCTTCATACAAGCAAGCTCCTAGGAACTTGTAGGACTCTATTTCCATATGGTCATGCACTTCCTCCATGGCTTTTATGATCTTTCCACCCCTTCTTCCCCAGTGGTCCCTGAGCCTTGGGTGGGTGGAACTTAATATAGGAGTCCTGTCCAAAGGCTCACATTCAGCAAGCTCTTATTCTCTGTTTTGGCTATTTGTATTTCTGGCCTTCTGGTAAATGAGAGATCTTCATTGATGAGAACTGAGAGATGTAATAGTGTTCTCTTTACCCCTTGTTCTATGTTTTTTGAGCCTTGGGTGTGGAGGTTGCATCATAAACATGCCACTGTGGCTTTGGCAATTCACAGTTTTGCAACTCTGGAATAATCTATGTTGAAAAAAGCAGGTTTTTTAATTGGGTGGTGATTAGAATACTTGTGTATAAAGATTTGGTTCTAGGATTCACAGATTATGGAGAACATATCTCATTTATTTTTCTGAGTCTGTATTACTTCAATTAGTATAACAGTTTCTATTACCATCCATTTATCCGCAAATTTTATGGTTTCATTTTTCTTTACTGCTAAGTAGAACTCTGTTGTATAAATGTACCACATTTTCATCATCCACTGGGCAGTTGAGGGATACTTAGCTTTCTTCCATCCCTTAATTATTATAAAAAGAGCATGGATGCATGAATATCTCTGCAATTGAATGAGTCCTTTGGGTATATGCCAAGGAGTGGTATAACTGCATCATATGGTAAATTCATCTTTAGTTTTATTAAGAGATCTACGGACTGCTTTCCATAGGAACTGAACAGTTGGCAATCCCAATAACAGTGAACGAGCATTTCCCTTTCTCCACATCCTCTCCAGCTTTTGGTATCATTTGTTCTCTTGACCTTAGCCAGTCTGACTGGGGTAAGATGAAATGTTAAGTTGGTTTTAATTTGTATTTCCCTAATTGCTAATGATGTTGAACATTTTTTGAGATGTTTCTAAGTCATCACTATTTCTTCTTTCTCTGTTTAGATCCTTAGCCCATCTTTTATTTTGGTTAATTATTTCCTTAATTCTTTTTTTTACTATTCCAAATAATAACCCTCTGTCAGACATGTTACTAAGGAATATTTTTCTCCCACACTGTGGGCTTTTTCTTCACTTTCTTGATTGTTTCTTTTGCTGTACAGAAACTTTTTCGTTTAATGAGGTCTGGCTTCTTGATTGTTGACCTTATTTCCAGAGTAACTGAAGTCTGCTTTAGAAAGCCCTTTCCTATACTTTTATCTTGTAGTTACTGCCAGTGTTTTTTCCTAAGAGTTTCAGAGTTTAAGGTTTCACATTGAGATCTTTGATCAAAGTAAGGGACTGAATTTTGTTCAATAAGGGTCTAGTTTCATTCTTCTCTATGGGGAGATACAGTTTTGCCAGCACCATTTATTAAAGACGCCATCTTTCCTCCAGCGTGTGCTCTTGGCACTTGTGCCAAATTTCAGGTGACTGAAATTGCATGTACTCATGTTTGGGTCTTCAATTATGCTTCATTGATCTCTGTGTCTATTTTTATGGACAGTACCATCCTGTTTTTATGACTATAGCTCTATAATATACTCTGATATCTGCTATAGAAATCACCCCAGCATTGCTCTTTGTGTTCAGGGTGGTTTTGAATATTCTGTTTTTTTTTTTTTTTTTTTTTTTTTGTGCCTCTATTTGAATGTTAGGATTTTTTTTTTTTTTTTTACTAATTCTCTGAAGTACATTATGGGGATTTTGATTGGGATTGCATTGAACATATAGATTGCTTTTGGTAAAATGGTCATTTTGGTGTTACGAATTCTTCTAATCCATGAGCATGGGCGATACTCCTGTTTTCTGGTGTCTTCCTCAATCTCTTTCATTGTAGAGATCCTTGATGTCTTTGGTAAGGTTTATTTCAAAGTGTTTTTTGGGACCATTGTGAATGGGAAGATTTCTATGTAGTCTTTCTCTGCTTGTTACTTGTATGTATAAAGGTGCCTAATTTTTGTAAATTAATTTTGTAGTCTGCCACATTACTGAAAGTGTTAATCACATCTATAAGTTTTCTGGTGGAATTTTTGGACTCTCTTATGGATAATATTATATTATCTGCAGATAGGGATAACTTGATATCTGCTTTTCAGATAGTATTTCTTTAATTTCTTCTCTTGTCTTATTGCTCTAGCAAGAGTTTCAAGCACTATATTGAAAAGTATTGAAGATCATAGGCATTCAGTGATTCCTGATTTTAATGGAAATGCTTACAGTTTTTATACATTTAGAATTATGTTGGCCTTGAGTTTGTTCTCTCTATATAGCTTTAATTATGTTGCAGTATGTTGCCTCCAATCCAATTCTCTTTGGAAATTTTAACATAAATGCATGTTGAATTTTCTCAAAGATATTTTCTTCATCTATAGGGTAAAGCATGTGATTTTTGTCTTTGAGTATATTTATATGATTTATGACATTTATTAACTTACATGTATTGAATCATTCTCGCATCTCTGGAATAAAGCCAACTTGATCGTGGGGAATGATCTTTTTGATGTATATATGTATGTGGTTTGCAAGTATTTTGTTGAAAATTTTTATATCTGATTTTATTGAGGATATGGGTCTATAGTTTTTTTTTTTGTTGTTGTATCTTTACCTGGTTTTGGTATTAGAGTGATACTGGCTTATGAAGGACTTTGGGAGTTCTTCCTTTGTGTCTACCTTTTTGATTAATTTAAGAAATATTAGTTGTAAATCTTCCTTAAATGTTCAGAACAATTCTGCTCTGAATCTGTCTGAGCCTGGGCATTTTTAGGAGGTCTTGTATTACTGTTTCAATTTTCATATATATTATTGTTCTGTTTAAACTATTGATCTCTTCTTGATTTCGCTTTGGTGATTCCCATGATTTTAGATATCGATTCATTTCTTTTAGGTTTTCAAATTAAATAGTCTAGATTTATAAAATATTTCCTTATAATGTTATTTTTATTATGTTTTGATGTTTCCCCTTTCATCTCAGATTTTGCTAATTTGGATTTGCTTTTTATTTATTTTGGTTAACTGTCTTTTGGTCTCATTTATCTTTTCAAAAACCATCTCTTGAATTCATTGATTCTTTTTATTGATTTCTTTGTTACTATTTCATTAACTTCTGCCCTGACTTTTGTAATTTCTTCTTGTCTTCTGGATTTGAATTTCATTTATTCTTACCTTTCCAGGGTCTTGAGTTTCAGTGTTAAATGAATTATTTGTGCTCATTCTGACTTTTTAATGTAAGCCCTTAGAACTCTAAACTTCTCTATTAGGACTGCTCTTAAAGTGTGCCAGTTTTTGTTGTGTTTTATTTAGTTCCAGGAATACTGTTATTTCTTTCTTAATTTCTTCTTTCACCCAGTCAGGATTCAGAAATGTGTTGTTTAATTTCCTTGAGTTTCTATAGTTACTGGGTGTCATTAGGTGTTGATTTTAATCTTTATTGTGTTTTTGTTGGACAGAATGCATGGAATTATTTCAGGTTATTTTTGTATTTGTTGAGATTTATGTTGTGTTCCATATTTGTTCAGTGTTAGAAAAAGTTCCATCAGGTATTAAATAGAAACTATATTCTTTGGTGCTTAGGGGACTGATAGATGATTGTTAAGTGCATTTCATGTAACATATTATTTAATCAGATATCTATCTGTTTATTCTTTGGCTTATCTGTCTAAAGAAGAAAGTGGGGTATTGAAGCCACATACTAATGCTGTGGAGTTAATCTATGTATTAAAGTCTTATAATACTTTATTTATGAAATTGGGTACATGCACTAAAGTTTGGTGCATATATGTTTATGATTGTAGTATATTCTGGGAGTTACAGATGGTTCTTGGAGTTACAGACTGCTGTTAGCTGCTTTGCGGGTACTGGGATTCAAACCTTGGCCTTCTGCAAGAGCAACCAGTGCACTTAATCACTGAGCTATCTCTCAAGCCACACAGTTCTCTTCTTAAGAACCCAAGTTCCATCTTCTCTTTACTGTAAGCTTGACCCTTTCAACTCCTTTGTCCATATTAATTTCATGATTAGATCCAAAAGGCCATAACATTCAGTAAAATTCTGTCAGGTCAAATTAATTAGACTTAAAAATATAGAGTTCACTTTGGGATTAGGGAATGGAATTTGTAGTGCTTTTAATTTGCCTATTGTATATCTGTGGTGCACTTACCATCTTTCAAGACCTGGCTCAAATGTTCTTTCCCCTATTTACTGTCATCCATAATGACTTTGTTCCTTACCTAAGGAACATTTCTGCTTGGGGATGGTATTTACTACATCATTTCCATTTATGAACATTACTTTCTCTGGAAAGCAAAATTTGGGGGAGTTTAGCTGTCCTTCTCTTTTTGCCTTTCTTGTCATTGTGTTGTATTATTGAACACACTGAAAGGAGAGAGAGAGAAAGAAAAAGAGAGAGAACTCAGAAGAATAAAAGATGATGGTGGTTGAAGGCTAATTAGCCATTTAAATCAACTTGCTCCTTTCTCCTCTTTCCCTTTTTTTTTACCTACTTTCTGCTCTGTTAGCCTCTACACTGTTGTGACAGCTGTTTATCTGAGGCTGAGGTCTATAGTTATCAAACTTCTTTTCATTCATGAGCTGTAAAATATCCTTCAATTGTAGATAAAATACCATGTCGTCATCACAGGACATGCCATTTTCCCCATCTCAACATTTCAAGTGAGTTGATCATATGAAATTCACACTATTTAAAATGTAAGAAAAAGGAATTGTGCAACATATACAAATTATTATTTTTAAATCCTTATCTGTCCAGCACCCAAATAGCGTCATTTGTGCTTAAGTAACTTTGTTATTTCATCTTTGAGTGTAATCATTATTTCTATAGAACTTCAAAGAAATTCCATAGTACAAGGTTCGGCAAGAAAGATAGACAAGAGCCAGTTGTTCCTTTCCCAGCGATCTTGACTGTGTCTCTTCTAAAAGGGTGGATTATTCTTTGAAAAAGAAAGAAATCTCTCTTTCAAACGTTAACTACAAAAAGGCCTAGGATGGGTCAAATCTTCTATCACCTTGCCTCTCAGCAATCAATGCATATTTAATGGTGATGTTAGTGTCTGTGAGCTCTAGCCTATCTACAGGCAACATTCAGATGTAGACAAAGCTTGCCTTTCCTGGATTCTAACCTAACCTTTCAGCACTCTACATCTGTCTTGTAGTGGATTCTTTCCTTTACTTCATGAGTCTTTTACTTTTTCTTTTTTTTAAACTTTTTTTAACATTTTCTTTTACTTCATGAGTTCCTTTCTTCTTAATATAACCTGTCCTCTCTATCGGTCAGATATGTAGAGATTTTCTCCTTATCCTCACAAAATCATTAAAAAATAGGCAAATCTAGAAGACCACTACACATCATTCTCCCTATCCAAAGAAGTTATGTTCTAGAATCACACTGAACATTGACTCAGTGATCACTGAATCCATATGGGTTCTAGGGATGAATTCCAGAGTTAGATATCTTTGAGCTTCTGGTCATATTTTCCTCAAATGATCAAAAAATAACCCCTTTTTCCATATTTGTTTTAGTGTAACTCTCTGCTTCAAATATATTGTTGAGGTGTTAGTCTCAAACTGGCAAACACCCTTACTAACTGGTATTACAACAAAGTTTATCTGACAAGCATTTTCTCCGTGAGGCACATCAGAGACTACCTGGTTCAGAAACATTCAACGACTTACCACTATTGTCTACCACATTTGACAAGTATTCAGCACTGCTTTCAATTGCCATTTTATGCAGAGACATCATTACCTCCAAACACATAAAAATGTGGCGCTAAATATAACAGGAAAAGGACATTTGAGAGTTCAAAGAAGCAGAAGTCCCATGCTAAATCATGTCTGCACTTAGCTTGGGAAATTCACCAACTAAAGTGGCTTCTTTTACACTCTCTCGTGCCTGGGAATAAGTATAGGTTATTGATTTTGGAGATAGCATCACAAATAAATTTTAGTGAAGAGAAAGATGCACACATATGGAATCTTTAAGTATATACTTAAGATATAAAGGACTAGACAACTACTATTGGAAATTAAGATAAGTGTAGGAGATAAAGTATTATCTTATTAATCAGACATCTGCTTTAGATAAAATGGTAGTTGTTCCTTATAATATCTCCAAAGTAAATGTTTACAATTGCTGTCATTTCATCTGGTTATTTATGCATGATGCTTTCAAAGGTCTGTAGTTCAGTGTAAACTCCCTTTTACAGTGGTACCAAAAGGCATTGGACCATTGCAAGTTATTTAAAATGTTGAGGGCAATATGCATAAATCGCTCAGCTTATACATGAAATGTTTGCTAGAATTTCACAGTTTAAGCATTAGGTTGGCACCTCTATGTTGATGATATGATATGTTTATGAAGCTGGTTATGTGGTTTTCAGTATAATAAAAGCTGTCTCCAGAATCAGTGAGGTCCATTTGAATTCTGTTAAGTAGTACACTGTTAGATAACCAAAATGGAGTAGTTAATTGGACTAAATTGCTTGCTCAACAGAACTCATAGGAATTTTCATTTCATTATTTTTTTCTACTAGATATGCTATAAAAATATCACTGAGATCACTGTGAAATAGTAAGGCCTGAAATTCATACATTAACTAACTGGGGTCATCAGCATGCTAAATACATTCTCTGTACTTCAAACTCCTTATCTGAAAATAGAGAAAATATTACTACGTCTATAAATAAAGGACTCATAGATCTAGCACTTCGTAGGGTCTCAAGAAATATTTCTTTTCTTCATGCTGCTTAAATGACATTTATTATCAACCATAACATAATAAGCAGAAAAAAATGCTAAAGAAGCCAACAAAGTTAAAATTTCAGTAGTGTAAAACTATTTTTCATAACTTGCACATGAAGTGCTGAGACTTCCTTTGTGACAATTTTCCTTTGGTACCAAGTAATCAAGGTCCTCTGTGGTTCTTTGCTTTGTTCTAACTCTAACAATGAGAAATAATTTATTATGATTCTTATAGAAAGCTCTAATTCAATCTTTGTCACTCAAATACAAATATGTGTGGTGTGTTTCTATAATGTCCCATACGGTTAGATCTGTCCTGTAACACAAGTTGTAGAAAAAGTAGACAGAATCCTGTATCCTCATTGAATTCACACACAAGAGAATAAATAAATATATGCAATGCCAAACATGGGAAACAGAAGCAGCAAAGGCAGGAGAAGGTGGGGAGAGCTGAAGGTGAGCACGGGTTTTCGAGAGGATGGTGAGTCACCTGGTAACATCTGAGAGATGTGAAGAGATGATCAGACTGAGCCGTAGAGTGCTTTATGGAGTGTTCTTCAGGTAGAGCACAGTCGTATAAGAATCTGTCTGGGAGCTTGAATGGAGACATAAGAGCAACATTGAATGAGATGGAAGTCATTAGAGAGCTTGGAGGAGGGAAACAATGTTTCAGAATGGGAACTCTTTAGCAATACTGGTTGTAATACAGTCGATGCAACAAGGTTCAAAGTGGAAGATCACTTAGGAGGTTTCCATGGTAACTGAAGCTATAGATGCTAATGGACATCAAGTCCTGACCAGCAAGACATATTTTCATATTGGCTTTAGATCTCTACTTTAATCTTTTTAGTTTGCAACCCATTCCACTGAGACAAAGTTCTGTTGGGAGTTATTTCTTGCATGTTACTCAAAATATCCTGTCTACCTATGCTTATGCTTCTTTCAATGAAACTCTCATACACATTTGAGCCTTTAAATGATTCCTAATATATTTTCTTCACATGTCAAAGTGAAACAACACTCAATCTTTCAACATCTCCTCATTTTCCTTTGTTATATTCTCATTTTGCTTTTTCATAGAAGTTATGGTCAGGATTGAGCAGTAGAGGCAAGTAAACTGGTCAGTTCAGTAACTGACATCTGTTGTGTCCCCATATAAGTTATTTGACTGTCTTAGTCCTCTATAATATGTACAAATTACTCAGAGGCTTAGAAACAGATTTTGGAAGACAAAAACTTTTTACAAATAAGATTTATGTTTGCAAACCAATAGACAGCTAATAGTAGACTCAGAGAATCAGGACTAGATCCAGAGTGGTTTTTTGATTGTTATAAAAAGGCCTTCGTGAGAATAATAAAGAGCAGAACTGAGACTTGACTCTCAGTCTCTAGCCTCCATTTCAGTGAATCACACATTATGTTGATGTCTTAACCCTAGAACATTATCTAACAAGGCAGCTCTTATTCTCCTGAGACCACCTTCATATTTTCTGAGGTAATGTCTTCTTCAGTTTGTGAAGATTCTTGATCAACTGAAAAATAACACCTGAACAGTTATTTTATGCAGTTAGCAAACTAGACAAGCACAGAAATACTTATATGGTCAGCTTGTATAGATTTGAACCTGTTTAAAACCCATGAAAAGATTTCAGATTTATCCATTTTATATGGGGTGTTTGTGATAGTTAAAAACATGGATTCTGTAGACCTCAACTTGTTTCTCAGTTCTCCCAATCACTGATGGTGAGACCTTGAAATTTTGCTTAAAGATTTTGCTAGTTTCATTTCTGTTTCTGTGATAAAATATCTTGACAAAAGACAATTTAGGGGAAAGAAGGAATTTTGAGGGACCTGCGATTCCAGTATATCATTAAAGGGAAGTCAAGGCAGGAACTCAAGCATCTAATCACATCCACAGTCATGATCCAAGAGAAATTACTCAGGCTGGCTTTCATCTAACTTTCTCTCTCATTCTGTTAGGATCCCCTGCCTCTGGAGCAGGATTATGCACAGTGTGTTGGGTCTTTCCCCATCAGTTAATAATCAAGACAATCCCCTATAGATATTCTCATAGGACAAACTGATGTAGAAAACTTTTCATTTAGCCTCTCTTGTCAGGTGATTCTAAGTTGGGTCAAGTTGACTGTTAGAACTTACTAGCACAAGGATTCTGAGGCTGTTCATACATCTCTCAGATAGGGATTGAATGTATTTCATTAACTCATAAAGATTAAATCCTGCAGCTGACTGCTTGTCCCTTAGTGGGTGGCAGATGATGATAGCTATTATTAGAGGTATATTAAGTGGTATGTTTTATTAAGCATACTAATTATCATCAACATTTATGGATTTTTTTCACTGTAGTTTGCAAAGCATTTTCATATATATCTGTGTTTAGGAAGCAAGCAGGGAAAATAGCAATTATAGTGTTCACTTTCTGAGTAAGAGAGATGGAAGTACCAAGCTGTGTGACTTACAAAGACAGATGCCCTGTGAAGGAAAGAGAAAATAAGATGCCCTAGGCCACACTCACATTTTAAATGAATAACTAATGGGGTGCTGTATCATGCATCTCTGTGGGTGTGTGCATCTCCGCATGCCTGCCTCTGCAGGCCAGAGGTCCATATTCTATTCTGAGACAGAGACTCTCACTGAAATCCTCTTGCCTCCACATCCCCAGTGCTGGGGATCTGAAAGTACACCATGGCACCCAGATTGTCATGTGGATCCTTTGGGATGCAAACTAAAGTCTTCAGGCTCAAAGTCATCACCAGCTGAGCAATCTCTCCAGCCCCCAGCGTATTTTTTAATTTAGTTTTCTTCTTCATTTTAACTCCTGGACTGGTAATGATTTCCATGAAGCTCATAGTCATTACTCTTACATTTTGAAGCTAGGCTTGTCATTAAGTTATCTACTATTATGAATGCCCAGATGGCTTCAATGCTTGGTTGCAGTACTCTGGATTCTGCTATATTCAGCTTTTTTTATTTTTGAGAATTTCTTCCCCTTTTCAAGAACAAGTGAAGAGAAGTACTTGTAATCGTGTCATCTCATGTGTCAGCAGGGTTTACCAACTTCCTGTAACTGTACATTCCAGTGCAATACAGAGTAGTCCAACCACTCTCTGTAATCATGTACAATTATTTAATCCAGGTTCTGCCTCTCTCACCCACAATTTAATTTGCAGAATGCTGGAAGAAAACCTGTTTCTCTTATACTGATATGAAAAAAGCAAAACACAAACAAACAAAAAAACCCGAGTCTCAGGAGAGGACTGAGTGAGCACTTATAAGATTGAGAGTGAAGGATAAGGAAAACCAAGAGAGAGAGAGGTCGAGGCAGGCAAAATTACCTGGCAGAGTATAATACAGGCGTGAACAAGCTCATTTTCAAATAATATGTGTGTTTTGTGTGTATGAGTGCATTACCTGCATGTATGTAAGTGCACCCATGTCATGCAATGACAGCAGAGGGCAGAAAGAAGGCATCAGATCCCCTGGAACTGGAGTTACCACATGGGTTCTGGGAATCAAACCTGAGTCTTCTGTAAGAGCAGTCAGTACTCTTAACCCCTGAGCCATCTCTCCAACCCTTAAACAACCCATTTTATGCTTGTCTGATCCATCTCAAGGTTTCACCAATAACCACTCCTGATTAATTGTGCTAAGGATGTCAAAGGAGTCAATGCAATGACAGTAAGCCCTGCTGGAGGCCAAATGGGCATCAGCATCATCAGTATGCGGCACATCTGGTTTTATTTCGGAAAGACAGAGCCTTGGGAGGGGTTCCTGTGGTATGCTCAGAGTAAACTACATGGGACACGTGGGTTGAGGCTTCCCACCAATGTTCTCTCATCTTGTGCACCACCGTCAGCACCTCCTGAGTGGATCATCTTAGGAGCTGACAGTACATGAATATGCTTCAAATTGCCTATGTACAATTCTTGAAACAAACTGTTTCAGTTAACTACCGACAAGGGAAAAAAAAAAAAAAACTGTCCACACCAAAAGAGTGTTAAGAAACCTTCCTGAGTTTGTGTGGCATTTAAAGAAACCATGTGTTGGAGCCTTAATAAATGTTATCTACTAGTAAGGTTCTTTATGGCATGACTTATGGATTCATCCCTCCCTTTCTCCAACATAGACTTTAATCACAGGAAAGAGCCCTAATCTAAATCTACTCCTTTTATGATATTTTATTTTTCCAGTTCTTACCTAATTTATAATGTGAACAAACAAATAATGAAACCAAAGATTGGCAATTGGGGTTAGATACACTTGGTTATTTATATCCAAATTCTGGTTCTGTTACTAAATCCATAACATGACTTGGAATTTGGTGCTCAGCTTCCTTCAACCTTGGCTTTTCTTATATGTAAATATGGAATAATTCTCTTTTCACAATGCTGGTCTGATCCAAATTGATATTATGTACGGAAGAATTATGTAGTCCTTAATTTGTAGTAATTGATAGGTCTGTATTAAAATAGTGGTTGAATGAATTTGTTTTAAAATCCTAGGTAATCATCATAGCTAGCAGTCTAAAGGCACTACATGTTAATTTGTAGAGAGTTCATTGACCTTCACAAAAATATTTGGACTTTGCAATAAAATGTATGGGTAAGGATGAAGATTATCAACCTAATATTTTAAAAGTATTTTGCTTTTTCTGTTGTTATTTAGACGCCAGAAGAACTGGAGGATGATTCTGACTTTGAACAGGAAGATTATGATGTGCGTAGTCGGACAAGTGTTCAGACTGAGGATGACCAGCTCATCGCAGGACAGAGTGCACGGGTGAGTAACAGTCGGGATTCTGATTTACTGCACAGAAATTTCCTCCGACTGGCTGGAGGAAAGTTTGAATTCTAGGTTCTGAGAATACAGAAATCCATGGTTTAGGATTCTGGATTATTTGGGGGATGGCCTGAGGCAAATCAAACTTACTTGGATGCATTATCATGAGGTTTACCTCCTCTACACATCATGGGGACAACATTTGACATATAGTAAGTGCTCTGTAAAGACAGTCTCTGGTCATTGCCACCTGTCAGAAGAGACAGTCCCTTCTGACCACAAGATCATTTCAGTAAATTGCATGAAGGTACAAAACGTCCTTTAAACATTACCCACAATCTCTCCAGTGTTCCTTAAAATCTTCAAAATTGGGAAAGTCATTAAGCAAGAATCTTTTGAGGTTGTTGGCATAATACCAAACTAATTAATCAAGCCAATCCATCTTTAAAATTAAGTAAATTCAGCATTTTTATGTCAATGACAAAGGACAAGTTTGAGTAATTCATCCAACCATTAATCAATACAAAGCTAATTTCATTGACTAACTGCAGCCCTGGTTCCACTACATGTTCCCTCAAAGGACAGGACACATTATACAAATGCTGTCCTGTTTTGTAATCACTGTCTTGTGAGGATGGCTCAGATAATCCACTTCTAATAACAGAATTGGGATGAGTTCTCTTTCACACATCCTTTTACATTAGACATCAGGTCAATGATTATGGGTAAAAACAAAATGCAACCAGTTCACCTTTATCATTTCTACACTCTACTGTCATTTTTTTTTCCAGAATGAAATATTCGTATGCTCCAAGAGAGTAATAACAAAGTTGTTTTACTTAGTACTTATAAATGTGTCTTGAAGGTCCATTTCATGTGATTCCCTTGGAGCCAATGACTTTACTTCTTCAGCCTTCTTAGCCTGTGATTAAATGAGGACAAAGACATAGAGTTATGAGACATAGAATTATGGCTGTTAAACTGAGAATAAAATAATGTGCCAACTCACCAGTGTGATAGATGGTAGAGCTTTTGACCATCAGTATGTGATAAACTGTTTAAATTGTGAAGGAAGTCAACGTTGTGTTTGACTCTGGCAGTGGGTCTTCCCAGCAGACAGTCTTTCCTGAGAATTGTCTCATTTTAGGTTCTTATTCAGAGAAGTCTTCCTCTCTGAATATGATAAATTAATGAAAAGGACATTAAAGTTGAAGATAAATCCTTAGAACCCTCCACACTGTTACTCTCCAATTCCACAATTAAAGTATGTCTTATTTCCATTATATGAGTCTGTCAGCCATTTTTCTCCATTTCTGGCTATGTGTGGTGTATGCTTATATGTGTTTTAGCATACACAATTGCCTATGTGGAAGTCAGAGGACATCAGGGCTCCTGCTATACCACTATCTACCTTGTTCTTTTGACATAGGGTCTATCATTAAACCTGGAGGTCACTCTTCCCCGACTCCAAACCACCACTCCTGTTAGAATAGTGCCTAGCAAATCCCAGTGATCACTGCACCCCCTACCATACCTCCACATCTGGGATGAAAGTGACGTGTCACCAAACCTGGCTTTTTACATGAGTGCATGAGATCTTAACTCAGGTCCTGTGCTTGTGCTGTAAGCACTTTTAACCACTGACCCTTCTCTCCAGCTCTCTGTCTGACATTTTGAGGTGGAGTGGGAACAGTAATGGGAGTACATAACGCATTCACGTTATCTTGATATAGACTGTTTATTTACAGATTGACATTAAGTTAACTGTCCAGCTCTTAACCTTAGTGATAGAATATATTCCTTGGAATCATGCAGATCTGTTTTTAAAATATGAACTTGGCAAATCTGTGTAACTTTGATATGACTCTTAATCTCTCAATGCTTCTTTTCCAATGGAGTAGTGTCCAAGTGGGTTCAAACTACCCTCCTGATCCCTCCTGTCCTAGTTTCATTTCTGTTGCTGGGATAAAATAGCTGGAAAAAACAACTTAGGGTAGAAAGGGTTTCTTTTAGCTAACCATTCCAGGTTACAGTCCATCACTGGGGGAAAATCAAGGCAGCAACCTGAAGCAGCTATTCACATCTCCAGTCAAAAGCATAGAGAGAATAAATGTATGCATCCATACATGTAAGCTAACTTGTTCTATTCTTACACAGTTGAGAGTCCCAATCCAGGAAATGGGGCCACTCTTTAGACTGGGTCTCACCATGCCTGTCAAGAAAATCCCACACAGACATACCACCTGGCAACTTGATTTAGACAATCAGTCCCTCAGTGAGACCCTCCTTCTAGATGATTCTAAATCGTGAAATGTTGGCAATTAAAGCCAAAGTTTGATACGTAGTCTGATAAAGTGTGATCCATACCTTTCTACCTCAGTGACAGCAGAGGGTATGTTGCAGAGCTTGTCACATAACTCTACCTATTGTTCTACTGGTGATGAAGACCATGTTTCTGGTAGTTTCAGGTTCACATGCATTGGCGGTCAGCCAGATGACTTAACAGTAAAAGTTGGGTTGTTCAGACCATCACTGGAATGTGTGCCTGCATTAGTGAAACTTTAATTTTCCAGTTCACACACTAAGACTGGAGAAAATCAAAGATCTCTTTACCTACGTATATTTATTATTCTGCTTTAAAGTCAAATTAAGAGAAATGAATGCTAGCCCCTCTTATAAATGTCCTTGTACTTGAAGGCCTAATGCTGAACTGTTCTATGTGAAAGAATGCAACCCTTGTCAGTTCAGAACCCATGCACTTCAAAGGTAGACTTTGGGGAAATAATTACATGTGCCTGGAGACTTAAATTAAGAACGATATTTTTCCACTTGAATGGTGGCTACTTTATATTAGTGACTTGCACTTTTATCTTAATAATCAGAGTTTATTATAATAATCATAAAATTACGTGGTTTGGTTAATCAGGGCAAAAACTGGGAACCTGGACTAAAACCTTGAGTCTCTGTTGATTTCTCTCATTCTTGCCCTCAGTTTGCCCCCAGATCAGTCACATGAACAACCAGGTGACTGTGCTTGGCTAGAGAAGCCACAGAAACTCTCAGCCTCTGGTGATCACAGCACATGAACAGAAAAGCTGATTTGTCTCTTTTCCCTTTAGCCATGAAAATAACTTTTCTCAGGTTGCCTTAGCTTGAAGGAACGAACAATTGCTTGTTATTTATTTCATATTGAATTTGACTTTAATGTAGCCAGCCTTCTATTTCTTTTCCTTAGCTAGAACAGCTTTAATGTGTTAACATTTCAAACTGCTGAGTTACATTGATAAGACCTAATTAAAACTCATGTTTTGAATTTTAATTTGATTAACTTGCAAATTTTGCAGTTTGTGATCTACTGTTTATAGTTAACCTTTTTTTAAATTCCTGTTTCAGAAAAGGTCAATTATGAATTTTTGAGAGCCCGTACCCTTCAATTCACGGATAGCACATGAACAGAAGTGAGTGCGATGATAGCTGTACCCCAGTCACACCCCATTAGGTGCATCCTGAGGGCTGAGCACCCCTCCAGTCCAAATAACATCTCCCTTGAAAATCTGCTTGGAAGTGGCCATTCCTTCTTTAGAATTCTGTCCTTAGAAACTGCCTACCATTTATGGTGATTTCTCATTAATGATTTTGGGGCAGTTCGTAGGAAGACTGGTTAAGTAGTCTGCCAGAGCAAACTTATCGAGCTTCTCTGAGCAGGAAGTGAAGGCTGTATATACCTTAGGGAAGCACATCTGGGAGACAGCGTTGGGACAGTAATAAAAATCAGAAAGCGAAGCAAAGTCATTAATATTCAAGTGTTAAAATCGAGGTGACAGGGAAGGATAACTTCCAGTGCATAAATTCACTTTGGGGGTGAAAGTATATTTTCTTTCACTTGTGCACTGAATGATCAGTCTAGGCTCTTCCTGATTTGGGGATTTCCTTTTGTCTTTACAGAGCAGCACCTACCAAATGCATTTAGTGGTGATTCCTTAGGACCTATGCTATCAAAATAAAACATGAGTTGCTCTTCTGCATGAGGAGGTCAAATGAACCTGGGAAATAGAGCTACTTCGGGGGGAAATGTACATATATACTTTCTATCAATCTAAGTCAATAGAGGAATGTAATGCCTTGTTATTAACACAATAATGCAGATTCAAGTTTATGAGGAATTCATCTGTGTATTATATACCTTCTTAAACTTGGCAGAAACACTTTAATATCTTTTAAAAACAGAATATTAAAATTTTAACTATATTATTTATATCGGTTTGGCTTTTCTTTTAAGCAAACAATACTGTATAAAGTTGCACATACGCATGCACTAAAGTTAGTTGTAATTTATATACATATATAGACCCCTACCTTGTAAAGTATCAAGTATGCAAGTGTCAAAGTTAGTGGACATGTCTTTCTGTAAGAAAATACACTATCTACAGAGCCATTGAGCCAAGAAAACATTTATGGAAACCAAACAAAGATGCCCCTTTATGTACCCTATGAGCTTCAGTGCAAGGGCACATCGCTTAGTAGGCACTGTTGGAAGTTCAACCACCTTTGCCCCACCTTTGGACTGGGGATCTTTGTACTTTGGCTGTATGATGTCATACTGGTGAACAGTGGTAAAGACTGTGAGTCAGAGTTCTGTTTCTCCAAATTACAAGTGGTGTGATAATAGGGATTTAACTGATTTCTCTGGCCCTATATACCTTCATTATTAGATAGGTATAAAAGGAGTATGATGGTTAAGTAGATTAAATTATTTGGTACACTTAAATCTCAGCACAGTTCTGAGCATGTATGTCTGTAAGGTATTACATCTCTCTTCCATTTACAGATTGTCACACAGACTCTGGGACTCTAATTTCCTTTTTCAAATACAATAGTAGTAGATACAGAGCAAACCTAAGTGACAGAAGTGATACCCAAATAATGTAAACAATAGTGCAATGCTGGCTTTTATGCTGGTTTCATTTCTGTTGCTCTTTTAAAACACTGACCAAAAACAGTTGAGGCGAGAAAAGGTTTACTCAGTCTACACCTCTGGATACCAGTCCATCACTGAGGGAAGTCAAGGCAGGAACTTGAAGTCAGAACCCTTTACTAGTGCATACATCATTACCTCTGGCCAAGGGATTCACTTCGTAGTCAAGAAGTACAACAGGAGCCATGGAAGATGCTGCTCGCTGGCTCATAGACAAGCTTGGACTCAGGAAGCTTTTTACATAGTTCAAGACCACCTGCATAGAGAATAGTGCACCCAGGTGCGCTGGACCCTCCTACATTAATTAACAATCAAAATAACCCCCACAGGCACACAAAAGACCAATCTGATCTAAGCGATTTCTTGATTTCTCAAATGTGCTGTCCTCCCAGATGACTCTAGGCTGTGTCCAGTTGACAGTTAAAGGACAGGACAGCTTCTTTTCACTTCTTGTTAAAACTTACAACTCATTCAAGTTGTCCATTGTAAAATCTTTAGGTATCGGTTACCATTCTAGAAAACATATGAATCCCAGAATCAGAGAAAGTGCTGAAGTGCCAGATATGAATTCTTTGCACATGGTCATGGGAAAATATCATGAAGTGGAGACAAATGTGTCATTTAGAATCTGCTACAAAAATGTTGCTTAAGCAACAGTAGCTAATTCTTACTTTTAGTAGTTATGTTCTACAAAGCAATCATGAATACTTAAATGAGAAGGTACCTAATCATTATTCCTAAGAGAAATACAGGGCTAGGTTCCAGAGAAATATAATTCCCCATGCTCTCTTCTTCCATTTAATGCATTACAGGATTTAAAGGCTGTTTCTATGCAAACATCTTCTGTTGTTGAATCACTCACAATGAACCCAAGACTTGTAGCACCGATGCATGCATCTACAGCTTATTTAACTCCCATATTGTTTCTATACCAAATTGCTTATGTTTAGGGACACTTAACATGGCATGCTAGGGTCCATTTTACACAGTGAAATCACCATAAAAGAAGGCACAAGGATACGAAAAATGTGGCACTAAATAGAGCACAAAATAGACACTTGTTTACAAACATTAGGAAAACTGCAAGAAGGTAGAGAATAGCCTTGCTCCTTCTCATCTGGGAGTGTGTGCATCAAATGACTCATTTTTTTTCTTTTTGCTTCTTTATCCCGCCATTTGCAAATGATTGCAAAAGTGCTGCAAGATTTGTTCAGGATTTACAAATATATTTCAGAGAGTCGGCAAATTTGCACATGAGGTATTTGAATAACAAGGAGGAAGACTTCTCTCTACATTCCCTCACCCAGCAACTTCTGCAACTCATCCTCTGCATCCAAATCTCATTTAGCTCAAGGATCCTGAGCTCTAAAAATCCGAGTGCCTACATGCTCTGATACTGGACACATTTACAGCAGTTGTATAATATTCAAAGTTTTTCAAATTTTTTAAGCACCTTGTAATTTTGGATTAGGGAAGCTCACCAAAATCTAAGCACTTCCTGACATAAGCTCCATGGATGAGGGATATCAACCTGGACTTTGTCCCATTTTAAAGTCTCTGTATACTAAAAGGCTCTCCTGGGAGTCATAATCATCCAAGAAGATTGAGGAAGAGGGATGAAATTAAGTGTGCTATCCCAGAAGTGCCCTGGGGGAGTGCTGTTGTTAGGTGTCTTTCTGGTGATGCCTTCATGTAAAGTGTTCCTACCCTGCTCCTATCAGATGTTCACATATTGTTTAAAATTCCTCTCCATCCTAGGAACAGAAAGCTCTTTTTTCTTTTTCCCTTCTCTGAATAGATTTCATTGTTGAAAGAGGTGCAGTCTTTCATCTGGTAAAAGTTTCCTGAGACCAAATATAAAAGTTGTTAAGAATAGATTCTTTTGAACAAACATATGTCATCAAAGATACAGGGAGGTTCTGCTACTCTCAGAGTGCTTACACTTCAGTTCTCTTTGTATCTTTTATATAAGTGGGGGGAGCTGGAGGACGTGGCTAACCTGTCCTCTTGGCCTCCCTGAGATGGAGAGGTGTTTTCTAGAATGGTGGGACACCCCATAAGCCTTGTCAAAATCTGGCTCTGCCATCCATGAGAGTCAGAGTCAGCAACAGCCTGATCTTCCGTCATGATCATTAGTCACTTTTTTTCCCCATGTAATCTACACAGGCCATCATGGCGCAGCTACCACAGGAAGAGAAGGCAAAAATAGCTGAGCAGGTGGAGATATTCCACCAGGAAAAAAGCAAGCTGGACGCTGAAGTGGCCAAGTGGGACGACAGTGGTAATGATATCATTGTGCTGGCCAAGCAAATGTGCATGATCATGATGGAGATGACAGACTTCACGAGGTGAGGCTCGGAGACAGAGACGATTATTTTCTCATTAAACCCACATACACAGCACTGAATGCAAAAAAAGTATGCAAAATCCTACTGAAAAATTAAAATGCAAGGTGGTGCTTTTATAAATTTGCACATAGAAATCAGAATTATCTGTTTGGTCAAGCACAGATTCACTTCTGTAGTGATTATTGTTTTAATCATCTGTCTTCAGGCAGTCTTAAAACTGAACACCAGAGGCCCAGTAGCTCATCTCAGATCTGTGCTCTTCTAAAATGTATTTAAATATCATTTGGAAGATAAAGTGAATGATTTGTTAATTTCTCGTTGGAAGAATATGAGTGTGTGCATGTATGTATCTGATGGCCTTTAACACTAGCACGTGATCTAGACTAATTTGGGCATACATTTTTAACCTAATATATAAAGAATCAGGTACAAAAACCTAAAGGTCACTTAAGTTTAACAGGAAAATTAAAAATCATAAGAATGTTGTTTCCTCTCCCTCTGAGCAGCCATTTTGATAGATCAGGAAGCAGCAGGATTCTGTCAGAAGGCTTTTCTTCACCACAGGTGACTGTCACTTCTTCCATTGCCTTTGGTGTCTTCATGAGAGGTGGGTGACAACTCCCTCTGCTCTTCTTGGCCTTATAAAGAGCAATGTGAGGTAGAGCAAAGTTCAGGGAAAATATTTCTAAATTTGGGGTGAGAACATAAAATGATTTGGAGCAAGTCTTCTGCTTTATTTGCAAGGGGATGAAATAATAACAACTTCTGAGGAGGAAGCCCTGTCATTTAAGGCCCAGTCAGGGCCTGGATTTAATTTCTGTGAATGAATGTGTGTGTGTTGGGGGGTGCGTCAGTGCTGATGCATGTTATTACTGCTGTGAGCACCAAGCTAGCTGACCTCCAGGGATTCTCTTGTCTCTATCCCCATCTCACCATAGGTATGCTAAGATTACGAATGCATGCCACCATACTCAGCTTAATGTGGGTTCTGAGGGTCTGAACTCCATCCTCACACTGTGCAGTGAGTGCTTTATCCATTGAGCCAGAGCTCTAGTCCTGAAGTTAATTTCTGAGTTTGAATTTTGCTGTCAAATTCTGCTACTTCATGTTGTTTTATCTGCTTTTTTGTATGTTAGGATAAAATCTGAGCCAGAATTCATGCTATAACATTAGCTACTACTCTGACACATCAGATGCATACACATATGTACACATTTTTCCAAAAGGAAATAAACATATCATTCATTTCAGGATCTTTTTGACATGCATGCACAAAGATATTTTAATGCTTGAATATAGTATGTTGTTAAAACCATGTAAAATGTATAGTAATGTCAAGACATCACCTCATGGTGACATTTTGAATGGCTGTTGACTGTTTGTAATAAGGAAAGGCCATAACTGATTATAGGTTATAATAAAACACAGATGACTGTGTCATCTCCTTTACCCTTTACCTCTGGCAATTATATACTAATGACATTACATGGCTCCTTTTCCAAATCTTTCAAAATTGTTTTTGATTCCAGGAAAATGACGTCGTGTTTGAAATGTGACCTTAGAGAGATTTAAATGTCATCATGAATATTAGAAGTTCAAATTTGTACATTTGTTTAGTCTCTATTGAATTCACAAGTACATTTAACACACACATGCACACAAACACACAAATTATATCAGGAAAAAAGTCTGAGCCATTATTAAACTCTGGATTTCCTACAGGGGTGGTGGCTTCAGTCGCTGCTTCCTAAGGCATGTGATGACTTCATTTGCTTGCTTTTAGCATTTTATCAGTATTTCATCTGATGGATATTATGCAATCCATTAATAACATCACTGGAACAAATAATCTCATTAGTTTGGAGTGAATAATGAATCCAGTCACGTTGCTAGTTTAGATCAGGAGAACACTTTGTAATTCACATGATAACTGTGGTCAAGGAAGCTAAATTTATTCGAGGGGGGTCTTTTTTGATGATGTTGAATAAGTCAGACTTTTTATTAGTCAAATCATCACTTTAAAAGTGAAAAGAAGGCAGGTTTAATTTTGTAGAGAATTCACAAAATCATTTTTTGTGCTGATTTGAATAATGAAATGTCCAGTACGCTTCTAGTTACTACTTTCTGATGCATGATGAACTTGTGTGTGTATGTGTGTGTATGTATGTGTGTATATCTGTGTATGTGTGTCTGTGTCTGTGTATATATGTGTATATGTGTATGCATGTGTGGCATATGTATGTATGTGTGTGTGATGAACTTGTATGTATGTGTATGTGTGTATGTGTGGTGTGTATATGTGTGTGTGATGAATTTGTGCATGTGTGTGTGATGAACTTGTGTATGTGTATGTTGTGTGTGTATGTGTGTGTGTGCTTCTAAGGCAAGAGGAGGGGGACTGAGGTATGTACTGAATGTAGAACAACAGGGAAGAACTAAAAATCGCAGCCCGGAGACAGGGTTTTCCTTCTGCAGGCATCTGCAGCCTCATCCCTTGCAAAGCAGCAGTACAGTGCCTTCCTTTATCGCCTCTCACCAAAGGTTCTTTCATTATAATTGACCTTACATGTTCTCTTTTAAGGAAGAATAATTTCAGTTTCATATATCTAAGCCTTCCTAAGTGTCATTTTCTATTATTTAAAGTTTGTATACAGTTGATTAAAGACACTCAAGTGTTTAAAAGACATGTGGACCTAAACAGCCTCACATTTATTATCTCACATTTTTCTTACCTCACTGCCTAATTCATTAATTTGATTCCATCTTTTCAGTGAGATCCACTCCACTGTTATTCAAATAGAAGAGGCTCTGCCTCATTATTCTTGTCATAACTCCTTCATGAAGGATCAAACCTAGTACACCTCAAGTCTTTTTCCATCTTGGCTCCTGACTTTCATCTCATGGGCACAGGTACTTTTCCACAAAGAGTGAATTCATATTTCTCGTGTTCTTTAGAGAAGGAAATAGCCAGGCACCAATCTCGTGTCCCCCAGACAAGAGTAACTTAATAGCAAGGTGAAAATGCTTGCTTAAAATCTAGTGAAGTTGCTATCTTGAAAGTAAAAGGGAGGAGATGGGGCAGGGAGTGGGAAAAATTCTGGAAATGTAAAGCACTGAGCATTAAACTCACAACTCATGATTGGCCCTATAGTTATCACAATGTGCCTCTTTCAGGTTAGGTGATCAGTCCCTCTACTCAGTGGCTCTCAGCTGGTCTTTCAGAGTCAGTCCTTACCTTATCAGTCCAGGTCACAGGTGACCATTAAAGCAAACTCTCCAGTTCACTTGCACTGAAGTTTTTCCTCTCTCCTCAGCATCCCTCTTGGATTGGCTCTTCAGAAGCTGACCTGCTTCGCTCTTGCCAAGTTTAGTCGGTAGCTCAGTTCCATCATCTAAGCAGCTGGGATCTTGGACTCATGGTTCTGTGGTCCTGCCTGACTTCTCAATCATCTGGATTCATGAAGTTATTGTACTGTGAACATTCATATTACTTCATCTGCTGAGTCTTTTATTTCTTATCATGTGGGTATGATGTGTGGATGAACACATGGACACAAGTGGGCCACTGCAGGCCTGTGGGCATGACTGGGAAACTGAGGAATTTGTTCTCCCCTGCTGTGAGTTCCAGGCATGGAAATGAGGTCATTAGACACGAATGGCAGGCGCTTTGACGAACTGAGCCATCTCTTCAGAACTGGGGATTTCTTAAATTTTTTCTTTTTTCTGAGTCATGGTTCCAAAGAGGCTTTCATGACTCAATATATTTGTAAATATTCTTATTGAATTTCCTTATTTGATAGTTACATTTGATATCAACGAGTGAGCAATACTGAGAAGACTATAGAAAAATAAGCCTTTAAACTCAGTTAACCCTAGAATTTAAATTCTGAAAACAGAATATATTGTTCACAATGTCCTGAATATACTATTATTTCATATTAAAACTCACTACTTTTTCATAAAATACATGGAAATTACTTGGCAAATAGAAGCTCATGGTACTTTAGTAATATTTTCCCTGTTTCTTTTTTGGTATGACCATTGTTAGGAAAGTCTCCAAATATTGATTTTATGGAGAAACCAACTATGATTAAATGAGAGATGCTACAATATTCTGTGTAGTGGAGACAACTCTATTTCCAAGAAAACTAGAAACATGTTCCAGATTAGACAATAAGATGATTCCTGTAGGAATTATTTAAAAGGTTCCCCAAAACACCTTTTAAAACTCCTCAAATAGAAAATCTACTTTAAGAAACAAAAGATGATCATTTTGATACCAGGAACTAGGACTACCAGAAAAGTGCTTTGCTTCTGATTTGTAAGTCTTCTAATTTACCTAGACTATTATTTTTGTTCTGTTTTTATTCAGTTCCTGATTTAATGCTATGCAAATGACTGTAACTCATTTAGTTTTGTACTATCTGGTATAGGAGCCACTAACCAAATATGGCTCTTTAAATTGGTTTTGCTTGTGATATGCATCATAAAATTTACTATGTTAATAATTTTGTGAGTAGACAGTTTTACCCCATTAAATACATCTATTCTGGTGTGTGCCCATCATTGTCATCTGTCCACTGAGCATTTTTATCTTCCTTAAACAGGTATATGATACTAATTTCAGGCTAACCCTGCAGAACTCACTCTCCACAGTGCCTCTAAACCTCTGTGGATTTGACTACTCTAGGTACCACAGAGGTGAAATCATACACATTTGTCCTCTTCTTTAGATTAAACCACTGCTTCTTTTGATTAATGCTTTCAAAGTTCATCTACAAAGCCACATTCTCAAGAATGTCTTGACTCTTAGAGCTTTAAAGAAGGTCTTCATTTTGACACTGGGAACTAGGACCACGAGGACAATGTCTTTGTGGGTTTTGCTCCTAATTTGTAAGTCTTCTGAATTTCCTAGACTACTTTTTTGTGTGTGTATTTGGCTGTGTCTATAGTGCTTCTCATGGGTTCATGCCCATTGACAGGGTTTTAAGTCCAATTAGATGGCTGTTGGTTATCGCCAGATAAGAGTGCCCCTACTGTATCAATAGAGGTAGTGTGCTGTGCTGGTCATTATGGTTATTAGCTTTTAGGACTGAGTTGGATCATTGATTAATTTCCCTCCTTAGCAGCTTGCATAAGATCATCTAGCATTATGAAAGCTAAACTTCAAGTAGAAGAATTCCAGTTCATTTTCTACTCCATTGCTCCAAGTCCTGTATCTGAAGTAAGTCCTGTCTTCAGCATAGGGTCTTGTCTTCCTCCCATTCGACCTCCCTCCTCCCTCCCCAGTCCCAGCTCCCTCTTCATCTCCACCCTTTCCCCATTAACACCTGCCTCCCACCATCCCTCCTCTCCTGAGTTCCCTACCCCTCCACTACTCCCTGCATGCCCCCTCCTTACCCTCCTAGCCAAACACTGCACCTTTCCCCATCTCTTCCTTAACATCCCCCTTTTGTGGGTTCATTCATTTCCTTTACCTCTGCATATCTTTTCCATTTTCCTGGCTTCTGGTATTACATCAAGATCTAGACTCACATATAAAAGACTGGTGCTATAATCTGCAAATAGAACGTCTTTCGCTGGCTTTATTTTGCATTTGTGTTACTTCGCTTAGTTTAACACTCTTTAGTTCCATCCATTTACTTGCAAATTTCATCTTTTCTTCCTAAAAGTTGAAATTCATTGTTTAAAAGTACCAAAGGTTGATTATCTGTTTGTTAGGTGAGGGGCATTTAAGTTGTTTTCATTTCTCAGCTCTTATGAAGAAAACATTAACAAACATGGATGTACAGGTTATCTCTACTGTAGGATGAATAATTTGCGTATGTGCCAAGGATTGTTATAACCATTTTTATTTTGGAGAGAGTTCTCTACACTACTTTCCATAGTGATTGTATGAGTTTACAATTCCACCAGCTTTGAATGAGCATTCCCCTTTCTCCACTTCCTCAGCAGCATTTGATATCTTTTGTTCTACTGACCTTAGCCAGTCTGACTGGGATGAGATGGAACCTTAAGGTGTTTTTTTTAATCTGCATTTCTCTATTTATTAAGGATGTTGAGCACTTTTCTAAGGTGTTTCTTTGTCATTTTCTTTATTTCTTCATCTGAGAACTCTCTGCCAGATGTATAGCCATCTTTTTGTTAGGTCATTTATATTCTTGTTTGCTTTTTGAGTGTTTTGTATGTTCGGGATGTTAATCTTCTATCTCATGTGTAGCTGGTAGATATTTCCTCCCCCTCACTGGGTTTCATCTTCCTTCCTTGGCTGTTTCTTCTGCTGTACAGAACTTGGTAGCCTAATGAGGCCCCACTTATTGACTGTTGACCTTAATACCTGAGCTGCTGATGTCCAATTTAGAAAGTCTTTTCATATGCCTATTTCTTGGAGAATACTGCCTACATTTTCTTCTAGTAGTTTCAGAGTTTCATGTTTTTTATTGAAATATTTGATCCACTTGACATTGACTTTTGTGCAAGGTCAAAGATAAGGGTCCAGTTTCATTCTTCTACAGGTGGATATCCAGTTTTTCCAACACCATTTATTGAAGATGATGTCTTTCCTTCACTGCCTGTTCTAGGCAGCTTTGTCAAACATCAGGTGGCTGAAATTGCATGTACTTATGATTGGGTCTTCTATTGGGTTCCATTAATCTATATGACTATTTTTGTACCAGTGTTATGCTGCTTTTATGACTATAGCTCTGTAATATAATCTGAAATCTGGTATGGTGATCCCACAATGTTCTTCTTGCTGGATTGCTTTGGCCACCCAGAGTCATTTGTGATTCCATATGAATTCCAGGATGATTTTTTTCTAGCTCTGTGAAGAATATTGTGGGTACTTTGTTTGGCACCGCATTGAATCTATAGATTTCTTTTGGTAAGATGGTTGTTTTCATAATGTTGATCTTACCAATGCAGGAGCATGGAGGGTCTTTCCATCTCCTGGAGTCTTCCTCTATCTGTTTCTTTAAAGATTTGAAAATTTCTTTGTAGAGATCTTTAATGTCTTTGTTTAAGTTTATTCCTAAATATTTTTTCCAGGGTTTGTGAATGGGGTTTCCTTGCATGTTGCTTGTGATTGCTTGTTATTAATATTTACAACACTTACTTGTTTCTTAGAGCCATTTGCTTGGAACATTTTTTCCCATTCTTTTACTCTAAAGTAGTAGCTATCCTTAAAGGTAAAATGAGTTTCTTGATGACAATAAAAAGACGGATTTTCTTTCTTAATCCATTATGCTAGCCTGAGTCTTTTGAGAGGGGAGTAAATTCCATTGATATTTAGTGTTATTACTGGAAGATGTGTATCGGATACTCTCATTTTAATATCTTTATGTTTGTGAACCTATTTGGTATTTCTTTATTATAGCTTTGTTTTCTTTCTGTAGCTTCTCAGGTGTATTCGTTTCTATTTTCAGTCCTTTGTATTGCTTTGAATATTCACTGTAGCTCTGGTTTGATGCACATGAATTCTTCAGCCTTTTTGTGTCATGAAATTTCCCATTCCCCTCCAGCCACAGTAGATAATTTTGCTGGATAAAGTATTCTAGGTTGACATCCATGGTCATTTAGAACTGGGAATACTTTGGTCCAGGCTCTATGGGCTTTCATAGTTTGCATTGAAAAATCAGCTGTAATTTTGATGGGTTTTTCTTTATATGTAATTTGTTTTTTTCAACCATCTTTCAGTATCTTCTTTTGTTCTGTATATTTATTGTATTTACTATGATACTCTATGGGGAGTTTCTGCTCTGGTCATGACTAATTGATGTTCTCTGTGCTTCTTGGATCTCTGTAGGTAAGTCTTTCCTTAATTTAAGGAAGTCTTCTCTAATCCTGTTGAAGATCTGTTCAATGACATAGGCTTGAGATTCTTCTCCTTCCTGTGTGAGTATAATTTGGATATTCATCTTTTCATGTTGTCCCTCATTTCCTGTATATTTCATTCTGGTGTTTTATTAAACTTTATATAGTCTTTCCTTAAGGGGTGCAGATCACAGATCTTGCACTTTGTCATCTAGTCTTGGGATTCTGCTTTGCATTTCATTCATTCTGCCTGTGAGGCTTTTTCCCTTTGTTTCCAATTGGCTTGTTGAGTTT
The DNA here is from genome assembly GCA_035773235.1 of Eospalax fontanierii. Classification (NCBI taxonomy): domain Eukaryota; kingdom Metazoa; phylum Chordata; class Mammalia; order Rodentia; family Spalacidae; genus Eospalax; species Eospalax fontanierii. Next base: position 43,888,321 of record CM069547.1, on the reverse strand, counting down.
TTCAAATTTGTGTTCATTTCTCTGTTTTTATCTCTTTTGTGAATTAACTTTTGAAGTCATTAATTTTTTTTGATATTTCATTAAACCACATTGTATATTCTTGGGCTTCCTTCACAAGTTTATACCTATCTTCTTTGAGTTCTTTGATTTGTCTATTTTTCTTTCCAGTTTTTTGACCTCATTTATGATTGTTCTATAGCATTCTGCATTCTGAGGTGCCTCCAGGTGGTTCTCATTGTTGTGCACTTCTGTAGGACTAGTGGGTCTTGTGGGGATATAGTCCCTTGGTTTTTTATATTATTTATGTTTTTGCACTGCTGTTTGTTGGTTATATTTCTGGCAGAAATTTCTGTTCTGCTTTTGTTTAATTGAATCCTGGTTCAATGTATATTGTTTATATAGCTTGGTTGAGGAGTCCAAGGTGGGCAGGTCTTTCTGCAGATCAGGAGTCAGGAATTGGAGTGGGAAGTAGATGAGGAGGAACTTAACAATCTGTGCTTGGGGGTTTTAGCAAGTCTAGGTTAGGAAGCTAGTCCAGAGAGCTGAGGCAGAGGAATTGGAACAGTCCTGGCTCCGGGGCTTGCAGGAGACAGGGTGGGAGTAGTCGAGAGGAATGAATTAGAGATACAGTTGGCAGGACCTGGCTTACCAGAGTTCTAGGGGGGCAGGTCTGTCCTGCAGATCAGGAGTCAGGGAAGATGGGGTAGAGGTCACCTGAGGAGAGATTTAGCAATTTATGCTTCAGGGTTTAGCTACTCTGGGTTAGGAAGCTAGTCTAGACATCTGAGGCAGAGGAATTGGAGCTGACCTGGGTATGAGACTGGCAGAGGACAACTTGATTGATATGATAATGGACATTTGGGTTCCTTCTGTCTTTTGTGTATTGTAATTATACTTCTCAAAGTGTGTTTTACAAATATTTCTTCAAGTCTCTGCTGAAAGAGGAATTGGAGGATCTTATAGTAACTGTACTTTTAAAACTCTGCATCATCATCACACCATTTTTTGTGGTATCTATATCACTTTACAGTTTCACCAGCAATGTATAATACTTCGACTTCCTCCTTACAGAAGACTTGTCTGTATTCTTGGTGGGAGCCAAACTAATAGGTATGAAGTAGACGTTATTGTCGCTATGATTTTCATTTCCCCAATGACTGACCAGGGGTAGTGGCAGTGGACATGTTTTCTTATGCTTGTTAGTCATTATGTGTCCCCTTTGGAGAGATGTCTAGTCCAGATTTTTAACATTTTTCATTTAATACTTTTACTATTCAGTTGTCAGAGACCCCTACATAGTCTATTAATATCTTATCAAAGATTATAATTTGCAAATATTTCCCTCGTTTTGTGAGTTTTATTTTCACTTTGTATTGATAGTGTACTTCAATGATAAAAGTTTTTAATTTCTCAATCTTTTTTAATTTTTAATTTTTTAAAAGTTTGGTTACTTGTTCTTTTGTTGTTATAGTCAAGAAACTGCTATCAACTCAACATCATGAACTTTACCCTTCATTTTTTCTGAGGGTTTATACTCTAACTTTATGTTTTGGTCTATGATTAATTTTAAGTTTTTTAATATTGTGTATTATAAGATTCATTTATTTGCAAGTGAATACAAACATTTTCTATCTCAATAACTGAACACACTCCTTCATTGACTAGCTTTAGTACCCTGTAGGAAACATTTGATCCTATATGTAAGGATCTATTTCTGAATTCTATTCCATTTATCCACATTTCTGTCTTTGTGTCAATTTTACACTCTTTTGATTACTGTAACTTTATAGGACACATTTAAAACTTATTTATTTTATATGTATATGTGAGTACATGTATGTATATATACGCACTCCATGCAGTGTCCAAAGAAGTTAAAACAGGGCATGAGATCCCCTGGAACCGAATGTACAAGTAGTTGTGAGCAACTCTGTCTGTGTGCTTGGGATCAAGCCTGGGTCCTCTGCAAGAGCAGCAAGTTCTCATAACCATTGAGTTATCTTTTCATCCTCTCATACGAATTTTTAAAAATCAGAAACTATGAAGCCTTTGATTATTGGATTTCCTGGCAGATGAGGTTCTTGGTGAATTTTAGTATATATTTTTCTGTCTTGGCAAAATATGTCACTGGAATTTCAATAGGGACTGCTGCACATCTGTAGATCTAGTGAATATTGACATCTTAAGACAAAGTCATTCACTTCACCTACCTGAGATGACTTCCATGTATTTGAACCATCCTCAGTTTTCCCCAGCAATATCTTATAGCACTGAGCACGCTGTCCTGTGCCTCTCTGGTTATGTTTGCTCTTATTCATTGGATGATGTTGTGAGTGGATTTTTCTCTCTTTTCTCAGTTAAAGATGGAGCCCAAAGCCTTGTTCATATTAGGCAGGTACTCTAGCACTGAGCTATATGCAATTCTGAGTTATTCTCTTGATTCCCCTTTAGGATTGTTTGTTGTTAATGTCAGTAAATACATTTGCAGTTCATTGTGACTCGGAATGCAAAGGTTTTCACCCTGTTTCTTGCCCAAGTATTGTTTGGGTGTATTACTTAATTTTTAGCTCTTAGTCCTACTTGAGTTTCAATTCTCAAGTACAAATATGAGTATATCATTAAAACATTTATTTGGATGATTTTATGACCCCTCATTTTACCACAGGTATCACATCAGAGTAAAAATGTACAAGAGATTTTCTGAGATCTGCAAGTTACAAAGAAATATACAGTAACAGCAATATTTTTTAAAGGATGGCAGATTCTGAATTTAAGCTTTCCTTTAATAATGGAGAAAAGAATACAACAAAAAGGATGGATGCTAGAGATGATAATAAAAACATTGTCACAGAATCTTGATGAGATCAAGATTCTGTAAAATTCATGTGAAATCACTATTCATTTCTTAAAAATCTTAAGAAATGAAAAATTAATATACTTTTTGGAAGACAGTATGTCTAGAGCTAAATGAAATACCTTAAATTTAGACTTTCCCTAGAAGTGTGTTTCAACAGTAATATCAGCCTAGTCAATTTTACTTTCAGTGACTAAAGAAGAAAAAATTAGAAAATGAGCACTAGTTGAGATGTAGAGCAGAATGCACTTCCACTTTTGTCTTCCGTTTTGTAAAATAATATTATATAACAGTTGTATACACTTAGTAGAACCCAATGCTGTGTGAATAAACCACCATTGAGTAGCTCTGCCCAGTGCCTCCCTACATTGTAAGGATAGGAATGCAATTTTGTAACCTTAAAAAAATACATTTTTTTAATGTGCATAAGGAAGGAGACCAGGACCAGTAGCAACACTGCAGCATTTACATAAATATATTTCATCTATTTTTATTTATCACTCAAGAAATTGGAAAGAAAAGTTATTTTGTTTAATGGTCTAAAGGGCAGAAAATGTCCCCTCCCTCTATAATCAGTATTTATAATTAAACAGGTTGAGAAATTTAATGTTGAACCACTTACCTAGTTGAAACCTGAATATGAAAATATGGAGGTTCTGCAAGCCTATAACCATAGTTTGGTGTAACGCTTCACCATGAATACCAAAAGCACAGTGTACGTGCATCAGGAATTTTAAATTTCTGAAATTCTATCCAAATATCCCTTGGCTATGTTCAAGAAATAAATGTTTCTTAAAATGCCATAGAATCAACACAACAGCATCTAATATCACCTAGGAGAGAGGCTTCTGGACACACTTGTGAGGAATGATCAAGACTAAAGTTAGACAGTGTGTGCAGGGATTATCTTGATTGCATTAATTGATGTGGGAATAGTCATCATAACTGATTTTGGGACCATTCCCTGGGCAGGGTTTTCTGAACTGTATTAAATAGAGAAAGGAAACCGAGCACCAGCACATTCATCCCTCTCTGCTTCCTTGACTGTGGATACCCCATGACCAGCTTCCTCAAGCTTCCGGAGCCTTGTCTTCCCTATCATGATGAACTGTACCTTTGAACTGTAGTCAGAATAGACCCTTTCTCCATTAAATTTCTTTAGTAATATTTTGTTAGAGTAACAGGAAGAGTAAGGCAATAAACTAAATTATCTTATTTGGCCAATTTAATTGTTCTCTAAAATAGAAATGAACTAGAAATGATACTTGTTAGGGTTGTCATAAAGACAAATAACAAATGTGAATGAGAGAATCACACACATGAAACCACTAGGTACTAAACTCGCATTGCTCTTGTTAATGGAGAACTCTTAAAAAACATAGAAATGAATGGAAGGATGAATGTGAATATGCATATGAAATTATTAGGAAATATTCTCTAAAATATGGAAAAGCAGTGGACTATCAACTAGAAAAATGATGGAGTAAATTAAAGCAACAGTGAAAATTCCACCCAGAGGGCCCAACCACATCAACTATGTAACTATCATCTTGGACCAAGGATATAGTAGCTTGGTCATTTTCCAGACATGGAATGGATTTCTAATTGTGTTGCATATGTTATTTCAGAGGCAAAGGCCCGTTGAAAAATACATCCGATGTCATCAATGCTGCCAAGAAGATTGCAGAAGCAGGCTCTCGAATGGACAAATTAGCTCGTGCAGTGGCTGATCAGGTAATACAAGAGAAATAGTGGGCATTAATTAGCACAGGAGTTCTGGGATCAGTTTTATGGACCTTAACAAAGGCCTCTGCAGAATGATTTTGTACAGTCTCTAATATTTTACAAACTCTCTGCTGCTGAGGCTGAGCTTACAGCAACGGTGGACTTAATACATAAAACACTCTTAAAGGCTTGCCACCAACGCCTACTGAAAAAGGACAGCATCAACTAATCAGAACATGTAGTCAATAAAGAGTCAAACAGGTTTTCCCAACCGTCGCCATTCAGAAAGCTAATTATACTGCATACTGAGGGCAAAACCAGACTTTATTCTGAGTGAAATGTCAACAGTGGGTAGGAGACCACCAAAGGAATGCAGACCTGAAAGAAATGAAGAACAATTTGGGCAATTGGAGAAAGCATCATTTATACATGAAATACACATCGATGTATATTTAAGTATTTTTTTCATTTCAAGAGGAAATGAACCATTTCAAAAGGAGTGTATTTAAAAATAAAGTAAGCTTCTAAACTAAAAATATATATGCTCTCATTTATATAGAAACAGTTTAATGAACAGGAGCTTGTTTATGAGATTACAACAAATGGATGCTGCTTTCTGAAGAGCTTGAAAGATTTAGGACTGATTTCTTTGGAGAGACCCCTAGTTTTTATTTTAGAGTCAGAGCGCCTAATTAGAGTTTGTTCTCCCAGGTCGTTTAATATCAGGACTTCTCTACTTATCACTTTCTATCTTGAACATCTCAGCCTTAAAGTCAATACCACATATTCTCACCTTAGAAAGGCTAAGATGATTAAACTATTAGCAAAGAATTTGCAACCACAGCAGAAGATTCTTGGTTTAGGCTTTTAAATTTTTTTCAATGAATTTTTAAGATAATTTTGATTGAATTTTTGTGTATTTCATACAGAATATCTCAATCTTAATCACCTTTATATCCCCTTTCTCATTGGCACTCTCCGGGAGCCCCCCACACTGGAATTCTATTAAGGCCTTTTGTGTCAAGTTAGTGTACCCAGACATTCTTCAGTGCAAATTCATCCACTGAGATCTAGTCAGCCAATCCAGAGTCCCTTGCATTAAGAAGATCATCTCTTCCTCACCCAACAGTAATTAGCTGCCAATATTTCTTCAGTGGAGATGGGTCTGCGGTCCTTTTTCCCAGTTCCATGCGCAGTTTTTGTCTTCTTGAGTTTGCATGGATCTTGAGCATACTGACATATTTGCTGTAGGTTAATGTGAGCAGAGTCTCAGGAGCTTGTAGAATTCTATTGCCATTGGGTCATGCACTTCCTCTCTGGCTCTCACAGTCTTTCTGCCCTGTCTTTTGCAATGGTCTCTGAGCCTTGGATGAGTGAAGCTTAATATAGGAGTCCTGTCTAAAGACCCACACTCTGCAGACTTTTAATCTTCACTCTTTTGGCCATTTGTGAACTTTTGTATTCCTGACCCCATGTTGCATGAGAGAGTGTCATTACGAGAATAGAGATTCATTCATTCTGGTAGTGTCCTCTTACTCTTTGTTCTAGGTTCCATGAGCCTTAGGTGTCGAGATTGCATTGTAGATGTACCTCTTAGGCTTGGACGATTCACAGGGAATGTCTGTGCATCATTTATTCGGAGTCTGTGTTACTTGCCATAGTATAACAGTTTCTAGTTCCATCCATTTACCTGAAAATTTCATGGTTTTGACTCTTTTTTACCACTAAGAAGAACTCCATTGTGCAAATGTAACACATTTCCATTATCCACTCATACATTGAGGCACACTTACGTTGCTTTTAGCACTTACTTCGCATGAAATGTGCAACCACAAGCATGGATGTACAAGCATCTCTGCAATAGAACGCGTCTTTGGGTATATGTCAAGGAGTAGCAGAACTGGATCAAATGGTAGGCTCAATTTTAGTTTTTCTAAAATTTAATTTATTATTTTTATTTTGTGTGTTTGAGTGCATTACCTGCATATGTGCAAGTGCACCTGTGTTGTACAATTCCCACAGAGGCCAGAAGAGTGTATCAGATCCCCTGGAACTGGAGTTAGGGTTAATTAGCAGCTGCCATGTGGGTGCTGACGATCAAACCCAGGCCCTGAACAAGAGCAGCCAGTGCTTCTGACCGCTTAGCCATCTCTACAGCACCACGTTTTTAGTTTTGTAAGAATTCTCCACATTGCTTTCTGCAGGAGCTGCATGCCAGCGATGAATGAGCATTCACCTTTCCCCACATCCTCTCCAGCATTTGGTATTATTGTTCTCTTGATCTTAGCCAGTCTGACTCAGTTACGATGAAATCTCAAAGTGGTTTTGATGTGTATTTCCCTAATTACCAGCAATGCTGACCACTTTTAAAGATGTATCTTAACATTTTTATTACTTCTCTGCTCAGATCCTCAGTCTATCTTTAATTGCATCTCTTGTTTCCTTGATTGATTCTTTGTTTTTGTATTCTTTATATATTCTGGATGTTTTTATAACTATAATTCTGTAATATTCTGAATTTCATGATAATAGCATTGAGTATTCAGGATTGCTTTGCAGTCCTGGGTCTTTTCTTTCTGTTTGAATTTTAGCATGGATTTTTCTATTTCTGTGAAGAATGTCATGAGCATTTTGATTGCAATTGCATTGAATCTGAATCTGGAAATTGTTTTTTCTTCACATACATTATACTAATCCATGAGCATGGGAGGTCTTTCAGTCTGTGTTGTCTTCAATCTCTTTCTTCCAATGTTTGAAGTTTTCATTGAATAAATCTTTAACTTCTTTGGTTACATTCATTCCAAGATTTGTTTTGAAGCTATTGTGATTAGAAAGGTTTCCCTGAACTTATTTTTTTTAATTGCTTGTTATTTATATATAGAAAGGGTTCTGATTTTTGTAGATTGATTTTGTAACCAGACAATTTGCTGAAAGTGTTGCTTATATCTAGAAGTATACTGGTCCAGTTCTTGGGATCTCTTATGCATATCATATCATTGGCAAATAGGAGTAATTTGACCACTTCCAATTAGTACCCCTTTATTTTCCTTTGTTGTCATATTTCTCTAGTAAGAATTTCAAGCTATTGAAAAGGAGTGGGGATAGTGGCTTGTTTGTTTCCTGATTTTAATAGGAATGCTTCAAGTTTTTCCTCATTTAGAATGATATTAGTTGTAGGTTTGTTATATATAATCTTGTATGTTTCCTCTAGTACAATCCCCGCTAGTATTTTTATTATGAATTCATGTTTGATTTTTTGTCAAAAGCCTGTGTCATGCAATGCCCATGGAGGTCATAAGTAGTTCTCAGATCCTCTGGAACTGCAGATACAGTTGTTAGCCGCTATGTGGGTTTTGAGAATCATACCCAGGTCCTCTGGAAGAGCAGTCAGTGCTTTTAATCACTGAGCCATCTTTTCAATACCAACCATGTAATTTTGTCTTTGAGTCCATTTATATGTTTTATTACATTTACTGACATATATATGTTGAATATATATGTCAATAAATTTAAAATATATCGCTGCATCTCTACAATAAACCCTACTTCACCATGGTGGATGACTTTTTTGATGTAAGTCTCTGTGCAATTTGTGAATATTTTGCTGAGAATTTTTGGATCTATGTTCATAAAGTATATGGGCTTATAGTTTGTCTTTTTGGGTTTTTGCTGTGTATTTTCTTGGTTTTGAAATTGGAGAAATGCTGGCATCATGTGCAGAGATTGGGGGTTCTCCCTATGTTTCTATCTTTTAATAATTTAAGTAATATTGGCTGTAGATCTTTGAATTTTTGGCAAATTCTGCTGTGAGTCCATCTGAGCCTGGGCTTTTTTAATCAGGAGACTGTGTAAAACTGTTTCAGTTTCCTTACTTATTATGGGTCTCTTTAAGCTGTTGATCTCTCCTTGGTGTAACTTTTGTGATTTCCATGAATACAGGCATTCTTTTAGATTTTCAAATTTAATAAAGCAATACAGTCCATTTGATATAAAATACATTTAATTCAGATGTTTCTTTGTTTATTCTTTGTCCAACTGTCTTTTCATTTGGAGACAGTGAGGTATTGAAGTTACCAACAGAAGTGTGATTAATCTTCAAGTGATGTTTTTATGAAATTGGCTGCACCAGAGTTTGGTGCATATATTTTCTTCTTTTCAGTTTGCCTCTTTATCAGATTGACGTGACCTTCTTTATCTTTTCTGATTAATTTGAAGTCTATTTTGTTAGATATTAGAATTGCAATTCCTGCTTTATTAGTGCCATTTGCTTGTGATATTTTTTTTTATCCTTTCAATCTAAGGTAGTGAGATTCTTGTGCCTTTTTTCACTGGTGAGTTGAGGCCATAGACAAAGTTATTATTGAAAGATATGTATTGTTTACTGTCTTTTAAATTTTTGTCTGTGTTCTTGGTCCTATTTTGTGTTCTCCATAGTTATGAGTCATGTGTTCTTTTTCTGTGGCCTTTTGTGCATGGTCATTTCTTTCTCAGTCCTTTGCATTGCTTCAAGGATGAATATTTTGTGAGCATAAATATTTTATTTCATATCATGGAAGATTTTTCCCTTTTGATTGTGATAGGCAGTTATGCTGGGCAAAGTATCTGAGTTGGCATCTATGATCATTTAAAACTTGGAATGCTTTGCTTCGGGCTCTTCTGGCTTTTATAGTTTGTATTGAAAGATCAGTTATACTTCTAAGAGATTTTCCTTTGTATATCAATTATTGTTTTTCTCTTGCAGGTTTCAGTGCCTCTTCTGTGTTCTGTACATTTAATATGTTTTATATGATATGCAGTGGGAAATTTCTCTTCTAATCTTGTCTATTTAGAGTTTTATGTGTTTCTTGTATCTGTGCAGATATGCCTTTCCTTAATTTAAGGAAATGTTTTTTTCTATATTCTTCTTGACGATCTGGTCAATGACATTGACCTGGGAATCTTTTCCTTCATCTATGCCTATAATGCATAGATTTTCTCTTTTATAATTTCCACATTTCCAGCATAATCCATTCCTGTGATTAAAAAATAAATAAAGCAATTCATGTCTTTTTTCTGAGTGGCCCAATTCTTCAATGTTATCGTCCAGCTTTGATATTTTTTACAATTCTTCCATTCTGTTGGTGAGGCTTTCTCCTGTCATTTCAACTTGGTTTACTGCATTTTCTTCAATATTTCTCTCTCTTTCATGAATTCATTTTTCAAATCCTGTATTGCCTTTGTCATTTCTTCCATCCATATATTTTATTTCTTGAGCTTCTAGCTAGAGCTTATCCCTGTAATCTTTGAGTTATTTAAGTTGGTTGTATGTTTTTAAATTTATAATTGTTCTTTAAATTTTGTGTCCTGGTGTTCCTCTAAGTGTTCTCATTTTAGAACACTTCTATTAGACTGGTGGGGTTCAGTGGGGAAATATTATCTTGCTTTTTCTTTCTTTTTCATTGTGGTCTGGGCATGTGTAGTTATTTTGTTGCTTATATATCTGATATGAAACTCAAGCCTGCCTTTATTGAGTTTAAGTTTAATTCTAATTATATTGTTGATGAAGCATGAATAGTTCATCCAGGAATCAGGTTCTCTCTTTTGACTTTTTATTGGAGGCACTGGATGGATCCAGGCAGGCTAGTCTGGAGCACTCCAGAAAGGTAAAGGAGCCTAGGCTCAAAGTCAAGATGATGGATATCAAGCTGGGCCAGTTTTAACTAGTTAAGCAAAGAAGGTGTGATCAACTGGGACTGGACTCATGAGAGGAATGGTGACCCCTCATGATTGAATTTGGCTATTTCTCCCAACTAGTCAGGTACTCTCAGCCCTCTTGGGACAAGCCCAAGGACCAAGGAGAGCTATTTGGAACAGGATAGGTTGGTTCTTACTAGCTAGCTGAAACGGCTTCCATATTCCTATTTTAATTATATTTACATGGCTCATATGATGGAATGATTTTACTTTGAATTGCTTGGGCTATCTCATTGAATATTATACTAACTTGAGAAATTGCCATCATTTTAACAGTTGAAGACTGAACTACTGCTACGGTTGATTTTAGAGTTCTATTAACTGCCAGACTTCAGAGCATAAATTGAACTGCTTGCTATAAACTTACTGTAAATATTTTGAGTTCACATAACAAAGAACACCCATTTGGGAACATAAGACCAATTGTAGTCACCAACCAGAAGAGAAAGCCCACAGCCTTGTCTGCCAATGTGGAAAGATTCTGGGATGTGTGGGACTGCCAGAAATAGATAACTGATTCTGCAAGTCTTCTCAGGAAGGATTTTTCTGGGAATGGAACTGAGTGGCATTTGAATGGGTTTTCTATATATACTGAGTGTATGAGGCTGAAAATATTTCTCAATTCATTAGGTCCCTGTGGTCATTTATTCCAGTTGTGACACATACTTTTGTTCGTATGGATCTTTAACAGTATAACATAATGCAAATCCCAATATGGTTTTGAGACCTGACAAACATAACATCAGCACATACATACACATGTATGCAGATACAAACACACTTACACACAACCAATCTGAGGAGTCTAGATTTTTAAAGTAATCTTGTGAAAATTAAACCTAACTCTCTTTCTGGTATGTTTGCTGCCATTACCTGTAAAATACTTCCAAATACTTGTTATTATTTTCTCCAAACAGGCATGTCTTTCTCAGATTTTGTGTCTGTTTCAAACTAGGGTTTCTTTTAATTGGCCTGTCCTATCTTTTTAAAATATCATTTTAGCTGCTTTAATTTAAATAATAGAACAGAGTATTTCCAAAAGTGGATTAGTTGTTTTTATTTCCCTGAAAATATTTTATGATAATTATATAATTATGATATGCAACAATACAAATACTTTATGGACTACTGAGTTTTTAATTATTCTTTCATTGAGATAGAACTCTCAGTTTAATTTCCTGCAAGGTATATGTATCAAAGGCCTTGTCAGCCCTCTGAAGAGATATCAGTTTAAAGTTAATTCCTTCCAGTGTATGGGTCTCTGCAGTAGGATAAATACTGCAGTAATAAGTACTTGTAGCAAACTAAAAACAGTCCCCATGGGATTCTTTCTTGATAAATGCATTTCATGAAAAAATTGTGAGTTGGTGTTATACATAAAGTAATGTCTTTATTATTTACTCATTAGCTGATTATGTCAAAGTACCAGCTCCATGATGTTAATGAAAGAATTACCCTACCTTAACTTGAGAGAAAATTATCTCACAGTCCTCCCCCCTTACTCTTGTTCTGTGGTGTCTGTTTTCTGGTAGGTGCAAAGGCTTGAACACAGGCCCTTGTGCATGGGAGATGTGCATTTCACTAGCTTCAATACCTTAGCCCATATTTTAAGGAGGATACTTTAAGTTCAGTTCTTGATTCTTATGTCTTACAGTATTTCATCAAAAATTTGAGGAATATGTGTCCTTTACAAAAACAAACAAACAAACAAACAAACAAAAAAACACCAAGCTCAATCTGAACATTTGATAGCAACAAAATTATATTTCAGTTACTTGGCAGCCATTGGTATTGAAGCCTTTAGAGAGACGGAATGTACCCACTTAAGTCACAATAAGAGTCGGTCTCCAAGGTGAGAACTGATTGATGCAGTGAATGGCCCTGTTGTCACCCTTACGAGATATTTCAACTGGGTAAATATAGAGTCTATCACATCTTCCTCTTACAATGGTCACAAACCATTTCTGAGTCCCTTATTAAAGAAAGTTTAGTGTGTTGCTAAAAGCATTGGTGACTGTGAAAAATCTATAAGGGATGCAGAATTCTAGTGAATTAGGCATTTATTGGAAAATCAAAAGAAACAAACCTATGTTCTGTCTAACTAATTGAATTGTAACTGTCTTCTGTGCTGTGGCATAGATTATCACTAGACTTCTAGTAACCACTGCTTTATATCCCTTTCATTTTATGTGGTGAAAGTTGTATGATATTTTTCTTTAGAGTTTGGGGTGAGTTTGATAGGGTAGGGAATGGAAGGATAGGCTGAAGATGGAGTTTGAGAAGGGATAGGTTACAGGAAAGACTTTTGGAAAGAGTGATGTAATAGCTAACTTAGCAGCTTCCTACAGTAGATGCAGACACAAAATAGAAGGTTTAAGTGCAGTTACCCTGTAACAGTAGGTCAGCAGCACTACTGGATGCCACATGGCAGCAAATGTAAAGCCCAGTGTCAGAAATGGACTCCCTCTTCTGGAGTGGTTTACCACAGAGATCCCATAGGTTCTCAAAACATATTGCCCATTGTCCTTGATTATTCACCAGAACCTGATGGTAAGACCCTACTGCTGAAGACATTATATACCCAGGTTGCAGAAGAAGCAAGGAAAAATCAAGGTAGGACTGACTCCAAAGCTTCATCTCTGCTGGTTACCTTCCATAGTACTAGAAGGTTCTATGCCTATTACTGGCAGAGAAAGGTAATCATTAACCTTAACTAGTTGTGAATCCTGTCAATTTATAGTTATAGCTGGCTTGGCAAAATATACCCACTGATGCAATAGTGGCATTAATGATATGAGAGTAACCATCACCTTATAATTGGATTTAAGCCCTGCTTCACAAGATGGATTTCATACCTGATGCTGTTATCAGGGTCAAGAACTTGTGATTAGGCAGGGCATAGTCTATAGGAATGAACCACCATCATTCTGCTTAATACATAGAATATTAAACTGACTCCTAATAGCTTATTGTTTATACCCATAGATTAGTGCATGTCTCAGCTCTCAGCACAGGATCTTCTTTGCAGCAGATAGTGGTTAACACAGAGACCCACAACTGGTTAGTGTGGAAAGAATAAGAGATTACACTACTTAGCTCTAAATGGGAACCCACGCTCTCCTCCCAAGGCTGACTAAGGAAGATGGAGTAGAAAAAACTGTCGTCTGGACACCGCAGGGTAGTTGTGCATATGAACCCACAGCATTTATGACAGCATGCATTAGATCTGTGCAAACTCAAACCAGACAGGGGCCCAGCATGGGTGGCAGCGATTGGCAGGAAGTCCAGCTGTAGCTGAGAGTCTGCTGGCAGTTAATAGATGATGGGAGAGAGAGGGTCAGTTTTCCTCCCTGGTGTCATGCCTGGGAGGCTGGCCAGAATGCAAGGGATTGCTCCACGTTCAAGAGCATTTGAGAAATATACGTTAAATTTAAATAAACGGTTTTAAAAGGACAAATAATACCAGAGGGCATTAAGCTGGAGTCAGTCAGGTGGGGAAAGAGAGGGTAGCAAGTATAAACATGATCAAAACACTTTGTGTGAAATTTCCTTATCAGAACTCGCATCTAGGGATATCTGAGTACATAAACTCAGCTTGAGAATGCATGATGTGGGCAGAACAGGTGGTGCAGGGAGAAGGAAAGCTACAGATGATTAAGATGTACTGTACGAAATCTGCAAAATTCAAATAGAAATATATTTTTCAAATGTATTTACAAAAGAAAAAAGTTTTTGAATATAATTCATAAACTGTCAAGAACAGACATCCCAATAAGACTATGTAGCTCATGTTCAGTAACCTTTCTTTAACTTTAAAATATAATTTTATGTGTTCTTCATTATTTTTAAAGCTTTTTGAAATTGCATACATGAATACAGTGTATTTTGGTCAGATCTACACCTTCTCCCTCACTTCCAACTCCTCCTGTGTCTCCTCCTTCTCAATTGCAGTCCATCATCATTATCTCCTATTATTATTATTAATTATCATTATCATTATTTGAACACATATATCGCATTCTGAGTCCAGTTAATGTTGTTCATATTCCCTGAGGCATGGACAACCGCCAGGGGTTCACTCTTGAAGAAAACTAATTTTCCTTCTTCAGCAGCTCTCAGCGTCCTGTATCTCCTCAACTAGGCCTTGTGAGCCCTTCCTTCATCCATGATGGAAATGTTGAATAGAGTATGGACTTATGAAAACATAACTGCTGAGAGAGTTCATATATAAAAATATATCAAGGTAGAACTAACGTCTCTTAAAATTTTGACTATTGCATTTCTCCAACGCAGTATGAAAAAGTGGTATAATATGAACGTAATTTGATATGACATATCAAAGCCTTTTAAGCACTGTTAGATACCAAAGAGCAGTTGCTAAGTGATATCAACATTTTTGTTTTATAGTGTCCTGATTCAGCATGTAAGCAGGATTTATTAGCTTACCTTCAGCGGATTGCCTTGTATTGCCATCAGCTTAACATCTGCAGCAAAGTGAAGGCAGAAGTTCAGAATCTTGGAGGAGAGCTCATTGTGTCTGGGGTAAGCTGGGGTTTGGGCTTCAGAAACTCAAGTTCCCAGTGTTGAGTTTCGAGGGCAAGCACTCTTGGCAACAGTACCCTAAAAACACCAAACACCTTAGATTCACCGAGAAATTTTTTAAAAATGTTATCACCATGATTCCAGACCTCACAATAGCTCACAGAGCAATTTGATTTTCCAATTACCCTGAGTTTATATTAGCCTTTAAAAATCTCCATTCTTCAAAAGAAAACTAATTTCATAGTCTGGAAACTCATTGCCAAGCTGTGACGATTACAATTATTGGGGACTTTTGCATATTTACTCATTGTGAGTCTGCCTCCCCTTTGTTAGGCTTGTAATTTTCATTCTCTGTCCAGGAGCCAACCTCTCTATGTGTGGACTGTGTTCACATGTTAGAGATGATGAAATATTTATCAGGTTCCAATGCATACTAGGTTATCAGTAACTCTTGAAAGTCAGATGTTTGAACTTTATACAGGTTGATGTGCTGTTGCCAAAACAACATAGTTGTCAAACTCTAAAGATATATTCTTGGCTAAATCACTCCATTGTTTTCCATCTCCTAAAAATATAATTATCTATTTAATCCATTTCCATCAACTTCATCAAAGCAAGAAGTTCTGTGACTATTTAGAGGAATTGTGATTTCTTGGCAAGATTTCCAAATGTATGTGTTCTTCACCTTGGCTTCTTCTCACTCATCCTCTTTCTCTCAACGCAGGGTGACATTCATTGTCAGTGGTTTGTGAGTTCAGAAGTGTGGCTCTGTCACCCTTAGTTCTTTTCCCAGCTAACTTAGGATGCAGCCATTTTACCTGTAGAATGACAAGAAACATAGCACTGTTAACACAGTGAGTAAGAAACAAAGCTCAGTTCTGTCTGAGACGATTTTTGTTGTTTGGAAATTCAACAATTTGACAGTTTGGTAAAGCTATATGGAGAAGGCACAAGGTCATTCTCAAACCCAAAATGTTCTATATCTTGTGTGATTTGGCTTACTGCAAACATGGCTGGGGAAAGAGCTGATCTGGCATGCATGGATGTTCCATCTTGTAAGCCGTTTCCAAGCAGTCCTACCTTCAGGCTCAGTCAGTGGGCTATTTTGTGCCTCTTCCCAAAAGCACAGCCTCCTCTTTGCATTTCAAAAATGATTCTGCTTGATCATTCTTCCACGACCAAGGGCAATCTGTCTTGCAATGTGTCCTTCTGTACAGCTGGTGATGATCAGTGCTCTCTAGCCAGGAAGTGATTGAAACATTGCATCTCCCTGGCTTCCTTTCTGATCTTTAGCCTTGATGGTGTAGATTCCCATACCAATCTGCTTCCATGCCCATCTATCTGTACATAGCACCTTGTGCAACCAAGTGCTTTTTGTTCAGCTTGCCATATGTGCTTTCATGTATGACTTTCCAAATCTTATGGTTTACATGGATGCACAGGGCATCTTTGTGGGTCTCACACTCCATGAACCTCATCTAGAAGCTGTTTTCCTGGCAGAGCTGGCTGCTTTCCGTCATCTTCTCAGTCCTCATCATCCACCACCATCTTCAGAGCTTCGTTTCCATTGTCTTTTCCTCATGTAGCTGTAGCACAATCCATCATGGCTTTTTATGAAGCACTTGCATTGTTGGCATTTGCAGAGGTGTTCGTGACTGAGAACACCAACAAGAAGCCTGTTTCCTTCTTTGAGTCTTATTGGCAGAGTTCATAAATGCTTGCGTGGGAGAAGGCTTCTTTTAGAGGAATGCTACTCAGCTCTATAACTCAGAGTCAAATGCATTATGAACATTGGCTGTCATGCTGCTTAGTTATGGCCCTGCTTGGGGCCTCCTCATGATTTATTTTTCAAGCTTGACTGCTGTGTGGTGCCACATCTGCATCTGTAGCTTGCTGTCTTTCCCACTTCTGCTTTCATCTTATTCTTCATTCTCCTTCACCAGTGGCCAAAATGGAGAAAAATGTCCATATGTGCATTGTGCAAAATAGCCACAAATGACTCCCTTCAAACGTTCAGAAAGAGTCAAGAATGTGAGACCCCATGCGCAGATTTTCAATGATTTTGCCAAGAAAATTGTACCATGGTTATGGGGTCCATTCATTTTGTTGTCCACCTTGACAAAGTTGTTTTATTTTTCCAGGAGACACCATGGTAGTTCATGTGTAAAGTCAAAGTCTCTACCAAAAGAATAGTAGTTTGGACAGATTACATTTTCCAAGAAAAAAATGATTTGATTTCTAAAATAAAAAGCTATGTTAAATAAAACAATCTTTTGCTGACACGATGATTGTATGTTAAATAAAATGCACAAGTATGTAACATGCCAGCATATTAATGTTTTGTGTGAGCCTATATATACATGCTTGGAAAGGCCTGCTGCACTGTGTGTGTTTTTGACTTGAGAAGATAAGGAAAATGAAATTGATCATGGGAGAGCATGATTATAAGAACTCTGTGAGTCATGATGGGAAGCAACAGAATTAAAGTAGAACAAGATACTTTTGGAAACTCATCCACACAACTACAGTCTTAATAGCACCACTAACTTTCTGACCGCTAATCCATTTTTTAAGTTGGCTTTAAGTATTTTTAATGGCCTAAAGGTGCATTTCTTATTAAATTTCAAGAATGAAGATGTATTCATGAGCCAGTTAATTCAACTCGATAATAAAGGAAATAATAGGCAAATTCTATTTAAACTAAGGGAACGATAGAAAGGACAAAATAGGAAAAACACTTTCAGATGACTATATAGCCAATCAGAATATGAGCTGAACTTGTTTAATTTAGTGCTGTTTAAAGTTTTAAGTCAGTTTGGGGAAAGGAATGAAAGAAAGAAAAATCGTGAAAGAAGAAAAAAGATTTTACGAAGAAATGAGGAGAGGAACTTTAATCACAGAGTAAAAAAATCAGTATATGTCAGTCTATTAAATGTAACAATATTATTGGAGGAAAGTTAAGTCAAAGTTTATTTTGTCTTTTTCAAATGTCTGTTTTTATGCCTGTGTATACACTCCTGTACATTCATGTGGATATGTGCATGTGTGTATGTGTGTGTGTGTGTGTGTGTATGTCTATGTGTATGTCTCTGAATGTAGTGGTGTATGTACTTATGTGGTACATATGTGCACGTAGGTGTTCACACATGTAGAAGCATACCTGTGGAAACCAGAAATCAACATTGATTGTCTAGCCTCAATCCCTCTCCAGAGTTATTCTGTGAGACAGGACTCTCACTGATCCTGAAACTCATTGATTCTACTTGACTGGCTGCTTAATGAGCTTCAAGTATCTGCCTCTTTCTGCCCCTTCCAGTGCTGAACTTAAATGTATGCACAAGGCTGGGCTTTTTGTATGCTACTGGGGAGAGAACTCAGATCTTCACGCTTGAATGGAAAATACTTTGTTAATTGAGCCATCTCTCCAACCCCTGAGTCAAAGCTTTTAAAAATGTACACATACACACTATTTTGAACTATTTTGATCTGAGTTTGAAAAACATAATATCATAATTACTTGCATGTTTAATTATGAGGTAACTGACTAATTTTTATTCACTGGAATTCAGAAGATTGAATCAGGACTTTATTTAATGTTAAAAAATGTGTCTATATGGACCTGGAAAAAATCGTTCCATGAAAATGTTGACTTTTTTCTTCACAAAGGGTTCTAGTTTGTTTATATATTCTGAGTTAGATCAGAAGCTCTTATGTAGTATTTTGGGATTATGCATATATACTAAAATTCAGACATAATGATAGTACAAATGACCCTAACACTGCTTTAGAAGTTGAAAGATACCAGAAATACCTCTGAAAACAAAGCTAAGCACAAGCATAGAAACCTCTACACATGAATTTCATGTTCAGATTAAACTAGGAGGGAGGTTGGTTTAATTTCTACTTCACATGAATCTTATACAGTTTCTCCATATGAACTAAGTATGTCATCAGCTTTGGAGATGAAGGATGATGCTTGCATTTCTCAGCCTGAATAGAACCATGTATTACTTCTGAAGACATGAGATTTGCCTGAGATGTGCTTGAGTTCTTTGCCATTTAAATCTCTCCTTACTAAATTTGAATCTGTACTGGCTGGTTTTGGAGAAAAGCTCGACAAAGTGAGCAGGTGTAATTTGTGACTCTGACAGGGTTTAACCTGACAAAGTGGAGAATAATGCTACCCTTTATTATAATAGTAGTTATTATTATGTGCCATAGCAAATGTGTGGAGGTCAGAGGTCAATTCTGTGATGTCAGTTCTTTTTAAACTGCTGGTCATTTCACTGGCCCAACTGCAAATCATTCATATTGCCCATTATTTTTGCTTCATTTAAAAAATTTAGGTGCAAGATGTCCATCAGTATTCATAGCGATGGATGAAAAATATTATTTGAAATGCTGAAAACTAAGAATTTTCAAACCAATGCTGACAGTAGCATGTAATCAAAGATACAGATACTACTGTAAACAAAGTGAGCATGCATGCACTTCATATTTGATTTCCACCCTCTCAGTATCCATTGGTTAGTATATGTATCTGATCTAAAGTCATGTATGGAAAATGTGTGCAATGCAATGGCTATGGAGAGTTTAAATGAGGATTGCATTTTATTGAGCAATTCTGTGTCCCCTGAATATAAAAATGTTCTAGTATTTTGTGCTGGGATATGTCATTGAGACAATTGTTACATCTAATTGTACTTTAATCACCCCGTCTACACACACACACACACACACACACACACACACACACACACACACATGGTTTTTGGAGTTCTTAGAATGTCTGCCTGTTCTAGCTATTATGGTTAATTATTGATTTTCTACAATGATCAAAGCATAACAGTAATGGGAAATTGCTAGTTATTTCAACTCAAATTTAGGATTCATTTCTATTGAACAAAGAATGTGTTTAAGGAATTCACAGAAATTCAGAAAATATTATTCTGGCCTTCTAGCCTATGAGCCATTAAGTATTCAGGCTTAAAGGACCTTTTCTGATATAGAAACAACTGCAATGTCTAGCTAGATCTAGAGGTAAATTAGGACAAACAAATAACCAATAACAAATCCTGGTGTGGGGATGGAAATAGACTGTACAACAGTAAGAAAATTAAATAGGTATTTATCAGTTTCAGAATGTTAGCAATATTAGTATCTCAGAAGAGAGAGAGCGAGAGAGCGAGAGAGAGTTGCTTCACCTCCTATGGTTCTTGAGAAGAGTTCAAATACTCGAGACTTATGGGAGAAATTTCTTACTTAAACCATCATACTGATTCCCAAAATAAATCAGTTCTTCACTGACAGAATGAGCCCAGTTGAGATTATCTTACTGAATTATTTTATGTATACAAAAAAGACTATGATCCAATGTTCTTCATTTATTGCTTTTATTTTTATTTTATGTATATGAGTATATTGCCTGCATAAGTAAGAACACCATGTCATGCTATGCCCATGGAGGTCAGAAGAAGGCATCAGGTCCCCTGGAACTGGAGTTATGAATGGTTGTTAGCCACCATGTGAGAACTTAGGTCTGCAAGATCAGTCAGTGTTTTTAACCACTGAACCATCTCTCCAGCCCCATGTCAGATATATTTATTTATAATTAGTTTGCTAAATCTATTGTGATTTTTTTTCTCATTTCTACTTTGACTTACTCCAAGAAAAAGTTAAAATGTGAAAAAGTTGACATAAATATTAAATAGACAAACAGAGAGGATGGATATTAAGTCACATACTAAAGAGTATCTGGAGATTTCATTGTTGATTTTTTATATATCTTTCCATTACCAAAAATGGACAAGAATAAGGGAAATAAATCCTGTAGCAAAACTGGCAGGACAAATTTTTTCAGTTCTATATCTGATAAAGTTTTGACAGTAACATTTTTCCAAATACAATCAGTTTTTATACAAATTCTCATGACTTATTGTTGAATGTTCTACTGAGGTGTCTGGAGGGAAGACTTCTCAGATCATGAAGATTAATATGACCACTATTAGTAAAAGACATGAGCCTTTATATGGTCTGGGTTTCATGTCAAATATGTACCAAGACAATCCTAATTTACAGCAACAAACCAACAATCAGGAATTGAAAACATTACATTTATTTCTTTTTCACTTTGGATATTTTCTGATTCGTTGAATTCATCATCCATTGACTTCTGTGACAGCCTTACTGTTCGGAGGATAGTGCTCAGTGTGAGTGGGGTCAAATCATTCAAAGGTTCTTTGTCTTTAGTAGCAAGTCATTTCCATGAAAGAGAAATTTTTCTGTCTATCGTGTTTCTATTAGAATACATTCTGTCATTTTTTTTCTAAATAGTTTCTCAGTTTACTGAAATATTTGTGATTTTCTGATAAAATAACAGGGTATCTGTTGATGGCTGTGTCTATGTTCACTGTTTTCTTGGCTTACTGCATCTGGAAATAAAAGCGAATTTAGCTTACTGTAATCTACATCCTTCCCCTATAGATTATTCTATCAAGTGCTTTCTCCAACCTAATTTAAATGATTTATAAAATATGGCTTTGATCACAGCCCTTAGAAGAGAAATATGTGACACATTATGGTCTATGTATCTTATAAATAGGAATGGCTTCTGGATGGGCAATATGGAGTTTTCTTATTTCAGATTTCCTGCATTGCTTCAGAACACATTATCTTATTCTGATCTTGAACAGTCAGTTTGCTGTTAGGCAATAAATGTATTTCAAATCCTTCATCTTAATCTTATTTTCTCGAAGGCAAGCTTTCTTAATTTAGACTTCTAATCTTTCCCCTCATCATCAATACTACTACATCTTGTTTTATAACTTTTCTCTGAATTCCTTCATCCGTGCAGATGCCTTGCTGATAATGAACTTGACTGGAACTCTGGCTAGATGTTCTGTCAAATCCCTATGACCTGTGTCTTAACCTCTTTGATCCATTTTATTTGGCAAATCTATTTTGTCAGTAGAAGAGAATATCTTGGAGTGGTTCCAGTAAGTATCATTTTGCCACAAGTAAATATTCTTCTCAGTCCTAATTTCTATATATAAGATGCTGTTATTAAACAAAAATCAAATAATTATGACTAGATCAGTGAACTTCTGATTAAAATCTGCTCCTGTAAGTATTTATTGAGGCTTCTCTTATTGAGGTAACTTTATCTGCTAGCATTGGGCTGTGGTCACGTTGCATGACCCTGGCCTCAACTTGCCTTCCATCATCAGTTTGCACATCATTCTTTTAGAAAACACAAAGTTTTACACTTATCTCTTTTCCATCAATACTTTCTACTAAAATTTAAATTGGCATGAATTACTGCAAAACAGAAATTAAAACTCATCTTACATCTCTTTGGTTAGATGGGCCTTATAGCTATAATGATGCAGACGGGAAATCTTACCATTACTTCACATCTTGTCTTGAACGTCTTTCTCACCCATTTGTGCTATGTCCTGGGAAGTATGCAGCAAATTCTTAGTTTTAATAAAACTTCGATTATCTGAACATTGTCAAGAAGCTTGATCTTAAGGAGAACCAGAAATGATCTGATCCTTATCAAAGAAGTTATCTTTTTTTAACTAATACTGTCACTATAGGCATTATCACAGTCAAACCAAATTCACCAGAAAGATCAGCACAGCTGATTGCTCTGCATCTTTTTGATGCAGCCTAGTTTTGCATTGGGTTCCTGAAGTCATATTCCACTTTCAGTAGACAACAGGGAGTCAATATGAAATACTCAAGTTTATGTTCTAAATTCAGTGTGTTTTGTTTTAAAACATTTTAACATGTTTTGTTAATTTTAATGTTGTGGAAAATATCTTTATTGGGTAGTCAAAAATCTTAAAATGATAACTGGAAGATGGGTGATTGCATCATGAATCTTTGTGGCATGAGATGATAAAAATTAAGTTCTAAGGCATCATAAACCATTTTGAAACCAATAATGGTAATTGACTAATATATTCTATACAATAAAAAATAAGCCAATGTTTATTGTCTAAATCAATAGAATGTTACAAATTATAAAGAAGCAAAGATAAGCCAACTAATCAATGATCTAAGAAGTAAAAATTGGAAAGAAAATTTCATAGGATCATTTGTTTCAAAATTTCATATACAAATATTGTCATGTATAGAACTGGAATTTAGACACGGATTAATACACAATGGAGATTCAGAATACAGCAAGTGATAAAACCCACAGAGTGTTATCATTTTCTCTAACACATTCAGAGGATGAAAAATTGTAGCAAAAATACCATTTTTTCTCCACACATCCTTGATTATTTTCCTGTGGCATGTTGTCCTGTAATCATTTGTTTGTTTATTTTATTTTTGAGACAAGGCCTCCCAAGTAACTCTAGCTGAACTGTAATCTGCTATGTAGTCCAATCTGGCCTGGATTTCACAGCGATCCATAGGCCTCTGCTCCCAAGTGCTGGGATTAAAGACATGTGCCATCAGGCCAGGCTTTTGTCTTTCATAATTTTACATTTCCAAGTCACCACTTGGAAAAAAAATGTAGTGCTCTGCGCTTCATTATTATGCCTTGTCTGCAATAAAAACTGCACTTGAACATTAAACCTCGGACTATATTACTGGAACAGAATTGCTTATGCCAAGAATATTTGCTCAGGTAGTCAGCACATAAACTTGGCCTTTGAGTGTGAAACTACAGAGACTCTAAGGACTTCATTCTACCATTTCATTTTTCTGGAGTTTTGAAAATGGACTTACCTCATAAAGATATGATATAATTGGTACCTATGGGGGGGAACTAAAAGAAAAAAATCAAGATTATCAGGGCAGCATATACTGAGAAAATTTTAAGAATATATTTTAAAGGTAGAAACAGACATTGGTTATTGGCTTATCTTTTCAATTATTCCATTTATAAAACCCACCATTGGGTACCAAAAAGAACAACAAAAAGATTTGCACTTCTAACAATGAATACACACCAATGAATGAGGTAAGTATATCTTTCGTACGTTGTGATGGCTGGATGCATAGAGGCCCAGGAGATTGACAAAATTCACACAGAATGATACAGGAACCTCCAAGCAAGGCACCTGAGACCCCCCTTTATGGTTCCAGGCTTTTAAATCTAAAGCCTTTGCTTTCTCTCTTGGTAATGTTAAATGATTTAAATAGAAGAGTCATCCCCTTTGAGCCCATTTTAACTATCCATGATAGTGATAGTCCTGGGCAAGAGAGGGTGCTTCTTCATCCTCCTCCCAGATGGTTCCATTATCTGTTGGAGACCCAAAGAGGAATCCAGACGACTGGGCTGCTTAATGGCAAGAAGGCCCACATATATCTCTTTCAGCACGTAATTCCACTTTCTCCCAGGCAGCTCCCCATTCCCTCTTCCACTCCCCAACCCCCTCCCAAATAGGATATGGGTTTTTTTTTTCTCTTGCTCTCTCTCTCACGCTCTCTTTTCTGTATCTCTCGGAAATCAGACAGGAGTTCAGAGCACTTTCACTACCTTTTATGAGGTAGATTGTGATGTCATAGATGGGGGCAGGGCTAGTCAACTTTCTACCCACCTCCCAACCTGTGCTGAGGGAGCTCCAATCGGGAGTGGAAGCAGTGATTCCTCCATGGTGAGTAACTTTGCTTTATAACCTAATATCTCTCGCTGTAATCAATAATTCCTAAGAGCAGGGGCTGGGGTTTCAGGGGAATAAACCTATGCAAGTCCAAATACTCTTTACTTATAGTTAATCAATTTAGGAACCTATTTATTCTTTATGAGATTTAGGAATCCCAGAGCACAGATATACTCTTCAGTTCTGATTCAAACTTGAAAACTAAATGTGGTGTTTTCATTGCTTTCTCTGAGTCTTTCTTCCCACTGAGACTGAACATTATTACATGTATGTGGAATGAATCTATTCTCTAGTCTTTGTGACCTTCTCTGAAGAAAGCTTCTCAAGGGGATGTGCTCTTTTTTAATTTGGAATTTTTCAGGACCACCCAATGTCCTTTATTGGGATTGGCCCAGAAAATCATTCAGAACTTCTAAAATTATAAGGGTAACAAAGCAAAGAAACTGAATTTTCAACAAATTTGATTTGTGTGTAAACAGATGAGAGCTTCCTGTTGCCATGAAAAAAATATTAATTAAAAAGTCACGTCTCCTGCAACTTTAGGCTATTAATTTTAAAGTGTCACAACCCAGTACTATGTTTTTTGCATCATTGTTGCTGCTGTTAAGTGTCATAAGACTGCTACTGTTTATGGAGTCTCTTGGTGGTTAAGAAGCATGAAAAGGTGCTGTTCTTTGTTCTTATCTGAGTTTTGTTTCTGATTAGTTCTTTTATGTGCTTTACTATTTAGAAAGAACAGATCAAGTAGAGTAAGCATTTCCATCAGCTTCTTTTTCTCTCTGGGGTACTTATTAAAATGCCTTGAGATGTATGCTTTTGAATAAAAAGGCAAAGGGAGTTTTCATGAATGTGGTTACATCTTTTTAAGGGATGTTGAAGAAGGACTAAGATGGATTTTTTTTTTATTGAAAGTCAAAATATGAGGCCCTCTTGGAGTGAGGTGGACACAATTAGGCATGAATTACGTGTATTATGAAATACATGAATAGGGTATTATTCATGCTCTTCAAAGTATACATATCTAGGTAAATGGCTAGTTATTTACTTATGAACATTGATTTTGGAGAAGTGGGGGTATAGTTTGAAGGAGATCCTTGTTTTATGTTTTGTTTTATTTTGAGACAGGGTTTCATGTACCCCAGGCTAGCTTCAAATTTGCTATGTAGCTGAGAATGAACCTTGAACTTCTGATCCTGCATTTCCTGAATACTGAAATTATAGATGTATGGTATCATGTCTAGTGTTCTGTGATGCCAGGGACTGAACCTAGCCCAGGGCTCCCTGCAGGCTAAGTAACCACTCTACCAATTGAATTACATCCTTAGCCCTGAAAAGAGTTTTCTTACCAACAGTTTACTCATTTTATGTTCCTTTCATGCCCAGAGTACTTATATATAATCTTAATATTTTTTATTTATTTTTGAGACAGGATCTCCTTCCAACTGGCCTGGAACTTGCTATGTAGGCCAGGCTGGCCTCAGTTTCACAGATTTACCTGTCTTGTCTCCAGAGTGCTGAAATTAAAGTGTGCATCCCACTCCAAGCTTATCTATATACTTTTATATGCTAAAAAGCATTGGACCTTTATGGTACCCTGATGTTGAGGACTGTGTAGGCAGAGGGGTTTCTGAAATTATTTTCCCACAAAACTGTGTGGACTAAAGGATCTACTATAGAGCATTTAGGCCTGATAAAGAAAAATAGGACCATGTTAGCCAAAAAGAAGATCTGAATGGTTATCACCAGCATTCAAGCTAATACTGCCATGTACGAAAAAATGATGAAGTCTAATATGTTCGGTTATCCCTATGAAAACTCTGAACTACTTTGCATGAAAAGTATTATGCCCCTGAATCACAGGTAGAAGCAAACTTCAGTGCTAGAAAAATCTGCTGTCTAATCATAGCTCAAGTTTTTTAATGTCTTTTATCAACCCCTCATACAGCTTCCAGGTAAGAAATGCTCATATTTTCCATACTCTTGGAACACAATCATCTTTAAACTTCGTGAGTGAAGAGTGGTTGTGTTGTGCACTTGTCAAACTCAGAAAGTCTATCATGGAATGTGTTCTGCATGCACCTGTTTATCTTCATGTGCATGTTCCATTTATAGTGATGTTTGGTGTTTTTTAAAATTTATTTTTAATGTACTAAAATTATGATTTTATAAATATATACATGTATTATGCTCTAAAAGAAACATTAAAGTATAGGTGAGTTGTATAAACTTGGGTTCTGAGCACTGATATGCTGATCCTCCTCTCCACTGTCATTGACTGGTTGGCAAACTCAAAGTAAATGACTTAGAGCTTTGGGAACTTTGCTTTTGTCATCTGTTAAGTAACAGTGGTTGAGCTGAAGGATACAGCCTTTAAATGGTTTATGATACTTTTTTAATAATTGGTAGAGTTGATGAAGTAGTTTTATACTGCGCATACATTGCATCAAAAATGTTTCATTCCAAAATCGATTTTAAAGTATATCCACCACCTGATATAGCACTTCTGGTGAATGATATATGTGGATAGTTATATTCTTTTAAATTGACACTATCATTTGAATAACTTAGTCACTATACACTTAGTTTTGGATGACTTAAATCCAAGGAGAAACATCATAAGGACCTGTGTGTCCACTGATGTGTTTTTAACTTAATACTTTTATGTTTTATGGTTTTCTAATTATTTAGCACTGAAAATATCAGTGACTATTAGCTAGAACTGATGTCACTGAAGACTAAAGTTCAAGGTTATGTGTACAGTGCTGTAGGAAATCCATGTCTTATGGGAAAAGTATTGCTAAATGGGAGGAATTGGAGGGTACTGTTATATGCCTTGGAAGATGGAAGAAGTGTTCAGCTGGATCTTGAACTTGGGGACTATGCAACCTGATTTAAGAGTCTAGACATTTGTCAAGTGACTAGTTGGCAGCACAATAACTAATCAAATGGCAAGTAAATATCCAATAACTAATAATTACTGTGCTAAGGTTAAAATTACTCTGAAAGGTCTTTTCATTTCTAAATGTAACATAAAATTTTCTACGGGGCTGGAGAGATGCCTCAGTGGCTAGGAGCACTGGCTGCTCTTGCAGAAGATCAGACTTCAATTCCTAGGACCCATATGGCAGCTACCATCCATCCATACCTCTTGTACCAGGGGAATCTGATGCCTTCTTCTGACCTCCATGGGTATTGAACAACATGGGTGCACTTATTTACATTCAGGCAATACACACATACACATAAAAATAATAAATAAAATGTATTTTCAGAAATTAACTTTCAGAATTTATTTTAGGAAGTCACTTTCAAATGGTAAACTTGTCAACCTGAGAAGAACAAACTTACAGGATCACAGAGATGTGGAATGTCGTTGTAGATGTATATTATTAAACAGAAAACGTCAGGGAAGCATTTCAAGTCTTCAAAAGCAGAATTAATGGAGTGGAGGGTGTGGTGTGCTCAAATGGGTCTTGTGTCACAATTGAAATCACTACTGACAGCCCTGCCCTCACTTTTCCTGAACCCTTTTCCACTTAATTTACCACACGAGCAGCCATTTTCTTGGTTATTCCAAAAGTCCTTTACCATGCCCAGCCACAAATGTGGGGGAAAAATAAAAAAGAAAAGGAAAGGAAGAAATGAAGGAGAGGGAGACCAGCTGCAGGGTGAACTGGATTTCTAGTGACAACAGAAAGCAATCAGGTTTAGAACTAATAGGTAATGGTACAGTGGCATCTACCAGATAATTAAAATCTGTTTAATAAAGATGGTTTTCCAAAGCAAACAAGTATTCTGTGTATTAGGCAAGAATCATGTCAGACACTCTGCTCTAGAAAAGCAACTGTTGACAAGTTTAGGTGCTAAGCAAAGCTGTTCATGATGATGACAGGTCTGATTTACAGACATGGACTAGCACTTTCTTCAAAAGCTTCTCTCTTGATTTAGAGTTACTTCTGACTTGCAGTCTATACTCTGCCTTACTTTCTTGTTATCTAAATTCCTTCTGAGTTGCTACTTTGACCTTTCTAACAGACTGGATTTCCATGAATAGATCTGCCCTACAGCCTGGTCCAATCTCCAGATTCTGAGGATTCAGTATCTAAATAAGGACTAGGCTTAGATCATCCTGTGGAATGCCAGTTTCCCAATGCAAAATAGCAATTACCTTTTCAAATTTATTATCTCATGAAATCACTTTCACAGGCTACACAGGGTTTTGTTTTGTTTTTATTTTGTTTTACTACCTGGGACCCTGAAGTGTTCAAAGGCAGTTGTGCAAAGCAAAAGATCCTGTTAGAAGTAATTATTCAATACAAATTCAAATGACATATTTTTTATATTTTATTTTTTAAATTTTATGTATGAGTGTATTGCCTGCCTACAGATGCACCTAGTTTGTGCAGTGCCCACGGAGGTCAGTCAAGGAGTTGGATCCCCTGATACTAGAGTTATGGACAGTTGTTATTTGCCATGTAGGTGCTAGGAATTGAACCCAGGTCCTCTGAAAGAGCAGTGAGTGCTCTTAACCAGTGAGCCAACTCTCCTGCCTCCTAATGTTTAAATTTTTTACCCTGAAACTTTTTCCAAGAACAAAAATATGAGTCAGTTTGTCCCTTTGCCTATTCTGAAACTGAGGTGTGAAAATGAATCACCTGTTCTGTGTTAAGACATTTGTAGTTAACTGAAGATTTCAAGAATCTATTCCCTGTAATCTTGATTCGATAGGTCTACATTTAACATTTTAGCCAGTTTAGCCAGGATTCTGCATTAATAGCCTCCCTATAAGCACCCTATGTTGGATTGTCATGTAAATAATCGCCATCATTTTATTTTTGTTTGTTTGTTTGGTTGTTTTTTTTGGTCTTTTTTGAGACAGGGTCTTCCTGCAGCCCCAGCTGTCCTGGGACTCTCTATGTAGACCTGGCTGGCCTTTAACTCAAAGAGATCTGCCTGCCTCTGCCTCCCAAGTGCTGGGATTAAAGGTGTGTGCCACCACAACTGGGGAATCCTAGCCATCTTTAAAAACACTGATTTAATATCAGGACTGATAAGAAAAGAATCTTTGGTATGCAGTCCCAGCTCATTCATTTGAATTTCATCTTTTTGCTTTTCTCAAGCTTTCTATCCATCTCTGACTTTCACATCACTGAGCTAAAATATGCATATAGATCCATACTGCCATTGTTCTGTTTATCCTGTGAGAAATTGTACTTTCTCTTCTACTTTGTAAACTCTTACTCCATGAAGGCTCTGTCTGTAAAGACTTTGGGTATGTATTCTTGCATATATAAATGGTGTGTATATATACATATATTTTTGATAAGTTCTTTGACACCCCCTTTTTACATGAATGCTCAGTTTACCATATATAATTATTTCAGGAAAAATATTATAATGTATCACAATTACTTGGCTCATGTGTCTGTCTTCATTGATAATTTAATCTATGTATCCACACTACACAATAGATATCAGATGTTATATACTCAGCATTTGTTGAGTTAAAGTTCTGATTATTTGTTGAATGCTCTAGAAGGATATTTGCTCAGAGTTTGGGAAAGAGAATGTCATTTTTCTTTTGGAGAAAATTCTAACACCTTTATCTTATTTAATTATCTATAATGTACTTTTAAAAGATATTTTTATTGGGACTCAAAAGATAGTTCAGTGACTAAGAGCACTGACTGCTCTGCAGAGGTCCTGGGTTTGATTCCCAGCACTCACATGGCTACTAACAGACCATCTGTAACTCCAATTCTAGGGAATATGACACCCAGCTCTGACCTCAGCAGTCATTGCATGGCATGGGTGCACTTACATGAATGAAAGCAATGCACTTATACACATAAAATAAAAATTAAAATTAAACCAATTAAATATGAGGAGTTAAGGATTTAGGGGAAAACAGAGTTAAAGGTAATTTTATTAGTTAGGATTTTGTTGCTATGACCAAAATACCTGAGACCAACTTCAAGGTAGGACTTACTATTTTGCTCACAGTTTCAGAGAGTTTAGTCCACATCACTGCTCTGTGATTCTGGACCCAGGTGGAAGCAGAATATCACAGTCATGGGAACATGTGGCCAAAGCTATTCACTTCAAGAGCAAGCTACAGCATTTAGAACAAACTCACTCTGGCCTAGGTTTTCCACCTAGACCTACCCTTCTACTTTTTTGTCACTTCCCAATAATACCATCATATTAAGAATACATCAAAGGGTTAAGCCAACAATTAGGTCAGTGCTCTTGGGACTTCTTTAATCATTTCCCCAAAGCCAATTAGCTTGCTCCTAAACCACCAATCTGTGAACCTGAAAGAGGGCTTTTCATTCAAACTGAAACCGAGGAAGGAAGGAATTTTCGATGCGGGGGTATTGATTACACAGAGCAAGCTATTGCTAATGATCTTGTGACAGTCACACAAGTTATCCCTTGATAATTACACAGCAGTAGGGTAAAGGGAGTTGAAATGGAGTAAACAGGACATTCCCCATTAGCCCTGACAGTAGTTACAATGGGTATTTACAGTGCTTGAATGGTGACACAGTTATCTGTGATTAAATAGTTCCTGAGAACAGACCCTTGGGGGGATGATTATGGTGCCTGCATGTAGGATCTGCATCCATAGAGTCCCAATTCCATACTGGATCTGTGGGTAGGTGAGATCCTAAGATGGAGTTCATCTTGTCACAACAGGCTAAGTATGAGAAAAAAAAATGTCATAAAAATGATGGCTACTAAGTATAAGGAATTATTCACTGATGTTCTTAAAGAAGTGGGTGGACCTCTAACCATTAAAAAGATGGTCTCAAGTACTTTTTCATCAAGAGCCAAGTTAAGTAGTTTTACATCTTCCAAGTTGTGCCAAGATGTGTATGGGGTAGAGTTAGGAAGAGGAAGAGGAAGAGACAGAGGAAAAAAAAGAGAGAGAGCACAGGACAAAGCAGGAGGAAGGGAGAAAGAAGAACACACTGAGGAGAGAAAAGAGAAGAAAAAGACCAGCCAATAGAAACGTTTGTTTCTGGAATCCCATTCTTTGATGGAGTTATTTAATACTATACGTCCAATTCATTGCAAAAGTATACATATTAGCAATCTCATCCTTACTGGAAAAATTCACCTATGTATGCAATATATGACCTAGATGGTCTGTATTAAATATATTAATTGCATAACTATGTGTTTGGATCAAAAGTCACATAGAAATTTGTTCTAGTTTGCCTTTATACACTGTAACAAAACACTTTGACCAATACCAACTTGGGGAGGAAAGGGTTTATTTGGTTCACTTCTCTCGGGTCACACAGTTCATCAGGGAGTCCAAGGTAAGAACTCTGAGCAAGAACCTGGAGGCAGAAGCTGAAGCACAGGCCATGGAGGAAGCTACTTACTGGTTTGTTCCCCTGGCCCGTGCTCAGCCCACTTTCTTATACAGTACACAACAACCTGCCTAAGGATGGCACCACCTACAGTGGGCTGGGACCTTCCACATCACTCAATAATCACACACATACTCCATAGACATAGCCACAGGGCAGTCCAATGGAGGAAATTCCTCAATTGAGGCTCCCTCAACCCAGGTGTGTCAAGTGGACACTAAAGCTATCCAGCACAGAAGTGTTAAGTTTCATCTCTATTTTTTTTCATGATCAACATTCTATTGTTTTATACCCTTCAATCTGTGCAAAAAGTTAGAGAAGTGCCCAAAGGCAGGCAGAAGGGACCCTTGCTCACTCTCTATATACACTGACTGGTAGATGTTTCTAAGAAGACGCACCAGGCAAAATTATTCACCTCAAGGCCTAACATTTTACTTGAATAAAAGCTCAGTAGAAAGTAATCATAGCCTACTGGTTTTGGTTATTTGCCATTTTTATATGAAGCAGAAAAAATATTCTTAGAGGGGCAACTGTGTGTAGCGAATGTCACATACTCTGGCTAAGATATATTGTAGGCTGGGTGTGTGGCGGACACTGGACTAAACATTTTCAGCATGCTATGAACTCTAATTTATAGTTTCCTTGGGGAAAACATTATCAGCCCCATTAGAAATAGTAGGTGGACAAGGTTCTGAGAATTTTAGTATTTACCAGAATGTCATGGTCAGCATCTGAGACTGTGTTATACTCTGAGAAGCCTTCTTTGGGATTCTTTGTGTGTTGGTCTTTCTGCAGACATCAATGTAATTAAGGATATTTGTTTCATAAGTAGCTTGTAAGCTACCTAGGATGGAGAAAGTGTGTGAATGTTAACCTACCCCATACAAGGATCACATAACATTGACTTAGTGCCTCAGCATTCTTTACCAATTTCTTGAGTCATCTTTATAATGTATCCAAGGGAAAATTCACAATAAACAATTCTTGGGCTTATCATTCATTCTTTGATCTATTTATTTACATGATTTTCATTTAAATATTAAATTCCAAAGTGCATTGTTTACTTAATATTTGGAGTCAAAATTCAGGTCATTGACATTCTTTTCTCCCTAAGTAAATTCCTTTGTAATTAGTTAAATTTTCTGGTGTTTTAAAGAGCTTTTTTAAAAGGTGAAAACATGAAAGCATAATTTCTTGTAAAATATCTGAATTAATCAATTTAATAGTTGATTGTGAAAAGAAATTTAAAGGAAAATGTTTGATTTTATTTGCTCTCCCATCAGAGCAGGTTGATACATGCATCTGCCTATCCTCCACTATTTTCTTCTTCCATCACAACAGATATCTTTAGCTGTAAGAGTGAATGAGAAATAAAATATTTTAGCCAGACACTTTGCTGCCATGCTTAAAATTGGGATGTCATTGGGGCAGGAGAGGGGATCTTTAATTAGGTAATTAGTACTGGATTTGAAAAACAGAGACTAAATTATTTTCCTAAGACTTAATTAGAAACTAAAAATTCAAGAAAGAAGGAGATCATATACACACAAACATGCTCTTTGTTGATTTTTAAGATAACTTTAAATTTAGTTGTTATGTGAATAGTTCAACAGATTTCCTTCTGTACTTTTTAGAAAATGAAGACAGGGAATTTACTGCCTTCTTTCTAGGGAAGAAGAAGCTCTTTTTTTGTGAGAAGGAAGGCCTCATTCTCCAGAAACATTTTCTCACTGAATTACACTGTCCGACAGAAAACAGTACAATGCTTCCCCCCATGTTATGGCTCAAAGTAGAGGTTTTTGCAAGCTCATGGAACAAGACTCGAATTCTGACTTCCAGTAGCTGGCCATTGGGCAAGTTGCTTCATCTATCTGAGCCCTGATACTCTGAGGTATGAAATTCTCTGAGTGCTGTTCAGCTTCACGAGGTTATCAGGATTGAGATGCACTGTCAAACCAGCAGCCCATCCCCAATACAGCAGCATTGCAACAAGTACTTAACAATATTTGTTCCGTTGGTTTCACCCTATAGGCTCTGAGGATTTTTGCCCGTGTAGGTGACGTCTTATTACACTTCCTCATTTCTGCCCCATCTGTTGGATCGACTGAGCAACTGTGGTCTGTGCAAAATATACATTCATCACTGAGAATTTGGAGAAACTACTGGAAAGGTGTTTTATGAACTCAGGGAACAGAATAACATCAGCAAAAGAGCAAAATATTGATTCTCGAATTTCAGTTTATACAGGCCACATACTGCTATTTAAGTTGAACATTCCCAGATTCTTATCTCCACTCTTCTGAAACTAAGGTTTGAAAACCAACCAAGGAACAGTATCCTGTTCCAAAATGTCTCTGTTATAGATGATGGTTACATACTAGGAGAGATGGACTCAGAACAGGGTTGATGCGAAAGCACAGCTCTCACCTCAAAGCAGATAAGAGATGGTTAATTCTGGAGCCAAATATGAGTGACCATAGCCCGGGGAATGCAAATTCAGGTTATCTCAATTCTATGTTCCCGCGTGGTAACAATTTCAAGAAGCTCTGCATTATTTATTTGTTTATCTATTTATTTACTTATTTACTCATGTATTACTTGCATGTAGGTAGGTGCACCTGTGTTGTGCCGTGCTTGTGGAGGTCAGAAAGAAGGTGTTCGGATTCCCTGAACTGGAGTTCTAGATGGATGTCAGCCAGCATGTGGGTGCTGAGAATTGAATCTGGGTCTTCTGTAAAAACACCCAATGTTCTTAACAGCTGAGCCATCTCTCCATTCCCTCGTAAACCTTTTATAGTAACCAAACAAAGATCATAACACAAGACACTCTCCAAATACATTGGTGGAGGCATTAAGTAGGTGGATACAGTAAGTCTCAGCTCTTGGCTTCTGACGCTGTCTGATGACTCTCAGCCTGTGGAAGCTGGTGGTCTGCTAAGTTCACACATTCCAAATTTTTTAGCTGTTAGTCCCAGGATGTTTAAGTTAGAAACAAAGATGCAAAGAGTGACTCTTTGGGGGGGGGGGGACCAAACAGAAATGGTAATCAGGCTCTGGACCTGCAACATTCCAAGTGCTCCACAATCACTGAAGTTCTAATCCATTGGCCAGCCTTTGTACAATGTTCGGTTTTAAGATGCAGTTTTTCCAGGGACTTTCATTCACAGAAGGGAGGAGACCCTGTGGGTTCTGCTATGAACCTCCCTAGGATATTAAGGCAGTTTGTGTCTTCTCTAGGAAGGGTCATGGTTTATTTAATTATGCTAATTAACTCTTGAGTGGCCCTGGTAGTTGTGGAGTTTGTTGTGGCTTGCCATTACAAAACCTTTCAGCATCTCTGAACTCTCCACTCTGGATGTCTAGAGCAGCCACGTTCCTCCAGCCATGACACTGGAGTGTTCCCTAGGATCAGAACATATTTTCTCCAGAGGAGACCTATAGGGCTGATTGTCATCTCCAAATTTTGCTCAGAATATACATATCTTAGAGATAGTGCCCATTCCTATTTCTTCCTTTCAGAAAAGGCTATAGAAGTCTTTGTAGAAGATGACATATGCAATGCTTCGGATCCACTTTCTAACCCTTGTTCTTAACTTGGCACCCGGGCACAGAGGTGTACTTTCCTAAAAGGAAGACTCTGGAGAACCCACCAGAGTTGCTGTTTGGCCATCACTTTCTTATACTTTTGAAGAGTCTCCATCTCTTTCCTGGCTGCCTCAGAGATTCACGATTTCCAAATTCCAAAGACAGCTATTTCAGTGAGAATATTTAGAGAAAAGTTTTAAACAAGGTAAACCGGATTAAATTTCTTACTTGGTATAAAGGAAACTAAAACAATTCCACTGTGTTTGTGGCAATTAAAAACCTAAATTGTCATAATACTTTATTCTTTCTCTAATCTTTGAAGTCTTGATATAGTGAGAATCAATGATACCTTGAAGTTTACCTTCTTAATGTGTTCTTTTGGGATAATTTTGATGAGCAAATTGTGCAGTATATAAATTTGTCCTGGGTGAGCCCTTAAACTGTGGATATTATAGTTAGGACTTGACTGTGCTTCATAGTTTAGTATTGTAACAGTTAGAGTGCTCAGGGACTCTGAGATAAGAATTGTGCCTTGAGGAAACTTTCATGTTAATATTAAACATAATATGTACAGTACCTTGCCCTTACTAAAAAAAAACTATCTGCAACTCTTTAATGTTTATCTTTTTTCCTTAGTTAAAAGTTGTCAGCTTCTTACATTTAAGGAAGTGCTTTTCCCCCCAAAGAAGTTTTTCAGTTT
This sequence comes from Eospalax fontanierii, assembly GCA_035773235.1. NCBI lineage: Eukaryota > Metazoa > Chordata > Mammalia > Rodentia > Spalacidae > Eospalax > Eospalax fontanierii. The sequence goes on along the minus strand of CM069547.1, from coordinate 43,852,180 downwards.
CATAGGTTTGAGGCTCTCTTTCAAAGGAAGCAGTGATACAGTCTTTTCTGTGATTTTTGGCAGTACTGTTATGCATTTCTAGTCTTTTGAGGATTCTGTTCCCTTTAATCTGTGATTTTGAAAGTTTCTTGTGTAGCTCAGTCTATTTTGTCAGGAACAGACAGTATGTTGTCTCCATAGAGGTCCTTTGTCAAACCAAAGAATTATAGATGGAAGGGAACCCTCAGGTGTTTCTACATTTTCCATAAAGTACATTCGCTGCAGGAGAGAGGGACTAGAAGGTTTTCAAACTAGGACAAACCCTGGCAGCACCTGTATGAGAAAGCATCCTGGCTTCTAAAGAGAACCATCTTAAATGCTCTTTGTGTCTTTAAGTTAAAGACATCTGGAGCTCTGGTTCATTGCTAAATACTCTGCTCACAAGGACGCAGGTCATGCATTTGCATCTCTGGTAATTGTCTATTATTTTCCAAGTTTCAATTCCGTACTGGTAGGATGATGGAGCTAAAGTCATATACTACTTTTTTAAAGTGAGAATTAAGGTAATATATAGAAAAGATCAAATCGATTGGGCCTCGGAATATATTCAGAATCTGAAAAATAGGAATACTCATAAATTTTTAATTTCAAGCAGAAGCATCTTATACTTGAGTTTAAAGGGAAGCCTGAGTTAAGAATCTATCACTAAACTGACCACATACTGAGTGTGCCCACTATGACAAAAACTTAACCTCAATTTGGTTTATGCATTGGGAGCCCTAGTGGAGAACACACTAGTAAAGAAAAGGAGGACAAGAAAGTTCCTGTTTTCAGTGGGCCAGAAGAATAGCTGTGGAGATGAGAGCACATCACCTTCACCCCAGGACCTTGATTCTTTACCCTCTGTTCAGTGGTTGTGCTTGGTATGCTAGGATTTATTTGAACGATAAACAAAATTCAGCATCTATTCACAAATGTTACTTTCATCCAGTCAAGCACTGCTGAGGGTGAAGGAGCCTATTAATGGCTGTTTAGTGCATTTTGTGAAGAATTATCTTCTCCTGGGTCTGTTGGAACCCCTTAAATTGCATACTGGTTGTGAGGCTGGTGCCCGAAGAGGGCGGTGTTAGTAGTAGAAATAGCAAAGGTAGTGATTCACTACTACACAGGATCAGCACTTAATTAACGTATGGTGTGCTTATGAGATGACATAGAAAGTGTCACCCTGCCCAAGAATCGTTCCAGTCATCATGAGGGTTTGAAATTCATAGGTTATTTCTTCACTGGATAGATTTATTTCCTCCTGATTCTCCTGTTATGGAGGCAAGAATTTTAATGATTGATAGGCCAGGAGATCTTGAGATGTAGAGGGATATACAGAACCTAAAGGAAGAAGAAAGGAAGTCGGGAGATGAAGCATGAGACTTCCTAGGTTGAAGAAGTATCCCTGCTTATAACTGTCCAAGGACCAAAGCATCTCAATCAAGTTTAGGAAGAAATCCGTGTTCAGAGTTGAATAAAATTATTCTTTCTTTACTGGTGGAGCAAAATGTCTCTAAGCCATATTTAGAAAATTTGTTGACTGTAATTAAGCCTTCATGGGAGTCCCTAAGGTTTACTTACCTATAATTGAAAAAATGCAAATGAAGATAGTTAATCAGTGAACTGGCCAGCTATTCCTACCTACCTAATGAATTAAAACTCCAAGACACCAATATGTCCAGTTGAGAGTATTACCTGGGAACCAACTGGTAAATTTCTCAGCAATACTCTGGAGACTGCAGCGCCTTTCTGCTAAGGTATTTGCCAGTTTAATCTTGAACCGTTACATACAGACTTTCTTACAACTAGCCCTCAGCATTGGTGGAGCACCAGCTGCCCATCTGGCATAACTCAAGGAAGTCCTGCAGGAAAAAAAAAATAACAAACCTCTTGTTTTCCTTTCCATCGTGACTGATTCACTACTTAGAATGAAAATATTTGCTATCTAAGAGATATCAAATAGAATAGCTTAATAGAGTTTCAGCTGTTATATAACAGTACCTTAGCTAACATTGATCAGAGATTTGTACAATAAATACAATATACCTGGTAAGTTCTTTTTGGCCCAGATGCTATCATACTTGTATACTAGTACATTTATATTAATATGTGGCTAAATTTTGTAACCGATTTTAAAAAACCATACCCGAAAATGCTTGCATTTCTGTTAATACTTATGTTCTCTCATTAAAAATTTCATTAACTGCCAACTCCTAATCGAATGGTAGTACAGGCTGTGTGTCTCTTTGCACAATCTGTCCCTAAAAATTGTCTTTTTTGTTGAACAAAAAATGAGAATGTGGTCTCATTTAAATAAAACATCCGTTGATGGCTTGATAGGTAGTTAAAGTACCTTGATTCATTAGTCATGCCTGCCTTGGCCACATAAGAGTGGGCAAATTGGTGCCTGCTATTTAGCATTATCTTACAAAGAAGAAACCCAGGTTTGCTAACATTTTTTCATTGATATTTGAGGAGGAAAAGTGAGTGGAACTGAACGGAGCACCAGAATGAGGCCTGCCTTGAAAGAAGTGTCTTGGTTTTCTTTTTCCTTTCTTTTCCTTGCTCCTTTGTCTGTATATAAACACTCTGGTGTGGCTTAACTGGGGAAGGACTGGGTGTGCTCAGCCTCAAACCACTTTTTGTTTGCCTGAGTTATTTATTGCTCCTGACTTGCCAAAGATTTTTTTTAAGGTGTTATTGATATAGACTCTGGAAAAAAAGTAGGCAAATATTTCAAGGTATTACAAATGTACCATGGTTTCTAAGGAGATCAAAAATCTTTTCAAAGCTTCATGGATTTTTAAAAAAATATATGAAATGCTCTTGGCAGATAATAGACCTCATTCCTCTAGATCTCCAACTTTCCATTCATTAACAGTAAAACTGATTTAGAGCACAGTATATTTTTTTCCTCTGCAAGCAATCTGTGATTTCTTTGGGGGTAGGGAGAACACTTTAAATATAAATAAACGATCAGCTCTAGTTTTCTAAAAGTAACCATCTTAACTTACTGTCACTTTTTCTATCAAAAATTTTCCTGAAATCTGTAGGATAGTCCCATTAAAAATACTTCTTGCTCTTCTATATGAAAGCTATGTTATTTTGCCACTTGGAGATCTTGTAAGTTGCTAAAATGTAGTTGTTCCATATTAGGGAACATCTTAGCATTTTTATACTCAGTGCCATTAGCTTGGACTTGAGAACATGGAAATTAGATACCTTCATTTCAAATGGGACTGGGCTCCATCTTCCACACTGCTGACCCATCAAGTATATTCCTTAGTATTTATATTTCCAAAACACCTTCGAAATGAACATGGATTTTATAAATAGTGTTTCACTTGGCCAGTATGCCTGTGACACTCCCATTTTTTTTAAATCAATGAACAGATTGCTTTGTACTTTGTATTTCCATGAACTGCCCTTTTATATTTCGTTAATTTTTGGTCCTAATCTTCTGTTTTGAAAATAAGCATTCAACCTCAAAGTGGATCTATTTCCCCATTTCTCCATGCCTGCTGTAAATTGTGCATGCATATTAACATCCTAATCCTTATGCTCTGTGATTACATGCCTTGCTGTGATGACATCCGGGAAAAAATCCTAGTGTTACCTGGTCTTAAGCCAGGACGTTCTCTGTTCCCTTTACATTTTGTACTTTTTGACTTCGTTCTTTTTATTTTATTTCATAAAGGAAACTGTTCGATCTAAACTGCATTTGTTTTATGGCTGGCTGACTCTGGGAACTTCCCCATTTTGGAGTGTAAAGGATGGCTAATTCCTCTAGGATTCCCTAGTCAGCCAAAGCTATATTTTATTCAAATAGAATATTTCTTGATAATGTCATGTCTTAGATTATTAGAAGGATATTGATTTTTATTTCGAAAATTTTATTCTGAGAGTTTTTAAAGTAAATGCATTGGACAGGAGGATACAGAATGGATTAAATATTCCATTCAGTGTTCTTTTTATCTTGGTTTGTAAAATGCTAAGTAGGAATATGATGGGAGAGAAAACTCAGATGGAAATGGATGTACATTTTATATATACGTGATGCTCTCTATGAAGCTAGCTCCCCCGGATGCACTCCCACATTCCGCTGGTCCCTAAATTAACTCTGCCTAGATACGTTGGAACTTCAAGCTCAGTAAGTCATAAGTTAAACTCACCTCTGTAATTATTCTTGTTTTTTTAAGCTAGTAATCTTGCTTCGAGGCATCAACCTGAGCCCAGTAGAAAGAGGAGTTCGAGTTCGGCTCTTCATTAAAGTGTTTGGACATTATGGCCACTAGGAGTTCATTTTGTTGACCTATTCATGTATGACTCAAATTAAAATTTGTATTTCTGTGGTTCCTTGAGCACCTGACATCTCACTAAGGCACTCCTCAGGGAGTGTGTCATCTTTTCTCAATGTGCAGAAAGCTTTTAGAGTTCAGCACCTATGTCTTTTTCATGTGTGCATACTGCACACATAAGAGAAATAGTTGACAAAATGTAGAAGAGATACTTTCACAGGTAAATGTGTAGGTGGAAGGAAGGAGGAACATTTTGGTGGAGAATGGGTCAGATTTCTGCAATTCAAGAGATACAGCTGCACTTTCAAGTGTGTGGCTGAGCTGTGAGTTGATGTTCTGCTTTTACTGTAAGTGAGCCACCCATAATGAAGCAGTGTGCCACAGGGAGTTGTGTCTTCAGGAGTAGCCTGATAAGTCCCTGAGTTATCAGAGTCATTTCAAGCATGTTTCACAGTGTTCTTTGGCTTTGAGTTTGTGAAGAATTAAACAGCAGCCCAATGAGAAGAGCCACTATTCAGGAGCATCTTCCCTCAAGGCTTTCCTGCATGGGAAACACAAAATGAGGACAGTGCCTGGGAAGAACCTAGGGGACTTTGTGTTAGAGGTTGAGTGCAAGAGGGACGAAAGGAGTCCGAAGAGTGGCAGGGACAAAGGGAAAGGCAGAAGACGCCTCACAGAAACAACTCCACTCGCCTTTATTTGCACTCACAGACTGTAATAGAACATGATGTGAGGAAACATCTGTTAGCTCTTTTAAAATAGTACTTTGATATTTTGAAAGATTAGTGACAGAATTAGAAGAATTCTAATTTTTATGGCTAGAGAGAAGAGATGCCCATGGGATAGAAGAGGGTGAGTGTGGCCCAGCTCCATAGAATTTTGAACTGAGGATTAGGCAGCTGAGCACTGTCACAGTTTAGGTTCTAGAGAAAATCTAAACTTTTTGAGTTTAAATATTATTTATGGTGTTATAGTGGGCCAACTATCAATCTTCTAGCTTCGTCTCAGGGGTGATTGTTTGATTAAATGAGAGAAAGTAAAATTTAAGGAATAGCTCCCAGGACGGACATATGAGCTAATTTTAAAAATATAGGTGTTTGATTTTAAAATTGCCAGAAAATGTACAGTCATAGACCAGATACAGGAAGGTAATGGAAACTCCAATAGAAACAAAAAGGTCTTTAAAGAAATACTGGGTTTTCAGCAGAAAAAGATGTCACATAGCTAGTTTGAGAAATGGTAGAAATGTTGTGGACTTCATGTCCATGTTAAAGGAAGCAAGACAAGCCCACATCAAGGCTTGGAACACTAATTACAGTAGCTAAACCCCACATAAAAGTATAGCCAATGGTGAGTGCATCAGAGACACGCAGCAAATGCAAGAGCCATGCATAACAATGAGCCATGTACTCTGCTGCCTGAGTGTGAATGCAAGCCTTGGAGACACTCTACATCAGGAGGTAGCGTTAAGCCCTGGGCAGGAACATCACAAGGCCACAAGTCTATGCAGGAGCCAGGAGGTTCTAATGACTGAGGTGGAGGTACTCACCAAACACCAGCCTGTGATCTAGTTTAGAGGTGTCTGGCTTCGAACTCAGGCAGGGTAAACAGAAGCAGAGTCATTGAATCCATAGGCAGTAGCTGCTAAGGAAGACCTCAGCTTACAGTATAGGCTTCCCAGGAGCAAAGCTGTGAGAGCATTCCAACTTTCAAGAGAGATGGAATTAATCCTAAACAGTACTTTACCCTGTTGTTTCAGCAACAAGTTACTTTATCTCTAAGCCTCAGTGCCCTCACCTATGTGTGCAGTAATCATTCCTCCTTGAGAATTTGAAGATTAAATCACAGAATTTAATTAACATAACTAAGGCGATGCCAGGCACCTCCACATAAGTCCTCAATTAATGTCATTTATTATTATTAGAATTTCACTTATGAATGTGAATTTACTCATCTTATTTGAAAACACCACTGTTATAGTAAAAAAATCAAAAAATAGGAAGTCATTATGTTAATTAGGTGGCCTTAAACTTGGTGAAAAAACACATGCCATGTGTCTTTGCTTTTTCTAATATCTTTTCCTTAAGGAGCAAAATTTTAGCTAAAATTTTTCATTGGCAGCCACTTTGGATAAGCAAGAATAAAGGAATGCAATTTCTTTGAAATAAAAAAAGCTCATATTGTTCTTAGAAATAATTAAATCACAAAAGTGGATCTACAGTAGAGGATAAAATATATACTTTGGGAAAAAAATTTAAAGTCACATTTTTATTAAAGTGTTCAATTCGTCTGCCTGTAACTTTGTTCAAGGTTAGTTGTGTGGGTCTCTCAGCCAATATCTGCCTTAGCAGGTGGTTCGAGTCAAACCACTGGGTTTGTATCTCAGTGCCATCTCACTCTCAACCAATGTATTAGGTTTCTTCACAGGATTCCTGCATCAGGCTGAGAGAACAAATGGGGTATGAAGAAGAGACAGGCTCTCATAGTTTTGCTGCAGAATTAGACACCATCTATCTGAAAATCTGTCTGAAATGGAATCCGTGGTAAAAATCTCCAAATGACTTACATCTTTCTCTGCAAATCCATTCAATTTTCCCAAGACTCACACTTAAGAACCATTTAATAACATGATAGATGTTTTGTTTTATTCTACTAATTCTATAATCCCTAAGGAAAGGAGCACTACCCCAGGCATATCGCCTTATCCTCTTTCGTATTTGTTGCACAGAATAGAATTAGTTAACTTTGTAAATGCTATTCATATTTGAAACTTAACAGACCGACATGGGAGCTATCCTGGTTATTGGGGAAGAGCATGACAGAAATTCTTTGAAGTGTCCGCAGAAGTCATGATAGATGTGTTCTAATCGTCCCCACCCACTGCTGTCTTGTCTGTCCATGTGATGGAAAGGCTAAAGCATGGAACCCAGTCAGACTGTGGAAATTCTGAAATCAATGCACAAAATGAGTTTATAGTCTTTGAGTTCCATTAATCCAGTTATCACTAAACGTAGGTATATATCAGCATCCCCTGGTTCATTTCTTTTAAAACCTTTTTTTTTTTTTCTTTAGCAAGCTTTGGTTTGGGCCAGAAAATTTGCATTTCTAACATTCCGCAGGTGATGCTGATAAAAAGACTTTAGAACCACTGAACTAATAATCTAGAATTGGCTTTTTAATGCTACCTTTAGAAACTTAGCTGATATAAGCTAAGTTCTATGGGTTAGGTAATCCAGTATATTTCCAAGGACTCATGAATCAATCCACAAATGTTTACTATATTATTGAATAATCAATGTGTTACTAATATTTTCATATTTTAGTGGTGAAGCACCAATTCTTTAGTGTGTTGAGAGGGATTCATATGCACAAAGAATCTTCTGTTATTTTCTCAATAATCAGACTTTGTGAGCTTTTTGAGTGATAGAAAAATTGCTCATTTGATTGCAATAATTTTTAACACAGTGGAAAAGTAAAATACTGTTTAGCTTAAGTAAAGGGAAGGGAGAAAATAGCTGTCAAATTAATGGCATCAAAGAGATGTTAAGCCCAACTTTCCATGATCCTGGTTACTACATGATCGTATTTTGAGCATAAGAAAATATAAGAAACAATGCGAATGCTACCGACATCAGAGAGGAGCCATGGGGGTCAGTGTCTCTCAGCTTATAAAGCTGTGGTTAATCACCCGACCTCACAACTCTGCAGTATTTATACAGCCATAATCAAGTAGTTATTAGTTATACAACAAACAGCACGTGAAAAGGGCATTTCCGGGAATATCCGTAGACCAGTCCTCTAACAGTCACTGATGCCTCTCAGTATTTCACATTGCAAGATGACCGTGGTACAATTCTACCATGCTCTACTTCCCTGAGGGCTAAAGTAAGATTTCTAAAGCAGCTATTCATTTGTATTTTTTTCATTACATCACATGTAGAACTGTGGCTGAAAGGAAGTCTGGGAAATGTAGTTTTCCTAGCATCTGGAGTTCAGTCCAGGAAGCCAGTAGAGGTTGAAATAGATACCAGTATACATTATGTAGCACATGGTCTAATTAAGAGAAGGAAAAAGGCAAACTAAAAAAAAAAAAACAAAACAAAACTCCAGTCTGGTGATGGACTTCTACATACGCTCTGGTGGTGATGTCACACCATTTGGGGGTGAGAGAGGATTTACAACCTTTTCTGGTTTTTGATTGTCCTAAATCAGCCTCCTAGTGCAGGGATTACTATGACTGGCTTGTCACAGTGTTTCCTTAGCCACCCGATCCAATAGGTGGCAGTATAAGCCAATGGCTCCAGACGCACAGTGTTACCTTCTGTGCAGAACTAGGCACATTACTTGGCCATCCAGCTCGGGGTGAAATGTCTGTGATGATAAAAACGAGTTCATAAAGCTGTTCTAAGTGTTAACCTGGGAAATGTTTGAGAATTGCTTTGAGTAGTGTTTGGTACATGCTTATACCCAAGATTTCGTGAATGCAGAGATGGCAGGGCTTGGTAGGGGAGGACTTGGTGAATGCGGCATACCCTATCAGGTCTTGTTGGAATAATTAATATTGTCTTTGATGGTGTATTCACAGAATAGGAGTAGTGAAGTGGATACTCTAAGATCAGTAAGTGGATGTCAGAACATGGATAAACTGGGCCTGCATTCAGCTTTCATCTCCACCAGTTCTGGGCTCAGGGGGAAGAAATAGTCAGTAGATAAAAATCCTTCCATTGTAGGGCCATGAAAATGAAGTATAACCCTTATGACCTTTCTTTTTTTCAATTTTCAGTACCTACCCAAACTTTGCAAACCTTTGAGTAACTGCTACCTTTGCTAATTTAAAATTTAAAAAATATATATGTATATGTTCGTCTTTGGAAAACTTTTGTTACTTTGGAATTCTTACATGCTAAGAAAAGGGCTTTGTCTTCAGCGGTATGGGTTTCAGAGATCTAAAAAGCGGTAACACGATGTTATTGATTTGGGTGCTCAAGAACAGGAAAAGGCAGGTGGCTGATTTTGTAATGTGTTCACTTTCTTTGTGATAGTTTGCTTATTTTGGCAATATTGCTTATACAAACATAAAACTGCTTTAACTGTGAAACTATAACCACTGTTTTATGACTTTGGTGCTTTGCTTGACCCATGTGTATCTTATTTTTTCTCCCACTCTAGCTGGACAGTGCCACATCACTCATCCAGGCAGCAAAGAACCTGATGAATGCAGTTGTCCTCACAGTGAAAGCATCTTATGTGGCCTCAACCAAATACCAGAAGGTCTATGGTACAGCAGCGGTCAACTCTCCAGTTGTGTCTTGGAAGATGAAGGCTCCAGAAAAGAAGCCCCTTGTGAAGAGAGAAAAGCCTGAAGAATTCCAGACACGAGTGCGAAGAGGTTCTCAAAAGAAGCACATTTCACCTGTGCAGGCTTTAAGTGAATTCAAAGCAATGGATTCCTTCTAGGACAATAGGCTTTAAAAATGCAAAAGCTTTTTTCTGGTTTTCTTTCTTTCTTTTTCATTTTCAATCCATTTTTGTATGCATACCTGCCGACTTGTATGCCTCTGGCATGGGGAAATAAAGGGAACAGTGTCTGTTTGCATGTGAGATGAGATGAGGTCAATGAGATCCATCTGTAACCTGGGGAGGGGACAGGCCACTCCTGTCCCAAGGTGGCACAGAGCTGTCCTTTGCAACATTTTCTTAAAGTTGGGCAAAGAGTTCGCATTGCAATGTATGGGAGTGGGAGGGATGGGAAAAATAAACTTAACTCTACAAAAGCAAACTCTAATGCATGCAAGAATCATTAGGCTGGCAGGTAGATTCATCCGTGAAAAACCTGGAAGTGTACGGTAGAACATAAAATTTGTATTGCTTCTGTTTCAGTGCAGAAATGTACTAGCCGCTTAAGTGTGTGGCCCACAAATTGAATAATTCAACGTCACCATCACATCCATGATATTACATGGATTTATTAACCGAGGAATCTAGTCGCATCTAACATGCTTCTTTTAACATGGTTTCTGTTCTTTACTCCGGTAGTGCCATTGGTAATGTTCATGTTTTCTTTTTTCCCCCCTCTACTGAAAACAATAAACGTTCAGCTGAGACAGCTAAACCCTGCAGGCACTGGCAGTACAAGGTGGAGATCAACCTTTCTTTTTTCCAGCCCTTCCTTTCTTTTTACACTTGAACTCTGACTTGCTAGAAATAGAAGGCCCACTGGTGGAATGTTAGAGGATTGGAATTTGACAATGTGTGAAGGCTTAGAGGCAAATACATAGGTGTGTAGCTTGGAGTGCTGGTATCTAATATACCATTGTATTCACTAACTCAAAATAAACACATGTACTCTTGACACCTGAAGAATGTTTTCTTTCTCTAAGTGCATGCTTAATAAAAGATCACAGTGATTTCTTTAAAATTATTTTTAAATTCTTTTTTTAAAAAAAAAAAAAAACAACAAATCAGCACTAAAATACATGCCATTTCTAGGGTCCAGAAACTTATTTTGTGATTTCTTTTAATCATTTGTTTTGATTAACTTTCAACTTGAATCTAAAACGAGAAATTCTTATAGCTCAGTTTTTTGGGGCTATGGTTGACTCTGAACTAAAGTTTCAATTTTATTTTTTTCAATTTATTTTAAAGTTAAGGTCACTAATTTCAAAATACTCACTTCTCTTTAAATCAGAAAATCTGTCCAATTACCAAGGAGATGTTAGGTGTAATTTTTCAGCTTTGAACTGAGGAGTGGGAAAAGTTAACCCAAACTTCTTCATTAACGTAATGCGTTGGGCATAGTGACCTCTGCAGGTTTGTGTTGTCTATGTGTGTGGTCTCAGAGTAAAAGTACTGGGAAGCAATGGCAGGAGAAAACACCCTCCAAAACCTCTTTGGGAATGTTTCTGATCAAAGCACTGCTTACCAGCACATAAACCACCACTAAGACTAAGAATGTGTTCTTAGTGCCTGAGCCACCATAAAAGTTGTAGGGTTATTTTCAAAACTGATTTAAAGATAATAGACTTGCCCCTTAATTTTCATAAGCATTTAGAGAGGCACAAGGGACATCAGTTAACAAAAGTCTGAGCCAGGTTTAGGCTTAGCACCGAGCTCAGTAAACATATGAGATGGAAAGAAACAGCGATGGTAACTGGTTTAAGCAAGAAATTAAAGCGCTATCAACCTGGTGTTAACAATTAGGCTGAAAGGATTGACATAAATTCCCCAGTGAAACACAATTAGCACAATTAACTCTCTAGGTTTCATATGTTATTTTGGTATTTAAAGGGCAAGAGGAGGTAAATAGTCTTCAGAAACTCATAAAAGAAACTAATGAAATTCACAAGCTTCCTGGAAATTCCTGAAATATAATCAGCAGAAGACATCAGAGGATACATGTGCAGAATGTCTTGCCTTTGACCTACAAAATTTTACTTAAATATGTCAATATTTATAAACAACAAGTAAGTGTATTCTTTCTGATGCAGTTTTATTTCCGGAAACAAATTTGCTCTGTCCTTGACAAACCCTTGCCATGGTTGTACTTGTGATCAAGGAGAACATCACACAGGAGGAAAGCTACCTAAAGATATTTGGCTGAGAGTGGTAGAGCAATAGAACAGCTGAAGAGTTTCCTGTCCTCAAGACCTGTGATCTAGCTGAGAATATGCCAGAGAACGACACCAGAGTATAAAGTAAATAGGGCCTCAAAAGAACAACTGGGTCGACCTACAGAAGTCAGAACCTACACAGAAAACTAATGAAGTAGGAGTTAGGACTAAATTATAATTTAAAAGACTTCCTAGTTTTAATTATGCATCTGTGTGTGAGATTGTGTACATGGGTGCTGGTGTCCACGGAGACAGAGCATCAGATACCCTGGAACTGTAATTACATGCAGTTGTGAACAGCCCAACGTGGGTGCTAGGAACAGAGCTTAGACCTCTGAAAGAGCATCAAACCATCTTTTTGGCCCCTAAAACTATGTTTTGGATATATAACAAGTACAAATGAATTAATTTCAAAAGAGAAATCACTGCAAATCAGAAATAAGACTCAGAAGAAACAGGTGTTACCTAAGATATTTTATGGGTTTCTTTGCCACTGAGTGTTGAAGAATATGAAGAAAACTTCATCTTTTAGAGGCCAATGCTGTAACAAATAGGCCATGTTTTAGCCCCTGGAGAAATAGGCTGTCACTATGATGTCATTAACTTTAGAGCATCAGTTTTCTCTAGGTCACCTTTTAGACATGTGCTTTCAAGATATGTTCAACAGAATTCATCAGCACAGTAACATTTAGAAGTACCATTGCTTGGGGCTGGAGAGATGGCTCAGCAGTTAAAAGTACCATCTGCTCTTGCAGAAGACCTGGGTTCGAATCCCAGCACCCACATAGTAGCTAACAACTGTAACTCCAGTTTCAGGGGATCTGATGCCCTCTTCTGTCCTCTGTGGGCACTTCATGACACTAGTGTACTTACAGACATGCAGGCATAGCACTCATACATGTAAAAATAAATTAAAAACTTGTTTTAAGCATCATCGCTTGCTTGTTAAATTATTAAATTTGTGTCATGTTAACATGATGAAAGAGGTCTGGGATAACATCACTGGAATATATTGGAAGATATTATGAGAGGGAGTGAATTAATTACAGCAATCTGTGACAAAGAAGTGATATCAGAAGGACCGTGCACAAGAGAAACACAATATCCACAATGGATTCGTGGGGACTGTAGAAAAATCTCAAGTTTTGCATTAAACAGTAGGATTTTCAACCAAAAAAACAGACATCTTCAATATGGTGGGGAGTTGGGGGCATTTCGCTTGACTGCACTCTTCTTATCCCTTACTGCTAACTACTATTCAGGAGAAAAAGCACTCAGTTCCTGGTTTCTCAATTACAGGGGAAGGAAGCTGTGTGCAGTGTTCTACCTTGTCTGGTGCCTGATGGGAGTAATACTTTGTGCCCTTTTTAACTCACAAAGCTCTAAAAATTGGTTCTAGCTTGATTATCAGACTAGAGGACACAGGAAGTAGTTGAAGATACACAGAAAGAACACACTATGGGAAATTCAAGACTTGTGCTCCAGGAAGTAAGAGATTATAGATAGAGGAATATAATAGAAGAACATCAATGGTTGATCTTAGGTGTCTTAAGGGCTTGAACTTAGAGACTGTATGACTCTAATCGCTTCCTCTCTTAGCCATGAAGTACCACTGTTTCTTTCCTTCCACACTCACCATCCATGCTCTGTCTCCAGCCCAAGTCCAATGGGGCCAACTCACCATGGGAATCTCTCTAGCTATGAGGAAAAAATAAACCTTTGCTTTTTAAGTTGATCACCTCAGGTTCAGTAATGGAAAACTGACTTATGCCAGCTGAAGTCACAAAAAATTCATTTCCCAATGCTAGTGAGGTCACATATTTACTAGGCCAGGTGTCTGCAATCACAAATTCTAATTTCCAATGCTTAATAATCATCTAGAGTCACTCAGCTTCTATTTCTGTCCAGTTAGTGCATGTTGTAAAAAGGAATCTTTTATATTAACATTTTGTTTACCTGTGTGTTGGAAGGACTGGAGGATCGAAAGGAGACTGTGTTGCAAGAGGCCAAAGACAAACTTTCTCTGTGGTCACTGTTTCTTTCCAGAGATGCTACTGCTTCTAACCCTGGAAGACTGCAGAGGAGCTGCTGACAAGCTCAAGGTCTCTGGAGTTTTCAGTCCTCTGTGTCTCCTGTGTAGGAGCCATGAGTCTTGTCTCATTGAAATGCTCCCCATTGGGTAAACAAATGATATCTCGGTGATGAAGTACACTAACTGTGCTTTTCAGTTACTCCCAGGAGTTCAGAACAGAAAGTGGAAGGGCATAGGTCTGATCAACAGTGACTGAACAGTGATAAAGTAGATCCTTGAGCTAGGTGCTTTAACTTAGTAAATCTTATTGCAGGACTCATACTGCAAAGGGAAATCAATGAACATGGCTGATATTTCATATACTGATAAAGGATATCAGCATTCTGCCAGGGGTCAAATACCAGCTTCCTTATGTGTTCAATTGTAACTTCATAATTGACAATATTCTCTTCTCTAAAGAAGCTTACTGTTTAATTAAGCTGTGATTTTAAATTGTTCCTATGATAATACACCATGATCTCAATACCTAGGGTGTGAAGGATGACGAAGAATGGGACAAGCTAGAGGAAATCTGGAGGGAAACTTATAATAAAATCTAGAGGAACTACACCTTGGAAGATGTTCATTATTTTCCTTTCTTTTTTTCTTTCTTGTCTTTCTTTGAGACAAGGTGGCTCTGTAGCCCGAGCTGGCCTGGAATGTAGACCAAGCTGTCCTCAGTCTCACATATACCCACCTTCCTCTTCCTCCATGGCGCTGGGATTACTGGTGTGAGTCACCAGGTTCAGCCCCTTTCCTTGTGTAAATCCCTTCTCTAGAAAACCAAAGTCTAGCACAGGAGAATGCCTCCAACATACAATCATTACTACAGTTGCCACAGTCAGTTCTGACACTAGTAGTGGCAAGTATCAAGATTTGTCACCATGCGCAGATAATTCCTTGTTTTGAATACAGAAGTCAAACCCTATAGACAGTACATTCTAGGCATGAATCTACTTAACAAGTCTAAAGACTCTACCTCTAAAAACTCTGAGGGTCAAAAGCCCTGGGCAGAGACTCTGCTGTGCTTGTTTTGATTAGGACACTGCTACTCCAGTATCCTTCACTGAATTTTCATTTAATTTGACCCTTAAAGTAGCCTTTGAAGTTGTGTTTGCCCAGCTCCTGAGGCATGCTGGCAGCCAGTCCCGATCACTGGCAGCCTTTTTATTGGTTTCTGGCAACAATGTGGATCTCTGAACTTGTCTGTTTCCATTTGTAAGTCAATGCAGGCCTCTATCCCTTTCAACTGGTACTTTTTTTATATACAAGCTCTATTTTTCTTTGTTTCACACAGACTCTGGGGAAAAAAGGAAAGTGCAACATGACCTGGAATTAAAATAGAGTAGCCAGACTGAAAAAAGAAAATTAGAACACTGCTTTACTGAGTCACTTCTGACATGACCAAAACTAAGTGAAGAGGGTGTGTGATTATGTACAACCCAATTTCTTTCTAAAAAGCTTTTCCTTGCATGCATGTCTGTGTGTGCGTGGTCATATATGTGTGTGCGAGCGCACATGTGTGTATGTGTACATAGAGAAGCATAAAGTTAACATCGGGTGTTTTCCTCATTTCTTTCCACTTTATTTACTGTGGCAAGGTCTCTCAGTTGAACCTAGAGCTTGTAATCTTAGCTAACCAGCTTGTCTGAAGCTACCCGCTCTGAGTGTGTGGCTTTTTTATATAGGTCCTGTGTATTTCAGTTTCCACACTTGTTTTATCCACTGAGTCATCTTCTCAGTCCCCAACTTCTTAAGATTACAAATACAAAAACTTCTCTGCATGTTGCAGGTTCTTGTATTTATTATTTCTTTATGTCAGACTTTCATGCTTTATTTTAAACAAAAAGGTGGCCCATCATGCCCTTAATGACTTTCAAAGGACTAAATTGAATGGTATGCAAGTCAGCATATCAACTTCCTAAAATATAATTAAAAGAAAATACATTATAGTGGGCTTGAGTTCTGGACCATAAAGTACTATATAACTCTCCTTACTCCCACCTCTGTACAGCTGTCAGGCCGCAAAAATACTTCACAGCGCGTCACTGAGTCAGAAAATTTTCATGCTAAAGAAGCAAGGCATTCTGATACTCCTGGGAAGAAAGTTTTATAGAAAAAAACTTGAATGGAGTTATACTGTGAGGAATCTGTTTATGTGGGACGGTGGATTTGGCAAGATAAGTGTGTGGAAATACACACTGTAGTGAACAGCCAGTAATAGTGCATTAATTAAGAATGTTTGGCATAGGAAAATTTTGAATGTGTCTTTCTAAGTCCAAAGTATTTATATCTTATTCTGCCTTTTATCTTTCTCTCTTTTTCTCATTCTCTCTCTTGCTCTAACATATATAAATGTATTTTGTTGTATGTACCTCTGAGCATGCTTGCTGAGGCCAGAGGACATGAAGTGGCTTCTGTCACTTCCGCTACCTTTCTGTTAGACAGGGTATTTCTGTGAACAGAAAGCTCTCTTTGTTTAGGATGCCAGCAAACCTGCTTTCAGGATCCACATGTCTGTGCCATGCTGGTGCCTGTTGCTTTTATGTGAGTGCAGAGGTTTCAGACTTAGGATATCACACTTGCAGAGCAAGCGATCTTTACCAATTTTCTGGACAGTACAGTTAAGTGGAGACATTATAGTTGGACCCTAATGAATTAAATGAACTTAATTGCTGACACAGACCTATTTACTATGCAATATTTATTATTGTTAATCTCTATTGTATTTCTTACCCTTGGTCCTTAGATTGATTGTTGGTCGTTTATACTTTCTGTGAAGAAGTGGAGAACTATTCACTCAGTCATGTTGTGAAAGCTTAAGAAATGTAAGCCCAGTGAATCTGTGAGGAGAAACAAAGTTCAACAGTTCAATAGGCTGTGAGAGGATCTCATAAAACAGAGCCTGGAATTGTAACAAAAGAAATCTTTTAAGAATTATTTCCTATCCAAAAAGGATAGGAAACTCCACCACATTGCAAGCTTTGATGCTTTAAAATCTTACTTATTCCTTCTCCAGCCTAGATGCGATTGAGAAAGCTGAAAGAGACATTTCAGATTGTAGGTCAGAGAGGAAATACGTGTGCAGTTGAGAATTGCTGAGGATTCTGCCTATGTGTGTCAGCCATTTTTAACCCTGCAGAAA
This sequence comes from Eospalax fontanierii, assembly GCA_035773235.1. NCBI lineage: Eukaryota > Metazoa > Chordata > Mammalia > Rodentia > Spalacidae > Eospalax > Eospalax fontanierii. Next base: position 43,835,035 of record CM069547.1, on the reverse strand, counting down.
ACTCTTTCCAGTCTTCTCTGTTGAGGTTGGTAGTAAGCAGCTCAGCACAGAGAGAAGCACAATCCCAGGTAAGAATCTGCTAAATAACATCACCTCCATGTCTCTTGGACGTTCATAGAGCATCTTATCCATTCTGAAGTACCCATCACGCAAAACATCCTTCTGAGGTCCAAGAGGGTGCTCAGCATGACTGTGTCTGCCACCAAGCCTGAAGACCCACATCTGGAAGGAGAGAACTGACAGCATGCTGTGGTGTACCAGTACACATGCACATGCAGGCACAATCACATGCACACACACACACGCACACACGTGCATATGCATACACACGGACACGCACACACACACATTGAATGTAAATTTATAAATTAAAAAAAAAAAACTTCTTTGAAACAACCTTTTCTCTTAAACATAAGTGACTTGTTTGAAGTCTAATAGCGAAGCTGGAGGTCAACACAGAAGCTGAACGAAAAGCTTGGGCTTTAAAATGCTCTCTAAGATGAGGACCTGTGCTCGGAAATAAATAGGGGACTAAGCACCTGGAGGAAGGTATGGTCCTGAACAGACTCCCGGAAGAAAGCTAACACTGATTCAAAAGGGCAAAGAGAGTATAGAAATCAGGGAAAGAGATTACAAAGGACCTGAAGAAGGGAAAACAAACAGAGGATCACATGGGTGTTAGGAGGACATCAGTGCATACCCTGCCACTGTGTGGGAAGGAAGCCGATGAAAAAGAAAGGAGCTCTTAAGACCCAATCTGGGACTTGCTTCTGTAACTAGGCATCTTCATGACCTCTGCCAGCCAGATCCTATCTAAGAATACCTGGAAAAAGAAAGCACCCTGTCAGTTCTGATTATGTGGTGCCATCAATACGAAGATATTTTACAAAGCTGAAATGGGTTAAAGACAGGAATCTCATTAGAAATGTGTCACTTGATAAAGTTATCAATTTCTTTTAATCAACTGACTCAGATGTGTTTCTCTTCCATGAGCACTTGGGTAACGCTGTTGTCATGACTGAGGATGAATCCATGTAAGCGCTCAGCCAATGGTGCACAGTACTTGGCAGCAAAAGTTATGAGGAGATATCCTCCTGACTCAAACTTCTTTTCAGGAAATGTTGGGGTTAGACTTTCTTGTATCATCTCTTCTTACCCTAAACAGATGATCTAGAAATGGGATGCTTTGTTTGGAAATTAAACTCAAGAAAGATAATTTCAACTGAGACAGCTGCAAAACTCATGCCAGAAATAAGCTTTCTAACACATATACTTTTCTGTAAAGCACAGCAAAGCTTTCCTGTATCATTAAACATCACTCAGGATCCACTTTAAACCTCAAAATCACCAGCTGAAACGATACAACACAAAAAGTCTCAAAGACACTCCATATGGCTTAAGGACTGAAACCAGAAGTTGGCTGCTCTTGCCTCTGACACCTCAGCTAGAAATGGATAGATTGATAACCTAAAATTTTCACCTGTATATACACATACTGGAAAATGACTACAAAAATATTCAGGTATTGATTTGGGAGTTACATTTTAGAATGAAAAATGAACATGGATTGACGCTTTAGATGTTGTGTCTACAAATATTTGATATCTGTATTGTCAGAGTTTCCTTTCTGAAATTGTGATAAAACATTCTGACTTAGGTGAGGAAAAGCATTTATTTGGTTTACATTTCCACGTCCATAATGCCGGAAAGTAAAGGCAGGAACTTGAAGTCAAGCCAGCTTGATAATTCACATAGCAGTTACTTTAAGGAAAAACTCACATCATTGCAAAAATGTGCAGCAGTTACCAGGGAGGATGACACTTGTAAGCTGCTTTGCTCACAGGCTCATACTTAGCTAGGCTTCTTATATAGGCCAGAACAAGTGGTCTTGGGAATGGTGCTGTCCACAGTAGCCTGGGCCCTCCTACATCAACCAACAATCAAGACAATCCCCCATAGACACACTCACAGGTCCTTCTGTTAAAGATAATTCCTCAATTAGGACTCTGATATGACTCTAGGTTGTGCCAAGTTGACAGTAAAAGTGATTCAGGACATGGACCATGTCTTTACTTAAGATTTTTCTGTTTATCCACTTTAGAAAAATGGTCTATGTTCATTTACATGGGGAATTCACTACCTCACTCAGAGTTGAAGGTGTTTTATGAAGTTAGAGCCATTTTAACTTATTCAGTTATAATATCTACTCAAGAAGTTCTTAGGATTTGGTAGAAATTTGATCTCAGAAGAGCAGAGGCTTTGTAATTGTCGTATTATACATTTAAAACCATATTATACCACTGATTGGCTCTGGGATGTTATTTGCTTTCTGATACACTAACTGCCCATTTCTAAAACATAAAGAGTATAACACAATCTTTGTAGGGTTTGAAATATTGTGCAGAAAATATCTGTAGATGGAGCATGAACTCAGTGACTTTTCTCTCTACTATTACACATGATCTGGAATGTAGGGATGAGATGAATCACGTCGTACAAAAGGAAGTAAGGGATAAGCTTGAAAAAGAGCTAGAAAGCGCCCATTCCTCTTTAGATACACACCTATGGTGAACAAACTTTTAGATTTGTGTATGCTTGTTTGCCATTTCCACAAGTGAGGACACAGTCAACTAGCATCATCTCTGAACATGAAAAGAGGTCCTCACTAAATCTAGCACTTTCTACCTAGAGCCCAGAACTATGAGAATTAGTTGCCTAGTTAGGCATTTTGTTATAGATTAGGATGAACTCAAATTGTCAAGGAAATGAGGATGGCCATTAGTGTTGTCAATGGTCAGAAAAAGCATCACCTTAAGGGGATTTTTAGTTTCTGGGCATGTCTGAAATTAACTGAGGAGGCACTAAAATAAAAGTTGGTAAAATAAGAAAGAAAGTGAGGAGAGTACAAGCGATCATCACACTCTGATTACTTTTTGGGCGCATGATGAAACCCACTGCTTCAAGATCCTGTCTCCTTGACCTCCAGGCATGATAGATTTGCCTCGTATATGGCAAGCAGAGATAACCCATTCCTCCATAAGTTGTTTTTGTTAGAGTATTTTAAAAGGATCAAGAAAAACTAATAAGTTAATTGGCTAGTCTCAAAGCTCTGGCGAACTTTTCTTTCTTTTTTTTTTTAACAGAATCTCTAACCATGGGATAAAAAACTCACTGTCTCTGGGTAGTACTGAGGGAACTTCTTATAGGGTCACTATATAGTGGTTCATGCATGGAACATAACATAGTTGTAATGAATCATTTTATAGAACAACAACTGAAATACGCGTTAGGAGACAGGCAGGCAGTCATTTGGCCAACATCCCTGTAGGTGACCAGAGTTTTTTGTGGATGAGATGAACACTTTCAGAAGAGAGCAAATAACACACTTTCACATTTGCATCAAGGAAACCCTTCTTATACAGTGAGCCTTCAGTCTACTGTTTCAGATTGCAGCTCCCATTAGCTCTCTTGGTTCTTAGGATTTTGGACTCACATTGGAACTACACACTGACTCTCCAGAGTATACAGTTTTGCTATTGCAGATTCAAGGACTTTTCAGTGTCCAAAAGCATGTGATCAAGTTCCTTATACAATAGTTTTTTTTTAATGTCTATACATTTACAATAGTTTTTTATATCAATATATTTACAACAATAGTTTTTTATATCTACACATTTACAACTAATAAGAGTACAAACATACACACATGTGTACACATGCTGTTGTACATGTAGTTTCTCTGGAGTTCCTTGACTAAATCCAATAGTGGCTTACAAGATGCTAACAAGTAGTGTGGAATGACAACTTTTTCAGTAGGGAAGATGATAGTGATATACAGCCCCAGTTCAGGAATGAAAACACTGGAAAATGACGTTCCAAATACAGTTTTCAGCTGTCAGCCTATTCAAGTTTCCTCAAAACAATGGCTGGCTCCAGAAGTTTCTATCCCTTTAGTGGCTCATTCATAAAAAGGTATGTAGTTATGCCTGCTCATAAGTGTCTGAAAGTACTTGAGCCTGTAACACTCTTTCTGTACTAGCTTATGTTTTGAGGTTTTATTTAGGTAGAATATAAGTGCTTAGAAAGCAAATGACTCTTTAGTACTTGTTAAAATATGTGACTTTTTTCTCCAGTGTGTACATGACTCATTTCCCTATGTATAGAGAAATATGTTTTATGTAAGATTAGCCATGCATCTCTCTCTGTTGAGCACAATTAGACATTGGCTGTAACTAAAAAAGTTTACATACAAATCAACAGTTTAATTAAAACGCATGAAATAAATCCACCATATTTCTAGGGTGTTATGTTTTAAGCGGTTACTTGAATAAAAATGGACTAAGTAAGCCTGTGGAGTTGGTAAATACACTCATGTATACACATATGCAAGGATGAATGTTTAGATAGCTAAATCAATACATATAATATCTAAATCCATTTCTGTTTGTTATTTACAATAGGGAAAGATGACTTTACGCAACCAGAAGTCACAAACTGGACAATGACAAGTTATATAAATTCAATGGTACTTTAGGCAGTCATTGAAATATCCATGAATACAATAAACACAATTGTGTGCTACAATTGTAGCTATAAAAACAGGCACTCATTTGGACACAGTCTGTATGAGAACACCAGAAAATCAAAGTAGTTGTTATAGAGCGGTAAAATTTGCTTCGGAAAACTCTTGAATCTTAATTTCTTCTACAATACAAATATGATGCACATGAAAAGCATTATAATGAATAAGGAAATCAGAACACGAAATCAAGACAATCAAGAGAGTAGTGTAGACTTTATCTACCTCTATCTATTATCACTCTATGTATTTGCATATATATGAAGCAGAAGGTATTTTCTAGAATCTTAAGATCAACCAGCAGTGTTGAAAACAACACACAGAGAGAAGAGAAGAGCGATAAGAGGAAGGAGAAGAGAGAGAGGAGAGGGCAGAGGAAGACAAAGGAGGGAGGAGAGGAGCGGGGACAAGACTGGCTGTCAGACTTTTGAAGTGACTTTTCAAGATTTTTCTTCTTCCTTCTGATGACTTCAACATTGACTCTTTTCATTTCATATGTTATTAATCCCTTTTCCAGGTCTGTCCTTCCTCTATATCCTTTCCTTACACTTAGCAAATTCATGCAACTTCTTAGGAATTAACTAAAAATCATATTCAGTTATATTGAGAAGAAATACCAGGAAAAAGGTCCCTGAGCAGCTTTCAAGAAATTTTCTTTTCTTGTGATCGATCAAAACACATGGAGAGGCACCAAGCCGTGGACTCCTAAGGAGATGGAGCCATTGCAGATGGGATTCCATTTGCAGATGGGACTCCATTTACAGGGAGTTATTAGGTTGAGCTCCCTTACATATGCATTCTGCTTCATATTATTATAAATACACATGAAAAGTTGAATTGGCTTTAATGGAATGGGGAAAACATAAATTATTTAACTTAAATTTTTTTGACTTATTTTTATTTTATATGTATGAGTGTATTACCTGCCTGTATGTAAAAGCACCCAAGTCATTCAAAACACTCAGAGGACAGAGGAGGGTGTTAGATTCCCTAGAACTGGAGCTATGGACCATTGTTAGCTGCCATGTGAGTGCTAGGATTTGAAACCAGGTCTTCTGCAAAAACAGAAGTGCTCTTAACTTTTGAGTCATCTCTCCAATCCAAGATTACTTTAATTTTCAAAAGATGAATACTGAGTATTCCAGTGACTTAAATTCTACTTCCATGCACATATATAATCCAATATAATTTAGAATGAAGACTCATGAGCCTAAATGGCATGTAGCAATAATGTTGTGATACCATCAGTTGACTGAATATGTTTTCACACAGATATCAGCTTATTCATTTATAAACACCAGATAGTACTTCACTGTAAAATTTTTATGTATCTATTTTCTAAGCTGTAGAATATTCTATATTCATTTCTATTCTAGTATTTCATATAGATCCTAGAATTGCTATTTGAATTTCATTGGACTTCTAATTGGTACCCTATATATGTCAGAATAATATTCATATAGGGTATATGTTAGGGCTTATGTTTAAGTCCAGATGCTAGAAGGCAAAATTTGAGCTACTTGGAGCTCAATAAAATTAAGTTTGAGACATTAATATTCTTATAAAGCATTTATGTACCCTTATCTTAAAATCACAAGGAGCACATGTACAACATAGTTTTTTCATAACAAATACAACATCTCTAATTTACCAAGCTTACATACTCATGAACTTATCTGCAAATTTAAGAATCATAGAATTCCTGTAAGGTTTGAAACATTTTTTTTGCTCTTCTATAGAATAATATGGATGGATATTTTGCCCTAGATATAACAACAATTTGTATTCTGTGTTTGCCATAGCTTTTATTCTTAATTCGTGTGTGCATATATAATATACACACACCTATATAATGTTAAAAATAAATCCGGATACTTTGCAGACTTTGTAGAGCTAGGGATGTGGCTCCATATGCTTGCTTTAACTTTGGTCTTCTACTTTGACTCTAATTTATCTCTATGGCTTATCACAGAATAATTGACTTATACAAGTGAAAAAAATTAGCTCTGGTACTTTGTTGGTTATTGTTAATATTTTACATTTATTCATATCTATAGAGGTTGAGTTAGTCTGCCATATAAAATATAGTAATGAATAAATGGTAGACTAGCTCTACAATAGTTTGCTTCATGAAGTTCTGGAGATTGAACTATACCTGGAAAATAAAACTATACAAAGTTTTGATATATAAATTTATATATTAACTACATTAATATGTACTGATCATACTCTGGGCTGGGAGTATGCATTACATTTGTTCACAAACCTTTAAAACTATGTGTTATGATTAACCTTCATTGTGAACTTTATGTGATTTAGAGTCAGTATGGGCATGCATGTTTGAGAAGGATTTTCTATATTAGGCTCTATGTAGTAAGAAGTCTTTCTTGATATCCCCTTCAAATATTCTGTTTATTGTTACTCTTTTAAGATATATTTTTGGACTAGGATTGAGTGACCCTCTGGATGCAGGATCCTAGACATACAAGGCCAATATGCCTATGTTTTGAAGAAAAAGAGACTTTTTGGTAGATGGTTTCCTATAACATATCTCTACTTATAAGCAGAGCCAGAGTCTACAGCTGGCCTATAAAAACATAAAGAAGTGGGACAGTCGTTCTTTTCAACGGAGACCTTTCCCCGTGGGAACTTCCTAATTGATAGCTGTCCAAATTAGTTTGGAATTGAGAAGGAGAAGACACCAGTTATTTTAAAATAATGAGAAATACTCCCTGTTTTTATACACTCAGTAAAACTTGTGCCTCTGCCTCGAGTGTTGTAATTCCCTCATGAACAAAATAGGCCCAAATAACTACCTAGTGCTTGGAACAACATAAATAAGAGTTCTCTTTCTGTCCCTTGACAATAAGTGCCTCCAAGAACGGGTAAAGAAAGAGGAAACGGAAAGCATGGACCTTACCAGTTACTAAGAAACAAGTCGTGACCCAGCATCACCATTTAACAAAACAGCGAAGACGCTGAAGGTCCTGAAATTCTTTAACTCAGTCTAACAAAATCACAGTTGGTAAATTTTTGGATACTGCAGTCAATGGTTCATAAAAGTTCAATGTGAAAGAACACAGGCATTTATTCAAGCCAGATAGGGAACCGATGACAGACCAAGTAATGCCATGGCTAAAATGGTGAACCAATGCTCTTATTGGAGTTACTAATTGGAGTGGGTAAGGAGCAGGAATAACTCAGATACAGTTACCAAAAGCCATCTCTAGCATCGGTGATGGCTGCTGAAAGCTAGACCTCACTGCAAGATGTGTAAATAGTTCAACAGGCCAGTGTCTTTTCTAGACAGCTTGGATCATCGGAACATCTCAGCCATCAGTACTAACTACTGGAGCCTTGAGACAGGCAGAGCCTTGTGCATCTGGCCTGTTTCAGTGAATTCTTGCATCTTCTGTGTCTCAAATGATCTATGCTTTAGAACTCCCTAAGTCTTCTTTTATGTGTAGGAGTACATTGCCTTCATGTACGTAAGGGCACCTGTATTGTGCAATGCCCACAAAGGTCAGAAGAGGGTGTCAGATCCCCTGGAACTGGAGTTATGGATAGTTGTTAGCTATCATATGGGTACTGGGAACCAAACCCCAGTCCTCTGCAAGAGCAGCCAGTACTCTCAACCACTGAGCCACCTCTTCAATTCCCGGAACGTCCTAAGTCTTAAGGAGCTTCCCTACAGAAAGGAATATATCAACTCGCAGGAAATTTTTGGCAAAGGAAGAACTCCTGGTGGTGAGTACATACGGTTGATGCAAGATGGAACCCTCCTCTTTGCAGGTAAGAAGACTCCTCCAGGGGGAGACTGCCTGACTTAGTCCTATTTTTTCTGTTTGGGCTCTGAGCACAGTATGTATTACATAAAAAGATGTGTCCTAATGCACAGGACAGTTCTTTGAGTATGTATGGCCTTTTGGGCCTGTGACTTCTCATTGATTTAGAAAACATGTTGGGATAGTTTCCGAGTGCTAGAAACTGACATATTCTGGCAGTACTAATATAGCTGAAGCACAGTTGCTGCTGTAAGCATCTTTTTACATAGAAGGAGAATGATAGCTGATATATTCAGTGTCAAAACAAATTTTCCAAAGGGCTGTGGCAGAGAAAAGGATCCATTCTTTGTGGGAATTTAGGAAAATGGAATCATAGATAATCGAGCCAGGTTTCAAAGGATAAAACAATGTATTTAACAGAAAGGGGCAAAAGACGTTTAGGAAACAGAGTTCAGTATTTTGAAATCTCTGTAAAATGAATTTACTTAGGGAAGTTTATATAGCCTAACTGAACAAAGTGGTGAAGTGTTGAGGTACTGAACCAAGAGGCCTCCATTTGGAGTTTATCTTTTAGGTAGAGCTAAAAGGGGTTATCCAATCCCTTTAGGAGGAAACATGCTTCAGTGGGTAGACCACACTTGTCGAGGCTTGTCAGGGCTGGATAGAAGGCAAGGGGGTTAAGAACACTAGCTCTTGCAGAAGATCCAAGTTCAGTTCATAGCATGTTGGGTGGATTGCGACTGCATATAACTCCAGCTCTTCTAGCTTCTGTGGGTACCTGCACTCACCTGCACATACACATACACACACAGAGCCACAAACATACACATAATTAAGAATAAAAGAAAACTTTGTTTTTAAAAGAAAGAAGCACATCAGATACATCTCCTGCCTATGACAAAGAATAGATAGGTGGATATGAGGACAAAACAAAAAGGCTTAGTGAAATATTGAGAGGTAGACCAGAGTCAGGACTGTCATGAGAGTCAGATGACAAGGGGCCTCTAAATAAAATGATGTGTAAATGAAAATAAGTACCAGGTGAGAAAATCAGAGAAGAGTTCACTTTTGGAGGTGCATTAAGATTAAAGAGGTTCTACAAAGGAGGCTCCTTAAGATTTAGGAAGTAAACAACACTCAAGTTTCAGGAAGTCCCTGAAACTTACCACATGTTCTCCTTCCTTCAGGTTATATGACGAATACTGTGGACTAAGTTTATGACTTGTCAAGCTGTCGGTAAATCACGTAGAGAGCTCCAGAGTTCTAGCCTTTGTGAGGTGTCATCATGCTGGAAGGGCTTTTCAGTCATGCAGCTGTCTTTGAGTCATACACCTGTAAGTGACCTCTCACTCATGTGCTTGTAAGTGATCCCAGTGACTTCACTGGTTCACCAAGTTGGACTTTGGTGTAATTGTCATTAGTTCTCTGTCTGAGCTGTGTCGACTTTTGGTCAATATCTCCCAGTATACATAGCATACTACCATCACAGTAGGATGAGGCAATAGATACAAACACACTGGATAATTGGGCAGTCAGAGAAAATAATGTCTTAAATTTCTGTATAACTTCACCCAGGTCTTGTAGTCTCTGTGGGTTTGCTTGCTTAGTATATAGAATGTGAAAACTGCCAATGCTTATTTTTTTCAAAACTGAAAACTTCATCAATTACCAAGCTAGATGGTGAGCACAGAATGAGACAAAATGCAGTCACCATCTAAACCTCAGAAGATGCTGCCAGTGTGAACAGATGTCGTCGCCAGGGAGACTGACACTTTTGAGGCAATGGGGTGGCACAGTGTCCTCACAGAACAGTGAAGTTTTGTAAAAATGTCTTGTAGCACATTGCTGGCCTAGGGAAACCCTTGAAATTCAAGTGCAGGGTGTATTGACTGTCTAGCGCTCTCACCGTTATGAAGTTGAAGTACAGTTTGAGCCCTTATTATAAGTCAAGGCCACTATACACTTGCTTGGACAGTGTTTGTAAGGGTTGGACATGGTTTTAACATTGCAGGCAATCTTTTCCGTTTGTTCTTTAAAACTCCCTTGCAGCCTATCATTCTACTGTCACAACCTCCATAAATTTCCATACAAACGCCTAAGCCTGACCTTTGTCACATAGCTACGTCTTCCTTAGTAACCAAAGGTAATGACTGAATGACACTTTCACCATGGAGTGGCAGACCACCAGTGATCAAATCATCTGATCTTAAATGGAAGAGATGTTCAAATTCCTATTGCGCAAAACACTTGTAGACACTAACATGACTCTTAAGGAAACAGACATTCAGTAGATAAGCGAATGGTGTAGAGAGACGCTCAGAAACGTAGCACTAAAGAAAAGTTTTAGTAAGAAATTCATAGAGATTATTTTATGGGAATGACTTCATTGAATCACAAATTAACTGGTATTCAATCTGTTTTCCTAGAGAAATGGTGTTCCTCAAACAAATAATGGTATGGGCATGCAGATTATGTGTAAATACTTTTCTGTCTTACATAAAGAGACTTGGGCTTCCATGGGTTCTGGTGTCCAATGGAGGTCCCCCAACTATTCCTTACCAATACTGAGTAATGACTCAAAGTCTCCCTTTTCTATAACACATAGAACATAATAAACAGAATATTAGAAGGGGACCTAAAGCATCCCTATGTTAAGACAGTCCATTCATCTCTCATGACATCTCTAAAATACTAAAAGGAAGGGTAACTTTTTTAATGCTTTTTTAAATACCGAGGCAGCACTCCCTTAAGTTTTTCTTAAAGTGTTCCAAGCTTAAGGGAATTCATGTTCTAAATGTTTTTCCTGGTTAGCGCGTCTCTCAGTAGTTACATGAACAAGAGAACTGTCTATCTTGTTATTACTCACCCTTCATTCCTTATCACCCCACATAAGCACAGTGATTTCATGCATAGATGTTTTCACACTGGGAAGACAAAGCATGGGGTCAGAAACATGGATTTCTCAATAGGCCGAAAATATAGTTTCTACTCTTGAGACCTCCATTTGCTGTTAACACCAATAAAAGTCACAAAGTCTCAAACCCAAAAGCTCTAATGGATAACTCATAGCAAGTCAATTATGTGAGAGTCCTCAACCCACCAGAAAGAAAGTAATTTATTCACAATGGAAAAGACATTCATTTTTATACTATAAAAGAATAGAAAATTATTGAGAAAAGTCTCTCAATTTCAGAACTGAGAGTCAAGGTCTATCAAGGGGCAGCACAGGGAGCTGTAAGGTGTACCTCAGAGACATCTAGCTTTATCCTTGGATTTTAAATGTCATGATTTATGAAGATTCTGTAAACGTTCTCTCAGTTCTATCTTAGAGATTGGCTCCTCAGTTTTATGGTTTCAGATATTTGACTCTTGAAACTCAAAAATGTGGATACATTAACTCAAAAACTGCATTTTTGTGAGTTCAATATCTATTTTGAAATTTAGGATTCATTTTGGTCATTCTACTTAATTTTGTCTAATCTCTTTGCTCAGATGCTTAGTTGGAAAAAAATCTTATAAAATAAATGGGGAAGAGGCAAAAATGTATGAAAAATTGAGGAAAAAACACATACACATATACATGGATATGTATAAAATATCATGCCCCAGCATAAGTAGAAATAGGATTTCAAGACATGGAAATGTAAATAGAAACATATATTCATATATATACTAGGTAAATATCTGTGTGATGTAACTAGAAATACTCTTCTCAAGAAGAGTACATTTCAATGTTTCTATCATCTTCTGTAGATATAGAAAGCAAATGGCCTGGAAATAAGCCTTTTCATTTTTGAATAGCCACCAGAATAGCTGCGTGGTCATTCAAATATAGAACAAATATTTTATTCATTCTTCAGGGTGAAGACTTTACATGGGAGAATGGTTCCAAATATGAACCTTTCAAACTGGAATGTTAAGTATTCTTTTCATAAATATAAAGAACTTCTCTGTGATGAAAGAGGAATTCCCGTGTGGCAGTAGAACATTTGGTTCTCTTCATGACTGTTAAAAACCAGGGCTTTCATCTCTCCTATGAAGGCAATTTGACAGCAAAGCAGAGACTTCAATATGAAGGTCCTGTGAGCTCTGTTAGTAACTCTGGGAAACCTTGCTAATCCAGAAAGAGAGAAAACATTCTGATTAGCCAAGTCATGAGAAAAAGAACAGTGTGCAAAGAGGCTCAGAGAAAATAGTGGTCAAGTGAGGGTGAGTGCATGAAGGTGATAAAGGGCTGTGTGAGCAGATGGTCCATGAGCACACCTTTGCTGCATCACAGGAACAATAGGAAAATTGCTGGATGGAGGATGAAGGTCCATCAGTTTGCCCAGTGTTGAAATGGCTAAACCTAAGTTAGTTCTTATTGTATAAAAAGTTGCAGGCTATGCCTTGACCTTAGAGACTTCATTTTGCCAACAGATTTTGACTCCATTTTGAGGGTGGACAATGACCATGCTCCTGAGTGGATTCACAAACACCACCATCTTTCTGTCATCACCTATGTAACCGGACTGATAACTAACTTATTCCTAGGACTGGAAAGTGTTCTGTCCTATAAATTTATCAGGGTCAATTGAAACTTTAGGGAGACATAGATGTTTTAAAAAATCATATCAGGGAAACCAGACCCAAGAACTTACCAAACAAACAAAGCAAAAGATGTGACTACCTTACCTAGAGCCCATAAAATTGTGAGCACTGTGATGACAATGGCCTCATACCATGTGATCCATGGTATATGTCAAGTACTGATAGGCACAGAACTTCTGAGTGTACCTGTGGTTTCAGCTGTGGGCTACTTGACTAGCATCTGCCCATCCAACTGTCAACCCCTCTGAACATGGATGTAACTCCATCTCCAGACCCAGTTCATATCTACTGTTGGCTGAAACCTCACTCTGAACTCTGGATCTCCAGTGACCTGACAACAGCTTCCTTCCTGGGCCTGGTTTTGGGTTCATTAACTTATCAATAAAGACTATATTTACATTTCTGTGAGCCCCCTTTCAAACTGCTTGAACTCTCCATTTATTCTGTAAACCCCACACATACATATATGTTGCTACAATTTTTATGGCTATGTGTTTTACTGTATGAGATATTAACTTAGTATATTTACTGTATGAGATATTAACTTAGTAATGTTCTGAGAGAGTATTGACTCATCAGGCAAAAGTTTCGTCTCCCATGAAACCTAACACGTCACACAATACTTACGATCTTTAGATCTAGTAGATAGGAGTACTAGTAGATAGGAGCAAATCAACTCTCAAAATCCAAAATCCTAACACTTTAGTGGTTAATAACTACTATAATCTTATGAGACAACTGATTCTTTTAAAAATATTTAATTAATTAAATTTTCTTTATTTGATATGACTGTATTGCCTACATGTATGTGAGTGTAAGTTGTGCAGTACCTGTGGAGGTCGGGAGAGATGTCAGATCCACTGAACTGGAGTTACAGATGGTTGTATGTGCTGAACCATCTCTCCAGCCCTGAAACAACTGATTCTTGAGGTTTCTGCACATCAGATCACAAATTCTCTAGCTGCCTGTACCCCTACCCTCACTCTTTCCCAGAAATCATGCCTGGCTCCTCTCCCACATCCTCCTTTGAATAAAGAACTGACAGCTGTGAGGACACAGATCTCAGCAGGGAAAGCAAGCTCAGACATTTCTGACAGCTGCAAGATAAGTCTATGGTCCTACCAAGTGTCTGCCTGCCTGTCCCCTGACTTGTAAACTAAGTCATGTAGTATGGAATTCCCACATGAACTCCCAGTGTACGTCCTCTCCTGGACCTGAAGACCTGTTCTCCCATTTCAGGGCCCGATCTTGTAATAATGCCCTTCCACCAAACCTGCTGCCCTGCACTTCCTGAAGCAGTGAGACCACAATCAACCAAAGCCCTACGGCCTGGCTTTGAGAAAGTGATCAAAGACTGTGAGCACAGAGAAAAAATTTTGTGTTGAATATCCCTTAAAGATAAATGACTGATTCTAGTGTGAGTGTATCAAAGTTATATTGAGATAGCATAAGAATGAGATCTCCCATTTTACTCAACAGTCACTCAATAAACCTTACAGACACGCCCACAAGGCTAATCCAATAGAATCACTTCCTCAGTTCTTAGATGTGCTGCTTCTTAGATGTGCGAAGTTGATAATCAAAAGCTAACCAGCACACACTCCTTTCTTTAAAGGCTCAGGGACCTTAGAGAAAGAGGGGGCAGAAATATTGTAAGAGGCAGAAGTTGGCAAGGACCAAGGTGAAACAATGTCTTCTGAACATGGCAGGACTGCTGTATCCATGAACTCATTGCAAGTGGTTGCCTAGGTTGTGCTTAAAGCAGACTGCGCACAGTTCAGGGGAGCAAGCCTGCAAGCAGCACTCTTCCAGAGACTGTGTTTGGGTTCTCGCCTCTACGATGGACTGTAAACTGTATAGTGGAATAAATAGTTTCTTCCTCATGTTACTTTTGGTCACTGTTTTATGATCTCAATATAAAGTAACTATGACTACTAAATTATCAGATTTGGTGAAGATGAGAGATTTTATACATGAAGGTATCAAGTTAATCTACTTTCAGAAAAGATGAACAAATTGTTCACTTATAAGATTCACATAATAAGAAAAATCTTAGGAGATGGTCCTTTCTGAAGAGAGAGATAACTTTACAAAGGGTAAGTTGAAGGTGGGTCTTGACTCATTGCATAAAATGCTTGCTGTGTGAGCATGGGGACATGATGTGGGATCCCCAGCCACCAGCTGGGTGTGGTGACACATGCTTGTTCCCATAGTTCTGGCAGATAGAGCAGATTCCAGGTGTTCACTGGCTGGCCAGCCCAGACAAAATGGAGAGCTCTGGATTCAATGAGAGACCCTGTCTCAAAAGATAAGCTTAAGCAACTGAGAAAGACATCCTAAAGCCAACCTCTGGTCTCCACATGCATCCACATGTACAGGATTACCTTTGCATACTTACACATGCAAACACACATGCACACATATGGATGCACATACATACACACAAACAGATGAATGCACATGTAAAACCAGGCAAATATACACTCATATACATGCATACCCAGAGACACATGCATGAACAGTTATATACATACATATATTTTATATACGTACACATATGCATACACATACACAATGCATTCACATACACATACAGACATTCACATACACATGCAGCTGAAGGCACTGATACACTGATACACATATACACATAGACACAGACACATACATAACACAAAGTCAAAGTTGTGAACTGCCTTTGACAAATGAGGGCAGATGTCTTGGTCATTTGTGTACGTGATATGAATGTGAGTTCATTCAAGGGCAACGAAAAGGAAGAACTGCTCAAGTTAGCCTGTAAGAGAAGCAGTTTAGTAACTCAGCAGGTTAATTTATCAGGGAGATAATTAGTGTATATACAGATGCAGTTTCCAAAAGGCAGAAAATAGATCTGTCGTCTCACTCTGTTTTCTGTGACTCTAGTCACACTGAGGAAAGCAGGTGAAACTAATTTAATGTTCTATTTAAATCTAGCAGGTATTTTTATTTGCCCAGAGCAAAATATCTAATCCAATAAAGGCATGTCAGGCCTAGAATAGATGATAGCCAGGTGAAAAGTTTGCCTGAATAGATAATAAAACTGAAAGTCCCAAGTTCCCTGCTGTTGATCAGCAATGGATTTGAAGAGACTGTAAGAGAGAAAGGACTGGACTTTGAATCAATGGCTGTGCAGTTCTTCCCTCAGTTGATCCCTCTGGGTCACGGAGTTTCTTTCAAATGAATTCTTACTACAAGGCTGACTTGACATTTGCTTCAGAATGAGAAATGAGTAGGGATAGAGCCGAGTCCCAGACCTGGAAACTGAGTCTAGAATATGCACAGGGATTGTTCTGAGTACCCATCAGACATATTGCAACTGAAATATTCTGTGACAAAGAGATTTTTCTGAGATATTATGTGGGAAACTGAATCTTTCTTGTTCCTCTCCCAAATGCTTTGATTATCCATTTCAGATGACCCAAAATGTTCATCCTCACAGGAATGAGTGGAAATGATCTACTATAAATCTGTATGCATGGAGATCAAGATAGATAATTACATCTAATGTTGTTCATTGTAGGACAAATGACCTAATGTTGTTCATCTTAGCATTGTAGAGCTGGCCAAGGACAGCTCTAGAGCAGTAATATTGCATTTTAAATGTTAGGTCAGGCTCTTCAGAGGTCGGTTCCCAGCACTCAAAGCTAGGAAGGCTATGCCTAACTTGGGAATTAGATAGTGTCTGCCTCCAGAACCTACACTCGAATGCACATAACCACATGCAGGGACATACACATACAAATTATTAGAAAAATGAAAAACAAATCTTAAAATGGAAATAAAAACTCAGGAGTCGAAAGGACTAGAACATTGGTAAATTTGATGCAATGCGAAATTCTTTGCTGCACCTAACATGGAATGTTCTACAAAGACTGATTGGCAAAGCAGAATTTCAGTTGATTGTGGAGAGGTTATACTGCACAGGGCCAGAGCCCGACTAGCTTCTCTCTCACTCTCTTCCTACGCATGACTGTTCACTTCCTATGACCCAGCACCCTGTGGCAGTTAGGTGGAGCATTTAGAATGGATCAGCTCAGCTGTCCACTGGCTTCCCCCAACCTAAAAGGCAACAGCAGCTGAGACCTGTCTCCACATTTTGCTGCAACCCCCTTACCTGATGTTACCATCAATGTATTTGAAGAGTTTTGACTTAAGTCTTTTTTTCCTCAGTTACTATAAAAACTTTGTGAAATTATTACCACCTGGGAATACAAAATTTGGGGTGACCTAAATCTTGCTCCAAAGCCATAGCCACTCATATTTAGCTCCCCCAAAAAACTCTATTTCTTATTTCTTTTGCAGTGATAGCTCTGTATTTTATGTTAACAGGTGTATGGCATCTGGATCACTACTGAAAAGTTAATAAAAAATCAAGGAGGACTGGTGCCATTGGATGGGAACACTCAAAATTTTATTTATTTTTATTTTGTGTGTATGAATGTATTGCCTGCATTTGCACCCATGTCATACAATGGTCACAGATGTCAGAAGAGGGCATCAGATTCCCCGGGAGCTAGAGTTATGCACAGTTGTCAGCTGTCATGTGGGTTCTTGGAATCAAACTCAGGTCCTCTGCAAGATCACCAGCGCTCTCAATTACCAAGCCATCTCTCTAGCATCCCTATGTAATTTTAAACAACCAATATAGAATATAGCAAAAATTCATTTGAAAAACATTTTAAACCTTGTGTGGTTGCATGTCTGTCTTTAATCCCTAGACCACACCTTCAAACACACACACAAATACCTTTACACAAACACACATACTTCATACACACCTTTACACAGCCACACACCCTACAGAAAATACACACAACAACGGCATGTATAATTAAAAGTGAGTTTGGAGTTTGTTTCTGAGCCTGCATCTCTTTACATTTCTCCCTGTTGTTTTATAATCCTCTGAACTCTGTCCTTTTTAAATGTATCCAGCAATTTTTCTACCTTTCTTAGAACTTTGCTTGTAGTTCCAGTCATTCTCACTTGCCTCTGTGATTCTTGAAAAAAAAATCTCCATGTTCATTTGCCTTAACACAGTACCTGGCACATGGAAGAAACTTTGTGATATTTGTTAGTTTAGAGAAGACTGAAGTCCAGAGGCCCACGTGGGGATCAAGCCTCTGACCTCAGCCTCATTATCACTGAAGCCTGGCCACAGAAAGCTATGAAAAGTTAGGCTTTAATTAATGCACATTTAATTCTCAAGACAAGTTCCAGCTTAGTGACCCTGAAGAAGAAAAAATAATGTCCTCTATTCATTAGCTGAGCAGGAATAAATGCTAAGAATTTCCATTTTAAAACAGGCAGCACTGGTCCAAAGAAACTGGCAACAGAAATGCGTGGTGGGGCAGACATGGGGCGTCTTGGCACTTTCTGAAACTCAGTACAATGGGTGAAACAAAGATGCTGCCGATTCCAACAGTCTTAGATCTGTTTTAAGAGGAGGTGAATTTTTTTTTTCTGAAATTAAAACATGGTGTCGCTATTCCCAAAAAGCATATGTTTCTCCTCACTGATTTTATGTGTATATAGTTTTTATTGTCTATCTGGCATAATTTATAATCAACTTACTGCTTATTGTTTGTGTTTTGCTCATTTTTGCCTCTTGGCCACAAAGCATCTATTGCCTTTATATTCAAATTGCCTTCAGTTCAGTCTATAATAATGATATTAATAAATTATATTAAATAAATTAATATATATAAATAAATTAAATAAAATCTATAATAAACACAACAGCAGCATACAGTGTTACAAAGAACACCTAGGAAGCTGCAGAGTCTGTGAGATCATCCTGAACTGTGCCATGGCCATAGGAAGTCAGCCATAGTAAATGCATAAATGACGAGGCAGGGCTGTGATCAAGACACAGGGCAGTCAGGCTAGATGCTGTGTCCTTTTAATACTACATAGAAAGACACCACCTTAAGAAACAAGAAAATCAGCAAAAACCTACCAAACAAGCAAGTTTGTAAAACCACCAACACGAAAACCCAGAACACAACAAAGGAAAAATATAACAAAAAATACCAACAACACCACAGGGAAGGCAAGACTAGGCTACAGTTTACTGATCTAGCTTATTTGTATGTTCCAAATCTTTCCCTCTCCAAGAACCCTCCTAAATTCAGCTACATTTTACTTGGTTTTACAAGGATTGTAGATGAAAATGGTGCAGAAAATGCATTCAGAATTGAAATCTTCCTCCATCTTTCAGACTAAGAGGACAAAAATCAAGAGTTCTTTGCACGACAAGACTTTCCTGCTTCTTGTACTTCTTGTACTAGCCACAGTCATAATGAGAGTCAGTTCAACACTTTCTGAATTTTCAATATTAAGGAAAAAAACTCAGGGGTCTGAACAAGCCAGCCAAGAAGAATTCATAACAAGGACTTCCTTATTTTTTTACACTTGCTTCCCTGAGTTGGCTTAACCCTGTGTACTGACGACACTGAGAGGGAAACCACAAGAGGCACAAACCATGGAGACTACCACAAACCATGAGGAACAATGGAATTTCGGATTTGCCTCACGTTTTCATTGGTAGACCAGTCACGATGTAGTGAAGAAGCAACTGTACCTACTAGCACTAAACTCTCCTGTGACTAACATCACAAGTAGCATTTGATATTCACTTAGCTTTGCTGTAAATGAATTTTTGTGTATTCATACAGAACATTTTATTCATTTTTATACTCTCTTCCACACTGACACTCTCACATAGCCTCCCACTGGATTTCATCTGTCATGTGTGTCAAGCTTATTGAGTTGTTACTGTCCCCAGATGTTCCTCAGTGCAAGTTCATCCACTGAGGTCTAATCAGCTTACCTAGAATATCTCCCTTTTAGATCAGTTCTTCCCCACCCAGTAAGTAATCAGATGCCAATAGTTGTTCAGCTAGTATTGGAGCTCCTGCCACTTCTATAGAACTCACACTTTGCAGACTCTACTGCTCCAATATAGTTTGCTATTCCAGCCATTGTTGTGGTTCTTAGACCTTGAAGCTAGAGTCAGACCATCAATTGATGTTCTCCTTTAACGGCTTGTGTAGTACTTTCTAACTAGGAGAGCTAGTCTTGAAGACAGGGAGGTGTCCAGGTCAGTTCCAGTTCTACTGCTCCAAATCCCATGTCTGAAGGATGTCCTGTCTTCACCAACAGGACCTTACCCTCAAGTTCTGGGAGGCAATTGTTTGTGTGACTTTGGGAGTCTCTTGGACTACCTTGGACAACAACCCAAAGGGAGGGTTCTCCTGTCTGGCACTGTTTCTTGCTATGTAGCCTTCAGCAATGTACATGGACTCATTTAGAGATATTGTATGCATAATCTTTCATTAGGTCTTTGGACTAGTACAATGCCCTTTGGATTTTTACACTTGCTGAGCATCGTTTACCTCTCCTCTCTCTCTCCCTCTCTAACCCTTCCTCCACACCCTCCCCACCTAAAGTATCTTTGTTTTCCCCTTTCTCCCTTGATTACCTTCTACCTTGATTTCTTTCTTTCTCTTTACACCATAGTTCCTTTTATGACCTTCACTTTCTCCCTCCCAATTTCAATACATCCATTTTTACTCATCCGCCCCCCTTAGGAACACCTGTCTCCTACTGTTCAGTTCCTTTTCCCCCTTACCTTCCTGATTCCTTTCCATTATCTTGGCTCCTGCAGTTACATCAGGCTATATACTCATATATTAGGATTTAATGCTAGAATCCACAAAAGAGAGAGAATATACATTATTTTTCCGAGTCTATGTTACTTGACTTAGTATAAGAGTTTCTAGCTCAATCCATTTACCTGAAGATTTCAAGATCTGGTCTTTCTTTACCACTGAGTAGAACTCCTTTGTATAAATGCACCACATTTTCATTATCTACCTGTCAGTTGAGAGACACTTCAGTTGCTTCAGTTTCAGTTTCTTAGCTATTGTGAAAGAAGCAGCCACAAACATGGATCTACTCCTCTCTGTTCAGATCCCTAACCCATCTTTTAATTGGGTCATTTGTTTTCGTTCTGAGTTCTTTGCATGTTCTGGATGTTAAGCTTTTGTTGGATGTGTCGCTGGTGAAAATTTTCGTCCACTCTGGATTTTCGCTTTACTTCCTAGGTTGTTTCTCATTTAGCTTTTAAAAACGTTAGACCTTGAGACTGAATTTTCATCAGTATGGCAGAACTCTTTTATCATCTGTGGAATAGACTTGCAAATTCTTGATTGAGATTTACTCACAGGTGCAGCTAAGTGGATAATATTGGTTTTGCTGTTATTTAAGTTGTAGGTGATATATGAATTTTTAATGGAAGGTTTTCATGTTCCGTTGGCTTGAAGTCCTCACCAACCAGCCTTTTAGGTATTTGGTTGCCTCAGTCTTACTGAGAGGATGGTAGTGCTAGGTGTCATTTCTAGTTCTTTATTAGTGTTGCATTTTTTTTAAAGTTGGGGTCACTAAGATTTTTTTTTCCAATGTAAGTACTTGATGTCTTTGTATTTCCACATAATCCTGATGCATTTACTGATCTGAAGTCTACAGTTTGTGGCATAAAATTCTTAGGCCACATTTATTTCCCTCTCTTCCTGAGCATGCAGATGACTATCTCCAAGCATCTCTTTCTTAGTTCGGCTGAACCATATGACAAGGGAACGGAAATGCAGTGGAATTGTTGCCTGTCCCTCTCAGAGCTCAGAGACTCCTTTTGTTTCCCATGTCAGTGACTTAAAATGAAAGACTAAGGGTGTTTTGAACTCAGAACTGAAGTTTCTATAAAGTGGAAAAGAGGAGAACCTAATTCACCACGTGGAAGGGACACTGGCCAACAGCTTTGAAACTCAGTTGTTGTGCATCCTTGCAACTCCAAGATTTCAGCAGTTTTTCAAAGCCACATAACTAAAGACTGAGAGTCACTTATAAACAACCTGGTCTGCTGCCAAGGCTCAGCCTTGGACAAATTTTCCCTTGGATAAAGTCCAAAAGGTCTGGCCTTGCTGCTCTCCACACTTCAGGTAGCTTACAGGGATTTCGCCATGAGTGAACAGGGTGAAACTTCTAAATTCCAAAATTTAAACATAAAGAAAAATTGCATTGACTTAAAATAACTTGCTGAGCAAGTTATCCCACTTGTATTTGAGAGCCCTGTATGTCATGAGTTTGGCTGGATGAAATGACAAGCAACATTGTGATGTACTTTGTCTTACTATTTATAACTAGGATAAGAATATCAGCTGTCTTTGCAGAGCTCCCGGATGCCCCAGCTTACATCTTCCTTGTGAACCCCACTCTGGTTCTCCTGCCATATGAAGTTCACTGAGGAAGCCATTATTATTCTACAGTTCAAGAGTTTTGTACACATGTATAAAGTCTGTTAGGAAAGAAATTACCTTAATCCATGATGAATTTAAAGCTCCATAGGATCATGACTGCCTATCTGTATCTCAGTACAGGGCTTTTTCCACTTGCCAAGGTCTCTATTTTTAGCTGAAATTCACTATACTCCTGACTAAAAGTAATCCCAGGCCAGGCTTATGACTTTGTCTACCTTTGCATAGATTTTCTTTAAAAGTCTTGGATTTTTGTCTTACTTTCATAACAATGTCTCTGTAAGAATCCTAGTTTTTTTAAAGTGAAAATTTAACCTATTCGAATGCTTCAGAGGACTTGGGTCTTGTCTCTAGATCATTCCTTCTAGTTGGGTTCTCTGAATCTCACCATGGGCCTATGGGAAACAATTGTCTCATGGCTAAGGAGGAATTTGGGGTTCCTTTCCAGTCCAATGAGTGGTCTGAGATATTACACAGCTTTTCCCTTCCTCAAGGCTGATGTTTGTCCAGGTTCTTATGTACGCTATAGGTATTTAAGTCTGTTACAGCTAGATGGTTTGTGATGGTTAATATTTATTGTCAACATGGCTGGACTTGGACTTTTGATTTTTGTTGTTTTTATAGCAAGAAGAAAATTAGCAAATTCATGGTCTATGACAAACTCTTCACCTTGGTCTTCACTGTGTAAATACAGAGAGAGAGAACATTTGGAAGAAGTGAATACAGGATTGTGTTACAATCAAACTTCTTTTGGTATGAATGAGGGACATATAAGATTTTTTGTTTGAAGTTTGTTCTCTGGCTCCTGTGCTAGGGAACTGGCAAGTTCTTGTTATCCCACCAACCTGGGAAGACACATACAAGATTTGGATGCATTCAAATCATCCTCTACTAGTCATCACCCAAGATCCTACTCTGGGAGAATGAGGCTCTGCAAGGAACACAGCCTGAGCAGTCACTGGTGGCTAGGGGCGCCTAGAGTACATGCGCACGGCCGCCACTAATGTGCCTTCCTAGCTGGAGACACATGGAGGCTTCTCATTAGAGAAAAACAAATGTAATCCTTTCCTCAAATAGGAAGAGATTCCCAAGAATGAACTTCAAATATGTTGTTGGTATTCTATAGAGACAGAAACAGCGCTTGCCTTGGGATAAAATTCCTGACTTCTGAATGCTCTTTATAAAAGTTAATGACAAAGCAAAGATTCACATCCACTTTACTCAAGGGCCTGTCCTATCAATGATGCCCTGCTCAGTGACCACACCCTTTCCTTTCCCTCACTACACCACTTCTTTTCACCTGAATTACCAGAGTTTTATGGATGTACTATATCTGTGCGTCTGTGTCTTTGCATTTCTGTGGGCACATGTGTCAGTATATTTGTATGTGTGTGGGCGCATGTGGGGACTAAAGTTAACACTGTGTGTCTTCCTCAGTTCCTTTCTGTCTTATACTTTGAGGGAGGGTCTATTGTTGTTCTTGGAGCACAATGATTCAGTTAGTCTAGCTAACCAGTTTGATTCAGCAAACCCCTCTTTCAACATTCCAAGGAAGGATGCTGCCATCCGAACTTGCATTTCCATAAATGCTGGGGAGCCACACGCAGATTTTGATACTTGAATATCAAACGCTTTACTGAGACAGCCATCTCACAAGTGCTGAATTCGTTTTAAGGATGCTTAGATCTTCCCAATTTATACAGTAGCAAAACCAAACAAGACTGCATGTCTCTCTTCTCTGTATCTTTTCTCTCTCCTGTTAACATTCCCTGTTTCTATTTCATGCCGTTTGCCCATTTGCCCTTCTAATCTGGTTTCTATCTTCATCCTTCCAATAAATTAGATCTTGTTATAGTCTCCGGTAACATCAGGCTGTTAAATTCAATGAGTGGTTTTCTCTTCTCAGTTCACTTGATTCTGAACATTTGTTATGGGTGACCTCTCCCTTTTCTTAAATGGTCTTTTTTTCTATAGAAGCAAATTGTTCCAGTTAGCATTCTATTGCTGTGATAAGAACTCCAAAACCAACTTGGGGAGGAAAGGGTTTATTTGACTTATAGTATAGTACATCATCAAGGCAAGGCAAGAACCTGGAGCACAGAAAATGGAGGATAGCTACTTACTGGCTTACTTTCCTTTATGTAAATGTGCCTACGTTGTCCAATACCTGAAGTCAGAAGAGGGTGCTGAATTCTCCTGGAACAGGAGTTACAAATGGTTGTTAGTACCCTGTGGGTGCTAGGAACTGAGCTTGTGTCTTCTGCAAGAACGGCCAGTGTTCTTAACAGCTGAGCTATCTCTCCAGCCCCACCTCAGTTCCCTATCACAAAATCTTAACCTGGTAAAACATTCACTATTTTTCTCCAGGAATGCAATGATGTAACAGAAAAGACAAACAACAATACATAACCATGTGCCAAGCGGATGGTGGCATTTAAGATATATGGCAAATGCCAGATTTTTCTTTCCCATTAGAGAAATAATGAAGCCTCTATCTCATTTGCAAGTTTAAAATTGCTAATCCAAGTCTTGGGAGAAAATTGGGTGAATCACAAGTGACTTGCTTAAGTTTCGCATGAGTAAATATATTGGCTCTGTTAGTATTATTCAAAACTCAGAGCCACAAAATACATTTTCATATCATTTTATTTGTAGAAAAATGACACAATTATTTTAGAATAATTAACTTCTCAGTTTAGTGACAATTATGTTCCATTATAATAATTAAAATCACACCCTTCTATTTGGATGAACTCAATAGAATAATGATTTCTTAGGGGAAGACTTAATCGAATCATTATTTTTTTCTTCAGCATTAAAAATATCTGTAAATTATTTTAATTTATTGTACTATTGCTAATGTTATATTTGCTTGCTGTGGTAGTTCATTTTAAGTGTCATGTTGGCTAGATTATTGAATCCCTAAAGAAAGTAGTGTTTGGAGTATGTCCCTAAGGGGATTCTCAGAGGAATTAGCATGCAAACTTCAGTGGTCTAAGGAGTAAGCAGAGACATCTTCACCTGCCTACACTCTTCAGGGAAAGCCTCTCATTCTTAAATAAACACAATTTAACCATGGTTTGAAATTTTTTATATATTTCTGAATTCCATTTGTTGATGAATTCTGGAGCTTTATCTTGGTATTTCTTTGTACTGTGTATATATCAGTACAATTTTGCCACCACATGTATCCAGGTACCCAGGGAGGCCAGAAGAAGGGCACTGGATTTCCCAGAACTAGAGTTACAGGTTGATGTGGTTGTAAAGAACTGTCTTTCCTCTACTTTCTGAAAGATGTGTTTAAAAAATAAATAAAACATCTGGTCCCTTCCTCAATTGATTTCACCCAAGCTTGGGCATTAACTACAGTTATTCACCCACTTATCAACTCCAGAGGAAAGTAGGAAAAAAACAACCAGTAGTGGTTTTTACATGGATATGAAGGCACACAACTGAGAAAGTTAACATGGAACACTTTCCTGGGATATTTAATAATTGCGTACAACAGATCAGCACCTTTCTTGCTCTGCTCAAACAATAACCTGTTTGAGAATTCTCATGAATAAGAATATTGTGCCAAAGCAGTTGAATTGAAGGCTTATCTCTTAAGCAAAACAGGGCTGGAAGGACAGCCCAGCAATTAGGAGCATTTTCTGCTCCTGCAGAGGACCTGGGTTTAAGCACTCACATCAGGCAGTGCACAGTCTTCTGTGTCTCCAGCCCCATCCTACGCCCTCTTCTGGCTTCCTTGGGTACCTGGCCTCATGTGTACATTACCCACATATGCACACACAAAATTAAAAAACAAAAGTAATTTTTTGACACAGGGTCTCCAGCTGGCCTGGAAATTGTTGTGTAGACCAGGCTGGCCTGGATCTCACAGATCCACTTGCCTCTGTCTACTGAGCTCTGGAATTAAACTGGGGTTTAACAAGAATTCAAGACTGATCACTTAAATGTTCTATATATTGAACCCTGCTTTTATCTTGGAAGGTGTATGTAAAATTCTCTTGTAATTTTTTCCAAGGCAACTCTAGAAAAAATCAAAGAAAGTCATGTTTCCTGAGTGGCCAAAAGCATTTACTAAATGCTTTTTAATTTTCCAAGTATTTATAAGAGAATTTGAGTAAGAAATGGCTATCAGGACATACATAGTCCTAATAATGATTCCCCTAGATTTCCACTTGGGAGTTTCTCACACACTGTCTTGATATCCTTTCCTGTAACTTGCCAGCTACTCCATCCAGGAGATCGATACTACCGTTGAGTGAATTAGACATATTGGGTTTTTACTGCTTCTGTATTGTCTATGAGCATTGGGTCTATTCAATCCATGCTGGCTAAGTGGAATACGCAAAATTGGGGTCTGTGCTTTTTGCCTGGCGATGTGGAATACTGGCAGAGAGCAGTCACTGGAATGCCTTATTTCTTACCTTTCCTCCTCACATGCTCAGAACAAAGGTTAAATAAACATATAACACAATTCTTTGCAAAGTACCAGGAAATTATTATTTAGCCCTAGTCAATTGCTATGATCCACTGTAGCATGTGATTTTCAGACTGCTTAACCTCTCGATCTCACGCACTTGAAAAATCTTCCCTATTAAAAAGAGAATGCCAAAAACTGAAACACAATTATCTGGGTATGGTCTTGACTGTAGTGAGCAGATCAAGGGTGACATTTTCTTGATTAGGGACATTTCTTTTCAGTGGATTAATTCATGGACTGCTTTAGTTTCTTGGCTGATCCTATCCATTTAGTGTGCTCTAAAATCTATTATTAAATCATTTTTCATTTCATCTCTGGTTCATTTTTGCCAAATATTTGCCTAGGTGATTTTTATTTTGGAAGTTCCATGATGGAATATTGTAAATAAAAATTTATATAACTTTCAGGTTTGGGAAAGAGCTCAATTGGTAAAGTGCTTGCCTTGCGGTCTTGAGGATCTGACTTTGAGTCCTAGAACACTCATGGCAAATGCCTGGTGTGGTGTTATAATCTTGAGCTCCAAAGAGTCAGAAGGTGGAGACAGGAAGATACCTAGCAATTGTTAACGTATCGGACAAGTTCCAGACCAATGAGAGGGTTTAGCTCAAGGGGACAGAAATAATGTAAGTACTGGAGGGTCAGGAGGTGTGCTGTGAAGTGTTCTCTTCTGAGCTGGACATGGCTGGTGCACACATCAACACATAGCAGCTCTGGTTACTGGCACGAGATCTGTATAACATCCAGTCAGTCAAAAGTTCATAATAGGTAGGGGAAGAGGCTCTTCCTTGTTTAGGAACTACTGGCAGTTGACGGCTACTAAGGGAAAGAGAGTCAGTTTTGGCGATGTGGTGGCTTGGAGGTTGCCATTTTCTCCCGGATGGCCCCATACCCGTGTGCATATGGTCAGCGCTAGAGGAACCCGAGGGAAGTAATGGGTGTGGATAAGATCAAAATACATAGCATATTTTTATTTTATGTATATGAGTGTATTGCCTGCATGTATGTGAGCGAGCCTATGTCATGCAATACCCTCAGAGGTCAGAAGAGGGCATTGTATTTGTCATGCTTCTGTGCAAGTCTTCACAGGCCAATAAATCAATAAGCTTAGAATTAATTATGTACAAAGAAGATGAACACAGTAGCTGGACATGCAAAACTCACTGAAATGTTTGACCTCTCCTGCTCTCCTCTGTCTCAGTTAATCACTGAATCTCTATTTCTATCCAAGGCTATATAGATGCTTTCAGTGAGAAACATGCTAGTGTTAAAAGCAAAACAAAAACCAAAACCACTTTTGTGACTGAGTTTCCAGAAATTGCTTTCTCTTTCACTGGAGAGTTTTTCTGTCTTCTAGACATGGCATGTATTTGCCAATATTAGAACCAACTTCTTTAGGATCCAATCATTCCCAAAGACCAGCAAATCTCCAGGATTCTCCAGGTCATCAGTGTTAGATTGGGATTCCTAGAGAGGTCTTATTCGTTTTTGTGACTAATGTTCCAAAGTCATGAGACAGCATTTGTTATCAAGAATTCCACATTATATAATGCCTGATATCCCCCTCCCCCTCTTGACTGGTCACGTTAGTGAAAACTCATATCATCATAAAGGAGGAAAAAATAATGCAAATACACAGAAATAAATAAAAATGTAAAAAACAAGGAAAAGAATAAAAAGTATCACATATCAGTGGCATAGTAAGAATTACAACAAATGCACTTCTAGGAAATGATCAATATAAAAGCAAGTTATAACTAAATCTATCTTATATAAAGTTATAGCCAGGGGAAAAGTTTAAAAAGATTTTTAAAATATTTTAAAAAATACTTTTATTAATTACTTTTAATTTACGAGTATGGATGTTTTGTCTGCATGTATGTAAGTGCACCAGCGTTGTGCAGTGATGTATGTAAGTGCACCAGCGTTGTGCAGTGATGCGTGTGAGTGCACCAGCGTTGTGCAGTGATGTATGTAAGTGCACCAGCACTGTACAGTACTCATGGAACAACAGAAGAAAGCAGATCCCTGGAACTGGACCAAATAGGTGCTGGGAATTGGAGCAGGCCCTCTGCCAGGGCTCTTAACAGCTCCATTGTCTCTCCAGTCCCCAGAGGATTTTTTGCCATGTAAATAATTTAACAAAAAAAAGGTGTTGGGATTTATTAATACACTGAAAAATAAATTTAAGGAGCAAGTATAAACCAGGGATTTTTTTTAAAGGAACAGAGATGGGCATGGCACAGCAGATCATTTATATTTTCAAACTTTTACATTCACCAGAAAGACTCTCTCCAGCCCCTTAACAATCACTTTTTTTGTTTTTAGAAGTTCAGCATTTGCTACTATAATGTATGTCAAAACTGAAAATCGAATATTCTTCAAAATGAGCATACAAAGATTTTTTTTTTCCATTCAGCTCTGGAAACTTTGGCCAGTAATCGAATGCAAAGTTAATCAAAGCCTGGAGAGATGGCTCAGCAGTTGAAAACATGCACTGCACTTGCAGAAGTCTGGAGTTCAGTTCCCAGCATCTATGCTATGTGGGTTGCAACT
Source organism: Eospalax fontanierii (assembly GCA_035773235.1). Classification (NCBI taxonomy): domain Eukaryota; kingdom Metazoa; phylum Chordata; class Mammalia; order Rodentia; family Spalacidae; genus Eospalax; species Eospalax fontanierii. The sequence continues at coordinate 43,805,689 of CM069547.1, read as the reverse complement.
GCCTGTGGCTCTGGTTCCAAGGAATTTAATGACCTCTTCTGCTTTGCTTGAACTTACACACATACATCACATAATGCAAAAGAAAAGGAAATCTTAAAGGCAATAGGCAAACAAGGTGCCAGTAGAGGAAAGTCCAACTGATCCCTTTATCTTCAGAGCCAAGGTGAACTCTGAACCCTGTGCACTGAGAATTAGCCTTGCTTCTCCCAGACACTGACCTTGAAGAAACTGGGCAGTGTCTAGACAGAACTGTCACTGTGATTATTTTGTCTGAAAGGATGGTTAGGTCAGGTAATTAACTGATTAATTAGACATTCAATCACTCTTTAAGTGACATAATTAATTGCCTTGATACTTGAAATGTTGAACACAGATGCTGCTAGGCTTAGGGCATTGTTCAAAACATTGAATTGCTTGATCTTGTATCTTTATCCAAGACACGAGTTAGGCTAACACATTGTCTTTGGTTAACTCAGGCTTTATGCCTTCTAAAAGAATTACAGTTCTTTTTTGACTCAAGGTAGTTTTCATGTTTTTACTAATGTAAGCATGCTGACCTTTCTTTCAGAAACTTTGGCAAAATATTTGATAATTTTTTTTCTATTGTGTTCCTTGTTCTTTGTTTTACTGTTGATTACCAGAGAGGTGTCTGCTCAAAAGTTAACACATTTTGCCATACACAAATTCCTCTCCTCTCCCTGTGTGACAGGGTAGATATCAAAAGACAAAGGGGGAACTGCTAAGTCATTATTTTCACTAGGCCAGTCAGGTTGTTCTCTATGGAGACAGCCTCTCTAGAAGGCCTGTGTGTGACTTCAGTTCTGTGGGAGAAGGTCATCAGTCAGGGAATCTAACACCTCCAAGTTCAGCTGTCACCACAGGGAGGCATGGGAATCCATACCCAGTGCCCTGCCTCATGTGAAAATACTGACCACTTAGAGTTGCTTGAGAAGGCCTCGCAGGCCTGGTCCTGGTCAGTCAGGGTACGTTTATTATCCCATCCTTGGCTGATTTTCTTTCTTCCTTTCCCACAACCTTGCTGGTATGTCCTAGGAACACATCTCATGTAAGCTACCTCATGTGTCATTCACATCTCATCATAGGCTTGAGGGAATCTTGCCTAAGACACACCCTTTGTAGTAAAAATAGACTAAAGATGGCCGCCCCCTGATGCCCTACACACTCTTAACAATGGACAGTGTAGTAAGTGATTGAAGGGAGGGCTTAGCTTCATTAGTGGTTTGTCCTCATACATACAAGGGAGACAGTGGTTTTCTGAGACAGATTAGAAACTAACTGGTAGTGTGGCAGTGGATACCAGGCGAAATTCATTGGGATTTGTCCAGTGAGTTTTCAGAACCATTCCAAGGCCCAATATATTAACCCTACTATGGTTAGAGAAATTGAGACTTGGACTATAGGACTATGAAGATATGATCATGGCATGGGTTATAAAAACATATCAGTGGATATTACCAATTCAATTACCATTCAAGGATAGAAGTGATCCAGAATTTTGAACAACCCAGAGAACATCTTATTTTCATAAATATGACCACCATTATGACATCATATAAAGAAAGAAAAATTAAACGGAATGGTTATCACACAATATCCCTGCTTTCACTGTAAAACTGTGGAAAGGATGTTGAGAAGATATTGCATCAGATAGAGCACTTGCTGTGCAGTGTGTATACCTGGAGATCAGATTCCCAGAAACCTGTAAGAGCTGGCAGGCATGGCAGTCACCTGTAATCACAGGATTCACGAGGCAGCACTCAGCAGCCAGAGCAGGCTGGCTACGTGCAGACTCCCTGGAATTGGCAATCTCCTTGTTCAGTGAGAGACCCTGTCTCAATAAGTAAATTGTAGAGTGGTAAGGAAGATATCTGACATCGGCTTTGGGCCTGCAGATGTACTTACAGTGTATGTGCACATGCATACATTCACAGACACATGCCAAAAAAGGAGGAAGGAATTTTAATAAAGATGTAATAGGTCATGTTCCCTATACCAGCATTGGACCTTTTCACAGTTGTAGACAATTATGCTACTATAAGGTTGTTATTGTCTCAGAATACTTTATCAGTCTTTGTGTGTTGCCTCAGATCTTAATTGTTTCACTTGGTCTATTTAGATAACCCAAATGTATTAAACATATTTCCTGGTATCTGCTAGGACTTAAGTGCATTTTTCTTTGGTCACAATTACATTCCCTTAAAGTCAGATGGTCTGTCAAAACAAAGTCCCTTCTTTATGCCTCACCAGTTTGCATCTCAGTTCCTGTAGTTCCTAACCACTCTCCACTGTCCAGATGACATTCCAACTATGCTCACAGACCACATTGGTGACATACTGTGCCCATCCACACTGGCACGCCTACATAGTGATCTCATAAGTATAAAATGGAACACAAAAATTCCTACCAGCTGTGTTGTAGCTGTCATGATGTTTTATTGCAACACATTACTCATGTGATTGTGCTGGGGTGAACAAACCTATTATGCTACCAGTCACGTACAACTGGAGCACATGCAATGTACACGCTACATAATAATGAATGATGATGATATAAATGACTCACTGGTTTACATGTTTAACTGTGTCTTGTCATCCCAAAATAAATAAACATGCATTATAAAATTGTGTGTGTTTATGACAACAACAGCATCATGGCACCTGCTATTTACAATGTCTCTTGATTATATGAAGATTGAGTGATTGGTTTCCCAACACTTGATGTTTGCAGAATGACAAAATCACTTCGGTTACACTTTTTCAAACGTATCCCTGTTACAAAGCAGCACCTGGCTGCATGCCTACCTTCAAAGCCTCCTCCCCGCTTATTGCAGACTGAAAGGCTTCCAGCTAGATGGCAAACATCATATTTTGAGCAGTTTAAAACATCATCCCTAACCAGGAACAGGTTTGGTTTTGACCAGTGATCAAGCAGTTTCAAGTTGATGCCGTTGAGGGTGATAGAGTCTATGCTCAGTTATCTTCAGGCCTCCTTATATCTGAGTAGCTACCTAAAAACAGGGCTGGTTGGCCAAGTGATGGCATTCTGGTCTCCAGAAATTCAGGTTCAAGGAGAACCTGAGATAAGGACTTAGAATCTATCTAGTTTGGAGGACAGACTTGGGGTCTTAATGTGGTATAGTGCTTTTAAAACCTGAACTGGAATGCTAACCATCTTATGCCTTTTACACACTCAGTTGCCTGAGGACATTTGTGGCTTTGACAGAATCTGAACTTCTAAGTCCTATAGCATCTCCATCTCCTTCTCCCAGACAAGGAAACAGAGGATTTACGAGTAACAAACAGTGGCTTACTTCTCTTCCTCACTGCAAAGCAGGAGCAGACCTGCAGTTTGGGCTCACCTAGATCTCTTTCTTAGCACACCCACAGTGGAACTTAATACACTGTGGGTGTAATTCAGTCCCAAGTAACTCTCTTGGGCTATTCAGAGCATGAAGGCACAACTTCAGCTAATATCCTTGGTCACTTGGTGTCTCTAAACACTTCTGCCTTTTGTTCCTCTTCCTAGGTGATAAGATGATGGCCCCATAGCAAACAGGATGTGTGATGCAGCTAGATAAAAGCCTCCTGAAATCAATGCCTGAGGGCCACTGGAGAAGGATGGGAAGAGCTGCCACTTAGGTGCTGTGCTCCTCTTCCTAACCCCTGTGCTAAATTCTTTGTCTTGGCCTCTTCCACATGTGAGGGGTTCACCTGGTCTTTAGCTTTTGCAGCTGAGTTTAACTTTGATGGGGGAGTGGAGATTCTAGTCACCATCTCCCACCATCCCCCAATGGTCAGCTTGTAATGAATTTTAGTTGCAACTGACCAGGATATGAGTATTGTTTTGCTATTAGGCAACAGAGAAGACAGGCAAAGGGGAAGGGAATTGTACTTTTTTTTTTTAGGTGCATAAATCTAGGCCTACTGCAGTTGTACAGCAACTTTAAAAAGTGAGAATTTATGATTTTTTATAGAGTGAGAAAACTTCTAGAGTAGATTGCATTTTCTTTCTTAGTAGGATTAGCTTTTTCTATATAGAAAAATGACAGGACAATAAAAGAGGTCCTTTTTTATGACACCAGAGAATTTGAGACAAGCCTCTGTATCGAGTCTTAATTGATTTTATGCTGTGGAGAGCAGAAATGGAATGAGGCTGTTGCAGCACCTACCAACTTAGTCACAGTTTGTGAAACAAAACAGGAAGAAAACTTGCATTTACTAGGTTAGAAAATCAACAAAGCTTTAATCCCTTGTGCCCTTCCTTGAGGTCTGGCAAAGACAGTTGCAACCAGTAGAGGGAACTGCCATCAGGCCTCAGGATCTGTGTTCAATTCCTGGGACCCACTGAGTAGAAAGAGAGAACTGGTTCCTGCAAGTTGTCCGCTGACTTTCACACGTATGCTGTAACATACATGTACACGCACACATGAAATTAAATTAAAATATTAAAATGATAAACTTTAAAAAATGTGAGACAGTAAAAAACTTTGACCAATATCATGTGTCAATTTGAAAAAAAATGTATAAATTTTCAGATCTTTAGTCATTAGTTATGAATTGCATAAATAGTTATGTAAGTGATTGGATAAGACAAAGAATTGTTTCAGATAAAAGACTGGATTGTGTCATTCAGTCAAATGGTGTGATCCTTAAAAAGGGAAAGCCAGTGTGGACTAGAGAAATCTAGCAAAGCTTCTTTTACAAGGTGGACTCCAGATGACCCCAGGGTATGAATGGAGACCAGGAAGGAGAGCAGCTCGGGAAGTGAGACTGACGGGTATGGGTCTGGCTGGGAGATAAGAAGGAGGATGAAGATGTACTCTTTTCTGTAAAGCAAAGCCTGTACACATTGCTTGCAGGTCATATGTGGCTCTCGTGGAGCTGGAGGCTGCCCAAGGGCTTCTTCCTGACTCAACAGCAGGGGCTGTATTCTTCCCGAAGGTGTAAGAAGAAGCAGTTAGGAAGGAAGCCAGGCAGGAGAACGTCAATGCACTAGGTCTCGAAGAGGCCCACTGTCCATCCTGCTTGGTTGTGTCTGAGATCTTAAAGAAGGAGCAAAGTGAAGCCGGAGAAGGGACAGGTGAAGGGAAACCTCTCAGGTGGTGGAAAGTCTGTGTGTCCTTAATAAAATGAGTCTAGCTTATGGGATGGGCAGCTTTATAGAAAAACAAGTAAAATGAAATAAGTCCCTGAGTAAGCAAGAGCATTGTTTCTAGTTTATTGATAACTTTAGTTTTAGTTAAAAAAAAAAAAAAATCAGGCTGTGCCGAGGAATTATATAAGGGATAAGTCCCTTATCTTTCATCCAGCATTTACTGATCAAAATTCTATCTTGTTAGGGCTTCCTCTGTTTTCATTTGATCTAGGATTCATCTTCTCTTTTATTTGAAACTGCAGCTCAGTCTTCCTTAGAGAAAGTGTCCATTCTCTTCATCCAGTGTGAGTGGACTTATGTGTCTAACTGCTGCAGGGTGGACACTGGGACCAGCCCAAAGCTTCTGCTCCTGATGCTTGTTCTCCTCCCAAGAGTCTCAGTGTAACTTATAAACTGAGAATAATGGAACATCTTGTAAGTGATGCTGTCAGCTTAGGATGGGGCTAGAGGTTACGTCTGTTAAATAGTAAATTATCAGTTGGCGATGCATTAATATACCCAAATTACAGTCAATTAACTTAGAAATTAATCATGTTGAGACTATTGGTTGTTCCCTAGATGCTCTCCAGGCTTAGGGAAGCTGGCTGACTGATGCTAGCCAGCATCAGGAGAGGGACCCTTACAGCACATTGCCAGTCAAGGGAAATTTTACTATGCAATTCCACCTAATGATGATGCTTAATAAAAGCAGCCTGACTGGACCAGAATTGGTGAGTACTCTTGTTCATTAAAATTTCTCTTAGAACTGTCTTGCTGAACAGGAGCTTGCCCTTGCTTTATTGAAACCATAGGCCCAGAGAAATTTGCCTTTTCTGATTCTGAGACCTAGACCAATAAATCATCCATAAACAGACATCATCAACTGAATCAATTTTCATTGTTTCTAATGAATACGCACTGCTTTCAGAGCTTCTGATATTTACTGTGTATACATATCTATACACACACAATTCTAGATTTAGGATAAGGAAGTGTCCTGAGGAACTAAAGTAATACTTCCCTTACAATTGGTGCTCAAGTCCCAGTGAGACAACAAAGATAACTGTTGGGTTACAAGTTAGATAAAGTCATTGGTCCAGAGTACGTTCATGTTATAAAGGTCATTGCTGCACCTCACCACTTTCATACTGTTGTAAAGTTAAAGATTGCTAACCTGAATTCAGGCACAGGGAAACACAGTCTGCTTTTCCTCTGGCATTGCTCAGAGGACAGAGTGAAGCTGAGTTCAGGCTCAACAGCAGGGAGAACTCTCTGGAATGAAGACAGCCAGAAGAAAACACGGCAGAGAGTTTAAAGCAAAGAGTGAGTACTGATTGGATGGCAGCAAATGTGCCACGTATGGGGTCTAAGAACTCAGCATAGCAACTTGACTTGCTCCAAACTGCTATGCCGGGACACCATTGTCTTCATTCTAGAGAAAAGGAATCCGAGTCAATCAAAGAGCAGTAACTTCCTGAGGGACCCCTAGCAAGTATTTTCCAATTCCTGAGACTTAATGCCAGGCAGTTGGACTTCATGAAACCTCAACCTACTGGCTGTACTGTCTTTCTTGTGGTTTGGGGGCAGAGCCACACTGTAGACTAGGCTGGAGTGGTGGTTTAAATGAGAACTGTCCCCCTTGCTCAAGTTAGCGTTTATCGTAGAAACAGAAAGGTAACTGAAACTAATACAGCTACTCTGGATCTATCTACCTAAAACTGGCCTCAAATTTTTAACAGTCCTCCTGACTTAACATCAACTTTCATGAGATAGTCTAGATTTGGATCCCTGTACTTTTTAGTTATGTGACTGAATGAGTTTCTTCTTTGGCTTACATCAGTTTGAGTAAGTATTCTGGCACTGTCACCCGAGAATGTTGAATACTAAACTGCACATCCTGTATTTTATTCCTTTTCCTTGGCCCCTACTGTCAGCTCAGGGCATCTCTGCGTGGAAGGGTTTGCCGAAACATATACACCTTTGTTGTTTACCACAGTCCTAGTACAAACCTGTCTTTAGATCTTATTCTTATTCTTCCTCTACAAAAATTCCCCTTTCTTTTCAGTATTAATGATATCACTAAACCTACAGCTGAACTAATCAATTGCCGTGAGTATTTTGACACCTCTAAATTCATGCCGAATCATATTGCCAGCAAATAAGTCTAGAGTAGGATTTGATGCAAGAGATCAATGCAGACTTTCTCTAGCATAATTTAGAATTTAAAAATAAATGTAATTACATACTAGTGCTCATAGGATTCACCTATCCCTTTCCTATTTTCTCTTGTAGAGGGAACCAGTGATGGCTTCTAGTTGCCTGTCTCTACCAAAGCGCCCAGTGCTCTGTATTATCTTCCAAGTACAGCAGTGTTGATGTGGTGATCAGGGTAAGCATGGCACTCATCCACTCCCACTTTGAAATTACGCATCCTTCCTGCCACTTTCCACCAATTCTGTTGAACATAAAAAAGGGGAATATATTCTGTGTGGCCCACACATACATATGTGCATGTATACTTATGAACAAATATCTATTGGTGTTCATTTTTCCTGGTGGGGTCACAAAAACACAACTCTCACCCCAGACTAGATAAGAGATTGTGCAATCAATATACTTGCACACATAAAAGAAATTTTAAAAAATTTAAATGAGATAATCTATTCTAGAGACAAATATGGCCTAAAAAAAGACTGAGGTTATCGAAATTCCATGTTTCAATGTTGTAAGTTTTATAGTACTGCAACAAAGTCATGGTGTTTTGAAAAATACATTAATGGAAACATTAGATAGGTAGGCTAAAGCAAAGTCAGTAAACCTCTGTATATGCCTCAGAATCTAGCTGGTGACATTCCTAGCCATTTGATTGGTGGAAACTAATGGTCTGTTAAATTATTACGTTCCAAAGGTTTCACGTGTTATTAATAGGGATGTTAAGTTAGACACAGAGGTGGGCAAGGAATGGCAATTAAGAGGGCTGAAGATAGCCCAATAAATTATAATTGGACTCTGGATTTGCAACATTTCAACCTCTTTATAATTATTGAAGTTTTAAGCATGTAATAAGCCTTCCAGAAGGTTTAGTACAAAGTGTAGTTCTTTCTAGGACCTTTGTTCACACTGACTACTTTACTCTTTTAACTTCTTTGTCTGTGTTTAGTTGTGCTCTAGGATGTAATGTGCAGCTCAAAGATGGGACAATAGTTGGTTAATACAAAGTCCTGCTTTTATCTGTGATAGGAAATGATAGAATTTTCAAATTGAAATCTCTGGAGATTCCTGGAGAACGTTCATGATCCTCCATTTGACAGTGTGGGTTCATTCCAGACTTTGGCCTGCCTGAAACCTACTGAGAATAATTTCTCAACAGCAGATGCATGAATTGCCTTTTACAATTCAGTGCTCTACACTGACACCCGAATTATTGGAATAAGCAAACCTTTTCCTCAAGGACACTGAGGCTCTATTCAGACTCCCCCTGCACTAAATCCTGTTATCTAACTTTTCTAGACAAACTTATCTTTGAAACTTCAACCTCAAGCTCCTTGCAACCCTCACAGAAGGAACAATAGGTAAAGAGAAATATGCAACAAGAGCCACATCACTCTGGGTGCTTGCAGCTAAATACTGTCTTCACAAAGACCCAAAGTGGAACGTAATTTCAGAAGATGGAGGAGGAATGGTTGAAGTTATCATGTGCTGAGATTTCTCACAGGAATCTCACTCTGGGAAGAAGCTATTAAAAAAAAAAGAAGACTATAGGACCTAGAGAGATGAGAGATGGCTCAGTGGATAAGATCACTGTCAGCTCTTCCTGATGCTCAGTTCCCAGCATCCACATGGTGACGGACTAACAACCATCAGTAACGCCATTTCCGATATTTCCAGCACCCTCTTCTGGTCTACAAAGGCATTGCACACATGAGTGCAATTACAGATCATCACTCAAACACATTCTTACCCCATTTCCCAATTGATTTTCCAAGAGAAGCATGCAGGACATGATGCCAATCTGAAAGCATGGAGTCCCAGAGCCTAGGCTAAGAGATCCAGTTCATACCAACACTCCAGTCCTCTCAGTTATCACTTCTTTAACACAAATACCTTATTTCTTAGAAACCTTTGATATTGTGCTAATTAATCTTACATTCACAGCATCAGTAATTAGTCACAGGTCATCCATTTTGTTCTCCAGGGAATGAAGAGGATCAACTAGTTCTACCTGGGGATTATGTAATTAATTAACGTAATGATGCTTCCTGGAAGCACCTTATCAAGGGTCATGTTCTTGTTTCTCTTCTACTCCACAACTGAACTCCATGAAAGAATTTTAAATAGGAAAAAATGCTGTGATTACCTGTTTTATATGATTAGCTATTCTAAAACCCAATTTTCCATGCATCTGAAATCTATTAAGAAATTGTATTCTCTCTATTAACAGTTGTATCTGTATTCTGTAACAGAATTTTATCTGTAACCTAATTCATTGCCACCAGAAGATAGATAAGGAAGGGGAAGAAAAATGTGTCTTGAGAATGAAATGAAAGTAGGTGCAACATCAAATAAGTGGTATTATGACTACAGGAAGGAAGTTAAGGGGCTAGAGAGATGGATCAGTGGTTAAGAGCCCTCACTGTCCTTACAGAGGAACCACTGGAATTCCAGCAGCCACATGGCAGCTAACAACTGTCTTTAACTCCAGTTCCAGGGACTCTGAAAACCTCTTCCTGTTCTTTGTGCGCACTGCCTGACAGGAGTGTTTTCTGTATCATGCATGAATTCCCTCTCATTGAGCCATCCTTAATTCCACTAGACAGCTGTTCATTACCTCCAAGGTAAAAGTGCCACTACTGCACCAATAGAGATAGTTTGCTGGGCTGATGGTGGTTGCAGTTTGTAGCCCCTGCAGCTGGGTAGGATGTCTCTCTTGGCTGCTTGTATAGCACCTTCTGATACTATGACCACTTGTGTTGGGGGGAGGTGGGGAGACTTCCAGGTCAGTTCCAACTCAGTTGCTTCGTGTCCTGTGTCTGAAGTATGTCATGTTTTCAGCATGATTCATGTGCAACTGGGGTCCTTTTCCTATGCCTGTTAATTCCAGTGTAGTCCCTGTTTTCTTCTCTAAGATTCAGGGTATGAGGTCTTATTTTGAGGTCTCTGAATTTGTTTGATTTGTTCAGGATGAGAGATCATAGATCTAGTTTCCTTCTCTTTTCAAGTAGTTATTCCGTTTGACCATTGACTTGTAGAAGACACTGTCTTCTTAATTCAGAAACCCTGAGAATGGAAACCCCACAAATGAAAGGGCTTTTTTCTTTGGTCTTTTTGAGACAGGGTCTCTCTATAGCCCCAGCTGACCTAAAACTCATTATACAGACCAGACTTGCCTTGGCCTCACAGAGATCTGTCTGCTTCTGCCTCCCCAGTTTCTGGGACCAAAGGCATCCTCTACCACACCCACCTCAAGAGCTTTTTAATTCCCATTTCTACCTTGGTCTGGTTTATATCATTTGTTTTATTTAACTTTGTTGGCCATATATATCTAGAAATCTAGAAATTCATTCATTTTGTTTAGATTTCCCAGTTTACTGTAATATAGATATGTCCTTGTGGTTCTCTGAATTTCCTCAGGGTCTATCACAGTACTTCCTTATCCATCTCAGTTTATTAAAATGGGTCCTCTCTCTTGGTTAAACTAAAGTTTTGTCAATTTTGTTCATTTTCTCAAAGAATCAAAGCTTCATTTCTTTTTGTTTCTATTTTGTTAATTTCAGCTCTGATTTTATCTCTTTCCATCCACTTATTTGGGGTGTTGTTTGTGCATGGTATTCTAAGGCATTCAGATACATGACTAAGTTATTAAAATGAGCTGTCTCTAATTTTATCATGTAAGTATTATAAACTTTCCACTTAGGACTTTCTTCAGTGTGACTCATAGATTTGATATCTTGTGTTTTCTTTAATTCTAAGGATTTCTCAATTTTCTTTTGATTTTTCCCTTGATGTGAGATGTTTTTCTTTTCCTGGTTCTGTTTCTGTAAGCATCTTTTCCCTTAGATTTAAGGAATTAACTTGTATTTTTTTGTTGAAAATATTTTCTGTGCCTAGATTTCTTCTTCGGAATCTTTCATTTTTTTAGGTTTGGTCTTTTCATAAAGTCCCAGAATTCTTGAGCATTCTGTTTCTGTTTTTTAAATATATTTTATGTGTATGAGTGTATTACCTGCATGTGTGTTAGTTTGCCTGTATCTTACAATACTCAAGGAAGTCAGAAGACTGCATCAGATCCAGTGGAACTGGAGTTAAAGATGGCTGTTAAATACCATGTGATTGCTGGGAATCAAACCTGGGTCCTTTGGAAGAACAGATAGTACTCTTAACTGCTCTAGCCCGCCTGGGTTTTTTGTTTTTTGTTTTTTTGTTTTTCTTTTTAGCACAAAAAACACATTTTCTTTGACTGATTGATCCCATTTCTCTACTATGGCTTGTCTTCAAGTCTTCATATTCTTTCTTCCACTTACCCATTCTATTGGTTAAGGCTTTCCTCTGTTTCTTTCACTGACTGTGTTTCTCATGTTATGTTTTATTCCAGTTTGGCTTAACTTCAGAGTTTGTTTGTTTATTGTATTCTATTTTGATATCTTGTATTATCTTCTGTATTTCGTTCAACTTATGATGGGCGTACTATTTCTAGAGGAGACAAATTGCCTTCATAGCTCATGATGTTTGTATTTTTGTTTTGGAACCTGAAGTGAGCTTGTTGTTGGTGTCTTGGTATGAATATCTACTCTTAACTTTATTGACAAGGTGTTTGAGTCTTTGTTTGCTTTCACCTCCAACTTGTCAGTTATGTACCAGCTGAATGGTACTTAGGATTCTGTCTTAGGGTAACTCTGTGTTGATAAATAAGAGACAGATTCCCAGTACAGCTGGGGATATGTACACTTCTGAGCCCAGAAGCAAACCTATAGAGTTAGAAGATTCTCATTGTTCATGTTCAAAAACCTGTGTAAGGCTCACTGAGGGTCCTTGGCCGCAGGAGCAGGGGTCACATTGGTACTGGTCTGTATTCACTGGAGGGGAGGCAGTCGCGGGAGCCATATGGTCCCAGTCCCTGGTACTCTTGGAGAATGACTCTGAGGATGTCTTCCTCATGGTCAGGGTTTATGGGAGCCACAGGGTCCCAGTGGAAGCAGAAGAGGTCATTAGCTGGTTGGGCTCTGGGAGAGGCCCTAGGAGTGTTGCTGCCTTGAAGGTCAAGAGTTAACAGGCTGCCATATGCTTCTGCCAGAGGCAGACCTGATCTTGTTTTTTCAATAATTAATCTTAATTGAATATTGAATGACATAATATGTGAACATGTTTTGCGGCTCTAGGTCATGCCATTTTTTCTCCAGAGAACACTCTTAGTGGACACTGGTTTCCATCTTTATTATATCATTATTATCATCGTTGTTATTGCATTCCTAGTTCTAAGACACAGTAAGACTCTTTGTTGTGATAATCAGCCATTTTTCTCTTAGCTTCATATTCTCTTGCTCTGTACAAAGCTACAAGCAAATGATTTGAGGGAAGAACTTATGACTACTTCTTCTCTTTGACACTGACCTCCCACAGTGGTGCCTTGATATTTCTGTCCTGCCTACAGTAACAATTTTAAAATCCAATGTTTGTGGTTGGGGAGATGGCTCCACAGTTAAGAGTATATACTGTTTTGTGATTCCCAGCACTAATGTGGAGCAACTCTCAACTGCCTGGAACTCCAGGGCGATCTGATGCATCTGGCACCTGTGCTCACATATACATATTCGCACAAAGACAAATCATTTAAAATAATGAAAATAAATCTTGAAAAGCAACACATTCTAGTATCCATTCCTCCTTCCTGTGAACTGTTTTAAACTCTGATGCTTCATCCCACAAAAGATGCCGTCAGCTCACTTTTTCACCTCTTGTGTCACGCTAAGATACGATAAAGGTCCGCAGGAAGATTCCACCCGAGGCATACTAAGCTGCTGTCTGCTTTCACCTGAGTCCTGGCTGCCTCAAACATCTCAGCTTTCATTTTGAATATAATCTGGCTGATCTGGTTTTGTGTGGATGGATAAATTGGCTTTCTGAAAGCATTTTCGTTCTGATCAGAACAGAAAAATCCTCTTTACGAGACTCAGAAATGCAGTTTTTGAAAGGTGTGAAGGAACAAGTATGCAATTCCCAGAGGTTCAATTATTTTGACCAAGACGATGTCTTTCAATTACAGGCTAAAATGCGCTGGCCTCCTTACCATATTTAGAGACTTTTTTGCATATTTTTTATGCCTTGAAACAGGAATTTCTCTTGTGCCGCTTCTCCTGTGCAGGGAGTGACATTTCTGTGTCCTTGTTTCCCAGCCTCATGGGTCCTTCAGTGTGTGCCAGCAACTTCAACTAATAAGTTGGAAGACAGGTGTTTTAGAGACTTTTCTAACTGCTGCAATAGAATACCTGGAAAAGCAGCCTAAAGAAGACAGCATGTGTTTTGGCTCACAGTTCGAGGGAACACTTAACGTGCCTGGCAGGGTTTGGTGTCAGGAGTGTGACACCTCACTGATTTCACAGTCAGGAAGCAGAAAAATGATGTTCAGTTGGCTTTCTCCTTTTTATTCAGCTCAGGACCTCAGCTGTGGAATAGTGCCACTTAAATTTAAGGTGGCTTTTCTCCCCTCCATCTAGGACCTCCTTCACTGGCATGCCCAAAGGTTTGTTTTGTATATAATTCTAGTTCCTGTCAGGTTGACAGTAAATATTAACAGTCATGACTAGCTTATATAAAATTGTGTTTCTCAGAAGCTCAGATTGTTAACCATGATTATATGTAAAATTTCCTTCAGTCACAGTGAAGTTTATTGTCTGAATTATCCTATCATACGTATTTCCTTGGCAAGGTTTTTCAGAATTTTAATATATAATCTGCTCTGGAAATCCATAGGTTCCACATTTTCATATTTAACCAACTGTATTAAAACTTTTGATTTAATGTGTGTGAGTGTCTCTCTGCATGTAAATAAGTGCAGCCATGTCTTACAAAGCCCATGGAGACCAAAAGAAGGTCTTGGATCCCCAGGAACTGGAGTTATAGACTGTTATTAGCTCTCATCTGAGTGCTGGGAATTTCAGGAAGAGCAGCCAGGGCACTTAACAGGAGAGTCATCTTTCCAGACCCTTGAAAATACTTTGAAAATTGCACATGTATTGAACATAGACAGTCCTTTCCCCCTTGTAATCACTCTGCAAACAATAGTCTGTAACATCTACTTACCTGTTATCTACATTGGATTAAGTACTATATGTAATCTAGAGATGACTCAAGGCTGAATCACTTTATACAAGGGACTTCAACATTCATGGTTTGATATCTGTGAAGAATCTTGAAACTAAGCCTCTGTAAATACCAAAGGATGATTATGTACTATTTTGCAAGTCAAAAGTAAGCATAAAGCTCTGTGATGATTAGCTGTAATTGTCAGTTTGACACAACTTAGACTCACTTGGGAAGAGTGTTTCAGTAAGAGAAAGTAGGTGTGAAAATGTCATAAGAAAATGTTACTTTATAAATGAATTTAAAATTCAGCAAATAAAAATTATTGGCCCTAAAAAGAGAATTAGTTCCCTAAGAAATATTCACATTGATGTGTTAACTGCTAGAAGCAGGCATTACGCGGGTGAGGTGGCTCAAGGGATAAAATTATCTACTTAAGTTTGATCCCTGGAGCCCACATGGTAGAAGGATAAAACGGACACCTACAATTTGTCTTCCATCTTCACAGGTATGATACAAACTACCCCCATTAACTAATTAATTAATTAATTAACTAGTTAATTAAAAAGAAGGCTAAGAGTGCTAGGTTAAGATGGAATCTCAATATAGTTTTAATCTACATTTCCCTAATGGACGGTGAGGTTGAACATTTTGCATATGTTGATTGGCCACTAGTTATTGAGATTAGAATGGCAGGCAAGAAGAATACAAATAAGAAAGATGTAGACACAGAGAGCCTTTGAACCTCTGATGGTGGTAATGGTTCAGCTACTGTGGAAATTTGCACGAAGATTCTTCCAAAGACTAAGATATAACTATTTGAGACTCGGATTACATTTGCTTACACTACTGTTTCTTGCTTTGCCCATGCCTTCTGTAGGTCTGAATTCAGATCATCGGGCTTTCACAGAAAATACTGACCCACGGAGCCTGTTCAGCATATTTCTAAAAGCCTCAGTGAGAGTGAGTGGAAGGCTGAGAGCTGAAAGGGATGCATAGACAAAAGGAAGAACATCAAGAGCAGGGGTGTCAGAGATGGACAGACTGTGATATAAAATGTGAGGCTGTTAAGGGAAGGTGGAGTACCTGTTGGATTTAACAATGAGAACTTTGTTAAAGTCCAGTATGACAATAGCTCTGTAGAATGATGAAAAATGCAGGTCATAGCTGAGGAGTTTGTATTGAAAGAACTCTGCCAGGAAAGCCATCTATGGAAATCGAGGCATATTTGCAGAGGTACAGGCCTATTATTTTGTGATGATCAGCAAGTTAATCTTGAACAGTCTCTCAAGCCATGAGAGTAAGGCTTTGGTTTTATATTATGAGTCAAATGTCAAATAGATTGAATGTGGGCATAAATAAAATAAAAACAAAAATATTTTAGAAATAATTTATTTTGGGTTGGTTTGCTTATTTTGATGAGGGTTGGAATCTGAGTGAAACCAATTCTTGGGAATTTCCCCCCAGATTTCACCTAGTGTTTGTTACCTTCTACCTACTTGTGCTAACATGACCTTCTTGGAACAGCTTCCTGCAATGCCACATGAGGTAACTGCACTTCCCAGTGCTGATGAAGGTTTTCACAGAGCTTTCTAGAGCCTTGCTCCCTTCCTCCTGCTACATTTCTTTTACTGCCATTTTGCAAATGTCTACCATAAAATTTGGCAATACTTACGGAGTAACCCCAGTGTAATGTCAAAATATCCACATATTTTAGTTTATTATACTGTTATGTATACACGTGCATGTGTACGCACCCGAGGAAGCCAGGTGAGTGCTTCAGACACCCTGAGCTAGAGTTACAGGTATTCAAGAGCCGACAGATGTGGTTGTTGACAACCAAACTCCACCTTTCACATCAGTAGCAAGTAGTCTTAATTTATGCACCATCTCCTCAGACTCTATATTGTTTTGTTGATAATTTTTGAATTCTCAATTTCTTTCACTCTGTTAATTCTTGTATGTGTTTTCATATTGATTTCTAGAAGCTAAATTTACCATCCCAAACTCAAGGTAAAAGATATCTGTGATTCAGTTTTTAAGCAATGACGTCATATATTAAACATAATAGAGAGTGATTTTAGGCTTAACAGTTGCTTCAGCACGCAAATTTTACTTCAGTGACCAAATATAAGTTTTATGTACTTGAAAATCTAAATGAAATGAAAATAGGTAGATGCTTCTATCTCTCTATCTTCTGATTTATTATGTACCAATGTTCACCAAAGTAAGACGTATTCTAAAACCATTAAACTAAATATTGTCTTTATATGTCCATATATTAATATTTCAACTTAATTCTTCTTAGTGTTGCTATTTGCATAGTAATGCAGACAGAAAATCAATTCATAGAAGATTATAATTTCTTTTATTTACTGTATTTTTGTGTATGTGTGTTTTCTGTACCTATGTGTGGGTATGTGTGCCACGTACCTATGTGCAGATGTTCATAGAGGGCAGGAGACACCATCAGATTGCTTGAATCTGGTGTTACAAGCAGATGGGTGCTGCAGTCAGAGCTGGGAACTGAACTCTGAAAATGAAGGAGACTCTCTTAGCCACTGAGCCATGTCTCTCCACTCTCTGGCTCATTTGCTTCATTTTAAATCACTAACTTACTGTTGTAACTGTAAAACTAACACACTGGCACATACAAAAATGTCATTGTAATAAAGCAATAGTAAAAATTATTTATTTTCTAATTCTAATTATATATTTAAAGTATATTTAATAACCTTCAACAGTTCATTGTCCAGGGGTGGGGCCTGGTAAATCACTCTCTCATCCATGCTGCAGTGTTGACTGGCTTGATCTTGTGCAAGCAGCCATGGCTGCTGTGAGTTCATGAGTTCAATGGCTCTGTCATGTCTGGAAGACACTGATTTGCAGTAGTCCTTCCCAACCTCTGGCTCCTACAATTTTTTCACTATTGTTCCCTGAGCACTTCATAGTCCCTTGTTCTCTGCACTCTGACTAGTTGTGAGTCTCTGTATTAAATTCATCTGTGACATAAAGAAATTTCTGATAAGGGATGAGAGCTTCACTAATCTCGGAGTTTTAAGGATATTTATCTAGAATGCAGTTTGATACTATGTTCATTCAGCAAAATAAAGAACATGTTTTAAAGAATCCTTGAGATCCGTTCAAGCATCTACAATGTATCCACTGTTTATTCTCTACCCCGTAGGAACATTCCATTCTATAAATTTCCCCATAGTTTACTTAACATTCTCCCACTGTGAGAACACTTGGATTGTTTCTAAATTTTAAGAATTTAAAAGCACCTTGCTATGTTCACAGGCTTCTGCTGGATCCTGTGTTTTTATTACTCTGCTGTAGAGTTAGTTTGCTGAGTTGTACGAGAGTAAATACTTTATTTTATGAAATAAGTTTTATGAAATTTCCACAGCATTTTGTAGAGCAGCTGTGTCATCTTGCATTTCTAACAAGAATATTTCAAAGAGAGATTTTCTCTACATCCTCACCAGCATTTGGTATTATCAGTATTTCATGTTTTTTTACCATCTTTAACATTTTAGATAAGAGTCCTATAACTATAGTATATAGGAGTTACTATTTAAAAATATTTTATTTATTCTTTTTATTTTACCTGTATGAGTATATTACCTGTATGTGTGTCAGTGCATTTGTGTGTACAATACCTGAGGAGGTCAGAAGTTGTCAGATACCCTGGTACTGTATTAAGGATAGTTGTTAGCCACCATGTCCGTACTGGAAATCG
Source organism: Eospalax fontanierii (assembly GCA_035773235.1). Lineage (NCBI taxonomy): Eukaryota > Metazoa > Chordata > Mammalia > Rodentia > Spalacidae > Eospalax > Eospalax fontanierii. The sequence continues at coordinate 43,787,495 of CM069547.1, read as the reverse complement.
AACCAGGGTCCTCTGTAAGAGCAGTCAGTGTTCTTAGATGCTGAGCCATCTCTCCAGTCCCAATATAAGAGTTACTTTCTAAGATTTTATTTTCCCATGTGACTGTATTTGTCTGATATACCACATTTGTGCAGGTGCCAATGGTGGACAGAACAGAATGCTGGATCCCGTGGCACTGAAGTTACAGGTGGTCGTGAGCTTTCTAATTTGGGCACTGGGAAGTGAACTCAGATGTCTTCTGGAAAAGGCAAGCACTCTGGTTATCCCGAGCCATCTCCCATTTTTTTTCAGGGGCCGTGTGTATTCATTTATTCTGTGGCCAGGAAGAACATTCATCCTTTATTCCTACTTAACATTTCTGTTTTTGTCATAAGTAAATGCAATGTGTTTGCAGAGCAGTACCTAGGACCAAGCTTTCAGGACCCAGGCATTCTGCTTTGATATTGAAAAGTAATAGCTGAGTCTTTTTGCAGCATCTTTATCACCCATAGGGAACATCTCAGTCCAATGAGGGCTCAGGGCTCAGCTATAAAGTCCTGTCCTCTTGGCTGTGGAAGTCAGCTGACATGACTGCTTTTGCATCAATACTCTACTTGTTCTGACCTCTCCTGCTACCCTGCACCTCCAAAGGCTCTATTCCTGGTAAATCACTAGCTGGCAGAACTTCCTCTGACTACTTCTATTCATTTTTATTGTTCTGATAAAACGTTCTTACATAAAGTTACTTACGGAAGAAAGGGTTTATTTTAACTTACCATTTCAAGTCATGGTCCAGTTTAACAAAATCAAAGCAGTTGGAACTTGAAGAGCTAGTTGCCTCAGATCCATGGTCAAAAGCAGAGAGAAATGAATGCAGGCATGCTCAGTATTCACCTTGTGTTCTACATTCTTATATAGTTCAGGGGCCAGAGCAAGGGTGTGGTGCTGCTCACTTTAGACTGAGTCTTCCCACACAGAAAGTCATCAAGACATTATTCCAAGGACATGCACACAGGCCAATTTGACACAGACATTCCCTCACTGAGATGCTCTTCCCAAGTAATTTTAGGTTGGGTCAAGTTGATAATTAAAACTAACAGTAAAAATTACAGTAAAAATGGCATGGTAATCTTACTCCTAAAAACTATTGTGTAGATAAAATATGGCTTTAGACACAATATTTATTATTTTAAAACAGGGAATTTAAAAGGGACCTTCTCTCAGATGTTTGGCTGAAGCCACAAAGCTCAGGATAAGTGAGATTTTTTTATATATTGTAAAGGTAAGTGCTAGACACACATACAGAAATTAAAAAGTCTATGAGAACCAGTCCTGCTTAAACTCCATCACCATCACCTACCTCCAACTCTTGCAAAAGACTTGGAATTTTAAAGGCAATTGCAATGAAGTTTTGCAAATATAGATCCACTTGGCTTCCTTTTCTGTCTCCCACCCTAAGCACATCCATGAGACTGTGAAGTGTGATGAAAGGAATTGGGGGAAAACTTACATAAATCTGAAGTTGTGTGGGCATATTAGAACGGAATTCTCACTTCTCAAATAGGGGCTCCTGAAAAAAAAGAGCAGGCTGAATCTGCCTGTTGTGTAAGGATAACGAAAGAGCACATAGTGTTAAGCAAGCATCAAGCCTATCACTTTTTAGTCAGTCAAAGAGACATTTGTTACCAGCATAAAACTAACTGCTACAGAGAACAACTGTGCCCACCCGCCATGGCAACTTTTTGCATGCTCGAGGTTTATAGTGAGAGGACGTGGGTGGTGGCATTAACAGAGTTAAGGGAAGAAATGTGTGAGTCAAAATTGCAGTTCTTCAGGAAACTAGGTAGTGGACGTGTGGCTTCAGAATAAAGCCCCAAAGACCGGGGCTGGAGAGGTGGCACAGTGGTTAAGAGCGCTGACTGTTCTTGCAGAGCACAAAGGTTGGGTTCGCAGCACTCACTAGGTGGCAGGGAGTCCGACACTCTTCTGACCACACGTGTTGGCAATACATTCTTGCACATAAAATAAAAATAATAAATGAAATATAAAGGAGCTGGAGAGATGGCTCTGTGGTTTAGATCACTAGCTACTGTTGCAGAGGACCCAGGTTCAATTTCCAGCACCCACATGGTGGCTAACCACCTTCCTAACTTCAGTTCCAGAGGATCCAAAGCCCTCTTCTGACCTCTGAGGGCATTGCCGGAAATGGGTGTAGGCAGTGCACTCAACACATAAAATAAAAATAATAATGATAAAATTTCCAAACACCGAAAGCAATGCAACCATGAAAGACGTTTCTCCCTTGACTGGTGTTTGCCAAATCAATAGCCAAATGAAACAAGTTGATTTTCTAATTCCTCCACTCTAAACTCTACTCTTGGGAAAAGCAGCAACAGGAATATGGGGACGTAGTGGTGGTTTTATAACATGTCTGCAAATTCTTTGGCATCACTCTTAGCAAAGAGTGGCACAATAACTAGGCTTCGTGTAGAAAGCTTTTTTAGCCAGGTGCTGGTGTTGAGGAAGCATATCTACCGAGTCTCTCTGCTTCCTGTCTTGCTCCTATACAATTATTTTTAAAAGGCCTTAATTAATTAGTTATAATTAATTAACTTTATTTTATTTGTGTGCATGTGTGTGTGCGTGTGTGTGTGCTCACAAAAGCCTGAAGAGATACTTTTCAACTTAACAACACCGAGACTAAAATTATCATATGATTATATGAATATAATGAAAATAATAGGCAGTTTTATCTTTTCCTCGGATCATTTAAATTTGATATTGTATATTGGACCTCTTATCTTCTGTTTTCCGTCCTTTGTATTACCTGCATATAAGTTATTATTTAACCTTCAGAGGCTGGAGAGGTGACTCAGAAATTAAGAGTACTTGCTGTTCCAGAGGACCAGAGTTTGCTTCCCAGCCCTTACCTGGGACAGCAAGCAGCTGCTTGTAACTCCTGTTCCATCACCCTCTTCTGGCCTCTTTGGTCACTATTTACATGTACTGCATAATACACACAAGCAAACAAACACGTAAGTAAAAATAAATTTTAAAAATTTTAAAATGGCCTTTGATAAGTGAAGTAACTCTCGGATACTCCCAATTCATAGATATCTTAGGGACTTTTTCAAATCATCCTTTCATTTCATAGCATCCAATTGTTAATTATTATTTAATTTAATTTGGCTGAAGGTTTTAATTACTGCTAATACCTCTAAACTTCAGCGAATATTTCTATTAGACACTAGAACATACCTACAGGTGTTTCTAGTAAACTTTTGCAGGGCTGTGGAGCCATTATTTGGCAGACACATCTCAAGATGACCTCAAAATATTAGTTCTGCTCTATACCATTTAAGTTGGATAGAAAGTCTCTATTTTCTTCACCAATAGAATATGGCTAAGGTGATGGTATGTCACCTCCTTTTTGGTTCTTGACTAAGTGATTGTTATTGGAAATAAGTTGATAGGTTTATGCTATAGTAAAATTCAGAGAAAATACTAAGATTCACAAATAAAAATCAAAGCACTTTAAAAAGAAATACATTTTTATTTTATGTGAATGAGTGTAATGCCTACATGTATGTAAGCTCACCAATGTCATACAGTGCCTGTGGAGATCAGAAGGGGGCACTGGATTCTCCTGGAACTGGAGTTACAAATGGATGTTAGTCACCATATGGGTCCTGGGAATAGAACCTGGGTCCTCTGCAAAAGCAACTAGTGCTCTTAGTTGCTGAATCCTCTCCAGCCCTGAAGCACTTTTTGATATTTTCAATCAAATGGTAGATTAGATTCGGAGATAGTATATTTTCTCTATGTGATTATAAATATTCCTACAAAATGAATTTTGGCCTTTTAGACTAGATCAGAGTTAGCTTTTCCTGTGCTCAAAGTAAAGAATGCTGGCAATTCTTCCTAAAACTTTACAAGAAATAGAATTGATAAACACTATATTGGGGACTTTGGAATTTTCTTGTATCAGAATACACTGAAAAGGAACTGGCTGGACACATGGCACAGTTCTCTCCAACTTCTTCATGATCTGGATTCATGTCAAATAGTAAATCTCCAGTATTTAAACTGATTGGAAATTTCAAAAAATATTTCAAATTAAAGTCTTTTCAAATCGAAACATTGATACTAATTGCTTGGTCCTTCAAATTAGGAGCAAACAAACTTCACAAGTCTTCCCTCCAGCATAAAGGAAATCTTAACTATTGTTTATCTAGAGATAAAGTACTACTTTACTTCAAAGAAGGAAAAAAGTCTGGGATACGTCAAAAACTAACTTGTCACTATTTATATATTTATCCTATTGCTAAGTCACTTTAAGATAGTACTTAAAATTTTACATTGTATCCCCAGCCCCCACCAGCCCTTAGTCTTATCCCATAATCTTTCTGATTTTTGTTAGAAAAACTAGGTTTTGGGTCAGGGTAGATCAAGGGACACTCCTGCTCAACCATACAGGCTATTGTAACAGCCTTTGATTCCCAGGCAGACTTTTAAGGTAATAGCCTATGTCTGAAGCCATGGCATTCATCAGATGCAGGACTTGGAACAATTGATCTGAAACCACTCTGGAAAAAGATGCTATGAAACCTGCTAACAGAACGTCAATCCAATGCATATGTAAGTGTGTGAACCACAACAACCAGCCCAGCAAGGCATTTGCATTTTTATCTTGGGAGTAAACCACACCTGTCTAATTGTACTTACAGTGCACCCGACAGGAGGGATATCACATGTCACACTGAGTCAAGTACTCATGGCTGGAGAATTGTAGGCTCTGCAGAGAACCCTGCTTGTGTCATGTCCTTAGACCAAGTTAATTTCCTTCTAATATTTTAATTTTTATTTTTGGGTACAAGGGTACTGCCTTCATGTATTTAAGTATACCCATGTTGTTCAAATCGAGCAGAGGTCAGAAGACATCATCAAATTCCTCTAGAACTGGAGTTATGGATGGTTGCTAACCTCCATGTGAGTGCTGGAAATCTTCTGCAAAAGCAGTCAGTGTTCTTAACCACTAAGCCATATCACTCTAGGCCACAAGTTAATTTCTCACTACATTCTAAGTACATATCTTTACATTTACAGGCAAACATACCTCTCACAACTCATCAATGAAGCTTTCTTTCTGACAGATGGAGAATATTACAAAGTTGGTAATATTGCTCAATTGGTCAAACATATAGAATAAGTGAGGTATGTACAATGCAACCTAAGGTTTAGGGAACATCGTGAAATAAGGAGGGATAAGACAATTGTGCATTCTAGGGAATCTGCAACAATGAGATCTCCACAGTATGGCAGTCTAATGAGATCTTGTATTTTATATGCCAAGGTGGGTGGAAGAAATGTCACAGGGTTCCATCTCAAGATGAGAAATGACAGAATCAATGGATGAGAATCAGTTTTCTCCAGGGTCTTGCTTCCTTAGCAGCCCTAAACACAGGCACACATAAGCAGCACTAAAATGGACTCATGTATATATATATATATATATATATATATATATATATATATATATATATATTTGTATAGTTATATATATATATATGTATTTGTAATTTATATGTCTATATGTAACAATAGCAATCAAAGAAGAAGAAAAAAGAATGATAGAATTTGGTAGGAAGATGGGAACATGAGAAGAGAGGGTGGGAGGCTTGGGGGGATAGAGATAATGCAAAGACAATACTCATCTATGAAATCCTTAGAAAGAAAACTTCCTCTGGATGGGTTGGGGCTTCTTGCCCACTCTCTCATGTCTACACTAAGATTTTATCTGGTTTGTTTATATGGGACTTTTTCATGCTGTCACCATTGCTGTGATTTCGTATGAGTAAACTGAGCAGCTGTCTTCCAGAGAGTTGTTTCCTTATGGTCAACCACCCACCCAGAGCAAAGGGCAAATGGGACACAAATCTGACTCTTTAGGCCTTTTCATATAGAATATGTATTTGTATATATAGTACAGAAAATTGGAAAGGGGTAATAAGGTAGTACATACAGGAGAAAGAATTCTAAATATGATAGATATTTTTGTATGGACAACCTAAGCAACTCCATTATTCCCAACCCCACAGCCTATTCTCCTTCTAGCTTTGGGCATAGGCATGGCTTTGCTTCTAGAACCCAAGATCTCAGAGCTATCTTCTTATTTCAGACCTGCCCATTTCATCATGACCCCCTGAACTCACATCAGCTCAAATATTCAATCTAGTTTGCTAGAGCCTTCACAATCTATCCTCACACTCAACTTGTCTTTGTACTCCTGAGACCAGCCTTATTCCCTGTCTTGGGTGTAGGCCTGCTTTTGCTTTTAGCATCCCAGATCTCTGGACTATGATCTTAGCTCCATGTGGTGGCATGTCCATCCCCCTACAGTCCCTTCCACTGCTTCAGGACTAAGCTTCTCTGCCCTTTAGTAGGAGTCCAAACCTTGGCAGACTGACTGAGAACACTTGGATCCATTCTCCATCGAATAATCTTCTCAGCTAGTGCTGTGCCTGCTGGCTAGAGGGCTCCAGAACTTAGGAGAAAGCCTGAGAGCATCTGATTCTCATCTGACGTGGGGATCTGTGGGAATTTCTGAGTAGCACAACTAGAGATATATACAATCCCTGCAATATAAAATCAAAAGAGAGCCTGAAGCCTAGACCAACTAACTTTTCATACCCAATAAGAAAACAACAGAATCAGACTTCAATACAGTAAAAGAAGATGAGTCTCACACCAGAATCACAAACAACAAAAGAAATTCGAGTGCCAAAATCACAATAAAATTTAATAATATGTAAAACCCAAATATCATCAGTCCTATAAAATAGGAGTTTTACAAGGATAACACTCTAAAGATAAACCAGGACACAGAATCAAAAAGAACAATCATAAACATGATCAAATAATTCAATGAATTTAAAGAAAACCCTAACAAATCAAAGAATTAAAAGAAGATAGGGATAAACTTCTGATTGAATTCACAAAAGAAAGAAATATTGAAGAAAACTCAGGCTGAAATGAAGAAGGAAGTGAAACAATTAACGAGCCGATCTGAAATGACAGGGTAAAGTCTAACAAATAGAGTGAATGAAATGGAAAACAGAATATCAAGACTGGATAACAAAGTTGAAGATTTGGACTGCTCAAGAAAAGATTATGAAATATTATTAAAAAGGAATAAAATATTTAGGATATGTAAGAAATCATGAAAAAGACCAAATTTATACCTCATAGGCATAGAGGAAGGAGGAAAATTTCAGGATAATGGTATTGAACAGATTGCCAATAGGACTGTAAAAGAAAATTTCCCAAAATGAAGGAAAGACACAGCCATAAATACATAAGAAGCATAGAGACAAAAAATAGGACTAGAAAAGAAACTCTCCATGACATGTCATAGTGAAAAAACTAAATGTAAAGGACAAAGAGAATACTGAAAGCTTTAAAGGAAAAATAAGTCTCATATAAAGAAAAACCCAACAGAATTACAGTTGACTTTTCAGTGCAAACTATGAAAGCCAGAAGAGCATGGTCCAAAATATTCCCAGTTCCAAATGACCATAGATGCCAACCCAGAATATTTTACTGAGTAAAATGTCTAATATAGTTTAAGGGGAAAGAAAAATCTTCCATGACATGAATAGGCTCTTTCAGTCATTTCATTTCATTCTTTCAATGAATGTCCATAAAATACACCTTCAGAAAATTCTTGAAGCAATACAAAAAGTTGAAGAAAGGATTGACCCTACAAAGGGGCAACAGAAAGAAAATTAATGACTGTATAACTGTCAAAACAAAGTTAGATCAAGAATGCAAACAGAAATTAAGATGACTGGAACCAATACAAATCTTTCAATAATAACCTAAATATCACTAGACCAAAATCCCCAGTCAAAACCACAGGTTTCTTGAATGATTAAGAAACAAAATCTATCTTTTTGGTCACAACTTTAAGCTGAAAGGATTAAAAAATATGCCAAGTAAATTGCACTAAGGAACAAGCAAGAGTTGCCATTCTAATACCTGACAAAAAAGACTTCAAACTAAAACAAATCAGAAGACATAAGGAGGGTTGTTTCATTCTGATCAAAGGAAAAATTAACCAAGAAGATATTACAATCATGAACATATATACACCAAACTCTGGCCCAAGCAACTTCATAAAAAATATGATAGACTTTTAAGATACAGCTTATTCAAACTCACTAATATTAGGGGCATTCACTACCCCACTGTCTCCAATAGGTCAACCAGACAAGCAATATACAGAGACACATCTAAATTAAGCAATACCATACATCAAATGGACATAACAGACATCTACCTAATATTCTACCCAAGGACAAAAGAACATACTTTCTATTTAGCACTCCATAGATCTTTCTTCAAAATCTACCACATACTGGGACACAAAACATACCTTTAAGATACAAAAAAGTTGAAATAATTCCATGCATTCTATCAGAACACAATTCAATAAAGCTTAAAATCAACAGCAGAAGAATGCACTAGTATCTACAAATTCATAGAGAACAAAAAACACACACCTGAATGATGAATGAGTCAAAGGTAAAATTAAGAAAGGAGTAAAAGTATTGTTAAAATGGTCATCCTACCAAAAGCCATGCATGGATTAAATGCAATGCCTATCATGATTCTTCACAGAATTTGAAAAAAAAATCCTAAAATGCATAAGGAGGCACAAAAGTCCCAGATAGTCAAAGCAACCCTGAGTACAATGAGCAATACAGTGGGGATTACTATACAAGATTTCAAATGATATTACAGACCTATAGTCATTGCAAACAGCTTGGCACTATCACGAAAACAGACCTGTAGATCAGTGGAACATGACTGAAGACCAAAAAGCATGGGTACATACAATTTAGCCACCTGATAGTTGACAAAGTGGACCATCCTCAGTGGAGGGAAAAACAGCTTCTTCAACAAATGGTGCTGGCAAAACTGGATCGCCATCTGTAGAAGAATGAATCTAGACCTTTATCTTTCACCTTGTACAAAAAAATGGATCAAAGTCTTCAATGTGAAACCTGAAACTCTGAAACTATTAGAAGAAAACATTGGAAGTAACCTACAAGATATAGGCTTCAGAAAGGACTTTCTAAATAAGACACCAGTGGCTCAGGAGTTAAGGTCAACACTCAACAAGTGGGACCTCATTAAACTAATAAGCTTCTGTATAGCCAAAGACATAACCAAAGAACTGAGGACAAAACCAACAGAGTGGGAAAAATATTTTCCCCAGCAACACATCTAACAGAGGTTTAACATGTACAATATGTAAAGAATTCAAAAAAAACAAAGAATCAAGAAAAAAGTGACCCAATTAAAACATGATCTGAGCAGAGAGTTCTCAAAAGAAGTAAAATTGGTGAAGAAACACCTTAAAAAGTGCTCAAAAGTATTACTAATTAGGGAAATGCAAATTAAAAGCACTTCAAGATCAGACTGGCTAAAACTAAAAGAACAAATGATACCAAATACTGTAGAGTATGTGGGGAAAGAGAAATGCTCATTCACTGCTGGTGGAATACCAAATGTGTACATCCTCTATGGAAGGTACTGTGGACAGCTCTTAAAAAAACAAAAATGAGCCTACAACGCCTTGACATATACCCAAAGGGCTCTTCCTATTGCAAAGATACTTGTACGTCCATGTCTATGGCTGCTCTTTTCACAGTAACTAAGAGATGGACACAACCTAAGTGTCCCTCAACTAATGAGTGGATAATGAAAATGTGTACTTTTACAAAATGGAGTTCAACTCAATGGTAAGGAAAAATGAAATGATGAAATTTATAGGTAAATGGATGGAAGTAGAAGCTATTATACTAAGTGCAGTAACACCAAATCAGAAAATCAAATGATGTGTGTTCACCCTCGTATGTGGATTTTAGCACCAAATCCTTATATGTGATTGTGTACACTGATGTAACTTCAGGCACATGGAAAATGGAAAGGAACCAGAGAGGTAAAGGGACAGAAGGAACCTGAGAAAGAACAGTAGGAGTCAGGTGTTAGTAAAGGAGAAACAGACAATGGAGTTATTTAAATGGGAGCGAGGAAGGTTTATACAAGAAAGTTTGGAGATAAAGGTAAAGGAGGAGTTCAAGAGAGGTGAGACCCTAGAAGATTGACATTACCAAGGGCAAAATTGGGAACATGGGACACTTCAGTTGGAAAAGGGATGGAGGAAGGGCAGAGATAGAAGAGAGACAAATAATGCCTAACTAGTATAAAAAACAAAAGGAATCATGCTAGTCCAACAGCTTAATGACAAATTACACCTGCAATATCTCTGCATGAGACCATGTGTATAACTGAAGGACACATAATAAGAATGAGTGCTAGACTAGAAAACCCTTCCTTTGAGTTATTGACCAGGGTGGTCCAAGAAACTCCCAAAATTGCACAGCCTATTGCTACAGCACTTAATTACCTTCTAGAACTTGAGGATAAGACAGAATGTATTTCAGACACAAGATTTTCACCAATTTAGCTGGAACTGACCTGGAAGCCACTTCCACTGAAGGGTAGATCTCATTGTTTGGAAAGCACTATGAAAGCTTCCAAAGGACAACAGCGACTGATGGTCCAACACTAGCTTTAGCACCACATAGCTACATCAATGACTTTCACAGCATAGCGCATTCATGCCATAATGGAACTTTTATCTTGGGAGGAATCAACAGCTACCTAAGTGGACTAAAAGCCCACTCAATGGGATGAAACTCATCTGTGATACTATAAACATAGCCAAATACACATGGATGGAGAGGACATAGAGCCTAGAGAAAACTCCAGTAGTCACATCCCTAGATGAATGCTCAAAATATGTATCCTTATACTTAGAGACAAAAATCCCAGTCATCACTCATGATAGAAGCTTCTTTTGCACCAGACGGAGACTATTACAAGTCACCCACAGACATTGTCTATGAATTGCTCAAGCCTAAGTGACACATCTGTAACATAACATCTACACTTAAGGTTCATGGAACATAGAACAAGGGGTAAAAATGATACTAACAAATCTCTCAATTCCCATTAATAAAGGTCCTTCATGCAACAGATGACCAAGAACACAGAAAGTCACAAATGGCCAAAATGTGGAGATTAAGATTCTATAGAATGCTGGTTCTTGGATAGGACCACTAAATTAAAATTTTCCCTACCAGAGCTCAGGGACCACTGCAGAAGATGGGGTGGAAAGACTGTCATAGCCAGTAAGGAGGTTCATGACCATATGGAATAAGAGTTCTACAATGTCCTGGGTCCCTGCTCATGTGAACCTACAACAATGGTGTCAGCAAGCACAAGGCTCTCACAAAGTCTAGGAGACAAAAATGCAGCACAGAGCTGGGGCAATGGACAGAAGACCCCAATCTTAGATAAAGAAATATTGGAACCTGATCATTTCAAGATAACTGCTGATCTTCCTAAAACATGGAACTCTAGATAAGTTGACTCAACCTCAATAGATGAACTTGCACTAAGGAATGTTTGGGGCACTAACTTGATACAATAGACCTTAACACAAATGACAGAATGTATGAATTCCAGTAGGGGCTATGGGAAGGTACTGGTGGGGAAAAGGATATAAAAAATATTAAAATTGACCAAGATGTTCTGTATGAATTACACAAAAGTTCTATTAAAAATGTAAAAAAAGTATGGCATTCTCAAACAGTCAACTAAAATGAAAAAAGTATATACACAGAAAAGTGATCCAATTCTGTTATTATCTACTCTATTTTTAGATCATATCATTTGAAACTTTCAAAAGATCTTGTAAAACATTTTGATTACTCTCATCTCTCTGATCCTCCTCTCTCCAGTAACCTCTGTCTAGAAGTACCTTCTCCACATTCATGTCCTTTTAACATTTTGGGACCTGCTGAGTTTAATCAGTGCCATCTATGCACCCATGTGTTTGGAACTACACATTGGAGCCTGGTGGGCTCAGCAGAGGATATTCAACTGAAGAAAATGGCTAACCTTCCCCAGAAAAGCATCGGTAGTTCTAAAGGGAGGAATAGACCCCTGATACAGCATTGAGTCTTGGGCAGGCCCTGTCTTATACAGCTCCAAGGCAGGAAGATGCAGCTGTTGTGAAATCATAGCAGGTGTGACAGACTAAGAAGGCGGCATTCCATACCCCTACCCCTGTCTTCTCTTACTTTCATTCTGCCACTTCTTCAACGATGTGCTCTGTTCTTCAGGCAACATGCATTTCATATAATATGTAACTCACCATCGTCTTGTTTGGCAATTGAGAAAGGCTTAATTTGTGCCCACTGTAAGATTTCCATCCATGGTTTCAGGGAAGACAATTCATATGTATGGTCTAGAATGCTACAAGAAATTGTATGAATATGAGATGAAATTACTTATGTATAATACTAACATTATTTGTAGAAGATGTTCCTCTGAGGGTACGTAGGAAAGTATTTTACCCACATAATACCTCAGCCTTCCCTAAGACCCAAATTTCACTAAACAGGATCTCGTTGGATTGAGTATTTCATTTGAAATATGAAACTACTTATAGAATTTGGCTGGTGTTATGATAGTCTATCTTTTCAGCTTGATTGAACTGAGAAGTAAGGACTTAATGGTTTAGTAAATCACATCACTGGGTGTGTCCTTGAGTGGGGGTTCAGAGACAGTTAAATAGTTAGAGGAAGGTGTTCTATGAAGATGTGTGGCATCACCTCATATCTAGATGCCCAGGTGGAGTTAAAGGGAAAGAAGATAAAACTTCCTGGTTGATGTGCTTTGTGCCACTTTGCCTGGTCATGCCACACTCCAAATCCCCACCCTGTACCATGATAACCTGAAACCTCTGAAACTATGAGCCACAATCAATCCTCTCCTTTGTTTCAGTCAAGTATTTTTTCATAACAATAAAAAGTGCAACTAGCATGGAAGATTCTGTAATGCTTAAATTTCTGGTGAATTCATCTAATTCAAGAAAGTAAAAAAATATATATATATTAATTTTTACTATTTTATGTGTATGTGTGTGTACTCTGAGTGATTGTGGATGTGTCTCCCTCATGCATACAGTGCCCAGGAAGGCTAGAAGAGAGCATCAGATTCTTTGTAGATAGAGTTGGTGTTGTGCAGGTGTTCGTGGAGTGTGAATGTGGTTGTGACTCAACTGATGAGGATACCAGGTCAGTCTTCTGCAAGAGAAATGCATCCTGTCAACTACTGAGTCATCTCTCCAGCTCAAAGCAGAGAACTTAAAAGTGCTTAGACTCAAGTTGTTTTTAAGGTCTACAGAGAGTATATAGAAGAGGTCAGAAAAAGCAACCACAATTATACTGCTCTGTTTGTAAAGCACATGTGTGAACAAGCACAGTAAACACTCTCTAGGGACATTACACTTTGAGCCTCTCTCTCTCTCTCTCTCTCTCTCTCTCTCTCTCTCTCTGTCTCTGTCTCTCTCTCTCTCTCTCTCACACACACACACACATTCTCATTTGCTTGCTTGCTCTCAGTTCTTCCTTCCTCTTGTTTTAAGTAGAAAACCAGAATGCTTTCTTCACATTCTTCCCCAAGTAGATCACTAGTTGGCAGAGGCAGCAGCTGCTGAAGAAGTCTAGGTACTGGTCCTTTTAAGGTCTGGCAGTGCAATAGGAATTACGGGAATTTTTCTGTTATGATATAAATTGTGTTTTGGGGAATCAAATCATTTTTAGCAATGTTCTCTACTTCCCAGGAAGCTCAGTTCTATAAAACTGCTTCAGGGTACATAGGACATCATAGAAAATAGAAGAAAGTGGGCTTTGCAGATCTTAGACTTACAACGTGCTGGAGTGCCTTTCCACCATCTACTACTAAATGTGGATGTTTCAAACCCGCTTACGATTCTTAATATTCCCTCTGCTTTATCCTCAAGAATTGACAGAATTTTAGTTTTCTGTATATTACAGAATTCATGGACTGCAAATATATATTGAGTATAATTGAATTTAGCTTCTAGTTCATTTGCAGCTGCTAATGGAACTTCAAACATCTGTAATCTGGTGGCTTAGATAGCAACAAATAAGATATCTAGGATAGCGTCCCCAAATTGGTATTTCATAAAATTCTTTGGTGCTTTCCATGAACAGAGCATTTTTAGCCCTATAAAATAGGTCTTACTTTGAAGGCACTAAATGACAAAATTGACAGTGACTCAGTATTCAGTTCTACCTAATTCATACTAGAGTAGAATAAATAAAACTCAGGTTTGGACTTTACTTTGTACCTCACAAGATCACTCTCCCCTCCTGTAATACTTCTTTGAAACTTATATTCATGAAATAAATGATGGCCTGAAGTTTTTGTATTAATTTCAACACCATCCTCATCTCTGGGCTGCAGTTGTGATGTCTGAGAGTCAATTTGTTTTTCTTCTCTTAGGTGTCACTGAGTTTAAATTGTTTTCTGCCCATCCAGAAGATTTCTCTCCCTTAATGTTATGGTAGAAGATGAACTACTCATTGAACTGACAGGAGTAAGAGCAGTAGGATTAGTTTGTTTTGAGAAGTGATATATGGCTGCAGGGCATAAAATCTACGGAGATTCATATCCTGGAAGACGAGTTAGTCTATCACAGCTGCTGCTATTATTTTTCAGTCCACAAATCTCCAGGCAAAGTGTGAACTGTTTTTGAATTCTTTGGTTTTGTTATCAGCAAAACTGATTAGCAAATGTCTTCCAATTTGTTAAGCATTTGTATGTGTTTGTGTGTAAATGTGTGTACATGCTTGGTTTGCAATGCACGTATGTGTGTTTGCATGTCTGCGGACCAGAGTTTGGTGTCTGGTGTCTTTCTAATTACTTTCTACCTTATTGCTTAAGACAGGAACCCTGCAATTCCACTAGAGTGGCAGCTGGCAAGCCCCAGGGATACTGTATCCACCACTTCCAAATTGCTGGGATTTACAGGTGTGGGACATCCTGATCAGCTTTTTAACATCTTCTTTGGCCCTCTGTAAGCTCCTCAGGCTTGTGCAGCAAGCACTCTACTAATTGCATTATCTACCCAGCAACTTCTATGGCATTTTTAAAGGAAGCAGAGAGGATCTGAGGGTCAGCTTTATTTGAAGAGTAAAAACAGTCTAGGGCAAACCAATAACTAAGAAATAACCTGATTAGTACCTCAGGATCCCTGCAGGTAATCTATATCTCTGTGTCATTATTCGATAGCCAAAAGGTACCTGTTATTAATCTCTTTTCTCTCTTATATTTCTGCACTCATTAACAATAGATTCTGGGACTACCTATAACCCTAACATGGTAGATTCCAGTTCTCTCTCCCTCCCCCACTCTCTCCCCCTCCCCCTGCCCCTCCCCCTCTCCCTTTCTCTGGTATACATACATTAATTGAGGCCACTGAATGTCCTGCTCTATACTTTCTGCCTTATTTCTTTTCAGGCAAAGCCTCTCACTAGATGTAAAAGTTGGGCTGGTAGGCAGCTTGACATAACAGTTTTCCTATCTCTGCCCCAATACTGACATTAAAGGCATACTTGTGGCCGGACCTAGCTCTTTATACGTTAAGTTCTGCGGTCACCACTCAGGGTGCCATGCTTGCTCAGCAAGTGCCCTCAGCAACTAAGCCATCTCTCTACCTCTGGAGTCCATTGTCAATGGGTGTAGAAGTAGATAAACCCAGAGAAGAAAGAAGAGACTACTAACAGTTAGCTTTGAGAAGTATTCAACGTAAGTCCTTAGAGGCTGGTTGTGCTGCATTTTTCAAACCAAAGTTAGCCATGCAAAAATAGAAAGAACATTCCAGGCAGAAGCGTGTCATAGTCCGAAGATATGTTCCAAGGTGAGTGCTCACTTTTTGGCTGGGGAGTCAAGTTTGTGGAGGGAGGATCTGCAAAGGCAGGTTTGGGCCACAGGATTACCACGGTGTGTGTCTTCTCCATTTTATTGAGATGTTTAAAGATAGTTCTATCAAATGTCTGCAATTTGTTTTCTTCTGATAGTTCTCCCATTCAACAGTAGGAATATGTGGGAATGGGGAAGAGAAGAAAACAGGTCTCAAAAATGAAGACTGAGGTACTCATTTTTGCTAAACCAAGCTTATTTCCTGCTCCAATACTTCCATAATATTATTACCCTTCTGGCTTCAAAATCTTTACTTGAATCAGTAGTTCTCCCTGAAAATTAAATCGTCACTAGGCCTACAAACATTGAATCACACAAGTTAATATTTTATTGGAATTGACAATGTCCTCATGAAAATGATTAGCCCCTAGAATGTTACTTATGCATGAGAATCAAAGGAATGTGTTCAAAATATAATTTCTTTTTTTTTCCTTCAAAAAGCCTCATAGCCGATGAGAAAGTCAGACCAGCCTCTAAATCACTGCAGATACCTCTGCTTAGTACAAGAAAAGGCTGAGAAACACACTACCATCAGAAAGAGGGAAATAATCTGTTAGATAGTAATTTATACCAATTTGAGATGTTTCTCTCTGTCAGGCAGAACATATTTTCAGTTTTACTAATTAAACACAGGCATAGATTAGCCTTGAACTTAGAGAATTCTACCCAATACTGATGTAGGTTATTCTCAAACTTACAAAATTCTCCCCAATACTGATACAGAGTAGTTCTGAGTAGAATACTACCTGTTTGAGCAACACAGAAGTATCTTTGGGCAATAACATCCAGCTCTGGGAAGATGATCACAAGGAGACTGTCATGAGATTTTAAAAGAAGTCAGATTTGGCTCTTAGGAAGGCTGCCCCTATCACCTTAAGATCTACCTTAGTTCACTTAAGTTCAAGGACAGCCTATGTTACTTGAGACCCTGTCTCAAAAAATAATTTTAAAAAGTGGGTGGTTGTCAAGCTGGCTCAAATAAAGCACTTGCCAACAAGCCTGACAATTTGAGTTTTATCCTTAGGATTCAATGATAGAAAGAGACTGACATTCACAACATGCTGTGGGACATGAACACCCCTCAACACACATCATAAATAAATAAATATACTAAATGTTTTAAAATGTGTTATCAGGAGGATTCATTATAAAACAGTTTCTCTTTTCCAGGAAGTCCTTTTTTTTTTTTTTTTCCAACCTTACAAACACTGTGGCCAGGTTTTCATTTTGGAAGAACTATTGTCGTTATTTGTTACTGTCTCTTACCGTGCTGGGATAGAACTCAGGGTCCTGTGTATGCTGAGCAAACATTCTGCCACTGGCCTATATGCCCAGACTGTCTGTTACTATGTGTTAAAACACATTTCTGGACATATTCTCATTTTCATGTATCCTTATTTCAAAACATCCTGAATTGCAGAAAGAGAAGGCTTCCCTTATTTGGAAATTGAGAATAACTGTCAGGGCAAGCAGTCTTGGGATGCAGGGACTGAGACGAGCACTGTGACCTTCACCATCATCTAATTTTAGGAAATAAGATAAAGCAGAGGAAACTATTTTTTCAACAGTCTCTCCGTAGCCCTAGGAGACCTGGACCAGGCAGGGCTTCATCTCACAGGGATCTGCCTGCTTCTGCTTTCCTGTGCTAGGATTAAAGGCGTATTCTACCAAGCCCTGCAAAAAATAGTTTCTTAAACTACAATAATGTTATCAATGTGTTGAAATGTCAGCCTTGGGTTTCTAGATCTTTAACTCTTTGGTCAGTCACAGTTAAATTTCCAATTGCATTCAAATGTGCTCATACTAACTATACCTTACAGCTTAAAATTCTCATCTCTGCAATATAACCTGGCACTGAATAAGCTAACAAAGAATTTCAAAGTACTGCTTGCTGAGGAGCTTCTGGTTTGGGTTGACAGATTCTAAAGGATTAGAACAGTGCTGAGACAATGCATCCCACAGCTCATGCTGTATTGTCTGCACTGACTTTTGGCAGAGTCAGTTATGTGGCTGTATTTACAGAAAGCTAGAAGACTTAAAATCCTTTATAATTACATCTGACCACTAAGCAGCCTTCATTCATCTGAAATGCTAAATTTTGTCTTGAATTTATTAATTTCTGTTTTACATACTACTTGGTTTCCTTCATTTTTTAACATTTTTAATATAATATTTTCATAAATCTCTTGAGACTTTTATATAATGAATTTTAGTCATATTCATCCCTGACTCCTTTGACTCCTCCCAGATCCATCTACCCACAAGCTTATGCCCTCCCAACTTCACGTTGTTCTCTTTGGTTAAAAACCCACTAAGTCGAATCTGTCCATGGGTGTGTAGTCATCCACTCAAGAGAATGGTCTACTGGCTTAGCAGGTGCTGTACTGTTGAAGAAAGCTGACTCTTCCTCCCCCAGACGTCAACAGCTGTTACTAGCTGCTCACTGGGGGTGGTTACTCACTAGCTTCTCCCCTTTGCTGATGAAATATTGACATGCTTGTTCTTATGCAGGCCTTTGTAGGGACGCACAGTTGCTGCCTGCCATGTCCAGAGGACAGTATTTTGCTACTCTCCACCTGAACTTACAATTCTTTCACCCCTCCTGAGCTTTGAGAGGGCTTGGGTAGATGCACCATTTGTGGCTAAGGAGTTCACAGACACATTCTCTACTTTTTTTCATTAACTGTGAGTTTCTGAATTAACCACCACTCACATATCTGATGAGGTCTGGGATAACATAATTTTTATTGCCATAGTCACCAGGATATTTTTCTAATGCAAGTCATTTCCCGCACATTATCTGATATTTATCTTTGAAATACATTTGTTTTCCCCTACTACGCATGCACCTTTGACATTGAAACATGTCATGTCATTGTTCATCTACAAAGGCTTCAAAAGGCTTTAAGCAAGTTTATCGTCTTGTATGAGCTTGCATTCACAGCTAACCTCATCCTCCCACAGCCCTTGGGCCACAGGTTGGATACATCCGATTAAAAATTCTGTTAAGTGACACTACTAAGTTAATGCAAAGACCTATTTGGATTTAGCCTTTCAACTTGCCGCTTGAACACCTGACTCCCGATATTCTGGAGCCAAATGATTTGTAGAACAAATATTCAAGAGTATCTGACCAAATTTAGACTTGAGTATAACCCTCTGGTAGTCTTTATCTTGACCAACAGCATGGAGAGTAGTTTATTGCTTATAATCAGAGTATATACTCTGCACATTCAAGAATTTATGTACTCCCTAACAGTTGAATACAGTAGCCTGTTGCTCTGAATTATCTGTGGTTTCACTTTCAAGCTTTGAACTATGCTCAGGCAACACAAAAACAATATAGAAGCATATTTGGTGAAAGACAAGATTATATCACATAACATAACTTGTAGAATTTTATTCTAGCTTCTGTGTTTTATTATTATTAATATCTTACGGTGTCTATTCTACCAATTAAATCCTATTACCAATACATAGATATAAGCAGAGCAACAGTGTGGATTCAGCTTTTTTGAGTTCCACACAAAAAATTTCAAATTTCAAAGAATTTTGGTTTTTGTATTAGAGATAATTAACCCCAAAGTCTGTACAAACATCCCCTAAATCTGAAAAACTTCAAAATCTAAAACCCTCTGGTTACAGGCTATTCAAAATGCTTAGGCGTCACAAGCTGTCCTCAGCTCTAGAAAACCCCTGGGGATTTGAAAATGTGTCCCGGCAGGTAAGGGATGACCGTTCACCATACTTCTGCTGTCATTCCAGATTTGTGTAAAGTGGTGAAAACTCTGCATCCCTCTCTCAGTCCTTTCTTTGTATTTTGTTTCAGTGATGGGAGAAGGACACAAAGCGTGTATGACAGTGCGGAGTGATACAGGAAGCTCCCGCCGAGTTCCAACAATGGAAGAGCAGCCACTGACGATGCATAGTCTTGCTTTCCCTTTTGTAAAGTAAAAAGGAACACATCAGGGCTAGCAGTTCTCAGATATATGATGATAGTCCATATGAGATTTATATGTTTGCACATCTGTGAAATTGTCCTTTTTATAATTATGCATAGTTATTGTGTATAATTAATATGATATATAATAACATCCATTTATTGAGACATATTTGTATTTTCCCCTGGGAGCGAAAGTTCAATCTTTATTAACAATGCTTTTCTCTGAAACTTTATGGAATATCACTACCAAAAAAATTACAAACGATCATATCCTTTGCATATGTTGATCTAGTGATCTAGAGCCATTTTCTCTACTCAACCTCAGATTATTTGGGGGACAACAGTAACCTCATGTGGTGGGTAATCTGAGTTCAAGAATCACCGAGGAGACAGGTTTCTGGACACACTTGTGGGATATTATCTCTATTAGGTTAACTGATGGAGAGCATTTGCCCACTGTCATGACACTATTCCCTGGCCTGGAATCCTAGACTGTGTACAAAGGAGAAAAGCAAACTGAGCGCAATCGCTATCAACCTCATAACTTGGGAGTCCATGTGACCCCTAGCTATCTTCAGTTACCTTCAAGTCCCACTGCTCTGATTCCCCTGCCTTAATGGACTATACTCTTGAACTAAAAGCCCAAATAAGCCCTTGCTTCCTTACCTTGCATTTCTCAGGGATTTTATCACAGTGGCAGGACAGATAACCAACATGATTTCAATCATGAGATGTATGTGGAGGACAGATCATTATTACCCTGAGACTCACCCAGCAAGTCTGAAAGATATGGACGGTAAGGTAATAGTAAGCTCTCTTTAGATTCAGATGTTTTCTTACTAACATGGTTGATAAAATAAGAAACAGTGACAGTGGTATATTTTCACATACCATATGCATGCCACCAATAACAATTAAGGCTTACTCTATAATAGCCAAGATCACATTCGGTTAAGAGGACAAGACAGATGGGTCTTCCACTAGATGGAACATCTTTTGAGTGTGTCTTTCTCATAAATGCTAACTAGCTACCCTTACGGGAAATAACAAATGTGTATAGACACCCAACTGCAAACATAATTTAAAAATCCTTTTTTCAGCAAAAGCAAATAATAGCATGCTAAAAAGGACCATGATTTATCTCAGAGAATTACAAATATATATTCTACAATTATAGTCCTATAAGTGTAGAAATATGCTTGAATAAATAGTTTATAATAGGAGAATGGTAAATTAAATATAGGATAATATTTACAAATCATTAAAAAACAAAAATATTTGAAAACATGCAGTGTCGGGGGGATAGTGGAAAACAACATTGTTGCATATTTTTCTGTGGTTGTTTAATGGCACTCTATGTATTGAAATAATTTGGCAGTAATTCCACTTCAGGAGATTTCTATGGGGTTCTTGCATAAAGAATTACATTCATTCATTTTAGCATTGTTTTCAACAACACAGTATCAAAAAATTCCAAGTAATAAGACTTGTAAATGAGTCATTTAACATGTAAACAATAGAGTGTGCTACAAAAAAGAAAGAGACCAGCATATGTAGATGTAGAACAACTGTCAGAATAAAAGCCATGTGACAGAAAGCAAAGTATGGCAGAGCTTTGGGGTACTTCTTGAAAAGGACAGGTAATACAGATGTTCACCTGGCCATATATAGAGCCTGCCAAGGCACAAAGGTGATACATTCAGAGAAGCCTTCTGGAACAGAAAACTCTGCTCCTGGGTGAGCTAATGGAGAGGGAGATTTACTTTTTATTTTACCTTCTTCTATCTTTTGCCACTGCATTATTTTCTCTGTATGTTCTACCTAAAAATGAGACTTTCTTTAAAACCTCTCAGCAGAACATGTAGTGGAGCCAGAAGGATGACTCAGCAGGGGAAGTGCTCCTGCCAAGCTAGGTAGCCTGGCTTCAATCCCCGGAGCACAGAGAGAATCTAAGTAGCCCTCTGACTACCACTGGTAGACATATGCAACCTCCCCCAGCAAACTCATAAAAAGTAAATAAATAACCTCTTAGGACCCTGGATCTTTGGACTGTCCTCTTAGTCCAGACCTGCCCACTGCATCCAGACCCCTGTACTCAGACCAACTCACTTTTTCAGTCTAGTGTGTAAGAGGTTTCACAGTCTGTTCCCACCCACCTCCAACTTCTGCCTGCTTTAGATCAGTTTGTGACCAGGCTTCTTCCCTGGTAAGTCTGATCCCACCCACTGAATTTCCGCTCCCAATGCAGCGACTCCAAACTCCCTCACCCCACACCTCACACCCTTCTCACCTTGGACTCAGGCACACTTTTTAACCCCCAGATATCTGGACTACCCTCTTATGTCGGCCTGGATTTGAGCTCTCCAATAAACACTGTGCCCTTCCCCCACATTGGTACCATCTGCAGCCCCTTCCACTGCTGCAGTGCTAAGCTTCTGTGCCTTTCAGTAGGAGCTAAGACCTTTGCAAACTGCCTGAGAAAGCCTGAATTCAGCCTCTGCCTAGCAATCTTCCCAAATTGTTCTGTGCCTGCTGGCTAGAGGGTTCCAGAACTTAGGAGAAAGCCTGAGAGCATCTGATTTTCACCTGACCTGGGCCTCTTTGGGAACTTCTGAGCAGCAGGACTAGAGGACCCATATGGTCCCTACAATATAAAATCAAAAGGGAGAACCTGAAGCCTAGACCAACCAGTTTTTCATACCCTATGAGAAAATAACAAAGGTACTGAAAGGATACAAATAGAATCAGACTTCAGTTGAACAAAGGAAGACTTGAGTCTAACATCAGAATCATAAACAACAAAAGAAATTCACATTTCAATAACATAATGAAAAAATAATAATATGAAAAACCCAAATAATATGTCCCCAACCAACATCACCAGTCCTATAGCAGAGTTGTATGAGGACTCTAGAGGGATAACCTAGGACACAGACATTAAAAGAACAATCATAAGCATGATCAAGAATTTAATGAATTTAAAGAACATATAGATAAACAAATCAAATAACTAAAAGAAGATAAGAAAATACTTCTGACTGAATTCAGAAAAGAGACAGAAATTTTGAAGAAAATTATACTTAAATGAATTAGGAAGAAAGTGAAAAACTCAATAAACCGATTTGAAACGACAGCAGAAAGACTCATCAATAGAGTAAATGAAAAGGAAAACAGAATATCAAGACTGCATGACAAAGCTGAAGAGCTGGGTCACTCCAGCAGAAATTATGAAAAATTAAAAAAAAAAACCACAGGAAGTGTGTCCCACATGCACGAAATGTGGTACACCATGAAGAGACAAAATTTACATATCATGGATGTAGAGGAAAGAGAGCATTAGGACAATGGTATTGACCAGAGCTTCAACAAGTACGCAGAGGAAAATTCCCCACATTAAGGAACGACCTGCCCATACACAAACAAGAAGTACATAGAACACCAAATAGCACCAGAAAAGAAACTTCCCACAGTATATCATTTTAGAAAAATTCAAACATACAGAATAAGGAGAATTCTGAAAACTGCAAAAGGAAAACAAGTCACATATAAAGAAAAACTAAGCGGACTTTTCAGTGCAAACTATGAAAGGCAGAAGAGCCTGGACTAAAGTATTCCCAGTTCTAAATGTCCATATATGCCAAACCAAATTACTTTACCCATCAAAAATATCTGTTATAGATGAAGGGGAAAGAAAAATCTTCCACAGCATGAATAGACAGAAAGAAAATTCATGCCCATAAAACCAGCCCTTCTCAGAATACTTATTCTCAGAAGCAACAGAAAAGGGATGAGAAAGGAACAACTATACCTAAGTGCATCAGAAAGAAAATGAATGTAGTTTTAACTGTGAAACTACAAAGTTAGACCTAGAATGCAAACAGAAATTAAAATAAGGGGAACCAGTACACATCTTTCAATAATAACATTAAATATCAATGGACTGAACTCCTCAGTCAAAAGCACAGACAAGTTGAATGAATCAAGAAATAAATTCATCTGTTTGTTGTCTGCAAGAAACCCATCTCACCTTCAAGGACAGGCACTACCTTAGTGAAAGAATGGAAAATACATTCCAAACAAAAGGCACTAAGAAATAAGTAGGAGTTGTCAGTTTAATATATAACAAAATAGACCTCAGACTAAAATTAATCAGAAGAGATAAAGGAAGTCACTGTATTCTGATCTAAGGAACAATTGACCAAAAAGATCTTACAGTCATGAACATATATGCACCAAAATCTAGTGTACCCAACTACATAAAAACAATGCTAAAGAATATTAACACAGACATTAGTCCCAACTCACTAATAGTTGGAGACTTTAATACTCCACCGTCTCCATTAGATGGGTCAACTGGACAAAGAATGAACAGACATCTAAGTTAAACAATACCATACAGCAAATGGTATATTTGAATATATCAATGAATATTCCAAACAAACACTTATTCAGTACTCCATGGAACTTTCTCCAAAACAGATCACATACTGGAGCACAAGACAAACATCAAAAATACTTAAAAGTTGAATAATTCCATGCATTCTATCAGACCATATGAAATAAAGCTTAACATCAACAGCAGAAGAATCCCTATTAACTTCACACACTCATAGAGACAAAACAACCCATTCCTGAATGATGGGTAGGCAAAGAAGAAATTTAAAAAGTAAATGAAAATATTCCCGGAGTTAAACAAGAAGGACATAATGTAGTATATGCAATACATATACAATATGCAAAACATATACAGTGCAACATAACAAAACCTCTGGGACACTTTAAAGTTCTCCTAAGAGGGAAGTTTATAACTCTAAGTGGCTACATTAAAAAATCAGGTAGAACACAAATAAATTTCTTAACATTGCATCTGAAGAATCTCGAAGGGCAACAACAAATGAAACCCAAACTTGGCAGACAATTAGAAATAACAAAACCAGCTCAGAAATTAATGAAATAGACACAAAGAAAGTAATGCAAAGAATCAATGAATGCAAGAATTGGATCTTTGAAAAGATAAACAAACAGACCCAGTGCTGGATAGCTTTAGCGTCAACTAACACACCTGGGTTGAGAAAGCCTCAACTGGAGAATCACCTCCATTGAACTGTCCTGTGTTAATGTCTCTGAGATAGTTTCTTGATTTTTGAGTGATGTAGGAGGGCCCAGCCCACGGAAGGAAGGAGGAGCCCTCGCTGGGCAATTTGTTCCGTATTGTAAAAGAAAGCAGGTTTAGCATGGACCAGGGGAGCAAGCCAGTAAGCAGCATTTCTCCATGGCCTGTGTTTTGGCTCCTGCCTCCAGATCCTGCACTGAGTTCCTACCTTGGACTCCCTAAGTGATGAATTGTGACCTGGGAGATGTGAACTAAACGCTTTCCTTCCCAAGTTGGTGTCCATCAGAGCATGCACAGACATTCCTTCTAAGATGAAGGATACATTGTTGTACTTGGCCCAGTCCTCCACCAAGAAAGAAGCACAATGCTTTGGGGGCCTCTGGATTCTACAGGCATCACATTCCCAATCTGGATGAATTACTAAAACCCATATACCAAGTAATTGGGAAGGCAGATAGCATTGAGTGAGGCCTGGAGCAGGAAAAGGCTTTTCCACCCACCCAGTTGCTGTGCAAGCTGCTCTGCCTCTTGGACCTTATGATCCAGCAATGGTACTTCATGTTCCAGTGTCAGACAGAGATGCTGTTTGGACTCCCACATAGGGGAATCTCAGGGAAGGGCATTAGAATTTCGGAGTGAGGCTCTACCTTCCTCTTTGAACAACTATTCTCCCTTTGAGAGACATCCTGCTATGGGATCTTAGAAGAAACTCAATGCTTGACAATGGTCCACCAATGGAACTGAGCTGCCCATCGTGAGCTGGGTGTAATCTGACCCATGAAGCCATAAAGTAGAATATGCACAGCAGCAATCCATTATCACAAGGAAGTGCTATATATGTGATAGGGGCAGGGAACAAGCAAGTTATATGCAGAAGTTGCCCAAATGCTTATAATTCCTAATACTCTGCTTCCTGTTCTCAAGCAGGCACCTATGGCTTCATGGGGTCTGTCTTATCATCAGTTGACTGAGAAAGTCTAGGTTTTGGTTATACCAATTTCTGGAACAACATTAAAGGACAGAGTTAATGAAATTCTTCACATTAGGCAGAACTTCAGTCAATGCATATGGTCGTGCATTTTGTTTGGATGGAGAAAAGGCTGAAGTGCCGTTATATGCTGATTCATGGGCTGTAGTCAATGGTTAGCTGGTTGATCAGGGACTTGGAAGGGGCAGTACTGGAAAATTAGTGAAAAAGATATTTGGGGAAGAAATATGTACATAGATCTCTCCAAATGGGCAAAGCATGTGATGATACTTCTGTCTCATGTAAATTCTCATCAACAGCTATTTCAGCAGAAGACGGATTTAGTAATCAAGTCTCTTTCTCCAGCTATCCCTGTCACTGCTCAATGGACCCATGAACAAAGTGACCATAGTGGCAGAGATGGAGGTTGTGCATGGGCTCAATAGCATGGACTCACCAAGGCTGATCTGGCTACAGCTGCTGCTAAGGGCCAGATATGCCAATAGCAGAAACCAACATTGAGCTCCTATATGACAATATTCCCTGAGGTGACCAGCCGGTGATCTGGTGGCAGGTCGACTACATTGGACCATTCCATTGTGGACGGGACAGTGCTTTGTGCTTACAGGAATAACATTTCAAGTTATGTATTTGCCTTTCCTGCCAAAACTATGATCCAGGAACTTGCTGAGCCCTATCCACAATACAGTGTGACTTCTGACCAGGGAACTCACTTCACAGCCAAAAAAGTGAGACAATGGACTCATGATCCTGGAATCCACTGGTCTTCCCATGTTTCCCGCCATCCTGAAGATCCACATTGTTGAGCGAGGAAGGCGGTATAAAGATGATTAAGACTGATTGAGATGTTCTGTATGAAATACAGAATGATTCAGCATTTTTAAAAAGAAATAAGTGTAATAAGGTGATGGAGAGATGCCTCAGCACTCTGCCAGGGGACACAGGATTGGTTCTGGTAGCTCACAACTTTCTGTAATTCAAGCTCCCAGGGATTTGACACTCTCTTCTGACCACTGTGGGCCCTAACATATAAATAGATAGATAGATAGATGAATGGATAGAGATAGATAATAACTTTAAATAAATGTAATAAATTGTTAAGAGATTGTATGGCTATTAAGGTTATATTTTATGGAAGCATGGTGACATGGGGAAGAGCTGCTTTAAAGTCTGGATAAACAAGGTCCCAAGTGAGGTAATCATGATCAGGACTGAACCGTGTTCAGAGATGAACACAAAGCAAGCTGAGAGCTAAATCCAGGAATGCCACCTGTCTGCCTCAGCACCCGTTGGTCCTGTTTTAAGCAACATATATGGAATTATCCTGGGTATAATTCAGTCTGCTGTGGCAATTCGAAAATCATTTCTAAAATCACTGTAAACTAAGGCACTAAAATCAAGTGTGTTGAATATATCTGATTAATCCTGTTCTACCCACTATCTACAAACAGAATTGTTTTCAAATATTTGTATAAATAAACAGAAACAGTTCCGCTTGAATGAGAGGGTGATGGAGACTTGACAGGGTATCTATATACAGTTGTATGTTCAATCCTTCTTCTATGGAGCCCACTTTCCACAGTCTCATGCATGTGGCTTGAAAACTTTGATCCATGGAAGGGAAAAGAAGTAAAGATTAAAAGAAGATACATGTTTTAGTATTAGTAACATGAGAATTCAGCAGCTCGTAGCAGGACAGTCTGTAGTGACAAGTCCCCAGAACTCTGGGGTGTTTGGAGGACCTGTTCTCATTTGAAGTGCTTAATTCTTTTTAATAGTATTCACTATACGGGCTTGAGAGATGGTTCAGAGGTTAAGAGCCCTGGTTGCTCTTGCAGAGGACCTGGATTCAGTTCCCAGCAACCATATGGTGGCCAACAGCCGTCTGTAACTCCAGTTCCAGGAGATCCAGTACTCTCTTCTTACCTCCTCAGGTAAGAAGACATGGGTGCACTTACCCACATGCAGGCAGGATTAATTAATTAATATCAATCATAACAATAAAATAGTCACTATAGTCAAAGAGCCACATTTTATTTGTGATATTCTAAACCCAAATATTCATAATATATGTGATATGTGTGTTAGTTTTATAGAATTATATATTTATAAGATTCATACACACTAATAGCTTTCTGTTCTTCAATCTTTTAAACTGTTGTATTATGATTTAATTAGAATCCTGACTTCAAGTTTTAATGATTAATGATTAGTTATTGAGGTAGAAGAGCCTAAAGAGTCTGACATTTTCCCCAAACTGTTTTTCTCTGTCATTTTAGAAATTACTTAAATTCTGTAAATCAACTTCAAAATGGAGAGTAAGGGAGTGCTTACTTAGTGGTGTTTAAATGAAGGTTAACTTTAATCAATATATGCAGAGTCTGACACCGTGATTACTTAATAAGCTGTTAATAACTTCAGCATCCTCCCCACTAACCTTTCTTATGTTCTTTATTGATAAAGGCAGGGTGTTCATAATCAGAAAGTAGCAAAAGTACTATGTGTTTACAACAGAATCAAAATGTGTACATCATTGTGTTAGCCTCTTGCTAACATATGCAACAAAAATCACATACGTAAGGATAATGAATTATTCAGTTATCTGCACTTCAGTTTGCCAGTCGGTCTATTATAGTACTAATATCAGTGACTAATATTGTGTACATTATTTAAAATAATATGTGGTATTCATGCCTTCTCCTTCTCACACCTAAAGCTTAGATCATTAAACAAATAAGGAAAATTAGAGCCAAAACAAACCTTAAAAAATATTAACAATGTATGGGTCTTCCTTGGGCCAGATAAGAAACAGCATTTAAATTTCAGCTACAAAATACATCGGAATTCGAAAATTTCATATTTTCAAGTTATTTGCCAACTTGAAAATATTCAACGGCTATCAAGATGGCTCAGAGGTGGAAGTACTTGCTGCCAGGCTTGATGCCCCCATGACTTAAGGAGAATAATGCCTCTCCAACGTTGTCTTCTCACTACACCCCAGCCTAGAACTCATTCACTCACACACATGTACAACACGCATATACACACAAATCAAAATAAATGTAATAATTTTAAAAGTAAATATTCTTGAGTAAGAAATTATATTGAAGTCATGTTCCTGATATTTAGCTGAGCCCAGAATACCTCAGAAGACTCTTCTTACCACTGAGGTGATCTTCCTGATCTGGGATCTTCATGTTATCTTCCTGCCTAAAGAATTAATGATTGTTAATGTCCAAAGGTAAAGAGTAAGCAATTTAGCTAGTTGTTCACGGCTGTTCCAAATCATACAGTATGTAATCTCTTGTCTGCGTGAAAGAATGTGTGCTCAGGGCTGCAGAGAAGGCTCAGCACTGAAGAATGCATACTGTTCTTTCAGAAGACCCTAGTTCAGTTCCCAGCACCCATCACAATTGACATGCACGTACATGTGACTCCAGTTCCAGGATATTTTACAGACTGTTCTGGCCTCTGCGGGTACCTTCACACACAAGCACACACACATATACACATAAATAAAACCAACATTTAAAAACTGTTAGTTGAACCAGGGGGCATTCCAGTTGTCTGAACCAGGGGGCATTCCAGTTGTCTGAACCAGGGGGCATTCCGGTTGTCTGAACCAGGGGGCATTCCAGTTGTCTGATTCCATATCCGTATCCACCATGTAGGCTACACACAATGCCACACTGTCAACGCAGCTTACTTCTTACTCCAACCTGGATTTTCCGTGGTCTTTGTTACCCTTGAGATTGCTATCAATTCCATAGTATGAGGTAATAGACACTGTAAACACCTTCTTGATTAAAACTCACTATTAGAGTTGAAAATGCATTCAAACTATAATTATAAATTTATTTGAGCTGGTCAGGAATAAAGGTGTTTGATGAAGATAATGTCACTGTAAAAACTCTCTCTCTCTCTTTCTATTTCTCTCTCTCTCTCTCTCTCTCTTTCCTGTGCTGGTGGTCAAACCACAGCAAAATTCTACTACAGAACTTCTATTCGTATATTTATATAGAAGGCAAGGGCTTGCAGGAGTTCTCTCCTTTCGTGGGGCCTGGGAATCGAACGAAGGTTGTCAGGTTTGACAGCAAGCACTTTACCATCTCCTAATGGTTGTCATGGTCCTTGAATGTAGGATATGCTGAGTAGGATGACAAGATGAGGCTAGCTGGGATTCCACCTTTGGAAAGGGGTAGTGAGCTAAAGCAGTGGGAAAAGGTACCAATCACCAGGTCTGACCACTTGAGTTTAATCCTGAGACAGACATGGTGAAAGGAAAGAACTGACTTCTGCAAGTTATTGTCCAACCCCATGCCACAAGACACCATCTCAGAAAAACCAAATTTTTCTTAATAACAATCTTAGAGGGTATGTGTATGTTGGGGCTGGGAATGGAGTAGGGGGAGATTGGGGACTCCCTTACATAAGCTTTATGGTAACACTACATGGTACCAAAATATTTTTAAACACTTAAAATAATAATTATTGAAAGGGATCCCAGGCTAGCAGTGATCATGGTGATAAATAGAAGGAAACAAAATCATTCCCAGAATGAATAAATTTCCACTCCACGAGTCATATCAAATAATTTTCACAGACTATTTGTAAACAATGTGCACTCAGAATTTTTTTTAAAATCATAATACAAAAGTAAGCAAGAAATAGCAGTGAAAGGTCAGAGAAAAAGAAAAACAGTATATTTATAAGTAAAACACATTAGTCAGAACTTCTGAAGTGACACAGGTTTAAAGAGTGGCTATTATTGTTTACAAATTAGATGTCATAAATCTGATTTAGTGAAAGAATTACATACAAAATGGGTCATTTTTAGTTGTCAATGTCTCTAACTCGAAGGAAACAGGCTTAAAGGACATCACTTTTAGACAACTGAATACAAATAGAACAAAGATATCTAAAGAGAATACAAAAATGAATATATAAATATACGAACTGGGAAACAAGTATTCAGGAATAAGTCCCAACAAGGAGCCAAAATTTGATCCTTGGAGGATACTAAGCAATAGCTTTAGAAACAAGTTACTATCAGAATAGGTTTGATAGCCAGTCAAGGAAAGACGAAAGGGTCACTGAACACACTTCTGAAAGTCAACTGATTACCTTTCAGATGTTCCCTATTAAACACCTACAAAAAAAAAAAATCTGCAGCCTCTAACCACTTACAAGAAGCTGGAACCTCTGTAATTGCAGTGATTTGATCTCTGTGTTCTTCTCCTTAACCCTACATACTCTGTGTTGCTCAGTAAGAATGTAACAAACACAGCTTTTGCAGATAATACTCAGTTGCAAATCTCTTTCCTTTCTCCTTTCTTTTCAAACAACTCTGGAGAGTGATGACCAAATTAGGAATCCTTTATTAGCCTGCAATGGGGGAAGGGGTCAAAGGCCCCAAAGAACTCTTGATCCCAAGAAGAAGCAGGAAGTGTTTATAAAACTTAAAGCCAGTTACATCACGGCAATAACCATAGTTACAAAGAGGTTTTCAGTTAAAAATTTCCCAGGATTATAGAAATGATGGGCTCAATTTGAAGGTATAGGTACGGTTGGGAGGGAGGATGTGCTATCTGGACAGGCTTCCTGGTTACAAGTTTCCCAGTACTATAGATGCAATGTACTCCTGAAACAAAGTGCATGAAATGTTCTGCCTGGCTCGCCCTGTGGGAACGGCTGGGCATAAACACAGGGTAAAGCAAAAGTCAGCTAGAACAAAATGGAGTTAGTATTGTCATTTTAGTATGAGTGTTTCCCTTGCACGTAGACAAGGACGCCCTTGTCAAGCAAAACCAACAGAGGCCAGAAGAGGGCCTCAGATCCTCTGGAACTGGAGTTATGATTGGTTCTTAGTCACCATGTGGGTGCTGGAAGTGGAATCCAGGTCCTTTGCAATAGCAGCCAGTTCCCTTAACTGATGAGCCATCTCTCCAGCCTCTTTTTCACTTTTGGAATAGTATAGGGACCTTCTTCATAGAGGCCTCAGCATTCAACTTAACCTCACAACTTAGATGTCCCCTTCTGTTATGTTCCACCAATGTCTGGGCATCATTCATTTTCTGCTGTCTCTTCAGAGACTTGTGTATAAACTGATGACAAGTAATCCTCCCCCAGAGTTTTTCATCTGGAACCAGACTCCTAAACTAGAAATTCAGTGAAATGTTGACTTTGTCTGTCTCTACATCTCCTTATCAACCAATCATCAAAATCTGTTAATTTCACTTCCTGAATGTATCTCTAGTTGTGCACCTCACAGTTTTGGCTGTGCAACACAGTCGTCTGGATACATTAAAAGTGTCAGTGTTTCAGCTTAAATGTTGATTTAGTCTAGAAGGGAAATGAGGGCAGGATAGGAGGAGATTTTATAGCTCCCAGGCATTCTAATACGAGGCCACAGTGGAGAAACAACTGTATGTACGCCTGTTTCTTCACTTCCATTATCTCCTGGCCTCAGTGCCCCGCAATTTCTCACATGGATTATAAAAACCACTCTTGACACCAGTTAGGTTTCTGGTCTCAAGGGCTATTCAATTCAAAGTTATCTTTCACACAGGATAAAGGCACTGAAGCCATAGAAATATGGTTATTCTTTTCCTTAAAAAATTTCTCCATGACTGCCCACTAATAAAGAGTAAAGTCTAAAACCTCTTTTAAATAAATTCAGCAAGTTCTTCCATGTGTCCCCATATGACAGTGCATGGCCACATTTCTTGTCTCTAGGCTTTTTAATAACACTGAGTATCATCAAAATATTTATTTTTTTGTAGCAAGGATGTTGACAATACTTATTGATAGGAGGTGGTAGAACATTAAAGATGTTTTAATTCATTATTTTTAATTCCTTGGTGGCAGTGTCAAAAGCATTGAATTCTGAACAGAACGTATCATTTCCAGAGCACAATACATTTATTTGATGACCTTTTCCTCTCAGCGCAGGTATTTTTCAGACTATCAGAGAAGAACGGAGTACAGGACAAAAATCAAAATTCAGCTATTGCTAATTCTTGCTTTATATTTAATGATAAAGAGAATAGATGGTGGAACAAGAAAAGAAACCAATATTTTCACTGATAATGTGGGCTTGTATTCAAAAGTTGTGTATTATAAAATTGCATTTTGTACTCATAGCAACTCACATTTTCTAGCATCAGAGAATACTGTTGTGAAATTTTCATGGGTTTAAGGTTCAACAAGTGCTTATAATTTAAGATATATATATATATATATATATATATATATATATTGCTTTTTATTATAGGACACAGAATACCCCTCTCTTCTGCAGTTCATCTTTTAAAAGTTCAGAACTTGGTTGTGGAATCAAGAAAAAAGATTGAGAGAAAGAAAATGTCATGGCACCTAGGAGAAATAAAGCCTCCTAAAATATATGTAATTGGGATCCACATAAGAAGAGAGAGTGAAAAGGGACAGTATTAATTTTTGGTGGCTATTCAGGGATTAATAGACTCATGTTGGATTTGGAGTTGTCAATACAAAAACAAAGCTCATGTGATTTACACTAACCCAGAACACAGACTCAAGTTACCCTATTTCATGCTTCAATGTTAAAGCAGTTTCATAAAGTTTTTATAGTAATAGAGCAAAGAAAAGTTATAAATCTAAGCAGTTACCACAATAGGCCGCAGATGCTATCTGATTACACTCAAGCTTTGATTTGTGGAAGCTAGGATTGTGTCCCTATATTACAAAAGATTTTTATTGGTTAGTCACAGGATGTTAAAGCAGACACAGAGGTAGGTAAGGAATGGCCATTTTGGGGACTAAAGATAACTCAAGATAAATTGTCAGTGTGTCTTAACAATCTGGCTATTCATTTAAGTTTAAAGTACCAGCACGTTTGACTCTAAGACTGATTTAATCCTACTGAAAAATATACATATAATAAATTAAAAAGGACATGTGTGTACCTCGAGGCTATATAACAAAAAACACATTGCCAGGAAGCTTCCCTTGATTTGTTGGTCAGGGAGGTTGAAGAGACTCTGAAAATAACATAGGTTATTGTCACAGTACTTAATTGCCTCCCAGATTTTGAAGTTAAGACATGATTGCTGAAGATATGCCAGACTTTAGACAAGAGACTTGATGTATTGGAGCAGGAACTGACCTGGAAGTCTCTTCTGTAAAGACTAGCTCTCTTTGTATCAGAGGATACTATCAAGCCACCAAGGGAGAAAACCAATCAGGTGGTCCTACCCAGCTGTGAAGCCTAATATATAGCAATGCCTGGCTCAGCAAACTATCACTATTGGTACAGCAGTGGCATTTTCATCTTGGGGGTAATCAACAATTGTCTAATTGGAATGAAGGCCACTCAATGGGAGGGAATTCCTGTGTGGTACCGCAAACATAGCTAATTACACGACTGGAAAGGTCACAGCTCATAGAGGAAAACCTACTTTTGCCACAAAGCTAGGCCAATGCAATTTCCTATTTTATTCCAATTATGCATCCTCATATTTACAGTTTATCTTTTACCCTTCATCAACAGAACTTCCTTTTGCAACAGACTATTACAGAGATCCAAAACTGGTCAACCAAAGAGTGTCTGTGTGAGACCCTTAACCAAAAGTGACATATCTTCAATGCAACCTCCATACATAGGCTGAATGTGTCAGAAACGTTTCCTTAAGCAGCAGAAGGTGATTAACACTGTAAGCCACAACTGGCCAAAGGACAGAGAACAATAGACCACAAAGTTTATCCTTGAATAGGACACCTATGTCAAGCTTCAGCCTTCTAAAACTCAGGGATCATTGTTGAAGAGGAGTTGGAAAGATGATAGCCTTTTGGATGACCACAAGGAAACACAGAGTCTTTCAGACACCTGATCATTTACTCATTCGAATTCACAGCAATGGTGACAGCATATACAAGTCCTGTTGGAGCTCAAATCAGTTAAAACCAAAGCATAGAGATGGGAAAGTGGGTAAAGAATCACAATACAATCTAAGGCCACTGATGGCTGCTGGGAGGGGAAAAACAGACTCTTACAGGGATGGGACTCTTGGTGGTCCCAGTGGATGGACCCACAATGAAGGACAACTGGGGACACTAATCAAACTATAAAGCATATATATATATATATATATATATATATTACATTAAATTGGGTGGGGGCACTGGGGTAAGATGCAGAAAGGGGAGCTCTAAATACCATCAGACTGTAGCTTGATATATTGTAAGAAAATTGTAAAATCTCAGTAAAAAATGAAAAAAAAAGCTTGAGAACAACTGAAGGAGGCGTTCAGTTCAGACACTCATCCTCCACATACCTCCCACCTGCCCCCAACATACACACAACACACCTCTACACACAAATAGCAATGATGAGGAATAAATATCAATAAAGGGTACATTTCTAAAATCTTCTCCTCTAAATGCTTGCATCTGTCCAATTCTGATCCTTTCTGACATATCAGTGCTTACCACACTTTCACGTGCTCTCAGCATTCCATCAGAAGTAACTCCAAGCATCTTCAAACAGACATGAGGAACCAGAGAGGAGAGAGTCGCTAGCTACAAACTTATCTTTCTACTTCCACACATTTGACGTTGGCCTTCCATGTGGGACATGAAAGGAAAATAGATCACAGCTGTCAGGGAGAAATTTTTATTTCTATATAATAATGTTAACCAAACCCTTGCTAATAAAAAGTGAGAGAGGCAATCTTACCTCAATTTAATTTAATGGGAAATAAACACAGGGAGTGATCGCAACAAACATAAGATTTTAACATAGTTGTTACTGAAGCAAATCTCAGAACAGACTTACAAATGAAAAATTTCTACCTACTAGGATGGTGTGTGTGATTATTGCAGATTTCAAAAGGCAAATCATACCTTTAACTGTAACGGTGAGAGTAATGTTTCTTAAAATAACTATAACAACCATTATATAATTTCCGTAAGAAAATTGGACGACACACATAGATACGTCCTAATAGTGAGTATTTGGTGACCATCGGTGAATTGTCTTCACCAGTGGAGAGCAAAATGATGACCAATTAACTTCTGACTAGGCCCGTTTACAGAGATGATACATAAGTGTTACAAGTTTAGTCATGTATGGTGGCACACACCTTTAATCCCAACACTTAAGATGTGGATCTCTGAGATGTCAAGGTCAGCCAGGTTTTCATAGTGAGTTCCAGGCCAGCTGGGACTCTAGGGAGACACCATCTCAAAAAGACAAAAAAATAATAATAATGTTAAAATCTTATGGTTCCTTCCAATATTCTAAATCTGTTTCTGTGAGATTGCTAAGCATCATTCCTTGTAGGTAAGCTGGAACCTACATCTCAGGTTATAGTAAAATATATATATAAAATTGAAGTCTATAAACAAAATTGTATCCACAGAATATTCAACCAGAGAATGATGGAGCTGTGACTATTTAGAAAAATGCCTCAAGGTGTTACTGTGATGGCTCAGTGGCCAAGAGCATGTCTACTCTTGCAGAGGACTTGAGTTCAGATCTCAGCACCCACATTGGGTGGACACAACTGTCAGCAACTGCAAGTCCGAGGGATCCAGCCCCCTCTTGTTGCCTCTGCAGTCACCTGCACAAATATAACAGACACAAAGACACATATACAGTAGAACAAAAATAATAAAACTTAGAAAAAGAAGTTTTTTAATTGAGCAATTTGACTTTTTCTCTGAAAATTACCTGTGAGCTCATTTTCCCATTTGCAGAATGGGTACTGCGATCCTGTGCATCTAATAGGCTTGCCTTTGCAGCCTTTCCTAAAACCATCTATTGTCTGGTTCTGAGTCTTCCTACTGTGATGCAGAGGCAGAACCCCTTACCACCTACTTTGACCAGAATTTTTGGAAACTATCATTTCCTAGACCTTTTAAGTGTGTTGGTAAACTCCAGAGTCTGTCCTCACCTTCTGCCCATCGTCTGTAGCCACACGCCTGTCTCTCCCTATGACTTGTCCTTCACTTTGTCTCTTACGAGCTACTAGCCCAGTCATTCCACTGCTGTATCTTGACCCTGGTCTTCCCCTACTGACACTGCTTTCTGCTTGCACTTCCTCTGGTAGGAACACAAGACTCTAGCCAATTTGGGGCTCCTGACTTTTCCATGGCTTCTTCTTTCTCTAGGATTGAGCACTGTTTTCAATGTGACTGAGCTGAAGTTCTTAGCGTTGTGGCCTTTAATGACAGTTTCCTAGACAAAGATTTTCATCTTTCTTTTCAAATGAGAATCCATTGGTCTTTCTTCTCAAAATGGATTGCTTCAGTATTGGCACTATGGCCAAATCCAAGGCTAAAAACGAGGTTGCTTAGTGCTCGATTTCCAAGTCAATTTAAGAAGTCTCTACTGAGTGATTTCTTTAAACATTTGAGAAAACTCAGGGAAGTCCTAAAATAGATGAGTATGGTGCCTTGTGAAGTCACAGTTTAGTGGGAGGACAGGACAATCATTTTATAGATCACTATCCAATGCATTTACAGCTTATCTTTGACAAAGTAATATATATATATATATATATATATATATATATACACACATAGATAGATAGATAGATAGATAGATAGATAGATGAAGCCTTTTTCGCAAAATTTGTATCACATTTATTTATTTGTACATGACACTGTGGGTGCGAGTGTGCCACAAATGGAGGTCAGAGATCAACTTGCAGAAGTCAACTCTCTCCTACCATGGAGGTTTGGGGGATCAAACTCAGTTTCTCAGGTTTGGCAGGAAGCTCTTTTACCCACTGAATCATAACTAGCCATAGATGAAGAAGCTCTAAGTAGTAATTTCTAATCCGAAATACTCATCCTACCCCACTTGACCCTAGAACTAATTTAGGCATGAGGTATAGCTGTTGAACTCTGTGGAAGGGCCTTGAACTTTCATATTATATATCACACTGACTAGTCATACCATTGGCAGATGTTTCTTAACCGAATGAATTTTTCCTGTGTGCCCCAGTATGAGAGCTAATTGTAAGTAAGTAATGGAGTCAGGGGGAGAAAATCAGGAGAGGAAGAGACAGTTATAAGAGAGTGCAAATATGCAAAGGGCACAGGGAAATGGGATTGTGTAACATAAAAGGTGAGGTAAATCACTTCATGACTGTCCAGTTTCCTGTGACCATAGGGAAATGCTATTTTTTCACCCATAGACCAATCTGGAAGTAGCAACTACTGAACTCTGCATAGAATCTTTTGATAATTTATGTAGAAAGCCTGCCCTATAGAAAGGAAGAACAATTATTTGTACTAAAGTTTTTATTGTCATTCTAGGAGTTATTATTTAATATTAGTTTTGGATCCTTTTGAGTCTTGCTTGCATATTTTAATGAATTATTAAGTAGGAGGTCACTATGTTTAATTACTGATATACTACATCCTTGTTTTAAAATATTTATCTTTCAAATATATGAATCATCTTTAAGTTAGTCTAAAGTTTTGTATAATTGGAACAAAACAGTAAAATAAATTTTATATATACATCTAGAAAGTAATTCTGAATTCTGGAAGAAAAAAACTCAGCATAGCACACTATTGAAAATTAACATATTATGGTCTAATTCAGAGATGATGTACTGCTCAGTCCCCATCTCAATGAAGACACTGTCTTCATTATCTTGTCTTTTCACCCATTTTCCTCTACAGGATGGTACCCAGCTAGTACAATATACATTCTGCCTGATCCCATTTATCAATTAAGATTCACATTTTTAACTCCCAATGCTAGATTAGCCCTGCTTATAACTCTGATTGTAGCTTTAGTCAGAATTCAGTCAGGAGACAGAACCCAAATACTATTTCACGGAGAGAAACTGAAAGGTACATTGATTAGAGAAGTTACATCTCAGCTAATGCTGGAGTCCCTGATTTCGGGGACCCGATCCTACTAGTGTTTTGAGGAACATATCACCACCCAGGCTGCACTCTGCCTTTTAGGCAATGTCTCCCTTGGGAGGGGCGGGGGTGGATTTATAGGAGATCTAGGCTTGCTGTTTTTTGGGTCTATTAGGCCAGTGTTGGAAAAAGTGCAAACAATGTCTCTTCTGCCAGTGGAATTGTTGCAGTAGGGATGGAAAATATTGCTGAGAGCTCCTGACAGACTAAGCAAAGAAAATGGAAGTTCTGCTTTGCTTCCAGCCTGAACCTCCTCTGCTGCCTCTTACTGGTGGAGCTTAATAGGGGCTTATGCTTTCTAATTTATCTATCATCTGTCTATCATCTATCTATCATCTCTCTCTATCATGTATCTATTTAGTTTTCTATCTGTCCATATCATATTGGGCCTGTTTTTCTAGAGAATTCTGCTTTATACAGATACTGATTTTGCAGTTCTTACCTTTCCTCTCCTCTGCATCAGCACTTTGATGAGCTCTTCTGCCAGCTGACATGACTTGTGCACTATCTGCTCACAGTGTACTACCCTCTCTACCAATTTTTATTCATTACACTTGAAAAAAAAAAAGATTTTTAATAAAAAAAAAACCCTAAGTTTAGGCAAATAATCTGCCAGATGCCAGAGATGACATGGCTAATAAAAGGTAAGCCCTATATCTGAATCTTTCTTTTATGTCAGATTTTCATTCTCACTTAGTTGGGACACCAACATGAAAGCATTGGCTGCTCTTAGACAAACACTTATTTTCTCTGTTTAGTTTCTTTAGCTTTACAAGCATGCTCTTCTTTATCCCTTCCAGCTCAGCTAATCCGAGATTCCATCATCCTTAGTGAGAAGGCAAAAGGACTATCATGGTCCAGGCATGACTGGGGTCACAGGCAGAGAAGGTAAAGCACAAATTCCCTGCTTGCTAAGAGCTCCACAACCAAGTGGGTGGGTTGAGGTGGGGGGTCCTCTTACAAAAAGTTCAGACAATGCTTTGCCTACCTTAAAGATCTTTGCAATGGTTGTGTTTCGTGTGTGCCATCAATTTATGTAGTTAAGATGTAGTATTAGGAAGTGAAGTTGTTTTCTTTTCTCTGTCTGAATATTCTGTAAGTTGCTGATATCCTCTTCATCCTCCACCTTCTCCTACACCCACTTCACAAGCCCTGGCTCCTGGGCATTGCTCTGTGTGCTTGCTCTTCCTGTAACCCTGTGCACCAATGTCACTACAGACAGCCATGCTTCACTTCACTTATTTTCTCTAGACTCTGAAAACAAATCTGGCAGACTTAACAGGTTTCTATTTATGTTTCATAGTTTGTTAAGTTTGTTTTTTATAGCAAAATGTTCTGTAGCCAAATAACTTAAAGCAACACTAAATGAAATATAATTGCATTCATTCCCTTTTTGTAGATCTTCTAAGAGCATTTGATATGTGAATGTATTCAAGGAATCAGCAGGCAGTTTATTCAACTGGTCTTGCATTTTTCTTTGTTCTGACACATTCTGATTTCAGAGTATTCAGGAATAAAGTTCTATAAAGTTTCAAAACTGGAAAACTAATGCATAGCCAATGTGCAAATAACTAAGGGTTTTAACATTTCCACACCATACACACACAGACACACACACACACACACACACACACACACACCACTAGGTTTCTTTAGATTATGGGGGGTGATATGTACTAAAAATTTGTCATGCAAGACAGCAGTCACTGGAGCCAAATCCTATTTGGGAAATGTGAAAGAATTCAAAGAATCTTAATTATGTCATGTTATTAGGAAACACTAGATAAAACTACTGCATTTGATAAAAAGTTCAAAATATTAAAGAAATTATTCGTTTACTAATTCTCAAAAAAGTAGTGCATGTCCCTTCATCTTTGTTTAAACAGATTTATAAAATTTTGTCATATCATAAAAATATCTGAGTCCACATTCTCACATATGTCTAGCTTTTTGGAGTAAGGTTATGATGAATATTTCTGACTCAAAGTTTATTTTGTTGCATGTACACTCCATCTTTACCATATAATAAGGCAAAGATGCATACATTAAAGGTATATACATTTTTAGTCATGATATATTTCTCATTCATGCTCCATTATGTTGATCAAAGTTACCTTTCCATGCGGCCATTTACGATTTATAAGCGCTTTTTTCCTCAGCTCCATCATCAATGTTAAATAAATTTTGAACTTCATCAATGCTGTTTCTTTAAAAACTGATGGATGATACATGTATGGCATCATTTAAAAGCTTTCATAAATATTATTCTATTGGGAGATTGAACTATATGGTGTACATATATTTTATTGTCTCCTTTTCTCACAGTTATTGGTTTTGAATAAAAACTTTTTAAAAATGGAATTTTTGTGGTTTTCATACAATACAGTTTCATGCCTTTTTGTTGTGATTCTTTTTGTTTGAAATCCACAGAATTAATGAGGTTTTTCTGCCTGTGCATGGATGTGGACCTATCCATCAAAACAAGGGTATTTACCAGTGACTACACCACTGAAAACAATGACATGCCCCTCTTCCATCCAACATTAAATGGCAGCCAATTCACTATTGAAATTGCCATATTGTGTGCATCAGACATCATTTAATAGCCTTTCACCCCATCACTTGGTTCTTAAATCCGTTCCAGCATCTCCGCTGTGATATTCTCTGAACTTTGGAGGGTGTGATACATATGGCCCATTTAGGCCTGAGAACTATATGATCACTAATTCTCAGCAACTTTGGGAGCCATGATTTTCTGCTTACGCTGTCATTAATTGCAAAAGAAGTTTCTCTGATCAAGGCTGAAAGTATAACTTGCTTTTAGTTATAAAAATAAGTATTTAGAAGGCAATTGAATAACATGTTCTTTTATCAAAATAAAGTAGTAACTTTCTACCTAGAACCTATAGCTTCCTCAGTGCTAGTAAGTTGATCATGTTTATAGTACTGAGTGTGAGTAGGCCTCGAATCCAATTACACACTGCTGTTAAAGTTGAGATACATTGCACATAAGGTCCATCACTGTATAATTAAGAAGTGGTGACTTTTCTTCAATATTTCACAACGTATTATTTTTCTAGTAGTACACACATGCTCATCTTTAGCGGTTTCATTTTGTGTCAAAGCTGAACAAGGCATTTATGTGAATACTAGGATCGTCAGCTGTTGTGTAACTTTTCCTGCAGTACCTGAACAATCATATACAAGCCAAAGAAAGAATTCTAGCAAAGTCCAGCATGACAAACCGATGAGTTTCTTGAGATTACTTACAGAACATGGGTGGGGAGTTACTTGCAGGAGCATGGACTCAAGGACAGCTTTTTCACTAATGAGCACATCATAACATGGGTGACAACCAATGAGGACTGAATCCCTAGAGCTCTCTACAGCACTAAAGGCAACTTGGCTAGCTGGAGAGTCATCTCTTGATTTCAGTTGTTACCTGTGCCAATATTTGCACAAGATCAAGCCAGCTGAAGTCCTGGCATGGATGACATAAATCATCTCCTGACCGCATTCCTTTCTGAGGAGATGACAATGAAGAGCTGCTTTCGGAGGGAGAGTCACTCTTCTTATTTTATTACTTATTTATTTATT
This sequence comes from Eospalax fontanierii, assembly GCA_035773235.1. Taxonomy (NCBI): domain Eukaryota; kingdom Metazoa; phylum Chordata; class Mammalia; order Rodentia; family Spalacidae; genus Eospalax; species Eospalax fontanierii. The sequence continues at coordinate 43,745,027 of CM069547.1, read as the reverse complement.
TAAAACTTTGTATTGAGCTTTTGCACATCTCATACAACAGTTCTTAATCAAATTTAGACCCCTTCCCCAGTCCATGTCCTCTCAACCCCCTGGTGGGGACCTCACGTATTCTTCCATATGTGCCAAGTCCTATGCACTCAAGCATTTGTACCCCGATGTCCTTCAGTGCAAATACATCCTCTACAGCCTCATTAGCCTATTTAGTAATCATAAGGTCTGCTCTCTCTCACCCAACAGCAACCAGTACCCAAAAGTTCCAAGGCTGCAGCTCCTGCCACAATTTCCTTGATCTATTCTGGACCCTTGTCTGATTGAGTTGACCTGGGTCTTGTGTTCAATGTCACCATTGCTGCAAGTTCACATGTGCAGTCTTCCAGTGGCCTGGAAGCTTCTGATTCCCTAAGTGTGTAGGCTAACCCTAACGCTTACAAGTCTTTCCATTCCCTCTTCATCAATGTTCCCCGAGCTGTGTTTGGGAGAGATTTAATACAGGAGTCCTATCCAGGGACACTCTACAGTCTTTTAATCTTTAAAACTTGGTCACTTGAGGTCTTCTGTGGGCACTGCATTCTGTTATATAAGGAAGCCTCACCGGTGAGAATTGAGGGATGCACTAGTTTTCTCTCTAATCCATGTTCTACTGTGTTCCATGAGTCTTAGATGTAGAGGTTCAACTGATTATATGTTTGTTACCTAGGACTGAACCTCTCTCTCAGACATATATTCTCTATGTCTGATAAGTTGTGGGATCATGAAATCGCCTCCATCTGTTGCATGAAGAAGCTTCTTTGATGAGTGATGTACAGTATACTTGTCTGTAATAAAAGGATCCATATTTAGGATAGGGAAAGAAATTTCACTGTCTAGAGATATGACAGCGATAAGGTTTACTTTAGAATGTGTGACCTCTCCGGCCATGTGTATTTGACTGTGTTTACACTGCCACTCATGAGTTCATTCCCGTTCAGAATGTTAAGCCCAATCGCATGGCTTTTCATCACACCCCGGATAACAGTGCCACAGAAGTGGTTTGATGCACCGCTTGTTATGGTTATTAGACTTTAGGGCTGGGTTGGACCACTGGTTGATTTTCTCCCCTAGCAGTTTCCATACAGTCCTCTAAAAGTATGAAAGCTAACCTTCAAGTAGAAGTCTTTCAGGTCAGTTCCTGCTTCATTGCTCTAAATCCTATGTCTGAAGTATGTCCTGTCTTCAGCATTTGGGACTTATCTTCCAATTCTGGGAGATAACCAGGAGCTCTGCCAATAGCTTGTGTTATTTTGGGAGTCTCTTGGACCATTCCGACAAACCACTCAAAGAGAGGTCTATCCTGTCTGGCACTGTATTCCTTGCCCATACAGCTCCCGGCAGGTATAAACAGGCACTAATGTTCAGACACTGTATGTGCATTTCTCAGGGGGTTCAGGGGCTAACTCAATTCCTTCTGAATTTCTGAGTCCCCAAGATCTATTCATCTCTACTTTCTCTCCCCTGCATCCAGCCTTTCCTCCCTTGCAAGTCCAAGCACCCTCAATATCCTCCACCAACCACCTTTCCTTAGTTTTACTCTCCCCCACTCTGGCCCCCTGCATGTCCCTCCCACCTCCCCTCAAAGCTGAACACTCCCACCTTCCCCAGGTTGGTAACATCTGTTCTCTATTATCGCACTCTCTCAGGTTCTTTCTTTTCCTTTACCTCCTTGTTTCCTTCCTTTCCATTTTCCTGGCTCCTGGTATTTATCAGGATGTATATTCAGGTATAAGGAATTGGTTCTACAATCTAAAAATGAGGGAAAACGTGTGACTTGCCTTTCTGTGTTTGTGTTACTTCACTTAGTATAGCAGTCTCTAGGCTCATCTATTTATGCCTTCTTACTGTGGAGTAGAACACCATTCTGTTAATGTACTGGATTTTCATTATCCATTCAGCAATTGAGGGACGTTTAGATTGGTTCCATTTATTAACTATTGTGAAGAGAGCAGCAACAATATCTGTACAATACTGTACAGATATCTCTACAGTAGGATAATTCCTTTGGGTATATGCCAAAGAGAGTGATAACCAGATCGTATGGTTTCATTTTTAGTTTTTGAGAGTTCTCCACACTGCTTTCTATAGTGGTTGCATGAGTTTGCATTCTCACCAGCATTTGGTATATTTATTCTCTTGATTTTAGCCAGTCTGACTAGTGGAGGATGGAAACTTAAAGTGGTTTTTATCTGCATTTTCCTAATTGCTAAGGATGTTTCATGTTCTTTTCTTAGCCATTTTTTCTTCATTTGAGAAGTCTGTGTTCAGATCTATAGCCATAGCCAATTTTCTTTTTTAATTTGGGTCATTTATTTTCTTGTTTGTTGAATTCTTTGTATATTCTGGATATTAATCTGTTGGATGTGTAGCTGGTAAATATTTACTCCCACTCTTCATTTCTTTGGTTGTTTCTTTGGCTATACAGGTTTGTATCTTAATGAGGTCCCACTTATTGACTATTGACCTTAATGCCTGAGCAGCTGATGTTTGATTCAGGAAGTCCTCATCACACCTATATCTTATTGGATATTTCCAGTGTATTTTACTATCATTTTCAGATGTTTTGTGTTTTCGATTGAGGTCTTTGATTCATTTGTGGTTGACTTTTTTACACGATGAAAAATAAGGATCCGAGATTCTGTTTTGCCAAAACCATTTGTTGCAGATGCTGTCTTTCCTCCATTGTGTGTTCTTGGCACCTCTGTCAAATGTCAGGTGGCTGAAATTGCATGTATTCAGGTTTGGGTCTTCTGTTGTGTTCCACTGATCTGCATATCTATTTTTGTACCAGTATATACTGCTGTTGTTGTTTTTTTTCCTATAGCTCTGTAATATAATCTGAGATCTGGTATCATGATTCCCACAGTATTGATCTTTTTGCCTAAGATTGCTTTGGGTGTCCCACGTCTTTTGTGATTCTATATAAATTTTAGGATGTTTTTTTTCCAGTTATGTGAAGAATGTCATGAATATTTTGATTGGCATTGCACTGAATGTGTAAATTGCTTTTCACAATATTAATTGCACCAATCCAAGAGCATGGTAAACTTTTCCATCTCTGAGCATCTTCGTCACTCTTTTTATTTAAAGATTTAAAATTTTCATTGTAGAGAAATTTAATGTCTTGATATTTTTTGAGGTTATTGTCAGTAGAAGGGTTTCCTTGAATGCTTTTTCTGGTTGCTTGTTATTGGTATATAGAAAGGCTACTGATTACTTAGGTTAATTTTATAATCTGCCACATTACTGAAAGTATTATTCATTTTTAACAATTTTCTTGTGGAATTTTTGGGATCTCTTAAGTATAATATAGTGTCAACAAATAATGATAATGTGACCTGCTCTTTTCCAATTAGTATCCTTTTAATTTCCTTCTCTTGTATTACTGTTCTTGCATTAGGTTCAAGCACTACATTGAAAAGGAGTGAGGTTATTTGTTTGTCCTGCCCGGTCCCTGATTTTAATGGGAATGCTTCCAGATCTTCATTTACAGAGATGTTGGCTAATGTGTTTGTTGTATATAATTTTGATTAAGATCCCTCCAGACTAATTCCTTCTAGGTCTTTTAATATGAATGCATGTTGGATTTTTGTCAAAGGTCTTTTCTGCATCTATTGATATGACTATATGATTTTGGTCATTAAGTCCATTTATGTGTGCTATTGCATTTATTAACTTACATATTTTGAACTATCTCTACATGTCTGAAATAAAGCTGAATTGATTATGGTGGATGAACTTTATGATGTATGTCTGCATGTGGATTGTAAATATTTTGTTAAGGAGCTTTGCATCTATGTTCATTACGGATATGGACACATAGTTTTCTTTTTTGTTGTTGTATCTTTACCTGGTTTTGGTTCTAAAGTGATACTGGCTTTATAGAAAGAGTTTGGGAGTTCTCCATCTGTTTCTATCTTTTTGAATAATTTGGTAGTATTGGTTGTAGACGTTTGAATGCCTGGTAGAATTCTACAATGAATCCATCTGGGCCTGGGCATTTTTTATTCCGGAGGTTTTGTATTACCATTTCAATTTCCTTATTTGTTATGGATCTGTTCATGCTGTTGATTTCTGTTTGCTTTGGTGGCGTCCATGACTTTAGAAAATCACTCATTTCTTTTAGATTTTTCAAATTTAGTGGAGTATAAATATTTAAAATATTTAATTAGAATTTTCTGGATATTTTTGGTCCCTGAAGTGATGTTTCTCCTTTAGTCTCTGATGTTGTTGATTTGGATTTGCTCTTTCTTTCTTTTGGTTAACTGGGCTAAGGATCTGTCTATTAGAATTTGGTGTGAGAAGGAGTTATGATAAAAAAATATAAATGGAATCTGACTTTCTACATTGCAGATAGCTTTTTTAGCTTTAAGGGGCATGCAACCATCTGGCAGGTGTGGAGGTTGGGGTACATGTGTTGGGTTAGGCCTGGAATTTATATGTAGGCCCAGAAAATCCCCGAATGAGAATTGCGCCTTACTTGAATCTCAGAAGGTAGGCCATGCCCTCTTAGGTGGTGTCTTGCTCCTCCCTAAAATCAGGGAAGATGAGGTCTGGAGTTCTGATAGTGGGTTTGATAAAGAACCAGATCTACAAGAAGGCCAATAAGAAGCCAGATGCCTTTTGCTGGGGACCATGTGTTCTGAAATGGATGTACCTCCCTCCTGGTGTTGGTGGCCAGGGTAGTTAGTTCTTCCAGTCATATGTTAGACTGTTCCTTCATTTCAGATCCTAAAGACAGGGAAAGAAGGGAACAGAGACTCCTTTTCTCTTTTAACCAAGATGAGGTCCTCTGGTGGCATGGAACAGGAACGGAACGTAGATTTAAATTGCCTGAGGTAGTGGCTTGGGTGGTTATATCGGCTGCTCAGTCGGGAGATTCTATAATAGTCTTTGGAGACAACAGTTGATTAGTACAATGATCTCATTACTTGAGAGTCGATAAGTGTTTAATGGAGGGAGAAGAGAAGGGGCAGATGAGCTGATTAGTCTAGTTCTCATTCTAGGTGTCCAGTTCCCTGAGGTTCTCTCCTAAATGTCTTTGAGATAAGGAGAGAGAAAAAATTTAGCCATTATTTGATTTTTAGATAAGAACAATAGTGAGTTTGAGTTTGTCTTTCTTGCCTGCAAGTAGACACTGCAGTGTTGAACTACAAGATTTGAAGTCTTACACTGAGCAACCTTGTCTTGTTAAGAATAAAATCATTAGGAAGAAATTGCCTAAATAACATTGTATGTGAACTTAAGCCTAATATCTGGTGAACATAATCCCTCAGACTCTAAAAGAAACATTTTGATGACTTTAATGTGTTGTTATACTTTCTGTTTAAGTGTTAAAGACCACACAGTTGGCCTGAATTAACCAAAATTTTTTTTAAATTTTCTCAAGGATCTGATCTGTTGAGGATCTGATCCTCCAGGGTCACTTGGGCTTTGGGGAGGGAGCCCCTGGAGCCTTTTACTTTCTTTTTACCAGTTCCATTTATGCCAGGATAAGTCAGAGGTGCTACTCAAACTTAGTCTCACTTGGAAGCATGGAGGAAACTTTCCTCTTTGCTGATCCTCTTCTTTGTAGACTGGACAATGGTTTGAGTCCCTCTAGTGGGGTCTCCATGACCTCTCTGAACAAGAGGACAGGTGGCTCATCATAATTACAGGGCACTTTGAGATCCCCTCTAGTCCCCTGGGGCTTAATTGACTTTGTGGGAAAAGGAACAAAAAATTGCCCTTTTAAGTCCCTTTAACCAGATTACTATAAGCCTTTAAGTATGATTATTAAACATCCAAGAAAGTAATTAACTTTACACCACTCTGATATTTTTAATTACAGAATAATATGTAGATAACTCTTGAACAAAAATCAAACATTCTTTAATAAACCTTGACTGGACATATAGTCTGCTCCTTTAGTTAGCCTTTATAAGAATTAATTTAAATAAAGGTTTGAATGAATTTTGACCTTAGAAATTTCAAGGTAACTTTAGTGGATTTAAGTACATAAAGAACTGTCCCAAGAATGTGACAAAGGTGGAGATTTTAGCATTGTAGATTTCCATGAAGAGCTGAGATTTTTATGACATAAGTTAGAGAAAGAAGACACTTAACAGGTCAAGCAGGCATTGCCCAGGAAAGGGAAAGGAGGACAGTTTTGCTACAAACAGAAGTCATCTCCTTGGTTTCCCAGCCTCCACACCCTGATTTATACTTTATTAGAAGGCAACAAGGGAGGGAGGCTTATCAAGTACCTATAGACAGGAAATAAACTGATCAGGATTCAGACCAATGTCACAGAAATTGTTTCTAATGGAGTATACCTATATGGTACAGTGAGGAAAAGCCTAACACTCTTCTTGAACCAAATTGTCTTGTTATAAGCAAAGGAAAACACTAAAAGTAATGTGTGCTTAATACAGAGAAACATAAAGAACATTTTCCAGTAGCTACAGGTAACCCCAATGCTTGTCTGTATCCAGTCAGTCTAACCAGTCTGTACAGGTGCAGTACAAGCCAGGAGTGGACTGAAAATTTTGGGATGCAACACTGAGTATTATAATAATGGCTTGCTAGCTCAATAAACCTACTCAAACCTTTAATAACTTGATCAAACAGTCTCACTTTCCCTTCCATCTTGACAACATCCAGCCATAGACATAATAGTATTTACAAACAAACTGACCATTTTTTTGTGAGAATTTACTAAGTAATTAATATTTAAACACAGAGATGAACAATTAATATATTAAGATAATTTATAAGATGTCTAAAATTTTTTTTTTTTTTGGTGTTTTAGGTATGTGTGTGTGTCTTTGTAAGCCTTGAAGCAGATTTCTTAAATATTTAGAGATGTTTTTACATAGGTCTGGCAAAGAAATGGACCTTGACAAACCTGTTCCTTGGATTTAAAGGGGTAATAGTGGAAAAAAAAAAACATCTAAAACTCCTTAAAATGTTTCTATTACAGTTCTCTTTCTAGCCTTGGGCACAGGCCAACTCTTGCTCTTAGAACCCCAGATATCTGAACGGCCCTATTGGTCCAGAACCGCCCACACCCTCCTGATCCTCCCTACTCAGACCACCTCAAATTTTCAGTCTGGTTTGTTACAGCCTTCACAGGCTATTCCCACACCCAATGTCCATTTGCCTGTACTAGACCAGCCATCTTCCCTGACCGATTCCTCCCCTAACCAGCTGTAGATTTCTGTGAAGAACCTTCTTCCCTGGATAGTCTGATCCAGCCCACTGTCTTCCTAATCCCTTACTGCCTGAGCAACTCCATTCTCACCTGCCCCAAATTCTATTTTCCTCTAACCTTAAGCATAAGCCCAATCTTGCCCTTAACAACCCTGATCACAGGACTACCCACCTAGTCCAGACCTAACCACTGCATGTTAATTCCCCCTTACTCAGTCCAGCTCAATTTTTCAATATAGTTTTTCGGATCTTTCACAGACTGTCCCCACACCAACTTGCCTTTGCATTCCTGAGACCAGTCTTCTACACTGGCAATGCCCATCCTCAACTTGCCTTGGATTCCAGAGAGCAGCCTTTTTCCCTGGTAAATCTGATCCTGCCGACTGCATCTCTACTCCACTACCACTGCAACAAGGCCAGATTCGCCCACGATCACATACTGTTCTCCTAGGCTTGGGCACAAGCACGTTTTTACTCTTAGTCCTCAAGATCTCTGGACTTAAATTTGTCTGCTTGTGAGCTCTCCAAATCGCTCTAATGTCTATTCCCCCACACCGGTACCATATAAAGCCCCTCCCACTACTGAAACACTAGTCTTCTGTGCCCTTTTAGCAGGGGTCAATAACCTGGCAGACTGCCTGAGAAAGCGTGAATTCAGCCTCTGCCTATTAATCTTCCCTAATTGTACTGTCTCTGCTGACTAGAGGGGTCCAACCTTTAAGAGAGAGCCTGAGGGCTCTGATATCACCTAACTTGTGCCTCTGGGGGAATTCTTGAGCAACTAGACTAGAGCCACGTGGTATCCACCAGTATAAAATCAAGAGAGAACGTGAAGCTTTGACCAACCAGCTTCTCATATCCAATAAGAAAACAACCAAGGCACATCAAGTATACAAACAGAATCAGACTTCAGCTCAACAAAGGAGCTGAGTTTCACATTAGAACCACAAACAACAAGAAAAAAATCCACATACCAAGATCACAATGAAAAAATAATATGAAAAGCTCAGTATGTCCCCATGAAGCATCACCAGTCATATAGATTACAGTACCACAAAGGGAACCTCGGAGAGGTAACCAAGGACACAGAACTTGAAAGAACAATCATAAACGTCATTAAAGAAATCAATGAATTTAAAAAATACACAAACCAACAAATCAAAGAAATGAACAAAGATAGGGATAAACTTCAGACTGAATTTACAAGAGATAGAAATATTGAAGAAAACACAGACTGAAATGAAGAATGGAATGAAAAGCTCCATAAGTCAATTTGAAATGACAGAAATCCTCAACAATGGATGAATGAAAATATCAAGACTGATGTTAAAGTTGAAGAATTGGAACAATCAAGCAAAGATCATAAAACATTTCTTTAAAAAACACAGAAATGGAATGTGCAGGAAATGTGGGTCACCAGGAAAAAGACCATAGAATAAAGAGAAGAATCTCAGGATAATGGTATTGACAAGACTTTTAAAGCAGACTATAGAAGAAAATTTCCCCAAATTAAGAAAAGACATGCCCAAACAAATACAAAATAGATAAAGCCAGATAAGAAATTCCCCATGATATACCATAGTAAATAAATAAACATACAGAGCAAAGAGAGAATACCAAAAATTGCAAAGGAAAAACAAGTCACATGCAAAGGAAAGCTGATCAAAATTACAGATGATATTTTAATGGAAATTTGAAAGGCTGAAGAGCCTGGACCAAAGCCTTTCTAATTCCAATGTTGCCGTTCTTGTGCTTGGGGTCAGCCTGAGGGGGACACAGGATCTCTACCGAGAGGTCAGAGCACAGATACCGGGAGCTGGGCGGAAGCACATCGAGGGCGAGTCGCTGCAAACTCCTTTATTCAAGGAAGTGCAAAGGGTAATGGTTTTGGTTAGACAATTGCCCTATGGGGTGGTTCCCAATTGTGGCCAATGGTGTTCTGTCTCTGGGTAGATTATCTGGGTGCAGGTTCTCTCCATACACTGGGCGGCGGAAGCTGGTGTCATGCTTGGCCAGAGCAGAAAGCCACATCCACAGAAGCCATTTCCTTATTCCTCATGGCAGGAAGCCACTTCCTTATTCCTTATGGCAGGTGGCCTGGCTAAGGCCCGTTCTGCATTACACCATATACCATATGACAACAGATTCCCACCTAGAATATTTTACCCAGCAAAAATGTTGATTTTAGTTGAAGGGAAAAGAAATCTTCCATGAAATGAATAGAATTTACAAATTTATGTCCAGAAAACCAGCCCCGTAGAAAATACTTGAACCAATAAAAAGCGCTGAAGAAGTGAATGACTATACACCAGGGGCAATGGAAAGAAACTAAATGAAGGTCTAATTGGGGAACTGCAAAGTTAGACCAAGAATGCAAACAGAGTTTAAAATGATGGGCCCAAATACACATCTTTCAATAATAACTTTAAATATCAATGGACTGAACTCCCCAACCAAAAGACACAAGCAAGTTGAATGATCAAAAATCGAAGTCTATCTTGTTGTCTGCAAGAAACCCATCTCACCTTCAAGGACAACCACTACCTTAAGGTGAAAGAATGGAAAAAAATATTCCAAACAAATGACACTAAAAATCAAACAGGACTGGCCATTCTAATATCTGGTAATAGGCTTCAAACTAAAACTAATCAGAAGAGATGATGAGTGTTATTTCATTCTAATCAAAGGAACAATTAACCAAGAAGATATTACAGTCATAAAGATATATGCACTAAACTATGGTGAGCCCAGCTTCATAACACCAGTACTACAGGACGTTAAGACACAGATTAATACAAACTCACTAATAGCAGGGGACTTCAATACTCCACTGTCTCCATTAGACAGCTAAACTGGACAGAGAATGAACAGAAAGACATCTCAATTAAACAATACCATATATCAAACAAACCTAACAGACAGCAAGCAAATATTCGATCCAACCAACAAAGAATACACAATCTACTCATCGCCCCATGAAAAATTCTCCCAAATTGGAGCACAAAACAGACCTCTACAAATACAGAATATATTGAAATAAGTCCATGCTTTCTAACAGATCACAATGCAATAAAGCTTAAAATCTGTAATGAAAGATGCCCTAGTAACTTCACATATTTATGGAAACTAAACACCACACTCCTTGATGAATGTGTTAAAGGATAAAGTAAGAAAGAATTAAAAGTATCCTGGATTTAAACAAAACCGGACAATACACTACACCAAGTCTCTAGGACACTTTAAAAGCAATCCTAAAAAGGATATGTATAGCTCTAATTGGCTACATTAAAAAATAAGAAACAGCACAAGTAAACAATTTAACATTGCAACTCAAGAATCTTGAAAGGTAACAACAAATGAAACCCAAACCCAGGAGCCAAGAAGAAATAACAAATATCAGAGCAGAAATTAATGAAATAGAAACAAAGAAAACAATACAAAGAATCAATAAGTTCAAGAGCTGGTCCTTTGAAAATACAATAAGATAGAGAGATCCTTGGCCCAGTTAACCAAAAGACAAATAGTAGCAACCCCAAATCAACAAAATCAGAGATGAAATTGGAAATATAACGACAACAAAAAGATCAAGAGCATTGCTTTAAAAACCTATATGGCATTAAATTTGAAAACCTAAAAGAAATGAATGGATATCTAAAATCATGAGAATTACCAAAGCAAACCAAGAAGAGATCAACAGCTTAAACAGACCCACAAATATAAAAAAAAACTTGAAACACTAATACAAAACCTCCCAAATAAAAAGAGATGTGAATAATTCCACCAGAAAACTCCTAGAAATGATTAGCACTTCCATGAAGTGGCAGGTTACAAAATTCACCTACAAAATCAGTAGCCTTTCTATATACCAATAACAAACAGTTGGAGAAAGAGTACATGAAAACCCTCCCATAAAAATAACCTCAAAAAATAATATATCTTGGAGTAAATATGACCAAAGTCATTAAGGAATTTTACAATGAAAACTTCATATGTTTAAAGAAATAAATTGATGAGAACATCAAATGATCCCAGTCACCACTCCCCAAATAATCTTCTCTTGTACCAGATAAAGACTACTAAAGAATACCATAACTGGTATCAGACATTTTCTGGGAATTTTCCATGCCTAAGTTTCACATCTACAATGCAATCTCTACACCAAAGGCTCATACAATATGGAATAAGGTGTAAATAGGACACTAATGAATCTTTCAACTCTCTTTAATTCAACAAACTCACATAACAGAGGGCCAGAAACACAAAAGGACACGAATGGCCAAAAAATAGAGATTAGGAATCTGCAGAGTGAGGGTCCCTGGGCAGGACTGTTATATTAAATTTCAATCACCCAAGGACCAGGAGCCATTTTGGAAAACAGGCAGGAAAGATTGTAAGAGTCAGTGAGGAGGTACATGATCATATGGAAATAGAATATTAGAAACTCCTGGGACCTTGTTCATATGAGCCTGCAGCAATGATTTTGGCATGCTCAAGATCACTGGAAACTCTAGTAGACAAAACCCAGCATAGAATTGGAGAAATGAGTAGCAGACCCCAATCTTTACTGAAGAAATATTGGCAACTGATTACCGTTGGGTGAGGATGACCTAATCTTCCTGAAATGAGAGACTCCTGTTAGGTGGACTAGACTTCAGTGGATTTACCTACCCTGAGAAACATTTGGGGACACAAATTGGACACAATAGGCCTTAACACAGACGAGAAAATATATGGATTCCAACTGTGGGCTGTGGGGAGGGGTGTCAGTATAGAAGAGGGTAAAAAGATGATTAATATTTGTTGAGATATTCTGTATGAAATACACAACAGCTCAATAAAATGTTTCTATTATACAAAGTATATTTAAAAGTATAGAGATAAGTGATTTTTTTAAATTCCTGGAATAAAGTGTTTAAGTATTTCAGAAGAACAAATTTTCCATAAGAGAAATTTCACCCTGAAGCACATATAATCATCTTTTATATTAACTTCAATTAACTTATATCTTCAAATAGGAAGCATGCTTTAGAACGAGAAATACGGTAAGGATCGAAGAGATAACACTTTATCCAAAATAACTGGAGCAGATGACACTAATTTAACAATTTTAGTTTACATGAGAACTTACTTATAAGTCAATTTGATACCAAGTAAATTATTTTTTAGAAAACAGATCGTATAGACCATGTCTATAATAGATTTTAGTAGCGAAGATTATGCAATAACACTTTGTTGAGATTATGTTTCCTGCTATTCTTTTTTATGAAAAAGAAACTTAACACAAATATCTTTAGGCAAAGAACATGAGGTAAAGCAAACGTGATTTTGCAAGTCAGAATTTAATGTTGCATAAGGGTTCCGGGCTTGGTCAGTTAGATCCAGTTTAAAAGAATCTGCTTAAAGGGAAAAAAGCTCAGCTCCATTGTCCTAGGCCCTGACGTTTAGGAATGCAACAGAGCCTTCCAGTAAATTAGGATTTTGCAAAGTACAATAGGAATAAAGATTAGAATTCCTAATCATAAAACCAAGCTCTAAATTTTACAGGGTTTGAAAGCAAAGACTAATGTTTCTAGTCTAATCTATTTGCATTATACAAATCATAAATGACAGAAACAGAAGTAAAGGGAACATTAAAGCTTTACGTTAAGAATAAAGTTTAAAAATCATTATTCTAAATACATTGTTTTGTGTCAGGCGTTCTGTTGGCACCAAGAGACTGATCCAGGTCATCTTAGGGATCACTTCCTATGATACCTGAACAAGCCATGCACTACCGTATCTAACCAGAGAATGGATGAGTCTAGGAGATTATTAAGTGGGTCTCTAGTCTTAAAAAATAAAAGCAAAAGAAGCCAAAGTGCTTAGCAGAATTCATCTTATAAGTGACAAACATGAATCTCACCCATAATGCTTTGAGATGGATCCCACTGGGAGTGCCCAGAAACCCCAGGAGTGCCTGAGACACAGCTGACAAAGGCCATGCCTAGGAGTCCAAGGAGTTCTCCCAAGCTCCAGAGACCTCTTCTCAAGCCAAACAAGGACTCCTGGTTTCAATGGCTGAAGGGAACTTTAATAGCTAGTATAATAAAGACAAATTAATTCAGACTTAAGCATGAGAGTTACAGGCAAAACAGTTGTTATAGGGGTGGTAAACACAGGACATATCCAAATGAGTAGCACTTCTAGGAAGAAAAGTGGTCTTTCCTAAAATAGGCCATAATTCATTTGCATATAGAGCTTTGCAATAGAAGATAGGACAAGGTCAGAGAAAGATGAGATAGGCAAATTAGTCTTAGAATTCAACCTTAGTTCTGGAGGTGAATTAACATACAAATCACACTTACAATCAGTCAGAGTTTGGTTTTCTCAAAACATTTCTCTAATTCTTAGATTAGATATGGAAGAAGTATCCAGAGGAAAAGAGGAAGAAAACAATACTGCTAGTAAATTTTAGCAAACAAATGGCAAGAATCCAACTTGCCTTTAGAAACAAAAATACTTTCAAAGCAAACAAACAAATGCCTTAAAACAAACACCTTACACCAAACCAAAACCAAAAAGGTATCTAACAAACATGATCTTTAAACAAACAGGTGAGATACTCTATAAACAATTATCATTTGAAAGATTTTAAAACACTTAACAGACCTAGAAACACTGTTTAGTAGATTTAAAGATGTTTAGGATACCCAAGTTTATAAAGGCTTTTGAATGCATCATCAAAATACACATCTTTATAAACCTGCACCTGTGTATTTTAATTGGACATCGACAAATATAAATGAAGCCAATAGTTTGGTACACAATAAAAGGAATGAAAAAGAAAACTGAAGTGACCATACTTTGTTCAAAATATTGTTTTGACAGAAACAACATATGAAGACAATTACGTGAGATCTCAGCACATGAAAAACATATGACATAATTACATGATATCTCAAACAACACATGAAAAATGATTATCATAGACACATATGATAAAACTACATGAAAAACTAGGTGCACCCAAAATATAATAATTGTTATAGAGCAAATACCTATTTAGCTGGGATAGACTATAGATTCTCTAGTTCATCTGTTGAAAGACCCACATTTCCAGTTTCACTGGTCAATCACCTGATCATAGGACCACCCTTAGGAAGGTGGGTTCTACTTAAGCTATACTAAATAGGTGGGCGGAATACAGGGTGTGTTAATGAGGCAGTGAACTTTTCCTGCCTGGAATCCCACCTCCCCAGGCAGTTCTTCTGGACCCAGCCACAGACACGTAGCTCTCCGTAAGTCTGCCCGCTTTACTGAATTCTTCAGAAAATCGTACTCTTTCCTTCTCTTCACATCCTTTTTCTAAACATGCTTTCTCTAAGGCTCTGGGCTGCCCTAGCATCTTGTAGTTCTCTACTTTTTCTCTAAAGCTCCTTCTCCCAGCCATGTGGCTGCCAGTCCGCCATGTGTCTGACCCCATTTAGGCTCTAAATTTTGGCTTCTCTTCTTCTCCCTCTACTCTCTTCCTCCAGGCAGCTGCTGAAATCCCCAGCTTGCCTGTCTTGAGGATTTTTCTTCAAATTCTTCAAATTCCAATAAAATTGTCTTAAAGCTTCTGATTGGGTCCATTCTTAAATTCTTTTATGAATGAGAGTAAGAACCCTCTAGGGGATGCTCTCATTTCACCCCGTTTCATAATCGAGTTTGATTAGGATGATCTTTTACAAATCAGCATGGTGGAAGTCACAAAGAATGCCGTAGTTTGGCTCAGAAGAAAGTGCTATAGAGCAATATTTTACTAAAAATACATGGATTTGAAATTAAACATTAAAGATAAGGTCATAAATTAAAATAACCCGTGTTCACATTGAAGCTTTGTAGGGTCCCAGGTAAACTTAATAGAAAACAGAATTTAGAAAGGATTAGGTTTGAATTTATGTACACAGTAGATAGAAATTCCTTGTCAAATCGAGTTTTATAATAAACCATATGAGGGTGACAGTGAGGGTAAGGGTCAAGGGGTTTGGGGAGATCACACAAACCGAACGAAGGGTGCTATAGTGATCTCACAGACAGAGTGGAAGCTTGAAGGACTGTGATTCCTCGGGAGCTGGAAAATAAAATTGGAAATAAACTTGCAGTGAACAAATGAAGATTTGAACATAGAGCACAGCTTGATGGAAGTCTGCCACAAAGAAAACAATTTCTTAAAAAAAAACAAAAAAAAGAACAAGTATTATATAAAATAATTTCAGAAACCAGTAAACCCCGAAATAATGTTTAGAAACAGGTTAAAGCAATGTAAAAAACCTGAAACAGCTTCTTTTTAGAAGCCAACAAGAGATGAATGAAATGAAGATACAAAAGAGGAATTATGAATTAAATGAAGAGAAATACTGAAAAAAATCAATCTGAAGTAAGAGATGAAACACATGTTTAAATAAAAGTTCTGTGGGAATTCTCATCAATAAAATGGATTAAGAAGGAAACATTACAAAGATAGAATATAAGGATGTGAGCAAAGTTCTCCAAAAGAAGTTGTAACTTTAAATTAAAGCTGATTAGGTGGCTTGAACTCTTAGAATGGAGAGAGCTTGGAATTTTGGAAGTCCAGAGCCAAGTTATCTTATGCCATTTTAGTGGGTCTATTTGACCTAATAGATTTATGGCCAGTGATAGAGAAACAGAACACTGGTTCTGCTTTGGAACGTACTGAAAAATCATTAGTTATAGCAACCTCAAAGCTAAGATTGTTATAAAATGGCATCTAAGGTTATAAAAATGTGACTTGATCTATAAAATTAAAGCAAAAAACAAAGAAAGAATTGCAAGTAGATTGAGTTCCACGGCGAGCTCTATCATGTAGCAGTGGAACAAAGGACTGGGACAAGAGATCAAATCAGACAAATGAGGTGAGGCTAGGCGCTTTATTAATTAATAAACATTTGCAATAAAATAGAACATTTGATGTGACTTTTGAGATCTGAACCTTGCAGATGGAACAGAAAAGGACTGGTGCAGCATCAGAGGTTGTTGGTGTAGCGACAGAGAAAATTTGGTGATGTAACTGCAGGAAAAAAAAGCCCTAGAGAGAAGAAAGGTGAGTGGAAACAGACACAAGAAAACCCTTGCCAGCATCCAGAAGGCAGAACTGGCTGCAGAACCAGGACCGGCGTGTGGGCCACCCAAAGCAGAAAGAAGCCCCAGAGTTGCACAGGGGAGAGAAAAGAAAGTGGCATGGCCAGCTGGGGATGTGACCGCCTGCCTTAGGAATCTGTAGAGAAGGTGTTTTCAGAGAGAAGGAACCAGCATTTTCCCAGAGTCACAAAGGGAAGAAGTTTTGCTGGCAAAACTTATCAGCCTTTGCATATGACTGGGAAAGCTATGGCAGGATTGGCAAAGAGGGGCAAGTATAGAAGGTAAAGAAAGCTCGGGCATAGAGGACCTTGGACAACTTGCTGTTTGTCAGGTAAAATCATAATTAGGATACTGAAACAAAAAGTGATTAATTCAGGCTATTTATGATCATTGTCCAATTGGTATTGAGGCTAGTGTTCAGTTGAGAGCCAGAGAAGGATGGCAGACTTGAGTTTTCCTAAGTGAAGGATCATAAGGTTTGCTCTCAGGCCAGCCAAGGGTGTGGACCAACAATTTGGAGCGCATTTTGGGTTCATTGTTTTAGGTACGATGAGTTTCTTGAAGAAAAATAAAGGATGCATTTTCTTTCTTGATTCATTTGGCTAGCCTCTGTCTTTTGACAAGGAAGTTGGGCCATTGATGTTCAGTGTCATCACTGAAAGGTGTGTATTAGATACTTTCATTTCAATGTCTTTGTGTCTGTGACCCTGTTTTTTATTTCTATTATTATACCTTTGTTTTCTTTCTGTAGACTCATGGATATATTCCTTCATATCTTTGGTCCTATGTATTGCTTCAAGAATGGTCTGTAGGACTGGTTTGGCAGACATGAATTCTTTTAGCCTATTGGTATCATGGAAATTTTCTCATTCCTCTAACACAGATAGTTTTGCTGGGTAAAGGATTCAGGTTGGACCTTCATGGTTGTTTAGAACTTGGCATACTTTGATCCAGGATTCATTGGATTTCAAAGTTTGAATTGAAAATCAGCTTTAATTCTGATGGGATCTCCTTTATAAGTAACTTGATCCTGTTTGATTATGTTTATGATTGTTCTTTTAAATTCTGTGTCCTAGGGTTCCTCATGGTAAGTGCACTTCTGTAGGAATAGTTGATTTTTTTGAAGCATATTCTCGTCTATTTGTATTATTTTTTGTATTATTTTGTATCCATATGGGCATATGGATTGTCTTTGTTGTTTATATACCTGGTAAGAACTTCTATTCTGCCTTTATTTAATTGAATTTTGGTTCTGTTTATATTGTTGATATTGCTTGATTGTTTTTTGCTCAGTTATGAGAAATAAATTGTTGTGCATTGCAGTTCTTGTAGGGCAGTAGGCTAAACTGGGTTGTTAATGGGACACGGTAGTATGTAGCCTAGTCACGGTAGTAGGTGGACTGGGCTGTGTCAGACAAATCAGAAACCAGTTTAGCTAGTCTGGATTTGGAAGCTAGTTCAGAGATCTGAAGCAAAGAAATTGGAGTGGGCCTGAGTCCAAGGCTGGCAGTGGACAGAGAATCACTCTTCTTCCAGGGTGTTGTAGGTTTCTCCTGCTTCTGTGGATGGCACCTCACCCACACACATATGGGCAGCACTAACAGGAAATAATAAGATATAAGCATGATGTCAGGAGGGGACATGCTGGGAATACTGAGGGAATGGGACTAGAAGTTGGGGGCAGGTATGTTCCTGCTTTATTATATATATATATATGTATAAACTACCATACAGAGGTTGTTTTAATTTCAGTCACATAGCAGGAGCAATGTAGTAGTAACATGTTTTAAAGAAAAGGAATTGTTAGAAATATTTTGGGCTCAATTCCTTAGCATCCAGATTCTGACCCAAGAAAGGAACAAGTTTATAGAGAAAATCCTGTTGAGAAGAAAGATTGAGTGGGAAGTTTCTATTCCATTTTTGATGGTAGCCCCAGAAGACAATAATGCGACTGAAAATTCCTATTACCTAATAACAATTATAGCTTTTGTATTCCTGATTTTTAGTTTTATCATGTGATTTTGACTACTGGGAGTTCAACAATTCTACTGTGCTTCCACTTGCATAAATATCGTGCATACAGTTACATCTGATACATATTTGATAATTAATATATTATAACTATGGAATAAGTATGCTATGTCTTTCCACTTTTAGGTGTACATACACATTTGCTATAAAACAGTTAATGTTATTCTTGGTTGTAACTTGATACACCTGGAAAGAGAGCCACAATGGAAGAAAAATGGCCAGCAGATTGCTCTTTAGGCATGTCTGTGAGGCATTTGTTCAACTGCTAATTGACGTAAGAAGGCCCATCCCATTATAGTCAGTACCATCAGGCAGGTGGACCTGGGCTGTATGCCAAAGGTAGCTCAATGTGACTTTGGGAGCAAGTCAGTAAGCAGCATTCTTCCATGGTTCTGTTTCATTTTCCGCTTCCGATTTCCCTCAATAATGCATTACGAATTGGAAGTGTAGGCCAAATAAGTCCTTTCCTCCTCACGTAGCTTTCATCATGGCTTTTGTAATGGAAACAAAACCACAAACTGAATCAGCTCTGTTACACCATTATCATCAGCAGCATATGTATGACATTCATTAGTTTTTCAACTCACTGTTTTCTTTTATGTTAAATTTAAGCTTATACTAGTTTGCTTATCATAGCTTTAGAAATACTGCCATATTATATACAATGTATACACAATGTACATGTGATGTATATACAATGTACATGCAATAGATATGCAATGTGTATACTATATATATATATATATATATATATATATATATATGCTCACACATACACCACACATCCACATGTCAATATAGTCTACATGTGTAGTAGGTTATCCCACCTATCTTTGTGTATGTTTACTCTGATGTTCACATTATCAAGAGATTACCCAGGATACATTTCCTGTCAGATTGCATTAAGGATTTTGAGAAAGAGAAATGATTCTGAATTACATGTGCAGGTTCAGTGTAATCACAGATGTCATATATATGTATTTACTTAGTAGTGCCTGGAGTTCAAGTCAGGATTTTATAACTACTTTTTTATTATTCTTTGAGAATTTTATACATGTATACCAAATAATTTATCATTTCACCCTCCCCCCATTATCCTTTCTCAAGCCTTTCCATTTCTACCAAATGTTTTCTTTATCCCAACACCCTCATCTCCTACTGTCATGTGTTCGTGCTTGTGACCCACCGAGTTTCATTAGAGATGCCTGCATTGACATGGGGTGGGGTTATGTAAGAGCACATGTTCAGCTCCTCCTCCCTCATCAACTACTAACTGCCAATAGCGCCTCATCAATGCCTCCTTTATCCGCAAAGGAATGCTGATGGGTCAGTCTTGAGAAGGTCTTGTGCAGGAAACCACAGCTACTTTGAGTTCATGAGTTAAACAGCCATGTTCTATCCTGAAGACTGTGTCATAGCTCTCCTTAAGAGGCCAGAGTAAGGAAGGAGAATTAGCAGTGGAAGCTGATGTTGGAATGATGGGATTTAGGAGACCTCTAGCTAGAACTTGTACCTTGTACAGCATCAATAGTATATATTCAGCAAGAATATACAAACTGCTGAAAATCTGAGAATCAAAGCAAATGAAAGGTCAGGAATGGTGGTGCATGCCTTTAGTCCCAGGACTCAGGAGGCAGAGACAGTCAAATCTCTATGAGATGAGATCAATCTCATTTACATAGTGAGTTCAAACTAATTGTGTTGTAACCAGATGAACTCTATCGTTGAAACTCCCCTGCCCTCAGGGCCATTATGGTCTTGGGACCCTGCAATTGCAGAAGCTATACATAGGCACCATAATCATCCTCCCCCAAGGGGCTGTTCCCAGTAACTAGTTAACCGCACATAATTGTGCCATCACCTGAGCATTTTAATACCTATTGTAACTACTATCATGGCTAACATAGGGAATGTCCTGTCTATTCCATTTCAACCTCTGAAACCCCTCTACCCTTTACACTGCCATTCTGTAATTGTCATGGAATGATTTGTGTAACTGTCACAAAATGATTAACCATAACTTACTCTGTGTAATCAATACCCCTAACCCTCTACTTGGAAAATCCCTTCCCTGTTTTTTTTTTGTTTGTTTGTTTTTTGTTTTTGTTTTTTTTTGTTGCTTGAAAGAGTTGCTTTATCACTCCTCCAGAACTGCAGTCCCTTCTTCTGATTCAAGGGCTGTAGTCCAAGCCAACTTAAATTAAACTTTGATTCTGAATCTGATCTGGTGTGATCTTGATCCCCTGTGATCTTGAACTCTGTAACAGTTGGGGCTGTAGGGTGCAATGGCCTAGGAAAATGGTATAAAGGCTTTCATTTTGCTGTTTGTCCAGACTTAACCCCTCCTAGTGGCACACCACGGAACGACTGACCTTGCCAGTTCTGAGAATTGGCACAACCCATGGGATGTTCTAATCTGGGAGGGATTTGTGCAAATAGCTTAACTACCTGGTCAGTTTCTGTTTGCATGCTTTAGAAAGAGCAACATCACAACTTGCAAAATGCATAATCTTTATTGGATATTTCAAATTGTTCCTGGGATCTTATCAGACCTACTAGGGGGGATGCTGGACACAGCTCAAATCCCCCTAGTCTGGGTCCTGAGCAGACATTCCCGTACCCACCTGGTTGCCAAGTCTCTGTTTTGATCCTTTCATGGGGATTTAGACTCCACAGTGACCTGGTTTGTGTGACTTGTCTATTTCGGTTTCCTCTTAAGTGTTGTGGCTGCCTCTGTCATGGGCCAGAGTGAGTCTAAGAATGTTAGTCTGGAATGTATGCTGGCTAACTTTTCTCCTTTCGGGAAGCAAGCTGAGAGTTTTGGCTTTCTGATCAAGGTTCCAATGGGAGTGGTCCACGTTCCAAGAAACTGAATGGCCATCTGAGGGAACCCTCAATTTTAACATTTACTCTGTTCACAGGATTTGTAATCAGAATAACCCAGACAAAATTTCCTATATTGTCACCTGGGTGACCTGTTAGAAAACCCTTCCTCTTGGTTAAAGAAATGTGCGTACCTGCCTCCCGGTGCCCCAGCAGCAAAACCTCCCCAACCACCTTCTGTTATCCTGTCCTTCAGGAAACTGGGGAGTGGGGGGGTGGTATGGGGACTCTCTTCTATATCTCCAGGAAACTTTAAGACCCTCTGTTCCTGAGAATCCTGAAATTGTCAGTGCCCCTCCAGATGGGCTCAATATTATCATGAGGCTCATTTTACCATGTTTTTGGTCACCATCATGGCTGGTGACCTTACCAGGAGTGAGGTAACCATGTGATCTACTCTCCATCTTGGATGATGACATCATCCATCTGAGGACACTCACATGTCTTGGCTGCCATCTTGGACAGTGACATTTTCAAAATGGAAGTGACCTGTTTGATCTTGCCACCATCTTGATCCAGCCACATGGCACTCACTGTTCAAAAAAGAGACATCCAGGAACTCACTGATTCTGCAGAACTCTAGGGGATTATGACAATCTGGGAATTCCCTGGACGGACTGCAGACATTTAATCATATGTCCTAATCCTGTTTCAATTTATGTTCTTGTTTTGGTTTTCATCTGAGATCCTTGATGGGGTCCCATACTGGTGAAACTAACATTTATGGGTGTTTAACAACCATATTTAAAGACCTCTGGTCAGAGGGACTTAAAGGGACAATTTTTGTCTCTTGCCCACCAAGGTCAAGGGGACTATGGGGAATCTCTTGAAATGTCCTTTAACTATGATGAATCAACTGTCCTCCTGTTAAGGGCGATTATGGAGATCCCATTAGAAGGACTCAAATCAGTTTTCAGTCTGCAAGTGGAGGGTTAACAGAACTTTAAGGCACTTAGTGCCAGCTTTGATGCAGACCTATCTGAACTGGAAAACTCTCCTAGACATCTAGGAACCTCACTAAATTCACTAGTGGAAGTGGTTCCCCCAAATCAGAGAGGATTAGATCTGTTACTAATACAACAGGGAGGCGCATGTGTGGCCCTTGGGGAACAATGCTGTTATGATGCCAACCGTTCTGGCATAATTAGAGAAAGCCTTGCCTTAATTCCTAAGAGACTCCTAGAACAGGCTAAAGAACGAGAACCAAACAGTAACTGGTACAAATCTATGTTCTTATGGTCCCCCAGCTAACAACCATGCTGAGTGTGATAGCTGGATCCCTGCTCCTCATAGTTCTAGCCCTGGCCTGTGGACCATGTCTCCTAAATGCCCTCATCCGGTCTGTTAAACTTCTGATTTTAAGAAATCAATATGACCAATTAGTCCTTATAGAAGGGGAAACAGAACATCAAATACAAAAGGCCAAAGAATTGACTCAAGTCACAAGAGGAATGGGGAACATAATGGCCTAGGAAAATGGGATAAAGGCTTTCATTTTGATGTTTGTCCAGACTTAACCCGTCCTAGTGGCACACCCAGGAAGGAGTGACATCCTCCCTCCTTTGTCTAGCCCCAATAAAAAGGCTCACTCCCCCTGAGTCGGAACCCTCTGTACAGACTGACTGCATTAGTAAATTCAGAGGACCCGAGCTTAAGCCTGAAATAAATGCTCTTTGTTTTTGTATACGTTCTGGACTCCTTGGTGGTCTTCGGAGGCTGTGAGATCTGGCTATTACACAGAGACCCTATAAAAGCTTCTTTCTGAGCATGATCGGTATACACCTGCTACCGAGTCAGGCAGCCTGGATGGCCATAATAAAGTGCCTTGCTACTTCATGCAAGTGGTATTAGAGACTTTGTTTCGACCCATAACACAGGACAAACCTGGCTCATAAAAACAAAATGTTAGACCCCACTCTCAGCCCGGGGACTCGAACCCCAATGGGCCACCTGGGCGACTAACGTCGGGAGCCCTAGTCCCAAGAATCCAGACCGTCAGATGCAAAAAGCAAGAGGTTTATAAGAGGTTTATTTCACTTGCGCAAGTGGGGGACTTGGGAAGCCAAGCGCCCCCGACCTCGGCCGGGCCAGGCTTTTATAGTAGAAACTCACAGTATTATTATTCATTACTTGTTACATTTCGATTGGCTTTTGGCCTACAGACCAGGGTCACAGAGAAGACAATTTTACATAGTCCAACCTTTTTTCAGAAATGACACACACATTATTTTGTAGTTTACAAGATGTTGACTTAACTGAATGTTTAACCTACCATCCTATAGATGGGATATTAGGGGCTGTTCTTGTGGAATGTTTAACCCACAATTTTATAGACGAGGTATTAGAGGCTCTTCTTGTAAATACCACAGACGTTATCTCATATACCATGAGATGTTGACATAGCCCTTGACTGGGACTTTCTAGTTTGGGAGGAGGTAAGCTAACAAAGGGGAGCTAACAAAGGGGACCAGGCATTTTTGCATGAAAGCGGGGGTCCTACAAAAACACAAAACAAAAGCAAAGGAAAGCTGGGTATGAAATCTAAAGGAGTAAGAACCTGCTCATTGTTTCTGTTGTGGACATACACTTTCATAAACTTTAGTTTACCAAAATAGCTCCCATCATGCATCCTCCATAAAATTTGAACATAGTTCTCTTATTTTCCATCTCAAAGTCCATATGCACTGCAGGAAAGGGATATACAACCCTTATTATTTTATAAATCAATACTGAACTCAGTATTAATGACTTGTTTTTTTTCTAATTACTAAATTGCATTTATCCTTTCCCCTCCATCAGAATAAAAGAAAATAATTGCTCAATTAGTAAGAAATTATTTCTGGAACAGCTAATTTGAATATCTGCTAAGTCCATGCCTAAGTCTTTGCTCTGTCATCTGGAATAAAAAATTATATGTTAAAAGAAAAGATGTGAGTAGGATTTGCCTTAACAAGGTTAGCATTTCTGAAATAGGTTAGAGCAGAAGAAAAACACCTCAAAGCTTTGTCAGGACTGGTGTGATAAATAGAAAGGACAGAAGTCCAGTTTGGATAGTACCATGAATCAGGGGAGCATGATTGAGCTAGGTTTCACGGCCACATGCGCGTGTTAAAGATGTGAAGCAGCTGCTTTAATAGGTTTGGTGTATATCAGGAGCCTCAGCTCCTGTCCTTCAGTTGTGGTGATTCTGATCATAAGTGACAACACTGGGCACTTCTTTAAGGCTCAGCTTCCTGACAAAGTATTGGAAGCAGAAATGCTTCTGACTTACAGGATGAAGACAGTGTATAGGCCTCTACAGATAAATGCCGTTGAGAGTCATATTTTGGTGTTTGATAATTAGAGTTAAAGGGACCAGAAATTTCTGTACACATTCATGGTAGGAGCAAAATGCACCTCTGACCATTTCTGTCCAACTCTGCTTGCTTCTACTTACTTAGTCCTCCCCACAAAAAAACATGTCCTTTGGGTTACATGGATGACTGAGGGGTATTCTGATTCCTCATTTCCTCAGAGTTTTGCACTACAATATTCACCTGATTTTCAAAGGTTTTTCAAGGGAAATATGCTTGAGGATCCCTTGGCTATGAACAGGAATGACAAATATAAGGACAAGGTTCTTTTTAGGCAAAAACTTGCTTATGTCAGCATACTTTATAAGAATAACAGAAATAAAACTAGAAAAGTTACACCTTATTTTTAAAGGACAAAAAGCAACCAGAATACGAGTGATGTGGGTTCCAGGCATGTTAATTTCACAAATTAATGACTGATGTAAATCAAATGTTCTTTTACTGTGATTTTGCCATTTCTCTTTTCTTTGACAGACACTTCCCTTTCTCAGGCACAGCCCCAAGTGCAAACCTCCCCTACCAGACAGTCATTATTTACTATCCTGATATATTACTTTGGTATTTTCCTTTAGGGTTTCAGCTTTCTTCTTTACAAAATCAAGCCAGCCTTCCTTGTTTTCTAAAATATATTAAAAGTAGGCAAAGCAAAACCAGACAGTATCTTTTTTTTGTTTTTTTGCTGAATTTCAAGGCAAATAGTTAACACTTTCATCTTATTAACAGATATAATAGGCTAAATTTCATTAATTGATTTTTCTGCCCTGAGTTTTCAATAGTTTTATTGAACTGGAAATCTCAGCTGTTTACTGTGATCAGTGATTGTTTATTGTGTTATTGAGTCTTTCATTTCTTCTGGATTTCTGTCATCTAAGAAGGTATCTCATCACCAGCCCTGTTTCATAAATACAAAACTGATTCAGATGTATTAGAAACATCTGTCCTAAACATGTCTTACATCTTAAGAATTTCTTTCTGTGAGGCAAGAAGAGCGTTCAGCTCCACCCACCTCTCTAGGTCCAGAACAACAAAGTGAAGGAAGTATGGTTTGACCAAATTACAGTTTGGGAAACAAGAGTTTATTTGGGGCCATGGAAGCAGAATTCTTTTGCTGAGGCTGTGTTGCAAATTTTACATTTCTACCAGACCACTGATTAATTGATAGCCCCTGAAATGCCAAACCTTGTGTCCCCCATCTCTTTCCGAGTTTCCTCTGCTCACATCTTAGCCCCTCTCCTACATACAACTCAAGTCACTGGTTGGTTGGGAGGATAGCTGACTTTATTGCCTTCTTCCTTTGTCAGTCAAACTCCTTGTACTGTGCTCTGAGTGTGGGATGTCCATTCTGCTAGTCAGAGGAAAAATACAGCAGCTTGGTACTTTTTAAAAAGGTTATTATTTTTATTTTATATGTATGAATCCATTATCTGCATGTATGTAGGTGCACCCGTGGGTGCTGGAAACCAAACCCAGGTCCTCCGCTAGAGCCGATAGCACTCTTAACTTCTGAGTTATCTCTTTAGCACCAGATATATGACTTGGTTCTTAAAAATGTTTGGCCTCATTGATTTGCTGTTTGGCCTTGAAAGACCCCAACATGGGGAGTCCCTCCTACAAGTCTCGGGATACAGAGATACCCAAATAATCAACCAGAGACCATTCTTGCTGCAAACACATGAGGCATTTATTCGGGGAACCAGTGCACTGGGGTCGTTTCGTAACCACGCAGGGTCAGGGGAGATCGACCCCCAGTGTTCCGAGTAAGGGGTTTTTAAAGCCAAAATCCACAAAAGGGGAAGGGTTTGGGGGTTAAGGGAAGTTGCACTTAGGTTATGGGGCAATGCATTCCTGAGAACCGGGAGTAGCTGCATTCCATAAGATAGGATCAGCTATTTGCAGCAGCTAGCTAGTTCCTGGAATAGTGGTCAGGGGAGGGAGTGGGGAAGGAGGTATAGGCTATAGGGTACGTGATCTAGGGGTGTTTAAGATGGTGGCACTCAGGCCCTACAAAGCAGGATCTCCTAGGGGTGAATAAACAAAATTTTAAGGCAGGACCTTTCAGCCTCTACTCTCTCAGGTCTTTCTATATTTTCAAACCAGGCTCACACACTCTTATGCCTGGCATGGTGATATTTTCTTCTCTCATTACTATGGCAAAATACCAGACAAGCGATTTCAGATGGAAAAATTTCTTTTGGCTGTTGGTCTCCATCACAGAAGGAAAGTATGGTGGAATTCATGATATTATATTCATGGCATCATTAATATGGGTTTGATGTCCCTTCTCATAACAGCAGATCAGAAAGCAGAGATCAAGAACACAAGTGGTCCTCACCCTCAAGGATCACTTCTAAATAGCCCTCCTCCACAAGCAGGTCTCACCTCCTTCAGGTTTTATAACTTCCCCAAACAGCACCAAAAGTTCAAACACACCCACATACTTACATGAATGAACATGTACATACATCACATACACATAGACACACACCATCGCCATACAACCTCTTAACACTCAGTTCACCCTCTTCTTCAGCACTGGAAACTTAGAATTGTATTTAATCTCTATCCCTAACTCAAACGGACATGCACATACTGTAGCCAGCCTTTCAGGCTTATAGTAACAGCAAGATTAGTACAGTAGCATTGAAAGGAAATTAAAATTACCTAGTTCAAAACCTTCTTTGTACAAAGGAGGGCAGAGCTATTTATTACTTCTAACTATAGTTCCATATTTGGGGAGCACTTCATTTATGAATGACTTGTTGTTATGCATTGAAGTCCTGTGTCCTCAAAGGGACCATTCTCTCTCTTCTTTTTTTTTTCCCTCCAGTTCTGAGCACCTGGGGAGTGATTGACCTTTGAGGTGTCATTCTTTATGCAAATGAAAAGAAGCTTCCTCTTGTTCTTATGCAGATAGAAGTGAATAGGTCCCTGGATTCCTGCCTTTTATTACTTTCCTGCTCGGTGGAGAAGCCCTTGTAGTCTCACTTTCCAGTGAAGTACCTCACAGGCCCTTCAGCAATGTTTATAGTTATTAGGCAATCTCGATTTTGCATTCCTAATACATTTTTCTGAGTAAAGTGTTTTTTAATGGCGGAGATTAGATGTGGCTAAAATGATTTGATTAGTGGTTTGTACACTGGATTGAAAATTCTCACAAACATGTTTTTAGTTTTAATGAAAGAAGCTGCTGCATACCAGTAGTCTCTCATAAGAAAGTTACAGGTACAACTGTTAGACCAGAAGCTGCCAGTGGGAACAAATCAGGGCCCGTGTAATCTTTCTCCCCAAAAGACATTGCAGAGGTGGCTGACAGACAACATCTGCTGTAATCTTTCAGTCACCCTTCCCATCCTTCAAACCTAACTGCCCAGAAAGCAGAGGCACCATGACAAGAGGCCTTACTACGGAATATTTATCAATTAGAGGGGTGGGATCTTTCCCCTTCCCACTGATACCTGTAAGAATGAATACTGCCTTGATCAATGGGAAATTTAAACTGCTCTGGTTTCAGATCCTTGTGTTATAGGAACCACGACACAGAGAAAAGGCACTAGAGACTCCAGTGGAAAACCTGGGAAAGATTTCTTTTAATTTATTATTTTTATTTTATGCATGTGAATGTATTGCCAACATGTATGTCAGCACACTCTTGTCATGCAGTGCTCACAGAGTCAGAAAAGGGCATCAGATCACCTGGAACTGGAGTTATGGATGGTTGTCAGCCACCATGTGGATTCTGGGAACCGAACCCAGAGCCAGTGCTCTTAACCACTGAGCCATCTCTCCAATTCCCAAATTGGGAAAGTTTATCCACACCAACAGACTTCAGCAGAGTTTTGTGGACTCAAAAGCATAACTCTTACCTCAAAGAGGATAAGAGATAGTTGGAGTCAAATATGAATGACCACAGCCCAGGAACACAGATTCAAGTTACCCCAAACTCCATATTCCAAAATAGAAGGGCCTTTATGAAGTTATTTAAGCTATCTGATGACATTCGTAGATTTTTGGTTGGTGGGAGCTTATGCTTTGCTACTAAATATCTTTCCAAAAGATTGTATATCTATTAGTCACAGATGTTAGATCAGAAACAGAGGTGGGCTAGGAAACGACTAGTTAGGGGCTAAAAATAGCTTGAGATAATGGTAATTAGGCTGTGGACCTGTGACATTTCAGATTCTCCACAATCAATGTAGCTCTAATCAGTTAACAAGTTTTGCAGAAGAAAATCCCATTTGAAGACACATGATTTTTCTCAAAACATCTATTATTTACAGTTTTCTCCAGAAAATCCTGAACTCTGACTTTTAGTTCTTTCACTATAAAAAGCTGTCCATACATGTATATGAGTGTATTGCCTGCATGTATGTAAGTGCACCTGTGTCATGCCATGTCCAAGGAGGTCAGAAGAGGATGTTGGAGTCCTCTGGAACTGGCATTACAGATGGGTTTTAGCCATCTTGTGTGTGCTAGGAGTCTTCTGCAAGAGCAGTGAGTGAACATAACTGCTGACCCATCTCTCCAGTTCTCATTTCTTGATGGGTACAGCATTGGGGGTTTAGACTATAGCCTACATGTTCTCCATTCTACTTTTACTTTCTCTATCAATATAGTTAACTATTTGGTAAGAAAGACATGATAGCAATTACAGAATGACTACTAGGTGTCTTAAGTAAAGTACAAAAATTAGCCATAAGAAAATAATATCAGACATACAAAGAACACCATTAAATGCACTGGAACGTTTCTTTTCCACTTCTGTATACTATTTACATGTAACTGCTGTATATCATTTTATGTATATTTAGTCATACATCACAGTAATTTTTAAAAAATATTTATTATTTTATTTTATATATATGAATGTATTGCCTGCATGTGTGTAAATGCACCTGTGTCGTGTAGTGCAATGTCCACAGAGGTCAGAAGAGGGCATTGGATCTCTTGGAATTGGAGTTATAGATAGTTGTTAGGTGCCATGTGGGTGCTGGTAATTGAAATCTGGTCTCCTCTGCAAGAGTAGTTAATGTCCTTAACCACTGAGCCATCTCTCCAGCCTTAAAACACAATAATTTACCATGCAAATATTTGTTGTATATAATATATATATAGTATGTATATAGATGCATATATACATGTGACATATTGTTTATGGAATAATAAGAAAAAATTGTGCATGTTCAGTCAGAAAAACATATTAAAATGAATATTTTGTGTTTGAAGTTTGTTGACTCCTTGATGTAGAGCCCAAAGATATGGAAGGTTGACAATGTTTTATTTTAAGAAGTATTCACAAGGCATGGTGGCGTGTGCCTTTAATCCTAGTCCTTGGGAGGCAGAGGTAGGTGGATCTCTATGAGATCGAGGCCACCATTTTTCACATTGTGTCTTCCAGGTTGGCTGGAAATAGGGAGATCTTGTCAAAAAACAAATAACATAGAAACAACAAAAAGGAGGTAATAACAGCAGTATCTCCATTGAGCCGATCCTTATGACAAACTTGTGGGCTAGGCACTAATATTGCTTATTTCATTTTATAGATAAAGAAATTAAGTAGAGGATCATTAAACTTATCAAAGTTTTACTGAGAGACAGATGTGTGTAGTTCATGTCCTATATATTTTATTAATCAAAAGCTCATGAAAATATTTCAGTGTATTTGCAGACGAGGACCCAATGGATGAATATGGAGGAATAAACTACTCAGGTTATCCTATTGCTTGGGGTCAGGGTGTGAATACTGTTGATTCTGGTTCCTAAACTGATATATTTTCCCAGGTTTCAAGACATCTAAATAGTTTAGGCAGGGCTGATTGTGAGCATCCCAGCTACCCCTAGCATTGACTTTTTGGGATGTAGGGTTAATATCCCTATAAACGAGCTCAAAAAGTTTGTGCAGTCTTCTGAGAAGCTGCCAGTAGTGTGATGCAGTCATACTCATGGCTTTGTAGAGGATGACTACTTGGTTTTCTAGAAAGCCAAATGTCATTTCTAATTAATACCTCAAAATAGATTTCACAGCTGCCTGTTCCTGACAGTTACTTCCTCCCTCATGAGTCCTATTCTTCTAGACTCGGAAACATGAGGCTGTAGAGTACGCACTCTTGATTAAAGGGAACTGTGCTGCAGTAAGGATGCCAGTGTTTCTCAAAATACAGCCCACGATGCTGATTGCAAGGTTAATTTCTGAAGACAGAACACTACAACTTTGTTCATAATTATTGGTTCTGTACCATAGTATGATACATTTCTCTTGCAGTTAAATTTGAATTACAAAGGATTATCTTCCAAAGAAAGATTTGAAACAATTAGTCAGCTCAATGTGGCTCTGAAATACGTTTATGTGAATGAAATATGCTTGGCTGAAATGTAGTTGAAGGTCTAGTTAACTGTAAGTTTCTAGGTTCGAGAGACGCAGCAGACAAAGGGATCAGAGACTCTGCTGGGAGCTAAGAGGACTGCTTTATTAAGAGAGGACCAGACGGGACTAGCTTCTCTGCACTGGGGAGTGGAGAAGTGCTAGCCCCTTTGGGGCGATAGCCTCCCCAAAGAGATGGAGGAGACTAGCCCATCTTGGGTCCCGGCTCCGGGGAACCAGGCTGGCCTGCCTGCCTCCAGATCGGGATGGAGAAGCTCCCTCAGGCAGAGTGAGAGAGGCAAACTCTACTGGAGAGCGAGCTCAGCCCAAAAGCCTCTATTCCTCTTGCCCCTTCCTCTTTTATGAGGGGGGTGGTTGGGGTCCCTATGACATCTGATTGATGTTTAAGGTAAACTTCTGACCAGGAATCAGTCCCTTTTTACAGCTGTTTGTATCCTGGGTTGGAAATCTTATCTATTCAAGAAGTTGTAAAAATCAGTTCCTCTCTCAGATCTCAGTGGGCTCTGAGAGCTTGGCTGTAGTCACCAAGAGTTTGTCTGTCCTGGGACTGCTGGGGGTGGGGGGGGGTCCAGTCACGTCTTACATTAACCATTTCAGTCTGTCCTGGGACTGATGGGGGGGGGGGTCCAGTCACATCTTACGTTAACCATTTCAGTCTTTTTGTCCCTCTTTTCCTCTGTGTCCGTGAGACCAGGAATTTCAAAACCTGACACTCTACTTTGACTGATCTCATAGTGAATACACAGCATTGACTTCTGGGGATTTAGGAATAAGAATAGAGAAAATGAATAAAGGGATCAATCAGAGTGAGCCCTGTCTGCAGGCAGTGCGTCTATAAACCATCCCAGGGAACGAGGATTTCTTTAATGACATTTAGAAAAGGAGATTTTTGTCACCCTTTTAAAGTGACTTTCCATAGTATTGGGCCAAAAGTATTCACCTAAAGTGTTTTACAGCTGCAGAACTTGAAAACATATCTGTAAAGATAGAGCCAAAATTAAGTGAGGAATCTTCATCTCTAAGCTATTGATCTCCCACCCTCCAAGGCAGCAACTGAAATGCCTTCTGAGAGCTTGTGAGGGGTGAAGAGCTGGCTTGAGACCTCTTTTTCAACCCACAGGGCAGAGTTTCATTTTTCAAACTGAGTGGTGGAAACATAGCTGTTTCTTCTATTATCTTGAATCCATTCTGTGTGCTTTAAGTATTGTATTTTTGC
This sequence comes from Eospalax fontanierii, assembly GCA_035773235.1. Classification (NCBI taxonomy): domain Eukaryota; kingdom Metazoa; phylum Chordata; class Mammalia; order Rodentia; family Spalacidae; genus Eospalax; species Eospalax fontanierii. Next base: position 43,712,824 of record CM069547.1, on the reverse strand, counting down.
AAACACACACACAAACACACACACACACACGAGATCCTAAGTGGTGATCTCAAGCTCCCTGGGCTTCTCTAGAGTTATTTCAAGGCTTGGACACTCTTTTTTTGTTTGTTTGTTTATCTAGTGTTATAAGGTGCAAATCAGAAGTCACCACACACAAATGAAGGCAAGGTGGAAATTTTATTATGGTCAGGCTGACTCTGAACTCTGGTGTGCGAGTTCAGAGAAGCTGCATGGATTCATTGTAGTATTCAGATTTTGTAAGCATGTACAAGGTGTGTAAAAGTCAGCCTCAAACATATCCAACGCCAAAAACCCCACCTGAGCCCACAGAAGTAGATGTTTGCATTTTAGCCGCTGCCTTTGTTTCTGACTTAGACATCATGTGGTATTATATCTGATCTTGAAGACCATGAGAAAATGTCAAACACAGAGTTCCCTTTAAGTTTAGCTTGCTCAGAAACAGGATGACACTACTGTAAAGTGGGGTCTTCATGATTTGGTTAGAGTCCATTACCCACAGATGCAGATGTGGTCATTAACAATGGCTGTTTGCTTAAGATGTTTATACAAGATTAGAGACCCTTCTTTCACACAAGATTAGATGGTCTGGAGTTCTAGTTCTCACATGGTCTGATGGGAAGCAAGGGTAATGGAGCAGTTGCCTAACACTTGTCAGAAGTTCAACTTCATTTGCTTTGGAGTAATTCAAGATGGTTGATTGCCATCATTTATAGTGTGGGTGAGCTAGGACATAAAATTCTCACTACAATGCTTGATATATTCTAAGGCCTGGTAAATTCTGGTTGGCTTATTACCTTCTTTCCTTGCAGAAGGCCCTGACCTTAGACAAGGAACTACTGGCAACTGATCACTGCTGGGTGAGTTAGAGTTGGTCGTTTTTAGGAGTGACACTAGATAGGCTTCAGTGAATGGAACTTACACATCTTAGGACACACACAGTAGATGATAACTCCTGTGTCAACTGTTCTTTTCCCAAATCCAAGACTCTTTCATATCCCATTTCTCCTTCCTTCTAGACATAAGTCAGTGCAGGGTAAAATACACACACACACACACAAATAGCACCCAACAAAGTTTGTGTCTTCCTCCCTTTATCTCCTCCCTGCTTCTCTGCCTCTCTTCTTGCTTCTGGTTTGCTTTCTCTCTTGTATTTCTTCCTAAAAAATTTATATATTCTGGCAGCAGAGCTAAACACTGCTCTTTACAATGTTTGTTCCCAAAGTAAAGAACTGTATTTGATGATAGCTAAAGGATGTATAATTTCCATTCTCTTTTACTAGTATATTCAATTCACATAAGTTATTTGCCTGAAACATTCAATATTTTCCAAGTTAAGACTGATCAAAGATTCAATCAAATGTAAACTTAAAATGAACTGATATTTTCTGGACCTCAGTTCACTTTAACAAATTTTAATGGCCAATGTTGGGAGACAGAGAGGAAAGAAGTTCGAATGATTAAATGTCATGATGAAATATGGGCAGCTTGTAGATGTGGCTAGTGTCTCAGCCTCGTTTAAGGTTGTCCTGGACTAATTCACTTCATATATACTGGATGCAAAATTTATCATTCAGAAAAATAAGCTGGTGATATTGAAGGCACATTGCATGGTTTCCTTTGATCAGAGACTGGAGAAAATGTCTTTAAAGAGCCAAATATTTTAAGCCGTGAGAATCTATGTATATAATATCTATATCATATATATATATATAATATAGTTACACATTCACATATTTCTCTTTTTTTTCTTCCTTTTTCATGTTTCTTCTAAACTCTTCAGCATGATAAAATCCATTCTTAGCTTAAGAACGAACCCAGGGGATGTTGCATGCTGACCTCTCTTCTAGGATTCATTTTCTTCATGATTCTTTCTCCTCTACTTGGCTAATGTGGGCCTCATTCAGTCTTTCATATCACTACAGAAAGTGCATATTAGGAAAGTAGCTCTTGGAATCCTGAAATATATCAGTAGCTAACTTCTTTGATCTAAGACAAGTGTAAGAAACTTTTACCTGCAAATGCCTTGTTTCCAGACCTGAATAAATGCATAATTATACTTGTGGCCATGAGCATCTTACTCTAAACAAGTTTCGCATTAGATGGGAAAGTAAAACTTTGAGAGCCGTGAAGAATAATTTCTAAGCAGTAAACATTAAAGGCTGAGGCCAATGCCGGACAGTAAATATGAATATAAATGTTGGAACCCGTTTGGAAAAAATAAGCCAAAATATTAAATGAAATGAAGATGTGGGGAGAAGGTGGGTAAGAGCGTAAAGGTGTTTATTAGCTATAAACATTCTAGGAACTGGGTTGATCTTACCAGTTTTACAAACTAACAAGTTACAGAACTCCTTTTCTATACATATAGGTAGAAGACACACAATTTGAGTGTCAGAGACAAAAGACAAAAGACTTGTTATTGACAGTGAAACCAGTTTCTGGAGATTCATTTAAGTTTGTTTGGGTTTGGACAGGTTCACAGTACTCTCATTAGGGGGTCATGGTAAAGTTTTTATCATGGATGTGTGCATATGCTTTGATTGTGGTCTGTCCTGTAGGAGAGGGACAGTAAGCTTGAGGGATTCTCCATTTTGATGGGCAATAGAATCAAACTGGATATATGTGCAAGGGGAGACATTACCTCATCCTTCAAGTTTGCTCTTTGCAAATACAACCCTGAGAAACATTTAAATGACGGGTTGTCAAGGTCTCATGTTCTTTGTGAATCAGTAAGAACATTGACAGATGCTCAGGGCCCACTGAAGACTGAACAATTTCTTGGCATTTCAAATCTTCTCATGCCATAGCTCATCTTAAACACCATTTGAACTGATAAAGCTCATTAGCCTGTGTGTCACCAAAGTCTGTTTGTACTACTTTATTCTTGTGCTACTGATCTATATCAAATCACCAGAAATTTTATAGTTTTCTAATGTCCTCTAAGGAGTCAAACTTCTTTGGTTATTTCTAAAGTCCAATAAATTATTATTGTTTGCAATCAAAATTTAATATTCCCTTAAAATATTGTTATTTTTATGATCCAAAACAATAGACCTGATTTGAATAAGTGGATTTATTTTGGAAATATTGCTAGGATCATTATTCAGGACAGGCTCAGCAGGCCAGGAGAGTATAGATGGACAAAAGATGGGAACATTACCAAGGAAACAACTGACCCATGTGAGATACTCAGATTAAGGTAGTCTGGGACTTTGGAGAGCTAATTTTAACTGGTATTTTATATATATATATATATATATATATATATATATATATATATATATATATAACCTGAGTTGTGAGAAACACAGAAATTAGAGGACATTCTCTCAATAGTTCCAATCACCCTTGAGGTTACTTAATTTTATTTAAAAAAAAAATTGACACAGGTCTTGGTCTACAATCCAGGATCCTCCTATATCAGTCTCCCAGGACATCTAACTCCATGCCCTGCTTGAGGCTATTTAAAACATTTTTTTATTTATCGTTTTGTGCATGTGAATTCAGGTACCTGTAGAAGCCAAAGTTGTCCAATCCCCCAGTACCTGAGGTTACAGTCAGTTATGAGCTACTTGATGTGGTTGTTAGGAATTGAACTCATGTCTTCAGGAAAAGCAGCAGGTACTCTTAACTGCTAAGGCATCTCTCTAGCCCTTGAGGTTATTTTTGCTTAAGGGGAAGTTGTTGATATTTTCTAGCTACTACTAGGCAAAAGCCTTAGGATACTGGAAGGATGTCAGTTACATGTCATCTCTATGCACTGCAATATTAAGACCTGAGGGACATGAGTGAATAGATTGAGCACCGTCTACAAAGTTTTAAAACTCACTACTTTTATTTCTTTGTAGCCACCAAAGGTTTTTAAACCTTCAAGCAGCCCTCCTCCGATCTCCCTGACTCACAAGCATGAATTATTTTAAGGATACAGTATTCTGAAGAAGAAATTTATATTAGTGAATGCAGACATCAGGCTTAGAAAGCTCAGATGAGACCAGCTTCCATATGGCTTCAGTTTAATTGGAACCATCTAATTAGCTATGGACAAAGGGATAATACTGTCTTTATTTAACATGTCTAGTCCTTGGTGTGGTGACTCACATCTGCAATCCTAGAATTTGGGAGGCTGATATAAGAGGGTCACGTCACTATGTGTGTGGGCTCTACTGTGAGTTCCATGTCAGACTGTGCCACACAGTGAGATGCTATCTCAAAAAAAGCAAAGGCAGCCAGAGAGTAAACAAACAAAAAAACTATGCTAAACCAAACAAAAAATCAAATCAAAACAAATGTTCAGCACATCTACCTTCAAAAAAGAGCAACCTGGAACTTCTATGGTTTTAGAAAAATTGAGTATAGTGCTTCTCTCTGATAGAAGATCATAGTGGTGTTTTCAATATGTCCGGAAAGTCTCCTGCATAATTGGGAATCTCAGAAACAATGACAGTATTCGTGATTTCAAAAATAAACATGAAAAGGAATTTATTTCTTTGCATGAGCCTTTGGCAACATCACTTAAAGTGCCAAATGTTGATTTTTCAGGAAAGTGAAGAATAGACTTAACTAAATAAATGGTTCGTGTAGCAAGAAGAAAGTGGTAGAAAACCTATGTCCTGTGATTCCAAGTATCTTTGAAACAGCGCTGGGAATGTCAAGCCTCATTAGTGTATTTGCTTAAGTGGAAATAAACTGAGAGGCACTGCAGAGTCAGAAGGAGAAGTTCAGAGACACATGAAGAAATCCATCCTGGGGAAAATCATTTCAAAAAGAGGTTTGCCATTTGCCCACAAAAATAAAACAATGTAGCAAAATTCCCCATTGGTCTTTCCATTCTAAAGACTCAGTTGTTCTATTCTCTGCTTAGGCATTGGCTTGGCTTTCTGATTTCTTTTCCTTAAAAACTTATTTATTCTGTATTAATGAGCTTTCTGGGTGTTTAGTATGTCTTATCAATGTGATCATTAGGAAACTCAAGAAAAGACAATTTTAGATGTTTTTCTAAATAACTTCATGTTTTTCACTTGTGATCTTTACCTACTGACTAGAAGGCAGGATGAAGAATTAGGTTATAAGAGAGAAAGTTCTAAGCAATGTCAATACAGCAACGAATGAAAAAGACCATCCTTGTTCAAAGATCCTTCTATTTTACTTTGCTTAAGAATAACTAAACAGCTAACAAAGACCCAAATAAAATAAAAGTGTTTTAGTTACTCAGGGAGAAGAAAAATAGATAATAGGCTAAAGAATTTGGGTGTGTGTGTGGGGGGGGGGGGTTATGTTAATTAAGAGGACAAAATAGCTTTCTCTCAAAAGGCAAGGTAAAAGACAGACCTGAGGAAGCCAACTCCATTATGATTTGGGAAATAAACTTTCCAGGCACAATATTCAAGCAAGAATAAAAGCACTGTGGTTGGAATAAACCACACATTACCAAACAAAAGAAAAGAAGCTGCTTTGTCAGTGGTAAACCATGGAGAAAGGGATAAGAGAGGTGTCAGGAGGCCACATAGGAATGGACCTGCAGACTTGTTAGGGGAGAGGCCATCCTGACCTGTCTGATGTATGTCTTCCCGGGATCATTCATCCCACCTTCTCATCAGTGCAGACTGTCTTCACATTGGGAAATAAAGGAAGGAAAGAAGGAGATTAATGAAGCAAACAAGGTGCTGACGTCATAAGATGTCTCCAGTAGAAGAGAAACGAAACAAAAGCTGCATATTTTTATCTTTTTTGGTTAAGGTAGTATGTAAAGCAAGGGAAAATATGGATTGAATTTATGACCCACATCTTCCAACAACCAATCTAATGACCATTCTACTGAAGCTCTGTGATAACATAATTTATGTATTTACATAATAAAAGAGTAGGGCTCAAAGGGACACATATGTAAGGACTTTGGCTTTTGTCCTAGAGGCATATCACTCTCAAACTTTAGTTAGACTGAAAGGATAGCTGCTTAAATGCAACCTAGGACCAAGTTCAACTATATTCATGAGCATATAGGAAAACATCAGTAATGAGCAGAGACTCCTAGTTGCCAAAGAGATCAAGAAGCACAAAGCTAATTGCTCAGCAACCCCCTTCCCATGCGATCACTTGGCACAAGCTGATGTCCTCGCATGGCCTTTGGAAGCAGAGAATGGAGGGATTCTTTTGACTGGCTCCATTTACATGTTTGAGTTCTCTGTGAACACAGTTTCGGATGTGTGCGAAAATGAAGTCGCATTTCATTAAAAATAATGAAAAGGGCAGTGGAGGCAGGATTTCCATTGTGGCGTGAGGGAGCTGTGCTGCATTTGATCGCAGTGGCTCCCTTTCATTAGCGATGCAGTATTTTCTTTGCAGTGTGAAAAATAAAATATAATTGGTACTTTCTAGATGTACCAAAAGGTAGAGAAAAAAAATTAGCCTTTTCCATAACTTTTTGGGAAAGTGGGATTTTTTTGTTGTTATCAGTATAATAAAAAAATGCATTTTCTTTTCTTATCCAGCCCACACTTACAATACGAGCATTTTGCCAGAAGCTTTTCAAGGCTCTTACTTCTAACTCGATTTTTATTAATGTTTGGTAAAAATAAGAATTGGTAGCTTATATCTTTTTATTACAAATATCCTTCAATTTAGGATATGCCCTGGGAATTTTGATGCTGTGGGTAAGAGATTGCTAAATAATCATCACAATTGGATCTGACAAAACCATTTGATAGTGTTCAGTGTTCCAGGGCTCAATAGTGTATTTTTCCCCCAGCAAGTTCTTTGCATGTCTGGTCTGCTTTTCTTGATTTGAGTAATTATGCTTCTATAGCTAAGTTAGGAAGATTGTTCAGCCAAAAACTCATGACTGTATTTTTGCAGTCCTGAAAATTGCTTTTCAGAAGCAATTTGAAACACATGCTACAGGCCTCATGAAAACCATGTATATTACTGAAAATTATATTTTGGACAGTAATTTCCATGACTTTTAGCATTTGAAAAGACTGAAAGACAATCTAGAGACAAAGGAGTAAATAGGATCTGACTATTCTTTCAAAGGTTGCTATCACATGGAGTCTCCCACAGGTTTATTGTCACCAAACCCCACAGGGTCTCAATATGTTCTTTCTCTAGATATCTATCTATGCAAACTCAGTTATAGCAAGGAAAGAGGCTGGACACTCCAAGCACCAGAAAGTAGGAAAAAAGTCAAAGTAGAAAATGTACAAACTATAAACATTGAGCTCGGCACTCAAAGCACCTTACTCTGAAGTAAGGTGCTTTATCTTGAATTACTTGGGCTTCATTATACCTTCAATTTGTGAGAAAAATTATCATGCAAAGATGGTTCCCACGGCTGCTGAGATGAGCAAGTTAGGGTCCCTGTCATTGAGCTTGATGACCTGAATTCTATCCCTGGCATTTGCATGGCGACAGGAGATAAGCAAGTCTTGCAGTTTGTCCCCTGAGCCCCACCTGCCCAACATGGCATGTACTTGCATGTATACCTCACACGCACAGTCACACTCACATGTGCGCTAACAGTCATGTAAGTAATATATAACTATAATTTTAAAAGGATGGATCCTGGTATTTCAATTGCTTTTTAGTAGTCACGCCCTTGGGAGAATCATTTTATACCCATAATTTTTGAAAATAACAGGTGTTAAGAGGATTGGTTTAGCTATACCTTAATCTTCTATTCCAGCTTTCCTCCAACCAAATCAAAAGTTTCTTTTAGTAGCCTTAACAATATGCAAATCCTTTCTAGCGACTGCTGTGGAAAACATACAGTCATGGGGGATCAATCAAATATGTCTTCCTTATGATTGGAACATTTCTTCAGGACGATTGCTTGTCTGTGAGATAACTGAAGAAGTAAGCTATAAACAATTTCTGAAGTTATATGGATGCGTAGTTTATTTATGGAAAGTTAAAAATCAAGTTTTGGTTCTTGAATGTGGTAGGCGGTGTCCATAGAGCAATAGAGACAGAGATACAGTTCAGAGGGTTAGAATGTGAGATCCACACAGCTAGACTGGAAAAGGGAAGGCAAGATTCAAGAAATAAGTGATATCAACAAGGGCAGAGAGGCAGAGTCGTGAACATCACCAGGAAGCATAGTTTATACCAGATGTTCTCAAAGTTGGTATAGATCAGTCTTGCCTGGAGTGCTTGTGTATCCCAAGACTTTTGGTTTGATATAATCTCAGATTTAGGTGGTCTGACTTACACTGAATTGCACTTAGCTTCTGTATATCTAATCAGCTTTAAGATTTTTCTGGTGTTGTCAGCCTGATGATTGTGCTTTAAGGACCAGTGGCTGAGGCCACACTGCTATTTGTGGTGCACGTGCATCTCAGCAGAAGCATGGTGAGCAACGTGTGCATTCTTTTCCCTCAGCTGCCTAGCTTATGTGATTCTTGCATCTGCCTTTACTCACGAGCACCCATGGTTTTCAGCTGCAGGTATGATTCCTGATTTCTGTTGCTTAAATAACAGTGATTTGTTCCTTACAGGCAGTCTCGGTAGAATGCTCCATATATTAAGACATTTGCCCTTTAGTTGCCAGTCACATGTTCCAAAAGTAGTTCTGAAATGCTTCTAAGCCCATTCGTAGATAAATTATTATTATTTATTTTGACGAGAGCTGGAGAAATGGCTCAATAGTTTAAGAGTGAGTACTGGCTGCTGTTGCAGAAGACCTGGGTTCAATTACCAGAACCCACATGGTGGATAACTACTCTCTATAGCTCCAATCCCAGAGGATTTGACCCCCTCGTCTGGCCTCCATGGGCTCTGCACAATACATGTGTATTTGCATAGAAGCAGGCAAGATATTCATACACATAAAATTAACTAACTAAATAACTAAATAAATAGATAAATAAATAAATTTTTTAAAAAAGGTCTTACCCTTTAGTCCAGGTAGAGGACTCACTAGGTAACCTAGGCTGGCTTCAAACAAGGTAGCCTTGTGTCTCAGAGTATTAAGATTATAGTCATGAGCTACCATGACTAGCTTGAAATATATTTATTCTTAAATTGAATTGGGTTAAAGGCCTTATTTGACCTTAATCAGAGGCAGAAGGCTGGAAAAATGTTATTTAGGGAAGAGTTTAGAATGACTTTTTTTTTCTGAGGTCTCTTAAATCTTCCCAGGACTCTGAGTTTATTTTCTGTTGTACAGAGCTATGGTTTAGTAACTTCCTCTGAATTGAAGCATCTAAGAAAGTAAAAAACAAAGCAAAACAAAAAACAACTTTTAAGTCTCAGGAATTCCAGAAACTTACAAGACACACACCCCTCTCCTCAGGTTATATGACGGTAATAACTGTTGAAGAGGACTCATCTAAGGAGATGCTTGGAATCTGTGCAGAGAGCTCGTCTTACTGAATTGTCACCTAAGCAAGGTTGGGATTTTTGGTGATGCTTTGGCCTTTGTGTCATTCATGTTCTTAGGAAACTCCTCACGCATGCTCTTGATAAGTAACTCAATAAATTTCTCAAGGCAGATGAAGGCAACCTGAAGGCACCTACCTCACACCTTCAAGAAAGAGCCTACTGTGGTCTAAAGTAGCCACCAACAGCCTACCAGGCTGAGCCTCTGCCTCAGCACGCATGACTAGGCTCTCCTGTTCCAGCTGCTCTGAGTCAATGGCCCAAGGAAGTGAGCAGAATCATTTCTGCCTGGTGTGAGCTTTCTGCAATAGGGAATTTGGGGCCAGGTTCAGAGCTTGTTTGGCTGAGACTTCCTCAAACCCGTTTCTTGTACAATTATCCTCAATCTCCCTTCTTGCTACAACGGTCGGCCCCTATCCCAGACTGTAGCCTTTGCCTGACTAAGCTTACTTCTGCTCTACTTTTACAGAAGCTCAATAAATATAAATCATTTGATTCTCCTACTCTCTTTTAGTACCTTGACAACTGACACCATGACTCTTCTGCCCTTCTAGATTCAGAGTCAGCACTCTTACCCAGGTCATTGTCGAGTCTGTGACTTCCATTGTCAAGCCCTGAACAACGCTCTTTCCTCTACACACAATGAGACTTCTAAGTCCTTTTGTAGTTAAAGGGACACCACTGAAAGCCCCCCTGGCAGGTGTGTGGAAAGAGATATCTGAGGCAGAAAATGCCAGTGGTGATCCCAGTTCTCCACCACAGGTGTTAAATGAATCTCTCTGCACTTACCCTAACAGTGACATACAGAAATGAGTGCAGGTGCTTCTGATTGTGGCATTTATTGGTGAACACTAATACTGTATACCTAGTGGGTTCAGAGGCAGCAAATACCCTGCACCCTCAGGCAAGTCCAAAGCATCAAAGATGCTTCCTTTTTTCATATCTGAGAATCTCACTTTGGAAGACCATAAAATTATTTATTAGGTTATTTAGTGCCTGAATTGTGCCATTTTCAAAAACTAAAAATGTTTTTAGTTTGTATGTAATGAGTAGTGTCTGAGATATGTAGTGAATATGCATAGCTAATGTCTATGCCTCTTTGCTTTTTAATTTTCAAGCTTTTCTTTCCTGCTTTCCCCCTACGGTTGTGAGCCTGTGATATAATGCAAATGAAACAACGTTGGAAACCATAAATCTCTACAATGGGCTTGTAGCTAAAGCAGAGGTGGCCGGCCCTTCCCATCACCTGACTTTAGAGAAAAGATAGTAAAGCACATAGCTTGGACACTTTTCTGTATCAAATTGCCCTTAGAAAACATCTCTTTAATGTAAATGGTTCCATTTACTCTTGCTCAACCCAACGTCATCATGGTGAGTTTTAGCCTAGAGAGTGCTGATTACCACTGTAGCTTTCCTTACACTCAAGCCTTGAAATTTAAAAGCATGACAAGTTCTGATGGAAGTATTATACACAGTAAAGGTTAATGCATTCAGTTCCTCTTTAATTGAAAATTCCTCAAGGAGCAAGTGATCTTTTGAGGGAGAGAAAAGGGAAGTGGAGGAAGACGCTTGTGCGAGGGGTGACGTACTTCCCCTCTGACTTACCCCAAACTCCAAACTGTCCTTAAGTATCTTATAATATCCACAGTAGTATATGAATAGTCTACATTCAACAATCTTCTTGGCAGTTATTTTCTTTCCCCGAGACCTGTGGTCTGGGTTGCACCTTACGTAGATACACATCTCAGTCTTGATCCCATCTCCTGTTGGCCACCTACAGCACTGGAGACAGCTAGAATTATGTTATTGAAAATAAGATGGTAATTGAGCAGGACTGTCAAGATGACATTTCAGTAATATCCTCTATGGAGTAAATTTGACTTTGCCAATTTCTTCTTTCTCCTTGTCATTTCCTTGTCAGATAGTAAATACCGTAATGTGGGTGGGTGAGGGACAGGGACAAGAAATTAAAAGGGGTTGGAGAATACTTTACACTTACCTAATAAAGAGGAAATAAATATTTTAAAGACCAGACACATGGAAACTTCTAGGAAAAGAGTAAGGAAATTCTGAATAGAGCTCCGGAAGCACAGGAAATAACAGTTATTGACAAATTAATTTCAAAACAGTAAAAAAGCTTCCACATAGCAAAGAAAACCATTAATTAATGGTAGAGGCCTACAGAATGACTGAAAACCTTTGCCAGATACACAAACTTCTGTCTGTATACAAAAAAAAACTCCCACAAAATCACAAATAGCTAAGGATCCTTAGATTAAGTTATTTGCCCTCTCCTCTGATCTCTCTCACACTTAACCTCCTTCCCTATTAGTCCCTTTGCTAATTAACTCTAAGGAAGTTTGAAAAATCTGCATTGAAATGTGCTATTTTATAAGTTTCACACACACACACACACACACACACACACACACACACACACATCCAAGCAGCCATAAGTTGGCGAGTGAAAAGCCGAGTGTCAGATGTGAGTTACCTGCTCTTACTTTGTTGGTCAGAGCTGTCCTGCCCACAACCAACACAGTACAGATTATTCCCATTGCTCTAAGTGCCTACCGGAACTTGATGTTAGGACCCTATTGATGAAGACATCACATACATTGGTCATAAGACATGGAAAGATCAAATTAACACTGATCAAGAAACATTCTCTCTGCTACCTAACTCCCATAAGACTGGAAGGTACTATGAAGCTACTGAGGAAAAAGCCATCAATAGTCTTACCCAGCTGTGAACTTTGTGAACTGCAATAATGATCAGGGTTGGCAAGAAAGGTTCATGAGTGCAGTAGTGGCTTGAAAGTTTGGGGGTAACCAGTTGCTTTATGACTAGATTGAAGGCCACTCCACAGGAAGAAACATGCCTGGTGCTGTAAATCTGGCTAAGAATGGATAGTTGGGGCACTCACAGGCCCTAGAGGTGAACTTACTACTATTATTTTGCTAAACGGACCTAGTATCAAACTGCCTTTTAAATTCATATCTCTCTATAGGCAGATTAATGAAGGTCACAGATTTCATCAGAGAAGTGACTGGATATTTATCACAAACACTTCATGTGGTCTAGCTACTCTCCTTCACCAGAGCCTCCTGGCTTATAAGCACATTCAGTTCTAACTTTGACTTGAAAATTTCTCTTTATTGTGTATATTCTGTAGCACAGAAATGGAAGAATATGAAGAATATCATAATTATCTTCTAGGTTTTGGTAGAAATAGATAGCACTCTGAGTTCTCATTCAATCAGGAAATTCCTCTTCTTACTCTCCTCAAAATATAAACAATATAAAGGCAAATGTTTATTCATCATCCTTCCTAATTATAGCAATTGCTGAGTATTTGATAATCAACTAAAACAAGGTTATATATTTATTCACAGACCATGAAGCCTTCCCTGGTAGGCAACACACGAATCAAGTGTCAGAGACTCTGTAAGCAGTCTAAACCTACTCTTCAATCATTCATACTTCTGTGTGATTCTGGCCTCATGAACGTGGTCTGGGGTTCAAAATTGCCTTTAATGAATAGATTGTGAAAAAGAAGGCTCAGGATTATCACCAGCTAACTCCCATTGTTACACTCTTGATTTTGCTCTTGATTGAAATTTCTTGTGAGAAGAATCATAGGCTTGGCTGAACCTATTGGTTTGGATGATTCATAATTATTTCATTACTGAAATCACTTTGGTACTGAATTGTTTGCTTCATTACTGCTGTGAAGAGAAAAGTTTTACCTTATGTTTATTCTTTCAAGCTTCTGTGATATACTTTCATTGGCACATGTCTGTATGTAGGGTGTGCATGCATATGTGTGTGTGAGTATGCATGTTTCCATGTAGTAGCACATGTGTGAGCAGGCGCATGTGTATGTGTGTGTATGTGTGTGTGTGTGTGTGCACATGCGCGTGTGGAGGTTAGAGGCTGATGTCGAACTACTTTCAGGGGTCTTCTGTCTGTGCCCCACCGTGACATATTCGCACTACAAGTGCCCACTTGAATTTCATATGTGTGCTGGGGAGCCAGACTCCTGTCCTCATTCTTGTGCACTAAGTGCTTTACCCAGAAAACCATTTCATCAGCCTGTGTATTATAGTCTTAATCATTTCAGTTGCCGATAATTCTCAGTCACTAGTGAAACAGCACAGTGGGTCTTTGGGACTTTAAACTTTCTAAGTCATCTTAAATTAAGGAATAAGAAGGGGCAGTCCTGAACAGTGTCGACAGAAGCTCCTCTGGGTCCTGGGCTGTTAGCCTCGCAAATGCGACACGTGGTGTCTGGTTTCAGAATTCCTAGTCTTATTTCTTGGCTCAGGTACTTGCTTACTCCCATCCTCCTGCCCCCAGGTATTGTCCTGATCAAATGCCACTTCTCCCTATAACACTGAATATTTATCCACAACTTTTTTCGAGGGGAGGGACATTTTGAGACAGTCTCCCTTTGTCACCAGCTGACCTGGAACTCACTGTGATCCCACAATGATCTGCCTGCTTCTGCCTCCTGAGTGTTGGAATTTATCTATTGATATATTTAAGAAATTAATTTATTTGGTATTAATTTAAAACATATTTATTGCATTCCTTCTTTATGTCAGGCATTGTATAGGATATACAGAGTTAATATTACTTCGTAGTTTTGCATGGTCTGCTGCTTCCAAACATGAGCTCCTATATTCCATCCCTAGAGTCTACTTTAAAGATAAAAGCTTTGAATGATGGCATGTTCTTCTAATCTCAGTGTTAGAGAGTCTGAGACAGGCTTATCTCAGGTGCTCTCTGGTCAGCTCACCTAGACTACTTGTAAAACTCCATGGCAGTGAGACCCTGTCTCAAAGACAAGCTGAATGCCACCAGAGGACATCTGAGGTTGAACTCTGGCCTCCATACATACTTGCACAAATGTGCATGTGCACTTGCACACATACATGTACCTCCCCAAGCATGTACATCCCCCACACATACAGACATAGATCCCTATGCACACATACACATGAATAAACCAAAAGAAGACTTTTTAATGAAAAAAAACTGTCCCAACATGTAAAGTTAAAAATTATTGAATATACTTCAATGTTGAAATATTTTTCAATTGTAAAAACAATAATGATATTCTTTATAAATTTCCTGAAAGTTATTCTTTCAAAAAGTTTGAGAACAGAGTATGCTAATTGAAAATAAAACACACATACTTTAAACTTGTTAGTAGAGAAAATTGAGTGTGATAAGGAAAACTGGTTATTGGATTTCAACAATAATAATAATTTGCATACATAATAGATGAGTTTACAAAATGAAGCTATTGAAATGAGTCAATGTCCTGATTTTTTCAACTTGATACTTCATATTCTTTGTGAGGCACATTTTTAGTTGTATAGCCATTGAAATCAAGCACCACAATATGCCGGACTTGCAATCAACTCTTCCACTTTGAAATAATCTAAAGACTCAAATGAAATTTTCCTGAAAAAATAAATTATATTTGACCAGATAATTATCTTCATTGTACACATATAGATTATATTCCGTTATAATCAGGTTTTAGTGTTAACAAGGAAGCCAGTAGCTAAAATGCTTATTTTATTTTTGAATTCTTTAAAATTTCTATATGAGGCAATAACTTTAGTACATGGGATCATTCTACAGCACAATTAAAGTTTATAAATCAATATACACATTTTGTTGAGGGTGAACATGGTTATTTCATAATAGACCTACATAATTAAACACAGTTATTTCATAAAAAGGCCTACATAATAAAAAGATTAGCATTCAAGTCAAGAGTCGTCATGCATACTTTTAATCCTAGCATTCCAGACAGGTCTGCATAGAGAGCGCCAGGTCAGTCAGAGATACACATTAATACACTGTCTTAAGAAAGTTAAACCAAATCAACCAATAAGGTAAATAAATAAAAGTGTTTGAATTTTCCTGTGGTGAACGGTAATTAGCTGTATTTTCTACAAAGGACCTTTATAAATCATAATATTTTATCAATGACATCTTATGAGTGACCTCACCTTCCTTTTGAAAGGTTTTAATATATATAGTTAGGTATATTTAAAAAAGAACAATTGGGCTGGAGAGATGGCTCAGCAGTTAGGAGCACTGAGTGCTCTTACAGAGGACCCGGGTTCAACAACCAGTACCCACATGGCAGCAAACTGCCCATAACTTCAGTTCCAGGGAAGCTGATGCTTTCTCCTGACCTCCACTCAGGGATTGCATGAAATGGGTGCACTTACATACATGCTGACAATGCACTCATACACGTAAAATAATAACAGCAATAATAATAATAATAGTCATAATAATAATAGTAATGCTTTTTTTAAAATTAACGATTTTCCCTGGACCCACCATCTCAAACAAAATCCAGGACTTGCATTGAATTATTTGCCTTCTATTTACCAGCACCACCCTCCTACAGGGCACATAGCTTGAATCTAGTATTCATTATTCCTTTTTGAAAATACTCCTTTATACTTTAATTGTATATATACTTTTTATTCAAAACTTAACTTTTTATTTATTTTTAATATTAGAATGAGGTTATCATATGTAGGTGCTATTCAGAGAGTATATTTACATCTCTTAATTTTTTCGTAGGAAAATTAGTATCATTGCTTGTTGTGCCTCATTCATTTTGAATGTGAAAACACATTGTATAAGCTGAACCACTAAAGTATGTTATGTGTTCATCCTGTCCCCCACTGGCAGACATTTAGACCACTTGAAAATCCAAGGTCCAAAGTCTCTTCTGAGAGTCAAGGAAATTTTTAAACTGTAAGTTTCAGTAAAATAAAAATGCAAATTTTATGCTTTTAACACGCAGTGGCACAGAACACACATTCCCATTCCAAAGGGGAGGAATTGAGGAATGGTGGGAAAGTGCCAGATCCAAACAGGACCCAAAACAGCTGGACAGTCACCAAATCCTGCCACTCCGTGTTCAGTGTCTTGGACTTTAGTTCCAAAGGGCTAAGCTGGCTCCGTTCCTCCCGCTTTGCTGCCATCACAGTCATCACTCTCTTGGACTGGTACCACATCTTGTACATGGCCCTGGCATCTCTAGCATCATGCATTTTCCACTACAAATGAGGCCTGATATTTACAGCTTCACAAACATGTTTTTTCAGAACCTGTTGACCTCTGAAGGCTTTTTTGTGCCAGGGACTCCCCAGCCATACACTGCCTGGCCCTCCTGGCTCTCCGAAATGAGGAGGAAGGGTCAGTAGGTGGCTTCTTTACTTCTCCTCACTCTGGCATTTCTCTTGACACTGCCAAGTTTGGCTGGCGTGTTGCATGGAACTTGGCCCTTCCATCTACATTACTAGCGGTATTTGTATGCTGTGGTTTTCTATGAGCAGAAACTCTAGACTCTTTCACAAGTTGGAAGCTTAACTGGGTGTGATCTTGCACTGAACATCTTTCCATTGCTCAGTGCAAATCAAGAGTTCTCTTATTGATGGCTCTAATCCCCCTAAAAATGGCAGTCTCTCCTTGAGGACATTACCTGTCTGCTTGGCCCCAACTCTAATATTCTTAGTGATTTCTTTCCATGTTGCATACTTTGTATTTATTTCTGTCCCATCTGCTCTCTGACGTTGTAGACATGCCTAACAGTCACCGTTAATAACTATGTCACAGATTCAGTATTAGGCTGGCTGGATATTTCCTTTTCCAAAGAAATTAGTCCATCAATTTTTAACTTAGCCTCAGGGAAGTTCTTAGAGTGAGTGTAATTGGCAGCCAAATTCTTTGCCAGCAAAATCCCAGTTGATGTTTAAGACCTTGTTTCAAACTAGAACTACATTGCTCTCAGTACTGATTTCTTCCAGACTCCTAGAATGGCCCTTGAAGAGAGCTTATAGCATTCAGCCACTGTTCTAATCTAAGCTCACAGCCTTCCACATTGCTTCCTAAACCAGTATAGTAAGTTTCTTCACAGCAACACAAGTAAAACTTCATGATAAAGGACACAACATGTAGAGGGAAGAACTTAGTTGACTCATGGTTCAAGAGGGATAAGAGTCTGTCACAGCATGGGGAGGAAGGGGATGACAAGAGGCACTGGAGCTGAACGAAGAGCACTCACATCAAAAGAGCACAGCAAACAGAGCAAAACTGAGAACCAGGGCAGGGTAAGAACTCTCAAAACTCTCCCATAGTGACGTGCTTTCTACAGCAAGGCCTCGCCTCCTAAACCTCCACAAACAGTGCCACAATCTGGGAACATATACTGAAATTCTTGGAGACTATTGGTGGACATTTCTTTCCAACTATCATAGCTATCAATAGTTGTATACTGAAATTCAGAAAGATTTTCAAGAATTATTCCTTGGTTGGGCTGGAGAGATGGTTCGACAGTTAAGCTCTCATACTGTTCTTCCAGAGGACACAAGTTTAATATCCAGAACCAACACATGGCAGCTCACAACCACCCATAAATCCAGCAACAAGGGTACTAATGTCTCTAGCCTCCATGGGCACAAAATTCACTTGCACACAGATCCACACACAAATACATACATATAAAATAAATCTTAAAACATAAGAAGGATCCTCTTGTTATCACAGCCAATGAGACAAATCCTTTAAGACCATATTTCTAATAAAATTTCTAGGAAGACCACTGTACTGAAGCAGAATACAGTGTGATATACACTATATTATTCTATTATATACAATATACTAGCATACATCCTTCAGTTTAAGGATGTGTCTGCTCAAATGTTTGTTTTTCTTGAAGTCTTACCATCTTTTCTAATTCATACCTGTGTATGTATCTCATCACTTTACTTTTATATTCAACAGAGAGTTCTCTTAAATCTCATAAACACATTTGCTTACTTGTCAATTATCACTTTCCCTTTTGTCCTAGTTTGCCTTCAATTGCTATGACGAAACGCTGTGACCATACCAAATTGAGAAAGAAAGGATTTATTTTATCTTACATATCCTGGGTCACAGTTCATCACTGAGGGAGCCCAAGGTAGGAACTCAGGGTAAGAATCTGGAAGCAGGAATTGAAGCACAGGACATGAGGAATGCTGCTTACTGGCTTGCTCCCTTGGCCCATGCTCAGCAGGCTTTCTTATACAATATGCAACAACCCGCCCAGGGTTGTCAGTGTTTACAGTGGGCTGGACCCTCCCACATCACTCAACAATGAAAAAAATACCCACAGACATGGCCACAGGCCAGTCCAAAGGAGGCAATATCCCAACTGAGGTTCCCTCAGCCCAGGTCTGTCAAGTTGACACTAGAGCTATCCTGCACAACTTACTAGAATGCAAAGTATGGAGTGATGGGTTTGTTCTAACCTGTTCAGAAGTGGTCCTCCAGCATATTTCACAATATCAAACACATGGTATTGTAGTCACAAAAGTCCTGAATGAGGGTCTGGAGAGATAGCTCATTTCTTAAAAGCAACTGTTGCTGTTTCAGTGGACCTCAGTTGGGCTCCCAGTATCATCATCAGACAGCTTACTACCACCTGTAACTCCAACTCCAGGGGAACTGAGACCCTCTTCTGGCCTCCATGGGCACCACACACATATATTCCCACAATAGACATATACACAGATAAATAAGAAAAGATCTGAATGAAATAAACTAAGGTTAACTTCACTTTGAAACTTTAAGAACTCCCATTGAAACTTTCTCTATTCCTTGTTTTCCTTCTTGAACATTTGGACAAATAATTCAAAATACCATGTTTTTGTCAAGAGGCTTAGAGGCTTAATTTTTAACATGCTTTCCACAGTGAATTTCTGTTCTTAAATTTTGTTCATAGTTTCATTTTTTAAATTTTTTATTGAAATTTTGTGTCTTTCATACAGAATATCTCAATCAATCTTAATCTTCTTTTTGCTCTCTTTCTTACTGGCACTCTCCCATAGCATCCGCACTGGAATTCAGACATTCTGTCATTTGTGTTAAGGCCTATTGTGTCAAGTTAGTGTCCCTAGAAGTTCCTCAGTGCAAGTTCTTTTACTGAGGTCTAGTCAGCCTATCTAGAGTCCCTCATTTAAGGAAGATCAGCCATTCTTCATCCAGGAGTAGCTAGTTGCCAATATTTCAAAGATCAGGGTCTGCTGCCCATTTCTGCAGTTCTACGCTGGTTTTTTGTCTGCTTGAGTCTGCATGAGTCTTGTGCATGCTGTCCCCGTTGCAGTAGGTTCATATGAGGAGGGTTCCAGGAGTTTGTAGGACCCTCTTTCTAGATGGTCAAACACCTGGCTGGTTCTTACAGTCTTTTTGTCCCATGTTATGCACCCCTGAGCCCTGGGTGGGTGAAGTTTAATATAGGAGTCCTGTTCAAGGACTAGAATTCTTTGGGCTCTTCATCTCTGTGCTTTACTTTTTTGTGAACTTTTGTTTTCCTGGCCCTCTGTTGCATGAGGGAGTTTCATCAATGAGAACTGAGAGATTCATTAGTGTCTTCTTTATCCTTTGTTCTATGTTCTGTGAACCTTGGGTGTAGAGGTTGCTTTATAGATATGCCACTTAGGCTTGGACAATTCAAGACAATGTCTGTATGTGACCAATTGTGTTATTCTGTAATAGAATCTGGTTCAAAAGAAGAATTTTTGATGAGTGGTGATTGGGATATTTGTGTGTAAATGCAAGGATAAATTTTTTGCACATAGTAAGAAATTACGTTGGTCTAGGGATGTGACAGTCTTGAAGTTTTCTCTAAGATCTATGACCCCTCCAGCCATGTGTATTTGACTATGTTTATAATAACACATATGAGTTTCCTTCCATCAAGTGGGCTTTTAGTACAGTTAGGTAGCTGTTGATTGCCCTCCAATAGAAGTGTCACTATTATAGCAATATCATGTGCTGTGTTAGTCATTGATTATTTGGTCTTGAAGCTGATTTTGAACCATTGATTGATGTCCTCCCTTAGTAGCTTGTGTACTGCTCTCCAAAGCTATGAGAGTTAGCCTTTAGGGGAAGTGATTTCCAGGTCAGATCCAGCTCCATTGCTCCAAATACTGTGACTAAAGTATGCTCTGTCTTTGGCAATAGGGTCTTACCTTCAAGTTCTGGGAGCCAATCAAGGACTGTGGAAACAGCCTGTGTAATTTTGGAAGTCACATGGATCACCCTGGCCAACAACTCAAAAGAAGATTTTTTCCTGTTTGACACTGTTTCTTGTTATATAGCCTTCAGCTACAGACATGTACTCATGTTGAGATATTGTGTGTTTAATTTGTCATTAAGTTGTTGGAAAAATATGGTTACGCCTGTTTTTTACATTAGCTAGGCATTATTTCTCCTCTCTTTTCCTATCTAATCTTTCTTCCATGCCTTACTCATATGCCTTCCTCAATTAATGTGGCCTCATTTTCCCCATTGATAACACCGATCTCTTATGTTCCACCTCGTTTGAGCTCCCACTTTCCCTTTATCCCCAGAATTCCTTGTCTAGCCTTCTCTCCTCCTTCCATTTAAATACTCCAATATTATCCATTTCTCCCTTAGTAAACCTGTTTCCTAAGTGTTCTGCTGAGAAGAAATTTTCAGAACTATTTTTATAAATAATACTCTCACCAACAGTACTAAGACTGTACTGTGTTTATGTTTATGCATGATGAGAGTAGACACTAGAAAGTTTAATATGTCCAAAGTCATACAGATTGTAAGTGCTATGGCTTAGATGGGAGCCACTTCTGACTCACTGTAAAGCACGGCAATCTTCTAGTTATCTCAGTGAGTTTAGGTCATCATTAAACTAAAGTTCATGAGTGAATATAAATGTGACCTAGGATCAAGAATTACTTCTATTAGTTGGTGATCTAATTATATTCTGAGAAGGCATCGAAGAGCTATCATTGTCTTTTCATGTGTATAGTACATGAGCGCTGATGAATATTGTTTAACACATAATTTGATAAACCTTAGAGTTAATGTCAGAGTGGTCAGTGGGGACCATTCAAAACCATCATTAAAACTTTGGAACTTTGGATATATCAATTCTTCTAGATTTATCTTATTTTAAATTATATGTATGTGTGAATATGTATATGTCTGTGTGTGGATATATGTGTAAGTGCATGTGCTTCAGGAGGCCAGAAGAGAGAGTCAGATCCCTAGTTCCTGGGGTTACCTATGGGAGGCTGTGAGCTCCCAGACAGTGGTGCTGGGAACTGAACCAAAGTCCTCGGGAAGATCAGGAACCACTCTTAACCACTGAGCCATCGTCTGGCCCATATCACTCATTAACGACATGTTCTTCATCAGAAAGGTGTGGAAATGATTATAGGGATCAGCTACATCTTATTAAATTATGTATCAATTGTTTTATTTTAATTTCTATTATGTTTGAAGATGTTCAGTGAAAATAATAGCAAAAATTGTAAGTACCCACTGAACACAACTCAGATCCCTTTATATGAAAGTCATATATAAAATTAAACTGTAGGCAGCAGATAAAAGCCAACAGTGCCACTGTGTACTGTCATAAAGCTACTTAACTTCAGCAAAATAAAATTGGGAAAAATAAATTTGAAGAAGTGCAATTAAGACCAAACAAATGGGATTGTATACCCTTGTTCTAATTAAAAACAGATAAAAAACAAACAGCTGTTGAGATTACTTGACTGCAATTAAAAAATATTTGAAGTTTTTTCATTCAGTCATGCCTGACATATTTACCTTACCAGGGAAGCTGACCAAATGTGGAGAGGTGGTGCCACTCTGTAGTATGGCAATACAGTGCACTGATAATTGGGATAACAAACACAAATTAGTAAACTTTGAAGCTCAGCCAAGCTCGGGTGTGAGATAAGATGCAATTAAAATGAAACTATGAATTTTTATCGTGAGATATAAATGTTTTAATTCCCAGGAAGACTTGAGAAGTAATGAAATCATCCAAGAATTTTTTCCAACAATTCCTTTTATTCTCTAATTTTTCCCTCTCTCAGATATATTTTTTATTTAAAATTTCCTTGTATGTGATATGATAGCTTTACACAATTTAGTCATATTGGTGCTCTCATATGATCCTTCAGGAACAGGCTAGGCAGAGGGCATTGTCCTCAACATCTAAGGCCTGAATAAGAACAATGAAAACTCTAGGTACCACAACAGCTGAATGACTGTGTTAGTGGGAACAGCCAATGAGGGGATGTTTAGTTGGTCTGATGGGACTACAAATTAGATGGCTCAAGAGACCATCTAAGGAGGTAAGTGGTTAAATATGTGCAGAGACTGAATTCTCAGACTTATCAAAGTTTGACTGTATTAATATGAGGATAACAGCTACCTCTGTAGATGGTTAATAGATAGATCATTGATAGATGGTAATAAATGATAGATAAATGATTAATGGGTAATTGATAGATGATCAATAAATGATATATTATAAATGATAAGTGGATTATTGACAGAAAAAGGATAGGTGATACATGATATATATTTATATAAATAGATGACAAATAGATCAATAGATAGTGAATAGATGCTAAATAAATGGTATACAGATTTATCGATAGATAATTACATGTCATGGAGAATCTGGCTCACCCATTGAAACAGTTTTGGTCACAGGGACTTTGAACCAATGATTTTCCTAATTTCCTCATGTTGAAGATTGTGGACATTATTTTTGGCCCCTGTTTTACATGCAAACTTTCATCGTTATTGTAATCAACAGGGAACATGAAATCCATATACCTGATATCTGTAGATGCTGGAGAGATGACTCAGCAATTAAGTGCTCTGTCTACTATTTCAGAGGACCAAGGTTTGGTTCCTAGCATCCACATGGCAGCTAATAACCATTCATAACTTCAGTTCCAGGGAATCTAATGCCCTCTTCTGGCCTCTGCAGGCATTGCATAACATAGGTACATGCAGGCACAACACTCATACACATAAAATAAGAAATACTGAATGTATATCTGGCTTCTAATTAAAGATATTGTAAATGAATTGACATTATATCAGGGAAAAACATGGGCAATGGAGTTTTGTAAAGGTTTCGAAAGATTTTAATATGGAGCAAACATTGAGAACCACAGCTAATGGACAGGAATCAATGGGATCATATACAGGGTGGAGATGTTGTTTAATTGTCTTGGACAAGGTGTTTTGTTCTAGAAATCTGTCAGACCCCAGTATTAATTGGGACCTACAATGAGGGGACCAGTTTTAAGAAAGACTCTTCCTCCACATTGTAGAGTAGTAAAATCTGCTGAGAAGAAGAGATTCTCTGACCTTTGGGGGTGCATGTCATATTGGGAGCTCCAAGGATGCAGCTTTTGTGAATTATCACATGTTCTGGGGAGGGTTTTCCAGTGATGCTACTAACTTTGAGTCATCCTTGTTCCTGTAAGTAGCCCAATAAATTCACTGGCTCATGAAACTAGACATGGGTGGAATAGATTCTTTGGTCTGTCATCAGTTCATATCTTCATAGGAGAAATCATGCAAATTAGTCATATATAGATAAACATTAATGAAATAAATTAACACACACACATATATATATATATGTATATATATATATATATACATATATATATATATATATAGTTTAATACTCATGAAATGGGACAGCACAAATCAGTAGTGAAATGAAGAAAGAAGGATGGCACTCCACCATGTTGGGTGGAACTATAAGTTGACCATAGTCTCAGGACCTATGGGAGTCTCTGTCTTGTACAAAGCACATTATGCAATCAGCAGTCAAAAGCTGGAAACATATTGTATGGGATAAGGAAGGCAGAGGCAGTTTCTTCCATCAGCAGTCCATAGGTAATGTTTGGCTATAACTATTGGCCAATGCCACTGTAGAGCAAAGGAAATATTCTCTCTGGAGTCTTCATAGTGGTTGTGAACACAAATGCCTGTTACACTGCAATCTGGACAAATTCTAGTGTCGCCTCATTGGAGAAATCTCATTCCAGAGGGCTGTGTTTTCAAACAGCATTAGAGACTGTAAAATTTATTCAAATTTTGCTTAGCACTTAAACGGCCTGAAAGAGGCTGAGGTTGGTTTTAAACTGAGATTTTGGGATGCTCAGTAGATATTCTTAAACAGAATCAGGAACTGGGTTTTCTGTCTTTTATCAAATAATTTTCCAGAATTTAGCTGAGGTGATCAGGTAGAGTAATTGTTTGCCTCTCTCCCATCTTTTGAAGACTCATTTGTGCTTATAAAATTAAAACAAATATGTCAAGTGAATCACCTCAAAAGAAATTATTGTGGTATATCTGTGTGTGTGTGTTAGTTCCAGTTGCCAACTTGATATACCCTTGAAAAAGAAACCCTAATTAAGGCATTTCCTTGGTCTGATTGGTTTTGAGCCATGTGTGTGAGGCATATCCTTAATTGCTGGTTAATGTGGATAGACCCAGGGGGCAGTGAACCTCCTGGGAGGCATCTTATGTTGTGTTAGAAATCAGGCTGAGTATAGGCCAGAGGAAGCCAGTAAGCACTACACTTTAGTTATCGGTGCTTCAGTTTCTGCTTTCAGATTCCTGCTCTGTGTTCCTGCCTTGGTTTCCCTTGATGATGGACTGTGAGCTGTAAACTAAATAAAACCTTTCCTTCTCATGTTGCTTTTGGTTACTATGTTATCACAGCAATAGATAAGCTAACTAGAATGATACCCTGGGGAAGGTGTATACTGTTAAAGACCTTACCTACAAAGACTATATACAATAGTCTGAGTGTTGAGGTAGCTTATGGGTAAAGATGAATTGTGACTTCTTGAGGGGAAACTAACTGTGGCCGAGGGGCACACTGGGCACTAAAGTGATCTTTGTAGCCAAATCTATGACCATGACTTGGTCAATAGTGATCAATCACCTGTTTCTGATTGAATGGAGTCAATGCTAACAATGTGCCAGGTAGAACCAAGACACTGATGTTGAAGTGTTCTATCAAGTAGGGCCATTCTTTCCATCAGGTTTAAGAACAAGGAAGAGGAAACTGGCAAATGGGGAAGTTGGTAGCTGATCAGCCATCATTAATCAGTTCCATATACTATAAGTCTCCGCCTTTCCCATCCCATTTGAATTTTCATCTTGACAGTTTTAACTATTTTATAGGATCCCATTTTATTAAGCCAGTCTGTCAGTCCCAAAGACTTAATTTAGTTTTAATTTATTAGTGACTGTACTAGAGGCTTCTTGCTTTCTGTGGGATGTTTTAGGGCAATGCATTTAATCATCAGAGGCAGTGCTGGCAAAGTCATACCTGTGATAGGAAGGTATCAGGATTTCAGGGAGCACCTTTTTTTGACTTAGTGTGAATCCCAGGTGTAAGCATCACTTAACTCCCAGTGTTGGATGAGGTCTTTTAAGTATTCCAACAGCTGCATTTCAGCAAAATCTTTCTCCAGTGTCAGGTCCAGGGCTGGGCAAGTTATCAACATCCGACCCACATCCCCAACACTTCAGGATTTAAATTAAGTTAACAACCTCGATTAAGATGCAAAAGCTAATGGATACCGTTTATTCTTTTTTTTTTTTTTTTTTGCATACATCACTATGGTAAAATTTGGATTCGTGTTCTCTCTGTGGACGTTTGTTTCAGTATTTAGTTTCCTCTCCTTGCATTGGTGTCTTGTTTTTTTTACTCTTTTAGAGATAATTGGCCTCAGGGAACTGTCCTCTGTCGAGGTCATATTTATTTGTAGATGTTTCTCCTACTACTCTCTAGCGTTATTAGTATTAGGAGTTTTCTCTATCACAGTACTTGAATGATTCTTTTGGTATACATACAACAACAAACATATTACTGATATCTGATATTTTCCCCTTTAACCATGAAATATGGCTCAATTTTGACAATAAAGGTGTGGGCATCCACATTAAGGATAAAAGCATTTTGTAAGGTCTTTCTGAGAAACCCACTTTTAGGAATTCTAGTCTCTTTTCTGTTGCTGGACAAAAAAATAATTTAGGAGAGGAAGAGGATTATTTGGCCTACAAATCCAGATCACAGCCCATCATTTGGAGGATGTTGAGGCAGGAACTCAAGTAACTAGTCTATCACATACATCCATAGTCAAGAGCAAAGAGAGGATATGCACATCCTGGCTCGCCTAATTCTGTTCAGCAAGCTTCTTTCATTCCTATAAAGTTCAGGGTCTCCTCCCTAAGGAGTGATGCTGCCACAATGGGCTGGATTAATTAACGATCAAGACAGTCCCCCACAGACATATCCAATCTGATGTAGACATCCTTCATTGAGACTCTCTTCCTAGGTAATTCTAGGACCTGGAAAGTTGACAGTTAAAGCTAACTAGCACATCATGTGAACCTCAGTCTGCTGTATAATTACAGCTCCTCATCCATACAAGTGGGTGGATGCACATATTTTATATAGTATCAGTCTTCCCTTTCAACATTTTATAGATGAGAACAATGTCTGGTTCACACACAATGGTCCTAGAGTAAGAAACACATCTTTATCCTCAGGTCTGTCATGGTCTTTGCTAAAACGGAAGCACTTAATAGTTCTGGACTGACAATGAGATACAATCCAGGGCCACTACAAGGAAAGTCTTCATCTCATGTAACTGTATATCAGAGAATGTTATAAAGAACAACTTCATGTAGTAGGGTTGCTTGAACAAGCTACCAGAATAGAGCCTCAAAGCTCAACAAGTAGCTAGCAACTCACTGCAGGCGACAGGGTCAGTTAACCAGTGAAAGCAAGGGAGTCAGGAGACAAAATGGAGTCCCTCATCACCTCAGTACCCTACACAGCATTGCAATTTCCAGTGCCCCAGAAAGGGAAAAAAAAAACCTCTTGTACTGACATACCCACATTTTCATCTGCCTGTTCAGGATAATGTGCCTCATAGTTGACTGGAACTGAGAAATCACTTTTGCTAAACGTGGTCTCCTCCCTTCAGCCTACAAGCTAACATAAAGCACAAATGTCTGGTATTTCTGCCTTTACTTTGTATCTGTCTTCCTGAGGCACCTTGCTGTCAAGTTTTAAAATGCCTTAATTTAGACCTCCAAACAAGTCATTTTTGATTGCAGAGACAACAGGACTAGTTTATAAACATCGGTGGTAAAGGATGAAAATGGCCTTGAATTACTGATGAGCAGGCGAACTACTTCTCCAGTGAGCCTGGAGCACAAGTGATCTTCTCATGCAACTGTGTGTTCTCCTCTAGCACTGAGGACGCTTCTGAACCACTTTGCAGAACTAGAATTGAGACTTGAATCACTTTGACCATGATGTATAATTATATATGCCTTTGTCCCTTTCCCAATTCTTTCTCTATTTAAACTTAAGTCTCGTGTTAGTACCTCAAAGATGGACTCTCAGAGTCACTAGATCCTCTTATCTTCTACTTTTTCAGAAGTGCAGCATTAAGTCTTTGTCTTCTCTTCACTATTATATGCTTCTCTTTATTCTCTCTCTCTCTCTGTGGTGTGTGTGTGTGTGTACATTTGTGTGCAAGTGTGTAAGTGTGTTCCACAATGTATATGTGGAAGTTAGAGAACAATCTTTGGGGTTGGTCTTTACCATTCACTTTGTTTGAGACAGGGACTCTGGTTCACTGCTGTGTAGACCACACTAACTGTTCTGTTAGTTTCCGAGAATTCTCCGGTCTCTGTCTGCCATCTTACCATAGTCCTGCTAGGATGACAGATGTGTACTACCTTACCTAGCATTATGTGGGTTGTGGGGTCCTGAACTCAGGTCTTTGTTTACTTGGCAAGCACTTTACCCAGTTAGCCATCCCTCTAGCCATACATGTCTTTACAGTTGGTACATTGGGGATGGTGACTAAGTCATGGCTTTTGCCCTTAAACTCTAACAACACCCCAAGGCTACACTAGTTTATTAGTAATATACAGTGAAACTAAGAGGCAAGAGAGAGGTCTGCAGTTTTATAGAGGCCAGGAGTTTTAATAGGCTAAGATTTTGTGAGGTCTGAATTTCCAGCAGAAACCAAAAAAAAGAATAGATTTTCTTAAGAAACTTACTAGCTACAGAATGAATAAAGAAATAGAAGATCAAAATAAGCTAGCAATCAAACATGAAGATATAAAATCAAAGCCATTGTTATACCCTTGAATAAATTAAAATTTATTAACCCTTTGAAAGAATGACATTAAAAAACAAATCCAAAATCATTGTCAATTAAGGATCACAATAGGTGATTGAGGTATTAATTTTCTATTCATAATTCCTTTACATCTAAATTATTTCCCTAAAATTTAATTTCTGAAGCTCTCATGTTAAAAGTAGAATTCAAGGGAATAGTAGAATTATGTACGACAGAAGCAAAATCTAATAGGTTATTGTCTCTTCTAATACCTTCCTGAAAGACGTACTGGAATTAAATCCAGCAACTAATTGAAATGCTCGAAATAAGACTGAGAGTTAATTTTTACCGAAGTAATTATTTTTGCTGGTTGTTTGTTTGGGAGTACTGGATTTAAATGTTGGTATCTTCTCCTGTGCAGAGACGTGTTCTTCTCGCAATTCTGTTTAACTTGCCTAATGTGAGCTCCCATCTTTTTAGAAAGCATTTTCTCTGAGTATTAGTCAAGGGTTGATAAAGGGATAGAACCAGGAAAGTATCTATTACAAAGGGAATTTAGTAAATTGGATTGCATAGTACCAGTTGTCCAAGGGTAGACATCTGCACATTGGGGAGGCGGTGAGCCTGGTGGCTGCTCAGTCCTGGAGGTTGGAGTCCTCGGCATTCCCAACCTGGTGCTAAAGAACAAGAAGATTCCTGGAGAGCCACCCCTCCTCAGTCCATACTGGGAGACTGAAGACCCTAGGTTTAGCCTTCTGTCGGGGATGGCAGCAACAGAGTAGATACATTTATCAGCAAGAGTGGCGGTGGACAAACACAAAGCAGAGGCTTCCTCATCTTTATATCTAGGTCACTGCTGGATGATGCTGTCCAACCTAAGGGTTCTTTGTCCCTCAGTTAATCATTCCAGGAATACCCGCAAAAAACCTGAAGTATGAGCAGAGGTGTGTTTCTTGGATGATTCCAAATACAGTCAGGTTGACAACAAAAATGAATCTTCCTGCTCTGGGAAATGATTACTACCGGAAATGGTAGGGCACTGAGATGGAGCTTGAATCCTTATGTAAGGCTTGTTCAGAATAAAATAGCCTTCTTGTATCTGTGATACTTCTCATGTTTGTGCTGGTGTGCACTATCTCACACTCACTTCCGTCCCCACTCTCTGACCACTTGCATCACCTATAATCTACGTTTGGTTTATACAAGGCTAATTTTGTCCCACCTTCCTGAGGCCAGTTCTCTTCTCCAGATGAAATTCCATTTTCTCATTGGCCACAATGTAGACTGTGAACAGGTTTAAGTGCAGGGCCTGTCTTAACCTTCTCATTACTTTTCCCAGAGCTGGACAAAGCAGTCAAAGACTTTGGCAGAGAAAGGTCACTTCGTACAGATTTTTAGACTCTAAAATCAGAATTTCTGGACTACTCATATGCATGTCATTCTTGGAATTTTGATAGATGTCAACAAATTGGCATTCTAGAAGTTTTCTGGTTTATATCAATATTAGCCACAAATAGAATTATCCATTTCTTTTCCACCTTGGGCATACAGCATATAAATTTTCAAAATTCATTTCATTGTTTAAATGTGCATTCTTGATTACTAGAAAAGGTAAGCATCTTTTCACAAGGTAATTGGATCGTAATTCACTGCACACTTCTTTATGGATTTGTTCGTCTTTTCAGTGATTTGCAGAGCTTCCGCTTTGATATGAATTTTAATTCTTTGTCTCATTTATAAGCTGCACAAGTTCTGAACAGTCATTTTCTTAACTTTGTAATGATTTATAAAGTAGTTTGAGGTAATTATAGATTCACATGGAGTTTAAAGAAATTTTATCACATTTATTTACTTGTAGATGTTGTTGTTTGACTGAGGAACGTACATCATAGGTTCAAGTATTTGAACACTTTTCGTTCCTGGTGGGTGATGCTATTTGGGGGGATCATGGAACCTTCACGAAGTATGACTGCTGCAGGGAGCATGTCACTAGGGGCCGTCTGAAAGCTCAGACCTTCACCCCTTCTAGTTTGCTCTCTCCTTCATTCATGTTTGTGGTTGAAAATGTGAGTTCTCAAGACTTTTTTCTCACCCCTGCCTTCCTGCTGCTTGCTGCTGTGCCTCCCTACCATGAAGGACTCTTCTTTCTGAACCATCAGCTAAAATAAGCTTTTCCTACTCTACGTTGCCTATGGTCATGGTATTTTATCCGAGCATCAGAAAAGTACCTTGACACAGTGTGTGTGTGGGCGTGTGTGTGCAGAGGTAAGAGGACAACGTGTAGGAGCTGGTTCTGTGCTTCCATCTCATGGGTCATGAACACGGTTCCTCAGTCTTGGCAGTAAGTGTCTTTAATCCATTGAGCATTCTTTCCAGTGCCCAAATGCAGTTTTAGGAAATAAAACATTCAATCTTATGGATGCATTACTCAACTTTTTTCAATAAACTAATCCTGCAAAACTATAGTACATGTACTAAGTTACAGGTTCCATGAGAGTGCAGATACGCTTATACACACTGAGATGATGATAGCTAGATAGCAACAGTGTACTGTGGATTTCAAAAAACTAGAAGGCAGGATTTGAATGTTCCTACCACAAATAAATGATAAATAGTTGGATATTAGAAGAGATGCATCAAAACCTTACTTCATTAATATGTTTAAATTTATGGTATTTTGTGTATCAATTAAAATAAATTGAACTAATAAAATATTTTAAACGTTTATTAAAAAAACCTGTAATAGAGTGCGGTGATATTGATAATTAAAATATTGATAGTCAAAATATACAACATTCTCATCACCTCAGAGATATCCTTTTTTTAAACAGGTAATCTTGTCTTTCTTTTTTCTTCATCTGTAAACACTGATCTGTTCTGAATTTCTATCACATAATATCAAGAATCTTAAGTAATAAAATCATGCAATTTGTAATTTTAGGGGATTAGTTTCTTTCTTTTTGTTTTTAAAAGACATTTCAAGGTTCAAGAGTCCACTTATGTTTATTTTTTTTCCCATGTGTTCTTATGCTATGGCAAGCATATGGAGATCAAAGAATAACTTGTGGGAATCAATTTTCTACTAATCAGTACTTACTTTCTATCATGTGGGACCCAGGTATTGAACTCAGGTCATCCAGCTTGGTGGCAGCACCTTCTACACTGAGCTGACTCACTGGCTCAGGACTCACTGGCTTCTTTATGATTATCATAATTCCTTTCAACTTTGTCCAAGTTGTTCCTCAGTAGTAATTTTCTTTTCACTTCTGCACAGTATTTTATAGTGTGAATGCCATAAGGTTTTTGTATTTACATCTTAAAGAATGTCTGAGTAGCTTACTTGTATTAATAGTATTACTTGTGTTAATCAAGCCACTATGAAATTTTCATTCAGATATTTGTGTGAACATAAGTTTTTCAATTCTGTTTTTATTGATATTGTGGAAAATATCATAAAGAGCTAGTTCAAAGTCCTTTCCCAAGTAGTAGAATTTTCATAATGAAAATTTCTGGGCATGGAATTTCTTTAAAGGATGATTAAAAATAATTCATTATTATATTTTTATTTGATGTGTATGATGAGTGTAATGTAAGCTGGTGCACCATGCCATGCAATTCCTGCGGAGGTCAGAAGAGGGCATCAAATCCCCTGGAGCTGGAGTCATAGATGGTTGCTGGCTGCCATGTGGGTGCTGGGATTTGAACCCAGTGCCTCTGTAAGAGCAGCAAATGCTCTTAACTGCTGAGCCATCTCTCCAGCTCCCTTTTGCTTAAAATATAAGTTCAATTTCTTTACTGGAGATAGGATAATTCTCATGATGTATTTCATCTTGGCTGGCTTTATATTCTTCGTCTAACTAACAGTGGGTTTTTAGTAATTTATGCATTTTATAGCTGGATGCTAATACTGACTATGTACCTCTCTCCAGAAGACATAGCACCTCTCTCCAGAAGACAGTTCTTATGGAGTCTTTTCTCTCCTGGCAGGTAGTCTTTCTTCCACATTTAGGATTTATCATTACTTTTTGAAACTCCATTTTTGTAATGGTTTTAAGAAAGTCACTAATTTTAAGCTTACCTAGTTTCATTTTCATTAGGAAATGAGGAGTGAGTATGTAGCTCTGTCTGGCACTGAGCTGGTCTTATGTCTTCAGCTGTCTTTATATGGCAAAATTTTGGTTATGGAATTTATATGAAAATGAGAAATAGCCTAATAAAGTTATGATGAAAATGTTCAGATGGCATTTAAAAATCTTTCCATGTGTAGCCACATTGTTGCCCTTGTAGAGCTTTCAGAGAAGAAAAGTGCTCATTTATCCAAGATCAACCAGTCAGTTGGTGATGCAGAAGTAAACCAAGTTTGAAGTTGCAAACCCAAGCATGTTGTCCCTTCCATTGAAGATCCTGCCTCTTTCCTGCGGTCTCCTTCCCAGGAAATTTACTGTCTCTGAGGAGATCATAGAATATGTCTTAATGCTATACCATGGTACAAAACATAAAATGATGACAGGGACTCTTCAAGAGTGGGTAAATCTTGGGTCTAGTAGAAACTACCTATCTGTTTTATCTATATATCTGTATAATTGTATCTTCACTCCTCACAAGTTCAAAATTGACCCTGCTGTCAGTCATTCTGAGCATCACCTGAGAATCTCTGACTCTGGTCTATACTACTGTTTGAGAATGCTACACCATGGGGCAGAAGCTTTGCTATGTATAATATTCATTTGAGGATTAATGATCCTTGTTCCATGTGCAGACATCTTGACTTGGTTGCTGTGCATTGCCAAGTGGGCAGTGGGATTTATGAAGTCCTCAGGTGATATCAATAAGTAGTAGTTTGGCATTTGCTGATCTAAACATTATTTAGATCAGATGTGTGGGAAATGAAATTGGAACCTTGTTAAAAGGACTCCTATACTCAAGAATTGAGCAAGCTCAGAAATTCACCAGGCTTCTTGGGATACAGGTTTGGAATGAGTTAAATCTATTCCATGTCTAAATTGACCATGTTTATTCAGTAATAAAAAGAGTTCTCTTCACAGAATGAAAAAGTCTCATTCTTGAAAGAAATACATATTTAATGCTGGTATTTAATGAAGTCAGTTTTTTCTACAGAACTTTTTAGCACTGTGTTTTAATTGGAATTTTAGTTGATCTTTTTGACTTTTTGACACAATTCTAAAAGTCATAGGGACAATTACAATGTTGTCAGTATAGCCCCAGGATTGTTAGCATTAACCCACTAATTCCCTTACTGCTGGCAGGGGCATCGAAATGTTTCAATAATTCAGATCATGTAGAAAGGGTGAATGCTTAGCTATATATTTCAAAATTATGTGTGTGGGTTCATTGTGTGTGTCCTATATGTGGAGTTTTGATATATTTGTATATGTTTATGCATCATGAAAAACCATTCAAAAGACTTTATAAGGAGTAGATTTCCAGTGATATTTTCTTTTTCAAACATTCTAAAACAGTTAAATAACTTACAAAAAATGATATGACAAACTCTGATCTGTTTATTGCCTTTTAGGTTATGGTTTCAACCCTTTAGAAGGAAGAGCTCTTCATATTTCCTATTTGCAACAGAGGAATTAAGACCCCACCTTTGGCTTCAGTAAGTTCAGAATTATCCTCAATTCTGTGGACTGAACTTCCTCCTTTCAGAATTTGGAAATAGTTCACATTCTTCTTCTTAGGTGTAGTTGAGCAGTTACAAAGACCTCTGTCCAACTTCCTGCAGTTCCTTGTCACTGAAGATTCAGTGTTTACTGCTGGTGTAGACACTCCAGAGTACTCTGTAGACAGGAGAAGATCTTTCTCTATTAGACTCTCTTCTTCTCTTTTCTCTTCTTGTCTCTAATTACTTGACTCAAGAAATATAATGAAATCTTCATAGTTGGTATAAAGTGTACCTAGGATCTTAGGAGTCAAAGGTAATTATTCCAAAATCAGAAATGTCAAGAGACATAATATTTAGCCTTAAAACAGAGAAGTATAGACTTCATTATCATCTGGTTTGCAGTGTTAACCCCTACCACAGAGGCCTCCCCCCACTGTTCTAAATAAGATAGCTTTGGAGACACAGAAAAGTAACCAGCTCTTCAAGCAGAAATAAAAATATTGACAGAAAAACATAACATTATCATCTTGAAAAAATATTTGTTAACTATTATGAGAATGAATTTGGGGAAAGCAAGGACCAGTCTTCTGAAAAAAAAATATCTGAAAGTAGAAAACACTTACGAAAGATAAAATACCTAATGAAGAAGAACCTAGACAAGGGATTATATAGAAAAAAATGAAAGGTAAAGACAAGGATAAAACCAAAATTCCATTACCAGTAAAGTGTTGTGAGGTATTTTGCTAGGGAAGACCACTCAGACACAAAGTAGTGCCAAAAGAAAATCTTTATAGCCAGCCAGTGACTATACTGGGCATTCTATACCAAGAGCAGTTCCAGGCTGTTCTCAGGGAAAGCTTTTGTACAGTAAAACCACAACCAGGGGTGAAAAGCTTAGGGGTAGAAAGTCACTCTAACATTTTCTACTCGGCAAGAGCAAACCAAGCAGAAAGTACAGAAACCATAAATCTGCAGTTAGCAGGAGCAACTAGGTGCATGCTGACCTGTTCTCACACCCATGCCTTGGGTCACACTTTCCCATTCCCACACTCTGAGTTAACTGCCTCAAGCTTTAGCTTCTGCATTTATCGTGGGCATGGAAGCCATGGTCAGTCTTGAGGCACCAACCACATTTCCCACTGTTTCTATTGGCTTGAATCAGATCATAGATTCATGTTGGAACAGGGAATTATACTGTCCGCCCAGGCCCATAAGTTTCACTTCATTAATCCATTGTCTAATATAGTTAGTCAGGCAATTGATCAAACAAGTCCTGATCTTCAGGGCCAGGAGCAGGAGGACTAGAGTCCCAGCTAAGGCTGCAAGTTAGGTGGGGAGCCATGGAGATCAGAGAAATTAAGATTGGTAACAATTGTCATACTCATGTGTTTTTTTTCTCTCTTTACTTTAAGTTATTTTAAGCTAATCGTAAGCTTTCTCTAACGACCCCAGATTGAATCATGAAAAAGTAGCAGGTCTCCCCCAAAGCCATGCAGAGATCCCTTTGTTTCTTAAAGATGAGATTTAAACCTCATGTTTTTGCAACACCATTTCTGCTAAAGAATCTACTTGACTTTGAGGTTTGGAAAGAGAATTTTACAGGTGTCCTAGGTCCATGACTATTTGAGTACTAAGTTTCTTAAAGTATCTCCTACAATCAGGGTAGAGATACCAATGGCGGCTGAACCTCCTATAACCGCCCTACCATGAGAGGGACTAGGACTGTAGGGTGCTTCCCTCTTTCTTTTGGATAATCCTGGGTCTAGATTAAGGTATTCCTGTTCTTCTTCCCCACTATATATATATATATATAT
Source organism: Eospalax fontanierii (assembly GCA_035773235.1). NCBI lineage: Eukaryota > Metazoa > Chordata > Mammalia > Rodentia > Spalacidae > Eospalax > Eospalax fontanierii. The sequence goes on along the minus strand of CM069547.1, from coordinate 43,676,942 downwards.
ATATATATATATATACCTGAGGGACAATGTGGATCAGTATACAGAGAAGCCCTCTTCTTTGACCCTCAAACTGATGAAAGGATGTACATTTACTCAAACTGTTTGTGTATGTTAGCCAGAAAGTTTTCAGTAGCACAGAAGAAAAAAAACCTCTGTTCTACACTGGAGTTTTCATGTAGAATACTGCTGCAAGACCCCATATAGAGAGATCCCTCAAGATCAGAGTTAGATGACATGCAGGTCCCTTGTCCTTATAGATCCCTTAGAGTGACTTGTGGGTGGTTCCAGTCACAACCTATCCAATCCTTAGAAGAATCTGATTTATCTCAATTCCTATATAGTAAGGAGTTTTGGAATCTAAGCACAACTAGCTGATCTGACCTTAGTCTAGTTCCAAATGGCTCAGAAACTGATGGACTTTCACTAACATCCTCATCATGGAGCAGCCTGCTTCTGGGTTTTGGGTTGAGTACCTGGAGCTATATTTCCTGGTGTAATGGGTGCTGTCAAGGTGATGACAAGATTGTGGGTTTTAGGCTTCCGGGGCATTGGTATATAAAGGTTCTTGTTTGGACATATGGGTTGAGGGTCCCAGGGTGAATGCCTTTTCTGTACTGTTAACTTATCCCAGGATCTTTCTTATGGCATAAAGTCTTATTCCCCAGGCTCTCCCTGTCACCTAGTAGTGGTGATCTGAAGTGTTTCAGGCTATGATCTTGACAGTCAGGGTATTAGAGTAACCTAGGAACAACTTTGGGGTGTTTTCTGTCCATATATGTGGATGTAAGGGTCTGTATGCCCCCATGAGGTCTCTGTCTCACATCCCCAAACCACACAGTTGTATTGGCTCTTCCCCTGACAAGAAGAATTGCCATTAGCAGAACAGGCAGAAAATTGGAAGGTTTGAATTCCTTTTTCAAATTCTAGTTTGCCATAGCCCACTATTTTATGCCACCCATACCTGTTGTAGGGGTACCATAAGTTTAAAACTATACAGGTGCAAAAATGTGTTTGGAAGGTGGACTGATTGCCATTGGTCACAATCTAGATGAATTTCCCATCCTCAGTCTTCCTGTGTCACCATTTCCAGGCCTGGGGCCTATAAGCAATTCTTTTGGAGAAGAAAAGAAGCCAAAGCATAGTTATGACAATCAGAGAATTCTTGTCAGTCTTTAAAGGGTCAGAGGTCTGAGTGACAGTACATCTTGCATCTTCTTTAATTGAGAGTAGTGGATTCATGAGGAGATCCTGGCTGCCTTTGTTGTTGTAGCTATATACCATACATATAAAAAAAACTTAAGTCTTTAAAAACTTCATTTTTGTTATAAGTGGTCTCTGCAACCATCATTTAGAGCTTATATTCAGTGGGTAGGAAGATAGATAATACACAAATAAACAATATATAAGAAATAGAAAGATAATCTGTATTCTGTTTTATTTCAGTATTAAGTGATCCAAAAAAATCACCCATGTCAAAATGAGTCCCAAAAGGTGAGAAGATAGGACCAATAGATACATGATGATGTCTAAGTTTACTTGGTATAGTGATACAGTTTGTATATGTTTAACTATCATATACATGTGCATACATAAACATGCCCACATGGACACAGACAGACCCATGGAAAATAATCCAGCAGTAGACCACACATATGGTATCCAACTCTGTCCAGTGCTTGCTTGTGGGTCTGCAAGGATGAATTAACTTTCATATATACTGACAGCTGCTTCTACTTCTAAGGTTAGACGATTTTGATGCTTACCTTCAATGGTCCTTGCTTTTCCAGACACTCCCAAGCCATTCCATTTGTTTGTGGACAAGGCTCTGACATTGCCACGGGAGTTCTAACTCAAATCTTGGGGCATGGAAACAGCCTGGGACCTTCCTATCCAAAAGATGAGCTCCTATATCAGATGGGTGGCCAACCTATATATGGGCAGTAGCTGCCACTGCCTGACTAGTAAAGGAAGCTGATAAATTGAACTTGTCTTGAGATCTCCTCACTAAGCTGAGGCCCTGCTGAGAGTAAGTCCAGGGAGGTGGAGGCCAAACATCCTAGTGACTCATCAACAGGCGCTCCTTCTAGATCAAACTCATGTAAGGATTTGTACTTCATCAGCCCTCAACCCAGCGAGGCTGTTGCCAGATGATGATCCAGAGTTGCCTCTACATGACTGTGTTGAAATGATGGACCTGATTCAATCTGTCAGGCCAGACTTGACTGAGGTTCCACTATCAAGGGCAAGTGAGATACTTTATATGATAGAAACAACTTTGGGGCCCAGCTTCACCAAGAAACACACCAAAGGGTTATGAAAGCTGTTTAACTCCTTCCGCCCAGGTATTACATCTGCTGGTTTGACCATGTCACAGGGGATGCTGTATTCCAATGTTCCATATCACAGAGGATGCTGTATTCCAATGTTCCTCAGTGAATCTCACAGGAGGAAAGAAAGCCCCAGAAGGAATCTACACTCGTGGTAACATACCAGGGGAACACTAAGAGCTGGAATTTACTGAAATTAATCCAATTGTCATTGAGTACAAGTATCTTTTGGGTTTTGAGGACCCAGTTTCTGGATGGATGGAAGTCTGTCTCACCTGGACTGAGACAGCTCCCATAGTGACAAGGAAACTACTCCAAGAATTAGTTCCTAGTTTGATTTTCTCTTCACTTTGGGGTCCAATAATGGGCCAGACTTCATGGCCAAGATTTCCCAAAATCTGGCAAAGGCACTAAATATTAATTGGAAATTTAAATGTGCTTATAGGTCACAGAGTTCAGGACAGGTAGAAAGATTGAACGGAACTTTAAAGAAGACCCTGACAAGCTTGTTGTAGAAACAGGGGAAAGTTAGGCCAACCCCCTTTCCTTTGCACTACTCAGGGCTAATTGTACCCCATACTGGGAAGGATTCATCCCTTATGAAATCAGGAGACTGACAGTCATCTCCCCCAAGTTAAGAGATATACATAAGATAGAGATGACTAATCACTCCCTTCTCAAGTCATTACAGGCTCTGAAATAGACCCAGAGGGCCATCTACCAGATGGTCTAAGGGGCTGGGTTCCAGGCCATCTCAGAACTATTCCACAAGTTCCAGCCCAGTGACTGGAGAGTCTCAGTTCAGACTCTGGAACCAACCTGGAAGGATTTGTTGTTAGCTGCTGTGTCTAACACTGACTGATCTCTCCTAACTGATGAGGTATTTTTGATCGTATTTCTGCCCCTGCTTTATTTTAATATTAGCTGAAAGTGTCACCTGTGCCAGACTGAGATCAAAAGGCAAGCAACCTAGACATGACGTCACATTTCTTGGCATAGCAACACAAAAGGACATCAACTATCATACACATTTGCACATGCATGTATATACACATAACATGCCCATATATACACATAGACACATGGAAAATAATCCAGCAGTGTACCTCACATATGGTATCCAATTCTATCTAGTGCTTCCTTGTGGGTGGCAAGGATGAATTCCTTCTCATGTATACTGACGTGGCTAGTTCTTCTTCTAAGGTTAAACCATTTTGACGCTTGTAGGTTCTGGGAACATAAAACAACAAAATGACATGCTATTTTACACCTGAAAAGTTTTCATCCAACTGAAAAGAATGGTGAAGATTTTAGGCAAAATGCTAGAAAGAGAGAGAAAACATACCAACTAAGCAGTACTAAATATAAAAAGATTTATTGAAGTCTGTGAACTCTAATATCCCATGGAAAAGAATCAGGAGGGGCCTGGGGGCACTGAGAAATTGACTCAGCAGTGAAGAGAGCTCCCTGCGCTTCCTGAGTCTGCAGCATCCATAATGAGTGCCTCACAGCCACCTGTAACTCCAACTCCAAGGGCTCCAACACCATAAACTGGCATTTGTGGATATCCACACACAAGTTGCCTATGTTCAAACACACACATCCACACATCCACACACACAAATAAAAAAGAATAAATAAATAAAATAAACATAACTTTAAAAAAATCACATTGGATACAAACTAACTCTTTTTCCTTTTAACAAAAAGAATGATCTCTGTCAGAACACAGCTCACTCGTATATAAAAACCCTCTCCCTAATTCACATGCGTGTCTAAGTATGAGAAACACTATTGTGAGGCTTCAGACTGGCTAATCTCTGGCATGCTGTGTAGTGGTCTGGGCTAAAAGGCAGGGAATCCCAGATCTAATCCTGACTCTAATTAATCATTTTTTGAACTTGGGTAAGCTGTCACATATTTCTCAGCCTGAGTTATTTTTCCTGTAAAATTATGATAAAACAAGCTATCATACATTTCTCATGAGCAGTAGAGGAGGAGCAATAGGTTTGAAATTTTGAGTCATTTAGATGCAAGAAATGTCAAAAACGTCAGTGTTGCAGAAGACAGAAACCAGAAGGAGTCACTTAGAACAGGAATGGCTGATAATCAGAACTCATTCAAATTGAGGTATGGAAGCATACATTTAAAAATGGAACCTCCAATGTTAATTACATAATTTAAATGATAAATATAATAAAAATTCCATGAGTGTCAAATATATAAGTATAAAAATGTATTTTTTATTATTGTAAATGCTAAATATTTACAAGATGAAATTCAATACTGAAATTCAATTAGGACACAATGAAGTTAAAATTAATCGATAATTTATTTGGTTAGCTACAATACATACATCCTCTTTGTCCATAGAACTCTGTTTTAATTGTGATTGTTAACTGTTTGACAGAGAAAATGAAGCTTATGTAAGTTTCACAATATGTGTCAAATACCTAACAAGTAAGTGCTGAAGTCCAGACAGAATAAAGACAATTCTGGCTGTTTAAATAACTGAGTTTTGGGGGGGACAATTTCATACATGTTTACAGTGCGACTTAATTATTATAACCCACACCTTCTCTAATCTCTCTCCTACCCCTAGGATTCCTCCTCCCTACAAGACCTTTGCCCACATTCATGACTTTTGTTGTTGTTAGTAACTTTGTTGTTAAACTTGAATTAGCTGGGATCATAGGGTTGGACCGATCCATTGGAACACATGGGGCTCTTCAGTGGGTACACAACTCAGCTGAAGACAATGACTGCCTCTCCCAAAGAACCCATTAGTATCCACTACTTCAATAAGAAGTGATAAGGCCCCTTAAGCCCTTCCCTAATCCATAACCAACAAGTTTGATTTTTCTGAAATTTGTAAAAAATAATTGTTACCTAATTTGAAAAAAGAAGCTTCTGAGATTTTAAATTTGGAATTCTTGAGTTAATTAGGGTAGAAACTGGTTGTATTAAAATGTGTGAAATGTATTAAAATTTACTGATATCTTCTATTGAAAATTATGGTATAGATTACCTTGTAAATAAAAACTCAAACACTAAGAAAAGATAAATTATAAAACTTTATGTATATATTACATATTTAACTTAATAAAATTGTAAAGATAATATATAAACATTTTAATTTTAACATAAAAATGATGCATTAAACCCAAATTGATGACTCTAAATTGGGCATCTGTGTCTCCCAGGGTCCAGGAGGAGATGCCCCAGAGATGTGGCATTTAAAAAAAAAAACGTGAAAGCTGAAGGATATGGAAGAGCACTGTGAAGCCCTGACTTCTAGATATGATGTGAATGCTGCAACAGCACAAGGCCTTTACATACGCATGTGCACATACACACAGATGAAGACACAAATGCATACACGCACATATGTATATATGCATACACAGAGACATACAAGTACACATACACGCATATACACACAAGACAAAAGACAGGAACAGGACTAGGTTGGAAGAAGGACATCAAAAGGAATGGGAGCAGCTAAAAGAGCATAATGGAGGTGAATTTTCTCTCAATACATTGTATGCATGTAGATAAATGTCATAAAGAAAAATACTTCTAAGGATTCAAAAAAAAGTTTATTTCTAAATGTATTTGGATGAACGATTAAGATTTATAATATAGAGTATATTAATCACATTCCTAGTATCTTTACAGAAGTATATGTGCTTAAAGTCATATGCATTTAAGACCAAAATCATGGTAGATGCAGGTTTGCTTTGAAAACCTAGAAAATAAAATTTTATTACTATCTAATATAATAAAACTCAAAGAAAAGTAGATAGAGTTTCTGCCTATGTGTTTGAAAAATATGTCATGTTAAATGAGCCATGTGGTGAAAGTCTGATTTGGGTTGTCCTCTGCTTGGTAAGGTACTTACTGAAGAATATTCTTTATTTTCTTAGTATGATAAAAGCAAATCTGGAAAAAGCAAATGATAACTTCCAGAAGAAGAAATAATAGGTGTATTATTTGAATCGTTTTATATATTAATCAGTTTTAAATAGCTACTTCCACTGTATTTATCCCCCATCGAAAGTGAACCTTCAGCGAGAGTCTTATCCACACAGCTAGCCTTGTGTCTTTAGTATTTAGAAAGAATAAAGAATCCAGGAAAAATTCCCTAGTGGACAAAGCACTCAAGAAAAGAACAGTAATCATTAATGCCCCTACACTGCAAAATTCCAAGGAGAGCTAGTTATTTAAAACTTCCATATGCCTGGGAAAACACTGAAAATCACTGCAAGAAAGAAATTGGAATGAGAGAAAAAGAAATGTGAAGACTTTAGCATTTTCAAGTATATTGGTCAGAATCCTCATCTGCAATTCCTATTGGGTTTACTCAGTCTGTCTTATTTACTTGTCCTGTTGCTGTGACAAAATATCTAACAAAAACAACTTAAGGAAATAATCGCTCAGTTTGGCTCATAGTTTGAAGGTACAGTCTATCATGGCTGGGGAGTCATGGCAAGAGAGACTGAGGCAGCTCCTCAGTTGCATCCCAGAAAGAAGAGGGAGATGAACAGCCCCCAATTGTTTCTCCCTTTCTCCTTTACTACAGACCAGAACCATAGCCAATAGAAAGGTGCTTCTCACATTTAGATGAAGTCTTCCTTCCTCAGTGAACCCAGTCTAGAAACTCTCCTATAGACATGCCCAGGGCTTCTTTCTTCAGTGATCTGAGACTCTGTCAAGTTGGCAATCAATATTAACCATCTTAATGAAAACTAGAAGAATTTAAAATTGTATCACAAATATAAATGTAAAACAGTACTTAAAATTCTCTGTAATTTTGTGTTCAAAGAAAATATCAGAATAAGTCCAGTTCTGGGGCTCAGCACAACGAGTAGCTCTTTAACCTATGAGCTATTCTCTTAATCATGCTAAGTATCTTGATTTATTGTGAGATACATTAGCAAAATTGCAACTCTGCCCCAATACCATGGTTATTTCTTTGTGTCATTCATGCAAATACTTTTGGGGAAAGGTGTGGAAGAGTGCATCTGTGTCACTAGGGAAGAAACCCATTTATAATACTTCTTGAATAAAGAAAAGTCATGATAGGCTCTTATTTTCAGTTTCTTAGTTTTTTTTCTACCATTCAGTAGAAACTGATCTTATTCAAAGCATTAGTCATGAGCATAATGCTAAATCTAATGACTGTGATTCACATTTCATACCAATTGGCATCACTGGCTACTTTTTTCTTGAGATGCTAGGCTTGTGTTCCAGAACACTGCAGGATTCTGGTTTAGTGGAGATTCTGCTGTAATTTCTATGTAAATGACTGTATTGTCCTAAAATAATAACAATTTTGTTTTATCCCTTTTTAAATTTCACACCTTACAATTTCCCTAGAATTGTAATAATACACAGGAAGTGTGTGATCCTACTGTGAAAATAAAGAACCCAAGACTGGTTTCTGAAGTACAGTAGATGTGCCATTCTTCCTTACCCGAGACTGGATTTTATTATGTGCACTTATCATATTAAGAGTGTTTACATTTTTATTGCTTTTTGAAAGTTTGAAAATGAATAGAAATGATGAAATGCATAAAATTTTTTTCTCCATCTGTTCGTTCATGTGTATTATGCCATTCATTTCTTTACTGTTTTCTTCAACAATTGATTTTAAGACTGAGATTACAGGTATGGCCTTGGCATTTGCCTGAATCCATCTCTAAATTATCTATGCCAAAGGAAGTATAGAGAGTATGTTACAGCATTGTATTTTTAACTGTATATTGATTTTTTTAGAAGCCAATTTCTGTTCTTTTTAAAGTAAAATTCCTTAATAGAATTGTCCTCCTTTGGCCCAAAGGCAGAGAAAACAGTTCCTTTATTTTAGAATATTTTCTTGTATTTTAACACCCGTCACCGAGAGTTCCACTGAGAGGGTGCATTTTAAGAGTTCCAACTTGTTTCTCAGTTCTACCACACCTTCTTGCAGTTAACGAAGGACTTTGCCTCCAGCCCCATGTGACAATCATTTAATTCTCAGAGGTGTTAGTAGCACAGTTGTTCTGGCTTTCATGGCGCTTTGTACATTGGAATTCAGTTCCTGCTTGGTTCTGGCCGCCACAGAGTCTTTCTGAGTTGTCTTGTCAGTTCTGCCGTGCAAGGGAAACAATACTGTTGGGTTCACATTTCTGCTTTGTACAGAAGCTAATGTGTCAGATTGCAAAACTCAGAAGTATCCTTGACTGTGATTTCTCTCATAATAGTTCTCTTAAATAATTTCAAGAATGTTGCAAAACAGAAACTTCCTGAGAGCTTCCTATTTATTTTTACTTGAAAATTTTCTAACACTTATGAAATATATTAGGAAGAGGATATGACATATATAAATACAATTAGAAAAATAAAGACCCAAAGGACGGTGATTTGACTTAATGGTAGAGCACTTAAATAATATTTGTTAGGCCCTGGGTTTGATTCTCAGTGCCTCTAAAATTTTAAAAGAAAAATGCTTAAAAATATTTAAGAGTATTTCTGTAGCCATCATGGTATTTGATTCAAATCCTGCTTCTATCCCAAAATGCCTCTAGGTCCCTAAACAATCACAGGCTTATCCAGACCCCTCCTCCCCTCACATGACCATGCTTCTGATATTTTTATCATTATAATTAAAAAATATTTTTAATCAGATTTTGGCAAATTTTATACAATATATTTTGATTGAATTTAGCCCGTTTACCCGCATCTGCACATCCTATCATCCACACCTAACTTCATGTTGTCTATATCATATATATATATATATGTGTGTGTGTGTGTATATATAAATATATGTATATGTATATATTAAGGCCTATAAAGTCGAATTTGTGTCCTCAAATGCTGTTTGGTGTGGATTTATCCACTGGTGCCTGGTCATCCATCATACAGAGTCTCACTCTTAAAGGAGACTGACTCTCCCCCTTACAATAGCCATTGGTTACCACCACACACACACACACACACACACACACACACACACACACACACTGTTCTTACATGTAGATATAAATATAAAACTATAGTGTGAAAGTTATATGGATCTTCTGTTTTAGATTTCATCTAGGTAATGAGTTATCTTTGTGTGGAATGGTTGGTCTCTAGATTTTGAATAAAGCCTCTGGTTTTTTTTTGTTTTTTTTTGTTTTTTTTTTCCTGTAATTGCATGCTGTTGTGATTTGAGAATGTCACTACCCCTAAGTGTGTTATTTGTAACATAATCCACAACATCACATTATTAGAAGGTAAACCGTAAGGGAACAAGCTTAATTACTGAAGGGTCCACCCTCAAAAATGAATAATTGCTGATTATAAAGGAGGTAACTGTGTAAGCATAAAAAATTTAAGCTATGCTGTATGGAAATCCTAAAAATTCAAACTATATTGTATGAAAATCATAAAAATTCAATTAAAAATACACTCTTTTGTTCTCTCATGTCTCTCTTTGCATATCTATCATGGGACCCTCATCACATGTTCCTACTCTGATACCGGATTTCCCAGCCTCCGTAATTACTACAAAGAGATTTCTCCTCCTTATGAATTACCCAGTCTGTGGTATTCTGTTATGGTAACAAGAATAAGATGAAAGCTCACGTTTTGCTCCTTTTGGTTCAGTGAGATTTTGCTGTTGACCTTGCTGCCAGAAGCCTCCTGTTCACGGGACACTGAGCCCTTAAGCTTTGTGGCTGCAAATGTCTTTTCCCAGAGTAGGACATTTCTTCTCATTTTTCTTATGGTTTTCATTGAAAAATAAAAGGTCTTAATTTTAACATAGTTGAATTTCTTTTCAATTGTAATTGTGTTTGAGGGGAGTTCACTCTTAGACAGTGAACAAAACTTGTATAGCCACTGGCAAGATATTAACTGCTGCATTTAATTACTGATTTTGAATCTTTTGTTGAGAAGTTTTTTGAAAATTTGACACCCTTGGTTATTGTTCTTTTTAAAAGTGTTAACCTCTTTGATTCAGTGACATCTTCTTGGTTATTCTTCCAATAGGTCTTTGTTTTCTGAGTTAATATTCACTCATGTGTCCAAAGGAAGCAGTTTTTCTCTCATGTCTGTTCTTCCTCTGTCCTTCATTCTTTTCCCTAGAAGATTCCAGAGCAACACCTTTTACTTTTGGGCTTTCATACGCCACCTCCCAAACAAGCCATTGTTAGACTCTCTCGGCCTTGTTCCTCCTTCTTCATACTGCTCTACTGCTTACAGACTGAGCCTTACTTGTTTTCTATTTATTATTTTTATGTTCTCACACGCAAATAACTTTCTTGACCCTCCTTGCTTCATGTGGAAATCATTAGTTGCTCCTGACAAACTCTGTAATTTTGAAACTCAACTTCACAAAAATTTATCTAAAAGGAAACTAATAGGAATTCTGTGATATCAATGAATGTTATTATTATTCTACTCTGCCTTGTCTGAACAAATTGATCAGAGGATAGTTTGTTGATATAGTCAGCAGAGGGTGATTTTTTTGTATCCAAGATAAAATGGAGAAGGCAACTCTCCTCTACAAACTAAGCAGATAGTCATATTCAGTCTTTAGCATACCAGAGTAATCATGTCCCCCCAGTAATGTCTATGGCTATTCTTCCTAAACTAAGTACTCAATTGATGAGTGAACCAGAGGGCAGCCTCGTGGAAGGCAGGCATTCCCTGGAGTGAACTTTAGAGAAGTAGGTCATTTTACTATCAAATCCATTAATTGGAAAATCTTTCTATCAGAAAACTGTATAGAGATTCCTCAGCTAATGAAAACAAAACTACCATCCAATCCACTGTGCCACTCCTGGAATCTAGGTAAACTCACAATCCTCCAGGCCCACTGGACTGGGCTAAAAAACAAAGTCAAGGAGAAGAAGCCAATGCATCCAGTCCACAAAATGAACTGCAGTTCAGTTTGAAAGACCAGCAGTTCTAGATGTAAGGCAGGCACTATGCAAGCCTTGTTGAGTTAGTTTAGTAGAAAAGGGGTGGAGCTGATCTCATATGAATAAGGAAGACGCATCAGCAACGCATTTCACCACCTCTGCTGCAGACTTCAGGATGCATACTTTCAGCATGAATTTGAAGAGCAGATGACATAAAATCAATGGCAGAGAGCATTATCCCTACTATCACTGCTACAAATGTAGTAATTGCTGAACCAATAGTATTGGAAGACTACACAATAAGAAACAGATCCATGCAGGAGAAACCTTCCTTCGAGCTGTTGGCCAGGGTTGTTCAAGAGACTCTCAAAATTATACAGGATATGGCAAGAGCCCTTGATTGCTTCCCAGAATTTAAAGACCCTATTGGTGAAAACAGAACATATTTCAGAGATCAAATTTGGAGCAATGGAGCTGAAACTGACCCTTAAGCCACTTCTCCTGAAGGTTTGCTCTCAGGGCTCTGGAGAGCACTACGCAAGCAGCCAAGAGAGTTTATGGACCAACACCAGCTTTGAGATACACATCAATGACCTACACAGACTCAACACTGGTATAGTAGTGGCACTTTTCATTTTGGGGCCAATCAGTGGTTACCTAATTTGTCTTAGAGCCCACTCAATGGGAAGAAACTCATGTGTGGTACTAGAACCATAGCCAAATATCCATGCCTGAAGAAGGAATACATCTTAGATAAATTTCCAAGGCTGTCACATTCTTAGGTTAAGTGCAAAATATGTATCCTTATTAAGTGCAACATACGTATCCTTATATATACAGTCAAGTATCCCAGTCACCACTCATCAAAGAAGCTTCCTTTGTAGTAGACAGAGACTACCACAGAGTACCATAACCGGTGTCACACACAGAGACATTGTCTCTGAATTGCCCAAGCCTAAGTGGCACATCTACAATGTAATGTCTACACATAAGGCTTGGGCAACATGTAACAATGGGTAAAGAGGACACTAATGAATTGCTCAGCTCTCATTAATGAGACCCCCTCATGTAACAGAGGGCCAATAACACAAAAGATCACAAATTGCCAAAGAATGGAAATTAGGATTCAGCAGCATGTGAGCCCCTGGAGAGGACTCATATTTTCACTCACCCAAGTCATAGGGGCCATTGTGAAAAGGAGGCAGAAAGATTATAAACCAGTGAAAATAGAATCCTACAAGCTCCTGGGACTCTGCTCATATGAACACACAACAGTATTTTCAGCAACCTCAAGTCCCATGCAAACTCAACAGACCAAAACTCAACATGGCACTGGAAAATGGGCAGCAGACCCCAATCTTGGCCAAAGAAGTATTTGTAACTGATTGCTTTTGGGTTAGGATGAGCTAATCTTCCTAAAGTGAGGGACTCCCCAGATAGGTTTACTAGGCCTCAGTGGATGAACCTGCCCTGAAGAATTTTGGGAACAATAAGTTGATACAATAGACCTTATCACAAATGAAAGAATGTATGGATTCCAGTCAGGGGACTTTGGAGGGTGCTGCTGGGGAAGAGGTTATAAAGATGATTAAGACTGATGAAGTTATTCTGTATGAAATACACAAAAATTCAATTTAAAAAAGATTTTTTTTTTGGAAAAATAGATCCGTGTAGAACAATTTTTTAAAAATATACAACCAGACACAAGAAAGAAGTTCCTTGCACCTGTGTGCCGGTTCCTCCCAATTCCAATTGCTACATGTGTGCCAGCAAGCCCGAGGGACCATCTTCACCCAGTCTCCCACCTCCACAGCACAAGAGCAAGTTGACTTGTTCAACATTCACTCAGGCGAAGGCAGACCTTCAAATAATGCTTACGCCATAGATGAAGAGAGAACTGGATGAGAGGAAGCTGGAGGAGGAAGAGGGTGGCAGCACCATCGTAGCATTGGACTGAGAAGCCCGAACCTGGGTCTCAGAGAAGCAGAACCAAGTTATGTCCTTTGCTTGGAGGAAAACAGCGACACTCTGGCTCCTGTGCTTCTGCTCTCTTTGGAAGTGTGCAGAGACATTAGAAGCACTGTGTGCTGTACTGAAATTAGGAGCAATTTCCAAATGCTTTGACCACAGCTGTGCGTAAGCAGTGATGAGCTCACACCATGATGAGCATGTTGCCTTTCAATGTAAACACCCTTAAGTATCATTTAATAGTTCAATTATACTGGGGGTTTGTATAGTTGATAACTGGCTATGAATATTACATTTTTATCTTCAGCTTTAATTTGGCCTCGATCTAACCATTTTCATACTCTTGATGGAAACAGATTCAAAGATGTATCAAGTAGTATGCACTGAAACGGTTTTAAACATTAACTGGAACCATGTATGTAAAAAATGCTACTCAGATTTTCAGTTTGTATTGCCTGACATGTGTGTGAAGAAGTCAATTAAAAATAGATTTTATTTATTTTTATTTTATGTATATGAGTATATTGTCTGCATGTTTGTAAGTGCACCTGTATCATCCAGTGCCTGAGAAGGTTAGAAGAGGGTGTCAGATCTCCTGGAACTGTAGTTATGAATGTTGTCAGTCACTCTGTGGGTGCTGGGGACTGAATCTGGGTCTTCTGCAAGAGCAGTCAGTATTCTTAACCAAGTGAGTCATCTCTCCAACCCCAAGAAGCCAAATTTTGTGTAAATAAAGTTATGGACCAAATAAATGACCTCTGCATACTTAAAAAAGAATAACAAATGAAGTCAAGTCATTTGCAGGAAAAATGGGCAGAACAGGAAATAATCTACCCACAGAAAGACAAGTACTGATAAATGAATGTCATTTTTCCTTAAACTTTGACCTACTTAGCTAAAAGTATCTTTAGCTCTAAATGTGTACATAATACGACATGGGAGAAGGGAGACTATGTGGGAGGAGAAAAGGACCTGAGGTGAGAGGGAGGCAAGAACCACAGAGGTTGGTAAGGGACAACCAAGACATACTCTTTCTATCATATGCAGAATCTAGGTGCAAATATATGAGGGGGACTTTGACGAGAGGAAGAAGATTGGCATGAGGGAGGAAGGACAGGGAGCACGGTGCCACATGAACTGAAGCCACGCACTACAGACACGTATGTATGAAAATACCACAATGAAACCCACTGTTCTTTATGCTAACAAAATTGATTTATATGAAACTATAAAGTGCTGTAAAAATTAGAATTAATAAAAATGTTCAGTAGAAAGTACGAGGATATGAGCGGGCAAGTGGGAACGGGATGCAAATTAGTGGAAAATAGATCAAAGGAAATGACTTGCTAACAAGCTAAACATTATTTTATTTTTGTACCTACTTAAATCCTTGGAGATACTTCCTGCCCTCCTCAACAAGGCTGGGAAGCACTTCTCTGTCTTTTACCCGTGGTCTCTGTCCAGAGTAAGCAAGTTCTCCTGTGCAGGTCAACCCCATGGCATTCCCAAGTGCAGGTCTTTAGCTTTTCATTTCTCTGTTTCTTTGTTTCTTTTTTTACTCTTTCTGTTTTTCTTTTTTTCCCCCTTCTGAGACAGGGTCTCCCTGTAGCTCCAGCTGGCCTGGAACTCTCTATGCCATTTTGGCCTCTGTCTTACAGAGACAGAAATCCACCTGTCCATATCCTAAGTCCTAGTATTAAAGACATGCCCCACCACAACTGGTAGTTTAATTCTTTTTGATATCTTAATTTTTCTTGGAAAGTATCCTAACATTTATCAATTGTCTAACAATTCTATTTTTTTTTTTTTTTTGAGACAAGATCTCTCTATGTAGTCCTGGCTGTTCTGGGACTTTCAGTTTAGACCAGGCTGAGATCGAACTCACAGAGCTGGGATTCCCACCTGCTAAAGTCGTACCCATCAAAGTTATACCACCATGCCCCTTTCAGGATTGTATTTTTAAAGACTCAACAGGAGCTTTATATTTTTAGAACTATCTCTATTTCCTCTACTACAATTGCCTATTTTAAAGCTATTATTATCACTTTCTTCTTTTTACAATTAGTATTTTCTTCACTGCGTTAAAATGATCTACTTATGTATACCTTTCTTTCATTAGGCTACAAACTGTTCAGTATAGCTATCTGCAGATACCAAAAGCAAGGCAAACCTTCAAAATGCTTGACAGATGACTCTCACTTTTCTTTAAACTTTGACCTATTTGTCTAATCTCAGTTATGTTTCCCCCTTGGACTTGACCGAAGGTTTGGCTCCTTAGCTTTGATCTCTGTTTTCTTTTTTTCTTGATATGAATTCATCCTTAACCTATCTTGGCCTCAGCCAACTCCTACCAATGATGCGTGTTCTCCAGGGCTCTGCAACAGGCCTCTCTGCACTTGCCCTGCACTACACTTATGGGATATGAAACTCCCTTTCGTCTTCTCTGCCTCTTCTTCTCTAGAAGACATACAGGATATAAAATATCTTTGAAATCCATACAGGATATTAAAAAAAATAAAACTCTGATTTCTTTGCTAAATAGGGAGAAAAGCAACTTTATTTCAAAAAACATGTATTAAATGTTACAGACAATATTTTTTACTGTGCGATCAGGCGATCACACACAGCAGCCTGGCAACAGAAGACACGATACTAAGAGCAGGGTTTAGAACGATGACCAAATCAAGATTTCTAAGATTAATCTGGCACTAGTTCATATGACAGAACAACTATGCATATAGCATTGTAGGAATGATCATAAACAGTTCTCAAGGATAACCTTTAGAGACATCACTTGCTCTTGTTGGAATCTAATATTAGCATTTCTCTTTGCTCCTTCTCTAAGTAGCTAGAGGCATCAGTAAATGTTAATAGTTTTTCCTGAGCTTATGCAATTTCATTCTACCTCTTACAAACATGTACGCCAACTTGTACTCAAATCTGTCATCTAATTTTATCTTTTTAAAAATATTTTATTTATTTTTTTTGTGTGTGTATGAGTTCCTTGTCTTCATGTATATGAGTACATCCATGTCATTCAGTGCCCCCTGAAATCAGAGGATGGCACTGGGTTCCCCTAGAACTGGAGTAAGGGACAGTTGTTTGCTGCCATGTGGGTGCTGAGAATCAGATTTGGGTCCTTTGCAAGAGCAGTCAGTGCTCTTAACCACTGTACCATCTCTCCAGCCACATATTTTTTTTCAATTTTTAAGCTCCAACTATGGTTCTAAACATGATAATGCCTTTACCATCTGACAGTTCTTCAGTGGAGGAGACAATGACTCAATTCTTTTTCAGGAGCTTTGGAATAAGAGCCTGTGATTGGGTAATACAGCAAATGACAAATGAACAATAAAAGATGTAGAAAATAAATTTTCAGCCAATGAGGATAATTGTTTGTAACAATCATTAATGTCATTCAAAAGCCATGGTCTATGAACTTATTCAGGTTTTGGATGTAGGTGACTATTGTAGTTAGAGCAGTTTCAAATGTAGAAATTCAGTAAAAATGTTCATGCTGTCTGTACTTTCTCTTAAGTTTCCTTTATGTTAACTACATCTATACATTTCTATAGATTAACTTATTATTAAAATCTGTCATGGTGAGTCCTCAAACAACATAGTTCAGCTCCCTTTTTACCTATCCCTGTAACGCTGATAAAACCTTCCTCCTTTTGGGGACTGAATTGCTTTTCCCTCTGCTCCGTAAATGTACATTGCTCTTAGTTCAGTTGAGGAGAGGTACCTATCTTATCTAGACACACATTTCTCGCAGTCTGTCTCACAAACAGAAATAGTTGTAGCTGGTTTTAAGAAAAACAATTACTATTTGTTCCAGATGACAAAGGAAAGAAGTGTCCCCTGGATATCATATGATCACATGGTAAAGGAAATTATGGGAAGGCACAAACATAATATTCCCATTTTCCAACAGTTATATATCTTTTTCTAAAGTTTACGAAATTTCCTTTGACCTTCTAAGTCACTTATATAGGTTAACTATAAATTGAGCTTTCATTGCCCAATCTAGTGTTTATTAAAAAGAAGTCAAATACCTAAAAAACATTTTAATAAAGAATGTCCTACAAATATATGTACTATCATAAATTGAATTTAATTGAAGTCATGCTTTTACTCTGTTAAACAACCATAGCATCAGTCTCCCATTATTGTTAATAATAAAATTAGTGAAATATTGCATTTTATTCTGGATATAACTTTGACTTTGCTTTTTCCTCTGTGGACAGTTTTGAATTCAATTTTTGTTGCCAAGTGAACTGTAATGAAAGGGAGGTCACGACTTCCTTGAGAAAGGCAGCTCTGTGGTAAAGTATTTCAGAAATCCTCTGGGTCTTCTAAGAAATTCTGATTACAATCATGAGGTTATAACTTTAAAAACAAAGTCAGGATTTCATCTTTCATATAAGAGATCTGACAGTGTGCATTCAGCTGGAGTTGTAACTCATTAACCCTTGGAATAATCCCGTGACCTTGGCTTTTAGTAGAATCAGCCCAGCAGTTATGAGTAAGAAGAAATTATCCCAGCAATGCCACTGACTTTTTGAAGAGTCAATTCCTAACTGAAGGCAAAGTTTTGCATTTAATGTTTATTTGTTGTTGCACTGTTACTTAGCATCATTTAGAAACACCCTTCTTTTCTTGTACTTTACACATTCCTCCCTGGTGAAATAGGGTCCTCTATCTACTCTCCTAGATTGTCATATTCAGTAGTGACCCTCCCTTAAGTCCACACAAGTAAAATCCATTCATCATTACCAGTCTATCCCGTATATAAACAGGGTTTTCTTTTTTCATCTGGCTTTAGAGTCTAACCTTTCTGCTGATCCACTGACTTGTACTTGTTTATGACCAATTAAATCAGAGAGAAGTCTTAGGTTGAAAGCAACAGAATAGAATCTTTATTAGTTAAAGGGGAAAAGTAGAACAGATGTAATTGAAAAGATATCAAGACATTTCCAGTAAAGGGAAGAACAGGAAATATTAGTGAAACTTTGGATCAGAGCATTTTGAGGACACCAATTTCTAAAGCTCATACGTTTCTATCATTAGGAACTCTTTTTTATTTTTGAATACTTATTTTTAAAAATAATGTGCATCTTTGTGTATTTGTGTGGGTTTGTGGATGGAAATGCAGGTGCCAACTGAGGCCAGAAGAGTATGTCACATCCTCTGGAGTTGGAGTTCCCAGCAATTGTGTTGTGAGTCACCTGATACGGTTTCCGGGAACTGAACTCCAGTCCTCCTGGAGAGCAGCATGTGCTCTTAACCGCTGAACCATCTGGCCAGCCCTGCATTGAGGCACTTTTATGAAGTGCTTCATGAGCTATCTGTTTCAACGTAGCCCCACAGTAAGGGTTTTATTCATTTTTTTAAAAAAGTATTTTTATTGAGCTTTTGAGCATTTTTCATAATGGATCTTAATCAAACTTAGATCCTTTCCCTCATCAGTGCTCTCCAATAACCTATCTATCAGATTTCATCCATCATGTCACATATCTTAAGGACTATCTGTTTGAACATTTGTACCTAAATGTGCCTCTGTACGAGTTCATCCACTGGAGTCCAGTCAGCTCATCTATATTCACTCCCTTACAAAAAGATCCTCTCTTCCTCATCCAGCAATAATCAGTTGCTAATGGCTCCTTAGCTAACATTGGGATCTACTGCTTATATATCCCTTTCAATAGAAGGTTTAGTCTGTTTGACTGTGCATGGGTCTTGCGCATGCTGTCACGATTGTTGCAAGTTCATATGAGCAAGTTACCAGTGACCTGAAAGCCTGTTTCCTATGTTCATGCACCAACACTGGCTCTTACAATCTTTCCACTTCTTCTGTAGTGGTCCCTGAGCCCTGGGTGAGGTTTCATATAGGAATCCTGTCCGTGGACCCACACGCTTCAATCTCTGTGGTCAAATTAGTAGCTATTGATTACCCCTGGATACAAGTGCACCAATAGAGATAGTTTGTTGTGCCAGTCATTGTGGATATTAGAATTTAGAGTTGGGTTAGCCCATTAATCAATTTTTCTTCCTTATTAATTTACATAGTATCTTCTAAAACTATGAGAGCTAGACTTCTGAGGGAAGGCTTCCAGGTCCGGTCCAGTTCCATTGCTCCATGTTCCATGGCCAAGGTATGTCCTCCTTTCTTCAGCAATAGGGTCTTACCTTCAAGATCTAGGAGGTAATCCACGACTGAGGCCATAGCCTCTGTTATTTTGGGAGTCTCTTGAACTACCCTAACCAACAACTTATACCGAGGTTTCTCCTGTCTGGCATTGTGTTCCTTCTTACATAGCCTTCAGGTTCAGATATTGTATGCATAATTTTCAGGCAATTTGTTTGAGTTCATACATGTCCATCTGTCTTTCTATACTACCTAAGCTTTATTTGTCTCTCCTCTCTGTCCTTTTCTAACCCTCTCCCCACCTCTGCAATTTAAATACTCCCATTTTTTCCCTTGATAATACCTGTCACCCTTCTCTGGAGTTCTTTCTTCCCCTTTATCCCCATGGTTCTGTGTATGATTTCCCCCACGTTTCTCAGTTGAACACCCCCTTTTCCCCATTTCCTTTCCGATGACATGTTTCCCACAGTCTCCCTCTCTAGGGACCCTTTGTTCCCTTTACCTCTGTGCTTCCATTCCATTTTTCTGTCTTCTGCAGTTATATCAGGATATATACTCACATATAAAGACTGGTGCTAAGATCTGCAAATGAGGGAGAACATCTGCCACTTGCTTTTCTGAATCTTCATTACTTCACTTAGAATAATGGTTTCTCGTTTTATCTACTTTCCTGAAAATCACGTAATTACATCTTTCCGTAGCACTGAGTAGAATTCCATTGTGCAAATGTACCACATTTTCATTATCAATCCATCAGCTGAGGGACATTTAGATTGTTTCCATTACTTTGCTTTTGTGAAAGAGCAGTAACAAATATGGTTATACAGGCATCTCTACAAGAAGATGAGTCTTCTGCACATATTCCAAGGACTGGTACAACTGGATCATATGGTACATTCGTTTTTAATTTTTTCATTCTCCACACTGCTTTCCGTGTTGGTTGAGCAAATTTGTATTCCCATCAGCAGTGACCGGAAGTTTCCTTTTCTCCCTATCCTCACCAGCATTTGGTATCTTTTATTCTCTTGATACTAGCTAGCTTGGCTGGGATAAGATGGAATTTTAAAGTGTTTATATCTGCATTTTTCTAATTATTAAGAATGCTGGGCTCTTTTTAAGGTGTTTATTAGTATTTTTTAATTTCTTCATTTGAGAACTCTGTTCAGATTCTTAGCCCATCTTTATATTCTGTCATTTATTTTCTTGTTCATTTTTTTTGAGTTCTTTATATATGCTGGACAGTAATCCTCTGTTGGATATATAAAAAGGTATTGATTTTCTCCCATTGAGTGGATTTCCTCTTCGCTTTTTTTAATTGTCTCTTTTGCTGTAAAGAATCTATTTAGTTTAATAGGCCCCACTTGTTGATTGTTGACCTTAATGCCTGAACAACTGATATCTGATTTAGAAAGTCTGTTCCTACACCTCCATCTTTTAGTTTACTGCCTATGTTTTATTCTGGCCATTTCAGAGTTTTAGATTTCATATTTAGGTCTTTGATCTATTTGGAGTTGACTACTTTGCAGAATAAAAGATAAGTTTCCAATTTCATTCTTCTACAGGTGGAGGTCCAGTTTTATCATAACCATTTGTTGAAGATGCTGTCTTTGCCCCATGTATGGTCTTGGAACCTTTGTCAAATATCTGGTGTCTGAAATTGCCTAAACTCATGTTTGGGTCTTCTGTTATGTTCCATTGATCTGTGTGTCTGTTTTTGTGCCAGTGCCATGCTGCTTGTATGACTGTAGTTCTGTGATGTACTTTGAGATCTAATATGGTCTTCCCCTCAATATTACTCTTTGTCCTCAAGATTGTTTTAGCTCTCTGGGGTCTTTTGTGATTCAATTTTGGGATTTGCTTTTTCTAGCTCTGTGAGTTTGTCATGGGAGTTTTGATTGGCATTGCATTGAATCTATAGATTCCTTGTGATACGATTGTCAATCTCATGATATTAATTCTACCAATCCATGAGCATGGTAGATCCTTCCATCACCTGGTGTGGTCCTCTATCTCTTTCTTTAAAGATTGCATTTTCATTATAGAGATCTTTAATGTCGTTAGCTTTATTCCTAGATATTTTATATTTCTAGAGGCTGTTGTGTATGGAAGGATTTCTGTGAATGTGTTTTCTGATTTCTTGTTATTGGCATATAGAAAGGCCACTGATTTTTGTAAGCTGATTTTGTAACCTGCCACTTTGCTAAAAGTATTGATCATCTCTAGCAGATTTCTGGTGGATTTTTGGGGATAGCTTATGTATAATATATCATTTGAAAATAGTGATAATTTGACCTACTCTTTTCCAATTTGTATTCCTTTACTTTCCTTCTTTTGTCCTACTGCACTAGCAAGAGTTTCAAACACTATACTGTTAAGGAGTGAAGATAGTTGACAGTCTTGTCTGTTTCTTGATTTTAATGAGAATGATTTCAGGTTTTTTTTCCATTTAGAATGAGGTTGGCTGTGGGTTTGTTGAATATAACTCTAATTCCCTCCATTCCAGTTTCCTCTTGGAATTTTAACATCAATGTATGTTGGATTTTTCTCAAAAGCTTTTTCTGCATGTGATTTTTGTCTTTAAGTCCATTTATGTGACATTTTACGTCTATTGACTTACATATATTGAACCATCTCTGGAATAAAGCTGACTTGATCTTGACAAATGACCTTTTTGGTATATGTCTGTATGCGGTTTTCAAGGATTTTGTTCAGAATTTTTGTGTCTGTGTTCATTAATGATATGGAACTATAGTTTTCTTTTTATGTTGTATCTTTACCAGGTTTGGGTATTAGAGTGATACTGACTTCATAAAAGACTTCAGGAGCTCTTCCTATTCTTTTATTTTCTTGAATAATTTAAGTAGTATCAGTTGCAGATCTTATCTGGATTTCTGGTAAAATTCAGTTGTTAATCCATCTGGGCCTGATTTTTTTTACGTTGAGAGGTTTTGTATTGTTGTTTAAATTTCCTTGTTTGTTATGGGTCTGTTTGAACTGTTGGTCTCTTCTTGGTTTAACTTTGGTGGTTTCTATGAAGGATAGAAATACTTTTATTGTACAAGTCAAGTAGCTTGCTCTGGGACCTTTATGTCTTCTGCACGAGGGATGAGTAACAGAAAACTCAACCCAGTGAGTGTAGTGCTGGAATGTTCTCCCTTGGTTTGTTCAATTACATCTATATAATGAACTCTTAATAACAGTCTGTACCCCAAAACAATAGGGAGTTTCCTGGCTAATGGACACACTGTACCAGGAAGACCGAGCATCATAACTACATGGGGACATAAACAATTCCCCAGTAGGCTTCTGGGCTATCCTGTCCCATGTATTTCCTCATCTGACTTCTCATGCGTGTC
Organism: Eospalax fontanierii; assembly: GCA_035773235.1. Taxonomy (NCBI): domain Eukaryota; kingdom Metazoa; phylum Chordata; class Mammalia; order Rodentia; family Spalacidae; genus Eospalax; species Eospalax fontanierii. The sequence continues at coordinate 43,654,249 of CM069547.1, read as the reverse complement.
TTTCAAAATGGAATGGTAATCACAACTGTAGAGTTTTCTCTCTGTTACTTGTTCTTATCATAAGGAAGTCCTCAGTTAGCTGCCATTTCAAAATTGTGTGTAGCCTGGGTACCTTCTCACAACTGGTACCTGAGATACAGTTAGTCTCATTGGGGATTATGCTCTTCAATTTTGGGGATCTGATATCAACTCAAGATAATGTTAGAATAATATTGAATTTTATAATATCCAGTTAAGGTCAGATAAGTGGTGCCAGCATACCTATATTAATTAAACATTTTCAAATAACATATTTTATAGGGAATAACTCAACTATTTTACTTGGATATGAACTTAGAAAGATTTGAGTAAAGACTTTAAAGACAGCAACACATTTAAATGTCATTTAAGAAAGTTTAAAGTGTATACCAAGATCCTGCCTGTCTTAGTTAGCTTCTACTTCTGGGACAAGAACACTGACCACAATCAACTTGGAGAGGAAAGAGTTCACTTGGCTTACAGCTCGAGTACATCATCAAGGGAAGTCAAGGCAGGAATTCAGGTCAGGAATCTGAAGCATATGCAAGTATGCTGCTTACTAGTGTCCTCATTTGGAGCATGCTACGCCTACTTTCTCATATAAATTTGAACCACCTCCCCAGGAACAGTACTACCCACACTGGTCTGGGCCCCTCACATCACTCAACACTTGAGAAAATGTCCCCATAGACATGGCCACAGGCTAATCCACTGGAGAAAATTGCTGCATTGAGGTTTTCTCCACCAGGTGTGTCAGGTTGACAACAGAAACCACCCAGCACACTCCCTGAAAGCCTTGCTATTCAGATTTTCCTAAATAATCATGCTCATGGCAATTACTGTGGCTATAGAATTTCTGAACCAACATTAATGAAATTTTGGTGAATCTGATGGCATGATTTCATATTAAACTTGAAAGATAAACACAACTTTATAGTTTCTCACCTCAAGATCTGCAAAATAGAATATAAAAATATACATAATCTGAATCCTAATAAAATGTGATTTAAAATAAAAAATAAAATGAACTGCTTTAAGGCTAAAGTGAAAAGAAAAATGATTAATTTTAGATGTGGAGAATGTCTTAATAGAAGTATTCTTTGATTCTATTCATTTTCCAGAATGAGAATAATTTCTCCAGATGAAGAGAATACTTATTAGTCTATTTTACCTTCTGATATACTTGGTCATTTAGAAAATTAAAACCCAGGATTTGGCCCCCTATTTGGCTCTGGGGAAAAGAGTTTCTCCCTACATTTCAAGAGTTTCTCTGGGAACTTGGAAGAATTATGGGTTCATAATTTGAGACTTAGCCTTCAGAATATCTCTCTTCACCCCGCTCTGTTCTTTTTATTACTTTTGTTTTATTTTGCTCATTTTGTTTGGAGAGGGTCTCCCTATAGACATACCTGAGCCTCTGCTAGAATTAAAGGAGTGTGCCACCATGTCTGACTTGTAACAACAGTTTTTGATAGGTTTCCTCAAAGAGATCACTTGGGCATCTTCTGACCTGGGTCATGAGGTACTGGATGGAACTGGATAAAATTGTCTGCTTACATTTCTTTACCTTTTTAATCTGCTTTTCACAGGAACTGCCTTACACATTTTCATCATTGTTGTTTCTTCCTTCTACTTAGACTTCCATCTGATTTTCTCTGATGGTCTATCAATAATCACTAGTTTACTCTGTTTATTTCCCCTTCCATCTTTAAGCGGACTCCACACTGTTTTCCACAGTGGTTACACTAGTTTGTAATTCCACCATCAGGGAATGAGAATGTCCCTCCCCCACGTCCTCACCAGCATTCCATGTCATTCGTACTCTTGATCTTAGCCAATCTATCTGGGGTAAAATGAAATCTTAAAGTGATTTTTATTCACACCTTTTAAGGTGTTACTAAGTCATTATTAGCTCTTCCTTTGAAAGCTGTCTGTTCAGATTCATATTTTAACTGGGTCATTTGTTTTCGTGCTTCTTTGTGTTTTGAATTCTTTGTGTATTCCAGATATTAATCCTCTGTCAGATATATAGTTGGTGATGATCTTCTTATACTCTGTGGGTTTTCTCTTCACTTGATTGATTGTTTTGTTTGCTATACAGAGCTTTTTAGTTTAATGAGGTATCATTTGTCAATTGTTGAGCTTAATTCTGAACAACTGATGTCTAACAGTTTCAGGTTTCACACTGAGGGCTTTGATTTATTTGGCAGTGATTTTTATGCATGGGAAAGATATGGTTCTATTTTCATTCATCTACAGGTGGAGATCCAGTTATGCCATCACCGTTTGTGGAAGATGCTGTCTTTCTTTCAGAGTGTATCTTGGCATCTTTGTTAAGTATTGGGTGTCCAGAATTGTGTGTGTTCATGTTTGGTCTTCTGTTTTGTTCCCTTGATCTTCATGTTTGCTTTGTGCCAATACCACGCTGTTTGTATGAAATATAGGTTTTGAGATGTGGTATGGTAATCTGCCAGCATTCTTCTTTGTGCTCAAGATTGTTTTGGTTAGCTGGGGTCTTTTGTGACCAAAGATCCCAAAATATCCACCAGAAAACTTGTGGAAATGATCAGTACTTTCAACAAATTGTCAGGTTATAAAATCAGTTTACAAGAGTCAGTAGTCTTTCTATATTCCAATAACAGTCAGAGAAAATGTTCATAAAAACATGCCTGTGCACAGTTTCTGTAAAAATATCTAGGAATAAACCTAATAAGAAACACTGAAGAATTTTAAAATGAAAAATTTAAATATTTTGAGACAGAGCTTAAGAAACACACAAGGAGATGGAAGGTTCACCCACACTCATGAATTTATAGAGTTAATATTTTGAATATGACCATCCTACCAAAATCGGTTTTTAGATTCAGTGCAACCCCAATCAAAATTCCCAAGGTATTCTTCCCTTCATTATTAACCTTAATACTTAATATCAGTACAAACCATACAACAGTACGGTAGCAATCCCAAATCATTGGATTTAAAGGTGAGATTGATTTTGGCTATTATACATTCAAAGGTGGTATATCCATTACTTATGTTTTCTACTACAATTAATATTCTAATCTCAGTATAGAGCAGGAGATGGTGGCTGGCACCTTGAGCACATAGGCTGAAGGTTTATCTATATTTCCACCCACTACAAGCCAGCCCCATTTGAAAATTGTAAATACTTACATAAAAGAATATATTTGATTAAAAATATACAGTAAAGGATCTAAATCAAGATGTGAAATTGCCATTGTAGAATCACATGAAAAAAATTCTTTTCATTTTTTAACTCCTCAAAAACTTATTAATTTCATAATAATATACTCCACTGAGAATGGGTTACACAAATTATCAGACAAAATATTCAAAAGAACGATTGTAAGAATGTATGATGAAATTGAAGAGGACATGAACGTCTGGATGATTCTAAGTAGATCATAAAGAAATAGTTGAATGAGAACAGTCAATGATAACTGTTAAAGAGGATTTCACTGAAGAGATTGAAGTAGAAATAAAAAAACCTCATGAATTAAAATAAACTGATCAATGAGAAGACTCTTTTATAAATAGGTCAAATAGAAAATAATATGTTAGAGCTTGAAGACAAGGTAGGTAAATTAAAATACTAACTAGTGACAACTATAATATAATACAAAAGTTTGGACAACTCATGTGATATCTATAGACCAATAGGGAAAGCTAAGTTCTGTGAATCTTTGGCATAGAAAGAGATATTCAAGCCAAAGACATAGAAAATGTGCTCAATACATGGCAGACAATCTCCAAAATCTGGGAAAAGAGATAGAATATATAAGAGACATTCACAATGTTAAACAGGCAAGATCAGAAAGCAACACTCCCACATTTTATTATCGTTAAAACCTAAATATATAGAGCAAAATGCATCAGCATAAGAAAAGATTTCTCAATAGAAATTCTTAATTTCATTCCAAGAAGTCCTAGAAATCTGATTTGGAAGTCTGAAATGACATGGAAATCATTTCAAGGTACAAAATACATTTATTGCCAACTCACATTACTATCTCCATCAAAGTCCTCCTTCTTAATTCTGTGATGAATAAAAACTGAAGGAATTAATGATGACCACTGAACCAGCACTGAGGAAATATTTGAGGGAATTGTACATGATGAAGAGAAAAATAAAGACATTCATGTGGTCATAAGCAGAAATAAACACAACAATGGCTCCACTTTCATTAATATGACACACAGATGGAAATCAGCAAGGAAACATGAGTCAAATGAAGATCAAATAGATTCAACAAAGATCCACAATATTTCACAACATTTCAGCAATTCAGGGCAGAATGCACATGGTTCTCAGCAGCACATGGAGTTTCTGTAAAAGACACCACACTTTAGGATACAAAGCTATGAATGGTATTTGAAACAATTTGTTTTACTCTATCTGATTACTGTGGAATAAAACCAGAGAACAATGGTGAGAAAAACTATAGACTGTACCCAATGTGAGGAGATATGTTAACATAGTTCTGAATGAAAAATGAATCTTTGTAGAATAATTCCCCAATAATATGCTAAAATATTCAAAAAGTACCTAGAATCCAATGAAAGTAAAGCATGTTATATTTGAAAATGTATAATTAAATGAATGTGATTCCAAGACAGAAGTTTATAGCTATAAATATTTACAATCACAAACTCTGATGAATTCAAATACATAGAATTAATGAAAGAGTTGGTCTTCTGAAAATGTAAGCAAGATTAATATACCCTTAGACAAGCAAATAAACAAAATAGAAAACTCAAATTAGCAAACTAATAGCATTAGATATTAAAACAGATATCAATGAAATTTAGGGGATCATTAGATCATATTTTGAAAGCTTATATTTCAATAATTTGGAAAATAGGGACTATTTGGTAAGTTTCTTGATACATTGAACCTTTCAAAATTAAACCAAAATAATATTTAAGTAGATAGTGCAAAAAATAGTAGTAATAAATACCTTCCAACTGAAAAAAGACCAGATATAGATGACTTAACTGCCCAATACTCCCAAACATTTATGAAGAGCTAACATTCATGATTCTCATTCTATTTCTTTAAGCCTGTATTATTGTGATACTAATTTCTGATTAAAATGAAATGAAAAGAGAAAATTGTAGTCTAACACTTCTGATGAATATAGATTCAATAATTCTCAGTAATATACTTGCAACCTGAAATCAACAGCACATTAAAATATCATTAACCAGTATAATGTTAGATGGTTTTATTCTGTGAATTCATGTATGGTTCAACATATGCTGATAAATAATAAATCAATAAAGGAATTACATCCCAGTAATAGAGTCCAGGACAGAAATCACGGAATCATCTCATCCCAATACATTCAGAAAAGGCCTTTGACAAATAACAACATCTGTCCATGATAAAATCCCTGAAATACATAGGAATATTGAGTAAAATTGCACCCATTCAGAAAGACAAATATTGAGTGTTTTCTCACATTTGTCAATAATATATAATAGCAGATGTAAAAACTGTGCATACATATGACATGTATACAAAAGGGTGACCAGGGAGTCTAGAAGAAGAGGAAAAGAGAGTTTGAGGAAGGAGTGGCATATGTTGTGAATATGGTCAAGATACATGATACTCCTGAAAGCACTATATACAGTGAACACATGACAATAAGCAAGAAAATAAAAATGAACACCTAATTTCTAAAAGACTCTATATACCTCATTCTTTGTTTTAATCACCCAGAGCACATAGGTTGCCACTGTAGTATACAGACATATCTATGTATAAATAGGGGATATCATTCATGACAGTACTATCCTAAATCACGGTTATGAACATTAGGTGGGATAACTTATATATCTTAGTGTAGAATTTCCTGAAAAGCAGTACCCTGGATGCAAATTATTTGACCGAGTAACACTATCAGTAGTTATATCGCAGAAGACAGAATATAAGACAGGCAGGTAGGAAATAGGTGAGGATTACCAGGACTTCTTGAGAAGTCTCATAGAACGTGTCTCTGAATTTTCTTACCAGACGATAGAGAAGCTGGGATGTATGTATATGGAATGTCCATTTCCCATGGGGTGACTGTTGACTTCTGGAATACTCACTCACTTGCATAAGTTAGAGTTATAGTGAATTGTTTCTAAAGCTACTGTAATACCAAATTAACTCTTATATGGAAAAGAAAGGAGAGAGAGGGATATAAAGTGAATATTCTGAGTCTCCTAAACACTCTAGATAATTGTTAGTGAGTGTAATTGGCCCCATGCCATATAGTATGTGTGTATTCCCTATAGTGTCTTAAAAAACATCATAGAGTCTTAATTTTTTCCCCGTCTCTGTGGGTTTGTTTCTCAGTCTTTGTGGTTTTATTAAATATTTTGAGCAGGTGCTGGGCTGCATCCTTATTTTACATATAAAAAGATACTATACTGTCTCTTTAATGGCTATCACATCATAGGGAGGGGTGGCTTTAACATAGTCACAGTTAAAGGCTGTGGATAAATGGTCACCCAGAAGCTTGGTGTATTACTCTGTGTTCCTCGGGTTCTAAAGGAGCAGAGGACCCAAAATGGTATGCCTTCAAAGATCTTACAGGATTTATTGACTTTCATCTTTTTCATCACACCTTGTCTGTGGTGCTAACTTAGAGGATTTTTGTTTTTGTTGTTGCTTAAATTTTAATATACCAATCTCCTTCCTTCTTAGGACTGATTTAGCCTTTTAGTTTTCTTTACCCCAAGTTCTGTGCGTGCCTTTTTACTCTGGTGTCAGTTCAGATAACCCCTTTTCCAAGACACCTTCCATGCATACCAATGGTCTCCAACTTTTCTCATCACCCTTTAGCTTAATGTTTCACATTTTGATCTTGGGGGAAGATACCCATTCTTCATTAATTTTATTCTTTCTGTCATAGAGTATAAATTACACGTGAATGGGACACATGTCTTAGCCAATATCTCCAATACTGCAAAATGTATCTGAACAAAAATAAATAACTGGGGCTAGTCAGATGACTCAGTGGGTAAAGGCACTTACTGCCAAACCCAATGACCTATGTTTAATCTCTCAAACCAAGCACGTTATAAGGAGAGAATCAACTCCCACAGTTTGTTCTCTCATCTTCATATGTGTGCTCTGGCATTTATATGTATATGTATGTGCACACAAAATTTAAAAAAATAACTGTCCATGCTCCTAGATACAGTAATAATGAATAAGGACTATATACTCTTGCAATTAGACTCAGCAGCCCTGGTGTTTCATGTGGCCAGGAGTTTAATGTTACTATAAGGATGCTAGAAACTGGGTTAAAGATGGGAGATAGAAAGGTCTTTTATGAAAACTTGCCTTTAACCAGTAAACCTAGTTCGTCTTTCTCAAATTTCCTTTACCTGGTCTTTGCCAGAAAAACTAACTATTTTTTTGATTATTATGAGTTGCGATTGGAAGATTTGCACAAAATAGAAAGTATGTGACCAGGACAGAGATTTTGTCTGAAGCGCCTGAGCATGGATGTACTTTGAAACACAAGAGGTTACTTGGTTGAAACTTGATCTGAGAAAAAACATCTTGTCTCTTCAAGTATTCATAGATTGTCTTCTCTGCGTGATTACAGAGCCCCGGGGAAATATCATTCTTGGTGATGCTGACATCACCAGCCATGTGATAAGAAAATGACCGAATGGGAGGTGTGATGCATGAGAAGGTGTGAACAGCATCTGTGAGAGGATGTGCTAAAGGGAATTGGGTGTGAGGGAAATGAAGCCAGCATCTTCAGCTGCTTGCAGCCACCTCTCAAACAGAGCTGCGAATTAACAGGTGTGCTCCACACCTTCTTGACATTTATGCCAGTAAAACTGAGTGTGAGGTGCTCAAAAGGAAATCAGTAGCTGTTTTAATAAAGAAAAAAAAAACCTATGTTTGAATCATGAAAAAAATGTTGCTGAGTAATTTTATCTCTCAGAAATAGGGACCTAGGGATAAAATTTTCACTTAATTTCTTCCCAATAGGGAAAGAATTGACTTGGTTGTGTTTTAGAGGAATGGGGTGTTTTTAAATTAAGTATACATAATCCACAATTATGTGTGTGTGTGCTTGTGTGAATTCATGCGTATCACACCTTTGCAGGTGTCTGTGGAGGCCAGAAGGAGTTGGATACCCTAGAGTTGGATTTATAGACTTTGACCTGTCAGATGTGAGGGCTGAACTTGGGTTCTCTGCAAGAGCAGTAATGCTCATAACTGATTGACCATCTCTTCAGGCTCCATAGAGTGTTTTACAGTGAATAGCCGTAAACTCCAGCAACCTTGCAAGAACTTAGAAACCATATCTGAAAAGTGTTGCCAATCTTACAAAGGAGTCTCATACCTACTTAAGGGAGTATAAATGGATATGACATTTGGAGTATCATTTGGCACAGCTATGAATTTGAATGTGTGTCTTCTCTTTGATCAAGGATATGTCTGCTGGGAATTTGAGTTGTGGATTGTACTTACACAAACTGGTCATGGCATTATTATGTGTATTATTTTGCTAAAAAGCAACCTAATTTTCAATTAATGAAGAATGCTCATAATTCATATTTAGATAAGATTATATAAGATTATCTTTAGATAAGATTATTATGCAATCATTGAGAACAGAGACATAAAAATCAAGTGAAAATATACCAGACATTTTTAAGTGAAAGACCAAGCAAATTTCTTAGGATGCAGTAATAAATTTGTTACTCATACATGGGTGGAACTTTTAATTTTGAAATCAGTTGTTGTGCATGAAATTTGTAAAGAAATTAACACATCACTATGAATAAACATTTGTTCATAGTGGAGCAGAGCAGACTGATTTGTCCATAGAAGAAGATGCTGATTTTCTTCTGAGGATTCACTTTTGTTCACACTATTTGAGGCTCATATTTAAGTCTCTGCACTCTTCCTGTAATTTGAGTGATAGGAGTTTCCTTTGGCATTTTCACTGGTCTCTGAGTATATAAGTATTATATAAAACATATTTTCTTCTTTTTGCAAAATGCCATGCAGTTTCCTATGTAGGAGATCTTAAGAAAGAAATAGAAATGCTAGTTTACTTTTATCAATTAGTAGTACAGTCCTGTCCAAGACCAGTTGCCATGCTGTCCAAGATTTCTTCCTGCAGCACTTTTGTGTCATTGCATTTTCCCCCCACTTGAAGTTGTAAGAATACTGGGGCTCATTGGGTACAGAAGCTAGCTTGGCTGTCAGAGGGAATGAAAATGTGCTTTGATTTCTTCACTGCTATTCCAGTATAAGGTCAGACAAGCCCAGTGTGACAGGCACAGGTTATCCAAAGGAAATATCCACACAGGCTTGCCAAAAGGCCTCCCAAGCTTGTCCATAAATGCTAATTTCTCTTCCTTCTGTGTGATAAGCTAACTTTACCCATGTTATCAGTACATAGCCTAGCTTACTTTTGGAAGAGTAAGTCCTTTGATCTAAGTTAGATCCCATATAAATGTGTTGTTTTAGGTTCCAGGATGTTCCACCTCATGCGCCCACAGTCTTCAGGATGGTAACATGAGGTGACCCCTTTTCAAAGGTCCCAGTGTTTCCTTAGCTTTTCCACTGCTTTCGTGCAGTCTGTTCCTTGGGATTCCAAGACAATTACCTGTTCCTGCCACTGTCGTGACGTAGCTAAAATTTCTCTTGCCAAATAAGATTTAAAGAAATGGCAAATTTGCATTTTGGCAAGCATTTACTCTCGGTAAGATACAGTGGAAAGTGTGCAGAAATGTAAAGTATAAATATATATACACATGAATATGTAAAGATATGTTCTTATTTTTTCACAGAAAGTTATGTATAACAAGAAGGGTTTGCAGTGGTGCTCCTGGGAGGCAGGAATGCAGTATGGAGCAACTGTTCTTTCCATTTTTAGCTATGGAGGATTTAGCACCATGGATTTGATTGTATGTCAAAAACCAATCAAAACATGCCTTGCATCTATATAGTTCTTTTAATTCTATAAAATATACTCAAAGTATATACTCACACCCAGACAGTAGCATGATGGTCATTATTAACTTTTTTTTTTTTTCAGATAAGATAGTGAGTCTAGATCATTTAGTTTTCTATTGTGGGTAGATTTTTTTGTCATGAAGATAAAGTGAGATGTGACTATATCAGACAGTGAGAACTGTAATTTAATAACATTACTGGTATCACCTCTAATTTCAGCACTTGGGAAGTAGAGGCAGGCAGATCAGATCAGATGAAGGCCAGTGTGATCTAGACAGCACATTCCAGGCCAGCTGGGGCTAGAGGAAGACCCTGTCTCCAAAAACAAAAACAAAATACAACAAGCAGAAATTAGAGAACCCTTTTAAAAGAATCACATTCAGAGTCTGAGATACTCTTTTAAGTAGTCTAAACTGAATTCATTCTCCATCTTCGAGGGTGAATTTGCCACTTGGCAGTAATGTGGTAACTGTAACTATGCCCATGTGTATAAATCATCACTGCTTAATAAAACAAAGTGTAATTTGACCACAGTTTGTATGTGTGGGTGAATCACCTCTGTCTCTTCATGTCAGACAGAATGATCTTGAAGTCCATCTGAGGAATGAAGTGTTCCCAGCTTTAGTCTTCCAGTGTGATGGGGTGATTTTCTTGCAGGAACACTACAAGTCAAACTGGAATGCTTCTATGTAAGGGTGACTAGCTAAGTGTCTCTTTCTATATTCTGGCACATATTGATGTGAGATTCTGGTAGAGGAAAGCCCCCTGGTTTTGATGCAGGAAACTGCAAGAAATTTTCATTGCCAGAAACTTGCCAACCTGCAGTTAGAACTTTCATATCATTAAATCAATCCACTGATACTTGTTTTGATTAAAACACCAGCTAACTCATAACAGCATCTGCACTCAGTGATCTAACTCAAACAAGCATAATGAATGCTATCTTTTAATTTTTTATGAAAAGCCTTCATATAAATTATATGAAGTCTTCAATATATAATTAAGATGTTTTTTACATGCTCTACTGATGAACCATCTGCAGGTATGACATTTAGCATCTGTATGTAAAAGTAGCCACCTGTGAGAGTCTGGTAATCCTAACTGAATCATTTAGGATAAATGGAACTTGGGAACATTTAGATTCAGAGTTCCTAACGAATCCATCACCTTTTAGACTTTTATTACTGTTGTGCAGGCTATCTTTTAATGTTTGTAACATCACATCTACTCAAAACTCTTACTAGCTGCATTTGTTTTCAAACAAGAAAAACTTCATAAATGTATAGCAGGAAGAAAAATGTCCAAAACTCTAAATTCACCTTTTCTTTCTTTTCCCTGCTGAAGAAATTCAAATCATATCTCTGTTCAAGAACTCATAACTTTTCAATTCGTGTTCATGCCAACAGCTTCAAAACCACCCCAGTGATCTTCCTTCACTTCAAAGGGTAACACAAGCAGGAAACTCAAGGTGATTTGCATCAGATCAGTAAAGGGTTTGAGATTTTATAAGAATGGGAAAATTGCTAATGTTAAAGAATTTCTGAGAATGAACTGAGATGACAGATGTAGAGACAGTATGATTCTTTAGGGGAGAAAAATATCATTCCAGAATTTATAAATCACTGAAAGTTGAAAGGAAAGTAGTATTAGCTGTTGTGTCTTTACCTGAGCCAAACCTCTCATCTGACAGGGGCAGAAGTGAGTCTTACAGCATCTAACTACCTCTTCACATTCTGTGGTAGAATCACAGAGCAAAATATCAGCAACAGTATATATCCTAACGGTACTTTTCACTTGTCATCTACAAAGAAATTAAAAAGGCGCATAGCACACTGTTGCTTCTTAGACTATTTTAAGTAAATTGGGGTTACTAAATAAAACAGATTCATTTAACATGTAACTGGTTGATTGCAGTTGGAGTATAAAAATACCTAGTTTATATGCCATTTCCTGTTTTTGCTATTCAGCATGGCAAAATCAACTCTCCCTGTTCGTCAGACTTCACTACCTGCCTTCTTTTCCATGTGCAACTATGAACAATTTGTTGTAATTTAAATCCTTTATGTCATAGGATCATGAAATGAGAAAACAAGTTCTGGCAGGTCAGGGACCTGGGAAGATATGGATATCTACATTTGCATATTTATATAAATACACATTGAAGCATCTTACTTGAGAGTAAGTTTCTAACGCAGTCATGTAGAGATAGGAACAAAGAAAGATGCTGTGAGTGAATGCCAGGTGAGGAAACTGGCAGACAACTACAGTTGTGCTCTATACGAAAACTGGACATGATAATTAGGAGGGTAAGGTGACCTCACTGTAAGGGGCCCTGGGTAGCAGAGAGCAGCTGAGGAAGAGTTGACTCATATTGCCATCTCCCAACACGCTGAGGCAAATGCTTGTAGAACACAAAGATCTACCTGAGATGTTCAAACCTTCTTGTCCCTTAGATTCTTATGTGGAATTTCAGGGATATATGACTCATACCCACTACATTTATACATGTATATTAATGGCATGAATTTGATGATTTGTTATTGCTTTGCACAATTTCTTTTTGCCATTGTAAAGTAGGTGCATGTTATTGAAATAGATAAACATATATTTACTAATGTTTTGATACTTTGTCAAATTCTTCATTTTTTCAGAATGGAAACTTATTTAAAAATTGAGCACATCTACATTGCCAGAAATGAATATTAGATATTGAATCATTCTGACCAAGTACTAAAGGTATAGAACCAAAATAAAAATTTACATATGTGTCTATATAATACTTGCAGTAATATATAGTTCTAGTCAATTTAGTAGATTAGTAATAGTGTCGTTTAGAATTTTATATATGCATGGATGTATACTTATTCGTTTTCATATATATATATATACATGCATACACCTTAAGTATATGTTCATATGTACTATTTTATAAAGTTATATGTAATTTTTACAATTAATCCAGTAAACTATATATGACTAAATATATCATAATATATAATCTGTTCTCTTTGATTTGACTGTAGTACAAATTTACATACATGCTGGCTACACTGGGACCTTAAAACCCTAACTGGCAAGTTTATCTATGGCTAAGGTTCATTAGCATAAAAGGCAACAAAACAATATAAATAACGAAAAGATAGAGGTGGAACCAGGAAAAATCCATGGGAGAGATCACAGTCTTTTTCCTTCTAGTGATTAAGCATTAAAAACTATCATCCTTCCCTAGTGGTTCAATCGGTACCTAAATCTGCATGCAGTGTTTCTGCCAAAGTAAAATGATGAGAGAGTGAATACCTGCATCAGTTGCTCTTTTGGTTGTTGTGACTGAGTAAAAGTAGCTTAAGAAAAGATCTATAATAGCTCATATTTTGAAGGGATACAATTCATCATTGTGGGAAAGGCATGGCAGCTGGAAGTTTGCTCACAAAAGAGGTAAGAAAGTAGGGCCAGGCATAAACCTGAACAGCTAATTTCTAACAACTCACATTCTCCAGGTAGAGCCCATCTCTCAAAGGTTCCACAGACTCCCAAAATAGTATCACTTGCTAGAGAGTGTTAAAATACATGAGCCATTGGAACACACATCACATTCGAACTCTAACAGCCCTCACGGTTTACTGGATGATGATGATGTAAGCTTTCTTGCCTGACACACAGAAAAAATTCAGATTCCCGAAAGAGAAGTGGTATTAGCACAGACCATTTTACTCTTACAGATAACCTGTGCACATTAAGAGGTACTTAGACTTATCAGTTAATGGGTGGTTGAAAATCCAAATTCCAAGATAAAAAGAATGGCGACTTTATAATAAACCTTTATAAAGATAGCTTCATGCATGTTGTGCTAAACCTTTTGTACAGTTCTCTCTCATGGTTTTTGGTCAAGATATTTTAAGCTATATATTAGTATCAGTAAGATATCATGTAAAGACTTACCTTAGAAATGTAGTTGTTTTTCTCAAATTTCCATATTAATTTTTGTATTTGACTTTTCACATTAATTCAGGTACAGTCCAAGTATGATTAATAGTGGAGGTTGATCTAAGAAATTCCAGGTTATGAAAGTGTCATGATACTTAAGATAAAATATAGGAAGTATAGTCCCAGAAGGTATACATGATATATTCAGAAAAGAGAAAGTTCATAAGCAGGAGGATGTGGGTCTGTCATATGGCAGAGAATAGTAGAATCCCCATATGACTCCCTGCCCACAGACCTTGTGGTTATCACGTTCCCTGGTGGTTGTAAAACATATAGTCTGCAACATTTCTCCACGTCTAGGATACTACAACTCTATTGCAAGTGCAGATGAGAGCTGGAGTTGGTCAGCCTGTTGGCTCTGTGCAGAGATAGCAGATTTAAACAGGCCTTACACTTTTGTGGCGATACCTTTCAGGTACAAAACATTAACTTACAGAGAAGAGAAATCTCCAGATATTTTTCCAGTTCTGCATAGCCCTACTTTTTGGCACATAGTATCATTTCTCTTCTTTGTTAAAGACCTGGTGTTATTATTATTATTATATTCCTGCAATAAAACTACCCCAAATTAACTGTCATTAATGATACAATTTAATGTCTGATAATTCTGGATGTCAGAAGTCTGAAATGAATTTCACTGAAGTAAAATGAAGATGTTGTTGAGTTATAGTACACTGAGAGGACTTAGAGTAGAACTCATTCCTTGATCTTTGTAACTTTTGGTGGCCTGCCCATAGCACTGTCCATGATTCTGCTTTGTTTTTTTGTTTTTTTTTTTCCTCTGCTTTTTCCAACCCAGCAACATTGTATTTCTCTAATTGAAATACTATGTTTCAGAATATGTTTCTCTTTGATTGACTACATAAGGGACAGTGTCTGTGCTTTAAGGCCTTATGTTATTAGACTGATCCTATAAGAATAATCCCTACCTGCAAAGTCTTATTTTCTAAGCAATGTGCTATAACTTATTTTGCATAGATTCTAAGGATAGGAAGAGCATTATTCTATTATTTAAGTCAATGTGGTTTGGTCACATTAACTGTCCTGGGGAAAAAGGATCAAATGTCTGTTTACCCCAAATAATGTGATGGAAATGAAGACCAAAGAAACAAATCCACCCAAGCCTAACTTGGCAAATTGGTGAATTTATTAAGCTTACTTGCAGGTATGAAAGCTTATAGTTATGTGGAAGATTGAGAACAACTCTAGCACTGAAAAGTCCTACTTCAGCATGGATGACTTCAGGGAGGCTGTATTATAAAGTCCTCCCATCAGTTAACTTATTGCTTGTTATATACTGTAACAGTTCCAAATAATACACACAGCTATTGGACAGGAGGAAAAACTGAATAGGTGGAATCTTATGTGAAGGTCTCGTGAATCTTCCTACTTCTCCATGTATTGCTGCTTTTTAGTAGCCCCGTTATCATCACTATAGATGCAATTAGCACTGAATTGTTCTTTCATTGCCAAAAGGCTGAGCATTTGATAGGTATAACAGCAACCTGTGCTCCATGGCGATGACGGGATGAGCAGGTCATGTTTATAAGAAAGCTGTGCTACAGCATGGTTTCAATGCACACATTCCACAACTTTGCTGCCTTAGATCCTCCCATCCTGAAGGTGTCATAAATTTCCTACGTCAGCCAGTCACAGATGTGGTAGAGGTATGTGTCCTGCTCTGCTGTATGTTTTGAAAGATCTTGAAATGTTTATTATGTTTATGCTAAACTATTAGGTAAAGATGCATATTTTCAGAAAACTCATAGATATATGAGTTCCTGGATACAACAAAAAATATATTGGTTGCTAAGATTAATGAAGACAGCAAAGTACTGAAGAAGTAAAACTCATGATTTAATGAGGATTAAAAATCCATCATTCTTGATCTACTGCATGGATTCTGTTGGAAAGGCAAGGTTTCTTGAGCACAGAAGTTGAGTCTATGCAGTTTACTGTGCCCACGCCCATAGGATTCCTAATAATATAGACAGAATTTTCCCGCGATTCACTAGATGGTATAGTTCTTTTCTCATTTCATTCTCATTGACAAGATACTTTACAAAAGAAATGTAAAGAGAGATAGATTTATTTGGGTCACAGTCTGAGGAACATGATCTAGCTGGTCACATGGCATCTTCAGTCAGGAGCAGGGGTTGATGAATGATGGTGCTCACCTCTCTTTCTCATTACAATTCACTCCAGGACTCCATACATACCAGATATTCTGGGTGGCTCATCCCTGCTCAGTTAACCATTTCTGAAAATTCCCTCAGAGACATAAAGGTGTATTTCCTAGGTTATTCTAAATCTAGTCAAACTGACAATGACAATTATCATCACAAGATTCTAAGCTTAGAGCAGAAATCTAATTGCTTAATGTCTTGTGTCCTTGACTAAGGTAGACCTCATAAGTAAAATATCTAACCGAATGATGACTGCAGTGGTTAAATTCAAGTCTTAACTTGATGTGGTCTTGAGGTGTCTAGATAATTATTTAAAAAATACCAGGGTGTCTATGAATACATTTTGGAATGAAACAGGTATTTGAATTAGTAAAATGAATAAAAAATTGTCCTCTATGCTACGGTTTGGATATTAAATGTTTACTTGGGTTCATGAAGTTCAATGATGTTAGTCAACATGAGTCAGAGCAAGCTAATAGGACCATTTTACTTAATTATTTTCCACAGTCACTTTTTAACTGTAGTTCAGAACCCACTGAACAAATTCAACAAAACGTAAGCATTTTATACTGAATGAAACTATCAGGAATTTTCAACAGGTTTGTGTATCCAACATATAGCAACTGTCACATGCCACTCAGCAGTCATTTTCAGATCCCTTCTTCTGAGAATTCTTGATGCTATCATCATTCCATGTTCAATTTTGCATGGTTTTAAACCATAACATCTTTTTAGTATTGGGCACATCAGATCATCAAGGACATATTGTTTTGCTTTGGTTTGAGAACATGGTGTTCATTTTAGCAGAATAAAAATAGGTAATCTTACTTACTTTTGCCAATTTAAGAATCATCATCAGCTGCAACAGAAAATATGCCAGAAATACATACTGTTGTGTTCATATCCTTAAACTACCTATGCCATGAGAACATGCTATTTCTGTAAGACAATGCAAATGCAATGGTTCAAGACTACCATAATGACTAGTACTTGGGAAGTCATTCATCTTTTTTAATATGACATGTACTGTACCCTTAGTTACACATAAAGCATTCAGAAGGTTGGCCATTTAGTAACAGTAATTTCTTTAAATGACAGCTTGTATCTTAGACTCATGTTGAATATTTTTCAAGTATTTTATAAAACTGAATTATTTTATATGACAGTAGAAAACAAACAAAATATTGCCATTAGCAACAATTATTAAATCTTTGTGACATTCAATTTAAGAGTATATTATGGAAGCTTCTGAGATAATGTATCAAAGGATAAAACTTAAACTAAATTATAAGTAATACCATAAAAGAATTTTTATTGCAAACAGGCAGGCATTAAAAAATTGTAAGAGAACACCCATTTCTTCCATGAAGATCTAATTACAATGAAAAATTCTCCCACTGAAAACAAGTAAATAAGTGGTTAACGACTCGGGGAGAGTTAAAAATGCACTTTTATGAAGTTTATTGTGTAAATAATACTACATGAAAATAGTAGCATATGTATTTTACATATATTTAAATATATGCAAAAGTAAGCATTATGTGAAGTTAGACACTCATAAGGGTAGAAAATATAAGCAATATGGAAGCTACCACATTGAAATAAATAAATAATAATTCAATATTAGTTATAATCAAGTCATGAAGTATTTGCTAGGCATTGCGATACATCTATACTGTCATTACATAGAAGACAGGGGTAGGAAGATTCCAAATTTGAGACAAGCTTGGACTACATAATACAATCTTGTCTCCACAAACAAAGCATAAAAAATCCGAACAAGTTCCCTACTAGCAAATGCCACTGCGATGATTAGCATTATTATCAACTCAACATGTAGGAGGCTGGTCTCTTGGCACACTTGTGAGGGAGTTTCTGAGTGTGCATGTCAGGGAGTGTCGTGATTGCGTTTGAACTGTGGGTGGGACTGTTTCCTGGACTGGGAATTCTGGACTGTATGAAACGAAGAGGGCAAGCTGAGCATGCGTGCTTTGATGCATTGCTTTCTTCTGACTGTGGTCACAATATGACCAGCTAGCTGCTTCAAGCTCCTGCGACTCCCCCGCCATGACGAAACATTGCTTGACTGTGAGCTGGTATGAGCCCTTTCCACCTTAAGTCAAAGTGTTGCTTTTGTCACAATATTTTATCATAGTAATAGGAAAACAAACTAGAACAACCAACAATTCAAAAGAAATGTAAAATTGCTCTGAACAGAGCAAGATAAAGGAAAATTTTAGAAAAGAAATGAAGACAACATAACAGAAATTCAAACCAAAAGCATGGATAATTAGAGCAGTGAGTGAAAAAAATCTTTAAACCATATGACTGATAACTGCATTAATTATAGTCAAATATTTCACATATGAAGAAGAGTCTTTCAAAATGGATATGTAAATTTCAACTTTATTCTTCATATAATAAATTCCTTTTAAATCTACAGAAATATAGATTAAATTTTTTAAATGCAAAAAAGATATATCCCATGCAAAATCTAAAATTAAGAAAGACTGGGGACAGAGATCAGTGTCAGAGTGCATGTCTGATGAAGGCATAACCCTAGGCTCAGTGCCCAACAATGTGTTAGTGGGGATTATAAGAGAAATTTCACAACAAGAAATGTAGCTGAATAAAAAAAGCCATGAAAAAGAATTATTTCAACAGGAACACATAGTAAGCCTGACATCATCATACAATCACAAAGCTTTGAGATGCATGCAGAAGAAATAAGCAGAATTAAATGTAGAGAGGCAGAAGTCTCCAATTACAACTGTTATTTTTAAAGCAAACAACTCTCACTGCTTAAGGGAAAAAGAAGGTAGAAAAGCCAAGGATGGTAGACAAAACTGCCAGAAAGCTATTACGTTATTGAACTAACCAACTACAGTAAAGCATTCCACACAACTGATAACAGAATATGCATTGCTTTTAATAAATTTACAAGGACTCAAATAACAGTATGCTAATTCTCATGAACAATATTCCATTTCGTGTGTTCCTAAATCATGACTAACAGTCCACACGGAGTCTAAAGTTAGTCTTAGAATCCTGAGTAATTTGTCAAGGATGTAGGTTACTGAATGCATTAACAACTAGAAATTAATTAAAAACCAAACCCATAACTTATCCAAGCTATTTCTGGTATACCTCTCCCACATTGCATCTTAAGACTTCACTGCAGCCTTGATTCTGATTCAGAACACACAACATTCACACTGGCTTGGCATGTGTCATCATTCCATACAATACCAGCGTATGCAGCATGAAATACCCCAGCTCAGATTCATGAGTATAGTATAGTATAGTATAGTATAGTATAGTATAGTATAGTATGAATTGCAGTATTTCTGTCTTAGAAATGCATGTTTCTATACTTCTAGAAAATAATGGTTTAAATAAGGAAAACAAAACCTTTGTACTAACTTCATCCTTCATCACATAAGAATAAATTATGTTACAATGTTTGAACTTAAAATGTTTGCTAAAGAAAGGAATGACTATACTCAAGAAGCAACAGAAAGAAACTAAATGAAGGTATACTGTGGAATCACAAAGTTAGACCAAGAATATAAACAAAAACTAAAATGATGAGTGCCAACATACGTCTTTATCAGTGGACTGATACTCCTAAAGTTATCAATAACTTTATCAGTGGACTGAACTCCTAAATCAAAAGACACAGTATAGTTGAATGGATCAAGAAACAAAATCCATTCTTTTGTTGTCTGCAAGAAACCCATTTCACCTTCAAGGACATGCATTGCCTTAAGGTGAAAGGATGGAAAATTATTCTAAGCCAATGATACTAAGGAACAATCACAAGTTGTCATTCTAAAATCTGACAAAATAGACTTCAAACTAAAACTACTCAGAAGAGATAAGAGGATAATTTCATTCGGATCAAAGGAACAATTTACCAAGAAGACATTGCAAACATCAACATATATGCAGCAAACTCTGGTGTACCCAAATTCATAAAGTCAGTACTACACGACTTTAAGACACAGATTAAACCTAACTCACTAATAGTAGGGGACTTCAGTCCCCTACTATCTACTTAGGTAGGTCAACCAGCATAAATAGAGAAACAATTGCATAAACAATACCATACATCAAATGGACCTAACACATCTGAATATTCCACCTAGGCACCAAAGAATGCACTTTCTATTCAGCACCGCATGGAACTTTCTCCAAAATAAATCACATATTGGGGCACAAAACAAACCTCAACAAATAAAAAACCAAAGCTTTTTACACAACATATCTTAATCATCTTTATAACCCCTGCCCCACCTGCGCCCCTCCATAGCTCCCCACCATCTGATTTAGAGGATTCTGTCATCTCTTAAGACCTATGAAGTCAAGTTTGTGCACCCAGATGTCCTTTGGTGAAATTCACCCATTAGAGTCTAGTCAGCCTATTGAGAATCACTCTCTTAGAGAAGAGCAACTTTCCTTCACCCAGTGGTAATCAGTTGCCAACAGTTCTTTGGCTAAGTTTGAAGCCTGCTATCCATTTCCCAGGTTCAATGCTGGATTTTTGCCTGATTGAGTTAGCATGGATCTTTTGCAGACTGTTACCATTGCTGTGATTTCACAGAAGCCAGTTCCCAGTGACCTGGAAGACTCTGTTTCCTCAAGTTCATCCACTAACCCTGGCTCTTACAATCTTTTTGCATCTACTTACATAATGGTCCCTGAGCCATGGGTGGGTGAGATTTAATATAGGACTCCTATCTAGGGACAATAGTTGCCCTTTTGTACTTTGTATTTATATGAAGTGTTCTCAGCACTATTTAACTTTATATGTAAATAAAGCAACTAGCATGCAAATTTGCTTTTGTTGTTAGTAAATGGCAGAAATATAGGTATACCAAAATACTGTTTCAAAATAAATTTCATTATTATTAATAATGAAAGCAAATAAATTAATGTTTGATTCCTGTAAATACTTCATATATCTTCTTGCCATGGTCATGCAAAAAGTTGTCACGAGTATAAAATGCTGAAGAAGCTCTGTGTTATCTATCCACAGACAATTGTACTAATAGTTAACCAACATAAGGGATTTTAGATAACAACATGAAATTTAACACGTGCTTCCTAATTCATTATTCATGAGCAAATTATAATCACAAAAATATTTAAATTTTTTTTAATTCCATGAAAAATGAGCAGTGCAGCTATAGCATACTCAGAGGGAAATGTGTGGCTCTGAGCGTTACTATGAGGAGAGGAGAGACACCCCAAATTCTCTGAGCAGGTCCCACAAGAAGCTGCAGGAAGGAAAAAATTTACCAAAGGTAACTGGAAAAAAAAAGCAAACAGGGACACAGAGAAGCAAAAGCAAAGAATGGGCATGAAGTGAAAGAGAAAACAAGCAATGAAAAAGTGCAGTGTAACGAGACACTGCTTATCTTAAAGGATCAGCACAACTGTTGAATACTTAGGCATACTGACTAATTAGAAATGAAAGACAAAAAGTAGTATCAGGAATCGAGGATGGAATGTTCCATCAGGTCCCATGCCCTGTGAACCTTTAACCACAGCTCCATTGATATTTCAACAGAGAAAAGGATTTGTGTGTCAGGTATTTTGAAAGGCTTAGCAGCATCTCTGGCTTCTACCCACTAGATGCCAGTAGCAACCCATAGTCTTCACAATGAAAGCTTGTCTGTAGACATCGCCCATATCCCGGGGGGGGGGGCAAAATACCCCCAGTTAAACACTACCCTTCCAAATTAGAGTAGAGAGTAAGGGAGTATTTTAAACAAGGTGATGAGAGTAAGTTTAAATAAAAACTTGCTGAAAACCAGAAACTGTAGAAATCAGAATTTTAAAAAGAAAAGGAAATAAATACAGCCCTTTAACAAATTGTAATTCACTAGAATCCTTGTTGTAGAATGACACATAGGTATGAATTACTAATAAGGCAATGCTCTCCAAAATAATTTTCACAAATTCTGAAAATTCCTCTGGAATGTAAAAGAATGCAATCTGGAAACTGAACAGAAACAGATAATTTGGGGGTTGGAGGGAGTCAAAACTTGGAGTGAGAGGAGTTGAATTGTTTTTTTTCTGCAACATGTTCTTGAAGATAATCATTAATACCAGAGACTTTTGAGTCGGGCTCTTAAAATGTCAGCCATCTTTTTGACATACAGAACCTAACTGAAGTGTGTGCAAGTAAACATTACCAAGAAGAGGGTTAGAGAAGGTTGGCTCTGTGTCTGTATGTAAACTTACTCCATGTTTCCATTTTGTCTATGAATTATGATGTCTATAGCCACATAATGTTCCCTGGAAATTGGCATCAATACCTGAACTGAAATTGTAGCTGCCATACACCAGGAACAGGAGAATTTTAAATTTCCATTAAATCAAATTATCTACCTATTAAAACACCTTGATGATTTTTGGAGTAATATAACAGAGCACAGACTGCAAAAACAGAACATGATATGTCCAGGATGAATGAGTCAAAAATATGTTAATAAGAGCCAGTAATATGGGACCATTCTCAAATAGAGATACTAGCCTAAGATGACTCAGAATTCTCAAGAAAAAAGTCCTAAGACGAAGATTGAAAGCATGTTCATCACAGTAAAGTAAAATATTCTTGTAATGAGTGTAACTCTAGGAAAGTTTAAAATAGAAAAAAGAAATATGAAACAGCTGCAACTGAAAAGTGAATAACATACTTGAAATAAATTTATTGGATGGCATAAACATCAGAAAGAATATTAAGGAGGAAGGAGTCAATAACCATGAAAATGGAAAAGCAAGGCACCAAAAAAATGAATGGAAGACAATAAAAGAAAAAGCTTCAAATCAAGATATCTAATGAGAGATAAAAACATTCTGATCCATATTATCTGATAAAAGATTTAAATTCTGGAGATTTAGACAAACAATTCAACAAGATCCTAGAGAAGAATTTTAATAGGAACAAGATATAAGTAAGCAGTGCAGAGAAGAGGCCAATTAGTACAGGAAAAATGCTCCATGTCATTGGTCATCAAGGAAATGCAAGTTCAACATATGAAGACATATTTTACACATTCATAGGAGTACTAGAACTTATTCAAAACAACTGAAGTCAACAACTGTCCACCATCATGGAACAAAACTTTAATTCACAGATTATAAAATCACTCTAGTACTTTTGTAAGTATTTAAACACACATACGTAACAATTATCTCCTAATCATTTATTTGGGAGAAATGAATATATTCCCTCACAAAGCATCTTATTCAAAGTAGTCACAAGATGAGAATGTCCCAAATGTTCATAACTAAATAAACACATAACAAAATAGAATACTCAGAAATACAAAAATGAATAAATGAAACATGTGTTATCTTGGATGAATCTGGAAATTATTACACTAATGAAAACTAAGCACTAAACAAATATGTTATTTGATTTCATTTTAATGAAACTTAAGCTG
Organism: Eospalax fontanierii; assembly: GCA_035773235.1. Taxonomy (NCBI): domain Eukaryota; kingdom Metazoa; phylum Chordata; class Mammalia; order Rodentia; family Spalacidae; genus Eospalax; species Eospalax fontanierii. Next base: position 43,630,604 of record CM069547.1, on the reverse strand, counting down.
ACATATGGCGACAAAATCAGGTTACTGTTGGTCACAGACAAGGGTCAGTGAAGTGATGTCTGTGAAGACGTGAAGAATCTGTTGGGAGTAATAGTGATATATCAAAATTTTATTTGCAGTGACAGTTTTACAATTATATAAAATTCTTAAACTCCTTTAAGCTTCACAATTTAAAGACCTCTATGATTCTAATATATAACTGATAAAAAAAAAAAACAACAAAGAAGTCCTCCAATAAAGAATTAGCCAGTTGACTTCACTGGTCAAATTTCTCAAATATATAAGAAGTTATTATATCAGGACTACAAAACTTATCAAAAATATATAATTTTCCACTCTTAATTTATGAGGAGAGGTCAATAGCACCTTAAAACTAAGACTGAATATATATATATATATATATATATATATATATGCAAGGAAATATCACTGAGAGTAATATCCTTTCTAAACACAAATGCAACAATCCTTTTCGAATATTAGTAAACTGAAAAAGAAAATATTAAAAAGGTAATACTGCTTGACCCCAAAAGAGATTATCCTTGCAATCAAGGTTTACTTAACATGTAAAAATCAGTATTATTCATATTTACATAAAGTATATAAACAGCATACTATCTCATTAGAAGGCAAAAGAGGATTACATAAAATTTTGTTATATTTTTAAAACAACCAGATATCCTCCCAGCTAGTTAGACATAGAAGGGAAATGTCTTTACCATAGGTTGAGAGTATGTAGAAAATGTAACAACTGATATGAATAATTTCAAGTGACTGAATGTTCTCCAAGGTACAAATGAAAGCCAGTTCAGTGGACATTTCCAACTTCAAATTCTAGTTATTGCATGGGTGATGTGAGCCACAAGAAACAGCTATCAAAATAGTTATCAAAACTGCAGCAGGTGAACAGGGCAGAAGGAGAATGTATTTGTTCATACCTGTTTTCGTCCTGTATATGGAAAAACGTAAGAAAGCAATAAAAACTTAATAAATTATAGCAATTTAGTGACATGCGAGATCAGTATGAAATCATCAATTATATTTCTATGTAAAAGTAACATAAAAGTAAATGAAATATTAGAAAAATTCTAAGTTCTGGATTTATGCGCTGAAAGTTAAAATATAATTGAGACAAATTAAGACTTATACAAATGGACTTGGCTTATCCTGACCGTGCATCACATGATGATCTGTTGGCAGGTCAGTTTTCTAAGATATTTATGGGATGCTAATTACACTTTAAGACGTTTGGCAGATATTGAATGCATTCTAAATTATACATTAAAAATGAAAATGATTGAGAAATGGTGAATAGATTTTGAAAATAAAGAACATGAGTCGAAAATAAAGAACCTATAAGATTTTGAGACTTACCAAGTAGTGGAATGATCTAAACTGTATGGAACTGATGGAAAACTATAAATTAACAGAACAAAATGGGTCCAGAAATATACTCTGATTTTTAAGGTCAAAAGAATTTCTGCTTTATTCTTTGGAAAGTTCATACACGTACACAAAGTATCTTAATCCTATTCTCTCTTTGCTCCTCAAGTCAGTTCCACTGCACCCCCATGACATATCTCCCTCATAATTTCATATCCTTTTTAAAAGTTTTATAATCTACTGAGTGCTAATTAGTGCTGCCCAAACGTGTAGATACAGAGTCACTTACTGGGGTAAAGGCTGCTTACCAGTCGTGACACCCACAAAGAACAGTGGCTTTCTTTATTCCCAGTTGCCATCATTTTCAATTACCTTTCAGTTTTGGGTTGGTATTGAGGATTCCTACTGCTACACCATGTTTCAATTTTTAAATAACTTGATGTCTTGTCGATCTTTTGCAGGTAACTGCAGCTGTTTGAAGTTCATAAATATAATAACCAAATTTTGTCCATTAGACAGAATTTCACAGCAGTCCTCCCATCCTCTAGCTCTTGCATTTTTTCTATCCATATTCATAAGTTAGGAGGCCCCTGAAAGACTAAGAGTTTTCAATAGTTAATGTTGAAATAAATGTATATTCACATAAATTATTATTAAGCTCAAAACATTAAGATGGATTTGAAGTTTATCATCTACCTCAATTCTATAGCTAAAATGATAAATATCTTAGAAGAAAAGTACAAAAATGTGTTATGACCAAAGATGGGGCACCTAAATGATGAGTCAATAAAAGTGAATTTAGATTTCACTTACATTAAACTTTTACTCTTTGAAGACACCATCAAAATGTAAATACAGGAAGCTATAAAGATGATTCGGCAGTTAAGAGTACATGTTGCATTTCCAGAGAACCAAAGTTCTGCTTTTCAGCACCCATGTTAGGTGGCTCAAAACCACCTATGACTCCAGCTCCAGAGAATATCATGCCGTCTTTTGGCCACAGTGGGCACTGACATGCACATTGCTAACACATATAAAGGTACGTGCCCATAAATAAAAATAAAGTAAATAAAAAAATTATAAAAAATCCAAAGTCAACAAATCATGCATAAATAAAATTTGACATTATGTTTATGAAGAATATAATAAAGACAAGCCTCAATTCTAAGATATCCACCCTGATTTTAAAGTTTTAGAATAATGAGCAAGATCATTTAGCAAATCTTAGTTTCAAATTAAGTGTGCCAAGGTATCATTATGTCTATAGACACTAAGATGACAAGAGTCTTTCAAGTATTGCTGTTGGGCATGTGAAAACGTACTGTAATAACTTTCACTATATGAACGTGATCTGGACAGATGACTTTTACTTAACCTTACAACCAAAAAGTTAAACTTATCTTAGCTAGTTTATAATGTTGACAAGCTCACTGAGCCTTGTAGTCCTCCTGTGACCTGGTCATATGGACTTAATCCAACATGATCTTTTGTTGCCCTTGACACCAAATAGTGTATGAATGTCCATGTGTATGTTTTGCATTTTCATTGGATGCACCTAAGATAATTTCATTGCTTTCCAAACGAAAGGGATTGAATTTATAACATTTCTTTTGATCACGTGTGTCCTAGGTCAGTAGGGGTAAAATATATCCATTTATTTCCTGATCTCATGCTAGATATTCTCTTTCAATAAAAAAGAAAGTAAGCCCTTGTTATAGAGCACAATTTGGAGAGAAAAAGGAATATGTTCTTAGAGTAGTTTGGTGACTGTATTAATTACTTTTCTGTTGTTGTGACAGAAGCACTGACCAAGGGAACGTATAAAAAGAACAGTTTATTTAGCTTATGGTTCCAGGGAAATTAGAGTCCATCATTGCGGGAAGCATGCTGGCAGAAGGTGCTGGAGCAACAGCAGAAAGCACAGATTCACATCTAGAAGCAGGCACAGGAAGCAGAAATTGCCTGGAAATCCAGCAAGGCTTACGAACTTGTTAAGCCTGCACCCAGTGATGTGCTTCCTTATCACTTTCTAAGACCTCCCAACTATGGAAAAAGTATCTAAATATTTACAACCTTGTGGGTGACATTCCCATTCAAACCACCCCAAACCACTCCCTGGCCCCCATAGGCTAATGACCATATACAATGCTAAATGCATTTATTCCAACCTTAAAAATCCCCATGGTCTTTACCCGTCTCAATACTATTAAAAAGTCCACAGTCCAAAGTCTCTTTTGGTACTCAGAGAAATCTATTAACTCTTAAGAATCTGTAAAACTGAAAGATAAATTACATACTCCCAACATTCAATGGAACTAAATACACATTCTCATTCAAAAATGGAAGAATAGAGGCACAGTGAGGAAACAACAGACCAAAACAAGACTGAAAACCAGCCGAGTAAACACCAAATCTAGTAACTCCATGTCTGAATTCTGTAACTTCACTTCCAAAGGTTTTAAATGGCTCAAGTCTTCCAGCTTTGCTGCACGCAGCATACCTCTCTCTTGACCTGGTACCACTCCCTGTACTCTTTTGCCAGCCAGGCTTCACCTTCAGAGCTTCATGAAATGGCCTACCAGGACTTCTTGGTCTGTTCGTGGCCCTTGCTGATGCAGGGACACCTCTGCTGCATGCTGCTTGGCCTCAGCTGCTCTCTGAAACCACAGAGGAAGAACCAATGACCCCTTCTCTCTTGCATCATTTATGCCTCTAAAGCCAGCACCAAGTGAATGACACTGCCAAGTGTGGCTGCTGGTTTTGGACGGACCTCAGCCTACTTCATCCACTAAAGCTTTTCTCTTCACTGGTATTCTAGTAGAAAACCCTTGCACCATTTTCCTTCCACAGGTTGGAGACTTAGCTGGGTGTGATCTTGCCCTGGAGGTACTCTCTGCATCCTTTAAGTGCAGATCTCTAGGCCTCTCCTTAATCACTTTAATCTCCTTATCAAAGGGATCCTCTTCTTCAGCACATGCCTTGACTCCAACATAAATCTTCCTAGTGCTCTTTTTCAATCCAAATTGTACATTCTGCATTTCTTTCTGCCCCATTTTTTCTTTCTCACTGTAGATCTTCGTAATATTCCCCTGTTACTAGCCACACCACTGTTTACACTTCAGGCTACCTTCACATGTCCTCTGCCAAACAAGTTAGTCCCTTGCTTTTCAACTTAGCCTCAGGCAAGCTTTTTGGCTGTGGACAGACTCCAGCCAGACTTTTTTCGAAAATATCTCAATATAGTAATGAGGAAGTTTATAAGAAACACCAAACAAAGCTATTGGCATCTTATGACTACTCAAAAGGGGAGAGACAGTTCTTTCAAGGATGGGACTTTTGATAGGTCATCCAGGATGGATCCACTCCAAAGGGACTTTTGGAACACAAATTAGACACTATAGGCCTTATCATTCATGTGTGTGTGTGTGTGTGTGTGTGTGTGTGTGTGTGCTTGGCCTCAACTGCTCTCTGAAACCACAGAGGAAGAACCAATGACTCCTTCTCTCTTGCATCATTCATGCCTCAGCTGCATGTATACATATATATCTATTTAGAACAGAGTACAATAAATTAGGTGGGAAGGCAATAAGGGTAGGTGAATATAGGAGAGGAGATATCATCAAATTATATTTTATGGAAATTGCAAAATTTCAATAAAAATAAAAATTATCACAGAGAATAAAAATGAAAATGAGGAAATCTGGAGAGATGGTTCATAGGTTAAGAGTACCGGCTGCTTTTGCAGAGGACCAACCCGGGTTCCATTCCCAGTACTCACATGGTAGCTAACAACTGTCTGCAACTCCATTTCTAGGGAATCTGACACTCTCTGCTCACAGCCACAGGCAGCGCACCATGTGCTACACTTATACACATGCAGACAAAACTCCCACTTACATAACATTAAAATAAATCGCAAGTTTTATAATTTATTCATTTATTTTTATTTTATGTGTATGAATGAGTGCCTGCATGTATATTTAGTAGACCCGTGTCATGCAATGCCCATGTAGGTCAGAAGACAGAGTCAGATCCTCTGGAACCAGAGTTGCAGAAGATTGTTACCTGCCATGTGGTTACTGGGAACTAAACCCAGGCCCTCTGAAAGAGGGGCTGATGATCTTAACTGCTGAGCCATCTCTTTAGTCCGTAAGCACAGTTTTAAAACTGTGATGAATCAGAAAATAAATAAAACCAAATACAAAAGTACATGCTGTATGATTACATTTGGAATTAATTCTGTAAAAAGGCCATTTATCTGTGGGATGAAAAGCAATAGTTTCTCAAGATAAATGTGTACGGATGGTTTTATTTAGAGAAAAAATGGCATAGAAGACCTGGTAGGAATGAATGTTTATAACTTGATTTTGGTTGTTCTTAAACAGTTCTTTTCATTTGGTCAAGCTTTGATGGAGGCCTCAGGCAATGGCTCGGTGGGGAAAATGCATACTGCATAAACACCAGGACCCAAGTACAGATCCTTAGCATTCAGGCAAAAGCTGGACATTTTGACTGGTGCTGAGGGGCAGGTAGACAGGAGAATCCTGAGACTTAATGGCCAGTCATTCTCACCTCGTTCAGCAAGAAACTCATTCTTAGAAAAGCATGGAGAGAAGTGATTGAGAAAGACACCTGAGGTGAATCTTTGCTTCCACACACAGATGCACATACATTATACGCCCCCACACACGCAACTACAACCACATATCAAGGCCCTCAAGTGAATATGCAATCTTACTTCAAGAAGGCACACCAGACTATAAAATCATAAACTTACAGTGATGTGGACAAACATGTAGGGCAGGATTTGCCCAAACATTCCTTCAGACCTTCAGAATCAGTGTTGATCAAATTCTAGAAATTTTGCATTCAAGCAATTTAACCATTTTCTTAGCTCAGTGTGTCCCAAAATTATTAACTGAGAGACTCTTCTTTTATTCGGTGTTTCCCTGATAAATATTAGTAGCTTTGAAGGAATGAAAGAGACTTCCCTGGGAATGACTTGTGAATAAATACAGTACTATGATTTTAGGAAAATATTAATAGTACTCAAGAGGCTCTATATGAAACATGGCTAGTAGAGAAGCAAATACTGACGTCTACAATTACCTAAGAGAAACACAAATGTTTAGTCAACAAAGTCCCAGTAGATTAGCAATATTTCCAATTCCTGCTCCATAGTAGTTTCTGAGTGACAGATGTAAAGAACCAAATCAGCTTCTCTTTGTTTTAGCAAAAGAGCTTTTCATTCATATATATGGTGTTTAAATAAAATTCAGAAATATTTGAATAAAAATGACACAAAATCCCATCTTAAATGAACATATTCTCAACTCATGTCTCTTACAGACTTTCTCAATTTCTGTATCCCATATTTGAGTGCTAATGTGAGCTTTCCTTCATGCACACCTGGAAATTATACAGAGGACAACATTCCTTTATTGCCAACTCTGAGTAGCAAGGGAAGGTCCTTTGTCATCAGCTATCGTGGGACTATTGCAATTTAATTTGTGGTCCTCAATGGGAATATATGTCACCAGAATTATCATTAGTGAGTTGAAAGGGTTGATCAAAGTTATAAGCTTATACATCTGCTAATCATGCCATTTATGATAGATACAAGATAGTCTACAGACTTTGAATGTATGCTGTGCTCTTTGCTTAACTAAACGTGGTGGTCTTCTGTTATTTTCAGGCCACTAACACCTGTACATGGAAATTTAGAGTATACTCTGGCACTTATAGGCTTATTGTAAGTGAAGAGTGAAAGTTATGTGTAAGTTTACAAGATGGACTGAAGCTTTCACAAAAGGTTGTTTCTAATATACTCAATGTTGCATGGAATTTTAAATTTCTAAGATAATATTACTACATTTTAGAATGTAATGCAGATAAAATTAATTTGATAACAAAAAATAAAAATAACATTAAAAATAACAATATTGCTAGATATGGTGGTACAAGCCTTTAAACACAGCACTCATGAGGCAGAGGCAGGCAGATTTCTGTGAGGTCAAACTGTTCTACATAGTAAGTTCTCTGTTGGGAGATCCTGTCTCAAACACAACAAAACCACAGAATATAATAATAATATTGCATGAAAAATTACCACCTGGATGGAGTCTCTGAACATTTTTTTAACTCTCTAGATTATTAAACCATTAATAGCACATGTTAAAAAACTCTGTATTCTACTTTTATTCTTGGCTCCAGAATTTGAGTTCTTCTGTGTGTGGTTATAACTGTTGTACGGATATGTGATTTTCTAATGACTGTATAATTATAGATTAATAATAGTATAATTTAACTATAGTTATAATGTAATCATTATGTGACTACATTAAAGAATTAAACTATAATTAATATAATAACATTAGAAATTCTGTATGGTTGAGTAGATATCCTCTTTTTTATTTTATTTTTTTATTTTTGGAGACAATACAAACTAAAATATGATTGTACTTAGTCTAAGAATTTGTGAAACAGTAATATTTATTAAGTGCTCTTGAAGTCATAGAAAATGTATACAAATTATTTCATTTAAGCCTCAACAGGAAATGAACAAAGTAGACCTGATATTATTACTATCAACATCTGTCAGTGGATATCACCTCTACTCAGTTCTTTAATTAATAAGCAAACTTGAGGATCAGAAATATTAAGCAACTTGTCCAAGATCATTTACTCAGTAAGGCTTTAGTACAGATTTGACCCATTCCAGGGCTTTACCTCTTTGGAACCAAACTTACTACCTTTGAAATATAAGGTGCTATTTGAGCCTCATGAAATTTGTCATGCTAGTTGAGAAGTGGGCTGCATAAAGTCACTGAGAACTTAGAGAATAATTAATGTGGCAGTCTAAGGATTCACTGAAGTGGTCTATGTAAGCTGTAGTGTACTATGTGAGTCCAGGGAATTAGTAGATAGGAGAGACCTGTTCTGGTTTTTATTACCACAGTCATTGAATTACAATCTCGATTCCTCTAGACAGCCTACACTAATATTGTTCGTTCTTAGCCTTTTCTTATTCCTCTACTCAAATGACTTTCCTAAGCTAATCCCCCTTAATGGAATATTATCTCATCAATGATGTCTCCATCAACTACTCCAGTCCATCCCAATGTTTCTCTAAATTCCCTTAATACTGCTTATCGCACTTCTTAATGGATTTAGTTGATATTGCCTTAAACCCTCCTATCTCTGCATTATTTATGACTCCCTTTTCTGATCTATATTTAAGCACCCTGAAGTAGTTCATAAGCATCAATTATTCTTGAACAGAATTCATGAGGACATATTTGTATCACAGATCACACTTAACTATGTGGTAAATGTACAGCGGTCAATCAATTAATACGCAGTTTTTGAGGGACTGATTTCAGATATATTTTACCTTGCATTTTTGCTTTAATTAGATATTTGTTTCACTTATGAATGTTTCCTTCCATTTCCTGAATTCACTATTCTGTCTTCTTTTTAATTTTTACTTATTTCTTTTGAAAAGTTTCCTCTCATTTTTTTTTTATTAGTTCTTTGAGAATTTCATTCAATGTACTTTGACCAAATTCACCTTTCCCTGAACTCTTCCCAGGTGAATGACCCCTCTTTCCCACCCAGTCAACCTTGTGTCCTGTTTTATTTAGCCCATTGAGTTCAAGTTACACTACTCACATTTCTTAGGTGTTCGGTCATCCTCTAGACTATGGTTGTTACCAGGAGTCACACTCTTAAAAACTAACCCCCTCTCTCAACATCTCTCTCATGCAAAGTGCTTGTCAGATACTGGTGAGGTATTGCATCTACTTCCTTTCTCCATGTTGGATGCACTGTCACAACTGCTGTGAGTTCATATGTGTACCTGCTCAGCTGCGTCTGGTAAACACTGTTTTACTATAGTCATCTACAACATCTGGCTCTTAGAGTCTTAAAGTTTTCTCTCTCACAGTGAAACAGGAGCCTATGGAGGACAGTGTCTGACTAAAGGTTTAGATTTAGGGTGAGAATTTTGTATTCTCTTATTTTCTATACCTTTATCAGTTTGTGGGTCTCAGTGTTAATTGCCATTTACTGACCCCCATGTCTCTTATGAGACACTATAATATATGCACTAATGTATGGGTATGCATTAATATGGGTTATTAGAGTCAGTTTATTATTGTGCCCATTTACCCAAAGAATAGCAGTATGTTCTCCTTTAGGGCTTGTGGCCTGTCTAGCCACATGTTCTTGGCTCTGATAATGGTACCAGGTTTGGGTGTCATCTGGTGAAGTGTGCTTTAAGTTCAACAAGGTAGGGAATGGTTACTCCCACAACACTGCTGCACCAGTGGTCATATGTAGGCTAACCATTATTGTAGCTTGATGGGTTCACTGTTGGATAATACTGATGATAGTTCCTTGCACCTCCAGCATGCGTAACATCCTCCAGCACTGTGAAAGTTAGTCAGTAGGGATAACCCTTCCAGATGAGTACAAATTTGATGCCTCCATGTTCTATGCCTCAAGTATGCAATGTGTTCAGCAACAAGGCTTTACTGTAAAGCTCTGGAGAATAACCAAGAGCACTGGGAATATCCTGCAATGTTTCAGAGCCATTAGAACCCCAATGGGCAACAATGCATTGAAAAATAACCCATTCCTGGTACTGGGCATTTTATTTCTTATCCTGTGGTGCCTGTTCCGGGCATTGTCACTAAGTACCCTATAAATAAACTCACCTAAACTCTTTTTATATATGTTTATGTGTATGTTTTAGAATGTTTCTACAGTATTAGGTTCTCAAAGGAACTTTTAAAAGTTGTTTAGTGTTATTTAGACCTCTCCTGTTCCCTGTTTTCCCCTGATCTTCTTCCCACAACCCCATCGGTCCCTTCATGCTCCATTATTCCAATTTTTTTTTCCTTTGATATATTCTATCTTCCCTCCTGTGAGATAGGAACAGTAAACCTAGTAGACTAACATGGGTGATTCAAGTTCCTGATGAAAGGGAGTTCAGCAAAAGTCATTCAAAAATATAAGGTTAAACACATTTTGAGTTAGATTTAGAATAATAACAACCCATATTCAAGAGCCTTAATGAAACTGAAATGCAGAAAGTAAAGAAAAAAGAACACATAAACATTAGCATCAACTACTTGCAACAATGATAAAGAAAAATATCAAGAAAAAATATATAAAGGAATGATAGTAAGGATTGGATTATCATAAAATGCATATTAAAAATTAAGCATTAGTACTGAAATATTGAATCAAATGAAGTTTGTGGATAAGTACAGATTAATTGAAAAAAAAACAGAAATGAAAAAATAAAAGTAGAACATAAAATGATTTGGAAAAAAAAGAGAAATGAACTGTCAGAAATAATATCTTACAATTTTTCGTTGTATTATGCAACTAAAATAATCAATTTTGCATGACATGGTGGTGTTAGAGACATAGAAGGCGATGGGGAAGGCAATGTTCAGCCAGCAGTGAACTAAAAGGAGAGTTACAAGGGCTGAGGAGACGGCTCAGTAGTTGGGTGCTTGCTGAACATGTGTGAGAACCTGAGTTTAGAACTGGCCAAGTGTGGCCATATGTGTGCCTGCAACCCCAGGACTGCGAGGAAGGGAGGATGGAGGACTGTTGAGGCTTGTGGTCAGTCTGAGTCTTTCCCACTTTTTTCTCTATTTCATTTCACCCTTAATTCTGTCTTCCTCCTTTCTTCATTCCATTGCCTTGCTTTTTTTCTCCTCTATCCAGGGCCCTTATTTTTTTTTCTTTATTCTATTAGCAAATCTTTACTTAAGAGAGAACTTGAAAATCTCAGGCTCACAGATTTTAAAATATTGAACACACAGAGTTTCTTCTTGGCAAGGAGTATTCAGTAACTGGAGCTACTTCAAGGCAGTTTGTACATGAATTTGTTACAGGTCTGGGTATGCTTAAAACTCTTCTTTCTGGAACTTCTTTTCTTGTATCAAAAAACATTTCGAGTGATATTTTAGTCTTTTATAACTAAATGCCAAATCCTTATAGATAAAATCAAGCACAATGAAGCAAAATACAGTAACATATGTGCATTTATGTAGGACAATGTCTCTCATAATAAAATTATTTTTCCCTGAGGTGTTTGTGTTGAGAAAAAAAAAACATTTTACAGCTAAAACCACTGGGAAAATATTAGGAGAAAATTATTAGTAGAAGAAATAGAGGATATATTATTTGTTTCTGTGATACTAAACAGCGAATATGCGCCAATATCGTAAACTTCCGCCTCTGGGGAATGGGAAAATGATAAGCAGGGGAGGAAAGAAATAAAATATAACCCGCCTGTGAAGATGGATATGGAGGCAAACGACCTTCTCCTTTTTGATTTTAATATTCAAAGACAAAATGAAATCAGAAAAAGATCAGCTTCTTGTGTAAATACTAGGAAAATCAGAGGAGAAATGATGGTCTTGCAAAATAGTAGGAGTCAGCTGGAAGCAGCAAAGAGGATGTTTGACCATCATGGCATGAAGAAGTATCAATAGAAGCAAAAATCTGGGAAACATGAGAATATAGAATATGAAGAGACCGTTGGAATCCAGCAGGATTGGACAAAGTTAACAGAGAGGGGATTATGGGAGGAAAAGGTTGGTTGTCAGTTTGTATAAAGTCAACGGGAGCTGACATAGAAAACTTTGCCTACATGTGTACAAACAGGAGCTAGTTAAAAGTTTTTGTCCAACAAATTGCAATTTAAATGGAAACAATAGGCAATTTAGACTGTGAGGATGACATGAAATAAGGACTACTGAATTCATACATAGTACACACCACACAGAAACTGAAACTTTTTGTTGGGTATTTACTTTAATATGAGGTCCTCAGATGGCTTTGTAGCATGATGCTCAATGGTACTTAATAATGCACACCGATTTTTATCTTTACATGCAATTCTTATTGTAGTCTATGCTGTTACCTACAGCCATATCTACTTTTGATGGCCTATAGCGCTCCTAAAATTCTCTTTGTAGGCATGACCCAAAGAAGGCATAGGAAGAAGAGCAGACAGCTCTTCTTATGAAGACCATAAGATGGATGTTTAAAAATTTCATCAAGTGATAACTAATGGCCCCAAGCATAAGAGCTTTTTATACTGCCTGTGTGTGTAAGGTGGGGATTGTAGGGAACATATGCTGAGATAGACTTAGAGTGCAAGAGGTTTATTAGAGATTAATGTTTGCATAAAACAACAGAAGGAAGAAAATAGAATTCCACACAAGCAAAGCAGATTGTGATGATGATTTTGTCACTCCCTCCAGGGGCCTCAGAAATGAGACTACCCCATCAAAAGAACCTCAGTGCAGGCAGAAGGAAACAGAATGCAATTCCTTTACTATGTGACACATTGCCATCCATTCACTGTCATGATCTAACCTAGGCTTGGCTGCATAAGCCAGAAACTGTCAGATAACTGATTTGTGTGACTGAACAGCTAAAGTTTTTTGGAAGAGCCAAGTAGGTAGCATTCAGCAATAACACAGAAGATTACACGCTTGTGTGTGTGTGTGCGTGTGTGTATGCGTGTGTGTGTATGTGTGTGTATGTGTATGTATGTGTGTACACATACTAAAACACAAATGTGTGTTTAGTTGTGTTTAGTTTTCTATAAGGAACTTAGGGTCATATTTACCTTACACATTTTGAACTAATGACATCATACTTAGGGAACTTAGGGTCATATTTACCTTACACATTCTGTACTAATGCACTTATGACATCATAAAGTCCTGGGAGTAAAGTAACTTTCAAACATTGTGAAACAAACCCTTATTGCTCATTTGAATGCAAAAACCGATGTTATGGGGATTTGGCTTTGAATAATTCAATCCAAACTAAGCTTAAAGAGATGAATCAGAAGAACATTCTGAGACTTCTTATTTGAGATGGACAGATGACTAGTTAGAAAGAGCACTTGCTGCTCAAGGGTGAGGACCTGAGTGTAAATCCTCTGTACTCTGTGAAAACTGACATATGAACCTGTAACCCCAGTACTGTGGGGGGCCGAGACCGATCACTGGGCGTTCTTGTTGGACTTTAGCCTATCTCCAGCTCCAGTAACAGAGTCTATTTCAGGGGAATAAGGTGGAGAGTGCTAGAGCAAGACAGCAGCATCCTTTGGCAGTGTGCACAGGCACAAGCACTTGTACACAGTTTTAATGTCACACACATAGAGACACACACAAAGTGACAAATATTTTTCTCTTTCAGTTATATAATGTTGACTGCTAATTTATGGAAAGGCTGAAATTTCTGCCTGTTGAATAAAGATTTTTACTTATAGAGAAAGATTGTGTATGAGCCTTGCATCATATAAAAATCCTGGAATTGCTCTGTCCTGAATATAGATGAGTGTGAACATATTTTTGGTTTAGGGGTTTCAGTTTACCAGATAATTCAAGCTACTTTGTAACGTGGCAAAGCAGAATGCAGGTTATTTTATTCCAATCTTATTTGTTTAATATTAACATTCAGATAATAATGACAGAACTTTTTAAAAATTGTTTTTATTTTGTGAGTATGGGCTTTGACCTGCATGTATGCAAGGTCACCACTGGCTGTGGAGGTCAGAAGAGGGCATCGATCTCCTGGAGCAGGAATTACAGACAGTTGTATGCTGCCATATATGTACTGAGCACTGAATACAGGTCCTATGTAAGAACAGAAATTGCTCTTAACCATCGAGTCATCCCTCTAGCCTCATTACCAGGTTTTTAATGTATATTCCAAGGACTGAACTCAGTTCCTCATATCTACATAGTATGCCTTTTATCCAATGAGACTTCTCCCCAGACCTTTTCTGTTTTCAATTGTGGAATTACACTTATGATTATAGTTATAATTACTGGCCAAAAGGGTTGTATATTCTATATTTATTTAAATCTAGGTAACAGAAATTTTATCTTGTTCATTTTCCTCTTGTTGATGATATTCGTTGTTGGGTTTTAGAGGGAGAGGCAACTCAGAGCTTCAGAGCTTCCTACTGTGCAATGAAGTAAACTGGATTAAAGAACAGAGTAACAGAACTGCGGATAGACAAAGTATGTTTCTGACAAAGCACTCAGCATAGCTGCGATGGTGCAATGAAAGGAGGCTGGAGTCTAACCAAACATGATGCAGGCCACCTGCTATGGTTTGATATTTAGGTGTATTTACAGGGTTTCGCTTGATGCTTTCCTTTGGTTATGAGAATCCATTTCAAGTCTGAATAAAGATTCCCTTAAAATAGTTTATCTTCTACAAACAGTCAGATCTAACTTTACTCTAAAATTTACTCTAAAATTGATTAATTATTCCAACTCATGATGCTAACCCAATTGCTCATTAATTCTGTAAAATCTGTTCCTGATTTATTATTTACAGGAACTTCAGAAAACATAATGGTTATTACTAGATTTTATTATGTGCAGTTTCATATTTTGGGACTGAATATATTTTAAAATTTTTATTTTTATTTTTATGTGCATGAGTGTTACGCCTGCATGTATATAAGTGAATCCGTGTTGTGCAGTGTCTCTGGAAGACATAAGAGGGTGTCGGATCCCCTAGAACTAGAATTATGGACCATCGTTAGTTGCCATGTGTGCCATGTATGCTGAGATTAAAACCCAGGTGTTCTGAAAGAACAGCCAGTGCTCTTAACTATTGAGTCATTCTCCAACACTTCCTGCCCCAATATACCTTTAAATGTAACTTTAGTTACACATAGAAAATAGTCCCTTTCTTCTTGTAGGTTTTCCAATATCACATTTAGGCAGATTTTAAGTACTGAAGAAAATAGAAGAAATTGGCTATAAAAAAAAAAAAAAGGCTAGTCCTATCGCCTCCCTTGAGTGCAGACCTTTTGAGACAGCATGAAAGTGCCTGTCTGGGTCTGGGGGTGAACACCCAAATTGGGCCTCAACTATCCTCCTGCTTTGGGATCATCTAATGTCACTCCCATTGGTCCAGGGCTCAGGCTTCCCTGCTGCCTATTAGGGGCCTGAATTTCCTTGTTTCATCACCCCTTCTTGTACACAGACCTGTTGAAACTTCATGAGCATGTCTGACTAGCCTCCAGGGGTGAACTACCCAAATCCTGTCATCTCCATCCTCTTTCTTTGGGACCTCCACCTCCCACAGCTCTAGGGCTTAAGATTCTCTGCAGATTAGTAGGGACTAGCACATCCATTTCTCATCTCCTCCCCATCTACTTAGGCACTATTAATCTGAGTCTACTGAAGTACACTAGCCAAGGTGTTTTGTCCTACTGAAGAGCTCCCGAGTAGCCTGACTAGAGCCATCTAATCATTCTAATATAAGATCTAAAAAGAAAATCTGAAGTTTAGACCAATGAACTTTTCATAACAAATCAAGAAGGAACCAAGGTAAATCAATAAGAAGGACAGAACCAAATGTCAGCATAATATAAGAAGACTTGAGTTTCATACCAGAATCACAAGAAACAATAGAAATCCACATGCCAAAACCACAATGAAAAAAAATACAGTATGAAAAAATCTAAGTAATATGTCCCCATCAAACATCAACAGTCCTATAGAAGAGTTCTACAGTGAGAACTCTCTAGAGGAAACCCAGGATGCAGAATTAAGAAAAAGAAATCATAAACATGATCAAAGAGTTTAATGAATGCAGAGAACTCACAAACAACTCATATTACTGAGAGAGTATATGAATAAACTTCTAACAGAATTAATGAAAGATAGAAATACTGAAATAAACTCAGGCTAAAATCAAGCATCAAGAAGGAAGTGAAAAATTCAATAAGACTATCTGAAATGAGGGAAGAAAGCCTTACCAACAGAAGAAAGGAACTGGAAAACAGAATATCAAGATTGGATGATAAAGTTGGAGAATTGGACCACTCAAGAAAAGAATATAAAAATTATTTTAAAAGGAATAGAATATTCAGGAAACATGGGAA
The DNA here is from genome assembly GCA_035773235.1 of Eospalax fontanierii. Classification (NCBI taxonomy): domain Eukaryota; kingdom Metazoa; phylum Chordata; class Mammalia; order Rodentia; family Spalacidae; genus Eospalax; species Eospalax fontanierii. The sequence continues at coordinate 43,614,271 of CM069547.1, read as the reverse complement.
ACCAAGAGAAGACCACATTTATGCAGCACATGCACAGGCAAAGATGAAGAATGTCAGGTAAATGGTACTGAACAGATCTTCAACAGGGTTATAGAAGAACATTTCCCTAAATTAAGGAAAGACGTAACCACAATGTACAAGAAGAACGTAGAACACAAATAGACACGATCAGAAAAGAAGCTTCCCATGGCATAAAGATAGTAAAAACATTAAATGTACAGAACACAGGAAATAATACCATAAACTTCAAGCATAAAACAAGTCCCATATAAAGGAATACCAATCCAAATTACAGCTGACTTTTCAATGAAAGCCATAAAAGTCTGGGTCAAAGTACACCAACTTCTGAATGACCACGGATACCATCTCAGAATACTTTACCCAGAAAATCTGTCTATTATAATTGAATGGAGAAGAAATATCTTCTATGACATAAAAAGGCTGAAAGAAAACATGTCCACTAAATGGGTCCTACAGGGAATACTCAAAGTAATACAATGGAACTGAAGAAAGGAATGGCTATACCCAAGAGGTAACAGAAAGAGATTAAATGAAGGTATAATTGTGGAAATGCAAAATTAGAGCAAGAATGAAAATTGAAGCTAAAATGATGGTAACCAATACACATCTCTCAATAATAACCTTAAATATCTTTGATCTGACCCCATAGGTTAAAGACACAAGTTAGTGAAATGAATTAAGAAACAAAATACATTTTTTGCTGTCTGCAAGAAACTCATCTCACCTTTAAGGGTAGACACTACCTTAGGGTGAAAGGACAGAAGAACTATTCTAAGCAAATGGCACTAAAAAACAAACAAGTGTTGCAATTTTATTATCTGACAAAATAGACGTCAAATTAGAGCTAATCAGAAGAGATAAAGAGGGTCACTTCGATCTGATGAAAGGAACAATGGAACAATTAACTAAGATGCTACTGCAATCATGAACATGGGGTATTGAATTTCATAAAAACAGTGCTATAAGATTTTAAGACACAGTAACCACAACTCAGTAATAGTAAATGGGCTTCAGTACTCCATTGTCTCCAATAGATAGGTCAGTTGGGTAAAGAATTCAGAGACATCGGAATTAAATGACATCATATATCAAATGGACCTAACAGACTTCTATTGAATATTTCACTCAAGAAAAAAAGAATACACTTTCTGTTCAGCAGCCTGTGGAAGCTTCTCTAACCACATATTAAGGCACAAAATAAACCTCAACAAATACAAACAAGAGAAGAGACAGAGTAACAAAAATCAAGCAGAAATTAATGAAATAAAAACAAAAACAATACAAATAATTAGTGAATCTAAGAGTATCAAATGATTCTTTGAAAAGATAAGCAAGATAGACAGACCTTTAGCCAAGTTAACACAAATAAATTAAATAAATAAATAAATAAATGAAGGAATAAAGAAAGAAAGAACAAATTCTAATCAACAGAATCAGAGATGAAGTAGGAAACATCACAATAGACACCCAAAAGATCCAGAACATAACAAAGAATAAAGGAATACTTTGAAAACCTATATTTCACTAAATTTGAAAACCTAAAAGAAATGGATAACTTTATAAACTCATGGACCACCAAAACTAAACCAAGAAGAGATCAACAGCTTAAACAGACACATAACAAGTAAGAAAACTGAAATAGCAATACAAAATCTCCAGACTAAAGAAAGTCCAGGCCCAGATGGATTCACAGTACTACAGACAATTAACGACACTAAACAATACATGTAAATTATTCAAAAAGATAGAAATAGAGGGAGAACTCCCAAATTCCTTTTGTGAAGCCAGTGTTACTCTAATACTCAGATAAAGACACACACAAAAAAGAAGAGACCCATATCCTTAAGAAACATAGATACAAATTTTTTTAAGAAAATACTTGCAAACTGCATATAGACACACATCAAAATGATCATCCACTATAACCAAATTGGCTTTGTTTCATAGATGCAGGATGGTTCCATATGGCAGTAAATCATACTACATCCTACATGGACTAAAACATAAAAATCACATGGTCATCTCAATAGATGCAGAAAAGTCCTTTGACAAAATCCAACAAGCCTTTCTCAGCTGACGCCATAAAGTCTTTAGGTCTCTGACTCTACCAACTCCCGCATCTGGGAGCAGTTCGCACAGGGCTGTGTTGTAATGATGACTTAGCCTTGTTTGATTTTCCTTCCTGTGAGCACTCTCCTTTGATCTAGTTCTGCAATATCGCTGCCGTTTTGGGATTTTGCTGTTTATTGCCTTAGTCCTCCCCACAGTGTGAAGTCATAGTCCCAATTTAGGTAATCCCTCTGAATTACATGGATAATCATATGCTGAAAAACTTCTTGCAATGAATACCTTCTTTTTCCTTTCTATTTATTTCTTTTGCTATTTTTCATATATGTGTGTGTTTACTGAACTTGGGGGAAGTATATGCATTTTTTTCATATATGCAGGTACACGTGTGTGTATGTCTAGGGATGTGCATGGGTTTTCATAGGGAAACTTGAGGTTGATGTCTCAAAGATGACCATCCTATATAACTCTTTATTTTAATCATTATCTGCCTAACCCAGAGGTCCAAGGTATGGTTATCCTACCAAACAGCTTCCTCTTGTGATCATCTATTTTTGTGTTCTAAGGTTGGAATTACAGTAAGGCCTCCATATGCACTAGACATTTATGTAGGTTCCTGGGGATCCAAGCTCTGGTCCTTAGACTTGTACAACAAGTGATTTAATTGATGAGCATATCTCCAGTCTGTTTATCTGTTTATTTATTTATTGGCATGATTTTATGTGTCCAGGCAAACCTTGAACTTGGTGTATAGTAAGGAATGACCTTGAATTTCTGATCCTAGTTCAAATTCTAAGTGCTTGGAATTATGAAATATTAAAGAGAGAACCCAGGGCTTAATGAATTTTAGGCTAACACTCTCATAACTGAGATAGATCCCCCAACCAAAATCCATTCTTCAATCTGACTTAAAGCCAAGAAAACTGAAAACGACCTGCTGTTTTAAAGGTGATCAGAGGAAAAAGTGTTTTGCCAGTTTCTCCTGGAAGTTTCTTTCTTTTCTTTTGTTTCCTTTACTTTCTTCTTTTTTTCCTTCCCTCCCTCCCTTCCTCTCTCCCTCCCTCTTTTCTCTCTCTCTTTCTTTCTTTCTTTCTTTCTCTTTCTTTCTTGACATGGTTTCTCTGTAGCCCCAGCTGATCAGGAACTCACGCTCCTTACCTGTCTCTGCCTCCTGTGTGCTGGGATTGAAGATGTGTAAGCATGCCTGGTTCCTGGAAATTTCTTACATATTTAATAATAAGAGTTTCTCTATTTTTTATTTGAGAAAAAATAAGTAAAAACTACTGTGACACAATTGAAAGATGTTAGAATAACTTAAGACTTACTTTATACCACATATTTATATAGTCATATTCTTAGTATTCTGCTGAAGTGGATAAAAACCATAGCATTCTATTATGCATATTTGTTATAAATAAATGTTTGGATAGATAAAATTAGACTTGGCATTTTAGATTGCTGTAAACCTGAATTAGATAGCATCTTGGAATTAGGAAACCTGAGTTTTTACATTAACATCATTAATATCTTACCAAGTTTGCATATTTTATACAAAACAACATCTGAAGCATTTATAGACCTCTTTTAACTTATATAACACATATTATCAAATAAAGCATATCAAATCTGGGAAAAACCTGCCAAGATGATTTGAGGCATGCAGGTGCTACAGATGTGCTAGAAAGGTGGCTGGGGAGGGGTCTTAGAAAGTGGACCCACACTAAATAGAAACCTAATTATATGAAATAGAAGCAGATGGAGAGGCATTTGAATTCCATGATTGACTCAGACTGGCCAACAGAGCAGGTGACCTTCGATTTTGACAAGAGCATTATTGTCTCTGATGTAATGAATGGAGTATAGGTCATTTGAAGGAGGAACAGAAGAGAGGTCCAAAGGAAAGAGGAAGATCAGAGGGGAGGGAAGAAAGGAAGGAAAGAAAGAAGTAAGGAATGGGGAGGAAAGAAAATCACTGTGATTTCTTGGAGTGGTAATTGTTAGGCTGAACTGAGCCCCAAGATGGAGCCATTGCTGACCAACAATGTGGTGACCACAACCCGTTGGACAGCATTCTGGGAAACAGACACTAAGCCACCCTATCTTCTCAGTAACCTCTGGTCTCCTGTGTTTAAGAATGCAGCTGCAATTTTCCATAGCTGTCAGTTTTCCATGCCAACCAGCTGAGGTAAAGGTGAGTAAACACCAAAGCTGAAACTTCCCCCTCACCGAAACAACTCACCTCTCACTACCTAGAAAAATCCCTATAAAACCCAGCCTGATGTGAGGAGAAGCTGCCGGCCTTCTGTCTCTCCTGGGAGGGCATCTAGTGATCTTGTCTTTTCCTGAAACTAACAATAATGATAATTATATAATTATTGATCACTTACATCAGGAGCTTTGCTAAGACATTTTCATAATTACTTTCATAATACCTTTGCTTCAGCTATGTGTATTACAAACTGCTATTTGAGTTTCATGGAAGGGATAATGTGATATCTGACAGTTCAGAACAATTTCTAGAACCAGATTATCTGCGTTTAAATACCAGTTCTCATTGCCTGGCTGTCAACTTTGAGCTATTAAATTAACCCCAGCATAGGTTGTTGTAAAGATTAAATGAGGTATCTAAAAATATATGTATTGAGTTTTCAAAAATAATAGTAAGTCATGAGCTCTTCATGGCTGAGTAACATAGGTCACCATTTCCAGAGAAGCATGCTCATAACAAACGTTAAAGTTTAGTTACCTGAAATGTAAAGAGAATTTGAGAGAAGGGGAGTCGGCACAGATAATCCCCAAGTCTTAAACCAAATCTGACTCCATTTCAGTCACAGCACATTATCAAGTATAAACTGGTCTTCTTTACTATTGGATCCAGATTTTCCACCCATTCTGTTCTCTGGAGCATTTACTTGGTGAGTGTAGCATTTTATCTGTGTTACATTAAAGAATGAAATCTGACATGAGCAGACACCTAACATGTAAAATGGGCAGGTCAAGTACCTGGCAAAGGGACCACCCCCAGGAAGGTCAGATCCCTACAGGAAGGAACTGCCTTAAGCAAACCTAAAGAGATAGGAGGAATCATTTATTCTTTTAATGAGATAACATATTTTCCTTCTCAGAATCCTGCCCACTCCCCTAGTGTGGCCGCTTACACAGCTGCAGCTGTGCAGCTTAGTAATTCGGTAACTTTGCCATGTCTTCTTTCTAAGCATGCTTTCTCTAACACTTTGCCGTTACTCTTTAAGACACACGTTCCCACAATGTAACTGCTTGTCTGATATGTGACTGAACACTATGTTAATCAAAAGAACCCCAAGAGAAGAGCTGGATTTCCCCAGTAAGAAAGGTGTGTTAGTGTCCATTTCCTACTTCTTTTTCATGAACAGCCATTCACTTCCTTAATTAAGTATTCTGAAAAATGACCCAGAAATACACAAGGAAGAAATTACAACTTTAAATGCTTACAGCAGTTGGGAAGATAATGTAATTAGAAGTGGCCAGATATAGGAAACCTCAGAAGTCCCAAGATTATTAGGTAATTAGCTAGTAAATTTTCTTTCTAAGAACAACGAAGAAAATTTACTGGCTAATTACCTAATAATCTTGGGACTTCTACGATTTCTAATTTTACATCAGCCCCTGGGTGGAGACCCAACATTCCATACTACCCCGAATAGTACATACTCTTGTCTCTTATTGTAAGAATACACACTTTCCTTTTTTTCCAGTCTAGGAAACCTGGTTCACCTGAAGACTTACCAGGGAGAGAGGACGAACAGCTACTCCCTTAGCTTGCAGTCACCTGAGAGGAGGGCTTTGGTACACGGCTGTCCACATTTCTAATTCAGAAAAGCTTAGCTTTTCCTATATATTTTTTTTTTCAGTTACTTTTCTTTTAGATACTTGCAAAAGCTTTACCAGATACTCTGAACTTACTCACTCAGCTTCTCTGAAACCTCTCACCCCTTGCACCTACTCCGTTCCCCCCAGGTATCTGCTTGCTAAACTCTGTCACTGGACTTGCCCGTTCTCTTGAACCCTAACATAAAAGTTATAGGTTGTGAGTTGGAAAGACAGCTCAGTGGATAGCAACACGACTTTCAGAGAACCCAGCACCCACATTGAATTGCTCACAGTCACCTATAAATCCAGCTGGGGGATCCAACATCTCTGGCAGTTATGTGCATGTGTGCATTCACACATACAAAAGTAAAAATAATAAAATATATCTTTTAAAAAGATATGGCTTTTTCTCTTTTTCTTTTCTGTAGCTTCTGCCCCTTTCTGGTGGCTGCCAAGGCATATTGCTTGTCTGCTGTTTTGTTTTTCCTCTCAGAGTTTAATAGAATTGTCCTGAAGCTTCCCTATGATTTTCTTTTCAATATTTTTATTAGCAAGTCTAAGAACCCTAAAAGGGTATCCCAGGTTCCTCAGGAACATGGCACCCACATGAGGTTCCCCCAGTTTCCCAAATAACAAAAGTCCTTGGTTTTGAAAAAGAATATAGAAAGAGGGAGGAGCGTTAACTGGCAGGGCGGAAATGAAGGTATTTAAAAAAGACACCATGGCTCTCAGTCTGACTACAGACTATTGAAATATTGGGCCTCAAAGAAACGGGGATTTCACCCAAAAAGAAATTGGGAGAAGGAAAAGGAGCCATGAAGAAGAGAAGCTGTCTCCTGGAAAGTTCTAATAGTCACACCATCTTACAGGATATGACTGAATCCCAGACAATGAAGAGTCAGTCGTGTGTGGGACCACACCTTGAATGGGATTGCTAAGATGTACATATCCTTGGCCATCTATTTGAACATTAATCTCATTTCATGACTCCCAAAATAGACTTTGTGGGGTCTCTGAACCTCTTGCATTTCTACCCAATGTGGCCACATGGAATAATAAAAAAAAAAAATCTCCCTTTTCTGCTTCCCACTATTAGTTTGGCTCTTTTAAATGGCTTCTTGAAAACTGATGACTGGACTTGTTTGAGGCTCAGGCTGTGAGCTCCAAGTTTTGTAACAGAATCAGAGCAAGCAGGAGCAGAGTGCATAGGAGGAATGTGTGAGCTAGACAACGGCAATTTGTTCTATATGTCTTCTAAATTTAAAAACAAAATCTACCAAATGTGCATATTTCATCTTGGGATAGCATTTCACAGAGTGAGGAGAATTCACAGAGTGAATAATGTTTTAATTTTCACTCTGTAGTTCCAGTTCCAAACATGACTTGTAAAGTGAATTATTTCTCCTCCATCTGAACATATGTTTGTCATATGTGACTTACTATCAAGGGAAAGATCAGTTTTGCCCCTATCTTTATTATGCACAAAACTAAGTCTAAGATAGTAGAAGAACAAGAAATTTCACCTTGCAACAAGATTTAACTGAACTGGGACAAGCAGTAAGCAAGCCTAGAGGAAGCAGGCAGGTGTAGAGGTATGGGCAGGTGTGTGTGTGTGTGTGTGTGTGTGTGTGTGTGTGTGTGTGTGATAGAAAACTCAATACCAGGGGAGTAGGGATTCCGCAAGAGGGCTTTTAGTCTCATAATGAAATAATTTAAGACTTGACTCAAATGGAAACTGAAGGACAAATGTATTGACATTTAAAGAAAAAACACAAGGCAGCTCCTTGTATCATGCAAGGGAGAAGTGAAGTGGGAAGCCTTGCCTTTTGGGGTAAGCCAATGTGGAAGTCCGCTGTGTGGCAGAGAAGCAGTCATATGGTGGAAGGAGAGTTCTGAGAAAGAATGAAGCCCAAAATGTTAGAGAAGTATGCTTAAAAATGGCATAGACAGAAGAAAAAGTAAAAGGATGCTTTTCTGAATATTCAGAAGAGCGGGAACCCTCTGATAGGGATTCTGCTGGGGAATAAAATTTCTGGGAGGAAAAATAGATGATCTTAAGGTGAACCTGCCCTCCTAGGCATAGTCCCATTTTCTGTCTTCCTGAGGGGTGGTCCCTTAGCCTGCTGAACTGATTTCACTCTTAAGGGAGGAGACAATAGCATTTTCTCCACCTACAGGCAGATTCCGTTCTTTATTATAACACTTAGGTGTCCCAGAGAGCATCTTCTACCTTGTCCTGAGAAAAGAGAGAAATGAGTTACCAAGTTTCAGCATGACCTGGATTTACCTTATGATATTAGACAGGAGATCCTAATCCTGGGAGAAGGACCTCTCAGTCTACTCTTTTATGAAATAAGTGGATAGTCTTAGCAACAATATGTAGTGTGTGTGTGTGTGTGTGTGTGTGTGTGTGTGTGTGTTTTAATGGGCATGGTTTTCCAACCAAAATAATTCAGTTGTCTCTTTGTGGTATAACACTACAAGCAACATAGTCTTAAAGACAGAAATTGCATCTAAGTGTCATCGTGACACTTTTGATTGAGTATATCCCCTTGATTAGTTATGACTCTTGTGTTCTGAAGGGCTCTTTTCTTGCTGGGCAAAGATCTGGCATAACAATAATTTTATTATTTTATTACATGCACACCAGAATATCACTAAGCTAAATGTTGGAAGACTTGCAAGTTTCTAAATGATATTGAATTCAATCTAGTCATTTTAAATATTGATATTAAAGCTATCTTAGGAATTTAATGTTAAATAGTCAAACTAAACTGAAAACTGGGAATTACTCTTATGTGAAGGTAGGACTGACTATATCTAATGCTGAGGAGAGTAGGTATACACTCCTGGCTTTCCCCCTTTCCTTTGGCATCTAAGGTTCTTCCCTCTGCCATGTGCCAGCCTTGGATAGAACTTTTACTGCTCTAAGATGTATTTACTTCTCAGAATTCCTGAGTCTTGATACTAGGTTCTCTGTGGGAGCTCGATAAATATTCATTGATGGGGATGGTAATGAATACTAGATTTTTTTGGCTCTCTGCTTTCTGACTTTAATCCAACCATTTCCTTGTCTCTTCCCTGGGGGTACGGGCAATCTGTTTAAAGCATGTTTGCACTTTGGAAGCAGGCAGAGAAGCCAGCATAATTATTAGCTTCCAGTGATTCCCAGACTGTCAGTTAATTCTCCAGTCTTGCCATTTTTCTCTACTCTACTGCCAGAGTTTAGTTTCTATATAAATGAATTAGGGAACACCAAGGAAAATTTACTTCCATGATGAAAGGGTGGTTAGAAAGGGCCTTTTCTCTCTCACAATAGTGCGTTCCATGCACAGTGTGTACAACTGAAGCTTTATATCATCTGTCCACTCACTGTTCCATGTATAGAAAGTTCATTTACATGGCTGTGACCAAGGGAGGGAATTAACATAGGAAAATAGCTTGGTTAGGCAACAAATCTTCCAACACCTGTCTGAGAGGACTTTAGAAAAGTCACTTGAGGCTCAGTTTACTTACCTGCAAAGTGATGAAGCTTAGTGAGGGATATGTCTGTTTTCTTTCATCTCAGACTTTAAAAACGAAAGGAAAGTTGATTTAAAAAATCCACTGGTGCTGCTGAGCTTGAATGAGGAATTGATTAAGTTGGATATTAAAATCAGTTTATAGGATAATCTAATGAAAGGATTGATTTCTTAATGTACATGTAGAAACATAAAAGTATATGTAAATGAAGGCCAGACTATCTGTTCCCACTATGCTTAATCAATTGGAAGTAGACTATTAAAAAATTTTCATTGCCTACAGATAAGACTATCCACTTCCAAGAATCAACAATTTATAGAGTCTTAAAGCACTTTATTAGTTAGTTTTCATATTGTTAGGAAAATAGCTAACACAAACAACACACAGGAAGAAGTATTTATTTTTGCTCATAACTTGATGCCACAAACCATCATAGGGAGAACACAGTGTTAGGACTGTGAGACAGCTGGTCACATAGTGTCTACAGAGAAACAGATCCAAATGCTGGTGGTCTTCCTCTGGTTTATTCAGTCTGGTATTTCATCTCAGCAATGCCACCTCTCATACTGAAGATTGGTCTTTCCTCTTCATTTAAACCATTCTGGAAATTATTTATAGATGTGTTTCAATGAAGGTTCTAGTTTGGTAATTCAAATGTAGTATTTTAGGAATCTGTAGCTTTCTGTCAAAGCATATTTTTCAAATTATTTACTAAATGTTGTATGGAGTCACATTGGCTCCATAAGGTTAATAGTTCTAAAATCCTGATCCTTCTGATGGCCTCAGAGTCAAGATTTATAGCTCAATGCACTGGATACTTACAAAGATCTGCTCTATGTTTTCTGACTTGATAGAAACTGGGTGGTGTCTAAGAGTTTAGACATGGATTTTCTGTTAAGTTGCATTTCTATGATCCTATGAAGAATATTTTATTACGATTCTGTACCATTTCACTTGGGGAAGAATGTCAATCCATTCAATAGCAGAATATCATTATGTGAACTGCCTTTCCTTCATCTGATATCAGAGATGTTAAGTACAAAATTTTGGCCATTATTGCTTGTACCTAACTTTAAAAAAAAAAAAAAAGAGAGAACTGTTGGGGCTAGAACGATGGTTCAGAGGTTAAGAGCACCGGCTGTTATTGCAGAGGACCTGGGCCAACCCCAGCACCCACAGAGCTGCTAACAACCACCCCTAACTCCAGTTCCCGGGTTCTGACATCCTCTTCTGTCCTCCATGGACATTGTATGATGTGGTGCATTTACACACATGCAGGCAAAATACTCATATACATTAAAAAAAATAAGAGAACTGCCTAAACACTACAGATGATCAGAACATCCTAAATATTACTGTATTCTGTTCACCAATTTACTTAAGGTCTGTATTTTTTTATATTTCCCTCTAGATTGGAATAAATTTTCCTTTACTTACTATTTTATTTTTTGCTTGTCACAAAAAGTCAACACTTAGGAAGAGATAAAGCTCTGGATTACAACTGTCTTTTCATTATTTGTTAATAAAATTCTGAACAAGCAAATGATAATGCATGATAAAATTTTTACATGACTGTGGCAAAGACAGGTGTGTATGTGGAGACAGAGAGAGAATAGAGAGAGTGTGTGTGTTTTTGTTACTAGAACTGAAAGCATCATGACTGGGTGATATCTGTGCTTCAGTTGATAATTTCCAAGATGTCTAAAGTGAAATTGCCTTTTAGGATGCAAGCCCAAACCTTAAATTTACAATTTTAAGCAAATTTTATTTTTTATGTGCAATTACATTCTGTCTGTTTATGTGCATGTGCTCCTGAGTGTGCAATGCAAGTAGAAGTCAGAAGAGGGCATCAGATCCATTGGAACTGGAGTTCTGAGCAGTCATTAGCCACCCTGTGGTGATGGGAATTGATCCCTGTTTCTCTCCAAGAGCAACCACTGCTCTTAACCTCTGACCAATCTAGTTCTTCAGTCCCTAACATTGCATTTTAAACTTGATGAGCTAATATGTCTAGTAATTTCTGAGCTGGTGAACACAAAGCTATTATCAATATTTTTTTCCAGAATAGTTCATTATAATTGTTTTTTTATTTCTTAGGAAGTGCAATTGAGGGATTTTTTAAATCAACATGCAATTCTAATTTAGATTTCAGACCAGTGTTGGCTGGCATACTCATTTTTCATTTCATGAGAGAACATTGGCAAGGCAGTTGTTCCACAAGAAGAACTATACTGGACTGAAATCCAAAATCATTCAGCTGAGTGGGCAGCATATTGGCTGATTCTCCTCTCCTGGATGTATTTGCCTGTTTGATTGCAATATAACTTCAATAATTGAGGTGTCTTTTTCCAAGGAAATATAGAATCGTGAGGTATGGTCAATTTAACTAAATTTGAGCTAATAGAAAGTCATAATTCATAAAACCTAAAGCTACAAAATGATTTTTAAAGAAGTTGTTTAATTGCATATAACTTGAAATTAGGATGGAAATGTATTTACCATAAGAAATAGCAGAAAAGAACATTTTTTCTTGTTCATTCTTATGAGTAAGCTGAGGCCCTAAAAACAACAAACTTGAGAAGATAAAATCTTATGCATTTATTTAATATAAATTCACCATGAATTTATAATTATATATATATATAATTATATATATATATATGTATATATATACACCTTCACAAGCTAATGAAGACTCAAAGGAATGTGTTTTAGTGTGTTTCATGGAGTGAGTACTTATAGAGATGTGTCATTGGCTAAATTTGACCAAATAACTATAAACTGGAAAGATCGTGTTGGGACTTGGTTGTTCATATTTATCCATCTTTTCCTGTCTTCAGATATAATGACAAGTTTGTCTCCATTTAGAGTGATTTGGCCATGGATTTGCTATATATTGTTTTATGTTGAACTATGTCTCTCCGGTCCAAATTCTCCTAGAACTTTTAACATATATGCGTATTGGGTTTTGTCAAAGGCCTTTTTTGCACTTAATCAGACTTATTTTTAATCTATTGTTATAACAATACATTTATTGACTTACATACATTGAGCCATTCTTGCATCTCTGGAATAAAATCAACTTGATCAGCATGGATGATCTTTTTGATAAGCGTCTGTATGCAGTTTGAAAATATTTTTTCGAGGTTTTTTGCATCTATTTTCATTAATGATATTGGCCTATAGTTTTTTTTTTTTTTTGTTTACTCTTTATCTGGGATTGGTACTAAAGAGATACTGGTTTCATAGAAGGAGTTTGGGAATTATCCCTCAGTTTCTATCTTCTTGAATAATTTAAGTATTATTGGTTGCAGATCTTTGAATGTCTGGTACATTTAATGTTTTTACCATGATACACATTGTGGAAATGTCTATCTGGTCCTGTTTAATTGCTGTTCTGTGTGCTTCTTATATTTTTATAGATTTTTCCTCAATTTGGGGAAAATTTTCTTCTATAATCTTGTTGAAGATTTCGTCAGTGTCATTGACTTGAGATTCTTCTCCATTCTCTATGCCTATGATGTGGAGATTTGACATTTTCAGGGTATCCCACAGGATATCTGCATATCCCATTCCTGTGTTTCTTAAATTATTTCATGTTTTTTGGGTGACTGGTCAACTTTGTCATTCAGTCTTGATATTCTGTTTTCCATTTCATTTACTCTGCTTATGAGGCTTTCTGCTGTCATTTCAAATTGACTTATTGCATTTTGAAATTCCATCTTCTTTTGGCTTAGGTTTTCTTCCATATTCCGATCTCTTTTGTGAATTCACTTTACAAGTCCTGAATTGTTTCTGTCATTTCATTTGGTTTCATTTTTCTATTTTCTTGAACTTCAGACAGGAGTTTATTCCTATTCTCTTTGAGTTCTTTGATTTGTTTTTGTGTTCCCTAAGTTCTTTGAGCATGTTTATAATTGTTCTGTTAAATTATGCATCCTGATGTTACTCTAGGTGGCTTTCGTTGTAGTACACTTCCAAAGGACTGGTGGGTTTTGTTGGGATCACATTCTATTTGTTTTTCATATTATTTGTATTTTTATGTTGTCATTTGGACATATGGATTTCTTTTAATGGTTGTGTGATTAATATGAATTTGTAGCCTGTCTTCGTTTAGTTGCAGTTTTGTTCTTGTTCAGTTTAAATTGTTGATGTAAGTTAGTTGCTTTTTTCTCAGGTGTGAACCGTTAGTTGGTATGTGCTTCATGTTCTTGTTTTTGATTTTTTTATTGATAGAATAGTATAGCTCCGAGCTGATTAGTGAAGGGCTCTCCATCAGGGTAAAGGGAACTGAAGACTATGGGGATCCAGTGAGTGCGATCTCATAGATTAGTGAGCAGGTCTCAGGCAGGAGGATCAGGAGTGGGGCATCATAGTGTAAGGTCTGGGTGGGACCAGCAGAGTGAGGTTCTATCTTCCTGGGTGGAATAGCTGTGGGTCCTGAAGGTGAATAATGCCCCTATCCTGGGTCCTTCGTTATTTCAGAGATCTGAGGTGGGAAGAGCAAGAACCAGCCTGGACCCAAGGCTGGATGGGGGACAGCATTCAGAGAGAGAAAGGAATGGGTCAGAGTGTAGGGGAATCTGAAGTAACATTTTTATATTTGGCATTTCTGCTCAATATTAAAGTACAGGAGATAAAAACTATTTCCTTTAGAGAATATTGATTTCAGAGTTGATTCACGCTTTTGCTGGTGTTAAGGGTTTCTTGTTTTAAGGGTGTTAAGTGTTTAGCACACATAAGAGATACATTCTACAAACAATAAACTCCTCAAACAAGTCTTTCCAATACTCAAGAAAAAGATCCTTATGTCTAAGGCAAGTTAATTTAATCAAACAACTGATACAAAGCATGTCTATGATTAGACTTAAAGATGTCTGACAGAGAGAGAGACAGAGAAAAAGAGGGAGGAAGGGAAACAGAGAGAAATAGAAAGAAAGGGACTTAATATTTGCCATTAAATCAGTAAAAACACAAATTCCTCAAGATGCATATCGTGTGTTGCCGTAGGAGTCTGGTGAATTTCTTATTTGATCCATGTGATTTCATCCACATGCTGTCTATTTTAGAAGACACGTGAATTTGTTATATTTCCTAAGTTCCAACTCTTAATGTTCACTGGCCTTAACTATTGTATAGGGAAATGGGAAAACTATGATTCTGAGTCTGAACATCAAATGTCATTTGCAGTCTCATCTTTTCAATCAAAGAAGCAAAATGTGACAAAGCAGAGCCCTTGAAGTCCACCCTCTCTTCCACCCCATAATTTGATCCCCATTAACATTGCTTCTTTTTTCTTCATCTCCAGCTGCAGAATCCACTCTTAGAGCACATCAGACTGTACAGGAGATTAGGTAGCAAGGTTTATGGGTCATGGGAGTGGGGCTTCTTTGGAACAATACCTAATAAAGAAAACTTGATATCTGATATTAGAGTTTGTTCCTTCCGCTCAGGCTCAGACTCTCACCTCTTCCTCAGCTAACAGTCAAAACCTACAAGTTCTCATTAACATTAGGAAAAGAAATTATCTCTGCCAGATGCAACCAATACAAAGTCACTATTTGTGTCTTTAAATTTATTGAGATGCTTTGCTAGAAATGAAAATAATCTATTTTAGTTCAGAATACACAGCCTTCTAAAGACATACACACAGTAAAAGGCATGAAACTAACAGCTTTTCCTGAGCACATTCTGTACTGAGAACCAAGCAATGTACACGGGTCACAGAAGCCAGATGGTGTTCTTTATGTTCCATCCGTGATATATGCTGTACACAATAGATTTTGCAAGATCTCACAATTGTCTTAGGATTTCCATCTAATACCAGACACAGACCTTGCTCCTTTCTAACTCAGTAAATTTCAAAGGCCCATGAGTTGCATGTGAATCAAGAAAGCTCCATGGGGTTCAGACAAACTTTGAACTCCAAGTGTCAGGGAACAGAATTGAAAATTTCACAAAACACCTTTATTCTTTGGGTCAGCTCAGTTGGGGCCTTGCAGTATAGAACAGGTGAGAATGAAAGCTAATCAAGAAAGGAAATCCTTTTTCAAACAACAGCATCAGTCATGAAAGTCCCACTTGCAATCAGGGAACTAGCTGGGTCTGTTCTGACTTTATCAAAACATCCCTACAGTTTTTCTTGAAGCTCAAATTCAGCTCAGAACAGTGTTTCACTAGCAGCTTCTTTCTTGTGTCTCATAAATTAGTCAGCATGGCAAAAATATCTGTGTCTCTCAAAGTTGAGGTAAAATAAAAGTCAAGGCTACTGTTCTTTTTCTCTAGTTCTTCCTTTCACTCTTATACTTGATCTAACTAACTCTGAGAGCTCAGATTATTCAAGTATGATCACATAAATGCATATGTTTATATTAACATATAACGCTATTATTTAAAATCTAGGATTATCCAGTGTCTTATTAGAAGTGTTACTCATTTAAAAAACTATTTAGTCTTAGAAATATTTAAGGATATAGTCCAATTGTACCGCTTTTAATAATACAAATGAGGGGCTAGATGGATGACTCATCTGATAGGAGCAGTTACTGCTCTTGGAGAGGATTGATGTTCAGTTCCCAGTATCCATATCAGCTGGCATATAACCATCTGTAATTACAGTTCAGGAGATTCAATACCTTCTTTTGGCCTCTGAGGGCTTCCCCTCAGACATGACATAACACCGATAGACAAACATACATCCATACACATAAAAAATAAAAATAAATCTTCTGTTATAATAGTCCTATAGATACTGAGGCTGTATGAATGAACCAAAAAAAATTTTCCCCTTGAGTCTAGGGACAAAAAATTGCTGAAATTTAGGAGAGTATTTCATAACAGTTTTTGATCAATGCCCTCATCAGAAAATTTTCTAGTAATTTTCATCCTTTATATCTGAACATAACATAAATGGCTTTTATTTGAATACATGGACTTAGCTTCCATCAAATGTATCTTATTCTTTCAATGGCTACCAAACACCTCTTTTCCTGTTCTTTAAAACCAAAGATGTGGGAAGACTTTTGACACCGTATAGAATTCATGCTTTCTTTTCTGAGCCTTTAGAGTTTTAATATATGTAGCAATCATTTAACAGAGAGGGATTAATGTGATTACTCTGGAGTCAAATAATTCCTATTATTTGATATTCATTAAGTATTACATAACATTCCAGAAACTAGAAACTGAATATTTATCCTCATATTGATTTAATAATCCTAAATTTTAGCTATAGAATATACATGTTAGCTAAATTTCTCATCATTTTGAACAAATACCTAAGAAGAACACTTTTAAGTGGTGTAGTGAGGATTTGCTTCAGTGCAGGGTATAGAGGGATAGCGTCCAGCATTGTAAGGAGGGCGTGCTGGCAGGAAGATCTCGTGCCTGTGGTAACAGGGACTTACTCACCTGCCAGTGAGTCTGAAAACAGAATGAAGAACACCAGTACTCAGCTGGCTTTCTCATTTTACACTTTTTATTATGTCTAGGACACGAGTCCATGACATGGTGTAAACCATGTTTGTAGTGGATCTTGGATCCTCAGTTAAACCTCTATAGAAACACTCTCACAGACATATCCAGAGGTACAGATCCTAGGTGATTCAAAGTCAAGTTGTCTTTAAACATTAACCTTCACAAACTCTTCAGAATTTTGAGATACAAATGACTGCAAAATTTATTCTGAAAGATTACTGTTATGTTCAGCTTTGTGTTGGGGTACAGAAAATTAGAAAATCTACCATTTTGACTCCTCCAACAACTAAAAGATGGGCAATCTACAAAACTATGACATTTTTGAACATATCAGGGAGAAGTACTCACCAAGAAATCAATTAAAACAAAATATAGGAAGATGTTCTTCCAAAGAGAGATTAACTATGAACATTTGATTTCTAAGATACACATGACTGTCCAAGTCATTAGGAAGACTTTTTAATAAGTATCATTAATTCTGAAAGGTGGTTGTTGAGTTATCATGAAAGTATAGAGACTACAAATATGATAAGTTAATTCCAACTCACAGATTTCTTTCCATGATATCCTTTGGTAACCATTAGAAGTGCAAAGGACAGATTAAAAAAAAAAAACACAGGAAGTGTCACACATGGTAAATCTCCTGATACAAAGCCAGAAGCTGATGAAGGGAGGGCATGAAGCACTGCTTAGGAACTTCTCTATATCTGCATTAAGGAGCTGAAGGGAAGGCAGTCAAATAATCACAGTTAAGGTCCAGATTAATACTTATCCAAAATGAAGAAAGGAAACAGAAAAGTACATCTCTTCTTCTATATAAAAGAGAAAGCCATAATTGAGCTATACTGAAAGCAACTTATTGAAAACGGACTGAGAAAGATGAAGCCCTGATAGCAACATCATCCACCCCGGACTGAGACTGAATCAAGAACAGAGTTGGCTCTCTTCCTTGTTTAACTCATGCCCCTGAAATGATCAACTGTGAAGGAATAAAAATCAGTCCAACATATAGCCTGAAAAGCAGGAGCCTAAAGCATTGCTGTCTTTGTAATGTAGGCAAATGAGGCAAATTTAACCAAGATTTATATGAAAATTATATAAAACAAATCCTCTAGACCCCATCCAAGAAAATATAATGCTATAAAACTTGAAGCCCAATTTAGAGAGAAATCAGAACAAAACAAACTCATTTGAACTTTTAACTTAGTTTATTCAATTCTACACATGAAGAATTAGAAAAAGAAGCAAGCCCATTTCTAAGATTAAGTAAAACAAAACAGTATCTACTGCCCTATGATGATGATGGTTCTATAGTTTCTTTTTTCTTTAGTTGTGTCTTTCCAGGGCTTTGGAGTTAAGAATGATGGGACTTAATAAAAGAATTTTGAAGTTCTCCCTCTGTTTCTATCTTTTTGAATAATTTAAGTAGTGTTTGATATAGATCTTCTCTAAATGTCTGGTAGAATTCTGCTGTGAATCCGTCTGGACCTGGACTTTTCTTTGTCAGAAGGTTTTGTACTACTATTTCAATTACTTTATATGTTTTCAGTCTGCTTAAGCTGTTGATCTCTTCTTGGTTTAACTTTGGTGATTCCCATGATTTTAGATATACATCCATTTTTCTTGGGTTTTTAAAATTAAAAGTTCACGTGTTTTTAATGTGTTATCTCTAATATTCTTGATCTTTTTGGTGTCTGTTCTGATCTTTTCACTTTTCATCCCTGATTTTGGTGGTTTGGAATAAATTTTTCTGTTTCTTTTTTTTTTCTTTATTATTTTTTCCTTTTTTTTCTTTTGGTTAACAAGTTTATGGATCTGTCTATCTTATTTATCTTTTCAAAGGCTCATGTCTTGGATTCATTGATTCTTTTTACTATTTTCTTTGTTTCTATTTCATTAATTTCGGCTTTGGTTTTTGCTGTTTCTTCTCTTCTGCTGGGTTTGGGTTTCATTTGTTGTTGCCGTTCAAGATCCTTGAGTAATAATGTTAAGCCATTTATTTGTGTTCTTACTGACTTTAATGTAGGCTGAGAGCTATAAACTTTCCTCTTAGGACTGTTATTATAGTGTCCCAGAGGATTTGTTTTGTTGTATTGTCCTTTGTGTTTAAATCCAGGAACACTCATTTGTTTTTCCTAATTTTTCTTTGGATATATTCATAATTAAATTGTGTGTTGTTTTAACCTCATGAGTTCATGATGTAGTTATTAGGGCTTCTTCTGGTGTTGATCTTATGCTTTATTGCAATGTGATCTGATAGAATGCATACTTCCCTTTTTTGTATTTGTATTTTGTATTTGTTAAGGTTTGTTTCGTGTCTCAGGATGTGGTCAATTTTGGATAAAGTTTCATGGGTTGCTCAATATAAAGTATATTCTTTGGTGCTTGGGTGGAATATTAAGTAGATGTCTGTAAGGTACACTTGATGTATGGTATTATTAATTCAGATGTCCCTCCATTTATTCTCTATCTGGTTTACTTGTCTACTGGAGAGAGTGGAGTATTATTGAGTTGGGATTAATCTGTGTCTTAAAGTCCTGTAGTACAATTTTTATGAAGTTGGGTGCACCAGTTTGGTGCATATATGTTCATGACTTTAATATTTTCTTGCTTACGTTTTCCTTTGATCAGAAGGAAGTGACCGTCTTTGTCTTATTTGAGTAATTTTATTTCAAAGTCTATTTTGTCAGATATTTGAGTTGCAACTCCTTTGTACTTAGTGCCATTCTTCTTGGAATATTTTTTCCCCCATCCTTTCACTTTGTGTTCATAACTATCCCTGAAGTTGAGGTGGGTTTCTTGAAGACAGCAAAAAGATGGATTTAATTTCTTAGTCCTTTAAACTAGCCTGTGTCTTTTGACTGCAGAGTTCAGTCCATTGTTATTTAAAGTTCTTACTGAAAGATGTGCATTGATTCCTGTCATTTTAATTTCTGTTTGCATTCTTGGTCTAACTTTGTGTTTCTCCAGTTACACCTTGGTTCATTTATTATCTTTCTGTTGGCCTTGGGTATAATCATTCCTTTCTTCAACTCTGTATTACTTCAAGAATTCACCGATGGGCTGGGCATTGTGGATATGAATTCTTTCAGCCTATTCATGTAGTGAAAGGATTTTCTTTCCCCCTCAACTGTAAAGATATTTATGCTGAGTAAAGTATTCTGTTCTGGGTTGGCACCTATAGTAATTTAGAACTGGGAACACTTTGCTCCAGGCTCTTCTGGCTTTCATATTTTACAGTGAGTAGTCAAATGTAATTCTGATGTTTCTCCCTTTATATTTGACTTGTTGGGTTTCTTTTGAAGTTTTTAGTATTCTTTGCTTTAGTCTGTATGTTTCATGATTTTCCTATGATATGCCATGGGGAGTTTCTTTTCTGGTCCTATTCAGTGTTCTATGTGCTTCTTGTATTTGTCTGGGTATTTCTTTCCTTAATTTTGGGAAATTTTCTTGTACAGTCTTGTTGAAGATCTGGTCAACACTGTTATCCTGAGGTTTTTTCTCCTTCCTCGATTCCTATGATGTAAAATTTGTTCTTTTCATGGTGTCCCACATTTCCTGTAATTCCGTTCCTGTGTTGCTTTTAAAATTTTGTTCATAGTCTTTGCTTGAGCAGTTAAATTCTTCAGCTTTATTGTCCAGGCTTGATATTCTGTTTTCCATTTCATTCATTCTCCAGGGATTCTCCTTTGCTTCATATTGCATTTTTGAGTGTTTTGATTGCTTCCTCATTTCAGTCTGAGTTTTCTTCAATATCTCTAGCTCTTCTGTGAATTCATTCAGTACTTCATTCCTATTTTCTTTAAGTTCTTTGATTTGTTTGTGTGTTGTTCAAATTTGTTGAATTCTTTGATTATATTTCTGATTCTTCTTTTTAATTCTGTGTCCTGGGTTTCCTCTAGGAGGTTCTAATTGTAGAACTCTTCTGTATAACTGGTAATGTTATGGAGACATATTATTTGGGTTTTTCATATTTTTTTTTGTTGTGATCTTTGTATGTGTATTTCTTTTATTATTTATGATTTTGAGGTGAAACTCTAGCCTTCCTTTGTTGAGTTGAAGTCTGATTCTGTTTTTATACTTCATGTACATTGATTATTTTCTTATTGCATATGAAAAGCTGTTTGGTCTAGGCTTCAGTTTCTCTCTTTTGACTTTATGTTGGAGGCACCAGATGGCTCCAGTGCAGCTACCTAGGTGTTCCCACAAAGGCCCAAGTCAGGAGAGAATCAGATGCTCTCAGGCTTCCTCCAATGCTCTGCGTCCCTGTAGCCAGAAGGCACAGCACAATTTGGGAAGCTTGCTATGTGGATGCTAGATTTAAGCATTCTGAAGCACTCTGCAAAGGTCTAGGCCACTACTAAAGAGCAGAGAAGTCTAGCATGACAGCAGTTTTAGGGGCTTTAGATGGTCCAAATATAGGGGAATGGGCATGGTCTGATTTAGAGAGTTCAACACCATGCAGTGCTAAGAGGGTAGTCAAGAGATCTGTGGTACTAAAAGCAAAAGCAGGCCTAAGGAGAGCAAGATGTGGGGTTGGGGGATTCAGCCATCTTTATTTCATGTTTTGAGAACTCTCTGCTCAGATCCTTAGCTCTTCTTTTAATTGAGTCTTTTATTTTCTTGCTTCTTTGTATTTTTTGTAATTACTTTTAAAATCTGCTATCTATTGGAAGTTTTAATCATTTCTAGGAGTTTTCTTGTGGAAATTTTGAGATCTCTTAGGTATAGTAGTATATCATCTATAAAAGGGATAATTTGATCTCTTCTTTTCTAGTTAGTACTCTTTTAATTTCCTTCTCTTGTGTTATTGCTCTAGCAAGAGTTTCAAGCACCTTGTTAAAAAGGAGTGGACTCAATGGAAAATCTTGTCTGGTTCTAGATTTTAATGGGAATGATTTTATTGTTTTGAGCTCTTTATATCTTCTGAATTTTAAGCCTCTGTCAGATGTGCTGCTGGTGAAGATTTTCTCCCTGTGTTAAGATTTTTTTCTTGCTGTGGATAGGCCCAAACAAAGGATGATCTCCATTTAGGGAAATAAAAATTTATTTTGAGTTACTTACAAATGACTTTTTGCCAGGGAGAGAGACAACAATTTCATATTGGTTTCATTGTCAAACACATGGAGGCTAACAGTCATCTTTAAGTTCCAGGGAATCTGATACCCTCTTTTGACTTCCACAAGCATTGAATCACACAGGTGCACTTAATGTACATACAGGCAATAAACATAGAATAAAAATAATAAATAAAAGCTTTTTAAAGCTCATATATTTAACATTTGGCCCCAGTTGGTTCTGTTTCCCATGTGGGAAGACGAACCTCCCTGGGAGTGGGCTGGGAGTGTTAATAGCCTTGCTGCTATCTGCCTGCTTCCTGAGACAGCTCTCTGCTTTGCTGTCGGCTCTAGCTGCCTACTGCCTCTGTGACTCCCCCATAGTTATGAACTCCACCTATGGAACAACATGTCCAGATAAACTCTTCATTCTATATTTTACCGTGGTCATGATGTTTTATTACAGTAACAAAAAGCAAACATCTTTGGAGGAACATTATTCTACCCATTATACTTTCAAAGGTTGATATCATTACCCTCCATGCAAATGTCTATAGCTCGTCTATGTAGTCAGCGTAACTTTTCAGCCTGCCCTGCATAACCATTTCATTTTCCTTCTATTCCATATACATGTCCCTCCAATGCTCAAAAAGGCATCACAGCAAGGTCACCCTGGGGCAGCAGAGAGATTACGATTGAAAACCCTTCCCACCCTTTCAGCACGCTGAGCTGCCCACTCAGAATAAATGCTTGTATTTTATGATGCTTAAAGGGAGGTTCCTGCCATTTCTCAATTCTATTTCTGCCTTACTTCAGGCAGGGCATCACAGAAATGCAGGAAAAGTTGAAATTGACAGTGAAATTGCAAACACAAAGGCAACAACTGGTGATGAGGATGACTTGTCACTTGTGAAAAGAGCTCAGAAAACAAATTCACTGGCAAATTGAGACTCTTAGCCAAATGGACTTTGATGTTTTTTTCTTTAGAGATGTTTTGACGGTGTTTGTTTGCCTTATTTTCCCACTTATTCAACCCAAAAGGTAAGTTGATGATTGAAGAGATCAGCAATGTCCTGGCCATACAAAAACAATAAATAATTGAAATTCGAAGAGGAGCTTTTTTCTGAAGTTTGGTTCTGTACAAAAAGGTGAAAGTGACCTGAGTGATTGACTTGAAAGCTCACCTGCCATTGGTCTTTGACCTTGCAAACTGCCTCTCTTAGGAACCTCAGCCTGTGTATTCTGCTGCTTCCAGGACCACCACGGAATAATTCTTTTCAGTAATCAAAATGTAATATACACTCAAATTAATGGCTTGGGCTTCCTTCATCTGCAGCAACTCACTGTATACTGACAAAACTCTGATAAGATAGCAGATATTTTTGACCCCCCTACAGTCAAATAAATAAACAAGAGAGGGGGAGATCACTGTTAGTAAGGATCTTGGCAACATAAGCATGAGGACCTCAGTCTACATCCCCACAACCTATATAAAAAGCTGGACATAGGGTTAGAGGTCCTGTTCAATGATAAGAGCTCTTACTGCTCTTCCAGAGGATTGGTGTTCAGTTCCAAGCACTCATGCTCCAGGCAGCTAACAGCTGCCTATTACTTCACCTCCAGGGGGCTCCAACACCACTGTCCTCTGTCACACCTGCACTCGTGTGCACGTACTCCACCCACATGCATACATAAATAAAAATATATCTTAAGAAAGACTGAACATAAGGTAGAGACAGGAGGATCGCTGGAGTTTGCTGACCAGTCAGTCTAACCAGTGAGCTCCAGGTTGAGTTGAGAGATCGTACTTCAAATAACAAGGTAAAGCCAGCGCCAGCGGTGGCTCACATCTTCAATGCCAGCACTTGGGAGACAGAGGCAGGTGTATCTTTGACAGACTGAAGTCAGTCTGTTCTACATAGTGAGTTCCAGGCCAGTTCTGTTTTTAGGGAGACCGTGTCTCAACAAAACTAAAAGCGCCCCCCTCCCTTGTCCAAATAGAGAGAAATGAAGGAAGACATCTAACCTCTGGGCTCCACACGCATGGACGCACAGGCACGCCTGTACATGCGAGCGCGCGCGTACACACACACACACACACACACACACACACACACAGAGGAAAAAGTAAAACCCGGAACCTAAAATCCACTAAAGTTTAGTAACAGCATCAAAATCATGCAAGTGGAATCAAATCTAGGTGGCTTGATTCCAAATCAGTAAACACTGTGCTGATGGCTGCTGAACCATATTTTATTCATTAGCTCCTTGTCAGTGTATGTATCTAAGAATGCCAATGGAATGAAGGATAGTAGTTTACTATTATGTAACTTGCTTGACTATAGAGCACATGACAATGAAAACTTCCTATTTCAGATCACACTTCTTGGTGCTAATTCTGGGGGAAGGAGTTTTTTTCACATGAGGATGAGCACCTGCCTTCCTCTCAGGGGCTGCTCTGCCCAACTTCCTTTTAGCTACATTTCTCCAGTAAATTTATTTTGGGGGATATTGTGCAGGCCCATAGAGCCTTTCTTATTTTCCCTAGCTCATTTCTAGGTTCTAAGCAATTTGCTAGCTATTGCCTCACCTTCAGATTCCCTACATAATTTGTGGGTCATTTTCTAAGGAAAGATGTGGATGGTATGTTTGTATATCATTTAGTAAGAACTCTGGAGGATGGATGGAAATGTTCAACATTAAATTATAAATAATTTTAATTAAAAAAATTTTGAACAGTCTTTGAAAATGTGATCTGCATTTTTCCCAGCCATGCATCAAGCAAACCCACATGATATTTGCCGTAAATATACTCACGTAGAAAAGTGCTTGTGGAGCAACAGTAATAAAGCCTCCCCTATTCAGATTCTCACAGAATCAAATTTAGAGGATGTGTAACACGGTGCACGATCACCTTGTTCTGATGGCACAGACCATGTGCTTGACAGGGATTCCCAAGAACTTTGGAATTTTTATTGACAATTCCAAGAAACCTGAGGTTTCTGGGTAATATGTTAATCACCCCTAAAACCAAACTTTTAAATACCAACTGACTTTTAATTCCAGGAAAATGCCAAAACCCATTTTTTGATGGGCTTTTGAATACTTTGTTAAAGTTTACATGATCTCTTTTCTTGATGGAACAAAAAAATGAAGGGATTTCTAGTGTTGTTAAGGACTGAGTAGGTTTCTCTTTTAAGATTAACTTTTTCACGTATATGTGTATGTAGGTACGCACACGGGGGCATCAGATTCCCACAGTCTGAAGACATGGGTGGTGGGGAGTAGCCAGTTGTGGGTGCTGGGAAGAGAACTTTGGTTCTCTGAAAGAGCAAGTGCCCTTGACCACTGAACAATCTTTCCAGCTCCAATTTTTTTTATTCTCATGAGTGTGTTTCTTTAATACCATTCTCTCTTCCTCTGAAGAGGAAATTCAGTACATCAAAATCAGTACACTTGTAAAAACATGTTTCAAATATCAAATATACTAGCATTTAAATCATTAAAAAGTGTTTAAGATTCAATGGAGAATTGTTTCCTTAGAAATATGCTCATATATATTTTTAGACTACATTTTCAGAATTAGTTTCTTTAAATCTTTTTTTGAACTTTAAAGCCTGGGATGCTTACTTTGGCATTTAGCATGCTGTAAAATCCAGAAACAGTCACTCCTATATCCTTCAGTGTCCTAGACGCATGTCTTCTTCATGCACCTTATAGTGATGCTATATATGGTGACAAACTCTGATAGCAAAATTTATAGGTCATTTCAAACTAATGTCTACAGTTCCATTTTCCCGGTAATTAGTGTTTCTCATTTTCTACCTCCAGAGTTGCTTATTGAGTCAGCCTCCAAGATAATTCTTGTTACTGTCTTGGTCTTTGTATGAAAACACCAAGAAAATTACTATTTGATAAACAATGTAATATCTTAATTTTTCTCTGCTTTAAAATAAATCATCTGAGGTTTAGAAGTTTCTAAAAGAACATTTAAAATGGAGAGTCCTCCATTCCATCAAAGGAGCTCACACTTATTGTATCAAAATGAAATTAAAGACAGCAGATATGGATTCGTTTATAGGCATACATAGGCCACATGCTTGCCCTGGAATGTGTTAAGGTACACAGCACTGCCCATGGTTACTGCCCCCCCTCACATGTAAAACTTTCTTTTAGTCGTGTGATACTTTGTCCTATTTCAGGAAGTATGTTTTTCAATATCAGCTACAAATAAAACAACAACAACAAAAATGTTCTCATGTTATGAATTCCATGGACTGCACTTTGGCCTTTCCTGCTCTTTGGCTCTGGTTACTATGTGGTCTTTGGGAGAGGGATTTGTAAGTACAAGCCATACACAGTCATGTACAAGCAGTAATGTTGTGGTTAACTGTGGCTAGCATATATGACAGTGGTCCCAAGGTTAGAGAGCTGAGTCACATCACAGCGGTCTTAGTTACTGTAGGTATAATATATTATGCTTGTAAAATGACACAGTTCTTTAGTGATGAAATTCTCAGACCATCTCATCACTGTCAAGAAACACATGACTGTGTTTTATGATAAGCAACAAAAGAATTGCTGCCCGTGGGCAAGGCTCATGTCCACCTTCCATCTTCCTCCCTCTCCACCAACAAACACAGTTACGGACGTTGAAATGACTCTAACTAAACATGACTTTATAATAATCAAGTGACTCTCCATTATTACTTAGCCATTTTTAATGCTACCACACATCTGAAGGAAATTGCTCTCGGTCCTCCCAGCACTGCGTCTTGAGTTTGTCCTGAGGAAGCAACGCAGCAAGGAGGGGTGAGTTAGTGGTGCGGTGCGGCAGATTCAAAAGTGACCGCAACGTCCCTGCAGACTTCTGATTATTTCCCACTTCCTTCCCAACTCCTTTGAAAAATATCACTGTATTTATTCTACATAAATTCAAAAAAAAAATTGCAAGGCTGTCAACTGCATGCTAAGTAAACAACATCTTCTTCTAGAATTTATTTCCTGACATGAATAATCCTGGTTTCCAGACTGGTGCACGGCTCTCCTTTTCAAATACTCTAGACAGAAAACCTCGCTTTCTCTCTCAATCTCTCTCCTTTTCTTTCTCCCTTCCTTTCCTTCACTCTTTGTCTCGTTCTTCCTTTCTTTCTCCCAAATAATGTTCTTTGCTGTTATAACTCTCACTTCGCATAGGAGAGCAGGGGTTAAATCATTTTCACCTGTCTCCGGGCTTCACTGAAGATAAATAGCAGAATACACGATTGATAAATGCTGCTCAAACACACAGTTGATGCTGCAGACAGACAGAGGGAAACGCTGGGAGGGATAATGTAGACAGATCTCCCTCTTCAGGAGAGCAGACAAAGGGTGCAGGACGGCTTCCTCCATATATGATGAAGCTGAAGGTTCACATAGCAAAGAAAAAGCTTCCTCCACCAGAATACCTTAAGACTTGTCATCCTGGAGGGATAATTTTATGGCTGTACAGGGTCACCAGCTTAGAAAGTGTGGTTAATGTTTTGTTGTAGTGATAGAATGTTTATTTATCAGCAGTGCTAGAGTTCAAATCCAAGGCTTTGTACTGGAAACTCTACCACTGAATTTCGCTCCCAGAAAAATTATTATTAATTTCTAAGAAGGAATCCCTCATTTTCATTATACACCTGAACCTGCAGATTCTGCAATTAGTGTGCCATTTAGTTCTATGGGACCTTCAGAGATGCACATAATCACATCATCTTTAGGGTTCAGGGGCTAAGCAGTGCCTCTACTAGATATTGTAATAAAAGCATGTGTATCCAGCCCACCAGCATTGCTCCTTTCTACCACCCCACGAGTGCCTTCCGTGCACCCTCACAACATCTGACCCTGACATGCGGAGAGAAAGTGGTTTCCATTTTAATCTCAGGAGTATAAGGAAGTAGATCTAATTCCCGGGCCCTTAGGTTTCTTCACAAGTTAATCTAGCTGGACTTTGATAAGGTGTCAGAAGAATTCAAGTAGCTTAAGAAAAAAATTCACACAGATTCTAGGCTGGCTTCTGATGCCCTGAACTGTAGTGGGTTGAATGGTTGTTGTCATGAAGCTTCAGAGAGAAAAAAAAAAATCTATCAAGTCATCAGTGTTCAAATTCCACCTCTATCACCAGGCCTGTGACCTTAGGCAGTTCTATAATGTCTGAAGAACACCTGCCAGTTGTCTCCTGTGGAAACTGGAGATGAGAGGTAAGGGGCTCACAGCTGTCATGCAGATCGAATGAGTGAAAGGATGCAATGCACAGGCGATAATACATAGCATCGTATTCAGCACAAGGGATGATTGGTTCTCAAAGCTTATAGTGAAAAGTTTAGACTCTCTACACATCCTGAAGCAGGGCTCTGGCCTTTACTATGTGAAAACTGACATGAGATGACCACTGCAATGACATTGTGCTAAAATATGTTTTCAAATTTCAGATTGCTTCTCATGTCCCTCCTTAACATACAGCTGGGTAGGAGCTGAGATCAAAGAGTTTGGCAGAGACAAATGGGAGGTTAACAATCACCTGGTATTTCTAAGGGAACATGGGCTATTCTTCCCGAGGAGTGGATCCTTAAACCTTCTCCATTCTTCTCTCACTGTCCTTCACACTGGCTCAATTCACAAAGGCATATCAGAAAAGTGGTAGATTTGCCAGGATTTGTCTTCTTAGTTCTCTGTCTGCTATACTTTCCCTAGTCCCTTCTGATAAGCTCAGTGGTTCCCTAAATCCTTACATGTTCATGAATCAGCTAATTTGTTCTACAATCATAGAATACTTACTTGCAAGAAGTTTTGTGCTGTATGAGGATACTGTAAGTTGGTCAGGTTGGTAGGAAGTAGTATAGAGAAAATAAATTGTGTGTATGATTAGGTTAAGGTATTTCATGTTGGTCAGACAAATTCTTTGTTTTATCTCTGTTTGGAGGAAGCATATAAATAATAAATTATATGTTTATGTATGTGTTCATGTGTTAGGTGCAAATCCATATGTGTGCATGTGTAGGGAGGTCAGAATTAAATATCAGATGTCTTTCTCATTTACTCTCCACTTTCGTTTTCTTGAGACAAGTCTCTCACGGAACATGGAGCTTGCTGATTCAGATATACCAGCTTGCCAAGGAGCTCTACAGAGCCTCTTGTCTTCTGCCTAGCTATAGGCTTACAGGTGCACATCACAGGGCCTAGCCTTTTACAAATGTGGTCTGTAGATCAAACTCGGGTCCTAATGACATGGCAAGCGTTTTATCACCTGAGACATCTCTACAGTTCCAATGATGAATTGTTTTACAGTACATCAGATTGTTGCTGATTTTGACATCCCTGTAAAGCAAACTACCAGGCTGGGTAAGAGAGCAATGAGTAAAGGGAAATCAGTTTAGAGAGGAGTGTCGCAAGGTGCTTTGCTGAGGAGGTGGCTTTGAAAAACTGAAACCTAGGGATGAAAATGGACTCACTGTGAAAAGAAAAATAGTGTTCAGCAGAAGGGACAGCATACTTGGCAAGCATTCTACCAACTGAGCTGCATTTCCTGCCATGGTTTTTAAAAGGAATAATATTATTCTTTCAAAATCTTCTGAAGTAATTTAAATTCTTAGTTTTATTCTATTAAAATAAGATTTAATCATTTTAATAGATTATAACCATTAAATGCCTAATTGTGTATTACTTTTTTCATGATATCACCCTACTCAAAAGTTATTTGTCCCCATCATTTTGATATCAAACATGGCATCAAATTTGATGGTGTCTTTAAAAACAATTTACTGTATTTATATATATGAATGCTTTGACTGAATGTATATAAGTGCACCACACATCTGAAATGCCCATGGAGGTCAGAAAAAGGCCTTAAATCCTCTAGAACTGGAACTAGCAATTATTTTAGCCACCATGTGGGTTGAGAACTGAATCCAGGACCTCTGAAAAAGCAACAAGTATTCTTAACCACTGAGCAATCTCTTTATCCCCAGATATCACTATTTTGATGAAACTTTCAGAGATACCAGGTGGACAGTCATCCCTTCTTTACCTTTTGGCATAAAATCAGTATATATCCAACATGCACATACAGTGAGAGACATGGAGAGTTTTAGGTGAAAAGCACGAGTAACAAGCCTTTGTTTATGTGAGGCACAGTTTTATTTTGTTGTACATAATATTTTAGTAGTTCATTCTTAAAATAAATTGTTTATTTCTTGGGAATATAGAAATGGTCTTTTTTCTTTTTTCATTACATAGGAGGACTTGGCCTAAACAGTCTTCTTAGAGTGTATGTATTATTATTGTTTCACAAAGTGGGTATTATGATGATATTAAAATATTACCAAGAAGTCAAGTGTAAAAACAGAGGTTTGATAGTTGTTGGGAGTTATCAAAATATCTCTATGCTTTTGGGCATCCTGAAGTAAAACATGCCAATAATAACAAGTACCAGCCTGCCAGCAAACATGTTGATTGAATAAAACCAGCTATATGAAAGCACTGATCAGATTTCTGACATATAAGAATTGCGTAGCAGATTTTAACTAAGGTAAATAGCCTTGGTCCATGGGAATAAAGGAGGCAAATAGTTCATTTCTTGTGCTCATAACAGCCTCAATTTGAGGCATACTGTCCCCATTCATTTGTCCTGAGTGCTCTAATCCTTGTGTGAGAAATAGCACATTTTATTTTAAAAATTGAAACAGGGATTGTTAGATTCAGCACCCTGATTGGTCTAAACATGTCTGAGAATCACTTGACAGTAATTATTGCTTTCTCTGAGGCTTAGAGCCCTGGATAAGAGAGGCCTGAGAGACCAGGGTAAGTGAGGGGATGTGGGTCATGTTTCATTTACACTGATGGTTGGTATAGTTTAATAATATTAAAACCTCTGCCTAATTTTCATATGTGGAGTGTACCTCTATGAAGACTGATCTTCTCTCAATTATAAATATTAATATCTAAAAGTTATACTGGTATTCATTTTGTAATTGATATTTAGGCTAATAAAGAATGTTAGTCATTTTAGAATTTAGAATATCAGTAACCTAAGTAATTGATGAACGTTCAGAAAATGGAAAAGAAAAATTGTTTCCCTTCCCTGCTCCTGCTCCTCTATCTTGAATTTCTGCTTCAATTCTGATTTTTTGTTTGATTCATGGTGTCTTCTGGAGTTGACTCAGGGAAAGGCAGCAGAGACTATTAATATCTTGTCTTGCCACAGTGAGAATGATTCTGCAAGCCCACCATTTCTCATGAAAGATGGGTTTTAAATATGTATAGAAAGAGCTGCTCTTTGATGGATCGCTGCAATGGCTCTTTTGATGAGAGAACAAGCCCATTGCAGAGCCTGTCACTTGCCAGCAGATGACAATTCAGAGCTCTGCTGTCAATATACTTTTACTTAAAAATAAAAATTGACTGATGACCAAAACACTGCAGAGTGCAAGCTAGAGTTATGCTCTCTGCTAAAATGTGGTGTCAATATTTGGGTTAAGAAAATTCAGTCTCTTCTGTCTGCCAATCCTGTCTGATGGAGCAGACAAGATTTTAATAAATCACAAAGAAGGCTAATGAAGTATGTGTTCTCCACACTACCCACTGAACAAAAAGAGAAAGAGAGATAGAGAGAGAGACAGAAAGACACAGATACATAAAGACACAAAACATTTTCACTGTGACTTCATTAAGGATAATAAAATCTTATCAAAAAGAAGGTATCATTTCTACTGCAGAAGTATTTGAGGCTGAGAAGGAATTTTTCTGTTTTCTCATCCCAGTTGCATGGGCCGGAGGTGTTTCTTGCTGTCTCATACAGAGATTATGACTTTTTTTTTTAATGTAGGAAAATCAGGAAGAGCCTGGCTGACTTTGTTTCAAATTCCCAGGGCCCACTAGTCTATTTCCCTGGGCCCTTAGTACTCCAAATGCTCCATTGTGTTCAGTTAAGGGTTGAATGCCGTTTCCTCAAAATATATACAGAAATTCTAATATCTGTTACCTCAGATGGGATCATTTGTAAACAGGGTTACTGAAGATCAAATGAGTTGAAGTAGAATGAATATTCACTGATGTCTCCACAAGGACCGAGGCCAGCATCTCCCTTCTCCTTCTATCCTTAATTTAGATTGTGGGAACGATTATTCAAATCCTTATTGACATAATTTTAGATACTTTAGTTTCCATATATGCATGATGAATATATTCACTATATTGTATATTCAAAATTCTTACATTGTATACATACATATATGCTTATATGTGTGTGTATGTTGTAGGTTTCAAGGTAACTGAAAGAATGAATTATGTTCCCACCCGAAAGAAGTATGTGTGGTTATTCATTACCCTGATGTTATTATAACAAGAACATGTCTGTTTTAAAATGTCGCATTGTGTTCCTTAAACAGTCATTAGACTGTTGTCAACTAAGAGCACAATAAATTATTAAAAAGTAGAAAAGGAGAGACACAGAGACAGGAAGACCTTATGAAGACAGACAGAGACTGGAAATTCTGCTGCTACAAACCAAGGTATTCCTAAAGTATCACCAGAAGCTTAGAAAGGCAAGGGAGACTCATCCTCCAATGCTTGAGAGGATGTGTGGTTCAGTTGACCACCTGGTTTAGGACTTCCATCCCCCAAACTCTGCAAGGATTTCTTTTGTGCAAAACTCCCTTGTTTGTAGCACCTGTCTCTGCTAAAACTCCAGCTCCCTGTCTCTGCGGTACTGAAACATTCGCGTACACATGCACACGTGGCCTCTAGCATTTCCCAACTAATAGATGCACACCTCTAGCTCACTCTTCTGTCTAATATGTGACTGTATCTTTTTTGGTTAAACCAAAGTTCCTGTGTTCTTCCTTCTTACAGATTTGTGACTTTCCATAGATTTTGGACTAGTTCTTTTTCTGGTATCTTAAGCTATTAGAGGATCAAGAAAAATAGAGTAGGGGCTATGGAGACAGCTCAGTTAGTAAAATGTAAGCCTTGCAAGCATAAGGACCTGAGTTACATCACCAGAACCTTTGTGAAAAAAAAAAATCCAATATTGGTGGCCTGCACTTGTAATCCCAGTGCTGGAGAGGAAAAGACAGGTGGATACCTAGGGTCTTGTCAGTCAGTGAGCTCCAGGCCAGTGAGAAGACTCTGTCTTGTAAAACGAGGTAGATAGTGTCTGAGAAAGGACAGCTAAATTGTTCCCTGGTCTCCACAGACACACATGCATACATGTGATATTCACCTGTACACACATGTGCCTGGACACTTACAAACATTCATATTCATGCACAGAAATTGTATGTAGATTGTCAGGTTTTATTTTCTTTTGATTTTCAGTGTAGACGATAAAGTCTTTCCAATTCTCAACATTCTAAAGTAAACTCTAAAAACATTTTAAATTTAATGTTTTGGCTTTCTTTTCATTCAATTCAAAATATTTTAATATATTTGTATTTTCAGTGAAAATTTTTCTTTTACTGGTGATTTCTAAGTGCATTTTAAAATTACAGAGGTATAGATTTTAAAATGTTTTTATTTTTTAATATTTAATTCCAAACGATTCCATATGACCCACATTTTCACTTATTCAAATTTTATTAATTTTTAAAAATAGATTTTTCATCTTTATTGTAATCTTAGCTTTTGCACAACTATTGGAATGGTGGACATCTTTGACATTTCCAGTTCTAGTGACTCTGGTCTGGTATGCTATATTTTCATTTTTAAATATTTATTTACTATACTTATTTTATATGTATGAATGTATGCCTGCATGTTGTGCAATGCACTCGGAGGTCAAAAAGAGGTGAGAAGAAGGCATTGGATCCCCAGGAACTAGAATTATGTATGGTTGTTAGCTGACATGTGGGTGCTGAGAACTGAAATCAGGTCTGCTACAAGAACAGCCAGTGCTGTTTACCACAGAGCTATCCATCCAGCCTCACATTTTCATTTTATATACTCCGTTCATGATATTGTTGAACTGAACAACATAATTTAAATAGTATCGATTACATAGAATTTATGAATTAGGAATATCAGACCATTGCTCATAACTGCTTTAGAAACTCTTCTATTTATCTTTCCTTTTCTGTAAAATTTTATTGAATTTTTGTATATTTCAATCAGAATATCTTCATCATCTTTATACCTCCTTCCCCAGTGGCACCCTCCCATAGCCCCTGACTGGATTTCATGCATTCTGTCATTTGTATTAAGGCCTAATGAGTCAAGTTAGTGTCCCGAGATGTAACCTCAGTGCAAGTTCATCTGCTGACTCTAGTCAGCCTAGCCAGAATTTAAGTAGATTTATTTTTTTTAATTCAAAAATGGTTGGTTTTAATGTGTAGCTTTAAAAACTAATTTCATTATTTATTTAGGTGTCTGTGTCAGTGTGAGTGTGAGTGCGTGTATGTGTTTGTGGGTGCCCACAGAGGCTGGAAGAGGATGTTGATTTCCTGAAGATGGAGCCACAGTGTTTGTAAGCTGCCTGATAAGGTTGCTGAGAACTGAACTCAGCCTCCTCAGAGCTCTTAACAACCACGCAATCACTCTATCCCCATTTACTGTGTAACTTATCCTTATTTGGAAGAAATGGTTATTCTATTGCTGCCGATTATAGTGTTCTAACATGCATGTGTTTATACTTTTCTTCCAAGTAGGCAATTTTTTTTGTTGTTGATTAATAGTTCTTCAAATGTATATCTCTTTTGTTTATCTTTCCTTCCTAGACTACATTCATTCATTTATCTATTTTCTTGAAGATCTTTATGGCTAACAATAAACTTTTTTCCAATGTATATTGTTATTGAATTTTATATATTTCATATAATACAACTAATCATATTTAGATCCCTTTTACCCATCTAACCCCACACCCTATTGCCTACCTCTACCGGATTTCATATATTCTGTCATATATGTTAAGGCCTATAAAATCAAGTTTGTGTACCCAGATGTCTCTTGTTGAAAGTTCATCTACTGGAGTCTAGTCATCCTAGGTAGAGCTATTTCCTTAATGAAGATTAGCTCTCCCTCACCCAGCAATAATCAACTACCATTAGTTCCTTGACTAAGGTAGAAGATTGCTGCCCTTTTCTGGGAAATTGCTGCCTATTTCCTCAGTTCTATGCTGGGTTTTTGTCAAAGTTTGCATGATGGCTAACAAGTGTGCATAACTTCAGTTCCAGAAGACCTGACACCCTTTTCTGATCTCTGCCAGTATTGGCCACATAAGATACCCTTATATAAATTCAGGAACAAGATTCATGCACATAAGATAAAAAATTAAATTAATTAAAATGTTAAATGAAAATGTAATACATGAGTGTAGCAGAATCATAATTTACCCAGGAGTGGTGAAGTTCATAAATATTTTCGAGCCAAAGAGACCAATTGAGTCTTAGAAAGGACATGTGTGGAATGTGATCAACTGGGAAAGACCGTCTGAGCAAAATACAAACAACCAAGAAAATGGTCAGGGTACATTAATGTGAGTGGAGTGAGAAGGGGCCAGGGAAATGGCTCAGTGAGTCAAGTGCTGGCTACACAAGCATGAGGACCTAAGAAAAAAGCTGGACTGGTGGTGTTTATGATCCCAGTCCTGGGCAGATAGAGACAGGATAACCCTTAGAGCTTACTTTCCAAGCAGACCAGCTGAATTTGAAAGTTCCATGTTCAGTGAGAGACCTGTCTCAAAAAATAAGTTTTAGAATGATCAAAGAAAAGAAAACTTGCAAAGTCTCTCTCTGGCCTCCACATGCATGTGCACACACTAGCAATGGCATATCATATATATGTATACACAAGATACACACACACACACGCAGACACACAGAGACACACACACACATGCACACACCAGAAATGGTAACTGAGAAGTGGTGAGTATGTAAATGCAATTAAGACCACATGTGCTGGTCCTTCCATGTCATTCTGAAACGTTTAAAGTTTTACTGATGACAACGTGTAGCTTGTGAATGCCTTGCAGCAGGAAGCACAAGGTGATCAGATTTTAATTTTGATAAAAAATTTTAGGCAATCTGTGCAAGATAAAGGAAAAGGAAGAATTATACTTATAGAATACTCCTTTCTAAAAGACTGCTATCCTCTAGTTTTGTTTGAGTGTAAATATTCTCCACGCCCATGGGACTGCCATATAGGTTGTTACTTTGATTTTATGGGTTGAATTTACGATTCTGTGAATCAGATACTTTCTCCCAGGTCAGGATTTTATCTTCTGTCTTGCTATACTTAAGCAAATTGAAAAAAATCAAAACTTGTTTGATTTTATTATTTTTTGCCATTCAGTTAATCTGATTGAATTTTTAAAGCAATGCAATTAATTTGGTGAATATTCCTGCCTCCTTGCATTGTATTTGATGAAAACACATCTGCATGTGATTTCCTCTAATCATATCTCATGGTTAAATATCTTGGCATATGAATTGAGATATTTCTTTGATCAATAAAAGACTTTTTCTGATTCATCTTAGATATTACCTCAAAATACTTTATTCTCTTAATTTCTAAATCCAACTTTTCCAATAGAACACCTTAAAATACTAAATTACATTTATCTCAAGATTTTTTTCCATATTTTTTCAGATTTATCCCCAAATAAGTGACAGGCATGATTAAAATGTTTGCTGTTTGTGGCTCAAATGTTACTTTTTAAATATTCATTTTGAATATAATTTTCTTGGTCCCTATTTCATTTTGTTTGCATTTTCCTTCTTGCTAGTGAACTGGCTATATTTTTGCAAACACTCATGTGACAAAACTATACTGAAACAAATATAACATTCAATAAGTTACAAGTGTTTAAAGTATGCCATTCAATATCTTTTAACAACAAATAGATATAATTACTCATAAACAGTCATCAAAAAGAAAATCAAGAGCACATCATAACCAAGGCCTGTCCTAATCTGTTTTCCAAGGACAACATTTCTCAGTCTCTAGGCAGTTATCAATCTGATTTTCCCATCTCCTCCTAGTCATATGATGTGTATGCACTGTTCTTTGCTGCTTTTTTATTAACCACACAGCCTATTTATTTTGAGATTTGTGAAGCTCTATGAATCAATAACTAAGGCCTTTTATGACTGACCAGTAATCCACTGTGTGAATACATGGAAACCTCCCCTGAAAGGACATTTGAGTCTTTCTGCATTTCACTACTGCAAATAATTACTCTAAATATCCACATAGATGACCGTGTGTGGACACAAGCATTATTTCTCTTAGGTAAATATTTTGGAGTGAATTTGCTAGTTCCTGTCACATATCTAACATTTTTATAAACAGTCAAATAGTCTTCAAAATAAGAGCTGAAGTTACATTTGCATTAGTAGAGCACAGGGCTTCAAGCAGTGCACACAATTTGAAAACGTTGATGTAGGAGGAAATCTGTATTTTGAAAATTCTAATAATATATAGTGGTTTTCATTGTGATTTCTCCCTTCCTCACTGACTCCAATTTTCCCCTCCTTCCCCTTACACTGTATCCTAGGACTCTACTGATTTTCTATATGATCTTTATGGATATTTTTGTTTTCTTCTGGGTTTTGGTTTCTGTTTAGTTTACTAGTATGTTTTTGTAGTCGTTTGCAAGGGTAAACTGAGATTATTCACTGATAGCTTCCTTTATGTAATATAAGGATTAGTCTGTGAGTTTTCCATTAACTACAATGGTTTGCACATAATTTTTAATGTGTATTTGTGCATTTAATTCATCTTAATTTCTCTTTCCCCATAAGTACCCTCCCATGACCTTCCACACTAGATTTTATGTGTTCTATAATGTATCTTAAGGCCTACTGAGTGAAGTTAGCATACTCAGACATTCCTCAGAATAAGTTCATCTACTAGGGTATGATCTCTCTATCTAAAGTCTCTCCATTAAAGAACATCAACTCTCCCCTCTCCCAGCAGTAAGCATCTGCCAATAGTTCTTTGACTAAGCTTGAGGTCTATTACCAGTTTCCCCAATTCTATGCTGGATTTTTGTCTGCTTGAGGTTGCAGGTGTCTTATGCATGTTGTGAGCATGGCTTCAGTTCATATGAGCAAGATTCCAGGCTCCTGCAAGACTCTTTTTCCATATGGTCCTGGACCTCTTCTCTTGGCTTGTACAATCTTTCCACCCCCTCTTCCTCAATGGTTTCTGAACCCTGGGTGGGTGAAGTTTAATATAGGAGTCTTGTCCAGGGACCCACATGCTTCAGAATCTTATTCTCCATGCTTTGATCATTTGAGGCCTTTTGTGTTCATGGCCCTCTTTTGCAAGAGGGATCTTTGTTAATGAGAGTCCAGAGATGCATTAGTATTCTCTCTACTCCTTGTTCCACTACTCTCTGTGAGCCTTACATGTAGATGTTCCATTGTAGGTGTGTCATTTAAGGTTCAGCATCTCACAGACACTTATTCTCTGTGTGTAACCAGTAGCAGAACTCTGTAATTGCCTCAGTCTCTTGCAAACGAAGCTTCTTTCATGTGTGTTGAATGGCATTCTGTAAATATACAGGTCCATATTTACTGTATCCATAGCGTAGTGTAAGAAATTACATTTGTTTAGGGATATGCCGACCTTAGACTTTTTTCTAAAATCCATGACCTCTCCAACCATGTGCATTTGGCTATGTTTACAGTACCACACATGAGTTTCCTCCAATGGAGTAGACTTTAAGACCAATTAAATAGCTGTTGATTATTCTTAAGATAAAAGTGCCTCTACTGCACCAATATGTTTTCCTGTGCTTATCATTGTTCTGGTTACTAGGTGATAAAATTGATGTGGGACCATTGATTGATTTTCTCCCTTATCAAATTGCATAATATCCTACAAAGTTATGAGAACCAGTCTTCAGGGATGTGGCTTCCAGGTCAGTTCCAACTCCATTGCACTAAGTCTTGTGTTAGAAAAAAGTCCTGTCTTTAGCAATAGAGTTTTACTTTCAAGTGCTGGAAGGCAATCAAGAGATGTGGCAATAGTAATTCTGAGGGACAACTCAAGGGAGTTTTCTCCTGTTTTTCATTTTTTCTTGTTATATAGCCTTCTGCTATACACATGGACTCACGTAGATATATTGTATGTATATTTTTTCAATAGGCGTTTGAACTAATACATTTCCCTCTGGTTATTCACATCAGCTAAGTGTTATTTAATCTCTCCTCTTTCTCTATCAGAGTAATTCTCCCTCCTTCCTCAGCAGTTAAAACTCTTACTTACCTCATTTCACCCTTGATTTTGTCTGTCTCTGGTGATCCCCTGTCTCTTGAGCTCCATTCTCTATTTTACCCCATTGTTCCTTGTATATCTCCCTGTACCTCTCAGTTAAATACCTGCATTTTACCCTTGGTAAAGCCTGTCTACTACATTTCCTTCTCTCAGGCGCTTCCTTTCCCTCCATGCTTTCTCTCCTCCATGGCTCTTATATCAGGATATATGTTGACTTATAAGTACGTGGTGCTAAGCACACAACTGAGGGAGAACATGCATTCCCTTATTTTGCTGAGTCAGAGTTACTTAACTTAGTATAACAGCTTCTAGTTTCATTCATTTACCTGAACATTTCATGATTTTTTCTTTACTGCTGAATAGAACTCAATTGTGTAAATATACAAGATGTTTGTTATCCACTAGTCAGTTGAGGGACACTAGGTTCCGTCCATCCCTTAGCTATTGTGAATAGTGCAGCAGAAACATGGATGCACAAGTATCTTTGCAATGGGATGAGTCCTGTGGGTATACGCCAAGGACTGGGTCAGATGATAGCTTCGTTTTATTTTTTAATGTGTTCTCCTCACTGCTTTCCATAGGGTTTGCATGAGTTTGCAGTCCCAACAGCAATGAATGAACATTCTTCTTTTCCCACAACCTCTGCAGCACTAGGCATCATTTGTCCTCTTGATTACAGCTAGTCTTACTGGTGTAAGAAA
Source organism: Eospalax fontanierii (assembly GCA_035773235.1). NCBI lineage: Eukaryota > Metazoa > Chordata > Mammalia > Rodentia > Spalacidae > Eospalax > Eospalax fontanierii. The sequence goes on along the minus strand of CM069547.1, from coordinate 43,574,334 downwards.
TCTTAAAGTGGTTTTGATTTGCATTTACTTAATTATTAAGGATGTTGAAGAGTTTATAAGATGGTTTTTAGCCATTGTTATTTCTTCTTTTGAGAATTCTCTGTTCAGATCTGTAGCCCATCTTTTAATTGGATCATCTGTTCTGTTGATTCTTTGTTTTTTGAGTTCTTTATTTTTCCTGGATATTAATCATCTGTGAGTTTTGTTGCTGTTAAAGATTTTTTTCCTACTTTTTCTTTTGCTGTACAGAAGCTGTTTAATTTAGAGGTCCCATTTGCTGATTGTCGACTTTAATTCCTGAGCAACTGATATACGATTTAGAAGTCCTTTCCTGTGTCTATATATTGTAGGTTATGGATTATACTTTCCCTTAACAGTTTGAGAGTTTCAGGTTTCACAGTAAGTTTTTTAATCCATTTGGAGTTGACTTTTGGGCGTGGTGAAAGATAAGGGTCTAGTTTTGTTCTTCTACAGTTGGAGATGTTATTTTGCCAATATCATTTGTTGAAGGTGCTGTCTTTTCTTAATTGTGTTCCTGGCAGCTTTGTCAAATATCAGGTGGATGAAATTGCATGAATTTGTGTTTGCATCATCAGTTATGCTCCATTGATATATGTCTCCCTTTGAACCAGTTCCATGCTGGTTTTATGACTATAGCTCTGAAATACAGTTTGCTATCTGGTCTAGTAATCCACCCAGCATTGCTTTTTGTGGTTATTTGTTAGGCAATCTGGGGTCTTTTGTGATTACGTAGGAATCTTAGGATTTTTTCCTGCATGTATGAAGAATGTCTGTTTGGCATGGCACTGAATCTATATGTTGTTATTGGTTGGGTTGTTATTTTCACAATATTAATTCTTCCAATCCATGAGCAGTGGGAGTCTTCCCATTTCCTGGGAAGTCTCTTCAATATTTAAAATTACATTGTAGGGATATTAATGTTTTTCATTGTTTATTACTAGCAATTTTATTTTATTTACTTATTTAATTATTTAAGAGTTGAATCATTGGCTATTTCATGCAGAACATCTCAGTCTTAAACATCTTTATACCCCTTCCCCTCCAGCACCCCTCATTGTTCCCCAACTGGAATCCACACATTCTTTCATCCGTGTTAAGTCAAAGTTTCTTAGTGCAAGTTTATCTACTAAGGTCTAGTCAGCTTATTTGGAGTCCCTCACTTTAAGATTAATTCACCCTCACCCAACAGTGATCAGTAGCTAATATTTGTCAGGAGATAATTGGTTCTGCCACTGATTTCCCTAGCTTGATGCTGGGTTTCTGTCTGCTCGAGTTTTCATGGCTCATGAGCATGCTGACCATTACTGTCGTTTCATAAGAACAAGGCCCCAGGAGCTTGTAGGATTCTGTTTGCATATGGTCACTTCCTCACGGGCTCTTATAGTCTTTCTGCCCCCTCTTCTTCAATGCTCCCTGAGCCTTGGATGAGTGAAACTTAATATAGGTATCCTGTCCAGGGACCTCCGCTGTTCTCCATGTTTTGGCCATTTGTCCATTTGTGACCTTTTGTATTACTTGCCCTCTATTGCAAGAGTGAACTTCATTAATGAGAACTGAGAGATCAGTTAGTGTCCTTCTTACCTCTTGTTCTCTGTTGTGTGGGTGTTAGTTGTACAGGTTGCATTGTAAGTATGCTGTTTAGGCATGGGCATTTCATAATATCTATGTGTGATCAGTTGTGGTGCTCTGTATTAGTCTCTGTCTGGTGCAAAAGGAGATGCTTTGATGAGTGGTGACTGTGATACTTGAATGTAAGTATAAGGATATATAGTTTGCATTTAGTAAGACATTACATTATCTCAAGGATGTGAAGCCACGGGGACTTCTCTAAGATCTGTGACTTTCAGCCATGTATATTTGACTATAATTATACAGTGTCACATACTATTTTATCCCATTGAGTTGGCTCTAAGACCATTTTTGTAGCCATTGATTCCTCCAAGATAAAAGTGCCACTACTGCACCAGTGACTTATGTGGAGGGATCATTGATGTGGTTAATTGTTCATGAAGCTGGTGTTGATGCATTTATTGATGTTCTTCCATATCTGCTTGTATAGTGCTCTCCAGAGATATGAAAGCCAGCCTTCAGGTGAAATGCCTTCCAGATTAGTTCCAGCTCCATTTCACCAAATCAGGGTCTCTGAAATATGTCCTGTTTTCATCAATAGGCTCTTACTTTCAAGTTCTGAGAAGCAATCTAATACTGTGGTAATAGCCTATGAAGTTTTGTGAGTCTCTTGGACCACCCTGATCAAAGGAATCTTTGTCCTGTTTGGCATTGCTTCTTGTTATGTAGTCTTCAGCAATATACATGAGCTCATGTAGAGATATTGTATGTGGAAATTGACATTTGGTCATTAAACTAATATGATTGCTCTAGTGTTTAACCTAACAAGGCATTATTTAGCTCTCCTCTCTCTCTCCCTGTCTAACCCTCTCTCCATGCCTTCTCCATTTAAAGTGTCTCCATTTTCCCAAATGCTCTATTGATAATACCGGTCTTCTATGGCCCTACCTCTCTTCAGAAACTTCTTTTCCTTTATTTCGATAGATCCTTTGCTGGAGCCAGCCAGCAAAATTGAACAGTACCTGAAGGGGGCAGTGAGGATTAAGAAAAGACAAGAAACAAAGGATAGATCCAGGAGGGCTGTCAGTCAATGAGGAAGCAGTCTGGACATTATTTAGCTTACCCTATATATACTCCTGTGACAGCATGAAGAACAAAGCAACAGTTTAAGCCACAAACAACGTGGACATCCACACAGGCAAACATTTGCTTTCTCACGCAACCCACATCCTCTTATCAGGGTCATAGAACAGTCAAACCTCAGCCTTGGATTCAAGATACACCTCCCTCTAGATATAGAAACTTGTTTACATGCTCGGCAGAATATTCTGCTCCCTCAGCACTTTGTGCAAAGCAAAGGTGATCTTCATCTTGCCTTACACCAGGACTTGGTTTGGGCAAATAGCTCCTAACAATCCTTGAATAACCCTCCCTCACCACTCTCTTTTAAATACTCCATTTATATACATCTCCCTTAGTAACACCTGTCTGCTCCCATTCATCCCTCCCAGGTTCCTTCTGTCCCTTTACCTCTCTACCTCCTTTCCATTTTCCTGTTTCCTGCAGTTACATCAGAATACATTCTCACATACAAAGTTGATGCTAGGATCCACAAATGATGAAAGAGCATATGTCATTTGTTTTTCTGATTCTGTGTTACTTCACTTAGTGTAACAGTTTCTAGTTTCATCCATTTATCTGAAAATTTCATGATTTCGTCTTTCTATATAGCTGAGTCAAACTCCACTCAGTTATCAGACTATATTTTTATTATCCACTCATTAGTTGAGGGACATTTAAGTTCCTTCATCCCTTACCTATAGTAAAAAGAATAGCAGCAAATATGGATGCACAAGTATCTCTGCACTAGAATGGGTCCTTTGAGTATGCCAAGGAGATATAAATGGGAGATTCATTTTTAGTTTTTAAAGTGTCTTCCACGTTGCTTTCTACAGGTGTTACATGATTTTCCAGTCCATAAAGCAGTGAATAAGCATTCCTTTCCCCCACCTTCACAGCAGCATTTGTTATCATTTATTCTTATATTTTAGCCATTCTGACTAGGGTAAGATGAAATACTAAAGTGGATTTAGTTTGCATTTCCTAACTATTAATGCTGTTGAACACGCTTTAGTTTTAAGATGTTTCTTAGCCATTGCTATTTCTTTTTGTGCTTTGGGCCACCTTTTTAATGGATGACTAGTTTCATGATTCTTTTTTTTTTTTTTTACTTCTTTATATATTCTGGATGTTAAAACTTGATCAGGTGTGTCACTAGTGAAGATTTTCTTCCACTCTGTGTATTTTTCTTCACTTCCTTGGTTGTTTCTTTTGCTGTACCGAAGTTTTTTAGTTTAATGAGGTGCCACTTGTTGATTGCTGACATTAAGTCTTAAGCAACAGATGTCTGATTTAGGAAGTCCTTTCCTACACCTGTGTCTTGTAGATTACTGCCAGTGTTTTCTTCTTACCGTTTCAGAGTCTCAGGTTTCACATTGAGATCTTTGATCTATTTGGAGTTGTAAAGGCAAAAGAAAATGATCTGTTTTCATTCTTCTATAGGTGAAAATCCAGTTTTGCCAGAACTTTTAGCTGAAGAGGCTAATTTTCTTCCAGTGAGAATTCTAGGCCCATTTGTCAAATCTCAGGGGGCTGAAATCGCACACACTTATGTTTGAGTCTTTCATTGGTCTATAGGCCTCATTTTGCAGCAGTCCATGTTATTTTTATGACTACAGTTCTGTAAACAGTATGAAAACTGGTATAGTAATCCCCCTGCATTGCTCTTTGAGCTCAGGGTTGCTTTAGCTATTCAGGGTATTTGTGCTTACATATCAATTTTAGAATTTTTTTTCTAATTCTATGAAATATGTTATGGGGATTTTTGATTGAAATTGCATTAAATCTATATTTTGATTTTGATAGGATGATTATTTTCACAATATTAATTCTTCCAATCCATGATCATGGGAGGTTCTTCTAACATTTAATTTCCTCTTCAATCTCTTTCTCTAAAATTTAAAATTTTTAATAGTAAAGTTATATAATGTCTTTTGTTGGGTTTTCTTCCTAGATATTTTATTTAGGCTATTGTGAATGGGAGAGATTCCTTGTACTCTTTCTCTGATTGCTTGTTAGTGATATATAAAAATGCTACTGAGTTTTGTAGATTAATTTTGTAACCTGTCACTTTAATGAAAGTGTAATCATTTCCAGGAGTTTTCTGGCAGATTTTTTGACATCATCTCTTTTGTATAATATCATGTTATCTGCAAAAGAGGATAATTTAACATCTTTTACAATGAACACTCCTTTAACTTCCTTCTCTTGTCTTATTGCTCTAGCCAGACTTTCCAGAACTACATGAAAAAGTAGTGGGGATGGGGGGGTTCCTGATTAAAATGGGAATTCTTCCAGATTTTCTCGATTTAGAATGATATTGGTTGCAAGTTTGTTGTGGACAGCTTTAATTAGGTTGAGGTATGTTCCCTTTAGTCCACTTACCTCCAGGACTTTTAACATAAATGCTTATTTAATTTTTCAAAGGCCTTTTCTGCATCTACTGAGATGACCATGTGCTTTTTGTCTTTGAGTTCTTTTATGTGCTTTATGACACTTATTAACTTATGTATAATGAAACATTCTTGCATCTCTGGAATAAAGCCTACATGAGCATGGTGGATAATCTTTTTGATGTATTTTATATCTATGTACATTAAATATATTGGTTTGTACTTTTCTCTTTTGGTTGTATCTTTACCTGGTTTTGAAATTAGAATGATACTGCCTTCACAGAAGGAGTTTTGGAGTTCACTGTTTCTATCTTTTTGAATACTTTAAGTAGTATTGGTTGTAGACCTTCTTTAAATGTTTGGTTAAATTTTGCTGTGAATCCAACAGCCTGGGAATTTTTTAGTTCTGAGTTTCTTTTTCACTCTTTCAAATTCCTTATTTGTTGTAGTCTGTTTAAGTTGCTAATCCCTTTTTGGTTTAGTTTTGTTGTTCCTTCAAATTTAAATAGTCATCCATTTCCTTATGGTTTTCAAATTAAATAGAATACAAGTTTTAAAAACATTCCATTATAATGTTCTGATTTTTTCGTGCCTGTTTTGATGTTTCTCCTTTCATATCTGATTTTGTTGATTTGGATTTACTCTTTCTTTCTTCTGTTTAATGGACCTAAGGGTTTGTCTATCTTGCTCATATTTTCAAAGACCAGCTCTTAGAGTCATTGATTCTTTTTATTGTTTTGTTTCTATTTCATTAATTTCTGCTCTTTGTTATTTTTTCTTGTCCTCTGGTTTGGGTTTTGTTTGTTCCTGCCTTTCCTGAGTTTTGAGATGTAGTCTTAAAGTTATTTATTTGTGTTTTTTCTAATTTTTTAATGTAGTACTTAGAGCCATAAATTTCCCTTTCAAGACTACTTTTAAAGTGTCCCTGAGGTTTTGTTGTGTTCTGTTGTCCTTATTATTTAATTCCAGGAATATTTTTACTTATTTCTTAATTTCTTCTTTGACCCATTCATCATTCATGGGAGTATTCTATAACCTTAACGAATTCTTTCAGTTATTAGACTTTCTTTGATGCTGATTTTTAATTTTATTGTGTTGGCCTGATATAATGTATTTCAATTTTCTTTTATTGAATTTGTTGAAGTTTTTTTTGTGACCTCATATGTAGTCAGTTTTAGAGAAATTTCCATGGAGTGCAAGTAGAAAGTGTATTCTTTGGTGCTTGGGTGGAATATGTTGTAGATATCTGTTATATCCATTTAATGTATGTTTATTATGTCATTGTTTACAATGATGTATGATCATTTAATTCAGAAGTCTCTCTATTTGTTCTTCACCTGGTTGACTTGTATACTAGAGACAGTGGTGTTTTGAGGCCCCCTACTAGGTTAATCCGTGTCTTAAAGTCCCATAGTATTGTTCTTATGAAATTAGGTACACCAGAGTTTGGAGGATATAAATTCATGACTGTAATATCTTCTCAGTTAATTATTCCTTTAATGAGAATGAAGTGACCTTCTTAATAAAGTTACTATTGAAAACGTGTATTGGTTGCATTTTGTTTTCTGTTTGCATTCTTGATTTAGTTTTGAGTTTCTACAATTATACCTTCTTAATTTCTTTCTGCTCCCTCTTCTTTATACTTGTTGTTTCTTCAGTCTTTGTTTTGCTTCAAGTATTCTCTGTATGGCTGGTTCAGCATATTCGTATCATAGATTTTTCTTTATTATTCAACTTTAATAGACGGTTTAGTTTAGTGGGTAAAGAATTCTAGGCTGGTACCAATGATCACTGACACCTGGTGGACTCTTGGTATTCAGGTTCTTCTGACCTTTCTAGTGTGCATTGAAAAGCCAGTTGCAATTCCAGTGGGTTTTCCTTTTTATAGATTTGTTTTCTCTTGCAACTTTCAGTATTCTCTCTTTGTTCTGTACATTTAGTGTTTTTACTATGATACAGTGTGGGAGGTTTCTTTTTCGATTTTGTCTATTTGATGTACTATATATTTCTTGTCCTTGTATAGCTCTGTCTGCAATATTTTGGGAAATTTTCTTCTATAATCCTTTTGAAGATTTGTTCTATCATTTACCTGAGATTCTTCCTCCTCTATGCATATGATGCATAAATCTGATGTTTTCATGGTGTCCCAGATTTCCTGCATTTCTATTCCTATTTTTCTTCCTTAAAATTTTTCATATTCTTTGTATAAGTAGTCCAGTTCTTCAACTTTGTCATTCAATCTTGATATCTTTTTTTCCATTTAATTTATTCTAGTGGTAAGGCTTTCTCCTGTCATTTCAAATTGGTTTACTGATAGTTTCATATCCTTTCTCAATTCAGTCTGCGTTTTCTTCAGTATTTTTATCTTTTCCGTGCCTTCAGTCAGACGTTTATCCCTATCCTCTTTTAATTCATTGAGGTGTTTTGTGTGCTCTTTATAGTCATTTAATTCTTTGATCATGTTTATGATTGTACACTTAAAGTTTGTGTCCTGGGTTATCTCTTGAGAATTCTCACGGGAGAACTCTTCTGCAACCCTGGTGGTCTTTGGTGGGGACACGTTACTTTGAATTTTGTTATTATTCTTTTCTTGTTGTTGTTTTGGAATATGGATTTCTTTTGTTGTTTGTGATTCTGATATGAAACTCAAGCCTGTCTTTTTTGAGCTGATGTTTGTTTATGTTTGTGTTATTGATGTGCCTTGGTTCTTAGTTGTTTTCTGATTGGGCATGAAATAATGGTTGTCCTCAGGTTCTTTCTTTTGATTTTATATTGCAAGGACCAGTGACTCCAGTCAGACTACTCAGGAGCTCTTTATGAATGTGAAACAGCCCTAGCTATTTAGGAGAATTTCAGTAGCTTCAGTTTTGCATAAATTTTAGTATATTGTTCTTTCATATTTATTTTGCATAAATTTTAGTATATTGTTCTTTCGTATTTATTTTGCTTCCAATACTTTTTATTTTCACTAATTTAATATTGTTTACTCTCAGTAATTTAGTTAATATCAATATCTTTTTAAAGGTTTATTTTATATTTAAATTAGGTGAGTGTGAGTGTGTGTGTGTGTGTTTGTGTGTTTATGTGTCTGTGTTCAGGTCTGTGCATATGAATGCAGTGCTTGCAGAGGCCAGAGGAGGACACTGTCGTGGTTGTAACAATTAATAAACATGAATAAAGTCAAGTTTGTAATAGGTTGCTCAAGTTTCTTTACGTTTACTGATTTCCTATATTTATTTATAGTATTTATCCAAGAGGAAACTTTTGAGAACTTGGACTATTACTTAAGATTTATCAAAAATAGCATTTATCTGTACTTACAGTTTTATCTGTCTTTTTAAATTACATATGTTTATATTCTTTTATAATATGCATACACAGTTATAGTTACATTAGATTTAGCATATACTAATTATACAAACCATTGAGTTTTATGAAGACATTTTCATACATATGTCATTATCTTGATCAATTTGATATCCATGACTTTATTAAATGATCCAATTTTATTCTCCTAAGAGATTTTGCTGTAGTGTATGCCTGTCTGTCATTAGTACAGTGATTTCAGCAACCCTTTGGTCAGTTATGGAAATATTTTTTCAAATACTGAACTGTTCATTCTATCATTGCTGCTGTTTCCCTGTTTATTTAATACTTAGCTCATCAATTACTGAGAGGCATATCAGTTTCCAATTATTTTTTAAATTCTTGTAGTACATTTTTCCCGTGGTTTCTTTGTTCCTGTGGTGTGATTGTGGTTGGAATTTACTCACAAGGACTCCTGTGCTGGAAGCTAGGTCCCCAATGTGGTAGGATGGAGTGGTAGTGGGACCTTTAAGAAATGAGGTTTAAGACAGGTTTTTAGGTAATTTGGACACTTTCCTTGATTGGGATTAATGTAGCACTCTTGGGACTGGAATTAATTTATTCAATATGATTCCCATATTAAAGCAAGACAGGCCCTTCTTTCTACTGACCTTCCTGTGTTGCAACAAACTTCTGGCATTTTCACGTCAACTACTGAACTTCTCTTCCAAAGCCAAACAGAGGTTAAGGCTTGGACTTGCAAAACAGTAAGCAAAGGCAAACTTTTTTGCAAGTATTACTCAATTGTAGATATTTTGTTACAGCAGTGGAAAACAAGCTAATGCATCTATGTTTTTATATATAAAGAAAAAAGCCTCTGTATAGCTTTTATATTTTATCTGAAGTGATAATATTTTAGTCAAGTTTTTTTATTCTCTTGAATTTAATATTACTATTGATGTTTTATTTTATACTTTTTTCATACTATGTGTTTTTTAACTTGTCTATCTATGTTTTTTTTTTCCTTTTTACTGTCCTCTTGCACAGTGGATTTCTTATTTTATTTCTTTTTTCTCTGGTAGCTGTGTACTTGCAATTCTTTACTATATTATTACAATAGATGGGTAGTTCACATCTCCAAATCTTTAGTCTATTTCAAGTGATTCTATAATGTTTTTACAGAGTATTGTGTGTGTGTGCATGCACGTATGTGTGTGCATGTGTGTGTTTGTGATGTGTGTGTAGGTCAGAGTGCAACTCTGTGAAGTAGGTTCTTTCCATCCACCTTGTGGATTCCAGTGGTTAAACTTAGGTCACCAGGATTGGCAGCAAGTGCCTTTAATAAATGAACTATCTCACTGATGTGCTACAAACACATTTTTTTCATTGTTATTAGTGTTTATGTGTATGCTTGCATGCATACTATGTCATGTACATGGAGACCCGAAAAGAGTTTGTGGAATCAGTTTACCTCTTTAACTTTTATGTGAGTTCTGGGACTTGAACTCAGGTCTTCAGACTGAGCACCTAGAAACTTTACCGGGGAAGACTACAACACTTCATCAGCTTTCTGAAATAGAGACTGTCTGGCAATATCTATTTTGTCCAAATAGTGAATTTCTTTAGAATGTTAAGCAGTGATATTAAAAGCTACTTCAGTCATAAATGTGCAATTCTGTTGCTGGGGACCAAGCCAGGATCTGAAAACTGTGTTAAAATACTTCCTTGCTTGAGTGTATAAAACTCTTAAAAAACAACAACAAATTTTGATCCAAGAGATAAAGTGAAGTTTCCCATAGAGTTTTCAGGGCTTTCCGTTTCTCACTCCATTCCACCCATTCACCACTCCGCTGCTGTCAGCCTCACATGGGTGAGAATTAACATTAGCTTTGCAGTGTGACCATCCTGATAATGAAGCACGGCAGCCTTCCTTTTCAGCTGGACACTCAGTGACGGTGAGTGTCAGGTTATTATCTTCTGTGTCAGGATGCTGATGGATGACTTTCTAGGTTTCTGTGACCATGTGACTTAAGATTCTTGTCTGTCAAGTCACAGGACAAACAGGTGTAATTGAATTCTGTGGTGAAGCAGATGGCAGGTTCTAGGAATGATCTTGAGCAATACCTGAGAAAGAACAGTGAGGCTTGTTGGAAGCAGGATAGATAACGTTGAATGCATTATGTAGCCAGAGCTCTGACGAATGTCAGTGAGTGTCCTATGAGCTCCAAGGTCTCAGATATATTGATAACTGTGAAACAGTCACAGAGAGCAGAGAGAAACATTAGAAGTTGATCAACAGTTTGTGTGCTGTAGACGAAAAGATCACATTGTATAGAAGTTTTTAGGTAGGCCAGGGTAGATGATTTTGGATTACTCACTGAGTACAGATTAAGCAATTCACAATTGGTAGAGAAAAGTACCCCATGATGATCCCAGTGTGGTTACTGATGACCTGAAGACTTTTTGACTTTCGAAGTAGAGCAGACTTGGAAGCCGTAGTTGATTTGGGGACAAAGGTCAGACGAAGGTATAGATCTTGCTAATGTGAACCTGAAGTAACGATGGCATTTTGTACAATATCCAAGCTGATTCAATCAGATATAAAACCTAACATACAATAAGGGAAATAGATAGCAGGCCCCCTGCGTGGCCAAGGAGCTATTAGAAATTGATGACTGCTGGGGGAGGGAGAGTAGATCATCTTTAAGGAAGTAACTCTAGATAGACTGACTGGATTCCAGTGGATGAACTTGCACTGAAAATATCTGGGTGCATGAACTTGATTTGACAGGACTTAACATATATGATGGAATGTATGAAATATAATGCAGAGTAGATTATGGGGCGTACAGATGGGAGTGAGGGGTCTAAATATGATTAAGGTTTATTGTATGAAATTTGTAGAGACCCAGTAAAAGTATTCATTGAAAAGTATAGACTGGATAGGCCTTAATCTGTCAGGCGGAATGCATGAGGTCCAGTGGGTGTGGGGGTGGGGTGGTGGAGGGGGTCTAAATTTGATTAAGAACTGTTGTATGAAAGGAACAAAACATGCAATAAATCATTTAAAAATGTATAGACCTGGGAACTCAATGAAAAAGAAGTTGTAGTTACTGGCAGAAGAGTTCTGAACAGACTGTAGATATGCAAAATTTATTCATTTTTACATTATTAAAAGAATTTGGAAGCCCTTTGGGTTTTACTCCAGCACAGCTAGCTTTATTGACAACAGGTATTTTGAAAGAAGCTGCTGACCCATGGACTTGTTACTATCCTAGGTTTTATCAGATTCTTTTTTTTTTTTTTTTTCTGTCAGAATCCTTAAGGTTGTATGTACCAAACAATTAGAGCATGAACATTGATTACTACATCTGACACATGTTCTGGAATTTGGCTTGAAGTTTTATTGACTTTATGTTGAATGGGAAGTGATAAACAATGTGCACTTTGCATTTCTCATTGCTGTGTGTCACAGTTGGTGGAAGTCTATACTCATGAAGTTTCCTACTTTTGAATTTGTGTGTTGTTGCACTCATTTAGGAAACCATTAATAGAAGAGACAATGTGTCTGCATTTTAAATGAAGAGCTTCTAAACACTTCCTAATATAATTCTAAATGTTTGTGATCAACAGCTCTTTGGTGTGCTTTGCTTCTTTAATCCATCCTGGCTTTAAAATGGGAGGATCTTGTTGATCACTGACATAAACAACTACTCAAATTCTCATGGATAGGGGAATTGAGAAGTTACCATGATTGTTTCAGTTCAGGAAACCAATTGCTCAAAACAAAATAGAATATGTGTTCATTTTTTTAAAAAGCATAAGATATTATTGTGTACTAACACCTAGCACTGGGGAAAGAGAAAGAGAGCAGGCCCCCTGGAAAAGGTCATTTGCTTTCTCTCTATGCCTGTTTGTACTGGGAATTCTTTGTCAAATGCTCACTTTTTGTGATACTCATTAAAACGCTTTAAAAAGATTATAAGAACAATCTCCATAGCTAAGTAATAGTAAGCACCAGGAAAATTTACTGTAATTTTGTTCACATTCATGAAAAAAATCACTCACTTTGTTTCCAGTCTAAGAAATCGTTCTTGCATTTCATCTTCATATAACTCGTGGCTATGAAGAAGTAGTTCATAAGAAATTGCTAGATTTCCCAGTGTTGTAAGGTGCTATGCAGGCAAATGGGGAAGAATAGTCATCAGCAATCTTACAAACTGTGAACTCTCTGAAATATGAATTTTTCAGGCAAGATGAAATAGTGGTACATGTACAATAGTAGCACAAACTTATGGGTGTAATAATTGTTCACTAATTACATTTGAGGCCCATTTCACAGAAGGAATTCAGCAAACTGACTGTAAATCTAATCAAAGAACATTGGTGACGAAGTAATAGGCTCTCATACAAAAGGACTTTTCTGGGAATGCCTTCTGTTACCAGTGTACATCTGACCTGATCACGTCGCCGTGGTTAATCTTACATTTTGAGATCAGTTAACACTTTCTCAGCCTGTTTACAATGTAAAAATTCTTGGTAGTTCTTCAGCTCCTCTTGTAAGGCAAATATAAATTTTATCCCTCATGACCCATATTTCTTGTCCCTGACTCAGAATAATGTGTGTGTGTGTGCGTGCGTGTGTGTGTGTGTGTGTGTGTGTGTATTGTGAAAATATCAGCGATGAAACCAGGGAACAATGTTAGAGGCAATGAGTTATCTCTTTGTTGTTGTTACAAACAATAGATAGAATTAGATTGATAATGTCTGTGAGTGATTGTGTATGCTGTTCTGGGTGAGTAGAGTTCAGAAAGGGAAATTCATTCCCTGACAAGACAAAGTTATACTTTTCCTTTCCTATAATGAAATGGATGTACTGGTTCAATAACTGCAAAGCTAGTTCTTTGTTCAAGGGAACAGTTCCGATAGAACCAAATTGTGAGAACATATGGGGTTCGCTCTCAGTTTTAAGATTCAAGCTGTCTCGTTCAGGCACCATGGCATCTGCCACATTGTGTTGCCTCACGTGAAATAGGGAATTTCTATTCAAAACTCAAAGTTCTCTACCTAGAGAAGGCTCAAAGTGAAAGGGAATGAGAATTTCCCAATTACGCATGTCATGAGCTGCATGGCAATAAACACAAGGATTTCTTGATAGTTTGTGCCAATGGGTTTACTACCTATTGGTTCACTTTGTGTTCTTTTTCCTCCATGTTTACAAAGTCTGATCTTAAAGGAACATTAGTTTTTTACTGTTCTGCTTTAACTACAGGGATTATTTTTTCTCTTGTATCTTGTATGCATGCATGGCAATTAATGGTTTTACCTAAAGGAGTTGGGGGCTCATAAATTATCAAAACAAATGTCTGAACTTTTAAATCTTAATCAGAAATACTGTCTCTGGTCTACCCAATCATGATACAACTGATTCAGAACCTTGGGGAGAACTGGTGACTGATTAAGCTGCTGCTTACAAATGGTTCAGTTGATGCATTTAGCTCTTTGGAAGTAAATTTGACTAGATTTTACCCTTTTTAAGAGAGACCAAAAGGGAACTTTAAAAAAAAAATGACCCAACTCTTATTAAACCTTATCCACTTCTGTTTAATCCTGCTCCCCACCCAGCTCTGTGTTCTGAGACAAGAAGCAGTGGAAGAGACTAGAAAGAGAAGTTGTACATCAGGCCCCTGGCAGCTGCACAGGGTTCAGATGTAGGCTCTTCTGGGTCTTCATAGTGGCTTTTCTGTCCTATGTCAGTCAGCCTGTTTTTCTCTGAGAAAGAATATCCTCATTCTGTAAGATTGTTATTGATTATTGTCTGTTTTTATTTGTGCTCAGCCATCTTCTGGGCACCTCTGCTTTTGAATTTACTTTCCAATTGCAATGTCATGGGTATGTTAAAGAGTTAGATCATTCTGAGTCTTTCCATAAGTTCCTTCAAGTGTTTTTTTCTTCTAAATTACAGGTACTGAAGCCAAGATTTTGCAGTTTACATGTGTTCTGTCTAATCCAGAAAGCCCGGCTGATGTCCATCTTTAGAAGTGAGTTTATGCTGAGTGCTATCATTGTTGCTTCCTATCAAGAGAAATGCCAAATAAACTGTCAAATTATCATCTATAAAGAGTCATAGGGAACATTTAAGGAGGTATTAAAGGTTCAACACACAAGGGAAACAAGACCCTCACTAACTTACCTAATCATCAGCTTCCCTGATACATGAGGATCATATTTACTCCAGAGCTTTTATACATGTTGGATCCTTCACAAACAGGATAATATTAACCAGGCAAAACAAAACTTAATTAACAGGGTATTTATAGAGTCACATTGTAAGAGTGAATAATCTGAACAGGTTCCACCATTCTTGTGGTTGTTAATAAAGTAGGATGAGATGCAGGAAAACTCAGGTTTCATTGAGTGAAAGTGACTAATCTGACAAGTTCCCTTTACTCTCAAAGGATGAGGAAAATAAGAGAAACTTCAGAGGGCACACTGGAGAGGAAGACAAGAGAAATTTTGATTTTTCTTTGGTCTTACAAAGAGAACAAGACGCCTTACTATGTATCTCTTTGAGCCAGGCTTCTAAGAAAAAAATATTTCAACGACTCCACCTTCTGACCATAGTGGGTAAATAAGTCAAGGTGCCTTATTAGATAATAAAATTTCTTAATACATTCTTAATTGTATATATGATATCTTATTAGCATTATCTACTATAGATATAAATCTAAGCATTGTAAAAGATTTGCATTCTTCATAGCACAACTCATTAACTGCTTGTCCCACATGAAATTCAGCTAAGTGTTCCATACAACCATCTTGGATATATTGTTACCGATTTTCTTTTTATTAAATTTCGTGGATTACAAATGTCTGTTTCAAAAAAGGATAACCTTAAATTATCTTCAACAGCATTTAGGCAGCATTAATGGCTTTGATCTTCCTTGTGAATTCCCATTGGGGCTCTCTCTCATGATTTTGAATCTCCTAAAGTAAACAATGACTTAAATTCACTTTTAACTCCTCTTACCTTTTAGCAAAGACAGCAAGTAACTCAAGGGTTGGAACAAAGATTACTTTCTTTTAGACATTTAAACTTACATCCCTGTTTGTTTTCCAACAGTCACTGGATGCTTAATTCCCTCTTTAGGAATTTTCGACTGGTTATTTCTTCCCAGTATACACCAACAAATAATTTTTCCCCAAATCAACAAAGAATGAAAGTTATTCAACATGACTGAACTAGAACCACTGAACTTACCAGACAAGACCTTGACATTATTCATCCTTCCATATCTCAAGATAAATTCAGTAACCTGAAAACAGAAGAGGGACCCTCTCTGAATTTCCACCACCTGAATAATTATCTTGTTCATTTACCTTCTCCTCATAGTCTAGGCCACCTTTGTGGAGAATAATGACAAAGTATGCAAATTCATGCTCCTTCTCCAACACTCTGCTTTGGAATAAACAGAGGCGAATATAGAGATTCTTGGTTTTTGAAGATGCTGAGAATAAGTGATGCTTAATTGCTCAGTCACACTAACCCCTTTTCTTGTATATCATGCAAGAAGGAACGGAAGGAATGGGAAGAATGTAAGGGTCAGAAGATAGGAAGAATGGCTGTAAAATCCCATCTTCTGGGCATGGCATGGTCATTGCAATCAGGCGCTCATAGCAGCTGCAGATACCTGTATAAGGCTGGTCTTGTTCACAGTCTATTAGAAATCAAGGAAAGGATCATGGGGATTTTACATATTGAAAAGTTGTATGAACGTATAAGGTACTTTTATATTGCTGTGATAGAAACACTGATCAAGGGAACATATAAAAAGATGAGTTTTTTTAGCTTATGGTCCTAAAAGGGCAAGAGTTCGTCATGGTGGGGAGGCCTGGCAGAAGAGCTGACTAGAGTAGATGTAGAAGCTAAGCACTCACATCTTCAACCAGGCACAGGAAACACAGTGTGACTGGAGATCTGGAAAGGCTTAAGAACTCTCCAAACTGGCCTACAGTGACACACTTCCTCCAGCATGGCCACGCCTTCTAAGACCTCCCAAAACAATGCCACCAACTGGGGACAAAATGTCCCGATACTTAGAACCTATGGGGCACATTCTGATTCAAACCACTACATTCTACCACCACAAGGGCCATCCCTGATTCTAGAACTAATTTATCTCAGAAAGAAGGTGCAGCTGTTCACAGTCATTTCTCATCCTTCCTTTTTCACTTAGCCACAAGAAATCATGAATCTACTTTCAAATTCTATAAATCTTTCTGAGCCACCGCTATTAAAGGACTCACCTGTAAGTCTTTATGCCTAGCATCCTTCATTTAAAAGGTTTCATTGTTTGTTTCACAGCTTTTGTGAGATTCTCCTTTTTACCACTGGCATCCTCCTTTGTTTGGATCACATTTCATTTACCAATTGTCAATTCAACATTAGTGTTGTCCATTTTGGAGCCATCATGAATATAAATGTTTCCATTTTTTTTTTATTGTTTAACAGGCATTTAAAAAGCATTGTAAGTCCATAGCACAACTGAGTAGAAGATAGATTTCCCATATTCTCTGCTTGCACACATGCATAACCGCTTGTTTAGAATATATCAAATAACATTTTCAAATATCTAGTACATTATTTTATTTCTTGCAATTTATTAACCTACATTGTTACATTAACTATTGAAATTCCATAGGTTGTTCCTTCCTTCCTTCCTTCTTCCCCTTCTCTCTCTCTCTCTCTCTCTCTCTCTCTCTCTCTCTCTCTCTTTCTCTCTCTCTCTCCTCTGTCTCTCTTTCTTTCTCTCTATCTCTTCTCTAGGTGCAATGCTCTGGTGTGTGTATCAAGATAAGAGGATCATTTTACAAAATCTGTTGTCTTTTCTATTATGCGGGCTCCTAGGTTAGAGCTCAGATAGCAAACACTTTTACCCACTGAGTCCCCTTGAAGGTCTTGGGTTGACTTTTAGTGTTATATTTTCTATGGATTTAGGTAATTATATAATAACATTTATTTACCATTATCCTTCAGGATTGCACAAAATAGCTCTGGTCTCATAAAAATTCTGTGTTTTATCAAAAGGTCACAAATGGCTACAGCATGGAAATTGAGAATCTTCAGATTGTGGGTCCCTGGACAGGACTTCTATATTCAATGTCACCCACCAAGGACTCAGAAGAGGAGGCTCAAAAAGCAAAACTATATAATAAAGGATTGTAGGAGTTGATGAAGAGTTATATGACCACACAGACATAAAAACCTACAGGCTCCTGGGATTCTGCTCATATGAACCTACACCAAAGGTTTGGACATGCTCAAGACCCATGCAAACTCAAGCAGACAAGAACCCAGCATGAACTGGGGCAATGGGTAGTAAACCACAATCATTGCTAAAGACATGTTGGCGGCTAATTACTGTTGGGTGAGGATGAGCTAGTCTTCCTAGAGCAGGGAACGCTGACTAGACCTAGTGAATGAACCTGCATCAAGGTCATTTGGGAATCTTGTGGTTACCTGCTATGAGAATTAAGGGAGTGGCTCTTGTGGTCTATGAGAATTAAGGGAGTGGCTCTTGTGGTTTGCGAGTGCAGGGTCCCCCCTGCCTTCTGTTCCACCATGAAGTAGCATCAGACCCTGGAATTCTCAGCAACTCATTTTCATGCCTCAGGTGTCCAGTGAAAACTCCTAGCAGTTCACAGCAGGATCAATTATGATTTATCAATAAGCTAGAGTCTGCTTTCTTGATACAATGATAAGAAATACTGGAATAAAACTGTTTCTCTACAAGTGAAAAAAAATTATTCTAATGTTTTTTGGTAGAATAAATTTCTTCCCACATAGAGTTCCCTATTTTCAAGTATATAGTATGCCCACCACAATAAACATACTAAAACATACTGCAAAGAACAACTGTTTTGGTGTTTTCCTAATCTAGTTCATCTACACAGCTTTTAACAAGGAAATAGTTGAGAGTTGTTTACTAATGTCCTCAAAATTCTGTGATTTAAACTGATTTTAAAGGAGTATTTTTCTTAATTAGGAACATAAAAACCTGTTTGTATCTTGGCAACATGAAAATGTGTTGCTTCTTAGAAACTTGAGAGGTATTAGTAACAAATAAGAATGATGAATTGCAGAGTCCCCTACACTGCAGGAATCCCGATAAGCTAAATATGGGTGAGTATATTACTAGGACTTAATTATGGGAAAATCAGGTAGAATTTGTACATTAAAAATATCAGTTTCTCCCTCAAAACAAACACATTCAACTTATAATCTGCTAATTATGTAAATGAATGTATTATGTAAAGCTACTTAGAGAGTTCTCTTTAGGAATTCTCTTTAACTGGGGCTGGAGAGATGGCTAGACAGTTAAGACCATTTTATTGCTTGCTCTGGCTACTTTCTAGTGCTGTGCTAAAACTCTGACCAAACCAACTTGGAAAGGAAAGGGCTTATTTGGTTAACAGTTCACAGTTCATCATCAAAGGAAGTCAAAGCATCAACTCATGGCAGTAACCTCAAGCACAGACCACAGAGATATGCTACTTATTGGCTTGTTCTCCTGGCTTATGCTCAGCATGTTTTCTTATACAACCCAGTACCATTTGACCAGGGGTGGCAGTGACCATAATGAGCTGGGCCCTCCGACATCACTCAACACTCAGGAAAAGGCCTCGTAGAGATGGCCACAGGCCAGTCCAATGAAGAGAATACTTCAGTTGAGGTTTTCCTCTACCCAGGTGTGTCAAGTTGACAGCCGAAGCTACCCAGCACACCGCTCTCACAGAAGCTCTGAGTTGGTTCCTGAAAACATGCCAGGTGGTTCACAACCATTTGTAACTCCCTTTCCAGACTATCTGACACTCTCTTCTGGCCTCTGGGAACACCTGTACACACATAATACACATACAAAAAAAAAAAACCACACACACACACATACATAAATAAAAATAAAAATAAATCTTGAAAAATAAAATGCTTTTTAGGTTCTACACTTTTACCCCCAAATTTATTCTTTTCATTTGTGTCTTTTTTTTTTTTGGTGGGATGAAATGAAACAGAATTTATGAGATTATGATCTGTTTCATTTCCACTGATATTTTTTATGCCCAGTATTTACATATGTACTAATTTTCTTACCAATATTTAGTAGTCAGGAATAAGACTAGAAGAAAATTCACATGACTTCTGCATGCTGTGTGTGTGCAGGCATGCGCATGCCACAGTGAGTGTGAGATCAGAGGACAATTATGGGGAGCCAGTTCTCTCCTTCCCTTAGTGGGTTCTGGAGATACGACTGTTTGCCAGGTTCATGCTGCCAGTGCCTTTACCCACTGAGACATAGTGTTCACCCTTACTTCTAAACTACAGGATTTTAGGAGTAAAAATAAAATGTTGAGCAACAGTATATTTATAGATTATGCAACAAATATACATGTTCTGATCTACTTGCTTTGTTCACTGCTATTGTTAACATGTCTAATTCCCTGCTATCTTACAAAGCATACAAATTGCAACTATCTAGAGCATCATAGAATTGATATTTCAGAATTCAGAACGGAAGGTTGATAACCCATCAAACAGTGTCTTCTGCTCTATCATACTAGGAAATGTGAGATTTTGGAATTAGTCCAGCTTGTCTTTCTGAGGACCACGGCACTCCTAGAGGAGGAAATGCAGCTAGTTTCTCTGAATATCTTTACTGGCTTCATAAAATCAGTATCTGGGAATCTGCTGAGCTTGTGAAACAGGTAACTAAAGTAGGAAGTGGATCAGATTTCCGACTTAAATTGATCATTATGTAAAATGCACAAAAGTACCTTCCATTTCCTGAATAGGGAGTGATTTCTTTCCTTCCTTCCACACATTGAACAGCAATTGATATGGGCAGGTGGGGTGGGCAAAGCTAAAACTAATCTTTTGCTTATGAAAGAAGCATTTTCAAGATAACTATGAGCTGTTTCCATGATAGAACTGGGGAGTGAAATAACTTGTTCTTTCTTGCTTCATTGAAAATCCACAGGCTTGTAGTTAAAACTTGTGTCACCTACTTCCTTGGAGAAAACCTATGTCTGTCGAATGAGGTCGGTGTTAATCCAAATAGAAAAGGGGACTCACTTATGGAAAGAGGGAAGATGGGATGGTTACTTGGGGTGTTTTCTAATCACTATTGTGCAATGTTTGCATAAGCTGAGTGAATACATGCACATTAGCTGACACACATGCACATATGTATCTTTCTTTAGCTTAGTTTTCCTTACCGCATTTACATGACCGAGTTAAGTTCATCTCTTTTCTGTGTCAGTAACACCCTACCCTTTTCTGTTTTAATAGAAACTTTTTTTTCTGGCAGTATACTTCTGTTAGTGTTTTTCTAACTCACAACTAAAATAGCAAGTATTTTTTCTATTATTCTGTTGACTTCTTTGTTTAAGAAAATTGAACTGTCCTCCTCATTACCCTGCAAACTATTTGTGCATGAGGTATACACTGTTAATTTCTTAGAATTTTACTTGTTGGTGTAGGAAGGGAATTTCAAAAATAATTGTATTATGCTGAGTTCGTTACATGTTCAAACTTGAACACATCAAAAATGTATATAAACAAATGCATTTTGATTTGAAACACATTGTATTAGTTATTGTCCTGTTGCTATGATGAAATGCCCAACAAAAATGTAACTTAGAGGAGAAAAGGTTTATTTTGACTTACAGTACCAGAGGGAAGGCATGCAGAAGGGACTGAGGCCAATCTGGCAGGAAGATTCAGAGTGGTCATATTTCACTTTCATGCAGGAGGCAGAGAGCAAGAGCAGTCTATAAAACTTCAACATCCTCCTCCAGGGATGTGCTTCCTCCAGCAAGGTTCTAACCCATTCTATAACTTCCCCTCCCCCCAAAAAAACCACCAACTAGGCATTATCCATTCTAACACATGAGCCGATGGGAGACATTTTGTATTCATTTTACAAAACTTGTATATAAATACAGTGGAAAAAAGTGAAGTCACAATTTAAGAGAATGAATGTGAAGTCAGTTCAAAGCTTTAAGTCATATACAGATGTCCAGTATTTCTCTTTTGTTTATTGCCATTCTGAAAGCACAAAGAAAAATTACTTTTATCATCTCACTAAAGATAGACTGTACTCTGCCAGACACATACACATGAGAAACAGACAGACACATATGGACACACACAGTCAGACTGACAGACAGACACACACAGACATACACATACACACACAGTCAGATACACAGACACCAACACAGACAGACAGACATGCACACAGACAGACACACACACACATGCATGCACACACACAGACACAGTCAGCTACACACAAAGACATAGACAGGCAGACACACAGACACTGTCAGATGGACACATGCACATATACAGATAGACACATACATACATAGACACAGTCAGGCAGACGGACAGACAGACACACAGCACAGTCACACACACCACTTCTTTCTTTGATATTGAACCATTTTGCATTTCACATAACTACCACAGACCTATGATAATAGGATTAGGATTGTTCTAGGTCATTTTACACCATCCCAAAATGCTTGTAAGCAGAACTAAACACATTTGTGGTTATTTGAGGCATTTATTTAATTGTATTTTCATGTTAATCTTCAAGCAATGGCTGTGCCTAATGTTCTGTGTATAGATAAAACGGGTCAGAATGGTTACATGTGCTGGTTTTATCCATTTATTGATTCCTTTGCTAAGTCAACAGGTATTGCCAGGGTGCCAGCTGCATTGGGCAATATCTTAGACAAAAGGAAGGAGAAAGCAACATCGATACAAACTGACAAGGCTCGCACTCTCCTCACTATGTTCAGAAGCCAAAAAGGTACTAGACAAACAATATCAAGTAGTGTTAATATTAACACAGAAATTCAGTTGGGCGTTCTTCAGACTGTTTGAATCAATGAAAATGTCCTAAGGCAGAAAAAGCCTACATTGTTGTTTGGAAAGGAAAAAAGCTATTGGAGGGCACTAGGGGATGAGTGGTGCTGATGTGATCAAAGTAGGAGGCCAACAGGTGAGCTGACTTTGTAGAGGGAAGATAGTAAAGAGTTTGAGACACCTTGAAAATCCTGTTAGAAAGTACTGAGATTTCACATGTCAGAGTGGCATGTTTAGAGTCACACTGTAGGAAAATCCCATCAGGCTGCTGTGTAAAAAGAGCATTGTCGGGAAATTCGACTAACTTGTTTAGACATCTTATAGAATCCCAGTCAAGACATGATCTGATAGTTTCTCTAAGGAGCAAATATGGAGAGAAAGGAGTAGATTCAGAATTTATAGCATTAAAGCATTAAGATTAAATATGAGCATGGCAAGTGTACAGTGTAGAACACGACGCACTGTTCTTCTTAGTGCCACACATGTGAACATCTGCAATACAGTGGTGGCTTCTCAGGACGGTGAAGATGGCAAGCTGGAAGTTGGAAAGTGTTGTTCATCTGCGTTTCAGTTTCCACATACAAAACAGATGCTACAAATGCCACTTAACAGGCCTGGGAATTTAGCTTAACTGACGGAGTACTTGACTAGCATGCACAAAACCCTAGTTTGATTCCCTGAGCCACATAAAACTGGATAAGTGGCATGCATCTTTTATCTCGGCTCAAGAGATGGAGGCAGGTGGATCTGAAGGTCAAGGTCATTCTTTCCTACATAGCAAGTCTGAGGCCAGTCTAGCGTTCATGCAATTCTTTCTCATAAAACAAACAAATAAAACCCTTAAAATAAATGATAAGTACAAATAGTGGCAACATTAACATGTAAAGGGTTAAGAATATAAAACGATGACTTAATGTTGGTCATTATTAAAGATAAGTATTAGCTATTGTAAAGAGTAAATATTTATTTCAAGATTATATTGTTTGCTTGCTTGCTTGAATTTTTTAAAAGTAAAGTCTCTTGGCCTAGACCAGGTTGGTCTTGAATATGTGGCCTCAACTTCCCAAATTATGGATTTACATATATGCACTACCACATTCATCTTTCCAAGTCTTTTCAACCATTGAAAGTTTATATTTAAACTGTTTCGTCCCTTGCGTTTTGTGAGTGGAAGTGGATTTGTGTGTCCCAGCATGTGTTAACATGTGTTAACATGTGTGGGGTCCAGAGGTCAACCTGGTCTCGTTTCTCTGGAGTCATCCACCTGGCTTTTTTCCCAGTACATGCCAGAGGGGATGAGAATGGTTGGAAAATGAACTCCAGAGATCTAGCGGTCACTTCCTCCTCAGCACTGGGACTATAAACAGTGACCACTAAGTTCCAATTTTTCCTGTGGTTTCTGGGATTGAACTCAGGTCCTCACTGGGATGTCTTCTTCAGTTGCTATCTACTTTATGATTGAATGCAGTGTCTATTTACTTTAAGTGAAGCTGACTGTTCCAGCGAGGCTGGCTGGCCAGCAATCTTTGGAGATCTTCTTGTCTGTGCTCCCCTCTGGACTGAGATTACAGACTGTGAAGATGCTCGGCTTCTTAAGTGGATGCTGGTTTTCTAAACCTAGATCCTCATGGGTCTACAGCATATATTTTACCCACTGGGTCAGCCCCCCACACCCTCCCCAGGGCATTTTGTTTACACGCTTTTTCATTATCCTGACCATCTTTCATACGTTTGAAAGAACAAAACCTTGCAGTGCTTATTTTTGTAGGTTAAAACCTTTCTTCTTTTGAGGTTCGTAGCTCAGCAAATGTTGCTGGGATCATCATTAATGAGATTTGTGGCAAACCATGTGACTGATACGGTAGGTTTTTTGAGATCCAAGTTAGTGACTATTATCAGGGTCTCCACTCAGTACATATTTTGTGGATTTGGATATGTATTTCATATGGCTTCTAGGTAGACTGAATTGCCTCCAAGATCTTGGTCAATAGGTCTTATGCTAGACTGAGTTTGCTTTATAGTATGACTTCTTCAGTTGAGCCATGACCTGATGTACAGAGGGTGTGAATCCCTCTGGCCTGCAGAAAATGCTTCTGTTGAGCTACTGGGTAGCTTCTATGACAAGTAGAAATAGTCCTGGGCAATGACAGAGAAAAGCTGAAGCTGAGCACATGTCTGGGTCTAGGATTTATCTGTATATATACAGAGGTCTGCGGGCTTGCCTGTGGGGGGCAAGTATAACTCACTTGGCATTCCTGGACTGCTGGAATGCCTCAGGCCATAGATGAGGGGGAGTGGATCTGAACTTCTGGGGCATTTCAAGGACTAAGGAAAATGGATTTGTCCATATTCATGTAGAGGCATGCATGTGTAATGATTTCTTCCACAAGGTTTCTACACAGACAGGACTAACATAAAGGGCTACATGGAAAGGTTTAGAGTTATGACTCAGGGATATTTCTAAATCTTTGATAATATCTAGGGTGGCAATATGGCCTCAGGAACAAAGACCATCTTGAGTCACAGCAAGTCCCTGTAAAGGCAGGACTTTTCAGACCATAGCTGATTTGGTAAAGTTGTTACAAAAACTTTTCAGTGTTCACAGAAAGGATTGAAGTCATCTGGACTAGCAATTGGAGGCAGATGGGGTCCCTTGGCAGATGATTTTATATCAGGATGAGAGCTATGTGCAGTTACATGCAAATTTACATGGAGTCTGTATCTAGGACCATGATTGGCAACCCTGTCCGCTGTGTACAGTTATACTTCTCCAAAACTGTTTTGAGATCTTGTACTCCATTGCAGTTTCACAAAGATATTGCAGCCTTAGATGACCGAGACATTTCTGTAGTTGAAGGGACATACAAATTCACTGTTTAACTAATGATGACCTCTTTCTCTAATTCTTTCACCCCTGCTTTAAAAGTTAATACTCATATACTTTGTCAAATAATTTTGAAATTGTTACATAATCTTCATAGATTTTATCTAAGTATCCTTGACTTTTATCCTACCATGCTAATTTCTTGAACAAGTAAAATTGCAAAGCTGGTCACTGGCATCTTTTATATATACCAGTCTGGATTTGTTTGCTCATGCTCCAGTGGTCCATTGGTCAATAATGAAAGATTGTGATCCAGAGGGCAGTTGGCCTGCGAAAAATAAGGAAACTGAGAAATAGATCTAAAGCCAGGGGGAACCTGGAGTCAAATACAATAAAGTCAAGCTCAACACAAAGACCTATGTATAAGAAAGGCAGCATGTACTATTTTTGACACTGGGGTCTTAAAATTACTTTTTATAAAGTTTTACTGCAGAAATGTTGATGTATATATTTCATTTTTCTTTCTTTCATTGAAATCATGTAAATGACTGGTCATTTTAAATGTTATTTTATTTTAAAATTCTGTGTATGCATGTGTATGTATGTGTGTGTGTACGTGTATGTGTAAGTCTCTACATGTGAGTGCAGTGTCCATGGAGGCCAAAGAAGGTATTAGAAACAGGAGCTGGAGGTACAGGAATGTGTGAGCTGTGTGGAAACTCAGATTCTTTTCAAGGGCCATATTGCTCTTTATCACTGAGCCATCCCTATATCATTCAATGTCTATAACTTTATACTGTATCTGAAATGTTGTTTTATTATAGTCATTTCGGCAAATGGAAACTGTACTTAGTATACTTTATTTTATTTTGTTTACATGTGTCAGACTATTGCCTTCTATCCCTTAAATATGCATGTTATGTATTGATTAAAGAGTCCTCAGGTGTAGTTTCTAGGACCTTGTACAGTAATCAAAATAAATAGTTGGGAACTTAAAATTTCTTCTTTTAAGAACTCTCCATTCAGATCCAAAGTCCATTTTTAATTGAGTCATTTGTTTTCTGGATTCTTTGTTTTTGAGATATTTGTATATTCTGGATATGAATCCCCTGTCAAATGTGAAACTGGTTAAGATTTTCTCTCACTTTGTGGACTTCCTCTTCATATGATTGTTTCCTTTGATGTACAGAAGCTTTTTAGTTTAATTAGGTACCATTTGTCAGCTTCTATCCTTAATTCTGAGTGACTTATATTTGATTAAGATAGTCCTTTCCTTATATCTTCCTTATAAGTCCATATATCTTATAGGATACCACCCATGATTAATTCTAACGGTTTCAGAATTTCAGGTTTCATACTGAGGTCTTTGACCCATTTGCTTGCCAGGATTGTTTTTGAAGATGCTTTCTTAGCTCCAGTGTATTCTTGACATTTTCGTCAAAGGTGGCTGAAATTATGTGCACTCATACTTACATCTTCTATTTTGTTCTGTGAATCTACATGTCTAGTTCTACTCCTATACCACGATGATTTTTATGACAACAAGTCAGTAATATATTTTGAAATCTGGTATGGTAATCCCCCACCCATAGCATTATTCTTTGTGTTCAGGATTCCTTTGGATATTCTTTTGAGAATCCAAATGAATTTTAAGACATTTTTTTTCAATTTCTGTGAGAGATGTCATGGGGATTTAGGTTGGAATTACATTGAATTTATAAGTTTCCTTTAGGATCGAAACAGAGAGTTCTCAAAAGAATGAATAAAAATGGTTAAGAAATACTTTTAAAGTGTTTAACATCCTTAGTAATTAGGGAAATATGAATTAAAACTACTGTAAAATTTCATTTTACCACAATCATAACAGCTTAAATCAATAGAACAAATAATATCAATGACTGGAGAGGATGTGGGTAAAGTGAAGCCCTCATTCACTACTGGTATGATTTCAAACTTGTGCAACCCCTGTGGGGTGTGGAGAAGTCTGAAGAACTAAAAGTGAACTTGCGCCATGATCTAGCTATTCTACTCCTTGGTCTATATCCAAAGGATTCACTATCCTACTACATAGATACCAGCTCACCCATGTGTGCAGCTGTTCTCTTCAGAATAGCTAGAAAACGTAAGCAATCCAAATGTCCCTCAATGAATGAATGTATAATGAAAATGTGGTTCATTTACACAATGGAGTTCTACTCAGTGGTTAGGAAAAATGAAACCATGAATTCGCAGGTAAATGCATGGAAATAGAAATGGTTATGCTAAGTGAAGTAACACAGACTCAGAAAACTAAGTGACCTCTCTCTTTTGTGGAGCCTAGTTCCAAATCCTTAGATGTGAGCCTATATCCTGATGTAATCACAGAATCCAGGAAAATGGAAAGGAACCATGGGGGTAAAGGGAAGCAAGGTGCTCAGAGGAGGGGGACAGGAGAAGACAAGTGTTACCAAAGTGTAAATAGGGAAGATGGGGGACTTTACCTAAGAAAGTAATAGAGAAGCCTAAGAGAGGGGATGGTGTGAAGAAACAGAAGGCAATGTATTACTTCAAAAGCCTATTGAAAAATACACACACACAGAGTGTATATGAGTATATGTGTAGCTGAAGGCTATATATCAAAAAATACAATCCCAAATGGTGAACCTCCATTTGAGTTGGTCAAGGTAGTCCTTGTGTTACAGGGTATTGTCACAGCACCTGATTGTCTTCCATATCTTAAAGATAAGACCCTAATGCTGAAGACAAGGCATACATCAGACATAGGACTTGAAGTCATTGAGCTGGAATTGATACAGAATCCATCTCCCTCAAAACTAACTCCTATAGCATCAGAAGATACTATGCAAACTACTAATGGAGAAAATGAATCAGTGATTCTGTCCAGCTTTAAAGTCTGTGAACCACATCAATGACTGGCCCAGCAAAATATTCATTATAGTGCAGTGGTAGCACTTATTTTACAGGTAATTAATAACTGTCTTGTTGGAATTAAGGCCCATTCCTTGGGAGGAAATTGATGTGTGGTACTGTAAACACAGCCAAATACACATAACGGGAGAGTTCACAGATCGTAGAGAAAACCATTTTTTCACATATCTAGACCAATACAATTTATTACTGTATTCCAAATATGTATCCTTATAGTTACAGAAAAATGTATCTCTCACCATTCATCAAAGAAGCTTCTTTATGCAACAAATGGAGACTGTCACAATATTTCACAACTGGTCAATTGCAGGGAATAAGTGTCTGTTAGGTGCCTAGCCCTAAGTGTCACATCTACAATGTAACTTCTACACCTAAGTCTCAGGAAACTTAAAAGAACAGGGGTCAAAAAGAATATTAAGGAATCTTTCAACTCTTACCAGTCAAGGTTCTTTATGTAACCGATGGCGATTAAGCCAGAAAGTCACAACTGACCAAAGCATAGGTACTAAGAGACTGTCTTATTCCTAAATCAGACACATTTATCAAAACTCTTCCTTCCAAGGCTTAGGGACCATATCAAAGACGGCGTGTAAAGACTGAAGGAGAGAAAGATCATGAATGACCACAAGGAAATAGAGTTTTCTAAATAGTTGGAAAGTTAATATGAACTTATAGCAATGTTAACAGCATGCACAAGACCCATGCAAGCTCAAAGTGGATAACATCCCAGCATAGAAATGAAGAAGTAAGTAAGAAGCCTCAATCTTAGCTCAGGAACTATTGGTAACCAATAACTACTTGGAGAGCGAGAGTCCATTTTCTTGAAGAGTGTGATGCTAGATAGATTAACTGGGCTCCAGGGGATAAATACATGTCAAAGAACATCGGAAAAACAAACTCGACTTGACAGGACTTAATATATGTGACCAGGTACATGAAATCCGGTGAGGGGGATTTAAGAATAGAGCAGATAGAGGAAGGGGTGTAAATGCAATCAAACTATCTTGCATGGAATTCAATAAAAGCGAAATAAAGAACTTAAGATTTCTTAAATAGTACCAATAGTAAATGTCAAGCACTGTGCTAGGTTGTCTCGGATAAGGAAAAGAAGCAGATAAATACTTAAAAATTTAAATAACCGGAAACATTGATTCAGTTCTTCATGAGGACGAAGCTCTAGAACTGAGAGTCTGAAGTAGGCAGAGAAACGTCATAAAGGATTCAAGTGTTGAGTGGATACGAAACAGGGACATTTTGGAAACAGTGCTGGGATTCTGAAGCACTTTCTCCATGTAGATCCTGGCTATGAAAGCACGTGCATCATTATTACTGCCACTCATCTTTTTCTTTCTCAGTCCCAAGAAATTGTAGTTCTTCCCCAGACACAGGTCTAGCAGTTCCCCTGAATGTACTCTTGGCTTCCCGTCTGATACCGCCTGCTTCCACAGAGGGTTACTGCCAAGACAACCTCTGGGATTCTTGAAGTTTATATTCTGAATATTTGTCTTTAAAGTCAAAGTGATTCTTCACACTGGATGTTAAAAGTAGAAGAGAAAAGAGAAGCCCCATGATTTACTGTTTTATGGGAGTTCTGACTAGAAAACATAAATGACTTCTGGGCTTACAAATGAAATTTTACATTTTTTACTTCTTTAGTCTTCAGATTTGAAGCAGGTGATCTATTAATTCCAATTCTGTAACTGAAGCTACAACTCATCCAGGAGAACATAGGGGGAATTTGCTTGGAAAGAAAATTCAAATAGTTGCAGTCAAGTTATTATATTTCCTAACTACTTCGATATTACCAAACAATTACGGACAGTATTTAAATAAAAACATGGGAAGGGAGAGAATGAGAAAAAATGTGAAAAATCAAAATAGTGTTTCTTAAGCATCTACTATATGTCAAGCATGAATTTTCATGATGACATATATATATACACACGATGACATATATATATGATATATTATATTCATTTACTAGATGACAATTTCAAAAATTGCCTTAGTTCCCTAACATTAACAAGGATCTATACTACAGTATGTATCGAATAAATAAAGCAATGATTGTAGAACTAATGATCTCCTATAACTTTATAAAGACTGTTGAATATCTTTTGTGATAATTTAGTTTTGGAGGATATAGGGTTCTGAATGGTAACAAGGACAAAAGTCACACAACTTAAAATAATATTTGAAGTGCCAAATCAAAAAAATCTCCAGATTTTTGTGTTCCTAATTAATACGTTTACTTATATTTGATAATATAAAAAAAACAAAACTCGTTTGTTCCTGAAATGTTTAAGTAAAGAGAATTTCTTCTCATGTTTGTAGTAGATCCTGGAAAGAATAGTCCCTGAGCTGGCATATACAGTTTGTATAATTTGAATAATTATCGAGTCTTTTATTTCTTCAGATTTCCCAAAGTAAAATCTTCTCCTATCTCTCAGCTAACCACTAATTGTATTTCTTCTATTTAGCAGATACCCACTCTGTCAACTAAACCCTTTCCTTCTACTGGAGAAGCAAAATTCTAGTGGCAATTAGAAATAATTGTTGTGACTTTTTCCACCTAGCTAACTCTAGTTTCCAACAGAGCAGTGCATCCCATTAGCTTTTAAAGACAAGAGTGGTTAAGGAAAAGTTATCTTTGAAAACCAAGCACCTTTGAGCTAAGGATGCAGTAATCTTTTTAAAACTCCCAGTCTGGCCCAGATGAAATAGCTAGCATGTGAAAATAAAGAAAAACTGGTTTGTTCTTTTTATAGAGAAGTGTCAAACACCAGAGGAATTATGTAAGAAGAGATTGAGGTGGCAACTTATAAAGTGAACAGTACAGATGAAGGATGGGAAGGTAGCTTATGTTGGAAAGCCTTTATTTTGCAAGCATAAGACTCTGAGTTCAAGTCTTTCAGCACCCATATTAAAAAACAAAACACAGTCCCAGTATTTGGGGGAGGTAGAGACAAGCAGCCTTGTCTACTTGACTACTTGCAGGAAAATGACACACCCTATCTTATAAGCAAAACAAAACAACAATTACAACCCCCAAATCAACTTGATCAGCATCTGAAGAATAACCCCTGAGGTTGCTCTGGGACTTCTATATACATGTGAACACACGTACATTCACACTCCACCTATACACAGACACACACACACACACACACACATATGCAACACACAGAAAAAGAAAATAAAAGATTCTTAATTTTTTCCTAACTTAAATGATCATTTAAGACTAAGATTTCCTGGTCAAATTTTAGACACAGAATGAACACTTCATTTATTCTATCGAGATGTGATTCTCTTGTTCAAATTATCATTTATAATTACAGAAGCATACAATCTGCCTGGCCATTTTTTCTGCCACTCTTAGCTATAAAACCATACTGTAGAATTGAAATATATATTTTTAAAAAGCTGGGATTGAGATTTTCCTTTGGTTTGGTGGTTCCTAATGAAATATGCCTCTTAAAATTAATATTTTAATTGGTATGATGGCATATTTAGCTCCCTGTATGAGTATGTATGAAGTGGGATTGAGACCTGTTTATAGTAGAAGGAAGTTTGAGGGAAGTCCTATTAAGACTTAAGACATTGACTATACAACTCTAACACCAATTCTTGAAAGTCTTAGGTGAGAGGATCCTGAATTCAAAGATCTGCCTGGGGTATCTACTAAAACCTTGATATGCATGATGAAATGAACTCTTTCCTTCCCAAGTTGCTTTTTGTTAGAGTGTCTTATCACCGTAACAGGACAGAAACTAGAACCATTTCTGTATATAGTACCTCTGGTATCATATAATATGTAGCAAATTTTCTTAAAGGATTCTTCCTAGCATCAAAGTTGTTGTTCTCAAAAGCAATGGATTTACATCCAATTCTCAGTTATCTGTGCTCTTACTCAACAGCACAAAGGTGGTTTACCACTTTTCCTGGGGAAGGTGCAGAGCATGCCATGTTTTCTGGTCTCTCTATTCCAGTCAAGCTTGAGCATCACTGCTTTCCCTGGGGAGCTAGAATCTCATCAACCTTTTCACCTGACTTTAAATAGCCTGACTGTGGGAGGTACTGGCCGTATGTTATAGGACGGGGTGAGAGTTTCACATGTTTATTTCCCTCACGTGTTTTCCCGCCTTAGCACTGTGGCTCTACCGGCAGTTGATTTGGATTCCTCTAGGGTGCTATTTTCTGGCTTTAAACTCCTGCCAGGCAACAAACTCATAGGCACTAAGACTTCTTACTTCTCTGTCAGCCTCACGAAACTCGGCTTCTACACTTTAGCTTGTAAACTTAGTTCTTACTGTGACTATGACTGATTCTTTTTCTTCCCACTGGTTTGTCAGACCTGATAGTTGTATGGGGATTCCATCAACACACCATCACAGACGAAACCATTAGCCCTGACACAGGCTGGGCAGGTTTTAGGGCTCACTGTGCTTCTACCAGATCCTTCTCCCAGCTCTACATGAAGTCATCGTCATCTATGTTGCTAGTAGTTTAGTCCTGAAGGTCTTTGTGAAGGTTCCACTCAGAAAAGTACAGAAAATTAAGCAAAAATTGTTTTCTCCTCGCCTAACTTATCAAAGTAATTTTCAGTACTTTAGGAGATAGCCGGACTCTTCATTCATTTGCTAATCCATTTTTTTATTCTTAAATTTTCTCAGTGAGTTGATTGTACACAACTCAGAAACAGTCTATTGGCTCATAGAAAATACAAATGACTTCTGGCTAGTGTTATAAAGATAGTTTAGTGGAAGCTGCTGTCCTCACCAGACATGAGCCATGATATGAAACATTTGAACCCATAAAGCACTGGTGATGGGACACAGTTTCTCAGACAGGAGCTCAAGTCTTGGAAGGTTGTAGTTATTGCTAAGAGGAGAGTGTCCAAATCAAGATGACATTGGAAGAATTGTTTCTATTGTTTTCTCCTTCCTCTGTCTAATTTCTAGAGGATCTCTCATTTTTTGTCTCATCTAAGCATAAACCTTCTGTCACAAGAACAAACTTGATTCCTGACACATGAGGGCGAAAACAACACTATACAGACATATGACATCATCTTACTGGACTCTTAACCCAGGACAGTTACTTACATAATCTATTTCACCTTTGGGATATAATCTGGACTCTTTAATTGCCCAAAGCTTAAACTAAACAAATTATTTTCAAAGACTTCCCTTGGGTATGATAAATCTTTGTGCCCTTTTCTGTTCTAGAAACATGATATCTTTAAATGTTTAACTTGCATTTGTTGAACTATGGGGATGTGGGTGAATATGTGCATTCCACAGTATAAGTGTGGAAACAAGAGGACCATTTGCAAAAGCTGACTCTCTCCTTCCACCATATGGGTCTCAAAGATTCAACTCAGATTGTCATACTTTGTGGCATGTACCTTTAACCACTGAGTCATCTCACTGGCCCCCAAACTTTATTATTCTCACAGTAATTTGACTTACGTATGTTGAGACGTTTTATGTGTCTTTAATTAATGCAGTGCAATATTTATCCCTTGTGAATTAGTGCTTCTCAGATGCTCACCTTTAATTAAAAATTTGTATTTTTGTAATAAAACCATCACCAAGAACATAGATACCATGTGTTTTATGTTTTATTTTCTCCTCTTGTCCTGGCTTAATTTGAAATAAGCAAAAGAGTTGAGACCTCAGGGTGACATGATTGGATGCAGGATGGAAAGTACTCAGCAAATTTCAGTGGTCAGATTCAGAATATCCCCTCTTTTCCTGTACACAAAATTTCTGATAAAACGCAATGCCAGTGGAGAAAAGCAGCTAGGTTGGGGACAGTGGGGACATTCTTCCCTCTATGACAGTGGTGGTATTCTTTAGGCAAAGAATCACATAAGTGAGTATTGTTACAAATGCACATGTCTATTGGAGTGGGTGTTGCAGGCTGTTTGTGGGCCTCAGAGTGCAGGTAGGGCTCGTTAGCATACGGTATTTGGTATTTGGGTCTATATCAATGATGTCTTCTTCCTAAAGTAATTTAACGGAAAAGCAAGAAAGGAAACCATAATTCTTGCACAGGACTGTATCCTGTATGCTCCCTTCATGGAGCATATATTTCTCTATGAGCTTATGGGGGAAGAAAGCGGGATTCTTTCAGATACTTGTAGCTCTGTATATTTCACAACCTGAGCAAGAAACATAGCAGAAGGGTGTTTACCTCACTGTGGTGACAGTCCATGGTCTTACTTCACATTTTCTATATAAAGCCAACATCGTATGAGAAAACTACAGATTAAAGTCCATTACTTCTGGCATATGGCAGGGTAAATAATAAAAAGGAGAGACAGTCACGCTATAATTGAAATGTAACTGTGAGACACTCTGTAAGCTACAAGCTTAGCTTCTTTACTAACACCCCCCCGCCCTGTAATAGAAAAGTAACCAGAAGTCACAAGGCTATGTGGAAAATCCCAGAGACCACAAAGGTCATGTCAACATCTCTTGGTATGTGAGATAACGTCTGTGGGTTAAACATTCCACAGGAAGAGCCCCTAATATCCCGTCTATAGAATTGTAGGTTAAACAGTCCTCCAATCTCCCATTTATAGGATTGTAGGTTAAACAGTCCCCTAACATCCCGTCTATAGGATTGTAGGTTAAACAGTCCCCCAATCTCCTGTTTATAGAATTGTGGGTTAAACATTCAGTTAAGTCAACATCTTGTGAACTGCAAAATAATGTGTGTGGTATTTCTGGAAAAATTGTCTTCTCTGTAACCCTGGTCTGTAAGCCAAAAGCCAATCCAAATGTGACAAATACCCTGTATGTTAATCTATATGTTAATGTATAATTATCCTGTGAATTCCTACTATAAAAACCTGGCCTGGCAGAGGTCAGACGTGCTTAGCTTCCTGAGGCTAAGTCACCCACTTGCACAAGTGAAATAAACCTCGTGCTTGTGCTTTTTGCATCTGACGGTCTGGATTCTTGGGACTGGGGCTCCCCGACGTTAGGCGCTCAGGTGGCCCATTGGGGTTCAAGTCCCCGGGCTGAGACAGTACAGATATTTTTACTAAAACATCGCTTAAAAAAAAAAATCTGTGACCTCAGGGTAGTATGTTATTTAGACTACAGACAAAAGTTCCTTCTAATTTCCATCTACTCTGTGGCAGCCTGTACCCATAACATTCCTTCCAGTTCAACTTCACCCAACTGTAAAAATAGAATTTGTGATACAAACTGAAGTCCTCCATTCCTGATTAAAGCCTTCTGGTGGCTAGCTCTTGTGTTTAAACTTGAAGGTCATTCTGGTACTGGACTCTTCTAGGAAGCAGCCTGAGGCCCAAGCTGACAAGGTAACATCGGTACTCCACTTCTGCGGACAGACACTTGTGGTCAAGTTCATTCTTGCAAAAGAGAGATAAACGGGGCCAGTTCAGATTTGTGTCAGGAAAGACTCTTATTTACACTCTCATATGTATGCATTGACAGTGCTAGAAATAAAATCCAAAGCTCAAGGGCCCCATAAATACCATATAAAGAACACAAGGACACAAGGCAGATTTTGCTTTTGAAAAAGGGTGTATTATGTGGTCAGTTAGATCTAGTAAGTACACTGGACCCAGAAGCTTAGTAAGCTTTTATACCTAACACAAGAGTGGAAGTCTTTTCTGCATTGGCTGGAGTCCGACCTAAGTCTTTCTGAGTTAGCTAGTTTAAAAGAATCTGAACAAAGGAAGAACTCCAGTGCCCTAGGCCATTGGGTTCAGGAACACAGCAGAGCATTTCCTCAAACAAAATCTTATGGTGTGTCATGGTTTTCAAAAACCAAGTTCCAAGTTTTATCAGTTTTGAAAGAAAAGACTGTTATTTAATGTTTCTTACAACAGGAAATGCATATGTTCAAAATTATGGGATGAATAGCCCTGCATGTGAAAATCTGTCTTAAGTTACATAACAGCTCATCTGTCAACCAGGATAAGGATTTAGCCTGTTCCCACCCTCTAGGGATGTGCTCTTCATCCCCCTAAAATAACCCTGACAAAGAAATAAGAGCTCTTGAGCAGCTCCCGAGCCTGAGCCGGCTCCCATTCTGTGAAGGGTGTATGCCTTTCCTCTTCCTTTTTAATAAATGAATGCTTACACTACTGATTCTCCTTGTCTTCTCCAGCTCTTTGTGTGAGATACAACAAACCTGAAGATCCAATCAAGGGCTTCCCCTGAGAGACATTCCTGTTAATCCTAGTTGGTCATTAGGTAGGATTTTTCCTATGTCATTATCCCTACTGTGTCAACTGGCTTTCTTTTAATTTAAGATTCTATATTAGTTACTTTTCTTAAGCAACCTAAATGTGATTCTAAACAAAAAAAAACACAATCAGTTTATTGGTTTACTGTATTTCTATTTTTGGATATTGAATTAATATATGTATCGTACAAGTTGAAGCTCTAGAGAACCCAACAAAGAAGAGATGGGATAATGTTTGAAAATTCATTCCTCTGTAATTTAATGTTTAGTGAAAATAAACCATACACAATGCTAAACAAGAAGAGGAGACTGTCTATAACAGAAGTGAAATTGTGCCTTTATGTAAACAGAATGTATTTCCTCCATTTCCAGAATACTTTCTTCTCTGAAAAGAGATAAAGAGACCAAAAATATATGTGCTAAAAACTTCTGCTTGATTTTTTCTCAAGATATTCATTTCTATTCAAAGTCTTTTCCAGATAATTTGACAAAGCATAGCTTTTAATTGTACATAGTATGACCATACACAGTGGAAGCCCAAAGGAATGTTTTGGAAAACCTTTTGATTATACTTATTAAGTAAGAAAATATAGGCAAGTAGAAGTGTTTACAGTAAAATGCTTTATTTCTGATTTATGAACTTCTTTACATCTACTCTATCTTTTTCTCCAAAGTAATAATATAGGACATAAACTAGAACAAAAAAGACAAAAACATAAACAAAGTAAGGGGAATATATCTTGCTTCCATTTGTGTCAAAATAGCAATAAACTGGGAAAATGTATTCAGTGAAGGTGTTATTTGGATTTTATTTATAAAGGCTAGAATCTCTGGCCTAATATTCATTAGTTTTGTCCTTGTTGCCTGGTTACAAATTTATAATTTTTACTCTCTTGATATTGATGTCTCTGATGGAGAGAGCAGCGACCAAAGGACTGATGAAAACACTTTAAATCTCTATTCATAAATGCTGTTAACATTTTGTGTATATGGCTGGTGGTGTTGATTATAATGATCAGGAAAAGAAATGGTCATAGAAAAAAAAAGAAATCATTGATAGCCAGAATCAACAATGACCTAAGACGATCTGCAGCTGTGCTGTTAGTGAAGTATGTGGTTTTTAAAAATACATTTATCTTAGGCAATTGGGATTTGTATATAAAATGTTACTGAGCTAGATTAATCATTTTCTCCAATATTTTAAAGATATTTGAGGTTCGTTCCTTATATTATTAAAATATCTCTTGCTCAATCATAATCAGAAGTAGACTCTATTGTAAATTATGATCCATGGCAGTCTAGAGTTTTGCAGAAAAGAACTTTAGAAGTTACTGTGTATAGTGAGCTAGGTGAGGAGGGGCTTTGGTACCAGGGTTGCATTTACCAGATCTTTTCTATAGCAGCTTTTTCTTCTTTCATGTGTTTAATAATAATGTTTGAGGTGCTGAGAACTGAACCCAAGGACTTTCATATACTAAGTACCTTTGAGTTCTCTAAAGGAACTTAACAAATATTAAAAAAGAGATTTATTTGATTGGTTGACAGGATTGGACTGGGTAGTCCAATGTCTGTCCATACACATTAAAGGTCGAAAGCCCAGTATCTGCTCAATGTACAATCCTGGATGCCTCTGTAGTCCCAAGCTGGCCTGGAGAATTCCTGGAAAGCTGCTGGTCCTAGATTCATGCAGTAAGACTGAAGAAGCTGGATTCTGATGTCAGTAGAGATGTTAGGAGCAGCAATAGTCGCTAGGTAGATCCAGAAATGCTCACCAGTGGAGAGGAAAAGTGGGCAGCGAGAAGTAACTACGTACTTCCCTCCAACGCTTTCACATCTAGGCTGTCACTAGAAGGTGCTGACAACTTTCAGTAACCTTGTTCAGTTGTTCCTTCAAGGAGGTGTTCGGAGAGACCACCTAGAAGGTATATCTCTTAGTTGCTCCCAAATCCAATCAAGTTCACAACCAATATCAGTAATCACACTAGGAATATATTTGGAGCCTGAACAGAAGTCCCTCCCTAACATTTGAGTATAATTGATATTTGAAACAAGAATAGTATTAAAATATATATATATTTTAAAACCAAAAGATTTCTTTACAGAGTTTTGCCAAGAATCACCTGCTGAGCAAGTAAATACTATTCCAAATGTCATATGAAGGGTGTGTAAAGGATTTAAAATTAAAATTGTGTTTCTGTAGCTGCATATGGAAGCCAATCAGAGAACAGGCATCATCATAACTTGAAAGGCTGGATTTCAGAGATGTGGGGGCAGTCTGGTCATGAGTGCTTTTGGATTCTTGGTAGTCTTCCACAGTTACATTATAATTTCTATCTCCTAGATAAACTTTATTTCTGGAAACTTAAGCTACAACTTGAGAGGCAACACTTAGACCAACAATTCTCAAGTACTAGCCAGAACAAGTCAGCATCAGGAGAACTTGAAAGAAATGCAGATGCTTTGTCCCATCTTGGATCCACAAGGTCAAAAACTCTGAAAGTACTAGAAAGTCTGCTTTTAATAGGGAAAGCAGGTGGTGTGACATCTTAATCACTTGTGTTATAGAATGAGGTTTCCTTAACCTCAGCACCTGACAATTGGGATGGATTATGGGAGTCTAAGCTGTATCCATTACATACTTGTAATGCCCA
This sequence comes from Eospalax fontanierii, assembly GCA_035773235.1. Taxonomy (NCBI): domain Eukaryota; kingdom Metazoa; phylum Chordata; class Mammalia; order Rodentia; family Spalacidae; genus Eospalax; species Eospalax fontanierii. The sequence goes on along the minus strand of CM069547.1, from coordinate 43,535,364 downwards.
TCCAAGTTCAGACAGTTGACAATATCCCCAGATGTTGTAACAGTGTGAGACACAGAGAAATGCCACATAGTGATGCTTGAATTAGGAGTACTTTATTAATAGCCAGTGGTCAGAGAAGGCTAATGCCAAAAGAACTCTCAACCCTGAGGACAAGAAAAGTGGGGTTAATAAAGCTTAAAACCACAATTACATCACATCAGGAGCAAAACCAATAAGCATAGTTACATTAGATCACCACAGTCACACCAGACCAAGGGCAGTTCAGTTCACAAAGAGGTTTTTATGTAACAACAAGTTTTCGTTAGGAAATAACAAGTTTCTCAGAATGGCAGAAACAGTGGGCTCCATGGAGATGCAGGCACAGCTAGGTGGGAGGATGCTACCCGGACGTGTTACCTGGCTACTTGTAAGGTTTTCAGTGTATTCCCTGAAACTGCTTGCATGAGACAGTCTGCCTGGCTGTCTGCAGTAGGAATGGCAGGGCCAAAACACAGGGTAAAGCAAAAATCAGCTACAACAAAGTGGAGTTATTTTTGCCATTTCAGTTGCAAATGGATCTCAAGGTAAAACTCATCCTCGGGTTTGGAATCACTGTTCTAGAACAAAACCAAAAAGCTAAATTTTACATGGAGTTTGTTAAAATTAAGACTTCTGTGTCCAAGCACTGTAGTATTCGATTCTGTATTCTAAGTACTGAAACAACCCAACCCGGTAGTCTGTGTCCTTAAAAGGGACTTCCGGGTACTGAATGGGTAATGAGCGATATTCTGAGATAATGCTTCCCAAATTTTAATTTTCATTTTTTGATTTTTGATTCCAGTGGGTTACTATCTTTCAACAACTATTTGGAGTCGATAATTTTCTCTCTGGAATGAACATGAAAATTCCATGGAGAAACTGGTAAAACTACTGATATTCAGACCCTGCCTTGGAACCTTTGGGTATGGGTCTCTGGACCATGAAGATGACTCAAATTTTATGGAACATAGAAATCTTATGAAGAACTTTAAAAAGTGTGAAGACTTGCTTCTGTGTCTCATTCCAGTGTATCTGAATTTGTGTGAAGTTCTGTTTTCAGGAGTCTTTAATGTGTAAGCAGACATGGACACTAACTTTAAAACATCCCAGCAGGTTTTCGATGGTCCACTGTACAAAAGGGTTCACATATTGCTGTGAGTCGTTCCAAGCCTAAATGAAGGCAGCTAATGAAGGCGCACTCATACACATACAAGCAGCACCAAATTGGTATACAATTTAAAAATAACAATAAAAGAAAGCACAAGATTTGGGGAGGGAAAAGTGCGGGAGAAGAAAAATTGGGAAAGTTGGAGAGGAGTGGGGGGATGGCAGATTGCTTCCAAGCACATTATCTACATCTAAGAAGATTAAATGAAATATCTAATGAAAATATAATACATCTCCTTAAAAGCCTACATTCCTTGTACACATTGATTTTATGCCAATAAGGGTTTGAGTCCAAGCTCTAATCACGTCTATCAAATTCTAAATATATATACATATTTGTGATGTACATTATGTATATATATGTGAACAAGGTTAATAAGTGAAAATGTGTGCAAAGCTTCTTGCCTCAATAAAGCTCTTTGAAATGCAAAATGTTGTAATGAAATATACCCACATCATCCTCAATGTTGCTAAAAATACAGCACAGAGCAAAAATGAGCCAGTACATGGACTGGACTCTAAGCGGAGGTGAGCAGAACACACTCACGCATCCAACTGTCCTTCTTTGCCCAAGAAGAATTTTCTTTTCTGAAGAAGCTGGAGAGGCTTCTACACCTTGCTGTCGCCTTCAGGTTTTATGACACTGCTTCATAAGTCAAGTTAGTAAGTATGATTTGAAGCTCCAGCTGCCTTGGCTGTAACACAGCCTGATGCCTGGGAACAACCAGCGCTCATCTCAGCCTTGAAAATGTATATTGTAGAGCCTGCTTTAAGCTTTAAGAGCAGCAGTTATTTGGATGCTGCATATTTAGACAGTTCTTAGATGCTGGGGTTGCATACCATGAGGTCTCGTCAGGATATGGGGGATGGTTACAAGCCATCAATATCTTTTAAAGAATCCCAAGCGATTCTAAAACATCGCATAATTTGAGAACCACTGTAATAGGATTTTAGCTACCTGAACCTTCCAGTTTGTCATGAATTCTTTGAGGGGAAGGGCTGGATTTTGCTTAACTGCTTTATGTAACCCATAATTTTATTTTTTTGAGACAGAGTCTCACTACATAGTTCTGGCTGACCTGTAACTCACTATGTAGACCAGACTGGCCTTAAACACACAGAGATCCACCTGTCTCTGCCTCCCAAGTGCTGGGATTAAAGACATGCACCAGCATGTCTGGCTTACTACAAAAATTTTAAAAGAGCATCTTATGCTTTGTTAGCAGGTACTCTTTAATTGATTAACTCAACTGGTAATGTGAACAAATCAATCTAACACAATTTTTTCATTTGCTGGTGTGAAACACAGGATGTGCATAAAAACCTAGCAGAGGTAAGTTTCGTCAGAGACAAGGAAAGAAGTAGATTTATTTAATCCACCTGTGTATTTCCTCATGTCAGTATACATTGTGTGTATTATTGTAAATGTATACTTATATTTGCCTGTATGCATACACAAGAAAGAATAATAAAGACTTTTATTTTTAAAAATTTATAATCCATACTATCATAATGAGAATAACCATTTTCAATGAGGATATCCTATAATTCCATGGTTTCCCTATACATTTGTACACAATATCAACTCTTCTCATCAAATTTTCACCTAAAGTTTAAAAGTCAGTACTATTAAAAAAAATTTTAAAGCACGTTTAATATTTGAATGCCTTTTCTAACATTGTTTATTGTTATTATTGTTGTTTCTGTGTGCATGCATACCTTCTTCTCTGTGGATGCTGTTATACACATGGTACAGTGCTCTTGTGGGGGTCAGAGGATAATATTGGGTGCTGGTCTTCACCTTGATTGTGACAAGTTTCTTTATTATTTTTCCACTGCAGAAATCAGTCTGGTTATCCGGCAAACTTGCTGGCATTCTTCTCTCTCTGCCTCCCGAAGCACTGGGGTTATAAACACTTGTGCGATGCATCTGGAGTTCACATGAGTTCTGGGCATATGAACTCTGATCTTCACCATTGTGTGCCGGATGCTTTTGCCCTCTGAGCAATATGCCCAGTCCCTTAACATATTATCTTTAAACAATCATTCCAAAATACATCATTAGTATTTGTTTCAGTGTTTAAATTTTTACATTTGTAGGTTTTCTCCATTTTGATATTTACAGAGTTATCCCCTTCTCTCATCTGGTGAGCAACTGTATTGTTTCTTCAGAATAGTAATTCTACTAAATGGATTGGAGTCAATCATTCTCCAAACATTTATTTATTTACTTATTTGTTTATTCATTCCCTTATTCATTTATTTTGACAGTTCATTCATGTAGACAATATATATATATATATATATATATATATATATATATATATATAATGTTCACCTTCAATTATTCTTTTATCCTCTCCTTGGGACCGGACCCTGTCTCCTTCCCAATTAGTCTCCCTCCCACTTTCATGTCTTTTCTTTTGGTTTCCTATTTGTACTCTCAGTCAGAAGTAAAGGCATCAAATAAAATTGATTCTAAAAGTATCCTTTGAAATTATTTTTCTTTTATATTCATTTCCAGTAATTTCTTATATTTGTTTGGGGGTATGTTCATTAATTCTAATGTTTCTCCTTAAAACTGTTGAAGACTCCAGTCCTTACTAGGTTGACGCACTAGTTACATCCAGTCTTTTCTCTTAGATACTAATGAAAAGGAGATTGACAGATTTTTTTCTCTTAAACAAGAAGTAGCTGTGTGTCCAGAACCTGAAACACTGCAGGTCAGATTTCCCTTATAGGCCATTTGATTTGGGGATCACCAATTGAATTATTGGTTTCTATTGCTTCCTGACTGGATTTGCCAGTCTTCATATAATACTAAGCATTCACAAGTGAAGATTCTGGTAAGCCCAGGCTCCATCTTACTTTTTATAACATTGCTTACTTATGAAATAAATGGTTTGAACCCAGTCAGTTGTCTTTTAGTCTTGCTTAAGTAAATAAAATTGCCTTTTCAGAAAAAATCTATTAAAAGGCTTAATGTGTGACATATTTCAAAGGGCACTGTTTTGACTGAGCGGTGAAGTCCCACAGTCTACTTGAGGCCGCTTCTTCTGCAGTGGGCACCTTCTAAGAAGAAGAACACAACCAGAAAACCATCAGACTAGCGTCTGTCTTCTTTGCTATCAGCTGTCACACTGTTAATTTGTGTTGCTAATATGAGTGACTGCAGAAAAGTAAAGAAATACCAAATAGAGAATTTATGCAGATGCCTCTGTAGAAAAAAGTAGAGAGTGTGAGTACAGAGAAACATCCAATCACACATGCAGGTTTCAGTAAAGATATGAATTTTCTATATATTCTAGAAATATAACAGAAACTCCTCCATGCACTGAAGGAAATTATGCCCTTTCAAATATTAAATGTCATCCATAGAAATGCCAGGCACCATTAAATATGGAGAGAGAAAATTGGAAGGGATTGCAGTTTTATTATTCTCTTTTTTTTTGCAAGTCACTTTTGCAAGCATCTTACTTGAAAAGAAAGCACTGTACCTCCATGAAGAGGAATAACCCTCTGCAGCTGTTGTAGAGATATGACAGGCTGGATTCTGTGTTGATTGAAGTGTGGGATTTTAGTGTTTACTATGGGTTGATTTGTTTGTTCTTTGGACTGGACTGTGTGGTTTACGGCTTTATGTAAGAATGTTCTAGTTCTCTGAGTATTGTCCAGAAAGCTGCAGCGTAAAATGGAGTTGAAAACTCTGGTCAGAAATAAACAGCTTGCTGAGATTTCTACTAGAACCAATGCAAAAATGTTTTCTGATGAGATTTCCAATCATAGCATCATGGGAGTCACATAGAAACAAACTGATGTGGTTATTAAAAGCATCTGCTAGATGCAGTTCACTCTTTCCAGTGGAGGAGGTAGAAGAGAAGAGGCTTGGCCCTTATTGTTTACTGCTGGTCATGAGAATTAATAACGGATACTCTAAGAATACATTATTTATCAGACCTGATCCTCAACCACGCAAATCTACTGAGGTCACTAAAGCTATCTTTTATTTAGAATGTAGTGCCAAAGAACTTGAAAACAGAAAAAAACAAAGCCAGTTAATTGGATTTCTGAACAGAAAAGATATGTCTCTTTTCTGAGATAAAGGTTTTCCTGGCCAAAGCATCAGTAAGACTTTCTTTTTTCTAGGAAGTAACTAGGAATAAAAAAGTGTCTTATTGGGGGATGTTGAGATGGCTCAACAGGTAGGTAAAGGAACCCACATAAAGGTGGAAAAAGAGAATCAACTCCAGAAATGTGTCCTTTGATTTCAACATGTATGCTGTTGTAGGTATGCATACATATGTGTCAAATATTCATGAATACTGACACAATAAATAAATACCAAAGAAAATATTTTTTAAAGTTTCAGTGGCTTAGAATATTACTGTTTGAAATTGATAAATAATGTCAATTTTTGACATTTGATACAACAAGCATATTATATAAATTCTAAATGAACTAATACCTAACATTTAGGACTTCCATGTTAATGTAGATAAGTGGAATATTTAGAAAACCTGAATTTTAATCCTTGCTTTCTTCCTCTGTCTCTGTCAGCAAATTTCAGCTGACAGGTTTGTGGTTAGAATCCTAATAGAGCTAGCTTGAACTCCTAGCCTGTGAACCGATGAAACCCTCAAATCTATTTGTCTTAAACGGAGACTTTTGTAATAATTTTCAGATAAAGAATTTTAAAAAGTATTTGTTTCCTTTTCTAAATTTATAATAATCAACCTGATTTTAAGATTTTTGCTGTTAGTTGATCAATGTCTAGGTTTCCTTTTCATTGTAACTCATTGCCTGAGTTATACAAGATATACGTTTCTCCCTTTTGGGGTTTAGACTTTGAGACTGAAGTCCTCTGGACCAGGCTGTAACCTAAATAAACCTGCTTCTCTCATCTCCTGGAGTCATATGATCTGTCCCACAACGGTGTATCAAGAATCAACGTATAATTTAATGTCAAATTAGGAAACTTTTCTTTCTTTTGAACATGCCTGTTTTATTTATTATCTGATGTGGGAGATATTTTGGTATCAGAAATGATAGGTCAAATTAGGTGGTTTCTCCACTTTTTGCTTTGTCATAAACATTCAGTTGTACTATACTTTTCATTTAGATCTTTTTCAGCCATCACTAGAGTCATGTAAACTTGAGGGCAGATCGTTTATATAGCTGTCCATGTATTCAATTTACATTGGATAAACTTACAGGATAGAGTCTGTGTAGTCCAACAATGGCTGCACCACTCTGGGGAGGCTGAGAATCCTGGATCTGCTCAGTCCCCTAGGCTGGACATCTCAGGAGTTCCAAACTGGTGCTGTAAGCCTGATGGATTCTGGGAGATCCTGTAGTTTTCAGTCTACATTGTAATACAAAGAAGCTAGTCACAGCACCAAGAGGAACTCACCAGAGAGAGAAGGAAAGTGTCAAAATGCAAATTCCCTCATGCCTTGGCCTTTTACAAGGCTGCCAGCAGAAGGTAACACACACACACACACACACACACACACACACACACACACGCACACGTAGGTTGGCTCTTCAGCTCCACATGGTTCCAGATCCAATCAAGCTGAAAGTCAAGACTAAGCATCACATGCATCATTTATTTTTCTTAAGCTGGAATAAAGGATTTTTGAATGGTTCATCTTGAAAAGAAAAAGATAACTAAGGAGAAATATTTACTCTGATTTGAACATTACATACTATGCACATATATTGAAAAATCACATGGTGTCTACATAAACATGTATATTTTTTCCGTATCTTTTCAAAATAAATCCCATCATTGAACAGATCTATTATTCTTTGTTAGCCTGTTATATTCTCTTATTTTTAGCATATGTCTCCATGATATGAGGTGTTCCTGAGGAAGCTAGAGACTGAGGTGCATGGTTTCACTGACTCCTTTTTACCCACTGAGAAGTGCTGGTGGCTGGTTGCATGAAGAAATGTTTAAGACAGTCATTCTTAGCTTCTAGGTCAAACTCAGGGAATCAGTATCTTATCAGTTACTAGCTGAGCCTACTAGTGGGTAGGCTCTTGTAGAGCTGTAAAATGTAACCTTATGGAAGAGAGAAGTGTGATCATAGGAAAATTCAGGCTACATTTTTCCAGATTGTAAGTATGCTTAGTAATATAACATCTATTGGGCTACAAAAAAATGTGTGAGTATATCACTAACTATTAAAGGTTTCTATTCTTGGCTTGGTTAATTTATTGTTTGGTCCTTTTACTATTATAGAACCTACTTTATCATTGAAACACAATAAGATGAAAACTCATTATTGATGAACAGGATGCTTCTTTTGTGCTTAATTATAGTTATACAATATGTTGAACAGAGAACAAGTGATGTTTGCTAAAATGGGCTCAGGGTCATACATTTATTAGGCTTCTAGTTTATGACTTTTTTCTTGAAGAAATTTAGCGATTTCATTGTGCTGAACTAGGTGTGGGAGGGGAGGGGAGGAAGGGATTTGAAATATTCTGAATGTGGAATGTATACAGTCAAAAATGAACTTTCTTTCCTTTAGGCTTAGATATGTTTGAACACATATCCACTGATGGGGCAGACTAGGGACACTGCAGAACTTCTAAGGGATGAGTTCTCTGACAAAAGTATGATGTAAGGGATGGACCATTGAGTATAGCGCAGACATGATTCTGATCTGGCTTCTGTTTCCTGGAGCCTCTCAGTACAGGAATAAGTCATGCCAGAATGTTTCACTAACGCACTTAATTGTTCTAAATGCTACTTTTCTCCCACCATGATGAACTGTAGCAAAATAAATCTCTCTTCCCTTAAGTTGTCAGAGTGAAAGGAAATGTAGCTCATACAGTATTGTCATACTTTAAAATGTAGTATGCATTTTCTTAATAACAGAAAAATTATTATTAAGATTTAATTGAAAAATTGATGCGTATAGAACAATTAAATAGTAAATACACGGTATCTGTCTTCCTTATTTCAAAACTTTTTTCCTATTTCTTCAGCCTGAGATATTCTCACTCTGAACAGTTATAAAACTTTGCTAATGGAACATCCACTCATCCTTTATATACTTAGCAAAACTACATTATTTCATTTTCATCATAAGAGTCATTATGACTCAATTTTTTTGTTATTTATTTACTTATTTCTTTTTGTTGGTGTGTGTGTGTGTGTGTGTGTGTGTGTGTGTGTGTGTGTGTGTAAAGCATTTTATTCACTAGGTCATCTTGACAGTTCTCTTTTGCACCTAAAATATAAAGCCTACTGGAAAGAAAAAAAGTTCTGTTTTTCATTCCATATTGCATCCTCAGACCCAACAGAGTGTCAGACATTGAGTAAATGTCTAGAAAACCTTATTTTTAGCAAATGAATTCTTGGTATATTGGTCTGGTCATCATCAGCTGAAATGCTTAAGAAAAAGTCACAGACAGAGTTCATTTCTATCTGGGTCTCAGAGAACGTGAATGAAGCGAGTTAGTCCAAAGTATAAAGAAAGAGTGCAGGGATCTGTACTTGAGTGACAAGATATAATGTGGGAGATGCTGAAAACCTGGATTTTTTAATAGAGTAGGAGAACACATGCAAAACAGTAATTTCTTAATATCCATGCATAAACTGTGGTTAGACATTCCACAAATAATTAGTCAATGCCCAATTTGTGTTGAGGATGGCTCTCTATAGTAGGAATCTAATATTGAAAATAGTTTCTGTCCCTGGAGACAGAATATAAAGGGAAAAAATGATAGCCGGTATGTACTGAATGCCATTAATGAAAGAAATAAATGCAGACACACTACAGTCCTTAAGCCTAAATATGTCATATCCTGTCCCAATGTAGAGAAATTTTCTCAGCATAGGCCCGTATCCAGAGGAATTACAAGAAACTTAGAGAGAACTCAAAAACTCTTTGGTCAAACTGAAGAACAGTACATTAAATTATCCATTATATCACAGGAACAAGCAGATGGATGAACACAGTCACATCCTTCCATTGTAGGCATATTCCTGGGATCTTCTGTTTAATCGGTGTTTATTGTTTTATACACATTAATTTTGCAGTTTTCGGGGCTCTCATTGGATATTCATTTCCTCCAGCCTGAAATGTTATCACTATCTCCTGCCACTTTCTGTGACAGGCATTAAAGCCAGACCCTTCAGCTCCTATATTTAGGGAAAGCTGTGATATCAGATGCTAGGAAAAGGCTTGTATATGTGGTAGAGAAAACAAGGCAGTCTTGTCAGCACTATTGCTTTTCTAGGTCCAACAGGAAAGTGGTGACCTGGTAAATACAAAACCATCCTTCTTCAGAAATGTACTAGAACCCCCGGGTCACACACAGATTTAGGAAGGAGTGACAGGACAGTATGAGGTGGGAATGTCTCCTTAGAATCAATCTACCGATCTGTCCACAGGACAAATCAAAACTGAATTTATTATGTATAAAGGGCCGCAAACTCACAATGAATTCTCAGATTATTTTTCCAGACTCACATTCTTACTGACTATATTATATATTTCTTTGTATACTTCCTTTGCTTTCTTAAAAATATTATTAAATAATTAAGCATATAGAGGAAAACAGGCAGTAAAGATAATACCTACAAAGGTAAATCTCAGAAACTTTGCAGTGAGTCAATACACTAATTTGGAAACTAATCTATTGAGCACAACATACATACATATATATATATATATATGCATATATATGTATAGGTCAGTGTAAATTTTGAAAAGCTATAAGCCGACATTATGTCATTTATATCAATGTGTAATTTTTAATTTCAACATAAAAACCAAATATTTGATAAGAATTAATGTAGCACAATAAAAATCCTCGTTTCCTTTCTCTTTGCCTTAAATAATCCTGCCATGATTTTGCAATTTGTATTTTTTCTTTTATGATGTCTCATACATGTAGTGATCCACATGCAGTATAATGTTTCTATGATTTTAGTTGTTAAAGATTTATTTATTTGTTGTGGGGAGACATGCACATGATCAGAACGCGGAGGCAAGAGGACAACTTGAGGGAAACGAGTCTTCTCCACCGATCATGTAAGTTCCAGTGACTGAACTCAAGTCATCAATCTTAACTGCCTGTACCAACTTACCCATCTCATCAGCCGCATAGTTGGTATTTTATAAGACATAAGTATAATTGTAATTTCTAGTTCTAAAATATTAGACCAACTGAGTAGTGTATCCTTTTTCAGAGTTAATAAATGCATCTTTTTTCTAATATATGGCCATTTTTCTATAATCTTCTGAAATTAAATGTATCACTGCAGTAGATCCAATAGATGTTATTATCTATGACTGAGATTTTCTTGTAAGAGCTTCAGATATTAGTTGTAAGGAAGACTTAGCTTATCGTGTAGAGTAATTCACCTTAGATAATAATATCCAAAGTGAGTATCTGAGATGATACAGCCATGTTTTCACATCAGGACTAAGGATGCTGCTGCAGGATTCTTGATATATTTTCATATACATTCCACATGTGGGAAGTAAGTATTAGTGAAACTCCTTATTTTATAACTGATGAGAATCTTAATGACTTTAAGCCCCCTTCATGCACCAACATCTTCTGATTCAGTGGCTCAAATTCAGCTTCTGAGCCCTAAACAGATACTCATCCATTTGCTCATAATATTGATCAACTCATTAATACATCCTTTCATATAGGGAATGCATTTAAGCCTTTACAAAAATATCACGTCAACATATTAGTGCTCACCAGTTATTTCTGTCAAGTTTCTGTTCTTAATTTTTTAATATCAAAATAATTTTCACTTTCTTCTTTGTCCTCATTTCTAGTTTTATATTCAATATTGTTTCTTTTATGATAACTGGAGTAATTTTTACATTTGAAAATCTGACAATATTATTCCCCTTTTAGATGATACTTTTATTCTTCCCAAAGCTCTCGATTGCTCTATGACCCCTCTAGGCATATTTTTCTCTTTACTTTACATTATTCTTCATCTCTGATGTTTAGAGGAACTCACACTACTTGTTTCTTCAAATTTGTTTTATATTCTCTGATCTTTTCTATTTTATATTTCGCCAGCTCTTATTTGTCTTGCAAAATTGGTTTTTACAAGAAGTTGTACTACCTCAGATTTGAGTGAAGGTCAGCTGGCTGGTTTGGGGTTCTTTTGGTATCTTCTCAGGACTCTGAAACATCTCATACAATTAGGTGTTTTCATTAGCTATTTGCTTATCGTTCCCAGGGCAACCTGAAGGCAGGGCTGCTGTTTCATACAACCACGTCTGTGGTTTCTGAAACTAATAATGGTATTCAACATAACTTGTAAAACAACTGAGGAATCATGTTGCAAAGATATCTTACAGTTAGACCTGAGCTTGGAAGTCATCTATTCAGGCCTCTTTTCATCATCAATCAGAAAAAGTGTCATTTCTAAAGTTATAGATCCGTATATCAATGTTCTCTGATACTAAGATTGTCAAGGGAACCTCTCTGTCTCCAAAACATTATTTTTCATTGTTAATTCCTAAAATCCTGTCAGCCTAAACATAAGAGTACATAATCAAAATGAAAATAGAGACTAGCGAGTTATTGATGATTTCCCTTCACCTTCCCCACACCCAGTTGCAGGTGGAGGCATTATTATTGAAGACTGACGATAGCAGAACCCTTCCCCTTAGCAGGTCCCAGCACCCACATCAGATAAAACAACCATCTTCAACTCCAGTTCCATGTGATCTGATGCCCTCTTCTGACCTCCATGGTCATTGCATGACATGGGTGCCCTTACAAACATGCAGACAATACATTCATACTTGCAAAATAAAAATAATAAATAAAATTTAAAACTAAATAGAGTCATTGAAAATATAAAGAGGACTCTATGAATAAACAGAACAATTTTTTAAATGGCCCAAAGACCTTAACCTTACCAATGTTGATATAAACACCTGAACAATAAACATATGGAAAATATTTCATATCATATTCTTGTCATCAAGAGAAAAGCAAATTAAAGCTATGAGATACCATGGCACACTCATTAGAACAAGTGAAATCCAGTTGACTGTTTGACAACATCAAAGTCTCCCACAGATGGGGAGCAATAGGAACTTACATGCATTGCTGGTATGCATAGGAGACAGTTTACTCACTTTGGAAGAGACTTCATCAGTTTCTTACATAACGAAACATGTTCTTACCATGCAAGCCTTTGGTAGTCAACAAAGGAATTCAAAACCTGGGTTCACACGAACACCTACACATGAATGCTTATAACAGCTTCATTACTGTTTCAAGATATCAGGACACCAACAAATAGCGCTAAGAATGTGTTGAAGAAGGAGAAGAATTAATCCCTGCTCTCAGGAGACAGATTCAGGCAGAACTCCTTAAGATCTGAGGTAGAGGCCAGCCTGGACCACACAGTAACTTCCAGGTAGGCTGGAACTAGGGAGAGTATCAAACAAAAGAAAAAGAGAGAAAGAAAAAAAGAAAGAAGGAGAAGCTTCAGGTACCTGTGCGTCTCTGGCCTCTCTTGTGTCTCATCCTCTGTGGAATCACCGTTTTCTCTTTGTGTATGTTCACTATAATTTATGACAACCATTTCACTTATATATATAGTATCTAATTTTATACAGAAATTAATTTTTATTAGCATACAAACTAGCAGGCTTCCTTTATGACATTTTCGCACTGAGTATTGATTGTTCCTCTCTTCCTGTTCACTCTTCTTCCCATCACTCTGCCTCAGATCCCTGCTGATACCCTTCTACTCAAGCATTTCCTCTTCCACTTTCATACTAACTGTGTTCAATGACTACCCCCATTTCTCTCCTATCAAGACTAAGTTTCCTCTATGATGAGCCTTTGTCTAATTTTCTGGTCTCTATACATAATCCTGCAGAAACACACACACACACACACACATACACACACACACAATTACAAACTTGAATCTGCATTTGAGAGAGCATATGTGTTTTATTTTTGTTGTTGTTTTCTCTGAGTCTGTGCTGCCTCACTTAATTCAATATTTTTCAGTTACTTACATTTTCTACAAATTTGAATGTTCTTTATGGTTGAATATAATTCTTCTATGTATATATGTATATGTACTACATTTTCAGTATTCTTTCATCTGTTGATGGACATCAAAACTGACACCATAACCTTATTATTAATAGAACAGCAATAAACATGAATGTGTGGGAGATTAACTGGGTAAAATATTTCTCATGCAAGCTTTAGGACTTTAGTTCCATTCTAAGAACCCCAGTGAAGTTGGACAAGGTAATGAGATGGAGGGAAAGAAAATAGAATCCTCAGAAGGTTGGGGCCAATTTTCTTGACATACATAACAACGAACCCTAATTCACAAATGGTGGGAAGTGAGGACCAAGATCCAAGGTTTTCCTCTGAATCCATATACTCACAGTGACATGTTCACACAGATATACACACATACAAACACACACACACACACACACACACACACACAGATTTCTTTTTAAACTTTAAAATATGAACAGGAATCTGAAAGTATTTCTGTGGCAGAATGTACTATTCTTTTTGTATATACACAGAAATGTAGGGATCTTCTGGTAGTTCTAGTTTTGTTTTTTTGAGAAGTCTCTAGACTGATTTCCATTGTGGCTGAATCAGTTTACACTCCCATCAACAGTGTTTGTGTTGGTGATTTTTACCTCTCTATTGTGCATTTTTTATGTTTTAAAACTTAAAATAGTGTGTGCACCAGAAAAATCAGGGAAGCTTTAGCTTTAAGGATAAAAGGACCAAGGGAAACCATGATAAGGTCAGTATAGATTGCATAGCTGAGATGTAGAACAGACAATAGAGCAGAAAGGTAGGGAGGAACTGAAATGTACCAAACACTAAAGTAGAACACACACATACACACATACACACACACACACACACCATCCTATTAAGTTCACCTGTTTAGATTCCTACACAGACAGCATTAAAGAAATATGAGAGAAATACAATGATTCACACAAAACAGGTAAAAGAACTGAAGTTCTTGGCTGTTGGAAGCATAACCCATCATTCCAGATGTATTTTGGTGTTTGTGGAAAATAAGCCATTTTGTACAAAATAACCAGATATGGTCATTTTGTAATCATAGTGGGTCAAGTCCAAACTAGAAGACATCTCTGAAAACAACCCCCAAATAGGCATTTTCCAAGTCACAGAATGACCAAATGCTCCCTGATTCTCACTAATGATTGGCTGCTACTTTTAATTAACTTTAACAGTTCATTCTTTCTTCTGTCTAGGTGATCATTACTGACTTAAGCAATCCCACAATTAGGAATCCAGGACAGAACAACGTTGAGTTTCCTGAAACTTTCCTCAGAGCATATCCAAGGAAACTTAAATCAATAATTTGTCTTTTCTAAGTGTTAATTAGGATGCTTAAGAGTCCCTATGAAATACATTTTCCTTCATTGCAGCTCACAAAATATCCACCTTCTTCAACTATAGGTATGTTTTCAGCCATCTCTGGATGAAGGACATTGCCAGGTTATTTTCCTTCTTTAAAGATAATCAGCAATCAATAGAAGAAAAGATTATTTAAAAGTGAAAAAATGAAAGTGTAACAGAGAAAGGACAGAGGCAGAGACAAAGGAGCTCACAATCATGGAAGACTTCCCAATCCCTATTTGTTCAATTTTCTCTGTGCTGTTAATTAGACATTTTACATCTAAAGGCCATGACATATAACTATTTCAAACCTCAAGAAAATCACATAACTCCTTTTTAAGTGTTCTTTAGAAGAACAGATCTGACAAAATAAATATGCATGTACAGATACAAAGGGGTTTTATTTATACAATACAGACTGGGTTGTATGTCAGTGGCTCCCACCACACTGGAAAGAATGAGATCCCGGTAGCCATGCAGTCCACCAAGCTGGATGCCTCAGCACTTTCAGTCTTTCAAATAAAGGCCTGGAGGATCCATAGAGAGATGCAAGTCTTCAGTCCATGCGGAAGGCTGAAGAAGCGGAGTTCTGACGTCAGGAAAGAATGGCAGTGGAGTCAGTAAGAGGTAGAGGCTCGTAGTCGTAGGTTGAAAAGGCAGACAGGCGAAACAACTCTGCTTTGCCCTCAGAGTTCTTTGTATCTTGAAGGTGCCACCCATTCTGTGGAAGAGTCTACCCCTCCTAGTTAACCCTACCAGGAAAGACACTCACAACGATGTCTTATTTGATCTCAAATCCAGTCAAGTTGACAACCAAGATTAATCATTACAGATGAATAACAAAATTAAAATGTATTTCTTAATGATATAGGTTTTATTTATTTTTCTTTTGTTTAGAATGCTTTGACAACTTATAGAAATCGAACATGCTCACCACAAACATAATGCTCTTTAAAGCTCCATCGAAGGAAGATTTTCCAATTTTTTCTCTCTTATCTTTTATCTTTAAAAATCTCCTTAAAATGAATCTGTGAGTCCTTATTTACTGACACATGCTGTGTGGTTTAGACATTCCAGCAGGTCATTGAAGCTTTAGATCTTCACAGTAAAGAGAAGTAATGAGGACAGGGAAGATGAGACAAGTGTGGGCCAAAGCATGATAAAAGAGATTGGCACAGGCTCTAAGGTGCACTGGGCTCAGTTAATGGCCTCTTGTGCTTTGAACTCTCTGAATTCACTCTGTGACTTAACAATTCTGAATCTAAAGCCAAGAAGAATGCTGAGAAAACCTATGACCAAGGAAGAAAAAAACTCTCTTAATAATATACAAATAAATTAATATAAGGAGAGAAACATTGGAAAATTCCCTAGAAGATACATATAAAAAGAAAGGAGAAGAAAAATCGAATTTGATTTAAAAAAAAAATGTTACTATCCAGTGAGTCGAAGCACAATATCGTGACTTTGAAACTTTACTTCTAATTATTTGCTATTCTTTCATAAAGCAGTGGTTTCATTCTCTTCTCTTTGATCTCGGTCATGCTTTCTGTAACTATTTCAAAGGACAGATTGTGTCAGCCGTGGTGTTCTGTGACTTTTAATGTTAACAGAAAAATCTGTTTAGTGTAGGACTTCTCTGAGATAATTCACTTTGAGAATTCAATAGTTGAAATTCTGGAGGATCACAAAAATGACATTGCTCTCTGTAAGTATTCCAAATGTATGAAGTTCTTCTGAGGCCATCATCCTCAGTGACTTAATCTCTGTTTTCCCTCAGTATTTCATGCCACCTCCAAACATTATGTCACTAAGGACCAAGATCTTAGTTCCTAAATCCTTGTTGGCAGCCTCAAACCTCAAGGAATAGTGCCAAACCCCTCAGCTGCTCAGTACTTTTGAGTCTGAGTTCTAAAATGGAAATGAAAACTTTGACCTGATGCAGCAATTGACTGCAATTATATTAATCACTGAACACAGAATCATCACACTGAACCCAATAAACTTCTGACTGTGAGATGTTTAAGCAAGAACTCTTGTTCGTATGATGTTATATAGTACTATAGTACACAGCTTTAGATAGCTGAAACAGAGATATGTTGAGTATCTGTCCACAAGCTCATTCCTATATATACATAACAACTAAAAGTTGTTTCAAAGAAACAATTTTTTCCTGTTTTCTTCCCTGTCCTTGAGAATGGTTCCTTTGAAACTTATAATAAATAAATACATAAAAAATTAATTTCCAGGTAACAAGATGTCTCAGGCTCTGTGTATAAAAGCACCTCTGTGTAAGACTGATGACCAAGAGGTCAATCCCTATAGCATATGTAAAGGTTGAAAGAGAGTATGACTCCATAGAGTTGTATCTCTAACTTCTACACATGCACTGTGACAATCACTCCCCGTCACACAGCAAGCACACACACTATAAGAATAAAATTAAACATTGATTTTCAATAATCAATATATTTCATATTTGTTAAACAAATATAATAATGCCTAATGGTGTGTGTTACAAAAGCTCCCATAAGGTGAGATATTGAAATATTTTATGTCTTTGGCAGGGAATCACTATGTCAACAAGT
Organism: Eospalax fontanierii; assembly: GCA_035773235.1. NCBI lineage: Eukaryota > Metazoa > Chordata > Mammalia > Rodentia > Spalacidae > Eospalax > Eospalax fontanierii. The sequence goes on along the minus strand of CM069547.1, from coordinate 43,518,160 downwards.
TATTATTGCTAACAGAAATAATAGTAGGTAATATTTAACATTGTTTATTGTTTTGCCCAATGTGATAGTCCCTGTAATGATATTTACTGATCCTCAACTACTTATATTTCAGTCCTGTGTATAATTCACTCTCCTTCAAAGAGGGCTGGTTATTCTTTCTTGACTTCTAAAGATTAATATGACTAAAATTATGAATTATAATTCCCATCATCAGGCTGGCAGCACATTATCTTTCTGGCTTTGGTTTCTGGCTTTAATCGACAACTTGACACAATCTAAAGTCATTTGAAAAGTCTCAAAAAGAAGTTGCTTATGTCTCGTTGGTTTGGGCATGTCTGAGGTTGTTTTCATTGCATTCATTGAAAGACCCAGAATAAAAGTGGGCAGTGCCATTTTCAGGTAATTGGTCAAAATCTCTACAAAAAATGTTATAGACTGCCAATCAGAAGTCACCACACAAAAAGGAAAAGCAAGGTAGATGTTATGTGTGGGCTGACTTCCCAACTCTAGGTTGGTGACTTCCGAGAAGCAGTATTGATTCATTCTAGTATTAAGCTTTTATAGACAAGTACAAGGTGTGCAAAGGACAGCTTCAAAAATATCCAACCCCCCAATCCCCATCTGAGCCCATAGAAGCAGATGTTTGCATTTTAGCAACTGCCTCTGTTCCCAATTGAGACATCCTGGTATTATATTCAATCTTACAGACCACAAGAAAGTGTCAAGCACAGAGTTCCCTTTAAGTTTAGCTTACTCAGAAACAGGATGTCACTGCTGGCAGATGGAGTCTTTATGGTCTGGTTTAGAGACCATTATCACGTCACAGACACAGATGAGAACATTAACAATGGTTATTTGCTTAAGATGTTTTGCATAAGATTAGATACTCTTCTTTTACACAAGATGTTTGCATAAGATTAGATACCATCAAATAGGGGTCTTATGTGTTTCCCAGGGTCTGGTGGGAGGCAGGGAAAATGAGGTCAATCTGTTACAAAAGACCACAAGTTGTATAAGCACACATGGGATCATTCTCTCTCTTCTGTTCACCCAGAGTGCAGTGCGACAAGCGGCTTCTAGTTCTGGCACTTAGACTTCCCTCACTGTTACGGACTATGTGGTGGCTTGAATGAGAAACTCTGCCATAGGCTCTATGTATTTGGACATTTCAGTCCCCAGTGGGAGCACTGTTTTGGGAGGTCTTAGAAGGTGTGGCCATACTGTAGGAAGCACGTCACTGAGGGTGGGCTTAGAGACTTCCTAAGCATTGCTGGATCTCCAATTGAACTCTGCTTCCTGTGCCTGCTTGAAGATGTGAGTGCTTAGCTTCAGTGTCTACTCTGGCTGTCTCTGAGTAATGTCTCCCCGCCATGACGGACTCCTGTCCTTTGGAACTGTAAGCTAAATAAGCTCTTCAATGTATAAGTTCCCTTGATCAATGTTTCCCTCACAGCAACTGAAAAGCAATCTAATACAGTAACAGATACCAGGAGTGGAGTGTTGGCTGTGAAGAACTTGCCCCTGTGGGTTTTTAGAGGAATGTGAAATACTTCGGAAGTCTGGGCTAGAAAAGCAGTTGAATGCCGAAAGCAGAGCATTTTTTTTAGAAGCCTGGAGAAAGTAGTGCTGAGAACAATGTAGTTCCAGTGGGAACAAGGACTTAATTTCAAGCATCAATTGGGATATTTTTTCCACTTGTGAAAGGGAAGTGCTGCAAGGATTTTTTTCTAGAAAACCACCGAAGAGAAAAACCATCCATGTGAATGTAGTCTGGAGTCCATGCTAAACTTGTAGCAGACATGACAGTGTCGTCATTCACCTGGTGCTGGCTTTAGAGGCACGAAAGATGCAAGAGTGAAGGGTCCATCAGTCCTTCCTCTGCTGTTTCAGAAAGGCGCTGCAGCCAGGTAACAGGTGGTAGAAGTGTCCCTGCATAAAGAAGGCCATGATGGGCCTTTTCCTGAAGCAGTGAAGTTGAAGCCTGGTTGGCAGTGGAGACCTCAAGCTGTCCATGATGTTAGAGCTGTGAGACGCCAACAAGGAGAACTGCATACAGGGAGTGGTACTAACCCAGGAGAGAGATGTAAGTCACATGCAGTGTAGGAATCTAACAAACTCTATTTTGTGATATCCTTCATTTTAGCTTAACCTTAGGTTTGCTTCTTGTTAAAGTTTCGTTTCTCATGGAAAGTTTCCTTTTCTTGGAAAACATTCCACCCCGAGCCTTCACCAGTCAACAATTACAGTTTAACCACAGGAAACTTATCTTAAATAAATATCCTCTCTTAGAGTCAAAACTGTTGAGTCAGATGGACTAAGCTCTTAGTTAGATGTATGAGGCAATCTCTAACTGCCCCATACATCTGCTCTAACCATTATCCAATCCTAGCCTGAGTTTCCCAATACCCGTTTGGAAATCCCCTGTGTTTAAAAGGCCTGTGAGCCACTGCCTGGTCATCACCATTTCTCTGAATGGTAGACCCCAGCATGCTGGTTGATTCTCCAGAATAAAAATGCTCTTATTGTTTGCATACTGTCTGGACTGTGCTCATTGCAGGCCAGTCGCTGGACCTTACAGCAACAAAGCTGGAGGAGTTAAGCCATTTAAGTCCTTTGGAAGTGAAGTCCCAAAATGTGGACATGGAGCTATTGGTTTTTGTGTTTGCCTTACTGGTTTTTGGTCTTGTTTGGTCCAGTGTTATGGTATTTAAGCCTCTGAGAAGAACCACTCAGTCTCCAGATGTTCCAGTTATTTAACTGGATCAGTGAATGCACTCTCTGTGTTCAGAATTAGAGAGTACAGCACCTGAAGATGAGATTACAGGAAGAAAAACTACCTCATTAACATACTAAGTATTCTGCCTAAGGTAAACTTGCCTCTCTAGGGGTGGTTCTAGGAGCAAATGATTGACTAGTAAAACTGGAAAGGTGGGTTTTCTCAATAGATACACTGAGGATAGTTTAGTGTATCTCAGTTAATCTTCTTGGGCTCTTTGCCACTCTAATGCCAGTATTTCCTCAATAGGGAGAAAATTTTGGAATGGGAATGTGTATTCAGTTCCATTGTATGTTGGGAGTATATAATTTTTCTTTTGATTTTACAGGAGTTTAGAGTTAAGAGATTGCCCTGAGTCCCAGAAGAGACTTTAGACTGTGGACTTTTGAATAGTATTGAGACTAGTAAAGACCATGGGGACTTTTAAGGTGGGACTAAATGCAGTTTGCATTTTACATAGTTTTAATCCTATGGGAGCCAAGGAATGGAACGTGGGATTTTGAATGAGCATGTTCCTCATAGGCTAGATCTAAGTATTTGGACATTTTGTTCCCAGGAGGTGGCACTGGTTTTGGAGGTCTTAGACTTTATGGCCATGCTGAAGGAAGCATGTCACTGGGGGTGGGCTTAGAGAGTTCTTAAGCCTTGCTGGATCTCCATTTGCACTCTGCTTCCTGTGCCTGCTTGAAGCTGTGAGTGCTTAGCCATCTCTGCAGCAATGTCTCCCTGCCAGGATGGGCTCTGCCCCCCCCCGCCTTGGGAAGTGTAAGCTAAATAAATTCTTCCTTTTATAAGTTCCCTTAGTCAGTGAATCTATCACAACAACAGAAAGCAAATTAATATAAACTATAATCAGGACCTGTGAGCTAAAATAAACACTTCCTTCCATCAATTGCTTTTGTCAGAGTGATTTTTTTACAGCAAAAGTAAAGAAAACTAAGACAATAGAAATATTTAGCTTAGCCAGTAGACCCAGATCAAAACCATAGGTGTGCTGAGCCTTTAATTCATCAACTCATTAGGAGCTAAATTCTTCAAGTACGTCAAGTACTATTAGCATATTCTACTGAAGCAGATTCTGCCCAGTTCAACTGTTATTGCATAATGGTAGAAGTCCTTGAGGCTGAGAACTCTGAAATCATGGTCATCAGTTTCCTGATCTGTAGAAAATGAACTGAGGAATGCATATTTCTTTAAACTACTACTTTTGCATTTTTTTTCAGCACTGGGCACCAAGGAACTAATATATGGTTTCAAATTAATCGTCATTTTAGCATTGGTGAAATTATCACCTTAACCTGAATTATTCTCTACTAATATGTCATTGGGAGAAACTTAGGAAACTGTTCCACAAAAATAAAGTTTATCAGGGACTTCTGAGAAAACTTTTTAAACATCTATAACCATGTTGTTGATTCAGCTGGGAAATGAATAAAAATAATTAAAAGTGGAAATGTAATGCCAAGTTTTAGCTAAAAGAATTAAATTTTTTATGCATGTATTTTATTTATCAGGCTTAGTTTGAGATCATAAGCATTCCTTTTTTTTCATTTACTTAGTGTGTGTGTGTGTGCGTGCACATGTGTGTGTGCATATGCATGCCACAATGCATGTGTAGGTGCAGATCAAACTTAGGTCATCAGGCTTGGGGGCAGAAGTCACCACTCACCAGCCCCGCATTCAATTTTTGAAGCAAGAATCTATTATATCTATTATCTGAATTTTCCCGTGTCACTCATTTCATGAAATCCTTTTAGATGGCACAAAACATTTATGACATCCTTCTCAGACAATCCTTCAGTAGAGACACTGCTTTCAATAAGTTAAATTAAAATGCTTAATCAATAATGAAATCTATGGGCGATGATTTTGACTTTAATTTTGCTTTTCACTAGAGACAATGGGCATTACTGTATCTCTTTCTCGAAGTCCACTCTGTGTGGCCATCACTAACTGACTTTCTCCATTTGGCTTTGTATTGTACAACTGAGTCTCAGTCAATTCTGCTATAGTTAATTATATCTCCATTTCCAATTCAATACGCTTGTGGGATCATTTCTCATGTTATTCAGCCTCATATGGTTAAAATCTTAAGTGGTTGATATTTATCAGAGAAATCTCTTAAGTTCTCTTTTCTCATTAACAAACTGACATTACAATGTGGATGTGAACATATGAGCATCTTAATTCGGCTGTAATAAAAACTGACAGACTATTATCCACAGGAATAGAGCTTGAGTAGCTATCCTTATAGAGATGAGAAAACTCAGATATGATTTCTCTGAGAAGAATGTAGACAAGTATGAAAAGAAGCATTGGCTCTTGTTGAAAGAATGAAGGCAAGAAGAGATCTTATGTATTACTTTTTACTTGTTGAAAGAGAAGCAATTTAATGGGGCATGGGAGCTTGAATTAAGGACATACAATACTGGTTTTAATTCTATCTCAAGCACATACTTTTGAGTGATCTCACATTAACTTATACATTTTAATCTGAGTTTTGTTTTTATGAAGTAAGAGGCTCAAATGTGTGAACAAGGATAGGCTGACTTCAGGGTGATTGTGAAGGTTTAAGAATGACAAAACTAGAAGAAGCAGAGCACATTTTTGTGTGAAAGTTGGTTAAAAATTGTGTATTTGTTTCCCAATCATCGAGAGTAAACACTCTCCACCAAGTGTTATACTCTGCACACTTAAGACGTTGGTAAAATACCCAATTATTTAGAGTCACCTGAAAGATTTTGGAAATAAGTTGTTTAAAATAACTAGCAAACCACTGTCACTGTCATTTCTGGCAGGACACTCTTGAGGCAATGAAGACTGGAAGGCTGGACTATTTATCCTGTCAGTCTGTCTAAACTCTTGTCCCTCAGTATTCAGATATCCATCACAATCCTATTATGTCAAAGATTCAAACCATGAATCATACTTTTTTCATTACTTGCCCTATTTGCTAGAAAATGCCTTATTGTCACACCTAGAATTCTGAGGAAAAAATAATTTTGGATTTAGAGTTCTGGGCTCAGTCCATCCAAAAACTCAGTCAAATGTGACATTTATGTGTACTTAGAGGACACATGATCTTCTCTCATTCACCTTTTCATGATGAATTGTCTGAGAGGTTGGCATATGGCTCCTAGGTAGAGGTGTGGAGGATGGGATAGGAGCATGTGGAAGAAATCAGGTAAGTTCAAAGATTTATATTCTTTTAGAAGTCTACTGTTTTAACATTTGATGAAAAGTAAAGAGTTCATGTCAGTGACATATTTCTTCCCTTATGTACCAGGTGGAAGGACATATCAAGATGGTTTCCTGTAAACCTGCTAATGTGCTTAACCAAGATAAATGACAAAATTAGTAGAAAAATGCCTGTTCTTGGTACGTTTCTGTTACTTTCTCCTGACAAAAAACATCCTAGGAGAGACATGGTATATGTGGCTCACAATTCCAGGTTACAGTCTGTACTTGTTATTTTTGTTTGTTTGTTTTGATAAAATACCATGACCAAAAGCAACTTAAGGAGTTTATTTGGCCTTAGGGTTCCAGAGGGATAGGGATGTCAAGGATGTAGTAGCAGGGATCTTGCTTATTATATCTTCATCCACACATAAGAAGCACATAAAGACTAGGAAGTGGAGTTAGGATATAATCCCTCAAGACTCACTCTTAGGGACATATTTGTGCAGCAGGACTTTACCTCCTGAAGTTTCCCAAAACTCCCCAAATAGCAGTGCTAACTGGGGACCAACTGCTCAAATACGTGAGCATATGGGAGACATTTCTCATCCAAACCCTCACACGGTCTACCATTGAGAGAAAGCTAAGTTAGGACTTCATACAGTTTGTCATATCACATCCAAAATCAAGAGCAGGGAGAGATAAACACCTTTTTTGCTTCCTGCTTGTTTGTATAAGAAACCCAGGTAGTTTTTTTTTTTCCTACTCTTATACAGTCCAGGGCCCCAAACCAGGAAATGGAGTCAATAATGATCTGAATCTTTCTATATCAAATAATAATTGAGGCTACCCCCAACAACATACCAACAGGTCACCGTGATCTACATAATTCCTCATTAAGACTCTCCCCTCGGGTGATTTTAGGTTGTGTGAAGTTGATAGCAAAGATGCCTAAAAGTCTTTATTATAAAGGTGTTTTTAACAGGTTACACCTAGTTTGACTAGAATGTATGTTGTACACTTACCCAGATTTATAAATGTATGGGCCACACCTAAATAACTGATAAAAGGAAAGTACATTGAACTGGAAACCATTTCTTTTCCTTATGTTGATCAAGATATACCTGTTATAACAGGGAGACCTTGCTCTTACCAGAAATAGCAGGCTAGAAAAGCAAAAGCCCAATGCTAAGAATGAACTTTCACTTTTAAAACTTCCTACAAACCCCCAACAATACCGGACAATGCCCCTGCTCTTGACTGTAAGACTCTATTGCTAAAGATGCTACATATTTGAGTTTTAGAACAATAAAGCCTACAGTGACTTCAAGGTTTCTTTCTACTTGCTAGCTTTCATAGTACCCAAAGGTGTATGCTACTGGGAGAGAAAAGTAATCATCAGTCTTACCCAGTTATGGGAACCCTGTGAGCTACAACAACTGGCAAGATGTACATGCTGGTGCAGCAGTGGTATAAATATCCCTGGAGTAACCATCCCCTTTCTGATTGGATTTAAGGACCCCTTATTAGTACGGAACACATACCAAATACTGATACCAAGCCTAGGAATATGCAGTTAGACAGGTCATGGGTCAAAGTGGGTTCTAGCATTAAAGTGAGTCCTAAGGACTTATTATACTCATAGACAGATGCATCTCTCAGCTCTCATCAGAGAAATTTCCTGAAGCAGAAGATCATGATAAACAGAGACACACAAGTAACCAACATGTAGAGAATCAGAGACTGTAGAGTGCGTATGTCCAAATAGGACACTTGTATCAAACTCCAGCCTCCCAAGGCTCAGGAATAAGTGTAGAACAGAGTGTGGAGCGGCATAGCTGGAGTATGACCATGGAGAAATGGAATTTCACAGACAACTAGGCAGTTACTCACATGAACTCACAAAAATGAAGACAGCATGCACAAGTCACACCTAAGCTCGCACCATACAAAAATCCCAGCATAGACATGGGGAAATGGGTAAGAACCCCAAGTGTACCTGAAGAATTATTGCCTATGAATGGGAGAGATTCAGTCTAGTTTCAGTGTGAGACCCTTAGTAGCCTGACCAGACTCCAGTTAATGGAAATATTCTGAAGAGCACTGGGAACACATGGTTGACTACATACACGATACATGTGTATGTGTGTGTGTGTGTGTGTGTGTGTACGTTTGGGTAGTGGTAGGGATGCTGGATGCAGATGGGAGAGTGAATTTAAATTCAATTTGTAAATATTGTATAAAATGAGGAAAAATTCCATTTAAAATGTTTTACCTGTTAGTTCAAAAGGAATTATAGGGAGTAGGGATATGACTCAGTGGTTCAGAGCACTTGTTCTTCCAAAGGACCCAGGTTTGATTCCCAGGACCCACCCAGCTAACAACTGTCCATAACTCCAGTTCCAGGGAATACAATACCCTCTCTGGCCTCTGCTAGTTTTACACGGGCACACTTAAATGCAGGCAAAGCATTCATACACATAAAAAAATTAAAACATAAATAAAATATAAATAAGAAAATTAGAACCTAATGTAGGAAATGAGATTTGAAACATGCATATGAGAGTTAAGGACTCATGCAACATTTCTAGGACTCACTTTTAACACTACCTTTTTAACACTACCAAAATTTGGTACTAAGAATTATGATTCATACCAAATCTTTTCATCAAATCAAACTTTCATATTATGAAAATATTAAATAGGAATAACCCAAAGGGCAATTTTATTAGTGCAACATCCTACTGAAAAATACCAACACAATGTTTAAACACGGTCAAATGTAGAGTTGAAAGCTGTAACAAAAAACACAAGTTCAAGAAAAGAAAACTCACTTCAAAATGTTGGTCAGAAAGATTGCTTGACTTGGGCCTCTTGAACTTGCCCAATTGTGTCATGCACACCCACTTACTTTGGGAGCACCTTTGAACACTGACTGAGAGTGACTGACTTGGGCCTCTGAGGGGTGAGCTTCCGAATCAGTACCATGCATGCCCTTTTCTGGGACCACCCGCAGTTCCTCCCACTGCTCCTGGGTTTCGGCTTCCTTCTTTACTGGCAGGACCAACGCTTTCATCCCCTCGATCTCCTCTCCTTGACCTTGGCACTATCTGTTTGAAGCTTCTGAACTGCTCCTAAGTATCAGGCTACTTTGCTATCCTGTAGAGCTCCAGAATAATCTGACTAGAGTCATCTGGTCCCACCAATATAAAACCAAAAGAGAGAACCTGAAGCCTACACCAAACAGACTTTCATATCCATTCACAAAGCAACCAAGGTACATCAATAAAACAAACATATCCAGACATTAATTGAACAAAGGCAGGCTTGAGTTTCACACCAGAATCACATGTAGCAAAAGAAATCCAAATCCAAAATAATAATGAAAAAATAATATAAAAAGCCAAAATAATATGTTCCCTTCAAACACCACCAGTCCTATAGAAAGAACTGCAATGGTAACAACCTACAAATGACCAGGACACAGAATTTAAAGGGCAGTCATTTACTGGATCAAAAAAATTTCAACAAATTTAAAGAACACACAACCAAATAAATCAAAGAACTAAAAGAAAATAGGGATAAACTTCTGACTAAATTCACAAAAGAGATAGAAATATTAAAGAAAACCCTGGCTGAAATGAAGAAGGAAGTGAAAAAATCATTAAGTCAATTTAAAATGACAAGAAAAAAACACACCAAGAGAATGAATGAAATGGAAAACAGAATATTAAGATTTGCTGATGAAATGTAAGAACTGGACTGACAAGCAAAAAATATGAATATGAAAAATTAAAAAAAACAAACAGAATATGCAGGAAATGTGGGACATAATGAAAAGACCAAATTTATGCATAATAAACACAAAGGAAGAAGAAGACCCTCAGGTAAGTGAAACTGACCAAATCTTCAACAGGATCATAAAAGAAAAATTCCCAAAATTAAGAAAAGACTTTCCCATAAAAACACAAAAGGCACATAGAACACCAAATAGACAGGACCCAAAAAGAAACTCCCTGTGGAATACAATGGAAACAAAATGTATAGAACAAAGAGAGCAATAAAAGCCACAAGAGAAAAACCAGTAACAGAAAGGAAAACCCACCAGGGCATACCTGACTTTTCAATGCAAAATATGAAAATCAGAAGAACCTGGACCAAAGTATTACCAGTGCTAACTGACCATAAATACCTACCCAGAACACTTTACACAACAAAACTATTATAGTTGAAGGAGAAAAAGCTGAAAGAATCCATGTTCATCAAATCAATCCTTGAGGGAATACTCGAAGCAATACAAAGGACTAAAGAAAGAAAAGAATATATCCAAGAGACAACAGAATAAAACTAAATGGAGATATAATTGTATAAACAAAAAAATTAGGAATGCAGAGAAATAAAAATTATGACACCCAATACACATTTTTCAGTATCAATTTCAATTTTAAATATCAATGATCTGAACTCCTCAGTCAAAAACCACAGACTAGTTCAGTGGATTAAGAAAACAAACAAACAAATGAACAAATAAACATTTTGTTGCCTGTAACAAACTCATCTCACTTTCAGGGCAGGCACCACCTTAACTGAAAGAAAGGAAAAAATATTCCAAGCCACTGGCATGAAGAATCAAGTAGGTGAGGCAGTTTTAATATCTGAAAAAAAGACCTCAGACTGAATCTAATCAGAATTGATAAAGAGGGTCACTTCATTATAATCAAACAACTGACCAAGAAGATATTATAATCATGAATATATATATAAAATATACACACACACATATATATATATATATATATATATATATATATATATATATATCAAACTCTGGTGTGCCAAATTGCTAAAACACTACAGGACTTTAAGACACAGATTAACCCCAATTCAGTAATAGTGGGGAACTTCAGTACTCCACAATCTCCAATAGATAGGTCAAGCAGATAAAGAATAAACAGACATTTAATATAAGTGATACCACACATCAAAAGGAATTAACAGACATTTACATTTATCACAACACAATAAAGTTTAATGCCAACAACAAAAGTAGCTCTAGTAACTAGATAAACTAATGGGGACTAAACAACACACTCCTGAATAATGAATGGGTCAAAGAAATAATTAAGAAATAAATACAAGTATTCCTTGAAATTGATAAAAAGGACAACACAACACAACAAAATCTCTGGAACACTTTAAAAGAAGTCTTAAGAAGGAAAATTTTAAGTCCAAGTGACCACATTAAAAAATCAGGAAAAGCTAATAAATGAACTAAGATTGCAAATCAAGACTCTGAAAAGACAAGAAAAAAATGAAACCCAGGAAATGAGAATAAATAACAAGATTAGAGCAGAAATGAATGAAATAGAAATAAAGAAAGAATACAAAGAATCATGAATCTAAGAAAGAACTAGTTCTTTGAAACAATAAAGAAGATAGACAGATCATTATTCCAGATAACCAAAATTAAAAAAATAAAGAAAAGGAAGAAAATCCAAAGCAACAAAATCAGAGATGCAAAGGTAAAACATCACAACTGACACCAGAAAGATGCTGAACATCATAAGGGACTGCTCTAAAAACCTAAATGCTATTAAATTTGAAAACCTAAAAGAAATGAATGAATATCTAAATTTGAGGAAGTCACCAATGCTAATCCAAGAAGACATCAATAGCTTCAAAAGACCCATAACATATAAAAAAATTGAAGCAGTAAGGCAAAGCTCTTGACTAAAAAAAGCCCATGTTGAGGTGAATTCTTCACAGCAGAAGTCTACCAGACAAGGTGAGAATTTAAGAACCAGAGGTTTTAGATGACCAGAAAGAAGTTGAGTTTTCCAGATGGCAAGTCAGTCACATATATGAACTCACAGCAATGGTAACAGTATGCACAAGACTTATGCCAAGTCAAATCAGACAAATTCCTAGCACAGACATGGAGAAGTATGAAAGAAATCCCAAACTAACCTAAGGAACTTTCAACAACTGATGGCTGCTGGGAGGGGAAGAGATGGTTTCTTACAAGACTGAAATTCTTGGTAGTTTGACCAGTCTCCAGTGAATGAATCCAAGCTGAGGGATGTTTAAGGACAAAGCATAGCGTGCTATCCACAGCTTTATATATAATAGAGTACATTAAATTGGGTGGGAATCTAGGAGGGGAAGTAAGGAGAGAGGAAGAGATCTAAATATCATCAAGTTATATTGTATTGATTAAAAATAAAGTGCTATGAAATGTAACATGTGTGAGAAAAGTTTTATAATAATAATGTATCAATTATGTTTAGAGTCCAGCATGTAAACAGCCACAACTTAGTGAGCATTTCACTACTTTACATCTTTAGAATCGACAAGCAGGCAAAGCTCATAACCAAGATTATATTGTGGAGGAGAAATGTAAATGCAATCAACCGTGGCAAAAAGGAAAGACGAAAATAAAAGCAAGAGAGAGAAGGGAAGAATACAGAAAGAAAAAAGGAATTCAGAGTTTGAAAAGAAACAGTCTCAAAGGGAAGGATTGCATTTTGTTCATCCTACAGATGGACCATACCATATCTTGGTAGGTTGTTAGAAAAATAACCAAAGGAACAATAACAGAATAAGCTGACAAGGTTATTGAAATGAGGAAACATAAAAAATGATTTCTATTTTTACAATATATTCTTCAGATGACAGATTATTCAGTATTTATCCTCCCTTCATGAGGAAGATAAGGATGCTAAAACTGGTACTAAAAACAGAAATAGAACAGAGACAGGGAGAGAGTTTCTTTATAAGCCTGTTTTGAATGTTCACATATGCACAGATATCATCTTGAATATACATATATACATATGTATATGTATGAGTTAGTGTGTGAGAGTGTGAGAGATTTCTTAAATCATAACTGAATTCTTTTAAGGAGGTAGACAGTTCATCATTATTTTTTCCATATATTTTAACTATAAATAAATGCTTCTTGAATATCCCTAGTTACCTCTACTCAGACTCATCCAAGAATGAGCTATGATTACAATCAAATGCCCATTTAAATCAGGACAACATTTGAATTATATGTCAAAATTGCATTGAAGCTATCCCAATCAAAACCCAATGCTATTTGTCACTGAAATAGAAAATAAAAATCTTCTTAAAATTCATATGGAACCAAAGAATACCACGGGAGGGGAGGACAATGAAAACAATTCTAAACAAAAATAAATTGCCATGTCAAATTTCACACTGCATTATAGAACTAGTCATCAAAACAGACATGGGGATCAGTGGAAGGTAATAGAAGACCCAAATAGAAATGCATGCAGTTACATCCACCTGATATTTGACAAAAATCAATAATACACACTCGAGAAAAGACAATGGTAGTTCATTCAACAACTGATGCTCAGAAAACAAGATCTCCATTTATCGAAAAATGAAATTAGACCCATATCTATCACCCTGTACAAAAGTCAACCCAAATGGATCAAAGACTTTAATGTGAAACCTGAAAAGCTGAAGCTGCTAGAAGAAGCTTAGGCAGTAGCCTACAGGATGTTGTTATAGTAAAGGACTTTCTAAATCAAACTTTGCTCACACAAGAACTAAAATTTAAAAATCAGCAGATGGGACCTCATTAAACCAAAAGACTTCTCTACAACAAAGGAAATAGCCAACTGAGTGAAGAGGAAACTTTCAAAGAAGGGGAGGTTCTTTGCCAGCTATCCATCTATGAAAGGATTAATTTCCAGGATATATAATTGATAACTTATAAAAAAATCAAGAAAATATGTGACTCTAAAAACTGGGCAGGAGGTCTGAGAAAAAGAGTTCTCAAAAGAAAAATAAAAGTGACTGAGGAATACCCTAAAAAGTGCTCAGCATCCTTAATAATTAGGGAAATGCAAATTAAAATCACTTTAAGGTTTCATCTTACCCTGGAAACAAAGACTAAAGTAAAGAGAGCAACTAACAAGAAATGTTGGAGAAGGGAACAGTTATTTACTGCTGCTGGCATTGCAAACTGGTGCAGTCACTGTGTAAATCAGTGCGAAGAATTATTTTTGTTTAATATTTAACTAATTTTTAAAAATTTTATGTATGTGACTGTATTGCCTGCATGTGTAAGTAAGTGCACCTGTGTTGTGCAGTGTCCACATAGGACAGAGGTGGAAATCAGGTCCTCTAGAACCAGAGTTTCAGACGGTTGTTATCCTCCATGTGGGTCCTGGAAATCGAACCCAGGTCCTCAGCAAGAGCTTCCAGTGCTCTTTAAGTGCTGAGCTTCATCCCTGAGTATGGAAAATTCTTAAAAAACTTAAACTAGATCTACCATATGCCCCAGCTATACCAATCCTTGGCATATACCCAAAGGACTCAGTATGGTACTCCAGAGATAGTTTCTCAGACAGGTTCATTGCTGCACTTTTCACAGTAGCTAGAAAATGGAAACAACCTAAATGTCCCTCCATTGATGAATGATAATGAAAATGTGGTATGTTTACACAATGGAGTTCTCAGCAGTAAAGAAAAATGAAATTTGTAGGTAAATGGATGGAACTAGAAGGTGTTGTACTAAATGAATTAACCCAGACTAAGAAAAATAAGCAACACATATTGTTTCTCATTTGCTTATCCTAGTTCCAAATCCTTACACATGAGTATATACCCTGACATAACTGTAAGAACCAGGAAAACTGAGAGGGAGAGGAAGAACAAGGAAGAGTGGTTGGGGGACCGGGAGGGCTGGAAACTATGCAAAGACAATGCTCATGTATAAAATGTATGAAATTCTTTAAAAATGTGAACTGAAGTTATGAAATTAACTTTCAGAAATGTATCAAAGTGTTCTGTGAATTTGTCAACATTCCGCTGGCCAAAGGAAGTCATATTATGAAACTTGGAGTCAAATTCTGATGGACACTTGGCCCAGTGAGGTAAGAAAGAAAATAAATGTACAAGAAAAAGATGTAGATCTGAAAATGTTAATTATCTCATGTCAGTGAATTACCCTATCACAAAGCTTAAGGACAGGACATTTATTTGTATACAAGAAATATAAAAGAGTATTGTTTATTGAACTTTTTTGTAATCGATTTCACTTCTGCAGACTTAAGAATTATCTTTTACCCATTTCCTTTTCTCTTGAAATAATGCATGCTTCCCTTACAAACTGGAATGTGAGGAAACAATAGACAAATATGTTAGGAAGACATAATTCATTTTTAGTCCACAGATAAGCAGGCAGCCAAAGCTTATATCTGGGAGAGGCAGGTCAGCATTCTGTTCATAATGAGCTGGCAGTAATCACTCAATTGGTCCATATTTATATAAATAAAAGAGTTAGACATGTTTCATTTACGTAGCAGCCATGTCTTGTTTGGTTAGGATAAAAGAAGCATCATCATTTATCCCATTTCATGGCAAGAAAAAATTTATGCATCACTAAAAGTTTCTGAAGCAGACTGTTGGGGTGTGTGAGTGGGGTGGATGATGAGTGTCATGGAGAAGATAAAGAAATGTAGATAGTTGACAGCAAGAATATGAATAAAATTGTCCTTAAGAAGACAGGAAGTGGAAGAGAACATTGAGTCAACTGTTGAGGAATATGACAAACAAGATGGGGAAGGACTGATGGCTCAAGTCAAGTAAGATGAGACGACAGGGAAAGAAAAAAGACTGAAGGTCAGCTGACTTTAGAAAGAAGGTACTTACTGTAATGGAAAAGAAGAAAAGGATCCATCAAGTCCTTCAGAGGGAAGGGGAAATCGTAATCCAAAAATTTACTCATACTAAATAACAAATGGTAGGAATAAAAAGGTGCTATTGAGGGCTTGAACCCCAAACCCAAATAAACAGATACAGTTGGGTTGCTAAGTATATTACACTAACATTTAAAAATCACTTACATAAACCTGCTATGGTAAGATTCATAAAATGAGAGTGTTTTTGTACCTTTTAAAAGCAGAGGCTTTAAGATATTATATAAAAAATGTGCACAGATGAGAAATGATGACAGAGCCTATGTCTCATCTCAGGTGTCTAAAATTTGGTTTAACAGGATGATTTAAATTGATTTCTTTTATGTCAAATCTCTAGATCCTTATGTTTTAGCTTGTAACTTTATATAAGGTTCCTTGTGTGACAGGAAGAAATACCAAACATTAGCAGATATAGAAACTGGACTGTAAATCAACACCACACTGACAACCAGAGCACATGTCCCTGTGATTGTAAAAGTAGATGGGTTAGTAACAAATACAGACAGTAAAATATCCATATGAATATTTGATAGATGTAAACAGTGTCTTTATCCTAGCCTTGAGACACTTGACCCAGCAGATTTTCATGAATCACAGAAAGGTATTCAGGAATGAGAGCTTGCACATTGCTTATGATGTATTTTTATATTATTTCAATAAATGTGTTTGAACAATCAGTTTGATACAAGCAGCCTATACATGCCCATATAAATATAAAAGGTTCTGTTCTCAACCGACAAATGCACTGATAATTACTGTGTCAGTGATAGAAAACTTCCTGAATATTGTCTAAACATGAAGGAGCGGCCCCTTACCTTCTGTCATATGTAGCGATAAGGAAGCTTTCTAGGAACTGATAACTGAGTCTTTAAGGAATCATAAAAATTAGACAGCCAAAGAACCAGAGATGTGCTTACTTTGCATAGGGAAGGACAGGAGCAAAAGAATAAAAATAAGAAAGTGCTTAATGTGTACTAAGGATGTTGATAATCATAGTAAATTCAGTGTGCTGGGTCTGACCAGACATGAGACTGTGAAGGTCACATCATGCTCACAGGTCATCCATTAAGTGGATTACAAAGTGTTTCCTGTGTATCTTTACAGTCTAACATATTTTTAGAATGCATTTTTAATGCTGGCATATATTTATAAGTATTTTCCTAATATTGTACCCAATATAAATAGAATAGACTACAAAACATAAAAATAGCATCTGACAATAATAGTTCATAAATGAAATAATAAATGATGCAAAACTCTCTTTCTGAGTAAAATTTCTCCATCTTTGCATTCTAATAAAATTAGACCAGTGTGGTGGCACACACTTTTAACTCCACCACTGGGGACACAGAGGCAGGTGGAGACCTGTGAGATGGAGGCCAGCTTGGTTACATAGCGAGTTCCCAGTCAGCTGGGACTACATGGAGACCCTGTCATCAAAATTCCACCTCTCTCTCAAAAACTGAAATAATGGTAGTTTTTAAATCATTGTCTTCTCTTCTGGTATCTGAAGCCATCTGTGATGCTGGAATAAACACCACAAACATGAAAGCACTTCTATGGATCTACTGTATTCTAGGAAGCAGTTTTTTAGACACAAGTTATCAAAGTTTATTTCCATTTTACAGTGTCTCAGTAGCAAGAGCTATGGGAAGAGAGATCAGTCCCCTGAATGAAGAAGGAGGTAAACAGAACAAAATAGAATGAAGGTAGAATGTCCTGCAAGGATGGCTTTGTCTGCTCCATGGTCTTTTTGTCAAGCTAAGGATATGTAGGCATCTTATTTTAATGGTACTGAAAAGAATGATATTTCTACACATTTCCATGAGGAAATGCATGTGGAAAGTTATGGGCAAAAACCAGGAACAACAATATAACTAAAAGGAAAAGTGGGAATGCAGGTGATCAAAAATCTCCACACTGATGACGCTGTGCAGTCACAGCACAGAGGCAGGTCCAGCCACCTGCTGGTGTGCAATGTGTCATTAGTCCCATTTATAGTTGGCAAAGCATAAATGACAGAGGTTAAGGAGTGTGTCCACATTATAATGAGTCACTGGTGATGGAACATGAAATTAGGTCACCCGCATTTTGTAAACAACATGCACTGATTTTCAGTAAGCATGCTAATTTGATCGTGGTTGTTCACAAACTACACTGTGCTGTCCACACTATTAGATTTATAAATAGATTTTATAAAACTACTTTTTTTGTAAAGGAAGTTTATTTACTGAACTAAGCACCTATTTGTTTTATTGTTTTGCTGTACACTTGCATCTTTAAAAGAACCATTTATTAAATCAAACAAGAAACCTTAAAGGCATATTGCATTGTATAATTTTATTTTAAAAGAATCAAATAATATGAGCTATTTTAAATACCTTTGTATATTTCATTCACTATAAGTAGTGAATAGTCAAATTTATATAGATATGGATTATTTCTTGGGTTATAAATAACAGTGTGTGTGTGTGTGTGTGTGTGTCATGTGATATGCATGTGCCACAGTGCAACTGTGGAGATAAGAGGTGTACTTTGGGGTTCATTCTTTCCTTTCATCTTGTTGAGGCCATGTCTGTCTTGATTCTGTTGCTTCACTGGTACCTCAGGCTAGCTGGAGTGTGATTTTCACTGAGATTTTCCTGTCTGACTCCCATATCACCATAGGAGTGCTAGGATGATGGATATATACCACTGAATCTAACTATTTATGTGGTTTGAGTGCATCAAATCCAGAGCTCTTTGTGAGGTACTCAGTAATCTATCTGACACTTTGGGAGCTTTTCTTACATTCTAAGCTAGACAGGTGAGTAAAAAAATTAGGGAGATGAGACAAATATACAGTCCTGCTCACAGGCAGAATCATTACTCTCAGAGACTAATACTTTTAGCTGTCTTTCCAGATTTAGTTAATGTATCATGTTTGTGAAAATCTCCAGTGCTGAACAACATTGGTTAACATTGAAATATATTTTTAAAATGTGTTTATTGCTTTAATTTATATATATATATATATATATATATATGAACTTAATGCCTACATGTAGGTAGGTGCATCTGTGTCATGTAATACCCTCAGAGGTCAGAAGAAGACAGTAGACTTCCCTGGAACTGGAGTTACAGACTGGAGCCACTATGTGGGTTCTGGGAATCAAACTCAGGTCCCGTGCAACATCACACACTGCTCTTAACCACTGAGATAGCTTTCCAGCCCCTGGAAAAATATTTTTTTTAATGGAACCAAATTCATATTTTAAGACAGTTAATGTTGAGTACTACTTTAGAAGTTAATTTTTGTGAGGACAAAAACCCTTTTGTTATTTTGGAATATTTAAGTTTGCCTTGATAAATTATGTGGGAAGAAGCCGTAATGTTAAATAATACAGCTAGAGAAACAATGGCAATTCATTGGTTAAGAGTGTTTGCTGCTCTTGCAGAAGATCAGAGTTTGAATCACAGTACTCATATTGACAGGGTCACAGAAATACCTGTAACTCCAGCTCAGAAAGAGCTGACACCTGAATGTGTCTACCCCTTGTTCTACTGTGTGCCATGAGTCTTACATGTAGAGGGTCTTTCACTTGCAATTATGACTCCCCATTCCATCTCCAGTCAAAGCACCCCTGTACCCTGATTTTCCCCTTGATAATGCCTGTGTGCTACTACCAGACTCTTTAAGCTAAGCCTCATCTTCCCTTTGACCCCCATGGTTCCTTTCTAATTTCCTGGCTCCAGCGGTTATCTCAGGGTATATACTCACAGCTAAGGTCCACAAATGACGAAGAACATAAGTTGCTTGTCCCTGTGAGTCTGTGTTACAGTGATTAGTATATAACAGCTTCTAGTTCCATCACATTACCTCAAATTTATGATTTTTTTCTCCTTTACTGCTAAGAGTCCTCCCTTGTGTAAATGTTCACCATTTTCACTATCTTTTCATCAGTTGAGAGACACTAAGGTTGGTTCCATTTCTTAGCAATTGTTAAAGACTGGCAGCATCATGACTGTGCAGGCATTTCTGTAGCTGGATGATATATGGATTGAACATATGCCTAAGTGTGGCATAACCAGATCATATGGTAGATTTATTTATTTTTAGTTTCTTAAGAATTCTCCATATTGATTTACACCGTGGTTGCACCAGTTTGCAACCCCACCAACAGTGAATGAGGGTTCCCCTTCCTCACATCCTCTCCAGCATTTGGTGTCATTTGTTCTCTTGATTTCAGCCATTCTGGCTGGGGGCCTAGATGAACTGTTCAAATGATTTTGCTTTACATTTCCAATTTTAACGTGTTTCTTTCTAAAAATTTATTTTTATTTTTGTATATGTGTGTATTGCTTGCATGTAGGTACACTCATGTGGTGTAGTATCTGCAGAAGTAGAAGATGGTATCAGATCTCCTGGAACAGGGGTTATGATCTTTCCTGATTTCTTCTTTGACCCATACATTGTTCAGTATCATACGTATTTTTAAATCTCTATGAGTTCATTTAGTTAACAGAAGTATTTAGTCTTTTTTTTTCTTTGTTTTGGATTTTAAGCTTTAATGCATTTTGTTCAGATAGTATACATAGAATTCTTTCAAATTCTTTCAGTTATTCTACATTTGTTGAGATTCATTTCGTGTCCCATTTTGTGGTCTACTTTAGCACACCTCCATCAGCTTCTATGTAGATTGTTTATGCTTTGATACTTCTATAGAATATTCTGTAGATTTCTATTTGTCCCATTTGATATAATGATGCTTTGTCCTGATGTTTTTGAAAATATTTGAGGGTGAAAAGATGAGATTGAAGTATACAATGTGGAACCTGAAACTCTGAAACAGAAGAAAAATTTGGCAGTAACCTACAAGATACAGGTTTAGGAAAGGACATCAGTTGCTCAGGAATTAAAGTCAGTAATCCACAAATGAGAACTCATGAAATTAAAGCTTCAGGAAAGCAAAAGAAACATCCATGAAATTAAGGAGAAAACCCACAGAGTGGGAGAATCTCTTTACCAGTGACAGAACTAAAAAAACAAAGAATTAAGAAAACACATGACTCAATTAAAAGATGGGCTAAGGACCTCAGCGAAGAGTCCTCAAAAGAAGAAATAAAGATGGCTAAGAAAAATTTTAAAAATTCATCAACATTGTTAATTATCAGGGAAATGCAAAGTACTTTAAAAATCATAAGAATTCAGCTTAGCCCAGCCGGAATGCCTAACATCAAGGGAATAAATGATACCAAATTCTGAATAGGACGTGGATAAAGAGGAGAACTAATTCACTGCTGTTTGGATTTTAAAATTGTTCAGCCCCTATGGAAAGCAGTGTGGAGAACTCTCAAAAATCTAAAAATGAATCTAAAATGAATCTAAGATTTGACCCAGTTATACCAGTCCTTGATATATGTCCATAGGACTCATCCGATTGCAGTGGTACTTTCACATCCATGTTTGTTGCTGCTCTTTTTACAATAGCTAAGCTAATCAATCACCTTTCCCTCAACTGATGAATGAATAATGAAAATGTGGTACATTTACACAATGGAGTTCTACTCAGCAGTAAAGAAAGATGAAATAATGACATTTGCAGATAAATGAATGGACCTAGAAACTATTACACTAAGTAAAGTGACACAGAATCACAAAAACCAAACTACATTTATTTTCCCTCAAATGTGGATCATATCTCCAAATACTTATATTCAAGTTATACAGTCACCACTTATCAAAGGAGCTACTTTTGCACAAGACAGAAACTACTACAGTCTACAACTGGTCACACACAGATATTGTCTGTGAACTGCCCAATCATAAGTAGTCCATCAATAATGCAACCTCTACACACAAAGATCATGCTACATAGAACAAGGAATAAAGAGAACACTAATGAATCACTCAACTCTCATCAATGAAGCTCCCTCATCCAGCAGAAGGCCAGTAACACAAAAGGTCACAAATGGCCAAATCAGGGAGATTAAGAGTATTCAGAGTGTGGATCCCTGGTCAGGACTCCTATATTAAGTTTCACTCACAAACGGTTCAGAAACCATTATAGACAATGGGTACAAAGACTGTAAAAGCAGTGAGTAGATATATGACCCTATAGAAACAGAGAACAATAAGCTCCTGGGACCCTGCTCGTATTAACCTACAGCAGTGGTTTCAGCATGCTCAAGGCCCTTGCAAACTCAAGCAGACAAAAGCCCAGCATGGAAGTCAGGAAATGGGTAGCAGATCCCAAACTTTGCTGAAGAGATATTGGCAACTGATTACTGTTGGCTGAAGATGAGCTGATCTTTGTAAAGCGAGGGACTCTGAATAGGCTTACTAGACCTCTGAGAGTTATCTTGCACTGGGGAACATTTGTGGACACTAACTTGACACAATAGATAGACCTTAACAGAGATGAAAGAATGTATTGGAGGATTATGTGGTGGTGCTGGTGGGACTATTAAGATGATTATGATTGATTGAGATGTTATTATGAAATACACAATGATTCAATAAAAAATTTAAAAGAATGAATTGATCATATGACCCACTTATACCAAAGGACTCATCCTATTGTAGTGATAACTACACATATATATTTGTTAGTGCTCTTGTCACAGTAACTGGAAGATGGAAACAAACTAAATGTCCCTCAATGGATGAATGGTTAATGAAATTGTGGTAGATTTACACATGGAATTCTAATCAATAATAAAGAAAGATTAAATTATAAAATGTGCAGGTAACACAGACTCAGAAAAACAAGTGATGTGTTCCTCCTTCATTCGTAGATCTTAGCATCAATCCAGTAACACCAGGAGGTAAGAAAATGGAATAGAAGTACAGGAGTAAAGGGAAGGAAATTTCCTGAGAAAGGTAGATACTATAAATCAGATGTTACCAAGGGGGAAATGGGGAAATGTGTATTCACCTGGTAAGGAAGGAGGGAAGAACACACAAGAAATCATGGGGTAAAGAAGAAACTCACGACAGAGTAGGAATAATACGAGACAGGCATGGCCAAGGAGAAAATGACGGTACTCAACCTGAGATGTTGGAAGGAAGTTAGTGGGGGGTGGGAGGCTTAGAGGAGAGATAAGTAAAACTTATACGGCCCCAAAAGCCAGAGGGTGGTGGGCTGGTTCACATGCCAAAAATACATGTCTGAGAGACGTTCAGCCCTAAGTGACATGTACACAGTCTGTACCCTTAAGACTGATAGAATGTAGAGGAACACGGGGACGAGAGGGTACTAATCTGTCCTTTAACTCTAAACAGCAAGACTTTTTCATACAGAAGAATGCAATGCACATATAAGGCCAACACTAGCTAAGTTTTAAGAACATCAGACTTTAGATTCTCTCAGAAGTACTCCTCTATTAAATCTCACCCACCCATGGGTCAAGAATCATTGTCCAAAAGGAGCCAGAAAGCGTGCAATCATATGGTTGGTGCAATCATAAGGAAATTCAGACCTCTAGGAACTTGCTCATGAACTTGCAACAATGGTGACAGCATACATGAGATGTACGCCATCTAAGTCAGAGAAAAACCCTGCATAGAATGGGGGAAATGGAGAGCAGGTCCTGAACCTAGTCAGGGAGCGATTGACAGATGATTACTGTGTGGTGAGTGAGAGTAGATCTTTAAGGGAGTGACTCTACATATGCTGATAGACTCCAATGGATCAACTTCCACCAAGGGACACGTAGGCACAAATGCCTGGTTGGATAGTACTCAGCACATATGACAGAATATCTGAAACCTGGTGGGAGGTATTGGGACTGTGAGGGAGAAGTTGTCTAATATTGATTATATCTAGGATACATAAAAATTCAGTGAAAATTGGGAGGAAAAATATGTGTGATGAAAAATGAGATTGGCTATCTAATAACATTAAAAGCATTCTTACCTGTGCCAACTACATTACTGTTATTTGATAGCCTTTCAAATTTAAAGTCTCTTAAACAGGCTCTACAAAGCAGGATACCAGTCTATCTGTCTACTCCTTTGAGACAGAGGGGATTGTCATTGTTAATTCCATTTTCCCCTATCATTCATCTATATGTTCACCTTTGTACCTTCCCGATGGTCTCTCCTGTGCTTTAACTTAGAACTTCACCATATCAGTTAATATATTGTCAATAGACAAATATAAGTAGACACTACACATTGGTTTGTGTGATTGTTTTAGAGTCATCTTGCCTTGTCCTTAATCCAAAAGTGGTTAGTAGTCTTTCGAGAAAAGCCAGCATACACTGAAAGCTCATAGACAAATGCACTTCAGTCTGATGTAGTTTAAACTACACCTGAGATGATCTTCAGTAGCGTATGTTAAAGAAATTATTGCAGATTATTGGTATCAATGATATTGTTTTTGATTCACTTCATAACATATTTAGTTCTATATTTTTAAAACAACATTTAAAGCAAAAATGAACAAAATGATTATTATTTAAATAAATCCATTAAACAAATACTATTAAACAGACACTATTGGGATTGGTTCCAGGACCCTTCAAACACCAACATTTGCATTCATCAAGTCCTTCAATTTATACAGAGTAGTATTTGCAGGTGGCCCATATGTATGCATATACTTATATACTTTGAATTTCCATATTTCTATAATACCTGATGCAATGCAAACACTATGCAAAAGTTGTTATACTGTAGTGGCTAGAGAAAAATGACACAGGAAATAAAATCTGTGCATATTTAGAACAGAATCAATTTTTTAAAAATTGAATATGTAAGTGTTTGAATTTGAGAGTATGGCTTATGGATAACAAGAGAGGGGTCCACTTTGAGTGCACAGCACTTTATCATCATTAGAAAGAACATGAGTTCTTAAGAAAACTCCTGGAAGCATAATACATCATAATATATCCTTGTTATGGACCAAGAATGGACAAGGATCCTGAATAAAGAACAGGGAGGGGAGGAGCAAGACATGAAGCTGGGCCGGTGAGATGGCTTGGCAGTCAGCAGCATTAGCAGGTAGACTTGAAAACCTGAATTTCATCCTTGGAAACCACAGGATGGAAGGAGAGAATCCAATTCTGGGAGTTGTCCTCTGACCTCCACACATGTGATGTGTCAGTTGTATACACATACACACACACACACACACACATGCACACGCGTACATACACAACACACATATTTAAATAAATTAATTAATTACTGAATGATGGATGATAAGAAAAAAGCTTATAGTTGAAGTACAGAAAGTAAAATATGAATAAATTGTGGAGTCAATCAAAGATGTTCTGTAGTGCTTGAGGGAAATGGAAATCTATATCAATCAGAAGAGTCTTAGCAAAGGGGCACCAAGGCCAAAAATTCTGAAAACCAGCAGGAACTAAAGAGAAAGAGTCTTTTCAGAAATGGAGGAAAAACTAGGAATATATCAAGTGAATAGGGGAAAAGTGGGACTACTGCAGGGTGGATCGATAGCAAAACTAAAATTATGTGTGTAATTTGTTCAGGATTAGATACTGGAAGAGACTGAAGATCACCTGGCATCGAAAAGGATCTATATGGGTGCAGAAAAATAGATAATCCTTGGGTCAATTTATATGCTACCTACATAATAATAGAAAAGTTTCTCTGGCCAAAATATCATTCTTCAAATCTTGTTTTTATAATTTGGGATTCATTTTCAGATTAGTAAAAAGTTGAGTAATCACAGAAAGTTATAATTTTGTCTGTTATGTAGATTCTAAAGTAGTTTTAGAAAATAATACAGCAGGAGGTTGGATGGTTAGATACTAAATAAATCAGTAGAATTTTTCACCAATTCTTCTAAGCTCTGTTCATTATTTGATTTATTGATTTATGAGGCCACATGACCCACTTGATCTGAAAAAGAGTTCATTAAGCTATTCTTCAAAGAAATTAGAAGGAAACATTGCCATACAATGACGTTGTGGGTTTTTATTTAAGTGCTTTACTCTGAAACCTGGCATCTGAAGTTGTAGAAGTTGAAGCCTAGATGTAAAGCCTTACTTCACTCATAATAAAGTGATGCATTTTATTAGCAAATTCCCGGGGACTATCAAATTTCTAAAATGAAAGTAGAGCAGGAGTTAATTTAATTATCTCATTTTTAGAATGTATATTTTTTATTTGTAATATAGGGACTGGAGAGATGGCTTAGGGATTAAGACTATGGAAGCCTCTCATAGAGGACCAGAGCTCATTTCCTAGCACCTATGTTGGGTGGCTGTTGTGTCATTTTCAGAGGAGGATGTGATTGTCTCTGGGTAACAACCACAGTGGAGGTATACTAGAGGGCTTCTCAATTTAGTGTTTCATAACATCAGTACCTTTGTCTGTCTATCCCTGATAGACCTACTACTGATTCTGGGACTGAAATATCCCTTGTTTTTAATTTTTAAACTATGTTTGACTCACCTGGATAATTTACACAGTTAACAATTAATTTCTTTGCATCATTTTCCTAATCTATCCTTCTTACATATTATTCTTCCAAATATTAGCTCCAACTTAGAAGCATCAATAATTATTTATCTCATTACGTTCCAAAGATGTGAAATCTTTAGTTTCTTAAGGTAGAGCACTTTTATACTAAAGCTATCCTTTCCAGTCATACACCTAGTGTAGAGTCCTGGTCTACGTTCCTTGTCCGAGTCCCGATCCGCGGAGGGCTGTGGATTGAATGACGCACATATAAGACAGAGACACACAGACACCACACACTAGGTAGGAGGAAAGGAGAATGACTGACTTTATTCAGAGGCATCAAGCCTTATATACCCTGAGGGCGGGGCTTTGCAGGAGGTTAAGAGTTCAGGTTCTCAGGAGACATCTAGCCACATGACACACACCTGATGTAAACTGAGGAAGTCTGTAAAGGTCAAGTTGTTTACTTTGGAACTACAACTGACAACATCCTATTTACTTGAGCTTTGTAAATGACAAGATCCTGCTAGCTCTTGGCCAAGAGCCTAGCACTAAGAGAGAAGGGCTGCAGGGGGGCCAGACCCTACAACCTAGTGTATATTAAGAACTACCTATCAGTCAGGTGCTGTTTGTACACACACACACACACACACACACACACACACACACACATATATATATATATATCCCATATATTTCCAAAATCCTGTAGCTGCTTCCAGAATAAGAATGAATATTTATAATACCAAGGGTGAACACAAAATAGCTTCACTTATTTCAATATATTTAAAGAAAGAAAAAGATATGTAAAGGTACATTTGTGTGAAAGCGTTATGTTAATATGCATGTATACATACATACATATTTATATAATATACATAAAAGTCTTTGATTTATATTACTCAGCATCAAAACTGTTAACAATGTATAATATTTAGATATTTTGAAAGTGAATTTGTATAAAGTTCCTCAAAGTTATTATTTTAATAACATGACCCCACATGTTGATGTCCTTTGTCATTTTTTTTGAGAACTGGCTAGCAGTTATTATAATTTAAAGAGGGAATTGTAAAGTTTTCTCAAATTTTTGTTGATAGTCCCCTATCAATAAAACAGTATATTTTTCTTTTAAGAAACAATTTTCCTTTTAAACTGATTGATATTTTTTAAATAATCCCCTAGGATTGCATCCTTTTTATTGAACATTTATTGAATTTTTGTGTATTTCATACAAAACTCAATCAATATTAATCATCCTTATACCCACATTCTTGATCTTCTACAGTCCTCCCACCCCTGTAATTCGTGTACTCTTGTGTTAAGGCCTAGTGTGTGAAGTTAGTTCCCGGGACATACTTCAGCGCAAATGAATCCATGGAGGTTTACTCAGCCTATCCATAGTCCTTCACTTTAAGATTAACTCTTCGTCCTACAGTAATCAGCTGCCAAAGTTCTTCAGCAAATATTAGGGTCCTCGGTTCCATGCTGGGGTTTGACTGTATGAGTGTGCATGGGTCTTGAGCACGCCAACAGAACTGATATAGATTCATATAAGCAGGTTCCCAGGAACATGTAGGA
Organism: Eospalax fontanierii; assembly: GCA_035773235.1. Lineage (NCBI taxonomy): Eukaryota > Metazoa > Chordata > Mammalia > Rodentia > Spalacidae > Eospalax > Eospalax fontanierii. The sequence continues at coordinate 43,490,478 of CM069547.1, read as the reverse complement.
TTTTATTTCCATATGGTCATGCATCCCTTCCCTGGTTCTTACAATTGTTCTGCCCCCTTTTCCACAATAGTCCTTGAGCTCTGGGTAAATGAATCTTAATATAGGAATCCTCTGCAGGGACCTACACTCTGTAGTCTCTTAAACTTCATGCTTTGGACATTCGTGTTGTTTTGTGTTCCCAGCTGTCTGTTGTATGAGGCACCTACATTAATGAGAATTGAGATATACATTATTGTCCTCTTTACCTCTTGTTCTATGTTGCATGAGACTTAGGTGTAGAGGTTTCATCAGAGATGTGCCATTTAGTTTTGGGCAATTCAGAGACAATGTGTGTGTGATCAGTTGTAGTATTCCAAGATAGCCTCCATCTGGTACAAAAGAAGCTTCTTTGATGAGTGGTGACTGGAATGATAGAAGAATAAATATTTTTCACTTAATAAAATGCTACATTAGTCTAGGAATGGGAAGTCTTGAGGATTTCTCTGAGGTCTATGACCTCTTGAGTTATGTGTATTTGGCTATGATTACAGTATCACACATGAGTTTCCTCCCATTGAATCTGCTTTAAAACCAATTAGGTAGCCACTGATGTCCCCCAAAATAAAAATACCACTATTTCACCAATGTCGTATACTGTGCCAATTATAGATATGATTATTTTGTCATAAAGCTGGTGTTGGACCATTGATTGATATTCTACCTTAGTGGCTTGCATAGTGATCTCCAGAGCTATGAGAGCTAGCCTTCAGGGGAAGTCTCTTCCAGGTAAGTTTCAGCTCCGTTGCTACAAATCTTGTGTCTGTAGTATGTCCTGTCTTCAACAATAGACTCGTAACTTCAAGTTCTGCAAGGCAATCAAGGGCTGTGGCAATAACCTGTTTAAATTAGGGAGTATTATGAACCACCCTGGCCAACAACTCAAAGGAAATTTTCTCATGTCTGGCACGGTTTCTTGTTATAAAGCCTTCTGCTATGCACATAGACTCATGTAGAGATACTGCATGTGGAATTTGTCAGGTTGTTAGAATAAGAGGATTCCCTCTGATGCTGTACACTGGTTAGGCATTTATCTCTCCTCTCTGTGTTGAACTCTCTCGCCATACCCTCCCTAAAGTGTCTCTTTTCCCCATTTCTCCCTTGATAATACCAGTTTCCTACCGTCCAAAATCGAGTTCTCTCTTTCTCCTTATCTCTATGGTTTCATGTATAACCTTCCCTCACCCTCCCATTTAAATACACACCTTCTATCCATTTCTTCCATCGGAAAACCTGTCTTCTCAGGTTCCTTCTTTCCCTTTATCTCCCTGGTTTTTTTCATTTTCCTGGTTCCTGCAGTTACATCAGGATACATACTCACGTATAAGGATTCAGTGCTAAGATTGACTAATGAGGGAGAACATAAGTCATTATGTGTAACTTCATTTAGCATAATAGCTTCTAGTTCCATTTTTCCTGAGATTTTAATTTCTTTTTTTTTTTTTTTTTTTTTACTGCTAAGTAGGATGTCAATGTATAAATGTACCACATTTTCAATGTATAAATGTACCACATTTTCATTATCCACTCATCAGTTGAGTGGCATTTAGGCTACTTACATCACATAGCAATTGTGAAAAGAGAAGCCACAAACTAGGATGAATCCTTTGGTTATATGTAAAGAATGGTTTAACCAGGTCAAGTGGTAGGTTCATTTTTAGTTTTTTAAGAGTTCTCCACACTGCTTTGAATAAAAGTTGCATAGTTTTACAATCCCGCCAGCAATGAATGACTGTTCCCCTTTCCCCACATCGTCTCCATCATTTGGCATCATTTGTTCTCTTATTCTTAGCCAGTTTGAAAGTAAGATGAAATCTTAAAGTTGTTTTAATTTTTATTTCCCTAAATAATAAAAAAAATGTTAAATTTTTAAAAGATATTTCTTAGCCATTTTTATTTCTTATTTTGAGAACTCATTGCTCAAATCCTTAACTATCTATTAATTTGGTCACATTTTCATGATTGTTTTTTAGTTCTTTATATATGCTGCATGTTAAACCTCTGCCAGATGTATTGCTGGTGAAGACTTTCTCCTGCTCTGTGGATTTTTCTCTTCATTTTTTTGATTATTTCTTTTGCTGTACAGAATCCTTTTCATTTAATGCTGATTATTGATCTAAATTTTTGAACCACTGATATCCAATTTAGAAAGTCCTTTCCTACACCTATTTCTTGTAGGTTGATGCCAATGTTACATCTATATCTTGTAGGTAACTAAAAATATTTTCTTCAAGCATTTTCAGAGTTTTGGGTTTCTTAGTGTAGTCCTGAATCCATTTGGAGATTTTTGTGCAGAATGAAGACAAGGTTCTAGTTTCATTCTTCTACATGTGGATATACAGTTTTGCCAGCACCATTTTCTGAAGATGCTATCATTGCTCCAGTGAATGTTCTTGGCGAAAATTGCATATACTCATATTTGGGTCTTCAATTATTTTCCAGTTATATATGAGTGTCGTTTTTTGTCGGTATCCTGCTCTGTAATATAATTTAAAATCTGTATATATAATCCTCCCAATTGATCTTTGAGTTCAGGGTTGCTTTGGTTTTCTGGGGTCTTTTGTTCTTTCATTTGTATTTTAGAACTTTTAAAAATAGTCCTCTGAAGATTTTCCTGGAGGTTTTGATTGGTTTGCACTGAATCTATCTATCTATCTATCTATCTATCTATCTATCTATCTATCTATATATGTTTGGGTAGGATGATCATTTTCACAATATTAATTCAATGAGCATGGGAGGTTCATCTCTCTTCTGGTGTTCTCCTCGATCTCTTCCTTTAAAGGTTTAAAATTTTCATTTAGAGATCTTTAATGTCTTCGTCAGGTTTGTTTCAAGATTTATTTTGAGGCTACTATGAATGGAAGAGTTTCCATGTACTCTTTTTGTTCAACTGCTTGTCATCGGTAGAAAGCTGAGGAGTCTAGACCTGCAGGAGTGGGAGGGGGTTAGGAGTGCATCTTAATGGTGAGCTCATGCCAAACAATGCTGTTGTGGTAATAACTTGGCACTTCACTTGGAAATGTGCCTCTCCTTCATACCAGTTGTTTTTTAACAAATTTTATAATATATTGATTCTTCAGATTCACTAAATAATAATAATAATAATAATAATAATAATAATTTCTCTTACAGTTTTCATAGAACATGTTGTTTGGAGAGACGAATGTAGATATGTATGCTTTCAAGGAAAATCTGAAATCTATCACGTAAAAAGGATCACCTATTAGTAATATTCACAACTAGATCACTTAAAACCTTACATGAACATTTAAATATTAGCTTGAACCATATTGTTCTTAATTTCTTTTAAAAAACTCATAGTTTTAAACAAACTTTCTACAGATCTTTGCAGTGCCTTATTTAAACAGACAAAATTTTACCAGAAAAGAAAAGAAAAAATCATGTAACTTGTAATAATAGGTCAAGCAGGTAACTGGTGTACACTGAAGAGATTACCTTGGACACTTGAAAAGGAGAGTTAACAGCTCTGGGAAGGAGAAGGATTTTTCTATTTGAACAAACTCATATTTGAGCATGTTCAAAAATTCTGATCTCTGGACTGGAGTGATGGCCCAGTAGTTAAGAACATTGGCTCTTCTTGCTGAAGACCTCGGCTTGAATCCTGATATCCACTTGATGGATAACAACTGCCTGTTATCTCCAGTTCCAGGGGATCAGTCACCATCTTCTGTCATCTATAGTCACTACATGACACTGGTACACTTGGACACATGCAGGCAAAACATGCATACACATAAAATAAAATAAAATAAAATAAAAAATTAAAAAAAATAATTCTGATCTTTTAATCATGATTTATCTGCCACCTAGAAAGATTTTTGAATAACTTCAAAGAGAAATCAATGGTTTGGGATACTTAATTGCAAAAATACTACCTTTAATATAATTCAGTGTGTATATGATACTAGAGATTAATTCTGTACAATGCTTTCACCTTGTATCAAGGGTACTTTGGTTGAAAGGAAAAGGAGGTTCTCAGTGATATGAAAATGAAATTATGCATCAGACTCACTGATGCTCTTGTTAAAGGGTGATTCTTGACTTTTGCTACCAGAGATGATGGTTCTTGAGTGAAATCAGAGAATAAATCTCTCTCTCAAGTCCAAAAATGATATATTTCAAGTCCAAAGTGATGTATTGTTCTCATCTGGAATAATCACTCTGTGAACAGCTGCTCAAGCCTCTTAAAAGCCACTTTGTGTCCTCCTATTACTGTTCATTTCTCCTTGGATGAAGATACTTTTTCTCACAGATAGGGAGGGAGCCTTGGCTTGTGTTGCACCCTTAAAAAGCTTTGGAAATGTTCTGTAGTAGCTTGCGTCTCAGACACAAACATGAGAGACACAGCTTAGTCGATAACTCTCAGACTCACTTTCCACTTCTCATTCTCTCTCCCCTCCATGTTCACTTGCTCAGCAATGCTGTTCTGACCATTCCTACTTCTTATCTCATCTCACAACGTTATCCTTAAAGTTCATTTTCTGCTCCCATTCCTTCTGTTTTTTTTCCCCTTATAGGAAATTTTTCTCTACCTGTGGTAGTAATGCCAATTTGAAAGGATCTAGACTCATCTAGGAGACAGACTTCTTGATATGTTCTTTGAAGAAACTCGTACATTATTGTCTTTCTCCCTAAGTTAGGGAGACAAACCCTAAGTTATATTCTAAGAGGGAAAGAAAATCCAGAAATACAAGCCGAGCATCAAATCTAGTCTCCTGTGCATGAACTGATGGTATCTTCTGAGATAAGTTTTCCTTCTATTTTTGAGTAACACATGTACTTATCGGAATTTTACAGTTTGTGATTGTCCTCAAAGAAACAAATGATCTTCCTCTGTGATTTCCTTATCATTAAAAGAGACATGTGCATTGTGAAGGATATAGAAACTATCACAGGTTGAAGCTGTGATGTTTTAGTGAGGAGCAAATTAGACTTTCTTACTGTTTCTGTTACTTCTCAGCTTAGGGAAGAATTTTGGCTGACTCTTAAGGTTTAAAGTTTCTTCAGATTGTTTTCAGTCATGTATTCCTTCACTGTTGTTAAACTAAGCATTATTATTTTTCCTTTTCTTGCTCCTAATGTCATATGTACTTCACAATCAGTCTGTAATTATCAACTGTCTTTCAAGTTTGTCTTGCAGTCTCTTTGCAAATGTGTTCATTTGTTTATTGTGAAATTATAATTCTCTTGCCAAATGTGTTCTGTTGTCTTTTTCTGTCATTGAATTTTATTCTTCTTATGTTTTAAATTGTACCAAGTCAAACAATAGTTTCATTTCATGTTCTCTCATTTAAGAAATTTTGCATGGAAACAACTATTTTGTAAAATTACATTTTGTAACACAAGTGTATTTAGTCTAGAGCTCATTCTCTAGAATGACACATTTTTATTATTTCCTTCTTTCCTTCAAATTGAAAACGGAGCAAAGATTTGTGTTTTGAAAATGGAAGAAATGAAATCAAAACCTTTTCCCCCAAGATGCTTAAAAAAGTATTTGCTATGAAAATACTTTAAAAGAAATGATACACATGCTCTTTTGATTCCGTTAATTGGACTTTCATTTATCCTATTGTTGCAGTATAATTATGATTCTTCAGCTTAAACATCCATAGAAATGAAGGTTTTACTAGTCCTCCAGAAGATCCACCATAATATCAACTATCATGGAAAAACAGTAAGTACTAAAATCTCAAATTGAATTCTCTCAGCCATTCCTATAGTCTTCAAGTTAGTATAGTTTTTATCCAAATCTATAGAATTCCCCATTTTAGACAGGAACAATAGAAATTTTATCCATAGAGATTTTATGTACACAGTTGTAATGTTTTGAGAGATCTGTACATTTAAGTCAACACAGCTTTTGAGTTCAGTTCTATCTAAGCAATACCTTCTTGGCAGAAACCCTACCTTTCATTATAAGATATTTGAATAAGGGGTTATGTTTTATAGTGGATATAATAGGAATCTTATACATCATATAATGTTTAGTCATTATCTTATTTTCTCTGTAAAGTTCTTTAAGACTGTTCCCTAATACATTATTTTACACTAACATGTTTGCCACCCTACAATTCTCATAATGTCCACAGGGAACATGGTGAATCTTACAGCAGCATTCAAACCAAGGTGAGTGATTTCCACAACTAAAAATCTCAACAATCCTTGAATCTAAAGCCTTCAGGAAAAGACACAAAGTTCAAATCATTCTGAGAAATTATTACACCATAATGCTCACTACAGGTGATTTGTCATTGTGGTAACTGACTTTTACCAACTTGGGAAGCTGCTCAGAGAGAGTGAAGAAAAAAACTTCACCTTCACTTTAAATGAGAGGGTCTAAATGAGCATCTCTAGTTTCTTAAGATTAACTTCAGCACACTGTCTGAGAGTGCCTGAATCTGGTCTCTGCATTGTGGTGAACTTCCCTAATTGTGCTGAGACTATCCTTCTGTATTGGAACCATCTACAGTCCTTCCCAGCTCCCCAAGGCCAGGCTTCTCTGCAGGCTAGTAGAGGCCCAGAACTTTGCAGACAGTCTGAAAGTTCCTGAATCAGACCTCTGATGGATAAGCTTCTCAATAAGTGTTATGGTTACTGCTTAGTAGGTGTTCAGACCTAAGGAAAAAACCTGAGAGTGCCAGACTGGTGCTTGCCTCTGGTCTCTGTGGGGTGAACTTCCAAAATCCTACTGTACCCCCTGCTGTGGAACCAACTCCAGTTCCTTCCAGGGATCCAGGAGTTTTTCCTCCTCAATGTTAGATCCAGCAATCCCATTTCCCATCTTCTTTCCTTGAACTTTGGCATGATCCATCTAAAGCTTCTGAAGTGTTCCTTATTAGGCAGGGTCACTTCATACTCCTGGAAAGTTCCTGAGTAGTCAAGCTAGAGCTACTTTTTTTTTAAAAAAACAAAAGAGAGAAACTGAAGCTTAGACCAACAAGTTTTTCACATCTAATCATAACATAATCAAGGCACATCAATAATACAAACAAAAACAAACTTTAGCTAAATAAAGGAGGGCTTGAGTTTCATGACAGAATCACAAATAGAAAAAGAAATTCGTATGCTAGAATCTCAATGAATGAAAAAAATATTAAAAAAAAAACTTTCCAACAACCACCACCATTCCTATAGAAGAATTATACAACGAGAACAGCCTAGAGAAATCCAAGGACAGAGAATTTAAAAGAACAATCATAACAGGATCAAAAAACTCAATGAATTTAAAGAGTACACAAACAAACATCTTAAGGAACTAGAAAGACAGGGATCAACTTTTGATTGAATTCACAAAAGAAATATAAATAATGACGAACACTCAGGGAGAAATGAAGAAGGAAGTGAAATAACCAAAAAAACAATTTGAACTGACAGAGGAAAGCCTCACCAATAGAAGGAATGAAAAGGAAAACAGAGTATCAAGATAAGAAGATAAAGTTGAAGAATCAAACTGTTCAAGCAAAGAATATGAAAAATTAAGAGACATCAGAAATGGAATACGCAGGAAATGTGGGACACCATGAAAAGACCAAAGTATGTTCATCATACAATAGAGGAAGGAAAAAAATTTCAGATAAATGGTATTGAAAAGATTTTCAACAGTATTACAGAAGAAAATTTCCGAAAATTAAGGAAAGACACACCATTAAATATAGAAGGGCATAGAACACAAAATGGAACTAGAAAAGAAATTTCCCATGGCATATGATAGTAAAAACACAAAATGTACAGAGAATACTGAAAGCAGCAAGAGCGAACAAGTCACCTATAAAGAAAAACCCATCAGTATTACAACTAACTTTACAACACAAAGTATGAAATCCAGAAGTCTGGACCAAAGTATTCCCAGTTCTAAATGACTATAGATGCCAACCAATAATACACTACTTGTACGGTACAACGCAGGATGGACCTTAGCCAGGAAACCTGCTATGAGAAATAGAGGAATGGCTCCTGTGGGTGTGGGCGTGGCACTTCTCTCTGGCTAGTCATGAAACCAGCTTCTTTTTACCCAGCATCTGGAAAGAACCTGCAGCAAGATAATCTACCTGTGGACAGATTATTATTGGCTGTAGTCGAGACCCCACCCCATAAGGCAATTGTCTAGTCAGACTTATAAGCCCTTGAACTTCCTTGAATAAATGAGATTGCAGTGACTTGTCCTCCACATGCTTCTCAATCAGCTTTCCGGGGTCCGTGTGTGTTTTGCCTCCATGCTTACTCAGCCTCTTTTGGTGGAGATCCTTCATCCTGCTTGGGCTGGCTCCGAGCACAGGGACCCTCAACAACTACCAAACCAAACTGTCTATTATAGTTGAAAGGGAAATAAAATTCTTCAACAACATTAATAGACTGAAAGAATTCGTGTCCACCAAACCAGCCCTTCAGTGAATACCTGAAGCAGTAGAAAGTACTAAAGAAAGTAATGGCTATACTGAAGAGGCAACACCAAAGTACTAAATGGAAGTATAATGGTGAAAACAAAATATTAGCTCAAGAATGAAAAAAAGCAAAAATGATGGCAACTAACTCACATCTTTCAATAACAATTTTAAATATTAATGGCCTGAACTCCCCAGTCAAAAGACACAGGCTAGTTGAATGGATTAAGAAAAAGCCACCATTTTGTTGTCTGCAAGAAACTCATCTCACCTTCAAGGATAAGCACTACCTTCGGATGAAACGATGGAAAAAAGTATCAAAAGCAAATAGAAGAAAGAAAGAAGCAGGAATTGAAATTCTACAGATTCTACAAAGTAGACTTCAAATTAAAACTAATTAGAAGCCATAAGGAGGATAGTTTTTCTTATCAATGTAACAATTGACCAAGAACTACAATCATGATTATATATGTTCTGGTGTACCCAAATTCATACAAATAGTACAATAAAACGTTAAGACAGAGATTAACCCAATTCGGTAATAGTAGGGGACTTCAATTCCCACTACCTCCAATAAATAGATCAATGGAACAATGAATAAATATCAATCTGAATTAAATGGTAATACATCATATTGACTTAACAGACATCTACCAGATATTCCACCCAAGCATCAAAGAATACAGTTTCTATTGAGCACCCCAAGGAGCTCTCTCTAAAATTGACCACCTATGGGGGCACAAAACAAGGCTTGACAAATACAAAGATTTGAAATAATTCCAAATAATTCCATGCATTCTATCAGACAATAAAACAATAGAGCTTAAAATCCACATTAAATGAAGCTATAGTAACAACACAAACTCCTGGAGATTAAAGAACACACTCCTGACATGATAAATGGGTCAAAGAAGAAATTAAGAACAAAATCATTCCTGGAACTAAACAGAAAGAATAATGCAATACACCATAAACTCCAGGACACTTAAGAGCACTTTTAAGAGGGAAGTTTATAGCTCTAAGCCCTACATTAAAAAAATCTGAAAGAACACTAATGAATGACTTAATAAGGCAACTTAAAACTCTGAAAAGGCAATAACAAATGAGACTCAAACACAGTACACAAGGAGAAATAACAATATTAGAGAAGAAATCAAGAAAATATAAACAAAGAAAACAAAAAAATCAATTAATTTATGAGCTGGTATTTTGGAAAGATAAACAAGATAGAAAGAAGCTTAGCTCAGTTAACCATGACAAAGCGAAACCAGGTCAAGTAAATTTGAGATGAAAAGAGAAACATCAGAACAGACACAGACACACACACACACACACACACACACAAACCAGAACAGTATAAAGGAGTACTTTAAAAACCTATAGTCTTAAACTTGAAAACCTTAAAGAAATGGATGTACATCTAAGTTCATGGGAATCACGAAAACTAAACTGAGATTGACAGATTAAAGAGACCTATTACATATATGGAAATTGAAAGAGCAATAAGAAACCTCCTGACTGAAAAAAAGCTCAGACCCAAATGTATTCACAGCAGAATTCTAACAGACACTCAGAGAAGATCTATAACCAGTCACACAAATTATTCAAAAGGATAGAAACAGACGAAGTTCCCCAAAACTCCTTCTATGAAGCCAGTATCACTCTAATAGCAAAACCAGGAAATGATAGAGCCAAATAAAGTAAAGTATAGACCCATATTCTTAATGAATATAGAGTAAAAAAAATCTCAATAAATACTTGCGTATTGCATATGACACACATCAAAAATATCATTCACCATGGTTAAGTCATCTTTATTCCAAAAGGTGGGGATGGTTCAATATACCCAAGTCAATATATGTTATAAATCATATTAATAACAAATTATGTAGACAACAAAAATCATATGGATAACTCAATAGATGCAGAACAGAAAGACCTTTAACAAAATGTGACATGTATTCAGATTAAAAGCCTAGAAGGAATTGGAACTGAAGCGAACACACCCAAACATATTTAAAGCTTTGTACAACAAACCCATATCCAACATTATAAATGAAGAAAATGGAAACTTTCCTATTGAAATAAGGAAGAAAACAAGACTGTCCACTATCACCACTCTTTTTCAATATAGTGCTTATGATTCTTGCTAGAGCGTTAAAACAAGAGAAGAAAATTATAGGAATACTAATTGGAAAAGGAGTTAAAATATCACTATATGTAGACGATATGATCTTGTACATACGAAATTTCAAACATTCTACCTGAAAACTGTTAGAAATGATTAACACTCTCAGTAAATTTGCAAGTTACAAGTCAACTTATAAAGATCAATAGTCTTTCTATATATCAATAGCAATACATCAGAAAAAAAACACTGAAGGATACCCTCCCATTCAAAATAACCTCAAAAATATTTAGGGATAAATTTAAATAAATTCATTAAAGATTTCTATAAAGATCTAGGTGTGGTAGCACAAACCTTAATTCCAGCACAGGCAGAAGCAGGCAGGTCTCTGTGAGATCAAGTTCAGCTTGGTCTATATAGTCAATTTCAGGCCTGCTGGGACTATAGGGAGACCTGATTCAAAGATAAAAATTTTTTTAAAAATCTCTGTAATGAAAAATTTAAATCTTTAAAGAAAGGAATTTAAGAACATACTAGGAGGTGTAAAGTTGTACTATCCTCATGGATTGTTAGAATTAATATTGTGGAAATTACCATCTCATCAAAAGCATGGCATAGATTCATTTCAATGTTAATCAAAATACAACATGATTCATAGAAATAGAAAATAATTATCCTAAAATTCTTATGGAACCAGAATAGACCCTGGATGTACAAAGCAATCTTGGGCAAAAGAACAATGCTGGGGGCTCACTATATGTATATTAATGGAACAAAATAGAAGACACAAACGTACATGCAATTTCAGCAACCTGATATTTGCCAAAGGTGCCTAGAACTCACAAAGGAGGAAGGACAGCATCTTCAATACATGATGCTGGCAATGAATTTCCACTTGTGGAAGAATGAAATTGGATCCTTATCTTTCACCTTTCTGATGTCAACTCCAAATGGATCAAAGGCTTCAGTATGTGAGTAAATATCCTGATGTATCAACAAGAGCCAGGAAAATGCAAAGGAAACACATGAGTAAAGGGAAAGGAAGAACCTGAAGGAGGGGGCTGGGAGAGAACAGATGTTACCAAGGGGATGTGGAGAAAGTGGAGTGCTTGGCTGAGAGGGGAGGAGGGAGAGACACTCAGGGGTCCATGGTGTGGGTTAGGAGGGAAATCAGGAGTGGGGGGAAGGTGGGAGGTCTGTATTATCAGGGAAAGAATGTGGATAATTGGAGTGCTTGGGCTTTGGAGGTAGGAGGGAGATTGGATTGGTAGAGAGACTGGAAAGATGACTTGAAGTTGAAGCATTAGAGAAGCTAGATATAAATGTGTTTTCTCTAGAATCCACTGAAAAATACACATGCGGTGTCTGAACCTGGGGGATGTCTGGCACAGTGCCAGACAGGAAAGACCTCCATTCTAGTGGTTTGGTCAGAGTAGTCTAAAAGGCTCACAAAATAACACAGGCAATTGCTGGAGCTCTTGGCTATCTCCCAGAATTCAAAAATAATACTCCACTGCTGAAAGGACAAACCTCAGAAACAGTCCTTGGAGCAATGGAGCAGGAATTGACCTGGAAGCCTTCTACCTGAAGTCTAGCTCTGATAGTTCTAGAGGATAATATAGAAGTTACAAAGGGAGAATATCACTCAGTGATCCAACCACCGCTAAAATCTAATAACCGTAATGACTGACACAGTAATCTACCTCTATTGTTGCAGTATTGGCACTGTCATCTGTGGGGTAATCCACAGGTATCTAATTGGTCTTAAAGTCCTTTCAGTGGTAATGAACACATGGGTGGTACTGTAAACAAAGCCAAATACGCATATCTGGCGATGTCACAGATCCTAGAGAAATCCTATGTCTGTCATATCTCTAGATAAATGTAATTCCTTACCATATGGAAATATGGGTCCTTATATTCTCAGACAATATAATAGGTGTATACCCTACACCACTCTTCAAAGAAGCTTCTTATTTGCAACAGAGGGAGGCTACTGAATATTTCCACAGCTGGTTGCATATAGGGAATGATGTCCAGTTTGAGAGATTCCCAGTCCTAGGTAACATATATACAGTCGTACCTTTACACCTCAGGCTCATGGAGCACAGCAGTATTGGCAGTAGAGAGAAAACTAGTGCATCATTCAAATCTCATGAGTGAAATGTCCTTATAAAACAGAATGTGATACACCTAAAAAACTTCAGAGTGTGCATCAGTGGATAGAACTCATATTAAAACTCACCCATCCCATGGTTCCTCGACCAATGCAAAAGAGGAGGCAGAAGGACTGTAAAGGCCATTGATACATGAACATACAGACATAGCAGCTTTGAGGACACTCGAAGCTTGCTCATGTGAACATTTGTCAATGGTGGTATCAAACACAAAACCCATGCCAACTCAATCAGGCAAGGGGAGCAAAGAGTGGATGAAGGAAATGGCATCAGGCCTGCCCTGCCCTGAACTGTTGGAGACTGATACATCTGGGTGAGGGAGAGTAGATCTTACTTAAGATCTCTAGATAGGTTGACAAGAATCCAGGGGATGGTCTTTCACCAAAGCACATTTGGGTATAAATACTTGATTTGATAGGACTTAACGTGTGTGGTGGAATGCATGAATTCTGGTAGTGGGGGTTTTCGGGGCATGAACAGGCAAGGAGGGTTAAATTTGATTAAGAATTGCTGTATGAAATGGACAAAAACTCAACTCAATAATTGTTTTTTTTTTTAATGAAAGAAAAGCAAAATGTGAACACAGAATGATTAAACAGGCTTGTATGAGTTAAGTTTTATGTGAGTTAAGTTTTCTGTTTATAGTCATAATTAGGACCTATATGTGATGGAAGATGTCCTATAATTCCCTTTTTTCTGGGAACATCTATGGACAATGACCTGTGAGTTTGGAATACAGGATCTCGTCCTCACATAGGGTACTACAACGTAGCAAAGATATGCCACATTATGGTGGTACCTGCTTAAGGAAATTCTGATTCTTAGCCTCACTCAAACTAGAGTAAGCCTGATCTGTTATGAGAACGTGTTTCTTCTGTGTTGTCTCAGAATTATCTCCTTGAACAAGGGACTTGCTCACTATTTATTGAAATGATATGGGAAATGAATGAGGAACCTGTCTTATCAAAGGATTTTCCCTCTTTGACCCTGCTGACCCATAAAAGCACACTCTTTTGAAAGCGGATGTTATCACTCTAAACTCACTTTTTGCTTGTGAAACAAATGAGATAGTTTCTTGAGTTCATTGCTGCTTTCAAGGCTGATGCGTTCAAAACACACAGACATACACAGACACACACACACACACACAGACACACACACACACACACAAATATAGTATTCTGGGTCAGAGGCAAGGAAGGTTCATGAAAAATTGAAGTTATTTGTTTACCTTGCAAAAGGAGCCAAAGGCCTAGTCAACTTGTTTACATTGTAAATAAACCAAGGAAATACCCCAGAAAAGTTATTGGCACATATTAGCATAGAATTATTCAGACTTTTCTCATAGTCATTTAATCTCAGTAACTACTTGAACTATGAAAATTAACATGATCTGAGGTATTTTGTTGCTTTGTTGTTGCTATTTGTTTGATAGCTTGTGTTTTTGAGATTGGTTCTTCCTGTAACCCCAGCTGGCCAAGATATTGCTATGTTGACCAGGCTTCAGTCTCACAGAGGTCTACCTGTCTCTGCCTTCTGAGGGCTGGAATCAAAAGAATGCACCATCACGCCCATTTATAACAGAGCTGTTTTAGGCATGCTATTAATTTCACATTACCTTTCTGCTTATTTCGCTTAAATAGTGGTTTATCAGTACTGGCCGTCTTTCAAACAACTGACTTTTTATTAACTGTTTTACTCTACTTTTTCATCATTTTTCTATTGAAACCTTTATTCTTCCCAAATTGTTTGCTTTTCAAATTTAGTGTAGTTATTCATACTAAATGCAGCAAAAATTATTTTTGTAGTTATACACGCTATGAAGTGTTCTGGCATGGCTCTATAATGTGTGATGTGCCGCTTGCACTGAAGGCTTGCTCTAGATTGAGTAACTTTTTAATGATGATTAAATATCATTTTTTGTTAAAACGAACAGTGCCATAAAAGTTTATTTGCTCTGCCGCTCCTGGGGTCATCCAGTTTCTTTCTTAGTTGCTGCTCTCATGGCATACCTTCCTCCATTCTGTAGAATCAGACTCACTGCATCTTTAACTGAAAGTGTGAAACACAAATCATTTTCTTCAATCCTTCTGATTCTGTTTTTATACTATAGACTTTAATTTGTTTCAGTATAATGAAGGTACTGCTGAATGTTGCTTACATCTGTCATTTTATTATTTTATTTTTAAATTTTCGATCTTTTATGTTACCAAATTCCCCAATTATTACATTGTTTTTGTTAGATAATTTATCTTGCAGCTTATCTTACTTCCCTATATATCTTCAATGTCTGCAATTTATTGCATCCCTTTATGTTAAATATAGTTTTTTTTGCATCATGTTTCACTTATGTAATTTTAAAAATTATACCCTCTAGTGATAGCTCTGAGGATTACTATTAGCATTATTAATTCATAGCCATGCAATTCTCATTAATATTAACCTAGTTTCAGTAGCATACAAAGTCTTCTCTACTGCTGTGTTCTTCTTGCTCTTCAATTTGCTCCGCTATTTTACAAATCACCTCTATCTTTATTCCAATCATGTTAAATATACACAGATAGTAATACACAATTATCTCTCTTAAATCTGATGTGGGACAGTTGGGTTACAAAGAAACATTTGATATTCTTCTAATTAGTTATAAACTCTACGTTAATGTTTCATGCTTTTACATGTACTCAGGATCAGCTACAAGTGAAAACTTGAGACAGCCAGTAGATGTAATTATTCAGGAGGAAAATGAACTATCCTTCCTAGATTCACAGGTAAGATAAAAACAGTGCGAACCTGGCTTGAAATTCTGCAATCTGCCAGGTTTTTGAGAAACTCCAAAATTATTATTCATTGAAACATTCCTAGAACAGAATATTGTGAGATTATAGAAACTATTATGAGATGCACAGCCATTTTAAATCTTAAAGAAAATGTTCATAAATGTAGTAGTTGTGTATTTTTAAATGTTTTTGTGACCAATAGCACCTACAGGTGACTTTTCTTTCCATTTATATTCTATATTTTATGTTCATTTGATTTTCTTTTAATTAAATAAAGTTATATGCTTGTTGGTAAAATCTTAAAAACTGAAAAAGGAGATGAAGAGAGAGAGGGATAGAGAGAGGGAAGGAGGATCAAGAAGGAGGGACAGAAAAAGAAGGAGGAGAGAGACAGAAGAAGAGAGAGGAGGAGGAGAGAGACTCATCCTTCACTTTGTGGTAAGTGCTTTTACAGTCAATTATGTACAACCAGCAAATTTCTAATTGGATTTAACTCCAGGTCCTCAAGGAGGGATATCACACATCTGATACTGTGAAAAAAGTTGACTCCAAGTAGTTGGATAGAGTTATAATGCCCTGTGGTGAAGCCACTTTAATTGTTTGTAAGATGAAGGTGATAAGCCTACTTAGGTACAGTCCTAACATTTATGTTTGCAACCATAGATTAGGTTATAGCAGTCATTATTTGTGTGCATGTTACTTTTTGTTATTGTTGTTGTGGTGGTGGTTTTATAGAAGAAGGTGTATTACTGAATCCAAATGATAATCCATGCCACAGTAGAAAGAACATGGTCATCAAATGTTACCCCTCTTTTTTCTGAGCCTCACTACTATTGTGGGAAAGGATGGAGAAAACTCAATAAGAGCCAGAGGAAAATGGAGGTGGACTGTAGTTTGCAGTTTTCTTTGGTAAGAATGGGAATGCCCATAGTGGGAATACACAAGGATCTTAATTGACAAAGGAAGAAGCCAGTAGAGTCAGCTAACTTCCAATCAACCAGTGACTTGAGTTGTATGTTTGGGGAGGGGCTGAGACAGGAGGAGGGGATTCTGGAGAGGAGACAGATACTTGTGGCAGGTCTCCTTGCTGGTGGACATCAGTGTTGGTTCTGATGAAAATGTAAAATCTGCAACCTGAACTTCCTACAAGGATTCCGCCCCCACTCCCGGATAATTCCTTTGTAATTAAGCCTAAACTCTGATTTCCCTAACTGTGATTAGGCAGAATCTTACTTTGTTCGTTTTTTTATTCTGGTACTTGAGGTATAGAGCTGTGTGTTATGCCTCACTGAGAAGAATTCTTAAGACAACGGGTTGACTAGATTCCACTGGATGAACTTGAACAAAGAGACATCTGCGTGCACAAACTTGACTCAACAGACCTTAACGTATATGACAGAATGTATGAAATCCAGTAAGGGGGATATCTGAGGGTGTGGGTAGGAGAGAGGCTCTAAATATGATCAAGATATATTGAATGAATTTCACAAAAATTAATAAAAATATAAATTTAGAAAAAATATACATTAATGAATGCATAAATCAAAACTATTTGAAAACTGTCTTTCCTTCAGTTGTGTAGTAAGCACAGAATACATTCTTTGCCTTTTGTGATTATAAAATTAGTCTGAGATTAGGAAATGATCCAAAGGTAAAAGAGTATAAAATACAACAAATGTGAGATCGGAAGTTTTGAAGCTTCAGAATGAAGGATGGTGCTGCCTCAGTGGATCATTCAGAAAAAAATACTGTGATAAGAATATTAAATGAAATTAAGGATATTAACATGGGGCTGGAGAGATGGCTCAGCAGTTAAGAGCACCAGGTGCTCTTGTAGATGACAGGAGCTTCCCAACACCCACATGGTTGATAGCAACTGTCTGTAACTCTAGTTACATGTACTGTGACATCCTCTTCAACATGGGTACATTTATACACAGGCAGGCAATACACTCATACACAAAAATTTAAAATAATAATTTTTCTATGACAATTTTACAGTAAGCCCAAAGCAGAGGAAAGCTTTTTGTAATTGAAATGGGTATAAATTTCTAAATAAGAAGTATATTTTGGGGCCTGGAGAAATGGGTCCATGTTTAAAGTGCTTAATATGCAAGCATGAGGACCAGAATTAAGATCTTCAGAACTCATGTAAATGTCAGGTGGTCTTTTTGGCCTCCTGTAAATCCAGACTCATGAGGTAAAGAGAGAGGATCTCCAAAGCAAGCTATCAAATATGGGTAACCATACTGAGAACTGTGGTTTGACTGAGAGGCCTTGCTTCAATGAGTAAGGCACAGGAGTGATCAAGAATGACTACCAACATCAACTTTCGCCTTCATGCCCATGCAACCCCTCCCAAAGTATCCACATGCATGGAAATATGCATTCAGTCCTACATGCACACCATACATATACATGAAAATGGAAAAGAAAAAATATATTTAAAATGAAATTATACCTAAATGTACTTAAAGAGCTAGAAATGGCAGACAATGATAATATACACTTACAGCTCAGATTTCTATATGTCGCATGGCAGGTGGGGAAATTTTTACTTATAAATAAATGTGGGCTACTTCTCTTAGATTGTCTTGGAAATGATAAATCCAGAATGGGAATACTGTGGCCATGGAAGACATTCTTCTGGTAGTAGAACTAAATTCAAAGTAACAAGAATTTTTATCCAATACCAACTCCTAGTCATGTGAATGAAATTATCTCTATATTAGATGTTTTTGACGGGCACAAAAGTCTACAAAATTTTCATTGGTGATCCAGAGAGACATTGGTCATTCAGTCACTGTGACAGGGGGCAGCTGTCAGTACTGCAGTGGCTCTCACTCTTTCCTGAATTGTTCACCTATATTTCTAAATTTGCTGTTGGTGGTTATATAACAGATATACCCAAGACACCTTGATTTACTTCTTTGCAGTGCTTATCAGCAGATGCCCTTTCAGTAAAGAAATGTTATGTTCACAACACATATAATTCCTTCATGCCTAGTAACTCAAGAGCAGAAAAATAATCAATGGTAGCAATTATTAGAAACAAGAGAAATAGCCAAAAGAAGAAATAACAGAGTAACGAGGAACCATCCGGAAATAAAGAATAAATCAGGGGAGGTGACTTTGTGCTACTACTCTCTTTTCCAAGTATTTAGATAGAGTCTTTGAAATTTAGCACTGGGTATGATCTCTGAAAACCCAGTGTCTATTAATCATACATTCTGTTG
This sequence comes from Eospalax fontanierii, assembly GCA_035773235.1. Classification (NCBI taxonomy): domain Eukaryota; kingdom Metazoa; phylum Chordata; class Mammalia; order Rodentia; family Spalacidae; genus Eospalax; species Eospalax fontanierii. The sequence continues at coordinate 43,471,719 of CM069547.1, read as the reverse complement.
ATCTGTACTTTGTGTCACATATGATAATCTCTTTTTGTGCTTTAAGGCTCATTACCAACCCTGCTCCTATTCACTTTATCTCATCTAAAACTGCAAAGATCAACTAAGAAATTAGTTAGTATCAAGCACTTCTCCTAAATGTTAGCAAGCTGGTTGAGAACAATGGTGACATCATGGATGAAATTTAAAAGTATCAATAAATATATGACAGGTAAAAGGAAGGAAGTCAAAACTATACTGTGTGTGTGTATGCATTTGTGTGTGTGTGTGTGTGTGTGTGTGTGTGTGTGTGTGTGTCTGTGAAGGGGTCTCTCCTCTGTTGCCCCCAGAAGGCCTGGAGCTATGCAGACTGATATTGATTTCACAGAGATCTCCCTGTCTCTGCCTTCTGAGTGTTGGCATTAAAGATGTTACCTCCATGCTTGGCAAAATGGTGATTTTTGGCAGTTTTGCATCAAAGCCTTCAAAAAAAATCTCAGTTGAAATCCATATTGACTATATAAAATGTTAGTGAACTCGATGTAAGTGTAGATGGACACATCTGAAACCTAGTCGGTCATCTATCTTAGATATATAGTGATTGCCCTGAGAGAAACACAGACAGTAAGCCACTGAATTACCCAGTCTCTACAACCCTGCTCTATTCCAATAATCTCTGGGTAATGGACGATTAATGCCACACAGGGAAGTAAACCAAAGTTCACATGGGCTTGGGTAAAGAATTGAAACTTGAAGATATAGTCACCAATTTGCTTGATAGGCTTCAAGATGCTAAAAGAGACTTCTGAATCCACAAATAACCACCCATCTGCCCTCTGACATCTCTGAGTGTTAAAAGGAGCACACTAGGAATGGTATAATTGACATAAAATTCAGCAGCTCTTAGAGAAATTCTTTTTAAGCCAATCTCAATCTCTTTACTGACAGACTGACAGATTGTTTATGACAGCGACTCAGTAGACAGAGCTGAACTTCAGTGATGAAGTTTCATGGGTTCTTAAAGTAATCTAGCCTTTGCATGGGGTAAACTATAACCGTGGTTGAAACAAAGTCTAGTACAGTCAACACACATAAAGCCAGTTAACTGAGAACTGTCAATCCAAACAATGTTTCTGTAATTTGCTTCAGGACTGTGACCTTGGTGCTTTCCTTTCTACATTAATAAAAGTTTAGGTGGCTCCAAATGAAATCAATTAATGAAAAGCACAGAAAATGTACTAAGTGGCCACTTAAGAATTCCATGTTTACCTTATGGACTAGGCAAGACTTAGTTGTGTTCATATGTAATTTAACAAAAACAATTCATTCCATCAATTCAAGCTAATTACTATAAAGACTGGAACAGAACTATCTTTAATTTTTATTACTATTATATTATGTGTATGAGTGCATTGCTTACATATACATAAGTCCACCCATGTTGTACAGTGTCCCCGGATATCAGAAGAGGGTGTTGGATTTCTTTGAAACTAGAGTTGTAGATGGTTGTTAGCCACCATATAGGTGCTGGGAGTCAAACCCGGATCCACTGCAAGAACAGCCAGTGCTCTTAACCACTGAGCCACTCCTTCAGCGGATGGAGTAGAAATATTTTAAAAGACATGTGAGAGAGATGTGAATCATGAGGCCAGATATAGTAACTATAAACAAAGAAAAGGGCATAATGATAATTTTCTAAACTTAAATTACTGTCATTTTTCTAAGGTCGGTATTACACAGTATTCATCAACACATGATCACTCTCTTTATAGTACACATTAATGAAGGCAAATGCAAAAAATAATATATTAATAATGACATGAATAATACAAAATCTGATATATTCACTTAAGAAATATTACTATTATCAAGATATGAAGAATTAATACATCTGTTCTTCTGTATATATTTTTTTAATTTATATGTATGAGTGTTTTGCCTGCATATAAACGCATGAGTATGTGCAATGTCCATGGAGACCAGGAGAGGGCATTATATTCACTAGATCTGGAGTTACAGAATGTTACTCCCCATGTGGGTTCTGGGAAGTGAACCACAGATTTCTGCAAGAGCAGCCAATACCCTTTACCTCAGAGCCATCTCTCCAGCCCACCTCTTAATTTTGAAGAATGGTACATTTCACAATTACCAAGAGCATCTATATGCATATATTTGAGTTACCCAAACTCAGCTTTGTTTCAACCTGACAAGCATACAGGATCAGATAGTGTACATTTTGTTTTCTAGGAGTCAATTTAAGAAAATATTGCAGGGTTGTAATAAAAATGGCCCCAGTTCTTTTTTTCTTCCAAGACATATTTTAAATAACCAGAAGATAAGAAATTTTATTAATATGGAAAGCTATTTCATCCACCAGTTTTATCAAGAACTCCATAGAATGTTAGTGATAGGTACTACACTGAGTAGTTTGGACAAAGCACTGTGTCTGCTTATGAAAACAATGCATGTGTTATGTTGATACAATCTTGTAACATAGTGAGTAGAGTCAAATCTCTCTTCTCTCTCTTTGTCTCTCTCTCTCTCTGTCTCTCTTCTTTATCTCATTAAGCACATACATACAGTCCAAATATTTGGTTAAGAGTTTTTAAATGGAACCTAATAAATGCACAGAACTACTGAAAGTTAGTCTTAGGGTGTCAGAGCAACAATGAAAATTTCACATTGTCAAGAAAGTGACAAAAATGAGAACAATCTGAGTCACTGACTTCCAGTGTAAAGTCTGCACCCTCAAGTTGTTGAGTGGGATATTGGGAAAGGGTGCTGTCATTCACACAAAAAACTTAGTCTTCAACTAACTTTATCCATTAATCTGGTATCATTAATGTGTCAATGTTAGAATCTGCATCTATGCAATTTTCATTATTTTAACCTTCTGCTAGGTAGAGACACTGCCATTGTATAAAGTTAGGTTTTAGTTCCTCTAGATAATATTCCCTGGACTGACACTCAGTCTATAGATGGAGGTGATGACATTTATATTTTATGACCTGTGAGGAATTGGCAAATGGGGCCATAGGTACAGTGTGTACAAAAATGTGAATATTAATGAGGAATTACATAAATAAAAGGACTTCATGAAATGAGTTTATGCACAATGATTTTCTAACTTTTTGTTCAAGAAGTTTTAGTAGCAATGCATTCTTGCGTTTATGTGTGAAATTGTGATGTTATAATAAAAAGCCAGGTGATACACAGTTAAATATCTCAGAAAGATGAGCCATGAGAAGACATCTTGATTGGTAGCTTGGATAATGGGATGAAATGATTTGGGAAAGAGAATAAATGGGAAACTTGACTGGTTTTAGTTTGGGGCAGTATTTTGAATCGATCCTGAGTCCTTTCACTGGAGAATTACACTGGCACGGAGCAGGGACCCTGCCCTTCTTCTCCTATCTTTCTGTTTTATTTTGAACAACTTCCCTAAGCTGTTCATCCTGGCCTTGAACTTGCTCTGCAACAGAAGCTGGTCTTGAATTTGCTACTGCCTTGCCCCAGCAATGTCAGTAGCTGAATACACAGGTTTACAACATGCAGCAAACTAGGCTCAAGATACGTTCTGATTACTTTTCTATTGTTGTGATAGGTACCGCAACCAAAAGCACTTTGGAAGAGAAAAAGTTTTCTTTTGAATCCCAATTGTAGTCTATTACTGAAGGAGGCCAAGGCAGGAACCTGGAGGCAGAAATGGAAGCAGAAATCACGGAAGAGTGCTGCTTACAGGTTTGCTATCCCTCACATGCTCAGCTAGAATTTATATAGCCTAGTCCCACATGCTCAAGATTGGCACCTCCCCCAGTCATCTGAGCCCTCCTACACCAACTAGCAACATACCCACAGACCAGTCTGATGGAGACAATTCCTCAATTAAGATTAGCTGTAGTTTTTGTCCATTTGGCAATACAACAACAAAAACAAAACTAACCAGCACAAAAGGCTGTCCTAATACGTCAACAGATATAAATTTGGGGAATCTTATCTTGAGAGAAGTATTACTGTATGGGGTTATCATATTAGCTATTCAAGGACTATAGTATAATTCATCATCTGAATACATTTGAGATTCCAGAGGCTCTTAAATAGAACAAAATAGAAAGCTCAGGGTTTTCATGTAGAGTTGGCTAAACTCTGGAGACAGAAAAATAACGTAAAAAGTGGAACAGGGGCTTTGGAATTTTAAAGATAATTGCGATACAGAGAGAAAGGAAAGTAGAGAGGGTTGTAAGTGATGGATGAGGAGAGAGAAAAAGAGAAAGAAGAAACCACGAGAAACAGAAAATCTTGATTTTTTAAACAGTATAAAGTGTGGAAGAAGGCATTCTTGCTCCAATCACTAGCTGATCAAATAAACTGGGGGAATATCTTGAAAAAAACATGTTGAACGTAGGTGGGAAATCTACATTAAGAAGACAGACAACATAACTATGGGAGACCGATTAGCATATTAAATGGTATCATTTTCATATTAAAATTTATCTCAGGATTCAATGGTTATATGACTACAGATTTTAAATTACATTAGTTTAGGTACAGAGTCACTTTAATGCTGCACTTATCAACACATTTGTGACAGGCATCTGAGTCCTGCTTTGAGTCAGCTCTAAGAAACATGTGGAGAGTGAATGCTACTGAGAATTCTTCTTACATTTTTTATGAAAAAATTAAGGTTTATTGACTAATAAAGTTGCTTTTATCTTTGGGAGGAGAAAATAGACCCTGGTTTGTGTATTCTCACTTTATACTGTGAAGACAGGAGAATAAATGTGTTGAGGATTAGCTGTCAGGCTATCATGGGATTGACTGTTCAGTCACAGAACAGTTCATGGTTTGATCTGAAGTTCACACTCTCAGAAGATACTTCTTATAAGAGAAAATTCAAGATGTACTTTGGGAGGTATTCCATGTTTCCAACCAAAGTCTGAATTGTAATTTCACCATAGGAGGGTACTAGAAAATGAAAATTCAAAATAATTGGTTTGTTTTTGGAGAAAAATGGACTCAGGTTTATAGAGATGGCTCAGTGGTTTCCAAAGACCTGAGTTCAGATCCAGCACCAATGTCAACCACCTGTAACTCTAGCACCAAGGGATCTGATGCTTTCTTCTGGCCTCCAGGAGTACCTACATTCATATGCATATAGCCACCACCACACAGACACATAAATAAAAATAAAAATAAATCTAAAATAAAACAATGATGGGACTTCAAATTTACTAACCTTGAAATAAGAAGACAAAAAAGGAATTATAAAAATATAAGATCAAAAAAAACAAACTTTCATAATTATAAAAATTTCAAAATACAAAATAAAAATGAATGTGTAACATGATGCATATGATACTAAAATAACCTAAGTAGGACAGAAATCAAAATATTTATTTGATTAAATGTGATTGAGCTTGGTTAACTTATTGGAAAGAAAAATATTCAATTATAAAAAAATGGAGATAACTTTATGGCATATGTGACATGAATCTATTATATGCCATTTAAAGAGTTAGAAATCAAGAAGTACCAAGCAAAGACATAAAAAAAAAAAACTGAAAAAATTCGAAATTAAAGAAAGTAGTTAGCAATATTAAACAAAAAGTATACATACTCCCCTGCATTAAAGAATAGACAGATGACGCAGAGGACAAATTATATTGATGAGAACATTAATAAAAAGAAAATGCAGAAATGCAGGCACTTGCCGAACATGGGTGAAAGATGTCTGTTTTAAATTATTCTTTACTTCTGAAATTATATATAAAATTTTCAAAATAAAGAATATAGTAATTATTGTCATAAGCTGTATTTCCTTTCTTCTCATTTCCTGCTTTATGTGTTGCTTTGGGTGATGTTTACTCATAAAGTATTTTCACTACAAGTCTTGCTCTCAAACAGTGATTGATGTCACTAATCGGCATTTTCAGTGTAATGACTCAGAATATCTGTGCTGCAGAGAAGCACAATGCCATACTTGCTACGATTCTAGGCAAAAGAAAACTAAATAGCCATGTTTCACTTTGAAGGCATTTTTCAGGCATTTTCACATCTCTTCAGACACATATTTTCTAATGATGTGTGTCTATGTGAAATCACTTTGCTGCCAGATATCAGATTTGAATGTGTATGACTCCATGACACATCTCAAATGTACTTGTAAATTTCGCAGAAATGCTGTAATAACAAAATTTAAAATGATATGTGATGATTATGCAGTTTTTCTGTTTTGTTTTGGGGAAAATCTATATAATATATCCTCCTGTGCTTTGGGAGACAGTCAAGAAAGTAACTTAATTGGAAATACTACATATAGGTAGTGTTGTATAATAGTGGAATAAATTTTCCAATCTTTCTGATGACAAAAGAATAGAATGAATAGCAATATTGTGAATGTGAAAAGCCTAGTGTATTTGACATCAAGTGTACATACCAGCTAGTAGTTGGTATTTATTTATTCACTCCTCTGCATTGATTACTGTGTTGAGCATATGCGCTAACCCAATATGTTAGACTCCGGTATTAAAACAGACACAGCCGTTGTTTGCATTGAACTTACTGTCATGGGAGTTAACATACATTATCTCAATCCATCTATTTCTCAAGAATTTCAACAATTTTATGAAAGAGTATTCATTAAAAAGATACCTTTTGATGAATACATTAATGAAAGTTATACACCTAGAAATACTGTGAAAATCAAATAGCATTAGTAAGAATAAAGATTTATTAGAAGAATGTGTTGCAACAAGGAAGATGATTTTTTTTTTCATTTATTATCAGTTTCAACAGTAATTCGGAATCAGGCTCATGTCATCTCAGAACTCACAGTTCTCCTGCTTCAGTATCTCAAGTGCTGGGAATATATGTGTACACACCAGTCATTAGACTCCAGAGTTCTTTAAATGCTGGGTACAGAGTGACAGATTTATTAAAATGCAACCAAGACTGTATCATTATTTAGTAGGACAACAAATTTTATGACCGTCTATGTCTTCTATAAAATGAGATTTGAGATGGTTTACAAAAGTGCTTCCAGTGTAGACTTTGAAATTTATGAATAAAATAAATGTACACCTTTGGCAGAATATGGAATCCAAGGTGGATCAGGGGTAAAGACTAAATATTTAATAGTGGCCATAACAGGAAAGCACATTCCTCAGTGTAGGGGAGTTGGTGCGTCCCAGGGAAGAATGCAAGGAGATTTGATGGGAAGACTTAGGAAGATCAAACAAGAAGTTGTATGTAGTGTCTCATGAGCTCATAATGCTACATATGAATTGAATCACAAAGCTCACCCTTGTGCCATGTATGTCTGCATCTGAGCTTTCTAAATCTTTTAAAATATGAATACAAGCAGTTTTTTTTTATTGAACCTTCATCTAAAAATGTAAAAAAAAAGTGTTAAACATGTATTTTTCTGAACTTCAGTTACCAACTTTTTTGAGTGGAGTGCTGAGAACTGAACCTAGGAGCTCATAGAATTCAATTTGGGCAAATTTTGGATCCAACTCTGTCTATTTTGGTTTATCTACATTATTGATATTACTTGATGATTGTTTTAGAATATTTTTATTTTCAGTACATATAATTACATTTTTGTAGTTTGATGACTTTTACCAAAGCAATATCGTTGAAAGAATATTGATGTATAACTAATTTGTCCATGCATTAGCATGTAATTTTACATATTTTGGAATATTTATAACTTCATAAAGCTGTCATCACAATCATATGACATACCCTTCATCTCCAAAAGCTTTCTGTTTTTCTTTTGTATCTTTCCCACTTTTCTTCTTTCTTCAGAAGCAGCCAATGCGTAGTCACCCAATGCATTCTGGTTTGCATTTTCAGATTTTATGCAAATGAAATTATACATTAATAAATCTACTCTGCCTTCTTTATTTAATTTTAACTCTCCTATAGGCTGACCTGTTTGAACACTCAGTTCCCAGCTGGGGGCACTGTTTGGTAAAGTTAAAGAATGTTTGGAAGTGGAGCCTTGCAAGGGGAAATAGGTTACTTGAGGCAAATTGTATACTGTGACACAATTCCTGCTCTCCCTGCTGGCTGAGTGAGAGGGCTTCTGGCCTCATGCTTTTTCCAAAATGCAGTGGTAAACTTCATCCCCTTAGAAGTGGAATCTGAAACACAATTTCAAGTAGTTTAGAGCACCCTTTTATTTTATTAATTGATATTCACAAATGAGTATCATATGTCTTGATCTATATTCCTTGATAAACTGAGGGTAACTGGTGTTTCCTTTTATTATTCTAGCTCTTTATAAGACGTGTAACCAATTTCTGTAAATTATAGACATACCCTACACAGAAACTTATTCCATTCATGTTAATATCAATTACACAACCTCCTCAGTTACCCATTTCTCAGCACTTTTCTGGATTCTACTAACCACTATTCTACTGTGTTTCATTGTAAGATTAATTTTATAGACTTCATATATAATAAATGTTTATACAGTAGGTATCTTTATTTCTTTTATACGGTTGAATTGTATTCCATGGTATGGGTTGCTGGAGATTTGATTTATCATGAAATTTGAGTATTACAAAATATACTTCTGTGTGTAAAAGGCTTTATCTGGTCAGATGCCTCCTACTCTCCTACATAGAAGATGAGAAAGGAAAAGTTCTTTTTAACTTGTTGGAATATTCCTTACATTTCAAGATGCAGAAAAGGGTTTTGTTAAAATTCTTATAATAGTTTACATTGTGTTCAGCTGTATAGGCGAATTCTGAACTCACATTAACACTTGCTATCGTCATTCCTGTCAATTGTAGTCATTTTAGTAGGTATAAAGTGAGGCTTGAATTACAGTTCTTGATTTCCAACAAAATGGTCTTTTCAGTGAACATCTTGCTATGTGCTTATTTGTCATCTAAATATTGTTCATGACATATATGCTCAAGTCTTCTATTTGTTTATTAATTAAAATTGAATCTTGAGTTACATGTATTCTAGATATAAATTGTTATATCAGCTAGTTAAGATTTGTCAACTTGACAAAACAAGAGACATCTTGGAAGAGGGAACCTCAACTGAGGAATACCATCCATTAAATTGTTTTGTGATCATGTCTGTTTAGCAGGTTCTTGACTGCTGGGAGGACTCAGCCCACTGTGAGTGGTACTGATTCCTAGGTAGGTGGATCTGGACTGTATAAGGAAGGTAGCTGAAGAAGCCAGAAGAAGCAAGCCAGTAAACAATGTTCCTCCATTGTCCATAATTCAGTTCTGGTCCTTCATTGAATTCCTTCTTTGATTTCCGTTGATGATGGACTGTAACCTGTAAACCAAATAAATCCTTTAGCTTCCACAAGTTGTTTTGGTGTATTTTTTATTATAGCAACAGAAAGCTAGCTAGAAAATTATGTTCACAGATGGTTTTCAATTTTTTGCAGTTTGTAATTGTGTTTAGAGTTTCTTTAGGAAGTAAGGAAGGAAAATGGAAGGAAGGAAGGAAGGAAGGAAGGAAGGAAGGAAGAAAGGAAGGAAGGAAGGAAGGAAGAAAGAAAGAAAGGAAGGAAAAAGGAAAGTATATCTCCACAAGAAAAAAATGAAATTTTACATCATAGTTTAACAAACTTCATGAAGTAGATCCTGGTGAAGAGCCTGGTCCTGTGTCATGTCATATGATGTCTTGCACTGAAGCAAGGAAGGAGTATATAACACAAGCAATAGAACTTTGGTGTTAGATCTTACCCACTGCATCTTGATTCCCATGCTGCCTGAGCAGCTCTACTCTCCCTGAACTCCATCCTTGGTCCTTAGTCCTGCTGCTTCTCGTTCTGCCTCAGATTTCTGGACTACTGTGTTAGTCCATACCTGCCCACTGCATCATGATCTTATGCACTAAGATCAGCTCAATTCCCCAACTTAGTTCAACAGATCCTCTACAGACTGTTCTCATCCTCATCATTCTTCTGACCTCCTAACCTGCCTGTCATAGACACACCTACCACCCTGGTAAGTCAGATCCCACCCACTGCTTCTTGACTCCCCTGTAAGTTGAGCAGATCCACTCTCCATGCCCCCACTTGATTCCTTTCTAGCCTGGGGCCCAGGCCCTCTCCTCCTCTTTTCATACCAGAACTCTCTCAGTCCCAATCCACCCACTCGGTCCTAATCCCTTGCATCCAGACTAGGCTAATTTACCATTTTAATTTGTTAGACCTTCCACAGTCTGTCCCCACCCACATCTTGTCTTTGAACTCCTCCTGATCTACCTTCCACAGTTCTGCCTACTACGTAAGCCAGCCTATTACCCTGTGAGAACCTGAAGCACCCACCAACTAACTATTCATACCTAAGAAAAAGCAACAAAACTCCATCAACAATATAAACAGAACAAGACTTCATCTAAGCAAGGGAAGGACAGAATTTCCTATCAGACACAAAACTAACAAAAGGCGTCCATATGCATAAACGGAAATATAAAAACACAAATAATATGAAAAACGAAAAGCATATGTCCCCAACAAAACCCATCAGTCCTACAGAATTGTACTGTAGTGAGAATCTCCTGAGGAACTGCACAATACAGAAAGAGCAGTCATCAACATGATCCAAAGAAACTTAAAGAACACATAAACAACTCAAAAAACTTAAAGAGGATAGGCATAAACTTGTGACAGAAGGTCACAAAAATACAAACATGTGACCTACTGAAATAACAGGAGTAATTTAGGGCTTAAAAACTAAATTCCCCATATAGAAACATTGAAGAAAATTCAAGCCAAAATGAACATGAAATTGAAAAACTCAATAAGAAAATTTTATAAGACAAGAGAAAGTCTCACAAACAGAATGAATGAAACAGCAAAAGGAATATCAAAACAGAATGAGAAAGTTGAAGAACTGGACTCCTCAAGCAAAGATGATAATTTTTTAAAAGATACACAGGAATGGAATGTGCAGGAAATGCGGTTCACCATAGAAAGACCAAATCTATGCATCATAGGCAGAGAGGAAGGATGAAACTGTCAGGTAAAAGGCATTGCCAAGCTTTTCAACAGGACTGTAGAAGAAAATTTTCCTAAATTAAGAGAAGACATACCTATACAGATACAAGAAGCAGAGAGCATAAATTAGACAGAAACAGAGCAGAACGCCCCACAGCATATCACCCTAGAAACGCTGAATGTACAGAACAAAGAGAAGGTACTGAAAGTGCTAAAGAAAAAAAGAACTTATAAAGGAAAACCTGTCAGAATTACAAGTGGGTTTTCAACCAAACTATGACATTCAGAGGAGCCTAAACCAAAGTATTGCCAGTTCTAAATGTCCATGAATGCCAACCGAGAATGCTTTACCCAGCAAAACTACCTATCATTGTTGAAAGGAAATGGAAACATTTCCATTAAGACTGAAAGAATCCATGTCCTCCAAATCAACCCTACAGAAAATATTTGAAGCAAGACAAAGGATCAAAGATAGGAGTACTATACCCAAGAGGTTACAAAAAAAAAAAAAAAAAAAAACAGAGGAGGGTGTAATATGGAAATACAAAACTGAAGCAAGAGCATAAAATGACAGTAATCAATACACATATTCTAATAGTAACTGTAAAAGTATCTCCATTACACTATCACAAAGATTATATATAAATGACTTAACAGTGAAACACAAGACTCTGGAAAGGCAAGAAAAATCCAAACATACACCTAGCAGGTGAGAAACAAAAACTCAACAAAAGTTAATGAAATAGAAACAATGAATACAATACAAAAAAAAAATCAATGAAACTAAGAGCTGATTCTTTGAAAAGTTAAGCAAGATAGACAGACACTGCCCAGTTAACCAAAAGAAGGAATGAACAAATCCAAATTAATAAAATCAGATTTGAAAGAAGAAATATCATAACAGATATATAACAAAAAACAGGTCATTATAAAGGAATAATTTTAAAACATGTACTCTGTTAAATATGAAAATCTAAAAGAAATGAATAAATTTTTAAATTCATAGAAACTAGGAAATCTAGACCAAGGAGAGGTCAACAGCTTAAACAGACCAATAACAAATAATGAAATTGAAACAACACAAAATGACCCCGCAATCAAAGCCCAGGTCCAGCTGGATTCACAGTAGAATTGTAGCAGACATTCCAATAACATCTACAACAAATATGTCTTAAACTCTTCAAAATGTTAGAAACTGAGGGTGAACTCTCTAATTCTATGAAGCCAGTATGACTCTAATACCAAGACGACCTAAAGACACAACAACAAGAAAACTATAGGCCCATGTCCTTAATGAATATAGACACCAAAATTCTACACAAAATATTTGCAAACTGCATAAAGATGTATGTCCCATCTTCAGCAATAGGATCTTATCTTCAAATGCTGGGACATAATCAAGAGTTGTGGTAATAGCACATAAGGAAAACAGCTATCTCATATCATACTTGCAAATCAATGCTTGGGTAAAATATCATGCTTTAATTTTCTTTTAGCTAATTAAGCATTTTCCCTCATATATGGTTCTTGATTTCTTCTTACATGATTTAAATTTCTTTGTACTTAGGAATTCTAGGAGTCCTGGTGAACCCAGCCTTCCCACAACTCCTAGACTTTACCATTGGATTAACTATTTATGTAGAATTTCCTACTCATATCATTTCTGAGTTTCTATGCCTGGACTCATATTTTTCTCATTGATTTGCAGGAACATTACTTTGCTCTGCTTGATGGCAAACTAGACATGAGTCATTGTTGTGCCAGAGGATGGGTATGACAGTGATTAAGACATGGAGGAGGATGGAGTCAGACCAAGTAGGCAAGAAGTGTCAGGGCAGGTTTGGGGGCATCTCCCAGGACAAGGTCAAGTGTTGCCAAGGCAGTGCTCAGGTCCCACTTAGAGTACTTCCAGGCACAAAGCAAAACAAAACAAAACAACAACTTCTGTGTGGGAGAGAGGGACTTATTACAGTTCAAAACCCTATAGAGAGCAAAATGGTGCACACAAACACACACACACACACACACACACACAGATACACACATACACAGATACACACTACTAGGCCAAACGTGACAAGCATTAGCCATGCAAATGGCCTCATGGAATGTGACCTGCAAACAAACTCATCAAACACTGGGGCAAAGATGGGAGGACACTGACAGAAGGCAACCTCAGCCATGGTTATACAGGAGTAGCAACACGGAAAGGTAAACACAAGCACAGACCCAACCTTAGAATACCTGAGTCATGGGAAACCGTACGGCTGACAGGAGCACACAGGCAGCACAAACTGAACAACTGAATTGTTATTAACTATAAAGAGTTCATGAGGTTGACAGAACATGGAGGTGATTTGGGAGGAGCATGAGAAGAATATGATCAAATTACATTGTAGGAAATTTCAAAGAATTAATAAAAATATTTTAAAATTGTTAGTGTTTATGGAGTGTATCTAGTTTCCTGAAGACTTGATGTCTGAGGTCCTTCCTGGCCTCGATCTGTTTCTCCCACACTTCTAGCAGAAGTTGCAGATTAGTGGTTTTTATTTTTTTTTTTCACATTCATGGACACATTGTTAGTGTTCTCCCTGCTCCTCGACCTTATGATTTGTTTCTTGTAATTTTAACATATTTCAAAGACTTTGAGTACCAAAGTTGTTGACAAAATATGATACAACATAAAAATATGCATGTGGTACCCATACATACATACAAACAAACATACATGCATATTAGATTTAAAAAGTAAATATTTTAAACAGAAAAAGTAAAATCAAAAATTTAAAAAAGAACAAACAAAATATTCAAACTAGGCAACTAAAAATACTAGAAATGCTGAACGCATGACCCTATCCAATTGTCTTTAATTCTCTGATGTCATAAGCAATAATTTGTGTCAAGCATGCTTATTAACACTAAATTATCTTCATGCGTAGTGTGTTGGCAGTGTTATCTGGCTAAATAATAATGATAATACCATTAATAAAAAAGTATTAGTGACAGCATACATAAGACTCATGCAGACTCAATCAGATGAAAACCCAGCACAAAAAGAGTGAAATGGGCAGCACATGCCAAATGATTACTGTGGGGTGAGCAAGAGTAAATTTTCTTTAAGAGAGTGACTTTAGATATGATGACTAGACTCCAGTGGATGAACCTGCACTGAAGGACATCTAGGCACAAATGCTTGACAGGATAGGACTTGTCATATATGACATACTACCTGAAATCTGGCATGGGGCTATGGGGTGCAGAGGGGCAAGGTGATCTAAATTTTAATAAGATCTATTTTATAAAATGCTGACCTGGAAACCACTCCCCCTGAAGACTAACTCTCATAGAGCTGGAGAATACTATGCAAGTAGTGAATGGAGAACATCAATCAACAGCCCAACACCAGCTTCATGACCAAACAAGGACATCAATGACAAACACAGTATATGCCACTTGGTGCATTAATGGCACTTTTATCTTAGGGACAATCTACCTAATTCATATTAGAGCCCACCCAATGTGAGGAAACTCGTGTGTGATTGTGCAATCACAACCAAATACACCTGGCTAAAGAGGTCATACATCTTAGAGACATCCAAAGTCTGTCACATCCTCTCTTTCTAAGTGAAAAATATGGATCCTTATATTTACAGTCAAGCATTCCAGTCACTACTCAGCAAAAAAGCTTCTTTTGCACCAGATGGAGGCTACTACAGAGTACCACAACTGGTTGCACACAGACATTGTCTGTGAATTGCTGAAGCCTTAGAGGCACATCTATAGTACAACTTCCACACCTAAGACTCATGCAACATAGAACATGGGGTAAAGAAGACACTAATGAATCTCTCAACTCTGATTAATGAAACACCCTCATACAACAGAGGGCCAGCAACACTAAAAGTCACAATTGATAAAGCACGGAGATTAGGAGTCTGCAAAGTGTGGGTCTCTATACAGGACTCCTGTAATGTTTCACTCACCTAGGAGGGACCATTGTGAAAGAGGCGGTGGAAAGATTGTAAGGGCCAGTGAGGGTATGCATGACCATATAGAAATAAGAGTCTTATAAGCTCTTGGGATCCTGCTCATATGAACCTACAGCAATGATTTCAGCATGTTCAAGATCCTTGAAAATTACACTGAAGCTAGGACAGTGATTCAGAGGAAGACTTGCTTGAACGTTTTGTGGATCACATTATTTAAAATCTTGGTTGTGTCAACATTAATACATAGGGAATATTTGTGATGTTGCCCTAAGGACTCCCCCCGCCCCCATAAATGTCAGGCAATACATGAACATTCAGTCTTCGTGTTGGCAATTCAAATAACCCATCGACAGCCATTTGGACACCACTCTGTGTAATGCTTTCTAAGGCAAAATAGTCTTATAAAATTTTCTGTGTGAGATACTCAAACCCAGCTTTTCCACTGTGGCATACCTGTCTTGGAAGCAGTGAAGTTCTTCAAACAAACATAGAAAAAAATTAAATTAGGTTGAAACCTAATATATGATTTACAAAATATAAACATATAATAATCTCTCATCATATTATTATATATTCAATATTCACATTACATATGTCACGATTCACCTTTTCCTTGATATTTAGTTTCCATTTTGTGATGACCTAAACAAAAAATAAGATGTGTTTAGCTGGGTCACCCTAACAATATAAAGGAAATTCAAGAAGGTTTTCTTTAATTCAATGTGCATTCTTTGTTATTTGTTATTTGAAAATAATGTTGAGTTATTTTTTCCAGTATGCTGAACACACTGAGAAGAAAAATTGGTTAGTGTTTGAAATTTCTGCACCTATTTTAGTAATGTTTTCATATAGTGTAGGAAAATATTCACATGTTTTGTTCTTTCAAGCCAGACTGATGTGTTCTTTTGTAATTTTTAGTGGATAAACATAAGAATTATCAAAAGATAAACTTGGAAAAAATTAACTGCTCTTCTTTTCTTTTCTGAAATCCAACTGCTTTTCACATTTAGTTTACATTTATTAGAGCAGATTGAAATTACTTATTGGAATTTCTCAGCACTCTTTTATAAGCCCAATGAACAGGTGTAATTGTGTTTGGTTGATCAATTCATCTAGTGCATCATGCTTTGAAAATCCGCTATGGTTGTCAAACAAGGACAGATAGCTCAGTTGTTTAATTATATCAAGTGACTCTATGCCCCTTGACAGAAGTAATCTACTCAAAATGAAATAACAAATCTTACAAGTAAGACAATCTATCGAATTACCTAGATTTTCTTTTTCCAAAACCAACATTTCAAATTCACCACCTATACCATTCACTGATATAATCTTATCAGTATAATGTGTGTTAACATCTACATTATTCAAATCCTACCAAAGCCTCAAAGACTAGAAAGGACAAATATTTGGATCATTTAACATTAATTCTAATGAAACATTTTTTCATCTTAATAGGGCAATTCTCTGTTTAATTTAATTTTACTTCCATAAACAAAATTACTTTGGAATACTTTAATCATTTACATATATATCAGTGGGAGACTTTAAAACACCATTATTGAGATATAAGCGTACATTTTTTTCTATTTTCATTAATTCAGTTATTTTATGTGTATAAGTATTTTGCCTGCATGTATATAAGTGTACTTGATTCTAGGTCCACTGAATTGTGTGACTGAATGAATCAAATCACTTTCCTAAGGATAACCTCTAATTCTCTATATAGGTTTTCTAAGAGTACACAGGACTCAAGTTTGTTTTAAATCAGAGGAATTATTTTTGTGGTAAAGGTCTCATAACTATGTGTATGTCAAAGGAATGATGAACAGTTATCTTTTAATGTCATATACAAAAAGTGAAGGGAATTCATAAAGAAGAAGAGTCTTGCACAGAAATCACTATTTGTAGAGATATAACTCCAGATTAAGATATTGGGTATCAGGATACAAGTAAGGAATATCTCAAGATGCCATGGGCTTGGCATAGACAGACATATTGCCTGTCCTACCTGTTGATCAAATGTTCCAGTCAGGATCATTGGGGACATTGTTAAGATTTGGTTAACATTCTTCCACTCAAAAGACAAACCTTAAACTATGAGTTAAGATTTACTTATTGACACTAACTAGAGATGAAAAGATCATCAGATAAGGAATAAGGAGATTGTTTATCTTGTTTATGGAGCCTAACTTCTGTGTCACAAACAATGCACATCTCAAATTATGTTAATGATTGCTTTTACTTTAATTTTAATAGAATTTTTGCTAGTTTTGGACAATATAGTTTGATGGTATTTAAACTGTCTCCTTCATCTGCACCTTCACCCACTATCTCTCCCTCAATTTAATGTACTCCTATATATATACATATATAGATATATATGTGTATATATATATATATATATGACCTATAATGTGTGATTTGTATGCGCAAATGTCCTTCTGAATGGTTGTATCCTGTTCACACAAGTGTTCCATTCACATAAGACATTGTCTTTTCTCCTCTCAGCATTAATCAATTGTCATAAGTTCCTAAGATTGGCTGAGATTTCTTATCCACTTTTCCCTGTACAAGCAGGAATTTTGCTGTCATTGGCTTTGCAGCATACTATTAATGCATTCAATCACCACTGCAGAGAGTTTGCTGAATAACTAACCATCAGTTTAGAAGACTCTGTTTCCTTGGGATGTTCTCTGACTCTTTCTACCCCCTCTTCCAGTGTGATTCAAAATCCTTGGGAGGCAGAGTTTGAAATAGGTGTCTTATTCAGGGATGAGTACTCTGCGGCCTCTTCTTCTTTACACATTGGCCAACTGTGTGCTTCTGGTTTAATTACCATCTACTTCATAGGAAATCTCTCTGGTGAGAGGTGAGAAAACACATTCATCCTATGTGTAAATATTGCTTGGAAAATGTGTCATTTAGGCTTAAGCTTTTCACAGACACTTATTCTCTACACTTGACCAGTTCTGGAAGTCTATAAGAGTATATATTTTTTGCAAAAGAAGCTTATTTTAAGAGGGAAGGTAGGTAAAATTATGAGGATGCATATTTAGAATGAATTAAGAAAATTATATCAGTCTAGGAATGTTGCAAAAGTAGTTATTTTTTTCTCTAGAATCTATGACATCCCCAGTCATATGTAGTTTTCTGTTTACATTACACATAAATTAACTCATTTTGAGTAGGCTACTATTGCAAAATGTAGTAGATTGCTTGACCAGTCATGTTTACTAAGCTATACATCTCGGTAGGACCAGTCACTGGATTTCTTCCTTTACAGATTATGTAGTATCCTCTAATATAATGAGAGTTAATATTCAGGAAAGAGGCTTCCAAGTCAGGTCCAGCTCCATTGCTGCAAGTCCTTTATATAAAGTATAGATTATCTTCATCAATTGGGTCTTACCTTCAAGTTTTGGGAAACAGTCACACGATGTAAAGATAGCCTGTGCTATTTTGGGAGTTATACTACACTGACCAAAAATTCTAGGGTGTTTCTAGTGTCTGGCACTCTGTTCCTTGTTATATAACTTTCAGGAATACACATGCACTCATATACTGATTTTGTGTGTAGATTTTTAGTAGAACATTGAAATAATGTATTTTCCATCTAGGCATTATTTATCACTTCTGTCAGTCCCCATCTGTATAACTCTCCCTTCTCCTTAGCTCAAAGTATCCCCACTTTTTCTCATTTCACCTTGCTGACAACCATCTACTTTAACCTTCTCTCAAGTTCCTTCTTCCTCTTTATCACCATGGTTCCTTTCCATTTTCCTGGATCCTGTAGTTACATCAGTGTATAGACTCCCATCTAGAAATTTGGATCTAAAGTGCACAAATCAAGGAGAGCATATTTTGCTTATTTTTCTGAGTCTGTACTACTTTATTTAGAATAACAGTTTCTAGTTCTATTCATTTACCTGAATGTTTTATTATTTCAGTTTTATTTACAATTGAGAACTCCAGTGTGTAAATGCATAACACTTTCATTAACCATCCATTAGTTGAGGGACATTTAATTTCTTTCATTCTTAAGCTATTATGAAAAGATCAACCTGGATGTTCAAGTATCTCTGTAGTTGGAGTGGTATGACTGGATTATATGGTAGTTTTATTTGTATTTTTAAAAGAGTTCTCTATACTAATGTTCACATCGGTTACACCAGTTTTCAATCACATAAAAAATAGATGGGTCTTCCCATTTTCCCCACCCATGTCAGCATGATACTGGCATTAAAACAGACACATAAATTTGTGCAACATAGTTGAAGACTCAAATATGAGTACAAAAAATTACAGCCACCTGATATTTGACAAAAGTGCCCAAAACACACAGAGGTGAAAAGATAGCACCTTTTAACAAATGGATCTGGCAAAACTGGATTTCCACCTGTAGAAGAATGAAATTGGACCTTTTCCTTGCACTCTACATATAAATCATCTCCAAATAGATGAAAGACCCCAATATTAATCTTGAAACTCTGAAACTACTAGAATAAAACTTAGGCTTTGAAAGATATAGGTATAGGAAAGGACTTTCTAAATTGGGCATCTGTTGCTCAGATAGTAAGGCCAACAATCAACAATTGGGACCTCATTAAACCAAAAGTTTCCATATAGCAAAAGAAACAGTCAAGGAAGTGAAGAGGAAACCCACTGAGTGGGAGAAAATCTTTGCCTGCTACACATCCAACAGAGAATTAATATCCAGAGTACACTAAGAACTCACAAAACAAAGCAATAAGAAAGTAAAAAATCCAATAAAAGGATGGGCTAAGGACCTCAGCAGAGAGTTATCAAACCAAGAAATAAAAATGGCCAGGAAACACATTAAAAAAGCTCATCATCCTTAGCAATTATAGAAATGTAAATCAAAAAAACACTTCCAAATTTCATCTCTCCTGTGTCCCACTGGCTAAAATCAAGAGGACCAAAGACATAAAATGATGGAGAGAAGGTGGAGAAAGGGAAATACTCATTCACTGCTGGTGGGATTACAAACTTATGTTGCCACAATATAAAGTAGTGTGGAGAACTCTTAAAAAAGAAAGAAAAACTCAAAATGAATCTATCATATGATCTGATTACACCACTTATTGGCAAATACCTAAAGAGCTCATCCTGCTGTAAAGGTACTTGTACACTTGTTTGTTGCTGCTTTCTTTGCAATAGCTAAGTCATGGAAACAACCTAAACAAACTCAACCAACAAATGGATAATGAAAATGGGCTATATATACATACATATGTGTGTGTGTGTGTGTGTGTGTGTGTGTGTGTGTGTGTGTGTGTAATGGAGTTCTACTCAGCAGTAAGGAAAGACAAAATCATGAAATTTGCAGATAAATAGATGATACTAGAAACTGCTATGGTAAGTGAAGTAACACAGTCTCAGAAAAACAAGTGGTGTATGTTCTCCTTCATTTGTGGATCTTACTACCAATCCCTTATATGTGATTAATACATATGCTGATGCAACAACAGGAGCCAAGCAAATGGAAAAGAAGCAGAAAGGGAAAGGGAAAGGAAGAGCCTGAGAGAAGGGGATAGTCGGAAAGAGTTGTAACCAAGGGGAAAATGGAGGTATTCAACTGGAAATGGAGGAGAAAAGGACATACAAGTACCATGTACCATGGGGTAAAAGGGATGAAGGAGCACGGTGGAGGGGACAAAATAAGAAACAGGTTTTATGAAGGGAAAAATAGGGGAAAAACTTAAACTGGGGAGGTATGAGAGGGTTTAGACAAGGAGAGGGAGAATGGAGAGAACAATAACAATTCGGTAGTATGTCAAACCAGAGGGAAATGTATTAACCTAACCCCGCCCCTGAAAAATACACTTACAGTATCTGAACACAGTGCATGTGTACACCTGAAAGTTCCGAAGACGTGAAACCTCCCTTTGAGATGTTGGTCAGGCAATCCAAGAGATCCCCCAAATAACATAGATTATTGCCCCAGACCTTCATCACCTCCCAGAAAATGAAGATAAGTCCCCATTTCTGAAGACAGGACTTACTTCCACTACAGTACTTGGAGTAATGCTGAACACATTTAAAGGTGTTTTTTTAGTCATTGTTAATTCTTCTTTTGGGAGCTGAATGTTTGGAACTATAGCCCAATTATTAATTGTCTCATTTATTTTATTGCTTGTTTGATTTTTTTATTTTTGTATATTTTGGATATTAGCACTCTGCCTGATAAATAACTGACAAAGACTTCCTCCCAGTCTGTAGGCTTCCTCTTCACTCAATTGGTTGTCTGTGGTACAAAAGGCTTTCAGTTTACTGAGGTATTATTTGTCAATTGTTGACCTTAATTCCTGAACAATTGATGTGTATTTTATAAAAATCATTTCCTTCAAATACATCTTATAGGGTACTGGCTATGTTTTCCTCTAACAGTTTCAGCATTTTAGGCATCATAGTGAGTTGTGTTTTGTGATAAGTGATAGATATGGATCTAATTTCATCCCTTCAACATGTGAGATCCAACTTTGCCAGCATCACTTGAAGATGCTGTCTTTCCTCCATTGTGTGTTCTTGGAATATTTGTCAACTATTAAGTGGGTAGAATTGGATGTAGTCATGTTTTTGATTCCTATTTTATTCCATTGATCTTTGAATCTGTTTTTGTAAGATTATCATGCTGTTTTTATACCTATGCTCATTCTGCTAAGGAGTGTTCTCTTTATCTGGGTCTGTTATGTTTTCATATGAATTTTAAGATGCTTTTTTTCTATTTCTATGAAAATTTAGATTGGATTTTTATAGGGATTGTGTTGAATCTGTAAATTGCTTTTGTTAGGAAGGTCGTTTTCACTATACTCATTCTAGCAACCTATGAGCATGGGAACAGAATCCAACTCTTTGTGTCTTCCTCAATCAATTTCATCAAAAATATAAAGCTGTTAAGAAATGTCTTTAATGTCTTAGGTTAGATTTATCCCTAAATATTTTACTTTTTTGAGGCTATTGTGAATGGACATGTTTTCCTGAACTCTTTGTCTGATTACTTGTTATTTGTGTACAGAACAGCTACTGATTTTGATTACACTGAGTTGAAAGAGTTTAGATTTTCCAGAAGTTTTCTGGTGAAAGTTTTGGGATCTCTTGTATAATACCATATCATATGCAATTAGGGAATATTTACCTCTTTTTTTCTGATGAGTACCCATTTTTATTTCCTTCTCTGTTCATTAATTTAAATAGAGTTTCAAGTCTTTGTTGAAAAAGAGTGGGGATAGCAGGGAGCTTTGTTTGGTTATTTAGTGGGAATGCATTATATTGACTGTGGTTTTGTTAGATACAGAATAATTATGTTGAGATATGTTCCATTCAGTACAATTCCCTCTAGAATATTTGTCATGAATGCAATGTTGGATTTTGTTAAAGGCCTTTTCTGTATTGGTTAACATACTCATGTGCTTTTTTTTATTTAAGTAGATTTATGTTATTTATTACATTTTTTCAATTCTGTATTTTTAATCTTCCCTGTATCTGTCAAATAAAGCTTGTTTGATAATAGTGGGTGCCATTTGATTGTATGTCTATATGACATTTGTGAATATTTTATTGAGATTTTTTGTATCAATGTTCATTAGGGATGTGGATCTATAGCTTTCTTGTTTGTTCTTTCTTTCTATGGTTTTGGAAGTAGGGTGATACTGGTATCCCAGAAGGAGCTTCGGAGTTCTTCTGTATCTGTCTCTGTGAATAACTTAAGTAGTATTGATTACAGATCTTCTTTGAAGATGTGGTGAAATACTGCTGTGAGACCATCCAGACCTAGACTTTTTGTTGTTGTTATTGTTGGAAGATTTTGTATTATTGCTTCAATTTCCTTATTTTTTGTATATGTTTAAGATGTTGATCTCCCTTTGCCTTAACTTTGGTGTTGTCTGTGAATTTGGAGAACAGTCCATTTCTTTTACAATTTCAAATTTCATAGTGTATATATTTGCTTATATAGTGTTCTGGTTCTTGCTGGTTTCTCTTGTGATTGTTCCCCTCTTTTCTCTGATTTCTTGATTTGGATTTGCTCATTTTTTCTATCTGTTAGTTCAGTGAAGTGTCTCTCTTGTTTATCTTTACAAAGAAGCAATTCTTGGGTTCATTGGTTCTTTGATTTATTTCATTTGTTTCTGATTCATTAATTTTTTGCTCTGATAATTCTTCCTGTAACCTGAGTTCTAAATGCCAATAACAAGCAATTGAAGAAAGAGTTTGCGGAAACCCTCCATTCATAATAGCCTCAAAATAAGTAAAATATCTAAGAATAAACCTAACCGAAGATAAAGATTTCTAAAATGAAAATTTAAATATTTGATGAAAGAGATTGATGGAGAAACAACAAGATCAAAGACCTCCCATGAGCATGGATTGGTAGATTAATATTTTGAAAATGAACATCCTAACACAAGCAATATATAGTTTCAATGAAATACCAATAAAATTATAAAAAAAAATCAAAAATTCATATGGAATCACAAAAGACCCCAGATATCCAAAGCAATCTTGAGCACAAAGAGCAATGCTAGCAAATTATCATCCGGATCTCAGTTTGCTTCATTATTTTTATCTTTTTTTGTATACTCACATTTCAAATCCTGAATTGTCTCTTTCATTTCATTCATATGTACTTTTTAATTTTCCTAAGCCTCAGTCACTTTCTTTTCCCTATTTGTTCTGAGTTCTGTTGAGTTGTTTATGTGTTCTTAAAATTCATTGAATTCTTTGATCGATATTTATTAATGTTGTTTTTAATTCTGTATCTTGGGATTTCTGTAGGATTGTCATTGTAAAACATTTCTTTAGTTGTTCTGGGGCTTGGTGGGGACACATTATTTTGATTTTTCTTATTTTTGTTTTAGTGGTGGTGGTCTTGACATGTCTTTTTTTTTTTTGTCAGTGTTGCTTATGTTTCTAGTATGAAACTCAAGCATACATTTGTTAAGTTGAAGTTGGATGCGATTTATATTGTATTTTTTTGGATTTTTGACCCAGGATCTCCCTGTAGCCTCAGCTGAACTGGAAATCACTATATAGGCCATGCTGGCCATGATCTTGCAGAGATCTGCCTGCTTTCTAAGTGCTATGACTAATGGCATGTGCACTGGGACCAAAGATATGCACTCCCATGTCTGGCTCTCTATATATTGTTGATATAACTTAGTTCTTTTCTAATCTGTATGAATGGTTAGTTGGCCTGTGCTTTGTCTCTTATGATTTTTTGAAGTGTTTTACTTTTGACATTGAATGTGATCTTTATTTTTCAAAAATAATGATGTACAAAGACTTAGAATGATAAAGCTTCATAATCAGAAACAGTAATCACTGATTGAATAGCAGTATACATATTAAAGATCATCACCCAGAAACTAACATTGTATATAAAAAAAATATTCAAATGCTATTAACTCTTTTTTTCTAAACCTTTGAAAACTTTTGCTAAGTTTTCTCCTGAAGGAATATTTACTACCACCAACCACTAGTAATTTATTTTTATTATTTACATAAAAGACATACTAATGGACATAAAAGAAACTATTTGTAAGCCTTAATATGTGTGTGTGTGTGTGTGTGTGTGTGTGTATGTGTGTGTTTAATTTCCAAACATTTCTTGGTTTTGAAGAACATTTTTATAGGAGGGAGGAATGGAGTCAGGTGGGTTAGTCAGGAGTTCTCCAGCCCTGCAAAGGACCCTCGGCCCAAGTTGAAGTGATGAGTATCAGCTGGTCCTCTTCTAATTTGTTAAGCAAAGAAGATGTGATCTCTGGAGCCAAGAGACTGGTACTGTTCACAAAACAGAGGAATGGGGACCCTGTAGAACAGGATCTGGCTATTTCTCCAAGCTATTCAGGCATTCTCCAGCAGCCTGCCTGAGACAGGACTAAAGCCTAAGAAGAGGTGATGGAAACAGTGTGTGCTGGTTCTCCCTTTCTAGAAGAGAAATCTTGAATTCTGGAGCAGTTGAGAGATTGTTCCAAGGAGGGAAATGAGCACAGTGGAATTTGTCTCGCCTTTTACCTCTTCACTCTGGTAATGGTATATTTTGCTGCTTAGAAGGTTTTTTGTTTTGCTTCCTGGCACAGAGTCTCCATTGGATGCCCAGATGGTTAGGAGCTCGTAATCGAGACGAGGCAGGCCTGGATCTTACAGGGGTTTGCCTGTCTTTTCCTCCCAAATGATAGGGTTGGAGGTATGTATCACCAGGCATGACTTTTTCAAAAACATTTTCAATTTGATACAATTCTGTCTTAAAATCTTGATTTCATCTATTGTGCTTCTAGATTCCGGTTTATAAATTCATCACTTTCCGCATATCTTGAAGTGTTTTCAAGCATTTTTCTTAGGACTTTCAAAATCATGGAGATTACATTAAAGCATTTCATCATTTTGAATTACTGTTCGCATATGATGTGTAATAGGGTACTAATTTAAATCTACTACATTTTCTATCTAGTCTTTTCCACATCATTTGGTAGATAACCTTGGTTTTCTCCGAAACATAAAGACAAATTTTTACTCAGTCCTTGGACTCCAACTTGTGATCCAATTTCATCAGACAGCCCACATGGGTGTCAGAAAACTGACTGAACTACTTTTGGGAATTTGTAGGCACATTCTTTGATGGCCTGGAGTCCTTTACTACAAAAAGAAGAAACAGATGGACATAATGATAAAGAACCTAGTACAGAGGATAATTCTTAGGGTTGGATCAGATAATGGACCTGCCTTCACATTTTCTATAGCCCAAATGGTCAGTCAGTCATTGAACCATTATGCATATAAGCCCCCAAATTCTGGGCAGTTTGAACACAAAAATTGAATTATTAAATCCACTCTCTCTAAATTAATCTTAGAAACTGGTAAAAAACTGGCCCAGCCTTCTCCCTTGGTTCTCTTGTGTGTTAGATATACTCCCTACAAGGTGTGTTTCACCGCATGTGACACTATTTCAGGAGGACACCTCCCTTACTGTTAACCTCTGTTTGAGGTTGTTTTGTACCCTCTGTTCTATTCTGTTGACCTACATATATGTTTTTATGTTACATATCACTATGTTTTGTTACCATGTTTCTATGATATGTTTACACATGCTTATTTTAACATCCTTGTCATTCTGTTATCGTTCAGGGTTGCATTGGCTATTTGGGATCTTTTGTACGTTTCTCTCCACCCAGTTCTGAGAAAAGTGATATTGATAAATTGATGAATGCTTCATTGACCCCCTACATCACTTTTGAGAGTATATCATGTAATTTTGTTTCACCTATGTGTTTATATGTTTCCTTGATTTAGGGAAGTTCTCTTTCTTTCTCATTTTAGTTATAGCTCATTCTTGTTTTTCTGAGATTCCAGTGATATCTAAGTTTCATTCCTGTCTTGTAGCTGTGTTTCTCTGCATTTTTCAACTGTTTTTCTGGTGACCTCTGTCATCATATTTTTTTTTCTAGATGTCATCAAATCCACTACTTCTCTTCAACTGTTTCATGTATACTGAAAATTCCATATATTGAATTAATTCAGAGTGCTAACTTTCTTTTATTTCTAGACTTGATCTCCATTTTGCATTAATTCACCAGGGATCTTCTTTCCTGTAAGGATTTGACCCTCTTATTTTTGTTCCCTAAATTATATACATCCCCTAGGAGTTGAGCTTCATTTCTGTAATTATCTGCCCTAAATTTTTTCTTCCTGTCAGCTTCTTTATATTTCAACCACTGCTCTCTTTGGCTCGAGGGAAAATCATCCTGAGCAATTAGCTTCGTCCCTCAGAATCTTGTATTTCTGATACTTGACACTGTGAAGCCTAGCTTCTCTGAAGACTCTGTGATGCCTTCGGGTGTAAGGTTTTCTAGTTGTTCTCTGTAGGACGTTCAAAATGAGAGAGCCATCATTGGAAGAGACACAGCTTCCTTCCTGTGTATCATTTTCTGAATAAAAGCAGTCATCCCTTTTATCTATCCATATATATCCAGAAACATTCTGATATTTTATATAAAATCAATAATGAATTGTATATTCTTTTTCTAAATTAATTTTTCCCCAGAAGGTTTATCTGCATGACTCTGCCTCTTCCTCAAACTTCTTAAAGATCTTGGATGATAATATGTGTGCCAACTTATTGTTTATAATCAAATGTATATGCAGTGTAGTTGAGGTGCAGGAAATTATGGAGAGAGTGGTATAATAATAATAGAGATTAATGGAAATTTTAAAATATGCGTGAAGGTTGGTGAGATGGCACAGTGGATAAAAATGCCTGCTGCCAAATCTGATGGTTTGATATTCAACTCCAGCAGGCACATTGTGACTCCTAGAGCTTGGCCTCTAAACGTCACACATGTGATGTGGTGTACACATGCTATCTGTCCCTCCCTCCCCCAGAAAAAATAAGTGTAAAAATATATAACTGCATGAAGATTACATAGAATACATCTGCAGTATAATTGGAATTGCTGTGGAAGATAATCACTGATGTATTCAGTGATTAGATACTAGACTGACATTTCTGCAATATAATACACTTCAATCACTTTGGATGATTTGTCCAGTTTATTTTTAGGTTGAACTCCTGCAATATGCATGTTCTCTACTGAATAAAGAAAGAAGACAACATCACTGTCTTAGTGCTCAAGGTACTCACATTCTACTAGTGAATATATGTTTTAAGGACACATATATTTTATATAAGTAATAGTGTGAAATAAAACACATTTCATAATGTCAATGCCTTTGCAAAGAGGGTATATTTAGGTTCTAAGCAGTGGATCTATAACACTGAGAAACAGGCATCTTTAAAACATTTTATTTTTAAAACTCTTGTTCATATGTATCTTTGGAAAGCAGCACAATGATCTGTGCCACTGAGTCCATCTCTTATGCATGCTTTACTGTTTCTCTTCTTACTGTTCTTATTTTACTGAAATGTAAAATGTAAACTTCAGACCCCACTTTCTTTAATTACTCTAGTAAGTGCATGTCTGCTTAGAGCTAGATTCTCATACATGAACATAGCATAGCTATTAGATTATAAGAATTTAATTTAATAGAATACCTGCTATTTAATAAAGAGTTTTGCCTTCATCCTTCACAATATTGTGAAGGACTGACTCTAATGGGATGTTTTTTCTTTCCAGTATTTGATCATGAACAGTGCAGTTTTCTATTTAATTGTCAAGATTTTAAAGTTTCATTTAATTCGGTACACTTTTGCTGCCTTTTGGTCTTATATTAAATAACACTGTCATTTTTGAAGAATATAAACTCTGTGCATGTGTATGTGTCTGTTTGATTGCATGTCTATGTGAATATTTGGTGTATACATGTGTGTGCACATGTATATGTGAGTGCATGTATCTATAAATGTATGCATGTATGTATCTGTAGTCTGTTTCTGTGTCTGTAATTGAATTCAAGATTGATATTTGATAAAGCAACAGTATTCTGGCAGGTTGCATTATAGACAAGTTTTGAAAGATGGAAAGTTTTTAATGTAGGGTGAGATTGTGATAAAAAATGTTATTTAGAACTAGGACCACCGTCAAGACTTAATACTAACTTAGTGCCTTGACACTAAAAACATTTTATAATTTTGCTCACTTATGGTCTGAGATTTTTTTCCTTCAGGAAGAAGGTGAAATTGATGAAAATTACTTGAAGCTAGTAGAATACTTGAATTATAATATTTGAAGATACAAATAGATACGCTATACCAAGAACTAATTTTCCAAGGGAATCTTTCATCTGGCACTTGGTTAATGGTGGATATACATAACTTAGTTTTCCAGATCCCAGCTTTAATATTTAAGACTTTTAATGTTTATCAATGAAAAGAAAAAGCCCTGTAATAGGCTACAACCTCTATGAATATGTTCCCCAAGAGTGGCTCATTAACTACTACTAATATGAAACACTACAAAGGAGCTTATCATGGTTCCTATCCTTAAATGCAGCTTCTAAGCAGCATTAAATTGTTACAGTTTACAAATAGGCCCCTAATTTGATAGGTGAGTTAAACTTAGAGGATGATTTGCCAGTATTTATAGTGCTAAATACTATGGAGTTAAATCTCAACACTTTGACCAAATGGCAGTGTCCTCGGGGACTGTGAGAACATGTTTGTGGAGTTGATACTTCATGAGAAAAATTATATAGCATTCATTATGTTAGAGTGGGCTTTTTACAACTGGGCTCTGGCCTTTCAGTAGTCATGCTAGGAAAGATTCAGAACAGTTTTATTATGTCCCTATTAGCCCTATTTATCTTGACCTCCAAGCACTTACTTACAAAAATGGTCCATACCATGAAGTTTCTTTTCAGATCAATGCCAAGTCTCAAGAGCAGTAGACCACAAGAGAAATATTTTTTTTTCCATAGGATTTTCCAAATATGAACTGAAAACTTCTTTTATCAATCACGTTTCTAATCCATTAGGAATATTGACTTTGCCATGAAATAAGAGTAATTCAATTTCAGATTATGCTATAAAGCTGAAATCATTATACCTCTGCCTGCTAGTTTTGGGTAGTTACAGCTATGTCAGGGTTTCCAGGATGAAACTTTATAGTTCAAGGCTTTATCCGAATATATATAATGTTTTAAAAAGAAAAAAATTTACATAAGTCAAGTGGCTTTTGAGAATATGTGAATATCTGTGAGAAGCCTCTGTCAGGGTTTTTATTCAGATAAACAAGTGGGTGGGAAAGTCTGTCTTTAATTATAAATTTTGACTTTCTGTGGGGATCGTTGATACATTTTTCTTATTTCTACAGATGTTCTATGATCAAGTTGATTCAGCCTTAACATCTGTAGTGCTGAGTTACACTGAAAACAGAAGGTAGGATGCACCATGTGACACCAAGTCTTTTATTAGGTATATCAAGATGGACAAGGTAATTAATATCATTGGGTCTGGGGTTTTGTACAGTTTTTTAGCACAATGAAGCATATTCTATCTGCTTGAAGACAGCAGATTACGCCTTGAGAAAAATCTTTCCAATACTTCTATCTGCTTAAGATACAAAGAGAAAATAGCTGACATAAGCGATCCTGACCAGTGTGGGAGAGATTTGTCTTTAAGCACAGGAGAGAGACATTTCTGTGTCATACCTGAGACAAATCACAACAAATATCATTTTCCCAAATATTCAGTATAATACAGACTCTTAATTTCAAACATGTTTGTTTAAATTGTTGTCTCTTCCTACCTGGAAAGTTAACATGGTCAGGTATGAACATCATTGCACATATATTCTGAAGGCAATTCTGTATTAAATATACTTGAGGGACCATGCATAGGCAAGAGTCATGAAGAAATTACAGCTGCCTGGTGGAAAGCTCCTGGAAGTCAGAGAGATCAGTGAGCTGAGGGGGGACTCAATGTTAAGAGTATGTCTTCCTGTAAACCGCAGTTCAATATTAGTAGTTGTAACTCAATTTATTTTGTTCTTGTGCTGGATAGCTTTTGCTGTCAACTTAATACACCTAAGTAAAAGGGGCCTCAATTGTGGAATTTTCTTCATTGGACTGACTTGTGGCCATGTCTGAGGCTCATCTTCTCGATTATTGGTGATGTGTGAGGGCCCAGGCCATTGTGGGCTGTGGCAGCTCTGAGCAGTGGGTCCTGTATTGTATGAGAAAGCAGGTTGAGTACAGCCCCGGGGAGCAAGTCCATAAGCAGTGTTCCTCCCTGGGCATGACCTTGGCTCCAGCGCTGGCCTCCAGCTTCTTGGCCTGAGTTACTACTACCTTGGACTCCTGATGAACTGTGACCCAAGAGACATAAACCAAATAAACCCTTTTCTCTCCATGTTGGTTTTGGTCAGCATTTTTCATAACAATAAGAGAAGCCCACTAAACCAGTTCCCTTGAGCATAAAGTTAAGGCTGTAGGAGAGAGGCTGTGTTTTGACATTATACGGAGTGTATAAGAGGTCATGATACATTCTGGAAATTTAAATTTAACAAGGCGAACATTATGTAAATTATTAGTAAGAATAATAGTTTCTTCTGTATCTACTAGATGGCTGGAATGAAGCTATATAATTGCTATGCTTTGGCTAAATAATGACAATACCAAGGGATGCTACCATTTTCACTCCATTATCATTTGACCAAGGTCAGCTGGGGGTACCAATTCAGTATTAGGCTCCATCTTTAGCCAAGATGTACTGCAAAGCTTTAATATCTTTCATAGTTAAAGATAAAATGAAATTAATTTAAACAACACTTTTATGATGAATACAGAATGATGAATTTATCCATCACAAAAGCTAAGAAAACATTTCAGGGAAACAATTATCTCTTTCCAAACTTCCATAACCAAGACCAATTCAGTCTGGCTTTATAACCTGCAGTCACTATTCCTAAATACCATTCATTTAATTCTCTCTGTCTCTGTCTCTCTCTCTTTCTCTCACTCTCATATCTTACAATCATCCAAATCACTCCTATGTTTCATATGAATCAGTGATACAGGCTACAGAATTCTTTCATGCGCAACACAAACTGTAGCCAATGAAGAATCCGAGGCCTCGGTAATATACACCAAATGATTCAAGTGCAGAGAGTTAATTAGACTCCTCCGCCTCACCACAGTTGACTGATTCCTAATCAGTGTGTGCATGTGTGAACAAGGATGTGTGTCTGTGATGTATGTGTGTGTCTATATGCACAGGTAGGTTTGTAGATGTGTGTAAGTGCACAGGTTAATGATGAGGAACTTCTACTATTATCACCTTATTTAATGAGACAGGATGTGTCACTGACCCTGCAGTTCATTTTCTGGCTTTACTGACCTCCACTGCTCCCTAGTGCAGGGATTAGAGATGAATGATGGCAAACCTATATTTTTTTACATGGTGCTGGGAATCTAAATTCAGGTTCTCACACTTGTGTGGCAAGCTCTTTAATAAGTGAGCCACACCCCAGTCTGTCTTAGTCACTTTTAATTGAAATTTGCAAACAAAAATTGCACTTGCCCAAAAGAGGAGAGTCCTTGGGGGGAAATTCCAATTACATCTTTGCAACACCTCCAGCAACTTTGGTATCATCAAGCCGCAGTTCCTTTCCTTAAATTTCAGAAAGAGTTCATGTTGTTTTCTGCCTTAGGACCAAAAAACAGATGTTTCCATTTGCATCTTTATGTAATCTTGGTTACCATGTGTGGCTTTTCTAAGCCACATTATGATTACACATACATAAAGAAACAGCGTGACTCAGCATTCATTTTAAGGCCAAAAGTTGGCCAAATTCTGAGAACAACCTATTCAATCAGATGTGTAATTGAACTGTCCTCTTTAGGAATCTACCTTTACCATATCAGAGAACCTTGCTCTTTGAGCCCTAGGCCTACATATCACACCCACACACCCACCAACCCCCCAAAACACACAAATCCAGACAAACTTTAATAATTTTTTCACTATTTTCAGTGAGAAAAGCATGCTATTTCCAGCATTTTCATAGGTTAATCATTCATACATGAATTCTTTCACACTCTATCTTACAATTTCTTGGATGAAGGAGAAAGAGCACTCCTAAGAGACTAAGATCTCTGCCCAGGTCACAACAGCACATGGCTCACTGATCCTGTTTATATTATAAACAGTAACTTTAGGCATGGTTTTGTCTATATTGGAACAGTTATTGCTACATCCTTATGTGTAAATACTTTCTACTCTTCAACCAAATTTTGTTTTCTTTGATAAAACACTTTTGGCTTCTCAAATTTAGCAAATTTTTCTAATAAGTTCTCTTTGAGCCTTTTGCACTCCTTTTGTATAATCATTATTATGTCATCAGTTGTATATGTGTTTTTCTCATTCTTGAAAGTTGCTCCAAGAAATAAATGTGTTGCTAACTATACATCAGAAAAAGAAGTCAATGAACCATCATGTACACACATATATATGTACACCATATATTATATAATGGTCAGTGTAATGACAGAAAAATGCTACAGAGATGTTTATAACTCAGTGGTGCCAGGTTAGCAGAAGTGTCTTCAACATAGGCCGAAGAATTAAAGTTCCAAGTAGTGATGAAGGTATGCAACAATTTAGCTTGTAATGGCCACAACTGGCCATAGTGGAAAGGATAAGAGACTGCAGATTGCATATCCCTCTACAGGACTCCTATATTAAAATTCACCCACCCAGGTTTCAGGGAGCATTGTGGAAGAATAGGCAGAAATATTGTAAGAGCCAGGAAAGGTACATGACCACAAGGAAACAGAGTTTTCCAGGCCTCTGGGAAGTTGCTCATATGAACTTTCAGTAATGGTGGCAGCATACACAAGACCCATACAAACTCAATCAAAGAAAAACCCAGCATAGAACTAGGGAAACGGGCAGCGGGCCCCAACTTTAGCCAAAGAACTCTTGGCAACTGATCACTGCTGAGTGAGAGAAAGATGGTCTTCTTTAAACAAGTGATGCTAGCTAGGATGCACGGCCTACAGTGAATGAACTCACACGTTGTGGTATATAAGGACACAAACTTGATTCAATACACCTTAACATACATAACAGTATTCATGGAGTCCAGTGAGGTGCTGTACGGGGTGCAGTTGTGAAAGGGGATCTAAATGTCTTTAAATGACTTGTGTGACACACTCAGAAATTCAATGACATATATATCAGAAAAAGGAAACAGATTAGTTGTTGATTAAATGCTGGAAATAGGAAAAACAGTAGATAAAAAAAAGAGGCCCTCTTAAAGCATTGGAATTATAGATATGTTTATTTTCTTTTTTAAATTTACTTTTTAATTTTACGTGTATGAGTATTTTGCCTGCATACATGTAAGTGCATCGTGTTTGCAATGCCTGAGGAGGCCGGAGAGGGAGTCCAAATCCCCTGGAAGTGGAGATACTATTGGCTGTTAGCCACTGTGTGGGTGCTGGGAACCAAACCTAGATCTTCTGCAAGAACAGCCAGTGCTCTTAACCACTGAGCCTCTAAGCTTATTTTCTTGACTGTGTTGACTGTGTCTTAGAACTTTTGCTCTCAGGTTTATCAAGTGCACAGTTTTAAAATGCTGCTTGTTTTATGTCAAGTGTATCTATTTAAAAACTTATAAAAAAACGAGGCAAACACAAGATTAGGCTATGGTATACAGCTACTATAATTGCCACTTCTATCTGCAAAATAATAAGAGTAAGGATGCCTGGAGGGGGTGGGCTGTCATGACATGACCCATGTGACATAGCATCTTGATTTGTACTATAAATCACGTAGGTCTTTCAACTACGTCTGTTATTATTGAGAAGAAAGGCCAATGATGGAGTTCAAAAAAGAATAGCTATGGCCATCCTGTGTTTAAAAGGATCACACTTGTAACCATTGAAGTCAACTGCAAGAGATCAGGGATGGAAGCAGGAAAGTATGTTATGAGGCTCTGGCAACAATCTGGGTGCTGATGGATGATGGGTGGGTTTGTGATAACTACAGAGGAGCCAAAAGGAAATAAATACTGTGACTGAGTTGAGTGAATCATGAGATAGATTTTGTTAATTTTAATATTTCAACAGATTCTTAAAATTTAAAGGTTTTAATGCATTAAACATAACACAAAGTGTTATATATATATATATATATATATATATAGAGAGAGAGAGAGAGAGAGACAGAGAGACAGAGACAGAAAAAGAGAAAGAGAGAAAGAGAAAGAGAGGGATAGATATATAATGGAGTTATCTCCCCAAAACATTCACAGCATTGATAAATATAAATGATAAGTTTAGTTGGGTTTATGGAGGGTGGAAACTAGGAAGGTGTTGTTTTAATGTCATCTCCATATTAAACTCACCTGAGTAGTTAGTCTCAAATGAATTGTTTTTATTGCTTTAATTGATATAGGAAGACCTCACCCCAAAAGTGGTTGCCACCTTCTGGTAGCAACCCAGATAAAAGGGAACATGACAGAATGAGGATTATTCACCTTTTGCTTCTACTCCAGCGGATTGGTTCATTCTGCTGCTGCCACCTTGGCTCACACTAGAGGCAGTGTTTTCCTAGAATTCTATCACTGATCGAGGACCGACATCTCTTCAGAAAGCCTCCGGGTTTTCACAAGATTGGGACTCCTAAATCACTCATCACCATGGACTGAGCAACTACAGAGTCCCAGTTTCTTCATTATGAGAGAGCCACAGTGGACTTCGCTGGCACCAGAGGCACCCACCAGCTTCAATGCACATGAAACTACTCTGTTCTCGGCTTCTCAGATATCATTCCGGTTGTTATGATCCCTAAGTAACCCACATAATAAATTATTTTAATATAAAATTTTTTATTACACAATTTATTGATTGATGATTTCTGTGTGTGTGTGTGTGTCTGTCTGTCTGTCTATCTGGGTGTGTAGAAGTTAGAAAACATCCTGCTTGAGTTGGTCCTCCCTCCTGCCATGTGGGTCCTGGGAAAGGAATTCAAGGCATCATGCCTACCCTCAACAGATTTTATTTTTTACCTAGAAAAGCCTATTTATCCTGTACACATGACAGAAATGACATCTGCACCCCACAAAAATGTCAAGAAGAAACATTATATTAATAGTAGAATAGAGCACACATTTTCAGGAGTAGAAAAATAGAATCTATTTTTAAAAATATGAATGTTTCTGTGAATATGACTTTGAACTTACATTAACAAAATTCAGTTGCTCTGTCTGACCTTTATGTTGTAGAATACTTATTTTTAAAAGTATTTATTCATAAGCCATTTATTGTATTTATGTATCCATGTGTAAACTGTTCTGCTTGATGTCATGAAATACAATCTGAAAAGATTAATACAATGATTTTGAAAATTTTTAAGTCAAAAAGTAACACTATAATTTATAAAGTTTTCTGTCCTATGTTAATAAATGTAACTTGTCCTAATGAAGTCTATATTTTCAGATATAAATATAAGTCTATGGTTGCTTATAAACACCAACCTAGTTGAGTGAATCTTCATATAATGAATATTGAATCTTAAGTCAAGTTATTCTTAAGCTTGGCCATATTGCTTGGAATACCTTAATTTTCCTTAGTTCTAACAAATCTCTGAATTTGTAATTGCGCCTCTTGATGTGCATTAAATTGACATGCTGACTTTACCATCTGTACTTTGAAAAGGAGCAGGTAATTCTAATACAAAAGAAATTCTGTCAAACAAAATACGGAATGATATCAGTAGAATTCTTGCATGTTTCCTTTTCTAGACTTGGCTTTTAGCCCTTCGTGAAGGCCTCCTTGTCATTGATTCCTAATAGGATTCCTACCCCTACGCATACCCACACTGTATTCTGAGGTCACCCCAATAGTAATAAAGTATGGGAAGAGCTGGTTTCTTCCTTTGCCCTTACTCCCAACAATGTCAAAGGAAAACTGACCCACACAGCAGGTCCTATTCTATCTCTCCCTGTCTCCATCTGAGAACAATAGCTGATGCAACCATTTTGTAAAAATTTGTGGGCATGGATTTGACATCTTCCAGGGTTAAGTTTTGTAACATAACTTTCTTCAGCTATGTCCTATTATCGGTATACACATTTATTTTTTGGATTACT
The DNA here is from genome assembly GCA_035773235.1 of Eospalax fontanierii. NCBI lineage: Eukaryota > Metazoa > Chordata > Mammalia > Rodentia > Spalacidae > Eospalax > Eospalax fontanierii. Next base: position 43,435,198 of record CM069547.1, on the reverse strand, counting down.
GCTTTGCAAAGTAAACTCCTCAGATCTGCAAGGTGTGCATTGATGAAATGTGAAGGACAGGACACACGGAGTTGGAAATATTGACTTTCGAAGGTATATATTTTCCCACATTTGACAACTCATGGATTTCTCCTTGAAGCTACAACACGCTTCTCTACCTACCAGACCTGTGAATGCAAAAGGAAAATCTGGATGAGACCATGATGCCACTAATTTTTATTTATTACTTAGGTTTCACCCATACCATGTAAAGGTGGAACCAGTTTGTTGGCTTACACCTGAAATTCCAGAACTCAGGAGGCTGAGGAACACAGATTGCCATGGACTGTACGCTAGCTTAGGATTCAGTGTAGGATCCTATCTAAAAAAATGAATATAAATAAAATTGAATGGTTTTGAATGCTTTAATACATGTTTTATTAAACTAAGAAACTAGACAGAGTTTCAGTTAATAAAATTTGGGAAAATATGGCTGCAAGATGGGAAAATGGTTTCATAGAAAACATATTGCTAAGAGACGTTTACAATGTGAAAGAGCTGGGCAGTTTGCATACAAATCACGAATGTGATCTATAGGGCCAAAATATATATATTTTTGGAAATGTTATTAAGTACCATCCTCCAAAAACTTTAGTACCACTGCTTTCTTTGTCTTTCATTTTCTGCACATTACTCTTGTGGTAAGTACCATACAATGTGGCAAGGACTTGGAATATCTTATCAATAAATGCATTGATGACATATTGTGGTATATAGTATTATATGCAGATACCATTATATACATTATAATTAGTGATATAGGCATGACCCACATTTTTGGTGGATGTTTTTGCTGTTCTGTTGTTTTGGCTGATAGAGGGATTGAGTTTAGATTCTTAATACTAACCATGTACTCTAGCAGTAAGCCACATCCCAATCCTGCAGATAGATATTTTATGGTAAGATTTATGTATGTGTTATATATGTATTTATTTAAATGTGTTTATTATTTATTTCTTCATGTATGAATAAGTATGTCACATGTGTCTGCATGCCTGTGGGAGCCAAAGAGGTTGTTGGATCCCCTGGATCTTGAGTTGTAGGTGACAGTGAGCCCCTTTACATGGGTTCTGGGAACCAAAATAGGGAACTCTGGAAGAAGAACAAATTATCTCAACTACTGAGCCGCACATCTCTCCAGTCTCAGCGGCAGAACCCATAATACCAAAACAGATGCAGTGCAGTCAACCCATCTCATTCATCTGAAGCTCATCTGGAAACATCTGAAAAGAGAATCAAATAAGAACATATTCACTCCAGGTACTAAGTATATATATTGTTTCTTTTACTTCTTTAATTTGGATATGTTGTACATGCTAATTTTATGGTTTTCAGTTTCTTTATTGGGAAGCTGTGGAACGAGGATATTAATTCAATCCTTATTTCACAAAACTGCAAAATAATAGAGTTTATGCAAACTTCAATAAGTATGCTGGGCCACGAGGAAGGAGTAGCTTTCCTTAGAGACCGTCAAATTCTAATGGGAGTTTTGCAAATTAAGATTGTCATAAACCATCCAGTTATAACCAAACTCTGTTCACTTGTATTGAAAAATCAACCCTCCTTACTTAAGAAGTCCTCTGTCTTCCAGAATCCTCAGTTTAGGGACAGTTGCAACACCTGCTTCCTGAAAGATTTTCTATCTTCTTTCACTCTCAATGTTTTTTTTTTCCTCTCTGGCCTGATTCTGCAGTTATTTTGAGAACTAAATGTTTTAGTTCTCATTGTTGCCTATTCTGTGATGCATATTGCTACATTTCAGTTATTATTTAAATTACTTGCACTCATTAGTTAATCAATTGACTACTGAATAATTCTGGAGTTAGGTAAAATTAAGAAAAAATAAAAATAATTATAGAATGTCCTTAAGGCAAAATTCATTTTTGTATCTGACATAGTTCAAAGGTAAGCCATCTCATAATTAGATATAAATAAATTATGATGGTGGAAAATCTGTATTTAATATCCCATAGTAATATGCAATTATATGAAATCTCAATTTTTTTCAAGTTTAAAATTATATTATCTCAAGCTCAGACTATACAGGGCATCAAAAATATTGATACATTTTAATATTCTATAGAATTTACTATTTTCAGATTGAATCATTCACTATATTCACTAACATTTTCATTTCCCCAAACCATTTAGGGAAGAAACTGAGAAATAAGCATTCTTCTATTTAAAAATTTCTATTAATTTTTACTTTATGTGTATGAGTGTTATGCTTACCTACATGTAGGGTCACCTGCATTGTGCAATGCCCATGGAAGCCAGAAGAGGGCATCAGATCCCCTGGAGCTGGAATTTAGATGGCTGTTGCCATATGGTTGCTGGAATTTGAACCTGGTTCCTGGTTTTGAAAAGCCAGTGCTCTTAACTGTCCAGCCCCCATAATCTTTCTTCCTATTGCCATATTGCTATGTTCACACATTAGAACTTCACCCTAAGAATAAAAGAATATTTTTACATGCATTTCTAGGCTTTCTGTTTCTATTTTAAATTTCATTTATGGATAGAAAATGGTTGCTGAATACATGACATCATTAATAACTAAATTTCTAGTTATTAAATGAATTTTCTATTTCCTCTAAGCTTTCTTTTTCAAATTTCATACACTCTCTAGTTTTACTAATTTTATGCATCATATCTTTATTTTGCATGAAACGAAATGATCATAGCAAAAGATACACGTTTTAGTTTTAAATAAAGAAAAAAAATACAAGGTTGAATATAGCATAGAGTTTGTCAATACGATCATTACCCCGGCTTTGAATTCCTGGTGAGCAATTCCCAGTAGCTCTGTTTAGCTATGAAATCCCATTTATTTGGCTTAATTATAAGGGTAGAAAAAAGTGTCAGAAAAATTTTAATAAGAATGAGTCTCTGAAATATACTTTGATGTTATCATTTACCTAACACAAAGAGCTTCTGGAACATCAGAGGAAGGGTTGATTTTATAGTAAAAGGAGAAGATATGTAGAAATGGGTCAAGAGTTCAATGTACAAGAATTGGGGTTTAGATATGGCCTTCTTAGGCAAAGAACTCCAGGAAGTCCCAGTGACCAATGTTCTGTGCTGTTTCCTCTGTGATTTGGACCTCATTGGTTCAAGTTCATTCTCCTCACTGTACTTGCCTTCAAATCAGGCCTCTAAATAGTCATTTAAGAAATAATCTTGCCCAAACCACCAAGTGGCAGGTCTAGTTCACAACTGTGTTTTACTGACACCAGCACCAGATGTCACTATTTCAAATTTCTTCCAGACAGTAACAGGAATGCTACATCTTAGGGAAGAGAGGGTCTAAATAATTAGGTAAGTTAATCAGAATTAATACTATTCTGATTAAGTCTGAACTTAATCGACTTTTGACATTCTCATTTTGGTGCTCTTCAAAACTCCAATTAACTTATATACATGAGTAGCATTCACACGTCTGATTTTTCAGCCTGCAAATCTCTGTAGCTATAGCCTTCTCTTTCATTTTCAATATTTTAAGGCAAATACAGCAAAAAATTTGACCAAGTATTTGAATATTAGATGGGTCAGAACATATATTGTTAATGAAAATTATGTGTTCAGATGTTTACAACATCCTCAAAACAGGCAAGTGTGATGAAGAAAAGTAGTTATCAAAGCTGATGATATAAAACATGTAAGTAACCTGTGTTTACTTTGTATGTAGTTTTCTCTTTATTTGTTGATAAAAAAAAATAAACAACCCAAACTGTAGTGTAATCAGGGTTCTTTCTGGAGCAACCTAAGAAAATAGGTCTCCCCTTGCCATAGAAGACTGACTCATTTTAAACCTGTGAAGGTGGAAGGATCATTATGTCTCATTCTTCCAAATCCTAGAATATCCAGGCAGAAAATGAGAAAATAAATAATGCCGAGTACTTCCGAAAAAAACTGCAAAAGCACAAGACTGAACATTTGACGTCAAGAGGCTTCCAGGTCAGTTAAACTGACAATAAAAATATTTTTATTGTGAATGAGAGAATAGAGTCCCTAATCAGCCTCCCAGACGGAAGAAACTGTACATAAAACTGTGCAGCCCTTAAATTGTGAAATAAGGACTTCCGAAGGAAGTGAAGGACAAAGCCATCTGTCAACTTACGGGTTTTTGGAGAAGAATTTGCACGTGTGCTTTCTCAAATGAATGAAACATAAGCAAAGAGACAGGAGTCTCATAGTTTTCCAAGGCAGAAATATTCAAGAATTTTCCAGGAAAGAAAAAGAGATTTTACAAAACAGACGAAAAAGAAAGAATACAAGGAATATCATTTTCTTTCTGAAGAAAAAAAGACACTGCTCTTGATCCTCATGCTCAGTGATAAGAAAGAATGCTGGACTGGAAAGATGGCTCAGTAAAGTGAAGTTCTTGATACACAAGCATTAGAACCTAATTTTGGATCCCCAGAATCTATACAAAACAGATTTGGTCGTGTGCCTTGGCAGGCCCTATGGCAAGATAGGAGACCATGGTAGAATCTCCAGACACTCCTGGTATGGCTAGACCACATTGTGCCGTACCGAACAAGAGACTGTCTTAAACTAGGTGGAAGGTAAAGACTGACACCTTGGTTGTTCTCTTCCTCCTATAGACATTCCACCAGACACTCAGCCCACACTCACACACATGAACATACACACACATACCAACATACATATTCATAAATGCACATCACACACACACACACACACGCACACACACACACACACACACACACACACACACACACAGGCGTGGCAGAGAATTGCTAATTAGGAGTCTGCCTCCAGGTGTGTTTTCAAGCTTCTTTGCTTAGAAACCGTTAGCTAAAGTACAAATTCTTTTGCTTCCTAGTTTTAGTCCCTAAGAAAATCCAATATTTTTTTTTTAGGCATGAATCTCCTTTTATTAGTTCAAACAAATTTGAGTGGGTGTCTAAGCCTTAAAACTAAATGACTTCTACTGTAATAGGATCTTAGTGCTAGTGAGGGTATGATATTTTACAGATATAAACATAATAACTTCTGCGTTTCCTCTGTGGGATTGCCTTTTGTGCTTCCATTCTTTAGCTTCTGAAGATAATGCTAGATCCATTCTTATTCTACCACCGGCAAAACTAAATTGAGAATTAATAATCAAAAAAATCTGATGTATACAATCAGCAGAGGCTGTTTGAAAAATGTACTTTTCATAGCAGATTTCTGAAGGAAATAGTGATGAAATTTTAGAATAGTGGCACGGACAAAGTCAGTATATGTTCTAGCTAATCTATGGTCGTGTGAATGTAGTTCCGTTAACCCACACCCCTTGACATCTTTGCCATCAGTAACGCAGTGACTTTCATACTTAACAAACAAGAAGATTTTCTTTTTTATGGCGGAAGCATTTTTGCAGATAAGATGGGATGGAGGAAATGGAGAAGGCCCTGGGGGTGGGTATGATATACATACATGTATATTTGTATGAAATTACCAAAGAATAATAAAAAGATGGATGGAAAAAGTCTCAGTGCCATAGAAATAAGTTAAACACTTCTCATAAAGTAGCACATACAAGAAGGTGGACAACCGTGTGCACTTGGATAATCATCTTGACAGCAACCTTAAACAAATCTGGACATATCTATTTCAGTTCTGAATTGACCAAGGTTTACGTCAATGACCAAATTAATTTTCATTAGTTTTTGTGGAAACATAGAGACAAATATAGTCTAGTGAATGGTCTTCCTCTTATGAGCTAGCTTTCTTTGAAAGAAAGAAAACGGTCAAATAATTCACAAGAGCTTCAAAGTAAAGACGCTCTACAAACTTAGGTCTATTTATCCCATGATTTCTTTGCTTAATATAGCAGCTTGCCCTTATCCTTGGGGGATAGTCCAACAAGCCAAGTTGATGCCTAGTTTATGTCAAGATGTAGTGCCAAACTCTCTATATATGCATTATTGATTTTCCTATATACACTTACAATAAAGCTTAAAAATTAGAAACATTAAGACATAAAGAACTAATAAAATGGAATAATCATGATGATATACTGTAGTAACAGTTGTGTGAATGTAGCTTTTGAATCTGTGTGCTTCTCTATCATTCATAGGTTGTTAGTGAGGAAAGGTTTGTGTGTTTGCTTTGTAAAGGTAATTAGAAACATTGACTATCAAAGCAATAACTTTTATGTGGAAACATTTCAAACAGGAACATCAGTCTTTGAAAGACATGAGCAAGGGATATTCCTAGCCAGTCAAGTTAAATACTAAAGGATATATATATATATATATATATATATATATATATATATATATAAATGAACTATGTATTCCACTATTTCATAATATCATATTAACATAACACTAAATTTGGTAAAATACCTAATATCATTATATAGTCAGTCATATATGTTGGAGAAGGTTTCTTTCTTTGAAGAATAATTGGAAAACTCGCTTGATGAAAAGTTATGGTGCTTTAATGAGAAAACTATTATTTTGTCTTAATGGTTTATAGCAGAAGAGAGACTAATTTGTATCTGCATTTTTGTACTGAGGTAAACAGAAGACAAATGGTAGTAACAAAATAATGCCAAACAAAAATACTATGCGCAGAAGACAGCAGCGACAAAATTGTGAGGTAGGCCGACATTAGGATTCTGATGTCTTAGATCCCACACGCAGGAGGCAGAGGCAAGCAGATTCCCGAGAGATCAAGAAAAGCCTGGTCTACATATTCCAGGCCATCTACAAGGATGGCTGCAAAGGAACCCTATTTCAAGTAACAAAAAAAATGATGACAATGAGAAATATGGCTAAACAAAGATTTGCCGGTGTTGGCAAGGTTTGTTAAATGGAAACTATCAAGTTTTTTAAAGTACCTGTGATGTACAAAGTTGAACATAAGTTACAGGGACATAAGACCAATGATACAAATATTAAGGAGGGAATGTAAGATCATCCTGTACACAGTGCTGAGAATCTAGGTCATGTTTGTCCTAGAGAATTGGTTAGTTAAAAATACATTTCCGGGCAAACATTTCTGTACTAATAAGGAGGGCTAATAGAATTACGTGGAAAAGAGCAGGAATTTTAAGGTCTAACTTTTGCTTGACAAATTAGTCCAGCTGTAAAAATCACTGAGTGACAGAGTGAGGGATTGAATTCCAGTTTGCCTTCTCACTCTGTCACTTCCTTTGTATTTCTATTAGCAATTTACTTGGCTATTCTAGTATGAACAAAATCATTTGGCAGTAGGTGTTTTATAGTAGGTAATGAAAGCTGTTTCCTTGTTTAGAGAATATATTTTGCCAGAGTCCTCAGCAAGGTGCCTCTGTGCTGATACTTGAAGTCACCCACCAGGAGGTTCTTCTGGACTCATTTGAATTACAATGAAGGTAACAAGATTCCTGCCCTCTGCAGCTCATCCATTTGTGCTTATTTATCAACACAGCAATGGGATTATTAGTAAATCGGTTTTTTTTCCCCCTACTTGATCCATTTGACTTCTTCCATTTGCTTGCATTATAGAGAAAATAATTTAATGCATGCTAATGAATTCTAAATTTGCATAAATCATCTCCCTATGTGATTTATAATCCTGAATTAAATATAACCCCAAATACTCGCATGCAAAAAAGCCTATTATATGTGTAGGCATAATTCTCATAATCATGCAGTTGATAAGCTGAAAAACTGAAAAGATTAGATGACCTCAAGCCACTCAGAAATGAACCCTTTCTCTTACTTTTCATCTCTTCATCAGTCTGTCAATTAGAGAAATTAAGTACATGCCTATTTTGTATTATTTTCAGCAACACATTACTGTTGGATGAGTAATTGGATTTCCTCAGTGTTGTTTGATGTTTTACACTAAGAAAAGCACAAATGAGTATGAAATGACTAATTTATTATACATACCACAGAACATTTTAGGTGGCTTAGTAAATGCCAGGACTTAAGCTTGAAAAAAGGATAGAAAAAAAATATTTTCCAGAAAAGAGGAATTGAGTAGATCCTTGGTTTCTTTCATTTTCTTCATTTCCTAACATAATATTAACATTTAGGAATATCGAAGAATATTCATTCCAGGTGGTTTTCTAAGCATTGTGTTATATGACCCATCTAATTTTCACAAGTATCCTTGAATATCAGAACAAATATTTCCTGTAGTTTACATCATTAACCAATCATATCCTTCTGAGATGTTCTGAGGTGAAACACATGGTGTGCAAGAAAAAGTTACACTGATTACTGGACCTGGTTAATTCTACAAGTGCTTTGTGATTAGTTTAGAATGAATGCCGAAGGCTAATCATTAATCAAAGGAAGTAGTCAAAGATATTTCTGCAAGAAAAAAGAGGATCTGCCTTTATGTAGGGAGGAAATTGAAGAGCATATTAAACTTGTCATCAATAAAGAAACATTATTTCCTGATAATACCAGTAATAACAGAAATTCACAGCAGAAGGGAAAAAAAGCTGAAAGAACAGTGTATCTCTGAATTGAGGTCATACAAATACTCTATAATTCTATAGAGAATAAAATTATATATTATTAAGTTTCTCACCTATTTTCTTTCAGGTTCTACTCTCAAAAGTAATTCAGGTTTGCTTTTAGGATGACAGTGGAAAACATGAGGACCTTTCTCGTTCTTTGTTGCTGGGCTTCTTAGGAGAGTTTTTTGTTCTGCATTGACAAAAGACTGACCACTTATCAGGAGATAATGTTGCTGCTGATAAAGGTGGAGAATGAAAAACTTGGACAACTCTGAAGTTCCTTATGATTTGATAGCCACTGGACTTGTACCACTCAGAAATGCAAAAGGAACAACAATAATGCATCCTAAGATATAAGACAAAAGGAACAGATAAGCTCTTGAATCACATGACTCCCAGAAGAAAATAAGAACTTTTGGAGAAGTGAGGTGGGCTTATAAATAAATATAGATCAGGGTAGTGATGTAATATGATGCCGTAATAGCCACAACAGTACCAAGGATGACCATTATGCACCCTATTTTTAGTTGATAGTTTTTAAAAACAAATTTAAAAATTGTTAATTTTCTGATGAATTTAATAGCATGGTGATACATTTTCTGAAACAATATTAAGAAGCACTATGACAACACATGAAGTTATCAATCTTCAAAAATATTTAGTTATCTGGAAAATAAACTCAAGAGGCTGCTCTGTGCTTTAGATAGCCAAGTAGAAGAAATGAAATAAAATTAAAGTTAACTTTTGTTAGGAAGTCTTAGGGGGCTAAATAAATCAAGGAAAGGTACATTATGGATGACCTAAAATACATTTTATATTATTTTTCTGTTTAGTTAGTACTTACCTAGTATACAATCAGAGTTAGACAGACATAATCATCAAATAAAACATGAGTGAGTACAAGAAGAAATGAATACCAAAAAATATACTCACAGATATTTTACATATTTAAACTATCAAAGATTTTAATAACCAATGGAAATAAAACCATGTTTAAACACTCAAGAGCTAACCATAAATAATTTGGAAATATCACTTAAATGATTGGAAAAAATTACAAAAAAGTAAAAGAATAAATTGGCCTGATTTTTGAGCTTAGAGGATTATGTTAGAGGCAGATTAGACATAGTCAAATAAATAAGGAGGCTTGGATTCTGTGTGTGGACAGGGAGAAGTGATTTCCAGTCCTGCTTACACATGATTTTCTAGTGCTGCAGCAACCAGTTCTGTCTAGTGAGAGATGAGCTCTTGATTAGCAAATCCGGACTCATTTTGGGTAGGGAGACATAGAAGCCGTAGTGTGATCTCTGGGGCATGGGGGATGGCCCCATCATGGCTTAGATGGTGATGCGGGATCTGAGAACTTCATTGCTGATCCCAGGGCAATGGCATCTGAAACAGCATGCAAAGGTAATGCTTGTAAACTCAACCAGAGTTGGACTTACACACAGATTTGTTTTTAAGGCTTTGAACTGAAGTCACAAAGTACTGCTCCTTTCTGTGCAGCTTGTTAAGTGAAACAGCACAGAAAAAGAAGGAACTCATAACTCATTCCAACAAGGAAGAAATGCTGACTTGATGCTATAATTTTTAATTGATTGTACTTTCATTTCATTTGCATTTCATTTTTAAATTATTTAAGTTTTTATTCCTGCATAAATATACTCCTTCCTTTAAAATATAAGATATTTTTATTTATATATTAATTTATGTGAGAGCATGTGTGTGTGTGCACATACTTGTGAGCCATGGCAAGCTTTTTGAGGTCAGCAGCCTGCTGGTGCCTCTTCAGATCCTCCCCCGTGTGGGTCTGGGGGTTGAACTCGGGGTATTTGTCTGAGTTTCCTTTACCTACCAAGTTATCTCAGTGACCCCACATCTTTCTTGTTTTTAACTGTCCATGGTCTTAATTGTTTAAACTCTGTGGTGCCCAGAGTATATGGACTGAAGATTTAGCTGCTGATCTAAGGTCCAAGTCCACCAGGGAGGAAGAACAGCTCAACATTAACATAATGTAGTTCCACTTGAATATTTCAAATATTTTGACCAAAAGAGTACTGATAGTGTAAATTATTTAGCCAGTTAAACAACATCAGATACACATATCACAATATGAATATGAAAAGATGTGGAAATCCAAGGCACTATGACCCTGCAAAAAGATACTAATTCTATAGTAAGGTATGTCAGTGAGAGAGGACTGAGAGAAATCCCAAAGAACATATCAAACATAATGATTGTTAGGCTTAATGAAATCAAAGAGGAAACAAATGCACTCCTAAATGAATTTTTAAAGGAATACAAATAAGTGACTAAATTAAATAAGGAAATTCAGCAAAGAGAATAAAATACTGAGAAAAATCAAATTGAAATATTGGAAATGAAAAATTCATTAAATCAAATAATAAAACACAAGGAAAGCTTCACAAATAAAAAGGAAAATGGAAAACATAATACTGAGGATGGGAGGCAAGACAGAAGAATTAGTATATGTAGACTTAAACAGAGATAAAATGAGAAATTATGACACATTATATGAGATCTAGGGACGCTATTGAAAGACAAAACTTACAAAACATGCGCATAAAAGAAAGAGAGGAATTTCAAGTTAAAGAATGTTCAATAACATAACAGAAAATTTAGTAAATCTACAAAAAGTTTCAGAAAGAATTTTAAGTAATAGACCAAATCAGCAAAATCGCCTCCCATGTCACATTATAGCTGAATCAAAAGCTACAGAACAAAGACATCAAGACACACGTGAGAGCATGTCCCTCCAAACGGCAGCAGATTCAACACAAACCCTGAAAGCCAGAACGTGACAAGATGCAGCCACGGTCTGAAACACGAAACACGGTGACCGCACTCCTGGACCACCGTGCCCAGTAAAACTGGACTATCCATCACAGCTGACAAGAAATAGTTTTGTCCAGACACACAAACTAAATAAAGGAATTCATGACTACTAAGCCAACCTTTCAGATGATAATGGAAAGAATTCACAGAGAAGAGACCAACACACCCAGGAAACTGCAGGAAAGAACAAAGTAGATAAGCAAATGAAGGAGAGGAAAATATCAAACCCGACAAAGGTTAGCAAAGTGGCAGGCATCAATCCACACTTCTCAGTAATAATTATGAAACATTAATCATCTAATCTCCCCATAAAGCACAGAGTAGTAGATCAGATTTAAAAATTAAATCTGTGCAGTTATCGCCAAGAAAGCATCATTCTACTGAAAAAAACAGCCACAACTTTTGTGTTAAATAATGGACAAAGCCCTTCCAAGCAAATGGAACTATAATGCAAGCAGATATTACTGTTCAAAGAGCTGATACAACTGGCAACAGTCATACTTAGTCAAAGAAATAAAGAAGGCCACTCCAATTTAAAGGAACAATGAACCAAGAGGATATTCTTCTTTTAAGCATGCACAAAAACAAGATCACATAGTTTCATAAAACAAAGATTTCTGAATCTTAAGACACAAATTAACCAACCCCAGAACAATAGTACTGGTTGATTTTAATACTTCACATTCACCAATAGGAATTTCACCTTGACAAAAAAAATTATGTATGTTATGGATCTAACAGATATTTATTGAACATTCTTTACAAACACTAAAAATTACACATATTCAGCAGCCCACAGTGCTTTATCTAAAATAGATCATATAACAAGATAAAAATAAGGAAATATAAGAACATTGAAATTATTTTTTGCATTCTATTTGACCACAGTGAACTGAAATGTACATAAATACCAAGAAGAAGAACATTCACAAATTCATCGATATTAAACACAAATTATAACTAAAAAATGTAGAGTTCCAAACGATTACACTACTAAACTCTATAAGACCTTTAAGAAGAATTAAGGACACTGCTTCTCAAACTCTTTCATAACATACAAAGGGAAGAAAATTATCAAATACTATGTATACTAACATTGTTTTTCTGATACTAAAACCAGATGATAGAACAATAAATGAAATTATAGGTTAATCTCCCTGATAGATAATGATACAAATATTCTCAATAAAATACTTGAAAATCAAATTGAATAATACATAAATAATCATTCACAAATGGTCAAATTGGTTTCATTCCAGGAATACAAGGATAATTTAACATATGTAAATCAAGAAATATAATATACCACACACATAAAGGAAAAGATTTTTTATATAAAAGCAAATATATTTTATGATACAAGCCCTAAAGTTTGTATTAGGCTTTCTTACAAGTCCTTTAGACTGTCTAGACTCAGACTCCAAAACCTTAAATTGAGTAGAAGTAGAGGGAACATCCTTCAACATAATGAAGACTATATGAGAAAACCAACACTAATATCATAAGTAGGAAAATCAATATACTTTCACTGAAATAGGAAATAAGACAAGTATGTCCATTTTTTTCTACTTTTCTTTAATATAGTTCTTGAAATCTTACATAGACCAATAAAACAAATGAAGTCTATAAAGGAATCAATACAAAAAAAGGAAAAAATTCATAGTTTCGTTATTTGCAGATGACATGATTCTATATGTGAGAGAAATTTAACTGCACTAGAAACTCAAGAACTGATAAACGCTTTGAGCAAAGATAAAGGACAGAAAATTTTCATAAAATCAGTTGCCTTCCTTTATAACCATAAACACGCTGAAAATTAAAATCAGGAAAGCATTCCATTCCCTGTTGCCTCAGGAAAACACGAAGTCACTTTGGGTTAAAACTGACCAAAGAAGGGGAAGTTTTCTACAGGGAAAACTTGACAATTAAAAGAACTCCAAGTTCACTGATTGGAAGAAATAATATTTTGAAATGGCTATTTTTTAGAAGCTCTCTACAGATCTTCTAAATTCCAGTAATATTTTTCATGGAGTTAGAAATATAAATATTCAAAAATTCATAGTGAAGTACAAAATTCCATTGTATCCACAGCAATCTGAGCAAATGAACATCGCAGGAAGTGTCACCGTACCCGACATGGTTACACTACAAAGCTCCAGTAACACAAAATAGCGTGGTGTTGCTACAAAGCCAATATGGAGATCAATCCAACAGTTCAGAGGCCTCCTCTCTAAGTCATTGTAGCTACAGTTCCCTGGGGTTTTTAAAAGGTGCTGCTAATACTCACTGGAGAAAAGGTAGTCTCTTTACAAATCCCCCCACACCCCAAATGGTAATGGAACTTGATTTCTGTCTCTCTTGTATTAAATTCAATTCCAATAGATTGATGGAAGGCCTAAATGTAAAACCGGGAATCCTGTGACAGTTAGAGGGGATATAAAGGAAACACTTAAAAACATAAGTATAGTCAACAGCTTTCTGAAAAATACTCAAATTACTGTAGAAATAGTACTCACAATTGCCTCTGAACAACAATGGAAAAAAATCAATTGATGATAAAAACTTACAGAAGGGGAGAAAATCTTCTGTAATTACATATCTGAAAGATAATATGTGGAATACACTACGAATTCAAAAAATTAAATACATCAATAAATGTACTAAGAAAATACTTTTTTTTCAAAAATTAAATATAAATGACCAATAAACATATTTAAAAATATTCAATGATTTTAGCCATCATCAAAACGAAGAGTTTTGGATTCTATCCAATACTAGTCAGAATAGTAGTTATTAAGAAAGTAAATACAAATGCAGGCAAGCAGGTGGAGAAAGGGCCACCCTTACATTCTGTGGTGGAAAGTAAGTCAGTTCAGCTACCGTGGATGTCAATATGGAGGTTTCTCAAAAATAGAAAACAGATCTACCATAGGATTTGTAAGATTTATACCACTCCTCTTGGAGTTTGCCCAAAAGACTCTAAGCATACATATCACAGAGTTATAATCACAATATCTCAGCTCCGGAAGCTATGGAAGTGAAGTAAGTATGTGTGAACACTGGGATGCATAAGGAATGGGCATATGTATATAGAACATGATATTATTAAGCCACAAACAAGCAGGAATTCATGTTGACATTAATGTGCAGGAAGTTTGGTGAAGTGGAATTTTCTTTCTCTCTTTTTTTTTTTTTCATCTTTTTTTAGACAGGTTCTACCTATATCCCAAGAGGGCCTGGAACTCACTATGAATCCAGGCTGGGTTCAATCTCACATACCTATGACTCCTAAGTTCTGGTGTTAATGGTATGTATCACCATACCTGGCTTTATTATTTATTTATTTTGGTAAAAGGAAAATTTTATATTAAATGAATTAATTCATCCTCACAAAGATACTTGTTTCACGCTTTCTTGACTGTTAATCATCAGTTTTACACTGATACATAAAATTATGTGTGTGAGAAATCGGAAGTAGAACAGAAGCATTTGATGAGGATGAAAATACTAACAGGAGGGGAGAGAAGAGAAGAAACATTAGGGGAGGGAGGATAAAGGGTGATAGGTTCAATGTGCATTAAATACGCACATGAAATGTCTTTATAAAGTCCTATGTACAATGTATAGTAGTATAGAATATATAGTTCAAGGAAGCAGTGTAAAATATACAGCAGTAAAATTAAATATTATGACTGGTGAACTTTAAAAATGCCAGGATAAGCCAAACATGGTGGCTGGCACATGCCTTTAATTCCAGCAATTGGGATGCAAAGGCAACTCTGTAAGATTACCACCAACCCGGTCTATATAGCCGATTCCAGGCCACCTGGGGTTACAGGGAGACCCTGTCTAGAAAACAAATACAAAACAAACAATAATACTTCTACATTTCTTTCTGGTTCTAATCTGTAAAAAGTAAAACATTTTGGAGAATTTATATGGATGGGTCCATGAGCAGGGTGAAGGAGGGAGTTGCATACACATTGGACTGAAATGGACAATTCCTCTAAAATGGGGAGGAAAATATTAGACCATAGGATACAGAGAATTGTGAGATGTGAAGATATAAACTCAAGGGCATGTATATGAATTGTATATTCTTACTTTCCCACTAACTAGTCAGGACTAATCACATACATACGACAGATGGCTCAGCAGTTAAGAGTGTGGAGCAGCACTTCCCAACACCCCCGACGGAAGCTCACAACCACCCAGAACTATAGCTTCATGGGATCAACACCCTTGTCTTGACATCCTACGAACCTGCATTCATATGTGCGCATACTCAGACATGTGCATACACACATAATTAAAATTAGACAGGGTCTTCATATAACCACAAGGGCCTGGTTTTCACTGTGTAATTCAGGCTGTTCTCAGTTTCACAGAGATCTGCCTACTTCTGACTCCTGAGTGCTTGACTAGAGGCAAGCACCACCATGCTTGGCAAACTTTAAAAATCTGTAAAAAAATTACATAGCTGTTTTCTGGTCATATGTAGGCAAATGAAAGAACTCAAATGTAATAGATAAAAGCAAAGGTGCTTTATGTCACTACCTATCTTTCATAAAATGCCGACCATTTCTACCTTTGTTTGCTTTGCAACACTAAGGAAAAGAAGAGGTAATGATATTTTATACAAGTATTTTAAATAATTTTAGTTTTACACTGGCATTGTAAAGCAACTAATGGTAAATACATTTATTTGCTATTTTTGTTACATGTGACTTTTTATTTTATGTGTTTTGCATATGCGCGCATGCGCGGGTGTGTCTGTGTGTGTGTATGTGTGTGTGTGTGCACTGACCAGGAAGGCAGAAGAGGGCATAAGATCCCCTGGAATTGGAGTAATACAGGGTTGTTAGTCACCATTTTAGTGCTGAGAACTGAACCTGAGTCCTCTGCAAGAGCAGAGGACCAATAAACACAATAAACACATTTGGAAGCATGGTGCTATCATATTTCTCCAGGTCGTATGTTGATAATTTCTTTTCTTTTTTATACCACTGCTTTAGGTACAAGAAGCTACAGCTGTACTGAACTTGATCTAAAATTATATTATATCATGAGGACATTTACAGAAATGATGATTTATAAATCACACACTGCTATCAATCTTTTATTCATTTCCGGTTTAAGTAAGAAGGAATTTGTTTGTTTAATATTAATGTATATTGACTAAAACAAATTGTTTAATAGCAATAAAAGGATTATGGGACCACAAAAAATAAATATATGAATGAATGGATAAATAAATGAATCTGAATACAACCTTTTGTGAATCGCCAGAAATTAGAAATTGAATATTCTGCCCCTTTTATATTGGGGAAATAGACAGCGATGGATACACAAGAGAGAATGAGACATGGCTGGTAAATTTAGAAGATAAAGCAAATAAAACTGTGAGATTTTAGAGAACAGAAGAACTGTCATTATTTAAAGATGAGATATTCAATTATGTAGAGAATCCCATTGAATCTAAAAATTAAACCCCAATTATTTAAAAAGACTTGTCACAAAATCAATATACAAAACAAACTATTGTACTGGCTAAAATGAAGAAAGGATAATAGAAAAGAAATACATTTGCATATCTCAAGAACATATAAAATGGAAAACTGACATTATTAAAACAAGATTAATGCAGCAGACACTGATATAACATTTTGTTTGTAAAACCTATTCAAGAAAGGAATGCTCTTCCAGGACTAATGTAACACAATTAATGAAAGCTAATATAAATACATGGAATTTTTAACAACTCATAGAGAGATGAGCCAAGTTTTTTTTTTTATATGTCCATCAAAAACTGACCAATATCTTTATGATTTTCTAAAAAGAGGTAGTATTCAGGTATGGTAGTGCACAACTTTAATGCCAGCATTTGTGAGGCAGAAGGGGCTGACCTCTTGAGTTTACAGATTCTATTTTGCTTATGATAAAATAAGACTGAAACACATTTTACAGTTTGAAGTTTTATTTTTAGAGGTATTTATGAAATGCATATTTTCAAAAATACATATTTTAAATAACTGACATTTAAAATAAAGACAACATAGAACTACAAATTAGAGAACAGCAGAGACACTTTGTCATGGAACTCATAAGATGAAAATTCAAGTTTTCAAAGTTCAAATGTATTTATGAGAGAAGGAAAAAATAACTAAAAAAAAAAAGGTAAAACCACAGCGATTTAGAACATACCTTAAGTGAATGAAGAGAAAAAAAATGCTAAGGTAGAAATATAAAAATAAGCACACAATCCAGTATAATGTTATGTAATATATTAAATATTGTTATAAAAATAGGGATTATAAAATAAAAGCTATAGGAACAATGATTAATATAAAGATGAAAACTGTGAGCAAGAAATTTTAGATAGAAAAGAAAATAGTAAAGGCACATGCAATTTTTAAAACCATCACATGGTTTTAAAATTAGTCTTTTATGAGTATGACTGAAGAAAGAATAGAAGCAATTTCAATTAAAAGTGAAATTACAGAAAAACAAGTGTGTTGGCACATGTCTTTAATCCCAGAACTTAGAAAGCAGAGGCATGCAGATCTCTCTAAAGGTCGGTCTGGTCTACATTGAATATTCCAGATCATTTAGAGCTACCAGGAGACCTTGCCTGAAAACAAACAAATAGGCAGACAAATCCGCAAAAGAAATAAAATATGAACTTTTAAATGCAGAGAATTTTAAGGATCTCCTTAAAGAATTATTTAAAGAATATCAACTTTAATTTGAATTCAATAAATTATGGTAAAACAAGAGGAAGTGTTTGACAACCTGTAAAATATCAACATAACATTGCTTACACCAAGTACTCATTAGAATCACTGTAAAGAATTTAGAAAGAAAAGTGCCCCCTCCCTCAGGTCAGCTGAGCATTTACTTTGAGCTTCTCAGCTGAAACCAAATACTGAACACTGGGAACCTTGAATCTTTGTTTCCATCTGAAGCCTTCCCCTCACTATGTCTCGGCTCCATTTTTATTATTTAGTAGAACACACTGAAAGAATATTGAGCTACAAGAATAAAGATAATACATACGAACACATTACTTCATAGATTATTTTGACTGAACTCTTAAAAAGCTGTTAATATTAAAGGCAACATTAGGCAAAATGAAAATAAAATCCTAATTCATTTTATAAGAGCAGACACTTAAAATCAAATAGCACTTAAAATATGCATGGTAACAAAATTTGAAAATTTTCATATTAAAAAGGTGTCCAAAATATAGTTTCTGAGAAAAGGGACATCTAACTTAATTTTTATAGATGTTCTAGAGGGATAGGCTCATAGTAAAATTAAGTTACAGAAATGGTTCATCTAGCTTTTCTCCTTATGCACAGGCTCAGTTTTATCCTTTATTGCATCCCAGAACACAGTGAAGTATTTGGTGCAGGTGATAACTCTGTATTGACACAGTATCATGAAGGAACATAATTTATGCGAGGTTCATTTTGAGTATGCATTCTTTGGCTTTGAACGTTCATAATCACATTGATCTATCATTGCAGTATCTTACCGAGTAGTTTCTGAGCCCTACCAATCTTATGGGCTGTACCTGGCCATTCCTTTCTTTCCACTTACTGCTAACACCATTGCTCTTATTACTGTCTTCAGAGTTTTGGCTTTCCTGGAATACCACATGGCTGGAATCACACAATGTGAAGCATGTTTATATAATTATTTTCACTTAGCGATTTGCATGTTAATCTCATCTATGAGATTTTATAACTTGGTAGATCAATCATCTCTGTTCAGCATTTAATCACAGTCCATTGCCTATATGGACCAAAGTTTTTTCAGTTTCATAAAAGTGGCTTCAAATACAGTGCGTGTGTGTATGTGTGTATACTTGCATAATGAGAAGTTTTCAACAAAGATGGAAGGATGCTGGGTCTTCATCTAACCTCATTTTTATTACTTTATTCAAGAAAAATGTTGGCATAGACTTTCCTTAATGAGAAAAGGTCTAGGGGGAGTAATGTTTGAAAGAATACATATGAGAAAAAGATAAAACATTTCAGTAAACAGGAATAAACAAGTTGGATACTGGATGGCATAAAAGATATCAAAATATTTGTTTTCATTTTACCTTGACATATTCTGCTATTGAAATGTTTTCTTGGCAAATTTTGCCTTCCTTAAATTCATAATTATTTTCTGTCCAAATAATCTGTAGTATCAAATATATATAGAAACTGAGATTTCTTTTTATTTAATGAAGTTTTGTCAGCTGTCAAAAGAGCAAGAATAATACTCTTTTAAACATAAAAAAACATAAAATTCTTATATTTAATTTATAATAATTATTGTTTGACTTTTACATAGTATTTTTTGTAAGTATGCTGTGAAGTTAAATCCTGTTTGTCAACTTTATGGGGTTTATTTCTTCAGATTTATTATTTTTTTAATTTTAAATATTTGAATATTTTCCTACATGTATGTTAGGTGTACCCATGTTGTGTAATGCCCTTGGAGGCCAGGAGAGGGTGTGAGATCCTTTGGAACTTTAGTTACACATGCTTGTTAGCTCCATATGGATGTTGAGTTCCAAACCTGGGCCTTCTGAAAGAGCACAGAGTGTTTAAATACTGAGTCTTTTCTCCAACCCCAACTTGATTGGATTTAGAATGATCACAAAAACAAAAACTCATGGGCAGAGGTCCTGGAGTGAAGAGAAAAGAGAAAAAGAGGTGAGCACCAACCAGAACTCATCTCTTTCTTTTTTCCAACTATGGACATAATTGGACCAGCTGCCTTAAATTCCTGTTGCCATGAGTCCCCTGTCAAAGCAGGTTATACACTGAAACTGTGAATCCAAGTAAACTCTTCTTGAAACACTTTTGATAAGTATTTTGTTGCAGCAAGGAGAAAAGTTACTAGTATACATGTTCAGTTAGTTATATGCAGTATGCTTTATCTTTTTGATTCACATAGTTTCCATAAAGGGACTCTTGTTTCAATGCAATTTGTTAATGGTGTAATAGATTCTGTTAATAAGTATAGAAAACACAATGCCAAGGAAAAGCACTTTGTAAAGGAAAGACTATTGAGCACATTCCGCTTACTTGAAAGATGAAACTAAGCAGGCTCTGATCATAATTAAACATCACTTATCCTACCAACACATTACAAGAGTGGTCACAGTATAGAAAAGTTACAGTCTCTTAATTTCTATCACTGCAGTTTTACAGTCTTTATTGTTTTGTTATTGATGCTATTGTTTTATTTTCAGTCCTTTTGGTTAGAAACAGCTAATATGGCGAATTTATGGACATAACTACAGAAAAAGCTTTATGAAAATATATTAAATAGTTTCTAAAATTTCCTCTACCATTTTCAGTGTTTTCAATATTTTTTTCTGAATATTATGGCACTTTTATTCTCTTTTTGAGTAAGATTTCTGCAGTGAATGGCCTCATCACATGTTTAGAGGTTAGTAGTTTGCAGTGCTAAGAACTCTTCTTCAGGTCGAGTGACTAAAGGAAACCATGAAAAAAGCAGAAGGCAAAGCACGTCTGGTCAGTTCTCTCAATCAGTGTAGAGAGGAAAAATAAATAAATAAATAAATAAATAAATAAATAAATAAATAAATAAAACATTACAGTAGTGTGAACATGTATGTCTGTATTATCATGGAACTTCGGAGAGTCTTTACTGGGTAGAGAAAAGGGATGGGGAGACATAGACACCTATTAAAATAGGTAGTGATATTGAAAAATTTTGTACAACTTATCTCCTTAACATCCAGCCTGTTTAAAAGTGAATGAAAGATAGTAAAATTGAGAGTACAGAAAATTAATCTGTTCAGTTATACATATGTACATTGTTCTCAGCTTTCTGTATTACAAATAAGAAAAGAAATGATTTTGTGTCAATAGTCTTACTGTGAGGTAGCAAAAATCAAAATAGAGCTTCTAAACAGTGTAAAAGAGCAAATTAAGGCAGGTCATCATGTGGAGCAAAGCTATGGAGATGCTGAAGCTTTTATTTGCCTTCTGATGAACCTCATCATTGCAGCATCTTTAAACTGCAAAATGCATTTACTATGATTAGTTATGCTAGATACTAGCGTCCACCCCAGCTTGCTTGTTACCTGAGTAACCTTGTGTTGAGTCATGAAATAGAACATGGGAAAAGTAATGGCTGAGATGGGAGTTACAGACATGGAGAAGTGAAGAGACTGTGAGTGAGGAAATGCACACAACTTTAGGACAAGGAGGAACAGAACTTCAGGAAACACAGGGTGAGCTCTGTAATATAGACCCTGGGCATGAGGCACGTGACGTAGACCACAGTTTGGACAATGTATTTGAGACTTGAAAATCAGCATAGAGTGATTACCTCAGAGTGGATGGTTGTCTTGGCTATGTACGTATTACTTTTACAAAGGGAGATTAACATGCAGTGATATTAGTTCTGAACAGCTAGGTGTATCAAAGATGATGTGGCAAATATAGACAGAAAAGAGGTGAAACTGGTTTTTCATAACAAACTGTGAAACATGAGCTTGCCAGAGGTTTTTCTGACAGTCCACATTGACCACAATAAGGAGAGGAAAATATCCTTTAATGTTTGAATCTATTACTTTTCTTTCTTCTTTGAAGTATTTCCTATCAATATATATGAAAAGGGGGCCTTTACCATTTGCTGGGGGAAATGAATGTGTGTGTGTGTGTGTGTGTGTGAAACTGTAATAGAAATGCAATAATATGGATCGTTGAATTAAGAACTTTAATTAACAACAACTAATACTTTATTCTTTTAAAAGATTTATATTACCTTTTCCCCAAGATTAAGTGATAATTCAGAAATTTTAAGTACAATTCTAACCAATTTTCTTATATTCTTTTTAAAAAAAAATCTAACAACTACTCAATGGCAAAACATTTTTATTATCCATTTTTACATGCGAGGACACTGAAAATCAAAGTAGCAATGTAATATCACAGCCCAATAAATAGTTTAATATTAAATTAAACCCAGTCAGTCTCTTGAACATACACTACGATAGGATACATAATATTATTTATGTAGCTACATATTATTCCCCTCCAAGGTAATATTGGAAGGATATATCTTAATTTGGAAAATATTTTAATTTAAATTTACATAGGTTATTTACAAGGTTCTTCAGACAGAGATGGCTCAGTGGTTAAGAGCACTGATTGCTCTCTTTCAGATAACCTAAATTCCATTCCCAGTACCCACATCTGGCAGCTAACAACTGCCTGCAACTCCAGTTCCAGGGTATCTCATGCCCTCTTCTGGACTCCACAAGCAACAGTACTTCTGTGTCTATACCCACATGCAGACACACACTGACATACACAGCTATAAATAAAATAAATCTTAAAATGTATATAAATCAAACTTATGAAGGAATTCACAAAAAGACCATGAAAGAAATACAGCCACATTTTGAGTAATATATAATATCCAGGCAGGAATCAAATGTGACGCGCAGTCTACTGATAGATGGGGAAAGAAGGCATAGAAACATGAAAAAATAATCGGACGTAGCATTAATGAAGATTGAAATTGGTCTTGACTTTCTTCCTGAGAACATGAGAGGTACTTACAGAGTACAGTGTGCAACCAGTCACAAAATCTCAGATCATTCCAAGCTAAGTACATATATGCGGCTAATAATCGACACCAACTAACTAGGGAGAAGAGACTGGGTAGAAGGGCAAGAAAAACAAGAAAGAAAGAAAAGAAAGAAGAAAAGCTGCGTGTGTGAGAGACAAAGAGACAAATCAGATGCAGGAAAGGATTGTCTAACACAGATGATATAAATACAAATACTATTTTAGATTACTTAAACCCTCTGCATAATTGAATTTGATGAGGTATTGTTTTTGAATTTTAGATTTAAGGAAAATTGGTCTATAGGAGACATGACTTATATGACATTTCAAAATTAGGAAGCGGTACCACTGCCAACAAATCAAAGAAATAAGGCTAAATAGTTTTCTACATTCTGCTGGAGAGAGAACTGTAGGTAGTTATCTTAGGTACTTGCTATTGGTATGATACAAACATCAACAAAACCAACTTGGGGAGGACAGTGTTTATCTTTTGTATCCTGAGGCAATGCCTGATCACTGTGGGAGCCCAAGAAAGAAACTCAGGGCAGGAACATGGAGGTAGCACAGGCCAGGGAGGAGGGCTGCTTACTGACTTGCTCCTTTCGCCTGTGCTCAGGCTGTTTTAATATACAACATGGGACCACCTGCCCAAGGGTAGGACCACCCACGATGGGCTGGGCCCGCCAACAATCAAGAAAATGTCTTACAGACATGGGCACAGGTCAATCCAATGGAGGAAAGTTCTCAGCTGAGATTCCCTCTATCGAGGTGTATCAAGTTAACAACTAAAGCTATCCAGCACAGTAGAAGATGTAAACTTTATTTCAATGGAGAATCTATAGCCAAATATAAGCACCTCACAGTCTACAGATCAATTATTCTAGAGAAAAATAAATTTCGTTATCGAATATTTACTATAGAATGGACAAATGTCATGGTGATTGTAAGGGTGGAAAGGAGAGGATTTTAGAAATCAAGAGGATCTTCATCTTCTGATGACGGAGACTCTGGGAAGGCACTGACTATGGGCCACCAGAAATCTCTTTTGCCATACAGATAAAAACCCCATTGGCAAATCTGTTTATTATAGGCATTTAGGAAATTCTAAATTTGTTGAAAGCGTTAAACATCAAGGAAAGATCGGAAGGAAAAAGGCAGTTGATTTGATCATTTCAGCCACCATCACTAAGCAGCTGCCCATTCCACACTGTCATGATGCCTAGTTTTACATGTCTAAATGAAGCTGTTTGCATTCACCTTTGAGAAACCACAGAGGACAGAAGGATCCTGACCCCCATCCCAAAACACCAGGCATCTGACAATCAACACTATTGATTGAAGGTTTTGAACACAGAGAAACAATAGGCAGTGGTGCCCACCCTCCATGGCCCTGAACTTTCTGCATTCTGGGTGAAATGAATTCCAGGAGACTTCAAAGACAAAGAAACTCTATTCCCTTACTTTACATTATTTTCCTATTTGTAGTCAAAGTAAAACTCTACGATACTCAAAACTAAATGCTTGAGAAAACTTAGAAATTGACTATGATATACAGAGAAGGTCATAGGCTGATAAAGAAATTAAGAAAAATTTGATTTTTTTCCAACAAGGCATGCTTTGGTACTAGAACATCTTATATCAAGAAAATAAAATACAACAACAACAACAACAATAATAACAAAAACAAACCCCAGCAATCCGAGATGAATTTCATTTTCCAACATTCACTCTTCCAGACTAAGCTGCCTAGTTTGGAATGGGAGGAGGGCTAAACCATAAGACGTACAAATAAAAATGAAAGAACAGCTCATGCATATGGATAATATGTCAACCCAAATTTACAAAAAACCTGAAGACACAGACACAACACATATAACTCATGCTTTAGAAGAAAAGTTTTATTGAAATTTTGTGCATGTCATACCATACAGCTTGATTATATTTATCCTTATATTCACCCATCCTTAGTACCTCCACCAGAATTCATGCTTTGTGACATCCATGTCAAGGCCTATCAAGTTCAGGTTGTGCCCCTAAATGTCTCTCAGTGTGAGTTCATCCACTGAAGCCCAGTCAACCCATCTAACATCACTCCCTTAAAGACAACCAACTCAAAGTTCTGATAAACGATGGGTTGGGTGGACCAGGGCTGGAGTGGACCAGCTCCCAAGAGACTGAATACCTAAACTGGGCCATGTGAGGAAGCTTTTAAAGTAGGATGAGTATTTTCCTGATCTTAGTTGCTTCTGTTTTGATCTCAATATTCTGAACTCAGGACTTGGCAGTATAAATAATAATTCCTGAGTCCAGGTGGTGGTGGCTGGTGGTACAGCTGCAGGCCATGCAGGAACGCGGGCAGCACAAGGACTCCAGACATCACTCCAGTAAGATGTCTCACTGCTTGTTCCCAGTGGACATGGAGAATGATGTGAAAACCGCAAACACCAAAAGAACCACCTGGATCCCTGACCATGGAAAAGAAAACATTCAGGTCTGGTATCCTATTCCCTAATGGGCACCAGTTCCCTCTGGCAGACATGTTTGGGTGAGAGGGCCAGGAAGCAGCCACAGCCAGGAGAATGTTTGGACCACTCACTGTACCACACTCCAGTGCACCTCTCTTGCTGGAGCTTGAGCCTGCCAATGGGCACTGTATTGCACACCCATGGCCAGTCTGGCCACCATCATCATCCAGTAAAGAAGACCTGGCTGCAGCCAAGAGCAGCAATAGGAGCTTGAAAAGTCTACAGATTTCAGAAAATAAGCTAGAAGACACTAGTTTAAAGGTGTTTTATGAAGCTGTGAAGCATCCCAGCTGCTTCTTAGAGAAGCTTGAGTCGAGGCCTCTGTACTAACTGATACCTGCTGTGAGGATCTAGCTTTTGCTTTCAATCGCAGTAATGCCCTGTTGGACATCAACCTGTTAGAGAATGCCTTGGACCACAGTGGAGTGATTGTGCTGAGTGAGGCCTTGAAACAACTAAAGTGTAACCTGCATGAACTTGAGCTGAAAGTAACTGACATTGATAAGAACACCCAAGAGGAAGAGAGAAATTCTTACCTCCCAATCCTAAGTGATGTGTAAAAGAAATAGAAAACAATTGTAAAATTCCAAGTACACAAAACCTGAGCACATTCTGAGCCAAAACCAGGTACAAAGGAAAGGGAATGGACCATTACTTTGGCCCACCTGGGATCCAAAATTAAAGATCACTGACAGTCTAATGAAATATGATTTCTCTGGCACCCAATCTAGGTGTATAAGATGAATGGGATTTTTTATTTACTAAAAGTTGGGGGGAGGGTATGTAAAGTGTGTGTGGAAATGGAAGAGGGAGTCAGAAGGTGATAAAAATGCATTGTATGAAATTCTTGAATCAAATGAGGAGGAGGAGAAGGAGGAGGAGGAGGAGGAGGAGGAGGAAGAGGAGGAGGAGGAGGAGGAGGAGGAGGAGACCAACTTCTCTCACCCAGCTGTTGGCAAAAGTTCCTCTGCTAAGGTTGAGGCTTCTAAACATTTCCTTACCTCTATGCTAGGATTTGGTCTGGATTGAGTTTCCATGAGTCTAGTGCATGCTCTTAACATTGCTGTAAGTTCATATGAGGAAGATTCCTTATAGTCATCCATCACCCCTGACTCCCAGTCTTTCTGCTCACTCTTCTGCAATGGTCCACGAGTCCTGGGTGGCAGAGGCTTAACATGAGTCCTATTCAGGGACACATATTCTTCAGTCTCTTACACCTTACATTTTGGCCAGCTATGGCTCTCCATGTAAAGCACCATGTGTTGCATGAGTAAGCTTTACTGGTGAGAGTTGAGAGGTACATTAATAGTCTCTCTCCCTCCCGTGTTCCACTATGTTCCTTGAGCCTTAGGTACAGAGGTTCCATTGTAGATGTGTCTCTAAGAACTGGGCATCTCACAGAGACTTATTCTCTCCATTTGACCAGTTGTGGAACTCTGTAATAGTCTTCATCTGTTGCAAAAAGAAGCTTCTATGATGAATTGTAAGAGTTATCCTTGTATGTAAGCATAAGGATCCATATTTAGCATTCATTAAGAAATTTGATTGTCTAGTGATATAACAGGCAAAGACTTTTCCCTAGGATATGTGACCTCTACAGCCATGTGTGTTAGGATTTGTTTACAGTACCACGTTTGAGTTCACCTACTGTTCATAGAGTCTTAAGTTCAATTCAATAGCTGTTGATTACCTCCAAGACAAAATTGCCACCGACACAATAACAGAGAGAGTTGGCTATGCCAGTAATTGTTGTGGTTAGGCTTTACACCTGTGTTGGACCATAGATTGATTTTTCTCCTTCAGCAGGTTTACAGCATCCTCTGATACTATGAGAGGTAGTCTTCAGGGATGAGGCTTCCAGGTCAGTTCCAGCTCCATTGCCACAAGTTCTGTGTCCAAAGCATGTCCTTTCTGAAGCAGTAGGGGCTTACCCTCAAGTCCTAGGAGGCAATCAAGGGCTGTGCAAGAGCCACTGCTGTTTTGGGAGTCTTGGATCACACTGACCAGCAACTCAAAGCGAGGTTTGTCCTCCCTGACACTGTTTCTTGTTATATACCCTTCAGCGCATACACTCCTGTAGGCTTTTGAAAGTATTTCCCTCTGTTTTTTTACACCACCTAAACATTATTTATCTTGCCTCTCTCTCCCCTGCATAATCCTCCCTCTTATCTCCCCAGTTAAAGCCTCTTTTTCCCCATGTCCGCCTTGATAATGCCTCTCTTCTAATGTCCCTCTCTCTTGAGCTCGTTCTTCACTTTCACCACTATGGTTCCTTGGGTCATATACTCCCAACTTTTGCCAGTTTAATATCCCTATTTTCCTGATTTCCCTCTTGTTGACAATTGTCTTCTACTAGGCCCCTCTCTGGGGCTCCTGAAGCCCATTTCCTCCCATGGTTTCTTTCCATTATTGTGGAAATTATCATTCTTGGAGGAGTCATTTGTCCTTAATTTTTTTTTTCACTTTTTCTTCTAGTTACTTCTATATCTGAAATTAGGTTATCAGTGAGATTTATGTTTTAATCATTCACATTCCTCCAGTGAACGATTTTTTTTTAACCTGGCAAAACCACTGAATGAGGAAAGTAATCTTAAAGACAGTTCTGAATCTGTGATTACCTGCACAGCACTGGGCCTCACAACATTTTATTTGGAATTAGGGATGAACCAGGAGAACCCCAAAGCACTATCAGCAATTAACTGCTGTTAGAGAAGGGAGAGGTACAGCCGGAGACAAATGCCCTTGCTTCTCTAAATAACCGTAAGCCCACTCTAATTTATGTCATCTGGTCACACATAGAAAGAAAAACTGGAGATTCTCAGAAGGATTGCAGTAGGAGATGGAGGGTTAGAAGGAGAGCAATGGAACAGAAAAAGACCATAATTCAATATGTAATGCATAAAAAAATTTAACAACAAAAATATTTTTAAAGTTCCATGAAAGCTAGATGACTACCATGTGCACATGGCAAGAGCCTAATGACATTGAATTCCATTGAATTGATGACTATTTGGTTATTTATAGCCAACAAGTAGATGGAGAGATGATTTAGCAGTTAAAAGAGTATACAGCCCTTGCAGAAAACCAAGCTCAGTTTCCAGAAGCCATGTTGGCCAGCCCACACCTGCCTATGACTCCAGCTACTGGGAATCCAGTGCTGTATAATGGTCTCTGAGGGCACTTGCACTCACGTGCATATCCTCCCCCGATACATATAATCAGAAATAAATCTTTAAAAATAAATACAACAAAGAATAAAAGAAAATGTAGACAAATTTGATTCATGGAACCTTTATAATCTGTGAATCAGAAAACAATGACCACAGAATAAAAGTGAATATGGAATGTGGGAGGAATTATTTTTGAGCAGTATGTCTCTTAAACATTGAAGTCAATAACAACCAAGAGTATCAGTTCAGACATGGGCAAAAAGATCTGAAGAGACATTTCTCCAAAGATTATATATATATATATATCATCCACATGCATGAAAAACATCGCCGATCATTGGGTAAATGCAAGTTGAAACTACAGCCTGTTAGATATCACCTTCCATCCCATAGAATAACTACATCCAAAATTTAAAATAATAAGATTTGGAGAGGGCACAACAAAACTAGTATCATTGCATGCTGTCGGTGATAACCAAAAATTGGTTGGTCACTCTGGTAAGCAATATGACAGTCCCGGCAAAATAAAGGAAGGGTTGACTACCCCTCCTTGGCTTGGCTTCTAGAGCTACATCCAAAAGAAAGCACAATCTCCAAGACCTGGTTGCCTGTGCATGTTAACAGCAGCCCTGCTTGAACTGTAGAATCAACTCAGACATTCATGTATGAACGCATTCATCAGCACCACGTGGTTTATATGCAAGAGATTCTGACGTAGATGATCTTTGATGCTATTATACTATGTGAAAAAGCTAGACACAAAGAGACAACTATTGTAGCTTATCAGTTCTATGAAGTATCTAAAATAAGCCAACTCATGGAAAGATTTGTGGTTGGCAGAGATGCAAGGAGAGTGTTCAAGGGTGAGGAAATTCCAGTTTTGGAAGATGAAAACGTTCTACTGAACCACTGTCCATAACATCTGCAATATAATTAACAATACTGTGTTTGGGGCTTAAAAATTAAAGACAGTGAATCTCCTGTTGAATTTTTTTTAACAAAATTGAAAGGCATGTATAGTGTTTGCTCCTACCTGAACAGGAGTCCTTCCTTAAGGAGGTACATGGAGCTGAGATGGACCGGGACCCATCGTCCTGCTATTTACTTCTTTGTCTTCTCTGCTGCTGCCGTTTCTGTGGTTTGCTCCAAATCTCTGCTGCTTTTACTTTAAAAGTAGACAGAAAGCATTTTTAAATTACTGTGTCTCTTTTGAATATTATTTATAATTTTAATTAGTTCATATCTTTCCAAATAAAAATAGTTATAGAACAAATAAGAATCAGATTGGTTGTGGACGAAACACAAGAATCGCAAGTTCTCTGTGGTATTAAAGAGAAATCATTTTCAGGGCTATTTCCAGCATCCCTGGTAAGGAATGCCAGAGGCTACCAGAGGTAACTCTAGTAGCAGAGTGGCTCAGGTCTCTTGAAGATTGACTAAAATCTTGTCTTATGATGGTAGATCAGGCAGATAGTTTAACAGTCTAAAGTTACCTACTTAAATTTGAATGATATGCAAAGACCCCGATGCTAGCTCTAATAATGATGAATGAGGCCAATTTTTCTCCATGATGAATAGAAGTACTTCTACTCTTTAGTTCACATACAAAATTAATGATAAGCACTGTATTTTGATAGTGTATTCTTATAATCTGTGTGAATACTGATAGTTTCGTCTGGAGAAATGCTGTAATATAAAGGTATGTGTATCTATATATTTTTCAGTGCATAAAATTAGAAAAGTCATTTTCCAGTATTTCAGATAATATGCTACTGAAATAAACTGGGACTTTACAGGAAATTAAGTAAAATATATTCGGTAATTTAAAATGTGTAAGAAGATATTCAAATTAGAAGAAACAAAGTGTCTTAATTTAATGACTTTAAAACATTAATATAGATTACATTTTATAAACCAGGTTAAAATTTAAATTCGATATAAAATAACAAAAAGGAAACCTTAAAGGGGTATATAGTAAAATCAATATATGTCTTTTCAAGTATTCTAACTATCCATCAAACCACTAGTGTTCCAGTTTTTATGTAAAACTTATAAATTTCCAGAGTTAATTATGAATGAAATGCAATAATATACCATCCTTTTAATTTGTGAACTGAATCAAGAGAGAAAAATATGTCAATGAGGATTCAAAACTTCCAAATGTAAATCAAGCTACATGGGTGGGAACTGGGGTGGTTGGAATGTGTGCCTGAGCCAGGAAATCATTTACTGCAGGCCAGATAGCTTCATCCATTTGGAAGCCCCATCGGGCCAGGTAGCCCAATGTCACTCTAACAGAGGTCTCAATTAACTCATTTTTCAGATTGGTACAAGTGTATCTTTGCCTAGTGTTTTTGTAGGCATATTATTTTGAACAAAAACTAGAGTAAACGAATAGCTTAACACACAGAAATATTTTTGAGGAGTAGAAGAAGAGGATAAGTTTCTGAGTGTACAGACTAAGATCCATTGGGTGTTTGACTTTTAAATATTGAAGGTCACACAGATGGCAGTTTGAAGTACTATCTCAAAACTACAGGTACGTGTATAACATTCTTCTTTTATACATATTTGTCTAATAGAAACTAAAATGGATATTCTATAGGGAAGAGTGTGGGATAGTGAAATATCCATATGCTGTAGAGACTATCATTACCATGGGAAAACATGCAATGCCATATATTTGCATTTCAGATCTACAAGTACTGTGCAGAACATGACGTTGTTTAATGAACTTGAAAGCTGCTCCCTTGTATTTGGAGTTGGAGATATAGTTCGGTCAATAAACTGCTTGCAGCACAAGAATGAGACCTAAGTTTACTCTTAAGTACCCATGTAAAAATGTTGGGCACAGTGGTATGTGCACTGGGGAGATGAGGAGAGGAGGGTCACTGAGGCTTGCTGGTTAGTTGGCATAGCAAAATCTGTGAGCTCTTGGCTCACTGATTTACCTTGTCTCAAAAAATATGGTTAGAGAGGCTAGAGAGATGACACAGCAGCTAACAGCACTGATCCCAGACTCAATTCTCAGCAACTAAATAGTGGCTTATAACCATCTGTAACTCCAGTTCCAGGGGATCCGACTCCCTCTTCTGGCCTCCATGGACACTGTATACATGTTATACAGAGGCATACATGAAGAACAAACTCATACATATGCCTTTAAAATAGAAACAAGTAGAAAATGACTTAGGAAGATACACATTAACCTCCAGTTTACACAAATGTGCATGCACAAACATACACACACAGAGACACACAGAGAAAATTTTAGAAAGTTCAGTGCTCTTGGTTATGATATGATAATATATATCCATGATACAATGACATTTGGTTATATGCCACATTAAAGAAATACAGGCAATAATATTGTATGTATGAGCCATAAATATTAAAAATTAAACAAAGCCAGAAAAAAATGTGTCAGTATATTTTAATATTATCTCTGTATATTTACTTAAGAATCACAGTAATTTGAACTTTTATATACTCAGGAAAATATTTACAAACATCAGGAATTTAGTTGCTTATAATGGGATGCATGGAAAGTGGCCATTCCTGAAGGGTTAACCAACAGTATGGCCTACTTCCTAGTCATGGTTTTTTTTTTTTCCCTTAATATCAGTAGTATGTCAAAGATGCTAAACATCCTTTTAAACACTTTATCATTTCTTATATTTGAAATGTGTTTACATATCTTGATTAAACTTTCTTTGTTCAACAGTTCCTTTTATTTTTTAAAAATTAATTAACTTTTTAATGTGTATGAGTGTATTGTCTGCATGTATGTAAGTGCACCGATGTCATGCAATGCCCATGCAGGTCAGAAGAGGAAATGGAGTTAGGGACATATGGGTGTTGAAATTTGAACCCTTGTTCTCTGCAGGAGCAGCCAGTGAGTACTCTTAAGTGCTGAGCCATCCCCCAAGCCCCTGTTTAACTGTTTCTAATCAAATTTAAACCCTGTCTGCATCTGTCCACTGTCCCCATCAGACCTCATTATCTTTTACAGATTCTATACTTTGTTTTACATCTCTGTTTTTTCCTATTTTTATCTAGGCTTGTATCTGTTTCTTCATATAGCTAACTAATCATTTTTATTTACTTGTATATCAAGCAGTTCAAATTTGATCTTCATTTCTGTCATGGAACTCAGGAGAGAATTTTTGTTTTGGTAGTTTCACATTTCTTTTATTCTACATGCTTCTTGAACCACACACTTAACTTCACAGTGAAAAGTTAATCATCTCTTCCAGTCTCTTTCCTGTTTTCTTTCTGATTGGTCTAGTCAGAGATACTGGGTATCTTGATCACTACTATTTGCTCTGATTATGTCTAAGCCAATCTATTCATCTTGGGTTTTTCATTGTTCTTATTTTTGCATTTGTTAGGTTTTTGTTTGTTGGTTGGTTTGTAGGGCTGTATCAAGACTGTAGCTTTTTCTCACAACCGTTTATCGTGGGTGCTAAGAGTCTTCCTTCCCCGCCCCCTTTTTTTTTGGTTGTCATTATTTGTTGTTTTCACTCACTCAGTGGCACAAAGTACTCAATCTTTTCCACTTTCACCAAGTTAGCAAGGGTTAAGCTAGCTGGTTGATCCACTCCTGCTCTGAGATCAATGTGTGGCTATGGAGGCACAAGGTGTGGCATTCATAGTGCTGTATGGACACAAGCCTAAGAGTGGTCCATGCAAAATGGGTACTTATGTCTTATGAAGTTTAGAAACTTACAACTATATAAGCTTTTTGAAGTATGGACATATAAGTTTTAAAATGAGATTAAATGTGTTACCTTATACCACGGAGATATTTGTCTCGACGTGATACCATAAACTAACAAAATAATGCCCCAATTACAGGAGTGAACTCCTTCTCTTGAGGAAGTTGACTAGAGGACTCATAGACCCTCAAAAATATTGGCTCTTATGCCTGCTCTTGATTACCCAACAAATCTTCATGGTAAGCCTCTATTGCCAAAGATACTAGATATATGAGCTGCAGAGCAAAGAGAAATCAAGCCAGTACTGAATTCAAACCCTTATCACAGTGCTTAAAGTTACTATGCATGCTATCAAGTGGAAAAAATCATCATCAAACAGACCTATCTGCGAATCCTGTGAACTACAACAACTGATTCGGTGAGATCTGCTCAGTGGTGAAGTGTCTACTGATGTAAATATTATGGGAGTAAGCAATCACTCTCCAAGGTCTGCTTCATAGACTGGAACCCAAACCTGACAATGATATCAAATTTAGGAACCTGATGATAGATAGGGCGCAAGACTAAGGGGAGAACCTAATTTTATTTTCCTATTGAATAGTTATTCTACTAAACGATTCCTAATGATTTGTTATACCCATATATTGATTCATCACCGGAAAAGTTTTCTTATGCAACTATTGGTGGTTAACATAGAAACCTACAATTGGCCAGTATGCAGAGAACAAGAGGCTGCAGATCTCTTATACCTGACTATGACACAATATCAAACTTTTGACTCTCAAGGGTCAGGGATTACTATAGAAGAGGAGGTAGAAAGATTGGAAGAGGCAGCAGTGGAGGATGACCACAATTCAAAGAGTTTTCCAGGCTGGTCGGTTACTCAGATGCACTGAGAACAGTGATGACAGCATGCACAAATCACATGCAACGTCTGATATTTTAACCTTTAAATTTTTATCATAGCCAAATCTTTCATTCATTACATATTTTAAGATCCAAAACTATTTTTGATTCATTCTTTCCCATTAATGGTTGAAAGTTATGATTTGTTTCACCTCCTTTGATTGCATGGAATTGAGAACTTTTGATTGTGACTCTGATGTGAAGTTATTCATTATGTCAATTCTTTTCCCAGTGGAGATTCTTATTAAATTTTAAAGACCAAGTGTGGCACACCCTCAGATCTTAACCTTGTAATTACTCCTAAGCATGCTTGATCAAATATTTTGAGGCACTATTTACTTGTGATTATTCATCAGTTTTCAAACTAGTCTCAGTGCATTTTGTTAAATGAAAGCACATAGCTTCATCTCTTCTCCATCTTGATTTGCTTCTATTTTTGCTGAAATGCCCATCTGTAGTAGTTATTTTAGATAAGAGTCTGACTGGGACTTAAGGTTTTGACAAGATTCCTGTTTCCAATATTTTGTATCCTTTTAAAAATAATATCTTTTTATTCTTTGAAAATCTCGTATAAGTATACATAGTATTTTGATCATATCAACCAAACAATCTCCTCCTAGCCCTGTTTAGGAGCACCAAATTGCCTCTCTCTTAACTTCATATATTTTGATTTAAAAATGACCCATTGATTCCAATCACTGTTTCCCATACAGTGTAGATGTAGGAACACCTAGGACATCGGCAGCTCAGCAGAAGACCCTCCCATCTTCAGCAGCTGTCCACTGCTAATTGCTCCTTGGCTAGCGGAGGGTCACCTGGAGCCTCCTCCCTATCATGCTGATGTGAAGACCCAAGGCTGCCGGTAGACTGCGAAATGAAGCAAGGAATCTCACAGGTCATAGTTTCATGATTTAACAAATGTTTCCTTACATGTTCCGATAGAAATGACAAAGAGTTCCAGTGAACAGGAGTAACACAAAACTGTGAAACATTCCAATTACATTTCAAGGTTAATTGTCATTGTACACTAATAATTTGATCCCCCTAGCATATCAACAGTAGATTCTAGATCTGGTATTTGAGCATTTAATACATTATCAATGCACTTTTGAGAATTCCATATTTTTGAGCCCTCATGTCACTGCTATATGAATTTTGTTGTAAGTTTTAAGGTGCCTCTAACATAAGTAGAATGCATTCCATAAGTGACTTCTGCTTGCTGTAATTCTTTAATGACTTTAATAGTCATGTGGCTATGGGTATACTGGAAAGCTCCTTGAGGAAATTGCTCATTAGGAGGTACTGGATTCACTGTAACAAGGAATTCAATAATATCATCCGTAGTACATTGTTTTCAGGCTTTTTGACATTCTGGGTGTCTAAGTCCTGAATCTGGTTTTGTCATAGTTTGTTTCTTTTGTTTTTAGACTAGTGCACTAGGGGTTATATGGAGGAGGGAAATTCCATTCTGTAGGATCTCCTGGATATCTAGCCTAGCCTCCTTATTTCCATTAATATTCATGTTGTTTTTTAGATATTACCATCTCATCTTTTTGTCCCATTCTTTTTTCTTTTGTTTAGTTTCCATTTCCTCATCTAAAATATCCAGTTTCCTTCCTCTTGCTCTGTACAATTTTATAGTTTCATAGGAACATTGTGTAACGGTCAAAATGAAGGGAGATCATCTGTAGACATATACCCCTTTTTATTTTGGTCTATTTTTGTGTTATGTCTCTTTTTTTTTAAATAATTTACCATCAGACATACCATGTTATGATACTAACTGTGAAAACCTAAGTCTGCTGGTGAACAACAAGATGAAGCAAGGAAAAAGACTCATATCTCTTATTTTTTTTTCTTTTCCTTAGATATTTATTAGATTAATATGAGGTACCAAGTTAGTATTGGTCATAATCTAACATGAAATGTATGAACAGTAAATTAAAGAATATGTATCCAAAGATATGATATCTTTCTCTATACCAGGCATCATTTTTTTAAACTTTTAATAAACTACACGTTTAAATTGGCATAAAGTTCTAATAGCTGTAAATCAAACCACAACTCATTTGCTCACACTTATTATTTAAAGACAGGTACTGTTTTCTACTGATTTTTCCTCTTTGTATTTGTCACATGTATTTAGGAAGGTTATTGATTTTGTTTGTTAGTTTTCTATCCTGATACAATGCTGAATGCATTTATCAGCCCTAGAAGTTTTATGGTAGAGCCTTTAAGGGTTTTTTGTTGTTGCTGTTTGTTTTAAGGGTCTAATACTGTTTCTTTTTATGTAGCCTTCTGCTATGCACATGAACTTGTGTAAGGTATTATATATGAAATTTGTCATTAAGTTTTTAAACTAATAGGATTCCCTCTGGTGTTTTACACTACCTTGGCATTTTTTAATCTCTCTTCTCTTTCTCTCCTTGTCTATCACTTCTCTCCTTGTCTATCACTTCTCTCCTTGTCTATCACTCTCTCCATGCCTTCCGCATTTAGAGTGTCCTCCTTTTCCCATTTCTTCCTTGATAATATCAGTCTCCTCTGGCCCCAACTTTCTTGAACTACTTCTTTCCCTTATCGCCATAGTCCCTTGCATTATCCTCCCTCCCTCCCCGATTTTGCCTATTTCTCCCTGTTTCCTTCTATTGTCTGAAGAGAAGCAACAAAAATTAATGTGGAAATACTTCTACAATAGGATGAGTCCTTTAGGTATGTACCAAGGAGTGTTATAACCAAGTCAAAGGATAGATTCATTGTTAGTTTTCTAAGTTCTACACACTGCTTTCTGTAGCAGTTGCATGAGTTTACAATCCCACCAGCAATTCCTTTTTCCCATACCTCTCCAGCATTTGATATCCTTTGTTCTCTTGATCTCAGCTGGTCTGAGTAGGGTAAGATGAAATTTTAAAGTGCTTTCATTTGAATTTTCCTAAGTATTAACAATGTTGAAGACTTTTTAAGGTGTTTCATAGTCATCATTATTTCTTCTTTTCAGAACTCTCTGCCCAGATTCTTATCCTATCTTTTAATTATGTCACTTATTTTCGTCTTTGCTGTTTTGTGTTCTTTATATATTCTGGAATAGTAACATCTTTCAGATGTGTCGCTGTAGAACATTTTCTCCAACTCTGTAGATTTTCTCTTCACTTCCTTGGTTGTTTCATTTGCTGTGCAGAAGCTTTTTAGTGATGAGGTCCCACTTGTTGAGTATAGATCTTAATTCCTGAGAAACTGATAAACTGATGTCTGATTTAGAAAGCCTTTTCCTGTACCTTTATCTTGTAGGTTGCTGCCATGTTTTCTTCTAACAATTCTAAAATTTCAGGTTTCCCACTGAGATCATTGATCCATCATTGCAAGTGTATAGTTTCATTCTTCTGCAGGTATAGATCCAATTTTGACAACACCATTTGTTAAAGACACTACCTTACCTCCAAGAAGTGTTCGTGGACACTTTGCCACATATAGGGGGGCTGAAATTGCATGTACTCGTGTTTGAACCTTCAATTATAGTCCATTGGTCTGCAGGTCTATTTATATTCCACTACCATGATATTTTTATGGCTATAGCTCTGTGACATATTTTTTAATCTGGCATAGTAATCTCCCTGAATTTCTCAGGATTTCATTGTGTTCATGGTGTCTTTGCCTATAAGGGGTCTTTTGTGTTTCCAAATGAGTTTTATGATATTTTTCTAATTCTGTGAAGAATGTTATGGGAATTTTGATTGGGATTGCATACTACTTTGGGTACAATGTTCATTTTCACAATATTAATTCTTCCAAACCCTGAACAAGGGATGTCCTTCCATTTTATGCTGTCTTCACCAATCTCTTTCTTAAAATATCTAATGTTTATATTGTAGAAATCTTTAAAGACTTTGGTCAGGTTTATTCTGAGGTGTTTTTTTTTGAGGCTTTTGTGAATAAATTGCTGGTTATTAGTATATAGAAAGGCTACTGATGTTTGTATATTAATTTTGTAACCTGCCATTTTAATGAAATTTGTATTAATTTATAGTTTTCTGATGGAATTTTTGGCCTCTCTTTGATATTTTATCATATCATCTACAAGAAGGTATAATTTGGTCTCTTCTTTTGCAATGAGTACTCCTTTAACTTCATTCTCATTTCTTATTGCTCTAGCAAGAGTTTCAAAAACTATAAGAAACAGGAGTGGAGAGAGTAGACAGCCTTGTCTGGTTCCTGATTTTAAATGGGAATGCTTTCAGTTTTTTCTCCATTTAGAAAGATGTTGGTCATGTGTTTTTTATCAACATAGCTTTACTTATGTACAGGAATGTTTGCTCCAGTCCAAGTCCTTCTAGGACTTTTAATTTAAATGCATGTGGAATTTGGTCAAAGTCCTTTCCTCCATTTATTAAAATGACCATGTGATATTTTTTCTTAGATCCCATTTATGTTTTATGACATTTATTGACTTATTTTGGTTAACTGAGCA
The DNA here is from genome assembly GCA_035773235.1 of Eospalax fontanierii. Taxonomy (NCBI): domain Eukaryota; kingdom Metazoa; phylum Chordata; class Mammalia; order Rodentia; family Spalacidae; genus Eospalax; species Eospalax fontanierii. The sequence continues at coordinate 43,396,440 of CM069547.1, read as the reverse complement.
AAGAGTCTGTCTATGTTGTTTATGTTTTCAAAGAACAAGCTTTTTGACTCATTGATTATTTGTATTGATTCTTTGTTTTTATTTCATTAATGTCTTCTCTGAGATTGTTATTTCTTCTTATTTGCTGTGTTTGGGTTTCATTTGTTGTTGCTTTTCAAGAATCTTGAATTCAATTAATATACATACTTAAAGCTATAAACTTTCCTCTTAGGACAGCTTTCAAAATGTCCCAGCAGTTTTTTTCTGAGGTATCATGCTTTTCATTTAATTTCAGGAATACTTTTCTTTCTTTCTAATTTCTCTTTGACCCATTCAGAATTGAGGAGTGTGTTGTTTAATCTTCATGAGTTTGTGAAGTTACTAGAGCTTCTTACATTGTTAATTTTAAGCTTTATTACATTGTAGTCTGGGAGAATGAATGGAGTTTCAGTTTTTCTACTACTTTTTGTGCTTTTATTTCTTGGTCCTGGTATGTGGTTGATTTTGGAGAAAGTTCAGTTCCATGAGGTGCTGAATAAAATGTGTATTTTTTGGTGGCTGGTTGGAATATTCTGTAGATGTATATTAGTTCCATTTGATGTATGGTACTGTTTAATGAAAATTTCTGTTTGTTCTCTGTCACATTGACCTGTCTAATGGAGAGAGTCGGGTACTGAATCCACTATTATTGAGCTGGGATCAATCTGAGTCTTAAAGTCCTATGCAATTGTTTTTAACGTAGTTGTGTGCATCAGAGTTTGGTACATATGTTTTCATGATTATACTAACCTATTGGTTAATTGATTCTTTGTTCAGAATGAAGTGACCCTCTTTATCTCTTCGATTATCTTTATTTTGAAATCTGTTTTGTCAAATATTAGAATTACAACTCCTGCTTGTTTCTTAGTGCTATTTACTTGCAATTCTTTCCCATGCTTTCACCTTTAGGTAGTGGCTGTCCTTGAAGGCGAGATGGGTGTATTGCAGATTAAAAAAAAAAAAAGATGAATTTTGTTTCTTGATCCATTCAACTAGCCTGTGTCTTTTGACTGAGAAGTTCAGTCCATTGATATTTGAACTTATTATGAAAAGATGTATATTTGTCATTTTAATTTCTGTTTGCATTCTTGGTCTAACTTTGTGGATCCATAGTTATACTTCGATTTAGGTTATTTTGTTCCTTGAGTATATTCACTTCTTTTCATCTTTTGTATTGCTTCAAGTATTCTCTGGAAGGCTGATTTCTTGGACATGTATTCTTTTATCCTATTCATGTTGTGGAAGATTTATCATTCCCTTTCAACTATAATAGACATCTTGCTGAGTAAAGTTGGCATGTGTGGTCATTTAGAATTGGGAAGACCTGATCCAAGCTTCTCTGGCACTCATAGTTTGCATTCAAAAGTTGGCTATAACTCTGATGGGTTTTCCTTTGCATGTGACGTGTTATTTTCACTTGGATATTTGAGTATTCTCTTTCTTCTGTATGCTTAGTCTTTTTACTGCACTATGCTGTGATGAGTTCCTTTTTTAGTCTTGTCTATTTTGTATTCTACTAGCTTTTTCTATTGCAGTGGGCATGTCTTTCCTTTATTTTGTGAAAGTTTCTTCTGCAATCTGGTTTAAGGTCAATACGATTATCCTGATATTCTTCTTCCCCTATTTGTTCTTCTTATGATGTCCCACATTTCTTGCATATTCCATTCCTATGATTTAAAAAAAAACTTAATAATCTTTGCCTGAGTGCTATGGTTCTTCAACTTTATGATTGGTCTTGATATTCTGTGTTCCATTTCATTCATTCTATTGGTGTGGCTTTCTCCTGCCATTTAAAATGAATTTTCCACTTCCTTCTTCATTTTAGTCTTGAGTTTTCTCAAATTTTTATCTTTTGTGAAGTCAGTCAGAAGTTTATTCCTAACTTCTTTTAGTTCTTTGATTTCTTTGTTTGTTCATTAAATTCATTTTAATTCTTTGATCATATTTATGATTGTTATTTTAAACTATTTCTTGGATTATCTCTATGAGGTTCTCATTTTAGAAATCTTCTATTGGACTGGTGATATTTGATGAGGACCTATTATTTGAGTTTTTCATATTGTTTGTTTTCATTGTGATCTTGGCATTTGAATTTCTTTTGTTGTTTTTGATTCTGATGTGAGACTCAAGCCTTCCTTTATTGAGCTGAAGTCTGATTCTGTTTGTATTGGTGATGTGACTTGTTTGTTTTCTTCTCAGGTTCTCTGTTTTGATTTTATATTGGATGGACCAGATGTCTTTAGACCAGCTGCTCAAGAGTTCCTTCAGAGGCACAGGTCAAGAGAGATTAGATGTTCTCAGGCTCTCTCTTAAAGTCTGGGACAACCTAGCCAGCAGGCAAAGCACAGTTTGGGAAGATTGCTAGGCAGAAACTGAATTAATACTTTCTCAGGCAGGCAGTGTTCAAAGATCTAGGTCCTGAATAAAAGACACAGAAGCACAGTGTTAAAGCAGTGGGAGGGCATGCACATGATACTAATATGGGGAGAAAGACCTGGAGAAATTTGGAGCGCTCATCCAAGGAAAAGGTAAGAAGGTAGTCCAAAGATCGAAGGATCTAAGAGTAACAGCTTGCCTGTGTCCAAGAGTAGAACAGGATTTGTGGTGAGGGAATTTGGAGTTGCTCTGGTGGCGTGGAAATGGGGGTGAAGTGGGCAATATCAGAGTTATCAGGGAAGATGACTCATATCTGGAATCCAAGGCAAGATGAGTGTAGAGACTACCAGAGAAGAAGGCTGGTCTCTGGATCACAAAGGCAAGCTGGCACTGGGGACAAACTTGAAGGCTCTAACAAACTAAACTGAAAAACTGAGCTGGTCTGAGTACAGAGGACCAGGATGCAGAGTATGGTTCTAGACTAAGAGGGCAGTCCAGAGATCTGGGGGTGCTAAGGGCAAGAACTGGCATTTGTCCGAGGCTAAAAGGAGAACAGGATGTGGGGCAGGGGAGAATCCATTTGTTCTCTTGATCTTAGTGAATCTCACTAGGGAAAGATGAAATCTTAAAGTTATTTTAATTTGCTTTACCTAATTACCAAAGATATTTAACACTTTTTAAGATATGTCTTAGCCATTTTTATTTCTTCTTTTGCCTGCTCACATCCTTAACCCATCTTTTCATTGTGTGACTTTTTTTTCTTGATCTTTTTTTTTAAATTCTTTATATATTCTGGGTATTAAGCCTCTGTCAGATGTATTGCTGTTGAAGATTTTCTACTACTCTGTGGTTTTGCTCTTCACTTTCTTGGTTGGTAGTTTTGCGTTAAAGAAGTATTTTAGTTTAATGATTGTTGACCTTAATTTCTGAGCAACTGGTGTCTGATTTAGAAAGTCCTTTCTTACACATCTATCTTGTTATCTTCTAACAAATTGCAAATATTATGTTTTTAAAAATATTCCCTTATAGTGTTCTGCATATTTTGGTGTCTGACAAAATGCATCCCATTTTGTCTTTGATTGTTTAATTTTGAATTTTCTCATTATTTTGGTTAATTGGGCTAAAGATTTGTTTATTACTTTACCTTTTTAAAGTGCCAGCTACTATTGTCATTTATGCTTTCTATTGCTTCATTTGCTTCCATTTTATTACTTGCTGCTCTGATTTTTGTTTTTTCTTTCATCTGCTGGTTTTGGATTTGGTTCATTTTGCCTTTCAAGATTCTTGACTTAACTTATTTATTTGTGCAACTTCTGATTTAAAAAAAAATGTGGGTGCTTAGAACTATAAACTTCCCTCTTAGGAGTGCTTCTAATGTGTGCCAGATGTTTTGTTGTATTGTCATTTTTATGTATTTAGTGAATCTTCAGGGAGGCAGTACAGTGCAGCTGCATTGTTTCTGAAGGAACTTGACATTGTCAGATGAAGAACCCTCCATGGAAGCCCATATGTGCTTCAGGAGGAAAATGAGTGGAGAAAGTATGTAGGAAGGAGTCAAACAGAACTTAAGACTCTTTGCTCATTTCTTGCCCTACATATACTATAGCTACTACTTTTTAACTCAAACATTATGCTCTACATTGTTTTAAATATTACAATCCCGTGTCTGATTACTAGAATTTATGGTTATTTTTATATTTTCAATATTGCAATATTTCAACAATTTTAATATTTCAATATTTTCAATATTAGTAGGGGCTATCTCCACATTAATCTTCATTTAGATTAAAAAAATGTTTTCACATTGCAATATAAACTGGTTTAATTAAGCTAAATTAGAGTGATATTATTTGGAAAGATAATATCAGAATAAATACTTTCTATCTTGTGGTCAGTAAAATTCTGTGAAATCATGTTCATAGAAGAACTTCTTGAGATTCTTAACCATAAACAAAAAAAAAAGTTGACAGAATAGGGAACTGAACTAAGAAGAATTTGAGTATAAGGCCAATAGACTGAATGATAAAAGTCAGATGTGGAAATGTATTACAAATGGAAGTTAGGACAAAAAGATTTAACAGGTTTTGAAATGACACTAGTGGGTTTCTATAGATCGCTTGTGACCTAAGAAATGAAGGTAAGTGCATCATCAGAGTAAGGTAAACCCCATATTCCTTGGCTGTTGAATGCTGAAACAGCAAAAGCGTATTAAACTTTGTTGTAATACATTGCAGAACTTGGCCATCAATTCAGTGAAAAAAATGTTCAGCAGAGAAATAAACAAAGACTTACGTCTTTTCAAAACTCATCTGAAAAAATAAAGTACCCTAGAGAGTTCTGCCTGAATGCTCACCAGGGAAAATAAATGGCTACGAAAGGAAGGTGCCAAGAGTCTCAAAGAAACATCCAGACGTATTTTCAGAAAATGACCACAATTGCTTGCTTTGAAATTCTGACTCAGGAAATATCAGGTTATAAATCTGAATTATTTATAGAATGTCTGAAGTTGAATTCTACAATACAATCACTAGCATAATTCCATAATCTATTATCAAGTCTTATAGGTTCTATCTTCTAAATGCTTCACAACCTCTATTACCTTTATAGTTCAAGTTGCCACCATGTCTCCCAGGATGTTCCCAATATTTGCTAAATTGTGTAGCTGAGTCTAGGCTCATCTTGAAAGCCATTCTCCTACTCCTTTCTATATGGTTTGGAGGATAATCTATGGCATCCATGCTTTTGGTTTTGAATGAATGAGATTATTAAATATATATTAATCCAAAGTAAAAGAATAGGTAGTTGATAGATGTATTATAGACAGATGATAGATGATAAACTGAGCAATTAGACGGTAGATAATAGATAGATAGATAGATGATGATAGATAGATGATAGATAGATAGATAGATTTAAAAACATTATTAAATTGGTTGCTCAAAATATACAGCAGAAATCAGTTGATGAATCCTCATTAAGGCATCCACATGAAGTTCACTGATTAAGCCAAGTATTCCCTCTGGTGGGCTTTCCAAGTAAAAGAAAACACAGGATCAGAGAGAAGGAGAGAATATCATCAAATCAGGTGCTCATAGCATCCATCAGAAATCCACCACAAAAGTTGAGACAGTCAGCTAGAGTTCCTGGTTGAGCTTTCATTCTATGTCTGAGATTTTCATGACTGAACTTCTGGCTTCTTTTTTCCAGTCAGGCACGTTTAAATCGTGTGAAAAACAGTAGTAACATCTGTTGGAAACGGTTTATTCTGTGGCTGTTTTTTAAATGTTTTTATTCTGGGAATGTTTTGCTGTTCTCTCTTTAGTCCTACAAAGCTGGAGTGGGCATCCCATCCCCAAACAAGAGCCCTTGAGGGACACTTGACATAAACATGCTTGAGTCTGAAATGAGAGGGGACCTAACCTTACTTCCAGAGACAGCTAATAATATACACTTAAAACACTCCAAATATTTAACACTTGTTTTTTTTAAAAGAACATTTTCTTTAATATTGTTACTGGGAATTTCAGAGTCTCACCTTTGGGTTCTTAGTCTCAACATTTACAAATCAACTCAAAAGGAATCTTGAGGACAATTTTATTATTGTTTCAAAGAAAAAAAAAAACAGGGCAGGCAAGATGTAGATCTGGTTAGCTACCAAGAGAATGGGAATGAACAAAAAGAGAGAGCCAGACCATTTGAGTTAAGGTATTAATGATGTCAGACAAATGGTAGGCAAGCAATTACATGGCTGTGTGGGCAGCTTTTGAGAGTGACACCCAAATCATTAGATCTTATTATAGGGCTAATTATTTCTCCTATCTCTTTAGTAAGGCTTAAGGTGAACACATATACCTTTGTGAGGAATAGTCACTTACTCAGGAAGTTTATCAGCCCAACTGATATTTTATGTCTCTACCCAGGGCAGAGATTTCATTCTCTTGGCCAAGAGGAAATAGCTTTCTCTTGATGGAACTTTAAGGATACCTTAACAATATAGCTTGAAAGTCACATCATTATCTGCCTCTAGTGAATCTTCTTGTTTCATTTATGAATGGGTAATCTTCCTCCAGATCTTTGCCCGTCCTGGTGAGTTTACCAGTATGTACCAAATGCCTAACCTCACTATGATTTTAAATAATTTATGAATGACTAAATGCCGTTCAAATCCCATTCAACGCAGAAAAAAATATCACATAGGGGTCTGTAGCTATAGTAATATGAAAGGAAGAATTCTACACAAGAGGCTAGGGACATGTCTATGGCAAGTTTTTGGTATGTTCTCAGAGGCCTAAGTACTTGACTGGTAGATTTACTGCAAAGGAAATGTAGCTACATGCTTCTTCCTGCAAGTAAATCTTGGTATATATCTGAGACTTGAAGAAAAAAAAATTACAAACATTTAAGATTTAAAAGTTAGGAAAAGACATGGAGTGGAGGAAAATGTAATGGAATGACATGAGAATAAATACACATAGCTTAAGAAAGAGTACAGCCACATCATCAATGGTCCTGAATACAAAAAAAAAAGAAAGAAAGAAAAAAAGAAAGGAAAAGAAAATGGACTTTATGCTGATGTTCATAGGAAGATTCAGCAAGGAAAATTATGAGATGACATTTTATATTTATAAAACAATTCAAAGAACAGTACAAAAGATCCACTTGATTGGGAAACTTTTCAGAGACTACAATGTCAGTGACACATCGACTCAAGTGCAAGTCTTGATAGATCGAAACTAAAAAATGTAAAGAGTTTAGGCTTTGTTTCATTTTTTGAGAGGATGCAAAGCATACTACTTGAGCCGTCTGATAGGACAGGTGCAATTTCTGGTTTTATAATAATATATATTATGAGATGATGGGAAAATGAGTTAGCCTACTCAACCTTTCATTTTCATCAAGAAATAGTGAAAATAGTTATAATAGTACAGTCATCATTTTATATATAGTGTTGGAAATATAAGACTAGTGTTAGAAAATGTTAGATTGGCATTGGACCAGATGATATGAAAATGAAAAATGAGAGACCAAGCTTAGGAGCAGATTGTTCTTTAAGAACAATTAAGGTGGCAACAGTTTCTCCACTTGTGTGTAGTTGATGGACTGCTTATAAGGCTTGGGGGATTGGGAAAGGGAAGGTGGATAGACTCCAGTGAAAATGACATGGTCTTGAGGTATTGAGATATTGAGGTGTTTATATTTTTCCAAATAATTCAGTCTCCAAGTTGGGGTTCAGAACAACAAAATGAATGAAGTATGATTTTGCCAAATTACAGTTTGGGAAACCAGAGTTTATTTGGGCTTACTTACAAAGCAATTAGTGGGGAGGGGGAATTTCTCTATTGAGGCCATACATCGAATTCTACATTTCCTAGGTACCCGCCGCCAGCCATGCAGGATGCTGAAGGGCTGGCTCCAAGGCTGTTTCCTCTGCTCACAGCTTGGAACCATCCCCCCACATACAACTGAGGTCACTGGTTGGTTCTGAGGCACAATTGACTCTGTTGGCTTCTCCCTTTGTCAGTCAGGTTTGTTTATGCTGCAGTGGATTTCACCTGGTTCATTCTCTGGGAGGCTTTGGGAGGCAGAGGACCAATTCACCCAACACTGGGTTAGTTATTAGTTCACACCTAAAGTTTGCTTTACTAAGTATGAGACCCTTTGGAACTTAGCTCAGGGTCCTTTTTAAGTCCAGACATTTTTCCTTTATTCTAGGCCCTGAAGACAAATAAAGAAAAGGGGTGGTATTTCTCTCTAAGTTCTTCAAGCTGAATGGAGGGAGTCCTCTGGAGGGGATGTGGTGTTCTTTGTCTATTGGAGGAGGAAGTCCTCTGGTGACACAGAACACAGTCATATGAGATGCTCAGTCAAGAGATTCTGTAAGAACCATGAAAGACAGTTGATTAAGCATTGTTAAGCAATAGTAGGCTTATTTTTATTGGCTGCAGGTTGACACTTTAGTGATCAATTGGGCCAAGGTCATTAGTGAGAGATAAGTGCCTATATAATGCTTTATATGAACTTAAGTCTAATGCAATTTCTAGAATTTTAAAGAAACATATCAATTACTTTAATTTTGGTCATACTTTATTATTGGTTATTTAAAACCATGCAGTTGGCCCAAATTCATTAAAATTCTCTTTTTCTTGTCAAGGTAAGTTGAAGACCTGGTCCTCAGGGGTCACTTAGGCAGACTCCTGGCTCCTTTGGATTTCTGTTAACAAATTCCGTCTGTTAGGATATGTCCGAAGCTTTGCTAGGCCATGGTTTCTTATGGAAGGAGATTTTGTCTGTGTGTTGACACTCGTCTTCATAGACTGACACTGGTTAGAGTCCATCTAGTGGACTCTCCATGGTCTCCCTGAACAAGAGGACAGGTTAATTACCACAGGTACAGGGCATTTTGAGAGCTTCCCTATAGTCCTCTGGGATTTAGTTAACCTTGGAGGGCAAGGAGCAAAAATTTGTTCCTTTAAATCCTTCTGATCAGATTAGTATAGACCTTCAAGACCGGTTATTAAACATCAAAGAAGGTTAGTTACACTACTCTCTAGTGTATAACTGTATAACAAGCATGTAATAAAGCTTGAACAAAAAAACCTAAACTTTTTTAGTAAGTGTTTTTTTAAGCAAGTCTTTATAATTTTTGACAAGAAATTGTGGAAGTAGAGGTTTGAATAAAGTTTACTAGAAATTTTAAGATCACTTTAGTGGATTTATATACATAAAAAGCTGCCCACATAATGTGTCAAGAGTGGGACAAAATTAGAGAAAGAAGAGATTTAACATCACAGGTCAAGTAGATATAAACAAAGGAAAGGTATTTTTAAAAATTTTTCTGAGGTTTGTCTCAAATGAAGGCTAATCTAAGACAAATTAAGGTGATCTCTAGTCTTTCTCATCCTCCTATAACTTTATTCATTGTTTTTCAGAGGGAAGTTAGGTAGAATTACAGCACATACCTATAGATAGGAAATGAGCTGATAAGGATTCAGACAAAGCTCACCCAAACTATTATCTTTCATAATGTATTATTTTGGCACTAGGGAGGCAACATCTAGCTCTTTTGAAGTAAATGATCCTGTCTGTTATGGGCAACAGAAAGCACCTTGTATCCTAATGACAAGCTAAAGCACATTTCATAAGTTTTGTACTTTTTATTGTTGGACAGAAGGAAAAATATCCCCCAAATAACAGATGTATAACACACAGAGACACAAAGGACATTTGTCAGAAGCTACGCGTAAACCAAATACTTGTCTGAGTGCATTCAATCTGAGAATTTTAGTTGGTGTGCCGGACAAACCAGAGATGTAGACTATAAGATTTTGTCCACAAGAGCAAGTATTAAAACAACAATTTTTTATCTCTAAAAACCTGTTCAGAACTTCAATAAACTTTCTCAAAAATTTTTATTATCCTTTCTATTCTAGAAATATCCAGCCATATTAATTTTCATGAATAACTATTTTCAATTAAAATATCTTTTTTATATCTTTTTTACGAACATTTTAACCCTTTCAGTTCTTTTATTAATACCATGAGACACAAGATTCACAAACAAAGCAATTTACTAAGCAATTAATAGTCACCCTTTTTTAAATATGTGTGTGTATAAGTGGAGAGAGAGAGAGAGAGAGAGAGAGAGGGAGAGAGAGAGAGAAAATACAAAGAGATAAGCAATCTTTTTAATTCCTGAATAAACAGTTTGACATCTTTATAGAGCAATTATTTTTACGATAAACTGCACCCTGGAGTTGGAATAATCATTTCTTAAAATTAACATATCCACAAGCAATAGGAACAGTGTTGTAGAACCAGAATAGAAAAGAGATCAAAGAGATAACATTTTGACCAGAAAAAATAGTTTGGGGCTAATTCAACAATTTTACTTTACATGAGAACTTTTTATAAGTAAATTTAATAACAGGTAAATTATTTTTAAAAAACCGAAGCTTATCTAGGCTGTACGTTTTATGTACAATTACATAAAACCTCAATTTTAGTGATCAAGATTTGTACGTATTCTTTGTTGAATTTTTATGTTTCTTGTGATTATCATTGTGAAATCAATATCCTTATTGAACACAGATACAAATATTGTCAATAAAATACTTGCAAACCCCATAAAGACACACATCAAAAACTCATCCACCATGATATGTTTGGCTTTATCTGAAAGATGGAGGGGTAATTCAATAAACAAAATTGACTAAATGCCATAATGCACATAAATGGACACAATACAAAAATCACATTGTCGTCTCAATAGGTGCAGTAAACGCATTGAAAAAATTCACTATGCAGTTATGTTAAAAATCCTACAGTGAATTGGACTGGAGGGAACATACTTCAATATAATTAAAGCTATATACAAAAAAGTCACTGCCATTATCTTTCTAAATGGAGAAAAACTGGAAGCATTCCCATTAAAATCAGGAAAAAGACAAGTCTATCTTTTATCTCCTTTTTATTTCAATACAGTGCTGCTAACTCTTGCTAGAGGAATAAGATAAGATAGGGAAAATGGAGGAGTATTAACTGGAAAAGAAGAGATCAAATTATCTTTGCGCGTATGAGATGATATTATAGCTTAGAAATGCCCAAACTTTCATCAGAAATCCCCTAGAAATGATTTAACGCTTTCAATAAAGTGGAAGGCTACACAGCTAATCTACAAAAATCTGTAGCTAATTTATAAACTAATAAGAGGCCACAAGAGACACAGCGGAAGGAGACTTTCCCATTCACAATAGCCTCAAAAACAAAGATATCTCAGAATAAACGTGACGGAAATCATTAAAGATCTCTTTACTGAAATTTTTATATCTGTAAAAGAATGAGATGATAAGAACACCAGAAGATGGAAGGACCTCCTATGCTCATGGATTGGAAGAATGAATATTGTGAAGTGATCATCCTACCAAAAGCAATATATACATTCTGTACATTCTTCACAGAGTTAGGGGGAAAAAAGCATCATAATATTCATATGGAAGCAAAAAGAGCCAGGATAGAACAAAGAGAAATGCAGGAGGCTTACCGTACCAGCTTTCAAAATATTACAGAGCTAGAATCATAAAAACAGAATACGGATGGCCCAAAAATAGTCCCACAGACTAATGGAATGTAACTAAAGATTCAAACATGAGTACATGTAATTTAAGCCACCTGATATCTGATGACAGGGACAAGAACACTCACTATACACCACTAATCAAAGAAGTCATTTTCTGCAACCTTTGGAAGCTATTACAGAATTCCACACCTGGTCACACACAGAGAATATTCTTCTTAGAGAAGCCCAGCCCTAGGTGTTACTGAAGGCCACAACTGACTAAGTTTAAGAGAATAAGAGACTGTAGAGTTTGTGTCTCAGTATATTACCCCTGTATTAAACCTCAGCCATCCATGGCTCAGCGACCATTGTGGAAGTACAGAAAGATATTAAGAGTCAGTGTTAGAAAATAAACATAATGAAATATAGGCTCTCAGGCCACTGGAAGCTTGCTCGTGTGAACATGCACCAGTGATAGCATCGTATATAAGACCTCTGCTGATTCAGTCAGACAAGGGTCCAACGTGGAGCCAAGAAAATCAGTGGTGGGCCTGGTCTTGGTTTGGGAACTCTTGGCAACTGAGAGATCATCTTAAGATCTCTAGATAGGCTCACTCTTTAGAAAAGAGTGTGAACTTGCACCAAAGGACAGCTGGATACAAATGCCTGATTGAAGAGGATTTTATATATATTGCAGGATGAATTATGTCTGATGGGGAAGGGGTTGTGAGGGTGTGTAGATGCGGGAGGGAGTCTAAATTTGATTAAACGCTATTTTATAATGTGCTCAAAAACTCAATAAAATATTAAAGAAAAAATGAATTGAATGCATTATAGGCAGCAACAAGTGCAGTAGAAAACAGAGTATATGAACTAAGCTACCAATCAAAACAGAGAACCACCCTCACTATGCCCATCAATAACCAAACTATTTCTCTTCTTGAATGCTGTAAAAGAAACCCCTAAAATATAATCTGAACTCTGGAGTGTTTTCACTTTTGTTTCTGTTCTCTTTCAGTATATTCTGTTCTTTTGTCTGGATTTGCTTTAAATTAAATTTAACACTATTTTGAAATCTGAGCTGGCTTTTTGTTTATACTATTTTTTATTTATCTTACAAAACTGAGACAATGTCTATTATTAAGACAATTACCACAGAATTGTATAATCACCAAGGAGAAGAGAAATTCTGCATTGCAATTGTGACTGTATGACATATTTTTAACATTTCTAGATCTGGTATCTTATTCTTTCTTAACAGCCATTTTCACATAGAATCAATCATTTTCATTTTTTCTCTCTAATGACACTCTTAAGTGTTACTGAGCAATGGAGGATTTAATGATGTGCAAGCACACATATGCTATCACATGAATATGATGAAAATTCAGGGAACCCAAGCATGAGAAGAGATATTTACACTAAGGTTCTAATTTAAGTAATTTGCTGAAAGATCCTGCAGGACATGTTTACATTTCTCTGCTATAGAGTTTAGAATCATTTACACACACTGAACCAATAATGTACAAAGGACATTATTCTGTTTTCTGGGAAAAAAATCTTTCAAACAGTATTAAAATTACTAATGAACCATGGCTTAAAGCCATTATGTATATGTCCTTGAGTTAAACCTGAGTAGCATTTGTCTCACCTATCAGCCTTGAATTTTCTGAGAAAATCTCACAAACATTATGAGCCATTAACATATAAGACAAAAACTTTGACGTCCTTGTGACCTATGTATAAGAGTTACTTTGAACTTTTCTTCCTGTATTTATCTATACACATTTACAATGCAGTTCATACACCTCTTTTTATGCTAAAGAAAAGTTTTATAGATAAAGATAAATACAGCAGAACATTTTACTTAATCCTTTAGTACTTGGACATAGATTATGTTCTTTGCTCAGTGTGGCTTCTAAATCCACAAATGCAAGTATAGTGTTAAGGCACAAGCAGGACTGTCTTTGAAGAAGTATATGCCGAAACCATTCTTGGTTATTTACTACTATAAGCCTCTTCCCATTTTTCTTTTCCTTCCTCCCTTCTCAATCTCCACTTACACACACACACACACACACACACACACACACACACACATATATAAACATTTCTCAAACTCCAACTACATAGTCATTTGATTTGAAATTCCTTTTGCAGTGTATGTTAAGATCTCTCCTGCATCTAAGAAGAGACGTCTAAACAGAATCCTTCAGGTGCACAGATCATCACATTTGGGTCATCTCCTACCATTTCTGACATACTCTTTGAAGCTAATCTTGGATCATTTGAAACATGGGTAGAGAGTTTTCCTGCTCTATTTCACTGTTGGTTTACATTGGTTTTCATGTCAGTGGGTGACATCCTTAGCATTTGAAAATCTATATAAAATGTTTCTCCTTGGATGAACTATAATTCATTTAATTTTGCACATGAGTACTAAGCTCCCCAGAATGTCTAATCATTTTGATGGCTCTTCTTTATGCCATACTTCTTTTAGGCATATTGATGACTCACTTATTATACTGTGGGCAAGTTCAGTTCTGCTCCTGATTCCTGATTCTAGATATAAATGTGATGTTTCAGAGGATGCTCAGGATAGAGTCTTACATTTCCTGTGGTACCTAGACATCACTTTTTGCCTGATGACTTCCAGCAGTCATTTGGCATCATTTATTAAAATACTACTCTCCTAAGAATAAACCACATCCCAAGGAGAACAGTAGTGCATTATATTGTTTTCTTTTCCATAGCATTATGGGAGAATATATTTTCTGTGCTGAATAACTTTTAGTTGGCAAATTTCAACACCCGGATTGAAGGAACCTCAACTGGGAAATTTCCTTCACTGGACTCCACTATGACCGTGTCTATGAGGCACTTTCTTGATTGTTGAGTGATGTGGGAGTACCCTGTCCACTGTGTATGGTGAGGTGCATTGCATAAGAAACGGATTGAGCATGGGCCAGGTAAGCAAGCCCGGAAACTTGGCCTTTGCTTCAGCTCCTGCCTTCACATTCATGCCTTGAGTTCCTACATTGGGAACTTTAAGTGATGAACTGTGATCTGGCAAATGTAAACTAAATAAACCCTCTCCTCCCCAAGGTTGATATTGGTCTGAATCGTTTGTTACAGAAATGGAAGGCAAACCAGACCAGAAATTGGAACTGAGAGTAGAGTATTGCTGCAACAGACCTGACCTCGGTGTTTTAGGAAGCATTGAGGTAATATTTGTAATTTGGGGCTAGAAAAGCATGAAGTGTATAGAGTTTGCTGCTGTGGAGCTTGAAACAGTTATGCTGAAAGAGTTGTAGATGATGGAGGCCTGGCTTGTGAAGCTTCGAAGGGAAGTGATGACTCTCAGGGCTGTTTATGAATATTTTGAATCAGGTATCCATAGGTTATGGTTAGCTGGGGCAGAAGAATCAATTGTGGTTAAGAAGAGACAAGAACCTGAATTAAAACTTTTGCTTACTGGAACAATTGATGATGGTTAGCTGGGGCTGAAAAATCAGCTGTGTGTAGCAAGAGTCCAGCATCACTGTGGTAAAATCTTCTGGGACGTATTTCCTGATGGTCAGCACACAGAAGCTATGGTACAAAGGGCACCTGAGCCTCCATCTCAAGATGGAAGCAAGACTTATTAATGTGTAAGAGTTTCCTGCATGGTTCTGGTGTTGAAAGCCTAAAGGGGTCACAGAGAGCAGCTGAGGCTTGTACCCTAAGAGTCCAAGAATGGCCTTTGGGCAAAGCATAGTCTCAGCTGCCGTGAAGACTGCCAGGATTGAAGGGTTCGTGGGGAAAATCTGTGACTTTGCACCCTGAGAGGCCAGAACAGATCCTTGGTGAAGTGGAGACCCCAGCTCTTTGTAGATGCCAAGACAATGGGATGATGAACAATATCTGCGGCCAGTGTGCAGTGGAATCGGCCTGAGTCTATCAGACTAGCTGTGTGTTCTATGCACTTCAAAAGCAGAGAAGTGGATATGCCAAAACCCTTTGGAACACAGAAGATTGTGAGTGAATCCAGATTGTCAACCTTGAGCTACTTTGCTGGACCAAGGTTTTACATATGTGTGCCTGATTCTTCCCTTTGAAATACGTAACTTGTTTTTAATTTCCCATGAATCCACAGTTGAGAGAATTTTAAACTAGACTTTGAACTTTTAAGTGTTTGTGTTTCTTAAAGATTGTGGGACTTTTAGAGTTGTACTGTTTTATTTTGTGATATTAACATAAGACCTTGGGGATAAGAAATAGAAGTCTTGTGTTTTAATAGTGATGTATTTGTGTGTCAAATTGACAAGGGATCAGTTGCAGCGGATAGCTTTTGTCAACTTTTTAACTTGAATTGAGGGAACTTCAATTGAGGAATTTCCTCCATTGGATTGGCCTGTGGCCATGTCTATGAGACATTTTCTTGATTGTTCGGTGATGTGAGAGGACCCTACCCACTGTCAGTGCCACAGCTGAGCAGGTTGTTCTGTATAAGAAGTCATGACGATCCTGGACCAAGGAAGCGACTCAATAAGTGGCATTCTTCCATGGTCTCCATGGATTCTGCTCCTTCCTCCATGTTCCTGCCCTGAGTTCCTACCTTTGGTTCTCTTAAGTGATTGGCTGTGTCCTGGGAGATCTAACCCTTTCCTCCCCAAGTTGGTGTTGGTCAGAGTGGTTTGTCACATAAATGGAAGGCAAACCGAACATTTCATAACATCAAGTTACTTTATCTGAAATATTGCTGAAAGGATCATGTATAGACCATGGCCAGAGGTTAACCACCACAAATTAGTCACATGTAAGAGGCAATGGTAAATGTTCTGACCATGCATTACAGAATAAAAAAGAGCTGCAATAAAGTGTCCCTGTATGGAAAGAAATTCTTATAGGTGTTTCATGTTGGATTGGCAGTGCCTACTCCTCAACAAATTTGTTCCTAAATAAGGCTCTCAACTTATCCATCATCCGTATTTCTTAATAAACCATGAGAAACTAAGAGATACCTTATTTTGTCAATGAAGATTATTACATAGTGAACCAGAAAGATGGTACTGTAGGTAAAGGCTATTCCACTGTGGAAGGAAAGAACTTACAACTGAAAGTTGTCTTCTAATCTCCACACATGCACCATGATACACTAGTGATCACACACCCACACACAGACATGCACACATACACATACCCACAAACACACACGCACATTATACACACAATAATAAGATAAAAATTATTAAAGAATATATAGTAATAGGTATTAAACAACAGTCCTTTTGACTTCAAAAATCAAATGCCATTGAAAACATACTCACATTTTTTGATGTTTATACCCTTTGTTTTAAATGAAATTACTCATGATTATGAAATAGATCTTGAAATTTGCAAAAAAGATCTTAATTTGAAGTCTAAACTTTCCTCAGAAAGAATCACAAAATTTTATCTGTCTTCCTAACAAACTATTCCACAACTGTACAATAAAAAGTTTATAGTTTATTAATATTTAATTTCATGCTTAAAGAATCCCTAATAATAATAACAAACATTCAAAGGTCCAAGCACTGTCCTGAGAGTTATAGATAATGTTTGATATGTAATGTTAACATATTTAGTCCTTGAAATAATCTTACAAAATATGATTTTTTTCTAATTTTGAAGTTGCAGAAACTGAATCAGACAAGAGTAAGAAACTTGCTCAAAGCTGCACAACAGATAGATAGTCATGTGACTGGATTGTTTGAGGGCGTGAGAAGAGCTGATGCTGTGAAGTTAAACATATTCTTCCCAGAGCCACTTGGTCCTGGGTTCAAATGTTCATTCACATTAAAAAACAAAATAAATGACATAAAATGGAAAATTTTCTCATGCATAGATTAGGGAAAACTTTTAAATATTTGCCTTGCTCATAACATATAGAAAAGATAAACTATGTTGTGGTGAAATGGCTCAGTTGGCAACAGTGCTTTATAGCCAAGCCTGACAATCCAAGTGATAACCCAAGTATGATCCCAGGCTCACATAGTAAAAGGAGAGAATCAACTACTATAAGCTCTCACCTACACACACACACACACACACACACACACACACACACACACACCATATCTCCATATAAGTAATTAAATGTAAAAGAAGAAAAGAAGAATGAGGAGAAGGAGGAAGAGGAGGAGAAGGAGGAGAACCAACAGTCAGGACATAGGCACATGTAAAATAAGCTGTGTGTCCCAATGACAAGAATTGGAAGATACGTTTTCTCCAGATGTTGACAGCACTGTTCATTTTTATTTTCTGTGGGGTTGCTAATTCCTACTAGGCTCCCATTAAAAGATCTCTCGATACGAAGCCTTTCTTGTTATATAAATAGGTTGAGAATTTAAGTGATGAGATGCCTATAGCTTGTGACTGGTATGATTTTGAATATACAAAAATCAATAACCTTTTTCTATACCAAAACAAGCAATGAGAGAAAGAGTTCATGGAAACCTTCCATTCACTATAATCTCAAAAAATCATCTAGGAATAATCCTATGGTAAATATTTCTATTATTAAAATTTTAAAGCTTTGAAGACAGAGGTTGAAGAAGGTACAAGGAGATGGAAAAACCTCCCATGTTAATAGATTGGTAAAATTAATGTTGTGCAAATAACCATCCAACCAAAAGCAATCTATATACTAAATGCAATTCAATCAAAATGACCATGATATTCCTCACAGAAATAGGAAAAAAAATCCTAAAATTTGTACCAAATCCAAAAAGCCCCGGATATCCAAAGCAATCTTGAACTAAAAGAACCCTGGGAGAAACACCACCAGACCTGAAACTATATTACAGAGCTGAGGTCATAAAAACAGCATTGTGCTGGCACACACACAAAAAAAACAGACACATAGATCAATGGATAATATTTGAAAAATGAGTTCACGCAGTTTTAGTCATCTGAATTTGACTAGGGTGCCAAGAACACACGCTGGAAAAAAGACAGCATTTTCAACAAATTTTACTGACAATACTGGATCTCCAGCTATAGAAGGATGAAATTATCCATTGTCTATCAGCTTGCATTGAAGTCAGTTCCAAAAAAATCAAACACATTTATGTGAAACCTGAAACTATGAGAAAACATAGGCAGTACCCTACAAGATATATGTGCAGAAAATGACTTTCTAAATCAAACATCAGTTGCTCCAGAATTAAAGTCAACAATGAATAAGTGGGACCCCATTAAACTAAAAAGCTTTGCACAGCAAAAGAAACAACAAAGGAAGTGAAGAGAAAATCCACAATAGGAGAAAGTCTTCATAAAAACCCCTCACACAATTGATATACTCAGCATAAGCAAAGTAAGTATAGTGAGAGCAAAACTACATTAATTTGGGGACATTAGGGTTGCAAATATTAGAAACAGATACACGGCATCATGAAAAAGTACTCTGAGGTTTTACAAAATTATGCCTATTTTAGCATTTGAAAACACAATGTGTTTGGAAACCATCACTTATTAGTAACAGCTGATGACAGCAAAAGTTAGACTGCCTTATAAGCACAGACTTGCCCTCTAATTTCTTTAAGGGGGTACTCTGAATAGGCTGACTTACACTTCAGTGGATTAACTTGCAGCAAGTGAAGTCAGGAGACTCTAACTTGGTTCCATAGGCCTTAAATGAAAGAATGCACTAAATTCATTGGGAAAGCTATGGGAGACCACAGGAGGAAAGAGCGTATAAAGATGAGTGAGATGTTGTAAATGAAGTACACAAAAATTCAGTAAATTTTAAAAAAGATAGATGAAATGCAAAAAAAAACAAAAATAATTCATTTTTGAAAAAAAAGTTATTTGTGGGCTATCACACTCTGGATGGAGTACAGAAGGTGGTCTGTTATATAAAGGTCGGTATAGTTTAAGAATTTTTCAGAAACTGTAAGTTTAACCTTGTTTAAAATCAGCTTCCATGGTGAATGTGTGTAAGTCTATAGAACAGTTCAAAGGTTAAGCAGAAGCCTTGTATATTATTTAGCAATTGCACCCAATTCTGCTGAGTAACCACCACTAGCTACTGTGTTTTAAATTGTTTCGTTATTTTCTTCCTTGACAATACATATTGCATTTAAGAACCGTTCCAAGGTATTGCTTTAGGTAAAAATTTCCGAACAATCCAACTACAATGGAATATTCTTGAAAGCATGTAATTAAAAACACATTTTCCTTTAGGCATCTTTCACAAACTTCTTTGTAAAAGCATGGATTATATATCTCAAAGAATTAACTATGAAAAGATATGCTTTGACTTTAAAGATCACTGAGTTGCTATAACCCTCCTAATGTCTTTTATAATTATTTATTTGAACTTCAAATTAATAATATAAGCGTTCAATAGGTAAGGAAAAAATCACAAGAGACTGATAAAAATTAGGCTTTCAATCTTAGATTTAAAAAGAAAAGCTAATTACATTTCTTGAATATGAAAGATTTGGATATCAAGTGGTGATTTAAAAAAAAATCACTTACTAAGGGCTAATTAGAAAATGGGAAAGATTAAAGAAACTTCTTTGTTAATTGAGTTTGTAAAGACAGCTCTATATTTAATTCAGATCCCTGGAACTTTCTTGCCTCAAAAACAGATGAAATGCCTATGTGTATGTCATTCTCATGTGAATAATGATGAGTAAGTTGACTTTTGTTAAAGATACATCAGAAGTTTAAATAGTCGGGAAATTAAATTCTAGGGGAAGACAAGAAGGATCAGATTTTTTCAAAAAGTTAAAAATCAGGGTTGGAAAGATGACTCAGCAATTAAGAACACTATCTGCTCTTGCAGGGGTCCCAGGTTTGATTCCCAACACCCACACATGGCAGCTAACATCTGTCCATAACATCAGTTCCCAGGGATTCTATGCCTTCTTCTGACTTCCATAGGCAATGCATGTCATAGGTACACCCACTTACATGTAAGCAATACACTCATACACATAAAATAAAAATAATAAAATGAAATATTTAAAATACTAAGAAATAAAGTTAAACATTAAGTTTAATTATAATATTTTTCCTAATATCCCGCAGGCAGTGGTATTACACTGCTTTACAGCAGCAACGCAAACCATTAAAGAATAACTATTTTCTCCTTGTCAAGATGATGGATTCTCTGGCTTGGGTGAAGACCTAGTATTTCAGTTGGGCAGGTCAATCACCAGTCTAAGGGGTTCATGGTTCAGGAAGGTAGATAGACATTACATGCAGAAGAGACAGGGGAACAATCATCCCATTAAGGAAACAGTGTACTTTATTTTCCCAGAATTTCCACTCCTTAGTATAGTCACTATAGAGTAACCATGGCTCTCTTTCTGTTGGATCTGTCTCCTTTTCTGAGTCAGGACTCAGAAAAGTGTAACTTTTCCTTTTCCTTCTCCTTTGTCTCTTTGGGTGTTGATACAAAGTTAAGTAGACTTTGTATGGTATTTCAGGCTTCCAGACTCTTTATAGCTTCCCCTCTGCCATGCGGTTGTAGCTAAACTCTATGTCTACTTAACCTGAAACACAAGACTTTTTTTCCTTTCTTTTCTCCACCTTCCTTTGGGGGCAGTTGCCAACATTTACAACTTGTCTCCCTGGAGCTTTTCATTTAAACTCTATTAAAATTCTCCTGAGCTACCTCTTGAATCTGTTCTTAGATTATTTTATTAGCATAGATAAAATCCCTAAGAGAGTACCCCAGTTTCCCCAGTAACAGTGAGATCAGGTGAGTAGCTATGACAGTGATATAATTTATCAAGTTCAGGTACTGTAAATCCTCTCCACCATCACTCTGAAAGTCAGAGATGAGAAAGAAGTGTTTATAAGACACTGCTCTTACTAGATCAAGAGGTCAAATATCTAGGTTCAAGTTAGATTTAGATCAATATATAGAGATATTTATCAAACACCTGATATTTTCTTGAAACTTTAGTAGCACAGACCTAAAAATATACACATTCAGAGGAATGCATTGATTTAGGTAGTTAAGATAATGCTATATGGCTTATATAAAAATGTCTGGTGCATGTAACCACTTAAAACTATGAGGCCAAACAAAACTCCTGAAAACGAAGTTCAAGGAGTGAGTGAATCCTTAGGGAGATTTTGAAAATAAAGGAGGGAATGATTCAGAGTCTGAAAGCTTTCATAAATTGAGAAGTACGTAGAAATAATGACTAGGATACCAGACTGACTAGCACATACTTTTCATCCCAATCCTTGGGAGGCTGCCTCAACTGAGAAAGAGCTTCCATCAGATTGGCCTTTGGTCCGGTCTGTGGGGCATTTTCTTAATTGCTATTTGATAAAGGAGAAACCATCCCACTGTGGGACAAACCCTCCCTGAACAGATGGTCCTGAGCTGAGGAAATAGCTGAATAAGCCAGGGAGGAGCAAGCAAGTAAGCAATGTTCCTTCCTGGTCTCAGCTTCATCTTCTGACTGTAGGGTCTTGCCTTGAGTTCTTGCCTGGTTTCCCTCCATGAAGAACTGTAAGCTGTAAAGTGAATTACAGACTGTCCTCTTCAAGTTGCTTTGGTCATGGGGTTTATAACAGCAATAGAGAAGCAAATGAAGACAGCATCTTTCTCAAAAAAATCACCCATTCAGGAAGTGTGTGAAGTGGTAGACTTTGCATGATCAAGTGGCCTGCAAGAATAACATGGTTACTGTGACCTTGGCATAGGGTCACAGTAGATTTTCTACTTGGGATTTTCTACTTGTCGGCATCAGTCTTGCACATTATAGCCATTATTAATTAAAATGAGAGTTATTGGAACAAACCACCAAGAAAGCCCATCTGAGGACCCAGAAGGTTAAGTGGCTTACAGAATTGCAGCATATTCAATATGCAAGCTGTGGAGAAAGAAAAGATGAATGAGGACTGTACATGACCTCATTGTGCTTCTCAGAACAATTTGTAGCTTAAAACTCATGAGTGACTTATTTCTGAAATTTTCCATTCATATTTTTGGAGTATGGTTAATCACATGAAACAAATCACAAAAGGCCAAACTGAGAATGAGGGGGACTGATATTTAACAAAGTAAAGCTAAGATAATTACCAAACTGTACTAATATTGCTGTGAATAATATGTGGCTTTTGCAGGCTTTGAATGTTAGAAGGTTTTAAATGTTAGAAAAATAGCTCTTCAGTGTTTCCAATGCAAAGATGAACAGAAGAGGTTACCTGCCCAAGGCAAGAACTGCTGCTATTTCAATAGAAATCATGGATAAAGGAACCTACCCTGCTCTAATGTCTATTCTATTACCTCCAGCAAGTAGAAAGCTCTCCACAGTCTAAGAGTTGGATAAATATAGAAAAGAGAGATTTAAATGCTTAATTCATTTATTGTAAGCTTAATGCATTCAGGCACCAAACAGATAACATGAATTAAGAGAGATATACAAGGTATAAAAAATGGGGAAAGCATAAAGGTGCAGAGAACTGAAAAGACCATCCTTATTTGAAGGGGTTTATGTTCCATGATAAAAAATAACAACACACTGTATGTGGGAAAATTGCCTAGAGATTGCCTCCTCTTCTGTCAATCATTGTATCAAAACACTTGGACCAACTAATATCATAGTATGCAGAAGCTGCACAAAATGCATGATATGGTTTGCCTGTGATATGGTTCCTTTACACAGTGAAGAAGCATGTGACAGAAATCCTTGTGGTCACAGATGAAGAAAGGAGCTGAACGTTTGGAAGGTAAGTGAACACAAATTCATGGCTCTTCAGCAGGCTCTGTGGGTTCTAACTGAAATAAGGCTAAAACAAGTTTCCTCTGGAAAGAGCAGAATTGGGGCACTAACTTTAAACAGGAACACACCCATGAAGGTTCATTTTATTTTTTTCATTTTTACATTTATTTAATTATTTAACTAATTAATAATTAGTTGTGCATGTGTGTGTGAGTGTGTTTGGACTGTGTGTGCATGTATGCATGTTACTGCTCACAATTAAGGGTTAGAGGACAAATGAAAATTAGTTCTGCCTGCTACCATGTGAGAGACAGCAATAGAACCCAAGTTGTCAGTCATGGACACAGATTCATGTGTTTATGTATGAAGCTTTAGAAACTAACTGAGAAGAAGCATGAACAATCCAGCACTGCATTCAGGCCATGTGAAAATTCCATGACCGGTGACTTTAATATTAGACATGGAAAGGAGCCAGCTAAATTTTAGAATGAAATATGCAACTATGTAAGTATATTCATGTATTCTAGATGAAAACAATTTCATTTTAAAAGATTTTATTGAATTTTGTGCATTTCATAAAATAGATCCTAATAAAAATTTGCCCCTCCCCCATCCACACCCCTCAGTAACTCCCCTGTGGTTGTTTGAATGAAAATGTCCCCCATAGGCTTCAAGTATTTGAACATTTTGTCCTCAGTTGGTGGTGCTGTTTGGGGAGATTAAAAGAAAGGATAGCCATGTTGGAGGAAGCGTGTCACTAGGGTTGGACTTGGAGATCTCTTAGGCCTTGCCTGATTTCCATGAACTGTCTGGTTACTGCGCCAGCCTGGGCATGTGAATCATTAGCTTCTACTCTTACTCCAGCCAACCATTACACCATGTCTCCCTGCCATGATGGACTCTTGCTCATTTGAAACTGTAAGCTAAATAAATTCTTCCTTTCATAAATGCCCTTGTCAGGGTTTCTATCACAGTAACAGAATAGCAACTAAAATATGCCCTCTACACACATACATGCACACACACACACACACACACACACACACACACACTGAATTTCATGCATTCGTTCATATATGCTAAGTCCTGAACATTCAGGTGTTTCTAACAAGATATCCCTCTGTGAAAGTTGATCTACTAGAGTCTAGTCAGCCTATCTAGAGTTACTCCCTTAAAGGAGATCTGCTCTCCTTCACCTAGAAGTAATCATTTTCTAATAGTTTGGTGGCTAAGGTTAAGACCTGATCCACAGTTCCCTCCTTCTATGCTGGATTTTTCTCTAAATCAGTTGGAAGGTAGGGTCTTCTACATGGTGTCAGCATTGTTGCAAGTTCATTGAGCACCTTCTTAATAGCCAGAAACACTTTTCCTTAAGTTCATTTATCAAACCTGGCTCTTACAATCTTTCCACTCATGCTTCTTTAATGGTCTCTGAGTCCTGGGTAGGTGAGGTTTAATATATGAGTCCTATTCAGGGACATGCATTCTGCAGTCTCATGTTTTCTAAAATATAGCCAGTTGTGGCCTTCTGTGTGGATCAGGTTGTATGAGGAAGCTTCACTGGTGAGGGTTAAAAGCTATATAAGTTTTCTCTCCAACCACTTATCTACTATGTTCCACGAGGATTCAGTATAGAGGCTCCATTGTAGATTTGTCAATTAGACATTTCTCGGACATGCATTTTCTGTATGTGACCATTTGTACAATTTTGTAATAGCTTCCATCTGTTGCGAAAAGAATCTTCTTTGAAGAGTGCTGTATGTAATAACTGTTTGTAAATATAAGAATCTATATTTATCATACAGTAACAAATTTCATTTGTCTAGAGATATGCCAGAGATAGAATTTTATCTAGGATCTATGACCACTCCAGCTATGTATACTAATCTAGGATCTATGATCACTCCAGCTATGTGTACTTGACTGTGCATAGCACCGCTCATGAATTCCCTCTCATTGAGAGACCTTTAATTCCAATTAGATAGCTGTTGATTACTACAAGATAAAAGTGTCATGACAGTATAGTTTGTGGTGCCAGTCATTGTGGTTATTAGGCTAAAAAGCTAGGTTGAACTATTGATTGATTTGTTTTTCCCTCAGCAGCTTGCATAGATAGTATTCTCTAGAACTATGAGAGCTAGTCTTTAGTGAAAGGTCTTCTAGGTCAATACCAGCTCTATTACTAATGCCGTATGTACAAATTATGTCCTGTCTTTAGCAATACAGTCTTACTTCATGTTCTGGGAGGTAATTTAAGAATATGGCAGTAACCTGAGCTATTTTGGGGGTCTCTTGGACTACTCTGACCAACAACTTGAAGGGGAGTTTCTCCTGTCTGGCACTGTGTTACTTGTTTTATAGCCTTCAGGTATACACACAAACTAATATTCAGATAGTCTATGTATGTTTTTCAGGGTGGGGTGGGTTAATACATTTCCCTCTGACATTTTATGACATCTAAGCTTTATTTATATTTTCACTCTTTCTCTCCTTGTCTAGCCTCTTTCACCCCTCCCCAGTTTAAGCACCCCACTTCCCCCTTGATGATAACTGTCTCTTATTTCTTCCCTCTCTTGAGTTCCTTCTTTCCCATTTCACAGCTGGTTTGCTGTCATTTCCTCATCCATTCCCAACTGAATACCCCCATTTTCAACATTTCCTCCTGGATAACATCTGTTTTCTACTATAATTCTCTCTCAGGCTCTCTCTTTCCCTTTATCTCTGGGCTTCCTTTCTGTTTTCCTAGCTTCTGCTGTTAGTTACATGAGGATCTATACTCACATACATGGAGTTGGTGCTATGAATCACAAATGAGGGAGAATATCTGTCACTTGCTTTTTGAGTCTGTGTTACTTCATGTAGTGTAAGAATTTCTAGTTCCTTCCATTTATCTGCAAATTTCATAATGCTATCCTTTCTTACTGCTGAGTAGAACTTCATTGTGTAAAAGTACCACATTTTTATTATTCATTGGTCATTTGAGAGACATTTAGTTCTGTACATTTCTTAGCTATTGTGAAAAAGCAGCAACAAACATGGATATACAGGTCTCTCTACAGGAGGATGAGTCCTTTGGGTATAAGACTAGGAGTGGTATACGGAAGATTCACTTTTAGCTTTTTAAGAGTTCTTCACAATGCTTTCCAGAGTGGCTGCATGAGTTTGAATTCCCACCAGCCATGAATGAGTGTTTTTCTTTTTCCACGTTAAGGAGAATTTGGAGTCTTTAGTTCTCTTGATCTTAGCCTTTCTCCCTGGAGTAAGATGAAATCATAAAGTGATTTTAATCTGCATTTCCCTATTGCTAAAGATGTTGAGCACTTTTTAAGGTGTTTCTTAGAAATTTTTATTTCTTAGTTTGAGAACTCTCTGTTTAGGTCCTTTGCTTATCTTTTTCTGGGGTCCTTTATTTCATTGTTTCCTTTTTTTGAGGTTTCTATATTTTGGATACCTATCTGTCATCTGTGTATTAGTCAAATATTTTTCCCCCGCTCAGTGGCTTTCCTCTTATCTCCTTGGATGTTTCCGCTTGTAAAGAAGGTTTTCATTTTAATAAAATCCCAATTGTAATTGTTGACCTTAATGTATGATCAACTATTGCCGAATTTAGAATATCTTCTCCTGAAACTATATCTTATAGAGTACTGCGTATTTTTTTCTAACATTTTGAGAGTTTCAGGTTTCATATTGTACGTGTTCATGACTTTTGTGCAGGGTGAAAGACAAGTATCCCATTTCATTCTTCTACAGGGGTAGATCCAGTTTTGCCAGCACAATTTGTTGCTGTTCTTGCTTTATTCTGTGTTCTTGGCACCTTTGTCAGATACTTGGTGGCTGGAATTGCATGCACTCAGGTTTGGGTCATCTACTCTGCTTCATTGACCTTCATGTCAGCTTTTTTGCCAATACCATGCAGTTTACATAACTATAGCTCTGTAATAGTGTTTGACATCTCATATACTAACAGAAGTTCATTAAGATAATTATTGAACCCAAAGCTGAGGGTGTAGTCTTTTGAACAATCTAAATGTCACCACTCAATGTACAACAACAGAAAAGTTGTGTTCCCATGGGTTCTACAAGATAGTGAATATTGTTGTGAAGAGTCAGTTAATAACTGGTAAAGGAAGACATATTAATTACCTTTCTGTTCCTGTGATAAAACACAATGACTAAGGAAATTTATAAAAGGAAAATTTTCCTTGGCTTATGTTTCCACAGGGAGAAGAATACATCATGGTGGGATCACATATCAGGATGTGGCTCAAGCAGAAAGATGAGAACTCACATCTTCAAGCAGATCCTGGAAGCAGACAGAACACCCAGAAGTGAGACATGACTCTGAAATCTGAAAGCCTGCCTCTGCCCCCAGTGATATGCTTTATCCGACAAGGCCATACTTTATAGAGACTTCATAATCTTCCCCAAAATTGCCACCAACTGACCAAGTGTATCATAGATACTTGTTTCTCATTGAGGATTTTTTTTACTATTGGTTCATTCAGCAGCAAGTCATGCACTCTGACCAATAAGAGGCAGGAAGGTGGGGAAAGAGAGGGGAAAACATGGAGGCTAGTTGCGTTGAGGGGCACTGAATGGTGGAGCAGTGCATCCATGACAGTATGGCAACTGGTTGTGGGCAGTTTGTTCAAGCAATAACTTTGTGAGTCACCTTAAATAAATCAATCTCTCTAAATGGAAGACCAGTTTCTGATTTATTCTGCTGGATCAACCAGACCCCGCCCACTAAGGCATGGGGAATAAATTTAATTAGACAACTGGTGCTGTGAGCAGTATCTGGCTGACACAAATGGAAAAATAGCTCAGTGGTTAATAGTGCTAGCTGCTCTGGCATCAGACCAGAAAGGGGGAATGCAGACAAATGGAGTTCTGGCATGACTGATACAGTGGATCCTCAAGCAGCTAACTGAGATAATGTCACCAAAGACAGCAATGTCTGGGAGAAATCCCAGGATGGGAGCCCACTTCTTGCTGACATGGGGTGGCCCGTTTACTGAGCCACTGGGTATCACCGCAGGATTATAGCAATACTCTAAATACAGCAGAGGAGCTGAAGCAGACTTTGAAAACTCTGCTGGATGAGAAAAAGCCAACACTGGAGCAGGCAATGGCTCAGGTAGCAAGGCCTCTGCTATATATGATAAAAAACTTATCCCAAACAAAGATTATATCCCAGAGAGAGACTGAAGAGTTAAGAGAGAGAGTATTAAAACAAGAGAGGAAAATAAGACTGGATTTTACTGCATTAGACGCTGAACACTGATAAATTAAATAAAAAGGAAAAATAAGCCCAGAGTATATCTTCTGAAAACCCATAAGAGAAAACAGACAATGAACAGGAAGGAAACAACCCAGAAGAAGCCAAAAATACCTCTCAGGTTCAACCTGTAATACAATAAAAGAAAAAAAAATCCAAGTGTCAACATGCTGATGGAGGCCTTAATGAACATGAGGATTTAGTGAACAAAGGGCTTTCAGCCCTAGAGCTACTGGAAATAGGGAGGATATTCAAACAAGCTGAAAAGAGCCTGTCATCACCTGGCTCCTGAGAATATGGGACAGAGGAGCAGATGATAATAACTTGAAGGCTGGAGAGGCAGGACAGCTGAGAATCCTAACCACTCATCCCTCCTTGAGATTTAATCGGTGTAACTTGAGATAATACAAGGGAAAGCAGTCTCTGATGAACTGGCTTGTACATGTGACAGGAGACACTTGGTTATCACCAGTGGAGATTCCCCTGAAATCTGGAGTACGACACAAGAAGGACAGGTGCCATTAAGAGAACTGGGTATGAGGAAACCAATATTTGGTACCACATTGACTGGACCAGATAGGACTGTATTCACTAGAGATTTAATGAAGGACTGCATTAAACAGGGACCTCAAAATTGGTATAGAGATTTAACGTCTGTACAGACCCACCTAGTGGGACAAGATCTTTACAAGGTAGGAGAGGCCTTGACAAATTTAAGCAACCTAGGCCAGAATGTAAAGTCTGTCTGTAGAAGACTAGAACAACCTAAAGGATGTATAAGAGAGGCAAAACAGAAAAGGAGGTCTGCTTGGGTTACTCTTAGGCAAATGAGGTGAGATTTGCTTTTAGCACAAGTTCCTAAAGCAAAGATTGATAAAAATCCCATTTCTGTGCTAAAGTACCTCTGGGAGGCCTTAAGCCCCAATGAACGGTTAACAAAAGGTACAGAGAGGATAAAGATTATCCCAGGGGTGGATACCAACCCCCACATAGTAAACAGGTTACATTTTTCCCCTGTGACTGGCTCTTCCAGGAGTGGAGACAGTTTGCCTAATCAGGGCTCTCCCAACAGCCAGGCGTGGGCAATGGAGAGACCACAGGTGTGGCTGGGGCCAGAAATCAGACTCAGTGTCTCCTGGCCCTGGGAAACCACAAGGGGCAAGAGAAGCCTTATTCCTCCTTGGCCCTATGTAGGACAAAACAGTTTGTGCCAACTCCAACGAGGTTAGCAAGGATAAAGGAATGCATGAAGACTCCATGTGACAACTCCAGGACACTAAATGGATTCCTGGTGATCACTACAGACAGTAAAGGATTGGCATATTTTCCATGCTATAATAGACCTTGTGTGTGTATAATGTAATGTTAACTTCTGAATGATTTACAGATATGAAATCCAGTTGAGAGATGTCAAGTACACCTGTAGAAACAAAAATGGAATGTAACTCATATAGGATACAAGGGTGAAATATAACTGTGAAATTTGGGGGACTCTATGGGCCTAGGCCTATAGATGTTAAAGAGTAAAGAATGCTTTATATAATTGTTCACTAGCAATTCCAGTACCAGACATGGATTGACCATCCCTATAAGCTGTCAGCCAAGGAAGCCTTGGAAGCCCCCTTCCACCAAAACAAAAGGCAGTTGCCACATTATAACGCTGTATGCACACTGGAAGTAGATGGTAAGGCCCTATTACTGAAAATGTGACATGGCTTGAGCATAGAAAGAGAGATCTAGCTGGGACCGAGCTGAAAAGTTCCTACAAATGGATGGCTGGCCTTCATAGTGCTAGAGGGTGCTATGCAGACCTCTAATGGAGAATAGTCCTGAAAAGCCCTGCTTAATGACAGATCTTGCATGCTTCACTGTCAGATCTCTCTACAGGTGTAATAGAGGCTCATCTGGTATGTGCACCCTCTGCATATTTGTAATTGGATTTAGGGCCCACTCTTCAGGGAGAAAACGTATGTCTGATATTAGAAAAAAAAATGTAATGTTGACTCTCGATGGTACTGGAGGAAGTTATAGGACCCAGTAGAGACCCTACTGTGATTGTGAGGAGAATATCATACATTTACTTATGTACTGTCTAAACATTTGTGTTTGTGATGGTTTATGTGGATGTTACTGCTCTCCTTTGTGGCTATTGTTGTGTTGTTATATTTTGTTTGTTTCCCAGAGAGAAAGGGGTGGAGTGTGTTGTAGATACATGTTTCTCACTGAGGTTTCTTTTACTATTGGTTCATTCAGCAGCAAGTTCCACCCTCTGGGAAGGAAGTCAGGGAAGGTGGGGGGCGGAAGATGGTGAGGGGCTAAGAATACCTAAGGCCGCGTGGAAGGAAAGTGCTATCGCCTGGGCCCGGAAAGAACCAGTGACCAAAAGGCAGCATTCATGTCCACAACGCTCCAGTATATCGTGAGCGGACACGGAACTCACGCTGGGAACGGGACAGGAGCTGGGCAGTTTGTTTGAGCAATAACTTTATGAGTCACCTTAAATAAATCAATCTCTTTAAATGGAAGACCAGTTTCTGATTTATTCTACTGGATCGACCAGACCCCACACGCTAAGGTGTGGAGAATAACTTTCATGAGACACGAGTGCTCAAATACTTGAGTCTATCAGTACACTTTATTCAAACCTCCACATTTCAGTCTCTGGTCCCCATAATTTATGGCCAGTACAACTTCAAAAGTCTCCATAATCTTTAAAATTCTCAACTTTGTTCAAATGTCTGGTGTCTTAAATCTTTCCTAAGACTCAGGGCACTCTCTTAACTAACCCTTATAAAATAAAAAAAGGAAATTACATACTTCCAACCTACAATGGCACAAAACCCACATTCCCATTTGAAAAAGGGAATAGAGTCATGTTGAGGAAATACTGGACCAAAGACATATGGAAAACCATCAATGTAATTATTAACCCCTGTGTCTGATATCTGGGACTTTAGTTACAAAGGGCTTAGATGACTTAGCCACTTCAGGTTTGCTGCCTGTAATCTCTCTCTCTCTCTCTCTCTCTCTCTCTCTCTCTCTCTGTATATATGTTCTTCTCCCTGTATATAGTTTCCTTTGCAAGTGTTTCATGGCTTCAGCATAACTAACATCTTGGGGTTTCCATTGCCAACCACGCTTCACCTGTATAGCCTCATGCAATAGACTCTCAAACCCTGTTGGCCTTCCATGGTCTCCTCACTGGGACTCCCCTGCAACGCATTCCTACACCCAGTGTATCTCTGAAACCATCAAGGAAGAACTGATGACTTCCTCACTCCTGCACTTTTGTAACTCTGAAACAAACACCACATGAATGACACTACCAAATTCCATTGCCAGCCACATTTGAAGCTGTCCTGTACGTCATGGTTTTCTTCAAGCAGGAAACTCCTTAGGCCTTTTCCATTCACAAACTGG
The DNA here is from genome assembly GCA_035773235.1 of Eospalax fontanierii. Classification (NCBI taxonomy): domain Eukaryota; kingdom Metazoa; phylum Chordata; class Mammalia; order Rodentia; family Spalacidae; genus Eospalax; species Eospalax fontanierii. Next base: position 43,364,579 of record CM069547.1, on the reverse strand, counting down.
AAGAGGTGCTGACTGGACTGTCTCCCTGAAGGTACTCTTTCCATTGTTCAAGTGCAAACCTGGAGATCTATCTTTACTGCTTTTAATCTCCTTAATAATGAGAACCTCTATTCCAGGAACCACCTCATCTACTATATTACATTTTTTAGATTGATTTTATTTCTATTTATTTTTATTTCTATATTAAAAATATTAAATTCTACATTGAGCTCAATAAAAGTCCTTCTTTTGCTCTCCAACTGTACATTTTGTATTTTTTGCTCCATTTATACTTTTATACTGCTAATCTATATAATATTCACCATTAATAACCCTGTCACTAACTCATTACATTGTTTTGTTATTTTTTCCAACAAAGAAATTAGTTTATTACTTTCTAATTTAGCCTCAGGAAAGTTCTTAAGATTTGGCATTGCAGGACACTGTGCCAAAATATAACAGCTGTTAAGTCCTTGTTTCTATCTCTCCCTGGAATACCGTGAGCCTGGCCTCCACTAGAAAGGCCCATTAAGCTCTAGTCCAAACTTCCAATGTCTTCCACATTCCTCAAAAAACATGGTCACATTCTTCAGGGCAATAGCTCACTCTCTGATATCTGTTAGTCACTTTTCTGTTGTGATAAAACACTGTGATCAAACGATTTATAAAAAGAAAAATGTATTAGGCTCATGGTTCCGGAAGTCTAAGATTTCATCATCGTGGAGGAGGCATGACACAATGCAGATGGAACAGAGAGCTGAGTTCACAGTTTTAAACAGGTATGTGAAGCAGACAGAGCAACTGGAAATGGGATGTGACTCTGAACACCAAAGGTGCCCCAATGATGTGTTTCCCCCAGCAAGATCACCACCTCCAAGGGATTCCATGACATTCCAAGAAGAGGGCCACTGAAGAGCCAGGTGATTAAAATACTTGAGCCTATGGGGAAACCCTTATTCAAACCCACACAAAAGGTATAACAAAATCATCATCATCAGATTTCTTTCTGTGGTGTTCAGAACAAAATTTTTATTCTTCATTAATACATCATTTCCGGAATTTACATGAATTCCTCAGTGTACCTGGGATGTCTTCCTGTGTCTTGCTTTGTTTTCTTGTGTGTTTGCTTGCTTGTTTGCTTGCTTGGTTTTGAATCTCCCTGTAACCTCAGCACATGAGGAACTTGCTGTTAAATCCATGTGGCCTCATCTCACAAATATCCACCTGCCTCACCCTCCCAAGTGCTGGGATTAAAGGTGTTTGCCGCCATGCTCAACATACACTCTTAATTTTTTTCAGTCATGCTGACAGTAGAAAACAGTAACTCAGGGGGAGGAAATTTTCACAGATGAATGAGAATTTGATGAGCAGATAACATTATTTAGAAGGATATTTTACCTATGTATTCAAACGTTTTAGGTAGAATCCACAGATGGAAATTTTAAATGATATAACCCTGAGAATTTCAATATTGAAAATGAACATTTAGAACATATGAAATGATATTTTTAGTAATTATTTATTTGTTTAGTTGATAAATACCTGAGATTTTGTGTCCTTTATTTTATGCTTTTATTCTTTTTGACAACCACATGCATTTATATAATGAATTTTAGTCATTTTCTGCCCTATTATTTCTCATCTCCTTCCCTTCCTCAAATAAAGTCTTTCTTCTTCCAACAAGTTTTCCTCTTCCTTTTATGTTGAGTTTGTGTGTGTGAGTGTGTGTGTGCATGTGTGTGTGTGTGTGTGTTTAGTTGGTAGCTAATGGTGACCAGGGAAATTGTTATTTACTTCAAACAAACATAGTGCAGATCAATGAGATTTTTTATTATACTGAAGACTTCCAGACTCATTCTTTCGCCTAATGATGTTTCTATGTATCTTCCAGTGGATATTTTAAGCTGATACTTTTATTTGATGTATTATTATTTCAGCACTTAGTGTGTTCTAATTTCTCTCTTGTTACCTATCATTTGGAAGTGTCTTCTTAAGTTTCTAATCACATGGGGCTTTTCAGACTTCTGATTACTTTCAGTATTCTATTGTGATAAAGTAGTATACTATTGATAATTTAATCCCTTTGAATTTATTGAAGATAAGTTTATGTCTGACACTATTTTTCAATCTTTCAGTAGTTTTAATGATGTTCTACATATTGCCAGTTACTGACCCCAGGATGCTATACAGTTGAAAAAAAAATTGTCAGTTTGTTATTATTTCACTGAAGTTCCTTGTTAATAGTTTTTTGTTTCACATATTTCAAATGCTCTTATTAGGCCTATAAACATAAAGGATTTCTCAGTGTTCTTGATGAACTGACTTTTTTGAAAAATAATTTCCTTCAACCCATCTTAATATTCTTTATTATGGAGTTACATGACTTGTATCTAAAGACTGTATTTGTTTTTATCTTTTTAATTTAGCTTAATTATAATATAATAAATATGCTGAAATAAACCTACAGAAGGAAGAAGACTTTAATGCTATTTTGTGGTAAATACGGAGTTCTCTCTGAGGGTTTTTTTCTATTGGTTCATTCCGTGGCAAGTCCCACCCTCTGACCAATAAGGGAGGAGGAAGGCGGGGAGAAGGAGAGACAACATGGTGGTGAGTCTTGGGGAGGGGCACGGATTGAATCCCCCAGGCCCACGTGGAAGGCCAATACTCAGGAGGCAGCAATCCAAGTCCTTGCAGTGTAAGAATCATGTGAGTGGAAGCAAAATTCTGGCCCCGAATGGATTGAGACTTGCACCCAGCTATCACGGACTTTGCAGGCAGGCGGCAGGTAACCAGTAACTTTGTAAATTACCCGAAATAAATCAGTCTCTCTAAATGGAAGATCAGTTTCCATTTTATCCAGCTGGATTAACCAGACCCCGCCCGCTAAGGGGTGGAGAATTAATTTCATGAGATAGCTATATATTATCTTCAGTCTATTTCTAACCTTCACAGTTTAGAGGCAACTGTTAACTCATTTAGTTTTTAAAAACTGTATCATTTTTTATATTAGTGTTATATTGTGCTTCATTTCAGTTTTATTCATCTTTGTATAAACTGTATACATTTCTTCCTAATTATATTTTACCTTCTAAATTGGTTCATGAATAATTACATTTTTTCTAAACACCTACCTTAAGAAATGTGATGTGTACATATCTTATCATAGTAAAAGTTCAAGTAATTATACCCTGCTTACTAAAGAGTATGAGCACCTGACATGAATGCAATTATGTATGCCCTCTCCCTTCATATTCATAGGGTATAATATCATAAACTTTAATTAATTTTACATTACAATTTTTTGATTTTGCTCTTGATAGCATTAGTAAGTTAATTTGTTAGGTAGGCAGGAAGTTATAGACAAGGATACTCTGTGTAGCTTAAGTAGGTCTCAAACACACAATCCTTATACCTCAGCCTCTGAGTGCTTGGATAATAAGCTTGTGACAGCACACCTTGCATGAGTTTGCTTTAAGCAATATACTTAAACAGGTATCAAAAGGAAGATAAAGTGCCACTTTTTCTTTATCCATCTTTTTGAGTATTGCTGGTGTACTTAAGATTTTGGATTACATTCAAATTTCCATCTAATATTGTTTTTACTCTGTCAAATAAGATGCTTTAATATTACCTTCATACAGACAGGTAGCCTGTCTACAAGTCCACTTTAACTATCTTTGGAAAGATATTTTCAATATTCAACGTATATTTGCCAGACTCTCTTTCATTTAATTTTTCAAAGTAATGGCTGCACTCTGTTCTGTCTCATCCTATTTCCAGTAAAACACTGTTGCCATTTTAATATTTTTCTATTATATGTCTTTGTGTTACATTTAATTTCTCCTGTCTTTGTTTTGCTGATTAAAATTATATACATTTTTTTCAGGTTTTAAACAATCAATAAATTACTTCTTTCAGATTTCTTCTTCTGGAAGGTACCTACAATTCTTTTAAGTTCTTGGATGTAGGGATTTAAAGCTTTAAGCAAATGTGGGAATTTTAATCCATCATTATACACAGTATTAAAATTGACCTCTGTGCCTTTTTTTTTTTTCCAACAACAGCTCATGTGTTTCATAACTTAGCTTTCTTTGTGTGGTTCTATATTTCATTCTTGCTTTTTAGAGAATTTTAATGTCCTTTTCTTTCAATGTTTTTGATTTCTCTAGTTCCAATACTGTGGTTTGTGGTCATCCAGTGTACTTTTAATGTCAGGCATTGTGGTTTTGGTATCTGGAAGTTAGGTTTGGAATGATTTAAATTTCTTCTCTGTCTTATCTAATATATGTATCTCCTACTTTTAAAAAGGCACAGAATTAGATTATTTTTGTTTCAGTGACTTTGAATATCTTCTCTAAACTTGATGCTAATTCTGTTCCTTTATATAGTGATTTTTCTCCCTCTCTTCAACATAAATCATACTTTTCTATCTCTTGTTATACTAGGTAATGTATGACTGCATGCCAGAAAAATACATGTATTTTATCTTGTTGTAGCCTAGATATAATCATATTTCTATAAAAAGCATTGAGTTTCACACTACATTATACTTAAATTACTCATAAAGAAAACTGGTTATTTTGGTCTTCAAAATTGTTTTGAAGACTATTTTTATTGCAATCACAGTTGCCTTTGCTTTAATGTGAGCTAATTTTCTTGTAATTAGTACTCTACTTAATGCTCAGTAACTTATAAAGCTGCCCTGTCTGGTTGGAGGACATTTAACAGTTCCAGGGCTATGTAACATCTGAGCTTATGCTTTGGGGGTAGATATTTCACAAGACTAGGATACTTTTATGCTATGTATCCACTTACGAATGTTACCCTTCAGCATCAAAAGGACCTTCTGGAAACTTTTGAGTCTTCTTGCTCTGATTTGTTTTGTGTCCTGTGATCTCCAGTTGATTTACTTCTGTATTCCCAATTTAGAGAAACAATCATGCTCTAGCTGGTTTCCCATTTCCTCAAGTGCAACTCAGAAACTCCCTCTAAAAAGAGGCAAAGTACTCAGATGACTCATTTCCTTTGTTCCTGTTCTTTCAATGGTCCCTGTCATTGGCTGCTTGATGTTCAATGTCTGAAATCCATTGATTATACATTACCTGGCTTTTCTAACTTTCATTTTTGATATCATTTTTCCTGTCTCCGTTTTTAAGAAAAGGAAATACATTTATTCCCTGTGTCTCTGTCTTGGCTATGAACAGATTTGTAGCTATGTATTTGACATCTCATGAAGAACAATTATTTGTAGCTGTGTCCAATATGATAACAGTATCCTTTAAATTTTTCTGAGCAGGAGAAAGGATATACTTTTTATTATTTCCTTTTCATTTAGAAAGAGTCAATTCAGAGCCAGGGAATATAATAGCTATTCAGTTTCTACTTTCCATTTGCATTGGGAACAGGAGTGGCTGTATTGATTTAAATTATATATATATATATATATATATATATTCAGATATTCAGGTTATATTACCAGGCTCTCTGGGCACCTTAGAATTACCGAGATCTCTCAGTCAATAAGTAAGATAGCACAACATACAATACATTTGCTTTTCTATCTTTCCTGTCCTTTCTTATTATGTTTAATGATACCCTAACAGCAGTAGTTTCAGAAATATACATTTCAAACATGGTTATATTGAGGAACATGAAATGGGGGACTGGAAATAGAGACTGTTCTAGTCACAGTGAAATCAGCAAATGAGAGGTAGATATAAGAAGAGCAACGGATGTGTGATAGAAACATAACTCAAGGCGTAATCATTATGTACACTTTCAGGTGAAGGCAGTAGACCTAGTTTGACAGGATCTGATCTGTTTTATACAGAACTGAGCTAAAAAGCAGAAAATCAGAGACCATGAAATCAGATTACTCAAATTCCTATTCCTTAAGGATCTGAAGCTGGCTTAATTAGTACAGTTGAAAGCCATAATAATGTTTTCATCCCAAGTGGGAAACAATGCTTAATAATTGTGTTAACATTTTAACTAGTTGGATTTCACATACTTATAAAATGTCAATGAATCTCCCATGCTTTTCTTCAAATTAATCAGTAATTATAAAATTACTAAGCAAAGATAAATCTTTAATAAGACAAATAATCAGAAGAATGTGATCAAATGTAGGAAAAATTATAACAAAATGAATTGAAGCTTCACAAGAGCAAATTAATCAGGTATGCAGAAGCTCAGGGACTGGTTTACTACACAAGGGATTTCAATGTCACCATTTGTAGTATTTAATACAGACATTTTGTGTAAAGTTCTATGTGCACAAATATACCTGCATTCAAATATAAACACTTCCCATACACACAACTAAAGGTATGTTTCCAATTAGTAAAAGAATACAATGTAACCATTACATTTTATTAATGAAGAAATGTTTTAAAATTTCTCTACTGAACACACTTCAATATGGAAATTTAAAAGAAAGACTTTTAAACTGAAAAGAAAATTCAATTTTGATTCTGTATTGATTCAGCAAATTGATATTTTCAATGGTTTGTTACTGTTCCTCAGATTAAAAAGTAACCTTTAAATTCTACACATAGGATACTGTGAAAATAAATTATCTAAAATAATTCTCCAAATTCCCAAACACACATTTTCTCCAATTTAAGTTCGTCTGTATCTCTCATCCCTAAGTATTTTTTCCATGTTGCTTATCTCTGATTCTGTTCACCACAATGTAAGCACCCATCTGTAAACGTGGAATGCAAAACTTACCTCTTTTCTGTAAGCTTGTATCATCCACACCCATCCATCCTTACTTAACATCTCCAATTTTATGAGACTAAAATTTGTAGTGTCTGTGGTTTCTCTTGCCTTTAACTTTTAAAATCTCCATGTAGAAATTGGGGATGTGGCTCAACTGGAAGGGCTTGAGCACAGGCAAAGTCATGTATTCAATCCTCAGTATTCCATAAGCCTGGCACAGTAGTGGATGACTATGATCACAACTGTCCCGAGGTACAAGCAAGAGAACCAGGTTGTCCTTGACTGTATAGCTAAGCTACATCTAAGGAAGCTCTCCAAGTCCTGTGCAGTTGCATTGAAAACATCATCACTCTTTTTCTACTTCGCTACTTTCAAAGTATGTAAATCACAAACAAAATCTGATAACTGAAATATTATTGCTTTTGATTCAGTGATGGATTTTGATTGATATGTCACATATAAAGTCAGAACAGGAACAAAAGGCTCTAACCAAGTTTGCCCCAGCTGATCACACCTTCATTTATTTCTTCAGCTGAAGTGACTGAAGGATGCATGAGTCACATTAGAACAAATCTACGAAGCTATCAAATTTGATACTGACCTGCAGCTTTCTCTCTGAATGTTTACTTCTGTCACTGAAGATTTTGTTTGTTCGAATTTTGAAACAGGGACTCCTTGTCGCCTCAGCTGGTCTGGGACTTATTGTACTGTCCAAGTTGGCCTTGATCTTATAGAGATCTGCCTGCTTATGACCCCCACATGCTGGAATTAAAGGTATGTGCTACCTGCTATGTCCAGTCGTCAGTGAATTACTTAATTTTACCATCTTTCACAATCTTAATAAAACTAAGAACGATTTTTAAATCATCAGACTAAGATTCATTTGCCACAATCTAATTGTAATTTATTTCTGCTGTCTTTCATTGTAATGTAATCAGGATGGAGAAGCCAGGCATTGTTTTCAAGAGCTTTCCTGGTAGCTTCCTTAATTAAAACGTACAAGTGTAGTAATATTTCTGTGCTTTCCACATGGGTGAAACACATGCTACTACCTCTCCATGATAAGTACCTTCTTCCTCCATTTGCTTTATATTCTTCTCACTCTTGGGATCCCTCAGAATCAGAGACACCACTGCTCATCTTTCTTCATGCTGATTTAATCAATCTTGGGGACAATATAGATTTTCTAACTTATGTTTCATACTGTTCAAATATTCATACTACTAAGTCATTGCTAATATTTTTCTAACAGAATCTGTAAGAATAATCAGAATTCTTCAAGCATTCCCACACACCTTAGTTACCTGAGATACTTCTTACAGCATCACACCATCTCAGCACTCTCATCCACAATCTTTCTTTAATAACAATAGCAAATCATGCCACAGCGAGTGGCTTTTATGGAGATTTGTTATCTGACAGCTATGCAGTCAGAAGCCCAAAAGAGAACACAAGGCTATATAACTTTCACAGCTCTAGGGACAGATCTCTTCTATCTTTTAGAGGATTTGGGGATGCCCTGGCTCATGATTCCATGCTAATATAACTTCTGTGTTTACATATTGTAGCCTATGTCTCTCTCTTATAGACCTTGTGAACATGTTTAACCCAGACAGAAAAATCCAGATAAGCTTTGAATTGCAGAGGCCTTAATTTAATCACATTTGTAAAATACATGACAATGTATTTACAAGTTTCTGAGACTATCAAATGTGTATTTAGGGGAAACTCTTATTCTATCTCCCACAAAGACATTTATTTTGTAGAGAATTATTTTAATGATTAACTCCTGAACATTCATATATATTCAATAAAATATGTGTAAATAAATAAATCTATAAGAATGGACATGCATTTAAGAACAATGCTCAGCTAGTGCACTGTGTAGAACTGAATGAATTATTATTCTTCTTTTACTCCTAATTCCAGGATGTTCAAAAGCAATGGAGTGATTTTCAAAAGAGGGAGAAGAAAAGTAGTAAATAGGTGTTACTAAGAGAGAAATAGGAAAATTTGGGTGTTGAAATAGGAAGTGGAGGCATGGTTATACAAGGAACTTTGGGGAAAAAGAGGAAGAAGAAGTTTAAGAGAGGTAGTCACATAGGAGACTGGTATTATCAAGGGAGAAATAGAGAAAATAATGATAGACTAAATAGGGAGGTCTTGCAGAGACGGAGAGAGAAAGGAGAGATAATAATGCCTAACTTGTATAAAATATCAGAGGAAAGCATATTAGTTCAACATTCTACTGAAAAGTACACTTACAATATCTCTACATGAGTTCATGTTTATAGCTGAATTAGTGCTGGACACAATAAAAACAACACTCTCTTTGAGTTGTCAGCAAGGATATTTCAAGAGACTCCCAGAATTACACAGGCTATTGCCATAGGCCTTGATTGCCTCCCAGAACTTGAAGGTAAGACCCTATTGCTGAAGACAAGACATACTTCAAATACTGGACTTGAAGCACTGGAGCTGGAATGAACTGGAAGCCACTTCCCCTAATCAATGTCTAATACTTCAGAGAGCACTATTCACGATGCTAAGGGAGAACATACATTGATGGTTCGACACCAGCTTTAAGGTCTAATAGCAACATCAATGAATGGCACAGCAAACAACATTGGTACAATAGTGGTACTTTTGTCTTCGTGGGATTCAACAGTTACCTAACTGAACTTATTCCACTCAATAAGAGGAAACTCATGTATGGTACTATAAATATAGCTAAGTACACATAGTTGGAGAGGTCACAGATCTTAGAGAAAAACACAAAGCAGTCATTCCTAGAAAAATGTAATTTCTTACTGTGTGCAATATGTTGATATTTACACTTACAGACTTATCTTAGTCACCACTCATCAAAGAAGCTTCTTTTAACATAGACAAGGATTATTATAGAATTCCACAACTGTTCACACAAACATTGTCTGTGAATTGCCCAAGGCTAAGTAGCACAACTACAATGCAACTTCTATGTCTAAGCCTCACAGAACATAGAGCAAATGATAAAGAGGACACTAATATATCTCTCAATTTTCATTAACAAAGCTCCTTCGTGCAGCAGAATACCAGGAACATAAAAGGTTACAAATGACCAATGCATAGAAGGTAAGTTTGCAGAGTGTGGCTCTTTGGACAGGACTCCTGTATTAAACCCCACCCACCCAGGGCTCAGGGACCATTGAGGAAGAGGGGGTAGAAAGATTGTAAGAGCCAGGAGGAGGTGCATAACCATAAGGAAACAGAGTCCTACAAGCTCGAGGGACCTTGCTCATATGAACCTGTAGCAATGGTGACAGAATGCACAAGACACATGCAAATTCAAGGAGACACAACCCCAGTACACAACTGTGGAAATTGGCAAGGAGTCACAAGATTAGTCGAAAAATTATTGGCAGCAGATTATTACTGGGTGATGGATAGCTGATCTTTTTAACAGGAAGGACTTTAGATAGGCTGACTAGACCCCACTGAATGAATGTGCACGGGGGATGGTCTGGGGATACTAACTTGACATGATAGGCCTTAATACAAATGACAGAATTAATGAATTCCAGTGTGTGTGTGATTATGTAGTGTGCAGTGTGGAAGAGGTTACAGGGCTGGTTAAAATTAATTAGGATGCTCTCTATGAAATACACAAAAGCTCAATAAAAATTTTACAAGAATCCTCTTAAAGATTTTAATGACTATTATATGAAATAATGTGGAGTGCTATGCTATAGTCTTGGCTTAGAAAATTTTAGTTCCCAACATCAGTGATTCCCAAATGAAACATAGTTTGCTCGTTCTAATTACAGCAATTGCCAATAGTGCTTTTTCTACACAGCATTTCCCAATTAGCATGGCATTTCTGAAAGAAGTGATGTAGATATTTGTTATCCTTACCTCCAGCCTCCTCTTCTTGCTTATAGTATTAATTTATTTCCACATTGCTGTGAAAAATAATAAAAACAAGGAAGAAAGTGTCACGTCTCACAGTTCAAGGTGAGAAAATCAAGCAGAATGAAATTGAAATACTGAAGAATGCAAGTAGTTGCCCAGCTTCCTTTTTCCATTTGCGTTGTCCAGGATTCTGGTCAGATACCACAGGGGACAGGGCTTCCCAACTCAATAAGCACAGGCAAACTAATCCACCACAGGCATGTCCAGAGGTCCATCTCCCAGATTCTGTCCAGCAGGCAGCACTAACCGATTCTTTTGTTCTCTTTTGGTCTCTTTCACACTCTCTCTCTCTCTCTCTCTCTCTCTCTCTCTCTCCCCTTTTATTAGCTTTTTGACTATATCTTATCGAATACATAATTCTTCAATATCTTGGCTCACTTAGTTTTTTGTTCAGATGTATGCAAAGGCAAAAATGTCTCCATTTTGTTCTAGATGACTTTCATTTTACCCTGTCTTTTGCCCAGCAATTCCTACCATCCATGACGATCACACTTGGAGGTTAAGGGGTTATGTAGTTTCTACAACCCTGGGAAACATCCAACTAGCCAGTTATCATGTCGAGGTAGCACCCAGGTATTTCTGCATCTCCATGGCACCCCATTATCTCTGCAATTCTGAGAAATTTGTTTTCCTAACTGAAATGTTTTAACTGAAAAACTTTTTTTTTAAACTGACATGTCCCTGTTCTGATGCAACTATGATGATCTAGTGTAACTATGTTTATTGTTTTTGCCCCTGGCATAATGTTATTATAGTTTTAGGCTTCATAAATCCCACTCTGCCTCCCCTTTGGATGAAAAATTCTTCTGGCCATTATACCTTCTTGACCTCAGGATATTAAGAAATTACTCCTAATTCAACCAAAAACTGTGTGGAATTTCTCTGAGGTAATTGTACATTTGGGAGCCCCATCAATATAGTTGCCACAAAGGGGCTCAGTCTTACTCTGAATCTCCCTGGCTCAGTGAATTACTGCAGGGGAGGTTCACCCCAAGACACTCCAGGGCCCATGACTCACATCAAGGTGGGATAGTTCTGAAATGAACACTGTGTGACCCCCAAACCAAAACTCACTGAGTCCTTGTGGGTTTCCTGGGAGATAAATTATTCTATTCTTAGTCTAGTGCTCCATTCTTGTCTGGCCCTTCTGTTCTTTAATAGTGAAAGTGTGATCTTCATGAAGACCCTTGCATGAACTTTCTCAATAGTCAAGATGTTGAAAAATTTGATGAACCATTGGAAACTCATTACTCATCTCTGTTCATGGCATTGAACATGGTGTGAGATGAAATCTACATATTTAAATGTAATAAGTATGGGATCAATTCTGCATTGTGTCAAAATAATTGTATGTAAATTTCTATAATTTTTGAATTCCTTCTACATAATCTTTCAGGAAAACTTGTTTTATTTCTTTAAAAATATTATTTTTCTGTATTTTAAGTTTAAATGTGTTGGGCTTCACTGGTTCTGAAACTTTTTCATTTTTGATAAATACTTTTATAATTATTAACAGCTTCCTTACCATTTGATGAACATTTTTCTTCATTTGCACACGTGGTTTGATTTGTTGGAAGAATATTTAAAGAGCATGAAAGAGAATGAAGAACTCTGAAGGCAGCTGAGGTTTACGATAAAAACTTTTCTCAGAACATCTGTGAATTGTTGATTTTAACTGGGCTACAGCTGGAACAGGCTGTGAAGGGAGGGAGGAGACTGGAATAGCCACATAAGCATACATTAAGATTGCTTGGACTTTCCTCTTGCCAGATGAAATCTATCATAATCATGAAGGCATCATATTGCATAAGTTCACTCTTACTCTCTTCTCCTACCTTTCATTTGTGTCTGTTGTCAAGATCAGGTCAGGGAAACTTTTCAATGCTTGGTCATATTTAACTGGGCAACTCTTTTCAAGGTGTTATCACTTTATTGTTGACATTATCCTAAATAGAGCTAATGAGTAAGAAATTGCAGGATTTAGGCAAGAAATTTATAGTGTTCATGAAGGCAGAACAAATGAGAGAGAGAGAGAGAGAGAGAGAGAGAGGCCAAGCACATGCTAAAGTGTCAGTAATTATAAACTAATATTTTACAAGCACATGCAATTTTATTTTTAGAAAAGTATGGTTTGTCCTATCACTAAAAAGTACTCCCAAGTAGAGTCTCTATAACAACTAAAAATATAAGCCCAAAAATCCAGAGAAAAAGACTACAGAGAACTAGTTTCCAGAGAACCTTCTGGAAAATATCTCTAAATATGCTATATGGTCATAAATAGTTTTGAGGTAAAGGAAGCAGTGAAAGAGAGTCAAGCATTATTTCCTAAGAATTCCAAACTTCTACAGGTGACTTCTCAAGTTTTATAACTCTCTTCTAAAAATTCTCTTAATTTTTATTTCTTAACAGAGCTTGGATCATTAAATCACCATTGGGTGCTAAGATTTCTTTCTAAAAATTAGAGTGAAAATCAGTGGGTTTTAGACTTGGTGAAGAAACAGTGTTGAATTCAAAGAGCATTCAGTGCTCTCTCAGTACTATAGAACTAGTACTGACATTTTCAACCAGAGAAGAAATTTTGATTTCTTATACATGAACAAGAAGACTTTTCATAAATCATAATTTATTTTTATATGAGACATATTCCACATGTAGTGTGCTTTCCTTTCACTTGATTGTCTATGCTGTATGTCACACGCTAAGCATAGGGCTAAAAGAAGATTTACTCAATGCTTTTTAAATTAAGATTAATGTCTAATTACCCCCAAATATTTTATACTTATTACATAGTTATTATATATCCATCCATGTATCTATTTTTCTATATATCATCTCTCTACCATCTATTATCTATATATCTCTCCATCATCTATCTATCTATCTATCATCTATCTATATCAATCATGTCATATATTTTCTATCAGTCATATACTTGTCATCTATCTCTAGCTATCTATCATCTATCTAACTTTCTCTGTATCCATGTATTATCTGTATATCATTCATTCTATAAAGTAGTAATTTATGATAACATAAAATCTTCCAGAATTTGGTCCAGTGAGATGGCTCTGCAAGGCAAAAGTCACCTGTTGCTGAGCCTAAAGACCTGAGTTCAATCCCTACGAACAACACAGTGGAGGGAGACAGCTAGTCATGAAAGTTGCTTTCTGACCTACATATTCATGCTATGGCATGTGCAAGCTCCTGTGCTACACACACACACACACACACACACACACACACACACACACACACACACAAATGCAAGGAATAAATAGATGAATAATTCAATAAAAATGTTTTTTTTTAATCTTTGATAACTAAGCAAACAGAGAAAGCTTCTCAGAAGTCTATAATACACAAACAGAAAAGACTCATTTGAAATGTTTTTTAGATAACAGTCTTTTATTGTTTATTATTTTTATTGTCCATTCTATTATGGTTTATTGCAGATATTTCACACACTCTGTTTAAGTAAAACATTTACAAGACTAATTAATTCTACATGAACTAATTAATGTTTAAGATTTCATCTACTTCATTTAATGATATCACAATTATTTTACTATAGCATAGGTTTTTTTAAAACAAGAGTAGGCATTCCTTTGGTGGAATGAATGGCAGATGGCATTGTGCCAGGTAATAATGCACAGCTGGGAAAGTGAATGAAACACAGAATCATTTGGCTTGCTCTCTAGAGCACTTAATTGTTTGAGTTTCCCTAACAGGTACATGAAATCATGAACCTTGTTAGAGTCACTTTATTGAAAATATTCGTAGGACTCAGAAATCAATACTAGCCAAATCCCTATCAAGTCATCCCATAGTGAAAATAAAAGACATTTCTACTAAAATATCATGTCAGAAAGCTAATTATTACCTTGGTACAAGGAATGTCTATCTCAGCCCATTTTACTTTGCTCAACAGAACATCTAAAACTTGATAATTTATAAAGAACAAGAAACTTACTTCTTGGAGTTCTTGGTGCTGATAAATGCAATATCCAGGCACCAATTGGTTAGTGCTTAATCTCTATTCTTCCAGCATGGCATCATGTGTCCTCCAGAGGGAATAAAACTGTGTCCTAATATACCACTTAATCTTGGAAGAGCATTCAAGAACAGCATTAATCTATTCACGAAGGCAGAGATCGCATGAGCAAAACATGCCCCTTGTACTACGCTACACCTGACATTGTTGCTTTGTAAATAAAATTTTCAGTATATAAATATTGAATTTAACGCTAGAGAAATTTGAGCAACAAAATAAAGTCGTATAGGATTAAATCCACAATACAACATTCAAACCATAGCAGCAGAAAAAAAACAAAAAAGTATATTTAGACAACCATAAAATATTTCGGTATTATCTGTTAATACCTTAATGCTTCTCAGAAACTCTATGTTGTATAAGATCTGAGGCAGATGTTACAAAATAGACATTAAATTTCCTGGAAATAAAGTGAAAAGAAATCTGAAATCTGGAAGGGTCACAGGTAAGAGATAATACAGAAAATAATCATTGAGAGAAAATATGGCTAAGATGTTGATATGAAAATATGAGAACATACATAGTAGAAAGTCAGTATGTGAAAAAAGAGAAATATACATTGGAAAAATTGCAGCTGGACTCAGACACTCCAGGACAATTATCTATCTTTGTGTGACAAATAAATCAAATCTGAAGTGTGCCAGAACAAAACAAGTCCCCTAAGCAATTTCAGAAGTTAAGTTTACCTAAAACCAAAAAAAAATATTATTTATATGTGCTCTACTGTAGTTATCAAAACATTTTCAGGGTGTAAGGGGTTAAAAAATACAAAACTACTTATCATATAAGTGGAGCTCAGTGCTAAGTAAAAGGCTCTGGTATCATAATACAGTTTTCTCAGTATAGAATGAGAAACAGAGATAAAGAATGTAAAATCATTAGATGATATTTGTGGTACTAGATTGTAGCTCAAGACATCAATGCAAACTCAAGATTATGATACACATACACATCTAAATTTACATAAAATGTGTGTGTTGAGATGTAAATAGGCAAGTGTATTCACAGACATTTGTGAATAGTTTGGAATATGCAAATAAATCTTATGCACAGTCATGTGAGTTGGTGGAAAAGCAGTGATGTTTCAGTAGCAATGAGCTACTGTGTACAGTTCTCATGAGAGGAAACAGCTCCACAGAGATTAGTTGATTTTAATTCTGGAGTAGAGGATATGTAAAATAAGACTGTAATAACTTCTGCTAGAGAGTTACACACACACACACACACACATACACACACACTGCTGTTTGGGTATTCAAAGAAATTTATCAGGCCATCCATGAATCTCTCTTACAGCTTCAGAGCTTACTTTGGCTACGTCATTATCCTATTTTCATTACTCATATTAGGGCCCACACACCTCTGCCTGGCCCACTGAGCCAGGGTAATGCCTTAGCAGATGAATTAATCCGGTCTGCTTCTCCCTGCACTGTGTTTGCTTTGACAGCCCTTCCTGAGGAGCCCTTGGCTAGGGTACAGTCCCTGCATGCACGCTTTCATTTGAATGCTGGTTCGTTAAGATTTCATACCAACATAACTAAAGAGCAGGCAACTCACATTGTTAAAAGCTGTCCCACTTGTGTAGATTTCCTCCCTGTCATGCCTTCGGGTGTGAATCCTCGTGGCCTTTTGCCCAATCATATATGGCAAATGGATGTTACTCATGTCCCCTCATTTGGCAAGCTACAATATGTTCATGTTGTGATAGACACTGATTCATCCATGATGTTTGCATCAGCACGCTCTGGGGAAAAAGTTAGAGATGTTAAAGTTCATTACTTGCAAGCACTTGCCTATATGGGGGTTCCTAAAACAATTAAGACTGATAATGGCCCTGCCTATACTAGCTCTGGCTTTGCACAATTTGCTGCCTCCTTTGATATATCTTTAAAAACTTGAATTCCTTATAATCCCCAGGGCCAGGCCATTATTGACTGAAGCCACCATACCCTGGAAACTTCTCTCAGTAAGCTTAAAGCAGGAGACTTCAAGGGAGAGATGCTTATACCTCACTCTTCCCTTGCTCTTGTGCTTTATGTTCTCAACTTCCTGACTGTTAATGATTCTGGATTGAGCCCCGCTGACAGACATTGGTGGGTCCCAAAGGACAAAAATACCCTCGTAAAATGGAAAGATGTCCTGACAGGACAATGGAGAGGGCCTGATCCTGTGCTCGTTTGGGCCCGGGAATCAGTCTGTGTCTTTCCTTCAGATTCTGAATCCCCCTTATGGGTGCCTGAACGTCTTGTTCGTGTCTCCACACCCTCTCCTTCTACCGATTGAGAGCAACTGTTATTCTTTTCCAGTACTATTCTTAATATGATGATTTTGGCTATTAAAAAAATTTTTTTTGGTTATGAATTAATGCTCCTTGACCCAGGGGAACTAGTTTCCCCTGAGGTATTTTATTTTAATATTTTTCAGAAAATTTTGAAGAATGATGCCTGGCGATTGTCAGTGTTGGACTCTTCTACTCGAAGGCTTCCAGTTTGGCTGACCCCTCACCCCACCAAGTTCAAAATCTCACCTGGATCATCAGCAATACTTCTGTGATAAAACCATCAATTAAACCTCTGGCAACCATCCCCTTAACACTTGGTTCCCCACACTTCAATTTGACCTTTGCTCCTTAGCAGATGGAGCTTGGGATCAATACTTTTATAGCCCCACTGCAATGATTTATGGGTGTAATACTGAGTTTACTCGTAGCCAAACTAGAAGCCATTATTTCTATGTTTGCCCCAGCAATGCCAATTCTATAGAACATAAACTAAAATGTGGAGGTCCGTCTGCCTTTTTTTGTGCCTCTTGGGATTGTGTATCCACCAGATACATTTCTTGGATGGCTCCAGTTTCTACCAATTTAATTACAGTAAGTAAGGCTCTGGACTCCCATAGTCCATGTGAACAGGATTGCAACCCTGTGACTATATTTTACTACCCAAGGTCGAAATCCGGCCAATAATGGGCTTACCTGGGGCTTGAGACTTTATGTTTGGAGTATTGACCCCAGGGTACTTTTTACTGTTCTCCTCCATGTGGGTCTGACCTGATTTACTACTCTACACCTTGTCTCTTCTCGGCCCAATCCTTCTCCTTCTCTCTCTACATCACCTTCTTTTATCCTCAACTCTACGCCTTTTCCCTCCTTACCTCCTTCTCTTAGACCTTTTGGCCTACTTGATGCCACCTTTTCAGTTCTTAATGCAACCAACCCTAATCTTACTACACAGTGTTGGTTTTGCCTGGATTCCAGACTCCCCTTTTATGATGAGTTAGCTGTGAATGCCACTTATTTCTTTACCTCTTCCTCAAGCTCCATTGCTTGCAGAATTTTTCCCCCTACGAGCCTCCATGGTCTTTTGTTTACCCAAATTTATGGCTCAGGGCTTTGTCTGGTTTCTATTGGAACTTCTGTTACTAACTCATATAGTCACCTTTGTAATTCCACCTATTCTGTTGCGTTTAATGCTTCCTTTCCCTATCTTGTTACGCCCAATTCCACCTGGTGGGCCTGCACCTCAGGAGTAACACCCTGCCTTCATTCCCTTGTCCTTAATCATACTCAAGACTTTTGTGTTCTAGTTCAATTGGTGCCTCACCTGTTTTATTGATCTGATCTCGAGGTTGAGGCTGGGCTTACCCTTGGGCATCACTTCAAGTGAGCCCTAGGCATAGCCACTGTCGTTCTGACTTCTCTTTTGGGCGTTGGCACAGTTGCCACCACTGGAGTCGGAACTTCAGTCCTGATTCTTCAAGACCAGAATTATCGAGCCCTCCAACAAGCAACTGACCTAGATATCAACTCTATGGAAGGCACCATCCATCGCCTCGAGGAGTCCCTCTCCTCTTTGGCTGAGGTGGCCCTCCAAAGTCGGCGAGGTCTTGACTTGCTCTTGATGGAAAAAAGTATTATGTGTGGCCTTAGGAGAACAGTGCTGCCTTTATGTGAACCATCCTGGAGTAATCAGACAGTCCTTAGATGAAATCAGACGGAGGTTACAGGACTTAGAAAAAGGAAAAGTTTCCAATCAAAGCTGCTATGAGTCACTCTTTTTAAGATCCCACTGGCTCACTTCCCTACTTTCAGTAATAGCAGGACCGTTTTTTATTTTTGTCCTTATTATTACTTGTGGCCCTTGCATTTTTAATCGCCTGATGAGTTTTATTAGAGCTCGTTTGACATCTATACAGTTGATGATACTTAGAACCCAACAGGGCTAAAAATTTTAAGGAGGAATGTTTATTGTGGCTTTCTTTTTGTTATTAACCTTTTATATTTTTCAGCATAAGAATAAGCCTTTGCTACATTACTGGAATGATCACCACGATGCCTGATTCCCCTGGATTTGCCCCTATATTCCCTTCCTTTATGTGTTCAGAGTTTTTTCCTAAGAATGCTGGGTTGTGACTGGTTAGCCTCTGGTTCAGTTGCATGGCCTCTGGTCATTTGCGTGGCCTCTCAGTCCTAAGCTCATCACACTGAATTACAACTGCCTGAATTCGCTGACCTATGTGAAATGAGTAGCCAGAGACGGGTAAACACAAGGGGGTGTCCGCCGACCTAAGACAGGGAATCAGCCTCTATGGCCAGACGTTGTGGCTGGATTTCCAATGACGGGTAAGATGGGTAACATCCTTGATAACCTAAGACAGGCTCTCATTTACTAAAGAAAAAAGGGGACATGTAGGGCCTCTGGCCTCCCTACGTGTCTTTTTCCCTGCTAGCTCCCTGATCAGGAACTAGCTTCAGCATGTCAGCTGCAGTTCCTATGAGAACAACTTCTGCAGTTTCTATAAGAACAGCTTGACCTGAACAACTCGACCTTTAGAGGCATAACCACAGACTTTTAGATGCCAAACCTAATTGTTCTGAACCAGGTACTGTCAAACACCAAGACATTCCTTAGAAACCTTAACTTTTTACCCCCTACCAATTTCCCCTGGAATTTCTGCTATTAATCACTTGCATCTGCTGGGTATATATGTGTGTATCCTGCTTGAGTAAATCGGAAGCTTCTCCACCATTTTTGGTGTGTGTGTCTTGTGTATGTCTTAATTTCTCAGGCCCTCGCTGGATAGACTCGGATGCTATCATAGCACAGGCTGTTACAAAATTCCGCATGTCCAAACTTACGTGAACAAATTTTTAAATAAATATATCACCAAGAATAGATATGCATCTCATTGACAAATGTTACAAGGAATTTATCTAGACACTTACTTTTTATCAGTGAGGTCAAACTTTTGAGTCCATAAAAGGTCTGCATGATTTACTCCTTCCAAAAACAGGAGAAGGAAAATGAAGAGAATCTCAAATTCTTATTTATAGGAACACTGGCAAATTTTACATTATTGCTGAAGCTTGATAGTACAGTTTTGTCAGTAAATAATATTCAAAAATTATAGCAAACATATCGAATTAAATAATCAACAGCTATTGAATTGGACTTAAAGCCTTCCCAAAAGGAGGGAACTGAAGAGTACCACTGTAAAGATAGTCAAATACACAGAACTGGGAGGTCATAGATTATACAGAAAACCCTTTCTTGGTCATAGCTCTAGACAAATTAAATATCTTACTGCATGCTAAATATGGATTATTATAATTACAGACAAATATACTGTATACCATTCATCAAAGATGATTCTTTTTGCAGCAGATGGAGCATATTACAGAGTTTCACAACTGGTCACACGCAGAGAATATGTGTCTGAAAATGTCTAGCCCTAAATGACACATCTAGAGTGAAACCTTTACCCTTAAGTTCCATACAGCATAGTGGAACAAGGGGGGGGGAGCAGAATGCTTAATGCATCCCTCAACTCTCACCACTGTATGTTCCTCAGACCACTGAGTGAGGCGCACACAGAAGGCCACCGCTGGCCAGATTTTACAGAGTAAGAGATTGCAGAGTGTGTAGCCTTGGATAGGACTCCTATATTAAACCTCACCCAACCATGGCTCAAGGACTACTGCAGAGGAGGGGGTAGAAAGATTGTAAGAGCCAGCATTAGTACATGAACATAAAGAAATGGAGACGTTCATGCCACCGCAACCCTGCTCATATGAACTTTCAACAATGGGGATAATATGCACAAAATCCGTGGCAATTCAATCAGAGAAAAACCCAACACAGAATGTGCAGAATGGGCAATAGACCCCAAACTTAGCCAAAAAAAAAATATTAGCAACTGATTACTGCTGGGTGAGAAAGAATAGATTTTCTTTAAGTGAGTGACTCTATAGACTGACTAAGCTGCAGTGTATGAACTTGCATTGAGAAACACCTGGGTAGAAATGCTAGACTATACACAGTAGGATTTGACATATATGACAAAAATGAATGAAGTCCAGTAGAGGGGGTGGGAAGTTAGGGATGATGGAAAGGGGACTATATTTGACATATATATATATGTGTGTGTGTGTGTGTGTGTGTGTGTGTGCAATATATATTGCACAAAAACTCAATATAAAATATTTTTAAAGAATTTATATTATAAAATATAATTACATATTTTTAGTTTGAGAATTATATCCATTAGGTTATTACAATGCTTTCTAAATGTCTTTTTTCACTTCCCCGACTGGGATTTTTTACCTCTAGAAGTTCAATTAGGACATAGGTAAGGGCATTCTGGGGCTGCAGAAAAGTAAGATAAAAATAAGGGAGTGCTCTTGTTGCTTGGTAATGGGAAAGGTTCATCACCAAGCTTGGATGCCCAGGGTCATGTGTGAAGACCACAACTGACACTCAGGGGATCCGCCACCCTCTTCTGTTCTGAGTGGGCATTGCATGACACAGGTGCATTATCTATGTGCAGGCATTACACTCATATACATAAAGCAAGAATACATAAATAAATAAATGATTTAGATTAGAGTGTCTCCAAAGACAGTCAACCTCCAATATTATATAACTGTATTAACAGCAGTGGACTCAGGGCAACTCAGCCACAGTAGGGGCATGGAGTCCCCAGAAAAGAAGCAAAGGCTGTTACTGTTCAATGTTTTCCTATTCATGCACTTCTTCATATTTTGTGTAGCCTTCACCTTGGATACTATCAGCCTAGAGATCATTACTGCTTATCTGTAGATCTGTGGTGTCTTATAGGCTGCATCATTTTCTGATGCCTAAACATTTTCCAGAGAATCACTTACAGGAATGTGGAATGTTTGCAGTGTTTATTGAACAGTCTAAGTTGTTCATTTCCTTTTATCATCATTTAACCCTTAGTTCCTATAAGGACAGAATGCAAAATGCATGTATGATGTGTGTGTGTGTGTGTGTGCGTGTGTGTGTGTGTATGTGCAGTTGATATGGAATATGATTCTTCCTATATGCACTGTTCGAACTAGAGAATTGGAGAGGTATTCTTTCCCAATAAGAGGGACTCTGAGAAAAACCAGAGACTATTGTTAATCTTTTTTGATAGCCTTTGTGCCTGTCAGCATTCAAAAACCCAAGACTACTAAGCATGCAAAAATGAAAGAGACAAGGGCTTCACTAGAAGGTGAAGTGCAACTGTTCCTTTATATAACTTGAATATGGATATTCCACATTGCAGTCACACATCATGGCATAAAAGAAAGTGGTGGGTTACTTTCTTTTAATTACTAGAAATGAATCAATCAATCAATCAATAAGGCTACTCAAAGAGTCAAACGACAATATAAAGCTACGTAAAAGTGGACAGATTTGTTCTCCTCTCCATATAGTTTTTCAGGATCTCTGGAAGAGATCTCTCTTACTCTCTGACATCCAGTTGTGGCTCTCCTTAAGGGGCATATGTATAAGAAGGTAGGAGGACTTCTTATTCCCCAGCATCATGTCCACCATGTTTTGCTCCCCGGTGATTGCTTTCCTTTCCTCATCAAGGAAGCAATCTCTGTCCAGTAAAGAGTAGTAGGTCAGGTTCTTACTGTTCTAATACTCTTGATGGTACCCTTGATGTGTTAGCTAGGGCAAGAACCTCCTACACAGAGCAGCAGAGCAAGAATGTTCTTAGCTAAAACAGTTTTAATAATTAAATGTCCGTAACCTAGAACTGGGGTTCCCTCTCTCTCTTTCTCTCTCTCTCTCTCTCTCTCTCTCTCTCTCTCTCTCTCTCTCTCTCTCTCCTCTTTCTGTCTATTTGCTCTTTGTGGATACAAGAAACAGCTCATACCATAAAGATGGTAGGAGTTAATTTATTCTGAAGTTTACCATTGTTCAGGAAATAGATATTTAAGTTACCTCAAATTCCATGTTTCAATATGGTAACCATTTCAATAAGTTTTTCATAATAATAGAAGAAATTAAGGCATATATCAAGATTTAAAAATCAAATGTATCAGTGGAAACATCAGGCAGAGGGCTATAGTAAAGCAGTGAAAGTTCTCCTGTAGACCTCTGATACTATATGGTGGCCTTCTTGGCTTTTGCATTGCTAAAACCTAGAGATCTGTTCATATATCTCAAAGGTTTACTGAATCATCTCAAGGATGCTTCAAGAGAGAAGTAAATAGCTACTCAGGCAGCCAAAATGCACAGGTTAATTTGTCTCTGAACCTGCAACATTTCACTCTCTGACATCATGAAAGTTCTAAGCAGATAATCAGCCTTGGTGGTCACAATGTCTTTCCAGGAACCTTTATTCACATACTTTTCAACATTATTGGGAAAAAATTGAGCTCCTTAAATATGAAGTCACTTCCTTGCATTAGTAAAATGCATCTCTATCTAGGATGGTGGATTAAATCCTCCTTTTCTCTACGTTTCTGGTGAAGGCAGCAAACTTTCACTCCAGATCTCTGAATTTCAACACATTTTTATGTTTATTGTAATTGTGAACAAAGGATTTTGGAGGTAAAGTTCTTTAGTCTCCTTTGAAGATTTTTAATTGTCTTTAAATCTTATCAGAATCGTCTATGTCTTTGGGATAACAACACAAAAAATTTACCTCAGATAGCTGAAGACATCTCTGGGAGCAGTTGTGCTGGCCAACTCAGAATTAGCTGCATAAGGAAAGAGCCTGTGGATTTTTTTCCCCTCTATACTTATGAGCTTACTGTTCTATATGACTTGTATGACAATAAACTTTTATGTGTTATTTTAATTCTTGATTGATATAACTGTATATATTTGCAGTATAGAATGTAATGTTTATATATATGTATATATATATGTGCATAAATTATATAATATTAAAAGCAGAGGAGGTGTTGGAAAGATGATGGATGGTTCAATGATTAAGAGCAGAAGACCTGGGTTTAGGTCCCAGCACTCACATGGTGTTTACCATCTGTAATATCAGTCACATGGGAATTCAACTCCCTCTTCTGAACTCTGTGGGCATGACACAGGAGCACTTTCATATATGCAAGCAATACACTCACACACATACACACACACACACACACACACACACACACAAACATTGTTGCTTAGATTATTTGGAAACTATTATCTGTTTTAAAATATGCAATACAGTATTGTTAAGTACAGTCACCCTACTGTGCTATGTAAGCTGGAACTCATCCATTCCACATAGCTGTATTGCTGGCATATCTGGTGGAGTTCAGAGAGACAGTGAAGCTATGTACACTCCTGATAATTATTTCTCATGTGTCTTTCATTCCTGCAGGATCTCAAACCCAAGATATATGAAAATGTTCTCAAGGTCATATTAGCATCTTATTGCTTACCCCAACATACTACAATGGGGTCCTATCCAAATTTTATTTTTGTGGATAATGATAAGAATATAGAGGATGTAAAAATCAGTGTATTGAGTCCAGTGTGCTTTAATTACACATAAGTATTCTGCAGAAAAGGTGGGGTATTCATGAGGAGTATGAACCACAGAGTTCAGGGAGGAAGAATTTGCGGCTAACGCCTCCGGCCAGCAGAGGAAGAAAGCACGCGATCACGAGGAGTCTTCCAGCATCACACTTTATTGGAGAGCTCTTGATTAACAGATGGGCGATGATGGCGAGGGGCAAGGGGCGAGCCTGTGCTGCGGCTTTTATAGTTTGAAGGGCAACATAGTACCTCAGGATTGGCTGCAATTCGCACGACCTAAGCAAAATGCCACGGGATTAGCTAGGGACAATTCAAACCCACATGCATGCGCACTCTCGGGATAGGGTTCGCGCCAAGCATGGAGTTGTTTACCTCACGCTGCTGCTGAAGCCGGAGCCATCTTGTAATGGCGTTTGACCGCTCCCTGCAAGAATTCAACTCATATAATTTCTATATGTATCCTATAATTCACTTTCAATGAAATGGGCTGACCACTTGATGGATTATAAATATGTTTATTAATACATTTGACAAATGGATTGAGCAGTGATGGAATAGTCAGCTTGATCCAGTATAGAGAGTGAAGATTATGAATGTTTATCTGTGTGTTGGAGAAAGAAGGGAAGGGTACTGTATATGTCAGAAGGAGAATTAATAAAATTATACATGGAGGGAGGGAGTCTGTAGGATTTTGATACCTCTATACTTTCATGTCTTTGAAGCATACTACTTATAAAATTTAAATGGAAAGACACACTTTCCTTAACCTATGTGTTACACAGTATGATAAATATGTTAACATATTTAGACTATATTCTAAGTCACAAAAGCTTTGAAAGAAGACAATGGGATTTTTGTTTTTGAATTCTTGCTTTGACTAGCAATGATTTACCCCCACGGTGAATTAAGTAGAGAATGCCTAAGTGGAAAGAATTCCCTTTAGAAGTAGATAATCAGTAAAAGTGAGTCTGGAGTTATTTGCCATGTGGCTTTATAATAATCAGAGGCAAACTGTGTTGAACTAACTGTGTGCAAGAAGAGAAAGCCACTTTCATAGCTCTCGTGTTTTTATGATTAGGGCTTTTGTAAGGTGGAGCCTTAGATGTAGCCACCACCTATGTTCTCATCTTCATCTCTCACTTTCAGCAGAGATTAGAAGTAAATTAAATAGCCACATCATTTCTTATGTGCTCAGAATTAAGGGGGTAATGTCTGTTTTTGTGACCAAAGGACCCAAAATAAGAAGCATTAAAAATAGGCCGCATAAATTTTAAAATGGCCATGATATGATTTAGGAATCAATCCATCTGTTCAAGGGAAATACACAACTTTGATAAAGAGAAATTACTGAAAAAGAATTAATGAGTGTACTTTCTTGGTTGTATTTAGATATTTTACAAAAAAAACTTTAATTTTTAAATTTCTGGGCATGAAACCAAAGTCTTTACATATGTCAGGCATATGCTCTATCATGGAGCTACATCCACAAACAAAGAAAAATTTAATTTCTTGCATGTGGGGATACAGTTGAACTGTCAAACATGCCCTTCCAATAAAAGGCCCATTTTGGACTGTTCACCTAGGATATGGATGTTAAGGGCCAGACTCTGTGAAGAAAATAATGTATGCTGGGCATGTAACAGAAAGACAGAAACTGGAGCAAATTGTCAGTCAATCATCATTTGCCTGGTCTGTAAGATTGCAAGAACTGTGGCTGTTTATGTAGATAATCCCTAGCACCTATTGTGTTTTGAATGTGAGCTGTCCTCCATAATCTCACGTGTTTGAACACTTGGCATCCCGGGCTGGTGACTCTGATATAGAAGTTTGTAAATTCTATAGAAGGAAAAGCCTCATCTGCAGAAGTCAGTCAGGGAGGCAGGCACTGATGTTTTATAACCTCATCCTACTTCTTGTTTGCTCTTTGATTCATGTTCTCCTGAAATGAGAGAAGGTAAAGGTACCCAGTTGCACATTTCATACCTGAGACAGTGGATCTGCCCAGGGAGGTGCCTTGTCTTGACGTTTCCCTTAAGCAAAGACAAAATAAGCTCTTCCTCACTTAAATTGCTTTCTGTCTGGCAAATGGTCAAAGAAACCTGAAAAATAGCTGTTTCCCAAATTGTGTTCACTTTCTTCTCTCCCTTGG
This sequence comes from Eospalax fontanierii, assembly GCA_035773235.1. NCBI lineage: Eukaryota > Metazoa > Chordata > Mammalia > Rodentia > Spalacidae > Eospalax > Eospalax fontanierii. Next base: position 43,337,938 of record CM069547.1, on the reverse strand, counting down.
GAAGCACCCAGGAATTTCATCCAGTTTTCAGTAAAAATTTATGAAGTATGGGCTAGAGACATTGCTCAGTGGTTAAGAGCACTGACTGCACTTACAGAGGGCCAGGGTTCAAATCCCAGTGCTCACATTATGGCTAACAACCATCCATAACTCCTGTTCCAGGGTATCCTACGTCCTCCTATGACCTTCACAACAATGCATGATACAGTTGTACCTACATACATGACAGTACTCATACACATAAAATCAAAATAATAATAAAATGTTTTAAAAGTTCTGAAGAAAGATGAACCCATGCTGATTAAGAAATTACTATAGTTTTAGTTCAAAATAAGATTAACAGAAACATTTAATTCAAAGTATCAGAACCACTGATTGGGCAATTTCTCAGAACATAACAAAGAAACAATATTAATTTTGTGTGCAGAGATAGTTCCTTAATTCCTTCAAACTACACAATATAAACAACTGTTACTTCAGGTAGGTAAACTTGTTTTGAAACCCCACATAAGAATCAAGTGGAATCCAAATATAGTTAGTTCTACAGAGAATTGGATTTTGTGTAGTGGAACTCAGGCAATTTAGTTACTAACAACAGCTTTAATGAGGCAGATATGAAATCAGAAATTGATAATAAGATCTTTAGCAGTGACAATGGAGGACATCAGGTCATCATTTTCAAACTGCCATTCTTACATTTTCAAACAATTTTTAGGTCTATATAATCTGCTTAGATTAGAAATTTAGTAAGTATAATCATTGACTTTATTTTTATTCATTTTATAGTTTTACAAGGCTACTCTAAGTTATTGCAAGCTAGATTAAAGAAAATCATGTGAGGAAATAAAGATATTACAAATTCTAAGAATAGAAGTTTCAAAAAATAAGATGCTATTTATTGTATCTCTTTACCAAACATAAAAGTAAAGAAATGAGGGACTGAAAAAATGACTCAGTGATTACGAGCATGTTCTGCTCCTGCAGAAAAACCACAGTTTAGTTCCCAGCACCTAATGAAGGAAACTCCAGGTGTTCTGATTCTATCTTGCATTGTATAGTACCTGTTCTCAGATGCACATCATCATTTGTTAAAATAAAAATAATTTTGAAAGGAAAAGAAAATAGACATACCAAAAGACAAAGAAGACAATGAAATAGAACAAAGTATTTGAGTATTTGATACTCTGTAGACATGTTAGAGCTTGTTTCAGTGAGTTATTGATACTCTGTAGACATGTTAGAGCTCGTTTAGGTGAGTTATGCCTCTAAGCATTTCCACAGAGGTATGAGCATATCAGCACAATGCATAGACAATGCATTTGTCCTATTATCAATATCAGTGTTAGTCCTGCATGATTTGAATTTCTGAAAACTTGAATATATAAAATGTACATCCAGATAAGTGTGGGCAGCAGAGGCAACATATACACTGCTTTTATCTTGACCAGTGCATTTGAGTTTTCTGAGACTAAACCTCCTGAGCATTCAATACTTTGCCATTTATTCCCAGGACATATGTCCATTAACTTTTCTCAAGTTTTGGAAGAAGGGTCTAGACCCAGCCCTAAGAGGAGCTCTAAAGCTGAATCTAATCTACACAGGGAACATCTCCCTCTGCTTCTATAGTGTAGATATAATGTGTCCAGTGGCGTTAAGCTCTTATTCCTATGACTTCCTCAACATGATAGTATTAGAGAGCAAATAGCTATCTAGCTGGGATAGACTATAAATTCTTTAGTTTATCTGTTGAAATTCCCACATTTCCAGTTTCGCTGGTAAATCACCTGATCATAGGACCACCCTTAGAAAGGTGGGTTTAACTTAAGTTATACTAAATAGATGGGTGAAATACTGAATGTGTTAATGAGACAATGAACTCTTCCTAACTGGAATCCTGCCTCTGACTGCAGTTCTTCTGGACCTGGCCACAGACATGTAGCTCTCTGCAAGTCTGCCTGCTTTTCTGAATTCTTCAGAAAAGCATAGTCTTTCCTTCTCTTCTTTATAGCCCTTTTCTACACAGGCTTCTCTAAGGCTTTGGGCTGCCCTAGCATCTTGTATTTTTCTTCTTTTTCTCTAAAGCTTCTTCTCCCAGCCATGTGACTGCCAGTCTGTCATGTGTCTGACCCCCATGCAGGCTCTAAGCCTGCATGACTTTTTGGTGTCTTTTCTTCTCCCTCCATTCTCCTCCTCCTGGCATCTGCTGAGATCCCCAGCTTGTCTGCCTTGAGAATTTTTCTTTAGATTCCAATAAAATTGTCTTAAAGCTTCAAATTGGGTCCATTCTTAAATTCTTTTGTGAATGAGACTAAGAACCCACTAGGGGATGCCCTCTTTCACCCTGTTTCAATAGAATCTTGAAACTTGAGCCAAGCTAATTCTCTATTAAGTTAATTTGTCAGAATATTTTGTCACAGCAGTGGGAATCACAACTAACACATGAGGAAAGGGATCAGTACTTTAACTTCTAATTGAGTCCTTATGTAGTCTAACAGATGTAAAAGTTCACTGTCCTTTTCTTTAGTCAAAAATAAATAACTACCCAACATATAGTACTGCTGATAAATTCAGGGCCATGAATTTAAGCAAGTACTTGTGAAAGAAAATTTCCAGAAAGAAATCCTGCATCCTGAGTTGAATTCCCTGCAGAACTGCCCAAGGATTAACAACACTTCAATGGCTGTGGAGAGTTTGAAATGTTGCAGATCCAGAGCCTATTCCAAGATTATCTGGAGACATCTCTAATCCCATAAATATCCACTCCTTGCTTACCGCTCTTTCTTTATTAACATTCTTATGACTACCTACTAGACAATCAGGTCTCCCCAATCAAAAAATCTAATAATGTCATCAGGCAGCATCTGACACCTATAGTAGAAACCCTCTCGTTTTTCTATGACCTACCTACTGAATATATCCACTAATGTATTTGAAAAGTGCCTTGATTAATGACTTTTCTTTATTCTATTTCTATAAAACTATAATTCAACTGTCATCACTCTGGAATATGGAATTAGGAGTAATCTGAATCTGTATTACTGGGCCATGGTCATTCAAATTTGGCTCCTGAATAAGCTATCTCTTATCCCCTTAAAGGTGAGAGTTATGCTTTGTGTTGACATACTCTACCCTAGAAATTCATCCCAAGCCTTTGATTATTTTTTAGATAGAATCTCATCATACTGCAAAGAGTATCCTTGAACTCACTATGTAGCCCAGGCTGACCTTGGATTTATCATTTTCATGCATCTGCCACCTGAGTGACTTGGATTCAGGTACATTCGGCTGATGTTAACATATTTCAATGATTCTGAAGGGGTCCTAAATGAAAATACACATGTATAACTAATATTTGCAAGTTTTAACCTTTTCATAAACAAGTTATTCTTGAACTAAGGAGATTTCTCATTTGGTAAAATGCTTGCCTTGCACTCACAAGGACCTGAGTTTCATTCACAGAATTTACATAAAAATGCTGGATCTGATGGTGTACACTTATAATTCCTGTGTAGAAAGACAGATGGAACAGGTAGGGAACCAGAGTGACTTCATGTTTTGTAATGGGTCTCCATTTTGTCAATATCTGCATCTGACCTTGTGAGAACTGGAACTCCCGATGAACTTTGCTTGGTATTTTCATACAACAAGTACAACTGAATGCCAGGAAGTTGTTGACCATTCTGGGAGAAAAGTTCTAATCCTATGCAAACATCTTGAGTAGATAATTCTTGCTAATGGCCTCATCTGTTTCTGTAAATTGCTTGCATATGCAAATGAAGATAACAATAGTGATCTTCTTTTTTGAATGTTCTGTAATTCCCAGTGACACGGTATAAAACCTTAAAATTTGGAGCATGTAGGTGCTGCTCTCTGAGTACTCATCTGGAGTTCAGGGACGGCCAGGCCATAATAAACTTTTGCCTTGCCTTTCATCTGCTTGGGGTGACCTCTGATTTGCGCCTTAAGACAACAGAGACAGGCAGATCCCTGGGGTTTATCAGTCAGCCAGCATGCTTGCTTGTTGAGTTCCAGGCCAGAAAGAGATCCTACATTAAAAAGATGAACTTTCTAACAAAAAAAGAAAGAAAGAAGAAAGAAATAGAAAGAAAGATAGGAAGACAAAAAAGGGAGACACTAAGACTTGTCATCTGGCTTCCAAATACACACTCATAGAAGCACACACACTAAACTGATTTATTCACCTGCACAGACATAAACATGTTCAAAAGAGAAGTTATACTCAATAAGTATACCCGAATAGGAGTCTTTGAAGGAATATAAAAATAGTTCAGCATACTTACTGATTAATGAAAATCAACAGATGATTCAAACATCAACAAAATAAATATAATAGATGTAGAAAATGTACTTCATCTACTCAAAAACTTTTCATGGGTAAAAGCACCCTGAATAAATTGGTTTTTAAAAGTAGCACACTTCAGTATAATAAAGGCCATTTATGTCATGCAACAGCTAATATTAGCATGAATGATGGAGAGTTGAAAACTTCCTGAGATCTGAACCTAGACAATGGTGGCTACATTTGATAGTTGCATTTGATATATAGCTGGAAATCCTAGCCCACGCAACCTGGCAAGAAAACAGGATAAAGGGCACTCAATCCTCAAATTGGAAAAAAGGACATCAAAAGATCACTGTTGACAAATAATGTGATCTTACAAAGAAAAATCCCTGCCCTCCCACAGCTTCAGGGCTAGATTTCTTTGCTCTTTCATGGGGGCCCAGGCTTTTACAGACTAACAATGCCTGAATCAGGTTTCTGCCTAGCAAGCTTCCAAAATTGTGCTGTGCCTCCTGGCTAGTAGGGGCCCAGCCCTTAGGAGGTGGCCAGAGAGTACATGATTGTCACCTGACTTGGGCCTCTGCAGGAGCTTCTGTGTAGCCAGACTAGAGACAATAAAAAATCAAATGAGAGAATCTGATACCTAGACAAAACGATTTTTTCATACCCAATAAGGACACAGCCAAGGCACATGAATAATACAAACAGAATAGGACTTCAACTCAACAAAGGTAGGCTTGAGTTTCATACCAGAATCACAAACAACAACAACAAAATCCACATGCCAAAATCACAACAAAAAATAACAATACGGAAAACTAGGTAATATGTTCCCACCAAACACCACCAGTTCTATAGAAAAGGTCTGCAATGAGAACCCCCTAGAGAGAACCCAGGACACAGAATTTAAAAGACAGTCATAAACATGATGAGAGAATCCAACAAATTCAAAGAACACACAAACAAAGAGAGAATTTCAAATTCATTCCCAGAAAACTATTTAAAACTAATAAAAATGTAGCCAAGTGCTGGGATATGACATCCGTATACATTTCCTTGATGAAAACATAATTGATGAAAGAGAACACAAAAAGTGGACAAACATGCTATGACATGGATTAAGACAGGTTCATGGCTAAAATGTTCATGGCTACCAACGCAATTCATGGGCAGTAATACATTATTCAAAGAACACAATCCTAAATTTCTCATGAGACTGGAAAAATGAGCAAGCATCAATAGACAAAAATAGCAAAAACAAACTTAAGCCTAAAGAAAAAGGCAGAAGAAGATATGCTACCTGATTTTGAAAGTACTGTGAGGCTGTGCAATCCAAAGAGCTTAGTATTGTCACATAAGCAGGGATTTGAACACATGGAATAGATTGGACAAATCCTCAGATGTTTAGGTTGTGAGTCTGAGCCTTTGTTAGCCATCACTACAGCCCTCAAATGACTTTTGAAACTACTAAAAACATACCTAGGTAAGAGAAAGGGATTTTAATAAATTATACAGGGTAATTAAATATCCATGCTCAGAAGAATGAAGCTAGACCCCTAACATTCATCAGGCACAGGCCAATTAATTCAAAATGGATTAAAGGTTTAAATCTAAATCTTAAAACTATGAAACTACTAGATGTTGATGGGGAAAAATGCTTCAGGTCATTTAATCAGTTAAGTACCACTTTGGAGAAGATTCTCAAACCACAATAAAGACACAAAGACGATAAAAACATGATTTATTTTAGGAAACCATTATCAGAACAAAATAATAGTCTACAGAATAGGAGAAACTTTGAGAACTGTGCAGTTCACAAATGCTTAATATCCAGAATGAAACAACCCAATTAAAAATTCAGACATTAGCTGGGTGATAGTACACATCTTTAATCCCAGCACTAGGAGGGAGAGGCAGGTAGATCCCTGTGAAATCAAGGCCAGCCAAGTTTATGTGTGACTTATAGAGCAGCTGGGGCTATAAAAAGATCTCAAAAAGATCAAACACAGCCAAACAAACAAACAAAAAAGCATGCAAGCAAACAAACATCCCCCCCTAAACAAAACCCGAAAACTAACTAAATAAAAATAGAAATTAAGTCAAAATAGTAAATCAAAACAGACATTCCTAAAAAGAGGATAAATGTGACCAATAGATAGATACAAAATGTTCAGCACTGGGGCTAGGTATTTGACTCATTGGTTAAAAGGACTAGTCCCTCTTCCTGAGGAAAAGAGTTTGCTTCCCAGTAACCAAACTGGATGACTCATAACCACTTCTAACTCTAGCTCTAGGGGATCTGGCACTCCCCTCTGGTTATCTGTAACACCTGCACTCAGGTGCACATACATATACAGACACACAAATACATACATAAAACGTATAAATAAGTCTTAAAAATGATTTAAAATATCACTAAATCATTAGGAAAATTTAATCCAAAACACAATATTAAAATTTTCCACTAATAATAACTGATGTAATAATAATCACATGAGGTAACAAGTGCTAGTAACGATGTAGGAAAATGAAATCCTTTCATTCTGTCAGATATAAGCTTGTATAATAATTATGGGGGAAGCTGTAAGAAGGTTACACAAAAATAGAAATTATAGTGTCATATGTTCCAAAATTCCACTTACAGAATATATAATCAGTTAAGAAAAAAATTAGTTAAATTTTCTTATTTTAAAAGACATGGTTAAAAGAATTCTTATTCAGTTTACCATAGAAAAATACCACTGACTGAATAGTGACTTATAAACAAGACTTATTTCTTATCATTTAGCGATTGAGAAGTTCAATGTAAAGGTCCTTAGATAAGGTGTATGATAAAATCCAGTTTCTGATAGGTGATAACTATTCAATGCATCCTTACAGTGCAGGTGTCACAGTAACACTGAGCATTCCTTTTATGAAGACATTAACTTCATACTTAAAGGCTCACTGAGCTTTCAACGTCATAGACGCCTCATACTTCTTAATACTACTGTATAGTGTAGTCCTGAGCTTTTGATGGGACTGAGTTGGAGGATGCAAATATTTAGACAATAGTAAAGGGGAAAGTTGGAATGAGGGTTTGGGCGAAAGGGGAGAATTCATAAATTTTCATGTTTACTGTAATAGAAATTAAATATTGCAGATAATCTCCAACAGGATTGACAAATGAGATAACAGCTGTGCAGCTAACACTCTTAACACAGTAATACACATAGATACCCACAATCCTACCATGAGCATCAATGAGAGAGCCCTGCCCTGCTTTTCTCAGCAATTCCACCATGCCTCTCTTCCTGCCTTAGGTAACAGATGGGCGCTGAGAATTCAGAGTTGCCTAGTGCTATGAGGAAGATGAGGAAGTCCACTGAAAGAAAATGTTCTTTGAAATGTTGTCATTTAAATGCTCCCTATAAACTGGATACCACAAGAAAGTGATCCTTGTTTATCTGAACTGTACCTATTTTGAAGTGTTTGGTTAAGAATTCCTTACAATCAGTTATAACTCTGAGCATATTACACACTTTGTGATCCTAAGACAGAGACTACAGACCTGTAGTTAAACCAGATTGCCAGGATTTCTACCACAGGCCTATTGTGTCCCAGATTGTCAATTTGGTGGGTTCTTTAATCACATTCTCAATTTTCTCATCTACAAAGTAGGATTATAGTATACATCTATTAACTACTTTACATGTTTTTGCAGCAAAATACCAAATGACTTTAGGGACAAAGGGTTTATTCTGCCCTGTACTTTGAGAGTACAGACCATCATGCAAGGGAGGACATGGTACAGGAACATGAGGCCGGTTGTAGAGAATAGCGAGTGAGGATGGGCTGTAAACCTCTAGGCCTACTTCCAGTTCCTCTCTTCCTCCGGTAAGGCTCTATTTCCTCCAGTCTTCTCAAGGACCATCAACCTCTGGGAATCAAGAATTAATTCAATTATATGAGCCCAAGGGGAGCATTTCACATAGTTAAATTAAATTACTACTACACACTTCCTCGAAACCACCCATCTAGATGCAAATGGTTAGTCTTTGGTATCTCTTTTATACTCTGCATTTAGATCTTCCTTGCATGCAAAAAGGCAACAAAATATTTATAGTAATATGGAATTCATATCAGCTAACTTGAAAGAACATTGACTAAATTTATAATTCATGAACAATAATTTAATAATGTATTTGACTTTTGTAAACCAACCATGAATTAAATATATAATATGCTCCAGAATATTTGAAAATTCTCTATTGGTCATGCTTTTAACTGTTTCATTTAATTGATATTAAAGTGTCTTTAAAATAGTTAACATATTTTTGTAACCTTTAAAACTTAGTGAATATTTTTGTTATATAGATTTTCTCAATGTGGGCTAACCACAAATCAACTACAAAGAGACAATGTGTTAGTGGCTACTTTACTGGATAACACAGTACTGAACTACAGATCATGAGGATCTAGTATGTGTAATACCATTTCAGCACTTTTTTCCATAAAGAACATGTCTTCCATTTCTACTCTTGTCATTCACCACAGTATCCTCAACTTGGCACGAAGGAAGTCAGCATCTAATATTGAGAGTTAACACAAGAGCAGAAAGTTATTTGTAAAGCTAAATAATCTAGAATGATGGATTGACAGGCAGGCTACTCAGGAACTCCCCAGGAGGACAAATCACCCCAGGTTACTTAGGTGAACTTCAGTAGCCTCAGAGAGATAGGGCCAAGGTCCAAGGAGAAGAGAAGGGAAGCAGCTGGCTTGTACCTACTACTCAGCAGGGAAGCCTAGGGGATGAGTGCTGTGGGATTTGTGCAACTCATCCCCAGAGATCAAGTCAGGCACTATCAAGCAGTCTCAGAGGAACACACAGGCAAGGAAAGGAGACTAGGCATTGGAGAGTAGATTCCTACTAGCATCCAGGGAAGTCTGAGCCAATAAGTAATAGAAGAAATTGCAGATGGTCCCAAAGCAGGGGGATGGATGTGGCAGAATTTGGGATGCTCAGCCCAGAGGCCTAGTGAGGCATTTTTACTCTGTTTTACTTCAAGATATTGTCATTGGTAGTTCCCTTACATGTATAAAATAGAAGCAAATGATTTCTTTATCACATTCCTTGTTTCTATGAATCATGAGTAAAATTTTACTGGTAAGCACGACCTCACCATTTTTGAAGAATAATCTGTTCCTCCTGAATGTGGAGAAGTCAGCTTCTATAACACAATGGAGAATCTTATTTCAAGACTATATACTTTTTTTCCCCTGAAGAGTGGTGAGTTTGGAAAAGCTCTGAAGAGAATATCCAGTTCTGAACACCCAGTTTCCTAACTGATCAAATCTGCTTTTTATGCACTTGACAGGTATTCACCTTTATGTTGTATAAAAGCATACATTCCTATGTTTCTGTCAGTTCTCAGAGGCTTTTGAACATGACAGTATTGTCCTTATGGGGGGATTTTATTTCGTGAAACCACTGAGAGCTATTCATTAGGGGGAAAATTTGTAGGTGGGTGAGCTCCAGAGAACTGTAGATGGTTTAATTGGGTACAGAATTCCAGAGTCAATGAGCAGATTGACAGGATGATGTTACCTTTATGTATGGAAGAAAAGGCTACCTAAATAGAATGTATAATTTCAAGGACAGTGGACAATCTCTCCATGGACACTTTTCTTTATTTTCTCAGAGAGGCCTGGACTTGTAACATTGTAAATTCTATCCTATGGGTCAAAGCTTGTCTTTTATTGAAATATGATTTAACAAGTTAAATATGAATGGCCATTTAAGTCTTTTGTACCATTAGCTAAAGTAGGTGCAGACATTTATTCCAGACTCAGATCTCTTAATACTACTGCTAATGATAATAATTATTAACACCAATAGTATTTTGATTGATATAGAGAAAAAATTAGGAGTAATATATATATATATATATATATATATATATATTAAAAAGAAATACTAATTTTATCTCCACCAACTAGTACGGGGCAACTTTCTATGCTGCTTGTTGGTCTGTAATAAGAATGGCCTAGGTCTTCCAAACCAATGGTTTCTCATTTATAATTATGGATAAAAAATGGGGTGCAGGATGACAGACTGGCAACTGAAAAAAAGAATAATATCTAGAGAGATGGAGCAGTAGTTAAAAGCAGTGGTTGCTCCTCCAGATGACCATGGTTTGTTTTATAGCACCCACTTTGTTCAACTTACACCTGCCTGTAATGGCAACTCCAAAGAATTCATGTGCACAAGTACACATGTACAGAGATATACTCTCAAAAACAGAAAAACGAATTCTAAAAAAATCTGCAAAATCACTCTCCATTGCTTGCTAAGATCAGTTTAGAGAGGAGAAAATTTCCAGGCAAACTGATAATATACTTCCCTCAAACTGATGCGTGTTAAATAATCCATGTGTGAAAACGATGGCTCAAGAGAAATTTCAAGTGGTCAACAAGTGAGGACCCTCCAGTTCAAGATTCCAAAGCCAAGTAAATGCTGGAGTATTGGGATCCCTATATAATGTATTATACCTATGTCCCTTCTTATCTGTTTCCTTGATTCGTTCTTTGTGTTTCTCTCAGGGAAACATGGACATTGATCTACTTCTTTTGACATGCACCTTGATTTTTGAATAGCTTTCAATGTTTTTCTTGGTCAGAGTTGTTGAGCCCATTCTCAAATAAAGAAGTAATTAAAAATAGTTCCTGCCAGCTTGTCTATAGTGTTTTTCCTTTAAATTTAACAGAATAGCAGTTTTACTTATGATGCTTTCTCGCCTGCTTCCTATTTGTTTAACACTTCCTCCGCTCCATTTTCTCCCATCTTCTTGTCCGCATTTCCACTTTTACTTTCACTCCTCTTCTTCTTTCCATTTAAGCAGCTCTATTACATGCTTATCATTCTCCCACAAAACTTCATTTTTCCTTTCTCATGTTCCACTTACTGATTCCTGCCCTTGATACATACTCACTCCCACATAAATACACATGGTTTTAATTCATGTACACACACAATGAATAGAGAGAGATAACTGCCACTAGACTAAGGAATAATTCAGGAGATAGATAAGTTGTTAAATGGTAGTAACCATTCTGATACTCCAATCCAGCTACCTAGGTTTTAGACAGTTCTCTAACAGCTAGAAGTACAAAGTCAGCAAGGAGAAAAACAGACAAGAAAACCAATATCTGAGCATCAGTCCAAGGAATGACCTGCCCTTGAGTGCATCTCTGGATCAAGAAACAGAAAACTCACTGCCTGCTTACAGGTAGAGGTTCTTAGTTGTAGAGAAGATAAAAGGTTAGAAAGAAAGAGATTGAAAAATCCCAATTTTGGCCAATAGGATGTCATTTCTAGGGGTAGCAGAGGGTGATGAGCCAAAGAATATCAGATGACCAATAAACATCTCTCAAGATCACCCATTACTGGTGTCAATAGCGCTGGGAAGGCAAGAATGTAGAAAAACAAGTTACTTTAGTTCTGGAAATCAGAATACTTTAGTTTCAGAAATTATCATTATTCACCCAGAGCAGAAGAACTTTATAAAATGGCTGGACCATGGTTAAGGGAAAGTATAGATCAAATTAGCAATTACACCAACACTAAGAAATGCATTATTTCCATCTTACATAAGGAGAAACACAACAGCTTTCTCACATTCACAATATGTCAGCTAATTGTAATCTGAATGGTTTAGGGAACATAGAATCTTCAGGTAGTTGAGGAAGAAAGTACATGTCCCTATTCCAGCCACTGAAATTTTAGAGAAATACCAGGAAACAATACTAGCAAAGTATCACCAGACCTTACAGCTATTGTAAAATAAGAATTAGGTTTCTATAGTACTCTTGATAGACTGAGGAAAGGAAGGAGAGAGGCCTAGACTCCTTTTGAGAGGTGGTGTCTCCTCTGAGAGGCTGTTGCAATGATTGAGTTGAAATTCATACTAAGATTTCATCCCTGAAAATGGAACGAGCAGTATTGAGCTGAAGAAAGATCTATAAGCTACAAAAATTCCACTGACCAAGGCATCTGGAGCAGCCCTTTAAGAACAAGAGTGACATAAATAATCAGGGGGTTGTTCTTACTCTGAAGAATCCTACCTGCCTCAATATAATAAATTCTAACCACACATCTTCTGTACAAATGATAAATGTATTTTAAATATCAACTTAAATTATTTTGAAGCAGTGTATTGGCCCCAGCTTTGTTTGACTCTGAAATTCTTTCCAGTTATGAAATTTAACAATAAAATTTACCATCTCAGACTTCCATGTCCAAGTCATCCCTTATTGATTGATTCATTAGACTACACCTGTATGGCAGACATTGTCCATAGCACCATTTAAACATATCTTAAAAACTTGGAACACACTTTCATGTGAATTATCTCAGCATCATTGTTCAGAGAATTAAGGAAGTTGTTACATTCTTCATATGGTAGATGGAGAGACAGAAATTGAAACAGATCTGAAATTCAGGCTAGTGTCATTAAATAAGCAGGTACTTCAAATATTCTTATTTCATACAAGTAACATGTTAAGGGTAAGATGTTACTCCAAAGACTCTGAGGGCTGATATGTCCAAATTTGTCTCATCATGCAAAGGTCACAATGCAACTACTGATAAAATGAAAACATAAAAGACTGATTTCAGTTTATAAAGGTTTAAATAATTTTAAAATATTTTTATTTCTTGAACACAGACACACACACACACACACACACACACACACACACACAGGCAGATACCGATGCACAAGCATGCACCACAGAGGTCAGTAGAGAACTTTCAGGAGTTGGTTTTCTCCTTCTACCATATAGATTCAGGAAATCAAACTCAGTTGTCAGGATTAATAACAGACACCTTTGTCCATCGATCATTTCCAGCAAATCCCTCAGCTTTCCCTTTGAGTTTTTGTTCATTTCATACGATAAATTTTGATCATATTTAGATCACCTCCACCATCCACACCCCAGCATAGCACCTCCACCGGATTTGATCGATTCTGACATATGTGCTGAGGCTTATCTGGTCAGGCAACAGATATCCTCGGTTCATTCACGGGAACCTGGTCAGCCGGTCTAGAGTCAGTCCCTTAAAAATCAACTCTCCCTCGCCCAGCAGTAATTGGTTGCAATAGTTCCTTAGCTAAGGTTGGGAACTGCTGCTCAGATCCCTAGTTTCCTGATGGGTTTTGAATAAGGAGTCAGCATGGCTCTTGTGCATGTAGTCACCATTCGTTTTAATGAAAGGAAGGGGATAGCAGTAAACAAATGTTACTATCTGTTTATTTTTTCAAACAACATGATTTTATATTCATTGATTCTTTGTATTGTCCTTCTCTCTTCATTGTACACTGGTCCTGCTGAGGAATTCCTTTATAGTGTTACAAATAGATTGAAATATTCTGTATTCTTTCTTCATTTGCCTGGTTTGAATATGCAACTCATCTCTGGCTTCGAGGTCAAATTACTGGGAAGAAGTGTTTTAAACTTTTCAAAGTTAACTTCAGCTGTCAAATTGACACAATCTATAGTCACCTTGGAAATGACAACCTCAAATGAGGAAATTACCCGATCAGATTGGTTTGTTGCCCTTTCTGTAAGATATTTTCTTAATTACTAGCTGATGTGTCAGGACCCAACCTTCTGATGTGGTGTCATCCCTAGATGGGTGGGCCTCAGCTGTATTAGAAAAAGATAGCTGAATGTGAGCAGGGAGGAGCGAGACAGTAATCAGAATTCTTCCCTTGATTTCTCCTTCGAACTCCTGCCTTGAGTTCCTGCCTTGGCTTGCCTTGATGATGTACTGAATACAAACACTTTTGTCTCAAGTTGTGTTTGGTTACAATGATTATTACAGCATCAGAAAGCAAACTAGAAAATAATTGTAGCAACCTCATTCCTTAGAAATATTAGTCTAGCATTCTGAGTATGCTACAATCAGAATGTGGATCTCTGGCTCCAATATTTCATTCTCTCACACATAGGCTTTTAAAAATATTTTTACTGATAGCTTCAGAGTTTCACATAATGTATTTTGACCATATATAAACACCTCCCTCCATCTCTACCTGCACCTTGTTATCCTCTTCTGGCTTCATGCTCTCCATTATTTTTTTAAGTGTATCAAGTTTGATTTATCACATATGATATTTATTTAACTTTCTTGTCTCTTAAATTCTGTCCAATTTTAATCTCTAAAGCTACACACTCTATCACAAAATTGATTACTGATAAGACAACTTACAACACCATTTGCAATTATTCCTTATATATAGCTCTTGTTCTTATTTCCTTAATTATTATGGCTTTTCATGTTTAATTGATATTTAATGATGAATCATTTTGAATTCACCTTTTAGTGTCATTTGTGCATGCTTTTTGAATATGATGATTGTTAAATATTATGCATATTATATTTCACATCCTAAATGTAAAACACTGAGTTTGAATTGATACGGAGGTAGCCACAACAGCACTGATAGTCTGTGCTTAGATGCCCTTCCATAGCAAATCACACATTTATATATTATGTGCTAAATAATTTATGTCTATTTTATGTGTTTTTCTTCTTAAATTCTATATGAAAATTTTAAATTAGAGATACATGTTAAAATTCAATACTGCAGGTTTTCAAATTTCCTGATATAAATTTACTGTGAGAGTTTTTATCTATTTATATGGTTTTAACTTGCTTCACTGAAGCCTGGAAAATGTGCTATAGTTTTTCTTATGGGAAACTATACTGTGAAAATCTAACTCAGCCATTGTTTACCTGATTAAAACTTAATTTTTTTCTCATTTCTAAAGCAGTGTTTTTGGTGAGTGAAAATTATAGAGAATGGCTTCTGTTTAAAGATATCACTTGTTGTCGTCTGGCATTATGGTATCTGAAGAGATGTCAGCTGGAAACCACTGATGATTTCTTACGTGAAATCAGACATTTTTCATTTCTTGCTCGTTTGCTATTCTCCTTGTTTCAAAATATCTCTTGCCCACTCAAATGTCTTATCAAATTCTTCTGTTGAAATGTTCATTTTACATATTTTTCACCTCTTGATTGCTATTTGGTTCCATTTTGTAATGCCTATATTTGAATTGGTTTTGTTTTTGTGTTAATACTCAACTTTTGTGATTCATGTCAGGTATTTGTATACTCTTTTCTTTATCTCTTTGAGCTTATTGAGGATGCTGTTATATTGACTGACTAGTTGATTGATTGGCTGATTTGGGGGTGACAACCTCTTACTATGCTGAGATTTACACATTTGAATATAATATGAAAAGGTCAATCAGATTTTCCTATTATTCAGAAATGTTGTGTTTTGTAGATTTTTAACTTGCCTTAGTGTTCCATTACTATTAGCTTTCATTCATATGACATTTTTAACTTTACAAAAATGCAATTAATCCTTATTAAAGTGTGATGCATTCCATTTATATTGATAAATCTTGAATTGTAAAATTAAAGACCAGTAGATACTGAGAAGTAGTAGCAAGTGTTTATCATAATTTCCCTAAATCAGTCTCCTTGGTGTGATGATCCTAGACAAAGAAGTACAATCAAACTCAGGAACACGGCATCTATCCATTTGTCTGAGAACAGTCCTACGCAACAGGTGGTAAGTTGACCACTTTTCTCCTTCCACATGAAAATTGGGCTTCCTGGTATCAGAAGCTGTGTTAGAACTCTTGTCTAGACTCACACTTGATTTCTCTTTCCTCTTGGGTTAAATTTTGCAGAAAGAGAAGCAATTCTTTTATCAGAAATTCATTTAAAGGCCCCTGCTAAGGTAATGAATTGCTCATGATTATAATTCTAACATTTTAATCTGTGACATGAACTTTCTTACCTGGTCTGAATCAGTTGGTATCTTCTTAGCTATTTTTCACCAAGGTTCTGAAGGAATATCTCTTTCTTTTTTAAACATAATTGTTTAGAACTTCATAAATGAGTATTATATTTGCATTATACCCACCCCTCTCGTCTATCTCTGATCCTCCCAGGTCCTTCACAATATTTGTTTTCTTCTTTGAGTGTTTAATACATATACATTCATCCATCCATATGCATATGTATGTATGTATGTATGTATTTATGTGTGTATTTATGTGTGTGTGTGTATGATTCACTGAGTCCATTTCATGGCACTCCGCTGTACATCTGATTAGGGCTACTCAATTGTGATGTGACAGCTTCTCAGGGAGCTAGTCACTGAAAAACTGAATCTCCCTCCCTTGGTACTCATTGATTGTATGTAGCTCTTTTTGAGGTGGAATGTGCCACTTCCTCTTTTGCAATGCTTCCTGAGCCTTACATATAGAGATTGCATTGTAGATGTAACACTTATAGCAGTGAACCTCACAGCCCCATGGTTGCATTTTGACCAGTTGTAGGAATTTGTAGAAGCATCCATCTGTTACATGATGGATACTTCTTTGGTGACAGGTGAGAGCTATATTTGTCAGTAAGGTTAAGTATATGTATTTAGAATACAGTAGGAAGTTATATTGGTTTAGTAGTATGTTCTTCTCAAGAGCCTATGACCTCTCCAACCTTGTGTATTTGGCTATTTACATAGTAACACACATGAGTTCCATCCCATTAAGCATGCTTTAAGTCCAATGATTGGCACAACAAACTATCTCCATGGGTACAGTAGTTGTACTTTTATCTTGGGGATAATCAACAGCAGTCTAATTGGATACAAAATTCTGCTCACTGTTATATTTCAACAGTCAGCCTTTTTCTCCTCTCAATTCGTACAACTTTATATTTCTGGTTATAAACTATATGTTCTATTTAGAAGTATAAGTATTTTCTCTGGAAATCTTTTCAATATTCTCAGTTCATTCAATAAATCAACTTAATCATAATTAATTACATCAAATTATTGAATAAAGATACTTTTTATATTATGAAATTTTCCCTTTCCTTCCTATTTTTTATTTTTTATCTGCAAATAATAATTGTTCATTTTTATGGAACAAGTTATGGTAGTTTTGATTTTTACCATATATTTATTTAATTAATTAATTTATTTTTTGAGACAAATTCTCACTGTATAGCTCCAGCTGGCCTGGAACTTCCTATATAATCCATTCTAGGTACTTCTTCCTTCCAAGTAAAGGAATGAAATGCTTGCATTACTACACCTGGTTCAACAAGGACATAGTTTGTGAGGCATTGTTTATCCTAAACACTTTAAAAATAAAACGGTGTAAAAAGATACAGCATAGGAAAATTCCTGCACAAAAATTAAAGATACTATTTAATGTTATAGACTAGACTGGCAGGGTAAAAATATTATGAGTATAAAGACAATTTTAATGAAATAACTTGTAAAAATTACAAAATCCAAATACACACAGACATGTACAGACCAATTCCAGACACAGGAAAAGAGCACTGGCCAAAAAGATTGGGGAAACAAGACAATCAATGATTACATTTGGTAATTTCAATATTTACTTCCCTGCAACAGGAAATATATTTAAGAACATTAAAATTAATATATTAATTTCAATTATTCATATATTTATTTTACAATAACATTACTTTTAATTACAATTAAATTTAATTAAAGCTAAAATTAATAAGGAGAACACAACGACTATTAATATCTGTCAACACAACATAATCCCTATGTATAAATGACCAAGATAGTGTGGGAAATTCAATAAGAATTGTTATGTTTGGCAACATAATAAAATTATATACATATATATGCACTCATAGGCTCTAAAGTTTAGGATGTGATATATAAAACTGGTGGTATCAAAAAACTACTGATATTTGTACACAAAAATTCAAAGCAAACTGACATATTTTTAAGAGAAAAATGTATACCTTTAAGTGTCTCTTTTCTGGTATTTTTGAGACAGTGTCTCCCTGTAGCCCCAGGTGGCCTGGAACTCCCTCTGTAGACCAGGCTGGACACAATCTTACAGAGATCCTCTTACCTCTGCCTTCTGAGTGCTGGGATTACAGGCAGGTGCCATCACTCAAGAATCCTTTAAGTATCTTGATTTTTAAAACATGTGAAAAATGTAATCAGTGGTTTGAAATTCCACTTTGAGCAGCTAGACAAAGTCCAATTAAAACCAAGTAAACATAATGAAGAGTGCAGATACTAAGGCAGAAATCTGTACACAAGTGGAGAATATCCAATAAAGGAAATCAATGGCTCAAATTAGCTTCAAATACATCAGATTAGAGCCAAACTGGCCAGGGGAAAAGAGGAATTATAGGTCACATATATTATGTGAGACTCAGATACCACAGGTTTTTTAAGAACAAAATGCTCACAGAATTGATAAACACATATCAAATGAAAAACTTTGAAAATCACAGTTTCAGAACTTTCTCACCTTACTTGCCTGACATGCATTAAATAAACTGTATCAGAAATTATACAGAAAATACAAAAAATATTCAGAATTAGATGGTCTCACTAGAGAAGTTTACCAACATTTTAAATAAAAAAGTTAATTTTATAATAAACTATTTAGATCATGGAAGAGGATGAAAATTATATTTTATAAAGACATCATTTCCTTGAATCTAAACTAAAAAAAAAGTATATGGAAAGAGAGCAAGCAGATATCCAAAAAAAGCACGAAAATTCAAGGCCCTATCCTTTATGAAAAGATGTTTTAAACAATAAGATGCTAGGCAATATCCACCAATAAGAATATTAAGATGTGTTCAAATGTAGTCTATCCCAGGAGAGCACAATAAGTTACTATCGCATTCCTAAAGTTTTATATAAATGTAAATGTACAATCTTTACCTTGTCAGGTTTAGTTGTGTTCATCCAAGATAATGATACTTAGATGCATTCATATACTTTCTGAATACTGTTCTTTCTTACTCTTTTGTACTATCTTATATGGATATAAGAAAGATGGATATGAATCAGTTCCAACATTTAATTAGGGACAGGCATCTCTCAAACATATATTCTATGTGTGTGACCAGCTGTGGAACTCTGTAATACCCTTCATCTATTGGAAAAAAGAAAGCTTCTTTGATGGATGGTATGTTGGATAGCTTGAGTTGTCAACCTGACACATCCAGATAGTGGGAGCCTTAATTGGGGAATTGCCTCCATTGAACTTGCTTGTGGCCATGTCTGTGGGTTAGTTTCTTTCTTGTTGAGCGATGTGGAAGGTTGCAGACCATTGTGGGAGGTTTTATCCCTGGTCACGCGGTCCTTTATTGTATAGGAAAGCAGGTTGAGTGTGGGCCAAGCAAACAAGCAGGAAGTGTCCCTCCACAGCCTGTGCTTCAGCTCCTGCATCCAGGTACCTGCCCTGAGTTCTTGCCTTGGCTTCCCTTGTTGAAGGACTGCGCTTGCAAGACAAATAAACCCTTTCCTTCCCAAGTGGATTTTTGTCAGTGTTTTCATCTCTGCAATATGAAAGCAAACTAGAACAGAAACTGATACCAGAGAGTAGGTTATTGAGAGCTGACTCAGTTATTTTAGAAAAGATTGTGGAAATGTTTGCAACTTTAGGCTAGAAAAGGCATTGAGTGCTTATAGTTTGTTGCTGTGGAGTTTGGAACAATTATGTGGAAAGAGTTAACAGATACTATTATTTCTCATGTTTTCCTTCAGTGTTTTTTTCTCTTCACTGTTCTGGTTGTATTCCTTATTGCGCAGAAACTTAAGTTTAACAAGGTCCCACTTGTTTATTGCTGACCTTAATGCCTGAGCAACTGATGCCTGATTTAGAAAGCCACTTTCTACAGCTATATCTGTGAGATATTGCCTATATTTTCTTCTAGCAGTTTCAGTGTTTCAGGTTTGAAACTATGGTCCTTTTGGAGTTGCAAAGATTCTCAACAAAATACTTGCAAAACACATACAGACACACATGAAAAAGAGCATAGACTATGATCAACTTGGCTTTATTCCAGAGATTCAGGGATGGTTCAATATACATAATTCAATAAATTTAATAAAATATATAAATGGACTTAAAAACAAAATCACAAAGTCATCTCAACAGATGCCCAAAAGGCCTTTGAAAAAGTTATTAGGAATTCATGCTAAAAGTCCTTGAGGGTACTAGACTAGAGGGAACATAACTCAACATAATTAAAGCTATAGACTAGAAACCCACTGCCAACATCATCCCAAACAGAGAAAACCTGGAAGCATTCCTACTACAATAATAAAAGAAATAAAAGACAGACAAAGTTGTCCACTATCTCTTCTCTTTTTCAATATAATGCTTGAAAATATTGATAAGAAATCAGACAAGAGAAGTAAATTAAAGGAACACTAATAACAGAAAAAGAGTTGAAAATGTCGCCAATTTGCAGAAATGATATTATGTTATATGTCAAAATCCCAAGAATTCCACCAAAAAACAGGTAGAGATGACTAATACTTTCAGTAGAGTGGCAGGTTACAAAATCAACTTATAAAAGTCAGTAGCCTTTCTCCATACAAATAACAAGCAATCAGAAAAAAATCATTCAAGGAAACCCTCCCATTTTCAATTGCATCCAAAAAATATGTAGGAATTAACCTAACAAAAGACACTACAGACATCTACAATGAAAATTTTAAATCTTTAAAGAAAAAGATAGAAAAAGACACCAGGGATGGAAGGACCTCCCATGCTCATGGATTGGTACAATTAACATTGTGAAAATGTCCATTCTACCAAAAGTAATATGTAGATTCAATGTAATGTCAAACAAAATCCTCATGGCACTCTTCACAGATGTAGAAAAAAATACTAAAATTTATATGGAATCACAAAAATGCCGAATAACCAAACTGATCTTGGACCAAAAGAGCAATATTGGGGGAATCATTACACAAGATCTCATCTATATTACAGAACTAGAGTCATAAACACAGCATGAAACTGGCACAAAAGCAGATACATACATCAATGGGGCACAACGTAAGATCCAAACATGAGTACATGCAATTAATTCATCCTTCTGATATTTGACAAAGGTGTCAGGAATACATACTGTATGAGAGACAGCCTCTTCAATAAATGATGCTACACACTGCATCTCCATTTGTAGAGGAATGAAATTGGATCCTTACTTTTCACTTCATATAAAAGTTAACTCAAAATGGATCAAAGACCTCAATATAAAAGTCAGTCTTAATAACACGAGACCTAATAGCATTAACAAGTTAATTTACCAACCCATTAAAAGCAATATGCATTCAAATTACATTTTTAGCAAGAGATTTAAAATTGGCTTTATTGGACTGTGAACTGGGGGCAGTAGTTACGAAAGGCACTCTGTCCTCCCCTTTGCCGTTCCATGATGGTGTACTTATAGCAATCTGTGTGAAATTTAGATAAATAAGGTGTTCTGTGAGGCAGGAGGTTAGTGACTTCTAACCCACTAAAAATTATATTAAACTCATAAGTTATGCAACCACAGTCATAATTTTGCATGTATTCTTTTTAAAAAGATATTTTGAAACTTTAGTACATTCTAGTTCATTTGTAACTTGTTGGAAGTGTGATAACCACTTTTCCTTTTAAATTTCTGACAGTAGAATTTCTAAGTGTGCCATCCTTTATTAGACATTTTTTCTTATGTATCTTTTTCATTTCTGAATCAACCAAAACTTGTTTGTCCATATGATTCACACATATGTCACTGGATATTTAAACTTAACTTCTCATAATTAAATTTGATGATTAACATTAATAATTTACAGTCTGACTTTTATTTCCTCAATTCTGAAGGTAGGAAAATATACTTTTATGCCTACTTCTTAGCACATTTAAAACAGTCAATTCTAGATTATAATTTAAAAATTACCAATTTCTCTAAAAATGCATATTGGTATTGCTATAAAATTAGTTTTAAGGTATATGCATCCTACTAAGTAAATAGTAAATTGGCAAAGAAAAAAAACCTTTCTAGATGGATGTTTTATAATTTTAATTCTTTAACCAAATAATTACATTAGCAATCACAGAACTAACAAGATTAATATGACTATATCAAAACATTAATGAATATATAATTATTAGAGAAAAATCAACCAAATAATTAATTAAATATGGTTTATATGAATGATAGAAAGCTTGAAGTCTTTTCAGATCAGATTTACTTTATCTATCACCATGGTGCATAGGGTTATATCATAAGATATAGGAGGCTACTTTAGATAGTTGGATCACAAATTTGTTACACGCAGACACGGGTAAGCAAGCGTCATAAACCGTGAACTCTTGTTCTGGGCCTGTCATTGTGGTTGCATAGGTTTTACAGCTGGGTAGGACCATTGACTGCTTTTTTTTTCCTCTTGACAACTTTCCTAGTACCTTCTCATACTATGAGAAAATTCAAGGAGTACTAATTATAAAAGAGGTGAAATTATCAGTATTTGCAGAAAACAAATTTGCAGTAAAGAATAATTAAATTAAATTTGTAGATAAATGGATGACACTAGAAACTTATACTAAGTGAGGTAGCATGGACTCAGAACAACAAACAATGCCTGTTCTCTCTCTCTCTCACTTGTGGATCCTAGCTCCAAATCATTAGTTATGAAGTATATATCCTCATATAACCACAGGAACCAAAAAAATAGAAAGGCACCAGAGGAGAAAAGTAAAAGTAAAAGAAGGAGCTCAAGAGAGAGAGATAGAAGGAAACAGTCCTTATCAAAAGGGAAACAGAGACCCTCGAGGGTATTTTAACTGTAGAGGAATGAGGGAGGGCTATATAGAAGCAGAGAGGAGAAAGAGAGATATATAATGCTTAAGTAGTATAAAAACAAAGGGAAATGCAGTATTGAATAAGCATAATTTAAAATAAACATACAATATAAATGTGAGTGCATGTGTATATCCGAGGGCTATATAATAAAAATTACAATGCTAAGTACAGGAAACCTTTCAAGTTGTTGGTCAGGATAGTCCAAGAGACTCGAAAATAATACAGGCTATTGCCACAACACTTGATTGCCTCCCAGAACTAGGGTAAGACCCTATTTCTGAAGACATAACAAACTTTAGACATACCGAGTTAATTAAAGCTATCTGTATGACTACAAATCTGAAAGAATTCACTGGAATCTGGTGGGTTCTGCAGTACAAATGGAGGCAGTGACTCACCATCTCCCATAATCTCTTAATTGCCAAAAGTTCAGTAGTAAAGTGTAGGGCTCCATGAAACCCTCACTCATTAATGAGTGATGGCTGACAGGGCCATTGTTTTGCAAACCTGGTACAAGTGCTGTGAGTTCATGATTACAGCGATTGTTGTACCTAGACGATGATATTTCACAGCCCTTCAACCTATCTTCCATCTTTTAAATTCTCCATTACCCCTTTGGCAATGTTTCTTGATCCTTAGAGGGTGTGATATAATTGTCTTGTTTAGGGCTGGGCCCTCAGTCGTCACTTATCATTAGTCTACTTGGTTGTCACCAGAACACAAGATAGGCACTTCTGCCGAAGACCTTACACATTTCACTTGCAACATACGGAGAAACCAACATATGGAGAACCTAGAACCTTCTTCCCTACTGATTGACTTTCAAAGTGCCAGATGGTAAAACGAAGGCAGCTGGCATAGAAAAAGCATCATTGATCTTACCCAGCAGTAAACCTACAAACTGCAAAAGCAATCTACCAGGCAACATTTGTCCATTGCTGTATATGGCATGACTATTATGGGTGTGATCAACTGATATCTGGTTGAACTATAAACCTGGTCATAGGCGCAACGAGAGAATGCTATCGTCGTTTAACCAAATAAATATAGCATCAAACTGCCTGTGAAATATGTTTTTATTAATAGACCAAAAATACTCTTAGCCTTGTTCAAAGCAACCGTTTTTTGCAGTTAATGGTGGTGAATGTAGAAACTCATGGTCTTCTAAGATGCTGAGAATATGTTAGCTATTTGCAAATCCTTCATGGAGTCTTTCTCAGTAATTTGAAAACTTGACTATATGTACACAAATGGGAACTTGATGGACTCCATAAAAATAATCTATGGTGCTAAATAAACAGACTGAAAAATACTCATTTGAAGTAAACTAAATGCACATCTAATATCACCAATGATAGCACAATATACAAAAAATGAAATGCAAAACCAAGAAACAGAATAATTGTCTTTATGGTAAGAAACAAATGAGAATATGAATTAAGTATTATAATAAACCACTTCTCTATCTACCTGTTTGAGAATTGTTACTTAAAATTGTAACTTTGGGGAAATAAAAGGAAATACTTCTTAAAAGGAGGTACAGTAAATTATTATACAATTCCTGATTCCTGATTTGAGCATCTCTGTCTCCTTGTTTGAGTGCAGGTGAAATCCTGGAAAAAATTATGATTTTTTTTCACTAATGAGAAGATTGAAGATAATTTTATAGATATTTTATTATTTTGTTAAGCTAAATGATCAATTTGCTTACCTCCAAATATCTTCTGGTGCCTTGATTTTAGCAAACATTACTTCTGTGGAAAACAAAAACAAAATCTATGGTAGACTTGGAGAATTTAGGAATATTTGATCCACCATATAGGAAAGACAAAATTTTTAAAAATTCCTAATTTATTATTTTGAGATGACCATGTATTAGAATGGGATGAGCATGCATTTTGGAGATGTGAACTAACACATTCAAGTCTCACTATTCTCTAGTTCTGAGATTGTACATCACTGCAAACCATGTCACTGTTGCCAGCCATAAGATCAGGAATATATGGCCTTATACTTTTGAAATGACAGGTGATGCATTTAAAATACCAGGCTCTTAATATCTGCTCATTTTTTTTCTCTCTTTTAGAACAAATAATTTTAGTTACATCATGGAAATGACTAAAAAAGATTGAAAACACTTTTGCTTTGCACCTGCAGAGGATCTCAGGTTAGGTGTCTGAGTCGTCAGCATTTAGCTGACAGTGATGCAGTGATCCTTTCAGATCATGCTGCAGAAGTTAAACTGCCATATGGGCTCACAGATGGCATGCTGGCAGGAAGGAGCTGTGATATTTCAGGTGACAAAAGCAGAGTCCAAAGCACTTTAAAAGGTTAACAAGAGGGTCATGAAATGTAATCCAACAGAATTATATATAAAACGTTTTGATATAATTAAATCACACAAAACTGAAAAAGAAAAGAAAATAATTTGTTTGAAAAGTTTTGATACAAATGGTCAATAGTTTTATTGAAGAAAATATCAACTGAAAACAAAAAAAAAAAAATGAGGTTCGAGAAGGTAGTGGATCCAAGGTAACTGTAAACCTGTGTTTGCTCTAACAACCTGATAAAATAGTAATAAGACAGCCCCATAAAAATAAATGAGACAGGAAACAGATTATTTACAGATGAGTGATTTCTTTGTATTTATGGTTAATGTGAGTCAGGAAAGCAGGGCCGAGTACCCATCAATGTCATTGCATAACATGGAGAATTATTCTGGATCTGCCTAGCAGAACAACAGAGAGAGTATAACAAGCACAGGTGGGCACAGTAACAGTAGTAACAGGCATTTACATGAAGACTGAATGTTGAATTACTCTTCCAGAAGCAACCTCAACTCTGCATTGCTGATCTACCTCCACTGTTTATTCCAGACTCCTCTTGGATAAAGAGAAAAGAACTACAAGATCTTTTAAAGAGCTACTTTATTTCTTTAATTATTGGTGGTGGTGGTCAGAGGGGGTATCAGATTCTCACTGAGTCATCCTTCCAGTCCCAAGAACAAGATTTTAACACCAAATCTTGATGACTCAAAGACAGTCTAAAAAAACACACACACACACACACACTTAAATTATTCTAAATAAATGATAACTACTCTAATATCATTTAGAATAATACAAAAGAAAGCCTGATGATAGAATTATTGGATTTCAGTCCAAACATGAATTCTCTGCTTTTAACTTTGAAATAAATACTTCTACCATTAAACCTGACATGACTTTCAAGAAAATATAACAAGCTATATTCTTTACAGAACATCTTGGGAGAAAAACATTCAGCATTTTCATAAAGTATTTAACTTATAAAATTAATTAATCAGTATCACTTTCAAAAATCAGTTGCTTTAGCTGAGCATGATGGTACACACCTGTAACCACATCAGTTGGGAGGTGGAGCCAGAAAGAGAAGGCATTCCGGACCAACTTTGGTTACAAAGAAAGTTCAAGGTCAATTTGGGTTATATGGAACCCTGTCTTAAAAAAAAGAACAATAACAACAGAAAAGTAAATACAAATATAGCTGAAAATAGAATAATTTGTACTGTGGAATATTAAAAATAATTATGAACATACGAATTTATAATAATAAAAAGAAAAACTATAAATCTAATACCTTATTTAAGACAAAAACCAGTAGCAAAGTTTGTTTTTAAATCACTATATACCAGTTAATATATGAAATCAACTTTCTTTGGGTAAAAGTTATATAATTAAACATATCTGTGTGTGTGATGTATTTGCATATGTGTATTGTGTGAGAGGTTGCACACATCTTTTACACACCTCTAGGAAAGAAGGTGTTGGGTGTCCTGCTGTATTATTTGCCAGCAGAGAGCAAGGTCCAGCAGTCTTCCTCTCTCACCTCTCTTCCCCTCCATAGGGCTAGGGAGCTTATACATGTGGCCAGGCTAAAATTTTGTGAGTGTAAGTACCTGTTGGAAATTTGAACTCAGGTTCTTGTACTTCCTCAGCCAGAGCTTTTATTTACTGAGCCACCCACCTACCTAACCTCTGCTAGGTACATATCACATATGTGTGTGCCTATGTTTGTGTAAGCCAGATGTCAACGTCAGCTTTCTTTTTCTATCACTCTCCACATTACTTTTCTGAGACAGGTTGTCTCACTGTATTTGTTAATCCTTATAGATTGACTAGCCAGCAAGCTACAGGGATCATCCTGTTTATGCCTTTTAGCACTAAGATATAGGGATGCATATATTGGGGATTGTTTCACTAGGTTTTTTTATGTAGTACTGAGGATCTGAACTCAGGTCTTCATACTTGCACAGGAAGCACTTTACCAATTGAATCATCCCCGCAGCCCGTGAACCTCAAAATTTAAACCAACAACACAGAGGTCAATTTCCATGAGCATGTAGAAGCTGAAATTTTTGAATGAGGAGTATGCTCATGATTTGGGGTTTTGTTTGGTGACAGTCACTTATGTGAGGTCTGAGGTAGCTTAGAATCACACTGGTCCTATCCACCTATTCCATAAACAAAGCTATGATGACAGAAGTGTGAGGAGAACTGAAAAGAGAAATAAAATTGCCAAGAGACAGGAATGTATGAGTGAGTGTTAAAATCTATGTGCAAACTTTACTATAACACTGTTCCTCCAACTGAATGTTGTAGAATTTCTTGAGAAGTACAAAACATAGAAGGTTTAAAATATTAAAACACACATAGATATGTGCACACACACATATACATATAGATATATATATATTCTATATTTATTTCCCTCAAATTCATTGCTTATAAAATAAAAATAACTCTTAACAGTAATGTAACAGAATCAAAAGTTATGGTTTACAATGTGAAGTACACTGTAAAATTACTACACATTCATTGAAATTAAAACATGCGACATACAGATAGTCTGTTAAAAGTAACTCAGAAATGACCAGTAGATATGTAGATAGGTTCAAGAATGAATGGAAAACAAATATAAAAATAATGGGATAGAATGAAATAGAGAACACGACTTGGAATCAAATTCTAGAATTAGAATTCGCAAAAGGTAGGGTGAATACTGTGCTAGGTGGATTTAACTGTAGTCTGATGAAAAATCAGAATGACTGACTAGTCATTAAACAAAATAATTTATCCAGTATGAATCTCTCAGAAACCAACACTTTTAGATGAAAAGATTGTCAGTCAGAGGTGTGATCACAGAAACTCGCTTCATATATGTTTAAATGAACTCAAAGAAAATGAAGTAAAAAAAAATATTTGAAAGTCAATCTATCTAGAGAACCCAAGGAAGGGGTGGATGGGACTTGACATGTGTGGCAGAATGTGTGAGAGCTGGTGAGGAGGGGTGTTGGCACGGATGGTGGGGTGGATTTGATTGGAAACTGTTATATAAAGTGTACAAAAGCTCAAAAAAAGTTTTAAAAAATATATTTGACTGTGTACTGAGCCAAAACCACTCCAAAGCTGTTGAATGATATCAGTATGTGGTTACAAGCCCAGCAAAGCCCGGTCTACTAACTCGAGGAAAATCACACATCTCAGTGCTTAAGATGCACTTCTTTTCCTTACTACCTAGAGGTATATTTGATTAATAAAAACCACATACACTTAGTGCAGTTGCTTCTGGACCAGACTATAAGTCTGTTTGCTTGTCTCAATTCTTCAGAAGAACATAACTGCTTCGTTTCTTCATTTGACCTCTTTTCTAAGCATGATTTCCTAACATTCATTTACATTTATTTACTGTTTCTCTGAAGCCCCCTTCTCCTGGTGTGGCCACTAGTGCACAATTCTGACTTCCATTACGGCTGTAAACGGGCAAAATTTTATGCTTTATGCTTTTTTTTTTCTCCCCTCCATTCTTCTGCTCAGGGCAGCTCTTGCTCTTACAGATGGCCTGTTCTGAGGATATTTCATTTTTCTAAACTCTAATGACATTTTACTAAAGCTTAAAAAAACTATACATTTCAGATGTACAATATGATGTTTTGATACATGGATATGCCATTCAATTATTTTATTATATGATTTGCCACTAATAATCCTTAAAATGAAAGGTAATGCAAGGTGGGGCTGGCCTAACTTGTTTACACTTGTGAAAGAGGAAACTTTAAAATAATCTTAATGACCCTAACAGTTTTGAGAAATCAGTATATTTGAGTTGGGGGCCGCATTATAAATAGGATGAGATATAATCATGTTTACCATTATGTTAAATTATATGACAAAAGATTTATATTCTAAGTATGGCTGAACTAATTAGGTTAGTCATAAGTACAAGAGTTTCCTGGGTTAGATTCTAAAAAGAAAGATTGCTGGGCTCCAGGAGGTCTATAAGTGAGAAATCCTTAATAATAGAAAATGTCAGCTGTGGGAAGCTGTGTGGTCTAGACCTCAAAGCAGTTTTTAGGAATGGAGAATTATCCACAGCTTAAAAATATTTATGGTTTAATTGTTCCAAAATAATAATATCAAGGTGATTACTCTATGAGATGTGGAGTCTCATGAAAGATAGCTAGATCATGTGGCTTGTACTCTCATGTATGAATTACTCTATCTCCCAGAACTGGTTATGCTGTGCAAGCTTTTGGCAAGTATTTCAAGATAATATTGATATAGAGCAAGGACACCACATATGCATGGCCTTTCTGAGTGTCACCATTCCTAATTCTGATTCCTCAACTTGTTTTGATGGATTTGGTATGTTCCTCACCAGAAAGGCAGGACAGTGCCCTTTGATCTGCAAATGTGTAAAAGAAATTCTTTTTTTTAAAAAAATATAGTACACAGACTTATTATCATAGAGAAACACAGAGCAAATGTGGCCAGAATTTCGAATTTTTTCACTTGCTTTTAGTAGTGATCTTATACATACTGTACCAAAACTGTAATACATGACAATTTGAGTTAGTAAGTGGATCTTATTTTATATTAGAAAGTTTCATGAAATAGCAATAGAAATATGACAGACTTTGAAAAGGATGGAGTCCTTCCTAATGAAACAGTCACAATCATAAGGATTCAAATTCTGAATGAGGTTATATGCTGGTGGTTTTGAAGATGGGAGCATCACATGAAGATGATCTGGAAGTGACCAGCGGCTGTAATCAGACACCAACTCAGCCAGAAAAGAAGCTGAAACCTCATAAGACACAGGGAACTGAAGGGCTGAATTCTGGCCACAATCTGAGTGATCTTTGAATTATATTCTTTTCTACAGTTTCCAAAAGAGAATTCAGTCTGGTGGAACTTTCATTTTAGCATTTCCTTGAGTTAGTAGACTGAGCATTAGAGGACATCAAACAGACAGTCCAGAAATCTATTTTCAACATGCCTAAATTTCTCAATTACAGAATTATGAAATAACTAGGAAACAGTTTTACTATATGAAATTTATGGTAATTTTCAGCACAATACAACAGGCACATGTAAGAGGTCCACATTTCTGTACACAGTAGTCAGAATATTTGCTTTACCACATGGGTGAATAGAAGAAAAGTACTGCATAAAGAAATGTAAATTACAATTAGGCACTACAGAAAAAAATAGCCATTTTGGTTTGCCAACAGAAATATATTGACAAAAATCTGAAATTCAAGTGGTGTTCCTACAGAAAAAAATAGATTTTGCATCCATTATGTGGAAAGATGAGTCCAACTCCTCTCCAATTTCTACTTCTTGGACATATGAGTTACTGTTTGAAGTCCAAACTATAGAAAGCAAAAGCAAGAAGACAGTCCTTCCATTGTCCTCACCTCTTTCATCCTCTTGTCCTTTTCTTTCATACAATTTTCCAAAATACTAAATTTGTCTCTGTTTTTATGGATCTTTATCCATGTTTATTCTGGGAATAAATTCTAGCTTATCTGAGAAAAGCCATCCTTTTCTAACGTGTCCTTTTGGGTTTGTCAGATGTTTTGCATAACACAGTATTAAGGATGAATAATTAACAAATGAAACATATTGAGAAAATTTTACCTTAGCTAGACTAGAGAAAAATGCCTTAAATTTAAAATTGTTAGTTACATATTTTTAATCTTTATAATAGTTTATATGGGTAGGTATTTTTGTAATGGACAGTATTATGAGAAAACAGTCCACGGACTTCTTTCTTTCTTCATTTCTTATTGGAAACAGACATTGGCAATGATTTTTATCCATTCTATGTTTTATTTAGTGAAAAATTTGCAATACAGAAACAAGAGAAGCTTTGATGCTGCACATGAGGCTGAAAAATTACAACAATTTGGTCAGTAAAATATTACATGAGAACATTAAGCAGGTATCACGGCACATAGAAATTGAAAAGGGAAAAAATACTGGGAAAATCAACTGATTGACATTTCAGGGGAAACAAGGAGTCCTTCAGGCTCAAAGCAATTGTCATAAGACTGTTGACTCATACTATATTCAAAAAAATCTGTAAATGTTATAAGCATCTTCATTTCTCATTATTTTCTTTAATATTTTCATGGAGTCTGAGAATTTCATACATTTTACTTTGATCATATTTAGAACCCTCTTCCACGTACCCTCTCTGATCCACCTCGCCACCCCACTCACATTCACTTCATGTTTTCTCTCATTTTTAAAGGTTCATATAGTCTAATTTTTGTGCTTCAATATCTATGATGTAGTTTTATCACTTACCAGGCATTGTACTCATAATGTACTCATAAAGGAAACTGACGTTCCCGTTCCAAGCTGCTATAAATTTCTAATAGTATTTGCCCACCCACCTCCACCCTCTCTGTGAGAATTTTGTCTGGTTTGGGTTTGAACAGGTCTGTGTATGCTGTCACAGACCCTGAAGATTCACTCTGTTGTGCTGATGAAACAATTTGCTTATATTCATCTACTACCTCTGGTTCTTACTGTCTTTGCTCCATCTTTCACAATGATCCCCAACCCTTCAGAGGAGAGGGCATGATATATGTGTCCCAGTAGTTTTGGGCACTCTCTAGTTTCCTATTATCTGCATGTTGACCAGTTGTGGGTCTGAATGTTAACACCATCTGCTGCAAGAAGAAGCTTCTCTGATGAGAGTTGAGAGATGCACTAATCTATGGGTGTAATCATAAGTCATTAGGAGTTGACATACTATAAAATCCATTTTGTAGATAGGTTCTCCCGTAAGGCCTTTGACCTGCCTCGCCTTATTAATAGGCTTCTCACCTTGAAGTTTTCATCTCCTTTTGCTTAATAACAAAAGCATAAATTGCTTCAGAGATTTGAATACTGGGATTTGAACTTTGTATGACTCCCTTTGTAGTTCCTCTTTATTTTTCAGCAGTGAACTACATCCTTTAGTAAACTAACCGTAACAGTCAGAACTGCATCTCCAAATGATGTAAGAGTAGTTACTTAAGGAAACGTTAAGACATTAAGAAATGAAATAGGGCCAAAGCACAGCATAACCTGATGGACTCAGCAGGCCCTTTGCACTAATAGTCCCAGATATGGCTGTCTCCGTCTTGTAAGTGGAACCTAAATAAATAAGAAAGAGATTGGTTACATCCTAAAACATTTTTTCCATTAGTACCTCAATGAGAATATCTTGTCAGGAGAGTCCTTATTACAGCTTACAGGGTTCACTTCTGGGTAAGGGTGATGATTCCTTCAGCATTCATGGAATTTTCTAGGACTGTGAGTAGAGATGAAGCTTAAAGTTCAGTACCAGCTTGATTTCTCTTTTCTCTTTTGTTGAGACATGCATATAAAACACCATCATCCATCAGCTATTGCCATCTGGAGGGTAACAAAGAGTAATGGCAATAGCCTAATATGGTTTGAAGTCTGTGGGACATTCCACTTAACAACTCCAAAAGAGGGAGCCCATTCTTGGCACTGGGATTTTTATTTTAGCATGTATTAGAGAACTTTCTAAATTAGTTTTCCATATAATTTTCAAAGAGCTAGCTATGTCAGTTATGTTTCTTCATCCTCTGTATACTCTGTTCTCTACATTGCCCTTCCATTTTCCATGCTATTTAATCCTCTTTCTTTCTTTATATCACTGCCTTTTATCTCTCCTCCAGGAGCTCTCAACACATGAGCCCTTAACTAGTTTCCTGATATCTATGAAATTTCCATACTAAACACAAATATCTGAAAATTCAAAGTTAACATCCATAATGAGCAAGAAAGCGTATTGGTCTTTCTGGATCAGGCTTAGCTCACTCAGGATTTCCTCTTCCATCCATTTTCCTATGAATTTCAGAATTTTGTTTTTATTAAATCTGAATGATATTCCATTGTGTTAATGTACCATATTTCATTATAGATTCATCAGTTGATTGACATCTAGGTAGTTTTCATGTCTTGGCAATTGTGAATAGTGCAGCAATGAACATAAATGAGCAAGTATCTGTGCAGTGGTGTGGAGAGTCTTTGGGGGTATATACAACAAATTGTATTATAGCTGGGTCCATCATTCTGAGGAACCTGCATATTGGATTCCATAGTGATTACACAGTTGTGAGTGAGTGTTCTCCTTTCCCTAAATTCTCACCAGAATTTGTCTTCATTTCTTTATTATATCGTAGCCACTTGAACTTGGGTCAGATGGAACCTCAAAGTAGTTTTAATTTGGATTTACCTGTTGGTTAAATATGTTCAACACTTAAATCGTTTTTTATACATTTGTGTTTAATATTTTGAGAATGCTGTATTTCACTGCTTAACCCAAATTTAATGATTTCAAAATATTTTTATTGATTTGAGAATTTCATTTTTAATTAAAATTTGTTTAAGTCTTTTGTATTTCATACAGAACATTTATATCATCTTTTTACAACCCCTCCCCAATGGTACCCTCCCGTAGTCACCCCCACTGGATTTCATTTGTGTTAAGACCTGTTGAGTCAAGTTAGTGTTCCCAGATGTTCTCCTGTGAAAGTTCATGCACTGAGGTCTAAAGTCACTTCCTTTAAGAATATAAGCTCTTCTTCACCCAGCACTAATCAGCCATTAATATTTCTTCAACTAAGATTCAGGCTTGTTGCCATTTCCACATTACCATGCTGGGTTTTTGTCTGCTTGTGTTTTCATGGGTCTTGTTCATCATTGCTGTAGATTCATATAGCAGGGTCCCAGGACCTGTAAAATTCTGTATCCGTATGATTAAGCACCCCCTCTCCTGGTTCTTAAAATCTTTATGCCCCCTCTTCCACAATAGTCTCTGAGCCCTGGGTGGGTGGAGTTTAATACAGGAGTCCTGTTTAAGGACTCACACTCTGCAGACTGTTATTCTTTACTTTGCCTACCTATGTCTTTTTGTGTTTATGGCCCTCTGTTTCATGAGTCACCTTCATTAATGGAGTTGAGAGATGTGTTAGTGTTCTCTCTATTCCTTGTGCCACTATGTTCTATGAGCCAAAGGTGTAGGGTGTGCATTGTAGATGTGTCACTTAGGCTTGTCCACAGATAATCTCTGTGTATGATCAGTTGTGGAACTCTGTAATAATCTTTGTCTGTTGAAAAAGGTGATTCTTTGATGAGTGTTGACTGTGATACTTATTTCTAAATATAAGAATCCATGTTTTTCACAGTGAGAAATTTGCTATGGATATCAGAGCCTTTGAGTTTTCTGTAAGATCTATGCACTCTCCACTCATGTATATGTGGCTGTGTTTACAATAGCACACATGATTTTCTTCCTCTTGAGTGAGCTTTAAGTATAATTATTAGCTATTGATTACCTCCAAGATAAAAGTGCCACCATGGTTTGCTGTGCTGCTCATTGTTGTGGGTATGGGGCGTTAAAACTGGGTCTGGACCATCAATTAATGTTCACCCTTAACAACGTGTATAGTGCTTTCCAAATCTATGAGAGCTAGCATGCAGGGGAGGTGGCTTCCTGGCCAATTCCAGCTCCATTGCTCCAAGTCTTGTGTCTGAAGTATGTCCTATCTTCAGCAATAGGTCTTACCTTCAGGTTCTGGGATGCAATCAAGGGCTGTGGCAATAACCTGTGTAATTTTGGGCTATCTGGACCAACAGATTCAAGGGAGGTTTCTCATGTCTTGCACTTTTTCTTGTTATGTAGCATTCAGATATACACACACATGGACTCATGCAGAGATGTTGTATGTGTAAGTTTTCAGTGTGTTTGGACAAATAGAATTCCCTTTTTTTTTTTACACTATCTAGGAATTATTCATTTCCCTTCTCTCTCTCCCTGGTAACCCTCCCTCCACACCCTTCCTAGATAAAGCATCCCCGTTTTCCCCATTTCTCCCTTGATAATACCTGTAGGACCTGTCTCCTGCGGTCCCCGCTCCCTTGAGCTCCTTCTTCCCTTTACCCTCATAGTCCCTTGTATGACCCTCCTTCCCACACTTCCATTTAAATACCTCCATGTTGCTCACTTCCCCATTAGTAACACCTGTCTTTTCTGTTCTGCTTTCTCGGGTTCCTTCTATCTCTTTACCTCCCTGGTTCCTTTTCATTTTCCTAGCTCTTGAGTTAATGGAGTTCTACTCAACAGTAAAGAAAAATGAAACCATAAAATTTGCAGGTAAATGGAGGAAACTAGAAAGTGTTATATTAAGTGAAGTAATATGGACTCAGAAAAGCAAACGGCATATGTTCTCCCTCATTTGTGGATCCTAGCATCAAATCCCTACATGTAAATATATATCTATTTTCATCTTTCAACATGTGGAATCCAGGTTGATCAGCACATTTTGTGCCTTTGCCAAAAATCAGCTGGCTGTACCTCAGTTGATCATTGTATCTGTTTTCATGAGTGTTTCATGCTGATTTGATTGTTAGTGCTCTGTAGTATATTTTGCATCAGTGATGGTGATGCCTCAATTCCTTATTTTTATTACTCAATACTGTTTTGGTCATCCTTTGGGGGTGTGCTTATATGTGCATTTTCTTATGAAATTTTAGATTATTTTTTCAATTTCCGTGAATGTTTGTTTAAAAATTTTAATGTGTATTGAATTGAATCTGTACATTCATTTTAGTTGAATGGCAATTTTTTCCAATATTAATTCTACCAAACCATGAGCACGAGAGACCTTTCCATTTTTTTGGTATCTTCTTTACTCTCTGCAATATTTTAAACATTATATTAAACAACACTTACTCCAATGTATTTTATTTTATTTTGAGTCCATCACAAATGTTATAACCTCCCTGTTTTTTTCTCAGTATGCTTATTGTTGGTTCATAGGAAGGCTTTTGATTTTTTCATGTCAAGTTTCTATCCGGCTATTTTGGTGAATGTTTTGTGGTAGGGGTTTCCTGGTGGAGTCTTTGGAGTATTTTATGTAAATGATCTTATCATCTCAGAATACAGATACTTGACGTCTTTCTTTCCAGTTACTTCCCTTTTATATCTTTCCCGCGTCTTATCACTCTTGCTAAAAATTCAAGCACTATATTGTCCAGGAATGGAGAAAGTGGGAAACCTTGTTTGGAACCTATTTTAGTGAAAATGTTTGAGATTCTGTTTTGTATGATTTGATGTTTGCTGTGGGTCTGTTGTACATAGCCTTTATCTTGTTGACATGTTTCTTGTATTCCTTGATTCTCCAAGATTTTTATCACAAATATATATTTGATTTTGTCAAAGGCCGTTCTTGTAGCTAATAAGATGATCATGTGTTTTCTGTCCTTGAGTCTCTTTATATGATGGATTACATTTATGAATTCACATTTGTCCAACAATTCCTTCATCATTGGAATCAGTATAATTTGATCACAGAGGATGATTTTTTAATGTGTGCTTGAATTTAGTTTGTAGGTATTTTGCTGCAATTTCTTAAAAAAAAATCACACATCAAGATGTTGGCTACTTATTTGACAACTGCTGAAAATATAACTGTTTATATCAGTCAGTGAAGTTATAGCCCTTACTTGTATTAAGTTTTGGAAATATTACACAGTGCTTTTCAGCACTAGGATTAAAAATGTGTTGGTAGCTTGAAACGGCAACATTAGATACATTTGCATTAAAGGTATTAGCCATTACCACAAATAAAAGTTCCTTTCTGTGAAACTGACTAGTTTGATATTTACCAACATCTTCTTCTTTTTTAAATCAAACTTTTTTTCTGTAATATTCACTGAAAATTCTTATGCTTTCATGTAAGTTGTATAAATTAAACAGATAAAGTAAATCTGGAGAGATGGCGCAATGGTTAAGACCACTTGGTGCTCTTCTAGAATACCTAAACTCACTTCCCAGTACCCATGTTGCACAGCTTACAATTACTTGTACCTGTAGTTCTAGGGGATCCACGGCTATTCTCTGGCCTTTGAAGGCATACCTACTCATGGCAGACACACACATATAAACAAATAAAATAAACAAGTATTAAAAATCAATAGAGTAGGTCAGGTGTATTAGAATCTAACACCATCTTACTAGCCATAGTAAATGTTAAAAATAAATACATATATAAGGTACAGGAAAACAAACAGATGTTCCATATAGTTCAAATAAGTCCATCATCACTCTAATTTCTTTGTATTTGTTTCTTACAAATCTAATAACTTTTTACAAGTGTTAAGATTTTTTATATAAATAAGGAGGTGTTGTTATATCATTTAAGATGGGTCTTAAAGGGCAGAGGTAAATTGCAGACATGGATTATATATTTAAGTAAAAATATATATTTAACCCATAATTTGTAGTGATGATTTCAAAGCTGTACTTCTGTACTTGTAAACAGTAGGCATCAAAAATATACATCTTTTGTATACTGATCATATTTCAGAAATGTGATTTTTAAGGGATAGGTCTTGAATCACTTTATTCTACCCAAATATCACAGTGATTATGGTAGTAATGTGGGAATTACCTGATATACATCCACTGATGACAATGATGATAGGTGATATTTTGTATATATTCTAACTTAGCAACTATTATGGTTTACTGTGTTTGTAGTGGGATTTGACACTTTTTCCGCCAGCCTTCAATGCAATCAGTGGGATAGACAACCTGGCATGTAGTCTCATGTGTTTCTTAGAGATCTCCACTCAAATAAAGCTGATTATGCTGTAGAAAAGAATTTCAGGATCAGTTAAAGAGGACTATAGTAGCATGCATGTTATATATAGCTCACAAAGAATACACACTTCATGGGTAAGCAAAAAGTCAAAGAAATAAGTGTGTGTGTGTGTGTGTGTGTGTGTGTGTGTGTGTTGGGGGTGTATTCTAATGTGGCAATGGGAATTAGAGGCAAGGGAATCTCTGGGAGCTCATGGATCAGATAGTCTGGCATACACAGTGGCAAACAGGAGACTATGTCAAAAAATGTGGAAGGAGATGATGTATAATTAGGGTTGTCCTGTCACATCCATATGCATGCAGGGATACTTATGCGCCAACACTCACAATCACAATCATGCTCAAATGCAAACACACTCAGACAAAAAAGCAAAGGACACTACCATGTGCTGAAGATATTGATTTGTGCTTCCTAAGAGATAATTGTCTCTGAGTCTTAATATGTGAGAGAAATAAATATTTATGATTTTTTGGCTTTTGAAATTACATTGATCAGGGTACATAATTTATAGCAGGGTTGGAAGATTGAGCAAAGTCTAAGATTTAAGCACAAAAATGTGGGCTGGTTTGCTTATTTTTCCTATCTAAGAATTTCATTTTGCAAATGAGATTGTGAGGTAGTTAATCTTTCCAGTGTAGGGATTAAGAGGAGAGTTAACAAGTTAAACTCAAAAGTGTGAACATTCTGTCCCTGAGTAGGTTCATTTATTGTTTTAAATATCTTTATTTGAGATATTCTTAGAAAGTGACATATTGTATCTGTAGACTGTGTTGACTTTGGCAATTGAGCTTTGTTTGTTTGTTTGACTGGTTTAGGTTTATTGAAACAGGGTCTCCCTGTAACCCCACCTGACCTGGAACTTGCTGTTCACCACCCCTCCTCTCTACAAATGTCAATCACTTTTATGTCTAATCATTCTGTTATTTGATCTTCAGTTTTTAACCAGGACCATCTGTTTGATTATGGGTTTAGAACTATCTACTGGGACCTGGTTGTTCAGCAGTGGGTGCATAACTGGAAACAAGGATTCTTCCTTTCACAGAAGCTATCAGCATCCAATAGTTCAGCAGTAAGGGTAAGGCCAAATAAACTTTCCCCTTTCATAGTGAATTACTGGCAGGGTCAATGTTGTGTGGGCTTAGTGTAGGTAGTCACTGCTGTTACGAGGTAATAACTGCAATGGTTATGTCAAGTCTGGAGAACGGCTTTTCAGAGTCCTTCTCCTTATCATCTGGCCCTTACATACACCCTGCCGTCACTTCTGCAGTGTTCCCCGAGTCTTAGAGGGGGTGATATAAATGTCTTGTTTATGGATGAGACTACTATTTCACTTATTCTAAGCATCTTGGGCAGCCATGAGTTTATGAAATGACTGCATTTTAAGGAAATGCCTCTCTGATTAAGATCGAGAGTAACTCTTGTCTATGGGTATAAACATAGCTTTTTAGAAGGCAGTGTGATGTTATGTCAGCTTAGCTACTGT
This sequence comes from Eospalax fontanierii, assembly GCA_035773235.1. NCBI lineage: Eukaryota > Metazoa > Chordata > Mammalia > Rodentia > Spalacidae > Eospalax > Eospalax fontanierii. The sequence goes on along the minus strand of CM069547.1, from coordinate 43,298,415 downwards.
CGGCAATAATTTCCTCATCTGGGCTTATGACCTTCTCAGATATTAGTTGTTAGTCTAGTTTACAGTAACGGGAAAGGGTTCTGCCTTCGTGGAGTGGGACATGACCAAATAATAGAGCAATTGGTTACTTTACAATAGTCATTCCACTGTTGCACAGGTGGGCACATCATCTCAGCAGGCTGGCCTTCAGTTTATAAAGTGCAATGCTGGACAAGAACAGTGATGCTCTTTCTCTCCCTGTGGTTAGCACAGCACCAACCAGGACTTTGAAAACTACTTACCAGGGGGAAGATTTCCAAATCAGTTTCCGTTTGCTTTCTCTGTATCTTGTAAGTGATGTGTAAGATGTCTTATACACCACCTTTTATTTTCCTGTAGTTCTGCTGGATCACCAGTAGGTCTTACAAGAACTTATATTGTTTGGGGGGACTTGGAGCCTTTCTGATAAACTCTTGTTGAAATATTCTACCTAGTGCTCTGGGACCTGCATTCAGTAATCCATGGACATGCAGAATCATTTTTTTGGAGCCCTCTACTGTATTTCTTATTCGAGTTATAAGACAGGAAGCTTCCATGTGGCTTCTTCATATTCCCTTTGCCCCTCCCTTCCCTGTGCCCTAATCTACCCCGTCCCCAAACTCACTCCCTTCTTAAGCTGCTTTCTGAACAATATCCCCCCGCTATCTGTTCTGTTAAATAATTTCCAAGGATAGGAATTTGTTCCAACCTGCTTTATCTGATGGACTTCCTCAGTTATTTACTTGAACCAATCACGATTCATGTTATCTTTTTGCTTCTCATTTCTAGTCTTGACCCCAGGTGGCACATTGCTAGTCAGCAAGAGATATGCCACAGAATTAACAGCCTAGCACAGCCATTTGGGAAAATGCTGTAAGTGATTCTTAGGAGGTTCAGCATAGAAATGGTCATATTATAAATAGAAGTAATAAAACAACCTGTTTTAATGACTCATCTTCCATTGGTTAGTTAAATTATTTTAAGCCTGTCCACCAACTTATCTAAGCATTATTTCATATTCATAAAGTATAAGTAACAATCCATCCTGTGACTCTTACAGGCTTACAGTGAGAATGGAACATAAAGTAATTTAAATGTCATGAAAACTAAAACACACATAATAAAGGAGTCTGCATTAGTTGCCCTAAGGATGAGGAAGCATATGCAAAATATGTTTGCAAAACTGCCAGAAATGTCCTCTTTTATATATAAATATCAAATCTGCTAAATCTATTAGCAATCACTTTTTTCTAGAGAAATAATATTCCCTAAAGAAATATCATATATATGTATCAAAATAAGCAAATGTTCAGAATACTAATAAATGATCAAAAAATAAGTTAGTAAACCAATTTAGAGAGCAGTTACATCTCCTTAAGTCAAGGAACACACTCACATCCTTAGAATAATGTTTTGAGAAAAATTCAGTGAGCATGAAAACATAGTAAAGTATGAAGGTCTGGTTTAACCACTCCATGACCGTATATTTACAGTTAACATTAGAGGTGATCAAAGAGTCCTGATCACATCAATCTCCCCAAACTCATAGGGGGAGTTTGAGCATGAGAAGTTAGGGCAGTCCAATATAAAGCTCATTCCACCATGAGAGGAAATAGAATACCTCACTTCAGCTTAGCTTTGTTTGCTCTTTCTTTCCAAATTCATTCATCTCTGCAATCGGGCTATGGCTGTGGATTCCAGAAGCCCAGATGATGCCTGAGCAAGAAACTACAAGTGTGTTTTGAAATTTTCATACTGCAGTGTCTAAGGCTTTTATGGTTGAGGTTTACCTTCATTATCTTGTGGAAGATCATGGTTCTACAGTGAATGTACCTGCATTGCTTACTGATCAATAAAGCCCTTTATAGATGTTTAAAGAACCCTATCTTGCTGCAATTCTACATGAAAATGAATAAATGAAGGGAATTTCTGCAAGCCTAGCATTTGTTTCATCTAGCAATCCTAACCAGCATGGTGGATGACCTTGCCTTATATGATTGGAAGTTTGAATATAAATGTAGAAAAGAAGAAATGCATTATGTGAAAAAGAATATAAAAATGTATTATGAGATGAGAAGTACCAATATTAAACAGGCTTCAAAAAAGGCTCAACATAAGAGACAACAACAATCCTTTAGTCGCTTACATTCCAGTGAATGTGAAGTCATGTTTCTGTGACTATGTTTACTTTTAACATTTGACTAAACAAAATAAAAGCATGCAAACTTTAATGGTACCACTCTATGGACACTTTAGCAATACAACGTGGTAATGGGATGGACTAATTTTAGAATCTGTGTAGGATCCAGTAGTATTAGTATGTTTTAAATTATATTATTTAACTATATATATGTATATATATCTTTCATAGAATATAACTTAATGTACTAATATTGTTGACCAGATTATAATATTTGTATTGATGATCAAATGTATTGAGAAACTGAACTAAATACTTGAGGATAACCACAGTTATAAATACTTATAAATGGCCACACTAAAGAAGCAACATTCGGTAAATCATCAGTGAATTTCTATGCTACATAGTTCTTCACAAATTTCTCATCATGTGTGCAAAACAGCACAACAAATCACAGAAATACGGAAAAAATAAAGTAGTCTTACTATTCGTAATACTGAAAAAAAAGTATATTTTTGCTATGTGCTAACATCTCCAAATATTAGGTATAAACAGCATTCTTTAGCTTTACTGCCATGACCTGATGTACTGGAGCACTATTTCAAGGTACGTATATTCATGCTAGGGTCTTAAGGTGTCATATTTGTCATTTCAAAGTGCAATAGGTAAATAACATTAAACCAAGGGAAACCTGAATATGAATTCATTTGGAAAAGAATAATTATACATTTTGAGATTTCACTGAGGAAAATTATATCTGAAAATGAATGATATGACAATATTTAGTTTTCATTGCCTTGGTTCACTTGATAAACTGCTGTGATTGAAACCTGGTATTCCTGAACTTGAATTTCCTCAGTAATTTTGTCTGTAATTAATCTGATCAGGTATGATGAACACATTTATTAAATGAAGGAAACATTATATTTTAATTCACTTTTCTGTTCAAATGACCATTTTTTCTAAACCCTGCCTTCCTAAAGACTATAAAAGCAAAACTGAAAACCAACATAATTTTATAAAGTAACTTGGGCCTGGACAACTAGAGCAAATCTGAGCATTTTATTCTTGATTGTAACTGTTCTGTTTCTCTGTTTTTTGTGTCTACATATTGAAAGTTGCAGCAGTCTTTTTACATAATTTTTCACTCTTTTCAGCAAATAATAGAATTTTTTCTATTTAACCATTTCTCTGCTAAAAATTCTCCAACATTTCTTGTCTAACTAAATTGGGCTTAGAATTTTGAAACACAGACAGTCAGTTAAAGTTATCACATTAATATAATAAAAACACAGTTACATTTGATTAATTTTGACTTGAGGAAATAGAGTTAAAGGATGGAAAAGAAAAAAAATGAGTTTGAAAATGAATTTAGCCCTTGAAAGTATAGTTCTCATCCAAATTGAGAAAATCTTGCTTGACATCAAGGTCAGATTAAACTCTATACTTGATTTCATTCAATTTGATTTGATTTGAACCTAAAAGTTCAGCTGAGTTCTACCCAGTAGAGACTCTCAGGTTAATGAAATTTAGCTCAGTATACTTGCAGGAATATTAATGAGGAAACCAACATACATTTATTTAAGAAATTCACTAAAATGGGAATGATTCCTTTCTACAGAAATAGTTCAAAAAGCTGAACGTCTTTCTGTCAAAATTATTGCCAGTTTTTAAATAGAACATCTACTTTGTGCTTTTAGCCACAAGTTTTTTGGTTTACGTGTTTGTGCTGTGTGTATCTATATCTATGTGTGTGTATATATGTGAGTATACACACACATATATATATATATATGTGTGTGTATATGCATATGTGTGATGCGTGATTGAGTGAATACATGTGTGTACACATGTTCCTGGAGGTCCAAACTGAATGCCAAGCATCTTTCCTGAATTGGATAGTTTCCCTTCTTTATTTTTCAATACAGGAGCTCTCACTGAACATGAAACTCATGAATCAGACCAGGCTGGCTGTTCACTGAGGTTTAAGGTCTGCTTACTTTGGCCTTCACTCTCCACCAAGGCTAGGGTTGGTTACTGCATGATCAAGTTTATTTACTGCCATGCCTGTTGTTTACATGGGTCTAGAGGTCAGTACTGATGTTTTTCTTTTCATGTGGCAAGCACTTTACTCAGTGATCCTTCTCCACTGCCAAGCCACACGTTCTTAAAGCATACATATGATACTAGGTAAATGCTCCTCCATATAACAAGGTGTTTAAGGAATATCATGATTATTTAATTATTAATTAATATTTAGAAATGAGTGATATATTTGCAAAATGACACCTCTTTTCAGAGACTTAGAAACCCAGCAGTTTAAGAAGCAGCTTTCTTAGACCAGAGTTAGCAGCTGCCAGTTTTAAACCAGAAATCCAAATGGCAAGGGCTGGATCTGAAACGACATCTTCTTGGTGGTAAGAGATAAACACTCAGACAGAGACCAGGAAAGAAGCAAATATCAATTATTAAAATTTCTAATCTCCTCCAAAGGTGAAAAGCAGCTGTTAGGTATAGCTTGAATGCTGAGGACGTACCTGGTGTTAAGATATTAAGAATACTAAAGTAGATCACCTGAGCAACTCTATTCTCCTTCAGCCCACATCCTGTTATCTTACTAGCTTTGGACACAGGATGTTCTCTAATTTTGGAAACTCAGATCTTGGGACCACACTCAGTCCAGACCTGCCCACTGCGTCTTGATCCCCTGTGTTCAGATCAGCTCAGTTTTTCAATCTAGTTTGTTAGAATCTCCATATCCTTTCCCAGCCCCTCCCAACATGTCTCTCCCTGACTGAGACCAGTCAATTACCATGGTTGTCCACATCTCCAACCTGCTTTGGAGTCCTGTGACCAGCTTTATTCCCTTATTAGTCTGATCAGGCCCACTGCATCTCCACAACCCTACCAACAGAGCAAATCCATTCTCCCCCAATCTGCATCCTGTTGCACAGGCTTGCTTTTGCACCGAGCACCTCAGATCTTTGGAAAACCATCAGTGCAGACCTGCCAATGTGTCTTGATCTCCTGTACTCAGAGCAGCTCAATTTTTCGGTCTAGTTTATGAGTCTTCATAGTCCCCCCTCCCCAGCCCCAAACTTGGCTTTGCTGGCCTGAGAAAAGCTTTCTATACAGGCAGTCCCCACCCCAACTTACCTTGGATTCCTGAGACCAGACTTCTTCTCTTGTAAACATGATCCTAGCCACTGTGTCTCCATGCTCCTATCACTGTAAATATGATCCACTGTGGCTCCATGCTCCTATCACTGTAGCAACTTCAGTCTCTCCCTGTTCTAGCTTTAGGAACAGGCTAACTTTTGCTCTTAATCCCACAGGTCTCTTACCCCTGCCTGACCGTGAGACCTCCAAATTACACCATGCCCATCCATCTACCTTGGTACCATCTGTAGCCCCACTTGCACTGAAGGGACCTTTAGTAGAGGCCCAGAAATTTTCAGACTGCTTCGGAATGTGCGATTTCAGTCTCTGCCTAGCAGGCTTCCTAAATTGTGCTGTGCCTGATGACTAGAAGGGCCCAGAAATTAAATGAGAGCTTGAGAGTATGTAGTCTCCCCTGACTTGTGCCTCCATGGGAACTCTAAGCAACTGACCTAGAGCCATCTGAACCCTCCAATACAAAAATCAAAGGAAAGAACCTGAAGGCTTGACCAATCAGTTTTTCATGCAAAATAAGAAAACAACCAAGTCACATCAAGTATAGAAACAGAATCAGACTGCAGCTGAACAAGGGAAAGCTTGAGTGCCACATCGAATCACAAACAAGAAAAGAAATTTACAAGTCAAGATCACAGCAACAGCAAAATCAAATGAAAATCCCATATAATATGTCCCCACCAAACATCATCTTTCCTATAGAAGAGTTCTACAATGAGAACCCCATAGGGATAACCCAGGACACAGAGTTTAAAAAATAAAAATGAAAAAAGAATTCAATATATTTAAAGAACACACAAACAAACAAATCAAAGAACTAAAAGAAGGTAGGGATAATCTTTGGACTGAATTCACAAAAGATTTAGAAATACTGAAGAAAATTCAGGCTGAAACAAAGAAGGAAATGGAACATTCAACAAGCCAATGTGAAATGACAGGAGAAAACCTCATCAATAGAATTAATGAAATGGAAAACAGGATATCAAGAATGGATGATAAAGTTGAAGAATTGGAGCACTCAAGCATGGATTTTGAGGAAAATAGTTTAAAAAGACAGAAATGAAATATCCAGGAAATGAGAAACAACAAGAACATATCAAATTTATACATTGTAGGCATAGAGGAAGAAGACTCTTAGGATAATGGTACTGACAAGATCTTCAACAGGATTATAGAAGAAAATTTCCCCAAATTAAGAAAAGATATTCCTATACAAATACAGGAAGCAGGAGAACACCAAATAGACAGAACCAGAAAAGAAACCCCACATGGAATGTCATAGAAAATAAAAACACTAAATATAGAGAACAGAGAGAGAATACTGAAAGTTGCAAAAGAAAAATCACAAATAACATAACCCATCAGAATTACAGCTGACTTTTCATTCCAAATTAGGAAAGTCAGAGGAGCCTGAACCAAAGTATTCCGAGTCCTAAATGGCCATAGATGTCAACCCAGATACTTTACCTAGCAAAAAAATACTTTATAATTGAAGGGGAAAGAAAAATCTTCCACTGCATGAAAAAGCTCAAAGAATTCATGATCACAAAGGCAGACCTTTCAAGAATTCTTGAAGCAATACAAAGAGTAAAGAAAGGATTGACTTTACCCAAGGAGCATAAGATGGAAACTAAATGAAGGTGTAATTGTGGAACCACAAATTTAGACCAAGAATGCAAATAGAAATTTAATTTTTAGGAATCAATGAACATCTTTCAGTAATAACTTTAAGTATCAATACATTGAAATCTCTAGTCCAAGGACATAGGCTAGTTGAATGGATCAAGAAACAAAATCCATTGTTAGCAAGAAACCCACCTCTCCTTTAAGAACAGGCACTACCATAAGGTGAAAGGTTGGAAAAAATTAGTCTAAGCAAATGGTACTAAGAAACAAGCAGGAGTCGCCATTCTAATATCTTACAAAATGACTTCAAACTAAAAACAATCAGAAGAGTTAAAGAGGCTCACTTCATTCTGATCAAAGAACCAATGAACAAAAAGATGTTATAATCATGAACATACATGTAACAAAGTCTGGTGCACCTAACTTCATAACAACAGTACTACAGGACTTCAACACACAGATTAATCCCAAATCGCCAAAAGTAGGAGAATTAAATAGTCCACTGTCTCTATTAGAGACATTAGGTCAATCATACAGAGAATAAGCAGATATCTGAATTTAAAAATATCACATACCAAATGGCTCTAATAGACCAAATATTTCACTGAAGCAACAAAGAATAACATTCTCTTTAGCAACGCATGGAACTTCCTCCCAAATTGACCATATTCTAGGGCACAAAACAAAACTGAACAAATAAAAAAAAGAAATTAAATAATTCCATGCATTCTGTCAGACCACAATGCAATAAAGTTTAAAATCACCACCAGAAGAAACCTTAGTACTTACACCGACTCATGGAGATTAAAAAATGCAATCCTGAAAGGTGAATGAGTCAACTGAGAAAATAAGAAAAAATGAAACTATTCCTGCAATTGAAAGAAAAGTACAATACAACACAACAGAATTCTGGGTCACTATAAAAACAGTCCTAATAGGGAAGTTTATAGTTCTAAGTGCCTGCATTTAAAAAAAAATCAAAAAGAGCACAAATAAATGACTTAACATTACAATTCAAGAATCTCTTGCAAAGCAACAATCCTTGATACCCAAACCCAGCACACAAGAGGAAATAAAAAAATCAGAGCAGAAATTAATGAAATGGAAGCAAAGGAAACAGCACAAAGAATCAATGAATACATGAGCTAGTTCTATGAATAGATAAACAAGACAGGCAGATGCTTAGCCCAGGTAAACAAAAGAAATAAAGAGCAACTCCTAATCAACAAAATCAGAGATGAAAGGAAAAACATCACAAGAGACAACAAAAAGCACAAGAATGTTATAAGGTAATATTTTAAAAATCCATAAACTATCAAAGTTGAAAACCTAGAGAAATGATTGTATATCAAAAATCATGGGACTCACCATAACTAAACCAAGAAGAGATCAACAAACTAAACAAACCCTTAACACATAAGGAAATTGACACAGCAGTACAAAATCTCCTGACTAAAAAGAGCCCAGGACCAAATGGATTCACAGGAGAATTCTGCTGTAATTCAAAGAAGTTCTATATCCAATACAACTTGAATTATTTTAAAAGATAGAAACGGAGGTACACTCTCCCAAATTCCTTTTATGAATTAATCATCAATCTCAGAACAAAACCAGGTAAAGATACAAACAATAAAGCAAACTATAGACCCTTATCCTGAATGAACAGCAATAGAAGAAAAACTAGAACACCACCAAATTTAAACCAAGAAGACTTCTGCAGTTTAAGTAGACCCATAACAACAACAACAAAAGAAATCAAAGCAGTAGTTCAAACACTTCCAACTAAAAATATCCTCTGCCCAGAGGCATTCACAACATAATTTCATCAGACCTTCAAAGAAGCTCTACAATTGATACTACTTATATACAGAGGGTGTACTCCTAAGGAGCTTCTATAACGCCACTATTTATCTAATACCCAAATCAGGAAAAGATTCAATAAAAAATAAAACTGAAATCCCATTTCCTTCTTGAACACAGATGGAAATCTTCTCAACAAAATATGCACAAATCACATACAGTCACAAATCAAAGAGTTCATCCACTAAGATCAAGTAAGTTTTGCTCCAATGATAGAGATGGTTCAAAATAGATAAGTCAATAAATGCAATGAATTTTATAACCGAACTCAAAGACAGAAATCACATGATCATCTCAAAAAATATGAAAAAAGCTTTTGCGAAAAAGCATCACACACTTACGATAATTGCCCTAGAGGGACTTGAAGTGGAGGTGATGAATCTCAACATAATTAAACCCACAGCCAACATCATTCTGAATGCAGAAAAATTGGAAGAATTCCCATTAAAATCAGAAACTGATAAGACTTTCCACTATCTCCAGGCCTTTCAATTTAGGGCTTGAAACATCTTCTGGGGCAATGAGACAAGGGAAGGAAATCAAAGTGTAATAATTTATAGATGATATATTATACATAAGAGATTCCAAAAGCTCCAGCAGGAAACTTCTAGAAATTATCAATACTTTCAGAAAAGTGACAGATAACACAATAAATCTATGAAAATCAATCACTTTTCTATTGTAAAAATAGCAAGTAATCAGAGAAAGAAGTCAGGGAAACATTTTCATTCATAATAGCCTCAAAAAAAAATCTAATAATAAAAGTAACAAAGGAAATGAAAGACCGTTGCAGTGAATCTTGGATGAAAGAGATTGCAGACTACACAAGGACGTGGAAAGGCCTCCAATGCTCATGGATTTGTAAAATCAACATAGTGAAAATGACCATCAAAACTCTTTTCAGAGTTCATCTAACTTCATTCAAAATGGTTAACACCAAGTGAATGAATGTCACCAAACCCTGGTGTGGATGCTGAGCAAGGAGAAGCCTCATCCTCTGTCAGACAGCAAAATGGTGCAAACACTGTGGAGACTGTTATAGAGAACTCTTAAAAAACTCAAAACAAATGCACCATGTGATGCAGTTATAAAGCTCCTTGGCATATGCCCATCAGACTCATCCTATGACCGACATACTTATACTGCTATGCTTATTGCTGCACGTTTCACAATAGCTACAAAATGGAAAACAAAACAAAACAAAACACTAAATGTTCCTTAGTTGATGAATGGATAATGAAACCATGGTACATTTACACAGTGGAGTTCTACTCAGCAGTGAGGAAAAGCAAAATCATGAAATGTTCAAATAAGTAAATGGATGGGACTAGCAACTGTTATACTAATTGGAGTGACACAGAAAGAAAAAAACAATCAATGTATGTGTGCATGCTCTTCCTCATTTGCAGATCTTACCTCAAAATCCTTTGAAGTGATTATCTTGATATAACTGTAGGAGCCAGAAATGGAAATGAACTATGGGCATAAAGTGGGGAAGGAGTTTGAGAGAGGTGTATAGTGGAAGCAGGAGGGATTAAGGAGGAACTGATGAAAAGTGGGAGTACTTTAATTCAAGATGTAGCATTGAAGGTTATGCATGGGGAGTGAGTGAACAGATTAAATGACTCAGCAATGCCATTAGAATATAGCAAATGACAGCCACGGGTCATCTCATCAGCCATGAGCTTACCATCTGGTTTCCGGTGATCTTGTCTGTAGTTAACACAAAGAGACATTTCTCTCCCACGCCCTCCTTAACCCCTCCCCCCATATTTTGAACTCCTTTATTTAGAAATTGTGACAAAAATTATTCATCTATCATCAATCTATCAATCATCTATCTATCATTTCTCTCTGTCATTCCATAATCAAAAATTCATTCTACCTAATTAAATGTATTATAAAATGATACACTATACATATATCAAATAAAATACAGCTTTGAAAGAAATGATTTTAAATAGGTAAAAACTTGCAGTTTACGAAAAGTAAGATTGATAATGAGTATTTTTGTTTTGAAATGAACATAATCATATAGATTATAGTAAAAAAAAAACTTCAAACATTAAATAAATGAGAACTACAGTACAAAAAGAAAGGAAAGAGTGAGGGCTAGAGAGATGGCTCAGCAGTTAGGAACACTGTATGCTCTTCCCAAGGACTGGAATTCAGTTCCCAGTACTCTTGCTTGGTAACCATGACCACTTATTGCTCTATCTCCATGGGATCTGACCATTTCTATTAGCTTCCACAATCAACTGCACTACATGTGCACACATCCAAATGCAGACACAGACATATTCATTTAAAAATAAAAATAAATATTTAAATAAAATACTGAAATAGTTTCATTAGCATGTTAAGAAAATTTATTCAAATACCAGAAAATGGATATTTATAGAAATATTATGGACTGCAAACTAGTCTAAGAAAATATATGGGAAATTAATATATAAAATGTAAAGTATCATTAAATTATTATCTTTAACATGCATGGTGCAGGTAAGAAGACAATTTTGTTAACATTTCTGGCACTTTTTCAATGTGTATTTGTTTAAGATACTATTTACCACCAACTTCATTTATTAAAATTTATTTTAAACAGATTAATAAAGATAAAGATCATAGGAATGATCTTAATGAAAATAAACTAAATACATCATCAGGAAATGACTGCTTTATTTAAATTTGTTGCGTACAACAGAAAATAATGCATTGCATTTTATTACTTGAATATACCATGATTAATCACTTTATCAGATAGTGATTTGTTATTAGGAAAATAAGCTAAGTGGGAACTATAGTTTAAATATTACAAATGTATGTGTGTAATGATGTGTAGGAAGAATCTGGAGCTAAACAAGCATGTGAAGAAATTTAACCGTGGTAGAAGGTCAGCTTGCAGACGCTGCAAAGAAGAATTTAAAGTTTGCCTTCGAGAATGATAAGAAATACATAAAGAAGATTGGTCTGGGAATAAGATGCTCTGCTTTTATTCTTTTACTTCAGGCCCCCAGTTTACTTCGCTTTATAAATTAGTTCAGATACCTCTTCCCAGACAATGAGCATGAAAAATTTCCTTAAATGCTTTGGTTATTATTTGGGGATGGTTTTGTGATTATGCTAGGAAAAAATTCCTTCAGTGAAAACTTGTCTCATTGGTTACAAAGCTCAGCATACACTGTCAAAAAATTTGCATTCACTGATATCGCTTCACTGTCTTACACATTATGGCTCCATTTGACTTCTTTGTATCTTTCTTCATCCAGGAATAAAGCACATTTTTGTCACTTTTTTGACAACTCTTACTTATGCAAATGACTGTCAGCCAGAGAACCCTTGCTTATAGTATACAACTAAATTTTACTTGCTTATTTGTAAGTATTAAGAATAGTCTTCCACTGGAAACTATAAGCATTGTGAGATCAAATAAAAATGAAACATACTGGCAAGTAGAGTAACCACAGGTAAAATCATTTACCATGATCTTTCTTAGCTGCATAGCTGTAATTTGCCAAGGTCAACCATGGTCCAAAAATATTAAATTGAAAATTCCATAAATAAACAATTTACAATTTTAAAATTTTGTACCATTCACAGTCACTGGGAGACTGAGACAGTTGGTTACCAGGATGTATACTAAGTATCAGCTTTTGGGTCCTGTGTATAGTCTTCATACACTGAACAAAGAGATGTTGTAAGTGCTTGAAGGATGCCAGTCACAAGCCTTACAGGTCAATGAATGATGTCCTGATGTTTCAAAATATAAATGAGTCACTGTGCTTCATCCTGTTACGCAGGCATCGAGTCTCAAATCATCACATGAATAGTTCCATCATTAAAGGTCAAATTGTTTTCATCTTCCATGATTTTGAGATTGTTTTCTTACTTTTCTCTTCATCCTGGAAATCATGATCCATGCTCTACACAAGCAATTACATCTTTCACAGTAAGCTTTCACTTTAGTAATTTCAGTGGACTTGAAGCTATGATAGTTGAACCTATGATATTTACCTTGTTGCATACAAAATTTCTTGTTCATAATTCCCTAACTTATTTGAATTGTTCATTTGAAAATGGTCCTTTAGCAGATTATATTGTGACTAAATTAATATTTGTGATTTACAAGATATGCATTAATTTATTACTAATTTCTATTTTATGTGTGTAAATGCATACTATACCTGCAGAGGTTAGATCACCAAGAATTGGAGTTACAGATGTTTGTTAGCTGCGATGCTGATTCCTGGAATTGAACCCAGGTCATCTGCAAGAGCATCCAGTGCTCTCTTAACCACTGAAGCATCTCTCCAGTTCCCCAAGATATGAACTTTTTTCCTTCCATAAAGATTCTCTATGAGTGATAGTGGCATTGCATCTAAAATGATCATTTTCAGCAGGGGCGGGGGGTCTGTGATTAAGAGTGCTTGCTGCTCTTCTAGAGTACTAGAGTTCAAATATTATCACCCACATCAGGCATCTCACAGCCACCTGTAACTCCACCTCCAGGGGATCCAGGGTCCTCTCCTGTCCACCTCAGTCACCTGCACAAATATACACATATACAGACATAGATACATACATACATACATATAAATAAGTTGAAGTATTTGAAAAACATTTCAAGATGGAAACATGGGTCAAAAATGACCTTAATACATCTAAATTGCTAAATATCTTGGGGTATCCTACTTCCAACATGTTTAGAGAAGTCAGTGCCATAATATAGCTTGGAAGAATCAACAATCACAAAGCCGATTGTGTACTAAAATGCTAGATAATTTGAATACAAAAATAGATGAGTATTTTGAAGATGTGGTAAGATGCAAAAGAGCATCACACTATTATAAACTTGAAAAACCCTAAATTGAGCCATCATAAGTTATAGATTATTTAGGAGAGTATGTGTGAAATATAGTGGTTAAAGTATGTATCTTTATAGCAAAATAGTATATTTGAGCTTGTAGATTTGAAGCAAGAAGGAATTCTAAGGGGATAGAGAAGCAGGGATGAGATGGTCACGTGTGCAATAAAATGCTAAGACACGTCTATACAAACTGCTTCAGAGAGTGGAAGATGGTATCAGTAATGGACACAGGAACCAAAACCAGAGAAAAATGTAAAAACACATAGTGAAGAATGTCTTCATTAGCTTTTCTACTCCTGTGACAAAACACTGACCAATACCAGCTCTGGAAGGAAAGGATTTATGGGGCTTACATCTCCAGGGTCACAATTCTTCACTTAGGAAGAATTCAAGGTAGAAACTCAGGGAAGATATGTGGTCCAGGAGCTGATGTACAGGCCATGGAGGCGTGCTGCTTACTGACTTGCTCTCCTGGTCCGAGCTCAGCCTGCTTTCTTGTACAGTACAGGGCAACTACACAGGGATGGCATTGCCCACAGTGGGCTGAGTCCTCCCACATCACTCATCTATCAAGAATATTCCCCACAGACTTGGCCACAGGCCAATCCAATGGAAACAATTTTTCAAATGAGGCTCTTTCTACCAAGTTGACAACTAAAGCTTTCTAGCATAAAATTAAATGAACTATTGTTAAAAATTTAGAATTCTGCTGATTATAAAGGCTCCCATTCCATTTTGTGAAAACATTAGTTTAGGAGGTGAAATTACTCAAAAATATCCTATTACACTAAAATGTTTACCAGTCTTTCCTTTACTACAACCATATGTTATAAGTGCTTTCTTTATTTGCTTAACTGAGCTTTTAATGGATTAAATTGTTCAAAACATCACTATTATGCTTTTGGGCTGTTTAAGCATCATGTAATTGCTATGTACTCTCATCCAGCTGTGTATTAACATAAAAATACAAGCATTATTTTCACTAAAACTGCATGCCAAGGCTAAAATTTGAGTTTGCAGTAGGAAAAAAAATGACAAAAAGTGCTTCCGATCTGTTTATTTCATAGGATTTGATGGTTACTTAAATTTTTAAAGAACTGTAACACTCCTCATTTAATCTCAAATATTTAAGTATAACAAGAAATTTCCTAACTAAAAGAAGGACAAAAACCACTCTCAGGAGACAAATTGTGACTTGAGCAGTACATTGACTTCTTTCTCATTGCATATTTCACTTTCAACACGATTCTGTAATGTATGTGAAGTCCTATCAAGTCAAGTCAGAGTACCTAGATACTTCAGTGCAAATTCATTCACTGTGGTCTAGTCAGCCTATCTAGAGTCACTCCCGTAAAGAAAATAAGCTCTCCCCCACATAGGAGTCATCAGTTGCCCAACAGTTCTTCTGTTAAGATTGGGACCTCCCCAGTTCTATTCTGGGTTTTTGACTGCTCAAGTTTGCATGGGTCTTGTATATGCTGACACCATTGCTGTAGATTCATATGAGCAAGGTCCCAGAAGCCTGTAAGACTCTATTGCCATATTGTCATGTACCACCTCCTCTGGCTCTTGCAATTTTTAGGCCACCTCTTCCACAATGGATTTTGAACACTGAGTGAATGAATTTTAACGTAAGAGTTCTGTCCAAGGACCCACACTCTGCAGACTAATTCTACAAAAGTTGGTCATCTGTGGCATTTTGTGTTCATTGTTCTATGTTGCATGAAGGAGGTTCACTGATGAGAGGTAAGAGATTGACTGGTATTATCTCTGCCCATTGTTCAATTATAGATATGTCACTTAGTCTTGGGCATTACATGGACTCTTATTCTTTGTGTGTGATCACTCTGTAATAGTTTTTATCTGTTGCAAAAGATGCTTCTTTCATGAGTGATGGATGACATACTTGTCTGCAAATATAAGGATCCATATTTATTCTATACAATATAGTAAGAATTTACATTTGTACAGTGATGTGGCAGACGGAGAGTTTTCTTTGACCTCTCCAAAGTACCACACATGAGTTCCCTCCATATGAGTGGGCGTTAAATTCAATTAGGTAGCTGTTAATTAACCCAAAGTTTAAGAGATACTACTGCATCAACAGAGATGGTTTTCTGCATTGATTGTTATTGTCATTAGGACATAAAGTTGGGAGTGTACAATTGATTGATGTTCTTCCTTATCAGTTTGCATAGCATCCTCCAAAATTACAGGATGAGAGCCAGTTTTCATGCAGATGACTTCCAGGTCAATCTCCCCTTCATTGCACCAAGTCCTGTTTCTGAAGTAAGTCCTTTCTTCAGCAATAGGCCTTCAAGTTCTTTGAAGTAATGAAGAGCCAGGATAATCACCTGTTTAATTTGGGATGTTTCTTGAACTACCTTGACTATCAAATTAAAGGGCAGTTTCACCTGCCTGGCACTGTTTCTTTTTATGTAGCCTTTAGCTACATACATGGACACACGTAGAGACAGTGCATACAGAAATTTTCAGTAGGCTTTTGAATGAAAACATTACCCATGATAGTTCATACCAGCAAAGTATTACTTATTGTTCCTCTCTCTCCACGTCTAAAACTCCCTCCTCCCTCCCCAAATAAAACAACCCCATTTTCCCAATTTCACTCTAGATAATAACTGTCTCTTATGGTCCCCCCTTTCATGGGCTCCTTCTTCCCATCTACCCTAATGTTCCTCTGTAGAATCCTAATACCTTTCCATTTAAATACACCATTTTAACCATTTCTCTTTTGGTAACACCTATTGCCTACTGTTACTCACCCTCAGGCCCTTTCTTCCCCTTCCCCACTGTGGTACATTGTACAACCCATCCCATTGCCCTCCCTTTTATAGGCCCCCATTTTACATTTCCCGGTTGGTAACACCTGTCTCCTACTGTTCCTCTCTCTCAAGCTCTTCTTCCTTTTTCTTTCCCTCTCTGATTCCTTTCCATATTTCTGGCATCCTCAGTAACATTAGGATATAGATTTACATATAAAGAATTTGTGCTAAGATCCACAAATGAGTGAGAACATATGTCTGTTTTTCATATTCTCCATTACTTCACTTAAGATAACACTTTTTAGTTCCATCCATTTACCTGAAAATTTCATAATTTTTTAAACCACTGAGTATAACCCTAGAATGTAAATGTACCACATTTTCATTACAAAATCATCAGCTCAGGAGCACATAGGTTGCCTTTATTTTATATATTGTGAAAAAAGCAGCAACATATATGGATGTACAAATATCTTTTCAGTAGGATGAGTTCTTAGGGTATATGCCATGGAGTGTTATAACTGGATCATATGGTAGGTTCACTTTTATTTTAAAGAATTTGTCCCTGGTTCTATTCTCAGAACCCACATGGTGGCTAACAATCATCTGTAACTACAGTTCCAGAGGAATCTGTTGCTCTCTCCTGACTTCCATGGGCATTTGCACAACACAAGTGTACTTACATGATGCAGGTAATATACTGTCTTTCTTCCACTGTGTATTCTTGGCACCCTTGTCAAATATCAGCTTTCTTAAATTGCATTCGATTATGTTTGGATTTTCAATTATGTTCCACTGATTTATGTGTCCATTTGTGCTACTACCATGCTGTTTTAATGACTATAGTTCTGTAGTATAGTTTGAGATCCTGTATGGTAGTCTGCTCAGCATTACTCTTTGTGCTCATGATTGTTTGGCTGTCAAGGATCTTTTGTGGTTCTATAAGAATTTTGAGATTTTTTTTTCTAATTTTGTGAATAATTTCATGTGTATTTTGATTGGAATTGCACTGAATCTATTCATTGCTTTGGGTAGGATGGTCATTTCACAATATTACTTTTTCCAATCCATGAGAACAAGAGCTCTTTCCATCTACTGGTGTCCTAATCATGTTTTTCGAAGATTTTAAATTTGATTATATAGATGTGTAATGTCCTCGTAGGATTATTTTCTAGGTATTTTTTTGAGGCTATTGTGAATGGGAGGGTTTCCATGAATTCTTTCTCCAATTGCTTTTTATTGGTATATAAGAAGGCTACTGATTTTTATAAACTGATTTTGTAACCCACCACTTTGCTGAAAATATTGATCATTTCTGGCAGTTTTATTATGGAGCCTTTGGGATCTCTTATGTGCCATACTGTATTGTCTGAAAATAGTGATAATTCGACCTCTTCTCTTCCAGTTAGTACTCCTTTAATTTCCTTCTCTGTGTTATCGCACTAGCAAGGGTTTTAACATAGCAAGGTTTTAAGGGCTATGTTAAACAGATAAAGGAGATAATGAACAACTTTGTCTGGTTCTGGATTTTGATGCAAGTTTTTCATGTTTTTTTTCTCAATTTAGAATGATGTTGGGTCTGGGTATGTTATATTAATCAAGTTGAGGTATTTTCCCTAAAGTTAACTCAGTCTAGGATTTTTAACATAAATGCATTTTTAATTTTGTCAAAATTCTTTTCCGCATCTATTCAACCGATCATGAGACTTTTTCCCCTTACATGATTTATAACATTTATTTTCTTATGTATACTGGAACAGTCTTGCAGATCTGGATAAAGCAGGCAAACAACAAAGCAAAGCCTTCTTCCTAAGAAAATTCCAAGCCTAAATGGATTCACAGTAGAATTTTATCAGATTTTCAATGAAGATATACAACTAGTACTACTTAAATTATTCCAAAAGACAGAAACAAAAGAAGAACTCCCAAACTCCTTCTATGAGGGAACTGAAATTCTAATACCAATCAGCTAAGACACATATATACAATGGGCTCTATCTCTAATGAGCATAGTTACAAAAATTCTTCACAAAATATGCACAGATTGTATACAGACACATATCAAAAAGATCATCTGCCATGATCAAGTTTGCTTTATTTCAGAGATGCAGGGATATTTCAATATATTTAAGTCAATAAATGCAGTAATTCAATGGACTTATAGACAAAAATATCATGATTAGCTCAATGAAGGTTTGGAACATACACAATAGAATTTTATTCAGCTCTTAAAAAACATGAAATTATAAAACTTGCTGGTAAATGGATGGAACTGGAAAGACCCTGAGTGATGTAATCCACACTCAGATCAATGAATGTCACATGTTCCCTATGATGCCTAGATACTAACCTTGAAATCTTAGATGTGTGTGTTTCAATTTGAAAACTTAGAGATGTGAAGAATCTAAGAAATGGCTATGGATGGTTTGGGGGCGAATGCCTGGGAGGAGTTGTAGAATGCAGTGACATGAAGGGGAAAGAGAAACAGACTAGTTTATGGGGTGAAGTGTTGGATGACACCTTAAACAGGGGATTACAGGTCGGGAAAAGCAACACTAAAGGCTTTCCAAAAACCCATGTGGAAACCTATCAATATATAATTCTCTTAAAGTATATTCATATGCATCAAAAATCAAATCGAGTGTTATCCTATAACAGGGTGACATTGTCCTTCCTATATATCTTAGGCTAATAAAAAAACAAACAAACAAACAAAAACAAACAGACTAATACCCCACCTCAGTCCCAGTAATGGAATCCTCTAGAAACTGTTGATAGACCATCAAAGAGTACTGGCTATTGTCCCTGCTCTTTGTTACCCACCAGAATTTGTTGGAAAGACCCTATTGCTGAACACAATACATACAAGTGCTGTAGAGTAAACAAGGAGAAATCAGGTTGATGCTGAATACAGAGTCTCATCTCTACTGGCTAAATCACTGGAGTAATAGTGGCATAAACATTATAGGACTAATCAATCACTCTTTAATTTGTTTTTAAGGTCTGTTTCCTTTAATGAAGTCCTCACATGAAAATGGTGTCAGGCTTAGTCCCTGATGCTACAGAGGTCACAGGACACAGTGGAGAACTTAATACTAGTTACTCTTAGTGACTTATTGTTACATGTATACATTAACCCATCTCTGAACTCTCTCCAGAGAAGTTACTTTATGTAACTGATCTTGATTAGCACAGAAACCCATACTTCCAACATGAATAGAACAAGCAGCTTCAGTGAAAAAGAGGCTTCAGAATGCTTATCCTAAATAGGACAACTGTATCAAACTTCTGCCTTTCGAGACTCAGGAATCAATGCAGAAAAGGGGACAGAAAGACTGTAAGAGTCAGGGTCAGTGAATGACCACAAGAAACAGAGTTTTCCAACCAGCTGCTTGATCATTCATATGAACTCATTATTATGGTGACAGCGTGCACAAGACAGATGCAAGCAAAACAGAAAATTAATTCTTAATATAAGATGAGGAAGTGGGTAAGAAGTTCCTAAACCATATAAAAAATTGTGGCACAAGATGGCTGTTGGGAGGGAAAGAGATAGGCTCTTTCAAGCCTGGGACTTCTAGTAGGTTAACCAGGTTTCAGTGTGGACACACACTGAAGGACATTTGGAGACAATACCTCCCTCTCTCCATATATATATATATATATATATGGAGATATATAATAAATATAATAGTGTACATTAAATTGTGTGTGTTCGAAGAAATAATGAGAGGAGTGAATATAGGAGGGAATCAAAATACTATTAAATTGCATTTTATTCAATAAAACTTAAAAAACAAACATATGTGTATATATATATATATATATATATATAACCATATGTATGCAAATTTCCATACATGCACATATAAAGACTGGTTTAAATAAAGCAGGAAGTCTGGGTAAACACAAAGTCAAAAATATCATTGTGAGGTTATAATTCATCAGCCTCCTTTGTAATTTAAATAAATTTAATCTAAGTAACATTTATCTTTTGGGGAACTAAAATGCAATTAAATAACTCAGACAAAAGTTAAAAGATCTAATTTAAAAATATTCAAGAATATGTCATAAAAGAGTGAGAGACTGTAGAAATATTTTTAAACGGATTTGTGGTCTAGTTGTTATAGTTAAATATCATCCCCAGCCTTTCTAAAATCCACATAGGTTTGCTCTGAGAAGTTTTCACAAATCTAGGGTTTATCTCCTGATTTCTCTAACACAAGAGGTTGTTTCCAATATCTGTGGGGACCTTTTTCATTCAGTGTGAAAGGAAGATATGATATGGTGTCTTTGTCAATTAACACTATCACCAGCCTTAAATTTTCATTCATTTAGTTCTTTGCCTCCTGGGAACTACTTATTGTGGAAAGACACTGTAACCAATACTGAACTCCGAGCTATCTTTTTAAAAGCACCTTGTAAATATTTGCAATAGTTCCCTTTAACAGCGATGTTTATTATAGTCCTTTGTTCATTTTTATATGCTCTTCAGTAATTAGTTTATAAGGAGATAATTGTGCTTTCTGAAAGTGATAGTTATTACAGGTAGAACAAATAGGAAAACATTTTTAGCTAAGGAAGTAGAAAGCATTTGTCAGTTTTGACAACAGAGTTTTTTGATAGCTTGCTTCACCAATAGTCTAGAAGATTTAAGATCATAGGCAAAAATGAAAATTCTATGCAAAGATGCAAATTTCACATTTAGATATAAATATTCATCTAATTAAATGATTTCCACAATTACTGTGTAATGTAACAATAATGTCTCAGGAAGGTTGTTGAAGTTTTCTATTTTTAAAGTGATGGTTTTCCAACAAGGAATGGCATCAATCTATTAGGAAAACAGAAACTCATAATTAAGATATTGGTATTTGTGTCAGATGCATGCATATAAAATCTAATAAGTTTTAAACAACATATGAAAGAGATAAAATATAAAACACTTGTTTTATAAGGCATTATTATTTGGCAAATATAAGAATTATTTTTGTATTTAGAAAGTCATGCTTAAATTTTTATGTCATTATATTTAATTTTGACCAAAGGGATTTTTAATAACCTCTAATTACCACAAGCATAAAACCTATATTAGTTTTCTGTTTTTGCAAACATTCTTTTTTTTTTTTTTTTTGCATGTTGCTTTAGTTTGTTTTTGAAACAGAGTTGGAGCTTATTAAGCTATTTTAATACAGATTTTAAACACTCATTTTGGGAGGATTCTCAGGAAAAAGAGTAAGACAAACCTGGCTTCTCAAAAGACTGGATGATAATTCCTAATGAGTTCATGGCTGAAGCTAGGAACCTGTTTTGATACACATACCCTCAAGGGAAGTTTTCCCAGATCCTTTCATTTCATTCTCCAACAGGAGAAATACAGTATATCTTATCTTTGACATCTTTAAGCTCAGAGACTGGACAGGGCTATGTTGTATAAAGGATCATTAAACACCCCTGAGGATGATGTCTAAGAAAGGGCTCATGCTGGTAATGGTGTGCCAATCTGGAAGACTCATTCAGCTCTAGTTAATCATCCTTGGGGCCCACATTAGCTGTCAAAGTGTTGATGCAAAATAGCAATTTCTCCTCTCAAGTGCTCAAAACCAGAAAAAACTCATTTTCTATCCTAAGACTGTTTAGTTTGGTCTAAGATAAAAAATTTTCTGTGGATAAGTTTAGCTTATCTTCTTTCCTATTTTCAATTTTCATTCATTGATTATTCCAATTAGTCACTCAAGTGCTGTTTAATGAAAATTCGCACATTAATATTTGTGTGCCATCAAAACTTGGTATTCATGATATGCAAATGAGAAGACTGGTACTCATTTCTACTTTCGTGGACTCTGTTGATGCCAGATAAACGCACAGTATCAGTAATTTAAAAATAAGGAAACACGCCCCACCTCTCCACTGCCTTCCACCTGAGCAAACCCCACCCCCATCCTGTTCTTCTTGCCTTGTGAAGAGGCCCACTCCTGCTCTTAGCACCTGAGTTCCAGAGACTATTCTCTTATTCCAGACCCAAGCATTGCATCCTGAATTCTGTATTCAAATCAGCTCAATTTTTCAGTGCAGTTTGTTAGAACTTTCACAGGCTCTCCACCCTCAATTTGCCATCGCATTCCTGTGAACTCTACCTAGTTTGGAAGTCACTTCCCCAAATCTGCCTTGGATTTCTGTGAGCAGCCTTGTTCACTGGTAAGTCTGATATCACCCAAAGCCTTTCCATTCCCCTCCCACCTGAGCGACTCAAGTTTCCGTGCCACTCCATGCCCTGTTCTTCTCGCCTTGGGCACAAGCCTGCTCTTGCGCTTAGCACTCGAGATCCCTAGACTACTCTCTTAATCGAGTCCCACACACTGTGTCCTGAATCGTGTACTTGGACCTTCTCGATTTTTCAGTCCAGTTTGTTACAGCCTTTACAGGCATTCCCTAACCCCAATTTGCCATTGCATTCCTGTGACCCTCCTCCCGAGCATATTGGCTGTCCCCTCTCCCAGCCTTTGATTTCTGTGAGCAGCCTTCTCTGGTTTAAGTCTGATCCCAAACATTGCCTTTCCATTCCCCTCCCACCTAATCAACTCCATTCTCCCTTGACCCACATCCTATTCTTCTTCTAGACTTAAGTCTCGAGCACAGGCCTGCTTTTGTTCTTAGCACCCAGGAAAACTTTTAGTTCAAGCACACCCACTGTAATATGATACCCTGGACTCAGATCAGCTCAATCATTCATTTCAGTCTATCAGAGCCTCCAGAGGTTTTCTGCACAAATCGTTCTGTGCCCATGCCATTACATTTGTACCATTTGAAGTCACTCCCAGTGCTACAGTCTTGGGCTCTGTGCCTTTTTGTAGGGGTCCAGACATCTTGAGAAAGCTGGAATTACTAACCCTCTGCCTAGCTATTTTCTCAAATTGTACTGTCCTACTTACTACACGGCTCCAGAAATTAAGAGAGAGCTGAGAGCATTTGATCTCACCTAACCTCTGTGTCTGAGAGAATCCCAGATCAACTTCAGTAGAGCCATCTGGTTCCTCCAATATAGAATCAAAAGAGAACCTCAAGTCTTGACCAACCAGCTTTTAATATCCAATGAAAAAACAACCAATCTCATCAAGTATAGAAACAGAATCTGACTTCAACTGAACAAAGAAAGGCTTGAGTCTCATATCAGAATCACAAACAATGAAAGATATTCACATGCCTAGATCACAACAAAAAATAATAATATGAAAATTGCAAATATGTCCCAAAATATCACCATTTCTATAGAAGAGTTTTATGATGATTGCAAAATGTGACTGAAACACCCAACAGTTTCAAACTCAGGAAGATGGAAGGACTCTTGGAGCAGGAGTTTACAAAAGGCATGAGGAAAGACCGACTTTTACAACTTCTCCTCAGAAATCCAGGCCCTGCAAATAGCTACAAATAGCTCAGATAAGACTCCAGACTACAAATTCACAAAGGATACCAAGCTTCCTTAACAGATATGGTTCCGGACACAAAAAAATTCACAAACAGCTGTAAAAAAAAGGACTACTTCCTGGCCAGAAGCTTGCCTTAAACATCAATCAGATCTCATGGCAACCCCCCGCCCCTAAAATCCAGGAGGAGCTGAGGGCTTTTTAAGGCTTTGAAGACTGGGACTAGGACTGAGACTTAGATTTGGACTGGGACGGGACCTGGGACTTGGGCTTTTAGGCTAAGCTCTCTTTCCCAGGGAGTTTTCCTCTCGTACTCTCCCTGAGGGAGTTCCTCCATCCCGATCTGGAGCCTGGCATGCCAGCCCGGTTCCCCGGAGCCCCAGCCCTAAGATGAGGTTGAGGGGGCTGGTCGCCCCCATCTCTTCGGGGAGACTAGCCCCCCCAGGGGGGCTAGCATTTCTCCACTCGTGGGTACGGAGGAGCTAGTCCCATCTGGTCTTCTCTTAATAAAGCTGGGTCCTGTTAGCTTCCAGCTGAGTGTCTAGTCCCTTCTTGTCTGCCTTGTCTCTCGAACCCAGAACCTTACAATGATATTCCCATATAGATAATCCAGGAATCATAGTTTAAAAGAACAGTCATAAACATGATCAAAGAGTTCAATGAATTTAAAGAACACAAATTAAAGAATAGGAGAAAATAGGTATAAACTTCTGACTGAATTCACAAAAGAGATAGAAATATTATAGAAAACTCAGGTTGAAATGAAGAAGGAAGTGAAACACTCACAAAGCCAATTTGAAATGATGGAAGAAAACCTCAACCACAGAATGAATGAAATGGAAAACACAGCAAGAAGAGTGGATGCTGAGGGTGACGAACAGGAGGATGAAAGGAAAAACTATGAAAATTTTTTTAAAAAACCCTCACAGGAATGGAATATATAGGAAATGTGGGACACCATGAAAAGACCAAATCTATGCATCGTAGACACAGAGAAAGAACAATCCCAGGATAATGGTACTGACCAGATTTTCAAACAGACTCTAGAGAAAATTTCCCCAAATTAAGGAAGAATATTCCTATAAAAATACAAGAAACACATGGGAAACCAAGTATACAGGACCGAAAAAGAAGCCACGAACAGAAATACAAGAGAATCCCAAGAGATGCAAAAGAAAAACAACAAATCACATACAAAGGAAATCCCACCAAAATAACTGCTGACCCTTCAGTGCAAACTATGAAAGCCAAAAGAGCCTGAGCCAGAGTAGTCATGGTCAGAAAAATAGCCCTTTGGAGAATACTTGGAGAAATACAAAAATTAAAAAAAAAGGAATTGGCTATGTGCAAGGATCACAGAAAGAAACTAAATGAAGGTGTGACTGAGGACCCACAAAGGTAGGCCAAAGATGCAAACAGAATTTAAAATGATGGGAATCAATGCATATGTTTCAATAATAACTTTAAATATCAAAGGACTGAACGCTCCAGTCAAAAGACACAGGCTAGTTGAATGGATCAAGAAACAAAATCCATCTTTTGTTGTCTACAAGAAACCCATCTCAGCTTCAAGAACAGGCACTACCTTAAGGTAAAAGGAGAAAAAATTATTCCAAGCAAATGGCACTAAGAAACAAGCAGGACTTGCCATTCTAATATCTGACAATATGGATTTAACACTAAAACTAATCAGAAGATGTTAAGATATCAGCTTCATTCTGAGTAAAAGAACAATTTAACCAAGAAGATAATGCAATCATTAACATTTATGCACCAAACTCTGGTGCACCCAACTTCATAAATACAGTACTACAGGAATGTTAAACCTTGATTAATCCCAATGCACTATTTCAATACCACACATTCGCCATTAGGCAGATCAAATGACAAAGAATAAACAAAGTGACATATTATTTAAATAATACTATACATCAAGTGAACTTAACAGATATTTACCAAATAGTCCACTGATGAACCAAAAATAAGCTTCCTATTCAGCATTCCATTGAAATTTCTCCAAAATTGACCGCATTCTGAGCACAAAGCAAATCTCAATTAATTCAAAAAAGTATTGAAATAATGCCATGTATTCTATTAGGCCACAATGAAATAAAGTTTAAAACCAACACCGGAAGAAGCCATAGTAACTTCACAAACTAATGGAGACTTAACAACACACTCCTGAATCATGAATGGGTCAAAGGAGAAATTAAGATAGAAATAAAGGTATTTCTGGAATTAAACGAAAATGTCAGTGCAACACATGAAAACTTCTGGGGCACATTAAAAGCAATCTTAAGAGGGAAGTTTATAGCTCTTACTGCCTATAATAAGAAAATCAGAAAGAGTACAAATAAATGATTTAACATTGCAACTCACGAATCTTGATGGCCAATAATAGATGAAAATCCAAACCAAGCATACAGGAAGAAAATAACAAATATCAGTGCTAAAATTCATGAAATATAACCAAAGAAAACAATGCAAAAAAATCAGTGAATCTAAGAACTTGTTCTTTGGAAAGATAATCAAGATAGAAAGACACTTGGCCCAGTCAACAAGAAAAAGAAAGAGCAACTCAAAATCAATACAATATGAGATGAAAGAGGAAAAATCCCTTTAGGGATGTTGTCTTTAGACAACAAAGAGATTCAGAATCTTTTAAAGGAATACTTTAAAATACACAAACAAAAATGAAAACTATAGACACACATCCTTAATAAATATAGATGTAAAAATCTCAAAAAATATTTGAAAACAGCATAAAGTCACCCATCAAAAACAAAAAATCCACCAAGAGCAGATTGGCTTTATTCCAGATATACAGGGGTGGTTCAATATATCTAAGTTGATAAACTTCATGAAGCATATAAATGGCCTCAAATACAAAAGTCATATAGTCATCTTAATAGATGAAGAAAAAACCTTTGACAAAATTCATTCAACATATATTTATGTTAATAGCCCTAAAGGGAATTTGACTGGAAGAAACATATCTCAATCTAATTAAAGTTGTAAACAGAAAATCCACAGATAAAAATAATTCTAAGTGAAGAAAAACCTGAAACATTCCCATTAAAATCAGTAACCAGAGATGACTGTCCACAATCTTCACTGTATTTTAATCTAGTGTTTGAAACTCTTTCTAGAGAAGTAAGACAAAAGCAGGAAGTTAAAGGAGTATTCATTGGAAAAGAATTAAATCATCCCTTTTTGTCGATGATATTATATTATACCAAATAGATACCAAAAAAAAAAAATCCACCAGAAGACTCTTAAAATGACTAGCACGTTCAGTAAATTGGCAGGTCGTCTTTATATATATCAATAAGGAATGCTTGGGGAAAGAATACAAGGAAACCCTCACATTCACATAGCTTCAAAAGATAGATAGATAGATGATGGATGGATAGATAGATAGATAGATAGATAGATAGATATTGGAATGGACAAAAGACATTAAAGATCTCTACAATGAAAATTTTAGATCTTTAAAGAAAGAAATTGATGAGGATTACAGACGGAAGGATCTCCCATGCTCATAGATTGCAAGAATTAATATGTGAAAATGACTGTCCTACAAAAAGCAATATATAGATTCATTCCCAATTAAAATCCCATGACATTCTTCACAGAATTAGAAAAAAAAAATCCTAAAGTCATATGGAAGTACAAAAGACCCTGAAAAGCAAAAGCAACCCTCGCCACAAAAAACAATAAAACAAAACAAAAAAAAACAATAAAAAATTAAAAAGCTTCTGTAGAGCAAAAGAAACAATCAAGAGTAAAGACGAAACCCAGAGTGACAAATCTGACAGAGCTTTAACATCTAGAAAACATAAAGAATCCCCAAAAAACAAAGAAACTAGAAGACAAATGACCCAATTAAAAAGACTGGCTAGGGATCTGAGCAGAGGGTCCTCAAAAACAAACAAACAAAAAAATATGGCTGAGAAACATCTTATAAAGTGTTCAATATCATTAATAATTAGGGAAACACAAATTAAAATCACTTCAAAAGGATTTCATCTTGCCTCAGTCAAACTGGCTAAGCTGAAGAGAACAAATGATGCTAAATGCTGGAGAAAAAATGATGTTAAACACTGAAGACAGCGTGGGGAAAGACGAGCACTCATTCCCTGCTGGTGGGGCTATAAACGTGTGAAACCCATATGAAAATCACTTTAGAGAACTTGAAAAAAACTGAAAATGAATCTGCCATTTGACCCATGTTATTTCATTCTTTGGTCACCACCCAAAGAACTCCTCCCATTGCAGAAATACATGTACATTCATCTTTGTTGCTCCTCTATTCACAATAGCTAATGGATAAAAGCAACCTAAGTGTCCCACAACTGACCAGTGGATAATGAAAATTCGGTACATTTAGAACAATGAAGTTCCAATCAGCAGTAAAGAAAGATGAAACCCTGACAATTGAAGTACATGTATGGAACTAGAATATGTTACATTAAGTAAAGTAACAGGATCAGAAAAACAAAGGACATATGTTCTCTCTCATTTGTGGATCCTCACACCAAACCCTTATATGTGATTATGTATCCTGATGTAAATGCAGGAACCAGATGAGTGGAAAGTAACCAGAGAGGGAAAGGCAAAGAAAGAGCCTAGGAAAGAAGAATAACAGGAGACAGGTGTTACTAAGGGAGAAATAGAAAAAAGTGGGTTATTTAAATGGAAGTGGGGAGGGAGGGCTATACAAGGAAATATGGAATAAAGAGAAAGAAGGAGCTCAAGAGAGGTGGGGCCTAAGGAAACTGGTGTTATCAAGGGAGAAAAAGGGGAAAATGTGGATACTTTAAATGGTGAAGGCACAGAGGGAATGTTGAATAATGACAGAGAGAGAGAGAGAGAGAGAGAGAGAGAGAGAAAAGAAGAGAAAAATAATGACTAGCTAGTGTAAAAACACCAGAGGGAACCATGTTAATCTAATAATCTAATGAAAAGTTCTACATACAATATCTCTACATAGTCCCATGTGCATAGCTGAATGCTACATATCAAGAAACAGGGCCAGACAGGAAAAAAATTCTTTTGAGCTGTAGGCCACTCTGATCCAAGAGACTCCAAAATTTATACAAGCTAGTTCCACAGTCTTTGATAGCCTCCCCTAACTTCAAGGTAAGACTCTATTCCTGAAGACGAGATCTACTTCAGAGACTGGATTTGAACAATGGAGTTAGAACTGACCTGGAAGCCGCTTTCCCTGAAGACTAATACTCATAGCTCAGGAGAGCACTGTGCAAAGAGTCAAGGAAGAACATCATTCGATGGCCTAACACCAGCTAATGACCAAGTAATTACATCAATGAATAGCACAACATTCAACACTGATGCAGTAGTGACACTTTTATCTTGTGGCCAATCAGAAGCTACCTAATTGGCTGTAGAGCCAATTCAGTGGGAGGAAACTTATATGTGGTACTGTAATCCTAGCCATGTCTGAAGAGATTATAGATCTTAGAGAAATCCCCAAGATTGTCACATTCCTGGGCTAATATAACTTCTTACTAAATGCAAAATATGTGTCCTTATGCTTACAGTCAAATATCCCAATCATAACTCATCAAAGAATCTTCTTTTGCACTGGACAGAGACTAATACAGAGTACCACAGCTGGTCACACATAGGCATTGTGAAGTGCCCATGCCTAAGCAACAAATCTACAATGCAGCCTTTATACTCAAAGCTTACCAAAATGCAGAACAAGTGTCAGGAAATCTCTAATGACTTTCTCCACTCTCATTAATGACTCTCCTCCATGAAACAATGGGCCAGTAACACAAAAGGTCACAAATGGCTAAATCACAGTGATTGGGGAAGAGTGTAGGTCCCTGGACAGAACTCTTATACTGTTTCACTCGTTGAGGGCTCAGGGACCATTGTGGAAGAGGGGAGGAAGTCTGTAAGAGCACAAACACAAGCAGACAAAAACCCAGCATGGAACTGGGGAAATGGGTTGCAGCCGCCATCCTTGCTTAAGAAATATTGGAAACTGATTACTGTTGATTGAGGATGAGCTAGTCTTCCTAATGCTAGTGACTCTGGGTAGGTTGACTGGACCTCAGAGAATGAACCTGCACAGATTTCACTGGTGGGGGGCACTAACTTAACACAATAGACCTTAACATAGATGTAAAAATGTATACATTCCAATTGGGGGCTATAGGAAGTGCTGGTGGAGAATGGGGTTTAAAGATTATTAAATCTATTGAATATTCTGTATGAAATACGCAATGACTCACAAATGACACTTGTAAAATGACTATACAAAATAGAATATCTGATATTGTTCTCAGTGAAAACCGTCCAGGAAGTTTAATTTAGAATGCCAGACAAATTTATTTGGGTTGCTAGGTAACAAGTGTAGATGGACTAATCCCAATGTCAAGCATAAACAGTATGTCAGACATGGTCCCAATCATCCTGGGTCCCAGGGACTCACTCCGCTGGGAAGGGAGTAGTGCAAGGCAGAAGTGCCTTGTGAGGACAAATAGAACTGTACTGACAAAGGTGGTCTCTTTTGAGGGCAGTCCTATTTTCAGTCTCCCCATTGACCACAAGAGGGGTAAGGATTGGTACAAGGTGGAGGGTGAGGGCATGCTTTGACCAGAGTCTACACAATGAGGAGCCTGGTGGGGTTTGGGCTTACCTGAGGTTGCATAACAGAGGCTAGCAGTTGGCATTTATTTCTGATGTTTCTGTGTGACAAGCTAATGATTGGGATCCAGTCTAGTATTTGTCAGCTAGAGAGAAGGGGACATGATTTCGAGTGTGACCATCCATCCAACCCTACCATTTCCTGTTGGGCGTACCCGGGAACTGGAAGGTAGCAAAGTTTAATGCAAGGGCAGAATTTTCAGATCAATGAATTTACAGAGGATAACAAGGGACTCATTGGTTAAGAAGGAAATTATGGATTACTAATAAAACTCATGTCAGCAAAAGAACTATCCTTTGTTAGTAATAAATATGATTCTAGCAACTAGGACAGGAAAGAGAGAATATGAATTTTAAGATATTTGAAGGTATCTAAAGAAGCTGCCATATTTTCCCATATTTGTTCACTATCAAAAACTGCTGCTTGGGCTCTTGCAACACAAATACTTGGCTTTGTAATTTTAAAATATCGAATGAAACATTATGGAAAGGATTAAGGCCCAATAAATAATTTTAACCTTTTCTAGTCATGTTCAGATTCATTGTATGAAATATGCATAACAGAATTGAGCAGAAATAAAATGACATTTCAATCGATGAGGCACTTTCAAATTCTGCACTTGTTCCTCTGTCCACTAAATGGGCCTTTAATAGTGAACAGTTTGATGGAAAGCCATGGCAGAGACAGCAACCAAAACAATTGCTGCAAAAATTCACCACATAAAGCATTTGCTGCAATGTTTAAGATGTTTAATAACTTCTTTATAAAATGACATAAAATTTTAATACACATACTTAAGCAAAATTTTCTGTATAAGAGTAATATTTAGGTAAATATTGAAAATCTCCATTTAAGATATGAACATCACTTTTGGCTAATCATAATTTTTGGATAGACTGATTAATAGAGATTCCCTATGTTAAAATTTGACTTTCACCATTTTCTTTTGTCCACTTCCCTGTCACAGAGATGAAGGGCCAGCCCATCTGGGTGACAGAGTCGAAAGACTCTTTAACATGCTTCAGTCAGAAGTTGGAGGGCCACTCCCATCTACAAAATCATCTTATCAGTGAGTTCAAACTGCACATAACACTTTACAAATAGGAGTCTGCCAAATGAGGTGAACAACAGAGCAAAAGAGAAGGAAAGCTCAGACACAGGAAACCTCAGACTATCTGACATTCCTGTGTATGAACTTTGAATCTAATATGCCAAATTTAGGACACTGGCTATTATTATCTAATTTGTATTGTGAACAAACAAAGGTCTATGAGTCATGAAATTTCTTTCATTTTAAAGAGATTTTTGTCTTAAATCAGATTGGAGTTCCAAGTTTGAGAAGTTACTTTTTAAATATTTTATTTATTATTTTGTGTGTGAGAATGTGCTCCCTGCATGTTTATAATTCCCCTGTGTCCTTCAACACCTCCAGTGGTCAAAAGAGAGGGTTAGATTATCCTCGAAATGGAATTATTAGCTGGTCATTCAATGGTTGTTAGCTGTTATGTGGGCAGTGGGAATTGAACCCAGGTCCTCTGCTCTTATCTGCTAAGACATCTTTCAGCCCCTTCAGACTGAGAAGTTACATAAGGGATAAGCCAAGAGGGAATCACCAGGAACCTTTGAAATCTGTATGTTGTATGCCCGTGTGGCAAGACAGGGAACTGGGGCAACTTGTCAGAGGCTGGGGTTTGATTCAGTGTCCTCTGAGACAAAACTCAACCCAGAGAGGACAGAGTCTGGAATCTCAGGCTATCCAATGGGTCATCCACCGAAGTGGGATTCTGAAGGATCTATCTGATAAATCTAGAGGACACAATGTGTGGAATGCATAATCAAGGCATGCCACCTAGGCAGAGAGGGATTGCCTACCCTGCACTTGGATTGTATTGTGTGGAATGGGCAGATAAGCTGGTGTGATGGACCTTGCTTTGGAGTTTGGAGTCATAGAAAGACAGAGGGTCGAGATAAAGACTGGGAGAGGATTTTGGCAACAGGATTCCCAGATCAGTCAGAAAGAATCTTGATACAATGTCCTTTCTGGACTAATCTGCAAGAGGCAGGCAGCAAAGACAGAGGACCTAGGTCACATTCTGGCTGACACTCAGCCAAATTAGGTTCGCAAGACCCAAGTCCTGAGCGCCAGAAAAAAGGGGAGGGATGATAAACCAGGGATGAGGCCCTACCGAGAACTCTCTGCCTGGTAGAAAGGGGATGTAGTTTGTACTGAGAATTCTCTCCAGGGTTTTTGCACCATTTGTAAGGAAATTTGAACCAAGAAGGAGACAAAGGAAAAGCAAACTTCGACAGACCAAGCACATTTACTAGAGACTACTCCTGTGGTTGGGCCCCTCCTCCCAGCTCAGGATCCCACAGGGAGTCTCCCCTCCTCGCCCCTTATAGACTCAAGATTGTGGTAATTTTCCATTTGGGACTGGAAAGATTTAGGATATAGGTGGCGTCACCTCGCACAGATGCAGGGTAGGTTTCAATCACGCAGGACTCCAATCTAGGATGTGCACTGTGATTGGGTTTGAGTCCTATCAGTGGAGCTAAAAGGGGGTGGATTGTTGCTTTCAGGATAGGTAGCCCAAAGATGGTGACCACACAAGAAGCCTTCAGGGTCTAAGCTTTTTCCTTCGTTGGACCCTTCTGAGATATCTTCTTCCCCGTGTTTTAACTTTCCTTGTCCCTCTTTTCCCTGTATCATATTAAACACGCTCCATCCCCAATGGCTCTTAGATAAAAGACGAGTGTGAAGAGTAATATCTTCCTTCAAGTGTGGTCACACCTGGAAGTGTGTTCACGCAAGCACTTAAAATGCATTTGTTGAGGTATTTGAAACAACTTTTTAAACAAATGAAGATGAGGTAGCCCTGAGTTGAGAATTCTGACATAACCTTTAAGCTTAATATTTAAATACAAAGGAGAACCTCAACTTTTTCACCTCTTTAATCCAGCAATCTGTGGAACATGTTTCTGCATAAAGTGCTTGCTGCTCAAACATCAGTTCTTCGGCTCAGTTCCCAGGCATCCATGTAAAGACCTAAATAAAAGTGGGTGTCAGGAGCCCCATTCTGGGGGTGAGGAGTGAGCAATAGAGACAGGCAGATCCTGAGACTTCCTGCCTAGTCAGTATAGCAGGCTCAGTGAGATACTGTGTCCTGGGAAAAGAACTAAGTTAGAGAGAGATAGAAGAAACCCCCCCATTAATTTCTGCTCTTCACATGCATGAATGAGTATTGACCCCTACACACACACATGTACACAGATACATCTATACACACAGAGAGATATGCACACACCCCAACACCTCCCAACATGCACAACCATGTATATATCATGTAGATATTGAATATATAAATACAAAAAACTCCAAAACAGAAAATGAAAAATAGTAGATTCATTAGAATTAAAAAATACTTATTTATTAGCTTAACACATTTCAAAGCTGTTCAGTATTGAAATTGAAGGTATGTATCACCAATGCCAAGAATTGAAAGTTCACTTTCAAATACCTGGCCATCAACTGGAACTCCATTCACTAGTACTGAGTATAGAGCGAGTTAATATCTTCTGTGCAGCAAATCTCTGCCTCTTTGGAATTCCTTTCTCCTTCATGAAAGCATGTAAACCTTTTTTTTTTTTCCTAGATCATTCTTTCCATTGGCATTGACCCATGTATCACTTTAACTACATTATGGTAAGTTCTTGAGTTTAAACAATTGACCTAACCCAAGCCATTGTCAATTTGTTAAGACAAACACTGATGGGTTGATTATTTGAAATTCCTAATCATACTGCTTCGTCTTCCAAAACAATTTAAAGTGGCTGAAGAAACACAGACAAAATGTGGAGGATATATCAGTCGAAAGTATTTTATGTTTTCTGGGGGGGGGAAGATGGGGGTTGAGATAGGGTCTCCCTGTAGCCCCAGCTGGCCAGGAAATCACTATATAAGCCAGGATGGCCTGAAAGTCATGGTGATCCATCTGCCTCTGCCTAGCAAATGCTGAGATCAGAGGTATGTGCCACCATGTCTTACTTAATTTATGCATTATTAAAAGATTTAAAAACCTACTTGTGAGGATTTTACTGATTAAAAGAGGGTGAAATAAATCCCTTTAAAGAGATAAATTGATTAATTGTATTATGAGACAGGTTTTAAGAATTTGTGAGTTGTTAGAAAATCTATATTCAAATTAGAGAACTGATTCTACCCTAGTCTTAGACTCTTGAGCAAGTCACTCAACAGTGAGATAATTTAAATAACGGAAATAATAATAGTCTATTGTGAGGATCAAAAGAAAATAAATTTAATTTTTTTTATCAACCTCCTCATAGATTTTTTTAAGTGATGGGTATGTGAATTTAACTTTCTGCATATTGAAGGAGTAATAATGATTTTTAATTACAAGAAATCCAACATGTTATTTCTATGAGGCAGTGATTGTGAAAGCCAGGCTTTCTTTCTAATTGCATGGATCATTGATGCAATAGGAGCTAGACATGACTATTCACTAATCACATTTGTCACATTGGCCCACTTAGAAAACATGATTTTTTTTCTTTTAAAATATTTACTTGTTATAAATATATATTTTAATGAACATTTTATTGAAGTTTTGTGCATTTCATCCAATACATCTTAATCATAATTTAGACCTCATTTCCTATCTGTGCTTCCTGTAGCACACCCATAGGATTCATGTATTCTTTCACATATGGTAAGGCCAGATGATCTCCACTGTGAGTCCATCAATTGGAGACTGTTCAGCCTATTTGGCATCACTACTATAAAGACATATTGTCCCCCACTCAGCAGTGACCAGCTACCAATAAGTTTTCAAGCTAAAATTAGGGCCTTAGTCCCATTTCCCCAGTTCCGTGGTGGATTTTGTATGACTGAATTTGCATGCTGTCATCATTGTTATAATTTCATATGAGCAAGTTCCCAGAGCCTGGAAGACTCTGTTTCCTTGTGCTCATGCACCACCCTTGGATCTTAAAATCTTTCAGCCCTCTCTCTTATGATGGTCCCTAAACTCAGTGTCAGTGAAGTTTAATAGAAGAGTTCTATATTGTGGCCTTTTGTGTTCATCACCCTGTTGCAAGAGGAAGTTTCACTGTATGGAGCTGAGAGATGCATTAGTATTATCTCTACTCCTTGTTCCGCTAGATTACATGAGCCTTAATTGTAGTGGTACCATTGTAGATGTATCACTTAGGGCTAAGATGCTCATAGGCACATTCTCTGTGTGTGACCCATTGTAGAATTCTATAATAGTCTCCATCTGCTACAGAAACTTCTTTGATGTGTGATGACTGGTTTACTTGTCTATAAATATAAGGATCCATATTTAGCATATAGTAAGAAATTCCATTTGTTTAGGAATGAGACATATGTAGGGTTTTCTCTAAGATCTGGGACCTCTCAAGCCATGTGTATTTGGCTGTTTACAATGCCACATGTAAATTCCCTTCCATTGAGAAGACTTTAAGTTCAATGGTAAGTCTCATAACAGTTGTTGATTATGCCCAAGATAAAAGTATTGCTACTACGCTAATATAATTTATTGTGCCAGTCATTGTTGTAGTCATTAGGCTTTAAAC
The DNA here is from genome assembly GCA_035773235.1 of Eospalax fontanierii. Classification (NCBI taxonomy): domain Eukaryota; kingdom Metazoa; phylum Chordata; class Mammalia; order Rodentia; family Spalacidae; genus Eospalax; species Eospalax fontanierii. The sequence goes on along the minus strand of CM069547.1, from coordinate 43,262,225 downwards.
CTGGGGTTGTACCATCAATTGATGTTTCTCCTTAACAGCTTGCATAGTGACTTCTAGAACTATGAGAGCTAGTTTTCAGTGAGGAGACTTCCAAGGCAGTTCCAGCTCCATTTCCCCAAGTCCTGTGTCTGAATTATCTCCTATCTTCAGCAATAGAGCCTTACCTTCAAGTTCTGTCAGGTAATCAATCACTGTGGCAATAGCCTCGTTATTTTGGAATTCTGTTGGAACAATCTGACCAAGGGCTTGAAGAGAGGTTTCTTCTGTCTGGCACTGTGCTTCTAGTTTCATAGCAGTCATCTATACACATTCACTCATGTACTGATATTTTATGTGTATTTTTCAGTAGGCTTTTGAACTAGTACATTTCTGTCTGGTTTTTCATACCACCTAAGCATTATTTATCTCTCACCTACCACTCCCTGTCTAACCCTCTATCCTTTGTCCTCAGTTAAAGAAAAAGTGATTTTTTTTTAAATGTGCTCTGGGAAGGAGATATTTTTTATTTTGAGAACTTCACACATGAGTCCTGTATATACATTATTTATACCACTCCCTTTCCCCTCCAAATTCTAGCGTGTCTCCCCTGTCAACTCCTTCTCAAATCCATGGTCTTTTCTGTAATTATTATTATTATTATCATTATCACTATTACTTTACGCTCAGACACAAACACAGGCATACACACATATACACACTCATAACCTACTGAATCCATTTATTGTGCTCATATGTATGTATGTTTAGAGTTGACCACTGGGGTTTTGATAACGTATGGGGAATATGCTTCATCCCTGGAGAAAAATGATTCTCCCTTTTTAAGAAGCCGTTGAGTGTCTGCTCTTTGTCTATGGAATGAGACCGCATGAAATTTCCCCATCCCCTTGGCATGTATACTGTAGTAATATTATGTAGGTCTTGTCGAGGCAACCACACTGTGGAGGCTTCACTAGTGCATCGTCTTTACCATGACTGGAACACACTATCTAGCATCAGGCAGCCTGTTTCTCTGGCTTTTATAGTTTTTCTACCTCAGTGGTCTGTAACCTCAACTTTTTTTCTCTTTAATTTCCATTTTAAAATGTACCAAATCATTTTAACATAGTGTCATTTAGTTTGTAAATTTCATTGCTATGTATTATAATATATTTTAAGTAAATACATAGATTAGTATATTATGAGGATTAAATGAGTATATTTATACTAGCTCCTAGAGCATAGTGAGATTTAATAAAGATGAACTTTTATCTTACATACAAAATTATATGTACCATGAAACCTTTCAAGGATTTATCTGTTTTAAGCCTCCACAAGTACCCCTTAAAGAATTTATTGCTGGAAAGAAACAATCACCTACCAAGGGCTTCCTAGAGGAGGAGATAGTGAACTCAAAGAAGACTCTATTCAGTTACTGAATCATTCACACATATTCAATAAAGTAACGCACTTTTACTAATGAGCATTTGGAGCCATATGCATTTCTATTTACCATAGCAAATGTATATTAGTGATCATTTCACTAAACTAAATGCCATGTGACTGCTGTTGTCATGACTGGGTAACAAGTGGTGGTTTACTGCACATACTGTAGAGGTCTCCAATCATTTTGCAGTGAACAGTCATAGAAGAAAGTCTATCTGAAAATGATGTGTCTGGGAAGACAATCTGTCAAGTTCTCTACATTGGGAATTCCCCCCAACAGATAGGAGCTGGGCTGTTGCTCCTGTTTGCACGTCATTGGACTTGCTGGTGATATACAAAGGCCAGGTTTAAATTTTGAGTAACTGAAAGTAGGTTTGGTATATTCCACAACTCATGTTGTTTAATAGTTTTCTGAGAAACACAATAAGCAAGATCTCTAGTTTAATAAGGCTCATGATCAGACACTTGTATTTGAAGAAGATGTCATTCTCTTCTTGTATTGGTAGAGAGAGATATCTTTTACTTAAGCATAATGAAAGTTAATGATTAAAATATAGATGGTAGCAGAAGTATTATCACAAAGAAGGATGCTCAGTTGAAGGTGCTATTTAGGATCTTATCTGTCCTTTTTAGCATTAATTGTCAACATGAAGAAGCCCAGAATCACACAAAAAAAGTTTCAATGAAGTAATTTTCTTAATCAGGTTGGCCTGTGGGCATGTCTTTGGGGGAATCACGTTGAATGAACATTGATGTGAGAAGGCCAAGCCCTCTGTTGATGGCACCATTCCATGGCAGGAAGT